>OY720636.1:52125596-57504547 GCA_963169105.1 Ceriagrion tenellum | reverse complement strand
CTTTTCATCTCGACCTTTATCATATCCATGCGAGGCCGGTCGTATGTAAATCAGTCCTCCTGTTAACTCCTCCCCTTCCTCAAGAACTCGTTCCTTGCCATGCCACCCGTCACGTCGTAGCTGGTGCCGACTCGGAGGCATCATCTCCCTTCCATCCAGGACCCTGTGCACATCATATATTACCTCCGTAATAAGTTAGCCGGGCTAAAAATAACTTGGAAAAAGTTTTCTAGTAATAATTATCTTAGAGTATTTTGAAGTTGACAACTACACAGGAGCGACAAGTCCGAGACGGTCCAAAAAGTCGGGTTGGTGTGGTGGCTAGAGTACTGGCTAACCATACGGGCGACCAGGGTTCAAATTCCTGCAGAGAAGGATGTTTTTCAGAGGAAACCTGATCCTTACTTGAGTGCCTTGTGGAGGGCACTTCAAGTGCACGTCTGCCGGATAAGACGTTAAACCGTGGTCCCCTTGGCGTCATTCGTTAAGAGCAGGCGTATGCCGACGTCGGGTTTCTATCTACCCTTCCTCCCTTACCTATTCCCTATGGCACAAATGACCTTAGCTGACGGTCACCTCCCCAAAAATCCAATCCAAAAAGGTGGGATAGATATTTTGGCTTTATTTAATAATTTATGGCAAATATGATTGCCCATGACTATTGACTCTCATACAGTACAGAGTACCAGCATATTCCACTAGATTCCATCATGATTTTTTTCTTTACATTCACTCAACCAACTATTCCTACAATTCTGCAATGTCCAGAATTCAGAGTTTAGGTAGTATGTATATGGATCCTAATAATATTGACATTTTTAACACAAAAATTTGTTTATTAAGTGCATAAAGAACTCGCCTGATATTTAAAACGTTTTTGTAACTTCAAAAAATTTAAAACAAAACAAAGAAACATAGAAATGCTGCTGATATTTCTCATTGCTCCTGTTATTGTTTAAAAAAGTTTGCGATGCTACATGTGCAATCATGGTTTAAAACCATGTATTGTGAGAGATTGGGTGTATATTATGCCTGATGCGACTCTTATCTCATTTCTTCGTTATTTTAATATATTTTCCTCTGATCTATGTAAATGAATTATGGATGCATTTTTGTAATAGGACATTAGTCCGTAAATTAGTAAATAAATATCGACGATGGTTTAAGTTTAGGGAGAAATGTTTTTCTCTACCTTTAGTTTGTGACTGTAAATAAGTATTTCGTGATCTGAATTACTGTGTGGGATAGCATCAGCATGAAAAATTCGGAATATTTGATTTTTTAAACTTTTTTATCATTACTTTAGCTAAGACAAGTTTTATCCAAGCATTAGGAAATTTAAGGGTTACTTTCCGGATGAATATTAGTAGTTCTTAGAAATTATTCATGCTCCTGCAATTTTATAGGTCCTTTCCATGGACTACAGACTAAAAGTGGCGAAAGGCCTTGTTTGACCACCCATTTAGTATTGGTGGGAGCAATGACAATTCCTCCTCGATAGGTCATCCCCAATCAATCGGAGGAATAGACCCACACGGGAGAAAATACACCAATCGACTGTCAGGTTAAAAATAAACCTGGGTATTGCGGCAGAAAACCGCCTCAACTATCCGTCTTTCAAGAAATGATGGAGGTATTAACGCATAGCAAAACGATCACCGTCTCACACGTTTTCATTTTATTGAAGGAGTCTTTTCATATTTATACCGGTGAAGTCGAGCACTTTGTGCATTCATCAATTGAAAATCCAAATTATGTACTCTCTTTAAGAGAGTCCTCTCTGAAGTTTCACTGGCGTTTGTTAGGCCAACAGTGGGAGAATACATCTACGTTATTCCTAGAATGGAGAGGTTAGTAGACAGGAAGTCACAGAAGTATTTAGTCTCGTCGAGGTTTGCTAACAACTCCTTGAAAAAAATCTCCCTGCGACCCTCGCTTTTATACAATGTGACCTTGAGATGGGACATGCACTGCTTAGAGCGGGAGTGCAGATGGCGGAAATGGCAAGTGATCTCGAGCTCGCGATGAATGAACGGTACTCTTAAGGCCAGAGAAAGTTTCTTGGAACCTTGATCGCTCTTATGAGCGATTCAGAAGGCGTACAAAGAAAAACATAGGCATCATATCGGTATGATTCTTGGGAAAAGATTTACCGACTCCCTTGGAAGTGTGTAAAAATATTTAAAAAGCGTGAAGCAGTGAGTGATCGTTTTTTATTACCGTCATATAGTGGACCTGTTATTTATATTGGCGACGGGTATCGCTTCGCCGTATCACGTTTTGAAATTATTACTGTTTAATAGTGGACGTACGCCTATTATTTGTCATTATGTAATTCTACTCTTTGTTAATGATATCAGAACCAACTGTTTACAATTTTCACAGCTACCTTACCATGCCCAGACGCTTTGAACTCATGCTACTTTCAGCTTGAGAATAAAGATGATGGACGGTGCTCAAGAGTATATTATTCGACTAATACTAGTGCTGTAATCATCGGTATAGTTTTCCATGAGCATATGCTGGTCAGGGCTTCTGCGGTGCTTTCAAACTTGATTCTGTAATGCTTTTGGTGCTTTCCCTCTTTGATCAACCAGTTCATTAAAAGACAATTAAAGTGGGAAAGATCCGATTTCCCAAAGCATCATATTTGCATTAGTGGAGCTCTTTTAACAACCTTTGTGTATTTACCCAGAATACTTCGTTGTGGTCATGGGTAACGTTTTATTCATGAAAATCTGTTTTATAACCTGTGGTTGAATAAGATATCTCCCATTGATAATGCGCATAACAACTAACCAACATTCTGATGTAATATGCAAAACCCGAACTCTGAGTTATCATCAAGCTAATGAAATATGCTTCGTCATCTTGCGGTTGGCTTTAACCAAACATCCTCAGCAAAGCCTCTGTGCTGGGAACTATTTTTGACTCAATGACTATCTTTTAGCGAAAACATTTCGCAGGTTAGATTTTGGCCCTTAAATAGTGTAAGCCCATACTTAAAAGTTGTTTGCATAATAAGCAGTGGACTATAGAGTGTGCGATAAAGTCGAGTTATTAGTTTTTTCGTCTTGAGTGTGTTTTCGTTACACTTACTGATGAGGGCGATGTAGATATACTTGGCAGCTTTGCCTTGAGACTTAAAAGTATGAGAGAGGTGGTCATAGAAAGGCCGTAAGTCATGAGAAGTTTGATTGGATTGAACGTGTCACTTGCCATTCTTCATTGCTGTAACTATCTCAATGCACTGTGACGGACGAAGTAACACGAAGGGAGTTTGCGATTTGCTTTTGCTTGGTTTCAAGCTGTCAATGATGCCTGAAGACCCAACATCTATTCGTTGAAGGCATGGAGATTTACATGCATAATTGGAAGCTGCAACTTAATAAAAACGAAATGCACTTGAATTACCCATAGAAACTCTTTCCATTTTTTGTTTAAGGTAGTTTGTGCGAGATAGTTCCCTAGTCAAAATGGAGACCATATTCGAATTACAAGTTTTAATTTCTGCCGCTGTAGGAAGCATAAATTAAATATTGAATCATTAATTGCGCAACAATATGCTTTAATATGACTGAAATTCTAAGTAACTAAATAAAAATATCTACATAAGTCTTTAACTTGTCTTATGTTTTTCGTGTGGTACGTTTAAAGCTCCTTCGCAAATGAAAGTTTTTTGTGATCCTGTTAATATCTTTTCAAAAAGAGTGTAGAAAACATACCAACCACACACTGTTAATTTTTTGACGAGATCGAAGTGTTAGAAATTCCTTATTTTTATTCCTTATACTTGGAAGTGCATGCACGTTCAATTTCATATGTGACGGCTGCTATTATTCGTAGGAAATCTCGAATAGTAGTTCGGTAGAGGACTGATATTATGGCATTTTTGGAAATATAAGACATGTTTCTTTAAAATGAGACCAAATTCATCAAATTCAAATTCATCCAAATCATTTCTAGGGGAAATGATATTTCCCCTAGAAATCGATTACCGAAAATCAATGAATCGAAACCATCGGTTAATGGTAACCTCTCGTCATTGGTAACACATTTTTGTGCGAGAAAATCGATAATGTTAGGAAGAATTTGATAAGTGCTATCCTGCTCAGAGAGTGTGGGATTCCATTTGTTTAAACCGATCCATTTTATTTGACCGGAAAAGCTGAATATTTATGAAATATTGTAGTCATTCTAAAGTATAATACGTTAAAAAATACTAAAAATCTAAGTTCCTGACGGCAGAGTCAAGGGTGTTGGTGTCGTTCTCCTCACCTCACCTTTCACTCATCTCTTCGCCTCTCACTTATCTCTTCAATTTAGAACTCTTTTCCCGAAGCTCTTGATTCGCCCCTTTGCAATGGTTGGTTGATTATTTAACAAATGCCATTATCTTAAATTTTACAATACCTTTTGTGAATGGAATTTATGAATTATGGAATGCCACCAAATGACCAAAAACAGAATTTTATCGGTGAGGCTAAGTAAAACTAAGATCAGTTGCGCCATTGAGGTTAGATGGGTAGGTTGGCAAGGGTAGGATTGCTTCGGGAGTGGAGGGAAGGTGGAATCATAAGATGTCAAGGAGTATACCCTTACTGGCCTCTCTGACTGACGGAGTACCACTCCACTAGTCACCCTATTAGGAAGAGGGATTCTGTTTAAATTGCAGACTTTTCCGGTATTCGAAATCGGGTCTTTAGGATGGAAGACGGTACTCAAACCGCCACGCCAACCTGGTAATAAAGAAGAGATAACTCTCCTCCTTCTATTTCGTCATTTGCTTATCTCAATTCTGCCATTGGAATAGATTTGTGAAAACGGGGGACCCATAGAGCGAGCCCTTGGAGGAGCACGAGATCCACGCGGACTTCTTTGCGTGACTCTCGCAACCGAATTTAAGTTCGTTTCGAGTCTTATTATTTTTCACGGACGCGTTAATTTGCCGTGCTACGAGCGATAAGCGAGAAAGATAAATCTTGAAATGGAAAGAGCACCCTCTGTCGGTGCGTATCAAACGGAAGCTCCCGAAATAAAACATATACTACACAGACACACATACACACACGAGGTCCTCGAGAGCTTGAACCGTTCCCTCTCGTCTTTTTAATCTTCTTATTCTCCATTTGCTTCAGCGGCCCTCTTGATCTAGGAGGGCGATAAATTCGGGGAAATATTCCCTCCCTCCCATTTGAATGGAGACCGTTGGGGCGCACGGGTTGCTAGGACAAAAAAATAAGCTCCTAGAAGTCCGACGCTTGTGTTATTTTTTGTCGGTGATCCTTAAGAGTGAATCTAGAACGAGGCGTGAAGGCTTCCATTATGAGTGGATGGTTGCGGAAGGACCCAGGATGACAGAGGATGGCAGGCGGCCCTTTCTCCTCCATTCCTTTTGGATTTCCCAAGTTCTCCTCCCTTACTCCTGTTCGCTCCGTCCCCGGAAGGCTCATGAAAATGCATTACTCACTTGTTTTTACAGACAGTTTACCTCTTCCATCCATACTCAAAGATTGATGACTTGTTAGATTCAAACAGGGTTGGGCAAAATACTTGCTCTTCAACATTTTAAATACAAATACAAAGGACTTGAAAGGGTAGTATTTTAAATACAGTTACAAAATACGTAAATAAACATCTGTGAAAATACTTATTCAATTTTTTTTAAATTTTAAAAATTTGTGTTTTAAAATACTTGTAATACAATTGTTTCAACAACATTTAACTAGTAGCTCAGTTAAATAAAGATTTTCTGTAATCAAAAATAGTCAGTACAATAATTCATATCACTTGAATTACAGATTAATTGTGTATTCTGCAAATATTTTAGTATTTTATGTATTTCAATTACAAAATATTCCCATTTTGTGTATTTTAAATACATATACAAAATACTTCAGAATGTTCCTTCGAAAATACAAAATGCAAATGTATTTAAAATACATGAATTGAAATACTGCCCAACCCTGTATTCAAAGAGTACGCTCCTTTGAGGAATCCTTGCAAGTCAGTGTCGTAGATCCTTCGCTGATGATATCATTAATCACAACATAACTATCTAATCATCCGAAACCGCTTAAATTTGATTGATATTTTTGTTACTGAAGGATAAATATTTTCCAAATTTTAATGGTGGCATATAACGGTCATATTCTATTCAAATATGCTATTTCGATCGGGACCTAAAATAATCTCGACGTATAGCGGGAATATTTTATTTAAAATAAAGTGAACAATTTTTTAGAGCCGTTGGAGATTTGAAAGTCAGCAGATAAAAGTTTTTTATTTTTTCAAATGTAATTTTTTGTCGGTTTTGTACATCTCATTCAAATCTCCATCTTAGTCTTGTATTTGGTGATACTGTGGATCACGTGACTGTTTCCGGTTAGTGGAGGGAATTTCATATTCCATTTGCGTAGAGGATCAGTTTGCCTAATGTCCTCTTTGAAGTATCGTAATCTCTTAATCCAACTTTTAATTTTATCTTACTCCAACTCTAAATCATCTTGACATGCTCTCTGTCCTCATTCATAATTCAATAGATGTACCTATTGTGGTAGTCCCTTGTCATGCACCCCTTAGCTTAGTCATCTTTTTGCCTAAACGATGGTTTCAGACCTTACTCGGTGGAATTCCTTGATATCAGGGATAGAAGGGTTAAATTTGCAATTCCACATTGTAAAAGATTTATTTACGACCGGTTTCGCCGCAGTGCAGCATCATCAGGTCCCTTATGATGCTGCACTGCGGCGAAACCGGTCGTAAATAAATCTTTTACAAGGTGGAATTGCAAAGTTAATCCTTCTATCCCTGATCTTTTTGCCTATTGCTACCTTTCATTATGTTGCGCGTGCTTTGTTTCCAACTACTGCCACCTACTTTTTACCTTTCTCCTCCATTCCCTCCCATTTGATTTTCTCAATTGTTCTGGGCATGTGAGGCAAAAATCACTACGACACTCTGCATGAGCCACGATGTAGAATTGTCTGAATTTTCCTCTCATGCAGTTTGCCGAGTTTGAAACTCTTCAGCGTCCGCCTTTAGTGATTCAAGCATTTTATCACCGCTGTCTCTTGTGGGTCATCGCTCTTTTTTAATTGATGAGACTATCAAGCGACACAAACGTCAGCAAAACTTCGTATGCTCGCTAGGTCAGCGGTGATTGCTACTTGGTTGCCTTTGAAGCTATTTGATGTCTCGCTGAGAAAAGAGGAAAACTCTAAAATGGCAAAATTAATGCTGGTTTGGGTGTGTCTACTCAAATATCGAACTCTGACCCAGGAATTATTTGCTGTTTTGGAAAAAAATAGAACATGCGCATTGAAGTTTTTCTGCCTTCGCTACGGTTACAGGCAGTATGTCCTTTCCATTTAGAAAAATGGAACTTGCTGGCGGAATGCAATAATGTTTCATCCTTCTTTGCGAGGAGGTTTCGTGTATCCGTAGTGCCAACCACTTGCACTTTTTGGAGGTTTCTTTTCTTAGTTTGCAAACAACCTCTCGTGTTGGTCGCCTCCCACAAATACTCTTCCATCTTTTCTTCGCAAAGTGGCAAAAATTAGTACGTGTCCTAATTGAAAGTAGTTGGCTGCTATCCGTCTCGCGAGGGATGAAAGAATGAGTGAATTTGCGACAGTTTCTTACGGCCATATTGAATAAATTCTCGTTGCTCACTTTTCACATCTTAATTAACTGCCGCCGTAAGTTTTGACGCATACTGCTTGACCATGAAAGTAACTTCACGTCTTGAAATTATCTTTAGTTGAGAATAAAGGTGAGATAATTGAGCCGACCAAATTCTTTTGAATATCGCCTCCAGGAAATCCCATTAAATCTCTTTATATCACATTTTTATGACATGAAAGCGAACATTTTTTTGTTGTGTCATTTTATCAATTGATTGCACAAAAAAACAATTGCCATTAATGACCAACTCTTAATCCTCTTTGACATGTTCTCTCTCATCAGTAATAAATTAATTGATGTTAACTATTGTAGTAGTCCTTTATTTTTCTGTGACCAAGACTCTGTACTATTTCCAAAACAGACAAAATTTGCTTCTTTAGCTGTCCTATTTGTAAATATCGGCGAAATTATCCTAGGTTTTTCGTTGAGATAGAATTCTTTTCTATTTTTTTCCAATCAATGCTTGTGCGACAAATAAGTATGGCACGAATTTAATCGCATGGGTGTATATACACCAGGGGATGGAATTCGCCATGAAAAAAATCAATTAACTTGTCCGGAATCTAATCGCGGATTTCTTTTCCATTACCGGTTGAAATTTTTAGCCAGGACCGGCACCAGACTGGCCATTGGGAGATCCGGGTTCGAATCCCAGCGAAGTTAAATGATTTTTTTTCATGACGAAATTTCATCCCTGATTTGAATTTTTTTCTTTTTATGTTACATACAAAGTGTTTGGAATAATGATTCAGTACTTAGTTTTGTTCCTTCAGTGTTTTAAAAATGTATATATCACTTTGGAATTCAATATTTTGCATTTCATCTAAGTTGATGTTATATTGGTGCCGAGTTAATGATAAGTGAATCATCATTATCCTGTGGTGTTTATCAAAAGTTAGACTCCATGAAGTCCTCCAAGGATCGACGAGAAATTGTCAAGGGTGTTTAAAAGTCCATTTGGAGAATCAATCTCCTCACGCTCCGGGTAATAGACGCGTCCTATGGGGAAAGAGATTGCTATCTTCGAATGTCTCTCAGATATTCTTTCCTTCCACGTCGCAAAAATAACCTCATCCAAGAACGTGTAGGAATTGTAAATGCAAAGCGATTTGTCTGCCATATCAACGTGTTTTTTTCATTTTCTTCGCCGAGAATATGAGAACCAAACAAGAAGTAAATAGCGGAAAGGAATGCATCTGCGTGATATTACTCGTCAGACTTCAAAGTGTGTTCCGTAGGAATCAAGATCCGTGATCTTTTTCTATTTGCGCCGTCTGTGGATAAAAAAACCCTTGACCAACTAAATGTTAAGTACTGTAAACAGCTATGTTTTTGTACAGTAAAGTGATATTACTCAATATGGCTATTCCCTTATACATAGTAAAAAACTTGCGACCCAAAGCTGCTTATATTTTTTCAGAATTTCTCTTTTACAGGTCAACCCGTACTATTTCTTGTGTCGGCGATGTACTCAGTCGCTTTAGTGACTAAATTCGGATTACGCTATGCGGAGACCGATGCCGGATATTGAAGGGTATGATGGCCTGCATGGAAAACCAACTAATGGATTGTTAGACAGCATACTTCCCATTTAAGGTTTTGGAAAGAATCTGCCTATTTTGGGATGGTGGTTTTGTTGTCATTTTACGCATTCTCTTCGTGACAGGTTGCTGTGCGGTGTCGAAAAAGCCACCGCCACGCCGTATTTGAAACCTAGATATGACCATAAATGTTGCGCGAATGTAGCTCATTGCATCTCAGAGTCGAGTCGCTGCTAAGCTGGAGCGTCGAAAGGAAGCCAATATATTTAGACGCCGCATCAAAAGCAAAGTTTTACCATCATTGTGAACCAGTCATAGGTCATGCGCGCTCGATAGCTCAAACCAGCAGGTGTGAAAGTTCCTTTAAGTTTATCATTAGAAATGGATTATGTATGACTGACAATATCAACTAACTTAAATTTTCGAATAATTTTTGAACTGTGACTTTGACTAGCAAGAAAATGCAAGCCTTAAATTCTATGAGCCTATCAAATCTTTAAAAATTAATGTTGACATTTTACGAGAGGTAACTTAAATGTTTTGTGTTAGATGTTTAAAGATTATCTAAATAGTACGAAAGTATAGGTAGTACGAGAGTCAACATTGTTTACATATGTCTAGAACAAGAGGATCACTGGAAACCAGTGGAAGCAATGGTGACTAAAACCCTAAGGGGAAAGACCGCGGGTGAAAAGAATGTTATGCAACAGTGAGTAGCTCGAAGACAAGGCCAATTCTGCAGTAATACTCAAAAGATTAGATTCAGCTTTGGTGCAGGAGTCAAGGAGGAGTTTTTTAATCAGTAAAAATCTGACACTATCAACAGGGCTGGTTGTTGTGTTTTGAAGATTTTTTTCTCCATTCAAAATAATAGAAATAAAAAAGCTTTGATGTTTTGGATGCGGGTAGGGAGGATGATGGAAAAGTGACTATGGACAGAGGAAAATGAACAAACAAGAGTGTACCTGGTGGTGAGTGAAGGAAGAGGCTGCTGGAGAAAATGAAGGGAGCCAGAGTGAGTGAATGCAATCGATACTAATGGGCGATAAATGCTGAATGCAGTGAAGGTGCTAGGATGCTGGACGAGCAGGGAAGGGATAGAAACAGAATAGGCTCTCACAATGAGCTGGAAATATATAGAGCTCATGCTGAGTTGAAGAATGAAATCGAATGAACAAGTGGTAGCCTTCCGTTACTGAAAATAGAATAGAATAAACCTTTATTATACTCTTGGACAGGTCCCCTAGAGCAACAATAAGATACAATGATAGCAGCGAGGTAGTTAACAAACTAACAAATGATCATGGTCAAATTGTAAAATAAATGGAGCTTTATAACTGAGAAAAAGAAAGACAAAAACAACTACCTTCAGTGAAAGACAATGATTGTTCATGTGTTACAATCGAATTGAAAGATAGGTATAGATATAATACAAGATTATCGGAGGGTAAAAATACTAGGTTACAATACGTATGAGATTTGGAATAAACATTTTAAACCGTATAAAACAAAAAATGAATAGACCTTGAAAAAAAAACAATTTTTATCTAGAAAAAATTAGTAATGAAAATTTAATACTGAAAAGGCTAAACTATAAACAATTGAGACCATATATGAAGATCAGAGGCCAATGTTTGTAAATAAAATTAGATTAATTTGTCCCGTATTTTCATTAATAATAATCCAGTTTTGATAAAAAAGTTGATTAAAGATTAACTCGATGGAACTTTTCCATTGCAAAAACTAACACTCCCAGTTTTCATTTTCATTATTTATCTCTGGCCTTTCAACATACCCATTCTCTAGAACTTGAAAATAAAGGATATTCATTCAAAGTTATGACCAGCTGTCAAAATTTTAGGGGAAATATAAATATAAAAATACACTCGCTGATAGCTAATGAATGTAGTTTTATCCTTTGCCATGAAGTATTTATTGTTTGACAGGGAATCTGGAAGGGAATGAAATCATTGTCATTATGCACTCATCGCCGGCAAACTCTCCCATTGAAAAAGTACCGACCACCGGATGGCATTTCTTTATTTTAGGCAACTTATGACCATCGATACTTTCCCTCGTCTCAGTGAGGCCATAACGTCGCCGTTGAGTGCCGTATTGCATGATCCCGCAAACGGACAAACAGTGGCCGCGGGAAACGCTGGTGGTGGACCCATAAATTTTGCTCCAGCCGATTTCCTACTGGACGTTGGGAAGTTCTTTCACTTTCCCCCCAAGGTCCGCCGATCTCTCCTCTCTCTTCGTAAGTGTGTGGTCGCCTTCTCTTCCCCCACCCTTGTTCTCCATTAAAAACTCAAGAATCCTCCTCCCCCTTTCCCGTCCTCACCCACCCACAATCCCCTTCGTCGGCGCGAGGTTAAATCTCCTTCTTAACCCCTTCAAGTATTTCTTTTTTTACTTCCATCTCGTTCCCCACAACCGCTATCCCCTCTTCTTTTTATCCCTCATCCCTCGAACCCTTTTCCTCCATCCCTGAAACATGCGCCCACTTTATATAAAGCCTTCCACTCATTTGGTTCGCGGCGACGACGCTTGACCGTATAACTTTGTGTGAGTTGATTCGTGTGTGTGTGTGTGTGTGTTTTCTTTTTTTTCTTTCGTTGCGGAAGTGGGGGTGGGGAGGGGGAGAGAGTAGTACTGCCTGAGAGTGTTGGGGAAGGGGGAGGGTCTGTTACTTTTCTCTCTCCCTCTCTGGCATCCTTCCCTTCCTTCATTTATTTCCGTATCTCCATTTTCCTTTTAAACACTCGTCCTCACTCGTAGTATCCCTCCAGTTCTTACGCTCCTACAGCGCATTGGACTCCCTTTACATGCGTATAGGAATTTATCAGTGGCTCAGAAACGGACGTATTTTTTATGCGAATATCCCGAATGAATTACCTCATTTATTGCCAACACTCGCTCGTTTTTCATGTCCATTCATCGCGTAAACTTGTTTTT
The DNA here is from genome assembly GCA_963169105.1 of Ceriagrion tenellum. NCBI lineage: Eukaryota > Metazoa > Arthropoda > Insecta > Odonata > Coenagrionidae > Ceriagrion > Ceriagrion tenellum. The sequence goes on along the minus strand of OY720636.1, from coordinate 57,492,362 downwards.
AATGAAGGCTAGAAAACAGTCGCATGTCTGTTTTAATGGAAGTTTTGTTTTTATAATGTTTCGATTCCGATTAATATTTTCCAAAGAGATATAACTAAAGACACGAAAAAAAATTATCTTAGTATATTCCACTCTTTAAATGTTTATTGCGCATCCAGGTTGTGAATTCACATCAATTATTATCAATGTATATAATGATTGATTGATAATGATTGCTGTGCAGTCGAAACTTGGGTCGGCAATAAACATTTAAAGTGTGGAATATACTAAGATATTTTTTGGTCATGACTGTGATAATGTTCCAGAAAGTTACGCGTTCGACCATTAACTATATAAAAGATATAACTAAAATCGTCCATTTCACAATTGTTAATTACCTTTTTATAGTACCGGATATTCCTTTCTGTTGGATTAAAACTTTGGTGCTAATGAGATGGATCTCGTTAGCGAAGATGGCTACAAATTTTTTGAATCAGCGCGAAGATTTGAGAAAGAAGTGTGATGGACAATTGTGCATGCATGACTGCAAAACCTTTGTTAACCTGTCTAGTGGGAGAATATTTCATTAGACAGTAGAGGATAATTCGGGGCGTAAAAACTTAAATTGTCAGAGTTTTAACTCTATTTATAACTAAGCTCCTCGAGGCGATTCCGATACGCCGTGCATGCATTTGTCAGTCTGGTGGAACAGCCGTATCACCCGTCTTGTTTCTCGTACAGTTCGAAATTCAATAATTAGTCATTGGAAATTCAATCATTTTCCATGATATACTACGTGCTAAACGAAAACAATTAACCGTAGTCGAGCCCCAAGCGAATCCTCTCCACGGCCTTTATGAGAACTCACTATATTCCAGTCTTCCAGTCCAACATTCGCTTTTGAACACCTCGTTCAAAAAGGCGTCATCGCATATGCGCAGTGCGCGTCCGCCCGTTCCTGATCCCGCATCTCAGCTTCCAACCCTTTCCCATAGTCCTCTTGCCCTTGCGCGCGGGCTGCACCTCTTGTGCCCGCCTCCGGGGACCTCCAATCGCCCTCTTCACAACACCACTCCTCCTCTCCCAATCACGGGATACAATCGATTCGTTATGAAAAGCTTCGGCGAGGGATGGAAATGCTCGGAGAGGAGCGTGCACGGAGGGAGGAGAGATGGTGGCTCGAGAGAAAATGTCTGTGGGACGAGGGAGCAAGCGGTAGGCGGGCTTGCGTGGATGAGAGCACAATGGTGGAGCAGCACTGCTCCAGCGTCTGCGATCGGGGTAGTGATGGTGGCCGGGCAATTTCAAGGATGAATACCGAAAGCGATTCGATGCATCCTCGTACGGCTAAATGCGTACTATCCTGCGTTGAGGGGCATCTCTTACGTCAATCAGAGGATATTTACGTGCTATCAGAATCTAAGAGAAATATTAATGTCAAGGACGTAAAAACTGCGTCATCGGAAGTAATCTTCTAAAATGGCAGCGAAGGATGAAGCCGTACCTACTGCTCATAGGGAGCTCTAACGGCCTCGTAGATGGCGTATTGACACAACATAGTGAAACCTGTTTCTTTTTCAAAATATTCTCAACCTAACATGGCTGCGAGACATTAGTTGTCCAACATCTTCAGTAGTACTCATCAATCCGAGGATTGGTTTACTTTAGCTATTCAATCTGTACTCTTCCCGGCCAACCGTTTTGTTTATTCGTGTTTATTTATTTTTTAATCCATTATTAAGTTTGTCTAAGATAATCGCCAATACATGCAAATCCAGCCAATGAGTAAACACGTCCGATACCATTTGGGGAGGGAATCACATGACTGAAGAATCCATGCTGGAGGCCTTTGTTTAAATTATATGATCGTGAAAAAAATGTTTTATTTTCATTTATTTCTAAGCTAAATCAGTATATTTCAACTGCTACAATATACTGGACAGACTCTGATTTGCTTGAAGCTTTCCATCCTTGGTCTCCCCTTGCAATACTCCCAATTCATTTTTCCGTCCGTATTTTTTTCCGAAGGCTATTATTAATTGCCCAAAAACCTGACCTCAGGTGTTCACTCTGTGTGCGTTTTGTTAGGATCACGGAATTGATCCTACTATTCAAGTAATGACAAATTGCGTATTTGAATTAGCTTTCCTCACCATTCATGAGATCTGTCGCCAAGGGATCGAATACACGATGAAATACATTCCGATGCATGTCTTTAAGGGTTGGGTGAATATTTCTGTGCGCCCTTAGTAGCTGAGGGTTTCACACTAAGCGGACCACACGACGATGGGATCACACACCTCTCACGTCCCGCATTGACAACATCGTGGGCAAGTATATCGACGACTTTTCTCTTCGACCACCTTTCGCATGTAAATTACTTCATCACTGCTTCGCATTTCGATGGCAATGCTCCTAGTGAATACTAAAATGGAACCTGTAGTTGTCTGATCGGTGACGTCGAACCAAACGTGCATGCCTGCGTAGATACAACACAGCCTACAGATTCAATTTTCCTGGTCCAATCTACCACAGGTAGGGACCACGTTTGGAAGCGTGACGTATTGAGGCGATTGTACAAATATCTTTGCGTAGAAATCCCTGTCGATGGGAAAATAAGGGCGGAAGAGGAAACTGGAAGCTGTTGGAATATGCGTCAAGTAGGAGTGACGGAAATTGGTAATGAGTGGCCGTCATACCCTGACGAAGTATTTAATGGCAGCGAAGAAACGGTTGTTACATCAGCCATACCGCAAAGAACGAAAAAGGAAGGTTTATATGTGCGGTGATGCAAGTCAAAAGGTTTAACTAATTAACAAGTCGCTGTCTGACGACAATAGGAACCCCTCATTTCCATGGCTAGCATCGTTACTCACATCACGTTTTCGGGCTTTCGAGAGAAAATAAAGTTGGCCTGGTGTTTCTTTGCAATATTGCAGCATTCATTACAGCAAGAGATTTCCTTCTTGGGTATTTATTTCGTTTCACTGTGCAATATATCCAAAGAATTTTGTAATGAAACATGAAACGATGGAAATATTGTGCTGTTGAGACATAGCAAAAACTTTTAGATTTTTGGAGAGAGGATAAAGGAGATGTTTATGCCGATAAGTGGAAGAAAATAGCTCGAAATATTCTTGTAGCCATAATTTAAGTAAATGTAAATGTTATTAGTAGGAACTATAAAGGATGAGGAATGGGATGGATACCTTTGATTTTTAAATGAATGGAAATATTGGATTGATACCGTGAACTAACTTTTGAATGACTTGTAATGGAGAAGATTTTTATACCCCTTGATTTCTTTTAATCTATCTCCAAACATTCCGGTACTGTTAACTTAATTATTTAGTTTTACTTCGTTGGGTAAGAAGCGGTGTGCACCTTGTTTCTTTGTATTCCATCCTACAGCTTTTCTCTGTGAATTGTTGGCACGCAGGGCGTGAAATTTTTCATAGTGTTTGTAAGCTGTCATTAATCCGTTGCTGTCTTTTTTTCTGTTGAGTTGCTTCTCTATACCATTGGGATACAATATCGAGACCAGCTTGAATTTATTTTTGTAATATTTTATGAGTGTTTGTTTGGATGTTTCTGGGCATAATTAATCTAGGCTATTTGTAAAAGAAAAATTTCTTCGGGTATAATTGGAAAACGTGGCATTGATAGGCTCGGGGATTCTTCGTTTGGATTTTTAACACTAATTCTTCGAAAAATCGAACTTTGGAAAAACAATAAGTGTTTGTTGATTGGGGTTCTTCTGTCATTACTTGGATTCAACACCCGCTAACCGGTGAAATATACTTAAAACTACATGGCATCATTTGAGCAGTCCGCTTGGTATGTCTTCGACGATCTTCTTTTACCAAAGAGGGAGTAAACTTTGCATTGCTTGATAGATCGACATCGCGTCTCCTTAACATCGAACTTCGCCGTCGATGCGTCGTGGTACCGTACTGCTCACCCTGAGAGGAGCCAAACCCGCCCCTCTATGCTTCAGAAGCCCACACGGGCATTTCTTGACGAAACTGGACCTCGTAGTTTGGTTTAATTTATCGTCAGCGAAGGATAAAGTCGCCCGGGCTCTGGGCTCTGGATTTGAAAGGCGAGTGGGAAGCATGATACTGGTACATCGGTTGAGAAGATCTCCCTCGCTCTTTTCTCTTGAATTTTAATAATTTTCATTATTATAGTCAGTGTTAATTCTAAGTCAGTAATTGATTCTAAATAAAAGTGTGAGAACTCTACTTAAGATAGGTGTTCTCCATCGCTGTACACACTTTGTTACATTCGAAGTTGAAGACAGGATTTGAAACGCCCACGGAAAGAGTAAGCTCTGGAAAATCTTGCCTCCTCAACTTCTAAAATGGGAACTGCAAACCTTGATTTCGAAAAATCGAAGGGAGAACCAAGTAATGAACTCCTGCTTCATTTGAATTTCACCCAATTCAAGTATTAGTCTTTTGTTTAATACAGCTTTTACAGCTTCCTTGCTCTTGGGAAATTCAGGATCGATTCCCGGTCAAGTCGAAAGATTTTTTCATTACAATTTTTATACCCTTGGTGTTAAGCTTTAGAGTTGCAGATTTACACGTATGACATTATTTAACCCCCGCAGTACATCTTTAAGGTACAAAAAAGCGATAAAATAAGAGATATACTGTGTAATGCATGTGCTTAAGAGAATTCCTTTATTCTGCAACCCATTCGCGATCCATATAAATAGAGCGAGGCACAGCTCCTCCAAAACTCACTCATCGTGCTCTTTCTCTCGCAAATCGTTTTTCCCATTCCCTCCCTTTTCATGGCGACAATGCTATAACCCTTGTCACTCACCCTTGAGGTAGCCAGCAGTAATGCATTATGGTAGTAAGCAGATGTAGATGTTAATAGAGGCAATTCAGCCGCGTAAAGCCACATATTGAAGGGAAAAAAGGCATTTTTACGACATTAGACGGAATAAATCAGTGGGAACATTCATCGCGTACGAAGGTTGCCCAAAAAGTATTGCCCCACATTAAAAAAAAGTGGGGCAATACTTTTTGGGCTACTCCCTAATTACAGAAATCAGTTGGAACGATCATTGAGAGACGCATCTCCATTGGTCGCTAAACATTATCAGGTTATCACGACGCTACCGTCTGTGCACTGAGACCAATTCTGTGGACTGTGTAGAGGACAGACGGCAAGGTTAAGCTCGCGTATACGAGTCTGGCACAAACTAAAGACGTACTACTATATAAATTGCTCCGTAATCTTACTTCATTTCTAATCCATTTTGAATAATGACACTTTGAACTTTCCCACACTTCCACTTGGAACGACGAAGAGGTGATTAGCACTGTGAAAACTTGTCTCCATGACCAGAGCGAGGCCGGGAACTGACAGGGCAAACTCACCCTGGTGAATCGCTGGGCGAAGACAATTGAACTTGAAGGAGATTATTTAAAAAATAGAGTGAGTTGATGAAACATCATTCTTTCATGTGTGTAAATTTCATTGTTGTAGAATAATTAGTTTTTGGGAAAAAATGTGGGGTATTACTTTTTGGTCAACCCTCGTACATCGAAAAGTCCTACATGTAGGGATGACCCCACGGGTTTGGGTTGATTTGTGATTGTTGCGTTGAGGTAAGGGAGGTGAGAAAGTTCAAGTTCCCGACCCCTATTTTACATTCGACGACGTGTTTTGAGATGCTTTGACCTTCTTCACCCTTCTATGCGCCTTCACCCGCTACTCCCCCGACGTCTTTTGGCCTATCCTCGGGAGTCTAAATCGAAACGCCGCCAGTTTTTGAGTTTGAATAATCGACGTATTGGCTCTCTTGAAGTGGTGTGCACCCAATGGTGGGAAGAGCGGGTTCCGAGTCATTTCACCCATTCCACACTCGCTCATCTCTCCCTCCTCGTAGGTGCCTTCTATCCTCCAACCCTCGTAGCGACAGCGTGGCTACTCCCGGTGAGCCCGGTGCCAGGTATTCGGGGATGTTTTGAAGATGAGCTCAAAAACTTCGAGATGCTCGTAAGCGCATGAGAAATGGGAATCCGTGGATACATTAGTGAGGGATGGAGGGAAGGAGAGTCAAATCCGTGAACGTGGCGGTCACTTAATATGCAAGTGGATTCCATTCTTGACCTGTTACTAACGAGGGATCCATGTCTCCATACATCTTCCCTCCGCTTTATCCTCACCGCGCGCATTTATCAAAACCAGGTACCTACTACTAAGTATTTCACGTTGGGCCTTCATTGTACCGTTGGACGAATATTTCTTAAGATTGATTGCCTGTCCACGTGGCTTTTTACTTCGGCCGCTCACGGGGAGTTAGGCCGTGAGTACGTAGGGCTGGCGTCAACAAAAATGTAATACTAGAGCTTATTTGGAGCCTTAATGGTTCTTTAGTGAGCACTTTGTGACGATTATTCATCACTTAGTCACTGGACGTAGCGTTAACGTGGCACAACGAATGTACGCAAGTAACCAATGGAGGAAATGAACTTGCTGGTGATAATTACTTCCTCCGTTATTAAGCATATTTGTCAGTCAGGATACCATCAATTAGTTTCCTTAATAAGCGAGTTCCCTTTCAGTTTATTCGAATTTTAAATATTTTTAAGTCGGCGAAGGATGTGGGGTGGCGAAATTTCTTATTATCTACAAGATTTTTTTCGCTCTTGGGAGCATTCACCGGCGTTTGTGCGAGAATGATGTGGTTTCATCGTCTCTCAACGACAAGGTCTCTTTCACTGCTGGTTCTAAATCCTCGTTAAAGACGTGTCTTGGTTAAGGGCCAGGCCACAGGTTTCACTTATACAAGGTGCTATTGGTGATATTTTCTGTAACAGAATTAATTAGAAATTAGTTGTTTAAAATGGCAAAACGATATTATGGTTCTATTCTATGGACCAGGTTTTGGTTCAATAGTCGGTGGTCACAGTATTTCTGCGGGTTTGAATCGCGGAATTGTACGAGCGATTGATTTTTTTTGTTTGCTGGCGAGACAAAGTACAGATATTGTGAAAAATACCAATCTTTGCTAGTTTGCTCTTTCTGAACAATTTCCTACGTATACACTGTTTTGTAGGATTGGATCTTGGGTATTAATGGATTCAATCACCTTTTATTGCCAATGTTTTGCAGATTTATTACTGAATCCTCTGGGCTTGAGATTGATAGCAGGCTGAGTATAATGTTATAAATGGATGGTAACAGTTTTAATTTAGAACATTATCCTCAGCCTGCTGGCAACCTCAAGCCCTGAGGATGCAGAAATAAATATGCGAAATGTTGGCGGTAAAAGGTGATTGAATCCATTAATACCTAAGAACAATACTCCAGTTCAATCGTGTATGTATATGAAAAATCTACTTACATTTAAGTTGCACAATTTAAGGGATTGCAAATCCGCGAATTCATCGCCTCATAAAAAAATGTAGCTTATTTGATGAGGGTGTGAATATATGACGAAAATTCGGTCGCGTCGACTGTGAATATCCTCTCTGCATATGCCTTGTTCGCCACGGACAGACTGCGTATTCCTCTGCCAGTGGTGACCCAGGAATATTACGTCTCTTCGGTTCGGTGGTCGTCTTAGTCCAGTGGGAGGGTGTAATCTCCTTCGGGAGGGGGGGTAGGGTAGGGAGAGAGGAAGAAGGGTGTCTCAGGGGTCAGCGGGGGCCAACAAGTTGCGGCGGAGAAAGGGAGAGAACATGGGGTGGGTGGGGGGGGGGGTTAATTCGCTCGGTAGAGAGGGGGGCGCCAGAGCGTGACGGACAATTCGTGCCTTTTGGTGGTGTGTTTGGAGTGCGCGTCGGATAAGTAGTAAGTGGAAGAGGCGCCGAGTCTTGTTCCCTTGGCCGCCACTCACCCGCACTCCAGCACCCGTCATCCCGTGGAACACCCCACGCCGAGTCTCGCCGCCCTCGCAGACGGAGAAACTCGGAAGACGTCTCGTAATTTATCTTGATCCTGTTTCCAGATTCAAGCGACGACTTCTAAATGCGCCACCCGGAATTGAATTTCCGTTCGCGTGAGCCCGTCGCATTACCACCGGGGCCGCTTCACCGGGGATGGTGTGTTCTGCTCCTGCCGATGTGGTGATTTTTTTCCTCTTAGTGATTAGGATAGTCCGACAAATATTGGTTCATCGTAGGGTCTCAACAACTATTATTAAATATTATACATGATTGATACATTCTTATGAAATTACTTGATTATAGGGTGCTATAGGTTACGTTATAGTATGTAGTATGATGTGGTCAGTGGTTTTCGATGGAGGGTCTTAAAAATATGAATTGCACTCTGTATGACTTTTTGAAGATGCTCATAATTCATTCAAATTTCTACAAGTATTGGATTATGGAGATTTCTCTTCATTTTGGCTACTTAGGAACCCAGGTAGCGATCCGCGCGCATTTTTCTCTGTATATATTCATTTTATTAGTCATTCTTGACTTCATAAGATTCTCCCTCAATCGGGCAGTGAGGGATTTAGATCGTCTGCTGTGATGTCTGTGCTCATTATCCTGAGCAATGCAAATTTTTATCCCAGTTTACGCATCGATCTTATCCGTTAAGCGCAGCTAATTTGAATTTGAACTATGACGTCATCATCATTGGTTGACTAACGAATATTGGTTTGTTGCACTCCCCTACGCTGTTCCATTCCCAGCCAATCTTTTCGTTCATTTGAATTTTATTGAGTTTATATCTCCCATCACTCGCTCCTATTTATTCATACTTGACCTTTCTTTATAGTTTTTCCATTTTATGGCCCCTCCGAATGTGTTCGATCGACTGCTGTCTCTTGAGGTCCAATTACATACCTCTGTCTTCCGCTCGCTCGTTTTCGACCTTCAGTGATTGGTGTGTGACTTCAAGGCCTTCGGAGATCCATTATATTTCAATCATTCATCTGTAGCATTTCAGTTCCATCTACTACTGCATCGCTGCTGCCTCCGTCGGCGTATGTAGGCAATTCAGTGGCAAATGATAGTTATTGATCATGTTTATTATAATATGCATGGATGGTGGATAACTGTTCTTTAACGACGGTTGAGGAATCGGGTCACGAAAGAGTTTTTGTACAAGATTCTGATATTAATGTATGAAAATGACATTTGTTTGGTGACTTAGTTTGATGGTACTGCATGTTAAGTTTATGGTGATTGGACTGTATTACTATTTATAGTCCTAAAAAAACTAGCTTATTAAAAAAAGAATAAAATGACTCAAGCTGAGAAGGAAAAGTGGAGGGAAATCCTCTCTAGGAATAATATAGCCTGCTCAATCAAACGGCAATATTTTAGAGGGATTCCAGCGTCCTGTCTAAACATACATGAAAACACAAGAAAGGATGATTTACTTGCTAACTAACTAAAATGATGAGTAACTCCGAAACTAAAATTGTTAGTGAAGTCGGGAAGAGGGTATTGATAAATCAGAGTGCTCCTATAATCCTTCTGAATCCTTGATTGTAAACGCATTAAAGTCTCCGTTGTTATCATTGGACGATATACTTGGGACAAGATAAGCCGTAACTTAGAGCTACATCCTCTTTGGATGAATTCATAGAGTAAAATGAGCTTCTCACCACAAATTCTTCCTGTATATAGGTTTTAACAATAAGAAGTATATAAATTGGTAGTATTTACACTTTTATCTACAACAGCTATGGTTAAATTATTGTCAAGGCAGCACTTAGTGTCAAGCACTAGAAGGATTTCGCAAGTAATTGGATTGATGAGCTTCATAGTTTAGGTCCAATGGAAATTATGGACTTAATAGGAGAGGTAAAGAGAAGCCTAGGGCAAGAAATAAATACGCTCTAAATTTGCTTCCAGAATTACGACTTTTAAAACTTCACTGCGTAAAAATTCTATGGACTCCAGTGCTATTGCCATCCTGTGAGTTGAAAATTGCGTGCTTTTTTATAGGGATTGAAAAAGAGCATACATGTGCATGTTAGTTGAAAGCTAGTTTAAAAATGATGAGGTGTTTCCACTTGGAACTACGAAAGGCGCTGGAAAAAAAACGACCCTGCCAGGATTCGAACCTGGAATCTTCTGATCCGTAGTCAGACGCGTTATCCGTTGCGCCACAGGGCCCTTAGGACAGACTGGGGGAGAAGGTTAGGGTAGATCCTCCCCCCCTTATTATTTGTCGAGCGCTTCGAAGGGGATGCGATGGGATTTGAGTGGAGATTTGTTTTGAAGTGGTGCAATGGATTATTGCCCGGTATTGCACTGCTTTCGGCGACCGACAGCATAATCCAGAATACGTATCAACGTTTATGTGCTCTACAAGATTTTAAGTAGGTATTTTACTTTGATAGTTTTCACTGGGAGTTTCATTTTCAAAAGTTGAGAACGCGGTACGCAGATCATAATGTTGAAAAATACTTATAGAAATCGAAAAAAAAACCTTCAATATATCAGATATTGAGTGTTAGAAAAGGGAGAAATGCAAAAAAATGTTTGAGTTTTGTCATAATCACCGTAACCTTTGTAATAACATACACAGTTTTGTATATTGACTTATTAGATCGCAATAGATATCTGTGCTTGGGGTAAATGACTCTGCCTCAATCATTGTGGTTGATGTAGAGGGCACTTGCTATGATTGCTAATGCTCGTGGGCGTGGCCTGTCCGCCATCTCTGTTAGGCCCGTTAGCGCTGAAGTTCTCCTTCAGACGAGCTGACGCACTGATGCAGTAAGTTTACAATGGTTTCCATCGCAAATTCACTAGAAATTAGCGCGCATTCACTTTATTAATATGCATTCTTCTTATTTGTATTTTATTATTTATTTAAATTTATACGAATCCACATTCCGGGTGAAAATTATGGTAAAATCGAGTAGAATCCATAGCTCTAAGTAGCCTTTGAATGTTTCAAGAGTTACTAGCACGGAGTAGGATACCCTCCGTGGTCCTACTCCGTGGTTACTAGCCTTAAATTTCGAGCAGACGGTGAAAATTCATCTAAATCTTCTTATTACCCTGCTAGCCACCACAAGTGTGTTTGAATGGGGAGATAATCTGATTCTTCCGCTGCAAAGAGCGGAAAGTACGAAAGGTGCTGGTAAAAATATGCGACCCTGCCAGGATTAGAATCTGTAATCTTCTGATTCGTAGTTAGACGCGTTATCCGTTGCGCCACAGGGCAGGGCGAGAAGGTTAGGATATCCCCCCGATTGGATATTCTTACTTTCCATTCGCTCATTCGTCCATTCCGTCGTACAATCCAAAGGAAATTAGGGAAAGACCTGAGATAAACAATATGGTTGTCATTTCTGCAATCAGGCTACAGTCTGATAACGTTATACCGTCTCCATCTACCTCAATGGCCTCAATCCTCGCTGAAGAAGTTCTCTCAAATTTTTTACTGTCGCATATTCTAGCTCATATTGAGGAAGGGTTAGGAGAAAAATGATGGATTTACTTGGTATTTATACATACTGTTCTGTTTACGTTTACCCTCATTTATCCGATGGCGATGGCCAACAGGTGCAGAGCGTCTGTTATCTGATTGTGGCTCTCCCTCTTCAGACATTCTATAATTACTCACAGCCTCTCCCTCTCTCCCCACTACTTCCTGTGGATTCATATCATAATGGGAGTGTCTCTCGAGCGCATAGTCTCGTGCGATAGCGGCACCTTGAACTCTTCGAGGTTGCTGCGTTGGCTTGCCGACTTCAAGGCCTCCGAAAGGGGAAGTGAAAAGAGAGGCGAATGCGCTCGGTGTGGTGACACGCACCTCCTTCTAGTTGGGTGGGCGGAATTTATCACTTTCCCTGCGACTGATTATGCGCCGTTCTCGATTTCCTCTGAAAGAATCAGCGAGGAACGCGCATAAACCTCCCGGAATCTTCACTTTTGTTCGCACTGACAACCAACACATTCTCTCTCAATACTAATGACCTCTGAGCGCGTACGCATGCTATTAATAGACAAGTTCATGGCGTGGTCATCATTTTTTTAATTCGTACCGGAAAAGCACATCAACCACTTCACTCGCCATTCTTGATCTCTATTGGGTACCCGGATTTTTTTGAAGAGTTTAATGAAGAAATGAGATTTCCTAATTAGACATGGCGTATAAAATGTCGTAGTGTATTCCACAATTTAAATGTTTATTGCCGTCTCAGGTTTTGACTGCACAGCAATCATTATCAAGGTCTGTGCAGTCGAAACTTGGGTCGGCAATAAACATTTAAATTGTAGAATATACTAAGATGTTTTTTCGTCATGTCTGTGACTATGTTCCACAAAGTTACGCCTTCAACCATTAATATTATTTCCTATCTAATTCAAGCGATATTCTTGGGAGACTACGAGATTTAGAAATGGTCTCTGGAATGATGAATGTACGAAAGAGACCTTGAGAATGACATAAAGTGTCGAAACCATGGTCGGTACTTATTAAACTGTGGAAATTTACTATCGTCTTTTCATTCTTACCAGTATGGATGATGAATGTAATTCTGAGGACATGTCTAGCAGCCAATGGATTCGGATCCGCATAATTCAATCCAAATGTTTAAGTGAAACTATTCCTCTTTCTGTAATCGTCACCATTATGATTGAATGAATTTATTTTACTGTTTGAGTAATATATTTCACAATTTTTTCAGCATAGTGAAACTATTAGCCGTCATCCTTTTCTGGGATGAGACGTTTTGAAACTATTTTCTGATTTTTTTTCTTTTTTACTCGTCCTACCTTCAGTCTTCCCCGTATGATGGTAATTAATGCGTCTAGTCGTAGGCATTGTATTCTTTGGTCGGCTATTTCTTATTTTTTAGCGCTACGGTCTGCTCGTCAATTTTCTGGTAACCCAGAGAAGGTTATAAATCGTCCCAAACACATGTTCCAAACAATTACTATTTCGTATGCTGGTGAATGGTGGGTTATTGCTAGTCAAAGTACCGTACGATTCATTTTGCAATAAACGACTACAAACAACTGAAGAAGTAGAAGCACGGTAGTATCCTTTTTGAGCTTTCGACAACCCATCCGAAAGAAAATGTACACTAATCCTTGCCATTTTGAACCGGAACGGCTTAAAGAAATTTGTATCATCGAATATTTTGCTGGTCGTTGAGTGTATGAGAATCCAAAAGTAAAAATTGACTCACCCGCGGTACTCAAGACATTTCAGTGAAAATTTTTACTAACCCCTTCAGAACATTTTCGATAAATCTGCTTTGAGATTAAAGCTTCTTTTTTGTCAGCTTAAAGCATCACAAATTTCAATTTCACAGATTTGCCATTCGAGGGAACTGAATAAATACCTTTTTAAAATTGGGCTCAATCGATTGCTATCAATTCCACGTGTTTTGCTTTTCAGCAATGTGTGATTTTAGAAGCCTTTGAAAGATGTCAGGTAGCTCCCCATTCTTTCATTTTTTCTCTCTCTCATTGTCAACGATCAAGTTTATCTTTAAATGACATGACTTTGAAATCATTCGAAGTCCTGATTTGAAAGTACAGATGAAATGTTGATGTCGAAGTTCCAGTTCTGTCTGTAAGAGCACTGCTCTTGTTTTCTTCGACGATCCGTTACCCAAATAATGAAGGCTTCGTAGTAGATGAGGGTGTGCACAGTGCCGAAATTTAATTGGGAACATTCTGGCCGAAAGCTATGCATGCTCTACACCTCATCTTAAATGCATTTAAGCAAGTGTAACATGCATACCCGTAAATATTTTTCCTTATTTGACTTGAGATTTAAGAATAAAGGCCCATCACAATTAGCGGTTTAAAAATATTCAAAGATGGCCAATTAAATTATGATTTTCACACGTTTAAAAAGTTTGTTTATTTGAATTTAAAAAGTGAACGCATATATCTGGATTTACATAGTTTTTGGTACTACCTGCCTGAATATGGTTCTGTACATCGGAACCTTGGTTCGTTAATACGTGTTTTAAAAATGATCGGAAGTATGAATTTGATTATTTTTTATGAATTATACTTCCACCACGCCATCTCACGCCTGAGTCTCCGCAAATGTATTCGGAACGAATGCACAATGATTGCTTTATCAAGAAGTGACGCTTCTTTCTTACTAATTAATTATTAAACTTCCTATGAGTGTACTTCCCCTCTCTTTATTCGGCTCAAGGAAATAGAAATTGAACAAACGTCAATCGGCCGTTAAACTCAGAATCGGTTTCGTGCTCGTAAAACGCTGACGGTGGTTTGTATTTTATCTGACGGTGTTTGTATTAGGTGGAGGTTTTGTAATATGGATGGCTCGGGTGAGGAGCGTTCCTGCGCGGAGGAATTGGGATTCAACACAGATTAGGGTTACAGCGTTAGGATCTCTGTGAATTCTGGTGCCGAACATGATGCTGCATTTTATTTTGCTGTCCTCCTCGGTAATATGCACTTATTACACGCGAAACACTCATCGTAATCCTTCGATTCGACTGAATCGAAGTGTGTTTGTAAAATCGAATGTAGAATCGAAAAAATTAATCGAATTGCAATAAACGGGAGTGTTTTGAGATGGCGCATCAGTTATCGTCAAAGTTAAGATGTTATCTCGATACATTGCACGGTTGAATAAACACTTGCATAGTTTTCTCCGTTTTGAGAGCTGTGGTCGCATTGTTTTCTGGAAAATCCATTGCTCATCAAAGTGAGGACCTCTTAGGAATCAAGTGTGTGCGCATATTCTTAGCTTATCGATTTCATGTATAGGTATAGCAAAACCTAATGGCACACTATTGCAAGAGAGGTCAGTGTGGGTGAGTCAAGTGTCAGTGAGGAGGAAGATGCATCAACGGACTCCTGCAAGGACTTCTTGAGGCGCCCTCGTTACCTTCGTTCTTGCTCTCTAACACCCTTTCTTCTCCCATACGTTAAGCTTTTCGCAAGCGAGCGCCAACTATTTTTGCTACACCCATATGATGTATTTCTGACTATTATTACAACATTTCTCCTTTGAAGGCTCATTAAATGGGCCATTTTCAAAACACTTAGTTGTTTTCATATGTGTTCTTTCGATTATTTGGCACCGATCAATCCATTGACGGATGTGCAAAAGTATTATTCTGTACTGATACGGTGCGTTCCTTATTATGAAGAGTACCCTTGCTTTTTTCCATGTGACTGAAGACTATACATAGAAATTTTTTTCCAAGCCGATCACCCACCTCTTTATAAGTGGGTTTCCCGCATCCTGTATCATATTTATATGTCCTTTACCAGGCCATGGCCCTTGTTTGCATCAGTATTGCCGACCCGCGTGTTTCAGAGGGGTTGATTCCATTGTGCGCTATGCGGAGTGTGACTGTTAGTCACTTTCGTTGCTCGAAATTACGTTCTCTCTTCCCACGCTATCAGAGTTCTCATGTAGGTTTCATGAGACATAAATTACCTTACCCTTGCAAGGCACTTGCCAACTCCGTTAAAGCCTTGCCCTTTACGATATTGTAATGCTTCGACTGAAACATTTAGCGACGCTCATGCCACGCAACATGCGATAGCCAATCATAACCTGTCAGTATTCATTATTTAAATGATGTGATTTTTACTTTTACTGGTGAATTTTTCACTTTTATCGTAGACTAGCTGTGCCCGGCATGCGTTGAAATGCCTCTTTTTCTTTCTAAGTAGGCACACATATGCAAAGCAGACACATTTACTGAACGATCTGCTTCGCTGCTTGCTTGTCGCTCCTCGCTGGTTTGAGAAGCTCACGTACCAACACTTATTTGGTGAAACGACTCGCGTTCCACCTATTGTATATGCAATGGATTTAATAATTCAGAAACCTTATCGGGCGCGCGTCCAACAACTCACCTAAGTTTCATCGTAATCTGATGAATGGTATTGGAACACATAGAAGACGGACAAACAGATATTCACTTTAATATATTAGATATGCGATTAAAAAATGTAAATAATAATGAAATATTCGCGTATTTCCACCATATTAAGTATCTGTCGACACACTAATGCCTAACCTGGAGAAAAACTCACGAAGACTCCATTACTATTTTCCCTGGGAAAGATCCAAATCATATCAACCATAAAACCAAACCATACATATTTCGCCAGCACTGTCCATTGAGTTATGATTCAATCTTCCGCGGGCATTAGATGAAGGTTGAGTCTTCGGTTTCCGGGGTTTCCGCCGGTTGTTTCATCTTGAGACGATATTTCCTGAGGAAACTTTGGGCCTGAGGAAGCCTGCAGGATAGCCGACGTAATATCGTCTTCAACATGAAACAACGCCGCGGGGACTCCGGAAAACCGAAGATTCAACTGTCCATTGGAGTTAAACACTTTACGATCTGCGCTAATTCTGAAGCATCATTATCTGGTATATAAAAACGTTAAACAATTCCATTGGATCCTATTCTGTTAGAGGAGAAGGAAAGGGGGAGGTTTCTCTCCCTCGCCTCCCTCCACAGGAGACGGATTAAGCACTACACTGAGGCGACTGTACATCTGCATCTACTTACTACTCTGCAAGCCACCACAAGGGTGTTTGGCAGGGGGTGACTTATTACCAACATGAATAACAGTTAAGAAATTTACTTTCACCTACAAGCACCACACTATCGGTATGCTACAAATGCTACAGAAACTTATAATATAATCTGAATGGAAGTATGAAAACGTGACACAAGAATCATGCAGGGAACATGAAAAACAGATTGTTAGCACTAATCGGCAGATTGAGAAACATGCATTTTGGTGCATATGAAATAATCAGTTACATAACCTGTCAACTAACCTACTTCAAAAGTCTCAACGCAGCCTTTATTGCCTTTTACCGATCGCAGGAAAAACGACATTTTAAACCTTTCTGTTTTACAATCTATAATGGCGAAATTAGCTTTTAAGAATCTGGTGGAATGTCGCCTCCATCGAACTCTAACCTTTTTGGATTAATAATCCCGCAAACTCGAATCAAGCATATCTGTTTCTGTTGCCAGAGGGCATCGTGTCGAATTCGAACAAGTGGCAGGCAGCCGAGACCGCAAAAACCCAAGATCCTCCGCAGAGCTGTCTTCCCCTTTGGCCAACGAGGAGGGACAGCATGAAAAAAAAAAAGACTCCTCGGACCCTCAATACATTTTTCTTTCATTCAATTTTCTTCATTTCCGATTTATCCCCCTTCCTCCCCTCCAACTCTCCCCTTCACTCGCTCTCCCTCCCTCCCTTGTCTCCAACCCCGTCTCCTCCGCATTTGATGCACGGAGAGCTGACGCACATTTGACCTTGCCTCTTCTCATCCCTCCCTCTCCCTCATTCCCTTCCCTTCCCCTCCCACACCCTCGTCAGTCGTTCGCCCACCAAAGGGAGTGGAAAGGACGAGGATATGACAGGACCTGCTCTCCCCATGCATTCTCTTAAATTTTTCCCCCTCATGTTTCTTTTCCCGCATCTTGTCGGCTCCCCCTTCGTTTTCTTTGCCCGCAGGGCTGGGGGTGTACGTACCGGGCGATTCCATTGACTGTTGGCTATGGCCTTTTTTTGCCGGCGTGTCAGGGGCTACCGGTGATTATTGTGCCGAGGAATTGGCCACATTTAGGGACTTCATCTACATCTACATCTACGTAATACCCTGCGAGCCACCACGAGGGTGTGTGGCCGGGGGTGAAGATCACCAAACATGCACTATTGACATGCAACTAGGATATTTAAGGGAGACATGCTAGAGAACAGGGTCACATGTAGCTAGATGGTTAGTATCTACATAATAAGAAAGGGATTATTGGTTGTTATTTCATGCATCATGCACTACAGACTACTCTAACTATATTTCACCTGCCTATCCCGTTGCTACGCTGCCTATTGTTCTCTCTTATGGTACGCGGGAAAAATGACATTATAAATCTATCGGTACGACAATCTATCTCTCTAATCTTGTTAATATGTTCAAACCTAGCATAATACGCAGGGGTTCTTAATGTATATCTAACGTCATCTGTGAACAAATCGGTTTCGAATTTACTTAAAAGGTTTAACCTTTGACTTCTTAGTGCATAACTATAAAAGGCAGCGATCGCCGTTTATCTAATAGAAAAAACCTTCTAGTAATAGTAAACGGCTAGTATCTATTAACTATATTATATAACATCTTAAATGAAGGAGACTTTAAAACTTGTTCTTCAGAAATGAGATGCCTGTTGAACCAGTTTAAACTGGCCCGGGATGAAAGTGGCCATCAATAGGCATTGTTACTTTGACTACCGCATAATGGATTCTCCGCCAATGTTGCGAATCCATTTGCTAATTGGTCCCTTAGAATGTCTTTACTGGTCTGAACTTCTGATATTACTGTTGTGTATGAACGACTGTAGCCAGGAATCGGCAGGGGGTCAGTTGCTCTTCATGGATGAGACATTTCATATCAAATCCGCTATGTTGAGCCAGACAGGATGATGTTTTGCCTCCCCTAATATAAATTCTGGTTACGTCCATGTCTGTAAGTATCAATTTGTCAGATATTGTGTTATCTGGAATGAACAATAAGTTGTCGATATTTAGCTGTTCAATAGAGAAGTCCAAATGAGCCCGTGGTAGGTTCAATCGTGGGGTGGGAACTTGATGACCGTAGATACGACGAATCAATATTTTAGCTGCGAAAGACTCCTTAAAATACCTATCTGGAAATCTCAACCATCGCCAGAAGCTTCTGTTGATTTGGCTAAGCATTAGATATATGTTGGCAGAAGGCAAAATGTATTTTTAAAAACAAATAATTCATTCAATCATAATAATGGCTGAATGAAATAATTATTTTTTTGTATTTAAGTAGCACTTCATGTGAATCGGAAGAATAAAAACATAATGCGCATCTAAGTTCGAAAGGCCGATTGATTCTCCTATGAAAAAATGTTTCTATGGAGGCCGCTGCAGCGATGGAAACATTCATCTGTCGCAAGGCCACGTTTGCCTTCTGTATCGTCTTGACCGTTGCGACGCTGGGTCACCCCCTCTGTTCTTTCTCTCTCTCAACCCTTCGTCTTTCTAGCTCCCTCTCCCCACGTCTCTCTTCCTCTCTCGTACCAGATGCCGGGTAAACCAACTGCCCAGCAGGGATTCCTCCTTTTTTATATCCTCACTTCTCCTCGTCTCTTGCCTTCGCCGTCCCCTGGCAGGCGCCCTCTTTCCTTGGGCGTCGTGTGGGAGCCGCCGCCAGCGGAGAGAGAGAGGAGTTGGGGACCGAACAGCGAGTGAAGACGTCCGTGCGTAAAAAAAAGAGGCTGCGGTGGCACGTACACGCATATAAAGGTCCCCCTTTCTTTATTTCCACTCTCCCTCCCTCCCCGTCCGGACTCCTCTCAACATACTCCTCCTACCATCCCCCCTTTGACGATGGATGGAAATCAGATTCGTATGGGGAGTGACTCGTATAACAAGCAACACATGCAGGCGTGGACGTATGTGGTGTTTGTGACGATGAGAAAAAGGACCGTGCTATACTATGTAAAACCAGATATTTTTTTAAGTGCATATTCAAGAAGTGGATGGCCATTTAGCGGGTGGAGCGGGCGGTCTTCGTTAGAGGACAGAGAGGTCCCTTTTATGGCGGTGCGAAACATTGTCACCGCCTTGAGAGTGGACAGAAGTCACATTTAGGAGAGGAGAGGGGGTGGAGAAAGTGGTCCACGGTCCAGCGTGAGAAAAGCTCACTAGTATGAGGAAAGGAGGAACAGATATTACAAAAAAGGCCTCCACGTTTTCGTCAGGCCCCTTAAACTGATATCTTACCAGCAGCCGTGGTCATTACGAGTAAAAAGCAGAAACTAAAAAATACTTATTTTAAAGTTCTTTAATGTTGGGAAAAACAAAACATTTTTCCTTGTACGTTTTATGTAGTTGACTTGTTACTTACTTTTCGGGGAAGAGTACCGCGGTGATATTTATTTGTTTGTGAGGATATGTCCCCTTACTAGTTGGCATAGGTTTCTGTACTGATAAAAAAGTGAAGATTACAGTCTTGACCTTAACTAGTTCCGTAATATATTGCAAGCTGTATTTTTGCATTTTTCTTACCATGCTCACACTGCGAGAACCCTTCTCGCTAATTTTTTAGAGGAAAAAATGTATTCCGAATTCAAATCAGTTTTTTCAATTCAAATTCAAATCATTATATCATGATCAAATAGTTGTTTAGCCACCATAGTGGCGGAAGCTAGTAGATTCAATTCGCAGTCGCTACTTTAGGACATTTGCCGCTTCGTGTGGTGAGTAGATCCTAGTATGTGGAAGAGAAAAATTGAGTTCAGAAGTCAGATTGAGAGGAGAGAAATTAGAACGAGTGGATTCCTTCACCTATGTGGATTCCACCTCGGAAGTACCATCACATGGGACGGAAGAAGTACCACGGACATCTAGCGAAGAATAGCCCAAGCGTAGAAAGCGTTCATGGTGAAAAGACAACTGCGGTGTTCAAAGAAGATAGGACTGCAAATTCGGAAACAGTATGTGAAAACATTCATGTGCAGCGTAGCACTCTATGGATCGGAAGCACGGACTATTGGAAAAGCTGACCAGAACAGACTAGAAGCCTTCGAAACCTGGTGCTGGAGGCGGATGGTGAAGATAAAATGGAGAGACAAAAAAGAAATGATGAAGTTCACCGAAGAGTAGAAGAGGGAAGGATCCTAGAGAATCCTAAAGAAAATAGAAGAACCGGATGGATTGGACACACCCTGGGGTATTATGGGTTTGTGAAAAACGTAATAGAAGGTAAAATAGCGGGAAAAGTCCTCAGAGGAAGACCCAGGAATAAGCTCATGAATCAAATGAAGAGGGAAGTACCTACATAGGAAGAGCTACCAGATAGTAAGGGACATAGCATTAGATAGGGTGGAGGGCTGCAGTAAACCAATCTTAGGATTGAACGACCGAGGATGGTAATGTGCATAACCTTAGAGTTATGTCACCAGATACTTAATTTTGGCGATCTCCTTTCGCTTTGTGAGGTCCTGAACTAGAGTGCGTTTTGCTCGTGTCTTTGCAAGCTCCCGATGGCAGATGCTGGCCATCAAGTAATCACCAGTACGGTAGCGATTGCTTGGAAGGAGCGAATGCTGTTCCCCTCTCACCCCCCAAAGCCACTTCCCTTCTCCGTCAGTTTATCTTTACGACTCTCCCGAGGAGGTCGCTTGGAATGAATGAAACGAGTGAAGAAGGAGGGCGTTTGTTTGTTTTACTCCATCTCTTCCCTCTCCCCACTCCCACTCATCCCTTCGCAGTCTTTTGTTTTGCTTCCGGTCCTCCCTCGCAGCAGTCATTGCACGCGATTCTCTTTGCCCGGGCAAGGGGTCGTCGCCTCCGCTGGCGTCCTCCGATTGGAACCCTTTCGTACGTCTTGTGAGCTTCCTCCCTCTCTTCCGTTCCTTTTTAGTTTTCTTTGATTTTTTATTATACTTCACTCCCCTCTCCTTCCGTTCGCGAATCCTCTTCCGATCTGTTGTTGATGGTTAAGCGATTCGTGGAGGCCAAGGTGGCTACCTTTTGTGGTCTTATCTTGTAGTGCGAAAGTATACTGAATCGATAAGGATTTTTTTGTATTACTGTCGACCGATAACATTTCAAGGATTATTCTTGGTCGAACATATTGTAGGGGTGAACCTAAATAAAATCTAAAGAATTGATGACCGCGGTAATTTTCACGCTAGAAGAGAACCAATTAGAGCGCTGATCGGGAACACGGACTGTTTATATCTATTGAGTGCCTCTTTGGGTAATGTCATTATGATGAATGGGCCAAGACCAATTAGATGCAAGCATCAACGATGGATTGAGTAAGAACTCGATCATGGCTTGACTCGTGCTCATATTAGGTTATACTGCTTGAATGCCTGACATAACTTAGGTGAGTGAAATCTGTATTAAGTTTCTTATTGGTTAAACTTTTAAGGGGTTTCTTTAAAATTAATTTGGTTTCATGGGAAATTAGGAACTACCTCCCTCAAGCAAAGTCTCTACTCTCACCTGTTGATTTTTCTTACCAAAATATACTAGAAACGGGTCAGTGACTCAAGCGTTCATGGCCGAGGCAAAACACTTCTACCCAATGTTACCATTATCTTTCCTTACGGTTATTTCGTGCTAATTCAGATTTCCTCAAAATATATGTTGTTTTTTTTCGTGATTTACCTCGAGTTCAAAGCATTATATCCCCACCAGCTTTACTCATGCCGAAAAGACCCAGGGATTCCACGTGATTTCGCACACCGATCCTCACTCGGAAACAGAGTTAAGAGTTTTGTAAACTTATAGAATGACAAGCTTAAAGTCGGTTACCCTTAAAGCGAGAGTGCCAAAATGTAAACAAACTGGCATTTCCGACTGTATTTCCGACTTGGTAAGAATTTAGGCATGCAGAAAAAATCACAGAGAATCTAAAATATTAACGACGACAATGAAGTCGTGTTTCAGGATGATATTTGGTCTCATTTATGTGATTCATATTTATTTATATATGTAGCCTATTAATTTAAAATTTTATATTTCAGTTTTTGGATATGATTCCTTATGACGATGCTACTCGCTGGCTGAAAATTCTTTTGGTATATTTAAATGGTATTTGGATACTGCTCTATTTGTCGTTACTTCATATATAGTTTCCTAGGAAATTGGGGGAAATTGCATTTGTTTTTCAATTTATTTTACTTAGTTTCCATAGGCTCTTGATTCTCGCCTTTTACGTCACTGTGATCAGCAAGTAACTAAGTACTAACGCTCAGAACCATGCCCTTGAGCGATGAAAAAGTCTACCACACGGGACATGATCTTACGACCTTAGGTTTTGAGGGCGAGAACCTCACCCCAATGCCACCGAGGCCGAAAAGGCGTCATAAATGAAGCCATGCACACAATATTTCCTGTAAAAAAGAAAGTTTCAAAAGAAATATCATCACCCTGCATTAATAAAACGGAAATAATACTCATTGTATTAGCTTATTCAGGTGGGTAGTTAGTACAAGAGATAAGTGACAACCAAAACCGCAGTGCATTGTAGATACCTTGGAAAACGTGATCTGCATCCTGAAAAATTGGAAGCCTCCTTGAATTTAAAAATAGAAATCAAGTGGCCACCACGAGTAGTTTTTCTATGAATCGATCTTCACTCTTAACGGTTCAATGAGTGGGTTGGATATTGGCGAGCTCATTTAGGGAACTGATAACTTTATTCCACCGAATCCGAAGAGATCGGCTGAGACCGCGCGTCGGGGGATGGGAGACTGCCGATGCCCACGACCGTTGCGTTGAAATGATCGGTGAATTATGCTCTGTGGGTAGGAGTGAGATTCAGATCTCTCGCCTCCCAAGACTCTCAACTCTTCCCTTCTCAGGCGACGCCAGGATTCCTGTATGCCGTCTCACACACGCTAATGTGCCTGATTTCGTCGTAAATTTATTCGTCGTCAAGTCTGAATATTCCATTCGCGTTTCGCCGTCCTCCGCGCCGCCTACTTCCGTCTACTCCGTAAGCAGTGGTGACTGAGCATTACCAACCTCTTAGTTTTTTTCTTATTGCTCGTGCAAAGGGATGAGAAAGAGTGGCTCAAAATGAGGGAGGTCTTATTACGCATTTGGCGGACCCTTTCGCATCCCCCGAATCTCTTGGCTGTGTCTTGTCAGACGCCTTCTTTTGCTATTGGTCCCTTATCGTCCGTGACGGATGAGGTCATTCGCGACCTCATCGGCCTCTATTAAAGCGGCTTCGGTAGTGAACCAAGAAAATGTGAACTGGCTGCGTGTGTTGCAAAATAGGGTAAATTCTCGAAGCGTCGAGTATAATGAAGATAGAACACAGGTATTTCGGGAAACTAGTTTACTTACAGAATATAGCGAAAGCGCCTGATCACACGTTCCCCGTGTCAATGCGGGGCGATATGTCTGTGGTGATATTGTAAGTAGAGGTATATATGTATACATGAACAGGCATAAAATAGTCCTTCACCATTGGACGTCCAAGGCGGACGAACACTTCAGTAAATGATCGGATAGATATCCTTCCGCTAGCTATAGCACATGGAACTCCATTTACCATAAAGAGCTTCTTCCGATACATGCCGAGTAGGTACTCGCCCTCGATGCGAGGGGTTCACAATTTCGCATTTTGACAATATATCACCATTGAATGCACTCCCTTTCCGATGTCGAGTAGTTAAAAAACCTAATTATGAATAAACACTAGTCTTCTAAGCCTTGACCATTAGCCAGTGGAAATATATATCCATGGAATGACAAAAACTCTGAAATTTTCAAAAATTGATTTGTTTGGCCTCAGACTAATTTTCAACGCATTGGAGTTATCTTCAGAAAATGTTTTTTTAAAGAAAAAGGTACCGAAAATGTTTTTGGCGTTTTTCTTAAAAATTTGTTCATAGAGGGAACGCCATTGCGTGGAAAACTAGTGTTCATCTTAATGACTATGTCAGTCAAATTTTGCAGCGTTTTTATTTCTCCATTATCACGCTGTCAATCGAAAGTTAGGTTAATATGATATCGGTAGAGCTTACCTTGTCCTTAGCCAGGGGGAAATTCGCGAACCGGAGTCTGGGGAGAGTTTCTTTAATTGAACCGCCTGTCGTTTCCCAAAAATATTTCTGCACCTATTAATAGCTCAGCCTGAGTTTGGCTGGAAGTACTCATAGCCCTTACACTCAGTTGAACCCAGAACCTGTGATCAGGACCCCCACGCCCTGCTCATTGGGTGGATATTCCGTCAGTTATTGGCTATTAAGGTAGTTTGAGCGAGATAGTTCCCTATTCATAATGGAGACAATTCGAATAATACGTTTTAATTTCAACAGCTCTAGGAAGCATGATATAAATATTGTATTATTAATGGTGTAATATTATCCTTCTACTCGACTGAAGTTCTAATAAATTAAATAAAAAAATCTCTATAAGTCTTTAACTTGAATCATTTTCTTCGCTTATACGTTTACAACTCCTTCACAACGGTAGGTTTTTTGTGATTCTGAAAAATTTATTGGGGTGACAATATGATTTATTTTTTAAAAAATGGTTGAGAAAACATACAAACTACACGCTGTTTGTTTTAATATGACATCTAGGTGTTAGATATTCCTCATTTTTTAAATATTGTATCTCTGGAGTGCAGCAACTTACCATTTCCCATGTAAAATGGCTAATATTTTTCGGCAATATCTCGGAAAGTAGTGAGGTAAGGGGCTGATATTTTGGAATCTTTGGAAGGGTCAGATATGCTTCATTAAAATGAGATCAAAATAATTGATTTCTACGTGAAATGATGTTTTGCTCAAACTGCCTTAAGTTATAAAACTGACTCCGTTCCATTAAGTGGCATTGCGCTTCCACCTTGGTTATTTCTAATCCATCTCATCAATGAATGTTGTCTTGAATTTTAATAATGCCACCTCTGGAGAGCCTTTTTGGACCATTTTCTACGTTTATCCATTCTTGAGTCTGACATTTTTCAATCCTATTATTGTGATGGGTACGGTATTGGGTTTCTATTACATGGACTCTATTCTGATTCCCAGAAGTGATAAAAAGATATCTGCGGAACCGCACTCCGTACTCAGACGCCAATCAGAGAGCACTTTAGCCATAGTACCTACTCCGTACGTCGCATAGGCCGAGAAGCGGTAGATCTCATCCTTATAATCTTTTGATTTACTGCTAAATATTAGAGGTGTGTTGTTGGTGAACGAACGGTTCTGAAGGAACGGGTCCATGGATTGAACGGGAAGACCGAGGACTGAATTCTATGGAACAACCCAAGAACACTGCATAAGGACGGAAAACTCCCATATTTTGAGATTAGTACCCATTTTCCCGCGTTTGAGTTATAAAGCCATTGGCATATATGGAATGACTTGTCCGAATGATTCTTGGTCGAAAATGGTGCCATGGCGTCTGTATTCTTCGGGATGACAGGTCTTCGTTTGAAAGCGGGATATTTGATGTTCCTCACATGGTGGTTTTGAGCTCGACCTGATTACCTGCTCACGCTCATGAGAATGAGCATGATTGGCCTCACTGAATGACACGTTTAAATCAAACTGGATAATTGTCTCCAGGGAATCGGGGGATTCGACCAGTTGCACACACCATCGCGGGAAACGCGATCCGCTTTCACGGCACGTAAGATTTTCGCCTTCATTCCCGTCTGAACATTTTGTTAATCTCCCTCAAAGTCGAATCTTACACTTTGAAAACTCTGTATTTCGCAAATGAATCCCGTCGAGCTGGAAAGGAACCTTTTACGGGACGTTGAATAACTATGTCCGAGACTGGTGACTCGACCAAGAAGGAGACAAGCTAGTCGCATTGTTGCAAGCAAGATCGCTACCTTTTGGAATGAGTATCTCGGGTTTCCTGGGGATTTTCCTCGACTTAAGAACCATATGAGCTGTTGGGAATATAAATTGTGTGAATCAAATTCACATTTTTTTTAAAAATGGTACTCGAAGTGGAATACATTACAAATTAAACCGTAGTTGTCGCTTTCTT
This sequence comes from Ceriagrion tenellum, assembly GCA_963169105.1. Taxonomy (NCBI): domain Eukaryota; kingdom Metazoa; phylum Arthropoda; class Insecta; order Odonata; family Coenagrionidae; genus Ceriagrion; species Ceriagrion tenellum. The sequence goes on along the minus strand of OY720636.1, from coordinate 57,465,894 downwards.
GTGAAAAAATCGGAGGGTAGACGAATATTATTTTGTCATGCACAAAACGGAACACAGTTTGAGGTAAGCCTCTGCTGTGTAACTATTTTAAGGGTAACAAAGAAATTACTCATACCCTTTTACTCCAAACGGTTTAAAGTTGGTGTCGTATTTATTTCTTGTCTTAAACTAATATGGAGCTTTTAAAATATTTTTGAATTATTTGTTATATTTTTGTACATTATATATAAGTTGGAAATTTTTGCTATCATCTCTCAAGATTTAATTTTCACATTAAAACTATTGTTAAAAATACCCAGAACCTTTAAAACGGTGGTATTTGAAATCGTACTGCATGCGAAAAATTATTTCAAAAATCCATATTCCATCTTTTTCGAAGTTAAGATTGGATAAATGTCAAATTGATTTATGAGAGTTTATTTAATTTTTTTGCGCCTTTTAGTTTTTTTTACTATCCACTACGCTTTATGAATTTAAAAAAAATAGCTTTTAATTTGTCCCTTTTCTCATGCAAATAACCGAATCAGTGTACGTAGGTCAAGGTATTGAATACTTGACAATATAATTTCTCTATTGTTGATGAATTTCAGCCGAAATTTGAATGCGACTTCTAATTATAAGACATCAGATATTTCCGGTTTCCTATTTTTGGTAATCACGTCGTGAGTTGTGTTCGCATTGAATAAAACGAAAGAAGGAGAATCATGGGAAAAAGGTATTGAATCGCGACCGCATTTTTCCATGCGTCTTCGGTAACCCCTTTCGGGTTTTACATCCTGTGCTTTGGGTCGAAGTAATCCGCTAAGTTGCCTGAGAACTCAGTATCATTCTTTCTGTTGGTTCTCCATTGTTCTGGCCATATAAGGTCAATGAAGGACTTTCCTCTCTCTCTCTCTCTCTCTCTCTCTCCCTCTCTCTCTCCCTCTCTCTCTCTCTCTCCACTTACATCGCAGGGATGTCTTAAACTTTTCCATTCGGGATGGGGGTTGATCCGGCGGAGTGAGATGGTGTGGGCCTTCAATGTCATGGTCCTCTGATGGAAACTTGATTGATAGCTCAGCGTTGATGGGATGATCGCTCGTGAGGTCATTATGCTAATCAAATAATCATTCTCATCGCTGGAATATGGATATTCTATCCGGGGAGTCTATAAAAACCGTGTTAGCCCTAGTCATGCTGATGAATTTATAACTCTCAAGAATCAGAGACGATTTTCATCTCATGTTATTCGGAATTGCCTTGTTCTTATACGTCACGTTTCCGCGTGAGATTCCGCATGAGATTATGCAGCGTTTTTCCGTGACCATGCGATATATATAAAGAATGAAGGAGAGATTTTTATACCAAATAGAATATTCTTTGTTGCGCAACGTTACCTTATGTATTATCGTGATAGTAATTACCTCGGTGACATCCTCGCTTTCTAGTAAACCTCGGTTAGTGTGCGTATCAAGCAGTTTGTATGTGTAAAGTCATTGTTAGCATCGACTTCATTGGAAATTTTTAATTTGCTCAATTGTTTTCTAATTTCCATATTTGAAAATAAACACTTGCACAGTTTCCACGCTCTTTTTTTGTCACAGACCATGGTTTCAGCACATAATGTCATCATCAGGGCATAATGTACCGAAACCATGGTCGGTGATGAAAATAAAAGTGTGGAAATAGTACTAGTGTTTATTTTCAGATATGGAAATCCATAGGTTCCACAAAGTTTGTGCCAATATGTTTTTCAATTTGTCTGGGCGATATCCATTTTCTTTTTTGCCATGTGCCTAGTTGAGATATTTTGGATTATTTGTTGATCAATGGCATTAAAATAAGCGAAGCAGCAATTTTTCGTGGATGTATACGGTCTTAATCGACAGGGTACTACTGGAACGCATTTCCTCCTGCAGAACTTTATTATCAAACTATCGTTTACGAATATGTTAGAAAAGGTGCCTAGAAATCAAAGGCTAGTTTGAAGAATATATTTTACCCCTTTATTATCTTTGATCCTACGTTGAAAGTCTTTTTTGGCTCCATCATGGAATATTCCATATCGTACAAGTTGATCTAAATTGCCGCAAAAAAGTTGTGAAAAAACAGCCAAGTATATTTTGCCACTCGGAAAACACTTACTGGTATTAAATTATCTCGATGAAAACATGCAATTATTTCCGGTAGCGTTAGTGGCGATAAATTGCGATCATCTTAACGTATTTTCTTTTTTGCTACATTCTCTTCATGATTCCTTCTGAAATCGGCCGTCATTAACTCTGATCGATTTTCACCGAAGATATGAGATACCTTGGAGCTGCAAATATATTTTAAAATTGGTACACCAAGCTATTGGAAAATATGGAGATTAATATGGACATATTGTCAATCACCGCTAGTTTCATTTAGGAAATTTAATCACGTACGAAGTTGAGGCGGCTACCATAGTTACTACCTTTCAAATGTCTGTAGATGTCGTACTATGTTAACATAGCTGCGCTCCTCATGTTAATGAATCAGTGAATACCTATACAGAACTTTGATTTATATTGGTCAGCTTCTTCGATTCAATACAAAAAACCACGCCTCGCTATTAAAATAATGAAAACGAAATATTAGTAATCGAAGTTCTACGTATAGGTCTCTGGTATATTATTTTCATTAAATAATGCTCGTATGATTTAAATGCACTTTTAACCTCGTCGGTGGCTGGCCAACCTATTGGAAAAGGGGAAATGATATATATGGATTTTCGTTGAAATATTTTACGTCCATCGGCTTTGGCAGCATAATTTGCAGCATGAGGTCTGAAATATGGCTTGAATTTAATGGCCTTACGGAGATAATGATTGCATATTCATACTTGGAAGACTATTCGTTGGCTCGTTTCCGAGTGGTTTGGTATTATATTTTTTGAGATAACCCGTGCAATTTAAATAGATTGGCAGGCACGTGTGCCCAATGGCTGATTGAAATATACGATGCGTTCGCTTTGGTCGTGAAAGTAGTCGTTAATTCGGACGTGGCGCATTATTGGATTGATCGGTCTAAGTGATAACCAGAATGTTTGCGTCGATAACCGATACTCTGGAATGTGTGAGAAAAAAGGGCATAAATGAAAACTTGACGCATTATTTTTTTGGAGAATTGTGCGGTCGACCGTCGAACTGTAATTACGGCTCATAGTCGATTACCCAGCCCGATAACAGCATTTTTCTCCTTTCCTCTGTACGTTCCCTTTTCATCCTGCTTTGGAAACGAATGTATTGGCTTTTTTACATAAGTACATGATGTTTTGAGCAATCATCGCGGGATATTCTCCATTCCTATCAAAGGAGATAACTGGTCATTTTCACTGAAAGGCGATCTTAGTAAGTACTTGAAAGGGCATTGAAAATCACAAGACTATGTGAGCCTCGGGGTATCGTTGCTTCTGCAATCTTTTGGGATCAAAATGCTCTCTTATTTTGGCGCCTTTCGGAAATCGACTGATCTTTTTCACCTTCGATTCAGGATTTAGCGATTAAGGTGGCTACTTATCATGTAGAAGATTCAAGGTAAAAGGTTTTTGCAATTTTTTGCATTCGCGGAAAATCACCTCGATTGTTTCCCGATGAAAAATCTTATCATTTATTCGAGGGATTATCTTCAATCAAATTTTAGAGTTTTCTCCCACGAGGAGATCACAACATTATCCTAACACCATCGGAGTGTTCACTTTTCCTGAGCTAGGCTAGACGTGCGCCGCTTTTCGTTGAGTTGGGAAACCCATTTCCTCCAGAAGACCGACAATAACCATAACTCATGCCTTGTTATTCTATTTCCTATAATGCAAGGGCAAAGTTCTTTTTCCTCCATCATCACATTTGTTAACTACTTCCGGATCCTTTCCAAATCGTTAATGTCTATGAATCTGCTTTGAGAAGCTTACGAGAAATCATACTGAACCTTTTGGAAGTGATGCGTAAAATCCAAATGCTTTTCTCTAATATGAATGCAAAGATCCTGCTTGAGTGCGCAGCTTCCTCGTGAAGGGTTTGGTGAAGCAAAAACCGAGGAGCATCGCACTAGTTTTCGCAGTGGTCATAATTTTTTGCTGCATGACCTTCTCTGGCAGTGTTGTTACTTCACTTTTATAGCGCTTAATGCGTCGTGACAGTACGCACTCTCGTAACCGTAGAAAAAAACTGAAATCATACGCCAGGTTAACCATTAAGAGTTTAATGCCTCATCATAACTGTATTCAATATTGAGAAAACAAGGATTTATTTTGTGATGTGCCGGATGATGTCCTGTATTTACTTTCTACGTTTTCATTCTCAACGTTGGCCGTTGAATCAACATAAAAACATTTAAGAAGGAACGGGAAAGTATTACTGTTAGCAGAAGCCGCCTCCCCTGTGGTTGTTTGCTGAGATGAGGATCCTTGATTTTAATGTTTCGCTTTTTCGAAAAAAAATTGGTGACCAAGTCTTCGCACCATGCATCGTGAGTATGTTTATTTTTAACATGGCTGTGATTCACAGTGGACCAGTGTGAAAAATCTGGGTTACACTTATCGAATTGATGAGATAAATGTGGTGGACGCAAGTATGTATATATCATGACTACTGAGAAACTGAGGTCGTTCATCTTAGTATTAATGATGTCTTCAAAAAATAATTTGCCGGATTAATTTCTTTCGCTCGAACACGTTCTCTGGCTTACACCCAGTTGCTTGAATCTAATGCCAAGGAAGCAATGCATGTATGAAGCCAGGGATGAAGAAACTCAACCTTAAACTGGGCTTGCAGGCTTATGAGGTGGTGCCAGAAGCCGAGAGAACTCGTTCCATGCAAAAAAAGCCTGCATAATCCGTGGTTTAAGTAGGAAGAGAGGGGGAATGTGGAAATGGGTGATCAGGAATGGATGCGCATACTCAAGAGTCATCGTCAAAACTGGCGTGTTTGTCATTTCGACGTATTTCAACTGCATTCAGGCATGGCGATAGACTCTAACATCCATTACCACTGATGCGCTTACTTCTTGAAGGAAAAATATCTACTTTAATCTCCATTTCAGCTTTTTTCCAAATTCCTCAATGTTCTTATTTTTCTTCAATTTATTTTACGCATGAATTTTTCTATCAATAATTAGTGGGGTCTTAGTTAGTGTCTCAGGTTGGCTTATTCTTGCATGACGGGTGTGATTGAGATATTTACCGTTACCGCAAACATGCTCTAACTTTGTTTGTGCTGTTTCTTTGTCAAAGACATAACCCACCTTTGAAGTCTATATTACTGTGGAATTTAAGTTGTAATTCCTAATCTCTATTTTAAAAGCGCTCTTTGCGACACGATGTGAAATACCTCATGCTACTCCTTCTGAATAACTATTTTCGAAAAAAATCCTATTCACGCTATTTAAATTCATATCGGAATGGGAACCTTTGAAAACTCTTTAAGTAGTTACGTTATTCATTACCACCAGTAATTTTTTGGCTCTGCCCGCAGACTCTTCCCAAGTCTACGCCTCAAACCTCACTCTTCTCTCATCACTCAATTTTTTATTGAATTGACGTAACATTGCGACGAACGTTACATCAGCGGTACCCAGTTATGCCCACTCGTTACGACTGTTCTTTGAATCGCTAGGCATTTTTTATGCAAAGAAGATTCTGCCGGAATGAGCCTTTGGGTGGCCCCCTCGCAAAATGGCCAAGTTTTCCTTGGAAGGAACGACGAGTAGGCCTGTACAGAAATCAAAAGTCACTAGACTCGTTTGAAAAATAAGAAAACTTTTCGAACACGGTGATCCGCAGTTCCATCAATGACGTTCATGTTCGACCTCTCCTCCGCCCTTATTCCCCGCCCCACCCGATGCTTTTGAGCCTTCTTCCATTTGTACTTTTTCTCTTTGCCTCAGAGACAAAAGACATGCGACGAGGCGTATTGTTCTACTTTTGGAAGTGTGACGGATGGAACGTTCGTGCGTATCTTGTCGAGGACTAATATCCTGACTACGCCCGATGACCCAGCACCATTTGTCCATAAGCCGTGAGAACATTAAAGCCTCGCCCCTTAACCTAATCGCTTCAACCCGATCTGGGATTGCGTGAAGTGTTTCAATCCTCTTTGAGATTTATTTTCGCGGATATCTCCAGTCCACCTCCTCGGGCTGGACAAAGAGGCCTCGCACAAGGACCAAAATAGTTCTTCCGAGACCTCCTCCTCCCCGCCCGCTCAGGTTTGTTGTCTCGGGCGACCGAAAAACGTCCCCGGAGGTGATAGGGGAGGAAACTGAAAGTTCCTCTCGTTTTTAATGGCTCCTGATAATATATTCATGGGCGGATAGTCCCATAAAATACCACTTCAAGCTTTTAGGGCTGATTTATTTGCTCTCTTTTTTCCAAACGTTTTTGCAATTATCTGAGTCATTAGCGTTTTTTTTTCAATTTAGGAGCGTTCAAACGCAAAGGTTGCCGAATGGCCGTAGAATTTTAGGTAAGCTTAGTTTCAGTTAACATTCCGAAGCGATGGGAAAAAACGATGGAAATTTCTCAGTGAGTGAAGACTTGATTGAATCCCCAACAGACGTTCCTATCGGCTAATTTTTCTCTCTGCTGTGGCTCAAAAATTTGGCTGAGACGTGGTAGAGCTAAAAAAATGGATAATCAGTTTAATTCAAGAGACAATTATTTTTAATAAAAAATCTACCATTATCCTAGAGCAAAATGAGTTAACATGAGAAAATTTGATTGAGACATTTACATGGGATGTCTTATTACTACGATTTGGAACATTGATCTTCAGAATTTTAATTCTAATGACTCGAGGCAATTCATCCTCGATGTTAGGGGAGGGCTATTAGGATTCTCTGGACAGGAAGGAAAATGAACGAGGATATGTGTAAGAGATTGATGGAAGTCCACTCAAGTGTAGGCATTGGAAAGGAGGGCAGATGAGTGTGTTACGAGGATTGTAGCGGTATCAAAGTTAAAGAAAAGCCTATTATTAGCTTGATAATGTTACTCTTGTTACATGACAATGAGATAACGAAACCATGGTCGGTAACAATAAAACCTCATGTGGAAACAGCCAAGTTGTAATTTCTTCAGACTATGAAGGATTTCCACGAAGTCACGCCCGCTACCATTACTTATATTATTAGCTACATGAAAGAATACCAACCGATGAATTGAATACGTTCATTTGGTACTTGAATTCACCGGAATTTCACCATGAAAAATATAAATGGTTATATGAGGACTCTATATAATGCCCTTAGTAGTCGACGGATGGTCAGATGTGTATGAAAGAATCAAAATGCAGGCAAAGCCATGCTCATCACCGGTGGTGCTGTGTTTGAACCACCTAAGATAATCTCGATTGTATAATTAGGAGTAACTCGGTACAATCGGGAAAGGTTAGAGATTTTGGTATAATAGTAATAATAATAATAATAATTTCATTTCAGGTATTACAATGTGTGTAGTACAAAATAGGTAACCCCTAAGGATGAGCCTATATTGGGGCTACTATCAGATAGTCCATGAAAAAGCAACAACTGCAAACAAAAAATGATTAAAATTTTGCAATCAAATGTTTAACAATTTAGTGAAGAATTAGAAACTAATGTGAAAAATGACTCAGAGATGTACACAGTGATAAACAGTGGTTACGAAATGGGAGACACAAAAATACATGGCCAGACATACTCAGTATAACAATAACAATAGAATAATAAAAACGCTTTATTTTTTACATTTAATTCAATAAATATTACATGCAAATTACAGAACAAAACTTCAATGTTTTTTATAAGTATGTATTAACCAATTTTTATTTCATTAAGAAATTTTTGGACTTTTTTTTTCCTCCTTGACGTGTGCCGGAAGGGCATTAAATATTTCTCGCGACATGTATGCAAAACATCTTTGGAATATGGTCAGATAAGGTTTTGGCAAAGAATCAGCATTTCTTTCACGCAAACTAAAGACATGTGTCCAAGGTAGCATATTCGCTTCGTCGCCACTTCTTAAGTAAAACTCCTTTAAGACTTTATAACAAAGTACATATATCTGAGAGGCAGTTTGTTGTGTGTGTGTGAACCTTTTGGAAAAATCTCAAGCAGCCTTCCGAATCGAATTTGTGTCGAAGTAATATTGTTAATCAAATTTATATGTCCCATTTGAGACAAATTGAACGATAGTAGACCCTCAAGATAGCCATTCGAGTTGGTGAAACTCACCAAATCTCCAACCGCTCGTTGTTGTACCACGTGTCTCCTTAAAGTGACGTGAGACCCCGGAAAAAACGATAATGCGACTGATAAATATGTCCTAGGAACCTCCAGCTTTCCACTTGCTTGCGCATTCTGGTGTGTACCCTTAAATGGTTCAATTTAAGATATTTAGAAATAACCATGCCCCTACGCCGCGTGTAACATTCTCATATAATAACAAATAGTGTGTCACAACTTTAGAGGGATTTAGGTGGGAGCCCCTAGAGACTCCGAAGCTACACGCTAGGTTTAGCTTGCTCGAGAAATTCAGAAGTGGTGTGTTTCACACACAAGAAATTCAGAGTGACACAGAGAATATAATCATGACGTCTCACTACATCTCTTGGTCTGACGGAAGCGATTAAATAAGATTGCCGCTCAGATAGGTAATAAAAACTCGTTCATTCCGCGCTCATAAAGCGACCACAATTAGAACTGAGCTCCGCTCAATACACTCCCATAATAAACGTCACCATTTCACCTTCCAAAATCTTACATCTTCACACGGCTGGTGTCCTAACACTCCCTGCCACACGCCAATGCGGCGGATCGCAGGGTATTGTGTAGATTTAGATCTCTAGATCTGACAGAAGCGATAAAATGAGAGGGATACACTGCCGGACAGATAGGTACAAAAACTTGTTCTTTCCGCGCACAATAAGCGGCCACAATAAGAACTGAGCTCCGCTCAATACAATTCCATAATACACGTCATCATTTCCCCACCCAAAACCCTTATATCTTTACACGGCTGGTGTCCTAACACTCCCTGCCACATGCCCACTCGGCGGCTCGCAGAGTAGTATGTAGATGTAGCGCGACTCCGGGATATTCGGGCTATCCCTCTGTCGACGCTTCAGTTACCGCTGACTCCTGACTCTAGCGCCATGATCAAATATTTGAAGGGAATAACTGTGATGGGAAGACCTCGGAGGGCGTGCAAACGATGATTATCCATGAGGGATGACTCCTGCTTGCTGCGAGATGGAGAGATTGGTGGAATGCAAGAGAGAAAATAAGATGGCCCCTGTCACCGACTAATCTTTGGAGTGAACGGAATAGAAAGAAAGAAAAGGATAACGTCTCATTATTTCGAGTAATTCTACTCAATAATGGGGCAATTTTGGGGTGTTTGCTAAAATATGTGATAATCTGCATCGAAGGAAGCGCGTGCTCCGTTATTTGGCACGTATTAGTGAACTTGTTTTTGCTCTTCGCTGGCGGCATTTTTAAGGTTGGCGTGTCTTGCAGTGTGCGTGCCTATCCAGGGCACACCTTTGGAATTGCTTCCCTTCATTAGAGTCTTCTCTCGGGCGAAACACTCCCAGTTCGTTTCAGTGTTTCTTCGAAGACCTAGGTGGGTGGCCTAGAACATGGAAGATCGCTAATCCTTGAATGAGCGACGCTGCGGATTGACGGTTTGTGCAAAGTAATCCTTGGATTTAGCCCTGGGATAATGAGGTTGTGAGTGTATCTAAGCTATTTAGCGTTACAATTTATTCGTTACTATTACGATGTATTGCCTGCGACTACAAGGCAGGTCATCGAGTTTCTATGATGAAATGAACGTAGATGAGAGAAGTCAAATGTGATTTAATGGAGAGAATCCGGAGCCATCGAGGTTTGGACCCCATACCTTCTGAGTATGGAGTGTTGTACTTGAGTATTGCGCTACAGACAAAAGGAAAGGAAATATTTTTTTGAAAGCTGTGAATTAATTTCCCGACACGTAGTATTATTTTTATGCATGTATTTACGAACCTTAAGACCTTAAGCTTGTGGTAGAGAGGTCCATGTCATTAACGTTGATCGCTAACATGAATTCCGAAACCACGCCTTTTACATCTACTTACTACCCTGCGAGCTGCCGCATGGGCGTGTGGCACGGAGTGTTAGGACATCAGCCGTGTAAATATGTAAGGGATAGGGTTTTGGGAGGTGAAATGGTGACGTGAGCACGGACATACACGTCATAGTTCCACCAAAAACATGAACAAAACGTCGGCGATTTAGCCCTTTACACAATTGACTTTCACATTTTTAATTCCGTTGTAATAAAAGGAGTAGATACCGTAAATTTATGAGAGAGACGAAATTATTCCGTATGCCTCCATGCATATAACTCAGAAGCCATCAGATATCACGTTAGGCTATCGCTGCGTCGTTATATACTATTTCCAAAGCTTCCGTTCGTAATATCACAGCATTCTTCACCAACAATGCGTACAATTTTGGTAAAGATTATTTTCTCGTTGTAACAATTTTTAAGTGACTTAAATTTCTTCGTCTCTTTTTAAAGAACAGACTATTTTCTTCACCTTTCGATCCTTATTCTTGGACATTCACTATGACTCACTCTTTGAACCTTTGTATTGTCATTTGTGGGACTGATACATATTTTAGTCACATGAACGAAGTATAATACGAAGTAGAAGTTGAAAGTGATGCCTGTTATTCAGTTTTTTCATAAACTCGGTGAGTTCAGGCGTGACTTAGTGGAAATTAATCATTATGTCTGAATTATTTTTACGATATAAAGGAAAGAACACTTTGTATTTTTCCGCAATTTACTTTTAGTCGTGCTAATAGTTTCGACGCAAAGGCGTCATCCTCAGGTACGGTAGTTGTATGACTGAAAATAAATTGTGGAAAAATAAATAGTAAAACATGCTATCGTAAAAATAAATCAGACATTATTCAGTTTGTTGATTGAATTCAGGGGCCTGTGGTATCTCACTTTTAAATCTTGTGCTTCTTTTTAATGGTGTTTTCTAATGAAAAATTATTGCTTTTCATCTTTGCAGTGGGCATGGTGGCGTGGAGCCTCAACTTCTTCGCCAGCCCGTTCCACCGTGGCTTCTTCTGCGGGGATGCGTCCATAAGACTCCCTTACAGAGCGGCCACCATCAGCGAAGGAACGCTCCTAATCACCGCTGTCCTCGTCCCCTCGTTCATCGTAAGTAAACTGCTCTCTCTGGGTCATCCATCCACAGATATAATGCTGGGGTCAGTGTTTGTGTCTAAATATTGCGACTAAAAAATTGGGCCAGGTGTTCTGAATTGGTAATTTTTTTATGCAAACCATTTGGGTCCGTGGCCAAGTGTATCTTTAGCGCTCTGTGTTAGGAATGTTTTACAATACTTCTAAGATGGAATTTCAAGAGCTTGGTCAACTACTATCGTAGATTCAGAAGCAGTATAAAGTAATAATGCACGATGGTGTATCGGATTTCAGTCAGTAATTATCCATGGCGTATTTTCTAGTAAAAATTTCAATGCCACAGCTTCTGTTACTTGAATTCAGATTGAGAATGATATGCTCCTTTAAGCTTAACTTCGCATATTATACTGGTATATATGTTCCATTAAAAAAAAATGTAATCGGAAGTGTATAAATGAAAAGAAATATAATTGGAAGTGACTACGCCAAGGTCTTTGCCGAGAACTTATGAATCCGTATTGACTCATACAACCGGAAATATTAAGACTTGATATATGTTTCGGCCTAATGTCGAATTTGAATAATTTGAGAGCAAGACTATAGGGCTGTCGCCTATTTCCAAAAGTACAAAAATATTATAATCTCTGTATCCTCAACAATTAGAGATACTTAACGACGGGTCGGTTACCTAACCAACCGGTTTCGATTAAGTGTTTCAGAAATCCAACCATTCTCTGTAAATAAGAGAACTGAGACAGTAGTGGAATATATTAAGTAGCATTCAACTGCCCGAATATTTATTCGAAGTCTTGACGCAGTCATTCGAAGTGATTCTTTATATTATTATATAAAACTTTTCATGCAAGGGGTTTTAAGGTTTAATAGTTATGAATAACTTATACACCTTAGAAGCCTTGAATTATTCCTTTGCTCGACGCAACTTGATCTCCATTAAAAATTTATAAATATATCCTAACTCGAAATTTGGTACTGAAGTACTTAGGAAGCACTCAAGTGATCACCTGGCTATCCCATCCTTTCTCTGGATTATACGTAACAGGGCAATCATGTACTAGTTCATTTTTGCAGATAGTATATCATTTTCTTTTTAAAATTTCCTCTCAGGCTCAGTGATATTTCATTAAAGTTTGTTCGCACTCCTTATATCGTTTCAAATCCTGAACACTTAGTTATATCGTTGGATATGTTATTTATTTTTATTTCGGAAATCGGAAATATTTCCTTTCGTCCGTAACGAATGGATTTGATTTTGTTTATGCATTAATACTGTCCTGAGATTTCATTGCCCATCGTAGTCATGTATCTCTCTTCGCTCTCCTCGGGATGATCGACATGGGAGTAACTTCTGAAATCGAAGGATGCGCATGAAAAATTAATGGGATTATTCTTGTGGCCATCTTACGGATGTTTAAAAACGACTACGCTTCGGCGAGGTGCGTTCCGAACCGAGAATCCGACTTGCGATCAATCCGTGACACCGATCACCTCTCTCTCGGAGAATGTTCATCTCGTGAACGCAGAGAGGAGACACGCCAGGCGTTCTTCTCTCGCTACGATTTCCTTGCACATGGGCGTTCCTTCACTACCGCTCTTTTGCCGGCGGGGTCTTAAAAGAAAAATAAGCGATAAAAAAGAGAGTAGGGGACTTAATGGAGGGTTTGGGATTTCGATTAGGCAGCATCGGGGTGAACGCTTTGATAATTACGCGGTTGAAAAATAAAATGAAACACTTTTTGTTCCTTCCTTGAATGCACTCCGGGTTTCCTATTTCGAAAGATGCTCCTCCGTCCACGGATCGGGTGTTTCTAGGAAGAGGCGGCTCGTCTTTTGTTTTTTTTTTCTTTTTTCTTTTAAGTATCCCGGGCCTATTTCGCTCCTCGTTCTCTTTCCTCCTCCCATCTCTTCCCCCTCGCTCGGATGAGTCGTGGAGGGAGGGATTAGAGAGCCCTTATTGGAAGGAGCGGAGCTGTGAAATACACCCTGTTATCATGTACTCGATCCATCATTCGGCGCGTCCGTCCGTGACCGGAGGTTGGAAAGAGGAGCGAGGCATAATGTGAAGAGAATAATAAGACCGATTCTGGTAAACCGAGCACCGTGCTATCACGTTAATATGCATGACGATGTGACCTGTGATATTGCGCTCTCGGGCCGACCCGCGCGGCGCACAAGGTTCGCCCACCACGGTGCGCCCATACCCCATCCTCCCCATTGTTTTTTTTCTTTTAAGGACGGAAGGAAATGATTTTCTCATGATGGAAACCACGCCTCGGACGGTAGGCAAAGGAAATCTGTACACATTTTTTTCGCTGCTTTTCCCTTCCGATCACCTGGAAAACAGAGCCATGTTTTTTTTCCTCTTCCACTGGCCATTTGGTCGACTTGGCTGGTAAAAATGATTTTCCGACGCAACTTATTTATAAACTAGCCTCCATTACATTTGAAGCCTTTAGGCATTATTATGTAGTAGTTTGATGAATGATAGAGTTATGTTCAAGCGGAATTAGGATCGTAAGTTTGTTGAAATTCATAGCAGTCTACTAATTTCCAGTAGCGCTATTTTTGATGATCTTCCCGGTAAAACTTATAATTAATTATTGTATAATTTTTTGAAGGACTCAATATATTGTTTTTTTTTATCGCTCAATAATTTTTCAGGTACTTTATTGGAATGATTATTGAGACGCCGTCATATTAGTCTAGGGGTTGAATTTCGCGGTATTTGCTTAAGAATAAACGCACTTCAAGTTCCTGTAATGATCACGTAAAAATATTTTGGAAATCGAAACTGAGACCTAATATTTTGGATTCGTAAATGAGGGCATCGCCCCTCTGCGCTATGACTTTCCATTCACCATGCGGTCTTGAGGCTGGAGATGTTTAGTAAACTTCCTTAAATGTTGTATTTTTCGGGAATAGTTAAGTTTTCTCATCAGTTAAGGTCGACGTTAAGACATTTTCCTCTCGAAACCGTGTGGGCGTTTAAACTCCATTGAACTGGTGTCATAAATTATTTGAATAATTTGCTATCAAATTATTATAACTATTCAAACATTATGCGCCTCTTGGTGATGATACGAGTGGTACTTAAATAATTTAAGCATTTAAATAAGATAAGCATTTGATTGGGAACTAATTCATGCTATTGCGACTATTATGGAATTGGTTTTGTCAACGCAATCTTTACCAATATATGCAGTTCAATGGAATAATTAATTTTGCCAACTTGAATTACTAACGAATGAAGTTTTCCTCTTCAGTTCTCATGGGCGCGCATCCGAGCCTCCCGTCTCGTTGGGTTTTTAGCCGCATGGGACATGCATTTATATATTAACTCTTAATCAGACGGATGGCTGTGAGAGATTTTTCTACTGCATAGGAATTGAAGGAACAGGCCACATTTCTACCCTCACTCACAATACAATTTTAGTATAAATTTTTACTTCTGCCCCACTGCCTTGAGTTGATTTTCAGGGCTACAAGTGAATGAAAACAAAAAGGATTTACCATATGGATCATCCTCTCTAAGCAAAAGGTTGCCAACTTCTGCAGTAGCTTTCGGGATTTCCTCCGAGTGTAATTGGCCTTTGGTTGTTACAGACTTCTATCCTAAAGACGCCAACTGAATAGCTTGCGAATATTGCCGCTAGATGATATCTTAGATGGAAGAAAGCCCTAAATCTACCTTACACGGACAATATTATTGGCGCAATGTGAGATAAAAAATCGATACCCTTCTCTCTACTCAGTAATGTTGATCAATATAATTTCAGAGACACCCTTGCTTTGAACTTTCTAAACGAAGACTTTTGAATACATATACCGCATAGAACGAACATCCGTGCCACTCCACGGCTTGACGAAGACTGACGTTGTATTGCGCAGTATACCTCTCACACGTAACAATACTGTTGACATATAATCAATACATTGACAGAGCTTCAATAAAAATTAAATCGTTTTAATTTCCTTCAATATTTTTTTCCATCAGTATTACTGTTTCAACATATCCCTCAGATGGTCAACATACTGAACAATATCGATGTTTTCTCAATAAAACCGACCGTGTAAGGTAGGCTTGTAGGCATCGCTTTAAGAGACACTGAAACTTCCTCATAATTCTGACATTCTTCTTGATTACTTATGCAACAGTTTCTCTCCGGTTTGCCCGGTGATGGTATTAGCCTTACCTATAGAATTATCCGTTCCACCGTCGTTGGTCTCTTATACCGGTCCTGGGTGCAGGGACAGAGCGACGCATAGACTCTCCGACCTCCGTGCCGCCCCCTTCTTCTACTCTTCGAAGCCAACTGCTCTAAAATCTCGTCTCTTATACTTCGTCGCATCAAGAGCCGATCCCTCGTAGAGTCGTTAAAGCGTTTTAGAAGAGGAATTTCCCGGGGGAGAGGGAGAGGTAATTATATGTAAAAAAAAAGCTCTCGCCGTATTTCTCTCCCGTGAGTGTTGGGGAACAGGCTTCCCCCATGTCGGTGGCCTGACGTGTGACAAGTCTCGAGACGCGATAGCCAGAGTGACGATCAACGTGTTGGGATGCTGGATGCCAACCGTTGGATTGGAAACTTATAAAAAAGAAAGAACGGAGAGGTAGCGGGACGGAGCGAAGAGAGGTTGTAAAGTTAAAAGGATTGTAGGCTAAGGCGAGATTGAAGAATTCTATAGTTTTAGCCTTAAGATGGTAGAAATCCGTGCTCAAGGCTGATATCAACTCTGTATTTCCATCAATTGATTTATTGAGCTTTAGTTATTTTCCAGGCATGGGTATCATCTTTGGGAACCTGAACTTGTGCTTACAAGTTTTCTGCGTTTAACGGCGAAGGTGCGATATCACCATAGAGGTTAGAGCTTTTTAATACCAGTGTACTACGTCTTCGATAGAAAAGGGAGGCTTATACGAGGTGGAATTGGTAGGAGAAGGAGTTAGTAAGTGAGCAGGTAGAGTTGGGGAAATCCCTCCTTTGGGGAAGCAAAACAAAGTTTTGGGTTAATTTGGAAGGAGTCAGGGAACTTGTATGGAATAGATACCAAGGATTTTCTATGCTTCCGATGTGGTAGCGGTAGAATATCATATATAATATGTAGCGAGCGAAGAATATGAAGGGAGTAAGAATTTTAGACGCCATGTAGGGTTTTAAGTTTTAAATTTCGCATGATGAATTGCAAACTACATTGAATTCAGAGAAATATTAATATCTCCTTTTATTTTTACTTTTTATTCACAACTAATCTTTTCCCTTCGAGAAACTCCATAAAGGGGGAGCATCTTAGACTCGGGTTCATGTTAGATTGTGCAAATACGGTAATTATCCATTCAAAGTTACTTCTTATTTAAAGGTTTCAGGAGCGAAATTGTTGAATGGCTTTATAACAACAATGTAATCACCTATATCCCTCCTTATTGACCAATTTTTAGGTGAATTGACCATAAGCCGTTTCAATGTCATCCACCCAAACATTCCCTTATTTTCACCGCTTTTATGTATGGGAAATAAGTCCCTTCTTATCTCCGCCTCTTAATAGGCGTGGAACTCCTTAATAGGAGTACGTGGAACTTAATATTTCGGACCTACAAGTAACTTGCCAATATTCTGTAGTCTGCAAAAGATGTATTTGGTCGAAGAAAAGCATAATGCCTCGTGACGATTGAAGGAGGGAAAGGTAAGTGGGGGTGAATGCACAAGAGAGGATTTTTCCAGTGGGGTTGTGACCTCTGCACTGAGGGAGGCTTCTTTAAAAAAGGACAAAATTGTACATGCGTCCTTGAAAACCTGAGAGACGCGAGGTCGAGTGGTTACCGACATGGGGGCCGTGGCATGAGCTCGTGGAGCTATTTATATGACGGTGATCGAGACGAGAATGCCACGTAAAGATAACGCCGCACGTATACATCTGCCTTGGAACCTTTTACTCACCTATTTCTCCCCTTTCTCCTCGCAATATCTCCCTTCATCTTGTACCATTTAAGTTCTTTTCCACTCTTTATTCCTTCGTTTAACCCATGCCTCTACCATTTTAATTATGTGCTTACCAATAGAAAACATTATGAAGTAGACTAAACTATGTGTGGTGCATAGGTTTGAGATCAATAGGTTTCAGGTTAGAGAATATCTGAATTTTATACGCGTTATATTCTGATTTATCAATTTTTTTGACAAATGCATTAAGAATTCATTTACATGAAGTTCTTTGAAGGAGGTATCCCTCTAGGCACTTACGAAAATATCTATTACGTTTAAACTGCACAACTTTCTTTAGTTATTTAGTTTCCAATTATAGCTGCATAATAATTTAACCTGTGATCATTGTCACAGCAAGACGGCCTTAAGTTTATATCTTATGGGATTTAGGAATTGGCCTCTGTATTATATTGATATTCACTACTCTGCTTGCCGCCTTAATAGTGATGGTTATCCAGATGACATGTGCATGGCTCGCCCATTTTTCAGCCATCAGTAATCTCTTAATTACAATTTCAATGATGCTTTAACTGTTATGAAGCTTAAAGATAGGGTAATATACTTTTTCATTTTTTTCTGAAAACAAGCACACTTTCCATGGAAGCGCTAAGCATTTGAATTCAATGCTGTTAATAGTTATTCTGCCAGACTTTTATAACGCGGTGATTTGCTGGATTAAAAAAATTTCTTTCATTGTTATAAGGGAGACCCTGGAAAAAATTGGTATAAAAAGTGTAGTTGAAAAAAATGATCGAGTTTTCGAAAGAAAGCGATCAATATTTAGGATTTCCTTTGTTTAAATGAATTAAAAATAACTATATTTTTGATTTAAAGAACGGTACCCAATGAAAAGTCGGGCATACGAAGAAATTATCGTAAATTATTTAGGTGATGATACATAATGTTGAGAATCCAGAGCTTTCATCATTGACTTCTATCACAGATCACAATGGAATATTTGGTTGTTAATTTCGATTGCCAGTCATCGGTCCTTCCCAATCCGGTGGCTACTCTGCTAACCATACTATACAGCGTTCTCCTTTCGTCGCCTCGGTATTGTGTTATTTTTGTCACAAACGATTTCTTCGGTTACTATTCACTATTTGTTCTTTTTACTGTGTATTGGTGTCAATTAAGCATTGGAGAGCTGAGTGAATTGGTGTAACCCTGGGTGAAAGACGAATTTTTAAGTGTTAAAGAAATGAGAAAAGTTGATACAAACTCAGATTTGTCGCCTGCCTTATTTTCATCTACATCTACGTGATAACTTGCGAGCCACCACGAGGGTGTGTGGCAGGGGGTGAAGATCACCAAACATGCACTATTGACATGCAACTAGGATATTTAAGGGAGATATGCTAGATAATAGGGTCCCATGGAGCTAGATGGTTAGTATCTACATAATAAGAAAGGGATTATTGCTTGTTATTACATGCACCATGCACTACAGACTACTCTAACTATATTTCACCTACCTATCCCTTTGCTACTCTGCCTATTGTTCTCTCTTATAGTACGAGGGAAAAATGACATTATAAATCTATCGGTACGACAATCTATCTCTCTAATCTTATACGCAGGGGATCTCAATATATGTCTAACGTCATCTGTGAAGAACTCTGTTTCGAATTTACTTAAAAGGTTTAACCTAAATTTTAGCCTGCGTTCTGATAGTAATTCCCATTTGAAGAAATGCAAGGAAATAATCAAAATAACTTGCGATTAATCGATTTATTACTGTACTTGAAGTACTATCCATATCAAGCCAGAAAAGAATTGCTATTCCTCCGAAATATCTCCCTGTCTGGATCGAAATTGAAACCTTTCTTTTTGCTGGATTTGGTTTGCTTTGGATTGCTGGTTTGGATACCAACTAGCAGTTGAATAAGAAGTTTGCTGTCCATAATAAAAGAAATTTCTCTGAAAAGGAAAATCAAATATAAGAATGCACCTATAATGCGGCTTCATATGTGTCACAAAAATTGGAAGCATGGATGCGCTTGCACTCTAAGACGAGTTGTTATTATATTCTAACTTCGGATTTCACTCATATTTTGTCTATCCTTGTTCTGCATTTTCATAAGGATTTGTTTTGTCCCTCGTGACAAGAAATAAGCGGAGTTTAGGGATTGTGATCGGTCCTTTTCCTAAACTATTATTCTTAAAGGAAATAATGGAAACCAACGCTGTCCTATTTTTGGGGAACAATGAAACCGGAAACAAAAGGCGTAGATCCGAATTCTCATCCACCCAGTCATTGATGCTGCGGCTAATGTAGTTGACAACCGGTAGAGCTGGATGTAATTCCCTGCACCAATTTACAACTCATTTTTTCCCATCTCGTCTCATATGGAGAACTTGGGTTTATACCTATAATTTTCATGGGCGTGGACGTGTGGTTAAGGAAAACAGTTTTTGTGCTTGAATATCCTGTCTTCTTAGAGGGAAAAATAATGGCCTTAAAAAAATAAGCGTACGCTAAAAACTACGTAGCTTCCGGCGTAGGGTATTTTATTTTTGGTAGCCGAAGTATAGTACCAGTAAATGCCTATGCGGATAAATTATACGGCACAGTTATAATACTCGTAATATTGAAAGGTAATTTTTCTCTTAGCTTATAATTAATATCCATATTTTATTCTGTACTGTGGTTTCTTGAATGCAGGACAGATTGTGGAATTTATTCCATAGCATCAAATAAAAGCCTCTCCTAAACATTATAGTTTTTCCTTTCAAGCTTTTTCGCACGAGATTCTCCGTCACTTGTGAAAGCGTTTATAGGAAGGAAAGGTGGTGATAAAAATAAAAATGACTCAAACGACCGTTAAATAAAAGAAAATTGGTAATTTTTCACAACGTGAATATAAATAAACAATAACACAATTTGAATATAGATATTTTGTGGTGGAAAATTGCCAATTTTCTTTAATTTAATTACGATAATCCACCATATCTCGCCTGATACGATTCTTTATATTCAAATGACCGTTTTCCATTGTCCTCGAATATATATTTTTGCCACAAAATGAAATCCACGATCGTCGTTCGTCGAGTGTATGGTCAACACTATGTCGATTTGGGTCATCCTTAAGTAGGCGGCTTCGAAGGTGGGCTCATTCGAAATTTCTTCACGGGTTCTCATCTCTGTCAGGGGAAGTGTGCTCTCCTGTGGAAACAGGTGGTTTCGTTATCATAACAAAGAGGAAGCCATAGGAGATCCCCCATTTCGTTTCTACTCTAGAGAGGCCTATAGGCGTATACCTAGAGCGAACGAGGAGGTGATAGAGTGGGAGTCGAGGGTAGGGAGCATTGGGACGAGGGGGAGTTGTTAGTGCATACGATCACAGGGACCATCTCTTGCGAAAGAAGGCTGGATGGATTGGGAAAGGGGGGGGAGAGACGGGTGGGAGATCGAGGTGGCCTGCTACAACCTCGCTATCTCAATGTACCGAAACTGAATGGTTGAGACCCTCATCCCAATTATCTCTCACAAGCAGTCACCCTCGCCTGCCGTGCCCGCTGCTTTTTCGTTACTGCGAAATGAGAACAGCATGTTTTGGTTGAATCCAACTTGCACCATGGGGTCTTCTCTTAACTGACTCCCAGATTAGAAAAGACATCGGGAGCTCAAATCTGATACTGTTCCCTGACTTTCCAGAATACCACCGTAATTTTTGTGTAGTTGTATTAATATTTTCTTGGTCCTTTGTTGTATAGTGGTATTTTTAGAACGCTAGGCTTAGCTTGCTTGAGAAATTCAGAACTGTTGTGTTTCAGAGCGGCACAGAGAGTATTATCATGACGCCCCACTACATATCTAGGTCTGACAGAAGCGATAAAATGAGAGAGATACATTGTCGAACAGATAGGTACAAAAACTCGTTCTTTCCGCACACAATAGGCGACCACAGTAAAATTGAGCTACACTAAAAACACTTCCATAGTACATACACGTCACCATTTCACAATCCAAATCCTTACATCTTTGACCGGCTGGTGTCCTAACGCCCCCTGCCACACGCCCATGCGGCGGCTTGCAGGGTAGTATGTAGGTGTATATGTGTAGTTTACCAATCTCCGTTCTGACCCAATGCAGAAACGGTATTTTACCATCTAAGAAAATCATCAAAAACTAATACAGCATCGAGGCTTACGAATGAATGTTCATATTTAACTCTGAGTTTCGATCTAAGATTCGTTAACGTATGCACGAGTAGAGATGGACGCCGCGCCGATACCGCCGCGCCGATACCGCCGCGCCGCCGGCAAATTTGGCCACGCCGCCGCCGCCGAGTCAAAACTTGCGGCCGACAAAAACTCCGGCGGCGGCGCCGTGGCGTGACACACTGGAGTGGACCTTATTTTTCGGAAACTCGAAACCCATTTCTTTCTAAACGTACCCTGATTGGTGCCATTGAGTTAGGAAATATCACATGTAAAATATGGCCATTGGAGAAGGAGAAGATGTACCGCATCGCTCCTAATGTTATTGAATTGCGCCATATTTTCCTGTTTTCGGTCATTCCTGACGATTAAGGACCGGACCTTTTTAATTCCTTTTCTTTAATTACGTACGTTTAATTATATATTTGATATGTTCCATATCGAATATAATCAATTTATGCGGAATAGTTTCCGAGACACGACAACGAGAGAGCGCATGCCACCCAAGTTGCCTGGCGCGCCTAGGAATCGTCGACTTTAGACTTCGACATTGGACGCTCCGTTCTTGAAAGTCGACTGGACGACACACTAGCTGACTTGAGCTGATGTTGGAAAAAGTCGACTTTTTCCGACTTCAGCCTCCAAAGTTCCAAACACAAAGCCAACACGCTTCTATGTAGCAAAAGAAACGGAAACTAAGTTATTTTATAATTTTTATTAAAGTTGCGATTGTTTCGTGACCAAAATAGTGACACTGAGTATTATTAGTATAGTTTTATTAAAAACTACTGCATTTTTTTATATATGACCGTTTACACACAAATATTTATATTTAATAATTACTTTATGCTCATTAAGACGTTTAAAGCATAATTATGAACTTCATAACTTTTCATTTATGCATAGATGCGACTGTCAGTTTACGCCTTCGGCGCGCCGACAGGAGCATAAGGGAGTGGATGTTGCATGGAGGGAGAGGGGACTATCTAAAATTTTGCTCGTCATTCACACCATTCCTCACTAGTAACAACCACTTCATTCCCTGATAGCTCAGTAGTTCATGTACGCCGTACGTCACTGGCGCCGCCGACACCGCCGCCCGTTTTCTCCCAACGCCGCCGCGAAAGTAAACCTTCGCGCGAGAGGATTCTCTTATGCTCAGGGGAGAGGCAGTGTAGAATAAGCTCGGTATTCTCCTGCATTTTTATTTTACTTTTTGGGAGTCAAAAAACTGCCGTTGTCCGATTTAAGTTGCGCATAAGTGGTGTCATGTAGACTTTTAATGTTATTATGACGTCCGTGTCGCCAAAATATTCATTGCTGCTTACTAAGCAAATATTTAATCAACTCAAAATTAGTTTCCCCCTGTAATTTTAAATGAATATTGAGTCGAATTATGATTTCTATGTTTTTGCTTCGTTTTAAGTTCAAAATGGCTAACCTTTACTCGCTAAAATTATCCATGTGGTGTTGCCACTCATTTCCTGGAATACATTTGGGACAATTTGATTTATTGGTGTATAATTTTTAATTTCAGTAAATTTTCTCGGATGTCTCCACAGTACCAAAGCGCCACAAACTCGCACTGCCTCATATGGTTTTACGAAAACAAAATTGATCAGATAACGTGCAAAAGGCACAGTCCTTTCTGGGAGTGGTAACAGGAGGAGTCACTTTAGCACTTGGGATAATAACCATAAACGAGAGAATGCTCTCCGACCAAGTGTTTGGTGAAAGTCATTAGTAGGTTTGAATTTTTCTGAGATGGTCAAGAGTTTTGAAACCTTTTGAGAGCTAAAACTTGTTCCGGCGCATGCTCAGTTATTCGGATTACGCCTGTTGGAGATTAAACCTCCCTGAAAGTTGAAACATGCGGAATTATGTATCACTCATTCATTTTGTGATCAGCCCTAATCTGTTGGAATAGAGCACTCTTCTGATGAAGCTCATTTGCTAGTGAAATTGACGCACTCAGGGGAAAAGCCAAATATTTTTTCTGGGTGCCGCATTTGGTTTTCCTCGAAGCTCTGATACACAGATATATTTACACTGGGGTAAATATATAATTTGGGGGTGGAAAGGGCGGCAGTTTTTTGTCTCCCGTAAAGTAACCTCCTGGATTTCAACTCGTTCCGAAGTGGAGTACCGGTGGTAGTCATCCAGTATTTTAGGTGCTCATAGCGTTGTATCACCCGATTCAACCTGAGACATTGCTCCGCAAGCTCAGCATCCCACTCCAAACAGACAATTCAGTATTTTCTCGTATCGTCTTCATTTTTCAGATCACTAATTAAATCCCAAATCTTTATTTGTCATCTTCTCTAATTGTTTCGCCGTATTTTTGTCCGTGGCTTATTAGTATTGAATGGTACAGGTATATCAGTAATTGTAGACATCGGTTTTAGATGCTCCTACCGCTTAGTTTTAACCCAGTTCTTCATCTCGAAGAATATCATTTTGTTAATTTTACTCCTTTTTTATTGTCGATTCGGCCATCAATGGGCTTAGTTTGTGTTCCTCGTCGAGATAATTTTATTCATGCAAGTTTTACCCGTCTAATTAAATTATTTAGGAAGATACAGCGATTCAAAATTTAAAAAAAATTTCGAGCATGTCAAATTTTGCAATTGGTTCTGGTGCGCCTCGTTGAGACAATTCCAAAAAAGCCACTTTCAACTCTCTGTCTTCAATGTTAGGCGATAAATATAGAGACAAATTTATTTGCGTTCACAACATTCTTCGTTTTATCAATTTCTTTTCCATTCTATTTCGCGAATATTCTTTCATTCTCTGGCTCACTCTTGCTCGTTCTTCTTCCAAGAGTATCCTTTTGGTTCTTCTTGGTTTCTCGTCGGACAGATCTCTCACCTTTGCAATCTGCTTTCAAAATATTAGTCTGTTTTCTTTATCTTCTTCGCCGATTTGGAGTACCCTGGGGATAATTTTACGAGGTTAACCGCAACGCAAAAATGTGCGAAATTCCACAGAGGAAAAATCAACCCCTTTGACTGGACCTAGAGTGGAATGTTAACTCGTTTGCTAATACATTTTTGGGTCCAAGGATCTTCCTTAGGGACTTACTTGTTTTTTTTATTTATATCCGTGAATCCCTGGTTAATCCTTTTTATTTTTTAAAGCTTTATGGGTGATTACTTCGCGCATAATTATCAGTGAGTTTCTCTAAATTAAGATTTATACTCTTTCTATAATGTATCGCACCGGCTAATCTAAATCTCTACTCTGATTAATTTCAACAGATTCAGGCGAGATACCGTGTAAGTTCGTCATATTAAAACAGAAGCAACAATTCCACTATCCCAGAAGGTATTAGTACGGTAATGTAAAAAAAAACAAGGTAATGCGTACGACGCGTTACAACCCACAAAGCCATCATCAGGTACAAGACTTGTATTGCACTTTTTCATAAGGTATTTAATGCGTACGATGCGTTTCAACTCACAGAGCCATCATCAGGTACAAGAATTGTGCCTGATAATGACTCTGTGAATTGAAACGCGTCGTACGCATTAAATACCTTGTGGAATAGTACCATTGTTGTTTCTATTTTAATAAATCTCTACTCCTTAGATCATCTGAGCGTCCCCGTCCAAGGTTTGATTTGAACTTGGAACCATTGAGTCACCATGGCCGTTCATCCATCGTATACTGGTCCATTGCGCATACAATTAATTCACGGTGACAGTTACTCCATCGTCCTAGCTCAGAATCTGACTATTTTTATGTGAGAGTAAGGTTGCCTCGAAGTGACTGAACTTGAGAGAAGAAAGTATGTATGCCGCGAATTTTCATCCTCTACTTCGTAATCGATTGTTTACTGTTTGACGCCTTGCCTTGGAGTCGATTACTTCAAATAACTCGTCTTTCGGCGTGAATGCTTTTCAGTCCGTATTTTGGTACACATAAAGATGTTTCCCTCGCTGGAATTTTTTCCCATTACGTATTTAGGGACTCTTTCGAAACCTTTCGCTTTCTCGCGCCCACGGCTTAAAATAGCCTGTTTTGATGGCAGTGCTTTCCAGTACGAGGTTTTATTCACTTGTAGGTGCTTTTGCTCGCAAATGTTCTCTCTTTTTTTCGACAGAGAACATAGTTGATTTCCGGAGTTCAAAGTTGAATGCCCTCTAGCAGTTCGTCGCAAATACACAATCGCAACACCTGATTTTGTCTCTAATTATAGTTTTAAGAATAAAGTATCCTTAAAATCGTCTCCACTTTTCAGCAATTGTCAGCTAATCTTGAATTTTACACTCTATATTTGAAAAGGCATGCAAAAACTCCTATTGACACAAAAAAATGCGTAAAATTGCCAAATTTTTATGTGACATATTTACGTAGCGTGTGGCAACTTTTGAGATAGCGTGACACGGCAAATTTTAAAGGCTCCCAAGCATTTAGCGCCATCGCTCCATTTTGGAGTCGTAAAATCTTTAAGTCGTACTCATAAGTTTTAGCGTGCATGCTCAAGGCTCTGGAAAACGAGTTTCCTGGACAGAGTTTGTTAAGAGTCCTTTCTCCTTCTGATTTCCCCCCCGAAATTGGTTTTTTCCCGTCTGGTTTCCGTCTTAAGTCCTTTCCTCGTTCCACATGATTTCAAAGCCATAAAATTAAAATTTCATTTGGTTTTGTAATGTTTGAATCATTTCCTTTAAGTGCTAAAAGTCATAGGTATTAGCGGTTAGTATAAGTATTTCGCCCCTGATATGTACTGCTTGTTCAGTCTTAACTGTTAGTCTTGACATTTTTTTAAATCGTCGTTTGTAAAAGATGCTATAGCATACTAATCACTCAGCTTTGCTAAAAAAGTTAACCGTATGCATTTCTAGCTTAACGCGTAGTAAATTTCACCTTATCGGCTTGAATTTTGTAATTTACAATTTGGCTCTCTTTTATTTACCAATTTGTTGCTCACCATACATGCGGTAAGGGAAAGAATACAATAATTATATATATTACGTATGAGTCTTAATTAAAGCATGTAATGATTGAAGTATTCAGTGCGGAATTGTAAATTTAAGCGGTAATTATATAAAAATATGTTTTTTGTAAACCTGTGACAGGGCGTGACATTTTCATATTTGTTTTCAGCCATTATAATAACTTAAAATGCATTATTCCGCGTAGAATATCTCATTCTCCGTGAGACTACGTGCTAGAATAGCATGGAATTAAAAAAAAAACAAATTAAAAAATGCATCTATAGATATCTCCAATAACGACACTTATGCAAAGATTTTCGCAAAGTTGTTCGTAGAAAAAAATCGCTTCAACCATCTCAAGCCGAGATATTACCTCCAGCCGGTGTTCGGCCCTTGGCGAAGGAAAACAAACACGGAAATATCCTTTCTGGTCGCTTCCAGACGAAATTCCTTCGCGGGACATGGAAGGAGATAAATCATCCTCCGTTCTGGGGAGAGAAATTTCCATGCACCACTACTCCTGGAGCTGAATCCGTCTAACCTTGCGTGGTGTCGGTATAAATCCGTTGGCTACAGATCTGTCGACTGGGATCGTTCAGGTCGTGCTTTAAGCCTTTCGGCGTGAGGGGAACGCAAGAGCGCATTTAGAGGGGCAAGGAGGAGACGCCCGCTTGAAATGCTTTGAGGAGAATGATCAGATGTTATCATCGTGACTGGTACAATCTCAAAACCTCCGCCGAAACCGGTCGAGATGGCGGTACTTTGCAAACGAGCGAACGATTTGACACCCTGAAATTGATGCATTTTGGTGCCATTATGCTATCGGTGCGTTTCCGTTCTGGAATCTGATTTCAATCGTGGAAGCATTTTAACAAAATTTTTCTTTCGGGGAAGGATTTATTGGAATCATGCTATTATCTTCGTGACTAGAAAGGCGTGGCATATATCAAACTACTTCGTAATACAACACTGACCACGCTCAATCTTGGAGTGGGGAAGAGGTGAAATTGTTGTTATTCCAATGAAGCCTCGCCATTTTGGAAGATTGTGATGAAGGAACCCATTAGAATTCCATCAGCGGAATCTCACTTCCTTCAATTTCTTCGGGTTGCCGAGAGTATAGTAAAATATTAGCTTGCGCATATTCTATCAAAAATAAAGATACGCTTCATATTCATTCATGAATTATTTTAATCATCGCGATTAGTGATGCGATTAAATCAGCGTCCATACATCATATAGATAAGATGCAGGCAGATAAATAAAATTATTATTCGAGAGTGCAGCCGCGGATTTCTTCCTGGGACATTATTTGCTGTTGAAATTTTAGTTGCATAAAAGCACCTCGAGACGAAAGGATTGATTCCTTTAATGGATGTTTTTGTAAGTATGACATTCAGTCTACTGAAATCCCCAGTCATTTTTGTTTTCAGCATGCAGAATGCTCGATTGGTAACGTATCGGTTTGACATGCGATTCACTAATGAAAATTAAATCTCTCAGAGAAAATTATCATCACTTCGGGATTTATATTCAGTTTTATTTCTATCATAATGCTTAAATTCCCACTAAAATTCAACCTAAGAAACTGGTTGTAAATTATCCGAAGTTTGTATTTTTATTTTTTGAAGTTTGTATTATATGAATACCTTATTCACTGAGCTTTTGGATTTTTAATTCCAAAAAATCTTTAGAATCTTTGTTCAAAACCGTTTTAAATTCATCATCATTAACTCCTGAGGAAACGTTTCCTCCCGAGCTCATACCACATCCGTGAAGGATCAAAATTGCGGAGCTGAAGGAAGACCTTTTCACTCTAACGGAAGAACTTCTTTCTTCTCTTCCTTGTGGGCAACTTGATAAGAAATTTGCACAGGGAAGAATTAGTTTTCCGACAACATTATTCTCATAACTATTACTCAGAATACGTTCATTTTCCCCAGTGCACAGGGGAGACTGTATTCAAATTATTTTCATAATTTGCTAATAAATGTCTCATTTCTGTGTCCTCCTCGGATTGAAAATGCAATTTGACTCGAGATCGACAACGGTTCGAATACTTGTTCCACCAGATACTGAAATTCCACTAATGTACCCTAATTTATTGAAAAATCTATAAATTACGTTATCATATCTTTTAAATACGTTATACCTGATTAAGTGAATTAAGTTGTAAAAATATTATTTATACTAAATATTAACTTGACTTTATTTAAACATGATCCACCGTGGCATCTGCCGAAGTTGATACTCAATACATGGAGATAGTTTTAACACTAGAACCGCGGACTTTTTCGTATACCTAGAACCGCGGAGGGGGTCATTTTGACCCCTCGTCTTTTCTTGCCATATTTTTAGTATTTTGGGTTTCTTTTGGATACTGCACTATGTGAAATGAATTATCTGAGATATACAATGAAATTTGAATGATATATGGACGGTATAAGCGCTAGATAGGCTACCCGCCTTGCACAAATAATGCGTTTTTCGCATTTTTACTATATGTTCGGCTGAGGATGGGGGAAAAATGTAAATTTTTTTTAAGAAAAAAGAAACACTTTCATTGGTGCAGAGAAGCATACAGTAACGAAGAATGTAGAATAAATTCGTTTCGTTGGGTAAAAAGAGAAACACTGAACAAGGTAAATGTAGAAAAGGTAAGTAAACTACATTGATTACTTTGGTTTTCTTGTACAATTTTCCGCGCAAACTGATGAATTCGGGTGAATTGCGAAGTATTACATTGTAATTCATGTAATAGAGCTGGCAACTACAATGACACCACACTGGTAGGGGAGGCACGGTAGGGGAAGGAAGGAGCCTTGAGTGGGGGTAGCCGAGGAAAGGGGGGTGCCCGGAAATTTTCGCGTAGGTCCATTTCTACGCGGCTCGACTCTCACATTCTTTCAGGCGTCCGCTGGGCGGGTTGCCTTTATCTGCGGCCTAATAAGAAACGACAGAGGTAATCCATGCCATTCCCACACATTCGACCTTCGAAAATTACGCTTGCGGTGAATTTCTGCTGCGAAAATATAAAGTTCGGGAACGACAACAGAGCAGGGGTCAAAATGACCCCTACCGCGGTTCTAGGTATATTGTTGTCTAGTGTTCACAAAAATAGTCCTAGAGCTTCGGAATTTCGCACGAATACGCCTTTCTACAATTCATTAAAAGTCAGAAAATGTCAGGTTTGTGAAAAAAAAATTAAGTGTGAAATATACATGTTGAAAATCATAAGGGGTCAATTTGACCCCCTCCGCGGTTCTAGTGTTAAGACAATATAAACTCCTGAAGTAACATAGATAATGCGTTATCATTTATTGTTTTTCTACTGTTATTTAGGCGAAAATTTTATTTTGAAATTAATGCTCTGGATGTTATTGAATGCAGTTATAAGAGAGCCAGAACAAGGCTAATTTTCGAGAAAGCGTCTGGTGGTGCAGCTAATTAGAATTCCTGATCGCCGATGTAGAGATCTGGTGTTCAAGACCAGGCGGGATATAGTTATTATTTGTGTAAAACACTGAGGCTTTTTATTTTTATCCATAGTGGTAGAGCTGAAGCTGGAGCTGAAGAGAGGATAAACTCGAAAGGGCCTTCCGGAAATGAAACGCGGGATAATATTGGTCCTTCATAACTGACTCTGAGCGGCTGGACGCCAAATAGAAATAACAATGGCAGCAACCTCGGATTCTCATTATGATTGTTACGTACTTGTTAGTGTGCTCGCCAACTCTTGACAAGTCACATCAAAATAGTCGCTGCTGTAGCGCTTTTCTCAGTTTTATACAAAGTGAGTATATTGTGTGATTTTAAATGCATATTTTTATTGACGCTTTCCGGTGGTCGGATTCAAATATTAAGGGCTACTTTTTACTCTTGAAAAATCAATATTGTGATACCGTTAATTAGAATCCAGTTTCTAGACGAGACGAGAAATAAATGTGAGCTTCTCAAGCAGGTGCCCATACTATTTTGGTAGTCAAATTCGCTCAGTTCAACGCGCCCACGGATTACATTAGCATGCCAACTCCCAACCGCCCGCATACCAAGTTTTTTCTCGCTGCGAACGAGACTGAATTCTGTCCCAAACCACTCTTCCTATCCCCGTACGGAGGCGAACACGTCAAGAGGACAGCTATAACTGCTATTGATGGACAGAAAAAAACTTTATTATTCCACTCGATATAGATTTTTAAAAAAGTTCTTGAGTAAGGGAGAACTTCTTGTTTACATTTTCGCAATGCAGTTGCCCATTGCTGTTTTCAGTGAGATTCAATTCAAGACCTCGCATGTTCCCATCTGAAAAACACCTTGTTTCTTCTCAGAAGTAACTTGACATACAAATTACGACCTTTACCATTTGTTCTAGAAGAATATTTTCTATGAATTATTTTACTACCAATTTGAAGATGAAAAAATCTATTACGAGGCAATAAAATGTATTTTTTAGTGATATCCCGGATAAGACAGTTCATGACAGATATAACCACCCTCCATTTTTCCGAGCACTTATGAAACAACATTCAAAGAATTTGGCCCCGTAAAAAAGTAATCTTCCTCATGATACCAAAATATCAACCTCATGCCGCTGTACTTTCCTAAGTTATGCCGTATAAAATGGAAGCCGTAATCCATGGTATGAGACCCCGTTGTGCGCTCCTGAGAGACAAAAAATCAACGAGGAAGGTTGTATTTCGTGTGTTTTATAAGTTATTTAAACATATAAAATTGGTACTCATCGTATTATTTCGGTTTTGGAGGTGTTTTTACCGTACAGCATGGGGAAAGGAGTCAAATTAAACCTCAAATATGTATATGTACTTACTTAATGAGCTATTTAGTCGTAAAAAAAGTATTGCGTCATTTATCGCACTACATGTACTTCGTACTTCATACAACGGAATATTGAAATTAAATTCGAATATGCTCACTAATATGGCTAAGGAAGACGGTTGCTCAAGCTACATTGAGGTATAGTTAGATGGATAAAAGATTGATTATTCTATGGTTTTACAGTTACATATCCGTTTCCTTACACATTTTGCGACTCAACTTCTTCAGTGCACCCTAATACTATATTTTCTTCACCACCACACCAGCGCGCCTATCTTTCATCCCGCCCTTAAATCCTATTTTCCTCTTTCCACCCCCCTATTTACCCCCAAATCCTTCCCTCTATTACAACCCACCTCGCCCCTCATTACCTGCTCCATCCAATTATTGGCTCTCATCCTAATTGAGTTGCTCTGTGATTTTCTCAGCATTGGAAAAATAGAATGTTTTTTAGAAAGCATCTCTTGTATTAGATTCCTTTGAAAATAAAAAGCCATTTAAATGGTTCGTTTTTTGCTCTAGTCGCCTATCACCAGCTAGGACTACCACACCATTATCGGAAACGTGGCCCGGTCCTACAAAATTCTCGTCCCGATCCAGATGGATGGCTCCATAAAATATTTCTCTCTGGGTAGAGGGATATCCTTCACGTAAGGAGGAGGGGCGTTCCATCGAGGGGTCTTGTTATTATTGTCCGCCCCTTTTGGAGGCTTTCCTTCCTTAGCGATATGTCATTTGGCGTCCGTTTTTCAATCGCCCTGAGCAAGTTGTAATGCGGCTCCAGGGAAGAGGGTGAGGACGAAGCATGCGGTGATATATGGAGACGAGAAAGATAATACAAAAAAAAAAGATTCGTGCGCAGGCGTGGTGACGTCGGCGGCGTCCGGAGAAAGGTGGGCGAAGCGTAGAGGGGGCGGGGGTGAGGGAAATGTAAGAGGAGAGAAAGTGTCCCGCCATCCATCAACTCGACTACCTGCCCCGTTGATTCGAATGTGGCAGGCCGAGAGGTAGAGGCCGTGGTGGCAGGTGCATTTCTCCAGTCTTAGGAGGACACTACATGCATGCGAGTCTGAGAGTGCTTGCGGGTGGGACTTAGTGGCCTTGAGGGTGAGGGGGGGACGCGGGGGAGGGAGGTCATAGACTCTTCTTGGTTGGAGGCGGGCGTCCCTCAACTTCCCCCTCGTAATGGGTTCACACCTGTCCCCCATTCCTGTATCTTTTTTTCCCCACCGCTTTTTGTCCTCTCTTTTTTTTTGAAGTCCCCTTTCCATCCTGTGAGAAACCCTCTCGCCCGGGTCCAAATCCTGTCAGCGGCCCTTTGACCGGGTGCATTCAAGACGACCATTGGTGCCTTTGTGTTCAGATGGGCGGACGGCTACCACTGCGTAAGGTTACGTAGAAAAAAAAGACTTCCACCTGGAAGAAAAGTTGCCGACTACATTCTTGCAGAATGAAGTAAGAAGGGGAGATGAGCCAAAAATTTATGGTTTAAGGTGAAAGAACATCGAGATATGATGCGCTTTTATTCGTCCGAATCTTGGAAACAGGCTGTGATAAAATCAAGAGTGCAGGTGGGAGTCGTATATTAAGAATATTACCTATCCACTCGAAACGTGGGTAAGGTGTTATGAAAGATTTATTTTGATGACTTTACTGCATGCCCAGAGACACAAATATGAGCAACTCGCTCTTTAGCTTTAGTTGGTTGGTATAGTTGCCGTTGGTATAGTTATATAGGAGCCTGCAATCCATTTGTAGATACGGTATATAGCATGGGGTGTTACAAGTTAGAACGGTCAAAGGAGATGACACTTTTTGACATGTTTTGTACAAGTTCTCAACTGTGATGGAAAGTTTTCTCATTTGTTTAGCTTGAATTATTATTAAAATACTCTTTAAAGCCTAGTTCACGGCTCTTTTTAAAAAATTTGATTATTTTCTATGTTAACCTATTTCAAGTATCTATTTTTAATGGTGGAAATCACAGCTATTTCTATTAACATTTTATTACACTGATTGGTATCATATTCAGCATTTAAATGCGGCATAAGAAATGCCGGACAAATGATAACTATTTTCGATACTTTTTGTCTCTTCATACGTGTAAGAACTCCGTCTGAGTCTTTGTTTGATCTTTATATCTGAAGTCACAATTGACGATTTTTGGTGAAACCATATGGGGACAGTCAGTGCAGGATTTCTTAAACTTTAGCAGGTTATGTTTTACTATTTATTTCTGACCCCAAGGAATGATTAGAATAATGCTCTCGAAAGTTTCGATCGCCCGTATGAAGTGGATTATTGGAATCAAATCATTGAAGTAAGACTCAGCTTCATCGTATCGATCACGTTTGTTCTTTCTGCATAATAAAGGAATACTGGGCTAATTAGTTGACGCATTCTAGGCTTTGGGAAAAGAGGTCGTTTATGATTTTACATTCCATTCGAAGATTGCATAGTAATTTAAAACACATGCCTCCCTAAATTAAAGAATGATATCCTGACACCAGATGCCATATGTCCATCTGACAGCTTTCCGAATATTTATTGTAATTTTACCGTTTTGGTAGACTGTTAATTAGTGAGAGATAGATAATAGCAGAGTAATTATGGAGGATACTGCGTCGATATGTGCAAATCACCTATTCTTTTTGGTATTAATAGTCCCCATATTTAAAATGACCAATGCGAATGATCCTCATTTAAATCACAGGTAAGGGGTGATATCCAATCTTTAATCGGGATAGGTCTGTTCACGTTTACATTTTTCTTCTGTTTCACAAATGCTATTGGATGGATTTTTTTACGGTAAACAAGCTATGCTCCTTTAACCTTCAAGTGTATTCAGAATTTTAATGTGAAATAAACTATTATTTTTTCTATTATAGAAATATTTATTTAAAAAATTAACATTCTTATGAACTTTGAAAGAGATCGGAAGAATATTTGAGGACCCCAGAAGTCAAGGGGTCTAAGTGACATTTTTGAAAAAAATAAGTTAGATACAGGAATGGGATGTGAAAATATGCAGCTTTTAGGTGGTAAAGGGATCCAAGTGATTTTCTTGACAGGTGCTGCTATCTAGGGTAATGCCTTTTAACTACTTACTTAGTGGATTGTACCAAACATTTTCAACTTTGACTTAAGTTTTCTCTAAACAATGGTTTTGTTACTTAGACCCCTTGACTTCTGGGGTCCTCGTTTATGAGTTTGTAATTAGGCTATTATTTACGAGGCAGGTAAAAAGGCGAGATGTCTTGATTCTATCGATTGGACTCAGTAATATTGCTTGAAGCGAGAGTTCAACTTGTAGATGTATCATTCTCCTCGCTTT
Organism: Ceriagrion tenellum; assembly: GCA_963169105.1. Lineage (NCBI taxonomy): Eukaryota > Metazoa > Arthropoda > Insecta > Odonata > Coenagrionidae > Ceriagrion > Ceriagrion tenellum. The sequence continues at coordinate 57,431,442 of OY720636.1, read as the reverse complement.
GATGCATTTCCATCCTTGAAAACATACATTATGGCTTCTTGAGTCGACAAACCCATCGGTTTACCCCTCACCCTAGCCTTCACTGGAGAGCGCGGAGAAGAAAAATCATTCCAGATCTCATAATTTGCTTTTAGGTCGTTGGGAACAAGTTGTACACAAAGAAATCTAAATTTAGACGTCTTGTTTACCCACTAGTGCCTACAACTTAGTTGTATGAGATAATAAATCAGACCTAAACCAATATTTACTGATGAGTATACTACTAAATAATGGTCGTTTCTTATTTGCGATTAACTCCGGCGTCAATCGATGACTCTTCGCTTTTGAGCCTTCTCCATGTAATTATATCACCTGTGGTCCATCCACCATTTTCTCCCTCTCCACTCAAACCGTTCTGGGAAGTGAGAGTCGCTCATAAATACAGAGATGCCGGTTCATGTGAACCGAATGCGTACCTCTGTAGATCTGAGCGAGATGAACATGCGAGTGGAGAAACATGGTAGCTCGTAAATCTTCTGATTGGCCAAGAATTCGATTTGGAAACCCGTGTTTCAATTATTATGCGTGGTACCATCTTCCTCCCTCTGCCGTTTATCACACGAAAGATATTTACGCAATATTTGGCTTTGACTCTCAATCATTTTTCCGATCCCTTTTGAAGAGTAACTATTCAAGAAGTAACGAAGTCAAATTTTCAACTGATGAATACATTTCGGAGGTGAATTGCATTGACAGAAAAGGGTCAGCGTGCTAGATCACGCAATTTTCAATTGAAGAGTTTTGTTATTTTTCAGCTACAGTCTTTCGGCGATCATCTTTGCATATTCATGAATGTGTTTTACATTTCGAAGCTGAATGGAATAGTTTATTCAGATTATTAAAATACCAGCAAGAGTTTTATTTGTTTTGACCCTTTTTTCGTAATTCATCGCTGGTAACGATTTTACTTCACATGTGTTCTCATTGCGTTCGGGTTTTTTGGTTCACAAGTTTTTTATTCGGAAATAAGGTTAAATTTCTTTATGCATTCAAGTGCTAAACTCAGCTTAATGAGTATAGTTTAAAAGCGTTTGATTGTTGCGTTTTTCATATAATATTTTCAACCACCTACTTAAGTATTCAATGAAATTCCTTCGAAGGCTTCCACCGGTTTCTTTTTTATCGGTAACTGCTTACTGCCATACAATAATCATACTGGGTTATGAAAACACTTAGGCCGGTATTCATAGACGGGATAAATAATCAATGATTGCTGAATCAACGATTATTCGTCAATCATTGATTATTTGATTTATGTATTCATAGACAGAAAACAATCTCCAATCCATGAATCACTGATTCATGAATCTCTAATTATTTGGGATAATCTGTAATTGGTGAATTACAGATTGGATGTATGTTTATTTTTGAGTGGTATGAGAAATTGAAGAGGCAAAACATTTTGTGGGTATCGTTAAATTTTTATTCAAGTTGAGTATATAGTTTTATTAATTGCATATTGAAAAAGAAAATAAAAAATGGATTGGCAATGTTTTTTGGATAAAAATGAATTAGCCGTGCTTACATTATAATTATTTCTTATGATTATTCTTATGATTATTCAACGTTAATGAAGGCGTTGCTAGGGAAAATCAACAAACAGTAATCTCGTATTCCGGCAAGTGTTGATGATGTAGCGTGTGCTGTGTAATGTCAGGAATTGTCCGACCATAAGAGTGGTCTCCTCTTTTTTCTATTCTCAAAAAGAGACACGCGAGGCACCTATTCGTCGCCTGATCATCATAAGAAACAGGTGGTCTGACGGTGTCAACTATTTGGACGGCCAAAAGATTAGTTATATGTTTCACAGTTCTGGACACCGTTGGCTGCGAAACAGAACTAGCAATCCCTACATATGTACGTAAAACACCAAAGAAGACAAGAGTAGCAATAGCAGTATTTATAACTGATCATTACCAATAAAGGAAATTTGAAATATGTAATTAGTAGCAATTGATGATGGTTTACGAGTAAAACATTCATGGCAATTTCGACCGATGTTATATTCAGGATGAAGATTTTGTAAAATACTGCGTGATTAAAAACCGCTGTGATATATTTTTTAAATTTGTAATATGATTTCAACAATTCAATATTGATGCCTAAGCGTAAAATATCAAAGCAATGAACCACAGTAGCACAAGAGGAACTGTCAGTCCTCGCGGAAAGTGTCGATATATGAACATTAGTTCTAAGATGAATACACTCGATCACTACGGGTTTTGAGAATCAGTATCCTCTATTAAACTCTTCGTCTGTCAACACTCATGTCTATTGTTACAGCAAGTTAAGTAACGGATTTTAAACAGAGATTGACGTATATCATAAGCGGTCCATCACCAGACCCCAGTGAGGCCATTGACATTAAAGATTCACCCTGGAGTACGAATTTTGTGGAAAGTATCACGAGAAAAAAGGCGAGGTGAAGTCCTATGATATGACATGTAACTCGGAGGAAAAATTTCTCTCTGGTTGTGAATATAGAGATGGAAAAAAAATGTCGGCCGGGGGTCTCGAACCGCCCAACCTTCACGTGTGAATCCACGGCGGTAACCACTACAACAAACAAGCCAATGTTAACACTGTGCGATAATAAAACTTATAGAAAAAGTGGCTTTGAGGGTGATTACGACGGGTGATGTGAGGCTTCGGAACAAGCTAGGGAAAATAAATTTTCCCAGCTTTATTATTACTACGGGCGGATATTTCTGATTATGAACCGATTAATTACAGTACAACTAGGATACGTTTGACGAAGTCCAAGGCGAACTAGCCTTTGACCTCGTGCACGACATAGTAAATACGGCATTCACATCGGCGAGTCAGAGTACGTAGTCTCCACATGTGAGTAATTTGGATTTGTTGGATCCCTAATGTGTGTTTTTCGCAGCCTTTAGTGATACGCTGGTACATCGTCATCGGCAATCACATACATTAATATATCCGAACGAATTTCCATTGCACGGAAATCCTAATCAATTCAAGGTAATCAATAATCCTAATCAATTCATGACGTTCATATAGAGTATTCTATGCCTTTATCACCGTATAAAATTGTACAGTTGGAACGTAAAGACACGAATATGTAAACAATCACTGAACTACCGACGTCCAACAAAGAAAAACTCTAATTAATTACGGTCGAGAGCTTAATTCACGAATCAATGATTATTTGGACAAATAATTACAGTTTGCTTGACTATGAATACTAGAACTATAAACAATGATTATTTGACGACTATGAATACATAATAATCAGAGATTGATGAATCTCTGATTCAAGAATCATCGATTGACGAATCACTGATTATTTGACGACTATGAATAAGAAACAGTAATTAATTAGAGATATAATCATAGATTGAAACGAATCTGTGATTATTGAGGACTATGAATACCGGCCTAAATGTTGTCATGGGGCTAATATTTTGTGAAAGCGCTTGAAAAGTCCAGGGTATACCATTTGAGCTGTGTTTTAAAGTCTATCCAAAACTCATTTTCAAATAACATTTTAATGTTGACCTCCACCGTGAGTCTTGATATCGTATTCTGAAACGTTTTATTTTGAGAAGGTTAAATTTCAGCTTTGATGTCAATCTAAACGTCAGATGTGTTGAATGCCTGGTAACTCCTTATTATGCCTCGATTTAAACATTCTTGAGTGCACAATGGGAGTCTCATCGCTCGTGATGCCTTTTTGATTTCTCTCCTTGCTCACGGACGCGCCAAAATTGCGAACGCGGGCGATATCTACCCCTTATTCAAATGAGCTAAAAATATTCCCGGTAAGGTACCCCCAGCCCGGAATTCTCTCGTTCGTGACTCCGCCGCACCCGCTGTCAATGTGCCCATGTCTCGTCGGTATCTCAGGTGGTTTTTCTTTGGCGGCGAAAATTCAAAGGGCGCTGAGCAGGACAGCGTACATATTTATTTGTAGAGCGTAAGCTAATGGATTATGACGGAAGAATGAGATATGCTCCGCCGAGCATGCATTAAGGCAAGAGGGTTGGGCCTTCGAGAGAGAGAATGAGCTGAGTCCCCGAGGGTCCACATCTTTTAAGCGGTCCCCACTTTAGAAGCGAAGGATCGGAACATCCCATTATCTTTCCACTGTTCTTTCGCGCGTTTTTAAAAATGGCCAAAAGGGTTCCTTTTTTGTGGGCGGGTCGCCTCTTTCATGTTCGTCAGACTGAGTCTTTAAGCTTTTTTTTGCAATGTGGCATTAGGCCGCATTGCTTTCAGGGCCGTTGGGAGCAGTGTGTTCTTCCCACCTGAAAAATTCTAAAGGGTATAGGGCTAAGCAATTCTGTCTAACATTGTTGTTCTCTCGCGGTTTTCCATTTCGCGAGTCATATTCTTTTATGCCAATGATTAAGTGCATATTAACCCCCAATGCCCTCCTTTGTGACCATATATGAGTAATTCATGGATGATAGAAACTTTAGGTCAATTCATACGGTGAATTCCGAATAATGCTCTCATAATGCTCTTGAAATATTTTTGGAGCCTTCAAAAATTTTTCCATTTAACAAATGATGGTATCAACCGCGTATAATATTACCATTGTTTTACATTAATCAACCGGATAATCTATCGTTAATTATGTTCCAACAAAAATATTCAGCTGGAGTGACGTTTCCTCGGTCGCTGTGCTAGTAATTTTTATGCACCATTATCACTCGAGTTAGGATAGATGTTAAATACTATAGAAAAATATCCTCGGTCGAATAGTATAACGCTCTTGGCAGGCAGTTTATGGAGACTGAAATATAGAAACAACTGTTATCCTGAAGTTTCTGTTTTGAGATTTTTCCATACTGTCACTTAGGAACGAAAAGCCCTTTTCACCACTGCTCTTCACACCCTCCGGCTCCTTGGAACGCTCGGAGCTATGGAGGCTTCGAATGCACGGAAAGGACATTGTGAGGTGCCTTGATATGAAATATCCGATTGCTTGTTTAATCCAGTTTTATGTATATAATATTGTAAAGATATGTTTATAATGCTTACATTTTTCGAACGAGCCTTAGAAAAATATAGCTCCTCCCATCGTGCTTGTTATCAAATGGTTCAAATATCGAAAGAGAAAGAGTGAAATGTCGTCAGGTGAAGATGTTTGGAGCGTGAATGGTGAGTCTTTCGGTGCACATTTTGATAACTTTTCAAGTGACTTGAAAAATAATTCTTGGACCATTCTTCCCTTTAACACATCGATTTATAAGTTGGTAATAATTTTTCATGGTGTAATATTAATGATGCAAGAATTATAATTTCAAATTTTCGTCTCAATTAAAGCATTGTAATGACTTGGGTTTATGGCGCGGAATCCGAAATTTTTCGCAAAAACTGTTCATGAAGTTGTGTTTTTTATACATTGTCAGCATGATACCTTGATATTAAATGGGAATTATTATAATTATATGAAAGATATGTTTTCCCGTTTAGGAGCAAATATGTTCACATGTCATCAAACTATTTCGAACTATGTGACAATTGCCGTAAGGGTGCGTGATAAAATAGCATTAAATTGCCAAGAAACCAAATCGGTAATATTCAGTTTCCTTTCCTTTTTTATCACTATATATTACAAATAAATAGGCATATGTTAAGTTTCACGCACATCGCTCCAACCACCTTAACAGAAGCTTAGTTGACTGGCGAAGACTTCTCTAAGCGCACCTTAATATTTAGTAGGAACTATTATAAATATAAAGTCGTGTTTTTTATTCGGTCTGATACATTGATGTTTAACAGGAACTATTATAACAATATGAAATGTATTTGTTAATATATAGCAACTTTAACATGTTTATCTTTAAAATGACGTCTCGCACTGTGTACCAATCGAATCGATTGTAACAATAAAGGGATCGGTTGTTAAAACTAGTTAAACCGTACTGAACCTAAAAAGATGTTCTTCTCCGATTTATTTGATTCTCCTAGCCCAGGAATTAATTAGAAAGATTTCAAAATAACAGTATATTTTGCTTTTAGAAGAAAATCTGTACGTATGTCATAAAATTCTGTCGAAATATATGTCAAGTTCCGTATGAGTACGTGTTGAAACTGCATTAAATAGCCAAGAAATCAAATCTTTAACATGCAAGTGTTTCGCTTTTATCAGTAAATATTACCAATGATAACGCATATGAAGAGTGCACGCTAATTTGTACGTAAACGAAATTGTTCCAACCACCTGAAGAATGTACTTAAAACTTCGCACCGTCGTTGCAAAACCCGGGATGGACACCTCTTGGAATGCAAATACTCGTTTCTGGGTCTCGTGATACTCATTCCAAAGATATCATTGCTTATTTACTTACGACATCGAAGGTATCAGCAAGCTCGCCACTGAATCTGCGAGTCAGAAAATTGTCGACGGAGATAATGCTTAACATCACGACGTTAATTGGGTAAGCACGCATAATCCCTTGTGCTTACGCCATCGCATCCTTTTCCATAGCGAATGTGTCCAACACCCTTGCTCACTCGTCCTTGGATTCACTTGTGGGGCGTTGTGTCAATTTTGATGGGAATGCATACACATTTTCCCATTTATGGGTATCTTTTGTCACATCTCTGAAGCGTTTTGTCAGGTAACTCTCCCCGGAAAAATTCTCTCTTCATGCTGGCATTATAAGCGATAGCATATTGTGGATATTGAGCTTTTAAAAATATTTATAATAGTTACTGTGGGTAGACTAAGCCGTGTTAAGCGAAGATTCCCTTAGCGATGATGGCTCGTCATTGGAGTAAGATGAATGATGCAATATTTCCAGCCACATCACATTCACATTTGGGCGCTCACCTAGAGTGTGTGTACATAGTGTCAACGGCTCATTATGACACTCAATTGAAATGCATTCTTCTCTGTTTAAGTTATATTCGAGCAGCACACTGATATACACCCCTCAGTTCAAAAAAGTGTGATGTATATTATTCCACCGTAAAAACGACGTAGGGTATTATTTACGATGTTCATTTTTATTGATCCTCAAAATTATGACGTAATTACAATATTTTATTAACTTTACATCAGTATTAAAAACAGAAATTTGGTTAGTATGAAAACACTGCAAGTATTAAATATCAACTTACTTGGCGACTGTAATCACAAAGACGTTTCCTGTCGCTTCAATTATAGGTCCCAATTCACCGCAGTTCCTATGCTATCAGTAAACAGCTTTGTCATACATCGATGTCAATTCCTTTCCGTCATCTCCGATTGAGAGGGAGAATGAGAGTGAAGAATCAACTTAAAAAATTACTTTTTGCGGTGACGAGTGAGGAAAAGACTTAGTTTACCTCACGGACTTCCATTCATATGAGAAGCTCAATTTTTGCCTCCCAATGTCTTAGATTTTTCCTCCGTTCCTCAACGGAAGGTCCAACCCTTTCTTCCCGAAAGGTCACGACGGAATGGAGGGTAGACGGCGGTAGAGGGGCGGCACAGTATGTGAGTTATTCTTTTTTCCTCAGGTCCGGGTGGTCCAAAATCCGACACGCTGCGTATGAATTACCAGGTAACAGCCCGGACCATGAGATGCCTCCATCATATTTTATTCCTTTCACATGACACGATAAATAACCCCTCACCTTCCGCCATTTTACGGCGCGTTACCGAAGGTTTTACAGCGACTTAAAGTGGACCCTTGCGGTGAGGAATTCTTCCTCAATGGTGGAGGGAAGGCGGTGGTCGAGGATGATTTAAGACCATTTATAGGCCACGGAATGGATCTTATTTCGTGGTTTTCGGTACTTCGGGACGAGTTTAAAACTCGGTTCAGCGTTTTGCATACCCCATTTGAAAGCGGAGTGAAGAGGAAGAGGTAGGTGTGTAATTTGAGTGACGAGATATTTTTCTCCGGAGCAAGCCGCAATAATGAAGTCATTCGATAACCCCCGGAGGCTATTGCTGGGAATAGTGAGGGGTTTGTGGTATGCATTCATGTTTGCTAGACCGTGATGTCTGGCGGGGGTACTCGGATCGTAAAAATGGTGCGTTGGTAATTACGGGGTCGCTGTATTTAATGGGAGCAGATCAGGATCAGGTCTCAGGAGATCACTAAAATCGAAGGTAATGAGGGAAAAATATTAATCCGTCTTCAGTCACTTTTGAAGGGCGGTGCTTCAGAGGTGATGCGACCATTGTAAGTATCAGCAAGTATATACTAAACCTTTTTGCACACGGATGACTAACCCAATGCCGATATGTCGGTTTTCCTCGCCACTGCGAAAGCTGCCACCGTCCGATATACAGGCCATCATTTTTATACATATATGTGATGAAATCCTTATAGTAATATATATAATGAATAGGTAGCTTTAATTGCCAATTAGATGTAATATACGTATATTCATTATTGATCACAATCTGTCTCAAAAGTAACCCAATTAATTTGAAAAATCTTTGTAGCTTTGTAAAAAGTTTTCTTTGCATAAAATATAGAAAGTGAATTGATGTTTCAAAATTATGAATTTAAATTATTGTCGATCCATTGAAGACTCCCTTTATCACCCGCGCTGATGGACCTCCTCTTCTTTTTGATGATATAAGAATTGAATTGCTCTGCTAATAAGTCAGGAAACGACACCAAACAGAGGCGAGTGAGATTCTGTTCACTTGAGAAGAGCTTTAAACCCTCGAATGTAGCATAATCGGAGGGTTGGAGTGGGTTAATAATTGGCATGAAATGTAACAATGTCACAAATTAATTATTATATTATATTAATTATACTTATATATATAAAATATAATATAATTAAACAAAAAAATTAGCGTAAACTTCAATGAGGAAGATGGGAATTTTCTGGCCGCGACATTGAAACGGCTGTTCAACGCCTGGAGCAATCGAAACGCATGACCGAATAAATAATGTTTTCGGCGTCACTTTGACCTGAAGATGCCTATTGAAACGGCAGAGAAACTGTTTTCCCTGAAACGCTAACACCCACAGCAGTATGGGAAGATGGGATCTAACAAAAAAACGCGACCTTCGCAACACATATCCAATTAACGATAATATTTTCGGGGAACTTTTTGGTGGTCAGGTGTTTCCACCTACTGCCATGCATTAATTATAAACTAAATCGTCTATTTTGAACGGACGATAGTGGACTTTAAACGGTGCACATGTAAGTAAGTCTAACCACACTGCTGATACTCTGTGGAATTTTACTTTGTAAAACTATTATAATGGCCAATTTTACAAAACTGGGGCTTGTCTATCAAGTCTACTCGTTCCTTCGTTGTAACGTGTTGAGTTTCATATTATATTAGGATTAAAAAATTAAATGCCGCGAACTCGTAGCCATTTGAGGGTCTCAATCTGCTCAATCAATTCAATGTTTGCTAAAAGTTCTTAGCTCTCTGAAGTGACCGCATCGATTCAAGGTATCCGACGGAATTACACTATAACATATTATATCTCAAAAGTTTTTTATGAATGCCTACGATTAAAGTTTGTCCCCTATTTTTGTTTTGGATCAATTGAGTGAATGAAAATGCTTCAATGAATAAGCTCTATTTAGGCTGGTCCTCTACATTCATTAGAAGTGTGACTAAGGCTGTCCTTATTTGTATTGCCTGATGTATTTCTGTTGAGGCGAAGAACTCATGGATAAGCAATGACTTCTATTAGGCATTAGAGATGTCCCATTGATTTTCAAATATACTATATCAAAAAACCATTTGTGAACTTTACAGTTTAGACTCAGTAATGCAAGTATATAAATTGCTCATCATATATCCTTCGACCCATCTCGCCTTATCTGACTTGATTGAAATTTTCGTTGAGTAGTTTATTTGTAAGTTCGTCTTTAGAAATATTTATTAAAAATATCTCATTCTAACTGAGTCAAAGGTATTGTCAATAATGCATATTCTTTTTCAACAAACGGGGATCTCGTTGATTGAAGAAATTGTTTTTCCTCTTCCTCGAGGTAAATTAAGTTAATTTGAGCGAAATATCATTTCACCTAAAAGTCAGTGCATTTGGTCTTGTTTTAAAGAAAAATATCTCACCCTTCCAATGACATCAAAGATGTTACCTCCTACCAAATTACTTTCCGAGATATTTTACAAAAAATACCAGATATTTTACATGGAAATTGGTACGTGTATGCACTCCAGAGAGACCTTATTTTTTAAAAATGAGTAATTTCTAATACCTAAATCTCGTCAAAAATTTAACAATGTGTAGTTTTTATGTTTTGTGAACCATTTTTGAAAATGAATCATGTAATCACCGCAGTAAATTCTTCGGGATCACAAAAAACTTTCCGTTGTGAAGGAGTTTCAAACGTACCGCGCGAAAAAAATTATCAAGTCAAAGACTTATTTAGATATTTTCATTTAATTACAAAGGCTTTCTGTCATATAAAACTATATTATTGCACCATTAATAAGCCACTATTTGATTCATGTGTCTTACACCTGGTGAAATTAAAACATATAATTTGAATATGGTCTCCATTATGGCTAGGGAACTATCTCGCTCAAACTACCTTAATAGTTATCTAGCATCGTGAATCCAAAGTACATTTGTATTGCTTGTTGAGAAACAATTCATTCTCTCCTGGCTTGCATTCCGCGGGAATCTCTTCCAGTGCTGTGAAGTTAAATTTGAAACCAGCCTTCACATTTTTCAATCGCCATGCTGAGATCACTTCTAACGAGGTCCATCCGTCACAAAGGCCTTCTCGTCCGCCTTCCCGTGCACGTCTGGTTGTCACTTTTCTTTAATCTTTTCTTCGTATCTGAAAACGAATACTACTCGTCGTGAGCTTATCCATTATCATGTGACAGACGTTAGGCATGGGTTGACGGTGGAGCAGTTTGACGTGACTAAAAAGCGTGAAAGACGTGCCGTAATGGGTTGGAATCCTACCTACCTCCGTCACGACCCCCCTGGGAATGTTCCCTGAAGGGTGGCTAAGACCGCACTGTGACAGCCGGTCCCCCCCGTACGGCTTCCCAGGAAAAATCAGATTTTTTTCCCCTGCGAATGGAGTGGATTAGGAAATACCTATTGAATTATTGTCTCGAGGGATATCCGTCAAGTGTTTCCCTGAAGCGTTCGCGATTTTAAAATGCTTCTAATTAGAGATTTTTTTGCTTTGAGGGCTCGGGCCTCCCGTTAGGTTGTAGCTATAAAGCCTTCTTAATTAATCGTATTGTTCTTCTATACGTGGAGAAAATGTTCGGAATGGGGATTTTTTTTCTGGCTGGATGGTATGTATAGTCATCGGTATAGAATGGCCACTTGATTCCTCGTAATATAATGGTAATTTAGTCTTGCGATAAGCAATTGCTGTTTCATAAACCGCATTCTGTGTTAGTCGAGGGAAAGAATAAGTATGAAATGTAAGTGCGCCGACCAGTGGGGTAGCAACGTTGTGGATTTGGGATGAGATAAGCGTTTTGGCGCCCCCACTGCCTCATGGTGCCCCTCCTCCGACTAACAAATTCTTTCGATTGATAAAATAAAGTATTACGGGTATATGCCGCATGTGATATCGGTTTTGGGCCGACGTTTCGTGACCCTCTGCTGGTCACCTATTCATGGGAATAAAACTTGCTAGTGCTGCGTGCATTTATATATATGCCCCCACCGTAATTGAGTCAAGTGGAAGAGGTGGAAGGGGAAGGAAGTTGGAGATGGAGGTAGAGAATTTTTGCGGATGACTGGGTTCCATGTCCTGCTGATTTTTAAGCCACCATCTCTATTGATATTATTTTTATTTTTCTTTATCTTTATGGACTCACGAATGTGTCGGGGTTTAAATCTTTCCACCTTAGCAATGACTTTGGATTTTTCAAAGTCGATCGCGGTTCCTAAGGGTTCGTGCTCAGCTACTGCAGATTTAGTTGTTTACCCCAGTTTGTGCTCTTCCAGTCTAGTTTTGAGTGAGCGTCCAGTCTCGCCGATGTATTTTTTACCATATGCTCCACAGGAAATTTCGTTCTTATTTTTCCCTTCGATATTTTATTTTACCAATCAACATCAGCCGCGAAAGCTTCAATCAAGAAATTCTTTCGAGCCCTAAAACATTCCTTCTAAAATTTGAAACATTTGTCTATGATATAAATAAACTCGAAGGGGAAGTTTTCCATTTAGCTATCTGCGGAAACTATAAATATTTTCGTACGATTTTGAAGTACACGCCTTCGGCACCCTCCGTAATATTTCAAGGGGGCGATGTACCCTTGCTCACTCCCTCTGCTCCACGTCACCAGTGCAGACGTCTATACGGATATATTCTGTACTCCGTCATATCACTTATTTTCGCTAGTTCAATAGTTACTAAATACTTAGAGTCAACAAGAGAGTCACGGTCAACAGATATTGCTATAAAAATATGATTTACTGAAGATATACTTTGTGCTAAAACGTTTTAAGAAAGACTGTTTGAATTTCAATTCTGAAGGTCATCACAGAGTACAACTGTCTCCCAGGATGTTCAGCATCTAACGTGAAAATGGAAAATTACATGAGACTTTGCCAGAAGATGTGTGCCGATTTTGATTATTCGCTCTCGTATCCATGATTCATGTTCCTGCTCGATTAGTGTACGCTCGTACTTGAGGTCGCGAGGTAGAGATGAGGACTGGACGGGTGGTTGACCGAGAAACTGAAGGGGTTGAGATTGACCGAGAGTTTTGTATTTTTCATTCGTCTTGGGAGACTCCGCCGCTCAGCACCTCGGATGGGAAATGAAAACTTCCTTGCGTCGACGGCGTGGATATGGCTTAGCTTGCGCGTGATTCAGCCCATTTGGGGGCTGACTTCGTGATCCAACGAGCGCCAGATTGCTTCGACTGACATCACTACCCTTCCCATCTTTTCTCTCACCATTGCACATCATGGTCTCGGGTTGCAACTGGAAATCAGGCTGCGATGTTGGAGGCAACATCTCATATAATTCTTAAAGCGCAAGCAATTTTTGAAGATGAAAGTATTGTTCAATCATTTAGTAATATCTTAAAATGGCAGGGGTGGAAATTGTTGATCATTCAGTCCATTTTCACAATTTTCAAGTGAGCCGAAATATAGGTACTAGGACCCAATTTTATTTGAGTACATCTGTTCATAGGTGGAACTCACCCCATGTGCAGTAATGGAAGTAATACAAGAATTAAATTTTTCGTTTTTACCTAAATTAAAGCGTGTAATTACTTTAGTTATTCATCGTTATCGGCGTTGTTTTCAAAACGCGGGCAAAAATTATGTTTAAATATATTTTTTTGGATTTTTGACGCGACATAACACCTTGATATTCGTCAGCAACCGTTAAAATATCTTGAAATGTATTATGCCGCCATTGAAAGTAAATTTGTTCATATTCAATCGACTTATTACGACGTATACCTCATGTGAAATATAGCTGAGAATTAAAACAGCACTTACTCGCCAAAAAATCAAAACGTTATTACACATTGCGCACAAATCTGTTCACACATATAATTGCTTCGAATACTTTAAAGGCCAAAATACTTTAAACAACTTTCTACTTAAAAACGCCGAAAATTCAACTTAACTGACTAAGAAAATAATGTTTTGTTTTATTCAGGCATTAAAATTTCCCAACCTGGTCCAAATGCATCTCCCTTGATATTTTTTATCCATGGATCTGGTCCTCATTTGCTGGATAAATCCCGGTATTTTTCGTTATCTACTTCAACAAATCCTTCAAGTATGTTCTCACCAACGGTAGGTCAGATGATCCTGTTTGAACCCATATGCAACGTCATACCTTTGAAGTCGACGGTGCCATTTCCACGATACCGCCGCGCGGAAAACTTGGAAGACAGCACCCCCTACTTCTATCTGCATTTAAGTACTTACTAATCTGAGATCCGCCGCATAAGCTTGTGGCAGGAAAACCAGCCATGAAAGGGGAGGGAATGTAAAGACAGAGAGGGATAGGACAGGTGTTCGTATAGTAACAATGTGTCTCATGTTAACGTGACGCTTTTTTGTTACAATCACTAATATTACGTGGAATGAAGAAATATTTGCACCTTATAGTTGGCCAGTTTGTCTCTTTAATTTTGTCTCACTTTGGTTGGATAGCGCGAAAACATTGTGTACGGTACATATTATTGTACAACTATTATTATCTATTTTACACGGTACATTTTATTGTACTAGCGAATGTATCACAGAATGTAGAAGAAAATTAATGGAATTAGAACAGGTTTTATTTCCCGTTCATGTATTCAAACCATATAATCGTAATCATATACTTTTTCGCAGCATATTATTGTATTATGACAAGATAATTGGGAAGTTTAATGAGGTCATTGAACTGCGCAATCAGCCGAACAAAATGGGTCAGGTTTGAAGTTAATGCGCCAAACACCTCGTTTCGTTTGCGAAATATTTACTGTACCGTTTAGTATTGGCACCCTGTGTAAGGTCAGCACTATGATTAAATGAAGAATTGCTATTTTTTGGAAGATTGCCGTTCTTAATTTGATCATTAGGGAATTTTTATGTTCTTTGGGAAAATTTTTCCTAAAAAATAAGACGCTATGAATATCAGTGTTTTCATAAGGAGATTTTTAACCTGCCTTCCTTTAGTAGCACGAAACATTGTTTTATTTTGCTCATTTATAGCGTCTCATTATAATCACATGATCACATGTTGGTGATAACTCACCCCCTGCCCAAAACCTTTGAGGTTGATTGCGGAGTAATACTTTAATACATGTTTATGTATATGTATAATAAGTTACTACATATATGTAGATCAAGAAAACAACGTTTACTTTTTACTACTTTCTTCGTCAAATTAGTATATTTCATCTAGTATCGTGAATTTTGTTTCATGCTGCCGTAAGTCATTGGGCATATTTTTGCCACCGTGATGACGCTGATTCAAAATTCTTATTTACGACACGTATGGGTGGATGGACAGGGATTTTAGCTCATCTTTGCTAATTTCCGTATTAGTTTTCATGAGCTCATTCCCCTCTATGATTGTCTGTGTAATCTTACTCGGAATGTCATATGTGCGTCATCGGAAGCCGGTACCCTATTTTTCGAGGGTAAGAATACTCCACTGTACTGTTATAATGGACG
Source organism: Ceriagrion tenellum (assembly GCA_963169105.1). Taxonomy (NCBI): domain Eukaryota; kingdom Metazoa; phylum Arthropoda; class Insecta; order Odonata; family Coenagrionidae; genus Ceriagrion; species Ceriagrion tenellum. The sequence goes on along the minus strand of OY720636.1, from coordinate 57,416,317 downwards.
GAGTATACAAAAATTATAGAGCGGGATAGTAATCCCCAAGGCGCATTGTCCTTTTCCACATCCCCTTTTCCTATTTTTACCTTTTTTATGGCAGGTGCTTTAGCATATTTTATTCGCCTTTGTGCCCTACCATGGATGGTACGTATCTCGTATATCTCTGCATGGACTGCACCTTGCCACACATCCTCGCGGAGGATCTCAGTGGGGTGCTCAGGATTTCGATACAGGCTCCACACGCGCACTTTCGCGCATCACAACCTCGAGTCCTGCGGAATGATCCTTTCGGAAAATAGCTCAAAGCTCGTAAGATCGTCCCGGAGTGCTTCTCCACGATTTGTTTATGTCTGTCCCCCGTCCTCAGCCCACACGCGACGTGAAACGCAAGAGCTGTTTATGCACGGCGGCGGCGGCCGCGATGCGCACGCGCGGGGAAAAAAAAGAGACGCAGCGTCCCCCGCAAGCGTGGGCGACTGTTCTCTTCCCCTTGGCCGAGCGAACGAGATTTTTGCTTGGGAGAAGATTTCCCTTTCCTTCACGATCATCCCATTGCAACCGCTCCCTTTAAGAAGCAAGAAGGTGGGTGCAAGGTGCAGTTTCGTCCGAGGAAGGGGTTTGTCATTACGCTGCCATCGCCGGAAGTGTGTCGGGCGTGGGCGCTTGCTTAGTCATCGCGAGCGAGGCTCGTATTAAGAGTCGACCTGCAGCATTTTCCCATTAATTTGTTTTTCTCCTCTTCGCCGTGGATGCAAAGGTGACTATGAAGCGGAAAAAGGGTGGACTGAGCATTTATTTAATTTCTTGAGATGTTTATTAACGACTTTGTCGTACTTAATTCCTCTAGTCCGAAGTTCGAATGTGCGTTTATTATGTATTTTATAGCACCATAAATTCAGACTTGATACTCGAGCACAGGTCTATGTACTCATCGCGATGCTGATCACTGTATCTATTCAAGGAAATTTATTCAAAATCTTGCCGTGCTCAGTCGATCATATTGCTCGACATGTCTTAGTGATATGCACAATTCATTGTTGTTGAACCCTGCCTTCATTTTCATTGGTTGTTCAAACCTAAGATGGGTGGACTGCAGCCCTCCTACCTTCCCAATCTAATACTAGTTCACTTACCTCCTGGTATATCTTCCTATGTACTTTCCTCTTTATTTGGTCCATGAACTTATTCCTTGGTCTTCCTCTGGGGACTTTTCCCTCTATATTGCCTGAAATTATGTTCTTTACAAACCCATTGTGTCTCAATGTGTATCCTATCCATCTGGTTCTTCTTTTCTCTATGGTGTTCCATATGATCATTTCCTTTTCCACTCTTCTGTACACTTCTTCATTTCTTATTTTTTCCGTCCATTTTATCTTCAGCATGCTCATCCAGCACCAATTTTGAAGGCTTCTAGTCTATTATGGTCTGCTTTCCCTATGGTCAATGCTTCCGATCTATAGAGTGCTACGCTCCACACAAATGTTTTCACCCACTGTTTCCTGGTATGTAGACATATTCTTTGGGCTTAACAGTTTTCTTCTTCCCACGAATGCCTTCTTAGCTTGGGTTATTCTCCGCTTGATGTCCGTTGTACTTCCTCCGTCCCACGTGATGGTACTTCCGAGATAGGTGAAGGAATCCACTTGGTCTAATTTCTCTCTTCTGACGATGACTCCTACATTTTCAGTTTCTCTTCCGCATACTAAGATTTTAGTCTACGTCTTATTTATTTTCATGTTGTAGAACCCTGCCTTATCAAAACCTATTTTCTGTTGAATCCTTTTTTTGGAAAGTATTTATTCTTTTGAAGGTGAGTTTACATTAATGGAAAGACCGCAATGACCGATTAATTTCATCGGTGAAATTCGGCTTATAGAATGAATGAATAACATTAATTGCATGATCAAACCAATTTTTTGTTGCCGGACACTGCGGCAGTCTTTGAATTCCCAGCCTGGTTGACATTACCCCTGATGCTCCTGAGGTGGTAGCCGAATAAGCGGTGGATGAATCTACGTGGGAAATGAAATTTTGAACCTCAGACTGCCTTGACTAGAAGAACTATTATACTAGGAGTTTCAACGAAGACATCTACCGCAGAAAGCTTTTATTCTCCATCATACGCCTTTGATCCTTCTAATTAGTGGTCATTAAAGACCGTCATTTAATCTTTCCTGTGCCCTTTAAACCTCCCCCATCCTCGGTGACGTTTTGTCCTCTTATATATTATCTTTTTAAAGCTCTTTCAATCCCTATTTTAAATCATCGCAAATCTAAATAAATATTGATAACTTATTAGAAATTATCCAATTTAATCAATTTTCACGAACCCTGTGTATTTTTTTACAGTCCTGAGGAGGAAACTCAAAACAGACCTTGTCATTCTATATTCCTTTTACTCTTTATAGATAAACGTGAGGTTTTTCTGTCTTGAGACTGCAAGAGGACGTTAGAAGATGCCATCTACCTTGACGCCGAGTTCTGTAAGATAATGCAGTTGCCAGCTTGCCAAATTACTGCCCAATCTTGCGTTCTCTGCTCCAAAAGAGAAAAACTGACTCTAAATTAGTGAAGAAGGAACTTCACAAGTTAAACCTTTGAGAAGTATTCTTCACACTACTAGCCATTATTATTCTTTGAAAACACTTACTTGGAAATAAGAACTAAAGCAGTTCGTCCTTGAGTTTACTGCTTCGAGACATGCTTTTCATATAGTTTCTAGGGCAGTTTACTACCTGCTTATAGACAGTACTCGGATGGAAATCGCTAAAAATAACGCATTTTTATATGATGATAAGAGTGTATTCTGCTTCTAAAGTTACCTTTCCATGTAAATGCTTTGTTTGAAGCGTGAAAGACTCTTTGACCCAACATCGACCGTTGTCAGAATCTGCTCATCGTTAACTCGTCACTTATATTTCATCGACCGTGAAAAGCAATAACAATGAAATATCGGCATGTCACGGGATATAGTTTACGAACTTATTAATCTGTACCGCAACTCTTGGATTTATTTTTAAGTTTAATTGGCAGTTTAAGTGCCTATAAATGTGTCTCGTACATCGTCGTATGTGTTCAGGCCACTTTAAATTTCCACGATGTCCATGCTAAGGGCGGGGTTCGTATGCTCGACCTTATAGCAGAAACTTAACGAGATATCTCTTTGAAAGGAATTTCTGTGGCCAGATGAGAGAAACACAACAGAGCGTTAGAACCTTACCACTGTTTAGTAATATACAGTCGCGTCAACTATTTCCGTAAACTTGCAACTCGAAGCTCTTTGGCGTCGTGCGTTGGCGAACAAGTGAAAGCTTTTTTCAAATAGTTATTTACAAAAACTTGGACCAAGCATACTGCAGTGCTATGCGTAATCGTCCTGTGCTGAGTACGTCTGAAGAAAAATACTAATATCTTGGAGAAATAAAATCATTTGCTGTCATAAAGCAGTGTAGTTTTCGCTCAACTAACATAAATAATCTCTGACTCATATCTTATTAAATGTTATGCTTTTCCGCAGCACACCCCTATAGGCGGGTTAGTTTTACTTGCTGGTGGATAAAGGCGCTACCAGCGTCAGCTGAAACTTATCATAGGGAAATTAACATTGGATGTCGCGAGTGCATTAATTAGGCGGTGACCTTACCCAGAAAAAAATCAGACAATCTTAATAAGCCTGTAGACTGTAGAACTCCTTGACGAGTCTTCATTTTTGGTTACGAGTTTATCGCTAAAGTTGTTGGGTAAGTGGAGCCGTTTAGCACGCTCTGAAACCATAGATAAACAGCCATCCTTTTACAGTTTTCATTTCCTCGAGAGGTCTAGTCCTCTGTGATCAAGGGCCAAACAGCTTCTTGCGATTGGTATAAGTAGGGGATATGAATATAGAAACCAAAATGAGATGAAAGTCGTTCAATAATGCTTGGCTAGAGAGACTTGCGCAGGAAATATTGCCTTTGTTGACATATTGAGCTCTCTCTTCGCACTATAAAGATTCAAATAGTAATCCATTCGTGCTACTGAGCTGTTTCCTTGCGTTATTTTCGCTAAGGTGAGATCCGCCCATCGGGTAAGTAGTAAAGGGTGCTAGGGCACCAACCATAAAAAGTAGGGAAAATAGGGGAAAGGAGTGGCGAGAGAAAAAAAGACAAATAGGTCAACCTCGATTAATTCAACCGTACCCGGCGAGATGTAGTGGAACCAAATTTTTAAGGCTGAAAATTAAGAGAAGTACTATTCATTAAATTTACCATTGCAGCTAGTGTTTCGGCATATTACGCCACCATCATCAGGTACAATCAGGCTCACCTCAGCCACAATATTGTACCTGATGACAGCGACGTAACATGCCAAAATTCTTTACATAATTATAAATTGGGTAATACCAAAACTGTTCATATTTATTCTCAGCCTGGATCAATTTAAACTCTAAGCATCGTTGAACATTCATTTGATTCTTCAACCCTTATAGTATGAGGAATTTGTGAGAACATCTCATACAATGTATGGGGAGGAACTATCAAATTTTATGCACCATCAGTTTCCCGAGATTTATAACTTCAAAATTACCGTGTCAAGAAATGTAGAAATGTTGTTAAAATGTTGATTTATGATAGTTCCCCTTACTTCACCTATGGAATCAAAGTGGCTGAAGTCTCGCCGATTTGGGAACAAAGGCTCTCCCGGAAGTTCCCGCATTGCTCGAATTCCGAAGTTTATTTTAAAATAAATTACTAAAGAACATTTTGTAACCAACAGATTCCTTTATTTTCTCTATAATGCGATAGTGTTCAGAAAATGGTATCCATCGCAGTATGAAAGAAATCTATTCTTGGTGTAGAAGTCCCGATTGAACGACTTTTGGAGTGAATTTTAATAATTTACATGATAACCTGTTTATTATTATATTTCGGCTTGGGAATAGCTGCTAAAAGTCGCAAATAAGTTTTTGATACTGTTAGCAATTGTTCAGCTCTTTTGATATAAAAAAATCAGTTAAAGTTAATGGTTCTGATGAATTCATTTTTTCTTCCGTCTTGATTTGAATTTTCCACTTTTACTCTCGCAGTAACTGTTTCACTTGCCTCGTAAAAATTTCGTGATTGAATTCGCTGGAAAGCTATTACTATCACGATATCTATTCCATTGAAAGCATTTAATCGTAATAATAAGAGATTATATCGAGCACTGAAGTTTCTCTTCACTGGAAGTTTTACTGTGTTAAATACGCTTAGTCACGTTACTCGAGAGTTGAAATGCATTAGGAGAACGACACGATATCTCAGGACCTTGAAAGACGAAAGAAAAAGGTGACAAGAGAATGGGTTTTGTTTTGTAACGATGAGAAGCGTCGATTGGCTGGTTGATTGCCTATGGTGGTGACGAACAGCTGAGATGATTTGCACCATTGGCGGGTTGATTGGTGAGGAAAGAAATAATAGGAATTAGCGGAAGTGTGGAAGGAAAGTTGGTGTCACCTTAGGCCTGCTTCTAACGTTAGATGGCACGGTGTCTTCAGTTTTTATCTTTCATCTGACCGAAGTCGTTCTATACTTGGAGCTCTCTTCACGTAGCACCTAATTGGGGATGATAATTCCACTGAAAACACTCCAGCCTTGACTCTAGCCTCCACATCAACCCGATCTCCGAGTGGCCATGAATGGAGCTCATAAATAATTGATTACTAGCTAATTACAACATTCCATGGATAATTTTCACGCATGCTATATATCATGGCTGGTTTTAATATCCTTGAGTTAGTTATTTCCATGCGGACGATTCAAAAGTTGCATCTCGTTTCAATCTCTGACACAGTTAATAGGCCGAGCTGTCGATCAAGTTTCTTCAGTTACTTTTCACCCTCACTGCTATTCAGATTTTACCTTGGGTATGTATTTTACCTTGGAGTAGGGAACCTCATTGCAAAATCAGTGGAGTATACCAATATTTTTTCCTTTAGTTTCAAACAAAGCCATGTTATATCGATGGTGGTAACAAATTTCGTTTTGTGCATTATTACCCCTTAGATATCGAATGCAATCCTTAAAGATTTATCTACTTATTGGCATCAGAGTGTTCACATTCGCTGGCATCAAATATGGATCATATTTAGATATGCATTGCATGGGCGTAGCAAGGATTGTTAGGAGCCTCATGTTGGAGGAGGGGGACAGAGCACCCAACTGTAACCATCCTGTCTGGCTCCCTATAGCACATTTGGAATGAAATGTTTCGTGCTGGGGTGGGGGTCAGCTGCCCCCTGCCTTCCCCTGGCTACACCCATGATGCACTGTGAGCGATAAGTCTGTCAATGTTACAAAATATCTTGTTGGAAGGTTTCAACCGTAAGTCTTGAAATATTTTATATTCATGCGGCTAGAGGAACACCAGTATAATTTAGACCCTTCTATTTTACACATATGTTTTTACTTGTGTAATTCACGATGGAGATGGACTCCTACGTGTCTAATTAATCGATACGAATTCGGCGTCTACTAAGAGAGTGATTTTTGTTAAATCTCTTTGATTAGTCAATTTAAAATTATAATTGAATCACTAAAATAGTGATACCGTTGAGCAAGGCCCTAAAAAGATCTAAAGCAACAACACTTCACCAAAAACTCAGAAAAAACATTTTTAACTATTGCATATACTTAAGCCGATGTCCCACAGGAAAAATGTTGGCCACAAACTTCTGGTTTGGTTTGGTTTCTGGTTTGGAGCATCGTGTGAATTCCAGAATTTGGAGGGAATATAATTTTGTTCAGAGAAAGTTATTGACTTAGATTAACATTTCATCTGAATTCTACCCGTACCACCATGTTTAAACTCGTTTGTTCAATTTTATGTCAATTTTTTTCCTTGGGACGTCGTATGTGGTATATGATTCTTGGTCATCGAGACGAGACTTCAAAAGCCGTCAAAATGACTGTATCGAAGCGGAGGCGATGTTGGATGGAGCCGGAGTAATTGTACGGAGCGAAATCTGGAGGCAGTGAAGAGGTTGAGGAGGCGGAGGTAACGTGAAGTGGGTGTTGGCGAAAGACCAAAGGGAAAGATGAATGGATAAGGAGACCTGGTTGCCCTGGGGGGCGGGTGGAACAGGAGGGCCGTGCGCGGGCAAGCAGGCCACTTAGAAACATTACGAGTCATTATCCTTATTGAATAAATATCTTCTACCGTATTCGCTCCTTTTTTAATAATTAGGTTTGAGACAGATGGGTAGGTTAGGTTGGATATTCAGGAAAAAGGACATAATTTAATATTATTTCCATTTATTTTGTATAAGTCATTTTAGAATTATGATCTTATCCTGGTGTAAGTGGTCGGAAATGGGCCAGTATAATGAAGTGTATCTATCGATCGCTTGCTCTTGTCGTAAAATGAGCTTTTAACCCACGATAAAATCTTGAGATGGTGCCTACTTTAGTATGCTTTCTTATTGGCTGATTATGACGCATTAAAAGTTATAAATTCTTAAGGTTTTTGGCGCTTGATTTCCTCGTTTATACTGGTCTTCATAAATACTTCACGTAATAGGTATGAATATAAGCCCGTAACTAGCGCCTAGCTTCATTAATTTTCAGTGATGCGCAGAGATAAGGGTAAGAGTGGGTTTGCTAAAAAGGCACGTTAAAGTTTGAGAGTGAAAGTAATGCCATCTAGCACACGCAAGGCGAAGCGCATGTTTGAACCAAACACAAAGAATATTCAAATAATGCTCGCTTCCACACGTGATTATTGATAAAGAAATGGTCATGATAACCCTCCTGGACTATATTTTTGGGAATATTCGCTAATCAATTCTCATTTTTTACCCTAATTTCGTGATACGGCTGGAAAAACATACTAATACGAACAAGAATGACTGAAGATGACCGCTGGCATATAATTTATAGAGATTCACTTCTTTCAAGGTTCTAATTTCCAATTAATTGCTATCGAGCTATTTACACAAGCTCCCATTTCTCCTCTTCAAATTTCTGTCCACAGGTCCACGCATGAATGCTCGTTACTGCAGTAAAATCACGACATTTCAGCAATTTAAGGATTCCTTATTCGAAGGGATGGGTTCACGTCGGTATACTCTGGGAGTAAAATGAATGCTATAGCTATGACTCTTGTATGAGAAAAAAAAGGTAGATTTTTATCTGTTAATTTTTTAAATTATTCATAAGCTACTATCTGATATATCGTGGCGTTGATTCGTCAAAAACTATGTCCGTAGGTGACCAAATACTGAGAGAGAGTTTAACGCCAGAGAATTCTGACCTTGCAATATTTATCGGAAAATGGTAGATTATGTAATAATAATTTCTTAAACTAGCATTTTGAAATTACTTCTAGCGATACGTGGTGGTAGCTTTCCTAAGTAAAGTAATTGCCTGTTATCAGTTTAAAACGTAATAATTTAATTGCTTTCCTAAAACATTTCATGGGAAAAATCACTCCATGCTCCATTTATTCATTTTGAGCTCAGCTTTTTCTTCGTTGTAAGGGACTATCTTTGTGATTTATAGGCGGGTGTTATTTATTCATAATAAATATCGTTGTGTATTTTCACTGATGAATTTAATAATACTTAGTACTAATATTGCATTGCAGCTGTGCGCATCTGATGGAAAATGATTAATTGGCGAGGTTTATTTCATTTTACTTTGTAGCCTTCATATGGCTCTTTAGAAATAAAATGTTGCATTTTTATCGAAATACTAAACTATCTTATCGCTTAAACGAAATCTGTCAGTCACTAGTATACTCTAATCGTTACCATTTGAACTTGAAATCAAACTAGATAAAAAACATGATAAAGGTTGTTCTTCTTTGAAACATGTCTCTATTTCTGCAACCAAGTGATAACATTATTAGTTTTGCCATCGTCAAGCTGATTCAGTTTAATTGACTCAACGAATCAATCATCATAGTTTCTCACACCTAGATTACATCACGCGAACATTTTCGCTTAATGCTCGCGTGATGTAATCATATTGTCTTAATTTCGCACTTTTAGATAACATCACGCGAAGATTTTCCCTTTTCAATGATTGGGCGATCTTTGATGTTTTTCAGTGCAAATTTAGTCAGTTAATGCTTTGATGAAAGAGAAGCAGGCCAAGGCATCCAGCCTGTAGAGGGCCAACCCGGCTAATGGATCTGGTTCTTGTTTTAGAATTGGCCGTTGACGTTATTTGCTCCCATTCCGCCTCTTGTTTGATTCATAATGCTATTTCCATTTTTAATTCGATTAGATAATCTGCAAAATGAGTTCTTCTACGGATATATTAAAAAAACAAATTCTTCCCACAACGACAGAAAACATTCTATCTGATAGTCATGGTAATCTGTAGGCATCTTTGAATCTTTTAACAATAGTATGTTGAGCAGGGGAAAACACTTTTCGTGGCTATATTTGCGTCAAAACGGGATTTAGGAGTCCATTGGTAACGTATACGGAGAGTCTTTGATAAATTGGTACGATATTACCTTAGGAGTGAATTCCTCTTGAATATACTGGCGGGGAAGAGATATCGCAGAGCTCTCTCAAGCACCGGATGGGTTTTAGTGAGTGAGTCGAAGCGTCTTATGAAAATTACATGGCATTCCAGGTCAACAAATTTCTTAAGGATCGATGAATTTCGGACTTAGGAGCATGAATTCAATTTATTTAAGGATATCAGGAGCTTCTACTTGTTTTAAAGTATCGAGGTTGTATATTTTAGATCTCTAGAACCCTCAGGGGCGATAAGTCTTGTGTTGCTGCTGATAAACGCCTCTACACGATGGTCGAGGAGCGAACGGAATCTGGCCAGAGTATTTTTTCACCTTCGAAACAGCGTCCTCTCTTGGCATAATGAAGACGTTTATCGGCCTCATTTGAATGGGTTTCTCTCGCTCCTCCTCGCCCTAGGATGCACTACATGTTCTCATCCCCGAGGAAGCCTCTGTTTAAGGGGCCCTTCCTTTCCGGCCGGTCTTCATTCTTTTCATTTTATATCTCTCCTCTGAAACCTCCCTTCCGTCCCTCGGAAGATCCTGCGTTCAACGCCCTAGCAGACGACCGACTTCCCATTACCAGTTTTTTTATTCCCGACCAAAGTTCCAGGGACGCTTTTTCTAATCAGGAGATTGAGATCGGGCAACTCAATTTCAAGATTGATGCGAGACACCATGCATTGTGACGGCGATGAGGTTGTCGCGGAGGAGAATCTTCAATAGACGAGAATGCGAAGGGCGTAAGGTTCAATTAGAAATGGCTTTGTAATTTTGAATAGTAGCTCTGTTGGAAATATTTTTTTTTAACCTATCGACGATTGAATGTGACGAACCTGTGCACACCTCCGTGTGTTACTGTTACACAACTCTGATTATTTGAGTATCGATCGAAACATGGGTCGAATACTTATCTATACTGTGACGTGCTGACGTGTGTCACAATGAATTTATATTTTCTTTGACGGTTCTGCGAAGAGACAGGTATTTGACGCCCTTTTGGCTGCTCTCTTATCCATCTTGTTACTAACAGAGATGGGCAAACCCGTTCACTTTTGGGAACTTGTTCACTCTGGACCGGTCATTTTTGGGACCCGTTTCACTCGTTCACCGTTCCTTTTTTTATTGGTGGTCATGTATTTTTATTTTTGACATGTTCTTGGTGTCTAAAGATTGTAAAAAAAACGTAGATACACTTTGTATACCGTAATGAAGGCGTTTAAGAATGTTGGAAGACATAAAAAATGGAAGGTAATATTACCAACTTTTTACATGCTTTCGTGAATAGGTTTAATTTATATAAAGAAAAAGTAATGCTAAATACACCGCTAACATCAGCTGATGAATATTTGGGGTATTATAAAGGACATCCTTTCTCTTAACGATAGGATCGAAGGAGCGAAAGGACTGGCAGACCGAAAGGACCGACTGACCGAAAGGAACGGTCGTTCCATAGAAGTCGGTCCTCGGCTCTTCCGTTCAGTCCTTAGACCCGTTCCTTCGGACCCATTCGTTCGCGGACGACCCACGTCTATTACTACTCCTTGGCCCGCCGCTGCCCCTACCGGTCCCTCCCGTGGAAAAGCACCCCTAACACATTAACCAGTCGGTTTTTCTCCCAGTCAGCCTCCACAACCACCAACCCGCCTGCATTCTTAAACCCCCTCGGCTCATCCCTCAACTTCTCACGGTCGCCCCAGTCGTGGATGAAATATTTTCTGAAGGAAATTTGCTAAATGAAATGGACTACATAAACTTATTCAATAATTCTTATTTGATGTCTTCATGACTTGCGTCATTCGTTCTTCTTGGTCTTCCTCGCCTGTTCCTCCCATTCGTTTCTCCTTCCATGAATACTGTTCGGAATCTGAGGTTGTTTTGCTTTGAGGTGTTTTTGTTTTTTTTTTTGTTTTGCTTTGTTTGAGATTGTTCAAAACTTGCCCTATGTGTTTTTCTCTTCTACTTCGCCGGTTTTACGTATCTCCTCCACAGATTTCGCAGAGCTTCCTAACTCATGATTTGCTTCGTCCAAATGTTCTTCACTTTTCTTCCACAACACTTCATTTCCACAGCATCTATAATTCCTTGTCCACTGCTCTCATCGCCCAAGTTTCACTCCCATTAAAAGTGGTGTCTTGCTTCCGAACTTGCGCTTCGAGTCGTTGGTCGACTCTTCTTCTTAAGGGACGACTAATGCCTGAATACCTCCGCTTGCTCCAGTTTTAAATGTCCAGGTTTAAAAGTGAATATGTCTTATTGAATCAATTCCGATTTTACAGAGTTGCGTCTCTCTTTAACTGAAGACCTCCCAATTTCTCTCTCGAGCCAGTAATATAATGACCAGTGAAACTGTTGTTCTACCACTCAAATTGTTAGGAAGTCTCCCCTCTATCGAAATAAGTGTGGCAACTCGAGAAAACTCATTTTACTTGATCCGAAATCTAACCCGGATCATGCCAGTCAGATGTTTTATCCAGTTACGTCACCAGACCATTATAATTCAAGGCGAATGAGGTTTAATTCCCCTTACTTCCCATCCATCTCTGCATTGTTTGAATACATTTTTATTTATCTGTTCTGTATGGTAAATTATTTATTTATCTGTCATCTTATTTAAATGAGACACTGGGAGTCATGTTTTCGAATTTTTTTTTTATTTTCTCATTCCCGCTCTCTTTTGTCATCAATGGAATAAGGGAATATTTTCGAGTTTTAGATTTCTTCACTTCTTATCCTTTGTTTTAAAATCTAAGACATTTTTAAACTTTTGTTTAAATAAGAACTAATTTATGTCATTCATTGGTCGTTCAATCCTAAGATTGGTAGACTGCACCCCTCCACCCTTCCCTATATAATGCTAGTTCCCTTACCTCCTGGTATCTCTTCCTATGTAATTTCCTCTCTATTTGGTCCATGAACTTATTCCTGGGTCTTCCTTTAGGGACTTTTCCCTCTATTTTACCTTCAATTATGTTCCTCACAAACCCATTGTGCCTTAAGGTGTGTCCAATCCTCCTTGTTCTTCTTTTCTGTATGGTGTTCCATATGGTTCTTTCCTCTTCCACTCTTCTGTACACTGTATCCTTTCTTATTTTGTTCGCTCATTTTATCTTCAATAATTTATGTGGTACATTTATGTATGCGAGGCAAATCACGTCTTAGAGCATATAAACCTGTACCCTCGGCTGCTCTCAATCTCCCCGTTTGGCCAAAAGTTGTGCTGGGTAAAATTTCTTGCACCTTTGTTTTCCGTACTCGCATCTTTCTCTTTGAAATTTTATCTTAGCTATTAGTTTGGTTTCTTTTGTTGTATTTTGAAATATTTAATTTGTTGTAATTTTTAATACGAAGCACTGGAGGTCACGTCTTGGGACGCCTGCTCGGTTGCTCTCAAATATTTTCACGACCCCTCTTATCTCTTCCCTGCCGCCCGGGCCCCTCCCGTTGTTAGGCGCTTCATCTCACCTTCGGGGCGCCTCCCACTTCTTCTCAATCCTCCCCTCCTTCCCCCACAGCCGCTACCCGCCCGCCCGCATTCTTCAACCCCTTCTCGGCCCATCCCTTTAGTACTCTTCCTGCCTCCCTCCCGGTCTATCTCCATCCGGGGATCTAAACTCACACCCCTCCACCACTTGTTTTTCTCCCCGCTTTTTATTTTCTCCTTCGTAGATTTCATTCTCGTCCCAGCCTCCCATCAATTCCTTCTCGTTTCCGCCCCGTGTGCCCCTTCTTCTACCTCCCGACTCCCGACGTATCATCCCCATCGGCTCGCATTATCTCATCCGGGGCGGCCCACCTTGTTTCCCTCATCTCATCTCATCCCGTCCTCCCAGATATACGGCTCATGACTTCGGAGGGTGATTGTTAGGGCGGAGGAGTGGCTCAAGAGGAATGCGTTCACGGGAGTGTTTTCACATCAGATTTATTTCATTCGTGTTCATACTTATTGGTGCACGTGCGTAGTTCAGGCGGTTGTGAGTGATTTTGCGAAATTATACGTTGTGTCTCGGCAGCATTATATTCGTTCAAGTTTGTTTATTTCTTTCGTCTAAAATATTTCTGCCCTGATCTCGGTGCAGGGGTTAGAAGTTCCCCGAAGGGAAGGCTGGGAAATTTGGGAGGGGAGGAGTCTCGGTGTTTTATGAGACTAAATATGTATGCTATTGCTTATAACTGAAAAATCTGCGCAAAGCCCACAGGTCTTAACCATTTGTGAGGTGTCTCTGCATTCCACCATCCTACCCAGTTCTACCCTGCCACATGCTAACTCATTCATGACTCTTCTGTTTCTTATCCTGGAGCTACTGGCCTATGAATGTTTCTCCCAAGGTCAAAGAAGTTTCAATAAAATCTGACTCGCAGAAAAATAATTTTATGTGTCTATCATTTTTCATGGGAAATTTTCGATGATTCATTGCCGTTCAAATTAAGTGCTATCATTCTCTGACTTCTTCTGTGAATGTTCTATTGAAAAGTTATTGAACATAGCAGACTATGATAGTTGGACTCCCTTAACATTGAAAATACAATAATCAATGGACAAGGCACCTTTCTGACATGTTATATATGCTACTTTCGGACATGTTACATAGGCAGCATATCATAAACTAGTATTCGGGAGAAAAATCCTTTTCTAATTTTTCTGGAAGATGTTTTATCGCTACCGATCACAATTGAAGACCATTTTTTGTGTTTCTTGACACAATTGTTTCGATTGAATTCTACTCCAATCGCCACACCTTCCACGAGTGTTTCTTCATCGGTTGTTTATTTTAAACTGCGGTGGCTAACTGCCTCTTTAGTTTCCCGTGTTCGTATTGGCGCCTCGATTTGAAAGCGGGCGGCTAAAAGAGTGACAATCACATCCTATCCCCAGAGCGCGCTCTCATTCGCGTGCATTAGTTCCTTATATGTCTTCCTCCTTACAGACTTGGATCTTTCTCGCTTTTGGTGATGTTCAGGAAAGACTTGCCTGTTCTTTGAAAAACAGGCAGATGCAATTGCGAGCAGTGACCTGATTAGGTTTTTTTATCGACTTCACTATTACAGTTGTTTTCTTTCATTTATTAGTATTTTGCGTCTAGTTTATATAATTTGGTGGCGTCCATTTTCAATGGATTTTTAATATTTAAGGAGTCATATTAGGATTCAAAAGTTGACTTTTGGATTTATCCACTGGAAATTATAATGGCAGTGATTTTTTCCTAATACTACTTGCGCAGTCCTGCTCAAATGATTTGTATCTTAGAGTCAAAAATTTCTTTTTGCTGCAAGAAAGGTTTTTTGTGTAAATTTGCATAACCCTAGCGGACCGAATCATTTTTATAAAGAACAGACGCCCGGCATGAAACAATATTTAGTGTCAAGTGCTAAAAGTGACTGACATGTTCTCTGCTGGAGCTATTCTCGACGGTGCCTATTTTTATCTCGCAGTTTCAAATGCAACTATAACAAAAAACGCCCGCGGCTTTTTTCGTAAAAGGTAATTTACGTATATCGTACGGGAGAGAGCGTGGTAGAAGCATAAATTCAGCCGTCATGACTTTCAAATCGGTTAATGACAAATTTTTGAGTTCAAATTAAAAATAATTATTTTGCGTCGTTGGCATGGATTTAAACTATTGAGTGAATGTGAAAAATTCGATTCAAGATTAGTTTCAAGCTCGTGTTTGTACTTTACGTGACCACGGTGCTATAAACTAACTTTTTATACGTGCTTTCATGTAAAATGCAGATTTTTCTCATTAATATTAATTATATATGTAACCGAAGTTTTTATTCTCTGAAAAAATCATTTATCCTTGAGCATAGTGAGTTAACTGGGAAGAGTTTTAATGGTGAGACAATCACTTTTCAATACGGACGTTAGGAGTTAAAAACTAACCATGCCACCTCTTTTTCAGTTGCAAATTTATTGGTTACTGATGATAGCACATTCATTTACTCGACATGAAGCCGTCCAGATGGTTTCTCAGTGGTGATTACTTGTGCTACATTGCTGTATTCCTCACTTTCCGATGAGATTCCGGGGGGCGTATTATTTTGCGATTGTTTTACCGAATAAGGAGAAGCAACTAAATGAGATACGGTATGATTCATCATTCAGGTGTCGAGGAGGGAATATTTTTTTCACATCTAGGTGAGACTAGCACCATATGGCGCATTCAGTACACCTCTGCGTGTTATTACAATGAAAACGTGCATTGATGTTAGCCATATTATCTTTTGAAATTAAGATGAAATTGGTTTAACGAATTAAAATCAGGTACGTGAATTCAGAGTTGAATATTAATCACCCTATGCGTTATACATTCGTACTATTGGCGGAGTTATTAATATGGGCGAAAGTTTCCCCCGGTATAAATGCTGAATAAATTTCTTTAAATTTATTCTTTCCATTTTTAGCTCTTTCGTTAAAGTATTTGATCGCCAGAAGTTAATAGGTTTGTTTAATGGACGAGACTTGGTGTGCAAAAATCTGAAGTATATGTGTGGGCTTTGGAAATAATTTATGTGCTAAAATAGATTGGAATCTCATGCAAACAGAATGCTGAAAACGAGAATAAATGACTTTGCCAGAATGAGTGCTGACCAACATATTATAACGATCACTGCAAAGGAAAGCTGGAAAATGATGATCTTAGAACAGATACTGTCGTAAGGAGAAGTGTAGCACGAGGTAAATTATTTACAAAGTAATAAATGTGTCGCTGAGGTTCTCTTGGCGTACAAAGGCGTATAATCTCAGCATCTAATTTTAATATTGTGAAATGTGTTTCCGTACCCTTATATTTCTTACAATCTAGAGTAAATTTTTATTATTAATTTCAACCCTTGCCTCTATGCTCGAATCTCTAAAACATTAACGGAACTAATTCCGTATACAGGTTTTCGCAGCGAAATGCATTACCACTATCAACCACCCTTAATGCGGTGTCTCCTGACGACGTTCTGAGCACGGAGAACGAAGGGTTTAGTTTTAATCAGTTTTAATTAAAAATAACTCTACGCAGCAGAAAAGCCCTGAGTTGTTTGATAGTAGTAGTTTAAGCACCTAGCTTTGGTCTTGAGGTTGTAGAGATTTAATGCCCGTTTCGTAACATGACATTGCCCTCTGAATGGCGTCATAAGTTTCCATTTGTTGTTTTCTCGGCTGTTTGTACCACCAATTACTTAGAATACGTGATATTACACTCAATTCTCTTGCAATTATACAGTATCTGACTAAGAAAATGTCTACTAATGTATTGCATGTATCGATTTGACTGCAGATTACTTACTTGTCGGGGAACCACACTAACTTATACGCCCTTAAAAAACGCAATGACAAAAGCATTTAAGTAAAAGGTGTTCAGCATGAGCGACTGCAAAATTAAGGGTGTTATTTGTTGGGTGGGTCATTAATATTTTCTGCTAGTCAAACTCGTCAATAAGTTATTTTTTCGTATACAATTGCCTTCTTTTTGCTAATAATTAAATCTAAATCCTTATTCTTCCTCACCACGGTTGATTATTTTATGTGTGTGCTAAAATGGATATTTATATATGTGGAATTTACATCCATTTTTAAATCTTTATTCCCTGTATGATGTGTATGTTACCATAGAGTAAAAAGTATTGATAATGAATGATTCACAACTCTGTGATATTGCTAACGCAAATCCTGAGGTCATAATTGTAAACATTTATTTACACTGATAAAATAATTGCCTAACTCATTAGTCCTGCAATTTGGAAGCATTTTTTCTGTACATTTATATTTATCAACAGTAATATATTTATAACAGTAATATATATGTAACAGGATGCGTTCTTAATTTCTTTGTCGACTGTGAAAGTGGGTGTTATGTGGAATAGGGGACTCAAGAGTCTCAACCCTGCTCCAAATAACAAAATAAAATCTTCCAATCAAGCTTGATGTAATGGTGAATTATGTTGTAGGATTACTCAAGAGTCTCAACCCTGCTCCAAATAACAAAATAAAATCTTCCAATCAAGCTTGATGTTATGGTGAATTATGTTGTAAAAGTCCTGAGGCAGAACATATTTTGGTATTTTTTTAAATGTCTCTGATTTTTTTCTTTGGTCGTCATCAGATATGTTTAGATTCTCTATGCTTCCTGGTAAAGCGATGATTGTCTTCACTGATGCATTCCACCTCCTTTCCTTCGCAGATGGTGCTCGCCGAGGCGGCCGTGGCCTTCCTGGGCTCCCCGAACATCCCCTCGGGTTCGACCCGCGGCTCGGTGGCCGCCTCCGCCTCGTACTGCGTCCTCGCGCCCTTCTGGCTGGGGGGCGTGTCCCTGCAGCTGGGCCTCGAGGCGGCCAAGTTCACCTCGGGACGCCTACGGCCGCACTTCTTCGACGTCTGCAACCCAGACGTCGAGTGTCCGCCGGACGATCCCCTCCGCTACGTCGAGCACTACGTGTGCAGCGGGACGGACGAGGATCTCATCAGGGAGGCGAGGTGAGCCCCGTTCCCCCACTCATCCTTTTAAGCGTCACCACTCCGCGGCCTACTCTCCTTCTCTTTCGAGGTGTAAAAAACGGATTGTCGAGCGTCTGTCTCCCACGAAGTGTTGTCTCCCACCCACTTCCACAAATGGGAAATAAAAGTTTCTGGCGGGTGGGTGTGGTAGTTCAGTGGGTAGAGCGTTTGACTACTTTACCAAAGAGTCCTCGATTCAACGACGGACTGTGCCTTGGTACTCAGTTGTATCTTGTCGTGATTTTTTCATGAGCTTGCAGGGAACGTGAGACATTCCTCCCATTGAAGAATTAAATGATTTTCCAAACTTAATCAAGTTGTGTATTATTCAGTATATACTCCGGGTGTTATTATTCGGGAGTTATTGCTGTTATCAAAAGACGCTCTGAAATTCATCTGTCTACCGGGTAATATTATCTAACAGCCTCCTCCATACATGGGAAATAAATTTGGGCGGGTCGGTATGGTTCTTTAGTTGGTAGAGCGCTTGACGACATACCATTTTGCCCCCAGTTCAAATCCGGTTGATACCTCTGTAGTAACTTGAACTTGAGCGTGATTTTCAGGATTAAATGAATTTCCAAACTAAATCAAATCGCGTATCATTCCGGGTAGGTCTAAAAATATTTTTACTCTTGAATCGGTTGTTCTTGAGCCGCGGTCGCCATTTCGGTAACCAACCGGCCTAGCAAACCAAAGGCTATAGTTTAGGACTCTACCGTGGGTACTGCTATTCTAATTGTCTGTGATGTCCTTCGAAGGACGAGGCGATATTACTCTAACAGTTTAAATACTAAATCCTTTGACTACTTCTACCTTAATTGTAACCCACCTTCTGTGGTTGAGTAGCGCTCAATCTACCTATACGTTTTTTGTTGCGAGCAATAAGTTATTTTTCAATAACGTATCAATTTTTCATGCTTATTTAAGTGCTTTCATGCCAGTTTATGCTTACAACACTCGAAATGGAATATAATCAGACATTTCTCAGTGTTGTTGATCGACATGTCAAATTTCTCTAGAGCTAGCCATAACCATGTTGCTGCTATTCAAAATTTGTATTGTTTAATTTTTCACGTAAGTTTAGATGAAGTTGTCAGCGTGAAATCATTTAATCGTGATCTCTTCAGAATAGAGTTACCGAGTGCAATGAGTGTTACTCAACGCTTACAAAAACCCTACATTTCTATCACAGTGTAAGCCTTAGGAAAGGATTTTGAAAAAAATAAAATGCAAAGGCGAATTCTTAGATAGATCTATAAGCCCTGGAGCGGTGAGAGAGGTGTGGTATTTGTTCAATGCATCTAAAAGGACACCTTGAAATTCGGCCTATCATTAACTCTTGAAGGAGAAATGACGCCCGTTTTTGCCGGGAGCGTGGTAGGTAACCCTCAACCCGACTGCTCCGCACTAGATTCCCGGAACATTGATCTATAATTTTTAAATTCACATATCGATCGCTAGGTAGAGCCACTTCATCACACTCGGGCTGTCGGGAGACTGCCAGCCAAGACGTATCTTTAAGGGGAAAAGTAATCCAGGGGAAGGGCGTGGTTTTTTTTTAGGCTTTGTTGGTTTTGTGCGAGGGCGTTAAGGCCTCGCGCCTATAGTGAGTGCTCTACAAGGTGGTTTGGGGAAGGGTTACGGAAAATACGTACCGCTCTCCACGGGGGTCTTCCGGCTTCCCCTGAGGTGCGGGGACTTAAATCACACCGGAGAGTTTTCCATGCCTTTTGAGCAATATTTCTCCGCTCCACTTTCGGTCATGGAACCATTACGACTGAAACAACCGCGACAGAGCGACTCTTCCTCTTTTGACTTTTAGTCGCCGAGGAGGACACCATCCCCGGGGTCGTAAAAAAACCCACGCGCTGACTTTCAGACCTTTCAGATGGATTACGCCCCGGAAAGTGTTGCCTTTGTTTTGTTTTTTCGGTAATTGAAGCCGAGGAAATCACACCCTTGGCATGACAAGTCTGGCGGTGGTGATGTATTGTTCTCTCCGGCCAATTGCTCATCCTCTGGCTTCTTCGCTCGCTTCCTCTCCCCGTGAATGAACTGGGGTGTAAAACTGGGGCGGGATGTTAGGTGGACCAGCTGAAGGATGTTTCTCGGGGATAATTTTTCTGGCCGCTCCGATCTATTTAAATGGTTGAGATAGGGCGATTCCGTATTCACCCTCCCCCTCCACCACAGTCAATATGGGTCGGGTGAAGGTTTTGGCCGCAGGATATCGTGGGAGCACTCAGCATCACTCATTCTTTTCCGGAGAACACTTTCATTCTTATGGAATGCGGGACATGAAAGTATCTCTGTGCACATCCCCGTAGTAATATTGTATCTCAAGCTTGATGCCTTGAAAAATGAGGTTGTTATTTGAGGAAAGGGCTGCTAGGGTATTCATTCGGTCATCAAGTCTTGACACCGACTATGAGAGTTTTGCGAGCCTGCAGAGCTTCACGGTACCAATTTCGTTCTCTCTTACGGTTTACTTGAATAAATTACATATCTTTTTGGATAAAATATGGATAAATTACCGCTGGTTACCGTCAAGACACTGTTGTTTGATACATCGGGTGCCTCCCAGATACTCTCATGGAAATCCAATTCAGACTTTGTTAAATTAGCATTGGATTACCTTATTGGAATTTTATAGTATTCTTGCCAATGTATATACTGTTTGGGAGGATACACTGTTTGGGAGTTTGAGAGAACGATATTGTATTCTGAAAATCGGCCTGTATATAAATATTACTGCGATTATAGTGTAATTTTTTCTGATACTGTTCACATGCCGCTGGAAAAAAATTAATTTTTCCTGTTCATAATGACGGAATAAACCGCCAATGCGACGGCAAAAATGACCCATCTCCTTAGTTCCTGGTGGGTAAATGTCGAGGAAATGAGGCCAGTATCCATTAAACTGCTCACTACAATCACCCCCTGCAGTTTTATGACTACGAAAAGAAATAATCCCGGTGGATATTTAATACTCTCCGTCTTGAAGTACTCGCCATGGTTACTTTATGGAGTTGCTCGTTGGGTATTACCTACATTTTTTTCACCATGCTACTCTTGTTTACTCGCTAATTTTACCCGTCTCTCGTTCGGGCGGTATTCATTTCATGGGTCGTTTGAGAAAGAAAAAAAAACGCCGTGCTGAAAAACGGGAGACGATCACATCCATTTCTCGGGTCAATTTGCAAGCAAATTAACTCGCCGGCAATGCACCTCCAGAGGCACATAAGGGAGAGCGATCCGGTGGAGCATTGCGTCCGTCGCGTCCCCTACTCTCATTCCAATTTTTTCTCTCGGTACAGTGAGCGAGCCGGTGAGTAAAAGTTGGGCGAACTGGTTTTCAAGAGCACTTAATATGCGCTGCTGCGTCGCGGGGTGTAACGCATCTCTTTTTTTTCCTCTCTTTTCCCATCGTGAACCGTCTCCCCTCACCCCCGTTCAAGTCACAAAACCCGTCAACCCGGGCCATTACTTAGTATGGCGCCGAGAAAATTCGGTGCGTATGTGGGTACCTGCGTATATCATGGGCCGTGGACCGGAACTCGTGTTCTGCCCTCCTTGCGCGCACCGCGCACCACACCCAGAGATCCTTGCCTTGAGAGCAGTCAGTCTTTGCCCAGAGTCGCTTTTTGTTGAGGGGGGAATAAAAGGCGGGTGCGCCCCGCGTACGCCACCAAACATGGACGTATTATCTGGAGGTTTCAAACTCACCGGTGGAGAAATGAGCTGTGCCGACTGTGGCATTCAAGCTGGCTGTATGGCAGCATATCACGTCGAATACATATGTAGAGTAGAATGTGAGCGTAGAATTCTCGGTGCCCAAAATATTATATCTTTGCACGGTATAGCCTTTAGATGGAAGTCTACATGGATACCTTAAAATATTAGGTCAATAATACCGTTTGGAAGCTGGTTACAAATTGCATCTTATGCCGCGTAATATTTTTGTACCCTTACCGTAAATATCATTCTCAAAAAATATTCAGTAGTTGTTAAGTTCTATGGGAATATTGATGCAAATCTGAATACTCTTCTGGACTAAAGTGCGACTTTTACACAATCACACCCGAATACCAAAACCACATTTCCTGGAAATGTAATCATTTGCTTCCACAATTCATGTGAAAATTTTATGAGGGCTCTTTTTTTATTATTTTCGACATTACATAATTTCATTAAAATGTGTATCAAACCAGGAAGTGGCTTACATTTAATTTTTGGCTAAAAGAATACATCACTCATTTTTTATGGTGACTAAGTGCTCTTTGATTGCGGCTTCGTGTATCCTCTTCAGGTTTTTCTCCTTGGTATCAGTTATCTAGGCTAGACGACGCCTTGGCGTAAACGACATAACATTAAATGTTATTGGGCCAACTGGAAAATTTTAATTCTGATGATCCAGTGCCTACTGATTGAAAGTATGTGTCGGTCCACGTGCGTACGACGCCCGAAAATCTTTCGCTTAATTTGCCGTATGCAAGTGGGAGGGATGGCTGGTGGTAGCGACTGATTGATGCGAAAAGTATGCACGGCAAGTGAAACGGGAGCGGAAGTGGTGGGTGTGTAAAGTTCTTTTTCTCCTGGTGATACTTTTGCTCCTTACCTTTCATGGTGCGAATCGATTACAAAAAAATTAATACGAAGTGTCGGAATTAGAATAAAAAAGAGTATTGAAGGCTTCAATATTTTTATCTACAGGTTTATGACTTCTTTCTTCTTGTTGGGAGTTTAAAATGGGCAGTACAACCTTGGATAAAGGTTGAATAGACCTTGTAATAAAACTACTGTATTAGCGTGGAATGCCTGATTCCTTAGCGTTGGAATAGATCTCCATGTATTCTATTGACTTTATAAAATTTCAGTTTCACTCAATATCCAGTCGCGAAACTTGGAATTATCTATATTAATTGCGTATTATTATTTCTTGCGTCTTTATATTGATTTGATGTAACATGGACTGAGTAGGTCGGTCTGCTTTAGGAGAGAGTCAATCGGATAGCCTTACGGGATGTAGTCGCTATATTTCGTAATCTAATAGTTCTGATACCCTTTGCTTACTCGATGAACAACTTATGAATTACAAGGTGATGAATTCCATTTAATATAAATATTTTAATATGTGGATGACGAGACTCATTGTCAGAATTAAGTACAATCAGGAGACATTTCATTTCCCGTCGACGCGTTGTGCGCTGATCATGCTATCTTTTTCCTAATTCATTGCTTAGTATTTCTTGATAGTTTTTGATATTCTTAAATAAGAGCTATTATTTGTATAAGATAAGTGATAAGAGATGTTCTCATTTTTTATAGAGATAAGAGGCACTATAAATTAATCGCAGAAAGATAAAGATATATCTCTGTACAGTCATTTTAATGATATTTAGTCAGTACCTGTTGTATACTGAAAGAGATATCGCGAGATATTTCTAATCGTGTAGTGCCCCAATTCTTTATATTTGGCACATATTCGTGCAAGCTCTTGTTGATACAGTGTGAGTATATTTATTTGTTGAGTGTCGTCAAAAATTTTCACAGACGACCCTTGGAAATTTTACGATGTTTCCGAGGTTATTTGGTTTGAAATAGCATTTGGAGTCTAACTATTCCTCGTAGGTGGCCTGCTGTTATAATTCTATTCTCAAATCCTTAATATAGTATTATAAAACTTGTGATTCATAAAGATTGGCAAGTGGAAACAGAAACTGGTCCCTGAAAACTGTGTTGGAGCCATCTAAAGCATTGCGGGAAATTTTGTCAAAATAAATTCGGATTATCGGAGTCTCCCGCTGAGAAAAACGCAAATTCGAGGCGTTCCCGTCGTAAAGATCCATCCTCCCGGACGGGGGTCTCAGTTTGGGCGGTACATTTAATTACGCTTTGGGTGAACCTGCCTTGCAAGCTAAACCCTCATCAAAAGAGCGCATAAAATAAGGCGCATTCGCATAGCACAAGATATTTTTTTCGGGCGTTACGAACATGAACTCGCGGTAGTAACGGAAGAATATGACCTTGCTTTTCTAAGTATTGTAGAAGTGGATGAGAGCCGAAAGAGATAAAAAATATTGCAGCCAGTCATGTTCTTGAGGCCATATTCTTGAGGCATCTTAGCTTTCCTTGTTTTTCCCAATGGTCGTTTGAATTTAAACCGTGTAAAATGAATCAAAATACCCGTAACGAGTTTCCTGGGATGTTATAGTTGTATTATCTAGCAATATTCATTTATCTCCTTGTGTAATGCATTTTACTATTCTTTACATATTTAGAAAATACCCACGGGCCAGATTTCGTGCTCTCGCGGGTCAGAGCTGGCCCTCGAACTACCGATTGTCAGGTACTGCACCAATTATTGGAGGAATGGTACTTTCCTAGCTAACTTAAGGGTCACTAAGGGTTTAGGAGCTGGCAGATATTGACATGTACATCGAGAACAACTGCTGACCAGCCTTAAGATTACCTACCTTCGTTGGTCTCAATCGTGGTCCGTTTGCAATCTCCAATGATCTGGACAAACTTGCTACCCTTTCGAGGCAGATTTATGAACTGGCGATCCAAGACGATTCTGATGTAAGTACATAGGTCCCTCCAAGAACTACGCGCGGATGAAATGTCATACACTCTAATGGAATGAAGACGTAAGTTTAAGAAATTAATCGTTCCCTTCAGTGGCGAAAGTGGAATATGGGAGCAAAGATTGATGCACAAAGACAAGCTCAGCGAAGATATCTACTCCGCGCGCTGCACTCAGCGGTCACGAATGAGGAAGTTAAATAGAGACGTAAGATGCTCGATTTACCCAGGATTCGCATATATATATTTCCTCATATCCGTGCCATTAGTATCATGCTCACATCTATGCAGATTTGATATCTTCCGTCCTCAAAATATTTTCCCGCTCGCTCGCCTCACATTTTTCGTTCGCTTGTTTTTTTTTTCTTTTTTTATCGAAGAAGACCGCTGTCTGGGTGGGTTGAACTGGTTCCTCCCCGTCTGGAAGTCGCTGTCTGCGGAAACTCGCGGCGGGGAAAAAAATGAAAGTGACGTCAGTTAACAAGACGATGGGACTTTCTTGTTTATTTTCTTAACGCCTTGTCAACCGACCGGGGTCATTAACGCCCGACAACATTCGTTTCACCTCCCGTCTCCCTCGACCTCCCGTGATGAGAGGCGAGACGCAAGTTACAGCCAACCATGGGTCGGAATAATTATGAAGTTTCCCTGACGGAGCGTTGGGATGGACGAGAAGCGAAAACGCCGAACCCATTTGTGCTTCGTATTCAGGTAATTTACTCTCTCGTGGGACGAATAAGGATCGATTGAATACCAGTGTCTCTCAGGTCTTTCTACGGCGAAGAAATAACCAGCATGATTGATTGTATAAATTTGAAGGAGATCGGGTTGTTGTAGTGGCCAGGTCTCTAGGTTTCCATCTAAAGGGATCGAGGTTGAATTCCGGTAAGGGTTGGAGAATTTATACTAGAATCCCGATCTCTACTTGTTTCTAGCAGTTCAAATCTCTTTATACCCCAGATGGTTCATTTATCTGTGCCACTTGGCAAACTGTCGTGAAGAGCATAGTTGGGATTGACGGTTTAAAAAATTAACGATTAAAAGTAATCGTTAAAAATGTAGTTAACTATTTAATTTCATCGTTACTTTTAATAAAAGTTAACTTTTAACTTGTATTCGTTAAAATTTCACATTAACTGATTCAAAACTAACTTCGGTTAATTTTATTCGTTAAATTTTGGTGAATGTCGATCTGTTCGAATCTGGGCACGAAGATTGTCCAACAGACAAAGGGGAAAATAAAACGGTATTTAAGAAAGCAGTATAGCAGGGTAGTTGTGCAAGAATACAATGAATAGGCCCAGACGAATACATCCAAACAAAAGCGGGGCTTGGCCGCCCAAGTTTCGGAACGCACCCTCAGACGAGAATACACGAGACCACTCAAAGACGATGTCCGCGATGGCACGAATGCTTCTTTGGCGACATCGTGTTATCCATACCAGAGTGTTGAACATGAGAAAGGGGGTCACCAAAAACCTATGACTGGAAACGAGGGGAAGGGGCTCATTCAAAGTATCGTATCTACAAAATGCGCCAGTTTACGCACTCAGCGACATCCCGTCGTCAGCGGAGTTGAGTGGAGTGACCGTAAAAATTTCGGAACGCACTCCCAGACAAAGAAACACGACACCACGCGAAGACATTGTCCTGTAAGGCTTATATAACATTTTTTGTCCAAGCAGTCAGAAATATGAGAAGAGGAGGGAATAAATAGAAGAGACTCGACCAAAAATTGAAACAATGCGTTTTAATTGAAGGTCCCACTTGTAGACACAATGTAACTTGTCCAAGGAGAGGGGTTTGGGGTAATATTTGCCTACGAAGGGGGTGGAAGGGTATAAAAATGAAGAGCACTCGTAGCAATGTTGAGTTGTGACTGTGACTGTTTCGTGTGAGGTCAATCCCAATAAAGTTAAATAAATTATTCTTGAACTTGAAGTTTGCATTTATTTTATCGTAATTGCGAAAAAAAAAGATTTTAAAGGTTATTTTATGATTATTTTTTAAAGTAGCTGAAAAAATAACTTTTAACGTAAAAGTTACTCTTTTTTAACTTTAATTTTAATCAGTTACTTTTTCAGAAAAGTAACTTTTAACTTTAACTAGTTACTTTTTACCGAGATTAACTTTAATCAGTTAATTTTTTTTTGTAACTTTCCCAACTCTGGTGAAGAGGATGCTGATGCCGCGTATCTATCCAACCTACCTCCATTACTCGAATTTTCTTTACCTAGCCAATCCACCTAATCGTTACCTTGATTGCGCAAATCACCTCAGCTGTCGGTCGTCTTCTCGAATTCATATAATATAAGTATTCTACCAGATGATTGGTACGTTTTTGGACAGTTCTTATCGTAACGTCCTAACTTCTGGCACATCGTTCCGTTTTCCTTCCAATGGATGGCCCGCCATTATTTCCCTAATAATTCCTATTATCGTCTCCCTCGTCTCATGTTGTCCAGAATTTCTATCCTCTTCCCCTCTTCTATATTGTTCTCCCCGCTATTTCTCTCTTCAAAATCCCCTATCCTTTCAAAACGTCCTCTATCCATCTCTTCTGCCTCCTCCGAACCTCCGCCACTAACCTCCTCTCCTCTCCAACTATATCTAATATCTTCTCGTTTGTCTTTCTCGCCACCCAGCTCACCTTATCCTTCCTTCTCCAAACCTACATCTCAAACGCCTGAAGTCTAAGTATATCCTCCCTTCACAATGACCAGGTCGCCGCCCCGCGCATATTATACAGCCATAGATACAGCGCCTCGCTCCATATTTAAGATTTCGTCTGTTTTTCCTTTACGTCTCTTCTCAGACACCCCCATCAATACCCTAATATTTGAAAATGCTAACCATCCAGGAATAAATCGTGGTATTAATTGCATAGATGTTTCGAGAGAAGGGAATCGGGTCGGAATGGTGGCTGGAGTATAGGCTTCCCATGTCGAGGGTCCGGGTTTGAATACCGACTGTAGTGGAGATATTTGGTGCTGTTTCGATTTTGAATTACATAAAACGTTAAGTATAATTTTTAATCGGCGGTCTGATAGCGATTCCCATCCCAGTTGTCAGAAGAGGTCAATAATATTGACATGTCGGCCCCGGTGGCGGTGGGTAAAGTCCTCGCCTGCTAACCCGAGGGTCGCGGTTTCGAGTCCCGCCTGGGTAGAATATTATCTGCCCAGGACATGGGCGTGTGTGTTCGTCTATTTTTAATGTTAAAACACCCGATGTAAAAGGCCTTTGTTGTGCTGTTTTCGAGGTTGTGAGTATAAATTAAAAAAAGAATAACTATCATAAACGTACCTTGCTTATCGTCTCTGCACGCGTTCCAACTTTGTATTTAATCCTATTTCGTGAGGATCCAAATACTGACAACATATTCAAAGTACGATATAACAAGGGAGAAATAGCTGATATCTCTTACTTTATCGTAGCACTTTCCAAGTGCTCTTTAAACAAATTTCAATTTACCATTAACTGAACCAGTTACTTCACGAATATGTTTGCTACGCGACAGATCATTTGTTACCTCCGTCTAAGTCAAACCAACTTACAAACTAACTAGAACTGGAATGAGTGCTATATTCCTGGTGTGGAATCACCCCGTGCCATATGAGTGATATATTTCTGCGCCGAAACGGCCCTACGCCAAAACGTCCGTCCGTAGGATGGAACATGGCCCTAGCACCTATCGTGAAGTGTAGGTTAATGTCAGAGCCGTGTTTCTCTCCCATCTTCCTCAATTCACTGAATAATCCTACCTTTACCAGCCTACTCTCGTATAGGTAATTGAGGAAATAGCCTTGACTTTTGATCGCCTCCCCAAATAATCTGTCTAATTTACCCTTTCTCGGGAAGAAAGGGTTGAGTAAATAGCGGCACACCCATAGTCTCAGTAAATGATCCGCGATATTAATTGCATACATTTTTCGTGAAAGTCCTTGAAAAGTCCATTCATTTCAACAGCTTCATCCATTCCGCTAAGGCGATGATGGGTGGGGCTATACTCTCCAAATTATTGGCCGCGGCCAATCGATGATCCGTCGTCTTCTCAAAATTGGGTGTTCATGAAGACCAACCATTGCCTCGATTTTGACGTTTCAATCATGGTCCTTTTTTTCTCAAATCACGACGCTCCTGCTCAATTGTGGTCGGAAGTTTTTCGAGAGAAATCGGGGTCGTCGGTCCGCCAAATTGCTCTCTTGTTTCCTTCCCATTAATCTTTCATGAAATCACTGCTTCCCGAAGAGCCGCGAACCTTCGATGACTTAAACAGGAGGTGAGAGAAGCTGATCGTCGGTGGCGGGGTCAAGAAAGATTTTTCTTCTACAAAATTGACCTGTCTTAGTAAATAAAGAAACAGCAGTTTTGTCAAATTCTATCATCTGTAGGTGGGATTTGGAATTTAAAAAAACTACAAACCCCATCTCATATTCGTTTTCCCTCAACTTTGTTAATGTGTTTTGTTTTTAAATTCTCCCAGTCTTCTCTTTTACATGGTTAATTTTATATCCATTGATACTATTTCTTTACGTTAAATCTTGAATGAGTGGATTAAATTTTTATTGTCGTCTTTTATTATCGTTCTTAAATCTTGAATGTGTGGAATGTGTCCCTCTTATGGTGATCCGAGTATGTTCAAAACGATGCTAACGTGATGGTTGGTTTCTTTCAAATAATTTGTTATTTTCGCCTACTCTCTGGAATTTGATTATTGGGCATTCTTTCTGTGATCTGTGCTGTAGAAACATGCCAATAAGTCTCTATTAGTTTGACTATTTGTCTTCCATTGTGCCCCTACTAATGGAAGCCTTTTTAACCCTTTCCGGTCCTGTGATTCCAAATGGAATCACGTCGCTTTCCTGCATTGTCGTGTCGATTCGTCGATTTTTCCAAATGGCATTCATTTATTCATGAATTTATTTTATCTCACCACATATTTTCACCCTACCTAGATTGCATCATCTTATACATGAAATACATATGAAAAAGTCGACTCTCGACGCAGGAAAGCGACGTGATTCAATTTGGAATCACATTTGGACCGGAAAGGGTCAACTTGGCCTTTTTTTGTTCATTGCCCAATTTTTTTATGAGTAGGAAATGTAGTGTGTTTCAAAAATCACTCTATGCTGAAAGACTTTGTCGTTTTCTCAATTAAGATTGTTACGCAATTAATGTGGATGCATACAGCCGTTTCACTTTTTTCTATGGACAATTATTTCAGTTTAATGAGAATATAAGTCGGCACAAGTATCCCAAGGTAAGTTCATGGCTTAAGAGTCTTCCGCGGTATGCTTTGCATTTCTTGCCTGAGAGAAAGGGATGTGATGTCTCTTAGTGATGAGTCACATAAAGACCCAAGGTTTAATCAAAGTACGGCTCTGAGAAATGATCGTTAATGTCTATATTGATTTAGAACATCTCTTTCCGGAAACATGGACATTTTTGATACCATCCTTCCTCATTGCATTTGTATATATGTACATATAACAATGCGTGCATTTAGTCCTATATTTGAGTTTAAAGGCAATTTTTGTGATTGTTTTAGCTTTAAATTTTAATTACCAATGATGATTAGTAGTCTTATTTTACAGTATGAGCTACCGTTTTCCTTAAGAATTAGCATATTCCGGGCACGCTGTATGTTCCCCGTCTACAGAGTTGTAAAATACTTCAAAAACTCGAATCTTAAACTTGATATTAAATATGTACATATTTAACACATCTATACAAGAAAGTTGTTTACGATTGAAGTGACTCCAGTTTCAACTATAGGAGCTAGTCTGATATTACTTTTAAACGCATCGGCCTCTTGCTCCAGACGTGTATGCTCCAGAGTAGAAGAAGGAAACTAATTTGTGGCTAGTAAATCTCTCAAACTTCTTTACTTAGAGATAGTCCTCATTAATTTTTCGATCTACTTCTGTATCGGAAAAATTCTCCACCCAAATACACGTGCATAAAAAGGCTAAATGGAAACATTGTTAGTCTTTCTTTCAAGTCTGTCTTCCTAAGCTTAATTCTTCTGAAATGATGAACTCATCAGGAACAATACGCTCCTTCCTATTCCTAATTCCTCTAGTCTCCCGCCATATTCACGAACATGGTCCGACAATTATACTCACATCAGTGCCTTTCCCATGTCAAATTAGAGCCTCTTTTTAGCTGTAGACAAGATTCCAAATTAGCATTGGCACTTTCCATTGGCTTTACTGCGGTGCCTACTTCGCAACGCTATGGTGCCTTTACTTTCCATTCGTTTCAGACCCTGCGCGCCTGGCAGCTGACACGAAAATGGGCGTGGCGATTAGATAATGTGCGCAGAAGTACGCCTGAGAACAATAATAAAGTCGATTCTCCTCTCCCAGACTGCTTTTGCTGTGTTTATTTACAGTTTTTGCTGGTTCAGCAAACGGATATTCTCGGTGTAGTTTGTCGTAAATATTACCACAGCAGTTAATTCTCGTATGTAAGATATCAAACACGGATGGTGTTAATTTTTTCCTCGCTGTATGGCTTACCTTTTCAACTATCTCGTTTAAACACCTGCGTTTCTTAAAAACGAGGCACTTGGCCATGAATATTTCGTTTAAACAATGCCAATTTCGTTCTAATAATGCAACTTACCAATGGGTTACTGGACAAATTTTTCCCATTTCACCCCCGCACATAATTCATCATTCATCGTCGTTCGTGTGCGCTGGGATGTGCTGAAGCGTTCCCATCAAGGGTAACCGACTCCAACTCATGGAAATGAAAGCTCTGTTGACTATTAGTCTCATTAAGATGTTATTAACTAATGTTTGTGGACGTTGATTTGTAAACGATTCGTTTCCGTATGCGCCTGTTTTCCCACCGTGTCGAAAATTCCACTCGTGGATGGTTCAACTCACTCCTCAAGACTAGCTCTCGCGTTCAGTTCAATTTTCATTCCTCCGCATGCCATCGGATGTTGCATAAATTACGCGTGGGCCTTGAATGAATTACGGGTCTGGGAAATTCACCAGACACCATTGAAGAGACGCTTCCACGCCCACTTATCGTGCCTTAACAAGGAGCCAAAGCCGTGGAATGACGCGATAACCAATAATGCTGGGCTGACCTGTGCTGGTGGGTTTACTCGACACTGTGTTTTATCCATTGACTCGAGAATGGATGCGCAGTAAAAACATTTTTCTTACACCAACCAGTGATTCAGAAGGGTCGTCATTGTACTCCCTATTTCCAAAATTGGCCCCACTCCCGCATGCCTCCGCTACTTCTCATCCTTATCCTCAGCTATTATGCCCGAGCTCTCTACTTGTTCTGTCTCCATTTCCATACTTTACGACCATTTTTCATTTCCCTTTGAAATAGAAACAGTGTTGTTCATGGAAATTTCTTGGGAGAAAGGATGCGGTAAGCATTAGTTCTAACCGCTCAAACTATTCTTTCAACCTTCGAATGGACAAAAAGTGACCCTTAACTTTTTTCATTTCCAAATACAGCTGCCTTATGAAGAGTCTAATCATGTTTTTGGCTCTACTTTCATGTATAGACAATTGTCACCCGCGGCAGTATGCGACTAAAGCCGTCGCTTGGGACGACTGCCTTACAATATTCAAACGCAAATGGCGTGGGCTGCTGTTGCAGAGAATTCATTCTATGTGGAGGTTAATCACCTATAGTTTGCTTATTACATTTATGTAACATTTATATGCCTTATATTCAAGGTTTATGAGCTTAACGACGAATTTATGTTCCAAAGTGAGTATGTGCAACTCTTGAAAACGTTGACGCCTGTCTCTGTTATACGAGTTCCTTGAGCACGACCCATTGGACTCATGTAATGTATTTAAATGCTTTCATAACGCCACTTGAAAGCTACTTACCTCAATTTTTAGTTAATTAGATTAAGTGTCCATTTTAGGAATATTCCAGCTACGATAAAGCCTTACATTTGGAGTCATAAATGTTCCTTAATGATTTTAAAGTAAAACGATTCTGGTGTGCCCCTGTACTTAAAATTTTAGGCCTATTGAATTTCTTCCTATTTCTTCCTCTATATACATGTTCAGAAAGGGGTTGATGGTACCTTATCATGTTCAAAATAACGTCCGGCATTTAGATAGGGACTGATAATTATGGGTCATGCGAGAAAGTGCGTTTTTTAATGAGTTGTATCGCCTTTCAATTCGAACTGGGAGGTATAAGCATCAGAAAGGATAAAACAAGATTGCCTGTTTTTTCTAACATTCTATACTATTTTTTTGTTACAAGTAAGAATTATAATCAAGTCAGATCAGTGCGTTCTTTCTTCAGGATTACGTTCACACCCCACTCCCTGCTCCAAAAATATTTGGCGCTATTTCTGCTTCAAATGTGAGATGGTGAGCAAATTGCTTCATCAAATGAATGGATTATTGTTAAGGACTATTTCTGGGAAATTTACTTATAAAAAACTTTTGTCCTTAACCAAAAAACCCTGTGTGCGCCTTCTTAGCAGAGAAGACCGGGTGGGACTATGGAAAGAAGTAAAATTGGGCATCAAAATATAGTTACACATGATACAGCATGAAATTCACCACCTCAAAATCTTAGTACCAATGGCGGAGTTGCCGCAATTGTGGAAAGTGACTGAGGACATGAGAGCTGAACATTGACGGTGTACGATACGATTTCACATGTTGGTTTCCCAAAGCTACGAATCAATGTATCTGGCAACGAAAAGCCATCTTAATAATGAAATAATGAATTGCTTAGTTTTCCACAGATCTGAGAAAAACTTAGTAATTCATCATTTCATTATAAAGGCATTCCACCAAGTTACTCTCAATACCATAAATTCTAAACCATCTTAATATTTTTATTATATACCACGTGTGAATTGCAGACGTGAAACGTGTTGTGACAGCTTAGTAACCAACTGAAGGATCACCAAGTGCATGTCTCCCGAAGATGTGAGGCGACTCACAGTTTTGAGAAACGAACCGCTGTTAACGTTAAGGGCGGCTCTTGATTTTCGACATTACCATATTTTTAGTTTGCCGACTGCTTCCTTGGTGGCCCGACTCGTAACGAAGCGAAG
This sequence comes from Ceriagrion tenellum, assembly GCA_963169105.1. NCBI lineage: Eukaryota > Metazoa > Arthropoda > Insecta > Odonata > Coenagrionidae > Ceriagrion > Ceriagrion tenellum. The sequence goes on along the minus strand of OY720636.1, from coordinate 57,382,688 downwards.
AATAAACGGAAAAATTCAAATGCCGTCTCTACTTCTCTCTCCCGCACGCGGTGTCAATGATAACTCAAAAGCAATGCGGTCGGTCATGCCCAGCCGCCTCCGCTGAAATCAAGCACGGGCGGTCGGGTTGCTTTTTGAGAAGTTGGTCTCGTCAAAGGAGGGGAAGGGGTTAATACATCTCTCCTACGACGGAAAGCGAACGGAACGGAGCACTTACATATGAAACAGCGAGAGAGAGGCAGACTTTTCTGTCTCTGTCTTTCTCGTCTTATCTCTCACACTCTCTGCGTACCGCGTCCGCTTCTAGCTAGGCGAAGGAAGGGAATGAATGAGTGCCATATAGATTCAAAGGAGAAGAGATACTCTGTTATGAAGACAAACACGAACTAGGATGTCGCCGGCGAGAATAGGCGTGCACCGGAGCGAGGTGGAAACAATGAAGGGTTTCCCGAACCGAGAGGAAGGTTTTTTTTTCCAAGGGGAGAAGAAGATGAGAGATGTGTAGGGGGAGAGAGAGAAGGAGCCAAGGCGACTTATATGATTGAGGTGGTGGCACCGCCTCACGGGTGGAGACGCGGGTAAACAAACAGCCCTGAGCGGGAGAGACTTTAGTGCTCGCGTGAATGCTTGAACATCCTCACTCTCATTCTTTTTCTCTCTACTTTCCCAGCTTCACGTAATCTTTCCCAAATCTTTACCCTCGCCGACCACTGCGTCTCTCTCTCTCTCTCTCTCGTACTCAAACGCACTCCACATACTTTATCTCATCTCATCTTGAATTTCACGCTCATGCTGTCTCTTCTCTCTCAAAGGCATTCGGAATATTTTCTCCGGCTTGCTCTCGGCGTCCCCAAGACATCTTAACGTCCCCGCTTCGTTGAGGCCCGTACAAAGAACTACCGTTAGTGAACATACCTTTTCCCGCTGGCTTGAAGAAAAATTAATAGTTGATCCATCCAAACGAAAATGACACTCAAAAGTATAAAAAAAGAGCTAACGTGAGCTAGCTCTTCGTTTACCCAAGAGGTTATAATTGGTTGCATATTTGATTCATTTTTATTTACGACTATCGTGTATTTACTCCGCGTATGATATTAATTTCACGGTGTCTCTTGAAATATTGCAATTGGCCCCACAAAAAACACGAAACGTGGTTAATAAAACTGAATTATTTTGCTTGGAAACTGAAATGCTGCCATCAAGGCCATTCGGGGTAATTATTAAAGCTGCGAATTTTTGTGTGTATAATATGGGTATTACTCCTACAAATGGGGAACTCAGCTTTGGCATCATCGCAACGGAACTCGTCACCTCATAACTTGCTTCTAAAAGTGAGGAAAAGTGATATTTCGCTTAAACTACCTTAATGTAGTTTGAGCCAAACATCAATTCACTTAGGAATCAATGAATTTGGTCTCATTTTCAAGAAAAATATCATACCTTTCCTTCCATTCCAAAGTTACCAAAATCACAGCCCCTCAACGAACTACTTACTACGAACTACTACGAGATTTTTGACAAAATATACCAGCCCTTTAACATGGAAAATGGTACGTGTGTGCACTCTAGAGAGACCTTGTTTAAGTAATGAGGAATTTCTAATCCTTAGATCTCGTCAAAAAATTAACAGTGTGTAGTGTTTTCTCAACCATTTTTGAAAATAAATCATATTGTCACCGCAGTATTTTTTTCAAAGTCCCAAGAAACCTTCCGTTGTGAAGGAATTTTAAACGTACCGTGCGGAAAAAATAAGTCAAGTTAAAGACTTATGTGGATATTTTTCTTTAATTACTTCGAATTTTAGTCGTATAAAAGCATATTATTGCACCGTTAATAATGCAATATTTAATATATGCCTTCTACAACTGCTTAAATTATTACGTATAATTCGAATATGGTCTCCATTATATCTAGGGAAATTATCTCGCTCAAACTACCGTAAGGAAAAACTATATAATTGCTAATTATATTTGATTGAAAATGGAAGGATTTCGGATATGACTGGCTCACATTTTGCCACTGTATTTTTTTAAGTGGATTCAGTCGTCGGAAATATACTTTAGCGTTTTTCGGGTTCGAATGAAGAGGAAGGCAAAACTATGACTCCTATTTTTTTGGCATCGGATTAATGCATTTTATGGCCATTTTAGTAGAAAAACTAATTCAGTTAACGTTTAATTTTAGTGTTACTAAAAAATAAAGGGACGATCTTGCATTAAAGTTTTATATGCCAAATAAATTATTTTATTTTTAGTCATAACTCTTTTTCCAAATTAGAGCTAAACATACCCTTAATCTCGCTGTAAGCTATGAGTAATCCGAGTAAGCTCTTCAAGTCGAGGGAAAGAAAAAAGAAGCGTTTCAGGACTCCTGCGATATTTCCATTCTAAATTCTATCACACTCCGTTCGTCACCCATTATCATGTTCACCTCTGATCCAATTAACCACTGTTCATGTTGATGTACGCGACAGAAGTAGCCTGGGGTATTTCTCACAAAATCATATCCAAACCAAAATGGAAGCTCAGCCGTAGAAAAATATTTACGCTGGAAATAATTTCATCGTTAAGAGACGTATATCTCTTGCCGCACTTTTTTTCTTTTTCCTGCGTTGGAATTGTTAAATTAGCACTGATTGTTCTTGTTTGCTCTGTCATGGCCATGTTCGGCTCTCTCTCTCTCCCGTGTGCCTTTTTATAATGCAAGTCCAATCCCTGAATGCGCCTTGGAATCTGGCTTACCTTTGTCAGTCGTCGCTGCTACTACCCTGACAGTAGGGAATGCCAATGTGAAGGGATAATTATTGCCTTTGTCAGACTCTCAACAGGTGGACATCACTGAAGTCATCTGAAGTTCCGACATCGTCGCACAATGACTCAATTCAGACCTTTGAGGACTATCGTGTTGTGAAACTCGGTGATGAAAATTTCAATTTAGCCTCATTTCTCTGTGAAATGGCCTATTGACGCAAGTGTTAATGCCTGGGAATTATTGTAATTGGCTCGAAAGACTCTCCCGAGAATTTTCCTGTGACACTATTGGCAAGCGTTTTTTACGACTCATTCCAAAAAAGGAGTGCTATTGTGTTTAAGATTGAAGAGTCAAGTTCCGTCGCAGAGATACCTTCATTTTAAATGCCGTAAAAATTGTCAACTACCTTCGAAAATTTTGTGAATGAATGGTTTAATAATATTAAAAGAATTTTAATTCACCTGGAATTTTCAGCAGCTTAATTAGCCGCGGTAGTTGCCAAAGCTTTGCTTTTTCCTCTTCTCTTATTCTAGATGTATTTAAGCTAGTTACGTCCTATTTTGAGAATTGCTAGAAATTCGAAGCTGACAAATTTTCTCCGCCCATAAAAATCCAATTCATAGTTAACCACTTCAGGCTTAGGGGAGCCTCAATCCGCTTTCTGCTAATCAAACCTCAGTTTTTTACTTTGGCCTCATTTTTTTATTTGCAGTACTTTGTAATGAAGCTACTCGCGTATGAAAGGCATCAAATTTTGAGATTTTTAGTCCTTACAAATCTTGGCTCAGTCATTTCTCCTGCAGTATTATATGTTGAGCTGAACTGTCATAATAAGCTTCTATTTTCATGGTGAAATACCAGCAAATTAGTCCTCTTCGCCCTCCACTATTTAAATGCCTTTTTCAAAAGAGGTTAATTTTACTCATAGAAGTTCATTCCATGGGAAAAGAGATTCTCAAAGGGACAAAAATGCTGCCTCTTTCTTAAGATAAGTCGGCCCCGGTGGCGGCGGGGTAAAGTCCTCGCCTGCCAACCCTAGGGTCGCGGGTTCGAGTCCCGCCTGGGTAAAATGTTTTCTGCCCAGGACATGGGTGTCTGTGTCTCGTACGTTGTTACTGTTATTCACCCGACGTAAATTGGCCAATTGCGCTGTATTCGGGGTAGTGAAGATAAATAAAAATAAAATAAAAAAAAAAAATAAGTGTTCTCGGGTGTGACACCAGGCTAGGCTTTCCTCAGTCGACGTTTAGACCAGCAACACGCTCATCTTTCTCAGGGCGAATCCGAATGCCGAGTTTGGTATTGACTGGTTTTTATATCCATAGTGAATAAATTGTGATTACAATACTTTCTTACTTATGTTATACTTGCAATACTTAATACTCATCCACCGGGAAACCATGCAGCCTTTGTCTCTTTCTTTTTTTCTTTCAGTTTCATTTGAAACCCTAGCAACGCAATGGAATATTGAAAGTTCAGTTGTTCTTGTTAAAGTTACCGATAGTAGTTTATCGATAAATGCGAATATTAGCGGAACAACCTACTCGTCTCACTAAGAAGATTGTCAATGCAACTAATGCATGCGGTTCTTTAGATATGGCGTCTGGAAGGTTTATAAGTTGGAGGCTGATTTACCATTTTAAATGTATTAGAATATGATCACATCTTCGCTGAAGAACATATGGATCCCTGATAAAACTCCAGCATTAATTGTCTCTTGGATTCTCTGTGTGGAAAATCCTGTTTTGGAGTGTGAAGTTGTGTTGTGAAGTGGAGTTCCTTGCATAATTTGCCTTCACTGAAATGACTTAAGTCATAAGAAAACCTTTTGGAGAAACAGTCGACGAAAAATCCTTAATTTTTACCGAGTTAGTGGCATTTTCTGATGGTTTCTCCGGCTGTTTAGAATTATATAGAACTTCACTCTGACGTTAGCGATAATTTAAACTGAGAAACATAACTGAAATTAAAGTGATTTAGGACATAACGCATGCCCACGGCGGCATTCTAAGGCTTGCCAGGCTGGCGCGTTACCTGCCTAAAGCTATCGCATTCGGCACGCTCAATTGTCTTCTACGTTTATTAAAATGGCTGTGGCTTCAAGGTCGCCTTTTCCAGATTTTCTGCAAACTTCAATATAGCATCTTTAATGTGCGTTTTATAAACTGAGAGGAAAATAAAATAGTATTTCCTGGCTGGCTTTACTGTAATTCAGCCTTGAAAGTGCAGATTTTTGACATCGGTTCTCTTGGAGATAGCTCAGATTACATCGAAAATAAGCCAATTTGAACAAGAAAGCATTTTTAAAGCTTTTCATTAAAACTTTATGAGAAGCAAATATTCCTAGGCAATTAAATAAAAATAAAATATATAAGCATCTTACCACCTCTTATTATTAAGTTATTAGTGCATTACTGCCATAATGGAGTATTTGCACTTTTTTGGAAAGTAATCTTTAAAAAAATTCCACCATTCAATTAAGTGAAATTCGAAAAATTATATTTTTGCGGAAATTTCTAAACGAGATATCAATAAATAAAATCTGACAAATCAATTTTGCGCTGAAACACGATCCGCCATGTTCCCGGGCTTGTGACGTCATCTCCCAGATCCTTGCCTTCAAGCTGCTTCCTGGTTGTGCTGTGTTCGAGTGGCCACGAATAGTTATTTTTCTTGGAGAGTTTATCTGGTTCATCCGTTGAAATAATCATGTTAAATTAAACATTATGGGCCAAACTTTGAGTAAGTGAATTCCTGCCAAAAAGGCTTGGAACGAATATTGTTTCGTTCATAAGTGTACTGCCCAGACGGCACTGGAATTTTGCCTTTCTGGATACGAGGGTTGACGATCAAGACACTTAAAATCGCATTTAGGGAGTTAGTGAACAGGTTTTGGCTAAGAATTTTCTCTAATGATAAAATAAATTAGTTTAAATGGTACATGGGTACTGGCAAATCGCAAATGCACCAATAAAATTGTATCATATGCGTCCTTATTTTTTAAAAACACGTAAATTAACACATGAGATGCTGGTATCCACTTCGTATTTGGATACAAATATACCCTTGGTACATGATTCGTCTCCGGTCTGGGACTATTTTTTGTCTCAGATGAGGTGGAACTTACAGAAAGGCTCAACTTTTTATAATGCAATTAAAACCTGTACATAAAATTTGTAGAGGACTTTTAACGTACGGTAGGGTTATTTGTACAGCTTCAATCAAATCACGATGTATTTTTAAATTGGTTATGCTCATCACATCGACTGCACATCGCTAATTTACATTACAGATGTGGCAATAAACGAGCTTTCAGGGCACAATTAACGTCGAATTTCTTCTTATGAACTCTTTAGAGTGGCTTACCCTACATAATTTACATCAGTTTCATTATTTACATGATCACAAAGATAGTGATTGTCGGTTAACCAGTTCGTCGAATTCGTGTGGACGTGTTGCGAGTCGCTCCTGCGTCAGGTCACTTTTTGGAGTGGTAGTGAAGGGTTTTGTCTGCATCCGTGTGTTTCAGCGGTTACAGCAATTATTTCTGTATATTCTGTTGCAAAAACTGAAATTATCTCGTATATTGACCGAAATACGTCAATTTGAAGTTTCTCGCGGCGAGAGGCAGGGGAACCTAAGTGTTTTATTTTTTTACTAAGGCGGTTGATTCCAGGGAATCTCTCTTTACCTTTCAGTGAGTTATAGTTTTGCGTTTCATTTGTACGAAAATCCCGCATCAAATATTGTTTTTCTGTGAACTGTGACTATAAAAGTGTTCCAATCGATGTGAATGTTGGCGAGCTTTTGCCCGGCCCTGGATGTGGCCAGTGATTTAATTTTGATTTTGTTTTGTGTAACTTCTCATTAGCTATACAGTGCTACCTTTCTTTTCCCCCTAAACCTCACATACTGTGTGATATTAGTGCATTTACCTGTGTAACTATGTCGTCAACGATCATCAGTGGTTTCATAAACTTTTGTGTATCTTTTCTGTAGCCACGGCTCCTTAATGGCATGATTCCGATGCACTTGGTGTTCCTTTTTCGTTTTTTGCCTTTCGTTTCCTATTATTTACAATTATAAGGAAGTTATTACCATTTTTTTGTGTTTTTTACCTGTTGCTAGTGATCGTCTTTTGAGAGAATAAAGTCTCCTAAATATTTCTTGACCTCTTGTTCTCTCTCATTGTTTTAATTTTCATCTCCATTCAGTCTTAAGATGCTCTCCTGTGTGCTGGTATGCGTATGGTGTATTTATATGGTCTGAAATATCAGTAGGTTAAGTGTAAAAGGTTTGCCATGTAAATATTTACAAATGTGTGATATGTGAATCAGTCACGAGAATTTCCTTTTTCTCGAAGTAATTTAACTACAGTTATCGTCCCGTCAGGAGGAGTTGATTTTTTTCGAATCTGACGTAATTGGTACGCACGGCTATAGCTTCTGCACGAGAGTCTAGATCTTGGTGCTTTGAAGATCGAGACTAACGTCCAGGTCGTTCACGTCTGGGAGTGCAAGGAGATTGGTGCCCGTTCGTGCCACAAGAACCGGCCACCAGTTACTTCCAAGTTAATCAGGGTAAGTTTTCCTTAATTTCTAATTGCCTAAATTATGTTGTAATGTTTTTTTCACGAGGCCGTTGTACACGTGCCGTGTATTAATGCCGGTAGTTTGAAATAAAGCCTATACGTTATATTTATATGCGTAGTTATATGTTACTAGTCGGTGATGATATTGCCTAGTGACTTTGGATTTAGCTTCACTTAGCTCTATTCTTTTCTTTTGAGTCTCAGAATATCTGAAGCCCAAAAGAAAAGTAATCTTTTATTTTATAAAAAGCCTTTTTATTTTGTGTATATGTAAGTGAATTAATTTTAGCCTAAAATGCTACCAAAATGTAGTTTTATGCAGTGAATAGTAACAGTCGATATGTGGTTCATCTAGCATAGGTAGTAATATTTAAGTTTGTACAATTTTGGTTGGTCTCTCCGTTTCTCTGCAGTTGACAATCGACTTTTTAAGTGCTGTCAGCAATTGTGAGGGTTCCCTGTGCTCCTGTAGATTTATTGTTGCCTGTCAGTAATGTTTGCGAAACGGAAAAAGCCAGTACGGAAGTTATCTTCTCGACACCGCCGCCGCCTGATAGCTAGTGTTGACAACCCTAACAACACCGCGTTGCATGAAGAAATTCCTATTGTTCTGGGTGAAGAAGAGGAGGTTCTTTCCTATACTGAGGAAAGAGTGGAGCCTGGTGATCTCTCCCTGACCTCTCAAGAGTCAGGTGATGAGTCAACTGACTCAGATTCGGTTGAGTCGTCACACTTGGAAGACTCTGATGAAGATTCGTCTTCAGAATCTGAGGGTTCAATGTGTGACGACTTAGCTGAATTTTGTGTGGCCTTGTTGGATTGGGGGGCAAAAGGTGTGACTAGAGATAAGTTTAGTTACCTTCTCAAGTTACTTAGGCAACATCCTTGTTTTAGTTCCCTCCCTGCTGATGCGAGGACATTACTGAATGCTGTCATGTCAATTCCTTTTATTTCATATTTCTAAGGTATGGCGGTTTGTCCTTCATGGCAAAACATAGAAAAGCACTCAGGAAGGGTCATCAGAACTGTCGTGTCTACTCCCAGCAGGGCACAGAAAGTATAGGAAAGACTTATGCCTCAAATTAACACTGCAACACCAAACACTGTGGAGGAAGACCATACAGTGGAAAGGCTGTCTACCCCCCAGAGTTTGTCTTCCTTGGACGTGGAACCACCAGTGTCTCTTTCCATTTACAAATTACCTCTGCCAAGAAGTTCTGATGGTGATGTTAGCCTCAGGGGTATGTGCTAGTCTCAATTTTTAATCATACTGAATGAGGGTTACGTTGTCTTGCGAGGGTTACTCACATTATTGTACTTTGTGTTTTCAGAAAATAAGGCAAAATGTATTTAGGGTGCAAATTTTTCCTCTTTGGATATCAGAAAGTCATAAAAAAATTTGTATTTCAGATATTATGACTGCATTTCGCATGATTAACGGGCAGATGACAGTGGAGCACACTGGCCTTCATGAAAAAATTGATGCTCTTACTGTGAAGCTGGATGCAGTGATACTTCAGCAGAAGGGTCCGTCTACGTATGGTAGTGATATGGAGTTCCCCCATGAGCTCCCGGCAACCTCTCACATTGATTCATTAGCAGTGGAGCAAGAGGTTGAAAAGAACCTGGAGTACAGGAAATTTTTGGCAAGTATTCCAGTGATATGTGATACAAGGCATAAACAACCATATCTCCCATCGTATAGAAAAGTTAGTAATTATTCTCTCCTTAGTATTGTGTATAATTTTCATTTCTGCATTGTTTTCCAGATTGATTATTTGAAGAAAGGTGCTCCAGTCTGTTGCCAAACTCAGTTGGGCAAGTGCAGGTGCCTGCTTCCATCGCCAAAAGTGTGAATGACTGTTGCGTTGCCCTAATGACCAATGAGTTGGCAACAAAATACTCGATGACTGGCAGGTCTCACAGCAAAACCTCATTTTCAGGCACATTCCTTCATCTTATAGAATATATATTTAAGTTTATGGTAAGTTCTTGATTCATCATGTCAAATGATAATGAGACTGCCTCTAATGAAATGCTTGAATTTATTCAATCCCTCTTACAGTGGTGGTCAATGAGAAAACTGGGGGTATTGTTGACATAAGCATCCAGGACATAAGAAGTCGCTTGGGTGAGTGGATACGCCAATCTATGCGACGGACGGAGGCAGGGAAGGCTGCTAGGATGGCCTCATATGCAGCACAAATGCGGGCAAGGTCATCAGTAAAGTTTGATTGAAAGGAGGATGCACAATATGTACTTTGTAATATTTTGTAATACGCGTTAAGACTTTCGGGTTCTCTTCCGCGTCTGTTCATCTTTGCTGACGACTAGTTTTGAAGACGATGCAGTCTACTTCTTCAGGTCAGAATACTCTTCTGAATGATGAATCTTATTACCTGAAGAAGCAGACTGCAACGTCTGCAAAACTAGTCGTCAGCAAAGATGAGCAAACGCGGGAGAGAACCCGAAAGTCTCAATGCATCCATTCCACTCCGCGGAAGCCTTTATCCAATTTTGTAATATATGCTGTACATTGCTGTTATATCCTTTATATATCAGTAGTTGTTGTCTTATGTGGGGATGTGATTATTAAGTAATAAATATTTTGTCTGTGGAACCTCGCTTTCATTGTTGTATCTTGAGTTTGGCGGCTCTAATGACAACAGCTATCGATTGTTTTGGATTCAATATATATCGATTGTCGAAGGTCGCTCAGGTTGCTCTATATCGATTGTGACCGACCGCACTGGGCATGATGTGGTATTCCTGCGCGCTTCGTATACCTTCGTATACCTTCGTACATATTTCGTAGCGGGAATTGCCATTCTTCGTACGCGCTTCGTCAACAGTCCGGCAGTGAATCGTATCCATTGACGAAAGTCGACGAAGCGGCACAGTATCGCTTTCGTCAATGGATACTAACTTGATGCGAATTAGATACGAAAGGACCTGTGCCGTCTGGGTAGTACACGATTATCTACGCCGGAGAATTTTTTTCTTCTTAACTTAAATTGTTTGATAACTTATCTGGGGAAGTCTTTGCCCATCTATTAAAACTGAGTCCTCATTAGTTAACCCGTTTTTTGATCTTGTAGCATTCATAATATTACATATACATATTTAATTCATTTATCTGTCCCCTGTACTCCCTCACATGTGTTTTAACATTTCTTAAAACATATACGTACTGATAATTTGCGCCAGTTGGGCATAGTGATATGAGATAAGCAAGGGGAGCATTATTTTTGAGTGTTGACTTCTAATGATATTAGTTAGTAGGTAGTCTAGGCTTGTCCTAGAAAAGCCGGAGACTCTAGTGGGTTGACAATGGTACTTCAGACGAAAGCCAAATGAATTGAGCATATCAAGCCTGTCTGTCACTTGATCCTCACTCAGAAACTTTTGGTTAAAGTAACCCCCTATGCATATTATAAAATTGAAACCTTGATTCCTAACAAAAGAATATAAGGTGCTCTCTACAGTAATGACAAACTGTTCAGGGTCACTCAGTAGGTATATCTTATCATTTACAAAAATTATTGAATTTACATCACAGGGATGGTCATTTTGAGGAACATATGTAGCATGTGATGATATTAGTTAAAATTCCACATCTACAGTTTCTATCTAAATACGCACTTTACCTGGAGGATACATAAGTCCTGCTGCCTATACTAAATATTAATGCAAACCATTGACACACTAATTTACAAAAAAAATAAGTTCCATAGCTGTCAGTGAAGTTACAGGAAGTACTCAACCCAAATTTAACCTAACTCTAGGCATATTGAAACCCTAACATACTATGTAAAAAACAAATAAATTTCTATGAATGTTAAGTTCAATGCATGGTAAATTGAAGCTACAAAATAAAGAAGGGCAGAGCAGTAAAACTCCAAGAAACCTCTAATGCAACTCACATTGCCAAGCAAACCATATTCTCTGCCTTGTCAGAACAGTAGGCCAAGATGGATGGAAGCACACATTATGCCATCCATGACAAAATACATCAACACACTAAGTGCGGATGATGCAACATGTGTGTCATGAATGTGCCCTTTTCAGGGATGGATGTTGTACCATGTGAGTCATGCATAACTTCGTAAAACAAAGAAAAAAAATAATTCCCCCCGGGAAAGAATTTCAACAACAGCTCCCGCACTCGTGTTAAACTACTTCACTAGCATCAATGTTATTCGGTATGATAGGAAAATAGCATGTTTAGGGGTTTCAAGAGAGAAATCGTAACAAAAAATTACATCAGACATATATGGCTAATGTTAAATGATTATTAGACCCATGTACCATCCTAGGTGTATCACTAGTTTCATTGGCAGATATCAATAGAGCAGGTAAAAGAAAAGGTATATTTCTGACAGCCGTTAATCCTTTGGAATAAAAAGAGTTATCGTTTCATTAAGTGGTATTCATTTTACTCCTAATTTTACTACGATAATTTTACTCCTCGCTGCTCCGGTCTGACATAATCCGCATTAGCGCTCAGGAAATTCCCTACCATTATGGCATCAACCGTCGGGAGATTATTCGAACATGCCTTGACAAAACCGGGTTCCATGGCAAAAACTTGATTTCCGCTTAAACGTAAGAAAGGTAGAAATAATGAATATTTTCTTCTGCCGGAGCGGATACACAATGATAACCATAGGGCTCAGCTACACACAAATATGGGAGATGACATCACGTAGCGAAGAGCCAATGACTGGGCGTTTCAGCCTGCACAATATCGATGCGAAAACAATGCATGATAAATATTAATAATTTATATAACTAAGCAACTATTAATTCAAGCAACCGAGAGGTCGATATATAGAGGTATTATTTACCAAATCCAACAGATTTCGACAGTATTCCAAAAAAATGCAAACACTCCATTGGAGGCTAAATGCGGTAGTTCCGTGTGCAAATGGCGCTGCTGTCGGTTCCTGAGGCCATGGTCCTTATATCCGAACGCCCAACACCCGAACGACCGAAATCGAACGTCTATACGCATCTGAAGCCGCTTAGTACTGTCTGTCTACTCAACAATTTTCATGGCAATCCTTAAATCATTCAGGAAAATGTACGTGGATCTTTGTGCCTATGACCATGTTTGACTTATGGAGTCGGAAGCAATGTTTACAGCTTTCCTGGAGTCGAACGGGAGGAAGCAGGCCAAACATCTAAACAAATCCTAAAGCCGTTTAGTATTATCTGTCAACTCAAAACGTTTCGTGGCATTAACTAAAGTATTTATGGAAATATATGCGGATCTTTGTGCCCATGTGACCTAGTCATTTGCATGCAGAATTGGAACCCCGCCAAAAACTTAAGCCAAGATGGCGGATTACATTAGACAAGTGTGTATCATGACCTGGGTATAAGGACCTTGCCTGAGGCTAGACCAATATGGCCATTAAAAATATATTCGCGACTATGTTGTACATTAATTTAGGTTTTCAACTAGTAACCCTTTTCATAAGTGGAACTAGGATTTTTTTAAAGGAATAAAAATATGTAGTTTAGTATTAGTCTTGACTCACATAGTCATGCCAGAGTCACCTTCGGAATAATTATTTTGCGGGTCAAATCTTTTTCTCATACCAGGGTAAGAGAGTCGCTGGCTTGAAAGAAAAATCAATATGAGCCTATTGTGTAATATGCCTTCCTCGTCGTGACACATTTTTTGCTCCTTGTCGGAGCATTTACTTTAATTGGCGCGTCATTCGCTCAAATAAGCGATGCAGGTGGAAAAAAACAGCAGCCGATGATGCCAGCCATAAAACTACTGAATATCCACGGTCATTAATAGCTCCACATAATCATTAATTAGGTTACGCCTTCAGAGTTTGTTTAACCTATGCGTGTGGTTCGGTATCACTACCTGTTGAGTTTGTCATGCTTGACTGTTGATTTTAGCTTTCTGGAAACTTTTTTGCGCCTGAGGGAACTCTATAATCTTCTCAGGTGGGTGGCGTAGAGGCATTTTCCTCACGCTAAACAAGAGCTTCCCATGTTGAACGGGAAGGTGTTTGGCATGTTTAAACGCGAAGCCGTTCTCTGCGAAGGCTTGCAGAATGCAGATGAGACTGGCTCCCGCACGCAGGTGGTCCCCGGCTCCCTGCTAAGGATAGAAACTCGAAGGATTTCCGGTTGCGCCGGCGGTAATGAAGGTTGCTTGGTGTAAATGATAATAATAAACCTGTAATCCCTCCTCGTTTACGGGGTCTACGATCGAAATTTGCATCTAGATCGGGAAGTCCCCGGTCCAGGACTTTTTTTCTCAAGGCAATTTCATCGTATTTCACCGCCGCATTCGCGGCAGACCTGAATACTTTGTATACAGAACCAAGCGCGGCTTTAGCGCTGTTGTAAAATACAGTCCTCATGCTGTGGCTTCCTCGAAGTCCATTCTCCCTTGCCATCTTCGATGGAACGAAAGGGCTTAACATCTAGTTCATACGAATCCTACTAAATTTCCGAAAGGATTAGGAAGCCCGGGTAGCGTAATGGTCTGCTCATTGGCCCGGAAAGCCAAAGTTACTTGGCAGTTGGCCCTAGACCGTGGTTCGTTTCCAGGTCAAGGCAGATTTTTTTCTCACGGCAATTTCATCGTATTTCACCGCCGTATTCTTGGCAGGCTAGAATATTTTGTGTATTTATATAAAGTTTAAAGAAGAGACTCTTATTAGACAGCTACTTTTATGATAACGAACACTTGATGTAGCAGTAAACTTGGATATTTAGTAGGCATAATGGCAGTTAAAGCTTGGAAGCATATCATCATGGCAGTTGAAGCATGGTTACATGGCAGTTGACCCTAGTTTCAGACCTGAATTGGGAGGATAAGTCAATCCGTGGCCGAGATAGAACACAGCCTAACCCTCAACCTTCAGATCGCGAGGCCGGTGCGTCATCAGCCTGGCAACCAAGGGTGGTGAATTCACTGGGACAAATGTCAGGAAAAATGGGATTCATGTCTCTTACTAGCTTAACAATAATCCTCTCAGTCCAAGCTTTTCATAAAAATCGAACCACAACGTGATTGCTCTTGTTCGACGCGCCAGGACGGTGGGAGTGGCGAAAGGGTGTGTGAAGAGTGAGTCGATGTTTCCCGCAGGAATTATTCTCCCCATCCTCCCCACTCCCCCTGCCACAGACACATGTCGTCCGGGATCCCAGTCCATTCGTCGGAAGTGGTGAGACACGGGCGTCTGTAATGAGTGACGTGAATGAATCATGGTGCTCTCTCCATCGCGAATGCCAAGCGCGCGCGCCGTCACTTCCCATCTCATTCCTCTTCCGTGCGACCCTTCGGAGCGAGCCGAGGTCTCCAATCGCGTTTTTAGAAGGAGAGTGGTCCGGATACTCATCAGATCCGGCCGATTCGGCCTTGAAGCTAGAGAAGTTCGCGAAAACGTTTATATACACATATTATCCCTGATTGAATCATCGATCCATTCTTCTGGGATACGTGATCGTGCGTTCATTTCCCCGTAGCCTCGTGAAATTAGTCATCGATGGATGGTGATGAATACAAAAAGAAAAGAGTGTACTATCAAGATACTGAACTCATAAAATTTAATAAATATGAAATTTCAAGATATTACATGCCCAAGAGTTTCAGGCAATTAAGTGTTATGTTTCAAAACTAATCAACAATATGAGTAATGATTTAAAAAATTTGGAATCTCTGAGGGAAGTTAAGAAAAGGACAAAGGAATGGTTGTTTTGCACATACATTATGTTTATTGTGGTAAATAAAAGCACTACTGATAAATTATAAAAGGCTTACACATAACCTGCTGATAAGCCACGAATGGCTTAGCAGGGCCTTAAAGTTGTAAAATTGATTAAATAGTATACATTTTACATAATGTATATGATATTGCTTTTATATGAGTTTGGTTTTATATTTTAGGTATTGAATTAGTACATTTTTTATAAATTTGGTTATTAAATAATTTTTTTTAAATTGTTTTTTGTCTTATCTTCTCGGTTACATTGACTTGATGCCTGCCAGTCGAGATGATATTAGTTGGTGGATTATTTGGGGGGATGGCCGACAGCTGAGGTATTTCGTGTCGTTAAGGATACTTTGGTAAGGTTAGGATTATGTAGGGCAATGGAGGAAGGGTGGGGACGATATTTCAGGCGGTGCCATTAGCCTCTCTCAACGAAAGGGGTTAAGGGGTCCGATGTTTAACCTGACATCCGGTAGACGGAGTTCTACACTCTAGGTGCCCTCGACAGAAAACCCATTCAGGGATCGGTATCCCACAGAAAATCTCCGCACCTGCCGAAATTTGAACCTAGAGCCTCGGGATTGAAAGTCAGTACCTACTCTATTCGGCGCTCTATTCCGATCCCTTGAGAACACTGGTTCTGTGAGAACAGGACTGGTGAAGAAATTCAATAAATATAGGTGACCTGCTCGAACAGAATTTGAATTTTTTACAAAAAAACGTAGTCCCACCACTTTTCTTCAGGCTCTTTGAATTGACTTTCCAAAAACACGAAGATAGGAAAATGCAAAACCGGGACAATTAGCGCTGGAAAAGGGTCTCCAGTGATATGATTGTTCAAAAAACAAATTTCATTCAAATGGAGGGTTCCATAACGTCTTCATAATGTAATATTCTATTGTTTTCAATGTTCAACACGCGAAGGCTAACCCAAGGATTGTTTTATACGATA
The DNA here is from genome assembly GCA_963169105.1 of Ceriagrion tenellum. Lineage (NCBI taxonomy): Eukaryota > Metazoa > Arthropoda > Insecta > Odonata > Coenagrionidae > Ceriagrion > Ceriagrion tenellum. Next base: position 57,366,649 of record OY720636.1, on the reverse strand, counting down.
TTCAACCCAACGCTTCGTCAACGGTCGTTGAAATTTCATATAAAAGATTCTGTGTTGTTGAATGTCGAAATTTAATGCGAGTGTCATGCCGTTCAATTAGTGTTGCGGGCAACTTCTAACCGACAAGTCCTGGTACAAACCTGGTTTATGCCTCTGAGCACCTCAAGCTACTGCCAGATTGTAGATTTTCTGGTTACAGTATCTTATAGGATTCCTCTGGCATCCTGTGGCAAATAAAGTCCTCTGTACTTATTTTTGGATGGACGATCTCGCTTGCCATTGGTATAGTGAGATTGCAATATCCTCTGGAAATCGGTACTTTTTTCCTTACACTATTGTGCATGGTGATATACGGAGTAATATTTAATGCCAAAGCGCACTAATAACATGTAAAATCCGAAGATTCTTGCGAAATCGAGTGGAATTTATACATAATACAGAAATAAAACGTGCAGATTTCCCAAAAAAATTGTGAAAGATTGCAAGTATTTCTTCATTACGCATTGATAACATTGGATGATATCAAGTTCTATACAGATAAATTTAAATCTCTATGGCTGCCTTCATTAAAAGAGAGCCTAGCTTTTTGGACTTTCAGTTACGAAATACTCATATCTGAGCTATAGCTCGTCAAACTCGCTATCTGTGGTCTACTTACTGAGCTGCAGGGCCTCCCGGAAAGATCTCAGAGTGAAAAAGAAATATTTCCATACTCTTTAGCTACTTCTTCTTAAAATTCAAGGAATTGTACCATTAACTTGCAGGTGTTTATATCAAACGGACATCTTTGAAACTATCGAGGTCAGTATTCCCTTCTCTCTTTACTTTCATTCCTTAGGTGCGTATCCAATTCCTTTAACAGGAATCGGCTACTAACAATTGCCTATTGCTGACGAGTTAGAGTGTCCAATATAAGAGGTGTTCTCTTATACTCAATGTATTAAGTATATATTAAGGAAGTATTAAAAATGCAATCAAAAAGGTACCTCGGAAGGAAATAAACCCGTAGCCATCTTGTATGGCATTTCATACTGGAGTAGTGGAGTTACTTAGCTGTTAGGTATACCTAATTCTAAGTTTATATCGTGCTATTGATCTTAAATAAGCATGATTCAATAATATATTTGCTCAGTGTTTTTCCGCGTGGATACGTCTTTAAGATCAGTTTTTCAATGGAGTAACAATACGGCGATGTAACGTTGGCAGGGTATTCGTTCCTACTCTATAACTTCATGAATTATCTCACGATTCATTTTATTATGGTATCGTTCGATCGGGCAGATTGGACACCGGACTGCAATGCTCTAGTTTACGCCACTCTTGCACCGGGGCCCGCGGTGACTGGCGTCCATTTTTGGCGTGCCCGGAAAATTCCGCGCATTGCACCTTTTTTTTAGAATCGACTACGTTGTGCTAGCGCGGTGATAGTGGTTTCTTAAAAAAATCTCCTCAATACCTGTCTCATTTCGTTATAAAACTTACAGGAAATTTTTCAGTGAAAATCCAAACATAACTAATGAATTTGTTAGTTAATTTTCGGGTGACGACCCTTTGAAGAGGCCAGTGAAAATATAAGCAAATAAATCTAGGTTTGGTCGTCAGTGATCTGTACCACTATGGCTGAACGGGTGAGACGACTTCCTTTGAAGACGACCCTTTGAAGAGGCCAGTGAAAATATAAGAAAATAAATCTAGGTTTGGTCGTTAGTGCTCTGTACCACTATGGCTGAACGGGTGAGACTACTTCAGGAACGTCAGAAAGATGACGCGCTGCAAACGACGGCGCAAGCACCCAAACTGCCGCTTATTATTATTCGCACACTCAGACCTATTCACGTAAAACCGTGATTCGCGTGTCCCTGATAGAGCCAAGTTCAGCATTTTATTCTTTTTCTTTTCTTTTTTCCTTTTTTCCTCCGGTCCTTTTTTCGCCCTGTCTTGGCTGGGCTATGCTGCTTCTTCTTCAGGAACTGCACCCGTTTATTTGTTGTTCTCTGTGGTCATTTATCATTGTTTCTGTCTTTTTCTTACCTTTTTCTAGTAATCTCCCTCGGCTCCGCCATCCATATGGCATATACTCTTCGCGAGTGTGCCCGTATTCATTATCTCTTACTTGGCCATGTCCCCTGTAAGCGGATTTTCTTCTGATGTGAAGCCTGCATTACGAATGCACAAATGTGACCACCATTGACTCAATACTCCACGAAGGTGGAATGAATGTTTACGAGGATATACGAGAATACTTATAATGTAGCATGTGGAAAATCTTGTATGGGTGGTATCAAGGCGGGTATAGGGCTGAATATTTGTTTTCGACGTAAAAAAGTGCTTCATTGGACCAGAGAAAGATAACTTTACGCCCAGCAAGCTTCACATTAACGCCCGTTTTATTTGCACACAGGCGATCTCGACCGCTTTCAGGTGACAAAAATTTTGAGGCCCATAAAAGCATGGCTAGTTTCACAAGCGCTCGCGATGTTTGCGATATCGATGGGCAAACAAAGCATTTCTTCACCATTAGCTCACGGAGAGCTTTATGGGAGGAAAATGTCTGGAAGGAGGACTGTTAAGAAACACTGGAAATGCGCTAATGCTCGTCTGTTGTCTATTTCTTTCGCTGAATTCTTCCATCATCCACATTCCTGCGGGCACAAGTAAGCAAAAAAGTAAAAGAATGCGGCTTGATAAGTTAGAACGGGTGTCCGTGCGATGATTTTCATTTGCATAAGCAAACATTTGTATGGCAATTTGATCTCCGGCCATTATCGACTAACCACCAACCCTCTCCTAAGTTCTGCGTTTTCCTCTCCGTCGATTGGATATAATTTTGAAATTACGTTTCCTTGGCTCTCTGTGTAATTCTGAGAACTGTTTAAATCGTGATGGACTTCTTCAAGTCCGTGCGCAAACGTAAGTATTATCATACCCTCGGGCACAGGGCAACTGGCTCGGGAGCATTATACTCCTTGAACATACCACTTTGTTCCGGCCTTAAAAAAATAAAAATGAAATCACTACCGAGTGAGCGTACTCTCCCTGGAAGAGGTGGAGACCTTCATAGTTGCGGAAGAGGAAATATCCTGTCTCCTTCTTACTTTTCATTTTTACTCTCCCGATATACATTTCAATTTTTTTATAAAGGAGTCTGAGAGCTTTTTATGACCCCATCTCAGCAAATACTTTCATGTCATCGAATCTCTTCTTCTAAATTTATTCCTCGTTCGATCGTATAAAGTGAAAATTAAAATTTGAGTTTAAATGGGCCTAAGATGTATTATTTTGCCTCCAATGGTTTTTCCTATCGTCGTCTGACTAATGTGGTCATTCTTATTTAACAGTAGTAGGCATTTATCATTTCGCATATATAATAATAATAATAATGTTTATTCTTCCTAACATGTTTCATTACAAATATTTTTTTCTGTATTAAGGAAGTAATGTAGCCTATAAGGCATTGAGCCTGTGTTTAGACTAATTTCAAAATCATTAATGAGGAAAAGAACACATCAAACCACGATTAACAAAATGTGAAAAATATGAAAACAATAGCATATAGCATATCTCTTGATAAATACGAAATTCATGGTAGTTTGTTCATTCATAAGGTAGAATTACAGTTGGCATTTTCATTTTCCTATTTCAATATTTTTCTAGTAACCTCTCATTGGCATGCATGCCGTGAGCTATTCACTGCTGAAGATGGTTGCCAAATTGGAGAAATACTGATGTCGTGGTAGTCCTCTTCTATAAATACGTTTCTTTAGTAACTATTTTTATACGTGCATTCACCCACCGGGCACAACGCAATTTTCCTTCATATTGTTTATTTATTTTCGCCAATTTGTCGGTTCATTATGTTTTAACAATAAGTTTTTAGCCAACACGATTTCACGCTGAACTTCGAAATATGTCTAATTAGAACCCCTCTCCTTCCTGTGCCATCCTAAGTCCTTACTGTTTTCCATCTGCTGTAAGGACCTTTTCATTATTAACTAGGTTTATGCTTTTTACATATTTATTGGCCTTACACCTGAATGTTTTGCCGTCTGGTACCTCTTCCAATTATTAATTTCCGTTTTGATACAATCATGTCTTAAAGTGACTGAAAATTCAACTGCCGTTATTGCTTTTTCCCATCGTTACTGGTGTTTGTTACTTCCCATGATGATATACTTCCATTGTCCCGCACTCTGGATAAAGTGCATGTAGTGAAATCTTTTTTTGCGTTTCAGACTTAGGAGAGGTCATCAAAAGTAGAACTGTCATTGCTCGAAGATCAACGTTACAGCGGCTCTTAATAAAGGATTGATTCTCCGCTCCGAGTTCTATAGAAAAAGTCATGTGCGCCATAGTTTATAGCTCTGTTGTATTGCATAAACAATGGTTTTTGACGTCTCATAAAATACGGTCGAAGATCAGTACTTGATGTCAGAACTCCCCCCAAGCGAGAGTTGGATTTTTATCTGTGACACCCTTGTCCACAACACTGCCTGTTGATTTTTTCTGTGGTAGCCATAAAAAATCACTCATTTTCATCACTTGTTTATTCCGAAAACACGTTTTATTTCACCAATGACTTTTAACCCTCTATCCCACTGTGTGTCCTAGAGGTAGCATATAGGAGAGTTAATTTTTTGTCTCTGATTTAGTTTCTTTACGTCTATAAGCCTTTGTGACAGCAATCGTACAGCTTCACAACGAAAATTTCTCTCATATTCGTGACTTTTAGTTCCCTATTCTCCCACGAGTGGAGTAACGTATGAAATTACTGCACATGGTGGACGAAAAAATCGGTGTATAGAGGGTTAACTATTTCATTATTCAAAGTCGTTGCGATGCCATTTCTAAGCCGTGGATGAGGAACTCGGAACGGGACGCATTGAAGATAATCGGCGCAAATGAATCGGTCCTACTTCGTTGTATTCCCATCGCTAGTTAGCTCTCGGAAAGAGTGACGAAGGTCAAGAGGGTCTCTATGTAAACGATGGCCGTCAGAGTACCTTCGGAAGAGGACAGCGGATGGCTGGAAGGGCGTCGTTCTCATGGAAACCACTTGTTTTTCGAGATCCATGATGCATGAATGGTCGGGGAGGAAAAAAATCCTGTGTGTTACGCAACCTCGAGAATTGTGAAGAGACTGGAAATCTGCTCACGGAATTCCATTTTTTTCTCCTTCCCAAGCAAGATATCCTGGTTACTCAGTTTTCGCAAGACATTAAAAGTGGATCATCCCATCCAACCATCGTACCTCTGCTCTGCTCACCGGAGAATCCCGAATGTTTCGCACAATTTTAGACTTATTTTTTTCCTAACCAAATAATGTTGCCTCTAAATGCGTGTGCTTACTTAGGTTTAAGTAACAGTGATTTAGGTTTAAGAAACAGTGGTTTACAATAAATATTGATATCACCCATAACTATTTTTTTCAATTGATTCCCGCTGTGGTGATTAGTTCAAGCATTAATACCAAAATTGATGATTTGTAGTTTTTATTGCTAGCAGTTTCACCTACTTTATCAACTATATCAATTATAAAAATTGAACCAGTAGTATGCATATCATTTACATAAATTATTGCTACGAACAAAAACTCGGATGATATTGAATTACGAGGAAATTTTTTTCGTATTTACGATTATTCTCGTTTTAGGAATTGAAAAGCTTTAGGGTTAACTGTTGCAAGACTTGAACCTCAGTAAAGTGTGGAGAGACTCCATATGTTGATTTATTTGTATGCCTGTCCCTTGATTATTCATTGTTCATTTAGATACAATATTATGTCATTAGCATATATTCTCTTGTTTTTTGTCATTTTCATGAGGTTAGCCTGTTTTTACGGAGAGGTGGATGCACTATAAACCATTGCATGAAGGGAAATATTTATGAAGCATGGAGTATTGCATAAATATGATGATTTTGAATTCCAATCCTTAACTAATCTCTTAGAAGTAACCTTGTTCGTATTTTAAATGTACCTGAGTGAAGAGACTACTTTTTTGTCATTGCGCGTACCGGTTTATTGTTTTAGACTGTAAAATTTCACATGAGCTGAAATCGCCAATACGTCTGTTACATCTTGTCAGTTGTTCATGAATATTTCCAGATACGGTTAAAGCGCTGTATGAATACTTAAGTGACTCAGAAAAACTATGGATAAGCTGCAAATTCACGTGTTAAAACCATTATTGCATTCCTAGAAGTCTATCGAGGTTTCTAGAGGTACAATTCTGCGTGTTAGAGTGAGGAAATTGGTTTACAGTTTGCCAAGGATTGTCGCAATCGCCCTGAAATTCCTCGGATTTTTTGGAATGCAATTAATTGTTTTCCTATAAAATGGTCTTTTTGAAGGCCATCGCTCAGCTCCGCACGTGTCGGCGTCGGCGTGAGAATTAAAAAACATCTAATGCAGTGAACTAATAAGGTACTAAATGTAGGCACAGACTTCGCTATATGTATGCAAGTAACGTTTGCTGCAGTACGTGTAGAAGCATCCGGCTCTTGATCCTCCTACAGATGCTGGAAACTTTACCTCGTAGCTACTGCTTGTGGAGAATTGCGATATTGTGATTGGCATAATACGCTTTTTTCTCTCCAGAGCTCTCTATCAAATCCCTTTGGTGATGGGGATTATTAATTCGATCGACTTAAGAGATTGTTAGAGACCCGATTCCTACTCGAGGGCTATGTGTTGGGCCCTTCAAGCACAGTGCTTCGACCGTCGGATGGGATGTCAAGCTGTGGTTTACAGGGCACCTTTCATTAAGACCAGACTATCCTCAACCCCTATTTTCTCTGCTCCTTCCCTTTCCAACCTACTCATCGGTCTTTGATGTCAAATATGACCTGAGTTGTCGGTCGGATCCTCAAGTAATAAGCTAGATAGGTACTGTCTGAGCGACGTCAGCGGTCCTCAGCCTAGAATACATATCTACTTAACTGGCTTGGCTGTCCAGGACTACATTTTTTTTAATTTCTACAGTGGCGGAAGCATATTTTGCTGCTGCGCTGGACCTACCTGGGGCACAGACTGGCGGTGCTCAATGTTTTTCGATTCGTACCTACGCCTTTTCGGCCATTTTCTCTTAATTTTATCCCTCATAGAGGACAAGTGCTCTAAAAATCTATTTACTTATTATTTCTATATTAATTCGTCAATACTCATCATTTTTCGTACACTCATTGACCACGAAGCACGTATTCCTCTGTGCACAGGTACCCCAGATTGGTACATACTCACTGTTCTAGAGGAATTTGGTGTAACGAAAATGAAAGGTCTAAATAGACTGGAAAACACTGATCTTGATGGTCATGAAGGGCTATCCAACCCGCATTGACGGAAAAGTAGCTGTAATACAACACAATGCACACATGCTAAGACAATGATGATAGCTTCGATTGTGATTCTGAAAACATTTCGAAATTAAGTGGTAATCACGAATCTCAGATACACTCTTTCGGTTATTTCGTTGCATAAATAGTGTCACCACTTGGAACCTGCGCATAGACTAATATTTGCCTCCCCTTAGTTTCTACGTGGAACTCGATTGAACATTTTTTGGAAGTGAAATGATCGCATCGTCACCGATGCTACGGACTGAATATTATTTACACTGAAAAATGAATGACTACTTTTTTAAAATGGTTATAAATAGTCCTTACGCAGTAGTTCACTTAATTATTTAATAACGCAGTGCTAATTTATGATATTTTCAAAAATGGCTTGGCGGACACAAATTGCCTCCAAAAGCTACCTTTAGCAGTATTCTTTCCTGGTGCTTGAGGGATGCACGAGAGAATGCACACCAGGCTTAGAGAACTGTGCGCGACTTATCTCGCTCTCTACTCCAGCGACTTGTGATAAAAGAGAGAACACTCGAGGGCCTATTGGCATTCTTAGTTTCACGAATAGTTTTAGCCTGTTATTTAACGCAAAATTATGACGCTCTTTTATTCCCAGCTATTCCACCCAGCTGAAAACACTTGATTTTCTGCTGCGTCGTCATACGCGGCGCTCGGCGTCCTCCCTCCGAGGATCCGCCCAGGTGCGCGAAAGATCTTTCTTTTCGCATTTCCTTTCGGAGACTCAACCCTTTTGTTTTTGTTTTGCTTTCCAGACTCTCGTTCCCGTCTGCCCACAGCGCGTTGGCGTTCTACTCAATGGCATACCTCTCGGTAAGTTCCAACTCCTCCACTGAATGGGGATCCGTATGTGTGCGTATGTACGCATGTGTACCCACGGCTGGCTCCTTCACTTCCTTCCACCCAGCACCACGCGCACGCACACACATCTTTTGGTCAATCCTAAATGCTTTCGCTCGCTTCCTCTATTTGCTTTGCTCTCTCAGGTGCCAAGCGGGGAGGGGGGGGGGGAGGAAGAGGGGGAAAAGAGAGGAAGCCGGGAAAATAAAAGCCGTGTGTGCATGCAACCTTCAGCGTGGTTTGGGGAAGTGCTTGTGAGGATAGAGATAAAAACTTGAGTGCCGCGTGTAATATAGCCTTGTTTTAATTGCTAATTTATTTACTTCATCTTCAGAATCGGTCTTCAAGCGAGTAAAGTTTCAGGGACCCCGCAGACGGTCGGGGGCAAGTTTGTCTCATCGCCTTCCCCCAGTCACGTGTCGTCAAACATGGGAAACAGGCGATGTATCCCGGAAAGCCTACGTTCAAGCTTCATCTGTCTTGATGAAATCTATCCATCGGTCTATTGAATTTTACTTAAGATCCCTTTTAGCCCTCTGGAATTCTTTGCTTCCCCGGGTTTCATTATGCAACAAAGTATAGGTGGCAGAAAAAAGGCACAATTGCTCAATATTATTGTGAACAATTTATTAAGAAGGGTCTATCGTGGCTGTGTGAGGCAAAACTAATACCGAATTCCATCCTTTTGTTTCCATCAATTGAAAAATTCTGCATTCACTCTTCGCTAACCCTAGCCATTTACATATGAAATATTCTGATTATCCAACGAATTGAATAGTTTTATTCCTTCCTTTAAAATCAAAGTACATTCAAATTTTACAAAAAAATGGGAAACTTTTGGTTAATCCAAAGAGTATAGTCCTGTGTGAGGGTAACAAAATCTGGCGTAGGGAATATATTTTAATGAACATTTTTTAAACTTGTGAGAGCGGACTGCAGCACTATTTCTCTGGAACTGACTCATTTTGACTTCAATTCTTGTAGTTCTTAGCCGTTTTCTCCAAAACTCAGATGAACCAGGGCCTTTATTCTATCATCATTATATTCCCTGGGAACATTTGCTTCTAATGACCAGTTTGTCGCAAATATTGGCAAATAGAGAGAAGATTTCATTTTTCTCGCCTTTCACTCATTCTCGTACTTTAAAGTTTAATTTAAAAGTTTAATATACGACGTTAATAGCCCGGAAAGATAGGATTTTGTAGTCTGTATCAAACAGGGTACTTTTATTCAGAAGTAGTCAGAATACTTAAGCCATTATACGGTGGAACTATCTTAATGCTCCTCTAAAACGACAAATGGCAATTATTTTATTTTTGGTTTGATATTAAATGCTACCACTGAAATTAAATGCTGTCCAGTATAAATAGCTTCACCAACGCCGTAACTAAACCATGAGCGAGGGTGTTTGGAATATTTCACGTGGTAACCGGGCTCGACCATGTTAACGACGCTAATTTGACCGTGTTTGATGTCATTACAATCAACTTATTAATGACGAGCTGTGGGCCAATAGTAGTCAATGAATCACAATGGTGTCGTCGTGTTTGAAACAGGGTAAATTCCCGAAGCGTCGAGTATAATGAAGAAAGAACGATGCCATGTCAGCTGATAGTCGTCTGCTGTGACCATATCGTACATGGAATTCCATTCAAGTTACAGAACTGTATCTAACACGCGCACTCTCTACGTACTACAATACATACTCGAAGAAATAGGTACTTTTTTTTCGGTCGTGACAAGAGCAATATTCTCCGGACTGACTGGTTAAGAAGCGCCTTCTCCGTTCATCAATAGCGTAGAAGCAATATTGACGCGAATGAGCGTTTGCATCAAATACCTTATATGAGGTGTTACGTTGAACCCAGTCACGCGTTAGAGTTCAAGACTCGGGATGATTGAAAAATCACCCCGAGAAAACATTTGACGTGTCTGAGAATCAAACCCGGATAATTCAGTCGCCGATCAACTGTGTCATTCAGGTACACCACCAAGTTGTTTGCATTTTCTTAATATTCGGCTAATTCACCTACGGAAATCCACCCTGAATGCAAATGGATCGAGTACATCGGCAATTAATTTTCACTTTTTTACATATTATAAACTGAAAGTGTGAAAACTGTCGAAATTGATCCCTTTAATATTCACCATAGCTACGCACGGTACGTAGTTTCACGCAATCGCATTAATCGCAGTTGATGAATTTTTATGAATTTATGAAACTTTTTACTTGAATTCTGCATTGAATTTATACAGCTGATTGCTGTCGGTAATTAAGGTTAGTTTGATGATCGACTGGTGCGTTTCAGTATATGACCATACAAGTATGCGCGCGCCTTTAATGAATTTAACCATAAACGAAAAATTATATTATATTTTATATATTTTTTTTATATATGGCCTTATATTTTCTATTGACGTTTTTTTCCCAATCTATGGTTTTTAATGGTTCAAGTATATTAATGAAGCTGCTTTAAAAGAGAACAATCGAGATGTAGTAGACTATATTTTGATAAAAAACACAATTTTGGCATAATTTCGAAAACTCATGAAGAAAGCTTAAAAATGAGTGAAAAATTGACCTTAAATATTCTGAAATAAAATGTTTACATCACATATTCCATAAATATCATCTGAAATGTGTTAAATGAACTATTTTCTACAAATGCTAGTGAGAGTTAACATAAAAAAAAATATTTCAAGAAATATGAAGGAAAATCCCTTAAAAAGTCGATAATTCCTGAAAATGTGCGTAAAAACTCATATTTTTGTCAGGTTAGAGTGGAAAGCCTCAACCCTGCGCAATAATCTTGCACGTACTTCCTAGTCATAGCAAATGATTAGGTTTGGCTCCCCTGCGGAAACGATTTGCGAGAAAAGCCTTTTTTCGAACCACCCTAATGTACATGTAGATTTGGGTGGCCAGGTTTTATTGTTATGTTGGAAAATGTTGCTTATAGGACATATACTCTTGAACCAAATACGATAACATACAAGAAGACATTATCCGCTTCTTGAGCGATTGATTGTGAATAGTATTCGTTTTAAATTTTTATTTCACTGGATATTTTTCATAAAATGTTGCCGTTGATGTTACCTCTCCCCTAGAACCCTCCCTATATTATTTAAGGGTTTGCAGGGATTCCCATCAATAAAATTACCAGAAGCAAACAGTGTGTCTTACAAAAAATGAGCCCCAATTAATATTGATCAAAAATTAAAATATTTCCTATATGTGATTTTCATAACGCCGCTTATCAACTCGGTGTGAATGTTATACTTGGCAGCCACCCCTCCTAGAAAACCGGGAGAACTTCTTGAAAAAGTGACGCCCTAGAAGTATCCGGAAATTCTCCGTGATTCTGACATTGTTTGGGATAGTCTCTGATTTTCCCTGGTTTTGTTGAGGGATGGGATATTACCGGAGTAATTCTGTAAAATCGGAAGGTCCGGTATAAGTTTTAATAGAACGTAACACTGTTTCAAATGAAATTATGACTTTATTCCTTATGACGATATTTGACAACTTTTTCTAAGAAGTTTCAGCATATATTTACCATTACTCTCTGATTTCCATGTCATTTAGTTTTCCTAATATTTGTATAAAAATCTTAAGTACTTGGACTTGGAATCGACTTGGAAGATTTTATCATTACAAGGATATTTTAAGAGTAGGTAGTTAAATAAGAAAAGAGTTTATACATACCAGCAATTGACTTCGCAATTCATTCCAATCTCCTGGGCTAAGATGATTTTCATCCTGGAAAATTGGAACTCTTCGATGTTGATAATAGAAATCTAATGGCCAACTTATACTAGCTGCCATCCCAGATTTGCTCATTGATTCAAATATTAATTTAGATAGGTTACTAATTTTCGCTTGTTTCCCCTTGAGCGGTATAATGTCCTGTCAGCCGTTAAAAAATGCCCACTCATACAGGTGTCAGAAGTGTAGAGGGATCTGACCGTAATGGTTGTCGTATCGCAAAATCCTTACACTGCCGGTGGAAAAAAGTAATGTGTGATAGAAATTTTGAGCCCAGAAACATGTCGATTTGAATCCTTGGATTTTAAGGCCGATTTGAATCCTGGGAAATAACGTAGCAACACATCGATGTGAAAAAGACGGGTTAGATTCGCTCAAATAGCTAAGCGTAAGTATACAGCGGGGATCTCTAATATATTATTTCTCGGTATTTATTTGGAAGGGCAGGAGGATTGGATTTTCCATTAAATGTGGTGCAAAATGAGGTAGAATAACCATGGTGGTAATTTGGAGAGACTACAATTAAGCTTTTATTCAATAACTGTCACGTTTTCCTTATCTCTAGTAGCAGTACTGTATGACGTATCTTCTTTTTGCTTCATAAAATTTTGTAACAAACTCTTCCTCTATCTATTTCACGAGTACACCCCTTTTTGATACTTTCCTAACGCTTGCTGCAAATTCTTGGTACGACCGTTATAATTTATTTTTACCTCCTTCTCTGTCTTTCTCGTTACACTAACTCATCACCGAGGGGAGGCTAATTTCCCGTTCTATTGAAGTGCCTCATTTAGGAGAACGCTAAGTATATGAATATTTCAGTGGAGGAAGCATTTTATTTTAAATCTATTTTGAGTATTATGTATTTATTAATGATAGTTACATTATTTTTTATGAAATAATAATGTATCACTCAATTTATTTATAAAGAAGCCTCATTAGAGTTCGGTTTGAGGTGGACGGAGTAAAACTCGTACTACGCGACGGAGCTATAATGGGGAAGGAGCCGTACAATTAGCGGGCCGGAGAGGAAAACCATTCTCTCCTGGGTAAAAGAATTTTATTTTGGCTCCCATGCCACTTCCCGTCAAATGCACCCAAGTAATTCGAACTTTAGACGAAGATTTTATGTCTTCGGATTATGAAGGTGGTAACTTTCCCTACGTTTTTTGTACATGTGTTAAATCGTTGATTTGCTGGTCTATTCATTTCCATGTCCCGCGGTGCAGTACTACTTGCAATGTAGGGTTCCGCGTTTGTGGCTGTTCCCGCGCGCTGGACTTCAGGCCTTCTTCTTTCTGGCAGCGGCACTCACCGCCATCTCGCGGGTGTCCGACAACATGCATCACTGGACCGATGCCGCCTTCGGGAGCGCCGCGGGATTTCTTTGGTGCCTTATCTTTGTGAGTATGACGTGATAGTTATTTTTGTGCTTCTGCTTCGGAACAATTTAGTAACTATTATAGCTCACGGAACGGTTAAAATTTCGTTTTGTTTTATGAAATAGAGATTCACTCAGCTCTTCCCAATTTCTTAAATACTCGTTAAATTTTATGTAGTTGATTTGGAATAAAACATCTTGCTGAGGGTGACTCATGGAGGTATTTGAATGATAAAATACTACTAACCTCGAAATGCATAACTGCTACCTTCTAAATTAGCTTCCACCTTGAAAACTTGGGATACTCTTTCATTTTGAACCCTAAAATCAATGGGGCACTGACTTAATACGTGGCTTGAATTGGGTGGTGTGTTCAGTCTTTCATTTTTGTAATTTATCAGGGGTGACCACTAACTGGGGAAAAGGACTTTTTGCTGTCCCGTAGAAAAAAATTAGAAGAGTCGATTGTAAAATTGCCTACAAATTCAGATTTCAATATATGCTATGGAGCCTCCCAATTTCTTGACCGAACTCTCGGCAGGGCCCGGTTTAGACCAGTGGTAGCGTGTTCGACTCCTAATCCAAGGATCGCAGGTTCGAGACAATACGGCGGATAAAAAAGAAAAAAATCATTTTCCTAGGTTGCCAACTTTTGCACGCTACTCGAATTTGACCCCACTACTCAGAGGCAGCAGTCTCAGCAGAAGGCATTGATTGCACAGATTAAGGAGATCGGTCCGGCTTCGACAACTACAGCTTCGGGCGAGAGTGAAGTTCACGGAATTGGCCGGGATACTGCGATGTGGAAGGCAACGGAGAAACCACCACATTAGTCTTCCTAGAAGATGAAGCCCTGCATACTACATATAACATGATGGCACTCCTCCCAGGAAAATATTCCTGAGGTAAAATAGTCCCCAAATTGGATCTCCGGGTCCCCAAATCGGATCTCCGGATATTCCGGAGGTAAAATAGTCTCCAAATCGGATCTCCGGGTGGGGACTACTGGGAGGGGTACATCAGTCAGTAAGGACAAATGCAGAATAGGAACACGGAATGTGAGATCTTTAAGGGTGAGCGGGAATCTGGAGAACGTGAAGATGGTGATGGAGAGGCAAGGAGTAGATGTACTGGAGTCAGCGAGATCAAGTGGGCGGGGGCAGACGACTACTGGAGCGACGGGTACCGTGTGATATATTCCGGAGACGACCAGAGGATTGCAGGTGTAGGCATTATACTGAAGAAAGAATGGGGCATGAGAGTGAAGTCAATCTAGAAGTTGGTGTTGTCGGCCGTTACTTGGTGGAAACGATTCATTAAAATCAATGAATAAACTTGATTTTTTCACAATTTTAATTTTCCTTCCTGATGATGACCTGAGTATCGAAACCTAGGTAGTGGAAGGAAAATAAAAATTGTGGAAACATCAAGTTAATTCATTGATTTATAATCAATCTAGAAGCGAAAGGATTCTGATGGTGAAGCTGGAAGGAGAGCCGACGGACACAGTACATGCCGACGTCTAGCTACTCGGAAGAAGAAATAGAAGAAGTGTATGAGCAAATTGAAGAAGTCCTCGGGGTAGTGAAGGGAAAAGAGAAACTCATCGTCATGGGAGACTGGAATGCAGTGGTATGAGAGGGAAAAGAAGGAAATAGAGTAGGAAATTTTGGACTGGGCAAAAGAAATGCCAAGGCATATGGTAGTAGCTAATACTCTCTTTGAGCACCATCCGCGTATGAAGTACCCATGGAAGATGCCAGGTAATATTGCCACATACCAAATAGACTACATACTTGTCAGAGTCAGATACAAGAACCAAGTCAAACAGTGCAAGAGCTATCCCGGTGCGGATATAAACAGTGACAACAACCTTGTAGCCATGGACAACCACCTTCGATACAAGAAAATCAAGAAGATAAAACGCGAACCAAGATGAGACACGAAAATACTGGCCGTAGAAGGAAATAGAGAGAGATTCGCCGCAGCCGTTGACGGGAAACTAGAGAATGAGGATGAACTGAGCATCGAAGAAAAATGGGATGAGCTGAAGAGGACAATCGCTGAAGTAGCAGAGAAGCAACTGGTGAGGAAGACTGCCAACACGAAGAAGCCATGGATAACGACGGAGATTAGGAAACTAATATCCTATAATCCTAGTAAGTAGAAGAGAGAAGATGAATGCAGGTCACCGTGAGAGAAGGAAAATTAGAGCAAGTAGTTTCCTTCCCCTATCTCGGAAGTACCATTACGTGGGGCGGAAGAAGTACAACGGACATCAAGCGGAGAATAGGCCAAGCTAAGAAGGCGTTCATGGGTAAAAGACAACTGCTGTGCTCAAAGATGATAGGACTAAAAACCAGGAAACAGTATGTGAAAACATTCATGTGGAGCGTGGCACTCTATGGATCGGAAGCATATGTCATTGGAAAAGCCGACTAGAACAGACTAGAAGCCTTCGAAACCTGGTGCTGGAGGAGGATGCTGAAGATAAAATGAACGGACAAAATAGGAAATAATGAAGTGTACAGAAGAGTAGAAGGGGAAAGGACAATTCGTTGTCTCGGGTGTGACTTCATGGAATCGACTTAACATAATGAAAAGTAAAGAAAACTTTGTAATTCCACATAGATATTTATTGTACGACCTAGGTTTCGACGTGGCACGTCATCATCTGGTGAAACCACCATCACCAGATGATGACGTGCCACGTCGAAATCTAGGTCGTACAATAAATATCTATGTGGAATTACAAAGTTTTCTTTACTTTTCATTAGGGAAAGGACAATATTAAGAGCCATAGAGAAAAGAAGAACGAGATGGATTGGACACACCCTGAGACACTATAGGTTTGTGGGGAACATAATTGAAGGTAAAGTAGAGGATAAAGACCCTAGATGAAGACCCAGGAATAAGTTCGTGGACCAAATAAAGATGGAAGTACAAAGGAAGAGATACCAGGAGGTAAGGGAACTTGCATTAGATGGGGAAGGGTGGATGGCTGCAGTCAACCAATCTTAGGATTGATAGACCAATGAATGAATGGAGCTTCCATTTTGAAGGACTGGTAATCTTGAACCGGAGCTGGGAAGGAAAAAAGGAATTGAGGAATCTTCTAGCTCTCATAACGCACGTTCAGAGGATTTCTCTGGTTCTTTAATCTCACAATTAAGGTTCCTGCTGAGACTACCTTGCCATAGTTAAAGGTTTGACCACCAAGTTTCTTTTTGATTTTGAACGAGAAGGTACGCTCAAATGGTTTCAGTAATCTCCAATTGTATAAGTATCCGTGGGGGAACTGATTACAAAATCGGGAGTAAACTTTATCGGAAAATCAATGAACAACTAAGTGATTGCGACCTTTGAATGTTGAAGAAGTTATTTGGAGAAGTGGTCGTAGTGTTTTGCGGTGAAACCAGGATACAATCACGAGTTTCTTCATGTGATAACACCTAGCAGGATTAGAAATATTTTGAGCAAAAGCTATGAGCGAAATTTTATTCATATGAATGCCAGGAGGATATATTTTTAAGGTGTAGTATAAGTAAAGGACTATGCAATATTAGGCCCTATATTAAGTCGTACATTGTATTTCATGACATTTTTTTCATTTCTCTAGGTTTTGTTCTGTGTAATGGAGGACTATGAATCACCCCTAAAAAGGAGAAGAGTAATGGCGAACGGCTGTGTAAGCTGTACCGTTGAAAATGGAAAGAAAGTGTATGCCCCCTGTGTGCGATCAGACTGTTGCGGGAACCAGGCAACATCAGTGACTAACGACAATGAAATATGCTGAGAATCAGTCTTGTGTCTTGGTTACTCAATGAACAAAAAGTGAGTGAACTGAAGGAATAGACGTTTTCTCTGAATGTTAAATCACTCGCATTCTAAAGTCTTAAAAAGACTTGGACTAGTGGAAGTGTTTTCGTGACCATTTAATGGTATCATAGTGAGTGAACATCAGTCATTGTGGATAGTTTTGAATGAAAAGGTCGGTAATTAACCGAGTCTATCGTTGACCTATCTCAGTACGGTTCATCTACTGGGATATGTGTTGCTGGAGTTGATTCAGCGCATTGGAGTGTGGTGCCCCTGGTTCCAGAGAGCAGTGACTCTTTAAAGTTGTGCTGATGACTCGTTATATTTTTAATTGACTTTTGAACTCAGCGAAAATAATGAGTAAGATATAATTAGAACTCGATGCATAATTCTGGGACCATTATAATTTAGTATTCAAGAATATTAAGACATGAAAGAGTAAGTGCCCTGCGACTTTTTCTTGTGTGGAACAAAAACAATTTCCATCTTAAATCTTTTACGACTGTTGGCATTTTTTACTTTATAACTTTATTGTTGAACTTTTAAACCATAGCGTTTATTTTTTCTGTATGGGATGATATGAGGCTTTTATGATATACATAAATAAAACGTATACAAGTAATTTTCGTATTATTATGCAGTGGCCGCATTAAGTAATGAGAGGAATGCTAAGCTATGAAAAAATTCATTTGTGAGCCTACTAATGTACGGCAAACGTGCTTAATTTCAGTGAAAAAGACATTTGATGAAAATATTTGTACGCTGAGTACAGAGTTGGCAACTCGAGTCACTGTCATCCACCAACTTCATCTCCAAACAAATTCTTAAATGGTTCATAGGAAGAAATGTTTTCATAGCTTACCTGCAATGCTATGAGATAATGGGGCAATAACTTCTTCCCAGGTTGGTGCTATTTCATTTATAATATCAGAAGTCAACAGTGATCTGTGGACTACAGTAGACTTCAGCTTTATGAAATTAATCCGTTCGTAAAGGGAATTTCGTCGTGAAGTGAAGAAATGAACTACCGAACGCTACTAAAGGTTTGTCTAGGCCATGAGCACATACACTCCAGTTCATCAATTGATCACTTTGATACGACATGTTCATAAAAGCGGTTGATGAACACTTTGATAATATTTAAATATTGTGATGGAAGAAAAGCGTGTAAAACAGAAGCTTGTAATGAACTTTCGGCCCATCTCAGAGAGCAATAGCTCTGCTCAAATTGATTGAGGGTCGTTAATTTTAACAGTTATGCCATTGTATGTAGTAGGATGGTCGTCATTTTTTATCCAATATCTACTCCTGACGAAAACCTGATTTTGAATGCCTTCTTTCGTAAGACGTACTTACATACATGAGACGTAATTACGTACATAAGTCGCCGACGTCGCGACGTGTCGGGCGAGTGTGTATGTGTTACCTATTCAACATACAAATTTATTTAAGAAATAAAAATAAAACGCGATCAGTTGCATCGCTGATTTTCGATCACAATGATCTGATATTCTTCTCTTTGTACAATGTTCTATGAGTTTTTTTTGTAAATTATACGAATATTTTACTCCAAGAGGATAACACCACTGTGACGTGGAGTTCTCAGTGGCTAAAGTGGTGCTGAATTTGAAGTTTAACATGCAAATATTCAGGTAATACATTGTATGAGAATTTGGCTATGGGAAAAGTTAAATGAAATCCAGGTCTGTCAGGGGTAAATTCTTTCCATCAGCATTGGTGTAGTCTGTGCGTACAAATACTTGCAAGTACTCGCGCACGGTAGGTTCTGTCGTTAAATTTATGATTCCAGCCCTAATCACGGAATCCAGAACTTCATCTATCTTCCATAGCAACTCCTAATTTTTGAAGAATGCACAATTTCCATCGTCTTACAAAGGCGCATATTTTTGTGGAAAAATAAAATCAAAAATATTGGTTGCGATATCAGTTATACAAGTGCTATTGGGATAAGCAAGACCTCTTCGGTAAAAATTATAGAACCAATCCCATCAGTGAGAAATGAGCAATTGCAGAAGTTCTATGGTTGATCTGGAGAGTCAACCAAACTTTACATGTAAATAGGGTAGGATCTGCATTAACTGATTTTTTTTTAAATAGGCAAGGGCTAATACAATTGCATACGGATACTTAAATTATTCACTCCAACATTTTATACCTCACTTGTGACTCTTTGAAGAAAAACCCATCTTAAGCCAAAGCAGTCCCCGGGAGCATGGTACTCATTCATGTAAGTTGTCCTGAGTCGACGGAGTCGGTGGCGTTTGGTGACTTCCTTTCATCGTGCATGGCGGCTCAAGTTGAACCACGAAGGCTCTCAATCCTATGAAGGAAAGGTGAGATGGAGACTGGAAAGCCGTAAAGCTCACCTAACTGGTATTCTTCGGCACCCACGTTGAGAATTTTAATGCGTGCCTCTTCTATTCTAGATGTAGCGACGGGTAACTTACCAGGCAGGAAACTATATCTACATCGATATCGTGCGCTGCAGGCCACCTCAAAGGTGTTTGGCAGGGGGGTGATTTATCATAAATATGCACTATAGTGTAAAAAATTAACTTTCACCAATATGCTCTACACCATAAGTATGCCATCAATACTACAGAAACTATTGAATTAATGTATAATGCAACTACGTAAACGTGATGCATGAGTCATGCGGGGAACTTGCAAAGGATGATGTTAATACTACGCGGCCAATACGTTCCATTCCAGGCGATATTTTTATTCAGATTTCTCCGTAGAATTGATTGATCTCTCGTATTTTCCAACAGGTGTGAAGTTCACGCAGTTCATTTACAAATTTAAGGTGATGTTATCTGCCTTGAAGAATGTGAGTCTATATTGCACACGGCGGGATATCAAGTAGTCCGGATTCAAGTCCCAGTCAAGGTGAATGATGCCTCTTCTGGGGAAATTTCGCTGTATTATTTTTTTACTCTGCCGTAATGTATTTCGACATTCCTCAGCATAAAATGTATGCATATCCTTTAAATAAATGCCTGAGGCCTCGGCCAGAACAATGCACTTGTTAGATAGTTCTTTAAGTAAAACGGAGTTTCATGAGAGACTTGAGCGGAGAGATACCTATCCGATCTTTACTGAAGTGTTCGTCCACATTGCGAAGGACTATTTGATGCCCGTTCGACATGTATATATGCCTCTACTTGCGACATCGACGCAGCAGACGTTGGCCCGGGATGACACGGGAAACGTGTGGTCTGGTGCTTTTGCTGTTCTGTTAAATATACCAGTTTCTCAGAATGGCTGAGTCCTCTCTTCATTATACCCGACGCTTCGAGATTTCCCTAACTTAAACGTTGGAGGTACGATGCAGCCAATCGCTCCTGATAAACATTCTGCGGAGGAGTTCCTGAGGAATACGACTAAGATACCGCATGGCGAGTTTTGCTCCTCCTGCCATGTTCGAACGTCTTGCACCTGCAGCCCATTATCCTGACGAGAGCCAGTTGGACAAGTTGACTGTCGCAGCTGAAGAGTTGGTAAGAGAATACCTTCATCGAACAGTAAACATCGTGGTAAGAGTGTCATCGCATTTTGTGGGGTCACGATGGAAGCATGGAAAAGCGGTGGCAGCATATTGGTTATCCTTAAGAATAACTTGGGAATTCCTTAATGCAGATATGTCGTCAGTTATTGTTCTGATACTACACATTGGTTAAATTCCCCGAGGTGATTGCTCTAGCTGTTGCTGTAATTCGAATGACGGATGTTTCCCAGAGATTTGGAGAGTTGTATCCCGATGGTATTGATTAATCGCGTGGTTGCTTGCATACCAACTTTTAACTCTCCTTGAAAAGCCATGCCTGTCGAAAAAATTACTCTAGTGAGAGCTTATTTTTTCGACGGTCATTGCCAGGTTATCGGTGCTATTTCCCCTAGTGGTAACGGACTAGAAGTAGTAGTCACGTTTGAGGGAGAGCATAGAGAAATGCCGTCTCTCAAGTCAAAATATTGGTCATATGATATGGAAATGATGCCTTTCATTAGAAGACGAATGAGTTCTCAAGTACAGAATCATTTCTCTTTCAAATCAACTTGAAACGTATATTGGAGAGGATTTATAGGAATTCATCTTTGCGGCATTTGCTTGGAGTGAGTCACTTGTAATCACCAGGGAGGGTAACGGACGAAAGCAGTCTACTTTCATTCATTCATTAGTTGTTCAATCCTAAGATTGGTTGACTGCATCCCTCCACCCCTCCCTATCTAGTGCTAGTTCCCTTACCTCCTGGTATCTCTTCCTATGTACTTTCCTCTTTATTTGGTCCATGAACTTATTCCTGGGTCTTCCTCTGTGGTATTTACCCTCTACTTTACCTTCAATTATGTTCCCCACAAACCCATTGTGTCTCAGGGTGTGTCCAATCCATCTCGATCTTCTTTTCTCTATGGCTCTTTATATTGTCCTTTCCCCTTCTACTCTTCTGTACACTTCATTATTTCCTATTTTGTCCGTTCATCTTATCTTCAGCATCCTCCTCCAGCACCAGGTTTCGAAGGCTTCTAGACTGTTCTGGTCGGCTTTTCCAATGACCCATGCTTCCAATCCATAGAGTGCCTCGCTCCACATGAATGTTTTCACATACTGTTTCCTGGTTTTTAGTCCTATCATCTTTGAGCACAGCAGTAGTCTTTTTCCCATGAACACCTTCTTAGCTTGGGCTATTCTCCGCATGATGTCCGTTGTACTTCATTTCCTTTGAAAATGTGACTTTGTGCGGGATGTCAAAGTTTCCCAAATTTATTCATCACGAAAAATGGAAAAAAGATCAAAGTATCGATAGAATAGTGTGCTGAATGTCTGCTATCATCGGATTGCAGAGATGATTCCATGATCCTTCAGGCGGTGTTATGACATATTAGATCTCAAATATGTACGTCTATATTAATTTTAAAGGTGAGAAGCTTCTTTCAGCATTTGTAACACGGATGGGATTTATTATGATAATATGCATTAGCTGTACAAGTATCAGGTAAATATCCTCGTGATAAAGCTTCCCTAGCTAACAGATTTTTTGATGCAGTATGTTTAAATATTTTACTTATCGAATTACTCCTTTCCATCAATGTCCCTGGAATCCCTACATGCATCGATATCCTCAAAAGTTTTGCAGTTGCTCAACAGTTCATTGCCATTCAAAGATTTCAATTTTGAAGTGCACGATTACATTTCAGGGTCCGGAGTCCAAGTCCCGAGTTGACGTCGATGAGACAGCACGGTTGAACCACAGCCCCAGCGCGGGAAAGCAGTAAACGGTACGGAGCGGAACAATAATGGATCAATATTACCAGACATTTCATTCATTGCCAATTAGAATAATTATACCATATTTCAAAGTGCGCATATTTTGATATGAAGCAGTTTTGTATGCACACCCAACCTTCCTCATGAAATCAAATCTCCAAATTCGAACGCAACTTTGTTCCTTTCTACATGAGAAAGAACAGGGTTAAATGATAGGACCAGGAACTCACCCATAACAAATTGCTGCCGATCCTTTTCGGCCCGTAAATTGGTCGGAGTATTTCTTCCGCAAGCCGATGAATTGGCTGATCCTTTCGTCTGTCCCTAGTATATCAGAAGAACATCCATCAGTTTCTCAGAATTGTGATTTATCGCAAGACATCGCATTGGAAATTCGCATTATTGACGAAATATTATCCACGAAAAACCAATAAGACAATGAAGTAGCCAATTTTCATCGCTGCCCTTGAGAATCGCGATGCGTATATTCCGATGAAATAATTTGAAGGTAAATAACACTAAAGCTTCCACTAAACCATATTATCAGGA
The DNA here is from genome assembly GCA_963169105.1 of Ceriagrion tenellum. Classification (NCBI taxonomy): domain Eukaryota; kingdom Metazoa; phylum Arthropoda; class Insecta; order Odonata; family Coenagrionidae; genus Ceriagrion; species Ceriagrion tenellum. Next base: position 57,343,648 of record OY720636.1, on the reverse strand, counting down.
CAATCTTGATAAATTGTAGACGGTGTCATTAAATTTTTATCATTAAATAGAATATACACCAGTCATAGTACGACATGGGAACGGAAGGCCACGTGCTTGGAATACATCCCAATTATTAACCTAATATACTGGCAAAGAAATTTAGCTAATTTAAATTTAGCTAGTATCGATATTCATGCCTAAATAATTATTTAGATAGCGTTAATACAGGTTTCCCTCTAACAACTTGCCGGGTGAAGCCATGCTTCCTCTCATTTTTGGTTTCCTACTTTAATACTGTTTGCTAGTTCACATTAAAATGGCGTGGAATATAAAATAATCACAAAGTGGAGAGTGAACCATCAATACTTACAAATAAAATTGCTTTCTGAAGACATTGCGTCCGTTCTTCCTTTCCTCTCCAAGGTAGAGCGTCTTCACCGCTGGCTTCTTAGGGCGCAAAAGGGCGCATCGTCATACAATCACATACGCTAATAATAATAATGTTTATTGGGGTACGAAAGCGGACCACCAGCCTCCTCGTGGTGTACCTGGCAACGGCTTTGCCGGCTAATGGTGGACGTCTATGTGGCGGGCTAACCACCTGCCATGCAGTATAATCTGGTTCCAAGAAAGAACTCAGATAAGGCCACCCACAACCGGCCCCTGTCGGATGGGGGCCCTAGCAGAGTTGGGCGTGGCCAAGGAAAAAGAAGTACTAGGATGGGAGCTTGCATTGAGCGGACGGAAGCCTTAAGGGGCGACCTCCTCGCATGCTATGCTGCCAGCGAGCCCATACGCAGGGGTTACATGGCCAGGGTGCACTCTTTGTGGTGTGAGATGCATCCGGAACACGACCACCTGTCGCAGCAGCACTTGCGCGACCAGGCCAACCACCTATGAACAGTGGGTGACAGGGTTACCGAGATGGGGACTTGGTAAGTATTCTAATGCCTTCTTTTGCAATAGAAATACAGATTTCATGTTAGGGGCATCCCCCCATATTTCCCACCCATATTCCAAGTAGCTGTTCAAAAAAGAAAATATAACATTTAATGAAGTCATGAGGGACTATCAAGCTTAGATTTCTTAAAATAAAGAGAGCTTTGGAAAGCTTTTTATTAACCTCAGTTATGTGATAGCTCCAGATGAGTTTGGTTTCGATGTAAAACCCAAGAAGTTTTGTTGGATTCTGATTACCTGAGGTGAACTTCAGGCTACAGATTAGCCTTTGACTTTTTTCCCTGATGAGTACAAAACCATTAACTCTAAACCAGTCATCAGCCAATACTAGGTGATAATCTGCACTTCCAGCAGCAGTGGCAGTACTTTTACAGACATCTATTAAGGTTGTATCATCAGCATAGAGAATGGAATTTGTGGGAATATTGAATGGAAGATCATTGATGATAATTAAAAATAAGATGGGTCCTAGGACAGACCCCTGGGGAAAACCATATTGAGTAGAGAGGAAAGAGGACTGTATTCCCTCCATTTCAACGCATTGTTGACACTGAGAAAGATATGACTGGAAAAGAGACAACTCAACTCAACTCCTGAGATCCCATAGTATTTCAATTTTTCCAGTAGTATTGAGTGAGAAACACAATTGAAAGCCTTGGTAAGATCACAAAGGGTTAAAGCAACAGATGATTGGTCTTTGTACGAGTTGTGAATGATGCTGGTGATATATTGAAGAGCTCATGTGGTACTCTTACCTTTACGGAAACCATATTGTGATGAACTAAAAAAGCCACAATTCTCTAAGTAGTACATAGTATAGCTGGGATTTAATAATTACCTCAAAGAATTTACCTATGATTGGTATGACTGAAATAGGGCGATATGAGTTAGGGTCATCTTTAGGGCCTTTCTTGAACACTGTAATCACCCTTAAATATTTAAGATTATGTGGGAAAACACCAGATTGAAAACAAGTATTGATAATTATACGGAGAGGCTCCATTATGGATTCATTTAAACTCTTGAGGAGGTTATTTGAGAGGCCATAAATGTCTTTACTGTTTGAGTTTTTAAGAAATTTCTTTACCTTGAAGATCTCTTTTGGTGTAACCCATTTCCACTTAAAGTGGCTCTTGTTTATCGTGTATTTTTTTAGTTTGTTATCAGAATTGGAGATGTATTCACAGTTAGCTACTCTTTTAGCTTGGATTACTTGCCAATTGTAATCTTTCTGTACCTGGGTTTGAAGTTCTTTGTTTAGTTCGTTACTGTTATTTCAATCCTTCAGTACTGAGACCCTTTAACCCGTTGACTTAGTATATTTTAAAAGATCGCCTTTCCTTGGGTAACTATTAATTTCTTCAAAATTCCGCTTTCAAATTTTATTTTTTATTTCTAAAATTATTTGTTCTATGGATTTGAAATTTTTACCCATAAAAGATATCATATTATGAAATTACGAAATGACACACCGTTAATTAATTAGAGGCATCCAAAAATCGTAATGTATGACAACGGCGATTCGCCGTTTCTTTAAACTAGGGCCAGGTTATACCAAGCGGTGAATCGACGACGTCTCTTTAAGTCAATGGGTTAAAATAGGCCGTGTTGTCAGAGGTGTTCATTTTTAAAGTCCATTAATGTAACCCAGATAGAGATGTCCTTGCTGCTGGCATCACAGGTGGAACTGGGGTGGAAAGACCACCTTGTCATTCAGAGGAGCTGCAACACTGATGCACACCTTTAATGCCTCATTTTTAAGTCCACCCCTTGGCAGTCAGTTACAGACCAAATATAGACTAGATGTAACCAATGCTGCTTAAGGTAATCCCAGTTCTACGCCACTTACTGACGAAGAATTTTTGTTTAGGGTTAACATTGCTGTAAATTGGCAAAATAAGTAATGCTAATACAAAAATATGGCAAACTACTAAGCATCATGCTTATTTAAGATTACTAACTCCAACTTTTTCTCTTAATTTCTGAGTATCACTTAGACACTATGGGTTGATTCTAATTACATAAAAATATTTTGCAAAGTATGAAAAACTTATATTGTGTTCATTGTGTCACAGTTTACCATTACATACATCCAGATGACCTTAGATTGTTAGTTGGGGGAGCCTTCGACAGGAGCTTGGGCACCTAGATCTTGAGTGGTCTATTGTGCCAACCCCATGTTTAACCTGCCTGTCACATGCAGACAGTGGACAAGAGTGGTGAAGCCACGAAAGAGTCACAGTGAAGGTATGTATGGTCGCCCATCCAACTCTCTTCCAGGCCCAACATTGCCTAACTTCAGTGATCTTACGGGAACTGGTGTTTCAATTAGGCTATGCCCTTGCCCTCCAGATGACTTTACTCCTAGATGAATTAGTAATGACCAATGAATCAATGAATGAAAAATCAATAGGATTTGATGGTACATGTTTATGAGCCTGCAGTTAGTATTTTTACAGTCTTGAAAAATAATATTTTCTTTAAATTATCAATATGGCTTCAATCAAGAGTCATTTACCTCTCCACTACTTAACACCCCATGTTGGAAGAACTGAATATACACAGGTGTCACTATATAATTATTATAGGAAGCTATTACCTATTTCAAAATATCTTTGTTTTTCAGCTTTTTGTGTTTGCCGGAAGTTCCAAGCACCTCTGTTCCCTCAGGGTATGGAGAAAGCAAGAAGGGAGAGGCCAATTACTAGACACGGGGAAGGGAGGAAGTGCAAAAATGAAGGGTTCCCATTTCTGATGAAGTCTATAGTAAGAATGTTATATCAATTCATGAATATGACTTACAATAGAGGTTACCTGAGCAGGACAGTGCTCTGAAGCATGAAGTGAACATGAATGCAGCTTAAGGCCAATTGTAATTCCCATGAGATATGCTCCTCCCATTACTTTCCTATTTTCTCTTTTCATCTCAGGTACTAGGAGCCCTTCAGCCATGAATATGATATCTGGCATGAATAATTACTTTAACGTGTTGAGCACAGGTGTCACTCATAAGTGAGGCACTTAGCACTTGCCCATATGAGTAAAGACAATTGGCTATTTCAACTCTTTGAGTGCGGCATGACGTGATACCATATCATAGTTGTATTTACACAGGTGCTGATGACGTGATATTACATCATGGATACTGTGAGTGCTTTCACTTGGGGGGCTAGTGAAAATAGTGAAAGCTGGAACACTCACGCTCTTCACTGGAATACATGATATCACTCGATGTGATATCATGTATTCAACACCCACATAAAGACAACCATGATGTGATATCACATCATGCAGCATGCAAAGGGTTTAAAAGCTCCTTTGAAAATTTGGAAACTGGTAAGTGACAAGAATATCTTCAACACATTCAACATGTTGAAGGAGTTTTTCAATACTACTTTCTAAATTGGTGTCATACATAATTATGAAGGATGTTTTTACAGGGCTACCAGACTTGAAGTGTCAGACAAAGAAAAGTAATGTTGAGGTCTTGCCCTTGGCTAGTTGTTCAGTGCAGTTTCAGGGTAGCAACCCAGGGATGGGATATGGCCCAGTACTGAATGAGGAGGGTGGGGCTACCTGAATACTGCAGCAGCCCAGTTTCAAGCCATGAAAAGCCTCCCTCAAGGGGGATACAGTCGAGTTGGAATGCCTTGACCTCTGTGCAGTGCAATTTTAGGCAGTGAGTTTTAGGAGTGCTTTCCAGCAAGTGAGTTTTAAAGGAATTTAGCAGTGGAGTTTCAGTTGGCCAGCATTTCAAGCTATGGATTCAAGCCAGTGCAGTCCATTTATAAGGTAGTTTTAAGCCAATTTACCCCTATTCAGTGGAGTTTCACCCCAGTTTCAGTTTAGTTGCAAGACAGATTTTTCTGCCTGAGAGTTTGGTTGACAATATTTTCCTGCAATTACAGGAGGCGTCCATTGGTCCAAGTGGAGATGTTGGGTCATTTCCTACGGATAGTGGTGTCTGACAAAATACTCAAGCCACTGCAGAAGCCTGTGCTCCAATATTTTGAAGAAATGTGTATATTCATTGCTGTATAATCACTTGGTTAATTACATCGTAAATAAACCAAAATGATTTGTAAATATATTTGTGTATATGTTATTTACTGAATAAATGAACACCGGCAGGGCTGATGTCATTTTAAAAGACTGCTAACCCATGCATGAAATATAATAAACACTACTACTTTCAATTGCATTTGATTAATGTTCATTAAATTCCATGTTCCTCTAATTGAAATGCAAGTATTAATCGGAGCAATTCCAATTAACAATAATTATGCATTGGAAAATGTTAATATTAGGGCTGATGATATGCTACAATACTAATTTTTATTTCCTCCAATTTCATTGATTTGAAAACGCATTGTTGGTTAAATTTCTTGTTATGAAAAATTAATTATTCTATTCCAATAGAACGATTGATTCATCCTGTAAAAGGTCTATTAAAGAGAAAAGAAATTTTACCAGACGACCAATCAAAACATTGCATTTTTATCAAAACTAATATCTGTGAGTGAAAAGGAACTATCGTTTAAAGTAAATAATATTTAATAAACGTATAAATATAGCATTTCACGTGCTAACTATGGTAAAATATAATACATCAATCAAACTAATAAAGTCATCAAAACTTCTTCCAAACGAGCGTTAAGGCTTTAAATATATTCAATAATATCATATCATTCAAAAATAATATGAGAAAACACTTAAAACCGTCGCTGACGGTGAAAGAGCGGCATCCATGCGATTTCCCATTTCGAAAATACCGCCTGCCTCCCTCAAAAAGCAGCGCCATGGAACAGCCAATTATAAAGCAAATCTGGTGGCCGAAATCGGCCCCAATTTCCCCGCGAAACCTCAATCCTTCGGGCACTTTTAACCCTTCACCCGAACTGCTTGAAAAACTCAGAATTTCTTGAGCTCAAAATTCAGAGGGAAATACGGGAAAATCGGCTGTTCAAGGACGAAAGTGGCTGGGGTGTGAGGAATCGGCCGAGGCCAGGAGACGCTCAAGGTAATCATAAAGTAGGACAAGGACATTGGTCTCGAGTCTAGTGGGCCTGGGTTCAACCCAATATTACCAGAGAAGGGAAAACAAATGCGTAACGAGAATGCATTTATAATTTCATTTCCTGCCATATATTTCTGTAACCAGGGCACGCAGCGCCATGGGAGGACGACCATTCGAAAGACGAAAAAAATGCCATTTTTCTCGTGCAAGTCAGGTTATTGCGATAGGCTCTCCTAAGGAGAAATTAATATTTTACTCTTTCAATCCTTGCGCACATATATTTCTTCCCAGCCTGTTCGGAGAGGAGAGGTTCGCGCGCGGTCGGATTAGGGCCGAAGGAGGAAGCTGCTGCACTCAAGGTTTTCCCTCACCAATGCGTCGCTACATCAACCAGAACAATGCACATGTGCTACTTTAGTACCACAAATGTCATTATTATAAGAGGAAATTAATGCGTATGCATTAAATAACGGTTCATCTATCATGCATAATGACAAAATTATCCAAAGTATAGCGATTAAATTCATAGTCAGACAAATATTGATTCTTCTTTGAAGGTAATATAATTAAGTGTCGTAACGTACGTGTTGAAGCTTCACTGACAGTGCCATCCTAGGCAATCACGCATGATATAATCGTGTGCATGAGGGAAACGATGATTTAAAGGGGGAAGTATTTCTCTGCGGATCGTACCTTTGGCCTGGAAATCATTTAAGTTCTAGTTGGTTGTAGCCGACGGTCTACTCAGAGTCGAACTGTCGTGCGCTGGACCTCGAAAAATCCTTAATGATGACTTGTAAACGTCGACCGCGCTTCAAGAGAATGGCATTCGTCCGTGTGAAGATATTTTCAGTGTAGGTAGAAATTGCCCCGAGAAAAAAAAAGCCACCACTGAGGATTGAACCTCAGATCTAAGGCATGGAAAGCAACTACGCTGAACACTGCCCTATATAGAATCCTTTTTATTATCTGCAATTTCTGGAATTTATAGGATGGGTGTAAAGGGTGAGCAATCGGCTGAGGCAAGGAGGTGCTCAATGTAATATTTAAGTAGGACAAGGACATCGATCTAGAGTCAAGTAGGCCTGGGATGACCCTAGAATGGAAAACAAATGCGTAAAGAGATTATTTTAATAACTTCCTTTCCAGCCACATATTTCCACAACCAGGGCTCGCAGCGGCAATGGAAGACCCTCGTTCAAAAGACGAAAAAAATGTCATTTTTCTCGCGCAAGTTTGGCTATTGCGCTAGGCCCTCCGAAGGAGAAATTAATACTTTTCTCTTTCATTTCTTGCGCATGAATATTTCTTTTCAGTCAAGGTTTCATTCCAGGAGAGTGGCTCGCGCGCTGTCGGATTAGGGACGAAGGAGGGAGCAGCTGCTTACTGTCGAGGTTTCCCCTCCCTGAAGCATTGTTATATTAACCAGTCAATTTTTTCATTATTATGAAAGGCATTTATAAGTAGGAATGCACAAAGTATGCGTTCCAGAAGAAAGAAAGGATTCATGATTAAAAACATGTCTGTAAAAGAAAAATTCTTATCGCGTAATATAATTTTGACTTAATGTTATTGTAATTAAATTGATACGTATGTAGGCATTTAATAATGGTTCATAGATCTGGAAAATGGCATAATCAACAAAATTATTACGATTGAATGCTTGTACCGACAAATATTGTATATCCAGTGACGGTAATAGGTATAGTGTCACAACATGCGTAGTAAAGTTTCACTTAAACTGAAAATTCTTTTCAATAAGAAGTAAGATATCCGTGAGTATGAGGGAAAGGATGATATAAAGGGGAAGGCAATGCATTTCTCAGAGGGTTGTCTCATCAGCCTGGAAATCGCTGGCTGTATTGCAGATGGTCCATTCATCAAACTGTCATCCACCAGAATTCTAGAGATTGTAAATTACATATCGTAATCAGTGAGTGAGCTACAAGCTAATCAAAATTGTCGGTGATGAGAAATTGAAGAAGAATGTGAAAGTCTTGAATTGTAGAAACAAGTGTCATAGAGATGCCTTGAGAAAAAAACTGGCATGAAACTTTAGCATACCAGGTCACGATGCAGAACACAACTCTACTGATTCTTCCTGAGCAGCAATTACTGAATTACTGGAACCCAATTTCTACCTAGATATACTCGAGAGGCCACCAAATCGTCGCCTTTTCCACATTCAGCACCCCTTATTGCTTTGAGTCCCTCAACAGCTCTCTCAGTTTCATCATACCCACAGTGAATTCAGCCATGCTCTTTCAATTGCTCCTTTTCCATAAGCTAAAATACATTTTTATGCTTAACTCAGAATGCAATTGCGGTGATGAGGACACTTATACAAAGAAACAAGAGTAAAATCAGGACGTTTTTGCTTGCTTTATTGATTTTGATAAAGCTTTTGACAAGGTAAATTGGAATAAACTAGTGGGAAAATGGGAATAGATTGCCGAGACAGAAGACTAATCCGAAACTTATATATGACACAAAGGGTGCCGGTGAGGGTGGCTAATGGTTAATCAGGGTGGGCAAGTATAGGTCACAGGATAAGGCAAAGGTGCCCATTGTCGCCATTGCTTTTCAACATTTATGCTGAGGAAATGGTAAGACAGGCATGGGAAGAACTTGAAGTCGGAATCAAAGCAGGAGGGCATCTGATATAGTCAGTAAGATTTGTGGACGATCAGGCATTGGCAAGTGGATCTTCGAAGGGACTGCAAGCTTTGGTGGATACTTAAGAAATGCAATGCAGCATATTCAGAATTAAGATAAATAGTAAGAAAACAAAAGTAATAAGATTCTCTAGGAACAAAGAAAGCTAGGTTTGTGATTAAAGTTGGAGGACACAAACTGGAGCAAGTAGAGCAATTTAAATACTTAGGTAGTATGCAAGAGGAAAACTGACATAGTAGCAAAGACATACAGAAGAGGATAACGCTAGCTAAGGAGCCATTTAGTAACAGAAGGGAGCTGATGATGGGGACATAGGGTAAGGATGTGAAGAAAAGGCTGGTGAAGAGCATAGTGTTGGAACATTGAGTTGTTGGGGCAGAAATGTGGGCCCTCAGAAAGGAGGACGAGAATTGATTGCAGGCATTTGAGATGTGGGTGTGGAGAAGGATGGAGAAGGTTAGGTGGACGGAAAGGAAGACCAACAAGGAAGTGCTTGAGATGATGGGAGAGGAGAGGAAATTTCTGAATGAAATCCTGTTTAGGCAGGGTAGGTGGCTGAAGAGTTTACAAAAGGTGATGGGTTGCTCGAGAGTGTGATAGAGAGAAGGATGTTTGCCAAATGGGGAAGAGGAAGAAAGAGAATAGGTTTCATGGATGGGATGAAGAAGGGTAGATCATTTGCTGATGCAAAAAATGATATACTGGAGGGGGATGGGCCCCTGAATGGGTAGAGGACCAGGAGGAGATTCTCTGACTTTCAGCGAAACTTACCTTAACCAGTAGAATACTTAAAAAAAAAAAAAAAAAAACAAATTGTTCCAGTCAAAGAATTCTATTTCCATGCACACACCAAGTATAATTCACACTCTAAAAATTTATAACCATACAACTGAAGATACAGTACTGTTATAAAACTCAAGTGGCATAGAATTAGTTGTTTCTGATGTAGGGACTCAAAAGAGGGGGCAGATGAAGACCTTTGAGGGCAAAGGTAGCTCTAACTAGATGCTGCAACAAAGTCTGAAATGAAATTGTACTATCTGTAACCCTGAGAGTTTAACAGAGTGGATTACTGTCGATTGTCCTTGTTGTCTGCTATCAAGCAGAACTGTATCTATAAGGACATACCAATAAAATTAATTTATCTTGGAACTTAATTAACATGGAGACAAACCAGTGAACATTCATATGCCCTGAAACCCCTCATCAACCCTTGTTGATTTTCTCATCCCTCCTGGTTCTGGGGAGGATTTTTATGACTGTCCCACTCTTAGGTTCCTGATGAGTCTTTGAACAACACAAAGGTCATTCGCCATTCCTTCACATCCCTCTCTCCCCTTTGCATTGGTGTTAAATTTGTGTGCAGCCAGCTGGGGTAGCAAGGCAGAGGAAGTGGTCTTAGGGCTGGGTAGCACAGTCATCAGAATGGGAGTGAGGGAAACAGGGTTTGACCACAATTAAAGGTCTTTGCATAGTCAATTAGTGTGCTGAACATATTGAGTACCCAGTGGTATGCACCTCTCCATGCGTCACCAATTCACAGACATCACAGCATGAAGGTGGCAGCAAAAAAGAAGGTTGCAGTCAAAAGTTAATACTTACAGTCATGACAAAAGATGTGCTTCAGATGATTCCATTCACTCTGGATTGGTAAGCATGACCAGTTAGGGATAAAGAAGCTTGCATTTTGCAGCTATTGTTTGGGTCATGGTGAGCAAAATACTACAGTAAACCCCCTTTACGATGGGTTCACTTTGTGATGGATTCACTTCACAATCTGCAAGCTATTGTGCATGACTTTAAAATTTCAATGATATTTTATACCCATGATTTTTAAGAAATTTCTTAAACATTTAACCCTTATGTGTAAACGGACTGTATTTTTTATGATAGCATCGTAAATATTTATAGTTACAAGAAAAAAGATCCCGAGGATGGTAAAATGCTGGTTCACTTTATGACAGAATTTATTTTATGCATTGTACCATGGAACAGATTAAAATCGTAAACCATGGGTCTAATGTATAGGTCATTTTTTATGCAGATGCTGAGAAGTATTTTCATTTAATTATCTTTTGGTTCCATTTTTCTAAAAGTAACACTTACCTTGCAACTTTCTTGCTACCTATACAATATATCACAATAATAATACAATGTAAAATTATAGCACCATAAATTTATATTTATCTTCTTGTCTGCCCTACCCATTTGTAGCCATGAGAAAGGATGTTCAATCAAGAAAGAAACATCAACATTTTTTCCATTGATTATTATTTAGGACAAAACAATGCTTTGAAGACCAGCATCAAAGCAGTAATAATATTAAAATAATTCACAAGAATTTTCTTAAAAAAATCATCAGAAACCAGTACATATGCACTTCCTAAGCTATCTTACTACAAGGAAGATGATACATGTATTGCACTGTCTCGGCCTATATAAAATTAAGAATTTTCAGAAAATTTAATCTCAAACTCAAGCATGGTCATTGTCCATAGAGACTAAAACTGATCAATTCAGCACCTATATTAACATATTTAGTATTTATATTAATACTTTCTGAGAAGACATGGCAGTAGAATGCCAGATAAAAGAATAAATACATAGTTATACATCTCATTTATACATCACTAGCACAATAGAAATTTGACTGAACAATATTTAACAACATGCATAGTTTATGCTATTATCCCTAAGAAATAACTTCTCTTGATGTCATAAAAATAAATATCACAATTTGGTTGAGTGCTGAGAAATCAGCACATAGATTTCTTACTCTTCCATCAGCACCTACCATATACTTCATCTAAAAAATATACCAGCTCAAACACTCAGACCAGTTGCAAAAGAATGTTTGCATTACTCAAGACATAAATACGATGGGACAAGGAGAAACAAATTTGCTGAAAATTTAGGCATGTTGAATTTTGAGAATGTAACATAAAGCTAATCACTTTTAAATAAAATGAACTAAAAAAATCACTTGAAATAATCAAGTGAATCACTGGAACAAAGTCATTGACACCCGTTTTCCAAAATGTCACACAAAAATACTGTCACTAATAAAATTTTTGAGCCTTTCAAACGTCTCCACCTGAAAGAGAAAAATAAAAACTCATATCATAATCTGGATAAGTAAACTAAAATATATCAATAATGGGTTAAAAATTTCAGTGTTACTGACAATGATGATTTCCTTATTACAGAAGTCAATGAAAAACAGAGTAACAATTTAAATCATCCCTTGAGATTAATGATGAGCCATTCTGAAAATTACCACTGTAATTTTCTTAAGTTATCATGGTACTTTTCATAATTTATGACAATCCCTGAAAATAACCATAATTTTCCATAATATTCACCTATGTTTCAGATATTTTTCATTATGATACTTCCCAAACATATTCTTTTAAGCCAAGTCTACATATATTTTTTTTAGTCTTATTTAAAAATAAAGGCACATACAATTCATTAGCGAAATACTTAAGTGATTCTTAGAAACTGGAATATTTGCTGTGCTATCGTTTGAACAGTTGAGGTAGTTTGAGCAAAATTTCATTTCACCTAGAAATCTATGAATACGGTCTCATTTTAAAGAGAGATACATATCTTACTCTTCCAAAGATGCCAAAATATTAGCCCTTAACAACCTATTTCCCGTGATTTTGCACAAAAAATACCAGCCATTTTACATGGGAAATGCTACGTGAATGCACTTCAGAGAGAACTAATTGATAAAATGAGGTATTTCTAACACCTAGATCTCATAAAAATTACTGACAGAGGGTAATTTGAATATTTTCTAAACTATTTATGCAAGCAAATCATATTGTCACCGCCGTCATTTTTTCACGATCACAAGAAACCTTCCATTGCGGTGGAGTTTTAAACGTCCCGTGCGAAAAAAATGAGTCAAGTTGAAGCCTTATATTTTTCCGTTATTTAATTACTTAAAATTTCAGTCACATAAAAGTATATCATTGGACCATTAATAATGCAACATTTAATTCATACTTCGCAGATGCTGAAATTAAAACATATGATTTGAATATGGTCTCCTTTCTGACAAGGGAACTATATCGCTCAAACTACCTTGAATGAAATTTTATTGTACCATGACTAAAGAAACCCAAATTGAACATGACCTGCCATAATTGTTTTTACATTTTCTTTGACTCAAATACATTAATGCAGCAATAGTAATGGTTTAAATGTTGTTCATCCTTTACTATCGGCTTTGCTCTTAAATCCTTCATTAGCTATTAATAGCTGAAAATGAAAAATGATAGAAAAATTATGGTAATTTTGAAGAAATACCATAAATTACCTTGGTAATTTACCTCAAATGAAAATATGGTAATTTTTCCACCTCTAGTTGAGATTTAATATTCTAGAATAAGATTCTAGATTAAAAAGGAGAAAAAAAACATCCTAAAGGAGATCCAATAGTGACTAGATAATTCTGAAAGAACAAATCTCAGTTCATGTAGTTGAATTTTTTCAGCCATGATAGGTTATTTTTGGGTACGGGCACATTTATCTGTGAGAAAAACTGAAAGCTTTTTTTTTCAAAAACCCACCTGAGATGGAAGCTGTGTGTCTTCTTGATTGGACGGAGCTTGAATGGGGATAACAGCAAGCACCACCACCAATCCAGCCTTTCTTGCAGGCCTGCCCCTCATCGTCCTCCTCTCCAACCCCATTGGCATCCTTCTGCTCATTGGCAAATCTTATAAACACCTATAACAATTGAGAAGCCTAAGTCAATATACATTTTCAATTAAGAGTTGCAATTACCATTCTCTACATTTTTGCATTGCTATCCATTACAATTTACTATTTCAAGTACAAGTTGCTATTACAATCCATTATATTCATGGGTTGCATTCACATATTTTTTTATCAAACCTCCAATTTCAAACTCAAAACCTGTTTTCACCATATTGTGATTCACATATGATCCTTGAGTTCTTTATCACACCCAGTTCATATTTTAAATAAATCCAAATCAGTTTTTTTCTCATACCTCTATACCCACAACCCCCTAAAACCCACAACTAGCTCTGCTTTTTCTCTCAAAATCAAATCTAATCTGGGCTGGGAATCTATTTTATCTATCAATAAATATAAAAATTGATGTAGTTATGTCATAACTAATCATTTCTCATCAGCATTTATCTCTTGGGCTTTGGATTTCAATACACTCACTCAAAGAGAGAGGCAACCATAGCATTTTGCGGAGTCAACCTCAAGTGTACTGAATATACATAATGGCAACCATGTGTCTAGACATGCACCTTGCTACATGGCACAAAACCTCAAAGGTGAGGGGAAGCTCACTCTTTTGCCTCTCTCTCTTTCCTATCACACAAAGCAATTACAGCATAGAGGACACACTAAATAAAATATGGATGACTACACTAGCACTGACAATGATCGTCATGCCAGTCAACAAGAAAATAATCTTGACCAACAGTAGAAGAAAAACATCTTGAACCATCACCCCTTATAATGTAAGATCTTTGCAGTGTACCACCATGCCACAATGTAGGAAAATAAAAGGTTAGGTGAACATTTTTTAATGTTTGCAGCCTGAAAAAGTATTGAGTGACTAGGCAAATAAAGGCTGGGTAGACCTTTCTCTCCAGCTGAAAGCTTTGTTTTTCAAGAATAAAACGAGAATTTTTGCAAAAAAACTGCATATTCATAAAAATATGCTAATTTTGCCTAAAAAGCAGCAACTGGTTGCTGTGTGTAACCACCAGGAGCACTGATTGCTTCATCAGATCAGTAAAATTGAACATTCATGCATTGCCTCTAGGGCAACCTCTAAATATAAATATTTTAACTGAATATTTACAAAGCCTATTTATTTACCTCAGAATATACAGTAGCAACTCGATAATACGAAGTTGGCGGGACCGAAAAGTCGGCACTTCGTATTTTTGAGTTTCGTATTTTCGAACCTTTTTAATAAATCACGGAAAATATTTCCCCTCTCCTCCCCTGACTTCTCTGGTCATTGGAAACATTTTAAAATGATTTATAGTTGTTATTTGAGAAAGCATTCGAAATACTGCCTTTAAATCATACGTTAAATGCCATAAACGTTCGTGAAATAACTATCACCACTTAGTTCGCTTTGCAAATGACTTTTAGTTTGATATAATTTTCTTTGCAAAATTATCGCCCTGTTTAGAAGACGTATATAAGGAAAGTTCTGCATTATTTATGAGACTTAAGCTTTGTTAATCTGCAGCTAATCAGGACGTGCAACTGGTATGGCCGTAGTTTCTAACATCTACGCAGTTAAGACGGCAGCTGGCCCAACTGCGCTTCCAATCACCTTTTCTTTGTCGCTCAATTACAGATAAAATGAGCAAAACATTCACTCCAGTTGAACAAAAATTCCTCCACGGATCATTGTTTGTGGTTTCTTTCCCGTCGCCTGTTGGATATACGAACTTCAGAAGAAATATTATTTCGTTCCAACTACTAATCGCATGATGACAATTTGGGCGTGATCCGGACATTTTCCATATCTTAATCATCTCGGAGTATACTAAGTTTCCGGTTCTAAATGGCGATATTTTTTGGACCGATGGAATATTTATGTGGAAGTCGTGGAGAATGATACCGAAGAAAATAGAACCCCAGATCACGGTTCTTGGAGAAAGAATGAACGCTTCAACTGCCGCCCAGGACATGCCTTTGCTTGCAATGAAGGCGCTTCACCAATCTAATTCTCATCGATGTTTTTAACATCTACGCAGTTAAGACAGAGCTTGCCCGACCGTGGTTCCAATCGCCCTTTCTTAATCGTTCAATAATAGGTAAAAAGAGCAAAGGAAGCCCATTAAAAAAATCATTCAAAGGTCTTATTTGCGGTTTCTTCCTCGTCGCCTACTGGATATACGAAATTGGGAAGAAATATTATTTCGTTCTTATCGATCTGTGGTAAAATCCTGATAACGACAATAAGTTTACGCAGAGTAGTATTTCCGTAGTTAGATCCTTCTAAACGTCGGGTGATTTTGAGATAGAACGCATCAGGATCCAATAAATGCCCATGTTGAGTCATATCCACATATTAAAATCCTAAGGACTCAAAGTTACTCATGCCATCACAATGAAATCAGATTCACCTGGTTATTTATCTCGTGGAAATCAGGGATAGCAGTGATGATATATCAAATGAATGGTATCAAGGACTGGTTACTCAATGAATTCACCATAGTAATTAATGGATGAAAGGTGGTTTCATTAAAATTTCATAAAGTTACCCCAACAACGTCTTGGAATTAAATTAAAGACAAGGCTTCCTTGGGGATTATATTTTAAGATTTCAGTTTTCTGGCTTACTTATACAAAGACCTATACTTCATAGGATGATATTTCGTGGAAGAGGGCTTCTCCAGTTTGAAGTGTCTTAGCGGTTCATCACAGGTCTTATCTAATAAATAAAAGTGTTTGTTTGTTCAACTTCTATGCGTTCTAATACCATTCAACAGATTGCGATGAAACTTCGGTGAACTGTTGTGCGTGCGCCAGCGAAGGTTTCTAAATTATTAAAACTATTGTACACTAGTTAAAGCGTGAGTCGCTTCAACAAATGAGTTTTGGCACGTGAGCTTCTCAAACAAGTGAGGAGTGACAAGCAAGCAGCAAAGCAGATGGTTTACAAGTTGCTCAATCACGTTAATCAGAATCATATCAGTAAGACATAATTTGTGTTAAAAAGTACATATTTTAGTACGTGGATAAAGATTTGGTGTAGTGGCCTCTTTGTTTGCATTTTAATTTAATACTTGCACTCGATTTTCGTATATGCGTCGCTATTTCCTATGAGTGGATTTTTAAGCTTTTAAATCTTGAATTTTTTCACTACTTCAGCAATAGAATATTATATTTACTTAGAAACCACAGCATAGGCATAGAATGGAAACTCATGCCATCATTTGCACGTCACAAATTCCTGTGTAGGTACGAGGAATTCATTGGACAACTATCCGTTGCAAAGTTCCGTCACCCGCCCATACAGCACAAACGACCGCAAATTGGCGTATTGGCCGAGTATAACACGGAACTTCATGTAAAAACGTCTGTAACATGTGCAGACCTGGGACAAATCTCGAGTATAAGTGGTCTTATGTCTGCCCCAAACCGAATAATACTCGTGTACGAAAACGGGAGCTGACAAAGGGATTTTAACTCTCAAGTTTGATGACTAATATCTCAAAGACCACTCAATCGAATTTTAAAAATAAAGTACATCAAATCAGATTCATGTTATTCAACTGGTTTATTTCTGCGTTTAGTCATGGTATACAAAAATTTTTACCGTTTATATTGATTTCAGTGTGTGCTAAAAAACAGAATTTTAGCGCATTTTTCCACGGGTACCAGACGAATGCATCGTATTTACGGCTTCGTAATAACAACACAGATCAAGATATCCAAATTTCCTTCACAAATATTGTAGCAAAGATTTTTCTTAATAATCATACGAAGTTTCATATTATTTAGTGCATTAGTATTTCAGCTATTGATGAAATTGCAAGACTGCATTATTTTCCATTCCGCGCATTCCTGAAAACTGCTGCTTGGATCTTCTTCAAGCTATCAAGTTCATCATCATGCATCCACTAATAAAATCTTAAATGAATTCCTTTATTAATCAATATCAATTAACATTTATTTTGGAAAAAGAGCGCGCTGAACTGCCAGGAGCATGCCCGGAAGAGAAAGGGGGAGGCACGTGCTGTTACCCAGTCAGAGGGTTGTTCGTTAGACGCGCGAGGAATTTCCAACTGCAAGCATTTACCAGTGGGATAGCAGGTCTCAAATTCTTTTAGGGACCAATTTTGAATCCAGAAATTGGCATTGCAATGCATGCCGGGCACAGCTAGTACATTACAATGTAATATTGTTGAGCCACTCCCCCGATTGGGTCATTCATCTGTTTCAAAATTTGAAAAAATCTGTTTTTAATGCAAAATACATCAATCGCAGAGACGAATATACCCTCATAAATTCTTGGAAATCGTTTGTTTTATTGTCTCATGAAATACGGACAACGGCGGGAATAAACGCGGGTTTATTCATAGTGAAGCCATGGATTTAGGTATAGTGACTGCGACAGGTATCCCAGTCCTATTTCCCATCATTTAATCGAGTCATTTTCCGTTCGAGTGCTCAATAAATTAAAATTGCCGCTAAAAGCGCATGGCAGTGAGTTGGTGCACGGCGCCACACATAAGTTATAACCAAATGAGAATTGTTTACAACATGGAAATCCAGCTAACAGTTAAAACAAAAATAAAATAAGGGAAAAATTGCCTCAGGCTACTATTTTCCCCGTCACTTGTGAACTAAATTATCCACGACTAAAACTTGATAAATAATTGTGTGACTCAGGCACATGTGAGAGACAAATCCACTGAAATTCACGCATTTTATAAGTTGATAGATTATATTCGGCAACGCTGATTTTTTAGGTTTTCTGACGCGATTTCCCCCAAAAACAAACTCTGTGGGAACTCGAAAACTTTTTCTGTGGGAACTGGGTCCAAGGTTTGTAATTTCGAAAATTTCGTACTTTCGAAACTTCAGATTTTCGAATAGCGCCATGTCTTTAACATAGGCTTTTCGTCGGGACCAACAGTTTTGCTTCGTAAAATCGACAATTCGTAAAATAAGAGATACCCTACTCTTGTATTCACTACACCATGGACTTAATTGAATGCATAACTGTTTTGGCCATCTTGAGGTGACTTTTGTCAAGTTACTGTGTAACAACAACAGAGATAAGTACTAAATTATCAAAGTAGTACAATTCCTTCAAAAAATGTTCATCAGAACAATATCATGGAAGTTGCTCAAAAAACTGGAGTCCATCCTCCTCATCAATGAAAAGTATCCGTGGTGTTATGAAATATGCTTAGTGCTTTATTTCGGAAGAATGGGGCTAATGAAATTGAGACTTATTATACAAGTTTTATAACATCACTAACCTCCTCCAATGTTGTTTGCATTATGGAGTAATCCTCCACTTCACCTTTCTCTCTGGCCTCTTCCATTGTACGAAAGACAGCGGAAAGTTTAATAGGAGTTGAGGCATTGTTAGGCAAGGAGTCAGTGCCTGAAGCTTCAGGATTTATGGAGGTTCCCCGAGGTAGCTGGAAGCGAAGACGATTGTGGTGAACTTCACGAAGAATGGCACCAGAGGGGAGTCTGACCATCAGCTTGTCCGCAATGCTGTCTGCTTTCATATCAGTAGGACAGTGAACAATCAGTGTGTAGCCACTGCCAAACCTGTTTAAAGAAAGGGTGTGTTCATTATTATTATACCACCTAACACAGCCATTTTAAATGAAGATAGGTGTATAATACATTTTTAGGGATGGATAATCATTATATCATGAGGACAAAGCATTTCACCTTCATGGATGGGTAATGGACCATTTCAATTATTAGAAGCTCAATTTTGTTAAATCTCATTATAAAATATTTTTGAGGATTCTACTAAAGTTGTATGATAGCATTGTCAGTCTTATCACATAGGTGACATAGTAATGAACAAAGATGCATCAGGGAATTAAGAGGTATTTCTACTTCATCTAGGGTAGAGATTCAGCAACCATTGTTGGGGAAGAACTGGTGGTGGGAAGTGTCATATATGGTTGAGTTAATCACAAGACAGGCAGTTAGGGGTCGAGTGAGAATAGAAGATATTATCATCACTGGGCAATCTCCCAGCAGATTAATGATTATTACTTAATTCAAACTTCCTCATTTCTGGGACATCTCTCCTCTTTCTCTCATATGTATTACTTGCTCACCTCAAGTTTCCCCTTACTTCTGAGTACCAACCCTATGCCTCTCCTTGAGACGATTCATTGCACTTTGCCAGGCGTACAATGGAGTTGAGCCATTGGAGTGGCTTTGAACCAGAAATCATACACTGCATGGAGCAGGTAAGGAATATGGATGCCAATAAGCAGCAGTTGATCAGCCTTGTGAGCAACTTGAATCACCTGCTGAGTGTCATCACCTTTCCTAATCCATGCCCCTGGCTACTCGTCACCTTCCCCCTGCTACCACTTGCCCCCTAAACCTCTCCACAAAAAACTTGACCACCTATATAAACTGGTTCCATAGTTAGTCCTTTACCTGTAGATAATCCTTTATCCCGAATTGTGTGAAATTCATGGTAGAAAAATCATTTGCCTGGACTGGGAATCGAACCCAGATCCCTAAATTTCGCACCAAGTGCTCTAACCAATTAAGCTACCCAGGCTTCCTCTTCCACTGTGAATCTCATGGGGACTTTAAGGAGCAAGTTGTCCTCACAGGTTCATGGGTATCGTGCATGTAATGCCAGAGGTATCTTTACGCGAGCGCTGAGCATCACAGTCCACAGGGTAAAGCCCAAGTTCAAACACAAAGGTGTTTACGTTTGACATTTTCAAAGAACTACAGAACTAGCAGTGCAGTAAATTTAATGGACTCCATTGAAGTTACTGCTGGGTAGTTCCGCAGTTCTTTGAAAACTTTACCAAACAACTGGTCATGCGAATAAAATTTGTGGGAGTCACCAAGCGCCTATTTTATCAATCACGACATCCTTCCACCACCTAACAGCTACAACTGTTGACTTGCTTTGTGCTTTATGTACATAACACACAGTGTTAACATATGTAATATGTATCTAAATGCAAAGAAGTATATGACATTATATAAGTGAGCTGTCTTTTACCCATAATTTTTCATTGGCCACCTCATCAACACCTAAACATTTTATATGCTCTCTGTAAATTCTATGAATACATGAAGAGAATAGATACAATGTAATATTTTAATACTTACATAACTTCATAACATACAGGAAAAATGAAACTGTATACATACGTACAATTGGATTTTTTTAAGACATTTTACAGGGCCTATCTCCCCTCATATCAAATGACATCGCTTCTCAAGATAGCTTGTTTTTGGTCACATCCCAGTTAATTTGTACCCCCATTAACCCAATCTCAGTTAATTGAAAGTCTACGAAAAAGAATCTAAGAAGAAGTTCATTGAAAAAGAATTAGAATCAGGTTTCTACGATCTTAACTGCAATCTTGGAAATGAGCCTCAATATTATCCATCACATACACTTTAACCCTCTTAGTGCTGACCCCTGCCAGTGGTTCTAGTGAGAAATGCGGAGGCATAGAGTAATACTCTGTGGCGGAGGATAACTAGAATGAAACTTATCACTCTAGGAAAATAAATATTATAAAGTTATTGTTTAAAATATCCATATGCAGTTTTTCTTATTGCGTATGCATTGAATTAGGTAATAATAAAAAAAATGCTTATACTTCGTACAAAAAATAATTGTAATTATATTTGTGTGCAAAAGTTAAACAATATTTGGCCTATGAGCCGATATATCGGCCCGCCGAACTAAAAGGGTTAAGAGAGTTGATTTTTACATAGTCCCATTTTCTGCCAAAATGATAAATTTCACCCTCCATATCAGATGCACATCAGCCCAGAACACTCTAATCACCACCATGAAAAAAGTGCTCATCTGCTTTGGTCAGTCACATTGTCCATGTCAAGAGCCCTGCATGAGCTCCAACAAGCTCACTTGAGCTGACTCACTCCCCTGAGCTGTGTGAGCTGGCAACTTTTGACTTGAGCCATTGCCAAACTCACTAGTGGAGCTTGAGCCTCCTTCAGTTCATTGATTTTAATCCATTTTCACTGCCCCAGAGAAATAATTTACTATTTTAAGATTCATAGATTGATTATGATAGTGTATCCATATCTTCTTTACATAAAATGATCCTGTATTACTTCATACACACAGTTAGCTATCAGCTGATCATCGCTGGTGCAAGTATTACAAGAAAATCAATTTTACTTGAAAAATGCATGGCTCTACTGCTACACTATCATTACCCATCATCAAATAAACAATCACAATACAAATATTTTTGCATAAGTATTAAAAAAATTTGAAATAGTAAAATTAAGCTCTTACTTATCCTTAAGATGCTGAACACTTCCAAGGCACCTAAAACGGCCATTGACCATGATTGTCAGGCGTGAGCACAAAGCTTCACATTCTTCCATGGAGTGAGAAGTCAAAACTATAGAGCGCCCTCTTTTGTTTTCATTTCTATTACTCTTGTCTCTAACTACTGACAAGATGCAAGCCCAAAGAAACCTTCTTGCTCCAACATCCATCCCACTAGTTGGCTCATCCTGAAAATGCCAATTAACACATGACAATATTCATTAAACATGATTATGCATACAATACTTTTACAGGCAAAATTTGATAACCAAATCAGAATAATTGAAAATCCAAGTAAAATATAAGGATTATAAGTAAATATGCTTATTTATTCTTGTCAATTAAATTTAGATGTAAGAGATTATCAATTTTTAGAGCATTTCATTTCTGTAAGAAAGTGAACACACCACAAAAAGTGGAATCTCATGGAATTCATGACAAATTGCGGCATTAAAAAAAATTATTATTGCAATTCCTCACCAAGAAAACAAGAGGAGGATCCCCAACTAATGCTATAGCAGTAGAGAGTTTTCGTTTATTGCCTCCTGAGTAGGTCCCAGCAAGTCTGTCAGCATAACGACCAAGGCCCAGCCTCTTTAAACCTTCATCCACCAGCTGTAAGAAAAAAATGTATAAAAACTACAAGTGCTGTACTCCTTTTAACATTAACACTAATAACTATAAGGGAATATTTATTTTTTAAGCTTGTGAGAATTACTCAAGTAATGAGAGAGGCTGCTGCAATCTGCTTTCATTTATGAGGCGGACATAACATAGGTCTCAAAAAGACTATTCCTCTCTCCTGCACCAACTTACCTATCATATTATAATTGCATCAAGAGAACATGAAATTTTGCCCATGATTGACTAATTCATAATTATGTTTTATATTTCCACTGATTAATGCATATGTTTAATCGATGGTGAGGTATAAAATAACCTACTTTTTAAAAGATTACGTGAGTCAAAAATATATCAATATTCCAACACTGAGTACTGAAGGTAAACAGATTGTATAGGTACATAGTTAAATACCATACATATTCAAGTATGTGATAAGAAATTTCAAACTTTTTTGGAAAAATGAAATCCTGCATTCAATATCCTATTAAAAGACTCAATCAAGTGATTTAATTTGATACATTTTGTACGCAATATTTCAGCATGAAGCTGATATCAAATTGCGCATTTCTTCATTACATACTGAACATGGAAAATGTTCACCAAGGAGTATAATAAATGTATGTTTTGAATTAGGGTTGAACATTGCCAAATACTTCTGGATTATGATATAAATGAATTATTTTTTTTAAACAAACATTACAGAGATAAAGTATCCAGGGTAAAGTTAGGATATAAATCTTCACATAAGCTGGTATCCATTTACTGATATGTCAGGCATGGCAGGCTTTCTTTGGAGGAAAAATGACTAGAGATGTACATTTAACCATTTATTTTATTTTATCAAATAACTCTACTAACCTATTGTTAGTAATGAAAAAGTTCTTACTCTTTGAACATGTTTTGATGGCACACCCCTAAGCCGAGAGTAAAGAGTTAAGTGCTCCCGAGCAGTAAGGAGAGGGTCCAGGGCATCAAACTGTGGACAGTAGCCCAGCTGGCGCCGCCGTACATCTGCAAGTTCGCCATCTTGCCCTCCATTACCACACCCACATCCAGTCTTAGACGATGGCAGTATACTCCTCCCGCAGACATATGCATTTCCACTGGTGGGGTGAGTATCACCAGTCAGCATCTGTCCAAAAAATGGTAGACATGTATTGCGTTTATCATTTCCTAATTAAAATTTAAAAAACTGATGGGTTATTTCCACTTCTTTCTCAGCTCCATTTCTGCTCTAACCTTCAGAACTTGTTTTTTAGTTAGATTCCTAATTTTCCATTTGCTTTGCTATGCTTAATACAATGTGGCAAAATAAGCTATTTTAGTCAAATGAAATCAGAAGCCACTAAGAATGTAATTACTCAATTAAGCTATTTTAGAGTCATAACCTTCAATTTCCAGAATGAATTATCATGTCAGGTTCACCATATATACCTCAGCATAAACATTTTACCATATGATAATTAAAACAGTGGCATGTATCTTAAAAATGAACCACAGATCTTGAAACATTCTCATCAAATCATTATGTTCCTCACAACAACTTGGTTAATTCAAGCCATCATTTTCATTAAACTTTTTTGAAATTTTTCAAATCTTTGGAGACTCTTAACATCAAGTGTTATTTTGTATATCATTTGTCCATGCTTTTTCAGGTTAGAAATAATCCTACTTGCATCTAGGAAAATTGGAGAATAAAAAATACAGAGGGACCCCTGTATCTGCAGTAAATACATCCTGAGATGCTTTCCTCACTAAGGATACCTTATATATTATGTAATCATTTTTCCATGATTTCAATGCAGTAGGATTGCCATGCAAGGGAAATATTCTACCATGTTTCATTAAACACTATGGGTTTCTCCAGCAAATACTGAGAAATTTGGTGTTTATTAGCATTGCAAAATTGTTAGCAGCTAGTTGATGTTCTTACACTAACTAATATAATTTGATTAATTTGACTCACTGATTTGGTTACTCAACATCGCCTCCTCAAAAAAATTGACACCCTGGGCATTAGAGGTATACCACTCAAATGGCTAAAATCTTATCTTCTTAATCGAACTAATTTTGCCTCTCTCTTTGTCATTAGTGCATACTACCACTCAAATGTAGCTCACAGTTCACTAGGGGTCCCTCAAGGTTCAATACTTGGTCCTATTTTGTTCTCAATCTATATAAATGATTTGGCTCATCATGTCACTGACACAACTAGTTCAAATTTACTTCTTTATGCTGATTACACTAACTTCCTTCTCTCCTCATCTACTTACCCTACATTGATTGATAATGCCAATGCTATTTCTAATAAACTCTATACCTGGTGTAAAGAAAATCACCTCTGCCTTAACACCCAAAAATCTCAGTTAGTAATATTTTCTCATAAAAAATTTGAAAATAAATTTATTGTTAAGTTCAACAATAATACTATTGAGCAAGTTAACTCTACAAAATTTCTTGGTGTGCACCCTAGCGACAACCTCGATTGGGAACTTCATATTGACAAACTCATGAAAAAACTTAGCTCAGTGTTTTATCTCGTGAGAACTTTACGTAGCTCAGTTAGTTTAGATGTCCTATTAATCCTCTATTATGGTATCTTTTTCTCACGCATGACATATAACATAATACTTTGGGGTTCATCCACGCATGCAGTGAAGATTTTCAAATTACAGAAAAGATTAGTCAGGATTATTTCTAAAATGCCATATTGCTCCCCATCCAGACCCATCTTTGCAAACTTAAACATTCTTCCTTTCCCTAGTGTATACATCATGTCCTCTGTGATATATGTTCAACAAAATCTGTCCAAATTCTCTATAAATGCTGATTTCCATTACTATGAGACTCGAAGATCAAAAGATCTCCATCAAGGTAGTGTTAGGACTAGTGCATCCAGCTCTGGCCCTAAAGAAACAGGCATCAAACTATTTAACAAACTGCCCAATGGGATAAAAAACATAAAATCAATGTGTGCTTTTAAACGCAATGTTCAAAGTTTCCTTCAGGAGAAATTGTTTTAATCTGAAAATGAACATTTACATGACAAATCAACCTGACTTTTTAATATGTCAATGTGACTGATTATCTGTATTGTGCTCCTTGTACTTAACATGACATTCTTGCCATTTGCTTCATGTTTTTGTTACTGTATTTTGATTGTACATACATCATCTTGACGTGTCTTATATATCATGTGAAAATGTGATCTTTGGACAAATCAATCATTATTATTATTATAACAAAAACAAGGGGCTCAATTAGCCTTTTTCCTCGTCAGGGTTGCTACAGACCTAAATTTATGAACTTTCCATGACTTTTCCGGGTTTTCAGATAAAATTTTTCATTCACTAGGTCAGCATACACAATCGCTTATAAGAATGTATTTTGAGAAAGACACAAGAATTTGAGCTTGACACATCAAAGCTTTGTCACCAATGAGTGATAGCACTAGGCATTATAGTCAAATACATGAAACAAATCAATACATGGACGTGACTTCAAACTGTAGAGCCAAAGTCCAATTTTGAATTCTATCAGCTACTGCACTAATGGTGCATGGTCTTATAATTGAAGAGGAGGATTTATCATATTCTTCTTTCTTTAAAGTTGATTTACGTAATTTACTTCAACTGGCTCCCTTTTCCAGGGCTGTTCATCACTCTTATTTTTGCTTCTGTCCAGCACTTACTGTTCAGGGGTTTTGCATTGAAGATTTTGCAAGCTATAGTTTTTTGTTTTGGTTCCAATTCCAAACACTAGAATCATTACAGTTGAGAATCAAGGTACCAAACCAACTCCCCTCCATCATATACAAAAAACAAAGAGCTCTCAATAAATATTATAGTGAGGATCATTTTCCATATAATGACATGATTGAGGAAATTTTTCAATGAATCAGATACTACAGTCAGGAATACTCACCTTAAAAGTAGTAGTTTTTCCTGCTCCATTCAAACCAAGCAGGCCAAAACATTCTCCCCATCTCACACCCATACACAGTTGATCAACTGCTGGTCTCATTCCAGAAGGATAAACCTGTTTAGAAAAAAGTTATTGAATTAGAAAATTTTCTCTCTGCAGAGATTATTACATTTTGAAGGTTTTGCAAGCATGATACAGTTGAATATTACTAGTCATTAGCAACTCCCAAAACTGATGTTACCTGAAAAAAGAGAAACATGACAGCTAGAAGTACTCATGTGCCTCAAGCAAAATTAACCTTTTTCGAGGGAAATTTAAAATAACTCAATATTGTTAAATTTGAACTTAACACCAAAAATTAACAGAGTAGTGGCACATAATGCAAATGTATCAATCCATTATGTAATTTGGTAAAATTCTCATGCTGCTCAGAACTTTTAGCAAAAAATTTTCACACTCCCTATGACATGAAAAGAATAAGAATTTTAGTTTCATGGTTCTGCGAGGCTTCTGTAGTGGAGGATGAAATTATGGATATATTCTCCTTTTAGGTTCTCAAATGGACTACCAGATCATACCAAAAATTTCCAAAATCATCCAGGATGCTGCTAACCTCTGTTTGGTTTTCATTCACTTTGAACATTCTCTGCAAAAACACTTACCTTGGTTAAATTTTCTAGACGTAAAATATCATCATCAGCACCATTGGAAAGCACTCTCCTCCTTTCATTGGCAACATCCTCTTCCTCATCATCAATTATAGGAATACCTTGACGAGCTCTACAAAAAAGCTGAGGGAGTAAAAAAAAAAAACTTTTAGTTTGACACTAAATGAATTTCATTCACACAGCATACCAAAATATTGCAAATACATTTAGTCATACTGTAATCAAAACAGACATTAAGTAGAATTAGTAAATTGTAACTCTAAAGTGACTAAGTTCCTGCCACAAGCTGTTGTCAATTTTCATTGTAAGAGCAGTCCATGGGGTGGGTCACTAGACTAGTTGCCCCCTCAATTCAAATTTGACTGGCAATAGTAGTGTGTTTCTTAACACAGTAATGGGGAGACCAAATTCTCAGCCTCTATTTTCAGAGCTCTACCATTATCTCTTGGCCATTTGAAATAGTTCTGGGATTTGCCTGGCTCATGAAAAGCAAAATTAGTCAAAAATAATTTCTATGATGCTTCTTCAAACCATGGCTATCTCACAAAAATTAGCAATTGACTGTTGAGCAGACCCTTGTCAGCTCAAAATATTCTTTCTCCACATTATTCCTTCCATGCCATAGCATTAAAAACAAGTACACAAGCAATATGAGAAAACTAATTCCTACATTTCCCCAACCATCTTCTCTTCCACTGTTTGACTCATGGTAGAGGGCAACTCAGAAGGAGAGAGATCTAGTAGGCATGAAATAACTTTCCCAAGAATAGACCCCAGATGTATTGCTTCTCAATAACTGTGACGCTGATTGTTTGCATTATAATGTAGTATGGCAGGGCACATACCATAATTTTCCAATTATAATATGCACCCACTATATGACGCACCCACTTTATTGCAAGCGCAATGTAAGAATTTACTTATCACCATGTATAACATGCAGTCGGCTTTCAGAGAATGGCATTCTACTCCATTGTCCGCTGCATTGTTCAGCACCCAAAACATGACTGTGCAAATGGGAATGCTGCCTATTGATGGCTTTTCCCCTTGCTCTTACACACCCCTTTGGTTTCTCTTTGTAACTATCTATTTGTAGTAGGTTCTTCCCCTCCATAACTTCCATGGGTGTCTATGGAAATATTTGTCAGTAAATGACAGAATTGCTACACTGTCGCTACATAGTATGTCTTTTTTCAATTTGCCTCACTTTTTGTCTGTACCTGTCGGATTCCGTCCGATCTACTTGCAGGTGATACGCTACTCTGTTATTTAAAGATGCTACATTTCTATGATATACTACATGAGCAATTATCTGAACCTTAGGGGGTTTCGTTGCCACCTGATGTTGAGCTACGACACAGGGTGAATAGACATACAACTCATTCCCCCTAACACCAGCATCTATTAGTGTTAAACAGATACGCAAAAAAGTTGTCAATACTTAACATTTTTTATTAAAAATCTATGGAATGGAAGAAAGGAATATTAGCTATGTTCATATTTTAGGTGTACTGGTGTACCATTAGCTATGTCCACAAAAAGAGCCAGCAATACTGTGAATCATAAGCTGAAAGTGATTGAAGCGGCAGAGTATCTTGGTAATCGGGAGGCTACAAGAAAATTTGGCATTTACGAGGTGAATGCTCTACAATGAAGACAATCGAAGGGCACACTTGGACATCAAAATAAACTCAGTAGTGCTCCTGGACGTGGAAGAAAAGTGCTGAAACCCCAGTTGGAAAAACAGCTATTGCAATATTTGCACCAGAGAAGGGCTAGTGGTTGTGCAGTTAGTACTGTAGATATCCACATGAAAGCATTTGATTAAATAAAAGAACTGGATCCTGACAGCACATTCAAGGCACCAACAAAATGATGTTTTCTATTTATGAAAATACATGATATTTCCATTCCCTGGCACACTTCAATTGCTCAGCAAATGTCCACCAACTATGAAGACAAAGCTAATTGAGTACAAACGGAATATCATTAGAATGCGCCAAATACATGGCTATAGTGACTATGAAATTGCCACTGCCATTCATAAACCTCTAACTTTTGATTTCTAACTTTCTATTTTGGAAAACTATGGAAAAGAAAAGGGCGAAATCTATCACCCAGAGGTCAACAGACAAAGAAAAGAATCATTTCATGGTTATGCTGGGTGCTTCTGGGGATGGATACAAAATGCCTCCTTATATAATATTTAAAAGAAAAACTCTCCCTATGAATGTGATATGGCCACAGAATATTCTGATACGCACTAATGAAAAAGGCTGGATGGATGAACATTCAACCAAAGATTGGCTACAAAATGTGTGGTGCAAAGATGTGGTTAGTAGATGTTGTATGTTAGTTCTAGATGCATTTAGATGGCATTGAATGCTATGTATCAAGAATATATTGAATGAGAATGGCACAGATCTCAACATTATTTCTGAGGGGATGATGAGCCAGTTGCAGGTGATGGATTTCAGTGGCAATTGCCCATTTAAGACACAGATACTTAAAAAGTGGAATGAGTGACTTTATTCCTGACCATATTCTTTGACAACTTCAGTGAAGCCAAAGAAACCGGAGTTAGCACTAATTAGTCAGTGGATTAAAGTCTTGGGATGCCATCGATTCATCTGTGATTAAGTCAGGTTTTAAAAGATGCTGCCTAACGATTTGCATAATGGATGGGTCCGACGACGATTTGCTTTGGGATGAAGAATGCGTCTTGGACAATGAGGAGGATGAAGAGAATGTCTTTGGCAATGCAATATATGCTGCCAGCGAGCATGATGTCAGCGCTTTGCACAAACTGCTTGAATCAAGCGAGGATAGTGATTTTGAATTAGAAGGATTCAGTGCTAACAATGTTAAAGACTAGAGGGACTGCATGTAAATTTTCATTTAAAAAAATAAATCGATTCATTGCAGTGTTTTTTATTAAAAATTGTAAAAGCGAATACCTATGTGTATGTTGAAATTACTTCAAATCTGATTACGGCCCAAATAAAAACGTGATCAGTTTGTAACCATGTATAATATGCACACTACTTTTTTGACACATTTTCATGGAAAAAAATGCGTACTATGAATGGAAAATTACAGTAATTATTTCTTGACATTAGAAAGATATGAGAAAAAAATGGAAGAATTGACGTAGTGGACTCTCAGGTGTGCATTGAGAGATGCAACAAATGCATGAGACAAAATTATCTAACTACCAAACAAAATTGTTTGGAGGCCACAGGGTTTACACACTGTATTGCAGAACTTGTGGATTCAACACAAGGAGGGTATTATTCAGGATTCTCAGCTGATTTCAAGGACTATGCCAAAAGAGTACATAGATTGGAGGACTGTTAGTTAATGTGGGTGTGGATACTGCAGGATTTGCATTCAAGTAGAAGAGAGAGGAAGTATGAGATCCTGCATCATTCACATTGGACAAGTCAGAGGACAGGAAGTGCATGAATAGACCTTGGTGATGAGAAATTTTATATGTTTTACATTCTTCATGAAAGCTGAGCCCATTATCCTGATTTTGGCTAAACTTCAAATAGCATGGAAAAAATTGCCAAAAATATGTTGCACAGTACAAAAATGCAATCGGCAACTTTCTTTCCACCTTTTTTAACATAGATTTAAAGGATTAAGACAGTGAAACATGATTAACAATTTTACCTTTGTGCATTATCATAAAGAATGAATATGTGCATAATGTAACATAACCAAACTGTACAGAAATAGAAAGTTAACTTACCCTAAATTTATTCCAAACATGCAGCAGCACTTGATACTCCACAGCCAAATTCAGGGCAAAAAAGACAAACCCAGCAATGAACATAGAGAATAGATTCTTCCCCAAAAAGTCCCATTCAAAGAGGTTGAAATTAATTTCCAAACCTGAAAAAAAATCATGAGTCATTAAGATGAGAGGTCTGAAACACATTGGACTGTTCATAAGTAATCGTCTCTGGCTTAACTTTGAGGAAGTGCGTTATATCCATGATAAAAACAACTGATCCAGGTCTGATGACGGCACGAAGTTGATGAAACCTGGGTCGCATGTATAATAAAATTGTTTGGATTGAAACTAAGCTGTTTTTATCATGGATTGGACTGTTCAATGGTATTCAACAGTTTATGGTAGAAGGAAAACTACTCACCAAGAGTATGCAAGGACTGCTGTGCCATGTGATGGGTAGCCATTTTCATTAGGCCTTGGCCAAGGCAAAAATGTGGAAATATCAAGAATACCTCTCTTATTATGGATGCAATATATTGAAGTTCCTGTAAAATAAAATTTACAATGCATCATAGGATAACAAATACACATACACAAACTTTCAAAAGTATGTTCTAAAGTGTACTAGATTCCACCATGAAATTCCTGCAATAGCCAGCTTGTACATTGATTTTTGGCATTTCATTTTGTTCCTATAAATTTGCTAATTTAAAAGCTGAATTCTCCAAACATTTTTATCCTTAGCAAGCATGGATGTGTTCAGACAGGTAATAACTTTGAGCATGCAAGACTAGAGATACCCTCAGCAGGGAAAGCTGTCTCCAGAGTAACTCCTAGTTGTTTATACCATGAGGATGAAATTTGCCATAAAAAACTCATTGGGCTAGATGGGGATTCGAACCAAGATCTCCCAATTGCCAGTAAGGTATGTTCAATAGTTACACCAGATACATGGCCAGTTATCAGAAGATTGGTGTTCAAATCTTCATCAAGTCATATGATTTTTTTCATGCTAAATTTCCTCCCTCTGTGTATCTTAGCACTGGTGCAAGTGACAGCACACCATGTCATTTGCTCATTGCAATGATTGGAAAAAAGCCCTAGTTGTTTGATGTAAGATATAGAAAGACAAACAGATTTTCAAGATAAATTACCTAAGTTCAATTTTTCAGCCTAAATGAATTAGTCCCTCTCTTTATTATGTGACAGAGTGCAAGTGTCAATAAGAAGAAATACCTTCTTCCCTTTTTGTTGGCAACTAAATGCTATAAATTAAAGCTGCATTCCAAAATAGGTTAAATACAAAATTTCCTAACCTCTGTGAGTGTTTCAAGGATAAGGAGGTTTCAAGGATTAGTTGTAGGGGCTCCTCTAAGTAAGCACCAAAAATAACTGCACTAAATATAACAACTAGGGATGGTCGGATTGGATCTGTGGAGCCAAAGGTCTGCAGATCTTTACATGGGATGAGATACTGATATCGGATCCAAAAACTACAGTCAATCAGATATGCATCACGGAGTTTTAAGCGATTGAAGTGCCGGCTGTCGTCGGCTATCGGCGCTTTCTGCCGAACAAATAGAATGCTGTTGATGTACTTCATTCGACAACCGGCTTTTGCTGAATGTAAATCAAATTCTCCCTTTATTATCCATCTCATTATTCTCAAGATGTGGTATGACAACAGTCATTGCATCAACATGACAACAATCAAGGATTAGTTTTATTGTGGCATCGACATTGTCTTTATTTTAATATTTAAGTTTAACTTTTTTAAACTTGATGTTGTTTATTTTCAATAAAGTCTCCAAGGCTTAAACTCTGTTATCATTTGTGAATTGTATATACCCTTGAATACATCCAAGGATCCGAAAATAAGAACTGAGATCCACGATCCGAAATGAAGGATCCAGATCCGGATTTGGATCCGAAAAAAACCTGGATCTGCCCATTCCTAATAACAACAAAGCAATTTAATGAAATTATTAAACCTGCTAAATTTCTCTTACATATGGATGATCTGAAACTTTTTCATAAGGTAAAATCGCTGATAGACTGTATTGGCATCCCAAATTGCATTGACAAATTATACAATTGGTGTTCACTGAATGTAATGGAGCTTAATATAAGTAAATGTCATTATATAACCTTCCACAGGACCAACCTGCCATTAATACACAACTACAGTATCAATAGCATTCCCCTCAGTAGAGTTACAGAAATTAAGGATCTTGGGGTGATTTTTACCTCTTGTATTACGTTTGACAAACATATTGAGATAATCATATATGAAATGTTAGGGTTTATATTTAGATTTACTAGGGGTTTTTTTGATGCATCTACCATGCAATTTCTGTTTGTCACTTTAATACTACTTATACTGGAGTATGGATCCATTTCCTGGTGCCCATGGTATGAGTGCCATATCAACAGACTTGAAAAATTGTGCGGATTTCCACAGAGAAAAAATCATCTGCCTTGACCAGGATTCGAACCCGGATCCCTCCATTTCCGGCCAAGTACTTTAGCTATTAGCCAGTTACCTAGGCGTCCCCTTCCCCTGTGGATTTTAGTGACCTTTATGGGACCAGATGTTCTCGACTGCCAGACAGATTTGAAAAAGTTTCATTTGAAAGACATTTCATTTGAATGCTCTCACGCAAACGTCGATAAAATCCACACAATATCTGTTTTGAGGAGATATATGATGAATTGGGTATGAGGGCCTTATCCTCTCGCTGTAAGCAGGCAAATCTCATTTTCCCATACAGATTGTTTAGCAACCATATACCTTGTCCCAATTTACTTGAAAATATTTCCTTCCAAACTATGCACTATAAAACACGTAACCAGGGATTATTCTATAAGGACTTGTACTGCACTAACCATCTTTATAACAGCCCCATAGCTAGAATGTTAAGGGAAGGAAATAATCTACCCCCTCAGATTGACTTCTTATATATGTCATTGTCACAATTTAAGAGATCTTTACAAAATTGTATCACCTAGCTCATAAGGCACCTTTAATATGGTTGTTATATATTGTCACAAGTTTATGTATGGTTTATATTATGATTAAGTTATGCATGGTTTATAGTATAACGTCACAATTTAAGAGATCTTTACAAAATGATATCACCTAGCTCATACAGCACCTTTTACATGGTTTTGCAATCACTGATTATTCATGTTCTTTTTTCTTTTACTTTTTACATTGATAGAAATTTATTTGTTATTATATGTCAATTGGTTAGTATGAACAATGTGATTAAGCCATATTTTGAATCTCCATAACTGGGATGCTGCCCGTAATGGTACCAAATGTATGTATGTATATAATTTTGGTACAAAATAAAAAATAAATAAAAGACAATCAACTTGCATTGGCCAACACGGAATGCACTGCAAGGCTAGCACTCATGTTCCAAAGGGTTTACATGCCAAAAGGGTAATGACAATGAAAATTAAATGATATAGATTCTTTGTGCTTTGTGCCTTTCCAGCTGATCACTGCGATCTTAGTGCCTCAGAGGTGTAATGAGGGAATAGATATATATTGATACATTGGCTAACATCAGTTAATCAATTATCCTTATCAATTTTCAATATTTCAGTATTATTGCTGCATTAATGAGAACAATTGGTACAACACTCAAGATGATGGCAAAAATTTAGCCTTAGACTTCATAGTGAAAACTGCCAATATAATTCAGAACCCTGAGTTTTTGATCTGATAACAAAACACTATGTACAAAACTATAACCAGACTAAAAATTGTTGAGCCAATATATTATCCATCCTACATAAACCTATAAATCATAGAACAATGGGTGTATGAAGATAAATAAGGAACGATTAGTTCAGCTTCATCAGAATTTATGGACATTAAAAAAAATATTTTACAACTAGGCTCAATAAAAAGATAAATATGTATACAAACCTCATCATCAAATATTTCCAAAACAAAAGTGGCCACAGTAGTGACTATTCCAATGAATAGGTTAGCACAGCCTAGAGCCACAAAGGCAGAACTTGGGATTGAAAACATGAAACTGGCTGGATACATAAGAGGGATGCTGGCCCACCTAGAATGAGAGAAAACTGGGATAAGCAAGGACTAGATAAACACAGTTCTTAAATGGAGCTAGAAGCATGGAAGATCTATGCTCTCAATTTAAAAGCACACATTCAAAATAGATTATTGATTGGCTGAATTAAATAGACCATATGAAGACAGACAATACATGAATTCATTGGGAAACTAAGGCATGTGAAATTGTGAAGGTATTGGAGGTAACGAAATTTTAAAGGGATAAAAAAAAAGGACTTAGGTCAGCAATTTTCTCAATGAAACATCAATTAATTAATCTTTCACTAACAGAACTGTATAGCACAGCTGAAAATGCCCTATTAGTTCTGGCTTCTGCAACAGCCTGTGAGAGATCTTTGCATTCTCCTTAATTCTCCACTCTCAACAACAGCTCCACTGATGGTACAGAGAAAAATGCATTGCAGGCTCACAAGGATGTTCACTGTGACATTATAATACGAATAACCAACAATAGGATAGCCGTGCATGGAGATAAAATACTCCCACTGAGAATAAATACAAAAAATTTTTAGAAATAACATCATAAGCATTATAGTGATCACCTGATTTTCGACCAATACATACTTCTCCAATGGCCAAAATAGTAATGTACATAAATAACAAGCAAAAAGTTACAAAACGTATGCTCAGTATTAATCTTTAATTGAGGTGCAAACAAGAGTCCCTTTAAGGTAGTTTGAGCGAAATATCATTTTACCCATAAATAAATGAATTTGGTCTCATTTTAAAGAAAAATATATTACTCTTCCATTGACATCAAAAATCCAACCCCTTACCACATTACTTTCAGAGATATTTGCCAAAAAATACCAGCCCTTATATATGGGAAATGGTATGTGTATGCACTCCAGGGAGACCTTGTATCAAAAATGAGGCATTTCCTACACTTAGATCTCGTAAAAATAATCAACAGTTCATGTTTTTTCTCAAAATTTTTTAAAAATTAATCATATTGTCACCGCAGTAAATTCTTTGGAATCACAATAAACCTTATGTTTTGATGGAGTTTCAAATGTACCATTTGTACTGCACCATTAGTTATGCAATATTTAATTTGTGTCTCACAGTTGGTGAAATTAAAACGAATATATCGAATACGGTCTCTATTATGATTAGGGAACTATCTCGCTCACACTACCTTAAGTAGCGAAGCAGAGTGAAAAGTAAAATCATGCATATGTCTTCAAATGCAGTTTTGGCCATCATGTATAGCTCCATTAACGTGGAATAAACACACTCTAAATAAATGAATAAAAAGGAATGGAAGGCAAGGCTGGGGCTTAATGGAGAAAAATAATCAAATGGATGAAATTTCCTGGGCCTTAAACCAATAATTAAGCATTTTTAACTGTGCCAACCTCAAAAAGCTTGATGGGTATGTATGCATGTAAAAAAATATAAAGAGCTTACCCATACAAGACCAGCAGCAGAATCAGCCCCTTTATATTCTTTTCTGACACATACGCTTGCTCATCAAATGCCAGAAAAATGAAAATGCACAATGTGGCAGACACTAAATAATTCATCTGAAAAGGTAATAAATTAAGATCTTTTAATAAAAATTTACTGAAAACATATACCATATATTCTATCATTTCAAATGCAATATGTTCTTGAGTAACTTCAATGAGCCATATTATTCTCCTAATACAGTCTTGCACTCTTCCACATGTTCATTTTGTACAATTTTCCATAAACCACTTATCAGTTTTTAAGCAAAATCCGTCAGACTAAATACAGCAATGAATCATTTGGATTGGGGTTTCCAAAACAATTTTAGGCAAGCAGACATCCATTACTACAGCAAGATATTTACATTATATGCATTTGAAAAGATGGTGATCAAATATTACAAGTGTCTTCCTCTATTCCTCATCTCTCATAATTTCAGAAAATACAGATTAAGAGAAGTTTTAACAAGATTAACTAGTGGCCATTTTAATTGCTACTTTTCATGGGGTGCAGTTTGGAAGTTGATTAGTCCTGTAAATTGTTATATAATAGTTAAGTGGATTAATTTAATGGGTACATTTCATTTGCAAGCTTACAAAAGTTTTGGTTACCAAGTTTAATCATGAAATTGTGCTCATTTTCCTTTTCCCTTTTTTCTTGTATTCAAGAATCAAACACACTGTGGTGCCATTTGACCCTTTCTACCACAGGAGACCGGTGCTCGGCCACGTGAAAGCGTCCTCACCCTTTGGCGGATCCTTGTCTCATCTCGCCCTCCCTCCAGCGGGTTCACCTGGGTCTTCGAGAAGACAAAGAGTTTCCGAGATACCACATCCAGAACGTTCGGTAGGGCCGATATATAAAGGCTGATTAATGACCTCACGGTCAGTCTCAGTCATAACATCATTTGGAAAGTGCTTGTAATACTAGGTAATAAAGAAGCTCTCCTGTATGCTTGCTGTTGGTAATTTCCAGTGCCTTCTCCCAAAGTGGGACTGACCATGAGGTTGATAATCAGCCTTAATATTTAGGCCCTGCAGAATGTTCTGGATGTGGGTTCTCAAAAATTGATACGTCTTCTCGAAGACCCTGGCTGGAATGGTGCCACAACACCACATCACTTTAAGAGTTCAGAATATAGGAGTTTTTTCATTTCTCACAACAAAAATGCTTAATAATTAAAATAGCTTTCTGGTCTTTAAGACATGTCTTCAAACTTAGGTAACTTAATTTTGAACTAGACAGCAAGTCACTATATTAAATCACTGATGCAAAAACCATCACTTTAATATTTGAAAAAAACCACATCTCAATGATTTATGCCCAATTTAGGTACATATGTCCATTTGAGAATAGGTATTGTAGATGTTGAATCACCTTGAAGGAGAAGTATGTACTTACAGAATCCCAAGCATAAGCAGCAACCCAGTAAATAGTTGGATGAACACCGGACACCATTTGCAGATGCTTAGACTTTGAAGATCTCTCTTCAATAAGAAATACCACAAAGGAGGCAGGAACGAAACTTAGAGCAAATATCACAGAAATTGCATGAAGTAAACTTATCCCCGACTGCTTGCTGAAATACAAAACAAGAAAAATTAAAAAGCAGATAGTGATAATAGACAGGGCCCCATTAAAATATGCTGTAAAAGGATAACACTATTCAAACTGTGTCAGATGCCATTTTGAATGGGGCATGTTGACAGTAATTAGCAATCCTCATTTGTGTCAAGCACAGGCCCTCAGCTGAGAGTTGGAGGAGCAAGTACGCAGAGGCAATATTTTCAATGTTTTTTATTAATGAGAGCAGGGAAAGTGTGTGTCATCTCCAAATAAGACTAATATCCTCAGAAGAAAACCTGACAACAGTAAGCGTAGTGAATACTTGAAATGAGATGTGAATAACCATATAGACACAATGAGAGAAGATTACTTGTCAATAGTTTTCCAGAGTAAGACATTTAACTGTGATTATTCATACTGAAACATGAAATAGTGACATAAAATTTCAGCTCATGAAATCTTAAGCTATATGGTGGCTACACTGTCATTTATTGATTTGGAAATAACATATACTCACAAAAGTTCCTGGGACATCTGAACATCAGTGAAGTTCATGGGATGGTTAATCACTTGGATTCCATAGCGGTCAGGATTATCACCAGGTCTCTCAGGCATAGATGCACGCAGGATTACATTACTAATGGCACTCATGTATGACACTGAAGAGGCCCAGCCTTTATTATTGAACCAAACCTATGGAAGATGGAAAGTCTACTGGGAATTTGTCCTCAAATAACTTCATGATGCAGAGAAAAATAATATATGCCCATGCATGTGGGGTTGAATTTAGATATTAAAATAAGGGGCAGTAAAAAATTCCCTAATAATCTGACATGAAGAGCAAGTGAACCTTATTACAGCAAAATCTTGATATGATTTACATCTAGGTAAAATGCACTGCCCATCAAAATGTTTTCCAGCAACTAACAATCCACCTGAGTAATGGGATAAAAACTCTACAAATACTCCTCAAGATCCTCAGTCAAGGAGCTATGAATCCATTTTGAGCTAAGAAAAACCTTGGAAATAATAACTGAGAGATCTGTATTGTGGAGTTAGTTACTAACTTTCCAGGTACAGGTAAAGGCAATCACTTCGAAAACATCCTCTTGGTTGATTAACACTGACTACTTAAAATATTTCTGACCATTTACTTTCATTCTTCATTAATTCTTTATAAATTAGTGGTATAAGTCTATTAATACATGGGTGTGGACAAGATACTTATTTAGCAAAAATATGCTTATTAATAAAATTATACAAGGAAAAATACCCTCCATGAATTCACCTAAAATATTTCCCTTAAAAAACTTTCGACAAATTCAAAGAATTACCAACCTTAATGTTGTTGTATATATCCGAATTTTTAAACAGTGATCTGGTATGGTTTACTAGCTCAGTAAATTGGGTAATGTTGTTGAAATAATTGGAGAATAGATTTCCAAGATGTCCAGCACGAAAAGTGAGGTTATTTTTTATTCCAAATTGAAAGCCACCATATCTAAAAATAAAAAAAAACACATCAGAGGTATTTATCAATAACGTAAATTTGGAGAAAGTCATCACAATGCATTACTAAATTTGAATTATGAGGAAATGAAAGTGAGTCAGAAAATTTTTTTTCAAGATTTGGGTTCATACATCCAATTCATTAGAGAATAGTAAGCAATGAATTTTATGCTCCAAATTTCCAAACATTGCATGTAACAAATGATATGGTACGAAGTCACTCGCACGGGTGCATATACACCAGGGTTGAAATTTGCTTTGAAAAAATCATTTGACTTGACCGAGATTCAAACCCGGATCTCCCAATTGCCGGTCAGGTTTGTTAGCCAGTTACACCACCAAGGAAAGCCACCTTCCTTGAAGGAAGATGGCTTGGTGGTGTAACTGGCTAACACACCTGACTGGCAATTGGGAGATCCCGGTTCGAATCCCGGTCAAGTAAAATGATTTTTTCAAAGCGAATTTCAACCCTGGTGTTTATGCTCCAAACTGGGTAAAAATACATATACCCGTGATGATGGTATTTCAAAGAAACTTTTCAGCAATTATTACTTCAACTTTAAAGATAAGACACTAAACCAAAGGTCAACAGAAAATTATACTTGCCTCATTTTAAAATAATCTTTACTTGTCTTGATCAGCCAGTCGGATATATTTCTTTCAGTCATGTTAAGCATATAATCTCCTGTGCAAGCCTAATAAAGACAAAACATACTAGAATAGAAAACAAGTTTAAAAAAGGAAAATGGATGCATTTTCATAATATTCTATTTTTATGAAAATTTGCAAAACACTTAAGTTTTATATTGAGTACTGACTGGCAATCCCGAGTTACGCAAGTCTTGACTTACATAAATCTGTACTTCTGTAAGAGGCAAAATTATCCATTGATATGCTGTTGATTTTCAAACATGAGTATGAAATAGTAAAGTGTGCGCTCGTATACAGGCTGGTGGAGAAAATACAGAATAGTTATGGAGTTTTTGAGTCATAGGCAAAACAAATTGGTTCATTTTATCATTCATAAGAAGAATTTTCATTAGTATAAATTCATTTTTGCAGCAAAATCGCATTAAAATCTGCCAGAGTCTTCCACCATAGTCAAGAATCGATGAAACAGTTTACAGTCATAGCAAAATATGTGGTCATGCTCACTTCATTACAATGCAGCTTACTTAAAATACAGAACTTAACACCCTAATTCTGCTCATCATCTATTTGTCAATTTCCACTAAAAGTTTGACCATTCCCTTGCTGAGTTAAAAGAAAAGGATGCATGCACAGAATTTTTTATGGCAGACAAGACTTGGTTAATGCCCTAAGTGTTTCTTTCACAACATATAATGAATCATGACTGAAAGTTGCATTAATTGATAAGCCCTTATAATGCGATGTAATCACTATGTTTGGGCAAACATGAAATCCAAGGACACCTATTCTATGTAAAGACATTTTCATTAGTGACTCAACTTCATCATGTACCACTTCAGTCAGAGTCATGAAAGTGGCAGTCAGTTGTTATTAGTATACTAGTAGTTGAGTATCGGAGTATGGCTTATCAACAAAGAATTGACTCATACTTTCTCCAGTCATGAACATCTACATCCTTTTGAACTCTAAACCACATTAAAATGAGAACCCCTAATCATCCTCTTTATTATTCTGCATTAATCATCTCCTGATTCTTAAAGGTGAGGTATTCTTTTCTGAAAAATAATACTTTGAAGTACAGATATTTTCAAAAATGAACAGCGTGTGCCAGGTTTAAGGCAAGAAAAGATCTCCAATCTCTCTTGCTGGGAGGTAACATGATGGGTGAGTGCAAATTGAGACCTCTTCTCATGTACCATTCAGAACACCCATGAGCATTAAAAAAACTGTGACAAATCCTCTTGTTGTTTGGAAATCAAACGGTAAAGCTTGGGTTATATCTACCTCATTTGTGGACTAATACTGCAACCATTTCATACCACAAGTGAAGGAATAATGCCTAAAGAAAAACATTTCATATCAAATCCTGCCATTACTTGATCATGTGCTGGGCCACCAACAACTCTAGAATGATTTGAATGTCTGTCTTGAGGTTGTTTTTCTGCCCAAAAATACAACTTTCTTTCTACAACCAATACTTATGGTGTCACTGTATAGTTTAAAGTGACTTACTTATGCAAGATATTTGCTGATGCTGTAGCTCTCACATATGGGGATGGTGGCATGACACTAAAGGAGTTTAGAAAGGCCTACAGCACGCATCATAAAAGTATATTATCATCATGGGAAGATGTGATATACAAAAATACGAATGTTATTAGGAAAAACTTTGCCTTGATCTTGTACATTTCAAGGAGTTTACGATGAATACCAATGACAAAGTTGTAGATCAAATTATTGAGCTTATGCCTGTCCTTGATCCTGGAGTGAGGGCAAAAGATGTAGAGGAGCTTTACAAGGCAGAAGCAGAAAATGAAGACGATGATAAGTACACCCCAAAAGGACACGTGTGGACAACAAAAATGCTTTACAACAAAAGGATTGTCGGAAGCTTTCAAGCATATTAATTAGACTGGTGAAACTTGAGGACATGGATTATAACAGGTTCACAAAAGTCCACAGGGCACTTAAGATTCAAGGTCTTGATACGAGGAAATATTGTGAAGAAAGAAGGCCTCCATACAAACCTTTCTGCACAGCTTCTTCACAAAAGTTGCATTTACATCACCATAATCAGCAGCTGACACCCGAGGATACATCACCATGAAGTATACGATATTGCATTGAGAGAATGAAAATGTATGTGTGTGTGAATGATAATGTGAATGTGTGCATGTGACAGTAAGCATTTATATAAACATGGAAGTGAACAATGGAAATTTTTTTGGTGTAATCTGCTAGTAATCCTCTACGTTTTTCTCATGATTATTCATTGAAACAATGAATCCACTAGAGCCATCAATCAACTCAGCTTCATTTAGCCTAGCTCAGCAATAAAGGTAAGGAATATCAAATATCATAATTTAAGGTTAGTAAATAACATATGGATCCGTTAATTGCAGGAGTACATAAAAACTCAATAATAGCAGTCAGTTTAGATGTTGTGCTTTCCAAAATCCATGGAATTGGTCAATTTGCAGAAATGATATTCATAATTTCACAAGACATTCCTAGACTGCAACTTTCCGATGATATATGCATTAATTCGAGTAAATAAAATTAGGAGAAATATGATGGTTATTGAACCTCACAAGAACAATATATGACTGAAAATTTACTGTGCATTTCTTCACATTGATCACAATCTGCGGATCAAAGAATAAGTTTTGGAGGAATTTTTGACTAAGGTAAATTTCAACTTACACAACTTTTGTTGGAACACATCTACTATGTAACTCAGGGATTGTCTGTATTTGCACTAATTGCCAGAGCACCTTTACATTAAACACCAGCTCATAACAAGATACTTAAAACTCTAAAATATACTCTATTTCATTTTAAAATGTTCAACAGTTTTTCTAAAAATTATGTTACCACTGCTTGAGGAGGATGAGGTCCTCCAGCTCCAGCAGGGCACTGCTGACTGCCAATGGCACATGAACAAGGTGGAGATGTAATATCACCAGCATTTGGATCAGGCGGAGGATTCCAATGATCAGCTCTTCCATGGCAATATGAATCTCTGTTGAAAGTAATAAGCATATTGAGGTAAAACAGGAATGTATAACATACACATTGAAGACCTAGAGATATTTCAAACATGATAAAATTACCTTTTACCATTCTCTTGGATTATACACTTAGCACCCATCCCAGTCTCTCCAAGTAATCCTTCTTCAAATATCTGGGCCGTAGAGTTCATGATAGATGGATTAGCATTAGAAAAAAATACATAGTTTGGGGGACCATAAAGCCAAGGAGAGAGAGGGAGAGGAGGCTCCTGTCTGAGCCCAGGCTGGAAGACGGTGAATACCAGCGCCAGACAAACAAAGATGGCCGGCAAAACTATCTGTTTCGGAAAAAAATGAGTGTCATAAATACAAGGCTCAGAGGAAATATGTGCAGTCAAAATTGTATTAGCAAACTTATAAAATATCTAAATATTACTGACTGGCATACATATGCAATGCAGCAATTCTTTTGGCTCATTTAATAACAATGATTGAAAAAAGTAACTTTTCCTAATTTTTAAATTTATTCACAGTCCTCAATAGAATGCTATAGTTCACAAACTTTTAAATGCAATGAACCAGAAAGAATCAGAAATACAATACACAAGCTAATTATTATATAAGAATGAGTTCAAATGATGAGAAATTTATTTTATCATGAATATAAAGCAGTGGTTGAAGCATTATCAATATACGTTTTGCCAAAATCTACTCTGAACTAAGAAATGGTGCATTTATCAATCAAATTACCCACTCTGACAAAGAAGTTCCTTTTATTTTACATATACCAAAGACTACAGATACCAGAGGCGGCAGAGAAAAAAATCTTATACGTACATCTTAAGTACACCTTGAAATATTTCATAACTATTGAAACACAGAGGACTAATATAGTGTGAATATCCATATAAATATAATTCCAAGACTTCCCTCTAAGACTACAGAAGTGTTGCAGGCATTAATTTCTAAGACCTATATAATGGGTACATCATATGTACGTGTATAGTCAAATACAGTAGAGCGCCAATTATCCAACAACTGATTACCCTATAATGTCAGAAGATAATCTTCAGACGATCATCCTGCAACAACCCCCTCCCCTACTCTTCCTCACCATTCTCTTTTCTCTTTATCTACTACCACTTTTGTTCGCACTCGCAGCCCGTGGGCGATTTCGGTTCTACAAAATTGTTTCAGTTTGCCCACACACAAGGTTTTCCTGTAGCAGACTTTCCAATGGTGCTGATGACAGTGTTGTATTATAGTGAGTCTCCAGAATCACGGCTCAATGTCTGCATGACTTGGGCAAACGAGCTGATATTACTTCTGAGGCTATTTTGTCTTAGCTAGTTTCCTTCTGCAATATAATCAATATAAAATGTCTATTTCTTTGGAAAAGAGGAAGCACTTCACTTAACACTTTTCTGAGAAGTTGAGGATAAATTATTTGAAATCCAAGGGAGATCTTTGCCTGCAGTAGCACATAGTGAGTGTACAACTGAATTGGGGTGGTCGGTCGGTGACCTTGACTCGTTTACCTGAAGAGCGGACTGTACTAGCTCAAAGATCAGGGTCTCAGAACTTTCGCCTTAAGTAATTTTCAGTTTTTAATGGAATGGTAATAGACTGATATGTTTACTGTATACAATGTGCCTGGCACAGTTGAGTCTGTTGTCCCATGCCCCCAAAGGACCCTGCACATTAACTTTCCTTTATTTTGCCAACTCCTTCAGAAGGGCACACTGCTACACTTTATCAGCTGAAGGGCCACAGAGGATAAATATATATTATGGGGTGTGCCTAGCATGGCTTTGTCTATTGTCCCCAAAACACCCCATGCATTTACTCTCCTTCTTTAAGCTATCTCCTGAAGAGCAGGGATTAC
Source organism: Ceriagrion tenellum (assembly GCA_963169105.1). Classification (NCBI taxonomy): domain Eukaryota; kingdom Metazoa; phylum Arthropoda; class Insecta; order Odonata; family Coenagrionidae; genus Ceriagrion; species Ceriagrion tenellum. The sequence goes on along the minus strand of OY720636.1, from coordinate 57,298,801 downwards.
TGCTACACTTTTCCTGTCGAATGGGTACAAAGGAGGAATACATCTGATGGGAAAAACATTTGGTTTTTAAATAAAATTATTTTTATCATGCATTTCATAGAAAATATTAACCAAAACTATGATGATAGAGTACCTGGGACAATAAATAATAGAATTATAGGGCACTGAACCTGTTAAGCACATATAATGCTTTATAACAGTCACATAATTTGGACAATATTTATTACTGTAAAGAAGACTCCAGGTAATACTTTGAGATAACTGGTAGTAACATATACAGTAAGAGAACATAGTCATTATTAAAGTTGAAAATACAGCTTAAGCAGAAAACTACTAACCTCAAAGAACAGTGCTTTTGGATTCCTTTTCGTTCGATGGAAACGTTTGGCCAGCAAAGCAGTGAACTGCTGATAAAGCAATCGTTTAGAACTTAGAGTATCATATTCTTCTGTTTCCAAAGCATTCGCTGGATTTCCAAGATTGGAGCAAACAACAATGTTGGGAACTTTGCTCCCTTCCAGATTAAGACTCAACCTCCCCCTGTGCTCTATACTGTCACCTTCTAAGGCTAATGAATTCACCATACCATTCTCAGCTGTGGGAATATCCTGGTCTGAAAAAACATTTTCAGTTATGTAATTTATCAATTCTATTTCAAAATAGAAAAAGGGAAAAATTTAGTAAATTGGAACAGACAGATTCTATACATAGGTTGAGTGAAACACTGTTTGAACAATTACATACAACAACGATATGATAGCTTTTCAACTCCCACAAAGCCCAAGATTATGGCGCAAATAACATGCACTGCATTTAATGTTAATAAAAATTTCAGACGAGCAATTTTGAAATTTCAACTAATGTAAAGGGCTATTTCCAACATTAGGTACATAAATGAGTTAAATTATCAATTGAAGGCTCTTTTTTAGGATAAACATATATATTAGTTTTTTTATAAAGAGGCACTCCAAGATATACTTTACAGATACACCTCTATTCTATGTAAATACAGAATATGTGATTTCAAATTTCAAGGGTATATGTTAAAATAAACACGATGAAGAAAAATTCCGTTCACTCAAAATGTTTTAGTTAACACATCAATTTCTTAGTTTCCAAAAACCTTCTCTATATCATCTAAGCCTTGAAGCAATAAGAATAATTTCTTTACACTAATTTTATGATAAAATTAAAATTACTTGCTTTTGTGACAAGTCAATCTCATTATGGATAATTATTAGATCAAAGTTACACACACCCAAACTTAGCAGCAACATGCACTTATCACAACATTAGATTTTCAATATTTAAGTAGGACCTTAATTCATAATGAGTTGTAGAAAATAATGAATAAAGGTTATGTAGGTACACTTATTTCAATTCTGTGTATGTCTCATGAAGCATTAGCTCTCAATAAGGGTGGGGATGTGCTCAAACTAGTGCAAAAATATATATGTCCCTTAAGTTCCTATTTGGAAAATCTCATTTTTTTTGTAGGAACTAAGATTCCCTTCAGGTAGGTAAAGGTTAAATACTTCCAGAAAATAGCCACCCATTTTTAAAAAACTACACATCCTCCCATTTCCATGTGTATACTTATTGTCAATTTTACTTTTCGTGCGTCAAAATCTAAATATGTTTGCTGTAAATTCTGATCTGCATAGTTACGAAACAAGAAACATGAAAAGTATTCACTACAATTCTTTAAGGACTAACAAAGCTAAGTAGGGACCACGAGAAATGGGTCTCAGAATATATAACAAACTCCCGCAAAATTTAAAAATCATTGTATCTAATGAGTTATTTTTAAAAAATGTAACATGTTTTCTACATGAAAAACAATACTCTTCAGTTAATGCATATATTTTTGACTAAAAAAAATTGATTACTTTTTGTTACTCTAGTATGCAAGTATTGAAGATGTGGCACTAAAATATGGTATCCATGTTGTGTGTGTATATCTTTGCTGAGACGTGTGATATTGCACTGTTTATATGTGAACTGTTGCACTATTTATATGTGAATATATGTAATTTATGTGTTTTTGTGAGCCTACTTAGCTTCTTTTGAATCCTAATATATTTTTTAAACTATTGCATTTTTTGATGTGTCTTATATCTTTCTTTGTAAGATCTTTGGACAAAATAAAATTATTAAAAAATTACAAAAATAAAAATTATTTCTGCAATCAATTAATGCATTTGCCAGCACATACCCCACCACCTCACGTTACAAAATAATTATTTTGTAATGTGAGTTGATTGTGCATTTCTTAAGATAAAGTCCTAACTAAACCACCTGATATGATTTCGTCATAATCTTTCACATAGATCTTCTGATAAGCCTTGCCAGAAAGTAAAGAGAATCATCATTAACTCAAGGATTTTCATTCAACTGCTCATTAGTAAAGAAGGCTGGAATTAAAAATTCAACTTTCCTTGAATAATTAGGTAAATTCAAACTTTCCACTTATTTGGGCCAAATCATCATAAAAATTAAGCCTAACATTGAGTGTAACACCATGAATGCTATGATTTACATATAATTCTCTCTTTCAGGCATAGCAATGAAAAAAAGATATTCAACTTCCACTAGAAACAAGGATTTTCCAAAAGACAAACCTCAATGCATATATTGTGGGGTTCACATAAATTAATATCAAAAGTATATAACATAAATTAAGGTCCCAATGTTGAGGTAAATATTTATATATTTACATTGTTGCTAAAATAATTACATTCCAATCCATTTACTTAATCATGTGATATATTGTGTGATACATTCCCTCTACTAGACTGCTCTAAAATAGATCAGGGCAGTTCTCATCTATTGTGGAGAAAAACTAACTTAACCCTCTTAGTGCTGACCCCTGCCAGCGGGTCTAGTGAGAAATGCGGAGGGTAACTAGAATGAAATGTATCACTCTAGGAAAATAAATGTTATAAAGTTATTGTTTAAAATATCCATATGCAGTTTTTCTTATTGTGTATGCATTGAATTAGGTAATAATAAAAAAATGCTTATACTTTGTACAAAAAATAATTGTAATTATATTTTTGTGCAAAAGTTAAACAATATTTTGCCTATGAGCCGATATATCGGCCCGCCGCACTAAAAGGGTTAAGAATAGAGACAAAATAAGGTTTTCTGCACTCTCATTTCTAGAAGTGAATCCTTCAACTTTCTATATTTTTAAATTTATGACTGGTACAGCAAATTCCTAGAGTGAAGTATGCAAGCTTATATCTGAACAAGATTAAAATTCTTTGATGGAGAAAAAATTGGTATCGTAAGTTGGGGCGAGTTCGGACAATTGCACCGGCTGGTATTTACAGTGTTTTCTCCAGAAGATCACATTGTCACACAATTTGATGATGTCTCCACAGCAAAGAGAGAAACAATGTAGCGTATTCTGTATAAAAGCAGTGGCACTGCTACTTCTCATCGTGGTCAATCCGATTAGATTGTTAGTTAGTTAGTTAGTTGGGGGAGCCTTCGACAGGAGCTCGGGCACCTAGACCTTGAGGGGTCCATTGTGCCAATCCCATTTTTAACCTGCCTGCCACATGCAGACAGGGGACAAGAGCATTGGTGAAGGTATAAATGGTCACCCATCCAACCCTCGTCCAGGCCCAACATTGCTTAAGTTCAGTGATCTTACGGGAACTGGTGTTTCAATGAGGCTAGGCCCTTGCCCTAGTCAATCCGATTAGTTTGCACCGCAACAGTTGGGTGAAATTTTGTATCGCCGAAAAGAAACTACTCTGCTCTGTGGTAAATGGTTCTGAATATTATGAGATTATTTTCATCTAGTGCTGCATTATTTCTCATTACATATGGAAAGTTTCGAGCAAATCCTATGAATATTGAATTTACTAGAACATATTTTTCAATTTTATGTAGCTCCGCGAGCGGAATGGCGAGGTCGTATGCGAGGGTCATTTGAGGCCAGCGCTCACACAAGCACGATGAGCAGCATATTGAATAGGCTGTTGAGGCTGTAAAATGTGGACGTACGAGGGGGGACCCAAAAATAACAGGACTTCATTTTTTAAAAATACAGAATTTAATTTTTAGAGAAACAAACTTTAGTCACCTTTGAAGTACTCTCCATTAACACTAATACATTAGTTCAAACGTTTTTTCCACTGTGCAAAACACCTTTCGTACTCGTCCTTCCGATGCCTTGCAGCGCTGCCTTCGATTTTCTTTTCACCTCTGAAATGTCTGAAAAACATTTCCCTTTCAGCTCTCTTGTCATCCGGAAGAATAAAAAGAAATGAAAAGGTGCGAGATCCGGTGAGTAGGGTGGGTGAGAAAGCTGTGTCATGCGGTTATTCACTAAAAATCACGCACAGAAATGGCTGCCTGAGCTGGGGCACTGTCATAGTGGAAGAAACGATCACCACTACGCCACAAATTGGGTCATTTCAAGCTAACAATATCACGCAACAGCTTCAAAATACTCTACAATACAGATAGAGGACTTGCTTCACCGTTTGATGCTCAGAAATGTATTCTGAGTGAACAGTACCAACCGATGAACAATGCAATGAGCGTTTTCATCAGTTCTGGACGTTGAAACCTGGTCTGGTTGAATGTCTTCGGTCGACATTCGCCGCGTTGGAATCATAAATACCACTCATACACTCCAGTTATTTTCAAGACGTGTTCTTCATAAGCCTTAAACAACATATCAACTGCGTCCGATGCACTTCTACTGAGCAGAAAACAAAATTTCAACGCAGCATGCTGTTCTCGAAAATCAGCCATTTTAAAAAATCGAAGAGGTCGAAAAACTAGTCTCACATAAACTGTCTCAGGGGATCAATACAGCAGACTCAAGTGACATTATTTGGAAAACTGATTGAGAAGGAATTATTTAATACCCACCAAGTGGGAGAAGCCGAAACAAGAAAACCGATGTGCTCAGCAAATTTCGTCTGGTTACTTTTGGGCCCCCCCTCATATGACACTTCAGGCTGCATGCAAGGAGTTTGGAGTACCAAAATCAATGGACCACAATAAACTGAAAAAAAAAGCACCCGAAGAAATCTGGAGGAAAAACGATTCTATCTACCAAAGAAGAGGACCAACTAACGCAAGGGATTCTTAAATGTGCGAGTGGGGTATTCCCTAGTGAGCAATTGACCTCCAGTTAGTGGTACAGCAGTTTTTAAATAGGATGGAACGACAAGAAAAATTATTTAAAGATAACTGCCCGGGGATGGAATGGGTGCGGGGTTTCATGTTGAGACAGCGAGAACTTACAGTGCATTTCGGAGAAAAATATAAAACATGCAGCAGTAACTAGAGAGGTTCTAGAAAAATATTTTCAAAATTTAGAAATAGTTTTGGATGGTGATCCTCCAGATAACATAGTTAATTATGATGAGACAAATTTCAGTGACGATCCTGGAAAATCTCGTGTGATTGTTTAGAGGGGAGAGAAACACCCATCAGTCATTAACCCTTTCGCTGCTGTGAACGTAGTAGCTACGTTCGCTCGGTTGACTGCTGTGAACGTAGCTCCTACGTTCCATTGGCAAGTTGTTGTTCCTACCCACGCTACTGAACTTTCTCTTTTTCAGCGAATGCCATTCACCAAGTTCATTGTTATACACTGTACTAATCCCAACCCAGGGAGCTTGAGTGGCTATTGAGTTGCAGGTGCAACGAGAGGCATAATTTCTGTGCCGACGTAGGTAGGCGTTCACTTTTTCGCCGTACAGGGGCTGGAATGTCTCTCCAGTTTGACCGCAGCGAAAGGGTTAAGGACACAAGCAAAACGAGTGTCTCTGTGATGATCGCAGCAACAGCAAGTGGGGAATTGCTTCCACCGTACACAGTGTATAAACCTGTGCACCTGTACCCTACCTGGGTAGAAGGTGGCATTAAGGGAGCAAGGTTCAACAGGATATCAGTGGATGGTTTGACATAGGATCCTTTGAAGACTGGTTCACAACAACGTGCATGCCATTTTTCAAACACAGGCAGGAACCAAAACTTTTAATAGGGGACAATCTTTCGAGTCACCTCTTGATGGAAGTGATTAGGTTATGTGAAGAAATGGGAATAAATTTTGTAATGCTTCCTCCTAATGCGACCATTTATGCCAGCCTCTTGATCTTGCTTTTTTTAGGCCATTTAAGATTGCATGGCGAAAATGTCTTGAAAAGTGGAAACGTAAAAATCAAGGGGTGCTTCCCAAAAGTGAATTCCCCAGATTATTGAAATCTGCCTTTGAATCAATTGGATCTTCCTTGTCTGTCAATGTTCGAGCAGGGTTTAGAGCTGCAGGAATTTTTCCATTTGACAAAATTCGCATTATTAACAAAAACCAAGTTTAAATCCGGAGGAAGATTCGGCCAAAGCCGCCAAAGGCATTGTGTGGTCAGATGCATTTCTGCAATGGTTAGCATCATCCCACGTAGAAACATCTGGGGGTAAAAAACTATATATTCAGCCAGGGAAAAGTGTGAGTACAGAATGCGTAAATGAATCTTTTGTTGAGGAAGTGTGAGACGATGCCTCGGAGAAAAACTCATCTGTTGATGAGACTTACAATTTGGCATCACAGAATAACAACATTACTGATGATAGTAATTTTGGAATTCCCAGCTCTCTCCCTGAAAATTCATTCCTTTTATTTAAGTTCAAGACTAATAAACATGACAGGCTTTTAGTAGGAAAAGTTATGGAGGTCTGCTCTAATAACAGATTTCGTGTGCAGCGCCTTTGGAAAAAAATACAGTGAAGGAGACTTATTTCAGGTTCCCCGATGTTGCTGACGAGTGCACAGAATGCAAATTGTTTGTCAGCTGGCTCCGCCGCGTGACTTGCAAAGGGGCCGCTTTGTTTTCAGTGACTTAACTAACATTCATGATGTTGATTAATTAATTTAGCCTTATATATGTCATTGTTCACAATTTTAATATTTTTTGTGTGTTGTTCCCACTTCACTGGAGATGTCAAAGTTTTTAGTTGCATCCATATTAAAAGATTACACTATTTTGTTTGAACAATTAATAATAATTGAAGAGACCATTCCATTGTGCCCTTTTTTAAAACGCATTATTAAAAATGTGATATCAAGTTGATATCTATGGTTATATTTCATTTCTATGTGTTCCGTTCTCATCAATTTTTTTCCAAACCTGCGGAATTATACGCTCTTTTCGGTCTAGTTTGTATGTTAAAATAAAAGAAATATTAACCCCTCACCACATTTCTTTGGTATTCACGAATAAAGCACATTCACTTTCAATATTTGAATGCTAGAATTAAAATGTAAAATCACTATATGCTAGATCGCATCTATCAATGCAACGCTCACAGTATTTTTTCATTTCGATGGTTAGCCGATAAAAACAAATAAACAAGAAGCATAAAGAAGAAGAATACTGTCTTTCAACATAATGAAAATATTTATAAACGATTATTTTTAAAATAAGAATATATATTAAAAAATGTATATTGCCTATTGTCACAAACGTGATTGCTCTGAACGAAATCATAAATATATCGCACGTGTCCGAACTCGCCCCACTCCATGAGGCATGTTTGGATGTTGATATTGAACATAATTCGTAGTTAAAAATAAAACAACATCAGTTTCTTTTTTTTCACAATGTTTTAAAAGATTTATAGATTTGAAATTTTGGTTTTTGCATATATCGGCAAACATGTCGATGCGTAAATAATGATTATACATAAAAAATGTCCGAACTTGCCCCAACTTACGGTACCATGCCAATTTAGTGAAGAAAATCTTTATTTATTACTGGGAGGAAAATATTCATTACAATCTAATTAGGTATAAAAGTTAGATTAACTACACTATTACTGAATTTCTTTGTCCATCTTAGAAGTAATAAGTGACAGTAGGTGCCTGAAATGTATAATACTTTTATCTATTAATTGAAATAATTTACCCTAAGCTAATTATATCAGCATAGTTGGGGATTTGGCCTCTAATCAAAAAGTGATATACTACCATTTTGACAAGAAAGACAAAGAATAGGAGCTCCATTAGTCTGGGAATATTTTATGCTCATGTCAGCAGTTATGCCCAGCAGATCTCAACCATGCCATGATGCAGGACTGAGTGTAATGAGGCCTTAGTACTTCTTAACAAAATTGGCACCCCGATCCTTAACATCTATTTAACTCTGGACATTGTATCTGTATCTCTTAATTGAAATTATACTCCTGAAAGTGTCAAGAGTGGATTCTACCAATAATTCCATTTTTCTTCTCCATAGTGAAGTAGAGGTAGAACTTTGAAAGACTGGTAACTTTAAGCAGCAAATGAATGAATTTATAACTGTGCTTACTGACTAATCATCACAATGTATATCTGAGAGCAAAATTTTTTTAAAGAATAAGCAATTTATTAATTATTTACACTACTGATATACTGAGCCAATGTATTTTACATCTCAGCCATGCAACATTTTTACTATACATGAATAATTTCTATTTCATTAGCATTAAAAAGTATTATTTAAGAGCAAATACAGTCCTTGGTTGGCCATTTAAACAAGCAAGATTCATACATTTGCCAATTGAAAAAGCGATCTCCCTATAGCATCATGCATTAAGTGATCACATCATGCAGTAAGTCATCACATCGTGCATTAAGTGATCACTGTATAAAATTGCCTGCAGAATTGGAGAAACTAAATTACCCTAAGACAGGACTGATAAATAAATGTCCAAGGCATTACTTAGTATTCAACCTCTGGAATTCGTTCTTATGTTAGATTCAGATCTAAAGACTCAGCCATCTCTGAAATGTTTTATTTCCAGCATTCTTTGGTTGCCAAGAGTTCCTTATTTGGTTATCCAATTCTGTTGTCTTACAAATGTCAGAAGGACATAGATAAACATAAAACAATATTGTGTGACAAAGTGTTGTTCAACTAATATCCAACAAAAAGTCCACATTCATTACTGGATTTTACATTTAAGTGTGGAGAAAAATAATTAAAATTAACTCAAAAATAATTTTTACTTCTAATAATCTCAGTCATCAAATCATAATATTAACGATATTTACAAATTAGCTACCTATACACAAATCAATCATCTCTCACAATACAAGCAACATGAACATTGAACATTGAACAGATACTGGCAGTATAAAAATATGTTTGTGTGTGACAGTGCCGACGCCACAAAAAAATGACACGGTCTTGCATACTGTCTTGGTGCCTTCAACTTCAATTAATCAATGGCATGCTGCAAAGCAGAAGCTAGGCTTTGACATTAGTGTAGCACAAAGCTTAGTGCAAAAAACAGTGCAGTAACTGATAATTATGCAGCCGTCATCGCCTTTCCAAGTCATGCAGGTTAATTAAAATTTAAGAAAGCACAAATTGTGCCATTTAACTCACAGGTTACATGATTGCCTTTATATTGAATGACAATTTGCTTTTTAGCTGCAAACAAAATAAAAGAGGGAATCAAATTACATAACAGTTTGAACTACTCAAAGCAATGCCTGATATGGCATCATCTATGAAACATTGGGAACATAAATCACACTTCATTTCTAAATTCTACCAACTCTCTTTTGCAACTTTAGCAACAAAGTAGCAAAAATATACTATAGGTAAAAAAGGTAAACATAAAGGATCATGTCTGAAATTCGAATTTCAACTGCAATTACATTTTAATTTACAAGTTTTGATTATGATTCCTTACATTTTAAAAGCTGTATATGGAAAAGCTCACCCTATCAATAGGGCCAGCATGAAAGATTCAAGTCATAAATCATGATGTGCTCTGTTTAAGAGTAATGAATGTGTATTCAAGTGACATGTGAATGTCACACCAAAAGTAATACTAATGCAGAGTATGAACTATCACAGTGATTTCCTGAAGCTCAAGCAATTTTTAACATATGATGTACAGATTGTTCAGGTGACATCTATAATCACTCTGAGGGAATGATGTACACCACAGATTTTTTATTCTTTCACCTTGAGCAATCATTGACCCTCACTTTTGAAATGAACTAGAACCCCTTGTATCTAAATGCCTCATTTCCATTTTGTAGAGAAGCAAAATGAATATAATTATGAATACTGATGATATAAACATATACCATTAAAAAGTTATTCCTTACTTATATTCTCGGTAGCTTAAAAAAATCATCATTTGCACCATAATATACAACAAAAAATAGAGGATTACCAAAGTGCCAACCTAACACACCCTTAAACAAATCACCATCATAGGTGGAATTCTTAGGATATGAAATGACTGAGTTAAAGCACACTGGCCTCAGGCTATAAATTAAGTAACTTCATTCTCTGTGAAATGAGGGACCAGTGATATGCCTGCAATCGTTGTTACTGTGAAACATATAGTATAAAAATTAATCACATAGAAAATAACCACAGAATCCTAATTGTGTTTTAAGGATAATTTCTCTGGGTAAGGTCACCAGAAACAGTCAATCACAACCTTAATCAACTTTGAGTGATCCCCTGGAATGGTGAAATATGAGTCCCAATGAAATGTATTAAACCTTATACATATACTAAATAATAAATCTCAGAGGCCCATTTCTGAAGTGATAACTATTTAGCAACAACCATTTAAAAGCATTGGGATATTTTTAACACAATGGATGAGTCACTCATGGATCTTTCAAAGAGGTAGATTACAAATTTATACAAATACTGCTTCTGTACTGAGACTATGTTAGCATTGACTACTTGGGGTAAGAATATAACAATGTTAACTAAGAGTAAGTGATAAATGCTACAAGTGGTATGGCATATCTGGCCAGTAAATTTATATAAGGATTATTCATTTCTCATTTGCAAAGAACCATACCTAGCAAAAAAAATAGTATATAAAATATATTAAACTGCATAGTTAATGCAGTAGAATATGAAAAATATGGAAAGATAACACTTCAATTGCCAAATGAAGTTTCAGCACCCACTATTTAAAAGTAAGGCTCTAATTCTAATTATTTTAATTACAAACAAAATAAGCACTCAAAATAAATAAAAGACAATTCATAATCATTGGGACATCACCAGAAATTATATCTAGAAGTGCAACCTTAAGCTGAATATCGATACTTGCTTACCAGATTCTCTAATTAGATTACTCTCATAAGAAAGAGAGTTCTTTGTACACAATTTACGCAGCATCTTCCTCAAATCTAACAGGTCCCTCCATTGAGATATCTTGTAATCCTTTGTTAGTCCTGCACCAAAGGGACAGCAAAGAGAGAAAAGTGAAAGCATTTTATTTTTCTAAACATGAAAACTGATTCAAGCTATCAGTGACAAAGATTGTTTTAAATATGTGTGAGTGCAAGATTGAGAGAATAGACTCTGTTATTGGATCTCATTTGAATTAAATATCTTTCTTTTCTATTTATTAAATTGACCAAAGTCTAACATTATTTTCAAAAGAATATCTTAACATAGAAACTTTACCTGCTAGATTCATATCAGTTCCTTGATGGCCTTCAATGCCACCATCTTCCACCTTTTCACCTTCCTCTGTAACTTTAAGGAAAATCTAAAAAGAAAGAAAAAAGGAATCACTTAGGCTTCAAGACCAGAGAAAAGGCATGTTTAGCATAAAAAATTCAAAAACCAAGAGATTGTCAAATGTTTATCAATAGGGAAAGACCCCAACACACACCTCATACTATCATTCCTAAAGGTATCTCATGGTCCTCCAATCTCACTATAATTTTTATCATATAATGGTTGTACTTAGTTTTATTATCGTATGGTTACAGATCATGAGCTTAGTGATGAAGACAGAGATTTGTTACCCATGATATATTCTCTTATATATCCAATGACTCAACAACAACAATGCAAGATTTGGTCCATAATACATAAATCAATCCATCTCCCAGTATCTTACGCCCTTTAAATCAGCAGGCAACACTTTCTTCAGCAGAATCTTATTGTATGTGAATTGGAATTGGAAGACAATACAGTAAAATTAAATTATATATATTCTGCAATCAGTGAAGCTTGGTAAAAATTTGGGTGCCTTGAACATTTGAATCAGTGTTGCCGGCAGCTGTTTTGGGCAACTCATAGACCATGGTCGACGAGGGGAACCTCAATGGTTGAGAAGACTGGTACTCAAAAAAACTCCAGATACTCAAGGGTTGTGGTTGACAAAACTTAGGTAACTAAGGGATACCTTTAGTTGAGCTTCAGGAGTTTGTAGGACCTGTGAGTATACACCTCAAGCTGCAAAGTAGATGGTTTTTCATCATTAAGAAGCGGAATGTAAGCATTTCTTTGATCATTTTGTGGGTCAGCAAGCTTCAATTCACAGCTGGCCACTTGGAGCTTAATACAATTCCTTCACAAAGAGTGGCATAAAGTGATGCAAATCCATCCAAATCCAGTACATCAAATTATATTGCTTATAGTTATATTTGTAAGAGGAAATGGAGCCAATGAAATCACTGTGAACTTATATTGGATAAAAGGATGTTACACAGATTTAAAAGTGGTAACCTTAAAATTAGAAATGCAACTCTTAGGCACAAAATTGTTTGTCAATGGCTAGTTTACATGGAAACTCACCTCCTCCAAAGTTGTGTCCGATACACCATAAGAGTTCACCCCCAGAGATGTCATTTCTGAGTCCAACTGATCAAAGAGATTTTCCATGGCTTTGGCAGATATTCTACTATTAATGAGTCCATTCTCCATTTCTTCCAGAGGCTTTGATGGAAGTAAATACAAGAGTTCGCTGCCCACTTCTTCCAATAATTGTGCATTGGGTAGAGATCGCCTTATGAACTGTGTAATGTTTTCTGTGGTAGCAGGTAAACGGCCTTTAGTTTCTGTGGGAGATCATTTTAAACTCCATCAATCCACAAGGAATGGATGTACACTGGTGTATACATGAGTACATATTCACACAAATTACTTAAACAAAAGTGACTTCAATTGACAGAATTTTGTTTTATTAAGAAAATACTTAAAAGCATAGATACTGTAGATTACATCTATGCTACATCTTGTAAGCCACTTTAAGGGAGTATACTCAGAGAGCAAAAAATTCTGGACACACCACTTTACCCTATGATATTAAAGTATATTTTTACTTTCATCATTACAGAACCAAATGGCCAAAGTTTGCACGGACATCTTACTTTAATGACAAAAGCATTTCTAAAATGCATAGAGACAGAACAGACAACTGGGCAGGGAGAATACAGTAGCAACTCGATAAAACGAAGTTGGCGGGACCGAAAAATCGGCACTTCATTTTTTCAAACCTTTTTAATAAATCGCAAAAAATATTTCCCTCTCCCCCCTGACTACTCCGGTCATTCGAAACGTTTAAAAACGATTTATAGTTGTTATTCGAGAAAGCATTCGAAATAATGCCTTTAAATCATAAGCGAAATGTCACAAACGTTCGTGAAACAATTATCACCACTTAGTTAGACTTCTGAGTCCAACTGATCAAAGAGATTTGTAATAAAGATTCAAATTTGTAATAAAGAATCAAAGAGATTTGTAAGAGAATGCTTTGTTAATCTGCAGCTAATCAGGACGTGCAACTGGTATGGCCGTTGTTTCTAATATCTATGCAGTTAAGACAGCAGCTGGCCCGGCTGCGCTTCCAATCACCTTTTCTTTGTTGCTTAATTACAGATAAAATGAGCAAAACATTCACTCCAGTAAAACAAAAATTCCTCCACAGGTCATTGTTTGTGGTTTCTTTCCCGTCACCTGCTGGGTACACGAGCTTGAGAAGAAATATTATTTTGTTCCAATTACTAATCGCATGACAACAAATTTGGCGTGATCTGGACATTTTCCATATCTTAATCATCTCGGAGTATAATAAGTTTCCAGTTCTAAATGGCGATATTTTTTGGACCGATTGGTATTTATGTGGAGGTCGTAGAGAACGATAACAAAGAAAATAGAACCTCAGATCACAGTTCGTGGAGAAAGAACAAACGCTTTAACGGCCACCCAGGACATGCCTTCACTTGCAATGATGGCGCTTCATCAATCTAATTCTTATCGATGTTTCTAACATCTAGGCAGTTAAGATGGTTGCTGGCCCGACCAAGCTTCCAATCGCTCTTTCATTATCGTTCAATTATAGGTAAAAAGAGCAAAGGACTCAGTCCATTTAAAAAATCCTTCTCAGGTCACTATTTGTGGTTTCCTCCTCGTCGCCTACTGGATATACAAAATTGGGGAGAAATATTATTTTGCTCCAAGCCAAATTGTTTCACCGCTCATTTGAAGTTCAAGTAAGAAACATCAACTCATGACCAAGTTCCCTTTCCCTTTGATGATTGGTGTTTATAGTTGGCAAATTATTATTCGGCAAAACATTAATCCAGGAAACAAAGTAAGCGATTATTATTTTATCCTTCTACGCATAATCTCTTCGCGTCTTACGTGTTATGCTGAATGAAATTTTTTTTAAATTTTATTCTGAATGAAATTTTAGCAAATGGCATCCTTATATGCCAACGTCGGTAATCTAAAACATAGAAGCTAATGAAATACCTCATATTTAAAAAGTGATATCCAAATCACTCCTCGATTTTTGGAACTTTTATTCACAATAGTGTGAAAGAGAAACTTCATCTTAAATGAGCATCGTGGAGATCTTCCAGATCCAGTATTCTCCATTCCACTATTTAGTTATTTTCTTTCCCCTCTGAGAATCTTCTATGCTTGACTTTGCTGTGGAGCATAAAACACAAAAATGGAATAGGACTAACTGTTTGAAGCGTAAATTTGTAAAATTTATTCAAGGAGAACTTTGAAAGAGGTAGGGGTCACGGAAAAAATCTACCCCAGCTGAGGCTGAAACCTGACTCCTTTCTGTGGTAAAATCCTGATAGTGAGAAGAAGTTTTCGCAGAGTACTATTTCCATTGTTAGATTGTTCTTCTAAATGTCGAGTGATTTTGAAATAGAGCGCAACAGGATCCAATTCATACCCATGTTGTGTCATATCCACGTATTAAAATCCCAAGGACTCAAAGTTGCTCATGCCATCACAATGAAATCTGATTCACTTGGTTATTTATCTCGTGGAAATCTGGGATAGCAGTGATGATATATCAAATGTTATGTACTAAGGCTTGGTTACTCAATGGATTCACCGTAGTGATTAATGGATGAAAGTTGGTTCCAGTCAAATTTCATGAAGTTACCCTAACAACGTCTTGGAATTAAATTAAAGACAAGGCTTCCTAGGGAATTATATTTTAAGATTTCAGTTTTCTGGCTTACCTATACAAAGACCTATACTTCATGGGACGATATTTCACGGAAGACGGCTTCTTCGGTTTGAAGTGTCTTAGCGGTTCATCACAGGTCTTATCTAATAAATAAAAGTGTTTGTTAGTTCGACTTCTATGCGTTCCAATACCATTCATCAGATTGCGATAAAACTTTGGTGAGTTGCTGTGCGAGCGCCCACAAAGGTTTCTGAATTATTAAAACCATTGTACACTAGAAAAAGCGTGAGTCACTTCAACAAATGAGTTTTGGCACATGACCTTCTCAAAGCAAGCGTGGAGCAACAAGCAAGCAACGAAGCAGATCTTTTACGAGTTGCTCAATCACGTCAATCGGAATCATATCAGTAAGACATAATTTTTGTTAAAAAGTACGTTATTTATTTGTACGTGGAATAAAATTTGGTGCAGTGGTCTCTTTGTTTGCCTTTTTATTTAATACTTGCACTCGATTTTCGTAGACGCGTCGCTATTTCCTATACCAGTTACCAGGGGAAAACCAGTTGTCCTATCACTGTGCATGAGTCATTAGGACTCGGTAAATTGTGGCAGAAAGGGTCATTTTTAAGAATGGTCATTAATGTCATTTTAGATCTGCGTGGAAACACACCGTTGCTATGCCTCTTCGTGCCAAATTTTCTGAGACACAATTGAGTATGGTTTTAAGTGCTATTTGATTCTTTTGTCGAGAAGCCGAGAAATGTGTTGACAAAGTTGATGGGAAGAGGTGAAAAATGCCTCTGGTTATACTTCGGTGAGTGCAGCAAATTTTCTCGTTTACTACAGTATGTTACTACAAGCGAAGTAGTTTTCCCCCGCCGGTAAATGCTTGCAGTAGGCAATTCCTTGCGCGTCTTACGGACAACCCTCTGACTCGGCAACAGCGCATGCTCCTGGCAGTTCAACACGCTCTTTTTCCCAAATAAATGTTAATTGATATTGATTAACCTACGAATTCATTTAAAAATTTATAAGTAGAGATATGATGATGAACACGATATCTTGAAGAAGATCCAAACAGAGGTTTTCAAGAATGAGCGGAACGGAAAATAACGCAGTCTTGCAACTTCATCGATAACTAAAATACTAATGTATTAAATAATATGAAAAGTCGTATAATTGTTAAAAAAGATCTTTTCTACACTACTTGTGAAGGAAATTCTGATATCTTGATCCGTGTTGTTATTACGAAGCCGTAAATGCGAAGCATCCGTCCGGTACCCGAAAATATGCACTAAAATTCTGTTTTTAAGCACACACTGAAATCAATATAAACGGTAAAAAGTTTTGTATGCCATCACTAAACACAAAAACAAACAAGCTTTGATTTGGTGTACTTCATTTTAAAATCCTTCGAGCTCTCTTTGAGGTCTTCAAACTCAGGTGAAGGAATTTTGTGACGGATACAGGTCTCAAATTCTTTCAGAGACCAATTTTGAACCCAGAAAAAGGCATTGCAATCTATGCCGGGCACAGCTAATACATTACAATGTTATATTGTTGAGCCACTCCCCCGATTGGGTCATCTGTTTCAAAATTAGAAATAAACAGTTTTAAATGCAAAATTATATCAATCACGGGGACGGCTACACCCTCGGAAATTCTTGGTTTTTTATTCTATTGCCTCATGAAATATGGACAATGGTGGGAGTAAACGCGGGTTTATTCATAGTGAAGCCATTGATTTAGATGTAGTGACTGCGACAGGTTTCCTAGTCCTATTTTCCATCATTTAATCGCAATATGTTCCTTTCAAGCGCTCAATAAATTAAAATTGCCGCTAATAGAGCATGGCAATACGAGTTGGTACGTGGCACCACACATGAGTTATAAAGAAAAGAGAATTGTTTACACCATAGAAATCCAGCTAAGAGTTAAAGCAAAAATAAAATATGGGAAAAATTGCCTCAAGCAACCATTTTCTCCATCACTCGAGATGTTAATTTCCCACGACTTAAATTTGATAAATAACTGTGTTACTCAGGCAATTGTGAGAGATGAATGCACTGAAAATCACGCCTTTTACTCAATTGATAGATTATATTCGGCAACAATGATTTGTTAGGTGTCTACGTCAGCAAATAGAGAGCTTTTCTGATGCGATTTCTCCCCAAGGTTCGTAAAATCGAACGCAGATTCTCTGTGGGGACTGAGTCCGAAGTTCGTATTTTCGAAAATTTCGTATTTTCGAAACTTTGTATTTTCGAACAGCTCCATGTACTTAGCATAGGCTTTTCGTCTGGACCAACAGTTTTGCTTCGTAAAATCGAAACTTTGTATTATCGTGCTTCGTATTATCGAGTTGCTACTGTAATAATTTTGCACACAAACCATGAAAAGTTGGATAAAACTGATCCAGTGTGAAAATTCAGGAGGGAAACACTTCAGTAGCAAATGCTACAACACAGATAAAGCATTACCTATGACAGTAATTGGTTGATTACCCATGGCATTTGGTTCCAAAACAGCATCACTCTCAGAGGCATCACCTTGCCCCTGCAACAAGAGGGTTTATAATTAATTTCCCAAATCATAGGACATATCACTTCATTGGAGCTATGGACAACTTAAGCAAACATTATGATTGGCCTCAACTTCAAACATTAACAGTGAATTGGTTTCATAATCACAAATTTAGTGTACTTCAGCTGATAACTAGAATGTGCATCAGTAATTGCTATGGTCATCTTCATTTGTTTTTGGTTGGACACTATAGCAGCTATCTCTCATGTGGCCGAGTACCACCACCCGTGAATTTGTTTACTGTTTATGGATGGGCAAGAACATAGACAAGTTTGTTTATTACCAGTTGACAACTGCTGTAATTACATTTGTATAGTGGCAACTCAGTTTTTAATGTAAACCCACAACAGTGGTAGCCCTGCCAGCCTGGCTCATAGAAAGTCTACTGCAGTTTGGCCCAAGTATCATTGCTATAAATTACTTAAACAAAATTCCAGCATAAAATGCTAATCATAACATACACAGCTTATTAATGGCATAGCAAAAGGACTGCCAGAAGATTATTTGAGAGCATAGAGGAATTACCTCTATGGTTGTGTGGCAAAGTGGAATGCAGCAGGCAAATGAGAAATGGTACTGTATATGTGCTGGCATCAATCATTAAATGCGAAATTTCAGCTTGGCTGAACTTTAAAATTCAAGGTTGAAATTGATTGTAGACACTCAAATCATTGTAAACTGTGCAATGTGCTGGCATCAATCATTAAATGCGAAAGTTCAGCTTGGCTGAACTTTAAAATTCAAGGTTGAAATTGATTGTAGACACTCATATCATTGTAAACACATTCAGAAGAACCTGTGTATTAAATTTGAAGTTGAAGTTCCCGCTGAAGACAATTGCACACCAGGCTTTAAATCATTAGAAAATTGAACAGCATTTAGTCAAGTCTGATGAAATTGATACATAGTCCTTGTCTCTCTACTTAAATTGGATAAAAATGAAAAGGACTATGCAGTGACTTTGAAAAAATTCTTAACAATGTAGCTGTAGGATCTTTAAATAATTATCCAATTAGAACTAATTGAGTACAATAGTGTATCATATACTTGGTTCCAATCCATTTTATATTTTTTTCTGATCCACTACATAAATACTAGAAAATACCACATGCAATAGAAGGCTAGATATAGGTTAAACTATAGTCCTTACACATCACAGCCAACCTTCTGGGTCATAATGATGACCATGGTAAAGTGAAATTCCCCAAAGAAAAAAAACTACCCTCCCAGATTGGATTATGAGTCCAGATGCCCTGCTAATTGCTTCAATCAATAAAACTGTGTAAGCATTCTATTTCATCCACTTTGAATTCCATCCTTTGAAGAACTAGATAGAGTAAAACCCCTGATTTGGATTCTCAGAATTAACATTTCCCAACTAATTAATCATTTTTAATCCTGCTCCATTAACATTTCCTATCTCTCATATCTGGCATGAGTAGAACCCCATGTTTACAGGATTTTTTTTTCAGTTACCCCACAATTTGCATGTCTGTGTGATATGTGAAAAAAATACTGCACTTTCTAAGGCAGTTATTCATGCATAAAAGCCTTTATAAACATCCTTTGTGACTTTTTTTCCACACACAAACAATTAAAACAATATGAGAAGTTATCTTGCTTCGAAAAATTAACTGTTCTAGGGAGGGATTTAAATATGGCAGACACAGTGCCACTAACGATGGAAATTCAAACTATTCCAAATTGTAATCTTAGACTCCCCACAAAGGATTCATACCTTCGTCCCATTTGTTAAGAGAAATAAATATTTTGCAGCATTATAAATGCCCTCATCATACAGTTATTCTCCCCATGAATGATGAGAATAACTGTATGATGAGGGTGAACGGTGAAGTAATTGAACAGGTGCATGATTTTGTGTACTTAGGTAAGATGTATTCGAAAGATGGAAGAATAGATGAGGAGATAAAGAGATGTGCAAATGCTGGAAGGAAGGTGGTAGGTAGCATGTGGAGCATATCAAGGAATGAGTGCTTGTCTAAGGAAGCGAAAATTGCCGTGTACAAAAGTGTACTTCTTCCCACGTTGCTAAATGGTATTGAAACATGGGTATGTCAGGATGGACATAAGAGTAGACTAAATGCCGTGGGTATGAGTTATTGTCTCTGTCTGACTGAGTCTGACTGAGAGAATGAGAGTCTGAGGAGTATTTGTGGCAAAAGTAGGATGGATAGGGTCAGGAATGAGTGGGTCATGAATGAATGTGGGTTAAATGCTACAGTAATGGACTTCTTGTATGAAAGGAGTGTGCTTCGCTGGTTTGGCCATGTTGAGAGAATGGATGAGAGTCGAATAACGAAACAGATATATGAGAGTAGAATGAATGGTGTGAGAGGTAGAGGAAGGCCAAGAAAGTTGTGGTTGAATGTGGTTGAGGAAATTCTTAGGAGGAGGAATATTAGGAGTCTTAAAAACAGGAGGGCCTGTATGAAACAGTGTATGTGGGTAAATGAGGCAAAAAAGGTTTGCAAGGATAGGTCAGTATGGAGGAAATTATTGAAGCAGAGTTAGGTGTACAATTATGTATTAAAGAGTGAAACATTTTGACTGTGCCTACCCCGGAAGGGAACGGCGTGATGGGTATGTATGTATGTTATAAATGCAATGTAATAACACCTGTAGCAGAAAATTACTGTTTTTCAGACATAAAAATCATGAAGAACAAAAATGACTTCTTACACAGTTATGATTAAATGTTAAAAATGCCAGACTTCATGAAAAAACTTATTGAAACATGCTTGATCACATATTATTGTAAAACAAATTGAATTTAAAATAATCTTTTCAAACCTTTGAGGTCAGCTTTAAAATTGTAAAGCTTTAAAACTTGTAAAGGAGGGCAAAAGCCTCCTTCACAACTTTAAAAGTCAAACAGTGAGATAGCATAGAATCTCACGTGTTGTTAAGTTTTCCTCAGTAACTCCAGGACATAAATTTTATCATAGGCAAAAAAATATGCTAAATTTTACATAAACAACTAAGAAAATAAAAGTTTTAGAATAAGTGTTACGTATTTAAATGGAAGTTAAGCTTTCTCATTGGTCAACCGCTGGTCGAGGGTCCAGTCCGTCCGTCGTGGCTACTATAGAGATGTTAAAAATAAACAACCCTTTGTTGACCAGAATGATAATGAACGGTCATTAAGTCAATCGTGTATTATTTCGTAATTCTAGTTCATACACAGCAGTGGCGATGAGTACGATAATCGATAATTCACGTGGCAATTTTGAACTGATAAAAGTGTGGTGGCACACCAAGTAGTACAGTACATGGTTTATCCCAATGCAAATATGGCATTAATCGGCACAATTGAAACCTTGACAAGACCTTGAAAAGACAGTGCAGAAAAACGTGGGTATCATATGTGGAACGTTTCGAACTTTTTGTGGACTGTAACAACATAAAAAGCGATAAAAAAGTGAGCAAACTATTAACTGTGACGGGGTTGAAAACCTACTCACTCCTTAAGGACCTGATAATGCCTGATAAGCCAGCATCTAAATCGTACAACGAAATAGTAGCCGCAATTGAAAAACACCTTCACCCGAAGCCATCATATATCATAGAACGCTACAAATTTAGCAGGCGGGACCAGTTGGAGCATGAAACAATTGCTGAATATGCAGAGGATCTGAAACAACTTTCGAAGTACTGCGATTTCAGAGACAAACTGCCGGAGTACTTAAGGGACCGACTGGCCAGCAGCATTTGAGACATCCAGATCAAGCGGAGACTAATGGGGGAGGACAAGCTGACGTACGACAAGGCGGTGCAGCTGGCGACATCTAAGGAGGCGGCAGAGAAGGATGCAGCTCAATTGATGAATCACCACAATACGGGGCTTCAAAACATCGCACGGCAAGGAACTAATGGCAGAGGGAAGAGAGCAGATGTTAGCGCACGACAGTGGACAACTCTGCAATACTATTGCTGTGGAAAAAAGGGTCATTTCACGAAAGAATGTCGATTTCGTGAGTATGTGTGCAATGTATTTCATAAAAAAGGACATCTACAACATGCTTTTAATTTGAAAGTTAAGCCTGATTCTCAGTCTGGTAATTGCATTGACCCGAATGTTCAAGGTAAGCCTAAATCTTACCAGGGTAGCAACTGTAAGAGTTATTATGGGAACAAACAGTATTTCATAAGTGAAGCTGAGTAACAAAGTGATGAGCCAGATGAACCCGAAATGTTGTATGACTTACCTAATTTACTTCAAAAAGATACTGCATCACGCCCAATTACAATTGGCCTAAATAGACTAAAAGTTGACCCAATCACGCTTAACTTGGTAGTAGAAGGCAAACAAGTAAATTTCGAGGTTCACAACGGTGCATGTGTATCAGTGGTATCTGAAAATTTTTATTATGAGAATCAGTGTCATGTAAAATTACATCCAACTGACTTAATTTTAAGTTCTGCACCAAGGAGCGCATTAAACTGGTGAGAAAATTACGAGTAAATGTAAATTATGAATCTGTTGTTAAATTGCTAGGTTTGTATGTAGTGGTTAAGGGTACTAACCCATTACTGGGTAGGGATTGGATGTAAGAATTTCAAGTTGTAATTAGTATCCCTAATACTGGAAAGGTGAGCAATGTAAGTGAGGTAACCAAAATGAGTCTGAGGGTAAATTGATTGACAATCTTTATGTGGAGTATCCTAACGTTTTTACGGACAAGTTAGGTTGTTACAAAGGGGAACTTGTGAAATTAACTCAAGAAAAATGTAATTCCCAAGTATCACAAACCTAGGCCAATACAGTTTTCATTACGGGGTAAAGTAGAGAAAGAGTTGCAACGATTAGTGGATGAGGAAATTATATCACCTGTGAGTACAGTGAGTGGGGAACTCCCATTGTTCCTGTTTTGAAATCTAATGGTCAAATAAGAATTTGTGGAGACTTCAAGGTAACACTTAATCCTTATCTGGAGGTGGATAGGCACCCTATTCCAAGAATAGAGGATCTTTTCACTGTATTGCAGAAGGGTGAGAAATTTTCTAAAATTGATCTATCCCAATCTTATCAACAACTCTTACTGGAGAACGAAAGTAAGAAATATTGTACTATTAGCACTCACAAGGGGTTGTTTTCTTATAAACGTCCTTGTTTTGGGATATCTTCGGTACTGCGGGAATCTTTCAGAGAGGCATGGAACAGACACTTCAAGGGATAAAAGGTGTGGCCTGTTTCCTTGATGATATAATTATTACCAGTGAAAATACAGAGGAGCACTTGGCTCGGTGAAAACATGTTTGTGAATGCTTAAGCGACAAAGGGTTAACGGTAACTAAGAAAAAATGTCAATTATTTTGTGATAGTTTAGAGTACCTAGGTTTTGTCATTTCTAAGGAAGGATTAAGTACTGCTGAGAGTAAAGTTAAAGCGATGGTGGAAGCACCCAAACCAAGAGATGTAACACAGCTCAAAGCTTTTTTAGGGTTAGTGAATCATTATGCTAAATTTGTACCAAATGTTGCTACAATACTTAGTCCAATGTATGAGTTACGTAGGAAAAATGTTGAGTTTAAATGGAATTCTGCTTGTGAAAGGTCTTTTAAAATAATAAAGGAAAAGTTAGTGTCTGCTCAAGTTTCAGCTCATTATAACCCTGATCTATCCCTCAAATTAGAATGTTATACATCCCCTTATGGAATTGCATCGGTACTAAGTCAGGTACAGAAGAATGGTGTAGAGAGACCCATATACTTTGCTAGTAGGGTACTGAATAGTGCGGAACGCATGTATTCCCAAATTGATAAGGAAGCCCTAAGCCTCGTCTTTGGAGTAAAAAAATTTAATCAATATTTATGGGGTCGAAAATTTATGCTCTGTAAAGATCATAAACCTCTTGTAGCTGTTTTAGGACCTAAAAAGGGTTTACCTACTTTTGCCACTTGCCGATTACAGAGGTACGCTTTGTTTTTATCAGGATATGATTACGACATATGTTACATTAAATCTCAATCGCACGGAAATGCAGATGGGTTATCCCGATTGCCAATATACAATTCAGCTGATGGTATACTGGATCAAAATTTAAAGCTAAGTAATATCGGGACATATTTGCAATGCATTGAAGAAAATGATATCCCTATAAGTATAGAGGAGGTACGAGCTGAGACACAGAAAGACACAGAATTAGTTAAAATTTTTGGTTATGTGCTCAATAGGTGGCCAAATAGAAATAATTTAGAAAAAATAGAATATAACCTAAACTCTTATATTCCAAGACAAAATTAATTAACCATTGAACAGGGAGTGCTGATGTGGGGTTATAGAGTAGTCATACCCCGGTCCTTAAGGAAGTCAATGCTTAAAGAATTACATGCTGGACACCTGGGCATTGTCAAAATGAAATCGGTAGCAAGATCCTATTTGTGGTGGCCTTCTATTGACAAGGATACTGAGGACATTACGTAGAGTTGCTCAACATGTCTAGCTCTGCGAGATAATCCACCAAAAAGTAGATGGCAAAGAATTCATATGGATTTCTTAGGCCCATTTGAAAATAAATTATACTTGTGTTAGATGCGTACAGTAAGTGGCTGGAAGTGGAACTGGTACCCTCCACTTCGGCTAACCAAATTGTGGAAAAATTGAGAACCATGTTTGCCCGGTTTGGCATTCCAAAACGGATTGTAAGCGATAATGGACCACCTTTTACTTCTGAGGAATTTTCAAGATTTTTGAAGCAAAATGGCATTAAACACACTTTATCTCCACCATATCATCCATCCACTAATGGGCAAGCTGAAAATGCAGTTAACTTAGTTAAAAAAAGATTGAAATGAGCTTTGCTGGAAAACCAGGATGTGAATATAGCTCTGTGTAGATTTTTATTGGCATAACAGAATGCTACTCACTCCACTACAAATGAGAGTCCTGCCAAATTAATGTTTAAAAGGCAGCTTAGAACGAGACTGGATTTAATAAGACCTTGGGTTAAAGATGCAGTAGCTGACAGACGAAGTACACAGATAGTTAGTGCTCAAGGGAGTAAAACCAGAGAATTGGTAACAGGGCAACCGGTACTGGCAAGAGATTATAGGGGGAGGAATAAATGGATTGAAGCCAAAATTGTAAAGCGACTAGGAACTGTAACCTATATAGTGCAATTAGAATCAGGAATCAACTGGAAGCGGTACATAGACCAGTTAATTGGATTGCAATCAGCTGATGTAGTGCCAGAAGTCATATCAATTCCAATACCTACAGTTGACCGGTCGGATAGCAGTACTCATGACCGGCCAGGTAGCAGTACTCCTAATAGTTCTGATCCACAAAATTCACCCACTCCAATAGCTATATCACCTACAGCTACAGCGAAAGATCAAAGACACTATACTACCTGGATTAGGAAACCTGTGATTAAATTAAATCTGTAACTACAAAATGTTCTCTGACTTGTAATTAATAGGTTATAAAATGATCATGTATTTTAGGTTGTTTGTTAATTTGAATTTTGGTGTTATTGGAATATTGACTTGTTATAATGTTCAGTTTATGTAAAAATGATATTTTGTATTGTTATTCTTAATAGTTATTGTGTTCAAGAATAAGGAGGGAGGAGTGTTATGTATATAAATGGAAGTTAAGCTTTCTCATCGGTCGACCACTGGTCAAGGGTCCAGGCCGTCCGTTGTGGCTACTATAGAATGTTAAAAATAAACAACCCTTTGATGACCAGAATATTAATGAACGGTCATCGAGTCAACCGCGCATTATTTTGTAATTCTAGTTCATACATAACAATGTTGATTCTCATGTTGGAACCTCCATTGAACTGGTGAAGCATCAAAGACTGCTGGCCTTCACAATGTCAATGAAAATCATCTTTTTCCCACAATTTGCATTTTCCTGCAATCTACACTTTTTTTTCTGGGGTCCCTTCCACATATTTGAATCTCCTCATTTGATGACTATGCAGACCATAAAATGCTTTGAATTTGATTAAACTAAACATTAGGGACATATTAAAAATGGAGCACCCCTCACAGTGACTCACAATGATATGACCAATTTATCTAGTCTTCCGTTGTTGATGAAAGTGAAGCCATCAAGGATGATTAGTTCTTGGGATATTGGACGGAGGACAAACAATTTTTCTCACCTTTTTGAGCTCATCATCATCCATGTGCACTAATGATGGGGTTACTTCTTTGGCTAAATCACAATTATATGCAGTCTGAAGAGCCACTTCCTTTCTCTCCACAGTCAAATAATACCCTTTACCAAACCTAGCTTTCAGGAACAGACTGGATCCACAGCATCTAAGCCTGCCATGAGATATAATGGCAATACGATCACCCAACAAGTCAGCCTCATCCATGAAGTGTGTTGTGAGGATTACAGTTCGACCTGAAATCAGGCAAGAATGTAAAATGTTATTTTCTATTGTGATGGAAAACAGAGTCTGCATGCTCTCATCCACCCATAGCAACAAGGATTTTTGTCTACAGGAAGGAGTGAAGTTATGTACTTCAGAATTTTTTACAGGTCTAATGAAATAATCCTGACAATATCTTTCATTCAGCATTCAACAGAAGAAGAAATGAGTAAATAGATCACTATATTGAAAGCATCACTTAAGAATTTACTCTGTGAAAGTTTAATTTCAACATACATAAAATACATGGAGGAAAATTCTGTTCCTTAAATTTGCCAAGATGAAAAATTTCCAAATAGTTCACCTAAGACTGTCAACTTGGTGAGACAATATTCTGAACAAACCAAGGAGCTTTAATTTATTATTAACAATCTTTTTTTTATTTTTGTATACATGTATCCAAAAAAGGTCAAAATAATTATCCACAGAGGAAATATTGATTCAGTCAAAATATTCATACCCTTTTTATATTTAATGAGAAGTTCCCAAATTGACCTTCTGGAGTATGGGTCAACACCAGAGGTTGGCTCGTCCAAAACAACAGTCCTTGAGCCTCCCACAAAGGCCACTGCAATAGAGAGCTTGCGCTGCATTCCACCAGAGAGGTTCTTAGCTAGTTCTTTTCTTTTCTGAGGCAAGCCAAGATCAAGGATCATCTCATCAATCTCTGCAAATATTTCACTCCTTGGACGACCCCGCAATCTAGCATAAAACCATAAATGCTCTTCTACTGTAAGGCTAAAAAAATAAACAATGGTTAGAACATACTTTGAAAGTATTTAAATAAATATGATTTTTTTAATGCAAAATATAAATGCTATTTTAGAATTAAAACCTAATAACCAAGATGTATACTATTTAATTTATTTAACATTATCCTCTATCGAGACATTGCTCTAATTATTAAAGATCTATTGTTACTCTTTATTGCCCATGCTTTGCTATTTAGTTACCTACTTGTGAGCAGAAAAAAGTCTTTAGTGTAGAGTAAGTGAATCCATAGAATAAAGAGTTTCAAGTTTTTGAATGAAAAATGACATTTATACCATCTAACATGCATCTACTATCCAACTTTTATTTATTTTGATAAATATCAGGGGAAAGGGAGTTTAATCTTAAGTTTCTCAGACTAGATTTCCACATAACATGTGAAAGAAAAATGAGCATGCACTAAATTTCATTAATTCAAGAGTTCCAAACATTATTGAACTTACTGATCGAAAAGAACATTGTGTTGTGGACAGGTACCCAAGCTTTTCCGAATATTATCCATATTAGAACGAATATCCAGTCCATATACTTTGGCTGTTCCAGAAGTTGGAGGAAAGAGGCCAGTCAAAATAGAGCTGAAAGATAATAAAATTTGTTATCATAATCAAATGCACAAATGTTCGTTAAGCATCAAATGACTGTTCCCCAAATAGGTACTCAAAACTTACTGCAAAAGCAATTGTAATTGTTGGAAAAATAATTTAAATACCAAGAAAGATTAATCAATTTTAATAAGGCCAAGTCTGGCAATAAAGTTGAGCTTTACCCTATCACTAACATTACTAGTGAAATAACCCTTTCAAAGTGGGCATAAGATTTTATCATGTACCATCCATGAGTTTAAGGCTACAATAATATAATTTCAAATAATTCAGGTGCCATTACTCTTACGGTACCAATAATATTACAGCACAAATTTCTCTTGGAGGTCAAACATAGCCACCAGCAACCAATTTTTTCAGAGTCGTGAAACAAAAAGATAATTAGAATTATCATATGTTCCTGAAACTATTGAAATGGATCTTTCTGCTAAACCGAACTGTAACAGCTACATTTACAACATTGACAAATGGCCATTCTTGAGTGGCAAGGTGACTGACTTTTTCCACTCTTAAAGTCAATTAGATATCTCTAATAGCTAGCTATACATACAATTACTTCCATTAATTGCTCTTTATCTATCAATTTTTGATTTAATACGCACATTGTAGTTGTTTTTCCAGCTCCATTGTGGCCCAAAAATGAAGTGATTTGATCCTGATAAAAATTAAGATTAAGATCACGCAGAGCAACTTTCTTGTTAGAGGAGTGGCCATAAATCTTGGTTAGCCCTTGAATGGAAACACCTAGTGGCAAGTGTGTTGGTTCCTTCTCAAAGTCTTTACTATCACGAGGTTTATCAGGCAAGGACTCAGTAGCAGCATCCTCCATTGGTCCCACAGAGCCACCAAACCAATATGACCTCATAAAAGGAAAGTACCAAGGCTTTGGTATGCCATATTGTCCTGAAAGAAATTTGTCAACTTTAATTCATCAAAAAGAAGGACTTTTGTGAAAGCCAAAATACTCAATTATAAGTACAACTACAGTGATGCTAGGATATTATTGTAAGTGTAAAACACACCATTCATTCTATTTATTCCTCTTACCAGGAAAAACTGTTTCTATGTACCAAGTCAGCAGAGAATAGACCACAGTGTCAACTAAAAACATTCCCGCACATCCAATGAGACTGTAGTCATCTCCAAGTAGAGGGCTTTTGTAAATGTTGCTCCACTGTATTCCCACTCCCATCTCTTCATAATGTGCAAAATAGGAACATCCAAATCCAAAGGCAACATTGGAGAAAAGTGACTGAAAAAGGAAAACAATCTTCAAATATTTCACCTCAGTCAATTCGGTTTTGCAATGTCAAGTTGCATTTTTCATTTGAAAACTTTATGCTTCATAAAACAATAGGCTCATATGTATGATTCAAACTAATGAGTTTAATGCAGAAATCAACACCAAATGTTTTGACCATATTTGAAAAGTATTTGCAGAGAAAATTGTATTCTGAGAAATCTAAAGGATTATTTTCACTTTAGATAATAAATTTATTTTTTCAACACTGTTTAACTTAAAAAAATGGTAAACCATCACTGGAGAAGCATTTAAGGCAATTTCGTTACCCATCACTACCACAAGTATTAGAATTATCTCAAATCCAATTCAAGATAGAATATTTCCCAAATGATTTCTGGGGACAATTATGAACGAGGGATTAAGATAAGATGGTTGATATTCAATATATAATTAGAAAAAATGTCCTACTCACTGTTGCTATCTTTGCCTCAGTAGGCATGCGCTCTTCCCACTGCACCATAAATGAATATGGTAAGTATGTCACAAAAAACAGGATACCTCCAGCTGCCGCAGCAAGATTGGCTCGGGAGAAAAATACTGACATGAAGAAACACTGAGTTATGGTAGCAATGGCATATAGGGTGATGAACACAAAGATGACTGAGGGGTCTGAATTTTCAAGTACTTTGCCTTTCTGAAATTGAAGAAAAAAAATAAAATTATGGTTACAATTCATGATTCTTATTTATTTCATGGGCATCAATTTTTTGAACCAAGTACTAATGAATCTATTATCTTGAATTTCCATGCTATTTCCCCTCAGAAGAAAGTGTCAAGCTTTCAGCTGTGGCAACCTATTTTTTTTGCTGTCACTGAATGTGGGAGTAAAGTAAGGGAACTATAGAAAACTACAATTGACTTCATTGCCCGTTGGGGCCTCAGAGCACCTACCATTTACCAAGATCCCACCAGTACAGAAATTTTGGCTTCACTTTTATTGCAAAGTGGAGCTCTTTTCATTTTTAAGTTAAAGAAGGCAAAAGAGAAATTAAATTTCTCATATTAACCAGGCAGCACAGGGTAGCCAATGTACTTCAAGCTTTAAGAATTGAACTGCATTATTTTCTACACCAGTGCTTAACACAGGACCCAACTTCCTCTCCTAGTTTAAAGCTGAAGGACACAAGCAGACCAATAGATAATAAGTTGAAACATAAAATTCTGGAAATTTTACAGGAGTGATTATGGAAAAATAAGTAATAATGATTTCCATGACGAATAACTTCGTTTTACTTAGTGCTTGCGATGATAAATGAACTATATTAATGCTAATTTTTTATACAACACAATTACTCTACAAATGTTAAGTAAGGGAATGATAGAACAATATTGCATGCCTATTCCTCTAAATGACAAGTTTTTAAAAATTTGATGGAAAGTAGGCATAAATAATAACTCAGACCTACATTTTACCTCACGGATATTATATTTTGACTTTGATAGTTTTACTTTAGGAGACTGGCATCACAGATTTCCAAAAATGTATATAACACAGTGAATACTCATGTAATTTGCTTATTATTATTTTCCAAGCTTTTCTTACAATAGTACATTGCATACTACTTGATAAATGATGGACAAAGTGCAATGAAATATAGAAAGAATGTAACTGAATATAATATTACATACGTAACTGAATATATTGTCATCTGACAAAACAAGAGGACTTTTCCTGAAGGGAAAAACCTGAGAAATGGTGTGCCTATATCTACATCTATACCTATAGCTAATGGCATTTTGACCACCATGGCCATCTAGAATGAAAACAGATTGATGTCCTTTCCTCTGACATCCAAAAAATCAAATTCTTTGGTCTGCATTAAATTACATACCCCAAAATTAGCCATCCAGTTTTGAGCTCATGAATGCATGAATATAAGAATTAAACTAAAATGTTTGGTTACTTACTGTTAAAATGGCAGTGAGCAAAGCAATGACTAGCAGCATGTACACAAAACTGTCAATAAACCAGGATAACCAAAGTGCGCTGCTCTGAAGGCCCATGGCCTTCATGGTTTCACGTAATCTTCGCTCCTTCTCTCGAACAATTGACTTAACAATCATTGCACACGTATAAACCCATGATAAGGTCATGAACATAGGAAATGTTCGGGAGATAGCTAAAACAAACCTGTAAAATGAAGTAGAGTGCCTCATAATGCCTATAATTTTTTCTTCAAATGCACAATCTCACAGAAACAATATTCAATTCACCCAAATACTAACAACCAAGCAGGTGTAAGACTAAATCATTATAAAGCTAAAGTGCCTCTTAATACTAAAAATAAAATTGTTCATTGAACCAACTTACTGATCTATGATGTGACAGGGATATGGAAATTGCTGCAGGAATATACCAGGCTGAGGAATCTTCCTTTCTTTACCAGCATGCTCAGTTATTATTGCACCATCAATCATATCCTGATGAAAACAGAACAGGTTAAAACAGAGTAGTTTGGATCACCATAAAGCTCACAAACAAAAAGCTTCATATAGTTTATGAAGTCAAAACTAAATGAGTATATGGATGGGATCTTACTTATGGAAAATTCTGGTTTTCATTGGAAATCAAGATGTTATAAAATTTCACTCCAATTCCTGCACCAAATTGATATTAGAGAAGGTTTCAAGCTATTAAATACACCCACATTACTGGATTTCCATATGAGAGGAAATTCACAATGTAAAGTTATTTGACTGCATCATGATTTGGAGCATGATCTCCCAACTGGAGTATCAGCTAGATATATCACGAAGCCATTGCAATTACAGATTAATTCACTATAGGGGGCAATGAAAACCAGATGTTCTTAGAGTTATTCAATATATTAGAGGGAACACCTTAAATCAATGAATAACTAAAACTCAATAAAGCTCTTTTAGTGGGTTGGGCGAACCTGCAAGTAGGCAAAACCAAAAGTGATGTATTTCAAGTCAATGGCAGGCCTTCTGCGGGATCCAGGATTTGTGATAGAATCCTCAACTCGCTTGGTGCTGTCCACACGGGAGCTATCAATCCTGCAATGAAAAATGCTTCATTATTTTACATACAAGTATCAGTAAATTGACAAGAATAAACATATTTATAAATCTCAAGCATTTTTCCATCTTAGTGGGTAATATTGCCTGTCTAAAGACATTAAAATGAAAATCTTTATCGTTCATAAGATTTAATTTCATAAGATTTCTCAAAAAATACTACAATAACTGCTGAATAATGTCAAGCGGTAAAAATCAGAGTGCAAAATTAGCACACAACAATGAAATATATTCAAAACATCTAAAAGAAGTTTGCCATTAATTTCATAGTTTTAGCAGGAAAAATTAGTGAAACATATCGACATCACTTAGTAATAAGTCAATGTTTTCACATAAATTAATGCAAAAATTTCATTAGTCCATCAATTCTTGATGAACTTGCAATTTATGGCATATAAATAAAAGTAGGATAACAGCTCATAAGAGTCTGCTTGAGTAGCAGAATGCAAGGGATTAGTTAGATGCTCACTCAAGAGATAATGGTGGCAATCGGACTACTTAGGAAATCAGCAGGAGAAATAAAACTTTAAGATAGGTATATCATAAGAAAAGATAAAGGAATGACTTTTGCCACAATGAAGAAGGCAAGGATTAAAATATAGCAATGTAGGAAGACATTGTTATGTAACTAGTGGAACTATTTGACCAGCCACTTGGACAGTATCTGGGATGAAAATGGGGATACAACATAGCAGAAATATTACGAAAAGAACTGAATCATCAAAGTAGACATTCAAAAGCAGGAAAAAATGAATGGAGGGGACCATGAAAAAACATGAGTTAACCCTTCAGCTTCAACAGCTAGATTTTCCCCTGCAACTCTGAGAGGGTTGCAGTTGTAGCAATGGATCAGTTTTTTTTCCACACACCAACGATACATTCACATTGTTTCGGCAAAAAGGATTTGTATTCCGGTTGTTGCTTTACTCGTATGAAGAGTGCCATTGGGTAGGCTAAACACTGAGAGGGTTGCAGTTGATCAGCAGTTGCAGCAATGGATCAGTTTTTTTCCACACACCAACGATACATTCACATTGTTTCGGCAAAAGGATTTGTATTCCGGTTGTTGCTTCACTCGTGTGAAGAGTGCCATTGGGTAGGCTAAGGCGTTCAAAGCGTTACAATTTATCCTACTTAGATCATTCTTATGTAAATGTAATTTACGTATAAAATAAGAGGGGAACCTCGGCAAGGGCGGGCCTAGCCACCAGCCAGGCTGGCGGCAGCCAGTTCAAGGAATTCGTTGTGCTGCTGCCCAAAACGTGCCAGAGAAGTCAAGTCGCTCCAAGAGCGAGTGTCTAGGGGAGACGAGTCGCATTCTACTGCTGCTTAGTGTTAGAGCACAGTCGTACCTTCAAGTTGAAGAGAGCTGGACAGTGGAC
The DNA here is from genome assembly GCA_963169105.1 of Ceriagrion tenellum. Taxonomy (NCBI): domain Eukaryota; kingdom Metazoa; phylum Arthropoda; class Insecta; order Odonata; family Coenagrionidae; genus Ceriagrion; species Ceriagrion tenellum. Next base: position 57,265,482 of record OY720636.1, on the reverse strand, counting down.
AATGACGTTGAGGACGTTTGGTGAGAAATTTCATTGCCCTTTATTTGGACCACCTCAAAGTCTGAACTATCAGATTCTTCCATCGCATGCTGATGTTTTACTGCATTGCCAGTCTGTAACAGGATGTCAGCTTCTCTGCAGTAGCTAATGTCGTTGCTTATGATATAGGGACCATTTTCATTAAGGCATCTTTGTAAACGGTCTCTTGCAATAGAATCATAAACCTTATCAAAACTCTTCATGAAGTATTACTATATACATAAAAAGTTTAACAGGGACAAAAAATATGAGGAGAAACAAAAGAGGTATGCACAACATATTTCTTTTTAAATTTACAATTTGAGTTCTGAGTCGCTCCCATATACCTAAAGTTTATAGGAGCAGGCGATGAGCTGCACACTTATCATGAGGAAAACAATGACCGTCAGGTCACTCATTTTTCTTTGTACATACCCCTCCCCACCCCATAAAAGAAGGGGGGAATGGGAATTACATCTTTTTTAAAAGACAAAAGACCTTAAGAAGAGGTCACATACCAATTTTGAACATAATCAGATCACTGTAACTCATAATGAGGAAATTCCGAAAAAAAAATCATGTTTTTTATGATTTTTCGATAATTTGAACACGATGAGCGACTCTCCCACCCCCTAAAGATGGGGGGAGTGGGAATTATATATTTTTTTAAGACAGGATCTTTAGAAGAGGCCACATACCGATTTTGAATGCAACGAAATCACTGTAACTCATTTTTAAAAATTCCAAAAAAAGTAATATTTTTTACGATTTTTCGAAACTTCGAATGAGATGTGCAACCGGAAGATATGGTCTGATTTCAAAAATTTTTTTTCTTTGTGATCAGGGTGACGAGTAGCAACTTTTCCATGCTATTACAATTCGATTTGGACACTTTCATGTTTTTCGGCCAACCCTACTGACCATGCCTATAAATTGTACATCCATAATTACATATACAACATAATCATGATCCATTTTGCAAGCCATGTCATTGATCATAATGTATCTGCTAGTTTCTCCATCATTCATTGTTATATGTGCCCAGGATTGGACTTGAGTATTTTTCAGAAGACATAATTCTGTGAGGAAAGAATGCAGCAAAGAGAAATGAGGACAGTGGACAGGTAGGTAATAAGGGGCAGGGAGGACGGTGATGCAAGAACAAAGACAGAGGGGAAGAGAAGGAGAACAACAGCTTTGAATAAGATGAAGGGATGCAGGAGAGATTCCACATTGAAGGAGGCAACTGAGTAAATTGGTGGGTATGGTATAAAATAACACAGGAGTATTTGTACGTCCATCTCTGCATAACTTAACTGCTAGACACTATGAAGAGCAAACTACAATTTGTTGTGTAATTGCCATCTCTTTTTAATTGAATTGCAAGACATTTCTGGAAAAGAAATTGGTTTGAATACTTAAAAAACCATTACAGTTTATGTAAGTACTTTTATATGTACCTGATTTTATAAGTAACCTTTGGAGGTAGACTTGAAGTTGTATTGTCTTTATCATCAACACCTAGGAAACTTATCACAGCCCACAGTCTGTTGGATTCAATAAGAGCCATGCCTTCTGTCACAGCTTCATCCTCTGCATCGAATCCTTGAACTTTATCCAACTCAAAGCACTAAAAAATTTGCAAAAGGATATTTCATTAATTCATTTCTAGATTCACTCTGTTGTAGTTTCCAAGTTGAAATCTTAAGCACAGAAGTATATCATCAAGTTGAATATCAGTTGGGGGTCTGCACATAAATTTCATAAGACACGATATAATTAAAAGACAACAAAAAAAAAAGATTCTACACAAAAAGACGATGTGCTTCTTACGGGAGCATAAAGCATCTTCACTCAGAAGTATAAACAATTACATACAAAGAGACTGCATTCAAAGGATGCATAACACAATTTAAAATTAACAATTGTGAACTTGAATTGCCACCTTTTTTACATCGACTGCATCTCCATTTTATAATAATAATAATGTTTATTGGCCAAAAGTATTCAGGAAATACAAAGACCTCGTCAAGAAAAAGTTCAAGAGTACATAAATATACAAAACACTCTAGAAAAATATACATTATTACAGTTTATCATCTGCATTTTAGAACACAATGTCACAAGTATTATGCATAAAAAATTCATCAATAGAATACAAAGCATGTAAGGCTAGTCAGGACTGAATCACATTCTTGAATTTTGTCAAGTTGGTCTTTCTGGCAGAAATTGGTAAACGGATAAATAGCCTGATACCTAAATTAGGCAGGGAATGTTGAGTTTTAGATAATCTGCATTGATTAAGGGATAGGAAATTATTATTTCTAGTGCTGTAATTGTGAGTAGCACATCATGTAGAGAAGAGATCGAGTTTTTCTTTCACATACATCAAAACTCTGTACACATACATACTATACACAGTTACATTTTCAATTTTATGAACATTGGGCGACAGGGTTCCCGAGATGGGGACTTTGTAAGTATTCTAATGCCTTCTTTTGCAATAGAAATACAGATTTAATGTTAGGGGCATCCCCCCATATTTCCCACCCATATTCCAAGTGGCTGTTAAAAAAAAGCAAAATATAACATTTAATGAAGTCATGAGGGACTATCAAGCATAGCTTTCTTAAAATAAAGAGAGCTTTGGAAAGCTTTTTATTAACCTCAGTTATGTGATAGCTCCAGTTGGGTTTGGTATCAAAGTAAAACCCAAGAAGTTTTGTTGGATTCTGATTACCTGAGGTGAACTTCAGGCTACAGATTAGCTTTTGACTTTTTTCCCTGATGAGTACAAAACCATTAACTCTAAACCAGTCATCAGCCAATGCTAGGTGATAATCTGCACTTCCAGCAGCAGTGGCAGTACTTTTACAGACATCTATTAAGGTTGTATCATCAGCATAGAGAATGGAATTCGAGGGAATATTGAATGGAAGATCATTGATGATAATTAAAAATAAGATGGGTCCTAGGACAGACCCCTGGGGAACACCATATTGAGTAGAGAGGAAAGAGGACTGTACTCCCTCCATTTCAATGCATTGTTGACACTGAGAAAGATATGACTGGAAAAGAGACAACTCAACTCAACTCCTGAGACCCCATAGTATTTCAATTTTTCCAGTAGTAGTGAGTGAAAAACAATTGAAAGCCTTGGTAAGATCACAAAGGGTTAAAGCAACAGATGATTGGTCTTCGTACGAGTTGTGGATGATGCTGGTGATATATTGAAGAGCTTGTGTGGTACTTTTACCTTTACGGAAACCATATTGTGATGAACTAAAAAAGCCACAATTCTCTAAGTAGTAGTATAGCTGGGATTTAATAATTACCTCAAAGAATTTACCTATGATTGGTATGACTGAAATAGGGCGATATGAGTTAGGGTCATCTTTAGGGCCTTTCTTGAACACTGTAATCACCCTTAAATATTTAAGATTATGTGGGAAAACACCAGATTGAAAACAAGTATTTATAATAATACTGAGAGGCTCCATTATGGATTCATTTAAACTCTTGAGGAGGTTATTTGAATGTCTTTACTGTTTGAGTTTTTAAGAGATTTTATTACCTTGAAGATCTCATTTGGCGTAACCCATTTCCACTTAAAGTGGCTTTTGCTTATCATATATTTTTTTAACAGAAATTTAGCTTTTACTTGGTCAGAAGAAGTAGTTACAGTTATTTTCTCAACTGTCTCAATAAAAAATTTGTTGAGGTCATCTGGAGAGATTGAGAGATCAGGAGAAGTTTTTGTAATGCCTGCCTCTTTTTTTAATGACAGTCCATGCTGCCTTTAGTTTGTTGTCGGATTTGGTGATGTATTCACAGTTAGCTACTCTTTTAGCTTGGATTACTTGCCAATTGTAATCTTTCTGTGCCTGGGTTTGAAGTTCTTTGTTTAGTTTGTTACGTTTCAACGTTCTATTTTTTCTAAATAACACATATTCAAAAGGATTGATGCATACAAATGCTAGTTTCTAAGTAAATAAAAATAATTTGGACTATTACATACTTAAATAATGACATTTAATGATGATTACATATCAATAGTAAGGTTCTACTCACCTCTAAAAACTTGATAAGGTCATTCAATGCACTTTCTATAGAATCAAATGCTTCCTCATGGTTTGTAATGTTATTATTTTCCAGGTACCTGAATGCAATGAAAGCAATAATAAAATCATAAACAAATACATCATTCTTAACAGATTTAACCTCTATCTTCCGAGTGTCTCTCTCCGGCACAAAAATGGTGTCCCTAGACTGCCGAGCGTGTTCGTTTGGCACATTGATGGACATTTTAAAAACACTGGTCATTTAAAAAACCCCGGCCAGCAAGGCTTATGACTATGGAAAAACTCAATAAGGTAAAGGTTAATTACAAATAATGATATTTTTTGACCGCACAGAGCAATTCATATGCTTATCTAATTAATCAGTAAACATTAAACTCCATATAGTGGAAAAATAAGGAATTCATGAAAGTATGTAGATATAAATGGTTACAAAACACATCATTCCACCATCATATCAGGAAAAAAATTAATTCTGGATCTAGATTAAGCCTACCACTGATTTTTTGTGGGCATAACAATTATTGGGGAGAAAAAATTTTAATTGTAAAAAATAAAATTTCAAGTTTCCCACAAATAACATAGAGCAGACTTCAAACCATCCTCCCTACCAAAACTACTTCCTCCCTAATGCTGCAATCACTTTAGGGTAACTGCATTTCCTTTCCACTCACTTTCAAGGATAATATTGAGGTAAACACATCATCTGAATACCAAATTTGAAAAATGTAGATAATATACAGTAATAACAAAGAGAAAAAAATAGAAAATAACATAAGCAGGGAGGGGAGAGGGGGAAACCTCTTTCAATTTGTCAGGGGTACCAAAAGCCCTCAGGACAACACTGCTTCTACATTATGTATCCCCCAAGCTTGTCCCCCAAAAAAAGTAAGGTTGTGAACCAGGAATAAGGTTGCCATAAATTTTGCAGGAAATGAAGACTAAATTGAAATATGTTGTCCTGCCACTAGGGTGTAATTTCAAATGGGAAAATTTCAAAACATTTTGAATGCCAGAAAAAAATAGCAAAATTAAGTAAAAAAAACTTTGTTGCAATGATTGGAGACTCACTTGAAAGTATCCTATGATACATGTTAATTAAAATTATTAGCCACAGAACAGCTGGAATTTGAAAACATGTGACAGGCAAATAATTTCACAAGATTTCAGGGAGATTACTTCAAGAAATATTAATTGTACTTGGGAATTGGCCAATTCTAACAATAATGTGAAATTCCAAATTAGGTACAATGAAAGAGAGTTCCTTAAATAAGATGAGAGATTGAATGCTGTTGATGTTAGAGGAGTTCTGGCACACTTGTGAGTAACGTACAGTTAAAATTAGTCTACGTACATCCACTATATGTGGAAGTTCAATACTCTAAATGATGAGGTATGGTATTTACAATAGAGAGATATCTAAATCAAATCCTTGACTGGCGGCATGAATTTTTCAATGCAGCATCAAAATGTGTGTTTCAAAAGCATTTTTAATCTAAGCTAACTCAATGTTTCAAATAATAGCAATGGCAAACACTTTTGGTTTTTTTGTCAACATCAGCTTTCAAATTCAAAACTCAAAAGAGTAAGCAGCTGAACCTCATTTCTTGTGAGGTTAACTACATCATTACCTTCTTCCTAATTTCCCTTAACAAATCTGATAGTGATCATTTATGATTAACAAATTCCACTTCTTAATAGTTAAAATTTTCCCCGCTTCATTTCAGTCAAAAATAAAACCTTTCAATACAAAGAGTTGCTAACAGAACACAATAATAAGGTTCATGAAATATTTTCACTATTTTACAATGTGAGCACAAAAATAATTACCAATCCACCAAGCTTTTAATATTAGCAAAACGACCATATCCATAGGCAGTAGAATTTTCTAGTCCAAAATTTGAAAGGATGTTGCCTTCACTGGTTTCAAGAAATTCCTGAAAAAAAGAGCATGGTGTTAGAATAAATTTGGTATAAATGATATAGAATTAAGTCATAAGTAAAATTACTAAATTTCCCCAAAAGAGTATATTCAGACCTATTCGGGTAGAAGTCAGTTAATACAGAATAATATAGACTGCGTAGACAAACTCAGAATAAAAAAAGAGGTATGGATTGGAGGATACACAAGTTTGGGAAATTAACACATGAACAAATGGAGAGACCATCTGACATGAACGTCAAGAGAGAAGCTGCATGAAATTAATTCTAAGAAAGTTAATTAGTTATTACAACGATGGAAGACAGCCATGCCCACCCCAGCCACGTACACCTGGCATCATGCTTATGCTAAAGAAAAATTATTTCCTAGTACACCAATGAAATCCAAAGATAGCTCAAATGAAGACAATCTACAGCCACCTAAGAAGCTCCCAAAAGGATTCTGCAGAAACCTTATGGAAAAATGGTTACAGTGTAACTGGCTGAAAATTTGGGATATTATAGTTCTTGAGGAGTAGATCAGAACTCTCAATGAGCTTTAAGTCGTAAAAATTCTTATTTTTGAGTTAGAGGCCTTCAAAGTTGTGATTTAAATAGCATGCAGGGGGCCCATTTAAATGGACTCGCCTAAATATTTCCCTAGCTACACAAGATAGAGAACAATGTTACACACCAAAGATGTAGGGTTTGAAAGGGCATACCTCAGGGTGACCTTCCCATTGACCTCGAGCGTGACTATCAAAATGTTTCCACGGATAATATGCTTTATTAAAGTGGAAATCTCCATTTTTAATGCAGAAATGAATACTATGAAGAATTGTAATAATCCCCAATATTCTAGATGCAAGGAAAGGCTTGGGGAAGATTCAGCAATAATTCTTTTTTTCCATTTGGTAATTTTTATAGATCTCATGTATCTCATTGTGGAGGAACCTCAATTAGATATATTAACACAGATGGATACCTAAGTCCACCGCTTGTTCCATTTCTGCGATAAAAACTGGCCCAATAAAAATGATTGATAGGCAAAAAATAGACACATAATGATATAGGCTGCATTTTGGGGTTTTTCACCACATTGTTGTTTTTGGTGATAACAGTTTCTGGTCTTCGACCTGAAGATGCATGCTGAAACGCAGACAAAACTGTTGTCACCAAAAACAATAATGCGGTGAAAACCCCAAAATGCAGCCTATATCATCGGAGCACCGCAGATGCCTTCACACCAAGTTAGACACATAGTTGACATTCTTCAGAAGTCTTTCATAGACAACTTTACTCCTTTCCAGATTGTTTACACTGATGAGTCTCCAGCATTTCAGGAGTACATTTATTAAAAAAGGAGCAAGTTCAGGATAAAGTACTTCGTTTTGTTTGACAGTGAGCCAGGTCATTTGCAGAAATTCATAATGTATACCCGATCATCTAGCGGCACTGAAGATGGAGAAAATGGCATGGAAAATCGGGAGATATTGTTATGACTCTAATTTGGCCCTATATACAGTAAGGACAAATATTATGGACCAACGCCCAGATCAGAAAGGAAGATATGAGGTTACAACAAACAAACACAACATTTAAGTCACTTAGAGGGGATTACATAAATGCTTCTTTTTAGAAACATTATTTGGCATTGTATAGTACGAGTCAAGTTAGTACTTCTTCAGTAAACTGTACGGTATCCTCCGTGTTATGCAACCGCCACAAGCTTGCGCGCTATGCTCGTTGCAAACCAAGTCAACAGTTAAGACGTCATAGCATATCTTGAGACACTCACCAGCCAGAACTTTGAAGTCAGAGAGGTTGCATAAAGCGTGGATGTGGGTTCAGAGCAGAGATGGGTAGTTCGAGAACGACCTATTCACTTAAGTGAATCACTTAAACTATTCACTTAACTAACCCCAGGCAATGAATTATTTGCCACAAACTAAAGTGTCACTTAACTATCATGTTCCAACTATTTTTTTCAATTCAATTCACTAACCTATAGTTCCCCAACTATTCACTGACCTGTAGTTCATGAACAATTCAGTAAAGAGTTCACTAAGACTATGTTCACTATAAACTATAGTTCACTTAGTGAATAGTCTGCCTCTAACTATTCACATTGTGAATTGTTTTACTAGGAGTTTGAATAGTGATTTACTCCAGACTATCTGTAATAACTAGGTACCGATGAAATCAGCCAATAAGAGTGACTTAGTTATTATGAGGAGGAAACATTACAAAACTGATCAAAACTATGAGGCAGAAGCATAAGGAAAGTATTAAGTCTGTGATGAGAGCTACGCCATTAAACCAAACATTCTCAAAGACTCATTTCCTGCATACCTAATCATTATAGGACACATCAAGTGGTCCATAGAAATAAACTGGCCAACCTACAGTGCATAAGTGAATTTATCGCCACATATTGCAAGGTATGACACAGATACCTTCAACTAATCAACAAATCTGCCATTGAATTGATCAACAATGGATATTTTATTTTTTATTACACACATAGGGTATATGTGTACCCTCAAATATTATTTTCAATTCTTTACCCCAGTTTCACTTTTCATAAGATAGGCTCTCAAACTAATAGATGTAACCAGTAAAATTTTTCAAGAAGTAAAAACTACAAACAAGAGAGATGATTAAAATCAATGGTTGGCGAGTTCACTTTGTGGAAGTTCTTCATTTTTGAAATGAAACGACTTAGTTTTTCTCCACCCATATATTAAAAAACACAATCACATTCTCCAATCCTCCCATCCGGCACTAAGTGGGTGAAGTTACCCTATATTAATAATTTAGCATATAAGCTATATAGAAACTTCCCAAAAAATAAGAACCGTAAATGCGGGCTACTTGAGCCCTGGAGGTTAACGTGGACCCAAAACAGGAAAATGGTGTTTGGTTCTCTGCGTACTCTCAACATCAGTATAACGACATAGTTCAGTGCTTCACTGGTAGGTGGCAGTGTACTACATCGTTATACCGATGTTGAGAGTATGCAGAGAACCAAACACCATTTTTCTGTTTTGGGCTCAAGTTAACCTCCAGGGTTCAAGTAGCCTGCGTTTACGGTACAAAATTTCCATGCATAATCCTGTGACACTCCAGAAATTATGATTTAATTCTAAGGACCACATTGACATGAATGATAAAAGAACATTTTAAATCCCGTGTCATTGTTGACAAAAAGTCAAATTTTGCTGAGCATTTAATTGACGAGGGTTACAGATCCAATTTTACCCCTATGCTCTTACACATTTGTGACAAGGGGGGGAAGTAGGATTTCCTGGAAAATTTTGAAATTTTGCCATTTTAAACTGTGCATGGTGATAAGCTACTCAATGACATAATCCCTTCAACTGCCTCACCCTTGTTCTCTGTGCCAGTACCCCCACCTCCATCCCCTTAGTCCTTAAGCCTGGCGTCACCACCTGTTTGTTCCTTCCCCTGCAGTTTTGCCCTATCACCTCCAAAAAACCTACCTCTCATCCCCCCCTTCTTTTAACCACCTCCCTCTCCTTGAGGTTTCTATATAAACCGTGCTGTATCATGGTATTTTACTTTGTAATCTTGATAATGACCTGAAAAGGCCGGTGAGTTATGCTGAAACCGGTGGAGTTATGTTTTTTAATATATTGGTGGAAAAAAACTAAGTCGTTTCACTTTGAAGTGAGATGATATTTTGTCAACATTTTTTTCACCAGTTTTTCAGAAGATGGCTGAAATACATGTAACATTTCTTACTATCACAAATTGACTACTAACTTCATGCACACAAATTTGAAACATACAAATATTCACAGCCAGGCACAGACCAATTAGTGAGCATAGCAAAATACCATAAATTCACCTTTATGATGCTGAATGACTCCTCATTATCTGCAGCAGTTTGGCGAAAGGCTGGGAGATATTTTTCAAGAAACATTTCTGCAGTCCTTATAATGTTGCCAAGGGGAGCAAATGTATCATTTACTATCTTCATAACACGGTCCACAGACTCAACAGCTGGAGCATAGAGTATTTTTCCCCTTCAATGACAAATAGCCAATGATTAAATTTCATTTGTTATAAAAAGTCATACATTTCTAAACAGAATCTAGGCCAAAATTAAGCCAAATACTGCAAAACAATTACCTCACAAAAGGCTTCACAATATTCCAAAGGTATCGTGTGACAACATCAGATTCCAATTTCTTAAAAATTTCATTGCATTCAGCAGTCGCAGTGGAGTCATTGATATATAAATAACCCTCCTGCTGAACAGTGTCTTTCAACTGGTCACGTATTTCATCAAACCTAAAACATAAATGGTTAAGCATACAAATACCAGAGAAAGAAGAATGAACTGTGCCTAAAACTAAAATTACCTCATGAGGTAAAGTCCATTTACTCAAACAGTGTTTTTAAATCCACGATGAAAACTCCAAGGAAAACTAACTAATCATTTAATAGGCATTTTAATGGTAATGATCAGGTCTATGCATCTTCATTGTATTTCAACCTTCATAGTAAATAATATCCATACCTTCTAAGGTTGCCTTTTTAATGGGCCATATACCTTGAGCGTGTAATATTTGTCTTTTGGCAAGTAGAGTATACATATTTCCATTAATATGTTTATTTAAAGAATCAATAATATTAATAAGTGTTTGAGCATTACGAGTGATAAGAATTAAAGAAGGAAAAAATAAACGCAAATACAGTTTTCATTACTGAATTTTCACTTTGAAAAAACCTAGAATATTCATAGCTCACGTAAAGAGTATCGAGTTATGCCTAACAGAAAATGCTGCACAGTTAAGTTTCATATTTCTTAAAAGGAAACAAAAGAATATTTTTGAGGTCAAAAAGAATGATACAAAAATTAGCCATTGCTAATTACCCAAAACTGCATTTATATTTCAATTTACTTGCGATAAGGCGCAAAAAACATATACTACCACTGTAGGAAGGTAATAACTAGATTAGAAGTGGAGCAGTAATTAAAGAAAATAAAAACTTACCGAGTGCTTTGACCTCCACCAGCTTTTAATTGCTCAATAAAATCAGTGGAATTCCTCCCACATAAATGCAACTGCAAATAGCGAAAAATGGATTCAAAACCAGACGTACCATTGTCAGATCTTTCTTGCACTGATACCATTATTGAGTCATACTCTTCACCAATGCGTTTCACTTCGCTGAAAATATGAAATTGAATGAATAAGAGCAGCTTCCCAGTAGTTAAAAAAGTTAAAGATTGCAATTATTCAAAGATACAACGAGATTCAGAGATGACTAGTAATGCACAATAGTAACAGGTAACCTGTGCACCAGAGAATGATTTCATAAAAGTTAATCAATTCAGAGCAGTTACACTCAGCAGATATCATCCACTAAGAGGACACCAGAATGTGCGATATTACATTCCCTGTTTTGATCTCAGTCACGGTGAATGATTTTTTTCACAATGAAATTTTTGCATTTGAACATTATTAGTTAAGTCACAAAAGTTACTCAAAACTATAAACACTGAGACAGAAAATTCATCAGTCTAAGTACTCATAACCTAAGTACATAAACTACAATAGTCTCTGTATCTGATGAGAAATGGGGAACAACAAATCGTTCACCAAGGATTTGGTTGGTCACGATTCAAATAAAATGTATCAATTTGGAATAATTGCAGATTTGCTTTAATTCTACTGAGGATATTCTCCTTCATTGCGGTAGTGCATTGTAAAACAAAGTTATTCTCAGTAGGCTTGAGCATTGACACCATTTTAAGGCATTTATAATATTCTACAGGAAACTCTGTGATTATCATCATATAAACTCACTGTATTGTAATTTGAAAATACAAAACTTACATGTTGAGTATCATGTGAATAAAAGTCAGTAATTAGTGAATGCATGCCTTTGATTAAATGCTACCTACTAATTGAAGAAAGATACCATATATTGAACTTCATATTATAATTTAATTTTCAAAATGCGATATAAAAAAGTGATCATGCAAATATTCAAGATAGCATGCACCCTGACACCCAAATTTAAACCACTCATGTTAAAATACTCTTAAATTAATGGAAATTGCATGCAGAGCCATCTAACATACGACTGTTATCATTAAATTATATAATTCATAACTATATGCTCTACGCTGATTCAAATGAAATGATTCAAACAAAGGATTTTGATCAGAATTTTTATCAACTTTAAGTCAAGAAGAGGTTATACTAATGATTTCATGACATAATGGTACAGCATCACCCATGTTTCCTGATTCTTGCAAACACTATGGATAACTTGCCACTTATCAGTAATTGTACCCATTTTTACACATCAAGTAACTGCAGAAGAATTTATTTTACAGTAATATTTAATCTCAAATATTGTAGAATAAATCACAATGAGACAAAGGCAATACAGAAGAGCAGATGGAGGTTCCATCGCAAAAGGTAAAATATCATTTTCTTTGTATTCTGAAAACTTACATAAAAATGTTCTATATGTGACATAGAAAACATAATGCTACCCTTTCATGCTATTGTTCTCAAGAATTGAATTTGAAATTGAATGGTTTTATATGCAAAAATCAAAGAAACATGGAGAAAAATAATATTTTTCTGTCTTATATAAATGCTAAGTTCACAGAAAACTGTTGACAATATGCAAAATCTTCTGGAAAATTTATTAAAAATAATATATATTTATGCATCTTACTATACAACAATAATTACAGATGACCAGATCCATGGAGAAAAAGTTTTTCATTGTGCAACAGGATTCTAATTCAATAATAAAAATCTTAGTCTCATCACAAAAAAGCTTTTCTTAGGATAATACACATAGGGGAAGGGAGGGTAAGATGGCGAGGAGTCTAAGATGACGAATCGTTAATTTAATGGGATCGCCTTAAGAGAGCAGCACTTAAGAGACTTGCCTTGCTAGTGGACAGCGCACTATGTGTACTGCAATATGAACTAAAGCCAACCGCCATCATTTAGGCCTGAGACACCATCATTTGCCTTTGGACGCATGTTCGTTGTATATTTCAGTGCATTAGAATAGCATCTGGACCACATGTGGTAAGTTTTTCCTACTTGGTTTCAGTGTTTTCTTGGACTGTAAACTATGCCATTTCTTTTGTGCTTATAGTAATACCAAAAGAGAATTTACTGAAGTGTATTCATAGGTTTAGATTATAAATGGCCGCTTAGGGTAAGTTGACGAGTTTACCAGGCAAACAAGATGAAGAACTCGTCATCTTACACAAAAAATTCTTTAATCATTTTAATGAGCTTTTCAATTTAATTTGAAGTATCCAACATGGGTAACAAGTATAAAAGAAAGACTAATAGGCAGCAATGGCCACGAGAATTGATGACCCTTGCTGTGCAGGAGGTAAAGAATAGATCGGCGGTGTATGCAACTTCAAAAAAGTACAATCTGCCAGAGGCTACATTGCAGCGTTACGCTAAGATATACACGGAAGAAGTAAGTATGTTTAAATGTTATACTTCAGTTTAAGTTGCTGCCACTATAAGAAATAAATATCATGGCTTATAATTTGTGCATTACATTTAAATAAATTAAATTTCATATTTTTTTCAGACTTTGCCGACAACCGCCAGACGGTTTCGATGTAAATTCACTGAAGAGCAGCTGCAAAACCTCAAGGAATATGTACAGGACTTGGACAGAAGAGGACTTGGCTTAACAAGGGAACAGTTTGCAAAAATCGCCTTTGTCTACGCCGAAACACTGATGATTCCACGCTGCTTCAACAAAGAAAAAAAGAAAGTTGGCAAGGACTTCATCCAGAGCTTTAAGGACAAATTCAACTTTTCCCTCAGAAAACCAGAAACTACATCTTCAGCCAGACTGGCTGCTTTTAACAAAACTAATGTTGAAGCGTTCTTTAATCTATACTCACAGATTTTAGCTGAGAAAAAGTATGAGCCTCATAAGATTTATAATGTAGATGAGACTGGCTGCTCAACTGTTCCCAATAAAATTTTGAGTGTTTTAAGCCCAAAAGGAAATTGTAGGGTTATCAAATAATCTTCTTCTGTAAGGGGTGTGAACATCAGTGTAGCATGCTGTTTCAATGCAGTTGGTCATTACGTTCTTTTATTCATTTTCTCCAGGGTGCGCATGCAGGAGCACTTTATGAACAATGCAACACCTGGTTTTCTAGATGTGTGTAATGAATCTGGGTCGATGAACGCTGATACGTTTATCCAGTGGTTAGATCAGTTCATAAAAAATGTAAGGCCTAGCAAGGAAAACCAGATTCTTTTGCTGATGGATAACCACACATCACACGTACATTGAAAGCTGTCAATTTATGTCGAGAAAATCAGATTAGTTTACTTGGTTTTCCCCCTCATACCAGCCATCGTATGCAACCGCTTGACGTGGCTTTCTATGGCCCATTGAAAACTGCCTACAGTCGGGCTTGTGATGATTACTTAATGGGACACCCAGGAAAATTGATAACTATTAAAGATGTAGCTGGGTTATTTAATGTAGCATATAGCAAGGTTGCCACAATCAGTAATGCCGTGAAAGGCTTTAAAGCAATTGGATTAGTTCCAATGAATTCACAAATATTCAGTGATTATGACTTTGAGCCGTTGATAACAACAGAGAGACCACATAAAGCCTCAGTGGATAGTCTGGATGAAGCCGAAGTAGCTGGACCATGTGATGCCTCTGGAGGTAACGCAAATGACTCCGAAATAGGCCTAGCTGGACCAGCTTATGCTCCTGAAGTTAACGCTGATGAAACTGCAATGCCTGGACAATCTTGTGTAGAGCCATCCTATTTTGCCCTGCCTCCTTTACCTAATGCTGCTCCAAAAGAAAGGAAACAGAGGAAAAAGTTGCCCTCATTCCACATCACTAGCAGCCCAGTTAAAAGAGCTTTAGAAGATAAACAAGCTGAGAAGAAAGCTAAGGAGAAGAAGAAAGAAAAAACCAAAGGAAAAGAGCTGAAAAACAGAATGAAAAAAGGGGGCTAAAGGGAGAAGAAAAAAGAAATGTGTTAAGGAACTCATTGTGGAAGATTCTTCAGATTCATCGATATCAGTTAAATACACTGAAGACGACGACAATAATGATTTCGTTAGAGAAGAACTTAGTGAAATCTGCCATGACTATGGTAAATCAGAGACTTGGTATGCTTGTTCTCGTTGTCATAAATGGTCCCATGCTGCTTGTACCAGGCTCACTGCGGCAGAAGCGAAGCTCAAAGCATATATGTATGCGACTTCTGAGCTTAAATAAAAATAATATTCATGTTTATAAAATTATGTTTTCCTTCGCCAACTTACCCGCCTACTTACGACATCTTACCTGCAAACAAGGGTACGATGATGAATTTGACATCATTTTAAAAAGGTTAAAGAAATTGCTTTAAATGTTACACAGAGGAAAAAACTACGGTATCAGTAGTTGAAAAACACTATAATGGTTATTCTAAAGTATTAAT
This sequence comes from Ceriagrion tenellum, assembly GCA_963169105.1. Classification (NCBI taxonomy): domain Eukaryota; kingdom Metazoa; phylum Arthropoda; class Insecta; order Odonata; family Coenagrionidae; genus Ceriagrion; species Ceriagrion tenellum. Next base: position 57,249,966 of record OY720636.1, on the reverse strand, counting down.
GTGGGCATCAGGTCGTAAACATGATGATAAAATAAATTTGAAAGCTGACTGTCGTCATCTTACCCTCCCTTCCCCTTTGTATTAATTTCACCACCAACAAAACAACTAACTACATCACAACCGCAAACATTTAGAAAGCAATACCATATGAAAGTTGAGGATAGAGGAAATAACTATCACATTTCTTATAAATTGCTATGAGTAATCTGCCTGTTCAAGGAATCAAACCCAAGACCTTTGACTAGCCGGGCTAATGTAAGCACTGATAGCAAGCTACCAGTATCTCCAATTTATACCACAATTTTAGCAAGATTAAATGTAATTAACACTTTGTAATTGCTGGATATATTAAATGACATTTGGCCTGCAGCAATGAACATTGGCTAGTCATCACCACATTTCTTAGAAGAGGTTGATGAGGTATGTATTTTCTTTCAGCAGGAAGACAATTACAGTGAATCTTTGATATAATCAACCTCACCATGAAGAATCTCTTGTCATACGGAATCATATCTGTGATACTATTAAATTTATTACCGCCCATTTGGACACAGTTGCAACAAATCATTGATTCAACACAGGCAATTTCCCGATGGTACCAAATTTCATGTTTGTACCTGTATTTGCCCAGTTACAAGCTGTAAGAAGAGTGCATTCCTCTTCCAAAGAAGGCAAGGGAACAACAGGCAGTGGATTCTTATAATCTTGGTAGGCCCTTTAAGTTGGCTGGGGAGGCTGCCTATTTGAGGACTTTTACCGATGCAATTGCTATTTATTGACTTATTTTACATATAACTTTTATTAAATATACATATCACAGTTACTATTTCTGATTAATTTTATTAATAATTGAAGATGAATTTAATGATATTTAGTCATACAATCTACTGTTAAGGCAAGGAACACAGTCATAACCTTATGCAAGGAAAATGCAACCTTTCCCAATTACCTCAGAATTCCAGAGCAATAAGAAAAAGTGACCAGCTTAACCCAGAAAAATTGGGCCATCATATTTGAAGAGGGTCAAGAGCAGGGAAGAAGATTATTGTCAAATGCTTAAGAATAATCTCCTCACATTCATCCCAGCAAATGTAGATATATAATTGCTACAGCATAAGGATAAAACTAGAGCAGCTGAGTAATACAGAAATCAAAGTAAGGTACTACATCTTTCGGCCCCATTTGAATTATGATTACACGACCTTAATTATGTTTAACTGACAAAATTAATGGATGAATAAATAATCTGAAATTCATGCCTACAATACGATTACAAACTGAGTATAGTTAGAGTTTTGTCCATAAAGATTGCTAGATCAGTTACTTCCCTGAAACTGTGCAATTTCCCAGGTGTTGGCTTAAATTTGGTGTTGTTTCTTTTCAAGCAGATGTGATATATCAAGGCTTTGGAGCATAATTATCGCTCCAAAGACAGTAGTACATCATAAAAATTATTTATTATTATCATGCAAAAGTAGCTCTGTCAAATTTAGTTAGGCAGATATTACAGCTCAAACTACACGCATAAATGCTAAATGGATAAAAGATACAAAATAGTGATTATGGATTGAAAAAAGACATGCAATGTATCAAGAGAAATTTTTGCACTTAATTATGAATGGCAAAAGTTTTATTTTCGTTCAGGTATTGCTAGCACTCTGGTTAACTCACATTACCATTAGAGGAATTTTCTTTAAAGCCTGAAAACGAAACATTTACACTAGTGGAGGCAAGTTACAACAGAAAGCATTTGAAGAAAAAACAATTCAACCAAAATTTTATCATGAGTGCAAATGAAAAATGCGACAACAGTAACAGAAAAATTAGGTCATCTTTTTGGATGGGAAAATTATCCTGACTCTTCTTTGACCACGAGCAAAAATTAACACGTAATTTGATACTTTCATACTTCAAATCAATTATCTAATTATTCCTTCACACCATTAAAATACGAGGGTGGTATGATAATTAATGAGCCTACCAATGAAAGCATTGTTTTTTATTATGTTTATTATTTTATTTTTCAACACAGTCTCCTTCTAGGGTGATGCACTTTTCCCAATGAGTTTCCAACCTCTTCAAGCCCTCAGAAAAATATTATTCCGGGAAATCTGCAAAATATGCATCCGTGGCCACTATCCGTGATCGTTCTTCCCTTCACCAAATAGTTGATGTGGATCACACCTTGAGAATCCCAAAAAATGGTCGCCATGACCAGAAGGCAAAAATCCCATCAGATGGGACCGTTTTTGCCTTCTTTGGAACACTTTCGCCCGGAGAAGTCCACTGCTTCAACTGTTGTTTGGTTTCTGGTGTGTAGTGGTGGATCCATGTCTCGTCCATGGTTACGTAACGATTGAAGAAGTCCCTCGGATTGCACTTCAACAGGGCCAAACACTTCTTGGAAGTGGTCACACAATTCTGCTTGTTGTCCACAGTTCGCAAATGCAGTACCCATCGGGCCAACAGCTTTCTCATGCCCAAATATTCACGCAAGATATTTTGCACACATTCCAATGACAAGCTACATGTCTCAGCTATTTCCCTCAACTTCAATCTGCAGTCGTTCAGCAACATGTCAAGGACTTTATTGATGGTTTCCTCCATGGTGACCTCATTTCGGCATCCTGGACGGGCCTCATCAAACACGGATGTTTGGCCATTTCTGAACTCATTATATCATTGCTTGATGGTGGCAATTGAAGGTGAGGCATCACCACACACAGTATACAATCGTTTTTAATTTCCTTACGTGTCTTCCCTTTCAAAAACAGAAAGCAAATCACCAACCAATATCCTTCTTCTCCATGTTACAAATAAAAACAAACTTGTCCACTTCAAAAGGCTGCCACACAGTAACTACTACATGGAATTGGTTGAAATTATGAACGTGACCATTTCAAATATGGCCAATGTAAACAAAAACAAGATTATGATGCATCGTTGACAGATCGCTTCAAGGCTCAGTTATTATCATACCACCCTCGTATTACATGAAAACATTAAAAATATTTTCAAATTCTATAAATATGTATTTATAATTGAGTCATCTGCAAAACTGCAAATCTTTAGATCTACAAAGCTGCTTCTATGACCACTCTCCTTTTCTTCAACTTTAGGACACTAAATATAATAAGTGTTTGATTTGACTTCTGACACGAGAACCTTATCACTGTGAAAATCCCTTCACCAACTGCAGCACAAAATCTCAACCAAAAATAATAATCCCCTGGCACCAAGATGTGTACAAGCTATATGCATGCATACTCATGCATAAAACTTAGCCAGCTCAAGTGTTTCAGCCAAATAGATATGATAAACATTTAAGAACTTAAGTACAAGAATTAATAAGTATATACCAAAACCATTTGTAGCAGATTACAAAGAGAAAATTATATTTAACAATTTTATAATGATTATTGTCTATCAAAGAAACAATGATATTATTCCTTACTTCACATAGTCCTGGTAGGCTTCAAGACTATTTAATTGCTGAGTTATCCTCCTTGACAAGTTTAACATCTCAAACCAATCATCCCAGTTCAGAGAACGGCCCAAATTATGTTTCAGGTACTGCGACATCTACACAATGGATATGAATAAATTGGAATGCAGAAGCATTAAAAAAAAACCTATGCCAACTATCAACTAGAAAATAGATGAAGCTAGAACAAATTAGTAATGCACTCTGGATAACAAACAAACTCCTCATATTGAATCTGGAAACCAAAAATTCATCTGAAACTTTTGATTAGTACCAGCTTGGAGTGTCCCTCACAGAAAAGAATCACTGTAGTACAACATTAAAAATACTGCTGCCAATGACTTTGAGAATTTCAATCACTGTGAGGCAGTGATTTCATCACTGGGCCTAGATACCTCAATGGACGAGTGTCTGAATAAGATATATGTACAGCCTTCAGAAATAAATAATTTGACAACAAGCAACCCATCATTTCCTTAAGCAATCATAAGGCAATGATATTCCATATAATATTTACTTCTCATGCAAAACACATGGGGAGTATAAATGCCTGATACATTTTAATAACTTCTAACAGTCTAGGATATCTAATTCTTTGTCAGAAAAACTAGTGTATTGAATGTTGCACCTGCTCACAAAACCTAAGGAATTAAAATACAAAGTTAAAGTGAAATAATTAGTTGTCTCATCCTCAAGATATTGGTTGACCACCAGTAGGGTACACACCTTAATTTTTATAGAGAGACTACTGATATTGTACAACATATGTAGGAAAATATGTAAAATTCATCATTCACCACGATAAATAAGCATAACAACCCATCCCAAAGCTCCTGTGTTGGCTCATTTGGAATTATGTGCTCTGGTTGGTTATGCAAAGTTGGTTTCACAAAGAACAGACAAAAGGCCATTAGGAAATTGCTGAGTAGGTATTTGCGATGACGTGATGAAATCACGAAGTTTTCTAGCTTCCTACGTTGGTTCTTCTAGAATGAAGACATGTTTTCCAGTGTACCAGACAGCACCCTTAAGTCTGAAGCTGGATACCTCAGACCTGAAGATGCTAACTATGATATGAGGGAAACTATGTCATTCAACTGGAGCTTACATAGGAGGTTCTAGTAAACCTTGCTGAAATGCTAAAAAAACACCTCCATCCATCCTCATTTGATATTTTTTCTGGACACTTTAACCTTATCTTTACTGAAAACCAATCAAATGTCAACACCTGAGCACATAAATTAAATTTCAAAAACATAGCATGCATCCATTTCCCAAATTCCCAATTTTCAAATTTAGTTTCTCCCACTTTTCAAGAGGATATAAATGAATGGGAATAAGTACAGCTTTCCACTGAAAATACCCTTGCCAAGGACAATCCATGCATGAAAAAACAAACTCAAGCAGAAATACTAAGTGAAAACAAGTCACATGCTGATAAAATCTTAGAACAGAGTCAAATAACTGATATAACGGAATTATGGCTCATTAGTCTCAATGAAAATTGAATTGTACAACTCCAGGTGTAAATCATACAAAATTTAATTGTCCTAGCTTTAAGCATTTGAAAGCAATTCATTCCCCACAACAAACCCCTGGCATAATCTCAGTTGAAAACTGCGACAAAAGTTCATTATTACGTCAAAATCCAATGAGGTACTGGAGTTCAATGATGGAGATAAAACAATTTTGGTGGCTGAGTCAAATACTATGCCCACTGTTATAGCCCAGTTGAGGCTCACTTGTTTAAGTCAATTAACTAGAGCAGATTCTCATAGAGGAGCAAATCTCTCTGCTCTTGCCACCAGGTTAAAAAAATTCACACATTGGCTAAAAGAAGGATGATCAACTAACATAGGCCATTGTAGTGAATAAAAGTCAAAGTCAGGCATTTAAATGTCATCTCAGTGACAACAGTAGAATGTTAGGGGCAAATGAGAAACAAACAATTGGATTCTAGCATAATTTTTCAAAACAGCAACTCTTAATTTCCATTCATGCGATAACAGTAACAAACTGTCTTTTTCATACCAAACTCCCAAACCCTCATGACATTTCACAAAGTACATCAACTGAATATCATTACTTCCCATCACAAAGATAACAAAAAGATACAATTGAACATATACCATACAATAGTTTCTCTATTCCATTCAACATTAGTTTTTCAACCATGTTTCGAACGACATATTTTTAAAATATACGTAAATGTATGCCTTTGTTACTCACCTGGTTAAGCATTGTAGTACTATTCAGTTCATTCACAACTTCTCTTAAAACTGCATTCAGTCTATCTTCATTCATACCACATAGTTCCATTAAAGCTTTCTCTGTTTCATTGTAAGTCACAGATGAGAGCATATTAATAATATAGTTAGCATCACATAAGTATTTTCTCGGATCAGATGACATCAGATCTTCCTGAAATGAGATTTCAATATTTACTTTTGGAACCACACTGAATTTCAATAATTTTTCATAAACACCAAACAATGAAATAATCACGAATGCTCATTTGACTTGACCGGGATTTGAACTGGGATCTCCCAATTACAGGTCATGTGTGTTAGCCAGTTATACCACCAAGCCATCTTCCTTCAAGGTGATTTTGAGGGGGGGGGGGGGATCCAAACTAGATGTTCACGCCTCAAGTCTATATTTTGACACATGAGGCAATAGGAAGTTTCCATGACAATAGGAAATTTTCTCGCTTAAGACAAATTTCCATGATTGGAGGACTTGGATTTCAAAGATAAAATACCAACTTTGCTTTAGATAAAGGCTAAGGAAAATAAAACACCAACCTTCATAAATGAATTCATGTTACCATTGGAAACTCTCCAAACCTTATCTAAAACTCCTAAATAACTTTAATCAGCAATATGACCAAAGCACTTGAAAGCACCAAAGCAATAAAGCCAAAGCACCAAAGGTGGTTGAAGTGATCAAGTTGTAATGCTCACCAAACTAGGTAGGTAGTGTGTTTATTCTGTATAATGTAAAAATTAATCCTAAGGGACAATTTGAAGATTTATGAAAGATATCCAAGAGGTCCAGGATATTGCTAAAAAAATGTTCAATTGGTGTCCAAACTTAAAAGTAAAAAAGTATGTGGATCTAATGAACCTGTTTTATTGACAAAAATCCAGTTCTCCCATTAAATTATCAAGTCTATGAAGAAAACCTCAAACTAACAGAACCCTGTGACCCATGCACAGAATGCAATGAACCAACCACACAATAAATTATTACCATTGTATGATACTAAGTAATTTTTTTAATACTCCACAGGATTTCTAAAACTAACACTGAGTTAATAATTTAAGTCATTTTAAGGCCCATAGCCATCTTTCCAATGAGAAAGGGTACCCACCAAATAACTGATATTGACCACCATCCAAGCATTAAAAAATTTACAGGAGTTCTTCAAACAGAAGTAATCACTTACTTCAGAGCCATATGTATGCAATCCCTCTTCAAATATGAGAGGTAGGAACAGTCCATGATCAGACAATATCAAAATGTGATACATATTAGCAAATGACTACAAATAGGCAAAGAATAATCTCCAATACTCACCAAAGAAATGTTTCGTAGTAACAAATCACTGTTGATAATGGTATCAGCTACACTATCAGTCAAGTTTAAAGGATCCTTCATCAACTTATGCTTCAGTATTTTAGGATCTTTTACCACATTCCTCAAATTCAGGCTTCCTGCAAGATAAATGGAAAGAAATCATTAATTACTACTGCGAAAATATCTGTTTACATAAGACAGAATGTAACATGAGACTTGAGTCACAAACATGTTTTATTTTATGCAAATCACTTAATAGAGGAGGCCAACAAGGACAATTGTTTAAGTCAGTGGTGCAGTCGTTGTTGTCCAGTAGAAAAGTCACTCCCAAGTTAAGAGAAACTAAGTAGCACATTTCCACAAAAGGAATTAATATTTACCAAATATTTCAGTAGTTAAGCCATAATTAAGTATTTTTATCATAATACTTTTAGGGATGGGAGCAGTTTACATTCATATGCACTTAGAAGATGGGAAAAGACGTTTTGAGGGGTGGTGTGGTCCATTGGGAAGAGAACTGGTGAGGAACTGGAGATCTGGGTTGAGGGAGGGGAATGATTGCTGTTAACCTATTCATTCATGAGATACTTCTCCTGTTAAAAAATTTCCTCCTTGGAGCACAATCTCAATAAGGCAATATTTAGCCAAAGTGCCAGTCTTTAACAAGTGCCAGTCAATTTAACCAGTCCTATCTTTGAGGAGTAACTGGATTGTGTTAAGATGATTCTGGATAACCAAAGTGAGTTCACACATTCACTAAAAATGAATAGTATGAAGTACATAAAGCTTTGTTGGCTAGGGAGAGCCTAATTGTGAAGAACATCAAAACTACTGCTCACAGAAATAACCCCATTTCAAATGTTTGTGCGGTACATGACTATCTTTTGGTTGAAAAAAAATGTTGTGAAAAGAGTTAATGGTCTAGAAGCAGAGCTAAAGTCTGTAGAACAGGATCCTGGTCGTCCAGTAGATACGGTATACCCATTTTCCCGGCCCACACGACGCACTGCAATGATTCTGGTCGGATTAAAAAAAATATAAATAGAGCGCCGATTATCCGCGCTTATGGAAGGAGAAGAGAAGATGGAAGAAGCCAAACTGGATAGTCTATGGTGACGGCTAATCCGTCCACGTTCAATTAAGCGACATTTTTGGCATTGATTTCAGCGCAATGCCGTCTCGAAGTTTTATATTGAGATGAAATACTCCAATTCCTATAATATAACTTCGTTGATCAGGCAATCGTTCATTCCATTTACTTCTCCCAAATATTCCTCAGGCTAAAATTGATGCATGTTGGTCACATAAAATAAATTCGCTCCATCAACTCAAGAACAATTCGATGGGGAAACTTATATTTATACGCCCAATGCGTTGTTTTTATATACCTAACAGGAATATTTCCCATTCATAAGAGTTTAAATTCATGATCGCAACGTATTACACTCCATTGAATAGTGAGGAATTTGAATAAGCCCATGGGCAGAATTTGCTTCAAGATTTTTTTTTTAACTTCGAGCCTCATGTCAAGGTATCTGACGCACACTTGCACGACTACAGCCCCTCGGAGACCGATTCCTCCAGCCTAAGCTATTGTTAACGCAGGCACATTCCCTTTCTGCGGCAATTAATGGTCGCCCCTGGGAAGTTCCGAGTCCCATATCTTCGTGACTACACAACCCGCTCTCAAAACAATCAGGACGAAAGAATGCACAGCAGGAGTCAGTTGATTGTCCGGGAGTGGCAAGACCTGATTTCGTCCGAAGCGAGCAAGTCTCGTCACTCGCCGAGCTGTCCCTTCAAAAAGAGGGTAACAGTACCGGTTTAGTAAGAATGCTTTTGATTTTGTAGGCGAAAACCCTAGGGTATATTTCTTCATATATATATAACCTGGCATATTTCGAAGCGTCGAGTACAATAAACACAGAACTAAGCCACTTAGGGAAACTTTAATATTTAACAGAATATAACGAAACCGCCTGATCACAAGTTTCCCTGGTCACTACGGGCCGAGGTCTGCTGTGGCAATATCGCACGAAGAGGTATATATACTCGAGCATCCATCAAATAGTCCTTCAAAATTAGACGTCCAAAGCGGACGAAAACTTCAGTAAACGATCGGATTGGTATACATCCGCTCGTCATCACACAATGAACTCCATTTAACTGAAAGAATTTCACATAACAAGCGCGGCCGCTTAGGTCTTCCAACGAGGCGGTACATGCCCAATTAGACGTATTTACAATAGGGTGGATCGAAAAAGTTTTTTTTCGAAATCGGTCTGCGGCTAGTGCTTTGAGTTTGTGGTTGGTGGCCCTTGTAAATCATAAAAAATTACAACTCGATCTGATTATATCTTCAGGCTGCGCTTTTTTGTCAAAATTTTCAATATTTTTTTTAAATTCAAAAATTTGCAAATTTTCCTGATCGTTTCTAGATGTTCTCGGAATGATTTTATGGCAAATAATTACATATATTGCTTGTATGTTGCTTAATATTAACTTTGAGTGTGTTTGAATCAGGAAAAATGGTTTAATAGTTCGTCAAAAATCGTCAGAAAACGCCAAGTATACAGAAATGTTACCGATGTTAGGTAGGCAATAACCCGCTATAATAACTCGACCCCACCGACTTTATTTACCAAGAACGATAAGGTAATAGGTTAGTAAGTAAAATGCATCTTTTAGTTCATCGACTAATCGACTATCCAGCATTCAACACGAGGAGGTTCCTTCAGTCGAGTGCCTCCCACCCACCCACCCGGATAGGCCGGCCTATTTAGGTTTTAAAGTCCGCATTGGTATCAAACTTTGGTAATATTTTCCTGTCCTCCAATCGAGCTCTAATGGAACAATCTACGGAGTCATAGCCACATACAGCAATGGATGCAGTATTTACATCCTTGACATGCCACTTCACTGCCTGGCCATGGTACGGTAGGTCAAACTATGTCTGCAGTTTTCCTAAGAAATCGTCTCTTCCTGCTGCGATCTCTTCTAAGTCTTCATTGGTAAGTACTTGTGCTAATGGAGATGATCTTATTTCTTCTTTTCCTCAAAGCACTAAATATGTGTAGTCTTTGGCATTAAAGTTGATCACTGGGCGTCCAAATTTTGTAATGGCGTTGTTTTGTTAGCTTTGGCTTGCTTCTAAGATCTTCTTCGCCGCGTTTTGACGCACATTTGGCCGACTGTCTGCCAACATACCAACAAGTATGTTTTCTGGATGCCCCCAGACAGCATTATTTTGAAGACATTCATAGAGAAAAGCCTTTAAATCGTTTGGTAAATACTCCATTTTCTGTAATAGTAGCCACAGGTTTTGTGACGCGTCCTTGATAGTTCCATTGCATTTTACGTGAAACCACATGGGAGCGTAAACTTTAACGACAAATTCTGTCAATGTTCTAAGAGCAGGTGATGGATTTGAGATTGCTCCATACAGTCGAAGGATGCGCCCTGCAAGAGTCAGCCATTGAGCATGGTGAATGGGCCCAGGAAAACTCATCGCAAGATCATTTGGACACACTCCACTGTTTGCAGCCTGGCACATTATGTAGAGGTAAGACTGGTCTTTGCTGAACATCAACGTCCACATCAGGAAGAACAGCTTCAATTTTTTCTAAATGGACCATGGGTCGGTCTTGGCAGGTAGACAAGCTCTTTCCTACGTCGCCATAAAATCCCTTCGGGCCGGATGTCATGTCGTCAATTTTCTCAAAAATATGTCTTAGAGGCGTACATTACAATGCAATCGACACACAATACATTGGAGAGGACGCTGGATATATTCTTGTAAACGCCGGATGACGGTGGTGTGATTCCCCGTGTTCTTTCTCTCTCTGTCGGATCCTATGCACGACAACTTCGTCAAATCTATGCCTTATTCGCAGAAAAAGCTCCAAATAACGGCAGTTGATCCTTTGCGTCGGCTGTTTTGGGCGTAACGTGGGTAAGGTAGAATGAACCAGGTTCCTCGATGACAGAAATGTGCTATTCTTGACAAGTCGCGGGCGACGACGCACAGGCGATGGGAGCACTAAGGTGACGGAAGAGGAGTCCTACTGGTACAGGATATATGCAGCGCACGCTCAGGAGTTATTAATGTATTTGCATCTACCCTTTCATGGTGAGTGTTGGATAGTCAATTAGTCGATAAACTAAAAGTTGCATTTTACTTACTAACCTATTACCTTATCGTTCTTGGTAAATAAAGTCGGTGGGGTCAAGTTATTATAGCTGGTTACTGCCTACCTAACATCCGTAACATTTCTGTATACTTAGCATTTTTGACGAACTATTAAACCATATTTCCTTATTTCACACTCAAAGCTAGTATTAAGCAACATACAAGCACTATATGTAATTATTTGCCATAAAATCATTCCGGGAACTTCTAAAAACGCTCTGGAAAATTTGCAAATTTAAAAAAAAAATTGAAAATTTTGACTAAAAAGCGCAGCCTGAAGATATAATCCGATCGAGTTGTAATTTTTTATGGGTTATAAGGGCCACCAACCACAAACTTAAAGCACAAGCCGCAGACCGATTTCGAAAAAAACTGTTTATCCATCCACCCTAATATACAGCCCTGGCTTCGACCTTGATGCGGACTGCAGTTTAAATACCACTGGGAAAATATAGAATTGTAAAAACACAAAAATTATTGTACTTGATCGGAATATCAATTAGTCGATTTAAAAAGTTTACTTCATCGTCGAACCGAGCTGAATGTTGCATTGGTTGCATATGTAATGGCCTACTTAAGGTATGTTGCCGGATTCTGGGTAGTCGACCAGCTTTTCCAGGCATATTCGAAATCGTTTGCCGATATTTTTAATGAACTGATGGTGCTGTTTCTTACGGACCACTGGCTGAGTTAGCGTCGCCTACTACTCGAGGCGGAGCGATTGTTGCTGCTTTTGCTCAAGGCGCAGCAGGCGGGCAGGCCTTCTGGTTTTTCATGCCATAGAAGGCCAAACTACAGAGCTAATAGCCAAGTGCTATGCGTGGTGTTAGAATCCCCCACAACGCTACGTTGCCATTGACTATACCTCGTAGTCTACCAGGCATCATGAGAAGAAGACGCAATAAACTAGGGTCCGACCTCCAAATTGTATCTTTGTCATTTTTATTTACCTACCACAACTCTTCTTTCTTACCCACCTTTACCAATAGCTTGAACATTAGTGCTGAGTCCTCCTCTACCCAACGTGGAAGCCACTGCACCAACAAGAATCAACAGCCTTAGCTGCCGCAACAGCAATTGTAATAGCCTGAAAACCAGCCAGCCCACCAGCCTCCTACGCCTCAAGCAGCAGTAATCGTAGCTGACAGCCGATCCGGGAGCAGGAAGAATGCAGGAATTGAAGCAGGGAAGAAAAAGTCACCGCCAAATACAGACAGGCTCTCAGAAAAATTCGAGTTCTGAGCTGTCCGGAAAGAATAAGTTTCTTGCCCAGAACACTTTTGTAGTTCCAACAGCCCTATACCTTCGGATGCATTCAGTGGAACAACAACGAGTTGCAGACCCTCAACAGGAGAACGAGGAAGATGATAACCATCGATATAAGTCTTCATCCGAAATCTTACGTCGCCAGATTGTATCTCCCTCGCAGTGTTGGTGGTAGAGGTCTATTGAGCCTTGGGTGTCTCTACAACAGAGTTTTCTTGGGTACAGCATGCCGAGTGCTAAAAAGGAGCGACCTCCTGCTCAATCTCGTAACAGAGCGCGAGAGTGCAGGAGTGGGGCAAGGAGACAAGACAGCTCCCCCTGTTCCAAGCGGCAATGAGATTAGGGGACGAAACTGGTATGAACTTACAATTAGATCCGCCACTCGGTGGCAGCGACGACGATTCGTCGTTGAAGGCAGGCGTCCTCAAGCTCGAAATAATAAAAGCCGAGCAAAAAGCCTTGCTCAAGGTACACACCAATGAGCTTATGGATGGATATTTCTATCGACAAATGGAAAAGCATGGGCTATCAGAGGGGCTGACGTTTGCCTTCCTCCACTCTGCCTTTCTTAAGTGCGAGACCGAGGTTTTCGTCATTGCGTGACAGGATGGTTTCATAAACATACTTGAGTATGTTTATGAAATTTACCGCCGGATTACATCAAGTCGGAGGTAGCGGACTCAAGATGCAGGGCGTGTTTATCCCAGCCTGAGACTGAGTCATATTCCCTCCGGCTATTTTTATTTGCGCCAAGTCAGCATACATAACTCAGCATAATGAGGCCTTGCGAGCGTTGTACTTTCACCTTCGACATTGTTTGGCATCGACAAAACACCTATGCCCCCCTATGTGTCTGGAGATATCGAGTCCGTAGCGGAAAACGATAAATGTCCCAACTGGTGAAATTACTCCTTTTCCACCACAAGACTGTTTGAGGCGACCAAGCCTGACCAAGGACTACCACCTCTCGAGCTCCATGTTTATGATCTAGTTTTCAGCCACGGCTCTAGAAAACATGAATACAAAATAGGTGGAGAAACGGACAAAATGTCATGACCTGCTTTTTGAACTTCTGCAGATTTATCCTGGGCACTGTGAAACTTGTTGTCCTAATCATAGGTGTCGCGGTGGAGTTACGGGCTCGCTGCTAGAGAGCAAGAAGTGTACTCCGTCCTGCGCGGCACAGGCGAAATCACTTCCAGCACGAATGCATAAGGCCGTTTCTGGGGTCGCTCCGTCTACTCTGAACGCATGAACCAACTGCAGCGTAGCCACTCATCCAATGGGCGTCGAACATGGCAACCCAAGAATCTGCCCAACACCTCTCGAGTCCTCGGTCATTATGACGACAATGAAACACGATGTTTGTAGGGGACACAGAGAGGATAACGTAATCATAATAATAACACAAACATATCCGGGATAAGGCTTCTGTCGCGTCCACGTCGTTGATCCCGGGTAGCGCTAAGAAAGGAAGAGATACATACATTACACATTTTTTGATGCAAAGAGCTAATTGTTCCTAAAATCTGTTGTGTCCTACACATTCGAAGGACACCCTCGACGTCAGTCATCCTCAAGTTCATTGCTAGTGTCACCATTAAGTAATTCTTCGCAGTATTCATTTCTGCATTTAAAAAATGGGAATTTCCGCTTTAATTAGGTTAATTGACCTTGAAAATAACTTGATTGTCACGTTCGAGGTCAATGGGAAGGTCATGCTCAGGTATTTTGCTTAAAACCCTACATATTTGGTAGGTAATTGTTCTCTATCCTGCGTAACTAGGGAAATATATAGGCGCGTCCATTGAAACTGGCACCCCTGAATGCTATGAACATCACAACTTCGAAGATCTCTAACTCGAAAATAAGAATTTTTACGACTTAACGCCCAATGAGACTTTTGATCTACTCCTCAAGAACCATCATATTCCAAATTTTCAGCCAATTCCACCGTAACATTTTTTTCAGTAGGTTTCTTCGGGGTCTTTTGCCCGTGGGGTAAGGATGGGAGAGGAACCGAAAAACGTCTTCGCTCGATTCCATAAAAGAGTTAGAACGATTCTCGATCAGTTATTGGTTATCTTAAATGCAATTTCTTAAACCACGAAAAGACGGAGACAACCCCGACCAAAACCTAAGGTCTTGATTACACACCGGGGTTGAAATTCGCCATGAAAAAATCATTTGACTTTACCGGGATTCGAACCCGCATCTCCCAATTTCCGGTCACGTGTGCTGTTCCAATGATTTTATTTTATAACAATATCACATTACATTAGATTCATTAGCATACAGGGCAAAAAAAAGATCCGCTCCAAAGACACAGCCAGTTACACCACCAAGCCATCTTCCTTCAAGGCGAATTTCGAGGGGGGTTTATGCGAACTAGATGATCAGGCCTCAAGTCTACATTGTAGCACATGAGACGAAGTCGTGCTAACAAAGCCACTGTCGCGGTGGATAAACCCAACATTGTCGTTATTGAAACGACGAAATTGACAAATTTCCAATCATTGCATTTAACAAATGATGTGGTACGAAGTCACTCGCACGGGTGCATATACACCGGGGTTGAAATTCGCCATGAAAAAATAATTAGACAGGACCGGGATTCGAACCCGGACCTCCCAATTGCCGGTCAGGTGTGTTAGCAAGTTACACCACCAAGCCATCTTCCTTCGAGGCGAATATCGAGGGGGGTTTATGCGAACTAGATGATCAGGCCTCTTGCGAAGATTTAGCGTCAAATAGTTTACGCCACTTCTGTTGCTGCAGAAAGATCATCAAAAACACCAAAGCTCTGAACAGATGCAAACATGAGAACTTAATAAGACACAGTTAAAAACCAATCAAAATCTACCGTGAGAAACCAATGCAGCACTCAAGCGGATAACAAATCTTTGACCTGATTAAAATTAATGATTTCAATTGCCAGATTATTAGTGATAACGTTTTAATTGCCCACGAAGACGCATGACGAAAGCGGCCGTATCAAAGGAGAAATCTTTCGTGTATTCACTCAAGAGTTTCAATGTTTTCATTTGATTGGCTTTTGCTTTTTTAAGCACTGCCAACGACTTACTCACCCTGGGTGAACCAGGCTGTCTTTACAAGACTGGCTAAATAATTAGCTCACGCAGAAGGGCGAATTAGGCTAAAAAAATAGTGCCTCGACACCCATTAAAACACATTGCAATCAAAACCAGACGGTTGTGAGCTAGGATGCTATTAAAAGCTCCGCAGCAAGGTGCGAGGAAAGTAATTTTAACAAGGAAAAGAGGGAATAATAAGAAGGAACTTTGGCGCACACACTTTCTCAACTACATCGAGCAACATTACAAGGTCAACTTGGGATACGGTGACGCAAATGGGACACACAGGAATGATTAGAAGCTGTCAAATGTGATCATTTGTTCCGCAAGGAAATTTAAAAACATGAGCAACTGAAAAATGATTCCGAATATACTCAAACATATTTATCTCTAATACGCTGCCACTATAAACATCACGGGAAAATCCTGAACTGAGAACGGTTACGCTCCTTCAGATTTCCCTCAGTATCCATAGATACACTGGAAGACTTTGTAAATCACCTTTGATTAAACAATCTTAAACAGAAGAAGAATTCTTTTCCCTGATTCTTCGACGTGATGATATTTGTTAGACGCTTTTACGTAATGGCGTGCTCTCCGTAAGCTTAAAAACTGTACAAACCAAGCAAAGGATCAAATTAGTTGTAATTTAGCGAGTTAGTTTCCAAGAATGATATTACTACAAACCACAACCAGTATCATTTAATGTGGACGGGGGAAAAAGGATTTTTAGATCCTTATTCAAGTACGCCTGGGTAGCTTGATTGGTTTAAGCACTCGGCCCGCATTCGGGAGATCCGGCTTTGAAATTCTGTTCAAAGGAATGAATTTATACTTTGAATTTCAAGCGTATACTTGACATTTCTTGGCGCTCCCTCGCATTACTAACTGACAACTGCTTGAACTGTGAAAAGAAATGCTCCGGGAAAACAATACGGGAGATTATCTCACGCAGTACCTCCCACACAAACAGATTTCACCGTTGCCGACGGTTTAAAGGCCGCTTCACACGGTGCATTTTATTGAAAAATGAATACACAAACTCTTTCAAGGGGTCTTGTAACGTGTAAAGCGGAAAATCGAACGTTTGTCTGAATGACTGAACGGGAAATAGAACCTTATCGTATTTCATTCAATTCCTCGTACATTCTATGATACATTCGAGCCGGACTCAACGAAATCCGTAATTCCCAAATACTGTAGAATTCTACGCTCACTCTAATCCACTTAGATGATAACCCGTAGATCAAGTAAGGTGATCAAGACCAGTCTGGGGACCAATGATGATATACACCAAGCAAGCAGCGAGGGATGCTAGAGGGGAATTATAAGTACAGAGAACTGCTGACCGATAATGAGAAGCCGTTCACTAAATGAAAACTTTTCGCTGTAATAATAGTAAAGAGACACTGATTCGAAGTCATGAATAACTCGAGTTGATCCCGGCACTTTCTCCGAAGAGTTTCAAGATAAAAGACGTCAAAAGGATATTCAAACTCTGACTGGTAATGCTGCAAAATCAAAATAGCACTTATCCACAAAAAAGAACAAGTTTTCGTAACGCGTTTCGGTTCACTTGGACATCATAAGGTGACTATTAACTATCAATTGTTTTGATCTATATGCAGGGTGAAACAAAATGATACGGCCAAACTTTCGAAACGCATTCCTCACACGTAGAAGAAGAAAATATGTTACGTGCATACGCGTACGGAAACGCTTTATTTTCACGTCAGAACTCATTTTCTACCATTCTTCATAGTACAATAATCATGGGAAACACACAGGAACATAACGTACCAGCATACCACATAAAAATCATACTGTACCGGAAACTAAATTCGTAATGATCGCGTAAAAAGTTGTTTAAATGTAATTGTGTCACATCTCAGCATTATCTTCGGTGAAATGGAACACGCAACACTGGGGGTGAAAAAGAATTACAATTTAACCAGACGTAATCAAGAGAGTACATTGAACATTTCACGTGAGAAAGAGAAAGAGTGCGGTACGCTGGTAAGTTTTATTCCTGAGTGTTTCCCATGCAGTGTACTATGAAGAGTTGTAGCAAATGAGTTCAAAGAAGAAAAAATGCCTTTCTGGACCCATACACATACAACATATTTTCTTCTTCTACGTATGAGGAATTTGTCCTGAAATTTTTGCCGTACCTTTCCGTTACACCCTGTATACAGCGAGGAAGTGGAGAGGAATAGAAAATGCAGTGTGGAAAAAATGACGGGATAGATTAGCCTGTAGAGGAGAAGCGCTGCCGATCCGTTTGAAAGAATAACTTTAATGGAGTGATTAATTACGCGTGGTGTTGGGGGGGTTGGAGGAGAAGGGTCCTAGGGTGAATGTTGACCAGGGGAGTACACGGAATTGGATACGTTTAAGGTTTCTGTCATCAGACACGGCCAGCCAGAATATGAGAGGGGCTTGAAAACAATTTTTCATCCATCAGCCCTTTTTCCCCTGTTGGACTATCTGGGAATGTCCATTTTATCAGAATAATTATGTAAAGCAAACCCATGCTAGTTGCAACTCGCGGAAAATTCCACGCCCGGATGCTTTCAATATCTAAAGAGTCCCAAAACTATCATAATTCGTCATATTACCACACATTTCCAGCGTAAGCACCAGATCCTTCTGTTTATCTTTTATGATATCACTATCTTCACAAAGAGTGGTGTAGGCAGCATGTGGTCAGAGGGCCATTTCCTGCTCACAATGGAGTGTATAACCGGACCGCAAACTTCCATATATTTCTGCGAATATATTGCCTTTCTCGGTGTCAACAAGAAATTAGTCTTCAGTAATCCGCCAGCGATTCAAAACCCAACCGTATGGTTGATGAAGTCGAGAACATTTAAGGCCAGTGCATATAAAATATTAAGGCTAAAAATCCTATAAAACCATCGTAAGTGATAATACTAATCACTGTAAGTGAAGTGCAGACACTTAATAACTGCTCTACAGCTTTAATGAAAGTGCAACCGTTAAAATACAACGCTGGGATATAAGAAAGTAGAAATCAACTATAGCCATTATTCCGGCAACTGGCATGGTCTTCGTGGATAGTTATCAATAATTTGGAGGAGTTCTTAAATAACTCCAGCGCTGATTATCTCTAAACGGGCAACAATTGTATACATTCCTGAACACCCTGTAACCCCAATATATGCCTACACATCGTAGCATATCCAAAGTATTTATTTCAATGAGCAGTTTCTCACTTCCGAACTACTCTGAATGGATGTAGGGAATACACTTCCTATCTTGTACATACGGCCTTCCAGGAAATTTTAGAAAACAAAACCATAATTATCAGCCGCCGGATTTCGTTGGTGCTGATACGGAGAAGAATAGTCACAAACTATTAATCAGGTTTTCTTCGACATTCAAGTTAATGTTTTTCAAACACTGAAAAAGAGAGTACATGAAACCATGCGGCACCAAAACGTATGATAGACTCAATCCATTAACAGGAGCAATTGGATGTACATCATTTCTGTACCAAACACGCTAAAAAGGGCGGAATCGTGAAGTTGAAGAATTGCTTCAATAACAACACGATTTATCAAAACAGAAACCCAAAAGTGATTACAAGAAAGAATACAACATCACTAACGTATACTCAACGCTTAGCGCATCTTTCGTGCAAAGGCCATGGAATGCATGCCGAATGAATCAATATTTAAAGGAAGCATTCAATTTCTTGGCTGAGAAGCCGTATTTTCGCTTCCTTAATTCACAACCTTGGAAAATTAGAATATCGCAAAAATTAGCATGGGTCCCTTAGTCAAAGATTACAATTATCAACAAATATCGTAAAAAAGATTAAATGGATCTCTAGATCATTTCTCCCATCATCCAAAGCTTCTTCACCCTTTAATATAAAATTGTTGAAAGCTTTCTCAATAATAATACATCAACAGATTTTGACGACAGTAATGCATTAAGTACTCTCCGCCATATAAAATTATACCCCGCTTGGTTTTTCACTACCACCAGATGAGAAGGCTACGCATGAGGTAGGCAGTAAAAAACCGATGCACCAAATTTTGCCACAGAAAGGGGCGAAATACTCCGTTAAAACAGACAAGTCATTACGTTTAAATAAATTGAGGCCATGCTCGTATGCATAGTAGATACGGAATTCCAACTTTCCCAGGCGCCAAAAGTTCGCGAAAATCATTTTCTGTACAAAATGTGCATAAAAACGAAGGAGTTTTTCCTCTCCAATTCTTTGGATTGACAATGCTGCATTTTCAGACAAAAGCAATGATCCACTTTCGGCATTCGATCATCTGGCCACATTTACTCACTCCGCAGCTCTGAAAGAAGTGTCTCTCGGACGCGGCCAGACAATTTCAGGATACTGGCCACCCGAAATGGAAAATAGCCTGCTCCGCAAAGCTCATATGACCGCCCCGTCGACATTTATTCATGTCCCGTCATCGCTTTCCACCCCTCGGAGGCTGCTCACGAGCGGGTATCATATTACGCGATGGTCTTATGCACCTCCCCAATCGTCGATTGATCTTTGACCTGAAGTTGCTACTCCGCACAATGAACGAGACCTGCTACGAGAGAACTCAGCATCCCAGGCCGCAACGCTTGGAGCGGTAGTCCCTCGCGTTCAATCCCTAGTCTCTCTAGAGATTTCCCAACGGATCGCATTCCACGACAGACAACGTTCAAACAGAGTCATTGTCACTTCCGCTGCCCTATACCCTTTTTTAAGCAAATACACAATAATCTTCCCCACAAAATTCACGTGCTTTGAACAATCCATGTCGTGCTTTGAATTATTATTTACTTGGCAACTATCAACAACTCTATTTATAATCAACTAGATATACTATAATTTTGAGTGCACAAATTTGAAATATATATACAGGCTATGGAAACAACAGCTTTTCTGACGTCATAGCTGAATTCTATACTTTTTTACGCAAACTTCGTATTCGTTTGCAGAATTACTCTATCACCTTTGGTTTCTGTCATATTCAAGCTCAAAAAGACCCCAAAAGTGCCATTTTGACCCTTTAAGGTAAGAATATCTTAAAATAATGATGTGATAGCCAATTTTCGCGAGTAGATTCGGATTCAACGCACAAATTTACTTCGGAAATAGCCCTTAGCATCAAAAAAGCATACCCTTGTTGGGCTTTATAATCCATGTTCTCCCATCTAATTTTCTACACGCATTATTCCTATCTTCATTTAGTTTTTTTCTGCTTTAAAATATCTCCGTTGTGAATCATCTTAGCTCGTGGGCCCGATGTGCTGCAGCTAAGACGAATCATAAGAAGAATAGGCCTCACCTATTTTCATTCGCGCCTTTTTCCATATTGTTCTTGATTGCTTGCACCTCTGTTCGCTCTACTTTCGTGCTATTTTTTCGATTTATCTTGGCAACTGAGCCAAATTCCGAGCGCCCCAGTTATCGATGTACTTGCTATGAAAAATAAATGAAAAGAATCTATTCATATCACAGGGTGTCTTTTTTAGAGTTTCTCAGCAGAGAAGATCGCTTAAAACTTTAAAGGTTTTCCACGTAATAATTATTATGTGGCACTCAAAGATATATAAAAATATTCGATATGAAGCAGTATGAAGATTTTTTTCACCACCAACGGCGAAATCATCAATTTCAAGTGTCTTCCCACGATGTCAAATCCGTTGATTGCATGTGTACTCCTCTTCCGCTTCAATGCTAAATTAGGAAGAGAAATATCGGTTCTAATCAGCAGTAAAATCTAATCTGTGGGTACAACCAATCCATTTTTCGTATGATTGATTTTCACCTCCATTGCTTTGATTTACACACTCAGTAAAAGTAAAATTCCAAGAAATCAATTGCCAATTTTATTCCTTCCAAGAAATCTGGATAAGTGCTTCGCAGCATCGGGGCGCGACCTCATTCAGCACCGGGGGAACGACAGACTGAGCTGAATACTCTGCTAAGCTATTTTTGCGTTCACTTGTAGTTTCCTCAACCATCCTTGACAATTAGGGCTGTCGACTGACATAGGCCTCTGTAGAAAATTTCATTTAATTCAATATATATTTTTTCAATTTTTAAAAGATTAATTTTCTTTGAATTTTTGAGATGTTATTTTCCACAATTGTCTTTCACGATACACGTGAATTTGCGACCGTTGACGGCACTGATTCCACCGGATGCACATTTCAGCGAAAGGGCTATTGCTAACGTATACCGATAGCGATTCGTACAATATTTCGTCAATGATTGGCTGGAGATTGTAGTTGGTGATAATTTACAATCAAACAAAAATTTTTGGTGCTTTTAAAAGCTGCCTATTCATTTTGTAATTGTAATATTGTTAATAAAGGTAACTCGCCCGAGTTATTGTCTCTCAGGTTGGCCTTTATGATTATGTTTCAGTATTTTACTACGGCATGCTTATTTCTCAACGCTAACCCTAAAAAATATTTACAATTCAATAGAAACATAGGCAATGGTAGCAGACATAATTACTTGACCAAAATACTTAAAAATAGAACATACTATGGAATTCAACGAGGCTGAAACCAAGAGTGATTGGCTACTTCTAAGGCTTAAGGCTAATGACGACTCTTTTTCTGCGCTTGAGACATACTCAAAGGTGAGTAAAATTTTCGCATCAATAAAATCCGGAGAGTTAACCCACATAATTGCCGCCCCGTTGCCCTTCGCCTTGCACTAAGGGGGCGAGAGGACAGCGGCATTTTTACGGGGGACAATGAAGCCTTCGACTCGGCCGGGCACCGCGGGTGCGAGCATGCGCGCCCAGCTATAGGTACTCCTTGCTCCCGTTTCGCTTCCACGGATGGTCGCGACAGGTTTTCCTCTCCGTCAACATGAAAAATAAAATCGTTCCCCGTCCTTCGCCTTCCGTAATGCACCCGGCCGTGTCAGTCCACCGCAGCGGATCAATTACCGCGCAGCTGTAAGCATTTCACGGTCATCAACTCGGTCGAGCGCGGGCAATTCGGGAGACCTTGAGACGTCTGATTCATTTGTTAGCTTTCATCCCATTGCAATTGCAAGGAAGAAACGGATCATTTGTGCACGGAGGAGTTTGTTTCCACCGCAAACTAGCAGTAACCACGTCTGTACATTTAGACACATTTTGTACATCCTCTCTCACAACCTATTTAAAAATTATCTGCTAATTGAAGGCACCCAGCCCCAGGTTTCACACTTTTGGCCATTAATAATAGCATTCATCGGGCCGGTGTGGGCCAGTGGTAGCTTGTTCGAGCTACTCTGAGTGCCCCAGGTTCGAGACCGAGTGACGGTAAAAAGTTCGCGGAATCCAACATTTACATGCCACCAAAACTACTCCCAGCAACCTCAGCAGAAGGCATTGATGGCGCAAATCAAGAAAATCGCACCGGTATCAACAGCCACAACATGCCGAGAGTGAAGTTCACGTTATCGACTGGCTTATTGTAATGTGCACGGCAACTACGACATTACTATTAGATTGAATGACCAATGACAATGAAATCACATAACACAAAACTATAAATATGTAGCGACTTATGAGTCAAACTGTACCAAAAAGTCGCCAGCCTTTCTAAAACGGTAAAAAGTATACGAAACGCACTCAATACAAAAGTATGATCATAACCACTGTTTAATCCAGACATCCAACTGTTGTTACCCTTCCATTCACTATAATAAGCAGGTGTAAATATAGTAGGCTATTCCCTGATTTTGAACTAAAAAAATCAGGGTCGCTAAGATACAATATTATACAATTCGAGATCTATACCAGGTTACCCAGGCAAAATATTTCATTTTTCTAGGCGAAAATATTCTTTTTAAGTAAGTTTGCCATTAAAAGAAGGCAGAAGAATAGGCGCAAAACAC
Source organism: Ceriagrion tenellum (assembly GCA_963169105.1). Classification (NCBI taxonomy): domain Eukaryota; kingdom Metazoa; phylum Arthropoda; class Insecta; order Odonata; family Coenagrionidae; genus Ceriagrion; species Ceriagrion tenellum. The sequence goes on along the minus strand of OY720636.1, from coordinate 57,226,465 downwards.
ATAATTGCGTGAACTATGGGGGAATAAAGTTTTCTAACGAATGGAGAGCCTCCACTATCACTCTAAGGGAAAATCGTTTTCCTTCCTGCTGGCATTATATTCTTTGGACTCATCTGTGACGTCAGTTATTTAAACACATTAAGGTGGTAGAAACGTTTTGCAAGTTAGTGATGGATTACCGGCAGCTTGCCAGCTCCAAGTGCCATCTGCATTGGCCACAAAACGAAGGCACTTTGGCTAACCTGGTATGTACCTGAAACACACTATCATTCCCATCATACTTAAGAGGCATAATAAATCGCTGAACACCAAATAAAAATACCACTGCCATACTCAGGCAAGGTACTATAAAACTGCCCACACACCAATAGACATTGCCTAAAATGGTGCTCCTCTCTTATTGATAACAATCAGACTTTGACTAGGAAAAGCATGTTTCCAGACTAAATTCTCATTTTTCGTAATGTTCCCAAGGCTCCTGGGGCAAATTTCAGTTCCCATAACTTTTCCAGGTATTCCTGGTTTTCCAGGCCAGTAGCAATCCTGGACATACATATAAATCAGGGCCCTTTTTCCACTCAACAGAAGAGGTTTGAAACTTAAAACCTCAAATAACCTTTCTTGGAGGTAAAATCAGTACATAGATTTATGCAACACAGTAAAGGAAAGATTACATCAAAATAATGTGACCCTCAGACATCTATTTTCAGTCAGAAATGTTTTCCATTAGCTAAGAGCTTCAGAAATCATATTTTTAAATAATTTGACACAAATAAAACAATTACTTTTTTGAATTGGGTCGAAGTTCACTTCACCTAGCACATGGATCCATATTGAATTTTGCCTTTAAACACCATTATGAAATAAATAAATAGGTACTCATAAAAACAGAGGTAAAATATGCCATTGCATAATTAGTAACACAAGGAAAATAGACTGATGAAATTGAATACACGGAATAATAAAACAGCTACAATTCCCCTTAGGTCCTGAAAGTTATTCACTTTAGTCTGAGGAGATAGATCTGAAGAAAAAATTCAATCATTGCAAATAATAATTACCAAAAAAAAAATGTCATTGGCTATCCTCCTCCAAACAAGGGAAAACCACAGACTATGAGCTCTAATAGGATGGAGGAAAGGAGGATGATTATAGTTTTATTTCGGGCAAACAGTAATCGCAGGAGGAAATAAGCTGCCAATAAGTCAGAATTTTTATGTTGACGATGCCCTGCTTTTCCGTGCACACAAGAGCATTAGCAAATTTTGCCAAGCGCCATGGAGGAAACATACTAAATCTTTATTCTGACATCCCTGGACCTCATTACACATCCACAGATAACTATCAAATCACATCATCCGGTGGTTCATATTCCTCAGTTTAATGGTTTTGTAGAAGATAATAAATATTTGAATTTAAATAGTGGGTCAATGGACTGATAAGCCTGGGACAGCATGATGTCACAAAATCATGAAAAATTGGTTTCCAAAGTATCATTTTTAAAGTCTATGCTATGTACATGAAAATATAGTTTGGGACGTAAGTTGACATCATGACTCTGCCAGTCTATTGTACAAAGTCGCCACTTATATGCTCAGTTGAACAGCAAATGTAACCCAAGAAATTAATTCAAAGCAGTTTAACTTTTGCAGACATTTCTACATAGTTATTTCAATCACCTAAGAAACACAAAATTGTCAAAAACCAGATGACCACCATGATACATAAGTCATAATTTCTTATAAATTTTTGCATTGATTCTACATGAAAATCCTTCATCTCTATGCACAACTATTGTATTGTTGCTTATTGCATATCATAATGTCATAGTAAAAGTCTCATAAAACATGTAATGCAATTTCCACAGTGCCATCAGTGACACTGTAGTCCAGGGTAGGGAATAAAGGGGAAAGCAAATATCTCCAGTTGAGGCTGCAGCAGAAGCCAGAAAGTAATTGGCATTTTCAGGTAAGGTATACAGTACCCTTAAAGTCAATCATAGCTCAGTATCTATTTATATCTCAAATAATTTTAGAACCTTTAGAAATATTAATTCAATTTTGAAAATGAATATATCTTCAGAAACCAAACAGGTAAAAAAACTTGAAATACATATACCAATTTGTAGATTATGACCCCAAATGATTTTATCAGAAATACGTCATACCAAACGGTGATAGTAATAAAAAAATGTTTAAAAAAATAAACTGATCCATAGGGTCAAAATCAGAATGTGACAGCCAGAAGGTTACCAGTTCTAAAGATTGAATAAAGGATGGTTAATGGGAAAAAGGAGAAACAAGTAACCATCAAATTTCTATCAATGCAGTACAATTATTTTCCTGAATTTGAGTCCTAATATATCCATTTGATAAAAAAGGTTGGTTTGGAAGTTTAGGGGTATAATGGGTCAAGTTTTGTAGAGGAAGGATAATGCTTTTCCAGCCTCAAGTATATAACAGGAAGTCTGGGACATTGTACTATCATACCAAATGCCAATCTGACTGAACACTGGTCTCCTTTCTAGTGATTCGCTAATTTTAAAGTGTTACTGATCATTCACGTACATCCCTTTATACATCTCTACATGAAAAGAGGCCTGCTCAACTGCATTGCTATCTACAATTTGGAGAGATAAAAAATATTGACCAAGATCCACAATAGGCGATTATATCACATGCCTATTTTCAAATACTCAGTTCTCATCAATATTAAATATAGCTTGAATCATTCATAAACAGCCTTTTTCATTATCTATTAGCTACTTAGGTGCATTAACTGGTGGCAAATAAAGATTAGCAATGAGATAAATTTTAATTTTAAGGAACAGTAAACTTAAACACTTACCATTAATTTTCCTTTCTTGTGTTGCAGTGCTAGTAATTAAGGTAGCCAAATCCTTGACATCACTCAATACACGCTGAATGCCTGACAATTGTTCCTGTTTAAATTCATCTCTTCCAAGAGTTTCTACTTCATCCAAAAGGCGTAGAATTCTATTGGACACAAAAATAACTTGGGTCAAATAAGAATGCAATGCTTATGAGTTTATCTGGCACATATTTGATTTCATTAACTTCTTGAATACTTCACAAAGAATTAAATCTTAATAATTGAAACCTAATAAATTATATCTTCTCAATTAGATTGGCAGTGATACTTTCATGTGTGCAAAGTTATGCATAAGCCTTTGTACTACATATAATTAACTAATGGACACAAGTAAATTGTTGGAAGGAAAATCAAAACAATTATTTAAATTTAGAGAGAAGGAAATAAAGATAAATAAAATTCAGTTGATCTAAAAATATTCAATAAAACATAATTCCTAAGTTGAGACACATGGTTTAGATGCAGGGTTGACAATCAATTGTCTATCTCCCACCCATTGATAGATCAGTTAAGGGTGGCTCTTCCAGTAGCAAAGATCAATGTTCCCATCAGTTCAGCACCAGGGGTTGTAATAGGACTTAAGCACCACTACAAGGTACTAATTTAAGGGAAACACCAGTTTATGATATAATGAAGAGTTGATCTCATACACATAATGGAGTCTCTCTTATGTTCTCTGAGAGAGGTTTATGATAGACATAATCATGGCACCCCAACAATTCATCTAGTACTACCCCCTCAGTTTTTGTTATATCACAAAAAGTCATCAAGAATCTCAAGCATCATCTACAAAATTGACATAGTTGGATGGTTGAAAATATCAGTTTCAAATAAAAATGCAGTCAATATGTACTTACACAGAATCGTCAAATGTGATAACACCGGAAGTTGTATCATTCACATCATAGCGGTGGCATGTATTGTTAAAAGCACACACAAAACTCTGTATGAATGGCAAGGTGCCCGCAGAGGGCATAGCCTTCTGATGATAGTGGCCTGTAAATACAAAATTAAGAGAGAAAGATTGTTCAAACAATTATATGACTGAGCTTATTATTAACCACTTTTAAGCATTTTTCAAACACTGGAGGAGTATCAACAGAATAGAGAGTTATAGCAAGTTGATATAAATACTTAGAGAAATTTAGTAGAGAAATTTAGTGACTTATCAATATGCAGGTATCAGTATGCAGGGAATTATATTTTGGCAGATAATTGAAAAGGAATAAATGCATCCACAATCACAGCAATATGGCAGAAAAAAGCAAATGATAGGAAAGTTAAAATATCTCTTTTCAAGAGTGTTAGATAGGATTTTTTCCCTATGTCATGCAATGCACTTTTGTGCCAAGTGTTAGGCTTTTGTGCCTAGTGTTAGGTTATATTTTCAACACAAAAGACTTCAGCCAGCACAATGATAGGGTATGGATAGCTGACCGTGAAATAAAGCTAATACATAATTATATGACTAGATTTACTCTTGGGTGCCCAACTCACTGAAATGCAGGAGCCTGCAACTGGACCAAGGAAACCTCATCTCTCCCATTAACCTTCACTCCTCCCCTCCCAATCACAGCATGCATCTAATCAACCCTTTGATGATGACCGTAAGTTGGCAAACCAAATTTGGTGCATGCATCAAAAATATGAACTTTAATAAACCCTCTGGATTCCGGCTGTGACAGCACATGACATAAGCTGGTAGCCAAATATGTACACCTTTTGGTAGTAGCCCACCAAGCAAATCAAATATATCATTTCCTGGCCAGAATTGAATGCTGTGTCTAAGTATGGTGTATTTCAGCATAACATGCCACCTTTTTTTATATGTTTATCTTTCAAATTGTTTGATTTTATTTATTATATATTTTAATTTCAAAGAAAGGCAGAACAGGGCATAAAGACATATGGCGTGACCACTTAGGAAGTATACAGCAGGGCTATTTCCTTAGGATTGCCTTAGAACAGTGGTTCTCAGCCTTCTCAAAGATATATTATTGAATAATATTTTAATGCCCCAAACAAAAATAATGCATTCAATGGGAGAATCAGTTTTAAATGTGGCATTCCATAAACTTAACTGAACACCACAGAATAAATAACAGCTGACCAAGATTGTACACATTATAAATATTCTATAGTACATCAGTGTGTGCTTTAAAGTGGTCATAATCCCCCCCTTCTTCCTCCCACCCCCACAATCCCAGAAGATTTGATGCTTTGGCGTTACATAATCAGAAGATTCACGCAAAATCGAATTAAATCTGAACATAATGAAATAAAATGTACATAAAAACATATTTTTTGTTTAAATTACATACAACTGTAATACCATGAATGATCTTCTTTATCTCTGTTCCTTCATGAGCTATAATCTCCTTGGAAAATTATTTTTTTTTAAATAATATCCCTTTTTCTACATTGTGAAGAGTGAATTGCAAAAATTAATTTTTATTTACTATGAATAAAGTATGCATATGCAACCCTTGTGACAAGTGACGCAAGACCCAGGTTGCTGAACCTAGGTTTGAGCCAAGAATATCAAAAGGGTTAATGTTTAAGGTACCACTTAAAAGAAAAAATTTAAAGAGAAATATTTGGGTCACATGAGAAAATCTTGCACCAAATGCAAAAATGCACCAAAGGCATAGACCCAACATAATAACTGGGATTTAGGGCCCTTTGGAATGCAATATTTACTCTGCATCACTTGTCATGCAAGCTAATACCCTCAAAGAAAAGACAAAGAGAATGTAGCTTTCTCACCCATTTACAGCTATACCAGCTTAGATGACTGAGGATACGTAGTACCTAAGTTGTCCTTAGTACATACATAAGATTATACATCACACTTACAAGTAATTGAAGAAAGTCTGAACAAAAATGGATGGGAGATTTTATTTTGTAACAATAAAATTTCTCGCAGAGAGCTCACTTCAGGATGCTCATAACTAGGCCATGGGAATATTTAATTCCCAATGGTTATTACAAATGACAGTACAATTTCATTAAAAACTTTAAGATTATGAGCAGAAAGCAAGCAATTAATTTCAGAGTTCATTTTTGAGGAGTATCATGAAGAATTATTAAGGCAAACCACTACAATAAACAATCATTAAATTTTGCACTCCAGCTGAATGGGCGCTGTAAATGTAAAAATGAGCCCATGTTTCTACAAACCTGTTGCCTAGGAAGGGACCTGGTGTCCCTCTGAGTATGGCCTAGCCTAAAAAACCAGTGAACCTATTTGGTTATCCTCTGGGGAAGTTTAGCACAAGTGATCAATACGCGTGCAATGTCTCTCCCAGAGAACAAAGCATGGGAGATGAACCCCAGCAAAATCCAACTGGTCCCAAGGGTACAATTCCGAGAATGAAAATATTACAGCTAGACGACTTTACGAGGAATCAGCTTGACTGTAGAAACTTTAATATGCATCATTTTACTTACATTCATGTCGATAAAGTTTCAGTCCCCTGGTTCTCACCCACATCAATATTGAAAATAAGAAGAGAGGCCATATTATCTCCACTACACATCTCAACTGAAAAATAAAAAATAGCTGTGTAAAACACAAGAATCATAATGACTTAAATCAAATACTTATGTGTATAGATAGCTTTTGTTTTAAAGTATGACAGTTGAAACAGAAAAATTAATCACTAAAAAAATAGAAACAGTTAATAGCATTAATAACTAATAAACAATCTTGGTGGTGAGTGTATCATCTTCAATGGTGTTACTCTGCATCGTACAAGAGGTTGCATGAAGGAGCAAAATATTACCTTGGTAATAGAATTAATTCAACATGTAATCCCATGTACAGCAAAGGAAATTCAAACAGAGGATCATTTAAATGATGACAGAATAAGTTACACAATGAATGCCCAAACCATGGTGCTAAACATTAGAGGAAATGATGTGGTAATTGTTATTCAGAATACATCCAAAATCAACCTGAAATGACACTTGACAGTTTTACCTAGCTGCCAACTGCCATCATAGTTGTCCTACTAATGATCATATTGCCATTAAGCCACATTGGGATTGCAAACCTGCAACAGCAGGTGAACTCTTAGTATTTCAATGGATTTTCCTTTGGCATGTAGTAATTCAAAAGTCTCTAAAGAGATAAAATATAAGCTAGAGCTAAAATCTGAAGTGATATTCCATTTAATAACTACTGTTAAGAAATTAGCTTTAATTTTTGAGTTTATACAATTATAATAGGTATACTTTCAAAGGCCATGTTTCAAGATGCACAAATAAGCAAATAAAGTAGAACTTTACAGAACATTTGTAAAATATAATGCAACCAACATCCAAAAGTGACCACTAGGAACAGAGGACCAAATTGTTGCCACTGATGTCCTTTGAGATCAGGAGAGCATTCATAGATTAGGCTGAGCGTTCATAGCCAGCTAGCATCAGCTTATTTAGGATAGACTACACCTCCTGGATGGACAATTTTTTCAGGCTAGATGACACTATGCATAACCCCACATGTGTTCATGCACGAATGAATAGACAAGAAATAGCCCCTACACTAATTCTATTTATTCAGCCCATCATGCATTCACTCACGAATACGTGCACATCGATGCATCAAATAACCACACCGTAACAGACTTCTGATGTGCTCCAATTAACATCAACAAACTGCAACTAACATATGAAGTCCATGGTGGTATTCCAATCCCATTATCAATTGATGATCAACAAAAATAATTAAGATAGATCCTATTACAGTAGCATTTCTATCAATCCAACACAAGTTCAACAACAACCTCCTAGTCCATACTAAGGCAGTAACAATAATATGGCCTGTGTGATGTTTCTAGAACACAATTACATTTTTGAATGTCTGATCTAAATTCAATCCAAGAACATATACTTTTAAAATGTTTGTACGCACTTTAAAGCTTAAAAAAGAGACACCTAACAGTAAATATGAATGCCAATTCTAGAATATGGGCAACACTAATGTATGCTACACAGTTGGTATAAATAAACAAAAAAGGATGGTGTAGAGTAAGGAACAATATAAAATCCCTACACCCTGTGTTACTTGGGGAAAGCATTCAAGAAATTCAGACACAGCAATAGTAGCTCATGATGCAAGAAAAATATGACAGAAACTTACAAACAACGACATATATGACAATTCTAAACAAAAAACTCAAGTGAATACAACATCTCTGGCAGGTAGGGTTAAAAAACATTTAGGGACAAAAGTTGTTTACCGAATATTTAACCAAGGCTTACCTTCTGTCTTTTGCGAAGAACGAAATTTTTCCATAACAGAAGCTGCAGTTGAGAGAAAAAACCCATTGTGCTATTTCTTCTTTTCGGAATTTCGATTTCCTGGGGCCATTTCCTGCAAATTTCAAATTTATTTATTTATTTACGGTCAGCATCAAGCTTGAAAATTTCTCAAAACAATTCAAGAAACGAACATATATAGACAATACATGCGATACACAACGAATTTCTGCTTCAAGCTTAAGCCAAAACCACAGTTGAACTAGGACCAGACTCATACAAGTCGACGAATTAAAAATTTAATTAAAAAATTGAGGGAATATCAAAGAGAACACATGCAGGTAGTCAAGTTCACCCCGTCATTAATTCTTTCCATAGCATGTGAGAGTTGCTGAGAAAAAATTGTATCATGGTCTTTAGACAATCATGAAAACGGGTGCACTAAAAGCAGTATTTGAATCTCGAACAAAATCACGAAGAGATGACTGATAACACATTTTAGTGAACCTTGCAAATCATGAAATATGAAACGTCACAAAACTGACAAGAAAACTTAAATTTAATCAGGGACCCAAAACTAATGAAATAATTTATCAAGAAAGAAATACAATTATTATTGCATAGTGCATGACAGTTGCATCAATACATGCCGCCACTTGATTAACAGAAAGAGAATCGCACGGCTCAAAGAGGATTCGACTCACCCTAACACACCATCTCAAGATGTAATTAAATACAATCATCCACACTTCGAAGACACAATTTGACTCTGTAAACTGATTTCAGTCAGGTTGACTACTGTCCCTCCAGCAGAAGACACTTGCCATTTTAGCGATGTGACGGTAGTTCCATCTACCTACCCAAGGTCAAATTACGTCACAGCTGCGGTGCGAATGAATACGCGAATGCGAACGATTCGAATTTCGGACTTGAGTGTTTTTTTTTAATCGCGCTCTGGAAGTGCACATATTGGTATTTTAAATTTCTCAACTTGACGAGGAACCCATCGGAAAAAAGTATTCTTACGGAGTCTTTAAAGAGATAATTCTTGCGGAAAGAATTGTCAATGAGCCGTTTTTGCATCATAACTGCTTATCTTATCCCTGCGGGTAAGATAATGGCAATACGATGGTGAAGTTGTTAGCGAAAGGAGAATCTACCTTTCACTAAAGTCCTACAGCAAAAATGATTCCGATAAATATCTTAGAGTGATAATTAATTATGAATATTGGAATGTTTATGCAACTTGACGTCGTGCTCTATATTTTCTGTCTCGATATATACCAGTAGTGGATTAAGGGGCGGAGGAGGAGGGTGTTACACCTGGTATAATGGGATGAACGGTGGTCATACGATATTCCATGCCCTCCCTCCCCCCAGACCCTTGAAAATTAGCCCTCCGACCATCAAAATATCGACCATATTCCGCCCATGGTATATACCAAGTGCATAAAACATTGGCGCAACATGTAATTTACCAGCCCAGGCTCACAACTTATGTCTCAGGGTCAAAATATTCAATGTCCCGTACCCAAACACTTGAGACCGATTAATATTTTTTAAATTTTTCTACAAATTATGCCTCTACCTTGACCATCCAAGACAAATAATGACACCACATTCAAACTTCACCTAGCCGAATTTCCCTTCGGAAATATGAAAATATGAATTTTATCTTGCTTTCTAGAAGCGAACGTGAGAATATATTTTTTTCTAAGACCAGCCAAATATTTGAAACCAGAATAGTGCTTGATTTCAGCCGGAGCGTTAAGCTGCTCCGCTACTTCTTGCAATACTGGAGCCAAGATTCGGAGACATTAGTCAGTCCATTCAAACAAGTTTAGGGGTATTCCATACCACCACCCTTTACCCAACTCACCTCCAGCTTCAGACCTCCCTTACATTGAAATTTAGAAATTAAGCCAATATCCAGGTCTATTCTCTATGTAAGTATATAGAGAGGTAATGATTAGCGAGGGTGTTCTTCAGAAGGCCCTGGGGAACCGTATCTAATTTCATTTTTACCTAGGTGTGTATTGGTTAAGACCAAGGGAAAATACGGTTATTCGCTATGTGAAACTGCCTTTTGTGTCGTATTATGTCCCGTTTGCATTACAAGCTTAACCAAGGGACACAACGTTGGTAGCTTTTCTAATTTTGGTTTTTCAATTTGGGTAACCCAGGTCACATGATGATAATGGCAATTGATCACATAACCACTGTCAGTAACCTTTATTATGATGACAGAAAACAACTCTTCTAGAACGATAACTATGGTTAATTTACCCAGAGAGAGACAGCATGATCGGCGGAGACTGGGCATTCGCATTTCTAACTCTAACCCGTGTATAGGTTCACTTTAGTATAAAGTCGACCGTGCAAATGGGCTAGAAGAACAACCCTGGCCTCTAAAGAATTTTCTGGGAAGCGAGACAATATTTTCCTGGCACACGATTATTAAAATTTCTGGAATTTTTAAAAATAACATGGCAACTTCCCTTTGTTTGAGGCTCACCCAGCTGACATGAAAATACTTCTTGGGCTGGCACGATGGTTGTAACGTTTCGATGACTTTTGGGTTAACCGTCCTCCACTCCTCTCCCGGAGAATTCAATACTGAGTATTTCATTCGGAAAGGGTAAAAAAATGCCTACCTAGGTATCTGTATCAACTTCATGCTGACTCGATTATGTGACCGCAACAAACTCCACTGATTTTTTAAAACCAAACTTCGGCACCCGCCAAAACGTGTTAAGACATTGCACTTAGATTAATACTATGCAGATTCATATCCCTAGTCTCCGCAGTCATTGTCAACCAAACAGACATGGAATTCTTTGGGAAAAATATCAATATATTTTCAAATACAGTTAGTAAGAGAATAGCTACCCAATATTATCCTCGAGAATATCACAGCATCGAGCTATCTACCACGTCACCGGGCGATTTCACTCAGAATAATGATACGTTGGGAAGGTGAGACAGCACAAATCCACCGGCAATCATTGACGTCATCGGCTGAGATTATTCCCTTAATTTCTGGAGGGAGGATCTGAATATCTCCCATTGTTTTTTGAATGACAGCCCGGGGTATGAGAGGAAGACAAAAGTCATTAAAAAAAACGTGGTTGTTTACGATAAGCATAAGAGCCCATCTCATTCACAAATAATTAGAGGGTGTGTGTGGAATTATACCTACACCAAGGTCCTTATGCCTGAATCTGCATAATATTATTGTAAGTGCATCGTTTTAATACGTTTGGGAGAGTGCCGAAGTTTAATTACAAATAGGTCCCCTAGCATAAGCGCCTTGGCCTACACTAAAATACTGAGGTGGTAATAGCACCGGGAAACTGGACGAAGTACAGACTTCAAGATCGAGCCGTATACATTTCCCACGTTCCGTAATATCATTGAAAGCATATCTGAGACTGAGGAATAGAGAAGGGATTTGTGTTTCGCAAACTTGAGAATATTACGATTCCGCTGCAGCAAATAGGAATTTTAACACCCCACGGAAGTGAGTGCTTGGAAATTTTATACGTCATATTACCAAGAACGCCACACCTATGACAATGGTGAGGAAATAAATTACATCGCTGTGTGTAAAATTTCAGACTGATGACCCGCATAAGATAAATTCATTTTGATATATTTCAGTTTCTCAAAAAGTATTTAATCACTTAATTATCTTAAACTTCTCACTTTCAAGTTACACTGCAATGTGCTAAAGCGTCATAATTTGGCGGGATAGTGCGATGTGAGCTAACTGTCCCTCCGCATCGAAACCCAGAAATTGTTCCCAAATTAATCATTTTTATCAGAGTGCTCAAGAAGTTTTGAGTATATTTGAGCATCTCATTTTCAACTAATTCTCAATACTCAATAAAACTCAAAAAATATACTCAAAACTTCTTGAGCACTCTGATAAAAATGATTAATTTGGGGAGACACCGAATCCGGAAAACCTAAAATCCGGCACACTTGAAATATAGTTTTTCTTCGGAAACACCGTTCTGTGGTTTTTACTTGCCGCCATGCAGCGCCACTATCGCCAATGCAGGCGTTTCGCACACAGATTAAATATATACTTACTCTGCGGTTTCGCATGCATAAAGCCACGGACGTGGATACGTAGAAAGAGGAAGTTTAAGGCCACACATACAGAATCCGCACGGGAAGTTAGTGATTTGGCGAGTCGCCCAGCAAGATGGTCGCTTACTTCTGCATAGTGCCCGTAAACATGCACACATAAAAGGAGGTGAACGTTCGTCGAGGGGATGTTCTGCGCACCATCCACGTAATAGGCTTCGGCTAGACCTCTGGTTCTTTTACGCAGCGGAGAAGATTTCTACAGTATATTTGCTGTCCATGGTTTGCGTACTGCATATCGCCAAATGTACAAGACGAACATTCGGCGTTTCCCACTATTTGATTGACGTTGGATAGAGCCCGCATGTCTGTAATGCAAAGGCGAACTTCGTTGTGCTGAATTCGGTAATTGGCGAACGGTCCCAATTCGGAGAACGCCCTATATGTGGCGCCGGATTAACGAGCGAAAGGTTCACATTCAAGCGTTGGAGATGTCGTGCGCGACATCACGTGCTGACATCCATCAACGAATGAATGTGGAAGTAAAAAATTTTTGAGGCTCTGCGTGCTCATAGCGTACTTTTTATACTTAAGATTTTTCATGGACGCGCCAGGAGCGTACGAAAGCGACCGGCCACGTCTGTATTTCATAACGATGAAAGTAACGATTCGCGACGCATGCGCCATATGCGATTTACAGAAATGAAAAATTCATGAGTGTGTGTTAATATAACCCAGTGACTCTTAAATGAGAACACGAAATTACTTCACGCGTCCACCATTTGTTCCAACCGTCCTAGCATCGCGTGGGCCATATGCGCGAAACGAATGGCGGGCTGGCCGGCTGTCTACGAGGGAGAAAGTTGAGCAAAACTCAGCCTCGCTCACGGGTAGCGGATAGGTGAACGGAGGCCCCTGGCCAGGCCAGGCCCCTGGCCTGGCTATACCTCAGCTAAGCACCTCATACGCCTGTATGTGAGACCGACGTAGTGCAAGCGTCGGTGATTTCGTTAATTTACGAGAGATAACTTGTGCCGAGACAACTGTGAAGAGTTTTTTTTCGCTCCATGTCAAATACACTGGGAATCCATTCTCTCGGTGGATTTTCCAAGGAGAAGCAATTAACGATGAGTAAAAAACAAAGTGGATTTGTTGAGGTAGTTTGACAGGTGGACGCAAGCAAAGAGGTTAAGTCAGCAGTTTGGTGAGGGAAAATTGAGTGTTTATGACGTTAAGAAACAAAAGAATCCATTGATTAAGGCATTTGTGAAGACTGATGTTACATTTTTAATGGCTATTAGGAAAACATTGAATCAATCTAAGACTACCGATGTGGACAAAGTAATAATGGAGTGGATTAGACAGCAGCGAAGTGAAAACTTTCCTTTGGATTAATCAGTATTGTACAAATATGTCAAATTATTTTTACTACTGGAAGGCTAATTCTGACATGACAATTTCCCATTTCTTAGTGAGTTCAACCTTATGGTTTAACCACGAAAATATCCCCGAACAAAAGTGTCTTTTTTCCTGCTTGTGACCCAAAATCCAGATAATCCCTAAATCCAGCAGTCTTGCGATCATGGGCATTCCGGGTTTGAAGTCCTATACTGCATTAGAAACTCCAATCTCCTTCAAGATCGAAATACATTCAAAGGGTTTATGCCTTCATTAAACCAATCAAAAATTATAACCAATACTGCTTTAATATATAAATATGTAGTTCTTTGCAGCAAAATCGGTGCCAACATCGACGTCACGACACCGCGGCTCTATCTGTCACTGGGTCTAAGATATTGCAATGCCTTAAAAGGCATTGGACATTGTATCCGCATGAAGCGCGTTCCAATGACACCAGTTGTCCATTGAGTTTGAGTCATTACTGGTGCAATTACAATGATTACTCAAAGAATTGATGAATTTCCTTTCAACTACTTGAGCAGTGGGCAATTAATTATATACGTTCGACAGGGAAACAGTCAAATATGTAATGGAACCCAAAACATCGCACCTTAATTGAAATTGGTAATCACTCATGAGAATAATTGTATTATATGTTTACACACTTTAACGAAGCACAAGAAGGAGGCAGCCTTTCTCTGACACAGCATATACTTGCCAGAGACTTAAAAATTCTCTCCTCATCTTAAATCGACATTTAAGATGGGAGAAGAAAAAGTTTGTGAGAACCCGAAAGAATTTTATTGACTGATTTGATGGGCATACATTTGATGGCCAAAATCCATCCGATGAATTCGAAGATTCCCACGAGTTTTGTGGCACCGAAAGTAATTTTCTGACGAGTTCCGAGACTGACGTTCTACCAGAGACTACCACTATTGATGCAAACCATTGTCAAAGCCAAAGAGATAATTAAAGGACCACAATAAGCACAATCATGAAATTGTTTTCAGAGGTATTATCGCAAAAAATAGTTTCATGAAACATTTCTTCCTAATGACGAAAGGATCTGATACTGAGGCATTTATAAAAGCTAGAAGCATGAGTTAAAATATACCCTTTTTCTGAAAACTGAAACATGAAAAGAGAGAGCACAAAGCACATTCCAGATATTGTCATGAATAATAAATTTTTCTCGCAGAAACATATAATAATATATATTCCATCCCTGTAGAAGAGTGTATCTGGGCAGGTTGATTTTTGTCTGACAATGATTCCGGCAATGAGATGTCAAATATTGTACACAAAAATTCAGTCATTCCAGCACGACATCTAGATTGCCATGCAAGGAACATTTTTACTTTTCCCCTCTGGGAGGTCAGCAGTCTACAGAGGTGAAACCAAGTCCACCTATCCATTCAATCGTCATGCCAATGGTGCCCACCCACTGTAAGTATTGAATGTGATGAGGTCGGACAGGAATACGGTCACACCAAAAACATGGTGCAACCGCTTTCTCCGCTTGATACCTTGTCAAAGAAGGCTAGCGAGGCCTGGATCTGAAGAAAAAGCGACGGAGACTGGGCCAACTTCACACAGGTGCGTTTCAGCAGCCAGCGGTGCTCTTCTCCAGCTCGCCAGGAGCTCGTGCTCAACTCATTGGAAGCGAATTCCCTAGCTCTTGACAAATACCATCGACTGACAACGCGACTCTGTATCACGGTTATCGTAGACAATCGTTACATTTTCTATTGCGGAATTACGGCTGTCGACGAAGGAGTACAGTTTCTTTTTAAAACTTTCGCCTGGAGGCTATAATTTTTCGCAAATCAAGCGAAGCCAAAGCTATGTAAAGAGGAGCAGTATTTATCGCTTCCAACGACGTTCTATCGAATGCTCTCGCCAACCAACGATGGCTCTACTGATGAATATCGTCAAATATGATTTACACGATCGGTCATTTCGCTAAGAATTCCTTAAGATGGATAATGAACCGAAAGGTGTCGCTAACAATCCTTAACAAGTCAGCGAATAGCACTGCAGGGTAGAGAACCAGTCTCGCTAGCTCCGACGGCTTGACAGAATTATATCTGTTGATATTTGAGCGACCCACTGCCGCATTAATATTTCACGCCGTGGGCAGAGCCTCAGGTCATCACCAGAAGGTTTTTGATGGAAGAAAGGATGTGCGGGATCATGAAAGTTTGACGCTCTCGTGAATAATTGAGTGATCATGAAAGGAAACGAAGGAACGGCTCGCGCTTCAATATTCTGAATTTGACGAATACTCCACCGTAAGGAGTAAACGGAAAAGTGGCCAGGATCACGGTTTTTCTCTCAAGTATGCTATCGTTCACGTTCACACAAGGGTCACTTATAACGAACGGCGAAGGATCGATTGACATGAAAACATTATTTCTCTAGCGTTATATATGTACTTGACTACTTTGGTTCGTTTCCTGAGGTGACCGACAGCTGAGGTCGTTTGCGCCACCAATTTTTTCTTGTTGGAAAGTTGAAGAGAGGGAAGGACTGTTCAAGGGACGACGGAGGGGTGGAGAGTAACTCAGCGACGGATAATCGAAAGGCGCCAAAGGATTCCTGACTTAACTCCCCACTCGACGGATAGAGTGATAGTTTGAAGTATACTCCATTTAACACCTGAGAATATTTTATGCAAGGGAGTCAATTTTTGGAGAAAAAATACACTAGAGCTATCTCACAAAATTTACAGAATCAAAATATTCTGCGTAGAGTCTGTTAAATGTTTACGCGTCACAACTACACAGACCTATTTTGGAGTAAATTCATTCGGGATCAATCCCTTCAAGCTTTCAGTAGGCCAGGATTCACTAAAAGAATAATCGCTAAATGCGACAAGAAAGTTATATTTTGCTGTATTTTCACTAATTAGATCTCAAATACAATACTCGTCTATTATTTAGGATTCTAATTAGCAGGCTTGGAATTAGATTGAGTGAAGCGACAGCTAGAGCTATAGGGCTGTAGAGAAAATATGTCTAGTAGAGCGTCGAGTACATTAAAAGAATTGGGGTGAGAATCGCCATAAAAACGGAGATTACAGATCTCTCTTTAACCTCTTTTAGCCGAATTAATATTCCGAAGACGTAAAATGATATTTAAAAACCAGTGCTTCAAAGGTAGGTTCGGCCACATACATAACTTAGAAAGATAATTTGAGTAACAGAGAGGTTTAAAGAGTGATTTTTTTCGAGTGTATTTTGGGACCAGAATAACTATGATCATGGGCGTAGCACGAATTGACGTATGCGGGGCCAGGCAATTGAAATTGCAATTGAAAGAGAAGAGCTCAATAAAGCCATGCCGTTGTGTAATGTATTGCCATATTTAAGGGATTCCAAAACAAATTATGAACAAAGTAAACTTTCCCTGCGTACTTATTATTTCTACTATTTGTCAAGTGTTTCATTTATTTACTCCATTTAGGGGGATGAGAGTGGAGGGCACCTGCCCCCTCTCCAACGGCTCATGGCCTAGCCCATGACTATGATCCATGCTGCCAATTATGCTAATTGTATCGACAATTAGCGTTTTTCTTATTTTTCAGTTTTCAATGTCGGTATGCGAAGCTATATAAATTTGTTTCTAATTTTGTCATAGTTTTTGCATGTCAGCATGACTGCACTCCTGCACACGCAACAAATGCTCCTCACCATGAATGAGGACAGTGTCAACAGTAGTCACAAGAGTCGGGTGATGGTCAAAAGTCGTACTGCATGTGAAGCTATATTCCTTCCTTCGATCAGTTAGATTTCCACTCTGATTCCTTTCACAATTTGGTAAAGCTGCTAAGATTATCCTAACTACTAGGTAAAAATCATGCTGGTCACCGCTGTATTCGATCTGATACTATTCCTACAAAACTGAAATTAGTCCTACATAACAGGTCGTTGAGGAGGTTTGATTGCAGAATCTTGATCTCTGCCTGTGTGCCATATGACGCCGGGATTCTCTCATCAAAATCATTGTTTCGCGGGTGCACTGACGAAATTTTGAAAGATAAAGAAAGTAACGTTACAGATATCGATGGAATCTAGAGGGCCACATTAATCCTCCACGATCAACGTACACAAAATAAAAGTAACAGTAGTAGAGATGGGCTAAGTCGATCATTTTAGTGATTCAATCATTTTGATTCGAGTCACTTAAAAGATTCAATCAACTGATTCAATCATTTGATTGATTATGACTCGTAAGTCAGATTGATTAGATGAATCACGAGACTCACGTGAATCGAAAGACTCGAATGAATCAAGATTGAAGAGACTCAAAAACTCGAATGATGGTAATTGATGCCATCAATCTATTTGAATAATTGATTTCAAATAATTACTATCGTGCTTAGAAATTGAGGAAGTCTGATTGATTTCCATATTCCACAAATTTTGGATCCGTATTAAATTGGAGATTTCCAAGTACTATAGCCACGAGAATATTTAGAGAGGCAAATCACTGACTCTGAATTCAAGAAAAATAACGTCAAACTATGTACATGAAAATTAAATCACTAGCTCTGACTACACAAATTAATGTGCATGAATGTTTTCTGATCTGCAGTATTGAATTACATTCAATTAGGAGCTTTCAACTGAGCAGGTAATTAAAATTCTTATCAAGTTTACCAACTGTATGATGCGCTGGTATTGTAACAAGGGTTAATTTCATCGTTTTTAAAATGAGCGCCTTGTCTCTAACTGCTATACAAACATAACCTCACTGACCAAATATTAATGGATTTATGCCGGTGAAGATATCTCTCTGAAATTTCATGACTAGACATAACGGATAACGTACATGTGAATGTTTTTCCACTTAATATCACATTCAATCACATGGCAGACGGAAACACAAAATGATTGAATGATCGAATCATTTTCCCGAAATGAATCATGAGTCATTTGACTCACTTGGTGATTCAATCATTTTGAATGAATCGATCATGAACGACCCATCACTAAACAGTAGTACTCTGAAGATGGTACTATATAAAAAACCATTGCCCTCCCCGTGTAGTTGTTATTCACTGCTCTAAGATAAAAAATTCATATGCCCAAATCCTGGTTAAGTCGGAATAAAAAAAAGACTCCATAAAATAGTTTTTAACTGCACTCAAAACTCACCCCAGAACGGATAGCCATGGAAACTGTGGTGGAAAACATGGAAGAGCAAGATCGGTGACAAATGACCAACTCCAGTCGTTCAGATTTCTTTCGTGACGTCATAGAAGCTTCGTAACCCTTGTGACAGGCCTGTATATCTAGACGGCCTTGCTTGAATCAAACCATCTACCCAGGACTACCCATTAGATTTTGTGATCTCAGGTGCAAATATAGAGTGCGGCCCCAGTATATTAAGAAACAGCTGAAAATGAAATTTATATGAAAGCTTTTATTCCAAAAAGGAATATATACAATATTTATTCTAATTTTAACAACTACTCGCACATTATTATTCATCCTTATTTAAAATTACTATTTCAATTCTAAGATTGGCTGACTGCAGCCCTCTACTCCACCCTGTCTCCTGCTAACTTCTCTTTTAGCCTCTCTAACTAACTCCTCTCCGCGGACTACAACCTTGACGTGGCGGAAGGGCTTGCGCGTTCCAATGACCCCTAGAGCTGGACTGGCGGGAGAAATTTATATTGCTCCCGGTAGGGCCTCCCATGCCAGATAGGTCGAAGGGTGGGAACCAGACGAAAGGTAGTCCCGTGGTATTGTCACGTGAAACACACTGTTGGGAAGTTAGGGTGGGAGTCCCCTCTCGACTATTATACTACCCAGAAATATGAATGCCGCTCAAAGAGAAATTAATCCTGGCAACTACGGAACGCTGCCCATTGGGGCGGGTGTCGGACCCGGCATCGGAGGAGGCAAGGCCCCTGAGGTCGTCATCACACTCATGAGGGCTGAGAGTCAACGTGAGGTAGCCATAGTATTGAACGTGAAATTGGGGAGGAGGTGGAAAATATTGAACAGGTGAGTGACAGGATACTAGTGGTAGAAATAAAAGCACGCCCTACAAATTTCGTATAGGTCCAGGTGTACATGCCGACAAACGATCATAGGGGGTAAGAGGTGGATTGGGTGTATGAACAGCCGGGCAAGAAAAATCTAATAGTAATTGTCGACTGGAACGCAGTAGTGGGGCAAGGGAGAGATGGGTATGAAGTGGGAGGATTTGAACGAGAAATAATCGCGGAGAGAAGGCAGTTGAATTTCGTAGGAGAAATAAATTAGTAGTTACAAACACTTGGTTTGAACACCATCGTAGGAGGAGGTACTCATGGAAATTTCCGGGAGACACTAAGAGGTACCAAATTGACTTTATCACGGTTATGCAAATATTTAGGCACAGTGTGAAAAACTTGCGGAGCTATCCGGGGGCTGATGCAGACTCGGATCATAATTTAGTTATGATGAATTGTGAGGCTAGATACAAAAAGCTAAATAAAAGCAGGAGGATGAAGAGGTGGAACTTGGAAGAGTCGAAAGGGGAAAAAAGAAAGGAATACCAAGAGATAGTGGATGAGAACATAGAATAAGCCAAAGAAGCAGGAGTAATCGAGGAAAAGTGGGAGAATATAAAACAAGCAATGTAAGAGCGGCCGAGAAAACAATAGGAGCAGCGGAAATGATGAGAGTAAAGAAGCATTGGGTTATGGAAGAAATGATTAGGAAAATGGAGGAGAGAATAAATTGGAAAAATGTTAACTCCGACATAGGTAAGGCGTAATACAAGGAGCTAAATAATCAACTACGGCGACTAACCAATCAGGGGAAGGAAAATTGGTGGTAAAGTCAATACGAGGAAATGGAGAAACTGCAAAAGGAAGGGGAAGTGGGTGCGTTATACGCTAGTGTAAAATTGCTATCAGGAGGTAAGCGTGGGCAAACGGTACCAAAGATAAGGACAAGAGAGGTAGAACATTAATCAAGGAAGATATTCAAGAAAGGTGGCGAGAATATGTGGAGACGCTATATGATATCCGGAAGCGGATGCTGGATAGGGCGTTGTGGGAGGAGGCAAAGGAGGAGGCATGGGAAGAACTTGAGGTCTGAATCAAAGCAGTAGGGCATCTGAGAAAGTCAGTTAGATTCGTGGACGATCAGGCGTTGGTTAGTGGGTCTTCGATGGGACTGCAAGATTTGGTAGATACTTTAGAAACGCAGTGCGGGATATTCGGAATGAAATTAAAACATAAGAAAACAAAAGTAAGGAGAATGTCTATGAAATAGAGAGCGAATCTTGTTATTTAAGTTGGAGGACACAAACTCGAGCAAGTAGAGCCATTTAATTACTTAGGTAGCACGCTTGAGAAAAACGGACAGAGTAGCAAAGACATACGGAAGAGAATAGCGTTAGTTTAGGAGGCGTTTAGTAATTGAAGGGAGCTGATAACAGGGACATTGGGTAAGGATGTGAAGAAGAGGCTGGTGAAGAGCTTGATATGGAGCGTAGCGTTGTATGGGGTATAAACGTGGACCCTCAGAAAGGAGGACTAGAATAGGCTGACTAATCCGAAACTTATATATGACACAAGGCGCAAGTGAGGGTGGCTGATAGTGAATTAGGATGGGCAAGTATAGGTCGAGGGGTAAGGCCAGGGTGCCCGTTGTCGCCAATACTTTTCAACATTTATGCGGAGGAAATGGTAATACAGGCATGGGAAGAACTTAAGGTTGGAATCAAAGTGGGAGGGCATCTGATAAAATCAGTTAGATTCGCGGACGATCAGGCTTTGATTAGTGGGTCTTCGATGGGACTGCAAGGAGCAAGTAGAACAGTTTAATTACTTAGGTAGCACGCTAGAGGAAAACGGGCATAGTAGCAAAGACATACGGAAGAGAATAGCGCTAGCTAAGGAGGCATTTAGCAATAGAAGGGAGCTGATTTCGGAGACAGATCCCCTTTATCATTCAATCTCACAATCGATGGAATGCTTAAAAAGATCCCCGCGGACTTGGGAGTTCGTATTGAGGACCGCACCATCAATGTCCTCGCGTTTGCTGATGATTTGGTACTCCTCACTGAATCCAAGATTGGATTACAAACTTTATTGAATATCTCTACGGATTATTTGGCCTCCCATGGGCTGCGCATCAACACGGCAAAGTGTCACACGATCGCGTTCAAAACAATACCGAAGGAAAAGAAGTCTGCGGTCGACAAGAAGACAACGTTCACTGTCCAGGGAAGAGTCCTGCCCGCCTTGAACCGACTGGACAAATGGAATTACTTAGGTACTTCATTTACGGCTGAGGGAAAGATCAAGATCCAACCACGTGACGAAGATTGAGAAACTCACAAGGGCTCCCTTGAAACCCCAGAAGAGAGTGTGGGCCCTGAGAAATTTAATCGTGCCGGCGTTCCAGTACCAACTGACAGCTGGAAACATACATCTTGGTACACTTAGGTCACTAGACTGTGAAATAAGGAGGGCCCTCCGGGGATGGATTCTATTGCCTAAAGATACTCCTAATGCCTTCTTTCATGCCGATCCAAAAGTCGGCGGATTGGGGATCCTCGCATTCCGATGGGGTATCCTCCTGCAACGATTAGACAGGATTAAAAGCTTAATGAAATCTACGTACATCACAAACAGGACCCCGGATGAATTCTTCGCGACTGAAAAAACCATTGAAAAACGACGGCTGCAGGCGGAAGGTAGCCACGAATTTACACCCGGTAATGAAATTAAAAAGTGGTGGGCCGGACTACTACATAAATCCGTCGATGGGAATGCTCTTAAGCCCTCGAAGAAGATCCCTTATCAGAATCAATGGATATCGGATGGTACTAGGTTTTTAAACGGACGGGACTATATATATTCCTGCAAACTTAAGATCAATGCCCTACCTACGAAATCGAGGACGTATAGAGGACGAATTGAGAACAGGTATTGCAGGGCAGGCTGTAATGCCATTGAAACCATGATTCACGTCCTGCAAAACTGCCATCGAACCCACGGCCTAAGGATAAAACGACGCTGTAACGAAATATCTGAAGAGGGGTCTGGAAATTAAAGGATTCATCACGGAAATGGAAAAAGCGTATACGACACCTACAGGACGATTTGTTCCAGATCTAATTGCTCACAAAGAGAATGTAGGATACATAATTGATGCGCAGGTAATCGGCGAACAAGTAGAACCGGAAAAGGCCAACTACGCGAAGAAGAAGAAGTATGACAGCAATGAAGAACTCAAGAGGAAGATCAAAGAAGAAAATCATCTAGAAGAACTTCACACGCTAACAGCAACCATTACCAATCGAGAATATGGAGTTACCAGTCGGCGAGGGAGCTCATCGAAAAGAAGATCGTAAACAAAGGCGATTTGAAGGTGATTTCTAGCCGTGTGATCATCGGAGGAGTAGCAGAATGGAGGTGCTTCAATCGATCAACCAGTGGATGTAGATGGCGCAAAAAGACCGGAGTCGGATGAAGAGCTGAGAAGAGAGGATGTCCGGAGGGAGGGAGGTAGCCGCCGTCGCACGGCGCAATAAGGAAAGGGGGTTTTAGTGGGTATTCCCTTACAACGGCGAGTTCCACAGTACCTGGCCAATCCACCTACGCGAGGTCTGCGTGAAGACCTTGCTATGGAGCGTAGCGTTCTATGGGGCAGAAACGTGGACCCTGAGAAAGGAGGGCGAGAATAAGTTGCAGGCATATGAGATGTGGGTGTGGAGAAGGATGGAGGAGGTGAGGTGGACGGAAAGGAAAACTAACGAGAAAGTGCTTGAAATAGTGGGCGAGGATAGGAAACTTCTGAATGAAATACGGGATAGGCAGGGTAGATGGATGAAGTAGTAATTAAGGGTGATGGGTCATTGAAGAGGGAAGATGGGATAGAGGGAAGGATGTTGGGAAAGCGGGGTAGGTGAAGAAAGAGAATAGGGGTCATGGACGGGATGAAGAAGGGTAGATCGTACGCAGAGGTGATGAAGGATATAATAGAGGGAAATAGGCCGCTGAATTTGTAGAGGACTAGGAGGAGATTCTCTGACATTCAACAAAACCTACCTTTACCGGTAGAATACATTTTTTAACTAACCAACTAAAATACAAGATAGTCGAAGAATTGACTTAGTGGAATTTAGACATGGTATAATAATTATAACTTTGTAATTTTACACACTATTTTATTGTTTAAATAGCCTGACCGATTTCAATGTATAAATATTATCTTCAGAGGCAGAATGCCAAGCACAGAGATGGCGGCTTTATATATAAACAGAGTACCATACGGGGAAGGAGATAAGTAGAGGGTTTAGGGAAGGAAGGGTTTTAGGTGGGGAAAGGATATTTGTAGAGGGGGAGGGGATTAGCAAAGCGAGGACACGGGAAACATAAAAACCAACCGCGTGAAAAGTTAAAAGAGGAGGGGAGAGGCACTGTAAAAAGGGGCGACAATTTATCCGAGAGAAAATCATTTAAAACCCTATGACTAGATTTTTAAAAGCTAAGGCAATTTCAAAGTTTTCTAAAAAAAATCCAATAAAGCACCTGTGATACAAAAATATAAAAGTTTGGGATTAAAATTAAATGAGTGATTACATTCAAACAGATGTTTAGCAAACACTGAGTTGTTGTCATGGTTTATAAAACTTTTAAAATGTTCAGGCATTCTTATTTTAAATTTACGGCTAGTTTGAACTACGTAAAAACAATTGCATCCGGGAGAATCACAACTAAGGGAGTACACCCCGCTTCTCTCCAGATTGTCATACGGGTCTTTAGAATTAAAAAGAAGTTTACCAATAGTCACCGGGTTGCAAAAACACCGTTTAAAAATGTCTTTGGGTAGCGCACGGCTAAGTTTATAACTTAATTGGTTAATGAAGGGTAACTTGCACCATCTCCTGGGTTTGTCTGGGGAATTGGGGGTGAGGAGAGTGGAACTCAATATGGCTTTCTTGCGTAAATGGCGCAATGGCAACTTATCAAAAAGGTAATCTTTATAGCCGTTACATGAGGCGATGCGTTTAATAACATTGAGTTCCGTTGAAAATTCACGGAACTAAGGGGGATATTAACGAGTCGATGTAGGAGGGAATGGAATGACGCGAGTTTGTGGCGATGGTGGTGGTTGGAGTCAATGGGGATGATGACATCACTGAAGGACGGCTTACGAAAAATCGAAATGGAGATTCTCCGAGATGGAGATGGTCAAATCTAAAAATTATTTGTCTTTCCACCTCTTTCCACATAGAAAGAGAGGCAGGTGAAGGGTTGGGTGGTGTGGGAAGATTAGGGGAAAGAATGGTGAGGGTCAGGTTGGGGGGCGGGTAGTTAGAGCGAGATGGTTTCTAAATCATAAAGGAAACCATATACGAAGTACACGTCTTAAACGCCTCAGTCGCAGGGTACCCCGAAGGACACATAAAACAGCTCTTTTTATTTGTCTTATTGCTGTATGTTCCATTCGTGATTCGCATCATAGTTATCTATACTTAACACCTAAATATTGCAGCATCATTCCAGGGCAATCTTCCATTACTAAATGAGCTGAGGTAATAGTCAACTTGACTGATTCGAAAATAAATAGTCATTAAAAAGAATTTACCTGGGTCTTTGGAGGTTAATTTCAACAGCTACAGGAAGCAAGTATTAATTATTCCATCATTAATAGTGCAATTAAGTACTTTTGTACGACTGAAATTACAAGAAACTAAATAAATACATCTACATTAGTCTGTAATTTGACTCATGTTTTCGCGCGGTACGTTTAAAATCACTTCGCAACGAATGGTTTTTTGTGATCCTGAAAAAAATGCCGAGGTGACAATGTGATTTATTTTCAAAAATAGTTGAAAAAACATACTAAATACACCTTTTTAAATTTTTTTAGATCTAAATTTCTCTAAATCTAAATAAATAAACAGGATTCTAAAATTCCTGATATTTGAAACAAGGTCTCTTTGGTGTGCATACACGTACCATTTCCCTTGTATAAGAGCTGGAGTTTTTCGTCAAAAATCCAGGATGGTTATTCCGTTAGGGACTAATATTTTGGTATATTTGGAAGGATGGGATATTTTTCTTTAAAATGAAACCAAATTCATTGATTTCTTGATGAAATGATATTTTGCCGAAACTACCTTATGAGCACTCACCTCGCAAACATTGGCGGACGCCAGCCGCTTTTGTACCGGGTTCGAGCGATCGCCTAGACGGACTACCAGTGACATGTCCTGTCAATAACGTCGTGCTCCTTCCAATAGGGCCTTATTTATACTCTACCGCTAATTAGTTATTATTTCCATTGGGCATTTAAGTTATTCGGTAAATACGATTTTTTAGTTATTGTCATGAATTATGGCATTTGGCCAGACTGTGCCTTGAGTTAATCTTTTTCTTTACAATGACTGGTATGGTCCTAGTCAGTAACATGTTTAGCTGAGAGATGTTGTCTTCTTGTACTATACAATGGTAATATATATCCACTAAGTAACGCCTCAAAACACCGAACTGATTTTCACTGGTATTCACGGCTCATTGGCAAATAAGAATAAAAACTCCGTATTCATAGTGATATCCACAGGACTAACGAGATAATGTGGACAGCATAATCATTCCATGGATAACAAACAGAGGGTTAATGCAAATTTTCATGAGTCTGGACAAATTTTCGATCCTGGTGAATAAATTGCCAACCCTTCCCTCAGCTACGCTTTGCAACGCTAATTACCATTTCAGTCCTAAACGTTTTCTTGACAGATACCCGTTTACATTTATCTTTCGTTTATCATATACCTACCCTCACTAATCAGGTGTCACACTATCGTCGTCACCTTTCTGTTCGCAAGGAGTTGGGTACGAAAATAAAAGATTTCCAGTGCAAGATGTCAGAGGAATGAATCAAATTATGTGCTTAAAGGAATTAGGCATGGACCTCGCGCTGCATTAAGACGGATGTGGTTTTGATTGTCTGTGATCGCGTGCTTACATGCTTCCTTATGGTTGTGATTAACGGGAAGGAAGCAAGCTTCAACAAATGGATTTGCCATATCATAACTTGCACTGATTTGACATCCAGGGCTTCAGGAAGGAAAACAAATTAGTATTGGTAGTTCATTCTTACGACAAAAAATTATGAAGAATTTAGTCTCGTCAAAACCACCGTGAACAGCTCGTGGTAGATGCGCCTTGAATTAAATTTTTTCTTTTCAATAACTGGTATGGTCCCAGTAAAAAGTAGTCCTTTCTAAAAATCTAAAACCAAGGGGGAATATGCCCATTGGTGGGATAAGGAGGCGTCCGCCCTCCCATTAATACCTTGCACAATAGGATAGGAGGTGGTCGTAAAGTATTCCATGCCCCCCAGATTCTGACTGCTTTTTCCCAGCGCCTAGCGGCCGGGGGAAAGTACAAGGTTCTGATTTGAACTGAGATGAGTGCTGCATACTTGGTAAGGAATCACCTCGTGAGACCCACCCTAGTAGTGGCTTGCATGGTATTTCGTAGAAGTAGATATAGATCTCTGGACAGGAGCAATCCGCTTCCTCCAAAACCAGGACCCTGATCCGCCCCTGAATATGTCATACCTTTGTTGGCCCAGATTTTCCTATTTCCTGGCCTATAATATCAATTAAGTCTTCGCGGGTTTTACACTAAGTTAATTTTTTGTTCACCAACTGTTTGATGGCTATCTCCGCTATCGTCCTAAGGACATGAGTCCGATAATTATCGAATTGTTGGCCAACAAATAGCCTGGTGGAAATAACCTGGGCAGCCTAGTGGAAAACCCGCAGACTTCATATACATATATTAGTCCTTGTTGACTTCTAAATGCCGTGCGTCCAATCCGCCCAACTTTTCCATATCCATGACAAATTACACTTTCAGAGATACAGATTCTCCTCCAACTGTTTCCACTATCCCCTTCACTGTACTGACAACCATTACCACTTGTCGTTCAGCGCATCCGTTTACCGCGAGTTCTTTCACATGAAGATTAAGCGACTTTTCGTCATAAAATCTCTCAAAGAGAGCCATGAAAGTAATGCTGCATCAAGTTGGAAAGCTGTCTCGTTTATTTGTAGTCTTTAGATATACCAAGCGACAAAGAATAAATTTGCTTCTTCATAAAACTTAACCAAATACGAAGCTGAAATACCTACTCCTGGAGAGGGATCGTCATTAGCGGAATTATTTTATTCTGATAGGGGCGAAAGCAAAAATAAAACGTAGAAGCATAGAGAAGTGTGTTATGCCAGAGAGACTCGGGGTTTTGAATGAGTACTATGGACGGAAATTTTCTCCTTTGCGCCTTCAAACCGCTGATACTGCGATGTCTAGCAGCGTCACTCGTTTGCTTTCGAAATAAAAAATTATAACTTGATATCTAATGATTCTTTGATAATCGAAGTCATAAAACATGAAATATAAGTGACAGAACTGAGTTATTTATTATTATGTAATGAGGAAGGAGCTCCAAAGAGTAGCTCCAAAAACCATCATGAAGTATATCAAAAAGTATAACGCATATTTCGAATTAAATAACTCCATTCGTAGTTGAAAACAAAAAATACTTCAGTGAGTCATTTTTTTATTCGTCAAAGAAATGCCTTGACTTGATGGCAAGCACATGGCACGTGGATATGTATTCCACGTTTATGCGTAGCAACGAAAGTACCCATTAGTTTTGGTTTCCTGGGCTTGAACGTGAAGTACAGTCTTCTTTCAACCAAAGAACGAGAGCGTGAACAAAGTGTCATCATTAGCGCGCGGATACAAAGGCTGACTAAGCGCTTTAGTCCGACTGATGGAATTCGCAACCCATTTGGAAGAATACAAGTATATGCCGCCCACTAAAATATATTCATTGGGCCTCGGTCCTCATTGTTGGAATGCGCTCATTCTTGCTTCCTGCTGACTAGTCACCCCGGCAGACAACAACATGACGCAGTTGCTTCCATTGGTGGCAGCCGAGCAGGGAGCCTGTATACGCCCCAGTCTGAAGCAACCCACTTCCCAGCCACCCACCAACCCACTTCCCGCCAAATTTTCCCCCGAGTCTCCGAAAACGAAGGAGAAAATTGCTCCATTGAGGCATATGCCGCATTGAATGGTTTATTGGAAACAATTGTACTACTTAATGACCTAAATCTCACTTGTGTTAAAATTATTATGTTTAAGGACAATACGGTGGCTATGTACTCGCTTCAAAAAGGGTCAGGTATAATGTCCCGTGAACATATAAGCCACTATAACAATGCATAAGCCGCTCGTAGACCTGTATTTTTCAATAATAAAGGAAACAATGTCCCAGGAGGTGACATGGGCCTACATCTCTTCCGAGGACAATCCTGCCGACGAGCCCTCGCGGGCCGTACCCTTGTGATATGCGTGCGTCGGCCATTATTGGTCGGCCCATTCATATACCTCGGGTGCGCTCGCGTGGGTGAGTTTCGGGATTCGCCCTTGGAGAAGAAGTAGGTCCCAGCAGAACTCCAGAACATCAAAGCAATGAAATGGGGCTTTCAAGGGATCCAGAAGGACCTTTCCTCGAGAAGCTCCTGAGGTGTGTGTTACAATGAGCGAGCAGGGCTAATGTAGCCATCTTCGAACTACAGTTTAATTTCTCAGGAGATAAGAGCCGAGGGCCAATACATCAGCTCAGTTATATAAAAACACTAAATTTTCGAGGCAGATTTTTATTTACCTTTACTCTGTTTCTACGATGTTAATATGAAAATAATTTTTAAAAATTATCCAAATATGTGTAGAGCAGTAAAAGTAGACAATAGTATGACCTTTCAAAAGATAACAACCTTTATCGGAAATCAAAAACTTTCAAGTAATGGTCCACTAATATTTTTATTGTTTACTACCCGGGTTTCGTCACGTAATGACATCTTCAGGTCTTCCTGAAGATGTCATTACGTGACGAAACCCGAGTCGTAAACAATTAAAATATTAGTGGACCATTACTTGAAAGTTTTTGAATTCCGATATGGAGAGGTTCCACAAAGTGAATCCTGAATTTATTAGTAACATCCTTTAGTTGCAATTTCTTGCAGGTTAAAAATCTATTTAAGTTGCCACCGGCATTCATATACGGCCCAACTGAAAATAGATCGCACTACTAAAATGGATAATCCTTTGTCGATACATGAATGGAATGGAAGTTTCGAAGTAATCAGGGAATAAAAAGAAAGCAATTCGTGTTCCAGCGATCAAGACAAAATTTTGACCGAATCAGGAGTGAGGATGGTTATTATATCATGGTGATTTCCCCAATACGAAGGCTAGGCGAAGGAGAAATTTAAAACACGATATTACACAAAAATCATAACCCACAATAGAGTAACCCCAACCTCAGAAAACCTTTCATAGTGTACTTAGTACATGTACAGTCAACGTGGACGAATTTGTCCACTCTTTCACATTCGCTGATGGGTTTATAATATTTATCTGTTCCTAGTCTCGAACGAGCCATATTTCCCAGTTGCTAGGTCATACAAAATGACAAAAATGTCAAAACACATTCATTGAGCGAAAATATACAATAGAAAGGCTAAAGTAATGAAAAAATAATAAACGCTATGAAAAAACTGGGAAGTAGTGGGTTAGAGAAGGATGGGGATCTTGAGTTTACTTCAGAGAACGAGGGATTATGATGACGCTATCGGAAAATTAGACCGCTCTGATAAAGCTAGATAAGATATAACACTCCCGTTCTACCCTCGCACTATTCGCGGCCTCGGCGAAGCCAAGGTCATCGATTTTGATAAAAAGGCCTAGCAAAGAAACACCACATTCAAGGTCACTTAATGAGTCCATGCAATAAAAACACTCGAGGCTAATACCTATCCTAAAAGTTCTCCAACATTTAGGATGGCGACTGACAACTTTAAATATCAGAAGAGACCATCTGTCCCCTGATGACTTGGTTGATAGAATAGTGAACGAGGGATTATTTGGGAAGTGGGGGAAGTGTGGAAACCCGGCGAAGTTTAACGCACTCTAAAGTTGATTTGAGCGAAATTTTTCTCGAGTCATAAAGGAGACCATATTCAAATTTTATTTTTCAATATCAGCTGTCAAAAGATGCATGAGGTAAATACAGTCATATTAACGGCGCTAAGATATAGTTTTCTGGGACTGAAATGAACTAACTTTATGTCTTTAACTTGACTACTTTTTTCATGCCATACGGTGTAAACTCCCCCAAAACAGAAGGTTTATTTTCAAATATATAAAAATTACTGCCATAAGTAATCGATTTATTTGTAAAATTAAGTACGGGCCCTTGAAACGGGAATTAATTACTCTAGCCTCAACACCAACGCAAGCACAGAAAGTAGAGGTTCGGGGACCTATCTTGCGTGTAGTCGTTCAGAAAATTTGCCCCAAAAAGATGAAAGCAAGGTTTACCCTTCAATGAGAGATTTTTGCTACGCTCAGAGTGACAGAAGTATTCATTCAGCAGGCGATTTATGCGGTTGACAAATGCCTGAGTCAAAAGGAAAAGAAAATTTTCACTTTTTATTCCATTCGTCAAAAAATTCAACTTCCTCTGATAGCATTCGAGCAGCTGAAATATAAAAGTGAAGCCCGACGAGGAAAAAAAGCCAACAGATATTATTTTCACGCATTAGCTCGACCGGCCCGAGTAACTGACTGCATCGCCATGCCTATCTTCATTCAGTAATTTGCACATAATAATTACAAAAATTCAGTCATGAATAAAGTCGCAAAAATTGAATGATAATAGCTGCGTACTTTAGTAATAAATAGAATATAAGATGAGTTGGTTCCCTCACTTTTTCTACGTTTTACTGATTGATAAGGTACGAATATAAACTGAGCCACTTTATCCCAATAATGCATACTTTCACGATATAAATCGATAGTATTTTAATAACAGACGTCAAGCATCACTTCCAGGCGCGTATAAATTCAGTTTAAGTATTGAAAAAAGTACCTTGAGTAGAAAGGCAGTATTCTTCCGACGTAAGTAAATAATGGAAAATGAGCGAGGCGTAATATGACAAGAAAGTAAGTGACAGATAGAAAGGAAAACTGCATAAAATGGTAGTAAGGTCCGCAATGACCCACAGTGTGGAAACACGGACAACCAGCAGGGCTCAGGAGACTTGAGGCGACAGAGATGAAAATGCTGAGGTGGATGAGTGAAATCACGAGGTATGATAGAATAAGAAATGAACGTGCTATAGGGACACTTTAAAGTGGGTAAAAGTGAGTAAAAAGATAAAATAAGGCACACTGAGATGGCTTGGACATGTCGAAAAGAGGAGTGATGAGTACGCTGGGAAGAAAGTACAAAGATTGGAGGTGTCTGGGAAGCTAAGAATTGGAAGACCCAAAGTTAGGAGAAATATGAAGTAGCGGAAGACATAAGAGAAAAAAGCCAAGAAGGTAGTAAAAAACACAGAGAATTGGAGGAAAAGTTTAAAGAAAGGAGATACCGATCCCATATAGGAGTGGGAAACAGGCAAAGTGAAAGAAGAATAAATAATGGACATTTGGTGATTAGCACAAGTTAAAATATTAAAATAAAACTTATTTTCTGTTTCAGTCTTACTAATAGAAGGTCTCTTATGATTCTCAAATGCACTTGTCGATTATATGTTCCTGACAGCAATGACTGAAATCATAACTTCAGACTCCGTGAATACTAACAAGGGCAATCTCATTACAAGTCGAAGGCTTTATTTATTAAATGTATTTAGAATACTCTGCAAGAAGAGCATTGTCAAGGAGGCAAGAGCTACGAGGAAAGCTAGAAAATTAGTATGATAATTATGGAGTGAGTGGGAATTAATATACATTAAGATCTTAACATCATGAAATATATTCTTCAAAATATTCACATTCATAAGAAAGGATCCAAGAGTCCATCAGGAGAAGAATTCCTTTCAAAAACGCCTCTATTAAAACAAATGTGTATTCCCTCGCTTAGAGCAATTTCAAAGGGAAAGGTGGTCCACTCCATTCATCCAGAAAATGGTTGATGAGGAAAAGGGAGTACGTGATATCGATCTTCAGCAATAGTCTAATTTTGCCCGAGGGAACCCTTTTGTTGAATCAGGGCATGAATTTTCCTTGGATACTTTCGAACGGCATAATCATGGAGTCCACAAAACTCAAGAATGGAGCTACTGTAAGAAAGGCAAGGGACGTCTCTCAAACTTTGACGAGAGCCATGAACATTACTTTCCATGCAAATGATTGGTAGTGTAATCCTTGAGATGTCCTGCCTAAAAACTATTCCAACTAAATTTTAAAAATCTCTACCACGTACGAAACTGGCAAAAAAGCGAATTTTGGTTGCAATTCTAGGAGCATAAATAAGCACAAAATAATCCCCAATCAGAAACGCAATCCTGCTTGATATAATTTCAAATGTAATTTTAAGGCATTTGTAGTTTAGCCTCGCGATGTATTTTTTTCAATGAAAACTTTCAGCTACTTGACCAAAAGAAGGGTGATTAAGTATCACTGTCATTTTTTTCAAGTATGATTTACATTAAAGTACTACAGATCTTTGATGCGACCGAGGATTTGTTATAAACGTCGGTCATAATTATACGAAGTCACTGGCCTCCCAGTTTTACCTTTCAATTGATTTCAATTGCGCACTTAAAAGGTAAAATGATCGCAGCCGGCATTTTTGTTAATTTGCTCAATGTTTCCCAATGACTTACCTCACATGAAAATCATTCATGATTCGTCTCTCCGTGATCATGAACACAATACTGCCACTCCTGTAATTATCTTCTTCATCTTAAGGCTCATCCGGCACTTCAAAATCCACACCCGATTGCTTGCTTCGAAATCCACTTCCGAGTAAGATGCTTGAAGAGTAGAATGTCCCTTATCGGTCCTGATTGAAAAGTATGGAACCCACCGAGCCCAAAGAGCGGTTTTCGAGAGAGGTATACGGGAACTCCAACTAGGACCGATGTCGTTTCTTATTGGTACGCTTATGATCTCGGTTTAACGTTCAGCGCGAGTGTCAACCGAAAAATACAAAAGAAGGGATTACTCAAGCAACAGTTGAGTCACCCGGGCTGGAACAAAGGGAAGGACGATGAATCGAGAGCGTCATAAAAGGCTCACCGACCACCATGGACTAAAAACGTAATTTCACCTCGCCTCAAATTAACACCTCAATTTGCATGGCAAATTTAGAAGTCGTGTTTAGCAACTCGTTAATCCACGCGCAATAAAATCTCCGACGCGGCGCCAGAGTGCATGCACAGAGTATTCTCTCGGCTATTTTCAAAATGAAAAACGCTGGTAACTCCGACATACTCCGTCTCTTGCCAACCAATAGTGCGAGATTCCCTTTAGGGGAATACACGGAAACTGGAACAATGCCCTAAGGGGAGCGACTGATTCGCGTGTTGGATGAAATGCTCTTAACTCCGATTAATCCGGAGTCACGACCCACCGCAATTTTATGTAAGCCGTGAGGGATTTCAGCGGAGTCCTTCCTCCCTGGGATAAAATCAATATGGCTAGTGAAATGTTGCCTATTCGGAGCGCTCCTGCACCGACAGGAATGTAGCAAGACGGAGAAACAGGCAGTAGGAAAAGTAATGCAAAGGAAAAGGAAAACAAAGCCAATATCATAATTGCATGCGAAATTTAAAGGTAAAATTTACATTTTCCTCGATTTCTTATGTTCCCGAGTCGTCAAATGCCGCAAGTAAATGAAAATTCAGCACGCGACAACATGCTGTGAGCATGTAAAAATTATTGCATGATTATTATCGAATGGGTAAGAAGCATTCAATACTTCAACAGAACCTTACAATAATCTATTATTTTCGCATAGTATAATTTACAGCAGCGATGAGCAGCAGATGACACACAACGGAAATTGAATAATACTGTGTATACCTGCAATCATTAATTTTATGACCGAAGATCATCCATGTTGAATCCTCTGATTATAATGATCTATTTGATAGTAAATAGAATCTGGTATGTATCCGATAGCAGCTTGGCATTGTATTGATTATTTGGTGCTTGAAATTGTTCATCATTAAAGCCTCCTAACTATCGGAGCAAGGTACACATTTTAAAGAAACATTTCTCAATGACGAACTTTTTTATTGCACGTGAGGCAAAGTGGGGATAGGGCAAAGTTCAAGCATATACCATTTGAATGGGGGTGAGTCCCATATTACCTAGTAGTGGAGAAAGTACTTAGGCTAAAGGCTTCTCTATGTACGTGAAAAGATGGACGAGGCACCCCTGATCAAGGATCTATGGAAATTAAACAGCTCTGAATAATATGCAAGACTTACGTCCCAAAAACACGAATGCCTTCAAATTACTGAGTTTTCCCTTCCAAATCGAGTTCTGATGGCTCAGCTTTATTAGGCCTGGTTAAATTTAACAGTAGAATGACGAAACATATCGTGAATGTGATTGTAACTGAGGCTTAGGGATCTGTAGTGGGCATTAGACCGCCGTCGGTTCGTTGAAGAGAACGTCATCGAAGAGAGAGCGTTCAATATCAACTGGCATACCGAGAAATTGATTAACCGTAGGTCGTAAAACCGGGTCGGGATAGGTAGATCGAGTTGTTGACAGAGAGTGTTTATTTCGAATCAATTCAAACACACATCTGAAGCTGGAGAGATGAAAATATTGTGACGTCCACTGTAAATGAGTGAATGGTGCTGTATCGCTCAATGTTGCGGATCAAAATAAATAAAAATACCGTTTGATACAAATAAATGGACCTTTATTACACAAAAACTTATTATCACCCCAATTCCAATGAAATATTAGCAAAAAAGCCGACATGTGTCTCACCGGTCGGAGATTACTTTTATGTCATTCAAATGGATAATATTTCGTAAGTAGAGAACGAAAAACCTCCATATGAACTTAAACTTGGATCTTTGGTGCGAGCCATACGCTATGCATCAAACCGGTATAAACTCTCGTCCGTTAAAATTTCATTTATTTCCCTTAGAAATGATCTATAACCTCCTCACGAAAATGTAAATAATTAAATTGAAATAAATTCGATATAAATTAAATAATTAAAAGAATGATGTATGAATTTGGACCTTCAATTCTTTGAAATAGGACGCGACGTGAAGTAGGAACATGGTATAGGAGCGTGACAAGATGAGAATAAAAATTAAGGCCATTTGAAGAACCGAGGGAGCGCTTGAGCGAAGACGTCGCGAAAAAAATAGATGAGTGGCGTAGGAAATAATAATTCATGAAAGAAAGTGAATAGTATGGTTTGAAAGGAGACGAAAATAAAAGAAAGATATCCTGTTGTGTTGATCTTACCAAGAGGATGGACGAGATGGTTTCCGTTGGAAGTGATTTGAGACGAAGAGGTCAGTCGAGGAAGCCACGAATGAGGCCTATCAACGACTCACCAGAAGAGGATTTCTGCGATTCTCAGGAGCGATAGCGCGTTTGAAAAGTGATTGTGGAAACAAACTAAGCGAGTAAAAGTAATCAAAAACGAAATTTAATCTGTTCCCTACGCCCCACCCTCCGTGCCCTGAAATGACACTCCTTTTAATGCATAAATGTTACATTTTCAGGCGTCACTTCGTGGAAGTATTTTATGTTCGAGTCCATATTGAAAATACGTATTGTACAATAGTTATTAATATTTCTTAAAGTATTCCTTTTATTGCAGTTAAAATAGGGGGAACAAAGTAAAGGGTATAGTTCTGATTACTTAAGGTACGCTGTTTTTATTGCTCACGTGAATCTCCCTGTCTGGCCGAACACATAACCTACTGACGCGATTCATCACGGTAAACGAGAGGTTGGATACTTGTTGTCCTTTGAAAAACCAGAGACAAAATACGTAGCACCACCTAAGTCACATAACACTTGTTTAAGTTTAATTTCCGTTCCCACGAACAGAGGACCCCAGGTATGAGTACTAAATGATGAAAACTTCAAATATAGTTCCCCATCCGTCGGATGAGACGTGAAACTGTGGACCTTGGGCACTTTTCGTTAACAGCGAGTTAGTCCCAACACCGAATCGTCTAAATAATCCTTCCTTTACCGCGTTAACCTCATATTCTTGATGGAGTAAACGGTCTCGCTGGTCGCCACCTCAAATAACCAACAAAACGTTGTGAACAGGAAGTGTTGAAGTGGGGAAACTGTGACCCCAACCTTAATCCCCGATGAATAGGTCAGAATTAAAAATAATGGCAGATTAAAGGCACGTCGTGTTGGCGTAAGCCTTATTTAGATGCCATGCATCTTTTAGCTTAATCGAGTGCATTACTCTTCTCAGTTTGTTTTGCATCGCACTTAAGCATTCTCCTTGGCTACGTTCTCTCAAAGAAAACTTCACATAGAGGGAAAGAACGAGATTCGACATCTCATAAACTTGTCTACTCATGTGCATGGATAAGAAAAGGTGACATCTCTACAGAAGTTTCTCGTAATTCGTGAAACCTGATGAAATGCCAGTCTTCCTCATGTGCGGTTATGAGAAATACGCCTAAGTAAACGCAAAAGATACTCATTGAGCAACAAAGTTCGGTTAAGTCAAATATCTTTCAAGAAAATTTGATAAATGAGAAGCCGCAATTATGACCTACTTAACTATCTCATGTATAGTATCATATGAAGGCTGTAAGGCGCGATGTAATCACGGGATGTGGCGCTTAAGATCTAATGGAGATAACCTTCATGACATTCTTTGTGTTACTTACACGTAAGTGATCGCTGTCGAGTGTCTTATTCTTATCAAATTGTCTTTCAGGAGTATTCTAGAACTCTTTAGGCGTTACCAAATCGACAACATTTTGACAAGTATTCAATGAAATGCTGACGAGTGTAGAGGACGAATACGAATAAACACTGCATCAGTTTTAATGGAAATGGTAGTTTCAAGTTATTGAAAAAACGGGGAGTCATGTTTGCCAACAGAAAACTATGCTATTATACTTTTTCCTCTTATTTTAAATGCTAAACATATCTCCACATCTTTACACTATCTTGCGAGAACGCGAGGCACGAGTTCTAGGACTTGGGACACCATCCTAAAAAAGGGTAGGGGATCAGAAAAAGGAGCAGTAAGAAGGAAAGGAAAAAGTGACTGGTGCGGAGTATCTAAGTGTCTCGCTCTGGGGTCATATCCTGAGACTCTTTCTCCCGTTAGGGAAAATTCGGAAGTGGTCCCTGCGAATCCGCCGACGCGTCGTGAGGCTCTCCTTAGTAACTCGGTAAACAATTCGGCTTTCACTACACCTCGGCATAAGAAGCGGAGATTGCCCAAGTTCCTTCATGTTTCACAAAGCATCTATCCCGGACCAAATACAGAATTTCATCACATTATTTTTTCATTTTAGGGAGTATAGAGCGAAAAACGGGAAGTAGTTAAAAATGTTGTTTTAATTTGAGGTTATTGTGTTAAAAGGTGGGCTAGTATACTGAAATTCGTGTTCTTTTTTCACTAATGGTGCGTGAGAAGATGGAGTTTTCGCACCGATTAATTTGTCAGAGTATCTTTCTTATTTTGTCGCATCCTTCAATTTTAGAGATATAGTCTGTATTGTGTATATATTATGTAACTCATCCAGAAAATTATCTGATCTGATTCTTTTTGCAGTAATCTAAGTTAACGTGTATCCACCGAGTCTCCTGCAGTTCCCTACCTTCTTGCAGTCCTTCCACCATTAGCCGTGTAACTACTTTCTGTTCGTCCATATTTATAATGCATCCGTATTTAAGTGACCGTGATTTGAAGCTTTCCTCTGTGCTTTGATTACATTGCACATTTATTCTTAGTGAGAAAAGTCTCAAAAGCTCACGGCGAAACTTAGGCTTAGCAGCATTTTTCATTTTTCTAACCCTTAACCGTTCAAATAGTGACATTATAAACCTTAATACCTAGAGCGCATTACCGAAAAAGTAAAGATGCAAGGATCCTGTGGGTAAGATGCGTACTTTTCTAGCAATTAGAGTTCTAAGTGGTAGCAGTGCATTCATATTTTCGGCAGAAAACACCGTGTGCATATCCAAACAATCGCCCATAAGAATATGATGATATTAAAATGATGATAAAAGATGTTGAAGATGAATGATGTTAAAAGTCATTATTTTCAATCGAGAAAAAAAAGGAGCATAGTATAGGAATTTCAGTCTATTTCATAGCAATAGGCTGTACGGTATTCGAGGTATAACATCCCAACCGCGGGAATCTCGAGTTTTCGCTCACCGAGTCAGTTCCATAACCATCCATTGACGCGGTTGCCCCTAAAGTTTCAGGAGTGGGACGGCACCACTTCCAAAAATAGTCACCGACTGCGAGGCTGGGACGATCGCATGATATTCCGAGCCGTCACGCTATGTGATGCGCGCACGAAACGCCTCAGGGTCAACTCGGAATTCGCGACCTTCTACACCGACCCTCGCCATGAAAATTAATGTGAAGCTTTGGATATAGATTAGATTGAATGAACCACTTGCATTGCAACATCGTAAGGTTACATCTTTTTCCAACTTACATCTACGTATCACCCCGCGAGCCTCTGTGAGAGCGTGTGGCAGGTGGAGCCAGGTAGCAGGCAATGAACGAGCGGGGGAAGAAAGAAGTAACCGGGGGAAAATACGATGATTTATCGTGTATGTTGAAATTAGAGACTCAATCACCTTTTATTCGGTCGTTTAATGAGCGAGGGAAGGAATAAGTATTGGTTCTATCAATTTGGCACTACATCGCTCTAATTTTTCAACTCTACTCTATCCTAAGGGTGAGTCATACGGATGAGATAATCATCGCAAAACTTGGTGAAACTCACTGACGGAGAGTTTGAGATCGCTTAGGATGAATAAAGCGTGGATGAAAGGGAATAGGTAACGAAGGACTCCCCGGGGACGTCCGAAGGCATCCTAGAGAACTTAATTTCACCTCTTTTGTTTGCTTTCCTCTCCCATTCGTCATGCACTCCATAAGCGAGAGCCACCAAATTCCGATAACCCAATAGTATACTTACTCTTACTCCCACCATTTACATCCGAGTTGATATTTAGCCGCACCAACATACCCCCTCCATCTCTTTCGGTCCATTGCATCCTCCTCCGCAGCTCCAACCCTCTCTAAATCGATCTTTACTTGCATCCACCATCTCTGTCGCGGTCTTCCCCGGGGTCGTCTTCCGTCTGGATTTTCTCTCAAAACCTCCTTCATCACACATTCGTCCTCATTTCTCAACAAGTGTCCTGCCCATATCATTCTTTTGCATTTAATCTCACTTATGATGTCGGCATTCTTGTAAAGGTCCCTTATTTCCTTAATGTACTCTCTTCTCCACCGTCCTTGTTCATTTGTAGGCCCGTAGATCTTTCGTAACATCTTGTTTTCAAATACTATCAATTTTTCTCCTCTTTCTTATTCAGTTTCCATGTTTTAGATCCATAGAGCAATACTGGGCAGATTTTTGTTTTGTACAATCTAATTTTTGTTTTATACGACAGGGATTTCGAAGATAGGAGTCTGTGGCACGCATATAAGCATCTATCGGCTTGATTTCATGTTTTGTATCTCTGGTTCTTCTCTGTTGTCATTTGATGTAATGAGTCCAAAGTATTTAAAATAGTCTACTATTTCAAATGTATGCCCATCTATGTGTAGGGAATCTATATTTTCCTTTGAAGTTCTTGAGAAATGCATGTACTTTGTTTTTGAGTCATTTATCATTAATCCTATTTTTGCCGTTTCTTCCATAAATATTTTGGTTATATTTGTCTCTTATTCTAAATTTTCTGGAATATCGCTACGTTATCTAATAAAAATTCCTAAACCCAATTGTATAGTGATAAAAAAATCCATAGTGTTGATCTGAAACTCCTGGCAACTAAATAAAAAAGAAAAATAGTAAGGCGTTTCACACTCGGTTCTCCATGGGATCTCAACCCATCGATCGAATTAAAAGTGCGACCTTCTGGCCACACTTCCTGTTCGGTTGAAGAGACTATTAGTAAAACGCACGGATTTCCATCGTATTTTGTTGATTTCTCCGATTTAAATCTCTCTTTGCTGGTACTAAATCGAAATATTGATATATTTTGCAAGCAGATAGGGAGAGGATGTGTAGCGAACGAAGCCAACAAAAGCGCATAACTTAATTTGGTTGTTTTTCATTCGGAAGGAGGTGACAGACCATTGAGGTCAATTGAATCATTGAGGGTAGGTGGTACATGGAAGAGATTTTTGTGGAACAGAGGAAGGGTGGAGAGAAACTGGGTTTCAGCATTAGCCTGCTCACGACAGACATCAAGGAAACCATTTTAAAATTTTTAATCCGACTTTTGGAGTTCGACAATAAGTCCCGGTTTTATTATTCCGGGTTAACGTTATCCGCGTTAGCCTTTGCATTAACTCGATGTTAATTTAAAGTTTGGGTCTTTCATCTTAGATTACCATTAAGTATATTCCGAAGGTTTTCATGCTTCCTTCTCGTGCGAGCGTTTTCCTATAGAGGAGTTTTAATTACTTGAATACGTGCCAAAATGTCTGAAATTCTCCTACAAGTGCTGAAATATTTCAAAAGTAATTCATATTGTTTATTTTTCGTCCTAATTGAGACACTGGTCAATCAAATTAACAATAAATCCAATTGTACACATTTTTGTAGAAGATTTATACATTGGTCCATCCATTTCGATCAATGTATTATATTATTTTTTCTCTAAAATGTCTGTAATAATATCGTGCATTGTTTGTTAGTCTCTATTATAATGCATGCAGCTACACAACTGTAAAATTGGACTAGTTCGAAGTCTTTAATACCATTCTCGCCCCAAAATTAAAGATAGTAATATGACACTCTGTAAGTTGACGTTAGTGTTAACGACTGGTGAACGTAATGGATGGGTTGTCACACCGTGAAAATATGTAACCAGAGATTGTAAAACCGAGACTAAAAGTTCCCTCCGCATGGCAACGATGTAATTCTCTATGAAATATACGTCACTTACGAGGAGCTCCAATTCGGGTCATCGGGATGGGAGGAATGTACTCCAGCTACCACACCAACTTAAATACACACAATACTTCGTAAAAACATGAAAGCCTTGCGTGGACGGATATTCAATGCGGGACATATCCTTCGATTTGGATCATTTTATTGAAGCCGCAATTAGTGACACGGAATGAAATTTTGCCGTTTGTATTGAGAAGTTGACACAGCGACGGCTTTCAGAAGTCACCATATTTTTCACCCTCTCTTGGTAGGAACGGCCAACTATTGGTGCCAGCCCAAAGAAAATGATGGTTTTGATTTCCCCCGCGCTGCCCTATCCTTATATATCCCTACTGGTTCTACACATTTATGAATTGCTTCATACTCTCTCTCTGGTTCTTCAAGCTCTTACAGTTCCTCCTTTTAAGAGCATAGGCCATTCCTGTCATTCCTTGATCGTGAATATGTTTCGTATTTGACTCTCATCCATTCTCAAAACGTGGCCGGACCAAGGAAGCACTCACCTTTCATACGTCCATTACCGGTGTCTCAATTTCAATTTTTTTCATCACCCTCTAGTTCCTAACTCTATGCCTCCCACTTTCGCCGCATGCTCATCTCGAATACCCTATTCCACCTCCTTTAGTCGACACGTAAGCTAACTTTTATCAACACAAGTTTCATAACCGTGCTATTCGTGGACAGGAGTTTTTGTAGCAGCACGGATTTTGCTTCCTTAACATCCTCTAAATCATTTTTTCCCAAACTTTTTCGACTCATCGACACGTAAGCTAACTTTTATCAACACACGTTTCATAACCGTGCTATTCGTGGACAGGAGTTTTTGTAGCAGCACGGATTTTGCTTCCTTAACATCCTCTAAATCATTCTTTGTTCCACAAACCTATACCAAACGCTCCCAACCTTAAAATTTAAAATTATAAATTAATAGAAAAATCAGGACGGTATAAAATAAAGAGACAAAAATAAAGTTAAAAATTTGTGATTAAACTAATATTTATTTTAAATTCAACGGAGAGATGCTTTATTCGTCCACGTATTTGTATGGTAACGATCTATTAGGGCCCTGCGTCCTCAGGCCGCCCTTTCTTTGGCTCCATTAGATTTTAAAGGAGGGGACAGTAGCACACACACAGGGAACCGGAACTTAAGTTCCACCAAATATTTGTTCATTTCCGGCGTGTTCCGTTCCCCCATTCCATCTTGTAAGGAGGAATGGTCCAGCCTTAAAGGAATATGACCCGCTTCATTCTGCGATAAATCATTAGTAAATATTTCACAATAGGTTTAATTGTCATGCCATTTAATTAGGAATGTAATCTGACTCCTCTCCAATACTTAAGCCCAAAGGAGTAGTGTTGAACCATCTACTGCCACACTACGTAGATCCTAATGCATGTTCAAGGGTATTTTTAGATTTTGCCTGTGCTTGGTGAACAGATAGTGTATCTTCCATCGGGCTACCGTTCACTGATTTTTTTCGGTATAGAACCGTTTCTCCTAGAAATTTTCGAGCCAATTCCTAAAGTTACGATACACTCTCCAGTATCCATTGGAATGAGCAATGATAAACGGATTATATCCCGGCCAAGGAAATTATCGCAATGTGGACTTGATCCATATGCAGGTAGGTACCATATAGTAAATATTTTTGCATTCAAGGGTTTTCGTGATTATCCTTTTTTACGTGAATCCAACGTTCATAACACTATTTTTTCTGAAATGTAACGTAAAATGACCATTTTATGATTTACAAGGAGACCAAATTGAAAGAGCCCAACCGAAATTTTAAACCACATATTAAAAACATATGTATTTAGTAACCATCTAATTTATATCACACGTAGAGTAATCACCAAGTTTAAAGTTAAG
Source organism: Ceriagrion tenellum (assembly GCA_963169105.1). NCBI lineage: Eukaryota > Metazoa > Arthropoda > Insecta > Odonata > Coenagrionidae > Ceriagrion > Ceriagrion tenellum. The sequence continues at coordinate 57,182,932 of OY720636.1, read as the reverse complement.
CACACTCCATCAAAGGTGAATATTTCTACGAAGATTTACAGGCTATAAAGGTTTAGTGACATTCGTCAGCATAAAAACTATGTCAACACATTTAGTAGGTACTCGTATAAAAAATCAAAGCAATGTAAAGTTTGGAGTTGATTATTTGTTGATCAGTGATTGCAACATATATTTTGTATTGTATTCGGTGTATGGTGGAAGGTATTAACTTCGAAGGCTTTCATTACGGTCATTTACTACTATTGTTCATAGAAACATTTTGGGTTTTAAGAGCGATTGGCTGGTAAAAAATAAATAATTATTAGTTTTATTTTTGTTTTCTTATTCCACCCAAGTTATACTTTTTCGGTCAAATTCCCAAGGAATTTTCAAGCAAAGATATCTTAATTTCGCGGATGAGTGAGGAACACGATTGGAGCCCTGGTATCAATCAACGAGTGAGGCAGAATGGATAAATACTGGCCATACTTCAGTCGTAGGTATTGGTGTTCCAGTCTGCCGCCATGCGCTACACCGCTCCACTGAAACACGGTCGCCAGGAAGTACGTGCTCTTGCACAGAGGTGTCGCAACATCACTCGATCGACTGGTCACGTTCTGAACACTTTCTGCTCCAATAAACTGTTTATCAATGGGGCGGAAAGTGACGACGAAACAGTTATGCCCTTGTCGAGGTGGACACGGGTATGACGTCTTGGAGATGCGGGAGCATAGTACCACGGGCTTTGCAATCGAAATAATGGAAATACCTAACGCAATCATGAATGAAATGGATGAATAGAAGTATTAATAATTAATTAAGACGGTGGAGACTATCGGTTGGCTTTTCCATGGATCAAATATTTATTTCACGATCAAGTTTCACCACGGAGAAATATACATCAATTGTTCTAACTTTTTCATGTCAGCGGTGTGAAAACTAATCGTAGTTATTTGCTTGTTGTTTCTACACACAGAGCATTCTGATTCCACTAAAACTGTGGATTGTAAGCAGTACTTGGGCTTAAAATACACATAATAAATTAAATATAGTGATCACGTAACATATAAATTTAACATCTAAAATGAATGTGTAAAGACCTAGAGTCGATATAGAGTAACAGTTCAGATCATTTCTTCAAGCCAGGGTGTTTATGACAACTTAAAAAAACAAACAGCTATTTCTAAACCAGGCTAAGTATTGAGTACCATGATAACATGTACCGAAAACAGCCTCCAAGAATTAATCAGATCAATGGATTGAGGCGCTTTGCTGTGGAACGACGAGAAGAAATAACTCGTAATAAAAACGGTGTACAGTTCCACTATGTTTAAAAGCTGCCCCCGGAGGTAAGAGTTCTTAGTAATAGGCAAGAGTAATGGTAATAGATCACCGTTTTTATTATGAGTTATTCCTCCAAAACTTAATACTATAACCCCCGTAATACGTTGAAATTGCCGAAGGGAATAAATCCACCTGGTAACGAAACATTTGTCATACGCGCCAATACGCAACTATAAACTTCCCATGTTTCCATGATACCAAATGCAATTTTTAGAGGTTTTATGAGAGCTGTGAGTACATGTTACCACAGACAAACATCAGAGGAAAATTTTTCCACTTCAGAATTCATTTTAAATTCACGCTTGATCCACTTTCACACGAATATGGAGCATCTTCCCATCTTGGGACGATTTCAGGCATCATAAATGTAGGGCGTGAGATTTTTAAGGTCAAAATACAGTGACTTCTCGTATAAATGGAGTAAAAGGAGGGATTGGGCCGATTCTATTCGCCATCCAACCACGAGTTCAACGGAGTGGTTAGGCACGAGGATTTAAAATATTTATCCTCACTGAACTGCACGGATATGCTAGGCACGTGAGTGTGAAGGCCATACACTTGCGTCAACCGTGAAGGAAGGGGACAATGCCTTGCTCCGATTGACTCTTGAAAAATTGAAGTAATATGCGCCGGCTGTACCCATTGCGTGAGTCACGGAGCTCACCAGATAAACTCCAGCTAGGGGTTGCTTCGTATTCGTGACAATTTCAACTGGTAGAGCAAAGAATGGTATATATTACACTTGACTCATACATAGCGACGTAATAATCATACTTGGAATCCTCTAATATCATCAACGGGTATAAGAGTTCTTGAGTAAGTTGAAGTGAGATTAGAGCACCGGAAAAATTTTAAGCTTGTAGGTGGCTGTTTCTATATCAAGAGATTGCAAAGACTCTCCTTGGTTCTATGACTAGTTACAGTGAGTCTCATATTTTTTCTAGTCTTTATTTCACTCAAAAGAGCTTAAGAGCTCTTGTTAATTATGAAGGACTACGATGAGTGCATAGGTACCCGAGTACGTCTAATTGAATGATTTTCACTTGAATGATCAACCATTACTTGCTGGTGAAATTTTCACGGACATAAAATAACCCCTTGCTCACCTTTTGCCTGCCTAATCTTCTCTGATTCTTCTACGCCGAGAGAAAGGCATTGCAGAGTCAGTAATATACATACATACCAATCACGCCGCTCCCTTTCGGGGTAGGCACAGTCACGAAGTTTCAGTCATAAATACAAATTTGTACGCCTAACTCTGCTTCAATAATTTCCTCCATACTGACCTATCCTTGCAAACCTCTTTTACCTCATTTACCCCCATGCACTGCTTCATTCACGCCCTCCTGTTTTTAAGACTCCTAATATTCCTCCTCCTAAGAATTTCCTCAACTACATTCAACCACAACTATCTCGGCCTACCGCTACCTCTCCCACCATTCATTTCACTCTCATATATCTGTTTCGTTATCGACTCTCATCCATTCTCTCAACATGGCCAAACCAACGAAGCACACTCCTTTCATATATGTCCATTACAGGAGCATCTAACCCGCATTAATTTATTACCCTCTCATTTATGATCCTATCCATCCTACTTTTGCCGCTAACACTCCTCAAATAACTCATACCCACGGCGGGTCAGTCAACTCTTATGTCTATCCTGACATATCCATGTTTCATTGCCATACAACACAGTTGGGAGAAGTACACTTTTGAGCACGGCGATTTTTGCTTCCTTAGACAGGCACTCAATTTCTTGATATGCTCCACATCTACCTACCACTTTCTTCCAGCATTCGGCGTCAGTAACGATTGTAAAAAACCGTTACTCCACCTCTATCTACGGACACATACAATTGAGATTGCGATACGTGTTTGGTGAACACGTTTGTGCCCTATTTTAGATATTTTCAAGGAAATGGACAATATGTTGGTAACCGTAGATGAAAGGACGACATTGCTGCAATTCTTCCCTGCGGTTGACTTAAGGAAGATTAAGGTAATAACCGCAGGCTATTACCGCGTGAATCAAGGAGCTCACCAGGTGAACGCGAGCAAGGGGTCATGTAATGTTCGGGGAAAATTCTCCCTCGGGGTAAGGAATGATTAATATCGTTGGAATCGTGCAGAAGTCCCTCTCACATTCCCAAGCATCCCTCGTATCAACGGGAGCATTTGAGAAAGTTTAAGGAAGGTAAGAACCAGGAAAAAAATGACTAGCCTAACTGCCTCTAATTCTGTCAGCAGTGTCAGTCACCCATATCCAGTGTTCATTATCGCTACTGGGAAATTAAAATAGAAGGTATATTATCAGATAAATTTGAAATATATGCCTGAAAAATTATTCGGCCGTCTTCTTTACATTTTCAGTGGAGGTGCCAAGTTTGTGGGGGAGTACTGAGAGATTTATTTATAGGGGGACGATTGATTAATAGAATATATAGTTATCCAGGCTTAAGGACAGAAATTTCGATCACTTGACTTTGAACTCTATTTTATCGCTTTTGAAATGAGAATATGGGCTAAAATTTATGATTCAGACAATGACAGCAATTCTTTTTTGTCGGCATTTATTTGATTACCATTTCCACTATTCTTCCTACAGCGTCATAAAATTAACAGCATGTATTCACGAAACGTATGGGAGTCAGATTCACGAATGCATCTCCAATTTATTTTAAAATCAGTAAGAATATAATTATTCAGAAACATTTTTCACATTTGTAGATACTGAATATCTAGTGATTAATGTTCACGAGAAAAAGTGAAAGCAGCACAAATAATTTTCAGCACTCATATTTTTCTCATTTTACTAAATATTTTTGAGAAGTTTTACTGAAATTTAATGTATACATGGAGTATATCTATATGAAGAAGAAATTTTGCATCGAAAAAATAATATTTTTGGATTCAGACTATATTTTACTAACACGTCGTATGAACTCCATTTCAGAAGGTAGATAACGCGCTTGCGTTACAGATCAGAACCAATTGAATCAAATTAGTCGTATCAAACAACCCTTATCATTGGAAGGATATTCTCAAAATAAGCATCAACAGAATCAGTACTTTATAATTACGAACTTCCGTGAACATCGCATCGGAATGTTTTATTTTTGAACACGTGTAAATCCTTTAGTTCTTGAGTTTTCAAAACTGATAAGTGGAAAGATTCTCTCCTCGTTTTCTCAATTTTCTTTTCGATCAAACCTTCCAACCCTCAAACCTTCTCCTCGATCAGTATTTCAAAATTATTCTCAAAGCTAACTCCATTTCGGGTACCTATACAGTTAAAATAACCTCATCCGGAAAAATTGATTCGATGAAGTCAAAGATCCTTCAGCATATCTATTTGTTATAAAAGTGTGTGAGGTTATGCTGATTTTTAGATAAAAATAATTTTTGTGCAGTAAATTAACGAGCATTTTAGATAATCTCAAATCTCAAAATGCGCACTGTACTTAATATAGTATCACTACGAAAAAATTTAGGTCAAATTAGTTTTAATGAAATAATTTCTTCATAAGTAACAGCTCCCACCGGTTACTACTCAAGTATTATGTATAGACTCAAACCTGCCTTGGATGGTAAAAATCACTCTCGGGATTCGAATCTGTATTCTTCGAGGTGACTGGCAGGGATGTAGCCCCGCCGCCACCAAAACTCATATAATATTTTGAAACTGAGTTACTCCCCTTTTTTGCTAATATGATGATTTGTAATCAAATTTCATGAAACATACTTCAAGCAAACAGCAGACATACATAACATTTTTAATCATACTGTGATATAAACTTTTGGTATGAGAGTAAGGCAGTAATTTCGCCAAGTACAAAGGTAAAAAGCAATAATGTTACAAATTCAAAGGATTGGATTGGATTTTGGGGCGACCAAAAGCTAAGGTCATATGCGCCATAAGAAACTGGTAAGAGAGGATGGGTGGATAGAAACCCGACGTCGGCATTGGCCTGCTCTTAACGAAAGGTGCCAAGGGGATCACGGTTCAACGTCTCATCCCACAGACGGAGTACTGTAATTGACTCTGAGGAAGGAATCGGGTTCCCTCGGAAAAATATCCTCCTCTGCAGGCTAATTCGAAGGTGTGCACAATGATGGTTCTGCTAATCGTTACCTGAGGTTATAAGAATTCAAAATGAACTAAAAGGCGAAAGGTCACGTGGATTTTCTTGAAGGAATAGAATGAAAACATTTTCATGCAGCAAATCATTGCGATTGCACGCATGGCATGCAATGCATGAGTCACGCGCACGGGTGCATGGATATACACCAATCACTATGGAAAATTCCCTCCATTTAATGTATATTTCATACACCGTTATTTAAGGTGAATGTGAACTGATACCGATTTATGATTTCCTTTATTTTTGTTGCTTTAAACGAAGCAATTCCGAAGTTCTCATGCGTTGATTTTTGGGAGTAGGTTGCCCACACAACCGGCGGGATCACCTACACCGGTTATTGGGGGAGAGAGGTCACAGAAGCTAAGGAGAATGAAACACAGACATGGGTCGGCCATTACTCAAACGATCCCAAACACGTATCCATTCGAGAAATCGAAATTTAATTCGATCGGTATCGCAGTTGTCCGTCCAATTGGAGGGTCTGACAGCCCACCCCGTCGGGAAGGATGTAGGCATTCGCTTGATTATCTCATTATCTCGGAAACTCTAATCAACGGAGCGATGAAAGGCTCTTCCTGTCTTTAGAGGGGAGTAATTAGGAAGTGCAAGGATGGACTATGGCAGAGAAGGTATGCTTCCGTTGCGATCAATGTATTCAATTCCTCATCTAATAATGTTATGCACAGGAGATATGATCAGTTTGTTGATAATGTCAAATGATTACCAAAAATTCCACCTTGACGAATTTCGATCTTTTTACATAATAGTTTTTATAAAAGTGGTCACACTCACAAAAGGTCTTACTATCAATAAACTTTACACCTTCGGGCGTCATTTCGTGGAAGTATTTTATATTCGAATCCATATTGAAAATAGCCTTGTACTTTTCCTCAGTTATTAATTGTAAGTGTACAACGTTTTTCCCAGCTTGCTGCATCTTCAAGTACAATTTTTTACCTTAAACAATTTTAATTTTCCTTATTTGGCTTAGTTTCAATATGGATTCGAATTGTTTATCTTAATACTTAATAATTGGGAAATAACTGTGGAAATGTACATGGATTATTACGCATGTACATTATTTTCTACATGGATCCGAACAGTCTTACTATGAATGAAATATTTGAATACCAAATATTTTTCGCGGCTCAGGAGCATACTTTGAAATACTCCGGTTAAAATGTTCCACCGAAAAATATTTTCAAGAGAAATATTCTTTTTAAGGTAGCATCTGAGACTTGGTGAAATTTTGGTCACCGCGTTCATGCATGATATTCAATCTGCTTGTCTAGAAATTCCTCATATGTGCAAGAGACGGGAAGGTTTTTAACCGAGAATTTAAACTTAATTAATGAATAAAAGGAGAGTTGTTTTCCAAACGCAGGGATTTTACGGCGGCAGAAAGGTGGGATTTTGAGGGAAATACTAGAGTGCATTCGCATCACCTTGAATTCGAGGTGAAACAAATAGAAGAAATGTATTGGAAAGTGTCTATCAATTATCTGCGTTTCAGCAAACTATTGTGAAGATCTTGTTTCTGTTAGATCTGCACTTTTCCAGTAAAATTGAAAAGGCCCTTGTTGACATGTGAAGCCTATTGTGGCACAAGAAACTCAACAGTCGATAAAATGAATTTTCTCAAGATAAATGAACTACCGATTTAGGAAACTTAACTTAGCCCTGTACTAGTTGTATCGTCTATGGAGGTGGTGTCCATAACGTAATTTGATACCAAAAGCGATCATTTTTCACCCCTGCTCAGTAAAATAAAAGGTCAGCTTATGTGTGTGTAAATATATATATATATATATATATATATATATATATATATATATATATATATATATAAATATATATATATATATATATATATATATATATATATATATATATATATATATATATATATATATATATATATGTATATATAGTTCTTGCGAAGATTCCACGAACGTGGCAAACAATATAAATCTTCGTCACAGGGTGACACTAAACATAAAACATAAAAAAGCAAACTCACGAGTTAAAATTTTCGGTGGGTCGCCCGCACCTTCGTCAGTGATAGAATGAGGATGGAGGAGGAAGAATCGTATAGGAGGGGCGGTGAGGGGAAGGAGCAGGTAGGAGGGGTGGGGAAGGGCGGGGAGGGAAGAAGCCAAAGACCAATTCGGGAGAAAGAAACAATGTAGCGAAAGTGGGGGATAAAATTAATGGGAACGGTTGAGGCCAGGTGGACAGAGGGCGTTAAAAAATCTGATGCAACATTGTTCTAATGTCTTCAGACTAATGATAGTGGCTGTGGGCGGGAGGGAAGCCAGAATGGCTACATTGTAGCAGTCATCAAATTTTACATTGTGGGAGGCAGCATGTGTGGGGACAGAGAAAGAGAAGTTGGTTGAAGAGGGATTGCAAGAAGCACGGTGATTATTAATTCTAATATTGAGGGGGGTACTACAGAGCCCAATGTAAAAAGCTGTACATAATTTGCAAATAAGGATATAGACTATATTTGTTGTGGTACAGGAAGGGGAGGTAACAGAAGGAAGATAACGATTAACGAATTTTTTGGGTAATCGGTCTGTAATTAGAATTAAACAAGTTTTGCACCTAGGCCGGTTACAACGGGTGGCTGGAGCTTTAGAAATATTAAAAGATTTATGGAGGGGGTTAGTGGCTCTAAATATAGCAGACAGGTTCGGGGGACGTTTGTATACAACAGAGGGACATTTAGGGAATAAATTAGTAGTGGCAGGATTGCTGGAAAGTATTGGGAATAATTCTTTGAGGAGATGTTTTAGGGACTGTACGCCTGGGAAGAAAGTGGTGCAAATAGAAATATTGTTGTACTTAGGACAAGAAGTTGATTTAGGTTGGTACGGTTTCCTAAGGATTTTTTTATTTAAAAGGGATTCAGGGTAGCCCCTGCGAAGAAGAGACTGGTGTAGCTTGGAAAGAAAGCAATCAAGGGACTCCGGGTTGTTACAAATTCGATGACCTCTGATAGAAAGTGAGTATGGGAGGGAACGTTTGGTATGTGCGGGATGACAACTGCTGAAGTGAAGGTATTGCTGTTTATTAGTGGGCTTTATATGAACAGAAGTACTAAATTTACGGTTGGATAAAGCTACGTCGACATCTAGAAAGGTTATATGGGTGGAAGATATAGTAGAGGTAAATGATACAGAAGAGGAGTCATTGAGAGAGGAAATGAAGGAGTTTAGGGAGTCGATGTCATGTGTCCAGAGTAGAAAAATGTCATCTATGTAACGGAGCCACAGAAGGGGTTTAAAAGGGGCTTGGGAGAGGTAATTCTCTTCCAGAAGACCTAGAAAAAGATTGGCATAAGAAGGGCTAAAACGACTTCCCATGGCACAGCCCTTTGTTTGGAGGTAGTGAAGATCGTTGAAGGAGAAGGCATTGTGGGTAAGAATAAATTCAGAAAGTTGTAAGAGGAAGTCGGTACTGGGTATATGAGGAGTGGGGCGTTGGCTGAGAAAATGACGGATGGAACGGAGACCTTCTGAGTGGGGAATGGAAGTGTACAAGGAAGTGACATCTATAGTGGCCATCAAAAGTGGTGTATTATGTGGAAGTTTGACAGTTTTCAAATAATTTAGAAAGTGGTGTGTATGGTGGTGAACAAACAAACAAAGGGTGAACGATTGTTCATAAATGAATTTATGAAAGGACGGGTGAAGTGAAGGAGTTCATGCCCTGCCCTCATTTATTAAAGATACAGGCAAGATAAAGTACAAGGCTATTTTCAATATGGATTCGAATATAAAATACTTCCACGAAATGACGCCCGAAGGTGTAAAGTTTATTGATAGTAAGACCTTTTGTGAGTGTGACCACTTTTATAAAAAACTATTATGTAAAAAGATCGAAATTCGTCAAGGTGGAATTTTTGGTAATCATTTGACATTATCAACAAACTGATCATATCTCCTGTGCATAACATTATTAGATGAGGAATTGAATACATTATATATATATATATATATATATATATATATATATATATATATATATATATATATATATATATATATATATATATATATATATATATATATATATATATATATATATATATATATATATATATATATATATGTAAAATAACAGCACGGCACAAAGTCTCAGAAGTTCAAGAAAAACAAACCCGAAATATTTTTAGTAGACTAATGCTCTCGATATTTGAACATATTGATATTTTTTCAACGTAAAATCTTCCTGAGAGTTATTCCGGCGTAGTAACGGCGATGGAAAGAATTATCCAGAAAGATTAAGTATGGAATTCATAAAGAAAGTTATTTTGGATGCCAAAATCACAATTTAAAAATTTAATGCTTTAGAGAGGTTTTTCAATTAATTGACGAATATGCGCGACTGAAAAATGAAAAAAAAACGAAATGACTACTTCATCTTCGTCTAAGGTAACGACAAGTACCAGCCGTTCTGACAAAATATATCACTACTTCTGGTGTCTAACAAAAAATGTTCAGAAGTGATGGGTTTAAGTATTGACACGTGTCTTGGGAAGTTCGACTTATCAAAAAATAATGAGTCGTTTTGACGAAACATCTTCATAACTTATGGGTATGTTTGCCGAAGGTGCACTCCGTAACTCACGGCAACATCATAAGAGGTAAAAATACAAATTCGTAACAGATATAATAACGATAGATTCAATAGCATTCAGAAAATACGTATAACTCCCCGTCACGTCGTTCGTATGCAGCCGATTGTCGATCGTTCTTTGTGTACCGAGAGCATTGCTCCGGTCTAGACTTCTTGGAAGCCGTTGTGACGGAATCATGTAAAAGGTAAGAACTCTTCATGGCTTCCGAGACCCTAAAACCTTGGGCAGATCTTTACACCAACGCCGCACAAACCTCAGAACCAAGGTAAAAACTAATAAGCACATGTAGGATCACTGGTGTTCATTGCAGTTGCAAGCTACAAGTAATCTCATTCGAAAATGAAAAGTAAAACACGCCGTATTAGTTTGAATTTGAAATCGGATCACCGAGAAAGCACTGGAATATGTAGAAATCGACTCATCAATATGTATATATAAAATCTACCTTTCCATCCACCACAGGGGCGTGTGGTAGAGGATACTTGTACGTCAACCATAAAGAAAGAGAGTACGTAGGGAAATGACGAAACTTAATCGAACTGCCCTCCTCCCGTCGAAGTTCAAACGAATAACCATGACCGCACTACAAGGAAACATACGTACTGCCGACTGTCAAGGATACGCATGCTTAAATTTTTCTCCACGCGGGAGACAGATGATGTGCCTCGGCGCATCAGTGTCATCAATACGGCCTTCAGGGGCAGCAAAAAAATAACGGGTATTATGGCTCGCTTTCTCTCTCCGACAGATCTTTGATGTAATTCCGGATGGATTTTGTAGTGACGCCGGACGACCGTGCGACTGTCTATTACATAGGTTCTCAGATAGGATTTCTCCCAGATTTTTAAAGAAAATTTTGGGGTTTTAAACATAAAGTGGAACCAAATTCAGTAAATTTTAATGCTCTATCGATTATGTTAACCTAAAACTTAAAGTTGGTTTTAATTTATTCTGGGGCGTTTCATAAAGTTCATTGAAATACGCATATTAAAATCGATCCTTAAACACGGCAATACTTCTAGCGGCGACATTAAATAAACATTAATAGACCAGAATAAAAGAATGGTATTTGGAATAATGGTGAAACGGAGGGGTTTTACAAAACAGGGCAGAAGCCACTAATCCGCAAAAACATCTTTTTCCCATTAAAAACTGGCCCAAAAGTAGAAATTTACTTTTAGTTCGCTCTAAAAACCTAGGTGGTAGGATATCAAATGACGTTTATGGTTATGAAAATAGTGACCATACATTGGAAAAACTCTACTAATGTATACAAATAGAGCCTTCTCATATTGACAAGGCGGGACCTTGATAACGATTGTGACAGAGAATTAAAAAAGCAAAGCAATGGAGAATGAGTGCCGAAGAATCCCCGAGTTTTAACGGAGGTGGATCTAGAATTTTCGGAGAATAAAACATGTGACAATTAACTAGTGATAAAAAACAATTGACTTGAAAATGGCGCTATAGATGTCGAACCTGGTAGATAGCATTAAAACATAATGGAACATCATTTTTATAATGAGTTATTCCTTCTCGTCGTTTCTCAACGTAACGCCATAAGCAACTGTTTGTGCAATTATTACTTAAAAGAAAGTGGCGTGTAGATCGGTCTCATTTTTAGGAATAACAGCCAGCTAAAGGCTTATGCTGAATGTAAATTAAGTACAATCTAAAACGCCATATTAATAGATTTAAATTGAAATCCTAATGCGAGAGGTTATTCTTATTATATGTGTAAGCAATGATTTCAGTTATGCTAAAAGTAAATAAATCTGCCAGTGAAACGTGTTTTAACTCAACTTTGAAGCAGCATATCGAATATTTAACTTGCTCCGAACCTTAAGGAGCCGGGAGTAACGCCCGCGTCTGCTAAAACAATGGCATGAGAACTGAAATTACTCAATAAGAACCCTGGACGAACTTCCTTTTGAGCTGGCTTAGACCTGTCCTTACAACATTATCGCCGTAAAGCCGTGAACTGAAGAGTAAGATAGGGAGTTCCGGATAGAAAGGGGGAAGGTGGGGACTTATCCGCTATTGATTATTTCATTTCAGCGTTTCGGAAACCATCTTTATTGGGTTTCACCGACGCTGTCAAAGTATTTGTTAAGGAGTCGACTTCAGTTCTATCAATAAATGAAGTAAGAAAACTATAATCAAGCGACTCTTTAAGAATGCAGCTTAATGCATTCCGCGTGGGATGTACGTACCATCCGTATCAACAGATTATCTTTGAACGCATGAACGTTTTACAGCCACTTGCGTTTTATCGCATAACAGAGGCAAAGAAGGGGCTGGATGAAAATTAAAACAATATTCAAGGCGTTGACAAGGCAGTCACACGCCGGAATCGAGTAGATGTGATCAAATTGCTGGCGGAAAATAGATCGATTCATTTGTGTAAATTTCTCGGGCTCGCCACCGGGTAAGATATTCACAGACAGCCGACGTTTCGGGTTCCGACTCGTTACCCATTCTCAAGGCTACTGATGCGAGCTTGAAAAGACTGTTTATTTGGCGCTAGGCGGGGCGGGATTGGTCGAGCCCCGATTGTTGTGGTGGAGGACCCTTGACCCGCGGGGACTTAGCTCTGGCGTTCTGAATTCTTCTCAGAATTCTATTCCAAGAGCTGCTGATCGTGTAACCAGTATCCCGGTTGAAACTCTTCCAACCGGGATACTGGTTACACGATCAGCAGCAGGTTACTTCCTTCTTCATGCTTGCCAACACAACTAATAAATAATCCTCAGTCAGATTCGTGACCGCCTAATATTTATGACAGACTATGGACCTTTACTCTAGAAAACTTCTAGCTGGTCCTTTGGGATTGAGAATAGGTGGAAAATATGGCGAGAGTGCTGCTGATGATATAAATCATAATGTCAACACATCACATCATGACAAACATCATGTCATGGATTTAGAACACGTGATTACAATAAATAAGACGTAGGCGTGATGTTATCAAAAATAAAATGCCTTCAGGAGAAATGAAAAGCCAAGAAGCACCACAACTTGGTCAGAATTTTCATATCTGAAATCTTTAATAACAAACTAAAAAATTTTTGGAATTATTTCAAATAAATATTAAGGAAACAACGTATCATTTAACAAAATTGAAGGAGAAAGTGTTCATTGACAGCTTTGATGCTTCAAAAGTCGATGAAATGATTTCCATTTATAATTCATGACAAGTTCGAATAGTGATAGCTATAAAAAATATTAACCTCAATAGAACAAATGACCGAAATGGAAAATAACTCCTGCTCTAATTCCTTGCCCGCGTTTTTATTATTTCTGTACCTCAACGTGTGCAATTGAGTGCTTCGTGTAAAACAGCCTTTAAACACATCAGTATAAACCTCGAAAGAGAAATGTTTTCGCGCAATCACCACGCATAATTCAAATATGCAAACCGAGTTAGAAGCCACTGAGCGACATACGACTGTGATGAATGAAGTAAACAAGGACGGTACATTTACAATGTATGGAATTATTCACACAACTATTAGGTCTTACTACAACACACATAAACAACTATCTTTTATCAGTATATTCACATTTGAAAAGCCTTTAAATATAACGAATTCATCAATTTTTCCGCAAAAAAATAATAAATATCACACAATTATACGTAGTAATGATAAAATAGTATCCATTTGAAAGTTTCTTCACTTCTATCTTCCGTACAAGCCCATATTATCACACCCCGAGTTCGAACTTAAAACCTAGCAAGCATAGCAAGTCTCCTTTTTCGTTGACTTGGTATCTTTCCTCGATAGCTAGTGAACAAGCGCTTGGTGATGACTTGTCCATTGACGTCATAGCTTTCGATGCGTACTAGGTTTCAAGGCAAGATGCTAGATTTGCCAAGTTCGAAAACGGCCTGAGATTGGCCGTGTTACTTCCTCAAACTCTTCCAGGTATATATATGAGCTCTCCTGCCTCAGCCGCAGCGTTGCCATACCTTTGCGGCAAAGTTTCGGTAAAATTCATAGATTCCTAAAAATCATCGCAGAAAGTCGATCATACGACTATTTTTATCGTTTTTGACATCATTTGTTGCTATATTTGGTAATTTGAGAAATTAAAAGTATAATTAATTAGTTAATAGACTAAAACGTGGACGAGTTTGTGGCTAGTTGTTTGCTAGTGGCCTAAATGACCCCACCGCTGAGCGGTTTGTCGTCAGTGAGCTCCGCAGTCGCGCCAGTGTTGAGCGAAGAGTATACGGATCGTTATGGTGGAGCCCAACTGACCATCGTTGGCTCCCTGAAAATCGACACTATCCGCTAGTCATTTTATTATCGCATTATCCACTCTACATAATCACTTAGTAGCAGAAATTAAAGGTAGGGCAAACATTATTTAATCAACTATGCAGTATTAGAATGTCATTGTGCATTCGTTCGTACAACGCGAGACGGCTATCAGGGAGAGAAGAATGTTTTCATATTGAAAACCAACAGAATAACTTCATTTTCCAACATTTACACTTTGAAACTACTAACCACTTTTCGCTAATAAATATAATTGCTGACTCTCATAAGCGTCCAAGAATGAGGAAACTGTCATTACGATCCTCCGACGAAGACAACACGAATTTCGGTTGAAAACACGACTCAAGTTTTGGAGAATGAAAGACCCAATCCTGACACGGTGAACATTGTAAAACCGATTCTCGACTGGAATTATTTCTGGGCAGTGGATTGTATCCTCCTAGGAGTGATTCCGAACATTTTATTTCAAAAGGAAGAATGATGGAGTGAATCAGAGGTAAACCAGGACGCCCTTCCGCCTTCAGATAAAAATAATCCCTAAGCCGGAATTTAATCGTTGAAGTAATTTAATTTCTGATATCAGAATAAAAGTGGAAGCAATAAAGTCATAGGTATGTATGATCCTCATATTTCCTCTAGCTACGCTTAGTAGGTATTGCCTCGCCATTTTAATGCTTAACTGAAGTTTTTAAAGCAGTACATTATTACCTACTGTATGTAGTGTTGGTGACACGTCCTAAGTGATTATAACTGAAATATGTCTCCCTCAATAATTGACAAAAAAATAGAAAAATACTCGTTTTGATTTAAAAAAATAATGACAAGAGTTTACAAACGCATAAGAGTACAAGATTCACCGCAAATCTTCTTCCATACTCCAAAATCTTTTAATAGGAGAAGTCTACCGATCATTACAAGGGTCTGCAATGTTGTAGGAATAAGAGCCTCTTCAGAGCAAATAAAAATCCGTGACATCATTAGAGGAAATAAATATTGGGTAAAATTAGTGGATTAGTACCGAATGAAAGTTGCGGACACGCCGCGCCATTCCTAGTTTTTTGCCTCGTCGGGAAAAGTCGCTACAAATCTGCCGTGGGAAACTCACCGAATTCGGAGCGACCCTACTAGTAGAGTCATCTCTTGGACAAGTAGCTCAATTCCACGCTATCTTATCGACACAAAAAGCTCCCTTGCACGCCTGCGCGAGCCTTCTCCCCATCGCAAGGACTGTAGGGGGCCGAAGGGGAATGGAAGGAGGGTGGGATTTTATGGAAAGTAGGGGTAGAAAAAAGTGACGAATGGAGAGCAAAAAGGCGTCAACAAAGGAGGTAGGTGCGCACTTTCCTAGTGACCAATGCGAGCAAGTCCCCTGCGGCGGATCACTATATATTCCTAGATGGGAATAATTACCAGCATCTTAAGGTATGTACGCAAGATAGATCCGCTAGCGCTTGTGCCTTCATCGATCCTTTATCGCTTAAGCTGTCCTCTCACCCTGTATGGATAGTTTACGCGTTTACCCCTCAAGCCGGTAATTCACACCAGGGTGATGCAAGCTGGGCTATCCTGTGGGCCATATTCCAGCCCTCACCTGGGAAATCATGGGAAGGGAGAATGGGTTTAATTATAGCCTACGCTCCCGATGAATGCTTCAGGTCTGTTCCCAGTCGCACTGTGACGAGGGTTTGGACGATACCTGGCCTAATAGGTGGAATCTCCTCTGAATAAAAGAGATTAGACTCATGAATATGTTGATATATTTTTTCGGTCGAGCTCTCACGTGAGTAAGTCACGTGCGGGAGTGCGGGGAACGCGGCACGTGAGGCCGTCTTTCCTCCGTCTCTTCGTATAAGGCGAGCTCTCGAGGGTTAGAGGGGGTTGGCGACTTACGAGAAGCGTGGACGTTGAGTGGTCTAAGGTCAGGGAAGGGGAGAAGTGTGTCTTGTCAAGTCGGAGCGAGGGTTTTTTTTCCCTCGTCCCCTTCCCGAGTCAATAGGTCGGCAGTAGTTAACGTGCCAGTAGTCACGTCGTTGCCAGACATTCGGGCACTCCCCCCACATGGGCGAGTTGCGACGTCCCGTAGAGGCCATTTAAGACGCGAAAACACGCGATGAAATTGAGAGAGAAACGTGGCGACCCATGGAGTCGCAAGGATTGAGTCACCCGTAAGTAAATTTTTCCGGGTCAGTTGATTTATCGCGATATGAGGTGCGGCGCATGAAACTTGCGCGAGTCTGCTGCATTTCATTAAAAAACATGCCTCAAGTGACATCATTGCATACCGGCATCTCGAGGCACATACCTGAGATGATAGGCCCACGTATTTTACAATGGATTTCAAAATACTGGGAAGTTCTATTTCATGCAGCAATTATCATCGTGTTTCGACAGGACATTCCCGTAAAAATAAAGTATTGATTCGAGGCGATACACCTTTGAGATAATGAATGTACGTACATGACTCTACACAAGCAAAATTGAGGAGAATAATTTCATTCTCCTACCTCCCAGAGGTTAAAAACCCTGTAGTTGATGGTAAATTCATACATGAGTCAGTATTCAAACGTGCGAACTTTGAAATATATGAGCGAGCGTGAACAGAACCCGTTTACCCTCTGACTAAGGGAAAGCAAGAAAGAGCCGTGCTCTTATAAAAGTTAGCAATATAAAACTTTTATGTCGCAGATCAATGTGACGATTTTCAGTGAAAGAAGAATTCTGATGGAAATACATAGGGGTGACACTGGAACATGTCAGTCATTTGCTAATATGCTGCATGCTGGGACCTGTTGGCATGCAATGCGTGCGCACACATCCATTACATTCAAAACTCGGCTTAACAAGAGATAAAAATACGAGCGATCTTCAACCGTCCCGACTACCTTCAATTTCAAATCACCTGCCGGCTTAAAATTAGCCTAATAATTAACTGTATAGAGTTACGTCATATGTTCCTCGATCCTACTTTGGAATAGTATGCAGAAATAATTTAGAATGTGACGTTTTGAACAGTCGATGAGGCTTGGGTCATATCCCACCATATTAATAAAGGTTTTAAACTATTCCCGGAAAAACGCAGCGTCCAGGATAAAAATCGCGAACTTGCGGTTGGTAAAATGGCGTCTTACGAGAGAGTTCCTATCAATCGTGGGTAGCGCTCAGTTTGAAAACGTGCCTCATGCATATAAAAAGTCATTCTTTCGGAGAAGTAAACCGTAGGTACTGCAGAATTGGGGTTGCAGCTTAACTGATTGAGCTGAATGAATGGGTTGAACATGATTGAAAACAATAAAATCGCTTGGGAGACTAGGTATGATGAACTGTAATTCAGACGTTCCATAAGTGATTCTGAAAAGAATTTTATTCCACAGCATATAGATTGCACTCTTGGACCAAAATCCCAATGTATACGTATTTACAGTTTTAGAAACAATCCCATCGTAATACTATCATCCTCACTTCTTAAGCCGCATCCTCAGTTTTGCATTAAGTTACGCAAGTACATAAGGCCTCGAATTTTCTTTAGCTTGAGGTTCTCTTAGACCATTCTTAATATCTTCATCTTCAGACCATCTCCAAGTTTCCCCAATCATTTAACCTCTAATCATTAGTCTGCAGTAAGCCATGAGTACGTTCGAGGTACAGAGATAAGGTTGGGGGATGAAGATACATCATTCGAAGAAGTAACTATGATTCTTAAGGTTTAGAAGAGATAAAAAAAGAGTAGCGTTTTAGGCGATCGATGGGTAGGTATTCTGGATGAAAGTGGATTTATTAGGAAAGGCATTTAGAGGAGAACGGCCCTGACCAAGAAACATATTCGACTAGGATGTTGGGAAGTTCGAGCAAATATAGCGCATAAGTATTTTTCGAACATCGACATGGAGCGATGTGAAGTTCGAAAGCCATTGGAGAAAGAATTGAGCATGGGGAAAAATTGAGCATGGGTAAGATGAGTTGTATTCAGGGAGAGGAATTGAGAGTTAAGCTGGGTTTAGAAGAAAGCAATCTAAGGTTTGTTTAAAACTTGATAGGGGCAGAAAGGTGGTGAGAATTCAATGAAAGCGAGGTGGATGACAGGTGCATTGAAAGGCAGCGGGTCGTTCGAGAAAATGATTCTTTTTCCAAGGTGAATCTATCCTCTGACAGGTTTCAATTGCACTGCTCCCTCCCGTCACTGTCAATCACGCATATCCTGTTCTGTGCCTCCCTCGGCTCTTCCTAACTCCTTCCATTCATAATATCAGTCAACATATTATTTCTTCGTCCTCCTTTTCCTCTCTCTACCTCGATCTTTCCTTCTAATATTCTTTAAAGCTGGCAATCTTTCCTCAGGACGTACCCCATCCAGTTCGCCTTCCTCTTTCACATTGTTCTCAAAATGTTCCTTCCATCATTTATCCTTGCTTCCTCTTTGTCTTAATTCTTCGTTTCTCACTCATCACTTCATTTTATTCTTTCCATTCTTCTCCATAGCCACATTTTAAATCCCTCTAGATATTTTGCCTCTTTCCCCCCCGACTTTCCGGGTTTCCGCTCCATAAAGCATAAAACTCCAAATATAACATTTGGCAAATCTTTTCCTTAAGCCTATTTTGATGTATTCCACTAAAAGAAGTTGGTTGACTTTACCGAAGACTGCCTTTCCCTGTAATATTCTATTTCTCATTTTATTCTTTCTATTCTTCTCCATAGCCACATTTCAAATCCAACCAAATATTTCTCCTCTTTCCTCCCAACTGTCCTCGTTTCTGCTCCATAAAACACTACACCCCAAAGAAGATACCGTGGAAATCTTTTCCTTAAGCCTACGTTTATTGATGTGACTGATAGTAATTACTTGACTTTACGGAAGGCTGCTTTTCCTTGAGATATTCTAATTCCAATTTCCTCCGTATAACTTCCATTCCATGTTAGATCACTTTCGAGGTATTTAATGGATGATATTTGTACTTGTCGTTTTCCATCAACCTTTTTTTAGAACCTTTAGAACTCCTCCACCTTTTCTTGCCTTAATTACTTCATTTTCTTATATTTTACTAGAGGGTAATAGAGGAATTTTAGTGAAGTGAGATAGGATAAAGAGTAAAGGATTAATCTTAACTCTTTGGGTGATATTAAGGGAGAAGAAATATTTGAAGGGTGTACAAGGAACTCGATGTGTCGTGAATATTTTTTGGAAAACTCGAGATGACCGAAGAAGCCAAACGAAAAGTTGGAGAGATGTACCATGAAAAGACATTTATTGGGCAAATGTTGTGCCATATAAGTGCCTTGAAAACGAAGACGGAAGGGTAGCAAACGAAGAATGGAATGCATCGGACAAATTATGAAGGATGTTAAAATGATGACTTATGGAGGAATGAAAGAGTGAGTTGATGGGAGAGTATAAATAGAGCCGCAGCAAACTATTCCTCAGATTGCTGACTATTTGCTTTGCAGATTGCTCAGATTGCTGACTATTATTATTGATGCGTTTTCCCTACATGGACTATTATACACCGGGCCTATCCAACTACCAGTCCATCAAATATTACAACGAATGTAATGGAGAATATCAAGTTTGGCGTTAATCAAAAAAACTGCGGAACTAAAAGTCTTAAATTCCTACTTAACTACCTCCTTATTATCCAGCATAAAGCTACAAAAATCTATCAAATGAGAACACTCACCATTTCAAGCATCAAGCTATAGCTTCATTTACTTCAGTAGGATATAAATAAGTGCATTTTGGTAAAATCTCCAGAGGTGGCTGGTGATAGTGCGTATACGCCGATGCGTCTGAGTTTACATATTTTCCCAGAAAGCAAGCCTCATACGAACACAACTCCTCAATGTTTTTCGGACTTAAAAAAAGCAATTCTTGGACAAACTAAACATTTACGATGATATAAAACACTCGCGAGATTGGCTAAGAGTTAAAAAAAATGGAGAAATTCGATGATCAGACCTATAAGAAGCATGAAAAACTTGAATATGGCGTACAGCGTTGAACGGTTTATGGTCTCGGAGGACAGGAAATGGGTGTTGATTGAGCCTTCAATAATCCAGCCCGAGCTCGTAACTCCATAGTTCCAAGAGCTAACGAATAGAATGATGCAATCTTGGGAGTGAATTACCCATGAAAAGCCTCACCAAAGCCATACAAACGCTACTATAGTCTCGTCTGAAACCTAACCACTTCACGGATGTTTTCAGCTGTTGTAGTGGAAGCTTATATGAATAAGAAAGACAACGTCAATGGCCTACTAAATATCATTTCCGTGGTGGAGAAACATAATTATTGGAAATGAAAAATGGCTTAAAGCAACTTATGATGAAAATAAGGTTAATGACGCATTAATGGTCCATCCTGATTATATTATCACTCAGAATATACGCAGAGAATATTATCATGACGCCCCACCACATCTCTATGTCTGACAGAAACGATAAAGTAATAGGTATACATTGCCGGACAGAAAGGTATAAAAAAAACTCGTTCTTTCCGCACTGAATGTGCGACTACAGTAAAAACTGAGCTCCACTAAATACACCAACATAATACACGTCACTATTTCATTTCCCAAAACCTTATCCCTTACATCATCACACAGCAGGTGTCCTAACACCCTCTGCCACACGCCCATGCGGCGGCTCGTAGGGTAGTATGTAGATCCTTTGAGAATCCGATGAGAGACTTTTCCAAGTGATTACAATGATGTCGTAGATTGCCTGTTAGGACCCCTTTTCTGCCACATTTTTTAATGAATAATTCCGATTTAGAGGAGGAAAGCTTATTCAGCAAGAGATCAAACTTATGAAGATATTCAGGAGGGAAATACCAGAAAACACTGTCAGTGATAGCGTAATGGGCAGCTGATTACACCAATCAATACCCAAATTTCTTGGAAATGTTTATAATCATTCGTTAAAAGCCATTTTTTTCTGAGATAATTCGGGAGGAATGACGTAATTTGGCACATTTAAAATGGCGTCAGCGTCAACGAACTGTGACGCACATATCAAGAGAAACCTTTCTTTCGAAAAATATAAACCACAGTTTTTATTGTGGTACGTCCCAAGCGCTACGAAAATGTTTTCTGAGATCAACAGATTTCTCATAATAGAGAGCTAGGTAAAAAGATAAACCCTCTGGCATTTTTTCCAAGGAATTCAGCCGTGACTTGCAGTGATTATAAAAACGCTCCTACTATCCTCCGTTCCTATGGATTACTATACACCCATCTTGTGACCTATGGTTGCAAGTTTTCCAAACAATTGGCATCTCGGCTCGCCCAAATAAAAGCGGTCGTCTGGCGCCATTTGTGGCGGAATTTCCATTAAAGTAACTTTGAATGAATTGCGACAGCTTCGAGAGCAAGCATATTAAAAATATGTTACTCTCAAAAAGTGGTGTATTTAGTAGCCCTTCGGAGTTAACATAAGTGAGAAAGGTCAATGATTCAAAACACTTTTACTGGGAACTGGATGGCACTTAAGATAGACTTGCGAGAAAGTATGTAAAACTTTTAACCATTATATGAAAATCACCAATTTTCCGAGAAAGTTTCACAAAGAATATTTAACGGGCTTTTTGAATGATAAGAACGCTACGGCAGCGACTATAGTATATAGTAAATTTTACTAGGATCATTTCAGTCAACATTAAATTCCTCAAAGGTCAGCCATTACCTCCATTTTTATCTCGGGAGAAAAGTCTTTTGCATACATCAGTATTACAATATATAGCCGTTTTAAAGTGTACTATCTGCGTTCATATGACGTAAATTTCGGCCCAAAAACAGTTACCATGACGAGTATCCTTTTTTAACAGTACGTCTACTTCTACATCTCTTAATTTTACACGAGACTGGAATTTTATAAATACCAAACAAAGAAACGGGACCCAAAAAATAAATTTAAAGTTCAGCAATAATAACAATGAGTTGGTAGAAAACAGAATTATTACGTAAAACGGGATGTTATCATGAATAATTGCCATAATATAGGAGCGAAACGATAGGCGCGGGTAATTACCAAAGCAAATGCATGGAGGTATGAAGACATTCATAACTGCTACGAATACGGCGTAGAAATTGCCACGATAACAAAGAACTGGAGAGGAGATCGAACCACGAACCTTTAATTCACCGTACAAAGCGTAGGCCACCATGCTATTCAGGCTCCCCATCTCCCATAGTAATTTTGGAGGACGCTAGGCAACAAGATGTTAAGCCACTGCGGTCCACCAAAGGTGGCAACGGTACGGAGTAGAGGGCTTTCAAGAAGCCACGACCCTATACCAGCACTATACAAAATTGAATCCTATACCAGCACTTAAGCCGTGCTTTACTACGTATGAAGATATTCATAACTGCCGCAAACACAGCGATATAATACGCAGAAATTGCCACAAGAAGAAATCGATTTTCTTCTCGTGGAGTGGTACGAGTTATTGTACTTTGTCTGCTGATGGGAGGGAAAGAAAAATATTAATCGCAAGACGCTGACTTATGGATGACTTTCAAAGCTTGGAGAGCGTTAGAATACACTCTAACGAAATAGGAAAATCCTAATCAAGACATTCGAGTATCTCTGAATTAGCATTGTAAATGGACCCATAAAACGAATTAGGCGAGGAAGATTGCTAGTGATTAAACAACCTGACAGAAAAAAACGTGGTCAGAATTACGGTCAAGAAATTATCATCCTGGAATGCTCAATCGGAATGGGTTGATCAAAAAATCAGTCACAATCCAATCAACGAGGAGGAAGGTTGTGATCACCGCTCGCTCAGAAAGAAAGCAACGAACTGACAAACGGTGTAAGTTGAGCGGCTGTGGAAGAGATACTGTTGGGGTGGATGCAGTCGGGACGAATCTCTGATACGCTTATCCAGTATGTTTCAGTCAAGGTACGCCCCTTCAAATTCTTTCTCATTTAAAATGGAGCAGTTTTGAAGAAAAATAGGAGGCAATAATCGCGTGAACGATGAAAACGTGGTGCTAATTCCGGTGCCAGCCAATAGCATGGTCAAGGCTAGGCAGTATTTAAAACACTTTTAGTATTTTATATTTAAAATACATATTTGAGTTATTTTCAGCAGTTGAAAATAATTACAATGCTTCTGAATAATTGAAACTTGAGACTGAATTTATACTTTACAATTGTGACTTCGGCCATTACTGATGCTCTCTTGACCAATGCTAAATTTATCTTAATTTTAAGTAATGGAAAACCCCAATTATAGTCTATCTATTTGGGAATTTTTTATACATATGGGCAAGCAGCGGCAGACATCTGCGAAGGCTTCCGCGGAGTCTTTGTGATGAAGAGAATGATTTTCTGGGTGAAGACTTATTTGTATGATATTGTCTACTTATTATAATGAATATTTAATCCACTTCAGTGGACCTGAAGAAGCCAGCTGGAACGCTGGCGAAATTTTGTCATCAAAAATGGATAAACGCGGAAGAACACATATTTGAGTTATTTTCAGCAGTTGAAAATAATTACAATGCTTCTGAATAATTGAAACTTGAGACTGAGTTTATACTTTACAATCGTGACTTCGGCCATTACTGATGCTCTCTTGACCAATGCTAAATTTATCTTAATTTAAAAAAATTCATTTCTCAACCTTGGAAAATTAATGCAAGAATTCGTAACGCATCAAGAGCATAAAACATTTAACAGTTCTCACGTAAAAAGGCAGATGGAAGTTGTGACAATTTTTTCTAAACTTCAAAGATCTCTGCTGACGTTCAAAATCGTTTAATGCTGATATTATTTTAGCATATTGTAGTTTGAATATTGTGCTAAATAAACTGCAAGTGCCTCATTTAAAATAAAGAGTGAAAAAATCATTAATGGCCAGATTTTTCGCTTTCAGCCCAATGTGAGTCGGCTTTTGTGTTTTTGCCTTTGCTGCTGAACTGTTCGCAATGGTCCACAACTCATCCCTTTCATCCAAAGCTGCACTTAGCCTTAATCTTGCCATTTGCTCCCTTGCTTGTAATAACTTATCGCTAGCACCTTTTTAACAGCTCTGTCCTCTCACCACTCAAATGCCTCATTCATATAGATCGTGGCGGAGGAGTCTAATCTCACACAGCATCCTCTCGATGGTTGAATTGCCACTCTCAAGGCAATACCTTAGCATGAATCAAGTGATTTAAAGGGTTCGCCCTTCCTTTCTTTCTCATTCCCCTGAGTTCCAGAAATTTTACCTAACTTAAATAATGGCAGGTGACTCGGTTGATAGGGGAAGATAAATAGGGCCTCTCCCTATTTGACAAGCAACGGGCAGTAACTCCTAGGTCTGAAATGGGATTAACGGTCTCTGGCGTGAGGGTAGGTTTTGCGTAACTTTGAACTTCCAGGCAGTCTTACATTTCATGAGATTGACTGTGAGAGTGAGTCATTTCTTTTACTCAGTTTCTGCTGATATTTTTGAGACTTCTTAATTTCCACCCGTGTATTTTGGGATCAGCCTAAATATGCCGGGTGAATTCTTATTGTTATGACACACTTTTTCTTTCGCACTTAACTCATTTTGCACATGTAGTTTGGAACAAAATATAAGAAGTGTCGGATTAGCAAATTCTCGAGGTAGTTCCTATGGAAACGCTACAGAAATTTCAATCCAGGAAGAAGGATTTTTATCTCATATTGAATCATGTCAATTAGATTCTCTCACTGCTTATTTTAACCCTCTTAGTACGACGGGCCGACATATCGGCACATCCCTCTAAGAGGATTGAAATGATTTTTGATGATGAAAATTCTGATTTGATTTGGTGTTGCGCTCTTACTTGCATAGTTTTCATAATGATCTCATCACGGACCAAAGGTCCGGCAAGCCGATGTATCGGCTCATACGTAGGTATTGTTAAACTTTCTAACACTGAAATATTTACATTTATTTTAGACACGATGTAAAATAATAATGTTACTTTTTCTAATTCAACTTATATGAAATTTAAGAAAAATTTCAAATGAATATCTAAATTAATAACTTAGTCACTTATTTTTCCTAAAAATGATATCATGACTCTAGGACTTAGCCACAAAAATTTGTATCTTATTAAATTCATGGTACTTTTCACCCCAAATACATTGCATTTTATATTATATTATTGATTAATGATTTTGTGCTGCGCTCTTTTTTGCATAGTTTTCTTTGTGATCTCTTCAAGTTTTTTTTAAATTCTGAATGCAACTTATTTAACTATGTATTTTGAAATAAAGGTAGATGTGTATACTTTGTATTTCAAATGCACTAGCGAAAGTATTCATAAATGAAATAAAACTCGGTTCAACTTTGTAGAGTATCATTTTAATTAGTAAAGATAACTTTTACACTCCCCTGCCCAGTTTTTGTTTTAATATCACATCCGGATTTCGATGCCTGGCATCATCTTCAGGTGCTCACTGACAAGTGAAGAAAATATTGCGAAGGACTATATAGTAAAGGAAGGTGGATTGGGGAGGGAGGGGAATACAGGATGGAAGATCTTTATGAAGTAATCGTTGAAGGGCGGAAGGGGGAAAGAATAGCCATCAAGGTATATTAACCCATTTGACCAGTGGAGTGTAAAAGTTATTGTTACTATTTGAAAGTATTCATATTTTCTATTCCAAATGCATCTTTTAGTAGTTTATATTTAAAAATAGATTTAGAGTATTTTGTTATTTGGGGGTAAGTAAAGTGGCCAAATGCCTCAGGCAACCACTCTCAGGGGCGACCAATCTGTGAATTTTTAATTGATGAGTGTGAAAATGGGGCAGAAAGTATGGGAATCGGAAAAAGTTTCTAAAACCAAACGTGTATTACAATTCAAAATGATCATATTTAGCCTATCGTATAAGTGACTGACACTCAATACTAAAACTTCAACAAAGAGAGCAATGAAACCTATGGAATAGCATTTTTCTTCATTATCATTATTTTCACCCACACATTGAGAAGAACTGCGGCCTTAATTACTCTGGAACTTAAGGTTGAAATCACACCCAACCACACACGAGAAGGTGGTATAATTCAATCAGTCTCTATTACACTATTCCTCGTAAAACTCTAAGTTTGAAGACATTATATAGATTAAAATTGAGTTCCTGTGAGAAAGGCAACCACAATGACGAGACTATCATTCTAATACCCCCGAGTATCCCAATAGTCTAGATGCGGTTCAATAAATTGTAATCTGTGAATAAATTCTTAGTAAGGGTTGCCAAATATAATTGCACTCAGCATGCGAAATAGCTTCCGACGTCATAGAATAATTTACGTAGGGAAAAAAGACATAGGAAATTATGAACCTAATTATCTTGTTATTGATCTTACAGGGAACTTACGCACAAAACTGAACCTGATACTCACGTCTATAGTTTTATATAAAGGTGTTTGCACATTCGTTCATAATAAGTAAGTTCACTTATTTTGATGCTGCTCGGCGTATTGCCAAATTTCAATGTGCTCATTGGTAAAAATAAAAATGAGATATTTGGTTTGAAACAGCCCAAAAAGGGAGGCTTGGAAGCTGCAAGTGGGAGAGATGATAGGAGGCAGACATCATACGCAGGCAATTCACCTGAACGGTTAGAAATTCACTCCGAGTTTTATAATGGGTAATAATCACTTAATTGCATAACTGGATGTATTTGAAAAGTTTCTCAGAACAACAAAGATGACTTACAGTAACTGCCATCTCACATTAATTTTGGTTTAAAGTTCAATTAATACCACCACCCTTCTTTCCGATGACAGTAATCGTTCTTTCACTTCACATGTTCAACTCTTCTTAAAAGACCATACTAAAATGTGCTTCCTCAAAATACCACCTTTATAAATTAATGGGCTAAATATCCATCAAGGTATTCTCCTTATCTGGAGACACATATCCAGCGGTGTTTCCACATCGCCGTGCAGTTTTGGAACACTTCTCTCGGTATCACCTACAATTTCCCGTGCCCAATTCTCTTCGATGACGTCAATGGTGTCAAAAAAACGTCCTTAATGGATTGATTTTAATTTAGGAAATAAAAAGAAGTCACATGGAGTCAGAAGAGGTGAGTAGGGAGGCTGGGGGAGGACTTTCATGAGATTTTTTTGCACAAAAATCAAGAACTGACCAGGCATTTTATAGTGGGGGAAGGTCTGCTAGGCTGTTATCAAACGAGGAACAAACTTTGCTGCCACGCGATGCATGTTCAGTTTTACGGGCAAAATTTCGTGATACTACCAAATGGATATTTCAACTTCTCAGGCAAGTTCTCCGACATGCACGGTTGACGTGCACTAACTAAAATTTTCTGAGGGTTAGGTACTCCCATCAACTAACTTGGAAGGCCTTCTTGGCCGAGGATCGTCTGGCACTGACGACTGACTCTGATTCGGGTAAATCATTCATAACACGACTTATGCCTAGGATCATTATCTCCGTAATATGTTATTGATAATGACATAAATTGTGTCGAAAATTATGTCGGTGAGGTGAAATGAAGTTGAAAGGAAATTTAACAAATTATCTTTTATTTTGTGAGCCAACCTGGACGCCGCGCCGGAACGCTGGGTAAATGTTATTTTTTCACCTTTTTTATACGCATGAAACTTACTATATCTTGTTTTCTCAGAAAATAGACTTTAATAGTGTTATGTAATAAGTATTTTCAAATTGTAACTAAACATAATACCCTACCTATCTCATGAAGATAACTTTTTAATTCAGCGTGTTCATTGCTTTTATCAAATTTTCCTCCGAATCTAAATTATAATTTTATCATTAAATTACTGTTAAGGGGAAAATAAAGATATAGGTGATGTTAATGAGCACTGTAAAAGAATGTCCATCATTGGCACTTGCCAATATCAACAATATCTTCATATATTTTTTAAACAAATCACCTATTCCCATTTCTGAGTCGAATCATTCATAAATGCTAGAAGATTTTTCATTAAATTCAAATACGTTTTTCAAATTGTCTTTTAAAGCTATATTCTAACTTTATCATTAAAAAAAGTAAATGGGTGCTTGCAATTTGCAAGCAAGGGGGAAGTTTGTATATGATGATGCTCTTTAAATAACGAAAAATGAATGCATCAACATTATAAAACCAATCAAAACTCTCAAGTATGCGTGCTACATGCAAGCAAAGAAAAATATTATGGAAATCTCAAAATGAATTACACGGTACATGAGGTATGGATACCAGAAAGTTCTAGTACAATTCATATTGTATCTCATCCGGTTATTTACGACTTTTCAAATTACATACTATAATAAAACAGATAGCTGGCCAGCCTCGCCGAGTTCCAAACCTCGAATCGACACTCGGCCCGGCGACAATGACATATTGTATCTCATCCGGTTATAAACGGCTTTTCAAAATACTATAATCAGTATACTGAAACGAACGTGGAACCACTGAAAGTTCATCATAACCCTATTTGACGGCATATAAGACGCTATTCTACGTTAGATATTCAATTTCAGTACAGCACACTTAATAAGGGCTTACATGTAGAATTTTACCATAAAAATTCGATCCGAATCGAAATTTTTAATATACTAATTTTCATATTCAGTTTTTTTCTTCCAATCTTCTACATAGATTGCATATTTTTTAATGAAAACTACAATATCATGAAGCTTGGTTGGTTGAAATCGGTCATCAAAGCTTTGGTAGAGGCCAGGAAAAAGTTGAAGAAATTCTACCCAGTACTTAGCAGCGCGAAAAATGGTATAGAGAAGACTAAATAACATGCAATTAGTATACATAACTAATATATGTAAAGCGATCGATTGCAATAACTCGAAGCCTAATCGACTTGTTAAACTTTTCCGATTTTACCCCTAATCGACACAAAAATCTAACTCTCCCCTGAAACTGGCCCGCCTCGCTGAGTTCCAAACCTCGAATCGACACTCGGCCTGGCGACAATGGAGAAATATATCCATAGCAACGAAAGTGAAAAAATTTCTAAATCCCTAGATAAAAGCTTAAAAATGTCAGTTTAACGGTAGGTAGGGAAAAATCGATTGCAAAAATAAGATTCTTCAAACATTCAGCCTCATATATCTAAAAGAATCAGTCTTGTAGCTCAATTCTTTCATATTTTAATGAAAAAAAGAAAACAAGTCTACACTAAAATTTTCGTAAAGTTATCGATTGCAATAGCTCGAAGCCTAATTAACTTTTTTCTAACTTTTTAGAATTTTTCCTAACTTGAATCAAAATTAAGAACCTCTCCTGAAAATCTCAGCCTCCTAGCTCGATAATAAGTGCTCAGGAATTTGTATGAATGAGTGAGTGAGTCAGTTTTGCAGCTTTATATATAGTAAAAAATTAAATAAATGCTGATAGAGGGAAAACAATGATAAAGTTGATATTAATAAGCGCGGTAAAATAATTTCCATCTTTGGCACTTGCCAATCTCAAGATTATCTTCAAATATTTTTTTAATAATCCACTGATTTTGATTTCAGAGTCTAAGTAATCATAAATGTTAGAAAATTTTTCTCTCAGTCGAAATATCTGCATTCATTTTCAAAAATGACTTTAGCACTGCGTAATCGTAATTCGTGGATAAATTCTTAGTAAGGGTTTCTAAGTTTATCACTAAAATACTGACAAAGATTCGGGTAAACCATTAATAACACACGCAGAGGGACACTTCCCCTGTCACCACATTATTTGCGAGAAATTCTGTCGCCTTCCTCATCAAACGACAATTTTTCAAAGAGACTTCCGTTAGTGGAGTTTTTTTTCTTTTTCAACAAAGCGGCAATTGTAAGAAAAGCATCCGCTCGGTTGTCAAGAGATTGCTCTAATTAAAGTGTCGGTGCTCGTGGGAGACACTTATCCCGCGCATGTGGCTTCCTTCTTCGCGCGGCTGGCCGTTGAGTAGTCCGCGAGTAAGGAGATGGGGTTTGGGGGGATTAAGAAGGAGAGGAGGGCGACCGAGGAGAGCTTGTCTCGGACGAGGCTGGGGAGGGATCACATGAGTCGCGTCATGCGGTCGGTCACGTGTAATAATCGGATTAAATTCTATCGCCAAGGGGGATGGGGGTGCGGAGGAGGAGGAATGGAGAAAGGAGGGAGGATGGGGCTAGACACGACGGAGAATCTTCAGGGGAAGAGGGCGTGACTCGTGAAGAAGAATTGCGCGTGGCCTAGGAAGCAAACAGGTGGACATGAGGGCTGGCTGGAGACGCTTCTATTCATCATCTTCCCCTTACTCTCCCGCCATCTACTCCTTCCATTCTCCCTCTCTCTTATATAAACACACGCAGAGGGACCCTTCCCCTGTCACTAGCATCCAGAGAACACCATTTAGCAAACACAACCAGCAGCTTTGACCCTGGGGAATACTTCGTGAGGACTGCATCTGATGTGCATGCAAAGACACGCTTACATCCCCTCTGTGAACACCTGGGTGCTAGCGATCTCCCTTTGAGTGAGTTATAAGTGTGAAGTTTCCGTCCCTCTGGGTAGGGGTTAAGCCCTCACACCTCGGTGACCACCTGCTTGCTGCCAGGACAAAATAAGCCAAAAGATCGTGGTAAAGAAGAGTTTTTAATTCACAGAGATCATTCAAGACGTTTAAATTTCTGCGATAAGGATTCGAGGCACTCTACAACTGTCAATATTTTAATAAATCAAGATTTTGTGATTGTAAAAAGAATATTCTCAACGGGAAGGAATAAGCTTACCGGACGTGGTTAATTAGGGGTTTATAGGCACATAGCATAGACCCTTCCTAAGGTAAGGATGAGAGTCACTCTTTCGCAGTCGAAGTTTTGATGAATCACAAGTCTCTACGACAGCAAAAAGTTTAATTTTTCTCGCTTAGTGGCCGCAGGTAAAGCAAGGCATAAAACCATAAGAATCATTAAATTCTGAACGGTGAGAAACTAAAGGAAAGAAGCATTTTCGCTTAAAATATCAGCGGCTGTTATCTCTTCTTACGATCTCGTTTCCGCTCCGTCTATCGGAACGCCGAAAGGGTAGGGTTACCGCTCGCAAAAAAATAGTCTCCTGTGTCGCGCAGGCTCCTGAAGACGAGTTGGTATCCATAAGTAGAACGAAAAATTACTCTTGAGCGACGGACAGGCACGCTTTGATCCGCCATGGCGACGAACCTCCTAGCGGTTCAGAGTTGCTACAGCGCCAGCGCGCAGGAAGTATTCGGATGGACTGCTTTGCCCGCTGAGGAAGGCCAGGAATGTCCCGCGGGTGGGCACCCTGAGGTCCGCTCCCTCACCGAAGTCGATGAGGGAGGAGCAGGAGGCAGTGGTAAGAAGAGGTCCCGATCTATGTCCCGTCTCGACAGCCTCATCAGGCGGCGGTCCGGCAAAGAGGACGCCCTGCTCTCGGGGGTCGAGGTCGAAGATGCGAACTACCCTACGAAGAACGCAGGCTGGCGCAAGGGAGGATACCGCCCTCTCAAACCAGGGGCCGACACCACCACGGAGCTGTACCCCAACTGCGACATCGACATCTGGCTGAGGTCGTGCGAGAAGGAGGTGCCGGAGCCGTTGGAGGGCAAGACAACAGGTGAGTGGAAACGCGCAATAAGTTCTTTTGCCTTGAAAGTACTTGGGCGTTGGTCATCGATTTTCCCTTAGAGGCGCGGATCTACTATGGAAACTTCGGACTAACAGAGGCAACCAAAAAAAAACTATACGTTTTCAATCTATTATGATGGAGTGATTCCAGTTGGAATGATTAGATTATCGGTTTTGCCATATGCCATACTCATATCAAATGATTTGACTTGATGCAACGCAGAATAAAAATAACTATTTTTTACGTTAAAAGTTTTAATTCTTATTTTTATTTAAACTTATAGACGAAATATAAGGAAAGAAAAAAGTAATCCGTTAACAAATATTTTGATAAAAGAGGGTTCATTTTAAAATCCGTTTAAATAGACCGTTTGAATTTTTATGGGGTCACGCGACAGGAAGGCAATGACGACAAGCACAATTCCTTGGCCAGTTAGTACTATTAAATACGGCCTTGATGTAAAGAGACCAATGAATTACCGCCTCGGGCATGGATGTTGTGCTTTTTACAGAAATAAGATCTTCAGTCTAACGGCATAATATATATCCAAATAAGTCGTTGGTGAGTGTAAAACTTGAGTCTTTTACTACAAGATCTACCATACCATATTTTTTGATTTGAACTAAATAATATGTTAATTTGTTTATTACCTCGCTGTTATTTTGTTTTATTTTATTGTTACTCTAAAGGACCTGTCCCAGAGTAAAATAAATAAATATTCTATTCTATACCATTGCCATAATTGGAAGCGCTGAGATGCGACCAGTGAAGACATTTAATGAGACGTGGCATTGTTTTAAACCAACCTAGATGTTTGGGAAGGAGGTGGGAACAAACATTGGAGCAATTTACGAGAAGTTTGCAAACAAATAAAACAGGCGAAAAAATATACTAAAATGAGGTTCGCTTGAGGACTTCAGAGATAAAAACTGCGTAGTTTTTCATTTCTGAAGTCCAGGATTGAATCAAAAAGGTGGCGGCTTTTCAGTGAAATCCCAATTTATAATTAATTGCCAAGCGAAAAGCATTTTGAATTCTGTTCTTCGACTAGAACATAAAGCTGTGGTAGACTTTGGGGACTTCAGTAAAGGGTAAGCTGACGCCAACGCTGGTTCAACGCTCTTCACCCATCCCCATTTCCCCGAATAATCCCTACACTAACCATTTTGCCTTAATGGAGCAAGATATCGGTGTAGTGGTTGCCCGGGGTAAGTGACGAGTTATAATTAGACGAACTGAGAGCGAGGGTGAACACTAAGGAGAAGTCACAGTCCTTTCGTGATTCCAGAAAATAGGATAGTAATATGTATGTAACTCTAACATTTCCAAAAAAATTATTTTGTAAACATTCATCCAGATGGATTGGACACACCCTGGGGCAGGAAGGGTTTATGAAGAACATAATTAAAAGTAAAATACAGGAAAAAGTCGCCAATAGGAAGACTAAGGAATAAGTTCATGGACCAAATAGAGATGAAATTACACGAGGAGTGCTAACAGG
Source organism: Ceriagrion tenellum (assembly GCA_963169105.1). NCBI lineage: Eukaryota > Metazoa > Arthropoda > Insecta > Odonata > Coenagrionidae > Ceriagrion > Ceriagrion tenellum. The sequence continues at coordinate 57,149,482 of OY720636.1, read as the reverse complement.
GATGTGATGAAACTAGCATTAGATAGGGAAGTACAGAGGGCTGCAGTCAACCAATCTTTGAATTGAACGACAAATGAAGATTTCCATGTTACTAGCGGAACATTGTCGCGAAATATTTAGTCATAGCTCATTTCTTTTAAGAAAATAAAATGCTTTCAAAAAAGTGGCGACTCCTACGACTCTTCGTGAGTGAATCATTGACGAAGGAGATCTTGGAGGAGTGTCAAGAAAAATTTCGAAGCAGGCTGTGTAAAGAAGTGAAGGCAATGCAATGTAGAATGCCGAAATACAAGATAGAACGTTCAGTAAATTATGGTCTGGGTGGAAAAGAATGATTTCTTTGGATAAAGAGTGGCAGAACGTTAGCCAAGATGAAAAGCGTAACATATACATATAGAGAGAGGGATCCTCTCTATATATAATATATACATATAGAGGGAGGGAGTGTGTCTGGATTTTTAGAAGAATTGGGATGGGAATCACTATCACAGCGTAGATTAAATTATAGGCTGAACCTCTTAACTAAATTTCAGGAAAAACATTGCTCTGACGACGTGAAAAACATACAATTAACCCCCTCGTACCACGGCAGATTAGATCGCGCCAATAAAGTTAAAGAGATAGATTTTAGAACCGATAGGTATAAAATGTCATTTTTTCCGCGTACCATTCGGGACCATAACAGCTGTGATCGTCGTCATGAATAGTGCGAATAGTGACATTAGCTAGATTTTCTCTTTATCTTCTCTACGCTCTTATTTATGCATTATCTAAAAATTGATGTTCTTATTCATGCATGATATTTTGAATCTGTAAGAGTAGTCTTTATATCCCTTACATGTTGGAAAGATTGACGATAGAATGTTTCTTGGTTATTAGATTTTTCATTGGCGCGTTGCATGTGTGGTACGCTGGTTTCAGTGTAGTTCGGTGTTGTGCCGTGTAATTCATGCATGCCTCGTGTGGAAGCTCCCCCTGCCACACCCTTTGGGTGGCTTGCAGGACATGACATAGATGTAGATGTATATCCAAAGGTACAGCACTACAAACAGATTCCCACTTACATCCAGACATACCTCATATTGGGAATAAAACAAAATAAAATCCAGGGAAGTATGTATAAAAAGTGATTGTCAAATACTTCCGTTGTCGGAATTGGTACAATAGATGCCAGAATCGCAGAGCCAATACAGTTGATATCAGCCACAATTTATTCCGCATATTCTAGGTGATATCCTCTGTTTCATTAAAACAGCAGTACCAGTTCCGGAATAGCAGGAGGTACGGACGTAGTAATCAATGTATTACGCGCGCGAATGCACTCGCTATACAAACTGGGTAAAGCATATGCACTTGTTGTGCAATCTGTGTAGTTAAGAATGCACTCGCTATGTATCTCACCATGTGGGTAAGCAATATGGATAGCATCAGGCAATGTGGGTAGCAGAAGTCGAAAAAGTATATAAAAAATCAAATTATACAGCATAAGTTTAATGAGCACATTGCACTCATACGCGTGAGATGGACCGTAAAAATTCATTTATAGGCTAGTTATCGTGATTCTCACGAAATTGAACGAATTTTTAATTTAGCTCATTTACTAGATGGAGCATGACGAGGAAACTCGCGACATTTTGTTTGATTACCCGGCTTTTAAATCGTCCGTCCGGAGAGTGCTGAAATTTCGTTCGAATTATGATCCTGAATATGAATTTTCCCAGTTTCTTAATGCCCATTCTCAAACTCAAACTAGTTTCACGATGTCCATTAATTGCGTGGTGTAATTCACTAACGCGAATAGTTTTTTTCGAATAGCTTTCTCTTACGCAAATGAGTGTTGATGAGCGCTGATTATGGAAGGTACAGTCCCTCCTCCAATCACACGTCTTATTGGGTTGATGACACTCGATTTTCGTGATGTCCGCCACCGAAATTCCCGATGTATGTCGCTATTCTTCCGATACGAAGATATATTTACAAAATAAAAATCGGTAATCAAACTTGATTATCAAAAAGACGTTTTATCCGGGGAGTATATGAAAAAGGAAATGAGGATCTTTTATTAAATGCAGAGACAATCTCACCGAGTCTATCTGTAATTCTTTGCTTATTACTTTCTGAAAAGTATCAATTATTATTACGTCACCAGTTTTTATGTGTTACCTCATTCTGTGATTGTTTTAAGAGCACAAAACCCTGTTAAGCACAAAATGCTCCGTACACGCATCATAATCGCTTCTGCTGAGGATGCCATACTGACATATGCCTAAATCTGTGTTTACACGATGAATATACCCGTGCGATTAGATCCGTTAACACATTCTCCATTGAAATTGTACAATGTAACCAGGCAAAGTTACGCAAATACATGAACATGTGGCAATTTAATAGCCTCTGTTTCAATCTGGAGCATATGTTCTGGCATCTATCCAGCCAGGAACTTGTGCGGGGACGTGAATCTTGTAAATACGCCTTAGGTGGGTCTGGCCTCAGGGTCACTAATTCCAGAGTTCATGGAAACATGGAATGAACATCTTTGAAGTATATTTTATCAGTTTATATGCAAATAATTTTGGGTTTCCGGGCTAGTTTCCCTGTAAATCAGCCTTGAAAGTGAAGATTTTAACATGGACCCTTATGGAGATTGCTCAGATTACAGCAGAAATATGCCAATTTAAACGGAAAAGTATATTCATGCTTTTAATTAAAACTGTTTATAAGAAGCGTCAAGTCCAGGGAAGTTGAATAAAAATAAAATATAGGCATCCTACCGTCTTTCCATTGAAGTAAATAGCGAATTACTGCCGTAAACTAGTCAAAATACGGTAGTTCCATGCAAATAGCGCTGCAGTCGGCTCCTTTGACTGGAGACTGGACAAATGTGGCCATTAAAAATTATCCGAGGAATAATATGCATATTTCGCACCTTAATTGTGGTTTTAAATGGTTAACACATTTCATCAAAGGAAGCATGATTTTTAAACTGTATAAATAATAATAATGTATTCGGTATTTGTCTTGACTCACATAGTCAAGCCAGAGCCACTTAACGCTTCCATATTTCCATGTCGAATGCGTTGATTACACGTATCAGCGGCGATTCGGCCGCGTTTTTACAGCGCACTGTAGTGCACAACGGATATTCATGTAAAGCTTCTCATATGGGCAGTCATCCTATGACCTTTTCTTCTCCCTTTTAAAATTTGGCTAATTTTGAAAATTGAAATTTAAAACGGACCACTTTATTGACACCGGAAAAAACGGGAGGTTTTATAGTACAGTTGCACTCTCCGATCTCTATTCTAAGAACTTCATATCACTTCCCGCATCATCTTATCTCGACATGTGATAATGCGATTCCTTGAAATACACTATTAGTCACTTAGTAATGGATCAGTTAACCTTTCTAGCTGCGCGTTAAGGAAAGAGAGAGAGTCTAGGTTTTCCGCAGCAGCAGCTTCACAAACACGCACTGGAAGCGCCTTTCCGGCGTGTTGCAGGCAGGCATTACGCATATGCAGTTGATATACCGACTGCTGTGGCATATTTCGGTAGCGCTCTCTGTGACAGCGGTGCTCGGATGCAGAGGCAGCGCTCCATTCAAGTCGAGTTACGCGTCCAACCCTGGCCTGAGGATGGGGCTATGCATCGAAAACGTGGTCATGATAAATAAAATTATTAGTGTGAATATTTGGACTTTTAAGTACCACTTTCGTTTCCAGTGCTTCCTTATTCGTTTTTTCCTGGCTCCCAGCTCTTCATTCTCCTCCGTGAGGTTGGAAAGCGGAGAGGGAGAATTCATGGGGTATGAGGCTCCGTTGGTTGGATGGCGGCAATCTGTCGCCTGGGGGAGGAGGAGGAGGCAAAATGGAGAAACCTTTTTCCCCTCTCCTCATTTCGTTCTCGTGAGTGCGTGTGTCAGCAATCCGAGAGCATTCTCCAACGGTTTCGCTTAACGGAAGTGTTTTCCAGCTATCGGGATGGGGTGGAGGGAATAGTGTCGAGAATTACAATGTCGCTCGCATCCTGAAAGCAAATAAGGCATTTATTTCTTCACTACTCCCCTTCATTCACCGGCATTAGTTACTCGCAGAGGTAACCGACGACTGAGGTAATTTGTATCAATTAAAATTTGGACAAGACGCGGTCCAGAAATGCGTGGCAAGTTTACCTTGTACAACTAAGTTGCTCATCTCGCGTGAGGTTTATTTTCGCACCGATGCGTTAATAATATTGCACTAGCTGACGGAAAGTAGAATTTAGAGGATTTAATTCAAAAATAAATAATAAAAATGCAGAGAGAATATATAATTCCGAGTTTGAGTAATTATCTGATTAATAATTTTTTGCAGAAACTGAAGATTGAGTGGCTCTTACTGATGATGTTTCAAAATGGAATGGCATTGTTTTTTATAACTGTCTTCAGTCAAAACTTTCAGATAAAAAAGTCCACCGCTATTCTAATCGCTCTTTTCACAGTTACATCATATTTTTCGATGACAAACATACAGCTTTTTCTGGGGTTTTTCAATGATAGTTTCGTCAAGAGACATTCTATTATGTTGCGAAATCCTTAAAACGTATTTTCACGATAGCTTCATATTCATTCATCTCTCTTTGTACTGTTATAGGGGTCATCCCTCTCTGGATAAAAGGTACTTTAATGAGGAATGGACCAGGACTACATTACTTCGGGAACACGTCCTTCGACCACCTGTTTGACTGCTCTGCATTGCTTCACAGGTGAGTCCAACATCCACACGCCTCTCACCACAAGAAAAGGCGAATCATTGGCTTAAGGGTTCAGTGGTTCAGTTTATGAAAGTCTGACTTGGGCTGTTTTTGAAATCTTCTGGGGATCTCCTCCGGGTAAAATTCTGCACTGCTGCCGAAGATTGGATGGCCGAGTATTCCATCGTCTTCAGGGCTGAATGATTCCGAATGGTGCTTCAGGGATGAATGGGCGCCCCTATGACGATGGGCGACTGGGCCACCGATATGTCGAATGCAATGTAGAATTTCACCAATAGACTTGAGACCCAGCTTACGCCGGAAAGCATTAGATGCTTCTGACGCGCGCTATTATAACCAGAAGGTGGTATTTAATATCGACGGGTATATATTTCAGATTATACTCCCGCGAAACTTAATCAATAATTCTTGGATTCAATTAAAGTAATCGATCGTCTTAGCAGAGATCCGACGGGATAATTTACAACTGAGGAACGAAGTATACTGTAGATGTTTATTTTCTTCTTGTCGAAGGTCTCATGATCCAGATTTAATTTTTCACGATGTAGCTACCTGTCTTAAATGGCTAATGAGAAGGCTAGAGTTCATAATGAGCTAATGAACCCGTAGCTGGAACCACAATCCTTTCGATAAGAAGGCAAAAATTCACTACCGTTTGAGTCTCCCGAGGAAAATGCATTGTACCGGTTTTGACTTGACATATAGTAGGCGGTATGCTGAAAAAATATTCAGATATGATAAAAGGAGGGACAAGGACCCATTTTTTCTAAACATTTAATCAATAAAACATATTTTTTAATCAAAGTTCTATGCCGCACGTACTTTTTTATGCCAAGAAACATTGTTATTCATGGCACAACCATTGGGTGAGTTTTACAAATGCGATAATTCAACGCATGCATTAAGAAAATTTCTGATATCTAATTGTATACCTATTCCTATATAATTGGGCCAATATATTTATATGTAATACAATTTAGAAATTAGTTAAAGTACATGTTCTTCATACCAAAGATCTGTTTTGCTCCAACTTGTGCACGCTAGGAATAGATTATTATCTATTTTTCCGATCATTGCATGTACCAATGATAAGGTACGTTGTCACGCGTACGGATGTAAGAAATACACCAAGAAATGAAATTCACCGTGATATCCTGCCATTCAAAAAAATCCTCTGACTTGACTGGGATTCGAACCCGGAATTCGGACCGTGACAGCACCTGACAGTCAAATGATTTTTTACGGCGAATTTCATTCCTCTGTGTAATATTATTCATGACACAATCCTATTATTTGAGTTCTACAATTGCAATGAATCAATGGGTACATGAAGACTAATGTTATATAAACAATTTAAAGATCCTTAATTCTGTACCACCCCCGATTTAAATATCCTAAAATATTTTTGCGAATTCAATATTTGGATTAGCGTGGTCTCTGATAAACAGATTTAATTGCCTGGAATGTAAGAATTCACTCAAACAATTTGGGGAATGATTTTAGATTTGAGCAAGAACTTTGGCAAATTCTCCGGACTTAGGAGGTTTTAGGAAAGAGTCTGAATAATTTATATAGGTACCGAATACAAGTGTTGTGCCATTGAAAAGATGGTATTATTTTTTCTTCTATAACTTCCCATAATGCAAGCAAGGACATAAATTTGACTCACGCTTGTAGGGCTCCTTGACATAAATTCCGCGAGCCCAAATCCAATGGCAAAACAAAAAACTGCAACAGGAACGTTTGAAAAAATGCCACATCACTGGCTGGCTACCTGTAGCGTTCGCGTGACAATGATGCAAAGCCGAGCAGTGGAGTCACCTTACCATGGACAGTGATCCGTAACCGATCGAATTGCGTCTGGGATCCTTACATAATTGCCACCTCGACAATGAACATCTCCTTTGTTTGCCAAGAGGAAGTACGAAGTATTTTCTAATAACTCTAGCACTGCAAGACCTCTTTCCATAGGAACTTAGTTTCAGCGTCGGTGGAATCATATTTACTCCAGAAAGGAAAAGCAATGGCAGGTTCTGAGCCATCACGAAGGAGTTCCATTATGTTACGCCTGACACTATTGAATTTATATTTACTCCAGTCACCGACGAAATATGAATTATATGAAAATATTCAACGCTTGTTTGACATAAAAATGGAACTAAAATATGACGCGGACTTTAAAGATATGAGATCAGTTACTTTGTTGGATGATCGCTAATAAAATCCGTTGATATAATACTACAGTAAATTCAAAGGATCATATTTTCCTGGGAGAAGAGCAATGAAAGTTTCGGTGTATTTCTTAATCCTTTTCTGTAAGAGTACTCAAGTTCATTGATCAAAACCTTTTTCATATATACCGAGAAGATTCAATTCCTGGCTCGTTCAACGCATGAAATTGCCATTGAAAATTTTTCGATTCCATTTCATAAGTTATTATGTACAATACTGCCACACGAGCAGTTTCCATATTTCAATGTGGAGAAGACTTCAAGAGGAGGATTCTCTCCGTCAGATGGGATGCTCAACTGTGGACTGTTGGCGCTCTTCGTCAAGAGTCGGCTGATGTAGCCACCAGTTTGTTCTCCAACCCTCCCCCATTCCAAAAATAAACTCACCTTCCTACCTATCTAGATACCTTTATTGTAGTAAAAGACCTCAATTGTTGGTCTCTTCCCCAAATAACTAACCAATGGTAGTAACACTACACGTATCTTAACCCTTTAAGGTCCAAGGGACTGTCCCATACATAAGGTACAAGGGACCAATGTCCCATATTTTTGAAATTCTCTCAAATTCAATTGAGAAGGTCTATGTATTGTAAGGATTGGGTGTATGATTGTAAGGATTGGGTGTATTGAAGAATAGGCTTTTGGCTTCTAGTTTAAAATTATTTTTGCGATATCCTTTAGATATTGTAGTTCCCACATTGTTAAGAACTTTCACTTGAAATAATGTTTACGAATCGGAAATTTGATATTTTATAACAAATCAATGAGGAGGTCAATTAAAACAGGACTTTCGGTTTATCCTTCATGTGTACCTAGCCTGTAGAGTTAGTGCCAAAAACTCCACAATTGTGCTTTAGTTTTGACAAAATTAGTGTTTTCATGCCATGGGACACATATGTCCCTATGGACCATAAGGGAGCGCGACTTGGTATTATTTCACGTAAACTGATTCGAAGTAACTGAATGGCTAACGATATTAGCACCACCTGAACGGTAACTGAGGTTGAACGCAAAGCTCCACATGGAGATGGGTTTTATTTTTGCCTTGTGACTGTCCTGGAAATGGAAGGCAGGAAATTGCTTGCTGTGTCCCAACTCAGAGGTATTGTTTTCAAGTACTCCAACTGTTGCTTGTATATAGTATTATAACCTGCTCTCCGCATCATGTTTGCTGGCAGAAGGGAAAATGCCTATCATGTTTTATTTCCGTTTGTTATCTCGTGGTGTAGATAGGATATCCATGAATAAGAGCCTAGACGCTGCCCCTATGGAAAATTTATATATGCTATACTGACTTGGGGGCGCTGACCCCAACTACTACTCCATGGTGCAGACCTTTTGCACCACTCCAACGGGGCGAGAGAGACCCTCGAGGTTGTGGCTGTGGTCGCCATTTGGAAGGCACACAATGAATCACATGCTTCTTCCTCACTTTTGAAGTGCTATGACGTAGTTCGGCAAGGATACATACGACCAAACGACGCAATAGGCCTGGTATACGGAGGGAGAAATAGAGGGAGGGCAAAAAAGGTACAAAGTAAAGAAGGGGCTCGGGGTTCCTCTGAAGAAAAGGCACACCATACCATTTTGGCGGTGCCAACCACCCCTTCCTTATGTGGTAAGATCTCTCCTCTCTCTCCGGTGGGGTGGTCAGGGTCCTCCACTTTTAGTCATGCCCCTGTTGTGTTTTGATGCAGTTCTGTGCAGAGAATACCTCCATACGACGCAACTGCCTCTGCTGGTTGAGTGATTCTCTTCGTTTTGCTGTGGCCTGATACTGAGAGCAGCACGGTGAGTAAATCCTCTTTATTGCGAATGTAGTTTATACATTTTAGTATGGGTGTGGGTGCTAATACACTTGTCATCTGTTTCATTCAGTGGTTAGCCAACTGAAAAGAATGCCGATAAAAGAACGCTTATTCGCTGTATCTGACAATGCTATTGAGCAGATTCTGCTAGCTGATGACAGCGATGATGAAGACAATCTTCCGCTTGATGAAGAAGATCTAGGCTTCCTTGGTGAAGATACTGATAACGTGGGTGTTGAAATCATTATCGAACGCCCAGTTCCAGAATTATCATTTGCCGGCCCTTCTTCTTCGCCGAAACCATCGTCATCGGTGTAATCATTAAAATCCATGCCGACAAAATTTGGCAAACCAACTACTGTCCCTTCATCTTTAGAATCATCCAATGACCCACATGAAGCAAAACGAAGCAAACGTCATCCAAAAATAACCCAGAGCAAAGACATTACATTCACTTGGAAGCCCCGGAAATCACATTTCCAAATAGAAACGATTGATTATGAGTATGGAGCGGTGAACCTATATATAGACTTGAGTTTAGAACTTAGTGCTTATGATGTATTTAGAAAAGCCTGCGGTTTTGATGAACTGGTCGCTCTTATCGCTCAACAAAATGAACTCTATATGAAACAAATGGGGATATCTTTCCAAACTACTACCGAAGAGATTAGCGTGTTTTTCGGGACGAATTTAGTGATGGGTTATCATGTGGTTCCGAGTTTTAGGGACTATTGGTCCTCTGATCCTGACATGCAGGTGCCGTACATTGCCAATATAATGCCTCTAAGGCGTTTTGAAATCAGTAGGAATGCTTTGCATTATGCAAATAATGAAGAAATGCTTCCCAGAAGTCACCCTGATTATGATCGAGCTTTAAAAGTTCGGCCTCTGATTAAACATTTCAATCAATGCTTCCAGAATGCGTGGAAGCCATCTAAACAGCAGTCTATAGATGAGCACATGATACGCATCAAAGGTCACAACATCATGAAGCAGTATATTAAAAGTAAACCTATAAGGTGGGGTTTCAAGATGTGGCGCAGATGTGATTCAAAATCTGCCTATTTGTATCAATTTGACTTGTATGCAGGTAAAAAAACTGACCCAGAGTATGGTCTTGGAGAGGGAGTTGTTACGTTTTTGAGTAAATCACTTGAGTACTTGTGCTGCGAAATATACATTGACAATTTTTTCAACTCGCCCTTGCTTCAGCTGAGATTACAAGAAAAAAATATATACCTATGTGGCACGGCTCGCAGTGACAGAAAACATATGCCAAAGAATCTCAAGCAAGATAAAGACTTAAAACGTGGAGAAAGCCACATGCTATCAGCAAATGGTGTAACTTGCGTGAAATGGATGGACAACAGATCTGTAATAATGCTGTTAAATTTCATTAATTCCAATAAGTCGAACACTGTGTCCAGGAGGCAACAAAAAAATGGCAGAAAAGATCCAAATTCCTTGTCCAGAGATAATAATAGCTTATAACAAGTTCATGGGTGGGGTCGATCTATGGCCCAAAAAAAATCACATGAAATTGACAGAAAGGCAAAGATTAAGTTCTGCTTGCGAATATTTGTCCACCTGTTGGATATTGCTGTGAATAACGCTCACTGTATATGCACGCAGCTAAATGAAGGCATGAATCCTGAGTATAAGGCTATTTCACCTCTTCAATACAGGCAAATGGTAGCAAGGTTCCTTATAGGAAACTATTCCAATAGGAAGAGAGGTGTTCCAGCTGCTCCTGTCCGTAGTAGTAGGAACAGCATGCCAGCACCACAGCCTGAGCACAAGTTGCTGAAAATGCCTAGACGGAAGAGGTGCGCTGAATGTGCAAAAAATAAAGTTTAAAACCGAACAGCCAATATGTGTGGAATATGCCAGGTTTATTTGTGTTACACAACAGTACGAAATTGCTTTTTGAGCTATCACTGTGTGTAGGACAGTCACACGAAAATAATTGCATTTTGCAAGTTGCATTTTTTGACATGGTTATTTATTAATAACTTTATTTATGCATAAAATATTTGTCTTAATCATAGTAACAATATACAGTAAAATGTTATTATATGTTGGTGAATGCTCTGAAAAACTTGATTTTTTTCTATTTTATCTGTTAATTTATTATTTTTCCTAATTTATGCACATGCTAAACGTTGCCATAAGCATGGAATTTTAAGAATTTGCATAAGAAATGTTTTAAATACCAGAAGACGATATTTATTGGCCTAATTTATAGAAATAAATCATTCCATAATCAATATGTTTGATTCTTTTAATTTTGAACGAAATTTACCCTTACCGTCCATAGGGACATATTTGTCCCAGGCTGTATCTCATAAACTATTAGAGATATCACTTTAAAATAAATATTTTTGGAATCTACGCATCAATATTAGCCTAAAAATGTGTCTTGTACTTCAATTTTATGGCTGCAATCCTTATGGACCTTAAAGGGTTAACAGCACATTCACACTATGGCGGAAAAGGGTCGTTTTTTTGGAAAATAGGAAAGTGGGTAACGAGAGCACATTTGCACAATATGACAGGTTGTAATGCCAGAGGTTTACCGCTAAGGCTAAGGTCAGAACAGTACTAGTAGTCGTGAACCTCACTTTTTCCCTTGCAGAAACGATCTGGAATTATTTAATTGGAAAAATATTAGTGGTTGATCTAATGCTTACTAATGGTATTCCAAAGGTCCGACGAATTTCAAGAAAGTGAGAAAGAAAAATGCCCCACATAGTTTTAAACACGGATGTCCGCATTCAAATCTTAAAGCAGCAATTTTTGTAATAAATTCCCAATCTATTTTTGCAAACTCCATTGATAGTGAAAGTTAACCCGCAGGCCTAACGAACTGAATTACCTGCTATAAGTCTATTCCTGCATGCTATAACCCTCCAACAAGTATGTCTGTTTTTGATAAGAATATCTTACTCCGTGAAATATAAACTTATGTTTTATGAGATTCACCGATTTAATTACCAGCGTCATCCATCCAATGAACAGTCACTAGGTCCAGGGCGTTTAACGATCTATGATCTACAAACAATCGGATAACAATGCTACTTTTTTCGGCGATCATCTTTATTGTTTCTATGTTCGTTCCGGTCACAGGCATGGAAAAAAGGCGGTCACTGGCCGGTCGCAAAGTAAATACATAAATAAATATAAAATAAATTCACTGGTTTTAATATTTCGGTGGCCCAAAACCGCCTTCTCCAGGGTAATAGACGGTAATCAGAATTATGTTTACCGTCTATTACTCAGACGAAGGCCTCGTCCACATCTATGAATATTTGTGCCCAATGCGTTTGCCGCAAATATTTTTGGCGCAAATATAAAAATTATTTTAACACAAATATTTACGCTGTATGGCGTGTGCCAGTGATCAAGTCGGGTAGACAGGGTCGACAGACAAGCATTCTTGCGGCAGAAGCGTCCAAATCGAGAACCTGAATACGGCGAAAATTCTTTGTTGTTCGTCAAAAAATCGACTCCGCTCGGAGCAGCTGCGTTGAATGTGGAATAAATTCCTGCTTGCGTTGTCACGTCCACATTTACGCAAAGTCCAGCTCATGCTCTAAAATTGATGTTGTGCATCCTACTCGACGCAAAAGTTTATAGGCGTGGACGCGACTTAAGATGCAGCTCACATCTATTGTTACTACTTATTCGGAATACAAAAATTAGCCCCATATCTCTCCGGCTTAAGACAATACAATTACTAGTGTGCTTTTGAAAATGAAAATTGTAGTCTGTGCGATAGTTATTCAAGATTATATTCCTATCGTGAACCCAGCGATTATGTAAGTCCCCCAAATTAATAGCCATACAATGGCTCATCAGATAAACGTTAGTCCTCAGATATTTCGTTCATGAGATAGCGATATAACCTTTATGCAAAAAAGTCGGATGGAACAAGAACTACTCAAACGCTACCAGAGCTGGTAGACGTCGGTGTAATGGGGTGCATTGATCGTGTTTATTTTTTCTGGCATTCAAATGCCTCGAAATGAAGAATTGTCTGATGGTGGGTTAACTTATCATTCTAAATTTGGTCAAAATGAAAAAAACATCTAGCCTTGGTGTAATACTTGAAGTCAGTGAAACTCCGGTAAGCACTTCCAATAAAACTTATAATTTTTCGAATAAAATATCTCATCGAGTATGAAATTTGTACCAAGTCAGGCTTATAAATGCATGGAAACATGAACTAGCTTTGTAGCGGTACCTAGCTCCAAGGAGCCAGGGAATTTTCGACAAATTCGACGGCTAGGCTACCCGAACTTACATTCTGGAGTTCTAATAGCGGTTTCATGATATTTTATTAAGATTGCGAACTCCATGTATTTTATCAAATTGACATTACATAATATCTTTAAGTATTCCACTCTGCGAGCTATTTTAGACCCAAAGAGGTCAAACGTTTGAATAACACGGGATGAGATACTTTTAAAATAAAGTCCAATCAAAATACCTGCCCAATTAAACTCTCAAGTGAGGTACTCACACAATTAAGCTTGTTTTGGAATGGAGATGTTCCTCTTGGCTACGGAAGTCTCTGCCGTGGTCTGCACAAATCCAAATCTCGGAAAAAACTCAGCTCAACGTCAATGATCACATCAAATAAATCGTCCGGAACACAAACCTGTCCGCCAACGCACAAATCGACAACTGATATAACTATGTACTGTTCCCGGGATGCGGATTAACGCCACGGAAAAGTAATTTCGTAAATAATTATCGTTAATATTTGGGAATGAATCTAGCGCTATCACCGAAAGAAATTGCACAATATTCCGGCGATCAGTCCTCAGGAATGACGACTCTGTGTGGATCGCTCTTCGCGTCTCTCGCTTCCGCGTACAATCTGATAATGAACGCCTCCCAGACCCCCTCCTACATTGTTCTCCTCTTCCCGTCCTTATCAGCACAAAGATAGAGCTAACCCACGACCAATCGAGGCTTCAGTTGCAAAAATCGGAGGGTACAAAATAACTGGGCGCACGAAGAATTGCAAAACGCTTCCCTTATCGGACCCAGCCCTAAAAAACCTGCCAAGAACCGCGGGATTAGCACAAGCGAGGTTCGATGGATATCCGATTTACTTTTTCAGTCGTTGCGCCAAAATAACTTTCCTTTTGACGCTTATCGCTATCTCTTGATAGCGTGGGCTATGGAATAAGATGGTCACTCACCGAATTATACATTACTTTTTCGCTTAGAATAACAAAGATGAAATAGATATTTTGATTTTATTCAGGTCTGGTCTCATGCTGTATGATTAACACAAACCATGAGTTGTCGACATGGTCACTTTATTTTTTTCAAGTTTTGAAGTTCGCCGGTTTCTTAGATGACTTGATGGCTGAAAATTTTACCAAAGTTGGAACGGTTCTCTTGCCATTGCTTCAGAGTGAGTCACTAATCGAGCATCGGTCTATTTTGCGTGAAAAATAGATCCAGTTTCGTTAGGAGAAAATTTGTCGGAATTCAGTCTTAAAAGATATGCATACCATAGGTGTTTGTGAATTAGAATTACTGCAATTTAATCTGTACTCATGATCAGAAAAATGTCAAAAGAAACAGGAATCTTTCATTAATAGTGGTAATATTTCGAACGCAAGATTTAAAAAGCATAACTTGTAACTTTACGACACTAATATAACATGATGACTGGCATGTGCCAGAGGTCAATGAAAATATTTTATCTCTTACATTATTAATAAAAATATGATCTCTTAAGCTTTTACTCTTTTCAAAAGAAAACCTGGCCACAATTGAAACCGTTTCTGTGAAAACCACCAGATCATGCGCTGTGACTCAATGGTTTAACGATTTCCAAAAAAAATGTACCAAGCCAATTTCAATTAATATATTAGATTGACGTATTCGAAAAATGATTTTTCACTTCTTAGGTAATATCATCGACTCCATAATTAAATGATCAGCATATGGGCTATCTGGTAAATTTTACATGGTGGCGAATTTTAATGTGTGTTAAGTCTGAATTTAAAACCAATGATTTGAGTATTTCAATTTTAAAGACGCCAACCCTAACAGAACTGCCAAAATGAGTGAGATGGAATACAAAAATAGTGTACAAAGAAATTTCTTAAGTCTACAATGAACCTACGGCAGTGCCCTATGATTTTCGAGGAATGTCACTGATATCGATTTGATTAGTAGTAAAAAAAATTCAATTCTAAAGCCATTTCCCCAGTATTTCTTCGATGTCTAGATTTCGGAATGCAAAAACACGCTACATCCAGAGAAGAAATGTCAATCAACTCGAAGCTGGCCCCGCTTTCTGCATTGTACAAGTCAACATCGATGATGCGCAAAATACCACTGCCATTTCCAAGGTTACAGAAGCTTGTGGTTGTTCTCGATTATTTTTATTTGAGCCTCTTACTATTCGAATTGAAGTGATAGGGGAAGGGCAGATTAGGATCAAAAGATCACTTCGCTAAAAGGACTGAGAGACATTAGTTGTAAGTAGTAGAGTGGGTTGGGACATTCACACGAGTGCAGCTCACTCTTGCCGTAATTTAGGACGTGAAATGGACAGCAATTGAATGAAAATGGAAACCATCCTATAAAAATACAGCTCTTTCACTAATTGCACTTACATATATTTCTATTATGCCTAACTAGGCACTTTTAACTCTCCCATGTTTTATTACCAGACACATAAACTTCTCCGCTGCTCAAAAGTGTCCATTACCTCGTCCTAATATTCCCATCAACTAGAGAGGAAAATACTATTATCGATGTAGTCGATGCGAAGAAACGTTAGGAAATTGCAGAGGATGAGAATTTTCTGACAGGTACCACGCCAAACTCTTGACTCTGATTCCATATCCCCAGTGTCAATATGAAATGTAGCTTCTGACACAGAAGGCAACTACTTCTTTCCAACCGAACACGAAGAATCTACCACGAGAAAAGGCATGAATAAACCATTTTGCGAGTAACCATGGGAGAGAAGCATTTCGCTGAAGGGGGTGTGGGGTATCGTTTACAACGATAAACTGTTAAGCGTGGGGTAAGGCTTCCCAAGGATAATCTGAATGTCGCGGGCTTTGTATCCTTGCCGGTAGGTAGACTACGTATTGCAATGCGGCGTCGGCATCCGATTCCAAGAGCGGGATTCTGTTTCTCCCTTATATCATCGCGTCAAGCAATAGGACGTTAAAATGACAAATGCGCGAATGGATAAGTCAGTTGCCTTGCATTTCCCAAGGATGTGCCGAGTTAAATTACCCTACTCCCAACAGAAAGGACAGCAAATTATTCTAAATATAATTTAAATTTTGAAGTTTTGTTGCTCTCTCAGATATTTTCCTACTGCAGGATTTTTTCGGGACAAATCATCATCGGATGGCCTGTAAAACTGTCTGACATTTGGAAGTAACCTAATCGTAGTTGAAGCCTGAGTCGGAAAAACCAATGAAAGAAGTGGACTGAAGTAACGCTCAATGATTTACGACCATGTCTAAACTTACATAAACTGTATCTAGCAGGCTAATCTTACCATTCTATCAGCAGAACACATTGTACGGCACACCATATACGAAAATGCAAATTTCGTATCGGGCATCGGTGAATTTTTTTCTCTGAGGATATATATTATATATACAGTTAGATATTAAAATGACAAGCGGTGAAGAACGCTGAGATAAAAATGTACGGGTGACACAAAAACTAAACCTCCGGGAATAATTCTGAATGCATTTCGAATTCAGGATTTTAAAATATAAAAGTCGAAACTCCATTTCCATGTGAAAAACCCATTGTAAATGGTAAGATTGACTTAACTATTATACAAATTTAGGCATAAAAATGACAAACTATATACTTTAAGTGGAATGACAAAGTTAATCTTATCATTTACAATGTTAAGCAAATTCCACTGTGACAACGCAGTTGAAAACCTCATGTTAACCAGTGGTATCGTTTGAAAAAAAATTTCGGAGGTCGAGGAAATTATACGATACAAGACGTATTCCATGCATTAGAAGAACAAATAATCTGGATTGAAGGATCTAATATGCCTAATACATCCTATCATAGTCAATGCTACTTGGGCACGATGGTAACAAAGGCATTTTTTTCAACTTCGCATTGTTCATCTCCGCTAGTCATCAATCCTAAGATTGACTTGCTGGAGATTTCCACGCCATCCTGTTTTGAACCAACTTCTAGTTATAATTGTTATTCGATATCTCTCATAATTGGCGTCATGGTTTCATCCTTGGTATACCTCTATAACGCTTCCCATTCGTTTACCACGTCATTCTTGTATCCAGGAGGCTGAAAAGGCTTTTACGTCAAAGTTTTCAGTTTTCTTAAACCACGTGTCAGTATTTTGAGAATTACACGCTTAAGTTTAAAGTACATGCCTTCGGAACCCTCCGCAAATTTAAGAGGAAGGGGGACAAAGTACCCTTACCCCATTGAAATCCTTCCTCCTTGTCTTTCCCGTATTGAAAGAATATGCTTCCGGTAGTTATTCGCCTATTTTCTGAATAGAACGCTTCCTTTGCTTTTGACACTCGCCCCACTCTTCCTTTTCTAGCGAATTAATAAGGGTGTAAAAACAACAATTTCACTATGGTATGGGATTATAAACAATAATAACTATAGCATGATAACATTATTGTATTTCATTTGCAGATTATTTTCACTGTTTAACTATGCCGATTGACTAGATGGCATAAATCAACCCGGTATTATTCAAAGTTGAAAGTGTTCAAATAACTGGGCATGAATTGCAGATTGACTGAACGGCGGATCTTTGAAAGTGAAATAAAATATTTCGCGGTAAATGAAGAAACTTTTTCTTAGCGCCGGCAGCTATCGCAAAATATTTTGGCATACGAATTCGCGTAGCGCTACTTCTAGGACAGCTTTTCGGATTAGATGGAGAGAAAATATGCAAAGGGAGGTGAGCTGTGGAAATCAAAAAGATTTCATCCATGGAGTCCCATTTTCCGTATATTTTTAATGGTGGGCGCATTACATGCCAATAAAATTCAAACAAGGGAACCAAATCAACACCCATTCATCCGCAGTGACCGATTTCCATGCGATAGACCCCTCTAGACATTAATTCATTCAATACTCATGTGCCACGAACATTTGCGACGCACGAACGAGGAATCTGACGGCAAAATTAATAAACAAGGCAGGCCAGAGGCAACTGGAAGATTTGAAAGTGTTAATCACTCTACTGCCGGTTATGTTTACATTACCCAGGATCTCTTTTGACGTCAAGAACATGTCATTGATTTTTCTGGCCTTGAGTCGGGGCAAGGATGATTTATACCAGTTCCATTAAATGTCACATAAACGGCCGATAGAAAGCGGAGAGAGCATCGATATCGAGGGTAAACAGTCTTAGTCACCTCGTACCGATAACCGCTCAAGCATACTGCAGGAGCTATACGGTGTAACTTCACGATTTAACATGGCAGCGAAGTTTACGGGATGAATTGAACCCATGCCTTCTTTACTCCTGATGAGGAACATGAAGTATTAGTGAAAACCATTTCTATCTGAAGTACATATTCTTAAATATTAAATAATTAAATTTTGTCGACTAATAAAGACGTATGAAAATATTTCTTTTTCAAAATCACACACTCAAGGCGGGGGAAACTCCCTACGTCATTGGGAACCTTGCGGGTGAGATGATATTACAACTAGTATGATGACGCGATTCCGAGTGAATTTCAGTTGATTGACGATCATTCAACGAAAATAATTGTTTTATTTCCTTTAGTTCTTAACTTCTATAGTCGGGTTTTTAATGACCCGACGATAGCAGACGACCGGTCTAAAAGACGTCGGGCCTTTTTTGAACTTGTTCTTTTTTTGTAGTCGTAAAACAGCCGCTTGCAGTAACTTGGCTACAATATAATCCTAGGGAAGAGGGGGGAGCAGACCAGTTGAACTTAAGACAGTGCGGGTGACGGTTGCTATTTACGATCAATTCGGAAAATCGGGTGAAAAAAACCCGATGATAGAGTGCACGTGGTCAAAAACCACGATAGTAGTTAAGGGTTAAGAAAGACACAAAAAATTACTTTTAGATCTTAAATTAGTTAAAATATTTCTGCAGCAGATAAGCGATACCGATCGGTGCGAGCAATGACGTCAAAGCCATCGACAAACTGTTTTGGATTCACGTAATTTATTTTTTAATTATTTTTTCTAAAAAAGTGGATTGAAAAGACCAGCGGTGACGCATAGAATAATGAATTATTCAGAGCCTTACAGGAAAAATTTCTTTGACCTCTTGAGAAAGTCGAAGAGTTGATTATACAGCCTTTTTTGTCCTATGAGCTAGGATCGCATCTCAATTACCGAGCAATGGCAACGCACACATTTATCAAAAACATTTCTTTTTCATTTCATTATCAAAACGTTTTCGTAAATAGTAGTAAAATAAAACGTATATCAGTTGCTTTTAAGACTTTATTATTTCTTTTCCTGCCGGAATTGATGTTAATTGCTTCCAACATGGTGTGCGGAGCTTTCTATATTTTACATGGTTATCATCCGCTATCGCCACACCAACGAAAAAAATTCTTCCGTCCACATACAGCATACACATCGCCACGAAATTATCGTTAATTATCACACTGACTACGCACATTTAATTCCCCGAAAATCAAGTCTATAATCTGTTTTAAAGTCTGTCTGTGTAACACGAGTTTAAGCGTGAATCTAAAAAACAGATCAATATATCTAATTTACCAACGCATCAAATATGAGATAATTATTTTATACTTAAGATCAGTATGTGAAATATTCGTATGTAGTATGGAGCGTGACACTCTATGGATCGGAACATCACCATGGACCATCGGAAAAGTAGACTAGAAAGACTAGAATCCGTCGAAACCTGATGTTGGAGGATGATGCTGAAGATCAAATGAACGGGGATAATAAGAGATGAAGGAACATACAGAAGAGAAACAGGACCTCATGGAACACGATATGGAAAAGAAGAACCAGATGGATTGGGCACACACTGAGGCACAATAGGTTTTTGAAGAATGTAATTGAAGGAAAAAGAGAGGAAAAAGTCATAAAAGGAAGGCCAAAGGATAAATATCTAGGGCAGTTAAAGAAGAAAGTATGTATACCTATACAAAAGAAGAGCCACGAGAAAGTAAGCAAAAAAGCATTAGACAGGGAAGGATGGAGGGCTGCAACCACCCAGTCTTAGGATTGAACGACCAATGATGATGATCTTATGCTTTCACTGATAGTGAGTAATGATGCTAAATACTGATTTTGTCAAACATCATCACACTAAAATTGTGAAAATCTGCCAATGTTCTAGCTGCCAAGCAACTGAAGCATGTTTACTGCTTAATTATAACAAAACAAGGAAAGTGGGCGCAATTTCCGGCGTACGCTTTGTAGCTTTAACTTGTTGGTAGTTTTAACGAGATAGTTCCCTAGTCATAATGAAGGCGATATAAGAATTATACGTTGCTGTAGGCTGTAGCTGTAGGAAGCATGGATTTAATATTCTATTATTAATGGTGCAATAAAATACTTATATATGACTTAAATTCTAAGCAATTAAATAAAAATACGTCTTATATGTAGGTATATGTCTTTCACTGGACTCACTTTTTCCGCGCGGTACGTTTAAACCTCATTCACGACGGAAAGTATTTTGTGATTATGAAAATTCACTGCGGTGAAAATGATTTATTTAAAAAAGGTTGAGGACACATACAAAATACACGCTGTTCATTTTTTCACTATACTTAGGTGTTAGAACTTCCTCATTTTGGAAATAATATCTCTCTGGAGTGCATACATATTATAGATTTTCCCATGAATAAGGGCAGGTATTTTCCATCAAAAATCTAGGAAAAAGGTTCAGTAAAGGGCTGATATTTAGGAATTTTTGGAAGGGTGAGATTTTTTTTCTTTAAAATGAGATCAAATTCATTGATGCCTAGGAGAAACCAGCCTTCCTTAAATATCAAGCCCTGAAAAATGATCCTTAAGGAAGGCTTTGCATTTGAGATCTTTAAATGAAGTATGTATGCTGTTGTTATTTATCCATGCACCAACTGATATTATCCTTAAAATAAATGCGCTTTTATCAAATAAAGTCTATTTTGCTGCAGTTTACTTTTTAATGTTTAAGTACTTGTAAAATAACACTAAGTATAATATCTTACTTATAATGGTAATGTGGTGGTACTAGAAAATATCAGGAACTCACCAGTTCCATGTGAAAGTCCACATGTCACCTTTGTTCCACATTGGTTTTATGTGGACGTCCACATGGGACTTCGGTTCCACATCGTCCTTATGGACTGTAAGGCAAACGCCTTGTGGCCGTCCACATAAGTTCCATATGGCCATGTTCCATATTAGCCACATGGAATTTCCATATGGACGGCCACATGGATTTTGACCAGGGTACTAAGTCCTTTTTATATGAAAATACACTTAACCATTACAAAAAAGTGTATGTCAATATTATGAAATTACGACTTATGTCCTGAAGTTTGACCTCAACTGAAATGCAACCCTAGTCTTACGGAAATGCTGCATTATGATGTGCTGGTACATATAAAAAAATCATTTAAAAAAAGAAAGATTCTCTCTCATTATGGAAAGTGGGTCGTATTACTCGAAGACACGTTGAGAAGTCAGGAGTAGAGTATCTTAATCCATATTCTGCTGTATACTTATTCGTGAGCTAGCTGTTTTATAGGTTCGACAGTCGCCAAGCGAATCGATTCATGGAAGCCCTAGAGCTGGGAACGGAGGGCGTCCTCCGGTGATTGAATCGGTAGTAGCGATTACAACACTCCTCCGGTTGTCTCCGTTACTACCGCGGTTGTTAGTGGAGGAAACAGAGGTTTCGGAGGACGCGGGGGCTTTTAGTGGTTGTAGGCTTTGAAAGACCTCTGAATTGTCTGCAATATGATTTTCTCATATAATGCCGTTTAATTGCAATGTTTATTAATCAAAGATGCTTATTTAGTCTCTAATTATCAATCTGCTCAACCAAATATAACTCAAATCTCTTCAGGCTCTTTCGACGTTTGACTCAAGTGAACAATCCATTCGATACTTATCGCAGCATGAGGCTACTAATAATAATAATGTTTAGTGAAATGCATACTTTCAGAAATCATGATTTTTACGTAGGTATAATGACATACACAATAGAAGAACGAGGGATACCACATTAAATGAAAGAATAAAGCTTCATCACTTGTGCAGATTATTGAACACCTTTGCACGCCTGATAATAGTTGCCTAGACTGAACAAATAACAATTTTACAACACACGCAGGAAGTCGTAATGTTATACCTTACAACTAGTAATCGGGTGCTTGTAATTGAGTAAAAGAAAATTATTCTCCTCGGAAATTTTTCATTCCCCCCATCTAATCTCATTGAAACATAAAATCCTATCAGGGCTCGAACCTAAGCTTAAATGTTGGGGTTATCGTTTTTTCTGATTCTTCGAACATTTAAGAACTTTCCATTAAAGTTTCATTCCTGCAGCTTGATAAAAAATACTCAAAAACCATCCTACTTAGAAGCCAACGAAACATTGCGTGACGTAGCGTTTCGGAGCAATCGGAGGTGCCGATTGGTTTCCAAAAAACAACTGCTCCGCTCCTACCGCTCATTTCCCAGCACTAGGAAGCCCACGGCAAAAACGTTTGAATTATCCATGGCAGTGCGTCCTTCAAAAGCTAATCTCCATGGAGACGTGGTAATAAACATTGACTCAGCTCTTAGGAAGTTTGTTTAGTGAGATAGGTCATCATAGGCTTTCATGATATCATCAATATCAGCTCGGCTGGCTAGTGGCTCAATATATATAGCTATATTGTGCTGCACCAACGGTATCTGCGGCATTGACAAAGAACGGAGATAATGTGGCGCCCTTGAAAGACCCCATTCAATTTCTTTTTAGTTCGGTACGCCTAAATTCCTTTGGGTGTGGGAAAATCACAGAGGAATGGGAATCGTGGGAACCACTTGGTTTTAATTCTTGTTTCAGCGGCCTGATGCGACGAGGAGTAGCTTTAATTATCTTATTAGGTGAGCTAAATCTAAAATTCCCCGACTGCTCGCCCAGAAACTCGAAAATATGTCAAGGCTGGCGATTAAAGACTTATGAAATAAAGTCAGAAAGGGTAATTGAAAAAAATATGCATGAGGTTTTGTCATTGTAGAAATGCATTGCTTGATTGAGTGAATGAACGAAGAATGATTTTAGTTTTCTCAACGACTTATTTCATTGGCGTACATTTCGAATGCAGTTCTTATATTGGGATTTCATTTTTTGTAATTTACCCGTTCTCTTCTTAAGATGTAATCCAGAACATGTGAATGTTACCAGGTACTGTCTTTAACTCGATGGTCGGTTTCATTGTTCAGCTGGCCAAGACTTTTTTGACGAATAGATTGCGTAATTTACACACATTGGTACCTTTTCAATCCTCTGTCTATGCCACCTGAGAGATTTGGTTTCATAGAATTAATCTTTGGCTTCACCTGGAATGGATCCCGATTCCTGGAATACCTGCTCTTTCCCTGGATTTTATAGAACGTGTCTATCGGGTAAAGTGTAGTTGTATAATTTTTCAGTCTTCTTTCGTCGACATTATTCCTATTCTTCCTAAAAATATTTAACACAAATACAGCAAAGCTTCTAAAGTGTGAATCCGAAGAGACCATCTGCGACCGTCCGCGACAGCGAAAATAAAATCGATTTTTCGGTCGAGAGCCCCAGTACGGAGCTGCCCGCTGGCTACGGAGAATTCTGTGACGCGACGTATGTTGGACGGCGCTATTTTCTATAACCTTCGTTACGGATATATAGACTTTATAGGCCATAGAATTAGTTTAATGTTTTTTCTTGTTACCTACTTATTATTAATATGTTATAACATAATCGCTGGATAGCACTTGAACATACATCGTGTGATGATAGCTGTTTCACTTGGAATCAGATGAAGAATTTTCCTCTTCGCTTCCAGAATCCAACATTTCCTGCTCGGCTTATTTTAGTATGAGTAAACTCCTCACTTCCATTGGCATGCTCCTGGTCTTCTTCGTCAATAATGGTCCGGAGTTGGAAATTAATGGGTCCGAGGTTAGGACGAGTCTGCGGAATAAGTTCTCGTTGGTTGTCAACCTCGAATGCTTTCTGCTGAAGCTTTCTCAATATTTTCTAGCACCCTTGTTCCGTGCCATGCCATCATTGTAATGCTTTTTGAACCAGCAATCGAAGTATACAATGTAAATTTTATGAGATTTTTTCAATGATTTGATGCGACAGTGTGTTCTTCTAGAGCGGGAACCAGTTGGTTATGTGGAGCTTGAATTACTGAAGTGTTATCTCGATGAACCCCCGTGACCTTCGGGGTTTCAGCTTGCTGTCTCTGCAGGTTAAAATGTTTCAGCCGGAGGAGCTGGTGATTTAGCCTTTACACAAATTTAGCCTTTTAAACAACTGGTAGCCACTATGCCTTCATTACGCGATCAATTTTTGGGATACTGCGACTGAACACGTGTACTCCCAGACGTATTAGTGGCGGAAGGAAACGTCTCAGTGGATGAGAAATAGAGTGGATGTTCGTTTCGGACGATTCTTTCAATGTTCTTTCGGACGCGAGCACAATTGTTGCGTCGAAGGGAAAGCGGGCGCGGCCCTTGGAGAAATCGCTCTGCTAAGTGACCGCTCATTCCCTCTTGACGGGTAGGGAGGAGGCCACCCTAGGGCCTGTGGCCGACCCAGGGCTCGATCCAAGGATATCCTCCGAACCATTGAAATGGTGATGGTGAAGGGCCGCGGACTAAGCGTCGGTCTTGGGAGGAAAGGCGGGAATTTTTTTAGCGCGAGAAAGACGAAACCAAACAATCCTTCTAAAGTCGATCCCTGACGACTAATCTTGGATGATGTGAAAAGTATTTTTAGTATTTTGAAAATAAAAAATACTCTTAACATGTATTTTCAGTATTTTGAAAATACAAAATACTCTTAAAATATAGTTTAAATACAAAATACATCGCCTAAAATGTATTTTCGATACGAAATACAAACTACAATTGTATCGAAAATACGTATTTCAAATACATGCATCTTCGATACTGCCCAACTCTGGCCATATGGCACTTGATCAGGAACAGTGTGGACGATGCGGAACTAAGGGCTGTCCACATCACTTTTCCTCATGCCACATCATTTTTCCACATTGCCCACATCATTTTTCCACTTCGTCCACAACATAGTTGGGATTAACGATTTAAAAAATTAACGATTAAAATTAATCGTGAAAAATATAGTTAACTATTTAATTTAATCGTTACTTTTTATAAAAGTTAACTTTTAACCTTTATTCGTTAAAATTTTACATTAACCGATTCAAAACTAACTTCAGTTAATTTTATTCGTTAAATTTTGGTGAATGCCGATCTGTTCGAATTTGGGCACGAAGCTTGTCCAATAGACAAAGGGGAAAATAAAACGGTATCTAAGAATGCAATATAGCAGGGTAGTTGTGCAAGAATGCAATGAATAGGCCCAGACGAATACATCCAAATAAAAGCGGGTTTGAGTGGATTGGCCGCCCAAGTTTCGGAACGCACCCTCAGACGAGAATACACGAGACCACTCAAAGACAATGTCCGCGATGGCATGAATGCTTCCTCGGCGACATCATGTTATCCATATCAGTGTTGAACATGAGAAATAGTGTCACCAAAAACCTATGGCTGATAACGAGGGGAAGGGGCTCATTCAAAGAAACGTATCTGTAAAATGCGCCAGTTTACGTACTAGGCGACATCCCGTCGTCAGCGGGGTTGAGTGGAGTGACCGTAAAAATTTCAGAACGCACTCCCAGACAAAGAAACACGACACCACGCGAAGACATTGTCCTGGAGGGCTCAGATTACGTTTTTTGACCCAGCAATCAGAAATATGAGAAGAGGGAATAAACGGAAGAGACTCGACCAAAAATTGAAACAATGCGTTTGAATAGAAGGTCCCATATGTAGAGACAATGTAACTTGTCCAAGGAGGGAGGTTTGGGGTAATGTTTGCCTACGAAGGGGTGGGAGGGTATAAAATGAGGAGCATTCGTAGCAAAAATAAACGACCAGGCTATGTTCTAAACATTTGACCACCCATCTAAGGAGAAAATCCTCCAAGGATAATGAAATGAGGTGGTTACCTCAACACCAAGTGAAAGAGCAAAAGCAGAGCCACAGGCTGCAACCTCGGGAAAGACTAGACACACACGAAAAAAAATGATGTCGTGACTGTTTCGTGTGAGGTCAATCCCTAGACTGCTTCCTTGTACAAAGAGCGAACTTCCACCTACTACGAAGAGCGGAGCACTGTTGACGAACTGTCAAGCTATATTAGAAATATCTCTATGAAGTATAATACTGGTATTCCTTCATCAGCACAATGTGAAAGGATGTTTAGTGCTGCAGGACTTCTTTTTTCGGACAGGAGAGGACGGATGTCCGATATCAATTTTGAAATGAGAATGATATTAAAGTTTTATGACTTTTTAAGTTAAAGTTAAATAAATTATTCTGAAACTTTAAGTTTGCATTTATTTTATCTTAATTGCGAAAAAAATTGATATAGATATACTCAACTAGATATACACATATCGATATAGATCAGTAGTCTTCCCTGAATATCTTCCTTCCCCAGTTCTTCTTTCCTATCACTGTAAGGGATTCCGTTCTCCAGGCCCTCCCGTCTTTTAAATAAGGGAATTTTTGACATGATTCATGCTGGAAGGTCAGAATTAGAAGAGATATGATTGCTTTGATGCAGTATTATTTGGGAAATAAGTGGTAAGGACAATATTTCCTAGCCAACGAATAAAACTATAGGAATAACTTATTCCACAGTAGTGATTCGTGGATCATCGCGGATAGTATAGTAAATTTATGCACATAGTATAGTATATTTATGCGGATAGTACATTAACCATGAGTAACTAAGGGTGGGCTTCCTCCTTTCCCATTTCTCAAAGTTCTGCTGATGATCCTCGGAGGGCAGTTCTGTTGCAGGATAAACTTACATCAGTAAATTTACTATGAAATGGAAGTTCAGCCACACCACATAATGTACCAGGCCATGCAAAATCTCTTACTCAGTGAGGGGTCACAGTGAAATAAAGGAGTTCTTACCACCTAACATCACCAATTAGATCAGGTTGTTATTGCTGTCATAAAATTGAGCTGAATTTGCAGAAGTTTGGCCTACATTCATTCCATGTTGAAGGCGTATACGTCCCTCTCAGTGAGCAATTGCTGAAAAAAATTATTTTTTAAGACTATTTAAAATTAAAGAATCCTGGAATGAAGTGAGAAGTGAATACTAACACTTCCTCATACATTATACTCATATATAGAGGATGAAAAGATTGGGTAATGATGGATGACTCCCCCAGAAGATTCTTCTTGAAAGGATCAAAATAACAAATACATATTTCAAAAAGTATGATTTTGTCCATTATTCTATCCTCCAAGAAAATTACTGGTATATAAAAATATAATTGCCTATAGGCAACATCTGCTGAGCAAGCTAATTATAATATCATCTCTTTTTCTGGTGATCCCAGTTTCTTGAAATTGTCCAGCAAATTGAATTAGAAAATAAATATTCAAATATAAAAATGAAATACTAAAATTGCAGCAGTTATGCTATAAAATTTTCCAAAGTAGGTTCAACCAGGATAATTGAAGCACTTTCTGCCTGACACTGTTGACTCACTTTACCAAAGATGCATCCATCTTCCTTCATTTTGTATCAAATAGACATAACACATCAATGTGCCATATGACCAACACTGTCTAACCTAACTCTAATTTAAGAAATGTTTTCAAAACATTAGCTTGCAGGAGTCCTCACAATTTTACTGCTAGGTGAATGATGTATTAGCCCTATTTTGTTTATGCATACAAAACTGATTCCACGCTATGAAACTAGTAGGTAGGTACTCACTGTACACAGACATCAATACAGAGGGCTACATAAACATTTATATATGTACTGAAAAAGTGTGACATTTATACATGTATTGAAAAAGTGTGACTTAGAATGTACTCACAGTCATGCACAAAAAACTGGAAAGCATATTCTCAGGACATTCAGCTTCACTTTCTTAAGTGTTTATAACTCCATCTTTAATGAAATCAGTAATAATTAAGAATCCAAGAAGAGCATTTATATCCATCCCTCTCCAGCAATGCTTCAGCAGGATCATAATTTTGAGTCCTATATTATCCAAATGCCACATATTAGTATAGTTGTGATTTTGATTGCAACAAATTCTCTGAAATTTTTATGCATTACTTTTGGACTATGAAGAAAGTTTTTTGTTTCAAAACCAAATAGACTCAATGACCATTTACTTACCCTTTCAAATGCTTTTTTTATGGTCAAGCATTCCATTTAATTAGCATGCACAGTATACTGTGTTAGGGAACCAATGGAATCCACGTTATCTCGTTCTCACTAATTGCAGCATTACTGATGTTATGGCTTCTTTGGCTTTCAGATGATCTTCAGAACCTTAACAATGTAAAATGAGGAGTCAAGGTATAAAAGCTACATTGGTGGTCTTCAATTTTAATTACATGTACAATTCATGACAGCATGGCTCCTGTCCTGGCCAGCAGCCTACAGACCCAGCTATTCACATATTGTAGTGTTATTGAATCATGGGAAAGTTCCAATTTTCTGTGAGCAGTGGCAATAAAACAGGGTGGCAGGAGCAAGGATACTTCTTCGGAGGGTGCCAAAACATAAAAGAGGAAGCACAAGGCGACACTTAATGCAACACCCTATAAAAGAAAGTCTATTTTAGGATTGTTTTAAAGTTCAAAGTTACCAGTTGGATGAAGTGGCAACATGCAGCCATGGGGGTGCCAAAACACACTCCATCCTCTCCCCTCAAAATATATGTCCTTATGCTACTGCTTGCAAAAGATATGTCAGGGATTTACGTAATAGTATAACATATACCTACATAGGATGTACATAATCTTTTTCTGCTATGGCTGACCTTTAGTGCCTGGGCAAAACTGCTACAAGACAAAAATCGGCCAGTATTTTTATACATAATAATATAAACGCAGCAATTTTTATTGCCATCGAAATGCAGCCAAAACTCATTTTTTTCTATTCATTTCATTGTTTTTACTATTACATTCATAATTGTACTTCATCTTCAAAAATTAATTTCCACAGAATAAATAAATATACCTATATGTAATAATAAATTATGATTAACATATAGATTATGATTTTTTTAACACAACAGAAGAAACCAACATAAATGTCCCAGCCAAATTAAGCACACCTTACCCGAAAAATTCTGAACATTCATGGTAGTAATTGCCACAATCACCATTTTATTCCATGTCTACAGATTTGCCATAAACAATGGCAAAGTGACATACCAATGCAGGTTCCTGAGGTCCACCACCTTCTGCAAAAACATGGCAGCCAAGAGGATAGTGGTCACAGAATTTGGAACGAAGGCTGTTCCTGACCCTTGTCAGAGCATCTTTAGTCGGTTAGTATTATCTTAGCACTAAAATATTATTATATTGTCTTGACAGTATGTCCCATACTAGGGTTAAAAAATTAAAACACCGATCTTTGTCACATTTCCAGAGTAGCAGCTCTGTTCAATCCTGGTGAATGTCAGTCAGACAATGCAATGATTTCCATTTATCCATTTGGAGATGAATTTTATGCATTTACAGAAACTCCAGTGATACACAAGATAGATCCAAAAACCCTAGAAACAACAAAAAGGGTGAGCAAGGAACTGTGATATGAAAGTTACAACTGCAAACTCCTATTAATCATTAATGTTCTGTACTCTGTTTAAACAATCTTTTGAACAGGTTAACTTGGCCCAGAAAGTTGGATTTGTGAGTCATACATCACATCCTCATGTCATGGAAGATGGGACAGTTTATAACATAGGAATGATAGTAGGAAGTACTGGACCAAAGTACACAGTATTCAAATTTCCTCCACCACAGAATTGGAGTAAGTACTCTTTGCACTAATACACTGCCACTGATAATAATCAATCAATCATGTACATCATACTAAGTAGTATGAACGTAAATAGTATTGGTGTGAGAATGTAGATAATTAGCAGTTTAAGACCTTTCTTTGAAGGATATCGGTCAAATTAATGAGAAACATTTAATTATTTTCCAAATAATTGACACTTTAAGTATGTCCATACATTTTTGGGGTGAGGGGAGTGAGGGTGA
Organism: Ceriagrion tenellum; assembly: GCA_963169105.1. Classification (NCBI taxonomy): domain Eukaryota; kingdom Metazoa; phylum Arthropoda; class Insecta; order Odonata; family Coenagrionidae; genus Ceriagrion; species Ceriagrion tenellum. The sequence goes on along the minus strand of OY720636.1, from coordinate 57,119,343 downwards.
TGTAAGATGAGACCAACAAAATACTTAGGTATTTTGGCAGTTGGCAGACTCAATTCATTGAGCCACTATGTAAAATGATAGCACCGCTCTATCCAGATTACATAACCCTCAATATCTCAACTATCTCTGTAGCATAAGGACTCAAGGCAATAGAAATGGTGAAAACATTCACCCAAGCCAGAGGAGACACTCCAGCTCCAGCTTTGACCAAGTAATAACACTTATGAAGAAAGTTTATTGATAAATAGACAACAGCCATCAGAATTCAATTCTAATTGCAAGGAGTAGCACCAAGAGGTGAGCAATGGGAGATAAGGAAGTATCAAACAATGGCTTCCACCTCAAGTATGAGGATCTTCGACAAGTCCACGAGCATCTGCAAGGACTTATGGCTGGCTACAACATTGGTGCACCATATTCATTGACCCAATTGATGAATGGGAGATTAGAGAGTAGAATCTTCTCCAGAGCAATATGACCACTACTTAACCATTATACATGTCAACAGGCGGTAAGTTAGGTATTAGTATGCCATATTTGAGAACGAAGGCTTTCCTTATATGTAAATATTCCTTGTATGTATATGTTTTACTCCAGTTGTCAGCAAGCTGTGAATTTAAGACAGCTAACCAGTAAGTCTGACTGTAAACAGGGTACTTCAGCTGAATTCTGAAGATGATTGCAAGCCAAGTCAGCCAGAATACTCTTCTCACTACTGAGTACACCTCTAATGAAAGTAGGATATGTTACCTCTAAAAGGATAATGGCAAACAGCACACTCATAAGCCAATGATATGTCATTAATGCATATTTAAAAAATAATACCAACCAAGCAAATCTTTTACTAAATCTGTTCCTTAAATCTTCTACTATAAGGAAAATGAAATATAAATATTGATTTGCCATGATCGTCAAGTATCAACGGACAAAAATATGACTATGTGTCCAGTAGAAAATTCAGTCAGCATCAAGAGCACCACACAATGCCTTGGTTGAGTCCCTGAAATGGCAATATCTTGCACCTAAGAGCTCTCGGTGAGATGGTCATTTAAAAAATACAAGTCTTCAAACTAAGGGATCATTTGATCAAAAGAGAGGTGCTTACTTATTAATATGTCCAGAGATGCTTGTAATACACAGATCAGGTTGGAGACATCCATCTCTTACCTTGTGCCATCAACGGTTTTCTTGTGGGATCTGGTATCCAGAAAATACCACAGCAATGGCAAAGCTACCTGTGCCCTCGGAGGACTTGATACCTCCACAAGCTAACCCAATGATAGGTTTCTTCTAATAGACATATTATTAGATATACCTAACCTAAAACTTGTTTAGTAAGGGGTCAGCTATGTGCCCCGGAGCAAACCAGAAGATCTGCATACTAATTATTTAATCCACATAAGATTTGATGATTTATCCCTGGGGAAATATGTCACATACGGGGAATAAAAATAAAGGAAAATGACTTCATCAACTCATAGCATCAAAGTACTGAACCATTTTGTTTAAATCTCCTTTATACAGTAAAACTTCTCAAAATATTGCTTAATTTATATCTAATATTCATTGAAAATATCCTCTAATCTCTGACCTCTAACATTTATATGAGAAGAATTAACATTCTCTTTTCCTCTTCTTTCCTTATCTTTCTTTTTCCCACTTAAAATAAGCCCTGTTACTCACCCCAATTATGTATTTCTGGAAAATGAACAGGCAGGAATTAAACTATAAAATTGATATGACATCATAAATTATACTTTTTCAGAGCCAAAAACAATGGAAGATAGCACAGATGAAGACCACATAAATGAAAATACTGGAGTTCAAGGAGAGCATTTGACCGAGAAGTATGATCCCTTTAGTACAGCTGAGATTGTGGGAGGAGTTTCAGCAAGATGGCCTCTCCATCCTGGCTACATGCACTCATTTGGAGTGACTGAAAACTTTTTTGTGATAGTGGAACAGCCACTATCAATTTCAGTTCCAGAGACTGTGCGTACAACCCTTCTTAATGAGGCAATGGCATCATCATTTCGCTGGTATCAGGATAAGCCGGTAATTACTTTAACCCTTTTACTGCCCAAAGGCTAATTATTAGCTACGCCTATAGCATTGCCAATTTCACAGCCTCAAATATGCAATCTAAATGGATTTTTTTACAGTTCAATTTCCAAATGTAAACCCAATTCTTGAAAATTAATTAGAATAAATAAAAGAAACTAATGATTTGTCAGATTAAATAAACTAAAACATTGAAAATTACACAAAATTGGACTAGGCAGTCTACATATACACTCACCTTGAATTTTTTAGCAGTAAAGAGTTGATCTCAGAGGTGAGCATGGCACTTTATTGCTATGCCAAAGAAAAATTGAAAATTGTATATTAATTAGGCTACGAGTGAGTGGAAATGTTACCATTCTCTTTGAAATGTACTGCATACTCCAAAAAGGATTCCACATGCCTCAAAAACTACTCTGAGTGACATATGAACACTTTTGTGCCAGAAAGTTGAGTCAACACCCCAGGGCCCATTTCCAAAATTATTAGGACAGACTCCACAACCCTTTTTTTAGCATAATTGGCAAGTCAGTTCATTTTTGCTAAAAAAATCGATCTTCCAAAACACAAAGGAGCATTTTTGTAATACCCAGTTTCACCTATTCTTACTGTTGATATTTGATGAGAATATGCTCCTGTGACATTTAACCTCTTAGTGTGGTGGGCCAATATATTGGCTCATGCACCAAAATTGTTCAACTTTAGTACACTAATAATATTACAATTATGTTTTAGACGATTGAAAAATTCTTTTACAATTATTACCTAATTCATTGTATACACATTAAAAAAAAACTATATTTGGAATTTTAAACGATAACCTCATTTTTTTCCCTAAAATGATAATTTAATTACCCTGCATTTCTTGCTAGAACCGCTGGCAGGAGTCAGCACTACGAGTGTTGAAGCTTAATCTTGACTGACTATAAAAAACCTAAACACTTATTAAACATCACAGCACAATTAATGCTACATTCTCCAGTGGCTCAAATCAACCAGATATTTAAACTTAAGCCTTGGTAAAATTTTCCAAAACGCCTCAAGGGAATACAGCAGACACCCAATAAACTATGCAATAATTTTTCTAGAGAGTCCTTAAGTCACTCCATCAAAAATAGACCATCTATATGACTTCATTACTGCTGTAATATATTTTTTTAATTTGCAAAACTTTCTACTAAGTAAAGAAACAATAAAAGGCATGTTGAAATTGAAATTTAAGACCTGCAATGAAAAAATTTTCATTGTCAATCAACAATAAGTGTTATTCTTCATATTCCATTTCAGACATTAATTCACCTCCTGTATAAGAAAAGTGGAAAACTCTTTGCTACCTATTCAGCAGATTCTTTTTTCTACCTCCACGTAATCAATGCATATGAAGCAAAAGCTGATAAGAACAAACAAAATGGAGAACAATACCCACATGTGGTCATAGATATTTGCTGCTATCAAGATCCATCGATGCTAGACTGTATGTACATTGAAGCTCTCAAGGTGAGATATGTCTTGCGTTTAAAACTATTACCCTCAAACATACAACTTTTGGGATAAAATAAGATGGAAATAGTTCCCAACTCCTACGTTAAATTCAACATTAATTTTTACATCATAAAGTAATGTCTTTATTTAGAAAACATTTCAATGAGGAGGCTATTCTAGGAGCACAGGTCAAAATTGTGACGAGCCTAAGCTATTCCTACAATTTTGACATTGTTAACGGCAATCATGATGCAGCAAACGTGGCATAAACACATATTTGTGTCATTAACAACCAATTTGCATGCACACTGTTCAACCTCACAACCGAGTTTATAATTTTGAGGAATACGATCCATGAAATTCAATGCTACAAAGATATTTACAACAGAGTTTATAAGTTTCCAGTTGTCAGGGCTCATATCACTCACTTCATGGTTGACTTTAGTAAATATGCTCACTGTTTTGAAATAAATTAAAATTTTTTAGCAAAAATGACCATAATGACTACCTGCACATACAAATGATCGTTACATATTTAAACCTGCCACAGGGTTCTCAACAAAATCCAGATTATGCCTCTATGTTCCATGGAAGACCACAAAGGTTTAAATTACCACTACACAATGTAATGGAAGACGCAAGTAAAAATTTTGAATTCAGCGAATCTCAAAAGACAGAAGCTCCAATTCATGTTCATCCTGAGCAGTTATGTGACTTGGGCTGTGAAACTCCAAGAATTAATTATGAAAAAAACTTGGGAAAAGATTATACTTACTTCTATGCCATTTCTTCTGATGTCAACATAGACAACCCAGGAACAGTAAGTGTTTCATGTACCCATTATGTACAATGAATACCTATCTCACTGAATTGGAAGAACTAATTTTTGAATGTTACAATATTTCAGATAATAAAGGTTGATGTAAAAACTGGCAAAACAAAAACATGGGGAATAAAATATACCTTCCCAAGTGAGCCAATATTTATACCTCAGCCAAATGCTCAGGTGAGTTCTAATACCAAGTTAATTAATTCACTAGATTAGCTTATAATTCACCATAGGTACATGCAAAATTAAAAAATATAATTTACAATAAATGGCGATGTGACCATATGCATGGGTGTACCCAGCGAGGGGCAGGGGGGGGGGGGCAGCTGACCCCCACCATTGAAGCAAAAATAAATATTAGTATTACACATGTAACTAGAATAAAAATTAATTTTTTTTCAAGCGAATAATTGTAATAACTAATAAAGCACTGCTATAATTATATATAATTTTCTTAAAATTTTGGTTTAATTTGCCTTTTCTGTGCTAAAATGTTACATCCTGAATGACCATGGCTTACCCCCCCTAGTTTTCATCCTGGGTACACCCTTGGCCATATGTACCCAACAGCAAAATGATCAACCAAATTTCCCCTTGAATCTTAAGACAATCACTAGGATTACTAGACTATTATCCATATTGAAAACAACTAATCCAACAATTAATTACATACTACAAGGCAAGTCGTTCACAGCATTCAAATCTCACTCATGTTAAACATTATTTTCACAATGAGCCTTCAAACATTTGGGGAATAAATTATATAAATATACATAATTTTTAACAAGTCTTAAGGAGGGAGTCTAAAGATTTTTACATAACAACGGAACAGAATTAATCAATTAGGCTAAGAACAAACTCCTTTTCAGTAAAATAGAAATCTCATTCAGAACAGTAATCAACCATTCAAAAAATTGGAACGCGAGAAACTAGCTGCACCATACTATCCAGTTAGAACATTGGAGTAGGAAAAATGTATGTCCACAAAGTTCAATTGTATACTATAGACAATTCAAACAATTATATTATTGAAAAACCTTTCCAGAGTGAAGATGATGGTGTGCTAATTTCTGCTCTTGTATGGGGAAAAGAAGGAAGAAATAAGGCTGGCTTTTTAGTATTGGATGCAAAAACAATGACTGAACTTGGACGAGTAGAATTTGAACTACCAGGACCAGTACCTAAGTGTCTTCATGGGTGGTTTGCACCTGGAGTTGTGTAATTACGACTGCATTGGACAGCCACAAAAATTTGTATGCAAGAAGTTTTAAATCTCATATTAAGATTCATCATTTCCCACATTAATTTAAAAAATCCTTCAACATCATCTAGATTTCATACGAAGTTTTACGTGAAACAATTTTTGTACAGCTGCATCATGTATCTAAACAAATGAATCTTCTATGGCAATCTAAGAGAAAGGTGATTGGGTACTTTTCTTTTTTCTTCTTTCTTAAGATCAGGAAATTTTATTCAAGTGCAGTGAACTCTAATAATGGCCCATCTGAGAGAAATGTTGATAGTGTAGTTAGAAATGTTTTACATACTTTTTAAATATAATAATTAAAAAAATTAAATCAAATGCAAATGAGAAATATTTTTATGCTAAATTATATGAATTAAACTATATGGATACCTCACCTCAAAAAAAGATGAAGCAAAAGTCTACCCAACCTATAGTAAACTATATGAAAAAACATTCGCAACTGAATCTGTGCCAATAAATGTATATCAAGTTCATTGTGAGCATACCACTATAGATGTCAACATGAAATTATTTATTCAAAGAACAATTTATACCATTGTTTCTGTAAATAAAACTGTGAATCGCCAGTCATTTATAATTTCTATATGTATTTAGAGTTAATTATTATTTATGATTTTTTCATGCTCGAGCAAAAGTAACATTTCTGTTCATGCAATCTATTCACAATTTTTTACAATAAAATTTTATACATTAAATTAACATTCACAATATTGTCATTTGAGTTATGATTAACCCTCAAACCATTAAACCCAAAATGCACATGGGATGGATGCTAACTTATCTATTGAGTAGGTATCTCAGAATTTCTATGGCTATGTTGGTTTCATTGAGCTCCTTCCAGCATAGAGCAGCCAGGGTAGGTGATTTTAAGCAGTTTTTGTTCCATGAACATGAGGTTGCAACTCCTTAGTAATGGAGCAATGGCTACACCAACATTCTGTCTGAATAATTTTGTAGATACCATGAAAATACCATAGGGCAGATTCTAGTACCAATAGAAAATATGTAAAATTTGTCTAAGTCTTTTGCAAGACTATTATTTTTCTTTTCCCATTTTTGGTTATTACTTCCTAATTTCGACATGATCACCAAAATTGTAAAATTTTTTATCTCAAAATTTTTTAATGAACGTTTTTACTTTGAGATACAAAAACTTTTCCTGGAACAAAATAATTAGCGATGTTAGTTTTCCTTCTAAAATTCTTAGCATGAATTTCCAATCTTCACTTTTGACAGAGAGACTCTTATGCAATATTCAGGATATTGATCAATGGCTCTTACCAATACAGGAACTGGCATTAATTTACAGATTTAAAAAATTAGCTTCATTAACCCTTCCGCTGCTGCGAAAGTAGCAGCTACATTCGCAGCTACCCATGCTACCGAACTTTCTTTTTCCGCGAATGCCATTCACCAAGTTCATTGTTATACATTGTACTAATCCCATCCCGGGAGCTTGAGAGACTATTGACTTGCAGGTGCAACAAAAGGCATACTTTCTGTGCCGACGTAGGTTACCGTTCACTTTTTCACCACACAGGGGTTGGAACATCTCTGCAGTTTGACCGCAGCAAAAGGGATAACATATCATACCAGTTACTTTTAACACACTTTAAAAAGAAATATTAACCACTCAAGCAGGGACAAAGGCCTCTGTGTGGGTTTAAGAAGTTAAACAATCAACTGGCAAGAAAATTCTCAAGCAGGGATGTTCATCATGGATAAATTATTGATCACAATGGGCAAATCCCTAATGTTTTTGAGTTTTGCAAAATGATTGCCCAGGTACAGATTTCAATTCCTGCTGATTACTAGGCATTGGCACAATCCATACAAGCTGGGAAGTTGCTTTCTCATCCTCTTCGCACCATCTGCAACTTGGTATTTCTTCAGATAATAGCACAACATTAAAAAATAATGCCCTTTCATAAATAAGGGGGATATATCAATGTTTCTAGGGTTTGGACTTTAATAAACAAAATAGGTAACGGCAGCCAACGGTCCTCATTTCCCTACGTCATCATTTTTAAATGTCACTTGCCTGTCCAGGAATAATTTCCCAGAATTTCAGCTACTTATAAATTCTAAACTTTCCTATCCTTATCATAAAAAGAGGAAGCCATTGTAAATAATATAGTGACTGTGGTAAAGTATATGCCTATCAATCCAAATTTTGTGAGTTTGAGGCCAACCCTGAGCAAAGATATTTCATTGTCTTACCATGATGGCCTCAAGATACATGGTACAATAAAACCAGTGGAGTTATAGAGGCTAAACAACTGAAAATTAATGGAAATCCATGGAACAAAAAGCAAAAAAATTCATGAAACAGTGTAAAGGTGCTGCATACTCATGGTATTTTAAGGAATTAAGTCTTCATTATTATTACCCTAATGTCTCATTTCAACAAAAATAAAGACAATCCAAATATAACTGGACGGTTCTAGTGACGAAGTCTGAGCACCATCACCCCAAACAAAAACCATTTACGTTAACAGAACTCAAATGTACACACTAATAAATATACCACAATCAACCAATGTGAGTAATTATAATTTCCACACCCAACAAGGATTATTATGGATGCCTTCTCATGATTTCAATCAGTGCTCTCCATCTCTCAGCATATCCTACCAGGTTGCCACTGATTATGGAAGTAATAACAAGCATTGTTTGAATTTCATTGGCAGAATGGATTTTTATTATTTCATAATGGGAAGATATTTCTGAAACCTTACTGTGGAGTGAAAGGTTTAAGACCTAACAGTGTTGTAACAAGAAGGATCTTCATTCAGCAACACTATATTCTCAAAGGAAATACCACAAGTAAAATAACGAAGGATCAACACCTTGTAAAAGATCAGTTAGATCATCAGAGCTCTCACAAATTAGACAAAGTCTAATGCTGTCTCTCTTGTTCTTGCATTAGTATTTAAGAGTTATGAAACTTGTAAAAGAATTTGTTTATGAGATATCTTCTTGATAACTACAGAGGGATACTGCTTAAACTGGAGAAGACATGGAAATAGAGCTTTTGAAGGTTTTTTAAGTATTTTTTCTGACAGCATTTTTAAAACTCAGCATACATATATCAGCTTAATCACTCTAATCCAGCAGAGCTATAAATACATATGCTGCAATTACAAGAGGTAAGGAAAGTGATTGATCAGATAGTATCATTATAAAGGCAGCACCAAAATATATGACTGCATTAGTTACAACAGACTTTCCACATTATATCCCCAGCAATGAGGCAAATCCCAATTAAATCCCAATATATCCCAATCCCATTCTATCCCAATTAAATTTGATATGTTTTTCACAATTTTTAAGAAGGCAGGTATTTTATAGGAATGGATCCGAAAACGTGTGAACATTTTGTTTGATTGTTACCTACCCATCAAAAGTATTTAAGTGACACAGAAGTCATCCCAACGAGAACTCCCTTGAATATTTTATTGGTCAGTGATCAACTATAGTAAAGTTTGAAGCAAACTTTTACAAAGGCATATTTCTTCTTCAAGTCTGCCATTTTATTTCACATATTATTAATTAGTGGCTTTATTTGGTACTACACCAAGTACTTCTGAAAAATGAATATCAAACTTTACTAGAATGACCATGGGCAAAAGTATTAGACACAGAAGTAATTAGCACCCTTCATCAAAATGAATTTATTATATAATGGGTTTGGGCTACATGAGGTCAACCAAGGACAATTTTTAATATTAAATTAGGTACATGTAAAAGGACCCTCATCAGCCATTAAAACCACAAAAAGCTAATCTTCATCTCACAATACACCAAAATTGTATTTATCAGTCAAAGAATAACACAGCCACAATATTAAAATCAATTTTCCTTCCCAAAAGCACATAAAGCAAAAAAATCTTACCTGAATGATTCAAAATTCGGTTTTTTGCTTGGTGAATCAGAGATGTGTAAGCCTCTGGCATCACTCAAAGAAGTAACCAGTCAAATTCTTATTCATCTCACTCATCCTCAGATGTTAGGGAGTGGTGTCACATATTACTTAAATAAGCAATGCTTCCAATAAAATGCATCACATAAGACTTTCCTCTCTCGTGAATTCACTTTATGCCGGGCCTTTATTTGACTGTTGTGACTCCAATTAATTTCATTAGGTCATTCTACAAAAGCTTTATGAAACTGCTTAAAAGGCAATATTTAGTAATCGCTGTACAAGGAGATACATAAAATTATGCATGAAATTCATAAAGAATGTTTTTGTATTTATTTAAAATCATTCAACGCTCACCATACAGAGCATTTCACTTGGGGATTCATTGGTGAACCAACAGGACAGGAGAAGGCAGATGCAAAGTCTTCAGAGTTTGACAGCGCACCAATAACTCTGAAAATTAAAATACAATAATAGGTACATTTAAGGTAGTTTGAGCGAAATATATCACCCTTCGATTGACATGGAAAATTCAACCCCTTACCACATTACTTTCTGAGATATTTTCCAAAAAATACCAGCCGTTTTATATGAGAGATGGTACATGTATGGACCTCACAGAGACCTTATATTAAAGATGAGGCATTCCCTACACTTAGATCTCATCAAAAAATCAACAGTGTGAAGTTCGTGTGTTTTCTCAAATATTTTTGAAAATTAATCATACTGTTACCGCAGTAAATTCTTCGGGATGGCAATAAACCTTCCATTTTGATGGAGTTTCAAAAATACCGAGTGAAAAAAATTAGTCAAGTTAAGACTTATCTAGATATTTTCATTTTATTACTTACAATTTCAGTCATGTAAAACTACATTATTGCACAATTAATAATGCAATATTTAATTCGTATATCTCACAGTTAGTGAAAATAAACATATATATCAAATATGGTCTCTATTAAGATTAGGGAACTATCTCTCTTGGACTACCTTAATAGCTCAATAGATTCAGCATGAGATTATTCCGAGTAATAATGAAACTGGTAATAAATCAAAGTGAGCTGCACAAAATCTAAGAAATCAAACTCTGTGATTGAATAACCACTTATTTATAGGTACCATATCTCACAAATTGATTATAAGTGGTACCTAATACTGTGTATTGTCCATGAATGCTTCTCAGAGTTAAGAGATATACGTTTATAAAAAAATTAAAAAACAAACTCATGATTTTTATTGGACTTTGAACCATAATCTGCCCAAGTTAATCATTCAGGATGTACATCAAGATGTATATAAGAACCCTGAAAAGCTATTTAAAATTATACAATGCTTGGATGAAGCCTGAGTAAATCAATGGAGAAATAAGCATTTACAGATATCTGACTTTCATTAGAGTCTCCAAACTGAGATGAGTAGATTACACCTCAATGAAATACTTTGTAATATCATAGACCCCTACTTTACAATATTAATCTATACTACTATGCCAGCCAAAAAAATCCACTATTAATTCAGCAGTATATTATTAAATGATTTGATGATAGAATCCAAGGGAAACCTTTATACATCAGAAACTTGATACTTCAAAGTCAGCAAGACCAAAAAAATTGGCACATTGTGATTTCAAGTTTTGTAGTTTCGAATCTTTTCAGTAAATCATGAAAAAAAAATTTCTTTTTTCCCCTAACTTCTGCAGCCTTTGACAACATATTAAAACAAGTTTATTCTTTGACTACAAGTCAACTTTATATGTCAATATGCTCATGATTATTTCATTACCTGAATTTTCCTAAGGAATGTATAGAGGTTTTGAGCTTGTTGCGCATGGCTTCAGGCCTCAGAGCTCCACACCACACCTGAGCAAAGTTAATGAAGAAGAGCTGGCGAGGAGAAGCATCAAGACCAGGAAGAGATTCTTCAATTCCCTCTGCCATTCCATCACCGTGTCTCTTCAACCAATCCTCATAAGCCTGAAAATCATTGCAGCTAAATTGAGTCTTATGGCATACAAAGAATTAAAAATTATGATTAACCCTTACATGACTGTGGAATTTACAGATATGTATTTCCTGCCTTGATTATCCAAGGAAACCATATATATCAACAAAGTTTGAAGAATTAGAAAGTGAGAGACAAAATTATAAGAGCTACACTAATCAAATGAAGCATATTTTAAAGTGGGCCTGGACAAACATTGTAAGCAGTCATCTCTCTGCAACATGAGAGGAGAGGGAAACCCAACTTCAAAAGCCCTTTCCATTGACAGTATTATGAGGTATTTCAAATATGCCAGAAATAACAAAAGTAACAGTACTTTTCCAAGATCTAACTTTCAGTTTGTTGAATCTTGGAGCAAACAGGTAAGCATTATACACTACATGCTGAATGCATTCTAATGAAGTCTTTGGGAAATTTTAAAAGGGCTTTACCTTATAAGCTTGCTTTATTCCTCCATTATCAGCTATATTTTCCCCTTGTGTCTTTATTCCATCAATCTGCATGGATACTTCTTTAACATAATACTGACTATATTGATCTGCAATTCACAAACCATAATCAGTAAATTTTAAGCCACTAATGTGTGATTTTAATAGTAATTAACCATTAATGAAAATAAAACTACTTAACAATTTCTCTAATCTTCTCTAATAACAAATTCTCTAATTGTTACCATATTGGCCTGAACATAAGAAGATTATTATTTACAGAGCAGCTGATGCTCAAGTGGCTGGAAGTTTGGAACCGGAGGCCTGGAGTACTTCTTGAAGAATGCAATATGCTTACCATTGTTTTTTTTTTACCAATAATAGATTCTATATCTTCGTGTATAACTTCAGTGCAACATCTCATTTGGAAAATGACTATCAAAGAAATATTAGCAAGAAATCTCAAGAGGAAAATGAAAATATTTAAAATACTGTAACACGGGAGAAATACATTAACACTGACAATACAGTATTCCATATCATCTCATTAAAATCATTTTAACTATGGGAGAACATGTCCAATGATAATCTACATAGTTTTCCATAAACCTTAATGCATTCGGGAATGGTTATTTCATCCTTTTCATGCATACAATTTTTTTCTCTAAATTGGGGGCTCAAAATCCCAACCCATCTTATATTCGGGCCAATACAGCAGTAGCCCTTCAAAAATTTCAATTCAGGCTCATCCTGTCGTCTGTTGTTAATGCAATGATGAGTATTTTTCTTAAGTTTTTCCGGACACATAGGTCTCCCCTTCTAACAGATTATATTTAAAGAAATTTAAAAGCATGAAAAAACATTGAAAATTTGTGATAGTAATGATCCTTTTACATACCAGAATGGAAAATTTTCTTCCTTATTATTTCATCTACCTGAGCCATTTTTTATTCAGTTAATTTTTTGTTTCTCCTGTTTGATCATCCAATTAAAATCAAAAACTTACAGGTGAAACAAGCAATCAGTCTTTGGCTTGCCATAAAGCAAAAAGATGCAGGCCAGCTAATCACTGACTCCCTTTACTTAAGTTTAATATGGAACAAAGTTCCTTGTATTTATCATACTCACCAACTAAACACATAGCTCGCTTTTGAAAGGCCTCAATTGCAGGAGGTTGCCACCATCTTTGAAGATTTCCATTACGATCAAAAAGTCGACCACGAATATCAAATCCATGAGTCATTTCATGTCCAATCACAACACCAACTCCTCCATAGTTAAGGCTGCGAGGGAAATGACGGTGATAGAAAGGAGGCTGGAGAATGCCAGCAGGCAAAACTAAGAGGAATAGAGAATTGATAAGTTAATTAGAATATTAATGCATAATAAGAACATTTACTACAATATTCAAGAAAGACAATTTCAATGAAAATTTCAAATTACCTGTACGTTAACTGACGAAAATCAATATTAAATTTTAGTCTTACATTCTCCATAATTAAGTATCCACTTATAATAGAACTATATTAAATAACATGAATTTAAATTTAAATGCCTAATTTATAATTCTACATTTTTTTTTAATATGCAGACCTGTGAGGTCACCGGTGAACAGCACATTGACATCTCAATGGTGAAATCACATGTTGGATTGAAAGAAGCCATGAATTCCCATTTTGCTACAAAGCTACAAATTGCATTCATTCAACAACAGTATGCTTGTACTTGTGTGATTTATTAGTTGTACTGAGAATTCTCAAGCAAAAATCATGTTTATATATTAGGGATGAGTTGATTCCACTTTTTTTAACTCCCGATTCCTATTATTTCAAATCGATTCCCGATTCTTGATTCCGATTCAATCGATTCTTATTCCTAATAACAGGTGGGATATTGATATACCAGTAGCATACGACTATTACTTAAATTCAAGTATTGACTGAAATAAAATAACAAAGACAATTAAGTCACTCAAAAAGTATATTTATTAACAAATAGCAATCATATCCTCAGCTTATTGAGGTAGATTAAAAAGTACAAATTGATAACCTACACCCAAAATTACTGAGACAAATACGATGTGATAAATGAAATTTGGTTTGAATATTCATCTACCTGGAATCGATGGAATCGACTTTAGGTGATCGATTCTCGATACCGATTCTAATCCTGAAAATCGGTGGAATCGAGAATCGACATTTGGATTCAACTCAACCTTACTATATATGTTTTGCATTGAGACTAGCTACAAACATCCATCAAAATGTGTCAATGTCTATGAAACCAAAATAATTTACAGTTTTTGTTCTCATTATTGTTTTAATATTATGTCACATTTACTACTGCAAGGCTAATCATAGCATTACAATATCCCATTTGCAGATAATTTAAGACAAATGATTTCAACACATGTTCATTTAAGAGTGAGTCGTATTTTTTCCCATTGAGACCCAAAATACAGTACTCTTGTGGTCCCAAGCTTTCCAGATTCAAGGTCCTGTATCGTACACCAATTCAAAACTGTCGATTTTCAGTAAAAACACATTTACAAAATCATTTTATTCATTATTTCCCAATAAATATTAAATAAGAAAGGGAAAACTTACGGATTTGATTTTTGTTTCGACTGTAAAATGCATTCACCTCCGTTGGTGATGCACTCCATTGAGATTTATCCACTTCCATTCCCAAAAAAGAATGTTCTCTCCATGTCAAATATCGCAAAACAGCCAAAGTATTTTCAAAGTAGAGTTCAGGATCTATTTTTAGCTTGAATAGAGACAAAAAGAGTTCCAATGACATCACTGTTTAGTCAAACCATCCTTACAACACCACCAATAAACAAATGCCCTATTTTTAAATAATTTTAACATGAGTATGAAGCAGTGATGAAAATATGATGGTACAGGTATAATAAAATAGTCTTGGAAAATTCAGAAAGATAATTGTTCAACATAAACTGAAAAAATGTTTATTTTGTATCACTGTAGATATTCAAAGATTATTTACCACAGAGAGCAGCAAGATCATCAAAAGAGTAAAATATTCACAAATACTACAGATTCATCAATCACAATAGAATACAATATAGACAATATCAGTGCCTTTTAATAGACTGATAAATGTAATGAATCTGGAGTTTTAGGCTTAATGGACCATTTTTTTTAAGTAAAAAGTGTTATATGTATTTACCACAGAGAAAATGGCAAACATATACTATGAATGGATAAGGATAGAGAGCAACAGAAATTATTGTAAGAAAACAGTTACAAATTACTATCACAGTAAAATCCAGTTATAAAGCCAGTCTTGGGGGTCATAGGTACATCCCAGATATAGGCAACCCACACTATTTGAGATGGAAGAATCAATTACATTAGTTACAATTTCTGTACATATAATCAAAGCTCAAATTAAAATCATGAGGCATGTTCACATTGCTTTCTAAGAGATGAAAATATGGTTTAACCCGCAAATACTAAGGACACATCCTCCCTGAAGACATACACTTTCTGGCTCCAGGAGTTGTAAATGAAGCGCAGTGGATGACAAGAGCTTTGTACTGCTTGAAAATAATTATCTTAAAAGGCAGTGTCATGTTTCAAAGCATCATGAGGAGGGCATTGGTAGATTTTGCGTTTTCACAGTGCTTCATAACATGCAAGACTTGGTTTTCCGCGCCATAACCTGTTAAAGCTCCTATGCAGGAGTTCTTAGGAACATGTGTGAATATAAGTCCCATGATCCAGTGATTTCTGCAGCAGCCGAGAAGGCCATCTGTAACCATTTATGGTACCCTGGAGATGAATTGGTCACAATTACTCTCTTTGACACGTCAGTTTTGTTGAAATTAAAAAGATTATCGGTAGCTTCCCTTTATGACGGTGAATATGCCAGCAATAAGGACATTAGATGTCCTCATTTAAAGCCTGTTGCTGCCTCCCAATAGTCCCAAGAAGATCTATCACATTTTGTCTCCCATCATTCATTAAAGATATTGGAAAGATTTGGTGTGAAGGCAGGGTTTTTAGAGGACAACCTTTCTCTATGGCACGGTCTCCAGGAGTACAAGTGAGCATGTTTGGTGTTGAACACTCTGACTGTGGTCAATAACGTGGCTGAAAGAGCTATTGACCTGGCCTCAAACTTAGCGAACAAAATAACAAAAGATGACAAACAGAAGCAATATCGTTATCAGGTCATTACAGATTTTAGAAAAAAGTTTCAGAAAAAAAGTTTTTATAGTGTTATATTTTACACTTTATATAGAGATACAAAATAGTTACACTTTATATAGAGACACAAAGTTGACCAAATACATGATTCTATTTCACTTATTAGAAACAGATATTTTCTCTGTTTTGCCTTTCAAATATAAGGGAATTTGGGAATCCGAAAACCAGTTCTCAAATCTTTTTTTGTCAACCTCTGGCCACTGGTTCTTAAACCACATGAATAGGGGGTTGTCTGGTCCTGAGGAAGGTCCCACTGCTGCATGATATTGCGCTAAAGTGGACAAGTTCATATATATGTTTTCGGCATGCGATTTATAAAATACCAAGACCCAATTTATTCTCCAATAAAACACAGGCACAGTGAAAACTATCTAAAAAGTGGTGTGGTCAAGAATATATGCTGATTTTGTACATATTACAACAATAAAGTTGAGTAATTACAAATCACACCATCATATTCAAAACAAATTACCTGTATTAGAAGAGGTGGTATCAGTGCACGCAGCTTTTACTATACTGCTTATTCCTAAGTCCTTATATAGAGTTGGCTCAGCTAATGCCATTAACAAGCCCATTACTGATTCCAAAGAAGGAATTTCTAAAAGCTGCCGAATATTTAAGCTCACCCCTGTGACAATTATTTGAGAGGACAACCCCTATTTCTGGCATTTCCTCGAGGAGTACTACAAAGCATGTCCAGTATTCAAAACTCTGCCCGTTGTTAAAGATGCAGTTGAAAGAGCAGTCGCCCTTCCTCACACTTAACAAGAAAATAAATAAAATATATGCAAAAAAAAGGCAATAGTGTTTGAGAGTATCAATAAATAAAGAAAAATTCAAGGTGCAAACCATTCTAAGGGGAAATCTCCATGTTGATTTTTTAAATGTCAATTGGTTGACCTTTGCAGTACTAATGCCATTACTAATGATAAAGATATTTTGATAATATCAACTAACAAACTCATTTTTGTTGTTTTGCTTATTTCAAACATGGTAAACCCAAAAAATAAGGAGCAATTCGGGAAAAAGCTCGGAATATCAATGATCAAGAAAAGTGTGAGTGGCGTGTTGCCTGGCAATTAGGTGTCGTCACACTTTTTATAAAGCATTCCTTTGGCTATTCTAACCGCAATACAATTTTGTTTAAGTACGAAAAATGTGCATGATAGAATGGTATACCATTCACAAGAAAACTGTATCGATACATACTATATATACCGAGTAATGAAGGAAAAACCACTGGTCACACTTAAAATTCAGAATTTTGGCACCCCTGCGGCACGGCTTGCCAGCGGTTGATCATCTTCAAATTTCATACGCATTACGTTGGTGTGAAAAGGAAAAATTTCAAGCTTAAGACTTACAAATTTTGATAAAAACGAAAATTTTCATTGAAAATCATGGTATGCATAAGTGTTTTAATAAAACTGATTAAAAGCATGTTGAATCTGGAGGTGTAGTTGTGTTGTTACCCAAAGTTAATATTGTTAAGTTATTTTAGAAAGGGCTTGATATTATAGGAAAAATAGAGGATATTACATCCACAGGCAACCACAGAATATTGAATCACAACCAATGATTTGTGAAGCTTAGCACAGATTTGTGTAATGCTTGATATTTCATCAATTTGAATCCTAGCGGCATTAGGCAAAGTTTCACTTTGATTGAATGGTTGGAATGGATAATTAAGGGTAGACAAAACTTGGGTTGATAAGGGAAACCTGTAAACACTATTTGTAACATTTCTACCAAACTGCAATTGATCTGGAGTAACTTTACCATCAAAATTGGATCCTATAAGAATGTAATAGGTTATAATATGTCAAGTAGCAATCCAATAACAGAAAAGGAATGAAATGATAATTATGATGGACAAGCTCAGACCGCAGGTATTTCCAAAACTGTGGTATCCAAAAGTGCATTATAATCACATTTTACAGTACCCCAACACAAAGCATCAAAATTCAATCTGTTAATTTGAGGAAATTATACTGAAAAATATGCTTAACTCACATCTGCATATCTGAGGTCAAGCAGATCAGGATCAAGGATAGAATCAGGATACCCAACACGAAGGGACATGGCATCAGCTTTGTCCACAGCTAGGGATCTAGTCTCTTCATCCATCCAAGTGGCAGTGGCCCCTTTAGGATCCAATAAAGACTGACGGAATGATGATCGGATTTCTGAGGTCATCCTTAATGTCTACAAAGGAAAATCGATGTCTTAAAAAAAAGAATACAAAAAAGCCAACACACTATGCAGAAATCCTGTTGCTGTAAATTAAACCAACAGCATTTGTCATTTACATGTACAGAAAAGGTAGAATGGTGAGTCAAAAAATAAATCTAAAAGCATTTCCATTGAAATCAACAAATAATAAACTATTCAAAATGTACTGCCTTATCCAAAGAAGATATAAAAATTTAGAAATAAACAAATTTATTGATAATCAGTGAAGAAAGTAAAAAGCAATGGAGAGGAGACAAGATGAAATATTAGCTCATTCCCAATGATTACAAGAATTAAGACCTCTCAGCAAACCCAAAAGACTTTTACGTTAATTGACTAAATGACCCAAGTTGCAAAAGAATATTGAAAATGATTTCAAAATAATTTTGAAGGGAGAAAGTGAAAGGATAGCAAAATGCAAGTTTCTTATGAGATTTTAAAATATGTACATAAAGTATTAGGTATATGCTTTTAAAAAAATTGCATTCTGATATTTCATTTTGTTAAAAGCATATGAACAGAGTATTGCAGTCATGAAAATATTATACATGTTTTAGCATCAAAATATTTCAAAACTGTGGTCAGTGAAAATAATAAAGTGTTGAATGTACAAAGCGAGAAATAATTCCATTAGTCAAGTTTCCACAAAGTTAAGCCAGAAACTGTAACTTATATAAAATGACACTTTAAAATTCATTTACTACAGTAAAATGTGCCGATTCATATTTAATTCCATTATATTTTTATTTTCCAGTGAATATTTTAAACATCAACTTCCTTTTTTTAACTAAGTTAATTTAAAAAGGGGCTGTCTATGACTTTGCAATAGACAGAGCTCATACATTACATATTCAATTTTCATTAGCTGCATATAAACAGTGTATATTATTGATGAGAAGAACATAATAATGGAGGAATGCATACCAGAGTAGCTACATAATCTGGTGTTTGAAATCTCAGACTTTTCCAGATGCACAGAAACATTTTTCCAGACTTTTGCAAAAATTATTAATATTTATAAAACGCCAACATTAGCAGTAATTCACCATGTACTCTCAATTGCCTACTTTCTGAGACGGCAGAAGAGAAGAAAACTTTCAGAGAAAATGCATATTGGCAAAAACTGTAAAAATCATAATTACTAGCATACAATGGAAAATAAAATATGCTACATGTTTACATAAAAATACATATTCCATTACGATGTTACATTGCAGTTGGCCTGTGCATTATCTTTATATTTAGCCTCAAACTCAGGAAGGTATAATTTTTGTTCTAAGAGAAATCTTAAATAGCTGGAGACTGACTTAAAAATGCGATGTTTGTAGGAAGTCCCAATAGTTCTCATTCACTAGGATGTTCCTCAAGGACACACTTTGATAGGTCAGGGTTTTTTCAGGATTTACCTGTGCCGCTGGGAAGAGGGAGTGAGGGCTAAGAGATAGGCACCAATAAGAATATGTCATACTTAGCATCATTACTATATTACCATCCCACTAGTGCATCTCCTCATGACCAGGGTAGCCAAATTAGGTGAACTGAAGCCTAATAGTAAACATTGATTTCACTATGAGACAAGACGTAACGTAGTTCCTTCTACCATAAGCCATAGGACAATGAAGTATCTAGGACACATTCTTCAATTAAATAGAAGAACACCATTATTTGCGCTTGGTACAAGATCATAGTGAAATGTTTGTATAATGATTTGAAAAAAATGAAAAACTTCGAAACGTAAATCATGGTGTTTTCAAAACCATATGGATAAGATGAAAACTGAAAAAAAAAATCCAGGTTGTATTTTAAAATCCAGGTTAAATTGACCAAAGTTTAATCCCTGGCTTTTACCAGTTTCCTGCTTTTCCATATCAGTAGCAACCCTGATATACATGCTTCGAAACTTAGAGAAATAATCTTGAATATTAGCGGTCCCAAAATTCTTTGAGGTGAGTTAATCCACTTATTATGAGTTAAGCATTCATGAAGACAATATTAAGAATTGATTAAAAAATGCATGCATTTATGTTTCAATTGAACTCAGCCTCTGAATATTTCATATAAATGGATTTCATTGCTATTTATACTGGTGTGTTAAATCCAGAGAAAAGTGTTGTACGTGGTAATGAATTGTGCCCACAGTTTGACTTGTAGGGGTCAAACAGCCAAACAAGAGCCATCGCAGACCATCATTGCTGGCACGAAGGAATTGTATAATGTTGTTGTGTTAACATTGTGCTCCAGTGGGTAGTTAAACACAAAAAAATGTGTAGTGTCATCATGATACTACTACATAATGCAATTTCTATTCTAATTACATTCAAGATGCTCACTGACAAACTTTGCTTCATGTTTTATTTATATACATAAAGCTACAAAACTGACTGACTGACTGACTGAATGACTCATCAAAATTCCTGGACATTTATAAACGAGCTAGATTGGTGAAATTTTCAGGGTAGAGTTGGAATCATGTGTCGAGTTGAGAAAAAATCGAAAAAGTTACAAAAGTCGATTAGGCTTCGATTTATTGCAATCGATAGCTTTACATGGAATTAAATGGAAAAAATGAAAAATTTAAGTGTAGACCATTTTTCTTTCGTTCATTAAAATATGAAGTAATTGAGCTACAAGACTGATTCTTTCACAAATATGAGGCTGAATGTTTGAAAAATCTTATTCTTTCAATTGATTCTTTCCTACCTACCGTAAATGATATTTTTAAACTTTTATTTGGGATTTTAGAAATTTTTTCACTTTCGTTGCTATGGATTTATTCCATTGTCGCTGGGCCGATGGTCGATTCGAGGTTTGGAACTCAGCGAGGCGGGCCAGTTTCAGGGGAGGGTTATATTTATGTGTTGATTTAGGGTAAAATCAGAAAAGTTAAAAAAGTCGATTTGGCTTCGAGATATTGCAATCGATAGCTTTACGTATGAGTTAGGTATCCTAAATGCATGTAATTTACTCTTCTCTATGCCATTTTTCGCACTGCTAAATACTGGGTATAATTTCTTCAAACTTTTCCTGGCCTCTACCATACCTTTGATGACCAATTTCCACCAACCAAGCTTCATGATATTGTCGTGTTCATTAAAAAAATATGCAGTCCATGTACAATATTGAAAGAGAAAAAAAATGGAACATGAAAATTAATAAATTAAAAATCTCGATTCCGATCGAACTTATATAGTAAAATTCTTCATGTAAGCACTAATTAAGTGTGCTGTACTGAAATGAAATATCTAACGTAGAAGAACGTCTTATATGCCGTCAAATGAGGTTATGATAATCTTTCAGTGGTTCCACGTTCGTTTCGGTGTACTGATTATAGTATTTTGAAAAGTCGTTAATATCCGGATGACATACAATATAAGTTTGTACTAGAACTGTCTGGTATCCATACCTCATGAGGCGCGTATTTCATTTTCGAGAATTATATTTTTCTTTGCTTGCATGTAGCACGCAGACTTGAGAGCTTTAATTTTTTTTCCCTTATTTAAAGAGTATCATCATCTAACACTTCCCCCGCCCCCCTCCCCCGCTTGCAAATTGCAAGCACCCATATAGGCATCATTAAATGGACAGGTGCTATTAATACATCGCTGCTAAGTACTAGGTATAATTTCTTCCACTTCTTCCTGGCCTCTACCGTAGCTTTGATGACCAACTTTAACCAACCAATCTTCATGATATTTCAGTTTTCATTCAAAAGCATGTGCAATTCATGTAGAAGATTGAAAAAGAAAAATTGAACATGAAAATTAGCATATTAAAATTGTCGATTCGGATCGAAGTTCTATTATAAAGATTTCATGTTAGCCCTTATTAAGTATGATGTACGGAAAGGAATATCTAACGTAGAAAGGCCATCAAATAAAGTTATGTTGAACTTGCAGTGGTTCCACGTTCCTTTCATTTCACTGACTATAGTATTTTGAAATGTCGTTAATTACCGGATGAGGTATTATATGATTTGCACAAGAACTGTCAGGTATCCATACCTCATGGACCGTGAAATTCATTTCGAGAATTCCATAATATTTTTCTTTGCCTGCATGTAGCACACATACTTGAGAGCTTTCATTGGTTTTGTAAGGAACATGCATTCAATTTTCGATACTTAAAGTGTAAAATAATGTACAAACCCCCCTTGCTTGCTAACAGCAAGCATCCATTTACTCGTTTAGATATAAAGACTCACATCAAGGTAGCTGATGCACACTTTCATGACTAGTGCTTCTTGGAGTCTCATTCCTCCACCCCAAGCTATTGCCAACCTAGGCACACATTTCTTCCGGGGCTAATAAGGTTCCGAATAAAATTCTTGGAGAAGGAAATTTTTTGCTGTGATTCCATCCCTGGGCAGGTGCTTTGAGTGGAGTTTTTCTCCCCCTTTCCATTTCTGTCCTAACGCCTTTTAACCTGATCTATAGCACCAATTTGTTCTGGGCATACTAGAAATAGGTATATTGTCAATGGCAGAGAACACAATACAACACAAAGTGAAGATATATGAACTGCTACTCATTGTTCTCTGATCTAGAATAAAATTTTTAGAATAGAAAAAAATTTTCCATTCCAGGGATCTGACCTTATATGAATTAGAGTTTAAATTTGTAGTAAATTTCATATAAAAAATGAGAAAATTGGAAAATGAGCTCAAGGAAGGAAATAAACGTTAACATAATATCCAGGAAAGAGGCTTATGCGGCCATAATTTTCTCCCAACTCTAGGCACTTCTGTAAAGTGAGAATGATTGTCAATTCATGTGAAATATAATCTAATGTGTAAGACTGAGAAAAACTCGCAATGAATACTCATTCAGGAGGGCTTGGTTTCAAACCCAGATCCCCGAATAGCATGAAGTCCACTGACAATTTTAGCATCCTTAGTGACTGAATCACTTTATATTTCCTTAATCCTTCACAGAAATTGTACAAATCAAGCTTTATGCTCTATGCTGCGATTGATTAAGAAACACCCACATTAAGATCGTTTGTCGGATAGTCATATTCCTTATGAAGAATTTAGAGTGATACTCAACCACTCACATCACTCTTACTCTGCTCATCAAAGTACCGCTTGACAAAGAGGGACCCAACAGCATGACCAAGCGCTGCTGTTGTGTGCGCCACACATGTCTCCCACCTGGGTGGTTCTTCCTCCCTGCCAGTCAAAGTTCTGCGTAGTTGTGCAATGGCAGCCAAAAATCGTTCGTCCAAGTTCCCAGCTCGATGTGATGCAAACCTCCATAACATGTACGATTGTACTGTCCTGAATGAATGAATATATCTTACTGTTTTGCCAAAAAAATAAGCACTTTTCTGGTCTAAACCACCAGATGTTCATCAACAATTACTTCAGGTAAAGTGGAGTAAGTGGTATTAATTGAGAGAAATCACAAGAAAATAATGATTAGGTATAGAAATAATTACAGAGCAAAAGATTTGGGTGAATTTTTGTTGAGTTATTAACAGAGATGGGACGTTCGAATAGTCAAATTCTCGAATACCCCAAATAATGAGCTACATATTTGACTATTCGATATTCGAGAACACAAATTAATAATTTCTCCCTCTTGAATATATACCATGAATCGACTGTAATGTTTTTTAAATTCATGGTCATCGGTTGGGTCTCATATGTTACAAAGCGTTTGGTCCACCAGATTTGGCTGGTACAGATTCATTAATTAATATTTCATCAAACAAAATTTCATCTTTCAAGTTAAGTAAGTATAAATATATATAATCCATAATAACTTCAGGGGAATTGCATGAAAAAGCAAATGAATGAATTTTCAAATGCTCGTGAGGTTGGTTGGTCCTTTTTTGATTCCTCGTAGCATGATGACACATTTTACAAATTCAATTTTAAAAATTATTGTGATTTCTTTATTTAATTAAAGGTTTGTGATTAACGTAGTAAAATACAAATAATAATTAAATCTTTAAATCTTCCACATTCTTATAATCTTCTTTAATAGAAACGCCCATGTAGTATTCGATATTCGAGTGAGATATTCGAAAAAATATTAGATATTTGAACTCTATATTTGAATTTGAGAAAAATGCTATTCGACTCATCTCTAGTTATTAACCTGGGGAGTGTAATAATTGCTGATATTTTTAAGTGAACTCAATCTTCATCCTCACAGCATTGATAGCAATTGACCCAATGATCCATCATCACCCAAAAGAAGGTGGGGTCAGTCTTCAAAACATTAGAAATTGAAGCACTCACCATGATATATTTTAGGGGTTTCATTTGTTAAAGCTCTGATTACTTCTTTCAAAGAGTAGGAAAGACAGAAATAATATGTTACAAAAAGTAAAAAAAACAAAAATGGATAAGTAATAATTTTAAAAACTTTGAAAAAATGGACCACCTCTAATCACTCAAGTCCTCAAAACCTGAACTGAAATCTAAGATAATCAGAAGATATATAAACTGTTACTGATCATTCTGATTAATCAATCATATTTTATTCATCATTTTGCATGCAAGACCAATGTAACTTTCTTTTTACTTCTGAGAGGTTTCCAAAGTTGAAGACTATTCTTTCAAAATATTGTAAAAATAATTCTCTGACCATCTTTGATCTCATGATTTGCACAATGTAAATTTAAAATCATGAATTAATACTGAAATTATATATTTAATCATAATGATTATTTTTATGACCTGGATTTCACTAACCTTGGAGAATATTTCTCTAGGAGGCCTGAGAGATCTTTGAAATAGCGCAAACCAAACACCACCACAGTGGTAGAATTGAGTATTGACATATCAAAATCTGGATGAGTGGATTCCAGTATGGTTCCCAAATACTGCCTCCAATCAATTCCTGGAACTGCTTCACATAATTCATCCACAGTCATTTTGTGATACAGTTCACTCAAATTCTTTTTTTCTTCATGTGTAGCAGTAATCTGAAAATGACATAAAATATTTACAGTAAATAAAAACTTCAGAGAGACCAATAGATTTCAATAATTAGCTGTACATATTTACATTCTGCGTAATAGTTATGTACTCTTGTAAACAATGATACTTATACTTAACTGATCATGATTAAAAATAACAAAAAGATAATATGCTACACAAATTTTGCATTTTTTCTGGTATCTTTCAGAGTTATTTATCCTGAGATTTATCAAATATTTCCAGGGCAATTATACAGTTATCACACCAAATTGTTTTCTTTTAAATAAAATGGTACTCACCAAAGCGAGATGAATTTCAAAATTAATCAATTCTTCAGCCAATATTTCAGCATCTTCATCTGTAGCTCCAAGGAGATTGGCAATTGTGATAATAAATTGACGATAGGCGTTTACAGCTTCTGTGTTAGATGTTGACAGGAAGTAGTCACGTGTAGGTAACCCCAATCCTGCCTCATCCAACTAAGAACATGGTCATTCTTGGGACCATACACATTTAAATCTTTGTTTCAAGTGGTTATTCAAAGATCTCAGTGAAATTCACAAAATTGAAGACAAGCAAAATTGTCTCACTGAAATAGTGAGCTGTTTCATACAATAATATTTATGCATACAAAATGAAAACTAAAATATGATGGATTAAATATTCACATTTCATAACTAGGAGGGTAAATTTTCAGATTAGCAGTACAGTAAATGATATTTTATTCATTACCCTTCATGTTTATGTGATATTTAATAATTAATTTTTATCATTTCCAGGATTTTTTACTTTTTACCAACATATCTCCAGAAGATTCTCGAGAAAACCACCACCTCTGCAGAATGAAAGGCTCTCAAACAACTCCACAACAACAAAGATATCATCACCTTACCCACAGGTACAGGGAACGCTAACATCATCATGATGAAGAAGGATTAAGACAACAAAATTGACACATTATTGAATGATTGCTCTCACACAGAGTTGAAAAACGACTCCACCGCCAAAATAGAACAACTTACTAGGGTGGATATCAAAACAATCATCTATATCAGAGGAACAGAAGAGGAGATTTATTCAACCGGCAGCCAAACCACTGTATCTCCACGCACTACCTAAAACCCATAAGGAAGGAGTACCTATATGACCCATATCAAGTGACATTGACCTGGTAACTTTCAAACAGGCACAACACCTTGCTAGTGCTCTCAGACCTTACACCGAGTAAACGGACTCAAATCACAGTTGATTTCATCTGAATTATCCATGATAAAAAAACAAAGGAGACATGCCAGTGAGCTTTCAGGTAGTCTCTTTGTTATCGATTGTACCCATAGATGACTCCATCCAACTCATCCAACAACTAACCAAGGATGGACAGCTAAAAGATTCGCTGGATTATGTAGAATTTTGCCTCAAAAACTCTTATTATTTCTGGAACAAGAAATGGTACCAACAAAATGAAGGTGAGGAAAAGAAGTGGCAAAAATTTATGGAGAATTTCAAATTGAAGACATTACAATCATCCCAAAGGCAACCTTTGCTTTGAATCTGAAGTGTGGATGACACATTTGCCACGTGGCCTCATGGAAAAGATGAACTTAATGTGCTCCTAAATTATTAAAATCATCAACATCAGGCAATCAAACTGATGATGGAGGCAGAAGAAAATGAATTCCACCTTTCCAGGAAGTATTGGTGAGCAAAAAACCAGATGAAAGCATAGGTCACAAAGAATAACAAAGGGAAACTAATTCAGACCGGTACTAGGATATATAATCACACCACCAAAGCTTAGAAGTGAACACATTATTCCATGGTGTCGATCACTTCCCTTTGAGATATGTCACCTTATCTCAACATTACTGAATAATAGTTGCATCATAAGATGTTCCTATAGAGAACCTTAGATAAAGTAAATTTATAGAAAAATAACCAAGATCTTCCCTAAAAAAGTTCAGGGGAAAAACATTGAAGTGCGGACATGAGAGAACCATTATTTTTCAAGTTATAAGAGAAGATGTGGAAATGACTAAGAATCAATAAAACTTCTATCGAAGATGGTTACACCTTCATGGGGACAAGGAAGAGAATCATTAATCCAGCAAATCAGAGCACTCAATTTTGAATTCAAAATGCAGCAGCCACTGAAAATGCACCCTGGAAACTAACTACTATGTATATATACAGCAGCCGAATTTCAACATAAATACTGATGCCTCCAAGACAAGATGTGACACATTGTAAAAACAACAAAATGCAATGAATCCCAGAATTATTAAAATGTAGATATTTTATAAGAGATGTAGGACTGCATTATTCAACTATTGTATTATTATGGGCAATTTTCTTCGAACAATGACAAAACTGACCAATTTACCTGCACCACATACTCCGATGAGTTACGAATGTCTGGTCCAATCCATTCAGCTATAAGGATATTATTATTAAATAAACGAAGTTTAGCAGCAAGAGATGTCCACTCAAATGAAGTTGGAATTTTATTCTGTTCAGGCCAGCCTCCTCCTAACTCTTCCAATAACTTCACTAATGGTTGTTCAGATCGCTTTTGAATTATATCTGAAAGAGAAGAATTTGATTGCTCATTAAAAGAGAAACCTAAAGCATTAATAAGGTGCATGCTCCGTAGACTTGGGTCAAACACAGTTCTTCATACCACTTAAATATCCAGAGATTTTTGGGGCTTTACAAAATACCACATGCAGATCATTTGAGTATTCCTGTACAGCCGCATGATGTCAGCACTATTCCATAAGGGGAAGGTAGATCAAGGTAATAGCTTACATGACAGCTTTGGGAGCCCAAGCATGAGAAATACATACAAGCCCACATTTGAAAAGGTTCTAACATTAGTACATATGTACAGTTTCAGTTTGCATTTTGAGTGTAATCATGCAGCATTAAGTATATAAGTGCAAGGGCTTTAAAGAGTTAAATATACTCAACTACCAACAAGGAACACCTTCTAAGAATAACCCATAGTGAAAATGGGCCATGAAAGAATAAAACATGAATGTAAGTGATCAAAAGCCATATACTCACCAAGATTCATGCAGGACTGATACAAATGTCGGGCCTTTTTTACAGCATCATTGGACCTACTCTGTCGTTTCATTTTACTAGTGGATCTATTGCCACCTTCTAACTTTTCTTCATCAGATTTACCTTCCCCATCATATTTTTCAGAACTAATTGGAGGACTATCAACACGAGTTTTCTCTTCAGCCAAATCAGAAACACTGAATTGTGGTGATGTCAATTTGATTTTGACTCTATCTGTATAATCTCTGTTCACAGGTACAACAGCCGAGTCCACAGAATCAGTTTTCACAGATTTATCTTCCTCTACACTTGGGTTTTTATCACTTATAGCCACCTCAACACTATTTTTTTCATTGTTTTTTGGGGGTAAAAATCCTGCTTTCAACCTGAATCTCAATGTACCACTGTTACTCCAAACTGAACTATTCAAAACACTCTTATCTGTCACTTGAGTAAGGTTCTGCACAGGACTCTCACCACCAGAGGAGCTCACTGAAGATAAAGCTGGCACTTTCCTGATGCTAAGATGGTCTGAAGAAGAAGGCTCGCTAAAACCTTTGTTTGATAATTGGCTTTCATGAGAATGGGCAGGAATATCAGAAATATCTTCAACAGTCAACATATGAGTGGATTTCTTTACACGTTCTTTCACTGATTTGTAGTTGGCTTCCACCCTTGGAGCTCGCTCTTGTTCCAAAATAGTGTCATTTATCTTGCCAGCACTCAAAATATCTTCTTCATTCGATAAGAAATCATCAATTACAATATCTTTGACTTCTTCAGATGAGGTAGCTGTTTTGTACAAATCTGATAAGATGAGAAGAGGATCATGAACAATTTCATTTTTCTCAATTCGATGAACTGAAGAACCTTTCTCTGTGGTGGTCTCAGAGAGAAGGGCTTTCTCATTGTTACGTTTCATTTCCAAATGTCGAGCAGAAGGAACCGTCGGTGGTGCTTTTTTTGGTTGCTTAATTGGAAAGCTGGGACCCGATTCTTCATGACTAGTGCTCTCTCGGGCTGATATTATATCACTTAACTTACTCTTCCCATTCACAGCATTCCCCTCATCAGACTTCTCAATCTTCTCTTCTTCAGCAGACTCATTCTCCAACAGATTGCGAACAACAGCATCAATGTTGCTTCTAAGGATCTCAAATGTATCACTTCCAGCACGGTTTTTTGGGATTGGATGCACTTCCGGCCAGCGACCACAAGCATACTCATAGAAGTCCTCACATGGATCCACACTTCTATTCATAAGGGTCAGCATCATTTGAGCTGAAAAAATTAAGATGTAAAATTAAAAAGTCTGAGCAAATGTCCACCAAAAAACTGAAAAAACTACTTGTAGTAGTAATTTATTTAACAGCAAATATTTGTAATAAGTTACACAGAAAAAAGTAGAGAAAGTGGTTGAATAGTAAGGACTACTTCAGCCCCACTAGAATATTATCCGGGGAAATTGTTAGCACAACATTAAATGGTTCATATGAGCCTGTTTCATATGTTTTCATAATCACCTAAGTTACATGGTTTCAGGCTCAACTATGTGGAAGTTGTCTTTCACAAATTAAAAAATAAATTTGTTTTCTTCCACTAATTTAAATATTTAAAATTTTATTTATTTACAATTAAATCATAAAAATTCAAAAAAATATAAAAAATTATTTCAAATTGAAATCAGTGGAAGAAAACCAAGTCATTTTTTAAATTTGTGATGATCACCTGAGTGTCAACTTTTGGAATCAGCATCAAGTCATTTGACAATAACAAAAGAATGGCATTCATTATGATCCTAAACCAGGTTACAGAAAGGCCTAGTCCCAGACCTCAGAGCCCTTCAACACACTTTGGTTATCTTTGGCCAGAGCCACTAGCCCAGAACAGCCAGTTGAGTACTGCATGTAACTTTCAACAGGGATGGGTCTTAGTGCCTCATTCTGCCCTATTTTGTAGTCATTAACGGTGTGTTAAAGCAAAAGGAAAACAACTGAAACAATAAAAGCTATTGAAACTAAACAGGGAAAAATTGCCAGAGAAGGGTGTAAAATCAGGGAAACAATGAGGGAGTACTTTGAGGCTCTGCTAAATGGACAGGAAGATAGCCATTGCACACAATCTGAAGAAGATACAGGAGAGACAGAAGTGGTCGCATAGGAAGAAGGGCCAATAACAGGGCTAGAGGTAGAGAATTCCATAAAAACTATGAAAAAGGGAAAATCAGCTGGTACAGATGAACTGAGTGTGGATATGATCAGAGGGGCAGGGGTGTATGGTATTCACTGGGCAACATGAGTGTTGAACGCAATTTGGTCAGAGAACAGTATAACAAACGACTGGAAACATAGCATAATAGTACTACTGTTCAAGAAAGGCTTGATAAGAAAATGTGAAAACTATAGGGGCATCACACTTGTATCTTATGAGATTTGCAATGAGAAGTCACATCAACCTAATGAGAAATAATCTGAGTCTTACAAGGAGAGAACTTCATGCCATGTAAGGCTCATGACTAGGTTCTTCTTGTGAACAGGGAAACGTAAAAGTGAGGTATTTTGCTGCAACACATCAGTCTGAGTTCCATTTAGCGAACACCTACCACAACAAAATGATATGAAAATAAATATAATTCATGACATAGAACATATTTAAGCCAAGTACACTACCCTAACTTCTAAACAAGCGGTAGACGAGAGGTAACGTAGTGGACTGCAATACAGAAGGTGTGAAGTTCGGTCCTCTCTAGGGGAATATCTTTTTCTTCTTTTTTTCATAGTTTTTTCACTTACATAATGTAAACATTTTGTTTTTATCATAGTAACTCGCTATAAAAATATTTTCCCCCAAAAAAATATAAATGTGCATTAATAATGCGCATTAAATGCACATTAAAGGCTTGGAGAAAAATGTCCTTTTAATGCACATTTGAAATGTGCATTAAATGCTACTATTAATGTGCATTAAATGCACTTTTAATGCGCATTGATTCTGCCTGGGAAGAGACAACATTCTGTGACTGTAGGAATCTTCATTGCTTCAATTAAATTAGCTACATCATTGATATGATTGTTGTTTTTTCCAACTTTCCTCCATAAGTTAAAGCTGATTCATGTCAGCATGAATATGTTTTTGAAGCTGAGCAAAGGATATGGTAGGTACCTACTTTTTATAACTCTGTAAATGTAATCGTAAAGGTGTGGTTAATGAAAAAAAATTAATTTTTCCAATTCATGGTAAAAGTCTTATAAAGATTGATTTGGCTGTCGTCTGTGTGATTAATTTACAACCCCATTCTGGACTTCCTTGGAGTATCTTTTGACTTTAACTTCCTGCAGAATTAACATCATTTGTGCCTTTACCTGTCCTGTCCTCATCCTACTTTCGCATCTATCTTGAGTAGCATGTAGGCTCTTGTACCATTTTATCTGAATTTGTTTAAAAAGAACCTAGGTTCAAATGGACAATGCTGTTTAAATGGCCTGTGCCTATCAACTCCCTACAAATCAGATCATTTGGCTCTCATATTACTCATTTCTCTGGTACTGCCAAGGCTTTGAGTAATTATAAACTTGAGGCTTTTCTCACCATTATAAACTTAATGTTTACTATTTATTAAACCATAAATTCTTGGACCCAGCTGGCTCTCCACTACCCATTACTTTACTATGTAGTTGTCTAAGCCCGTGTCCGTGTTCTCTATCATGCAGCTGTTATATTCTCTGTTATATTCTCACAACGTACCTGCAACAATTTTTTATGTTGTTCTTGATTGAAGCTAATTTTTTACCCGATGTGATTAACAGGTTGCTTTACGCAAGATTCCTCACCTGCACTGAGAATTGTAGTAATAGGTTAAGCAGTGAAAAAGATTTCTACGGCTGTGCTATTCATCGTGCAACAATTGCTTTTGATTTTAATTTAGAGATACATGGCAGAATTACCTTCAATCCACTTCAGGCCCGAAGTTTATAACGTGATAGGGGTGATTACACCTCTGAATACCACCTGTAATGCGGGGATACACCATTACTACATAGACCATTTTGAATTCCCTCCATTTTTAACGTGCTAGGAACATGGCCGATGCACACATTCTGCATTACAAAATTTAAAGGGGGTAAATGGAAAATGTCCTCTCTGTATACTCTGTGGTGATACTGACTATTGGCAAAATACAGAATAACGTAACTTTAAAACTCGAGAATGAAATATGGCAAAGAGTGGAACAGTTTCCTTACCTAGGTAGTGTAACTTCATCGGATGGTTTAGATTCCTGGGAAATTACTAACAGGTTGAATAAAGCATCAAGTTTTTACCACCAAATAAGGAGTCTTCTTTGGGACAAAAAAAATACCAAGAGCTGCAAAAATGACCATGTATAAGTCTTACTTCGTACCTATCATATCATAGAACCTTGAAACTTGTGCACAATCAAGTAGAGACATCGGCAGAATACAAGCCAACGAAATGAAATTCCTAATGACGATGGTACAAAAGAAAAGACTTGACAGGCAAAAAAATGAAGACATTAGAAAACAGGTTGGATGCAAAATATCATTTATTGAAAACGTCAAGAGATCCAGACTGGGATGGTGTGGTCATGTGATGAGGATGGAACAGAGCAGAGTAGCTAAGGTATGGCTGGAAAAGGAAATACCAGGGAAGAGAAGAGTGGGCAGACCAAGAAGGAAGTGAATCGACCAACAGAAACGAGACATCAAACTGAGAGGGAGCTCGTGGGAGGAAGTTCAATATCAACAAACATACCAAGATAAGAGAAGTTGGAAGAGGCTGATAGACAACACCCGGGAAACTGGAGTTGCTACTTGATGATGATGATTAACGGTGAGTGAGAAGGACTTGAACATGCAAATAGCATGATCTGAAAATTCACACAACCTTGGCTTAGTATTTAGCATACTACTCTCTATTGGAACACAGCATTATCCCTGGATTAAAATTAAATTTTAACTTAAAAAATTTTGATTATGTTACATAATTTCGAAAGGAATAAAAAGCTGTTATCAGGTAAAAACCAGTTGGAATAATAATTTATTCTCTTGAGTTACCAAGATTAAACCACAGCAAAAAATTGAATAGTGTGGATCACAGCTTTAGTATGTATCTGCTCAAATTCAACAAAAACTGATGGCTTTTGTATCTCGGGTGAAAAGTGTGGCGGGACCTTATATCAGCTCATGCACAAAAATTGTTAAACTTAAGTACACTAATATAATTGCAAATATTTTTTAGAAGATGTTAAAGTGTTTTATGATTATTACCTAATTTAATTTATACACAATAAAAAATAGATATTTCAAATAATAACTCCATAATATTTTTTTCCTAAAATGATACATTTCATTGAATTACCCTCCGCATTTCTTACTAATACCACTGGCAGGAGTCAGAACTAAGAGAGTTAAGTACCCAAAAATCAAGTTACATTGAATAGTATTTAGCAAAACTTAACATGCAATTGCAAGAAAACTGAGATGTGAATGCATGGCATTCTAACAAATTACCTTGAGCTAGTCTGATGCTTTCATCATCATTTCTCCCATACCAGAAATTCTCCCAATCATTTCTTTTCCTTTCACTCTCCAACTCTGAAGGACTTTCTATGCTCACTTCTTCATCATCCTTATCATTTTCATGATCCCCCTCATCACCTTGCTCTTGTCCATCACCAGCAGCTTCTCTACACAAAGAAAATAATAAACATTCACATGAAAATTGTCAGAGATTGACGAAATAAATTCAATTTAACATTAGAAAGCAACACAAACCCGTGATCCTTCATGGGAGGTTTAACGGCAGCCCATTCAATAGTATCATAGGTTGACATGTTTCCCTTATCATGTAATTCATATATCACATCTCTTATCTGTCTCCTGCGTCTCCGCCTCCGGTGAGAAAGTGGCAAAACATTTAATGGCAGAGTATTGGTAAGGAGTGGTACAAAACTTGTCTTTATGCCACTGATCAAATCTCTATCTTCAAATTCTTCCAAGTTATGTTGTCCATTAAGAGCTTCTACTACTTAAATAATGAAACAATGTTTCTACTCAATAATGGCAGCATGCACATTGGAAATCATACATATTTCATCACAGGTATGGAATACAGTAGAATATTGATAATCCGGAATACTAAACAAGAGATCTAAATAACTAAAGGCGTTCAAGAATTTTGAGAAAACCAAATTTTTTTCTGTGTTGCCATATCAATAATGGCTATTTTGCCATTAAAAAGGCAACCTGAAAGCACTCAATGGCTTTGTCAAACTTTTGGGTGCCAGCTAAGGAGATCATGCTTCCAATCTAAATAAGAGTACCTTATATATTTTTATCCATAACTTTGCTGGTGATGACTTTAAGGTTAATGGTGTAACTACCGTTATGTAAAAAATATTAAGGTAACATAAATGTTCCTTTTTCACGTCAATCGATTGATCAATGCATCAAATAAGATGATTTACAACAGGTTTATCAGTCATACTAGCCACCAAAGCAAAAGAGATCCAAATACCAGAAATATCATAATTCTGGAATGCATATGGTTTAGCATTTTCCAGAATGTCAATCTTCTACTGTAGTATTATAGTTATCATTTTTCAACAACAATCTTCTTAAGAATTTCACCCACCTTCAATTGACCACACAGTGAAGAAAGCTTTCTGCAATAAAAACCACTTGGCCATTTTAGTTCTGCACATATATGATTGTTGAACTTAGATCACTAATAGTGAATGCCAAAAATTCCATTGCCATTGATCATAAGATGAATGACAATGGAATTTAAAACTACCCAATTCAGCAATAACCAGAGATTTCAATTACTTAATTTAATGATTTAGGGGGTAAGCTGATCAAGCAAGTGGCAGAGATGGCAGATTTCACCAAAACTCACCATGTTAAGTCAATAGGAACTCATAATTTAGAAATTTTCATGAATAATGTCCAGTTATATATTTACTTTTCACCTTACCATTAACCTACAATGCCTTTTAGCTATACTGCACTGAAAACAAAGCTTTTTAAAAAATAATTTAATTTAAACATTTGTTAAATCTCCGCTTAACAACTGTGCCACATACCTTTGAAAAATTTTTTCATAAGCAAATGATATAGGTACCTGTTAAAAATCAACAAATCATTAGCTCACATGGGGCTATCAAATGCTATCAGTTAACTATTCGGGTGTCCAAAGGGAGAGGAAAGTAAGTAAATGGCGATCCTATTCCTTTCATACTCCTGAATAACTGATTTTCTAACGCCACAGGGCGTATTAATAAAAAAAATGAGCTTTCAAATACGCCTTTTCGAGAGTTTAATTTTTTCAAAACAGTAAGGGGACAGTTAACTTTTATTTAAGACGGAGTTATTAGTGCCCTAAAAATATACACAGGTTCTAAATTATTAATGAGGAAACCATTCAAAGGTCAGATGAGTTGTACTTACACACAGAGAAAACTATTTCTTAAGGAAGACTTCACGAACGCCCATCTGTGAAACAGAAGATGTGTCCGATAACCAATTACTGAAATTGGATATCGAAATATCGTATATCAAGCTCTTAACGTGCTAATTAAATCGTCGTGATATAAGTTCATCAATTATGGTGATTTAAACTACAAAGGCTTTCGGCACAATTCAAACGATTCAAACCATTACATGGCGGCGAAATTAAACTGATATGCGCAGGGCGCATACCATCGGAAAATTTTCAAACAGCGCGATTTCAAAATTATATAAAATGGACACAAGTCGTTCACTCTATACAATTCTATAAACACCCCAATAGATTACCCAAATATGTTAAAAGTTAATGCATATTTTATTTAAAAATATGCATTCATAATCCACACTTTGCAATTTTTGAGTATTTTTTCGTATTTCCATTGAATTTCAAATAGGTAGATATATCTGCATTTAAATAAAAAAATATATTCTAAGAGCTCCGATAACCGATGGATAGGCTTTTGCAATACGTTGTACCGCAGCACTTAACAAGAATTTGTAATAGCATTACTAAATTTCTGAAAATATTGTAATTTATTTGGTGCGACAAAATTTAATATAATGGACCAATTCCTTTGTGGGCACAATGGTATCACTGTTTGGTACCTTGTGAAAACATAATACCAAAATAAATTAAAATTGCCTCCAGAATTCTTATTACTATGATAAAATATATTTATTAACATATTTATTCAACGAGATATGTATAAAAAATCAAACAGAAACATGCTTTAAAACTTAATTGAACCACCTGAACTTTTATAGAGAAGACTTTCATGCTCTGGCCTCGCGATGAGACGGGCTATACCAAGCAGGAGGAGGACAACTGGTAACAGAAGAAGAGGAAGAACTAAATGATGGTTGATCCTTTGACACAGAGATCTTGGTGTACAGTTGTCATTTTCCACACGTCTGTTGGCTATATCGTAATTCCTAGTTTAGATTGAATATATGGATATCATTTGGTAGCTTTTCCCGGATAGAGCTGAGATTGAGTTTTTCGATAAAGTAAAGACATATTTTCAAAAAATTCAAAAGGTTTAGATATATCTCTTTCTAAACTTACCTATTCTCTAAAGTTACCTTACAGGAAGGACACCTTTCAGGCTCTCCGAGTCTATTCAAAATCATGATTTGGGTTCTGAAAGGTAAGCACGATATTGACATAAAGGATTAGCAAAAACATTTTACTGTCATACAAGTATCAACATTACACGTTACACACTCTAATCAATACACCAAGTGTGGCTTCATATTTCCTAATTGAAAAAGAAACTGCTAACCAAGTTTTAAAAATGGTTACCAAACGTTAAATTATCCGCACGTGAAAAAAGTCTTTAAAATGTTGTCTTGCTATGAATGAGATTCATCTGGCATGAGGAAAGTTCTACAACTAAAATCCTCACCTATCATCTATTAAGAAAAAACAAGGAAATCATCAATTTCTGATTATGAATGTTTCAATAGTTCAATTATACACCTACTAGGCTAAATTATAGCAACAAATATAACGCATAGGTAATTCTAACTTTCAATCCCAAATCACCGTAACGTATTCGCTGCACGGAGGTATCATAGGGGTTGAGCTTCGGGTGTTAACAACGAACATGAGTAGGCATGTACTATTTCTACGAGAAAAGAGGAACCGGAGATGCAACCTTCTGAGATGCGAATAGCAATATATAATGACTATCAATTGACATTTGAAGTTTCTAATGAAGAGTTTTAGCTCTGAAAAGTGTTGTGTAGCATGTGACACTGATGTCCTCCGCACTAACGGAAAAGTCAAAGGGGAATCGATAAGAGCCTACCTTGCCACTGGCTGAAATGATAAAATGGAACGGATGTAGTTCCTAGAAGTTTTTATGGGATACGCATCCTTAAGTACTATTGATTAACGAAATTGGCCTCAGAGAACAGGACGGCCCACTGTTTTTCTTTTATCACTTTCGTAATATTAGAAAAGTAAATTGTAACTGAAATTCTGCATCCAAGTAAAGTGAAAACCAATTTCAAGGAAAAAAATTGTCTTTACGATTGCAAAGCGTTGCGTGGTCAATTGATGTGAGACAGTAAGGAGAGTGAGAGGTTTAGGCAAAATACAACGTTCTGTAGGGTAGTTTTCAGAGATCTAAAATAATTTTAATAAAACACTGAAAATAATCAAAGCCTTTTCAGAAATGTAGACAACTTTGCCTCTGAAATCAAGAAAGGTGAGATGTAGTGCTAGGAAATAATTGAAAATTTGCGTTTTTTCATTGTTCCTATTCGTACCAATTCACTTGCAATTACTACAGCCAATCTGCCGTTGAAACATACCTTGCATTCGACGGTTGGAAATTAAACAAACAACGTTCTGAATTCAGCATTGAAGAGGACCAGAGTTCGAAATACTCGAAAAAGAGATTAATTACACTCTCCGAGGTGATTCACGACACACCGCTGGTGAGACAGTCCGGGAGCAAAAACGGTTTACCACTTCCACAGAAACTCGAGCAAAACATCGTGCCAAAACTCACCTTGTCGGGATGCGACGAGATAGCGAGGAATGCGACTCGTTGTGGCGTGAAGACGCTCCGCGCGCACTTGACAACCCGACGCGGAACACAACGCGAGCCACACGAAAGAGGAGCGTAAAGAGAACCCCAACCAATGACGTCACCGTGCGTTCGACTGGTTGGGTCGCCAGTCTCCGCTGTGGATTAGCCGCAGAGAAGGGCGAAGGGATAATAGCGACCGCGGGACGGTCTTAACGAGGCGATGCGAGGGCAGCCGGATCCCCCGCCCGTCGACAGTTCACAACCGAATGCGAAAAGGTCGCGGCGGGCTCGGAAACATAAAGTCTTGGATGCGGCGTCGGGTCAGTGTGACGGTGCCTCATCTTCATTTGAAGAGATCGCTCTCTCACTTGAGAGAGGATGCAAGTGCTGCTGCATTGAGCGGCCGGGAGCGAA
Source organism: Ceriagrion tenellum (assembly GCA_963169105.1). Classification (NCBI taxonomy): domain Eukaryota; kingdom Metazoa; phylum Arthropoda; class Insecta; order Odonata; family Coenagrionidae; genus Ceriagrion; species Ceriagrion tenellum. The sequence goes on along the minus strand of OY720636.1, from coordinate 57,080,415 downwards.
AAAAAATTGCCGGTGATTTCTGCCATTGTATCCTCCCAGCGGATACGACTTCCTCCGAACAAACGACATTCAAAGTGGCCATCGGACGCGACGATCTCGCAAAAAGATCTACCGGCCATTTTTACGGCGGCGGCGACCGGCAGTGATACGCACAAATTTTATGGTGACCATTATAGGTGTCGGCTGTTTCATTTCTATTTTCTGAAAAGTCAGATAACACAAACAATCCGACTCGCGATTCTCTCCGGTGACCGTGGAAAACCCGTGAAGAGGACAGGAAGTGTGATGTGGGTGGAAATCAGGGTTTGTATGGGAGTCGACGAGGCGTGAACGAGTGCCCCGCTCAACTAAATTTTCACGGAAATTAATTGATGGCGGAAGGAACCATAGGTTAATTATTCGGTGGGTTCAAAGGCTAATCAAGTTCAAACGTGTGTTATACGTAGTCAGAAATTTATCAGCAGCAGTGGCTCCCCTCATTAAATCTCTACGACTAACGTGAAGAACCCCAACATGTTTACGCTTCTTAAAAATTCTTTCGAAGAAATCGTGATGTGTTAAAAATAAGAATTTGAGAGTCGTAATTCACACTCCATCACTTATTGCTCTCACATGGAAGGATGTCCAAGGGATGGGAAGTAATTAACAGGAATAATTTAGCACATGCCAGCACTTCTACAAAGCTTCTCAAAGCAATTTTAGGACAATATTTCTTCGAGTGTGAATTAGGAAGCGCCCCCGTTTTGTGTGCTTGGATTGGAGTATACTTTCCATTTCATTTTCAGAGTTCTATTTAGACATAGGGAAAGTTTTCCATGGGGAGAAATAAAGAGAAAAAAATGTCTACACCGATATAACCAGATGGAAAGCTAATGCGAAATTGGAACCCATAAGACAGGTAAAATGATTAAGTGGACGAGAAATCGAGAACGAGAACGCTCTTTTCAGGGATCGCCCAACGAAATAATGGCGCAGCTGACAGATAAATATCGCACATGGCTGATCGGTTAAGTAAAATCAATTTTACCAAAGATTTAGAGATTCCCCAAGCATAACGAAAACATACCAAAAAACAGTGGGAGCACATACTTCCGAAAAAACACGTTAAATCACAAAAAAGAAAAGAGAGTAATTGAAGTATATGGATTCTCGGTCAATTATGTTTTCTGGAGAGCTCGCGGGCGCCATATTTTGCGCGATTTGTTTAATTTTCCGTGAATACGTTCTTCTTTGTCGTCAGGTGAGACTAATTGTAAGTAAAATAGGAACAGATGAACATTTTTAATGGTGCTACAAGACAACTTATAGTGAGTTTAAAAGCAACTCATTCAATCCTCTAATCTCGATTAAGGTATTCACAAGCGAAATCAAAATTATCAATAGTTAACTTGCTCAATGACTTCCTGCTTTTCCAATACCTATCAAACATATTCCAGATTGTTATGGCCCCATATTTTGCGCAATTTATTTAATTTTCCATGAATACGTCCTTCTTTACCGTCAGGTGATACTTAGCGAATGCAAGCAAAAATGATTGAGTAGAACGCAATATCCACGAACGGTTTACGTTCAGCAACTAAGATTAAGCGACTTCTTTCGCTGAAATTCCCATTACTGAAAAAAATCCAATTGACCTTGGAGTCAAATAATGACCGCCACGGGATGTGCCCTATTTCGTGATCACATGGGGAGCCTGTCCCCAATCTTCTTCACGCGAGAGGGCCAGTAATTGGGTGAGATTCTGGCTCCGATTAACCTCATTCAAAGCACTCATTGCTCCGTTAGTCCCGGATGAAAATGCGACGTGATCATCCTGACCCATAGGTTTCCGCTGGGGCGTCTCGGTGTTTGAAGACAATGCTGGGCTGGAGGCCCGCGTCGCGATATACTTAAATTGAAGTGTGCACGCAAGGTTTTTTGTAACGTGAACTTTAATTGATATAATAGGATGGTCAAAAGTTTACTGCAGAGAAATGGAATTTTCGCAAGTTTTTCAACAACCGTTACTTCTATTCTGTGAAGAACGAGTAAATCCATTTACTTTGCCGGAAAAGGGTTTTAATGTAGCCATTCACTAGTTAATCGTCAAAACACTGGGACGAAAAGGAAAATTAATATTCCTGTGAAACTTACTAATTAATATTGCTATTTGGACAAGAATACCGTACGGAAGAGTTTAAATGTTTCATTCAACCCTTGTGGTGGATTAAACACGGCCATTATTTACACAAGAATACGCATCACATACTGATAGAGTTGAAAATGATGACAAAAGAGATACATTGTCGAACAGATAGGTGCTAAAATTTCTTCATACCCGTGCAAGAACACTTCTTACACACAAATTTCACTTTTCGGGCCTCCCTCTTCCAATATATTTTCCCTAATCATTTTCATGACCGTTTTCCTATCTGCCCTGCCATATATCCTAGCAGTTGCTTTCAGGCTTGCATGTTTAAGTAAATGAATACTGACATCTCTACAGTCTATCATACGATGCGGCATCGCTCGCGCTTAAGCAACATTTAAAAAATTCCATCATGATGCTCGAAAAATATGAATTTCCTTTGTTTTCGTTGGAAAAATAATCGACTAACTGCGTTTTATTAGACGAATACTCACATATTCTAGGTTAGTTTTGCTGTCGAACCTTTTCCATAAATAAGTGAGAATTTATCGCATTTTGGAGTTTTATGATTACCTTACGGGAGAATACTATGCATCTTTCATAGAATTAATTTTATTTGTTCAACGAGGGGCATTTCTTGGGATGCTCTTTCACTCTCTACAGGACTTTGCAACTGAATCTAGAGAAGAGCTCCGGGATGGGAATTATGTCTTATTTGTTAATACATAAACTATTTCGAGCACTTACATGTCGCGCGTTCTGCATAACTGACTGCAGCAGTCCTTTCTCGAATTATTTAGATCACGTGCGATGGCATACTCTCTCGACTTCAATAGACAAGCTTGATAACTTTTGTTCGTCCGCCATTGCTTCAAGACGCCCTGTCATGTTCTATGTCATTGCTGGATACCGTCTCGCTTTTGAGGGCAAAGGAGTGAGAGAAGGCGAGAGAATTCGCCTTCCGCTGCCCACATAACTGCCCCTCAGGGTTAAAGGGCAACAGCCTCCAACTTCAACAGCATGGGACAGTGGTATTAAAGGCTTTTTTCAGTGAAAAGAGCGACATGCATTCTTTTAAATTAAGGAAGGAAGATTGAAGACGATTCGAGGCGGGTTTCATAAGACAAGAGGCATTGGCCTAACCAGGAAGGCGCCAGTCCTTTGCAGATGGACGACTGCTCCCCTTCTGGAAACTTAAGAAATAGCAGATGAAGACCAAGTACCCAAGAGCAATCCTAGGAATGTTCGGAGGTGCAATACCGCTAAAGATGGGGGAGGAATAATAAATCTTCCATGGGATTTAATAAAATGATCGTCTCCTCGCTTTGCTTTTGATAGCTCCATTCATATATCTCTATCGAATCTCACTCGAAATAATAAGCCTTTACGGTGATATGAGATTTACGATTATTAAGCCTGCGTTAGCCTGATTACCTGGTCAATGAGTTATCATTCATGTTATGAAAAATTGACAATAAAGTGTACCTAATCACAATAAGTAATTCCATTATAAAAGTGTACGCGCCAATATCCTAATAGATAGCATCAAGAAACGAAGGGGATAAATGATTTCTCAGAAGCAATTAGAAATTCATCGTTGTAGCCACAATATTTCATTTACTACTGAAAAGTATTTCACGATACTTAGCCACACAGCAACGAATTTCCAAATCCACAATCGATTTTTATAACGGGCTGCATTTTTCTCTTTGGTACTACCACCTTAAAGTTGTCTCTAGTGACTTTTAAACGTTTAATAGTTCTGATAAACACCCTGTCGTGACTAATATGTTAGAAGACTTCGGACATCTGCTCAGAGCATATCGTACTTTGACCAGACCGCCAGATCCGCCATCTGCAGCAGCTGAGGCCAAATTATCAGTCAGGGTCAGGAAGCTAAGTCATTAGACGCACAATTGACGCTGATTTTTGGATGGAGAGTCAGATTCTTTCGGTCATGAATTCCGCTACAGGAATATGGCTTTAGAAAAATGTTTTCCCGCAAAAACATTTGAAGTAGACATTCCTGATCCTAATAAAAGAAACTCATTCCAATCACTGCCAACGGTCTCATCACGAGCGACTCAGAGGATCCATCAAAATACCATTCCCTGTCTTATCCTGCGTATGAAATCGAAAACTAAATCCTCCCAAGCATAACCTGCATCGTTTTCCTCGCCAATAGCTGCAGTTTATTGGTAGTATTGGAAAAAATAGACATTCAATGTCGATCCGTCATGGTCGAGGATTGTTTCTCCCCGGGCAACATCAACCACGACAGTGAGAGGAGAACGAAGCAATCAATCTCGGAAATCGCTCCTCTGTACCTAGGCATTCATTTTCTCCGCCAGAACTTTCCTTCATCAAATTTTACCATTATCCTCTATTTTACTAGAACGCCTTTGCTCTTAATGGTGAAGTCTTACTCTCCCTGCCTTTGGCTTTCAGTGGAGAATATAGATGATACGTTGAAACAACTACCCTCAAATTCTCGTATTGTAATCTGAGCAGCATTTAAAAAAACTGCGGATGTACACGGAAAATAATTTTCCGAGTTCTCTACCGCAAATCCCATGAGTATCTGCCTTGTGCACCCACAATTATTATGAAACAATGGGAGCCAGAAAGCACATCTTTGAGCTATTGAGCTCTGGCATTGGAAATCCTTCTCAAGGATTCTATTCTCCCGAATGTCGTCATAGTTAAGCGCCTTGTTGTGGCCCGATGTTGATCGATGCGGATGCTATGAGTTAGCCACTCGCATGGGGCCCACAACCCAATCCCCAAGGCGCGACGCTCTGGCAGGTAGTCGTTTCGTAATCGAGAACTCCTTCCCTCAACTTCGAATGAAAGGGATGGATTGAACGACCGCCGGGGATGCCGCCGGAGGGAGCGACAAATTAAGGACTAGCCTTTAAAAAGACAATGGCTTCGATTACGTTGTTGGTATGGTTGATGGGCTGGCGAAAGGATTGACTTTCCATTCCGAAGATCCAGATTCGAAGCCCGGCAAAGCGCAGATTTTTCCGAGATAATGCCTATTTCTTCAAAACTATCTTAATAAAGAAGAACTAATTGTAGCTGCCCATCGATGATGGTTAAATGTGACCGGTTTTGATGTTCTTATTCCCGAATGAGTTCTTTGTAAAACACCGAAACCGGTCTCACTAAACATGTCTCTGTGGAAAACTGTCTAGAGTTCTTCTGTCGTCAAATATAAGTTCCACCGCATCAGTCCCGAGGCAACATAATTAATGAAACATATTGGAGATGGTAATGTCATAGAGAGGGAATTTCAAATTCATAAATTGTACACACATACCAATCACGCCGTTCCCTTCAAGGGTAGGCACAGTCACAGAGTTTCACTCATAAATACCTATTTGTACACCTAACTCTGCTTCAATAATTTCCTCCTCACCTACCCATCCTCGCAAACCTCGTTTGCCTCATTTACCCCCATACACTGCTTCATACACGCTCTCCTGTTTTTAAGTCTCCAAATATTCCTCCTCCTAAGAATTTCCTCAACCACAAATTTCTCGGCCTACCTCTACCTCTCACAACGTTCATTTCACTCATATATGTTTCGGTATTCGAGTCTCATCCATTCTCTCAACATAACCAAACCAACAAAGCACACTCCTTTCATATACGAACTTTCAAAACTTGTCTAGGAGCTTCTGTAATCCCTGTCGTATATTCATTACTGGAGCATCTGACCCACATTCATTTATTACCCACTCATTCCTGACCCTATCCATCCTACTTTTGCCGCAAACACTCCTCAGATAACCTATGCACCCGGCGTTTAGTCTACTCTTATGCCTATCCGGACATACCCATGTTTCACTACCATACAACAAATTTATTTATTTATTTAGAATACGGGTGCGACCCAGTACATAAACATACATAAAATAATACGTACATAGGTATATAAAACATACATAAATTATATATACATAAAATGAATGCATTAAATATAAATCAGAGTTTAAAAATGATAATAATTAGGTACAAGTTTCTCATAATGATTTCTTTAAAACACTTTTAACTATCCAGAGACAAATGAAAAAAATCAATAGATGAAGGAAGCATATTCGACTCTCTAATAATTTTAGCCAAAGAAAAATTCTAGCAAAAAAAAACCCTGTAGAATGTCTCAGGGTTACGAGTTATAACAATTGGTACTCGAATAGGTATTAAGTTCAATAGATTAGACGTTACAACTTATGAAATATGATATAAACGGAGAGATATATTGGGGAGAAGCACACTTTTGTACACGGCGATTTTCTTTTCCTTAGACAGGCACTCATTCCTTGATATGCCCCACATGCTACCCACCACTTCCAGCATCCTCACGCCTCTTTACCTCCTCATCTATCCGTCCATCTTTCGCAAACATCTTACCTAAGTACCCAAAATCATCCATTTGTTCAATTACTTCACCATTCGCCCTCATCATAAAGTTTTTCTCCCCATTCTTGTCATAAAAAACTACTACTTTAGTCTTGCACGCCTGTCTTTTTGTTCATACATTGTTAAATGAAAAAATTAATCCAAAAAGGATTTGGCGTAAGAACACAAATTGGAGCGCTGAAAAGCAACCTCACCCATGTAACGAAGTTTTCTCGCGTCGTCTCTTAAAAGCTCGCTCATGAACTTTCTTTAACTAAGAAGAATGAAATATGTAAAAGGGAAAGAGGTCATAATCTCCAAAACAAAGCAATTTATGCCATAATGAATTGAATTCTTTTCACACCGCAAAAAATGTATTTCTCATGCCGCAGGCATATGTAGAATAAGACTTAGATTTAATTATTAATTACTCCGGCGTGTGACTCCTTCGGATACCCAAAAAATATAAATTCAGATAAGAGGGGAATTGGATTATTGCAATATCCGGCCGGACATTACACTCCAGGTTCGAATGTCGGTCTCGCGGAAATATATTTCAGTAATGACAGTGAACAGTGACAGTAATGGCAGTGCCACTACTTTGCACCAGTCCATTTTATTTCCGTTCAACGTAATCGAACGGGAGAACGTATCACCATACCGATTCGCGACAAGCAGGCCTGTTGTTTATGGTAAAATTTTCAGTTTCGCTGAATTTATGTAAAAAGACGAAAAGGTAACACAAGGATCTAATTGTTTTCCAAAGGAGTTTTATAAAGCTGGTTTTTATCTATGAACAATAAACATTTCACGCATGACCCATGACAGTGAAATAAAATAAACAATTTTAAATTTGATAACGTAAAATGTTACACGGAATATGACCCCATGAGCAAAAGCCTTAAATATCTGGAATCAAAGCTCGCCCCGGAGAAAATCCCAAGAGCTTTCTCGTCTTGCAAATCAGTCAAGAATCATATTTTTAAAATTTTTTGCGTTTTAGGGGTTATATTTCCTCTCATTATGAGCGCGATTCCATCCTCACAATTACAGCCTGAAGAGAAAATTATCTTCACATAAACATATCTGGACAAGTCATTTCGATATGGAAAAAAGTCTTTTCACTACCTAACCACCACATCAACAGGCAAAAGAGAAGAAAATCTAAACTTCAAGCGGGACTCTGACAATTAAACAAAAACCCAGCATTGACACACATTTCGCCAACTACCTCGAGTATATCACTAAGAGTAGCTAATAGAATTAGCGCAGAACTTTTCAAAGGAAACCCAGGTCAACTATGGTAACTATTTATTCCCTGGAAACCGGTGTCGAAAAAAATTCACCGTAGCCGTGGAATCTTCAAAATGTTTAGGGGACAAAAAAAACCCTTCTCCTTGCTGACGACGTAGAACTAAAAGAGATAATACCAAGAAAAATTAGCAAAGATACAGGCCTGATGGAAACTATCGGTAGGAAACGATGCCGACAGTTTATGCTAACCAGCTCCATTGGATCTGCCTTCCCAATTTGCCCATCAGACATTTAGTTGGCCCAACTGCGGGAAACTAGTCAATTCAACTCATACAAAAACTAATGATTAGTATAGTGTGATAATTATATCACTAGGAGTCCCTAACTTCATAAACGAAATATTGCTCCCGAATGAACACTAAGGAAAATGATCATCTTTAATAGTCACTAAAATAAAATGGCGACTCCCCGATTGAGCGTCGGTAAAATCAGTGACTTTTGATCAGGTTACCCTACAAGAGGAGACTTTCCCCTCGATATTTTGTGGTTAAATTATATTTGAAAATTCATTTGATTTAATTCTTTTAAACTTTTCACCTAGCCCCTCAACTAGGTACGCTTAAACGGAACCCACAGTTCGGGAACCGGTGCACTAAACACAGCGATTGTCTCTCAAAGAATTACTTCTAAAGGCAAAACGCCTTCAGTTTTAGAGAGGAAAACATCAGGAAGTAGAAATTTCGCGAGAGGCAGGTACTTCCGCAATTGCATTAACTTCCCATGGCTAGATCCACAAAAGGGAAAATGTCGATTGTTTCATGTCACGGAGATTTGCTTCACAAAATAGAAAAAAGAATCCGCATTTCCGGTCTTCACACCTTGGCAAATCGTTGCGCGGGCAAACAACAGCTGGTGTATGGAACGAGGAAAAGATACATCCGAGAAGGGCATCGTGCTTTACGATGAACTACCACCAGATGATAAGGATTTCACTTTCCAAGCAAATTCCAACTGTTACCGCAGGCTAATGGACGGTCCTATTTTATAGTATTTCTTTCGATTTCACTTAAAAGGGAACTAAATGGACACCAAAATGATCTTCTTCATTGTACATCCGCGCGTCTATTAAAAGCCGACTTCAAATGCTTCATTCTTTCTTCCGCAGTACCTACAAAACATCTAAAAATTTTATAAGTACACACTCACAAGGGGAGACTACATACATATATAAGCCTTTTGGAATGCCATTTTTTTTTATGTTGAGCGAAATGCGCTGGGGACACGTCGTGGATTGGTTGAATGAGCTCTAGTTTGACTGCAATTAATTATTTTTCATTCGCTATTTTTTGCATGCCGTATATATACACAAGAGAAATCTCATCGTGTAACGCAGTCAGATAGCGCAGTGGGTAGAGACTCGCACTCGTAAGTTGAAGGTCGAGGTTTAATCCCGCTTGGGTGAATTTTTTTTGTCTCAATTCCAATTATTTTCGTTAGTTTCCGAATTATTTCAATTGCAGTTGGTCTCATGGACGATGGAACAATTTTTTATCGTCATATTCCATTTGTGTCGTATTCCGAACTCGGAACCATGACAGCTACAGTAGCTACGCAAGGGTGCGCTCACTATTAAATGCGTCCATTGCTTATTCCGATCAACTTCCTGATCGCCATAGAATAATATTAATATGAATTCGTCTTTATTATGAGCGAATTTAGGCCTTTACAGTCCTTTCTTACACTTTACTCATATGACGTGTGCAAACATCTATGTGCTGGGTAGTGAATATTCTACCCAGGCGGTATTGGCGGGACCCGCGACCCTCGGAATATCAGGTAAGGTCTTTTCCCTGCCGCCACCAGGGCCGACGATAGAATACCACGATTTCATGTGGGTGGATTCACATTAACGCTGGCGGACAAGGCAGTGAGCAACAGAATGGGTAAATTAAATTAAGAAGAACGTGGATCGGATAAAAATGACCTAATATTCTTAACCGCTCTTGTCGCCAAATTACTGTGAGAGAAATGATATTAATTGGTACGTAAATTATAAAAGGAAAGTGAAATTGAAACAGTCAGTGAAATAGAAACAGATGAACATTGCTTTTGGAAAAAAATACTTAAGATGTTTAACTTTGGATGTTGAGATCCAGTAGAAAATAAATATATTTATGACTACAAAAATGTATCATAATACTATAGAATTTATTTTTCTATTGTGACAAAGTCTGAATTTTTTTCCAATTTTTGCAATGAAATCAGTCATTTAATTTACCATGCCTGTTTTTATTGACTTTTTCAATGAAATTTATCTTCATTCTGTCATTGGGTTCAATTAATTTCTTCAGATAATCAGTGAATTTTCAATCAGGATTCAATCATACTAATTGTGCATTTAATTGCTTTAGGTGCTTAATGTTTCCAGTCAAATTCATTACAATGGAGTGTGAAATACGATTCATTTCACCAACTTGAAAATGTATTTCACTCTCATTGTAAAGAATTAGACTTGAAAAATTAGGAACAGCCATTACAGGCGAATTTAGTATGGTTGAGTCCTGATTGCAAATTCACCTAAGAGGAGGAGGGGCACTCCTTCCTAACGAATGTCCTATATAGATTTTATATGGTTGGCAACTTTGGATATTGTTTGGATACCCATACTATATTATTAGATGAAAATTAGATATTTGGTAATATTCAAGTTGGATATTACATGGATAGCATTTGGCGGCAACTTCGGATATTGTGTGGATATCTACACAATATTCTTGGATGAAAATTGGATATTGCTTGGATATTATAGTTGGATATTACAGATATTGCTCCTAGGGATGAATCAATGGTGACAAGAAAAGAGTCCTTTCTAGGATAAGAACACTTACCTTAATCATTACAGCCAGCCTTGAAATTATTGTAAACAATACAGTTAAAATGCGAACAAAAATACTTTCAAAAATAAGAAAACTTTTTATTCTTCCACAATCGATTTTTGTTACCTACTTGATCACCAATCACTAGAAAGAGGACATAACATTAATTTTCAAGTATTAAAAATAACTTTTGGTAGAGCTTGTAAACAAAGGAATAAAAAAAACAAAAAGTCTATCATATGTGAACCTGATTTCAAATGGATAGCAGAATATGGACAATTAATATTTGAATGAAATTTTCAATTGTTATCCATGCTTCATTGTTTACTTGTGAAATAATACATAAATCGAAGTAGTTACTTACTTTCTTCGCTACAATAGTCAGCTAAATAAGAGAATGGTGATCAAGTTAAACATATGCTCTACATTGTGTTTAAGCATTAGAAATATTTCACAACAAATGGCAACTTACTACAGATAGAGCTTTATAATTTAGGCTATATGAGAACAGTCACCTAAATATCACAGGCAATAGTACATAGGAAATACATGTAAACCCCAAACTTAAAAAACAATACTTTTCTGTTTTCATTTGGCTTTCTTGTAGGCCTTAACTTTGGCAAAATTAATACATTGCATAAAAATAAAAATAACAAAAAGAAATTACATTCAAAGGCACACACATACTCACATTTACATAAAATACATTATGTATTTTTTTAACCATTTAATTTGGGTTCATTAGTCAATAGATTTACACTGTATGTAAATCTATAATCTTCTCACGATTCCAATTTATCAAAAAAATAATTTTCTTTTGTGGTAAACATACAACACGTTCCTCAGATATGTTCAGAGAAATCTTTTAACTCCTAAAGACTAGGCACAAGCCACCAAGTTTGTAAGTCATGGCTTCATAAGTCACTTTTGTCATCAAGTAGCTTCTTGTGCTTTCAAATTAATTTTAGCATTTCAAACACACAACATAAACTCTCAAACTACCCACTCATTAACTCTGATCCCATGCGAAAAGACCCTGTGAGAAACATTTTTATTCAAATTGTTGTGGGCCTCATGGTTTATAGATCACATGTAACTTCTTGAAGTCCATTGCTCAAACACTAAGTGCCGATGAAACAATGTATTAGTCTTGCTATGAAAAAATAATGCGGGAACAGAGGAAACTCTGAATTCTCTTCCATTTTAACCTACAGAGGAGAGGCACACACACTATGAAGAAGCAGCAAATATTACTGCACAACACAATCCATTCATGCATTGGAAATCCTCTCATTCCAATGCATCTTAGAATGATGACAGGAAATGAGAAGATAGTAAATTTATATAGCTGCAGTAAATACAGAAAAATTCATAAACCTTAAACAGCATATTCACCATATCTGCCAAGGCATATTTGCCTCAATGATGCAAAGCAATGGAAAAGCCTTTAGTGGTATTTATTTAAGGCAGGGTAATCTAAACATAACACAGTATACAATCTAGTATTTCACCCCCAAATTTCAAACAAGTATGAAGCTCGAAGATTGGCAGGACAGCAAGATTGATTTTTAACACTTAAGTTTCAGTAACCTCACAACTGGCGCCATGTAATGGTAAAAAAATTTTGTTCATTAAATTTATCTTTTACCTCTCCAAACAAGATAGGTCCGGAGAATAATTCTAATTATACATATTTAAGTTTAGTGAATCACAAATGTAATCATTAAAATTTTCTTACATTTGCAGAGTCAATCATTATCGGTGTCTAGAGGATTTTAAATGCCAAGGGCAACTATCAGTAATTCTGACCATCACTCAAAAAAATTAGGTGATGAAGACAGAAAGCATTGTTTTGGCAACAAATGTATGCCAACCTTCCCATGGTCCCCTTACATAGTGGGTATCCCACACTGGTGCATGCCAGAGCAGTGGTGCCCAACAATTGGTCCATGAAAATACAACGTTCAAATGATATTTTTTGCGCATGTCATTGTGAACAACTGGAGGAAAATCCATTACCTCCATAACTATTATATTTTGGGCCACCAAAACAGCCATTCAAACTGTGCTCTGCTTCAAAGAGTTCATTATTTTTTCATCTGTAACCTTCAATCTAGCAAAATCTGATCGTTTCATAAAAATTTTCATGATATATACCTGAAATGATATCACCCCACAAGGACAATAACATCACCTCGATGTCAAAAACTGATCAACCTTATCAAACCCTTTCCATTGAGACATTTTGTCACTACTTCCAGTCAACATGATGTATAAATGATTCTAACGAAGAGGAGAAAAACAAGCTTCAGAAAATGGCTAATATCTGAGGTTTTACCAGCTGGAAAAATTTAACTCCATTGCATAATTCAAACACAATGGGACATATCCAAGTAGTTGTTAGACAACCCTACGCCTTGCCCAAGAATAGCTAGTAGCATGAATAATCTGCTAGGTGAATACATTATCCTTGAAAAATATATGACTACATATAATGCACTAATCTGGACACAATTCTTATGAAGAAATATTTACAGGCACCTGAGAGGATATTGGAGTATTTTACATTTTATTTCTTGGAGTTAGTGTCATTTTATGGTGACTACCTATCTTTTTGTCATAATTAATGCTATTTATAATTTTAAATCTCTTCCCAAGGACAATATTGATGTTCAGAAGATGCCTATAAGACTTTAGAATGGTGGAATGCTACAATTTGGCACAGAGAAACAGATTAATGACCAGCAAAACTTTTGACTAGAAATCTGACACTTTTTATAACATTCCAGATACTGGTAAGTAGTAATGAAAAGTGGGAACTAGGTAATTGGTGAATACTCAGCGCACACTTTTTAAGCAATTTTTATGAAATGCATACATTAAATGCTGTATGCAATGTAAAAAATGGTATTGAATGTTATTTGCGAGGATAGGTGTCATGATCGTAGTTCAGGGATGAATTTCTGACAATATGGGAAACCTCATCTCCAAATCTTTTCAATCTCTAAAAATGGGTATCACTTAGGCCTTGGCAAAGTGTATAACTAATAAAATTGTTGGAAATTATTTTTTACTATGGTTTTGAGATGAATCTGAGACTGCCTATGAAACCTGTTCTTGACATCTTTTGTTTTCTAAATGTGATGCCATAAGAATTGCAGACAGCATTAGATATTTCTCTGCTATACCATGATTCATTTTTTGACATAATTGGAATGAAATAGTTCCATGAATCACCTATTAATTAAAGATCAAACTGACAGCTGGATTCTGATGTTCATTTGCATGAGTTAAACCAGATTGGCTCAGCCACTACATGAGGATCAGTACCTAGGACAGTACAGAACCTCAATATACCAGGACTGGGATGAATATGACTCTTCTAACTCCCATTCTATTCACAACTTATAACAGAGAAGTCCTTCAGCATTTAATGTATTCAGTATAATCACCTCAAAGACATTAGCCCTGAAACAGGAGAAACAAGCAAAGTTCTTTTCAAACCAGCCAAAAGTGTTGGGCACCACTGATCAAGACCATCAAAAATGCTCATAGACTCTGCCATTATTACCACCAATGTTATTCATGAAGAGTTAATAAAAAGGAAGCATTCTTGCTCCAATTGCAACAAAATGCTCTGCCCTCATTCTTCAACAGTATCACTTTAAAACATTCCTGAATGAATCAGTCTTTAGTCCACCTTTGGAAATATTGAACGAAATGTACAACAATTTTTTATCTCAATAGATCAAACTAAAAAATTATCAGTATGCCAGCCATATTTCAAATCATGTCTGGACAAAGCATATATTGTTTCATGGATTCATAATCATTTCCACACTTAGCGCCAAAATGGTAATCCAATCAACTATTACAACAAAATTTTATGATTGAGAGCCAAAAAACAGCAGATATAACATATAAAAAGGGCTGGAGACCTGTTAATGGAAGACAAAAAATCTACCAAGTTAGGATAATTGTAACCTGGCACCACTCTAATTCCTCACCCATGCGTATTAATACAATCCACAATAATTCAACCATTACAAACAATTTGTAATGATTCTAATACACATGGAATTGTAGCCCTGTAATTTATACTAACATGAAGATTTCCAAATCATATGCACAGCTAATTCTACATAAACTCCGGGTAACTTCATGAATATAACCTACTAGCTAGTGTTTTCTTCGTAGTACTCCCTTCAATGCTTTGCAAACTTATTGGGAAATTGAAATGAGTATTTTCTCACTCTCAATCCCCCTGAATTTCAAATTTTAATTTAAAAATAAGAGAGCATTGGTAACTAATTGAGTAATTCTCAACATTGTTAAGAGTATAAAAAAAAACAACTTTTACATGTGAAGGAAATTCATTCCTTTTAAAGACCACTCAGAATTATTCCAATGGGATCAAATGGAAAATATAACCAGAACATTTCACACTAAATTTGAATTGACACAGAACAAAGACAAGAGAGAACCTTGAAATAAAACACCTTGCTTTCCCTAATTGGAACCATTCCGAATATAAATAAAGCACTAATCACTGATAGGAGAAAAAAATCACTAAATCTCTGTATCCATAAATTCTCTCAATTACTTTAACCATATATTTAGAGAGACTTGATCCAGTACTCTGTATTGCAAATACTTCAGTAAATCAGACCAACTTTGGCACCCTTAACATCATCGAAAGTAGAAAAGGTGACGACATGGACATAGTTCACAGAACAAGCAATTTTTCTCCAACCCTACAAATTGAATTCAAATCTGGTGGGAAGTGATATGAAGAAGAAGTAATGATCAAATACTTATGAAACTCAGCATGATAACAAGGGTTAGTTTTCAAGATCAATTACCAGTCATAACAAACTTCCACAAAAAGTTTCATTCAACAGTTAACTGTGCGTGTTTTGGCAAATTTCATCCTATATTTTGAAAGCATGTGAGGATGAAGTAAACCACTCAACAAAGATAAGTACCTCCACACCAGTGCATCATATGATAACCGTCAAAAATCATTAAATCAACAACAACAAACACAATGACTTTTAGAAAGTCTTACGAATGTACACTTAATCAATGAAAGCACTTGTAAGCATATTGAATACTAAGTTATGGTAATGAATATTTAAGATCAAAATCATGGAGATTAAAACAACATTGCAATGTTTTTTTGAAATAGATGATCATATGGTATACACATACATAAATTATTTGCTCACACCATGACAAATGTTCAATTACAAAAAAGTAGCAACATGAACAGCGAGCCAAATAGAGACAAAGGCATTGCAATGTAATTTTTTTTATGAACAACACATACTTATTATGGAGTCAAGTCAAAACTATTTCTTTTGAAATGAAAATAACTTTACCTTGGAGTTGTAAATTTTAGCACTTTCAATTTAATCATTCCACCATAGTTTACCCTGCCTTCAAAGGCTTTGGTCTCTTAAGGAAGCATTACCCCTCTTCAATCAACTCATATGAGATGTTATGAAGTATCTTAGTAGCAGCAATGATATGCAAGTGAGCGATGAATTCATGCTCCACATATAAACCATACCAATTAAAGAATTACATCATTAAATTTCTCAAAATACCTTAAATTCTCACCACACTTCACACTTTTTGAGTGGATTCATGGGACTTCCTATTGGACATTTGAACTCTTGAGAGAAGTCAGGAAGATTTGAGAGTGGTCCAATAACTCTAAATTTTGGAGGCGTGTGTGCATTATTTTCAATGAGAAACTTTGTGTCTTCTTCTGTGCTTGATGAGCACCACACCTGTAGGCAGAGATTATCTTTAGCACATGACAGATTGAGCATATCATAATCTGAGTAGAAGTAAGATAAATTGGGCAAGGAAATTGAAGTGATATGATTAGAATACATACTTTATATTATCATAACAATCCCTCACAAATTATAGTGATTTAAAATAGTAGGATTATGACTGCCATTTAGAATTTTGATATTCCAAGGGAGCTATTTGGTGTATGGGACATCATGTTTTGCTCAGTTCCATTATCTGGAGTGTCAAACATTTTTAGGTGATTTGAAGTCAAGTCTTCTCAGATGGAGCCAACCATCACTAAGGACACCTCTAGCCTCTTAAGGCCAGTGCACACCTATCCTCCTGCCTCCGTCCGGCTTCCGTCCGCTTCCTACCATTTTTTTTCCAAGGGGTGCGCATACTACGCCATCCACCTGTCTGCCAAAACTGAACGACAATGGACTTGGGCCTGCAGTCTCCGGGAGGAGATGAATGGAAGCCTGCACATACTATTTCTCCCGGCTTCCATCTGCCTCCGACAGCACGTCCACATCTGCCAAATATTCTTGACCAAGAATTCTGGGCGGAGCAGACGGAGATGGACGGAGGCAGATGTAAGCCGGGAGGAATAGTATGCGCCAACTCAAGGAATAACCCATATTTCAATTAGCCATATATTTTGGGAGGGAGGAAGTGGACAGAGGCGGGAGGATAGGTGAGCACCGAGCTTTAGTGACCTGTCCTCTCCCAACAGATGGTTAATTACTCTAAGGAAATATTTTGCAAAATAAATCCTTCTCAGGTAAATCCCTCTCAGGTAAACTGGGTTAAAATTTTGAAACATCAGCACTTTTACTAGTACTACCCATTTATAGATGAAGCAGACCAATACCCAAAATATTCTCATGCTGGTTCCCAGAACAGCCTGATTTCTTTCCTTGAATGAAATTATCCTGATTGATAATATCATTTGGCATAGTTAACTTTGTGTATTTGGATTTTCTCTTATGAAAGGATGTTGGAAGACATTTGAGCTATTATAATAAAACAGAAATGATACTGAATTTAAAATATGAGCACCAAAAAGAATTTACCCAAAGCATTATCGGGGACATCAGAAAATCTTACTTTGCAAAGAAGTTAAAAGCATAATAAAGATATATATTGACAAATCTTAATATAAAATTGGTAAATGTATATCATGCCTCTTTGGTTAAGTATTTTTCAGGAGAAGATGAATGATAAAAATTAACAAAGCAAAGTTCTATTATTTGAAAAGTTGATTGGCCAATAACAATAAGAAAAAAAAGTTGCCAGGAGTCATGGAAGAGCTTGAGGTATGGATCATAAGTGAGGAACTCTGATAGTTTTCTTGAATGAAGGTTATTGCTCCTCCATGGGGACACCATAATGATTTTTGAAGAAAATTTTTCAATGCCCCAGAAAATGGACACAAGATTTCTGAGTAGCTCAAATATCAATGAAACATTTAAAAAAATTTGGCAATATTTGGGCATTGCCACTAAGAGGCCTTCAATTTTATACAGGAGGAAAAAATTCAAAAGCACTCCTAGTAAAAATAACTCTTTGATCACAGAATAAAATATTGCTAATTACCTGAGCAAATCCCAAAAAGAAGAGCTGCTTATGAGTGAAGCTCAAGCCAGGTAAAGGTTTCTCTTCTTGATTTTTGCCAGCCCAATTCAAATAAGCATGGTATGCAGCTTTCAGCCCACCATTGTCAGCTATATTCTCACCTGTGATACATAGAAAGTTGGGAATTAGAAGTCTTACTTAAATTTCAAACTGTCCTCAGTACATATCTTGATACTAACAAATATTTGACTTTATCAAAATTTATAATCTACAATATCAGACATGTCAAACCTTATGGCACTAACTGTAAAGAGAAACAGCTGAAGATACCACATTTACAAAAACAATTCCATTGAGATACATAATTACTACAGCTTTCAAATGCAAGTCCTGCCACAAGCAATAATTATTGCATTATCATATTATCATTAATGAAGAATACCCCACATAAAACTTCTGGGTATCTTAGCCAATTACCTAAAGTCTGCTTCCCATTTATGTGCTGACCATTTATCTCATACTCGGAATACTGATTAATAACACATTCTGTCTGCTGTTTGAATTTTTGGATAGTTTGATTATTCCACCACTGATGCAAGTTACCATTCTGATCATATTCTCTCCCTGCAATCAAAAGCAAGTCAATGACAATAATTATAGCCCATTATAAGTTTCAACTTTCAACAACTAAAATTCAAATAACTCAAATACATAATAATAAAATAATAATATTCTGATTTTTCTGACCTTGATCATCAAATGCATGTGTTAATTCATGGCCCATTACGACTCCCATTCCTCCAAAATTAAGAGACCTTGGATGCTTGATGTCGTAAAATGGTGGCTGCAGAATACCAGCAGGGAAAACTATCTGGTTCTCAGTTGGGGTATAGTAAGCATTCACCGCTGAAGGAGTCATGACCCACCTGTGAAAATTTTATTTTTTCTTTCATATCTCTCTCTATTAACTCCACTTCCAAGTTCGATACTCAATGTTATTAGTTAGGGTGGTTTCATATTTGAATTTAAAATGTTTATTTAAGTATATAAAAACTTTTGACTGGACATTCCACATTGTCACAATTTTCTTATAAAACAGAGCATATTCCATGAAAAATTAACATTCATGTAAGAAATTTTACACTACATAGTAAAACCTTGATTTTTACCCATTTCACTTAGTTCATAATTTTGCCGAGTTTAAGTTAAGTCTGTCTGGGAACTAGAAGGAAATTAATGGTAAACACTCAAGTTTACGTAGTTTCTCAATTTCAAGCAGTTTTTTCATTATATGCAGTGCCACTTCAGTCCCCAAGAGGAAAATATTCTCCATTTAATGTAGAATTTCCAGCATTTCAGTACATATTGCTCGCAGAATTTTGGAACATGAGAGCCAACTCCACCATGTAAACGAACATTTCCCATCACTGCATTTCCAAACACCTGGAAGCCACATATGGCACTAACTGTCCGCTTTTGACAGGAAGCCCATTCAAGGGCAAGGCTAATGTACATGAAAGATTTCATTCTGCCTCCCCATGATTACAGAAACCTCTCAAATTTGCATCAAATGATAATATGTAATATCAAGTGTTATTGTTTAGACCAGTGTTTCTCAAACTTTTTCGAGCCACCTTGGTTCCACAACACTGTACCCAACAGTAATCCAAAAACTATAATAAAAATTATAGACTACATGACCAAATTAGAGAGTTAATAAAATAAAATAATGATTAATCTGATATTTATTTCAGGACTTGCTTGCACACAGACAAGGTGGGATTTATATAGAAATAAAGGTACCGTGATTATATAAATTGAGTAAAAATAAACTATCTAAAAAAATTTTAAATGCATAAATTCAAAACGTTGACATCACACTTTCTCTCTATAATTAAACTCCATCTTATGAACATTTGCAATTTGTGGAAACAGAGTCACCAATAAATGTTTTATTTAAATTAGTTAAACAACATAAACAACTATTCATTATAGTTTTCAAGTTCTTAAAGCCATTTATGAAAAGTTTTGGAATGGAGTTTAACAACAAATTGTAGTCAAATATATGTAGTTTTAATTTGATGGATGGGCTTGATGAGATGGTACCAATTGCTCAACATCCAGTTGGAAGTTACTTAGGAAGAATCTTAAAATGCCTCGTTCACAAACCTGAATTCGATTTCTTTCCTTCAAAATAAGTTGAATGAGTGCATTAAAACTGTGTTCCACCAAATAGGAAGTTGGGAAAGCAATTCAGAGTTTTTTAACCACCATCCATAGTCCAGGATAGCGATCGGAAACTTTCTGTAACTAAAATTCTTGATAGCTTTTCCTAAACTTCGGTTTCAGTTCAATATCATGTTGCAATTCAGTCAATTCTTCCTCATGGACCCCAGTTTCCTCAGTATCTAAGAATGGATACTGAGGAACCCATCTGAAACTTCCATTCAAAGGAGATCCTTAAATCGTTCAGACATATCTTGATGCATTGTATCTAAATGATCACAAAATTCTTTCGGATCATCATCACCTATACCAGCTTTCTCTTCTAGCTCATGCAGGGAGGGAAATTGGTGTAGTACACGGCAGCCTGTATTGCGTTTGAATGTTATTAGTTTTGAAATTAAAGTAGATACCAGAGACTTTTCATTAATTAGGTTAATCTCATTTCCCTGCAGTTGTAAATTCAGTTCATTGAACTTTGCGCATAGTTCTGATAAATATGCAATATTATGTCTGATATTTAAAGTTTGTCACTGAGTATAGCATCTTTCTTTTTAAAAAACTCGACGGCAGTATCAAAAAGATTATGAAAGCGCCTTAAACAGTTTCCTTTGGATAGCCAACGAACTTCAGTGTGTAGTAACAAACGTTGAAAATGTTCATAATTTTCCAAATACAAATCCCGAAATAGTCGATCGTTAAGAGCATGGGCTTTGATTTTGTTAACTGCAGTAATTACAGTGTAATGACTTGAGGCGATCACTGAGTCTCTTGGCAACCAGGTGTTGTCACTGAATGACTTAATGAATTGAGAAGACATTTGGTACATATTTATTCACTAAGTATGCAATTCGCCCATAGCAATGACCAGTTGGATTGGATCATTGATGGAGCTCCATCCATTGCAACCGCAAGTATGTTGCTAAGTGGAATTTTCTTGTCCCTGACGAACAGCTCAACAACACGAAATATTGACTCCCCTTTTGTATCTGTTTCCAATTATCTTGCAAACAACAACTCCTGAGCTAAATTTTCATCTTTGATAAAGCACACGTAATCTAGACCCAAGGACTCATTGCCAGGCAAAGTTGACTCGTCTAGCTGCAATACAAATTCAGTTGTCCTTAATATTCCGCACAACATATCTTCCAAACTTTCAGCCATTTCATCTATGCTCCTTTGCACTGAAGTGTTGCTCAGAGGAATACTCATTAATATATCATGTGGTGACTTACATACAGTACTCAGGGTTTCCCTTATTGCTGGCAATATGAGTTCTTTGCCAATTGTACACAGATTTCCAGACTTTGCAATCAACATTGAAATTTTATATGATGCACGCAAACCATCAGTGGTTTGCTTTGAATTATTGCACAACATGCTTGACAACGCTGGATGATTTATCAATTTGTCACGAAGAGATTGAAAAAATGTTTAATTGTTTTGCACCTTGTCAGGATGTGCCTTCCTCAAGTGTTCACCTAGTCTGGAAGGTTTCATCGCTTCATAAGAAAACACCTTTTTGCATATTAAGCACATCAGCATGAGCTTGTTTGTAGGTGATTCTATAAACTCATACTTAAGATAATCCACGTTATATTGTCTACATTTCTTCTTTATGTTTCAGTGCCTGCCTTTATTTTTCTGAAACAAGGGTTTAGTTATTAAATTTTGTTAAGAATAAAATTTTTTCACATTAAAAAACTGAATGTTTGTATGAGAATCAGATTTGATCTTTAAGTAGTGGACTGTTTTAAGAAAATGGCTAATATCATTAATAAAAAATATTAAAACAATGTATTTTCAAACGATGAGGCTGCATTCTCGTGTTTCCACCATGTATGTTGTTCATTGTTGACAACAGTTTCGCCAGCATCACAGCTGGTGTCTTCAGGACTGAATTCAAGAATACAGCCTTATCATTTCAAACGCCACGAAATCTTCTCACCTACTTCATTTGTTTATATGCTTATCCCATAACTTCAAACAAAGACTTAAAAATCTGCAAAATTGCATTTATTCTGCTTACCTGGGATGATATGGACCTGGACCCAAGGATTTTTTAAATATTTTATTCTATAAGTGTTTTATTATTTTGCAAAGTCAGAAATTATTACTCTAATTAAAACCTGGAGATTTTTTCAGAAAAACTCCACATTTTTAATACATAAATGTAATAAATTTATATCATTCTTATATTAAAGGCTGAAATAATTAGGAGTCGGTCCCAAAGACCAACTCATCCTGACCAACTGTCCAAGATCACCAACGATTGACTGAACCGTCTTTGTTTCTTTCTTCTGTTGTTTATACAATGCATACTAGCTAGGCTCATATGTGTCCCACTTTTGATAGAGGTCTGGTAAGGGTGAGATCGCAGTACTTTGCCTTCCCTTACATGCTGGCCAACTAATAATTGCGGATAAGACATGGAAGGCAGTAGAAGAGTGAAGATATAATGCGTTTCTTGGTGCACAGTTAGTTCTTATCCATTGAATCGATTCCTTATCAGTATTGGGAAAACGTTATTTTGGTGCATGCAAAATGGAACGTCTTGCATTACATTGTAAAGTGAGGACACAAAGTGTGGGGTTCGCAGAAAAACTTCTCCAGAGAAGGTGGAGAACAATGTTGTTTCAACGTAGTAAAGGATGGTTGCCAAAAATAATCGTTTATGATTACCATTCAGTAAAGACCCTGCCTCCAGTGCCCCCCTACCACATCGTTTATTTTCGCCCCACTAGGTTAAAGTAACGCCCCCTAGGGGGCGGTAGCGTCCACTTTGGGAACCACTGCTTTAGACAGTAAGTTTTTCTGGAGACCGTTCTACTCTAGGGATTTGACTAGAAACCCTTTCCAGGGCTTGTAAGATTAATTCCATAATGATTTTCTTGACCTGGAGTCCAGCAATAACCTGCAAATTATCTACCAATCAAAACGATGTGGGAATCAGCCAAAAGAAGGGATCAACAACTTAACGGCAGGATAAGAATTTATCTGCAACCATAATGTTTTGTGCTCCTGTAGAGGTAACTTCCCTTAAATACTAAAGACCCCTTGATGGATGCACTAATGAGGGGAAACACTCGTGGCGCCGCAAAAAAAGGACTGCAATTTATTAAGTGTTGGCATGAAATGGAGAAGTTATTCTGTTTCAGATATGCCACATCTCAAGTACCAAATGTACCTGTGTACTCCACACAACTCTTTTGCCTGAAATTGTAGTAGATCAAGAGGGTATGCATCATTCATGATTCAAATCTATTCTATCATAATCGACCAATGTAATTTCAAAAAATTTCATTACAGTTTATTTTTTATTTTTTTTTCATTCACTTCATAACGTTTTGGCAGTACATACATGTATGTATTTATCTGCTCGATAGGTTGAAATATTGATATTACACAATAGTAAAATCTGAGAATGTAAGTGTAGGACTGAGGGTAGGGGATGGATTGGAAAGACAAAGGCATTTCAATTCACACTTACTATCTGTCACTTGCAGATAGAGGCAACAGCACTTGGATGAATAGTGATATTTCTCCTATGAAGTTGAGCAGAACCCAATCATACTTAGCTTCAAAGATAAAGTGGGAACTAATGTTTCCATCATGGCTGGCTGTTGCACTTAAAATTTCTTTCCACACTGTATAAAATATATTTTCCTAACACCATGTTACAGACATCCTAATACACATACCAGGAAATGTCATGCAATTCATTCCTTGAATACCTGGTTTTATTGACTTCTTGGTCCAACTTCTCAAGATTCTTCTTAAAGTTGTACTGAATCACTCTTATGTTGTTATTAAAGTATTCAGAGTCCCGAATCTCAAGCTCTTTGTATTTTTCATCCAGTTGAGCTGGGTCCAAAATATAGTTAGGAAATCCTATAATTAAAGACATTAAGTCATTATCACAGCAAATAGGCATTTGGTATTTGATCGACTTGCTCACTATTTGCTCAGGCCTTTCAAAAAAGAGCGTGTTAATAAAAAGTCCCCAATTTTTTCAGTTCTTTCATTAGACACCTTTATTAGCATCTTAAAGGAGGAAAAACCAAAATGTGCAATACCCATTTATATATGAGGCATACCAATACCCAAAATATTCTCATGCTGGTTCCCAGAAGAGCCTGATTCCTTTCCTTAATTGATAATATCATTTGGCAGAGTTAGCTTTATGTATTTGGATTTTCTCTAATGAAAGGACGTTGGAAGACATTTAAGCTATTATTATATAAGAGGAAAGATATTAAATTTAAAATATGAGCATCCTTCAGTCATTATAGCTCATTCAAGGAGACAGTATCCTCCTGAGATTGTACCCATGTGTCACTACATGGAAAGGTAAATTATGTAAAATACCACGGTAATTTATGAAAATTACAGTGGTAATTTTCAGAATGGCCCTTCTCTAGGAAAGATTAATAAAATAGAGGAAGGAAAATATTTGGTGTGATGACAGATATGATGATAGGAGGGAGATACAGGGGAATGAAGAACCTTGTCAAAAACACAACAGCCTGGAGACAACAGTTCCATTGAGACCTGTCAATAAACAGATATACACAGAAAGAAGAAGATGTTGCTGATCACTTATCCTTTGAGGCTACAATATCACTCCATTACACACACTCATTATACAGGCAACATGATTAAATTGTAACAATACAATAATAATGACTGAAGAAGTCTGGAGGTAATACAAAAATTTATTTACCAATCATGTCAGTGATGGCATCAACTTTCTCTTCTGCCAGCTCAATGGTATCTTTGTCCATCCAAGTGAGATTCCTCAGATTAATCTTGAATGCAGTCTTAACATCATTAATCATTTCCTCTGCCTTTTGCATGAAAGAAAATTAAGTTTGACAATGATGAGGAAGGTACACTTAAAACAAAATAAAAAGACAAAAAATATTAATCTAGTTGAAGAGGTAAGTTCATATCCCTTGATGAGAATCAAACATTATTCTGAGCACTGGCAAGGCCATCCAAATGCACAGAAATGCTTTTAGATATATGTAGACAACCCAAAATCTGACACTAAGTATCATTAAAAAATAAAATAAATATGAAAGTGATTTTTGGGAAGTAGTTTATTTGTATAATCCCTACACAGGTGGCAGCCAGGTAGGTGAGCACGACAAATCCCCTAAAATCTCCTCATGACAGCACTGACATTATTCCTACATCTCGATCTTTTAGCCGACAAATATTCCTCAAGTCTTTCTGCTTACTTGCAATCCTGAGTCAACAGGTATTTACAGATGGACCTTGACTGCCCCACTTCATCCATGATGGTTGAGTGACCCACCACATAATATTTCTTCCCTAATTAGTTCACTAGAGTCTGTGGTCAGAAAACATGCAGTGAATTTTACACTATGCTCGTCCGCAGAATTTTAATACATAAATTCTAGGGCCTCGACAAAACTCTTTGAACACAAGACAATTCATACATGGTCAATATATAAATAACACCATGCTTCAACATCTATGTTGGCAGAACTTGAAAATTTTGAAATGTTAATACCCTAGATGCTCTACTCTAATGCATCGGAAATTATTGTAGATAACATTGAAAACGAGACTGTTTCCCATATTCTCGCAAAAGTTCTTTTTTGGGAGGCACATTAAGTTTCTGGAATTTCAATTGCAAGGAAAAACTACTTAAATCCAATGCCTTAACATTTTTATGGTGCTAGGTTGGTCACTCAGGCTTTCCCATCAGAAAAAGGAATTTCAATTTAACTTCCCACCAAGCTCAGGGGATATGCTTATCTGATGAAGATAGGGAAATTACAGGGATAGGATATTGTTTCCTTCAAATCTTCAAAAATTTGCAAAACAAATATGTTGTTTATGGAATTCTATTCTATGAGGGGCATAATGATAATTTCACTCACAATGGAATAAAATTTCAGGACCAAATGACTTTCCATCATTAAATGAATATAAATGAATTTAAGGAAGACAAGTGTCTAAATTCCTGTTAGGGGAAAATGTGATCCAGAGCGATGTCTTTGGCATTCTTTCAGCCAAGCTCAGTTTGTGCTTAATTTTCACCTGGGTTTTATCCTTCTGCATAAATTGAATGCAGGTATTATCAATAAAAATACCCCAAGGTTGAATTCACTCCACATAAATATCTATTCATAGGAAGTCACATAAATTTCTCATCTTTTTAGTTCCTAGTTAAATAATTTTAAGCAATTTTAACTTGCTATGAGTTTTTAAAAAGGATTTATTTTTATATATTTTCAAGTATCATTAACATTTTATCTCAAATAATTACTTTTCTCCAGTCATGTGAAAATCACTCAAATGATCTTGAATTAGTAAAATCCACAATAAAAGTAGAAGATATATTCAATGATTTGGAACTTAAATATTCCCATTTTTCAAATTTGCAAATATACATCAATGACAAATGTAAATAGAGTGACCTTTTGCAGCCAAACAGCAAATAGCTATTTTTATAGCAAATCACTCAAATAATGCTGAATAAGTAAAATCCACAATAAAAGTAAAAGACGTATCCAATGGTTCAGGACCTACACATTCACATTTAAAAATTTTTAAATATGTATATATGAATGACTAATATTAATAGGTTCATTTTATACAGCCAAATAATACAAATAATTAGAGAGTAAAAAGATATGGTTAAATATTTTAGAACAGAGTAAATTTTCCTGCTTTCAAGCATGAATTCTGGAGGCAAATGAACTCCAGAAGTAATGCCGATTGCAGTTGCCATCTTACCTTCATTCTATAAGATGCAGGCTGATTTTGAGAGCCATTTTTCTGTAAAAATAAAAGTGTACCTTATAGCCAAGTTGATGAACAGTTTAATAACAAATCACCCTCTCGTCAGCTGCTTGAAAATAGGATGTTAAAGCCATTGCAAGCCAGAATTAGTGACCAACATGATGGGATCATTTGATGTGAATGTTGAGCAAGCACAAAGACAGCAACAAGAGATGAGGGTAAACTGTAGATGATTATCTAACCCCTCAGCTGCAGGCACCACATTTCTACAAATACTACAGCCACTGCAAGCAGAAAACTCTGGTTCATTTAATTATCACTTTCTACTCCAATCTCAAGCTCTAAAAAAATTCCTGGTCTGAACTTTGCAAGCAGGTTTTGAATGGTCACACTTTTTCATGGACATGGAATTTCACAGTCTTCCAATTCAGGAAAATTAGAGCTGGGGGCAAATTTATGTAAAAACAACATTTATGTAAAAAAAATCAAGGAAATTATATCCTGATGGGTACCAAAGTTAACCTATTTATGTGATTTAATGCTATTCAACAATATGAACTTTAGTATGAAATGAGCCAATACATATCAAAATAAAATGGATCAATTCTTAAAGAAATGGCATAGCAATTGCATCCCAGCTGGTATTAAACAATGGCAACTTCCCTCAGGCAGTGGAAAAAAGTTGACCCACGTGATTGGATCTACTACCAACTTCTCCCTCACCAGCTGGAGATGCTACCTTTGCTTGTCTCCTGTATAGGGAAGATAAAACAATGCTTCTGCAGCTGAAGGGTTAATAGTTGGAATAGAATACACTTTCACACTCAGCAAAGATAAGTGTGTCAATTCAAACGGAAATGTAAGGTGAGACAATATATAGGTACATTTATTGCTCAGACAGGACACAAAAACAAATTAGTATAGGAAATACACTCAGTTAAGTCTCTTTATAGAACAGTTATCAGAACCCAAAAGTTCTCATTTTTGCTGTCAAATTTCACGGTAGAGAATACTATAGACTGGTATACTTTTTATATCATCTGTAACATGGCACTTCTTTGAAACAGGCTCTAATATTGATGGCATTTATTTGAATGTATGAGTGCTAAAGACGTAATTAATTTGAATGGACAAGTTTATATAATAACGGTTAGGATTATGAAACTGAAAAGTGATTTCATTATGAGAGAATCACTGATGTGGTATTTGCAGCACATAAAAGTATATACAAATTACCAGGTAGCACACCATTCTCATTTTACTACATTGAAATTTCAACAAATCATGTTTCACTATAAAGAGAATTCACTGCATGTCATTAGAATTTGAAAACACATATGGCAACATGCCAAATGCATAATAACATTATTTTTCCAGTAGGCACACAGTACAGCAAATCAAAGTGCAATGTTGTGTGAGCCTGTTTATTACTTGAAGTGCTACTTTGCACCAGTGGGAATGTCAAATGTCTTACATCATATCATAATTTGGGGAGTTTCCAAAAATAAATGTGAAATTGTGACTAATCTTTCAGAGCAAATAATTATGATAAGAGCTCAGCACTAACTCAGCTATGGATAATGGGTACAATTTGGTTTCCATTATCAACAGCAGCATGATACAAATGATGAAAAAGTGATTAAAGAATAAATGAGAGTAAAGTTCTTATTTTTATAAAATTATCAGATTCACGTTAATTTTGGATTCATTAAGATTTTGCAATAGGAATAAGTAATATAACAAAGCATTTTAAATGAAAAATAAAGGAAACTTTAGAATATAATTTGTCATTTGAATGTCCATTTTTTAAGATTGACATGTATATATCCAAACTATAGTCATAAAATTAGGATGACAATGTTATAATTCTTCATAGTTTTCACTGATGCATGCTGCTCATCTTTATTGCCAAATTAAGGGTAGGTAGTCTTAAAAAATACCTCCTAATAAATATCCTACAAGATATACTTGGCCAAGCAGGGGTACGAGTACACTCAACCTTTGTAATAAATTGACTTGGGAGTATGCCACACCATACTTAGCTGATCTAGTTTTAGATTACATGTGGAGAAGGGACAAAAAGCTCAGAATAGAATTTTATTTGGTGTAAATTTGGGGCTGATTGTATAGCTGAAAAGTCATTTTGTAATGTTCATTAATAATGTGAAAAAACAGTTTATTTCCATGTGACTCTGAGGTTTCCCTAGATATCCTAATAAATAGTGGAATTTTGAGGGGAGTAAATTATTCAACCTCAAAGAAAGAAACTCACCATGCATTCACCACTTATTGCTAGTGTGTTGCCATACTTACATCAGGGTTTGCTTCCCCATGGAATAATTCCCGAACAAACATGGCTCCAACAGCAAAACCTAGAACATTAGTGGTGTCTGTAACACAATAACGCCATGCATCTTCTCCTCCTTCTGAACCGACAAGAGCTTTCCGTAGGCCTCTAGATGCATCACGAAACGACCGTGAAAGATAGGCTGTGAGGCCTTTCACCGTCTGCCAGATCAAGAAGTTGTTCAGTATCCTATAAAACAAGAGCAGAAAAATCAGGAAATATTATAGTTAATAAGACAATTCTTTCATGAAAGCATGAAATTATATAACAAGTGGAACTTATCAAGTTGACTTCTGATGGATTATTATAAGTCCATCCATATAAAGTATGTCTATGGTGCCAAGAAACTGGTGTTAATGAAAATTTCCTATTTTAGTAAAATATTCAATTAAAGAAAATCAAAACCTTGGAACAAGACTGTTGGTATTAGAATTTCAGGTTGGTGAGGTCAATTTCGTAGATAGCTCAATGGAACGAATTGCATTTATCTTTGAAATTATAGAGTTTTCTTTCTTTTTTCAATGTTGGCTGCTCTTTTTGCCTATATGTTCACCAGCACACCAATATTGATTCATTTATTTAATTAAGAAAATTATGCAATATTTTCACCTTGACTTATATTTGTGTCACTGATTTTAGTCAATATTTTTGGCTAAAAAGTAGACTCTGACTTATGGTTAAAATATGGTACCTATGTAAAAGGCCAAATAAATAGTTAATTACGTTTTTCCCTCTGCTGTCTTGTTGTACTTAATGACCAAATTTGACATCTTCTCTATATACTCTGGAGCATGAACTACTACCATCTCTTTGCTGGTAATCTTTCGGCTAACAAGTCGGAATGCATCTGAGAAATATTCTTTCCATGACATCTGAGGAGAAACAGAAATAATTTTTAAATTGTGAACTTTGATGGTTAAAATGCCAAGTCAATTTTTAGAATAACTTGCGGCCTCATTACATAAAACTGCATTTGCTCAAGTACATAACAATGGTCAATTGAGGAGAGAAATTCCCATGTACTGTGATGTGGAGAGATACAAAATCAAAGCATTTTGCAAGTTAAGTACTAATTGCAATGAAAAATTGTGAGATATTAATATGCATATTTTACACTCACATCAGATGACAAAATAATATGAAATACATCTAAACCAAAACAAGTAAGGATTTTAACTTGATCCAAATCATTACTCCAATAAAAATTTTAAGTGCTGGTAAAATGCAATTGAAAAACACTAACGTACACAGTTAACTTACAAAAGGTGCTTTTTCTTGCAAATCAGCGATTGACATCAGATGATACATTTTCTCCTCATCTCTTCTTTCATCAGCTGGTGTTGTAATATTAGCCAACTCAGTCTCAAAGTCAACAACAGCTGACATTTGCCTTTTGGTGCTATTTTCTTCACCACCAAGGAGAACACCTATCTGGAAATTATGACAAAATGGATCTGTATTCTTTACTGCCTCTGGCAAGCAACATGATAAGACTCACTCTAAAAGAGCATGTTCTGAAGCAAGAAGTCAATCCATTTTCTCTTTCAATAATATTATAAACAACCATAGAATAAATATAAAAGGGACAAGTCTCTATAGAACAAACAAAAAAGTAAACTATAGTTCTCTTACCTTCGTCATATAGTCTAAGTAGGCCTTCAAAACCTTTTCATTGGCTGTTTTATTTAAATAATTCTCCCGAGTTAATAATGTAAAGCTTGCTTGGTCAATCTGAAACAGAAAATTAGATGGATGGTTTTAAGCTTTGGTTTTGTATTTTCACCATTAAAAAGACCTTGTGAGTACCTTGACCCTAAATTAAATTGAAGATATCCATTGAAACTCTAGGGTTATTTTTTTAGTTATCACGGAGCGAAAAATATGTTTCAAAAGTATTGTGAGCTTCACCAACAATTAAATAAATATGTACTAGCCTAAATGACCATATTTTCCAGCAAAATCAGGCACACAGCCAAGTAAGCTGAACTCTAGTTTTCACAGAGCATATGAACAATCATAGAGGGTTCTATGGGCTGGAAATTAAGGTATTTCACTGGGTAAGGAGGAGGTTCACAGAGAAATGGAATATTGCCAGATTAAAAAGTGGTTTGAAGCAACTATCTGGAGCTAGAAGTAATTTTCAGTACCTGAATCACATGCCTTGAAGAATTCCGATCATCTTCCTCCACAGCCCAAGAGAAAAGACCACCCATGCCATAGCGGTTTCGTATTGCCATTATTGTCTTCTGCAAGTTCCAATTGTCTGGATTCCACCAGTGCTTGCTCTCAACAGCAGCTGCTTTTTTAGTGGTACCACCACTCTTACCAGTATTTTTACCAGCAACAGGTACTTTAGTTGCAACCTGGGAAGTTCAAAGAATGACTACTTTACTTACCCTCGAAAATTATACGTAGGTATATACACAGAAATTACATTTACTATGAAGGCTATATTAAATGATTACTGATTCTTCAACTGAAAAATGGTCTATAAGAGGGGTGATCTTTCAATAAGGGAATCATACTCTCGTTGGATGACTTCCAAAACTATAACATACCTATTTATTCAGTCACAGGCATTAAAACTGATCTGAATTTTTGGACATGTTAAAGCTACATAAACCATGAGTTTATTCAGCAGGTAATCATTAAATAAGCCAGTTTTCGTTCGAATGGCACTCTTCAATAATATATTCAGTTGTGAGTAAAGTATTAGAACACAATTTATAAGAATTATAAAACATATAATGTATTGAGAGTAAATTGAAGCATCTCGCTTGTACTGAAAGTGTTTCAGTAGGTACATGTGAAAGTTGATTCCTTTTCAGACTGTATATATTAAGATCTCCTTCACCAATGATGCAGCTATCTATATAAGAATGTCAACAAATGCTTGACTACAATATCAATATGGTGTTGATTGGGTGGTGATTGAGAGAGGTTGTGTTACATACGTAGTCAACATGGGTAGCATAAGGAGATTATGAGTGGTTAGCAGTCCTGTGTCACTAGTCTATCATATGTCACATAGATTGAGAAAGAAGAAACATATCCTCTGCATGAGAAATGTTGTTACAAGGTGTTGGACCATAACTTCCTAGCAATCAAAGGCATCTTTTAAACACTCAATTCTCCTTACTAATTCCCCTTTTCATAATATGAAATTTTATAATCCACATTATTGATTTTTCTTAGTTAGTCTTCTGGCCTGAGGATCCACTCAAATTTGTGCAACTATACACCAAAAATGCAACTTTATTGAATATTTTCACATTGAGTCATGTTTCAATGAGAACCAAAGGAAAAGAGAGCCTGCAAATATTTATTAGCAAATTCGCTGCCTCTGAAATTTTGATAGTTTGTTGGAGGAGCCAAACATTCAATTATTTAATTTAAATATTTTACTGTAATAATAAAATGAAAATAAATGCAAAAAATGCTGATCTGATAACGCCAAGAACTTCTCTGAGTGCCTCTTCTTAGGGACTACCAAAATAAATGTCAATGACTTCAAAGACAAAACCCCTGCAGGTGTGATGCACATGTGCGTTGATGGCCTGCAGGGCTAAGCTTGCCTTGATGCACATGTGCATCAGCAGTCGCAAATGTGTTAAGATTCCCAGCCTCAGAGGAGTCAAAGGGGTTCTAATGATGGAAGCAGGGCTCACGTCATGTAACCTTCCTATTCGAATTTCAAGCTGGATGCTATGCTAGTCACAATCTAGTGAATGTAAACACTTATTCATTCCTCCGGTGTCTTCAAAATTAATAAATTCTTCCCCATAAAATTTAAGAGCAATTTTAATATTTTATGCATATCAATGTTCAGGCTTTTATTCTAAGCATAATATCTATTTATACTTGCTCTGCACTAGCCTACTGATTTCCATTTTTCAGTTAGCCAAGGTGAATTCTTCACTAGACCGTGAATATATCGTAAATTTTGATTAAAAAATGTGCCTTTTTTATGTTCATTCAATTACATGTGACTCAGTCAAGACGATATGACAAGTAACAAAAACTTCTATAAAAAACATTAACACTCTATCGACAATCATGACAGGATTCTCCAGAGAATTTAAAATGATTTCATAAATTCAAATTGATTTATTAATGCATTTTCTCTTTTCAACTTCTATGCCAAGCTCAACTCAACTTAGACAGCACCAGGTCTAACATTGCTTGTCACCTGAAAAGATAAATCTTAATTTCTTTCCATAGTTTACTTGATTAATGTGCCAACTACTGGCTATTTTAAGACTTGAAAACTCTCTCGTATTGTAAAATCAATATCAAACACAGCAAGTATGCACTATGAAATATTATGTGAATCAGAAAAGCTATCATCTGCAACCAACTTCCTCACAATAATTCTGAACTAAAAACACAATAGAATTAGTGAAGATTAAGAATCTACCTCAGATCCACAGGCATATTAAATATGGGGAAGGAGTTCATTTAATATTAAACTCCTTTTAAATGAAATCACATAGGTGAATGAATCAGGTAGGTGAATGTAATTTTATGGAAAATTCCTGCATGCACAGGATATTCAGAGACACATCATATGAAGCTACACAAATGTTGGAAAAAAATGCACTCAATTTGATTTTGAGAACAAAAGTTTATTACTCACACCAGCAACAGTAGGATTCCAGTCCGCTGGTGGAGTAATGTTCCATCCTCCAATATCTTTTAACAAGCGTAACATAGGGGTACTTCCAAGTGTTTCCATAGTTTCGTTGGCATCCAGGCATGAAATATAGTATAGTTTTGCTTTCTGTTCAGCCTTACTCTTCAGATCCGTAAATGGCCTCTCTATCGACAAGTTTAATGGATTGGGCAATTAAAAAAATTAACATCATTTGAGGAAGAAAAATTGGACATTGATGTCCAACTCTGTTTCATAAAATGAAAATTAATATCGCCTCCAAGCATTTTGAAACATTAATGATTCATTTTTCAACGTATTGAATCATTAATCCAGCAAAAACAAGCACCAATTTAATAAACACGTTAGTGTTAACACATATTTTGCACAATGATATAACTATAATATATGATAAGGAAAATTCATTTTTTATTTTGATGTTTAATTATTTCCCAATAAATTATTTTACCAGTGAAGTATCAGATGCTCATTCATAATTAAACAAATTTCTTTCATTTACAAATTAGTCCAAAAAAATTATTCTCACCAAGAACATTGCGTACTACCAGCTGGTTTTGCCTGCCCAGCTTTACAAAAGTTCCCCATGTTGAGGACCCATCTGGAGCTGGGTTCGACCGCACCCAACCCCCACATGCATACTTGTAGAAATCATTACATGGTTTCACTGACGTGTCCATGGCACTTATAATGGAAGCAGCAGCTGTCACACAGGGTTGTGATACACAGTAGGGTAACCCTGTAGCACCTTTCCCACTCATACTTTCTGTTGAAGGTAAAAAAAATCGAATCACTATCAAGTTCACTCAAGTATTATCTGGACATAAGCTTAAAAATATTCAAGTGAGATACTGATTGAGTTGCCAAACTTTCTAGGAAGAATAATATAAAATTTTTTACACTCAAAGAAAGGAAAACCTGCACTAACACTATGAGGAAACAGGAGAATTTGGAAACGTAAATAGATACCAATATAATTTTGGAATTTGACCAAAAGAGGGTTATACAAAAGGCAATCAACATGCATGCATATAGTCACAAGCTAAGATTATTCGGTGAATTACCACATCAACTTTTCTCTGGCTTAGCCATTGATATAAATATTAAATGAATTGAATGACAAATTTTTCAGTTGACATAAATATGAGAGAAAGAAATCTATTCAAGGCCAAAAATATTTCAGAGCCAACATGGCTTAAAATAACTGATATTGGAGAAAAGCAGGAAAATCTTGGCAGCCCTATTTGCAGAGTAAGGAATGAGATTTGAAGACATAACTCCTTCGTAAAGCATTTTCTTACCTGTTGAGGATACATTTGATTTGATATTTCCACCATTAATTACAGGCTCACTTGCAGGCTCATTACCACCACTTGCACCAAGCAATATGCTCAATATAAATACAATCAGGAGAAGTGTGAGGCAGAAGCAAATGAGAGCCTTCTCAAGGATGCTGCGAGCTTTCCAAAGGGTAGACCTCTAATTTCCATGACATGGGAGATAGAATGAAAATACATAAGCAATAATTATGAATGAATTTCAATCTCTTATGTGATTAGAAAATTCAAAATCTTTGATGACTAAGACCAATGGCAGTTATCATAATGCACAAAGGCTCTTTTTTTTAGTTCAGTCCATTTTTAGAATAAAACAAAACTACTGAATATAGTGCCACAAACATGTTTTATTACTTTCCCCACACTTTCAGCTATTTTTATAAAGTTTTCTAAATGGTTTTAACACTTATCTGAGCATTCAACTAGTTTTTGCAGGGCCACATCATACAAGTCAGCCATAAGTGAAGATAACCATCTTATAACAAATTTTTTTACTTCCCCATTGGAGTGAAACAATTGACCACCCCAAATGATCTGACGATCTCTTGAGAGTGAGCAGTAGAATGAGACAGCATTGGCTTTAACTTTGACTGGAGATGTCAAGTGTAACCATTCTATTGATTGTTACTACAATTCTGGAGTCATGTGAGACACTCATGTCTCATTCCCCCACAAAATTGTCATCAAAAGAGTGTATCTCCAAATCACAGGCTTTTGGCAGGCCATTCAAGTGCCTTAAATATTTAATCTCACAGTATAAACTAAAAAATTGTACTATGATGGCAAATAACATCTTCTTGTGTGCGAGGCATGCACATAATTTCTAAAGGCAGATGAATATTTTACAGCTAAAATCCACTGGACCTTACTTAAAAATACTCCTTGGACATAAAAACAGTGAAAGAAGTTCCTAACGGCTAATATTAGCACGTACTTATTTTTTTTCAATACTTTATTTTCATGGCATTGTTATTTCAAAGAAAAGAATGGGTAAACTACCATTAACATCTAGCCTTTTCATTCCCTTGACAGATCAAAAGTGTTTGACAATGGTTTTCAAGTTATTGGAGGGATGAACAGGTGTACACACAGTCAGATAAAATTTTAAGCTACCCTTTACTCATTACGGACTAAGAAAATGAAAATTTACGATGACAAAAGCATCACATAAATGATCATATTAAAATCATGAGTCAACATTATTGACCCAAAAAGATGTATTGTCCATAATATACAAATACCTAGTAGATACTTGATAGACTGGGAAAGAAAATACGATCATATTTATAGCTCTAAGAAATGCATTCCAAAGAAGGACATTTATATTTTACTGGGACAACACGGGAAATTATTTATTTAATGAAGAGACTTACTTTTTTCAAATACACATTATTTTTCACAACCTGAAAATTACATATGCACTTATATGTATATATATGCATGTTTACTTAAGCCAATCTCAAATGATGTGAGCAGACATTGGTATATCCTTCATACCGTGTGACACCGGACATGAGTAACTGTGGCAGATGACCCTTCTGTGAGATGGACTGATCCAACACTACTGCTATCCTCCTCCTCAAACTCTGCTTGCTTGTATCTTGTCATCTGTAAAATAGAATATTTAATTCATCTTAAGATGGAGCAATACCACATTTATTACATTTGAAAATTTCTGTACACATGTGAATTTTACAATGATTAATTTATAGGTATACACGATTGAAGTCCCACTCAATGGATAGAGTACTAAACTTGAGGTGCCCTACTGCATAGAATTGAAGAATACACTGGGATTCCATTGAATAGTTTCCGCCGCCGTCGGAATTCGAACCCTTCCCCTAATGATTTGAAGCTAACTCGCAAGTCACTATACCAACCTGATACCCAAATTAGTCAACAGTGTTTGCATGAAACAACATCAGAAAGGATAAAAATGGACGCAAAGACGAAGAGAGGAAGAGGAAGATAATATGGACAAGATTAATTCCATATTAAGTTCACCAATTAGCCGTCAGAGAAGGACTTCAGGTATCACATGACCCGCAAAGGCAAAGACGCACGTTATCAAATGATTATGGGGCACCAATTATATCGGGCATGTTTTCAAATGATTTTATAAAGTCTATTCGTTCATGTTTGTCCGCCGGGGAAGTAATTTCGGTAAGATAAGGTCCGCTAAAGAAATAACGAGAAGAATTATGGCCAAAATGTTTATGCGTCAGGCTGCGCACTGGTTCGACGGGCGCTTTACCATGAATTCCGCCCCTTTCCCGCGAAACTTAAGAAAAGCCGTCCTTCATCTCCGAAAAAAAATATTAACCGCGAGATTTATGGCACCAGGTGCCAGGGAGAACGGGCATCGGCGACACCCCCGCTCCGTGAGCCCTTAAAGGAGAGACAAGTGTCTCTGCACTTGTGCTGCAAGACAGATGTCGGGGCACTCGCCTCTGGCACCGATTTTAGTCCCTCGGGGGTATTTTGGATTTTATATTTTTAAATACATTGAGTAAAGGAGAAAGGCCGGGGGGGTGGAAGGGTAGAGAAAAAAATTCCAGGAAGGTAGCATTTACTGGAACGCCCGCGAATTCTTTTAATTCGAAAAATTTTCTTTTCCCCATCCAGGGACACTTTCGTCCACGTGCGCTGGTCCGAGCTTTTTGATCATCCGCCGAATCTTTATGAGAGTTTGGGGCGTGAAATTAGATATATACTCGGGGAAACGAAGTATCAACCGGAGGACCGCGTTGCGACTCATCGTCAGAAGACGGTGAAATCACACCAAGGGTAAAAAATAAAAAGCATTAAAATGTCACAAAAGAAAGTAATAAAAGTGCTTCTTATAGCGGCAATGAGCATTACATTAGGAAGAATCAGTAATCTAGCATGCTTCTTTCAACCCATTTTCATTTTCAACTCGCTTGTGAATAATAAATATTTATACCTAAATATATATTGTGTGCATAAGATAATTAACGAAAAAACTCCTGTGTATGACAACCTTCAGCAATAGAGTAATACATGGAGATAAACCCCAAGCACCTGAGGGAGTATCGTAATAAAGGGATAAGTTAGGAGAAGATCCAGGAATATGTTCATGGACCAAATAAATAGGAGAAAAAATACGGAGAACTACCAAGAAGTAAGGGAACTAGCACCAAATAGGGACGGGAGGGTGGCTGCCGCCAACCACTCTTAAGGATTGAACGACCAGTGAATGATTGAACCGTAAATAAAACTGAAAGTGGGGACTCGTTACACGTTCATGGTTTAACATGGATGCAAAAGAAAATGAAAATAAAATAATTAGGCTTCAGCAAATATTGACAAAATCATGCATTCTAACAAAAATATTTAAGCAAGGGAAAATGTTCATAAATATCCCACATGATTAGCTCGCTATTTTTTCAGGTCATTAAAAGAATAACTAAAAACACTTTGATTTATAATTATCAAGAATATGAAATGAATCAATAAAATGACAATTTACGACATTTGAAGCTTTACAGTAAATAATAATCACATCTACTGATTACAGGAGAAAATCATGAAGACTAGGAGTTGCGACAGCGAGAAGATAGGTGAAACTAAACCGAAAGTGAAAGTTTGGGAATTTGAAAAAGATCCATTACAAAGGCATGAAAGTAATTCCAGAAAGAAGCTTTGAATCTAGAAAAATCATCAATTGCCTGCACTCTTACTTCATCATTCCACAAGTCATTGATACGATTCAAATAAAATATCATAATAAAGACTTCAATGAATACAAAAATAGTAAACGAAAAATTCTTATTATCCTGATTCAGAGAGCATAATGATCACCCAATTGCACCAAAACAAGGTAGTGATGCTATCATCGAAGGTTAGCGACTCGGTAAAAGTGAGGGCAAAAAGAAAATATCAAAACGGTGAATACTATGAACAAAAACACGAATAAAATTTTAGTTTTTCGATAGTCAGCTTCAAAGTAGAAAATAAAGTTGTAAAATACTGGTTTCTGTCTGTTTTCCTACAGTACTCTTACTTTGCCATTTTTTCATGCCACGGAGTAAATAACTGCTAAGTATTTTATGTAATGCACTCATGTATACGAGTTGAAACAATAACAATATCCTTTCTAAAGACGTAGTAAAAATAAATCCTACATCGAGCGACATGTTTTGCAAATAATCATAAAGATACACGGAAAAATCGCTTCGCCATATTTAAAAGTGGTTATGAGATGAAGTATTCACCTAGGTATACGAGGTGCGTAAACCAACGGACCAAAACCCTGATACAAAAGTCGAAAAAAAGTTGTTTTGAAACCGTTTTCACGAGTTTCGAACCACAATGGAGTAAATCGAGGTGAAGAAACAGGGACGACTGAAGAGCAATCAAAATCTCTCAATAACATACATACAGTCATTACTGAGTCAGAGAGATTGAAACTCTGGCGCCTCTAAACTACATAGGTGAGGCACGCCGCCTATGCCGATCTCTTCTTCGGAGCGGATTCGGCGAGCATATTCAAATTTCCTAGCTCGATACCTTGCTTGTTCACCGCTGGCGTTGGTGCGTTGTTACGCTCACTTGCAGCAAGACTCTTAGCATTCTTTCCTTATATCCCACAAACCACGATATGTCTACAGTCAAAATGGCAATTCTGATTCATAATCACAATTTTTTTCAAGTACTTTCAAGTGCATGAGATAAATCTCTCAGCTTCACAGTAAGTACCTGCGCTTATTTATGCTAGGATAAGCATTAGCATTAGGTAAAAGCAGTGGACATGGGGTACCTCAGAAATATTTGCTGTAAAGGTATGACGGACTTGGTTACGGATGAGTTGGAGATGAGATAATTCGAAACGAATGCTCCGGTAATGGACAAATGTAAATGGAACGCGCTTCGTTGATTTCGACATGTAGAGAAAATGAAATAGAGATTAGAAAAACGGCTTTACAAACCAGAATCCACTTTATTTGACAGAGGAGAGAACAGTGAGAGTAAAAGGGGTAGAAGGAGATTGTTATGAGTGACGCGGAGGAGGGTACTCAGAAGGTGGTTCGAGCATTGATCATGAGTCATGGAGGGCAAAATTAATTTGTGAAAGAGTTTCAGGAGTAACTTTGCGGAGATATTCTATACCCACGATGGTAATAATTAAATAATAATAGTGATTTCCACACTGTTTTAATAAAAATCGACCATGACTTCAACACTTTGTCACTACCAAGACCTTGATGATAACAATTGTCGAAACCATGGTCGGTTTTCATGATAACAGTGTGGAAATTACTATTGTTATTTTATTAGTATCATCATGGGCACAATTAACAACTTTTCAAGTCGAAAAAATATTAGACCACACTCCACAAAAGTACAATTATTTATATGTTGGAAATAACCACACACATTGTTATATAAATTATGCAAGAATTTTATTTTAAAATTTTCGTCTCAATTCACGAGGTCTGATTTATGTAATTGAATTACTGATAGTTCACCTCGGTGATTTTAAACTTAACGTAGTTTGATTACGGCGCCAAATACCAAAGATCATTATCATGTTTCTTTCCCGTATAAAAAAAATCGTTCAAGTCTCCTTGATTTTCGATGGCAAAGATAGTCAGAGAATAGCACTTCAGTCTTTACCACGTGTCGGCACGTGTTTTATCACAAAGAAGGCCATAACCATCGCAAGCAGGGAGACAAACGTATCGAACACGACTTAATGAGAATTTTTCATCGAAGTGCGACATTGTCGGTGAAAAAAATGAAAGCCCAACCCAAATGAGGCGTGTGACGAAAAATCTCAAGGATATTCGAAAATTAGGTTGTGATCAAACCCTAATAATTACAAGTACTTCTGAGGGGAGAGTTGAAAAGATAGCCATAATGTGATTTTGAAAGACATTCCTCTAAAGGTCGTCGAGGAAACCAGAAGATTAAACTCTCAGGACTCGATAATGTCCACTAACAGGTACCAAGAGCTAAAGCTCGGAATTATTAGAGCAATTCATTCGAGAATACTCACGGTGTGTACATATTCCTAAGTGGCAGTATAGGTAGGCATTGAAAATTTGTAAATGATGACGGATGATGAGCAAATGGAGGTTAGAACCCCCAGTGATAAAAACAATATCTGCCGAAAGAGGACGTTTTAGAATTAAAAAATCCACATTAATTTCAGTTTTTCATTTAAAATTTGAAATGAGTAGGGAACGCTACATCAATTTAAGTTTTTTTATGGGAAGAAAAACTAAAAAAAAGTTGTATTTATTACGGAAGAGTAAAAATAACTTTGTTAATTCCAACTGTATGATTTTATTGACACGACCCTGGTTCCAACGCTTTGCTTCATCTTCAGTTAATAAGTGGAGTTGGCAAAGTTATTTTTAGCTAGTGGAGTTAACAAGGTGTCGACACTAAGTGTCAAAAACCAAGTCGTATCAATAAAATCTTACAAGAGGAGTTAACAAAGTTATACTTATTTTTCCGTGACGGATAACTGCCACCAAGTAAAGTCAACAAGCGTTTCCTTTATAAAAACATTGTCCATTTGAAAAATACAAATTATTCGTTACTTTATGAAAATTTGTTTCTGTATCCAGGAGCACTTGATAAATGAATTCGTGAAGTGATCTAAACAAAATTTGAGATTTCTAGAGTTTCCTTAGCCTAATTCGTAGCCAAGACAAAATTTGGGATTTCTAGAGTTTCCTTAGCC
Source organism: Ceriagrion tenellum (assembly GCA_963169105.1). NCBI lineage: Eukaryota > Metazoa > Arthropoda > Insecta > Odonata > Coenagrionidae > Ceriagrion > Ceriagrion tenellum. Next base: position 57,038,308 of record OY720636.1, on the reverse strand, counting down.
AAATTCGTAGGCTGCTATTATAAATGGGTAGCAACCGCGCTATTTCCCGGCAGAGCGTCTCAAGGCCGCGTTTTATCCGCAATTTAGGAGCTTTTACGCACTACTTAGACAAAAAGCGCGGTTGCTATACCATTCCGAATATCACCCCTATAAACAGTTACCACAAAAAGTTTGAAGAACAAATGCCTGATGTTGGACACGTAGTTATGTTTATCATCAAAGAAGAGTAATCGAATCCTGGCCTTGGGGTACATATGAGAATTTTAAGAGAACGGAAAAAGGAAGAAGAAAAAAGCAAGTTAGCTCAATATTAACGAGGAGCGCTCAGAGTTCTACAGAGCAATATCCCATCCAAAAGATCAAGTGTTATCAATCTGATTATCCATAAGAAAATATGTCTCATCACGGATTACATGTTGGTCATAAAAATAAAAACTCTACACATCTAGTCTGAAAGTAATACGAAGTGTTTTTCCTATATATTACGATATAATTAAACAAGAGGAGGCCCCTTAAGCAAAAGAAAATATCACGCGAATCGAAGACCAATAAAGTATGGCGACCCCCTGCTTAAATGACCGTTCTATCCCAGAACTAACGGTCCAATTTGTACCATGCGGAGGAAAAATAACAAAGGCTTCGGGGTGGAATGTTGACAAGCAGCTGAAATATAATTGTGAAGGGGACAATAGTAAAAATTTAATATTTTCTCCCAAACTTACTTCTTTCCAATTTGAGCAACCCCTAGACCAGAGGTTCTAGACCTGTGGAGGATTCCCCACTGGTTGCCACCATTAGCATGAGCGATATTCAGTAGATTGCATCAGCTCCGCAAAATTCCAGTTTTTTAAATTTACTTAGTGGCACTCAATTACGTTAGTTAAAATGCCACATGTGAATAATAATAATTTGTCTTTCGAGCGAATTTAAGACTGTAGAGTCCTCTCTTACAATTAACTCATAATAGACGAACACAAACATCCATGTCCTGGGCAGTGAACAATCTACCCATGCGGGATTCGAACCCACGACCCTCGGGTTAAGGAGGCGAGGACTTTACCCCGACGCCACCGGGGCCGACATATGTGGCCATATTACGATCGATTCCTAAACATGCGCTTTATTTTTATTCGCGGAATTGTAATACCGCTCAAAAATGTACATTAGGAAGGAGGAATAACAATCTGAACTATGTTGAAATGGGGAAATTCCGCAAAAAAGGTTGAGAACAATTGTCCAAGACCAAATATAGTCATTTCCGGAGTCCCTTAAATACCTTCAATTTGAATTCCAGTTTAAAGCGAATACCCAACATTTCAAAAATTTCCTCAAAGAAATTTGTAACCTCCTCAGGTTACGAAGAGGTATTACAGAGGGCTACTCTTCATCTGCTTTGCATCCATTTTTTTGGAGTCTTTATAATAATAGCAACAAATCAGTATTTTTTCACATAAGATACATTACAAATACTTAAATAACGAGGTTTTTGATCAACATAGTCATATATCCGATTGCGTACACTACGTCAGACCCACACCCGCAAGGTCGCAGAATTCAGTAAACACGATCGCGTTACATGAATGGGCACACCGACGGGAGTGTGATCACTCCCGTGGTACTCTGGGGAACAGAGCTGTCGCGCGTGGGAGGGACAGGGGAATGGGAAGGGGGGGGGGCGGCTAATTCGGGAACATTCTTGTAATGACTTCACGATACTGTTGCGACCATCTCTTTCCTCCTCTTCCCCTCCTCAAGAGAGAGAGAGAGAGGGAGTCCATTTGTCGCGGCTTGTCACGAATTTTCGCGGGGAGGTCCCAGACGTGCCCGCGGAGGACCGGGAAGAAATACAGCCGGCGGCGCGAATGGAGCGACGGAGGAGGAGGAGACAAAGTGGGTGGAGGGGGGAGGCGCGAGAAAGAAATTGACTCTGAAAATATAAAACCGCTAAGAGAGAGAGAGAGAAAGTCGGACCCTTCATTATAGGTATCCTCTATTTTCGCGTGTCTTTGCGCGCTTCGAAAAAAATACATGAAAGATATTCGTGCTTCCTTTTGCGTCAGGCTGGCACGCGAATTTAGTTTTCTCATCAAAATTAGGATGCTCACAACGTCTTGGCATTCCACCTTATTCTCGGATAAGGACGCCCACGGATGCCCACGGATTTGGACGCTCCTTGGAAATCCGCGGGTATACAATTTGCATGCAGCGCGGAGTTTCTGACGTCCTTGAGTACCCACAATTCCTCGAGAGACAGTCATAAGGTTAGATCGCAACTCGAGAACTTTGATCGTACATCTAAAGTCAATCCCATTTTTCATATTTACAATAACTTTTAAGAAAATTTTCCTCCATCGATGTTCACGAACAGAACTTAACCTTGCTCATTATGTTGTCAACACATAACATTGTAATCACATGGATTATAAGGACGAGAAAGGGCGTCAAAAAGGAAAAAATCGAGAGAAGATGCCCAGCTACTTCCGTAAAACTTTTGCGCTTTTGTCAGAATAGAAACCAACCTCCCACCCAATCATTATCAGTTATTGAAAATATAAACAATAGACAGATAAAAACCCAGGTAGTGTTCCATTTGGACGGCAACTTACCTATTTATGACAGTAAATAAAGTCGCCACCAAGTAATTACGTAATGAAAAGCATATTATCTCTTTTTGAAACATGACTATCGCCTTTGAAAGAATCTTAGAATGCCTCTTCATCTCTAATCTAAAGCGATGTATGATTACACGGGATATATCATATTAAGGAAAAATGCGGCATTAAATACCGTATCCAAGAAATTAAACATGATAAAATCATTGCACCAACCCATCTTGGAATTAGAGTAGCATGCCAATCACTACAGTTACAGAACGAAAAATACACCAAGGGGAGAAGTGACTAGAGTCAGCTCTTCAGGTTACCAAGAGGGATTACAGAAAAATTTATGACGGCTACTCTCAATCTGCTATGCATTCATTTTTTTGGAGTCTATAATAATAGCAACAAATCAGTATTTTTTCACATAAGATGCAATTACAATACTTAAATTATGAGGTTTTTAAAATCAACATTGTCGTAAATCTGAATGCGTAAACTTCGAGGGTGAGGGAACGTGTACGGTGTGCATATCCTTCGAGGAAATCTCGATGCATGCCTTATGGGCTTGCAAACACTTATTTTTCAAGTTCTGGACCAAGTTTTTAACGCGCACTCACGTCACAAACAGAAAGTACAAGTAAGAGGAATGTTCTCAGGGTTCGTTTGAAAAGTTTAGGCCACTCGGAAGATTCGCATGAAAAGAGGAGGATTAGCTCCTCCGCGCAAGACGAATCTATCCATTTCCGCGTTAAATATGGCTTGGAAATTTAATGAACCACTCGCGAGTGGCTTCAATACCAGGGGGGAGGAGCGATCACGAGGATCATTTCCCCTCTCCCAAAAGGAATAGAAAACCATTAAAATGGAATTTTTAGGGGTCAGTTTTTTTATAGTTTTAACCCCCTTCGACTACAGTGGAGCCCTATTCCGACCTATTCCGTACAAAAGGTAATCTTATTTACGCCACTGCAACTCCTTACAACTCTCAAGTCTCATTAAATTAAATAAAACAGCAAAAGTAAGTCATTGGATTTTTTTCAGTTTACATAAAGGAAATTTTAATATAATGACAACTCGATAAAAGACATACTCACTGAAATACAAGACGATTTATTGAGTAAATGCTGTTTGAACTGAAAGATATTCCTTTCCAATTTCACTTGTTAAATAAATTTACAGAGACTTTAAAATGAGAAAATTCGGAGAAGTTAAGGACATTTTCTTCTTCCGTTTCTCCCACGATTTTCCATCACGCTCTTACGCTAAAAATTGCCCAACTCCGGAACCTCAAGGGGCCAATAACAAATCCGTTTTTCCGGCTAAACTTGAATAACGATCTTAAATCGAGTTACTAATCACTCTTTCACTCACATTTCGATTTGTAGCGACATATGCGCCTTCCTTGATAATTACACGCTTCTCGCAATAAAGGTAATGCGAGATTTGAATTCGATGAAGCGAAGCAAATGCGATTAAGGAAGTGAAATATGATGTCCTTCATATCGCCAGCGTCGAACCCTCAATGGCTTGGCACGTGAGCTGCAATGTATAACATAATCTGATTCACCAAACTTAAACGAAATCGTTAATGCACACAATCCTTCATTGGATTAACTTCATCTGAAAATGACAAATTAAGAAATTGCATAATTTTTCAAAATAATCTCGAATTATGGAGATGGAAGTCCTGAATTTCTCCTTGAACGTGGTTACTGATTACGATGCATGGGTTGTAACAAAATGGGTAAATTTTTATTCCATGTGAATGGAAAACGGAGTTATTTTCAGATGTTTCTCTTCATATTCGTCACCAGCATCACAAAAAATCGATAATTATTTCCTGCGTTCATCCAAGCTACACATCCACTCCGGAACACTCGTCCTTTCACGTCACCTCGCAGCACGAACGCCGCACAGCTGATGCCCTCACAACGGGGCGTGGGCGACCGACGGAAATGTGTCGGTATGAATAGGAAGGACGATGAGTTTTCGCGGTCGAAGTAGTTTGGGATAAAAGGGAGAGTGGGGACAAGGGGAGGGGGAGAAGAAAAAGTAGCCCCCTCTGGAGGGTGGATTCGAGCGGAGGGGGTACGTGGTGGCAATGGGGGTGAGGACAAGAAGGGGGGAGCAAGTAGTAGGGGGGAAAAAAGTAGCGAAGCTTCAGTTAGAGCTGCCTGGGGCGATCAGTCAAATGCCGCCCTCCCTTTGGGAAATGCAAAAACAATTTTAATACAAATATAAAATTAAGGTAGCTTATGCATGATATGAAAGGAATCTTTTAATAAGAAGAGAAATTTGTTTTACAGCGGTATGGACCTAGAACTTAGGAAAAGACTGGTGAAATGTTATGTGTTGAGTGTTATGTTGTATGGATGCGAAACGTGGACCTTGGGAAGAAGAGAGAAGGATGGGATTATTGCTTTTGAGATGTGGGTGTGGAGGAGGCTAGAGAGAGTGAAATGGGTGGAAAGAGTAAGAAATGAGGAGGTGCTGGGAAGATTTATAGAGGAACACTATTGAAAACAATACAGAAGAGAAAGGGAAACTGGATCGGCCATATTTTAAGAGGAAAGAGAATTTCAAATACAGCAGTCGAAGGAACAGTTGAGGGGGAAAAGAGATGAGGGAGGCTGAAAATGACAGACGAATTGAAGATAAAAGGAAGTTACAGGGAAACCAAGGAAGAGGCCCGGGGCAAGACGAATTGGAGACATGTTTGGTGTTTTGGACCTGCCACAAAAAAAAGGCAGAGTACCAGTTGATGATGATGAAGCATGATGTAACTTCACATAGAATTCCATGAATTTCGCATATATAATAAAAAAATCATTTCAAATTTATGATAACACCAATATATCAACCACTTACCGCACTACATTACGAGATATTTGCCAGAATAGAGAAGCAATTTCGTTCGGGATATGGTACAATTGTGCAACTCAGAGAGAAAATAAATACAGTAAGTCTGACGCATACATCGCATCAGGAACAAAGCGTAGGTAGTCTCTTTTCTCCATTAATTTTATAAACAAATTTGCTATTTAGAATTAATTTTAATGCCACAGCTAAAATCGTGGGAAGTCGTGTCATTCAGCGTAAAGCGTGAAACAAACGAGTGAAGTTCAGGCCTAAAACATGCATGTTACCGAAAAGTACAGTGATGTAAAGAATAGTATTAGAGTCATTGATGAAAAAATGTTTGTTTCAAGCTTATTGCAACTGCTTCAATTTTAAAAATGAAATATAAAGTCGGAGTCCAATATGAATTGAAAAAAATATCGCTCAAACCACCTAAAGTTCAAGAGCTTTTTATTTACTTTATTTATTAATTGGAATAAGAACGGAATTCATTCTGTGGCTTTCTATATATTAAACGCGATTACGACACTATAAGCATCTATTTGGATTGCTGTTCCATTTCTATTCCATATCTATTCCATTAGTGATGAAGATATATTCCTCAATTGTTATCTGTACTTGATTACTTTTGTGAACTCTCTAGAGGGGTGGTAGTCTCTCTCTATAAACATTAAAAAATGTTTAAAATATGTCTTCATCCCAAAAATCCGGCCCCGAGAAAAGCGCCACCCAGGGCGGACCCACCAACTACGCCACTGGGGAGCAAAGAAGTTACTTTTGGAGGAAAGTTGGCCCCAAAAGGAGATGGGTTGGGGAATATTTGATGAACCTGTCCCCCAGACTATGGAGATTATAACTACCACCGCTTCGGGGTTCAGAAAACTTCGTTACATGGAAGTTGATGCGACGAGTGGTACATGAGTTGACGAATGGATCGTCGACTTTTCGTTCACATAAACCCCTCCCTCGGGGTCGCTCACCGCCAAACTTTGAGAGAATCCCTCCCTTGTGACGTCAACTTCCAATACAAGCTCTTCTTTTGACAGCGACTCTTCATTACATAAGCTGATTTGGGAGAAGGATTGACTTCAAAATGGCAGTAATAGAAGGGGTCGGAATGAATCAGAAGAGGATGCTCGTTTATGGGGAGACAATAAAAATTCGCAAGTGGAAGATAAAAACCAAACAACACTATGAAAAGGATGGTATATGCATTATTACCATAAAATGAAACACAGGATAACGCTCGTTTCGGATCAGATGGAGTGCTAGAGATTGTTTCTTACATTGAAAGCCACATATACACGTACAGCAAATGTTCGATTGAAGGTAATGTGATAATATATTACAGGTTTGATGCCATGACTTTGGGAGGCAATTTCAGAGCACACCATGAAAAAATTAACTTGGGTACATAAAGTCTATTTGAATATTACGTCGGAATCTTTCCCAGCTTACATTTTCAATATTTTCTGACTTGTATAAGAATTTTATGAACAATGATTTGAAACCGTTTGCTAGCTTAAATTGTTATATAAAACTGAAGAAACACATTTTTGATGGGATCTCTTCCATAAATTATTAAAGTCTCCACTATGAATTATCAAATAAAAACCCAATCAAGTTGTTTTTGGCGTAAACTTGTGGGAAAGTAGAATGAGCCATAAAATCAACACTCGGCAGTAAACGACTAATAGCATCTGCAACAAAATAAGCTAGATTGGCCGATAACAACAGTATCAAGTTCCAACTCGCCCAAGCAAACGTTGCTTGGAGAAATTTTATTTTTGCTAATGAAGGAAAAATTATGAAACTTGTAAAATATGTTCTAGAGATCTTCACCAACGACATATTTAAATTTGGTGAATATCTTTTCCCAAGTTTTACACAGGCAAATGATTAAAGTTGAAGTTCTTTCTGAAAGGTTAAAAAAACCGGTATTTTTTCTTTCACGCACAATTATGAATGAGAAAATCAAACGCAAAAAACATCCAAATATATCAATCAATGGATATTGAAATTAAAAAAATAATAATATCTGTTTACAAACAGTAGTTCAAATGGTTTAGTTTTTACAGACGTATAAACTCAAGTCTCCAAACGTTAAGTACGGATATTAGTCTGGTTTTTTTAAAGAAACACTTCATATTCACTTTTAATGAATGTTAGCTAATTATCATCTACACGTTGGTAACTTCTGGGTTATCGAGAAGTCGATTCTGCGTTAAAGTGAACCGTCATTTACGAATGAAGACAAAATTTTTTCCGGCATTAGATGATTTCCTGTCATGTGAATTCTGAAGTGTTGATACATCTTCCTCGTTTGTTTTTTTTTGGCCTTTTTATCCAGATGTGCTTATATTACATCCAACATAAGTTAAATGTTTAATTTCAAAATACCTTTTATAATCTTTGTTAATATTGGACCACATCTGCATCGTTTGTGTTAAGTAGACACACATGCTTGTTTATTTTGAGCCCAAGGAGAGATGTTTTTCATTGTTTCACGTTCGTATTACAGTTCGTCCGAGGACAATAAATCTTTTCCATTCCATTCTATCCCGACCTTTTGTTCGACGTCTATACAATGACGACTCGACGTTAGATAAAGTATAACAAGTATTTGGGCGGCAAAGGAAGTTTTTACCAAGAGGGCGCGCCGGTGACCAAAGCCATTGACACTCTTGTTGGAACAAATGTAACAAAGAGAAGGAATGTAGAATGGAGGATGTTTGCCCCTCCTTTCCCTTTAGGGACAAACACAATGTGGTCAGCGGGTATGGCCCGATCCACCCAATCTTTTCACCAACGTTGGTTAGTGGTTGCCTAGTACACCACATTTATGGGCGTAATGAGATTTGTATGTACCAATATTTGTTCCGTTCTCAATTTAGCGCCAACCAGTTTCATCGATAATAGCCAGTTGCAGGAGCGACATATAAGAATTTCACAAAGTGAAGAATGAAAATTAGAAAGAAAAAGACCAAAATCCTAGTATGCGGAGAGGATAAGCTCAATGTAGAAGTCACCCTGAGAGGAGAGAAATTAGAGCAAGTGGATTCCTTCACCTATATCGGAAGCACCACCACGTTGGATGGAAGAAGCACAATGACCATCCTATGAAGAACAGCCCAAGCTTAGACGGTGTTCATGGGAAAAAGACAACTGCTGCGCTCAAAGAATATAGGACTACAAACCAGGAAACAGTACGTGAAAACATTCGTGGGGAGCGTGGTACTCTATGGATCAGACGGATGGACCATTGGAAAAGCTGACCAGAAAAGACAAGAAGCCTTCGAAACCTGGTGCTGGAGGAGGATGCTGAAGATAAAATAGATGGAAAAAAAGAAATGATGACGTACACAGAAGAGTGGAAGAGGAAGGATCAAATGGAACACCATAGAGAAAAGAAGAACAAGATGTATTGGACACACCCTGAGACACAATGGATTTTGTGAGGAACATAATTGAAGGCAAATTAGAGGGACAAGTCCCCAGAGGAAGACCCAGGAATAAGTTCATGGGCCAAATAAAGAGGAAAGTCATAGGAAGAGATACCAGGTGGTGAGGGAACTAGCATTAGACAGGGAAGGGTGGAGGGCTGCAGTCAACCAATCTTAGGTTTGAACGACCAATGATGATGAAAATTATGGGGCGCATAAGCCATGGCAACCAATCAAAAACTGTTTCTGAAACATTCGATAAATTTATTGCTTTCATAACTTATGGCATGGAGTAATGAGTTCCTTAAGTTGCCAAGATGGTGGCTGCGCGATGAACCGCTTGGAGATATGATATCTTGATAAAAGGGTTGTTCTGAGACGAATGACCAGTTTGCTTACTCTTACTGAAAAATTATTACGTGCATTCGCAACCATGACGGATAAACTTTCAATAATTTCATCCGGCGGTAGAATATTAGATCAAACATTTGAACCAATTTTATACTGGTATATAAGTTATGAAACTTGTTGCTATGTTCCTGCAACGCGAACATTTATAAGAAGTACATAACTTCATGGAGTTCATAACTATTGATTCCATAACTAAATGTTCTTGCAACCGGCAATAAAAGAAACACATCCTATAATGCTTTTCTGCCACTGTAAAAACATGAATACTACTTATGCCGTTTCATTATCCATCTCAGCGACTTGGTAACTTCAAGTCCCAATTATGAAATGCTGCATTCGAAGACTTACATCGCTGAAATCGTCTGAAGGAAGTGGCAGTCTTTGATACACCGTCGCTAGGCAACGAGGAGTAATGCTTCACTTTTTTTCGTTCGACTTCAATCTCATCTGATTGGTGGCAAATCGCAGCCCTCAGACGAGGTACCCTTAAAAAAATGTGCTCACTAGTTTGCTTGTGAGTGATCAATATGGGCAAATTTACTACTTTCAAACAAACACCGAAATAATGTACACGTAGCCATTGTTTAGCGCGGAATTTTCTACAAAAGCCTAACCAGAGTAGGTAGGTATAGTCATGCCGCTCAAGAAAACGGAAATGAAAAATTGGATCCAAGTCGCTAAATTGTGGATTTTAACCTTTACCTGATATTAAAATATTCCTGGATTAGGGATAAGAAACTCCATAATATGACGTGTGAAGTTTAAACACCGCATTTTACGGATAAAAGTAAGTAAATATGGCGACATGAATAAAATACAGACACGTTTGAAAACACATCCTCACTGAATTACTTAAATTAACATGGCACTTCACATCCTTTCTCAGAAGTGTTTTATAAACATACTTTTTGGGTATTAATGCAGTTCTGTATACAAACAACAGAATAACGCAACTATATTACCGCGAAAATAACTGGACGGAGGTGCTTTATCATACGTCATGACACTCAACGAAAAGCAATAACAGTAATGTATGTACTTCCAAGAATGGAACAACTGTCCACCTTATGGTAAGAGGACGGACGCACTTTCAACGAGGACAGATAAGGTTCCCTGGAGGGAAAATAAAGAGACTAATGGGAAATTTCAGCGATTATTTACTGTCCTTTCTATCACGAACATAACGTATTCGCAGTGCAGGATCAGCGACATCCAATTTTCCTGAAAGCTTTTTCGGCCCTCCAATAGGAGAGTCCTCGGGAAAAGGGATCCTTTCACAGGGTTAAAACCTTTGGCTTTCCATCTCGATAAACATGAAAACCACATCGAAAAAGCTCTGCCCCACACGAGATCATAAATTTATTTACCTAAGACAACGAATATTGAACATAGTTGTCCGAAAGAGAAAGACCAAAATGTGGTAGCATTATAATGCGAAATGAATATATCGTCGACAAAGCCGACTAGTTTACCATCCTAATGCTCTATTTTTTTAAGGTATCCACCTATTTCATTAAATTAAGGAATAAAAATACTCGATCCCCAACCTCTTTCCAGGATGATTTTTTTTATTATGGCAAGGATATCCCGCAACGCCTTCTCCATTTCGTTCCGTGGGGCTCTGGTATCATATTAGTGGATCAGTTCTGCCAGACAGCCCGCGATTTTCATAACTCACAGTATTTTATTCCATTAAATCGAACTTTGAGCATTCTTACTCAATATCCATGAAATATCCTCTCTCACCCAAGCGCTTTTTCAATGTGTACAAATTATTCCCTCAAGATTCAAAGGACCACAACTTGCGGTAACGCAAAGCAGCATATCCCCACACATTTCCTTCCTCAAGCTACATGATCACCTCTGTTGTAATTACAATCGAAATAATGTAGTAAGTCTAACTAAATATTGTATCTAAAAATTAAGTGTACAAGTGCGAGGTCTCACTTTCTTCCACAAAAATGACTCGAGGAAGCAAATCATTATCGATTACGACGAGCGTGTTGGACGACAGATTACATTCTCGACGCGTCGAATATAATGAAGATAGAACATAGGCATTTCGGGAAACTTGTTTATTTAACCGAATATAGCGCAAGCGCCTGTTCACGCGTTCTATGTGTCATTACGGGCCAACGTCTGCTGTGGCGATATCGCAATGTATACATGAACATGTCTTAATTGTCCAAAACGGACGAACACTGCCGTAAACGATAGAATCCGCTCGTTATTACACATGAAACTCCATTCAACTTAAAGAGGTCCTTCCAACAGGAGCAACGAATGCACTGCCGAGGTGAGATTGAGAGAGAGAGAGAGATGTAAGATTGGGTCATCCGCGGCTAAAAAAAAGTTTCACCGGCGCCCACCTCCACTCCAATAGCTTCTAGGTGAGCTGGAAGCACTAGCGCGTCAATGAACTACCCGCCGAGCCGCCGGCATGCCGCGGCAGTCGCGTCGCTGGAACCGGAAGCCGAAGGTCGGGCGAGCCGCGGCGCGTGACGATGGATCTCGTTTCGCTTGGGATATGGGATCGGGAGGTGGGAGGGAGTAGGACAGACGACCCTTCCTCCCCCCTCCACATCTCACACAGAGCCATATCGCCACTTTCAATTTGGTTTCAGAGGAAACAACTTTCGAGATAAATATTACGGCACGCCCTTGTTGGAAGGAGCTTTTTAAGTTAAATGGAGTTCCATGTGCAATTGCGAGCGGAGGGATACCTATCCGATCATTTACTGAAGTGTTCGTCCTCCTTGGACGTCTAATTGTGAAGGACTATTTGATGCCTGTTGCACCTCCATCTGATGCAACTCTACTTGCGATATCGCCATATCAGACGTTGGCCCGCATTGACACGATACATTATGTAAAATATACTAGTTTCCCGAAATACGTGTGTTCTATCTTCATTATACTCGACGCTTTGAGAATTAACCCTGTCTTCCAACACGCTCACACGGGGTTATATGTTGACGCAAAACGTCTAACGAATCGGTACGAGTGGAGATTTCATGCAACTGCCTTTACTGGCATCGATCCAACAAAATTGCGGGTCCCAAAAATTCTTTATAACTTGGGAAGTATAAAAGACATCCTAACAGGCCGTGAGCCATTCGATAGCTGGGGGCTGAGGGAGTAAGAAAAACGCTCATACTAGGATCGAAGACGTCAACATGAAAAGAAGATGAGGGGTATAAATTAACGAGCCGTGGTAGGAATTTGCGATCGCTTTCATTTGAAAGCGTTAAGTTGCGTTTGAGGGATAAAATACAGTAAAACATCCATAAAGATGAACTAAAATTGAGGTTAAACTCAATAGTAATATATTTGCGTATACCAGGGAAAATGCCTAAGCATTTCCAAAATAAGAAAATGAATTCATACAGAACAGGGGTCCTACAGGTAACAGGATGAAACATCATCGAATGCCGAATCTAAGAAGCCCAGAAAAACAATCCTTCCAGAAATTTTCTGGAAGAACAGAAACTCATAGATAGTGGAGTTAGCGCCTCCTTACTCTTCGCAAGATGTTTGATGAAATAAACATGTCCGCTAATTTCGTGGACACAAACCGAATCTGTTTTACGATTTCTATGGTTGAGACGCGATCTGAGGTGACGATAACAGACGGCAGTTGATTATAGCCCGGCCGTAGTAATAGAGCAGTAGGGCAAAGCTACGTATTCCAGTCTTGAGAAATACATTACGAAAGTCAAAAGAAGAAATTCATGACTTTTTAAATGTCTTCGGGAAACGTTATGACTACAGTGATACTTTTTATGCTCAGAAAAGAGAACCGCAGCTGCCGTCTTCATAGCAGTGCATTTAGTAATGAAATACGCTGGTGAATCGAAGGAATCTTAAGCGATAGGTTATTTCCTTAAAAAGATGAAACTATGCAGAATACAAATGAGAAAAATAATAAAGAAAAAATACCAGCATCCCTATTTCAATAGTAAATTGCGGTAAATGTACGATTAAATATCACTTAAGTAATTTAATAAAACGTAAGTACTACACTCTACGCGGCTATTGAGGAGAAAATTTGGATAGCGGCGAGGATGACTTGAAGTTCTTGGAAGACCTGCCGTTAGGTTTTAGGCAACACAAGAGAGTCCTTGTCCATATGAAAGCCTAGCCATATCACCCTGACAATTTGAAAAGTTTAAGGGCCTATTTATGCTTCTAATAGGCGCATAAAAAACCATTCTTTATAGCCATTTCCCTCAAAATTAAATTCACCCAATGCTATGCAAATATTTGCGTAACTCTTGATGTGGACAGCATTTTGCTTTTTTTTCCATGGCACTTCTCCAGATTTTACACCGACGGCCTTTCAGGTATATTTTTTAAAAGCTTCTAGTTCAATGCTAAACATTTCTCAGATTGGGGTCATTACAGGATAAAATTATATTCCATCTCATGCAAAGGGGACATACAAGATTAGCATAACCAGCCGCTACCGAAATTTAAATTATTGCAGAGATAGAGAGGAAAAAAACATCATCTTTACCAACAAATGAAAGAACTTGGGTTCTCACATTTATTACCTGATTTCCTTAAATACATTTTCCCTACACAGCGTCGTCTTTCCCTAAACATATGTCTCTCTTGCAATGCTATCTTAGATTAACCAGACAGTATTTTAAGTCTAATTAACTTAGCTTAGTAACATTAATTACGTTGGGTTGGACAAGAAGCTTCTTAAAAAATAAGTGAGAGTGGCCATCAAGATAAATGCAAGAGATATGTCAATCATGGGTTTTTTCTTTCGAATGTTATCTATAAAATATCCTTCGAATCCGACCAAAATAGATGATTTTTCGATTACTTGTAATTTTTGGGTGCAAAGTCAGTACAACTTCTTTGTTCACAACAGAAGTGTAGAAATATATTATTCAAGTAATTTTTAAGATCTTACGCAAGTATTCCAAACTACTCCTTTTAATGGGGGTAATAGTAGAAATATGTGTCCCGGATTCAACATCACCAATGTATATTGAGATTTCTTTCCCCGAGTATTTCCATTACAAATCCATAAGATTTGCAAAATTTCCACCGCTTTCGTAAAGACCTCTTCCTCACGAAAGGAAAGCAGTCAGTTAAGAATGTTAAAAAAGTTTAGACCAGTAAGTTTAGATGATATCGAATAATCCAATTCAACCCACTTCAAAGACCAAAATAACATATTTCTCAAACCTAAGCAATATAGTTTACATCATACTTACGTGCGCTGGGTCTGAGGAGAGTAAAATGAGTTATGAATAAACTCGTGGCGGTTCATTAATTCTCTCACGCTTACTCAGTGAGACATTTACGAAACTAGTGAAAAAATGAATCCAGTGCAGAATAGTTGAAATATTTGGATTACTTACCACTGGATTTGCATAATTTGAATGGGATTAGCCTCGGTAAAACTATAGTGTCTACTACATGTTAACATCAAAATTTGTTCCAGTATTTGTATTCTACAGAGTAAAATCATTTGCTATCAGTTTTTAATGAAATTGCAGACGGAGGAAGCGAGCACGAAAACTCTACGCCTTCACTAGTTTTCAGTGAGCGCGTTCCCGATCAATATCCTCATTTCTAATATTAAAATTCTCTTGGAACTGGAAGTAGGTACAGCCATTTCCCATGATATCGCATGATAAATAGACCTACACAAACGAAAGAATACATAAGTTATAAGAATATCGATATGCAAGTAGTGGCGTACCTGCCTTATAACTATCGATCGAATGTGGGGAAAACTATTGGGGAAAATATAATATTTCAACTTATTTTTGTGTAATATTTTCGTGTATCAATACCGCCGACGGCCTCGGAGGCTCCAAACTCAAGGAATTCAAAAAGGGAAAGTTCGGTGGACCCTTTTAACGATCACAGGGAGTATAAACCTAGAACTAACCCTGATGAGGGTCATTAACCTCCATACACCAAAGCACGAATTTTTAAAGAAGTATCTATATTTTTTACACTTTTATTAGGGCCAGTGAATAACTTAACCAGCACCACTCTCAACCACTCAACAAAATAACGAAGTTACCGAGGATCCTTGAGATTTCTGGCATGGCCGATGAGGCCCCGAAGATGGAAAAGTTTTAACTTATTATAATAAGCTTCATGGTTTGATGGAGTTTTTAAAAGATCAGTTAAAAGTTGCTCAAAAAAAAATAAAAATTCCAAACTCATCAAAATAAGTAGGGAGTAAAAGCAGAGGACAATGGAAAAACTAATTAAGGCAGCGGGAAGTAAATGCCATTTCTTAGGGTGACTAAGAGATACATTTTTTATTTTAAGTTTAAAAGAACGTAACTCGAAACATGATTTCTTCTTTAATAAGAAGAACCGGGGGACCGAGCTTTGCTCGAAACACTGTAAACATACTTCTTTTTTTACGAAGAAACGAAGAGGAAAACCTTCACGTGAATAAAATACTTTCATCATTTCGTTGTAACAGTGGCATCATAATTAGAGTTGTTTACAGAACAGTCCGTTGCCATAATAGCCTTGTTGTGATGTATTGTTGAAAGAGGAGAAAAAGTTGAAATTTTGTCTTTTAAAACCTAATATTTAAGCGAAAATGAAGTGTATAACCAAACCGATAGCAAGAATAAAATACTTCATTCTTGTTGCCATCCGAAAGTGAGAATGTAGACCCTATATCTTGATTGCAAATAATTTAAAAGCCAATATGAAACTACGACAATCTACATTAACTCACGAGGTAGTGTCAAGTAATGGTCCCTACGGAGATGAATTTTGGGAGCGAAGAAAATAATATGACCAAAAAGTTAGATCACCGCTGGTATTTTACCAAATAAAGGCAGGCCTTTAAAAAACGATGTTTGAAGATATTTCGGCGTCAATTATAAAATATTAAGTATCCATTCCCCAGTAAACCTATGTCTCTAGAAACATACTTCAGATATTCAGTACTTACTATCACGTTATACACCGAGAAAGGTTCTATTCATGCCCTCCCTATTTTCCGCAGGTCCAGGCTTTGAGCTTAGTAGTAACCGTCTGACTACATCTTGTAACGTCTTACAACCATTACTTCGAATTCATCGACTTTTCATCGCCCACTTCATCTCCACCTTAGCAGCACATCAATG
Source organism: Ceriagrion tenellum (assembly GCA_963169105.1). Classification (NCBI taxonomy): domain Eukaryota; kingdom Metazoa; phylum Arthropoda; class Insecta; order Odonata; family Coenagrionidae; genus Ceriagrion; species Ceriagrion tenellum. The sequence goes on along the minus strand of OY720636.1, from coordinate 57,021,871 downwards.
TAGTCAGTCTTAATTTAGTCAACCAATTTAACTTTTTACCTTTAACTACTCACCCTTATCTCAAAAATCTTCATCCTGAGCTCAGGTTTCCCCCTCTAAAATCATAAGTATTACATTAATAAGCACCAGAACGCTGAGGTACGTTTATAATGAAAGAAACTGGACATAGACCAATCCTTAGTAGAACAACTCAATAATTAGGTCATTAATTGTCTTCTTAGTGTTTCTCTCAAGGCCGGTTGCAAGAACATTTAGTTATGGAATCAAGAGTTATGAGATCCATGAAATTATAGATCACCAATCGAACTCAGATCGATTTGGCCGGTAAAGCTCGGTATGGTTAACGCAACGGGCTAGCGAGATCGACATGAGAAGCGGGCTAACCCAGCCCGCTTTCTCTGTCACTCTGATATTTCAAATCGCTATGAACCGATTCAAATGGATATTGCAATGGATTTCGCATTGGTAAACCAGGGGATCCAAGCCTTTGAATGTTCAGACCGGTCCGAGATCATATCGATTTGAGTTCGACTGGTAAACGTAGTGTATGAATAATTGCTAATTCACATAAAAGTTAGTCAGTAAGAGTTAAAAAACTGGTCATTTTTCTCAAAACAATTCAATTATCAAGTAATTGAGTCTCCAAGCGGTTCATCCACCATCTTGGCTACTTACGGACCTCATAACTCCATGTTTCTGCAACACTTATTGAATGGTTGCCATAGCTTATGGGTACAAAAACTTTATAGAATACTTGTGCGTCGTTCTTGCAACTGGCTATGAGCAATTTAATTCTAATTCTTGTCTTCGTTACTCTTGTTTTAATTTCCTAAAATGTCATTTTCTATTAATTTAAGTAATAGGCTGAGTTGAGGACTTTCCATTTCATTGTGCGAATGATTTCCACCAAAATGGATCCTAAATCTCAACCTACCCCTAGGGCCATCTTAAATTAATGGCTATTCTAAATTCATACCGGCATTCCAACTTCTTGATAGCCTTCTTCTATTCTATTCTTTCTTGTGAAATGCGCCTAACCCACTTAACTTAACGGGCATTTAAGTGTGCTCTCCAGAAGAGAGATCCACACATCATTGAGGAGACGAATGGATATATTTGAGTTTTTCCTGTCATTCCACACAGTTTTAAAGCCCCAACTGCTGACGTAAATTTAAAGTAATGCAAAATATTTATTGAATACATCATAAAGAGTTCATGGGAAAGAGTCCATTTCCGGGGTTACGACGCACTAAAACATTATTGTTTCTCATTATGATATTGCATGGCTCTGAATATTTCGCATAAAAAACTAATTTTGTCAGCGATGAGGATGGACACGATACTATTAATAATGGACCTTAGACGAATTGTTCGGTAAAAGGTTTTTATATTTACACTTATTCAAACTCAATTGCCACGGATTAATTTTATTAAATATGACATAGACAAATGAAAAATAAGACTTCGAGGTACTGTAAAGGATATTCCCATTAATTCATTAAAAAAACGAATAGGGTAGAGCTATGAACGAATAACATGGCGAGGAATTGCTTTAATAAGTATAACCTCTTTGTGACTTCGAGTGAATGCTTTTTCGGCGCCATCTCAACCTTAATTAAAACAAATTACCTAGCCACGTAATGGAATCCAGCCCCGAGGGACTTTAATTAAAAGGAAAAAAAGGGTTGGAATGGAAAGGGCTTTTATTAACGTGCCATCTCCCGAAATGAAAATCGCGGCTAGTTCAGCGTAGGCCAGTTACTTTCTGGCGGCCATGTGTCGCAAATCACGCAGCTGGGCTTTTGTAATTTACGAAAAGAGAAACACTGGCAAATCCCATTTTCTTAGCCGAAAATGAAAGTGGGACCCTTTTCGCCTCAAAACTTATTCAATTATACAATCTGCCATCGTCGCCGGGAACTCGGCAAGTTATACTGCCATAAGGCATAAATAATTATGAAAATGCAGCATGCGCTTATGGAAAATTACTCCGCAAATTATCATCACACGTAAAACTATTCAAAATAGAAACAGTAGCTCATTTGAGTGAATTTACTCTCCAATAAGTAAACCCAGTGTGACATCAGTGCACGCTTAAGTTTCCCCTAAAATAATTCACACAATAAATAAGAACACATTAACACAGATGAAACGGCTTCGAGCTTGATTTTGTGGTAATTATCCATCGCGGTGAAAATGAGAAATGACTTTTTAAACACATTTTTTGTTTTTATTTTTTTAAATTTTTATTGCAATTATATTCGCTCGTGATTTCTTTCTGCTCAGGAGATACACTGCTGGGTGAACATAATATTTCAATTGTTTATTATCGCAGGACAAAAAAAGGATTTGGTCCTCTTTATTTATCTGATCGGCTTGCGCTTTAGGACGTATGGCTATCTTCGGGAGATTTTTGTACCAGATGCTTCGCAATTATAATTGCAGCCGGAGACGATTACATGAGAATAAAATCTAAATATACATCTACATATTACCACAGAGTATTACCCTATGATACTACCCTGCGAGGCACCGCATCGGCGAGTGGGAGGGAGGGTGTTAGAACACCAGCTGTGTAATGATGTAAGGTGTAAGGCTTTGGGAGGTGAAATGGTGACGTGTATTATGAAAATGTATTAAGTGGAGCTGAGTTTTTACAGTGTTCGGTTATTGTGCGCGGTATGAAGGGGTTTTTATACCTATTTGTCCGGCAAGGTATCTTTCTATTCTTCGCTTCTGTCAGGCCTAGAGATGGAGTGAGGCGTCATGATTATATCCTCTGTGTCCCTCTGAAACACACCAGTTCTGAATTTCCCAAGAAAGCAAAGCTTAACGTGCAGCCTCCGAGTCTCTCGAGGTTCCCATATTAATTGAAGATCCCACCTCGATCCTTCTAAAATTTGTGAGGCACTATACGTTCGCTCATAGCAGTTTTTAACGAAGCACGCAGCTTTTTGATTTTATGAATTTTATGGTCAAATCTTTATGACCAGGGTTCCAAATACTCGCGGCGTATTCAAGGTGAGGCCAAACCAGAGTGAAGTAGGATCTCTCTTTTACTTTTTCATCCGAGGACCGTCCTATTACACGCTTGACAAAACCTAGTTTCTTTAACCCTCTTCTGCCCACATGGACGAATTCGTCCACTAATACGAACATGCTTCTCTATTGGACACTCTAAGTTTACTCCAATAGGTCGAAAAAACAATTGAAAAACGATACATGCCGTCAGAGGCAGGTAGAATACAACTATCAGACGAAATCATCCGTTTGGGAATTGAAAGACGCGTGTCCAATATAGAAGCATGTTCGTATTAGTGGACGAATTCATCCATGTGGGCAGTAGAGGGTTAATGCAGTGCCGCATATGCTTTGTATCTCCACGATACATTGGAAGTTAAGGTAATTCCAAGATATAAAACTTTGTAACACTGTAGCAACAGAGGTGATAAAATAATAATTTCTGCAAGAATTCCTTCCGTGTTGAGAGATAGGACGGGGGAGTTGAGGTATAAATTGTGGTTTTATAATCGATGGCTAAAGGGACATCTCAGAAAGCGATAAAAGAGAAAACGTCAGACAAATGCGGAACAGAAGGAAATAAAACCGTTACGAATGGCAGGAAATGAGAAAATATACGAAGGTTGGAACCAGCAATAGCGCTTGGGAAAACGTTGACGCATAGATTCAGAGGTACGCAGAGGGATGGTTTTTGTGAAATTACCTCGGAAAATCTCAGCACGAACGGCTTTCACAAACGAAGATAATTTCCCGTTTCCCTCGAGGCACTCGTTTCACTCGGGGCACGTAACTGCACTCACCGATACATGTGCGACCAGGCATTGCAAATTGCGTCGCGTGAAGAAGTGAATTGCAAGAATACATGAACGCCAATAGCAAAATAGAACGCCAGATCGAGAAAAACGTGCGGTTGTAAATTGTGCTCTGAGCTGATTAAAAAAGCTGGTGACAAATTGAAAGCTTCTTTACTACAACATATAAGAAAAATATACAAGACGGGTGAAGTTCCTGAAGACTTTCAAAAATGTGTTATGATACCTATACCAAAGAAATCATCTGCTACGAAATGTGAGCAATATCGCACACTCAGTCTATTATCACACGCCTCAAAAATACTTATAAGGATAATCCTTAAACGAGTTGAACGAAAGCTGGAAAACACTTTAAGTGAGGACCAATTTGGGTTTAGAAGAGGAGTGGGGACTAGAGAGGCAATACTCTCTTTAAGACTTCTCATTGAGAAACAAATATCTAAAAATAAACAAACTTATGTTGCATTCGTTGATCTTGAGAAAGCATTTGATAATGTTGTATGGCCAAAAATGTTTAGGATTTTGGAAAAAGTTGGACTTAAATACAACGATAGAAGAATAATATTTAAAAGATATCAAAATGAAACAGCCTTAATTAGAAATAAGAATAAAGAAGATACAGCTATAATAAGGAGAGGAGTTAGACAAGGCTGTCCTCTATCACCAATAATTTTCAATGCATACATTCAAGAAGCAATCGATAAAGTAAGGGAAAATTTTGATGTAGGAATCAAAGTAAATGGGAAGAAAATAGATATGTTACGATATGCTGATGATATTGCCATAGTTACAGAAAAGAAAGAAGATTTAAAAACTATACTTAACGAGATGGAAAGAATTCTTAGAGACCAATATGGAATGAGGATAAACAAGCAAAAGACTAAAGTGATGATATGCGGTGCTCAAGACTGCTGTGAACCTGTAAGGATAAGAATAAATGATGAAGAACTAGGACAAGTTACAGAATACAGCTACTTGGGAAGCAAGATAACAGAAGATGGAAGGAGTAAACGAGAAATTGTGAATAGAATACAACTAGCAAAAATAGCTTTCAATGATAAAAAGACTCTACTGACTTGTAAAAATGTTAGTTTGGAAGTAAGAAAGAGGGTTATGAAAGCTTATGTTTGGAGTGTGGCCCTTTACGGGTGTGAAAGCTGGACTATAGGGAAACATGAAAAGAGCAGATTAGAGGCCCTAGAAATGTGGTGCTATCGAAGGATGCAGAAAATCAGCTGGCGAGACAGAATCACCAATGAGGAAGTGCTGAGAAGAGTAAAAGAAAATAGAAGTCTCTGGAGACAGATACAGACAAGGAGACTTAAACTAATAGGCCACATTCTACGATGCAATGATTTTATAAAATTAATAGCTGAAGGTTGTATTGAGGGGACAAATCGTAGAGGACGTCCTAGATTAAGCTATATGAAGCAGATCATCAATGACTCTGGATGCGCCTCATATGGTGAAATGAAGAGAAAAGCTGAGCAAAGAGTGGAATGGCGTGCTATTGCCAACCAACCCATGGGTTGATAACCGAAGAAGAAGAAGAAGAAGTAAATTGTGCTGTTTCGTGCCCGTGTAAAACGGGCTTAATACACGATATTTCAGTGGAATGTACACAATATACTTCTAATGTCTAAAATAAACTAGACTTTGTTAAGCGTAAAATGGGAAGGTCCTCGGATGAAAAAGTAAAAGAGAGATGCTACTTCGCTCTGGTTAGGCCACACCTCGAATACACCGCGAGCATTTGGGACACTGGTAATACAGATTTAACCATAAAATTCATAAAATATATAAAGCTGCACGCTTCGTTAGAAACTGCTTCGAGCGAACATATAGTGTTTCACAACTTTTAGAAGGATTAAGGTGGGATCTTGCAGAGACTTGGAGGCTTCACATGAGGCTTAGCTTAATTGAGAAATTCAGAACTGGTGTGTTTCAGAGCGACACAGAGGGTATAATCATGACGCCTCACTCCATCTCTACGTCTGACAGAAGAGATAAAATATGAGAGGTACATTGCCAAACAGATAGGTACAGATACTCGTTCTTTCCGCACACAATAAGCGACCACTATAAAAACTGAGCTCCACTAAATACATTCCCATAATAAAAGTCACCATTTCACCTCCCAAAATCTTACATCTTTACACGGCTGGTGTAGTAACACCTCCCTCCCACACGCCCATGCGGCAGCTCGCAGGGTAGTATGCAGATGTACATGTAATGTCATTTGGATTGATTATGACCACATGCTTTTTAACTGGGAAAGAGCAGTCATTTTTACGGCTAGAAATGGGAAGGAAAATACGAGGGACTGAAAAAGCCGCACTAAATAAGAAAAAGTTCATACATATATTCAGCAATTCTATTCCTTCAGCATCGATATTCAAGAAGTCCCCAAGGAAAAAGTTCCTCAATACGAAAGATTTCCCAATACAAAGTTAACAGACGATTCTTCCAAAGGAAGGAGTTACATTAAAATGTCACCGTGATTAAATTGAAGCATATGATACGACCAGCAGATACATTGCCTTCCTTCAGTGAATCCTGCTTGGATTATTCCAATTATTTTATCCCGTTATCCATTCCTTGGTCCCGCTTCCTTCAGTGAATGCTGCTCGGATTATTCCAATTATTTTATCCCGCCATCCATTCCTTAGTCTACCCACATCCCACTCAATCCTTTATGTAAATTCGAAATCAATTTATTATCCGACGAACTTATTAATATCTTACGAACTCCAACATACTACGGTAATGAGAATAAAATTAGGGGAATAAACTGCAGAACAGAAAGGCTTAAGATATTATTTTTCCTGCGATCAATAAAGGGCCACAATGGCTGTGTTTTGACTTTGAAGTAGGTCAGTTGACAGGTAGTGTAGCTGATTAATTCTAATGCCCCAAGATACATGTTTCTAAATCTTCCGAGTAGTGCTAACACCATATTTTATGTTCCCTGTATGACCCTTGTGTCACCTTTACATAGTTACATTATAGATTAATTTAGTAGTTTCTGTAGCATTTGTAGCATACCCATAGTGTGGTGTATGATGGGGAAAGTTAATTTTTTTACTCTAGTTTATGTTGGTGATAAGTTACCCCCAGCCAAACACCTTTGAGTTAGCTTGCAGGGTAATTAGTAGATGTAGATCCCATCTTACACCAGGAAGCGTCTCCGGCAATCTTGATTATTCTTACAGTTTCCATTTTATTTAAGGTAGTTTGAGCGAGATAGTTCTCTAGTCATAACAGACACCATATTCGAATTATACGTTTTTATTTTACCAGCTGTAGGACACATGAATTAAATCTTTCATTATTAATGGTGCAATAATATGCTGTTATATTGATAATTTTGTAAGTAATTAAAAAAATATCTAAATAAGTCTTTAACTTGACTTTTTGCGCGCGGTACGACTCAAACTCATGCAAAACGGAAGGATGTTTGTGATCCCGAAGAATTTACTGCGGTGACAATATGATTAATTTTCAAAATAGTTGAATCAACATGAAAACTACTAACTGTTAATTTTTGACGAGATTTAGGGGTTATAGATGCCCTTATTTCTCTCTGGAGTGCATACAAGAACAATTACCCATGTTAAAGGGCTGGTAACTTTTGGCAAATATCTCGGAAAGTAATGTGATAGAGATTGAATTTTTGATGTCATTGGAAGGGTGAGATATTTTTATTTAAAATGAGACCAAATTCATTGATTTCTAGGTGAAATGATACTTTACTCAAACTACCTTAAGAGGCTATCTTATCTCTGATTCCGCCCGTATACCCATTCGTTGAAATACTAGTCTGCATAGAAGTCCTTTCCAATTTTTCACTTCTCGTTTTATCCGATAGGAGTTTCCTACGAATTTGACTGCGAACTTTCATTTCTGCATTCCACATTTTTCTACGTCGTTATTTAATTAAACACGGATCCTTGTTTAATTAGGGTCAGATATAAAGCGTCCGATTACATTATTCTGATCGAGCAGTTCTCAAGAGCAGGACGTGGGCACTGCCTATTATATGAACGTCGAGAGGGCGGACGGGTGCGACTCCCACAATTACGCAAGAATCGATTCGAAGGCACAGGTGCACGCGACCTGTTAAGTAAGTGCCGTGAAATATGGATGCATTTATTGCATGGTATACGCCCAACGCTGAATACAACCACGCTTATTTTCCGGTTTCCCGACGAGAAATGCGCCGACACGGTTTATTCGCGCGAGGAAATATCCTTTTATTTACTCTCGCTCTCATGCCGAGAAAACTGGGAGGTGATGGGGAATCGGAGGCTAAACACGCTAGAGGCTTAGATTAATCGAAAATTTCACACCAGGCGAGCTTCTGAGCGACACGGTGGATATTATTTTGACACCGCGTTACATTACTAGGCCCGATAGGAGCGACAAAATAAGAGATACACCACCGCAACGATAATTATGAAATCCCTTCCACGCACTATAAAGGAGATTAACAAATACAGAGTGTGACACTAGCATACAAAATAGAGCAAAAGTTGAGCGAGTTTTGTCCAAGTTACTAAGATTATTTTTGTCACCCGAAGTCCAGTTGAATGTTAAATTGCGGTTTTATAATCGACGGGTAAAGGGACCTCTCAGAAAGAGATAAAAGAGAAAATATCAACCAAATCCGGAACAGAAGGAAATAAAACCGTTACGAATGGAATGAAATGAGAAAGAAAATACGAAGATTGAAAATAGCAATAGCGTCAGAGAAAACGTTAACGCATAAATTCAGAAGTACGAAGAGGGATTGTTTTCGTGAAATTACCTCGGAAAATCTCAGCACAAACGCCTTTCACAGACGAAGATGAATTCCGTTTAACGTCGTTGGACTTTTATATAAGTGGAATTTATTTCCCTTACGTTTATTGCTATTGCGTTTATTGTTACACGCTTATTGGATTGGATATTTGGGGAGGCGACCGACAGCTAAGGTCATTTGCGCCATATGGGACAGTTAAGGGAGGAAGGGTTGATAGAAATCCGGCATCGGCATTGGCCTGCTCTTAACGAAAGGCGCCAAGGGGACCACCGTTTAACGTCTCATCCGACAGACGGAGTACTGCACTTGAAGTACCCTCCACAAGACACTCAAGTAGGCATCGGGTTTCCTCTGAAAAACTTTCCTCCTCTGCAGGGATCTGAACCCTGGCCGTCCGTGTGGTTATCCAGTACTCTAGCCACCACACCAACCCGATCACCACAGACGCTAATGTTAAGCGTCTAATTCCGAGATGAAGTGTTAAATGAAGGTGCCCCAAATACACCCTAGCATTGATTGGTACCTAAAGTCTCAGGATCTAATATTTGTTAGTATTATGTTGCCCTATTTACCATGTCTCTTTCCTATTCTATGTTATGAAAGAGCGGCGATGTTTAATTTTTTCACTGATAATTGAAGAAATATTAATATCGCAGCAATAAATATTCATTCAACAATTCGATGGCTATTTAACATAGCACTTATACGATGCTACTTTCAGTGCACAGTGGCGATATTCGAGTATTTGCTAAACTGCTTAATCTTTACAAACTGCGCCATATTATCTTGGCCCAAGTACCGTACTGTTTACAAAATATCCAAAAATTAGCGCGAACCAGATCAGCAAGACCCAAGAAAAACTTTCTCTAACAAGGACAATAAACCTTATTTCTATTTCTACTTCTATCCTTATTCATTGTTCTCTCATCCTTTTTATCAAAGTTCACTGGCCTATTACCACTGTCATATAGCTCTTGTACATATTCTATCCGCCTATCTAGAATATCTTAGCTTATTGTTCGATTAGTATCCTATCTGGTTTTCCCTTAACCTTGGGTATCGTTTGCCCTCTCTTACCACCCGATAAAATTTTCATTTTAGCCTAAAGGGCATCCAATTCCCCTCTATTTGAAGCTTTCACTTCCTCGCATTGTCCTTTCCACCAGTGTTCCTTTGTCCAATTGGTTACTCGCCGTATTATACATATATTCGCATATTATTTTTTCCCTAATACCTCCTCCTTCCAATTTCAGTGATGATATTTTTCCACCTCTTCTTCTCTATCTTCCCTATAATGTCTTCTGCGACCCATTGCGTCTTTATCCGTCTATTTTCATTGATCCTACTGATTTCTCTGCCGCTCTTAACATGTCTGTTTTAAGACTCTTTTTTCCATTTCCTTCCCTCTTTTTCTTGTTATTTCTTCTGCAACCCATTACGACTTTATCCGTAATTTTTCTATTTAATCCTATTGTATTGTATTCACCGTTCTTTCTATTCCAACTGAAACTATTACTCCTAATACTCTCCCGTTTTTCATTGAATATTCCCATTTCCATTGCTTCACTAATGTGAGTATTGTCATTTTTTTATATTTTCCCGGGGCAGAAATGTGCACCTCGTCTGAGAAAGTGGTCAAAAAATTGTGGGAAGCCTCGAGAGAGAATTAAAGCCGCGAGATTGAAAAACAATGAGCTCGTAATGCATAATTGTACCTTAATATTTATCGACGGTCGACAATTATGGCCAAGTCGACTTCGGAGTCGACAAAAAGATGCTTTTTTATCGTACAGCCGTTAGTATTGGTCCACAAATTGTTGCATGCCGATGAAATTTAGGGTTAGAATGCATATGAAGAGCATTTAGACTTTTTGCTCTGGCGAATTTGGTTTCGATCGATATTTGCCAAAAACTTTACGCCACTCTTTCACACAAAGTGCACATTTCAAAAGGGAGCAAATTTTCAAAATGTCATTAACCAAACAGCAAAATAGTTTTGAAAACTGTCAGTTGGCCTCAGCGGCGGTCGTCATGTTGTCCAAGGTATATTTGTATACTCGATAATGTCCATTTAACTTGTATTTCAATTTATCGGCGTATTTCGACGGCAGACAAAGTTACTGACTTAGTCCCCGCTAGGAATTCCCTTTTCGCTTTTCATTCTTTTCTATTCGAAATACACCTCACGCAATTTGCTGCAGCGCATTGAAAATCAGAGGCGACAGTTTCGACGCAATCACAGCTGTCGCCTAAGATTTTATTCAGTAGGCTTTTCGGCTGTTCTTCTCGCATGCATGGTCACTCATATGATGGGAATAATATGAACTTGGCTTCGATTTAAGTTCGCAAAAATTTTAATGCCACTCTCTCACGCAATGCGCACGTTTCAAAAGAACGCAATGCGCACATTTCAAAAGAGAGCAAATTTTTAAAATGGTGCCACTCACACAGCAAATTCGTTTTTAAAACTGTAATTTGAGCTCAGCGGTGGCCACCATGTTAGCCAAGGGAGTTTTATATACTCGCCAAAGTCAATTTAGTCTGCATTGCAATCTATTGGCGTTTTTCGACGACAGACAAAAGTTACTGTCTTATTGTTCTCTTCCCCAGGAGTTGCCTTTTTTCATTCTTTTCTGCTCGAAATACACCTCACGTAATTTTCTGCAGCGCATTAAAAATCTGTGGCGACAGATGCGACGCAGTCACAGCGGACGCTCCAGAGAAATCACTGCGGTAGCCCCTCCCTTTCGCTCGGTCGCCAGCCATTATTTTCCGCCAAAAGAGAGCGGAATGCTCCGTTCGGAAGGAAAGAAATATTGAAATTGCCCCCCATTCGTCTTCTCTCCATGAGGTTCCTGGTATTGATACCGGTGCAGAAGGATTTTTTTGTTGATGGAGACCCGGAAAAAAAGAATACGGTGAGAAGATAAACGCCAAGTACTTACACGGGAGAAAAAAACCTAACCCGGAATTCGACCCCATAAAATATATTCGCAGGGGGTGAAAGTCTGTCGTGAAAGCCGATTCTCATCGCCAGCTGGGGAAAACGAATGGGCAATTCCGTAGGATGCTCAAATTTACAGAAATGAGCCGATACTCTCCAGCAGACGTTTCGACTCTTCTCTTATGCATATGCTTACTCATATGATAGGAATTATACGAATTGTATACCCTCTAACAACCTCAATTTTCACCTGAGCAATTTTTAGTGCGGGATTAAAGACCTCATTGGCAAACATTTTGAAAAGCATAAAATAATCATTGAAGGATTCGAGCAAAATTCATTTAAGTTTTAGAAACTATTAAAAAGGAGTTAAGGACCCCTTCTTCCAAAAAAATAATGAAAATGCTAATAACTGCTAGCAGTCCATCAGCAACGACTACCAGTTTGATGAACGTACTTACTTAGCACGGAGGTCGCTGAGAGGGATTGAGGAAGTATCTTACCTGAAAGATAGAACGATAGAAAGTTAGTACATTTGAAGAAAAAAGTGAATACAATTGTAAGATACCGCGTGAGCTTTTCCCATAACTCTATCAATTTAAGGATCGAACTCCATTCAGTTGAAGAGTGCATGCGTGAAGTCATGCCACTTGCCTATCAAGAACACTTGATATCAATGCAGTTTCGTATTGCAAGTAAAAGAATAAACAGCTGACACTTTCCTAGTTATTCAATGAAATATCTCATGCATTAAATCGCAATTATTCATTAGTAATTTATTAAAAAATAACTGATTAGAATCCGTATTAGAAATCATAGGCGTATTTCATATCTTTTGCATTTCCGTTTAAAGGAAATTATCATAAGGTATTAACAAATTAACGCAACAATTCTAAAAAAAACCACATGACGTGAACTAAAAATCATGCAGTAACCATTTAAATGACAAAATAATTTTGATCATCCCTCTTAGTAAAGATTATTATTGAATTAGAAATTCTTTTAAATCACCAAAAAGAGGGAGAACATTTTTTTCATTGAAGTAAAGGATAGTTTTACCTAATTAGCGGCCATTTTCAATTTACAGATTTGAAATCTGGACTAGGAATACTTACAGTGGAATGAGTTTTTATCGTATCGTTAACTCTACGTGGTCGAATATCAATACCTTAGTTAGGACAAAAACCTAGGATATTTAGACAAGTATACGCTATAAGCTGACCATCAGACTTCAGATATGCGTACTACATTATTCCTCCAATTATTTATAAATCTAAAATCTGAATTCAATTTCAGAAAATGGCTTTCATGAATTTTCACTCAATTTTTTTACACTTAAGATGATAATTTACAGAAATTGAAGGTTAGCAGACGAGTATCGCTTCATTTCTCAGCATAGGATCATACAATTGAGATATTTTAACGTTAAAATCTGTGAACTAAACCATAAAAAAACAAATGGCAAAAACTTTTGTTTGAGAATTGGTCTAATCAAGCAGAAAATGTCAAATGCCGCAAAATGAGACGTAGGCAACCGTCGTCTATCTGGGAGTATGGAAGGAAGCATAAAAGTCAGGGGTTGACATTATTTTTTTTACAAGTGTGTCTCTGAATTTTAAGCGGCGGTATATATATTACTGCAACAAAGGAAGCTTAATCGAAAAATATTCACTCACTCCTTGAGTAAAAGCAGTTTTCTTACGCAACGCAATAACACTTTTGGACATTTTCCTCCCATGGAAGCAAGGAATATACACGTTCAATAATAATGAAAATAAAAGATTTTCTTAATTCAACTTAATGTGAACACATTGATTTCCACACAGAGTCGGAGAGGGGTGTGTAATCTTCAGAGGTGTCGTAAAGCCTCGACTGTTTTAAAGAAATTGTGCATATAATCCGCGACTTTCGCCAACCGCTTGGGCAATAGTATCTTTGTCTATGCGCTAACGCACTAAAATTCGTCAAAACATTAGAAAAATCAGAAATATGTTTCAAATAAACCTGAAGCAAACTTATTAACTTTTCAAGCATTTGAAATTGATTTGAAATGCTTTTGAAGAAAAAGAAGGATGATGGCGCATTTATTTTCAAAATATTCCGAATGGATTCCCTATTATCACATTGCCATGCATTTCATTTATCATAGGAGCAAAGGGAGTAATATGTCATATATAACGACTCTTAGCTATAATTATGAAAATTTTTGATACTTAAAAAACACATTTCAAACCCAAAAAGTGCATATCTATATAATGCTTTTCATGAAATACACTGGGAAATTAATTTTAACTGTATTTAACGTTTTTGGAACGATTTCGGTTTATGTATACAGTCGCGTGAAAATTAGCAATATCTACGGATAAAATGGAAAATATTACAGGTTACCAATTCAGTTACTTGGAAATCTAACGCTGTTATAACACGTAGACTTATGCCACTTGACATGTATTTCGAAACAATTCAATTCAATAAGTTTTCTCATACACGAGAAAATTTATTTCTCATTATCATAATGATGGCTAACAAATATCAAGGTATCGTGCCGAGTGATAAACACGCATTTCCATACGATTTTTGCTTAATTTTTTTATTCAACGCCGTTACTCCAAATCAATACAGTGTTTTACTTGAGACAAAATTTTGAAAATATGATTCTTGCTTCATTTGTATTGCTATTTAACAGAGTAAAAAGATGTACCTTGTGGAGCCTGGTCCACAACTTTTTTCGTTGTTCTTGATAATTTATTTAAGTGTGCACTTAATATTCCACGATTACCGCTTCGATCAACTTAAGTGCAATTTGAAAATATGTTTAGATTAATTTTTTAACGAGTCCGGAGTTTTCATGGGCAGTAGATTTGGATTTCGGGTGCTCTAACAGCCAATGCTACATTGTGCAGTCAAACCTTAAAATTCAATCCTAAGGCACATATCCACGTCCGATTCGATCTCTCGGCCATAACAAGCCCATACTACGGCAGGATGGCGAAAAGATGAACACCCGCATATTCTCCACTTATTAACCCAGTAACACTACTCAGGCCGTCCATTGTCATCCTACTCAGGCCCGAAATATCCGAGTTTAACTTCCAACCCATAGGAAACGCGACGAGCAATAGGTCAATTGCTTGCAAAGATGGAACGTTTAAATTAAACGTGGAATTGTCCACGTTCGATCGGCGTGGCAAATCATCGTTGAACTCGGATATGACGCGATCGCCCAATTAGACCAAGAAGCCATTTCCTCCGTCTGCAAGCGGCAGACCGTAAGTGCGAAATGAACTAGGCTATTGATCCAAGTCTGACGAGAACAGGCTCACTAACATCGACGAAGAGGAAAACATTTCATCGCAAACAGAAGCTTATGAGAAATGGAGGGAACTAATGAGAAGAACTTTCATCAAGGACATTGTACCTTAATTAAAACACTAAAATGGAGCTCTGCGTTGTATAGTTAGAAACTTAGTCACTACGAAAAGAAAAGGACCATAGACTAGAGACTTAAGGGAATACCAAGTTTAGTAGCTTGAAGAAAGAAAAATCCAGAAGTACCACCTAACGTCGAAGAAAATTGTAAGATAGAGCATAGTAGAATTCCGAAAAAAAATATAAAAGTGTTTGGAAAACTTACTGAGGGGAGGAGAAGAAATCATACATATGATAAATAGGACGACAGTTGCAGTGAGGGAGACGTAGGAGAAAAATAATAATTCGGGACGATAAGATAAGTGGTCGAAGTTAGGAAAGTTTTGAATGTTTTTTGTATTGGAAAAATATATAGCATTCAAGTACATTTTCTCATATTATTGTACGAAGATGAAATAGCTACGTACAAGTACAGCTAGGCACAAACGCACTAAACAATAACGGGTGGTTCTCAATTATATTCCGTGCAGTCGTCTTCATTTTTTCCGGCAAGAACTAAATTTAATGGGAATGATCTAATTTAAGCCTTCAATTTTGCGTAGAAAGGCCTCCATTTGACCTCGTAACTAAGTAAGAAGAGACTCACGGAGTCCATTACAGCAGTATTTTTGACAAAATAGGTCGGCACACGAAATGAGGCCGTATGAGGAAGTATTCTCCGAGCCTTACGTGAGATGCAAGCGATCACATATTGCTATGTAGCTGGGGTTAGATAATCATGGATATTGGAAACAAATTTACCTGTCCATTATGAAAAGCGGAGGTCTACTCCATGACGGACTAAGGGTAACGCATTAAAGAGTTCCCCATTTTACTTGTCCTGTCTAAGCTGACCAAGCCAAATTGAAATTAAAAGGATAATACTTATCACCAAAACTCTTCACGGCGATTTGCTATGGACGAAAAAATATATAAACCACAAGCACTGAATGAAATAAAAGTCACCCTCTTTAATCTCGCCATTCTTCAAGTCCAATGAGAAGTAGAATCAGCTGCCAACTAAAAGTTAAATGAGCAGAGAGAGTCTCGGGTTTTTTTGCCCTCTTCTCGCGGCCAAAACAAAATTGGAGTAATACGTCACACAGAAATATTTAGGTCATCACAAATGCTATCTCCCGCGCACACTCACAGGAGTGAGGCAAACAAACTAGAAACTGCACCGGCCGACAGGCCATAAATTATTGCCAAAAACTGACATACTTTCCCATAAACTGGCCTACGCAGCCAAAGTTCTCGTTTTGTCACCGTGAGTGTTAATTCATGGAACGATGCTACTCTCCTTCATCATACGTTTACGATTTCCAATGACTAAACAATAATCGGCGCTTTCCATTCGCCGTAGAGCGCTATTTACTTTGCAACACAACAGCGCACTAGTGTGTCATTCGTTTCAGACTAAGCCCACTGAGCAGCGCACTTCAAAAGAGATCGGGAGCGGCGTCGACGTACCCTAAAAAGTAAATTAATTCCCCATAGCCGATTTGTCACAAAAAGAAGTAAGACGAAGACCAAAATCCCAGTATGCGGAAAAGGGAAGCTGAATGGAGAAGTCACCCTGAGAGGAGAAAATTTGAACGGGTGGATTCCTTCACCTATCACCATCACGTGGGACGTAAGAAGTACAACGGAGAACAGCCCCAGCTAGAAAGGCGTTCATGGGGAAAAGACAACTGCTGTGCTCAAAGAATATAGGACTACAGACCAGGAAACAGTGTGTGAAAACATTCATGTGGAGCGTAGCACTCTATGGATCGGAAGCATGGACCACTGGAAAAGCTGACCAGAAAAGAAGCCTTCGAGACCTGGTGCTGGAGGAGGATGCTGAAGATAAAATGGACGGACAAAATAAGACGTGATGAAGTGTATAGAAGAGTAGAAGGGGAAAGGACCATATGGAACCGAAAAGAAGAACGAGGTGGATTGGACACTCCCTGAGGCACAATGGATTTGTGAAGAACATAATCGAAGACAAAATAGGAAGACCAAGGCACAAGTTTAGGGACCAAGTAAATAGAAAAGTACATGGGAAGAGATGCCAGGAGGTAAAGGAACTAGCATTAGATAGGGAAAGGTGGAGGGCTGCAGTCAACCAATTCTAGGGTTGAACGGGCCAAAGATGAGCCTATGTGGCTTTTAGTTGCTTTTCAGTGATGACATCTATCATGACTAAGCATATTATTGCTATTTGGTGATAACCTTATGTTATTGAAAATGTTTTGGAACTAATTCTATCATTAACCCAAAAATTTCAGGCTTGATGAATGGGAGCCCACAGAATTCTAACAACCGGCTAGTTATACAAAGTTTGCCTACGCTCGGCCAGTTTCACCGTTCTTTGAGTACGTGTTCTTGTTCAGGTGGACTCAGTATTTTCCATCATCATTGTCTTTAATGAATGCCACCGGACACTCCAATGACAAGTCATCCTTTCCACTATTCGCCGTAAAAGAGCTTGAAGATAAGGTCGCATCTAAAGGCTTTATCCTCACGCACGTCAGACCATTTCATTGTTTCGCACGGATACAGAAGGGTTAAGGGAATCGGCTGTCAGCAAGCGAGATGAAACCTCTCTTCTCAAATCCTCCATGCGGGTGGGTGTGATGAAGAGTTAAGTCCCATTTCATTCAGGGGATTATCCCTCATCCGACTCAACAGGGCTGGGCCCTCTGGAAGGACATTGAGAAGGGCCAGTATTTTTCTCAATTTGGGGAGACCGGCCGAATTATCTGATTCACACTCGACGGATCAACTTCCTTGTCCGTCTATTAACACCCCACAGAATGAAAAGAGACGGAGAAAGGGGAATTCATACTCATCGCACTTCACGTTATGAACATTTCGCATATATACTCTGTTGCAGTCATTCTTTCCGTCACTTCAAAATCGGAAACATTTTTCCTCCATATAGGAGCTGAAATTCAATAGCACATTATCTAACAGCATTTGAAACTGTAGGGGCTGAGAATGATCATTTTTATCTATACCTACGAATGGTGCCGTATGTGACACTTATTTTTATCCAAATCTCAAAAAGATTTCCTTGCTCGATTTATTGACAAAGAAAATATGTAATTGCCTGTTGCATGTATTTAAGTTTTTGTTAAATCAACCACATAATTTATTCGATACTTTTCCCACTCACGCAACATTTCTCCATAAAAGTAATCAGAATTGATCCGAATTTCCTCCTCTGTAAACCTCAATTTGTTCCTATAATGTTCATAAATTGTTTACACTTGTTGATTCTCATATCTGGATAAACACGCCCATAAATCTAGAAGATACATCATTCATGATCATGTATTTAAATGGAAAATTTTCAATCTGTTCACTGAAAATATTTCGGGATTTATATTCTTTCCTTGCTCTTGAAGAGCATATTAAGCAACAAAAGAGTCGCATAGTAATTTTTCACACACTTATTTATTTGTCTCTGTTAACATGTGATTAATTTCTGACTCATATCTTAATTTACTTTTAATCACCGATATTTAATGCTAAAATTTTGTTTGTTCATAGTGCGTGTAATGATCCAAGGACCATAAATATCATAATTAATGCGAGTTGACTGCTATATATGGGTACTGAACTACCAGCATAACTTATTAAACAAATAACTCGAGAATAAATCAGGCCAGATAAGCTTCAAAAATTGAAGAAAATGCCGTGCGACGAATTTTACGAGAATTTATATACTTAATACATGAAAGTGTTGAATTCAAATTCAGAGGCAATTTCAGTTGCCCACGAAATGCTCATTGTTTATTCCTTAATGATTAATAATTAACTCAAACCTCAGTGAAAATATATCTTAGAGTCTAAAAGTCCTACGTGGCTATGTTTGAGTCACGCCAAAGGGTTTTACGAGGAGATTCCTGCGTCAGAGAATATAGCTACGTTTTAAAGCATGCGTTTTTGCGTCGTTT
Source organism: Ceriagrion tenellum (assembly GCA_963169105.1). NCBI lineage: Eukaryota > Metazoa > Arthropoda > Insecta > Odonata > Coenagrionidae > Ceriagrion > Ceriagrion tenellum. The sequence continues at coordinate 57,002,938 of OY720636.1, read as the reverse complement.
TGGCGCAGCGTTATGCGTCATTCGCAGAACCCGTTTTCACTGTCGTGTCAGCATCATATAAAAAGAGAGGACGGTGGTACACAGTTTTTTTTGCGAATATTTACCCTTTATTCAACGTAGCCGTCTAAAAATGTATGTTTGCGATAAGTTATGGAGATAAGGCTGCGCTTTTGGTATTTATTTTTAAGAAAATGAAGATAAATACGAGAGAAAAGGTGGATCTCTATGTTTTACGATCAGAACTGGATAAAATACTCTTAAATTGTACTTGAACTACATAATACTTACGAAAATGATTTAAAAACTTTTGCAGGATGCATTTGGAATATGAAGTCACAAATACCTTTTAAAATACATATTTAAATATGATGCAATCAGAATAAAAGTCTTTAAGAGATCAAAATGAAATAAAAAAGATCAATAATAAAATAAATAAAAACTAATAAAATCATATAAAATAAAATATTTTTAATTTCAAAAGTTGGATCATGAATTAAATAAAATACGAATTTTAGTGGCTGATTCCACGTTCAACAAATCATTGTGAATAAGCAGTAAGAGAATCCTAGTCACAAGATTCAACATGAAACAAATCCATCAACATGGATTAAACATTCTGTATCATCTCTATAAGAACTACGTCGAATATTAACTGATCTTAATCCTCACATTTTGCCTTAAAAAATATAATAGTGACAAAATTAGTTATTTGCGAAAGGAAAAGGTTGTCATAACAATAAGAATTCACCAAAGCTAAGACCAAAGTGACTAAGTGAAAGTGTCTAAGTCTAAAAAAATATCATAAGCAAACCAATAAATAAAATACTTCATTCTCGTATTCTATATCAATATATGTAAGACGGACCTAAAGTCCAAAGTCATACTCACCCTGCCCTCACGCCAAAGACCCTGCCCTCCCCCTCTGATACCTTGCCCTCCTACTCCCAGCAAGGATGTTACTAACCTTTTAGGGAGAGTCAACACTTTTCGAATCAATAGGGCCACCTGCCTTTGTTTAAGTAGGGGGAATTTTTAGGAACTCAGAGGGAAGAGAAATACGTAAGGGGGAACCTTTCATTTCGATTGGTTCATCCTACGGAACTGCCTTGAGCGTGGTAGTATAATCATCTTGAGGATGCTGTGTTGAATAAACTCCTTCACTACGCTTTATATGAATGAGGCGCATGAAAACGTACCTAAATACCATTGAGGTAGATGGAAATGGCATGACGTCCTAAAACTTAAGCCTCACAATAGAATAATCCACCATATTGCTTCCCCCGTTCTTTCCATGCTTTCCTTTGGGTTCCACAGACAGACGAGTGGACGAATTAGCAAGAATCTTCTGTTGACAATTGAAGGTAAGTGACTTGGAACGTATATCTGCCACTTGGACGTATGGGTTCTACTTAATTTTACTGTGGGTTTTCGCTAGAATATAACTCATATTTCCTCTTTGTTTCCCTCTTATTACTCTTTACAATGAGATACATTATCTCAATTTCTCCTGAGCTTTTCAGTATACAGGCAGAAATTTGATTATTATCTGGAATTACATTACTTTCTTTTATTTTCACCAAAATATACATTAAAAGTCATAAAAGGAAACTGTTAACATATAATAAAGTAAATAAATAATCATAGTCAGTTTTTTGGCTTGATTGGAAGCATTTCCACGATTTCTCCGGTTGGAAACAAAATCAGAACATTAGTACATTTTGGTCTGGTCTTAGTCATCGGCCAGTGGCCGCGGGCCCTTATCTGCACTTCAGGCTTTCGCGGAGTCAACTGAATAAAATGCCTACATCGTAGTCGTATACGCAGTTGAGAATATCACATTTATTTCAACTGAACAATCAGTCAGGTTTACAGAGAGAATAGAGATAAGTAGAGTTTACATAAAGAAAACAGGAACCGCTCTGGAAACGTCAAATCGCCATTTCCGCCCTAGAACCTCATTCTTCGACTTATTTTCCATTTTTAAAGATTATATTAACACTCTAGCGACAAATTACATCCATTACGGTGATTTGAAATATCTATTAACAAAATATGGCAGCATTTAAAAAAATTACAAACGGAAGTATTTTCAAGAAATAATGTAAAACGTTCAAAATCATCAGGTTTCTACGCAAATATGGATTTTAACCATCTGAAGCGAATGTGATAAAGAAAATATCGCGCCCTACTGTTTTATATTGACCCTCTTTATGTCAATGCCAACTGACAGTTGAGTTCATAACACATAAGTTTTCGTGATTCAGTAGAGAATAAAGAGATGAAAACATTGCCAGTGTTCGCCAGTTCCGAGTTAATCCCCACGACAGGCGGCCCATAGTTGTCTTATCTCGCACGGGCATGACGCAAGTTTTAGGGAGAATATCAATAAACCCATCACCACTTGAACAGGAACATAATAACCACGCAGTTAATACCGTAGTATAAACCACAGAGGTCTACTTTTATCTCTCTTAGAAAAAACGAGCTCTATTTATCAAAATGAGCGACAACTTTCAGAACACTGAAAACTATGGCAAATGGAAAGAGTTCACTTCGTCGGACGTAAGCCAGTGTTCATTCAAGCAGATTACGTCCGGATTATGTTCACTCACAAGAACTTCTAAGTCAAGTTGTTTAATTCGTAGACTGAATGTTAATGTGTATCACTTTTAAGTACTGCACTATTTCGTCGCGGTTCTTTGGCGAAATTTGGGAAAAAATATTTGCCAAAATATAGGTTTTTCCGCCAAAATTCTGGTTTAAGTAGCTGATCAGCTACATCACTACTGACCGAGATACGAAAAGGGGCATAGTTCCCTCGAGACACCTATAATTGTTCAATCTCGGCAGATGGGTCGTTCATCCCCGGCTTTTGCGTATTGATAGACTGAAGCACTTTCTCCCCCGCTGTATCCGGAGGAAAGTTCCAAACATGAATGTGAGAGCGTCTTCGGATACCCGTTAGGGAACAGTCCTTGTCTGACGAACCCATGGTTGGGGAGGACGGCGCTTGCGTTTGCGATTTATTATAGTTGTGTAACCATCGTTGTCATTGTCAGTGGCTTCATTGACTGAGACACTATTGCCACTATCACCGTGCTCACCTGCGGAAATATCGGCATTACCACGATTATCTTGTTGCTCATCCTGAGCAGGGACCCCGGGTTTCACCACCACTTTAGAATACTGCTTTCTAACAGGAATATTTTGTATGTCACAGGCATCATGCTTGGAGCCATTCTTACGAATCGATTGCTGAAACACGTGGTGATCCATTCTAATCATTTTTGATTCACTCGTCACTGAATATTATGGAAAGCACCCCCGGAAATGGCATCGACCTTCCTAGTCACTATATCACAACTTTTCTCACGATTTGACTTTAGGGAATAAATTTCTGCGTTTTGCACTTTAATTAACTCCATGCATTCCATTAATTTGGTTTGCAGGTCACTCATAGCCGTAATCACAATTTCTTGACGATTTTCAATCCTTCTGGCCCAGTCACATGATGGGTATATACACGTATTACAAACGGAAGTGGATAAAATCAATGTTATTTACATTGTTTGTCGCCGATTTTAAGACGCCAACACAGTTAAAATGAAAGAAAGAATTACAGCCAAACTCGCACTTCAACGAACTTTGCTTATCTGCAATAATATCGGAGAAAATTTTACAGCTCCGTCCGCCATGTTGAAAACTTCCAATGTTCACGCCAATAGTTAAGCCCATCACAAAACCAGCAAATACTGAACTCTGGAAAAATTGTTCTTTATATTATCAGTCAATGTAGTGCCATACAAACTGACTAGCACGCACTTAGGCGTCACCCTACACATCCGTCATTTCGATTCAACGCATGGATAAAGCTTATAAAGCGTTGCCAACACGTGAGTTAATTAGCCATGTCAGGATTTTGAAATAATCAATACCCACGCGCATGCTGTCCTCGAAATAAATATCTTTCTTCATTCAATTAAATGACACGATTGATTGATGCCCACAATTGACTCGGGCGCGGGTGATCAATGAAGCAGGTTAGTGAGAGATTTACGTTCGAAGCTGTTGCTAATCAGCCTGCAATCATTTTTAAGTCTCGACGTCCCCAAAATCAAGCCTAAATCGCTGCTCTCTCCTATAAAATAGGCCAAAAACCCACTTAAATTCCACCCATCCCATTGGAATAATAATTTAACTGGACTGAAACCCCATTCTACAGTAGTTGTCTAATCAATTCTCATTCTACAGTAGTTGTCTAATCAATTCTCCGCATTAGTATCAATTCACCACTCGTTATTTTATAGCAATGATAAAAACAGAACAATTTCACCAACTGACTCATACTGGTGCCCAAGTAGCCAAGGCCATTCAATATCGATTGTGTTCTTCTTTGGTATAAGTCTTCGCAATGTGCATAAATCCGCCATTAATGTGCTTATTTTTCTGTATTCTCTAGTATATTACAGGTTGTTCGACGTTTTTGTTGATTCGGTAGTGCATTTGTATTCAAAATGACAACTTGTGCCGTATATGCGCAGATTTCCTTGGGCGTCTTATGGCGGTAAATGCTCAAATAGCACATTAATGGCGGGCATGTGGTGGAAATGGTTGAGAAGACAAATATCGAAGGAATAATGCATTCGATATCGAACGGCCTCGATAAGTGCCTAAAAATTAAATACCATCCGCGAAAAGGAAGCTTTTATTAATCCTGGCATGAAAATTATAATGCAGGTACAATTTCGACAATATGAGGTTCCACCTCGCCTCAAAAGTTTACCTGAAACATTAATCCAGCTCACCAAACGTGTAAATGAAAACTGGCGGTATTGACGCTATTCAGCGTCACAGCAATGCTGTGATTACACCATTAGGAATATAAATGACAGATTAGGTGCACGCATCATTTTCTAAATACTTATTTACTCAGAGGAAATGTTGAGACTCAACTTGGGTATGCCAGAATACGAATAACATTTCACTAAAAGCAATGGGGACAGGGCACCCAAGAAGTGTTGACGGCGAAAGGAAGAGTATTAAGATAAGGAATCAGTGAGTTATACAAGAATCTGGAATGAATTATACGTTACTGGACACATAGTAAAAGAGCGTTTTCGTTGGTTTGTCCACAGTGTGAGAAAGACTGAGAGTCGAACAATGACAGGGATTTGTGATAGAGAAGTCAATGTTGTGAGAGGGAGAGGCAGACCGAAGTAGTCAAGCGTGAATTTGGAGGAAAAAATTTGAAAAGGAGAAACATTATGAGTCTTAAAAGCAAGAAAGCGAGTATGAAGCCATTTCTGAACGTAACCAAATATTCAGACACGTAAGGATAATGCAGTCATCATCATTAGCCGTTCAATTCTGAGATTGGTTGACTGAAGCCCTCGATCCTTCCGTTTCTAATTCAAGTTGCCATTATACAAGGTAGTTTTTACCACGTACTTTCCTCTTTATTTGAACCTTTATGTTCCCTTGGCTTCCCTCTTTGGACTTTTCCTTTACTTTTCCTTCAATTATATGCTTTAAAAACCCCATTGTGCTTCAGAGTGCGTCCAACTCCTCTAGTTATTTTCTTAAAGTACTCCTTATGGATCTCTCCTCTTCTAATCTTCCATTCGCTTCTTCAAGTCTCATTTTACCCATCTAAAACGCCGGACGGATATGACAGTAGAGTAATCATAATGAAAACGGTCATTTTTATAGGTTTAACGCCGAGAATTTAGCCATTTTCACTGTGAATACCCCGAAAGGAAAAGAAGTGATGGGTATACATGCACGTAACTATACCCTAACATTCATAAATCGTCCCTACCACAAGGAATTTAACCCGACATTTTTACGTTTCTGCTCTTCGGTCCTCAAAATTGTCCAAACCCTCTCGCAGCCTGCGCTCGACATCCATTGTACCCCACATGTCTTGAACTTGGCACGGGCGCCACTCATTTCGTCACTGCATGCCCTTCTCCAGGGCACAAAGCCAAAATTTCGTTAGGAGAAATCTTGAAGAGCGTTGGGGATGAATCTACCAACTCCATGCGAGGAGCAAATGCACAACGATCACAAAAATATGAGAACAGCGGAAAATGCCGACAAATTAATATCCATAGGCAAACATTGCCTGTACTGCCAGAGTTATGCACAACAAGATAAGTAGCCATCACATAAATTCAATTTTTCAATATTAATTCATTGAATTTTGAAGGTATTCAATTTTTCCCATACAAAAATACCCTTTGCAGTACCTTGAACGTATTACCAAGCCCAAAGCGCGATGAATAATCGGCAGATAAACTGAAAAGAGAAATATAATTGAATGTTTTTAACACTTTGAGTGCTATGGACGTAATGGTACGTCCTCTTATCCGAGAAGGACGAGGGACGTGCTAGGATTTCCATCGGATATCATTATTGAACGGCAGCTGACCGTTATGTTATGGCTGCAGTCTTCCTGGTAGACATACTTATGACCTTTAAGCGCCAAAATAAATTTTAATAGTAAATAAAAGTTCATGAACCCATATGTAAGAAAGTCATCTTTCACAATCCAGGTAAGTGTGTAAAATCCTCAGTTTTTCTGAGAGGAGCTTCAATTTTAAGCCCAGAAGGCAAAGCGTTAAATGACCCACGAGCTAAAACTATCAAGCGAGAATGAACTCATGAACTAGCGGCAGCTAAATGGCATTTACCCGCTAACAAAAATGAACAATATACAATATAACGCAAACAAGGACTGGAATTAAAGCAGAAAATTGCACAATAATACGTCCAAAGATATATTGCTGATTTTTTTTAATTTTAATTAAATTGGTGTACCATTACTTATGTATTCTTTAAGGTATCACATGCATTTTGTTTCCTTGGGTTTACGCCGGCTTTCTCGAGAGAGTTAGATATAATTGGCAAAAAGCTAAAACACAACGCGCCAAAACTCGGGCATGATACAGCGTGAACGCAGAAACTATGGAACATTACCATGAAACAAATAATGGCGACGGAATATTTCTCTAATATTGTACTTTGTGAAGCAAAATAAAATTCTTATGATCTTTTATTCTCTTATAATCAGCTTAGGATGTAGTTAAATATGGAGAGTTTTTGAATGAGATTTGGGGACAAAAGAAAAACTGACCAATACTTGGCCTACTCTCACCTTTACACTTGATCCTAAATAGACCCCAAAGGCTCAAACATCCTTAACTCCGCTCGCCTGTCAGCATCAGGCATTCAATGTACCCCGTAGCTGTTCACAGCGAACCTACACGACATAAGTGATTCCCTGAGTACATCCAAGGAAGCTCCAATATCCCTACTTAAGAGATGTGGGCCCCGATTCACGTCTTCCACTCGACGAAAAATCATGTGCCTACTATCGATCTCCTAGAGGACTATCGGGCAAATCGACAGCTCCCTCTCAACGCTTCCTACCCAATTCTCCTCGCAGATCAATTCCCTCGAGGATTTCAGGGTTTCGACGAATCTGCGTTCCGAGGCATCGTTGACGCATATGTGGTGTTAAAACTGCTAAAACCGTCTCATCCGAAGGGATTGCAAACATACTCCATAGCAATTTCAGCCATTTTATTGGTGTTTTTAGTACGCAAATCTCCAAATATACTGTTTGATTCACAAAAAATGGACTTTCCAAGATCTTACTACAATGTAGGATATGGTTTTTTCCCGGTGAACAAGGCTGATGATGAACGCAGCAATTGCCATCCTGACCAGGGTGGAAATTCGAGAAGACTTCTGACTAAAATATTTAACGAAACCTGAGATCAATCACGAAAGGAACTTATAACAAAACTGATTTAAAGTCTAAAGACTCGATTAAAACATGGCAACGAAATCTTAGAAACATGATACATGTCACAACCAACCCTTTCTCAGTTTTTGTAAGGTGGCTACCCAACATGGATTGTAAACTCGATTTCCGGAACGCATTTAAGTCCCATCACTCGAGAAGAGAAGTATTTTATTTTAATTCTTGGATATAATTGGTAACTTCCAAGGCATTATCCGAAAAAAAAATTTATTTAAATGCGGTAACATAAATCAAACGAAAACGTCAAGAGACACTCACATGTCTTCATTATACGCAACATCGTAAGTCATGGGAAAACAGGAAACGCGAAGCATTCATTATATCAACCATCGAAGAGAGAGCATTCAAATGCTTGATGCACGGACTGTAAGTGAATTATTGACCTCAGTGACCCATCAAATACCCGCTAGCAATATTTTTATGCAAGAAAATATTTATAACGATCATCAAATGCTCATTAAAAATGATTGCATTTAGTGGTGTTCCTATGCTACAATGAAAGACAAAAACACCAATAAAAGTGTCAAACATATTGGAGAAAGAAGGTCGAAATAAAAATCCAAGAGATTTCAAAATACAAATTTCTGCTCCAATAAATACGTCCAACGTGACCGGCCCATTACGAAAGTGAGATGAGCTCTTATATATACAGAAAGGGAGGAGCTGTCCTCAGGATTTTATGGAATATACTTGGAAAAACGGTATTTTCAGCAAAAGAGGGCGACAAGGCTATGTATTCAATCAAATCTGCCTGCAACACCAATCGTAAAATGACAGAACTTCTGGAAAAAGATGATCATCAGGTGCATTACAAACAGTTTTACGTCATTTACCATTTAAATATACATTAATAGTGATCTGGAAATGAACATCGCCATCACAAAGCTCTCGCCATGAAGTTGTTCATAAACTGCAAAGCCTTTCACCTGCCTTGTCTGAAAAATATTAGTCACCTACAAAGAGGCAAGAATGGATTTGGGACTCATGAAAATGTATGTATGTGTCGCAGACGAAAATCAATGAGTAACCTATGTAAAGATCCGTTAAGTTAGCATCACCAGTCACTTCGAAAATCTGAGGCATCATATTCTCTTAGCCACATGATAACTGCAAAATTGGCGGTAAGTTAGCGGACTAGCGAGCTCTTCATTCTATGAGTTCTCTTATTAATATTTTAAAAAAATAAGAGATATTCTCAAAGATTTTTCTTTCGGTCGAAAATTTGTGCGAGCGTAAGGAATATTTGTCTAGCCTTTCGTCACTTGTATTCCAGGCATTCCTAGAATTAATTAGCAAGCTATTAGATATGTATGCTTGCTAAATATACCAGATTGACTAAATTAACAATACTCATCTAAGTAACTAATTCCTTAATTCTGGGAAATTCAACGGGAAAGACATGCTACTTGGGCTACTTTCTGATGAATTCCGGGAGGAGACAAATACACATGCAGATATCACTGCTCGCCGCACTTAAGTAACATTCTATGAGACCAATTGGCACTAATTTTATTTTAGCCATAAAATTCTTATAAGTTTCTCTTTTCATCATCTCCAACAAGTCAACGGGCCAGAAATCTGAATTTATCGTTTAATAATCCCATTTCTACATTGTTTTTACCTCCTTTATAATAATATTTTTTAATATTATAGGAAAAATGTATTGCAGCATGGGTAATAGGTATTTTATGCGAATGACAGAATGACAGGCATATACATACGATATACTCATCACGTCTCCAGGGTCGGCACAGTAGAAAGACCTCAATCTTGGCGTTGCAACTGGTAAACTGGCTCTGTTTCATTCATAATAATTTCATCCATACTGTCGCACCATTGCATATTTATTTTTCTACGGTTACATTGATACATTATTTATTACACGCTCCCTAGGTCTTCAAGACTTCTAATATCCTTCATGTAAAGAGTTTCTTCCATGACTTTCTCAGTCAACCTCAGCCTCTGACACCATCTACTACTCTCAAACAAATGCTACTATTACTCCCACGGTGGTGATTCCGATATGAATTTCCTAATCAATTTCCTTCTCTCGACCCTGAGCACCTTCCAGATTACCTCTTCAGCCCTGAAGTATCATTATCATACTTACGTTCTATACTTTACTCAGCCAGTTGTCTGAGTAGAATCTCTCGAAACCTCAAGCAGAGAACTAGGTGAAAAACTACCGGCGTCTATATTTAATGGCAACAGAGGCTGCGGGAGAATCATCGACTGACAGAATAAAGCGAATAACGCGGGAATCATATCAGAGACCTCATACTGAATAAGATAGACGGCACGCAACCGATGACTCAAACGTCCTCCCAGATCTAACAGCTATCCCCCCGTTCTTGACCTTACTCGTCGGATTTCATAACATCCTCCGATTTGCGTCAGATAATTCCCTCGAATCGCTTTTGCAAACAAACTCTAATCGGATGCGCTTTCAATTCGCCGTCAGAAATGAAGCCGGGCTTCCCTTCACACAAAGGCGATATGGGTTCGGAGCGGTCCATCTTCCTTCCATCATCACTAGGGCAAGGGAAGAAAAAGGAAGACCTTGAGAGATGCTGACGATAATGACAAGACGGCGTCAAAAGGGAAACGGAGGAAGTTGAAATGAGAGATGACGAGCGATAGATCAAGGCCGTGGGCTATTTCACACGAAGTCGGGGGATGCACAGGAGGTGACGTCACGCCGGTTTTGTCGTTTTTCGCGCGCTTCGCTTTCTCTCGCATCGTGTTAAGGAGGTTGGTTCGCGACTGAGTGAGTCATAATTCTAGCGGTATCCCGATTGTTTTAGTTATGTACATGAGCCTTTAAAAGAATACTGCTTTGATTTGTAATATGTCTAATTTAGAGGAAAGTTGAAATATCGCATTAAAAATGAATATTAGGAAGATGAGTCTACGAAAAGATTTTTTAATCGAATGCCGAGAATGAAGTCGTGCAGCGATTATGACTAAATAAGTAATTAGATTTATGAAACCTTTTCAACAATACACATCACCAGAAACATCTGAAGATTCATGTGATTGTTATATTACAATATTTTCTCAAGTAAACCCTACATTTACTTTTATTTCAAGGTAAATAAATTTCTAAAAACTTTGGCAACGCTGTACTGAACTGAACTTTGTTGATATCCTTAGTGGCTGGTGTTTGTTGTGTGTGTGCTGAAGTGCTTTCCTACTTTAAATACATTGAAAAGTTCTTTTTAAAAGTTCTCATCATACATAATAGTCCTTTTCATGACAATATTGATAGCTGAATGGTGTCATTGTGGAGATCAGTACTATAACGCACTTTATACATTGTTTTTGTATATTTAATTGCTGCTATTCCAGCACTACAACCATCCGAGCGTTGGACGAGGGGGAAGGTAGAGGATAGTTGATTGGAAGGTGTGAGGCTCGATTCTCTGGAGTGGAATACATTTTCCTTCTTTTTTTCATAGCTTTTTTTGGCTAACACCTTTTCAAAATTTTGTTTTCATCATCATCATTCGCTTAAAAATATTTTCCTCCCCTAATAACATAAAAATGGCGGATTTCCCCGTTTTTTCGCTGTTTTTTTTTATTCTGGCTCCAGGATTTACCGTCGGAAACGACTGCTTTTCACAAGTTAAGTTAACGAATGAATGTGCCTTATTAATATCGTTGACCTTTTGTCGTTATCATTATTATTCGCTTCGATACGAGCCCTCGAAGTCGAAATTTAGGTGGAATTTGGGACTTTTTCGCGGTTTGCGTCATTGTTTAGAACGTTTCGTTGCCTACAAAAAATTGACAGTCAGAATTCCAATCAGATCGACCGTTCAGACGCTAGAGCTCAAAATTGTGAGAAATGATATAGAAAAAAGAGAAAAGAAAGTAATTTATATAGATGATGGGCTAATGGCATTTGAATAGGAATGTTACCTAATGTCATAAGACAAGTATACATGCCAACTTCTGCCTATGACGTTGAACATACATGAATTCAAAATCACAAAGGTATACATTAGGATTTAAAAACGACTAGTTTGTATTATTCAGAAATATTTATGATTACAAGCGTTCATTAAAGCTGTACGTGCCGCATTTATCAGTCGCTTATAAGTGATGTTAATTATTATTATGTGACAACAAAATGTTTTAGGAATATATACCAGCCTCTTTGTGTTATATGATGTCCTTAGTTTTTTGACCGATGCTTGTCACTTGATCGAGGTGGTACTATATTTTCAAAAGAACAGTTTACAGCTTCTGAAACAAGCCTCTCTGTTTGATTTCCCGCGGTATGTGTAGTTCACTTCCAACGCTGCCACATGTATGACCCACCCCAGTGCTCCGACCAGCTAACTTCTGTGTATCGGATAAAATTTCGATAATAATCATTTAATTTCTCAAAAACTAAGTCGGTGACCTACCGTCATTTTTGCACTAATCAATTTCTTAAATCCTTGTTTATGTCATATCCGCTTTTTGTACAAGCAACATGGGTTTCAACAATCTAAATCTATATTTTATGCACCAAGGACCCGCTCTACGCACTACGTACTGTAAATATAGCTATTTTCAAATGCGGTTATTGAAAAAACCAGTACGGAAAGGTGTATTTCTAATTAAAGCAATCGATAAAGGGCCTTTTATTCTATAATTCCTGCGAATATGAAGAAAATGACATGGACTTTAGTTTTCGGACCAACCTCCTTATGGTGGCTAGAGCGATTTTCGTTTGTGAACAGATTTGCGTGAAATTATGCATTATGTACTTATGAGTATTACGAGTAGATTAAAGTGATAAAAACACATGTACGATTTGATATCAGGGAAATTTCATGCTATCTTAACATAAAGCCTAATGGCACTTGACATATATTTTAAAGTAATTCGTTTTAATGTGAAGAAATTTTCTCCTACACACGAAAATATCCGTTTCATATGATTATCATATTCCCAAGAAATTATGCGGCAAATTTAAAGGACAATGGGGCGGAAAGTTGCTTAAAATTAATCATTGAGTTGAGGACAGCTTAGAATGATAAGTGGCACTATCTGGAATACTACCTTAAATACCTGTTATTAAGTGTGAGCAAGCGTATACTGGAAGGGTGGAGCGAAATATAGTGTCAGCATCACTAATCTGTCCACAAATGACAGTATGGGTTTTACTCATTGAAATACCTTTGCCCTTTTTAGACATTGCACTTTTGGTTCTCTCGACTTGTATAGGGAAACAGAAGATCACTCTAAAAACTGATCACCGCCGTAGTTCCAATGTCGGGAGAGTGAATCAAAGTAAAGGTAGATGCAAAGGGTTTTATTCTAGTTCACATGGTGCAGAGCCCTTCTGCGCGTAAAAGTAACTAAGGGAAAGAGCAGCTTTCTGTCAACCGTTAATATTACTTAAGTTCTAACACTATGGCGCCCAGTTAAAATAGAATGTGGAAGGGCTTGGAGAGGCTAGATCCGAATTCGACCGATATGCCCTCCTATTCATAACTCTGCTTCCTGCTGGGATAACATACCACCCTAGCAATGCATGAGCTAAGAGAATGGAAAAATAACAATACTCCGATTTGACCAGTGTTGGCCCCGACTCAACTGGTTCGCCAGAGGGATATTTCAGGAGAAACGTTAGTATCTCATGGTTTCAATCCCAGCACGGCGTAGTTTAGCTTAGAATTGAAAAAAATTGTAATAATTACTACGTTTACCAAGGGAACCTAGATCGATATTAACTCAGAGTGATCTGAACATTCTTATCCAGCGGACTCAGACTGCCGGGTTTACAAATGCGGACTGAAAATATCGATAATGAACAATCGACTCGAAATGTTGACGCACGATTGACCCGGCGTATAAAACAGCGCGCGCGTATTTTTTTCACTCGCCATACGTGCACCCTAGTTGAAACTGCTTACAACACACGCCTTGAATAATAACGATTTTATCATGTTTCCCAGTGACAACCAAGAGAATAACGAGGAACCCGATGGTTCATATCGATTTGAAATCTCACAATGGCTGAGAAAGCAGGCCGAGTTAGCCCGCTTCTCATATCGATCCCACTAGCCCGTTGCGTTCACCATACCGAGCTGAACCAGACAGATCGATTTGAGTTCGATTGTTAAATGTAGTGAATAACAACTCATTCTTTCAAACAAAGAAAATTAGGATGATTCGCACCATTCATTCTTTTTACACCACTAATTTAGCTCAGGTGTCAACATTTATAGATCTGACAAGAAAAATCTCTTCTAAATTTGCTAACAGAGCCCACACTAAACTCATGCAGAACAAATCATCCCACAGTACCTCACCATAAGGAAACTGAGACAGGAATGTTTATAATGAAAGTTTGAAACGGACTGGAATTAGAGGCGTCTAAATGATGGAATTTATTTTTAAATTTTAAACAAAGGGGCTCAAGTTTTTTTCATCAATATACATGGCCAACTTTTTAAAAATAAAATGGAAACACAAAGAAGAATTTTTTTAAATTTATACCTGTTGTCCCATTGTCGGACGATGCACAGTACAGTATCCAAATAAGTTATTCCATTAACGTGACATTTTCAACGACTTCACCACGAATGAAAATCACAATTCCGTCGAACGCGTGTGAGGATCATCGACGGACTAAACATCACTGAAAGCTAACGACGCGATTTGCGGGAATACGAGGGATATGAATCGATAAAGTCGGGGAAAATTGCGAAAAAATAAAGCGTAGATAAACTTGCAGCAAAGGAGATAAGATAAAGGCGAATGTCATACGATTGCACGTTGAGATATCCGAAGAGGAAGGCGCTGGATGGAGCAGCTCAGGTATGACAGTAATATTATAGAGTACCCAGGTAAACCTTACTCTGATACAATATCCTCCTACCCCATTTGGAGATAAACTGATACGGCCAGTCAGTTTTAATGAGGCAAAAAATGAAAATAAGTCATTAAATCCGACTCATGTTTTTACCCGGCATCATAACATTGACTCAAGATAGGAAAAAATTACAATATACGTCTCCGATAAATTTTCCTCACTAAAATGAATGGTGCTCTCGACAGTTTCTATAGCATTCATTGGTTAAAATACCAGTCCACTTCTCTGCAAGAGAACAAGAAAGGTTGAATTAAAGCCATCAAGGTGATGTTATCGAGGAATGATGAATATAATATAAAAACAGAATTGCCGAGAAAACCTATGAAGATGTGGAGAAAAGAGAAATTGGAAAGCAAGGTAGAAGAACATAATTTGCTGGAAAAATTCTGCGACTTGAAACCAAATCTCCTTCAAACAATGCAGGGAGGAGAAATGGAAGCGAAGGATTATCATGGAAAATCAAGGATGGAATACATTCGGCAAATTATGAGGGGCATCTATGAGAAGACTTGTATTGGAATGAAACACTCAGCTGTAACAAGAGTGGGTCGTAGAGATGCAGTGAACCTGTGCTCGTATACTGCTATTTAAAAGAAAATTGGGAAAATACTCATCACGATCAATGCGTCAAATAGAGCTGGGGATTGGAAAACTTCTCAGACGCGAAGGATCACTTTGCGCGGAGAGTTTTTATTAAGTCCTACCATTAAAACTGACGAACTAACAAATCACAAAACGAACAAATTCCGCAAGTACAAATTTATTACAACCAAGGTTTCACTTTTTACAGCATCATCAGGTGTGAAAAAATAAAGCTTCGATTTGTAAAAAATACCTGATGACCTGAGCCTGTGATGACCTGATGATGCTGTAAAATCATAATGAAAAGAAGAGAGAGAGATGACCTAATGATGATGTAAAAAGCGAAACCTAAGTTGTAATAAATTTGTACTTATGGAACTTGCTCGTTTTGCGATTCGTCAGTTACGTTTCGGTTCCACAGAATATCACCACAATCTTGAGAATTTGTAAACACTAGCGATTTTTTTTGCATGTTTTCAAGATTTCGCGGATAATCCTCAAGGTCGATACCCATCAACCAATACATCATATTAAATTTCATCTCTGTATCCAATAGGGTATTCAAACGATCCAAAGTATGTATGTTCAATTGTCGCATCAGTGCAATATGTGAATAGAATTCTGACGAACCACTATCAATAAACATCTTACTTTTCGTCCCATCCCTCGTCCATTTCCCTCTCTATGTTTGGTGGCCAAATATCTCTGTCACACGCCCCTGCGCTGTCATGCATGGTAATAAGTAGATATAGATGTTTGCCCTCCTTGGAGCATGAGATCTAGGGTTCAATTTCTGTGGGTGGCAGGGATTGTCTAATTCTATTACTGTCGCCACTTTGGAGTTATGTGGAGAATGGCGGAAACGCAACAGATGTCAGTCGGACAGAATGAGCGGACCCTTTAGGCGCCATTTAGCAACAGCAAACAATGTCGCACGTCTCCCTCTCCTTCCCTCGATTACCCATCATGCCCTATTTGCCCGGCCACACTAAGTGGCACGAATTACCTCCCAACTCCAAACACCACCTACGTCGAACCAATGACGTTAACACTGCGGCGTCACTGTCGTCAACTCGGCGACAATGTCTTTAGAGTACATGTCACATATACTCCAATTACTTACGAAGGAAAGGGGCGGAATACTAACCAGCGCGTACTCGTCAAAATATAAAAATTTAACCATTTGACTCATACGGAAAATAATTCAATGTATCGAAAAAATGAAATTAATCAATCAATGAAAATAACTTGTCTGATATGTTAAAAAAACCATTTTTGCCAATCTCCTGACTAATCAGCTGCAAAACAATACTTCTAGCAATAAAAAGTAAATTAATTCAATTTTTCGGAATAAAAAAAGGTTTCCAGCCATTAGTTGCTATAAGAATTAGCTTTAAGTTTCCTTAAAACGTGGAATGTAAATAAAAAAACCACAAAAAACCATGTGCGAATGTTGAACACAAGTATAATTTTACCACTTTGAGAGGAAGGAGATTTCGTGCTTCAGAAGTTTACGTCAGTCACAGCCAAAACTATTTCTCGAAAGGCAAAGTAAGGTCACCATATCCAGAAGATGCAATTAAATACTCCGTTGTCTTGGACGTGATTTCGTGGAATTTGATGACATTGTAAATGATAATCAGGTGACGCCTAATGATGACGAGCTTCGTCGAAACCTAGGTCGTCTTGTTGTATTAAATCTCTGAGAAAAAACTACGTTATATTTATTATTTACTTCTTTGGAACTTAGGGAACTTTGTGGAAGACGCTACTGAAGCTCACCGTGCGCTTAGAAATGTAGCATGATCGAAGACAAAAATGTAAAACTAAAATAGAATC
This sequence comes from Ceriagrion tenellum, assembly GCA_963169105.1. Lineage (NCBI taxonomy): Eukaryota > Metazoa > Arthropoda > Insecta > Odonata > Coenagrionidae > Ceriagrion > Ceriagrion tenellum. The sequence goes on along the minus strand of OY720636.1, from coordinate 56,985,818 downwards.
GATACAAAGCTACCACGATGATGACAGTAACTACAACCCTCCCAAATAAAAATAGTAAATTTATTACATACCAACATACATACTCGAAACACAGGATATCACTATGCAAAGGATTTCCATGCATTCCAAAAATGTGGGATTGTACTGAATTTTTGCTGATAAACAGAGCGACTACAAGTAAATAATGCATATTTTAAGTTATATTTTCACTCAAAATATTACATTAGGTAGAAAAACCAGTGTGCTGGGTATAGTTTTCTCTGACTTTGAATGCAAAAATTATTTGTATTTCAAATAATGTATGCATGCGATTAATATGAAATTAGAACGAATATATATCCTGTAGAGCTCAACGGTTTCAAGCTCAAGTTTTTGGAAGTTCATCATGAGTAATGAAAAAAAACTTGGTTAGATTCCACCGATTTATTTTCAGGTACTACTAGTTTCGACGCAGAGGCGACATCTTTATTTACAAAAATGTTACGTGAACTTCAACCAGCGGCAACATCAAGGTACGTCAACGTCAACTAGCGGCGTCATCTTCAGGTACCAAAGAAATATTGTGCCTGAAGATGACGCCGCTGCGTCGAAACTAGTAGCACCTGAAAATAAATTGGTGTCAAACAAAGTTTTCTTTTTTATTAGGGGCTGTCCATAATCCACGTAGAAAAAATATATGCCACTTTTTGATCCCCCACCTCCCACCGTAGACTTCATCCGGAACCCCCCCCCCCCCCGTCCTCCCCTCTTGTCCACGTAGAGTTTTCTTTTTTTGAGGAAAAAGCTGTGAAACGGGTTGATTGTCATGGGCTATCTGTAATTTAAGGCTGATTTTAAGGAAAGGTAAGTAAACAAAAAACTAGTCTTGAAGCTATGATAAACTGTCATTCACTCACTATAAACTGTGCATTAACCATTGTCTACGTATACATCCCTCCAACCCTCCCACCCCCCAACGTGGACCTTCGTTGACAACCCTCGTACCCCCCTACACCCCTGTTTCGTGTCTACGTGGATAAGGATAGCCCCTTCATTCGTCCTGGATTTTACCACAGCCTTATGGCACCTTTCCATGCTGTACAACATAGAACAAACTCGTTCTAACGGAGTAAGCAGCGATTAGATAACACAGCCCGAGTGCGCGCCAGCTTATTCCATCCGCGCATTCTGCCGGGAAACCCGAGATGCGACCTCCTAAATGATAGAGCGACCCAGACAAGTGACCCGCGGTCTCCAATTACACGAAGGAAATTCGGAATCCAGAAGGGATCGCAAAACTCATCCCTTTATCTCTTTCTCTCTCCGAGTAACGAAGGATTCTTCCGTCATTTGTGAGACGGTTAAGTGACCCCCAAGCCCCTTCTAGCCCAAGGCGGAGTTTGGAACAAGCAAAAGCTAGTGGGAAATAGGCAACGATCAATTTTTGCCCTGAAAGACTCATAGATTAAATAAGAGAGAAGATGGCGTCTCAATATATAAAATTGAAGCCTGTTTTGTCACGAAAATTGATGCATGAATACATGCATTACATGACTATCGCGCGCGATTCCACCATAAATTTTATTAAAAATTCAATCCTGCCGTGCCGAAACTAATGCGCTTCTAATAATACCCATTCTTTTGGAATATCAACGGCACAAGTGAGCATCGCATGTTAATGGCTTCAATGTTCCCCCAGCCTACCGTATCGTAGGGGATTAATCTAATCTCTTCCTTAATCAGCGTCAAGGGTCTCCTTCATCGGTCGTTCAATCTAAGATTGGTTAGCAGCAACCCTCCACCCTTCCCTGCCTATGCTAGATCCCTTACCTCCTGGTATCTCTTCCTATGTACTTTCCTCATCATTTGGTCCATGAAATAATTCCTGGGTCTTCCTCTGGGGACTTTTCCCTCCATTTTGCCTTGAATTGTGTTATTACAAAATCCAAGATCAAATCCAAATCAAAAATCAAACAAAAATCAAGGGTGTATCTTCTTAAAAAAAAGAAATTTTTCGCAAGAGAATCGGTGATCCATACAAGACTTTGTCTACTTTTGGCAATACTGCATGCTATGCACTCAGCATTTTCACCCAATTGACAAATTAATTAACTCACAAGTTTGTCACTTCCACTTCACACTGCTCATTTCCTCCCATATCGCAAATCCTTCCACTAGACGAAATCCCATCGTAACGTACCGTGAAAGTGTACCTACAGAGAGTACGAATTTGGTGCTCCGGACAAAGTTTTAGGAAGTGATTATAGCGTGGACTCACCACGAAGCCACTGAGATGTAGAGGTCTGACACCCGAATTTTGATCGTCATCTGATTGTAAATAGTAGGTCTAAAATGTTCGATTCCTCCATTGTAATTGAGGGGTAATTCGAATAGAAGGTATTTATAGGATGTAACACTTGGATAGTGCCGTAAATTTTCATTGAATAAGATAATGAATCATTAGTGATAGCTGCGATTATACTTAAACCACTGCAAAGTTCTGTCATAACAGCATCAAGTCACGAAATTTAAGAACGCCTATTACAAGCGAAAATATGTTTTGTTGGCACATCTGAATCTATCAAATAAATAGGAAGGTGTGCGTCATAAGAACGGTAGCCAGTTTTGTTGCGGAGGGAATAGCCTAAAACCGGCATATGACTGATTGAAAAAAATATGAAGTTAATGACTCGTACTGTTTCCCACTAAGGACTTTACATCCTCTTCCACTCGTACATCCCATGATATTGAGAAGAGACGTAGAAAAAAGATAGTCTTTCTCTTCTCTTTTATTATTCAGAGTCAATACTCATTTTATTGCGTCCAATCCGGTGTAAAGAGGTGCTCATTGTCAAGATCAAGAAGTGAAGGACATGTTCTTATTCAGTCGTTATGCTCCGTTCGCATTAGTAGCTTTTAATCAATGCACCAAGCCTTGCCGCCAAGTCTCCCCGCATTCACCTAAGTCTTCAATAATAATGGTACAACAAACATTAATCACTATCTACTACCTTTCAGGGCACGGAATTTGTCTGTCATCACAGGCCAGTCATTTGAAAATGATGACGGCTGACATCTTGACCATTTGAACTAGTGTGCATTCAGATAGCAGAAAAAACTACTTTTTGTAGATAGATAATTATAGTAGGTCTATTTGGATAGAAAATGTTACCATGACAGGTGCTAACCGGGCGTTCATATTACTAATTCTTACCCAGTAAATGCATTGCCATAGTAATAAAGCAAGTAAATCTGGATTAAGCTTGAAATGATGCCGAGCGCTAAGTGATATTTGACAAACTGCACGTTTGGAGGTTGTACAAAAGAAAAACGGTGTAAATGGTACATTCAGATGACACTAAATGTAAAGATCATTGGGCAAGAAAAGAATGTGATTTCGATTTTAAAAAGATGTGAGAAAATCTGCAAGCCAGAGACAATTACAGTTAAATACCACGCATTGTTTTCGTTTTGTCAATGCTCACGTGATGGAAATGTGAGGAAAAGATTGAACAACTACTGCGTCGGTTCTGACCTAAACACTAATCCAAACAAATTGCGTCTCGCTTTTTCTTTCTCTAAACTTAAGCGTGAAAGCATAATATTTGATTTCCTCAAAAATCGAAATAGGGAATGTTGCTCAAGTTTTATATCACTTCCGAGGAGTGTTCATTTATCTATAAAATGTCATTTTCTCTCCGGGTTAGCTGCTACTTATATGGTGGTGAGAGTGATGTTTGTTCGCGTATAGATTCACGAGAAGCTCTGCATACGTGCTCGAATCAGTTGTATCGCTGGATATAAGTGAAAAAAATGCATTTTGCCCAATTTGATATCAGGCAATTCAAGGCTATTTTAAAACGTAGCCTTATCCAAAACTTAGCTTAGTTAAACTTAGCCTTAACGTTACCTCTCACACCATTCATTTCACTCTTACATATCTGTTTCGTTATTTGACTCTCATCCATTCTCTCAACATGGTCAAACCAACGAAGCGCACTCCTTTCATACATGTCCATTACTGGAGCATCTAAACCACACTCATTTATTACCCACTCATAGCTGACCCTATCCATCCTACTTTTGCCGCAAACACTCCTCATGTAACTCATACACACAGCGTTTAGTATACAATAAGGTGGGGAGAAATGCACATGGCCATTTTCGCTTCCTATATATCGCAATAAATCGATGCCAAATGTATCGGTATTTTTCAAAAACGTGAAACAACACACTTTATATTATTAAAATAGTTGGTAACAAATTTCCGGGTGTCTCAAAGATTCGTGCATTCGGAAAAATGTAATTAGATATAATTTTCGGCAAAACTTCGTTAAGTTCTCCGAAAACCCAAGTAATGACAAGCTTCAACAAAAACAAAAACTTATAAAATATAATATGAGTGCCATTACGTACTGTATGTAGGGCGAGTTTCACCATATTAAAATATGTACTTCAATGAAATGGTCTACTAGAATTTTTTCAACTTGAAAATTATCCGAATATGCACTCAACGGCCCACGATTACTGCTCCAGCCACTTAAGGTAGTTTGAGCGAAATAACATTTCACCTAGAAATCAATGAATTTGGGCTCACTTCAACGAAAAATATCTTACTCTTCCAAAAATACCCAAATATCAGCTTCTTGTCGCACTTCATTCCGAGAATTTTGATAAATAATACCAGGCCTTTTATATGAGAAATGATAGGTTACGCTCTCCAGAGACACCTTGCTTAAAAATGACGAATTTATAACACCTAGATCTCGTCAAAACATCAACAGGGTGCAGTTTGTATATGTTCTCGAATATTTTTTAAAACAAATTATATTGTCACCGAGGTAATTTTTTTCAGAATCGTATAAAACCTTCCGTTGCGAAGGAGTTTTGAACGTACCACGTGAAAAAAATGAGTCAAATCAAAGATTTATGCGGATATTTTTATTTGATTACCTAGATTTTCAGTCATATACAAATATATTATTGCAATACTAATAATGTAGTATATAATTCATGCTTCTTACAGCTGCTAAAATTAAAACGTCAGCCACCTACATTTGATGAGGACAACTTATTTAATTAATTATTTACATTTTCAACTGCAAAAACAATAGGCCTTTTACATCGGGTGCTTTCACCAACAACAAAAAACGAACAAAAACACCCACATCCTGAGTGGTGAAAAATCCACCCAGGCGGGACTCGAACCCGCGACCATCGGATTAGCAGGCGAGGACTTGACTCCGTCACTACCGGGTGTAAATCATGCGCGCGTGTCCCCGAAGTCTCGACCATGTTTGAACCCGGGTACTTAGATTAGGTTTCCAACGCTATTAATCAGCGGCCGACCACACCGTCACAATGATAGAGGAAAGAAACAGACGACAGAATGCGAACGAAAATCGCGGTGCCAAAAACTGATAACGTAAACAAACAAACGACATTCGCTAGGCGATAAGTCGGGCAGCAATATCGAGAAGAGACCGATGTGAGATCCCTTCGAAAGGGGAGGGAGGAGCGGAGAATTCATTGGACGGAACAGGGAATTCCTTTGTGCGTGCAGGCACACTAACAAACACGCTAGAGCCCGCCTCTCTCACTTACTCTCTAGCAAGTTTGCACTGTGATATGGTTGGCGGCACATACATCGACGGCTGCGAAGACGGGTCAGATGACGCACTCGCGAGGAGGCGGGGTGTGGGCTGGCAGATGCCTCGGCGATAACAACAAAACGCATAAACACACACGATAAATGTATCGCAGGACGTGGTGACACTCACCAGCTTCAAATATCCAAATCTAGAGACTACTTTAAGACACTATTGTCCATAATTTCAAAGCTTTCTTTTAACTGAGTTAATATTCCATGGTCTTCGCATTTGTGTTTTTTGCGTGACACTACCACGCGAAAAGTCAGACACCTTTTGAGGTTGCCTCGTTGAGAAACAGACGCTGTGCGGATTCGTCTACCTCCCAACCATCGACCTATCTGGCATGGGTGTCCCTAACAGGAATTTTGCTCCTTCCAGTTCGCTTTAATGCTCAGCGGAGCACACACGCTCTTCCACCACGACCAGGTTGGGAAGAGGAGATCTGAAAAAGAGGGCTTCGTCTTCCGATGACAGGGCAGAGCGTATATAGATCTTTCGATTGATGAGCATTAATACGGAGATAAAACCGACAATTACTTATGGACAGACGATTGAGCATTACACTAATGCCTCCTGAACACGACCTGTGGTAGCAGTGAAGCATACAAGATCGGATGGCTTTCGGGGAAACGACGACTGTGGTCATCAACTTCATTAAAGAGGCTTCATTAGGGAAAGGAAAGGTTTTAATAAGTTAATGAAGCAGATTGGAGAGACACTCGCTGTCGGCTTTGGTCAAATATCAACGAGGGGTCCACAGAGTCACGTCCCATTCGACGAGCAGTGTGTCCACTACACTTGAGAAGTACTCTCAGCATTGTACCCCAGGAGATTGGAAAACCTTCACCAATTCCGGGATTCAAACCCCGGCCATCGTGTCAAGAGACGACCAAAGAAACCTCCAAACACCCGATCCCTAGAATACGAGAGTAGCGAGCCAGAGATCCCAGAAGGTCACTCCAGAGGTTCCCGAAGGAGAGCTTCGCTTTTCCCGCAAGTTTACGCTGGCTTCATCCCTTCTGACACTAAGATAGTGCCACAGAATTATAGACCCGACGATACAAGAAACTCCACGGGCACTGAGAGACGAGAAAAATTTCCCCTTACCGCAGATGTGTGGACTGTGACCGGGGTCGACTGAAGAGCTGGAAGATTTCCCGGATGGCGAATCAACTGGTGCGTGCGGCGAGTCACAGAAATCCTCTCCACATGAACGCCTCACGATGTCAAGTAAAACGTTTGTTTACGTTGGGAAGCGGAAATGAGCTCACACCCCAAAAAAATTAATACCTTCACTTGAGACTAATTGATTATGTTCTAATCCTTTGACGTGTCACTGGATATTTCCCACGAGGACCTCATAATATTACGCACTCGAGAAATATAGTCCCCGGCACCGAGGACAATTTAAAGTATACTTTCGGCCCCAGAGTCCTCCTCCCACGAATGCACAAAGGGATAGTAGAGGGAAGAAGAATACCAAGAAGGTGAAGTGGCTAGGGTGGGTCCCGCTTGAATGGAGCAGATGAGGGATTATAAAGGGAACAAGGAGTTGGGCATAAGGGAGGAGAAGGAGAGTACGAGCGAAAGGAGGAACAGGGAGAGAAGAGACCCAAAGTTAAACAACCATCAAGGAGGGCCGACGAATGAGAAAGAGAAAAAGGAGAGACGAGGAGGAAGAGAGGAGAAGATGAATTTAAGGAAGCGAGAAGTCGGGGAGTTCTGGTCAATTAGGACGCGACTCCCTGTGTCCTCCTACCCTTCTTCGTCCACCGCGTCCTACTCGGCTCCTCGGTCCGCGGGAGCACAACACAACACATAACGCTTCCCCACTCGAATAACTCCCCTCTTTCCAACTCCTCTCCCTGATCCCGCGCCGCTAGCCAGCCGCGCTCCCCGACCCACCCCCTCTCCTTGCTCCGGCTGTCTTCAGAACTTCCCCACTCCTCCCTTCCCCTTATAATATCCCTCCTCCCCCTACCCCCCTCGCCGCTTCAGGAAAGGGAACCGTCCCTCTCCGACCACTCCTCCTTCCATTGCCCCCGAACAGCTGAAATAGACGCTGTCGAAATAACAAGTCGAGAGAGAGAGAGCGAGTGGGTGAGGTGGGCATAAAGGGAAGTAGTGGTGCTGCGCCCACGAAACGAGAGTAACCGAACATACTGTCAAATGCTGACGATACTGTGCAATATGGTTACTTTCGACCATTAAGATAGGTGGAGAGGGCACTTTCTATTGCGACCAATGCAAGAAGATGTCAAGTGGGCGTTGCCTGTCCGCCATTTTTTTCACCCCGATTTTCCTTTAGTGCCCATGGTGGGATGCACTACCTTTGCAATTCTACGATGTTTCCCATCGATAGCTTGCTAGAAATCAGCATTGTGGTAGGTGGAGAGGGCACTTGCTATCATGGCCAATGTAAGATGATGTCAAGTGGGCGTGCTCTGTCCGCCATATTTGTTAATCCCGATATTCTTTTAGCGCCTACGGCCTGACGCACTAAGTTCGCAATTTTACGATGTTTTCCATCGATAACTAACTAGAAATCAGCATGAATTCACTTATAAATATGCATCCTCCTTACATATATTATTCATTTATTTTTAAATTAATTTTAATACGCATTCTCAGTGAAAACCACGGCATAATACAGTCAAGGTCGTTCAATATCGATCGTGTTCTTCCTTCGATACAGGGTCTTGGCAACGTACATAGATACGCCATTAATGTGCTTTATTTCTGTTTTCTCTATTAAGCAGAATATAGGGTATTTTATATTTTTGTCCAGTAGTCAGAGCATTTATATTCTGAATGACAACTTGTGCCGCATATTTGCAGATTTCCATGGGTGTGTTATGGCAATAAATGTTCAAATAGCATATAAATGGCGGACATGTGGAAATGGTTGCGAAGACCTATATCGAAGGAAGAATACAATTGATATCGAACGATCTTGTAATGTAGAAGAATCCATATCAATAAGTAGCCGATATATGTTTTGAGAGATACTTTCCTAAGGTAGTTTGAGCGAAATCATTTTACCTAGAATCAATGAATTTGGTCTCATTTTAAAGAAAAGTATATCACCCTTCCATTGACATAAAAATTCTACCCCATACCAAATTACTTTGGGAGATATTTGCCAAAAAATACCAGCCCTTTTTTATGGGAAATGGTACGTGTATGCACTCCAGAGAGACCAATATTAAAAATGAGGCGTTTCCCCCCTTAGATCTCGTAAAAAAATCAACATTGTGTAGTTTGCGTGTTTTCTCAACTATTGTTGAAAATTAATCATACTGTCACCTCAGTAAATTCTTCGGGATCACAATAAACCTTCCCTTTTGATGGGACTTTCAAATGTACCGCGTGAAAAAAATGAGTCAAGTTAAAGATCTATTCGGATATTTTCATTTGATTACTTACAATTTCTGTCATGTGAAACTATTTTATTGCACCATTAATAATACAATATTCAAATCATGAATATCACAGTTGGTGAAATTAAAACGTACAATTCGCATACGATTATATCTATTATATATCTATACGAATCTATTATGATTAGGGAACTATCTACCTTCAAATTAAACTACCTTAAAATTCGACCAGATAGTTGATATTCTTGCTTTAAATCCGCTAATTCGACCACTCCGTCGAGCCATACAGAGGTAATTAAGGAAAGAGCAGAGATAACCAATATGGTTGTTATTTCGGTTGTCAGGCTACCGTTTGACGACGTAAAGCCCTATCCATCCACCTCAACGCTGTATAGGTTTCCCGAGAACAGTAGGGGAGGTAGAAAAGGTTGCGATCAGGAGGGAGAGACGACTTGAGCACTGACTAGTTTTGCAAAGGGTTTGGGTTCATTCAAAGGGTTTGGATTCCAATGCTGTCGATTGTCGTCCAATATCGAAATTCAACGGTTCCAATGAGGACGAGTTGATAGGTTAGCAGGGAAAGGAACGTTTGGGGGATGTAGCAAGGGTAATTTAATTTTAAATTATTTTCAATGACCACCGAAATCAGATCATAAGGACTTCAATATAGGCGCAATCAATAAGTAAAAAAAGGACAAGAGCACAAAATAATGCCCAGAGCGATGAAAATCTACCCAGGAGAACTCGAACCCGTGACCCTAGATTATAGGTGGTTGGAGCGATTTTCGTTCACACAGTTTTACATAAGGCTTTTAATACGTTATTAATATTAAGAAGCCTTATGGAATTAAGCATACATTTCGATATAATTCAATAACATACGTATAGCATTTCTTCTAAACACGAAAATATACGTTTCATATCACTATAATGGTTCCTAATAAATATCAAGGTATCGTGCCGAAAAAAAGCGTATGTGTGTACAATTTTCACTTAAATTTCGGATGCCGCAACATTAATCCATGTCATAACAATGCTTTAATTGAGAATAAATGTTAAAAATATAATTCTTGCTACATTTATAAAGCAACATGTCGTCGTCGAGAGCAACCAAATCGCATATCATCGTCAGTATCAGCCATATTCCTTTGAAAAGCAGGGGGGATGGTTATTTTCAACATATAAATAGATCAAATCAATTAATCGTAGCGTTACGAGGTGGAACGACGAGAAGGAATAACTGATAATAAAAACGCTGTAGAGTTCCACTATGTTTTAATGCTCTCTACCGGTCTCCACATTTGTAGCGTCATTTTCAAGACAGACAGTTTGTCCGGTAGACAGCATTAAAACATAGTGGAACTGTACAGTGTTTTTATTATGAGTCATATAAAAAGATGTACCCACGGGAAGTGTGGTCCGTGAATTTTTTTTCACTTACTTGAAAAAATATTAAAATGAGCACTCAATGACACACGATTAGCGCTCCAACCACCTTAACAGGCGACGACTTGACCCCACCACCGGGGAGTGGTAATTACGTTACCCGGCTCTTAGTGGGACACGCCCACCGCACCAACGTTTAACACCTCATCGTGCGGAAAGAGGAATACATTTGAAGTGAAGGAGCGTTTTGCAAATGAAGAAAGGGAGGAGAAAAACCTGGCGCTCGCGAAAGCCTACTCTTAATGAGTTTAACGTTTCCACCAACGGTATGAAAACTACCCATCAATTGTAGTTCTTTCGTCTCTCAGCATGACACCAAAGGAGGGATTGTAATTCATTTGAAAAATATCCCAATCAGACAACACTTGAGTCCGGACCCTCGCGATTGGAAGTCAGGATTCCAGCTGCCACATTACCTGATACCTGAAACGTTAGATACAGACTATATCCTACACAATCTCTACTCTGCAAGGGCGTGGGCAGGTGGCGTTATACCACCAGCCAAAAACACGGGTAGCTTTATTGCACTACTATACGTATGACGAAAGCAGAAGGGGGATCAGCAGGGAGAAACGACTTGAGCACTGAATTTCCATCCAGAGGGTTTGAGTTCAAATTGGCGTCCGTTATCGAAATTCAATAGTGCCAATGAGGACGTGTTGATAGCATGGGCGGAGCCAGGATTTATATTCGGGCGGGGGCAGGACACAAATCCGTAGCTGTCATAGATGCATGCCAGAGGGGTGGAGGGGGGCAGGTCATCATCCTGTCCGGCTACGTGTGTAGCAGATTTGGTATGAAATGTATCGTTCTGGGGGGACAGCTGCCCCCCCCCCTGCCTCCCCTTGGCTACGCCCATGGTTGATAGGTTTGCAAAGAAGGGAACGTTTGGGGAATGATGAAAGGGTAATTTACGTTGCAATATCTTCCATCACCACTGAAAGCAGATCATAAGGACTTCCATAGAGGAGCAATCAATAAGGCAATAAGGACAAGTGCTGAAAATCATATTTCAAGACTCTTGTCCTAAAGAATGGAAGGAAAGAATCCCAGCGCCGGCATTTGATTCCTCTCAAGGATTAGCTCTTAATCAACAGTCTCACACATTAGACGAACGGAGTACTACACCTCAAGTACTTACCAAACAGCTCCCAACAACGGATTGAGATTTCTAAAAAATTGATCTGCCTCCGATGGGATTCAAACCGGGCCTGTCAAATATCCATCAAATCAGCCACTCCAACACAAAATACAACAGCAGACAAAACTAAAAGATTCAGCACAATAAATAGTATAAAAAAGGAAGCCGATGAAGCAAAATATTACGTGGTGGTAGTCAAAAATACCCGGCCAACGTAATCCGGAAGCCGATCGGTAGCGCTGGCAAGTAACGCCATAATATATGTAGTTTTGTTTCTCACCGCTCGAAACTCGAGCACTAAAGGGAAGCGTTTCAGAGAGAAGATAAGCGACAGATTGAGTAGGGTAAGTCTCTCGAGCGTTAAGTAAATTTTTCTCGTGATAAATGGCGTCCTTTAAGTTGAATGGAGTTCCATGAGTGCCACCAAGCGGAGAAATACCTATTCGATCGAGAATTTTTGAGTTCGTCCGCTTAGAATGTCTGATCATGAAGGACTATTTGATGCCTGTTAACGCACATGTCACTACACATGCGACTTCACCAAGAGACTCGGAGGCTGCACGTTAGCCATAGCTTTGATAAATTCAGAACTGTTATTTTTCTGAGCGAAGCAGAATATTATCATGACGACTCACTTCATCTCTAGGTCTGACAGAAGCGATAAAATAAGAGAGATACATTGCCGAACAGATAGGCACAAGAACTCGTTCTTTCCGCGTACAATACGCGATCACAATAAAACTGAGCTCCAGTAAATATACTCCCATAATACGCGTCACCAATTCTCCTCTCAAAACTGCATCCCTTACATCTTTACACGGCTGGTGCCCTAACACCCCTTTCCTCACGCCCATGCGGTGGCTCGCAGGGCAGTATGTATATGTAGAAGTAGATCACCACAGCTGAAGTTGTCCCGAATTGACAAGGGGAACGTGTGTGATCAGGCAATTCCGCTATATTCTGTTAAAATACAGTTTCCCTAAATGGCTGAGTTCTGTCTCCATTTCGTTCGACGCTCCGAGGCCTCCCTAACACTTGACATGCACGGCTCTCCGCTGACGTACCAAAGGGCTCCCATTTCTACCTCCCACCTCTCCTTTAAGCCGCCGACTGCCACCATACCCCTCCACCTCACTCCGCCGCCCACTTTATATCACAGCATGGCAGCCAGCCGCTCGCACCCACTTGAGTGTGAGTTAGTGGAGTATGCAGCCTCGACGGTGGGGAGGCTTCAAAGGGGGAGGAGGAGCAGTGGGAGGGGGCACGCTCGCAAATAGGCCGCGAGGGAGGGAGGGGGATATTCGTTGATTGTATCTCTCATTCCATTGCCCTCCTCCCTCTCCGTCTCCCCACCTCTCCAAGGAGTATTTACGACTTTTCATTTGGGTATTCTCCCAGCTGTTAGGTAGGTTTAAGGACAGCAGGATCTAGAATTCAAAATCTAGGGGCTGGAATTAAATCTTAATGAATGCTCCGCAGTAAATTTCTTGAGACAGCCATCACACAAATGCCATATCTACTCTGTGGGTGGAGTAAACAAAATCTTCAGATGAAATGAAATATCTTGGAATTGCCTTAACTTCAGATATATCGTGGGCACACACATACAAAACATATTCGGCACACCATAACTAGGATTTGTTAAGCGTATAATGGGAAGGTCCTCGGATGAAATAGTAAGAGAGAGGTGTTACTTCGCTCTGGCTAGACCACACCTCGAATACGCATTTGGGACCCTGTTCATACAGATTTAACTAAAAATTAATAATAAAATACAAAGGAAGGCTACGCACTTCATTTAAAACTGCTACGAGCGAACGTATAGTGTTTCACGGCTTTTAAAGGGATTAGTTAGGGAATCCCTTGAGATTCGGAGGCTACGCACTAGGTTTAGTGTGCTTGAAAAATTCAGAACTGGTGTGTTTCAGAACGACGCACAGAATAGAATCATGACGCCGCACGACATCTCAGAAGCGATAACATAAGAGAGATAGAATGCCGAACTGGTAGGTACAAGAACTCGTTCTTTCCACGTACAATAAGCGATCACAATAAAACTGAGCTCCAGTAAATATACTACCATAATACACGTCACCAATTCTCCTCTCAAAACCGTATCCCTTACATCTTTACACGGCTGGTGCCCTAACACCCCTTGCCTCACGCCCATGGGGCGGCTCGTAAGGTAGTATGTAGATATAGATGTCCATTTTACACGCACTTTACAGGCACTTTACTGCACAATATGATGTGTATATATTCGGATTCATACTGAAAATTGCATCGTGGAAAGCGGTGAATTCCAATAATATATGCAAAAATTCATAAACGACAGATATGAAAATAGCCCAACTACAATTCTGCACTCGCGTTCTTGAAATTTCTGGAAATCAAATCGTGCAATTTAGTGCCTCGTGTAAAATGGCTTTTAGAAGAGGAAGTGACAGCTGCTTGGACACATTCGTCGGCATAATAGCCCGCTTTTGTGCTCCAATTAACTCTTTAAGGGGCTTGAGCATCATATTCCTCGACAAATAAGTCAATAAAATTTTCATATTATACAGAAAATATCTCATCTTTCCAAGAACACCAAAATATTAGCCACTTACTGCACTCTACTTCGCTATATTTTCCAAAAAATAAACGTAATATACTTGGAAAAAGCACTGCTTGGGAAAGAAACATAACTTAAAACAATGGAGACGTTAATTGTCTGTATGTTCTATACATTACTTTTAAAAATGAAAATATTTCTAACCACGATATAATAAACGTTTTATAAAATAATAATACTTTTTATAAAATCGCTAAATTTGCATTTTAGTAACACTGTAAACAAGTTGCATCACCATTTACTTATTGCCTATTTCAGATAAAACTACCCACTGAGAAAAACTGTATTTGAAAATCTAGCAATTTTTTTTGCAAAATTAATTTTATATTTTCAAGCTATTGAATGCACTACTACAGAAGAAGATGAAAGTACAGAAAGCTATTCAAACACCAAAGTACCGCTTTTTCTGAGTTGAGCCTTGGTTTGAGTCCATCAATTTTTGGTTATGCTTAAAATAATTAAGTAAGTAATACATTTTACTGGTCATGACTTTTGAGCTGCCGTTTCTCTTCAAAAAGTCATTTCCTTTCACCACTTACCATTGTTCGGTTAGTGACCAGACGGGATGGAATTGGCTAAATACATGGCGGATTGCGCTAAAATTATTAGAGCTACTGTCCTAGGCCCCCTATTGTCCTAAGTATGTACTCCGCATGAACTACATCTACATACTACAATGCGAGCCGCCTCATGGCCGTGTGGCAGGGGGTATTAGGACACCAGCCATGTAAAGATGTAAGGTTTTGGGCGGTGAAATGGTGACGTGTATTAAAGGAGTGAATTTGGTGGAGCTCGGGTTTTATTGTGGTCGCTTATTGTGAGCGGGAACAACGAGTTCTTGTACCTATCTGTTCGGCAATGTATCTCTCATATTTTATCGCTTCTGTCAGAGCTAGAGATGTAGTGAAGCGTCATGATAATATTCTCTGTGTCACTCTGAAACACTCCAGTTTTGAATTTCTCAAGCAACCTAAGCCTAGCGTGTAGCCTCCGAGTCTCTAGGGGCTCCCACCTTAATCCCTCTAAAATGATACACCGATATAATTCTCTTCTTAAAATAAGAGAATACCCCTAGAGATGTCATGATAATATTGTGTGTCTCTGAAACTAGGTGTAAATGTAGAGATGTAGAATAACACTCGGAAACCCACCCACGGCATCAGTAATAGGTGCCCTTTTTAAACCGCACGCCAGGCGGCATACCCGCGTAATTATTTAAAGAAAAAAAAACCTTTTCTTACTCGCGTTGACTACGCAAACCCTGCTCTCCCTCAACCTTCGGCTGGGTCTATTCCGGGTCTATATCGGTTGCGCATCCTTTTTTTTCCTCCGCTTAACCGAAATTTTCGTGTCTTGTGAACTTTTGAGTGTTTCCAGATGTGTCCGTCGACGGGGGGTTGCGTTGCGGGAAACCAAGCGTAAACAAGGGACGGCTTCAGGCTGCTCATGACGATGGAAGGCCAGCGGAAGAGTAAAAGCCTCCTTACCACTGCGCGATGGATATCGCAAGTGATGAGTACGGAATTACGTATGATTCAACAGTAAATCCTAATAATTAAACGATGTTAAGGGTTCGAAGTTATAAGACAAATCAGATGTGCTTGCCAAATCCGTTAAATATAGAATTCAACTGCTTTGTTTTACAACGCTCGAAAGTCCTTTTGGGACGACCTTCAGAATTTCATGTACTACAAAAATGCAATTTTATTACGTGGAAATTTCTTAACGGATTTCGCGATAAGAGAATGATGTACTGATTCCACGTCAATATCACAGCAAACAAGATACCCTTACCAGTAGGTATAGCTCCATCAATTACATTCAGTGAACTTAGTTTAAAAGTCCATTGACAATTATGCCCATATAATGTGAAAAATAGATATGTTATTTTGTTCTAGTAAGGCCACAACTCAAATGCGCCGAGAGCACTTGGGAGCCGGCACAGAAAGATTTAGTGCGCGAAATAAACAAAATACACAGGAAAGCCGCATGTTTCGTAAAAAGTAGCTGCGAGCGAACATCTAGCGAAACACCTGATGGAAGGACTAGATTGGGAACTGAAGGGTACAAAATGTCCTTTGCCACCCCTATCCCCCCCTAAAATAAAGATAAATAAAATTATTTCAATTAAATTAAAATTACTTCAAATTCCAATAAATTACCCATCAGATTATCGTTTTCCGAAATCACTTCGGTGAGGATACCTTACTATTTTCCTATTAGTTTACAGTAATCCGGAGCAATTATGGCGCTAAGACCGTTTTCCGCTCATGTCTTACAATAACAACAAGAGTGGAGCTCTCTAAACTAAGTAACTTCAATACTATCACTAAACCTTCATGGTTGATAAATGCGACGTCGAAGCAAATGTTCCTCGAATTTCAGGTTTTCATCTCGTAAGCTTTTTATTCAAGGAAATAGTCTCGCCCGAATTTCAATGGATGTCTTCAAGTCGAACCTGAGGAAGCCCGTTGGAATACAGGAGAAAATTTTGTCTCGTAAAGCAACTTACGGGGTGAAAATCCGAGAAAGGAGGAACATTAGTACCAATCCACCACTAATGTCATCTCCTCCTTGTTTATTGCTGCTATTTAACGCTGTTATGAAAAGCAACAAACAACTTTTCCAAAGATGCCGCAAAATTCTACGCATACCGCTGCCCGATGGCAATGGAGACGGAGATGTCAGTTCTCGACGATAAATTTTTATCAGCAAAAAAAACTCCCCTCACATGTGTGGGATCTATAAAAGTCCCCTCAGGGATTTGACCATGGAAAAGCCACCATCGTCAGCTCCCACAAAAACTTTCTCCCTCCTCCTGTGCTAATCCAGGGTGGGGATCCCTCCACAAGATTAAGCCAGAGGATCTCTCCCCTTCCGATCCTGCCTATGGAGGGAAATCCCGCCGGGATTAGCCCTCAAGTTTACGGCGGCTTTATCAAACGGCGAGGGAGTCGCGAGAGAATTGCCTTCTGGCAAGCCACTTGCTTCTCGACCACTATCTCCGACCCGCAATCATGAAACACAAGCCCCAATATCGAAAGCCTTGCCTCCCTTCATGTCTGCGCGCTGCGAGTCGGGTTCCCCACGGAGAGAATGGAAACGTACTGTATCAACTCGGCGTTTCCCCTTCCTCCACGTTCAAACTGTTCACTTCATTCGTTCACGGAAATTCATTGTACTTTTCGATTGTAGAACTATGCGTTCGTCCAACCAGCCAAAATTTATGGCAGTTGTAGTCAGCTAACATTTGATTCAGGCAAAATCAATATCTCTAGTGGACTCAACGCGTCATGTGGATACTCGTATTATTTATCACATTTCAGTAACAAACATCAAGTTTTGCAAGCTGCCTGCAAGACTATTGTACCTCTGTGCGTTTATTCATTCATTCATTCGTTTTTCAATTCTAATATTGGTTGACTGCAGCCCTCCACCCTTCCCTACCTAATGCTAGTTCCCTTACCTCCTGGTATATCTTCCCGTGTACATTCTTCTTTATTTGGTCCTTGAACTTATTCCTAAGTCTTCCTCTAGGGACTTTTCCCTTTAATCAGCCTTCAACTATGTTATTTAAAAACCCACTGTGCCACATGGTATATCTAATCCACCTTGTTCTACTTTTCTGTATGGTGTTCCAAATGGTCCTTTCCTCTTCTACTCTTCTGTACACTTTATTTCTTACTTTGTCCGTCCATTTTATCTTCACCATCCTCCTCCAGCACCAGGTTTCGAAGGCTCCGTGTGTTTATGTATTTGTAAAATACATCAATAACAAATAGTCTCTGTAACATTAATAGGGCACCATTACTGGAGCGCTAGTAGGTGAATGTTCACCACCTGACAACTACTTGCAAGTTTTTACTAGGGCATTAATAGTCGTAGTTTCCATAACTTCATTAGACAACATTATGATGCATGATGAGGATAACTACCCTCTGCTACACACCATCGAGAAAGTTTGCAGGTTATTTTGTAGATATAGATGTAGATAATCGTTGTTCGACATTTCCGAACCAACCATTCTTTTCGACACCACTGAAAACTATCATTTCTGAAACAAATCAGCGGTTCCTGTAGGTTTGATTTAACTGCAAAAATAATTCTTCAAATAAACGCGTTTTTAAACCCATTGGCATAGTCTACATCAGTTCTCAGCATTTTCATTCCCATAGTGAAACACTAGAGAAGGAATGTGATGCGGTGACTAAATAGAAGCTGTGAAGGTTTTAACTGACTATGGTGTGAATGAGCATTGAATGTGGAGAAGAAAATGACTAATAATACAAAGTCAAGGGCATGGATGAATGATTGAATGCTTGAGAGGCCGATTTGTAATCAGGCAGGGTGAGAAACAATGATGTGTACTACTCCGGTGGGAATTCTGTGTTTTTATAGATGAGCACTCGATGGATACAATTAATGTAGTTTGAGCGAGATAGTTCCCGTGTTGTAATGGAGACTGTATTCGAATTATACATCTATATCTCATAATTTCAGCAGCTCTAGGGAGCATGAAATAAATATTGCATTACTAATGGTGCAACATTATACTTCTACACGACTGAGCTTCTAACAAATTAAGTAAAAATATCCCAAAAAGTCTTGAACTGGACACATCCATTTCGCGTGGTATGTATAAAACTACTTCACAACGGAGGGTTTTTTGTGATTCTGAAAAAATTACTGCGGTGACAATATGATGTATTTTCATAAATAGTTGAGAAAATATACCAGCTACAAGCTGGTAATTTTTTTACGATATCTAGGAGTTATATTTTCCTCGTTTTCTAAATAATGCCTCTCTGTACTGCTTACACGTACCATTTACCATGTAAAATACCTGGTATTTTTTGGCAAATATCACGGAAAGTAATTCGGTAAGGGACTGATATTTTGGTATTGATGGAAGGGTGAGATATTTTTCATTAAAATGAGACTGAATTAATTGATTTATAGGAGAAATGATATTTCGCTCAAACTACCTTCATGAAAATGTTACAATTATGACAGATGCGAGGAGCGAGTTCTACAATCCACTGATAATCATATTGCTGTCTGAGAGCCCACGGGAGTTATAGAGGCATCTACATAACTTCCATGAATCTAGGGATAATGAGGTATTATTTGTCAAGGACCAACGTGAGGGTGTTCGAATTTGAGAATGATGACTGTTTAGTGAAGACGAAAGTTGAATTAATCGAAAAAATGATAAGTTGTGTACTCTGGCAGAATGTTTCCGAAATATCTAAGGATAGATGAGGATATTAAGAGACGTGCGAATACTGTAAGGAAAGAAGTAAATAATTTGTGGAGAATAAAAGGAATTAAATTTTGAGAAAAGGAAGTAAAAATAGCAATGTATATAAGGGTTATCCTTCCCCACTTAATTGTATCGCATTGGGTGTTTCAGAAATCTGGGGGTATTATTTTAACTTGAGTATTTCAGAAATCTAGGCGTACTATTTTAAGGTGTTATGGACAAATAATGACTAAGTTTTAACAATAGCATGTAAAGTAGAAGTGGGAAATTTATATTAATAATTAATTTTCTGCACAACGTAATAAAAACAATACGCGGAAAGGAGGAAGATTGTATTTTTTAAGGTGTTGGAGTGAGATAGCTCCCTACTCATGATAGAGATCACATGCGAATTTTAGGTACTCATTTCAACACCTGTAGGAAGCATGAATTAAATGCAGCATTATTAATGATGCAATGATATACCACAATATGACAGAAACTCTAAGTAGTTCAATAAAAATATCTGTATAAGTTATTAACTTGACTCATTTTCTTCACGCAGTACGGTTATACACCTTCACAACTATTGTACCCCAATTTACAACAATTGTAGCCCAATTTACCATTTAATTCAGCCCAATTTACAACTATTGAAGCAACACGAAGTAATCTCCATACATTAATCACGGTATTATGAAGAGAATATCTTGGCATAAATTCCGCCGCTATA
This sequence comes from Ceriagrion tenellum, assembly GCA_963169105.1. NCBI lineage: Eukaryota > Metazoa > Arthropoda > Insecta > Odonata > Coenagrionidae > Ceriagrion > Ceriagrion tenellum. Next base: position 56,965,632 of record OY720636.1, on the reverse strand, counting down.
TTGCTATTTTCCAGGATAATATTCGTGGGGTTTAAATAACTGTAATTGCCCACAATTATAAAATGCTGAATTCCACCGAGTTATCCCGTTAATACCTCTTTTTGAAGTGAATGAAATAATTTAGATTAAATCCTGCAAACCTTTCCGATTTTGAAGTCCATTAAATTATCCTCAGGTCAGTTATAATTGACACTCATCAATATATACACTCATTTTTTAAGGACTCATTTTCACATTTCCATTTAAAGAATAGAGTCTTAGAAGAATTATGTTCGCTAAATAGTCATCAAATACACCAGTCCCCTGAAATATTGTTTCCTCTCAGGCGATATATCATTTCTTCCAGATGTATTTCCTTCCATTCCACCCAATTTATCCACACCATGATTTAAGTCCCATCTCATCCGTACACTTCCTTCGTACAGAAAATTTCGCTCGCCCTCTACAAATGGCGAAACAAAACGTTCAAAAGGTATCTTCTCTCCCGTACCAAACCCTTCAAAGGCTCAGCATCACCCATAAAGGTAAGATTTTCATTCCAACTCCACGGCATTATCCCTCGTGCTGGTTACGAGAAGTACAAAAAGGAGCCTCAAATCCGCAGTAAACCCTACTGTGATGATGTAGAGACGCGTTGAGGAAAAATCGACCCCTTGTGCTCCCAGAATGCTCTCTCACCGCTCTCCGTCCTTGGGAGGAAAGAAGAGAACAATGGGGTAAGCCCCCTTACCATATGCATCACGTTCCATTGTGCACCGTCGTCTAACCTCTTTCTTTCTCTCCAAAGCATTATTCCTCTCTCTCTCTCTCTGTGGACACCTCTCCTTCCTGCTCGCATTTATCCTTCCCTCCCTCGCACTTGCTCCGCCAGAGACCGCGCCCCCAGACGCCGCTCACGTGCTCACCCCCGTTGTTGAGCCTTGGCAGAGATAATTTTGATTTCACAACGCTGTGAATTGCTGCGAACGGACCAGCTGCGCGGCTTGAACTCTTGACCCCGAGAGCTCCTCCGCCAAGTTCGCGGACTCTTACTTCTAACTCGAGCACCGATGCCTTTTAATCTGATATCCTAACGTCTGGGTTCGACAAAGTTCGTAAATATCGTACGTCCAACGGTGAATAGGTCTAGCTCAGTGGTCGGCAAACCGCGGCTCTGTGGCCCCTTGAGTGTGGCTCTTCCACAAAATACCACGTGCGGGCGCGCATTTACTTAATTTTAGCAATAAACAATATCGCTATTAGGTATGATATCACGTTTGATTCAACGTACCTATAGTTTTAATAAGACTAAAAACTTTAAGTTAAGTTAAATAAGTTAATTTTAGGGAGTGTGGTGGAGTGAAAGAAAAACGTAGTGTCGAGGATTGATAAAGAAAAATGTTTAAACAATCCAAAGATACAAATATACCACCCCCATACCGAACTACTTTCCAAGATTTTTTCCAAAAATAGAGGCAATTTTTAATGGGAAGTGGTACGTGTAAGCACTCCAGAGAGACCCTATTAAAGAAATGAGGAATTTATAACTCCTAGATCTTGTCAAAAAATTATCAGTGTAGTTCGTATGTTTTCTTGACTATATTTCTATGTTGATCATATTTTCATCGGAGTAACTTTATCGAAATCGTAACAAACCTTCCGTTGTGAAGGAATGTATCGCGTTGAAAAAATGAGTCAAATTAAACATTTATGTAGATATTTTTATATGATTACTTAGTATTTCAGTCTCATAAAAGTGTATGATTGGACCGTTAGTAGTGCAATATTTAATTCATGGTTCCTACCGCTGCTGAAATTAAAACTTATGATTCGAATATGGTATCCATCATGACTAGGGTACTCTCGCCAGACTACCTTCAGCAACGAGTAAACATTCATTCTAATTCTATTTAACCTTGAAAAACCGTTATCTACATAATTTCTTCTGCCTATTACTCTTGATTACTCTGGCTGTTATCTCGCTGAACTGCACCTCACTCCATAACGAAAGGACACTATTTTAAGTATGTTACTTGTCTTTTTATTCTTTGGTTGTTCTACCTCTGCCCGGGTCAGATATTTTGTAGCAATGATCGGTCTTACTTTTTCTAGAGAGAAACTTATTTTCCATGAATATAGCACTTGATGATCAAGTATTGAGATATTTTTATTGTACAGCGAACTGCTCCGTTCAGCTCAGTTCGCCTCGTAAGGGTCTGAAATTCTCATCAAGGCGATGTGGCATCGGGGTTGGAAGAAACCCCGGGTATTTTCATCTCGCGAGGGCACGATAACAACCTACTTCTCGCTAATGAACTGGAAGGAGTCTCAGATTTATATAAGGTGGCTGAGTTGTTTGGATAAGTATGCTGAGATTGTTTGGGAATAAAGACAAGATGAACGAAATGAGATAGACGAAACAAGTATAAAAGACGAAAGTGGATGGGAAAGTTGGAAGTGGTCGACCTCAGCAAACGTAGCTCAATCAGATTGAGGACGTTTTTAGCAAAGGCCAGCTTAGGACTACCCTAATTAAGTTAATAACAATGTATATATCTACGTATGTGGTGTAAATTTAAAAAAATTGGCTCCCAAAATAAACAACAGTCGTTTACTGTTGATATTTGGTCTGTTGACCTAATGAGTTTGTCGACAACTGGTCTAGCTGAACGAATTCCAAAACTCAGCCACCTTATATAAATCTGAGACTCCTTCCAGTTCATTAGCGAGAAGTAGGTTGTTATCGTGCCCTCGCGAGATGAAAATACCCGGGGATTCTTCCAACCCCGATGCCACATCGCCTTGATGAGAATTTCAGACCCTTACGAGGCGAACTGAGCTGAACGGAGCAGTTCGCTGTACAATAAAAATATCTCAATACTTGATCATCAAGTGCTATATTCATGGAAAATAAGTTTCTCTCTAGAAAAAGTAAGACCGATCATTGCTACAAAATATCTGACCCGGGCAGAGGTAGAACAACCAAAGAATAAAAAGACAAGTAACATACTTAAAATAGTGTCCTTTCGTTATGGAGTGAGGTGCAGTTCTGCGAGATAACAGCCAGAGTAATCAAGAGTAATAGGCAGAAGAAATTATGTAGATAACGGTTTTTCAAGGTTAAATAGAATTAGAATGAATGTTTACTCGTTGCTGAAGGTAGTCTGGCGAGAGTACCCTAGTCATGATGGATACCATATTCGAATCATAAGTTTTAATTTCAGCAGCGGTAGGAACCATGAATTAAATATTGCACTACTAATGGTCCAATCATACACTTTCATGAGACTGAAATACTAAGTAATCATATAAAAATATCTACATAAATGTTTAATTTGACTCATTTTTTCAACGCGATACATTCCTTCACAACGGAAGGTTTGTTACGATTTCGATAAAGTTACTCCGATGAAAATATGATCAACATAGAAATATAGTCAAGAAAACATACGAACTACACATTGATAATTTTTTGACAAGATCTAGGAGTTATAAATTCCTCATTTTTTAATAGGGTCTCTCTGGAGTGCTTACACGTACCACTTCCCATTAAAAATTGCCTCTATTTTTGGAAAAAATCTCGGAAAGTAGTTCGGTATGGGGGTGGTATATTTGTATCTTTGGATGGTTTAGATATTTTTCTTTGAAATGAGATCAAATTCATTGATTTCTAGGTTAAGTGATATATCGCTCAAACTACCTTATTTTAAAGATAAAGGTAACAACCAAGTATTCAGAAATTAAGTATGTTTTAGGTGATTCAAAGTCACAAGCCGAAATGGAACTTAGCACGCGCATTCATTTGCGTGAAGAATGTTAAGAACGACATCGAGATACATGCTCTCGATCAAAACCTTCTCAACACATCCCTAGTAGTACTGAAAGGAGCAGAGTGAGCTTCACACGGTAGAGATATTTTAGAACAACGACCATAAGAAGATGAAATCCCAAAAAGTATCAGTGGAATAGTTGGTAATATGCTTCATCGGACTGCGCGGAGAGACGAGTAGCTGGTAGAGATGGGCAAACCCGTTCAAAATTTTTGGGAACTCGTTCACTCTGGACCGGAACTTTTTGGGACCCGTTCCTTTTCACTCGTTCATCGTTCCTTTTTTTTATTGGTAGTCATGAATTTTATTTTTAACATGATCTTGGTGCGAATTTCCACACACGTCCACGGTCGTTCCACACAAGTCGGTCCTCGGTCCTTCCGATCAATCATTGCATGTGCATTGCGGGTGACTCCGTAAAAGTGAAACTCCGTGGCTAGTCCCGGATAGCTTAAAATTTGTCATGATCTTGGTGTTTGAAAATTAAAAAAAAACTAGAAATACTCAGTACACCGTAATGACGGCGATAAAGAATGTTGGATGAAATAAAATATGGAGGGAGATACTAAAAACTTTTTACATGGTTTCGTAATAGGTATAATTTATGTAAAGAAAAAAGAACAGCTAATTATACCGCAAGCAACAGAAAATGAATTTTTTGATATTATTAAGTACATCCCATCCCGTAAACGTAGGAGCGAAAATAATGACGGACCGAAAAGAACGACGGACTGAAAAGGAACTATGAACCGAAAAGAATGAAGGGCCGAAAGGAACGACGGACCGAAAAGACAGACTGACCGAAAGGAACGGTCGTTCCACAGAAGTCGGTCCTCGGTCCTTCCGATCAATCAATGGACCCGTTCGTTCACGAATGACTCACCTCTAGCAGCAGGGATTTCAAGCAATAATGGGAGAATGGAAATAGGACTCGGAAGAATAGAGTCCTTCAATATTACGTCAAAATAATCATGCATGAAAGTGCACTACTGAACTGTAACTTCAGGGTATAGTGCAATCTATACGCTATTTCAAGCCAAAATATTTTTCTTGCAGTATAACTTTCTCGAATCGGAAAAATGCTCATACGATGAAGGGCTTTTCGTGGATACTGCTCTGCTTTCAGCGAATATTTAAACTTCAAGGAAAATGGTTCGGAATTGCAGCTAGAATTTATCACAAGTGTGCCAATATTTAGCGCGAAGAAATTTCCTGTCAAGCATAGCAGTAAACGGCACTTGTATACACGGTATACGAGCGTAGGAAATAAACAAATACGACCACTACCTGAGGATTGATATTTTTTCAAACCTATTTCAGTCGGCATCCAAGGTAAATATTTCTTACATGCATATTTATGAACACGCATATGCTCAATATGTATTACACCGTAAATATTTATTCCATCATTCTGAAAGAAGTCATATAGAAGCTAATATCAACAAAGATATACGACAAGGATGCAATCTCCCACCAGCACTGTTCAACATGTACTTGGAGGAGGACATAAGAGAAGCACAAGAAACTACACTGAGCTGGATAAAGATAAATGGAGAAGAAATAAACATACTCCGTCTCGCTGATGATATCGCAGTCATAGCTGGAAATCGCGATGCCCTTCAAAGGTCACTAAACGTATTGACCAAGTTCTCCAAAAATAAAACATGAAAATAAATAAGACGAAAACTAAAATCCTAGTAAAGCGGAAGAGAGAAGCTGAATGCAGAAGTCACCCTGAGAGGAGAGAAATTAGAGTAAGTGGATTCCTTCATATATCTCAGAAGTACCATCACGTGGGACGGAACAACGGACATCAAGTGTAGAATAGCCCAAGCTAAGATGGTGCTCAAGGGAAAAAAACAAATACTGTGCTCAAAGAGGATAGGACAACAAATCAGTAAACAGTATGAGAAAACATTCGTGTGGAGCGTAGCACTCTATGGAACGGGAGCATCGACCATTGGAAAAGCTGACCAGAAAAGACTAGAAGCCTTCGAAACCTGTTACCAGAGGAGGCTACTGGAGATTAAATGGATGGAAAAATATAAGAAATTATAAAGTACAGAAGAGTAGAAAAGAAAAGGACCACACCATACAGAAAAGAAGAGCCAAATGGATTGGACACACCCTGAGACATAATGGGTTTGTGAAGAACATAATTGAAGGCAAAATAGAGGGAAAAGTCCCCAGAAGTAGACTCAGAAATAGGTTCATGGACCAAATAGAGGAAAGTACATAGACAGAGATACCAGGAGGTATGGGAACTAGCATTAAATAGAGAAGGGTGGAGGGCTGCAGTAAATCAATCTTAGGATAGAACAACCAATGACTGACATTCTGAAAGGAAATGTATTAGCTACTATGGCGATCACCATGAAGGTTGTTGAGCATAAGAATGTGGAGTGTAATTTAAACACAACATTATCCTCATAGTTAATCTGATAATCAATACAGGTTTTTGGAAATGTTCATTTCCCATACCCCCATCGCCGGGATAACAGGAGCCTTCCATCTCACGTAATACTCCGTTTGCCAGCATTATTTCTCACGCAAGTTCTTTGTATTCTCTACCTTCTTTTTTCCATTCAAAATACTTTTTTCTGTTACTCCTTAATCCTTTCACACTAAATACTTCGATTACGACAGTTCTAAAACGTTCAGCTGTTTCTTAAAACGACTCTTCTCCACGTTTTACTGCGTTGCAGTTTTTCAAACACCCTCTTTTCCCCGACCGTACCAAATATTTTTCTCCTCTAAATTGACACATTATAATCAAATCTTCTCCTAACTATTATCTCAGATAAAGTAAAACCCACACTAGTGCTACAAACTCAAATAACAATTCCAGAGCCTTACTCAGGAATACTCAATTTGACGGTTTTCACTGACCTTCAACTTTAGAGATTAAATGATGGGGACGGATAAGCAAAGGCACAGCCTACATGGAATCAATTTCTCTCAGGCATGTGTGGCTATTATTATGCAACGTAGGTTTAGCTCGAATTTTTTGTAGCAAGCCAGTTTTGCTCGGATTCCTCAAGTAAAATTACACTGCATTCTCCCTAAGCTCGCAGTTAATTATCTTTTCTAGAGAGATGGGCAACTCATCGCTTTGAGTTCTCTTCCATCCAACAAACTCCCGCAACCACTATGCATTGGAAATAGGCAAAAGCGTACGACAATGCTGCTTTTACCGGTTACCACTTGAGCTACTGGAGAAGAAATGTAAGGCAATATATTTGAGAATATTCGTCGATTATAATTCGGCAACTCAGTTTTTTTAAGTATGGTAATCCGATTGCAGCGCCATTTATATCTAAACATGTAATACATTTTTTTCTTTAACAAATTCTGAAATAATAAAAATTGACGTACAACAAGGAATAGTTTATGGGCATTGAAAACTTATGTACTCTATTTACATTATTTCTTAAGGGTAAATTCTATTCGAAAATCACACACATCTCGAAAGTTGAGCTACCTCATGGAGCGGAATTTGTTCTGATTATGAGAGTCTGCAGTCCAGAGACCAGACTGACAATCCGTAATTTTGAAAAACTAGCTGAAAACTCATAAAAAATGACGTTACTGCAAAATACTTGACAATGGGATTGTAACTAGTTTATATATTATTTGTATTTGTTTTACGTATTTTACTGTTAAGTGTAATATTTGGAGGCCGTATGCTTACAAAATATAAACACCTGTGCGAAAATGCAACGTTGCTGATGGTAGGGACGTGGATTCTATGCAAATTTAAGAAGGGACTCATGAGCTTCAGTTAATGCGCGTATAATATTTAAAATTTACAATCTATCTGAGTTGAAAATAATGGAAAATGAGCAGATATATATGAAAAGGATTCATTTTTCCCAGAATACTGCGTTGAAGTGTATGTGTGTGAAGGAGCAGCAAATCAAGGCAGAATTCCCGGAAAAATGAAGCCACTTAATCCCACGTACCGTGGAAGCCTTCGCTCAAACAGCTGATGTACGTGTTGCTATACGAAAAAATGACACCATTGTCAACTAGATCGGCTCATCAGTTTTTTCCACAATAGAAACCGCCCACTCCTTCCTCGGACACAGCTATTTACACGTATACATCGAGTTAAGGAGGCTTTACACCACGGCCGAAAACGCTTCGCAAGAAGTCTACGGGCTTTCATTTTGCGACTATCCTTTGCTGCTTAAAGCATATCTGTTTGGGCAGGCCTCTAGAACAAGGATGAATATTGAAAATAAGGTTCGTAACTATTCGCTTTTTGTTTTCTACATAAAAATTACGACCGCGGAAGAAACAAGGATTTTTCGAAAATCAGGTGACAGCCAAGACGCGTACCACGCATATTTATTAATTTGAAAATTCCCATAAACAGCACAAATGATTATTTCATTGGATGACCAATAAATAAATAAATTAGAAGCATTGATAAAATATAAAAATAACAACAGAAAATGGAAAACACACAGAAGAGCAGAAGAACGTGGACGGGGACTTAGTAAACAGGATAGATGGGGATAATTTGCTCACGTGGTTTGTATGGAAGGATTTGAAAGCGGAGGCTGGAGAGAAAAGATCAAGGGAGGGTGAATGCGAAGCCAGAGAGTAAACAATTTTTGGAATACGGAAAAATGGGGAACGTTGGGATATCGAAAAACGTTATTTGGGGACATTAATATAAGGAACTATTGCGCAAGGTACGAGGAGGAACATGAAGAGGAAAAAGAGGAAGAAGGCTATTGGTGCGGAGAGTACCACTACAGTTTTCCTATATCTTTGCACGTATAGTAAATGAAAATCCTTTCTCTTGGGAGGATCATCAAATTTTGAAAATTGTGAATCATAAAGTTACTGTGAACGTTCTCCCGAACCGCGGCAACGCATTTTCCTGAGTGTTAATATTTAAAATAAGGGTCGTAACTATTACCTTTTTGTTTTCTACATAACAATTTTAACCGTGGAAGAAACATGAATTTTTTTTAAATCAGGAGACAGCCAAGACGCGTACCACGAATACCTATTTATTTATTTGAAAAATTCCCATAAACAGCACAAATGCTTGCAAAGCGCTCTGTTGTCCAGGGTTAGGAATGTAGGTGAAGATCTAAGCTGCTGCTGAAGCCAGAATTAAAAGGTCGTTCGGTAACAGCCCCCTTAAATACCATTTTACTACACAAATCCACAGGCAATCGCCCATTTCGTTAACCACATCCGGAGCCGTGTTAGCGAGGCCGCGAGGAGATGTCCGGGAGGGTGCGACGGGGGAGCCCACGAACCGCCGCCGCAGCTCAGAAGTGGTTGAGTGGACGGAGCCATACTCGCCTCCCCTACCCCCGCTTCTCCCCCTCCCGCACTTAACCCCACCACTGTCTGGTCTATTTATGAATGGGCAATAAAGAGGTCCTTTTTTAGCGGTCGTGGAGTTGAAAGATTGAAGGGGTATGCGGTCCAGACCACGACCCACGGGCAAGAAGAGAGCGGTTTCGGCCATAACTCCCCGATGGAACCTTTAACTCGGGGAGAGCACTGGGCGACCGGTGATCTTGAAGCCGGACGATCCATTTACTTGGTGCCTAATGGATCCGAAAATATTCGCTCCAAATAGACGAAAACCTTTCTCTTGGTCGAACTTTTTTTGTCTCCCAAAGAAAGTTTCCAGGAGGAGGACGAGGAAGGGTGGGGAGGGAGAGGACGGCGACGGCCCCTTAAAAAAAAAACTGGGGGCAAGGGAGGGGAGGAATTTGTCTCTCTCTCTTCCCCTGATGCCGCGAGAGAAGAGGCCAACGACTCATTAACACAGGTCAGGGAGTGGGACTTTTTCTGAAACTAAGAACTTCTGCACATGGATCTAAAACAGAGTCGGAAGTCACCGCTGGGTGAGTCAATCCTTTAGAATGCGTCGCCGGCGCCAGGACTGGGGCCGAGAGGGCGAAAAGACAAGATGCTAGAGCAGCTGGATTTTCAATATTACGTAGACTAATTTTTGGTAGTTTTAGCGAGATTTCCCCCAGTCAGTAAAGAGATGCAACTTTCTTATTTAAAAAATTAAACAGTTGTAATATACATAGAGTGAATACAGTAATATTAATGTCGCCAAAATGTTCATTTTGAATGAGTGAACTTTCAAGTATTGGTAATAAATATAGATTTTTGAGGCTTTTGTTTCACGTCGTACGCTGGAAACAATTCACCACCGAAGTTTTTTTTGTAGCTTAAGAAACTTATTTCGGTAAATAATTATTCTACTTACCGCATGGCAGCCAGTAATTCTTTTCCGTTATTGTAATAACTTAAATATTTAAAAATAATAATAAATATAACTAAATATAATTGAAAAAATAAATTATAAAAGTTAAAAAATAACGTAAATAACGTATAGAAACGGAAAGAGCGAGAACATAGAGTTTTGTTGTTATAATTTTCAAAAATTTTAAAGTCCTCCCTTCCCCCAGTTCTTCACCAATCAATAGTATTTGGGACCTCCTAAATCCAAATCTAGATACGCCACTGACCTAGTGAATAACATTTTCTTGAAAATATAATCGAGAAAACATACGAGCATCAAACCGTGACATTTCTCACGCGATCCGCGCGTCAGAACTACCTAATGTGTCAATATTGTCCCGATTGAGCGTGAAGCCTTACCATTTCCGATAGAAAATTGCTTCTCTATTTTTACAATAGCCCGAAATTTAGAGTGGAAAGATGCTGTTATTTTAGCATCATTAGAAAGATGTGTTTTTTCTTTATGGTTTAAAATTATTCGATTAACATGAAGCGATATCACGCCCGAACTACCTATTCGTGGTCGGGGAATTTTTGTTTACGAACTGATTGGCGCGGATACTTCGCCTTCGTATTCTCATTAGCGATGCTTATAGATAAGTATACTTACGTATATGTGAAAAAAATACCATACATATTTGTTTTTTTGGCAATTAAATGCCACTTAAAAAAGTAGCCGGATGGCACATAACATATATTTCCTAATAATTATAATAAGAATGGACAGTTTTCTTCCAAAAGCGAAATAATAAATGTATCATTATTATAATTGTTGCTAACAAATACCAAGGTATCCAGCTGAGTCAATATTCGAAAAGAAAAATTTTTATGTATAGGTAACTGTGTCTCAATGCGAATATTGCGCCGAAACCTTCAGTCGCACCATGTTACGATTAAGGTAGATACTTAAAAGAATAGTTCTAGTCTAATTTCAATTACTGTCTATATGTTGAGATTTAACGCAAAAACAGATACAGTTACATACAATGTGGCTCAAAATTTTTTCCGTCATACTTAATAATTATTGAAATGGGCACTCAATGGCTCACAATTCCCGCTCCATCCACCTTCAGGGTGTAGGAACCACGAAAGTGTTTCCTGGTCTGAGACAGATATAAGTATATATCGAATACGTGAGAGTAACTTCATCACATTCACAAGTTTTCTTGAAACTTCACCCATTACCGGCCGTATTGATTATTCTCTCCTGTACAAGTCAATGTCAGGTCTATCGACGCACGTTGTAAGACGGTACTTATTGCGTAGTCATGCCGCCGACGGTCTTAAATACCCGGCAGCTTGAATCCGAAGGCAATTAAAGGTATAAAAAGACGGTTAAATGATCAACATAAAATCATGCCGAAGTACAAGGAATCATTATTTAATTATATTTGAATCCTCAAACTAGGATTGAGTGAAAAATTCTAAACCCGTGTTAAACTAGGAATCTACGATTAAATTTGAAAAGGTCGCTTGACACGGTACATTTTATTGTGTATTGTATTGTATTTTATTACAAACGAGTGTATCATAGTACAAGGTGTACAAGAAAACTAATGGAATTAGAGCAGGTTCTATTTCCCGTTCATTCAGAAAATCATACAATTTGCCGATTCACACGGTACAATTTTCCTCATGCAAGAGTTCATACATACGTTTGGACAATATAATGTACCGTTTACAGCGGCCTTAAGAAATTAAGCAATCATAAAGAAGTCTTGAAACTTATGGAGCCTAACACAGGAGGCGAGTCGTGAGGATCAAATGGGCAGAAAAAATGATACAGAGGACGGCGTCGTCTATAGACGTGATGGATTTGTTTCGTAGAAGAATGTTGGAAGAAAAGTCCTAGTAGGTAGGTAAAGGAAAGAGAACATTGGATAAATACAGAGAGATAACGAAGTGATTGATTATTAAGCTTTTATAGAAAGACCAGAGATTATGAATTTTTCCGGAATAAATTAATCGATCTTTGGATTGGAGTAATTAGAATAAAGAATTTTAATTAAGACAGCTTATTCGTATTAATTTTAACGTCTTCTTGCTTTTATTGCTACAAAAATACTATTTTTCACGCCATAACTGACATTGTAAAGCTCTTCCCCAGCGAAAGCGTACATTCTTCCTTCCTCGCCCACACATTCAGGAGTCGATCCCCAATCAATGTTTAAGATAGCGTACATCAGATGTTGTAAGCTATACAATAAAAAATGAGCAATGCTAGGAATATAAATATTTAGAAATCAATAGCTTTCATGCAGGTTAAAACTTAGTTTTCAAACTAATATTTCTCAAATTCATCACTTGAGAGAAAGATTGAACGGCATAGTAAAAATATTTCACTAATGAACATATCGCCCAACCCTGGGAATAAAGACAAGGGCTGCAAAAACACATAAAATGTGTATCTGACTTTGAATATTCCAAATTAGAAAAAGGAACTATGGTATTAAACGATAATACAGGACCGTATTGGTGGCTGTTTCTTTAGACTCTCGGCTTCCCTCTAAAATGGCAGCGGCTTAGCGTGCACGAACGGAGATGACACACCACCAACTCGAAAGATCTCATTCTCAAATTGAGCTAGACGGTTTAAAGCCTTGAAATCGTAGAGAAAATCCACCAACTGATGAAGACATCGATTGTTTCCTCGGGACCTGCGAAAGGCTGCAAAAAAAGACAAATTCTCACGGAGGGAGAGGCATGAAAGAATTAGCGTTTCGGAAGTAGGTCACCTGTATAAGGGTCATAATAAAGGCTTCGCCAAAAATATTCATGAAACATATGGTGCGGGCATTTCGGAGACCTCGTATTCAAAGGGTGTATCTAACCAAGTCTATTCAATAAAAAAACAAGACAATCCCCTACATTTGTGGTTAGAATTATTCGGCTACCTATTTAATTTATTAAGAGTAGATCTCAAGGATTGAATGGACACTGGCTGTGGTCACACTTAGACATGCATAATTTCGATGATCAGGAAGAGGAATTTAAAAATATCATCTGCCACGCAGAGTAAAACTTCTCTAAACTTTTCAAACTTCAGATTTAGTGTATGAGTTACGTTTGAGATGAGTTTACCAACACATTTACATATCTATTCATGGCATGTGGCCATTCAAGAAGTATGAAATACGTTTTGAGATAAGGAAGGTTCGGCTCTCTTTACATTACAATTGGACATATTAGTCATGAAACTGAACCCCAGGACCGCTAACACTCAATTTACCTGTGAAAAAGGCATGAATTCCTTCTTGACCTTTGTGGATTTTACAGTCCACCAGAATAACGGACTTTTTGAGTTTTCCACGCTTAGGACACCCACCTGCAATGACCACGTTCTCGATGCCTCTTCAACACACCACATTTCTCACGATTGCGGCATTTTATTTCATGGTTAAAAAGCTTTTGAATATCAAACTTTCAGAGGCAGATTTTAACCACGAGCTACGGACAGCAAACCTTATGGTCAAAAAATCATCAAAACTCATCGTCACAACGTCAAAAAAGGCTACACCCCCTACCATTTACGCAATTCAATAAAATAAACTGAAAAAGATCGTGCAACAAATTAATTTCTAAACCATCCCTGGGATAGAGGACCAGTACTAATTGCCTCTAGTCACTTTTTTAGGCACTCCATCTTTGAAAATCACCTATTCACCCCCAAGATTTCCTTTAGATTGCAATAATACAGCAATAGTAATCTCAGGAATCTATTAAGGTAGTTTGAGCGAGATAGTTCTCTACTCATAATCGAGACCATATTCCACTTATATGTTCTAATTTAAACAGCTGTAGGAAGCATTAATTTGATACTATACAATATTACATTATTAATAGGTCAATAGTATACATGAAACCTAATATAACTGAAATTGTACGTAATCAAAAAAATATCCACATAAGTCTTTGATTTGACTCATTGTTTCATGCGGTAGGTTAATAAACCTTAACAAAGGAAGGTATTTTGGGATTCTGAAAACAATTACAGCGGTAACAAAATGACTCATTTTCAAAAACACCTGAGAAAACATAGACTACAACCTGCTAATTTTTTGACGAAATCTAGGTGTTAGAAATGCATAATATTATAAATAAGGTCTCTCTGAAGAGCGTAACCTACCATTTCCCATGTTAAAGGGCTGGTATTATTTGTCAAAAATCTCGGAAAGTAGTTCGGTAACGAGCTGATATTTTGGTATCTTTGGAAGAGTGAGATACTTTTTGTTAAAATGAGACCAAATTCATTCATTTATAGATGAAATGCTTTTTCGCTCAAACTACCTAAAACAATCACATCGACAAAAGGGACTGGTACTGAACATCATACTACTTGCAACATATTATTTGTCGTTCAGAGACATTTAGTAATTTCAAAATTAGAACTAAAGAACATATTCTAGCATTCATACAGCCACAGACAGAAAAATTGCACTTTGCGAAACACCTTATTGACGCATGGCAATGGAGAGTTCGTCTTCACTTCAGTTACACACATCTCCATACGTAGAACATAAAGGCAGAAAAATGGACGCCTCGGTGTCAAGTCTCCTATTTCGCCTATTATTATTAGTTTTTTGCGTAATTATCATTTACATTGGATGGGAAACAGCTATATTTCCATTATTTCACTTATTTTGACATTCAACACAACATATTTCCGAGTTTAAATTGCAAAAAATAGAGGGAGGATTTTGTATTTCATTTGAAACAGGGAACAAAAAGGATATTTGAGTCATTTTTTACGATAAAACCAACATAGGAATGGAATTGCGGGAGGAATGTACGTATTAAAATCCGAAGCTGCGGTGAATCTTTAACAGAAAGACAAAGGCGCAGTTTGCAAGATACCGCGAATCGACCTCCCTTATCATAACGGGCGCGTAGGGTGGCGCGCCAGGTGCCGCTCCACAACCCTCTTTTGTTTGCTTCTCCCTCTGCTTTCGTTATCTGCGACGGGAAAACGGGTGAAAATAATTGGGAGTCAAGGGAAATGAAGGCGATAACACAATGGGAGCCGAGAAGGATTCCGAAACGAGACCCGTCATTTGTAGTCGGGATTGCGAAAGCAAATGGCGACTAGGAGACTATTCCCGAAACGTGCGAGCCTGCAAATCTCCGGGGCGGAGGGGGGCGGGGTGGCGGGGGGGGGGGGGGAGGGGGGACAAAACAATTTGCACGTCTTCGCGGTCAAATTTGGACATCATCGAAATGAATGTATTTCGAGAGAGTTTTTCGATTCTTTCACATTTTTATTCAAGATAATGCATACATACCATTACGCTGTTTCCTATTGGGGTACGCTCAATCAAAACAGCTTCATACTCGGTAGTAGCCTTGCCTTGCAAGACTGACTATGCTGCAATAATTTGATCCAAACATACCACTTTCACTTTAGGATGAAGAGTTTTCGGGTTTTCAGCCGAAATTATGGTGTTGAACTGCGGCGTTTCGATGGCGATATCTACCAACGTCTTCAAGGTGAATGATTTTAGCCAGAATTGTCACACATTTATAGGGTCACATTTTTGGTCAAGTTTGCTCTGATTATTCAGTTTTCCCGCCATATTTTTAACATTTTCAGGTTTCCAAGCCCTTTAGAATTTAGGTTTCCAAGCACTGCTGAGTTGATTACTGGAATCGCATTGTGAAGGAAGCTGTGGAGATAAGGCTGGAAATCAATAATTTGAACCGAGACAAAGGTTTTCAACTCAGCAGTGCTTGGAAACCAGCTCTGAGAATGCTGAAAAAAATGGCGGGAAAAACCTAACCAACCAGAACAAATCTGACCAAAAATGTGACCCTATAAATGTGTCTTCTAGCGAATATCATAAACAATCCTGGCAAAAATAATTCACCTTGAAGATGATGGCAGAATACGTCATCGAAACGTCGGTGCAGTTCTACACCATAATCCGGCTGGAAACTCGAGAACTCTTCATCCTGAGCATACGCCGGGAAAGACTAAGATCCTACACTTTGACTTTGGCTGGCCTCATAATTTGCTTAACACTTATTCTCCTATTCTCAACGCTCCTATTATTTCTTCTTTTAAAGTATATCTTACACCATTTTAACCCAAGACCTTCTCGCCCTACTCCTTCCTCTTCCACCATTCACGGCACTATCATAGATGAGTATCTCTATTCGATTTTTATCCATTTTGTCAACATTATCCAAACCAACAGAGCACACTCCTTTCATACACACCCATTTCAAATCCGTTCCTCCTCCTTTCATCACCCACTCACTCCTATGCTATCTCTTACGCTTTAAAGGCAACAATTTCCAGGTATACATACTCACTGCATTTAACCAACTCCTTTGCTTATCTCAGGATTTTCATAAGAGAAGTCTTACTATTATGAAATGATGATTTTCAATTACAACGCGAAAAATTTTCTTCATTCAACATCATCGGTCATTAGCTTCTTGAAGCTCGTAAAACATGATGGATGTACCCGCGCGCGTTCACGCTTCAAAAGTTCGTCTCAACATTACGACTTCAATGAATGCCGGAGACAACGTCGAGAAAACAGTACATGCATGAATCAGGCGAATATGATCACGAATGAACTCGATCGGCAAAAGAATCTTGTTAACAGCCCATAAGGTTGCTTGCATGCCATTATTCCCTATACTATGCTGATTCCTAATGGCCCAATCGCTCTTCTCTCCATCTAAACCCCTTATATACAGCATCTAATAGCGAAGGCGTTTGTTCAGACTTGGTAACGGGATTTAATATTCACCAAAACAGAATAGGCTGAGAACGTATTCATTTTTCATGCCAATGGCTTTTGACATGTGTATTCCCAAATAATTATCTTTCCACGCAGTACCCGGAAAACCGTTAAACTGACCCTCAAAATTTCACGATGGTGGTGCCCCTGCTAAAAATATTTCCATAGCAGCTGCATTTCACTGCACCTGATATCGCGAGGCCGCAGACGATGTTACCAATTATACGTATGACCTTGGCGCATGCAGTAACTGAAAATGGTTCAACATCTCACAACTTACACCGGAGACAGAGTTGCGGACGAAATAAAAAATAACGTATCTGCCAGTAATTTTAAAAACTAAGATTTTGCAAATTATGGCAGCAGAAGAATAAAATGGACGGAAAAAATAAGAAACGACAGTGTAAGAATGTAGTGTAAGAATGAAAGCGTACGGAAGAGCAGAAGAGGAAAGGACCACATGGAACACCAAGTAAGGGAACTAGCATTAGATAGGGAAGGATGGAGGGCTGCAGTAACCAATCTTAGGATTGAGCAACCAATGAGCAGGATAAAATCATGATCTAAAGTCTAAGGGTACGGATTGCTGTCGTTGTTTGGTTCCACAGCGCAAATGCAGGAATGAGAACGAGGTCTGGGGGCCACGCACGCTGCATTGGTAACACAATGCAAAATAGGATGGACGAAAACGTAGCTTTATCGACCTTTATAACATGAAATGACGAATTTTCCGCTGTGTGCACCCTACGTTACCCGGACGAGACCGATATTATTTCCATTAAATTCAACGAGTATTTTTTCCTGCACTGCCGCTCCGGGGTCGAGGGGCGGGGAAGATCCACGAATGACATCCGCTGCACAAAAGCGGCCGTGAGCAAACTCCGGAGCGAGCATTTATTGGGAAGGAAGCGAGCCCACGCCTAATATTTATCGGACGGGGCCGGTAAACACAGGCGCCGCGGCTTTCAGAAAATGAAAGAATGGAAGAGGTTAAAAGCTGGAAATGGGAGAGCGCCTCCATTTTTTTTCAACAGATGAAAGAGGTTTACCACTCGAAACTATTGTGTGATGAGGAATTAAAGCGGCCGAGAGGATTCGCTTCAAATACCCTTTGTCCGCCATGAGCGAGAGCTTTAAGCGGGCTACGTGATGGACTAAATGTGAGAAGGCGTGGCGACAATATATAGAGGGAATTTCGAAAAATCCCATGAAAAGCCAGGGTTGATGCGACTGATTCCCCTTCGAAAACACGACTTTGTCTAGCTAAAGAGTAATCATAATGTTGTCTCAGGACTGATGTGGTGGAACTAAAACATGTCGAAAGAGGAACGTTTCGCGGCTTCCCACAGGGAAATGTTTAAGCTAGTTGGAACGATTTTCATGAACAGATTTAAGTGAAAAACAAACATTGCACGTACGCATGTTCTTATTACTGGCATCTCTACGTAAAAATTAAAAATATTACTATTTTTCGATTTTATTTTAAGGTCCTGCAATGATATTTCAACAAGTATGGTAGAACATGGAAAATATTTCGTAATGATTAGATCACATATGAACTGATTTTCTCCAAACCGCGAAATAATACATTTCATCATGGTATACTAATTGGCTAAAAATAACAAGATATCACACCGACACAGAGTAAAGATATACAGAGAGGACAGATGGCGCTGAAAGTGGCCCAATAACCACCGATAATAAATTTACTTCCGACGAGGGTTTCCATGTTATTACATCATCCCATTGCGCATTCCACCATGTTCTAAATAAGTGAATTGTGACTTGAGTTGCAGTAGTTCAAGTTTGAATGAGAGTTGAGTTACGTGAAAGCAAGTATTTCCTCAGCTATTTCACGGAATTTACATAGCAGCTGGTATGGAAAAGACTCGTGGAAAATGAACGAGGAAAAGAATAAGACTGAAAGAAGCGGTTTTGCTTGGTGTTCAGCCATAAACTGAAAAAAAAACTCTGGAATGGCGGAATAAAATTTAAGTTTCCTCAGTTTCCCATAAGACCCTGTGAGGTAACTTATTTCATAAATTTTTACTGGTCACGCATTGAAATCGGACCATTAGAAAATGAACGGAGAAATGAGAATTCCTTTTGAGCGTTTTACATGCTAGTGAAGTAGATTGCGAAAAAGGTTTGGTAACAACATGTACTGTTAATGCAGGTCCAAGGAATGGGTGATGCCAAGGAATGTCTACTCTGTGACACCGAGCCGAAGATTTTAAAAAGCACTTAGTTATAATCTTCCATCTGGATTTCGAATACCGCGTCGAAAACTCAGGTTATAACATGTTGTAAGGCAACAAATTTAAATTGTAATTCTTGTATCATTTTCATAGCTTAATGCACAGCGAGTTCGATCGATAAAACTTATGATCTTCAATAATATGAAGGTGTAGAATTTTTTTTCGATTACCTAGTAAAATCATTAAAATGGGCATTCGATGACGCTTGATTGAGGATGCAGTCACCTTAATGTGACCGATTTCGATGATTTCCCTCATGGCTGACAGTGATATAAAACATTGCCAACGGTCGCATTTAACATTTCTAAGAGGAAAACTGCTGAGTTATAGTTCAATGCATCAACACGCCTATCCAGGAAATATGCACCGGTTAGATTTGTTTACCATTTTTCTTCAAGTGGAGCGAGCGAGCGCATAGCGTGCAGGCGAGTGGGCACAGTTTATTTCTTAACTATTCACCGGTAAAGCTAGTGGCGATGTTGGAGACATTCAATTAACTTCGCAAGAGCCATTTTTTCGAAAAAAAAATATTTTTGGGAAGTGTCTTGTTTTCAACATATTACAATCAATGATTATGTTCTTCAGGAGGCTTTAGATTCGGGGAAAATTATATCACTCGGAAAAGTTAAAAAAAGATATACTATCAATCTATGGGGGTGAAAATTCGGATTCTATCTTTTGCATCACTATAAAAACTGCCTCTTTGGACTGCGTTTTGAGCCACATTAATCAGTTACCTATCTATTCCTGAACATTTTTCAATCTGATTTTGACAATACAACGTTTAGAAATATTTAAAGAAGAAATACCACATACCATTGAGAAATACTTACGGTGGGTTATCACATTTTTTTAGAAATAGAAATACATAACACTTATTCCTCCTTACTAATTACATAAGTACAATTTTTCATCGCAATATTCAATTTTGGTTAAGGGGAATATAGGCACCCCATAGGAAATACCCGTTTCGGGGCTACCATCACCTTATAACAAAGAAGCAGCGGTTGGTGCAATTGCATTACAAATTTTTCCTAGTTGCAAAAAAATTTCGGTGGATAACACTCTTCACTAATAAGCACCGATAATAAATTTACTTCCGACGAGGGTTTCCATCTTACTACATCATCATTAGGTCATATTATTTTGCGGAAATTACACATTTTATCTCTTCATTATTCCCACGGTCCTTCATCATTTGGTTAATGTATCCCATTCTAGGTCTGAATACCTGTCTGACACGTGGGTCACTAAACCATCCAACGTAACGTAACTAAAAGTCTAACATCAATTTGGAGAGCTACATAAAACACAAGTTATGACTGATGACAGCTGTTTAGTACAGAATAAAATCTTCTGAGTTTCGTTCAATCCTTGAAAATAGGTTTGGAACATACAGCAGATGCGTCATCATCATCAGTCGTCATCAATTTGAAGTCGGTTCACTACAGCTCTCCCCTCCACCCTCCTCCCTGCCAACCACATGATTCCTACATAGCCATTCATTTTGACGTAAAATCTAAAGGCTCGAGTGGAATATAGTACATAACAAAGAAATGAAACGTTTGATAGAAGAACCTTGATGCACGCGCATATACGAGCTATATGGAATCCTCTTTAAGCCAAATAGATTTCCATGAGTGACGTCGGGCAAACGGATATTCAGTCGATCGTCAAACTTTGTATTCGTCCGCCTGAGACGCCATATCTTTCACGACCTTCTAGTGTCTAAATTTTATATGTAATTTAATATAAAGCAATAATGTTTCAAACGAGATATGAATATTTAATTCCATTAATTTTTTTTTAATTGAAGCTTTCGCCGGCAGTACAAGTTCTTTCCTATACACCGAGATAAGCTATAATTTTTGAAGAGGTAATTTACCATCCACCAACTCTGAAGGGTATGCTTATTGCAATATTTATGGAGTTAATTTTAGATACAATAGCCTAAAGTCAATCAGGACCTATTTGAAAGATCCTTTGTGTACATGGACTCAAGCGATTTCATCTATTTACCGTAATATACGACTACCGACTGTACTATACCAAATATTGGATATAAATACTACTTCATCTTTGCTTTACGCATCTTTGCATAGCGATATTCAAAGTGTACTCCTCGGAACCATAGGGTTTCGAATCGTTTAAAGAACGGCAGAACTCGCGGCGTATTAACTTAAAGGAGTCCTCACTAGTGGCCACACAATTTTGTGAAACTCACAGCGGAAAACTCATCACACTTCGTTGCGAAATTGAGGCTCGGAGGGACAAGGACTCACGGGTCTGAGCACGAACCCCAGGTCCAAGCAAATGATTGGGACACTGGTCATAAATATTTAACCAGAAAGTTAATAAAATACAAATAAAAGTTGAACACTTCGTAAAAAAAACTGCTACGAGCGAGCATAAGGGGGTTTCACTACTTTTAGAGAGATTAAGCTGGAAGCCTTTAGAGACTCGGAGGCTACACGCTAGGCTTAGCTTGCTGGAGAATTTCAGAACTGGTGTGCTTCAAAGAAACATAGAGAATATTATCATTACGTCTCAGTCCATCTCCAGGTCTGACAGAAGCGTTAAAATAATAGAGATACATTTCCGAATAGATAGGTACAAAAACATGTTTTTTTCCGCGCACAATAAGCGACAACAATAAAAACTGAGCTTCACTAAATACACTCCCATAATACACGTCACCATTTCACCTCCCAATACCTTATCCCTTACATCTTTACACGGCTATTGTCCTAACATCCCCCGCCACACGCCCACGCGGCGGCTCGCAGGGTAGTATGTAGATGGTTTGACAGTAGAGCTTGGCGCTCGAACTTGGGTACTCCATGACATCATATGCACGGTACTTGTGAGGCCATCACGCTCCTTAAAGCCCCTATGAGATTCACAGCGGATGAAGACAACACTATTTGCAACAACCTAACACAATTATGTTCCAAATTGTTGATAACATTAAATTGCTTAAGCACCACTTTTACAAGACGATAAAAATAAGAATATTTTTTCAGGTGAGCCCTGAAATGTTTTTGAGTAGTTTATGTATTTGAGGAAGTGTTCCAAAAAACATTTCAATCTCATAAAGGTTCTTTTAACCGAGAAAATTTAAATACCAATACTCAAGTGTAACCGCAATCTTCAAAAGCGAAAACTTGTAACGTGGAAAGCTGTGACGTCGTAGAAGTTTTCAGACAGAGAACAGTAACATAAATGCGAATAAATAGTATAGATTAAATTTTATGGGTCAACCTTCATGGTACTTCCCAATACTGCTTAGTTCCATCTTTATTTTACATGAAAATCCGCGAATAACCTCATTTACCCTTAAACATTTCAGGTGTGTCTTGAAATGTTCCATAAAATATTTCAACACGCATAAAGGTTCTTTGGGCCGAGAAAATTAAATACTCAAGTGTGACCGCAATTTTCACAAGTGAAAATTTGTAACGTGGAAAGCAGTGACGTCGCCGCCGTTTTCAGACAGAGAACATTAAAACGAATGCGAATCAAATGGCATATATTTAATTTTTATGGCTCACCCTCCATTGTGCTTCGCAATACTGCTTAATTCTATCTTCATTTTACATGAAACTCCGCGAATGCCATTCTTCCTACGCCCGCAGTCCCATTACGC
Organism: Ceriagrion tenellum; assembly: GCA_963169105.1. Taxonomy (NCBI): domain Eukaryota; kingdom Metazoa; phylum Arthropoda; class Insecta; order Odonata; family Coenagrionidae; genus Ceriagrion; species Ceriagrion tenellum. The sequence continues at coordinate 56,942,885 of OY720636.1, read as the reverse complement.
GAGGGAATTTAAGGCGCCGTCCGCGCAAAAAGTACTTCGCGGGAGGAGATTACAGTTCGCATCAGCGCGCCGCCAAATGCGAGCAGCGATGAAACCACATTGCTGGAGGGCCGTGCGTAAAAATCGCTGTAAGGCCGAGGGAACAAATGTTTACCGCCGGAATGACATCGCTTACACTCGCATCCACTCGAATGACGCAACGGTATTTGCTCGCGTCGCGGGGGCGAGGTTAGAGGAGGAGATGGACGGAAAGAAAGGAGGAGAGAGCTGGAAAAAATCGGTTAAAACGCAGTCTTCTCGGGAGGGGCAAAGGGTGGAGGCGGGGAGGGGGGGGTGGGGCGGAAAAAACTCAATTGGACGTCTAGTTTGTTTGGGCTTGACCCTCGCACAGGGAAATTCCGCTCAAGTGCAAGAATCGAGGCAATGAGGCGCGTCTGCCTGAAAAAATAATCACGGATTCGAACCAGGGAGCGATGGGAGGGGAATACAAAGAGTAAATGCTTCTAAGAGGAAATATACGCAAAGAAAGACTGTTTTCATTGAACTCTCAAGACTAACAATTTACACTGGTAAAAGATAACAGTTTCTCCAGCCTACCTACTGGTAGGCTGGAGAAACTCTCTCCTACTCTCTAGATCAGAAACGGTACTAACGAACTGGCGCTCCTGACATAAAGATGCCAGTGTAGTGTTATGTAGAGATTGGCCATTCTGTAAATTATCGCGGTAATTTTCATATTTCCGCGGTATTTGACGTAATTTACAGCAGCCCTTAAAATTACCGTAATTTTCTTAATATTAACCTTCGTCTCAGAAATTTTTCATACCTATATATTCCAAACAATTATTTTAAACGAATTATGTATAAATTTGATTCAACCTTAATAATAAATTAAGGCTATTGAAACTCATTAGTGGAATATTTTTACTCGTGGAATATTTGTTTGGCTATCACTTTTAACTGTTCGAAAAAATTTCTCATAAAGAAAACAACGCTGATTTCCGCGTGGGCTGAGGTATTTGTTTATAATTCTTTTTTGTTTCTAATATATTAAAGTAGCAATAGCTATTATTTAAATGCCTTTAACCCCTTTTTATTGCATTTGGATTTTCTATTACATCCTCGACTAAATCATAATGGCAGAAAATTAAAAATTACCGGAAAATTATGGAAATTTTCGAAAATTATCGTAATTTACCGCGGTAAATTACCTCAAATGAAAATTACGGTAATTCACCATCTCTAGTGTTATGGGCAGGGAGCGAAAGTAGCCACGAACAATTGGTCTCAAGTTATTTCTTTAAAAAAATGCATGGTCAATGCAAAGTGTACAGGAAAATATTGTTTGGTAAGTAGTACAGGAAAATATTGTTTGGTAAGTAATTGGATATCACGACTTTACCAGTCCATTTTGTGACTAAATAGGGCATGACTAGCACATGACTTCAATCGATAATCAACTCTAATCACCATTTCCGTAGTATTATAATGCTTAGCTCTTTAGCAACAGTCTTCTACATCTAAATACTACCCAGCGAGCCGTCGCATGGGTGTGTGGCGGGGAGTGGTAGGACATCAGCTGTGTGAAGATATAAGGGATGAGGTTTTGGGAGGAGAAATGGTGAAGTGTATTACGGGAGTGTATAAGTATAGGTCAGTTTTTATTGTGGTCACTTATTGAGCGCTGAAAGAACAAGTTTCTGTACCATCTGTTCGGTAATGCATCTGTTTCTCTTATTTTAGCGCTTCTGTCAAACCTAGAGAAGTAGTGAGGCGTCATGATAATATTCTGTATGTCGCTCTGAATTGAGTTTCTCAAGCAAGCTAAGCCTAGCGTGTATCCTCCGCGTCTCTAGCGGTTATCGCTCGATGGGTTAGGCAATGGTACCCCTTTTGTCTTTGTTTCATAAAATTTCTGCGGAGGAAGTGGTAAGAGATGTGTGGAGGGAACTAGAAGTTGAAAATGAAGTAGGGGCCAGCTGGTAAAGTTGGTTGAATTCGCGAACGAACAGGCGCGTGTAGGTATTGGCTAATGAATCTTCGAATGGATTTTATGGTCAAAGATCTTCGAACGCAAGATTTAGTGGATGCATGACAAAAGCATTGCCGGAAATGCGGACGAAGATAATTGCACCCAGACAAAAGTTATGAGATGCTGTTGGACAAATAAAGTGAGGTTAGTCATATAAGTACGGGGACAGAAACGAGTAATGATGCAGAAATGAAAAGTTTTGCAATTATCCACAGAAATTAACTTCACTACGACCCAGGTTTCGATGTTTCTACATCATCGTTAGGTGACAAACGAAGTTAAGTGCACACAGTATATAGTCATTTTCTTGCTTCCGAAGACAGTTTTACCTCATAATTGACCTGACCGGTTATTCGAAGATCCGGATTTGTATTCCGGTCAAATAAAATGATTTTTTTCATGGCAAATATCGTCCCTTTGGCGAAGACCAATATTTTCTCCGTTGCCGTCCGTATCAGGCAGCGTAACTCCTTGTGTGTGTGAGACATTCCATGTGTGTGCCACGGTGACGGAGAAACCTCTATACTCTCAAGGGAGGATGCGAGATAGATAAATCCCGAGGCAGTAAGGATGGAGAAGCAGAGGGCAGACGTCGAGGAGGGGTAAACACCCGAGGAAGGAAGGCGATTGGGGGATGCAAGGAGGAAGAAATTGCGTTATATTTCCCCCGAGTCATCCCCTCCCCATATCTCCGCGGACAGGAATCCTCTCTCTCTCTCTGGGATATACACAGGCCTACCAACCCATGGAAACTTCCCAGAGACGGAAATTCCAGGAGATAATATTTTTTTTAAATACGACGATCACGAGTGATGTTTACTGCACATTGTACGTACAAACTTAAAATAAAATTTCAATGTTAGCACTTGAGTAAGCGATTGAGAGAACTGAAACACATCGTTATAATTGTACTTTCAATGCTACTAATAAAGGATCATATGCAAAAATTCACCTAAGATAGGTATATACGACTATTTTTAAAATTACAACATAAGACTTAGAGTTGCCGAATATATTATTCCGATGGTTATTAAAATGCAAGATGTCTTCATGGTAAACGAATATTTAATTTTCACTTTTATACAAATATATCACAAAGCTTTTATTTTTTAATCTACAAATAGCGACTATGAAGTAATTCTAGATTAATCGAATCGTAAAAAACGAAAATATAAGAAAATTCAATTCCTTTAATAGAATGAAAGGAGAATTAAAAATCTCAAAGGAGAGAATATTCTAATCACAAAATTTTCATGTGCATTCAAATATTATTACGCTAGAGTCAAATAGTAAATAAATATACGTTTACAATCATAGAAAGCGTTGATAACCCTGGAGTTGTCGGTTTCCGGGGAAATAAATTCCGGAAAATTACATTGAATAGCTTATGTACGACTGCCACTTGGTGTAATATGTGATCCACATTAATCTGTAGTATGAGTGAGCAAGCCAAATTCAATATTAGCAATTGAGAAAACTAAAGTACACAAAAATTAACCAACGAGCGGCATATGGCGTACTTTAATGTTCTATAACTTGGAAAATTTTCGAATACACAATTCTCATTATTATTAAACTGGAAGATCAATTAAACAGAAAGGAAGATCAGCAAAAAGCAGATTAACAGAAGTTATGAACAGCAAAAGTATAAGTCTCACGTTTTGACCGTCTAAAGATGACGAAAATAACCCAGCGAATTTGTTTTCAAAGAACAACGGAACTAGCTGCACAGTAACTTCAACGGAGTAACCCACGAGTGATCACACAATTGTGAGGAGTTCACAGAAGAAAAATCATTCTCCTGCACTGGGAATCGAACCCAGACTCCTCGATTCTGCGCGTCTCGGCGCCAAATCGAGGGCTCTGGGTTAGATTCCCAGTCCAGGTGAATGATTATTTCGCTGCGAATTTCACATGTCAGCGAATTCATTTTATTTTTATGGTTTTTATTCCTTTTCTTGCTCCAAATTAGTTCATTCTTTTGATTTTTTTCTCCTCCTCTCATCATATATATTATTTCTCAAAGGTGTTTTTGTCGCAACGCCATAGTTCCCATAATTCTTCATCAAAATTAATGATTCTAGCATCGTTTTAAAGCTAATATTCCCCGCTATTGACGAAAAATAGACAAATGGTTTAAAATTTAAGTTTTTGTTAAAAAATATAAAATTGAAGTTTTTGTTAAAAAATAATACAGCGCCATCAGTTGACAATATAATTAACTAATATGTTGGCTATGGTTACGTTCTTAAAAGACTGTTGGAGGCGTCATCTACTAACACATCGTTTAGTTAGATTGTTTACGTTCTACATGCGATCAGTGTGACCGTTTACCGCTTACCGTTTGCGTTTACGTTATGTATCTTTGACACAAACATAAATAAAATATAATTGTCCATGGGAAGAAACAGGTATAAGAACAGAAGAAAGAAGGAGGAAACAGGAAGAAGCTGCTTACAGTGCGAAATTTTCGCACGGGTCAGCTAGTCCATCCATATTCCATTTTTTGCTTTTTCCTTCTTATCGAAACCCTTTAAGTTTTGTATCAATCTTCTAATGATATTTTTAGAGTGTATAATTTCATTTGTTATCTCCATATATTCCATTGGTCCATATGCTAACCATATGCTATTTTTTTCTTTTTTCTTCTTATCGAAATTCTTGAAGTTTTGTATCAATCATGTAATGGTATTTTTAGAGTGTATAATTTCATTTGCTATCTCCATGTCGTCCATTGGTCCCACTGGTTGCCATTCTGGCTCTAGTAAACATTATTACAGATCAGAATATTTTATTACTTAATATCAAATAACTTAAAGCGGGAGAAGAGCGCTTTAATGTGGGTGGCGGGATATCTCAAATATCCACTTCTGATTTCAGTGGTCTACCCCGGAGAGCAAGGGATAGTTGGCAACTCTTGGCACACAGGGTGGGGAAGGAACCATGCGGTGGTTTAAGGAGTAAAGGGGAGTCGCCTTTTTTTTAGCGGAAAATTTCCTGGTAAACCGAATTTTCCCTCGCACACCCGGCGGGGATAAATTAGAAGGCGAGAATTGAGCAAAAGTGGTGCTGCGAGAGAGATTCAGCCCGTTCGCACTGGAGTTGTTTGAGACGCTGGCTGGAAGGGCGCCAAGGGAAACCCTTTTGTGTCGGAATGTCCCCCATTCTCCTTTGCCGAACGCAAACAATGCCAAGGGATTTATCGCGGCATTATATTATTACTACTTGTAGTTATACGGACACTAAAAAGGCGGGGAACTAAAAGGCCGTTTTACACGACACTCATTTCAGCACGGGGAATCTTACTCGAGTCAGCATACAAAAAATTTGGATCCTGGCAGTCTCGGATAAGCCCTTTCATTCCGGGTACATTCATTAAGGAGGAGATGTAAAAAAACATTTGTGACAGAGTGCTATTGTATTTGAGTTGTATTGCAATCTTTTACTCTTTTTACTATTATCACTAATAAATGGTTTTATTATTACAAGATTTTATTGAGTTTCACCCGTTTGTCTGAGTCAAATCTTGTGATTGAAATTCAATCTACTTCCTAATACCGTAGAGATCTGAAAATTTGTTCATTAACCCATTTCCGGTGACAATACAATTATCCATTTAACAATAAAATTGACAATACAATTATCAATTTGAGTGATGACCATACTTTATCAATTGCACCTTTACCACAAAGTTTTCTTGAGAATGAGGTGTTTATCAGAAGTAACATCAGGCGTCACTTTGTGAAAATGTGTGATGTTCATGATGAATAATAAAACTTTTACTATTTTCACACATTATCAATGATAATGACACTCTGTGATGAAACCTGGTCAGTGAAAAATAAAAAAGTGCGAAAATAGTATAAGTTTTATTGTTCATCATGAACAATGAGCTGTTTATACGCGCCAAATCTGGTAACCAAGATTTAACCAATACCCGATAACTTAGAGTTATGAAACTTTGTCCATAGATTGGATTGGATTTTTGGGGAGGCGACGGACAGCTAAGGTCATTGGCGTCATAGGGGACAAGTAAGGGAGGAAGGGTGGATAGAAACCCGGCGTCGGAATTAACCTGCTCTTAACGTAAGGCGCCAATGGGATCACGGTTTAACATCTCATCCGACAGACGGAGTACCTTACTTGGAGTGCCCTTTACAAGACTCTCAAGAAGGGATCGAGTTTCCTCTGAAAATTATTTTAACCCTGGCCGCCTCTATGGTTAGCCAGAACTCTAGCCACCACACCAACCCGATCGTCCTTTGTCCATAGACCCACTTCCGGTGTAAATAGATTAACCAATTAATGCCGACAGTAATTAATTAACTAAGCGTTCATATTCGACGGATGAACCGTCCATTACGACGCCCCTCTTTTCCACCAGTCGTTCTCCTCGATTGCAGCTCTCGTTTACGGTCTGATCCGATCCAAGATCCGCTCAATAAAAGGTGTAGTGTCACTATAACTCCCGAAAACAAATAAAAATTCACAAGCATTGGGTTAGGATTCATTTCAAAAATCACAGATGTAATTTATAAAGTTTGAATAGCATTACTAGTAATCGAAAACAAATTTTCGCATTTTAGGGAATTTTATTAAACAATAAAACACTTTTCCTTAAAAAGTCGGTTTCTACTATGTATTATTACATTTAAACTCATTGTTTCGTCTTTTCATAGTTTTGGCGAAGCTTATCCATATCTACTGAAGTGATTTCTAACGATATTCTTATAATTAGAGCCACATATTTAATTCAGTTCTCATCAAACGCAACTAATTAATTCTTAATTAAAGTAATGGTATGCAAAATAACGTAAAGATTTCTGACCGAGGCATGCGCAGAAGCATGCGAGTTTATTAATATTGTTCATACATACTGTTCAATGCCTTTTGTACAATATTTAAACTCGCTGATTACGATGATCACCAAAGTTATAACATCAATAGTCTTTAAATCCTCACTCTACTTATTCTGAGGTACTGACATACTTCGCCAGATTATTTGGAGCACATTCCAGGGAAATGGTATTCCAATGGATGCGCACGACAAGAAACGTTGAGGACTGCTGAGGTTAAAGAGTGCCATATAACTCCAGTCATTGGTGAACGTTAGACATCTAAGTTTATCACTACCAACTAAAAAAGCGCGGAAAAGCTTCTTTATGCGACCACTTAAAAATTGACTGACGGATTTTCTTAAACCATTTTGAGTTGTAAAAGATTCAGTTTACATTCTGACACGGACAGAGTAACACGCCTTGATAATGGAAAGCAAGTCGTTTTCCGAAACGTCGGCAAACATGAAGCCAATCACCTGGTGCAGAGCCCGAGAAAAGTTTATTAATCATTTTGAGTAGGTTTGCGGAGTGGTCGTTTACATGGCTATTGAGATTTGTTACCGATTGGATGACCCCGAACAATATTGAAGTGATGTCGAGGGAAACTCGCGGATCAATGAAAGTCGTGACATTTCAAGAGTACCTACGACGAAAAAGCTTTCTCAGAAACTGCCTAGCGTCTCGGGGAGTTGAGCTGGATCTGGCAGTTATGAAAGAGACAATTTCACGCATTGGATTGTGCGTGGGGCGGGCTCTGTCCTTTTCCATCGAACTGGCCTTCCGTGTTCATACTGGTGGTCAATGAGGGACGCACGAACGTTATGAAAGAGAGTAATCGATTAAGACACTTATGACCGGTGGCGAGAACATTTTGTAATTAAAATAAACTAAAGCTCATAAAAATATTTAATTTGCAGTAGAACATCTAGCAGTATCATAGCTCATCTACCAATAGTCAATTGCTTTGAAAGTTTGTTCTACTACTCTACAGCTGGATAAAATTTATGAAAGTTTATCTTAAGCATGATTGCTAATGCACATAATAATTAGCCCGCTAGATTAAACAATCTCCTCATTCGTCACAATGTCATTGAACAAAAAAGCATGTTATTGTTAAATTTCAGTTGAATTACATGTTTTATTGTTCAATAACATTGTGACGAAATAAAGAAATACGCATACATGAAGAAATAAACCTCATAAAAATATTTAGTTTGCACCAGAACATATACTTACCAGTTTCATAGCTCATCTATCAATAGTTAATTTCTTTGAACGTTTGTTCTACTACTCTACAGCTGAATAAAATCTATGAAGTTCATCCTATGCATGATTGCCAATTCACATAATAATCAGCAAGCTAGAGTAAACAAACTTATCATTCGTTACACAGTATCTTTTTTTCAATTCAGAAACTATACAAGCGTTTGTAAGATCAGATATCTCGCAAAAAAGGACTACGATCCAACGAAAGTACTATTACTTTTTACACGCAAGCTTGCCGACAATAAAATAATCACCCGCGAAAATCGAGTGTTTAATAAAGGCCACAACCGAGATGGCTGTTACGATGAAAAAGACATGCTTATGCACACAAAGCAGCTTTTATTCTGCAAATAAATAATTTATTTGGTCAATAAAGATGCTAACAGAGAGGTAAATTCAATTTTTCTTGGCTAAGCCTTTATTTCCTAAATTCGTTACATTTATTCTGAACGTTTACACTTTATTTCGCGTTACAGATGCAATATTTTCTAGACCTCTTATTTATTAATAAAACATTTTCAACCGTTACCTCACCTATGAGATTTCATAATTATACATTCTTTCTTCACTGACTAGAGTATTTTTCAAACATTAATGTTCAAATTTTTATGACTATTTTCTCGTCAATAGTTTATAATAATAAAATTACACCCACTTTAAAAAATATTCAAAGCACAGGAGAAGGAAGTATGTATTTGCGGAAAGTTAGAGGTGAGATAACAGCATCTATTATTTCTCAAAACCTGTCTTTCCCTTAAGAAAAAATATTAATTAATATTTTCCTACAACCGGTTAAAAGGCCTATATTGGGTATGGTTATTCGTCAACCAATGAACTAATCCTTTTAAAAGTTTTACTTAAAATATGTCTTAACAACCCACAATCAAGCCGATATCACTCTGATAATAATTTTTCAAATCTGAAATGAATAACTAACACAGATGGCCAACAATTTATACTTTTTAACAGCGAATTCCTCTTTGTAGAATTTGTATCAAAGCCGCTTTGATTACAAGTCGTTAAAAAAAACTGAAAGGGCCATCGGGGTATTGTGTGTCGTAAAATGATTGTGCTTTGTTCTTTTTCCTCTTATTTGGTTGGCTGGATCCCAAACAACCGTGTTAAATAACGCCGCACTCATCCAATTAACGTAATGGATGTTCGACATCAGCAACCCCTTTCTGTAATTAAAACTAATATATAACGCGGGCGATGAAGGATCTTAATAGAGGCTAATTAGCTCGATAAAAACATACATAACTTTTGTAACCGTGAGCAAATCGAAAATTGAAGCGAGAATTTAATCTTTACATGCCTCAAATAACGATGAGTTCACAAACGGTTCTTATCCACTGCATTGTTACGATAAATTCTACGTTGTTACGCATGTGATAATACAAAAGTCGAGGCATTCAATTTTTATGAGAGGTCAAGCATTTTTATCATACTTAGCATTTAAGAAGAGTGTTACTGAAAGGACAGTCACGAACAGCTCTCTGCACATCTCATGATGACATTTCTAGCGGAGTATGGCACGCGTTTTCCAAAGATTAACTTTAAGTTTTTAGCAGACGAATCTCTTCATCAATCATTTACTCAACGAAAGCCAGTGAATGTATCAGCAAGCTGAAATCACAGTAATCAACCTGACATAAAATTCACATAACAATCTAATTTGTGTTTGGGTGAAAGAGCATATTTCGCAAGAATGGAAGGAAGGCGAGCTACTCCTGAAATTCCTCCATTCCGAAATCCCTACAATCCTAATTTTTATAAATCCTCAAGTTCAAACAATCTTCTTCTAATTTGACAGGAGTTGTGAACAGTTATGAACGATTAGATACTCGCAGAGCGCTGAGCTTATTACGCCAATAAAATGCAGCCTTTCTGGCTGCTTTGAATTTTTCTTCCGAAGGCAAAAGTTTGGCTAAATAACCCGGCTCCATGGAGAAAGGCATCATGTACATGATGTAGCGTCCTTACCAGAGGAGGCTTTCATCAGTGACCTTAACCTTATAACATTTATTAATCTTATATTTCATATTTCACACCGTAAATCCAAGCAGAACAATGCTTTAATTAAGGCGAAATTTAAAAAATATAAATCTTGAGTCATTAATAATATTACGCGCATGGTGATTTCCACCGAATAAGAGGAGGCACCTGAGCGAAATGTGATCCAAGAATTTCTTTCGACCTACGCGCAAAGTTATTAAAACTCAATGAGATTCGCGAATAGCACTCCAAATACCATTAGGACCGAGCGTTCATGAGACATAAAGTTGATCGTATTTGGAGTAAGATATTTTTGTATTATCTTTAAGATTTCTATGAATACCAACAGAGAAAAAATTTGAGGATGTGAGCAAAGAAGACATACAAAAACTACAAAAGGCCCATAAGTATTACAATGCTATTGTAAATCGAGCACTGCATAACGGTAACCGAACGGTATTACTGGTATTTTACATATGAATTTTTAAGGGTTCTAAACAGCCTTCTGGAACACCTTAAAAATTTAAAAATAATATCAGAGGTTAAAAAATAAATTAAACAATGGTTGATAACAACAACTGATCTATAAAACTCTATCTTTAATAGTAGAATAGGATCTGTACATCTGTAAATAACTGTTGTAAAATGTAAGTAAAAATTTTCCATACTATTTATATAAATATTTTAATACATACTGAGGCTAAATATTTTAAACACTTCAATGTATTTTTGTCTGGGCTTGTCTGGAGGTGACAATTTATATAATTACATATATAAACAAGACAATACAAAAATAATACATCAAATGTATTTCACCCCGATTTTCCTTTACCGCTTTCGGAGGACGAGGATTGTTAAAACTAAATATTAAGTACCTATATAAAATAATAATTAAATAATATTGCTGATCCACGTTTTTAAAAACAACTTGTACAGATTGTAACTTTTAAGTTTGGATACAGATTACTTCCACGAAGAGAAGCCTAAAACTGCAAAGTGTAATATTATATAATAATAAGAGTCCGGTTTAGCGAAACAAAGGGTGGAAACCGCTTTTTGCGAGCCGTTGCCTTCGAAGCTCTCCGAACATCAGCGATTTCGGAGAATAAAAGGCGGGGCCCGAAAATGATAATAGCAGATCCAACGCTCGTCGAGGGAGGTAGTTCAAGTAACATCAGCACGAGAAGGAAATGTATGATTGCTGACACCTCAGTCGACCTTTTGATTTTCCCTAGCGTTCGCCATCTCTGTAGGAAAGATCTCCGATGGAAAGATAAGAGAGAAATGCTTTTCCCTCCGATTAGGTCACATCTCGAGCACGCCGCGAGCGTTTGGGACCCTGTACAAAAAGAATTTATTCGCTAAGTAAATAAAACGCACAGAAAAGCCGCTCACCTGGCTAATAACAGCAACGAGCGAACAGAAAAAGTGTCACACAGCTGATGGAAGGATCAGGTAGGGGACAGAGAGTCGGAGGTTACATTACCAGGAAAACTCCGATCAGGTGAGTTTCAGTAAGACAAGAAGGATATTATTTTAACCCAGCGCTATATCTCTACAACAGATAGGAGTGACAAAAAATGAGAGACACACAGTCAGACTGAAACTCCTTCTTGCCTCGCATCATCAGTAATTATGTCAAAAATCAGTGCGACACTAACTTCAAAAACATCGTTGGCACATACTTCATCTCCGTCCTCTTTCCCCTCTTTTTCGCAATTTCCACTTTTTCCATGGCTCGCGCCGCAAACTAAGAAATAATATTAAAAAATTCGAGCGGAGTGTGGCACTCAATGGATCGGAAGTATTGACCAGAACAGACTAGAAGCCTCTGAAACCTGGTGCTGGAGAGGATGCAGGAGATGAAATGGACGGACAAGAAAAGAAATGATGAAGTTTACAGAAGAGAAGAAGAGGAGAGGACCATATGGAACACTATACTGAAAAGAAGAACCAGATGGATAGGACACAACCTGAGACACAATGGGTTTGTGAGGAACATAATTGAAGGCAAAATAGAGGGAAAAGTCCCCAGCGGAAGGCCCAGGAATAAGTTTACGGACCAAAGAAAGAGGAAAGTACATAGGAAGAGATACCAGGAGGTAAGGGAACTAGCATTAGATAGGGAAGGGTGGAGGGCTGAAGTCTACCAATCATAGGATTGAAGAACCTAAGACTGACATTCTGAAAGGAAATTTCTGAGCCACCATGGCAACCACCTTCAAGGTTGGTTGAGCATAAGAATGTGGAGTGTAATTTAAACACAATATTATCCTCATAGTTAATCTGACAATCAATACAGGTCTTTGGAAATGTTCATTCTAATATCTCCTATACCCCAATCGCCGGAATATCAAGAGCCTCACTTCTAGGGAATTAGCATTAGATAAGGAAGGATGCAGGACTGCAGCCAACCACTCCAAGGATTGAACGACCAATGACGAAGATGACGATCCCAACACTCCATACCACACGCCTTTGTAGCGGCTCATATCGTAGTATGTAGATCTCTCAGAGCAATCGACTCAGCTAAGCGCGCTACCCCTTCCGTGAGACTCAATAATAACGTATCGCACCGCTCGAAAATAAGCACCGCCGTGAGAACACAAAGCCCATTTAACCCCCTCCATCCAAGAGTGAGAATTTTCAACACGCGTGGCTTCGGCGGGGAAATGTTTTCGAGTATGAGCGAAATGTTTTAATCCCCTGCGGTGCTGTCGGCACGTGTCCTCCATTGCCTCGGCGCGAAATCCATGCCTTCACCGTCGCCTACTGCATTATTGAACACCCAGACGCAAAGCCACTTGCCATTCGGAGGGAGGGATTGTGCGCGCACCATCAAAAAGGGGACTAGCAGTTGTCACCGCATCGCTTACCATTCCGAATATTGGATTGCCGAAGCTTTCCGCCTCGTTCCCTTCTCACGTTGGCTCACCTTGTTATCGATGCGCTACTCCCGATCCGTTCAATATCAGATCGGCAACACCGAGCCTTAGATATAGGGAAGTGACCTTCGACCCGAAAATATGAGCACATATAATCTACATTTACATACTTCCCTGCGAGGCGCCGCATGGGCGTGGGGTATTAGGACACCAGCCGTGGAAAAAAGTACGGTTTTTGGGGGTGAAATGGTGATATGTATTATGGGAGTGTATTTATTGGAGCTCAGTTTTCATTGTGGTCGCTTATTGTGCGCGGAGAGAACGAGTTTTTGTACCTATCTATTCGGCAATGAATCTATCTTATATTATCGCTTCTCTCAGATGTAGAGATTTAGTGAGGCGTCATGATAATATTCTCTACGTCACTTTGAGACACACCAGTTCTAAATTTCTCAAGCAACCTAAGCCTAGCGTGTAACCTCCGAGTCTCTAGGGGCTCCCACCTTTATCCCTATAAAAGTTGTGAAACACTGTATGCTCGCTCATAACAGTTTGTGCAGTGTGCAGCTTTTCTTAGCATTTTGACAATATTGTGGTCAAATCTTTTTGTCCAGGATCCCAAATGCTCGCCGCCTATTCGAGATGTCTCCTAAACAGAGCAAAGTAGCATCTCTCTTTTACTTTTTCATCTGAGGACCTTCCAATTACACGCTTAACAAATCCTAATTTCTTAAATGCTGTACCGCATATGTTTTGTATATATGTTCCCCACGAGATATCTGAAGTTTGTCAATCAATTTTTTATCAGCCATTTTTGAAAATTAATCACATTGTCTCCGTAATAATTTCTTCGGGATCAAAAAACCCTTCCGTTTGGAAGTAGTTTTAAACGTACCGCGCGAAAAAATGAGTCAAGTTAAAGACTTATTCATATATTTTCATTTGATAACTTAGAATCACTGTCATATAAAACTATATTACTGCACCATTAATAGTGTAATATTTAATTCATAGGTCCCACAACTGCTGACACTAAAACGTATAATTTGAATATGGTCTCAATTATGACTAGGGAACTATCTCGCTCTAACTACCTAGACTTAATGATTCGCACCGTAGGTCAATGAACTTGGATGCCTCAACTGATCATTCAGAGAAAATCTTAAAATTTTTAGATGGAAAAATATATTATCCAGAAGGATCAATGAAGGTATATACCAAGGCGACTATTACCCACAGCTTATGATTTACGTCCTTCAGACATACCGACATACCAAAAGCTTCGATAGAATGGGAGAAGGAAGGGACGATAGGCGAAACGAGAAATAGAACTTGGGATTAAAATTTATCCAAAGGATTTTTCGTCTTATTATTTCCTGTCATGGATTGAACAAGATCATTAGGTAATGAGCAATAACGAACCTGCAGGATAAGAATCCACGTCAGTTATTTGACACCGAGAAAGCGAAATACAGATAAAATACATTTAATTATTGTTGATATTTAAATAAAATGAACAATGAATAAAGGGAAAATGGAATTTTTAGGGCTGACCTTGAAAACATACAACTAGTATTCCGAATTCTGCTTCGTCAGATAAATAGGTAAAGGATGGGTAATTGAATTTAAAAGTGTGATTCCTGCAATGTACTAGAGTCCGATTTAAATACTTAAGACATGGCGTACCGGAAAAGCCTCCGAAGAATATTCATTGGAGAAGAGACAAAAACAAGTTTTCTAAGAAGACATGAGGAATGAAGAACGTTCCCAAAAGATGAGTACGGTCGAGGGGAAAAAGAGAAACAAATGTGTGATGGTCACTGGGTGAAGGGCACGCGATCAATGGGAATCTGTGAAAATGAGCAGATGGCCCAGTAGACGGCCGACAACCAAAGTGGGAAAAATAGCCCTGGAGATACATCGAGGAGAAGTGGGATGCAACGAATTTTCCAGCAATTTCAAAACGGTAATGCAGTCACTCATTCCGATCCAAAATCAATATTTTATTCATGAAGATCGCATGGTGGATCCTGAGAATCAATTTGGTGAATTATTTTGGAATTCTGCTCGACAACCGGTTAAGTTTCAAACCACATATAGATCAGCAGTTAAAAAAAATACTGCCTTGAGGGCAAGCTTGTCACCAATCCTCAGGAACAATTCTACGCCGCACCAAATAAAGAGTATTATATACTCGTCAGTATTACGTCCAACTATACTATATGGACCACCTGCATGGGCAGGCCTCCTTACAAAAGGGACAAAGAGAAAACTTGAAGTCCAAGAAAGGAAATGCCCGAGAAGTATATTCAGGCTAACATATTGGCATTCAAACGCTAATGAGCTAGAAGTTGCAAACATTAAACCAATTTCCGTAGAAATAACCCGGTTGGCAGAGTAATATTTTTTTAAAACTCGAGACGAGCGAAAAAGAGGAGCATAATAAGTTAACAGAAAATATCATAAACATGGAAAAAGATGGCCTCTATAAATACAAAAGGCCGGAAACCATTTTAAAGCAGACAGTTGGGTAAATTGTAGAACGGGCTCCGCCAAGAAATGAAATAGAGGGCGAAAGTTGGAAAACCCAATAATCCTTGAAAAAATGCTGCTACTCAGCAAGCAGACGAAAGAATCAATTTGGATGATATTTGTTTTCTTCTTCACTCACACATTCAATCAAAAATAGAAAATTGAGAACCCAATCGTTCTACTTCGAAAATTTCTACCACAGAGGTCGATGGAAAAGGCGCTTGCCATGGTATAGCCCAAAGATTATAATACACAGGATAGTATAGCCTACGCTATAAGCTATAACGTGGGCGTGGCCTGTCCACCATCTTTGTAAACTCCAATTTTCCTTAACCGCTTACGGGCTGACGCACGAATTTTGTATTGCTACGATGTTTTCCATCGATAACTTACTATAAATCAGCAAACACTTCATTTACATATATTATCTTTATATGTTTTGTTTATTTGTTTAAATTAATTATTATGCGTATCCCCGGTGAAAACTATGGTCAAATCGAGTAGAATCCATAGCACTAAGTAACCAATGCATGTCTCTAGAGTTACTAGCCTTAAATTTTAAACGGATGGCGGATAATCTAACTATACATCCGCTAATTCGTCCATTCCGTCGTGTTATCCAAAGTAAAGTAAGGAAAGAGCAGGGATTATCGTTATGATCGTTATTTCGGTTGTCAGGCCACAGTTTGATGACGTGATGCCCCCTCCATCTACCTCACTCATTTCTGCGTGCTAAATCGCGTTACCTACGTCACTATTCTCCCGATCTCTCCCTTGACTCAAGAAGAACAGTTCCGTGGCATTTTTAGTGCATTCCCTCCTCATTGAAAAGGCGGTCGGCAGGCATCCGAACTTGGCAAAAAGTTATGTTACTGTGTTCCGCAGTTGGAGACAAAAAGCAGTCACCTGAGCTCCAATTTGAAGACCTCCACTGTAAATATGTACTCGTCCCACGACGTTCCTCCCCTCCGAGGCCACCAATCGCCTCCATTCCATACCTCACCCTTTCCACCTTCAACCTCGCTAAAACCTCCACTCCTACGGCAGAATATCTTACCGCTCACACTCTTTTACCCTGAGACGGCGTGGAGAGCACTTCGCTCAGCTTATTTTGAAAGAAAAAGCATGGCACTTGGCACTTTAAAAGTTGTGATTGATTAGGAGTTTTGCAGGCAGACCACAGATTGACTGACCCTTAAATACTTGGTTTTTAGTTTGGTTAGCTGCTGAAATATTCGTGTTTTATTTGTTTCTCGATCATAATAACTCTTTTGTTGCCGAGTCCCTCATGTCTTCACTCAAGCCTTGGAGAGAGTTTGTCCCTGGACGGGCGCTTTCGGCGAGAAAATCATCCTCTCTGCCGTTTTCGCTTCATATCATTGAAATAGGGAGTCATTCGCGAGAGACACAGGACAATAACTTTTATTCTTCGGTATATTTTATCTTTAATACACGTTTTTCAGAATATTATCCGTTACTTAGGTGAGACGTTTTGCTGATCATATTATATTTTTCACTCGATGACCATGATACGGTTCAGTGAAGGACTCGTGGTCGTGGAAAGATTCATGATACCCACAGCTTTTCAGCGGTCGCAATGAACTGCGAAAATGGGAGTGGCGTTGGTTGTGTGCTACATTAGGAGTGTTGAACTATTTAATTTACTATAGCTTGATAACAAGGTGACATTTAATAACGGAAAATAAGGGCGCAGTCATTTAAAAACTATAAAATCGGGAATTTAAAAAAAAATGACGACCAAACCCTTCAACGATCAGGAAGGAGTGTAGAATGCAGGCTACGGGATTTAAGTTCACTAAAAAACTATGAGCAATCATGACTTAGTAATGTAGCTTTGAAAAAAAAAACATTTTTCCATCATCATCTATAGGGTTCGGTTTCATGGTAGATGATTGGGCTCTGCTCAACGGGAACCAAGAGATAACGACAAATAGCCTGATTGAAGCACAAAGGACGGACAAACGTATCACAAAGGGCCTTACATTGATTCCCTGATAAAAAATAAAGAATATAAATGGAGAGAGGAGGGCCATACAACTTGACCTTAAGGAAGAGCATCAGCATTTGATGGTCGGTTTCACCTGCTTTAGAACCGGCTATCCTCTTGCGAACAGTTTGAATCCTGAAAACGTAAATCACCTCGGAACCTCATTCTGTCCCGAATCTTCGTGATAATTAATTTGATGACGTAAGAAATTCTAAAAACAATATCGGGACAACGAGTGACTACATGAACGACATGATCATTTACGCACCGAGAGCTAAAAACCAATTATGGCCGGATTCGAACCAACGGCCGACAGTATTAACTGACTTTAACCGTTTATAACATCTCTTGTCGCACGCGACAAGAGTGTATGGTATGAGCTTAGGAAACAGTCTTCAAAAAGGGAAAGAATATGGAAAAAGAATAGAAAGAGGGACGGGAAATAAAGTGAGAATAATTTACATATTTTTAAGAAATACATAAGTTTATTTTTATCGTAATGACTATATTTTTAAGAGTATTTTATTTACGAAGTAGTAATTTAATTTAGTTACTGGAAGTGATCGTTATAACAATTTCACGCAAAAAGAACAAAATTATGCTTCGAAAACTAAATAATACATTGTAAAAGAGATCCTTTATGTACAAGGGACCCTAAGGCATCCACAGTTGGCCAGAATGCTTTTAATGATGACGAAAACGGGAACACTTTTTTCTAAATAGCAAAGGAATCAATCCTTACTCCTAAAAATATAGTTGTACTAAATTCAGAATGTGTCCCAGAGTTAAGGTTAGACAATGCATGTTGAATAATGTATGTTAACGAAGTTATGACGAGTTAAATATGCCATATAATGAGGGACGAATCATGAATATTTGACAGAGAATGATGGACCATTGTTTTCTATCTTGAAATTTGGTATTTGGTGGCAGAATTGTGCATACTTGATTACACTGAAATTCATAGAGAAAAGACAACCCGGGTTTCGACGTGACACGTCATAATCTTAATTATTGCATCAAAGAAAATAAAATATCTAACGTAGAATCTATTAAATACTTAGGCGTCACCATCACTGAAGACATGTCATGGGGGAAACACATCAGGGAAATAACTAGTGTAGCAAACCGTAGATTAGGATTCGTAAAAAGGGTTCTAGGCAAATGCGATGAGAGAGTAAGAGAAAGAAGCTATTTTACACTTGTCAGGCCTCATTTAGAATATGCCGCTAGTATAAGGGATCCGTAAGAGGAAGGTATGATAAAAGAATTAGAGCGCGTACAAAGGAGATTCGCTAGGTTTGTTAAAGGCCGTTATGATAATTGTATAAGTGTTACGAGTTTAATAGAAGAACTAGGATGGGAATTACTATCAGAACGCAGGTTAAAATTTAGGTTAAACCTTTTAAGTAAATTGAAACCGATTTGTTCACAGATGACGTTAAATATATATTGAGAACCCCTGCGTATTATGCTAGGTTTGATCATATTAACAAGATTAGAGAGATAGATTGTCGTACCTATAGATTTAAAACGTCATTTTTCCCGCGTACTATAAGAGAGAACAATAGGCAGCGTAGCAAAGGGATAGGTAGGTGAAATATAGTTAGAGTAGTCTGTAGTGCATGATGCATGTAATAACAACCAATAATCCCTTTCTTATTATGTAGATACTAACCATGTGACCCTATTATCTAGCATGCCTTCATTAAATATCCTAGTTGCATGTCAATAATGCACGTTTGGTGATCTTCACCCCCTGCCACACACCCTCGTGGTGGTTCGCAGGGTAGTACGTAGATGTAGATGAATCATCAACAACTGAGTATGTCAAAATCTAAAGGCATTAATTGTGTTTTTATACATGTGGTGTGATAAAATATGTATCATTAGCATCATAAAATGGTAAATAATTCCCTTGCACTCAACAGTAATATGTATAGATAAGATCTAAAAATAACTGCAAGTTACTGATTTGGTTTCTTGGCAATTTGATTCTATTTGAAAACGTAGCATTATGGCATTTGACATGCATTTCGAAATAATTCGATCATATATGTACAGATTTTCCCCTAAATGCGGAAAGACATGTTTCATATTATTAAAATGGTTCCTAATAAATATAAAGGTACCTTGCCGAATAAAAAACACGAATTTATACACCGTTTCTCTTAAATTTCGAATTCCGCGCCGTATATCCCAGTCATAACAATACTTTCATTAAGGCAAAAACTTTAAAATACAATTCTAGAATCATTCATACCACAACATGTTTTGTTATTTCCAACGAACAAATTGTTGCACTTAAGCGAAGTGCGGTTCAAGAATTTTTTTCGACTTACTTAAAAAGTTATCAAAATGTGCACTCAACGACTCACGATTGGCACTCCAACCACTTTAAGTCGGACCTTATTCTTCGTCAATGTTGAAAATTCACGAGAGCCATTGGGATTCGACCACATCCGAGGAGATGATCGCTGTGCACGACAGCCTAGTGGCACCGCAAATGGAAGAAGACGGGTTCGTATCGAAGAGACGGAACGGCAGCGCACACTGCAAAAGGGCACTCAAAATGATAGGGCGGACGGTGAAGGTTTCCAAGCGGGTGAAGGGCATGGGTCAATCTCATTGGAATTCACGGAGCAGTGATGCGGATAAAAAAGAACTCCATTGATGGACCTCGACCCGCAGCTAATGGCCGGAGATTCTCTATCTCTATTGTATGTATGAATTCAGCGCACAGCTACTGTCCCCGTTTCATCCGCACGGCGTTCTCGCCTTGTGCCTCTTCATTCCACTCTCGTCCTTATTCGCGTATTCCTCCGATTCCTCCCCTGGGTCACGCTGAATTTTTTTTATTAATTTTAATCGTGAAAATGAGTGGTTTCAATTATTTCAATCTTAACAAAATCAACATAATCACGATGAGAAAGCAAACAGCAATCCAGTTCCGGTTATGAGGATTATGTTTATCCAATGATTATATTTCTTAAGCGTTAATACCCTAGTCGTATTTGATTTCTCCGAGCGACATTTTAAAAGTTAAAAAGCATGTAATAAATTACCTACCATGAAACTGATGACGGGCGGGGTGAGTGCCAAGCTCAGCAGAAACCTTATTTCACCATGTTAAAATAAAACCTGTGAGAGAAAGGTATGATAGGATACAGTATAACCCATCTTCACGACCATTCCTATCTAGCGACCTCTCAACGATCATTTTTCTGCGGAACCGTCGCTCGTCGCTTAATTTACGTTTCACCGTATGAGTGCATCAAATTAATATGCATTGAAATTTCCCCGGAGCGACTAAATTGTGAGGAAATTAACGCTACCTACATAGGTTTTAACAAAACCATCGCTTCAAGAGTTTTGTAATTTTTTTTCTAATCAGCCACCTGTTAATTTACATAATATGTGCTCCAAGAAACTGAACCCCTGTCGAACGACCACCCCTCTTAACGACCATTTTTCAGCGGAACCGTCGGAGGTCGCTTCATACAGGTTTCACCGCAATAAATTACTTACCATGAAACTGATAAGTTAAGACGGAGCAAGTGTCAAGAACAGCAGAAACCTTATTTCACCAGGTTAAACTAAAACCAGTGAGATAAAGCTATTATAGGATATATAATTCCCAGAGCTAAGTAGAACGAGAAGAGATACACACAATATGTAAATTTGGACATAAAGATGTATCGCAATATATAATGAAGCTTAAACGATTTCAAATCCACCTGCGACGCATATTATTAAGCGATTTATTGATTACCAGTTCTTCCTCCACATTTGCTGAAGCTGTGATTGAGGCTTCTACGGGGCTTGGATGGAGGCTGATTTTTCCGTTTTCCGGGATTTCCGGCGCGTCGCTCCACCTCGAGGATAAAGTTTCGCCTGCTATCCTGCTGGCTTCTCGGGTCCAAGGGAACGACGAAGCGGAAATCCCGAAAAATGGAGGAATCAACATTTGCTGAAGCTTCATCCCAAATGTCTTAGGACAGTCATATATCCATAGAGCTATGTCACTTTTTAGACCTGCATCGCTCATTTTGAGGCTAAAAGAATCGGACAAATGAAATATTCTCTCGTAACAATGAGATTGCAGGGATAATAATCCGATTACTTGGGAAAGCATTTTCTCTGGCAATTGAACAAGCGCTCTGGAATGTTCCAGTTAACATAAAATAGTTCTGAATCCGATCGAACTACAAACGTTCCATTGCTATCGCAAGGTTATCTTCCATCTAACAGCGAGCAAGAGGGTGGATAATGGAAAACGCTTGCCCCGTCCAATAAATCGATGTTTTCAGAGGGACAGAAGGCATTTTCTCCGCGTAGCCTGAGAATTATTTTTAACCCACGCGTGAAGTCGGCTGTGATGAGGGCCTACTTCCTAAACGGAGAAAAAAATGCTCTGTGGCATCATTTGATATAAAAATGTTGAGTTCATACTTTTAGGCCCATATAATATAGAAAAATATAATCCAGGAACACAGGAATCAGCAAGTTTCCATTACAAGGGAAAAATAATTGGCATAACATAACAAAATACATCAGAACAAGTTTTAAAAATTGAAATGCTCAAATAATGATTGCATTATCACAGTAATGACTCATGCTTAACAATTTTCTCATTTCACACTGTAAGGTAATGCTCAATGCAGCAACGATTATAGGACGGATTCATAAAATGAATTTATAAAAACGCATTTTAGAATGTCCTTGTTTTGATTTTACCAAAAAAACCTACTGGGAGTGAATGAAACATGAATAAAACAAATACAAACATTTCTATCTCTGAGACAAACAGAAGACAATGGTCAGCCTTTTGATTCTACCCAAAGGACCCTACTTGGAGCGAATGAAACATGAATAAAACAAATACAAACAGTTCTATCTTTGAAACAAACAGAAGACAATGATCAGACTTCCACCTGCCCGATTTTACGTTTCGAAAATAGGAGTGCTTTATCATTCCCACGCGACATCATCTCGGCTTTGCTTGTTTGTTGTGTCTTTTCATATCAGGGACAGTAACGTCATTCCCACACCCAGTGATATTACCTATCCCCGATAACTTCGTGGCAAGAAGTCACGCGCGTGGAAGAATTCCTCAGATCAATAGTGTCCCCAGCGGTCACAAATGATGTCGCCCAAAAGATCGACAATAGGGCTCTAGAAAAAAAATTTGTACTCTATTTTTCCCTTCGTGTTTTGTGCCCTGAGTCGATTTACTCATCGAGAAGGATGGAATTCGAGAACATAGGTAAGGTCCAGCCGCAGTTTTCCATTCCAAAAGAAAAATAGTTGGCACATCATGATTAAATATGCCGTCATATTTGAAAACATTTGAGAAGTTTAAATATTTACATCAATCGTCCAACAATCAATTATCAATAACAGCTTGTGATTTATCAAAATCAACATTTCTTTTATTCATTTAGGATGAGCTGAGATGAAATATCACTACTTACCTCTTTCGAAGGACCTGATTATAGGAAGAGTATAAAAAAATATTATATCGGCAAAGAGGACAACCAAAAAAGTCAACGATAACACATCATCGCGCAGCCAAAAAATATAACTGTCAAGTAGATAATCTAGAATTTTTCGGCCAAATTATTCGAATTACAGTCCATAAATGCCTAATACAAAATGCATACGGTAAAAGTAAATAACTCAATGCGAGTTTCAATGTGATTTGGAAGATATTATATCATTATCGGAGGTGGTAGACGCTACGTAATAAGAGAATTCCATTGCAGACTGACACGTACGATAATTCATTCTTTCCGCGCAAAATTAATAGAGGAGAGAGATGATACTCCTCAAACGTACAGAGCACGTTTGCCCTTTCTGCCATCCTATTGTACTTCCTATGTTCCTTGTCCCTCTTTCATTTTTCCTCCCTTTCCCAGAGCGGGAGTTCTGGTACCACCTGCCGCACGCCTCAGCAGCGGCTTGCAGAGGCGGCGCTGCCTACACACGGCCGTGAGCCAAGCTGAAGCCGCTTCCGCCATATTAAGGATCCTTGATTCACCATTAGAGTGGCAGGCATGAACATATTCATCGACATGTTTGCCGTTTATAAAATATTGAATCAATATTTTCATTGAATCAAATATTGAATTGTAATTGGGATAAGATTGGTTATATTGAGAAGTCCTCACACACGAAAATTTCATTTGTGCAGTATTGCGTAGTACAGTGCTTTTGGATGCCAACACCAAAAAGTAAATGAATTAAAACTGCCATTATTAGAGTAGAAAACCTAAAGAATTACATTTCTCAGGTAAATGAGTTTTATTTTATAGGTTTTGGTGATTTACAAGAGTTAAATTAAGAGGAAGTGAGTGCATGAATGCGAGTGGTAATAAATGTATGGTCAATTGGCTTTCCAAACCACCGCACCTTATAAATTATCTTTCAGGTCAAAGGAAAATGATAATATTTGAACATTTGGTGAAACTGCTCCTTGGTAATGCAGACCACGGTCGTAGCGTACGCTTGATCGTTGATCGCAACGTCTATTATATTCCCAACAGTGTCCATTAGAACCTCCGAAGAATAAGGTAAGATTAAAATTCAAAAGAAATGCGCCACTGCAATTGTTGGGCTACTTCAATGCCAATTTATCTTTGATATTTCCTCTCAAGTTAGAGAAATGTGGACCTATATGTGGTCCTACATTCTACCAATCATTTTTCAATGTTTATTAAGGACCTAACATTTATCATGTATGCAGGATTTATAGTGCAGCGTGATCGTACGTTTAAAATACAACTGATGATTGGCCCTAGATTAAATCAATGTTATACTAAAGTGAGAATCCATTTTCCCATCACAGTATTCTAGAGAGCATTCATTAAGGCAGAAACCTCGAATATGCCACGAGTATTTGGGACCCAGATCATAAAGATTTATCCACAATAACTAATAAAATACACAAAAAATCAGCGCGCTTCGTTAAAAACTGCTACGAGCGAACGTATAGTGTTACATAACTTTTAGAGGCATTAAGGTGGGAGCCCCTAGAGACTCGGAGGCTACACGCTAGGCTTGACAAATTCAGAACTGGTGTGTTTCAGATCGACACACAGAATCTTATCATGAAACCTCACAACATCTCTAGGTCTGACAGAAGCAATAAAATAAGAGAGATGAATTGCCGAACAGATAGCTACAAAAACTCGTTCTTTCCACTCACAATACGCGACCACTGTAAAACCTGAGCTCCACCAAACACACTCCGATAATACACGTCACCATTTCACCTCCCAAAACCTTACATATTTACATGGCTGCTGTCCTAATACCCGCTGCCACACACCCATGCGGCGGCTCGCAGGGTAGTATGTAGATGTAGAAATGGCTTCATCCAAGGTCGTTATACGCGTCTGGTATAAGGACCTTGGCTTTGCCAGCAGTTCCGTCACCCCACCTTTGTTGAACTACATTACCTGAGCCAGTACGTTCCAAAGTGAGCGCTACCGCCCCTAAGGGGCGGGGGGCGAAAAGAAACAAGGCGGCGCTTGAGGCAGGATCTGACCCAATCGAGACCATAGCTACATGTCCTCAGATAAACAAACTATTTATCTTTTGTATATGAAATAAATATGTTTAATATTTTAACTTTATTTTTATCGATTTCATGATTTGGCCACGTAATGTATGATTTTTAAGCTTACGGTTGGGGGGAGTGGGGGTATAAGCTTTGGGAACCAAGGGGGTGGCTCGAAAAAACTTGGGGAAACACTGCTCTAAGCTCAGGCCCCTCCAGTCTGGTCGACCTTTCGTCTCCAGCGGAAAACGATTTCGCGTGCTCCAAACACTCACTACGAACCGACTTCCAAATTGCATTTGCCAGCATGTTCTATTATCAGACATGGTGTGGGAGGAAAAAATCTCACGGGGGGGGGGAGGGATGGAGGAACTGCTGTGTTCTTCACACGCATGCATACGTTCATCCCCTCCTCGTCACTGCATCGCTCGTACTCAGAAGTGCTCGCAGTCATCACGCTGGAGTCATGCCCCGAGTACATGGCCGCCCGGAAAAGCCGACGCCAAAACTTTTGACGAGAGACAGCACCAAGAGCGTTACCGCACTCCCGAAGAGTCACGTGGTGAGCGTGAAGGGCTTACGTCAAACCCACCCGCATCTGCCAAGACGGCTCCAAACCCGCTCCCCGCATCCCCGTCGCTTCTCGCCCAGGTTGATCGTTCCCACCCGGATACACTCCTTCGTCGTAGGTGACTCGACCTTATGTTTTCAAATGCAAGTCTCCAAGTTGATACTCCACACCATCATCAAAATGAATGGCAACGCGATTTAATGAGTACATGAGAACCGTTGCATCAGTTTCCTGGAACTACTGTTTCTAAATGCTCAGGGCGTGTCGGGGTTGACAGTACGGTTAAGGGAACCAACACTGGAATTTGCCTGAAGTTAAACCGAATAAATTCATGACTAGAGTAGCTTAATACAGAAAATTCAACCACCAAAAAGGTTAGCATTTCAAAAGTTTCCTTTGAAGTTCCTGAACAGAATTTAACGCTGATGCGTGATTTTAATCATTCGTTACATTATTTTGAATTTATTTGAACTGCGATATTGTAATTATTCACATTATAATTTTAACAAATCATGCAAAGTTCAGGAGACAAGCATTTTGAAACTGTTAAATTATTTGATTGTAACCATTTTTGAAACGTAAAAATGCTAAATAATCAATTATTTTGGTATTTTAAGTTTTATTGACACTTTTAGTGAAGAATATGTGCGTTTACTTGGACCCATATGACTCATTTTACAGCTTTAGACTTAGAAAAATATTGGTGGGGCAATGTCACCCCATTCCTGACCAACATTTATCATTAAAACACAATTTTCAATAAGATTTTGAGGTAACCTTAAGTATCTCAATACATTATCTATCCACAATGAAAAAAACATGATGCAAAATTGCAGGCTCAGTTGCACTTTAGCTCAGTTTATGAGGAGAGTTAAATTTTTCAAATCATTAAAATGGGACAAAGTCACCCTAGCATACGGTATAGAGAGGCACGCTATTACCAGAAGGTATTTATTGAAACCAAATTTCCTCCATCATACATTCAATGAATACGTAATGTAATACCTAAAATACGATTACAGTATCTACACAATGTAAGTACCATCATTGGACATTAGTAAAATGCCTCGCAAGTTAGACAAAATATGTCATGTGAACTTGACAATTCAACAACTCTTAAGGATTCATTTTTTAATGTTTTAAGCGTGCACTTTTCATCAAAATTATATCATATTCACAGATTTAAAAATAGCTAGGGGTCAAAACTGTTCGATCAAAGTAAAATCTATATGAGTAAATCAAATACTTCTATATGAAATAATCAAATCAAGGGCTCGACGAAAAAAAGGCTATAAATTTAACTTGAATTCTAGAATCTATTCATAGCGTAAACGTAAGACATTAAAAATTAACTCATCTGTATAATGAAATAACAAAAAATAAAGTTATAACTCCACAGATTCAGAAAATCCACCAATTACAAAGAAATGCCTATGTCCCATGATTTCACAAAATCACATGTGGTATCGGCAGGGCTCTAAGATTCAAATACTGATTTAATATGCACCCTAGGTGCGTGTGTTTGTCAATGGGTAGCTCCAGAATTTCAACCCACCGAAAAATATTTGTGCATGATTCTTTGTGTGCTACTGGCAACTAAGGCAAAGGTTGCTTTCAGCAAAAAGAAGAGCAAATTAACTCCCACTGATAACAACCTTGACATTATGAAAAGATTTCCTGAAGCATACGTATAAAGCGTGTTCTTGATAGTTGCAAAACATTGACCCACTGGGAAGATGAGAATAAACTGAACACGTTTGGGATATAGCATTATAGATACATGCATATAATCAAATGAACCGGAGAGATTTCTACTGAGAAAGCGCTTAGAATAATGACAGAAGAAAGATAATTGTTGAAATCCATCACAGACACAAAAGGCCAGCTTGTAGGACATTTACTGACATATCACAGGCTCAAAAGACAATACTAGAGGGAAAAGTGAATGGAAAAAGAACCAGGGGAGGACCACACCTGCAGTTTTCAGAGCAGTTTTGACAAATGTAGAATGAGGGCATCATAAAGAGATTAAAAAGAAGATGTAGAAACTTATAAATGGAGAATGTCTATCAATCACATTGATGCAAACCAATCTTCGCATTGATCACCAAAGAAAGACAGAGAGGAAATCAACGATAGCAACCGTTTTCATAACCACTCATTGCAAAAAACCATTGACAGGATCCTCTAATTTTTATAAAAAAGAACACTGAGTAACTCCATTAAAATACCTATTAGTGGAATTCATGCGTAGCGTACCTAGCCAAATAGTTCAGGGATTAATTTTCAGTTTGCGTTAGGTTGAGGAGAGATATTGATTCCCACAAGTGGAATAAATATTATAGTTTTCATACGAGCATTAAACAAGGAATATTTGAGCATATAATTACAATTCCCACACTTGTTCCTTGTTCCTTAACAGTGCTCCAGTGCAGCAATAAATCCAAAGTCTTCAGCAGGCAGTGAAATCTTCACTTTTCTTCCTAAATATCAGTTCCTACGAAAACAAGACAATTCCAATTTCTTTCACGTAATTCCTTATCTTCACGCTTAAAGAAACTCATAGAATGTTATTCACCATGAAATATCGAGTCTTTATCTAATTTTGGATAAAATTAATCTATTCTCCCGTTGTAATGTCGGTGGACAATGTAAATGTAATTTACTGTCAAGGTTTTCACGGGCATTATTATTATCCTGAAGATAAAATGTAACAAGAATATTATAGAGATTTCGGGCACAACCGTCGCCATGAGATGCGATAGACAAAGTGCCCAAATGGTGCCAGCAGAGCCCCACAGTCATGGCGATATCGCAACATACAACCGAAAATTTTCTAATCGCCAACTGGGGGTGGCGCCCTTCAAAACTGATAAACTATTTACAAGCCAGGATAATGACACTTAATCGGATAAGCCACATTTAGCAACCCCAATTTAGAGATAAAGCCCACATAGAGCGCAAGACAACAGGCGGAATTTGCTCTGATCAAGGGTAACAGAAAAAGTGCTGTTGTAGATTTTAAAAATATAGGGCAATTTTTAACAATCACGCTCCAGGCTTCCTCTTATAATGTGAAATTGAGAGCGAAAACGTTAGTCTATTTTGAGTCCAAATTAATCGAGCATAAAATCAGCCTTTGGGTAGGTGATTAGGGTGAAATTACTGTACACATTGCATATCTCATTTCCTAGTGAATCATGACTATAACTAATATTTGCCAAGATCTTCTCCTGAAATAAAACCTTCTTCAAAAGGCAGAGGAAAATTTCACAGATAAATGTTGCACAATGTTCGCAGAGAATAACGACAAACAACAGTAAGAAAGACGTCACATCCGAAAAATGGAGCGGCTTCCAAGCACGTGGCAAATGCATTAATGAGATGATGTGATGAAAGCGATTTTCTCACACACACGTGTACGCAACCCACGAGTAAATTTTCATATTTTCCCTAAAATATGCAATGGATTAGGCATAAAATTATGTATTTTAACAGTGAAAAGTATTTTATTTGATTCAGCGATTTATCTTACAGGAAATTATAATTTTTTTCTATTTTTCACTCGCCATTTAGCAACGAATGAGAATGTTGCATGAGCTTTTCTTACTATTTCTTCTCAATGATACACCATCGAGATCTGCATCTACATGCTACCCAGCGAACCGCCACATGGGAGTAGGCAGGGAGTGTTAGGGCACCAGCCGTGTAAAGATGTAAGGTTTTGGGAGGTGAAATGGTGACGCGTATTAAGGGGGTATATTTAGTGGAGCTCAGTTTTTATTATGGTCGCTTATTGTGCGCGGAAATAACGGGTTTTTGTAGCTATCTGTTCGGCAATGTATCTCTCTTATTTTATCGCTTCTTTCAGACCTAGAGATGAAGTGAGGTGTCACGATAATATTCTCTGTGTCACTCTGAAACTCACCAGTTCTGAATTTCTCAAACAAGCTAAGCCAAGCTAAACCAAGACAATCGTTACTTCTCCTGCCAAGGATTTTTTCTATTCATCTGCCAGTCGTATTTAATTAGTAGCCGCAATTCTGCCTTCGCCAGTCGTATGTGCTTTGCAGTCGCAATCCTACCTTCAAAAGGGGTGGAAGCAATGACAAATCAATTATCCAAGACGAAAACTAGAAGGAAACACTAAAAAACCTGAAATCCGTCAGTTTACGATGGAGGATGCTATTTTGTAGAAAAAACTATTGCGTATTTACCAATTACTTATTAAACAATTTAGACCACTTTATGGATTTTAATAATCGAGATTTATTGGGTTCAAAGATTTTTAACTTAAAAGTACCACGGTATATTGCAATAGCGCACTACAAAAGGAGAAAGAATTACTCCATCGATAAAATTATAGAGGCAAAATGGGCTGTAATATATTGATATAGGAAAACAATCCTGTATGCATAAGGTATAAAATAGAAAGCAACCTACATTCACAATAAAAGAAGTGCCCCATTTAATATATTTATGGACCAGAAAAGCGAATGAACATTTTTCGCTAGATTAATTTTTATTACTACCACGCGATTTCAGGGTTGAGAGAGAAGTCAATATTTGTGAGTAAATTTGCGAGGTATTTGCGAGATATAAAATTGCGAGAGAGTTGAGAGAGAACACCAGTCAATGCACCCATGCGTGAATCCTCGGCACTGAGTTTGGTGCTTTAGGTACATGGCCTCGTCGTCGTGAGCCGGATATGGCCAGGAGAAAGATGCATTGCATTACTTCAAAACGAAGAGCAGATGACCCTTCGCGGTTACGAAGGCCATGTCTCCGGATACATATAATCTGGTGATCTCAGTTTCAGACAAGTCTCGACCAGGATGTTTACGTAGGGATCAACCGGATTCGAGCCGTAAATATATGCCACAGATCTGTACCAAAAGAATTGCTACACAGCCACAAGTAAAAGTAAAACAAGTACCACAATGCAAATCCAGAAACGGCCACACAAACTCAAAACATAAAGTGGATGTAAACGCTGGAGCAACTATTGACATTTGCAATCTGCAGGTAATTTGTGTTATTTTAAACAGATGGATTCTCAGGGATTAAAACTGTTCAAAGTTTGGACTTATTACACTCATGCTATTACGTAAAAGTAATACTGAACTTTTATTTAGTAATCTACATGTCATTTATGTTAGGTTAAACAGATATTGATTTATATGAATTAAAATTTTATTTCAAGTTTTGAGGTATTCTGTGAATGTCGTCAAATTTTTTTAAAGTCTTAAATGTACTCAACAGCCAACAGGTTAAGATTTTATGACATTATTGTATGGTTAAACTGATGTTAGCCCCATAACAATAGCACCTTAGGGGGCACCTGAAAGCTTCATTTTTTTTACAAATATTTTTCCTAGTTTGTAAAGAAAATTTTTTTGAGACGATCGAACTTATTTCTTATTGTTATTGTTTCGAAAGACTGCGTTTGGGAGGGCTGAAGATTTGAGACCACTCCAAGAAAAATATGAGAACATATGAAAATAACGTCATCTACGTCCAGGGTTGCAATCGCCAATATTCCGCGACCGACTAATGAGAATGCTTCTCTCTTTCCTCAAGTTTACTCTTGTGATTTTTCTCTTCTATTCTTTCAATATTCATGCACGGTTCTAATTTTAAAATAGGCATCCATTGCTTTGTACTACAACTCAGACAACTGGAGTCTAAATTAAAAGGGATACCATCTTAGTAGCCAGTATTTATTTTTTCAATTCACTTTCTCGTCGGTGGAAGCGCATATCGACCTGCGACGGCAAAGCCATGGATACGTGCATATTGGGCAGATAACTGCGCTCAGATTATGGATCGACTCACTTCTCGTATAATCACGACATGACGCCTCACTACATCTCTAGGTCTGACAGAAGCGATATAATAAGAGAGACACATTGCCGAACAGCTAGGTGCGAAAACTCGTCCTTTACGCGTACAAAAAGCGACCACAATAAAAACTGCACTCCACTAAGTACGCCCCCATAATACACGTCACCATTTCACCTCTCAAAACCTTACCCCTTGCATCTTTACACGGCTGGTGTCTTACTTCGATCATGAAGTATATATGTACCTCTTCTCCCCAATCCCTACCATAGATGGTATATATGCTTCATGATCGTGCCTTGAATCTTTGCTCCTGAATATGACACCGCTGCGTCGATTTTACCGTAAAAATAAATTGGTGGAATCAAACAGTTTTCTTTTCCATTATTCATAATGAACTTCCACAAAGTTGAGCCTGAAACCATTGAGGTTAGATGATTTCTAATTTATGGATATGCATAGAAATGTGCCATTTGATTGAAAAAGCATTCTGAAAGCCTCAGGAATATGGGATTCCTTATTTTGTTCTCTTGCTCTTTACTGTCTTGACTTTGTCGCGATGCCCTGGTGAGGATAACGCTCAGTTTACGATGGTAGTCTGAACGAGGAAATAGTAAAAGTCGTTTTCCATTATTCATAAATAATCTGCTTCACCTTAATGATTGTCTTTATTTAACTAACGTTTTCCATAATTTCCGTTTCGCGCACGCGACACCAACGCTACCACTGAAAAGTGACAGCGTCAGAAACATTATATTACCATGGTAAGAAAGTGCATTCACTTTACGAATTTAGCCTACTATAGCAGGGACCATTTGGCCCGATACGACAGTAATGTGATTGGGGATTGTCCAACTCACAAGAACCCGTCTTAAGACCAAGTTCAATCAACTCTTGGTTCACAAAAATATTCTGCCGACTCACTTCACAGTAGCAAAACTCGAAAAAAACTTTTTGCTCAGATTAGACTAATTCACTAATGCTGCGGGCAACTTTCACGAGAAATTTTCCTCTGCTTAGAAAATTGTCGAAAATACACATTAACCAAGGAAGATACCCACGCCAAAATTAATCCGGAGACGGAAACACCGAGAACAGAAGGTCAATTTCCTGTTTCCTTCGATAAACAGAAATTCGACTCAAAGTCTGACCGTAGGCAGTAGAGACGAATATTATTTTGAAAAGAATACACGCTCTAAAGACCAACTGTTAATCTGGTTAATCAAACCGTGGAAGAAATTTTCAAGGAGCTGTGCTGAATCCGCCAATCAAATTTAAAAATAATTCCACATTAAGATCAAACATGAAGGGACAGTAATACCGATGTACTCCATCGTAATTTTCGGAACATATCGATATTCGTTACCATGAAAAGAGACACTGAACTTAAAATTCCACAATCCCATGGTATACCGATCGAATTCAACATCTATAGCGTCATTATAAATGTACAAAAGATTTAACAAAGGGTATATTAGTGTAATATAGCAATGAAACACCAGTTTTGAAAATCCAGTACCGATAAGTTTAATGAGAGAAATGTTTTGAGAAACGGAGCCCATTAAAACGTATGGATGAATTTTTCCAGTATAACATGTCGGGTCTTAAGTTCTGACGAGGAGCTAATGTGCATAATGCTACATTACACTGAACAAACTAGCCAGGTGAAATTAATACAATAATGTTTTATAAACATGTTCTATGATATTTCGAAGTGGCTTTAATTAAAGTACTTAAATTGCTTTTACGTTTTAATTCTAATGATATGTACTGGCGTTAGTGTCCATGTAATTTTTTCAATTGTACCATTTGATTCACCAGATCTATTCCACTCTATATTCACTCCGTAATCAATAAGATTACTTATTTATTTATTCTAGAGCTAGCGGTGATGTTCACGATGGCCCGGTTTTATGTAGCCTAATTTAGCATTTTCTTGGATTGATAGCCCACACGGAATTGCTCTCCCATCTTTAACGCTTAGGTTACCTAACCGACGGTATGACGCATTTTACGAAACCCAAACTTCCAGCTAAGATCACTATAAAGTAAAGGCTACGTCAACGAACACTTTTGGTAGGTAGTTGGAGCGAGATAGTTCCCCAGTAATAATCGAGACCATATTCGAACTATACGTTTTAATTTTAGCAGCTGTAGGAAATATGAATTAAATACTACATTGTTAATAGTGCGATAATATACTTCTATATGACTGAAAATCTAGGTAATAAAATGGAAATATCCACGTAAGTCTTTGATTTGACTCATTTTTTCCCGCGGTTCGATCAAAACTTTGTCACAACGGAAAGTTTTTTGCAATTCTAAAAAAAAGTAGAGCAATGACCATATGATTAATTTAAAAAAATACTCGATAAAACATGCAAACTACTAACTGTTAGTGTATTGACGAGATCTATGAGTTATAAACGCCTCATTTTGTTTAAAATACGGTCTTGAGTGCGTAACCAACTATTTCCCATGCAAAAGGGCTGGTATTATTCGTCAAAAATCTCGGAAAATAGTCTGGTAAGGGGCTGATATTTTGGTATCTTTGGAAGAGAAATACATTTTTCTTTAAAATGAGACCAAATTCATTTTTTGCAATTCTAAAAAAAAAGTTCTAGGTGAAAATATTTCTAGGTGAAATGATATTTCCATGGATATTTCGCTCTAACTACCTTAAAGTTGACCATGCACTATAAAAGTGGGAAGAAGCGAAGAGTTCAAGACTGGCGCAAAATCGCAAAGCACATCAACCTGGGAAACACATTTGCGAACTACGACAGGGAGAGAGGGAGGTTGATTCTATTTCCCAAGTTTCCGCCGCTTCTTGCCAACCCTCTTTTTCTAAGATTTCCTCCGAGATTCCTCGAGAGAAGATCAAATTGGTTCCCCTGGAGAGGTAGTCTAATCGAGCTTTTTTTATGGTAAATCCGCCCTTCAATTCCAAACTTTCCCCAAAGCTTCTCCCTTTTTTCTACCAGCCGGACTAGTGTACTGGCTTCTAATTTTGAGGGCCCCGGTGCGAATCCTAATGGTGGTCTTCCCAGTTGAATCTCAACTCAGATGGGTCTTGATAATACGAGTCCCGAATAACCGAGGCTCTGCATAATCCGTGGTAGAATTACTTATGTGGCGAAAGCACAAAACCAGTTTATTTCACGTAAACTAATATAACTAATTACTTCAGGCTTAACTTTGTGAAACCTCTCCATAGTTAATGGAAATTAAAATACACTTTGTTTAGGTTCACTAGATGTGAACCTGTACAAAGTGTATTTTAATTTCCGTTACGTAAACTAATGTCAAAATTCGGCTACCAATTCGATCTCCAACTGAAAGGCGATAATCAGAAATATTTTATTTCAAACATGTCAAAAATATCAAATACGGCCAAGTATGGAAACATATCTTTTCGTCAAAATTTAACCTCGCACATAAGCCTTTCGTATCCATTTGAGGTTTTGATTACCCGAGGAAGCCTATGCCCCCAGTGTCTCGGATAATCGAGAGTTCATTTAGTACTTAAGAGGTATGAGGAAAGAACTTCAAAGGTAAGAGCTCCATTCGGCAGAAGCGACATTAAATATTGTCTACCCCTTCGGTTTGAGTTAAAAAGTGCGTCTAATGGCCGGTTGAAAGAACGGTTAGTTATAGAATCAATATTTATGAGATCCATGAAGTTATGGGCCTCATAAAAATTATCGGGTAGCAGGAACACATCTACCAGTTTCATAACTTATCAACCAATAGTTAAATACTTCGCATGTTTGATCTAATCTTCCGTCGCTAGTTGACATTAATCGTGGTTTATCCTATGTATAATTGCTAATGCGCATAATAATTATTCAGTCAGAGTAAAAAACTGACCATTCGTCTTAAAACAACTACTTTACCAAGTAATTAAAACTCCAAGCGGTTCATCGCACGTCCGCCATCTTGGTTACTTATGGATCACATAACTCCATTCCATAAGTTATGAAGCCTTTTCTTAAACCAATGAATTTATCGCATCTGTCTGAAAAGTTTCCTGAATGGTTGCTATGGCTTATGGGTTCCATAACTCTATGCAATTACATATGTGTCGTTCCTGCAACTGGCCATAAGAGTAGGTAAATTTCTACGTCGGGTTTCTCTCCTCCATTCCCCCAATCTCCAGGCGAATTCAACCTTATCCACCGACTCATTTATCCTCCATGGCGCTGAGTGCCTTCGTTGTCTGTCAATTGCCTAAAACTCAACTACAGGAATAATTTATTTCCACATTTTAATAAAAAAAAAACTACCGCTCGGAGGGATAAACAATAAAATAAAATACGG
The DNA here is from genome assembly GCA_963169105.1 of Ceriagrion tenellum. NCBI lineage: Eukaryota > Metazoa > Arthropoda > Insecta > Odonata > Coenagrionidae > Ceriagrion > Ceriagrion tenellum. The sequence goes on along the minus strand of OY720636.1, from coordinate 56,907,036 downwards.
CCTCGAAATAATATCTCGATGGGCTACTTACGAAAACATGACAATTACGGGATAATGAATCAGCTCTCATTAACATATACAATTGACATATACAATATATATTCAATTATACAATTTTCAGGAAAGATAGAATCGCATGTACTAGTTCAAAGAAGTGCGGTGGAGGAGTACTAATTGCTGTCAATAACGTCTTTTCATCATCATTGATCAGCTCGAGGATAAACTCCCCAATGTCCCGAGGATAAGTTCCCCAATGAACTCTATTATGGCAACAGCATTGCTAACAATCCCAAAGATATTGCAAATCTCTTTGCCTCATATTTTTCTAGTGTTTATAAACCACCTACTACTTTGTATGGTGTTGATGAATTTCATAGCTGTATTAATCTAAGATGTATTGTTTTTTCGGTTGATGATGTTTTTAAGAAGCTTAACTCTTTGGATTCTAAAAAAGGCCCTAGCCCAGATGGAATTCCTCCGTTTGTCCTCAAACACTGCCGATGGTTTCTAGCTGAACCATTGACTGTTTTATTCAATCAATTATTATCAACTGGCATATTTCCAAAGAATTTAAAGCTCAGTCATGTAGTGCCAACCTATAAATCTGGGTCTAAAAGTGACATCACAAACTACTGTCCAACCTCTATTCAATCAAGTGTTGCTAAGGTACTTGAAAGCTTAGTCCATGACTATATTTGCTCTTTTTTAAGCATATTATTGCAGGGGAGCAACATGGTCTTTATAGCGGTAGGTCTACAGTTACAAACTTAATGGTCCTTCAAAAATATATTTTAGATTCTTTTAGCCATGGCAATCAAGTAGACGTAATATATACCGACTTTCGAAAAGCTTTTGATTCAGTGAAAATTAGTGTCTTAGTTAATAAATTAAGCGCATATGGTATAAGAGGCTACCTTTTAGAATGGCTTAAAGATTATCTATCCAATAGAAGGCAAATGGTAAGAATCAAATCTTACTTATCCCATTCCTTCCCTGTAACATCTGGCGTACCTAAGGGTTCCCACCTTGGACCTTTTTTATTTAATTTGTTTATAAATGATATTTTACAAGCGATTGAACCTTCAAATTGTCTGCTGTATGCTGATGATCTGAAAATCTATCATGAGGTTAGATCGAGAGAAGACTGCTTACTTATTCAAGGGAGTGTAAATAAATTTTACAATTGGTGTCAAAATAATGATATGGATATTAATTTAAAGAAATGTTCATTTGTTACTTATCATAGACGTAAAATTCCTGTAACATTCCCTTATCATATCAATAACAAATACCTTAGTGGAGATATTGTGATCAAAGATTTTGGTGTGATATTTACTACTGATCTGAGTTTTGATATTCACATTGATATGATTTGCAAACAAGCTAATCAGCTCCTTGGATTTGTTTGGAGGGCTACTAAGGACTTCAAAGACATATCAGCACTTAAAAAATTACTCTTCACTTGTTTTACCAATACTAGAGTACGGTAGTCTCATACGGTCACCATATTACATACGTCATAAAGAACGAATAGAAAAGGTTCAAAGGAGATTTATCCATTTATGTGTCAAAAAAAGTGCCAAGGAAGATGATGACATTTTAATTAATGATATGTATAAGGAACTTAAATTGAAAACTTTATCAACTCGGCGTTGTAATTCTGATATTCTATTTTTGTTTAAATTGTTAAATAATTATATATCGTGTCCAACTTTACTGCAGGCAATTCAATTTAGAATCCCAAAATGTCATACCCAGAATAATGAGTTATTTTACCAGGGTTTTTTTTGGGTACAAACTACTTATACCATAGTCCTCTTGCCAGAATGATGCGTGAAGCTAATGAATTACCATATGAGATAGATTTATTTAGTGTGAATGTTTTAAAGTTAAAAAGGTATCTTCTGAACTGTAATAAATTATAAGACTGATGTACTCATTATTTTTATATCTTTTTTATTTTATAATTGGATATTATGTAACTTGTTTTATTTTTCATATTTTTTAAAATTATTCTGTCAGCTACAGTACTTCATAATGTAACGTAATCTAATATTTTTATATAACCTGGTAACTGCCCGTTCGTGTACATTTGTTACGTGCAATAAATAAATAAATAAACAGTCAATTCACAATCACATCACTAACGATCAATTACGGATTAGGAAAAATATACGAAAAGTTTTTCCAAAGTCTCCTCCACCGAACAATTCGCAACTCTAGATTACGCATTTTTTCGCTTTATATATGGTTTTCCGAATTAATGAATATTAAATTATATGGAATATTAGCTTCCAGCTGACCTTTGCATCTCTAATTATAATAATTTGCCAATAACAGTTCAAATTATAGACTAAATAAACCAATCTCGAGAAAATGTGAACATTATAAATGAAAGACATGTCTGCGCACGGGTTCAAAGAGAACAGTACCAAAAGGGTGTTAATAAATCAATCGTCCCTTTATTCACATCTTTAGCTGAGAATTATTGAGAGGTTCATCGGACTACACTTTCATTTAATGAAAATGTAAGCATTGTTCGAAACAATATTCATTAATAACTTTATACTTAGACGTTTACTTTAAAACTATGTACATTTTACGACCAATTCCTCAATAAATGTCAACCTGATTCAATAATTTATCTCTAATAACAAGAATTTGAGGTCATCCACCAGGACATAGATGTAATTGAGGACAAACTTAAAATTATCCCGGAGCAAGAATGGAATTGGTGACATGTGAGAGTAAGGAGGAAACCTGGTTCAGGAATGCACCAAACTTAAGGCGTCTCCTCAATTTAACGTCGAGTGCTCCGGAAGGTGCACGGTCTTTGAGTGCTCTAAATACGATGCATAATTGGGAGCAGCGGAACACCGTCTCTTTCAGGTAATGGGATCCCGTGGCACGGAAAACGAGGTCAGCACTTGTCCACTGCACTAACACTATACCCAACGTGACAAGGCTGATTAGCATGAGCAAATAGGCAGTGTGGTGACCATGCGAGCCGAACATCTGGTCGCATACCCTAATATCTTCGAAATGGACTCGCGTGATGCCCAAGACAGCCCTCTCCATAGTTCAGAATTCGTGATTTCTTTGACGGTCGGATCAGCTTCATGGAGCCATGGAGGAATGCACAGCGAAAGGTTGCTCCTCGATGAGAACGAATTGGTCAAAGCAAATGACAAACGTCACATTTTCCTTCATGCAGTCAATAATAAAAATAAAACTGCTAAAAACACGCTCGAGCAGTTAAAAATTCAAATAAGAAATCACATACACGAATGTATACTTTTAGGTATTATCTAATTCCATAAGAACGATCGTACACTGCTACGCTATTTCTACCGAAGGAATTACTTCAGTTATATAGGCCATAATTCACTGATATGATTGAAAAGCTTAACATGCCTTGCCCTCGCTGTTCCATTTTATTTCCTAAAACCGAACGCAACTTGCATTATTTATTCAAAACGGCCATGATTGCATACTCTTTAAAATGACTTTTTGCCAATGTTACGCCCATTACCGCCTTCACACCTCAGTGACTTCAAGCAACATTGGGAGAGAAAATAGCGTGACGGGGCATTATTACTTATACCTAGCGTCGATTAAAATTATCTACCCCACCCTGTTTACTTTAATTGAATTATCAATTACACCTTTGTGACGTGGAAATTAAATTCATATCTCCGTAAAAATGTCAACAAAAAGAGTTCATTACACTATGCTCATGGATGAGAAACTTCCGGTGTAGAAGAACTTGTACAATCGAATTGTAGAACTAAATCTTCTCACTCAAGAAGCTAAGCTCCTTGGTATTAGAAAGTTCTTGAGCGTTCTCATTAAGGTCGATTTATGCGGTGCATTTTCTTGTATAAACGAATGTACCAATCATGAGGAAAATTGTACCGAGTAAAGCGGCAAATTTTATGATTGTCTAAATGACTGAAGGGGAAATAGAACCTGCTCTGATTCCATTCATTTTCTTGTACAGTCCATGATACATTCGTTTGTGCAATAAAATGTACCGTGTAAAACGGCATTAAGAAAATGAATGGAAGTAAGGTATTCTGAGCGAGATAGTTCCCTAATCATAATAAAGACCATATTCGAATTACATATAAGTTTAAATTTCACCAGCTGTGGGACATTTCAATTGAATATTGCATTATTAATAGTGCAATTATATAGTTTTATATGACAGAAATTGTAAGTAATTAAATGATAATATTAATAAGTCTTTAACTTGACTCATTTTTTTCGCGTGGTGCGTTTGATACTCCTTCAAAACGGAAGGTTTTTTGTGATACCCAAGAACCTACTGCGGTAATAATATGATTAATTTTCAAATATAGTAGAGAAAACTACAAACTACACGCTGTTAGTTTTTTAACCACATCGAAGCGTTATAAAGTCCTCATTTTGTAAATAATGTCTCTCAGGAGTGCATACACGTACCATTTCCCATGTAAAGGGCTGGCATTTTTTGGCTAATATCTCGGAAAGTAATGTGGTAAGGGGTTGAATGTTTGGTGTCATTAGAAGAGTGAGATATTTTTCTTTAAAATGAGACCAAATTCATTGATTTCTAAGTAAAATGATATTTCAAACTACCTTAAATCAGGTTCTATTTCTCATTCAGACAACCATATAATTCGCCGCTTTACAAAGAACAATTTTTCTCATGCAAGAGATCGTACATTCAATTCATTCGTACAATAACATGCACTGAGAATGTAAAGCGGTCTTTAGACATCTTTGTGCAGGAATGAAGAGACGCGACCAGTTTAGTTACTTTCGCACAAAGATTAATTATGAACGACGATCATATTATAATAAAGTTTTTTTTACTTTCGACTCCCGAGGATCCTAGAGATCGCAGAATAACTCATTTTTTTATTTTTATAGGCAAGAACGGGGTGGAAGAGACGAGAAGGATCCGGATTCATTCAGAAACATTTTACGATCCGTCAGCCGGGAGAAAGTCACCCCGCCAGGGTGTTACATGCACCGTTGTCATCAAAATGTCATAAAAATAGTTTTTAAAAAGAAAAACGACCGTGTGAATCTGAAGATTTGTGGGTGAACTTTATCAACTCACGGTACACCCGGACATTACGCTAGGGAAATTCGCAGAAACATTCAAATTGTCCGATTAAAATAAAAAAATAAACTTCTCACCCATTACGGCAGGGTTGAACCATACACTTCTGGATTAACTTTAGAGCCTCCCCACTCCTTCAACCCTTAATCTCAGTCCTATCGTGCAGAGTCTGAAACTTACGAAAAGCCATTTTCCCTCCCAACAGAGCGCAGTGAGGAAAAGGATCCGACAGAGTAATCCCCTCTAATGGACTCCCGTGTCGTCTAGGGGCGGAAATGGCGGAATCGCAGATTTTCTCCGGGATATTTGCACAACGGTGCGCATGACTTCAGAGTTTCTAGGTCAAATAGAAGTTTTTTGTACGACCCTGTGGATACTGGGTATTTGGGAGAAACGCCTTGAATGGAGGTGAGTGGTTGGAGAAGTCACGCCATATGCGCGGAGAGGGGACTTTCCATATACATGTTCAAAAAACATATTAAATAAATTTTCCAATCATTGCATTGACAAATGATGTGGTACGAAGACACTTGCACGCGCACTCGGGTGCTCAATTCCACACGGGCCGTGAGCCATGTGCTGCAGGACCAGCCTCTGCAGTCTGCCGTTCGCCTCCTCCCGCGGTGGAATGGTTGCCCTAACGAAGGAATCAATTTCGCCTGACTGTCTCGGTCTTCCTCCAGCGACCCTGAATGCGATGTGTGCGTGCGGAAGGCCGCGCTTTTGAAACTCGATGATGTAGAGGATGTAGATCAGTTCGCCGAACAGTACTCCGTTCCTGATTCCTGTCAAGAGTTTCCTCAACTTCTCTTGGAAAACGCGAAGGCACAAATCCGGTCGGTCGACGGGCGCCTCGCCCGGGTGAATGCATGTTTTAATTTCCACTTACGACGGATTGCAGGTAACCGTGAGGAAGAAACTCGGCTTGCCCTTCTTGGACACGATCGCCATCCCATCCATGTAGTGCAGATGCATGTACCGGGAACTGTTGGTGAAGCTGGATGGCAGGTATACATTACCTGGCGCGATCCCTCCTTCCGCGGCAATGGTTTCGTCAAGCTCCTGTCTCGACGCGATTCGCAGCATATTCCGCTGGTTACGTTGAATAAATTGCAGTATTTCTTCTTCCGCTCAACACCACATGCCGGGGAAGTACTCTTGCAAGAGGTGCCTCAAAAACGTGAACCTAAGTTCGGAAAGGAGTAGGCGCCTGTAATACTTGACCTGCGTCAACTTCCTTCCCTCCCTGTCTTTCAAGACGGGGGACCAGCAAGAAGAGGCATGATGGAATATAGGCGGGTACTGTAGTGCCTCGTTCGTCTCGCTTAAGAAAAGCACCTGACGAGGTTTCGCTTGTCCTTTTTTTCCAAATGACCACCTGCCGGGGATGGTTTTCGGGGCTCGTCCTTACGATGCCGGCAATCTCGTTGGCAGCGGGCAGCACAGGACGATCCACCATACATGACGACCGTTGGAATACCAACTGCACCGAGTCCGAGACATGGTCATGTAGATTCCGCAGGTCGTGAATAAGGCGGTTGACTCTCCTCAGGATACTTTCTCCCTTAACTCGAGGGGTCTGCCTATTTTTTTAGGCCCAAATGTTGTGGAGACAACAGCAGTCGAACAAATAATCGATCTTATCTCAAAAACGAAGTAATGAATGCGACTACTTCAACATTTGTCCAAATTGACATGCCCATATTATTTTTCAGTATGAATTTCATTATCAGATCATTGATAACCGATGAGTTATTAACGACTATTACTTTTCCGAAAAAGACAGAATCGATATATCTCGAACACAACCCGACCATTAGTACTGTTCAACATTTTCCAAGATGGTGAATCATACCATGTATGTTTCCTAAAAGTTTCACTCACCTATGCCAAATAATAACGGAGATATAGTAATGCACCTGATAGTCTGAAAATGGCGACGGCCACTTTTTTTTGCAGAATAATTTTGAATACAATTCTTTTAAACAACCAACACGAATGTTGGATTCGATTGGCAGACCATGTAGGAACATCGAAGATGTGTCTACAAAATTTTTTCAACCTGAATCCGCTAATCTAAATCCAAATCCTCAAAACCGAAATCGAAATCCCATAAGGATAAGGGTAAAATCGAAAATCGACGATTACTCGAAATGTTTTCGAGTTTCAAATATCATTCCTATACCAAAAAATTGGAAAAAAATCCAAGTACTTGCATCTGATCGTCAATGTCCTGCTTTGTTAAGAAGTCACTCAAAACAGATGATAATCGTTTTCCCCATAAGAGCCCATTTTAAAGTAGATCGATATATCTCGAAAACTATCAAATTTTTCGACGATTTAAGATTTTTCCTCCCGATGAATTTCTTTTTATTTTTACATGTATAAATCTCAAACTCGTGCTCCCAGTAGTTTGGGCTACTAATATGTATCAATGTGTCAGTCAGTGAATCAGTTTGCAGCTATATATAGCGCAGGGGATACAATGCTGGGTTTATCCACCGCGACAGTGGCTTTGTAAGCACGACCTTCGTCTCATGTGCTAAAATGTAGATTTGAGGCGTGAACATCTACTAATACAAAATAATACAAAATCAAACACAGATAATCGTAATACTAAGACATTTGAAAAACATGGAAACGCGAGGGAAGGACACAAATAATATTGGAACGTTTCGACAGTCAAGCCATCGATATGTGTACATAAATTCACAGCGACATTACACTACGAAATCCCAAACTCTGGTCCACTTTTTGCTCTTGTATTTTTTTCGCAACTCCTTTCCAGGCGAGTAAGTAATATCCTTTCGGTCTCCTGCCCAATTTCCGGATAGCAGAAAAGGGAATGCACTCTAAGGACTTCGATGTACGCTTTTTATTTCCGAGGAGAGGATACGAAAAAATACTCATTGACTTGTCAGAAAGACGGATGTGGACGGAAGCAATTTAAAAAAAGTGTGCGCTCCACGAACTTCAAAATTGCCATCAGGAAATAGCGATTGGGTAAGCTCTTCCAGTCGGAAAACTTTCAACAACTTGTATCTGCTACGTACTTTAGCAAAATGGCTAATAGGAATGGAATGAAATTATTAGGTTGGTGATTGTCAAGGTCGATAGAGTTGAGTGGAGTAAAACATGGTAAACAACGCTCGTCTTTACACGTCCCTGGTTATATATTGTCTCTTATTTCTGAAAATTCGAATGGAGCGTGGCACTCTAAGCATCGGAAACAAGGACCATGGGAAAAGCAGACCAGAGAAGATTAGAAACATTCGAAACATGGTATTGGAGAAGGATGTTGAAGATCAAATGTACGGATAAAATAAGAAATTAAGAATACAGTGGAGTAGAAGAGAAGAACTATGGAACACTGTACAGAAAAGAAGAACCAGACGGACTGGACTCACCCTGAGATACAATGGGTTGGAGAAGAATTTTTCAAGTAATCTACCAATAAAGGTAGGTTTTGTTGAATGTCAGAGAATCTCCTTCCGGTTTTCTGCACTTTCAGGGGCCTATCTAGTACATATATCCCTTTTCGCCTCAGCCTACGATTTACCCTTCTTCATCCCGTCCATGAAACCTATTCTCTTTCTTCCTCTTCCAACATCCCTCCCCCTATCACATTCTTGAGCAACCCATCGCCCCTAAATAAATCCTCCAGCCACCTACTCTGTCGGTTTCGAATTTCATTAAGAAGTTCCCTTTCCTCGCCCACCATCTCAAGCACTTCCTCGTTAGTCTTCCTCTCCGTCCACCTCACCTTCTCCATACCCATATCGAGAAGAATAGCACTGATGACAAAATAGAGGGTAAGGCCCTAGAGGAAGGCCTTAGGAATAAATACAGAGACCAGTGAAGAAGAAAGGGTATGAGTAGAACTGCCAGGGAGAAAGGGAACAAGTGTTATATGGGAAAGGATGTTGGGCGACAGTCATTTAACCAAAGGATTTAACGACAAAATGATGATGATATATTTTCCCGATAGTATGACCAAAGTTAATACATTCTTCCTTCGCAAGCTCTCGCGTTAGCCGACAGTTGGGACCATAACCAAAACCCAAACCTTCAGTTAACAACAAGAAAACGGAAAGATTATGTAAGCACGAGGTTAATATTGGCCAGGCATTGCAAAATCGGGCGTAAGTTTTAATCGATGACTAGAATGAAATAGTTTTATGGAGGTAAAAAGGTTAAACGCATTGGTTGTTATTTTATTTAGGATGGCTACAGGCAGCTGAGGTAACTTGCACCATTTAGGTGGGTGGGTATTAGATGGATTATCACGGTGGAAATGAAAAAAATGTGGAGAATAACTAGGCGCCGGAATTGCCCCACTCTTAAAGACCGGCGTCTAGTGGTGCACAGTTTACAGTCTATCCCATGGACGGAGAAATGTAAAAAAATGTGAGAAATGGCAATGGCATGTTGGGCTAGGGATTTGACTGAAAAATATTCGACAGTGTCGCGAATCTAACCCATGACCTTAAGGTGGAAATTATTCTCAAGTATTCTACCCCCACACTAACTGGAACCCAGGCAGGTATAAAATTTCAATTAAAATATTTCAGTTAAGTAAATAAATTACAGTTTGCAGTTCCATCTATAATAAGAGTGAACAGGAGTTAAGTAACAATCAATACACTTCATTTTCTTCGAGGTACAGTTCCTAGGTGTTTCGGAACCTAGTACGATTAATAGCCAATTCATGTATTCATGAAATGTTTCGTACGAAGAAAAAGATAACATTTTTAAATGTTCAAATGCAAGGGGAGATTGCTTTATATGTATCAACAACTACCTTTTTACATCATCACGAATAATGAGTCATATCCACAAATAATATTACAGTCAATGATTACGTTTTTTATCTTATTTTATCTTATTTATACTAACTATATAAAATGGAAAAAAATATTCAGTTATCACTAACCAGGGACATAGATGGAAACTTTTCCTCTTCGTTCTACACCAATTTCTTCCAATGTTCGTAGGGCACTTTCCCTATCATGTCCCTTTATTTATCAAAAACAGCACCATTTCCAGAGAAAATTTAAACGCAATACTTAAGAACGCCTCAGCAGCAAACTCCAATTAGATAGAAATTAATATTCTGCCCTTCTTAAAAGCGTAATATCCCATGCGACAACCGCCTACCACTAAACAGCCATAAAAGCTCTCACCCGAATTTTGTAGGCGACGTGTTTTTTCGCCAGTTTTCTCATAACCCACCGCTAAATTACTCCTCCCAACGATTCGCAAGGGGGAGCAATATTTTCATTTTCGTTCCATCTCGACTTTCTATTTCCGTCGTTTGCAATGGCTAGCGGCACGACCACGCATTGAAACAGACGTCGACTGACTCAAAAGAGATGATTAATGTCCCACGGCAGCTGACGTGCAACAGTTACGTGACAAATATTGCCCCAGAGAAAACATCGGAAGCATTTTTTTCGAAACTGTATCCACGTCTACGGGGAATCTATATGTATGTTTCCCTTTCGATAACATTACTACAAGATTTGCTCAGGGATAAAGAACTTTTCCCTCAGACGAAGAAGTCAAACTCTGCTCGAGAGCCAAGTGACGTAGAAAGGAAGAAAGAGGGAGCATAAAATAGATTGGCAGAGATATATTAGACATAAAATTCCACGAATATGGTCTAATATCATAAAAACATATTACATTTATAAATACAACAAAATGTCAGCCATTTATTGCACTGGCTAGCTCTAAATTAAGTTATAGATTGGTTTATGGGGTGGCGCTTACAAATCCACCATTAAACCTATTGTGGTGTTACAAAAAAGAATTATAAGAACGGTTACCTTCAAAAATAGAATTCATCACACACTTCCACTTTTCCGCGCTTTACAAGCTCTACCCTTAGGGTATTTTTGTGTATATAAAGCGGCAAAAATTTTTTTTTGCGTAGTGGGCACTTGAATGGCACATCGCCCTAGCATCATAAGCGGAACCACCGCTTTCAATTCGATATTCTGCCCCCTAGGCCACATTTGCATTCATTTCAGAGAAGTTTAATTAATTTTGCCCCATAAAAGCTTCAATCTACTTCCAAGAGCAGTTAAAATGGAAAATAATATCAATTCTTATTTCAAGAAAATTTAAAAATGGCCATTTGAATATGCTAATGAAATACTATTTGAAAATGTTCATGAAATTGTTTGTTCGAAATAAAAATATTAAAATTTATGTAAATTATGTATAGTACCATTTATAACTGAAATATTTTGTTAATATCCTTTGCATGAAGTTCTTGGTTACTCCAACCCCACGCAGGTATATAATCTTAAGGGTAACCTATAGCTTCCCAATTTTTCGTTAAATTAGAATGTCCATTGTATTTCAGAAGGAAGGAATAAATTATTCTTACAAAAATTATTCTAAAAAATTATTCAATATTTGCAGAGATATTTACAAAAAAAATAGAAGCCGTTTTCCACCGGATACGGTAAGGATTACCACAGCAGAGAGATATCTTCTTTTTTACTGAGTAAGTTCTGACGACAAGATCGCGTTAGAAATGTTATAGAGCGTAGTTTGTCTGTTTTCTCTATTATTTAATAAACGTTATTTAACTTATAATTGTAGTACTTATAGTAAAATGGCAAAATAATTGGGGCATTTAGGCATATTTCGGCGTGCGGCACGAAAGAAATATGTCAATTAAAAAACTCAAAACTATGTATAAAGTTAATTAATGACAAATTAGGTCATAAAAACCAAGTTTTTATGTCCATAATATCACCTTATTATTTCAAAGCTTCTCCCAGCTTTTTAAACCCTACCTTAAAACTTAAAAAGCACGGACATAGACGTCTTAAACTGCCCCTTCGCATCAACAAAAACAAGATGGTAAAGTTAAACTTGGTACACTTCTCCTGAGGAATAAGCCTGAGACACCCTTATGCCAGACATTTAATTGTTTATCTTTTGTACTTTCAACCATATTTATATCAGTTTTTATAACAAACTTAATTTATATTTTGTACTTCTTGTACTCAGTCTAATTTGTTAACACGAATCATAATATTTAAGCATCCCATGTGATGTATTTACATTTTTTTTATTTTGTTTGATTGATATACTGAAAATTGATAAGGTGTGATATCCATGTTTCACATTAAGCATTCTTTTTATGTTTATTGAAATAATTGAAAATTTATATAAGTTACAAATGCTGATACAGTTACACTATGAGCAGACCAGATTGATAAAATTTATAATGAATTTGTCTGTCACTGTATTATGTAAGTATGAATTGTATTCTTACTGTGCAATGTATGCACGTATAAAAAAAGGGGAAATCCCGTTAATGAATGATGATGAAAAAAATGAGTAAAAAAATACTTCGCACAAGCTACTAAAAATCCGTAAAAAATAAAAGGGAGCACTGGAGATGATAAAGCGAGGGGGGCACATTAAATCAAATACTCGGACTTATATCGCGATCACGGCCACCCATTATATTAATTCTCAGGGAGATTCGCATGCAATTGTACATACTCTATCCCATTAAACCTCCAACTCAGTAGGATTAAAGCTGGTGAATTTCCGACACGGTAGCAATCTTTTACGAGAGAGCAAGAAAACGGATGGTACGCCATCAATAAGCTTGCTCGTTAGGTCATTTCGAAATTCCAACCTCGAGGCCATAATTCCACCCTGAATGGGCCCTTGTCCACAGAATACAAATTTTCATGAACCCTCCAAGCGAAGGAAATCTCCTCAATGGGTTGGACTTAGCTTTCATAACCCTATGAGCAGTTTTCATCAAGTTCCTCAGTTCACATCAACGACCTTTCTACCAAAATTCTCTTCCTACCTCTACTGCGAGACATTGCTAACGGTGTAGAGTAACGAATAGTTTCACTCCTAATATGATGAGCTGAGTAATATTTGCATGATGATTTATAAAAACAATAATTATCCATTATAACATCTAACATCGACTTGGAACCGCATAGACGCCAGAACAGGATCTCAGCTTTACTTGAATTAGGTTGTTTCAAAACTTGCTGAAAGCTTTAATCCTTACAGTTATTAATTTAAGTCATTACAGTGCTCCTACAGTAATGTTTTCACAGAGCGAGGCTTGCGGTGTAGAAGGTTTCTATAAATTGATGGTCGCTTTTATCTATGCATATAATTAATAAATACACATAATCAAATGTTTACGCCAATCTGTAGATTAAAAAAAACGCTCCGACACTCGTAACCCTCCCATTTATTTCCTCCTCCTCGGGAACCATAACTGGAATGTGACAGCTGGGAGTGGGCTTACTTAAAGACTGAGAAATGGAAACACAACACCGGAGTTTTCACCGCGTATTTTAAGGGATACCTATAATAGCGATTAGAAAAGGTCAACGGCTTCCATGGCCCCATCTTCTTTCCAGTAGATATCTAATCTATGCAGTCGGAGAAAGTAAAAAAGTCTCTCACAGCTCAAGCAGCTCTAATACTAATTATGGTTAGAACGCACCATTAAAAAGAATATGTACTTCATAAAATACGTATGGTAAAGAGTTAAATATGAACTTGTCAAAAGAAAAGTTTCACAAGGATATACTATCAATGTATACAAAATTGTAAAATAGTTCCTAAGAAACAAATGATCACATTTTGTTATCAACACTATTACTATGTTAAATTTTATGTAATATTCAGCCATCCTTGACTGTTGTACTTTATTTAAGGATTTAACTGTGGATGAGATTATCCTATTATTGTGTTTACCATATCGGGTGAACAATAAACTTATTAAATAACAAATAAATTAAATAAATAACTGAGAGGTTTTCGCATTGAAATCGATCTCATTCGAGGCTAAATCTAGTTTCAACACTATGGATAGAGGAAATATTTCTGCCACTCCGAATTTGACAGATGACTGTCGTATATCAGATACTCCCCATCACCATGTGAAGCTAATTACAAGGACACAAGGGTAATTTCACATTAACGTAGCCTGTGATCTTGTAACATCACAACTCCATCTACCGGGCGAGGATGAAACAAGCCTTGGTTGGGGTCAAGAAATGCCGGATGTTCAATCACGCAGATAAATCTAGCCACAAGGCTCTGGAACGTAAGCTAGATGTTCAGCATACCCCTTGGAGGATAACGGTACCGCAACACGCCAGGTCGCAACTAGCGGAATCTCACCGTTAGAAATTAACTAATACATTAACAAACGAAATCCCCCGGTAAATTCCTCGTTAGGTGAAAATCACCCCACCTATTCCCGGTAATTTTCATTACAAACCCATATTTTCGCAACTCCCTCCTGTACATTCTCCTTCACTTGTCTTTTTCCGCGTATACAATAACTCGTGTTGTAGCAATACACTTAAGAATGAAGCAAAGCTTCAAATAATATGAATAACAACTCTCCCTAAACATGAGAATATTCATATACACATGCCTAAATAACCTTTACAATACATATTTTCAATAATAACCTTTTTCATAAAGTTAGTTTTGACAAGAGTTTTATCCGAATTTTTATGTGCATCGGAATTCCAACTAAGGGACGTTACTTGGTTTACCAAAATTGTAAACATTCAGTGAAAGTAACTGCACCTAGAAAAATGAGCAACTTCCACCGTGATAGGATTTATTGCGACCGGTTTCACTATTAACAGCATCTTCAGGTCTTCATCTTCGTCGTATCCTATTCTATCACAGTTGTAATAAATCCTATTACGGTGGAGATTACTCATTTTTCAAAGTGCAGTGATGTTCCCTTTCCACTCAATCAGGCCTGAAATCACAGATCATGTGCATCAGAAGTATACCGGAATGCCACATGCCTAAGCCAAAAATATGTTACTAGCTTAGTCAAAGTGTATCGCCGGAATTTTGCTCCATAATATGTTTCGTACCACTCGAAAATCATTACTGTCAGCGCGGCTTAGCTTCCGCCAGCTACCAGGACAGAGAAACACTCGACGAAAGGGATCGCTGCTATGGACTGTGAGGATTATTTTCGCCCGATAAAGAATGTACACACCCCGACCTCCCAAACATGAAAGAGGTTATCAGATTGGCTCAGCCTCCAAGAGCAGAGAGGGGCCAAGCAAACACACACACAGACACTTGGGTCTTCGAAATGGAACAGCCGCCTCTCACGAAATTCGATTATCCCTTTAACCTTCTCTCCGGAGAAGCGTGTGCCCAAGGGTAATTCGAAAGCTAACAGATTTCAAGTCCCGCGCGCCATTCCTTGTGCACGAGTTAAACCTAAAAGAGTTCACTTGGAAAAATATTTTTTTTTCTTTAAAAAAAATAGGGGTGACGCTTTATCCTCTCGAAGGATTCAAAGCTTGAGGATGCCCCTTCAATTAGAGCAAAACATTTATCGTTGGAGTGAAAGGCAAGGAATAGTAAAATCACAGAACTAAAATTGTCATCAATATCCAAACAAGATATGATTTCCCAGGGCATTGATATATTCAATTGCCCTGTATTGCAGTCAAGGAATAAAACTAACCAACACGTTTACTCTTGATGGACAAGAGACTCTTAATCGGTGCTAGTGGGGAACACACCCAAAGAATGCCTCTGCGCCACAATGAGGCGTCTTTGATTGCTCCTCGTATATTTACAAATCTCCCAAGTAGTGGTAACACCATGTTTTGCATATACCCTGCATGACTCTTGTGTTACGTTTACATAGTTACATTATAGATAGTTTAGTAGTTTATGTACCATTTGTAGCATACCCATAGTGTACTGCATGTTGGTGAAAGTTAATCACTTCACTTTAGTTCATGTTGGAGATAAGTCACCACCTGCCAAACACTCTTGTGGTGGCTTGCAGGGTAATATGTAGATGTATATGAATATTGTAGAGAACAAGCCATGTTTTCTGGTAAAGAACGTCATCGCAGAGGCTATTCGAGCAGAGGCACCAGTGTTGCGCTAACTTTCATCAGGAATTTACGTTCACATAGCTTTGCTTCCTCGTCTCCCTTTACTTGCAAGTTCCATAGATATCACCATCGTCAATCTCCAGAAATAGGTACATACTTAACATTCACATGGAAAAATGCCTCGGCCATTGCCTTGCATATTTGTGTCTCATCATAGTTTCACGAAAGAATGCCTCTGCGAGTATTACGCATACGTACTTGCGTCTCACGAGCTGTTAAGAATGAGCAGTAAGCACTATTTCTCACCACGTCTAAAACTGGAATAATCAAAGGGCTAAACACACACATTAGAAAAGATAAAAGGAAACATTTAGCCCCGAGAAGTAAAAAGTATGTACCTTTAAAATGACTATGCCTATTTGTAAAATATAAAATGGTTTCCATTAATTCATGCCCCAGGGTTTTTCATATAAATTGGCCATGATATAAGGAAACATTTGGGCTGAGACGTTATAAGTATGCACTTCAAAAGTGCCTATTTGAAAACTTTCATACTTTTCCAATCGAGCTATCGTCTTTTCTCATTATTTTTCAACGTACATACAATTTTCCCATTAGCAACACTCAAATGTTCCTATTTCTTTAACGGGGAGTGGGTTGGTGCGGCGACTAGAGTGATGGCTTCCCAACTCGAGGACCGGGGTTCAAATCCTAGCATTGGCGGAAATTTTCCTCTCCAATCCCCGCTGTAGTGCACAGTGCTTTCTGCACGGTGAGACTCAGAACCGTGGACCCATAGATGTCTTTCCTCTTGAAAAACTTTGCAAAAAAAAAGGGAGACCAATGAAGTCACCCAGTTAATATCCACCCATCCCCCATTGTCTTCCTGGCTTTAACAAGGCTAGCCAAAATTCTGCAACGGCCCGAGCACAGTGATCCCTAAACGAAAAAAGCTTGCCTAAAGTCATGTTTTCAACTGTTTAAACGGAAGTTCGAAATCATTTATTCCACAGAACCACAGAATATTACACGCTTACAGTATTGCATGCTGTTAATTGTTCTTAGAATCGCCTGTAGTGAGGCGTCCAACCAATCAAACTTGAGTGGCACAGAGTATTCTAGCAGATGGCATAAAATCGACTATTTTTGTGGAATTCTACTGAAAGGGAGAAGGCATTCGGGACTCTGGTGTAATTTGAGAAATCAATCCACGCAAACCCGTTAATATAATAATTTTGTGAATTTGCTTCCGTCAAATATAGTGAGGGTTGCCCAAAAAGTAATGCCCCACATTTGTTTGCCAATAACTATTTACTGTACAAAAATGAAATTGACACATATGAAAGAATGATGCTTTTTCCACTCACTCTTTTCTTCTACATATTCTCCTTCAAGTTCTATTGCCTTCCTTCAACGATTCACTAGGGCGTGTAAGTATTCCTTTTCGGTACCGGTCCTCGCTCTGGCTATGGAGCTAGGCTTTCACTACGCTAATCACCTCTGCGTCATCCGAAGTAGTTGTGTGGAAAAGTATTTATCCAAAACGAATATTTAGCAGGCCCATGTTGACGGAGGGGTAAAGTACTCTACTGCTATTTCTGGAGTCGCGGGTTCAAGTCCCGCCTGGGTGGGTTTTTCACCACCCAGGGCATGGATGTATGTCAAGTTCTGTTGGCCCGGTCCCTGGAAAACCTGAATACAGGCTTAGCAGCCTATAGGGATTCCAGGGACATACGGGCCAACAGAATCGTCCGAAATGGAAAAAAATCGAAAAGAATAGAAATTACGAATCAACTTACATCTTTCACGTCTTTAACTTGTGATGTTTGCGTGCCTATCTTGCAGTCTGTCCTCAGCTGAGTCCACCAAATTGGTCAGAGCACTAAGATGTATGATACGGAATCATTGTCATAACCTGATAAGGCTCTCCGACTAATGGAGATGCATCTCTCGATGATCGCTTCAACTTCTGTTTTTAGGGAGTTAACAAAAATTTTGGGCATAACTTTTTGGCCAACCCTTGTATGTTGACCTAAGTCGTCAGTCGCTCATCTAAATAATCATAGCTCTTAATATTCCCGCCTCTAACCACTCCCAAAATAACCTGATATGTAGAACAAAGCCTGTGATGGTGACGATTAGTAGTAGGGAGAGGAATTTGGGCATTGTAATACACGAGAAGAGAACCACTCCATCAATCATAACCCTGTTTGCGATTGATTACGACGGACAACCTTATGACGCAGGTATATCGAGCGTGAATGTGCTTTCGCTATGGATAAGCTAAATTGGTACGTCGTTAAAAACAAAACGCCTTCATTCTCCGTCACCGAGTGCGAATGGATCCTGGCGCGCATTCATGGATGGCACTAGCCAAAGTTCGAGTTGAAACACAGCCAAACGTTTTCCAAGTTCCACATGCATCGTATTATTTAACCCAGAAATCCATTTTCACGAGGATTCAGTTGAATGCCTGTTAAAATTATCTGTCACCTTCCGCGGCGTCAATTTTTAGATTTATGGCACGATTGAAATTGAAACGTTTCCATGAGGATTACAAAGAATTCCACCTCATCATTCAAAAGTCTTTAACAGTTTGAGAATATTTTGACACAAAAAGTAGTAGAATACAAGGGAAAATACCAAGGGGCGAGGATATTTACGAACATGAAGAAGTATGATGAAATTTGCTCTGAAAATACGTTTCATTGGATGCCTAAACCTAATGTCTACTGTTTCAGCCTTAGACACTCGGAAGTATGCGCCAGGAGTATAAAAGTCAATTTTTTCAAAACCGAAATAGAAGAAATTTCTAAAAAAATCGAAGGACACTATTCTACAAATCGTAAAAGAAGGCCGAGAGTCACGGGCATAAGCAAACTGCAATCCACAGGTTGAAGGCATCAGACGCAGGAAAGTCCTCAAATATTAAGTCGGAAAATTTTAAACAGATATTACCTGCGCTAAAATATGAAAATGTACTTAATTCAGGGCCATAACTAATGGATTTAAACCCAACAGCATGATTATAACATACTTCGTTCAACAGCATAGAAAAATTATCATTGTATAGATGGGTAATAAACGACTACCCATTTTTAATATGACACTAGATCTCGAAAAACTGCGAATGCAGAAGTTCTACCACATTTTCTAGGCATGGAAGTGAAATTATAAATTTTTGAAACATTATAAACCGAAATATGGGTTCCCCAAGAAAAACGAATCATAAAATTAACAGAAATGAATGCACTATAGATACTGAAATTGAATATCCAGAAAAAATAACAGGAGAAGGAAAGGTCCACTAAATAAGAAAAACGTAAGATGGTTAGCATAATCTTAAGACGTTTTAGTAGTATTTTATTGTACTCAGGTCAACCAAAAATTAACAAGGAGCAGAAAAAGCGCCAACAACTTCTACACCTCATTGCTCAAGAATCAAACACATTCTCTGAAAAGTGAGTTAGTGATTTTTATCGCTATTTTTGTCTATGTCAATGGGTACTTACCAAATATTCATAAGTCTTTGAGGATAACTTTAAGTTTGACAGAGACAGTGAAAAACTTTCGATTTTTCTGATAAGATTGAGAGTTGCTTCGGCAAACCGCTACTCAGTAAGGTTATTAATCAATGCCAATGCAGATAGGGAAGGCTAAGTGAACAAAAGGCCCCATAGGGTTCGTTGACATGGAGAGTTTTATGGGCCAGTAAGGGTTTTTCTGTGGTACCAGTGAGGCACTATGTACGATTCCACAACGTAAATGTGATCTAACCTCGATGATGACGCTATGACGATGACACTAATAGGATAATAATGTCCTTGGAATCGTTCATCGAGCCTTCTTAGAATCACCCCTTCTATTAATTTACACAGTGAACTCAAAGCTATACAGCATAACTAGATGGTACCCTTCATATTTAAAGAACGTTGTAATAACTTAGAAAAATTCTACAAAAGTATATCGATACTGTACATCGCGGGGCTGTGCGCATTTTAATAAAATACAAAGGAATAGTATGATGTTCTTACTACTTTACTTCAATAAAAGTAGTACTTGATTATAACATACTCAGTTAAACAGAATAGAAAAATTACCATTATACCGAAGGGCAATCAACGACTACCCTTTAATTAATTTGATACTAGATCTCGACTAATTACGAAGGCATAAGTTCTACTACTTTTTCTGGGCATGGCATTGAAATTATGAATTTTCGAAACAATATAGAGCGAAATATGAATTCTCCACGAAAAACGGATAACCAAACACAGGCCCCTTTCAATAGATCGTACCTGCGTCCCTGAAAAGCGTGAGCTACAACGATCGGCGAGGAGGATCAACATGGTTAAGCGTGATGTGTGTGTGTATAGTCAGAGGAGAGACAGATCAGAAGGAAGGGGACAGAGGGATGCGAAGTTTGCGAGCGTGGAAAAGAGGTCGATCCACGTTTAAGCCACCCGTGAAGTCGGTGCGGTGGGAGGAATACCAATGAGCCGGGGGGGAAAAAATGACTACCGAGAGGGCTGAGGCCTAGGCATGCTCCCTCATTGCACCCTTGAGCCGAATGCGGGGGAAAGGGCAGGGCTTCGGGAGGGCCCGTCGTGGGAAGGTAAGTGCGGGAAGATGGGGGGGGGGGCGTTCAGCACATGGAGAGAGTCGAATAGGACAAGAGAGGGAGGGAGGGACAAAGGCTAACCGAGTAATGGCTGTCGAGAGGAGCGAAATGAAAACGAGCCGCGGGTAGCTTCACCACGCCACAGAATTGCTTTCAATTCCCCGCTTGAAGACAACTTCATTGGTTGGCTATTCGGGGAGATGACCCACCACCAAGGTCGTTAAATGTACAGATTAGCAATGTCGTTTGCGACGTAAGTATTGGTTCGGTTGATTGGCGATCGTGGGTCACACTTTGGGGAACTAGGGAAAAGTGGAGAAAAGGCATTGGTTTTGGCAAACTCTATCCGTAAATTAGCAAGGGTTCCGCAGTTTATACATTGCCACCGATTCCTAAACTTTAGTACTTCCCTAGATTCTTTGCATCTTCTACTCACTTCATGGCTAAAAAACGAAAACTATTTTCACTCAAGAATCTATATCTCTCCGTGCCTATTTAAAATCGATATTTAACTGTGACATTCAATAAATTTTATTGAACGCCACAGAATAAAATAAAACACATTACACCGGGACTAGCCACGGATAACTTAACGGGGTCAACATCATTGCACAAATGTGCGAAATTCTACAGAGGAAAAATCATCCGCCTTGACCGGGACTCAAAGCTGGATCTCTCGATTTCCAGGCGAGTGCTTTAGCCAGTTAACCTACGAGGCTAAAGCACTCGGCGGAAATCGAGGGATCCGGGCTCGAGTCCCAGTCAAGGCGGATGATTTTTCCTCTGTGGAATTTCGCACCGAGTTCCGAGTTGGAAGTTGTGATCTAGGGCAACTCAAATGTGGTGTTGGATTATGTGGTCCTGAAATTGGTCATTGACTATGGTGACCAAACGTACCGGTTTGACCGGCCTTCAAATTTTGTGTTCATCGAATGTAAATCAGTATTTAACCCTTTGACTGCTCCCATCGTCAATTGGCGATTTGAAGTATGGTTCTACTACCAGCCACCTTATATTTTGAAAGCAAAAAATTCGTCTTTTAGTAAAAACTATCAATCAATTCTTATTTAAAAGGAAAATCAGGTGACAATTACTCATTATAAAATATTTAAACAACTTTTCCCCTAAATATAAAGTGAAAATTAATAAAATTACTGAAAAATTTAGAAAAAAAATTGCGCCTGGGGAGAGCAGTATATCAGATTATTTGCGCAGTCAAAGGGCTAAAGAGGAATGAAAATTATTTAGCATACATATAAATCACGGTGTTCCCTTTCAGGGTGGGCACAGTAAAACCATTAATATCAAAATTTAATAATTTCTTCCATTAATATTAGATTTCATCTATTCTTTTATTGACTTAAACAATGCTTAATATTCATAACCCTCACTTAACTTATAATTTCCTAAGCTCTTAAGGAATTTGCACCAACTGAAATTTAGAGAAGCAGAATCGTGTCGGAATCAGTGTGTGGAGAGTTTTCCAAACGTACGGAAAATTACAGATTCTCCAGGAGATAAGAACATTTATCCCCTGTTAAGTAAGCGGAATAGAAATCTGATCACCTTATCAATGAGAAAGGTTGATGAGCGTCAGTTGGACACTTTCCAGACGTGGGCTAGAAGAAGGAAGAAGAGAGTCAGCTGGGTGGACAGACACGAACGAGGTGGTGTTGAATATGATGGGGAAAGGAAATTTGCAGGCTATATTAGGATGAAGCGTAAGAAGTGGTTTTTGGGGGTGCTAATAGGGTAAGGGGCTGATGGGATGCGAGATCCAGGGGAGAACGTAGACCAAAAGAGGTAGGGCATTTTGGATGCCGTAAAGGAGAATTCATCGCCTCCCACACATTACCATTGACTTCCATAGGCTTCTTAACGTAGCAAGAGGCATCTCTATGGCTATCAAAAAATGCAGAATTTTAATTTTAGTCCATAAAATATTCAGGGAAAATGCAAAAACCCATAGCAAAAAACAAATATCGCAGATACAGATCAAGTGCCACCGTCGAATTTCGAGAGATACTCTCTCCAATTATTCGGTGACATCACTAATCAGATTACGAACCGCCAGCCTGAATAAATGAAATAAAACTCGGTTCAACTTTGTGGAGTTCCATGTTAATTACTAAAAATAACTTATACACTCCGCTGGTCAGTTCACGGGTCAATTTATTGCACAATCCAGATTTCGATGCCTGGCATTATCTTCAGGTGATGACAGGCATCGAAATCCGTATTGTGCAATAAATGGACCTGTGAACTGACCCGTGGAGTGTTCAACTTATTTTTACTAATTAATCTCCAGCCTGAAACCTATAATAAGGACATTAAAGGATGCACGTTTATTATTATCCTTCGTTTATATTAAAGTTACATTTCGTAAAGTCAGCCTCCGAGTCTCGGTCGACCGTCACAATTATACACTCTTCGTTGTTATCTTAGAAGTTTAGGATATTTGAGACAGGATTGGATGTGCGTCACCCAATAATTAGGTTAAGGAGCCAGAGGGGAACTGTTCAAGATAATTCGAACATATACAGAACATCTCCCAAAGTGATAGTGAAGATTAGGAATTATTGTCGCGGCCGTAGTGGTACTCTTGGTCCCATCAGGCACGACTTGGACCACAGCGTCATAGTTGCAGAAAAGGAGAACCAGATTAAAGAGCAGAAATAAGTTACTTGGGACTCTTTATTTCTACATAACAGAAAGAACATTTTTGATATTAAATACGCACAAAATTGGAAAAAAATATTCGTAAATATCTCTTTTTTGGAGAACATTAGTGTACTTCCCGAATTATAAAGGATAGGCGACTTGAATAACGTGGAAAGTTGACGTAATCAGTAACGCCTTGAGAGCCAATTTGCCCGGATATTTTCGGCTTACTGACCTACTTCGCTTACGCTTGAAAAGGTAATCTAGCGACCTCATGGCCTGCTCTTAAAAGGGTCGATGCTCCACCACTCATAAGCTACGGACTCCTAACTTGCTCTTAAGAGGATTGGTACTAAAGAGTCACCAATACCACTCACCAACATCTTCTATCTCATTTCACCAGTCAACCAAGATAACGGTGCAATCACCTTTCACCCATAATTGAGGAAAATATTAATATTTACCCAGGATATTTTCCAACAAATCATGCAGCTCGGATTGATCAGCGCATTACAATTATAAAAAGTTAAAGTTATTCGAAGTCCTCTACGCCGAAAAAAAACTTGAGAGTCGCGCTGTTATTTAACATGATAAACCCTAAAAACCCACCAAAAAGCTAAGTCAGTGGAAACGCAGAAACCCAGTAAATTCCATTTAATCGCACTTAAATCCGTGTATTGTAAATAAGTTCTACTCCTCCAATTGTGTTTGTAAGCCAATACCAAAGCTAACTAGGCGTTTAAAATAGCATGAGCTTTAAAACTTCTGTCAGCGCAACACTTACCCGAGGACCATGTTTGCGAGCATGGAGGCATTAAACTAATTTTTTAAGAATTTTATATGAGCAAAATAAGTAAGTAACGTAAGTCCACTATCGTGCATCAAAGAATTACACGAAGTAAACAGCGAATGCAAATTTTAAGCTAAGCAAGCACTGATTGATATCAAGTAATTAACACTACAATTATGTAAAAACAGAGGAAAATTTGCACAAGGTGCCATTGCAAAAGGTAATTACAGAATAAATCCTATTTTGGAACAGAAATTACATTTGTGAATCCAAATTTTTATGATTCCTCCGAAAATTTCAATTCAAAATACATCAAGTATCTACTACAAAACATTCCACTTCCCACATAAAAATCTGAGTTCACCAATTCCGCATTTTCCTAAAGTCATCCATTCTTACCTACACGATTATATATGTTTTCGTCAGTCATCTTCAATTTCCAGCTTCTTTTCTCCATCTTTCTCCTGACCCACATCTCATACATCGCCAATCTAAGGTCATCCTCATCACCCACATCCGAAGTTCTTCCATTCTAAGGTTTCCATCAATACGCTCTTTGAGTTCCTTGCTTGGCGAAATCATCAATTCCTCCTCTATAATGCTAATTTTGACAATGCAACTCTCCTCTTCATATCTAAAGCAATTCCGTCCAATTTGGGTCTATCTTCTTAAGAAATACAAGCCACAAACGTTACCAGTACTCCTGTTCTAATTTACGGTCCCACTGCTAATTTTATTTTTCCTAATTTTCAGCTTCGACTTAACCATCTACAATTATCTCATTATTTTCCGCTTTAATAACTCCTTTTTATACCGAGCCTCTACACTCGTCCATCAATGTGCCCAATCGGAATTGCAAGTCTGTGACTGACTGCTTTAACCATCCGCAAATCTATCCGGGTTATAGCTCCAGAAGAACGTATTTTTTGTCTGGCTTCCTTCACGACACCTTCCTCACCATTTCACAGGCGGACAAGGCGAAAGCCATGACGACAATTTGATAATCCTTCCTTGCCCTGGCCTGTCACTTCTCATCCCGACTCTCCATCCACTGGCCAGATTCACTGTAAGGGAGCCAGATTCTTACTAATGTTTCCAATGAGTCACCAATTCCTCCGATTTACCCGCCCAATTCCGCTAGAACATTCGTCATCGACAGCAAAAAATATCTTTACACCTTCCCCAATATTAAAAGGAAACCAAGCACATTTTCGTAATATTTTTCCTGGGACAACCTCAGTTCTTCTATGTCCTCGAGTGTTCCTCCCCCTTTCCAGGACCTTGACAAACTCTTGGGGGATAAGTAAGCTCTTCTAAGATTACTAACTGACAACTCAGCAACTGACTCAGCCGCATACGAAGGATAGTTCTACTCACAGATCACTTCCTAGCTTTCATATTCGCTAACATAAGTGGAGGCGGGGTTAAAATAAACTTAAAGACATCTTGCCGATGTCTTTCCTCACCGAAGTTCCGCTACACATTACATTACTTGCTAATTCCAAAGTTTCATTGATGTATGCCTTTTTTCCGGGAACCTTCGAGTAGATCAACGATGACACCACACATCTTATACTAGAAGTATTACGAGCCACTCGACCAACGCAGTCGCCTGCCCTTGTCTGATGATGGTAATAAATCTAGACTATCCAATTAGGTCCAGTCCGATATTCCTTTCACCAGCTCTGAACCTCATCAAAGTTTCACCATTAACATTCCCAGCTCTGAAGAGTATTCCCCGGAATACCCTTTAACAATCCAAACAATTATTAGATCAAAGCGGACATAGCTATTGCCCAGTCTATTAAATTAAATGCCTGTCAATCCATCTCTTCTCCTGCCAACTGCTAAAACGTTATCATTCCTTTAATTTCAGCGGCATTTAACAAATAAATAACCAAAAACAGGCATTGTCTTTTTTCCATGCCGGACCTGACAATGAATAAGATCACGAGTTATCATTGACACATGAAAAAATATTGAAGAGTCAACCTCGATCACGTCGAGGGGCTGTCACATTCACGATCTCCCTCAAGATTTGGCGTGGAAAAGTAACAAATAATAAACATTTGTCACCCCGACAAACATTCTCCAAGGAATATTTCACCCCGCCCTCCCCTTTGGACGCGCCATTGCTGATTCCAAAAACAGTGCACAACTATCAAGCGAATGAGAACTACCGAGGGAATCATCTTTTGACACCCTCACTGGCTGCGGGATCAGAGAGGCGGGAACTGGCTCGTCCGTGACGAGAATATGAGATGCGTAATCGAATACGATGAGAGCGAACTTCCCGGGAACCCGAGGTCTCCCAAAAGTTACGTGCTGCCGGGTAACGCCAGTTAAGTGATAGTCTTTCAGTATTTGTCCACTAAAACAAACTGTCCCAACTGTCAAACATCCACAGCTGGCAAGCTGATTTAGCAGCCTCCCAAGTGTCATGTGACATCGACGAGTTTCTACGTTATGAACAGTAATCAAGTCTTAAACCCCAAATGGAGCCACATATCTGAAATTAGTAACAAAAATTACCGAAATGTTTCAGAATGGATAAATATATATAAGCCCAATAAAGAGCTCTAAACAGGACATTTTCTAACACCTCCAAACATCAACAAAGTAGCTCAACGATTACATAGCCAATAACTGGAGTCTATTACTATCGGTGCGCATGAGATGCAAAAGGATGAAAAGTAACATTTCTGTCCGTTAAATATATACGAAACTCTCGCCAAAATGACACACATATTTTAGAATAATTTAGCGGGCTCCACCGTAAAATACTACGACATTAATCGAAATTGCGCATCAAAAAATACCAGGGGTAATACTCACCTTCACCGACATGACTGCTCCCAATATTTAGGTGCCTTTTTCCCAGGTTATTCAGGTTCTTGTCGTGGCTGATCCTCCCCACTAAGTTTCACTTTCGAAGATCAAAAGTCAGCTACTCGCCCTTAAGACAACCTCTCAGGAAGAAGCAATGTCCTCCCTACTCCCTCACGAGTTCAGCCAAGGACCGGAAAGCAGCACATGACCGGGAAAAACAAGCTGTTTCGGAAAGAATTGAAGACCGGCTGCATCAATCCGCTCGGCGACCAAGCTCACACGAAGATAAACCCTTGCGCCCTGCCCAGCTCATCATTCTCGCTGAGCCGTGTGACAGGTAGATATATATCCCGCTCAGGCGACAGCCGACGAGCGAAATCAGGCCCACGCCCTTAGAAAGCCCCAAAAAACAAACGGCAAGAAAAATTTCCACCGGGAAGATACACAAACAGTTGCTTCGAGCACGGAGGGTAGGAGTGTTGTGGGTGGCCGAGCGCCCTACTCCCCTCTATACGTGATTTATTGATCTGCTAGGTTCCCCTCGCTTTGCACAAGCCCAGTAGCGCCCTTCTCGGACCCCTCTCTTGCCTTATACCTTCCCCTCCCCAAACGCCCAGGGGAGTACCCTTCCCCTATCTTCCCGCTGACTTGGTCCCACACCCATATACCGTACTGATATGCGCTCGGAAAACAAATGTGACCTTTAAACTAAAGGCGTCAGAGATTGCGAGTGCGGTAAGTCCAAACAACTTGTACTTGGTCATGCGGTGAAGCTGGGAAATTCAAGCGAAAGATGGCCACACGTTCCGATTTTCCCGGCTGGACCATATATTGCGCGCCCCAGAACTTGTATTTTTCTTTCAGGCGCCGACGAATTGAGCGGACGTTCTTAACGCCGTTCCTTCGAAAAGCGGGGTGTACGAACCACGTATTATTCTTGCGAAAAAAAATTAGATTCGTAGCAGAATTTTTTTCGTAATATTCCACTTTTCCTAACCTGAAAAATGTAAATTTTCTTGGCATTTTCCAGATCATTGGAAGAGGTACTAAGGGAATACATTTTTGGAAAAGCACCGCAAGTAAGTATAGGTATAGGCATTATCCTTTTCAAATATCTTTGCGACTGGCCATTCTGGTTGGTAATTGCAGAGTACACACCTCCTTCCCTCACCCCCAAAAAACTTAGGTCTACCCCTAAGTCACAAAGATATTTGAAAAGGATTCAAGTAAGGCAAGAGAGGGCCATTCACAAAAATCAAGATAAGGTAATCTAGGCAGCAATAATTATAGAATTACATCCAGACGGATTCATGACATCACCTTGAAGAATTAACTTCCGTTGCATTTACTATAGAGGATGCACATTTATCCACTTTAAAAATGAACTAAAAATTTGAATGAACCATAGATATGTAGTGTTCATTGATTCATACGACCTAACAAAAGAACTGTGAAAAATTAACTTCACACTTGAAGGATCAATCTGCCCCTGGAATTGCTACACTGTGGTTAACACAAATATCTAGTGTCAATATTCAAACTAAGCCTTTGCATTCACATTCATTTAATCAGAGACTAACTGAAGTGGAAACTAATTGTCCCCTCTGATGGGCAAGTTTTGCCAGTGGTCATGGTAAAACCATGGCACGTTCCAATTAAGAAAATATTTGCCTTGAAACATTATCTGTAACCTCTAATACAGGCAATTGTAACTCAAGAGTGCCAAACTTGTGTTCTAAAAACAACCTTTGTTAGACAGGCATATTTACAAAAAATAAAAGGCATCATAGAATAAGCCCATCAAATCATCTATGGCATTTAGGTCTCACTAATAAGGAGTTACGTGACAAACAAGATTGGTATAACAGATATCTAGTTCCATGAATATTTGAAGATTATTTACATCTCATTATTTTACTTACTTGATGTACCAGTTTTTCTTATGATAAAAACAAATAGCAAGAAATTCTTCCAACAATAAACTGTTTGCAGTATTGTATACTCTTGACATGTTAAGGATTGCCTACTTTGCCATTAGGGAACTCTTCAAAAGAAAATAATAAAACCCTCAACCCTATCATCATTTTGCAATCAACCCATATTCCTATATAATTGTACTTGAAATATAAAAAAAATTCCGTATTAAACAAAAAAGCTAAAGGTATCACATTGTTAATCATAAAGGAATATTTTCTAGGCATGACCATACTGGTACAATATTTGAAAAAATATTCTACTTTGGTCAATTTGATCAGCTACCTACTGTTTTACTCTAGCTGATTACCCTTACCATGAAAATAATTGCCACACATTCCCTCTAAATCCTAACATATTCCACTTGAGAAAAATCAAACCCAAGCCATCAAGCAGAGAATAATATAATAACCATAATAACATGCAATCCACAGTTAATTCCTAAACAAAAATCACTTCTCGTCCATTCACTTTCAATGTACTTCATCATGATACCAGTTTAACATCAATCCAAATACCCCATGCTCTGTGACTTGGCAAGGCTGGGTGAGGTTCATTAAACACATTTTTTTAAGTTAAGCCAGCAAGAATGATGTAGTATAACTGTAA
Source organism: Ceriagrion tenellum (assembly GCA_963169105.1). Taxonomy (NCBI): domain Eukaryota; kingdom Metazoa; phylum Arthropoda; class Insecta; order Odonata; family Coenagrionidae; genus Ceriagrion; species Ceriagrion tenellum. The sequence continues at coordinate 56,877,544 of OY720636.1, read as the reverse complement.
GGGCCAGACTGTCACTGCTTAGCTTCCTAATATGATGGATATGGGTCACCTATCTGATCCACCGGGCATCCAGTGTTCCTTCGAGATGTCATTCTATCTCCTCTCATGCTTAAGAGATGCTTTAACTACCGACTGAACAGCATGCCAATCAGGTGAAAATGCAAGATGTTACATTAGGCAATCAAACTAATGCATTGAATTGTGGCATTGTTTACTGTAAAAGTGGAGTGATATAAAGTTGACCTTCAGATACTGAGCTTAAAGGTGATAAGTCAATATTAACTGACATAAGCAGAGCACATAAGAGAAAAGGCATCAGGTTTATCCTCTAAATCAAGCTAAGTGACCATTAGCCAAACTCTAATCTCAAACAGCTCATTGGTTGGGTCAATGGTTAATAGGTTATGGACAAATAAGGCCCTTAGGTCCATTCAGTGGAGGTGGGTAAGTTGGTAAGGAAAGGGTTAAATGGAATGGAGGAAAGCTTGAGCCAAGCTTGGAATTGCCATTAGCCTTGGTGCCTCATGAAATGCACAAAGGGCTCCACTTTTCAATGCCCCATTTGACAGAATGCTACACTTGAAAAGTTCTTCACATGGCACCCAAGAAGGGACTGGGATTCGATGAAAATACTTCACTACAGCTAGGATTTGAGCACAGGCATTAGAAATGGGGAGCCAATTCTCCACCACACCAACCCAAATTCCCATTCAGCATGTCCAGTAGAAGTAAACCAAGCATGGAAATATGGGAGCAGAATGTGAAAACATGCTAGGTCCACAACTTCCTGAAGCTTGGACAATAACAGCCACAGAACAAAGAAGAATGGAAGCAAGAGAAATTTGGGGCAATAGAAGAAGCATGAATATATATTGAAAATATGAGAAGAATCTTAAAGAGTTTGGTAATAAACTACACTCAGAGAGATATAATGTCAATTCTGATGGGAGTGACAAGAAATATAGAGTATTTGATGAACAAAGCACACAGTCTTCAATTGCTCTACATCATACTCAAGTATAACCCCCAGTCAAGCATAACGGCATTTAATTTAACCTATTTTATCCTAGTGATACCATATAGTACCACTTGGAAGGTAATTGAAAAAGTGAACTGTATTCATCCAACATGGAAAAAATGGGTTACTCCTGAAATTAGGGCTCTGTCAGTACAACTCAAAGAGGAGTTTCGGAGAGCGAAATCCTGCAATTGTGAAAATGTTATGAAACAATACAAACTGAACAAGAAACGGTACAATAAAACTATTTCTGAAGCCAAAAGATTATATCACATAGAAAAAAATACTCTCTTCCAACAACCCGGTTAAGACAGCCTGGAAGATAATCAAAGACATCCCCCATGGGTGGTAAAACTCACTCAACCCCATCAATCATGTCAAGCAAAGGTATAATCACTCAACCAATCAATGTAGCCAATCTTTTTAATAATCATTTCTTGGATACTGTAAATCAACTGACCAATTGCCTACCACCAGTCAACAATGAACCATTCGATCCAAAGCATCCCTTAATTCCTAATGCTATTTTTCTATATCCCACCTCAGAAAAGGAAATCTCTAAAATACTGGTTAAAATCAGTGTTAAATTCTCCTCAGGTTTCGATGAATTTCATTGCAGTATTATGTAGGGGGAAATTAAAAATTACTTAATTTCACCTCATGTCCACTTGGTCAATGATTCATTGTCTTCTGGAACCTTTCCTTCTCTGCTGAAAACTGCTAAAGTCATCCTACTTCACAAAGTTTGTGAAGATACAGACTTAAATAACTACAGGCCTATAGCCCTTCTCTTTGTGTTTTCAAAAGTGTTTGAATACATAATGTTCTACAGACTGTCAACATTTCTTTCAAAATTCAAGCTTTTTTCTTAGTCCCAGCATGGCTTTCTGAATGGTAAATGCACTGAAACAGCTATGTATTTATAAATTTGTTGATCTGGTTCTCCAGGGTATAGATAAGCATATGAATGTATTGGGCATTTTTTATGACCTAAAAAGAGCATTTGATACTGTTGATCATGATATTCTGCAAACAAAACTGAGCTCACATGGAATCTCTGGCGTGGCGAATAACTGGCTGAGGTCTTTATTGAGGGAAAGGAATCAGTTTGTTTCTATAAATGATCATCCTACAATTGCTGTGTCAGTCAGTCTTAGAACTACAAAAGGAGTTCCACAGGGCTCCATTCTGGGGCCTCTGCTCTTTTTAAAATATATAAATGATCTGCCAGATTGTACTGATAATGGTGAACTGATTTTGTATGTGGATGACTCTAATCGTCTCATTTCCTGCAGGAGTGGCTCAGGAATGTATCAGGAGTGGCTCAGCATGAAGTTAATAACATGGTCTCTTGGTGTGGCAGAAACAAGGTCCTACTGAATGGTTCCAAATCTACTTTTATGATGTTCCACCCACAACAGAGGAAAATCATATCCCTCCCTCTGATAATAATTGGGGGCAGGTCAACTCCTGCTTTCTCTATAACTAAATTCTTGGGAGTGTACATTGATGAGTCTATTAAGTGGGAAGCACATAGATTTCATATGCTCCCGTGTGGCCTCAGGTTGCTATCTTCTTAGGAAGATTCTACCTGTCACAAACATGCAAGTGGCTTTATCTGCATACTATGTATTTATTTTCAGCCAATTAAAATACAGTATTGTTGCTTGAGGGCATTCCCATTTCACATTGAGACTATTCCATCTTCAAAAATGTGTGGTCAGAATCCTGGCAGGTGTGAATAGATTTGCCAGTTGTAGGCAATATTTTATAGACTATAAAATCCTAACCTTGTATTGCATATACATTTACTATGCCACCTTATACGTTTAAGAGCAGAACTTGGGTTTATCAGTTAACAAGGATATCCATCACTACAATACTAGAAGGGGCAATGATTATAGGACTGTAGCCCACAGTCTAGCAGTGTATGCAAAAGGACCAGCGTAAGTTGGCTGTGTATTCAACAATCACCTCCCTAACAGTATCAAATCTGAAGGTAATACAATTATGTTTAAAAAGAAACTAAAAGCATTCCATCTTCCACACCCATTTTACTCTGTGGATGAATTCTTAGAAAGTTAGGTATGAAGTTTATGCTCTGTATTATCTATATTGCTTACTTATTTATGTTGTGTATTGTATCTTGTATTATCCTATGTTTGTATCAACAAACCTTCTGGACAAAATAAATATTATTAATATTATTACTATTATCATCCTTCATGTATATATTGTTAATGCTATTGGCTCCCATCCTGCAGCTGTTTGAGCCACAAGCTCAATTCACTCGCTGCAGAGGTGATATCTCAAGCATTTTTTGATTTTGCCAGCATGTGAGTAAAGGTCTTTCTCCGAAAATGCCCTTTAAACAAATTCTCTCCAAAAATACAAGTGAGATAAAAGGAAGAACTTAGGAACAAACCAGTATATTGAATAAACAAGAAATTAAATAAATATATTCACCAGCATATTAATCACAAACAAAATATTTCAAGGGTCAGCCAACCAGTGTTCTGATGTCAAAAGCTCAATAATCTACCACCAACTTTAACAAAGGGCCAAAATGCCAGACAAACAGCTGAGCGATATGCACTCCACCACAATCCCAAATAAAAGAGAGCAAGCAGTCAGGTGTGCAGTTGGAGGGGAGGTTTTCAGCAAGTTTGAAGAGTGGAATTTGGCAAGGGGGTGTATGGAATACAGGCGATTGGTAGCTTGAAGAGGAGGAAGGTAGTAGAATGAGTAGGTATATACTGTGTATGATTTCAATTGGAGCTTCAAGAACTGTTTTTTGTCTCCAATCGCGGATGCAGGATTTTGCCTTTGTGCCATAATTTTCAACCTACGAAGTCTTCTGGTGCCAACTGCTATTTAAGCAAGAGTGGACTTGGTGAGCGGATGTTTGCGATGGATGGTTGTGGTTGCGATGGTTGCGGATGGATGGACCTGGTGAGCAGATGGCAGATGGTTGCTGGGAGAAGACGCTGAGTCTCGGAAAACACTGGAGTTTCATGTCATCATTTGCATGACAGATATCATTAGAACAACATAGTTGGAGCAATTCTCGGGCAAGTCCTTCAGCTAAGTCTCGAGGGTAAACAGCCTGCAGAGGGGAAACTGCCCAAAGAGGGAAAATTGAAAAAAAAAGGGGGGAAGAGGTTTGCCCAAAAACTGCCACAGACAGAAGAAATGGAAACATGTTTAACATAAGCAGGGTTCTATGGTTGCCTTTAGTATCTTTTAGCATGCATTTTCCTTGCTGCTCATGGTGAAAGACCAAATGAAGAGCTGATCTAGTAAGACAATAGTACAAGTAAGTTGAGTGCCAGAGATTCCAATGAATATTTTCATGGTACATACAGTGTGGTACCACAAGGATGTTGTGGGTTTCAAACCATGTCTATAGGCTAAATTGTACAGAGATTGCATCTAGAAAGTTAATTATATGTATCACTCCAAATTATCATTTTTACAAAGAAAGATAATACGTGCAGCAAAATATTTGTTCCACAAGGAACTTGAATGACAGTTTTCAATAATAATTAACCAATATTTTACAACATGAACAGAAAAATATATAGAGAGCTGGTTCTTCTAGAGGAGAATAAAGAAGTTTAATGAACAGGAGAAAATTCATATTGAACCTCCTGAGGTGGCCATGAACTCTCACTGTGATTCAGGAGAAGGGGATAGTGGTGGTAGAGTAAAATATTTGTTAGGTTGTTCGCAAGTCTGTGTTGCAGAAGGCGTCAGGATGTGTGCTGCACCCAAGAAATTTCCTAAAGGAGAAAGTTTAGCCTATCCGTCCTAAGTGTCCCAGTGATGTCTTTGAATAGGGAGTAGCAGGGCATGAGGCCACAGTCCATGTCAAGCTCAGGCTGGGCAGCGTGTCTCCAACACAACACATTTACACCAAGCCCAAGACACTTATTGAGTCGACAAGTCAGGATGGGCTGATGTTCAAAAACACATATGAGCTGCTCTGCTTCGAGTGTACTGATGATTGTTAAGGGGATTGTTCACCATTAAGGTTTGATTTTGAGCAATTTTATGAAAGATTTTCAAAGAACTTGATGGTAAATGATAATTGTAAATACATATATTTATTATACATATAATTATTTTTAAGTTTATTTTTCTGATGGTGTTAGCCTGGTTTACATACATTTATTATTTTTAGGGATGGTCGGATCAGATACGTCGGATCCAAATATCCGCGGTTATTACGTTTCACCGGATAATGAAATCCGATCCAAATTCACTGACAAAAATCAGATCTGGATCTGAAATTTTAAATTAATGCTTTAGTGGATGAAGCGTCCTATAAGAGGGAGTAAAATGAGTTCTGATTCTCTCTGCATGCACCAATGCACTACATATCTTGTCCTACCATGCAACGATTGGTTTCTAAGATCTCTCAGGCGTTACGCAACAGAATAAGAAGAAGAAAGAAGATTGTGGAAAACGTCTCGAGGAGGGGAAGAATCGAGAAATCGAATGACCGTGGCCATGTAAGACTATGAATGCCATCTCTACGGCCATATCACATACCATTAGAAGTAAGTTCACAGGGAGCGTGTTGAATGAAATTACTGAGGCTGATGGGTAAATTAGGCAGTAATGGTAGAACGGCAACAGCATGCGCCTCTCCCTTTCTCTTCCGGACATGCACCTGGCAGTTCAGCACAATCTTTTTCCAAAATAAATATTAATCGATATTGATTAACCTACGAATTCGTTTAAGATTTTATCAGTGGATTCATGATGATGAACTTGATAGCTTGAAGAAGGTCCAACCTGAGGTTTTCAGAGATGCGCAGAACGGAAAATAACGCAGTCTTGCAATTTCATCAATAACTAAAAAACTAATGCACTACATAATATGAAACTTCGTATGCTTGTTAAGAAAGATCTTTGCTACAATATTTGTAAAATAAATTTTGATACCTTGATCAGTGTTGTTATTACAAAGCTGTAAATGCGATGGCATCCATCCGGTACACAGAAAAATGCACTAAAATTCTGTTTTTAAGCACACACTGAAATCAATATACACGGTAAAAAGTTTTGTATACCATCACTAAATGCAGAAATAAACAAGCTTTGATTAGGTGTACTTCATTTTAAAATCGATTGAGCTGTCTTTGAGATATAAGTCTCCAAACTCGAGTGACGGAATTTTGCAACTGATAGTAAGCGTAACCGTTTAGGTCCCGAACGTATTCAGGTATTGGTGTTCTTAAAAAATAACTTGAAAACATTAAAGGAAACGAAATGAGTTTGACATAATAGGGTTTTTACACAACCATAAGGGTTCACAAAAATAGAAATTGGTGTTTTCAATAATCCATTTGTTTTTGCCACTATGTAAATTGCTCAGTGCCAATAAAATGTGCAAGACATAATCGAAATATCATTCCTTTTATTGTATGTGCCCAAAAGAAACTTGATTACTTTAATAACTTTGTTTTATAGCATGCAATTAAAAATGCACTTGGATCCAAAAATATCCACAGATCCGACACCGGAAATCAAGGATCCGGTCCGGATCCCAAAAAAATCCTGGATCCGTCCCTAATTATTTCTACTTTAATTACACAGAAGGAAAAAGACAATATAAAGAAAATAAACTTGATAAGAGTTTTTCCTTATGGTCTACCATTCCTTTTTTCATACAGTAGAGCATCAATAATCCTGATTATCCATCAGTCAGAATATCCGGCTATCATCCTGCAACAACACACTCCCGTACCCTTCCTTTCCATTGTCCTCCCTCCCTTTCTCCCCACCTTCTACCCCACGTGCCCTAGTAGCTACCTCTACAAAATTGCTGAATTTTGCCAACACTCAAGGTTTCCCTAGAACAGGCTTTACAAATATACAGATGACACGACTGCATCATTGTGAGTCTCTTAAATCACTGCTCAGTGTTTGCTTGACACAGATGCTTGGTTATATTCTTTATGTGGCCATTCTGTATTTACAAAGTTTCCATCACCAATACAGTTGAGCACCCCTAATCCGGAAATCCCTAATCTAGGAACACCCGTAATCCGGCAATATTTCCGAGGCGTACTTCGCGGAAAACAAACTTTTTTGCCGAATCATTTACTTCGTAATTACTGAAACTGTAACCCATTCTAACAAAAATTCTCCCTTTCAAGAACGAGTATCGGAAGATTTTTTGAATACAATGTTGTCTATATTACTTATTGTGCGCAATGAAGGTGTTTATTCAGCAAATTTAAGACATCACTACAATGTACGTTGTTGCCGAGACGCGAGTGTGTGACGTCACGGAGTGGACAGTGTCTTACCTTGCATGGCGCGCGCATGTTTGCTTTGTACCGAGCGTTGACGGCGCGCCGTAGACAGCAGACAGCTCATTGAATCGTATTAAACACAGTGGAATAAGGATTGCAAGGAAAATTGGAAGCGATGAAAAATTTTTACTTATCTACTGTATATACTCTTTGATGTCCAGCAACACGTTTATATGTTATACGCATTCCTTTCACTCAGCCGTTTTGCGAGACTGCCGGTTGACTGATTTTGTTTTTGTGAATTTAGAAGAAGTTAATTTCTTTTTTTTCGAATTACTTGTCGAATTATACAGAATTTATTCAAACTTAATTGAAGTTGTTATAATTTATCAAATTCCCGCATTAAAAATATCGTGGACCCCAAAATTATGCTGGTTACTACCACAGCACCCGTAGTCCGGCAAAATCCCTAATCCGGCATCGCTCGAGTCCCGACTGTGCCGGATTAAAGGTGCTCAACTGAATAATTGAAATATATGTCTAATTCCTCAGGAAAGAAGAAGTGCTTTGTATAAGATAAGGGGGGAGATCTTTGCTTTCAGTGTTGCCACTAAATTGGGGAGGTTTTCTTTAGGGATGAGTCGATTCCACTTCTTCCGATTCTGATTCTTTCAAATCGATTCCTGATTCTCGATTTCATCGATTCTTATTCCTAATTACAGGTGGGATATTGATATACCAATAGCATATGACTATTATTTAAATTCAAATATTGGCTGAAATAAAAAAACCAAGACAATTAAGTCGCTCAAAAAGTATATTTATTAACAAATAACAAATTTATCCTCAGCTCATTTAGGTAGATAAAAAATACAAATTGATAGCCTATACCAAAAATTACTGAGACAAATATGATGTGATAAATGAAATTTGATTTGAATATTTATCTATCTGAAATTGATGAAATCGGAATAAACTTTAGGCGATCGATTCTCGACACAGACTCTAATCCTGAGAATCGATGGAATCAAGAATCGACATTTGGATTCGACTCATCCTTAGTTTTCTTCAGATCAGTCAATCACACTTTATGATGAAACAATAAAAGTGAAGATAGTAACTTATTAATTTAAAATTGATGTGCAACCGCCTACCACACTTCTCTTCACATTCCAAGAATTCAATCAATTTTCATCTCAAATAACAATTTTCCTGCCTGTCACTCACGGCTGACTGCACACTTATTGTTAGAACTCATATCAGCCAAGGTAACTACACCTGGGATGCAACTTATCTCATTTCAACAGATGATGGTGTAATATAGTGAAAGTTTGTCATGATAAAAGCAACAGAATTATACTTTTCCACTGGCTTTCATCACCCAGAGGCCTTTGTCAGGACATATGCTATTGAAAAACATGCCGCCCACTCATTGTATCATTACATGGTGATGGTCAATCTTGATTATCACACAATTTGAGATCATTCTTGCCTGTTTCCTTCATGCACAAGGTCATAGTGTAAACAAAATGGAATGTATCATGTCATACCAACAGTAATAAATAGATTAGAATGGAGAAGGAAACTTGTTATGAAATAAATAAAATTAGTAGCTTTGAGGATACCAACCAGGAAAAGCCACAGTATTACCTAATTGGAATCACCCACAAGTGCATATAAGTGCAAATATGGGGTTAACACACAAATAGGTGGTTCACTTTTCAAACACTTCGTCATTGAACTGACAACTTTTGATAGTGTTTGTATTAAATTCTAGTAGCACAATAATCATACCTAAAGTGTATGGCAATTGAAGCCAATCTTATCTTAAACCCCAGCAAACGTGAAGACTTTATATTTGATTGTGTTGTGTGAATACATTCACAATTGGTTTTCCGTTTCAACAATCATCAAGTTAACACCTTCGGTTATGATGACATTTTTATGCCATGAGGTATATTCTACTGAGATGATGACATACACAATTTTCATGGAATTGCAAATTTCACATCTAGTCACTTATAATGCCAATAGGAAGCTACAAGCATGACTGGCATTATTTTTTCACCATTTCTTAGTTTTACAGCAACCACATGATGGAGTCTGCTACATCTTTCATGTATTTTGTGTTTAATTATTTATCAGCAGCTTTTTAATAGGTGTAGTGTTTTAATAGTGTATGCCATTATACAAATTCATCGCATAAATGTCATCTGCATCAATAGTGTAACTTATTTCTTTTTAAGTGAGGGATACCAGTTCACTTACGTTTTTCCTGGGAGCTGGGTGCCATTGTGACTGGGCATGGCCTTTTACACATCCCTGTGCATGATAATTACGCTGTGCAACTTTTTTTTTTGCTTCAGTTTTCGAAAAAAAAAATTGCATCATTCATGCATTAATAGGGTTGATCTCAAATTTTTCAAGGCGGCACCCATTTCAAAGAGTTCTCTGTTTTCAAGGAAGTTGTCCACCTACAAAAATGAATTATGAGGACCACATTTTATCTTAAAAATCTTTACTTTAAAACTTTTTCTTGTCATAAACATACTCCATTAATTACTTAGAAACTCTGGACCTCATAGAGGTTAAATGCCGAGCAGATATCTCCTCAATATTAACAATGACAGAATAATCACTGCCTGGCGTAAATTGTAAATAAAATATACAGTTCATATCATGAAACTTCTTTTTAGCCTCCTGGAAACCATTTTTAAGCTTTTCTTTGATAGCAGGGTTGCCAGTCATTTTTTGCCTCATTGCTTTCATTTCTGTTGCACTAAAACCGATAAGCTCATCCAACACCTGAAAGATCAAAAACCTTGACTTCAAAATCTACATAAGTAGCATTGGAAAGAGAAAATAGACTTTTACTCTAGAAATTGAATAACATCCACAGATGTTTTCACAAGAGCACAGCAAAAACCAATTAAATACAAATGTGTTTGAAGCATTAAGTAGTAAAGTCATGCCAAGGCTACCTTTTTCCAGCAGACAAATGCCTCTTGCGGCACAAATTATGGAAACATATTTTAAGACTGAATTTGCACAAATGGAAATTACTCAGTAGTGAAAAAAGAAATTGCTCAGCCAATCAGAAATAAAATCTCTTACAGAACATCCATGCATCAATTCAAAAGTTACAAAACAGTAATTTTTAAGCAAAAACTAAGGTTACACCTTTACACTGGAGAGAAATACATGGGGCAGTTAAGAAGGTAATAGGGTGTATTTTTTGTTGGAATTGATAGTCATTAATATTTTTCAAGTCTACTTTGCACACAAGGCTCTAGTGACGTCATACTTTTATAACTACGTCTTATTACAAAAATTGTAATCAGTAGCTGCATCCACTGCTAAGCTTTGGATTAGCTGTGGATAAAGGTACTGATCACATTTTAACAACAATAAATAAAATGAATTGTAAATACCTATGTTACACATCCATTATGCTATTTACAAGACATTTTTCACAGATAATGAAAAATTCAATTTTAAGGATTCTCACCTATGAAACAACCTAAAGGGCAGCTCATAATATAGACTACCCCTGATATAATGCATACTGCACAAAAGATAAAAACTACTACAATTCATGTGCCACAATCATGTACTCATGACTTACAATTTTTAAACAATGGAATCTAGAACACCTAGTTCCTTCAGAGCCCATAAAAATTCACAGAGGGGAAAATACCATGGTAGCCAAAATGGCTAAATCACTTGGCTCAAAATCAAGGAATCTGGGTTCGAATACCAGTCAAGGCAAATGATTTATCCTATGAGGAATTTCACACTTACTATTACCCTATTAAATAACCACCCCTCTTGAAGCTCACCTTTCAGTTAATGGTACAATGAATGCTAAATATAAGTATCATTAAAGATAAATGATTTAAGATTTTCCCGGTGTATTATATTTAAATATCTTTCTCGGGCTTCGCACCGGGTAATGTTTTTATAATCCGCCGACGTTTCGGAAAACGACTTGTTTTCCATTTTCAAGGCACGTGTTATTTCCGCCGTGACCACTATAACACAGGGTTAGAGTGGTCACGGCAGAAATAACACGTGCCTTGAAAATCGAAAACAAGTCGTTTTCCGAAACCTCGGCGGATTATGAAAACATTACCCGGTGCGAAACCCGAGAAAGATATTTAAATCATTAAAGATATTATGCTAACAGAGGCATCTTTAGAACTGGGCACACCAATTACCCATAAGTAAAAATATATTGGACAAGTGACTTTGACTTTATTATACAATACATTTTAAGCCTCCAACATGCCTTTTCCTTACATCATTTTTATGATTTTAAGAGCACATGAAAAAATTGTTAGAAATAGAAATAACTACAAAGGGAAAAACTATTCAACTGGCATTATTCACTTGCTATAATTCAATTCTCATCTGAAAACTGGTGAGTAGAACACAAAGCTAAAGCACTTCTGCCACATGATATCAATAAATGGCCCATCTAATTCAGGCATGACAGCATATTCACTGAAATTAGAACTAATACTAACCTCCTCAGAAAACTGAACATCGATATTAGCTGTGCCATCTGACAACCGAGCCAAAAGATGCCACCGTCCCTCTTTTTCCTGGAGATTTGATAGGAGTGTAAGCAAGAAGCCTTTAACTGGGTAAATGCCACTCCTAGGATGAGAGTTGACCAACTGCACAAGATAGACAAATGGCTCCGAGTTGACTACATGGTGAGATGATTGCCCAGGCCACTCAACAAAAACTTGACCAGGTGGTTCAGCAGATCTTGACAAAGCTGTTTTCATCAGTGAAAGAAACAATTATTAGTAGGACATTGTCCTTGCTCAAAGGAAGAAATCTGTGCTGTTGTTATGGTGTATTTAAGCTCCAACTGTGTTCAAAATTGGAAGGAAAGTGTACCCAAGGCTGTCCTTAAATTGACACAATACAGTTCTATTTTTTCAGCAATGCCACAAAACAGTCTACACAGTACACTTTCAGGGCAAATCCTCTTTAAATAATCCACCACAGTGGAAACACACTAAATGCTGAGTTAAGGACAGTTTTAGCTAATTTACAGAATAATCTGTAGAAGAAATTTTTTCTCTGGATGGCTCTACTATGGGGAATAGTTACATTATGGTATTATGAAAAAATGAACTGCAATTTCTTCATGAATTAATTAGCATGGTTTTATAACAAAGTTACACCTGAAGGAGAGGGTTGGAAGTAGAGGGGGGATCTTCAGAGGTGGAAGTGAATTTTAAAAAAATGAAAACCCAACTACCATATTAGTCTGAATATGAGAGTCCTCCTTTTTTGACAAAATGTTGACTATAAAAAGTGATGGGAGGGCAATTTTTGGGTTCTGCAAAAGTTACAAACCAATATTTCATTATGCATATGCATCCAAAAAAAATAAGGAAATTGGAGAATAATGTGCAAATATACGTGTATTATAACAAAATAAACAGTAATATTGCCCAAAACTGTTTGAAATTTCTTAGCTATTTCATTATATTCTCTTTTGGATAATTAGTAGATAGTTAGTAATATTAGGAATCAGACGTAATTTTTTTTCCAAAAGTGAGACTTGAAAGTTAGGTTGGGGTTTATAACTATAAGGGTACCAAATTCAGATGCATACTGTAATTTACTTGGTGAGAGTAGGATCTATTAATTGGCTTGCTCTCACTGCTACAGTATATACGTGGGGGCAAACTGGAAAAAGGTTCAAGAACAGATGCAAAGTACACTGAAATTGCTTCAAGAACAAAACCCCATCTCATTCAACAAGCAACTCCTGTAAAATCCATCACAACAGTGACTGCACCCAAACGATTCACACTGAGGAGTAAAAGACCCCTGGATTAATCCACATCTACATAATACCCTGTGAGCCTCCGCATGGGCGTGTGAGGTCACCAGCTGTGTAAAGATGTGAGGTTTTGGGAGGTGAATGTTGACATATATTATGGGAGTGTGTTTAATGGAGCTCAGTTTTTATTGTGGTTGCTTATTGTGTGTGGAAAGAACGAGTTTTTGCACCTATCTGTTCAGCAATGTATCTCTTATTTTGTCACTTCTGTCAGACCTAGAGATGTGGTGAGGAGTCATGATAATATTCTCTGTCACTCTGAAACACACCAGTTCTAAATCTCTCAAGCAAGCTTAGCCTAGCGTGCAGCCTCTGAGTCTCTAGGGTCTGGATTGTCACTCCGGAGACTGGCAATTTTTCTTAAGGGGGCTGTATTTTGGGGGCCAGCCAAAAATGCCCTTTTAGTTTAGGCTTCAGCTACTACCTAGGAGAGATCTCTGCCTTCACCTCTGACAACAACGCTGCTTATGACATAGAGGAACATGCATTGCCAGAGTTTGGGAGAATGTTCAGTGATGTCACAACACACAAGTTTCAACATTTTGATGATCTGGCAATAGAACGTTACCTTCCAGGAGAGAGTAGATTTTTGAGCAGACATCAACATCTACAGCACAGACTAAAGAGAATTTCTAATTTCTTCGGCATTCCTGTCCATAGGGAACATACTCTGTAATATTTGTAAATTATTATGTTCCATCGATCATACCTGATGGCCACTATGCAAATTAGTATTGGTAATTGAGTAGCAATAGCAATTTTCCCTGAACAGTGATGAAATGGAGCAACATGCTTTGCCCATCATTTTTAGGAAATAATTTTGTCCAGTAAGGTTACTTGCAATATATTTTTTTTCTTTTAGAAGTTTCAATTTTCATTCATTCTTGATGGCCATGTCATAATTCAGCCATTTCAATTGCTGTTTAAAAGTGAGTTGATCTTGTGGCAGGAAGTTGTACCTCCATATTATCTGTAGTCCATGCAGCGAGCTAGGTGTGCCCATCATTAATCACTAGTTTCCGGGATTCTGAAGGTATAGTGAATAAAATTCATCATGGGTGCTCACTCACTGCACCTAGTGTACTGCACAAGAGCTGCCACTGTATAGCACTGCACCCTGACTTCCTGTGCCGATGTGGCACGAGACAGCTCACTCACTTCTTCTCCCACTCTCACTTTGCATGCACTGAAATCTATTCGCATCCCTATGCATATTTATTATTAACTGGTACATACTTGTCAATCCCAAATCCATGTAACCCTTTACTGATCCTATGACAAATAGATCTAGTATAATTGGAATCTTCGGAAATGTAAGATCCCATTTTCTTCCCACAAATTGAAAACATAATCGGATGTTAATAATAATGTTTCTTCCAGAATTTAACTAAATAAATCATAGAACATCCGAGAGGCTGGGAAATACACAGTGACACAGCCAGGACTTCTTTTTAGGGAGGGAGGAGTGAAACTTTTTCTTTACTAGAAACAAAATTGATAGCTTAAGCAATTAACAGTGCAATTGATACTAAGGTGCAACAATCAATTTTAAAAGATTGTGGCTGGGAAATAAAATAATACAATTGGCATTTAAAGTTTGAAAAATAAAAACATATTACTTTAAAAAGTTGTTAAAAAAATACATTATCATCATCAACAAATACATAATAATCATCATCTTCTAAAAAACAAATACAACTTTTTCGTTTAGTAACTCTTAGTAAAATAAGTTAAAGAATTTGCATAGGGAGGGAAGGGTGATTGAGTTCGAAAGGGAGAATTTGAACCCCCATGGTCCTTCCCATCCCTCAGGCTAAGGCACCGGAAATAAAGTAATTTCGAACTTGAGATAAATGAGGCAAGTATAGAAATTGCCACAATAAAAAATTATCACCTGATGTGCTGGCTTGTGGCAAATCCTGTGCATTACTGGCCAGGGCTTGAGAAGCTATTTCATCAACTGGAAGTTGAAGTAGTAGGTCATCATCGTCATCCAGCAGAGCATCATCTGCTTCTTGGCTATTTTGATGCACTTGTTCGTGTCTGGAATAAGCCTCTATTGCCATTATATCACTCATTTCATCGTCATCGGGGAATTCCGAGTTACTGGGAGCAGTGTTCACGGGTTGACCAACTTGTCGTTCACTTCTCTGGTACAATGGCACAGCTGGTGAAACATTCCGGGTGGGTTCAACAATGGCTCCAACACCAGATGCAGGCTCCGGAAGAGAGGATGATGGGTTATGATTTTCTGGCTTGTTTCTGCAACAGAGATATGACACTAGTGGCCAGTAGAACAAGCATATACCATATCTGTTCTCCCTCCAAAAACTGAATCCTAAACACAAGAATTTTTTTGCCCAAAGGTTATTTTTTCCATGGTTTAATACCAGAAATAAAGTCTCTGAAAATTTCACTGCGCTTTCAATGCCTAAGGTTACCACTAATTCTGGAGGCACTGTCTGCACTACAAATTTGCCCATTTCTGAAAATATTTCGCAAGAACCAAACATTGACATAACAATTAAAATTCATATTTTCCATAATTTAACTGTGGTGGAAAGAGTAGAAAAACAGTTATCACTTTCAGGAATGGAAGATGCCAAAATGAATCACCAGCCTTCTCAATCATAAATCTATCTTTCTTTTAAATTCAAATAAAACTTATTTTCCACAATTTTTATTCCAAAAACTTAGGTGCATCCTCAATGCCTGCAAATATATTAGCTATGGAATCAAAGGTTTTAATCCATAAATTCATACCAGCAGATGCTTAAGTCTAGGTACAGAGACTATTACTGGTGTAACTTATCAAATAAATTATATTCTATTGCAATGACCTGTCCCCAATGTTTTTGGTCACCATACCCTTCTCCATTACCCAGCATTCACCCACCCTCCCATCCATTGGCCTATGATTGATGACCTCAGCCTTAAACCCACCCACACCTTCTCCCTCAGTCATACAATTCACAGGAATCATACCACTTGCCCTTAGCCCTAATCCCTTTTGCCAGCCACATACTTCACTTCCTTCAGTCCTCATTTCTTTTCCTTTTCTTTCATCCAAAAAACTCAACAAAAATCCACACCCCCACCTTCTCACACCTTAACCTCAAAACTCGCACATACCTTCACACTCACCCTCCCTTACATTTACAAGATTATGCCACCATGTGGCAACATAACCATCATACCATTAGAACAAAATCTGCTTGGCAAACAACAAAGTTAGCAGTTTGAAAAAATTTCACTTTGTTAAAATGCCACTAAACTACTTACGAATTCAGGCCTCTGTTTAGACTTTACTCAGTCATTTCTGAGGCCCTGGATTAAGTCAAAACTGGGTTAGCTTTTAACAGTAGAAATTTAGGTTGGAATAAATAAAAAGTACTGTGGAAATTTCAAAATGTGAAATTATTTTCAATCAGAAAGTGGTTCCACTATGTCAAGCCAGATAACTTTATGATAGTAACAAAGTTAGTTATTTTCAACATCTGTATAGTTTCTACCAATCCATGCCCCATAATTTTATCCAAGTGGATTTTTGATCCAACAGGATTTGAACTATTGTGTTTATGTTTTCATTTAGGGTGTCAGTCTTTTTTCTCATTGTGTCTACCAAGATGCATTACATGAGCATAAGTATCTCCTGATGAGCAATTTTTGCTCAGGAGGACTTAAAATGTATTTATTTTCTAAAAATATTTGCATGAAAGTAGAAGTATTAAAGGAAAGTAATATTTTCCTTCAGACTGCTAGAAAAAAACTGAGTCATCCCCACCTCATGTTGATAGTAATCCTCAAGTTTTTCATGCACCATTGTCCTGTTGATAACCCAAAAATTTATAAACAAATTGATGTTGCCCTTGTGTAACTCATGAGTGTCTACCAACCTACTTACAGACTATTCCAGATTCCTAAATACAACTCAAAGTTAAATAGGAAAGATTTCTATCAATAAGTTCACAGAAATAAGCATGTATCTATTCACTCTAGTAGCCATGGGCATACTCAGCGCGGGGTATCCTCCCTAGAAGCTAAAAAATAAAACAAAAAAATTATAATTAATTAACAATGACTAGTAAAGACCTGTGTCAACTAATGTTTAGCATTGGTGCAGATATGGCAAGCTGCCCACAAAAGATTACGTCATAACTAAGCTTGGAGTGCTTACAATAAATACCGGGCAGGAATACCATGCAAATGCTAGCACCCCACATAAAAGAGCAGCCAATACCTAATTCATGTCCTGGGTACATGCTTGCTGGTAGCAACTGCAGGCATAAATGTAATTATGGTCATTTAACATTGCTGAATATTTTGAAGAAAAATGTAAATTTCAGGCAGAGATGGAAAAAAGTTTCTCCCCAATATCTCCCGTTTTCTTGCCTAGGTCTCACGTCCTAAGTCAAAATAATCTCTAGAGCTAATTAATTAAACAATTTGCAATTAAACAATTTGCAATTAAACATGTTCTCCTAATGTTCCTCAATCTTGAATTCCATAAAAATTTCATGAAATCTAAATCAAATTAAAATAGGTTTTGGTGCCTTACAGCGCTCTCAAGAGAACATTCTCCACATTGTTGATAATCAGCAGAGTATCGACTTCACCACCAAGAACAGTGACATTTTTCTGCTCAAGCATGATTATTCCCCTCCGACATCTAACTGGTCCTCTTATCAGAATCTGCATGGAAAGAAAATGTTTGCACTTAAACAGGAAATATAACGTCGACTTCACGTTAATAGACACCAACAAAGAGTTCAAAGAAATGAGAATGTCGATGAATGTCCGCTGGACAGGATCCGCACACTAAAATAAAATGTTTTAAAAATTCACCTTTGTTCCAGGAATAAGATTTTTATCGAGTTCACGTATGGGAGAGTATTCCATGATAACTAGCTCTTGAACACCATCAAATATGCTTAACTTGAGAACTCGACGAGGCTTTGGTTCCCAGTTTTCTGCTTTCTCAACAGTCGCTTCACAGTTTTCAGTAGAAACACTACGCTCTATAAGCAGCTGCGAATACGCTGATGCTCCAATATCTATCACGTACTCGACCTAAGGCGAAGAAGAACAAATGTAATCTAGGTACAAACTACAAGCCGATGAGTATTTGGTGAACACTGACAATACCTGAACTGCGTATGTTCCTCTTAGTGTCACTTCCTTCTGAAGGGATAGATTGGGAGGTAGGCTCCCAATCCCCATGGTCCTTAAGTCCACCAGTAGCCATTGCTCAAAGGCAAAATTTTGGATATCAAATATGGATATCTTAAAAAGGATATTTATTATTAAAAAGAGCACAAAATACTGCGACATTGTGCTAGATGTAAATTAACAAAAACACATAATTCTGTTTCTGTAAGCACTGTACTCATTCAATACTCACCTGTCTTCCAGGATGTTCTGATTTGTAATACTCGACACAACCCGAAATCCATGGCCGCGAAGCATGTAATGATCGACTCTTCAAGTAATGGGCAACTCTGTCAACATCGTCACTCATGATGGATTACTTAATAGAAACATGGTGATATAATTGACAGAGTTGTTCAGCAGGGCTACTGATTAACGAACATGTTACCATTCCAGCTTAAACCATCAGGCATTACCATTCATGAGATGGAAGACAGCGCGCCTAGACATACACAAATATTAACGATGTTCCTGTGTTAAACATCTGAAATCATAGCACCGAAATGTAAACATTTGCTAAACATAATCTAAGCGTAAAGCGAATTGTCGACATTGGTACACGTGAGTTTAAAATTGAACTTTGTGGTCTGAAAAGTTCATTATGAAGAAGTTATCTGATGAAAGAGTTAAATTAGTTTTCGAAAAACTGACAAAATAGTAAGTATTTTTGCTAGAAATAGAAAGGTATTTTTTAGCGTTATTGGTAGCTTCGTTGACTGTTGTGACCTTAGCCCTTCTATTGAATCTTAAAAGTAGCTGAAACGGACCATTTTTTTTCTCTTTTTAGCATCGGCGCTAACGTGAAGCTGTTAATAGACAGGCCTGACGGAACGTACTGCTTTAGAGAGCAAAAAGACCGGGTGTACTACGTATCGGAAAATGTTCTTAAGATAGCGGAAAATGTTGGTAAAGACAGACTTGTTAGTATGGGAACTTGCTTCGGCAAGTTTACTAAAACAGGGAAGTTTAGGCTTCACATCACAGCCTTGAATTACATTGCTCCTTATGCACAGGTATAGAGCACTTTTTAATTGAATGGTGTAGTTGGACAACTTTGATATGTTGCTGGTGAGAGGTGATGTAATTGACTTATGATTCTTTTAGTACAAGATTTGGTTAAAGCCGTCGGCCGAGCAGCAGTTTCTCTATGGCCACAATGTGATGAAATCTGGCTTGGGTAGAATTACAGAAGGCACTCAGCGCTATCAAGGAGTTGTTGTACATTCTATGAGCGATATTCCTCTGGTAAGTTGAGTAGCATTATTCAAGAGCAAAATCATGCTAATGAAATTATATCTGAAAGTGGTTGCAATGGGACATTTATATATTTAAATTGGTAGGTTTATTTTCCATCTTTTAAATTCTTTTTTTCTATACCATCTTAATAACGTTTCCGCATTTTTGTTCCTAGGGTTTTGGTGTGGCAGCTAAATCCACTGCTGAGTGCAAACACACGGATCCTTTGACAATAGTGTGTTTCCATCAGGCGGACGTCGGGGAATTTATCAGATCGGAGCACGAACTTACTTGATTTTCACATACATAGTTGTTATCACTGTTATTTTAAATCAATTTAAAATATATTTTTTAATGAAATACTTGGGGGATTTTCTTATATAATTTAAGGTTGACTAAATCTGTTTATACCACGAGTCTGAATTATCTACTTCTATATTATGAATGTAGAAACCTTCAAATGTAATGACATACACGAGTCTCGGCTGCTCCATGGGTGTCTGTGGTGAGAGATGTACAAAGTCAATATTTGGGTTTCTCCAGGTGGGTTGATATTGAGACCTCCCTTTCACCATTGTGTATACAAACCAATAAGTATTATAATTGCTGTCAACAGTGTCTTGTTTGTTACATTGAGGGTTCAACAGAGCACAACCCATGGAGAGTGATTTAAATTCTCTTTGAATCAATCTGAATAATGATAATATGATAGTCTCTGAAATTAATGGGAGTCCTATTTTATTGAAACTTGCATTTTTCTGCCAAACTTGCTAATAAAAAACTTTCAGAGGAGGATATATGGGGGTTTTCCACCATGTAGCACAGTTATGCAGAACTGTTTCATCAGCTAAGTTTGCCATCATATTCAGGGTGAACCCCACGACCTCTTCCTCCAATCTGTTGGCCGGGAAAACCTGAGATCCTTAATTGTTTTTTTTAAGATGGTAGAGGTGTGCCTAGCAATCAATCATTTGACTGGATGAGGTACAACATTAGAAGTCATTCTGAAGATTGGTGAACTGCAGCACTCTACTCCTTTCTCTGATGACTGCCTCATCATTTTCCATTTAAATGGCCCTAAGAGTTTGCTTAATGTGTTCCATCCTTAACCATTCTCAATAAGTCTTCCCATTTTTCAAATTTGCAATAATAGTACATTCATCATGAAGACTGTTACTCATGAGGCACTTCACTGTGCTGTACTAATTTTCTCATCTCTTGTTCGTGCATTTGGTCAGTTTTCTACAAGATGTTGTTTTCACAGCACATACATCAGAATGCAGTTTGGCACCTCATGTAAAACTGCCATTTCATATTTGTTGCCCAATTGAACATGACCAGTGTATTAGTTATGAGCCAACAGTTGCTGCTACTTAAGTACCTTACCTGGGATTACTTATTTTAGAGTTAATAATTATATACATTAAAATATCCATATTTAGAGAATACAATTTCGTACTTTTCCACAGAATTTCATTTTGTGTGGTACGATGCGTTTCACCGACTTGCGGCATCATCAGGTACCAAAATTCAGTCCAAACAGTACAGGAATATACACAAAAGGCAGAAGGAAGGGTGAGGGAAAGGGGGTGTGGGTGGGGGGAATGGAAAAAGAATACATGGGTTAAGTACTTATTATTTCACTTGGTCGATTCTCTGCCTACGCATTCTAACTTGTTACATTGTATACGAAAGGCAGAAGGGAGGGTGTAGGCAGGGGTAAGGCAGCAGTTAGACGGTAGCACGATATGGTAGAGGAGGGTTGGGTAAGGTGGAGGGACACCGGGAATCCCAAAGGATTGAAGATGGACGCTCTCGAACAAATCGAGATAAGAAGGCACTTAGCAAACCCCAACACACCCCTCTGTAATGAGCAATTGTTTCCACAGTCCTCTCCACTCCTCTCTGAAAAATTAACCCTGGAAAAACCAACCCTTTCATCCAACTGACCGTGTCCTCATCTCCTATTCCTTTCCTACCCAACCCCCCCCCTCACTCCCGCATCCGTATTTCCCGGTGTCCCTCCGCCTAACCCAACCCTCCACCACGTCATGGCAATGTCAAACTGCTGCCTTACCCCTGCCCACATCCTCCCTTTCCCCTCCCCCTTCCTTCTGCCATTTGTATACAATGTAACAAGTTAGAATGCGTGGGCGGAGAATCAACCAAATGAAATAAAAAGTACTTAACCCGTGTATTCCTTTTCCATTCCCCCCTTACTCACTTACACGTAAGTACCCTCCCTCCCTCCGTTTCCCTACTGTACTTACACATCAACAGCATAAACAATGGGAATCCTACATATTAGGCCTTAAAACACATTAGGGTACGGACCTTATTGAAAAGGTCAAGAAGGGTGTATGGTGGAAGGGTTATAAAAGAAAACGAGAGAAAAGTTACGACACGGATACAAAGAGTTGGAGGACACAATGGTGACTACTGGTGCACAGGGATGGCAGTCTCTTCTGGAGAAATGAGGGAGATGGAAAAAATCCTGACCGTTTGTAATTCTTAATCCTATATGGATCGGCTGTGGAGGAAGACAAGGGTGCCCAATTTATTCCAGGCCGTGCTCTCAAAAAGTAATGGAAAACTAAAATTCTCATCCCCACTTGTTCTTTGTCTTTTATTTTGCTTAAGGTCTTTAACAAATATTCCATATACATGTACTTAAAGGACGATAACCTCTGTATTTCCCCTGGTGATCCCTTGGGCGAATCTTGACAATGGGTGATGGGGAGGTGACGGGGATGGCACAGTGGCATAAGGTAGCTGCCGTCTTCCCACCAGACATGCTGAGACACATAACATGTTAGCTGTTCAGATATTGGAGTTTAATTTTTGTGCTGTTTTCAAGATTAATCTGTAGGTATGCCATAAGGATTACCTTTGTTTCCGCTGTTTGTACGACTACGTGAAGGGATATTCGTCAATGATTCCTTGAGATCAGTCCTGAGTAGGCTGTCACACATTCCCTCCATACTGGGGGAAAGATTGTATTGTCCTGCACAGACTATAATTTTACCTATAATTTCTCCTTAACCTTTATCTTCCGAGTGTGTCTCTCCAGCACAAAAATTGTGTCCCTAGACTGCCGAGCGTGTTCGTTTGGCACATTGATGGACATTTAAAAAAACTATGGTCATTTAAAAAACCCCAGCCAGCAAGGCTTACGACTATGAAAAAACTCAGGAAGGTAAAGGTAGCTAATATTTTTCGCCATTAGTTGCATTAAAAAAGCTGGTTTCTTTCCATTGTTAGCAAACATGATGTAACACTACCTTTAGCTCCCCAAACTATACCCTAAGTTGCATACATGGCAGCAGTTCATTTTGGAAAATCAATGGATGCTTTTAAAATTCCTTGGAACAAAAGACAGAACCTAAGGGGGGAAGGAAACTTTTCCTGGCCCGAACAAAAATCGGAAATTCTCTTTTCATTCCTTTGGACTTTCGTTCAAAATGTTTTCAGAACCACTTTCATTCCTACTTCCAGTTCGGTTATGTGAACCGAAACTTCATCTGAATGCTCTCCAAACCGTTCTGGAACCATGACTTAAGCTTTATTCAACATTCCCGAGTCTAACATTGTCACAATGCTTAAGGTAAATTTTCAGTACAGTTATTTTATATTTCACAACAACAATGCTGACTTGCTTGTATCATTCTGTGAGACACCTCATTCAACTGCAAGCAGAGAAAACACCAAAGAATAAATAAAAATAATTGCCAGTCCATTACATTATCTGGTTTATCAAAAATTTTATTTCTAACTGATGAAATACAAAATTAATCCCATGATTACATAGAATCATCTTTTAGTTCGTTATGAAAAGGAAAAAAAATATCCAAAAATTGTGTTTCTGTTGCATAGGATGTGTATTCTGTATCACATGAATAAATTTAGAATGCACTGTTGTATTCGAAACTCATTCCACTAAAAACAAGTTATTTCTTGAAAAATACACAGGTACACATGAGTACAAACTCCAATTTTGCTGTGTCACAGAGTGGAAATGCCATGAAAAGAGCTTGTATGCCAACTTTTATGGAACTACCCACAGTACTCCTAATAATATTCTACCAAGTGCAATAAAGTCACGCTGTTCACCATCACGCGACTTTTCAAATACAATAGCCATTTAGCATTGTCAACCAATTACTATCCAAAAAGGAATGCATCACTATTCTTAGAGAAATTATTGCCAGCTACCATGAATTTTAATAGAAATATTGAAAACAATATTTTACTGGATATTTGTCAGGTTGCTAGTTGCTCCGACAATAAAAACACCTTATTAAACATAGGAACTTATTCTTTCTGCATTATTTCTCATTATTTTTAGGAACACTAAACTCAACAACTGAAAAGTCCACTTGAAGAGGCGCCTCTCACTCGTGTAGGTCAAGTGGATATTTTTCCTACCTCAAAGAATCAGAAAGTAGTCATCAGGCAAAAATACATCGAAATAAACATACCTTATCATATGAATTCATTCACTCTTGCCTTCACAAAACTTCTTAGTGAGAAACAGCAAATGAGTAAAAGTTTTTAAAATAAGTTCAACGGTTATCCCTTAGACTTCATTGTAATACACAATTTCATAGCATAAAAACATAGTTTCATTGATTAGGAGTACAAAGGAGTATTAATATGATTAAATATTAAACACATGAGTACTAAAATTTTCATAACTGAGCTACCCCTGTACAAAATCTAATTTCAATACATAACTGAGACAAACTCTTGTGCTAAAAATTACTCCCTCATGCCATAAGCCTCAACTCTAATACACATAGAACTTTAATGTTTCCTCCAAGACTTATCCATGAGTTATATCAGCTACATATGGAGAGCATTCCTTTGAATCGTAACTGTCCAAAACAGAAATATATCAAAACCTGTACAACAGAATTAGCATCTATTACATAGCTGAAAGATTACAGGGTAATTAGTGATTACTGGATGTTGATTTCAAAATGTGATGCAAAATTTGGGGCAGGGTAATAAATTTACAAATTATTTTAGCAACACTAAACTTATAGAGAAGGTATAAATGAGAAGTGCCTCAATCTATAACTCTTACTGCCAATACTTAAAATTTTGAGCAACTAAGTAGACTAACATTGAACAGTAAACACAATGAGCAAAATCTAATTAGAGGGAGGTAAAATCATAAAGGTCAAATAACATGCAGCTTACAGGTAGCATAGACAATACTGGCAATCCTTAGCCCACTTCAATTTGTATAGGTGAGGAAGACTAAAGTGAACATTAGTTTTTTTGCACAACTCCATTTGAAAACAGAATTCAAAATCTGATGCATAACAGCAAGAAAAAATGGAAGGAATGGATAAATACCTAAATATAGACATCATTAAAAGAAAATTTTGAAAATAAAATAATAAAGTCTGGAAGACTAGTTATTCCCTTCTGTGCACCATGATGTGGTTCTAAAAACATGAAAATGAGTGCATTTTGGCAAGTGCCATTAAAGAATTTCTTTCTCTCTGGCATTGCAACTATTAAACATTATGAAAATGAGATCATTTTTAATTGAACTAATCCAAGAGGATCACAGAGGGCTTCCTCATGAAAATCTACCAATACACTCACACAGTAACAAAAGAAAAAAACTTTCCGCAGTTATGTGTATTTTTATGAAGGCAGTGAGACTAAATGATCTCAACATTTTCCCATAATCAGATGCATTGATCCACATTATCTAATGTTTTCACTTCCACAAGCTAGTTAACTTGACATCTACATATTGCCACCAATAACTAACTACTCTCCCAGAGTCAAATAACTTCCCATGCATGTGGGTTACAAATACACAACTTCATAAGTGCATTGCAGTTTAACTTGTTTTATTAGCAGAAGAAAAAGCTATCTTTATCCCTTAATTTGAGGTACTTCATCTGAGATGATACTTTATGCACTGTTTCCTTAGCAAGGTTTCTTAAATTATACAGCTATGCTTCCATGTAAGCACAGAGTGAATCTGATTGTTGGCTACCCTTGAAAAACATTAAAAATGATAATTGCATATACTTAAGTATAAGTAACAAAATAACGGCACATTTCGGCATTTTTCAGCACAGCAAAACCTAACTTCAACTTTAAGCCAACCCATGAAATTGGACAACTTATTCATGGTCACTATATCACCTCATCACCAGCAGACAATTATACTTTTCTCTTTTACACAGCGGTTTTGTAAAGAATTACATAAAATTAATGTTGTCTACATCATAGCATGGCCTACAAAAGCCAAATATAGTAATCAACTCTACTTCAAAATAATAGTTCATTTTGCCTGATTCGTGTATTATGAAAAGGTGATGCTAGGCAGAAAATTTCAGTACATATTCATTGATATGTTAGGTAATTGGACAAGATGTTGGAGAAAGTAATTTGGGGAAGGGGCACCTGGTTTCTGCACTTCTGACTGGCCTTTAATATGCTTAATGATGAACTCACAATTAATAAGAAGCAGGAACTTCTTGTCATGAAGTCTCACATCACCTGGCTTCTACCCTTCATTATACACAACATAGGTTTGACAACCTTCCATTAAATTCCCATAGTTGCTTTCATCAAGTGATCCAATGGCAATATAATTGCCATAAACCCCAGTTAACCCCAACTACAAGTTGATTATTTAAGTCCACGTCATAAGATACTTCAAAGAATCACTAATATCTTCCTCTCATCTAACTTTGCTATCTTTATTCCCAGTGCTAGACGTAAGGTTAATTAATTTTTTTTCATTGAATATCTCAGGGTAAATATTATATGGTAACATCATACTCTGCAAGCATACATCACATGACCTTTCATCATTGACCTATTCCTACATCTCCAGGGCTACTGACAGCCAAGCAGTCAACACTACAGGTGTATTAGCTAAAGTTACAGGTGTAGAATATGAAATTGTGCATACTCTTAAAGATAGTGGCAACAACTTAACTACCTTATCCTGCAACAATCTGGTCATCGTGTCAATACACATGGCTGATTATGTACCTGGTTAAAATTATGACCAAGTGACATCTTTGATAAAGTGTCAAGAAGACTAAAAAATAACAGGTATATCAAAATGGTGGAGAGGAGAGAAAACCTTCAAGGAGACCACAAAATTAAGGAATCCCAGAAAGATTAACATTTTGATTTTAGCAGAAATAGTTTTGATAACAGAATGCAAATATTTTGACTGTAAGCCAAATAATTGCAAGTTTAAGCATCTCATGGAGTATTTGTTGCTGAATACAGAAAGGAAACTGTTACCAATTTCAGCCATCGCATCAAAAACAAACTTTTCTCCACATAAAAAATCTTTTCTATTATCACACAGTTTAATTTCTCACTTTACATTCAAGGCAGATGATAGAAGAACTACATATATCCAGAAGGTAAGATCACTATAATTAGCCAAAATCTGAAAAATATAAATATGATAGTGTTTAGTTAAGAATTACGCTCAACTATGACTATAACAACTTGACCATTGCTTTTGGAAACTCTATCAGGGCTAGCTGCACAATACCTGGTTATGTCCTCAGTTACGGTAACAGTCATGGTTACATAAAACTAGAGTTGGGCCATTCTAAAAATTACCCAGGAAATTTTCATAAATTACTGTATTACTTTTCATAACTGCAAACTGCTTTACTGCAAACCCAGAAAATCACCATAACTTTTGCTTATCTTCACCTCCGTATGAGAGATTTATCATACCAACCTATTCGAAACATATTGTTGTAAGCCATGTCTCTATGTATTACAAACAATCTTAAATATAAATTAAAGGACATACAACTCATTTGTGGAATATTTTTAACATTTTTACTTGAGGAATAATTGTGGGGCTCTTGTTTTAATGGTATGAACAAAAGTTTTTCATAACATGACAAAAGAAAGCCAAATCACATTTGGGCTGCCATGTTTGTTTTTAAATTTTCTTCATTCCTGATTCATTAATGCAGCAATTGCAACAGTTTAAATATTGTTAACCCCTTACTATTGCTAATGGCTTTCCTATTAAAATTCTAAAATATCTTAAGTTACCACAGTAATTTACTTCAACAGAAAACCAAAGTAATTTATCTATCTATACTCACAACAAAAGATGTAAGTGACTGTGACTAGCTGGATCTAGGGCCTTCACCAGACATTGTGCAACCAGCCCTTGGTTAATTACCTACCAAATCTGAAATTCTGCTGACTTTTAAATAAGAGATGATTTATTTCATGGAAACATTGATATGCCCAAGTAAAACCAATGGTTTCTGACTTCACCAATCCACACCTAATAATTACTTGCTATCCATTCCACTAGTTTTCTCCAAAATATGGGATAAAGATAGCTAATGCTTCCTTACTAGGCAAAAATGTATTCTAGTTCACCATGAGAAAAAGATTTTTCCCCTGAAAAGTTTAACACATTTTTAGAGAGAATGTAAGAATCCTGTCATATAAGCTTGCATCAGTCACAATCACCATTGGAATTATTACACAGAGAAATTCCACCGGCTTGCCAACTTAACAGATAACAACCTACCAAGTCATAATGCATCAACATGCAAGGCAAATAACACAACATTGCACATCTAGGTGACCATGAAGGCATTTAAAAATGTTATTGAGATTTTCACAAAAGTTTCTGTGCTAACAAAGGAACACAAATAAAGACTGAACATTACGACAACACAATTTATCCCTCTCCTATTCAAATATAGATACATGATTACTCTTCAATCATGATTATTTTAAAGCATAATGCATTGCTGCTTCAGTACCCAAGAACACACGAAAAAATAGAAGTTTATTAATCCACCCGTATATGAGAACATTTAAAATAACAAGTAATGAATGCCTGAAAAGCTCCATTTTCCGCAACACAGTGCAAGCTCATGACTGACAGATCAAAGTGCTCTAGAATACAACACTAGCACTTGAAGTCTCAAAGTTTTCCAAACTTAATAACAGGTTTGTCGGCACAGTGGTCCATTCCTTCACCTATAACATGCATTGAAGGGCCCAGTGAAGAAATGCTTACACAACAGTCATCAATAAGTGTGGGAAAAATAGAAAGAAAACCTGCAAGACTTTCAACAGAAGTCTTAACATCACTCCACGGGAGCCTTCATATCAATCTACAGTACTTCCAAATGTCCCACATTTTGCAATTCTTCAATTGGAAAGGAAAGCAATCAAGGGTGGAAACAAGATCTAGCTTTCCCATAAATTGAGTCTTCATTCAGTAGAAATCCTCCTAAATATTACCTTTGGGTGGCAATTTGATGATTTAAACAATCATGATTGTAGAGAAGGTTCTATATTCTATCTCAGGATAAAAAGGGAACATTTACATCTCAGCCTTCCACTACAGAGAAGCACATCTACTAAGCGAAAATAAAAAATTATCGCCTTAAAATTTTATGACCCTAGAGTTCACCATAAAACGTAAAATACAACATAGAAATTTTGCATTTTTTTCAAACATAATTGAACCTGTTTTAAGAACCCCAAACGTCTCCCACTGCAAGCTCACTGACCATGGCTGCATAGGTAACACTGAAAGCTACTTCAGGAGTTATAAACATGCAATTTTCACAATCATAGAGTTAGACTACAAGACAACAGAAAAAAATCAGTTTGGGTGCAGACAAATTTCATCAGAATCCACAAATAACAATAAGAGCATTCAGAATCCAAGCATGCACGATAAAAGACATTGATATCAAGCCAGGCAAAAAACTGACTTTGCCAAAGCTGAAAAATTTGCATACTTAAAGTGAGATTTACCATAAATGCTTTCCAAGAACCATAATTTTCCAGCCAGTAGTTTCAGCTATCATCATCTACAGACCAAATGTGATACAAATCCTCAAGGAATATGGAATTTCATCATTTTAAACTAGTGCATGTGCCACTGGAGACAAATATTTCTCTAGCACATTACTAAATTCAAGCATTATCAGATAAAGAACTTCAATATACGTGCTTTATAAACTGAGAGATTGTTACTGATCCTCTCAAAAGGTCATAAATATATTATACTCAGACCAAAGAAATAATTAACACTAATATATTTACCACAAGCTTGATAAAATAATGTATTAGGATTAAATTGATAAATCACCACTGTCTCAAAATGACCTCACGCTGGCTGCAATATTTGATCTATAAGAGCTACTTCATGGATGGAGCTACTTCACTCCACAAGAAGTGATACATGTATCATTTCACCAACTAACAACTTTAATGACACTCCTCCTCAAACATCTTATTTGCAGCAGTGTGAATTAGTATATGATTTTTGAGACATTGAATAGACCTAGATAGTAATTACACACCTTCACAAAATGAACCTGAAATTTCATTCTTAAATGACAATATTTCCCCAATTTTTAGCATCTACACATTTGCAAAACTCATTTGCATAGAATAATTCATTCACCTCACATTTTCCTCATCTTGCTCTTGCAATAAATTCAAAACCAAGTGGTACACTGGTTTTAAACTGCTGTATGAAATTTACCCTAAGGTTTAGAAAACAAGGGCATTACACAAGAATAAAGTCATAAGAAACCACCATATGGCACACCAGCAGGTGCAGTAACAATGTCAACAATTATGCTGAACACAAAGTAACTGATTTCAGAAGAAGTTTGTTTTTGAAAGTCATATAATGATAAACAGGCTTCCATCACACTAAAAAATCAAGCCAGGATAATAAATTCAAGGCTTTGCATAATCCAATGCGATACCTGCATTTGTTAATAGAAAAAAATATAACTGGTTCCAAGATATGATGATAAAGGAAAATGAGAAAACAAAAAACTGACAGGCAACACCATTTAAAAATTTGTCTTGCATGATAGCCTTGAACTTAAAATCTAAAAAAAATTGGCACACTGGATATTGGAGTAAATGTGCCTAATATAAGTTTTACCTGAAGCATGTCAATCATTTATAACCAAACAAAAATCACTGTTACAATTGAGCAAAATGGGAAAATAAGATTTGTGAGCATATATATATGCACTGCCTTTAATAAAAACTTCAAATTTTCCATAACTCCCAACTTCTTCATCTCCTCCTATCATATTTATTAACTCAGTATCTCCACCCCAATTATCAACAGAAAATGCATGATAATTATCTCTGCATTTTTTTCTAACATCAGGTTACCTACGTCTTCATCTGTTTTCCTAATGCAAAATTAATAGGCCAAGTTTCATCAACTTATATAGACATGGCTCATTGATAAATTTAAAAAAACACTACAGCATGAAAACTATTCACTACTTTAGCCAACCCACCAACCTTGTTATCAACAATAGAATTTTAACAAATAGTTTAAAAACAAATAAATATGTTTTACACCCCATAGAAAATTTATCTCTCTAATTTTTCGGCACTTAAGGGCATACTGATTCTGTTTCCTGCATTCATCAACATACACATTAACAAAAGCCTGCACCCAATTCTCCCATTGAAAATGCAGGCATTTAAAATAAATAACGTTTTCACCCCTGACTGGCAAAAAGTAAACTGAATTCCTGAAATTTCTGTGATTAATTCTTCCGAGTAGAAGTTGGTCTAAACACAAGAAACAGAATTGAATCAAAGTTTTCTTAATTCTGAAAACATCTATATCATTTTCTATCCATAACCTCAAATGCATCTTTCTATGCTTTACTCACTTATTTCAAGTGTCCAAGCACTTTCGAGCAAAATATTTTGCCACCAAGACAAAATTTAAATGCAAGTTCAAAATATTTATTTAATTTTTTTGGCCAAGGATAAATTTCTGCCTGAAATTCAAGCAAAATAGATTCAACCATAACCTACACGTTAAATTAAGCCCTCAAACGGCTGGTTTTATTAGACCAATCCAAACTCGACGCTGGTATTCATTTTTGACTAGTAATTGAACTAGGACCTATCAACAATTCACAGAAGACAAATCAAATGGGCTTCTGGAATAATTTAAAGATGGGAAGGGTTTCATTACCCTAATTTATTCCACATCTTGTGCAGTTCAATAATACAATTTAATGGTTATCCATAAAATTCAACTACCATCCCAAGCCAATAGTGACTTTCAAATCAGGCATAATATTCTTCATGAAGGCACTTTCTATTTAGTCACTTCACCAACAAAAACGATGTTGGCACCAAGCGATAGGCAAACCATAAATGCTAAATGTATAAAAACTATTATCTGCAAGGGTCAGTATACACTGCCATCACATTTGAGCCATAGCATTATCTGTATCTTGCTATTACATGGAAATTCATTGTTAACTAAACCCATTTGTCAAGTATTCACAAATTTGATTTAATTCAGTTAGATCATACCTATGAAAAGTGCAATAGCACTGCCTTATTCTGGCCACATCTTTCCCTTAAAATGAGCAAACTGCAATAACAATTTATAAATCATGATGGGCTCATCAAAGTTTGATCATGTGTTAAGATGGTCAACTCCCATGTTGTAGAGACTTCTATTATGACGGCAGTCCAACATATTTAAATACACTCATAATTATTTATATTTGTGTTCCCTTACTGGCAGTGTAAATAATGTAACACAGAATTTCCTTTTAAATCCATAAAAAACCCCATATAATTATGCATAAGGAAATTTGTCTCAACAAATGGGCCTTTAGGGAGGTAAGTATATTAAGAAGCTAATATAGAAAGTTGAAAAGCCTTACTAAACCAGCAAAAATTGTGCATGTAAAAAATATATGCAAGTATATATGGATTAACCACTGACATACGGTCCCACAAAGAAACAAATCATATTGAAACATACCTAAAATCATGTCCCTCTACCTACTTATTCCTTAGGCTAATTGTTTCTTATTATTTGAGAGCCAATGGGGATTTCAATTTGAGAATATTAGGCAAAAATGCATATATGTCGCCTTTCACAAATGTGTCTCCCCATAATGCCCATAAAAATTGTTATAAAACATTTAAGAAAGGACAAAAAGCTTATTGGTGATAAAATTTATCAACCATTACAAACTTTCTACCTGAATGGCAAATGCCTCTTCTTTCAACCTTTCCAGTCATTAATTCACTATTCCAATTGGGCAATGGAGACTTTATATGAGTAGTCTCTTCTCATTTCTCCACTTTAAAGAAAAGCCCTTGTCTGGAGACAAGTTCACACACTATGTGCTTCAGTCACTGGTGCTGCCAATCTTGAACCCGAAAGATTTTTTAAGAGACTAAATTATTGCATAACAATGTGATACTAAATATTACATTACTCTATACCAAACTCCTTGTTCAATTTTGCTAGGTCCCTAAAAGGCAAACAGAGAACACAGAGATTAATATCCATTTCTGTTGATGGACTAAACCATGAAAGAAAATGGTAATCATAGTTGCACAGAAGTTTAGTTCACAAGTGATAGTTAAAAAATAGATATACCCCTTCAAAAACTTCCCTTAAACTAGGTATAGGTGTAGCAAAACTTGGTGGCACTTGTTTGTGCATGACTTCAGGGAGATGAAGCATGTAAGACAGGTGGGACATAGGGGCCAAGCATTAGAGATGGGTAAATTACTGTAATTTTCCAGTAATTTCTGACTTTCAGCAATTTCATCTACATACTACCCTGAAATCCACCGCATGGATGTTTGGCAGGGGGTGATAGGACACCAGCTGTGTAAATATGCAAGGCATAAGGTTTTGGGAGGTGAAATGGTGACATGTATTATGGAAGCGTATTTAGGGGAGCTCAGTTTTTATTTTGGTTGCTTATTGTGGGTGGAAAGAACGAGTTTCTGTATCAATATATTCGGCAATGTATCTCTCTTATTTTATCACTTCTGGTACGAATGCTATACAATTTCAAATTTTTGTCAATATTTCAAATAATAAAATATTAAACTTAAAGCTTGAGGCAGAAATATGGATCCACAGAAAGGTGGGTGAGAATAGGCTGCAGGCATTTGAGATGTGGATGTGAAGGATGGAGAAGGTAAGTTGGACAGAGAGGAAGACTAACGAGGAAGTGCTTGAGATGGTGGGCGAAGAAAGGAAACTTCTTGATGAAATTCGAGATTGACAGAGTAGGTGGCTGGAGGATGTAATAAGGGGTGATGAGTTGATAAAGAAAATGTTAGAGGGAAGGATGTTGGGCAAGCTGGGCAGGAGAAGAAAAAGAATCGGTTTCATGGACAGGATGAAGAAGGGTAGATTGTATGCTGAGGTGAAAAAGGATATACTAGAGCCAGATAGGCCCCTGAACGTGTAGGAAACTGAGAGGAGATTCTCTGATATTCAACAAAACCTACCTTAACTGCTAGAATGCTAATAAAAAAACTTAACCAAAACTTTTTGATCTAAGAGCAATGAGCCACTTAAAAACTAACCATTGTCTCATCTTTTGCACATAAACATATGAACTCACCTATTGTCAACAGCAGAGTATAAATCAGACCGATGGTTCAGTGATACCACTAGCCTAAGTGATGCCCAAATTCCATCGGACATAGAAGACCATGACTTACTACCACCCACACCTCTCCCAGCTGCTTGCAGGTTTAGAGCTGTGAGAAAATGTTCCGCTGCTTCCCTGTGGATAACAATTACTTCAATACCTACTCCTATAACAATTATATCATGAACAAGTTTGGACTTTTTATCAACACACTTCCACAAGAATCCACAAAAGAAACTAAAGACCTCGAAAAACATGGACCAACAAACTAATGTGCAGGTAATGATGAAACAATCAGTTACAGGTATAAAGCAAAAAATGGCTTCACTCACTGAAAAGCATGCAGGTGAATGCAAGTGATTCCAAGATTGTAACGAGCTCTAATGAATCCAGGTGATAGTTGTAAGGCATTGTGATACGCATCAACAGCTTCCTCTGATCTATTTCCATTGGCTAGAGTGGCTCCCAATCGGTTCCATAGTCGAAAATCCTGAAAGAAAAAAAACTATGAAACATATTCAGCACAAAAGAATTTTCCACTTATTTTTTTCAAAACACACTTTTTGCAGTATCAAAATTAGAACAAATAAGGCAAAAATTTCTCAGAAATAATTATAAGAAGCTCGATGACAATTTGTATTCAATAGTCCAAATCCAAAAACATTTTTCATTAGGCATGAGAAAGAATTTATTATCTAAGACTACAAGTCTACTGAGATTTAGTTCTGGCATCTACAGAATTTTTACTCTAAACTTAATGATAAAACTTTCTAAATTAAAAAAAACTGACCTCTAATCAACATTTATACATAGTTTCCATAGGAAATTTCCCTCTACTACTACATTAATGTTGATAAAAATCTTAAGAAGAAATAATCAAGAAGTGATCAAGGTCCTCAGTAATTTTTCAATAAAATATTTGCTCTAGCTCTAGACAAAGCAGACTCCTTCCTTTCACCTTCAAATCACACTGTCACACCTTTTCCAAAATGTATTGCTTACAAACAAGGTAACAAAAATGACCAGGTGGCCATGTTTCACCTAATCAAAACTTCCACTTCAACACTCAAAAATAGATTACTTTTGAAATTGATGGAAATGTAAAATTAAATTTTTCAAAATACAGTTGAAAGAAACTTTTGAAAACTTACATCTTCCCTAACTTGGAGGGCTGCCTTAAAACAGTCAACTGCCTTGTCGTACTCATTGGATAAATTAAATAGCACTCCTAATCCACATTGGACATCTGGATCAATTGTGTCCATAGGGTTTCTACGAGCTGCTTCAATATACAAATCTTGAACTTCTTTATGAATACCCCTAAAAAATCAACAGGATACAATTACAAGAGAAGGGAAAGTAAGTCATTGGTCCAAGTTGCAAAAATAATTCATGTACTAGAAAACCTTACTTCGTTAAGAGAGATGTAATATTTCCTAACTTCGGAGATGTTGACAGAGCATCAGCACTAATAAGGTCAGAATACTTGGGATTGTTCTTGATCCATTCCTACGGAAAGAATTTTTTAAAACCATGAAATTTCTGAAAATACATTACAATTACTTACATGAATAAAGATAAAACCATCACAGCAATAAAAAAAATATGCAAGAATCTCAAGGCTTTGACACAATTATGCTAAAAACCAGAATCTCAAAAATACGTTGCTCGAAAATATGAAATTTGATTCAAAGCAAGCAATACTCTAGGTCTTAACCAAAAGGCTAACTTAAATCCATGAAGCAGTGCACGATATAACAAAATTACAGTTTTGAAATTATGACCCTGGGTTGTAGTCCCAATTTGGCCAAGAAAGTTGCTTTTAAGAATACCATGCATACCTAATGACCTTACATATAACCTTGTCCATTCACAGAACCCTGATTTTTCAACTAAAAATTTGCACCACATCCAGTGACTCATTATGGTCTAACCTAAGGGTTTTACATTACTTGAGAATTCTTGGACATTGAGGATAAATATTTTTTAGTCTTGGTATCTCACAGCTTAAAGTCAATGTACATTCACAGAATGAACTCATATTGTTTTCAACTTTATTCAGTATAACTGTAAAATAACTGGTTACAATTGTTATTTTTGCCAATAGCCAAGTCTGAGAGAGAAAAATTTTAGGTACATATTCCATTTCAACAGAAAAAGGTACATATTAACAAGTTGTGGCCAATTAAAATTAAAGAGCTTACCTCAGAAAAATACATGTTTAACTCTTGTGGTTATTAATTATGTATTCATATGGCTGAAAAGTGATAATGCTAGCCTACCTAGTTTCCTTATGACACTATGGCATTGAATCTATATTCCTAACAAGCAGTCACTATTTTTCAACCAACCCACAATGAAATACAGTATAAACTCGAAATTACGAAATTTTGATTTTACGAAGCAAAATCTTCGGTCCCGACCTATAGCGTATCTAAATGCATGTAACCGATAACGAGTTACCGATAATGAGTAAAAAAACATAAAATAATCAAATACGAACATTCGCCCGTGGGAGACTAATTGCTACCACCAGCATTTTACTGTAGAGTTCACGAGTTACTCTTATCGTGAGTCCAAAATTACTGACAATAAGTAGAAAAATGTGAACTGATCGAATACGAACATACTCGTCTGTGGGAGACCAATTGCTACGACAAGCATTTTACTCTCATGAAACCTGGCATTTTTTCACATTCGTTTTTCCCTAACATAAATCCATGATGAGTATTCCTATTGCAGAAATAGTTTTCTGCACGTGTGTGCTCAAAAAACTTATATAAGTTCAGAGATGATGCCATGGCATTCAAGCTGTAAATTCAGTCATGTATATCACCCATGGAAGCTTTTTTTCTTATAATTTCAGACTGATTACACTCATCTTGCTCCACGGTATGATTATTCCGGCTGGCAGTAGTTCTCTTCGAAAGACTTGGGTTTAATTAACCGTCCAAATTGAAAGTTTTGATGTGGTCGTCAAGCAAGGCTTCCTGTAAGCATTGTCCTTCCCTTCTTCCGTCGCCAACAGCCAAGAAAACCAGAGATAATACGACTTTACTTGTTCATGCGACCACTGAGTTTGACGCACATTAATTATAAAGGATGACCAATTCTGGGCGCATGTGGAATCAATGGGAAAAAATGCTATCGCACCCATATATGTATATTGATATCGGAAAATGGTGTACCCTCCTCCCCTTTCGCTCCAACCTGGCGATTGAAAAAAATATCCTGAAGGAGAGCTCAGCTGCGTTCCCTTCAGATTGATGAAGAATCTGATTAGTGTTTTGTAGCTTAATCCTTATTCGAGATATTTATAAGAGGATAAGTGGAACCATCCTATGAGACACCAAAAGTCACGCCGTTGGAGAGGAATCCTAGCCCAATTGGAGGCGCTTTCATTTTTTCCATGAGTTATCGGACGATACTCCTCAAAGGACATCGAGTGTGGGGGCTAGTTGATACCTAGCCAGTGTGGAAGATACGAATTGGCTGACATCATTGGGTAGGGGCGTTGAGGAAAGGAGTTCCAAGTGTTATAATGGTTATGGGCATGGAACTATCGAAACTAAAGATAAAGAGAAGGGGAATATCGTTGGAAGAGAAGATGAAAATGATCCAAGTTGTTGAATCAAATAGAGTAAGTAAAAGTGCTGTGGCAGAAAAGTTAGGGGTGTCATTTTCAACGCTTTCAACAATCGTAGCCAGCCGCACTAAAATTCTAGTGAAAGTGGAGGAGGGGGTAACACCAAAAAGGAGAAAATTACGCAGCGCAAAGTTCACTGAAATTGAAAATGAACTTAACGCCTTCTTCTGCAAGTGTCGTGAGCAGTATATTCCAGTAAGTGTCCTGGTCATCCTGATGTTGAATGATCCTGATTCAACATTGTGTCGCTGAAGATATGTGGAGAAGGGAGTCATGGAGAGGGGTATCCTCAAAAACAATTATTAACTAACTATCCTGGAGAGCGGCAGGATTCCCTTTCCTAGCATCTGATTATCCTGTTCCTGAGGTTAGTCTTCGATCAAACTACCTCAATTGTTAATTAATTCCTGTTGCTGCCAGAAGCAAATGTTAATTTGTAAATTTTAACATTTAGGAAGAGGTACAAGATGAAATGCCTATCAAGATAAGAGGTTTGGCAAGTGATTTTCAAAATTACTTGTCGCAAGTTGGCAGTTCATTGGCTGCAATCCCCAGCGATTATTTATCGATGGATGACGATCTCCAAGCTTGTGTAGACCAAATGCTACAGCTGGCGACAGAAGAGCCCATGGCAGGGCCCAGTAAGGAAAGCAGCAACGAAGACGAAAATGACCAAGTCCTGATCTCTCCCAAAATGAATGAAGTTTTGCTCGCTCTCGATACATTACATCAATTCCAAATTATTAACGATGTTGACTCCCTGTTCAGTATGAATTTATCCTAATTAGAGCCCATTGTGGAAGCAACTATGGAGCGTAGCAAAGTGCAAAAACAAATATCTGATTTTTTTGTGAAATAAGTGATTCTATCGACACTCATTAGTATTTCTTCTTGACTTATTATTCACTGACTCAATTCTCTGAGATTGTCAGAATAGATGGGAAATTAAGGAAATGTGAAATAGAATTGCCTGCCCATTCCCATATTCTTTTTCTCCACCCCGCAATCCCCATCAGGAAAATTCACCCAGCTTTCCATCTCCACTGCTTCCAAACTTTTTCTTTCTCAAACTTCCAAACCTCGGCTTACTCTCCCCCATTCTCCTTCTCACTTGTTGCAAACCTATCAAATGCTTCTCTTCCCTCCCATACTGGTCATATTTCTCCCTCAAGTGACCCACCATGTCCCTCTTCCCTGCTCGAGCCCAGCCCCTCTACGGGTGGGCACAAGCCATCCCCCTCATACCGATGCTTCCCTTGCCAGCCCTCCAGGAGATCAAACCCCTTCGTATATTGACCCCTCCCACGCACTCAATACTAGGTCAGGATGCAATGTCCCAAATGACTCTGCAGACCCTCCATACCACTCTTGGGACCTTTACGAAGTCTCCCCCCCACTCTCAAGGAATCTGTGCACGCCAATGGGTCTAACACAGCCAAAATATTGTTATGTGGGCATATCTTGATTCATGATAAAAGCCCCCACACTCCTGAGTCATGTCCTCCCTCTCCGCCAATACAGCCGGTTGAGGTGAGAGAGGAGGAAGACAAGATGTGACTATTTGGCAGTAAGCCAATGATTCACTCGATGTTCATTCTTCGCGTGCATCCCTTGGCCTTGACTTCCAGCTAGATCAACCTCCCTAGTGACGTAACATATTCCTGAGGCCATGGGTCTCGCAGCTTTTTTTTGTGACAGGGTGAATAGAGTAACCCCCACAGCAACAACCCCAAAGGGGAAAGGAGGGCAAGACAGCAGATTCCGGCTTGGTGCATCGCCTGATCTGGAGCTGATATGCTCAGACGAAAATCTCCTTGCTTGATCATAAGCAGAGGAAAAACGATAAGAAAAAATATCCCACATGTTAATTCAATATCGAATCTTTATATAAAGTCGGAGATTTAATTAATGAAGATCAGACGACCTAATCTAAACAGAACCACAAACTGAAGCTTTTGTATCGTAGAGTGATAAACGAAAAATATTGATTTGTAATGTTAGCTTCATTAGTAGCCGATAAAGTGTAAAAGGAACTATCTCACCTTCACCGTTGAAGTGCGTGGCTTGTACAATATAATTTTAAAAGGAGGAACACAATTAGCTGGACTCCTCTAGAGGCTCTTTTCAGCTCCATCATCTCGGAAATTACCACACACTAATAAGCTTAATTCAAGGGAGAATAATGATTGTTATTTCGCAACATTGACGGGCATGTCATTTTTTTGTACAAAATACATATGTAATATGAATGCATGGCATAGAATCCGCGAGAGAATCTTTTCACTGTCTTAGCTTAATATAGGTACATATATTATGCCTGACACGGAGCATATGATCTTCTTCTATTGAAAATATATTCCTCTAATTTCTATATCTGGTGCAAATGATCATGCAAGTCACTCACTACCTTAGTATATGCATCAATCAATATTACTGGTATCGCTCAAGCCAGAGTTACGAGTTCTCTAGTCAAGGAATGACATACAAAAATGCGCTATGAAGCTTCCTAGGCATATTCGAAACTTCGCAAACATTTTGCAAAG
This sequence comes from Ceriagrion tenellum, assembly GCA_963169105.1. NCBI lineage: Eukaryota > Metazoa > Arthropoda > Insecta > Odonata > Coenagrionidae > Ceriagrion > Ceriagrion tenellum. The sequence continues at coordinate 56,837,287 of OY720636.1, read as the reverse complement.
ACGCTTGATTGCCTAATCTCTTAATCATTAGAAAGAACGAAAAGTTAGTTTTTTACACGTAGATTGCCACTGCATGGATGGACGTTGATTCTTCCGATTTTCAGGATTTCTATCACGAAAAGATGGAACGACACGGGAGAAATCCCAAAATCTGAAGCGTCAACCTCTAACAAGTTAGCTGTGTTCAACTTTAGTAGTAGTAATAGTAGTAGTAGTAGTAATTTATTTTTCCCTGTTGACAATTGTTGTTTATGCACCCTGTTGGCATGAACACAAATTTTAATGAACTTCCATACACAATTATAACTTCATAAATCATGTGAGTACGTCACGGGAGTACATAGTAATTTAAGGAAACAAAAAAATGGCATCATTGCGATTCTCTTGAAAGATACTTGTTCATACAAAATTCAATATTACGAAATGCCGATTTATTGCGGTCCCATCGACTTCATAATTATGAGTTTCTACTGTAACAAGATAATAACAACAATCTTCTTTTGATGTAAGTTACCGTGCTAAATTATGGTTATTTTTTAAAATTTCAGCAATTTTTGGTAATTTTTCATATTATGCAATTAATAGCTAGGAAAGAATTTAATAGGAAAGCCAAAACCAATAGAATTAAAGAAAATATAAAAAGAAAACAGCAGCCCACATGCAATTTGGCATTATTTGAGAGAGCAAGGTTTTTGTTTGGTAAGAGAAAGTTTTGTTCAAAATGTTAAAATGATAGCCTGCTCAAATATTCCATAAGTAAAAATATTCCACAAATGAGATGTGCGTGCCTTAATTTATGATTAAGATTGAATGAAATATATATAGACTTGACTTAAAATAATATGTTTGGAAGGTATCGGTATGAAACATTTCTGAGAGGGGGATGAATATTACTGAAAATTATGGTAATTTACAAAAGTGCCACAATGGCTTATCTCTACCCTAGTAACATACACTTAAATTGAGGAGTTCATATGTTGATATAATAATGAAGGACACTACATTAATGCAACTGGTTGACCTAATTCATATAAAAATATATTCACAGCTCTTTGACTTGTGCCAGGCACAACAAAAACATGAAGCCATATGCCTACCCCTATAAGACTGGGACAGCACGACACTGACATAGCCATTTAACAACATTGTGAACAATGATTTCTGTCAAAATTGTAATATAGGTAAATGAAATATAAAATGAGTAAAAATGTATACACTTAAGAAATTAAGATAACAGCAAGACTGTGTTCTCATTCATCAAAGAAGTGTTGGTGAATTACTCTCCCAGGTAAGTTTCATCCTTTGAGTAAACACTAAAAAAATTCACTATAATTAATTTCTGATTTCCAAGGTTCTATTGACCTCATAGTACATATTAACGTTCTACTGAATTAGTTAAGCCCAGTCCACTAGACTGATTATTTCAATACAACCATTTGCACTGAATTTGGGTCATAGGATAAGAAAATAAAGATGAATCTTTTGCTGCACACAAATTATAACTGCTCTCCCACCTTGAGTGCATGGCATGCTTGATTCTGGTAACTTTCATTAGTATAGCTCACTGCCAGGGCCATAAGGGCAGTCAAATTCCCTGGTTCCAACTGAAGGCACTTTTTCAAAGCTGCAATCGCAAGCGGATCCTGAAATTGTAAAGAAGAAAAAATTTGCATTCATTTGAGGGGCATGTAATTTATTTCAATATTAAACCTATTGAGGACGTATATACTAAACAGTAAAACAACTGAAAAAAGAACAGGGTGACACATGATAAGTGTTCACATAATATATACTTTCCATTTCCCAGGGTTGGAAAAAAAATCATAATAATTTAGCAAGACAACATCTGTAGATGATGAATTTTTCCTCTGTGGACTTACGCAATTATTAATTCATGAGATTATTTCCATATACTCAGTCTTAATTTCAAGGCAAGGCAACATTTAATACCACAGGGGTACATCATATCTCCACTCAACGATCCATCATTTTCTTTCCAGCACTACCGACAGTCAAAGCACTGAGGTCAATAATATGGGTGTGAAAACTATGAGAGATGGTGCAGACAATGACAATACCCTCATTCAATATGAAAACAGGATGCTGCCTCATCATGCAACAAAAACTACCTTGTTGAAAATGATAACGTGCAATAAAATTGACCAACATCTAGACTGAACATCTACACGACCAATTTCGTAGCAGCTAAAAATATAATCAATAAATTCATTGCAAGTGGTTTTTACTTAACCATTAATAAAATGTTATTAGTGCCTAACTTTTGCTATATAATTTACCCCATGTAACTTTTGCGTTGATCTGAAAAAACATCCCACCTTCCACTATTGTGCAATCTATAGTATTTTTTCTGACATTTCAGAAGAGTTGAAATTAGATTGATTACAAGGAAAGCAGGTACCCGGGGTGGTGGGAGAATTCCGATTTCCAAATGGCACTATCTGCCTGTCAATATTTGAACTTTTTGTATCTCTCACAGACTTAAGTCCCTTTAGGATCTATACTTGGAACTTCTAACAAGGCAAAATAGACTACATCATCACTAACTTGCTGATGCACCTCCCTGGCCAATACAAAGAGATGAAAGTTGATATTTCTTCAATTAGAAGAGAAATTTTTTTACTGACAATAAGTACTAATGGTACAAACAGAAAAGAAAAGCTACTGGTGACCTCTCCATAATGTGGCTGCACATGAAATGGGGTTTAAATTAGTCAGAAAAAATGATTGAGGCTCACCTGCTCATTTTCTGCTTGAGTTGTCCCCAAAAGCTGCCATGCAACTGGGTTCTCTGGCTGCTTCTGACATGCAGCTTCAAACAGGAGCACAGCACTAGGCAGATCTCCTTGCAACAACTTTTTCTTACCCTCTTCCAAAGGATCATCTACTGAGGTAAGCGGGTTATCTGATTCAAAGGTGTAATCCTATAAAATAATTTGATACATTATGAGCTATAGAGAAATAAATCTGAAATACATCTGAACCCACATCAACAAATTTACACATTCACTTCAGTGTGTTTACTGAGACCAGGAGAAGATGTGAAGTTGGCATCTTCTGCTGCAACTTTTAGAAAGAATTTACATGTAATTTGTTATGAGAATATATTATCCCAACCAGATATCCAACCCCTAGTAGGGTGAAACTGCCATGAAATATACAAAATCTGGGCAGCATCAATACTGGCACATAAACGCAGCAACCCAAAGGCCCATGGTTTGATTCTTAAGGAGGAACCTGCGCTTCAAAGTACTGTTTTTTTAAGATGCACAAAATTTGATGTAATGAGTAAATTCAGGCTTAGTGCTGCCTTTTAGAACTTGTAAATTTCATGTACCTACTCTAAGTTAGACTCTTAATTAATTACTCTACTAAGAACTGAAGTTTTTCTTTAAGTCAACAGCAACAAAAAGCTAGTGATTAAACATAACTACTCACCTTAAAAGAATCATAATATTCTGAAAACTCAGACACCCAGGAATTATCTTCACCCTCCTGTCCTTTGGCCAGCTTTTCCCATTCTTCTTGTAAATTCCGCCAAAATTCTTTATCATAATTATTATCTTCTTTGGCAGTTTCATCAGCAGGAGTTTCAATTGGCTCTGAAGAGAAAAAGACTTCATTGCTACAATGGTTTTATTTTGAAATATCCAAAATGATGATGTCATGATCCTATCGCATCTTCTACACGTGTATTTAGTCCAATATGAAGAACCTCAGCGTGTGAAAAACTCATAGAAAGCTTAGTCATAGGATAATCTCTTTCTCAACCAGTAAACAAACACAGAACAACTGTTAATTTTATTTATTGTACAGTATAGTATTAATAGTCAATATTACAGCATTTTGAAACTCTGTGAACACTTACAAATGACCTTTCCCTCGTTCTCATTTTTCCTAAAAATTGAAAACAGGGTTTTCCGACTTCACATAAATGCCATTTACACAATTGAAAATGGCCATTTCCGAGCAGGGTAGTATCCTACCCCAGCGCTCTGGTCCTTGTGTGCAGAGTGCACAAATTATGCTGCAATATGCCAAATTGCAGTGCGTTGTACATTGGGCAAAGTGGACGTGCACTCAATACCCAGGCAAATAAACACACTAAGTGCTCACACAAAACTGACTCCAAGTCAATTTTGCCTAACACCTCATAGATCAGAACCACAATAATAAATTTAATGCTGCCATCCTACATAAGCAATGTAAGAGGAATAAACTCTACTTCATGAAGCAGCATGAAATTTTTTCAGACTGTAAAAAGAAAAATGATTGCTAATGATTATTTGTACCCTGATCATTAATCCCCGATTTTATCAATGTTACTTGATTCATCCATTGTGTGACAGCCTGTTCCAAACAAACATTCACCCCTCCTCCCCTCTGATTATGTCATTTCTCTATACCTATTCATCATTCCATCCCTACCCTCCACAACTCCCCTCCCCCTTCCAGACCCGTTCGAAAACATATATAAGCATGCATTACTTGAAAATTGTACCTTGATAATGACATAGCTTATGTCGAAACCTTGGTCGGTGTGAATAAAATTCAGTGGAAAGTGGACAACATCTTTTATTGAGAGATCATGGCATCTGTACTCCATTTCCACAAAATATTGCCTGATACACTAAACTTAATTTTTTAAATGGTGTCAAAACGTTTTTTTTAAATCACAAAATTATGGGTGTCATGATAGATATTCTAAAAGCATTTCCAAAGTTTGATAATTCACTAATTCATTACGCTACAACAAGGTATGATTTTCATTAGTTTCAGGAGTTTTCCACAAAAAATTTTCACAGGTGAGAATAAAGCAAAGGTTTACCATTTATTTCACCGGAACACACTTTCAATTCTTCATCTGTACTTATCCCTATATCTGCTGAATAATTATGGCACTCTTACAAAAAGGAATAATAAGTTAATTTAAACAAAGCTAACATAAAAAAGTCACTTCCTAAATATTATACTTCAAAGTTGATGCCAAGATGGAATAGGTCCATAAGTAACCAGGGGAAAAGTTTTTCCCAAATGAGTTCACCAGCAATTAAAGCTCACCTGAATTTTTAAACTCTTCAGCCCATATCTCAGCAGGAGTTTTCTTTTGATCTTGAGCAAATTCTGAGGCCCAAACATCAGCCACTGCCTCAATATTTCGGATAGGATTAATGGCAGTGTTTGCTTCTCCTTCTACTTCTTCTTCGGCACCCACAACTTGACCAGACTCTATCGTAATTTCTCCATCTCCAACTTTCTTCATAAACTTCATGAACTGGACAAAAAAGTTTATCATTATCATCAGGGCTGGGCAGTATCTCAAATACAAGTATTTTAAAATATGTACTTGTAATACATTTGTATTTTGTATCCTGTACTTCAAATACACAACCTGAATGTATCTTGTATTTCAACTACAATTTTTTATTATTTTCCATTCTAAAATACAAAATACAATTGAAAAATACTTTAGAAGTAGGTTTTATAGTAGATCTGTTAAAACTATGCTTTAAAGATTACTTCGTGAGCAAGTGAATGAATGAACCTCATTGTCTTAACTTACTCTGAGGAATTATTAAAACCATCTACTAACCATACAAACTACTTAGGAAATTTTTTCATCGGATGTCGAAGAAACTCCAACTTACGATCTCAATTTCCGACTGTTTCCGACCATATCTCCAACTATCGAAGTGAATATTGAGCGACAACTTCATGCCGTGCCAAAGCAATGACAGCACTCTTGGTTTAATCAAGAATAAAAGTTTGTCGTCGAATTTATGGAAAAGTTTGAAGGAGGTGATAGCCCTTAAGAGAGCGCATGGATGCTGAGGAAATATGTGGACTGCCAGCTATATTAGATGGAAGATATTTTCAAATATGTGTACAAGAAGCGCACAAAAAAGTAAGAGCTTTCTGCCAGCTGTGCAAAAATAAATAAATGGTAATTAGTGGTACATTGAAGACCACTACAAACTTTAAAACACATTTGAGGGTAAGGTTTTATGTAAGTGAAAGTTATATTCGTAAATATTGCTAATATTCTCTCCACTTGGTTAACTGAACCAATAAAATATCTCTATTCCAAAGAATGCATCATCACACTCTTAAAGAGTATGAAAAATATAAAGCAGAAAATAAAAATAAGGGGGAAAAAAATCAATTGACTTTAAAGAGATCAATGATCCAAATGAAAAAAAACTTAACCAATCTAAGCTGGATGTATTTCAGGGTACAACATCCCTAATGTCAAGCGAGAAAAAATTTGATCAAAACGTTATTGACTATTTGATCAATGGTATGAAACCTTTATTCACTGTTGAAGATGTCAATTTCACCAAACTTTGTAAAGGTAATTTCAATATCATCTACACCTTAGAACTATGTGGAAATTAATTTTATACATAACAAATTATATGCTCTAATTCCAGGTCTAGACTCAGAAATCCAAATTATGTCCCATCATTCTTTAGGGCGTAAACTGGGTGAGTATCATGAGTTCATATGTGAGAATTTAAGAGAAACCTTTAGAAAAATTCCGAATTATTAACAGCAGCAGACATTTGGTCTACAAAACATAAAAGTTTTATGGGTGTTACAGCACATTGGGTAAGACATTTTTCTGCACTTTCCCAAATAAGTCTGAAATCTGCTCTTTTTCCCAAATAATCTTCCATTTCGACCTAAACTGCTGTTCGATTAAAACTGCCCTTCGAAGGTGCTTCACATGACCATTGTTCTATTTCAAACGTTCTACATTTACCACGGTACGTTAGAGCGTGTTAGTTCTGTATTAACCAGCAGAAGATTTGAAGGAATTCACTCACATGACAGAGTTAGTGAAATTTTATTTGAAATACATTCAGAGTACAAATTAAAGCATGATCAGTTGGTCTCAACTATTACGGACAATGGAACAAATTTTTAGAAAGCATTCAAAGAATTTGGCTTTTCTTTTTCCACTCCATTGGATTTCGATGGTAATTATGAGATAATTCTTTTATCTTTTGAGTATGCACATTTTAAAACACCTGTAACATTTTTACCCATTTAAAATTTATATTCTGCAGATGATTTTGAAGATGAAGAAACAGAAAAAGTAGATTTCCATTGCTTGTAGCCTCGAAAAATAGATTGTGAGAAAGACGAAGTGGCTACAGAAATGGACTAGAGAAACACAGGAATAATTTTACTGCACCATTTGAGGTGTGCGAGTCACACCTTAACTTTGCTGGCAACAACTGACTTACATAATGCTCTGAAGAGTTAACCTGCTGCCAGAATACACCAGCCAGCTCTTGCAAAGTGCTCCACATTATGGAATGCATCGCGTTGACCAGTCTTCCGAAGTCATTCACAGATTATTAAGATGTCAGTTATTGTATCCTTGTCCCACGAGGTGGAATTCATTGTATGACTCAATTAGTCAATTAATGAAGCATAAAGATAGGATGAATTTAGTGTTTGAGAATTTAGTGTTCAATTGAGCAACGCATTTAAAGAAGTTGAAATTGAATATTTAGAAGAATTTATTGTCATGATGAAGCCAGTCACCACTGCCTTAGATTACCTTCAGGGACAGAAAGGCAGTTACTATGGACAACTACTTCCTACACTGATGTCTTTGCGTAGCAGGCTGGAAAACTTGATGGAAAATAATTTGTGTCATACAGCTGGAATAGCAACAGTATTAGTGAAAAGCTTGCATGATAGTTGGTGGTTTCCGGTGACACTATATGGAATTTACTAAACATTCTGAAAGAATAGAGCAAACTTTGTTTTTCCACAATGAATTTAATAATTTGCGAGCATGGTTTTGATGATTAACGTCATCATCAGGTGAAGATACATCTCAGTGCAGCGACTTATATAGGTGCTAGATAGGGTGGGGAGGGGACTGTAGGTGTGGGGGAGGAAGGTGGAGGGTGGATGGGAGTGGTTGAGAAGGGTTGGGTGGGGGCTTCCCAAGAGGTCGAGCCAAGGGTCTGGAATGTGGGGGGGGGGGGGGGTGAGAGGTAGGTAGAGCTAACGCCTCCCAAGCTGACTACCTGCGGTGGTGAGTTGGCGAAGATTGAAGGGATAGGAATGAGGTGGAAACTGAGGGTGCGAAGGTGGAGGGTGGGGTTAATGGAAGTGGGAGAGGTTGAGGAGGGGAGAATGGGAAGTATACAACAGATCATTGACAATTTCACAATTGGCATCTATGGATTTCAAAATTTCCACTTGCCCTAGAGTGTCAAGCCGGGGGCCTTTACATTCAAAATGCAATATTTCTAGGGAGAAATCACTTCTGTGGCCCTTGTCCAACAGGTGTTTTGCAAACTTGGAATTAGTATTACCATGTTTGTAACAAGCCATGTGTTCTTTTAGTCTCTCCTTGAACTTCCGACCAGTCTGCCCAATATAGGCTGCTCAGCATTCACACTTAAGCCTGTTCACACCAGTCCTTTCCAACTTCCCGATAGAGCTAGATCTGTACTCCGCTCTTAAAACTGTGTCTCGCAGAATTACTATCTGCCTTCCTTTCACTGCTCCACCGTTTGCTCACAATTCCCATGTCCCAAGCCAATATTCAAAAAGAGTAAAACATTATTAAACATATAGCTCTTAACAATGGCTACCAAACCCAAATGATTGATAGATTGTATCGGAAGAAAGTGGAAAAAATGGCCATCCCAGCCATTTATCGAACCCACCACTCCTAAGTGACAGTCCAGATAAATGGAGGAAATTCCTCTACTTGGGAAATTTATCCCTCCTAGCCACCAAGTTCCTCCCGAGATACCATATTAGAACAGCTGTTTCAACAACTTTAACCTAAGGAATTTTTTCTCCAAATCCAAGGACATCATCCTGAAGTTGGAAAGGAGTGGTGTGTACAGGCTTAAGTGTGAATGCTCAGCAGCCTATATTGGGCAGACTGGTCAGAAGTTCAAGGAGAGACTGAAAGAACATATTGCTTGTTATAAACATGGTAATGCTAATTCCAACTTTGCAAAACACCTTTTGTACATACATTGTAACTGATAAGATTGACTGACCTATTCCACATAAATATGGTATTGACTTACAAGGGGAGACTACATACCTTGCTATACACTCTTGAATGCCACATTTTTAGTGTTGCTCAGAATGCCAAATGCAGCTAGGAATACGTCGTGGTTTGGTTGAATGAGCTCTAGTTTTGCTGTAATAACTTATTTTTCAATCGTTATTTATAGCATGCAAAATTTATTCTCAAGAGAAGGCATTTTCTACATCAGTGTTAGATGGCATAGTGGTTTAAGTCGGTGGACCATATACTGATGGTGGTAGGTTCGATTCCAGTGGTGGAAACTTCCGCTTACTCTAACCACTGCACCACCTGACACTGATGTAGAACATACATTCTCTTGAGGTTATATTTGGCATGCAAAAACTGTCTGTCTTGTAATACATGCGTTTATTTTTAACATTATTTTGGCAACTGAATAACCTTAATCAGAACAGAATAATTTACCATTTTCTGCCATATAAACTTTATTAAAAGGCCCCTATTCAAAAGCAGATAAAAGAATCCAATGCATAGCACTTCATGAAGTCAATCACAGAGGATACCCAAGATATCAAATAGGATTTTGAACAGCATACAGGTGTTTTTAATACCAGCATTACCAGAAGTTCCAAAACTCAAGTAATTCTTTCAGAAATTTTTGTTTATATTCAGAACCTTGCAACAAAATTATGGGAACACATGTCAATCAATTCTAAAAAACTTATAATATGTAACTTACCTTAGAATAAGTAAACTTAGGGTCATCTTCCACAGCCTTTACTATATCTTGGGCACTAGCCTTGATGCCTTCAGCCTCAGTTTCATTTTCTTTCACTGGAGTGTTTTTTAAATCCTCCACCCACTCACTAGCACATACATCTACATCTCTGCAAATAGAAAAAATAAGAAATAATTCTTAACGTACATGTATTCTGGAGATTGTAAGAGCATAGAAAACAAACCTACCCAACAGACTTTTTTAACAACCAATAGTTAAGTTAGCACTTATCCTAAAAAATTGAATCAATCACAATAGCTACCCTCTGTATTATGTATATACATTAGAGTAGGCCCAAATTTCCATTATTTTGTTGATGCAATGGGTTTTGAAGCGTAAGTTTTTTCCTTTAGATGGAAACATAATGTAAATGAAATTTAATCCCCAGCAACATAATTTATATGACTTGGAAAATGAAAGTCAGACAGCTTCTTAAAAATTAGCCAAATTTATTGATTTTTCTTGTTTCTTTTTCTAATTAGTCTTAAGTTCATATTCAGGAGTTTTCATTCAAAATTGAATTTCATTTCCAGATATTTTGCTTTAATCGTTGAATTGATAAAAATTAGGAAATTAATCTTGAATTAAATAAGGATTTGAAGAATTTTATTTTTCCCCAAAAAACATAAAATTTAGCATCGGTGCTCAAACTGGATTCAAACAAAAGTCAAAACATGATTTTTATAGTAATGATCAACTCAAATCCAACTCGAGCTGAAAATTTGGTGTTTGCACATTCCTAATGAAAACCATCTCTGGATAACCTATTTAAAAAATAGTCAAAATTTTAAGTAAAATTCTTAAAATTCTACAATGAGTAGAGCATTGCAAGAAACATTTTCTGGGAGTAATAAAATATTTTGATAACTTACAAACTATGTTCAGCAGATTCCAAATAATCTTGAGCCCATTTTGGGCCAAATCCAAGTTCAAAAACTTCTTCTTGAGGGTTTTTGGAAGCATTCTTTTGGAACTCATCAGCCCATATGGCATCATCCTTTGGGTCCTCCTGATTGAATAAATTAAACGATCAGCTATTAGCTATTTCACTCGCAGCACCTGAATATTCACCTCCTTATGATACAATATAATCCTTTAACACATGTACAGCAGAAGTTGGCCAAATTGCAACAGGATAAGAATCAGGATTCCACTGAAATCATTTCCTTGAATGACAGAATATTGTAGGCAACATATACCCAAAGTCTCAGGCCGTAGCTTTAGTCATCCACTATTATAAACAACATCTACATTCGTGAAAGTGTTCCTTCAAATCAAGCAGAATTAACGAGATAATAGGTAGGCTAGTGTCCTCCTCAACAGTGAAATATGGAGTAAATTATGCTTCATATTTCTCACATGGAATGTAAGTTGTATGGAAGAAATATGAAGAGGACAGTCACAGGAAAAGTCAGCCTTCAGTAAAGTCAACCAACTTTCAGCCATAGCAATCAATATAGGCCTAAGGAAAAGATTTGCTAGATATTTTATTTGGAGTGCTTTGCTTTATGGAGTGGAAACGCAGACAGTTGGGCGGAAGAGGAGAAATATCTAGAGGGATTTAAAATGTGGCCAAGGAGAAGAATGGAAAGATTGAAATGGAGTGATAAAGTGACCATCGAGGAAGTGCTGGCAAGGATGAATGAGAAAAGGAATATTTTAAGATCATTACGACAGAGGAAGGCAAACTGGATGGGACAAGTCCTGAGGAAAGATAGCCAGCTGAAGAGAATATTAGAAGGAAAGATAGAGGGAAAGAGAGGGAAGAGAAGATGAAAAAATAATATGTTGACAGATATTATGAATGGAAGGAGTTACAAAGAGCTGAGGGAGACAACAAGGGATAGACGAGTGTCAAGGGAGCAGTTCAATTGAAACCTACCTGAAGACAGTTTCACCTTAGAGGAGAAAGAGATCTTACACAAAAATTGAGACAGACTGGCAGAAAAAGTGATTTCCACTAAAAATGAAGTTTCTCTGCCAGTAAACACAAGATAAATGAAGCTGAAAATGAGGTAGAAAAAAAGGCCCAGGGCAATAAGGAAAAAACAAATTCCGAAACTTTCTGGTCTCTGGTTTCCATCCTAGCTATGTGATTGGAGTGAAACTTCTCCATAGAGACTTAGGAAAATTGTTAACACAAAATGATACTGCACTGTCACAGAAGTACTGTGTTATGTCATATTTGTGTTCCCAGGATTCACATTTTCAGGCTACTGTCTTTTTCTGGTCCTCTAAATTTTTCAATAACCCAAATACATTTAAACTCTATATCTATATTGGTTCTCAAACAATTTCCCCCTATTTGCACTAATTTTGGGAGGGGCCTTCCAAATTAATGTTGCATTGCTTTAATCATTCAAGCCACCTTATAACTATGCAAACACTATTTACCATACATACATGCCCCAAAGCAGAATGTGTTTTATCTTTCTGCAACAGTTGATGCTAAGATGAAAAACTTTCTGCGAGTGCAGGCATTATAGTAATAAATAAATCATAGAGGTTTTATATGTGAATAAGTAAGCAATTCACACATGATCAATTCTTTGTTTTCACTGAGCTTAGTAAATAGCGTTCCAATCTTTTTTTCAGGGTATACAATATATTTAAGCAGCCCTCATTTTCATTCTGCGACAAAGTTGTTGTCTTGATAAAGCCGTCGCTCGAAGTTCTGCTTTGGGGCAAACATGCATTGAAAAAGAGATGTTTTGTGACTGTTATCCGCATCCATCCAATCAAAAAGTATTATTCTTCCCAACTGTAAATCAAGTTATCAACATATCACAATCAATGTATCGAATGTAAAGGTGGTGCACATGTGGTTTTTGACTTATATGGTCCTGAGTCCATTGAATGATACTTGGAATACCTAACTATTAAGAATAGAGTTACTGGGGCCATTGTACATTTCAAGAATGTACATACAGTAGAACCTCACTTATGAAACTTTCAGCGGACCACCAAAAAAAGTTTCATAAGTGAGGGGTTTCATAACTGAGGTTTTAAGGCAAGGGAGAGCAAAACCCCTTTCAGCTGCCCAATTTGGTCTGTTTGCTTCCTGGCTGCAATTACTCATTTGTAGGCAGAAAAATGAAACCTAAAATACTCTAATTTACTCACAGGCAACAATCATTGTACATTTAGCCATTTCTAAATTACTATCAATAAATTTACCCTGATTTGGTGACATGTGAAGAGCATTATTGTAAACTCATTTACCAGCTTTCAGCAAGACTTACCTATCAAATAATTTTTAAGATAAACATTTTTAATCAAGCTCGAGGCTGGGCAGGATACAAAATGATTACCAACTATTTTCCCACAGGCTTGCTTGTAACATCAAGGAAAGGAATCTGAATGCATATATAAAGGCATTTATCGAAATAAAAAAACACAAGAACTTTTCCGGAACTAAAATCAATTATTGTTTTCAGAACACATTTACAAATGAATTAACCCTTATTTTTGTCCAAAAAATTCGTTATTGTAGTTTGCTTTACGAAGGCCACTCGCGATTTTAGCACGTAACTTTCGAGGCTAATGAAATTGTTCATTTGAGCCTCTCCCATTTCAGTGGTCATTCAGGATTTTCTTACTGTGTCCAGGTGGTCGTCAATAAGTTCGTCAATATTTCTCACCGGAGCATTTATGATTCATGCGCACATGCAAAGTCATGGAAGGGAATACCATCAGTCCCTGCGGGTCGATTATGTAACTGTCATAGGCGTCATAACCATTGTTCATATGACGGGGGCATCATAGCTATGACGGCTAGCGAAAAGAAGTGATTATGTAAATGTCATAGTCGTCATATCGTACGACGCTTGAAAACCCCTGTCTTAGGAGTCATAAGGTCATGGGATATGAGTATTTACATCAACTACGAAGGATATCAAACCAAGTATCGGCAATATTTAATTGAAAAATAGTAAAACATCATCGTATTTACTCTTAAAAATGTGGAAATAAAAAAATTTTACTTAGAATATGATTCTAATCTAGAGTGCAAATGTTAAATTTTGCTCGAATACACGTAAAGTATTGTGTTAAACATCATAAAAGATATGTGCATACATGACAACCATGAAATTATACCACATTAGTAATTTAGTCACTGACTGTATAAATCTATATCTATATGTTTTTTAACTGTAGATACCATCAGAATAGTTGTGGAATTCGCTTGGGGTAATCGCGATATTATGTTGTGCATGAGTTGCTATTCAGACTCACATGAAGAATTGCAAAGGTAGGGAGGTACTCTAATATGTTACTTCGGTATGTTTTCTGAATTATTCGACGGATTTCTCATTTCGTTTTAAAATATGAAACTTAACTTCATTGCTCCTATAACACATGTCGCACAAGAACGATTATCAAAAAATTGCAAATAATGTGTGTGGACTTTACTCCCGTTAACTCTACTGCATAATCATACAATTACAACTTTCAAACTACACACATTTCATACGGACGATTATGGAAACTCAGGATAGACTTGAAGCCGATGGGCCAAATACTAAACTGCACACCTCTTCAAAATAATACCATAGGGTAATACCGTATTTGCCCCACCTTGCCGAGTTAACAAATGACGATCGATATACGATACCTGACGATCATGGGAATTAAAACTATCCGTGCTGACGATGTTTATATGTACGTATAGTTTGATTGAAGTTGATGTTAATTTGGAGAAATTAGAATGGGGTGAGCAGAATTTTACCAATGTTCCGATCTAAATTGTCGAATTTAAGGCATCATAACTCGATATTATTTATCTTCTGATCTATGATAAAAGTTAATTATGGCATATCAACCCAATGGTTAAACTGATGATGCAACTATAAAAAATGGGGTTCCTATGTAGACGTTGTCCGCGGAAGGAAAACACTTGTTCAGCGAATACTTCACCAAAAAGTATGGTGAACATTTATGCCTACTATCCCAATAATAATTTATGACACATGCACGCATGATTGAAAGCATGAGACTGAATGTCATAATCGGCTGAAATCAATATATGCAATTTTTCCACACGGCAGCTCTACGGGAAGTCATATAAGTGAGGTACTTCCTGTCATGGGACCAGAAAAATAAGTTTCATAACAGAGTTTGTCGCATAAATGAAAGTTTCATAAGCGAGGTTGGAAATACATGAGGTCTTATGGGGTTATTCACGGGACCAAAAAAAATCGGTGTATAAGTGAGGTCGTCGTATATATGAGGGTCGCATATCCGAGGTTCTACTGTACTACCAAAAGAAGTTTATGGGGCATTTATTATGTTTATGGGTTGATTCTTGCAATAAAAGGAACACAATTATGTTAAAATGCTCTTGTTTTGCAAAACTATGAATGGTGCAACGATTATCTGGAAAGACATCTCTTGCACGAGACAAGACATAACTGGATCAATGTTTTACCACATCAGGTCCTCATAAAATTGTTCCGTTACAGTTTCAAGCTAAAGGTAAATCATATGAACTCACATCAAAATGCTTTCCTGATTCTATGTACTGATCTGCCCAGCACTTGTCATCTTCTTTCATATCAGACAGTGCAAATTCACTTCCATTGCCTTCTGCAGCTTCAGCAAGTGCTACAGCAGCAACGCCTGGGCCAGGCTTCACAATGTCCCCAGGACCTCCACGATCTGCCCGATGCCTCGCCAGCTCAATTTCACGCATTTCTTCCAGCAAAGAATCCATGCGAAATGTTTGTGGGGGAAGAGTAGCCTCTGCGGCACCCCCAAGGGTCCCTTCTAAAAATTCCTGGACCAGCTGTAATCACAGATTAGAATAAGTAAGTGATTCATTCCAATAGTTGATATCCTCTTACATCAACCTTTTAAATAGAGAGAACATTCTGAAAACTAGTTACAACAAAAACTGAGTCATGAAATTTCATGCTGAGAGGATAACACAATGAAGAATACCCAAAAAGCAAATATCAGATGGGATACGTTCCATGGTTTCCACATTCCTAGCCTAACTTCCATCCCTTACCTCTCCCCAGGTTTTTCCCTTCTCACCACTCCCTACTGTCCCCTCCTACCTTCACTCAAACCCATTATCAAAACTACTTACCTCTTGAAAAGTTTTTTGAATTTGTACCTGATGATGACACCATTGTATCGAAACATGTTGTACCAAGAAAATAAATCAGTGGAAGGATGTCAAGTTATTCTTTCATTTGTGAACAGATGGGACACTTTAAGTTGATGAGAACATATTACTGATAAATTAAACACTCCATTGACTGCCACATATTTATTAAACTGCCACAATGTATTTTGCAACACCACCAAATAATCAAGTGCCCAAATAAAGTAGCATATTATACCAGCTAAATTTGTGGAAGAGTAAAGTTGGCATTGGTGTTTTACTCCTCATGAAAAAATGAACATCCACCAGGCCAGACCTAAAACAGTAACGCACATCAAAGGGTAACTGAAAAAGAGGTAAGCACCTATAAGGACTGACACCAACAAAGGCACATATTGTAGATTGAAGGACCACTTGTGGCAAACAACTGACATTTCATGGCATAACATATTTACGATAAAATGCTTAGTTATTGACATGTCTTAAAAAAAGGGCTTATGGTATAGGGAATTTCATTAGTTAATTAGAAATTTGTCAAAAATGCCTAATTAGAGTATTTACCATGCATGAATATTACAGTAAGAGGAAATAAAAAATCTATGCCTTAGACAAGAAATACAAAAATGATCCAATTCAACTGATGAAAAGCAAATAACAAGAAATCAAAATCCTTACAAAATATTGTATATGACACATAACTTACAAGCCTAGAAAAAATTTTAATGCTCACATAGATAACTAAGACAAAACTTTTGTTTACAATCAGGAGTAAATGGGAAACTACATTCAATTAACTTCACCTGGGAAGTATGAACATAGCCAAGTCCAGGATTTTTGAGGAAATTTTACAAACTATCAGTAAGCACTATTATCTATTCATTACCCAATGGACAGATCACCATATTTCCACACCTAACCAGGAAGGTTTCCATTTCCTTCAATTAAATCATTTGGTTACAGGTATTTAAACTATGTTAGCCAAGCAAGTATAAGCATAAATAAGCAAGTCAATGTTGATGGGTGCACAAATTGTTCAATAACAAGTAGTTAGAAAGAAAAGAACCTTTCCTTCTAATATGAGGGTCATAAATTTAAGTTGTCCCAGGCAATGGCACCTGAGATATCAGGTGTCAAGTCTATAGTGATTCCATGTGTGCTGAGACTATAAGATAATAATGCAGAGACAGAGTCGTGGAATGCTTTTAACCACTCAAAGAAGATAAAAGGCTGGATCGATGGACACATTCGGGACTGTGTGAAAAATAGCATAGAATGTATTTAGCAACCCATTCCATTAATGGTGAGAGGCAAAAAACTCTAGACTTTTAGCTCTATTAAAGGAGATGATAATGATACCTGGTACATTTATGGTACTGATTTAATCAATGAACAGGAACATATTGAAAAGTTGAGCAAATGAATGGGAGCTTACTTTTAAAAGCACAAAGATTTTTTAAACTCCCATTTAAACAATCCTGATATTATTTTGGTATTGGAAAATCCGCTCATTAGATAGGAGTAAAAATGTACACCACAAAGTCACTACTGCCATTTTGAAGAGGTCTACACTAAGATACCACAACAAATCTAGAGTGCTGGCTTAAGCACCTGTAGATAGATGATGAAGTGGCTTTAGAGTTTGCCTGTGATTAGGGCATTTGTGGGTTAACATTTCCCTCGCATTGCAGAGGTGAGCTGAGAAGACATCAGAAGCTCCCTCTCAATAGAAATAAAACATTAGAACTTCTGGACAATTTTATTGTTAATTCTGGATAGGCAGACTCAGCAGAATGAAGTTCAGGCTGATTCAAGGAAAAGGGATAAACATTACCACATCAGAATGTAGTGGAATGGACCTAAGGTTTAGTGACATTTTGTAAGCACTGGATTTTCAAGCAAATATTTTGTCCGTGCTCCAGCAAGAGAAATAAGACCTCAAAATGTCATTGGGCAAAGGGGGAGCAGAAATTGATAAGGGAAAGGAAGACAATATTGTTCGGGGGAATAAAGCAAAGGGGTTTTTACAATCAGATGACTTTGGACAATACTTGCATTGAGACAGATAAAGGGGATTATTCATCAGGGAATCATCATAGGGAAGATTTTATAGAAAATAAAGATATTAAATCGGGTTAAAGAGCAGCTGCAGAACTATGGCCTAGAAGATATGGGCAGTGCAATGAGCAAAATGTGAAATAAATAAATGCCATAAAGTAATTGGATGAAAGTAGAGACTTTGGAGAGAACAAAGATAGATATCAAAAAGACAAGAGTCAAAGAGACGAAGAGACAGACAAAAGAGAAAAATCCAATCAGAGAAGTTTAAATCAACATCTGAACACAGAGTAAATTGCCTCAAGAATTGATCTTTTGAGATGTAGAGGACCCATTGAACCAAAACCCTTTGGTGGTAGAAGACATTGGGTAACATTCATAAATGATTCAGCTAATACGTGCTGGATAACAATACTCTAATACAAGAGTGAATTCTCCGAAAAATTCAAAAGAAAGAGTTGAAGAGTTGAAATGGACAAGGAGACAAATATCAACACTTAACTCACAGACAATTAACACGTTCACTGTGGAGTGGCCCACCGGTGGTGACCATATCCAGTTAGCGATGTGGCCGTAAAATTCATTGCATTGTCGCAACTTGCGGAGCGTATCATGAGTGTAGGATTCGAGAACTTCTTGAGTTTCTTCGCCCAGAGATTAGTCACATGTCAAATAACAGACTTATAGGCTCCACTTTGTGTGACCCACCAGTGGGCCACGCCGCCCCTCCTAATAATTTTTCCAGCATGGGAGGCGTGGCCCACCGTTGGGTCACGAACAAATTTATGTCTTTGCGTAATCTATACGAAATTCAACGTTTATTTTTGTTTTCTTTTTCTATTTCTTTATTTTTTCAAGTTTTTCCTATTTTTATTCAGAAGAATGAACAAAATTCAATACTGTAAAATAAGTATACATCAACTATGTAAAAATAATGAGAATTTTATAGAATACGGCCCATAGAATTGAGATAAAAACTAACAAAATAAGACAGTTGACTAATAGTCAGTGTAGTTTTAAAAGCTTATGGAACATAAAGTTTAAAGATCAAATAAACGAGCCATGGCCGCTTGGGAGGAAACAGAGCAGTGTGTTTCTGGGGCCTATCTAACCGCTGCTTGCTCGCCAAAGGTACATATTCCCCGGTTTTGTCCCTACGAAGAACCAGCGATAGAGGAACGTCGTCTTCGCTGGCTGACATTGCTTCAAGAAGCAACAGTATGGTTAATGACAATAGATTGATTGATAGTGATATGAACATCTTCCAAATCGCAGACACCACTATTTTCTGAGGCCAACAACTCAAACCCCTTCCTAAGGATCCCCCATCCATTCTCTAATAATCGGAGTGTGGAGGATTGGGGTATGGGTGACACACGGACAGGCATCTACGACTCACGAACGGCACCAACAAGGGCATGGGCAAAAAACAAAGACAGGTGGGAGCCTACCGGATTTTCCGACTGCCAGAAAATCTTTATTACATTTTATTGATGCCTTACTCTCTTCCCCTATCCCACACCAGGGTCTAGCCGAAACTGTGCCCCACCGCGACCGGTAGACAGGTGATCTTGGTGCGAGGCCGGGAGTCACTTCCCCCACCCTTCCTCTAATCTCGGGCAAGAGCAGCGTATGGCCGCTCTAACTACCATTCCTTGGCAGCAGTCAGAAGCTTGGAAGGACTGTGACCCACTGGTGGGCCACACCGCCCATGCAAAAGGCTAAGTGTGACCCACTGGTAGACCACGCCTCACTGTGGGAGGTAGGGCTTTTATCAGCCCTGCAGTGAACGTGTTAAGGTGCATTTACTTCGAGAGATTTCGAGAATTTTTTGAAGATGAAGGCATTTACCATAGATTAACAGAACTCTAAATCACCAACACATTGGAAAAGCAGAGAGAGCAAATTTGACCTTGAATGACACAGTGAGTTGTATGATCTTAGAATCGAGAGTTCCTTAACATTACTGGTAAAGCCCTGAACTCTGCTGGTTCAATGAAGAATTACTGCCAGTCAACTACAATGGCTTATCAAAAAACTCCTGAAGTTTGAAGAGGAATAAGGGGTAATGCCAGAAGATTTGAACAAATTCAAAATTTCTGGATGACAAGCATGGACAAAAAGGCATTGAGGCAAGAAACTAAATTCCCATGCAGAGAAAGTACTTTTCTGGGACTTGAAAATAATATCAGCAGAATTAGATTATGGAATGTAACTGAAAAGAGATGAGAGGTAAGTAAGAAGTAGTGTTTTAAGGGAAAGAATTTCCATGCAGGAGAAAAATAAAACAATGAACCTATACCATTACAGAACATCAGGAGGATGAAAAGATGAAAGGAAGATGAAACGGAGGAGGAAAAGGAGAATGTAGGAGAGCTTGCGACAGAACTCATAGAGAATAGGGATGCTCATTTGGAAATGGAGAATGCATTAGCAGATACTTTTAAAGGAAATGACACAATTCAAAGTCAAACAAGTACAAGTAGGGCCAAGAAAGGGATTTCCCCACAACTAAGAAAATCAGAGAGATTTATGAAAGAGAAACCTCCCTGTCCATGATGTCATTCAGCCGAAAACTCTAGCTATAACATGCATTAAATAAGGAAAAAATTAAAATAAAACTCTAGCATTATTTACATTACTGCCTATATGATGAGTTCCTAAATATAAACAGATTCAATTACGTGAAATAAGGTCCAATAAGTATTTTTAAAACTGACTTCAAACTTTAATAAAAGGTGCACTTAATGGTCAATGATTACCTCTCCAGCCACCTTAACTATTCACGTACAAATTAGAGTTGCAACTTCACTTGGGTGAGTGAATTACTTGCAAGGGAGTAGTAATATTCATGTGCAAGAGTGGGTCATGCCATGCAGGGCATCTGCATGGGAATAGGCAGTTTTTTAAAAATAGCAAAAATATTGTACCAAGTCTTGTTGTTAATCCTGCTGTCTTATGACGGTGAGATTTACCGTTATCATATTGAGACAGAAAATGATAAAATATTACAAGAAGGCTCTCAAATATTCTTTGAGCTGCATTGCTGATAACTGTATGAAAAATGATTAATTGATATCAACTTCATGGCAAGTTCACAAACATTCTTCCATAACTCAAAAAAATAATCTGAGGTTTTCAGATGGCCGTCATTTTCATGCATCCACACCTAGATACAGCAGAAATAATAAGCATGTGTACATTTCTGATACTGTAAGCATGAGGACCAAATGTATGGCAGAAAAGAAATCTGTAAGTAGTTGTGACTTCGATACTTGACGATTAATTCATTGTCTAACTCAAAGCTTTAAGGTTAATGAACCAGTAAAGGTATTTTAATGAAAATTTTTCAAGAAAGATTAGTCAATGTATCAAATAGGATAATGATTTAAAAATGTAAAGCCAGGTGAAAATTTAGCAGATATGTTCACCGAATCCATTCCAGGGCCAAAAGCAAAAGAAATGGCTCAAATTTTGAGATAGTTTTCAGGTATAAAAAGCAATTTTGAGCTTTATTTAATAAAAAAGTTTGTATTCTTAAAATACATTTACGAATTGTAAGTGTTAAAAATTAAGGATTCAAGGTTGTGGTACACATTGATTCTGCTGTTGTTATTCGCCATGTGTTTGTGAACACAATCTTGACATCATTAAATAAGTAGTCATGATGTACAACGGTTTTGTGCACAAGAGTAATCACAAAAGAACATCTTAGACACTTCGGAATATCTCTACGTACACAATCATATTTTAAAACTTTTACACAAAATTCATACATCTCGGAAAATCATCCACAGGAAATGTTCTTAATCTCAATATTTATACATACCTAATTCTATGCTATGAAACTAGCTGAAGCTATGTTATCCCACACAATACATAAAGAGCAGACGCTTCAACGTTAGGGGACAGCACGGTCAATTTGTCAGTATTTATCCTCGGAATTCAATTAAATAGGGCAATATAATCACGCATTCTCAAATCATCCGCGGAACAGAAAACATTGGATAAAAACATACGACAATAGATTTGAGATATTCCCACATTAATAAGTCAACAACAAACATTACCATTATATCTAGGATAGTTTCCCGCAACTTCTCTAAATTCAATTAATGGTCTAAAATACTAAAGCACTAATGACAGTGAGACAGGCAAAAAGTATAAAAATATTGATAAGTTTCCCAATCATGATATTCTACGACAGAATTACCTGGTCAGAGGTTGCGTTGGCGAACGTTTCTCCTTGCGGAAACTGATGTGAGAGCCCTTCATCTTTAAGAGCTCTATCTTGAACAAAATGCGATGTGAGCCTCACCAGTGCACTTGCTCCTCCACATTCCGGTTCCACAAGATCTCGCAAAGCCATGTTTAGATTCGGATAACTATTATAGCGATTGCTAAAATGTTCGTTTAAGTTTCTGCAAAGACACACGTAAAAAGTAGAAGGATGTTCCTCACCCCACTAAATGTAAATACAAGCGTAAACATAACAACACAAAAACATTACGATGCTATAAATCACAAGTGTCTATTAAAATCGCAATCCCATTGTTCATCGGCTGTTAGGCAATGAAGGTCACTTACCACTTCTCGAGAACTATGACCGCGTTATGGCAAACGCAGAATTCCACAACACTTCCCGTAGGAAAAAGACGTTAATAAGTTTTAATCACCTGATTCCTAGGGCATTTTTGTCATTCACTTGGTAGTAATGGAATCCATATCAAGCCTGCAGATATGTGAATCATAAAATAAAACATATCAGACGGTTAACATGACACGAACACGTACTTAGATTCACTATTTTTCATTCGTAATCGCGCACGTGCTACACTTTTTTATATTTTCCACTTCCGAAGTACTAAGTATGATGAAATAGCATCTTACTGAATGTACTTACAGGAAATATGTACGCACTACGCACATATTTTTACTGCTTATTACAGAACCGCCTGAAGAGCGTTGCCAGTTGCTTTGATGCAGCACACTTCGCTGGATCAATGTATTTCTTCACTCATTTGTTTTGTATATTGCTGCCTGAATTCAACATACTAAAGTCGTGCCAGCATTTCATTTTACTAGAAGTCATGCCGAAACCTCAAAAGAATAAGGTAATTTTGTTATGATAGAACTTAGTAATTCGTTACGTGTTAGTCTGATTTTTTTTCTTGGAGGATGTTTCATTTGGGATCACTTATAGCGGAAAGTTGGGAGCGGCGACGGCATGCCATCACGTCCACCGGCACCTGCCGGTGAATCCGGCCGGGATCCTTTTGAAAATTTTGAAATTGAACTCCTGTGGTGTATTCAACAGCTTGAGTCTTCTATTAGTTCTAGGAAAATGAACCCACGGGCGGGTAGGTATTAACTAAGTAATGTTTATAATATATTTAACTTGGTGGGTTATCTTCATTTGTAATTAATTCGATATTTCAAGGTGGCTTTGCTTTCATATACAATAAAATTTCTTTAGCTGTAGCGTTTCATTATCTCAGCAAGCACATGCATGTGTTTTCTTGTGACTTGACCTGTTTTTAAGTAATTTCTCTAACTAAATTTCATGATATAATGTGTTTTAATCATATCCATACTGTGCATATGGTCTTCAGCATATGGTCTATGGACTTCATATGGTCTACTGGCATTCAGTCTTGAGATTTGCTGTCCGCATGTTCTTTTTTTATGCGTTATGTTCATTTAGCCTTGCACAATATTATACCCATTCAACCTATTTTATTTCATATCCCAATTTGATTTGCCCCGCAGCCTCTCTTCGGGCTTTCCCTTCAAATGTGTTCATTACAAATTCATTTGGTCTCAAAGTATGGTCAATCAGTCTTGACGCTGTCTTCCTGATAGTGCTCCTATCAATTTGATCTGAAGCATCTGCCTCCAACATTAAGTTTTGAAAGCCTTTATTCTCATCTGGGCCAGCTTTTTAATGACCTATTTCTCCAAGGTAAAATGCTCAATACTTCTCTAAAATGTTTTCAGGTACTTCTTCATCATTGATTATCAATTTTTCTTTGCACTCAACTGCTGTTTTTAAATCATGAATGCTATAGTTGTTATTTGTTAGAAAGTGAAGGATTCCACTTCAAGTACCCCTCGATGTAACGTAATATGTGCCTTCAACGTCTCTTTTCCTTTTTCTAGGATTTCAGTTTTCTTCCCATTTATCTCAAATTCGCACCATTGTAGTTAATGCATATTTATATTACGAACATGCCATGGTGACTACCATGCATACATTTGTTAGAGATTAGGAGTGATTGTTGTTGAGAGTGATTCTTTAGCTTGTTTCACTTGATAATTTGTCATGTACAAGTTGAGGGATCATTTATTTGATACTGTTCATAGCCAGGGAAAGATATGGCTTGAGCCATTGATTTCCTAGTAACCCAATCATTTACAGTTTACCTGGGAGCATCATTTCTGAATATGTTTATATACCTCATTTGATTAAAAGTGCACCTGTGGCAACACAGCTGCCTCGTGCAATGATCAGGTGCAGGCCTTTTCACGTATGTAATCTGGGATGGAAGATGTGACAGTAACAAATGATGGGAAAAGGAGTAGGGATCCCCATCTTGGCTGCTATACTTTAAAATTACATCATTACCACAATCCATGAACGTATCTGTAAAAAATGATTAGGCTTTTTATGAAAGCAGTTATTATATCTTATTAAATATAGGTACTTTAATATAATTGATTATTGCATGGTGACTGTGGTGAAGTGAGAAAAATTAGTTGTCTATGAGAATACCTTGTTGCTGTCGAAATATATGAAAATGTAAGTCCTATGCAAAATGATGCAGATGTCACAACCAACTGGAACAACTTCAGTAAGAGTTATCAAATATTCCTTAAAGCATTTTTGCCTAGTAAAGTTGCTTCACAGAAGAGTGTGGTTCTGTTCTTCATTCTATGGATGAGGAAGGCCAAAATATTTTCAACTCAATATATCTGTGGAAGATGCCACCAATTTACTCTTGATCGCGTAGAGGTTTGATGAACATTTTCTAAGTAAAAATATATCACTTTTGTACATTGTTTCTTATGTATTGCAAACAGCAACCAGAGGAGACTTAAGAACCGTATGTTGCAGTGTTTAAAAATCTCTGTCAGTCATGTGACTCTAGAGAGTGTGATGTAGGACATCTTTGTGGGCGTTATACCGAATGAGTTGCCTTGAGTGGACAAGTATAGTTTTCTGGAAAAATTGTCATGAGTAAGCACTGATGGAAAATGGATTTCACTATATGCTGATGATTTAAAAATGTATTGTTTGGTTCGGTCCATCAAGGATTGTAACAAACTTCAAACTTGTCTCTACAAATTTTAAAGGTGGTGGAAAAGCCATCAAAAAGATGGGGTGAGCTTCTTACGGCTAGACAATTAAAATAAAACAAAGAAAGTCTCCAAAAGCAGTAAACAATTGGCACCTTCCTTCCTTTGCACTTTCTTCCTTTGCACAAGACCTTCACCAGAAAACACCAAACTCACTGTGTTGGTATGTTGGGAAACCACAGCCTCTCAGCCAAGAATACTCCCCTGTGATGGTTTAGGGGAATATTACTTCCTCACCAGGGACCAAACACAGACGCGCACACGCAACCCAAATAGGATCCTTTGCAAGGGCTAATGGAACCCCGCTAAGGATGTTTGGGTTATAACCTGGGATCCTTCTCAGAGCTAATGTAACCCTGCTAAGGATGCCCGGTAATTTACGCAAGCACACAAAATCACTCACACAACAAATGGGCCCAACTTCTGGGAGAATCAGCTCTAAAAGAGCGTGGTCAAATCTACACAACAGGAACGGACAAGGGTGGGGGTCAAATATGCATATTTCGGCTACAAAGTAGCCCTCTTCAGCGAACCGAAGGTAACACATCACATCAACGCAAGGTTGAAGTGAGGAAGGGTCAAGACATCCAAGTTGTAAATAAAGGTAAACTGAGGAGGAGGGGGAAGAGATGTCATCCAATAGGGAAAGAGAGGGGGAAGGGCAATAAACAATACGCGAATGGAAATAGCCAAAGAAAATTATTGGGGAAAGGGGGGAGGGATGTAAAAAGGAGTGGGGGTTCTAATGGATGTAAAGATGAATGTTGGAGGGAGGGGGGGGGAAAGGGAAAGGAAGTGAGCGGTTAACGGCGTCCGTTAAGAGAAGTAATGAATTGTCTCTATACATCTGCATTCCTTAAACCGATTTTGGATCGGCCTCACTCGTCCAGTATGAATGATAATGTTGTACTGATTGTATTCTGACTCTGATATTGTACAATTATCTTTGTATTTCCATACTTTGTATTTTGTAACAGGGTGACATTCCCGTAAAAATAAATATTATTATTATTATAACACACCAAGTTTACAGAGATTCCAATATCACTACATAGACTTCAATACATCATCACTCACACATTCCTGGGATATGATAAAGAGGTGTTAAGAAGAGGAAAACGAATTCAGGGTTGCTAACTTATGACTAAATGACTGACTCTTAACTAATACGCAGTGATGTTTTTCAGTATGACAGCCCTAATTACCAAAATTTTACAAAATTAAACTTTTTTATTAGTGAAATGACTTAAGTAGGGTGGCATGATACTCAATTTTTGATGTAATTTGCTAGACTCAAGTTATATATCAATTACTTTTTCTTTAAACTATGATCTTAATTTTGCAATTCCCTCGTTCTTGGTTAAATTCAACCCTGCATCACAGGTTTTGTGTTTTCTTCAAAACAAACAAATTATCCTGATAATGCCTGGAAAAAAATGTGCTCAGAATTCTGTGATTAACTTATATTTTAATATGCATTATTTTCTGAATTTATATACATCCAACCATTTTACTTTTTTAATAATAATAGTAATCGAGATATAGCCTAGTACCAAATGGTACCACTGGGTGCGTGGACGTATAAAATTGAAGTTTTTAATGAATATTCCGCAATTTACATGTTGTATTGCAAAAAAATTATATATTATATTTTTTCATTCAATTATGCATATTTGATGAGAAAGAGCTCTGAATTATGTATCAATAATTTCCTGTAAAATTATGAAAATAATAAAAATTAAAAACTGCTAAGAGTCAATGATAAAAGAGAGATAGCTTTTGTAGCTTCCTTAAATCACTATTCTAAATGGACCAGTTTGAAGCAGTCAGTTGGTTATCCTACATTACATTTCACAGACTGTTTCCTTGTGCAATTTTCGTAGGTACACCTTTATCCTTAGGAGTGGATTTCATGAGGTGGTTGTATATACCAATCGTGCCCTTTTACATCAGAGAGACAAAAGAAAATTGGTCAACAGCAATCAAATACATTATGATATATTAGCTTATTATCATATAATGAATTCACATATGTCATTCCAGTTTCACTGCCTCTAGATGCCGAAGCATGTCCTAAAGATTTCGGGGGGTTCTCGACTCTCTCCTAGTAAGTCAACACAACTGCCTGTGGGAACATCAGCTGGGTTGTATCTCTTTCTGATTTCCCTATCAACAACCATGCATTGTCCATGGTAGCATCCACATTAATATGGGCCACTACCATTTCTTTCACTTAATACCTACATGATAAAGGGATAGATTCCAGTCCATTTGACCTCTGCCCACCATAAATGGATAGAATTCCTATATTTCCAAAAACCTGGTCATGATACCTTAGGAGACTTTAGAGAGTGGTAAAGGTTGCCATCTGGTCTATTGAAGTACCAAAATTAATTCCCAAATCATATGGCCTCTTCTAAATGAGTTGCTTACATCCATTCCTTCCAGAATATGACACCATTTACTCATCAAAACTGAAGCACTGCTCAAGCAAAACTCAGGCAATTTCTTTTAAATTCTCGCTAAATGTTTTCTTTGCCATGTCCATAACTAGGCACATTTCCCTCTTTTTATACAAGGAATTGATGACAGTATTGTCGCGGCAGTGAATAAATCTATTTATTTTCAAAAATATTTCTTTTTTTCATTGAATTACATATATACTAGTTTCTGTTTTTATGTCATGTTAGGCAAAATTGCGGTATTCTAGGAAAGGCGTTGTACCTATTAAGGGAGAGAATTGCATCAAACTTTTTTGGATTTGGAAACCTTTGGATTAACAAATTTGCAGAACTGGTAATATTTATTCAATTTCAGCACTAGATGTGAGATGAAATATTGGCCAATAAACTTCAAAAACAATGGTAGGGGACTCTTCATGAATGGAGTAGTAATCAGGATTAGGGAACATTGCTTCAGTAATGTGTTAATCATCCCAAATGGTCGCTTATTCATGTGATTGAGGTCTCTTATGGGAATTGCGATATGACTAGGCTCTCCCCATGCTTGGTTATTCTCTGGTTTTTCTGTTTCAGTTAACAAAAATATGGCTCTGCTGTCTTTCTAAAGTGTCTCAATTTGTGAGTTCATTGCTTGTCGCCTGCAGGCTTTGAGTTTCCCTGAGGCTGACTACCCCCCACCGCCAATCTTCCCACTCCTTATTCAGTAGCTCTCTGTCCTGCCCTTCAGAGGAAAGACTCACTTTTACATCCAGACCCCATGTCTTTCTAATCTTGGTTAGGGTGTGCATTGGGAGCCCAAAAAGGGAATATGCCTCTGGAAGAATGGGGACTAAGTCATGAGGGTGCCAGCAAATGCTACCAAACTAGGGATATTTTCAGGGTGTGTATTAATGAAATGCTATATTCTAATATTCATTATGAATATGTTAGTGCAAAAGAAATCCAGTATAAAGACAAAAGCTGAAGAACTTTCCTCAGAAATACTCTTTGGATAGTAGTTGCAAGGGAAGCACCTAGTAGTACTGTATGGTACCACAGAAATATTACTCTCGGTAACTTCCCTATGCGTCAACCTGGAATCAAAACATTTATTTATATCCATTGCTACATGTATTTAGATTTGAAATCGCTTGAAAAAATGTCATAGATAATTGCATTACTGGATAAACTGAAGAAATTGGAAGGTCAGTACATGAAAAACTTGTTTTCATTTTCATTCATTTAAAGTTTTCCTATCTTAAACATCTGAAATGGCATCAAATATGGGCCTCCAAAAGTGAAATATTAATAATCATAAGGTGCGATCAATTTAAATTTATGTGAACTGAAAAAGTCCAGTAAAATATTGGTATAAATAAATTTAATTTTTGTGGAACATACACTACTTACTGGTAACAAACAGCACCACTTGGCATTTATGGGTTAGGCCTTCATGTTTTTATAATATGGCACCATAGAATATTTCTTTTCTATTCCACTGATCTAAAGTCAACCATTGGAGTGATTTCTTTGTTTTACTACATGATAATTACAAAATGCATGAGATAAACTTTTATAAATACACAAATAATATTTTTTCCCCTCATTAAAAACATTTTCGTTAAAATATACATTTTGACTAATGAAGAGCGTGAAGGATAGACATGTAATGATTATGTAACTTGTCTACTGATGCAGGATAAATTGAAGAGAAGATCCATTTTCAAATCATCTGGAATCCTCATCATGAATATGTTCCCTTTTGAAAGACCAACCCAAGTAAAATCAAAAATTCCTCTTTGATTTGGTCATTCTAGCAAGTTGTCGTGACTTCATGCATTCCCAAGTGTGATGGTTTTTGCCAAAGGTGTTGGTTTCAGACTCAATTATGTATTGAAGTCAGCAGTTTGAACAGTCAGGTTGGTTTCCCCATTGAGGGACCTTAAGGTCTGGAGTTTTGGGTAAAGAAATTGTTTGAATATAATGTTTATTGTCCTTGATCTATTATCCTTGTGCTGAGGGACCTAGTGAAAGCTGTTTAAGGAAAGTGGTCTCTGTCACTGGTAGGTTGTGGGAGGTACCTGCACCAGGGTCATCATCCTTGACAAAGGAAATGGTTCCAGGCTTGACTTTGTGGAAATGAAGAAATGACTTTGACGTCATCATCCTTGTCTGAGCTATCTCTTGTCTCTCTGAGAAGATCATTATCTAAAGATTCCTTGCTGGACCCTCATTGCCTGAAAAACATCCTCTTCCTTAGAATATCTCTTGGCCAAGGTTCCTCTGGGGGATAGATAGCCGAGGATTACTCTTCCTTTTAGAATTCATACTGTCAAATGCATGTCGAAGACAAAATTTTGTCAAACACAAGTGGATCAGAAAATACAAATACAGAATGTTAATGAAAGTTGCAATAACTTAATTTTTGAAATCCTTTCCAATACATGCCAATAAATTGATGCAAACTTAAAATACAAATAATTTTCCAAAGAAATTTAAGTTAACAACTTGCACAATATAAAATATGCATTGCATACATACATTAGGATTAGACAACTCAAGGAAACTTTTTCTTATGTCCTAAAGAAGTCAATTTTTCCTGAAAAGTAGGATCACACCTGAAATTAATATTCATTAAATCTGTATTTAAATGTTAATAACGACAGATAAAGAGTAGTTACCTCAAGTGGTGGAATAGAACTTGCAACACTCCCTTTATAATCGAAAAATGTATAACAAAATTCTCGGGAAGAAAAGGTTCTTGGAAAAATAACCACAGAAGATAGAATTAGGAAAATAACATTGTAAAATGAAAAGATTCTAAAAACTCACCATTGATATAAATAATTAACTTCAAAAATAAAAAGATAATAAAAAAGAGTGGCAGGTGGTGAACTTAAAGAAATTTCTTTTGGATTCCCATGGTATGCCTTGAGGTTGCACTCGGCTTACTGAGCTTTTTCTTGACCTGGATCTGCTGTAAAGAGACGGGAAAGTCGAATACTATTTGTGGAAGGAGTGATGTAGTGGTTACATCCTCAGTCACTGGTGAGGATCTCCCTTGATGTAGACATTACATTATGAGCATGGAACATTTTAATGAGTAGAGTAATTAAAAAAATTACTGACTGAGACCTGTGTTGAAAGAAATACTACATAAAGAGATGCAGAGTATCTAGTTGTTTGATTGTGGATTTTCTACCTCAGCTCCACCTTTTGAGTAAAATATGTGAATTAAAAAATCGTTTACTTCACATTTTCATCTCTCTTTCCATTTGTTTTGTTATTCTCTCACATATGGGGCTAAAACTTAGTGCAGCAATGGTAGTCATATTGCCTGTTGTTTACTTCTCAGGCCATGAAGCTACCTCATTTAGCATGCTTTGTTTATGCATGCATCATGTGAAAACTTTTCCTGAAAATTGGAACGATAATGTTGGGAGAGAAAAATGCGTGGAGATATGTGACAGGCTATATCAGATTAGCCAAGCACCTAGCTCCCTGCTAAGCTGTTGCCATACATTCACCTCCACCATGGGGAGGAAGGCAGCATTGTGGAAAATTCATTTGGTAGTCTGAGCTGCTTATGTCATCACATCCATGCCTATGCTGGTCACTTGGCTCTCAAATGAGTGCATGCCCCATGACCTTATACTGAATCATGTCCAGAATGAAATGGACAGGTTCCCCGGGTTAGTTACCTTTTTATGTTGATGTTTTATTCCCTTTTACCAGGCATCCTTCACAATCATAATTAACTGGAAATTAAGTTGCACGATATTTGTAAAAAAAAAAGGATTGCTAATCTGACGTGAGTCCATGTGGTAAAAGTATGAATATGGTCCTGTTCTGAATTTTCTGAGTGAACTAAAACCATGGCTGGCAAGAGCCTTTATCTTGGATTTATCTGTTAATTAGTTCACCAAGGGAGAATTGATCTGTGGTCGTTAAGATTACTGAAATGAGCTCAGTGGGTATCTCGGGCCATAATGTGGGTACTCATCTTCGGAGGCTGTTATCTGGTTTCTTAATACTGCTGAGATCACTGGGCTTCATTTAGAGGGGTGTTGGAGTTGCAGTCTGTGGGAAATCTAGTGGCTGTTGGTGACCAATGAGGTTGGCCCTGGGTGGTTACTAGGGAACTCCAAGCCTTGGTTTCTGGGTCATGTTTAAGAAGAAGGAGCACATGAGTGTGAGGGCAGTCTGGAGAAGGCAAGTGTTAGGTGAGGTTGTCCAGGTATTGGTTGTGTATGGTTGCCAAGAATAAACACCTCTTTCCGAAGTTTCGTTCCCTTAATTGACCCTCGACGGATGCCAAAGGTGACCTCTTACAGTTCTTTGTTATTGAGGTTATTGTCTTCTTAGTTGTGTTGTGTTAGTTGTCCCTCTATTTATATCCTTGTTTTGAGCCTTTCCTCCCTCCACAAAACTTTTCATCTTACATTTGCTCATCTAGTGTCTGTGAAATACTTTACCATGGTTTATTGAAATGGGAATTACTAGCACACTTCATGTCTCCACCTTTGCTGAAGTCTAATTTTCTGCCTCAATTTTCAGCTTCTTTTCCTGTTAGAATTAAGATATTTTAATTTTTCTCTATGAGGGGCAAATGTTATTTTTGTTGCCACTCAACTATAATCTGCATGTTAATGATATCTAAATTAATTACATCTTTTTTCTCATTTAAAAGATTTATTATTATTAATTTCAGTTGAAGACAGTGTGAAAGCTCTCAGTACTCTGAAAAGTAATAAAGCACCCCTAATAAAGAAAAGACAGGTTATGAGAGCTTTATTTGGTGATTATCGAGCTAAAATGGCAGAAGAGGAAAAGAAATTATATAAGGGTAATATATCCATTCAATTTTTCTGTTAGTGTATTTATTTAGTCACATTATTGGCATTTAACCTCAATCAATAGAGTAGTCCCCATGAGATGAAGGGGCATGACCGCATGCGGGTCCAGAGCCTGTGGAGCCCCACGGAGCTCCTGTAGGCTCAAGGTGATTGATAAAGGAAAAGTGAGAAATAGGTTCATATTTGATTAACTTTAAGAGGTTCTTTTATGTCTTTTAAATTGTCATGTTAGAATATGGCGAGGGACTACTTTTGTTTATGTCATGTCCCATTCCACAGAGCTCTGGGGTGCCTCTACAACATGAGGGCCTAGTGTTTCTTGAACCTGGACCCAAATGCACCCTGCTATATCACTTCCCTCAGAGGCTTGTAATATAATCATCTACTTTGACATGGTTTGAGAGATGATGGTTTTTTTAATGTAGTAATGCTGATTAATTTCTTGCTAATTTAACTTTTTCAATGTTGTTTATGCATGTATAATTTACTTTCTTCTATTGCAATTTTCTCTATTCTTTTCATCTTCTACCACCTAAGTTGCTTCAGTCATTTTTGCCTGCACTCAAAATGTAATTGTTCTAAAAGTCCTTTCATTTTTTTCATTTATTTGTACAAATGAATAATTGAATCGATTTAAGATTTTCTGGTGTAGAGAAGCCAAGGTGCTGTAGTTATTGCCTTAAGTGTTACTTTTTATATCATTCACATTAGGCTGTTTCAGGTACATATTTACAAGTAATGAAGTTCAGCAATTTTGACAGAGTATGTTTATTATTCCAAATACAGTAGTCTGTAATGAGGATTAACACTTTCCACCTAACAAATAGCCAATGCTTATGCATGGTATTAAACACCTTTTCTCTGCATAGGCAAAACCTACCTGTTCTTCTGTTTGCCACTTGAATTCTAACCAATTGAAACTTGAAAACCAATCATTCCTCTACTGTAATGGGCCTCTATAAGAAGGGAATTTAAAGTAATACAGCCAGTTGATGACACATCACACAGGTTGAAGTTGGTTTTAACCAGTGCTGCTGTGGAAATCCATAATGTGACCAATTCTAATGGGTAGAAATCATATTATTTGTCAACTTATTCCCATCATCTTTTCCTATATCATTGTTTTTGTGAATGGCAACATGTACATCATCTAGAACTTTCAAAGCTTTACTTCTGTTGAGGTACATGCATAATTTTAACTTTGTAATGACAAAGTTTCATGCATGGATTTCATCTTCTGGGATGAGCATTATCAGATGAGCTTTTTAACAATAGAACTCTTCGACTTGGTCCCCACCTAGAATACATGTGCGTCTTCGTTTTGACTCCACCTAAACAAAGTTATTTTTCCTAATGAAAAAGCAATCTGATCTGACTCGAACCATTTTTTTTATATTAATATTTGTTTCCTGTGATATCAAGCTCTTCTCCAGCCATTAAAGATGAACAATAATAATAAAATCTTTAGAGCATGCTAAATCAACTATTTCGTTGATTGCCAGCTGTTATCTTTGTGCAGTTGTCAGAATATAAAATTGATTTACTCCATTTGTCAGCAATCAGCTTCTTGAACCATAGGAGAGTAAGAGGAGTACAAGTCTGTGCTTCACAGTGTTAGTATGTAAATTTTATATTTTTGAGACTTATATCTTGAGATTTAAAAAAAAATACCTGTATGAATGCAAAATATCACTTGGTATGAATTTTTTAGTGTATTTCAAAATTGCCACAGGAAGGCAGACAAAAAACACAGAACCACGAAAAAGAAACACGCGAGAAGCTCCTTAATATTTCAGGGTGCCGCGCACCTTGGTCGCAAGGATGTAGAAGAATCAGTTTTCATATATTCATCTATTCTTACTTGGTTTGTTTTAACATTTTTAATTTTTTATAGTTTTTATAGTATTTATGAGACAACTATCTCTAATAGGATACAAAAAATATTGTTTTTATTTGTGCTTTGGGTAATAATTTTTTCTTTTTTCTATCTTCAGCCAATTCAAATTTGAAGTTTGCATCTTCATCTGGAGAAAACAAATCTAAGTTCATCAAAAAGTCATCAAGCCTTGTATCAAAGTCAGACAAAATAGTTGATTCTTCTTCTCCAACATTGGATATAGATGGAGTATCTGTCAGTGAAGTGTCATGTGATAAGGTTATCACTGGTGAAGCAGTTGAGAAAATGATCTCTCTTCAGTCAGAAAGGAAAGCTTTTTCATTCAAGCCTTCAGACAATCAATTTCGGTTCAACTTTTCGAGTTCAGGTGAAGATTCTAAATCTTAAGAAACTGGGGAAAGACTAAAGTTGTTCAGAATACTTCATGAGAGACATGTACTGTGGAATATTCATCATCTGTCAAGAAAAAAATGGTAAGACACTTCATATGAATATTTTCTTATAATTTTCTTGACTAAACTTCTCAGTGATGGATGTGACTGGAAAATGAGCTTAAATTTTGAGTGAGTAATTATTCTCTCTGGGTATTTCTTTCCATGAGAAAGGAACAGTGTAATCCTGGATTTATGATTTTTGTGGAGAGACTGTAACAATCATCATTTTACGAGTAAGATATGATGCATTCTTAAATGGTTTCACATCTATTGCTCTCCCTTGTACGTACTTGGAATATTTTCAAAAGCAGAAATGTGAAATACAGCTAATTCTTAATAAAATTGTAGCAAAATAGATTTTCAACTGTGTTTCTGCAGTCAAATAATTTGAAATGGTTATTTATATGTATTTGTTTTAGTTAGTTTTCTAACCACTATGACCTACTTTCACATCCTTAATTTGAGGATTGTAATGACAAGTATTTTGACTTAGCCAGCCATTTGTGTCAATGTTATTTGGGAGACTATATTTTTTAAGCCATCACAAATCTGTACAATTTGATGATTAATTTTGTTCCATCTTAATTCTTAAATTGTTAGTAGAGTAAGCATGGTCATCTGCTTACTTACCTGCTCACTCCAGTCCCACATCTATCATTTTTTCTGTGTTGGTCTGAATGTTTAAGTCTGGTTATAATTTTAATTTTGTAAATAAATTTTATACTGTTGTTATTCACTTTATTTTCTCAGCACGGCATAGTATATCATGTATACTGATATTCCTGATTACTTGACCCTTTTGCTCCCACGGAAATTTCATGTTTCATTCCCAGAAAACTCTTGATATATTTAACATATTGGAGCCAATATATCAGCACCTTGAGCATTTTAGGGCAACCAGATGAAGCTGATGTATTGGCACATTGAGAGTCAAACGGTTAATTACAATTACCATGCCATGAAAATATTTACCCTAGATAGCTGCTGAAATTAGCTTCTTTGCATTTCCCATTTTCTGCATACCTTTTGAAACTTCTGAATGACTCAATGTCAACACGGTTTCTGGGTTCCATCCGTGTCGGTTCATCTTGTATGATGGCAGTTTCTGTTGCACACCAGCCATCATCTTCAAATGCTAATGCCAGAAGACTTAAAAAAGCTTCTGGGTTCCATCCGCGTCGGTTCATCTTGTATGATGGCAGTTTCTGTTGCACACCAGGCATCATCTTCAAATGCTAATGCCAGAAGACTTTAAAAAGCTTGGTTTCTTCAGGTCGTCAGACCTGAATATTCCAAATGGATTGCTAGAAAAACTGTCATCATTCAAGATATTTCCATGCAGAAGGAGCCAGAAACCATACTGACACTTAACCCCTCCACTGCAGCAGGATTGGGGCAACCATGACCCTGGTTCCCTTGGACTTCTTTCCTCGTGGCTTGTTTCCATAGTCAACAAATTATATTATTAATATAAAAAGCTAAGTTTCTGTACCAAAGCATATTTCTTTACCAAAATCATTGTAATTAACAATAGTTGATCACTTTCTGTGAGAGAGGTCCTAATCTGTGACGGGAAGTAATTTCCATTACAAGCACATAATCTGATAATTAGTAATGATTGCATTCGACTAATTTTTACTTGTAATCGTTTCATTTACCAAATTTTAATTTGACTTGTAATCCACTCCCAAAGTAATCATTGCAGTTGAGTATACCCTTAGAATAATTTGTAATTAGTCAGTTACTCCCATTTTTTAAATTCTTATTGACTGCAAGAGAATTTGTTCTCATTTATTTAAAATGTTCATTTTTACCATCAGTACTTTCAGTTCATTCTTAAGCCTGGTCTCCACCAGAAATATTTTTCACAGTATTATGTGCTTTTTTTGTGTGTTGTGTTTTTGTGTGTGTGCTGTGTAGCTGTGATTTTTTTTGTCTGGAATTCTTAGAATTTGAATTCATAATCTCAAAGTTTATGATTTCATGTGAAGTAATTCTAATGTAATTGGTTAATTTTTAGATAGTAATTTTTATTAGTAATTAGTTCTTTTTCTGACGAAACAATTGAAAGGCACCCAAATTATTATCTTGGGGTGATATACCCCCTTAAGTTGGTCCTAATATAAGGAAGATATGTCATGGAAAACGCATAAAATTCCAAAAGTATGTGCAAAATATTCTGAACAAAGATAAAATAGGTACAAAAAATCCATAATTTGCTGAAAAAAATAATAGATAATATTTTGCCAGGTTTCACCATTATTTTATTCCATCTCGCCATATTCTCTCCTTCCAGTCGCAGATAAATGCATTGGTATGGCTGTTTAGATCACTGGATGAATCAGAAGGCGCAATTCCTATTTCACTGCCTGAATTCATAAAATTGTTTTCTCACATTGGTAGTGTTGTTACATTGTGCACTTGCCTTGTTCTTTGTGGGCACATAGTTTCTTTTTTCACCTAGCATCACAGCAGAGGAGTGGTGAATGTTCTTTCTATATTTGACCCTCACCATTGTTCTGAGGCTATCACCTGTAGAGGCCCTTTGAATTTCTCGACACTTGTATATGCTGCTTATTTTCCCAACCTAGCATTGTTTTATCGATCTAGATAATGCACTTTTTCTTAAGATAGAGGTTTACAGAAGTCAGTGAGGGATCAAGTCTGTGACTGTTGAGAGAAGTTTGTTTCTTGGTGTTTACATTGAGGTATAGGTATAGCAAACCTTGATGATACCTACAAGTAGAGGTCACTGAGGGTGAATAAATTATTAATTAGCAGTCTATAATACTGAAATAATCCTGGAGTAATTTGAAGATAATGGTAGGCAAAGTCACTTAGTTAAATTGTGATTTAGTAAAATAATAAAGGAACTTTGCAATGTCCCACACATTTATTTCAATGAGGCTAAATGGTTTTGATGTTAGTACATCATCATCGTAGTTCGAAGTGCATTTCTGAGTACAAGTGGTGACATATATGGGACAACATGGAGAGACAAGGGGAGGAGTTGAGCAGAAGAATCTTTGTGAGGGGGAGAGAATTACGTCGATTATGACGCAAGGACGACGCACTCGAGGGAAGGCATGAAAAGTGAAACTCAAGTTTAAAAGAATATGAGAGAGATGGGACAATTTATCCGGAACAAAGTCATTAAAAACTCTGGGTTCGAATTTTACATGTTGGAACAATTTCAAAATTAAAATCATAAATGTGGAAAATTACGAAGTTTTTTTATTCTTAAACTCTCGTTTCTCTTAAATGACGTATGTTGGAAGACCCTGGTGCCATATTCCATATTTCTTGTATGCCCTCACCTCCTTTGCGTCGTACTCGTTACAAGCTAATGCCACTAAGTGCGCCCATAGGTAATACCGCACAGACCCGCTGGGCATTTTCGATTTGTCACCAATCCCCTTGTCGGCGCTATAGGGTCTCCTGTTTGTCTTGATGTATTGTTCATCCGCCGCGAAGTCATGTGCTTTATTGCTATTGTTTTCGTCAACCTTGTGTCGTTCACCGTGTCCTTTAATTACTCTTTGGCTATTATTTATTTCGCGGTTGTAACTAGACTCGATCCAATGATTTTTACGTTCCGAAACATGAATAATCGTTATGTTCGTAAAAATTGCCCTTCAGTTGTCTCTTCCTCTATTCGTTAAACTGAAGGATCAGACATTTGGATGATTACTCGATTTTGTATCTCATGATACGTTTGAGGAACATTCTTCGTGTCGACAGCGAGTGGGCCGGCGCTTCCGAGTAAAATAACGACGGGCCGCCGGCGGCGATAAAAATGCCATCGACGCCCACATCAGCCTGTAATCTCCTCTCGTCTATTTTGGAAGAAAATTACTGTATGTTGGAGATCGCATTGTAAATCAAACCCGTATATGTATAACTTGGAGCATCTGAGAAAGTAACGAGGTTCTCTGGGACAAAGAAAGCAATGCTGGCCATTTAAGTAGGACAAAGCGGAGAAAGTAGAAAAATTTATGGGGATCGGGTTGGTGTGGTGGATAGAGTACTGGCTTACAATACGGACGGCCAGGGTTCAAATCTCTCGAGAGGAGGATATTTTTCAGAGGATCCCTACTCGAGTGTCTAGCGGAGGGCACTTCAAGTGCAGTACCCACTCTGGCTGTCGCATGAGACATTAAATTGTGGTCCCCTTGGCGCCTTTCGTAAAGTGCAGGATAATGCTGACGCTGGGTTTCTATCTACCCTTCCTCCCTTACGTGTCCCCTACGGCGCAAACCACCGTAGCCGTTGATCGCCTCCCCAAATATCCGAGCCAATCCAGAACATTTTAACTACAACTACGCTAGAAGAAAATAGGCGAAGTAGCAAAGACATTTGGAGGAATGCGTTTGCTAAGGAAGCGGAATTGGAGGAAACCGACTACAGGGACCTTGGGTGAGGATACCAAGAATAGGCTGGGGAAAAGCTTGATTTGGAGTATTTCTAAAAGCTTGATGTGGTGGACGCGTGGACGATGAGGAAGAAGAAAGTGAATAGGAATTGTGTATTGGGTGGTATTCAAATGTAGGCTGCTGCCCATCTTATTATTTTTAGCTTTAAGTAAATTACTATTGATAGCACAATGCGTTAAAAACAAATGGCTCTGCGTTTAAATCTTCAAGTCGAAACAGTTTCGACAAAAAATATATCCATTGATTATTCGGCGTATTTGGTATCTTATTTTTCTTTCTACTAGCCGAGACACGTCGTTAGTGAAAACTGTAAATTTAAAAAGTAGATTTCCCCTTTGGACTCTGATTTCGCAGTCTTTTTTGGCACTCTAGTTGTTCGAATATCTCATATTCACGCGCGCAACATTACTTACCTATATAATGGAATGCTCCATTGATATCGGCCTAAGGCTTACTCACCATTGGAAGTTTTTTACCAAATAAATGGTATACATGTGTAAAAGTCCTGCTTCAAATTTCCTCGACCGCGGAGAATTTCAAAAATCATTGTATTTTTTCTGTAATATAATCCGTTTTCACCTCTCCTTATCGTTTGCCTCCCTTCATTCCCTCCAAAACTCATCTTTACCAAGTTAATCTCGCTTTGCCACGCTTACCCAACCCTTCACCTCTTTAACACCCTCTTCTGCATGTCCTCACTTCTTGTCTTCAAAGCCTTTCGTAATAGATAGTCGTTTTCATTCATACCCGTAACCACATCTCAAGCTCATCTCCCTTCGACAGCGCCCTAGTTTCTGAATCTTACAACCCTTTGCTTTGTACTTATACGGCTTTAAGTAATTCGTACTTACTGTTTTTGCTCATATTTACCTTAATAACTTCGCATTTTTTCCGTGAATGAAACGTAACTGTCGCGTACTTTAACTTTCTTGGAAGACCGTTGTCGTACTGCAGAGAAATAGACATGGACCAGAAAATTGCTAGCATTTTTTAATCCTCACCTCAATACGCATTTTTTCAATTTTATGGAAGAAATGCCAGATCCTTGTGGGAAAAAATGGAAGCGAAAATTGCACCAATACAAAATCAAATGAACAAATATTTCGAACATCATTACATTGGTACGTTTGCGTGATACAGCGAACTTTCAAAAAATAAGGTAAGAAAAAACGCATATGTAAAATTATGGAACAATGGCAGATCCTTGTGGGAAAAAAATGGAAACGAGAACTGGACCATTGCAAAGTAAAATGAACTAATATTACAAACAACTGGGAAAAGTTGTCGAAAAGAGCTGCTGGCTACGCGCAAACGGATAGGGAAAGAAAGGCGGACATTAGGAAAAAACTGCGCGAAAGGTAATAGGAGATCAATAAGGGAATATAATAGATATGTTTCACTGCTTCAGGCGTAATGTAGTGGAAGTTCATCATAATGAGAACAACAATCGCACATTTCCACAATTTTTTTAATTATAAGTACTACACGTTTCGACTCGCGGAGTCATCATTAGGTACAAGACAATGAGAAACAATAGACATCGCATTTATATAGATTTTCCTCCGTTGATTTGATCGATTTTCGTCGATCGATTTTCCTCCGTCGGTAATCCCTTCTTAGAACCCATCTAGCTTCCTCCCTCTTCGTTCATCACGTTCCCTTTCCCTCTTAATCCTCTCCGTTGACCCAGCCTTCCGCGGACTTAACATTTTCCCCTCATACCTCTCATCCCTTCCTTATTTCCCGTCACTTAGGTCTCCCACGTTCTCTGTCCTCTCTTGTTTCTGAGGTTGTTGGTTTTCCCGTCCAAATTTCCCCTACCTTCTATCCTATAAACACTCCTTCTTTCAACTATATAAATACGATGTCTACTGTTTCTCATTGTCTTGTAATTGATGATGACTCTTTGAGTCGATTCGCTAAGTATTGATAATAGAAAAAATGTGAAAGATTGTGATTGTTGTTCTCATTAGTTGTAGAAATAGTTGGAGAGAACTCGTACAAAGAATAGGTGAAGTAATAATACTCAAATAAATGTGGAAGTATAGAGTGAGAGGC
Organism: Ceriagrion tenellum; assembly: GCA_963169105.1. NCBI lineage: Eukaryota > Metazoa > Arthropoda > Insecta > Odonata > Coenagrionidae > Ceriagrion > Ceriagrion tenellum. Next base: position 56,795,818 of record OY720636.1, on the reverse strand, counting down.
AGAAGATCTCCGAGTCGTCCATGTAAGAGATGGAGAGACGTAGTCCGGAGAAGGTCTTATCTGGCTTAGTGCCTTAACTCTTGCAGGGGGAAGAACATAACTGTAGCTTAGGTGTTATTGATAGCATTCACCCAATGCGACGCCGCTGGACACAGACTCAGTTGACTTCGTATAATAATGTATATTGATTCCACCACATTACTTCTCATTCAAATTATAGGTGTAGTCAAGGCGAGAATATCTTTCCCTCCCTATCTACCTACCTCTTTGGGTCTTACGATTGCGATAGGAAGATTCGCCGCGCATCCCGAAAGATAATAAACGCAAACAATGTGCCGCACGTTTCGCAACTCTAATGGACTACCTACCCCTCCAGTTCGTATCTGGGGAGGAATCTAACAACAGTGCGTCGAATTCTCGTCGATGCACGAAATCGATCTCTCGGTTGATGGATGTGTCCCCGTGATATAATTTACCCAAATGCTGTTATTCAAGCCGGACCGTAGGAGAATCGTTCACGCTAAAGTCCAGACCTCGGTGGACCTGAATACTCAGGAGCATTTGCACACCTACAACATCGAGAGGTAAGGGAAGAAAGGGTGTTGGCACACTCTTATATCCTAGTTGGTGACCTGCCAGCCGGGATATTAATTAGTCGTGGGTTCGAGCCCCACCTGGATCATGGATGTTGAGCTAATTCTAGGATGAAGGTGTTTGTTTAAGACTTTCACCCCATCATTTTTCATGTGGGAACGTACAAGCTTGGGGATGAGTGCCAATTGATGGTTTTGTGATGCAATCATTTTCGGAGATTGAGGTAATGACAAGAATCCCTCTTCAATTTACCATCATTTAAGCACGTCCTTCATTTCCGTCAGTGAAAACGTACGTTAACCAGAACAGCTGTCGGCCAGAGCACATGGCAGTAAATAGGGAATGTGACACCACGCGTGAGTTTTTATCATATGAGGGTTGTACTCATTACATAAGTTTATCTTCGCATTCAAAACAAAAATGACCGTGTGCTAGGGAAAATTGTGGCTCGCACGAATGATCTCGGTCTTTTACATGAAAAATTACCGTTTTAATAAGTTTTTAGTTCAGCGGCCCCCAATTCAGGACACGCGAAACAATTTGAATCGTGTTGGAAGTGTAGAAAACATAATCCCGGTCTGGTTTGGGTTTAGTAGATTGGGGTGCTTGTGAAGGAAATGGACTACTTAGGAGTGTGGAAGCGGAAGAAAGTTTGGAATCATTGGGTAAGATGATGCTAGAAAACTTTTGGAGCGCCTAAAACCAGTCTAATACCACTTTAATAAGCCTTACGCCGATATCTCTCTGAACATTCACGAACAGCACAACGTAATTAGTCCATATGTTAAAAACTGATTCTTAGTCACTAGTTAACATCTCATTGCCCCAGCCTGGCGTACTTCTCTTGCCTCTGAGACATTCATGAATGGCCGTGGATACACTCCTTCGCTATTGAGACTCCAACCGTTTTGCGTGCGTTTATTTCTTATGATTAATTCATAAGTACGTCAAAAAAAGACGAAACGTCTCCGGTTTGTGTTGTGTGCGTCCTCGGATAAAGGTCGTATGTTAGACGATGCAGTACAAAAACGCAGTTGGAAAACCTTTATACTTTTATAATATACTTTTTAGAAGAGGTTCAGATAGAAATCTCTTCGGATGAAATAGTCTGTTAATTATTGCCCATCGGCCTCGTTGTAGTTTCTGAGTTGTCGGCTGTGGATTATTTATCAGCCAACGTTGCCAGACCTGAAGCTCGCCGAATTTTGCTGTTGGTTTTGAAACAGATTCCCATAAATTCACTTACGAAAGGCACTGACTGAAACATAATAACTTTGATTATGTTTCCATACCATGTTGATTAGGTGTTCACCGATATATTTCGATTCGTGCAGGGTCTGGTGTTTGAGATTTACTGTAGATCTGCCTTCATGTTTGAAACGGGTCTGAAAAGTTGCGGAGTCTAGGCCCTAAAGGAGAGGACGCGAGTGATCATCTGAGACTAAAATGTTTCTCGCGGAATTGACAGTGGGTACCTGCCCGTTTAGCGCCGTTTTAAGAATGGAATAATTACGTACTTCAAAATTTTTCGCGTGAGAATGAAATTTACTTGCCTTTTGACTGTGACGGAATAAAAGTGTTTCTATTCCTGCCCGGTCCTCCTCGTCGCAGCCGGCAACAGCTTGTGCGACCGTCGCTATTTAACGCGTGTCGCTCCACGTGTGTTGCGATGAGGCGAATCCCTGAGAGCTCGCCATAATTCGTCACACAATGGGCACCGTAAGAAACGAACGAACTCTCATTAAACCTTGTCTCTGCCGAGAACAATGTACAATCATTGGAGTGTGAAGTTTTGCTCAAGAGTGTACCCAGGTTTAGGTATTTAACGCGTTTACTTTCGGGATGAATGCACACAAATTGCTCAGTCATCAATTGTATAGCTGGAAAACAACCTGTTACGCACCATTTTCTTTCAAAATTCCCTGCCCCTGCTTAAACTTTCGCTCCGTCACCTTCGTTGATTACCTCCAACCTGCTCTCCTCCTTACTTAGGACTTCCATGGTTCCTCTTCTGGAGAGCTTCTTCGACCATACTAGCGCATGAATTTCTCGGTATATCCCGTCTCTTATCTTAAGCTCTTCTATCGTATACCTATCTCTTACATTATTTGATTCTCGCACACTATCTCAGTGTGACCGAACCCACGACTCCCTCCCCATTCTCATTTGTCTATTGTGAGAAAAGCCAATCCATAGCCTTGCGAGACCCACACATTCGCATCTCTGCCATTTATACCGCGCAAACTCTTGAGGTACCTCTTAACCACCGCGTTAAATCAACGGTCATTCTTGCGGGTGGGCGGAGGACACCCATTACGCATCGCTATTTTGGCAAACTGCGGCAAAGAGTAATTCTTTGCCATACGCTACATCCGATCAACGACCTTTTAATTAGCTGACGCCCTTGAATGCTTTATACGTCACATTATGTTTCGCAATCATTCGACCGAGATGCGTTAAATCTTAGACTCCTCCATGTACTTTTCCATTTTACTTTTTGTGTTCATTGAAAAACGGAGTTAGAAGTGATATTCTCATTACGACATATGTTTCATAGTGGTTGACTTAAGAACTGGAGAACAATTGGGTGTTTACGGTAGAGGTCATACTCGGAAAGAAATATAAAGTGCATGACGAGGAGTAGTCGATAATTTTACGCTGCCCAGCCGTTCGTGGTGAGTCTCGATTCGATCTCTGGTATGTATTGGTGCTTGGAATGCCAAAAAGAATATATATATTTTTTTAAATCGTCGAATTTTCACGCTGGTCGATTTTCAACGTCGGTTGATAGAAGTTGTGAAGCCCAATGGGCACATATGGAGAACTGACTGAAAATAAACATTAGCATTAATGCCATCGCTATTGTCGTGCAGAGGTGATTATATTATGATTCTGATGTATAGATTTTACCCTTCTCTAGACGTGTTGGATGGGCCTTGCAGCATACACGTGCGGTGGCCAACTCGGTACCAGAATTGTATTATAACGACAGCCAACTGTGAATGCTGCTATGTTATTGGCGGTTTCTGTGACCGATAACGACCCAGCATTCTGGGCAGTGTGTTTGTACCAGGGGCGACTACAGATCAGAGGTTTACGGGGGGAGGTGGGGTGGAGAGAACCGGCGGCTCTGGGGGTATGGAATGCCCCCCTGAAAAAGGGGGGCCTGGAGGTATCATCCGAGAAATCCACAATTAACGATCTGCAAAATTTTGCATTTTATGTGGTTTAGAAACAAAATTTTGCCTTTTTCGTCGAGCAAGTTTTTACTGAATACATCACTCCATAAGGTAGTTGGAGCGAGATAGTTCCCTAGTCATTATAGAGACCCTATTCGAATTATACGTTTTAACTTCTGCTGCTATAGGAAGTATGAATTAAATTTTGTTTTATTTATGGCGCAATAAGGTACTTTATATGACTGAAATTCTTAGTAATTAAATAAAAATAACTACATAAGGCTTTAACTTGACTCATTTTCGTCACGCGGTACGTTCAAAACTCCTTCACAACAGAAGTTTTTTTTGCGATTCTGAAAAAGTTTTGCTGTGGCAATATGCTTTGTTTTAAAAAATAGTCGAGAAAACATACAAACTACTCGCAATTAATTTTTGGATGATATCTAGGTGTTGGAAATTCCTCAGTTCCTCCCTTCCCATTGTAAGCCATATTGGACGGAATGGGAACTTGTCACCTTGCTTTCAAAAAGCCATTATTGGAGGTGCTGCCCTGAGTCTTTTTAAAAAAAGTTTGCTGAGGTAAAGGACCGCGACGTAATTTTCATCGAAAGAAAGTCTTTGAGTTCGTTCCTCTCAGTTTTCCTCTATTGGATGATTTGAGAGGTCAGATTGTAAAAAATATCCTAAGGTTGACGGAAGAGCGTGGTTTTCTCGCATAAAATTCAGTATTCATGCTGTAGACATCAAGCTATATACAGTGCCATGTGGTGTTAGCATATTTTCTCTAATCCTGATGATAACCTCGTGGACCTAAACGTAGATGGTAATAAAAGAATTCGGAAAGAAAGTGCGACATCATACCACTTAAAATTTTCCGTGTTTGCGGTAATGTGGCGTTTGCGGTGCACGTAGCAGGTCTCTTCCTTGTATTGTGCCTGAATGAAAGGCAGCTTAAAGGTTAGAGGCGACATAGGTATCTTATGTCAATCGCTGCATGCGCATGGAGACCGGCTGAAGGTCTCACGAGTGAAAGCTCTGACTAGCGCTCGTGAGCTGCATTTTACCTTAGTGATGGAGCTAATAGCGGCGGTGGCCAGATAAGATATGAGTAGCTTTCTTATGTCTAACCATCTGTCCTCTTTAAGTAGAGGCTTTGTAAATTTTCACGGTCAATATCCTGAATGTCCATTCTTGGCTTCCGTCCGAGAAGTGATTAAGGTTTACGAAAGCCCTGTCTAAATTGTAGGTTCCCTCATTGCTTCCACTGCCTAGCTGAGTATAAGTGTCACCACCAAGTATAATTGTCGCTAATATCAGAGTGAAAGTAATAGTGAAGGATGGAAAGAGATATGTCGCCTCGCTCTAGCTTGACGTTTAGAATAGCATGGCGGTTAAAAGACTTCTCCACACTTTTATTTTGTTCCACAACTACCAGTTTCGACGTATTCACGTCGTTTTTAAGAGGTACTTAGAGCAAAGTGATGGATAAGTTTTCCCGGTTAATTGGACTGAGGAAGCGGGTCAGGAGTGGGAAGGGTGGAGGAATATGGAAAAGGAACTTATAGGTTTGGAGGAGTGGACGAGTGTGTAGGATCAAGATATATAATTTTCAAAGGGGTCGAAAGGGGGATTGGCAAGGGTCGGAGGTCATTATTGACAAGGGGTGACAACTCAGCAAGCATCTGAGATCCTACACTGTAAGGTAAAGTTACATTAACTTACCTATAAAAATTAGCATAAACTTGACTTTCACGCGGTAAGCTGGAAACGACTTCACGACCGAAGGTTTTTGTGTGATTTTATGAAAATTATTTTATGTAGGCACTGCATCTATTTGGAATGTATTTGAGAAAGCTGATGAACTATGCGCATTTTCATCTTTAAGTGATACTTGCATCGGGAATTCTCATTTTTTAAATAATGTTTTTCTGGAGAGTTCAGTCATACCATATATGATGGAAAACGGCCCAATTTTTTGGCAAATGTCTCGCTTAGTGCTGTAAGTTAGTGATTTTTTTTTATATTTTAGGAGGTTGAGAGAAGTTTTTCCCTCATAATGAGAGGTCATTTCGTTTAATGTTGGGTGATATCTCGCTCAGACTACCTAATTTTATATCTTCTCAGCGTGAATAAGAATTAGAAGTGACTTTCAGGACACTCTTAAATATAGATCATGTTTCAAAAGAAGGGAGGTCAAGCCGATCCCAACGTTTTTTGTTGGGAACATGGGCCACACAATGCCGCTTTAACTCAATATCTGGGCGGTCCTCATTATACTTCCTCGTTTTATGGTTGTTGATTGCATGTATCTCATGTTAGGAAGGCTTCGTGTAGTTTCACTTATCTCTTAGTTCATAAACTTCACCCAATACTCTCCATTAATGTAGCCGTGCCCTCAGTCATCTTCCAAGATTTTGCTTAAATTTCTCCTTTCCAACGAAAGACTTGTAACACACGTTTTATTGTGCACACGTTTTATTTTTCACTTTTTTTCTTTTTACACCAAGACAAATTCACTTTTCCGGTCGTCCCTCTTTCAGTTCTCTCCTTTGTTATTGTTTCGACTGTTTATTTTCCTCATAACTCCGGTAACATAACAACCTTCCGGGCCTAGGGATCCTCGTTCTGCTACATTAGCCCCATTGCAAAAAAAAGAAACAATGACATGGAGTTTTTCTTTTTTTTAAAGCCTTTGGAAGTTAATTTGGATGTGAAGTTGCCCCAACGCCTTCATTTTGACAGAAGGTATTATACTATTATAACCATCATAACCAATACCTAGTATACCACATTATTATTATAAATAAATAAAACTGTGACATAACTCATAACAAATAAACAATTTTCCAACTTTTGATTGCACAAGTATTGTCACTCATACCTCACAATCATTCATTCATACTATCAACTCCTCTAACATGTTTGTCATCACTTTTTATCCAGCACATTTTCTTTGTCACGTTCCACATTCCCAATTCCGGTCCTTTCTAGTTAAATTATGTAAACTATTGGTAAGTTCTGCATGGTTCTGATAAAATTTTGCATGGTAATTAATCAAGCCTATGAATGTTACTTGTTTTCTGTTTATTAGGATGCTATATCCTCGGGTGCTGAACTCTTCCTTCACTTCCACGTCTATTTGGTATTGGTACCCTTTTATTAATCCGGGCGTCTTTTGAAATAGATCCCGATCCCAAATGAAAAAACGACTTCGTTTTCTTCCACTGATTTATTTTTTGGTACGATATGTTTCGACACATAGAGGTCATTTTCAAGTACTTGAAAATGACCTTTATGTGTACTTGAAAATACTTGAAGAAGTACTTGAAAATGACCTCTATGTGTCGAAACATGTCGTACCAAAAAAAATAATCAGTGGAAGAAAACGAAGTCGTTTTTTCATTTGTGAATATCAACTTCCACATAGTTGAGCCTGATACCATTGAACGTATAGATCCCGATTTTTATTTATTATTTCTGTCAATTCCCGTTTTTTTTCTTCGGATAATTCGGGTATCCTTGCTATGTTCTGTCTTACGTCTTCTTCCGTGACCTTCCTTTCAAACTCTTCCTCTGCCCGCATTGTTCTCGGACTCCTCCGTCCATCGAAATTGGGCACCTTCAATTGGACCATCGATGTTGGTGTTCCCGTCGATCTTTATTCAGATATTTCTTTCGGCGTCTTTCCCTGGATGCGTTGTTCCATTTTTAATTCATCTTCGCTAATTGTGGACGACCGCTGTCTCACTATCTCTTCGTTCTCATATATCTGGTCGTGGATTCGGTGCATCATTCCTCGATTCACGTTGTCGTTCTCCTCCGCTTCCTTTCTCAATGTCTCGATCTCCTCCCTTGTTTCTGCCCTTTTTCATCTTCCATCTTATGGGTTTTGAGGACCTTTTTTAGCTCCTTCTTTATATCTTTCAACAATTCCTGCTGTTGTTCACTAGCTGTTTTCCTTCGTTCTTCGTCTCTTCTTTCTCGTTCTTCATCTCTTCTCTTCTGCTCTTCTTTCTCGTTCTTCATATCTTCTATTCTGTTCTTCATCTCTTCTCTTCTGTTCTTCCCTCATCTCTCTTAGCATTGCTTCTATCTTTGCCATTTTGGAACCTCCCGATTTTTTATTACGTAATACTAATCTCAGGTAATCTCGTGGTCTAACTTTTTATAGAATAGTCGTGCCCGACACGTTGTGGCGCCAAAATGTAACACACGTTTTATTTATCACTTTCTTTTCTTTTTACACCAAGGCAAATTCTCGTCTCACTTTTCCGGTCGTCCCTCTTGTTCTCTCCTTTGTTATTGTTGAGACTGTTTATTTTCCTCATAACTCCGGTAACATAACATAGCAACCTTCCGGGCCTAGGGATCGTCGTTCTGCTACAGACCAGACATGTCACACAGCCAAGGGGTCCTGTTTACTGCTGTTATGTCGAGTTTAACACAATTTCTGTGCCCTTCACATCCTGCATTGTTTTAATATTACAGCTTTGTTCTTCCTCTGACTTTCCTCCTTTTCCTCTTAGTTACTAATAGTACAATGATATTATTGTGTGTACACTCTTGGGTAAAAATTAAATTTTTCATTTTTCAATTAAGAAGTTTTTATTAAATCTTACATATGCATAATCGTATTACGCCATTCTTTTCGAGGTCAGCGCAAAGAAAAGAACTGAATCGTTGGTGGTATGTCTAGGAAAATGGCTCTGTTTTAAACATATATATGTTTTACTGTCCTATCTTTGTATAAAACATTTGCTTCTCTTATACTCTTGCATTACCTCTGACTCGCTTTCTTGTCCTTAAGGCTTCCTTTTTTCACCCTCTTACGTATTTTTTCCACCAGATTTTACCACGATTTTCTCGCCCTACCATTACATGCAGAACTCTAAATATATGGTGAAATTTCATTCTATAAATCCATCTTCGTATTTACGGAAACAAGAAATGACCTTAACAGTCTTAACTTTCGTGGAGTCGTAACTTTCGCTGTTACCTCGAGGAAAATCTGCATTCTATTTTGTCTGCCTTGCGCTAATTACGTGGGTCACGTTTCCTATCCGTGAGCCGAGCGAACAGTTAACTTCGTGACCATGGGGTTGGTGTCCTTACGCATCTGAAGTTGAAAAAGGAGGAAGAGAGAGCTCTAAGCTCTTTTTGAGCCACAGAACAAGGAGGAAGTTGCGGTTGTGTTGGGTTCTTAGATCGAGGATCAGCGGCATTATCTGAAAATTAACGGTCGACAATGCCTTGACGGCGCGATTATCTTGGTGGTGTGACTTATTAAAATGCGGCTACTCACTCTCCATTAGTAAATTATCTTATCACAACTTGATCAAGTCTTCGAAAATTGTCTCTTTCGAATTTCCTTATTCTGTCTGGAAATATGTGCATAATCTTTTGTCGTTACTCAATGATAATCATTCCTTTTTGTGGTCTGTAATATCCTCGGGAGTGGCTCCGCAAGTGTTCGGATTATTGAGAATAACGAAGGGACCCAAGATTTATATATTTAACCCGGATAGTATCCCGTTAAACCAAGTAAATGATATCGTTCCTACTAGGAAAACAATTCGGAATTGTCCAATAGTGCGTATAGATAAGTCAATAATGTGAATATGTGAGGAAACTCACCTAAAATAATGCCGACGCTATGATTCCTTCTTCTGATTATTATTTTTGACTCTATTGCCAGCACTTCCTGATAGGCTAATTTAGATATACGAACGCATTAGTTTAGCACTGGTATACTAACAATGGAATATTAGTTTCGAATCTAGAGCCTGTAATGTGTGTTTCATTACCATCCACTAATCCTGCATTTATAATTCATTTCATTCATCAGAGTGAACAGATTTAATTTAAAATGAGGGTTGCATCCACGATTCACTAAGATGAGTGGCAGTAAATTTCTTATTCAGTTTATCTTACACAGAAAATATTATCAAAACGCCTCACTACATTTCTAGGTCAGACAGATGCGATAAAATAAGAGAGATACACTGCCGAACAGATAGGTACAAAAACTCGTTCTTTCCGCGCAAAATAAGAGACCACAATAAAAACCGAGCTCCACTAGATACATTTCCATGATACACATCATCATTTCACCTCCCAAAACCTTACATCTTTACTCAGCTGGTGACCTAACACCCCCTGTAACACGCCCAGGCGGTGGCTCGCAGGGTAGTAGGTAGATGTAGATTTATGTATTCAGCCTGGATAGTTTCTAGTTAGGCCAAGTGTGTAATATTGCACCGACTAGGAATAAAATTTGGACTTCTCCAATACTGTGTATAGATAAGTATATGAATATATGAAGAGACTCACCTAAAATAATGCCGACGCTATGATTCTTCTTCCTTCTTCTGATTATTATTTTTTACTATATGGCCAGCACTTCCTGATGAGCTAATTTAGATTTACCAACGCATAAGTCGAGTACTAGTATACTAACGATGGAGTATTAGTTTCGACTATAGAGCCTGGAATGTGTGTTTCATTGCCATCCATAATTTTCCATTTGTAATTCATTCCATTCGTGAGAGTGAACAGACTCCATTTTAAATAAGGGTTGCATCAACGATTCACTGAGATGAGTGGGAGTAAATTTCTTATTCAATTTATCTTGTCCGAAGATTGGTTTTGTGCTGCTTCCCACTTCGATTTATCATGATTCACAAATTTCACTTGTTGTAATTGAATGGTGAGTTTTTCATGCATACAATCATGGTTAAAGGTTCGTGCATTTCATTCATTAAGCATAGATTCATGCCAATAATGTCCAAGAGTAAACAAAATTGAAATTGAATTCTCTCACTTTTCTTTACACTATGGCACATTCATTAAAGGGTTAACCATTAGAAAATAATTTCAAGCCCATAGAAAAAAATTGATACTCTAACCATTAGCCAATAACATAGAATAGTGTGTAGTCACAATGAATAATCAAATCATTGAGAAGAAGTCAAAATTATATTCAGTCTTGTCGGGTTCAATTTCAGCCAAAACAGGCCACACATCATCCTGAACTTCGATTTCTTTTCAGAAAACCGGTTATTTGAACATCTCTCATAATTTGCCTCATGTATTCCTTCCTTGGTCTTCCACAGTAATTCATCCGATCTGTTTGATCGGGTGACCGCCCAGCGCAATTGATATAGGAATTCATCTCGGGCTCTCCACCGGGTTAGGTTCCTCATTCTGGGCGACGTTTCGATGCCCGACTTGTGTATTGTCATCAGGTCCGTTTAGTGAACTAATTAGTTGATTTGCTCCCCAATGCTTGTTTTTTAAATCTGCCATGTTGTACTGACATCACCTTTGGCATGATCCCTGCATGAGTCTTGTATCTCGTTTGCGTAGTTAAATATATACAATACATGAACCCTTCGAGCAGTGATTTTATTTTCGTTTTCTCCGACTCCAGGAGTGAGTTTCTTTTTTTTTAATTAAATGATTTCCGATTACAATTTTATTACCTTGAACTCAAGTTTATTTGATTAACAATCAATGAAAACAAGAAGATCATACATTACACGAGAAAGACAAAATAAATACAACAATTTTACAGAGTAAAATCCTAAATATTGCGGTATAAGAACAAAAATTTTAACTTAGAACTGGAGTAAATTCAGCTTTGAATGCAATAATTTCCGTCAATGGAACCAACTACATGTGATATTGCCCGTACTCAAGGCTCAACTTAGTAGCAAATGGAATAGGTGGCATGACTCTTTAGATACACTTTATAGTGATGATTGGGCTCACCAGCCACCTGGATAGATGGACGTGTTACAATGCATCTGAGCGGGAGGCGTGAACGTCTACGCCTTTACTGCTCCTGCGAAAATTTGAAAGACGTGCATGTATGATCATACTCTGGATGGCCAGGAGGCACGAGGACGTAAATGACCGTTCGTACTTCTCCAAATGTAAATTCAATAGGTTATGTAGCATTGGTAGCATACCCTATAGTGTAGTGTATGTTGATGATAACTCACAACCCCCTCCCGCCAAAACCCCTGAGGTGGCTTTCCGGGGTAATGTGTAGACGTGGATAAATCCGGAAAGTCGCGAATATGACGCGCTGACGATGCACGAGTTGGCCATCGAAACATCTTCGGTCAGCATGGAGAGGCTGACGCGGTGGAGAAGTCGAAAATCCCTCTTCCAATTCATCTCTCCTTCCGTTAATTTTGTTCGGGAAAAATTTTAGCCTCGTATTGTGCCCAATGAGGTTCGCTCGTCAACTTAGCAGTTCTCATCAAGTATGTTTTCTCGTCAGCTCGTCGCTTAACCAATTATTTGATGATTCTCGCCATCTATTTGATACTCTCCTTTAACTACACATTTCCATCGCTTCCGATCAGACTTGGGTGCGAGGAGAGAGCGTGCTGGCTAGCTTATTCCGTGGTCCAGGGTTCGAATCCAGAAAATGGTGGAAATTATGAGATGCTTGAGAAATTCAGAACAGGTGTGTCTTAAGGCCGTTTTACACGGGGCATGTAATTGCACGAGCTACTGTATGTGCAATCGTGAATTTCAAAATGCACCGTGTAAAGCGGCGAAATTCAAGAACGCATGCACGAATGCATGAATGCGAGACGTCAGAATAGCCCCTGCTCTAATTCGGTGGTCGCATTCTTGCAATTTGTACGAATAGCACTCCATCTAGCGGTCGCAGAATTAACGACATCAAGTTCACGGGAATTTGACTGACGAAAAGGTTCGATTCCCTGAGCGATGGGTGTTTACAGTAGGGAGTGTGAAGAAGTCATCTCTCATCTTTGTGTGGGAGGATATTTGCAGTTACTTATATTGTTATTTATTTAGATTGATATTTTATAGCTCGTTAAATTGTTCCTCTGTCATCCGCATAAAATTGCGGTAGCCATTCCTGTCTTCTACAGCCGGCTCCTGTTGGACCATATTAAGAATGCCCATTCCCTACTTTCGCTTACGGATCCACTCCCGCATCCCAAGTGCTCTTCTGGCTATTCTCCTACAGTTACGACTTTCTATGAGCTCTGCGGCCCCGATCATAATTCCCACTACTGCTAGCTCTGCAGCAATCAATGCAGCCTCCTCCTGATCCATTATTTTTCTCACAGAGAGAGAGTGACTATATGTCAAGATCACAGAATCCCACAATCACCACAACCTTATTTTTCACTGAATGTCAACAACGTCGCGTACAGAATATCGTATCTCTCCTGTTTGAACAAAACTCTCGCTCTTAGCGTACTTATCAGACGACTGGAATTCACGAATGAATGCATGCTTACGACCACCGTGTAAAGCAGTCACGCATTCGTTTTCGCAATAATTATTGCACGACAGATTGCGGAATTAATGCAGTGTTGAGTTGTGCAATTTCGTGCCCCGTGTAAAACGGCCTTTAGTGAATATCATTTTGAAGTCGCATTGCACCTCTAGATCCCGTAGAAGCGATGAAATAAGAGAGATGCATTGCGTCCCAAATTAAGCTTCACCATTTCACCTCCCTGTAGGCATCACATATGCATATTTACGCGGCTGGTGTCCTAACTCCCCCTGCCACACACCCATGCGGCTGTCCGCAGGGTAGTTTGTGGATAAATGTGGATGCTGTGGAATTTTGATCTCTTCTTGGGTGCTTTATCGAGAGGCTACCTTAATTAACATTCCCTTCGTTGCGTCAGATGAAAGGTAAACTGTGGTTCCCTTGGCGTCTTTTAGTTTAGAGAGTAAGAAGTTCAAGTTTCCGGCTTTACTTTGTGGAAAAGCGATATATGAAATGAGAACTCACTTTGTACATTCCACACAATTTTATTTTCGCCGACCATGGTTTCGACAATATCTGTCATTATCATTACCTTGATAATGACAGATATTGTCGAAACCATGGTCAGTGAAAATAAAGTAGAGTGGAATTTACAAAGTGAGTTCTCATTTCATTTGAGAGTAAGGTTATACCAACGCCGCGCGTCGGGTGCGTCTCCAACCTACCTCCGTTCCCTTACCAGCCTAACCACCCATCCTAAATCGTACAAATGGCCTTAATTGTCGGTCGCCTTCTGAAATAACCAACCAACCGTTCTGTTACCATATTACCCCTATATTTCTCCTTCCAAGGTGAATCTGTCCTCAAACAGGTTTCTATTGAAGTGCCCCCTCCATGCTCGTCTATCCTGTGCTGCCTCCCTCAGCTCTTCGTAACTCCTTCCATTCGTAATATGTCTACGTATTATATTTTTATCTTCTCCGCCTCTTTCCCTCGATCTTTCCTTCAAATATTCTTTCCAGCGGGCTATATTTTCACGGGACATGTCCCATCCAGTGCGCCTTTCTCTTTCTCATTGATCTCAAAATGTTCCTTTTCTCATTCATCCTTTCTAGCACTTCCTCGTTTCTCTCTTTATCACTCCATTTTAATGTTTCCATTCTTCTCCATAGCCACATTTCAGAACCTTCTAGATATTTCTCCTCTTTTCTCCAACTCTCTATGTTTCTGCTTCATAAAGCACAAACACTCCAAATAAAGCATTTAGCAAATATACTTAAGTACCCTATGATCAAGTACCGGCAAATGTTGAACTATATCCATAGCGTACTGTTTTATGAACATCATTGAGAGGCTACCCTTTGTTACGCAAAGGATGAGTATGGCTGGTTTAGATCAACCAGGGTGGAATAGAATTGGATACTACAGTGAACCCGCCATTTTTTTTCATTTTTCTAATGCAATCTAAACCGAGGAATGACCTCGCCTAAGCCCAACGGCGTGTGAAATCCGCATCAGGAGCGGTAGACCAGTTTCTATCCCCGTTCCACCTGTGGTTTCCCCAGCAACGATATCCTTGTAGTGCTCAGAAAATAACGCCGCTTGGGTGTGTAGTTTGACCTGCTCAAAGAGGCTCCACCCGACTTTGAAATCGGACACGGTCAGTGGACGAGCGCTACACTCGCTGGGATAATAGCCAGCATCACACCCTGACGGGATATTTGTCTATGAAAGTGACTCCTTCAATTTCCTCCTTCTAAAGTGAATCTGTCCTCAGGCAAGCTTCAAGTGACCTGCTCCCTCCATGCTCGTCTATCCTGTGATGCCTCCCTCAGCTCTTCGTAACTCCTGCCATTTATAATATCCGTCAACATATTATTTCTTCGTCTTCTTCTCCCTCTTATTTCCCTCAATCTTTCTTTCTAACATTCTTTTCAGCAGGCAATCTTTTCTGAGGACGTGTCCCATCCAGTTGGACTTCTTCTTTCCTATTGATCTCAATTTATTCCTTCTCTCTTTTATCCTTGTCAGAATTTCCTCGTTTCTCACTTTATCACTTCATTTTAATCTTCCATTCTTCTCTATAGCCACAAATCAAATCCCTCTAAGTATTTATCGTATTTCCTCCACTGTAAGACGACCTTTCACAATCGTGGTAATAGAGTTATATATGGTCCTTCTGACAGACAGGAGCATTTCAGCCATCAGGCTAAAATATTTATCATCTAGAGAACAACAGAACTGGCCTCACAGAGTCGCCCGCTTGTGATCTCACAAGTGTGTGAAATTATCAGAGAAAAAATCTTACGCCTGGTATTAGGTTCCAACCTAGACCCCTCGATTGCCGTACCCAGACCCCTCCAATTAATGTTTCTTCCTGTGAATTTCACTTATTTGTTGAATTACCATATTTTTATTGAAGTCTCTCTTAAGATAGTTTGAGCGACATAGTTCACTAATCATGTAGGAGATCATATTCGTATTATACGTTTTAATTTCAGCAGCAGTACGACGCATCAAGTAAATATTGAATTATTATTTGTGCAATAATATACTTTTATACTTCCGGCATTCTAAGTAATCAAATAAAAATATCTATTTAAGTCTTTAATTTGACTAATTTTTTTCACGCTGTACGTTGGAAACTCTCACAGCAGAAGATTTTTTGCATTTCAGCAATCGTTTCTTCAGTGACTGTATGATTTAGTGTCAAAAATAGTCGAGAAAACATACAGACTAAACACTGTTAATTTTTTGACGAGATCTAGGAGTTAGAAAGTTCCTTTTTTTAAAATAAGGTCTCCCGTGGAGTGCATTCACGTACCATTTCCCTAGTAAAAGGACGTATTTTTCGTGGAAAATCTCGGAAAGTAGTCTGGTAAGGATCTGATATTTTGGTATCCGTGGAAAGGTGAGATTTTATTCTTTCGAAAGAGTCCATTTCCAGGTGAAATGATACTTCGCTCAAACTACCTTAGTGAAGTGTGATAATCGAAAATTACATTATAAGTATTATTCTTGCGACAGTGCAACCATTATACACTTTTCAGCTTCAAATATATACATTGGCAGCTGTATGTTTCTTGATGAGAAGCCGTCAATTATAGGACCGGGCCAAGCTATATAATCTTGGCTGTCTTCCGCTCGGGGCCTTATCAGATTGCTTGAAATACTATCAGTTTGCGCTGTATGAGTATGTGAATTGCTAACGGATTTTCGTACACCGGAGTTTGATTTGCTGTTGCTTTAGTGGAGCGAAAATAGATTTTCGGAGCTAAACATTTATCGTCATGTACGGTCCCTTCCATCCAGTCTAACAGAATAGACACTAGCGTACGCTGCGAGTAAATTAAGTACCTTATAACTATTTCATAGTTGGCTATCAGCCGCAGTCTTATTATTTATGGCTACAAGACTGCATAATAATTTTCGCAATGAAATATTTAAACTAATGCATTTCAGAAGACGCTGCTTATCTCTCTTTCTTATTTTATAAATTATTTTGAAGCTGTCAAATATATCACGACGACTAAGCTTCGGAGACGATGGAATTAGCTTTCGTTTTTTATTATAAACCTGTGGTTTAGTAAGTGCATATGTATGTCAAGACTTGGCTACATTTCCTCTAAGATTCTCAGCTGGCTCTAACTTGTCGTATTTTCGACATAAACGCCGCTTCCGAAATATCTTCAAAAAGTTAAATGAACGCTGCATCCCACTAAATTACTAAATATCGGTAAGCTGATGTATTGATTATAGACACCTTGCTTACAACAGCAAATTACGCGACTGCGTCAACGCAAATCAACCAGATGTCTGCTGACCTCTTCGAATGGCGAAAAAAAGGATCATTTGACCTCTCTCATAACCACTACGTCGACCATAAAAGCACGACCGCGTAAAATCTCTAAATAAGGAATGATAATATTGGTCCGGATCCATTAGGTACCCAACTCGCCAGCGTCTCTGCCATGTAAGTTAGGCCGGCGGACCCCCATCCCTCATTCTCCGCTCATTCGTTATGACCTAACGGACTGGGCAGGGGCCTAATTGAAGTCGGCATTTCAAAAAGCCTTAATGAATGCAGGAGTTCGCCGCTCTTGAGGCCGGCCGAACAATCAGGTCGACCGACGTGTAGAGGGCTTTGGTTCTGCCTTCCCACGCCGCAAATGTGATTACATATTCTCGTGCCCTCTTTATGTGTTCACATCAATTAATAAACGAGTATCGCGTAGTTCTTGGGAGCACTTACGATTTCTTATATGGCCTGTGTCCGTCTTATGACGCCTGTATTTTTACCTATTGGTAGGGTCTTATTCTACTGTCCCACGTTGCATAGGTGATTACCAATTCTTGTGCCCTCGTAATGTGTTCTCGTCAATTAATAAACGCGGTTTGGGTATTGCTTGGACGCACATTGGTTTTATTGTATATACGTACGGTCTACATTAGTCTTATGACGCTGGTAGGTGTGTCTACGAACTTTAAGTGCGTTCATTTATTAACTGTTATGTACTCAATAATACTTAAACGCGGATTTCAGTTTTTTCAGTTTTTTCTATATCCATCCATTTGAAAAGTTGTCTCTGTATCGTCACTGCCTATTCATAGTGAAGTCTAACATAATATGTGATGTGTAAACATAAGCAAAATCTAACAGGATAAGACACAGCGATAGGAATGAGAGGGTATGTCGGTAATTTTTTGCGGATAGATGTTTTATGGTCAGGTAGTTGAAGTTTTTGAGTGAGTGAAAACAGTGGAAAGGTGTCAATGTTAGCGGGTGGTGAATTTATTTGTGAGCAGGGACGGAAGAAGTAGGAATCATTTATGAGTGATAACTAGATGAAGACATATGCGAATGCGCATCTTCGAACTATCGTACAAGCCGCCTCCAGGGTGTATGGCACGGGTGTTTCCACAGCAGGTATGCGACACTCGCCCCAGTTCAAGGTCGAACTTCGCACGATCCCATGGCCGTTAGGCGAGGACGATAAGGCCGTCCGCACTATTCAGAGCAAACCAGGCGCTAAGAAATTCCTATATTCATAAAAATACTAAAATGTGGAGTACAGGTTAAGATGCTATTACTAATGAGATTAGTTAATGTAGTATTACTAATACTCGTTATTCATCAAAACTACGGGGTACTAATTCAAGTAGAAAAAAATCATGTGAAGAATTTATAGCGAGACGAAGTGTTAGTAATTGTGACCGGTCATTAAAAACAAGCATGAAGGCTAGTCTACGTAACTTTATTCAGTCTCTTCTTCGTACCTCGACAGTCATGCTGACTTGAAAAAATTATTTTAAAATTAAAAACGAATGTAACGCAAAATAAATCAGCATCCCATGTAGACATTGAAAAGAGATGATAAAGAACTAGTGAGAATTTTTGGACGCGGTGGTGTTCAGAAATTTATTAGAGTAAGATGCTACTCTCACTAACAAAAAAGTTGGTGTTGTGAAAGAATATAGTTTGATTTTAAGTACATAACAGTAGATATTACTTATGGAGAAAGCAGACAAAATGTAATTGGTGGAGTTATTGCAAAAAAATCCCAGTATTCCCCAATTTTAGCTAAGGTGTCGACGATAGGCATTTTACATGAACGTCTACTTATTACCCTGCAAGCCACCAAAAGGGTGTTTGGGAGGGGGTGACTTATCGCTAACATAAACTACCATGAAGAAATTAACTTTCACCAACAAGCAGCACACTATCGCAACAAATGCTTCAGAAACTACTAAAATAGTCTGTAGTGTAACTATGAAAACATGACACTTGAGTCATGAAGGGAACATTCAGAACATGGTGTAAGCACTACTCGGTAGATTTAGAAGCTTGCATTAGGGTGAATATGAATCAATCAGCTACACTATCTGTCAACTAACTTACTTCAAAGTCTAAACGCAGCCATTATGGTCTCTTATCGATCGCGGGAAGAACGACATGTTAAACCTTTCTGTTCTACAATTTATTTCCCTTATTTTATTCTCATGATCTGATCTACCTGAGAAAGATTGATGAAATTTAGATGAAAGCATTTGTCATTGCATTGGAATATAAAAGTTAAGCACATGTTCTTGTTTCCAGCAATATGATAGCGCATCGTGTTCGTGTTGTATGTCTACCAATTAAATACACTAACTTCCAATGTATTGTTAATCGAACAGTTTTAAGTCTTTCGTCTTGGAATTTTTCCGAAGCTCGTTATTATTGCGAGTGTAAATATATATTGTAGTGCTTTCCAGGTAGAATTAGAACAGAAAATATTTGGGAGTGTGGATAAAAATGGTACAAATCAAGCCAAATACTCTTGTATCTGATGTTTTATCGATAGATGATGAACGTTCTCTTCACAGGATTTTCCTTAGGCAATTCATCAGTGGAAGTAGAGTGAATAATTTACGTGCATAATGTACTTCCATTTTACTTTTAGGGCCGGTTTATCCATCTCTGGGTAAGGCGATTATATCCGGCGGATAGATTATCCTCTGGATAAACCTAAGAAATGCGTTTATCCATCGTCGTTTAAGCTTTATCCGCCGAATAAGTTTACCCGCTACTTCTTCCTGGGGATGAGCTCTTATCCGGAGGATAAGCCAATTTTATAGATGTCTGCCGCAATCACCAAGCATATTTAAAATGTTATTTGGGACGCAAAACTATTTTTACTCTTGTATTCTTTTTCAGTAATCTTAGTTATTGGTGGTCTGACTGCTCTGAGAGAAATTCGTGGCATCAATCGCCGTAATTTTTGGAATTACGTAGACTTTCAAAATCCTTATGTCTCCTGACGTTCAACACTACCAATTGAGAGGGAATTTTAATTTTTAATGAATAAAAAGCTAATGGTGCTTTTCGTTTAAATAATTTTTATGCATCAAAGTACAATTTTAAGTCGATTTAAGGCGATGTAATCGGCCGAAATGCACGTGAAGCCTGTCAAAATATTTGGGAACGTGTGAAAGTGACGGTATTTCATGTAAAAATTTCATTGTCACCGACTTATGGTATGAATACATTCACTTTTCGGCCTTCTAGACGACTAAGGCGATTAATCAGGTTGACCTAAACTTGGCATCATTTTTTTGTGGATTTTTATTGGCATATGAATCCTAAGATATACCAATCGTTAGCTCAGACGCAGTGAATTCCATTTGGATACGTAGTTTGGAGGTGTCGTATTTTATGCCGTCCTAAAAAAAATCCTCTATCTTGACACATTCGAGAGGCAGCGCTGAGGAAGCCGACAACATGTTTCCATAGGAAAGGAAAGCCTGGAGCGGACTGAAGGCTACCTGCTCACCTCTGATAACGAGCAATATCGGACCTTTAAGCTATGAGATAAGGTAGGTGAGTCACTCGTCTGACTTGGGTGTGTGCGGTTGAATATACACATTGTTCAAACAATGCTGGTAGCTGGAACACCTGCGTATCATTCGTCCTGGCTTAGGCGACCGTTTGTTTAATATTCGAAAACCTCCCCCTTGGGTTAGTGTTCTCACTACATAAATACTAATACTGCAAAATATCACGCAAGTGCTGGATCACATAAAACGCATGTTGATCATTATTCCCTGTACCAACACTTAAACGTTGTACGAAAAAGAGACAAAATTTCACAGACTTTTTGTTGTCATAGGCATTCCACTTCCCATAACTTCGCCCATCCCTCTCGCTCGATTCTTAGTAAATCAGTATCCTGAATAAATAAATATGATGATGTCGACTGAACAATTGAATCGATCGTTTCTTTAAATAAAAATGTGTGGCACGTAATTCTTTTGCTCATATTATGATGTTTGAAGTGCTGAACATGAAAAAACCTTAGTAGTGAAGTATTATGTGATGGATGCATGGAATTTTTTTTACTTATTCTAAGTCACTTTCCTAATATGAAAAAAACAATGTATTCCGATTTTTGCCTGATAAATGTTAAACCAAATATACGACTTTTGCGAAATGGTTTCCGTATGGCTACTCTTTGACGTATTCTCAGTTATTCCGCTCGCGAAAAATAGGATATTCCGCCGTTTTTAAAAGTATTCTACCGGTAAAAGTTAGGTAATATTGAAAGTCAGAGGAACTCCTGGGGAAGGAAGAATGGGGAATAAAATTATGGAAGTAGAATGCAGAACGAACAGGTTAAAACATCTTTTTTCCCACGATCAACCAAAGACTATATTAGAGCATTTGGCAGAAGACCACTGGGACCCTGTATTAGGTTTGTAGATGGGTAGTGATGCTCATTACTTGATCTGATCTCAAGTGCCCTTATTTCAATTTGCTACGTACTACTGACAGCACATTTTCGTGATTCCTATGTAATTATTGTATCTCTGTGTATTAATACGGCTACAAAACATATTAACACTCATAGTTTAATAAGGGTGGTTGCAGATAATGCAGAGCGTGTTGGTGGAAATGCTTCTCCTGGCAGGCTTTTGCTGGTTTTTGCCTGTGAAACAGAAATTGTAGCTCCAATTACCAAGTAGGATCATAGAGTCTGTTTGTCTGTGGTAGGATATAGTGTAATGTATGTTGGTGAACACTTACCCCCCTGTCACACACCCTTGAGGTGATTTGCAAGGAACAGTGTAGATGCCGATGAAATCCAGTGTCGGTATAAGCCTTCTCTTAACAAAAGGCGCCCAAATCTCCTCGGTATAGCGACCTATCCGACGAACAGAATAGTGCTCTTGGAGTGCTCTCCACAAGGCTCCCAAGAATAGGGATCGAGATCCCTCTCCGCCAGCATTCGAACTATCCGCCACCGACAGCATTCAAACCACTGCTCTTGGTATGGAAAGTCAGTAATTAATAGAGCGCGGAAAAAAAGTCTTTTGACTTTTTGTAAAAGTGGGACCTTTGTGGTTTTAAATACAAATCTTCACCAATTTCATTATAAAATTTTTTTAAATAATTTGTTTCGAGGCTTTTTGGGACTTTTTTGGCGTGGCGGGACTTTTTCTGATAAAACAGACTTTACGGGCTTTTTTATTGAAATCACATGCTTAAGTTTGGCTGTTGTGATTACTTTTGTTCAACTGGGTATTGGACACGTCTGGGTTTTTCATGCGGTACTCCACGGAGCAGAGATGTACTGCAAAAATGTAAGCTCCTGACAACTGTTAATGCGAAATTTTACTAATAGCTCCGGAAAATGCAATGATTTCTTTCTATTGCTCCACCGTTCATGAAAGAATCACTCTCACTCAGTGCTTCAACCCGAAGGTTGGTTTGGATAAGTGAGGGTAGAGCTCACCCCCAACTAAGCCATACGCATGTGAATTTCACATATTCAGGTTATGGGGGCCAGTTCCTTTCCCTGGGCCACCTCGCGCTTTGAGCTTTTTTCCTGGGGTTGTCCAAAGACTTCACCCGGAATAAATTGATCTGAAAGAATACATTGATCTAATTATGAACCAGCTTATTTGAACCCGGGTGTTCTGCCGACATACGTGTAACGAAGGCTTCGAGTTGATGAGTGATGTAGCTCAGATTCTCGACGTAGAGTTCAAGGGGCAGACATCTAACATCTTCCAAAACCTCTCTGTAAGTGAAGTGGCTACGCTGAGGTATGCTCCTATGACAACCTGTGAAGTTGAGCGATCATTTTCGAAGTACATACTTATATCGAGCATTCGTCGCACAACGTTCACTATGGAAAACATGGAAAAATATCTTGTCTGCCACTGCTTTATGATGCGTCATCGAGGCAATGAAGCTTAAAAAGAATGAAAGTAGGT
Organism: Ceriagrion tenellum; assembly: GCA_963169105.1. Classification (NCBI taxonomy): domain Eukaryota; kingdom Metazoa; phylum Arthropoda; class Insecta; order Odonata; family Coenagrionidae; genus Ceriagrion; species Ceriagrion tenellum. The sequence goes on along the minus strand of OY720636.1, from coordinate 56,773,024 downwards.
CAATATTTTTCCTATATTTTAAGTGATGCAATAAAAAAATAAAGTCTGTTATCTAAAACATATATTTAAGCTTTAATTTTCCCCTCACAAAATAAATATAGATATTTATCAGCTATAAAAATAATAGGGATTAACATTTTTCTTCCACAATTGCTGGTCATCAAAAGAAGTGTTATTCAGAATTTTTAAAGATATTTTGTTAATTGTGGTTTTTCCTTTCTTGAAGTCCATATAGCAACTCAAAAACCCATGAACCCGCATCTCTCGGCTCTCTTTTTCCAATAATTAAGTTAAATTTAACAACTTTCTCACGAAAATAGGTTAGACTTTTGAGAGACTTTTTCAAAAATATTTGCGACTTTTTAGGCGACCTTTTTTGCAAAATTGAGGACTTTTTTCCGTGATCTAGTAATTAAACCTCCTAAATAACCCTATTTTTTAACATTTGGTTTCATTCCTAACCAGATAGTTGGAGGATTAATAAAATGAAGCAAATACATATTTAGGAGGATCAACGGACAGAAATATTCCGTTTCCGAGTAGAAACTCGTCGCCAGTGTATCTTAGCTCAATGAGACGATGATACCTTCATGAGGCGATATTAAACAATAGCTTCATTATCGTCTTCATGAAACTACACGTTTATCCAGTTGCCCTGGTTGAATCCTTTAGACCCCTGTGAAGCTTTAGACTGTTTAAACTTATCATAATGAGTCCTTTACAGGTGACAGCATTCGCCGATTACTACGTAGTTGGAGTATTTAGACGAACACGCACAACTATGCCCTGGATAATAAAGCGAATCCAGTCGGTATTCGAAACCGCGACCTCTGGGTCGGCAGGCGGAGACGCTACTCCGCCTGCACCTAAGCTTCGTCGGCTGGAAGAAGGCTTGTGACTCAGGATTTAGTGAAAATGATTGAGGTCACTGCTAACTTTGGTGGGAGGGAAAAAGATCTTTGGCCACCACTCCGTTAACTTAGCGATGGGATTACTTAATGCTGCAAATTAATTTAATGGTTGACGACGTCACCGAAGACCAAAGCGGTCGCCCGGTTATAATTTCCGCGAGAACCTTGAATCAATAAAACGGGCAAGGGCGCCGTGGCAAGGAGAAGAAAAAGACTGAAACGTTTTTGTCAGTTGTATGGCATCGAGGAGACTCGCGAGCGGAGAAGTGGGCAAAAATCTTGCCGACCTGCGCCAACGGTTCGCACTTGAGTCAGTTCCGGAAAAAATTCAAAATATTTTTCTGCACATGCGCCTCTTGGAACTCTCTTGTCAATTGTGAAAAGGCGGTCTGTTGAGCACGCACGCTCAATCTCACTGTGGGAAGGACGACGAATAATGAATACTTGAGGGTTGGTGAAATTGATAATTCATCTTGATTGGCGATTATTGACAAGGCATGGCAATGATTACTTTTCTCATTTCTGTGAAAGTCATTTATAGGTATTCATTATCATTCTTATGTATTCAACATCGTTGGATATTCAAACAGTTGGTCAGCAGCTTTGTGATCAGTCCTTCATCTTGAATTCATCGAAAATTCATCTTGAATGGCGATTGATGACAATGCATAACAGTTAATACTTTTCTCATTTCTCTGAAAATCATTTATTGGTATGCATTGTCATTCTTATGGATCCATCACTGTTGGATATTCGAACATATGGTCGGCAGGTATTTGATCAGCTCTTACTTCAGCGTCTTCGGAGTCATTTTTCAGTTCACATCTACGAAATGCTATGCTAGCCACCACTAGGGTGTGTGGCACGGAGTGATTCCACACCAGCATGCAGCATTCATCCCAGCTCAAATCAAAACCACGTACTTTCCCCCGGCCGCTAGGCGCAGACCAAAAGCAGTCAGGATAAAAATGTGCGGTCAGACCAGAAGCTAGGAAAGTGCTACGTAGCCTAATACGCTACCATACAACACTAATTATGATACAACTAATGGTTAGTATTATTAATACGATTGATAAATAGTCCTACAAGGTACTAAACCATGCAGAAAGTTAAATCATGCCGGAAATTTCATGCAGGGTGAGTTGTTGGTAATGATGGTAGGATGTTAAACACAAGTGCAAAATCTATTCTACCTAGAGAGGGTCACAGTTTCATAGAACTGATCCATTCCAACTATTATGGTCCTTATTGTGTACGTTAAAAAATTGACATAGTGAATCTATCGGTTCTGCAGTCTATTTCCTTAATCTTATGCCTCTGATGATTTCTACCATTTTAGTATGGCTCAAGCAAAATATGTTGAACATCAGCGTGACCTTATAGGGGTTTTGGGTCGGTCTGCTGGATAGGGCGTATGACTTATTGTAAGTCAGTTGTAATAATTACCCAAATACATCGTTTTTGAGTATGAACATACCAGTAATGAATAAAATATGCATAACAGAGGCTGGTCAATGTGGTTGATTTTTCCTCTGTGGAACTTCACACATTTGTGCATTGTGGGTGACCCCGTTAAGTTATCCGTGGCTAGTGCCGGTATTCCCACAATCGGTCATAATTGAGGTATTACAGGACTGCTTTTTTCAAGCTGTACGCTGAAAACGCTGTCACAAATGAAGTATATGTGTGAGTACATAATAAGTGTTTGGGTGATTTATAATATTTTTGTTAATTGAAAAAATAGATGTCATTTCTGATGCGAACTTTGCGTCTGGACTTCCGCATTTGTTTTTATCATGTATCACTGAAGCGCATAGCCGTGCTCTATGCCGTGGAAAAACAGCTTCAATGTTTTGAGAAAAAATATCTGTCGGAGCTGTTGTGGCTATTATTTTGGTTGAATTGTAAATATGAGATAGTTTTCGTTATAATGAGGCCTCATTTATTATATGGTATGTGTAGTGATCTCTCGCACAAACTACCTGAATTTCTAATACTCTCTTGCCCTCCGTGCCACCGCTAGTAGAAGTCAATCCAAATGTAACACTGGGTTGCTGCAGTTCTCCTGTCCATTTTCGTGACTTTCTCCATGCATTACATCCTTGATGCTCTTTGACAATTCTTCTCATTCGTTGCTCCCATCGTTATAGTTTTTAGTAGTCTATTACGTCTGAGAATGCCTCTCCATGTGTCGTCCAGAAAGCCAATCTTCATCCTTCCTCCTCCTCGCTCACGAGCTTTCTCCACTCCATCACTCTCCTTAACCTGCTCTCACCTTTCAATACTGACCACTTTTGTTGCATTCTCTGGCACTCCGTTAACCTTTATCTTCTCGCGTCCACCTCCATGTCCAACACTTCCGCGTTCGTCTTCCTCGCTATCTAGCTCTTCCCAATATCCTGTTCCACATCCTCTACTCGAAATCCTCCAAGCTACGTTCATTTTATTTACGCAAAAACCACATTTTCAATCCATAATGATTAATAATAGTGATTGGAAAAACCCAATTTATTCGCATGACTATTTAAATGTGTCTTTGTGTATGAGAACCATTTTTTTACGTGTTCATCTCTTTGAGCACATGCAATGCTATATATTTTGAGGATCACCTCAAGCATGTTATTATCCTACGCGCTGCCTTACGATCGAATTCACACTTTGAATTATCTATTGATTTTGTTTTGCTATGTAGAGAATATTTGTATGCTATGTAGAGCAGTAAGTTGTAATAGAGTATGCAAGGTTACCAGCCTTCGCAGTACCCGCACCACGTACAGCTTTCCCTGCTAACGGTTACGGCGCTCTACCGGTCAGTTTTGGCGCATTTTCGCCAGTATGCAACAAGAGAAACCAAAGCATAGTAATGCCCTAGGCCCGCTTTCCTTATTCTGCTCAAGCTAGGATCCCTTCTGAAAGGACTACCTTGAGAGCCAGCATACTGTTGCCCGCGACCCACCACTAGGAGGTATATGCGGTGTACTGACACACCGGGTCACTATTAATTTTTTTTTTTTCAAGTTTTTTTCGAAAGTTTCATTAACATCAGTTTCATGTTTCGTGAAAGTTTTAATCGCCAATTCGCGCATTTTTTCGTGACATTCTCTTGGAAAAATGTTTAAAATTGTACATTATTTAAGTTGTCCTAGGGATATTAAGACACGGTCTCTCTTCCAATTAGTAGCGAATTTTGGGAATGTAAATGAAATATGTCATAAAAAAAGGTAAAAATCTCATGCACTAAGTTGAATGCCTCCTTAATGAGGGTCAGTAAAATAATGAAATTCCACAAAATTATATTTGCAGCATATATCAGAATATTGTTGAAATAAAATTATGCCGTATTTTAAGGTTTATATTTCTGAATTCACCTATCTGTGAAGCACCATCACGTGGGACGGAAGAAGTACAACGGACATCAAACGAAGAATAGCCCATGCTAAGAAGGCGTTCACGGGAAAAAGACAACTGCTGTGCTCAGAGAAGATAGGACTACAAGCCAAAAAACATTATGTGAAAATATTCGTGTGGAGCGTAGAATTTCTATGGATCGGAAGCTTGCACCATTGGAAAAGCTGACCCTAAAAGACTAGAAATCTTCGAAACCTGGTGCTGGAGGAGGATGCTGAAGGTTAAATGGACGATCAAAATGAAGAATGAAGAAGTTTGCAGAAGAGTAGAATAGGAAAGGACCATATGGAACGCCATACAGAAAAGAAGAACGAGATGGATTGGAAAAACCCTGAGGCACAATGGATTTATGAGGAACATAATTGAATGTGAAATAGAGGGTAAAGTCCCTAGAGGAAGACCCAGGAATAAGTTCATGGACCAAATAAAGAGGGAAGTGCATAGAAAGAGATTCCAGGAGAAAATAGATCTTGCATTAGATAGGGAAGGGCGGAAGGCTGCAGTCAGTCAATCTGAGGATTGAACGACTAATGAATGATGAATGAATACATTTTTTAATTATAATTTTGTGGAATCTCAATATTTTCTTGACACCCGGTGATGATGCAGTGCATCAAAACCACGGTCGTGAGAGTAAGTGTTTTTTGTGGAATTGCAATATTATATATATATATATATATATATATATATATATATATATATATATATATATATATATATATATATATATATAATCATTCACTCAGACCGCACAGCGGAAAATACTCACATAAATATTTATACAGAAAGGTAGTTCTACCTTTCTGTATAAATATTTATGTGAGTATATATATAATATATATATATATATATATATATGCTCATTATGCCGTGGTACATCACGTAAAGATTTTTGTGACGTTAATATCTCCGGTGCATGGTGCTCGCAGCATTGTTTAGAAGCGTGAGAATAACGTAAAAGGTCAGTCTGAGGGAGTTGTGGGTGGAACGACGAGAAAGGTGGTGCTGGGTGGGTGGCAGGTTTAAAACTCTCGCGCGATGCAACAAGTCGTTCCTTTCGAGCTGCCGATGCCGACGGGGAAAACCACGAGGAAAAAGCCTTTCTGGCACGGATCTCGCATGTATTGATGCGTGATTTTTTCCGGTGAATCCGCCGCTTACGTCACGTGCCCGTAACTGAGGTGGAGGATGACGTAACGTGTGACACACGTCGTTGTCCGCGCTTAAATATTCGGTGCGCGATACGTTTAGCACGCGGTCGGAATGTATGTGCGTCTATTGGTCGTCCAGTAAAATCACTGACTTGACACAGAAATCGAACAAATGAGATAAGGCGACCTACATATATCGGCAGGCGTAAGGATAAAATATACTTATTTTGTTTTCCTATGGCCTTATAATTAAGGTTTCCGGGCTTATTGTATATTATCCCAAATTACGCTCTCACAATGAGTCGGAAAAATTATACTATCTATTTATTTTAGAAATATGAACTTGAGCTGAACGCTAGTGGAACGTAAGTTTAGTTAGGTTAGGCCACGCTTCGAATACGCCGCGAGTCTTAGGGACCTTGGTCACAAAGATTTAACAAAAAAAATACAAATTAAAGCTGCGCGCTTAGTTGAAAACTGCTACGAGCAAACATATTGTGCTTCACGGCTTTTAGAAGGATTAAAGAGCCTCTATAGACTCGGAGGTGACACACTAGGCTTAGTTTGCTTGAGAAATCCAAAACTGGTGGGTTTCAGGGCGGCACAGAGAATATTATCGTGACGCCTCACTACATCTCTAGGTCATACAGAAGTGATGAAATAAGAGAGGTACGCATTGCCGAACAGATAGATACAAAAACTCCCTCTTTCCGCGCATAATAAGTGACCACAATAAACACTGAGCTCCACTAAATACACTCCCATAATTCACGTCACCATTTCACCTCCCAAAACCTTATCCCTTACATCTTTACTCGGTTGGTGTCCTATCACACCCTGCCACACGCCCATGCGGCGGCTCGCAGGGTGGTATGTAGATGTTAGTCTGGAGAAGACCGGAAATGGTTAGCCAGATGGAGGGGAAAAAATTAAGAAGGGTAAGATATCGTATAAAGTGACGAAGGCTGAGAGGATGTATCGAAAGAGGCAGTGTGTGGAGGACACGTTGAGAGGAACGACATGCAGAGGAGAGTGGGAGAGGAGAGAATGTTGCGAAAGCGCGGATGGGGTGAGAGAATAATAGTAATTTTGGTCGGTATGTGGGTATGAATTCGGAATGAAAATGTCTAACATAAGCCTACTTTTGTTCATTCGAACCCATCCCTTCACTTCCTTTCTGTTTAGACAAAGTCCAAGAACTTAGCTACTGCGTTTATTTCTAGAAAACTGGCTCTCTTTTCATAATATCCTCCATATTGCCCTATCCTTGCATACCTATTTCTCCTCGCGTCGTACACGCTTTCCTATTCTTAAGGTGGTTGGAGCGATTGTCATTTTTGTGCATATTTGCCTGAAACTTTTCATACGCGAGCTCATTAGTAATATATATTGATAAATGCGGGCAAAATTGCGTGTTACCGAATTGTTTTTTTGGCCATTCAACGCTATTTCAACACGTAGTCTTATTGCACTTGACGTGTCTCTAAATAACTCGATTCTATGCATACATATTTTTTCCTTAACGCGAAATAATGCGTTTCTTCTCACTATAATGGTGGTTAACAGATATCAAGGTATCTTGTCTAATAAAAAAAAACGTATTTACAAACGATTTTCCCTCGAATTTTGAATTCCGTGCCGTGAACCTAAGACATAACAATGCTTTAATTGAGACGAAAATGTTAAAATGTAATTCTTGCAACATTTATATAACAACATGTGTGGATATTTCCGATGCATATTTTGATGTACTTAAGTGCCTACTTAAGTGAAGCGTGGTCCTAGAATTTTTTTCGACTTAATTGAGAATTATGAAAATATGCATTCAACGACTCCTGATTCGCGCTCCAAATACCTTAAGACTCCTGATATTCCTGTTATTAAGAGGGTAGCCCACAACGTTCACCCATGGATTTCGCAGTTTACCCCTTCCTGTCACAACATATCATAAATCTGTTTTATTTGATTCTAATTTATTTTCTCAACATGGTCAAACTAACAAAGTAAATTCCATGCAGATACAAATACATCATATATGGGACCGTAATAATGAAACGTGAAAAGAAACTAAGTCTGATTTTCAAAACGATGTCAGTTCTGGTAGCACTGTGCGAGTCTTGGATTCCCTCAAAGAGAGGGACAGAAAGAAAATTACATCGGCTAAAATTAAATTCCTAAGAACAGTATAAATTGGCATATAACCAGATAGGATTCGAAACTAAATGTATGAGAAAATTCTTTTTATTTTAGAAAAACATATTACTGGATACTAGGCCAAATGGAGCAAATATTGAGAAAAAACTCTGCAGAATTACCTCCCAGAATAGCTTTAAATATAAGCGGCAGTCTTGGTCGGCCAATACATTGACGGCTTTAGTAACAGGCTGTAAAGGCGTTATCTGGTGGAATGACATAATTAATGAAAATTGGCAATTTTCCACAAAATATATTATTGTGTGGAAACTTTGCAATTTTAATTAATTCATTAATAAAAAGGCTGTACAGCCTGTGAAGCCATGAAGTAACAAAGGTGAGGGAAGAAAAGATGCGAAGTGTTACGATTGAGTTATTCAATAATAGGCAAGTGAATAATTCTGTTATCGAAACGCTCGATGAGACTTCCCGCGAAGGCTATTTATTGGCAGGTCTTTCCATGGACCTACCATTTATTAGGGTTTAGAGTACGGGGAATCAAATCCAGACCTGTCTCTTCGGTCTAGAGTCAACTCTCAGAATTACTGGCGCACTGCCACGAAAGGGAAAGGGTGAATGGCTCGTAAGAGTGCCCATAAATAGAAATAGTTTGATTGAATGAAATTTATCATTTTGATGGAATTGACCATGTTCATGAGTGGTATATGCGGATATCCTTTCTGTCAACATGAGTGCGATGCGTGAAATTAACGTGGAAGTAATTCCTGCGGTAGAAGTTTTTTTGGGGTCAGCCAAGGTAATTTACGCCACTAAAGAAGGGTGAGTAGGTTGGCAGTGTGTAAATGTCGCTGATGCTCGGGACAACTTTGAAAATGAGGCGCTTAAGGAATTATAATTTTATGCAGCAATCGACAGATAGTGCTTACGTTAATACTTTTAATGGTAAGAGAATGCATAGGAGTTCATTCATGACAACTAAAAAGACTTTTGAATATGAAATTATAGAGCAATGAGAAATATTAGATGCTTCTGGAATCACAGATCAGGACGGAAAAGGACACAATTGTGATTGTAGCGAAATTTGAATAAGGTTAGGGCAGTTAGGTTAAGGTACGGGAAATCAGGCATCCAGGGCCTGTCTCCTCGGTCTAGACTCAACTCTCAGAATCCCTCACTCAGAGAGTGACCCAAGCTAATTTCATCCAGTTAAACTTGGGTCACTCTTAACACTGTCCATGAAGAAAAATCGGGTTTCAATGAAACATCAACCACGTCCAATACTCGAACCGGGGCCCTTCGCAGTCGGTGCGACAGTCATCACTCATGAGACACCAACTCAGTCTCCATTATTCGCTGACATATACATATATTCATAATTTTATTATTCAAGATCTAAGGCCAAGTTCGGAAGGTCATTTTAGTTTCGGTAGTTCATCCATTCTTCCGTGTCCGTGGCGTTCTTTCACTGCCAATTGGCTTCAGGTTTGGTCACTTTATAGCCCCAAGAAAGTGAAACAATTCGTTTTACGTTCCGTTTACGTCAAACTATTTAAATTTTGAACCAGTGACACTGGCGAGTAATAATTTTCGGTCCCGTTCGAAATAAGGTTTAAAATCTCATAATTCTGGGACCAACTTGTAGTCTGCGATTGCGGGTGTGTTTTTTTAAATCTTATCCATTAAAAAAATAATTCGATGTCTTTGTCTGACGAGAACCATGATTCCAACTCTGCACTCAGCAATGCTATGCTTGTTAAAATATTCTGTCGAGATCTGTCGTTTCATCCTCCGTCACAACTACCTGTTTCTGGAAATCACTATTCTGTGTTTGATATTTGATGCCGTGCATCGTTTAAATCCTCAGTAGGTATTGACTGCAATTGTGAAACTCACAATTGGAAGCAAACCAATGAAATACCTCAAAAATTACCAGAAACTTTCATTGATTCGAGTGATTTCAGGTTACCTACAATTCAGAGTGAAACGGCAAGATTGTTCATACTTCTTTTGTTCCGCTAGCAATGGCTTTATGCATTTGGAAACATGTTTCCCCCATTGAGGTCCTTAAAAATATGTTATGCTTCGTTGTTAAAAATGTATGTTGACCATAGTAACGACTGCCTGTCGTTAAGCTACGATACAGCAAGGCGATGTCTGTTAGAGAGGGTCGTTATATGCGGTGATCGGTGGTACTCAATGGCTTTACATCTTTTCAAAAGTCAGAGAATGGCGCTTCAGTAACCTTGATACATTGTAGAACATGCGTATTAAAAAAACTTTTGTGCATAAGGTTCATAATAAGAATAAGAATTATTTATCACTCACAATTTTAGTACAATAATGTGTGCAAATATCAATGAGCTTTAGGCAGCCTCAAAGGTCACAGACCTGTATGGAGACTCTCTTCCATAAATAGAATTCGTTGCTGGCATTAAGCAAAAAAATATATTAGGATATACATTAAACAAAAGCATACATAATACTAATAAGATGATTTCATTCTAGTTCAATTTTGAACTAGGGAAGCGGAGACAATTGTAATAATTCAACTTGCTACAGCAATAAAACCCTAATTACTTCAAGATATAATAAGAGTACATATACGTATGTTACAGTTCTAGTTCAAAACATCACTATTGCTTTGTGCCAATATCCATTCCTTTGTTTATTTAAAAATGTCTTCCTATTTTTAAAACTTTTAATGTATTCAGGTAGGGGGTTAAAAACTTTTGGGTTCAAATACACAAACGATCTCTTAAACAATGTGAGATTAGTTTAAATATCTTTCTCGGGCTTCGCTCCGGGTAATGTTTTCAAAATCCGCCGACGTTTCGGAAAACGACTTGTTTTCCATTTTCAAGGCACGTGTTATTTTTAACGTATTTTGAAAACATTACCCGGTGCGAAGCCCGAGAAAGATATTTAAACAGGATACACCGGGAAAATCTTAAATCATTTAATGTGAGATTAGGTTTTGGAAGCCGCGTATTTAGCTTCCTTCTTAAATTATAAGTATGATCGCTTCCAGAAACCGCGGGCAAATTGCCACTTATCAAATAAAATAATTTCAGAACCTTAAAAATGAACATGTATTTGATGGGAAGAATTTTAACTCGAACAAATATTGGTTATGTATGTTCACATGGTTTGCTTTTAGGCATTACTCTCATTATCTTTTTTGGTAACAATATAGCTGAAACTAAGGAGTTAATATATGCTCCTCCCCAATAAATCAGTCCATAATCTAATTTAGAGTTTACACATGCTAAATATTCATGGCAAAATATTTTTGCGAAATAATGTTTTTATGAAAATAGTTCTCGTTCAAAATTATGCGCGCTTTGCGTCGTCAAAACACTTCCCAAGCAATCTAGAACTTGTCGGATTACGTCACTGAACGCTATAGCTCGCCGTCGTCAATGGTATTATACAGTATGGGGGTACTCGCCTCCGAAGAATATGTCGTCCGGGAGAGGTAGGCATACGAGAGAGGTGGGACAAATAGGACCAAAGTCCCTCCTACGGTCCTTGCGGTATGGTCATTCTAGCAGTATACTCTCACTGATTGCTAGTCTTGGGATGGCGAGTGCAGCTAATTTTTGCGACATATGTAATACGACTCGTTTTCATCCAGTTACGCGGTTCGGCTGGTTTATCTTAATGTGACGAAAAGATAAACGTTTAATTATATTTTGAAAGGCCACGTTTGTCCATTAAAAAAGTCGAGTTCTTCCAGTATAGGATGCTGTACCCTCAAGTAGGGTCAACCTATTTTAACAAAATAAAAACCATGTGATTAAATTATCATTCCCACGTTCATTAATCTAAGGAGAAAGTTTTTCCTATCCTTATCTGTATCTTTAGCGGGCGGGAAAGCTATATAAATAAAAATTCTTATTTAAGATACCAGTGTATTTTACTAATTGCTACGTGCATGTTTGCATTGCTAACATCATTAGTTACAACGGCATTACCCACCTTAATCGTAAAATTAGTTTTGAAATTAGCGGGGGTTGAAAACTTTTACCACAGCTCGTGATAAACTCAACAGATTAACTTAGTTTTCTCAGAAAAATGTTTATCTAACTCATATCAGAATTGTCAGTCTATATGTTTTATATCATGAGGATGGCGATAACTCAAAATTGGTCCATCGGCATTTGAACGCCGAAAAACTGTCTTTTTTCAAATAAAATATCGTAAAAGTACAGCTAAGGATATGAAATAATTCCTACTTATATTAATAGACGTAGGAATGATTATTCAATCACGTAATTTTTATTATGTTAAAATCTATTGACCTTGCTAGAAGATCTAAGCTAACATCCTAAGCTCGACATTCTCGAATTTTTTAATGGCCAGTAGTATAATTTGGTCCTACCTGTGTCGCAGCTCTCGAATATGAGGAGTAAATTTTATGCACGTTGCGGATCTCGTGCTGAAGTTTGTTCCTGGTGAACTCTGAGGAGTTTTCCTGCCCCAGCCGTGCGGTGTTTAATCCCCGAGAGCGCGTTGCCCGCCGCCACAATAGGCGTGGCCTCGCGTGAGTGGGAGGTTTAAGCCTCCACCCCCACGTCTCTGCGAGGGCAAAGTGAAATCGCGCGGCCCTTTTTTTTATCTTCTTTTATTAGCGCCGTTCAAAGAGTGGGCTGGGTCGGGTGAAGTTATACGTGCGCTGAAGCTACGAATCGAAATTGTGGATGTGTTTGAGCGGTAGGAAAGCAGTCGTAACGAACCCCGTGCTAGTGCCTCATTCTATAACGCCTTCTGTCTACTCCCGCCAGTGTCAAAGTTTCTTCACCACACCGTCTTACGCTGAACATCATGCACTTTTCTAGCTCGCTAGCTTTTTATTAACGTCCTTACGTTGCGTCCAGACTGTCATCCCTCTTGAACTTAAGAAAATACTACTTTCATTAACGCTTTTCCGCTCTTGTTGGATTTATAATTTACTCCGAGATAAGAAGCTACCGGCTAAATTTTCCTGAAAGCTTCAGTCACTGCCTTTTTTACCTTGCCTTCTTCATTCTATAAGCCTATACTCTGGGTTTATCTAGTCTTCTTCATTCATCTCGCTTACCTTCAGTTTTATTTTGATTTATCTGTGTTCAATACACTTGTTCTTATTTTGCAATAGGTCCAAGAACGATTAATATCCTTTTACTGGTTGCGTTGTCATCCGAGAACCTTAGCGAGTGACTTTAGATATCCTCTAACTTTTATTACAATATTTATCTCCTTGTAAATTTCTCTTTCGCCGTCCCCTAAGGTATTCTCAAATGTTTGTAAGCAACAGCGTTAACGGGCAGCCTTGAAATCTAACTTGTGCGGTCTGAACTATTTAAAGGTTTTTGTCACCTCTCCCTTCAATCCGCTCATACGTCCAGCGTCACCTTCATAAAATATTCCCTCTGTACTCATTCGAATAGTTTCTCAAAATGAATAAAGCAAGTTAGCACATCCTGACTACTCTTCAATATCCTTCCTTCCAGTGTTCTCATAGCTTACATTTACATTACATTCATTCAAAATTGCGAACCTTGAGAAACTACGATCAGTGAGATCTTAGACATCAAATTAGGGGAATATTCTCCGGAACGGACTGCTTAAAAAGTTTTTCGTTTTCGTGTACAATTAATAACCATAATAGCTTCTACGAATACAAGGATTTGGGTTGTTCCATAGGTGGTGTAACTAGTTGTTAAATTTCTACATTAATATTACCATTAGGTGTGATCTACCCGACAAAGTTGGTTTTGATAGAAGAAGGTGTACCAATACAAAACCCCTGATTCTACAGATGATTTCATTTTTCAGCTTAGCATACGTCCTGCTTCTCTTTATTTGATCCGCGACGCCTATGTCATCTAATATGGTGTATGTAAGCTTGCTCACCCAACAAGAAAAACACCTTGAAAATGGTGCATGTGCGCCGAAACCATGTTCGGCTTTTTGTTAATAAATGTGTAGAATTAACTTAGTATTTTACTTCTTAACCATGTTTGATGCAAGCATTTTCCACCAAGTGACTGTACTCTGGCGTCTCATCTTCTGTTCCACCCACCTACTCTACCTCTTCTAAATTCCCCCAGGAGTTTTCTCTCCATGCCAGTCACTTCTTCGTACGTCTTTCTGTCCATAGCGCTCTCTCCATATTTTTCCACTCCTACATCTCCAACACTTCCACACATTCTCATCATCTTTAGGAAGAGTCCATGTTTTTGCGCCATACGCTATATTCCATATTTTCCTGTTCACCAGTCTTCTGTTTGCATTCTTACTCTCGGTCCCCGTCGTCTGATTCCTTCCAATGCTGAATGCCACCTTCGCTAGCGTATTTCGCCTTTTAATATATCTCTGCTACTCTGCCTATTTTCCCCCGGTGTTCTACCATAGTAATTATATTGTTTATCTAATTTCAATAATAACGCTGTTAATCGTTATTTTCAAGAATAATAATAGCACATCTTTAACTTGCAGTGTAACTCTTACATTCATATGTATGCGTTTGGTTGTATGATGTATTATCATTCATAATTCCTGAATATTTTGTGGCTCGTATTGCAGTGCATGTTTTGTGAGGATACGCCCCTTTCCACACAATATTAAGGTAGTGGTAGGTAGCAGGGTGCTGTGCAGATTACCGCTGTGGCATCACGGCTTTCCACTCTCTTCCGAAACCCAAACCAGTCTTCGCCTAGGAAGTCGTGCACCTTTTCCCCATTTTTTTCATAAAGGACTCCAACTGCCACTGAATTAAATTAATAGACGCTTACTGAATGAAACTTATTTTCCTTCCTTCATCGCATTATTTCTTTTCAGGGTGAATTTTCATTCTTTTTTTAAAGCTATTCTCAGACCGCACATCCCACGAAAAAAGTGAAAATCTTCAATTTTCGTTTTCTTTCGATTGAGCAATAGCCTCTTACAATTGATTATCTCCCTGTCTCGATCATAAAGTGTTCATGTCCCTGTCACAAAGTGTTCATAAAGCGATCAATCCTGTCATAAATTGTTCATGGTCTGGGGGTATACTTATCTTCTGTGCGCTCCCATTCTGTGTCTTACCGCAAAACCCTATCATTTCAATCGTTTAGATCTTGTACACTTTCTCTCCGAGTCCCCGGGATCTCTTTTTGTTTGGTAAATCACTTTCCTGCCTCGTCCTTGATGTGGGATGTCGTCTTTCTTACTGCCGCATAGCAGTCTTCCCTTTGAGTTTTACGTACCCCAATCTTCTCATTGACCCCTCCACCACTCTCCCTGAGCAATAACAGTCCTTTTTTAAAGTTTCTATCGGCTCCTTCACTTCACCTAACAGTTTCCTCTTCCCTCCCTCCTCGACATCCATAATCATTTTATATGTTAACCTTGGCTTCTTAATCCCACATGCTCATTATTCCACATTTCCATTTTTATTCATTTTCTCTTTTTATTTTCTACTAATTTTGAGAGTATCGAAACTAAGCGCGGTATTACCTTTACGGAGTTATCCGCTGGTGCACAAAGGGGTGAAATTACTCGGATCAAAAATCATACATTCTGCGCAATATCTAGGGGTTCGGGTCCAAGTCCCTGTCAAGGAGAATTATTTCTCCCCTGTGAAATTTCGCGTATTTTTACTTGCATTTAAACGTCATTGGACTAGCTCCCGATGTTTCAGTCTCTTCGACTTGTTTAAGGCTTTATATTTGTGATTTTTAAACCTGTATTTGCGTATTTAAGCAAATAATACTAATCGTGGTAGAGTTTTCGACCCCAGCTGAGGCGAATATGGATGCAATGGAGGTGGAGAAATGGAAGAAACATCAAGACGTGCTTTTTGAGCTTCGGCAGGTGCACACAGGACCCTCCGTGAAACTGGTTATCCTAATCATAGGACATGATTAGGAGTCGAGGCAAAAATCGCACTTTTTTGGCATTCAATCGCATTTATCCCAAAAACTATACGGTAATGGTACGTCATATTTTGTAGGAAAGTTGCTCATGTAAATGTACATTTTCATCAGCAATATGAATAACGTGACGTAATCGGTTTATAATCTACGAAGGAAAACATACTCGAAATTTTTAAAATTTTCCCAGATTTTTCCGGATTCCCTTCATATAATGAATCCGAAAAATGCTCACGTCATGCACTCAGTGCATTCCAAAATGATGCATCGTGTGCGGTTACGGTTTCGAAAAACGCACAGATTAAGAGTTATGACGTCCGATCCCTTTTTCGCTGCTAGACAGGATCTAGTGTATTCCGTCCCTCGTTGCACTGGCGGAATCACTTGCTGCTCGCATTCAGGAGGCCGTCATTCTGGGGTCATTCCGTCTGCTACGTAAATGTGACCCCACTATAGCGTAGTCACTCATCTGATGGGCATTGGAAGTTACTACGAAATCTGCGCAACCCCACTCGAGTCCCCGGACATTATGACATCAATGAAACCCAATGCATGTCGAGGACTCAGAGGGGAATGATACAATAGTAACACAAAAGTAATAATAGTTTTATTTCTGTAGGTTACAAAGTTACGTAGAAGTCGTCAAATTGAGAGGGACAAAAAAACATTAAGATACATCAAATAAATAAAAAGGCATACGAAAACAGTAATGATAGGTTTCAGGTATTGTCTGATACAGCAATTGCAGTTTCTTTCATTTGATGCAATTATCAAATTTTATTTTTTTATTGTGAAAATACACTCAGGTCGCGTTGGTCCCGGTTTATACAGGAAAGTGAAAACGTAACCTTGAAGATGTCCTTGACATCATCTGACGGATTCATGTCTCCTAGAACTCGCTGTCCAGTGTAGTACAAATGCCATACTTGCAATATTTGCTCAGGTCAAGGAATCTTGGGCATGGATAATTCACTATCAAGA
This sequence comes from Ceriagrion tenellum, assembly GCA_963169105.1. Classification (NCBI taxonomy): domain Eukaryota; kingdom Metazoa; phylum Arthropoda; class Insecta; order Odonata; family Coenagrionidae; genus Ceriagrion; species Ceriagrion tenellum. The sequence goes on along the minus strand of OY720636.1, from coordinate 56,756,524 downwards.
GTATCTCGTAGACCTTCATTTATAAAACCATGGTCAATGCAACATCCTTTTTTGCCGATGTTTGGTTGTTTTGCCATCATTCGATATCAACAAACTTGACTCACAATGTCAGTGCTGCTCCAAGTCCATTTTATTTTCATAACCTTTTCGTAGCGTTGTGTATGACACCTCTTATATAAGGTACGGAAAGTATTCTTGACCTGTGTTTTTTCCACTACCCTAGGTTAGTATTGGCTTCTGGTTAACTGGGAAATCAATGGATGTCATAAATGGTCAGAGGAGAATAAAATAATCTCACCGCTGTTATACATTTCCCAACTCTTCGACACCTCGAACAATTGACTGCTGATAAATAAGCGCCCATCGTAGGTGATTTGACTTGAATGATTAAATCACTAGATTAAGCTGCTGCCATCGTGAAGTTTTTATATCCCAATTGTAGTTCAAATATTGAGTTCACCTTCGTCAGTTTCACTCGGAGGTATCGGTTGTACTTCGAGAAACCTCTCTCGCATACATCGTCACGAAAGTATTTTCTAATCATTTGGTGTATAGTAAGTGTGTTAATAGATTCAAACGTTGAAGATCTCAATTTTTGGGAGGTTGACATATAAAAAAACAAACTTTGTGACTTCCACGATTTATAATCGAATGTACAACCGGCTTCGCCTGTTGAGACATCATCAGGTAGTACCTTATGATGGAATAACAGCCGAATTGGTGTTAAATTCGTTAATAAATAGTGGAAGTTAAAAATTTTGCATTTTTACAATTAATATTCAAGTTTAAAGTTAAATCAAAGGTGACCTAAAACCTCCCTACCATATAAATCAGTCCGCATGTGGTGTTCTGCGGTGGAACAGTATTGCCCGATTGCGGAAAACAGACTTCGTTCAGTCCACTCAAATTAAATATACCGCGTTTGTCATCGTTTGACGTGAGCTTCATCTTTAGCCACGAACATTATCACCAAACTAGTTGTATAATCTCATGTTCAATATCTCCTCTGCCTGAAAATTGATGCTAAAACTTTCTTCCATCTTTAACGTTCTCGTTAAATCAAACGGGTGTCTGATGTAACCCGGGTCGAAGTAAATTTTATCTTTGTGGAAAATTGCACATCTTTATTTCCGCATTATACATAAATTCCTCTTAATTTCGCAGGAATATTCGGATTTTATAACAAAAAATACGAAAACTTACCATTAACATGAGGTAACGTGAAGTCTACGTTATCTTACTGTTAACGCTAACCATATATTATAAAACCGGGTCACAACGTACCTGATGATGACGCATAGATGCTAAAAAACGTAGTGTAATTAAGTTAAATACAGTGGACAGTAGAAAGCCGGTTTTTGAACGATGAGACGGTATAATACCCAATTATGATGGATGTATAATTTCCGCGATCAAAAGAACGATACGACTCCAAATATTTCGTGAGGTGGTTACGGTTTAATCTGGGCCCCCACTCGCTAATTCTAGTGGCTGCGACTGAAAACCAACTTTTATGGTTCTCACGCTATTATAGATAAATAGGAAATTCTGCATTAGTTTTGCAGTCGATGATATTTTATCACTTGCGTAACACCTCCTTTTCTTCGTACGAGGGCTAAACCGCGGAAGCAATGGTATTGGGTGCATCCAATCACCAGCCGGAGAATATTGAAAGGACAATTTTACAAGTTATTTGAAGATTTATGTAAACATCCTATTACGTGATTTCAGTATCATCGAATGAGTAAGTGTAGTTTCGATGAATGATTCCTACTAGTTGGCCCGTCAATCACGTATTAAAACTCAAAATGGCGGAAGTCCATATCGCTTCGGGAGAATTTATTCGTCACGTTAAAGTGGATACGTTTTCTAAACTGGTCGAAGCTTCGACTAAACTGACATTTACTGTTTATAAAGTATCACCAGCGAAGACATGTACACGTCTGCCCGTATGATTCACTCGGCGGGAACATCTCACTATCGCATTACAGGATACGTAGGTCCAGCCCTATCATTTTTGCCGATCCGATTATTTAGCGGCATATTCACGCACCAGAATTTGAACAACGTGCGTAATTTTTTTTCAGCTCAAGAATAGAGGAAGACCAGAAATAACATGGGAGGTCCCTGCCTTACGAACGAAGCGTCCAAAAAAGACGGAACTTTGATATGCGATCGGTGACCCGTGTTGTTCGGTTGGCGGTCACGTCATTTGCCGTCCCAATCAATGGTCGTTGAGAATTGCCTTCGAGGGAGTGGACCCCAAAGGCATACCTGCCTCCGAGCGTAATCGGCCACGTTTTATCCTCCCGAGGAGATTCGACCCGCTCTTCAGGGTCTTCCGAAATTGCTTATCGACGTTCTACTCAATCCTCCCGGCGGCCTCGCGGCGGAATGAGCTCGCAGCTCCCTCTAATGGGATCCCTCGGTCATGGACCCCGATTCCTCCAGCAGGGAATGGCCCGGGAAAATGTACATTCGAGTGAAGGAATAAAATGGAAAGGAATGAAGTTTGTCTCTCTTTGTCGTCTAAATAATTTAAACATTTCGTGATTTGCGAGCTGTAGTTTAATAGAAGTGACCGAGGTTTCTACTCAAGTACGTCATTATCAAGAGTACATGTATGTATGATGTAATAGTGACACACCGGTGGATTTAAACGGTGGTTGAATATTATTTCACTACCGTGTGGAAACTACTAAGTATTTTAACTCTTTCATCATACTTAAATTCCATAATTTAAAACCGGAAACATTTGAATTTACTATGTATAATCCATTAAAACTTTGATGCGACGTGCGTCTACGGTACTGTATGCAGGAACACATAGTCATAGTCTATGTGTTCCTGCATATGATCTTGTATGAACTTGAAGATGACGCAAAAGTGTTGAAGAACATTGCATTGAAAGTTACAAGTAAAAGCACAAGTTGAAAGTTCAATGTATACATATTATAATGAAATCCTCAACATGTTCTCCATCACGTTTCGCCCTTCGCGGTTGAATCCACATTTAAGTACTTAAATGCGATTTTGGACTCGGGTTTTTTTTTAATTCCAGACATAACTAAGGTTATGAGGCCTTCCCTGCTGAACGAGCTACTGACATTTCTACGTACATTCTATTGAACTCAAACGTTTCACCTCGATACGGCATCATCATATACCGTATCGCTCCGAGCCGTGTATACATGCGTACTTGCGCGAGTATGAGAACGAGTTTTCTTTGAAAATTGCATCCTGTGAACTCGAAAACATGCACGGATGCCCGGATAGAATTCCGTGAAAGTCCATTGTTTTTACTATGACAGGCTTGTGAGCTTTCGTTCTTGTAAATACTCTTGCTTCCACTGACACCATTACATACACTTTGCGTACAGACCTTTGGAGTACCGGTTAACCTTAAGCCATTAGGCGAACTCATCCATGACTGAAGCTGGATTTGAACCATCGACTTGATGATTGCAATGACAAAGTTGGCACGTTGCTAATCTATTTGCCACGGCTGGCGTTTTTCCAGTAATTGTTAACGAGATTTCTGTGTATAATTATAATAATTGGCAACATTATGGCCACTGTGGTACGAAAAAGTATGCGATGGTGTCATTCCTATGAAGATATTTCATCTCAGCCGAAAGCGAAACATAAAAATGCAATGATTTTTCAAGACAATTTATAGACCGTCATTTTTTTCGATTGTTTTCGAAAATATCCAGTAATGTGTCAGTGTCCAGTAAGTGTCAAACCATACGTTGAAATTGGGGGAATGACAAAAATTTGAAAATCAGACCTTAGGATTTTTACGCGGAGATCCGTGTCTAGTTTCAAACAAAGTATACCTAGAAAGAGTACAGCTGGGACAAAAAAATGTCTATTCATATTAATTAATACTGAAATAGGCAGTCTATCATATGCTTTTTATTTCACAAAAATTGGCCGAATTCTTTTGAAGATATAGCTTCTAAACTTATCCCAGACTCAACTTTTTTATGGTCGGCGAGCATTTTTATTCAGATTTTTGCGTCGTGGGCACGCACGTCTCTTCTTAGCGCAAATCTGTGAAAGCGGTCTCATAACGCTGGTTCGTTCGCAATCGCCTAATCATCGAATTGTTGAGCGAGTTTTTAAGAGGAATTACCTAGCTTGCTTCCGGCTCGGAATCCCACTCTCCGCGGAGTGGTGTTAAACTGGTGTGTGAGAAAAATACCCAAAAGTTGGGGGAAAGCGAGCATTATAACGCTGAGGAAGGAAGACAATGTATAACATCCATCTGGTCTTCCTTATTATTTTTTTTCATAGTCCAGAATTAAGGCAAAGGAAAGGAAGGAGAGGAAAGAAAGAAAATGGGTATAACTGTCGCGCACGCGACGTCACAAGCCCGGGGGATGAGGAGGACAATGTCTTCGCCCTCGGCAAGCAAGTAGGAAATCGGTCTCTGAGAAAAAGTCGCTCATGTTACGTAGCCTCGGTTCTATCATCGTGGGAAATCAAGAGTAATAATGCCCAGGAAGAGGTGGCGGACAACGGGTTTCATTCCTCTCCGAAATATGTTTCTCCTGCCGTTGACTCCGATGTGAGTCTCATGAATCTGACAGCTGCGTGTATGTACTGGGAGTGTTGCTCGCATGTGAAAACGCATTTAGTTTGTATAATATACCGCCTCATTACTGCCACTAGAAAGTGGTTACATTTGAGAGGAAATTTGTATACAATTTAAAAAAGTAAATTCAACATAGAGTGACGATTCAGAGCTAAATAGGTGGAACTGCTCCACGATGAAGATAAAAACTGATGTTACAATTTTGCACAAGAAAAAAGTTTATTTCGTGACTATTCTTGACGCACAGCATCTACATATCTGAATAATGGTGCAGTATGTCGAAACCAGTCTTGAAAGAGACTCATTATCTTAGTGAAAAACGAGAACGTCTCTTTTTCTCCTCTTCATAGTATGTTCGAGTTGGAAACAAAATTGTCCATCACATATAAGTGTTCTTAGCCCTTTATTGAATTGTTTATATGACACATTTAGTCACGCTAAGATGTGTGAACTTATGCGAGAGCACGTGCTCAGCATATGAAAATTCTTGTGCTGTATTATGGACTTATTCGCACAAATTTAGATGAGATTTCATAATGCAATTTGAAAAGAACATTGCTCAAGCATCAACCCATACATTGACATGCGTCTCATATGTAAGCTATTTAAACGACATGTTCGCAACTAAAAAGTCAGATCGGTGGTACATTTTAATTGCCTGCCTTTTTCATGGAATATTTATTTGATGAAAAGTTTTTATCGCTCTGATGTGGCCGACTATAGACAAGGACAAGCCATCGCCTTATAATGTTGCTGTTCTCAAGCTCTTCACTCACTTTTCTCTGTTTTGTCACTGTTATTGGAAGCAGCATATGTTCTCCTTCGCATTCAATGGCGGTTATAGGAAAACATGTGTGGTAGATGGGGAAGAAATCAATTATGGACCGTTACCGGCATGTGTGCGGTGTAATTTTATAGCGGCACTTAACGGCGCCGGCTTTGACGGGAGAGGCAGGGTTCATATTCCCTCCACACAGACGCTTTCTTAAGGTATTGTGTCATATTTTCCCTGGAGAAATAACAACCATGCCTCCTCCCATCATTTTAGGCTGACTCTGATGGCACTTGTAGTGTGCCGAGACAATAGTTATACCTAATATTTTTATCATTTCAGCCATGCTTGTATGTATATTTTATATACTTACTGAATGATGACTTATGGCGAGCTCCTCTGCAAGGGAGTTGAGTCGCCGTAGCTGTTTGACAGTTCATAGTTTCCTACTGGGCACCACAAAGATTTTTGGCCGGGGGTGAATGCCAACAAAACGTGCGTGACATTGAATTAAATTCTGAGGTATTACCTTATCAACGTACAAAATTCACATGTGATGTGGTGGGACCGTTCCATTATGACTGACGCAAAACTTTCATTTTTCCTCTAATAAAATTTTTATCGAGTTATTTTAGTTTTAAACCGCAAATATTTTACATTATGTATTTTAGTTTTAAACCGCATATATTTGTCATTATGTGTTGATTAGGGATGAGTCAATTCCACTTTCTTCGATTCCGATTCCGTGGGATATTGATATACCAGTAGCGTACGGTTAGAATTTATCAACTATTGGCTGGAATAAAATAATAAAGACAATTAAGTCGCTCAAAAAGTATATTTATTAACAAATAGAAATATATCCTCAGCTTATTGAGGTAGATATAAAGTACAAATTAATAGCCTACACCCAAAATTACTGAGACAAATATGATGTGATAAATTAAATTTGAATTGAATATTAATCCAACCTGAATCGATGGAATCGGAATCGACTATAGGCGATCGATTCTCGATATCGATTCTAATCCGGAGAATCGGTGGAATCGAGAATCGACATTTGGATTCGACTCATCCTTAGTGTTGATTAGCTCAGCGCTCACATAGTTGCGAGACCATTTTAAAGTCGTGTTTACAGGATACTTGCACCCGCGCATGTACGTGGATGGACAAATGCGTGATCAAATGCTCTCAATCTGAACAGGGGCTATTTTATGACCACGAGTTCTGGCATTTGCGCAATTATGCGTGTTCACTCGATGAAGCTTAAATGGTGAATGTGCTCACGCATCCACTAGCGCTGGTACACACATCGTGTGAACATGGCTCAAGAATAGGAATGCAGGCATGGAAGACGCTCTTAGAGTATTGGCTAGCATTTTTAGCAACCTTATACATTAGCAGCTGCGGAACAAAGGATATTGGAAGCCATGGCAATGTGATGTCATCGGAGTACTAATTAACGAAGAGAATCACCAGTGAAGAAGTCGTGCGATGCGCTTGGGAGTAAAGGTGTTTTAGTAAAACTCATGGAAGCGGTAGGGACTGACGAATTAAGTGAATTCTGAGACAATAGCCTCTTGTAAATAATACTTTACCGAGAAATGATTGGGAAGAATTATTGAGGAATTCTAATTATAGAATACATCAGACAAATCAGGACTAAAGTATAAATAAAATTGTTGCCCAAATGGAGAATGCATCGGAAGTTACAGCCTTCCGATCGGATTGGATGGATGAGATTTTTGGGGAGGCGACCGACAGCTGTCATTTGCGCCATAGGGGACAGTTAAGGGAGGAAGGGTGGATAGAAACCCGGCGTCGGCATTAGCCTGCTCTTAACGAAAGGCGCCAAGGGAACCACGGTTTAACGTTTCATCCGACAGACGGAGTACTGAACTTGAAGTGCCTTCCACAAGACACTCCAGTAGGGATCGATTGTCCTCTTAAAAACATCCTCTGAGGGATTTCAACCCTGGCCGCCCGTATGGTTAGCCAGTACTCTAGCCACCACACCAACCCGATCCCCGCCTTCCAATCATCGTATTGATGACTGGTAATGACAATAATATTTAATTAACAACAATATGTTTTACTCGGTGAGGCTACGGACAGAGAATAACTACAAAAGTATATAGTGGACCTATAAATTAATAATGAATTAGAGTTTTTTGCTGAGATAACTCAATATTATGACTGGATTCGATGGCTGTAAGTACTTTTTTTCCTCTTCCTTTATAGTAGGTTCCTTTGGGCTCTTTGTCCTCCAATTACAGGTTTATTTAGGCATAGGTTGTCGCACCATCTTTTTCTTAGCGACCGTCTTCGCTCCTGCCTCTGAGTAGTTTATCTCTTGCAACAAATTCTTATCTTTTGCTCGTTATTCTGTTTTTGAGTTCGTTCCATTCTAGATAGATTTGAAAATTTTCTGACTCTTGCAAATGATATGTATACGAACATGGGAACTAGTCGTGATATCATCTCCGTGGAAAACTGCGTATTATATAATCATTTCAATAGAAAAAGAGGCTGCTAACTTGTCTATCTGCAAATAAACCTGTACTTCCTGTCAATGCCTAAGGCATAAGGATTTAATTGACCTTTGAAGTATCCCTGAGGGTAAAAAGCCAAAATCCCTTGAATTTTTCCTCGTCGCCATCCAGGAACTTTTGAAATTTTAGGCGCTCACATGACGTGGCACGGAAAGGAAGCCCCTGAGCTTTCCTAAGCTCTCCCTAACCACATCGGTCCCCATCCAGCAAATGCCTTCCCTTTAAAATGAAACGCGGATACGGTTGATAATATGCCCTGACACAGTTTTATGGAGCAATACAAAGGAGGCTTTCAAGTTCCTGGTGATATGATTTGATGAAAACCACCCGCCATCCCATATCACAGCAGGCGGACAAAGGCTATCTTCCATGTCTCTTCCTATGGCGGTAGTCACGCCACACATGCCTCGCGGAAACGATTAATTAATACCCTGCAAATATCTCTCGCTGCCATCGCCATCGCGATGCCCTTGGACAGCGAGTAATACTCCAAGCCGTTTGCCTTTGAACATATACTAAAGAGGAGAATAGATAAAACACACTACGATATTACAGACTGGTTACCCTCTCCGAGGGCCCGGGTTCAAATCCCGACACTGGCGGAGATTTTTAAGTGAAATCCTGATCTCAGATTTAGTGCTCTGCGGAAAACACTTCAAGTATATCATATTCCGTCCTTTTGTGAAGAGTAGGCTAATGCCAACGCCTGGAATATCTCCGTCCTTCCTCCGTTCCCCGTGAAATCATTTCCCTGCCAACCTACCCAGTTATTCTTTAAGGCACAAATACCCTAAGCTGTCGGTGGCCTCCCCAAATAGCAAGCCAAATCAACGATAACACAGCGGAGTATAGAAGCCGTAAAAATGCACATATTAAACGGGCCAGTTATGCAGTTAACATGCTGAAAAAATAGGCATTAACAGTGGAATAATCGCGGTATCGCAATGATCAATGTAGAAAAATGTAAAATGGATTTTTTTGCAAAAATGCTTCTTTTTTGATATTTATGGACAATTTACGTGCTCTAGCCATGTTAGGTGGGCCATTTTTCTCAAATGAAGTACCCTCTACCGCATGAGTGAAGGCTCAATAGTCCAACTCAACGGTCAAGACACCATTTATCCCCCTCTTTAATATTAGGACTGTGAACTATTGGCACTGATTCTGATTGTTTGAGTAATTCAAGAAGGCAACCAACGGTTGAGGACCACTTTCGTCATTTCGATGAGATTGGTCGGTCGATAATGGGGGTGCTAGTCGGGAAATGGACAGGGGATGGTCAGAAATCTGGCGTCGGGATTATCAGGCTCTTGACGGAACGCGCGAGTGTCCACAGTTTTTATGTCTCATCCAACGGACGGCGTACTGCACTTGCAGGTCGTTTCACTTTGCACCATGTTGAGGATCGAATTACCAGAGAAATTTTTCAAAGTTAAATCTAAAATTCCATGCTTTTCTGCACGGAAAGCCTCCCCTTCCTCATCAAGCCATATTTAAGGAAGTCCCTCGTAGTTTTTTTGACATCTTGTAAGCAAAAATTTCATCGTATTTCATTATGGCAGTCGTTTTATAGTTATTGCTGTGGCATAGAATAATTACACTTGAGATTGTACTTATTCATTTTTGTACCACCACTAGTCACTCCAGGCAACTTTCCTATCGCGGTTATTTCTACTTATGCGGCCAGTTCCTAACGTAAAACCGAATCATGTAAGTAGCATTCAAGCGTAATGTTGAAATAAAGAGTTATTTGCTGCTATATCGGAATTACGACAGTGCACAAGTCAGAGACTTACGCTAACGAGGTACCTAAAAGCAACATAATTATCCACCCGCCACTTATCCTTAAGATTTCTCCCATAAAATATTTTTGGTAGGGATTCATAGTCCAAGAGGTCATGTTGAATATCGGTTCATTGTCGGAAATCGGTTCACGTTTTTCAGCCGTGGACTATCAAAACTGCTAGTCAGTTGCACAGGTTATTGCCTGATGTCTTTTACTTGTGAGAATTCTGAGCGGAAATATGTTCCGAGAAGTTTTTTCCCGTCTCGGTATAGAAGGTAACTGTGAACTTCAGGCATTTACCATAGTGTACCAAGCCTTACCAATTGAGGGTTGAGCGGTAACAGCTACTCCTTTACTCACTGCTCACTGTAATTGGTGCCTGATAGTAAATAAATGCTAAAATTTTAATGGACATCGTTTTATATTTCAGAGACAGCCAATGATTCCAAGAAAGCCAACTCATGTATTCGTTATAATGAGTTTTTAAAAATGTGATCCTTAGATATAACTGATCCTTCCGCAAACTAAGGCGTAGACTTGGGAAGCCATTACAATTTTTCTTCGCAGAGAAAAATGAATATGATTGTTGGGATTGTCTGAGTTGATAAAAGGTTGCTGAACCTCTTCCGTTAGAGTTCATTCTAGCTCAAAACCAGGGTTAATGCTTCAGGGCGTTGGATTCATACTTTTCAACGTATGATTTTTTGAACATGGCATTGACTGTATTTAAGATTAAAAATGTATTTATTCTTGAGAGTAGAAAAATCTTATATAATATGAGTTGTTCTAGCTTGCCATTAACTGAGTTGGCTTCTTTTGGAAGTCAATGAGGCATAACTTAATTTTGGAGTTCGCTGCAATTTTAATTCTCAAGCTTACGTATCATGGGGTGGAACTTGCCTCGTGGGTGTAAGCGGTTTAAGCTGATGTGGGATCAGCGAGGCTGAGGATAATTTAATTAAAACATTCCCGCGCTGCCTCGAAGGCGAGGGAAAAATGCATTTCGGTCATCAAACTGTACTTAAGCTCTGGCGCTGATTCCTTCCTGCGTAATAAAACGACCTTGCTCTGACACGGTTCAAAGAGAGAAAGTAATTTCAACCCTCTAGATCTTCAGGGTTATAAAGTAAAATTGTGTGGGCTTAGACATTGTGGAGCAAGGTGGGTTTGTTGTCAAATAATCTCGGTCTGGCCTGCCCTTCACTCATGTTTAAGTTTTTGGTTTGCTGACAAGTTATTGCAGATGAATAGCTTTGGGACGAAAACTAATAGATTTCGAGTGTATTTGATTTGGTTCAATGCATCTATAGAAACCTCTGTCTCCTCTACAACTTATTTGTATGTCAATTGAAACTCATTTTACTGGTTTGATCCTGGTTTACATCTGATTTACTCTCATTTGCAGTAAGTAAATTTTTCTCGACTGATGTGAAACTCATTTTCATAATTTGATTTACAATCCAATTACTTTACGACTGCACTCCAGGTCTTTTACAACTCATTTACTATACGATTCATCTGATTTAAATCACCGTTGCCTTTGCTGTAAATTCGCGTTTCTATTTTTAAATGTGTTTAAAACTAAATTTAAATGAAGGAGTCATATCAGAAGAAATTCAGCTGCAAAGAAGATGTATATGACAAATTTTCTCCTGAGCCGCTTCCTTACATTGGCATTAAAATGAAACCTCCACAAGTTGAAAAAGTTGATAGCAGAAGTATTCACCGTTAACACATTTTTCTTTTGAAATAATTGGTTGGGGATTTAAATTACAAAATCAGTACTGTTTTAGTTTTATATGTTCGTTAAATGTGCAAATAAAAACTTCAATTACTACATTTCGCTCGTTATTTTATGGCGTTGAAGTAAGAGACTTGCGAATACATTTTTCATTCGGTTGTGTTACTTTCTTCAAGCGATCGCGCCCGGGTAAAATACAATTTCGTTGAGCCACCAGTTACTGAGATATTGATGGTGCGTAGCGGTCTACCAGACCAGACGTTGCATCTGCTTTGCTGCGTAAAAATTTCTTTCATACTTGCCCAAGTCAGCTTGCGCGTAATTAATAATTGACGACTACCAACATTTGGTTTCCCTACTGCCACTTTACGACAGGCAAGGGAATTATGGCCTACAGAATAACGTAAAGTAACCATGAATTTCATTAATAATCGTGACTGTGAGGTGTAGAATCTTTAAACTCGAGGTTTCTTTTCCCTGTCCAGGAAAAATTATCGCTGGTGGCTAGCTTCGAATTCGGAGGAAGATTTTTGGATGCTTGGTGTCAAATGTGTTTCGATGAAAGTCAACAGTTTAGCAGTGGTGCTTATCCGTTGAAACCGAAGGAACTATGCCATTTGGAGTCCCTCATGATTTTTAATTTTTATTCATCACAATAAACCGTCCCGTTCAGTGGCTATTTTTGGAGCCATTCCAGAGTATCAACCTCCCAAAACTCTCTGCGGGAGCGTAGCCCCTCCGGGACTGGGTGGTTGTCTGGCTCTGCCTTAGGAGCCTCCACATCTACTATGGTGTGGTACACAGAATTATTCATCAGATAATTTATCGTAAATATTTGATTTTTGCTTATGTGATTTGTGTATATTAATAATTCATATGAATGAGTTCTTAATTAAAATCTGTGACGACTGAAAATTGCAGGAGAAGGCACACGTTATGCGTTCATGTCTTACATGCTCTAACTTCTCAAATAGGCCGTGTCAGTAAATACTTCGTGAATTTATTTTGATGGTTTTTATGAATTTTACCACGTTTTTATTAAGTCGCTTTCTTGTTTGTTTGTTTGTCTTTCCGGGCAAAATCTTGCAACTCAAATTTAACCCACTTCCCGATTAGCTATCGACTTAATATTTTCAGTACAGATCAGATCCAGATGACAATGAATTCTTACGCTATATCTAGCTCTTCAGAGGCAATATGAGCCGCTAATTTCGACAATTTACATTTTATATTTATCGCTCAGCTGTTTGATTTGACAGCCATTTCCTCGCGTTACGAGGTGGCCCAGGGAAAGGAACTGCCCCCCCTACTCTGAATGTGTGAAACTCACACGCCTTTGGCTTAGTCTGAGGTGAGCTCTACCCTCACCTACACCAGACCAACATTCGGGTTGAAGCACTGAGTGAGTGAGTGAGCCATTTTACCACGTTTTTATTAAGTCGCTTTCTTGTTTGTATGTCCTTCCGACTTGCCACCCGACAAAAAGATCGCGAGCGGAAGGCGTCTGCTGCTCGAAATCGAAATAAAAGCGATCAAATTTCTCACCTTGCTAAAGATCGAAAGCCAAAGTTCTTAACTCTAGTGAATGAGTCTCCGGATGCCTATGTTTCTCGCCTTGCCTCTCAGCGAGAATACGCTGCTGAATACGCTGCAATAATCCTTTGTACAAGGACTTGACCATCAACAACTTTGCGCGCATGGACGAAGCGGATATCGTCCGCCGATTAAATTTTTAGATTAAAAAATTAATCAAAAAAACCACGTTTTTATTTAAACTAAAAAGAAGAAAAACATATAATACAATAGATTAAAAAATTAATCTAAAAAACCACGTTTTTATTTAAACTAAAAAGAAGAAAATAAACCACCCTGCGTTGGCCCAAGGTCCCACGATTAAATTTTACAGATAAAAGACTACATGTTCAAAACCAAATACGCGGTGGGCATCAATTTCAATATCTTGAATCAAATTTTTTTCTGTAAATATTCATTACAATAGTACAACTAAAATGTCAAATATATGATGATGAATTTATATCACTTCACTGTCAAATGTAATGCGTCATAAAATTTGCTTCAGAGTTGAAGCATAATTCTAATAATTATGATATTTCATACACCTTTACGGCAATACGGTTTTAATAGAGACAGGAGATGAACATGAGAGAAAAAACAGACAACTCGATTTCTTAAAGCTACTTCTGGGGAAGTCACTTAAACATCAAGGAAACTCAGGGCTCCATAATAAATAGATTTTGAAATTGATGCGCAACACGTTTTTGGTTTTGAACATGTAGTCTTTTATCTGTAAAATTTAATCGTGGGACCTTGGGCCTAGGCAGAGTAGTTTATTTTCTTCTTTTTAGTTAAAATAAAAACGTGGTTTTTAGATTGATTTTTTATTCTATTTTTTCATTTCCTGTCAGAGTTCGAGAGTAATTGGCTATCAGCGGAAATAAACTTAATAAGTAGGTTGTTCTTGAAGGAGAACTTGGCAAAAAATATCAGCATTCATGCTGATAGGTAATATATTGTTTCCATGTCGTTCGTTTTTACGAGTATATTATATGAAAAATAAACTTTTACTGGAAATATTAAATTTTTTATTCTGTTTCTTTTCTTCTATTAATGTTTATCTATTATTTTATTCCGCTTCTAATTACAATATACTATAACCTTTTTATTTATTTATTTCAATTTATTTATTCATAAATTTTACTCAGGTACGTGTCAGAAGATTAAAAATTATCTCTATCAATGAAAACTGAGTTAAGTTGGACTACTAAAATTTCGTACTTGAATGATATTCAATTTCAGTTAAGTTTTCGTCTACCCTCTGAGCGTTTCCTTCATTTGAAACGGTGACCAAATTCCAAGGGTCAAGTGACGTAATGCGCAACGCTATGCGCATCGAATTTTTCACCTTGCTGGCCAACATCCATGTTTTTGTTGTGTGTGATGTGATGTCTATTTAATTATTTAATTTTTAAGTGTTAGTGAGGTGTATGTTGAGATTTTATTATCACCCGAGCTTCATAGAGCGTTATGATTTGTGGGGACCAGAGTTTAAATAGAAAGCCTCGGATATTATCACCATGTTGCGCTTTCTTAGTCGTAGGAAAGGACGGGACCCTCAGAAGTCAAGCCAAACTAAAGCTGGCGCCCAGCGACTGATCCCCAATAAACACCTTATCCAGTGCAAAGTCATTCTGTTAGATGGTACAGATTTATCAGTTGACTTGTCGGTGAGTGTAATTTAATTTCATTTGAGTTTTATATACATACGGCCTATTTTGTCAACGGACTCAGCTGCGCTTGTGTGAGCTTTATAGTTACTTTGCTTATGTTTCAGAAAAAAGCCGTAGGAAATGACTTATACGAGCAAGTATTTTATTCTCTGGATCTCATTGAGAAGGACTATTTTGGGTTACAGTATACCGATGCCAACAACGTCCAGGTATGGTTTCGAGTACATAAATTTTTTATCCTTTTCTTTTTGACTATCAACTTCAGGGGTTTCAATTTCTTTGAATGAAATTGTTTTTCTTTCAGCACTGGCTCGATCCGACAAAAGCTATTAAGAAGCAAGTCAAAAGTAAGTACATCTCTGCGTTTACTATCTATCTGTAAAAATTGTTATTATTGCATGGCATTGTTCATCGGAAGACAAAGCTGTGGCCTTCCGGCAGCATCTGATTCTTGTTGACTGCCACATAGTGTATTTTTTATCATTAAATCCTGTATAGAATATTGAACCAAGGATAAATCATTATTTGCATACCGGACAACACCTGTGTCTGACGTTAAATCACACGATTCAAATAAAAAATGAGTAATTTTCTGTCTTAATTCAAAGATACGGTGAGCTAATTTGTTGGTTCATGTGCATTTGGTGTTGTTTAATCTTGCAGACACATTCGTTCTTCACGAGTTATAGTAGGAATGTCGTTGCCCGTTTTTAGACTCCTCTACATTGTCAATTGGAGGAAGTAATTCCTGATTCTTTGTTACTAACTTCCGTTGGTACATTCAGTTATCAGTATCGGAATAGTTATTTTATTTTTCAATATATCATACCTTATTTTTCCTTTTTTATAGCTAAATGCGGTATTTCCATGGGTGAGTTTTATGTTGTTTCTATCCATCTTGTGTGTGTTCTTCGTAATAATTATTAGCTTGCTGATATGGCCATTCCATGAGTATTTCTCTCTGCTACCGAACCTGCTTACGCCACTGTTCTTTTCCCCTGTATGTTGATTTCGTAAATTATGGATATCATTTTGGGAGTGATTTCATCGTAACAAGATGCGATGGAATGTCGTAGGATCATCATCTTTGTCAGCTGTAGCATCATCGCATATATGAACAGCAGAAGAATCTATGCGAAATTACTGATACTTTCAATACTCAGTGAACGTACTCTCATCGGGAAGGTTTCCCCTGACCTCTGGCTTTCTTAATTAGGTTTGAATGATTTGTATACATGCATAGAAAATCTTCGTTTATCTTTGAGTGTATTATTACATTAGCTTATGTTTGCCTTGATTGTATTAGATATACGAGTTTGATTAAGCTTTACTCAGTGTGGTAATGTGTATGATCCTAAAAAAGCAATACCTCTAGAATCCCAGAGTCATACTTCAACAACCCATCTCTCGAAGGAATATTAAGTACTGCTTTGCCCTATGCTAATTGCAAGATTATTTCATTCATTCCTTTGTGCAGTAAATTCAGTTTTTTCGCCATGCCCTCTCCATATTTTTACTCTCATTTTCATGGACTACATCTTCTGGAAAAGGTAATCATGGAATGTCATTTAATGAGATGCATTAAAAGACCATTGGGATGGAGATTCATCATTATCAAACTGAAGTAAAAAAAGATTTGCCTATGTTATGAACTTAAAGCCATTTGAACAGTATACTTAAAGTTCTTTGGGTGCCATTGTGAATGAAATAGCGTTAACGTTATCTGCCAGAAATAGCTTTAGTTACACTTTTGTTTCGAAGAATAACATGCAATTCTTCAAAGCAAAAGCGTAACAAAAGCTATTTCTGGCAAATAGCATTAATGCTATTTCATCGAGTATAGCAGCCTTTGAGTGGACTACCATTGTTTGCTGGAATTACCTGCTTGACATTTTTTGTGGAAGATGCTCAATTACTCAACACAATGTCCACTACCTTTTCCTTCATCACTGATCATGACTGTACACTCTGGGAGTGGTAACCAGGAAATACCTTACAACAAATGAAACTCTGATTATGTCAGGCACCATGGATGCAAAACATTGCTCACTGTGAAGCTACTTGGTCAGTATTTTGAATGAAAATAGGCATAGTGCTGATGATATCAGAAATAGACTTTCACCTAAATAATCTTTGCCAGTTTGAAGGAGCTGTTGAAGAATGAATTTAGCGATTTGCAGTATGGCATTGTATTGTTCCTGAAAGCAAAAGAAGAAATATAGGATATTCATTGGCAGTTATTTGAGAAAATATTTGTTAATTTTCATTGTCCTTCACCAGTTTAGTTATATTAAGCAGACCAATGGTTTGATGAACCTTACAGGCATCATCTTTAGGGATGATCAGTGCTCGAAGTGCAAAATGGATGTCCCTTAGTCAATGATCTGATATAGGGCCTTTTATGTTTTTTTCCTCTTTGGTAGTTTTTAGGATGGGTTTCCTTGAGTTACTTTGGATGAAAGAAATCTGATACACAAGTAGGTGAGCTAATAACTGTTCAGCAGGAGAGCATGTTCCTGAGGAAGTAAAATGAACAGTTGGTGAATAGTGCAAGTATCATGAGGCAGTGGATTACTTGAACATGTAAATGACAGAATGATCAGGGTGGCGCTCGTCATGGAAAACTGGGAAAACCTGGAATGGTCAGGGAATTTTGAATTTCTGGAAATGTCAGGGAATTCTCGTAACAGTTAGGGAGAAACTGGAATAGGAATCCTCATTATTTTTCTGCCATTACGTTTGTCGGCCAGTCTTTCCTGCCCCTTATTTCACCAACTAAAACTTCCGTCCTGAAAAACCGTCGCTGACTTGCATGGAATAAGCACCATCAATTCTTGGAGTATTCAGTTGTGAATCATATTAGTTCTAAATCTTAGTTATTTAGTTGTGAATCAGACGTACAATGTATCCCTTTTGTATATCCTTATTGCGATATTTGCCTAGTTGTGTTAAAAATCATGATCACAATGTATTACGCTCATCACAAGGTATCCGAGGCTATTTTGTTTGGAAAATTTTACCTCGCATTTTTTTTTAACTTCCAAAACTCGGGTCGAGAGGTAGCTGGTGCACACTAACTCATAGTAAATACATGCTGGCAGTTCTAAATATACAAGATGATGATTAGAAAATTTAAAGCTGCCGCAGAACATTTAGTTCAGCAGAAATAAATATTTAAATAATAGGTGACCTTTTGGCGATCGGTCAAGGAAATTGGTAAATCCGTCAGGGAAAGGTCATGGAATTTGAAAATATGATATCAGTAGCCACCCTGATGATGAATGCTGAACAAATAGAGGAAAAGCATAGTGTAAAAAGTAAAGCGTAGGAAAAGCATACCAAGTATGTGATGTGAAGAGGTGAAGTGTACAGATCCAAAAGTAGGGGGCAAAAATTATATTAGAGAGATTTGGTATCTCAAAAATGATTAAAACAGCATATCTGAATCAGACCAGATCAGACAGGTCAGAATCCTAACCAGAATCTCAAAAATTATTAAACCAGCATAGACGTGCGCCGACCATGTGTATTAGTATTGCTATAATTTTTTAATCCTTTTCAAATATCTTTGTGACTGAAGAGGCAGACCTGAGTTTTTGGGGGTGAGGAAGAGGGCACATGGCTTCATGAAAACCAACCATAATGCAGCAGGTGGAGCCTAGCCTCGTGGAAATTTAGTCATTCTCAGACTTCCGTCGTGTACACTTTGCGTTTCAGTTAACTATGTTGCCAAACCTCTTTTGCATTCGTGCTTTTGATGTGCTGTGGTGATCTTCCTGAGAGAAAACATGTCAACATCCATCTCCCTCTCTCCCCACCCCACCTCCCCAGTGTCGAAGGTCCCACCTTCTGCTGCGACGCGGCTCTAACCGTTCCAAGCACGCACGAAGGCCCAGTCGCAAAGATATTTGAAAAGAATAATAGTGAAAGGTAGGTATTTACTTTTCAAGAGTGTGCCCTTTCGATTTCCTGTGTTAGTCTGTCATTTTTATTATTCATATTTTTATCTATTTCACTGTGGTGAAAATCCATTCATCTTTGTCCTGTTGTTGTTGGTATGTGCTTGATTACCTTGCTTCTTATGATGAAATTCCTCAAATGTGTACTCAATATCATATTTTTTTCTTTGTATGTTTAGCCTCAGCCTATTTATTTTATACTCTTGCATAATTTGTGCATCATTTGTGTGTACTAAATTAAGATCGATGTATTTAAATGTCAATTGGGATGAATATTCCATTTTCTCGTCGCATTTGAAACACTTAATACACACTTGTTACATTTTAAATTTGTGAATGCCTTCATTAAGGGTTCACTAGTAATTTGAAAAGCTGAATAGTGATTGGATTGAGTGGACTCTGTGTTTGGAGCCAAAAAATCTCTGTGTAAATGTTAAATTTTCTTTTACTTATGCATTTACAGTAGTATTTACTCTTTCAAACCCCTTTCCATGTGGAGTCATTGTCCCAAGGGTGTATCTGTGGGCAGAACCACACAAAAATAGCTTTGTTTACCGTTACAGTGCTTGGCTCGCACCTTGAGTCTTTCTCCCTTGGATGCATTACATCCTTGACTCATTCATGTGCATCATCCTCTCTGTGAGGGAATATGCATTTATCTCATTAATGAAAGTGTGTTGACACATACTTATTTCTGTTTCGAATTATATGTAATCTTGGAAGCAATAGCATGTTTCATGTACACATTCAGTGATTATATAGCCGAAATATCGTATGGACTTCTTCACATACTTATTTTCAAGTGGAGAAACATCTCTTTATTTAATGAATTTTTTCTTTCCTGTATTTAAACTGAAGTTTATTTTTTACTTTATTTTAGAATTTTATTTTAGAATTCTGAATCTTAATCTATCCAATCCTTATGTTGGTGCTTGTGAAGGATTACAGAGTAAGAATATTGAGCTAAAAAAGTTGTACAAACGACTGTGTGTGCTGCTGTGTAGGCTGGGGGATATGAGAACAACAGCGGTGATGACGGGAGAGATTTAGGAAATGTAATCAAATGAAGGAAATGGCCAAGTGAAGTATGTATGTGGTTTTAGTTGCTATGGATTAACAGCCTTGAGATAATGAACTTCCAGGGAGCATTTGATTCATGCTATTTGACCTGGGATTTACGGGATCACTCTTAGCTTTTTAAAGAGGAAGCCGATTGTAAATAAGAGTACATAATAATATCTTTAAAGAAAACCAAATGTCTTATCACCCCAGCAAAGAAACTATTAGAAAACACCTTGCATTATGAAGTTGCTAATCGCATGGAGATAGGGAAAGGTACCTCTGTTTAGGTACTTGGTGAGTGATGTGCTGATGAGGTTTGAACCAGTATAATTGGATATGGATTAGTAATTGGCCTGGAGAATCATTGGCATTTTTCATGAAGAAGAGTTCTGAAAGGGCCAAGGGCAGCAAATTGTGACCCATGGAGATAGAGATTTATATGTGGAAATCAAATTTGTCCATGCAAGGTGAAACTGAGTGTCCTTGGAGTTCAGGGAAAAATAATAGAGAAGTCAAGTGAGTGGTGGGGAATGCTGACTCTAATTTTTGGCCAAAGTGCCTCTCTGACTGCTTGGAATGCCTAATTGAAGAGGGAAGTTATTAGATGGGAAAAGGAGGGAACATGGTGAAAGAAAGGGAGGCTAACATTCCAATTGTCATTATGGCACCTAAG
Organism: Ceriagrion tenellum; assembly: GCA_963169105.1. Classification (NCBI taxonomy): domain Eukaryota; kingdom Metazoa; phylum Arthropoda; class Insecta; order Odonata; family Coenagrionidae; genus Ceriagrion; species Ceriagrion tenellum. The sequence goes on along the minus strand of OY720636.1, from coordinate 56,736,131 downwards.
AAGACTTTTAAGAATGGTACCGGGATCACCTGATTGCTATAGTTTTTGGAAGGAATGGTGTGCATTTGCTGGGAGAATGCTCGCTCATCTCATGCGACTTGAATATGGCATAGTCAGTCATGATGAGTAAGCAAGAATGTATTAGGTGAGTTAAAGTAAAGCAATATATTTTGTGCCGTTTCATGTTTACCAGCTGCTTGATACATAGTTCTAGCCGTTATGAATGTGTTCAATGGTTAGGTTTTTGCTCTAATTTATGTTGGTTGTAATTTCTCAAATATCTGAAATGTAATGGCTAAATGCTTAAGGTAGTTTGAGCGATATAGTTTCCAAGTTATAATGGAGACTTTATTCAAATTAGATGTTTTAATTTCAGCAGCTGTAGAAAATATGAATTAAATAGTGAATTATTAATGGCGTAATAATGTACTTCTATATGATTGAATTTCGTAGTAAAAATATTGCATTAGTCTTTAATTTGACTTTTTCATGAGATACATTTAAACCTCTTCACAATGGAAGGATTTTTATGATTCTGAAAAATATTACTATGGGACAATATGATTTATTTTCATAAATAGTGATGAAAACATACAAACTACATAGTGTTAATTTTTTGATGAGATCTAGGTGTTAGAAGTTCCTAATTTCTTAAATAAGGTCTCTCCGGAGTGCATAAATGTATCATTTCCCATGTAAATAGGATGGTATTTGTCATCAAAAATCTTGGAAAGTAGTTCGATGAGGGGCTGGTATTTTGATATCTTTGGAAGGGTGAGATATTTTTCTTTAAAATGAGACCAGATTCATTTATTTCATGGTGAAATGATATTTTGCTCTAACTGCCTTAGTGGCATGTTGTTTTCCTCCAACTTACCCCTTCTCAGCCTCTCATCCATCCTTCAACTTTCAAATGACCATACAGATCAAAGGTCACCGATACCACCATCTCTTCCAAGTCCTCTGCACCAAGCTGAGCTCTCAACCTCTCCTACCAGCCTCCCCTTGCCCGTGCACCCTCTCCCCATCCACCAATGTATTTTATGCACCCTTCAAGAATATGTCTGAAAAATTTACATTTGTGAACTTGAATGGTTGGCATTGAAACTGTTGAAACATTTTTGTTAATTGAGCATTTCTCGATTTTTGTATTTCATTTTCCTTTTGTTTCTCTCTGGTGATTTCGAGTCTGTTTTCGTTTATATTGTATAATTTGTAACACTGTTTTGTTGAGTTAGTTTGAGTGAGATCGGAGATTGTATTTGAGTTACTTTTCAATAAACATGGCATAAATTTCATGCTTAAGAAGTCACAGTCATAACAGATGGCAGGTTACTGATTGAATCTTATTTTTTTTTCTAGTTGGGCCACCATATACATTCCGTCTTAAGGTTAAATTTTATTCCTCCGAGCCAAACAATCTTCGAGAAGAGTTGACAAGGTAAAAATAAAATTATTACTGTTTCTGACAATTATTCTTTCACCTAACATTCTGAAAATTTTTTATTACGACATCTCTTTTGATTACTTAGTGTATTTTAGGACATTGATGTTTTTAAATGAACAGTTGAGATTCATTTTAAGAAATAAAGCATTTTTTATCTGTTTAAATATTGTGTTAATTCTGCACAATCTTGAGCTTCTCAAGTTTGATAGTTTGTTTTCACTATTTTGATGAGTTAAATATAGAGTTTTTCAATTGAAAGTTGTTGTTTGATACTGTTGTTGTTATTATTAAAATTATTAATGTTTTATTACTCCTTTTCAAAGGCAAAATTAATAATTGCTGATCTGTCATTGCTATGTAATTTAAAAATTCTGAATTCTTTTACTTACAGGTACCAGTTTTTCCTCCAGCTGAAGCAAGACATACTTGATGGAAGGCTGGAATGTCCTATACCTATTGCAATAGAGCTTTCTGCTCTGTCTCTTCAATGTAAATATTTTGATTCTTTACTTAAATATTTTTTAATTGCATGAAATAGATGGGTGATGCTAAATAGAAATGGTTTCTCAGGCCCGTGCATCCGCGTGTTAATTTGGTGGTAGGCTATTTGCCTCCTGTTAGAATTTTGAAGTAGAGTTTCTAGAGGCACCCAGTCAGTAAAGGATGCAAAAAGTTAAAATTTTGTCTGCCTGGTGGCACCACATGGAAACGATGGTTTCAGACCTTTTTTCGGTGGAATTCCTTGATATCAGGGATAGAAGGATTAACTTTGCAATTCCACATTGTAAAAGATTTACCTATTTACGTTCGGTTTCGCCGCATTGCAGCATCTTCAGGTGATGCTGCACTGCGGCGAAACTGGACGTAAATAAATCTTTTACAATGTAGAATTGCAAAGTTAATCCTTCTATCCGTCTCGTCGGCCCTGGTGGAGGTGGGGTAAAGTCCTCGCCTGCTAATCCGAGGGTCACGGGTTCGAGTCCCGCCTGGGTAGAATATTATCTGCCCAGGACATGGGTGTGTGTGTTCGTCTATTGTTAATGTTAAAACACCCGATGTAAAAGGCCTTTATTTTGCTGTTTTCAGGGTGGTGAGTATAAATAAAAATATCCCTGACCACATGGAAATTTAAATTTCCTCTCCACCCCTGATGCCTGCTTTCCTTATACTCACTTTAGTTTCAATTATTTCAGAATCTTAGCAAAAAGACAGTAGATTGCACCAAAGAGAAGAGGGAAATATTTTTTTTGAGATTGATGAGAAAGTTCTATCGGGTTAATAATTAGGCAAAAATTAGGCACTGACAACATTTTTGTTATCATTAAAGCAAAAACTCATCATTTAACATAGGATAATACAGAACAGAACCATAGTATTTTTACTATGCATTGACTAATGCTGCAATATAAATTTAGTATATACTTCAGAAAACAATAATCACCAAAGGCAGTACTATGTTACTAGACACATTTTTGGCAAATTCTCTGAGTTGTACGAGGAGCTACGTGCAGAGCTAGCAGGCATGACCCCCAGAGTATCCAAGTCTTTCCTTGCTGTGAGCCACTGTTGTCTGCATGGCATGCCCTGGCGCCTGCCTGGCGAGGGACTATGTTAGAGTAGGCAAAAAGAGCACACATGCAGTTTATTGCCATCAGTAATTCCTGGAAATGCATTGGCTGGGTCCATCTAGAGAGGAAAGAAACAGGATGATCTGAATATTGGGAATACAACACATAATTTTACTTAAAATGCATATTTGAATATGCAAGTGTCAGTAAATAAATTATACAAAAATGAAATATGTAAGAAAAAGCAACTGAAATATTCATCAGTAACAGTAATTTACTTGTGCATTAGTTTTGCTCTCTTACTCAGGAAACGATCAAGCATTGAAATATGTGAAAAATATTATCGATTGTTCATGTAAAATAGATAATCCTCTACAGCAAATATGCGAGACAAACAAAAGTTACCTGTTAAAAAGAATGAGTCACTCAATAATAGATACTTCTAATATTGTGCTAGATAAAAATTTAAATACTTATCTTTCTTTATCCAAAGAGTGGATTCTCCTTTCCATGCTATCTGAAGTGGGCCCCTTCCAATTCCTTTTTGCCTTGACATATTTGCATGCTATACACACAAAGCACTTTTCCCGTCTCTTCAGGAGTACTCAACGGGATCTTGGAAGACTGCCCCCACCCACCCTTGACCCACTCCCGCTCGCACTGGTGTCTACATCTAGGAGCTAAACAGAAAACTACATGATTAACATTCAACACTAGTTGTGCCTCTTGGAACTTCTTCCTTGTTAATTCAAAATGGCCTACCATGTCCTGCCCTTCCCTGTGGTTTCTTATTTATTTGATGTAGGCCTGCAAAATTAATGACCATGGTATCTATTCACCATTTGGAGAGAGGTTAGTTTGTAGTAGCTAGTGCACCCTTCGAATGACTGGTCCTTGTAATTTACTACAAGACCTTTCCTTTTTTGTTCTTCCATGACTGGTTATCTATCTCTCAAACAGCAGAATTCTTTGACTCCTTCCAGCTTCTGATGCCCTCATTACACCTGTTGCCTTTCATCTGTCAATCACTATAGTTTTATTTTTTTTTTTACTTGGGAACAATTTTTCATAGACATTTCAAAGCTATGAAGACTCATCTTAAGATCCTCTGTCTTTGCTGCTACGGCTGTGCCATTGGTAAAACGTAGCATGTGGCCTTTTTCTCTTCGTATATGCCTGCCTAAACTTTTTCTTTGACTGTTCGCCCACCTTTCATTCCATAAGGGAATAAGCTTGCATCCTTATCTTACACCTTCACTACTCTTGCTTCCTTAATATTTGGTCTTAAATTTTTCACTACCATCTGGTCTTCATAAGGCCTGTAGATGTTCTCCACTGACGTACATCTAGAATTAGAGTCCAGTCCTACACGTCAAATTTCTTGTTTAGATTTCATAACTGCAATGAAAGCCGAATAAAATCCTCTCCTCATCTATTGTCTGAGAGGAGAGTAAGTGGAAGAATAGGTTCTCTGGTGCCCCTACTTCTCCTGCTACCAAAAATCTTTATCCTGGCATTGCTTTCCTTTATATTCCATCCTTTTATGATGATTATTTTTAATATCTTTGGTAATGATAAAATTAGACTGGCAGTCTTGAGAGTTGTCTCAAAAATCTGGTGTACATATTGATAAATTGATAGTTATTACAGCTTAGCATCTCTCTTCCCGGCAATTTGGTGCCAAGTATTTTTTATTTCTTGGTGTGATATATCCAATGTTAATGAGCTGGTAAAATATTATTCTTTGGTGCTCTGCACCGTCTGTAATTGGTGTGTGATTGTGAAAATGTGAAAGTTTCAAGCTAAGTGTAGTGTTAGTAGCATTCTGTTGTAGAGTGATTCTAAGCAAGTTCAGTAAACTCAATCCTTTTTCAGCTGAATTGGGAGACTATGAAGAGGGTGTACACACTCCAGCTCTGATATCAGAATTTAGGTTTGTTCCCAATCAAACTGAGGATATGGAGTTGGCTGTTTTGGAAGAATATCCTAAACTTAGGTATGTTGTCAATTTAAGATTTTGATGTATTATAATTGCTCTTTTTAGTAGAGGATATCTGTTTATGCTTGTAGCTAGCTGTCATCTTGTCTTGAAAAGTTGTAGTTTCAGTTTACTTCCCACATAATGAAAGATTGTGTCTTCCTACGTATATCCTATAAGCCACAATATATCTAGTTTCAACAGGCATATTAGATTTTACTGGAAGAGGTACCATTGTATTTTTGCTGTTCATTGAAAGTTTTACTAAGTTTTTCATGGTTAAATGTTCAGGTTTGATAGAAATCTTGCATGAATTGGGTGAAATTAATGCTGAAAAACTTTCAAGATATTTTTTATCATGACCTTAGTCTTGTGTTCTTCCTTGAATCATAGTTTGCTCGTATTCATGTACTCTTAAGATGACCCTCATGTAGTTCTAGTGCAGGTGTTTCTTACCTTGTAAGAGTTAACTCATTATTTTGTTAAGTATAGTAGGAAAGCATAGCAATGTAATGAATATAAAAAGTTAAATACTGTTCCTTATTGGTGTCCCAACTGTTTTTCTTATTTATCTGATGTTGACCAAGGTGCACCAAGAAAATAATTCAATCCATCTTGGGCTAAGTTCACATGATATCCAGTCATGTGATATTTTGAAGTGGGATGATGTAAGTTAATCTGTTCTATTTCTATTTGAAACACTTGCAAATTTATGAAACACCATTTTCTGTTCTCATTGTGCGTTAATATTACTGCAGTTTAGTAAGTTTTCTAGAATAGAAATTTGGCGTGGGCAAAAGCTTGTGTGCATGCCTTATAGTGCCTGACCTTGTTTGAATTGACAGATGTTGTGCATTTTATATATCTTGCTTGATATTTTAATTATTCATTTCCTAATCTGATGTAATAGTGTCAACCTTACCAATCTCACATACAGTAATGCTGCATTCACATGCTTCTTGAGCATTTGGTGGTGCTGTTCGCTACGGTCTTTAGTTGGATTGGTCTTGAACTCGTTACTGTGCCTCATCCTCAGTGACCTGTATGTGTTTTTGTTACCAGATGGTTGAATGTCATCATTTAGATGAACAAATGCCCATCTTCGTCTGTCCCCATCGTGAACTTGTACACTTAAATCACATGGTTTAATGTCTAAGTGAATTCTGAAAAAAATACATAATGTATATGTTCTTTGTACTCCCCCTTCCAGTCCTCTGAGTTGCAACAAATTTCTGAGGATACTGGGATGAACCACGCTACTACCTTTATGGAGTCTCCCTCAAGTGTTCATTGGTGCAAAATTCCATGGAGGAAAAGTGGCTTGCATAGACCAACCAGGATCCCTCGATAATACTCTTAGTGCTTTAGTCATATAAAATGCCTAGGCATCTTCCTCCCTCATGGATTTTTGTAGTCTTTAGTCTTCAAAAATCCTCATGAGAGGAGGATGCTTTAGTGACTTGACCTGCGAAATTGCACTATGGGGAATATCGAGGGATCAAGATTGGAGTCCAGGGGGCTGTTCCTCAGAGCTACAAGTCTACAAGTCACAAGTCATGTGACCATTTTCACAAGGCAGATGGGTTACTCTGACATACCGAACCGATGACTTCTACTAGTCCAAAAAAATGGCAGGCCTAATCAAGACCATACGTAACTGGTATTTTGATGATTACGATACATTTGGGGTGTGCACCTTGCAATATTTCCAATTCAAAAGTTAGTGCAATGTTTTTGAGTAAATACAAATGATTGAATATGTGATGGAAAGTATTTAATGTCACAACTTACCTTAAAAGATCCCAAGTGAATGCGAGTTTTTGGGATCACGTAACAACATTAGATATAATCATTTATTTCGACGTATTTCTTATAGGATGAGCTCTAAATGGTAGTTATTAATAAACCATACATTTCAAGATATCATGTTTAGTTGGTTTTTTTCTTTATTAAACCACTAATAATGGCGTTACAACATAATTACACAACGAAACTTCATGGTAACATACCGTACATGGAGACAATAACATTTATTGTAACTTCCAGTTCGTATTTCCTGTTATTATTGATTATATTATTCAACAGAAACGAATTGGTAAGTAGTTGTTTATTACTAATAAGTTAAAGAGTGTGAAACATCAGGATATTTAATTATTTTCTCTCGACTGCTGTGTCGTCGTGGATTTTGTCAGAAAACAAGTCAACAAACAAATGAAAGTCAACTAGCACATAATTTGAGCTTATATTGTTTTTCATGTCAGTATATATCAGTCAGTATAGTCAAATTGGAGAGGGGGTTGGGAGCTAGGGACGGGAAAGGGGAGTGGGTGGAGAATGGGTGGAGCCAAGGCCAGGCCGGGAAGCTGGTTGGGGAGGAAGGATTAGCCGGGAATTGTGCCGGACCCCCTATTGGGTGAGTGACCTTCAGAGGGACAATAGAGGCATGAGATGTTGGGGAAAGGAGAAAAGGAATAAGAAAAGTCCTTATTTTCGTTTCTTCCCTTTCACCCCTCCTCGACCTCTCATGCTCTCTCAGACTCCTTTCGAAGTGCAGTAACCCAGTGGGAGTTCTGTACCCTCAACGCAGTTAAATAGCTTATGCGAAGTATCTATTGTATATATTTTAGTTCTCAAGCTCTTGGGCACTGTACGTTTGGCAAAGCTTCCTGATTGATAATGCAGCGTCGCGGAAAGCCAAATGAATGCCGTTATTTATGTGATAGACTTCGAAATGAAGTTTTTTTTTTGTTTCTGTGGGGACCGGGACTAAAGTTCGTTATTTCGTAATATCGTTTCTTTACCATACATTTAGATACCCCTATCGTCTGGACCAACGATTTGGTTCGTAAGAACGAAAACTTTGTGTAAACGTTGTTTGTAATAAGGAGAGTCTACTGTATATCTAATGATGTTATGTGATCCTAAAAACTCTCATTTGCTTGGGATCTTTTAAGGTAAGTTGCGACATTAAATTACTTTCCATCACATATTCAATCATTTGTAATTGCTCAAAACCATTGCACAAACTTTTGAATTGGAAATATTGCAAGGTGCACACCCCAAATGTATCGTAATCATCAAAATAAGAGAATAAGAGGTCTTGATTAGGCCCGCCATTTTTTTTGGACTAGTAGAAGTCATCGGTTCTGTATATCTGAGTAACCCATCTGCCTTGTGAAAATAGTCACGTGACTTGTAACTTGTAGACTTGTAGCTCTGAGAAACAGCTGAATGATTTTTCCCATGAGTCTCAGAGATAAGAGACCGAAAAAAAAGGGTCAACGCCCTCTCGTGTCCATGAACCCCTGCTCCAGTTCCAAGACCGCGTTCATAGGTGGCACCACAGGTAGTTAAACCCTACTTCTCCCTCCATCCGATATTGATCAAAATTATGAGTTTTGCGAATACGAACTTTGAATGGTAGCTTTTGTATATTCATAATGACAATGATTGCCAAAACTATGGTTGGAAATTAAGAAATGACCACCGCTAATTAAGATCGCCATGGGTGGTGATTGTCAGGGAAAACCGGGTAAATCTGGAATTCTCAGGGAATTTAGAATTTCTGGAAAAGTCAGGGAATTCTCGTAACAGTCGGGGAGAAACTGGAATAGGAATCCTCATTATTTTTCTACCATTACATCAATCGGCATCTTTCCCGCCCTTAATTTCACCAATGAAAACTGTCTATCGCTGACGTGCATGGAATAAGCACCACCAATTCGTGAAGTATTTAGTTGTGAATCTTATTAGTTGTGAATGAGACGTACAATGTATCCCTTTTGTATATCCTTATTGCGATATTTGCCTAGTCATGTTAAAAATCATCAATGTATTACACTTATCACAAGAAATCCGAGGCTATGTGAATGTTGATGGGAAAATTTTACCTGGCATTTTTTTTAACTTCAGAAACTCAGGTGGAGAAGTAGCTGGAGCACACTAGCTTATAGTAAATACATGCTTGTAGTCCTTAAAATACGAGACGATTATTAGAATTTTTAGAAAATTTAAAGCTGCCGTAGAAAATTTAATTCAGCAGAAAAAAATATTCCAATAGTAGGTGACATTTTGGCTATCGGTCAGGGAAATTGGTAAATCCATCAGGGAAAAATCAGGGAAAGGTGAGGGGATTTGAAAATTGGGTATCAGTTGGCACCCTGAATGAGGAATGTGCTTAGTTCAAATTCATTTGGTGATGTGTACCAATTCCTGTAAGTTACCCTTGAAACCTAACCTTTTGTGTGGAAAAGTAGAAAAATATCATATTCAATTATTCCTTCTTCTGTCCAAATGCAAACTAGTAAATACACTTACTTGCTCAGTTTAATTTAACTTAGTTGGAATTGTCTAATTTTGAGTCAATTAAGTGTTTGTTTGAGGACTATTTTGGAGCTAGTATAGCCTGTGATTTTGGCAGAAATACATCTTACTACCATGCATTCAACCATCATAGATACATGGCATAGATAGATAGATAGGGATGTTAAGACACCAGCATGTGACATAAGTTATAATGGAATTTGAACCAATTGACTGTCATTGTATTCATCAGAACATGAAAAAATGAAGATCCTTTTATGTCCCTTTTTTGAGTTAACAGATATGGAGCAAGCAAACATATCAACAGCCGTAGGGATGCTGTAATCACCTTGTCAAGGCTCCAGAATACAACACAGCTTGCCACTCCCCAATTGGTATTTCTTTAGCATTTTATTAATCATTGATAATCATTCCTCTAGCCCATTGCATGTAGCCTTAAAATCATCCACTTCATCTCTTGAGTAGTTTTCCATTCTACTCTCCTTATGATTTTCAGTTAAACCTAGTTTCCCGTCATAAAAAAGATTTTCACAGTATATTGTCCCTTCATACTGTGTGGCATCATTTGCAGCTGGGTGTGATCATGGTTCTTGATAACATGGGTGCTCAAATTATCATTATTTTTCAATGATGCTTATGAGAGCAAAAATATGGCCATCACCCTTAAAATTTTGTCAGGTCTTTGAAATCACTAGTTTTAATTTACATATTCAGTGAGGGCACTGCCAATAGACTTACCTTGTCATACCTTGCACAGGAAAGTCCTTTTTGCATGTACGATCACACCAAATGTGATAATACAGTGAATGCTATGGTCAATGTCTCTTCCCTATTTCCCTAACATTTCCCTTCTAGAGCGGTTTGTGTTTTGTTTAATGATAAATAATGAAGTAGAAGAAAGAACCATGATCCCTTCCCTTTCTACTTTATAGGTGGCTACGCTTCCTTGAAAAATGGGAAATTTCCAGTCTGTTGACTTGTCTTTAATAATATAGGAATTCCTCATCTCTGAGAGAATTTTATTCTTATTACATTAAGCTCTTACAGCCAAGACTTGCATTCGTATTTCCATTGTGGCTGTGAAGAACATTATTTAATTTCAAAATGGTTTTATTTTTCACATATTATTTGTGGTAATATTGGTCAGTTGGAGAATGCCAGTAAAAGCGTATCCTCTATGTGGTGTTCATTGTAGGAACATTTTGGATATTATTCTTGAAGAAGGCTATATTTGCTCCTCTTAACTCTTCATTAACCTCTTAACATTATCCTCTCTTTTAGGGGACAGACACCAGCACAGGCTGAATTAAGTTATCTTAATAAAGTGAAGTGGTTAGACATGTATGGAGTTGATATGCACACTGTCCTGGTAAGTGTTTTTTGTGGGACTATTGTATAAAAATAATTAATAAATTTCTCTATACTACATATTTGTTTTTGGAAGAATTTGATCAATGTCATATAAGTTTCTGGTCTCACCCCAGCCTGGAATAATCTCGAAATATATTTATCATGAAAAAATGAATAATTTCATCTTAAAATTCTATAAAATTGTATGTAACGTCCTTAGGAGATGCAGTAAAAACTTCAAGTTAGTATTGATGCTCAGTTCCTGATTGTGTGATTACTTATCGCAGGTACTCAGTGAAATTTATGTGAGATCAACTCTTCCACTATGCCCCTCTCATCAATAGATTTAGTCTGTATGTTCAATGTATCAAAAAAAATTGATGCATTCCTCAGTTTTTGATAATTTCTCTAGTTCAGAGGACAGAGCATGCATTAAAATTAATTTGTCAGCATTTCATTTGTTAAAATTTGTACTTTATGTGAGTCATTCAATAAAACTGTTTACTTCCAGGGTAAGGATGGCTGTGAGTATTCCCTTGGCCTAACACCTACTGGAATCCTTGTTTTTGAAGGAATTCAGAAAATAGGATTATTTTTCTGGTATGTAGGAGTAATTAGCTTCCTTATATGATTAATTGAAGGTTAATATTGAACATCTTTGGTATTACAGTGTATCAAATCAGAATTACAGGTAGTCTTAAGATATTAAAATTATTGACTAAAAATTTTCCATCAAGCCCCATTGTTCAATAATATATCTTAAATTTCATTTCATCTTATATTTACAGGCCAAAAATTGGAAAGTTGGACTTCAAGAAAAAGAAATTGACATTAGTGGTAGTAGAAGACGATGACCAAGGCAGGGAACAGGAGCATACATTTGTTTTTAGGCAAGTTTGTTAATGTAGAAGCTGAGAGTGTTATTAGACTGTAAGTTTAATATTGCATTATGCTGAACAATATTCTCTGGCTTGTTAGGATGCATAATGAAAAGGCGACAAAACACCTATGGAAATGTGCAGTGGAGCATCATGCCTTCTTCCGCTTGCGTGCCCCAGTGAAAGGGCCATCTGCACGGCAGAACTTCTTCCGGATGGGGTCCCGATTCCGATATAGGTATGTTTTCCTTTCATTCATATGGAATAGAATAAAGTTAGAGAAATGCTTTTCCTAATGGAATGATGAAATTAATGTGAATATCAAACTAAGGGGACTAAGCATTAGTTTTTGTGTGGTAAGTATGAAGAGAGGTGCTTGATTGGATCTGTAGTGGCCATTCATTAGCTGCATAAATGTTTTTTTTTGAGATGCAGGATGGGCCCTTAATGACCTGGTGCTATCAAAATGATATAAAGTGTGGTGGTGTTACTTTGTCAGAGCAGTGTATAAGTGTCCTTACATATGTCCTCCTTGAGAATTTCTCAACTAACTTGACATTTCACCTGTTACCATTTTATATCATCAGTATTTCTTGTTCAGCATAAACATTTGATGACAGGAAATAGTACACATACTATTTACCATATTAGTTTTAACTGCTAGAAATTTTACAGAGAAATAATTGGTGAAATGATTAAGTCATGATCAGATAGAAAAAATATATCTTTTAACCCTCTTAGTGCTGACCCCTGCCAGCGGTTCTAGTGAGAAATGCGGAGGGTAACTAGAATGAAATGTATCACTCTAGGAAAATAAATATTATAAAGTTATTGTTTAAAATATCCATTTGCAGTTTTTCTTATTGCGTATGCATTGAATTATGTAATATTTAAAAAAACGCTTATACTTCGTACAAAAAATAATTGTAATTATATTTGTGTGCAAAAGTAAAACAATATTTTGCCTATGAGCCGATATATCGGCCCGCCACACTAAAAGGGTTAATGTACATAGGTGATTTCAGAATCAAGTGGCTCTGAAAATTAGGTGGCGTTTACCTGGGGTTTTTAGCTGTACAGACGTATTCTTTCTGCTTCTTGGATTTAAGTCCTCTGCCTCCATGAATATTCGGTCCTCCACTGTGTGTGGTTGATTTTCTGGAATTGATGTGATTAGTTATAAGAAATTTCCATTGAGAGTGAGATAAGATTTTACTGAATATTTGAACTTGGGTTCTGTAATACACTTAGGATTTGTATCAGTTTTGAAACCATCTCATTTGGTTTTCTTTCTTTGTTTCAGTGGGAAAACCGAATTCCAAACAACTCAGACAAATAGAGCAAGAAGGACTGTGCAGTTTGAGCGACGACCTAGTCAACGTTATGCAAGGAGGCAATCTCATGTTCTCAGAGAGCGCCAGAGGCAAAACAACCAACCTACTGTAACCACAACTGCCGTGACAACGACTGTAACTGCCCCTTCTCCCGAAGAGGACCGTGATGGAGGTGAAAGCTGTGGAGGCACCAGCCTTGGGGGAAGCAGCAGCATTGCCAGTTCAGCTGCTCGTCCAGAAAACCCAGATGCCAATCCAACTCCGGCACCACGGGCTGCCTCACCCTCCCCCACTCCTCTAAGGCTGGAAACAACACTCGGGGGCCATGGAGTTCACTCAAAAGCTACAAATGCACTTCCTATAACTTCTCCTTCACCTAGTGAGTTTTATAAATGCTTTATACAATATATCTGGGCAGTTTTCTATGTTCAGTATGGAAATATAAAAACTTCTCTAATTCTCATTTTGCTCATTAGTCGATATCCACTGTCCCAGAAAATAAATTTATCTCTTGCGCAAACTTATTACTCTGTCATTCTAGTTGAGATGACATTGTGAACTATTTATCTGTGCTGCCATTATTGGGATAAATTGGAATTCATTTTGGCTTTTATCCTCTGGTATCAAATCATTAAATATCATGAAGCCTGCTTTCGCCCCTTGATGTGTTTGGTAGCGATTCCTTATAGGGCAATGTGAATGCTGGGCATACCTATGTAGCTTTGTAGATGCTGGATACTCTAATCATTTGTACCTGAAAGCAGGGCTTTTGGTCAAATTGTGTTGAATTAGTGTTTTCATCATAGTACTTGATATGAATGGCTTTGTTTGGAAAGGATCGTTCATCATATTAATTACATTTTACAAACCTGGAGATGAAAAGTTTGTGGCCTGTATGCAGCTTGGGTTTGTGTTCAGTTGGACAAGTATTGTAAGTTTTCTTAAGTATACAAATACTGTAAGTTTGGATTTTTACTCCTTCATAAAATGTGCTGAAACTGTGGTCTGATGAGGAGCATGATAGGTTTACTCATGTGTCAGTAACCACATTTCAGTGGAGCAGAAACAGTTGATTATGCTGAGCTCAAGTTCTTGGTACATTCAGGTATTTTAGAGGGTCATTTACTAGTTTTTATCTTTACAGATGACCTAATTAGTGTTTTATTGTGTTTTAAAATGTCCATATTTTTTTAACACTTGTGTTTAGTCCTAAATGTCTTAGTCATTGTTGTGCAAATATAAATCTGATCTATTTTATGTTAATAATTTACTATTCACAGCTGGAACAGCTGTAAAGGGAAGTGCAGAAGAGAGGTTGGACTCATTACTGAAAAGCCTTGCCAAGGAGAGTATAGGTGGTGTGAATGTGGAAGATTCAAAGAATGACATAGCATCTGCATCTGGAAATGCACTGAGCAAGACAGAAGGTCTGTATAGTTTCTTCACATGAAATGAGTGTTTGCTTAAGGGCATGCTGTGTAAAATTTCCGTCGCAGATGATTGCTCATCTTGTGTGCTGGCTTTCCTAAATGAGGAACTGTTGTGAACATTGACAAAGTTGATTATTTTATATAAATCAACAAAGTTTAAAAATATCACTGGTAATCCAGGTTATTGAGTTGATTAATAGTGTAATTTCTTAAGATATATTTTCTCTCGCTAAAAATTATGCAGAGGAATTATAACAACGAGATAAAATACACGGAATGATTATGTGGTGAATTATCACCTGAGAAAGTAAAAATTTAGCTCTAAAATTCAAACAATAGGCCTCATCTTCCTTTGAATGCATTCTAGTCACACTTTCTCAACTGCTTTTGTGTAGTGGAAGCTCGTACATTATTTTTTTCTAGTTAAATCACAAGTAGTATAATAGTTTCTCCCCCTTTGCGTAGAATTTATGCAAAAGATATTCATGAGATAATGCTTGTTTCAAGTTAAGGTATTGCTATTAATTGGTGCTGCAGGTATTCTGTTACAGCAACTCGTGAGACCTATGCTTTAAATGTATCTATTAAATCTTTAAATGGCTTATGAAGCAGGCAAACCTAAAAATTTTGCTCTAACAACATTTTTATCAGGTCTTAAAGTTATCTTCACACTATTTTGTGATAGAGTTATAAAATAAGAGCTTTATTATGTGCATCAGATGTCATTGTCTTGTGGCTTTGTTAAAACTGTTTATGTAATGTGCATTAACATTTATTTTATATCTGCATGTGTAATTTCCCAACCTGTGTATGTGACTGCACATTTTTTTCGCTCTTGTCTCACAATATACTTGGGTTAGATGGTTTTTAGATTTGTGCTATCCCTTCTGTTAGTATAAAATCTAGCTGTCTTGCATTTCTTATGCAATGAAGTGGCAAATATTCTCTGACTTTAAAGGAGAAATATGAAGTTAATCATCAAAATATTAATGGTGTACTCCATGTAAAATTTCAGCCACAGAATTTAGTATGAGATAGCTGACTATACATTTAGGCTTACTTTAGAATTGAATTAGTGATAAATTATTAAGCTGTCCTTTGCATTTATTTAGCACCAATGAGAGGGCTTCACTGATATAGTTATATTATATTTGGAGATAACCAAACATTTTCGCATGTTGTTACTATAAAATATTGACTGACAAAAAGAATGCCTTTAAAGTAGTAAATCAATTGTGCTCTCCACTTTTAAAATTGTAGGTCAAATACTTACTATTTGAATCTATTTTTGCAACTCTTTTATTCTCTATAGGTTTTTATTATTTTTCTATTAGTATTAGAACTGGCGGAGTGCAAAAAAGTCGATACTATAGAGCTAGAAGAACATTGTTATCGTCACCTTGTTTTGCTGAATCTAATACAGTAGACTCTCCTTATTACAAACAATGTTTATACAAAGTTTTCGTTCTTACGAACTAAATTGTTGGTCCCGATGATAGGGGTATCTAAATGTATGGTTAAGAAATGATATTACGAAATAACGAACCTTAGTCCGGGTCCCCACAGAAACAAAAATAACTTAATTATGAAGTCTATCACATAAATAACAGCATTCGTTTGGCTTTCCATGATGCTGCATTATCAATCAGGAAGCTTTGCCACGCGTATAGTACCCAAGAGCTTGAGAACAAAAATATATACAATAGATACTTCGCATAAGCTATTTAACTGCGTTGAGGGTACAGAACTCCCACTGGGTTACTGTACTTTGAAAGGAGTCTGAGAGAGCATGAGAGGTCGAGGAGGGGTGAAAGGGAAGAAACGAAAAATAAGGACTTTTCTTATTCCTTTTCACCTCTCCCCAACATCTCATGCCTCTATTGTCCCTCTGAAGGTCACTCACCCAATAGGGGGTCGAGCACAAATCCTAGCAAATCCTCCCTCCCCAACCAACTTCCCGGCCTGGCCTTGGCTCCACCCATTCTTCACCCACTCCCCTTTCCCATCCCTAGCTCCCAACCCCCTTTCCAATTTGACTATGCTGCGGGCGAAATGTGTCCCTCTTCCCCTCAGGCAGAGGCAGCTTAGCGTTTCCACTAGCAATCGGCAGGGCAATCACTCGAGTCTGAATCGGCGAAGCGTTATGAGTGCTTTGTAATGATCTGGTGAAACTCTGCCCGGGCTTGTGGGAATGACTATGCCGCATGTGAAGTTTCAGCATCATGTTTCCATCTTTGAAAAAGTATCTTCATGCGTACTGAAGTTCTGGCCTCAAAATCCCTACACATCGTACGTATGCATTGAAATGTTATGAAATTGTGACACACTTCCACCGTCTGGAGAGAAAGACATCAGTTCTTCCGTTTGGATGAAAAAAAATTGTTATTCATGTCTTGAATCTCATCAGTGAGAAGGCATAGCAAATAAACTCCAGCAACATTATGAATGGTAAAATTTAGCATTTCTCCCTTTCGCTATGAATGCAACCGTTCTTACACGCCTCAGATTTTCAACAGACGCAGAGGCAGATGAAACAGAGGCAGAAGAAAGTCGTTCGTAAACTATGTAGATTTTGCCACACACGAACTGCAAGCCAACACGCCTTTTGCGTCTGAGCGGAATACAAGCAAGCAAAAGAAAGTCCCAGGGGTAACTAGGCACCCAATCTCGTGGTACGCCGGACTGTGTCCATGGTCCATTGTTTTATTACGTTGTGGATTTACTAAGACAATATGTTGAATGTTTAAAAAAGTAAAATCAAATAAATTTTATTACGTTGTGGATTTACTAAGACAATATGTTGAATGTTTAAAATGTAAAATCAAATAATGATTTCATAAGGAGGTCAAATAATCATTCCATTTTGCTAAATGAATCGGGCGGGACCACTCACTAACTTGCGAGAAATCAAATTTTCCATAAAATCAATGTACTTAAATTCTGAATTCTACTGTATTAATTTTACCGCATAGTAATTGTACAGGCAGCCGAGCAGTGTTTTCGTGGAATTAATCTCCCAGCTGAATTAATTTCCCGGCTTGTGACAATTACTAAAAAAATAGCTTGATGCATGATTTTCGATCTCCAAATTAGACTGTTTGATCTCACATCTTTGCGCTTAATTTCATTGTTATTTACATGTCCACATTGTAATTGTACAGGCAGCCAAGCTGTGTATCCGTGGAATTAATCTCCCAGCTGAATTTATTTCCCGTTTTGTGACAATTACTCAAAAAATAGCTTGATGCATGATTTTCAATCTCCAAATTAGACTGTTTGATCTCACATCTTTGCGCTTAATTTGATTGTTATTTACATGTCTGTGTGTTACAGCCGTGCTGTGAAATGATATCAGACATGTAAATGGATATTTTTTGCGATGTTTATATGAAAAGTACGTTGATACGAACAACGTTATTACAAACCGCCGATTTTTTGTCCCATCTACTTTGTAATAACGAGAGTCTACTGTACTGACCATAAGAGAATGAATCCTTGCATTTAGGGATTGTTTATTAGATATCTGTGATTATAGTAGTGCCTTCATGAGAGAGTTATTTATTAAGTAGCCTCTTCTTCTTATTTCTAATTCAGAGCAAAAAAAAGTGTTGAATTAATGAACTTTTGGTGTGAACTCTAATTTATTTATTTGTTAGGCTCGGTGAGTTTGTCTCTGAAATCCATTTATTTATTTTTCATATGTAGTTTTCAATCTTCCATTTAGGACTGTCAAGGGAATAGTGTGTGATAGAGGGCTGTATTGATAAAATTAGTGCATGTGGTTAGACATGAAGCACCATAATAGCCATGCAAAAGTGTTTACTTAGGATAAATACACCACTACTGTTTTACTACTACTAGCCTTTGGAAATAATTTCTTTGAGTCACAGTAGACTTAGTTAATTTTTGCACTTTATAAGCAAATTTTTCTGTTCAAATGAGCATGATGTCATTATTTATTCTTTTTACCCAATGTTTTACCAGCAGTAATTATTATTTTTGTTTGCATTTCAATTATAAACAAGTGTTCAGCTGAATCTAACTTTTTTAAGTTCACTTTGATGTTAGAAAGGGGTCATTTGCTAACATGAGTAAAGTAAAAGGTCATTTGCTTTGGATACTAATTCTTTTTTTTTAATGGATTATGGTTTTGCTCTTGAAAATTTTGGGCCTAGTACACAGTGGCAAAGTAATGCACTCAGCATTGGGAGGCTTCACCTTTTGAATTCTCTCACTCTCCAATGACAGAAATGGATTCAGTAGCTGGTGTCAAACTGATGCTGGGTGAACCCCAGGGCACTTCGGTGACCTCCTCAGTAACTCGCTCGGTGCCAAACAACCGATCGCGCAAATACCTGAGTGGCGGTACGTCCACCGCACGCCCCATCCCACCCGAGCAGCTCAAGTGCAACATCTTGAAAGGTGCATACTTCTTTTGTTTTCCTTTGCTGTCATTAGGTTATGGTATATTCATTTCTTTTGAGGTTTTTGAGGGGTCACCATTTATAATTACCGATATATACATATTTTTGCTGTATTTGTGTTCACTCCAACTTATCTTCCCTATCCAAGGCTGTGGTTTTCCTCAAAGTCTGATATTGTAAGTTTTTAATGGAATTAAGGCTTTTTAAGGTATTGGTTCGTGATTGCATGGATGAAATTGGTGTTTATGAAGAACCTTAAAACGATCTGTCATGTGTACATTTCTGACCTCTGTTCATTGTTTTATATTCATTGCTAGGTATCAGAATTTTCATTATTCTAATTAGACAATTAGCACCATTGACTGGCAGCAATGACTTGACAGCATTTTTGACCAGAATATTAATTTAGTGGTACTTAAAAATTGTAAATCATTGTTAATTCTAAATATTTGTTTGCGAGTTATTTTAGGATTAATATCTAATGATATACTATGTTAAATTAGCTCATTTGTATATAACTTCTTTCATATACCCAAGATCAATTCATTAAGTTTATTTTTATTATAAGTTATGATATTTTTAGTAGTCGAAGATGCTCATTTTGTAGTTGTATTTGGGTTATAGCTTATATTTTAAAGTTTAGCTTGTCAGTCATAGTGTCATTTTGGAAACACTTCACTTCTTATGGGTGTTCTCTGTGAAAAATCATAACTTGAATGGTTGATGAAGGCTATAGTATAGGACTGCTTGGTAGTGTTTTTATTTGTCCATTGTTTGATGTCAGTACCTTCTCAGTAGTTAGCTGTACATGAATCTTTTTTAAATGGCTACAGTGTTTTACTTCTTAATTATTTTCAGTTTGACAAAGATTGGCTAGTACACCATTGGTAATTGAATTATGAGCCCCTAAATGGTATCATTATAATAATTGCTACGAATTATAAAACATATTAATGTAGATTGATTTCTTTTGCTAAAGCCATTTCATGGATGTAATAAATGCAAGTTTCTGTAGTAGCCGTTGCTGTTATTGTCCTTCATTGCTATGTTTGATCAAGTGTGCAGTTTGCATTTTCAAATGATCCTAACATGAAATAACATTGAGTAAGTTATTAATGACTAGATGTAGTATATTTTGGTCTTTTATTTCATGCCAGTGAATGACTTCTCTAGGTTTATTTTTAAACCCTTGAGGTTAATAGTAATTACTTTCATATTGAAATACCTTTTTAACATGTTCAGTGCGGGGCTGATCAAAGCCCTACCACTCACAGTGCAGCATGGCCCATTGGTGGGTCACACTCAGCCTTTTGAATGGGTGGCGTCTCCCACCAGTGGGTCACAGTCCTTCTTCATTCCTACTCTCACGATACTCCACGCAAGTTAGGATAATTCAATGAATTTTATGGCAGTATCGCATGTTGCATTTGTATGACCCACCGGTGGGCCACACTGCAGTGAGCATGTTAAATGAATGTATCTTAAGATAACTACCCTTGAGAGTGGAAATGTTAGTGCATGATAGCCATATCCTGAGAAAGAGTTGCATCACATACAGAATTCCATTGCTCTCAAAATAGTCTAAGGGGAATCTTAGTTAAATAGAGCACCCTTATTCAATTATCCAGAGTTTGATATTGGTTGTTAAGTTGAAGCAGGAATTTTTGGAGAAAATTTCCTGAAATCATCGAGCCTTAGTTCTAATACATGCTATTCTGCTTTTGAAATGTTATTCCTCTGCTCTTTATTGTTTATCTTGTCAAACTTTGTCCTCAGCTATCATCCTGGCCCTCAAAAATCACACCAGTAGGCCTCAAGGTTCTCAGTGTTGATATTTACCATCTCATCTCACTACAGTGGTAACTTGATAATAAGAAGAATGAAAATACAATGTTTAGATTATACAGGGCCAAACTGTCAGTCCTGATAAAAGTCCTAATGATAAATACTTGACTTTTACTTGCATTTCCATTGCATATACAAATCTCTTTCAGTTAAAACTCACTTTTGGTGCCACATGCCACTATACTCTCTGCCTCAGTTCATTATGGACCTTGCTCACTGCTGTGCTCTTGGATTGGTGGAAGCTCCACTCTAATGCGTGCTCAGGGTGGAAAAATTATGATATATACTGATATAAATTAGGACAGGAACTTGTCATAGGGACTATGCCTTTGAAATAGTCACTTCCCTGAAAGCCTGGGTTAACCATGCATGATCACGTGCTATGTATGAGAAGGAACCCATCAACTGTAACAAGGAACTTTTCTCCAGCCTATTCCCCTGCCCGGTATCCCATCCTGGGAGATCTCTTCTTAAACATCTGTTTTCTATCTTCTACCACCTTTCTTCTCTCACTCTCTCTACCTTGGCAACCTAATTATACATCCCCACCCTCAGAGCATAGCACATTATCCCTCTGGTGACAGCAATTGTATGAGTCATACTAAACATGGTCCCCTGACTCTTCTGCAGGCAAGACCTTTGGCTCCTTACCCTCTTACTCATCTTTCTTCTACCATTTCATAAGCCAACTCTCCAGCCCAGGCAACCCAATCTAAGGTATGCATCTTGTGTTGACTAGTATACTAGGCCACTTTGAGATTGAGGAGGTTTTCAAAGCTTTTGCACTAAGTCTTTCCACCCTCGGAAAGTTGGCAGTTAGAGCAGGGAAATAAAATAACTAATCAATGTAATGTAGAATGCTGGATCTAACTCGTAAGCTTGAAAATCATAGTTTACATGACCAAATTTAGATGTTTATTAAAAAAGCTAAGATGTGAATTACTGTTTGCTTCAAATCCAATCCAAGATAGTTAATTCGACTTCCAATATGTAGTATTTGGTTAGGTCCCTGCCTATATAATCGAAGGGATAGCCAACTTTAGTAGTTTCTCTAGAAACTCAGTGTGGGGATTATGCACTGAAGATAAATTACAAAAAATAAAAGTAATGAGATTCTCTCAGACAAAGAGATCAAGGCTGGTCATAATAGGCGAAGGGCTGTATGTTGGAAAAAATGGGCAGAGTGGCAAAGACACGAGGAAGAGAATTACACTAGCAGCAGTAGGAGGGAGCTGATTTTGGGGACCTCGATTAAGATTGTAAAGAAGAGGCTTGTGAAGATTTTCGTATGGAGTGTATTCATGTATGGGGTTTAAACGTTGACCCTGTCGAAAGAAAACGAGAACAGGCTGCAGGCTTTCGAGACGTGGGGTTAGTGGGGAAGGGAAGAAAGAAGATGGGTTTTATCGATTTCATGAAGAAGGGTGGGATGGTGGCACTCTGAGATGAAGAAAGAAAACGTAATATGTCAATTGGGGCCTCTGTTTGTAAAAATCCAGAGGAGTTTAAGTTGAAGTCAACCTATTCCCCTAAATATTCAGTGGAAGGCCACTCAAATCTACCCTTACCTATAGATTACTTAAAAATCATAATTGGAAATAATATAGATGAAAAGTTATTGTAAATGTCAATTTGAAAACCTTGAAAATCCTTTAAAAAAACCTTTGTATTATCTAGAAAAAAACGTAAATTTCATTTCATAGGATTCATAGACTCCTTGGTAATTGAGAAAAGTTGATTGATTACGGAATTACAGCTAGCAAATTCCCTTGAGTGCAGTGGGTCCTGCTAATAGGGGTTACCAGGGGTACTCCAAGGAGCTTTCTTGTTAACAAAGGTTTGAAAAATTTGCCAGGGTATTGATTTTATGAAAAATGTAGCGTGCTTGGGCCTGCCTTGCTGCTAGGAAAATGAGAAGCAGAATGAAGAAGAAAAATGAAAGTGAATCTCTTGCCTCTGTAACACCTTTTGGTATTGGATAAATTAGGCATGTTGTGTAATATGTTAGGATGCTCATTTTCATATTCAATTCAGTAGTTTTCTTTTTTAGTTAGTCAACAATCAGTTAGGCATTTTTCAGCTGTTTCCTCCAATTCAAATATGTACATTTACTGGCTTGAGAACCAATGCTTCTTTAAAAACTTTAGAAGCCAAGCTGAATGCTTAATTCAGCTCATGTTTAATTGTAATGATTAAATCTTTCTACTCTTGCCGTTTATCTAGTTTTTTGTTTATTTTTTTGAGAATTAGCATCTTTTTCTTATATCCCCTACAACCTGAAATTTGAGATTTTTAACCAGCTGTGACCAGTATTTTTATATCACTTTCCCTTGAATTTATTTATCACTTTTCAGGGTCCCTACTAATTACTCCCATCATAAACAGTTTTAGCACACATAAAAACACTGGTTGACTTGATATTAGTTCCAAGTCATCCAGTCATTCTTCACTTAGCCCAATATGTATTTGTATCTCTTTGAATTTGTGATCTTGGATTTGGGATTAAATGAGGCCATTTTAAGTGGAACCGTGGAAATCCGTGTGGCCACCTCTTCTTGAAAACCAGGAAGCGCCTTGAAATTGACTCCACCTTGAAAATGTTGATACACTCCGTAATTTTGACGCAATGTCTGAAATCTCCTTGATTTTCTTACTTTTTTCTTCTTGATCTTCTTACAATTCCTCTTAGTTAGTGATGCAAAATATTGTTAATCTTGTGAAATCTAATGCTCTCTATTAAATTCACCTTACTTCTATACTTACTTTTAATATACTCCTATTTTAGATGTTCATTAGCTGTAAACAGGCTGCCTTAAGGATAATTTATTCGTTATTATTTTAGAGATTTGTGATGAGTTAAGATATGAGAGGATACCCAAAAATAATCAATTTAGAAAAATTATAATGTATTTCTTTACTTTATTTACAGAAATGCTTCAATCTCCTTCAGAGTGCTGTCCATTAGAGCTAATACACTTGTCCAATCTTTTTCCCCATTGTTCAAAACATTTTAAAAATTCACTTGTTGAGTTGCCTGAAAGTACTTTCCTTGTTTTATTCTGCACCTTGTTAATATTGGAAAAATGCTTTCCTTTGTGGTCCCTCTTTGTTAGGGGGGACAAAAAAATCACAGAGAGGCAAATCAGGAGAATTGGGGGTGGGGCAAGGCAGCCATACTGTTTTTTTGTCAAAAATTGGTGTACTGAAGAGTGCTGTGTGAGCAGGCGTGTTGTCTCATGGAAAAACCACTAGCCTGTTCACCTCAAATCAGGCCTTTTTTGCCATGCACTGTTACAAAATCACTTCAGAACCTCCAAGTAGAAAGCCTGGTTAACAGTCTGACCTGTTGGAACAAATTTGGAGTGCACCACCCCCTCACATCAAAAAAACTGTTGAGCATTTTTTCAATGAGCTTCTTATGAATGCTGTCTTCAACTGGTTTCATTTCAGGGTTGTAAATATAGCTCCATGTCTTGTCATCAGTGAAGATTAAAATCTGAATAGATTTGGGAGTGATCTTTCAAAGTAAAACATGCTTCCAGATGACCGTTTTGTTGTTCAGTCATAAACCAAGGCACAAAATTGGCAGCAACCCTTCTCATAGCCAAATAACTAGTAAAATTCCCTGAACTGAACTCCAACTTACTCCAGACAACTCTATCATTTCTTCAGTGGAATGTCGTTGATCTTTGAGCAACAGTTTGTAAATTTTGTTAACACTTTCATCTACTCAGTATGACAAAGGATGTCCAAACCAGGCCAGGGCATCTATGTGTTAAATTTGTGGTAGGCTATTTGCCTTTGGTTAGAAGTACTGTTCCCAGAGGAACTGTAGTCTGTGAGAGGCTCAAAAAGTTCAAATTTGGGCTGCCAGGTAGCTCCGCATGGAAATTTGAATTTCCCCACCACCCCTGCTCCCTGCTTTCCTTTCACTCAATCCGATTTCAATTTATCTGAAATCTCACGAAAGAAAACGTTCTGTTGCACCAAAGCGAAAAGTGGGATACATTTTTGGGATCAATGAGAAAGTTCCATAGGGTTAATAATAAGTCAAAAATTAGGCACTTACATTTTTATTAGCATCAAATGAAACACTCAATGCTTGACAAGGATACACAACCATAATGTTTTTTGATAATGATAAAAAAACAACCATAATGTTTTTTGCAATACACTGACTAATTCTGCGATATAAATTATGTTGATACCCTGGGAAACAGTAATTACCATGGCCAGTCACTATGTTACAAGATGATATTTTTGGTCAATTCTCTGAGTTGTACGATGAGCCAGATGTAGAGTGAGCGGATGGGACTCCCACCCCCAATTGCCATGAGCCTTCCTCGCATTGAGCTACCGCTGTCCCCACAGCACCCCCAGAGGCTGGCCAGCGAGGGACCTCGTTTGCATGGGCAAAAAGGGCACCCAGCTGGTTATATCCCTGGGTAATTCCTGGAAATGCACTGGCTGGGTCCGCCTTGTAAGGAAAGAAACGACAAGATGGCCAATCTGAATATGCAGATGTCAGTAAATAAATTAAATAAAAATTTATAAAAAATAAAGGAAAAGCTAATGAAATGTTCTTCAGGAACTGTAATTTACTCATGAATTAGTTTTTTGCTCTCACTCACGAAACATTCACTTGGGCTAATCATTACAACTCTGAACAAAACGATCAAGCATTGAAATTTGTTAAGAAACATATTAACCTTTAGAGTGTGGCATGACGTGATATCACATCATGGTTGTCTTTACACTGGTGCTGAGTACGTGATATCACATCAAGGGTACTGTGAGTGTTCCAGCGTTCACTAAGGAACTTTCACTAGGCCCCCTAATGAAAGCTGAAACACGGTACCATGACGTGATATCACTTTATCAGCACCAGCGTAAAAAAAATCATGACATGATGTCATGTCATGTCACACTCCAAGGGTTAAATGATTTACCTAAATATTGTGTTAGGTAAAAAATTGGATAACATACCTTTCTTCATCCAAAGAGTGAGTATGCAATGGATTATCCTTTCCGTGCTGTCTGAAGTGGGCCCTGCCAATTCCTTTTTGCCATGACATCCTTGCACCGCCATACATACGAAGAACTCCTCCCGTCTTTTCAGGAGTACTCTACGGAATTTTGGAAGACCGCCCCCACCCACCCCGACCCACCCCTGTGGTGTTTATACCTAGAAGATAAATGCAAAACTACGTCATTAACTTTTGACACCAGCAGCGCCTCTGGGAACAGTGCATTGAACTTCTTTCTTGTTAGATTCGAAATAGCCTACCACGTCCCACCATTACAGATGCCAACCCCTGGTCCAAACCGAGGTTGGTCATCAATCAATATTTCGTCTTTGGTGAATAGGGAAAACCACTGGTACTATTGAGTTCTACTCATAGCAGCATCCTTATAAGCTATTTTCAACATATCAGTAGTTTCTGGGATGTTTTTTCCTGAGCACTAAGCAAAACTTTACAGCTTCACACTGCTAGTGACAGCCGTGTCAATAAATGAAGATTAGGTGAAACAGCATTCATGAAAAATTTGACAGACACCAGATGCAACCTTCCCTAATGATGCCTCTTGGTATACTACATGGTAAGGAGTAGCTTCATTTGCTCCTAGCGGCATAACCATGCACTACAGTATCCCCGCCAAAAACTGCTTGTCCAGTTACTTTTGAGTATCCCCTCATAGATAAGAAATTGGCCAAAAGAACATTTTTTGAGGGCTTGTTAGCCATACCTTCTCATCATCTTTTGTGTTTTCAAACACCTGCTCCTCAAGTTGGGAGGACTGCCTGGATTAGGCAGGTATACAATTAATCTAGGTTCTACAGTATTGTTGAGTTGGGAATATTTGGTCTAATCATTATTTTTCACCTCTGAAAATTCATTTAATTTTACTCTGCTGAAGTGCATTCTCAGTTGTGTTGTAGCTTTGTTTTTTTTCATATACTAATTCATGGAATGTGCTGAATGTTGCTCATTGTAATGGCATGCCTTAATATTCGTATATGCATCCATATCATTACATCTCATTGTTTAATGTATCTTCATTGTTTTGTGTATGGTTGTGAACACCCTTGTTGTCTCCAGTTTTCAGTCTTGGCATTATGTCCAAATACAAAGGGCAGCTTGATAATGTACCTCCCAGTTATAGTAATATTTAACCCTACATTTGGCTCATGCCCTCTCAGCAGCTGAAAAACCTTAACCAAGGTATGGAATGGGGAAAAATCAGTAATAGTTTGAATGTTATTCATTTCGTCAATTAAAAGAGTAGTGCTGATAAAGCTGCTACTAATACCTTGTGCATGTAACTGATATCCATATTATTATTCATTTTCATACAGACAAACTTTAATGAGTGCTCCACCATAATCCAGTTCGTTCAGATTTTTGGAAAAGGAAGCTCAATGCTGTAAATTAATTGATAAGTTAGTTATAATTTCATCTTCAAGTGTTTACAATACTGACACGTTATCCTGTTAGCTGGATGGAATGCGAGAGTTGGGAAGGAAGCATAAAATGAAATGTAGTTTTTATTATTGTTAATAATTAATTAGCCGTCGGTCGCCTCCCCAAATATCCAATCCAATCTTAATAATTAATTATTTCAATTCATGCTTTGAAAACTTTTACAATGGCATTGATTATCGTATAATGCTAATGCAGTCAATAAAATTATGAAGATCTGTTTAGGTGATTTACTCAAATCCATGATTAGAAAGCTCCTGGGGCATTTAAAATTTTATTTACTACTTGTTTTTGCTAAAGTTGATGATTGGCTCACAAATTGAGGAATTACAATCTTACAATTTTTGTGCTATTAAGAATCCATACATATGCACATTGGCATTGTGGGAATGTACTTGTCATCTTTCTACCTGTAAGCATCATCCTTACATTTGTTTTTTATTGTATTTGTAGCCAAAGTAGAAGAGGAATTGAGGAGAGGACCTCTCAGTGTTGAATTGAACAATCTAGATGATTGTAAAATCACAAACACTGCTGATCATCATTCAATATCAGACAATAAGAAGATATTAAATGGGTAAGTAATCGAGTAAAGTTTTCCAGATTTTTGTAATTCTCTAGAACTTCAACTACTGTTTTCTTCAAAAACATTTTCAAATTTTCCTGAATTTATTAATAATGCTGGTTGTAGTAGCATTGGCCAATGCAGCCCATTATTATGAGATAATAAAGAAAAGAGCATTAACCTTGGGCTGGAAGAATTATTGCAGTTGTAACTGATATTCTAATATTTTTTGTTTCCATCATTAACTTATCGTCATAGCAATATATCATAGGATGGCATCATCAAAAATGAAAATAAATTTTAAGAGCAATTTTAATCTGTTTAAGTTCACAATTACCATCATGTCCTGATGAGGGCAAAATTTCAATGAATTTTTTGGAAAATCTTTACTGTAGGTTATTCAGATAGTACCCTGATTTTGTGAGTCTCAACCTCTGTAAGTTAAAAAAATGTCATCTGGAGGTATGAGCTGTAGGCACTAGGCTGAATGTTTACCTATAGAATTGGAGAAATTCTTGTTCATCCAATATTGTGTGTGTCCATGTCTTATTTCTTATGTGCACATAATGAAATTCTCTTATGAAGGAATAAAATTGTCATTTTTCATGTAATTGCTCTTTCATCAAATAATTGCACCTCTCAACTGTTCTTTAACTGTGCAATGCGTTGTCTTTGTTACATATGAAACTTGTAAGATTTGGATTTCATTTAATGCTTGTTGAGTAAATGACTTGTGTGGTAGTTCTCATGGATGCATGTGTGTCATTTCTGCAATCATCTATTAATTAGTTAATTTTCCGGCTTGAACTTCTTCTTTATTTGTAAAATTGAACATAAGAGAGGAAGGTCGTTCTGCTCTCATGTTATCAAACAAGGAACAGACATTGCTGCAACCCATTGCATATTCAAGTTTTCAGTCAAAATGTCACAACAAAACCCAATAGAGATTTGAAACCCTCCAGCAGGTTCTCTGACAGTCAGACGACTGTTGGCATGGAACAGATCCTTGATTTTATAAGTGTTACTGCCATCAGTTGACATCAAAGGCCTTTCTGGTTTAGGATTTTCTTGAATTGACTAATGAATTGGGTAAACTATTCTTAATACCTCCTATGATGAAGAGCATTATCTCTACTAGCCTCCTTCAAAAGTTAAAAGGTTTCCATCGGAGTTCTAAGTTTCATGCAAAATTTCATGTTGCAGTTTTGATTCTGAAATTCAGACATTGTAAAAATTGCCATGGCAACCAAAACACCTTCTACTTATACAATTATATGATGGATAATAAACAAAATGTTGGCAAATGGTGAACCATGTTAAATTGGGAGGTAGTGAAGAATGAAGCACCACCAACCAGATGTCACTCGGACTATACGTTAGTGTGCAATAAAGAAGTTCGTGACATGGTAGGCTTGATATCTTGGTATAATTAGAATTGGAACAAGTACAAGTGCTGCTTATAGCTTTGAACCATTCCATATGGGTTTTCAGAATCTTGGCCTTATTTTTGTTGTGTGAATGAAGGAACTTCATTTCCAGTGCCAGTTCATTTTCATTCATCAGTAGCAATTCGAAGATTGGTTTGACGCAGATCTCCACTCAATTCTCCTATCAGCTAGTCTTTTAACACTTACATAGTTTTTCTGTTTTACATCCTTCGTCACCTGCTCAATGTATCTCATCCGAGGCCTTCCTCTGCTGTTCTTCCCTTCCACCAGTCCCTCAACAATTATTCTCATCAGACCATCGTTTCTCATGGTGTGGCCAATTAAGTTGTCTCATCTTCTTCCCAAGGTTTTCAAAAGACTTCTCTGAAACTTCTCTCTTCTTAAAACTTCCATGTTACTCTTACGATCTATCCATTTGATCTTCATCATTCTTCTGTAACACCACATTTCGAAAGCTTCCAACCTTGATTTCTCTGCTGCTGTCATCGTCCATACCTCACTACCATTAAGAATTCTCCAAATGTAAGTCCTAATGAATTGCTTCCTTACTTCAATGCTTATATTCCCAGCTATTGAGAGACTTCTCTTTTTGAGGAATGCCCTCTTTGCCTGGGCTATTCTACTGACAATTTCTTTCTTGCTTCATCCATCTCTGGTCACCCAGCTACCCAGGTAGCAGAACTCTTCTACTCCAAACCAATATTTTGGTTTTCTTGGCATTGATTTTCAGCTTGTAGCTAGCCATTGTCTTTTCCATATTTATTAGAATTTTCGTCAGATCCCTCTCTCTCTGTGCTATGACTGCTATGTCATTGGCAAATCGCAACATGCTAATTTTTTCACCGTGGATTTTCACTCCTGGCGCTCCCTCTTTGATTTCATTGATAAGTTTCTCAATGGAAACATTGAAAATTACGGGGACAGAACACGTCCTTGTCTCACTCCTTTCGTTATTCTTGCTTCTTCGTAGCTGGGTCCAGATTTAATCACAGCTACTTGGTTTTTATATAAATTGTGGATAATTCTCCGATCATTATGGAACACTCCAATTTCTTTCAGGGTTGCAAGCATTGCAAACCAATCCACGTTATCAAAAGCCTTCTCCAAGTCTACAAATGCGATGAATATCAGTTTGTCCTTCTCCATTCTCTATTCTACGAGCAGCCTAAGGGCCAATATTGCTTCCCTTGTGCCCTTGCTTTTTCTAAATCCGAATTGGTCTTCATCCAGAAATTCCTCTGCTTTCCGTTCTATTCTCCTGTAGATGATCCTTGTTAATATCTTCGACGCATGCGTCATTAAGCTTATGGTCCTATAATCTTCACACTTCTCTGCTCTCTTCTTTTTGGGAATAGGAATGATGATGTTCTTCTCAAAGTCCCTTGGTATATTTCCTGTTGCATACATGTCGCAGATGGTTTTGTAGAGCTGAGTTAGTGTCTTCTCCCCTGTATTTTTAATAAGCTCAGCAGGAATATCGTCAATTCCAGATGCTTTATTCATCTGTAGGTCCTTTATTGTGGTGTCAAATTCTGATCTTAAAATTGAAGCTCCCATATCATCCTTTTTGACTTAACTTTTGTCTTCAATTATTTTTGGTGCAATTTCCGTTATATAACTTCCGGGCTTATTTCCGTTGTATAACTCTTTGAGGTATTCATTCCATCTCTTCAATTTGTCTTCCTTTTCAATCAGAAGATCTCTGTTCTTGCTCCTTATGGCATTGCATCTTGTGCTCTGTTCCTTGAAGTGGTTCCTCACTATCCTATAGGCATCTTCCACTTTTCCGTGTGAAAGGTCTTTTTGCACATCTTCACAGATCCCGTGCCAGTGTTGAAGAAATAAGATGAAGAATAGATATGCTGTTCCTAGTATCCAGCATTGGCCTTTTGATGAATAGTCTCTTATTCAAAGATAATGTAATTTCATTGCATAACAAAGTGTAATGGTTAATTCATTTTCCAGCCATTACCATGATTATGCTGATAGAAATGAAAAGTCTTTTCAAAAATAAATAGAAAGTGACATTTGTGATGGCATCAGTGAGATTAGCATACTTTATGCATAAAATAGTTACAGCTGTATATCATTTACCTCGATTGATTCTTCTCAAATGAGTTTATTACTAATTTGTTTTATTTATTTTTACTAGAGTCTTACTATTACAGTAGAGTCATTCCACTAAGTTACGCCTTCAACCATTAAGTTTATTATTTATTTTTACTTAATATTTAGTGTTAATCACTTTATGTAAATATTTTTGGGCTGTGGAACATATCTGGGTTTGGATCATGGCTTCTTATGGGGAATTGGCTTTGTTATGCAAGAGCTTTGGATTAATAGTGTGTTTCTGGAACAAATTATACTCGTAATCCATGGTTTTAGTGTGTTTAAATCATATAGAGGAAGGGTTATACATAATCATGGATCATTTCTACTTACAGGGTGGTCTTGCCACAGGGTCCAAAAAAGAAAAACCAAATGTACGTGGAAGCTAAAGTCACGGAGAAGGATTTAAGTGACTCTTTGGCTGCTGCAACATTCATTTCTGTGGTAAGAGTAATACTCAAACATCATACTTCATGTTATGCCACTTGGATTCCCATTACTTAAGCTTTGCCTTAGTAGTTTGACAGCTGTGTCGTTTTTCATTAATGAAGATAGAGGTTTTAAGACATTTATCATACATTGAATATTCCTATGACCTACCTTGACATCTCTCAAAATAGCTTCACTGCAAAGTAATGATAATGTTCTTCTGTTATATTGTTTTAAGTGATGCTGTTAGTTTTAATATTGAATTCTCATATTCATCCAATTATCTTCTTGTGAAATATCATGTGACATTAAATCGTAATCATGGAAAATTATTTCCAAGTTTAGGAGGTACAGTCAGTCTGAAATTATTCACCTGTTTCATGTGAAATGAGGAGAGGTTCAGTCAGTCAATGCCAGTCTGTGCCTTGAACAGCATAAGTGTAATTTTTTTGTTCTCATAATTTGCATTTTACCATCATTTGGGCAAGGTTTACCAGTCCTATCAAGTTTCCTATTATACCTATGTTTTGAAAACTTATTTACAGCTAATCTTTTTCGACTTTCCTGCTGCCTATGTCAATGAATGAGAGATTTGACAATTCTTTGTTGCTTTTTTATGCTAACCCAAACCATCATAAACATTTATGACTTCATATATAATCAAAAGGATGTTTCATTAATCTACTCTCCAATAGATTAATTATTATGTAGTAGCTTTGATAATTTAAAACATCTATTATCTGTGATGTAAACTGTTTTTAAAATTGTTAAAAATGGTAGCATTATATTCAGTGCTTTCAGTAGGTGAAATTTGAACCAAATTCTTTCATTAATGCTATCTGCTGCAAATGTTTCGCCATTTCTTATGGAGAGTGGAGAAAACAGCATGCTACAATTTATGAACTAAGTGCTTAACATGGTTGTTACTCCTCTGGTAGAACATGAATTACATGAAATGATCATTTGAATATAAATAGCCTTAATACAAAATGTCTGCATGATTCTAAGGAAGTGCAAATTTAATTTCTATCTCCCATTATGAATTTCTACATTGAGTTATTACTCCAATTATAAAAGCTACTATTTTCAAATGTAGTTGAAGGAGTTTAATAAGAAATGGATGTTCCCCATTTTCGCCATATAGTCATGTACCATGTGCTCCCATGCTAGACATGCACCACACTTTTGTAAACATCAAAATAAAATAAATCAGCAAATTTATTCATTTTCGTAGCAGGATGTTTTAGGGGATCATTGTATTTTCTGCCAGTACCAAAGTTGTCTGTTTGACTGACACACTCAGTTTTCCAATTTTGAGTGTCTTTTTCTGCCTTCTGCAGTGTTCACTTCAATCCACTAGTCTTATGTCTATGCTATCAGTGGTGTGCGACTTGACTCATGCAGTGAAAATGGCAATTTTTGCTCTTTCAAACTGTTTATAACTCTTGCAAATCATATGTAGCTATGAGTGGTAGTGAGCAAGTTTGTGTGGAATGCTTAGACTGAATATACAATTTTTTATGTGAAAGCCATGTGAAATGATAGTAAATATAAAAAAATTGATGTCAAAATCTGATAGATAATCATAAAAAAACTCACATGAACAAAGTGAACATGATGCATGAAGTGAATGTGATCCACAAAGTGAACCCAGTGTCAGAGAAATCTTGGGATATTGTTATAGTGATGGCCTTGAATAGCAAGCTAGCGAACAAAACAGTCTCATAATGGATTAATTAAGAGCTTCTTAAGGGCCGATTTCTTTTAGGGTTTCCGGGAAGGTCTGAGAGATTCGGAAGTCTTGTAAGATGTGTAACCTCTTTTTCAACTACAGTAAAACTTTGTTAATTCGAAATTGAAGGGACCAAAAAAATTGGACTTCGAATTATTCGGGTTCGAATTAAACGTACTTTCCGAAAATGAACAAATATATTCCGAATTTTCCAGAAAACCATTGTTAAACTACATTTTTTATCAACAGGTACAGAGTACATGCTATTTGGAGTAGTTGATGACCACATTTCTTCAGTTTCGTGAGAATAAAATATTTCGAAGTTATCCGACGTAGGATAATTTGGAGTAGTACACTTTTTTTTCGACGCGATTGCACGAAAGAAAGATCTTCGGGCATGAATCTGAATGCGGTGATTCACCTGTCAATTGTTTCCAACATCCAACAACGGCGCTGCGTGTTGTGTCAGCCCGCAAATATTGAAACGCCTGCCACGTACGTCCATTACGACAATTTCCTGCCTCACTTAATTTTTCACCCATCAATCACCTCAATCTTCACACAAACTGATCAGCGGGTACAGTCAGCTTGAGTAAATTTGGCGAGATAATTTTTCAACGTACAGAAGAGGCGATCTTCTGCGTCCACGTTTCATGCTTCATAATCCAAGTTCTTGGCAAAAGGAGCACCATGCATCGACCTAATAGTACAGCTTATCCGTCCTTACCATCGGTGTGATGCTCCATGGACCTGTACTGGGTCTCAGTCGGTCATGAAAGTGCCCATGCTTTCCGAGAATGCATTACGTATTCTTCCCTTTTGGATGGAGAGAACGGTAGAGCATCGACTTAAGGTCAGCTAGGGTCTCCCCTCCCTTCCTGAGCACGGGGAAACCCAGGAAAAAATTATGACGCAGTTTCGGAATCTCACCCCTCATAAGCAGGCCTTTCTCCCTCCCTTACCTAGTGATTCACAAGAAGTGCGGGGTAAGAGCAAATATATGATAAAAAGAATACAGATAAAGTTGGCAAGTAAAGCTCACCAGCGACCAGGGGAAGACACGGGAATCAGATGATCAAAGCGAAGTAAGTTAGACGGATCAGGATCGTCTCTCTGGACTACTCCACCACGTCTATTTCAGAGGAATGGAATGAAAAATTTTACCTTGTCCGTAAGATAATACATATGTTGTATGTCAGCGAAAAATTCCAGTAGAATCCCAAAGATTGAGTTCGATATTCTGTCAAAATGG
Organism: Ceriagrion tenellum; assembly: GCA_963169105.1. Lineage (NCBI taxonomy): Eukaryota > Metazoa > Arthropoda > Insecta > Odonata > Coenagrionidae > Ceriagrion > Ceriagrion tenellum. Next base: position 56,701,537 of record OY720636.1, on the reverse strand, counting down.
CATTTAAGATTTTGCAAAAAATGTCGTCATATTACCAAAGAATATATTGACGATTTTTTGGTAAAGTTTTATTGGAAATGAAAATGGTTATAACTGTTTGAATGACCATTACCTGCTAACAGCTACCTAAAAACACATTACAAAAGTTATTTTTTGGAAAAAAATGAATCTATAGTCGTTTGTTTACTTTTCTTTTCGTAGAGTTCGTGCACGTGTTTACACAGAATGCCCAAGGCTTGGGAAAGATTTTCATCGGACTTTATCATCGGACATCTTTCTCTTAGCGCAATTTCCACTGTCAAGATAGCAGAAAATGCATCTTTACGAGTCACTCGCGCATTTATCAGCTGCTCTTCGGCCTCCTCTTCTCCCTACGAATCACTTACTTCTATCCCGCTTCTGTCGCCATCGAATTCATTTGACTTAGCAACCGTGGTCTCTTCAGCATTCTTCGAAAGTGGTGATCACATTGTCATCGCAACGGATGTATTCCGGAAAATTAGTTGGACACTCAATTTCACCATGAATTTCAGGCCAGTCGAAATCTTCACTTGAGTCACATACGTTTAAAGCCATTTCTTCTCCAAAACCGGCTTTACAGAAGTAGTTTGCAATAACAGATGAGGAAACTTCATTCCAAGATGCGCAGATATTCCTCGTCGCATCCAGCACGTTCCACTTCCTAATGTCTTGAACGGGTATATTTCTTGCGGTCTCCCTGATCTTGTACCTCACAAAGTTCTTTCTATACAATCCCTTGAGGCAATAAACAATGCCCTGATCAAGAGGCTACATGTAGCTAGTGGTGCTAGCGGGAAGGAAAACGACTCGAATATTATTTTGGCCCTTCAATACTGTGAGCAGTGCACTGATCTATTAAAAGCAGAATTTTTCGATTTTGGCCAGCCATTCTTCTCTCAAAACTTGTAAGCCACTCACGAAATAAAGCCGCGGTCATCCAAGCATTTTTATTGGCACGATAACCGCAAGGAAGGGTTTGAATTTCTTTGAAATACCTAGGGTGTGCGTATTTTCCTATCGTCATAGGCTGAAGTTTTTCGGTGCCATCGGAGTTGCAACACAGTGCGACAGTCAGCTTTTCCTTGCTTTTCTTCCCTCCGCGGCATCTTTCTCCTTTCGCGGCGAGCGTCCTATCCGGCAGAATGTTATAGAAGATTCCACTCTCATCCATATTAGAATTATCTTCAGGAGCTTAGTCCTGTAAAATGTGTTTGACATTATCTCGTCACCTTTCAGCAGCACCTACGACGTCCACTGATCTGCCCTCTCCAGACACGCACAAAGACACTATATTATTCCTCCTCTGGAATCTCTGCAGCCACCGATTGGAGCACTTAATTCTTCACCTAATTTAAGAGCAATCATTTCGACCTTCTCTTTTACTAAGGGACCAGACAGAGGAATATTATTTGCCCTACATTGGAAGAACCAATCCAGCAACTCGCTCTCTACATTTTCGTGCTTGGCTCCCCGGTTTCTTTTCTACCTACCGTCGTCCTTTCTTGCTTTCTGCTTGTGATACAATTGAATCGCAATTTTTAATCTAAGTCGACAGCGTTGATTGCGGAATACCGTATTGCTTTGCGATTTCTGTTTTTGTTTTCACCCCAGTATCCACCTCACGAAGAATATTCATCTTCTCCGTAAGAGTCAGTGCGTTGTGTTTTCTTTTCGAAAACATATCAGCACCTGTCTTTCGTCAATAAGGGTAATTCTCAAAGCTATTTAATCTTACAATGGAGGAATAAATGCCGGGCTATTAGTGAGAATAAAGCTAAAGCATTCTCTTAGGTGAATAAAACAATTCAACAGAGAAAAACAGTACTGGACTCAATCATTATAACCACATTATTAAGTTCCTCACGTTCGATACGAGTGCCGCTAACATTAACATGATATGACAGCAGAGTATTAAAATGTTTAATGCTAAAATTACTGTACCTGGTCAATACTCGTCTCTGCAGAGGTGGATAAAAATGATTACTTTTCCTTTCACCTGATAAGTCAAGAGATCAACGTGTCCTCCATGGAGATGGTCAAGTCGTCAGGTGCGGAGCCCTTCAGTCAGGGTCGTCAAGGATTATGACCTCCAATCATCTGCCTTGACAGTTCGGAGAGAAGGGAGGCACCAGAGTGAGAGAGGGGAGGGCAACAGTCTATTGGGCTGTGGCAAGAGAGGGGAAGGCTGGCGACCCTTAAGAGCAGGCAGATAGGAAGCTTTTCGCAGCCTTCTCTCAAGAGATGCCTCTGTTCGCAGCCCGCGGCGTCCGATGTAGTTCCCGGAGTCGTCTGTATTGGGCGCAACAGTCGCGCCCTAGCTCCGTCCCTTGCCGGTGGAGGGAGGGGTGACGGAGAGGAGGAGAGCCTCCTCTCTTGACTAGAATTAACTGACATTTGTAACTTGATATTCGGGGAAAAAATGAGCCGGTTAAATTACCAAGGGTTGCAGCTGCGACGGTATCGGGTTACGCAGGTGAAAGTGAAAAGAAGACTTAGAAGAGTATGACTCAAGTTCCATTCCTGATATAGGTATGGTAAGGAGACACTCTCACCGTCTACGACCCTTGCGGAGAAACGGAAGTACCTACTCATGAGATATGGGGAGAACAGCTTAATTCCAAATAGATATGTAGTAAAGGTTGGTTTTGAAGAGCGGGACAATGTTAATCACTTTGAAATTAGCGCTTCCAACCTAGTAAAATACGCTGCCGCCGAGGACGACTTCGAATTAACCGATAAAATTGGGAGTCACAGGGCGAAGTTTGACTTCGAATTACATGTTAAGCGGTATTTCGAATTATCCGTACCATCTAGCACGCAATTCCCAATACAGTTTACCAGGGACAGCTCACAACTTCGAATTACGCGGTATTTCGAATTAAGCGGGTTCGAATTAACGAGGTTTTACTGTATGATTTTGGAGAAGAAAGGTGCATGTAGTACATGGGTTTACAGAGTTCTTGTTGATCAGAAGTATCTCCTTATGGACTCTGCTTATACAGTCATTTGAAGTATTGGTGTAAAGTGACTTTGTACAGACTAGATACTGAAAAAGTCTGTTGTCTCCTTGATCACTGATTGACAAATTAATTGTTGAACAAGAATAGAGGTTTTCAAGATTTACCTTATAAATTTCTTCTACATTTGTGATGTCATGGAGATGAAACATTACTTAGTATAGGTACACTCAGGGTAACCAATTTTTGAAAATAAGGCAGATTTCTATATTCTTGACCAAAACTAAGGGAGATTCAGAGCAAGGCAAAATTTCACAAAAAAAGAAAAAGCAATGCAGTGTTTGTAAAAAAATTAAAAAGAACTTAATTTTATATTTTAAGAAGACATAAATATATTTTGCGACAGATTTTGCTTCAGACAATAGTTTTCCGTCACTTTTTGCAAATTCTAAAAATTCATTGCTAAAATACGTGAAGTTCATGGCAACTTGAGTTGTGATTTGGTCAGCTTTGCACTGCTCCTATTCCTAACATCCGTCCACGCGTAATTTATAAGAGAAAATACTCTCTGTATGAGTATTACTACCTGGTTGCCGCGTAGTTCTTGCCGCCATGTGCAATGCTAAACTCACGTTTGCAGATCAAACACTTTGCTTTATTATCATAAGACTGTGCAGGTCCAAACCAGGAATATACACTTTCCTATTCCGAAAGATATGTACACATATACTTCGTTTTATTTTTTGGTGGCGTTTTAGCTTCATCGTCACTGCCCATTATTGTATTATAAACTCTTGCCCCTAGACGGCTCACAGATGATGTAGAGTAAAACCACTGAAACCAAATCATGCGAAAGCATCACCAGCTGAGTAACACAAAGATCGAAATAAAGAAAGGCAGTAGGTAAGCACGCATTCATTGGTTTATCAGACGAGGAGATGTTAACTCATTGGTTGGTCATTTATAAACATGATGATCAATAGAAAAAACTCTATGTAGAATCGATTGCGTCCGCTCCCTAACGTTTATATGAATTTTAACCGTGTGCGCAAAATTTAAATGATTGAAACTGAATGACAAAATTGACTAAAAAATACGGGAGAAATTCATCCAAAGAGATAGAAAATACGGGAGCCAGGAGATCGTGAAAAAATAGGGTCAAATACGGGAGATCCCGGGAAATACGGGAGAGTTGGTCACCCTATATACACATGTACAGGCTTAATCATTTAGATTAAGCTAAGATTACTGACATAACACATTTAGCTTCATAGGTTGTTTTTATGTATTCTTAGATTATAAGAATGAAATTTAATGCAAAAAGTCTTCACAATTTGTTACTCTTTGACCATAGGGTGGAGATAAACTGACTCTATCATTACCTGGGTCTGCTGGTAAAGCCCCCTCGAGTCCTTTGGGTCCACCATCTCCAGGGGCTGTTGGTGGTCCAGATGCCCCTGTCACGGTCACACATTTCTCTTGGAATGACAAGGGGAGGCATGTTGAGAAAGTGGTGATGCCACATTCTGAGGAGGAGCAGGATAATGACGATGAGAATGTTGAAGAGGGAGGAAATGACAGCAGCAATGATGGAGACAATGTTAACGTCACGGATGTTGATGGTTTGCCATCCTTGAGCACCAATCCCTTTACATCAGCAAATCCCTTTTCAACATCCATGATCAGTCACCCTAAGTCTCCCACACCATCTGCATCGGTCACCAACCCCTTCCTTATGCCCTCACCAGTTCCATCGCCTAGGTCACCTAACATTGCCTCGTCAAATCCATTCCACTCCCCGTCACTAAACCATGAACTTGATGATGCTTTGCATGGAAAGAGCATGTCATGTGAGTTGAGGATGTCGCCTACGTCTCCTACAATGCCCTTGTCAGCATGGAGTACCTCCTCTCCTGTGCCCATGTCAGCTGTCTCCCCAGAGATGCTGATGAACAAGAAGCAGCAGTCATCTCCCATTTTTGGGCTGACTTCCTTGCCCAAGGTTTCTCCTACAGCCAAGGTGAGTTTGCTAGGCATATGTCTGGCTGTGCTAGTTGATTTAGTACAGGGCGAGTCTCTCACGTGGTTTTAATTGTTTTACGATCTGTTGTGATTTTGTTTTGTATTTTGCATCCTGAGAATTTCTGATTGTTTTTGGGAAATCTTTTATCTGCTGGCCATTCTATCAGCCCTACATGCATGTATGAAGAATGCCAGTGGCCAATAAAATAGCTGCAATCATTCTCTGAAAAAAAATCCATCCTCTAATTATAGAGTGTAACCCCATATTAGCATACTCGGGATTTACATTTTCCCACTATTTGTGCCATTTATTTCTGGTCCTGACCTCTCTCCTATTATCCATATGTATAAATAATCTGAAATGATATTATTACTTCTTTAAGTCTTGCTACTATTGGCATCAAGCTATGAGTGATTTTCCAATTCATTCTCGGGTGTGTTTGTAGATAATGGTAAAACATGCCCTAAATGCTTCTCAGTTGTCTACTAAGAGCACTTAGTCATACGAAAAATTCATGAATCTTTTTCAATAAGCCACTGAGAGTTAATCATTTAGAACAGGGGTGCCCAACCCACGGCGCGCGGGCCCTATGCCTTGAACATTTCTCCAGCCCGCGAGATTCATCATACTTTAATACAATAACTTTAACACAATAATAATAACTCATTATGTTTCAATTTTCACTCCAAAATAATGTCTATGGTGGGTCTAAATCTAATATAGGAATATATAATTTGATATGCGGCCCACGGAGTTATGATGCATTTCCAAAGTGGCCCGCAAGATCATTTTGGTTGGCCACCCCTGATTTAGAATGTTGCTATTGCCACTGTTGTACTGAGGTACAGTAGAACCTCTACCTTATGAACTCCTTCTAAATGAGAGACTCCAATGAACAAACAAATGCTAGTGGTCCAGCCAAATCTCTATGTAATAGCATTAGTATATACCTCTAATGAGCGAACTCCTGCTTTACGAAAATTCCCGATTAACGAGATGAAAGATTGGCTCTGACTGGTAATATTTACCTCTTCATAACATATTTTGCCGAAGAAATTTTAATATTGTCTATTGTGTGGGATTTTTGCGGTTTTAAAAGCAAAAAGGGCCAATCAGAGACTCCGTGAGAACTAGCAAATCAGAAAGTACCTTCTTGTTCATCGCATTTATAGTAACTTGTATATGTGACTTAATATCAGCATGGTTAGGGAGCTGTCAGCAGGAATGTGCGTGGGTAATCACTAGTCAACTTCATTTATCTTCAGTTCTGGAGGTGATATTTTCATGCGGTCGAGTGCCACCATCAGTGTCATTAATTATTACTTACGAATGAGTGAGAAAATGAATGAGTATTATAACTTCTCAATGGCTGCGAGTTCTGTTGTATGATGGCAACCCTGTTTCCAATGTAAACCCTAGGATATAGAGGTGGCGGAGATATTGTGACAAACTCTGGTTGCCGATTTCCTCGTGTTCTAAGAGCTGTCAAATTCTCTACTTGCGCGACACGGAAAGCCGCCGCATTAGTTCCTCCTTAATTTCCGCTTACTTTCCTTCCTCCGGTGAGTTAATAACAACAATGTCCTCAGCCATGTACCAACCGTCAAGCTGGCTGATGACATGGAAATACTTAGTGGCATCATGGGTAACTTCACTTAAATGGAGTTGTCCCTCTAACAGGACAAACTACAGGGCCGATAACTCGGGCCAAAAGGGTAGATGTGCACACTTGTGCAGTTAACTGCACTATTTTCGGCATCCATCCTAACACAAGCTCATAAAAATAATATTTAAATACACCGGTGGCAATTCTCTCGGGCCCAGTGGTGGAAAAAATCACTAGCGCTTAATTAGTCCACAAAAAGCTTTCTATCACTTCGAGGACAAAAGCTGAGGAGGCGCTGAACCAATAGGAAGACGAGATCCTCTAAACTCAGTTTATTATTTAATTTTAAGGCACTAGGTGACAGAAAAAAACCATTGTGGCAGTGTAGATTCTTTTACCTCGTCGAGTTGCTCAAGCGCGTAGTGATACAGACTTCCGCCAACTTCTTCCAACAGTCTTCTGTAGCGACTGCAAGGTGACCTCGCAGATGAACAGTGGAACACAAACAACCCCGCTACTGTGGTAGTCCTGCCACCCTGGACCATGGGCAGTCAACTGTAGTTCGTCCTGTTTCATTGCTATAAAAATTACTTAAACGGAATTCCAGAACAAATACGTAATAATAATGTCCGCAGCTTATTTCTGACTTAGCGGAAGGACTGCCAGAAGGTTCTTTGTGAGCATGGGAGGATTTACCTCAATAGCTATGTGGCAAAGTGGAATGCTGTGGGCAAATAATAAACTGTGCGTGCGCTGGGGACAAACAGTTATCCGTAAACGTTTAAGTTGAGCGTGGTTGAATGGTAGAGATAATCGTTTTGGTCCTCTGCAGATATTTTGCCTTCAATGGAGTTTTACAAACCACTTCCCTGGAAATTTACGGCACAACACTGGGATATTTAATTTGCCCCTGGAGTGGTGCAACGTGCAAATCACCTCCCAGGTACGAACTCTCGATTTACCAACTGGCAAAATTTCAGTCCCTTGAATTTTGTTATTAAGAGGTTCTACTGTATCTAATTTTAGGATGGGGCTACCCTAAAGACAAAGAATCTATGCAAGCTAACACTATAGCTGGCATGCGGGAACATGAATTCATATGCCATGCATTAATCATTCTCAATTGAAGTACATAAGGAAGTGACATTAAAGTTGTCAATGAAAGGCTATCTTCATTATATTATATTATAAATAAAAATACAGTTATTCCATAAATAAAAAAATCTTCATTGATATTTCCTTTAAGAAATGTTTTTCATGGTATTTCACTGCATAAAAAAAGCAATTCAACAATTTTTTGCAATCTATCTCTTTTAGTTCACCACCTTTTAGTTAAAGTTAGTTTTAGTAAAAATCACTGCCTTTTAGAAAAATATCATAAAATATGAATAAGCATATGTGAGGTATAAATAAACAATTGATTTCCTATAGGAGCATCTCTGCAGTATTTATTTTGTTTGATGCTATTGTCTCTGATACCTTGAAAAACATTTCTTTGTGTGATAAATGTAGGAGGTAAATTTCTTTATTCTGTTTGTAAGTTAATGAAAAATAACATAATTGACAATGGACAATCAAGAAACGTACTAATATCAGGAATTTGAAAAGTAATATTTATTCTACGGTGGCATTACTGTAAAGCACTCTGATTTGCATATTTTATAGCATTGCCATTAAATCACCTACCAATCTACTATAAAAGTTTATTGTTATTGTAGAGAGAAATCTGGAGTCACATTCTCTTCTTAAGCCTTATTTTTGCTGTACACAGCATTACACCGAAAAACATGGACAGATACTAATTAAAATCAGTAAACTTAACTCAAACTCTCACTCAGCCAAAGAGGAGCTTCACTGATTCAAACTATAGCTAACTGCATAGCAATATCTCCCAATAAAGGAGTCGGTTAAAATCAAACATACAGAGAATTTGCTTAAAAGTATTCATTGATCGGTCTACAAAATAGGAAACACACGTAAGGAAATTGAAAGTCAGAAGTGAGTGGTTACTATAGGTCATTAATACTTATAGTGGGTCAGATCTCTTATTCTCAGACTTATCCTTCATGATTTAAATAATAAGTGAACTTGCACATGATACAGCAGACAAGGTTATGATTTAGTAAGAATATTTTTCCCTTCAATAATCATTTTCGAACATTGTAACTGATTTTACTACCACACCGGGGGGAACAGCACAAAAGAAGGTGCTATGAACTGCTGAAGCTCTGAAAACAATGCCTGTTTTTGACAACTGAAGCAAAGGAAAACACCCACAACAACACAACTGGGAAAGGAAATATGAATTCACAACTGAAAGTAAACAGGCTTGTAATTTTAATTTTTAATGCAATATGCTTACAATGCTATAAAAAGCCAAGTGTATGTCTTTACAACAATAAAAGATGATATAACAATAAAAGAAAGTATATTTTTTATGATAATATGAGTTATATTCTTGGTAAAATTGCTCTGAAGCACCTCACTTGATACAGTTACTACTACTACTAATATGCTTTTATATATTATTTGTAGGGCTTCCTTCATGATACATTCTATAAAAAGCACTATGTGCCATATTATGTCTCAAATGAACATCATTAAACCCGTAAGGTTTAAATGTTTGATTTGCATCCTGGGGAAAAGTCATGGTAGGCATACAGATTTCTTCACTTTACAATGGTGTGGAGCCTAACATTCACTTTAACAGTCATAATTAATTTCTCATGGTTTAGCAACATGGCTGTTCAAACTTTTTTGCACATAATGAGGAACAAAATGAGTATAATTGACAAATTTTAAGCTATCCGGAAAGGGGACGCCTCGGTAGCTTAACTGGCTAAAGCACTCGGCCGGAAATCGAGGGATCCGGGTTCGAATCCCGGTCAAGGCGGATGATTTTTTCTCTGTGGAAATTTGCACATGAGTATAATTATTGAATATGCTTCATTTTCAATTATCTGTGTAAAGTCATTCTTATTTTTGCCCTTTGTTGAAATCATTCTCATTATTTGCCCTTTGTTGGGTGATGATCAACGATTTTTAAAAGAAAATTAGCTTCGTTTGTTAGAAAATAAGCTTAGCTCATCATTTCCTCCAAAATAGTTCTTTCCCACAGTTTACTTTTTATCCCAAGATACCTTGAAAAATGCAAATATGGGGTTACACTAGTTTTTTCACATTCCCTCTCCTGATTATATGTTAGTTGTTAGTCTGAAAAAAATTAGGGAAAATCTTAATTTGAATATAAATAAAAAAATACTATGGGAGTTCGTTGTACTTGCTAAGTTGTTTATGCCAGTGCAGTGAGGGAAATTAGCTGATACATTTTCATGTGTATTGTATTGTAATTAAGGCTTGTATAAACTTTTCCATGTGATAGAGGACACAAAATTCTGTTATTGTGAAATGCTCTGTCTGTGGTAATGAGTATTTTTCTATTTTGTTTGTGAACATAGTATTTTGTTTCTAAATATTTTTAAGGAAGGTTAAATATTTTTATAAAATTGATTAGTCTAAGAAAATAGCTGTAATGATGCTAGCAGCTTCCTTAGTATTTGAAGAACTTCATTTTTTTAAAGAAATTTGGGGCACCAAGATTGTCTTGACATTACTTGGAGAAAAATTTCCATCTATTTTTATAAATCCATCTTCTCATTTAAATAGGATTTTTTTAAGATTAATGACATTTTGGCCCCACTGAATTTATTCTTTGACCCATAGCTGACTGTTATTAGTATATGTATTTTTTATTCCCATATTTTCTTCAAGGCATTTTGGCTATGAGAGGAGATCCTGCATCAATTGCAACACTACCGATAGTTTGCTTGCCTTATGTTTGGCTGTCGGAAACTAACAGAAATTCACGTATTCCTGTGACAGTAGTGCCATACATTAAGAATGATGTTGTGTTCCCATACATAACGATTGCTTTGTTGTATGCTAATCTGGAAGCAGTGGTGGATCTAGTCATAGGATTTCCCTTTGGTTATGTGTTACTGAGCAGCATGTTGAAGAGGGGCCACTCTGATGAATGTCATTCGTGTTATGAGTTAACTTTTGTTTCAGTTGATGTAGCTGTTTACTTTTGCATGAAAACGCTTTTCATCCATCATTAGAGTATATCCTCTTTGATTGACTTATCCAACTCTATGCGAAAGAAAATATTCTTTTTCTGTAGAAATGCATTTGCATGTACATAGTGAAGCGGCCTTCTTACTTTGATTTTAGTGATTCCATTGAAGTTCTTAATCTGCTGAAATTTTAATATGAAAACTAAAAAATAATCCTGGGTATGAAATTTTCTGTATTCCTGTATGGGATTTCTATAAGATCTAAGCCATAAACTTTCCTTCATGAATTATCTATGTCTTTTGAAGTAATTTTGTCTTAAGATGAAATTAGTAATGCTGTGTAAACATTTAATGTTTAATTCAATAGTTAATGAGAATGGGCATTAAACAAAACTCAAAATTAATAGGGGTATTAGAGGTGCTGAGTAAATTATTGTTAAATTTTATTAAATGATAAAAAGTTTGATTAATACATTGTTGATGTCCCCCTTTCCTCATCTACCAACTTAATCTACTATTTTGGTAACTGTGTTCTGAGTACCTGTGATTAATTTTATTTTTCTGCATGCTGTTTTTTAGAAGATAGAAATTTTTCTCTGTAATATCACCACAGCAGATCCACCCTTTTTAGTTAAATTTGTTTCACCATGAGTTGTGTAGTGTTTGCTTGGATATTCAATTACTGTAGAAAATACTGAAACTGTGTATTTTAGATTTTTATTAGTTACCATGAAAGAGCATTTTTTGTTGCTTGTATTTGTTTTGCATTTTAGCTGTATGCAATCCCCTAAGACTGTGGGTTAGGTTTCCCCTTTCTAAAAGTAGGTTGAAACAGAAACTATACCACTTGAAAACTTCAGATTTTGGCTATTGTGTATATTGTGAGCACAGAGATCTTATATATGTGAATTGATAACTGCTTATTGAAAAAATGCAAAGGATGATATCTGGAGGAAGTATATCGTGTACTATTCTCCTCCTTTCCTTATATCCTGACCAGAGTAATACCTTATTTCTGAGTTGTTAGGAGGACCAATTTAATTACAACCTAGGAAATAAGTTAGGAAACATTTTAAGCTCCTCCAAAACTGTTCTCTTTTTCATTCTCCTCTGTGTATGATTTTGAACTCTGGGTGAAAATAATCCCTTGTGGAGACAGTAATTAGATTAACTATTATGTGGTATTCCTCATTCTGGCACACTCAGGTCTGGTTCAGGTTAGCTGTAAGGTGGCATAGAATTCACTTTTACTTGTTGGTCACTGAGGGTTGTGATTATGTAAAACTTAACAGACTTTGAGGTAGTTGACTTGGGTTTGGTAATTTGAGAATTTATTAGCATCAGTTGACGTAATGAGTGAATATTTAACCAAAACTAGCCCTCTTACTATCTATTAGTAACTTCAATATGAAATGTATGTATAATTTCTGTGGCTAATATTGATCAATAAACCAGATTCAAATGATCCAAAGAGATTGTTGATCAACATTCGTGACCTCCCCCCTGGATCTGCCACTGCATGAAATGTAGGCCAATTAGAGTGTTGGTGTGAGTAGATAATTCTCTTCCCTCATCCAGTGCTTCTATTCTCTCTTTCTCTCTATTTAGGATTGTCCAATTGGCTCTCCTCATGGCCACCAATCCCCAATACCCGAATCGTGTGCATCTCCATGCATCCTGAATCCTACGTCTTCCACCTCTTTTGCGCCATCTCCTTCCCCCACCTCAACGTCCCCAGCCAGCCTCAGTCAACTCTCACCTTGGCTAGTGTCGGATGCAACCCCACCCCACCCACCCATCAGCAACCAGAAGCTGCAGCAGCCAATCAGCTCTCAAGGGAGCGGGTTGATCATCCGAAAAACTGTAATCACAACTGAGTTGTGAGCCCTGTTTTGTGGTAGTATTTTTTTCTATGATACCTGAGCTTGCAATATGAGTTTCATGAATAAAAGAGATCCTGTAATGCCTTTAAATTGCCACAGTAGCTTTATGTATGTATCTCAAGTATTTTTTTGTTTTTTGTCTGTTTTTAACATAAACCTTCTAAGCTTGCCGTTTTACATTAGTTTGAGACTATCTTACTACCCATAATGAAATTTGTTTGTGTAGCTTTTTTTGTTCAAAATTCTGTTTGTATCCTCTTAAATGTTGTGTGTGGTCTTTGTGGCTGCTATTTATTCCAATTGGTAATTTTGGATGGAGTAAAAATTGGTTGAAATATGAATACCGAGGTGCCTTCCAGAAATCAGTGTTGCCTTTTACAATCCGTCCGTCCTTTGAAATTTAACTGTTTGTGTTTGTGTGCTTACCATGTGTCACTCTTGTGACTTTTTTAAACCTTTGTTCATGGTTGGTGTGTGACTCACCAAAAAGTTTTAAACTGCTACAATTGAGCAGCTATTTTCAAACCATCATGTCAAAATGTTTTATTGCAATTATTAACTACATATCAAAATATTGTGGTTGATAATTATGCTGTATAATTTATATTATAGAAATATAAAAAAAACCTTTTTAGTAACAGATAAAATTAATTCTGTTTTGGAGATAGGTGTTAATTTTTATCATTGTAAGCTCTTTCAATCATTCCTTTAATGACTTCAGTCATTAAATTCAAGGACCCACTATTTAAATTATAAAATGTGATAAATATGGCAGCTAGACAGAGAGTTGTAAATATTTTTATCATTTTAAGGCATGAATTTCGTAATTATATCCCTGTACATTGTACTCTAATGACACTCCCTGTATTTAATGAGATATTAGCTGCTAAAAAGTGAAATGGTTTTTTATGGGTTAAGCATATAGGATTCAAATTTACGGAAGGAAACAGATGTATTTTAATTTATACATTCTTAGATATTTTTTTAGAGCCCTAATAAATTTACTAGACTTTTAATGTTTTCAAATACTGGAACACATGGGAGTGAAGTTATGCAGCTGTATGATTAAGTTTGGACCATTTTTTGTAATTGCTGCTAGTAACCAGTGAAGGTGTTTTGTCTGGAAACCTGAAAGGTATTTTGTTGATCTTGAGTTAAAATTTAGGCCCAAATTTCCCAAAAAGTTCAAATAGTTTAGTACATAATTTTGTTGGTGCTGTATATTACCATCTATGATGAACTGATTACATCATTATTTTGCTGGTAACTTTGTTAACTTTAGAGCATTATATATAATTTATATTTCGTGAGAAAGGATAACAGAATCAAGATGTTAACTGTTTTTGTGCCATAAATTTTTTAAAATCCCTTTATTGGTGAAATTTATGGTTGATGTTTGCCAAGAATAAATTGGCAATATTATCAAAAAAGCATTACACTTAGTGAAGTGGTGCTGTTTTTTTGGGAGGGCTGGAAATTTTTTTCAAGAACGTGGAGAGTGAATACCTGCTCATATTTTATATCGAACCTATGGATATATTTTCTGAATTCAATTTTTCACCAGAGTGATTTTCTAGAAAGATGTTTCTAATTTGTACTTAATGCTGAAATTCAAGAACTGTTTTGCCCTCTGGAATATCAACAACAATTCTCTTAACATTCCATATAGTTGTATTTAAATTATAATCACTAATGTCAATGTTGAGTTTTGCTATTATGATTGTCATTTTGAATTTATTTGTTTTGAAGATTATATTTAGTGGGAATGTTATCTTGTTAAATGAAAAATGTATATGAAATTTGTGTATTTGTTCCTTTTTATGTACTCAGAACCATATTCCGTCCCTTTTGCAATAGTGAAAAGCATAAAATCTCTGTTTATGAATGTATTAATCTATAGTTTCTAGAAATATACTGAGGTTTCAAATTTTGTCAGATTGAATGTGTGTTTTTTTCAAATGCATTGAACCATGAATGCATAATTGCCTTCGCTGCTGATTTAATCTCCAAGACTGTCATGTTCAGATGTGGCATCCCAATGTGTCAGTGTTGTGCATATACACACTTCCAATTTGTTTGTTGTCAGCAAGGCCATGCTGGCACTCATGGCAGTACTTCGAGAAGAGATTGTAGTCCTAGTTGAGTAGTGAAATTGGGCCTAGGATATTACTAGGTTTTTGTTGTTCTTGATGCAAATTGGCAAAATATGCCAAAACTGACTGGTAGAGCATCATTATTATTACCCTTTACTGGGAAATGGAAAATGCCGTGGATATTGCAAATGCTGATGACCTTTCATCCTCAAAATTACTGCTAATAGTCATAGAAATGCCAAGGTTGTGATGGAAATCTAAAGGTGATAAGGTTGGTCTATCAAGCAGTGAGCCTGGCAATAAAACTGGACAATCAGTACTCTTGACTGTGAGAGGGATGTAAGGGAAAAGAGCTGAGCTTAGGGATCAGTTGAAAATGGGTGGAGTAGAGGTTTTTTTGTATGTATGCGAAACCAAGCTCAAAGAAGAGGATACTTATGTGGGGCTTAGAAAATATAGTATTTAGTCAGAGAAATTTTTTGACAATCAAGACGTAGCCTTGATCATGGTTGATAGATTGGAAATACTTCAGTTAGTCACCTAAGTAGATGAGAAATGTATGCTGAAGAAGTGCAACGTAAGTGAAACGATGTAAAGCTGAACCAGATAATCATGACACTTTAACTCCATAATATACTAAGGCATTAATTTCTAAGTTTGTTTTTGTCTGTAGTCGTTCAACTTTGGGTCAGCTATCGGGACGGGCTTTATACGGGAAGTAAAAAATGCTAAGCTAATTTTACGGATCGGCATAGCCTCGAAATGAGCGTAATACGTTGGTAATAATCAGTTTTGTTGGGCAAATTGTAGTCAGGCGTATAAAAGGGACGCATTGCGTGTCAGAGATTAAGATTCATCACTGAATTTTCCATGAAATGATAGAGCTTCTTCAATGCATGTAATCGACAGGCATAATTTTAGTTGGTGAAATGTTTTGGAGAAGTAAATGGAATGAATGATTGGCCATAAAATGTAATGGCTGGAAAATGAGTAGTTTAATGGAATGTGTGCTAAAGACAGAAACCATGGTGCTGAAACTAAGGGCAAAACTACTAGGAAAATGAACGGATTAACTTTTTTCGATTATCCGATTGGGCTTCCCCCTCCATTACCACGGATAATTGGTGCTCTACTGTACATCTAAATTATGAAAAAGTACGAATGTGCTTGTGTGTTCTCTTTTATTAGTATTAAACTGGGAAAATTTTCTGATGGCCCTTTGTTGCATGGGCATAACATTGTATCAGATGTAAATTGAGGACCTACTGTTGTTGGGAGATATGAGCTACTATCACCCATATTGAGCTAGATTCATGTTAGTTTGTAGCATGAAAATTAAAAAGTTTTCTAGGTGTGAATGTGGTATGTTATGCATCAGAGGGAGAATTTTGGAAAAACTGGGAGTTTTAAAATGAATGTCATCCTGGTGAGAGAATAATTGTATTAGGCAACACAAATGGCATTATTAGAGTCATTATTATTAGAGTCATAGGGGATCAGTCAGGAACTCATACTGTGGGCACAGCCAGGACTTATGATAGGAGGGGAGCAGGACACCCATCTGTTGCTGTAGATTTATGTTTGGGGGAAGTGTGGGCAGGACACCCTGTCTGGCTCTGTATAGCAGATTTTGTATAAAATGTCTTGTCCAGGGGAGGCAGATGCCCCCCTGATTTTCCCTGGCTATGCCAATGCCTCAGATACAATGTTTGGACCATCAGGGGACCCTTGAGTGAATGAAAAATGTGAAAACTTGGGAATGAATGCTTGGAAAATTTGTGTTTCATGAAATAGTGTCTTTAACAAAATTATCATAATAAAATGTCTAGGCCAGGAGTGCAGCAGCTACTGCTCACCTGGATGAGACATTCCCCCCTCCCCCAGGTATGAATATGGTTTGGATGTGTGCTTAGGGATGAACTTCCTCTGGAGCAGAGGAATAGAATAAATTTACTTTGAAGATGGAGAATGAGTGATGCTCAGGAAAGTTTGTTAGGAGTGATTGTATTTGTGAAAATGAGATTCCAGTGAAAATCTGAGGTGATGTGCATAGTTGAGTGAGGGAGCAAAAATTGTGGTAAGTGAAGAAATGGGAATTATGAGAGATTACTTTCCATCAAATATGAAGGATAGTGAAAGATCTGCAGGAAGCATGTGAAGTGTACCGAGAGAAAATAATTAGATACCTAAATATTATTAAAGGGAGTGAGGAATGAATGCACAATAATGAAGCTGAAAAATGCTGAGTGATTTCAAAGGAAATAAAAAGGTATTTCTGAGCACAATGTTTTCCTCTTTTTTTCCATATCCTACCCTATCCTTGTGTACCTCTTATGCTTCAATTACAGTGCTTTTCAGACCATCTACCACCGTCATAGTACTTTCACCAGAACTGCACAATGCGTAAGATCACAAAAATGAGCCAATTAGATCAGGGGTCATACTAAGGATAGATTTAAAATGCCACCTGTTTCTGTGACAATAGCTTGGCTATCAAAAAAGGTACCTGACAAAATAAAATTGATTGGCCATTTGGAGGAGGCAGCCAGCAACTGAGGAAATTCGCGATAAAATAAAATTACCTCCTTTCAAACCCAAATTGTGGAATTTAATTTTAATAATTTTATTTGATGCATATCTTCTTCTTAGGTCTCAAATAAAACAAAATTTATTTTTATAAATTTTTATCCCCACAGGCATGGTGGGTCATTGATAGGTGACGTAAATGCAGCTTGGATAGAGGAAAAATGGCCTAAATGAATATGAATTATGTATGTAGTTTTATTATATAATTATGTATGAAGGAATAATATTTTGCCATGATTTTCACCTCAGGCTTAATGGGAATCGGTGAATGACATATGATTTAATTAGGGTTTAAAGGAACCAAAATGACTGATTATGCTATTTGTATAATAAATATGATTTCCACTTTTTTTGTTAGTGCCTAATATTTTTTGCACCAAGAAAAAATAATGTTACCAATATTTTTTTTTCATGTGACACAATACAAAAATGAATGCAACACTGCTTGGTTTGAAAATATCGGTAGCATTTTTTGCACAGTTAAACACAGGTGTACTTAGCACTAGCATAAACCTCAGGAAAACATAGAATTTGAAGGGCCTTGTTCCACAAATCTAGGGAAGAGATAACAGATGTAACGTACCCGTCACATTGGTTGTAAAAGGTTTAAGCGCCTGCAACTGGCGGCCCTAAATTATGATGCACGGCTACTCAGCACGCTGATTATATTTAATCAGTTCAACTATAGTGTTTCTCGGCCCACTTGTCCAGTAAATGTCATGTGCCCAATATGAGGTTTACAGACGTCTCTGAACTGTAAACCAGTATTATGGAATTAAGTATTAGGTGTAGTCCATATTCCTGCTGTAAGTAACGATACCTATACCTTTTGTGCAAATTAATTACTGTGATTGCCAACTTCTTGATAGGCCTAATGCCTCTTGAAAGTGACGGAATTCTATCGCTCAAGTTAATTAAGCACTGGCGCCGGGTGGCCCTCGCGGCCTTTCACATCCACACCTCGCCAGCGCCGTCCCGGCTGCACAGCGCTTTGATATTTCATCAGTGCAACTACGGTGTTCACGACCGACTTATCTAATATGCTTAATATGAGGCTTACAGTCGTCTTCTACGGTCACTATCAACAAGATTAAGGCCTGTAGACCTATAATTCGCTATTAGTCATGCTGAATATTCTATGCCACGGTGCTATATGTTATTGCAGTATCAACCTGAAACGGTGCTTAGGTATTTTCCATGGCTCTTTCCTGAGTAAAAGAGTTCATGATGAACCAGACATTATCAAGAGATCAATAGGGACTCTTTGATGTTGTCACTTTGCAATACCAGAATTAATTCTTCTTGTGGCTAAAGTATGAATGAGAGAAAGGGAACTCTGATATTTTCCTATAATTGAAAGAAGTTCCGATTAAATTTTTCATTCAAAATTGATTTTTAGGAAAGCTTAAATATAATAAACACGATATAACCGTTAATTTTACTGACAAAAGCTATTTGAACAGTTCCCAGTATATTTCTGCTGTTCAGCGTAAACATTCTCACACGAATTAAATATTTATCTTGTAATCTTTTGTCGTTCTTAACGCATATAGATATGATCCTTCGAAAGTGAGAGCGAAGGTAATCGCTGACTCCAACTTTCTCTTTCGTTCGTACCCGGGCCGGCGCGGCGGCTCCGCTCGAGTCAGGGAGTCGGAGTAGAAATCCAAGCGCAAGAATTAGAGGAAGATGTATTCGTTTCGAGAGGGGACGCCCTTTAGTACAAAATGTCCTGCGCCCGTTCCATTGAAAGCATATTTTTATCTTTCAAACGAGGTATATTTTTTGCCTCTACAATTCCTGGTTGCCGAGTTATCACGATGAGAAAGTAATATATTAGTATTCTCTCACGTCACTTATTTTACCCTCGTCGGTAGTATGGAACTGTCCCTGTTGGCCCACTTGACTCTCCTCAGCGTCCTCGCCATGCCCTTGTTGCGGCCTTGAACGATTATTCGCTCGGCAGTTTCCCCACACCCTTCCCACTTTTGACCTTGAACGACCGATTTTGGCGTGGAAATCGGGTTTTTAGCGTCTGAAAAAAGTTAGGACTTTCGTGGTTTTCTTGTGAAGAGTTAAAAAGGGTTGAAAAGTGCCCGAAGGATTAAGGCTTCGCGGGGAAATTAGGGACAGTTTCCGCCGCAGCAATACCTCCGCCATTGGCTGTTCAATGGCACTGCTGTAGTGAACGAGCTAGGCGGTATCTTTGAAAGGAAAAATCGTCTTTATGTCGTTCTTTCACCGACAGGGATAGTGCGCACAATTATGGGTTTTTTAATCCACATAGTTCACCAATTATGTACAAATTTCCTAGTGGTAATAATTCTTGAATATCAAGTAAGTTTTTGAGATACTAGCAGTATCAAATCGTATATTTTACCTATTGGTAAATTTTACGATCGGATACGATACAATGGTATTTTTACCGAGGGTATGAAATCGGTTAACTGATACAGCACTGCGTCCTGATCAATACGCACTCCGGACACCTTGAGCACCATGGTCCCAAATTTATGGCAGTTAATCAAAATTAATATATTTTGTCATTTCCCCGTATTATTTTAATATTACATGAGCAACTCATGAAATTTTAATTTCTAGCAACAAAGTATGGAACTTTAGAGGGTGGGAGAATTAAAAATATGATAGCAGTATTATCAAGATCAAAACTTTTATTTAATGACGAATTGACAAGTTTCTTGTAAATGTTCCATTCATTTGTGTTCATTTTCAGACAGCACTTAAAAATGCTCCCACAGGCAGAGTTCCTTCGCAGAATGCTCTAGGAGACTTGGCAGAGGTTGATGCCGAGCTCCGAAAAATATTCTCCAACTCCATGTCAACCAATGGCCAACAGCAACAAAAAAGTGGATTTCATATCAGCACTGAAAATATAAGAGGAAAATATGAATCCCATGCTGTGACATTACCCTTTCTTCCCCACTTCAATACCACAGACCATCATCACAAAAAAAATAAATTTATCACCTAAGGATAGGGTACGAAGAAGAAGAGAACAATGAAGAGCTTAAAATGGAGTGATGTATTCTGTTGATGTGAAACATAGATTGTTGGGTAGAGCGGCTGCAATCAAGCAATCTTAGAATTAAAGGACCCTTGATGGTATATGAAGGAGAATAACAAAAGGATTACAGAAGCCCTCTTACAGCTTTTATGAATCAACAAAGAGAAAGGAATTAAGGCTGAATGCATGAATGACCAAAGTAGTGATGTGTGCCAGGTTGCCAGGTGAATGTAGAGTACCTATAACTATGACGGCAGATTGTGACTCATAGGATTTTGATAAGTGATTTGTTGGGGCAGACATCACTAAATCTTTCATTGTCCACAAAATCGAGAAATTTCAGTGGCAGATGAAATCATATTCCTGTAAAAACCTTTCGAAAGTATGGAGACGAGATGCTCTCCCGTTTTGAAAAACGGCTGTGACTGTTGGGTTTCTGTACAATTCCCATTATAATAGAGACTCCAATGCTTTATACTTTATATTTATGCTTTTTCACATGTATCAAAACAAACTGATTTCTTCCCCCTTGTTGAAATTAGACAGTAAATCTATTGCTATGTCTTCTGTTACAAAATTTTTAGGTGTGTACATAGACGATACCCTGAACTGGGAATCACATATCGATTTTTTATGTTCACGAGTAGCAAGGAGCTGTTACCTACTACGTAGAATAACTCCGATCACTAGCTTAAGTGTTGCTCTCTCTGTGTATTATGCTTGTGTTTTTAGTCGACTAAAATATGGAGTCTGTGCATGGGGTCATTCCCAGCGAACAACAAGACTGTTTAAACTACAGAAGTGGGCCATAATAATTTTGGTTGGCGTAAATAAACACACTAGCTGCAGGTTATATTTTAAAGAACTTAACATCTTAACATTCCCATGTATATATATTTTCTATAGAATTATGTATGTTAAAGAGCATCATCTGGCTCTTGGATTGCCCTTGAACAACGATGTTCATTCATACAATACCAGAAGAAATGGTGATTTTAAAGTGGTGTCTCACAATTTAGTGTCCTTCACAAGGCAACCGTCATATGCAGGATGCATGTTGTACAACAGTCTCCCTAGTGAGATCAAACAGACCCGTAGTATTCCTGTTTTTAAAAAGAAATTGAAAGAACTTCTATTGAACAATGTTTTTTACTCAGTCGATGAGTTCTTGAATAAGTGATTGTATTTATGTATTGTGTTCCCCTTTGGAGGCGAGGATTTGTATTTATGTATTGTTTCCTTTTCCTGTTTTTTTTTCTTCTCCTTGACTTGTCCCATACATGTTTTTTATGTCTCCGGGACCAATAAACTACTTACTTACTTACTTGCTTTATTTCACCAGGACTTGACTCACTGCACCTGTGCACAGTTTTTTATCTGGATTCCGGTCCAGAACCTGGTTTGCATGGAGGGTTTTCTGCTGGGATATAAAGCCATACAGTTCATCATCCACAAAGTTTTGGAATATCTCTAGAATATTCTAATATTTGGAATATCTCTATAATTATTCTCCACCTGTACCATTATGCCATTGGTGCCTTCAAAATCGAATCGACTACACACAGCTTTGAGCGAGCTCCATGACAGGATCGGATGGTGTTCACTTCATTTCCACTGATTCCTCAGTTACTGCTGATTCAGAGGAACTTACGTCGGTATGCATAAAAATGTTGCCGCTCTCCTCACCGCTTCACTTTCGTAGCTTTCTAACTAAAGTTCACGAATGGCATCGGAAGAGAGACAAGTGTGCCTTCCTCTTTTACTACTTTGCCATTACTGATGGAACACTCCAAATCAACTCAATGTTGTGCTTTCCCTGGGAATGGGGAGATCCAATAAGAGTTAGCATCTTTCTCAACAGATTCACGCACTCTCTTATTGCCACCTACCTACAAAATTCTGGCGATTCACACTTACCGTCCGCACAAAATCTGCAAGATTTCCACTCTTGCCAAACGGATAGAACGGTTACCCTTTCCCTGCAGGGGTTCAGGAATAAGGCAGTTTGATGTGGGACAGTCACACAAGCCTCCCACGACCGATGTGCCTTCCGGAAAATTCCCTCACCCGGCCACGACCGGCTCTCTCACGAGCAATTGGCGTCGCCACTCTATATCTCATACCCATTGCTGCTACATAACAGCTCTTTCTTATCAGAGAATCTTTATTCCCTTTCTATCGCCCAATTCACTGCCCTTCTCTGTTACAAATACAGTGGGAGCTGGGGATCTCACGGCAGGGACCAATTCCTTACAGGGAGTAAACAACTGCTGCAAACGGAAGTAGATGGACGTCTAATTCACACAATTGGAGGAGAAAATTATGTAGGCAGAGTAGGGGTACTTTCAGGCTGGACTCCACACATTAGGAAATTCCCTTGAAATTTCCGACCGTGGGCAGGTCCGTAGATATGGCTTCCGTCTTTTCATGACAGGTAAAAGTGGTGATTCAAAAAAGTGAATAAACGTGCAATTGTGAGCACTTAATCAATTTGATGCAGACATGATATTGAACACTATGTGCCTGCTTTGGTTATAGAATATATGTATTAGCAAACTGCTAGCTCAAGCTATGAAATGATACGGTATTGCAAAATACCTATGGAAACCACACTATAATAAATAAATGAGGCGTAAATGTATACTGCTCTTTAGGGAGAAAGGAATCACAATGATTTCCTTTGATTCTAAAATGGTACAAATGTTTTTACAGAAATAATGAAATGTGTCAAAAAAGTAGGGGTTATGCAACCCATATATACACACACGTGTGGGCTTCGATGAGAGTGCGTATTGCTAAACGAAATATTCTCTGCCATCGGCTGGCCAGGGAGCATACTTGAAGGACAAAAGAAGGTCCATAAGAAACTCCCAGCGAGATATCTCGTCACGCCCAAATGGGAGCATGCAAATTCAAACATGATGAGATATCTCGTCATCCCTACATGAAATGCCACTTCTGCATAAAGAGATACCTCGTCATTCCCAGTCAAGTGGTTAAACTATAGGCCATCTATGCCCCAAAGGAAGTGTTTTTGTAATGATAGAGAGTAGGAGAAATTAACTCCAAAGTTTAAGTAAAACTGGCCATCAGTAAACTGTGTCCTCCCATTGTCACTCATTATGATTTTGTTTTATTACCCAACCTAAAGAAAATATTTAAAGGATGTCATTAAGGAGTGAATAACAAACAAAGCAGTGTGATGGAGGAGCTTAAGGCTATCCTGATTGAAGTCTCCAGCACTGTAGCCATGATTGGTAACAGCAACTCTAATTGGTGAATCGCTGCTTTTGGGAGCTCCTTTTAATGGAATGACATTGATGTGTTAATAACATAAAAAATTACTCTTCTACAACACTCTCACTCAGTCTCATTACTTTTCTACAACACATTGCACATTAATAAGGTGTTTTACATGCCAATTAAAATAACACACAAAATGGGAAGAAAATTGAAATGTGGAACGCTTATTTAGTTGACAAATCATACTGCCATTGGCATTTTAATTCATTACTAGGCCATCACTTCACTGGCTTTAAAATCAAAATACAATGTGATTGGAGGGATAACTACAAGAAAGATGAGTACTTACACAACATAAGACAATATACCACAACATTAGCTCCAGCATTCATCACCCACATAAGAACCTGGCAACAAATAAAAATGTCTTTCTCATTGATCCCATAAATTAATGGGAGATGATAAGTAATTTGGTTCACTCAATTGCAAGATTCATATAAAAAAAGTTATTGTCCTCCAGAGGCTCAGCCTCACTTCAATAAATTTGATAGGCAGCCATACTAGTCTTTTTTTATGAGTCATTGTTCTCCAAACAATAGAAAGTATGGTTAAATTAGCCAGTTGATTTGCCCTTAAGTTCACGGTGACGCCGAACTTTTTTGATCAGGGGTGCATCATCACTGTCCTCATCACTTGAATTGGGACTTGACTCTGGGGCAGCCCTTCTCTTCCTTCGCAGGGGTCTTTTTTCTTCCTCCTCCTCCTCGCTTGCTGTGCACACTGCCTCATGGTGAATCATGGCATTCTTAGAACCCACAGGCACTGACTTCTCCTCAACCTTTGTCTTTTCATAGTCTTCCTCATCGTCCTCAGTGTCCCTTGGTTCAGAACCAACCTCAATCATTAACTCTCCTTGTGAATCCTGATCATCAGTGAGTTCTTTTGTCTCATCACCTCCACTGTTGTCATTCTCAACAACTTCATCAACAACCTCAGTCATCTCAGAGTACGTAACAACGTTTTCTTCCATTTCAGCAGCTTTGCCTTCCTCATCAAGTCTGTCATCGGAAGAGAATTTTGGGCTGGACACGTTTCCCTCTCCACTTGTTTCACAAGGTTCAGACTTGACTTCAGGCACTTCTTCACTTTCTTCCTCAGTTTTCTCATCATGAACCTCAATGCCAGCATCCTCAGCCAGAGCTTGTGGACCAGGCTCATCTCTCAATAGTGGAGATGGTGGCTTTGAAGAGTATGGCTCAGGTTCTGCTTTCACCTCCACCGGAGCAGAAATCACAGGGTCTGCAAGTTTGATATGAAAATAAGGAAAATGAGTTTAAAAATGAGCCACATGTTTAATACTCAGGATACAGAAGCCTGTGAACTATTTCTCCATTCCTAGTATGGGCCAGTCAGACAACCACTAACACTGTGGGTTTGAAATTAAATTGAGGAATGAGAAAATAAGTTAAATTCACTATAATTGGTGTACCGGATGATGATGCTGATAACTAAATAAATTTGTAGGAAAGGTACATGGTGATTCTTTTATGAGTCATGAATTTCCATGAAGTTCAGAGGAAAACTAAATTACACCTAAGGTTAAAGATGTTGTAAAACCATTTAACAGGCATAAATATTGTTTAGCACAGAAGTTAGGTCAAATTTGCAGAATAACCAAAGCAGTTAGATCACTTGATAAAACCAGAGATGGCCCAAATCCAAAATTTATTGAACCTGAATTATCAATATAAATTTTGCTGTCACCAAATTATGAATACATACCATTTCTTAGGAAATGGACACTACCAAATCAACTTGAGCTGTTTTTGACTGCTGTAACACATTACAGGTAACTCTCGTTTTACGCACGTTCGTTTTACGTATTTTTGCTTTAACGCACTGCATATTGTGATACTTTCAGAATTTTGCATTCGTGCATTTTTTTTCGTTTGAACTCCGTAGTTCGTAGTTAAATATTTCGTTGCTCGCTAAATGTGCATCATGCGCATTTCATACCTCTCCTCGGCGCAATTATCATGATTATGATGCCGCACCTCGTGGTATCTCGCGATGTTTGGGCTGTATTAGTAGTTTTTTAACACAAATGGAAAATATAAACATGTCTTCTTTGAGAACAGCAATGAAGAGACAGAGAAAGACAATATCTCTAGAGCTGAAATTAGATGTAATAGAGCAACTTGAAAAAGGTGAAAGGATTACAGATATAGGTAATCGACTTGGGTTGGCTAAAAGTACTATCGTCACAATTCGCGAGAATGCGGAAAAAATCAAAGACAGTGCTAAGTCTGGAACCAGCATAAGTGCCCAAAGATCCTCATATTCAAGAAGCAATGCATTAGAAAGAATGGAGAAAATGCTCAGCACCTGGATAGAAGATTTGAATCAGACTCATATGCCTGTGAGTATGTTTATGGTGCAAGCAAAGGCACACTCTTTACATGAAGAATTAACGAAGGAAGAGAAGAATTCCAAACCATTCCAAGCTAGTTCAGGTTGGTTTGCAAACTTTAAGAAAAGATATAGCTTCCATAATATTAAGATGACCGGGGAGGCTGCATCTGCCGACAAATTTTCTGCTAAAAAATTTGTTGAAGAATTGGAGGCTCTGATTGAAAAAAATTGCTATTCAGCAAAGCAAGTTTTTAATCTCGATGAAACTGCTCTAAACTGGAAAAGGATGCCTTCCAAAACCTACATTTCCAAAGAAGAGAAAACTGCTCCAGGCTTCAAGGCTGCGAAGGACAGATTCACGATCTTGTTTGGTGGTAATGCCGAGGGAGATTGAAAATTGAAGCCAGTGGTAGTTTATCATTCATTAAATCCCCGAGCTTTTAAAGGTTACGCAAAGGACCTATTGCCAGTCCATTTCTATTCTAATTCTAAAGGGTGGATGACTGGAACTATTTTTCGTGATTATATAATAACAAAACTCAAAGGTGAACTTCAGCAGTATTGTGCCAAGGAAAATATACCATTCAAGGTATTAATTTTAGTGGATAACGCACCTGGACATCCTCCATCAATTCAAGATTTGGAAGAAGACATCAGTTTTGTGTTTCTGCCACCGAATACAACGTCGCTAATCCAGCCTATGGATCAAGGTGTTATTGCTACGTTGAAAGCGTATTATTTGAAAAAAGTTTCAATCTCATGTTACATGAAATGGAGGAGAATAATGTGAACGTTAAAGGGTTTTGGAAAAGTTTCAATATTCGTGAGGCCATAATGCTCGTTGCCGAAGCATGGAATGAGATTCCTCAGTCGTGTATGAATGGTGTTTGGCGAAAACTATGCCCGTATTTTATATACGACTTCAGGGGTTTCAGTGTTGAGGCTTATTTAGTTGAAACGAAAGAGAAAATTGTGACTTTAGCAAAGAAAGTGGGATTTGCATACATAGAGATGGAAGATGTAAGCGAGGTATTAGCCATTCATCAAGATTTATCAAATGAAGACTTGATTGAACTTGAACGAGAACAGCGGGAGGAGGAACCGGAGCCGGAGGGAGAAGAGGTAACTGCTGATAACGAAGATCGCAAGCTCACTAGCAAAGGATTAACGAAAGCATTTAAACTCATTGAGGAAGGCTTGGCTATTTTTGAAGAAGATGATCCAGACACAGAAAGATGCGCAAAAGTTAGGAGAAATGTTCTTGCTTCCATGGCATGTTATTCCGAAGTGCTGAAGGAAATGAAAAAACGTGCAAAGCAAATGACAATGTTTTCGTATCTAAAGAAAGATGCATCTGTATCTGCCGAGCCATCCGAGCCAGATGGGCTTGACCCTCTCATGTAATGTTTATTCATTAAGGTAAAAATATATAATTTTCCTGAAATAGTATTTTTTTGCATTTAAACAAAAGGTATTTTCATGTGTGAACAAATCGTGACCAGCGGCTGCGAAATGCTGTTACTCGAATTATTTAATCGGTAAGTGCTTTTTATGAAAATGTAGCGTAGTTTTAATCATCCAACAATGCGCCAGGTTAATGAAGTAACCAAAAGGTAGTCATAGTACACTGATATTTAGCTGTGGGTTACAAAATAATTCAAGAGAATTCAATATGGAGATTCAATATTTGATTTGCGAATTTTTTATTTACGAACGCTTTCTAAGGAACGTAACTCGTTCGTAAATCGAGAGTTACCTGTACTGAAATCAGTTTTTTGTAACCCATGACGAAAACTAATGCAAACTGAAGAATGTAACAGCAAATCTCAGTCACCTCTGAATCAGAACCAAAAATTTAAGATGAAAATGTAAATACAAGGTAAAAATTTTTAGCCTGACACGATCCACAAGAGACAATGTTTATTAATATTTATCAAATGCTTTGGCTCTCAGTTCTTGAATGTTTAAATAACTTTTCATGGTGTTCCTACAAATCTTTCAGAAGGTTGTCAGAAGCCTGTCTCTTTTTGGGATACAAACTTCATACTTGATATAATCCAAACTAATGGCTGAGCATTTTCTTCTTCAGTATTCTCCAGTTCTACTGTACTATATTATTCCATCTCTCCTTTTATCTAATCTTTGACCTGAATAGTTGAAGGACGGCCACATGCCCAAATTACAAGTATGAAAAAGAAATACATGCAGTTACCTGGTTTAACGGCCTAGAAAACTCTCAAATGTTTTCTAGTTTCAACATCCTTCTAAGGCTTAGAGAATGGGAATAACTGAAAGCTAAAAAACTTAACTCACCTTTCACGACATTTAAGACTGTTTTATTAGACACTTCACAAGGTTGACTATTCTTCTGCTGCTGCAAATTCAAATAAGCTTCCTTGGACTTCCTTAATTCCTGCTGCAAGTAGTAAATAGTACTCTGCATTCCTTCGACATCCTCATCCAGATCTTGCAAAAACTCATCCAGCTCTGAAAACAAAGGGGAGTTGACATGAATTACATGTGAGCACACTTCAGATACATGATCTATTTCCTTTACATCAGCTGGGCACCCTTTGAATGGCTAAGAAGTTTGTTCCATTGCAAATCCCCTGAAACTTCTCAATATGGAGTCCATTGAATGAATCATATTCGCATTGCACAATCCTAGGGAGGATGAAGGCAAGGAAAGATAACAACAAAAAGTAGCGGATAAAATGCGATGGACCATGTATGTGACCAAATACTTAGCTAAGTTACAACCAGTGCTGTATATTCACTGATGACTGCATAAGAAGCAATGAGGCATTAACACACCTTGCAATATTACATCTTGAGCTATTTCAAAGCAAAACTTTTGCTAGCCTGACCTTGATCCCATAGTATTTCAAGTTTCAATTAATGCACAATCTGCCAACTTTTCAAGGCATGACATTGTGGCTGGGAATGTTGGCACATATTACCAGGCGGGTAAAAGGAGGATTCTCAAGTTGAACCATTATCATCCTGAGTACTAAATGAAAATATATGAACTATATTGTACTTCACACACTGCTTGGAGACACAGTCACTAGAACAAGTCAATGAAGTAGGATGATAAAAAGGTATGAGGATCTGGGACAGTTTACACACTCCTGCCCAAGAAAAAGTGCTACCAAGAACTGGGTACTAAAAGTAATCAGTCATTATCAAAAAATTGGCTAGTATCACTTACTCACAGGATTTACTGCTGGTTATTAACCTTAATCTTCTGAGCGTGTCTTTCCAGAACAAAAATTGTGGCCAGAGAGTGCATTTAAATAGCCGTGGGCATTCAAAAAACTCTGGCCAGCAAGGCTTACGACTATGGAAAAATCCAGTAAGATAAAGGTTAAAGATGGTGTTTCACATCCTTGACAGTACTGAGCATTACAAGCACCCAATCCTCCCTTGACTATAGAAATAGCTGCGCTAAAAGCTCAGTTCATTTTCTAGCAGAAAAGGATGGTCTTTCAATAAATATTATTAAAAAGCAACGAAAATCTCTTCCACCAAATTAGTATGATGGTAACACTCAATGTCTTATCTTTGACATGATTGATATCAATGTTTTACCATACCCTTAATCTGGGTTCACATGGGTGTATAATTGGTGTAACGGCATGGTAACCGGTGGTCTGCGGAATTACATCTAGCCAATCACAGAGGAGTGGGCGGATACTGTTCCACAGGGGGCAGAGCTTAAGCCAGCAGATCGTATGGACAGAAAATTTTGATATCTTCACCTTTCCGCAGGTGGAACGTGACGTCAGACCCCTCAAAAACAGTTGAGAATCAGCTGGTGCGAATTGAAAACAACAAATCTCCTTCATTAACTGACAGTACTAGACAATTTAGGTAAGATAGCTAACCTGCGGAGCCTGCGGCACAGACTCCGCCAACTTCAGAGATTGATAGATGCATTGCTGCACCCATGTGAACCCAGCTTTAAGGCGGTCGGATCAATTTTTGTGTTTGTACATATTTGCATGAAACTTTGTACACGTGGACTTTTTGAAAATAAGTATAGGCAGAAGAGAAAAAAATTGCATGTTACCAACTTGGTTTCCTGGCAATTCAGTGCTATTTTAACACTTATTGTTAGTCTTATGGCACTTGATATATATTTTGAAATAATATTTTGGAATGCGCAAATTTCCTCATAAACATAAAATAATACATTTCATATTGATAAATGGAGGAAAATGAATGTAAAGGTACTGTGCCATTTAATAAACATGTATTTCACTTTGATTTTCACCTAATTTTCAAATTTCAAATCATTGTGAGACTTTAATTTAAACAAAAATTCAAAATATATATAATGTTTTAATAATTTATATTACAATATGGTTATTTCCATCATATAGACAGATTTACTCACTTGAAGTTCGGTCCAAGAATTTTTTTGGCTCCCTTGAAAAATAATTAAAATGCCCACTCAAAGACTCACAATTAATGCTCCAGCAACCTCAATACTGATGCTATTTCTCATCATGGATTTCAACTAAGAGATCATCAATTTACCAAGATCGATAGCTATGCAAGATATACTAAGTCTTGTCTTCTTCTTCATCAAAGAAGAAATATATTCCCAACAAATTTGTTAGCTGATTTTTCTGGTTAGGTTAACTTCTACAGTTGTTACAAAAATATAAGCAGAAATCACAACTTCAAGTGTAGATATATGAGAACACGAAAAGACAGCCCCCTAAAATACCCATTTCAACGATATGACTGATGTTCATTTCACCTGTTGATTTCAGTTTACTTTCACCTTGTCTTGTTCAGAATAGTTTTTCTCCTTAACGAATTTCACATTTGTTTAGGTCATATCACATCCAATTTTATCACCCCTAGTTGAATCTTTTCTCACAATGAAAACCTTAATGATTCATCCTCACATACTCCAGATCTCACGTCACTGATTTTCTGAAAAGGCTTCATAATCTCTAGGTTAACATTAACAAAACATTAAAGCCAGGGGTTGAAGGTTATGATCTCAGTCACTGTTTGATTACCAAACCATCAATTATAAAATTAAAGCACAGTAAACTGACCTGATTGGGACTTTTTCACTTCATCACTGAAGCTCTTTTGCAGAGCCAGCTCTCCCTCCAGTTTGGCAAGTCGACCACTTGATATCATTCGACCAAGTTCCTCATTTTCTTGATAGAGCAACCTGCATTTTGCCATCAAGCGCTTACCGGTGTTACTGTAAGGTAAACAACACAAATTAGAGTAAAGCTGATGCAACTGATAACACTCATTGAATAAATGGCAACAATATTTCTCGCACAGTTCAACATAAGTGTTTTGTGATAACCATTGTCACTTAACTCTGATAATCAGGGCAGAGAATATTATCGTGCTTTATAATATTCAAAATAAAATCTTAAACAAGGGTAGGTCACCAGAGGATTCATGAGAGTGGTAAAAAGTTTCAGTAGCTAACATGAAAGCTGAACTATGAATGATGAGACAAAATTTTGCCTAAATATAATCATTAGAACAAGTAGTCATTTTGGATAAGTTCAATTGTGATACGGACAACGTCAGGGGCCACACATTAAAGGGCAATTCTCCATACATTTAATCATAGATATTAAAATTGCCAACAAAATGTAACTACATAGTGACTGATACTGATAATGATTTCCTAAGAAAAATTTCAAAAGCAAACTCATCTGACCACTTCATTGGATCTTCACAGTGTTAACTTTAGATGTTTCCTGTGAGGGAATATGAATCTTAATACGCACTATCTTAATCACACTTATTATGCACTAGAAAATGCACAAAAATTTACTATCGAGGAAGAAATCATGTCAATCATATTAATTGCATGTAAATGTTGCAGATGAATTCAAATACCAAGGCACTACCACAACTTCAAATCTATAGTGGGAAAACACATTCAGAACTTCAAGCACCATAGAAAGAGATTTGACTGCCTCACCTGAAATCAGCCCAACTCCATATAATTCTGCCATTGGCATTATGCAAATGCCACTTTTTTGACAGATAATTCCTCTCATATAGCTAGACTGATTATTTTAATCATTAGCAACAAAGAGATGGAAACGTTAACTCTCCTTCCAACTTCTACCTTAGACATCCCATTTTTTAAGGTTGCTGCAGGGCAGAGGATTACACTGATGGCTGTGGTCACCATGAAAATTCTAACCCTGGGGGTCACAATTTGACTCAGCAGATAATGCACCCCACACAAAAACATTGGGCATTTATGAAAAGATAAGGAAATTTCACAGTAGAAAAGGTACTGAAGAATTCTTACTCCCAACCCTCCAACCCACTAACAAGAGATTAGAGAGACACTCACAAGACTCGCTATCACTGCTTTCCTCCCTTGATTCCATTTTTCTTGATCCTAAACCTTTCTCCTTCATGACAGTATCCTAACAAACCCTACCACACACCCTTGAGTAGGTTCATGTGGTGTTACATATAGCATTTATATGAATATGAAGGATTGACAATTATTCGCACACTTGGACAATTCAAAATCCCACTGGCAGGAAATCTTAACTATCCGAACTCACTCATGCCAACGTTTCATTAGGCCCATCGACCACCAATGGAGACCATATTTTTACGTAACAACCTCCTACCTGTCCGGGGTGAACTTCCAAGCACTCAGCTCATTCTGAGTTTCTTCAAGTCTGGTTCGTGTTGACACAAGCTCACCACGCAATAGTTGCAACAGAAGATTGACAGCAGGATCGAGTAGTGCAGACCTGAGGGCTGAAGATCCCGCTGTCTGCCCCGCTTTGAACTCTGCAATCTGGCTCTGTGAAAAGGAGGTAATACGAGGTCCATAAATTTTCCGTTTTTACGGCTATTTTCTCAAAATGCACCCACACCGAAGTTGGGTTGCCAAATTGAGATTTTTATATACCAACAGGCCTACTTGAATCTAAAAAAAATAAGACTTATGAGATATAGCTTTCCCATTATTGTTCCAAGGTATGGGCATGTAATAAGAATGCAAGATGAACGATGGCCGAAGTGAGCGTTAGCGTTCAACGCTACGCTTCAGGAAGTATAAGAAGGCTATGGTAGATTCGAGAAACTATGAGGAATTGAGATAAAACGGAGAGGATTGCGGTCGCATCTATAGAAACCCCGACTGAAGAAACAATTAGTATGAAGTAAACATGAGTATGTAACTAACGTTAATAACTTACCGCATATTCTTGCATTTCTTGTTCCTTGGTAGCAAGACGTCTCACCAAAACCTTTTCACGGTGAGTTGATTCCAAATGCTGCTGTCGCATTCGCTCTTCGGCCTCACGTAAACCTGCAATTTCGGCTAAGAAAGACAGAACAGTTAATACCATAATAAAGAACTCACCGATATCACAGCAATACTGTACATATACGTACCTTCTTGACTTGCCGCTTGAGTCTCTAGATAATCGATGAATAAATCCTGCTCATGCCAATTATGAATCATTTCTTCCAGTGTTATTTTTTCAAGTTGCTGATCGGTCAGCTTAACACGACGGAGAAGCCGATTGTTGCACACTGCTGGCATTGCGTTACCCACACCTTCTTCTGACATGGCGAAATACTACTGCGAATTGTACACGACCACAATTGAGATACAACTGATCACACTTCACGCTCACAGCTGGAAAACTTGTAAGTTCAACGCTCTAGATAATAGCGGGATGATAGTTTTAAATACTGCAATCATACACTGTAACGCGCACACTGCAGCAAGGGTTCAAGTACATTCGGGTGTAACTGAAGATTCGTTGAACATACGTTTTCATCACAGCAGCAACGCCCCTTTTTCACCACCACCTTAAGTTCCAATGCATGCTACCTTCATCCATTCCATTCCCACAAATACTAAGCTTCAGGCGTACCCGGCATACCTCTGCGCTGCCCTGTCCAGAAATTGCAATCATCAAGAGAAACAAAATCAGTTCATTACTTATGAAATTCATACCCCCACATGAATTGCACTTTTTCAATACTCAAAATTATTTCAAAGGAAAACTACAAACCTCACCGTTTGTTAAAAAAAATGACAGAATAACATACTATTCTTCACTAGTTCGTCTCAGTTTGCTTGTCTCAGCTTGGTTTGCTTAGTTCACGCTACTTGAATATCGTACTTCATCTTTCTCATGTTTTTCATCCTTGCCGGTGGAGTCGTTCAGGATGGAGGGATGGGCAACATCCTTCAATACAATATCCAAGTCATGAATCGGTCGTTCAGTCTAAGGAATCGATTCTTGGATCTCGTTCTCGTTCAATTTTTTTCATAACAGTGGTTCATTGAAATAAATTGATATGTCTTGGATGAATTCCTTTAATATAATCGGCTTTTATTAAATTCAATGTAGCATTTACATCGGTACATGAACAAGTATAATAATAATTAAAAACAGCAGTGATTACATATAGGGGATATAGGGTACATAGGGTACTTACGAAAGCACGGAGTAGGATAAGGAGTACGATCGGGATAGGGGAAAAGGGGAGGAAAAGAGCCCGGATGGTAAGCAAGGGAAGAGGTTTTCAACTTTCTGATAGAGGCGCTGTAAGTGCACGGAAGTCTCTCTTGGTCTCTCTTTCCTGAAGTTAGCGTGGTGGAGGAAGGAGGTGTATTCGGAACTGTGTCGATTTTGACTGCCAAGAGTTTATTTCTTTGATTTAAACATTGAAGATTTAAACATTGAAATGACTAGTACGTGTTTTGTGCCGGGATGTACCAGTGGATACCGGACCACATTAAAATACAACCGGGAACATGGATTGAAGAATGTAAGCCTTTTCAAGGCACCCAAGGTAAGCTTTCTTCCTCTTACATGAGGTAATCATTTTCTTCTTTTCCAAAACAAGTAAAATATATTAACTTGGGAATATATTCGCTTTATGAGTAAACGCGAAGAATTGTTTCCCAGGTGTAGGAAACGAATAAAAGTGCGATGAATGTAACACGTGGTGTACAATTGACTACAGGAAACATTCCGGCATTTCTCTTCATTTCTATGAAGTTATCCATCTTCTATAGTAGTTTTATTTTCTAAGTTTTCTAATTTATGAAAATGTTGATAGTCCTCTCGTTTTATTCAGCTTTTTAGTATTTTTCGCGGAAGTACTTAAGTGTAATCACATCAGGAAAGGGCCACTGCTTTCATTTTTCACGCCAATCTCTCCTAAGAGGGATACACCACTCGTTACTAATGTCGCAATAGTTTAGTTGATTATTAATGTGTCCTTGTGCTCGTCCTTGGACAACACGTGGTGAGTTCGCGATTGAATGAGTGCATTGTAGTTCTTCCCTCGATTTCTGTTCGCCAGAACCGCCAGAAAATATATCACTGCTTTGATGTGGGAATAGCTTTCGTCCTCTTATGACTTACTATCCGCATTGTTTAAGTATAAATTCGGGTTTGTCGCACATTGCATTCATTCGTTTTTATGTTGTAGGACGAGCATTAATTGCCAAATGGGCAAAACCTATCCCAAGAGCTGACAGGCCTTTGAGAAGTGTGGATGTAGTATGTGCACTCCATTTTGCAGAGGATGATATCGAGAGATTTTTTTAGACTAAAATGCCAAATGGTGTCATAGACCGCATTCCTGTGTGATTTATGTCTATTATATTTATGTTTATTATGTGTGATTGCTACTTCTTTTTCTTTTTTTCAGATATTGGATGGTCAAATATATCAGACAGGTTTATTCATAGATCTAGTCATTGGCAGCTCAAGAGGACTCTGTATTTGAAATCCAGTGCACTTTGGCTGTTATATTTGAAATGACTTTGATTGATTATTATGGAAATGTGAGTTATTAAATAAATGTTTTCACTTGCATATGCATTTTTTGTACGAGGTTATTCTGTCTAACCCCAGTTATCATACGTATTTCCATCGGTTGAATTGCTGTTAATAAGTATGAGATAGTTTTTTTAATCTTGTTAAGATTTTTTTCACTAACCCTTTGTTTGGGTCGTCTATTCTACCGCGTAATGATCTAATCCAAGTACACCTGACTTTCTGCTCTATGAATTAAATTATGATCGGCGATGCGATCCTTTTTCAGATCCCGATGGATATTAGTGGTGGTCGGTAGCTTTGCGTTGTTCTTTGGAGTTCTACGTGAGATATTGCATATTCATCGGGATTGCTCTAACGCATAACCAATTACCGGCCTACATAAGGGTAAATCCATTTCAATTCGGATATTAACGTTAGCTCTTCTTTCCGAGCGGATTAATAGGCGGCAGTGTTTGTATATTTGTATCTGTTACTACTTAATCCCACAGTTTTACATTGTGTTCGCATTTATCTGCCCAGTTATTTCA
Source organism: Ceriagrion tenellum (assembly GCA_963169105.1). NCBI lineage: Eukaryota > Metazoa > Arthropoda > Insecta > Odonata > Coenagrionidae > Ceriagrion > Ceriagrion tenellum. The sequence continues at coordinate 56,665,252 of OY720636.1, read as the reverse complement.
GCTTCTTTGGTGTCCATTATGTTCCTTTAGAGCCAGTGTCGTCCGGGTGGGCGTGGCACATTTGTTATGGGAATGTATTCCTGCGATAGCTGCCTTTTCCTGCATTTACATTCGTAGACATCTTCGGAGTTTGTTTTTCAAGGGTCTATGGTGATTCTACCGAGCGAAAATTTCGTTTCCGCTGGTCTGGTGCATAGAAATCGGTGATATAATTACTATAGGTACAGCACGGCCCAATGCCTTGCTGGGACCGCCCTTCGCACAGTGGCGTCGCGTTGCGGATTTTTTTGGCATCTGTTCCTAGCTAATCCCCCGTCCCAAAATTTCACTATGGCGATCGCCCTCCTATATCCTACTCCGTGTACGAAAGACAGCGATTTTCGCGATAGACGGCAGTTGCGCAAATCGATCTTGCTTTGTTCGGCTCTCCTCATAGCGGAGAGCCAGCCCCCGGCAACTCCCTATCCTTACCGTGTTGGCGGCTTTTAGCATTCCCATCGGGTTTCATTTTATCAGTCTATGTTCCTTTTGGGCGGCAAAAGATGCTTTTAGTGGCGTATTTATCATATTTAGCGACGTTGCGTTTCTTAAAAAACTTTTACTTTGCTTTACTTATTAGGAATTGTATTCCTTGACGTCGCGAAATTAGGAGAGATGGGAAACCGAAGCAGCTTTCTGCCGGGCGAATGAATGGGTAGCGCTCGACGGCCGAAACGTGAACTAATCGGACAGTAAGGGAACCTGTTTCGGACTGCAGACGCCGAGGGCTGCGGAGAGCCACCGATAGACGGCTATTCAGCTCGAAAGCACCGTGGCGTGGCGATCGCCGCAAATCGAAAGCACACATACTATAGTGCGTTCCACATAAACACAGTTGACAATACAGGCGGTACAGGCCTTATGGAGTACAGTGTTGCCAAACCTACGCTCCGTCATCCGGCATCCTGATGGTGTGGGCCACCACTCATAACACCGCGCCAAAATGCCAAATTTAAAAAGAAATAATGGAGGGCCTCGATTCACGTCGTTCCGATATATGTTTGATTCTATATTATGCGTCGTAAGTAGCGATTGTTAAATTCTAAAATTCAATACCACAGCGCGCAATCATAATTTTTATATGTTTATACTGTAAACATGCATTAATCCCATCATAAAAGACCATTTAAATATATTTTTTCTGAGTTAAGGAGTAATGAATTAGGAATCAACCATTGGTAAATAATTAAATTTAAGTGGTCAAAATATCTTGTTCTGTTTTACGTCCATTGGATTTTCGTCGCACATCGTCAGCACGCATCTCCGACTCGGGAATCGGGTACGGAAAAAGATTGATAGAAATGGAATTATGAAGAGAAAAGACATACTATTTATTGGAATATGAATGGAAAATTTTATTAGTTCTAATGGGAATTTTTATTGATGGAAGTATTTATCCAGAGAATGTCCCAGGAATTTGGGGAAAATTCAATTCTGAAGAAGGAGAATTCTTTGGTTAATCAATTTGGTTAAATCGAGGGATTTGTACATGAGAAACAACTAACCCAAAGGTGAAAAGTAGGGCCTACTCTTACCGTTTCAATGTAATTTTTGAACGGAATACTTCATGGGGTATTGTCTTTGGGGCCTCGAGTAACGAATATTAAAAAATAGTGACAGTCGTTGTTTACAATATTTTGTGGATTATTTTCTAGCACCAATCGATGCAATCATTCTCCTCAATGAGATTAATGATCCTGCAAATTTTTTGCATGCAACAGCTATTTCTACTTCCTTGACGCGCTGACGAAGACTGAGGAGCGTTTCTTTTTTCTTTCTTTTTCACGGCAATTTTTAGCTGTCTACATTAATTGTATAGCAATTGTATAAAAATCGTCCCTTTTAATAAGAATGATTCGTTTCCCTCTCCAGTCCCATACGCAGGGCCGCCCAGAGGTAGGGCAAGGGGGGCAGTTTGCCCTAGCTCAGCGCCTTTTGAGCCTTGAAACCGCTAAAATAAAAAAGAGCACTCAATATTTACCATATTCTGTGGAGTAATTTCTATTTTCCAATGGGACAATAAGCAGAAAATACACAACACTCCTAAAACCTCGTTTCCCCTTACCTTACCACAATCGTAACAAACGAACCATCCCCAATCTGGTTGCCGTATTTTCCTCCTTTCGAGGATTCGCGAGTCTACCGGATTCCCTTCCACTTGCGACCCTTCTTAAGCCCCCTGCCCATTCCTGCATGTAAGTTGTCCCTAGAGTACCCAGGCCTGAGGCACAGTCTAAACTATGTTTGTTTAGACTGTGCCTGAGGTCTGACGTCCTGGTTCTTTTGTACACACATTTTTCTTTAGGCGGGTCCCTCCCACTCCTTGCACAATGGAGCCCACAGGCGGAAACCAAAGGGAAGGACACCGCGGGTGACTTGACACAGAAGCTATCCCTTTCGTTGAAACCCTATCCAGCTCCCAAACATTCAATGCAGCCTATTGAAGGGGAAGACGCCAGGCGAAATCCTTGAAAGAACAATCAATTGCCGTTGCTTCCTCCTGCCCTTCTCCGGTATTCCAACGATTAATTTTGGAACAACAACGTCCTGCGTGAAAATGTATCGCATTACCTTAATTACCTGTTCGAAATTTGCTTTTTTTATATTTTAGCAAAACACTTTCAACTAATGCTAGGAGATGAAAAACATCGCCCACAACTAAATGATAGTGTAAGTATACGTAATAATGTTAGCAAAATGATCCACTACCGCCGAAGAATTATTTTTCCTTGTTTTAAGCTAACTAAGGTATTTAGATTTACTTCTATTTTTTATATTTAAAATTCTAAGACCGATCAAGTGAGAACCTCTCTAGCAAAGTTTAAGGAAAATAATTTGACGCGATGCCAATACACGCATGCTCTAGGAATTATACTCGAGTTTTTTTAAGAGCGGTCCTCTTCATGAGTTTGACTTTTTCAATGAACTTATGTGTCGCATATACAGTAATGACGATAAACTCTACGCTTTCAAGTCTCCATAAATAATTCTTGTCTAAAGCAGATTGTATAATAACACTGAAATCAGCCGAAACATAAAAAGATTCACTATTATCAAAACAAAATGCCACCATACCTTCTTGTTCATGAGTCCGACAGATATTCCACTCCCTCCATATAGCGCGATGTGCTCGGCTGTGGCTGTGGCTCGTCCTCCGTTGAGGGAGATGTCGACTGAGAGGATGAAGACGATGTCAGACGAATAATTAACTCTTCGATGTCATCTTGCAAATTGTCTGCATGCCACATGTCTTCTTCCACTTTCTTCACGTGCTCGACATAGTTTTTCCAATTTTCGGAAGTGATGGCATCAAAGCTTTCTGCGATGAGTTTTTCTACCTCTTTCTTCTTAAGAGTGGCGTTCTTCATCCCAACGTAATGTTTTACTTGAGCCCAAACCATTTCAATTGGATTCAATTCGCAATGATATGGTGGTAGTCTTAGCACTCTACAGCCATAACTCTTCGCTAGTTCATCTATCTTAAATTTTTCATATTTTTCCCGTACTTGATTCACCACAAATAAAAGATCTCTTTTCAAGCTGTCCTCATCAAAGCTAATTCCTTTGCTAACCAACCACTCTTTAATGGCATTTTTCCTCCCGCTTGTGGTAGGTAAGGATTCCAACTTCCTCGAATGGTATGATGCATTATCTACAACTATAATTGTGCCTTCGGGTATGTTTGAGAGAAGTGAGTGCTCAAACCAGCTCTCATAACACTCGCCATCAACTTCGTCGCGCTCATCCATGGTGTTTTTCTTCCATAAAAAAAACACGTGCTGCTCCCTCTATGAACCCTTTCTCCGTCCCTGCATGTATAATTGCAAAGCGTCCACCTCGGGAGGTGGGGGCCTTCAGCCCGGTTTTAAGTCCAGAAAGGAAAGCCTGACGAGGAGTTTCTATTTTTTTGTCGCGCCAAGTCATGTTCAATGTTTGTCCGACATTGATCCAAGTTTCGTCTGTAAAACAAAAACCCTTCGTTTACGACGATATTTTTTTAGCTGCCTTAAATAATTATGTCACCATCGAATAATATCATCCCTTTCAATTAAAATGCTTCTTTTTTCCCTGCGTTCGTACACGAAACCTATGTCTACAAGAAGGCGATGTAATGTAGTCCTGTTGAAATTTGGAAGATCTTTGTCCATGTTGACTCAGCTTAAAATAGATTTTAAAATCGGAGGAATATTTTTCATGAAAAATTCATGTACTTTCCTTCGAACTCCCGATCTCACAAAATCGTCGTAAATCAACGCTCTCGAATTCTTGTAAGGCTGTCTAACTTTTTTAGTCTTTGAAGGTGTCACCAATGGACCACGGGACGCTTCCTTTCTCTCTCTTTAAACTGTGGACTCTGACCAGCCTTCGAAGTTTCACGGCAGGCTTCAGTTATACTGAGGGATTTGTTGAAGTATGAGAAGACGTTGAACACCAGCTCTCTTTCACGGCTTCTCAGCTTCCCCCCTTTTCTCCTCCTCTTCGCATCGGACATGGTGATAGGGCACCTTACAGCAGATATTGATGAAAAATACTCCACAGCTCTGATAAACAGAGCAGACTACACACCATTTGTTCACTCAAAAAAATCCTACAAGAAACTGAACGTCTTAGCTAATTCTTTTCCTAGCCCCTTCCGCTGGGGTTGCTTCCCGTGCAGGTGTTTTATGGCACCCTATTGACGGAACTTCTGAAAAACCTAGAGTGCCCTTTTCCTTAAGGGCTTACACCGAAGAGGAATGCCCCTCGTGCGGATTATGGAATAATTCTTTCATGTTTCCTACGGCAAGACTCGTAAAGGCGAAATGTGCGTCTTATTTCAAAGCCGTCAAAAGGTGCATGGGATAGGCTTACGTATGTCATTGTCTTGAAATATAAATATTTCTAATACAACGTATGAGTACTCTACATGCATTTTAGTATGCATTTATATAAAGATATAAACCCCGTTTTCCACCGAAGAATCTTCCGTTTGCGCTGTCTTGCGTGGCGCCGTAATAATTTTTCTTAAGATCAAAACGTTGTAGCTTTCTTCACAATTGAGATAGCTAAATGATTTTTTTACTAAAAACAAATTAATAGTTTTCTTCAAATTTTATACGCAGGATATATGGATCTAAAACTTAAGGAACGTAAGTTAGCAGGCGATTACTTTTTACCTTACAAAAACCAAACTTTTTTGTCCTTAAGATATTTACATCAGTATAACAAAATTTCAGCTCAATTAACTTCTAATTGATGTACATATTTATTGAAATAAAAAAAATACGGAACGTTTTGCATAAGTTTCAATCCAGTATAAAGAACAGTTGACGCACAATTGAGTGAAGTAGACAAAGTCAAAAGAGCCGCGTTTGTTGCGTAAATTAATGAAAATGTTTTTTATAACTTTTATTATAAATTTTATGGAAAAACTATTACGACCAGTAAATGTAGCGTGTCTCTTTGCATTAAAAGAGATGATGATAAATTGGATAGTGCAATATTAATTTTTCTGCTGCTGTTGGCAACAGCGCATCTCCAGCCTTATGGGAATTAACATGGGAAACGAATCTCCATAAGTTCATACTGTCAACTAAATGTGGAACGCACTTTAGTTTATACCAAGAACCAAAGATTACTACCCTTACGGAACACTGCGTGCAGTGTTCTTGCAATATCCAATAAATTGGCCAATATATTGGACCGTGTCAAACGGGCCTAAGAAGTTAAACCCAAATTATTTTCCTTTCGTTTTCCCTCTTCCCCGAAGGATAATCATCCGACTTAACTCTGCCTTAGAAAACAATTCAATAAACTTAGTAAAGAGGTTCTTTAATTGACAACATATAGTAAAACCTGTATTTAGCGGCCAATAGCAGGCCTTTGAAGTAACTCCCGCAAGAGAAAGTGTCCGCTGATTGGAGGTAAAATTTTAACTGATAATATCATAAATTCATTTTCTGAAAAATTTTATCGCATACAGATGACACCGCCCTAGGGAGGTGGCCTCTGAGGCAAGTTTCACTATACAGTGCTTCTGTAAGCAATCCATAAAAACTATTGCTGACGAGAAAAACTATATTAGTTGCTGAAACAAGTACGACTTCTATAAATGGTGAAAACCCTACAAAAAAATTAGAGTCATATCACTCGCTATAAAAATGGTATACAACGCCGAAAATTTACGAGAAATCGAGTCTTTTAATTGTACACCATCTTTTTGAGTGTGTATGAAATGCATCGAAATATATAAAAAATGGAGGAGCTAAAATCTGCCAATGCAAGTTTGGGTGGATGAAGTAGTATAGTGCGTTCACCGAAATATTAGAAGGCGGAAGGCGTTCCTGGACGGAAGTTGTGGAGGCATGCACCTAAAATGCAGCGAAAATCCTTTGGAACATTCTTTCAAAGCTATTATTTTGAAAAAATTGTTACTGCTCCGTCACTTATGGAACAAGCTTAAAGACATTTTTTTAAAAAATTTCTGGTAAGATTTATAATTTTGATTAAATAGTTGCCTCAGTAGGTTTGCAGATAAAGGAATTATGAATTTCTTTATTCAAAGATCGAGGAAATATTTTAGAAGTTAGCGAAAAAACGCATACGGACAAGATATTAATAGACAAGAATTCATTATTCCACCGCGATCACTAATTCCTTGAGTATTAATTGATTCTCGGGCCAGCCACTCCTCAAGGAATCACTGAATCGAGTCTTCAACGGAATCCGAGTCCTCGTCTGAATCCGAGCCCTCAACTGAATCTGACAGGAACATTTACGAAGTGTTACGCCCCGATTTGATTCATACCCGGCAGGTTCGTAGATTAGAGTGGAAAATGAGATCTGTGAAATCTTACGTGCCCTCGTGGCCTACGAGCCGAGATATTAGTGATTAAAATTAGCGAAATCGCAACCCGGGCCTCACGCTGTGACGTCACGTTCGCCGTCTCTACGAGGTAGCCGCCCCCGGAGAGGGAGCCGTTCCCAGCCCGGGACGCTCGGCGGCGGATCGACATTCGAATCGATCGTCTCTAGGGAGGAGAATACGCAGAATTCTGTCTCTCCGTTAATTCCTGATAGCCTCTCTCTACTCTCGATTTATTTTCATCATTCTGGGACGATGGAACCACAGCTATCGGATCGATCCTGGGCCTCGCCAACGAGTGACCCAAACGGACGAATTGCCTTTGCTCAACCGTGACAACAATCTTATCGTCCCGTGATGAACAAGGAAAACGTGTTGCGATGTACTCTCTTCGGATCTACGAAGGGTATCCGAGTGGCCCGATGAAAGGAACCACCACCCTTTCGGGGTCTCGCTGCCGGGAAAACCACGGTGATGCGAGTGAAAAGGGAAATGGCCCTTGGTTCCTCGTGGGATGTAGGCATAACTTGAGCTCTTCAAAAGAATGTACACGCACACTGGCGCCTTCCGAGAAGGCAACATCCTCATACAATTGTTAGGTACAGTCATAAAATCACCCGAAACTTTCGTGAACGGTATCTTCTTGAATATAAGATATCATACCAGACGAGAAAGCAAGGAAGAAAATGTTGAATTTGGTCATTTACACGTTTCATTTCGGATTTTTCGGACGTATTCTCTTACCTCTAACTCGCTGGCTGCTTGTGGGTTGTGCTATACTACTGCAAGATCTCTCAGTTCGGGAGATGTCTGTCTCTCCGACATGCTTGTCCTTTCTTCCGAAAAAGACATTTAAAAATCCATTCATAACAACAGTGGCAAATTTGACAGTACGCCAAAAAGCCCTACTTCCATCTTGAATTGATGTGTGACGTCACAAGCCTGTTGATACAGGAATACGGTGTTGTTGAAGTAGCGCAGGCAGTCTCTTGCGGTAAACTAGCTGTAAACAACGGGCTTAAAGAGGAAATTTGTTTCTAAAGATGCAAGGGGATCATCATGAAGAAAATATGAAAGACCGAGGTGTTCGATTAGAAAAAAGAAAAAAACTATAAGTGGTGCTTTGTCCCGCAATATTCCAACCAAGAACACTAGTGTTGCGTTGGAATGCAGCTGTGTTCTAACGCAACTTTGAAAACATCCAAAAAGGTGTTCTAAACGTTAAAAATTATGAACACAAGTATCATCCTTAATACTCTGACATTATTTGGAGCCTTTCACGACGTCACTCGATTTCACCCCTTGATTAATTTGAAGCGATTAAGTCAACCCTCACGGCAGATAGACATGAAAAACTGACAGATGATTACCAACCCTTGGTTATGGCTTTGGAAAATTCAGGAGCAGCTATTACAAGTGACTAGGTAAGGTCAGTTTTAATCAAAGAAGATTCTAAGCATCAGCCTACTCGGAGTACATCAGGCAAGGACTCAGTATTTGCTAGTTATGGAAACAGTGGAAAACAACAGCAAGGAAAAGGACCTTTTAAATGTCATCACTGTAATAAAATTGGACACTTAAAATGGCAGTGCAAAATACTGAAGAAAGAAAGGCAACAACAGCATCAAGGTTTCAAGAGGGACTAGAAGAAATTTGAACCATCAAAGAAGAATTTTAATGAGAAAGCCAACATAACTGAATTGACTTTTTATACTTCTTTACTGACTTCAAATCAGGTCAGTAATGTATATAGACTCAGGTGCCTCTGCACATATGACTATGCACAAGGATTGGATGGACTCCTATAAAGAAAGATGCATTAAGGAAATTACCACGGCCAACAATGATAAAATGTCTGCAGAAGCGAGTGGTGAAGTTGTGCTGCAACTAAGGAATGGTGACATGACGAGGGTAACTGATGTATTGCATGTACCCAAGATATTAGCTAATTTGCTCTCTGTTCACAGAATAATTGAAAACGATCTTGTACTAGTCTTCTCATGAAAAGGCTGTCATATATTTCACAAGAATGATTGTACAGTTCAAGGTGAAGTTAAGGCCACAGCAAGCATTGTTGGTGGAATGTTCAAACTTGATCAGGCACATAATAAAGAATTTGCTACATCGGTGAAAGTGAACGGTATTCCAATGTTGTGGCACAAAAGACTCGAGCACCTCAACCATAAATCAATGGATCTACTAAATGGAGGAATGGCAACAGGCATTTCCTATTGCGATGAAGGAATAAATCCTTGTGAGGCATGTATTAAAGGAAAGCATGCACGTGCACCATTTAAGAAAAGTGGAGCATTTAGAGCTAGTCAAGTCCTAGAGCTTGTGCAAACAGATCTTTGTGGACCCATGTCTCAACCATCCTGGGGATGAGCTCGATACAGATGACTTAACAAGAAAAACTTTTGGGAATTTTCTGAAGACAATATCCATGGTTGAGGTCAAGGAAGTGTTTGAAAAGTTTAAAAATTTGGTGGAAAATCCGGAAGGTGAGAGAATAAAAGTATTATGCAGCGATAATGGCTCTGAATATATGAATGATTTGGCAACAAATTTTCGCAAGAAGCATGGAATTGAGCACCAAACTACAACTCCATACACCCCACAACAGAATGGAGTCGCAGAACGACTTAACAGAACTATTGTGCGGTAGGGAGATTTCAAAGTGCGCACTGTCGACGATATTGCGCGACAAGAACAAGGTGCTCTACTTTTATAGTAAATTCGCATCTGGCGTCCTCTTTTCGGAACTTTGTGGCAATAGTGCTCCTCTACGCCGCCGTCTCAACCAATGGCTGGACGAACAGTTCCCCTACTACTCCCAACTCCTGCATCGGTCAGCTGACTCCCCTCAATTGCCAGCCGCAGCAACACAGCGCGGCGCTCACCCCCTTGGCATCTGACAGTCACCGGGGAAGGACGTATCTGCTTGGTTCCAGTTGTGACTTGTGTTCGTCTTGTATAGACCAAGTTAACGGTATTTCGCCTACGGGATTGTTTTCTAGTGTAATATTTGTGGTTGTATAAATGCTGTTACTTGAAGTTAATCAAACTGGCTAAGGTTGTTGTCATTTTTCTCTCGTTTCCGCCCACCAATCGCAGTCAACTCACTCACGATGTCAAGTTTCAGTGGCTTGCATTGCAGTCTGTCTGTCTAGCTGTCTGTTACTCAATCACTCATAAATCACTGAATCGATTGAAATAAAATTTGGCAGGAAGATACTTGATATATCTGGTTCACGCATAGGATAAAGAACAAGGGCCTTGGGGCTCTAGAAGACCCTGAAGTGGGACCTTTCATTGCCAAAAATTGACCCTGGAAGATAATTCTTGCCTGTATTAGAAACGCATAAAATATACCTATACTGAATGTACAACAGTCATCCTCCTGAAAGAATATTAATTGTGAAAACGAATGATAGACCAGAGTAATGAAACTCTAAAAGTAACAATCGAGTACCTACCTACCATGGGTAAATCACACCTTCGACGACACCAAAAATTGGATCAATAACTCAAATGAATTGGAAATAATTAGAATAGTGATATCATCGATACCTCTTACCTTTAGCTGGTGGGCAATCCTCGCAGTTAACGTCTAATACATTTTTTCTTAGCTTACTAGGAAGGTGCAGTCTGATTAAACATAACTTTCTTCCACAGGATACAAATTTTAATAAAGTACGCTAAAATTAATAGCCAGCTTTTAATTGGACATAAGTAAAAAATTAATATTATGTTTAAACTTAAAAAAATCAGCACATCATAAGTAATTTTTAGCTTTGCTGTTCTCATGAACTATCACAAATTGTTGCACTCAAAAGAGCACAGAAAGACAAAAAAGCCTAATGAACATGAGGAAAAAATATAAACATTTACAATATTTTCATTCCTCTGTTACTTTTTCTATCCTGATAGTCCCCAGTAATTTCATCGGCATTTTCCGGCTGTCTTACAAATGAAAGAAACACCTGCTCTAAGGTGGTGTCACTTATTGAGTAATCTTCAATCAAGGGATGCATATCTTCCTTCAATTCTTCCATAACAGAGAACATATAACCCCATTTTATCTCAGGGTTGGTAATATGGTAATGCAGTAACCCCTGAAAATGAACATACATATAAGCATTTACATATTCATGTTTGATTTTTCGTGAAATTATATTTTAAAACTAATTTATCAGCAATTACCAATGAAGAAGGAAAAATGCAAGCCATAAATGACTAAAAGTGAGATATATGTTCACAAAACAAAAGAATACATCAATCAAAACATTCCTGAAAATTGATTAAATCTCTCACTGAAGGTTATTCAATGATTTCACAACCGTAATATTATTCCACAGGATTTTTTAAGTATCAGCATTTTTACTACACTTAAATAAATAAAATTTTAAAGCCATTCTCTGTATGTGGCAGAAGTGATATTCACACAGATGCCACTTCAGGTGATGATGTCACACTTTTACCTCATGGCTCACAGCTTGATCGCAAAAAAGCTAGATTAAATAGAATGGACTCCAATTAGCACATCCCATGAAAGCAGGTTCTCATTGTTTGCACATTCAGCATTCAGGTCAGAGTCACAGTGCAAGTAAATAATTGTGGTTTGCACATTTTGTTACCTTCAGCGATACTGAAGGAAGACTAAATTAAAATTTTACCAGGAAAATAACTGCCCCATACTTTAATTTGATGATGGATATCTCTCAAGAGTTTTAGTTCTCGTATTACAAAGGATCTTTATTGCTTACAATACTGTAAAACATGGAAAGATTTCTCCCTCCCAATCATCATAAAAAACTACAGCCCAAATGATGTTTTTTTTATGCCACTGAGTAGGGATTTTCTTTTTATTCTGCATTAAGGTGAAGCATTGGCATTTAGAGGAGATAAGCGTCACGGAGAAAAAATGAGTAAGAAGAGGCTGACTGCCCTCCTATGTTGCAATGAAAGTGGAATGGAAAAATTGATTTAGTTAGTGATTGGGAAATATAAACACTCCAAACGCCTCAAACATGTTTGGATACATCCTTGCATGGATGAATGAAACTATGAATCTCTATGCCCATCTATCAATGTAAGATGGCAGACCACTATGACTTCCCCGTTTGCCTGAAAAACATTGACGCAAATAATCAGCATATAATTTGCAGTAATATATATACCTAACATACATATATCTTAACAATTTTTATTGAATTCACTTTCCCTATTCTTAGGTAAAATTTTTTATTTCAATGGCACCATGACAATTTCACATATTTTTATTCATGAAAATAAATTTTAAAAAGTCATTTTAACTATAATAAAGTTGAAATTATGAATAACATTATATTAATCCCATAAAAATCACATATAAAATTACATTTAGGCCAAATACATAAAACATACAATTACACCATAGACGACATATACTTATACATACTCATCTCACATTTCCTCCATCACAGTACAGCCAAAAGGCTTAGATTTACGGATCGTGCATATGCTGCATGTTACCTTTTATGGTGATTTTTCCCCCCACTTCCCCTCAGTCGACAACCATAGCATTTGTCAACACCTAGTACCCTCCACCCCTTCGATAAGTAACTTTGTCTCTACATATGAAACTTTCAATTCAAAAATATTTTCTTATTTTTTAGTAAGATTATTTTTAGGGATGGGTTGAAATTAGGCAAAGTAGCAGAGCTAGATATAATAAACTAACGTTATTTTCAGTTTTTTAATTGTAAAAATATTTAAGTTTATCATAAATATTTAACAATATTGATGTCCCGCCCCCCCTCCCCTTTCCCTTCATGAGTGCACCCATGTTCCAATGATGGCGAAGTAAAAAATCAATGTATATGTATACATATTCTAAATAAGATCAGAAGTGAAATAATTGAAAATAAGATCAGAAGTGTACTTTCAAATCCTTGATTCCCTAAGTCTTAAGCTGTGGGATGGGCTTCCAGAAATTTCTCTGAATATTGTCAAAGAAATGACTTATTTTTCCCATGAAGGTTTACTCAATATTGTAAAAAATATGGATAGCATTCTGAGGCCGATTCCTGTCAGAGACTGGTGTGAAGTCTTCAGCTGTGGGATGGGCTTCCAGAAATTTCTCTGAATATTGTCAAAGAAATGACTTATTTTTCCCATGAAGGTTTACTCAATATTGTAAAAAATATGGATAGCATTCTGAGGCCGATTCCTGTCAGAGACTGGAGTGAATTAATTGATGGTAAAGAACTTTGTGAAGAAGTTAAGGTATTTAGTCAACTGTACTAAGTTCACTACCCGAGCATTGATTTATCAGATGTGCTGAGCTTAGGTGACGAGAGTCAGAGCCAAAATAATAAAGAAAGTGACACCCAAGATTCTTGTGACGACAAGCCTGATGGTCGAAGTACAGATCTTAATATAGCCGAACAAAGATTTCTGAATCAATGGGTCAAGAAAGGATTTGTTGGGCCTAATAGGTGTTAATCAAATATTTCTGGATTTCCTTGCCTGACGATGTTATGCCAGATACTTCTGGCATTTCCAGCAACAAGTTGCTCTGCAGAGAGGGTTATGAGCAGATTGAGAATTGTAAAAAAATAGGCTGAGAAGCAGCATGGGAGATGTCTGGATCTCCGACATACTTGTCCTTTCTTCCGCAAAAGACATTAAAAAATACATTCATACCAGTGAAGTTATAGAAAAATTTGCTTTGTCAAGTGAGCAAAGAAAAAAACTACTTCTGTATAAAGGACGTCAAGGGTAGGGTAGTGAAAATGGTACCACCACCACCAGTACTGATTTTATCTGTATTATTTTATTATTTGAGTTTTTTACCAGTCTTATTTGTAAATATGAGCTATGGGTAATAATGTATATGGGTTCCATGCAATTAAATACAAATCTTAATAAAAATTTGGTTTATTTAGATGTCCTTAATTTTTGCACATTTCACAGGTACAGCTCTCACGAAAGCTTATGGCGTTCAGATGCGCAGAAGAAGACATCTTGGAAGGGTAAAGTTTGGTGGAAGGGGTAGGGAAAAGGGACGTAGGGGAAAGCGAAGACATGGCATTTGTGCCACGCATTTCAAAAAATGGAATTTGTATGATGCAGGCAACACAAATGCTGCGCATCTGAACGCCATAAGCTTTCACGAGAGCTGAATATATGTAGCTGTAAGGTGTGGAAAGAGTATCATTATAGTGTCTTGCAGTGAGTTGTCCCTCTATTTTGGTAGATACAGGATCCTGTGAAGTTTTAGGAGTGCAATATTCAATACATTTCCCATATTTTTCATTAATTCGAAATATGAAATAAGCCTTCAGTAACTTTAATAAAATATAAGAATTAAGCAATTGTCATTTTTACAATTTATTCCTTTTTTAAGCATGCTATAGTAAAAAATAAATTCTCACACCCTTATGGTTTTTTGTTGCATTGTATTAAGTTTTAATTAGTTCCCCCATATAAACGCAATAGTTTGCTTAAGATTTAATTTCTATTTTTGAGTTAGTTTTTGAGGGTTTGGTCATTAATCATTGTAGCCAAACCTTCAAAACTAACTCTAAAAATTTGGATATCACAGTGGTCGACAATGTGTCTGATGATTTAAGATGTTATTGCCAGAAAAGTGTCAAAAACGATTTTGTGAAGCTAATAATTAAAAAATTTCCTGAATCCTCCGCTCCCCTCGACGTTACTCCATACTACCTTGGACAGGCTATGAAATTATAACCCAGTAAGTAGCTATATACCGGAGGGAGTTGTTGGTTTTGGGGGGGAATGAGCCATTAGCATTGGGGGGAATGGGCACCCTTGATACACAGTGTATGGGGGCAAAAATACTCTACTTGCAGAAGCAGCCATCATGACTGATATGCTTGTTTTGGATGTCTTTAACGACCTGAGCTACAAAGTTTCAATATGTGAAGCGGTGCGCGTTTGGCCGAAGTCACCACATTTTACGGTAACTGTGTTGGTAAGGAAACTGAACATTCCCATTTGCCCTGTCAATGTTTAATTGGATCACTTACATATCTTGCTGTTTATAGTGACCAGACATTTCACATGTATTGAGTGTTCCCAGTCAATTCAATGCAAATTACAATGAAACTCATTGGAAGAGGGAAGTGCCAAAAGGATACTGCAGTATTTGAAGGGGACTTAAGATTATAGTCTTGTTTATAGGAAGAGTGGCAAGAACAATGAGGGTTTTGTTGATCCAGATTGTGGGAATAGTGCAAAGGATAGAATGTCCTACACTGGGTTTGTTTTTAAACTTGGTGATGGTGCTGTGAGCTGGGAGTCAAAGAAGCAGCGAACTTGGCCCTCTCTAGCACTGAGGCGGAGTATATGGCATTAACAGAAGCAGCCAAGGAAGCCATAAATGTGAAGGGTTTTCTCTCAGAGTTTTTAGAATTTAGTGACTCTATTGTGTTATTTAATGACAATCAAAGCGCCTTGAAACTTGCCTGTAACCCTGTTTTTCATAACTAGAGTAAGCACATTGACAGTACGCATCATTTTATTTGGGATCTGGTTAAGGGTGATGCAGTGAAAATTATGCATCTCCCAAAAGACAATATGCCTGCAGATGCGCATACTAAAGGACTCAGTGTAACTAAGCACCTTACATGTGTTAAAGGTTTGGGCTTGGAGCCTAAGCATTAAGGGAGAGTGTTGGTTTGTAATACTTTGGCTCCTGCCAATTTATATCTTAGATTGGCAACATTATGTTTGCACTTTGGTAGTCAATTGTTTTTTTTCATTATGTGTGTGGTACCATGTACCTTTACAGCTATGTCTCTTCCCACTCACGGTTATCTGTGTCATTAAACATGTGACACCGTAACTCTGTTTGAGTAGTTATTTTCGTTATCCCTAACCATCCACCTAATCTTAACAATTTTGGCCATCTGTCACTGCCTTGAAATGTCAATGAGGATCACCCGCTGAAAAGAGGAAGTTTACAGAGAAAGGCCAGCAGACACACAACCTGCTGCAGCCACAGTTAGCACTGCTGGGAGTGCTCTATTGAATTGTAAGTGCTTACCACAAAGACATGCTTTTTCTATTACCCCAGTGGAGATGGTGTTATTGAATTACAATCATTGTAGTCTACAAAAAACTTATGTTTAAGATAGCTTAATGGAAATAGATGGATTATTAAGGCATCTCCATATACCATACCTGTGATAATGGATATCAATACTGTCTTGCCAGCTCCATTGTGACCAAGCAATGCTGTGATTTCACCTTCCAGAATGTCCAAGGAAACATTATCAACTGCCACCTTCCGTCCTCCTCCTTTACCCGAGAATGAAAACTTGGCTCCAAATACTTTTCGTACTCCCCTGACCTGTATGCCTGGATTATTTTCAGGAGGAAGAGCTTCAAATACAAGTTTTTCCTTTGAATCACTCATTTGTCTTTGAATTTCATTCAAAGCAAATTGTTCATTTTCCCCACTGGAATATTTTCCTCTTCTATTTAATAAGGAGTGTAGTTCCAAATACAAATACTGTAATCAAGGAAAAAATAATTATAAAATTGCTTCTACTCCAAGTAAAACAGCCTACATTCAAAACATGAATTATGTCAAGTAAGAAATATCATTTTCAAAAATATTCTGAAATTCATCTTATAGAACATTCCAAAATGATAATAAGCTCTTTCAAAGCATTATGCATATACCCAGCAAGCACAAGGTGTAGCATATCCCCCTAATCCCCGACAAATATCAGTAACTAACATGGATGCCGTTTCCCCGAAGAGGAAAGGATATACCTTGAAACACGGATAAGGCGGGGCTATAGCGTGAGAATCGTGCGGATATCAGACAAAGAAATGTCTGCAATACAGTATGGAGGCTTTTCCTTGAAATGCATTAGCACCTCTGATTGGCTCTCGAGGAGCCAATGGGAACACCCCTTAAATACGAGAATTGATGGCGGCGGCAGCTACCGGCAGTTCTACATGCTTCCCGTGGCAACCCACCCTGTATTCATGCGAAACAAACTATTTCATACCCATAATCGTACCACTTATGACTACATGGCTCACAGCATAAATTTCAATACATACCAAAATTGAACAGCACACCCCTCACAGCACAAACTGGGAGACAGCCCCTTGGAATGTTAGCTTACCAGATATTTAATTCCAACGACAGCAACAGCCACCAACCTAACCTCTCAACTAGACAAGGGGGTTTTTAAGAAGTCAAACTTTTCTTTCAAATAATGTATCTACAATCATATAAGCCAGCCACATATTACAGAATAATGATGGTGAAACTAATATATCAGCCAGTGCTGGATGAATTACAATGGCCATGCACCCAGAACATTAAACACAATCATCCAAGCTGAAAAAATAAAAAAAATAAATTACTTGGAGGCAATAAAAATATTTATAAGGGTGAGAATGGGGAAATTAATACTTGATCACGGGTATTTGACAATTACCTTCAATCATGCAGGCCCGAGAAACCGATGATTAAAAGGTCACCCAATGAAACTCATTTTACATGACTGACCAAGATAATTAAAAAAGAAAAAAAAAGAAATGTCAGAATGCACAACAATCCATCATAATCTAATGGCAGTCTACAATACTCAAATTTAGCAACCACTTACACCAATTACCTAGATCGTCAAACACAATGCACATTGCACATTCCTAGGCTGCTTAAAATCATCAGGCACAAACCTTGAAACCCAAGAAATAAATATTACCATTTATATTCCGTAGGAGAATGAATTCCTATAAGCATGCAGGCCTGAATAATCAATTTAAACAAATGGTAACACACATAATACTCCGTGGTGCAGAATAAACAAAAACTGAAGTAAGGTAAATAATATGAAGGCCAAGAAAAGGCTAAAAATATATCTTCAGCAATCGATATATTCTGATTGAAATTGTGTAAGGTATTATCAAGATAGTTCTTCCTTAAAAAAACAGTCACTGCACTTGGAAAAGTATAACAGTTTTATGTTGTTTCACTGTACTCTAAAATTTCCTGCAGTGCAATCCACCTAATGGGGAATTCCATTCTTGTCACACACTAGATATTGATGGCGACTCATGAAATGAGGACTAGGTTCACTCAGCAAGATTAATTCAGAAATACAGTATCATCATCGTTTCCACCCAGTAGCATAAAATATTCAGAAATATCATACCAGCACTATATTATATACGATTATTAAGCTCAGCATTTGGCGCCAATTCCGTCTAACATGGTCCACACAAATATCACCACCAAAATAGCATATTAACATCATAATATCTTACCTTGAATCTTGATATGAAAATTATCCACAAGGGTACAAGAAATCAACAGATCTTCTATAGTCCTCACGTTTTGGACTATTTCGCTTTCCTGAAATAAGCAGCACACCTCGACAAGCACAAACACTCAAGAAAGAGACTTATTTTTGTTCGAAGCGTTCCAAGTTTCTACTCCGAGCCGCTTCGAGCATTATGGGAAAGAGAACTGCTGTAGTCACACACACACACACACTGACCAGTTTCATATTTAGTAATTAAAATAACGCTACTGCCCTCATATAATTGTGGTAATTTAATATAAATTTTTTTCAGCTGTGTATATGCAAAATATACATTTTTATGCCAATTTACGTCTAATTACGTTCCACCCTAGTGTATTTTGTTGGAAAAAGCAATTACTCAAATTATTAGATGTTATTCATAGATTTTATTATTTGTCATTTATTATTTGTTGTTACTGATATTTATTAATATTATTTATTTATCATCTATTGTTCACATAGTTACACCTGTTTATGAGAGTATTGAGGTGGGTCGTCTGTATCAACATGCTAGTTCTGTTTAATAAAATCTTTGGCATCGAGTGTGAGTATTTAATCAGGAAAGAACCATACCTGCAAGCACATTTCAACAGGTTATGGGCCCAGTAGACTGAGTGATGAAAAGATTAAACATCTTGAGAGCGTAAAACGAGAAAGAAAAGAAAATCCTATTCAGTGAGCTTGTCTTGGAATAGTGTGTGCCGGCCATCTTGTGCCAACCGTTGATTTCGAAGTTTGGGAAAATGGAGCAATATGGAAGAGGAGAGATATGAGATTCCGTTATTGGATGGAAAGAATAATAATGAATGGAAGTTCCGCATGGAAGTATTTTTAGATGAAAGAGAAGTGCTAGAGCATGTTGAAAAAGACTTAAAAACACTAATTGAGGTTGTTTCTGCAGAGACTGGAGATAATGCGTCCCAGAAGAAAAAGAAAAGAAAAGGTGCAGAAAATTATACGTGATGATAAAAAGTGCAAAAGCTATGTTATTCAGAGGATTACAGATGACCAATTGGAAATTGTTAAGAGCATGAAATGAGCCTATGAGGTCTGGAAAGCACTGGAAGAAAGATTTCAAAGGACGACAGCCACTAGCCGCATCAATCTTGCGAAGAAACTTCAACAAATGGTGTACCAGCCATCCCAAGAAATATTTGAAGAGTATTGTTTAAAATTTGATCTAGCAATAAGGGATCTGAAGCAGTGTGGTGATAACATTGACTATGAAGGCACCGTAATTTAGTTTCTATTAAACATGCCTGCTGAGTATGATACCGTGGTAACAGCCCTACGTACAATGACAACTAAAGAGCTGTCCATGGACTTGGTCAGACAGCAGATTGAAGAGTATGAAGCTAACAAGAGAGCAAAGAAGAGCAAGGGGTCTCCGATGGTGCCCACAGCCTTTACTGGGTTCCATAGAAGTCATCATGGTGTCGGTAGACCATTCCGACCGCGACTGACCTGCCACAACTGCGGGGGAACGAATCATCTCATTGCTGAATGTTTCATGCCGAGAGGAAGAGCACATCGAGGCGGACCCAGAAGTTGGAGAAATCGAGCTCAAGGTGGCCGCAGCAGCAATGAAGCACAACAGCAGCTGACAACAAACCGGGAACAAGGAGGAAGTTATGTTTCCCATGGAGGCAGAAGTGCGAGAGGAAGATGACGAGAGCAAGCTCACCAAACTGCTGTTGAAGACGAAGTTGAAGGTGAGATACCCGTATATGTATAGCTATCACATCAGGGTAAAATCAAATTTTGTAAAAAGAGAATTAAGTGAAAATAGTGAGAGTGAAAGTGCTGAATGGTTATTAGATTCTGGTGCATCACATCATCTGATTAAGCGTGATACAAGAGCATTCAATGTAAGAGAGTTATCAAGTCCGGTAAAAATTTATTTTGCAAAAACCGAAGAATTCATCTTGGCTAGGAAAATTGGTGATACAGTAGGATTTACAGAAGTTGAAGGTAAAAATGTAACCCTTGAATTCAAAAGTGTCTAAATGGTTGATGATTTGAAGTATAATCTGATATCAATTGCAAAGTTAGAAGATGGTGGCTGTGACATGTCAATTAAAAATGGTATTTTTAGTATTTTCTGTAACAATGTGACAGTTGGATTAGGTAAGAGAGATGGAAGTTTGTAAAAATTAGACTATAGAATATATGATCCAGAAAATCAGTGTCATTTGATAAAAACTGATGAATTGTGTCATCAAAGGATGGGTCACATCAGTTATGATAGTTTTGAAAAAGTTGTAAAACTGTGTTGATGGTATTAATATACAAACTATAGAAAATAAGATGTGTGATGTATGCATTGAAAGTAGACAAGTGAGAGTGCCTCATAGAAATGCCAGGGAAAAGACAAGTAGACCGTTAGAAAGAATACATAGTGATGTTTTTGGCCCAATCAGTCCAACAGGATATAATGGTGCTAGATACTTGCTTACATTTGTGGATGATTTCACTCATTTTACAGTTGCTTTTGGTTTAAAGCATAAGAACAAAGTCAGCAAATATATAAAAGATTATGAAGCAATGGTTACAACTAGATTCTTTGTTAAGATCTGTCAATTTAGATGTGATAATGGGGGTGGATATGTCAATGATGAAGTTATAATGTTCTGCAAAGAGAAAGGTATTCGATGGGAGCTAACAATTCCACACACCTGTAGTTAACGGGGTAGCAGAAAGAATGAATAGGTCTATACAAGACAAGGTTCCTGCTGAGCTTTGGTTTGGCACAAGCCCTAATCTTAGTAAGATAATAAAATTTGGATGTGTGGCTTTTGCCAAGAAAAATAGACCAGAGTTAAAAAGTAGGTTTGATAATAGAGGAAAGAAGTGTATTCTGGTTGCTTCTGTCCAAATGGGTGCAGGCTATGGAGTTTGAATGAGCACAAGCTAATATCAGTATGTAATGTAGTATTTGATGAGAATAGAACAAAATTTGAAGGTGAGTTCTGGGAGGACATTCTTGAAGAAAATTCAGTTAAAATAGATAATTTAGAAAAGTCACGAGATAAGCTTACAGATTCTGATGAGAAGGATAATAGACAGAATCAGGGTGTAAGGAGGAGCAATAGAATAAGACAGAAATAAAAGTATTTGAGAGACTATGGGATGACAGCTGTCCCTGAATAAAAGGAATTCCTGTTGGAGGAAGGTATGGAGAGAATAGTTTGCCTGCCTTCCTCAGTTACCTCAAAGTAATGAGTTAGGTATGACTGAAAAACAAAATTTTAGCAAGATTGTCATGAATGCAGTTGCATACTGTGATGGAGTTTCAGAAACCTTTGATGAAATAGGGGAAAGACCAGGTAAGGAGGAGTGGTATGCCGCAGTTAAGGAGATGAAGGCATTAGATGACAATAAAACAGGGGAACTGACAAAATTACCAGCAGGAAGAAAAGCAATTAAGAGTAAGTGGGTATTTTCTGTTAAGAGTAATAGCACAGGAGAAGTAGAAAGATACAAAGCACGATTAGTGGCAAAAAGATGTGCACCAAAAGCTGGTCAGGATTTTTCAGAAACTTATGCACCAGTGGCTAAATTAGCAACACTTAGAACTGTATTGAGCATTTGTAATTATAAAAACTGGTTCATCCATCAACTTGATGTTAAAAATGCATTTCTTAATGGTATCCTGAGAGAGGATATCTATATGATTCCTCCTGATGGTCTAAAAGTTAATGATGGTTTGGTATGTAAACCTAACAAAACTTTGTATGGTTTAAAGCAGCCTCCCATAAAGTTGAATGCAAAATTTGATAATTTTGTCAAAGGATTAGGTTTCAAACCGTGCCAATCAGACAAGTGCTTGCATTTACAAGCTGCAAAAGATATTTCTATAGACTTTTTGTTATATGCTGATGATTTCATAATTGCAAGTAATTGTTTTAATGATTTAAATTCAACAAAGGAAGCTTTAATGAATGAATGCAAGAGGAGAGATCTTGGTGATCCTAATTATTTTCTTGGAATTAAGGTGGAAAGACATGTGTTCCTTAGTCAATCAGGTTACATTGATAAGGTAATCAAAAGATTAAAAATGGATGTCAAAATCAAAATTAACACCACTGACACCTAGGCTATTTCAAGATTTCCAAGCGGAAACTCTTCGAAACAAACGATATTGAGAACTTATTGGTTGTTTACTGTATGCTGTTTAGCTACTCCACCTGATCTCTGTGCAGCAGTTAATTTGTTTAGCCAATATCAAAGCAAATCAAAAAAAGCAATGTGGGAAGGCCTAGAAAGAGTGTTTAGATATCTCCTTGGGACTAAAAAATGGGGACTTTGGTTTAAAGGGAGATGTAAAACAACCTTACTCGGATTTGCAGATGCAGCCAATGGTGCAGAAAGAAAATCAGTTTCAGGCTATCTTTTCAAAATTCATGGAGACCCAGTGATTTGGTCATCCAGAAAGCAAAAATCTATTGCTCTGTCTTCTACAGAAGCAGAATTCATTGCTCTTGCATCAGCAGTGGCTGAATTTCTTTGGTTGAACCAATTTTTGCAAGAAATGAACATTGAGATTAATGAACCTGTCATTATATTTGAAGACAATCACTCTTGTATATTTTCATTAACAAACTGGGATCAGAAACGTCTTAAGCATGTTGATATAAAATATAATTTTCTAAGGGATTCAGTCAGACAGAAAATACTGTCAGTTCAATACATTCCTTCTGAGTGCCAAAGTGCTGACATCTTTACAAAAGGATAGCCCTATGAATCCTATAAACGTCACAGAGAAGAGTTAGGCATGTGTGAAATTGTGAATTGTAAATGAAAGGAAATTGATAAGTTAATCCAATAATATGGAGTAATTGAGGAGGAGTGTTGGAAAAGCAATTACTCAAATTATTAGATTTTATAAATAGATTTTATTATTTGTTGTTATTAATATTATTTATTTATCATCTATTGTTGACATAGTTACATCTGTTTATGCGAGTGTTGAGGTGTGTAATCTGTATTAACATGCTAGTTCTGTTTAATAAAATCTTTGGCATCGAGTGTATTTAATCAGAAAAGAACCATACCTGCAAGCACATTTCAACATATTTTGACCTACGTCACTTCATACTAATACTATGGGTAATATCTTACCACATTAATGCCATAGGGTATGCGCGTTAACGACGGGCAGAAATGCGAAAGTCAATACGATTTGATAACGATAAGTAATACAAGTTCCTTGGTAACTTTGTGGTATTCCATATTTTTTCAGAGGATTTAATGGTTACATTTACAAAACCACATACTTAAAAACACACACGACACAGGTTTCAACACTTAAGCGTCATCTTCACCTGAAGATGACATTTAAGCATTGAAACCAGGGTCGTGTGTGTTTTTAAGTATATGGTTTTGTAAATGTAACCATTAAATCCTCTGAAAAGATAACGATAAGGATTATTGACCAAGCAATTGCAAATTTATTGTTTGAAAATTTTTCTGATAATTTTTATCGTATAAATATACATGTAAAATATGCTTTCCCAGCAATATTTCCATTCAAAAGAGGTTTTGTTTTGAAGAAATGTTGAAGATGTGAAGGAAACAATATCCTTTCCCTGAAATTTCCCTCTCATCTTCGGAGAAGGATATCCCCTGTGCTTCCTGGGTATCCATTGTCGACTGACATATGGAAATGCAATATGGGGACATTCACAACACTCTTTCTTTTTTGGCTTCAAAAATGGGCTCTAAAATTATAAATACACTCCAAGGCAAAGCAGCTGCAGATCATATTTTAAATCCCTACCTATAGATCCTTACGCTACCCTGTTTACACATTTTTATGCAATTATCTTTGTTCATCAAAATAAACAGTAATATAGTAATAAAACTAATGCTGATATCCATAACTACAATACAAGGGATTGTAGTAATTTAAAGGTTACTGTCCACAACTGAACTCAAAGTTCAGCAAAAATCCCATATATGCTGGTTCTAAATATCTCAAATGTTTACCGACAAAGTCTAGACAAATGGAGTCATTTTCTGAGTTTAAATGTCAACTTTTTCAATGTTTATCTTACAACCCTTGCTACTCTGTAGATGAATTTGTCTCTATAACTTGTTATTTGAATATTATTTTTAAGTTCTTATCATTGTCTGTACCTATGCTACTCACCTAGTATTTTTATCTCATGTACTTTATGTATTCTTGTGACCTGGTTGAGACGTCTTTTGGGAACCAATAAAATATTATTATTATAATTATTACATAATGTGAAAACAGAATTCATTATCCAATACATCATTTATTTTAGTAAACATGAATCATGCTAATTCATTTAAATGACTGATTCAAATCATTGACAGGTCTAGTAAGAATGAAGACATTTTTTATGAATACTGAATATATAAAGCATAAAAAATAGAAGTTTTGTACTCTTTCCATGAAATATTTGCCATTAAAATATTTTGTGCCCCCAAGATACTCTTCAATGTCATTTTTATAATAACTCATCAGTCAAGTATCCACCTAAGTTCGACACAAAAACTAATACATACAAGTAATTCTCATTGAGGTAATGTTGGAAAATTCATTAGAAATTAAGGTTTATAAAAAATGTTTAATGGCAAAAATGACAGCAGAAACATTCACATTTCCCCCCAAATAAATGGCAGACACAAAAGCATCAACTCCCATCAAAAAATGCCCTAAAGTTCTACTAACTTGGAATGGATAGTACCATGGCCTGGCAACTCCAAATCTGCCAGGTTTTACTTCATCAAAATAACATGTCCATAAAATATAGAGAACAATCGAGCTTAGAAGGATGACTAAAATGAGACCCATTGACATCTCATCATCTCCTCCCCCTGGTTGTTGCCATAAGTTCTTCCACTGTAGGCCAACGCCTGAAAAATAGTATGTTTCAATAAAACAGAGCTTTGATGGAACCACAGGCAAAAAGAAATAAAATATACAGTAGAACCTCAACTTTGCACATCTTGATTTTACGTAGTTCGCGATTTTACGCAGTGACAGTCTGGTCCGGCCGGTAACTATAGGGAGTTTCAATGTTAGACCCTTGCTTTTACGTAGTTTCTCGATTTTACACAGTAATACTTCAGTCCCAAGGAGCAAAATGCCCTCGATTTTACGTAGACTGCACAGTATTTCAACAAATAGGACTCGCAGAACTTTAACTAAAACGGCCCTTAGAATAGTAGTTAAGTGATCGGCTCCACTTGCAGCTTTTACTTGAAGCGTACAATGTATTACGAGAGTTTCTATTGTTATATTTCGTATCCATGCATCCTCTTCAGCTAGTTCTGATGTCATGCTCTCTGCAGTGGCATTCAAGAGTTCACTAAAATATTCAGCCAAACGTCCCAAGATTATCCCTTTCTACCAAGCATATTCCCTTCCTTATCTCTGCAAAATATTGCCTGTGATTGAAACCCTTTCCAATGTCCTGCATTTCAGCATAGAAATTCTATGCTTCCTGGGTACTGTATTGTTCCTCCAGGTCCATGATCCATTTCCCCTCCCTAACACTTTTTTCTTCAGCATAGCTGGTCTGCTTTTTTTTCTCTTTTGTCTGAATGCCCTAATTCGTTCTTGTTATACAGTTAAGCATTTTCCATCTTGCCACATTCCTAGTCTTAATTGCTCCTCTACATTCTTCATCAAACCATCCTTGCTTGTTTTCCTTATCCTTCACCCCCAAGAATTCATCCAGTTTTTTGCACTGCATTTTTCATTTAATTCAACTCTACTTCTACTATTTCCATCTTCCAGTTTGATTGTTAATCCTCCAATTTCTTGGAATGGAATTCCTAATGAAATATGAAGTAGAATGGATTCTTTATGAAATATGGAGTGTCTTGACAGCCATCAGCTTCATCAAAAGCAGCAAATTTTGAAAACATTCCTATTTAAACAAATAATTGCTTTCTCTTGTAGCAGTGATAAGCACTGATAATTCAATGGAGATATTCATAATTGATGGCTTTTAGAACCATGTCTTTCTCATACAATATTTCAAATGCATAACATCTGAATAGGTATAATCCTATAGACTAAATACAAAACAGCAAAAAGTTAATAAAATAAACTATTTTGCCCTAATAAAACAAGCTTGGTAAATAATTTGAGTAGGATCCATTCAGTACATTTAACATTCTACACAGTAGCCTTGTATAGGAAAATGCTTCCCTGTTATGAGTCTCAAGAACATTTCCTCTAATCCCCAGTACAAAGAACATGTCATGACCATATGACTGCAGTGAAATGATCTCCTTCTGTCGTAAGACCATACTTAGAGGGACACCAGGCCTTTCCCTCAGCCACAAGCCTAGACTCTCTGAAGGATTAAAAGTGTCATGTCAACATGAATGTACAGTAATCCAGCTGAAATAGTAGTGATTATTTTATACAAATGTTTACCATATAAAAAAATATTTCAGCTTTTAAATGTATTCCTTGTTTTTTCCAGCAATATACAAATTTTCAATGCAATTTTAATGTTTTTATCGATGAATTTAGTGTCACTTTATCCTAAGCACTTTTCAATTTCCCAGTGCTGCCTGGGCACCAAGTATTTGACTCCATAAATTTTTCCAGAAATATTTCATAGCACAAAAGAAACGGCAAATCGCAATGATTTATTTTACCTTTAATCCTCCGACCACTACTATTGAGATCAAATATTCACCTCCAAAATTGCAAAAGCATATTCCCAAACCTCCCCTTTCATCTGGGCTTTTGACCAGCTGTGTGTGCATACGTCAATGGAAAGGATAACCACACTACTCTTTAGAGTTCAGTTTAATTCTAGAATGTTTGCAATAATGCAAGAATGTAATTTGAAATCTGTTCTTACCAGGTGAAAGATGAAAAATTCCCATTAAAATTTTACACTTTCCCATTAATTTTTCCAGAAATACTTAATAGCATGAAAGAAATGGCAAATTAGCAATGATTCGTTTACCAGTTAACAGTCCCTTATAAAATAATAGACAACTGATGTTTTAAATATCTCAACTTAAAAATTAAATGTTTTAGATATCTAAGGCAAGAGTGAGAGTTAACGGGGTTCTTAGAGATAGGTTTGCAATAAAACAGAGCGTAAAGCAAGGATGCATAATGTCACCATGGCTGTTTAATGTATTTATGGATGAATGTGCTCTCCTCCTAGGTAAGTTTTGTGAATCCACAGAGAGCATGGAATTGAGGGTAAATGTGAGCAAGATTAAATTAGTAGTTTTTGATTAGGAGAATGGGGAGAATAACTGCATGATGGGCGAATGGTGAAGATATTAAGCAAGTGGATGATTTTGTGTACTTTGGTAAGATTTTTGTGTACGATGGATGGATAGATGAGGAGATAAAGAGATGTACAAAAGCCAGAAGGAAAGTGGTAGGTAGCATGCAGAGCATATCAAGGAATGAGTGCCGGTCTAAGGAAGTAAAAATCGCTGTGTACAAAGTGTACTTCTCCCCACTTTGTTGTATGGTAGTGAAACATGGGTATGTCAGGATAAACATAAGAGTTGATTAAACATTGTGGGAATGAGTCATCTGAGGAGTGTTTGCGGCAAAAGTAGGATGGATAGGGTCAGGAATGAGTGCGAAATAAATGAATATGGGTTAGATGCTCCAGTAATGGACATATACAAAAGGAGTGTGTTTCATTGGTTTGGCCATATTTAGAGAATGGATGAGAGTCGAATAACGAAACAGATATAAAAGAGTGAAATGAACGGTGCGAGAGGTAGAGGTAGGCCAAGAAAGTTGTGGTTGAGGAAATTCTTAGGAGGAGGAATATTAGGAGTCTTAAAAACAGGAGGGCATTTATGAAGCAGTGTATGGGGATAAATGATGCAAAAGAGGTTTGCAAGGATAGGCCAGTACGGAGGAAATTATTGAAGCAGAGTTAGATAAGATTTAGATAAGATAATAGGATTTATTGGCTCTAGGAATGAATTCCTATGGAGCAGGCATAAGTAAATACAAACATGTATTAATGAGTTAGGCATACAAACATGTATTTATGAGTGTAACTTGGTGACTCTGCCTACCCCAGAAGGGAACGGTGTGATTGGCATGTATGTATGCATGATGTATTGCATTGCGTGAATAAATTGTTTCTGTTAAGTTCAAAGTTGCCACACAAGGTGGCATGGATGGGTTCATCCGGGTCGTTGAGGCCATGTGGCCCATGCATTGTATGTGTACATTTGAGTCGTGGAAATAAATTTGTTTATATCAAGGCCTGATTATTTAATCCGCCATAGTGGTGTCAGGAAAATGTGACAGTTGGCGACGAGGTGGGATTTGCACATTAATTGGTGCTTCCAATAACATGGCGAAGCCCATGGTGTTGAACTCGCTTATTGGGCGTATGGACGACTTCAATCCAGAAAAAGAAGAATTTTCCTCTTATGCAGAGCGATTTGAGCAGTTTTTCTTGCTCAACGGTATAACGGAATCAAACGTGCAAGTTCCGTTGTTCATCACATTTTGTGGAGCGTCGACCTATACTCTTTTAAAGAATATTCTGTTTCCAAAAAAGCTAACCGAGCAGTCTTTTCCAATTTTGTTGTCGGCGCTGAAATCGCACTACGCTCCAAAACAGCTTACAATATTGGAACGATATAATTTTTATTCCCGTTCTCAGGATTCGGGAGATAGTGTTGAAGAGTTTGTAATAGCTTTGAAAAAACTTGCCGAATTTTGTGATTTTGGTGATTTTTTAAAATGACGCTCTCTAGGATAGGCTTGTCTGCGGCTTGGAATCCACCGTTATTAGGCAAAGGCTTTTGCTTGAGAGCCAGCGGATCATCGAGCAGGCGTGTACGATTGCCGCAGATGTAGAATTAGCTCAGAGGAATTCCTTTTTCGAGAGTCAGCGAAACCACGGGCCGAGGTGGATGCTGTTCGGAGGAAAGTGTCTCCCCCTGGATCATCATTACAGGGTTCATCAAGATGTCGCCCCGCAGACGAGAGAAATTATACCTGCTCAACGGGGACCGAGACAGTGGAACAACCGGCCGAGCAATGGACCTAGAGCCGGATCCTGTCAACGGTGTGGACGAGTCCATCGTGAGGGGTTTTGCCCGGCCCGTGACTGGGAATGCTTCCGATGCCACCAAAGGGGACACACTTAAAAAATGTGTAGGAGTGCAAATGTTCGGGAGGTGTATGTCGACGAATGGCAGGAAGATAAGTCGCAACTCTCTCCGTCCTGCGGCTCAAGGTCAGAATTCAGTATTCAAAGTAACTCAGGGGTCACTTGTTTTTACTTGCCCACAGTATGCTCTGTGTTGGGCAGTCCCCGTGTTATTGTTAACATCATGGTAAATGGTATTCGGTTGGCCATTGAAATTGAAATTGGGGCTAGTGTCTCCCTGATCTCGGATGAAACATATCTGAGGTTTTTCAAAAATGTTTTCCTCTCAAAAGGTATTCTGGCCTTAAAATCAGTGACGAGGTGGTGGCCGGGGACGAAATTTGTGTCATTGGGACAATTGAAGTCTATGTAACCAGCCCATGAAAGGTAAAAACTGAAGGGTGTAAACTCAAACTAATAGTGGTTTCATCAAAAGGGAAAGTTAAGCCTCTTTTGGGCTGCCCATGGCTTGATTCCTTGTATCCTGGGTGGAAAAATGTATTTCATAAAAGTTTTGATGAGGGGAAGGAATGTGGTGATGCTGGGAGAGGCTTGCCAATTTTTCAATTTGAATCTAACCCTACTCCTCAAGGTACTGTGCACAAGTCGGTACTAAGTGATGATAGCATAATATCGAGGTATATTTCCAGGTATCCTAATGTTTTTAGTAGCAAGAAACCTGATGTAATAAACCATTTTAATGCAAATCTGGTAGTGAAAGAAGGGGCCATTCCAATATTCCACAGGCCTTATTCTGTGCCATTTGCATTGAAAGCTGAGGTTCAGAAGCACCTGGAAGAAATGGTGCTAAGTGGGGTACTTAGACATGTTCGCCATTCAGACTGGGCCCCTCTCATCCTGTGTGTGCCAAAGAAAGGTGGTGGGATATGACTTTGTGTGGACTTTAAAGTAACCTTAAAGTCCTGGTTACTGACTTTTACCCCTTGCCAAAACTAGAGGATGTCTTTGCATCTCTAGCTGGAGGCACTGTCTTTGTTACCTTAGACGTCCAAAATGCATATTTGCAACTAGGGGTGGGCTCAGAATCCCAAAAATACCTCACTATTAATACTGATTATGGTTTGTTTCAATTTACCCGCCTTCCTTTTGGTGTTTCTAGTGCACCTGGTATATTCCAATCAGTCATGCAAGAGATTCTGAAGGGTTTACCGATGGTGGTGTGCTACCTGGATGACTAATGATCTCTGGGAAAGATGTCCACGATTGCAAAAAAAGGGTAGAAATGGTATTAACTAGACTTAATGAATACAATGTTAAAGTGAATATGTCCAAATGCAAGTGGTTTGCTGAATCTGTGGACTGTCTTGGCCACACTATTAATGCACAGGGAGTTCGCCCGATGGCACATAAAATGGATGCCATTGTGAAGGCAAAGCCTCCAAGAGATGTCACCCAACTAAGGTCCTTTGTAGGGATGCTGAACTTTTATCACAGATTTTTACCCAACCTCTCTAGTCTAATAAAACCTCTGCATAACTTAACAAAGAAAAATGCCACTTGGGAATGGTCGGATGAGTGCAACCATGTTTTAGAAGTGTCAAAAACTGCTCCTGGGACATTCCTTGTTGGTACACTATGACCCTAAGCTTCCCATTCTGGTTTCAGCAGATGCTTCGTGTTATGGGGTAGGGGCAGTTCTCAGCCATATGATTGATGGTGTAGAGAAACCTGTTCTGTTTGTGTCAAGTACCCTTACTGCAGCTCAGCAAAATTATTCTCAGTTGGATAGAGAGGCATTGGCCTTGATTTTTGCTGTTAAAAAGTTTCACAAGTACTTGTATGGCCAAAAGTTCACATTAATCAGAGACCACCAACCCCTCTGTCATATATTTGCACCTGATTAAGGAATCCCAACAGTGTCTGCAGCACGACTCTAAAGGTGGTCTATTGTTCTGGCAGCTTATCAGTATAAAATTGAATATCGCAAGTCTGCTTGATGTGCCCTGCTGATGCCCTATCTCGACTACCAATTGCCTCGGAAGACAGTGTGGAAAATGTTTTAAGTGTTATTCCCAATGATTTTCCCTTAACTTTCAGTGAAGTAGCAGCAGAAACCACCAATGATTTTGTGCTGAGTAAGGTCATGGATTTTACTAAGCAAGGCTGGCCAAATTATATTAATGACCATGCCATTGCTCCATTTTTCCGCCAGAGGTATGAGATTTCAGTGGAAAATGGCTGCCTTCTAATGGGTAACAGGGTAATCATTCCTGAAGTCCTTCAGGAATCTATATTAAAACTGTTGCATGATTCTCATCCTGGTATAGTAAGAATGAAAGCATTAGCTCGCTCTTTGTGCTGGTGGGCAAATATGAATAGAGATATTGAAGATGTGGTACGTAACTGTGAACAATGCCAACTTGTAAATTTCAGGCCAGACTGTTCAGCAAATGCAGCCTGGCCTAAGGCTGATGTTTGGTGTAGAGTGCATTTAGATTTCTTTGTAATGGATCAGAAATATTTTCTTTTTTCTTCTCTATTTCAAATTGTTGATAGTTGTAGTAAGTGGACCGAAGCCTTTTACATGCCAAATGGGACCAAATGCCTACAAAGTGTGTGAAAATTTAAGTACGTTGTTTAGCACCTTTGGCTTCCCCTCACAGATTGTGACTGACAATGGCCCTCCATTTGACTCAAGTTATTTTAGTGATTTTTGCATGTCAAAAGGTATTGTTACAAAGGCACCTGCCTACCACCCTCAATCTAATGGCATTGCTGAGCGGGCAGTGCAAACAATTAAGAAAACCCTTAAAAAAGAACTATACTTGGGTACCTAGGGTCACAAAGGCATTCAAGAAGTTCTTAAAAAAATACTTATTGCATACCGCACCACTCCCTTTTCCACGGGTGGGTTTAGTCCCTCAGGCTTGATGTTTAAGTTTAAGCCCCGTACTCTCCTCTCCTTAATCAAACCTAAGTCAACCTTCCCCCTTATTCATAATCATGAATATCCAGAATATATGCCAGAGGAAATAGTGCTGGTAAGAATAAAGCCAAATAGTTTGCCTGTTCATGGGACCATTAGGAGAAGGATTAGCCAAGTGTTGTATGAGGTCAACATTGGACATCAAGTCCGACTCATCCACATGAACCAAATAAAACGCTTGCCATTACCCCATGTACCTGCTAAACTTAATGAAACCTTGTGTTGGCCATCACCAGCACCAGCTAGATCCAGATTGGACTCATCGACTGCCCTGTTGGCATCCCATACACCTTCCTTGCTGGCAAGCCCTTGTCCACGTGTTCCTGTCCATACCCCAGCTCAAGATCCAGAGAATGCCCATATGAACCAACCTCAGGATTCAACCTCCTGTGAACTTTGTTGCTCCTCGCGGCAAACTATGACTCCTGTGTGCCTTGATTTGTAATGCTGAGCAGGGGGGAGGGGAGGGGGGGAAATTAGAATCTCAACAGGGGAGGAATGTGATGTATTGCATTGTGTGAATAACTTGTTTCTGTTAAGTTCAAGGTTGCCACACAAGGTGGCACGGATGGGTTCATCCGGGTTGTTGAGGCCATGTGGCCCGTGCGTTGTATGTGTACGTTTGAGTTGTGGAAATAAATCTGTTTATATCAAGGCCTGATTATTTAATCCGCCATAGTAGTGTCGGGAAAACGTGACAGTATGTAAGATAACTAAAATCTCAAAGTACTCTGGTAGTACCATAAATCTGTATGAGGTTCAAAGCTACTTCATTAGTAGGTTTTGAAAGAAGAGAAAAATTGGCAAGAGAGACTTCAATGGATTAATTTAAATTACAAGTTAAAAATAAGCTTTCTAAACTACATTAATTACTTACAGGTTTCCATCTCCAAACAATTAAGAATAACTGCCTTAGCAATATTCCAAAATTTTCACCAACTAGAGAAAACTTGAGGATGGAAACCTCCATACACTTTTTTCATGGACAAATATTTATTCAAGCTTTCATTTAACATCAATGAGTTTCAGAAAAATTATCTTATATCGATCAAATAATTTCAAGCATAAATCTTCCTCTGACATTTAATATTAGGTGAATGTTGAAATAGGTTAAGTTCCTGTTAAAAAGATATGCACCCATCTTCACTTAAAATTCCATGTGGTTGTGATATTTGTTTTATGACCACCTGCTCCTCCATATCCATTAACTCCCAAGCTGATGAATGCATCTCGCCATTGTGTATACATTGTTGAGAGAGTCAGCAGCAGAAGAGCACTCCAGCATGCCAAAGTGAGGCAGTGGTTACCCACTGTCATCATAGACAAAGAGTGAACAATGACTCCTCAAAACGGATAAAGAGCTGGGGCAATCCTTCCAATATCTCCAGGGGCATTGGACAGCATAAGTGTTTCATCCATGCCATAATAGTGTCGGAGGTAGAGGTACAACATCTGCAGAGCCATGTTGTGACAAACTACATGCCAACTAGGCATTATGGCTACAGCTAGAGAGAAGGGGGCTCTTAAGTCTCTGGCTGGGCTCCGCATGCCATGCATCTTGTGTCCCAACCTCTGCCTTGAATAAAATACGACTCAGCTGAGCAACGTTACATGAGTGTTTATCATACCACCACGGCACGCAATGACAAAACCCTCTGTCTCGGGCTTAATTTTGGCAGAGCAGAGAAAGGCAAATGTCAGCTCTTTTAATAGCCCATGCTTTTCCATGATTTGCTACATCCATGAATGGGCTCATTGGTGTGCACCTTGAGCAAGGATTACAGCTCATATATTTTTATTTCAAAAATGAGGACATCTGTCTTCAATAACAAGATGGACAACTCTTTATCACTGCCCAATAATGAAGTCATTATGATTATTAAAATAATAACTTTTCATATCAGAAAGTATTTTAATTATAGAAAATATGAGGTTCACATATCCAGCTGACTGCTGAGACAAGACACTTACTTCTTCCTTCATGAATACCAATAACCTCAAAGCCATATACAAGGGCAGTATTTGGCTGTAAACTTAGAGCTGCTTTCATAAAAAGTTTAGGGTGTCTGTTTTTCACAAGAAATGGAGCTGCAGTAGATATTGTAATCAGAAGAAATGCCAATACTATACCCCTGTCCACTAGAAATGGTAAGACAAAAGAGCAGTCACAGCAAACTAAAAATATAACATGCATAAATTGAAAAATATTTCCAATGATTTTAAAGCTTAAAATAAAGCCAAAGATTTAAAATGATACATCAACATAGCAAATCAATGCCATCAAATGGGCATATTTTTAAATTTTTTGATTTATTAATATCAATTGAAATACACTTACCTTTAGGGCAAATGGAGCAAACAGTAAACATAGAAGAAATTGAGGCAGTGCAATACAAGAAAAGGAAATGAAGACAAGGAATCCATCACTACATCTGGCTACTGGCTGTCCTTTGTATCCAACTTTCATTATAATCACAATTATTATCACATCTATCAGCATAATAGGTAAGGTTGTGATGAACCAGCCTAACCACTGCAAGCCTTTCCTCATTCCCATCATACACATCAGCTCCTGAAATGAGAAAATTGATTGGTAAGACTGGAAATCACTACCTTAAAAATATTTCTGACACGTGCAAATCACAAATAGGGCTATCATCAGGATCATGTATGTGATGTGATTAGAGTATTGGCTTCCCAATCTGAGATCCTTGCTTCAAAATGAGAAGACTTACAGATGAATCTTGACTCTTACCACAGTGTCTTGGAGAGCACGGTTGATCTGTCCAACAGGACATTCATCAACTGATCCCTTGCCATAAATTATTAATAGTAGGCTTACTCAAATTCAAAAATTTAAAAACTAAATTCCATTAAGTCAGATATTCATCATATTTTGGTAATTCTGATGGAAGTTCTTTTCACATATGCTTACTGGTACCAAAATATAAGGGGCTCAAATAAATGACACAAGAATTTATGTAGTCACAACTGCCGCAGAAACAATTGATAAGACTCCCAGCTTAACTCAGCTGAGCAATACTGCTCACATTACTGTCAAATACTACAAATATGCCGCAGCAATTGCTGCAAATCTACTAGTTTTAAACTGAATAAGTCATAAGCTGATTGTTGAAATATTATATACATATACATTGGTTTCTATTGTTTCCATAGAGGTTTTTTAGGTTGTTGACTTATTTGTTGTATGGTCCACTATAAGATCACTAAGAAGTAAAATCTTATTTAAAAGATAAAAAGGAGTATAATTCTTAATATGGTAGCAGAACGTCAGGGTTGACATTTAAAAAAAGTATTGAAGAAAATAATACAGCTCCAGAAGAGTTATTTGAGTTCCAGAAAATGACGGATATTACAATTCCAATTTTTGATGGTGAAGATTATGGAAACTGGAAGAAACGTATTCTTATGTACCTGAAAATGAAGAAGTGTGATGTCACAATTTCTCGAGTAAAAAAAGAGGAAGATGGTGAAGATTGGGAAGATAAAAGTTTAAGGGCCATAAATTACATATACGTACTACGAACAAGCAATTAGAATTCGTGAGTGACAAGGAAACGGCATATGAAATTATGAAGAAATTTGACGAATTGTATTCAAAGGAGTCGACAGCATTACAAATAGTTTGTCGAAACAAATTAGAAAAATTGAAATTGAAAAACTATGATGATACGGTGATATTTTTCAGCGATTTCGAGAAAGCAGTGAATGATTTAAAAACTGCAGGAGCAAGAATAACTGAAAAGGAGAAGATGAACTACATGTTATGAACACTGCTGGAATCATTGAGTCACATCGGAGATCTGGTTGATGTTTGAAAAGAAGAAGATCAAACAACAGAATATGTGAAGAGGAAGATACAAAACTTTAAAGACACTGAACGAGAAAAATCAGATCCAAAAGCGAATGCATTTGTAGCAATAAACAAATCAAGTGCAGCGAGTGCAGCTTAGCAGGAACAGAGGTGCTACGGTTGCAGGAAGCTGGGGCATTACAAGAGAGACTGTCGTCAGATTGAGGGAAGCGGAGGAAGGAGAGGCTCATGGACGCGAGGAGGCGCTAGCATCGTTCCCTGGCGTGGGGCACAACACCAATTCTGAGGAAATTTTAATCAGCGCGGAGGCAACGGAAATTGGCAAACCAATCGCTACAAAGAGTATAATTCGCGAGATGGTCGGTATCAAGGTGACCGAAGTTATCAACAGGGTAAATACAAAATGAGTACCTTTCCTACGGAAGTTAAATCTATTAAGACCAATAAAGAAGATAGATTAGGTAAGACTGATAAAATGGTAATAGATTGGTTGTTAGACAGGGGTTGTACTGATTATGTTATTAATAATGATGAATATTTTACTGATAGTATTACACTTAAACGGCCGGTTAATGTAAAAATAGGTAATGGTAAAATTTTACAAGCAACTAAAGTTGAACATATTTTTAGTTATTTTCCAGTATATAACCAGAAGGTTTTAATTAAAATGTTAAATGTCTTTTATGTTAAAGAAATGGACAGGAATTTGATTAGCTATGCTAAGGTTACAGATAAGAATAAGGTTACTACAATGAGAAATACTTCAAAAATTTACAATAGTGATAATGAACTAATTGCAATTGCTTGGAAAAAAAGGAGATTGTATAAAATGACTAGTGAAATTGTGAACAAAGAAGCTAATATCCTGAGAAGGGGTGAAAAAGAGATGACGTTAAAAGAAAAATGGTATGGTATATTAGGGCACGTGAATTTCAATTATTTAAATACTTTGTGCAAGGACAAATTGTTAGATGGGATACCAGAAGAATTAGAATCCAGATATATGAAATGAAAAATCTGCATTGAAAATAAAATGAGTAACAGACCATTTGAAAATAATAGAAGTAAAGCCCAGGAAATTTTAGAAATAGTGCACACTGATTTGAATGGGCCTCAAGCGACTACTGGAATTAGTGGAGAAAAATATTTCCTCGTGTTTATTGATGATTATAGTAAAGTAGGTAAAGTGTATACAATTAAATCAAAAGATCAGGTTTATGATTGTTTTGTAGGACACATAAATAAAATTGAAAATTTGACTGGTAAAACTATAAAGAAATTGAGATGTGATAATGGAAAGGAGTACCTAAATGCAAAAATTTATCGTTTAGCCCGAGAGAAAGGAATTTTTATAAATGCATGTCCACCCTACACACATGAATTGAACGGTACTGCTGAAAGGTATAATAGATCGATAATGGACATGTCTAGATGCTTATTATCTGAAGCAAAAGTAGGTAGAAAGTTTTGGCCAGAGATAGTGCGTCCAGCTGCATACCTTAAAAACAGAACATTGGCAAACACTAAAGAAAAGAAAACACCCAATGAAATTTTATTTGCAAAGAAACCTAGCTTCCTAGAAAAAGAAATTCAAAATGGGATAGAAAAGCTGAGTTAGGAATTTCATTAGGTTATGATGAAGTTGGATACAGAGTATTAGTGAATAACAAAATAATAGTGGCCAGGCATGTAGATATAGCGGAGGAAGATATTAAATGCATAGGTTTAGATAGTAATGATAATAAAAATGATTCAAAAAGAGAATACTCCAAATATTCTGAAACACAGGATGTAAATATAAGAGGTGAATTCGAGAAAGATGAGCATCAATCCAAAACAATTGGTGAGAATGTCTCTAATGAGATTGAACAAGGTGAAGTACAAGAGCTGAGAAGATCAAAAAGATAAAAAAGTATCTAGTTGACTTGATAGTTTTGTCTACAATAACTATATTTATGTTAATTATTGTTGCGCTGATAGTCCAAATAGTTTTGAAGAGGTGGTAAATAGTAATGAGTCTGAATATTGGAGACAATCAATGAATAAAGAAATGGAAGGTTTGAATAAGAATAAAACCTGGAAATTGGTTGAAGAACCTAAAAGAAAAAATATTTTAGATGTAAAGTGGGTCTATACAAAAAAATCTGAGAAAAAATATAGCAAGATTAGTTGTGTAAGGTTTTCAGCAAAAATAAATCAGAGATGATATATATTCACCAGTTTCGAAAATGCAATCTTTAAAAATATTGTTATCCTACTGTTGTCACAATAGTTCGATTATAGAACAAATGGATGTGGAAACAGCCTTCTTAAATGGTAAAATTTCTTCAGAATACATATAAAGCAGCCTAGTGGTTATGAAGATGGTACAGATAGAGTTTGTAAACTAGATAAAGCATTATTTGGTTTAAGAAAAAGTCCTCGAGCATGGTATGATTGTTTTGATGTATTCATAAGAAAATTAGGCTTCAAAAGAAGTGAATGTGATTATTGTTTGTATGTTATGAAGGATGAAGATGATGCGATTTATCTAATATTATTTGTTGATGACTTACTTAATTGCAGTAGAAATAAGAGAAAGATTCAGCATATCAAAGATTTGTTGACACACAAATTTAGAATGAAAGACATGAGTGAAGTAAAAATTTACCTTGGTATTAATATTGAAAATGATTATAAAAAGGGTAAAATGACTCTTAGCCAGGAAAACTACATATAATCATTAGCAAGAAAATATAATATTAAGAACTCAAAACTGTATGGTACACCAACGGAGGTAAATCTGCAATGAGACCCTACACACGAAATGTATGATGATATTAAATATAAGAGTTAAATAGGTGCATTACTATGTATAAGTTCAGGAACAAGGCCAGATATAAACTACAGTATAAATTACCTAA
Organism: Ceriagrion tenellum; assembly: GCA_963169105.1. NCBI lineage: Eukaryota > Metazoa > Arthropoda > Insecta > Odonata > Coenagrionidae > Ceriagrion > Ceriagrion tenellum. The sequence continues at coordinate 56,626,201 of OY720636.1, read as the reverse complement.
GTAGATTTCAAAACTGTCATAATGAAACTCACTTTAAGTATGCCATAAAGAGAATTTTGAAATATTTGTACTTGTCAAAAGATCATAAATTGATATATAACAAAAATGAGACGAGTGAGATTCTTGATTGTTTAGTGGATGCTGACTGGGCAGGTGATAATGTAGACAGAAAATCAACATCAGAATACGGAGTAAGATTATTTGGAATTGCAATTTTTTGGAAATCTAAAAACCAAGGCAGTGTCACAAAATCTTCCATCTTTGCGGAATATGTAGCATTATCCAAAGCAGTGAGCGAGATAAAACTTGTAAGAGATTTACTTGAAATATTTGATATAGAAATAAATAAACCTGTTAAAATATATGAGGATAATTCAGGATAACTAAAGATGAGTGCCATTAGTTTTTCAAAAACTATTTAGATTGTTTAGTTTCTGGTACAATAACTAAAGAGCTGTTTAGTTATCATTCTTTAGTTTTCTTGTGAGACTGGAAGTGTTTAGTTTCGTCTCCAAAAACTAAAGAGTTCTTTAGTAATCACTCTTTAGGTACAATTGCCTTTTAGTTTTCAAAACTTGACTATTAGCTGTATAGTTATTACCTTTGATGGTGTTTAGTTTCTGCCCCTTAAACTGAATTAGTAATCACTCTTTAGTTATTACGTTATTAGTTATTATTTAGTTATTACGTTAGTAAACGTTAGTAATCACTCTTCAGTTATTTTTGCCTTTTAGTAACCAAAAGTTGATTATAATTTGTTTATTAACTGCCCTTGCTGATGTTTTTTTTTGTTAAAACTAGATGTTTCTTGAGTAACAACTTATTTTTGCCTTTTTCTTTCCAAAAAGTTTACCTAAAGTTCTCTAGATATTGCCATGTAGGTTTTCATGTGGCAGATGACATGTGGGTGCAAGTTTATAGTTTGGTTTACCGAGGGCGCTGAAAAGGAGCGGAGGGGGAGTAGGGGCGGCTTGGGGGAGGGGAGGGAGAAAAGGACTCCCGGTGGCTCGTGTGGATATCCTTGTAAACCCCATCAGTGCACCAGTAAGGCCGCGTGGTCGTAGAGTTGTACTGCGTCCTATGTATTATAGTCTTTATAATACTTCCTTTTGCGTCCTGTTTATTATCATCTTAATAATACCTTCTTTTGCGTCCTGTGTGTGATAACCTTTGTTGCGTACTCGAGCAACGTTAATATCTCAAGAGAGAGAATTTTGCAAATCGATTGCGAATACGTGGGTTATCGGATATGGCAGTTTCCACTGATAAATTTAACACCCTCTGCGAGTTTTTGAATGAAGATGTGATAGAGGAGGGTGTTCGCTTGAAACGTGATGGGGAACCGTCCGATGACGAGCCTACAAGACCTGTGCAAGCTGTGTTCACGGAATGGATTGATCGTGATCATCCCATCCATGAACTCATCCGATCGAAGAAGGAGGTATCTTTGAAGTACCCAGCCAATGTAGAAGTCCAGTGCAAGGAGAGGTTCTACAGAATAAAAGTTCCCATAATTTGGCGGACAAGCTGCACCGTCTTGGTGGCCCAGGACGATGGTGAGTCGGCCGGTTATGGTTAATGCGTCACTGCCAGCCCGCTTGTTATAATAGCTGGTTCCTATCGCTTTGTTTAACTTGGTCTTTGATCGCCCGCAATCATGTTATTTTTGGGTAGCAATGCGTCAAGTGAAGCTTCTTACTCTAATTACCTCAAATAGGCATTAATTATTGCAAGACAACTTTTTACATTAGGCTAATTGATGAATTTTACCGCAATGAATTTAGGGTTGAAACCAATGCTTTCACTGTTATTTAATATTTAACTTAAATCAAAATTAATCGCTACCTACAAGATGTGTTGCCGCTTCAATTTCTCATACCTCCGGAAAATAAACAAACATCCAATCTGTAATTCATCAATCACGGATTAGCCTAAATTATTAGAGATTTATGAATCATTAATTCATGTATTGGAGATTGTTTACAGTATATGAAGACATGATCTAAATAATCAATGATTGGCAAATAATTGTAGATTCACCAATCATCGATTATTTGTCCCATCTATGAATACTGGCCTTCATGCAGATATTTTCCTGCCTTTGCAAAAAATAAGATTCATATAGGGACCTGTTAGGGACTTGTTATTCAGTCTGACTCTCTTCTTATCCGTAACTCGAAAGCTATAACTTTTTGAGTTCTTTTTATACCAATGTGAATGAAATTGTTGCAGATAACATCGCTGATTTCCTGAAGGAGGAGCTTTCACGGAAGGATGTTGAGGCAGCAGTCAAGACAGCAATTACGCAAAAGATTAATAATTTTTGTAAAACTGACATAGCCAAGGCTATCCATGCTGAATATGGTTTCTGAAAAACCAGTTATACTGAGTAGTAAATGGAATTCAGTGTGTTTATTCATATTGTATGATGTTGAAGCTAGCTAATTATAAATTCCATCCCTTCCATTTCAACTGTTATTTTTCTTAATATATCAGCCACTTATTTCCTTACACCAGTTCCATGTCATGCAAATCGAATATTGGTCAATCACCTATTGCTAGAGAGGACTTTCTGCTTTGCAACTATCCTTTCACTTCACATCATATGGCCACATTAGAGGCAATTTAACACCAGTGTTTGGATTCTTCTGGGTGAGTTTTTGGTTGTAACCAACAATGGTATATCTACCAACAATGTATTTTACCAGAATTGCTTGGAAATTGGTTAGTACCTGTGTGTCACTGCAGCTACCCAGGTTTTTATGGGAAATAGACTATCAGCATCTCTGATAAAAAGTTAGTGGTCTGTCTGCAAAACAAGAGATGTAATGCAAAGGAAGTGTTAGGGCCAATTTTTAATGAAATAAAACATTCCTGTGTTCAGAATTTCAGGTAGGAATTAGCATGTGAGGTGAATAGTTTTGAGTTCCGAAGACTAGGTTACAAAACTAAGGGCTTTTTCTCATAAAACCATAGTCATTGCCAAAGTTTTTTGGTTTTGACCCAAAAACTAAGCATCTCAAAACTAGAGAGTTTGCATAGTTTTTCCTATAGTTTCCGGTTTTAATTTTTGGTCTATAGTTGTTTTGTATAGTTTTGGTAAAACTTGTTCCAATGAACTATAGGCTCAACTAAAGGAATTTCTATAGTTTCTGCTTTAGTTTTGGGGCCATATTTTCTTAAGGGGTACAGGTAGATTCAAATAATAATGTAGCAGATATTGTTACCAAATCTCTGGGCAAAAATACATTTGTAAAATTCAGAGAGTTACTAAATGTAAGAAAATGTTCCTTGTTTTGTGAATGTTTTGTTAATATAAATGTAAGGAGGCGTGCTGGAATATTATGTAAATTAATATTGGTTTCTATTGTTTCCATAAAGGTTTTTTAGGTTGTTGACCTATATTTGTTGTATGGTCCACAATAAGATCACTACGAAGTAAAATCTTATTTAAAAGATAAAAAGGAGTATAATTCTTAATACTGATAACCGACCATATCTTGTATGAGACCTTAAGGTAGTTCGAGCAAAGTTTTTCTTTAGCCGCGATAGACTGTTTGAATTTTATTTATTTTTTCAGCTGTAAGAAACAAAGTAATTTTTTTTAATTAATCACACAAAACTATTGCTTTATATGAGTGAAATTCCCAGTAATTAACTAAATAAGTATGCATAAGTCAATTAATTGACTCATTTATCATGATGTATGAAGAAAAATCCTTCAAAACAGAGCATTTCTTTTATTCTGTAAAGCTATTTGCTTTTAGAGATGGATTCACTTTCTAAAATAGTATGGGAAAAACATACAAACTACACACTTATAGATATAAGACAAAATCTGGGAGTAAAAAATGCAACATTTCTTAAATAAAACCCCTCTGGAATGCATAAATCACTCCACTCCTAGAAGAGTTACTTCTATCAAATAAGTACATCAGTATAAACGACAACAAAGAAGAAGTTAAATTTATGAAAACCAATCATTTAGGAGTTATTGTACTTAGATAACAGCTGAAAGCACAAATATTTGTGGTCTATCATTCAAAACTTCTTTTGCAAAATTGTTCGATACTTATCTTTGCCAGAGCAAAGACTAATCACAGTTGTGCTCAGCTGAAGTACATTGAGAAATCAGATGGTAAATCCACTTAAGCTCAAACATGATAGGTAATGATTTAAAACCACTCAATTCACAGCAAAAGAGATCTCCATGAAAATTACAACAGACACTAACCTTCATCCCACTCATCTTCTCTTCCATCACTCTAATTACCAGCTTAATTAAACTTATGCAAAAAGCCCCAACAATAAGACAAGGTAAGATAATTGAGAAGACATAATCTATGGACTCATTTTTGACATGTGGAGGGTATGGAAATGGCTGCAGATAAAACTGAAAGGAAATAGGTATATCAGTAATAAGGACAAAACTACGAAAAATTTAGCATTATGAAAATTAAAACTCTAGGAGTAAGTATATATAATTAGATAATAACCGAAAGCGCAAATCTGTAAGATTGTTTAATAAGAGTAAACTTGAAATTATGTAAATTCCAGTCACTGTATAATTCCTGTCTTCTGAATTAAGGGCATTCAAAGAAAACAGAATAAACGCTTTATCCAGAGCTAATTGCAGGGTTAAAAAGCATTGTTTGACATAAGCATCTGAAATGGAACAAAAAAGTATGCTATTAGGAGGATCATTAACATTTCACTGCATTTAGGGCTGGAGTAATTTACACAGCATTACCTGATATATACATTGGCCCTGGTTTTGGATTTTTCGGATACAAGGTTTCGGTCTCCCACTTAGAGCCATTTGGCCTTATTTTATACTTGAAGTCGCCAAATTTACCTAAGATGGGATATTCTTCGAATACTATACCAAATATTTTTGTAGAAGACTTATTCTTCAGAACAATGACCTCTGCTTCCATATCCGCTTCATCTCTACATGGTTTCGATGCTGAAGCATTAAGACGTCAGAAAGTAGCAGCAAAAAGAAGACTGAGCCACAGTGGGTGGATGAAATACAAATACGGCACCAATATACGAGCTGATTACATACTTATGTCGATGGAATCCACAACAACACTTTCAATGATTTTCCGCGTAAAATTACTTTCTGGAGTGTATAATAAATGGAAACTGGAACATGACTGTCTCCGCTCAAATATTTCGAAGGGTTTGCGTATACTTGGCTTATTTACAATCACAGGTTCCAATGAAGCTATATTACAAAGGATGGCGACAAACACTACGAAAACTATCACGGGGACTAAGATTTCCAATAAGGACGATTTCCATTCTCTCTTCTTCATAATCAAATTTTTACATGAAATAAGCCCCAATCGACGGAAATATTTTGTCATTTTACTTAGCGTTATTCAAACAGCCAACGACCTAATAGTTTTTAATTCACAGAGCCTGAATGTCTGTCGTCGCCGCCTGGCATTCCTAACAAGATTAAATCAAACGCTGCATTCAGAACAGTGACTTTAAGTAAACATGTATTTTCAACATGATCATATCATGAACTTAAAAACTAAAACATCTTCGGTTTGACATATGCACCAATATGCACTCGTGAGCAACACAACAATACAGCGAAGCCAAGGATCTTGCACATTAAACAAGTCCATCACTATTCATTTGTTTCCTCGGGCCGAAAACACCACGAGAAGGCCTGAGATGTTCTGCTGTGACGTAATCACTCGGAGGCTGGCGGGGGTAAAATGCCTTCACACGCATAATATTTGTCCAATGTTCGCGCTCTATGTTCACACGTCCGAACGGCTGATAATGCCACATAGGAGATTTCTCGGCCTGGCCAGTATTAAATTCATTATAGATCTGCCTCTCCTGGCAACCCGAACCGTAGCTGGTAGAAACTCAAAATTGAAGATCGGTGCCTTAACCCATAAACCAACAAACTAGACATCGGAGAACCAGTTATATTTGAATGAGGTGCCATTTCTGTCGTCCATTTATCTTAGGGAAACAATCGAAAGAATGCAAACGGAAAGCTTTGGTATTCATCGAAATTACTTCGGCGCGCTAAAATTCGCGATAGGAGAATTTAAGAAGACACTGACTTTTCCGACTTGAGGAGTAGTTAATAAACGAAACCTCAAAAGAATTAAACTTAACAAATTGTTCATTGCCGCGATTGTTACAAAGTTCACGTGCACGTAGGGGTAGTTAACAAACGTATCCTCAAAAGAATTAAACTTAACAAATTATTTATTGCTGCGACTGTTACAAAGTTCCCCACATAACATGCAAGGTTGCAGCAAGTTTGTTTAAATTTAGCGTATGGTTTGCCAAGGTTGGCAATCTTAATGCACGCCTGCCGCAAAATTGTGGTTTCATTCTTGTCACGACAAGGTGCTGCAAGGTCACGGCAGGTTTCATTCTTGTCATGATAAGGTGCCACTAGGTTTCATTCTTGCTTGAAGCTTGCACAGGACTTGCGTGCAACTTGTAGTACAACTTTGCAGCAGCCTTGTGGCAGGTGCAGTAGTCGGATTGCAGCAAGCTTATATTTTCCCAGTGCAAAACTTGCTATCTTGAATTGACAAGCTTGCTGCAGGCCTGCCGCAAGCTTGCTTTGCTATCTGGGTCGCGTGCACGTTTCACAAGCAATTTAATGGTAGCGCGGTTTAGGCGAGACTGATGTCATGGCGCGATGGCGCTTCCCTGGCAGTAGCGTGGGGCACCGCCACTGCCATCTGCCGGCCTCAAAGGTTACTCTATCGACAATTGCCGGTCGCTTGACGTGCGCCTGGCCGATGCGCGGCTTTCGAAATGTGTCGCCACAGACATAAAATCGGGGTGCGAGGTACGGGAGTGCCGGATATTGGTGAATAAATCAACGGAGAGCATTCCCGAACACAGCTCAATGTCCGGCCGGCTATGAGAATGTAGGAAGACATCGACTTTTCCGACGCTCACACAAGCGGGGTGCGCGAGGTAGCGGAGAACCGGGTAATGGCGAACGGAGAGCATTCCCGAACACAGCCAGAGTAGGTGGCTATGACACAGCTCAATGTCCGGCTAGTGGGGTATTTTCTCAGCTCCATGGGGTGAATCAACGTAACGTATTAAAACAGCCGTCATTACGGCTGTTTCGCAATAGTAAGTACTTAGCAACAACTTAATGTGCATTCACAATACATCACCGCACACGTCTGCTCGCCATGATGGTTGGCACAAGAGAGAGAGCCTCACTGTCTGAGGCTCGCAGAAGCACCCACAGCAAAATACAATCGATTTCACCAAACATGGCGGACAAAACAACAGCTATGTCAAACACAAATATCCCAAAATATAAGTACTCAACAATAACATATTGAATGCGAATATAATATGGATTTAGAAAAATAACCGTTTCTCAACGAGGTGACTCCAGACACGAAAGTTCAGTTACGGGTAATGGCGAACACTGTTCGGTATTCCCGCCATGTGCTCGGTATTATCCACCCCTCACACGTAGCCTTTTCCTGCAATACATTAAATGCATTTCACTGTCCCATATGCCACGCAACCGCACACGAACTTCCCATCAGGCAAAATGGACTAAGGAAGCACACGAGGCGGCTATTGAATTAGTAAAAAATGGCACATCCATTATACCTACAAGCGGTAAAACTACACAACATTCCTGTTACAACTCTATATGACAGAATATCGAAGGCAAAATGCTAACTAAAAATCCTTGGACGCCACTCTACCTACCTTTACACCCGAACAGGAACATGAATTTGCTGATCAAATTATTCGCTTACTAAAATTTTTTATGGCTTAACTCCAAAAGACATTCGGAATGCTGCTTTCAAATTTGCGGAAAATAATAAAAATCAAACATTTCAATTAAGTTCAATTAAAACAGTTCAATCAAGAGGCAAAAATCGCTGGTAAAGATTAGTTCTATGTTACTTCCAAGAAATCGTAAATTAAGCATTCGAAAGCCAGAAACAACTAGTATCAATTGGATACTAGGATTTAACCGACAGGATGTAGGATAATTCTCAGCTAATTTGGAAGCAGTTATGGAAAAACACAAATTTGAGCCGACAGAAATCCGAAATATATCTTTTCAACTAGAATTTCAGGGAAGTTGAAGGTTGATTAAAATGTAAAGGGCGCAAAAGGCAACATGTAGGTATCCATCTTCGAGATGCAATGCAAACGATTGCATTTTCATTTAAAAAAATATGCATGGCCTATCTAATTGTGCTGAATCTAGGGGTATCGTAAGACACTCTTAAAAGGTGGACTTCTCTCGGAGGATAACCCTACATTGGTAATAAATTGCCTTTATATGACACGAGCAGTTGTATATCTTCCCCTAGGTTCAGTGCCAACAGCTTTGCTCGTATTAGCCTAAACTTAACGTTCTAGTTCGCCAGATAAACGCATACCATAAGGGTTTGTACATCTCCATCAATGCATTCTTTCGTCTTGATTCGGCAAAGTTTTATGATGAAAATCCGTCTAAAAATTTCATTGAAATTATAGAAAAATCTCATCAAACTATTCCAAATTTTATCTTCTCTGAGCACATGTTTGGTTTTCATTAACATTAGGCTTACGTAAATATTAACACCTGGTATTTCTCTGCGTTGAATCAGACACACGAAAAATTAAATTTGTCCAAGTTGTCTCTTCAGGGAGCCTAGAGGGAAAGGACTGAAGGAATTCTTCGGTCTTTACGCTTTTTTCCCCATTGATCTTGCAGAGAGAGAAGCTTTCTCATGAACTTTTCCTAAGAGTATCTTCTGCTTTACACATTTTTCTTCATTATATCCTTCATTACTCTGATTTAGGATAGAGTCCAGATAATTTTTTCTTCAGCTAATTTCAGGGGTGAATAAAAGACACCATCACTATCTTGTTCAAGGTCGCCGACACTACAGGAGCTGATCGAAGGTGGTACACTCACATACCTGAGCCTTCGGGATTACATTAGAGAGAGGTTCCGGCTAAAAATAAAAGCACATAAGCGGTGATTAACGTTGGATACAGGGACGATTTCCGTTTCAAATATGCAATCTGGGTGAGAAATATAGAACACAATTCTCAATGAGTCCCAAAGTACAATACCCTTGAACTTTGCATTGCTTAATATTCGGATTGCATAAGCTATTCTTGGAAACCCTACTAGTAGCCAAGTTACCGCCGGCATAGCTCTCGAATTCACAGGAGCGTGCAAGTATTCCGCCCAGGGCCGCCCACAGGGGGCAAGTTGCGCCATAGAAAATTTTGGGGGGAATAATAAATTTGGCGGGGATTTTTAAAATGCATAAAGAAATTCACTAAATGTAAATATTTTTACCCGTTTACAGTAATATATATACGTATCAAAAGATTATAACGATAAACGAATGTTAAGCGTAGTATAATAAAACATCGTGCTGTTATAGGGAATCATTCAGCCAGCCGAAAGCTTTTATTTTGGTCGCGTCTCTCTATACTCTTCCTTGGCTACCGCGCTACGCCATCTTCGAGGCCACCGTAAGATCCCCGAACGCAACCCAATAGCATAACTAACTCAGCATCCCTCCAGTCTTATTCCTCCCAGCATCTGCGAATGGGCCACATCACAGTACAGTCAAAAGGCGTAGACTTAAGGATCGTGCATATACTCAACGTTACCTTTTACGGTGATTTTTTACCCCCACTTCCACGTAGTCGACAACCATAGCATTTGTCTTAACCCCTCTTACCCTCCGCCCCTTCGATAAGTAACTTTGTTTCTACATATGAAAATTTCAATTCAAAAATATTTTCTTGTCTTTTAGTAAGATTATTTTTAGGGATGGGTTGAAATTAGGCAAAGTAGCAGAGCTAGATATAATAGACTAACGTTATTTTCAGTTTTTTAATTGTAAAAATATATTAGTTTATCATAAATATTTAATAATATTGACGTTCAGCGCTCCCTGCCCCCATTTCCCTTCACGAGCGCACCCGAGTTCCGAGGAGGACGAAGGAAAAGGTTAAAATATATATGTGCACACATTCTAAATACGATCAGAAGTGAAATAAGTGAAAATAAGATCAGAAGTGTACTTTCAAATCCTTGATTCTCTAAGTCTTCAGCCGCGGGATCGGTTTACAGAAAGTTCTCTGAATATTGTCAAACAAATGACTTACTTTTCCCACGAAGGTTTACTCAATGTTTTAAAAAATATGGATAGTACCCTTAGGCCGATTCTCGTCAGTGACTTGTGTGAGTATTATGGAATTGATGGTGAAGAAAACACATATTTGAAATATCCGATCACTATAACGATGGCACCTGCTGACAAGCCTTTGGCTTAGCAGGACCAAGATTTGAAAATAAAATTGTACTAAAAATAAAACACATTGTAACTTTTTTACGTATTTTTTTTCTGTTATCATTGCCAACATTGCCAATTGTTATTATTATTATTTGTCGCTAGTAGCAATTTTGTTATTTTTTTGTACTTTTTTTGTACTTTAATATTTCCAATACAATAAACATTATTAAATTTATTGTTAAAAAAAGAACTTAGTGAAGAAGTTAAGGTATTTAGTCAACTGTACAAAGTTACAAAAGCGGAGCATTAATTTATCAGATGTGATAAGCTTGAGTGACGAGTCTGAGCCAAAATAATGACGAAAGTGACTCCCAAGATTCTTGTGACGACAAGCCTGATGGTTCAAGTACAGATCCTAATGTAGCAGAACAAAGATTTCTGGATCAATGGATCAAGAAAGGATTCATTGGGCCTTATAGGCGTTTAAGAAATATTTCTGGATTTCCTTACCTAACGATGTTATACCAGATACTTCTGGCATTGCCAGCATTAAGTTGCTCAGCAGAGAGGGTTACGAGAAGATTAAGAATAGTAAAAATTAGGCTGAGAAGCACGATGGGAGATGTCTGACTCTCCGACACGCTTGTCCTTTCTTCCGAAAAAGACATTTTAAAATTCATTCCTAATAGTGAAGTTACAGAAAAATTTGCTTAGTCAAGTGAGCAAAGAAAAACACTACAACTGTATGATAGACATCAAGGGTAGGGTAGTCAAAATGGTACCACCACCACCAGTACTGATTTTATCTCTATTATTGTATTATTATTATTCGAGTTTTTCACCGGTATGATTTGTAAATAAGAGCTATGAATAATGATATAAATGGGTTCCATTTAATTAAAGACAAATGTTAATTTACAATGCTTAGTTTATTTAGATGTCCTTATTTTTTTGCACATTTCACTGGTACAGCTCTCGCGAAAGCTTATGACGTTCGGATGCGCAGAAGAAGACGTCGTGCATGGGGTCAAGTTTGGTGGAAGGGGTAGGGAAAAGGGACGCAGGGGAAATCGAAGACATGGCATTTATGCCATGCATGAGTACATTGCAAAAAATGGAATTTGTATGACGTGGACAACACAAACGCCGCGCATCCGAACGCCATAAGCTTTCGCGAGAGCTGTATATAGCTGTAAGGTGTGGTATAAATTATCATAATAATGTCTTTGCAGTAAGTTGACCACCTATTTTATTAGATGCAGGATACGGCTGCGTAGTTTCAGGAGCGCAATATTCAATCTATTTTACTTACCTTTTTCTCAATCCGAAATATGAAAGAAGCCCTCGGTAACTTTCATAAAATATAAGAACAAAATGATTCTCATTTTTACAATTTATTCCTTTTTAAACATGCTATCGTAAAAAATAAACTCTCACATCCTTATGGTTTTGTGTAGCATTGTATTAAGTTTTAATTAGTTCCCCCATATAAACGCAATAATTTGCTTAAGATTTAATTTCTATTTTTTCGAGTTAGATTTGAGGGTTTGGTCATAAATCATTGTAGACGAACCTTCAAAACTAACTAAAAAATACGGATACCACAGTGGTCGACAACTTGTATGATGATTTAGATTTATTGCCAGAAAAGTGTTAAAAACGAGTTTGTGGAGCTAATAATTAAAAAACTTCCCGGATCCTGCGTTCCCCTCGGTGTTACTCCATACTACCTTGGACAGGCTATCAAATTATAACCTGTTAAGTATATAGCTATATACCGGCGGGGGGGATGGAGGGAAGAGGGGGTGAATAGTTGGTTTTGGGAGGGAATGCGCCATCAGCATTGGGGGGGGATGGGCACCCCTGACTTCGCCACGTCAAGGCTGGGATAGTTGGAGTGGGGGAGAGGTGAGAGTTTTGTTCAAGGAATTAAGAATGAGTACACATTCGAATAGTACTTTGCGCACACTTGGGACCTTAGATTATAAACCTACGGAAGAGTGAGCGACCCCATGGAATTTGATATTATGAGATTTGGAATCCAATAATAATGCTTGCCAACATGACCAGAACCATAAACAAACGATGATCGTTGTCTCGTATTTAGTAAATTGCTCTGCACGATTTGTGTAATGTATAACGTTTGTACAATGACAACAACGTGAGCGTTTCACCATGATTATAAATAATCAAACGTTTCCAAGGAAAGGCAATTGCGATAAAAATGGGAAGTTGTACTCTCATGTGGTAAACTTAGAGATACTTTTTTCTAACCGGATATGTTTATCTCCACCGTTTTTGTAAGCGTACTTGTCTACACGTGAAGTCTATTTTGAAATATGACCCTGATTCGCCGCATGAGAGATATAAAAATAATACTTATTATAATTCACACCTGAAGTAATGTAAATAGAGTTCATTATAAAGGTTCTTTGTGTGTGTGTATAAATAAATAAATAAATAAATAAATAAATATAAATATATATATATATATATATATATATATATATATATATATATATATATATATATATATATATATATAAAGTATCTTTGGTGGTTTCAGGCTTAACATTATGGAATATGTTAACATAATGATGATAATTAGTAACTTTGTTATTCCACATTATTTATCAAAATAATTAATTCTAATGAATGATATTTCACATCAAATAGATAAAATTTTAAATTATTATATATTTATATAGCTTACGCAAATGACTCGTGAACAGCAGATGGTTTATCCAATACTTCTGCTTCTTTTTATCAATGCTAGAAGAAGGAATTAATGCCAGATAAACGTCAAATTTCGTTGGGTTAACCACTCGTGATAGTTTTTTCAGTCGTATTGACGCATGATTTTGTGTCATTCATTTACACTTTAATTGGCGATTCTTACACGCGCATTTGTGTGTGTCAATGTCAAAAATAATTTTTTCATATTGACACTGAAATTTGAAATACATTTTATTTTTCATCATGTTCGCTTTTTATACACAAGTTTCGCGACAGTCTAGGATACTGGAAACATGTTTTTTTTACTGTCGTTGTTTCAATACTATATATATACCACTCGAAAAATTCGTTAAATATTCGGTTTCTCCCTAAAAAGTAGAACAGCAGCGAATCGTCGAGGTCGATAACTTGGATAATATGTCATTACCAAATAACATGTCAACAAATGTGAGCCTTTTTTCATGCTTTTATTCGTTTTCTTAAGACAATCATAAGGCGAAACACATCGATACAAAATATATTTCTTTTCAAAGGAAAATAAATTTTACTACCAAAGATGTATAAAATATATATATATATATATATATATATATATATATATATATATATATATATATATATATATATATATATATGTATGTATGTATATATATATTTCTAAATTTTTTCCTTTTCTTTAATATATATATATATATATATATATACACACACCATGCCCAGTGTTCTTGAGGAACGCCTGAATGTTCAGTGAATGAGACAATAGTGACAATGAAAGGATGAGAAGCGACGGAATATCTACTTCCAGTTCTTTCTCTATTCCCCAGTGCCTACCATGCAATGATATAAATCAGCCCAGAGTCGCTCGTGATTGCAGAAAGGCAGGCATAAAACGCTCTGCAATATAAATCTACAGATAAGGCCAATCTTACAAAAATGTAACCGACATTTTTTTGGGTATACGCGGTAGGAAGGTTTAACCTCAGCGAAATTGGGAGAGAATATTGCGACCGAAGACTTGGCTTGCGACTTCGTTGAATGTATTTAGAAGAACGATGTTAAAGAATGGATGACTTGTCACCGAAGCGACTACCGCTGTGAATCTTTCTTACATCGTTTAGAGAAAATATTTCTTTCGTTTGTTACAACTTTTTGTGACAAGTGTGGTTCTTTGCATGCAACACTTTTTTACTCTCAATTTTTCATATAAAAACAGTTTTAAGTTTTAAAATTATAGTCCAAATAATATTCAGGAGCACGGACGGATTTCAGTACCAAATTCAAATATAAACAATGAAGTAAATAGTTATAATGAGTGATTCCTTTTCAAAGTAATCGATCAATGAGTAAAACGTTAGAATTTATGAAACAACAGAACATGCAAAGAACGAATACTATTACAAGATTTTTGATTATATTTAACACTTCCAAGTTTTGAGTTTCAAAATATAAATGCTTTAGACGGAAATACCCTATAAAAGTAACATAAATATATTTAATATTAATAAGTATATTTTGTCATAGGGCTGTAGGTTATGGAGATATTTCGAGAATATATTCTAAAAATGGACATTTTTTATTTTTCACAGAAAGTCGTGTCTACGAAAAGTCATTTCTTGGTAAATATTAAATCAAAACTAAAATCGTAGATAATTTAATCATTTGACAGAAAGTGATTGGTGAAAGCTTTTCTATGGAATATATATTAAAATATTTTCGGGTAAATAAATACTAAAAGACAGTAAATTTTTTGGATTTTCTCAAAACATTATACCAGCGGTGACGCGCAGAGGACGTAGATATAATTTTCATAACCAGGCCGAAAAAATATAACATAATCGGAACTACCCTAACTTAAGCATCTAAACGCTATTTCAATCTGTATATCTTGGATCACATGTAAATTGAATTTATATGTATTGGAAGACAAAATTTTCAGATTTTATTTTCAACTAGTAGTTTCATGCTTATTTTACAATTGATGATGATATTTCTTTGATTGGCGGCTAATCGTCTCAGTCTTTAGTTAAGCTATACATCGAAGCTCCTATACTAAGACCACTGGCTACAATAGATGTACCTGCTCCACAGCTTCTATGGCAATTCATTAGGGCATATTGTCACTAAGGCGTTGTATAAAATCTTCAAGTTCCTTCACTGCAGCGTTGGAGGCTTCGGGATTGCCACTATGTGCGAAAGAGTTGAGTTGCTTAAGGATGGCGGCCAAATAGCTGGCGAAGGACTGTTCATCTCCACCTGGGTCACCACCTGAAAGAGATTCGTATGATAGCCATTTCGTTAGACCGTCGAAATACCACATGCATATCAACTTTATAATAGATTGTTGACGTTCGCAAAGGAGAACGATTTCTCTTATCTTCTTAGGGTTCGGATATGTCTTTATGGAAATTCAAATATTAATAAGAGTATTTTGGGGAAAAGGAAGACAAAAATTTTCCTAAATGGTCATTCTTGGATATGTGATGGGACATTAAAATGTCGGAAACATTTTAGCTGCAAAGAAGTTTAAGCAAAGTATCCTAGGTTCGATTTCACATTACACTATGCATCAAATGTGTCGGACCATTTGATTCGACTCACCATTGTAATACGAACTTTAATCTTTAAAAAGACTAGCTTAAAGAAGAAATACAAGCCTGAAGCAAATGTAAATAAGCAAATTATATGTAGTTGGAGCGAAGGCTTCCGCAGTGGCTATTAAACATGTTGGAGCTTCTTCCGGTGTAGCTGCGTGAGTCAAAATTCATGACAACATTTTCTCCTCCGTAACATGAGGCGTCTTCAGGTCGAAGCCTCCTGTAACGAAGGAGAAACAGTTTTCATGAATTTTACTCACGCAACTACACCGGAAGAAGCTCCAGCATGTTCAAATTATGTGTAGTATACGGGAATATCGTGTATTCATATAGCCAGCGAGATGAATTGAACAGAATACTTCAGGTTAAAAGAAAACAGAGCGTAAAGTAATGAGTAGCAAAAAATCTGGTTTTCTCTAGGTTTATATTACTACAGGTTTACCTTTTATTCAATGGATGAACTTGTGAGATTTTTTAACTATTAAACTATATCACTGGGTATTATCTAAATTTATGCTATTGGAATACAGTTTTAAAGCGATTACCCAAAAGCTTATAAATTTCCGACACCAATGACTGCAAATCTGCAATTCGTTTCTCAACCTCTTCAGCTGCGGACACCGCATCCGTGGTATTAGCCACAGGAGTCTCCGTGGAAGGAACTCCTGTAGCTGCATCCGTAGTATTAACTACAGGAGTCTCAGTGGAGGGAACTTCTGCAGCCATTCCACCCTCTTTCGATACATTTGCATTGCGTTTCTCATCCACTTCACCTATGGACACCGCATCCGTGGTATTAACCATAGGGGTCTCTGTTGAAGGAACTTCTGTAGCCGCATCCGTGGTATTAACTGTAGGAGTCTCCGTGGAAGAAACTTCTGTAGCCGCATCCGTGGTATTAACTACAGGAGTCTCCGTGGAAGGAACTTCTGCGGCCATTCCACCCTCTGTCGATACATTTGCATTGCGTTTCTCATCCACTTCACCTATGGACACCGCATCCGTGGCATTAGCCATAGGAGTCTCCGTGGAAGGAACTTCTGTAGCCGCATCCGTGGTATTAACCACAGGAGTTTCCTTAGAGGGAATTGCTGTAGTTGCATTCGTGGTATTAACCACAGGAGTCTCCGTGGAAGAAACTTCTGTAGCCTCACCCGTGGTATTAACCACAGGAGTCTCCTTGGAAAGAACTTCTGCAGCCATTGCACTCTCTGTCAATGAAGATACACGGGTCAACTGTACCACCTTTAAATTATCGACGGCTAGCAACTCAGTCTTGAATATTTTATGTGTAGTAGATACTGTTATCTAGAATAAAAATCATGGTCTTACCTTTAATGCTTATACATGCTCCAACGATAAAGAGGCAGAGAATAATCAGGTGACCGTTTAAAGCTACCATATTGGATATCTAAGACGATCAACTTGATGTAAATAGGTGGCGAAGTGTGAGCGCCACTATTATATCGGGAGCTTATATGGGATTTGAAAGCCATTCATCACGCTTGCAAACGTTTACAGAACCATAAACAACCGATTATCGTTGGCGTGTGTTTTGTAAATTGTGCTGCAAAAATATTGGCATGAATAATGTTTATAAAACAACAACGTGAGTTTTGGACCATGATCATTAGTGATCAAAATTTTCCAATGAAGGGCAGTTGTGATAAACTTCGGAAGTTGTAATCTCTTGCGGTAAACTTGGCGATGCGAAATTTATTGACAGGATATGCTTATCTCCACCTTTTTTGTACGTGTCATCGTCTGCACGTGAAGGCACTTCTAAAATACTGCCCCCGATCGACCCTGCATGAGAGATATTAATATAATGCTTATTACTATTAAAATCTGATGTAACGTTATTAGAGGTCGTAATAAAAGTAGATACATTTCTATTGACTGCATATTTGAATAGGTTATGCAAAAAGTCTCATGAAGAGCAAACCGTTTATCCAATACCTTTTGCCGCTTTGTCTCAATGCTAGGATTAGGTGTGAATGCCAGATGAACGACATGTTTAGCGGGTTTACTAATCTTGATAGTTGAGATATTTGGTCGTATTAACATATGATATTTGTTATTCACATCTCTCTTAAATTGGCAACTCATGCACTCGCATCTGCATGTTTCAATGTCAAAATTAAATAACGTTCTATACAGTAACGAAACGAATATCGAACAAGCGTCGGAATATATACCTCTTGATGTTACTGAGGTTAATAACAGGAAGAGTTAATCAATTAGAGAGTGGTACCTCCATGATATCGTATCCCCAAATTTATTCTAGCCCTGTTGATTTCTGGTCAGATAACACCTCGTAGTTATTGATTGTATATTGAGCGCTTAGCATCATTTACATTAATAGAATGTACAAAAGATATAATCACACCCGGTATATCTCTCATGCGACGATTCAGGCTCATATTTTAGAATTTCCTTAACGTGCATACAATGACACGTACAAAAACAATGGAGATACCCGGTTTAAAAGATTAAATAACCCCACAAGACATCTCAACTTCCCATTTTTATCTCAATAGTCTTTCATGAGAAATTTATGAATATTGAAAATCACAGTGCAACATTCACCATTTTGTCTTAAAGAAGTTAAACACTTCACTACTTGTGCAGCACAATTTGCGAAACACAGCTCATCGATATTCGGTCGTTTATAATTATGAATTCGTTTATAAGCGTCAATTATAACACACACACACACGATATCCATATATGGATTCCAAATCCCATACAAGCTCCCAGTTTCATAGAGGCGCTCATTCTTCGCTTACTGTTCACATCAAGTTGATCATCTTAGATATCCAACATGAAAGCTGTAAACGGCCACCTGATTATTCTCATCCTCTTCATTGTGGGAGCATATGTGAGTATTGAAGGTAAGGCCATAATATTTATTCATTTTAACTATATCTACTGCGAATTAATTGGACAATATTTAGCAGCAGTATCAGAAGCCATGTAAGGAATTGATTTGTACTACTAAGATAATACCAAAATGGTACATATGACCCATATATTTTCAATGATAAGATTTTGGGTTGATGGGGCTGCATGGCCTGCCTCAGGGCAGGTCAAGGCGCGCCTGCCGGCGTGTCGCTGCCAGTGTGGACCTGTCTGCCTCGCCACCGCCCGCTCGCTGCGTCGCCTTGCATCCACACTTGGCCGGATATTGCAGTAATATTGCAGAGAGCGATGAGCGACGGAAAGAACTTCATTATTAATCTTAAGGGATAATAAGACTAACGGGCAGTAAAAAATATAATGCAACCACTCTACACGAACTTTTTGCGTGAGATAAGTGCTATTGCTATGGCGTTGATGGAAAAAAGATAACTGTTGTGCTCAAGGAAAATAGGACCACAAACCGGGACCCAGTATGTAAGATTATTCGTTTGGAGCTTAGCACTCTACGGATGGGAAGCATGGACCATTGGAAAAGCCGACCGGAAAGAATAGAAGCCTTCGAAACCTGGTGCTGGAGGAGGATGCTAAAGATAAAGTGAACGGAAAAATAAGAAATGATGAAGTGTACAGATGAGCAGAAGAGGAAAGGACCATATTGAAAACCATAGAGATAAAAAGAACAAGATGGATTGGACACACCCTGATACACAATGGATTTGAGAAGAACATAATTGAAGGCAAAATAGAGGAATAAGCCCCCAGAGGAAGACCAAGGAGCATGTTTATGGATCACATGAAGAGAAAAGTACCTAGGAATAGATACCAGGAGGTAAAGGAACTAGAAATTAGACAGTGGCGAAGCTAAGGTAATCGAAGTGGATATTCTAGCTCATCCCCTTATCCCCCTTAATACACTACTACATCCCCTTATAGCCCCTTAATACACTACTTCAGAGACTAAAACATTGCAGTCGGAAAAAATCATTCGAAGTAAATCGATCCGTATACATAAGGAGGAACAGTATATAATAATTAGCGTTTATTTAAAATGTAATACTTTGTATGCATTACTCTGTAATCAATTCGCCATCAACGATACTTTTTTCTGGAGTCGTGAGCTTGCGGATAGCGAACTTGTGCAGTGCCATGCCCTAAATGTTAGCTCTACGGTTGTTTACAATTATGCCGCATTTCTTTTATCTTCAATTGGTCTCGTTGACTAATCTTTCAAGAGTTCTCTTCCTCCCCTCTTTCCAATAATATGTGTTCAGATACTCTCTTAGTTCTCTCGCCACTTTCGGAAATGTTTACAGTGACGCCACATGGCCCTATTCGTTACGAAAAAAAAACTCTATACGCTTCAAGAAAGCTTTCTCACTTCTTTACCTCTCGCCCCACAGCTAATTTGAAGTAAAAATCCGGTACTCAACAATGCCAACAGGTCAGCACTGTGGGGCTAAATAACTTACCTTAATGTTTTCTGCAGATTAACTCGATTCGGTGGGTTTTCCTTCGGGCAAAGGTGTCGATGACGCGTTCCTTGAAACTTTCGTCTCTCGAAAGGTTGTTAAGTGAATACTTTTCAATCTCCAGTGTGCTCAAATTGCTTAGCCTCGAGTCCGTCATGGAGTTTCTTAAAAAGTCTTCACTCTCTTCAATGTAGGTACTCATATTTCTTTCGGGCGATGCAGTTGATACAGGGAATGTCAGAATCAGTCTAATGATTCCCACGGTTTCTTGATACGCTTTATCGAAGTCGTTGTCCAAAAAATATTTACGGAACAAATGTCCAGGCAAGTGTTTACTCTCGTCGGAATAGACTGTGATGAGTTTATTTTTTAGCTGTTCGCTATTAAAGAACGGGTACATTTTTATCAGGCAACTCAACTTCGCTGAGGGAAATGACGCTTTGTATGCAGGAAACTGTTTTTCATCCAGCCATTCTGCAAAATAAAAGTTTTTGGATTCTTCAAAACGAGATTCTATGTGCACCAGTATCACATCAATAATTTCAAAAGCGAGCATTCTTAATGAGTTAAACGTGTCCAGTTCACCTTGGTCGTTGTCGTTTTGTCCTTGATGCCGTATTGATGCATTCCACGACAGTTTCATCATTTCGGAGATAAGACTTATATTTTTAATAGTCAGTTTTATTTCATGGTTGCAAACATTAATTTTAGAGATGGATTTTTATTGAGGTACGCTAAACAAATGATCTGAGAATGTAAAGATCTTTTGGTAAAATGCAAGTTGAAACAGAAATATTGGATTTTCTAACCTCTCTAACAGACCAAGAGCACCATCGTAGGATCCCCATCCCAGCATTCAATATTCTCCACAACGTGCGGAAGAGCTCGTTTTAGTCCTTGAAAGTGTGCTGTAATAGTTACTGTTGATGTCGAATTATAATTACAGCGTATAATGCTTGCTTGGGGGAGTTTGAAACCTGATTCTTTCAGAAGATGAGATCTTTTGGATGATTTGATGCTGAAATACGCATGAAAGGCTGTTATATCAAACATGAAAAGACGCATTTTCTTGATTGTTTTTGCACAGTATAGAAGTATTAAATTAGGTCCGTGGGCGTAGCAGTGAATGGAAAGAGCACGAGAACATTGTTTTTTTTTACTATGGCTTGAACACCACCGTGATAACCTGCCATTACTGAAGTGCCGTCATATGTTTGACAAACTAACTTTTTATCTATTTTTCTAATTTTTATCGCATAAAGTATTACATCTGCTAAAACTTTGGCGATTTCGTCTTTTGATACATCAAAGAACCTTAGAAAAAGTTCTTGGACAGAATCATTCACGCAGTAGCGAATTAATATAATTTCCCGGGGATTGGGTTGGTGTGGTGGCTAGAGTACTCGCCTTCCACACAGGCGGCCAGGGTTCAAATCCCTGCAGAGTCGGATGTTTTTCAGAGGAACCCGATCCCTACTTGAGTGACTTGTGGAGGACACGTCAAGTGGAGCACTCCGTCTGTCGGATGAGACGTTAAGCCGTGGTCCCCTTGGCGCCTTTCGTTAAGAGAAGGCTAATGCCGAGGCCGGGTTTCTATCCACCCTTCCTCCCTTACCTATTCCTATGGCGCAACTGATCTTAGCCGTCGGTCGCCTCCCCCAAATATCCAATCCTACTTATTTGCGACTGACAGGATGCATCGAGTGTTTTGTCTGCCTGTACCAGGGATATTAAACGAAACTAAAGTCATGGTTCCGGAACAGTTGGGAGTGAGTTCAGGTATAGCTTCAGTTCACGGAACCGAACCGAAAGTATGAACGAAAATCTCGGAACAAAAGTGGTTCCAGAAATAAACCGGAACGAAAATATTTTAAACGAAAACCTATAGGAACGAAAGAGGAACCGTTCCGATTTCGGTTAGGAAAAGTTTCGTTCCCACCTTCTCCCTTATGGTTCCGACTTTCGTTCCGAGGAATTTTACCAGCGTACTAAGATTTTTCAAAATGACTTGCCGTCATGTCATGTATTCCACTTTCGGCATAGCTTGGGGTGCTAGTCAAGATGTTTCATCACGTTTGATAACAATGGAAGGCAATGGAAAGAAACCACATTTTCAATGCAATAAATGACGAAAAATGTTAGCCTAAGGAGGAATTGTAGGTTATATTGTTTTCTGTGAAGGACAATAGAATCTCTCAACCGGTATGGAGGGGATGTGTGACGGCCTGCTAGGGGTTGATCTCAAGGAATCGCTAACGAATATCCCTTCACGTACTCGCACAGCAACAGCGTAAACAATAGGAATCCTTATGGTATACCAGCAGATTAATCTTGAAATCAGCAGAAAAATGAAACTCTCGGATATCTGTCCAGCTAACATGCTATGTGTCTCAGCATATGTTCGGAGGGACTGCGGCGCCTACCTTTAGCTAATGCGCCCCCACCCCCCGTACCCTCCCAGTCCCCCACAGTCAAGATCGCATCCAAAGTGTCACGAGGGAAATGCAGAGTTTCGTCCTCGAGTATACACATACTGAATATTTGTGAAATACTTCAAGCAAAGCAAATGACAAAGAGGAAACTAGAGGGGATGGGCATTTAATATTCCCATTGCTGTTTGAGTGCTCGGCCTGGAATTTATTGGGCACCCTTGTCAACCTCCTTGGCAACTGCATATCGTATTAATATTTAACAAACAGTTAGGGTTTTTTCCGTCTACCTTCTTCGGGAAAGACCTACTTTGTTGGTACGCCATAAGGATTCCTATTGTTTACGCTGTAGCTGTGCAAGTAATGACGATGATTCCCTGAGATAAGACCCGATCCGAACATTCGGATCCAATTCTCGGATGGTGTTACGTAATCTTCGGATGTGACGTCCGATTCCGAGAATGTGCTATTGCGTAAGCTTTTTTCCGATACCTTTGAATCCGAACTCGGATGAAATCCCGGAACCATGAGTGCGAGTACTCGACTACCACACGGGCGGCCAGGGTTCAAATCCCTGCGGAGGAGGGCGTTTTTCAGAGGACACCCGATCCTACTTAAGTGTCTTGTGGAGGGCACTTCAAGTACAGTACTCCGTCTTTCGGATGAGACGTTAAATGTGGTCCCCTTGGCGCCTTTCGTTAAGAGCAGGCTAATGCCGACGCCGGGTTTCTATCCACCCTTCCTCCCTTACCTGTACCTTATGGCGCAAATGACCTTAGCTGTTGGTCGCCTCCCCAAAATCCTCCAATTACCATGAGTGCGAACTGGAAGCCCATCCGCCACTTTACTTGAACTGAAACTATTCAAAGAAGGAACGGCTCCGGAACGTTATATTTCGTTCAAAATTCTACATTCGTTCCGTTAACGAAACTAAAGTCATGCCGTAGACAAAGTTTCTTTCCGAACTGAAGCCATAGTCAAAAAGGCATAGTAAAAATGAGACAAAAACCTTCCAAGTAGCTACTTTGAAACAAATGAATAACCGAGTATTTAACGTATTTAATGCCATAACAGACGGTGATATCAATAAAATATAAATCGTTAGCGTTAGTACGGAAAATCATAGACATAAGTGCACAAAACACTACCCAAGTATTTTGATTCTAACAACTTGGCATAGATGAATACAATATCTTTAAATTTGAGAACTTATTGAGGTAAATATATCTAATAACAAGATATCCTCGAAAAGTTCTGCAAGGGAAATGATGCCGTCTCGGTAATGCGGGTTGCATAATAATCAAAAGCGTCGTAGGGCGCCATAAATGTAAAAAAATTTTTTTTAAAGAAAAATAGTGAATTATAATGATTTTATGCTAACATAATGCCTAAATTATGCAAAAATGTTTGAATTGTGCAAAAAAAAAGTTTCTGACACCAGCGAAGTTTCCTACTCACAGTGCCGCATTGGAAGGGTTAAAGTGGTCACAAATATCTGGTTCTGTTTTAAATTGTTTTGACTTACGTTGCTCTTCTACAACACGCAGCACTGACCTAAATCGGGGACTTATGGTATGCTAAAAAGGGGTGCTATTAGTCACTGTCCTAGAAATATTCACACCATTAGCCAGCCACCTATTGCCTTCATCAAAAGGGGTATATTAGACATTCGACAATTATGTTTTACCACAGACCTGAACTGGAGAAGGTCAAACAGTATAGCTCAAATTTTGCTCTTTCTCAGGAAATCTTACCAACCCTGAACATTTCAAATTTACAGCTTAAGTGGAGATAAAGAGAATCTTGTGAGTTGGAGTGAGTCAATAAATAAGTAAATGAAGAATATCCGTTCATCACTACATATTATAAAATATGTACAGTTGAAATAAAAAACTGAGAGCTAAAGAACTCTGCATACAAGAATTTATTTCAAAAGAATCAATACAGAGCACATTAATCCATTCGTGCACTTAAGACAAACATTTGGTGTATAAAACAATCCACTTGAGAAAATTTCATCCAAATTGTACAAAAAATACTGTATTTTCAAGAAAGGAACAGACTCAACTCTTCCAGATAAAAATAAAATAGTAATAAATTGGATGGTGGGAATGATGAAAACTTTGGCTAACTTGCTACAAAAGATCACAAGAGAAATGAACAGTTACAATGACAGCCTCACATCCATAAATATAACAACCATGGATAAAGAAAAAAATGTCTTAAAATCTCCACCAGCCTCCAACATATATCAACCAATCAATAAATAGGCTAGAGCTGATACCCATACGGAGTATGGATATAAATCACAATCAGCCTTAACCCAGATACCTTGACACTTTTTAGACCATTAGAAACTTGATAAATGAAGCACAAAAATAAGAAGTTTCCATAACATGAATAAACATTGTCGGTCTCAATGAAAAGCCTACACTAAATACATTGTGTTATTCAAAAAGAGTTTAAAAAGTACAAAATTTTTAAAATCATGAACCTTAGGCTTTGTCCCTTGGAAAAAATGGTATTGGTTTTTATGAACTATGGAGAAAAATGCATCTACAAAACTTTTTGCAGATATATGAGTATACACCTAACATATCAGCATTGTTAGCTCTGATGCATCAAACGAGTGGAATCCATGTATGATAGAGCATTCTCCCCTCACATTTACCTTAGTCACCAAGCAATTCTTGACATATAGCTCCTAATATCAATGCGACATCAAGTGATTGGGAAAAAGATAGCTCCAGCCATTACTACTCCTAGTGCGTGGTTACCATTGTTTTGACTCAGCAGCATTACTATAATGTAATCATGTTTTGGTTAAAACTCACCTGCGGTGCCTCATATACCACACTGACTCCCATGCACTTGGATTGGTGAGAGTTAAAATTCTTATACATGCTCATGGATGGAAAAGTGACATCACTAAACTATTAAAAATAGGACTAGGATACATACTGTGGTAGACACTAAAAGCCTTTGTATGGATAACTTTCATATCGTGCTTTAGCCAAGTCAGCAGAGTTCACAATAATTAAAGTCCTTTTTGCTTGTGAAACGGATGCCAATTTCTATAAGAATAAGCCTGGAATTGGAATGACAATATTGGACCCTGGTATCACTGCATCAGTAATAGAATCGCAGCAGCTGTTACAGCCCAAAGACTAACTACTACTCTGATGTTATACATGATTAACATGTTTGGAAAGCATTCCACTACAGAGTATAAAATTACTAGGACAAATTACGTTAATAATAACATTACGTACCCACTTCAGTCATTTAGTTCATGCAGCTATTGTTTTGTATTACAGTATATGCTTTTATTAAATTATCATGATATTGAATATTTTTACCAAAAGTATCTTAAAAAAATTGAAATAATTTTAATATGCCCCTCAAACCAAGGCCCAGAGGATAATAATAACAACCAATAATTCCAAACACGTTTATCATAAAATATCAATTAAAATACTTAATAAATACATGAAAAAATATAAGGGTCAATTCAAGAATTTGGGGTACGATAGTGGCATCAATAAAATAAATATACTTCAGAAAATATTGAAGCAGATCATAGGCTTCTAAGTCAGTTATTTTGTTTCAATTCCAAAATTTGAATTGAAACAAAATTTGCACAAAAATTGAACAAATTGAAATTTCTCTTGCATCACTTTCTCAAATTATTCAAGATACAAAGGAATATGTACATTATAAGCATATAATTATAATATTGTGCCATCACACCTGATTATGTTATATCATTCTTCCATTAAAGAAAGAATGTTTAGTACATACCTTTTATTAAAAAAAATACCTTTAAAAAATATTAGCCACAACTGAGGAATGCAAATGCCTTTTATGTAAATTTGAAAGAAAACACTCTTCAAATCATA
The DNA here is from genome assembly GCA_963169105.1 of Ceriagrion tenellum. NCBI lineage: Eukaryota > Metazoa > Arthropoda > Insecta > Odonata > Coenagrionidae > Ceriagrion > Ceriagrion tenellum. The sequence goes on along the minus strand of OY720636.1, from coordinate 56,599,866 downwards.
AATATCCAGGTATGAGTTGAAAATTTGGAATCTAAACATATAAATTTAAGATTTGATGAGAAGGATATCATTTAGAGAAGATATTTCTTAACTCGCCAGATAGTTGTTCATTATTACTGCTGATGAGAAGAGAGGGTATCATAAACAAATCCACCAAACGCACACAAGTTGAAACTGTAAATTCAAAGATGGTGTGATTGTTCGACACGTAAAGAAACAAAAATGTCGCCCTTATGTCCGTAAAAAAATTTCCAGAAGTGAATACCATAAAAAATAATCACTGATACGAATAGCTTGCACACATCATTATGAATTAACACAAATTCTTTGGCTGGGAAATATAATCACTTGAGTATTAACCGCTTATGCATTAACCTAACTTATTACTGAATATGTAATGATAAAATGTATAATGCTACCCATACTCTTCAAGACAGAGCCAATGAAAGATGCACAATTTTAATTCTTGCAGTCATGTGATGAATTATGAGGTTTTCAATGATGAAAGACTTCATGTCATATCAAGCATAGCGATGCTCACAGACCCTGAATAATTCCAAATTGCAAATAATTGTTCAGCTATTAAAAATTTATGATGACAGAATCAATGGTATGCCACATGAAATTGAGGAAGGGTTGTAAGCAGAATTCAACTAAACAAATATCACTCCAAGGATCTAAGAACCATGAACTATGGGCACTCCTCAAAAATATTTTCACACCTCACACAGCTATGATCCATCCAGCAAATAACATTTTCAAGCTTGGGATATAACGATCATGAAGGGTGGAAGGCACCATTGATGAATACTCAACATTAGCAGTCTTACATACATGCATATGTTTCATATTAAAATAAACTGCAAGCAGAGCAGCAGTATTTTCACTTTCTGAAATATAATCCAGTAAATAAAATTTTAAATAAATTACAGCTACTTTTATATAATCAACTCACTCCTAAAATAACTAAATAAAGGGAATCAACATGTGACTTCCATTACCCCTACAGTAAAGTTTCACTCATCTACCCTATCCACATCCACCAACCATTGATGAGTATTTATTTTGATAAACATCCTTATTTACACACAAAGCCAACAAATAATAACTATTGAATCATGTGAAGTTCCTAAAGCGCTGCCATTTAATTGGTTCACTTTTCATTACTTGGGGAATGAACATGAAGCAATAAGGGTCCTGAATTATGCTGTGGATTATTGAGTATACAATACTTATGAGAATACATATACAAATATCTCCTGAAAATTGCTACTAAAAAGGCCCCAAAAGAATTTTCAAATTTCATTAGTCAAGGCACATATGTACAATTATAAATAAAATATATTTACATTTTAAAACATGTTCCATAGAAATACTTCATGTATTACTGTATAAAATATGTAATGCAAACAAAAAACAAGACGACAACATTTTCTACAAAGGGCAATGGGACTAGTTCCCAATAGTTGTTTTAACTACTTTGATTTTCAGTAGTTTTTATGCATGTCATACTAAATTTGAACCACAAAATGGTTAATTCTACCATGCACAGCATAGCATAAATCACAGAATAGCTTAGCTTATTCAAGCTGACATAGAACTTCTTTCATGAAGAAGCTGGTACATACAGAAAAATATGGTTACATGTCTTTATCACTTATTTCCTTAAAAACATAAACGATTTAATCAGTCCAAATGTAAGCTGCTGAATATATATATACTATATACAACCATAGAGTCAAAAATTTATTATGAAAATATTGTCCCTTGACTCTAAAGGAATTCAAAGAAAAACATTGAAAATTCTGGACGATCAAAAAGCTTTTTAATGTCATTAAGGGCTTTTACCAACTTGAAGATGTTTCCAACTTACAAAATTTCCACCCTTCAAAAGTATCCCAAAAGAGGTCAATCCTGCTACAGACAGTATGAAATGTTATCAAATAATTTTAGTGATGGGTCAAATCCAAAATTTATTGAATTCGAATCTTAGATGTTTAAAAAAAGCTAGAATGCTGAATATCAGATTGGAATCCTGCATTCTCCTCATTATATTTCTCAGTTGCTTATCATTTCCCATACATAAATAAATAAAACGTATTAAAAAACAAAAATCCATTTTTACATTTTTTAAAAAATATATAAACCCATCAATTGTCCAGATTTTCCCTCAATCAAAAAGCTAATCATTTAGCTTTATAAAAAAACTGAACAGAAATTAGTTTAACAAAAAAGTCTATTACTTTCTCAGTTAAGAATAAAAGAGGAGAGTTCAGTGAACACAACTGAATTTTTTAAATTTATTCATGTGCATTCCCAGTTATTTTCCAATGAGGTGTTTCAAAACCTTTCCATCTATTTCATTTACTAAATAAATTTCTTTTTACTGATTTTTTGGCTAAAATTGAAAATTTTTACGCACATTACCAGTGCTTTTAGTTAGTGGCTTTGGAGATGCAAATGCAGGATATTGTATCAGAATTTTAAAAAAAAATGGTGCAACAAAGTTGCATGCCCTAACTCCGGTTAATGTCAATTTCAAGGTCATATTTAGAATATGACCTTTTCGCCAAAAGGAGAGAACTACCTCCCTTTCCAAGAAAAATTGGCTACATAAATATCTATTCCCATATCTTAGCACATTTTCATTTCACTCATATTTACATTTAATGGGTGTTATACCCTACTAACTCCTCTTTCAATCCTTAAAAGGTCCGACTAAACTATCCTTACATTTCTGGTAATAAATTATGGCATGATGGAGCATCAAAAATTGTTTTGAGAAAATTTAGTGGTGTAATAAAAGCGATGTTTCATAACACCTTCTATGCCAGGAGTATATTTTTCAGCAGCTCAAAACTTAGTTTTTTATAACAAAAAGAAACAGTTTCAGTCAACTCGTTGAGCAAATAATTAAAATGGTAGGCTTAATGACCATGAGGCACATGCATCGGCATACAAAATGTTCTAGAAGATTATGAAGGCAGTGTTGCACATGCACCACATGGCGATTTAAAATAAAACTTGACGTGACTAATAACTACAATAATATCCTGTGGATTACATACTTCATATGTAATGAATTATTACTGAAATAACCACACTTGAGGAGCACATCAGCATTGAAATGATAAACTCCGAGGAAAGATTTCAAATGAATATACCATGGATGACAAATAGTTAACAGCAATGCAGTACAAATTGCCACCCGCACAACTGAATTCATTATCGATCAAATCTTAAATCCATCAATTCAATACGATTCCATTGAATCCTCAAATCCTGACCAGATCCCTAAATAATTTCATTGGGAGTGGATGAGAGCAAAGACTTAGCAGATTGTAGGATATTCCATGCATTTGAGCAAATGTCTTCAGCATATGACTGGTAAATGGACAGACTGGAACTAAATATTTTAGAAAATGTACAATGAAAATTTGCTTCAGGAAACTTTTACATACTTTGCCTTATTATTAGGATGGTGCAGTCAGATTTCATGTAACTTTTCATCCATGGAATGCAAATTTTAATGAGGTATGCGAAAATTCATACTCAGCTTCCATTTGGACAGATATAGAAGTTGAAGAACAAACATTAAGAGAAAGTCTACTGTGAAAAAAATCTGCATATTAAACTTATTTTTAACACCACCTGCATTTCCACTTTTATATAAATTTATCAATCCGGCTTCTATACGCAATAATGAATGATGAAAAAACAAAAAACTCAAGAAATGCAGGCACAAGACTTCATAACAAAATGATGGTTTCAGACCAACAACAACAAAATTCACTGGACTGGATAACAACAAAATTCACAGGATGAAATTAACACTTGAATAACTCACCTGAAAAAGCTAGGAATTATTTGTTCATTTTCACTGCAAAACATACGACGTCATTTGTTTCCTATACTAAACTTTTTCATACAGGCAGTAACCACATTGCCCAAGATAAACACTCAGGCTCCAATTTAAACGTACCATTCACTAGGGATATAGTATATGTATGACTTTCATTAGAAGATATGCTCTATAATATGAAATAAAATAAAATAAAGTGCATTTTTTGTTATCTAACAACAGATACTAGACACTAAATACTGGATAGACACAGTAATAAAAAAATTCACTATCAAACTAAAGATGGAATGGAAAAAGAAATAAATTAACAGATTCCAAAATATACCTCATGGACAATTAATAAATAACAAAATAAAGGAAAACATTTGTAAGCCATGTCATTCGAAAGATATTAATAAGCAACATAGAAAGAAGCCTCTCCACAGCAGGACTAATGCTGGCATTAGATGCAAATAAACACCTTTTTTGATGCTCTTGATAGACTTCATTATGTTGTTCTATAGTCACTCGAATAACTTTTAAACAGTATTTGAGAAAATACTGACAGAACCGATGACAGCAGAGTCAAATTCGAAGACAATCCACAAACACATATATTGATAAAGAGATCACCAAATATACTCTCTCCCAATGCACATCAAACAATGGGATACATCTTAATCTTACAATGGGATACATATCTTAATTTCCTTTCTATCCACCTTAATATTCGCATTAGTCAAATAAATGGAATGATGAGATACTCCTAAAGAAAAACCATGCCTGAACTGCTTTTTAATGGATGCATGGCATTATCCATGAACAAGTCTGTCTGTACAGGGCTGTAATGTAGTGAATAAGCCAACACTTTTAAATATGGCATATTAATTTTGTCAACCTTGAAGTCATTAAGATTATTTAACTGATAAAAACTTCAGTTCTTCTCAATGACACACAAAATATAACAATAAAAAATTAAAAGAGAGTAAATAGGAGATAACCATGACACACATTATAATTGAGACAAACAGTTGCAAATTGAGTAAAACACAGACAGACAAAAATGCCTAATGAGAATGAGGAAAAAGTAGCATTTACAATACTTTCGTTCAATTGATATTTTCACTATCCAAAGCATCCCCAGTACTTCCATTGGCATTTTTCTGCTGTCTTACAAATGAAAGGAACACCTGCTCTAGGGTAGTGTCACTTATAGAGTAGTCTTCAATCAAGGGATGCATATCTCTCTGCAATTCTTCCATAACAGAGAACATATAAGCCCACTTTGTATTAGGGTGAGTAATATGGTAATGTAGTAACCCCTGAAAATATACACACAAGCATTTATTCATTTTCCAGTTTCCTCGGGAAAATATTTAAAAACTTATTTTTAAGCGATCACATTTGAATATTTGGATAGGTACATTTTCTTTATTAGGGTTTTTGCCACATTGATTTATTTTTATGGACAACAGTTTTGCTTGTGTTACAGCTAGCACCGTCAGGTCCTGAATGTCCTGAAAGTTAAGGACCTGATGACGCTAGCTGTAACACAAGCGAAACTGTTGTCCATAAACATGAATCAGCACGGGAAAAAAAAGAATAAACAGGTCCTGAAGAGTAACCGAATAAACAGGTCATCAGGTCATGACGGTTCAGGACCTGATGGCGCTAGCTGTAAATCGCAGAAAAATTACTTCAAAAAATTTAAAGTGAGACCAGTGCTTACAATAAGCCATGGAAAAGACTAATATGACTATGATACACAAAAATGCTTGAACTTATTGCTGTTTACCCTTAAAGAGTCTTGCATAAACTGCATTACCATTTTCTGCGATTTTTTTACCACCTGCCCCCTTTTGTAGGCAACAGAGTATTTTTCCCAACCCCATCCCTGACATGTAACATTGTCTCTACAATTGAATCTCTCAATTCAAAAACGATTTCTCAATTATTGAGAGTTTCTTTTTAGGGATAGGTTGAAATAAGACAAATATAGGTTGAAATAAGATGCGTCCTTCCTCATGTTACACTCTCTAATATTGGCATTGTGATGTTGATGAGTAAGAAACAAAAAGGCACACTGTAACAGCTACGCTACTTTCAGTGAACCCCCCTCTTCTCCTTGTTATCCACTGTAGGTTTTTAGGCGATCCCCTCACCTCCTAAGTTGGTAATGTAGTTTATGCACAACACTTAAGTGACGAGCGTGTTTTCAGTAATTTGCAATACACTTTTTAAAGATCATCATTTTGTTTATTTATGGACATTCTTTCATTTTTAATTTGACAGAGTATGCTTCAAACTGAATAAAAAATGACGAAATTCACCTATTTCAGTAAAATTTTCATTTCTGACATACTCTCATTCAAAGCTGACTGAGGCAAGAACAATAACATACTGCCCTTGGTACACTGAGGAAAGGTAGTTATTAGTGATTGTCTAGTAGCATGGCACTCAAAGGGGATAACCACTGATGTCAAAATATGCCAACTTTGTACCTACCTCATGTTCATCCTTGATAATGCATGGATGAAATGATGCCTCAATTCTTTCCTTCAAAGAGCTGATTTGTGGACTATTGACATCAGTTAAATCAATCTGTACATTAAGTTTCACAAGCAGAGTGAAACCTTGACCATATTTATGTTTGAGGAAAGGAATCGTTCCAAAGCATAGAAACTCGCCATTAACCATTATAGCCAGTTTGGAGCACAATGCTTCACATTCCTCCATGCTGCAATAAAAGGATAATAATTCAATTCCAAAAATAAATATTTAAAGCATCTAATATTCAATTCTGTGGGAATGGAAATCAAAATTTTAACAAGTTTTCAAGCCACAAGTTAGCCATGAGGTAATAAATATAGGTAGAGAATTATCCACCAAATGAGAACTTTTGTCAGCAAATCTTGAGGATACCCGAAAAAAATATGGCCAATACATGCGATGAGCAGGGATATTCTACAGCTGCTACATAAGTTGATCGTGCTGATTCAGCCATTTTTTTGTAATTAAAAATCACACAATTAATAAGGAGTAATCATAATTGAAGTTTTTCATTGGTGATATTATATTAGGTTTCAAATACAATGCCATTAAAGCATCTGTCACAAACGATATTACTATTGAATTTTTTTGAAAGATAACTGGCAATTTTTAAACCAAAGGAAAACCATTTGAAGCAGTGAAAGGGCTAACTTAAAAGAGTTTACTTAGATCAGGTCAAGACTTTCCCAGATTTTCCAGGACAAAATGTTCATTTTTCCAGGTGAAAATAGGCATTCTTTCACAAGGTTGTATTTCCAAGATGGGGCAAGAATTCAAGCAAAATACATTAATACGTGTACATACCAAGGGGGAATTAAATTACCCAAAAATACCACATCACAACTACCATTCAGAGAGATTTACTTTCTTTCTAATGGCAATTAATTCTTCCATTGAAGAGAGAAATTCATGAAACATTCAACATAGTGTGGAGGCGGACTTGTTGAAGAGTCAGAGATAATATTCCCCGTTTGCCAGCCCTGTACATTTATGCGCACAGGCCACCAAACAAATACACATGTTGCATGCATTTGAAACACTATTTACTAGTGATGGTTCAATACCATTTTTTCTCGATACTCGACACCAAGTACGATACCACCAAGTACTCACGATACTACTCAATACCAGGCATTATGCATTATTTTTAAAATTTCTAAGATATTTTGGTCTAAATTACATGGTCAACAGAGAAATTACAGGACTGAGTTCAAGCAAACAGTAATAACAGATGTGGAGAAGACTATCTGAAAGAAAAAAGTCCCTCTGATAATTGAGTACATTTGCTTCGTTCTAATGAGTTAAAGTATGAACATCATAATCATTTCAGTATGATGTGTACAATTTCCAATGTTAAAACAGACATTACAGTGTCTTTTGTACACAGTTAAAAAAGTTATCCAGTAATGAATGTGATTATGTGCTAAAACAATAATAAGCTCTGATAATAATATTTTTGTGGTTCACATTTCAAATAAATCATAATCATACAAAAATATACCTTGGTAACTTTCTGTTTCAGTTAAAGTCACTTTGACTAGCATTGAGAAGCCCCTTTGTCCTTTTAAGTGTCTTTTATGAGTGAATAAGCTCATTAGTAAAAACAGTAAAAATAATTTTAAAATGTATATATTAATATCAATTCTTTTACTTCAGGTTTTTATTTAAAAAACTAGCATCTTTACCCTCTCCGGGTTTAATCTATTTCTTTTTTGATTACAAATGAGACCTGCTGAACTAAATAGTCTTTCAGAAAATACAGTGGCTGGAGGAATGAACAAATATATCATTTCAGAGGTTGAGACATTAACTGAACTGACTGTCAATGTAGCTTTGTCAAATATTTTTAAAATGTCAATAACATCCTTCATGAGGTCCCATTGCATTGAGAAAACCTCAACAGGAAGTTTCATGTCTGTTGATGCCAGAATAATTGCACGCTTCTGCTCATGCAACCTCTCCATCATATGTAAGGTAGAATTATATTGGGTTTTTTCATGTTGAATTAAATTATGCTTCTTTAAACCAAACTCATCTTGTGCAGCATGCACAATTTTTATAGCCTTTGAAGAATGTTTGAAGTGACCAACAATTAGGTGGCATGTGGAAGGTTGGTTTGAAGAGGTGTGCGAATATTAGAAATTGCGAATCAAATCGAATTATTTTTTTGTTCAACGAAAATTTCGAACAGAATCTAATTTATTTTGTTCAACGAAAATTTCGAACGAATCGACATCTGCAAAGCTTCAAATCAACTATAAATTAAAGTTACAGAAATTGTTTTCATTGCTCTTTTTTCTTTTTCAGTACGCATAGCTCGAATTATTGGCGTTAACGACCATACTGGGCCATACGACCATTGGAGCATCAGTATAGTGGATGTATTCATGGGCGTAGTATTGCTGTGTCGAGCTTGATAATTAAATTTTAGAATCATCGCGTTGAGCATGAAATACATGCTCCTTTGATACTTAAAACACGAGCGTTCTTACAGTGCAAGGTTTATATACACATTGCTTCCAACACACGATTAACATTTTCTGGTGAGACATTTTCGTGGAAAAAATTAGGAACATTATGAAAGTATTATAACATAAGAGGCTTCGTTATGACCTGTCCACACAGCCATCATAATTACCTAAGTACCAAAGTAACTGCCTATATGCATTCAGACGACACTGCCTCAACCATCTTAACTCAGTACTACCATACTGCCTGGAATCGCATTGATCAAGTGAAGAGCAAGGGAACGAAATAAAGATTCCACATCCCTGTTACGTTTTGAATCTTTTTATGTGACTTTCAAATTAAATGTCAATCATCTTTGCTTATTTATCCAAACAACATTGCGCTCATCTCAATTCTGATTGCCTAGTGTGATAATTGTACTTCATCTATTCTGATTCCCGCCAACGAAGATCACTGGTTGCTTCATACGTAAGGAGTGTGAACAAGAGATACCTACTGCTGCTGGCACTCTTAAAAGAAAACCGGTATATAGCTACAAAGTTATGGCACCCTGTAAGTGCAAAATTATAGTAGATACTAACCCGTAATATGCCGTTAATCTGTTTTTACGTCTTAATGAAATTTGTATGGCACATTCTATGCTTCTAGCCAAAACTAAATTTCCAATAAAAGTATCTATAATTACGAAATTGTATCTATTCAGAAAAATGTCACTACTTTAGAAATTTGCTTCTCTTCTATCAGATGATTACGATAAGGAGGAGACAATGAAAATACGAGGTCCGGTTTGGGAATTTTTTGAGAAGCAAGTGGGCAAAGCATCATGTAAAATTTGTTTTAGGATTTTTGCAATCCCAGCTACAAAATGACGTGAATTATGGCCAGAAAATATTTACATATTCCAGGGTCTGAGACTTCTAGTGAGAGAGTCTTTTCTGCAGCAGGAAATGCCATTACAGGTAGATGAGGAAATTTAAGCCCTACTCATGTACAGCAGCTTGTATTTTTACATGATAACTTAGGAAGACTGTGAAGAAGAAGAAGTTGTGAAGAAGTAATCTTAAAAGCATTTTAATTTCTTGGAGCACAACAGTGTAAAACTGTGAAAATGAATAAATATAAATAAAAGGCAAATAACTATATGTATACTCTACTGTCTCTTCTTAAGGGCATGATATATTGCAATTTAATGTAAGAAATGTAATCATTATTGTGACAAAAATACAATAATAGCTGCTTTCAATACCAACATGTTAACGAAACTTAAATTTGGATTTAAATTCGAAAAGCATACGAATATTTAGTCGATTCGATTCAAAGTGAAAAAGCATGATTTGCACATCACTATCGGTGTGTAATTATTTTGTTCTTCATGATTCCATCTTTGACCACCAACTGAAGTGTATGTGCCAGACAAGATATGTGCTGAAAGTCTGTCATATTCATGGCACTTTCCATATTTATTGCATTATCATGGACAATAGAGACAACTTTATCTTGAATATCCCATTCCTGTAATGTTTCAGTCAAAAACTTCAAAATATGATGGGCTGTATGGCTTGTGTCCGGAAATGGGACAACCTCAAGGCATATATGCTGATTTTTGAATGATGAGTCTATAAAATGGATGGTCAAAGCCAAGTAATCATCATTTGCTGTTAATGTTCACAAATCTGTTGTCACGCCAACATGCTGAGCTTCTTTCAACAAGTCTTGCACTACTCTCTTAGTTTCTTCATACAGCTCCGGAATTAATATATTTGGAAGGTATTTCCTTGAATTCCATAAGGTTTTTGAAACCATCATTTTCTACGATACTGAATGGTTACATGTCCTTGTATACCATCTCTCCAATCAACCTTGTGATTCTTTTTGCCCTTGGGCCACCAGGTTTATATTTAGTCTTTAAGTCCTGAAAATGTTGCAAAGTAGGGTGAGAAAGCTTACTTTGGCATCTTTCGGATGATCCAGCTTCCGGAGGAACATTGCCGGCATCGATGCCTTTCGCAGGAACATCGGCAGACTCGAATTCTTCAGTATTCCCCAAACCTTTAGAACTTCATCTGGTAGGTTCATGACCCACCTTCTCTTTGTGGGCAGTTTTTAAGTGTTTAATCAAGTTTGTAGTGTTATGGGATTTTCCATCTTGAGAGTTTTTTCAAACATATGGTGCACATCGCATAGTAATCATTGGCATCATCCACTTTGAAATACTTCTACTCATTACCTCTTGTGTCACTCAATTTTAAATAAAGAAAATGATTTTACTATAAGTATGATTTTACTGAACACTAACCATATAAAAACCGGACCACAGCATGCACTTCTTTTTAACTTAGATACTGGAGCGGGTAGTTAGCGACATGAATTAAATGCGTCTTAACAAACTTCACGACCGGAGAGTTCTGTACTCGATTGAGTTACAAATTGATTTCAAGTAAGAATTGATATAGCGCTCGGTCAAATACAATCGACCAGGATTTGAGACATCAGCAGCAGCTGAAAGAGCGTATACTTTACCTCTTTTCACATTCATGGCTATTTGATAAAGTGATAATCACAAGTGTGCTTTCGAGATAGTTTACCCTACATTTCTTAACTATAATCTTTGGTACTTATGGTCAATGAAGTTGTAAGCAGCTTTGACCATGTCAATATCCCTTTACAGCCCTTGAATTGCGCAGCTCTGCAAACATCTCGCAACAAAATTCACTTAATTTACTGGCCATTGCGACGTCTAAATCACGGAAATTCACACGTTAACGTAATACCGCATCAAACACTATAAAAAGAGATATTTTTTACTCTCTGGTTGTTGTTACTCTACTTATACTTTTTCATCGAAATATATATTATACAGTTGAAAATGTTGGCAATAACACTCCAGCAGATGTATGATCTGACCACATCTTCATTCAACACAAATGATATGCTTGATTCCATACGATGGTGTGGAAGTTTATCGGCTTTGTTATTGAATTAAAATTTTTTAGTCTTGATTTCCACATTTTTTACTAGGTATGCCTGTGCTATGGACATCGCCAATAAATATGTATGGTACATTGCGGCTGTACATGTAAGTATGGTTGCTCCCAAAGCTTCATTAAAAATTAACTACAATTTCGATTGGAATATTAACATATTCATATCGCAATTTGTTAATTTCCATGGAGGTAATTAAATTCTTCTGGAGAAGCTAACATTTCAGATCATCAACAGCCATGCTAATACGGTTGAAAAAAGACCAATGTGTTATTCTGATAAGTAGAATTTCTGAATAAATTGCCATTTGCGATTATTCGAAGAGAAAAAGATTTGTTAAATGGTGAAAAGTGTTTTTTAATTAGAGTTCATTGGCTTGATACCTTCGAAATTTTGCAAGGAGTCGTTCGATACTCGATACCTGAAGTATCGAGAGTATCAAGGTATCAAGTGACCCATCCCTACTATTTACCTTCCTTTCTGATGGCATTTAACTCTTTGGTTGAAGAGAGAAATTCAAGCAACATTCAGCACAGTATGGTGGTGGACTTGTTGAAGAGTCAAAGATAATATTCCCCATTTGCCAGCCCTGAGCATTTATGCACACAGACCACCAAACAACTGCCCATCATGCATGCATTTGAAATACAGTTTACCTCCCTCATTCTCAATAAATGACCAGTCCATTACCGAAGTAAATTACAGTAATTGTCAAAAATTACAATTTCCAATAATTTTTAATTCAGCAATTATCAGAGAATGGAGGATTTAATAGGAAAGTCAATAGTAGTAGTAAAGGGTTAACAACATTTAAACTAAGGATGAGTCGAATCCAAATGTCGATTCTCAATTCCACCGATTCTCAGGATTAGAATCGGTATCGAGAATCGATCGCCTAAAGTCGATTCCGATTCCATCGATTCCAGATCGATAAATATTCAAATCAAATTTCATTTATCACATCATGTTTGTCTCAGTAATTTTGGGAGTAGGCTACCAATTTGTACTTTTTATCTACCTCAATGAGCTGAGGTTATATTTGCCATTTGTAAATAAACATACTTTGTGAGAGATTTCATTGTCTTTGTTATTTTATTTTAGCCAATACTTGAATTTAAATAATAGTCGTACGCTACTGGTATATCAATATCCCACCTGTTATTAGGAATAAGAATCGATGGAATTGGAATCGGGAATCGATTTAAAAGAATTGGAATCAGGATTTAAAAAAAAAAAGTGGAATCAACTCATCCCTAATTTAAACCATTATAATTGCTACATTATTATAACAAAATTAAAATAAATGTAAACAATTTGGCTGCCCACACGCAATTTCGCTTTCTTTTGGCATGGTATGTGAAATTTTCATTGAAACATTAGCTCCACAAATATTCCACAAGTAAAAGGCTTAAAAATATCCCACAAATGAGTTGTATGTGCCTTACTTTACAATTAAGCCAGAATTAAATGTACATTGACTTGGCTTATGACAACATCTTGTGAATATACCAGCATGAAAAATATCTGATTATTATAAAATATTACTCCAATTTTCAGGGCCCATCTCTATTTGCAACTCATTAGAGACGCCCATTCTGATAAGTCATTTGCAAGAAAAGAAAAATAAAAACCGCACACAGATTTTGAGGACAGTGGACCCCTAATACTTACATGATGGCAGTTGCTCAGAATGCCCTTTTAGGCCTATAATGTTTTGATACACCTATGCATACTAGCCTCAGCAAAGAGGATGATCAACAAATGGGATCGGGTGGCTAGAGTACTGGCTAACCATAAGGATGGCCAGGATGCAAATCCCCGCAAAGGACATTGTTTTTCAGGGAAAATCCAATCCCTACTTGAGTGTCTTGTGGAGGGCACTTCAAGTGCAGTACTTCATCAGTTGGGTGAGATGTTAAACCGTGGTCCCCATGGCGCCTTTTGTTAAGAGCAGGCTAATGCCGATATTGGGTTTCTGTCCACCGTCCCTCCCTTACCTGTCCCCAATGGCGCAAATGACCTTAGCTGTCGGTCACCACCACAAATATCCAATCCAATCTCCAATCAACATACATCAGGCAATACCTTTCCCATTGATGACCTAACATGCTATTTACCTGTGAGAGGTTAACACCAGAGCCATTCCCCTAGTGCAAGCTGAGGACAGAGTGGCCCAAAGCTGCCGACGGGCAACAGGATCAACACCAGCAGTGGGCTCGTCTAGGCAAACCAGAGGTGAATCAGCCATCAGGGCAATTGCTGTGCACAGCCGACGATGATTACCTCCACTATAAGCCCTGGTGCAGCGATCTGCTGGCTCATTTAGACCTAATGAAGGAGAATAACAAGATGCATTCCAAATAGAAGAACACTAACTCCTCATCCGTAGATGCTCAGCCTCTCAAGTAATCCCTGATGTGATTCATTTCATGACACAAGATGTCTCACAGCCAAGGATAAACTGTAATCACCACATTGAAGGTAGTCCAACATCAAGGCATGGTTCATTAAATGAAATTCTTTGTCAACACCTCGAAGTTACATGAGCAGCTAAAAAATTAACTAATCAAGGGTGCAAAGGTGAAAAAGGAAGACACAGAGGGCACCTACAAATGGCTTAATTCACCTCTGATGGGCCCTTAGTGAAGAAATATTACACATGGGAGTAGGATGCAGGTTGATCTAAAATAATTCCGTTGCCAATCCCTAAGGTAAATTCAGAGATGTTTCTAGTTTCTTATAAAAGAGTTCTTACAGACTTCAGAAGGAACTTGAAAGAGAATAATTCAGCCAATGTCAGACATTCTAGGGTCGATTTTTTTTGAATGAAGATTGGAAAATTATCTGCTACATAATTGCTGAGCCTCTTCAGAGATTTATTTTCCATCGCAGCTCCAGCTCATCCCATCTTGGACATATGTACAAAGATTTATCTTATTCATCCCATTCTCATCATACTCCCATTCCTTTAATGTACCATTTAACATACCACTGGAACCCAATAAATGATTACTCTATTGGTGCAATGAAGCAACTTTGACCGATTTGGTCGGTCCAGAGCTTCAAGCATTCACCTCTTCAAACTCACTCCGTGAGGTATCTTATAGACAATGATCGATTATGTTATTTACGATACAAGCTGGAGTACTAATATTTATCTCATACTTATATTAGTCTGCTGTGATGAATATACACAGAACCTACCATAATGTGTCTTCATATGTTCTTCACAGCTTTATCTCATTCTTGAATTTTTGCAAACTTGACTGTATCAAATGGAAATATAGGCATCTAAAATCCTAAATTAGTTTGCAAATTGAGTATTGCTTCTGTGCTGCTCCTTGACTTAATGGAGATATAATCAACAAAATTGTTCTGAACAACATGGTGTTAAATGCATGAACTAGTAAGATGGAAAACAAAGCGGCCTTCCCAGAAAAATAAATCCACTTTTCACCAATAAATACCCTAATCTTTTGTATTTCCCTAGTAACTATAAAAAATATAGAGTGAGCCCAAAATAAGACACTTCGTCCACATAAATTAACCCCAGTCCTCTCCCACCCCTTTTTCCTACTCCCCCCTTCCATTGCTGGAGTCCTAACACCCTCTGCCGTATGCCTCTGTGGTGGCTCACAGGGTGGTATGTAGATGTAGAATACAAAACAAAGAAACTAGGTAGGTTAGTTATTTTCTGGAAGTTGCTCTAAACTGAAATCTTAGAGATGACGACAATGATGTAAGAACTCACACAAAAAATAAAGGAAATTAGAGCAGTGGATTGTAATTTAGAAAGAGAGGAGTTACGTGATAAACAAGCTGGTAAACTTGGGATACTTACCTAGATTATTCAACCAAATTTGAACAACTCGGTCAGCATTTTCATATGGAATGCCTCGCAGAACAGCAAACAATTTAAGCATTTGTCTTCCAGTAAGGGAGCCCAAAGTGGCATTAAACTGAGGACAATATCCAATATTTGTCAAGTACTGTAACAAAAAAAAATATAATTTACACTAATATGAACTTTACACATTTCAATTCAATGAATTTATAGTAAATTAAATACATTTAGCTAGTTGAAAATCTTCACTAATACAAGGTATTGCAATATAATTTTTTCTCATTTTATGATTAGTCATATTTACA
Organism: Ceriagrion tenellum; assembly: GCA_963169105.1. Classification (NCBI taxonomy): domain Eukaryota; kingdom Metazoa; phylum Arthropoda; class Insecta; order Odonata; family Coenagrionidae; genus Ceriagrion; species Ceriagrion tenellum. Next base: position 56,583,875 of record OY720636.1, on the reverse strand, counting down.
GAAGTGGAAGAAATTGATGTAAAATTTTCCACACATCTGAGTGTGGCATTTGCAGGAGCTAGGAACACTACTTGGGAGGAAAGAGTTGTAACTAAGGAAAGCCTCATTAGTCTAAATATTTTAGATCCATAGAGGAAGTTACTTCATTTGGAGCCTAGAATTTAATCATAAATTGGGGTGACACTGGTAAGTAAAGCCTTGTATTTTGAACATTTACTTATATAATGGAAATAAGAAGCTCCACTGTCGGGACGAGAACTAAATTCCAATACAGCTCTCTTTCTGAGAACTTTAATTACATTTTGCTTACAAAATATTTGCATCGAAGACTGTGAGTGCTTTTTATTCACCTTTGGCATAACTTTTCGGTCCCTGGAGATGATTCCCTTTTCCCTATTGGAGAAGATTCCGCATTTGCTTCCCATTCTTGGTCAATCCTGCCCGAGAGTACTTGATGAGAGCAACGCCATGCTCGGCAAGGTTATTAACGACCCCTCTGCCAAAGTGGTAACCAGTTTAAGCCAACATATCAGGACCTTCAATAAGAGGGGGGATAAATAGTGGGGGGCGGTGTGGATGCCCGGGAGCGTGGGCTTTTCAAATGGGCGGAACGTGCTTATGAGAGCCCCCATGTTAAACAAAAAGCTGCCCCCAAGAATAATCTGATTTCAGAACTTTTTTGCATTCATCTTTTTCTCATCAAATGTCACCATCTGAGACCCTAAGATCTATGAATTTCAGACATCGATGCAAAATGGGACACCCTAAAGTGCCTCTTGAAACAATGAGGAGCATCCATCAGCAGCTCTGTCAGGACGTGTCAAAAAGTCCCTGCATAGTATTTCATAATTCATCATTAATTACCAGCTTGACCCTAGATCATTTAAAATTTGTTATTATTATGCATGTTTGGGCCTTGTCGGACCACGGGAAGTACAAATTTAGAGGCATTTTGATAGCTTTGCCTTTCAGTGCAACCATTCCTTTCATTCTTTCCCAATGGGCCTTCTTTCTTTCATCTGTCCAGGTGGTTCTTGTCTTCTTACATTTTTTCAGTTTGGCCACTATCCAATCGCTAATTTTTTTTCAAAAATGTTTTCTATCTTGGACTGTCTGAGGTGCTATGTATCACTGCTTCTTTCAAGTCATCTTGGATGGCAGCAAAGTATTTTATTGTTTCACATTTTGGCTTGATTCAGTTTCATAAAACTCTATGATTTGTCTTGTTAATCTCATTGGGTCCATTCTTTTAATATGTCCATAGAATTTAAGACTGATTTTTCTCATATCAGAATTAATAATATCTGTATACCTACTTTCTAATTTCACTATTTCCTCTTTATCTGTACCTTTGTTGATCACTGTGTTTTGGACCTAAATTTTTACTAATTATTTTTCTTTCCTTCTTTTGGATTTCCTCGATATATTTTTTTTCTATTTAAATTAATGTTTCAGCTCCATATAGACATTCTGGTTTTATATCTGTTTTGTAGTGTCTTAATTTGGTATATTAAGAAACGAGTTTTTTGTTGTAAATGTATGGTGAGAGTCTTACGGCAGTTTCCATTTTTTGACAAATTGAACTGACAGCCTTCTCTAGGCCTGATTCTTGAATTGTTTCACCTAGATATTTAACATGTTCACCCTGGCTTACGATTTTCTATTGTTGCCCTGGTGGTGGCATGGTGTTAATGAATTCAGCATATCGGGTGGCGTTTATAATGAAAATTTTTTATATTTTCCAAATTATTTTTATTATACTCTTTTTTAGTTTATTGCTTACGTACATTCTAAAATGTTATTTATCACGTGACCACAGTTGAGCTGCGAAGCTCAATAAACAGAATTTTGGTGGTAGGTGGCTTGACCCACCGGTGGGTCACATCGAACAGGCGAGTGTTGTTATTTTTCCCAGCCATCACTATTTTGAATGGAATCAGTTGGCGCCGAAACTCAAATTCCCCACTGAGACTGCCTGAATAAAAACATTTTTTTTTCTTAGCCTTCATATGAATACTATGTATCCTCAAGCTTACATCATCCAATGTAGTGCCTCAGGTCAACCCTCAAATATGAATGAATACAATGTGATCGTCTAGAGGTACCATTCTTAGAGACTATGAGTTGGAAGGACAATTCACTGATGTGTAACTTTGTATTGCAGTCCGATACCTACTTAACTACAAAGTTCCAAAGTCTGGTGTCAATTATTTCCCCGAGCAGTCCTCTCCACTTCTTATCTTTGAATTAGTTGTTCGCGTGGAACGGATGCCCGTAAAAGAATTCTTTATTCTTCAGAATCAGAATCAAGCAATTTGAGTTTATAGACATCAGATTCAAGTGATTGAATCAAAAAGTATCTAGCACTGCATGGGGTCCAGTAAATTAGCAGACTGCCATACTAGAAGAAGCTGAGCATTTTACAATTAGTCTATACATTCCTCGCAGTCATTCTTTCTTCACGCCAATTGTATTAGCATCTCCCTCACCTGAACTCATCTCAGTTGTCAGATAATTCAACCCAAAAGGTAAGATAGTATTTGTAATATAATTCGTCATTGTATAACTAACCTGAAAAAGTAGTTTACCAAAATGTACCACCATTATTTTATATTGAACAGGCTTATCAGGGTATGCCTGAGTGATAACGTATACAGTGTGAAGGACCTGATGGGAGATAATTATCGAGGTGTATTGGCAACGAACTGAATTTTTTTCATCGGTTTCTTCATCAGAGGGCGTGGATGTTTTTCATTGCTAACCTTCATCAGAGTGCTTGAATAATCCATCCATCTCTTCATCGGAGGGGGTGAATGTTTTGCTTGGATTCCCGAGTGTATGAATGTTTTATTGCTTTTCTTCATCACTGTGTTGTTGGAAACGAAGATCGTTGGTGATAATGAAATGGTTTCTGTGGTGCTGTATATCAAGTTTTATGACCTTATTGGAACTATAGGGAGTAATTTTTCGGTAATTTTACTCTTTTTAGTCTAAATTGTGTAACTTTATGTTTTACTGCTGATTAGGAAGCTGATTCGCGATTCCCTTCATACCATGAATTTTGATATTTCTTAAATCGTGCACTCAGTGCATCCTGAGATGAACAATGGTGTGCATCTTGGTCGCGTATGGTTAGGAGGCCGATACTTGAGTGACCCACCAGTGGGTCACGCCACCCCATAGCGAGAACTGTTGTGACCCACCAGTGACCCACGCCGGGGTGAACGTGTTAAATAGGAGGACTCTCTTGATTTTGCCATATTTCATTTCTCAAAATTTGGGTGCCATGTTATAAATGAAATTAATTAAATAAATAGTACCAATTTGGAAAAATTGCTTTAAAAATGGCATTTAGCCATGAGTGATTGTGAGCAAGTTCTCGTGGAATGTCTAAACACAACATGCAATTTCTATTTCTCCAGCCACATAACAAATGACTGAAAAGGCATGGTAGGTGCCATAGTTCTTTATTGGGGTAACTGGTTAATTATTCTATGAAGGCTCTTAAGTCCCTATCTGTAAGGAGCAGTTCAACCATTTTCTTTCTCAAATTCCTTCAGCAAAATGTTGACACATTGTACTTTCGTTCAGCAATGAGATTTCCAATGTCTTCAGCATATTTAATTACTTAAAGCTTATCCCTAGCCATCAACAACTGCAACATTTAGAGCTATTTCATCTTAGGGATGATAAAGAGCAATGCCTTAACTTTCATGAAGCAAATTCAAAAACTGTTTATGCAGCCTCCACACAAAATTCTTGTATGAAGCAAACACAATGGACTGGAGAAATGGTGTGTTAGAGAGCATTGGCCCTATTGGACCGGGTGGTGGTTAGTGATTGCCTTGAACAGCTAGCAAGCATATGACACACTCCCCTCACTCAAGGAATTTCTGGGAAAGGAAGAGAGATAAGGAACTTCTGTGAGGAGCCCCAACTTATTCTTCTATCATTTGAGCTGCATAAAAAAGTGTATATGGGTACATGGGTGATAGCTCTGAACAGCAATCAACAATACATTCCCCACTGACTCATGCAGAGTTCCAGAGGGCCCAACTACTGTAAGGGTCTCTGGGATGGGCAGAGAGATAAGGAACTCATGTAATGCTCCCAATCTTCTTCTACAATTATTTCTGGGAAACAAGCATGGTACACAATTCCAGTGGGAACCCTAATCCCTCATCTCTGATATCCAAGATTAATCTAGTGAGAGTTATTTACATGATAAAAGTAAAGTAAATGCTTTCAAGCCAGCAAATGAATGCCTGAGTCCACCTCTATCAGGCATGCAACTGTTTGTGTAAGGTCATCCAAGATGGGAATGATTGGCTAAGTTCCGGCATATGCTGCTTCCGGGTGCCAATGAGTTTTACCTTAATTTTTTCCAACACTGTATATTTGACAACCTTTATATTGCTCCCGGTAGGGCCACCGATCCCAGATAGGTCCAAGGGTAGGAGCCAGACGAAAGATAGTCCCATGATAGTGCCATGTGAAACACACTGTTGGGAAGCAGGGGTGGGAGTCCCCTCGCGACTATTCGACTATTATACCACCCGGAAATATGAATGTCGCAAAAAGAGAAACGAATCCTGGCAACTACGGGACACCGCCCAATGGGGCGAGTGTAGGGCCCGACATCGGGAAAGGCAAGCCCCCCGAGGTCATCATCACATGAAATCCTTGCACAAAACAGTCATCACAGAGTACAAGGACCAAGGAAGATGAGAAAAAAGGAGGAAGAAGAAAAAGAAAGTACTGATAAAAATAGGAACTTGGAACGTTAGGACAATGATGAGGGCTGGGAAGCTGGAAAATATTAAACGGGAAATGGATAGAGGGAAAATGGATGCCTTGGGGCTGTGCGAGGTGAGATGGAAGGACAGCAGGGACTACTGGAGCGATAGTTACAGGGTAATCTCTAGTGGTGGGGCTGAGAGTCAACGTGAGGTAGCCATAGTATTGAATGCGAAATTGGGAAGGAGGTGGTAAATATTGAACAGGCGAGCGACAGGATACTAGTGGTAGAAATAAAAGCTTGCCCTACAAATTTCGTATTGGTCCAGGTGTACACGCCTACAAGCAATCATAGGAGGAAAAGGTGGATGGGGTGTATGAACAGACAGAAGAGATTATCAGAGAAGTGCCAGGCAAGAAAAATCTAATAGTAATGGGCGACTGAAACGCAGTAGTGGGGGAAGGAAGAATTGGGTATGAAGTGGGAGAGTTTGGATTAGGAATGAGAAATGATCGCGGAGAGAAGGCAGTGGAATTTTGTAGGAGAAATCAATTAATAGTTACAAACACTTGGTTTAAACACCATCGCAGGAGGAGGTACACATGGAAAAAGCCAGGAGCCACTGGGAGCTACAAAATTTAGGAACCTTGTGAAGAACTCGCGAAAACTATCTGGGGGCTGATGCAGACTCAGATCATAATTTAGTAATAATGAATTGTGAGGTTAGATTCAAAAGCTAAATAAAAGCAGGAGGATAAAAAGTGGAACTTGGAAGCGATGAAAGGGGAGAAAAGAAGGGAATACCAAGAGATAGTGGATGAGAACATAGGAGAAGCCAAAGAAGCAGGAACAATTGAGGAAAAGTGGGAGAATATAAAAACAAGCATTATAAGTGCAGCTGAGAAAACAATAGGAGCAGCAGAAATGAGGAGAGTTAAGAAGCAGTGGATTACGGAAGAAATGATTAGGAAAATGGAGGAGAGAAGGAATTGGAAAAATGTCAACACCGACCAGGGTAGGGCGAAATACAAGGAGCTAAATAATCAACTATGGCAAATAACCAATCAGACGAAGGAAAATTGGTGGAGAAGGCAATGCGAGGAAATGGAGAAACTGCAAAAGGAAGGAGAAGTGCGTGCGCTATATGCTAGGGTAAAGTTGCTATTGGGAGATAAGAGAGGGCAAACGGTACCAAAGGTTAAGGACAAGAGAGGTAGAATGTTAACTGAGCAGGAAGATATCCTAGAACGATGGCGAGAATATGTGGAGGAGCTATATGACAGTGATAGTAGACCAACTAGTTGAGATGTAGAGGATGAGGGAAACCTAGATGAAGATAACCTCGGGCCAAAAATTCTCGACAGTGAAATAGAGAAAGCTTTGAAAGACATGAAGGCAAGAAAAGCTGTAGGAATAGATAACATACCCTCAGAATTGCTAAAGAGTCTAGGAAGTAAAGGTAGGCAAGCTTTTTTCGAACTCATACGCAGGCTCTACGAAGAAGGAGTATGGCCAGAGGACTTTGTGAAAACAGTATTGATTCCTATCCCAAAAAAGAAGAATGCATCAGAATGCGATGACTACAGAACAACTAGTTTAATTTCACATGCAGCAAAAGTTTCACTTTGAATTATCAATAGAAGGAAGAATTATGCAACTGACGCACTGCATATGAAGTGTTCCCCATTTTTGTGTCCAATGAAGGAGTGGGGTTGCGCTGCAAAATCTCTGTCTCTGCTTCATTAAAACCTGAATCATAGAGCTGGTAGGCCATTACTCACGGTGGTGGGAGCGTATTACGTGCACAGATTTTCGTAAAACTTTGGGGATGTGCTCTTACTCGTATTGCCCGGATATCTATGTATGAGTGAAAAAATTGGATTATTTACCGGTCACAGAATGTATAAAGCAATATGAAATACGAACGTCGTGCACTTGAACTCGTTTAAACTATCATCTCTTTAACAAAAAATCAAATAGTTACTGGTCTCAATAATGTGCGTCGACATAAGTATAGATGCAGTTGTTTGTTTTCACGAGATAAAAGTACCTTCAGCTGAATTAATTAATTAATTACCAAGACTAACGAGGAAGTGCTTGAGATGATGGGCAGGGAAAGGAAACTTCTGAATGAAATCTGGGACAGGTAGGGTAGATGACTGAAGCATGTAATAAAGGGTGATGGGTTGCTGATGAGTGTGATAGAGGGAAGGATGTTGGGCAAGCGGGGGGTAGGGGATGAAAGAGAATAGGTTTCATGGAGGGGAGAAAGAAGAGTAGAATACATAATAATTATGCAAATGATACATCTAGATAGGTACTAAAAATGGACAACAAAAATTGCCAACAATGGATGTCAATTAAATGAAAAGGATGAAATATGAGTCATTACTATATCAGAGGTATGAGATGAAATGTCCAACATCCTTTTCTCAGTAAAAAAATATGTTCCTCCAAGAGGAGACATTCCTTAACAAAAGAACATTTCGAAGAGTAATAAATTCTTGAACATTAATAAATGAAACAAATTTGGAATGAATACTGCGAGTGATGATCATCATTTTTGCCAATTACTTCTTCAGAACATTGTCCTGAGGGCAGTTTGGCCAACTCAGACCAAGTATTACAAATGTGAGTATACTTAAAAAATTGTAAAGCACTAATTTTTCGCCTGTCAAGAAGAGGATAATAAGGAGGTTTAGAAGGAGATGAATCTAATGCAGGCTAGAGAGGAAAAAAACCTATTCTTATTCAGTATAGCATACAGAAAATGCCCAGAGGAAATAAAATACCTCATATGCTATCTCTTACCTTTTTATTAACTCCACTCCAACCAGCAGACTTTTCACCCAACACATAAGATGAGTTACTGGAAGCAGGGAGAGATCCTGTGATCATTTCAAAAGTACTAGTCTTCCCTGCACCATTTGCTCCCAGCAATCCAAAGCATTCACCAGAACGGACCCCAAAAGAAACACCCTTGACAGCAGCATTCCCATTCATCAACCATCTGAATAATCCATAGTTCTTCTTCAAGTTATGAACCAAGAGTGTGTCTTCACTAGCACTCTTGATGTCTAGAAAAAATAACAGAGAACTGATATTAAACAAATTCAGAAGTTATAACAAGACCACTCTGAACAACTGTAAAATTAGTAAGCTCGGCTCTGGAAATCCTTGTATTCCAATTTCAGTTTACAGTATGGCCATGGATGACATAATTTTTATCAATCAGAGCACTCTACATAAAGTAAAATAAAATAATCTCCAAGTTGTTACTTCAGCCTGAAAATTGATGATATGAAGTAAGAAAATTTGCTCTGAGAAAAAAACTGCGTGGACTGCATCATCTTGCCCGGCCAACCACAGACCACCTGAGATTTTTCATTGTTTTGACAATGTCCGTAGGACATTAAGCATTCTACCCTGACCATCTATCTTAAGAATAAAGGCTTCAAAGGAGCCACTGTCTGGGACAATAAGTTCGACACCATACCTAACTCAAGAATAGCACTTGTATTGAAGTTATTAGTGTCCGTCACAAATTACAGCAATTTGATACAAACGCATTGCCACAAGAAAAACTCTGCTTGGATAGGGAATCAAATCACTGAACTTAGGCCCACTGAGCCTAGGTGTAAACTACCTTGAATGTCATCATATAGCGACCTCTGAACACCTTTCACATCACTGGTAAATAATGCGCTCTATTTATACATTAATCTTTGGCAGAGGCGATCATCTTTTTCTAAGTTGGTAATAAAATGTCTCCATAATGACTGATGAAAGCCTTAATGTGAATCATGATAGATGAGACCATGATTATGTTTGAAATGTTGCATTATCTCTTTAGAGCAGAATGGCGGTGGTGCAACTCATTACAACATTTGCTCTAATCATGCAAACAGCTCATTCTTAAACACCATTAAATACGTGGTAGCCTCTATGATAAAAAATTCCATCAATGTAAAAATATGGCATAAAACACTGCATGAATAGCAAATTATAGGTGAAAAGATGGTCGAAATGGGAAATTTTAGAGTGCACACGCAAAATTGGCACAATTTTTAATTTACAGCATGCTGATGGTAAAATAAATCAATCATAAAGTGAACCCATTGTAAAGCAGATGTTTACTGAACAGGTTCACTAAATTATGAATCAAACTTTAATCTACTTCATTCTATTTAGAACAATGGCTCCGATGACTTGGATATTATTTCTCCAGAATTTACTGACCACCATGATACATAATATTACAGGATAAATCTTCAGCATTAACATTTATTCAAAATTATCATACTTACTTCTTACAGCATAATCGACACGTTCATTTTCTCTGAGAACATCATCATCACCACGGCCAATAGTCTCAACCATGTTTCTTTTGCAACTCCTCATAAGAAATTCTATCAGCCTTTCTAAAACATATGGGAAAATTCCTAAATCAATGAGGAATAGAAAGCCAAATAAAAAGAGGGAAAGGAGAGCTAATGTCATCAATTCAATGCCAACTCCTCCCGGCTTGAGTTCCGTGAATGATTTCTCCAGGCTGAAATGGCCCCATCCGAGGTATGAAGCATGCTCATGGCAATTGCCAGCATTCTTGCACAAATTTTCTGAAAGAGAGAGATATTTTTTCAGCAATGATTATGATCATCAGGCATATGCATAATTACCAAATGTAAATACAAATAATAACCAATTATAGGGGCACAATAATGCTTATACAGTAGAAACTCGAAATTATGAAGTCAACGGGACCAGAAACATCGGCACTTCATAACATCAAATTTCATATGAACGAGTATCTTTCAAGAGAATCACAATTATTTTATTTACTTTTGTTTCCTTAAATTACGATGCACTTGCGTGATGTACTAGAATAGAATAGGTTTAATTATGCTCTAGGTTTCTGCATAAGAGCAAAAAATAGAACATAAATATAAAATTCTGCTTTGAGCAAAAAATAACACAAAAATATACACACCTGGCCAACATCTCACAGTGATGAAAAACAAAAAATTCACAGTTACAGATAATTAACACTAAAAATAATGGAAAATATAATATATAACATAGGAAAATATAATATCAATCACAAAGAGAGAAATGAAAAACCATAAATTCTCCGATCACTTTGGAAACATATAAATCTATAACATGTTACAAAGTTCTAAGCATATATGCTGCATATGGTAATAATTAAAAAGTTTTTCCTTAAAAACAGACAGCGAGGAAGAATTTTTTTATGGATAATGGCAAGGAATTCCAGAGATTAGAACCAGAGATGAGAAATGATTTAAGGTATGTATTTGTCCGAGGTAGGAGGGGTCAGTTCTAGTGGTTCTAAGAACAGAGACTGATTTGGATTTGAACATGGAAAAAAGATAGACTGGATATTTATTGCAGAAAAGAGTGAAGAGAAATGACCCAAGTAAATATTTCCTCCGATAAGAGGTTTTAAGCCATGACAAGTTGTGAAGGTGGTGGGAGTTATGCTCGTCTTTACGAAGGTCGAGGACGAATCTTGCGCAAGAATTTAAGAGTCACAGTAGCATATTTTCTAATTCCAATGGAAGGTCATTATAGACCAAAGTGCAATAATCAAATGAAGGAAATATAAGCGTTGAGACAAGCATTTTACGGGTAGAAATGGGAAGAAGAGATGTGTAATTTTAACTGATATAAAGTTTTGTTAACCTTATTTGAGATTTCATTTATGTGACGATTCTACAAGAGGTTATTAGTTAACGTAATGCCAAGGTTTCTAACAGTGTTGCTAAATCCAATGTCGGCGTCCCCCACTTTAATTTAGGGGAGAAGATAAAAATTAATTTTCCTAAGAATTTAAAGTTACCAAATATGATTGCCTGTGTTTTGGAAGAATTTAAGACCAATAAATTTTCATGGGCCCAAGAACAAATGGCTGACACATATTCATTGACCAGGGAGATCGCAGCGAGCAATTCATTTAAGTTGGCATGAAAATAAAACTGAAAGTCATCTGCATAAAGCATATATTGGCAGAGTCTGAGGGACTTTGCTATGTCAAGGATGTAAAGGCTGAATAAAAGAGGGCCAAGTACTGACCCTTGAGGCACTCTGCATGGCACAGTCCGCCAAGATGATATGTTGCTGTATGCACCTAGTGCTGCTTGAGTTCTGTTATCAAGATATGAGTAGAACCAATTCAAAAAGAACAAGAAAAGCTGAGGTTTTTCAATTTTTGCAACAGACGCTCATGGTTAACATGGTCAAAGGCTTTACTAAAATCAAAAAGGACCATAATGGTTACCATCCTACTATCCATTGTACTACGAATGTCATCCGTGACTTTGAGTGGACTGTGTACTGAAACTGTTTTAAGGTAGTGATATGGCAACATAAATGATGTTTATGTATCATTCGCAATGGTACTGTTTTTCGTAGTGTTATTGTTTTCTGTATCTGTCTCTATGACAGAGTTTGTTTTGATGCTGTATGATTGTTATTGTTGTAGATTCTGTTCCATATGCCATCAAAGATTAATATTTATCTAAGTTATAAGGTTGGTAACTTCCATTGCCATAAAGAACTTACCACAGGTTATGGGCCCAGATCATCGAATCAAACAATAAACTTTAGATAACATTCGGAGTGTATTTTAATGATGGCCAACCAAATCGGAGAGGAGAAATATTCGGTGCCTTTGCTACAGCCAGGAGGAGAAAATCATTATGCTTGGTCTAAGCGAGTGTAGGCCATTTTGACCCACCATGATTGCTGGGAAGCAATTAATCTGGGATACAATGATTCCGAAGAAGACGTTTGGACTGCAGTACAATCCGCAAAAAACCGTAAAGCCCGTGCCATTATTTTCCGTGCTGTGCATGGCTTTCTTTTGGAGGATATTGGAGAGTGCAGTCAAGCCAAGGAAGCATGGCACGTATTGGAGGAGCTGTACGGTACATTCAGTATAATGGACACAATGTTGCACCTAGAAGAACTCATCAGCATCCAAAAGTCCATCGATATGCCCATGCAGTCATACATCTTGAGGGTACAAGGCATGCTACAGAAGCTGAGAAAAGGAGGATTGGCGTTCACGGAGACTGCGACCTGCTACCTATTGCTTCGTGGCTTGCCAATGAGGGAGTATGAATCGTTCATTAGATCAATGGAGATAGGTGAAGGATTGACCCTCAACCATGAGAAGACACATATGCACCAAGAGGAGAAGCGTAGAGCCAGAAATGCCAAGTTCACCAAACTTGATGATGATGAGGAAACCAGAGCGCTTGCTCATTTCAAGAAGGCAAGTAATAAATCATACTCCAATGATGACCAAAGGCATCAAAACGCTCAATCGTGGACCAAGCCGAGGGGTGAGTCAACAGGCGATTCAAGACATCAACCATCAAAAGACAACAAGCGTGTCTACAAGTATTACACCTGTGGGCAGCTGGGACATATATCAAGATATTGCCTGAATTTACATCCAATGAAGGAATCGACGAGGCTGGGAGGCTTGAATGAGGTGAAACCTTCTGCTCGTGCAGCCTTTGGACAAACCTTTACTCCAGGAGAAAAGGTGGTGTGCTTGTTCTCCTGCGCCAAAGGAGCCCACGGCGGAGAATGGTTTTTGGATTCCGCTGCTACCGATCATTTATGTAATGATGTCACCATGTTCACCGAACTGATTGAGCATGTCAGAAATGGTGAATCCACTGTTAAAGTACGAAATGGTAATGTAATTCCCATTAAGGGAAAGGGAATAGTATCCATTAAATCGTCGGCAGTGTGTGGTAACGTAACACTGAAGTTATCCAATGTTCTATTTGTCCCTGACATCAATTGTAATTTGGTATCTGTTTACAGGTTGACCAAAAAGAATGTAAATGTCCAATTTGATGAATTGGGAGCCATTGGGAGACTAGGAAATGAAGCTATCCTGCGAGCAATAAGGAGAGGGAGAGTATTTCTATTGGATTGCGAGAGTAGTGATAGGGATCGGGAACTATCTGGCCCACAACTATCTAACTAACAATCTAACTAACAAACTAACAATCTAGCCAGACGGCAGCGGTGAACAAGACTGGCTGCGCGCATGGAGGCAGGAGATCCAGGGAGGATAATTGGAAAATCAATTAATATGTACTTCAAATAGAAAAAGAACTTTCGCACCCAAATAGCCGTCAAATTCAAAAGAAAAGAGTTAAAAATTTTAATTATGTACAATCTCGCACTGAACACCTTTTGTCTCTTCCTGGAAACCTATAATAACTAATTGCCTGTTTTTCTTTAACAACCAAAGGAATAAGAACATATTTGTAAACCTAATTACCTCCAAGTTTGCATTGTTAATTGGGCCCAATATAATTCCAACTAATAATTGATTGCTTGTGATAATTTAAAAAGAGCCATACCTTGAAAATAAATGTATTTGCATGTGTTTGGTGTGTTTAAATGTGTTGTTGTATATGCTTGATGCTATATTTTCTTTTTCTCTCTCATCCCCTCCTAAACTTCTACTGCAACTTAAACCACTGCTGCTATTTCTGTGGTCTTACTATGCTTCCTTCTTCCTCAGTATCTCTCCATACATCGATTTTTCTTCAGTTTCCTCTCTCTCTCTCCTCCCTTCACGTCTGTCACCCCCGATTGCCTCTCTCTTTCTCAATTGTTTGCCCAAGCGTCCCTAGATTCCTCCTCTGTTGGATTATTTACTCTCCTATTACCAATTACGCATACCTATAGCGACGGCTTTTGACGCTTATTGTTCGGTTGACTTTGCAGCCGTATTTATACCATTACAATGTACTCGGCAACAATGATTAATGTCTTCACTCTGGCAAGGAGCACCGAAAAAACGCTGCTGTGACCTGATATCATTTGTAAAAATGAGTAATTTTTCCCGTTGGGACCAAGAACCAAGGTTTGTAATTTCAAAACTTCGTTATTTTGTAATATTGCATACTGTAACATGCATTTATATACCCTTTTGGTCTGGACTGAAGACTTTGCTTCATAAAAAAAAAATTTCATTATTTTGAGATCTGTAATTTTGAGTTTCTATTGAAGTGAAGAACTTGCAAAATTGATTCATGCGAAAACTAAAGAATTTATAAATGTTTCATCCTAAAAGGAAGAAAATTGATGAAAGTCACCAGTATTCAGAAAAGAAGTTGAAAGTTAGCTGCAGGTATTAAATTTAAAAAGGAAAAAAATCAGCCGGCACATATTAGAGTAAGTTTATTCAATTTTCATAAGTAAGAACAAGTAGTCCTTAACCCTTAAATGCCGAAAGTGCCAATATTGGCCCGCCGTTTGGCGCTTCTCACTGCCGAAAGTGCCAATTTTGGCCCGTTCATTTTGAAGTCCTCTTAACAGTTTATTATGCTTCCTATTGGAATAAAACTTGGTGTCAATCATCTTGTTCTTCTTATCCCTCGAAATATGAACGATGAAGCACATTACTACAGAGGGGACGGAATAGCAAGAATATGAATACTGGGAAACCCCGAGGGCAGGGAAGGGCAGGACTTTGCAGCCGTATTTATACCATTACAATGTACTCGGCAACAATGATTAATGTCTTCACTCTGGCAAGGAGCACCGAAAAAACGCTGCTGTGACCTGATATCATTTGTAAAAATGAGTAATTTTTCCCGTTGGGACCAAGAACCAAGGTTTGTAATTTCAAAACTTCGTTATTTTGTAATATTGCATACTGTAACATGCATTTATATACCCTTTTGGTCTGGACTGAAGACTTTGCTTCATAAAAAAAAAATTTCATTATTTTGAGATCTGTAATTTTGAGTTTCTATTGAAGTGAAGAACTTGCAAAATTGATTCATGCGAAAACTAAAGAATTTATAAATGTTTCATCCTAAAAGGAAGAAAATTGATGAAAGTCATCAGTATTCAGAAAAGAAGTTGAGAGTTAGCTGCAGGTATTAAATTTAAAAAGGAAAAAAATCAGCCGGCACATATTAGAGTAAGTTTACTCAATTTTCATAAGTAAGAACAAGTAGTCCTTAACCCTTAAACGCCGAAAGTGCCAATATTGGCCCGCCGTTTGGCGCTTCTCACTGCCGAAAGTGCCAATTTTGGCCCGTTCATTTTGAAGTCCTCTTAACAGTTTATTATGCTTCCTATTGGAATAAAACTTGGTGTCAATCATCTTGTTCTTCTTATCCCTCGAAATATGAACGATGAAGCACATTACTACAGAGGGGACGGAATAGCAAGAATATGAATACTGGGAAACCCCGAGGGCAGGGAAAAGGGTCTGCCTGCCACCGCGCCCCAACCGCGCTCTATCCTAATCCCTAACCCTCTTCCGAGGAGGTGCCATAAAATTTGCATGTGCAGAGGAAGACGCTTTCTTATACCGTTATTTTTTTTCGCACCCAGTCTTCGGTGTATGATTTGTCATGAGTAGTCACTTTCTTCCGAACCTTTGGTCCGTGAATTCTGACAGTGCGTTTCCAGCTCTTTTTTTCTTCCCTCTGATACTTGGCAACATTTCACTAGGTAAGTACTTCCATATCTTCCTTATCTTCCTAAACGCATACATTGCAGTGACGAATTTTTACTGTATTCCCTGGTGTACTAATTTTTTAGGAATGGCACCTAAGCGCAAAATGACTGACGTCGATAACGAGAACGAACTTTTCGTCAACTCAGACTCGGAGGCTTACGAGCCTGAAAGTGCATCTGAGGAAGGAGGGTCAGAGTCAGAAGACGAAGGTCCTCGGAGATCTAGCTCTTCATCGGGAGCCGAATGGAAATCTCCGGATAGAAAACCCAGGAATATTCCTCACGTCAAACCGTTTTCTGGCCGAACTCCGGGATTCAATCTTAGCGAGAATCCCGGAATACATGCGGATTCGTGGCCTGTGAGTATGTTTCTTATCTATTTAGCGCAAGTTATTCATTTCTTGGTGGATGAAACAAATAGATACTACCACCAGTACGTAGACAGAAAGGATGAGAGACCATCTCCCCAGCCTGATGTGACAGAGAGTGAAATATTCCATTTTTTAACCATAGTATCGCAAATGGGACATGATGTAAGGGATTCTCTCAGACTATTGGTCACTTTTGGATCAGTTTCATACTCCATTCTACAGCAATACGATGAGGAGAGACAGATTTATTCATATCCTCCGCTTTCTTCATTTCACGGACAACAGTAACGAACCTAATAGAAACTACGTACAGTACGACGGACTTTGGAAAATAAGGACTCTACTTGACATGCTCATCGAAAATTACGCCAAGTTTTACTTTCCCATGGAGCACTTGGCAGTGGACGAAGTTATAGTTTTATTCAAAGGAAGGGTAGTTTTTTGGCAATATATTTTTTATAAACACATACGCTTTGGAATAAAAATTTACAAATTGTGTGATGAGACCGGATACACGTATGATATGAAAGTATACATAGGAAAAGATCGACTCGGTGCGGCTACGGAAATGACAGCAACGCATGCCACTGTTCGAGAGCTGACAAGGAGAGTAGAAGGAGTTGGACATAAATTGTTCATGGACAATTTTTGCTCTTCCCCATCTCTCTTCAACGATCTCCAGAGGAGGAATATTTACTCATGCGGCATCGTCCGGCCAAATCGAAAGGGCATGCCACCAGGCTTTGACCGCAAGACGCTCAATAGTGCATGTTTGGTGATCTTCTACCCCTGCCACACACCCTCGTGGTGGCTCGCAGGGTATTACGTAGACGTAGACGCTAAGAATGAAGCGTGGTGACTTGCGTGTTTCAGTGAGAAATCACTTGACTGCATTAGCTTGGAAAGACAAACGAGAAGTGTTCATTCTGACAAATATGCATAGTCCACCAAAGGAAGGGATCTTCTGTAATGAACTTGGAAAGGCAAGCAAGCCAGCCATTGTCGAAGACTACAATCGACACATGGGATATGTGGATAAGGGAGACTGCATGGCTACGACCTATGGTATAAGCCGTCGAACGTGGAAGTGGACGAAGCTCTTCTTTCATCTCCCGAATATGACAGTGCTGAACAGCTGTCTGACCTTGGCCTCATGCGGGGGGGACAGATGACTCAGAGGCAGTATCGCCTCGCTCTCGTGAGGCAACTGACAGAGAAAGGCACGTCAGCACTTCCCTCGATAACTACGCAGAGGGGACCAAGCATGGGGGAAACTGAGCTGCGCCGTTTAGAGGCAAGAGAGTGTAAGCATTGGCCAGTGAAGAGGTCGTGTCCGATGCCGTGTGTGCGTTCAAAAAGGGAAATACATGAGAATGCAAACAAAGTGTAAAATTTGTGATGTTGGACTATGCATTCTTCAATGTTTTGAGGAATTTCACACGAAATAATAATTCCCTACTTAGATATTTTTAGTTCCATGTAATAGGATACATAAATACAATAACTTTGTATTCACTAACTTCTTATACAGTTTATTTTTTCATTTACTTTTTCCCTCTATATCCCTATTGCAATCAGATATTCATTTTTTATTATGTATAAACTTTAAAACGGTTTTTATTTGAACAAATTCTGACAAGTAGTTCAAAAGATAGAGGTTTTTTTCCTGAGACACCACAGGAAAACTTTTAAGGGCCAATTTAAATCCGGCAGGGAGGAACTTCAAGGGGTATTTAAATCCGGCGTTTAAAGGTTAACTTTCGTTCACTCGACTTTCATATGCCCCAAAATGACATATCTCAATCAACTTGTGCACTCAAAAATCTGACTTCAGGACATTTGTCAGCAAACAATATTTTTGCATTTCATGTCATAGTCATCATGACCCTGGCATTGCAATGATTGGTGAACAAGATGCATGCACTCTATGCAAAGACAACAGTGCACTCAATCTTACATTGATGGTGGAATACTCGCAACACAACAGTACACTAGACTTACATTCAAAGGGCAGATGAGGGGTATTGAGATGACGGATGTACCCATGCTTCGACCAGAATTGGTCTGAACTGACCCTCCAGGAGGTCCCTGATTTGATGACGCACTCCTGCAGACTGCATGGCGTCTACCCGTAAAAGTTAGTCGGGGGACACCTAGTCCCAATTTTTTGGGCAATGGGCTTCTCCAGTTTTCATTAGAGGTGCAGTAAATCTTTGCAAAAGCGAGACTGACGGGGACTGGTCTCACATTGTTGGGGTAACCCAAAAGATACGAGAACTGCGGGGAAGCGGTGGCCCATTGACGTCCTTTTGACGTCAATCCGCCTCAAGGTGTCGGCCTTGCAGGGGTTGTGGCTCACTAACTTTCCCTTCCCTTTTCCTACTAGGGTATAAGCGAAGGCTTGGAGACCTGGTGGGAGGTTTTTTTAGACCCCATGGGGAGACCTGAAACGCCTGGACTTACATTCACTACAGGTCCCACACTATATTTTTTTTCAAAAAAGATGAATATTACACCCATCTAATGCAAAAATATGTATTTTAGTATGCCTCATCATTGTCCCAAAATAATTTTGGATATGAGCTTTCTTTGGAAATCCAAATGTTGAATACCTATACAGTAGAATCTTGTTGTTACGTATCTTATTATTACGTAAAACTTGTTCTTACGTAAAGCATCGAGCAGACCCGGCCGATTTCCTATGTTACCTCATGTAAAAACCTTGTTCTTACGTAAAATTTGTTGTTGTGTTATTACGTAAGGCTCTATTGGCACCAATGGATGTCATAACTTCGTTACTGCATAAACAAACTCTCGAAAAATGTGATGACATTATATTCAAAAGGTTATTCTGTTTGAACTAAACGCACCTTGAGGCTTACGATGGTTTCTAACGGCTGCACTCAGCTGTGCTGACCATTAAAGGCTGCGGTCCAAAACTCGCTACAAACGCTCCGTAGCATTTGGAGCGAGCTTCCGAGCGGTCCGTAATTTGCTCCGGAGCGCTACGATATACACTGTGGCGTCACCAAATATGTCATCATATTCTTTCCCGCCATGCTCCCAACGCTCACGGATGAAACTAGGGTCTGCTGGAGCGAATCATTTCTCGAGGGAAAGTCAAACTAATAAGGTGGTGGAGCTTAAGCTGTACGACGAAGCGACGGGGACTATGTTTTCTCGAGGTAAACGAAGAGGTTTACCGACAAGCGTACGAATGTTGAACTGATTTAATTTCATGAATTGTTTTTATATGCATTTGTTTTTGCGTAATATGCAGATGATCACCTAGCATTGGCTGATAACTGGCCTAAGGTTAATGGTTTTGTATTTAAGGGGGAAAAAACTCAAAAGTTAATCTGTAGCATGAAGTTCGCCTCAGGTTATCAGAATCCAACAAAACTTCTTGGATTTTACATTGATACCAAACTCAACTGGAGCTATCACAATTACAGCACAAGAAATAATAATCTCCTATCCCTTAATCAAAACATTATCTAAAACTCAACATTCTCTGCCTAATTTAGGTATCTGGCCATTTAACCATCTACCAATTACGGCCAGAATGACCAGCTTGACAAAATTCAAGAGTGTGATTCACTCCTGGCTACCATATTTATTTCACTTGTGAGTAATATAAATTCACATACAAATGCTAATAATCCTCAATCAAACAACAGCAATAAATTGAAATTGTGCTTCAGCAACTTTTTGCATGGCTTTTGTCTCTTCCTCTCCCGGTTTTGCTGCGCCGTATCATCGAAAAGTGGCAGCCTTCTGAACTACATATTACGACCGTCCGTACATGCATTCAGACCCAATGTTCGTAGTGTGAAAGGGGCTTTAGGTGAGACAGAAATAAAGTATGATGTGCGACGCCATCGTGGATATAAAGTAGCGTACGCTATGTATGAGTTATGGTTCTTGATGCCGTGTTATTTGATGAAATTAATGTTAAACATAAATTTATGTAATATTTAACGTTAAGAAACTCAGCTGTATTCAGTCCAATACAATTTCTTTACGCAATCTTTCGTAAATAGTAAATGATTCAGTCCGTTATCGCAAGTAAACCTATGCGTACACGGGCATAGGATTGATGCAAAGAACATGATTAATCGATCATGCTTTCTTATTGGACATCTAGAATTATATTCACGACTTGATAATGATCCATCCCCTCCATGATAACGTGCCGGCTAGCTTAGCCGACGCCGTTTGTCATGTCTCCGGGCAGTATCGATAGTCTTACGTATTGGTATGTTTGAAGTTCTTAGCCCTATTTAAGTTAAACTTCAAGATCTCCTCAAAGACAAAAAAATAGTTCTTCAAGGTAATAATAACCTTTTGACAAAAATGGTTGTTTTATTAAAAAAAACTTGAGTCTGCAAAGTGTCGTCGATATTAACTTACGATAAGGTATTGTGCCATTCCATTTGCCTGACACCTTAATTATTCCGTGGGGTACATTAAGAATTTTGAGAAAAAGAAGAATATTGATTACGTACCTATTTATGTGAACATTCTGGAAACATTATCAATGCAAAGTTTTCTTATGCACAAAGATCGAATTGGACATCCAGTAGCCATTTCCATTTTAATGCGTTCAGAAGTGTATCACTCAGACAAATCAAAACCTGCCACGCTAAGTTTTTCCGGTGAGAACTATTGTTATTTCCCTCACATGAAAACCAAAAATACAATAATAGATGGAAATTGTCATCCCTGCTTTCAAATGAAATGGCGCTTCGAGGTAAACTTGTCAGTTACAGGAACATTAGCGCAACAGGACTTAGAATGTACCGTCCATTCCCCACAACTAAGAATGTTTACTCAAATGATGGAAATTACCTCGTGAATTAATTTATTTGCATGTCATTTTCCTTAGAGAAAGTAAAATTCAATGTCTAGGATGCATAACTTCGAAATATCTCTCCGATGACGGCTCCCCACGGTCGTATGCATCCGTACACGGCTCATCATACAAACAAAAGACTAATTCCGGCGCACCACACACTTAGCACGTCTGTAAGTACATTGTTTCATGAAACAAAGTCATTGGAATACTGAAGCCACACAGAAAGTGGCTCTTTCTCAAGAATACTTCAATCGCAGATATTTTTAGATTTTGGGGCGATACAACGTGCGACTGGAATCATCCACGCTTGGGCATTTCAATATGGACATGCCAATAGTAAAAAAATCTAGGAGAGTCATTTCTCTCAATGAAAAATTAAAAATGATTCACGAGTATGACAAAAGAGATACCACCATGAGTGAAATTGCTCGCAGTTTTAAGGTTCCAGTTTCTAGGTCATTTAAAAAGTATTGAAGAAACAGTGAACAAATCGATAGACAAGGCTAAAGTCCAGGAAAAAATAACCAGTTGTTTCAAAAAAGACTAGTTTCCCATTCTTCAACTAATTTTTTAAAACTTGTTTATTTTATGCATCTTCAAAAATAGAATTGTTGCCATTATATGTAAATGTAAAAACTTTCAATTAGTAAGACAAAGAAAAACATTTAATTATCAGTTTCAGCCTATGATTCATTAAAATGTATTAACCTAATATTGCAGGCCTCAAAATTGATACCATTGCAAACTTTTTAAGAGTAACTTGTTGTTACATAACTTGTTATTACATAAAGGCCCATTTCACACCCCCATGCATTTACGTAATAACAAGATTCTACTGTATTAACAAAAAAAATCAAATAACTTTTTCATCAAAAGTAGCTTTAAAACTTCCTTGAATTATCAGATTTTCAAGTTGAAATTTTTCACGAATTATCTCAACAGAATCTTTCTATGAGCTCTCTACCTCTGGTCATTTGATTATCGATATTTCCTGGGACACCCTGTTGATAATGCCCACATTAATTACCAATAAATTGGATGAATACCAAAATGATGACAGCACGTTCTGATATAATAGGTTGGAAATATTACATGGCACAGCAGCATTGAGGATGGGATTTGCAAAATCCTTCCTTTGGAGCACACTGCTTTATGAAAGTTAATGTAAGACCTTGAGAAAATCAGATAAAGCCTATCAGAAATCATGGGAAATGTGAAAATAGAGAAGAATCCAGAGTATTAGTAGACTAGAAAGAAAAAAATCTTGAAGTTTCAGAAAAAGAAAATGAAATAAACCACTGATACATGTGATGGACATAAGGGATATCAAATTCTTGGGTCATGAATTGAGGAATAGCAAGCTAGTTAGAGGTTAAAGACAAAAGTGTGCAGAAAAATAGAAGTGGACACCTATAAGGCCTCTTTAGGTAGTACATTTTATCGTACAAACGAATATATCATAGAATGTACAAGAAACTGAATGGAAATAGAACAAGTTCTATTTCCTGTTAAGTCATTCAGACAATCATACAATTTGCTGCTTTACATGGTGCAATTTTCCACATGTAAGATTTCATACATTCGTTTGTACAATAAAATATACCGTGTAATGTGGCCTTAAGGAAAATTTTTACATGATATTGAGAAAAGAACAGGTGTGGTTAAACAGTATAATCTTAAAAAACAAGGCAGAAAATAGGAATTTTTGGTTGTAGTGACAAAGTTAAGCCTTTAAGATGATAGAAAAAAATTAGAAGCATAGTATTGAAAAACAACAGCCTACTATACAATATTTAAAAAATAATGAGCTTACCACAGCAACTAATGTCAAAGTCAGTTTCCAACTCTTGCATGCCCAGCTCACAAAGTGATTTCATCAAGTGTTCAGGTACTGATGAGCACTTCAAGTTATGAACAGCAACAAATGCAAATTTGGCAAGGCCGTAGGCACCAGTGAAGAAAGGTATTACCGTTCCAATAGCGTGAAGAGTAAGACCGACTTTAACTCTCTCATTGTCAATTGCCAGCTCAATGACAGATGTGATGAGAGCAAATATTGAACCTAAAAAAAAAAGCACGAAAAATAAATCTTTTCTTCAACACAATGAATAAAATGACAAAAATCATTAAAAACTATGCAGAGTTTTACCAAATATTATGCTGAAAAAAATGAAGAACATGAAGGCACTTCCGATGGTTTTCTTGAAATAGCTAATTAAGTAAGCAAATGGTATCACACAAGCTCCAATCATCAGAGATAACAAGAGAAATGATCCTGAAAAAGAATGAGACACATGCCATTAGCAATGTATGGGACATAATGATTTTTTTATATTTGCTAGATATAAAGTGTTCAGTGATTTATGCAAGTTTAAGTTAAGTTTAGTTCAAAGCCTGATGAAGCAGGCTAAAACATTGGTAAAATAACTAAAAACTATGATAAACGTAAATGCATGATTACATAGAAATTAACCGAGTGTTATTGATTTATTTTTAGTTAAAACACAATACATTACTACGGTAAACACCTAAGGAAAAAGATTTCTTTGAATACAGCACTTGGTGAAGTAGGTGGAGATATAACTAAATGTTTGATAATAACAAAATAATTTACAGCTTGACAGTTCTAAAAAATAACTTAAAAATCTGGTTGAAAGTTTGTTGTAATCATGTAAAAGTAACTTATTTTTTATAAAAATGATAGGTGTATTTTGAAAAATACATACACCCACACCAAGCATTATTTATTGGCGAAAATACCTACATGGAAGCTCTCTTTCCATCTATCAGCACACAACTGAATCACTAAACCTCATTACTGAATCACACATACATATGCATTGCTTTTAACATAGTAGATGATATTTTTATGATTAAATATATGATTCATCTTTTCCGCATTAATACTTTTACACCACTATTTATGCAAAAACCTTTTTATCACAAATATAATGGGTCAAAAATGAGACAGCATGTATGAAGTAATTCATGAAAATGCCAAAAGCAAATAAGGTAAAAAGGATAGGACAGTATGGACAACACTGTTGAAAATAAATCCAGATTTCTTTGTTCCAAACTTAGAATCAAGCTCTTTTGACAATGACCGCCAAAAAAGGGAACAACATGATGGGTATGTATGTATTTATTGGGCAAAATTAATATAAGAGTATCTTTAAATAATGAATGTATATCATTGGAGAGAAACAGAAAAAGACAAGAAAATGGGGAAATATTGAAGAGGCCAAAACTCATGCAGGTCTGAGGTGCCACAGAAGAAGAATGCTTAATTTACATTAATCCTACGTCACCATATTAACTACAATTGTGCAGAGCATATAAATATTAGAAACCTGATGTTATGAAGTTATCAGGACCGAAAAATTGGCACTACATATTTTCGAGTTTTGTATTTTTGAACCTTTATAATTAATTGTGGAGAGTATTTATTTTTGTTTTTCTCTTACAATTGCAGTCTTAGACAACCTGTTCAAATAAGTTATGATCGTAATGTGCAAAAGCATTCTTAAAAAATACATTAACCTTTTCCACTTGGGTGTCAAGTGACACTCCACTTTGCATAACTCACCACCAACTCACGGGTTGAGTGTCACTCAACATGCACCATTTTCCATTATTTTAATGTGTTCCTTTCTCACTTTATTTGTTTGTGCATGCATATGAATTTTTTGATAATCTACAGCTTGATTGGGCAATATTTGCAGAGTATAAATTGTAGTAGTATATTTCATAATATCACATTTCATTTAGAGCATCACCCGGGAGAAATCTTGGTTATGGCAGGCCTCGCTGCTAATTTTTGAACCCACGTTTATCATTTCCTATATCCTTCAAATCACCCGAAAATATTCCAAAAATGGAGCATATTTGTTTTAGTGAATAATTGTCAACATTACTCATACCAATACCATATATTGGAATGTTTGCCTTCTTCTACTTTGTTGTATATTTTTACTTTTTCCTTCTTCTACTCACTGTGTCGTATCTCTTACTATCATCGGTTTCTGAGCAAGCCACATGTGTATACACTGTGTGATATTGACACAAAGAGCATAAGGTTATCATTCTTCATAGTGTTGGAGAGCTTAGCTGAATCAGATGTTTTTTTGATCACTTGCCCCTCAGAGCGTAGATGAAATAGATACTTTTTGATTACAAGCCCCTCTGAGCATAGATGAAATACATACTTTTTGATTATATGCCCCTTTGAGAAGGGATGCAACAGTCCCCCAAATTATGGGGGGGAGGGGCAAACTCCTTGAAAAATCTGTATAAGCTAGCTAAGCAAGGGGAAGGGGAAGAGATCTGCAAATAAATTTTCACCCGAATGAGTCTGAAAGTCTGCAAATTTCAACCCACTATGGGATGAAGGCACAAATAATTTTGCAAATCGGGCAGTGCCCATTAAAAAGTGAGCCACCATATCTGATTTCTGCAGGGGGCAATGCCCCCCCCCCCCACCTGTTGTTGCACCCCTGCCTCTGAGCATAGATGAAATAGATACTTTTTGATTACGTGCGTATTATTTCATGAGCGCACACTGAATGCAATATACTCGCTGCCTGAATGACTCATTTCTATCCAGATTATTTAGTGTACATTGTGCACGTTTGGTTCTTTACCATTTCAACACACTCCCTTCATGACAGCTTATAAATGGGAACTAATTCCATCACGGAAGCAGTTGTTCGTAGTTACACTACCCAAACTCAGTTGGCCATGGAAAAGTTTAGCAGAACTGTTGAGGAAATTTTAAATGAAAGCAGTGAGGAAGGTGGATTCTCTGATAATCAGGAGTCTACGCAAACTGAACCTGTCGCCGGTCCTAGTAAACCTACAAATTGCTGATTCCATCAGCAGCTGGAGAAAAGTGACAGTGACATCCAAGTTGCACAACACAAATGTAAAAAGCAACAAAAAATTGTTTATTCTAGAGACTGTGTGGATGAGTGTTAAAGCAATGACAATGATATTCAAAGTGAAAAACTAACACAAATATGGAATGATGTCAGTGTGAATCATCAATCCCTGAAAAATTATACTTTCTCCTTTCTCCACAGGACAAGTGTGCATTGGTTCACAGGTTCCTGGTGACTATGGGAAGCCCATTCAATTTTTTCAGTAGTTTTTTACAGAAGCCTTGATAGAAAGCATCGCCAGCAAGACAAATATCCATGCACAGAGTAAACTTCGAAATAGGATACTAGCTAAGATATCAACTTAGAATAATTGGACTGATGTCACCAAGAAGGAAATGAAGGCATTTCTCGGCGTGATTTTGAACATGGGTACTATTCATCATCCAAATATACATGATTATTGGTCGTTAGAATTTGTCTCTCATGTACCATTTTTTTGGGCAATCTTCACAAGGGAAAGGTTTTTGTAAATATTTGGGATGCTACATCTGAAAAATGAAAACTCTGGGATAAATGATATGAGAACCAGAAAAGAAAAGGTCAGTTCGTTTTTAAATTATTTAGATGAGAAGTTCAGAGAGAGATTCTGTCTAGGACGCGAGATAGTCATTGATGAGTCCGTTGTGGGTTTCAAGGGTAAGGTGTGCTTCATTACGTACAATCCCAAAAAGCCCACCAAATGGGTGATTTGCATGTATGTCCTCGCAGATTCCTGATGTGGCTACACCTATTCTTTTGTTACTTACTTTGGTTCTGTAACATCTGACTCCCTTGCTAGATCTGATCTGCCATTAACCTCCAAAATTGTATTAGAACTGTACAGCAAATTGAAGCAATCCCTTCCTGAAGCTCAAGGATTCCATGTATTTACTGATAGGTTATACACAAGCACAACACTTGCTAAGGAGTTGCTAAAATAGAAGTGCCCCTTGACAGGGAATCTGATGCCCAACAGGAAAGACAACCCAGCCCTAATAAAAATCCCAGGCTGAAAAAGGAGTTGGTTACCTATGGAGACAGGGACACATTACTCCTGTCATGAAAGGACAAAAGAGTGGTTATGTTACCAAGCACCTGGGACACTTATGAAACGGAGGCAGTGGAAAGGAGGGTACGAGGTAGTAGTGAAATCCAGAGAGTAGTCAAACCAAAAGTCGTTGTGAACTACACCAAATTTATGGGTGGCATGGACACTGCCAAAAACTATACAAGTACCTATTGTTTTATTAGAAAGACATTGAAATGGTGGCGAAAGCTATTTTTTTGGGGCTTAGAAGTTAGTGCAGTAAATTTGTACATTTACTACAAGGAGTCAACAAAACAAACGGTGAGAAGTATAATTCGCATGTGAAATTCATTAGGGAGTTAGTTGCAGAACTTGTTAGGGACTACAGGATGGGTGGTACAACTCCCAGGGCCCGACCAAAACCTTCAGGCCCTATACAGCGATTGAATGGAAACTGCACATCATCATGCCACACCCTGAAAAAATACGTAAGGATTGTGTGGTTTGTTCTAAAAGAAAAGTTGTTGGAGTAAGAAGAGAGGCAATTTACTTTCGAAACATTTGAAAACAAACCAGGGCTTCATGTGGGAGAAGGTTTTAGAAAACACCATTGCTTGGAAAAATTTAAAGATTATTGAATATATGTAGCTTATCACTGAATCTAAAAGCCAAATATGTCAAATTAACACTTTTATTTAGAAAGATATTGAATTTTATTTTGTAATCTGCTCTCATTCTTAAATTCA
The DNA here is from genome assembly GCA_963169105.1 of Ceriagrion tenellum. Taxonomy (NCBI): domain Eukaryota; kingdom Metazoa; phylum Arthropoda; class Insecta; order Odonata; family Coenagrionidae; genus Ceriagrion; species Ceriagrion tenellum. Next base: position 56,556,692 of record OY720636.1, on the reverse strand, counting down.
TGGGTATTTGAAAATTAAATTTCGAGTGGACTACAAGTATAGGGGCTGAAAAATTCTGAGTGAAAAGGGTTAATACAATAAAGAATCATAAAATAACTATACTTCACAGTTCCCTTAGCTAATGCTTTAACATCTGCAATCACGGTGTGAAATTCAGTTTAAAAAATGCAAATAGAGTTAAGGTTGTTAATAAAAATATAAGCGTATATTAAAATGAATTTCAAGAGAATTTAACTTTCGTAATCTGTTATCAATGGAGAGGAGCAACTACCATGGGCATTTAAGATAGGCATTTGTTTCTCACATCTAGGTGGTCGCTAGGCGACGGTAGCTGGCTCAACTCTGCTTTAAGTCATCTGCTCCGTGCAATCAGAGGAAGAATAGGAGAGGGACTCTGCCTATTCCCAAAATAATTCCTCTCATAGCACTATTATTAGAATACTTCATTATATTTGTTTATAATAAAATTATATAAAATTGTGTGAAAAACTATAGGGTATATTAAAATAAATTGTACAAGGATTTGATTTTCTTAGTCCACGGTCAGTAAAAAGGAGCAACTACTATGGGCACTTAACCCTCTCAGTGCTACCTCCTGCCAGCCAAAGTGAAGGAGAAACTTGGTCTTACATAGACAACATGGATATTATCCCCATCCACGTTTCCCCATACCATCAATTAGTTATTTTATTTCCCAGCTCTAACTTATGGCTAATTTTCTAATGATGGTATATTGTTATCATGTTGTTTCATGTTAAGATATGAAAATACTCTCTCTCAATTGCAATGGGGCTTTGAATACTTGTTAACACAGCATGCAGACATTAGATGGGGTTGCCTGGGCTGGGAGCTCATAATATGGTTAGATGAACACAGGAGGGGAAGGGGCTGAGAGTCTTGCTGGCAGCCAAGTTGGGAGTGACCTTGTTTAGTATGACTCATTTAAGTGCTTCATCAGAGGAGGGCTCTAAGGATGGGGTGGAGTAATTTTGGCATCAAGTGAAATAGGAAATGCGGCACAAGATGGGAAACAAAGTTTTGAAAGAAGAGATCTCCCAGATTGGGATACCAGGCAGGGGTAAGAAGGTCAGAGGAAGGTCTGTGGCTGGAGTTGATGATTCTGTCTCTTCATTAGTTCAGGTTCACACACAATTAATAGGCTTTCACAGTTGCAAATTTTTTTAAGAGCTATTGGCTACAACAGGTATCCCTGTCCAATTTTTCATGATTTTATCTCACCATTTTTCTGTCCATAAACAAGTTTGAGAATTTGTACTGCTGCATATCGATATGCAAGGCAGTGAGTATGGTATGTGGTGCTGTGAGTGAGTTTTAACCAAAGGAGAATTGTTGATATTATGGCAATGCTGCTGAGTCAAAACAAAATCATCCATGCATTAAGATATTGATATAATGTTCAAGAAACCTTTTTCCCTGTCACTTAAGGTCTAACTGATACATCATTCACAAATTTCACTTGATTGATGCTTCAAGGCCAGCAATGCTGATATGTAAGGTGTCTACATCTATAAAAAGAGTTTTGCTAGTTTTGCTGAAGCAGTTTTCCACCATTATTTGTAAAATCTAACATCATTTTTCCCGGGGACCAGGCCTGGTTTCATTATTTCAAACGCAAAGCATTTTTGAAACTTCGTATTTTCAAAGAGCACCACGTATTTAGAGTAGGCTTTTCACCAGGATAAACAATTTTGCTCTGTATTATTAAAGCTTTATACTTCCCAGCTTCATGTTTTTGAGTGTTTAATGCATTCAAGAAAATTTATAAAGGGGACCTAATTGATCGATTGGAAAGCATGACAATCAACAGCCAAATAAGAGTAGAAAATAAAACATACTTCATCATTATAAACAAAACATATTAACAGTGTGTGAAAAGTTTAACAGTATATTACCATAGAAATTTGCATCAAATATCCATGATCCCCCAGCTTTGGCAGGAATAAATAAGAGGCCTATGCAGGTGGCTAGCATGAAAATGGCTAAATCAAATAAAAAAGGTGCTATCCAAAAGAGAATGGAAAATGATTTCATGGCCATGAGCTGCAAATGGCGGGCACCACTAGCACCTTCCAAAGTTGGTAACATTGTAAAAAATACACAGATCATGCTAAATCCTTGAAGGCCAAATAACATCCACATAACAGCAGCAGTAATGGCAGTCTCCTTCAGAGAACTGTGTGCCTATAACAAGACAAGAAATATAATCACCATCTGCCATTCATATTTAGAAACAGCACCGAAATCAACTACCCTGACTTTGTAGAAAGACTGAAATGACAGGAAAAAATGATTTGCCAAGAAAGAAATTAGAAATTAAATTAATGCTATACAGCACATTACTTAAATGTTTCTGCCATAATGTGTATAAAAATAAGTATCAAAATCAAAAACAATTTCATGTCATAGAATTATGATAGAATTGAAGATATAGAAATATACATTTCACTAGTGTTATGCATTTTTTCTGTGGCAGGAGAAATACAGGCACATACAAACACTCTACCACATTCAATAATTCCAAGGTGCTTTTATTCAATTAGTGTCTCCACAATTATATGCCTGACCAAAGTTATTTTCTGGATTTTTCTGCATTTAACACTTAACTTTTTAAGGCATTTATTATGTATCTACAATAATACAGTTTGCACACATAATTCACTGACTTATCTCAGTCACACATTATATTGAAAGACTTAACATCAGCATGCCAACCAAAATACTAACTCACAATTGATAAGGAAAAAAAAGTTTTGGCTAAAGCGTACTACTCACCAGCTTAATGTGAGGAAACGGATGATTAGTGGCAGTGATTGAGCGTTGAGTTGAATTTGTCAGCAAGCGAAGAAGGGTGGTTGTAGCAAGGTTCAAGGATGTAGGGCAAGAATGCATAAGAGTGGTTGAATAAAATACCGTTATTTCATTTTTGTCAAAGGCTGCTGATACAATAAAATTCTCTCTATAGTCACCCTCTTCAACCTTAGCAGCACTTAGAAGGGCATCTGACACTTCACCCCAATCCACTCTCTTCACATTTGTCCTTTTATTGGTAAGAAGTGTCGAATACATGTTTTCAGCCTAAAAATAAATACATGTGGTGGAGGGTAAGTGAGAATGCATCTCTAACAGCAGGAAAGCAATTGATTAACCTCTGTGCTGACTCTTGCCAGCGGTACTAGCGAGAAATGCGGAGGGTAATTTAATGAAATGTACTATTTTAGGAAAAAAATAATATGAATTTGTTGTTTAAAATATCCATAAGAAGTTTTTTTATTGTGTATTAATTGGATTAGGTACTAAAAATAATAGAATTTTAAATCGTCTAAAAAGTAATTGTTATTATATTAGTGTACTAAATTTGAACAATTTTTGCTCATGAGCTGATGCTGGCTCACGGCCCACTGCACTTTTCGCCCGAGATGCAAAAAGGGAAAGAAATCAATATAACCAAATGGATCAGCCTTCCAAATCAGGCACTACCTACATATTCTATCACTACCATACCTCAAATGCATTATGTAATGTTATTCAATGAAATCCTGCATTAATTGTCAGTTAACAAATGATTAAGCATTTAAAACCTCAACATTTTAAACCAGAATGACTTCTGTCAAGCATTTCATTCTTAGGATATGATTCATCCCAATATCTCGGCAGGATTCATGTATTCAGCATATACTACAGTTTATGTTCAGCATATACCTACCCTGAATCATAAACCTTGACCTGCATAAAATTGATGGAAAGAGCTTGCTCAAGCTCCTGACATGCAAGTTAATTGTATTTAAACAACACATTCACCACATAATTATAATCAATCTTATTATCCATGTCATTGGCCATGACATGCCTCCTAGTTTTACAATCATCATGTCTCCCAAATAGGAATTATTTCTTTTTCACAAGACATTGTTCTTCGAGGTTTGTTTGATATTCACATAGTTATCATTATTCTTGTTACCATGCATATACGACTGTGTTTGGATACATTCATTTGTTCAATTAATGGAAGGTAGGTATATCACAAAAATGAAGCCATGAGATCTTACATAAAAGTTAAATACTCATAGGAAAGTATACATTACTTACCATGTTTAACCTAGATAAAACTTTGACATTGGTCCACACCATGGACTTAGCATATACAGGACTGGGCACTTCCTGCTCTATTTGTCGCCGGGAGGAAACTATTAGCGTAGGTGGCAGCACCATAGCTCGCCCTATAAAACTTTGTTTTTGCAAGGCAAAGACACATAAGTGATCTGAGTTCTGTTTTTTACAGCGAATATTTGCAGTTTCAAAGTACACGTTTCAAGGTTTAAGAGGATAGTAGAAGGATGTCTGGTCATCGGTGCATTGCACCGGGATGCACTTCAGGTTACGAAAGTAACCTGGAGAAGGTGCGATTTTTTTAGTCCCCAAGGATTTGGACAAGCTTAAGAAATGGGCAAATGCAATTCCTAGGAGAGATATATTTGACATTAAGCCAGGGCAGAGGGTGTGCCAGAAGCATTTTTTGCCCAAAGATATTATATGAAAGAAACCCTAATACGACCAGAATGGGAAAGTAATATCTGAGGTTCGTATCGTTTCAATGTTATTCCATAGCAGTTCCCTCATTTACTATTTGATGTCTCAGTCTGATTAATATGAAATTAATCACTGGTGCGAAATTATTCACAGTTTTTTATTTATCATCACCTCAGATAGCGTTAAATGTTTGGAAATCATGTAATTGATCGTATTCATCGACATGTTAAGCCAACCCACGTGTGATGAATATTTTGCAGCAATTATATGAGCAGCCACAAGTACTGGGGGATGCTGTGCCATCACAATTTCCAAATTGCCCCAGATATTTATCAGCTACCCCAAATAATAAGAGGAAACCACCACGTGAGCGAGGTTTATCTCTCCTCGTCTTGAAGAAGAAGATGGAGGAAATATTCACCCCTGAAAATAGTGCACCAGGTAAGAAATATTTAACTTTCGGTAAAGTGTGGCTTCCTGCATACCAGTGTGAAAAATTTTTACCCACTTTTATTTGTTTTATCACCACGAAATTTACGTCACATTATAAGCAAACATTGAGTATTCGTAAAATATTTTACTTTGCTGACATCTGAATTTAACTAGAAATAGGAAGCAATCACACATGCAAAGTGTGTTTTTCCTGGTCCACCATGAAAACTTTTCCTCTTCTGCCCCCTACGTGCCACTGAAATGGACCGGAGGCATAGCTACGATGTACTGCAAAACACACTTCACTCCCACATAAACACTTCCGTGTTTGAACACTATTTTCAATGCATTTTGAAGGCACTTTTTCTTAGAATTCAGCTTTTTACACCAAACTTTTAAGACACTTTCGCTCTTTCCTCAGCATTTCACAAATATGAATAATCCTGCTATGTCATCTTCATACACTTTATTAACACTTTCAGCTCAGGTAACATCCGATCCCTGCCAATCCACTGCAGGCCTGACTCCGCTAACACGAAGGTCTGTATCGCATTCACTTGTAAAAAAATTGCTACTTTGGCAGATTATGGCGTTCACCCACCACAAAGGTCAGAAGAGATATGATACTTCCTACCTCCTCTCCGACACCGTAATTGTCGATTCATTGTTGACTACTAATTGGGCGATTAATGAGCCATACTTACAAACAATATAAATGTACCAACCATGAATGATGCCTCCCTCAGGCCACCTTAATTTACTGTATAAACATAGTACATTGTTGCTATTGTTTAGCATTCTTCCAAGTTATAACAAATGGGTGACACATTAAAATTATTTTCTGTAATATGTTTATCTACAACGCCAAGGTGAATATTATCACAGCAGTTTTACCAGCCTCTACATCATTCTCCTTGGTAATGGGGGTTTGCTGTCCTCAAATTTTCTCTGAATGGCCTAATATCGCAGGTAATATAATTAACTTTTCCGTGATTAAAAAAGCACACCCTCACCTCCTCACTCACCAGTTAACCAGGTTATGTGTCAATTATGGAAAAAAATTCATAGCTGCAAACATGTACCTGCAGTTTGTTTTTTTTTTTAAGAAAAAAAAATTCCCTTGACAAACATCGGTGATTGGTAGGGTAAAGACTATCCATCGAACATATTTAATGGTTTATTTTCATTAGAAAAATACATCCCTCGAGCAAGTTGGTGATTACAAGCCTAAATGTTGTGGCCGCGGCAAGGTAGAAATGTATATTTTTTAGAAAAAAAACCACGTGTTTATTTTTAATAAAAAATGAAATATATGTCCAAGAGGTTTGAGATTAGAATGTAGTGGCCGCCTTTCTTCAACCATATACTTTTATACATGGTCGTGGGTACATCCTTTACACTTGTAATCACCAAATACTCGAGGGATTTTTTTTTTCTAAAAATGTACGTTCCTACATTGCAGTCAGGAAAACATATCGGCTTGTAATCATTAACTTGCTCGGGAGATTTTTTTCTAAGATATGCATATACTTTTTTACCTTGCCGCAGCTACAACATTTGAGCTTGAAATCACCAACTTACTCGAGGGAGTTTTACTTAAAAAAATTGAACTTCAAACTTAGTGCTTACTAAAAATGGCCAAATTCTCGCCCGCAATTCCCTAAAAATCACAAAATAGGCTTTCCCAAATCTTAAAAATGTCATATTCGTTATTCAAAATGGGCATTTTGGGCCAGCGATTTTTTTTTCTTCACGGGCCTGCAAAATTATGGGCTGGGGAAAATAAGATCATTTTTTAGAGATACTATTAGAAACACTTAATCGTAAAACATGAATTCCAAACAACATGCACACTGGAAAATGCCCTTATTTTCCCTTGCAGCTTTCCAAAAATACGAAAATGGTGTCACTAATTCTTGGAAATGCCATGTTCACTATTCAAAATGGCCATTTAGGGTACCGTCCTTCAGTCCTTAATTCTATTGAAGACTTCTCTTTCCAATTAGAGGTTAAGCCGTTTACAACTCTGTGAGCTGAGTGCCGCCGATATGGAACTATAATACTATTGTAATTAAAGTGTGGAAATATACTACGTTATTACCCCTTTAACGATATGCCGTTAAAAGAATTGAACCGTAGTATAGATGATTGAGTTCCATATTTCTTTTACTAAATTAACATAGCTGATTGATCAACTGAAAGCCTAGCAGATTGCTTATGATGAGACAATTGTTTTGAAGTTTGTTGATCAAGACTTTATTTTTCCACGCATTCCTGTCTCATCGAATAAATAAGGAATAATACACATAAAGCTTCAGTGATTGATTCCAAATTCAAAAGCTGTAACTATCCAATCTCTTGGACAACGTTATCACCACACATGCTAAGGGCACAAGGGCTAGTGTTTGCCACCTATCACTTGGAACTATCGCTGGGCGACAATAATGGTGACATCGGCTTGCGTTGCCGAGGTGGGGGAGTTGCACTGGGCTGGTCCAAACCAATTTCACATCATTGAAGGTAATGATATCCAAACACCACAGATAGAGAAATGGCAGTGAGCATACTGAAAAATGGGGAAGCTGGGGGAGTAGATGAGATATCCAATAAATTGTTGAAGGCTGAGAGTAAATACAATGAAACAACTCTTTTACCTACCTGGAATTTACATTTTCCCTTGATTTATGACATTTTCTTGAGGCCTCCGCAAATTTTGAATATTTGTAATGAAATCTTAACCCACTATTGATACTTTCAAATTTTGAAATATTCTGCATTTTACGACTATTAATGAGTACCAAATAGGTAGTCAGTCACTGAAGGCATACCAACTGGCAACTGACGTCAGCACAAAAATTATGCAACTCCAAGTTTAAATATGCTCTGAGTTTATTATGAAGAAAAAGAGAATGCCAGGGTCAATTGTAATTAACCAAACATCCACAGGTAGCCTGGTTCATTTTCTGAAGAATACATAATTGTAATTAAAATTGTTTGATTACTGTCAAAATTCAGTTACTGGCATGACAGCAAAAAAAAGTACATTTTTCGAGCCTAAAGCAGAAATTTCAAAATTTGTCGGATTACTACATAAATAAGTTTTGGTTCGTTTGCCACTCTATTGCTCTCACACCAACCCTTCATGTTGCATAGTACAAGTGTTCCCTTATCAGTATCACGTTCCTTCAAACTCTTTCAGTTTTTCAGTTTTCATAAATATCATTTTCTACAGTTTCACTGTCTCCATCTACTGGGGCATAACATGCCACAATCACAACTCTTAAAATACCTTCCTTCTCAAGAGCCCAGAGGTATCTAGGGATTACTTAATTGTATGTCCATCCCAGCTACTTAGCTCTCTTATTTAGAGTCAAGGAAAAAAATAGATTTGATTTTATGTTCATCAATAAAATGAAGAATAAAAAAATTTACAAACCTGTAGACCATCAAAACCCCTTCCGGACACAAATGCATTTGAGTTCCTATAGTCCTGAATTGAAAATGCTAATGCTGGCTCACTGGATGGTTGATTGATAGCTGGATCAGCCATTTGAATGGCACAAACTAATAAAAATATTCCTATAATGGCCTGAAAAATGACATGTGCAATTATAATACAAATAAACAAACTGATAAAACCGAAAAACTACTGGAAAGTATTAATATTCAAAAAGGGGAGTCAATCAAAAACATTGGGCAGGTGATGAAAAAAATATGCTTCCAAATCTAAATTCAGTTAAAATCAAGGTAAAACAAATAGGAAAGTACATTTTAAGTTTATTCATATTATATAACAATACAATATCTGATTTGGGAAAGATATTTACTGGATATAGAAGTCCAAAAATATTTTCCATTGAACCAGAATCCAGTGGAGTGAGTTTTCGAACTAGTCATTAAATATTAACACACCTTGTTTTCAATATTTTCTTATTTTCAATAAGGTATGTTAATTTACTTTCAGTTTTTAGCATGTTTAACCTATCTAACCCATGTACATTATATACCATTATTAAGCATTGGACTCTTCACCCTCTAGACATGGCAAGTTAGATATGCCTATGAGAACAAGCAGATGCCATACTATGCCACATATAATAATTGAATAAGCACAATAATGCATATGCAGGTTATGTTCTTGTGTTTCCTACCAGGTCCTTTTTTGATCATCATTGATGCTTAAGGGCTTACTATGGCATTGTCACCAGGTTGTGCTGAGCACTGAAAGTGTAAGACATTTATACTATAAGGGCCGTTTTACTGAGTTTCTTCATACCAGACATGGGGCCACAGTGGGCAGTCACTGATTTGGCTAATTCTTGTTCTATCCAAACACACCTCAACAGTGAATGCCCACCCAGATTCTTCCTGATTTGGAGGTCTGCAGCTAAATGGCACTGACAGTTAAATTATCTAACACTTATGGCTCAACACACCAAAAAGCAAAACAATGAATAATCCTTGAAACTTCAGAGGCAACCAACTAATGGATCCGATGAGAAACCCAAAAACTCCTCCAACAATTCATTTGCAAGAAAAACCTTTGACCTAATGATTCTTAATGTGGTATTTAACCAGCTACTGACTTAAGAAACACAATAAGTGCAAATAAGGAATACATATATGCAGAATCATGGCTAATGATAACTATGATGAGCAATTTAATAAATAAACAAATTATAAAATACACTCAAGAATAATCATTAAATAAAGTATCCTCATAAATTTACCTCCATTAAAAACAGAACCCATTTGCTTTTCATAAACAGTGCCTTCTTGAGAAAGAACACTTTAGCTTGCTGACAGTATAAACGCATTCCTGAAACCTTCACATTGACTGAAAAAAAATGAATCAAATGGTAATGGCCAGAGAAACAAATCATTAAGGTTAATATTCATAACTATATCATAAATTATACACCGGACTGTTTTATAGTAATGTGTATTTCACCAAAAAATAACATAGTTACTTATTCTTACCATTCTGAAGTGTATTATCCAATACCTCATCCAAAGGGGAATGGCTATTAGGTCGGCCATCAATCATATCTCCTTCCATCAACTTTCCCACCCTGTACACAATAACAAAAAATACACATTTTTAGAGTTTTTCTCCAGTTTTTTTTCCATCTGACTCAGCAAAGGGAAGCCAAATACAGAGATACCCCATTAATACACTTTAATAGGGGACAAAAGAAAAAAGTATGCACACCCCGAGAAAATTTCAAGGGAAATCCTAATTTGCTGGACATGGAAGCAAAAAGTAACCAAATGAATCATAATTTTAACTAAATAAATTATAAGTACATCTAGTGGATGTAGCCGGCAGGTGCAATTCGCCGGGAAAAAACCTAATTAATGTTCCTTAATTTCAAGTTAACTGGATGATCAGGGCATTAATCACAATAACATAGTTTTTAGGTTTAAACCCAACTGTTGCATTAACGGCATAAGTTTGTCCTTAAAAAAAAATACTTCACTCATTTATGCCTTTCTATTGACTGCATAGTTTGTAAGCAATGTCCTAAGGTTAAAAAAAGTGGATTACTGGATTTTTGTAAAGCAGAGGACATCAGTCTCTCACTGCCTTCATAATGAGCTCCAAATACAACAGAGAGACAAGCTCTGCAGTAGTTTCCTCCATGGTTAGAATCCCCTTAAAGGTCTCAAGAGTTTTCTGTCAGGATATTAAAAAAAAGACCTATCTAGTCTTCATTAAAAATGTCTTTTAGAGCATAGCCATCAACAAGATTACACTAAGTTAAGGACTTCCAGTAAGAAACAATTTCAGGATATACACTTATAGATCCACCACAGAAGGTTTAAGAGACAATATTGAATTTTGAAAGTCCATCCAGCCACTTGATGCTTTGAATTCAACTCCAAATTTTCTTTTAACAAAACTCCACTAATTGGTATATCAGCAGTTTTGGAAGATGATTGAAGGCATAATCTTCAATACTTCTTCGGGTTCAATATATTTGGGAGTATTCAATGTATAATAATTCTCTTTAGCCAGGAACACTAAGTCCTTGCATATGAGTCGACTTTTTACAAAATGTTGATTTTTTCACCATTAATAATGATGTTCTCACATGCTAATTTGCCATTTGGAAATACACTTCCTCACAACTTCCAGTGAGTAATGTACACAAAGAGAACGTAAGTGATAAGTTTATTGAAAACACAAGATGAATGGCGACACGGCACCAATTTAGAGATACATATAAAAAAGAAAGACTGCTGAGAAGTTTGAACACCGGAGTTAACGGTATGTTATCCTTAAGCTATTGAGACAACAAAATTGGCACATTAGCTAGCTAAATAACACTTGATTAAAAATCTTCATGGCATACAATAAATTTAAAAAGACATGCACCATTCTAAGAAATTGTTCCATCCAAAAAGAACTCAGATTACAACCATTAAATACTACACATACACATTTTTCAGCAATTCTAGTGTGGTGTAATTCGTGCCATATAAAAAATAAATGTGATACTTTACCAAATCAAATAATCAGCCAGGAGCAGAAATAAACCATGGATGCTTGGCTTTCTAGGCCAATGCAGAGACCATTATGCTACCCAGGCTTCTTAATTCCTCCGGCAATTTAATTATACTTTGTTATTGAAACTTAAAAATACATAATTAGTGAAATGCTATCATTCACTGAGTGAATTTTTGAATAAGCAGCAATTGTAATGCATGATATGTCACTATTACTATACATATATTTGTATTGCTCAACCCTTTGTTGACTCCTATACCTGCGCCACTTGTCTATGGACAATAAAAAACATTATTTTTATCATTATAGTGAAGTCTACTTACTCAAGGAATACTTCTTCAAGAGTAGTGACTGAGAGGGAAACACCACTTATTCCAAGGGCCTTTTTTTCTTCATCAAGGCGAGTGAATACTTTTGGAAAATGACTAGTTGCACTTGAAGGTAGAGTATATGATACTTCATCACCAGATTGATTTCTCACAGTAGAACCAGGCACATATTCCTTAATCAAATCTGTTATTCTTGAAGTGGCTTCAACTTTGTTAGCTGCCTTGTCAGAGAATAGTAGATTCAAGTGGTAACCAGCACCTGTTTATGGCAATCATTGAAAATCAATAACTTAAATGTGACAGAAAACTCTCCATAAACAAAATCAGAAAAACTTTTGAATGAAATTAACAATTTAAATTATTCACCGATTATATTCACTTCACTGATTCATTGACAGACTTCAAGAAAAATTCAACGTCCAGCCAAAAATAATCCGAAAACACTGTCATTTACTCAATGATAACAGATGGTGTTTTAGCTAAATTATGCTACAGGCACAATTTTTTGCAATTACTTAAATTGAAAGTTTTCTCTAACTAGTAGAAGGTGATCGGTCATATTTTTACACACACAACATAGAAATAATTTTCCTTTCATATTCACATTAAATTCTGATGCTAACCAGCTTTATTTACCTGGTCCTGTAAACCTATACTCCATGTAACTATCCAGCTTTGATCCCATCAGTCAACTAAACTTGATCAAGAACTTAACTTCAGAGACAGTGAATGTGGAATTAAGGTCTTAGAAATGTCTGATAAGTCATGAGCACAGATGATCTTGAAAATGTCTGATTATAGAAATGTCATGATAGAGATGAGCATATGCAGATGAAATGAATAATTGGACACTGACGGGTTACTATCAAAGAATAGTAAGTTAGAGAAGATATTTCACAGTGTTATTAGTCAATGCTGTGGCAACAAGATTCAATTTATTTAAATAAGTGGAATGAAGCATTCTTTGAAAGTATAATTGTTTACATGCCAGTGTTACCTAATGAGGGTCACTTGAGTAGTACAAAACTAAGGATGTTAAACCAGAACCAAGCATATAGTTTCGTTCCAGAATGTAACTATAGGCTTTCTTTTTTACTATAATTTCAGTTCAGAATGAAACTCTATATTCAGCTTGACTCGAGTTTCGTTAACGGAATGAGATTAGAATTTTGAACGAAATATAACGTTCTAGAACCATTCCTTCTTTTGAATTGTTTCAGTTCAAGTGAAGTGGCGGATGGACTTTAGGTTCGCAGTCATGGTTCAGGGCCCAATCGGGTCGTATCTGTGGGAATCATTGTCATTACTCGCACAGCAACAGCATAAACAATGGGAATCCCTATGGCAAATATCCCGTCAGCATATACTCGAGGACAATAACCTCTGCATTATCCCCCGTGATCCTTTGGATGCCATCTTGACAGTAGGGGACTGGGAGATGAGGGGCAGTGCATTGGCTAAAGGAAGGTGCCACATTCCTACTGGACACATACTGAGACTCATTGCATGTTGGCTGTTCAGATATTAGAGTTGCATTTTTGAGCTGTTTTCAACATTAATTTGTAGGTATACCATAAGGATTCCCATTGTTTACGCTGTTGCTGAGTGAGTACATGAAGGAATATTTGTCAACGATACCTCGAGATCAACCCCTAGCAGGCCGTCACACATCCCCTCTATACTGGTAGAGAGATTATAATGTCCAGCACAGAATTCAATATAGCCTACAATCCTCCTCCTACAAGCCTCCATAGGCTAAAATTTTTCACCATAAAAAAATCTGTGTGTAGGAGGCTGCAGTTAGCCCTGATGTGGTCATGGGGTGAAGGGAGAGGCTACCTCTCTTGATAGGTGAGGGCTACAGCCCAAAAGATATCTTTAATGCTGATGAGGCAGCCCTTTTTCACATTCAACTTCCAGATCATACGCTGAATGTAAAAAGAGAGGCCTGCAATGGGGGGAAAATGAGCAAAGCGCATTTTATGGTTCTCCTCAGCAGTATTACTGATGCCTCTGAGAAGTTAGCCCTGTTTGTGGTTGGCAAATAAGCAAAGCCTTGGTCTCTACAGAATGTAATGATGATGCCATGTCCATATTCTAGCAAAGAAAATGCCTGGATGACAGTGGCCTTACTCTGGCAGTGGCTGGCGGGAGTGGATGCTTCCATGGGGGGAAAAATAGGAAAATCGTTTTATTCCTTGACCGGTACACAGCTTACAGTTTGGAAGGGCTAATTTTAAGGAATGAGCGAGTTATTTTCTTCCCCCCTAAATACATCAGCAGACTACAACCGCTTGACCTAGGTATTATTTCTACCATCAAGAGGATCTACCAGCCCATGCTGATGGAGTAGTGGAGGAAGATGATGACCACGAGATAGAACGTCTGAACTCAGCGACAGTCAGTTAAGTACTGGATACATTACAAAAAATTCGTTTTGTGTACCAAAAGAAGTGAAAGCCTAATGAGCCCCTTCCGAAAAGAGGAAAGTGCAATAGCAAAGGAAATAAGAGGGGGGATAGCAAACTACATTGATATCTTAATTTAGAAGAAAATAAATTAAATACATATACTTGTTTTGAAATGTATCAAGGTTTTATGAATGATCCTGGCAAACGAGTTTTCCCTGAGTGATCAACGATATTTCACAGCAGAGGTAAGTAATTGGGTAGTCATTTATAACACCATTTTATTTAAAGAGAATGGTTATTTGGAAAGGGAAGTTATTATGTTTGGTCAGTACTATGTTTCCAATCAAATCATAATGTGCATTGGTTCTGGTATTCACAAATGTGACATCATTCAAATTCATGACTATAATTGCTAGTATTAAAGAGCTTACTTCCTTGGCATGCGACCTCCAGTTAGCCTAGTTCATTACAGGCGTCAACTTCCAACGTTAACTGTGAATTGGTTAATCTCAGGTCATCAGCGTTTATCTATGATTGGATGCCATTGCAGCCAATATTTCCATGCTGCCGTGTTCCACCATCCATGGATTTATTTACTATTTATGAGTGAGCGAGAGTATGGACAAGTACGAATATTATCAGTCCTTAATTACTGTGATTTTTGTTGTCGCATGCGCTGACACATCCATATGAAACAGAGTATTTAACACTAAACTGAAGTTGATGTTCACGTTGAAACCAATCATAAACTGGGTTTTACGTTCTCTAATTTATCTAAAGGAACAGAAGGAATAAGCATATGCAGTCCCTTGAGGAAATTTTAACCTTAAAATAAGTTATGCAAACCACTTTCCCTGAATTCATGATACAGCATTGGAACATTTAATTTGCCCCTTTAATTATGCAAATCACCTCCGAAGAACAAACTCCCAATTAGCAACTGGCAAAATTTTGGTTCCTTGCATTTCATTATCTAGAGGTTACACTGTACACCCTTATTTTTCAGCATATAGGCTCAATCATAAAAAATAAACAATTCAACAACCTGGATATACAACCAAATTATGTCCATCCAACTCACCATAGATATTTTTCAAGAATAGACTTGTGCCATAACATACTACTCGTCCATGTGCCATAATTGCAATTCTGTCTCCAAGAATATCTGCCTCTTCCATGTTATGTGTTGTCATTAAAACAGTATGATCTCCTCTCATGCTCTAGAGTAAAGATTTCAGTAACAATCATTACAATATTTTTTCTACTACTCGTAGGTAAAGCTATAATCTTTTTAAGAACAATAGTTTTTCAGGAAAGCACAAGCTGCATACCAATAAAAGATCCCACAAGTGCCGTCTTGATTCTGGATCCATCCCGGCAGTTGGTTCATCCAAAATTAAAATCTAGGAATCACACAAAGAAGGAAATTAGGAACATGAAATTTGCCGACTACCTTAGCACTACATCCAGAGAAAAATCGATGAATTTATTTACTTTTGATTTTCCAGCTAGGGCCATTCCAACACAGAGTTTCCGTTTCATTCCACCGGACAAATTTTTGGCAAGTTCATTCCTTTTGGTTTCTAATGCAAGTTTCTCCATTAAGTCATTTGTGGCTAATTTAGCATCCTGATAGGTCAGTCCTTTGCTCTGAAGAACAAATTTAAAATAATAAGATGTTTATTAGGTACCAGCGGAAGGTAACCATCGAAATTCAACGGATGTAAAAAACACAACTTATTTTATAAGAAAACCACAAAGCTTGAAGAATACTGTCAGCATGGTCATTTGAGGATCAAATCTCTAGTTGTCAGCGAAATATGCTATTGTTGATTTCAGAGAAAAATGTGAATTTTGCAGCTAAAAACATGATTTTTCACACAAATATGAAGTGTAAAAAAAACTGAATGAATTAGACACTTCATTTATTCAGCCATTTGATAAAAAACCCAGCCCTCCATCTTGAGTGAAAGTACTATTAAAAAGCAAAAAATCAAAGCACTGCACCCGATCCAATGCTTAGCATGGACCACCAGGGGGGCTTCGGGGGCCCTGAGGGCTTTTTAATATTGCATAAGTTACACCCAGGTATATTTTCTATCTACATGCAAAATTTCAGCTCAATCGGTCCATTAGTTTTTGCGTGATGGAGCCACATGACTTCAACCATATCAAAGATTATTGTGTACACAGTCATTGCTCCCAAGAATAAATTTAAGTGGACTGGGAATCAAACTGCAGACATTTGGTTTACAGATTTAATGTGCATACCACTACGACGTCCAGAACTTAAGATTCTTAACCTTCCAGCAGGGGATAACAAGTACTGAAAGTATAGAAGTCAGTTTTTGACATTGAAATACCATTCACCATGAGGGGGCCAACTTTGCTATTACCTCAATATTCAACTACCCTTCATAGTGAGCAGAAATTCTTTTCTGAGAGGCAGTTTCCAGAAAAGAAAAAAGTGAAACGTGAAGGTGAAGTCCATACATTGTGTGCTGTGAGGCCCAGTGAATTTTTGACCACTAAAAGTCTGGATGCAGATTTCTTTTTATTATACCAGACATTGATTTGTGACATTGTTAACAATAAGTGAACAAAATTTAATTGCATATCATTGTATTTTAACCCTATTTTTATATTATTTTTCCAAGAATATTTCTTAAATACTACATAAAAACATACATGTCAATAAATTATAAAAACTTCATCAGCATCAAACAAATAATTGTCCCATTTGAAAAATTTTTAAGACAGCAGTTCTATAGTAGAAGCCAAAAACCAGGACATTTCTCATTCAAGTAACACACAAAAATAAATATAGAACACAAAAAATATTCGTCTCATAAAGTCTAACACTGCATTAAATAATATAAATATGTACTGCTGTTACTCATTTTGTGATGAACCAACTGGTTAAGTTATAATCAACTCATACACTTGAGTATCCATGAAAAATTAAATGGAATAGACTACATCAGGTGAAGATGTAGCATATGTGATGAAACCTATTAATCAAATTAAAACTGCAAGAAAAAATTACAGGGCTATTTTATATTTCCTACTGGATTTTGACTGAGTAAAGCCCATAACCATCAATTTATCAAGTACCCAAAGTAAAAAATCCAAAGGTAGTAATTTCTACTTGCTTAAAATTATAAAGCGATTACAGTTTTTCATTTCTAAAGCCCTGGTTACACGATACATTAACCCATATGAGTTAATGTACGAATGCATGAACGCGTGAATGAAGGCGAAAATTCATCATGTAACCACACCAACTTGAACAAATGCATGAACGCGTGAACAGGAAAATAGAACCTGTTCTATTCGGTTCATGCATTCCTTCATGAACTTGTACATGAACACGTATGGGTTAATGTATCGTGTAACCAGGCCTCAAGAGTATAAAGTCATGCCTTATTTCCAATGTAATTTTCATACTTTTACAAGCATTAGAAAAAGAGCTTCTCTAGAGCATTAAGAAAAAACTTAATGCTCTAGAGAAAATACCTAAAAGTACCAACTTAACAACTCACCATAGAAAAAAACATTAAGTGCTCCCACACAGTGAGATCAGGAAAGAGCATGTTGTGCTGGGGACAAAGACCTAAGCTTTCCCTAATTTTATCCATTTTCTTCTTGATATCATAACCATTCACCAAGACCCTTCCTTCTGTTGCTGAGCAAATTCCTGCCAATAAAAAATCAACATCTATGATACTTGATATTTAGATGTTTACATTTACCTTGTCAAATTGATTCATACATCTTTCATATATTTAATATAAAAAATATCTAATCAAAGCTTAAAGAGAGCATTGCATCAAAAAAAGTTTCATTAAATCTATGGATGGGTGGGTTCCACATTTAATTTAATTCCAGTTCAGTTCCTGGTTCAGGTTCTTAATTTAGATAACCCTAATTGAATGCAAAACACTAGTGGCAGACAACAAAACGCATTAAGTTTTGGCCATTAAATGTTGCTTCCCTGATATGTCAACAAGGATCGCCGGCTAGTAAAAGCCAGTATACTGAGATAAGCCGGCAGAGACACTGATGAGACACACCCCACTGCAGCTACAGCCAACTCTAACCAGAGTGCTCTTAATGAATTATTGACTTGCCACTATTGTATATGCTTACCACACATTAACACTTTTTGTGCAGAACAAGAACTGGTGGTGATTATTAATTTCAATCATCACACTCAGTGACACACTCGTGTTCAGGATGGATTAATGGAAGAGGATGGATTATTAAGGCATTGCTATATGCCATACCTGTGAGAATGGATATCAATGTTGTCTTGCCAGCTCCATTGTGACCAAGCAATGCTGTGATTTCACCTTCCAGCATGTCCAAGGAAACATCATCAACTGCCACCTTTGCAGCTCCTCCTTCACCCAAGAATGAAAATAATGTTCCAAACACTTTCCTTACTCCCCTGACCTGAATGCCAGGATTTTTTCCAGGAGGAAGAGCTTCAAACACAAGTTTTTCATTTGAATCATATACTTGTCTTTGAATTTCATTCAAAGCAAATCTCTCATTTTCCCCACTGAAATATTCTTCTCGTCCAATAACTATGGAGTGTAGCTTCACAAAAAAATGCTGTAATTTAGGACAAAAATAACTATAAACATGGTGTTGTTCCAAGTGGAATATGGTCCACATTCAAATGATGAATAAGTAATATGAAGTATGAAATATCATTATCAAAAACATTAGGATTAAATTCATCTTATAGGATATGCAACAATGAATACATAATAAAACAGAATTCATTATCCCCTAATTCATTTCTTTTCATTAACATGGATCAATGCTCATTAATTTAATGACTGATTGAAATTATTGATAGCATTAGTAAGAGTTGAGTCAATTTTGTAGATACAGAAAATTTAAAGCTTATATATTTTACAAAAGTTTGGCCTGATTCTCAATAAAATAATAGCTTTGAAAATATTTTTTACCACAAACGTACACTTTGATGTCATTTTCAATAAACCAGGCAGTCAAGTATTAAACTCTGTGAGAAACAAAAACTAAAACATGTATTCCTATTTCAGGTAGCTGTTACAAAATCCATTGAAAACAAAGGTTAAGTTTAAACATTTGATGGCGAAAGTGTCAGCAGAAATATTAAGATTTTCCTCCACAAAATAACAAATACAAAAGCATCAACTCCCACATATAAGTAAATTGAAGTTATACTAACTTGGAATGGAAAGTACCATGGCCTGGCAACTCCAAATTCACCAGGAAATACTTCATCAAAATAATAAACAAGTAAAGCAAAGACAACATTAGAGCATAGAAGAATGACTAGAATGACACCCATTGATAGCTCATCTACTCTCCCCCCAGGTTGTTGCCACAAGTTCTTCCACTGCAGGCCAATACCTGAAAAATTATTTGTTTGAATAAAACAGAGCTTTGACAAAACCACAGGCAAAATAAAATAATATCACATCTTTTAGTATTTCAATAGATTATAATTAAAGAGAATATTAGAGAAAAAATCCTGAGACATGGCACTTACTTCCTCCTTCATAAATACCAATAACATCAAAGCCATATAAAAGGGCAGCATTTGGTAGAAGGCTTAAAAATACCTTTCCAAGAAGGTTAACACCTCTACTTTTCAGAAAAAATGGTGAAGCAGCCGATATTAACATCAGTAATAATGCGATTACAATACCAACGCTCACTAGAAATGAAAGGACACATGAGCAGTCATAGTACACAAAAATATATAATTACGTACACACAAATCGAAAAATATAAGTACTATCACTGATTTCAAAGAACAATTGCATCCGCATTATGAATCAATACACACAACTCCATTTGTTTTCAAACATCACTAATTATTAACATTAATAAAAATACACTTACCTTTGGGACAAAAGGAGCAAACAATAAACATTGAAGAGATTGAGGCAACACAATAAAGGAAAAGGAATAAAAAGACAAGAAATCCATCACTATATCTGGTAACTAGTTGTCCGTTGTACCCAACTTTCATAATGATCACGATAATCACCACATCAACCAGCATTACAGACAAGGTTGTAATGAACCAGCCAAACCACTGTAAGCCTTTCCTCATTCCCATCATACTCATCAGTTCCTGCAATGAGAATATTGATTGGTAAGCTACTTGCAATTACTACCACAAAAATATTGCCAACATGTGCAAATCACAAATTGTGTACTCATTGGGATCATGTTGGCAGTGGCTATAGTAATATCTTCCCATTCTGAGAGCCTTGCTTCAAATTCCAGACGAAATTGTTCCACGGAATCTTGACTCCAATCAAGGTATTGTGGAGAGCACTTCAAACATAGTTCTCTATCCGTCCAATAGGATGTTAATTAAAGGATTCCTGGCCACGAACGGTCAGCAGAACGTTAAATTTAAACAGAATAACTCTTCACCTTTCCTCCAAGTCCAGATGCAAAAACCTTCCCTCACCAAACTACCAACCTGTCCTCAATGGCAAACATATCAAACCACTCCCCCAATTAAACAACTAACTTAGTGTATTCCATATCAGATATTAAACACTAATTTAAGTACATTCTCCACCCAATGCTACATTTTATTCCATAGGGCCAGCCGTCAGTCAATTTGGACTTAAGCCAGATATTCATCATATTTCAGTGGTTTTGATGGAAATACTTTCCACATATGCTACCTAGTTCCAAAATGGATGGCTGAATAACACTGCTCAAGCTGATGTTAAATGCTCCATTGCCAATCTAGCAGTTGTATGTTGAATAAGTCATAGGCAGATAACTTCCCCTATTAAGTAAATCTTAATAGGGGAAGTCTTACAACGCCAGCAACCACCATTGGAGGGTTTCAAGAGGGCAATTCCACACAAACTCAACCAAATGGCTATGCACTAGTGGCTCGACCATCTCTGATTTTAATGATTTTTGGTACATATGAAGAATACAATAAGGAATGATGATTTGCCAAATATTTTTCCTCTATTATCATAAATGCCAATGTTATGACACTTCCAATATCACAAATTAGTGCCAATTGATCTTATCGTATCTCCAATAAATGACGACCTAGCAGTCAAATTTTAAATATAATGACGTTTTCATGATTGGAAGACATGAATCTGTGTTTTCAAATAACAATTGGCTTCATACACATATATTCTGAGCTCCTAGATGACTTTAATTTTTCCTATTTTTTTAAAATTTTGATCCATGTTCACGGCCTAATATCTCCAAAAATAATTATTAAATATGGTCAAACTTAATTCTTACTTTTGAGTTTGGCACATAGATCTTAGTTTGTCACTTACATGGATGTTTTAATTTGCCTTCCTAGCAAAGTAGGCAACATTATAACACAACTCCCAGGGGCATAGATTGCCCCCAAATGACTGGATGCTCAACATATGCATATGACAAAAAGGAAGAAAAGTGGTAGACACCAATCTCCCGAGACAGCTACAGTACTAAGGTGCATACCAACCAAACACTGAAAAAGTTGCAAATTCAATCCATGTTAACGTACGATCATTTCAAACTGTTGAATCTACTTTTTGTACATTAACCATATTTGTAATCTACTTTTTTCATTACCTTTTTTGTTCTTAATTTTTTTGTTTGTCTTCTGTTTTCCAAGAGTGCACGAGAATGTAATAAGAATCAGTCTGCCAAGAAAAGATTGTACATGAAGCACAGTATATTTCTATTTATTACCAATGGTACTACCAGGTTATAGGTCCAGGGAAATGAATCAAGATTAAGTAAAGGACATTCCTTTTAGAGATGTTACTCACTAACTATCCCTCTGAAGCTAAAAGTACTGATGTATTCAATTTCTTGTTGTGAATGGCATATGAATACCAAAAGGGAGATAAGTGAAAGTGACATTAAGAGTGACTTTAAGACTATGGCGACCCAGTTACAATCTCTACACAATCCCAAACATTGAGAAGCTCAGTAGCCACACTAATTATGGAAGCTGGAAGTTATCAATGACAATGAGTTCAATCTGAACCATTATGGCCTCATTTCAGAACCAGCATGGCTTCATTTCAGGAAAGTCAACCACAACTGCTTCCTTTCAGCTGATTGATAAAATCACAAGGGGGCTTTCCACTCAGAAAGAGATAACTGGACTTTTTTTTGACTTGTCCAAAGCTTTTGATAGAGTCGACCAGGACATACTCTATTATAAATTATACAATATTGGAATAAATGGTATTGCTTTGTCCTGGATTAAGTCTTACCTGTCTAGCCATAAGCAAATGGTCCAAATTCAAGCAGGCGCTTGCACATACAAGTCTAAGCTTGTTGAAACCAATTGTGGAGTACCTCAGGGTTCTATATTGGGCCCATTCCTGTTTATCATTTTCATTAATGACCTTCCCACTTACCAAACTGTTATGCGACTTTATATGCTGATGATACATCTACATTAAGTATGGGAGGTAATTTTGCTGATGCTACTAATTCTACTCGTGAAACCTTAGTTAAAATGTCAAACTGGTGTATGATGAACAACTTAACAATAAATGAGGGTAAAACTAGTTTTTTGCAATTCCATAATAAAATTAATCCACCAGTACTATCGTCTCTTTTTAGGGTGAATTCAAATAAATGTATCCGCAAGTCTAGCTCCAGAAAATTCTTGGGAATATCTATAAGTGAGAACCTCGATTGGTATCACCACATTCAAGAAACCATGAAAAAATGGCCATAGGGACATTTATGATTAAGAAGCTTGTCCCAACCGCCTCAGTGGAAATTCTAAAACTTGTGTACTATGCCAAAGTTCACTCTTACTTAGCATATGGAGTTTTCTTTTGGAGAAACTCTAGTGCAGCAATTAAGGCATTTTCCATGGAAAAGAGGTCAGTGAAGGCAATGGTTAATGTATCCATTAGGACTCCAGGAAGGCTCCTGTTTAAGGAGCTTCAAATAATGACTTTGCCATGTATATATATATTCTTCATGCTGCTGTTTTTGTAAAAATGAACCCATCTCTGTTTGTGCCTAACTCTAACATTTACTGTCACCTTACTTGTGGACGAGAGAATGTTCACCTAAGAACTCAGCCACTTGCTGTATCCAAGAAAGGCCCACACCACTCCTTGTCTATTATTTATAATAAACTGCCTTCTTGTATAAAAAATAAGTCCACTGTGGCTACTTTTAAAACAAATCTAAAAGAGTTCTTGCTCCAGAAATGCTATTACAGCATCAATGAGTTCCTTAGTGACAAATTGTAATTAAGCAAATAGTGTTACTATTGTTATATTCTTATGTGAGTACTTGTTTCGTCTTGATTTTCTGACCATGTTCTATGTCATGTAAATGACCTAAAGAACAATAAATTATATTATTATTATATGGGAGTGTCTGATACTGTCCAATATTTATTGAAGATTGCAGTCTTACGGTTTCTGGTTTCACATTAAAACATAAAGGTGAAGAGTTTGCCCCAAGTATGACAGATTGAAAGAGTTCAAATCTTTTGCTGAAAATCAAACTGATAAGAAAATCGAAGTTCTAAAAATAGATAATGGAGGAGAGTATTGCAGAAACTGGTGCTAACATGACTGGATTCTCCATGCATGCACATGATAAAAAGGAAGCATCGTAACATTGGTAGATACCTGTCTCCAATGACCACTAAGATAATAACTAAGGAATTCACCAAGAATTTTTGCTTTACCAGCAATTGCAAGGAGGCATGGCTGCCCCCTGGAAATACCTGGTAACTTAGGAAAAGTGGGTATCATAAGGTATTCAATACCCCACATTTCTCCAAAACAACTACCTCGATTCCCCCATGACATCCATACTCATCCTTCACGGCATAAAATAAGGTGTACATGGTATTAGGAAAATAAATTGTATATCAAACACTCCTACCCAAGTAACTAAAATACTAATAGTCTTTCACTCAGAACTACTGTGGTAAAGTCGTTTTGTTCTATACATCAGAGCAAAGACTAATTACATTCATGTACAGCTGAAGTACATTCAGGTATCAGACAGTAAGACATCCCACCTAATTCTAACATTATAATGATTACTAGCCACACAATGTACTGCAATGGAAAACAGAATGTTAATTAAAATAGACACTAACCTTCGCCCCAGATATCTTCTCTTCCATTACTCTTATTACTAGCACAATTAAATTGATGAAAAATGCCATCATAGTACAAAATGGCAAGATATATTTGAAGACATAATCTATTGCCTCAATTTTAAGATGTGAAGGGTATGGAAATGGTTGCAGATAAAACTGAAAAGAAATAAATCGGAAGGATTAATAACAAACAAATTAAACCATGGCAAAAATTTGGGGCAAATATAATTAGAAAAAAGCTGAAAGAACAAATCTATACTTGTTCCACAGGAACATGTTTCATATGAGATATAAATACCACAAACCTTATAATTCCAGTCCTTAGAATTTGGGGTGTTCAAAGAAAACCGAATAAACGCTTTATCCAGAGCCAATTGCAGTTTTATAAAACAGTGCTGGATATATGCATCTGAAATTGTGTACAGTTAAGCGTACCATAAGGAGAAATATTAATTTTTCACAGCTTTTAGTGCTGAAGTAATTAAAGAGCTATACCTGAAATGTACATCGGCCCCGGTTGTGGTGATTCCGGATACAAGTTCTCTGTGTCCCAATAAAAGTCATTTGGCCTTATTTTATACCTGAAGTCACCGAACGTACTTAAGTTGGTGGGATATTCTTCGAATACTATGCCAAATAGATTAGGAGTATACTCATTCTTCAGAGCAATGATCTCCTTTTCCATATCCACTTCATCGCTACATGGTTTGGAAGCTGAAACGTCATGAGGTTAGAAGGTAGAAGAAGAAGACTGAATCACAGTTAGTGAAGATTACACACATATATGACCTCACTACTTACTTATGCTGATCGAATCCACAGCACTCTCAATGATTTTCCTCGTAAAATTATTATCTGGGCTATATAATAAATGGAAACTAGAACATGACTGACTCGGCTCAAAAGCGTCAAAGGGTTCGCGTATACTTGGCTCATTTACAGACACAGGCTCTATTGAGGAAACATTACCGAGTAGAACGACAAGGAGTACAAAAAATAGAACGGGGAAAAAAACCTCTACAATGGACGATTTCCAATATCTTTTCCTCAGAATATAATTTTTACACGAAATAATCCCCAACTGACGGAAATACATTTTCATTTTACTAAGCTTAATTCGAACTGCTAACGACTGAGAATTTTTTACATCACTTCACAGAGCCTGAATGTTTTTCGTCGCCGCATGACATTCTTGGAAATATAAATTTATAGGCTGACTTCAGAACCGTGACTGATGGCAAACATGTAGATTCAATATAATCATGTCATGAACATAAAAACTAGAACATTTTCGGTTTGTAGTACTCATAGTGCACACAGTCCGAGCCCTCCCATTTCCCGAACTTCCGTCAACTTCCGTTGCCTTGGCCCCGAAAATTTATCCCAGGAAAAACAGGGCTACCAACATTTTCATAAAAGATGATACAATCGTAATTACGTGACATCATCTACATTAGAGTGTTATATATTGTTATATTATCTGTAACTTAAATTCGCTTACCCACTACCAGAGATATTAAATGACAAATTGGTAACTGTTTCAAAAAAGTATTCAGTGACTGTTTCGGATGACAGACATTCATTCTTAATTACAAGGAATATCAGCACATTCATATCGCTGAAAGTTCAGTATATTGTTACTATATCTTTTCACTATATAATGCATCTAATTAAAGTCGCGTATAATACCCACTATCAGAGATATAAAATGACAAACTGGTAACTGTTTCAAAAAAGGTATTCAGTGACTGATTCGGTGGACAGAGATTCATTTTTAATTACAAGGAATATTGTTAAGGTTGCTTCATAGTGACATTAATGAATAAGTATTTACTGGTTGTCAGTGGACATAGTGGTACCACAGTCTAAACTATTTTGTTTAGACTGTGGTCTGGGTGCTTCCACCATCACTTTAATTTTACCCTCAGCAGTACTTAATCCTTCCTTAGAAATGACAAAACCTAGGTACTCTAAACTATAACAAAACAATTGAAATTTATTCTCAGTTACCGTTAACCCTTTGTCGCTTAAGCATTCACAAACATGTTTTAAACGAGCGAAGTGCTCCTCTGCATTTTCACCGGTAATAATTATATCATCAAGGAAACAGGCCACTCCTTTTATCCTTTGAAGTGTCTGTCCCATGACTCTCTGCATGAAAGATTCCCGGTGCCAAAGATATCCCAAAACAAAGACGGTTATAAGAAAACAACCCCTTGTGGGTACTAATGGTACAATACTTCTTAAGAAGTAGGATGAAAGTAATTACTTTCATCCTCCAGTAAGAGTTGTTGATAAGCTTGTGATGGATCAATTTTAGAAAATTTCTCACCCTTTTGCAATACAGTGAAAAGATCCTCTATTCTTGGAATAGGGTGCCTATCCACCTCCAGATAAGGATTAAGTGTTACCTTGAAGTCTCCACAAATTCTTATTTGACCATTAGATTTCAAAACAGGAACAATGGGAGTTCTCCACTCACTTGAACTCACAGGGGATATAATTTCCTCATCCACTAATCGTTGCAACTCTCTCTCTACTTCAACTCGTAGTGAAAACGGTATTGGCCTAGGTTTGTGATACTTGGGAATTACATTTTTCTTAAGAGTTAATTTCTCGGGTTCCCATTTGTAACAACCTAACTTGTCCATAAAAATATTAGGATACTCCGCATAAAGGTTGTCAATCAATTTACCCTCAGACGTACTTTTGGTTACCTCACTTACATTGCTCACCTTTCCAGTATTACGGATAATAATTACAACTTAAAATTCCTGCATCCAATCCCGACCCAGTAATGGGTTAGAACCCTAAGCCACTACATACAAATCTAACAACAGATTCATAATATACATTAACTAGTAATTTTCCCACAGATTTAATTCGCTCCTTGGTATACGGACTTAAAATTAAGTCAGTTGGATGTAATTTTACATGACTCAGATTCTCATGATTAAAATTTTCAGATACCACTGATACACATGCACCGCTGTCAACCTCGAATTTTACTAGTTTTCCTTCTACTACCAAGTCAAGCGTGATTGGGTCAACTTTTAGTCTATTTAGGCCAATTGCAATTGGGCGTGATGCAGTGTCAATTTGGAGTAAATTAGATAGGTCATACGAGGTTTCGGCAGTTTCGGGTTCATCACTTTGTGACTCAGCTTCACTTATGAAATACTGTTTGTTCCCATAATAACTCTTACAGTTGCTACCCTGGTAAGATTTAGGCCGTTTTCGAACTTGGCAAACGCCTAGTTAATTCGATATCAACCTAGATATCTTGATTTCTAGGCAAGCAAAGTGAAATCCTTACTTGACACTTTCGTAAGCCCTTTTACGGCCTTCATCTCGTAAAACATACGAAAAGCGCCATCCGTGTCCATCATTATTGTGGGTGATTGAAGTGGGTTACTTCTTTAAAATGCTTCCCAACCTTATACGACAAATTAAAAGAGAATATTATTTTTAAAATCTTATTGCTTATGAATAAAATAATTCTCATATACCATAATATGGTGATTAACTATTATGCTTAGATTACTTGGGGCTGCTAAAGTGGACGACATATCGCTCACTGTATTTCACCACAATCAACGTCTTTATGCAAAAAAAGGATTTAAAATATTTTTTGCCTATGTGAAAATACACGTAACAATATATTAAAACTACCTATGATCTTCGACTGTTGACTGATAAATACGCGCGTTGTAGCTAACATAATTAAGCTGAAAACAAATTATATTTACTCTAATGGTTTATTGTCCCCCTTCTTTGATGAATGCAGTGAAAATCTCTCCAATGCTCAACGTTATTAACAATTATGATGTTCGTTAGCTAAAACTAATTTTGCCAATGAAATTATGGCTACCTGAGACTACTTTCCATCGGACCATATTTCTTTCAACGGGATCATTTTTTTTCTTTCCAGAGCAAGGAAAACAGAATTTGTAGGTTCAATGAAGTAAACAAGGGCGGAACATCTGCCATGTATGGAATTATTCACACAACTATTAGGTACCGAATCTTTTATCAGTATATTCACATTTGAAAAGCCTTTAAATATAGCGATTCATCAATTTTTCCGCAAAAAAATAATAAATATCACACAAATATACGTAGTAATGATAAAATTGTATCGCTTGAAGATTGCTTGATTTGCCAAGTTCGAAAACGGCCTTAGGCTTACCTTGAACATTCGGGTCGTTACGATTACCAGACTGAGAATCAGGCTTACCTTTCAAATTAAAAGCACGTTGTAGATGTCCTTTTTTATGACATACATTGCACACATACTCACGAAATCGACATTCTTTCGTGAAATGACCATTTTTTACACAGCAATAGCATTGCAGAGTTGTCCACTGCCCTGCGCTAACATCTATTCCCTTCCCTCTGCCATTGGTTCCTTGCCGTGCGATGTTTTGAAGCCCCGCGTTGTGGTGATTCATCAATGGAGCTGCATCCTTCTCTGTCGCCTCCATAGATGTCGCCAGCTGCACCGACTTGTCATACGTCAGCTTGTCCTCCCCCATCAGTCTCCGCTTGATCAGGATGTCTCGAATGCCGCTGACCAGTCGGTCCCTTAAGTACTCCGGCAGTTTGTCTCCGAAATCGCAGTACTTCGAAAGTTGTTTCAGCTGCACTACATATTCAGCAATTGTTTCGTGCTCCAACAGGTCCCGCCTGCTAAATTTGTAGCGTTCTATGATAAATGATGGCTTCGGGTGGTGTTTTTCAATTGCGGCTACTATTTCGTTGTACGATTTAGACGCTGGCTTATCAGGTCCTTAAGTAAGAAGTACCTTTTCAACCCCATCACAGTTAGTAGTGTGCTCACTTTTGTATCGCTTTTTATGTTGTTACAGCCCACAAAAAGTTCGAAACGTTCCACGTATGATGCCCACGTTTCTTCTGCACTGTCGAACGTTCCAATCGTGCCGATTAATGCCATATTTGCGTGGGGATAAACCATGTACCTTACTACTTGGTGTCCCACCACCCTTTTATCGGTTCAAAATTGCCGCGTGAATTATCGATTATCGTACTCGTCACCACTGTTATGTATGAACTAGAAATACGAAATAATACACAATTGAAATGACAGTTCATTACCATTCTGGGCAACAAAAGGTTGTTTATTTAAGCATCTCTATAGTCGCCACAACGGACGGACTGGACTCTTGACCAGCGGTCCACCAATGAGTAACTTCCGTTAGAATACATAACACTCAGATCGTGGGTTATATGAGGGAATTAAATGAATTCAACTTATTTCATCATTGTAACTAAAGTAATCGGTCTCTGGTAATGTATTTCAGTGACTCTCGTTATAATACTGTTACTTTTCACTAAACTGCTATTTACATTGGTACCCCTGATCTTGGGATAGATTTTCCTGGGCTAAAATCACGGAACCCGAATGTAAACAGTGGCCCTTTAAATTGGAGTGCCTTCACTGTGACGTAAGCATACGGGAGTAGCCATTTGGAAGAGTAATAAATAAAGTTGTGTGTTTCGTAGGACTCAAAAATATAATTGATGATTTTTAATCTAATTAACTTTCTTAGTTAACAACATTCAATTTTCATATACCTGTCGCCACTATGATAGTGCACATCAACAGGCAAACAGGTAGCGACACTCAATGTTAGAAAATGACAGCCAAGCAGACGAGGGCCAGAGACAGCGCGACAGCGCTTCACGTGTCCTTCTGCCCGAACCACTCTCCCTTCCCCTACCTCCCCCATCCTTTCCCCTCCATTCCCCATCCCCTTACCTTCTATTGCTGAGCGTGTTGCGTTCTCACGGGGAAAATGCAAAATACAGAAGATAAAAAAATGCCAATTTATTGTTGCACTTCCAAAACAGTCATGACAACGACAAATAAATAATACACTGCAAAGTACAAAATTTTACTAAAGAAATTACAAAAAAAGAACAATGTGCAGTAAGAACTTGAAAATGTACACAATGTATTAGAATCTAAGAATGAGCCATAGATATAGAAGTAACGTACAAAAATTTGAAATCATAAGTAATAATAATGTGAAATGTAAGCAGGAAGTTTATATAGTACAGTGAAAACTTGCAAAAATCTAAAAGGAAAAGCGAGCAAGTCATAACTGCTAGTTTTAAATGTAGTACCCTGCAATGAACAAATTTACTTGCAGCAAAGATGGAAGTAAAAAAAATGACACAGAAGGACGATAACTTCAAAATTAAAACAAATCCCAGTAACGATCAAAACTTGTCAGAGTTGAAGTTAAAGTTAATAATGTGATGCCATAACCCCAAGC
Organism: Ceriagrion tenellum; assembly: GCA_963169105.1. Lineage (NCBI taxonomy): Eukaryota > Metazoa > Arthropoda > Insecta > Odonata > Coenagrionidae > Ceriagrion > Ceriagrion tenellum. Next base: position 56,526,021 of record OY720636.1, on the reverse strand, counting down.
AGACTATACTCTCTCAAGACCAAAACTTATAAAAATACAATAAAAGCATGTAGATAAGGATGAAAACATAAAAGGACACTGAACGCAGAGATTTTTGTGCACAACAAATCCAGGAGAGCCCCAAATCTATCATACTTTGAATGCAAGAGCTAATTAAATGGTATTTATCTAAGAGTGCAGTACAGCCTATCCCAGCATACTAGAGAGGGAGGCTTCTGAGTCATGTCGTATGGCAAGCATTTGCAGACTTAAATTTCATATATTACTGCAATGAGGTTTAAGGAATTGTGTTAACTTGTCCATTTCTTAGCCTTAAGCCTGAATCACACAATAATTTTTTTCCGTCCCTCTGAGGGATAACTCCAATGATAGCTTTTCAGGGACCGTGACAAGCATAGCTCGAGCTATCATTTTCTGAATCACACGGTCATTTTGGCCGTCCCTTTTTCCATCATTTTTTCCGTCCCTTTACTCCTACTTACTGATTTCTACTCTAAATCCATTGAAAGCTGAATGGCATTAGAATTGCTCTTTGCAGCCGAGTGCTCTGATTGGCTAAATGGCAGAGTAAGGATGCCTCCAGGGACGGAATAAGGGGCGTGCCCAGTGACAGAAAAAGCATTAGGGATCCCTATCGCTGGAGCCATCCCTAACTTTGATCGCGTCACATGATCATTTTCTAGTGATCATTTGAGCTATCCTTTGAAAGGGACATAAGTTGCAGTATGAAATGAAATATCGAGTAAGTAAGATCACCATGCATTGCAACTCATGCCTTAAACAAGCATTTATCTATAAACTAAAGTGGACTGAGGCACTTAGATTTGTTAAAACAATGTGCAGTTGCGACCATTTAATGTCTAGAGTCATGATGAAGCAGAAGACTGATCTGCACAATCACATAACTAATCCCATGACCAGATATCGTGTCTCCAGATAGTAGGAGCAGGAAAGTGTCTCAAAGACTTGTACCCCATCAGTGTGCAGCAATGACTATAGTATCTCCAGAGCTTGAATCCATGTCTCATGAAGAAGATATATCAGTGGCTTGTTGTTGAAGACTGTCGAAGTTTTCCCTCAATGCTTGAGGAAGAAGTTTTCCCTAAATGCTGTTGAAGCTGAGCAGGTCAGCTCTCTTGACAGCTTTTGCCTATAAGCCAGGGACATCTGGGAAAAGTTAAACGAGTCCAAGAGTTAGATAATAGCAAAGAAAAACTTAGGGGATTTCTTCGGTTGAAATAAAAAAATGATAAAAAAGACTTACTAATATTTTACAGCTATTGCATGGGTAACAATGGCCTAGCTGATGGAAAACCTGTGAGCAGAAACTCAGTTTTCTTTTCCTCCATATAGAAGTTTTCAGTCTTATGAGTCAACTCTCAAACGCCAATGAGACTTTACCAGTTAGCTATCTGCTCAACTCTGAGTGAGGAAGAAATAAAGAAAAAAGAAGAAATTGGCAAAAAATTCCTATTACCGTAAACCGTTAATTCCGTTATTACGGTGTCTTTGTGACTACGGTGACTTTGTGACAAGAAATAATTTTGCACATTTTTGAATCGCGCGCCGCGACGTTTGAGCGAGAGCGAGATGCGAGAGCCCACTTATTACCTGGCCAAATATCTCACCGGATTATTAAATCCCTACGTGGGAACATGTGAGCGTCACATAAAAAATTCGGCACAGTTTGTGATGAACCTACAAAATTTCCACCTGCCTCAAACGGACATCATGGTCAGCTTCGATGTCGTGTCCCTATTCACTCGCGTTCCATTGAAGGAAACGCTTGAACTCCTTGAAGCTCGTTTTGACAACAAGACAGTGAGCCTATTTCATCATGTACTAACGTCAACATATTTCCTCTACAATCGGAAATTTTACGAGCAAGTGGATGGAGTACCAATGGGATCACCACTCTCTCCTGCCATCGTAAATTTCTACATGGAAGCGTTCGAGGAAAAAGCCCTTGCATCAGCCACGCTTAAACCGAAGCGCTATTTCCGCTACGTAGATGATACCTTTATTGTTTGGTCACATGGACCCAAGGCTCTACAGAACTTCCTTAAACACATGAATGAACAACATCCAAACATTCAATTCACGATGGAGATAGAGAAAAACAACAGTTTACCCTTCCTTGATATTTTAATCCAACGAAAGGAGGACGGTACTTTAGGTCACCGAGTTTATCGGAAACCAACGCACACAGACCTGTACCTTAATGGCCTAAGTCACCGCCATCCATCTCAAAAAAGAGCTGTTATCTCCACCCTCCTGCACCGTGCAAACATTATAGCAGACAAGGAAAGCCTCCCACAAGAAATAGAACACCTACGGGAAACATTCCGCAGAAATGGGTATACGGAGAGAGAGATTTCGCTGGCCCTGAATAGAGCTAGTGCCGAGCGCAAGGAGAGCCGTGTTGAAAGTTTTCTCGATCCTGATGTGTCTCCAAGGGAGAAGAAACCCGTTGCAAGAGCTTGTCTGCCTTATGTTTCAACCGTCGCCGGGGAAAATCTCTAGGATTCTGGCCAAACGGAAAACAGAAACAATCCACAAACCACCGAAAAAACTGCGTGGGGATTTAGTGCATGTGAAGGACGAATTGGGACTCAGAACACCTGGAGTTTACCGTATCCCATGTCAATGCGGGAAAGTATATATTGGAGAGACCGGGCGCACGATAGAGACCCGAATAAAAGAGCACAGGAGGTGTATTAGGCTGTTCCACCCGGAGAAATCCGCCCTGGCTGAACATAGCTTATCAGAAGATCATATCATCTCCTTTGATGAAGCTCAAGTGGTCTGTAAGTATATGTATTGGGATCGTCTCCTTAAAGAAGCCATTGAGATCAGGCAGGAAAAGAACAACTTAAATCGCGACTCTGGGTACATCCTAAGCAGGGAATGGAGACCGTTATTTCAAAAAATAACGGAAAGGAGGAGACAACAATGCCCCCCGGATTAAGCGGCTATATAAACGCAGGAAGGAAGGCCTGCATTTCATTACTGCTCAGAGGACGATGGAAGTGTTATCCATCGAAACGTCAGCCACAAAAATTCTTACTCGGCTAGAAGCCCGAGAATTATTTATTCAGATAATTCGCCGAGAAAGGACAAGATCGTACAATACTCCTCAGATAACTCGTACCCACGGAATTTAGTCTACTCACATGTCTATCCTGACATACCCATGTTTCACTACCATACAACAAAGTGGAGAGAAGTACGCTTTTGTACTCGGCGATTTTCGCTTCCTTAGAGAAGCACTCATTCCTTGATATGCTGCACATGCAACCTACCACTTTTCTTCCAGCATTCACACGTCTCTTTATCTCCTCATCTATCCGTCCATCTTTCGTAAACAACTTACCTAAGTACACAAAATAATCCAATTGCCCAATTACTTCACCATTCGCCCTCATCATACAGTTATTCTCCCCATTCTCCTTATCAAAAACTACTACTTTAGTCTTGCACGCATTTACCCTTAATTCCATTCTCTCTGTTGATTCACAAAATTTATCTAGGTGCTTCTGTAATCTAAATCAATCAATCTAACGCATATACAATCAAAACACAGTCGTTTTCACTACATGCATCTCTAACACATTTATCCATAAATACATTAAACAGCCATGGTGACATTATACGCATCCATGCTTTACGTCCTGTTTTGTCGCAAACCAATCACTCAACACCCCATTAACTCTATTACTTGCCTTGCCTTACTATTATCATACGACGCCATCATAACATTCAATAACTGCCCATTTACTCCATAGTCCTTAAAAACCTTCCACAACTTCTTTCTATTTACCCTATCATATGCCTTCTCTAAATCAACAAATGCACAATACCCTTTCTTTCGGACGCCCATATATTTTTCTATCACTTGCTGAAGCGAGAGAAGCTGGTCACTACATCCTCTCCCAGGCATAAACCCACACTGCACACCCCATATTCTGTCGGAAGTAATATTCCTCACTCTTTCGATTACAATTTTACTGAACACTTTTCCCGGAATGCTCAATAAACTAATGGCCCAAAAATTATTATATTCGGTCTTTCCTCCCTTCCCTTTGTACAATGGAACGATGATTGAATTCTTCCAATAAACTGGAACATCAGGAGCCTGAAAGCATAAATTATATAGTTCACACAGCCGACAAATGTGTAAGTTACACCCACACTTCAATATCTCACTGGATATCCCATCTACGCCTGCAGCCTTCCCATTTTTCAATACTCTCAATGCTGTTATGAACTCATTCTTACTAATCTCCTTTTCCATCACCACATTCTCGCATACTACTTCGCAAGGCTCATCCTCAGCGCCTGCAACATTATTGTATAATTCTTCAAAATACTCTCTCCAGCAGTCTCTGATATTGCTCTCATCCCACACAATCTCTCCACTTTTGTTCTTTACCGCATTCATTCCCCTGCCTTCACCAATCTTAGCCCTTTTTACCCACTTCCAAAACAGCTTTTTATTGCCCTCAAAATCGCAACACCATAATTTGCAACTAAGCATGTGAAGTCTCACTCACGCATGGCACTGGCATTTATTTGTACCGTCAATGGCAATCAAACTCGCCGATTAAAGCGTACATACTTCTTTTTAGATGAATTTAAAGGTATAATCAGGTACTGAAGCCGAAATGTCGTTCTTCTTTGGGCAAAGGAAATTAAACAGAAGACCGGCATCAGCCTTCAAGCGGGAAAATTCATCAATAGCTAAGTGCACATCCCGTGAAAATGCAACCCCTGCCACACCCCCGAGGTAATTCGTTGGACACATTCGTTGGTTTTTCTTGCGCCGGCAAGAAGAACGCCCAGCGCGAGGAGAAAAGAGAGGAGAGAGTGGCTGAAGGACCTAAGGGGGAGGACTTGAGGCTCGGGCCTCCTTCCCCTTCCCTGGCGGCCAGACGCCCACGGGGTTGACGAGGTTGAACAGCCTCATCAACTCGGGACGACGTAATCGGCGGATGTGGACGCGTTCTCCTGGAGAAGCTGCAAGTCACGCCGCACGCCTTTGTCCGCTAGCTGAGGATGAGGTTGAAGCGATTTTTGTCTACATACACTTTGGCGCGAAACTTGTTCTAATTGGCGATCTCAATTGATAGAAAGATCTCAATTGATGAAAGAAATTGTCTTTGTCGATTGGGTTTTTTTAATCAATTCATTGCTAATTTAACATGTACCCTTATGATAGATACGGTATATTACTTAATACTTCGATTACACCAGAAGCGTAGCTAGGGTTTTTAGCGTCCGGGGACTAAATCCATTTTGGCATCCCCCCATTTCCTCTCGAGACAAAGTGTGAGCCATAAGACGGTCCGTCGTGCTCATCTGAAAATACTGTTGTTAATTAGTTTTAGATCCTCAATTTTTTGGCATATTTTAACGGTAAAAAAATCAATGATGGTGCTATCGATAAATAATTCAATAACAGAGGATAGCGTCAAGAAGAAAGAATAAATTTAAAGAAAATAATGAAGAATTATTTTATACTAAAATCATTGTCAAATATAGCATCGCGAAAACTAAAAACAAGATTTGATTACCCGAAAAGTTAACATAAAGTAAAGAATATTTTTAAGCAAAAATTTAGATTCAATTTAACAACTTCAGTGAGAAATTCTCCTTGCCTTTGCTGCGGAAAAGTTATCAATTATTTCTTCTACATATTTGCGAAAAGTTCTTATGTTTCAACGTGTATACTGCTAGTAACCTCCCGTTTAACACTCAGGAAAGCCAAAGTTAACAGTCTTCCCTGACCCATGGATGTTATCAGGTAGAACATGATGATTGATTTTTAAATGGCTAGAAGAACTTTTGAAGCTCGCAATGGATATTGCAACAACCAGTATGATCTGAACACCAACTCTCAAATTTCGAAAATCATCCCAATACAGCAAAATAAAGTGAAACAGGCGTCGAAAGCCATTGTCCTTAGTATCATTCAATAATCCGTTCATTCAATGGACATCTCCAAGCCATCTATGTCTGGATCGTAAATGCTTTCCATAAAAATGTCTTTGTCGGAAACTACTTCAATTAGTTGTGCTAATCAGTTTCTATATGACAAAAAGAAGCCAATACTAAAATCAATTTTCTTCGAGCTGATGAATGTCTCCCAATTCTGCGGGTACATTGTAATAATTTTTGAAATTATATTGTTCATTTGGATCAGTATTTCACTTTCTGCTACGTGCTCCACACTTAATTTAAATGATTCAAGTTCGCTTAACGAAAAAATTACAGGGCAAAAATTTGACCAAATACCAAACAATCAATTATTAGGCATTCATATGTTTCCATCCTCTTCATTCCTACGGTAATTTTATTCTTCTTCCTCTACAGTTGTTTCGCTAAATCAAGAGAATTTTGGGGTATTACATAACTTTTTTTGGGAAATTCCCTTGTGAAGCCTGAATATCTCGAGCAACATTATGGAAATTCAAGGTACGCTCCTAAAACCATGTCTGAACCCGGTCAATCTTGGCAAGTTCATACAGTATTTTAGAACCGAAAATGAATCAAAAGCTCATATATTGAAATCCGATTTAACAACTGAATGGCATTACTTCTTGTATCTGAATTTTCATTCTGATCTCCTGCAGTATTTGAAATAGTCCTACTAATGTAAGCATTGTAGTAAATCATGTATTGGATTAAGAGCTTGTATTGTTGCACTCCAACAGATATCTGACTTTGACTTCCCTGATCATACCAAGACCCGTCTCCCACCGAAGGGCTCACCGTGAAAAATTAACATAGAGCGCACTGTACACAAAAATGTCTCACCTGCTACCACATGTCTAACAGCATGAGCCCAAACTAAATTAAGTGTGTGGTTTTCACAGTTAAACGTAGCTATTGAGTAGAGCGCAGCAAGTCTTTGATTCACTCTTGATTTGTAGCCAGACATAACAGATGAATGGTCGTTACACCGTAATCTTCGACAGGTAATTTATCCTTCTCTAGTTTTAGGTTTTCGATACTTGCTGTATCTTGTTTAGGAGTTTGACTGAATCCTAAGATATACTATTCACAAGTAACGTTTTCCTCGAAGTTCATACCTACATAATTAACGGTCTTCAACAGTTGCTCTTTTGGAAGCATTAGGAGTTGATTAAAATATTGCTTTTGAGTATTTGGCTCTCTGAATATCATATAAAAGTTTTTCTCGAACTTTGAACGCTACAAGCTTGATGAACTCAAATCTTATACATAAAATGTGGTCCATCATGACTGGAATGAATTCTGCTTCAGAAGTTACATAAAATTTATGGCGATCCTGTGACTACCTCGTGGCTTCAGTGGTGCTTTCGCTGAAGCCTCTTTGGGACAAATTTTTTTGTTAAAAATTTTATTCAGAAATAAAGCACTCATGAGTACTCGTCGCTACTTTCCTTCTCTTTAGCTATTTCATATTGAAACTATGGACCTATTTAACCACCTTTTTTATAAGCCTCATTTCCATTTCTTTCCATGATGTAAAATAATCCCGATGCCTTTGGATATTCTCGCGTGCAATATTTTCCCCGTTTTTTCCAACTATTTACACCATTATCAATTTCCAGAGAAGAGAAGTTACATAACTATGGAATGTCATCAGTGAGAGCAATGTTTTTAACAATATAAACCAGTAGTGTGAATTCAGTATTCTTTTAAATAATACGGGAGCGGTAAAAACTTTGCTATATTTGCACATTTAAGTACATGCCTCGCAACGTCTGCTCACCATGGCAAACAGGGCTACGTTCTGAGCGCTTATTTCGTTCTATCAGCCGATTCTTCTCGCCGGGCGCACTGGCTTCCATTGTGGTGCACTCGAGGTTGCCGACCTCAACGCCTTCGTTAAGTAGTTATCTCATCCGCCCTCGGCCCTCTCCAGAACCCTGCCACGCCCTCACCGTCCCCGCCCAAATCTGCGAACGGGAGGACCGGTATTCTTCCGACGGGCATTCAGAATCAATCAAGCGACGGCTCAGCACCCAGGCGTAAAAGTACCGGTATGACGGCGTTCTTCTCCATACTCCAGGATGTTCCGACGATGGGAACCCATTCCTCACGTGATTTACCTCCTATCCACCCATGCTAGGCAGACAGAGCGGTTTCAACATGAGTCGTTATAGGGTACTTTACATTTAGCTTCCGCAATCCAGAGAACTTCAGCGCATACTAGAACAGAAAATCGCAAATAAAAGAAACTAAACAGTGCCAAAAGAACGCCGCGTAATTCGAAAAGGTCGATAGAGTCTCTTGTTATTTCTAATTACGCTGAACAATTAAAAAGAAGTTTAATTTTACGTTGATTCCATTCTTTGGCTGCGAGGACACCACAACCGGTTCTGAAATTTTATTTGCCGAGTTCACCGTCACCACTTGCCTGTGCTGTCGGTGGCGCCGGCAATAATGCCGGACCGGACTACGTCTACTGGCTTCCATTTGATTACATTGCATCCGGCGCCGGAACTACTACAATCAAATCATTCATTAGACGAGATTAGAGATTATAGATTCAAGATTAGAGATTATAGATTAGATTATAGATTCAAGAAACGAGGTAGTTCATGCCCCAAAAACCACAAAAAAATTGAAAATTGTAGAAAATGTCTACTAATCAACTTGGTTTAATGCCGTTACACGCAGGCGCGAGCCGCGGGAGCGGAATTCGCGCGGGACAAACTAACGTGCCGGGATACCACTTCACGCAAACCGGCACGGATCCCGCCCAGCGGAACGCGGGACCGCCGCGAATAAATTCCAGTTCGCTGAACGTAGCGTTTGCCGTGTCCCGCGACCTTAGTCAAGAGCTAAGTTTCAATGAGAAATGACGATTTTAGAGCCTATTGGAGTTGCCAAACAGTAACATCCGTGACAATGGGCCTCATTTGTCAGACCAAAGGGCCCCAAGAGCCCTAAATTGGGCCGTAAGGGTTATAACTTAATACCAGTAAACAGTTGTTATGCTTCTTGTCCACTGTTGGTGATACAAGTTCAAAACTTTGAAGCCATAAGAAGACCCAAGATCTATGGAATATGGGTGGACCCCTGATAGACCATCGAGCCCCTTACCCAGTGATTTCTGCGGAAGCAATAATGTCCACTCCCTGCAACGACCACGAATGCTTCGCTTAAGTGTGCGCGGAAAAAATTCGAGCTCTTACAGCGCGATTGTTTTCAATTCAAATCAATTTCGACTTCCAGATTTCGCAAATTTCGCGCCCGCCTTCAGCTTTCGCGTCCTGCGCCGGTGTGCGTAAACCTTTAATAATTCATGATGAATAATAAAATATTTTACTATTTTCACTCTTTTCTATTATTCACCTATCAGGTTTCAACACAGGTATCAACTTTGACAATGACACTCTGTTGAAACGTGGTCGGTGAATAATAAAAGAAGTGTGAAAATAGTAAAAGTTTTATTGTTCATCATGAACATAACAAATTTTCACAAAGTGACGCCTGATATTATTTCTTATACATTTAATAACCATTTTATAAATCTGGGTTCCACTCTTAGAGCTATGATCCACATACGCGTTGTTCGATTGTAATTTTTTGCAATAAATGATACAAGTTTACTTTTTATAGCTTTTGAATTTTAAAAGCAATTGAACAATTTGGATATCACTGATAACGTGATTCATAATTTTGGGACACGGGCTAACAGCAGCTAAGAATTATTTACACTAACATATTTCCCAGTCTTATATGACATAGAATATGATCGAAGTGAAATGCTCGTGAAGGTATGGGATTGAACATTAGAAAACGTCCCTGAGAAAATACAGTAAGACAATCAACCCACCAGTTGTCTCCAACCAGCATAGGGCGGTCGTATACACAGTAAAGCTGACCCATGTACTCTAGTTGCTATATCATAGCACGGTGTGGCTAAAATGACCAAAAAAGACGTTGACAGCGCAATAGCTAAAAACTGATGATACTCAGGCAACAATTACATAGTAATAACGATATACGTTTACTTGGTAGATAACTTCTAAACTTGACTATGCAGAAATAAAAAGTTTACGGAGTCATATCTGATTAAAAAAGATATTTTACGGCGGTAGTATGCTTTTAATCCTCATTTAACCTCACGGATGAAATTCGTGACCTAGCTCTTTGATAACTGCTTGAAGAGTAATCAGAAATCGGACATACGAACGGATCTTGGTGAAGCAGTTTTCAAGTACCGTATGAGAGACTGCGGATTTGAGTCGATAAAGTGGCTTGGTGTCATTTGCGATTAATAAGGTAAGTAGTTTTTGTGCTTAAAATTTGTTTAAGAAATATTCACCTTAAGGTTTCGAGGAAAAACAATATCACAACATTTACGACATCACAATTTCTTGAGAAAGATGTAACCCTCAAATGCGTCACAGACCAAGCTGTGAGGCGACCTTCACAGTTTGATTAGCGAAAAAACCCAGCTTTGCGACCGATGGTGTTATTTTTTCGCCGGAAGAGCACAATTGTCTCTGCCTCAGTAACTCCTACGGTTGATATCGCAATCAACCCCACATCTTGGATTTCCGTAACCATCCTTCAAAAGAGATTTAAGACTAAAAGGTGCCTGGATAACCGTGACTGGATACGAGCTCATCACGCGAAGGGTTCGGGTTTGAAATATGCAGCGTCATTTATCCGTTTTTATATAATTAAAGATCTAGAACACAATGACCTTGGGAGTCCGGTCGGATGCATGGGATTCAGCCATCGGGACTTGAGATCTCAGACGCTCTAGAGGGGCGACTCATTTACTCATGATATGAATGGTAACAGCCATATGCTATACATACAAGTTGCCGGGCAGGAAAGAATTCCCAAACATTCTAGAGACGCGTATTTTACACGAAAGGCCTACTAGATTACTTGAAAAGCTGAGTTTAGGCAAATTTAAGTACGACACGGGTGATAATATTTTAACCCCGCGCTATATCTGTAGAACTAATGCAATCGAAAAAACTAGAGATACACAGCCGAAGTAACAGGCACAAAAATTCCTTCTTTTCATGGTCCACTAGTGTAAGCAACAAAAACAGAAAGATACTAACATAAGACACATTGTTTACGTACAGGTCGCCGCTGTCGTCTTTCCCCTCTTATTCACAATTCCCTCCCCTTCCTTGGCTGTTGCACTAACCACATGCCACACACCTCTGCGGCTCGCAGGGTTGTATCGTACAGTAAGCAGTAACGGCTTACTTTAAGGTAACATGTAAATGAATTCTGGTAACTGCCGGTGAGGTTGTGTCCCTGAATTTCTGGTAAAGCAGTTAGTCTGTAAGCATGAAAAATTGTTCTTTAAACCCATTAATAACAATACAGTGCAGCCTGCCACATGAGGAGTCTCTTGGAATGGTGATATTTTCCCCATTTATGCAGTTTTTCATATAAATCAAGTCCGATATTTAGATAAAAGACAGCGAAAGTCCATTATATAACTTCCAGAAGAAATAATAACCAAGTTAAACGACAGAAGGTTCACGGGAAGATAGAATCAACAAGAGAAAACAAAAGACCAGAGCAACGTACTGTGCACAGTGATTTTTAATCGAAAAGAGAAATGTAATTTTACACAACTGACCCAGATAGTCCCGCTTTTACGTCTATTTAACGCATAAATATAGTTTCTATATCGTCGGCTGATCAATACAGTGGTAAAAAATAACGCAATGTAATTTTACACAACTGGCCCAGATAGTCGCGCTTTGACGTCTATTTAACGCATAAATACAGTTTCTACATCACCGGCTGATCACAACGGTGGTAAAAAATAACGCAAGTCTTCAATATTTTTGCACCACCCACCAATTCTATACTTAATGACTAAAAAAACTTTTATGTTGGAAATTAATTTAAGGTAGTTTGTGAGAAACATCATTTTACCTAGAAATCAATGAATTTGGTCTCATTAAAAAGAAAAATATCTCACTCTCCCTTTGGCATCAAAAATTCATTTCCTTACCACATTACTTTCCGAGATATTTGCCAAAATATACCAGCCCTTTAATATGGGAAATGGTACGTGAATGCACTCCACAGGCCTTATATTAAAAATGAGGCATTTTCTACACTTAGATCTCCTCAAAAAATCTACAGTGTATAGCTTGTATGTTCACTTAACGGAAAATTTGTTTCCTTTTACAAACGATTGCTTTCTGGACTTATTTACCTTCAGTCATCACCACCTTTTCCCCTCTTACCTGTCATGTTAAACTGTAAACTCTTCATTACTATTACTACTCATTCAGTTTATACTGACTTTCAGAAAGCATTCGACAAAGTTAATCGCACTATTGTTTGTAGGAAACTTGAAGCCTATGGTATTCATGGCCCCCTTCTGGATTGGTTTTCAAGCTATCTTTTTCACAGAAAAACTGCAGTGAAACTAAATGGTGCCATCTCATCCTTCTTTCACGCATCCTCTGGAGTACCACAACGCTCCCACTTGGGTCCCCTGTTGTTCAGTATTTTTATTAATGACATTAGTTATCACCTAAAATCAGTAAATCATTTGCTCTATGCTGATGATTTAAAAATTTTTGATGTGATAAAGACCAATGAGGATTCTACACGTATCAAGGATTGTCTAAACAACTTTTCTCTATGGTGTAAAGATAATTTAATGGATTTGAATATCAAAAAGTATCTCTTTTCATAGAAATAAATCGCCCATTACATTTAACTACACCATAGGCAACAGTTCACTCCCCAGGGCCATCAGTATTTTAGATTTAGGTATCTTATTTGATTACCAACTGGATGTTCATGGACACATTCAGGCCATTATTTTAAAAACCTACAGAACCCTGGGCTTCATAACAAGATTCTCCAGAGACTTCAAAGACATTAATTGTTTAAAAATACTATATTCATCACTTGTCCGACCCATTCTTGAATATGGTTCGGTAATATGGTCACCTTTTAATAAAGTCCATCAGGCAACCATCGAAAAAGTTCAGCATAAATTCTTACACCTTATTTCTGCTACATGCAACATGAAACCTGAGTCGACAAATGCATTTGAGTATAACCTCATTATGACTTCACTCAAAATGTCCTCTCTTCGATTGCGTAGAAATCAGGCTGATCTAATCTTTCTTGCCCGTTTATTACTAAACCTAATTCACAGTAGTTATTTGCTAGAACTAATATATTTCCATGTGCCTAGAATCAATTCAAGAAACCACCGGTTGTTCCATCTCCCCCATGACTCAAACAATTACATATGAGGACCCAAGAAGTCAAGGGGTCTAAGTAACAAAACCATTGTTTAGAGAAAACTTAAGTCAAAGTTGAAAATGTTTGGTACAACCCACTAAATAGTTAAGAGGCATTACCCTTGATAGCAGCACCTGTCAAGAAAATCACTTGGATCCTTTACCACCTAAAACATTAATATTTTCACATCCCATTCCTGTACCTAACTTATTTTTTTCAAAAATGTCACAAACCCCTTGACTTCTGGGGTCCACATATATCACCTTCCAATTTATGAAATACAAAGGCTTGCAGACAAAGCTTGCACTGATATAAACTTCTTTAACTGTTCCTTCACATCAATTAAAAACAAGATTATAAGATTAAAATTAGATGACCTTAGTAGAGGGATGACTGTGATACTCTTAAACTAGACATTATTACTGATATCTTCTGTAATTTCAATTTTTCTCATATCAGTTATTATTAAATATGTAATTTATTTCCTTTATTTTTATATTGTCTAATTTGTTACCATGATTAATAGGATTTGTTTAATTAATATAATTTAAATTGATAATACGTGATATACATGTGATGCAGTATGCATTCTTTTTATATTTATTGAAACAATCAAGAATTATTATATAATGAAAAAGTGACAAATGCAGTTATACCAATGAGTAGATCACTAATATATAATATTATTAATATATTTGTCCGTCTCGGTAATGGTATTTTTAAATTGTATTCCTACTGTACAATGTACCTATGTATGTATTTTAAAAGGGGAAATCTCGTTAATAAATGATGAATGAATGAATTACCTTAATGCATGAACAACGTCTCCTCACTTGAGTGGGAACAAACGTGTATCTTTGGAATTTTCTAAAACAATAGTTTATGGTTGGCATGGAAGTTGAATTTTTAAAATCAACATTTCTTTATTTCAAAAGTCACTTTATAAATCTCTTTATTTGTTGAAAAATGTCGCATTTAAATTACATTTGGCATCCCAGTAACCATAGGTGATAATTTTTCCTTTAAATCAAATTCCATTTGAATAGAAATTGAAAGTAAGCATAAATAATTTAAGATAGATTATTTAGCCCGTATTCATTTCGTTCAATCATGTGTTCCTTTACTTATTTAAAGCATGCACTTAGAAAACAATTGCAGTATTAATTAGAGCAGCGTAAATGGTTGGAAATTCATGTTTGCTTCCGTTTTCTCTGATGACATATTGCAGCGCTGGCTGGTAACACGCAAATGGATGTACTGTAGCCTGATTGTTACACCAATGGACCCCTAGTACTGCATCTTGGTGAATAAAAGAAAAATTCTCAGAAAAATCGGCCACAATGACAACTTCACGCAATTTCAAATTGACTCTGACTTTCAAATAAAATGCAGTTTGCATGCGAGCGATGTAGTCATGCCTTCTTACTTTGGTGATATTCTCAGCGAAAGCCGGGGATCGGGTTGGTGTGGGGGCTAGAGTAATCGCCTACCACAAGGGCGGCCAGGGTTCAAATCCCTGCAGTGGCGGATGTTTTTCTGAGGAATCCGTCTCTACTTGAGTGCCTTGTGGAGGGCACTTCAACTCTGTCTGTCGGATCTGTCTCTGTATGTCGTCGTCTCTGTCTGTCGTCTTCTCTGTCTGTCGGATGAGACGTTAAGCCGTGGTCCCCTTGGCGCCTTTCGTTAAGAATAGGCTAATGCCGACGCCGGGTTTCTATCCACCCTTCCACCTATACCTATCCCCAATGGCCGTCACCTTAGCCGTCGGTCGCCTCCCCAAATATCCAATCCAAGCCGATTACAAAAACTAACTACGTCCTTCACCTGTGGGGTTAACGTAAAGCGATTTTCCTGAGTCCATTGCTTGAAACGAACTTCAGCCGTACAGTTTTCCCTGAAGTACTCTGATATAATTGTTGTTATTCTGTCTGTACTCCCACATTTTCTGACGACGTCATCACCGTTTTCGTCGTCTTCTAGCGGCAGTGTTTCTGAGCACTCACCCATGACCCACATTCCGACAGAATGAGAATTCCAGGCAATCCCGATAAGTTTTGAACAATTTTTCTCCGTCATCCGACTTTTTTTCTCTAATCCAGCCCCGAGGTATTGTAACTTGTAATTCTGGTGGATAATGCAGACGCATATGGTGTAAGTTCCACTAGCCAACACGCACTCAGGAGGCATCAAATCCGCAAATTTGGAGAAACCAATCTTTAAATTAGGATTTCTCTCTTTAAAGGCTTCATAAGCTTCCCTCAAATTACAAAGAATTAACATTTTCTGCTTTACTACGCGCAATTTCCTTCCTTAACACTCTTTTTTACCTGCCATTTCTCTACTAATATCTGGTTCACGGTGGAACTCAATCACTTTCAGTTTAGTGTCATTTGAGAGGTATTTGCTTCGTCTCGCGTTCGCAGAGCACAGAATTCCTTGCTCAGATACGTATTTTTTCATCTTTTTGACCAAGTACGCTGATGTTTAAAACTCCTGCTTTATCTTTGAAACACTATAAGATTAAGTAGGACAGATAAGATTAACATTTTTTCACTCATTTTCGTAGCGTTCAGGAACTTATCCTTCAGCTGCATAATCATTTCCTTGCCAGCTTGGGGGAAGTGATCTTCTTGAATGTTCACCTCCCCACCGGTAACCTTTTGAAGAGATAATCTCAAAGCAGTGGTGGCTACTTTTTATTTCTTCGCCGAATATTTGCTAGATCTGTGCAATTTTTTAGTTGTTACAGGTGTTTGATCCAGGAATTTTAACGTCTCGTTCAGTTTTCCCAAGTGAATTTCTTTTCCTGGAGTGTACTGGCTCCCATTGGTTTCATCATTCCCGCTATCTTTCATAGAACTAACTGATGACTTTGATTGAGAACCTTGAGATTTAATAGCGAATGTAGCCCTGGTTGAAGGTCCTGCTGCACCATAAACCCAACTCTGGTAGTCGTCATTTGTGGCGTGCTCTAACTGACTTTCTGGTTCATGTTGAGAGCAACCTGGACAGTTCTTTTCGGGAACATTTTCTGGCTTGTTGAATTTTTTCACGCCCACTTTACATTTAACACAGAGTTTCCTACCCTCTATTACAACAGGCACTGTGTCAAGATAGGAATTATGGAACTCGCTTGTAATTGTCCACAAATTAATCGAGCGTATGTTTTTATGCAAATTCAAGGGATTGCAGCACTGATTTTGACGAACTTCGTAGAACAGTAAATAATCCTTACAATGACGGTTGCACACACTGAGTACAGCATCTACACCACTTCTCCATTTGATTCACTCAATTTCACGAGTAGAATAGCTGCGAAGACTCCTCAATACTGTTTCAGCCGAACATTTCTGGTTTAAAGCATCACCAACGGAACACTTCATAATCAACGGCTACAGACCGAATAACGGTTAATCGCCCTGAAACACGCGCACTCTAAAAATGATACCAAGGAGAGTTCTGAAACGTCACTGACGGAAGAAAGATGACAACTGACGAATTGCTAGCAAATTCGATAGTTTGTGAGGGAAAAATTTTCATGGGTGGCTCTCCGCATTTACCGTTGTTTTTTTTACCAGGGGTTAATACGTGAATGTGTGAGGGTGGGCGACGGCTACTGGACGCAATGCTTGTAAAGATGTTTCTCAGAACATAATAAAGGGTATGCGAGGAAACTGGGATAGGGGAAGAGAGCAAAGTAACGATCTAAGACGGGACGAGATTTGTCTCCGAGCACGGCCGCTGGTCGCCCCCGCTGTTAAGCATGTTGTCGCTAATCCTGGATTCTAAAGCGGTGGTCACTTCAGTGGAAAGCAAATGGCGAATGACAAGGGTAAAGGGAATCAAAGGGTCGGTATACAGTTACAATTGGTGAAAAGAAGAAGGAAAAGGAAGCGCGCTGATGAAATCTGGAGAACCGACTACTGAACGTTCGGCGCGAGGGCCGAACGCCGCCGCAGCGGGAGGCCAGCGCTACGCCTTATAGAAGCAAATTAATAATGCATCAATGATGAAATCAAGAAGCTGAGCTAACATGATAGCGAGCATGTTTGTTAGCCAGCATGCTCGCTATATAACACGATACTAGAAATTAACTATTTACTATCGTACTGACGAGTACACTCGACCTTAACAATCGGAAAAATATTTTTGTCAAGCGTGCTTGAGTTTATATATTCCTGCTTTCAAACAAACTCATTTACATCTCAAATCCATTCAGGTAAATAAATGTATTCTGCTCCTATTTGTTTATCTAGCCTCATTAATTACCGTTGACTTTGTATTAATATATAATTGCCTTAATTTTATCCAATCTAGAGCACACGATACGACAGTATTTTGCCACTCCCTTACATCTTACACTCATCAAGGTAAGGAATAAGTATCCCAATAATTTTGGGGTCCTTATGCAGCATTAGCTCTAGTGGACGGTGAGCTCATTAAGAAGGGATGATGACTCACGACTCAAAGCTGAGTTACAACGCCTATGTCAAGGCAACGAAGTCATAGCCTTGAAAACAAAAGGAGAATGTTTTTTACTAACAGGCGTCGAGAATTTCCGGGGATTCGACGAGAAAAACTCCCGACATTTTCCAGGTTCGATAAGTGCAAATAAAGAGTTCTTTCTGAATAGGGTCGGGCGTCCACCGGAAGCGTGGGCATGCTGTCAGGCAGATAGTAGATGGTATCGTTCACTGTGGGCGACGTAGCGAGACCAAATGCGCATATAAGTTGCTAACTGGCCAAATAGAGGGGTTCGAGCTCCTTGGTTTATCATTTCGTTATTCAAGCAGAATACCGAAATTATGTGCTCCGAAAAGTGAGTTTTTAGATTATAACTTGAACGTTTATACTTCCCTATAGCATGAAAGCAAGTCAGACATTCGTCTAAGACTGAGTCAGCCGAACAAATTCGGATTGGGATAAGATATTGGCGTTACAAATGAAAAAACGACTTCGTTTTCTTCCACTGATTTATTTTTTTGGTACGACATGTTTCGACACATAGAGGTCATTTTCAAGTACAAAAAAGTTTTTCAAAATAAATCAGTGGAAGAAAACGAAGTCGTTTTTTCATTTGTGAATATCAACTTCCACATAGTTGAGCCTGATACCATTGAACATATTGGCGTTAATTCACTCTTTGAATACCACAGTCTAAATACAGTTAAAAGTAAATGGCATTCATTAACCTCAGCAGTCCCCGATCTGAAGATAGGCTCTTCGCAGTCCACCATGCGCTTCCCTCTGGAGTAGACCACTCTCTTGCTTCGTAATACTTTCTTTGACATCCTTCAAAAGCGGCCTAATGTTTTTCGCCCCAGTTCTGTCTTTGTACCTTCCACGACAGTTTTTAGGAGACTGTCATGTTTCAGAATGTGTACTAAATGTTTGTGAGATATACTCCGCATAGTTGTTATCAGGAAACTTTTCTTCCTAGCTTTTTGTAGGATTTATTAATTACGCTATTTCTGTTCATTCAATTACAATCACCCAACGATAGCAACAAATTTCTATCATACTCAGTCTTCTCTTCTTGGCTACTGTCATCTTCCATGCTTCTCCGCTAATTAATGGCATACACATGTTTTTATGAAGAGCTTGGTTACTTCCAAGCATGTGTCGTAAGTAATTGATGGATCCATTTAAAATTAGAATGCTTTCTCCACTTGGGCATCTCTCCTCGCTATATCTCGCATCTCTCGTCACTGGTGGTACGACATATCTGATGGCAAAATTCTTCCACTTGTTTAAGTTTCATTGCCCTGGTCTGATAGAGAAGTTATCTTCTTATTTTCTTTAAAACAGTTGTTATTTCTCCTACATTAACCTTCCAGAAATATTCCCTAATCAACCCAAGCAGTCCGGTATTCTAGCCATCTCTCTTCTACTCTGTAAAACCTGCCATGTTATCACAAAAGCGTCTCATTCTGATTGATTTTTCTATTGAAATTATTCCTGTTTTGAATACATGCTTCATTTGATTTTGTAGCTTTTATGACTCTTTATCACACATAAAAATATTAAAATAAATAGCATTAAATAATAAAATTTAATAAATTAATATACACCCAAATCGATACCAGGATACCCAGCTGAAGTTATTATTCACAGATTGAATACCCATAAATTTGTTGAAATAATATCACTTTATTTGCTGCAATAGTCAAAATTGCAGGACATCCCGAGAATCCACAAGCTAATTCTCCCGCCAAGTTTAGTTAAAACCACGTCCAATTGATGCCCATCACAGGCCCACCTCAGGGGGGATTTATTTTCGTTACTTCGCCATTGGCGGGTCCGGATTGCGTAATTTGAAAGGCTGTAAATACTGAATAGGAAATTGTCCTTGAACTTCAACGGGTTTTTATTATATTTCCTGAGCGTCGTCATTGACGTCATACTCTCCATTATGGGCATGCAATCCTTATTTAATGATTAATCATAAATTCATCTATTTTACTGTGACTATATCCGTATGTACAGCAGTATTGTAACGCTCAAACGATAAACATGACTTACCTATTGCCCACACCGTTCGTAAAGTAGAGCAGTAATTGATATTTCACCTGTAGTTCAACCATAGTGAGAATCATAACATGCAAAACCCTTAGCACTCACTTGTTGAGAATGGAAACATTTGAAACCAAAAATATTTTATAACCATGCCCCAAAAAGAGTGAAGAAAGCTACATCACGGAGCATTATTTAGTAAATAATCTGTCAAAAAGATTACGCAAGCACCATACGTGAAATTTGTTTTAATATGTAAAAATAAACATAATATAATACAATAATAAATAAAATAAGAGTACATAGTAACAGGGGATTGTGAACCTCAAACTGAAAGTGATCACTAAAATAATCAAGATCTAAAGTAAATAATAATTCATAGTGAAGGGGGATAAAAACATAAAATAATAATGGTTTTCTATGGTTCTCATTAGTGTCACACTTCCTCGTAAATCAAACGACAGCCTCGTAGAAGTTGCGAAAGGAAGAGTTCGAATTGCGAAAGTCTAGAAGCCTAAGCTAAGGACAATTGCAGCCTCTGTAATCAACGATAAGTAGGATAACTAATCGTTAATTACACATTTTGAAATTGGTCTAGCTTGATAAGGACCAAGGATAAGATGAGAGGTGGTAATTTTTTCGAATGTGTTGACTTTCATTGCCTCAGAACAATTAGCCAATTGAATTCAAAGAATATTTAAAGGTTCAAAGAGGTGGAAACGCCTCACGGTATAAAAAAATTAAGCTCAGTGGTAGTCAGTAGCGACCACAATTTTGAGAGCTGAGTCTCATTATCATAATACCATCCGATTTCCGATAATGAGCGGCTCTTGTTCTTTTCAAAAAAAGGTGCAGTTGTCGATATTACAAATGCTCCAGATAAAAAACACTTCACGGCAGACAAAATTGTTTTCCATTAATCCACGTAATGTTTTCGCGTATTTTGAATTAATATGGCATAACTGTGTAGCTGAAATAAAGACTAGAAGTTTTTGCTGGATTAAGAGTACGTGAAAATATTTTTAGCTGAACATTTTGGTGTCGATTTGTATTTTTTGCGCATACTTGAATTGACATTATTTGCCATGATATAGGGCAAAACGTTGGTACGTTTTAAATTGTAGCATTATAAAGAATATACGAGTGGTTATTGAGATAAGGATTAGTGAGAGGAATTAATCAATAAAATTGTTATTTGCGACTTCAGTCTGTTCGAGGATATGTCGGCCCCGACGCGACGATGGAAGCCTCCGAAGGGAGGCTTCCATTTGTGGAAGGGAGGCAATAGAGGCTATTATTTTTCTCGTAATATACTCTCCTAACTTGTAGACCTTGTAGAAATTATTGTTGATAATTAGGTTGTGAAACTGATTCACGCACGTATTTTGGATTTAAGAGTGGAAACGTTCACAGACTTAGGGGAGCCAGAGCACAGGGGGCGGGGGGAGGGGCTTCGCCCCTCCCTCCTCCTTCTGGCAACGCTACTGAATATATTCAGAGAAAGTAATCGTCGGAAGACTGCGGTAACTAAATAACTGGATACTTTTTTCGGCCCTAGCCGTATGACATGCTTTCGCTCTTACACCCAATTGCCGAGAAACCCTCTTTCTATAGCATCAATACTGTTTTTCACAGCATATTATTTCTTTGAGAACTAGGAGTTTGAATAAGAGATTTCGATGATATGTATTACTCGCGGATCACCAAAAATATCTTACCTAGAATGCGACTTGATATTTAGGTGGTAAAAAGAGAGATTGGTTTCGAGCATTGGAATCTTACCTCTCGCGAGATTTTGCCATACTCAATGTTAAACCAAGTATATTCAGTTAGTGAGTAGTTCAAGTATTTATTCACTGTGAATAGATTGGCTTAAGGAGAAATGAGGATTCAAGGAGTCATCTTTCGTATTAGGTTGTCCTGCATCATCATTGAATTATTGTAGTATAATAAACAGTACTGGGTTCGTTGATGTAAAGAGACTGTACTCGAGGTTCATTGTCACCATCATAATGAAATTACTTGAGTGCAAAAAACAACAACGAATGAGCATCTAACCCGAGAATGTTTCAAATTCGCCTTGCGAGTCAGTCTTAGGCCGTTTTCGAACTTGGCAAACGCCTAGTTAACTTGATATCAAGATATCTTGATTCCTAAGCAAGCAAAGTGAAATCCTTACTTGACACTTTCGTAAGTCCTTTTACGATGGAAGAGACACCATGCGGCCTTCATCTCGTAAAACATACGACAATAGCCATCCGTGTCCATAATTATTGTGGGTGATTGAAGTGGATTACTTCTTTAAAATGCTTCCCAACCTTATACGACAAATTAAAAGAGAATATTTTTTTTTAAATCTTATTGCTTATGAATAAAATAATTCTCATATACCATAATATGTTGATTAACTATTATGCTTCGATTACTTGGGGCTGCTAAAGTGGAAGACATATCGCTCACTGTATTTTACCACAATCAACGTCTTTATGCAAAAAGAGGATTTAAAATATTTTTTACCTATGTGAAAAAACACGTAACAATATATTAATGCATTACACTCAGAACTAACTACCTATGATCTTAGACTGTTGACTGATAAATACGCGCGTTGTAGCTAACATAATTAAGCTGAAAACAAATGATATTCACTCTAATGGTTAATTGTCCCCCTTCTTTGATGAATGCAGTGAAAATCTCTCCAATGCTCAACGCTATTAACAATTATGATGTTCGTTAGCTAAAACTAATTCTGCCAATGAAATTATGGCTACCTGAGAGTACTTTACATCGGACCATAATTTTTTCAACGGGATAATTGTTTTCCTTCCAGAGCAAGGAAAACAGAATTTGTAGGTTCAATGAAGTAAACAAGGACGGAACATCTACAGTGTATGGAATTATTCACACAACTATTAGGTACCAAATCTTTTATCAGTATATTCACATTTGAAAGCCTTTTAATATAGAGAATTCATCAATTTTTCCGCAAAAAAATAATAAATATCACACATGTATACGTATTAATGATAAAATAGTATCCATTTGAAAGTTTCTTCACTTCTATTTTCCATACAAGCCCATATTATCACACCCCGAGTTCTAACTTAAAACCTAGCAAGCATAACAAGTCTCCTTTTTCGTTGACTTGGTATCTTTCCTCGATAGCTATTGAACAAGCGCATGGTGATGACGCGTCAATGACGTCATAGCTTTGGATGCGTTCTAGGTTTCAAGGCAAGATTGCTTGATTTGCCAAGTTCGAAAACGGCCTTAACCACGCGGCTACCGCGACGCTTTCACAGAGTGGGACAATTGTGAGCACAAATGTGCTCACAAGTGACCCACTCTGAGCCAAGTACAACCAACCAGGCTACTAAACGAGGCTATCACACGCTGCGGCGTACTACGCCGCGCGCTCACATAACTCAGTTTGTCAAGTCGGGAAATTTTTACTGTGTTTTGATTTCAATGATGTCGGTTAACATCATGCAAGCAAATGACGCCGATCGATTAAACATTTCAGAATTAGCGCTCTTAACATCAAAGTATAATATGCCCTTCAATCAAGGTCATTGTTAATGTGGAGCGCGCCATAGCTCAGCCGTATATTATTTTGACGGCGACAGGAAGTCCACAACGGATAAGGCGTAGTACGCGAGCGAATTTTCCACCGTGGAAAAGAAGCGTGATAAAAAGAGGCCGGGGTGGCCACGAGACACCCGTGGAGTCATGAGTCTAAAAACCCTCGGTGCCCCTCGAGGAAGCGATCCATCATCGTCCATCTCCTGAGGCCTCCCACACTCAAGCGCCCACGTCTCATCTCCATCGCCTGAAAGATAAGGACGCGCGGCCGGCGATAGTGCCTAGAGCTCTGAGCCCACCTCGGCAGAATGTCGAGGAGTGGAAGATTCGAGGCTGAGAAGATTACGCGGAGAGATGCTGAGAGGAGAAAAGAGGGGGATTTACGGGGAAACAGAAGATAAATGGTGCAGGCGAAGTCCACTAGTCTGTGTCCTGAGGTAGATACTTAGGTTGCCAAACTTACTGAATAAAAGCAAGATTATCTCGAATTTTGGCAGGCAGAAAAGCGTCCGGACTGATTAAAAATATTCGGCAAATGCCCTACATCAATTAAACAAATCCGAAATTCTATAACATATGAGTCATTGTTGTGAGGTAAGCTTTTGCTACCATTTAGAAGGATCCCTCCATCTGCATAGTTTTGTTCATCGGCGGTATTGGTCAGGCAAAAGTTTTCTTTTTTCACTGGCAAGCAGTACTTGGGGCTTTTTTTATTTAGTTCACAGAAAGCCTCATTTTCCATTAAGAGAAAAGTTCAGCTTACACTATTTCTGCTTTCAACGGATCACACAATGCAAAAAGTTGCTGGTAGAGTAAAACTTATGGCACTCGCCAGCGAAGAGTTTGAGGTCGTTGAGCGAGAATCAAGCATTTTTGAACGGGCAAAGGTAGCCCAGAACTCCCATCAGGACCTTAAAGGGATCCTCCTCTCGGCCCTTTTATCCCCCCTATCATATACGTTTACCTCTCACTAAAGCCATTCTCTCCACAAGAGAGTGCAAAGGGCGCTACATACATAACTCATAGCCGGTTTCACAATCCTGAACGTGGCACATTAGTGGTACACTACACTGTAGCAAAGGTAAAAATATACTTTAGATACCATAGTTACTGTTTTATATCCGAAAACTCTGTCGAAAATGTTTTCTCTCTCTCTGATGACAGTGATGCTACAAATTTAAATTTGAATCCCACAGAGAGATCCTAATGATGCAGCATCATATGAAAGACGTCGTAATTGCCGTTTCATGATTATTCATTGAAGAAAAGCATCGTTAAAAGTTGTCATGTTCAGAGAAAAATGAAAGATATCAGAATCGCGTATATTCATAACACAGGTAAATAATTCACGTGATTCAGAATACTACTTCGATCATAATAGTGAACAGTGAGAACAAATTAGTTAAGTCCATCACAATTGTATTTGAATATTCAAATTATAAATAGCTATATACACATCTTTACCTCACCCTTCAAGCAACTCTCTTCTAAGTCCTAATAGTTCAGCGTGACATCCAACTTATTGGGTTTTTACCCCTCGAGGCCTGTGACCTAGCTGAAGACCAAGATGTCTCCAATGGGGAAATCCTATATGTCGGAGGGCTGGGGGAAGGGTATATCCAAGTGGTGATTTCCTAGCAACTGCTGGGGATTTGCACCACAGACGGGATATCGTTACCTCATCCTCCTAGTACTCAGTGTCTCTTCGACATCTATTTAGATAAGATGCTTTTCCACTCGGTGTGGGCAGTGGAATGCTCTGCGATTATTCTCTTTGCTTTTATTTAACGACGGAGCTTTTTGTAGAACCGAACTCTGGCCCTTTGATGAACCTCCTAGCGTGCCTCAAGTATAGGACTGAATGATAGCGCTGGGCTGTGATCAACTCCGTAACCTCTCAGCCGTATGCGAGACAAAAAGTAGAAAAAGAGTCTAAACAAAAAATCACTCATCAGGTATCATTTAATGGGATCACCGCAAAGTAAAAGTTAATATTTAAGTTTTTAATACTGTTTATATGGTAAAAGATATTTTTTCCATAGATAACACAAAAAAATCTTAAATCAGAAGAACTTGATGACTTCAAAAAAGCAGTATTTGCTATTTGATATAACAAGGAGGTATAATGCAAGTGAGGTTAACATTTCAACTTCTCTGACCATTTCCTGCTTTCCTCTTGCTTCTGTAGTTGCCACATTTGCACATTGGCATGCATGAACGAGGAGTAATACCGAAGAAGACACAGGGCTGAATACCTAAAGCATACTATCAAGTATGTAAAAATTAAGATGTAAGAATAAATACAGTGGTTAGCTGAGGAAGGAGAATTGACATTGATCTGTTGACTGATAACTACTCTATCAGTGGAGGATTAGGCAGAAAAATTACATATTAATGAAGAATAATGATTTATCCACGAAGAAGAGACTGTTCACTGTGTTTGGACACTCGGTTAAAATAGCTAGCGATGGAAGGACTATAGAGATTCACCAATCATTAAAAAATTGGACCACAGTTTTTGACAATGAGTACCAGTAATTGAGAAACCAACGCTATGTCCACTTGGCCGAAAGCCGATTCGATGTAAAAGGTTCCACGGGAGGTGGAGAGGATAACGTGGGGAGGAGCAGAGATGGAAAAGATAGTGTGGGAGAAAGAAAGTAATGGAGAATGAGAGAGGAGAGATCCCCTTAGGCCTTAAAGGGATAGGGACGCTGGCCGGAGATTCCAACGGCTGTTGCCATGCTGGATAGGCCGGGGGAATCGTGACATGTGGTCAATGACCCCAAAAAACGTCTCAACCTCTTCGCCATTTCTCTCTCCCTCCCCCTCCCCATGTAAGAAGTGCCTTCACAAAAGGCAACATCCACCTGCAGCTGATTCCTCTTCGAGGCTATTTAAAACATTTTTCGTTTTTCTCTCAAGCCAAAATATCGTAGGAGGCCGTCATAGGAGTGGTTTTGATGCGTTGATTTGGGATTGTTGCTGTTATGATTTTCCTTGTTCATTCCAATTATAATTCTGTTCCCCGTTTTCTTTGAAGGAGACTGATTTTTGGGGAAAGAGCGGTGTCCAGTGCTGCCCTTCACTTGTTTCTTATCTCGCAAGAGCGGATAGCCCAGGGGCCGTCTCATTTCGTTCCATCAGGTACCAAAAGTACGAGAAATTGGCAATGCACCGTAGCAGGTTTTTTTTTTACATATTTTGGCTAAACTATCGGTCCATGAAGCCTAGCATTTACCAACATATCAACGCACATGCGTACTTTCCGGCTTTCTTTGCAGTAATTCTGATTCATACCCTGTTTGGAGGCAAATGCTTGGCCAAATGTTTTAACATGTTACTGAAAGATCTCTCTGCGGCAATATTGTAGACATTCTAAAAATCTTCGGATGACATCCAATTGCCGGAATAATGGAATAGTTAACAGAGCTCATTCATGAATACGAGGAAAATATGGGGATCTTCCACTATCAATAATAAAATTTTTCGCGAGTGTTACTTCGTATAATATTCCAAATTCAACATTTTTATTTCTTCAATAGGTCCTCATAGTTACATGCTCAAAATACTCCATCAATAGAGACCCCTTGAGATATTAATTCTCACGAGCAGGCATCAGACAACTAACGTGTAAGAATTTGATATTTCATTCTCTCTGCATTTCCTCTAAGAATGTTTTCGAAGAATACAAGACACTTCCTACTAGTTTACTCACTTCATTCACTGATTTGTCTTGACTAATCACATAAAAAACTATTTTTAATGCATCATAATCCAAAGTTATCCGATCGTCCATATCGCAATAAAGGAATTATCTCTGATGAAATACATTAGAATATTAATGCATAATTGTTTTTATGGACATTTACAATAACTTAAACATGCATGAATACTTATACTCTCAAGCATCGTTCTCAGAAAGGACCAACACTTATGGTATGCATTCAGCCGTCAAAAGACTACCCAATAAGACAGACTTTTAGAAATGCACTCCTTCGCACGCGAACCTCCATTCTTTCGAATTGTGACAAAAATTCCATCTCGCATAAGGTCAGCCATTGTTTTTTATTAACAACATACATCATTTTCAAAATTAAGCTTGCTTCGGAGACCTTAAAAAATTTTTTCCAGTGAAATGTACCAAAAATCGAGAAAAAATCTCTTAAGCCTCAAGGCAAGGCGACTGTGAACTACAGTGAACACTATCATATTGAGGGAAAATTAGCACAGCTACAATGAGTATGCGCAATAAAACTACAGTACGTCCACTGTACATTTGGGACACTACAGATACTTATTTACCTAGTAGTTTCATTATTAAGTTCCAGCAGTTTGAAGGCATTCAATATTTTGTTTTGTAACATATCGGCCGCTTTGATTGTTTAAACTCTATCCTGATTTCTTTACACTGCCATTTAACGGTTTGAGATAGTTGGCAACCCCAGCACAGGATTCTTTTCTTCTCAGGGCTGCCTATATTCCTTTGCCTTTAGGCTAAAATGAACCATTTATTTTCTGTAATGTCATGTTTAACAAAAAATTAATTGATTATTATACTAACATTATGACGTATTTACTTCAACCTTTACTTCATCGTCACCTATTAGATATTTTACCACTTTATATAAATAAAATGCAAAAGCAAACAATGGGGCATAAAAACGGCTTCAATAGCTAAAATGTAAGTCGATTAATGAAAAACTTAAACAGAATATAGGTACCAAATATTAATAACCCGAGGATATAACGGCAGAGTCAATTGAAAAGCCTAGGTATAATTATGAGAGTATACAAGGTTTTCACAAAGAATAGGAGGTATTATATTATGCAATGATCTTTATGACGACGTCTTCACGATAATTATGTTACTTGCGCATGTTTATAAGTTTTGCGTTTCAAGATTCAGATTACAGATAGAACTGAAACCTGAATACATGAAAGTAATTAAAAAGGAAAGAGGAGTGCACTTCCCTAGAACTTTCAATAAGCGGAGAATGGAAGCGCCATGCACGCGCCATAATGCAAATTTTTTTCATGATTTTTCTTTTGCATCATTTCTTGCGGAAAATAAACTTTAGTCGACGGCATGCAAAGCCAAGTATAAATATCCACATCCTTCGCTAGATGATGAGACTAAAGACGAAATTTATTAATTACGTCTCTCTTATCTTTGGGTACAATCCAGTCAACCTCGGAGTAGGAGATGAAATCTTAATGAACTTCATCTACCTATAATTGACAAACAGACCTATCCTGTATTTCGCTGATCATATTTATAAAATATGTTTTTTGAAGATATTATGTATTTCTGAATTTCGTCACAATTTCTCGGGGTACACTATTTTCCTCTTCTTTCGCAAAAGTCTACCAAAGAATGAAAACCACGGTAATTGAAATCCAAAAGGTGTGAAAATAAAAAAAATGGGGAAAAGAACTTTACGGAATGAAAGTGTTATGGACGCTCCCTGGTTCTTGACCAGAGGAGAGAAAATGGAGAAAGGCAGTCAAACAGAAGATATAGAGGGGTTCGCGAAATCTAAGTATGATGACCAGATCATACCGTAACATTACCAGAGTGACAAAATCATTACTGAGTGAAAAAAATAGAAAAACGCTAGACCGAAGAGAACACACATCCTAGATGAATAAACCCATACGAGAATGTTACCGATTACGCAATGAAGAGTGATAACCACGAATAGAGGCTGGAAAAAATTAAGTAGCCTAAATCAAATTACGCTCTGGAATGAAGAACTAGAAGCTGATAAATACATCCAAACAACGAAAATCAATTATTATGACTAAAAATTCGCCATGACGAAGGCTCTCTTTTCAACTAGAGGAGGACACCGCAAAACATCATTTAATAGGTTCGTGAGAATCGAATTAATTGAAGCAAATATCATTACACACAGCAAACCACCATCCTCTAAACGTGCCTAACCGCCAGAAGATACCTTGGTTGACTTCAGCAAAGCTTGTTACAGTAACAAAACTCCTTGACAAAGACGAGGGGTAGGAGCCATCGACCATTGTTACTTGAGGGGAATGGCGAAGATCAAATGGACGGATAACATGATGAATGAGGAAGAAGGAAGGTGATAAACGAGCCGTATGCAAACCATGAACCAGGCAAGTTTGGCGTGCCCTTAAACACGATGACTTGGCAGAAAACGGTGAAATCCAACGAGAAAGATCCACGTTCTAAACGTATAGATGAAAATTAGGGCCTTAGGAAGAGGACTAGGCATCTGAGGAGAAATTAAAATATACTAAAAAATTCACATTATTTCAGAAAAGAATTGGAATACCGAGGATGAAAAAATTCTGGAACCTTCTTAGATGAGTATGCGGGCTTTAAGGAGGAGTTTGAGTAATATTCAATTCTTATTTTTTACGAGAGAATCTTTTTCTTATCAGGATTTTGGTAGATTTTTAATGCTACATTTGTAGAGGTGACATGTTTCAGGAATTTTTATGCCCATTTGGGTGAAACATTATGAGCGTATTCCAACTCAATTGACTACATTATGCTTTTGTTTGATGCACTGTCAATGTAACTACCCTCCCACTGAATAGTAAAATGGAAGGAGACATGTTTCAAAATGACACTTTCTGTCCAATGAATGATCATGGGCTAAAATTAACTATAGATAAAAAATTATGGCTCTGCAATTATTCCAATGTAATAGCTCTGAAATACCTCTCAACTTATGGCGGAATGAAGTAACATAATGTGAAATAAATTTGGCACCGAAACCAATGAAATATATACCAATCATTATCTCAGTAACAATTATGATACAACAGCAGCTATGCAAAAGTTAGGAAATGCTGTTAGTGTTTAAAGCATCAGGAACTTCTTTTTGCAAACTAGAAAGAAATAATAATATGCTCGATATGAAGAGAATTAATAATTGAACATTTGACTGACAAAAACGAAATCGGAGTTTACCGTACCATGCACCTGACATAGTTAAATGTTTCCCAGCATTAGAGCAAAGAATGTTGATTATACATTAATAAAATATACATCGACAGATAGTTAAAACTCTTGCTCACTACGTTCATTGAGCTCAGATTTCACATCCGGTGATCGGCTTATGGTATAAGAGCAAATCTTTGGTACAAAAAATTTGTCTGTGATTCATTGGGCTCGTGAAAAGTCAATGACTACAAAATAATTAGGGACCTCAAGCACTCCAATAATTAGCTCACCGTTTCAGAGTCGTAAACATAATGTTGAGAAATAGATGATCGTATAAGTCCCCCACGCCAAATATTGTGTTCAAGGTCAGTCAATGGGATGTAGGGTGTATTATACCCTAAAATACATGAAAGCGGCCGACGAATTCTCATCCATTTCGGTATATTTTAGCGCAAGTTGAGTACCGACGATTTCCAAAGACTTAGTTTAGCATTCATTTTCTCGAACCACCAGGAAACATAAACACTTTTTTTATAAAATAATTCTTAGGCATATATAGTTTAACCCTCACGATTATCATCAGTTATACTTGTTGCACAGTACCAGTAATTAATCACTAATCTGGCACAAAAAAGTTTCTTTTTAACTCTGTGTGGAAATAGGAACGTGCATGTTTAATTATCGTGACCAAGCTATTTCTCCCAAAAGTTACGTCCGAGTACATTAATTTTTCCTTAGATATGATCCCTTTCTATTAACCAAAATTTGCAGGGAAATAAGTCGAAATGATAATAATCATAGTAAAGACGAAAGAGCAATAAGAGCGTAAGGTTATATATATCAAGAAAAGGAAGAAGAATGGATGTCCGTACAGAGGTAATCTTCGAAGACGGGTGGAATTAATGAATGACCCATTGTTGATTCGCCCGGCAAATTGCAAACCCCTCCTCATTCCCTCCCGGCCCTTTTGGGCCCCGCCCCCCTCACCTGATCGCCGCCCAACAACGCGCAGCCTCCCACCTCACT
The DNA here is from genome assembly GCA_963169105.1 of Ceriagrion tenellum. Lineage (NCBI taxonomy): Eukaryota > Metazoa > Arthropoda > Insecta > Odonata > Coenagrionidae > Ceriagrion > Ceriagrion tenellum. The sequence continues at coordinate 56,494,721 of OY720636.1, read as the reverse complement.
TCACCTCCCCCCCACAAAGTTCCCTCCGACATCTTCTGCCCTTCGGCTGGCGATGGCGGGCAAAAGTTAAATGGCAGAATCCAAGGCCAACCCATCCCCTTAACACCGCACCGCGGACGGCTTAGAGTATAAAGGCGGGGGTCAGAGCGAGGAAAGGCCCATCAGCATTCAAACACTTGCAGCAGCCGGAGCAACTTCAAAAGCAGTCCAAAGCGTCGGTCATCTCTACCACACATCAGCAATCATGGCAAGGCTTCATCTCTCCTTGGTCGCAGCGGTGCTCCTCATCGCCGGAGCACAGGCGGTCGTCAAAGACAAGTGCCAGTGGGCCGTTGGGAAGCATCCTTTCGACTCAGAGAAGGTGAGAAGAGTGATCGGCGAAAATAACCATTTGAGAAAGCTACGGGAATGTTCGAAACTCGATAATGTAGGCGTAAAAACCACGGAAATTTAAAAAAATCCAATTACAAGTCGAGATTTGTCGATGCTGCGACGTTAAAACCCCGAAGTTTTCGTAGTTTGAACATTCCGAGTCGTTTCTGAATAAGGTCCCATGGAGATAATTTTTTAACACACGCACCTCCAGAGGAATAACCGATATCCACGTCACAGTTGATCGAAACATCCTACCCATGCTTCTGAGAAATTTTCTACCGATATAATATTCCATTGTTTCCAGTCGATTTTATGGTATCCCACCACTTAGCTCATAATTCGAGCAGTTCCTTAATATCTCCAAGTTCCCTTCCTTCAGGGAAACAGTTGTGAGGATGTGTCCCCTGTCATAATCCAATCGCGGTCGGATTTTCTTTTAAATGAATTAAATTCGTCTTAATGATTTTATTTTATTGGTAAGAGTCATGTATTTACAGATGTAAGTATTTCATTTCGTCTGCCTTACTTTCCCTTAAAAAAAATACCTTCAGTGATTATACCGAAAGCATGGTGTAGCAATTTTTAAAGTGGTTTCTAAAATGCAATAACTTAAGATTTTGCGAATGCTTTTTACGATAACTAAGGTACATCCGTCGTTCTATAATAAGGAAGAGGATCTAATCTCTGATTCAGCAATCTTTTAGCGAGCGCATATTTCCACGACTGCATTGAATATTTCCGAGTTTTTGAACATGTATTTTTGCATTGTATATTTTCTATAAGCATTTGATTTTGTCGCACTCAGTTAGAAATAGATGCAATAAATATGCCGAAAAGCTTCTGTTGGAAAATTTTACATTTGAGCAACCAGTTAGCTTGGAAACTCTCCTTCAATTTCAGCTGGCTAAAATACGAAACTGACAGTTTGGAGACCTGGGTTTCCGAGTTCGTCCGATGATATATCCGCCGTCACGGCATTTCCTCATACTTACACGTTACAATTTATTCCATAGGTTGGAAAACTAAAAACCGACGTTTGTGCGCTCTGGTCGTTAGAACGGAAATAAGAAAAGTATATGTGGTTGAAATATTCAGTATGAGAGAATTAAATTACGGATTTGTAAATAATTTTCCCTTTACAGCCCTAATAACTGAAATAGATAAAACCTTCACGAAAAGAAACACCTACTAAGAAAGCCCATCGTTTTCTATAAGCTACGATTAGTGATGATATATTCATTACCTTCTATTAATCATCCAGCAAAGTAGTTTAATACATTCGATTAAAACTGTGACGTGATTTTACCTAAGTTGGATTCACCACGGTCGAAGAAGCGGAGGCCGTCATTTAGAACCGGTTTCGTAAAGCGCGCCCGAGTAGGCCCGTCATTGATCCCTGAACTTGAAATTCTCGGCGAAACTCCGCGGCGTGCAGCCTTGAACTTGTAAAACAGCGACCTGGAGCAATGCTTGGAAAATCGACTTCCCACGTAAGGCTCCGAAATCACGCACTTTTGTTCAAGAGATTCGACTCACAACTCCGGAAGCTAGAGAACTTTCCGTCACTACCCGCTACGTATAAAGTCATCTTAATTCGAGCACAGAGAATTCAGAATTCAGTTAAGAAACTTCGACGCTCACAAATGGACAGTAGATCGAGTAACAAGCGGTGTCTAACGGCAAATAACAGCAGAACAGAACAAACTTCCGGTATGAAATGCGATAGTTACATGATGCCAACTTCACTTACTAAATTAGACAACTAAAGGACTAATATCACATTTTTCTTAAGACAGTGGCGATTCCAATTTGTCGTGGCTCATAAAATAGTAACCATTGAAAAGTACCTTCGGAATCACGAGTTCAAGAAATCCAGGGAAGATAAATATTTTCTCTCTGGTGCCAGACAACATTGGGCATTAGCTGTCGGTGTTGATGTCAGTGTGGGCAAAATTATTAATAGAAGAACTTAATACCTTCCAAAATATCAGTAATACTGTCCCACGAGTACTCGTTATGTTATTTATATGCTACTTACTCTATAAGTTGTTTTCTATCACATTAAAACGATCAGGATAAGATCGAAAGATAAACAGTTCGATAATCGGGTCCATGTATGAGAAACCTTTTCATTCCATCTGAACGATGATACATTTTCTTACGGAGTAATTTACTTGCCCAATCGAAGGCACGTTGCCGGCGGCGATAAATACGGGATAAAGATTCATATCGAAGAAAATCGAACCATGCATAAATCCTTCTTTAAACGGAAGCGATCAAACCTATCATGACGAAAAATTCTCCACCTCTCACTGTTTCGTCCCACAATCTATATTTTGATCGAAAGAGTTTTCTGCCAGTCTTAACTAGCAATGAAAGATAAACATGTAGCTGTAAAACACGAGTCCATTTAGACATTTAAAATCAATACATGGCATAATTATGAGCAGTCATCAACCCGAAGACTGATTAGCTACATCCCCAATTATTAAGTCTCTTTTCAGCAAACCGCCTCTTTCCCAGCTTTACTCCTAATTCCAACATACTCCATGATTCATGTACTTCACTGCTGTATTCCTCTTCAATAGACAACACTTCCTTCGCCTTATCGCTTTGAGGGGGCAGCAATTTCTCAGCATTTGTACCCAATAAATTTGTCTAAGGTGAAATGTATCTAGGTAAAAATAATTAGAGAGACTAGCACGCACTGCTTTCGCTAGTCGTAGGATAGTTTGACAGTATTAATGATCATTTCACACATATACCAGCTCAAATATATTTTTGATCAATGTTCAACAAAATAAACTGTATTTTTATGAATTGCAGATGGTCGGCACATGGTATGTCATTTCCTGCGCCACTAATCATCCCGAAAAGGAGACTAAGTACTGCGCCAAGTATGAACTCAGCTATGTCAAATCAAACAACGATGAGAAGTTCGACGTGAAGTTCTCCGCGCTGGACAAGGACAGGAAGACGCTGTCTTTCCAGGGAATCAGCAAGCCCTACAAGACTGACAGGCTATCCATGTTCCTGGGAGTTATGAGGAAGACTAGCACCGATAAGTACAGTGGTAAGTTACTGCTATGCAGTCTTCAAAGACAAAATTAAATGTTTGGGTCATTTTTTTAACCGTCCATACAATTGATGCAGAGGATATCAGAGCGGATGAATTTAGCTCGGAGGCGAGGTCAGAGGACGCGGAAGCCCCTCGCCAGGATCTTTGGAAAGACTTCCAGTCTCTTTGTCCAACAACCACTTTCCTCTCCCTTATGTCACACTTCGCAAATGAGTTCTACGTCAACTTCTTCGATCCTTGTATTGTACTCCAAATAAATCCACGTTATAAACAGCAAGCTGCCGCAGAGGCGTGTGGTAGGCGCGGGCTTCAGGACCTCATGCACATTTCCGACTCACAATAAGACGTTTCGTCCAATTGACACATGAACTAGTGTAGCGGACTCTACCAATAAGTCTATCTAATGAGGTGTGAAAGCGAATTGCGAGTCATTGAGTGCTGATTTTAATAACTTTTCAAGTAAGTCAAAAATAATTCTTAGAATACACTTCTTACACGTAAAGCTATATATACGCTGTAAATAACCGTACATGATGTGATATATATCACACGATAATTATATTTAAAAATTATCGTCTCAATTGAAGCGTAAGTTATGAATCGGGATTTTTGGTGCGGAATTCGAAATTTAAGCAAAAATCGTACGTATATACATTTTTTATAAGTGGAATGATACCGTGATATTTATGATTACTTATAATAAATTCATAATACCATTATACTAATATGAAACGCTAGTTTTCGCGCTTTGGAGAGATCCTATACTTATAGAATCGAATCATTTCGAAATGTGTCAAAAGCCATTATATTAAAATACCGTTAAAATGCAGAGAAACCAAATCGGTGATATGATTTTTTTCACTTTTATCAATTCAAGTTACTCATAAGAACATGTTTTTAATGTTTCGTGCAAATCGGTACGAAAACGAAAATCGCTCCAACCACCTTAACGGAGCACTTGGTCACTTTCGATCGCGAAAGAATCCGTCCGCTAATGCGCGACTGATGGCCCGAACAATCTCTCAATTGATGGTATCTTTCCTCATTTCCTTTTCAGAAGTGGAGAAGCAGGCGATCATCGCGACCGACTACGACAACTACGCCGTCTTCCTGTCGTGCAGGTCGACGTTTGACGACGCCAAGAACGACTTTGGTCGTATCTACCGTGCAGCAGTGCTTTCCCGCAAGCCGACGCTCAGCGAGGACATTAAGAAGACTCTGGTGAACATACTCAGCGGATACGACATCGACGCCTCTGAGTTCAAGACCATGGAACATACGGACTGTCCCGAATAAGAAGAGAAGTGCGCTCCGGTCATTATTAACAAATAAATGTCACAAAAAAATACAAAACTACAGTAAAGAAACTTTTTTGTTTGGATTCATGATTTCGACAAAATGTATATGCTTTATGTACTTGACTACCGACTAAAACTTTTTTTTGGACCATGATTCTGGCACGTAATTTTGCTTGAAGTAATTGTTTGCTGAGGACATTTAAAAAAACAATAAAAATCACTATTTGATGGTGTTAATCTAATTTGTTTATTTCATCAGTTTTCTAATTCACGGCCATTACCTGTGTCTCCCGACTGGAATTCCATCACGCCCGTTATTCAAAATTTTCATGATTCCTTCTTCCTGATTCATGACAAATTCGAGCAGGGCAAGTAACTCCACTGACCCAAAAATGATAAAAAATGTTTACATTTTAAGAAAAACTCTCATATAGCATAAGCCAAAACATATGTTACTTCGTAGGACAGAAGTAAAACTGGTAAGTGTCATGGGCAAGAAATCCACCAGTCATTTAAGTCTAGGCGACCCCTATCAAAGAACTCTTGCCGATTCTCTAAGGCAATAATCACGGAGCTCCGTGGTGGATTCACGGAATCAACGTCACCACTACGGAGGAATGGATAAGTTGCGATCTACTGAGGCTTTCACGAAATATCCCTCTCGGCGCGGTCACAGTGAAGTTGTTTGGCCATAGAGACTCGATTTCCATGTCACAACGTCGGTAGTCGGTCCCATCTCACGGTAAAAACATTTTAAAACCATTTATTTATCTAAATCACACGTTATGTTGTGTTCGGAGATATTTTTTACGTTGTAGGTGCTATACTATTTTTTGTCACGTATGTAGCCTTTCTTTAATTTGTTACCGTCTTGTGATTGGTTCCATTCGAACATCGTTCAACTAACTTTGTATTTGATTGGATGATATTAGCTTGGAATCTTTTATGAGCGAAAAGATACTGTTTATATAATAATAATTATTATTTTCATATTTGCTGGCTAATTAAATGCCTTTACTTGTCGTGGAATGAGAATTTATTAATGTTATATCATATTCGATGTTCTCTGCAGTTGAATGAAATAATGCCAACTGCACGCAAATATAAGGATGTGATTCTCACCTACGCACAATTACGCTGTTTAAAGCGCATATACTTTTCGATCATGAGATGCTATAATAATATATCATTAGTTTTTTTGAGGGTTCCGCAAAAAGTTTCACTACATACGTTTTTAATTATATGTAGGTATAGTCCCGTTTGTTCTATTTTTTAACATATCCGAATGTATCGGAATAGATAGCATCATGTTTCTATGAAAAGGTATGTCGTACAGTAGTTCTTATGTAATTAATACGGGGATGATATTGTATGAACGAAAACAGTATTTTGGCACGGCATTTGATTCGAAGAATCTTTACTACAGTCAAACACATAAGGCAGCGTAATTTAATTTACATGGAGGCGTCGCGAGACCTATGTTGAGGATGCTAATGACATAATTACAATCTGTAACTGGAGAGCAAATGCAGGAAAAGTGTCGTGGCTTTTCATCTGAGGTACAGGTTTGCGAGAACATTGCTTCCATAGACTTTCGGTCCGCTGAAATATTGTGCATTACACCAGGCACATTAAAAAAGCTATGGCTGTGTCGGATACGGCATTGCCTTTGATATTTTGTTTTGACGCCACAGGTTCAAGGCTCCCCAGCGTAATTTTTTTTTGGTCGAGTATGAATCGGAAACATCATAAAATGCCCAATTTCGTACAGCACAACGGTAACTACAGTGTTTTTCTATTTCAAACTATATCCTCGAGTTTCAACTAATCCTTCATGGAAAATATGCGTACTGACCAAATACAGGACTCAATGCTTTGCCTGGAAAGGGACCTCACTGACGGAAAGTGTATCACTGGCCAAATATTTTCAGATTATGAAATTTGAGGATTAATTTTCTGGAATATGGATATTCGATCGGTCTTGGGTCTTCTAAAGGCCCTTAACGGTATATAAAGGTGTAAATTTTTATTGTAGATCAATGTATGCACTTTGACTCCCTTCATCTTCTTCTTACTACAAATCTCCAAGAATAGCCTTGGATAAGGCGGATATTTGACACTAAATTTTTCCTTTAAACATAAATACTTTACTGACAGAAGAGAGATGACAGCCGGTGCCAAGGGTATACCTAAAGTAGAAGAAACTAGAGAAGAGGTTAATGTGGAGCGACGCATTTTGTGAACGCGAAACGTGGATTGTGTGGGGGGGAGGAGATAATACATTCCAGTACAAGAAAAATATATTGGCATGGGCGTACTTCGAGCATTTTGAGTGGGACAGGGACTAGTGGGGGCAAATGGAGGGCTTGGAATACCCTGAAGATCACTGGGGGACCCGGGGTCCTCTCCCGAAAGTAAAAGAAATATGACTAAAATAGTAGATTTGAATGCCTTTTGAGAGTACTTTGCATCCACAAAATCATGTATTGATAATATTCAATCATAGAGCTTTCTTAGAGGTCTTAAATATATCTTCCAACATGATAAAGATATATGTTTAATTGCTAGCCATGAAAAAGCTGCTGTGAAATCAGGATAATCAAAGAGGATAGCATCCCAACTCTGTCTCCGGATATTATGAATTACAATTAGGCCTGGTACTCCACACAAGAAAAGATAAACTAATTAGCGACTAGTAAATCCCTTATTTTTTTGCATTAGCACAGTCATTACCATTTTTATTGTCTCCCTCTTCGTTGGAAAATTTCTCTGAGTAGGAATAGCTTGAAAATCTAAACAAATGTAAAAGCGTGCTTCACTAAATCACGGATTGAAAACTACTTCCCCCAGCTAAATGATGAAATTATCAGGAACAAAATATGTCATTCTTTGCATAATTACCCGCAATTTCCATCAAATACACTGACCAAACAATTCCATACAAATAAGGAATCCTGAGCATCTGCTCTCAATGGTACTCATGGCGTCAGTTGACTAGGGCCGTCTCAAATAACCAATCGAAGACACAAATAACGACTTTCATAGGTCAAGGGTTTGAACGCCAATAGAATGAACCGAATTTCACGAGGTACGTGACATTCCACTCCACTAATTCGAAAGGTGAGAGAACTCAGACGCCAAATAAGCTAATTTAACACGAATGCATCCTGTCTTTCTCCTCGAAACCGCGTAAAAACATCAGTGTTGTCGGGAGGGTCCTCGTAATAACCTGAAATAACAGTCCCCCGCCTCGTTGAAAGTAAGTGTTTAGCTGTGGCCAACGAATGAGAATTAAAAAGGAGAGGTTATAAACTTCAGTATACCCCTTGGGCTCGGACGCATCACATATTAGCTGACAGTTTCGAATGTCTTTCAAACGTCAATCGCGAGAAGCTCGCACAAAGCATTCAGAAAAATGCTAAGTACACCGATCACGTAATTCACCTATCCATGACCTTTATCGAGTAGAATCCTCGGCTGGAAATTGAAGTTTAAAGCTGTAGTTGGAAACTATCATGCAGATGTGGCCATGTGATAATGTAATTATCTTCGGAATTTTGAAAGAGGCGAATTTATGAGAGCTGAGGAGAGAGATGCGAAACAAATGTCACTCATATATTCTCTTCCACCGCTAATTTACACTAATAATTAACATACGTCAATTTATAATTACCAAAACTTGGAAACTTGGAGGAATGAGGACGCAAATACTTTTAAAAAACACGGATCGCGGATGTTGGACAAATAGAAAACTCCTACTATAACCTGCAGAAGCTGAGTAGCAATACGGAGTCAAACAAAAGCCAATATAAATGATTTAAGATTAATTCACCAGAAGATTCTTACGCATTGAAATCCATAATATAATTATATGTGTAGCGTAGTTTGTGACATTTTACGGCCTGTGGAAGTTTCCGCGAAAATAAATTGACCACTATTCCTCCAATGCATCCATAATGCAGAATTTTCAGGCATAGGAACCAACAGCACCGTTTACAGGGCATAACGAATTCAGAGGTTCTCACACAATATTTCGATCCAGATAGTTTGAAATTCCCACGCATCGACGAGAAGAAATAATGCAGAGCAAGCTGTTGAAAAAAATGGCCGGCATGGAGATTATGCAAGCCAAAATTCATGTCCGGGAGTCACAGTTCAGGGTCTAAACGAAGTATGCTATCGCAGATTTCAACCGTTTAAGCTTCCACCATATTCCACAAAATTTTGGCCAAAAATTTGTAAATAGAACTACAACTCATCCTACTGAACTTCACTCGCTTTACTTCATTTCATTCCACTGAAAGTGTTCCGTCACAGGAGTGAAACAAAATTATTCGTCGGCAAATCGTTTAGTTCCAAAGAAAAATAATTTCAGCAAATGGAATAGTTTATATTTACGGCACCTGAAGATGACGCCGCTGCGTTGAAACTAATAGTACCTTAAAATTAATTGATTGAATCAAATGAAGTTTTTTTTCATTATTCGGTATAGTCTCGCTTCAAGGTGAAGTGAAACTAAATATTTAGTTCCATTTAGGTTCACAACTCTGTTTCGCACGAGACTTTCCAGCAATTTTGAGACGGCTGAAAACACAAGTCAACTAGATACATGGAGATTTCAGCTCATGCTTTTAAATAAGAAGGCAAGTATTTTTATTGCCTCAACAACTAAATAAAACGGTTCACAAATAATAATGCACTATTGGATTAGCGACCACTTTTATTCCAGGTACATTTTTTTGTGGAGCGAAACTTAAATCAGCGTGATTAAATGCACGGTTAAGAACGAAGGACTTAATGACAGAATCCAGGGAGGGGACACTGAGGTGGATCATTTCTAGCGACAAAAACACCCGTTGCCCCGTGCACTCGATCTTCTCCAAATAAGCTAAATCAAGAGCTGTAAGACTCCCGAGAAAAAAGTCCTGGATAGGCGTTAATAACTATGCATTCATTTTGAGCTGAAATGCAGCCAAAAGTTTTGACTTATGGTCGGCCTTAAAAGCTGGAAGAAAAGGGCCATAAGCAAATTTTCAAGATTCATTAGTGAACTGAGTTCATCTTATAGCCATCATTTATTTATCTGCTTCCTCGAACTTCTTGAGTTGCTTAGGTGGACACTGTGAGTAGAAGGGCTGAGGCATCACGTCGTCAGTTTCCGATTCCCCCGGCTCGGAATAGAAGTCCGTCTTCTTGCAACGGTCGATGTCGCATGGCTGCTCCGTCGGCTCCTCGTAGCACGGCTCCGGCGTAGCGCAAACCGGCTCCCGGCACTCGGAGTAGAAGGGCATCGGCATGTCATCGAGGGGCGTACTGCCGCCGCACACCATCCTCGGCGGCGGAGGGGGAGGCGGCGGACAGGGAGGCGGAGGACAGGGAGTTGGCGGAACCAAAGTGTGACCGGGAGGAATCGCTGTCGCAGTGACCATTATCGGAGTCGTCGGGAACGTGCCGGTTGGTTTTCCCATCATCGATGTCGGAGGGTAAGGTTGCTGCATCCCGTGGATCATTTGCGGACCGCAAAGAGGCGGAGGCGGCGGCGGCTGTGCCGGGGTCGGCTTCTCCAGACTTGGCGACACGGAGGTCCGGCACCTACCACAAGGGGTCAGTTGGGCTAGCAGTGTAGACGTTTTTGGAGGGCTAGGCTTGGCGTCGCTGGCGCATTTCTCGAGATTCACAAACGGATGGGTTACAGGAGGACAGGGGCAGGACTGAGGAGTGCACTGCGAGAAGTACGGCGCGGGGATTCCGGTTAACACGAGGTTTGGTTCCCTCGTGGCACACTCGAAGCGGGGCGGCAAGACGAGTGCGTCGCAGATGGAGTTGCAAACTTCCTGGAAGGTCATTACTTTAGCGCGGGGGTTGCTCTTAGGGAAGACCCACTCCATCTTCGGTTCCTTGTGGAAGAAGCCCTCAAGGATGGTAAGCTTGGGTGGGGGAGGGATCGGCTTTTCATCGTAGTATTTAGCCTTCGGGAAGAACGGCTTCGGGATATCTTTAGGGGAGAAGCTTGTCCTGTGGCCAAGTTTCTCGACTAGAGGGTGGGAAAACCGTGGCTCTTGTTGGATCAGCTTGAGCCTGAGGACTTCTCCCTCGACCTGATCTGGCGTCAGGGAAATGGGCTCGCCGCAAGGATCTTCCTCCAATTCCTTCTCCCTCCGAAAGCAAGCTGTGAAGTCCTCCCACCAGTCCCGCCACGTCCTAACCTTGGGGCGTGGAGGCTGTGTGCGAACATGTTAAACGAGATATATTTTTCTCCATTGCCATTAATCAGGAGAGGAATGGAATTCTACCATTAAAGAAGCGATTGCAGAATTTCACCTTAGTAAAAATTAGATAAAACAAACTCCAATAAAAAGTACAGATCTCATGTTGCATATAAGTGTAGGTAATTTTTCATAAGCAATGTATTCAGATGTAGCAATTGTATAGGTAAGGAAAGCAATTCATCAAAATAATAGAGGAGTTAACCAAAACTGGTGTCCAATTATTCCAAGCAATGATCTTAAACTCCTATTGTTTAATCTTTTTTGTCCTCCTTAGGCAATTTACGCATTAGGTAAAATTTTCTTCTCGGAGTATTGGAAGTTCATAAATTTACAATAGGGCAGAAAACAAAGAAGTGTTACATACAATAACCCAGCAATATATCCAATCCTTAATATATGGAGATAGTATTTTTATATGAAACATTGATAATCACAAATATGAGAGCAGCAAAACTTAAAACTGTACTTAACAGAATGGAGCTGATTGACATCAACAAGAAAACTGATAGTTATACCATAGGTCATATGTACTCACTAACACTCCATTTTGTAATACATGAACTCACATAATTTTAATTATGAGTAAGAAATAATGAATGCATACACATTTGAAAACATAATGGCAATAGACAATAAATGGTATCAAGCAGCTTCAGAGGAAAAAAGAACAGATGAAAACTGTCACCAGACACATTTCTGTTTCCTTCATCTTAGTACAGCAAGTGATTTGGTATTAGTGAGCATCTGTTCTTTTTTCCTCTGAAGCTGCTTGACTCCATTTATTGTCGAATGCCATTGTGTTTTCAAATGTGTAGGAATTCATTATTTCTTACTCATAATTAAAACTATGTGAGTTCATGTATTACATAATGGAGTGTTAGTGGATGTGATGATACGTATGACCTATGGAATGACTATCAATTTGCTTGTTGATGTCAATCAGCTCCATTCTGTTTAGTACAGTTTAAGTTTTACTGCTCTCATATTTGTGATTATCAATGTTTCATATAAAATTATTAGCTCCATATAATAAGGATTGGATATTGCTAGGTTATTGGATGTAACACTTCTTTGTTTTCTGCCCTATTGTAAATTAATGAATCTTTAACCTAATCCTGACCAAATAAATTGATATTAAAATTCCACATTGATTGAAAACCCTTAAGTTACTCTAATTCCCATGCTGGGGGAAGAAAGAGAGGATAGGGGAGAGGAAATGTACTTCCGAATCAGCACATCACTCTCTCATGATAAATAGATGATAGATACATATGAGGCATATCTGTTGATACAAAAATCTGAAGGTAAATGGAAACATTTTGAAGCTAAGCAGTTGTTTTATTTTAAGCCCAAGAAAATAGTGCAACTGAGACTGGTAAGTCAATGACAACGAAAATCAGCTGGAAAAAATTACAAGGTATTAGGTTAACCTGTTAGCACTCAGCATCCTATTTATAGGACACTCAATTTTTTAAACGATATCTCACTTGATATTCACAGGAATGTGATAAAATGCTACCAATTTGTTACACTAGGACTGATGAGGGTATTCTTTCTAAAATTTGTTTCTGAGCTTCAGTTGGACGACTTTTACCAGTCTGTGAAAATCGGCTTCTTCATTACACTGATGCAACAAAGTCAAAAAACATAAAAAATTCTGAAAATGAAAGACACCGGATATATGCATATCACATGACAGTATAAGAAAGAAATATCCATTTCATGCTGTTATTTCTAAAGTTGTATCTTCTTTTGCCATGGAATTAGCATTAAATTTCACTGTCCCGTATATAGGATGCTGGGTGTTCGGTAGATGGAAAGATTGTTGCTGAGTCGGGGCATAGCTAAGGGGCACGTTGTACATCGTTGATTTCCAGCTTAGCTGAAATGCAACAAGCATGCTATATAAGGACTAGCGACTTTTTTCCTGCCAACAGTCGAATCAGTTCTGTGATCATAGCTTGTCCTTGAAATTTGAATTTCTCGCCACACTGCGACAAAGGCAGCATTTGCTGTAAAAACGCCTGTCAAAGATAAGACCAAAATATTTACATACATTTAAGATTTTGAATTAAACCTTCATTTTATGAAATTAATTCTTTTTTATTATGTTTTCTAATTGATAGCTATGAATTTTACTTCCTAGATATTACATGGTTTTAATTATGTTATCTATCCTAAGCATGTCGGATAATCACTCACTTTAATTTGAATTCTATATTGCAGTTATTTCATCAGCATTGAGCCGCAAGGCATTTTTAACGTTAGAAGAGGCCTGTGATTATTTATTCATGGAGGAACTAGAAGCTGACATAACCACCATCCCACCCGAGGTTGATGAATTAACCGATGAAAACAAGGTCGATGATTAAGCTTTGGCCGTACCACTTGTGTCAGATGTCGCAGGAGCTGCAGAGATATTTGTGCAAGAAAAGGACAAACCGTCATCATCACCAGCTACACCTGAAAACCCTACTAAGAAGGTATAATCCAGATCAGACATTCAAAAGTGGAGGGAAATATATCCCAGTTATTCTATTCTGCCAGTGGTTGGAACCATGGCTAAAGAAAACTTAGAGGCAGCAAAATTGTGCTTACAGAAACACTCCCCCATGCAACTGTTAGAGGAATTTTACACTGACAATGTGTTTGCAATGATCGTGGAGGAGACAACTAGATATGTTACATGTTAGAAAGGCATTTAATCTCTCGGTAGAAGATATAAAGATTTTCATTGGGTTCCTGATATTCCCAGGATTCTCAGGTTACCAAACCCTGCCAAGTGAGCGAGATTATTGGAATGACCAGGAAGATCTCGATGTTCCGCAGGAATACATATTTAGAAATAAAATCTGTGATCCATTTTCAAGATAATGCAAAAGCAAAAGATAACAATTATGATAGATCTTTCAAAATTAGACCACTGATAGATATGGTGAATGCCAACTTTCATAAGTGGAAAGTATTACATAAAAACTTGCCTGTCAATGAAATGATCATTAGATATTATGGACACCATTCTCTTACGCAATTCAGTAGGGATAAACCAATTAGATTTGGCTATAAATTATGGGCACACACTGGAGAAAATGGATATTGTTACAATTTTTCACTGTATTGTGCTAAAGAATCTGAGGACATTAAAAATGCACTGCTAGGAACACGAGTAGTGAACCAAATGCTTTCCATTGTAGATGATCCATCAAGTCACCTGATATATTTGATAATTTTTTTTTACAAGTTTTGAGCTGCTTGATGAGTTGAGACAAAAAGGATTTAGGGCATCAGGGAGGATTAGAGAAAATAGAATTGGAAAATGCACACTGATGAGCACCAAAGAGCTAGAAAAGTTCCCCAGAGGATTCAATGATTACAGGTTTGAATCGAGTAATGAAATTTTCATAGTGAGATGGATAGACAACAAATGTGTGTATTAGAGTATATTCAGAATTGTGGACATGTCTATTGTGAATGCTTTTCTGTTGTACCACGATATACATGGTAAACAGTCCATATCTATTAAAGATTTCAGGAAGGCCATAGCCGTACCTTATCTAAAATTAGGATATGGAAAAAAAGTGCAGCGAGGTAGGCCATTCAGTTTTCCTTCAACATCAAGAGCCACCAATTCAGAAGACCTTAGATATGGTGGAAAGGACACATGATTGAAAAAAGGGACAAACAGCGGTGTAGCCAATACAAATCTTGTTCCAGCAAGCCTGTAACATACTGCGAAAAGTGTGATGTCACGTTGTGTATGCAGTGCTTTCCTTTGCATCCTATGAATCAGGTCAGGCATATTAATACATATGACTGTTAATAGGTGGTTGTATGTATGTGGATAACAGTAGTTACCAATTGTGTTCATGTTAACAAACTTTTTAAAAAACCTATAAAACATTATGACACTTCAGTGGGAACAATTACTAGAAATTGTCGCTAAATAATATTGTGAATATAAAAAGTAAAATGTGGAGTTAAATACAATATTCCCTGTAAATTATATTTTTATGTTTATATTCTTGTTTTTTTTCCTTTTAACTAACAAATTTGTACCTTTCTAGTGAAATAAATGGTTAATATCATGGAATATGTATTTATGCTTACTGGGAAGCATTTTCTGGGCCAAACGCCCAGCGTCCTATATATAGGACAGCTATTTGTGCAGAAACTGTAAACCTTACAACCAAAATAAATATCATATTGCGTTTGTTTGCAACGTTAATATATGCTGTGAAAATCAAGGCAAAATTCCGAAAAAAATTTGGGTGTTAACGGGTTAAGATCTCCTTCATCACATTACGTGTAGCAAACATACGCAAATTATAATTTTAATTAGCTTATATATCAGTTGCAAATTCAACTTACAGTCAGTTCTCACAGCTAGTAAGTTAATGTAAGTATTTGACCCAGTTAGGGGTTAAATTGAACCCAGCATTTCTTAACTGCTGATGAGGACTTGATTGTCGAAACATTCAACAATTTCTTTTAGTCCTTTTTACCTGTTTCTATGGGTCATAAGTGTTTTAGTGTTATTTTATGTTTGTTGCATTTCCACTGAGAGCTTTTTCTTTAAGAAACTATACATATATACCTCTCACTGTTCACTTCTATGGACCCCTTTATCAGCGCTCTATGAAAGAGTGCATCTCTTGTCCCATTTCCTTTCCTAAAACCGAACTGGTCTTCTTTTCGTTCCTCTTTCATTTTATTTTGCATTCAATTTAATGTTCCTTGTCATACAAAGTTTCAATGGATCTCTTCCATATTCTTTTCAAGTCCTCTGTATCTGCAGTCATATCTCAATTTCCATCAAGTATTCCTTGATGGCTGATTTTCCTTGGTATCCTCTTTGTTATCAGTTTTGCAGCCTTGTACATCTCCCCACACATTCCCTTCCTTTCTAATACCTCAATTTCCCCACATTCCATATCCACTCAATCCTCCCTTGCCTTATTTGTAATCATTATCAATTCATTATTCATTCTTCCATCATCTGTATTTTCATTTTTTCCCTTTCTTCATTTTTCCACTATTTTATATCATTTTATTCATTGCTTATTCCTTTAATCATTCTCCTGCTTACTCTAAACCACTGTTTCTACTAGTGTTTTCATAATCCTATCCATAATCTTGTTCCACTCCCCATATACATACTTCATTTTTCACCACACTTTCACTTTAGAATTACCTACTGGAAGTTCTCCCGGACCTTTCCTAGGCTAATTTAATCAAGCAGGGGGTTATTCCACATACCTTAGACATCAAACTAGAGAAATAAATAGGTATATCAAGTTTTCTAATCTCTGCTTCAATGTGTCTTCAGAATGTAAAACAAAGGTAATTATTTCATTAACTAACTATTATGAAACCAGGCTTTAGAAAACTTATTGGTTTGAAGCTGAATGTTATTAGGAGGTGTTATAGCACCTTAGAAGAGAACTCAATAACATTATGCAAGCTAGGAATCTGATGTGAGCATATCTGTGGCAAATCTGTAGCAAGCTTCCAAACGGAGGCAAGTCTAGCTATTATGGAGGTTATTCTCAGGTTTATGCAGAGTTGGAATGATGATCTCTGCATTTTTTTGGGATTTCTTCAGCATAAGTTGCAGTTGCAAAACTGTTGTCCCAAAAACAACTTATGCGGAAGAAATCTCAAAAAATGTAAAGACCATCATTACCTGCTAAATCTATCTCACACATTGTGGATGGGGCCAAAAATTCCATGATGTAAGCAAGGAATGGAAATAAACAGAAAACATAACAAGGCTTCCTTGCATGCAATCAAAACTCTTCCTCTCGACCATGCAGCAAACACTTAGACCCCTCAAGTACTCAGTTGCCAAGGATAGCAGGTGATTCTGGTGCCTGCTGCGGAACATGAGTTCTTTTTGCAATCATGCCAACGCAAACTTCCCCTTTTTATGGGACTACTTAAGTTCCTGGGGTAATGATGCCTCATGAGTAGAAAAAGCATAGAGAGGGACTCAGAGACTTTTGTGTTCACTTTTTATTATAAATGTAATGGATTATAGAGAAAATTAAGTTCAGAGCTAACTTGAATGCCATAGCATTCAATTTAACTTGAATTGGTTGGTTATTTTGAGGAGTAAACTTTAATTTATTTTCACCATTTGAATAGATGGGTATGCTAGTGGGGAAGGTATCTTTTCAACAATTGATAATGAGTGGAGAGATACCTGGGTTAAGATCACTGTTCCTTCTTTTGCACTGTCATTATTCTTATCTAAAACACAAACTGCTCCTGATGGCCAATGCTCACAGTAACTGTTCTAAGAATGGACTCTATCCATTATTTTTTGTGACTTAAAAGTAGGTACCTGACAAAAATTAAAGACTAATAATCATGTTTTTGCTCTCATGAGCACAACAAAAAAATAATGATGAAGTGAGCACACAAGTCATGGAGAACAAATTTTTCCTCTGTCGTTGGAATTAATGTTTACTTTAGATAAGGCATCATAACCCTAATGGTAATTGGGGATTGACTAAACAAGAATGATGATTCACTTACCAAAGAGTATGGAGGCAGATCTTCTAGATCTGGGACTCCAGAGCTACCCATCGTTGGCTGACCGAGAAAAGCTGGGCGAGGTTCTCCCAGGACTGTTTCATAAATCGGAACTGAGCACTTACCAGACACACATTTGGTGTCATAGAGAAGACATGAAGAGTACAAACTTACAGGGTTTCTCGGAGAGTACTGAAAAAAGATAACCAATAGATTCCCACTAATATAAGAACTAAGAATGTTTCTGGAACATTGAAATGTGACATTTTTTCAGAACATTACTGACATGTAGAAAGGAAATTCAGGAAAAAAAATAATTATATATAACGGCTCCAATTTTTCTACATAGCCGGCTATTATTTCAGGACAGCTGTCAAATAAAAGCCTGATGCCAAGCAAATGCTGAGAAACACAAATCAAATATAAATATAAATAGATTCATATAATTTAAAGAAAATTCTGGAGTTATCTCGAGGAGAAAGTGAAACGTTAGTAGACATGCAGGGTCTCTCTGACCCCCATGAAGTAAAAATTGAAATAAAATTGAAAATATCAAGAACTTCAAAGTTTGTGACACAATCATGTATGGGGTACACAAGATTAAGATGAGACAAGAGATGTACAGCCTCACATCAGGTATTCTCAATGAGGGCAAAAGTTAGATTTTGGGGGTAAGCAGTCATGGTATTACAATCTACGTTCCCTCAAAACTAAGTGCTTAGATGCTATATATCAGATGACTTTAAAATTATATTTACTGCTGTCAAACCGATCATATAATCTAAACCAGGAACCATCAGGTACAAGGATCCCATTGAATAAAGGAAGTAAATACAGTATAGTTTTTTCTTGTTTAATATATCATGGGTGAGGTTAGGAAAAAATTTGTTCTTTGGAGGTTCCATAGCTGGGCTTCAAAGCTGGGCCTCAACTCTGACATTTCCCTCTTTCCTACTAGCATCTTAAACACAATAGCTTTAGACTAGTGGCTTATTTTTTCCTCTGTCGATGAAGAATCTTTTTTCCTATGAATGTATGTTTCACATTAAGTGGTTGGTTTTTTTAAATAAACAGCAAAACAAGGGAGTACTGCCAGAATGTGGATTGTTTCCAATGACCTTCAACATATACACTGAAAAACCCATGTATAAAATAAGGAAAAATAAACACATGAATAAAATTTATGGAGAAAAAATCAGCATGCAAAGCTTTGAGGATGACATAGCAATTCATGCTGAGAAGAAAGAAGTTCTGACACGAATACTGATTTACATGGACGGAAGTCTAAAAAAGCAAAACTAGAAGATAAGTGCTATGAGAACCAAGGTTATGGTATGTCAAAGAAATCTAGAAGACAGAATCGCCATTGTACTAGGGCAGGAAAAAGTTACACAAGGAATACACAAGTAACAAGAACTGTTACTCAGGAATCAGAGATAAAGCAGGATCACCAGCAATGGAAGAAGCCAGAAAGACATGGTGAGCAGAATAGCCCAAGAAAAGAAGAATTCTACCACATGAGGAGTCTGCTGTAATCTGGAAACTCAAGGCTGGAAGTAGGGGCAGATAAAAGTCAATGTTTTTGGTGGGAATTGCTACTTTCCAGAGGTCTGGGGGTTATGGAATACCTTATGACCAACATATTTTTCAATCATACCAGTTATAACATATACTAGGAGCATGCTCTAAAATGGCAGTGAAGACTGAGCATCCAGAATAGGTCTCTTATACTTGAAATTGAAAGGTGGGCCAAATAAGAGTGAAACTGTGCAAAGAACCTACTTAGCATAATCGTGAACATATGAATATGTGTCAAAATTTCTCAGAATATGACACCTCATATAGGAGTTCAAGAGGTAATGCATAGACTCTGATTCATCTGAATGAGAGTCCATGGCGTAGTACATGGAGGGGAAAGAGTAAAAGTATTTCAGAAATATAAAGCCATCTAAAAGGTTAAGGGGGATATGATTTAAAATAGGTGGAGAAACCCTGATGCAGACCAAAGCCAGAGGAGAGGGGAGGATGGCAGAATGGCAGAGGGGAAGAGAGAGTGAGGAGTTTGAATAGGCCATGAGAGAGAGAGAGGCATAAAAAATGTGGGGGTAGGGATTTGGAACTGGGCCTAATGGATGCTGAGGCTTTGAAATGATGCTGAGAGGTGGGGTTTCCAACAGTAAGTGGGTCGACCATACTTGATCACTTGAGAGGGATGAAAAGTCTTAGGTACCTACTGGGGAATAAAGGGAGTAATGAGTTTGGGTGGTGGTGAGTGAAGTAGGGAGAAAGGTATGGTAGGTGTTAGTAGGGAGAAAGAGTGGTCAAATAAAATATCATTTCTCTACTGAGTATCTTTGAATTTCTATTTTTAACAATCAGTAAAACCTGCAGTGTCTACACTTTCCTCATTGGCCATTTGGTGAAGTAATTTGGGGATGAAATCACTGGAGCAGGCTGTCTCCAGCCAAATTGGAAAATGTGTCCTTCAATTTAATCTGCCATCTAAGCCTGCAGACCCTAACCAGCGCACAATTATATTACAGTGTGGTGAAATGCATAATAAATTTGTACATGGATATTAAGGGTCAAAATAAGCAGAAATAACATCAACTTATACAGCTCCAGCTTGAAGAAGTTGCATTTAAAAGAACTGGTATAAAGACTAAGCTTATAGTACAATGTTAAGATCTACACCAAATTAAAGAGGACTCTGAGTCAGCTGACAAAAGCTTCCGAAGGTTTTTATGCTTCATTCTGATTATCATACATCCTAGCGCATAAGATATGGAGACAGATCAGGAATTAACATACTTCAGTGAGCATATATTGAGGCAGCACACAAAATTAATTTATTCATGAGATTTTGTCAACGTGACCAGATGAATTAACTGATCATGTTTGGGTTCACTTAGGGTTTCAAAGGAATTAATTCAGATGAATAATATTCAAAGGTGAATAAAAAGAAGATACTCAAATAAATGGAGGATTGCTGATAGTTTTGTATAGGAATCATATGAAGAGTTTCACTAAGTCTATAAGAATGCAATTCAGTGATGAATCCACTGTCATAGTCAGGAATAGTGCTGCAACCATCCAGAGCATACCTTCCAAATATATATTCCTCATAACATCTATCTTAATCCTATTCAAGATTTAGCCAACTACTTTGCTGATGTTTGCAAGAATGTATAATCTATCCTGGACTAAACATTCAGAGGTTCTTTTACATCCTTTGATGTTGAATGTAAGACACAAATGGAAATATAAAGGTCATCAGCAATTTATCTGGTGATAGATTTTATAATTCCCTGATGATATGAACATAGTCTGATGACTATTTTGTGACTAGTTTTGAGCAAAAGAGAATTTTTGAAAGGTTTGGACTTATCACTGGTAAATAACTTGCTGAGACAAAGAAATGCCTGAACTATTTAATCAAACAACACACAAAAGTTATAACGGGTGCGTTCGGTTCTGGATTTTTTCAGGCATAAAGAGCGACATTTGGTAGCTAAATAAAATATATGTATTATCCCTGGTGGTAACTGATCAGCATCTGCTGCTCATGGGTTAATCTCTACCTTTCTTACATGAGAGGCAGGAGGAGTGGTCGCCCCCAGTAATTCATTATAAAACAGGTAAAATAGTAATCATAAGGTATTCCATACCCCCACAGCCCCCAGAAAAGTAGTATTCCATCCCCTTCACAACAATGACCATAATCTACCCATAGGTGGCAAACTGAAATAAATGCAGAGAATAACTGATTGCTGTGAGGGGGAAAGTTACAAATAAATGTTATGGAATACATATATGCACAATGTCTCAGGACAAAGGGTAATACCACAGTATGTTGAAAACATAAAGATTGGCACTTGGAACAATGGCTAAAAAGCAATTATACTCATATGTTGAGCAATTCCTGCCATATGTCTCATCCAAAAAAGTCATAAAAAGGGTAATAAGCAAGTGTAATAAACAAAATACAATGATTCTATGTCCCAGGAACTACAAGGAAAATTTCAGGAGAGGCAAATCTAATTCACAAATTTGCTTCTCAAATCTTGTTTGCCGCGCACCCTGAAGAAGTTTGCTACATTTGGAAATTTTCAAAGATTCCTCACCTGATTCTCCCATGGATCTGGATAGCGAATTAATTCAGAGGAAGGAGTTATTTTTGGAGCTTTATCCTGCTGAAGATGACAAATATAAGGAGTTTTAGGTTCATGAATGTAATGGGGTGCCTCTGAACAACATCTGCATCCTCCTCCCATGCAGCCGATTGAAGCTGATGATCTCTGCCTCAGGAGGTACTAAACATGGCAAAAGGAAGAAAAAATGAGTCAATCAAAATGGGAGTGATGAAGGAGAGTATGGAATTATTATTTTACAATACAGTGGCAAGAAAACGGCAATTTACGCATGGAAAAAAACCTGTGATCACAAAAACTTGGTTCAAACCACATCGAATGGAACATTTATCAAAACCAATTTGGCTAACATATCTCGAGAAGTTTTTTTGATCAAGAATATATAAAATGATAAAAATATCAGGAAGAAAATGGAAGGAGAGACACGTAGCCAAACACTTCTCAGTGAACCAGAAGGCACAGATAGCCACATTAACATTGCCTTATTTCAAATGATTTAGGTGAGAGTTTTACTTATTTCTATATCTGAGTAAAATTCTCAATTTGGGAGAAATTTCAATGCATAGATTGAACAAACATCAAGTACATACATCGATAATCATTCACTTCTCCGGATGAGCCAAGGGAGGATGCAGAATTCTAAAGATAATACACTGCGTGGTAATAGCAGGCACGTAGCCAGACGGAGGGGGGGTTTCCGAAGATTTAACAAGGTTGCGGTTGCCTACCAACCAGGGGAACGTTGAATTCGTCTGATTTCATTGAGAAGATGAATGGTAAGAACTTTCCAACGAATAGAAACGATATAGAAAAGGAAGTGGCGGCGAATTACGAGATACTAAAAGGTGCGGTAAGTCATAAATGAATGTAAGCTGTGTATTGTATTTTGTTTCAATGCATTGCACTCTTATATAAGAGAAATTGCGATATATGAAAAAACATGGCGAAAACATCGAGGACCATGTCGGGTATACAGGAATTGTCCGAGTGAATGTACAGGAGAGTAAGACCATTAAGTCTGTTCAGTTCAAGTCATTAAATAATTCTTCAAATATATGAGACTTGAAAAAGACTTCGGCTGTTGCAATTTTTACAGGCAGGAGACACAAAATCTCCAGTATCCGACGCACCGCTTGGAAGATGTCTTTAGGTCAAACCTACTGAGCCAAAGGGCCGAGAGCAAGATAGGACGCAAAAGTAACATACAGTGGGCCAACGAAGGGACATAAAATAATAATTACAAAGGGCAATTAACGAAAATTTCGATGAAATCGCTATTGCTTTAGAAATGTGTAATGATATGCTCTCAGAAAGATAGAAGAGCACTACCTTGAGAGCGTCTAAAGCATTTCTTGGTGGGTCTGCCAATTTTGAAAAATGCCGATAATAGTCTCATTTCGCCAAGAACCTTGTCTTTTCCGCATTCAAGGTAATCTGAATACGTTGCAAGCAGGATTTTGGCCTGCTTCGAGACATCAGAATTAAAACCCTGGCAACAGGCCTCCTTATTAGGTAAAACACAACTGAAGCACGACAGTAGATTGCGATGTGCCAGCATTCTTTCATCAATCTGAACAAGGAAGATCCAAGAATGGAATAAATACTGCCCGCCTGAAATATTTCTCAGGACTTGAGGTAGGGGTATCAAACCTGTATAGTTGATGGGCACATCGGCGAAGGACTTTAATTTCCAGTTCAAGTCCTGTAAAAGCAATGGCATGGCAATGGTCGTCACGTGCTATCAGGGACAAAAGAAACGAACATAACGTCCCAGATGGCGAGTGTTGTCTAGGTTCGTTTCTTTTATCATTGATAGTACAGTAAGGAGGCAACAGCGGTGAATACGGACCTTTGGAATTCAAAGACCCTTTTTCACCGCGTCGCTACGCAAAGCGAAGAACTGCGAAAGCACATAACTGTGAGAGTTATCTATAAAAGCAAGGAAAAACTAGAGACAAGCAGATACCTGTAGCAATTTGCTGAACTCTGGTGAAAACCTCGTGCAAATTCTCAGTAGCATCGTCTCACATTTTCTGCAAAGCACCTTGGGCAGTGTCAGCAAGAGACATGGCCTGAGCAAGGTCCATGTTTTAGGTCTGAATTTATTTTATTTTTGTACCCTTGTCCTTTCATCAAGACGAAGTCTCCCTTATGTCAGACAGAAGGAGGGCTGCAGTTGAAGCGTTTCCCACATAGCAGGCGGCGGGTCCGCCTCTTAGCCGGCCAATCGACTTGTGATGGACAGGATGCTTTTCCGTTTTCCGCGCCCATTTTTCCGTCAACTTGAGAAGCAGCCACTACATCGAAACATTGTCGCCTACATCTGCTCAATTGTGTTCAAAAAGTCACCACAAAGTTCCGAAGGTTTCAGTCGAAGAAGAAACCTTTCATATTTGATTGTGGGAGAAGAAAATTCCAGTTTTCCTAGGGCCCTATCCACGGCAAGAAGCTACCACTCACTTCCAGCCACGAGATGCGACACGCGGCAGCGCCGCCACGCTTGGACGTACGACAAGGCTAAAAACTAAAAGATTCTCTATATAGTGAAGAATATTTTACCATTACACACTCTTACAGTCTACAGTCTCGGTTATAGTAGTTTGCTCGGGCGAACTTTGAAGTGAATGATGAAATTATTACGGTCAAAAGAGAGAAAGAGTGTTTAATGTTTGTGTTATAATGCATTCTCTCTCTTTCCCTCTCCCCCCTTTCTCTTCCTCTATTTTTATCCTTTTCCCTTCCTCTCTTATTTTCTCTTTTTTCTCACTGTCGAAAAATTTCGAGGGGGGTTTTAACTCCCAACCCTTACTAGGTAAACTAAGTTTCAAGCTAGGTAAACTAGGTTTTTCTAGGTAAAACTAGTTGCATGAGAAGTGCTACCAATGGAATAGAAAAAAACCTCGCCACTTTCGACTATTGGAAACACATTACGAGCCGAGAGAGAATGAATTGCCCCGTAGGGAGACGGGCTCGGCCTGCCTCGTTTTTTCCCACCCACTCCTCCCCTGGCCGCAAGATGGTAGCACCTTTCATTCCATCCCTCTCCATCGCATGCGAGAGTCGTAAAATGGGCACTTCGCCTGATTCGTTCATTAAAAGCTTTCTCAGAGACTTCGTCTTCTCAGCCGTTTTCCCGGAAGGTGGGATGGGCTCAAGAGTCCGGAACGAGAGATCGTCCACTCGGGAAATGGGGCGAATCCTCTTGTTCCTTCCCGTGTTCCCCTTTTCGTTCTCCCGCATCCTGCCCTCTCCTCCCTTTTTCTTCCGATCTCTCAAGATAGCCAGGATTCCCCTCTCCTAGAGGTGCCGATAATTTAATCGCAATGGATAAACTCTCACGGAGGACGTTCGGAAATTCGAAGGGAAACAAAGGGCCGATTCTTTGGCCCATTGCCGTGGGGCACGAAAAAGTCTGACCCGATTATTACGCAGTCGGACATTTGTATCGAATTTCTCCGTAATGGAGGTGAGGCGAGCACACCAAACCACTGCCGTTGATAGAGTTACTGAGATGACTTCCCATCCAGGGACCCAGTTTCGATTACCGGAAATAATAGTAATTTTTGCGAAAATCCTACTCCTTCTTCTATTCCTCACGAGGACCCTTCCCAACTAGCAAGATCCAGTCCGTAAAATTATGAATATCAAGGTGCCATTTATAAACAACAGGATCTTCAACTACGCTCGATATTTCTCCACTCTTCCATCAATCCCCAAATGATCCTTACCTCACCACATTACCCATCTATCTTCTGAGTAAGTAGAAAATTTTTTTCACAGATTCCCCATCCCCTGTGTCATTCCACGTGGCGATCACTGTATTGAATTCTGTCCGTCAGATGGGACGTAAGACTGAGGACACTTCGGCGCCTTTAGTCACGAGGAAGTGATCCTCTCCATACTTAATCCCCTCTCCAAATAATCCCATCCGTACTCCTCTTTTTCTTCTCATCCATCGCCCTACACTCTTATTCATAATGGCTTTATTCATATAATGGCATAATGGAGGTCCTCCCATTTGTGAAGCGTCTTCCCACGAAATTATTTCTTAAACCATTCTGAGGTTGAAGATGAAGAAAAATATTTAACCCCCAGTGAAAAACTATTCATTAAGCAGAAAAAAATCAAGTTAACTGCTAAATCAAGTTAACTGCTAAAATTACGGATTTGACACTCCAGTTTGGTCTCAGGACACCTTTCCCAGAATTTTCGCGATATTGTTGACTCCGCACATGAAAAACTACATTCGGATTACCCTGGGTTCTGCGTAGTTTAAGCAGACGATCCAAAGAGACCTCGAACTAGATGACAGAGGGTGACGAGACAACTGATATATCATCGCATTGGCGAGCATCATGACTTTCAGGGGCAGATAAACCAATTTTGAAGACATGACCACGGAGAAAATAACTACACACGGTCACAGGAGTTTTAAGAGGCCGTCCGTGGCCTGCTTGTCTATTTTAGTCTATGGCCATTCTGTGGCAATAGCTGCAGATCATCAGCATCCAAGTCAGACTTGTGTTTATATCTACATTAGGCTTTTTGCCTCCTGAGACAGCTGCCGTAGAAGGATGAATGCACTTCTGAGTAATGCATCTGACTTTTGAATGCACTTCATTTTTCACTATATTCACCTTTCTTTATTCATCAATTTCGGAAGATTTTGTTAAGTTTTTGAATTATAAGAGAGTTAACTGGTGAGTCAAAACTTATTTTTCGCGAACGATGAAATCCAAGCATTAGCCCTCTGTACTGAAAAGCACTGTACAACCTAAAGATCTTTTTGATTGATGAGGGTAGACTTCACCGGCCAGAAGTGGTCACACACAGCCAAAGTCAGCCATATACAATGATCAAATAACTACACACGCTGGATATTTGTTGCTGTTCATAGAGGAAGGGGAAATATTAGGGCATGGAGTTGTTTCATAGTTGAACTAGAAGTTGTGTAATAATATATAGTAGTAAATGGTTTTAAAGTATTTTAATAGAAAACAGAAAAACTGGTCCAATAATTTGGGCGGAGTGGTTGCTCAGTGAGTAGATCGTTCGAATACATACCTTGAGGGAAAATCCGAAAGGCCAGTTCGCACATCCCGGAATCATCTCAATGTATCAATTTCTAGCAACTAAGTAGAACTTAGAAAAGGAGAAGGCCCAAAGATAGGAGCAACCGTGACCAGCGATTTAGAGTATGACACGCTTTAAGGTTGACCACCATGAGTTAGCTTTAAGTAACCACAAAATATAAAGTATCGTTGAGATCGTCAGAATAACAAGTAATGAGATACAATAGTGCCTAACCAGGAATCACCTACATGGTGGAATTTCGGGGCAATGCACGAATTTAATTCCTTAATCAGCAATGTTCGGAATATAATTTCCTGATAATATACGTACGAGTAACTCCAACTCTGCTGCCGTTAGTAATCATTTCTGATATGGGAAAGTACATTTTCTTTATAAATAGAGTAGTTTAGGGATGAAAAATCATTTTCAATACAGTGTCACCTAAAAGTATGGATGTGGTACGAGTTAACATGCCCAAAAAGGATTACGAGGACAAAAAATGGGAAGACAATTTCTTATCTATTAATATAGTAGATATATAATAAAGTATATAACTTGGAAGATTTAAAAAGGCTTGAAAAAGCTCCACCAGAACTAATAATTTCTCATTATCATCACGTTTTCGGCCCCCAGAGATTAGCAAAAATGAAGGATTCATGTTAAAAGGCTGGAAGTGAACAACAAATCGATTGCACTGACTTAATTCATTCATACACCACAACTTTTAATGTATACATATCCAGAAAACGTCGTGTCCATTACCGTATATCAATTTAGCGCCGAAATAATTTCTAGTTTTGATAATTTTAAATATTGTGAAATGAATGAAGAGAAGACAAACATTTTACAGCGTTAAAATCGATCATCCGAGGAATTTTAGTAGGTATGTCTTTTTCGAAAATCCAATAACTCAGTCGCCGTCTGTGTTTTCGTTTATTCCATCTGAATGAATGTTCAAAAGTTTTACTCACAAGTTACCAAAATTGTAAACATTCCCCATACGATTAATTTCTTCAATCAGAAATACAATCCCATGCTTGTCACAGCATAAAAGCAAATCTTTACGCTTATCTAAGCAAAATATGCGGAGAGAGTAGGGTTTATTTATTTTGGTCAGGCCTCCATTCATAAAATAATACTTCATTTTTTAATAGTCTAACAATATTATAACAATTTTTGTGTAGGCCTCACAGCAGAATAAAGAGAAATTATTGCATTCTATACAAAAAGGCAGAACGGCGTGCAAATGCGTATGGCATGCTAAACAACGCGCTATTATCAATTCTTTGTCGATTATATTTACATAACAATGTAAATGTAAATGTATGTAATGGTGGTAATTCTTTTCATTTTTTAAGAGAGAAAAAATGTCCTACCTTCAGTAGAGGCTGCTTTGAAATGAGATGAGCGAGGGATGTTTCCATACTGAAAATTTTGTAAATTCCATCCACGATGTTGCAACAATGATTGTTAGTAAACATAAACATGACAGAAACTCATTTGAATGTTAGTAAATTACTTAAATGATACAAGGTTTTAGTACATTTATGGAGTACATTCCCTCCGTTAGCTCGAGTGAATTGCAGCTGTCCGTAGAGGTAATTATGTGATACACTGAGATACATTCTGCAATAAGACTGACGAATCTTTTTTATTATACATCCAAATGAAACGCCTATTTTGATAATAAAAGTTGTTCGCCTTACAATAAGTTTCCTGAAAGAAAATTGGAATTTCATTTGTGTACTTCAAAATATACTCTTCATAAATCTAAATTTACCGCTAAATTTACCCTGGACTCTGATACATCTAATCAACGGGAAATGGACGAGTATTGAGGAGGTGAGAAATATTAGCCAAGTATGAATAAAATGTAGACTGAGAATATGCTGAGCTGTATTTAATACTCACGAGCCCTAAAATTTCATGCTGTTTACCACAATGCCATGTTTGTGACAACATTATCGTAGACTAAGCTATATACTGTATTTTCACAAGTTCTTGAACAAATTGAGAGGAGTTATGGCACGTCAGTTATTTGAAAATAGAAGAGAATGGGGCTAGTTAGCGACAGTTTTGGGCAATGATTTTTGCAAAGTTTTTGGTAAATGTTTCTGAAACCCTAAAACTCGATGGTTTCGGACTTTACCGTCAGAAAATCCATTTAAAAAAATCTAAATTAGAAACCTGAAGATGTCGCCCATGCGATGGAATTAGTCGTTCCAAATAAGACTGTTTTCAATAAATTACCAATTCGTTTTGATTTTTTACACAACGATTGTTCGGAAAAAATGTATTTATGCAATTACGTATTACAATTCATAATTTTCTTTTTTAAGCATTGAAAATAGGAAAAAAGGTAATTTTTATTGAGCATGGACTAATATGTCCATCGACCTGACATCTGAACTTGGCGCCAGCATTCGAACTTCACACCATCCTCCCTTCACCGATTCGGGAAAGCAAGGATAGAGTTACAAACTTGCCGGCACCACTATTGGATTGATACTGATGACGGAACCACGAGCATAGTATTTTGCATGGTGAAGGAGAAGTTGACCTCTGGATTTCGACCCCATAAGACCCACCACTCTCATCATACCATTCAATCCTGTAATACACCTTCACTGATTTATCAGTGCGACTACATAACTCCCCTCAGCTTCGATCTTTTCAAGTTAGCAAGGCCAAACCATCCGGCCGACTCATATAAACAATAAGCTTTGGGGAGACATAATTATCCACCATCTATCGGAAGGAAAACCGTTCGGGCGCAAAACACGAAGCTAACTGCTTGGGAAGATAGTGAAGGGAAGAAACCGTAATGTTGCAATCATCAAATCGACGCGGGGACCTACGAAATAAGTGTTAATGCCATTCCAGAAAGTTATCAACACACATAAATTCCAATGAATTTTGCCCCAATAAAATGAAAATATCTCATCTTTTTCCTGATATCAAATATCTGCCACTTATTGGACTACTTTTCTGGATATTTGCAAAACATGGAAGCGGGTTTCAGTGAAATAAGATTCGACTGCACTCTACAAAGAGATTTGACGGAGGAAATATGGAACGTCGAGACGCTCAGATCGTGTCATGAAAATAACGGTGGGTATTTCGTGTTAATTACCATGGATTAAAAAAATAAATTCCTCACTAAAAGACTATAAAATCGGAAATAAAAGGTATCCATAGTGAAGTCGCTTACTATGTACTGCTTGAAAGAAGTCAAAGTAAAGTCTCAAAAATGTGTACTATTTAGTTAATTATCGGTAAGTTCAATAATGAAAACAAATATTTTGCGACATTAATTAATTAAGTAGTATACCTACCACATCCTTTACTTTTCTCCTGGGATTAAAAAAATCTCAAATGGTCTCCATATTGACGAAATAAAAATCTCGCTCAAACTTTCTTACCGAGGTAGTTTCACCGTAACTATCTTAAATGTCATTTAAACCACATCCTTACTTTTCTCCTTGGATTAAAAAAATCTCAAATGGGTCTCCATATCGACTAAATAAAAATCTCGCTCAAACTTTCTTACCGAGGTATTTTCACCGTAAATATCTTAAATGTCATTTAATTTATTTTGTGATTAATTATAGAAAAACATTCCCTCCGTCGGATACGATGTACGAATATTTACCAGTCTATGCTATTATTATCACAAACTGAAATTGAATTTACATATTGTATAACGTGAGAATGGAAGAAAAGAGAGGAAAAATAGTAATTTTATATAAAATGTTAACCCCATTTTCGTGAAAAAATATGTACGAGAAGCGAATTCTTCCAGAAAATTTATCAGTAGTAAAATTTAGCCACCTTCCCATCTTATATATTTAAGCTTTTAGCATATATATACCGGTACTTAAGTCTTGAGGAGTTAGTTCAATAGTAATGGCGCTGCAGCCTGCTCCTTCTTCCGTTTCAACCCTTGAGTTGGTTGGCAGCAGACCTCCATTCATCTCTCTTCTCAGCTTTTCGTTTAAGCTCAAAGTATGTTCTGCAATTCATATCCTTCATAATTTGGCTCATGAAGTCTAGTCGGGACCTTCCTCTGTAGTTTTTTCCCCCAATTTTTCCTTCAATTATCCTTTTCACTTGATTATCGTGCCGTAGTATATGTCCAATATGTTTAGCTCTTCTTTGTTTAATGATTCTTATTATGCTTCTTTCTTCTTGAGCTTTTTCAAAGATTTATTCATTCGTTTTCCTTTCTGTCCAGCTTGCTTTCAGCATTCTTCTGTAACACCATGCTTCAAAGGATAACAGTCTTTTCATTTCACTTTCCCCTACAGTCCACGATTCGCATCCATATAGCGCAACACTCCAAACGTAGGTCTTCATTAAGTTTTTCCTTATCTCTAAATTAATGCTTTTTGACGTTAGTAGAGTTTTATTTTTATTGAATGCTAGCTTCGCTTGGTTGATTCTTCATTTTATATCTCTTGCACTTCTTCCATCCCACGTTATTTTACTTCCCAAGTAGTTAAATTCTTTCACTTGTTGAAGGGTAACATTTTCCAATTTTACATTGGCTGTTATGTTTTTGTTTTTATCGCAGAATCGAATCTTTGTCTTAAGTTTGTTAATTTTCATGTTGTAATCATTTTTCATTATCCTGTTCATTACATTCAATATTTTTTTGCAGACCTTCCTCACTTTCTGCTAGCACAGCTATATCATCCGCGAATCTAAGCATGTCCACTATCTCCCCATTCACTTTTACTCCAACTTCTGTCTCTTTTAACTCTTCTCTTATTCTGTCTATAGCATCTTGTACATACAAATCGAATAAATATGGTGATAAGGAACACCCTTGTCTTATCCTTGCTTCCTTTACCTTTGAGTCACATCTAACAACTCCTTTTTCATTTTTGTAGAAACTATACATAAGTCTTCTTTCTCTACTTTAATTCCACCTTTAATATGTAAAATAGCGTGTTCCAATTAACATTATCGAAAGATTTTCCCAGATCAACGAAAGAAATAAATGCTGCTTTGCCTTTTTGCATCTGTTTTTCTATTATTTGTCTCAGTGCTAAGACTGCATCTCTTGTACCGATTCCCTTCCGAAAGCCGTACTGATCCACTGTTAGTTGCTCTTGTATGATTTTTCCAATTCTATCATGAACAATTTTTGTGATTATTTTTGACGCATGGCACACAAAGCTGAGTGTTCTATAGTCCTCACATTTTTGTGAATTGTTCTTTTTGGGTATCGGTACTATTATGCACTTGGTGAAATCTTCCGGCAAATTTCCAGTCTCATATATTTTACAAACCAATTGATATAGTTCCCTTTTCATCTTCTCTCCACAATATTTTATGAGTTCACTAGGTATTTCATCCAGTCCCGGTGTTTTCTTATCTTTCAAATTTCCTACTGCTTTCTGGAACTCTTCCATCATTATAGGGTCTCCTTTATCTTCTTCTGCTACTTCATTACTACTGCTCAATTGGACTCTCTTGATTTTCTTCTTCTCCGTATAAGGTTTCAAGGTACTCTTTCCACCTGTTTACTACTTCTTCTTCTTCATAGACAACTGTGCCATTCCTATCCATAATACTCATTGCCTCGAGCTTTTTATCCCCAAAGAACTCTTTGATTTCACCGTATGTCCTATCTATTTGGCCTGCTTTCATAAATGAGTCTATCTCTGCACATATCTTTTTTAGGAATGCTTCCTTGTCTCTTAGAGCTAGTTTATGCATTTTATTTCGTAGTCTTCTACATTTTATTTTACCCTCTTCATCCTTTGAGTTCTTGAACATACTTCTTTCTTTTATCAATTCCATAACTTCTTTGCTTATCCATTCCTTCCTTGGTTCCAACTTGTCTCTACCCAACACAAGGTCCGCAATATCATGTATAATCTGTTTTATTGCTCTCCATTTTTGATCTAGGTTAATCTCTTCTGTTATATGTTTAGATAGCTTGTTTGTTTCTTCTTCAAATTGTTTTTCTTGGATGTTTCATCCAATTTCACTACTTGCCAGTATCTTCTTTCCTTTATTTTCAATTTCTCAAACTTAAGTTCACAGTTCATCAGAACAAGGTCATGGTCGCTCTCAATGTCTGCTCCTGGGTAACTTTACTATCTTTCACTTGATTTCTAAATCTCTCTCTTACTAGGATATAATCTATTTGTACTCTCCTTATGTCACCAGGAACTCTCCATGAGTACCTTCTTCTGGGATGATGCTGAAACATGGTGTTGGTTACCACCATTTTATGCTTAGAGCAGAACTCTACCATCCTCTCACCTCTTTTGTTCCTTGTGCCAAGTCCAAAGCTGCCAACCACATTTCCTGCCTGCCTTTCCTTCCTGCCTGCTCCTTATGTCTGGATAAAGGTATTCATCAAAAATATATCCGTCTTACTAATTTGCACATTTCCTACCTTCGATAAGTTTTATATTGACAGAGGCATATTAACGGTTAAAGTAATATTCTTTAAAAACACAAACGAAAAGTGGAATTCGGTATTTATTTT
Source organism: Ceriagrion tenellum (assembly GCA_963169105.1). NCBI lineage: Eukaryota > Metazoa > Arthropoda > Insecta > Odonata > Coenagrionidae > Ceriagrion > Ceriagrion tenellum. The sequence goes on along the minus strand of OY720636.1, from coordinate 56,461,437 downwards.
GATACACACCGCCACTATGTCTTCCCTGAAGGTGCCAAACCTTCACTGCACGGAGACAAAGGGGCGGGAAACGTTTTGGCCATGGTACACCCAACGGCTAACCATCGCATGCATTATTACGGAAGACGAAGAGTTGCCTCTCATCATTGGAACCAGAAGTAGAAAAATTCCGAAGATCATCCGTAAGAAAGCGTTCCACCACCCAGAAAGTCACGGACTTGGATCGATGGTCTTGCCAAATCTTTGAGCCCCCCGTGTCGATATAAGGGTGTGGTTGGCGTCGGGACTTGTGAGGGGTCGGGGGACTGGGGCGGTCACCGTAGGTGGAAGAGGTGTTTTCGCGTGGGGCGAAACGGGGGACGAGGTTTGGCCGGCGTTGGAGGGGCACGGCTTAAACCGATTACGGCGATGATTCAGTGCCCTTGTCCTCGCTCTCCGTCCTGACCCCTCACATTCGAACGGGCACTGCATCTCGCACTTCCCACCCCGAACGCTGTCTTTCTCATCTACCACACGACAACCCCACCCTCCGTACACTCTTCCCCTCCTCTGCCCCCCCCTCCCCACATGCGTCTCCTCGCAAGCCGGACACAACAATCGGAGTTCGCGCGCCCGGGGCATCCATCCTGGGCCCTTCTCCTCTAATCATCTTTCGTTTCCAGTGTGGAACGGCGGCAGAGGGCGCTTTCAGAGGAGAGATGGGATTTGCGAAGGGTGGGACATGACTCCTTCCTCCTTTTCGGCGGACATTGGCGTTTCGGACATGACAACGCACTAAGTCATGTCTCTCTCTCTTGATTCCCTCCTTCCCTCTTCCACACATATTCCACGCAAGGATGGAGGCGGCTAAAAAGAGAGGTCACCCCTATTCTAATAGCTAAAGACTACAAAAAATACCATGATTGATTCCATTTATTCCGATTGCAGAGCCGAATCCATCCAATACCACATGATCAACAACTGGAATGTTTTTCAGATGAAACTCGTATTATGAGATTAGGAGCAATAGTCTTTTGCAGAAAATTAGGGAAATCGGATAAAAGAATTCTTTTTACCGTGTACCCCTATACATCAGGAATCATCTTTATTTTGCCTTGAGTTATTTTACGGTTAGGCGCGCAGATTTCCTACTGGTTACTGATTTATATTATTTATATTGGGAATAACATGTGTCTTTCACAGGAAACGAGAGCAGTCGGATAAAAAAATGATTATTTTAAGACTGTGCATCCGTACACAACCAGGTACCATCTTTATTCTGCCTAGAGTAATTTTTACGGTTAGGTGCGCAGGTTTCCCATTGATTACTGACTTAGATAATTTTAGAAGCTCCGGTTGCAGCGGTTACACATACCGTCTTCCCACTGTAAAGTAACCTAATTCGCGCTTAAATTTATACGACGCTACATATAAAACTTCGGGAAACACGGTGGATAAGAGTATTTTTCTTATGTAATACTTTTCGTGAAAAATAAAAGGTAAGCAATGAAAACACGCAGATAACTAAATGGATATGAACATTTGGCACCTGACATCTGATTTAATATATCATTAGCAAATTACGGCCATTACTGGCGTTAAAATATGACAAATCAATGGTGAATGAATTGGGTAAAAACAATAATCATAGAAAACTCTTCATTAATCGATAATAAATTTTATATAGAGAATAGCATGTATCATTGTGGGCGGCAATAATAGTTTTGAGGGAAAGGGCTAAGAATTGGCAGCTCATTTTGAAAGGGTTGTCTCACCTTATATCTAATAGCTGAATATCACAATAACTATAATTATTGACTATTTTATTTTCTGATTGCAGCGCTGACTGATTACTACTGACTAAAAAGATGCAAATGTTAACCATGTGGTTTTTTCAACACAAATAATTCAAGTTGGATGAATATTTGTAATATAAAATGAGATACAACAAAGCGGAGATGGAAAGGGTTGGTTTGGGGCTAAAGAATTGCTAGAGAACCCCTCAGCGCCCGTGTCTGAAGCTCGACAGAGGCGAAGATCTGTTTTTGGAATTCCAATGGATATTAGGGTGCTAACCGGAGAGAACTACGAGCAGATAGCTCTGTCTATCGTTTAACTGAGGGTTACACTTAGCGTTGTTTGTTCAAAGTAGACCGATGCCTCTTGTTATTGTTACCCTCAGTAAGACGCAATGGGACGAAAAACAAAAGGCAATATTGGATTTTTCTCACTTTAAGCATTCGAGTTTGAATGAAAAGAAGACTCACGCTCCTCGGAGCTCTGATAGATGAGAAAAGGTGTTTTTCATTTTGGACAACACTTTTTGCGGAAGTTTCAGACGTTAGATCTTGCGCAATGTTTAAGGACCCACGTTCAATTAAAATTCGGTGTACATTGAATGGACGCATCAGCTTTCACAGACGCCGAAACTTGCAGTAAGGCGAGGAGAGGCAAAAAAAAGGTACTTTTTCAACTCTCACCGTAAACTCACGGGCCAGATAAAAGTTTATCAACTTTTGTTCAAAACGTATCAACAAGAAAAAAGCTGCTGATGCAATTGCACAGAGTCGGCTTACACTTCTTCATTGTCGAAGCGATCAAACTTGAGTCCATCAAATTTAAAATCAAATGTCTCCATATTTCCATTAATTTTCAGGGAGATGTTTTTGGTTGAACCCCAGTGAATGTAACTTTATTTTCCCGGGAACAATTTCAACCGCATAGCAAATTAGTCCTAGATGATTTCATTCAATTGTCTCATAAGCAAGACTAATTATTGCTACGTAAAATTCTAATAAGACAAATTCCAATGCTTAACGCCTAACCCTGGATCAAGCCTTATTTGCCATCAATAGGGCATTAATAGGGACTAGAAATGAGAAGTAATGTTAAAATTTTTGTTCACAAAAATATATTCAACGAGGAATAAAAGAAGAATATAAGTAGGAAAAATAGAACTCGATACCATGAAAAGATCTCCTGGAACAGCAAGAAAACTAATACATAATAAAATAAATAATACATGAAATACAAATATATAATACATAAACATTATAGTTATACGTTGCAACGGTAATAATAGGGCGGAAAATGCGAAGTACAGCAGGTTTTCGGAGAAGTAAAGGATCAGAATCAGTAAGATATCTCAGTGGAATATCGTAAATCAAAACATTCAAGTAATGATCTACTAATAAATGAACCACACCTGAAGATGTCATTACGTGACGAAACCCGGGCCGTAAATAATAAAAATATTAGTGGACCATTACTTGAATGTTTTGATTTCCGATATAGAGAGGTTCCACAAAGTGAAGCCTGAATTTATTAGTTATATCAGTAGGATATAGTTACTAAAAAAGATGAACATCCGATCTTTGTACCAAGGAGCTGATTTTATTGCATAAAGCGCGTTCAGTTAACCAATCATACGTGCATATAAATTTCCTCTGTATGGCATAGGTGCTACACGCATAGTCCTTTTTAAAGAATTTCGACCGATTCCCTCATTCCTTAAAACTGCAATCCATACCCATATCTGATTACTGACCCATCAATATGTATGCAAATGACCATGCACTGTTCATCTCCCTAAACAACAGGAGCCTGAATAACGTAAAACCGCCCGCGCATCAAACAGTTCGATTTTTCAGACCGTAAGTGCCAAGTCATATTCATTTAAAGTATAATATTTACACTAGGCTTGAGTAACCCAGGGAATTTTTTTCGGTTCGTATATTTGAGTATCTGCTTGATTCATGGCGGAGTTGATTTATTTAAAACTCCCGCACCGGATTTTCTCTGTATAGTAATAAAATATAAAATAAAATAGCCATGATTTATTACTAGTACAATACGATCCATCCTGGAGATTTATGCTACGGCTGCATATAATTGATGTATCTCAGCACTCAACCTAAGCAGTCGACCTCTTATTTTTTTCCAGCATCTAATAACTACGCTTTGCTATTTATCAATACTGACATATGTTTTTATTCATGCAGACATCGGCACAATACAAAGAGCTAAGGCCCAGTTAAGGGCCGTTTTCTGTTCATATTTCGCAGCCATAACCAGGAGAAGGAATTTTTAATGAACTAAAACCTTCCAGCATTTCACAATAACCTAGATTAGTGGAAAGTATTCATGGATACGCAAATTCCTCAAACACTAGGGGCAAATCCTAGGTAGACTTCCCAAGAAGGAAATGGCGGAGGACAAAATCTCTAAGCTTCGCGAAAATAACTTAATTTTTACATACAAATGCAAGGGATGCCAATTAGTACTTAAGTGACCCACAGCACAATATGAGTGGATTCCATAAAAATTTAATAAAAAAGAGATATAAGGGTTTCTTATTCATTTTGTTCCACCAGAACAATTCAATTCGCGGCGCAAAATTACCCATCTCAAGATCGTGTGCTTATATTCCCCATGTATGTTTTTCACACCCAGAGTATGGTTTCATGTGCTCGTGCAAGTATACTGTATTCATCTTAATGGGCAAAGTCTATGGTCATTGGAAGAATTATTATAATTAGGTATATTCGAATTTGACACATGAAAAAAACATAAACCCTTTATGGACGTGCGAGCCAAATTTTTTTACGTTTAAAAATCATTGAAACATCTGCTTACTAACAGGCTTTTTACATATAATTGCTGCGCTAAAGAGAATTGTATCGTTTCGGAAGTGTGTGGAAAGTTGCATCTCTTTCGGTGGTTTGCAAAGCCATTTGAATAGATGAACTTGTGCCGCTATTCACTGACGATAGCGCACCTGGTGGAGCTCTGAAATAAATAGTTTCAGCTATTGTTTGAAGGAAAAATTGGTAAAGTTTAAAAAAAGATACGTTATAAAGGTATTGTTGAAGTATAACTTGTGTGAATATTATTATGTAAAGTATCATTAAAATTTAATATATACAATACAAATACGTCACATTTCAAAATAAATGTTATCATCGAATCAATTGCAATATTTTTAAAATGCTTCAATCGCGCTCTAAAAAACTAATATACTTGCTATATTTATTTCACGCTGATTTTTCATAATTTTGTCCATTGACGGTTAACAGAAAAAAAAGAGTTGGAATAAAGGCCTAAAAATGATACTATCCTATCTTACCAAGACACTCGTCATTGGTTAAAAACTAGAAAAAATTAACTGTTTCATTTCCCGCATTAAAATTTCCAGTATAGAGTTCTTCTTTGGGATGTACCTCCTCGGACAACTCTCCCGATTAACCGTTGGCGAGAGAACACTTTTTCCATCACTGAGAGAGCACAAAAACTTACTCCGACCCGCCCGACTAGTTCGGTAGCCCCGTTCTCCGATATTGCTCCGAGCCTCTTAAAACCTCCCATACATCTTCTCTTTTTTAAGACGTTACGACCACGGGGAGAAAGAACTGAATCTTTACGCCAGGAAAAGCGAACCCACTTGATTTAGAAATTGTGGAAACGCTAACTGAGTGGCCATCATTCTTTCCATTGCGGGGCGCCTTAAGGGATGGGAGTCTGAAGGGTGGGACAGAGGGGTGGGGAGGCGGGGGCGTTGGATGGGAGGGAGAGCGAATGGGGTCGGAGAGAGGGGTAAGGGAATGAGAAGATGAAAATGGGAAGAGGAGAGGTGGTCCAAGGTCCTAATACCTTCATGAGACCTCAGGCCGGAAATCCAAACGGATTCAATAGCCACTTAGCATTGCTATTCAACTCAAAAGGTTTCACAGCATAGGCTAAAATATTCAGGGAAACATTCGTGGACCTTTGTGCCTATGACCAATTTTCGATTGCGGAGTCGGAAGCAATGTTTATATCTTTCCCAGAGTCGTACGGGAGGCCTCAGGTCGTAAACTCAAAAGGATTTCAAAGCTGCTTAGCATTGCTTATCAACTCAATACGTTTCATAACATAGCTAAATTATTCAGGAAAACATTTGTGGATCTTTGTACCTATAACACCCATTCATCTGCATACAAAATTTGAACCCCGCCAAAAATTCGATCCAAGATGGTAGGTTACATTAGACAAGTGCATGTCATGACCTGAGTATAAGGACCTAGAGGTGGTCAAATGGTGAGTGGCGACAAATGGGGAACGGCCTGACAGAGACATACACACTTCTCCCAAGATGGCTGCAGCGGTAATCGTGGATCATTAAAGGACACAGTGCCAATTATAATATTTCTGCGTAAGTAGAAAAAAAAGTTCTAGGGTATAATTTCACTTAAGTGCATCGGCGTATGCGTTGTAACTCGCAATACACGCAGTATTGGAAATTATACGAAAATAATAAACTTTTTTCAAAATTTCAAATTTTTACCTTCATTAAAAAATTATGACAAAAGTTTTCGGCGCAATATTCAAAATTTAGACGAGATTACTTAGAATTATGTTGTTTTCCAACAGCGATATCAGTGTGACACATTCATAATTCTTGGTAACTGTTATAATAATAAGGAATATATTACATACTAACCGTTTAGGAAATTTACACACACGTATCTGAATTATTATGAAACATATGCTATTGGGCTACGTGTTAAAATTGCACTTCATTGCCGAAAAACCACACTATTGCAACCTTAATCGTATTCTCCACACTCCAAACTCTATTTGAGTGCTACGTAGAGAGTAATTCAAATTTCGGTGCTTTGTTCATCGAACGGAATGTTAAATTGTTGACCCATTGTCGCCTTTCGTTAACTCCTTTTATGGAGGTGGGGGGGGGTTACTTTATCTTCCAGCTGGTGGGGAAGATATTCCACCGATTTTCACGGAATAAAAAACTGAGCACATGGTTTTTTGTGCCCCACTAAGCATTATGCAAAGCTTTTTTTTCTTGAATTTGTAAAAAAAAATAGGAAAATGGCTAAGTAAGGTTTCTCGAAACCCCAATTCATTCTTCAATCAATCCTTTCAGCATTAATTCTCAGCAACCTTAAATAGTGGAAGCGTATCCAGTTTTCGCAAGCCTTCCTAAATTAAATAAAAAACCTACGAAGCGACTGTATCCACCTGCGCTTGACTATAATAACTCATAAACTGCTAATCTACATATTTAGCCAACAGAGATAATGTTCCGAGATTGCGAAACTAAATTAAATTTCACATAAGTGATACGATTGTGTCCAGGCCTGCATCCAATTATCTGTTATTGGTTCCTTTAGCTGCTGATAGCTTCACGAAACCTTTTCAACCGAGCGAACAGCTCTTGTAAAACTAGAAAGGGGCTCTCTGCTTTCTACCTTTACGGCCAAGAATTTATTTTTAAGAACCTTGCAGCATTAGAGGAAAGCAGTCCGTTTATAATTACAGGCGAGATTATTATGGCACAAAATTATATGTTTCTTTTATTGAAATGACTCCAGAAACTCAAAACGGATTTATAAAGTACTATCATTAAACATTAAAATGCTAGAGCTTAAATAATGAGTGAAATACGATTGAGCACGTTCAAAGTAGGTTTCTCCAACATAGGGCGAGACTGAAGCAACGTTTCGGTCGAACGCCGTTTGAATATATCAAAGAATCTGATATGGAACGCCGAAAATTTTGAAGAGGATATGTACCAGTGGAAAATATCGTAAAATATCTATACGCTGGGTGAAGGATGAAATTAACGGTTAATAGAACTGAAGATAAAAAACTAAGTACGAAAAGTACTTGAAGTGCATTTATTTTCATCATCGTACAGCGATTCTGTTGAATGCCTGAATAAGACTTATGAGCCGCCGTAAAAAGGCCGAATCCTAAAACCGAGTACACCGAATCCTAAAACTAGCCTTCATATAGGTATCCTGAGAAACAAGGAAGAATTAGACTAAAAAAGTAAAAATTGGTACAAACATGGCTCCACGCAATATAGTAACTGCATATTTATAAGTTTTCCGTCACGCAAATATTATTTAAAAAAGTGACACGCATTAATGTTGCAAGGTGCTGCATAAGGCTGCGTCTTTGGCCAATGGGTCTACATCTACATCTGCATACTACCCTGCGAGCCGCCATATGGGCATGTGGCAGGGGGGGTTAGGTCACCAGTTGTGTAAACATGTAAGGTTTTGTGAGGTGAAATGGTGACGTGTATTATGGGAGTGTATTTTGTAGAGCTCAGTTTTTATTGTAGTCGCTTATTGTGTACGGAAAGAACGAGTTTTTGTACCTTAAGGGATGAGACCAAGCAGCGTCATTTGGGCAACAGTATTCACCACAGGGCTATCTAAGTTTGGAATGATGCATAGAGGTCTTCGAATGAGTAAATATAATTCCCTGACGTAACGAACTCACGTTTAGCACGGAGTCGGAAATAAGTGGCCTAAAGCTGCCCATCCGAACCCTTATTTGGCAACAGCGTTCTCCATTAGACACATAATGTCACTACATGTGGGACGCTCAAGAGTGATAGTATGCCACTCTTTTCCACTTCGTCGTCCATCGCTGGCCATCACCTTTCCGTCACTCCTAGAAGCAATCAACCATGAGGGAACGAGGAGACTAAAGTTCCTAAAAAAATATCCCTCCCGCATATTCCATATGCCTCGCTCCCAATTTCCCATCGCTGATTTCTTTCCCTCTCCGATAGATAGGACTTCCCACCTCCCCTCGGAGACGGCACCCGCCCAATGTAGCATGGGGTCAGAGCGAACGAGACAGCAGGGCCCCCGCGGCAAATGGGAGAAACGTAAAAAAAGGAGTATACGGAGAAGATCGGAAGGGGAATGTGGAGAGAATATATACGACCCACAAAACATATTCCGAGTGTGTGTCCGAGACAGTGTCCTGCCCGGAATCCATCGCGCCTCGCCTGTCCCTTCGATCTTCATTACTTGACCCATGGCCATCTCCTCTCCGTCCCGCCATATTTCATAGCGGTCGACTTACACACCCCACCCGCCTCCTCGTGCCTCTAGACCCCCTGGCGGTCGCGATTTATAACTGGCGAGAGCCCATAATTAATGGAGAAAGAGGGAAGTGAAGAGGGGAAGGAGATGGGAGGGTATGAGAGGGGGTTAGGAAAAGGAGGCGAAGGGGAAGTTTTCCCCCTCCGACCTCATGCGCAAGAAGTAAGAGAGTTGGCTTGGGGGGAGGGAGGAAGAAGGCAGCGCCGCGCTACGGAGAGAGGCAAAAACGACGACGGGGGCTCGGCTGGAGGTTCAGTGGAAATATGGTGCCACAGCTTCAGCAGAGATCTCTATTACCGCGATGAATCAAACAAAACAGAAATATTATGGTATTGTACAATAAAACAGGTAACCGGGGAAGAACTAAAAGGCCAACTTTATCCAGGAAAGGACGACTTGAGACTCCAAGACTTTGGGACTGTACCGAATACCTCGCGAGAGTGGGGAGATGCAGGTAGGTATTTAGGGGAGGGACTGGTCGCACACGAAAATAATTAATGAACAGAGACTGAGAATCAGTTTCACGAAACCGAGATATCAGTTGTTGCAGAGCACGGCATTTCCTTTGAACACATCATTGCATTTGATTGTGCCAAAATTTTTGGCAGAAACATCGGATACTGGGACCGTTTGCATAAGAACGTCATATAAACGAAGCAGGAAAAAAAGAAATTTCAACAGAGACGCGATAAAAATGCCCAGCTATGACACCGATTATCCACAGAATAAGGACAACAAGGGAAAAAAATATTTTTGGAGCTAAAGATAATCCTCTGAGCGGCCAATCAGAGACTTCCTGATAATAGTTTAGTAATACATCAGCTGTACGGTCCGTACTCCGGTATTCCGGGAATCAACCCCGCTGAAGACGATGGCAGGGTAAGTCATCCAAATGTCGGTACCTCAAGTTCTGACCCATTTGGAAACCAGGGAAGACAGAACGAAGTGTCCTCTTCACTTAGAATGGAGTGTAAAATTCAAAAAGCGCCAAAGCAGGGATCAGGCTTACGCAGACAAATATTCGCCAGATCCAGGAATTGAGTCCAGGTTCCTCCATAAGGGAAGTTAGAATCTTAGCTACCATACCATGCTGATACCCAGGAGTTTAAAATTTGAAAATGAGTGGATTCAATAGTAACTGCCACACACAGGATACTGTACCTTCACCAGAATTAAGCTGGTCGGCCAAAATTTAAGAGTTTGTGTTCTGCCTCGAGAATTTTCCATTTCATAATATGATATCCAAATTTACTACACAAGAGTAAAGCAAGGAAACAACAATAGGAGAATGAACAAGAGACATTTGTCATGGTGAAACGATTTGCAGATCTTTAATATTTAATGCCGCCTTATGCCGAGCAACCATGTACGGATTCAGCCAGGAGTTTAAACAGGCCAGATTGGACGACAAAAATAAGCAACCGAACAATGATGACAAAGTTTCGACATAAAGCAGCTAACAGGGAACAATCACGAAGCTCTACGCCCAAATTTGTTTCATACTTGGCACTTAGCCTGTCATAATGAAAAGATACATACAGTGAAATTTCCCGTACCCTCGTGGCGTGTGATCAGAGTTATTTTGATTCAACACTTGATTATAGGCAGCCCGCCCTACTTCACCGCGACGTCATACTCGCCGGCTACTATTGAATCTACTAATCTGCAGGCGGGATGGTTTTTTGGGTTTTTGCGGTTTTTGTAGATTTTTAAAATGTTTTTATAACGGCATTCCTTACTTTTCCGGAATAGATCCAAGGAGGTTAATTCCGGCCGGGATCCGGGTTCTAATCCCGGTATAAGAGAATGATTTTTTATGTAAATGGAATTTCGAACTATTCTGCATTTTCGGATGGGATAATGAGAGGTAAAGTCGATACCGTGATTAGTCGTGGTATCCTCAGAATTGGTAAGCCATGAATCTAACAATTAGGAATACTATAATGGAAAATTTAAAACTATTATGAGAAAAAAAATTAATTTAAAGGACAATGAAATATGTATAACAGAAAGATAAGCCGCCTTACGCAGTTGTAGCTGAATGAGAATGAAATATTTCATTCACTCAAAAGAGGAGGGAATCAAAATTTAAAATATTTAATTGCATCACTCATTTTATGAACTTAAAAGGAAATATGACCACCTGGTATAAAAACGCAAACCTGCCATGCTAAACTAATTTCTTATCTCTCTATGAAAAAAGCATTGGAAGATAAAATCATACGAATGAAGTTACCATAAACAGTCGATAAATGAGTGAGGTAATATAAATTTATTGGAGGTTTAATAGACGGTAGCGGTTTAATAGACACCGTAAGCATTACTCCTTAATTGGAAGTCAATTTCACTGCGCCTGTTATTAATAAAGTTAATATTTCACCAAAGAGTTATAAGCTTCCTAATTAAAAGATGAGAATATATCTGCAATGAAATCCTTTCAAGTTCTTCGTGTTTTGTTGATTTAACTTTAACCTTCAGCGATCTAAATGCTAAAAATCTGATCCATACAACGACCTGCAAGTTTATTTTATTTTATACTGTAAAATTTAAAGGTTACTTCATTTTTAAAGTTAATTTTACCATTGTAACTGAAGAATAAAATAAGAACTATGCACGGAGGAACACTTATACTTCAACTTTACATGTATATTTCAATATTTAACTATTATTAATGAAACCATTACTTGAGTGCAAAGTAATTCGTAAAAAACGATTTCCTGTCCGACGCAAACTCAAACTAAATATCACGGTAAATTACAAAAATCTCATCGTGATTAGGCAAAATTGCGACACTTTTCAAGCAGTCACATCATTCCGAAAAAAAGCGGATAATTTTACATGTTACAGCCAGGAAAATCGTTTGATGAGACCATCAACACAGATGTATGCCCCGATTAAGCCTCATTAAAAACGTGGATACAAAATACGATTAGTTAAACATTACGGGGATTAAAATAAGGAAAATCGTGATTGCACGTTGCTCATTGAGAGTGACAACTCATTGAAACATCAGAAGCTGTTTTCAGGTTTTATTGTCAAAATTATCCATCGCGTAGGATATGAAATTAACGTTGTGAAGAGTACTTTATGGTTTTTATTACTACGAACAAGATTTAGACCCTTTACGTCATTTCAGGTGACTCCCTTTTTCTTTCTTCCTCTTATATCCATGTCTACCTAATGTAAAGTGATCATAAAAAGTCGAAATTAATATTAATAAAAGAGTTCAAACCAAGGTCATGAATTGACCTTGGTTTGAACTGACCTTGGTTTGAACTTGGCCTTGGACATACGTGCAGCGTAAAAAGCAATTTTCATTTCCTCCACAATTTGAATCTCTAACATCACATTTAAATAGGTAATCGATAAATCTGGTAAGCAAAAAAGTTCATCAATGTGGAAGATATTTCGTCTTTGACGTTAATTAGAAGATACTCTAATACCCTTTGATGGATCAAATTTCTGTCTTAAAATACTACCGATAATTTTTCCCTAGTTTATGCAATTTAATAATCCTTTCATTACACACTTTTTCGAGTAGGTTTGTCGGAACACGTCTTTAGGATTTAGGACACGTTCCTAGTTTTTATAAATACTAACCCCCATTTACTAACATCCTCAGTCCCGAGACATAACCAGCATCATTTTTGGAAAATTCTTCATGCTCACGTTTTGCGTTGTAAGCCATGTTTGCACAGTTAATATCTCTGCTACTCAAGCTTCTTAATGATGCTGCCACTTATCAGCAAGTGGCATCGCCAATATTTTGGGTTGCTGAGCGGGAAAAAATTCAAATGTCTCTGTATTGTATACAATACGCCAGGACCGAGGAGGTTAAAATATATGTAAAGAGCTAGAGCAAACATATCGATTTCACCAAGTATACCTAAAATTAAAAGTCACATCTAAAATTGTTTAGCAAAATCAGTTTGAAAAATCATCAAAAACAATGAGAATCAAAGGGATATTAGTATCTACTGAATAAATGAGGTACTGCTTTCAGAGGTACTAGACTGTATCCCGTAGTAATCCAAAACGAGCGTTATACAATACTAAACAGCCATGGATGTCATGGAATCGAGAGCGGGAGCTGGTTCTCCTATATATTCGTAGTAACTGTCCATGTATTTACACGTCTTCCCAAAAGATTTATTGTAGATCGCTGTTAGGCAGAGACATGTATATGGCCATTTCAGGAAACACTAAATTACAATCGCAGAGACGATAAATTCTCAGGAGGATCTCAGGAGGATCTCAGGTTTTCGCGCTACCCTTGATCAGCTCATCATTGTAATATAACTATCGATACTCTTTTCTCTCAAGATGCAAGACATTCCTTCTTCATTATAAATTACAATTATTTATTTTACAACTCCTTTATGAAGAAAGAAGGAAAATAAATTTAAGTAACTCGTGGCTTGCGGGATGAAGAGCAAATACGGCTAGATGACTTTCTCCCATCAAGCAGCTTAATAAAAACTGTGTACATTGAGTAAATGACAAGTGAAACAAAATAAATTACTTTAATAACGAACAGAGATCAGGACAAAATTGTTGTTTTACATAGATTTTGACAGAGAAATTATCAGTGAATTCTTAGGTCGATATGACCTATAGCATACGTCGATCCGAGAGGTCTGAGAGACTTATGAAAGATAATATAATGTACTTGATTAACCACGAGATCATGTAGTAAACTTTAGCCACCTACTTTAAATTAATGTATATTAAGCTCTAGATTTTATAGCTACAGGAACTTTCATTCGACTTTTGATGATAACTCAAAAGCATGATTTCACAACAAACTTTGAGAGAGAAGAATCGAGATATCGATATATATAAAATTTGGGATTTATTTGGACCCAAGTTCTAGGAGTGAGTTTCACTGGTAATCTGGGACAGGTTTACGCTTTGTATATGCACTCAATTCATCAGTAAATAGAATCAAGCTTTTACAGGACGGTGATGGTGAAAACTAGATGGAACTTAGGACTCCGAAGTTAATGGATTCAATCGGGTGCAGATGAGAGGCCATGCTCAATCCGAAAGCGAGATTTGTTAGGTTTGTGATCACTGAGCCGTGAGGAGACAGCGACGAACTCTTAAGCAGGGTATGCAAGAGGTTCGGGTGAATTGAGAGGGATTTTGAGAGTGAGTACACAGAGCACGGGCAAAGAATATGGAAAAGCAAAAAAAGTCAATGAAGGCTGAGTTTCAAACAATAAGATAATTATATTTTTGAAGCAGTGGAATTTCCCGGAAGTCTTCCGCGGAGCTTCATCTTAGGAGACGACGGTTTTGCCGGGGTTGCAGCTGACATCTTCGGATTTTTTGCGTCAGGTTGATCAGGTTTTGGCCCGTCTCACATCACGCTCTGGCATGCTCAGGGCATGTGCTGACAATTGGGTTTTTTAGAAGAGGCATTTTACGGAGTTTGAGAGCGCATACCTGTTGTCCCTATCAAAGTTTGGATTTATAGCTATTTCAATACTTCTAGGGCGAGTCTCAGGTAGTTAATTTGAGTCATTCATTCCTTGGCCAAGATCTTGGCTTATCTAAGTTCAATATTGTGTGAATGTCCTCGACGTGAGAGCTCCACCATGGCGGATCGGCGTAGTTGTCCATTCTTCGTCGCTCTTTGGTGTTCCTGTATCCTGTTCTCATCGCTATTGACGTTTCATCAATGTTGGTTTCTAAATAACAGCATTTGACTTCGTGAATGTCACCAGATCAATATATTTGCTCCTCTCAATCCGATTATTTAACATTATTTAGTATCGTACGTGTTTTCATAACATCGGCTATTTATCTGAGAGTCTATTATTTAAGAGTTGAAATATATGGAGATCGCAGGTGACCAGTGTACTGAATCCGTATTTCTGGCGCCCGGGTTGAAGTATCGGCAGCGACAGGGAAAACGTTTCATGGAGTCTCGATTCGATTCGGGTGCTATATTAAGAGCACTTTCACTATAGTACATCGTCCGTTACATGGGATGCCAAACTGCGGTCTCCTGGGCGAATTTCGTCAGGAGTAAGCTAACGCAGATGTCGGGTATCAGTCATTTCTTCCACCATAACTTAGACTTTACTTCCATTACCACCAAGGACACCTACTCTTACCAGCGGAAACAACTTTTTGTCGGTCGCCTCCGTAAATAATCGAATAAGGATCGACAGATCAGAAAGAGAAGTAGCATGCGACGGTATCACGGTAACAATTCTACCAAAACCCTTGCGTAATTATTTCCACCTTTCTCTACATCATTTTAGGACTAAAATGTTTCCAGAGACAAACGACGTAGGGCAGTTAACCTACAATACGATATAATAATGACCCCTCATCGAGTCTTGGGGAGCTCGTTCTTCAGTGTCGCTGATGCATGAAATTTATAAAATAAAAATGCGTGAATCACCAATGAGGGAACAATAACTTTAGATTACATTAAAAATAAAGCGAAGGTGATACAAAAAATTGACCACCAAAGTTAGCCTCCCAATGTTAGGAGATGCTAAGTCAAGTAACTCAATTTACCCGCCATAAGCCAACGTAGGAAAATTAATCGTCAATATTAGAAAAAAGAATCGGCCTATATATATATATATATATATATATATATATATATATATATATATATATATATATACAATTAAAGAGGAAACTTACAGGGGGTAAAAAGACGAAAGTAAAGAGAGAGTCTTACTTAGAGACGTTTCGGGTGTTATCCCTTCTTCAGTCAAACAGAGAATGCATTCTCTGTGTGACTGAAGAAGGGATAACACCCGAAACGTCTCTAAGTAAGACTCTCTCTTTACTTTCGTCTTTTTACCCCCTGTAAGTTTCCTCTTTAATTGTGTTTGTGGCCATTTGGCGAAGTTTTCCATTGTGTGTATATATATATATATATATATATATATATATATATATATATATATATATATATATATATATATATATATATATATATATATATATATATATATATATATATATATATTAGAGTGCAACTATATCACACATTTGGATAAAACAATTGTTCCCCTCAATGATGCGTCATAGTTAACAAAACATGTCTTTTTTGGTGAAAATTAAAATTACGAAATATATTTCGAGAATGAGGAAAATCAACGCAATGAAATATCTATTCGCTCATTAAAATAATGTAAAACATTTAATTCACGTTATCCATTGGGTCGATTACGTTTAAAAGTGTTGCTCGTTTAGTTCGATGACTGGTATTGAGGCTTTTTGGACTATATACACCCCACGGAATTGTTAATAAGGGAACATAGGTTTCAGTAGATTTACCGCAAATCGATTTTACTCGTCGTCATTCTCCGCCATTGTACGACGAAGATAATTATGGACTTCTAACTCTACGCATAAATAACGATTAATAAAGAATGCAGGAACGTGTCTAGTACTTACATTCTAGAAAAGTATTTTATAGCTTAATGAATAGTTCTGGTACGAAAACTCATGACATCAGCGCACCATTTTCCCAGAACACATAATAATTGACCGAGTTAGAAAAAAAAATTAATTCAATGGAATATTAACGCATCATTTCGCTGTTTTATCAAGAAATTGCTCTCGTAAGTAATTGAAATCACATAGAATTGAAATAAGAGCTCAAATGAAGTCACAAAGTAAAACTTTGTCAAAGCAAAATTTTGCGCATTACAGACATCTGCGCTAAAGAATACATCTTTAAGATATTAGAGCTAAATAAAAGGCAAAGAGTAACAACCGTCGAATTTCTAGCGTATTGCCCGATTGAAAAGGGACGGCGAAACTGAATGTTTGCGGGGAAAACAAGAGAAAGGCGCATTTAAAAGATGGAAAGGAACACGCATGACTGGGCCAGTCATAAGAAACTCCTCGTGAATGGGGCCAGAGGTCGTAAAATTGCCCCATTCGCCGACGCCCTCCCAACCGAACCGATTTGGGACAGCCGAATTCAGTGAAGAGAGTGAGATTTCGAAAAGTAGCTAAGGAGAGAGAGGGCAAGGGTAAATTGAAGAATAAATAATCTCCCGAATGCGCAACCGACCTATAGATCATCGTAGGTATCGAGAAGGTAATATTCGGATATAATAGTAATAATAAAAATCCAGGAAGTAAGCAGGAATAATATACTTTAAGACTCCTGGTGACTTTAAAACATTTGACAGAAAGGAAAAGGTTGTGAACTCCACGCTATGGGTACACTATCGAACGCGGAAAAAAATGCTCGAATGTGCGTTATTACCACCTAAACTTTTACTTCCTCGCAATACCTAACTAACATGCTAATCGCGGGGGTGTGGGAGCTAACCAAATGAAGCACGATAATCACAAAGAAAGAAACAAACTTGAAAATAATAACCATTTCTTCAATGAATCAGTAGAAATTAGTATCTTTTCCTCGAAAAACATACACCAATTTGCGAAGAATGCAGCAGAGATGAGGAAATCTCTACTTTCGTATGAGATTATCTTTTTGCCTTCAATTAATAAATTCAAATCCAGTAGAAAGCAGCAAAGGATTACGATGGTTGCGCATGAGTTAGCGTAAAAAGGATGCAGCGAAGGAAGAATTGGGGGAATACTCTATCCCTCAATTTGTACGGAGGGATGAAGAGGCTAAAGAAATCAAACTTTCGGAAAATCACTATGAAATTCACAAATGACTGCATATGCAGTCACTCTCACCGATCCAAAGACACACTCCAAGAGACGTATTCCGTCATGAAATATCCATTTAAATTCATCGGGATTCGAACCCTGATCTTTCAATTCGCATAAAACATCTGACCAGTAATTAGAAGGTCCGGGATTGAGTTCTGGCCAAGTAAAACGAATTTTCACAGAAAATGTCATCCTTTTGCTGCATGTGTTGCGAAGTTGAAAAGAAGGAACTTTAAAAATCATAAGGTAATATAATATTCATGCAGATTCTCCTTCAAAATTGATAATTTGTAATTGATTTTCATAACAAAGAATGCGTTATCTCCCGCTGTTTGGAGGAGAGATAAAGAAGATGAATCTTCGGCAGCTGTGAAATAACATTCTGATTGTGAAACTAAGAGCGAATGTATGTCAATTGGTACAGTTGGTACGAACGACGGTGGTGAGAACGGGGAATAAAGGCCCGTGGAAAGAATCCGAGGGAGATAGGAGCCAAAAGAGAAGAAAAAAGAAGACGAACGGGGAGCATTGGAGTAAAAGGGGAGGAACGACAGTGCGGCGCGGAGGGACAGGGGGGGCAGATGGGGATGAAAAAGGCACACACAGGAGGAGAGGAAGGGGGTAGCAGAGGGGGAAACGAGTCTAACTAACCGTAAGTGATCCGATTTCTCTGCTAATTCCTCGGCGTAACGTCCTAATGGCTTGAACAAATATCCCGCTCGCCTCATTAAATGTGCACTTTGCGGAAGGGGGAGACGGGACGTCTGCAGAGCTAGAGGGAAAGGGGGGGAGCAGAGGGGAGGAGGAGGTTGGAAAGTGGGAGGGGTGGCAGAGGGAAACTGGATTGGTAGTCGCTGGGATGGGGGAGGCGAGAGGAGAGCGGAGGAGGGAAAGAGAGAAGTGTTCCAGAAAGGAATACGGGGATCGGGAGGGAGAGGAGACTTGGCAGAGTGGGAAGGGGGTTGGTAGTAGAAAAGGGTGAGCGAGGTCGGTGACGAATTTCGTCGAAGGGAAAAGGACAAAGGGAGGATGGGAGCGGGGCTCGCGCTCGCTTCAACCGGTCTTTCTGTATCTCTCTCCTATCTACCGCGGAAAAAACCACAGTTGTTCCGATCTTATGGATTCCGAGTCGGTCCATATAAAATGGGCGAGTCCACCGGGCCAAGAGTACGTGCTGAAAACATTAATACAGAAAAGTTTTTTTTTCTTTATTAAATTATTTTTTAGACCACAATAAATAAGGGATTCAATTGGAATGCCGAAGGACACGCTTGCAGCATAAATGATGCATTTAAGAGCGAAACGGCGGGAATATTGGGATCATTTCAACGAAAAAGACTAAAGAACAAGTAACATAGGCTCCGAAACCAATAGCCACCATATTAATACGCCGCGGCGTAGCCTGGAAAAATACATAAATTATCCTAATCACGCACTTTTGGTGACCCGTCCCCTTGATGAACAACGGTATTGTTGCAGCCGAGGTATAATTGAATATACAGGGTAAAAGAGCTCATAACGAATCAACTGGGATCGTTAAGTAGCTTGTATCACCAGGAAAGCCTTTTTGAGAATAGACACCTCTTAGATGGATACAATTTAATTGGTTGATTTTTTTTAAACAAGTAGCTAGACGGGGAAAATATGCTGATTTAGAGCAGTGTTTCGCAAACTTATTCGAGCCGCCGACTTTGGTTCCAAAAACCTTTACCCAACTTCCCGAAACCGTAAGCTTTAAAATCATTGGCTACATGACCCGACCATGAAATAGATAAAATACAGTTAAGATTTTAAATTGATATATATTTCAAGTCCAAATGATAACTGCTTTATTCTCCTTCGGCGAAAGGCCGGCCGGGCAGCCCAATGCCCTCAGGTTTGACTCCCGCCAATGAATTTATGATGCCTTTTCCTAAGAATTAATGTCTTGGTTTACTACAGAACATTTTTAGAACCAAATTCTGGTTCGATACAGAAAAGATGACGGTGTATGCTGACCACGACAGACAAGTGAGTAGAGGCGCCGGTAGGTCATACCAAAAACTTGTAGGTTACAATATTTCCTCGGACTTAGCAATAAAAGCACCCTAAGCACTATTCCACACCACCAAATTTTGGTGGCAGCGGTGGATGCACGACCTCGCTGATCAATTCTAAGAGTGAGTCTAATTCTGATATTACGGGTAAGTCAATGGTTTAAATGCGCTGCATCTGGCTTTTGAATCACATGTGATAAAACATTTTATATAACCAATATTGTTGTATAAATGTAGGAAAAATTAACAAAATGAAACATCTGATCATCGAATACATACCCTTACATGTCTGTTCCGCAAGTTAGATTCGGAAAACATTGATCGATGATAATAACAGACACTATCCAGCATTGTTAATCTACATTCCACGATTTTCTCACCGGCCTAGATTGCACCCAAATAAAACGTAATTTTCAACGCAGCAATCCAAAATTATGCTACAAGACCCATACTCTTGAGTTTCAAGGCTATGGTTTTGCCATAGAGGAAGGAAAATATAACCTGAGAGACGTAACGCGACAGAAATCATCGGAAATAAGTACGATTCTACAGTAGCCTACTTGCTAGAGAGGAAATCGACCCGGCAGATGTGATTTAAGAGTTGACGTTGGGAAAAGAGCAAGACTGCGGTGTCCCGGAGCTGGCCCCTTAAGATGGTTCCCCCCTCTGACAGTTTTACCAGAGCAAGAGCGTTCATCATGCACAGCATAAGGGGGTGAAGCTGTTAATCTTTGACAATTTTGAGGAGTGGTAAGACACTGGGGACAATGCATTGACAGCAAGCTGTATTATTTTCTTTTCACTTCGAGTTCCTTTCATAAGAGTGTGCTCCGATTTTTCCTTGAAACTAAACGGTCAGGGCGGCCCGAGATAAGCTGACGAAAATTTAATCGGTGCTTCAACCTACAGAAGCAGGCCGCAATGCCAGTGAAAATGTCATTCAAAGTTATTGATCAACGCGGTAGAAAACTCGTAAAAACTCCATCATCATCACAGGGAATTCACTCCATACAAGTTGACTGTATTTGCGGGAATGCAAAGGAAATGACTATTCGCATCACCGCAAATAATTGCAAACCTAGAAAAGTAACTTAAGACTTGCAAATATCTTCAGAGAAAATTTGTCACTGATATTGAAACAGCAGTCAAAGAATATAGAATGAGAGGATAAAAGAAAAAAACCTCCTACTTGGAACGGATGGGAATGATCTGAAGGAAAACACCCATCAGGTAAGGGAAACGCTGTGAAAAAAAGCAGTTACATATATTGATCCAGGAATTTAGATGTCCCAACCAAGGCTATAATGCACCATTTAACCAAAATGCTGAGATATGCGCAAAATTTAAGCCCATTTAAGGTGGGATTCGAACACGAGATTGAAGGGATACTACGCCAGCGCGTTTTCACCTTAGTTAACACGGCCAACAAGACGTGGAGTGACGGCTACACTAACGGGGAAAGCGTCCGCGGAAGTGACAAAATATATATAGGAAAAATCAGGACCATTTAATTAAAATATAAACTCAGTAAGCCGAAAAATATATAAAAAACGACCACATAGCTCAATCACTTGACACCCTCAGCAATTAATAGCGCAACTACAGAACCTTCTCGACCCCTTGGCAGTTCTCGTTCCGAGGCGGGGATTAAACCTTGGAAGAGGGAAGCTGGCGACCGCGAGACCCTTGGGAAGATACGCACTCCTACCCGAGGGGCGGAAAGGAAGTAGGGGAGTTGCCTTGATGAGCAGACACGGTGGGGAGGGAAAGAGGGCGAAGGGGAACAAGCAAGGCACGAGAGTATCCGGCGTTGAGGAATAGGCTGAATGAAACACAGGATGGTACAGTGGCACACGGAACCTGCGTACACTCACAAAAACATTTTAAGGCCGTTTTCGAACTTGGCAAACGCATAATTAACTGCCAATCAACTTATCTTGATTCCCAGGCAGACGGATTGGAACCCACACTTGACACTTTCGTAGCCATTCTACGATGGAAGAGACATCATGCGGCCATCATCTCGTAAAACATACGAAAAGCGGCATCAATGTTTATGAGGCTGGTGGGTGATTGAAGTCAATTACTTCTTGAAAATGCTTCACATTCTAATGCGACAATTTAGAAATAAAATGCATTAAACTCCGAACAAACTACCGATGATCTTCAACAGTTGACTGATAAAATACATGCCATGGAAGAAGAGTAACTTTTATTGGACCATAATTCTTTCATCGAGGGCATTTTCTCCTTCCAGAGCAAGGAAAACAATATGTGGGTTAGGTAAAGTAAGGTAGAACAGAATATTTTCAATGTGCATATTATTCACAGAACTATTAGCACCCAAATACTTCAGCTGTATATTCACATTTGAAAATCCTTAAACGTAAGTGAATTCATAAATTTTTCCGCAAAAAATGAATAAATATCACATAAATACATATACTAATGATATAATAGTATCCATTTGAAAGTTTCTCCACTTCTATTTGCCATGCATACCCATATTATCACACCCCAAATTCTAACTTAACATATGGTAAGCATAACAAGACTGCTTTTTTATTTACTCGGTTTCTTTACTATGCATCTAAACAATATGGTGTCAGTGGCCACGAGACTTTGACGTCATCTCCGCCACATGACCACGAAGTACATAGAGAAGACAGCTCGATTAGCCAACTTCGAAACGGGCTAATTCATCATTAACTATATATAATCTCTAAACTTCTAGGAACACAAGCCGAATATCCCGACCGAAAGAGGGAAAGTGAGCTTCTTATTCATATCCCGGCATTTAGAGAAGATTGAAGAAGAACCTACCGGCACAATCAAATAAGTTTGTGCAAGATATCACTTCTCGTGAAAACGGATGAATATGGTCTCATTATGAAGAAAAAGATCTCATCTCTCGTAAAAATACCAGCCACTTTCCTTGAGGAACGGTAAGGGTATGCACTACAGAGAGATTTTATTTTGAAAATGAGGAATTCCTCACACAAAGACCTCGTCAGATATTTATCAACATGAATTTTAGTATAATTCCTCAACCATTTTGAAAATAATTCAATTGCTCGCCGCAGAAATATGCAAATAGACGAAAAAAATCTTCACATGATTATGGGTTTTCAGCGTACTGCTTGAAAAAAATGAGTCACTAATGACCTTACACAGGTTTACCTTGTCAATGGTTGAGAATTTTATAACAATAAAGCAAACATTTTGCATCAATAATGTTACAATATTTACTTCATGTATCTAAGAGTTGCACAAGTTTAAAAAATTCATTCGACTATGGCCTCCATTATGACTTAAGAAAAATCTCGTTCCAACTACCAAATACTACAAAACCTACAAACCTGATAAACCTACAAACGCTCACTAACACGATATGCAGAGGCGAAACAAAACTGTAGTAAAGTCACGACCGAAAGTACGAATTAACATCTGCTTTAAGAACATAGCATAAAAAAGAACACTATACGGTCCCCTCCCAGATTGCTGGCGTCACCTTTAGTTTACGAAACAAAAGAGATGATAAGACGAATAAGATAAATACGCACTGACATCAAGAGTGAAATAACTTCGATGTAAACTCCTTTAAACGCATATTCCTATCATATTAAAGTTTCCCTTGTATGACAATTTATTTTAAACGCTCTAAGGTGCCATATAGGATTCGTACGATTTCTTGAACAACTGTCCGAGATTCCAAATAAGGATTGGCTCTATTTTCGTTCGAGCTCTTAATCAACTACCAATCAGAAATAGGGATAAAGGCTCAACGTCCCTTGTGTGAAGGAATCGAACAAAACTCAATAAAATAGTTACTATCAATAATCTGATAAAACTTTATATTCTAATCTCTAATAAAAATCAATATTTTCATTCACTTCACAAACATTTCTCATGCCTCCAGAGCGGCTAAATTTTATGCTTACGAGTTCAGTAGTAATGTTTTGCGGTTCCGTTAAAAATAAGATGCACAAATTATGCGGAGCACGGGAGCAACAATATGTTGGAAGTAATCATTTGCCATTTTGTACGTTTTTCAATTGTCGTAATATCTAACTTTGCCCTTGCTCCTTTTCACCCTCGTTCCCTCTTTCGTCTTTAAGGGGTCGACAGGGACCATGTAGTGGAAGCGGGAATAAGAACAGGCAATTACAACGATGAACTGCGAAGCGCTAGACGCACTAGGGTGACCCTATCATTCGTGCTTCGTAATTATTTTGGAACACCCCCTAAATATGTTCCATATTATAAGAAAAATACTCGTTTTGACAATATTATAGTCACATTTTGCTTACAATTTAGATATTTCTACACACTTCACCATTTGTCGAACGCCCCTCGACATAATGGATTTTTTAATTGTTCGCGTTATTTACAATGACTCATTAGAAGTTTTATATCTTTCGAGACAGATTATAGATTGTTCGCCAATGTAGAATCAACTATGTCCATCCCTTGATCCCTTCCCTTTTCTTCTCTTGCGTCATCCCTTACTCGGTCACTATCCGACGTCACAAGTGGAAGTTGTCGATCAAAAAGTGTAAAGAGACCGAAAGTTAGCAAATATAAATACGGCCTAAGGAGTTCGCTACGATTTTTCCCATCGATCCTCACATCGTGGGAACGCACGGTAAGAGTCATCGTGCAATAAATGATTTGCGATAGTTAGTGTTGAAGAGCTTTCTAATCACCTCGCGCAGGTTTATTCGCATCGTAGCAGATAAAAACACACGAGTGCACATTCAATTCCACGATTGGAAGTTTCAAGTTGCAACGCAAGCCACTGAAACTTGACGTCGCGAGTGAATTGACTGCGATTGGTGGGCGGAAACGAGAGAAAAATGACGACAACCTTAGCCAGTTTGATTAACTTCAAGTAGCAGCATTTATACAACCACAAATATTACAATAGAAAGCAAGCCCGTAGGCTAAATACCGTTAACTTGGTCTATACAAGACGAACACAAGTCACAAATGGAACCAAGTAGATACGTCCTTCCCCGGTGACAGTCAGATGCCAAGAGGGCGAGCGCCGAGCTGTGTCAATGCGGCCTGCAATTGAGGGGAGTCAGCTGACCGATTCAGGAGTTGGGAGTAGTAGGGGAACTGTTCGTCCAGCCATTGGTTGCGACGGCGGCGTAGAGGAGCACTATTGCCACAAAGTTCCGAAAAGAGGACGCCAGATGCGAATTCACTATAAAAGTAGAGGACCTTGTTCTTGTCGCGCAATATCGCCGACAACGCGCAATATCGCCGACAGTGCGCACTTTTAAATCTCCCTACCGCACTGAGAACATCTCGCGTTATGTCCGGCTCGCGACGATGCCCGCGAGCGAAAATGTCCGCGGCGAAATTATGTGCCGAAAACTCGGCACAAAGTATGACAAGAATGTTTGATGTAATCTGTACGTAGGAAGGGAGTTACTTGCATGACAGACGCCTGAAAAGTCACTGTAGGTGTTTAGGTTTTCGCAGATCGGATCAAATCAGCGCACACAGAAGGCAATGATCGAAACGATGTAAGCAACGATACAATATTTGGGTACAAAAGAGTCGCAGCCGAATATTTACATGTACTTAACGAATTAGTTCAGAGTACTTGGTCAAAAAGGAAAGTTTTTTTCCATTAAGTAATAAAAATCTTGGCCTAATCCATTTTTGACGCCTTTCATGAAAATCAACTTGTGAACAACAATGTCGGATGATGCTTTCTAGAGACCCTCGAGTCAGAAATTGGAAGCCTCAGTTCTGCTTTCGGTTGGTGGCCCACGGAATATGGCGGAACCAATGGGAATCCCGTATTTTTAACTAAGCGCTGCACGAATAAGTGTAAACATTGCTTAGTAACAACAGGAACAACTTAATTTTTATTCATATACGAGTGTTATTTAGTTGTGTGAAATTCACAGTGGAAAAATCATTCGCCTGGACGGGGGACCGAACCCAGATCCCTCGATTTTGCGCCGAATGCTCTAACCAGTTTAGCTACCCAGGCGACCCCCTCCACTGTGAATCTCGTGGGGGCTTTATGGAGCAAGTTGTCCTCACAGGTATCGAGCATGTAATCCCAGAGGTACCCACATGCGAGCGCTGAGCGCCATAGTCCACGAGGTAAAGCCCAACTTTGAACTCAAAGGTGTTTACTTTGGACATTTTTAAAGAACTACGAAACTAGCCGCTCAGCAACTTTAACGGAGTCACCCGCTAATGATCACACAGTTTTGTGAAATTCACAGTGTGTTTCACTGGGTTCGATTCCCAGTCCATGCGAATGATTTTTACTCTGTGAATTCCACACAACTGTGTGATAATTAGCGGGTGACTCCGTTAGTGTTTCTGCCGTAATTCTTTGAGAGTGTTATTCAGGGTTAAAGAATTGTATAGATTAAATATTCAACGATTAAATATAATAATTTTATTAAATCAATAATTTTAAAATTAAATAATAAATATTACTTTTAATTAAATATATAATTAACTTAAGCACCCAGAGCGAGCCATCCAACATGGCCTGTTTCCAGTCTCGGACATGAGGCCCTCAAGTGCTTTTTAATCACTTCGCGCAGGTTAGCGCGCATCGTGGCAGATGAAAACACAAGAGTGCACATTCAAGTCGACGATTGGAAGTTAAGAGCATGATAGGGATTTTGATGTAATTAGTTCATAGGAAGGGAGTTACTTGTATGCCAGACGCCTGAGAAGACACTAGCAAGTGGTAACCCTATATCCAAGCACGGACTTCTTGGGCAGGGGTCTAGTGGTCGATATTGGTAGCACTCCGTATGCTTTCAATCACTGTTAGCAAGGAGAATAAATAATGGGTCCGCAATATTGCCCGCAAACAGCATTAAGATTGTGCAATAACTCCATCCAGTGAAATACTGATCACATGACTGCGAACTAGGATTGAAAATGTAAGCAGCTAGTTGATTTGCCGGAGGGGAGCCAATTAATAGATATATAATGAAATAGAAATATTTATTTTTCCTGTATTTACTTTTTGTTGTTACAGGTCACTTGAAGGTAAGAGTTAGGACTACTTCAGTCCCGGGTAATACTGAATGTGATAATTCTCAAACTTAATACATCTAATAGATGCACATAAATATACAATATAATGCACATACATATACAATATACTTTTAAAATCCATAAATGCTTGCGGGAATCGAGCAATGTGATGTATAAACACATTGGTTTCCGAAATCATGAGATTTTAGAAATATTCACATTCATAATATAATTCCGTCACTCATTTCATTGCGAAAAAGCCGAAAGTAACGTGTAAGCAGAACGATACTCAGAAAGTAGCAATTCATACCTCGTCACACTCACTAATTCCACCAAAGTAAACTTACATGCGAAATGGTGGCGTCTCATGATATTCTATTGCCAAATTTGCTGCAGAACAGCAGTGAAAAAAGCATGTCCATTTTATATTCCATATTAAACAAGGCATTTCATTGACAAAATAAGAAATAAATTGTTTAAACATGAATTTTCACCAAAGTCATAAATTTCTATGACTTGGAGTGAAATCCCTAGTCATTAAGTATAAAACATTTCAAATATTGTAAATCGTAACTAATTTACCGTTTAATATCAGTTATAAACAATAAAAAATAGAGATGATAACATTATTGAAAATACATATATTAGTTCTCAAGCGCTATTCTAGATGTAAACAAAAATTGTTGTGAAAAACACGTACGGTATGACCACCTTAAGGACGGAGGCAAGAAATGCAGGGGGAGAGAGAGAGGTGGGAGGA
Organism: Ceriagrion tenellum; assembly: GCA_963169105.1. NCBI lineage: Eukaryota > Metazoa > Arthropoda > Insecta > Odonata > Coenagrionidae > Ceriagrion > Ceriagrion tenellum. Next base: position 56,434,063 of record OY720636.1, on the reverse strand, counting down.
TATGAGAACCTCCCTTCCTCTCCCTCCCCTCGCGCATGAGAAAGAGGAACAGGGTAGGGCAGAGGAGACGCGAAGAACCCCGTGAGGGAAGATGGGCGGTGGGAAGGGGGGCAAGAGCGAGAGAAGGGAGAGATAGGTGCAGGGAATTCGAGTGGCCCATAAATCATTTCACTTGTCGCGGAATGACTCTCATGGGGGGATGGAAAAGTTTTTCGGGCATGGAGATTTCCGAATGATTGTGAGATGAAACCTTTAAAAAAAGTGAAAAAAATAGAAACTCGAAAACAAAAAGAATGGATGATTGCGAGAGCGAGAGAGAGATGCAGGAAGACAAAGGAAGAGTGGAAGAGAAGAATAGAGAGAAAGAAAGGCAGAGAATAGAAGTTAAAGGAAAAAGATACCCCGGACTCTTTTTAACGCCCTCGCATGAAAATTGAAGTGCTACAAGGCGAGTGAAAAAAATATACTGAGAAGGACGAAGGTTCCGGGGGCCGTAACAAAGTACTACAAAGTTTATTAAAATGCTGGCGAGGTGAGAAACATTCCCAACCAGGACTCCCAACATACACCCTTCCCACCCCTCCCTTGATTTATACGGCTGGAGTGATAAACTGCCCGATCCGAGGCTTGCCGAAAAGAATGAGGATTAACGGGCGGCGTTCTTTTATTTTCCGGCGAAGAGGGACGAAGGGCGATGATAAAAGTTTGGGCCTGTGGATGACGGATCGTCATATGCAGGCGGTTATGCCTCGCCTAGCGTGAACTATTAATGCGAGAGAAATGAAAAGATGGAGATCACGCAATCCAACACCGAGGAATTTCTTGCAAATTATCATCAGCAGATATCCATCTCCTTCTATTAAATGAGAGGTAGTGCTCGCTGAAAACTTTAGTATATGAGGACATATTTTTGAGTCCACCGAGAGTTGTTTCCGTCGCGGAACACGCCAATCTTTCTATGCTAATCAGTTCCTGATAATTAATGTCACGACAATAAGCCACCATTAAAGGCATAGATCATATTTGCATCGAGAAATTTCCTCCAAATTATAGCCAGCAATGTTGTATCTTTCTTTTTTGAGAGCGAAGTACTAATATACTTTCTGGAAACCTGACCAATGGTAATAATTATGTTCGGTCCATCGAGAGTTGCGCTTCAAATGGAGTAATTTTAGTTTTTATCCCTGATTAACTTCATGATGAATTGTCATTGGTTAATCAATTCGAATATTGGTAGAATGCAGCCCTCCATCCTTCCTTATCTATTGCTAGTTCCATTAATCTCACCAGAAGATATAAGATTGCCACTCAAAACCATTCGATACGGAGGTTACACATAAAACAATTCTTTCCAATTAATGCTGGTGGAGGTTCCTCTGCCTTGATTAATAGTGAGGTCATTATTCTGATGCATTCACGTCATAAAATGACAATATGCTTTCATATCCATCGAGAATAACTTTCTTCGGAATACTTCCAGCTTTGCATATAAGTCAGCTGGTTAGCTGTAGTAATTGAGATCATTAGATCAACTCGTCGATCAGATCAAGTCAGCTAGTTAGCTATAGTAATTATGGAGGAAGCAACATGTCGCTCAGATCATTTGAGGCAATCACAGGAGGATAGATTGGAAGAAAAAGGTCTCTTTGGGGATTTATCTACACCTACATACGACCTTGCGAGCCGCCGCATTGGTGTGTGGCATGGGATGTCAGGACTCAAGCCGTGTAAAGATGTATACAGAGAGAAGAAATGTTAAAGTGTATTTTGGGAGTGTTGATCGTTTATAGTGGAGCTCAGCTTTTCATATGGTCAATTATTAAGCGTGTAATGAACAAATTTTGTTCGTATCTCTTCGGAAATTTATCTCTCTTATTTTATCGCTTCTATCGGACCTAGAGATGCAGTGTGGCGTCAAAATGATATTCTCTGTTTCCCGGTGAAATTCACCTGACCTGAATTTCTCAAGCAATTGATGCCAAGCAGGACTTTTAAACTAAAGAAAGATCGTAGTGAATCCATCAGTCTAAATACGTCTCCTCTAAATGAAAGCCGCCATACGGTCCACAGATCGGTGTCAAGTGCAACGGATAGAGTACAGCACTTCATGTCTGCACTGTCCATATGACACCGTAAGTACACACTGAAAAATCTATCCAAATACCATGATTAAAACCCGAGTCGATTGTAAGGTATGCCTCCATCCACAAAGCAATCCTTTTCGCCAAAATAATCAGCTTCCTGACAAAGAATGTAGCAATAATTTACATATACTCTCAGCTGCTGTGACCCAGATCGCCGGGAAAATTACTTCTGAATCAAAATAAAACTGTCCTCATGCATTTTTGGATAAAATATAAAGTTCATCCAACATGAGAGGACGATTAAATTCCATTGAAAATTACTCCTTCCCCGTAATTGCGACACCGCCTCCTTCCACGAAGACTTTTAGCTAAACGGGAAGACTTTGACGCGTGCGTAGGAATGAGACTCTCCCAAATCACACAAGACAGGATATTCACTCCGTTTTATCCGGGTTTCACGAAAAATTATCAATATACTGGATGAAAGGGAAGAAAGAAAAGCTTTAAACATAAAAGGATATTCACTAAAGTACACTAAACATTGTCCGCCTCTACCAGTAGCAAAAGAAACGCAAATTATATTTTTTTCACAAACACACTTTTAACACTAGGGAAGTGGAACTGAGAATCAAAACTAAGGAGTAGAGGAAGAACAAAGAAAAATAACCAAGAAACGAGGTAGAACTCCAAATATGTAATAATTAAGCGATGTGAGAGGGCGCATAATGATAGCACCCTTATCTTTTTGCCATATTGTCAGATATCAATATACATATCCTAAAAAATCGAGGAATGAATTTTCTCTACGTTATCAATGGGTCTGGTGTTTTTCTTTTGCAGTTATCCTTCAAAGCATAGGCGAAATTATTAGTAAAAACCGTTATGTACTCTTAAAACGTCTTCACGACCAAAGGTTGGTTTGGGATTTGATACAGAAGTAGCGTTCGTTATTTTTTAACTATGGAGGAAATTAATATACTGTATACTGTTACGTTTCTGACACGATCTGCGAGTTAGAACTTGCTCATTTTGCAAATAATGTCTCTCCAGAGGGTGGAGATGAATCATATCTTATGGAAAACGGTGAATATTTTTTTTCGAATACATCGAAAGGTAGACAAAATAACGTACTAATTTTTAAAAGATCAGAATTAGGAGTTCTTATTCTCTACAATGATGCAAATATATCGGATTTCATGCGAAGATATATCTCCCTCAACTCTGCCATTAAAATCTAAATCGATTGGTGCCCACCATGACAACACAGTAGAACACGCACAAAAGCGACATAGGGAGGTGGAGGATACAACGGGAGAGACGAATAAAGGGATGGAGAAAGAGGACTAGAGAGGTCACTGCACTACAAAATGAATAATAGAAATGAAGATAAAAATCGAACGGGGCCTTTGCAAAGGGCGGAGAAATGGGACCGCGGGAAGGGGAAGGAGGGGAATGGAGCGAGGAGGGGGACTCTGTGGGATGAAACGTGGAAAGAGTGTGAGGAAAGAGAAGTTGAGGGGATTGGGAGAATTGGAATCGAATTGGGCGAGACATAAATATGCGACCATCCCATTCCCAATAGAAGAGAGCATTTTTCGCCAATTTTATTAGTTTCTCAATGTTTTATTTCCTGTCTCCCTTTTTTTCTGGGGGATCCGAGCCGTAATAAATGGGGACATATAAAAATCAAATAAACCGATTCCCTAACCGCTTCCAACCGTGATCCAAATGAAAAAAGGAGGATCCGAGAGGAGAAGGAGTGAGGATAAGGGATCATAAGGGGCAGGAAGGATTCGAAAGGGAGGAAAAAAAGGGCTCACGACGGGTTGGGAGAGAGGGTGGGAGGAGGGATTGACGTAGTAAAAAGGATACCAGAGACAGTCAGTCCATCGCCTTCGATTCGCTTCCGAACGACATTTGTGAGAGAGAGGGTAGATTCGCCATTTTCGGGCCGAAGAAAACGACAAAGCCCTCTACACTCATTGATGTTTTCGTCTTGAACGGGAAGAGATAAGATGGGGGAGAAAAGAACGAATGAGAATGAGGTACGACGACAATAAAGCCGATGAGACGCTTGGGAGTGCTGACGAAACATTCGGGGCCGGTACTGCAGTCAAACGAGAAGAGAAGACATTTGCAATTATTTACGCGCCAATTTATTAGTGTAATGTGCGTACATCGCCGTTGAACGCATCGTCATCAGACACTACATGCATATACTGGGGTAATTTTGGTCTTTATATGGGTTTTGAATAGGATGAGAAACTGGATTCGTTTTACCATCCCTATCAATAACACAGCCAATCTGACACGTGTATAAAGAACCATTTTACCCAATTGTTTTCAAAATGTGTCTGATGAAGTTAACACTCAACTTTTACTGAAAACATTCTAGTTCGCTAATTAACATAGTCCTTCCTATTCAGAGCAATGAGAGCATACCAAGGCATGCATCATACCACCATTGGTCGTTCAATCCTAAGATTGGTTGACTGCAGCCCTGCACCCTTCCCTATCTAATGCTAGTTCCCTTACCTTCTGGTATCTCTTCCTATATACTTTCCTCTTTATTTGGTCCATGAACTTATTCCTTGGTCTTCCTGTAAGGATTTTCCCCTGTATTTCACCCTCAACTATGTCCTTGACAAACTCATCATATTTAGAAATTAAATAAGGAAATTTTCTTACTGTTCAAGCGTATCCGGGTGCTTATTACAGTGAAAAATCATGTGAAATTTGCTACTCAGCATACTATTACGGGTCAAACGTGTAGCCGAGAGGACATTTCAATTTTTGATGGATCCCTCATCCCTCAAACACACCAAAAGATAAACGACTGAGGGAAAATTGAGAAAAGAAAGAATATACATTTCCAATTCTACGACTTGACGCTAATTTGCAATAAACTAATGCCGTACCATGTAGCATCCTAGGACTAGAGTTTTCGACGCGGTATTCAAAATTTCGACGTAATAACATTGAAATATTTTTTCCGAATGTTGAACACGAATTGCCACCATGATTTGTAAGCAACAATAATTATATTGATAAATGTCTTATATCACGTTTAGGAGAAAATATGCCCATGCTAATGTAATCGAATGATTACGAAAAATGTATGTCATGTGTAATAACATAGCTTTGAATAGCCAGAAAAACATGAAGGTATGATGCAATTTTTTTCACTTTCATCTATAGATATCACTGAGAACATGAATGCATGTTTTTAAGAAAAGCTGTACAGAAAAATTGCTACAATTATCTTAAGTACCAGTTGCTTCTCAGCTACTGTATCTTGTCATGACCATTATGTCACAATATTTCGGTAGAACTAGGCTCCCTCGGGGCCTAAGCCGCAAAAATCCGGAGTTTATCAGCAGTGATGTTTAAATGGTCTCGCTCATCTGATTAGATACTGGGAGAGCATTCATTTGTCGTTTTAGGGAGCTGCTGGACCCGAAGCAATGAGCGACTTCACGCGTTCCGGAGACACCGCATAGTAGAGAATATTACACCTTTTGAATCTCCACCTGATGTTAATAAAGTCAATGGCAATACCCATTAAGTGTCCGTCAGTGGTTTTTCTTTCCTCGCTTTCCTTGTTAATTTTTTGGCACATCCACCTTCTACGTCCTACTCTGTCTATGTTATCTGGCGGTTTGATTCAACTAAAAGTGCTATTGAGTCGTCGACTTTCAAGCCACCAACTTTAAGGCCTGTTCACACGAAGAGATTTCTGTTGCCGGGCATTGCTTACGATACTGTCGGCGACAGACGTCGCCGTGTGTACGCCCATATCGCAAGACATCTGGTGGCATGCAAGGCAATCGCAAGCAAGTTGCCAGCGATAGAGCGTGTACCATTTTCCCTGCCATATGGCTACCTACATCCATAGCAACCACCACTTGAAAAAGTAAACAGCCGCGAGAGAAAGCAAAATACCAGCGATTTTCATCCACCTGAACAAATTATTTACAGCCAGAGAGTGAGTATATGTCTAAATATACTTATAATTTGGCGGGTTCTCTTGAAAGAGTAACCAATATCGAAACATAGAGAATGCAGGCATGCTGTCGTGCAGTGCGATTACGAATTTTTCAGTCAATGGACTCGTAAAAGACATTTAGGTACACAATTTTGACGGATGGGAATTTTGATACGGAGACATCCCAAAATCAATCCACTATCTGCAAATAAAACTGATCGGCCCAAGAGAGTGAGAGCTCCTTTGAAGGCTTTTTTCCCCAGTATTCCCCGCGAGGATTATAATAGGCTGGAAACAGCTTCGCCTGAGCCAGGCCTCTTCGGGTTGAAGTCATGGACACTTTTCGGTTTCACTATATGGTTTAAGTCTACATTGGACTTTACATCTACGGCACCAACGACATAGCACAGACATTTATCTCGATGGAGATCTCGACAGGAGTTCACCATGTGTATAGGTCGGGAAAACACCAGTCCCCTTTTCTCAAGACTATCTTATTTAAAATGAGGTTTTTAGTGTACTCTATAGAGAAAGCCTTTCAAGACGCTCAGGACAGAAATCATTTCGAACAAATTTGTATGACCTGAAGACTAACGAGGAAGTACTTGAGATGGTGGGCGATGAAAGAAAACTTCTTCGTGAAATTCGAGATCGGCAGAGTAGGTGGCTGGAGGATGTAATAAGGGGCGACGGGTTGCTCAAGAATGTGATAGAGGGAAGGATGTTTGGCATGCGGGGAAGAGGAAGAAAGAGAATAGGTTACATGAGCAGGATATAGAAGGGTAGATCGTCTGCTGAGGCGAAAAAGGATATACTAGAGCGAGATAGGACCCTGAAAGTGTAGAAAATCGAGAGGAGATCCTCTTCTTGCATATAAATTTGAGGAAACCTACCTTAATCGGCAGGATTCATAAAAAAATATTTCAGTGGCATTCGGCATTCAAATCGGTCCGCAAAGTTTTCTTCACTTGATTATCAAATGGAATTTTCCGCTAAAAATAATGTGATATATTCCCCAACTCTTCCGACAAATGACGTCAGATTCCTTCATGTTTCGGAGCTCCCACAGTCTGCACGACGCACTGGGGATATTCAGCTGCCCATTCTTGCCACCCAAAAAAGCAAGCTTGTGAGAAAGATTTAGTTACTTTCCCCCACAAGGATTGGATTGGTTGGTTGCTTATTAGGGCTGGCGACCGACAGTTGAGGCAATTTTTACTATGAAAGATTGGAGGTTTGATACGGAAAGGTATTTATGGGGACGGAGAAAAAGTGGAGAGAAACCCCACGTCTGTAATAGCCTACTACTAATGACGAAAGTCGCCAACAGAGCAACAGTTTGATGCCACATATGACGGACATAGTACTATTCTGGAAGGGCTCTCCATAAAGCACCCAAATTGGGATCGGGATTCAACTGAAAAACTCCGCCACCGTAGGGATTCGAACGTGGACCCTTGAGACGGAAAGTCAGTAATCTAGCAATCGTACCAACTCGTGTAAAAAGTGGTTAAATATGGTCTTGTTTCCAATCTTGATCACACTAAATTATTACCTACTACATGGTAGCGTCTTTCCTATCATACTTAGCAAAATAGCAACCTTTTGGGAGACATTTTCCAAAAAAATACAATTAAATAGGAGGAACATGAGTGCACACAACCTTTTATTGACATTACATCATGTATCTAAACTTCGTTCCATTGATATATTTCGTGACTACTAGCAGCTAATACACCATATTTACTGGCTACATCTCACTCTACATATACCATCATCCCCATGATAAAAGTGCCTGTTATTATGATATAAAAATCCACCACCATCCCCGCAATCACTACCGTGGTCACGTCTTATATCACATGACGAGTGCAAACGGCCCGCTGCGGATGATAACACGTTCACTGCCCCGGCCAACGAGCTAAACTTCGTCTTGAAAGGGAAGGATAGGGCCAGAAGATGGCACTGGGAGACCGGAAGAAGACGAGTTGGAGGGAGAGAGATGAGGGGAACGGAAAGGGGAGAGGCAAATCTAATTAGGTGGGCGAGAGTGGCCGGCCGGGAGACTTATGTTGTTTGCAAGCCGGAAGGAAAGGGTCTTGATAGTGAAAACAGGGAGAAGAGGATGCAATGGGCATGAGAGAGGAGAGAAGAGGATAGCAAGAGAGGCCAAGGGAAAGCCTGTGTGGATGAAGTTCGCGAAAGGGGGAACTCTTGGACGCCAAAAAGACGCCCCAATCTCACCCCTTACTAGTCCTTCCTCACCCTCAACCATACTGCTACCCAGCAGTGCAATGCCTTGTGGAAATCCTACCGCGACTGCGTGAATCAAAACAAATACTGAATCCCACATTTGCTAATGTATTCTTCAAGAAATGCTGGTTTAAAATAATGACAAGCCTTAGCTATTAGGAAACAAAATAAATTAACTATAATTTGCAACAATGTACAAATTTCAAGGAATTATATTTAGTTCTACCGCTCAAAAACGCATATAAATAATAATTCTGTGAAACTTTTACATTGCGCAACATTATATTTCTAGATGAATAATGAAAAAAGTAGTTGAGGTGAATTCCATCAATTCAAAAATATTTTAATGCGAAACATATGCAGATTTGTCGACGAACGTAGTCTTAATTAATACTTTTACCAGCTACAAGAGCCGACTGCTGAGACATCCACTGAATTGATGTACTTTGACTTCAAATTTCCGTCAATACTACGAAATCTGGGCCTACCGCGTTGGAAACCAGTGTTCTATCCACAATACCACCCCATTTCATCAGTGCGATATACATAATGTGGGGTGTTTTAATAAAAACGTATCACATAAAGACAAATACCTAGATTAAATTTTAGCTAAAGCCCTTATCGAGGGGAAATCAATTTCAGAAGTTTGCGGTGTTGAATCAAAGAGACTAATATTCATCCAGCAAACAGTAAGAAGGTCCGCCAATGAGAAATAAAAAAAGGGTTGTCACTGCACTCTACTTATGTCACGTCTCAAGTACGTTAGCATTTCGGCAAAAAAAGATTTGGAGCGCGAAATATACAAAGTAAGAATGAATGTCTCCAGCTTCGCTAAAAACTTCTAAGAGTGAACGAAGAGGGAGTGATGAAACTGAGGTATGGACGGTTGCAACAAGAGATTGGGAGGGTTTCAAGGGAGACCAAGATTGGAAAAAATGAAGCACATTAATAAGTATAAAAGAGTAATAAACAAGATTAAAATTTGTCTCTTCCACAATTTATTGAACACTAGCGACCGATTTCGGCTGTCACGCCATCATCAGACCTGATTTGTGACTTCCACAGGTCAGATGATGGCGTGACAGCCGAAACCTGTCGCTACATATATTAAGTGTTCAATAAATTGTGGAAGTCACAAATTTTTACCTTGTCCATTATGACGTCCTTCCACCACGTGTAAGCTTCAAGTATCCATTTTAGTATAAAAGAGTTTCAGGAGTAACTTTGTGGAAATATTGTATGTCCATACTGGTAAAAATAAAATAACTCAGTGATTTCCGGACTTTTAAAAATTAAAGTCGACCATGGTTTCGACACCTAATGTCACCGCCATGATGGAAGGAAAAATTGAAGACAACCTCTCAGTAAACCAATTGGATTTTAGGATAAGCAGAGGAACCAGGTAGGCAATACTCTGCTAAGAGTATTGGTAGAGAAAAAGAAACATGATGAAGTCACTGTATGTGGCATTTATTGACTTGGAGACCTTGATAATGACATAAAGTGTCGAAACCATGGTCAGTATTTATAAAAACAGGGTGGAAATTACGACTGAGTTATTTTATTTTTACCTGTATGCACATTAATATGGATATCAAAGCGATTAATAACGAAGGAAATAAGCTGGTAGCAGAAAAGAGAAATCTAGCAAACCAATATTCTGCTTATGATGATGGCAGAGTACATAGAACGGTTGCACAGCAGTGTATTTGCTGTAAAATATACGAGTCTTTTGATCTTTTCACCTTATTCCTCGATAGAAATAAAAATGTAGATTGTGCCAATAATTAGAAACAATTGATACAACAAAAACAGCATTTAATCTCCTGGGCGAATAAACACGTACATTTTCGATTCCTGATGGAATATTCGAGGGGCGGATATGATTTCGAGTTTTCCGCCGAAAACAAAAAGAGACAGAAAGTTATATAATATAACGGTCCAGAGAAACAGTTTGACTGCGCGGTAGATCTAAATCTGCATACTACCCTGCGAGCCGCCGCATTGGCGTGTGGCAACGGGAGTCAGGACATAACCCATGTAAAGATGTTAGTTTTTGGAGGTGAAATGGTAACGTGTATTATGGGTGTGTATTTAACACAGGAACAATTTTTATTGTGCGTGGAAAGAATGAGTTTTTGTACCTATCTGATCGCCAATGTATCTCTCTTATTTTATCGCTTCTGTCAGACCTAGAGACGTAGTGAGGCGTCATGATAATATTCTCTGTGTCGCTCTGAAACACACCAGATCTGAATTTATCAAGCAACCTAAGCCTCCGAGTCTCTAGGGGCTCCCACCTTAAACCCTTTTAAAGTTATGAAACACTATATGTACGCTCGTAGCAGTTTTAACGAAGCATGCAGATTTTCTCAGTATTTTATTATTTTTGTTGGTTAAATCTTTATGACCAGGGTACCAAATGCTCGCGGCGTATCCGAGGTGTTGCCTAACTAGAGCGAAGTAGCATCTCTCTTTTACTTTTTCATCCGAGGACCTTCCTATTATACGCTTAACAAAACCTGGTTTCTTTAATGATGTGCTACATATGTTTTGCGTATTCCCGACGATATATCAGAAGTTATGGTAATTCCAAGATATTTAACTGTTTTTGAAGATTTTATGTTTACTCCACTTACAGTGTAGGTATGACATTATGACTTGTAAACCTCGTAATGACCACAGCTATTGTTAGATTAAAACGCTCAATAAGAAAACGAAGCCAAATAAACATGCCGCGTTGAAGATTCAAAGATTTCCGCACACGTCCAGAAGTATGAGCCAGATATATATTCGGGGAAAGCTCAAGGAAGGTGGGGTGGAAGAAGGGGGGGAATAGAACGGGGGAGGAGGGTGAGAGAATTGGGAGGGGCAGGGAGGGAGGGCGAATTCTCGGCGCTAACGAGACGGAAAATGGCGGTGATGAGAAGGCGCGGTGCAGGGATGAGGTGGTGGTCCAGGGGAGAACGGAGGGGGAGATACGAGGGAGGAGGATGCTAGGAGATCCGCGCCGTGCGTTAAGACCAAGGGACCTAAAATAAGGTGAAACCGCGATTTACAATTTGCGTCGCGGGACGGGTAGAGAGAGGGCGGGAGCGAGGCGGGGAGTGGGGGCAGAGTGATTGATGACCTGGTCGGCAGGATTGATGTTGTTTAAGGCGTTTGGCTGGGGGGGGGGGAAGGAGGCAGGGGAGAGGGGTGAGGGAGTAGAGGTAGTGTGTGTGAACGGGCGTTATACGTGCGGGAGATTCCAGGGAGGTTAACGAAAAGGAAAATGTGAGGAGGTGGATGCGAGGAAGATGGGCTGAGCGTGCATTTCCACGGCGCTGCCCGAATTTCGTTTCCACTGACGATCTGCTGCGGAGGAAAAGGGTATGAAAAGAGAAAGAAAGGGGCTACAAAGCCTGTCCAGGGGGAAATTATTCTCGGAACTGGTGAATTTCTCGGTGAATCTCTTCGGTTTTTCTCGGTGATTCGGTTTCCTCGGTGAACTGGTGAATCTCGGGCTGGGAGAAATCATCATTGGAAGGAAAAAATTAAACCTTTCCAACGCAATATCCAGGATGAATGAAGAAATGAACACTTCCAAAGCATTGAACGATTACGATTGAACAAAGAATTTTGAAGTTTGAAGAAGAAAGAAAGAAGAAGAAGAAAGAAAGATTGAATTGAACAAAGAATTGAACAGCATACGTGAAGTTGCCTTCAAATCCACTACTTTCCAGAACAGCAGGTTTTTTGGATCCTCGGATCCACTATTACATACGGAGATGCGAAAAGCGACGCTGGCGGCGATAATTATTTGCGCAATCCGCCATGTTCTAAGCTATTTCCATCACGGACAGCTGATATTTAAGTAGAGTCAAACAGAGAGAGAAAATAACTTTTTATTTCACATCATTTTAGAGAGGATATTACATGGTAGTAATGCCAAACGTGAGCAACATCTCTCTTGCACGTAATTTGGAGTCAAATCCCAAAATTATGGACTCAACCCAAGTTCAACGAAGGAAAAATCGATACATTGTGTTGGACTTAGTGCTTTGTATGGACTCAAGTAATAGTTGTGCAGGATTTCCTCCATATTTTGCTCATCTGAGCAAGAAAGATAGTAAAAATATGCTCCGCCTTCAAAACTTGCCGTTTAGTAGACTTTTCAGTTATCTCGATAAGTCGGAATGTCCTCCTTATCTAACCCAAAGATCATTGCTTTTAGGTCTGAATGAACAACTTCAACAATTTTCCTTTTGTATTGCATACAAGCATACAAAATGTCAGAAACCACTGAGGGAGCGACAATAATTTCAAGCTTTCCGCCACGGGAACTGGGTAACAATATAGAGGAAGAGCGCAAAAACCATTCCATAAACTATCATAGAGGAAGAAATTTGGTCTCTCTGTACGGACTCTGTTCTCGGGCGCTACTTTAACACAAAATGAAAGTGTTTCAACTGACTACAACGATATAATGGAGCGCCTTGCCAGCTTCATCACTGCCATTCACAAGACTTAACAGATGAGTACGCAAAGCATTCCATAACGTGCAGATAGTCAGCGGAAACAATGTACTGTTGGGAGCAGGACTGAATATCGTGCCAACTTTGAAATCGGCGGAGGGATACTCTGGTGATCCTAGGGCTGCAAGGGAGCATTCATCGCGACGGAAGGAATTCTACGAGCATGCGCGACGTAGAAGTCCATGCAGGTTGTTCAGGAGCTGGAATATTGTTTTGCGCACCTCGACCAGCACACAGGAGCATGACCTTCCATGTACTCTCGTTCTCTTGAATACCAGAGTCAGTCAGACGCCAAGTGGCTTTTGACTATCCTCATCCCATCATTGAGTCTTAGCAGTCTCATTTCTTACAATTCGAGTATTCCTGCATATTAAGTGATTTTATTAAGACGGTATTATTACATTACACCAAACAGTATCAACATGGGTTCCAGTAGCATCCAATGGTCCATGGAACCAGTGGTGACAGTGCCTCTCTCCCAAGTTGCAGAAAAACGTCTCTTTAGTATTCCATAGTCTTGCCTACCTTCCACCATCACGGCGAATATAATCTATCAATTTCATATCACTTGGTATTTCCTCTGATTAATATATTCAACAATACTCGATTGCGTAACAACTTCTCTAACTTCTTCGTATTTCCTCGAACAATTTCCCCTCTTTCTTAATACCGGACGCTTCTTGGTTAGTTACCCTCTACATTCGACCTTCATACGACCTCATATATCATTTCCTCAACGGCCAAATTAATGAAGTAATACATTGTTTGAAATGGATAGCCGTACTATCAGGAGCAGTCATTTCACCTTTTATTGAACATATACAGGTTTTAAACTCATGCTACAAGGCTATAGGCTCCTAACGACAGAACAAGAAAGACCACAATGGCCGAACCATAACACCAACGAATGAACTGGTAATACAGATATCCATGGATTGACTTGAATATTACTCTGCAATGAGGAATATCGTTATAATATGTATATCAACCACAAAACAGCACACACAAAACTACTATATATCTTTTTCATACTTCATCTCCCTCTATTTTGTTCCCAAATTATAAGGATAAAAATACATTTCATTACCTCCTCTTTGTTAAAAATCCAACCTCATTACTTTTAGCAGCAAAAATACAACTCTCTACTTAAAAAATAATCATTAAAGCTCCAAAATTAAGGATAATTTCTCATGAAAAACACAGACCCCAGATATTGGCGCCACTCATCTAGATACTACTTCCGACGCCGAGTTTCTCTCGACCCTTCCTCTCCTCCCCAATTACCCTTCCCTAACAAAACAACCACCTTTTCTCAATGACACAAATGACCTACCCGATCAATCGTCCTCCCAAATAACAAACTAAACATCGAAGTAAAATACATTTTCCATAAATACAATAATAGTAACACTCACCCTAGTAAATTATAGGTTTTTGCCAGTTGCAATGAATTCTGCCAGCCAACTTGAATAAAGACGGTAGTACACGGCTCCTAGATTTTCACAACGAAAAAGAACATTTAAATCATTAATTTAGAGGTTATTCAAATTTCTAAACTGATTTGTCCTAAGACAATTAAAATAGAGAAAAACGCGAGCAGGACACTCGATTGCCAGTGATATTCATAATTAAGCAGAATCCATAAGGGAAAAAATATCATTCTATCTGTTAGAGCATCATGGTATTAAAACGCAGGATATTTTATCAGAACAACTTCACCAGCGGGGATCGTTAAAAAAATTGCTTTCAGACTTGTAGTCTGTCTCGGTGAACTTAAAAATATTCCCATCCCCAAATTTCTTAGTGGTGAAAATGGTATTCACATTCACAAAAGGAGTTTCATTTAGGAGAGTAAATGAAGGCAAAATTCATAGACCTGCAAGCATCAGTTAATAGGTACCTCAAAAAATTCTGTATCAGTGGATTTCATTAATAAATAAAATGGGATCACCAGTTATACTAAATTGTATCGAGAACCATATCCCGTAAACATTAAAATTTATACTTTTACTTGCAATACGCTTAATACTTCAAACTAATTTGTAAAGTTAAACTGACACGTTTCCAATAATTATGACGGTAATATTCATATACTACAATCATTTGAAGTTAGATGAAGCTTATTTATGCCACTTCGAAAACGCTTGGTGTAACATGTATACGCTCTCCCAAGTCTATGGAATTTCCCTGTTGTTCACGGATTGTTACACTTACAATAAGTAACTTTACGTCAAATATGCGCGAAATAAAATATCTTCGCTGAAAATTTCCATTTCATATTTCACATCAAAAGATTAAATAGAAGGTTTTTTCCAATCTTACGACCGTGCGACGCCCGCTAGAGTGAATTTTAAATGGAATCCCCCTTCGGCGCGGGGAATAACAGATGAGACAATTCGGTTTGCGACAATTTTCGGGCATGCAAATCGCTCCGCGTCGAGGCAAACAAGCCGTGATTCACTGACATCGGGCGTGACGGCGTGCTATTAAACAACGCGACCGTCCCGTCGGCCGAGGCGATGGAATTCGCATCCCATCAGTCGAGTCGCCGTTAAAGGAAAGCCGACGCGGTCGAGTCGACAGTCGGGGTTGGTGGCGCTGATGAGAGCTGAAAACACGAGAGAGCGAGAGAGAAAACCCTTTTTAACCCCGAAACGAAGTGACGGACGACGGAAAGCGGCGATTACTCTTCATTTCGCGAACACGGCTTCATCTCTTTCGTTTCCCACTTCATCCATCTCCGCTCCTTCCGCCGAGCGCGTCTTCCTCCAACGTTCCAATTCCGACGAGAGCTCCAGTGGAGGCAGGGTAAGGTACAACATACGAGCTATAGAGGTCTAGATCGAGGAAACACGTTTTCTTTCTTCTTCTTGAGGAGACTCGAAAGAGTTTCGTTGCGAACGGAAATAAAAGGGAACCAAATAGCAACCATGAGAGAAAATGTCTTCCTCGTTGTATTTTGTAAAAGCATCCAACTAGTTTGGATTAGAACAGACATGAATTCAATGGTAAAGTTAGGAACAAAAAAAATAAAATAGATTAGAATAGAAAAAAGAAGAGAACTGAACAAGGCAAAAAATACCAGAACGACAGAATAGAACCTAATACAATGGAAAAGAACTCAACAGCATAGAACAGAAAAGAATAGAATACTACAGGAAAAGAGCCTTTTAAAGAATAGAAAAAGTTTCAAACGAACATGTGCACATTACATAAGCGATTCAAATATGGAAAGTCATCAACAAATAATATAGATGGAACTGTAAAACTAACAGTGAAAGGACATTGCCAGGATGCAACATAAGCATATCCGGACAAAATGAAAAATATACGCACAAGGAAAATTTGTCGACATATAATAAAATTCACGCACAGACAATCATATATATTCGAGGAAAAGTAATTATTCTCATATGTCAGTTAGTTGTAAACGAAATCTCATCATTATAAACAATCTTAATGTTCCAAAAATACTCATGTGTAGTAGCAGATTTAATAAAAAAGGAGCATTTGTTAAAAAGTAAACTTTAGTGTTAATTTTCGAAAGAAGTTAATGATGATGAGTCCATTTTATCTATGCTTCACATGCCCTTATCAAACAATTATTAAAAACTCTTGCACAAAAGAAGAAGATCATCATATCAGATGTGCTGATAATCTTTTTAAGGTATTTTGCGTGAAACATTTCTCGAGTAGAATTTGATTTTATACTTTAAACGGCTGTTAGAAAATGAAGTAAATAAAGCAGGCAAATGTTCGCGAAGTAGGATCCACCAGTAACAATTTTTTCGACCACTAAATAACGCTGTATTTACATTAAATTTTGAATATACACCCTGCAGATTTTGCAAAATATTAACGTGGAAGGAATTTTATTTAATAGCCTTAAGTAACGGTAGTATACAATAATATGCTGGAGGCGTTGTGAGACGCATTCATATTAATTTCAGAGGTATTCGAAGTGGAAAGGTAACAGATGCCGCTGGGTAGGAGTGATTTCATATCTGGCGGAAACTGTCTCGTATCTTAATATCTTGCCGGAACATGATAACAGTGGGGTTTTTAAGAATAAAATCTCTTAAGAAATTTGTTGAATGATAAGGTAAAATTTGTAGCCAGGACATTGTAGTGGTGGTTTTAAAGAATGAAATCCCCCGAGAAAGTTGCGGAAGAAAGGAAAAGAAATTTTGGTGACTGTAAGGGAAAGAGTGGTATTAGGGATATTTCAAGACGATATTTTTACAAATAAAAACCCTCGGGGAAGTTGGTCATTACGAGAGTAGCTGTTAAATTATTATTCTCGATTAAAAATATATCTGCAAGGTTCTTGAAAAAACCCCCTATCATGTAAAATGGAAGCGTAGATTACATCATAAATGATAATAGACGAAATTCAATAGGTTAGGACCAAACTTCATGTCTTAGAACAGTGTTTATGCAAACGACTTAACATTAAGGGCCTCCGTACATATTTGATCCAAATTCCAAACAGGAATAGAGGAAATGCAGGTAAACAAAAAATATCGGATTGCACCGGATCCTGAAAAGATTTCGATGGCCGTCAACGCACACAATAGATCGCGGAGGAACGCGAGGAGAGAAAATCCTGGAGAGAGGAGGAATAAATTGGAGATGGAGTATTGTCGGTTTTTGGTGCTTCGTGGGGTGTAATCATAATGCACCATCAGTAAACCGATTTGGCCACGTTATATACCGCTAACACTGATGACGCATAGGAAAACATTCTGTTATAAAGTCGTCGTAGTTTCACAGAAAAAGCCTACTTCAGGAAATAATTCCAAAACGCAACTATCATCCACAGGTAAATTTGCTTAAACCTACCACGTTCATCCTCTCTCGCAAAACATGGCATTAGCAATACTCCGTCAAGAGGTGTCAGACGCTGAAAGATGAGTCAAATGTCTCAAACGCAAGGGGTGGTTTTTCCCTTCCTCGTAGACATTTGAGGGGAGATTAGTTAGAGTGCCAAATCACTTCAAAGAGGTCTGGACTTACGAACGTGCGGACGACAACGGGAAGGAGGAGGAGAAAGATTGAGGCTGGAGAGCACGGGATGAGGGAAAGATTTTTTTAAGAGTGGGATGTGCGGGGGCGTAGGGAAATAAGGAGAGGGGCGCGGGAGGGACGCGGCGGGGGCGGTTATTTGGTTCTGGGTGGAAGGAGGAGGGTTTGGGGGGCGGGGGCGGCGGCAGAGTAGGCGGGGGTGAAGAATGTGGATCCTGATTATGTTACGAGTGGGAAATGAAATTTGGTAAGGGGGTGGAGTTGCGGTGGTGTGTTCCTGGGGAGCGAAAGGGGGAGAATTGTAGGAGAGGGGAGGGAGAGACAAGGTGAGCCTCATTGCCGCCATAGGTGTGGGGGGGAGGTGGGGTTATCCTAGGGTACGGGGAGGGGAAGGGACGTGCGAGGGCTTCCCCATTCGCGAGGTCGGGCGGTCCTTCTCTTTCTTTTTTTTTCCCCCGAACGAGCGGCGTAGGGGTTTGAAATATCTCCCTCCCCCAGTCGCGGTACCCCTTGCCCTCCCCAACCCTCCCCACTCCGACCCTCAGGATACACTCCGTCCGCCCCCCTCCCCCTCGACGCGAAGCCAAAACCGCCCCCTCCCCTCTCCCCACACACACACAAACCCCACCCCTTCCTCACTCATTTTTTATGCAGCGTTCGGATATTTTATAGGGTAGTTAACCGCGGGATATTACCCATGACAAAACAACGTCGTGCACGAGTGGGAAAGTTGATTACGTGCTGCGGGGGCCGCGCGTTTATTAAATTTGAGCAAAAAAAAAGCAAGGGGGGTTGGAGGTGGCACAGCAGGGGTGGGGTGAATTTCCAAGGGGACGAGAGGAGTGTGTTGGCGGTCGAACTGGCTGAAAAGGGGGGAAGGGCGCAAGGGAACAGGGGTAGGGGGGTGTACAGATTGTTAATCCATTGTGACTCTTGTTTTCCCTTCCACGCCAGCCACCCCGAAACCCCTGGCCGCCGCCGCTTACCCTCACCCCTTGTCGTCTCCCCCTGCCCCTGGTCCGAAGTGATGCGAGAGGCGTCGTACCCTTTCCCCAAAAACCCCCATGTGACCCCGACCCATGCACTCGCCTCTAGCCGCTACCATGCGAGCCGTCTCGAGAGCGTATGGCACGGAGTGTTAGAACATCAGATATGGAGAAGGAACGGAACAGGGAAAAGGAATGATGAAGAGGGAGAAGTTGAAAAGTGAGACGTGTTTCGTCGGAGTACCGACAATATATAAATACCACTCACCGAGCAGCATACAATACGTAAGTCAGGGTGTGTTAGGGCACCATTCATGAAGAAGGGGAAATGAATAGGGAGAGGTAAAGGATGAAGGGTGGGTAGTAAGTATTTTGACGAAAATCTCGTTTACTTTTTTTGCATTCCCAAATGGCGAATAGGGTAAAAGCTTTGCAAACTACTCTTCAACAGTATCTTTCTCATTTCAGTGCTTCTCTGTAACTTCCACCCTTTCAACTTATATAACTACAACTATAATTTATATTCATTAATAGGAAAAAAATCCTCTTCACTGAATTATTTCTATACCATTCTGTCCTACCAAATTACTTGAGCAAAGAATCTGTATTTCTCAGGAAACAGCATCTGCATCACATTCTAGCCTGCGTATCGCGGTGGCATACGATAGGGGACGTTCGGATACGGGCCATGGGAAACAATGAGGAAAGGGAAAAGAAAAGAAATGGGAAGAGTAAAAGTGCAAGAAGTAACCTGTGTTTTGATGGAATGGTCTCGCACTGTTTCCGTTGTTGAAACTCGTTCCGGAGTGAATTCTTCAAAAGGCTTTATAACAATTGTCGGCTGCTACACGCTATCCTTTGAGTAACAACCGAGACGTGTTGCACTGGGTGATCAAGTCGGAAAGGGAATAGGGACAAAAAGAATAGAGCACGAAAAGGACGAAAAGTTATAGTAAGCATGGGCAGGTTGTCGAAAGTCTTCCCTTGTTTTTGCTTTTTCTCTTTTTTGTGTGTCTAATATGTTTTGCTTTAGCTACTTTCGGAGCGAAGTATTGCGTTAAAATTATACCCTCCGAGTCGACCAGACACTTGCGTGACCTGAATTTTTAGTCATTTAACACAACCGCAAATCCTCCTGAGTTCCTTGCGACACCCAAACTTGTTCTCCCAACCGCTTTTAGCATTTCATTTTAGAACAAAGAGAAGTGTGCGGTTTCCCTTTGCACTAAATTTATTTTGCGGATTAAATATTATTGATAGGTAATTAGGAGAGGTGACCGACAACCGAGGTCATTTAAGATAGATGTAACCTATAGATAATCTATGATGTTATAGATGTGATGTATCATAATATAATATATACATATAGATTTTGAAAACCCCTGAGGTGGAAAGGTACTTGGGCATCCTTTAATCATACCATGGAAAATACTTTTATAAATGGCAAGTCATTATTCCAATTCAAAGATATTCATGCATATACTAACAGGAAAAGCAAGAAAGATGGTAAACATTTCCTGAATAAGACATGTTGACATTTTTCCCTACATGTATTTATATTTTTTGCATCTTAAACATATTCCTACACCAACATGAATACATAGAGAGGGAAGTAACTTTGTAATCGAGCTCTATAGCGCTCTGTGGGCCGTGTCTAAGTACGGATCGGACTCCGAACAAAATCGTCTGCCTCTGCCGAGATTTGAACCCAGTCGATGGGCTTAAGAACCCAGAACTCAAGCCATCAAGCCAGATTTTCTTCTAGCCAGTACAGACAATATATGCGTCACTATCGGAAAACGTGCGCAGTTTTAAGAAGCGTAAAGTAAATAAAGGAATATCAATGACCCAAAAAAATAAAACTGTATTTGATAAAAATTCTGAGAAACTGAGTAATTAAACTTACTAGAGAATAATAAATAACTTATTTCCACCCGTACTCTGCAAATGGCTCTAGAACCTAAGTTTTAATCGAGCCTAATAAAATTTATCACAGTTAGAAGTTAACTTATATTGAATGAAATAAAGTGCAAAAAAACCGTCAAATTTCTTCTGAAAATCTCAGCGCAAGCATTTCCTCATAATTTTATAAAAGTCTCTCTAAAGAACATCCCATAGGTGAGGGCAAGTGTTCGTAGGCAAATTTGTCTAAAAGCAGTTCAATCACAGACTTTTGGCATCATTACAAAGATATCTTTTTCGTATGGCAGTAATACATGGGTATGTCAGGATAGACATAAGAGTAGACTAAACGCCGTGGGTATAAGTTATCTGAGGAGTATTTGTGGCAAAAGTAGGATGGATAGGGTCAGGAATGAGTGGGTCATGAATGAATGTGGGTTAAATGCTGCAGTAATGGACGTGTATGAAAGTAGTGTGCTTCGTTGGTTTGGCCATGTGGAGAGAATGGATGAAAGTAGAATAACGAAACAGATATATGAGAGCAGAATGAATGGTGTGAGAGGTAAGGGTAGGCCGAGAAAGTTGTGGTTGAGGAAATTCTTAGGAGGAGGAATATTAGGAGTCTTAAAAACAGGAGGGCGTGTATGAAACAGTGTATGGGGGTAAATGAGGCAAAAGAGGTTTGCAAGGATAGGTCAGTATGGAGGAAATTATTGAAGCAGAGCTAGGTGTACAATTATGTATTAATGAGTGAAACATTTTGACTGTGCCTACCCCGAAAGGGAACGGCGTGATGGACATGTATGGAATAAGGTGGAATTTTCTCAATTATATGAGCTTAATTTTGTGTAAAATATATCGCTCAAACTACCTTAAATCTTTCCTCCCTAAGTCCAAAGCGACGCTCCCAAATTCCTCTCCTCCCCCCACTCGCACGCATATGCGCTATCTCAACTTTCCCCCTTCCCCTCACTCTATTACTGATTGCTCAGAGCCGCTCGGCTTGAGTTTAAATATTAATTTCCTCTGGAGGAGTTGGTCACATGGATTTGCGAGCATGAGGGTTACGGCTGATGCTGAAAAAGGGGCAGGGGATGCTGGTTTAAACATGCGCTGTCGGGTGGCGTTGTGAAGTCTCTCCCCGCTGTATCAATCGTCAGATACTTCATTCTTTTCGTGTCGGGGTTGAGTTATGTCCTTTCACCGGTTGGCGAGGGAATGGATGCGGGGAGAAGGATCCCCTCCTATCTTCGCTTGAAATATAATGCACCCTAATGGAATGAATTGCCACTCCTGTCATGGTGTTTGCCGAGAGCAAGGGTGTGTGTTGGTGTCCCCACCCCTTATCACCGCTTCTCCTCGGCACCTTCGGCCGACGGGTAAGCGAGGTCGAACTCGTGTTGTAAACTTTTCGAAATCCGCACGGTGCCCCAGTATTCTTCAGGCGGTCGTTTAGGGTGGTTGTGAGAGATTATCGTTTACGTATATATTTGTGAGAAACTTTGCATACTTGTACTCATTTGTAATTTGTATAGATCAAAGCAAAAAAATTGCATGTTACCGATTTGGTTTCTTGGCATTTTAATGCAGTTTTAACGCATTCCCTTGTGGCAACTGATATATTCTTCGAAATAATTCGTTAAAATACACACAGATTTATTTCTAAACGCGTAAACATATGTTTCATATTATTGTAATGGTTCCTAGTGAATATCAAGGTACCATGCTAAATAAAAAACTAGTAGGTATTTACCTACAAAAATTTGCAAAATTTACAAGACAATTTACAAAAAAAATTACAAAACCCATTGTGGAATATGACAAAGTGAATTTATTTACCAACCATCGCAATGTTGTTCCACCAAGTGAAGCCTGATAATTTATTATATATTAGTATTTACAAACTATTTTCGCCTAATTTTGAATTCCGCGCTAAAACCAAAGTCGTAGCAATGCTTCAATTGAAACGAAATTTAAAAAATACAATTCTTTAGTCATTAATTTACAACACGTTTGGTTATTTACGGCGTGAAAATAGATGGGGTTAAGTGAAGTATGGTCCAAGATTTTTTGGAACTTCTTGATAAGTTATTGAACTGTGCACTCAATGACTCACGGCTCGCTTTCCAACCACCTTAACCTCACTCCATCTCCATATATTGGATAGAATTAAAAACTCATACTTTCGACCATCAGTATTCGTAGATACAAGGGTGGCTTAAAACCCTGCGGGACTCGATGTCACCATTCTTGGACGGAGGACGAAAACTTAACACTTTGAGTGCTATGGACGTAATGGTGCGTCCTCTCATACTTTCTGAGGAGGATGGACGTACTAGGACGTCATGGAATATCAGTATTCAACGGTAGTTGGACGTAAAGGCATGGCTGAAGTCTTCTTGTGAGACATATATATGACCAAAAAGTGCAAAAGTAAATTTAAATAGCAAATAAAAGTACATTAACCTAGATTTGAAAGAGTTTTCTTTCACAACCAAGGTAGTGTATAAAATCCTCAGTTTTTCTGAGAGGACCTTCAATTTAAAGCCCAGCACGCAAACATTTAAGTTTTATTACAGCGAAGACAGAGTTAGAATACATTTATGGGAGAAAAATAATTTTAATGATGATAGTAATATGATTCCAAGGCATTTATAGTAATTAATTTGTTATGATAATTTCTATAAATATTTTTGGAGGAGAAAACGTAATCTTAGGGGATGAAGGGAGCGAGGAATTGGTCGAAAGACGACCTTCCCCAGGTAAAAGAATATTCCTGAGCAACCACTGAGTAACAATGAGGAAAATCCACGCATATCCGAGGAGGCTAAAGGAAATTGAGGAAACATGATCATGCGTGGGTAAAGGTGAGGTAAAAACAAGAGTACATAAGGAGGAGACTGGCCTTTCTCGTTGAAGCCTAACACGTACAAAACATCGCCACACCTCCGGATGTCAACGAAGATTTAACGAAGCTCAATCGTCAGCAGCGTTAACAGCTCAAGACTGAAGCCCACAGTTGCGGCGGAATGGACAATAATGGGATGACAAGAGCCGGACGTCGGGATTATCCTGAACTACACTAACGGCACCAAGTGGCTTACCATGTTTTGCCTCATCTGAACGACGGAATAGTGCACTTATAGTGCTCTCCGCTCCATCTCCTAATAAAGATCGAGATTAAGTTGGGAATTCTCCGTCACCGCATGGATTCCTACTCGAGCTACACGGTTAGGAAGCCGGAACACACATTTGCTGCTGCAAACGATCTCCATGGATAGAAAAATGCCTTTCAGTTGGATAAAACCGAAAGTGAGATGGAATATTAGCTGAGCTGAAGCCTCATAATAGTAATGTTAAAAGTCAGAATAAAATTGTGGTAACTATTCTAATCGTCAAAGCCTGAGAATAAAAGTGGATTTTATTCTGATCACGCGTTATATATTCAAGTAAAAATTATCTAAGACGGAGGATAGTCAGCGAAATATATTGAAGAAAGAATTTGCTTTTAGTGAAGACAGTATTTACAATCAGAAAATAGACAAAGTGAATCACCGATACATCAAAACGCACTTCGCTTTTCCGACATTTATTTTACCGATCCCTGATTCTTTTCTTACATTCGCACTCCTGGTTACCAAAAAACGCTACGTCATACTATCTCATAATAGTTTTGAAAGTTTAACGTGGTTTACTTCAATGCCATAGGAAGTGATGCAAACTTAAAAGCCAAGGGATACACGATTTTGTAGACCGAAGTTCGTCTGAGGTCCCTTCCACAATTCCCATACACTCACCAGTGCTGTCATACCACCAACCCTGGCCCTGTGATGCTGATTTTTTTGTTCTTCTTTCACAAGTATTACTTCTTCGTTTCACTTTACTGAGGGCTTAAACTAGAGGCATTCTAAGATTTTTAATATTTTTTACTTATATGGGCAGAGTCCATTTAAAAAAAACTACTGATGCTGAAAATAAAAAGCCAGCATAGGCAAGGTAATTAGGCAAGAGAAAACAGGAATCACCAAAGGCATTTGGAGAACATTTTGTTGCCAAAAAAGTAGTGATTGCACCAAACATTTTCTATCAGGGAAATTAGCTGGAACTACTTCGCAAATAATTCGCCAGGAATTATTTACCATGTAAATTTCGAATCCAGACGTCCACCTCGGTTCAGAGTGAACTAGTTTGGAAGCAAGTTTTTCTGCACTCCATGATACATACTACCACCATTTATATCAGAATAAAATCAACTTATAATCCAAATACTTGGGTTGATATATATTTATTTCATTAACCTAATGAACTTCCACCTTTCATGTGCAAGCTAGTAAACATTAACTAACACAACCTATCAACGCCTCGAATAATAACATTTATAACTTTGATAACTTTACGACCATGCGGACATTGGATCCATGGGCGATGATTATTTTACACGCGGAGAAAGGGAATTGGTTGGTCCATGATCAGAGTCCTAATTATCACCGTTTTCACCAGCTCAAACACTTTCCATGACTTTGTAGTGGTTAAACACAAATGTGCAGGACAACTTGTAGCATAATTTGCAAGAAAAATCGTTTATCTCAACATCATTGCGTAATTGAGAGTCAGTGGATCTTGCACAAGCATCAATTTTAGTTTAGTTTTCTTCCACCCGTTGGCTTCAACTACCCAGAACTCACTACGAAAACGGTGATTGAACTTAAAATAGGTGAAAATGTGTCAATATTACCGACAAAGATTTATCCCTTCAACAAAAACTCATTTGCTACCCAAAACACCGTACATTATTCCATAGTCTTCGTGATTTTCTTCTCTGATCAGTTTTAATACGAAATTAGGAAGCGGTAATATTCATCGTTGCTTTTTCGCAGCTTGGACTCAAAGTGTTTCTCATTATCAGGAGTACCTCAAATTTCATAGAATAAAACGTACAAAACAGCATATGGTAAAGAAAAGTTTAGAAGCGTTTAGGAAAACGCCGTTTACACTAAAATCCTTCGTTCGACGGTTCCTTAAACATTCACTCCAAATACTCAGAAATCCAGAAACTTCAATATCTCACTACCGATGTAAAAGTGCTGTTTTTTTCAATAATGAAGATTAAAAAATCTTCCAAAATACAAATAGATTAGTACTTCTGTAGTTCTGGAAATAACTAACTCGTATACGCTCGAATACCAAACGCCTTCATTTGTAAACCATTTTTATTTCATGGTTTCTTCATACATTGTCGACATACCATGCAAGGCAATTATATCCGAATATTGAAAAAAGTCACTCCTCGGAAATTAAAAATGCCATCTAGATAGCAATGTACTCAGAGCCATGGCATTGAAGACTTATTTATACCAACATTCGAGGTTCTTGAGCTACCACAACAAAAGTTCATTATGTAAGGTATCCTTTTTAAGTGCTCAGAATGTCACAAAAGAAACAAAAGTAGTAATACACCCAGTATTGCCGAAAATCGCAATTAAAAGGAATGACCTTAACTATCAATAGATTCAAGCAAGATTTTTCGTCAGACAAATACTGGATTAGTATTGTAAGCATGTTCTCTTCTGTTCTAACTAACTCTCTAGTTGTTCTGCAGAAGAATGGACATTGATGGTCAATGTATTTATTGTGATGGTTTTCCTAGTAACCTTAGAGACCACCTTCATCTTCCACGAATATCTTATCCTTTTCATGACTGATATTCGACAGGATGCGGGAGCAAACACCTTACTCACCTTCCGTCCACCCGTCGTCATAAGTAACAAATATGTTCATTGATGAAACTAAAGGTGAAAATTTTAGATTAACGAACTGCTTCACTGACTAAAAGAATAGTTTTCCTTGACCCCGTAGCAGAGTAATTTACTGTGGTATTACATGAACCCGCCACACAGTTGGCCCAGTTTTTCTTTAGGACAAGAATTCTTGCAAAAACACATTGTTTTCATAGTTTGGCAAAGAAATAATGATTTAATTTACCATCAGAGTCCTTCAACAATTAATGCGATTTATTAAAAGTGGAGACGTGTACCATACGTATAATGTCTACCCTTTTACTCCTGGGTCGGAATCGAGGAAAGCAAATACCAGCATTTTTACACAATCCATCTTCAGAACACAGGTCGCAGGAGCTATGAAAACATTGACCATATCCGCTTACCTTTAGATGGGAAACCTAGAGTTTTTAATTCGTCCTACAATCACAGGAAGAATAGACGTTTAAGGTCAATACATTTATTGTGATGATTTTCCCAGTAACCTTAATCCGATCACAGGTGCGTGTGCTTTGTAAATATAAATAAGGTAGCATGAATACTATGCCACATTACATAGAAAGGAAAGCTACACCTATATATTATCCTTTAAGCCACCTCAATGGATGTTTGGCAAGGGATTTATACGAAGAATAAAAATTTTCTGACATAAAATATAACAATACACTATCACCAAATGATAAGTACTACATCTACCAGAAATTTCATCACAAGATAAGCGCTTAATCATTCCCCAACTGAGCCCGGCATTCATTTCAAGAACTAAAACGCAAATGTCCGCTC
This sequence comes from Ceriagrion tenellum, assembly GCA_963169105.1. Taxonomy (NCBI): domain Eukaryota; kingdom Metazoa; phylum Arthropoda; class Insecta; order Odonata; family Coenagrionidae; genus Ceriagrion; species Ceriagrion tenellum. The sequence continues at coordinate 56,406,751 of OY720636.1, read as the reverse complement.
GTTGCTTCGATGTGAAGGACTTTACTTTGATGAAATGGAGAGAGATAGGACAAACATGAAAACGACCTATGGCATGTAACAGGAGCAGACACTTTACGCCTTCAATATGGATCAGCAAACGTTGTTCTGCTCATTAGGTTTCCCTCCGCTTAAATATTGATCCCAGCAGACGCAGACTCACACATACACACACCTCGTGAAGAGAGAGATTGGATGTGGATGAGGAAGAAACAGTTAAGGGCTCTCTGGGTGTTCACTCGATGGAATCAGGGTGTCTCTGGGAGTAAAAAGTGCGATTTTGGCCAGTCGGCTTACGGCCCTCATCCAGGGGCGAGCAACGGCCCCATAACCGCATCCACAAAATCACACCGGCGAGTCTTCAGATAAGAGCTCTAGGGGAGGGGGGAATGCGAGAACAGGGAGAGGAGGTATAGGCAACGGTCGCCAAATCATATGAAGCACCGTTTTCCTCCCACGAGCACGGAGCCCCTGAATTCCACCGTCGCCTGGCCCCATTCAATTCCCTTTCCACAATCACCTTCACACGGAAAACGGCGCTGCCCGCCTATTCCCGGACGGGAAATTAGAATTTAAAAAAAAGAGGAACGTGAAGAGGGCGAGGAACCTTCGACGGCAAACAAGCGAGAAGCGAAATTGCGAACGGCGAGATGGGAAGCATCCCGACGGACGTTGTTGTATCCCCTCCCCTCGTTTTTTCCCAAAGGGAATGGGTTAAGGGGGGAATCTAATTTGTTAAGGGTGCAAAAGGGCCAATATTTGCTCCCTATACTATAATTGGATGTGCGAGGTCACGTAACATTTAATGCAGTTTTCCGTTTTTATTAATTTTAATGCTCGCGCTCTCTTAAAAAAAAGGGCCCGATGCAAGCCGTCTCGAAAGTAATTAAAATGGATTTTGAAAGGAAAAAATATAATTTGAAGCGGATTGAACGACCGATGCGTTGAAATGAAATGTCAAAATTCGCAATTTTCACGCCGTTTGCAGGGAGAATGTAAACAAATAGAGGTTGTTACAAATATTGCTTTTATTTTAAAGCGACATTGCCGTAATTAAATTTCGTAGCAAAAGTTTTGTTTATTAATCCGTAAACGGCTATTTAATTCTCTCGTTTGAGAAAAATACATATTTGTATGTAAAAACAAAATAGTTGAAGGTTTTTAATGGGAGCATTAATTTTAAATAAATACTTCCAATGACATGAATACATAAAACTGGCTAAAACTTTTTACAGCAGACATACTTTTTCTGCCAATCCAATTTTCCACATAATAGCCGTTTGAAGTTATTTTGGTGTTTTGTAGTTGCTAATAGGTTTGTCACAACTAAGTTCATTGCATATGCCCAGCCAAATAACCCAAAAAATAGCCATCCATTCAAAACGAACTACAAGTGACCTCATGGCAAATTTACTCATTAACATATAACTTAAAATGAAATAGAAATATAATACTATTTTATCATCCCAAAACAGTGGAACGGAAATGAATTTCGGATGGTACAGGAGTTTTTACAGATAGAGGAACTTCGGGTATTATGGAATACCGTTTACTTTTGTAGTTGTATATCCAAATTTAACTCATTCTTAGATCTCTTTCACATTTTATCATAAGCTTCAACTATTTAGTATTATGTATTTGTGTTTATCTCAGTAAAATTTAAAACATTTGCCTCTGAGAAAAAGTTTAAATAAAAAGTTGCACTTGGAGGGTAATATGGGATAGTCGGAAAATATGGAATAGGGTGGTAAAAATGTAGATAATCATGTAAGTTTGAAAAAAATTTATTGCATACAAAACGCATTTATAGGATTGCTTCCAACTTGAAATCTCAAAAGAATGACTCTTTAGTAATAGAATAATACATTTATCTATTTGCAGAAGTCACAAATATTATCCTCCTCCTCAGCACCTGCACAGTCAAGGTGGGCCCACATTTTACAAACAACGCATCTAACCCAAACTTCTCCCCTTCTATCATCTGAAAACTTTCCTTCGCAGAACAAACATTCTGCATCATCATCTGTTGATACAGAAGATGGTTGTACAAAGTCCAATTGTGATGAAACCTCTGAGTGAAAAGGTTCGTCACTGCCACTAGAAGCGTCCTTAGAAATAAACTCTAATTTCTGGCAAAGTTTTTTTCCGTGGCTTGAAGCTATCTTGTTTTTGCCTTTTATCTGAGTTACCGGGACCACTGTTGTTGCTTACCGTTTTTGTGTCGGGCAATATGGAATACCTAGTATTCCAAAATGCCCGACACACCATCTTGGATTTCAAAACATCACAACAGAACCAATTGTAGCCATAGCCAAAAACCGAGCAATACATAACAATCTACAACTCTTTAACTTAATAAATCGCTTAGTTTTAATCACTAGTGTACATTTTCAATAATTATTACATATTTTCGAAAACTTGACAGCAAAAATGTTGTGAAACTACGAAAACAATTTTTCTGCGCCGTAACTCACACGGTGCCTCGAGACGAACTGGACTCACTACAGAGCATTACGGGAACATGCTGAAGTAGTTCATGCGCCTCCCGCATGTTTGCGCCAATTGACGAATGAGAAATCAAGGTGTTCCGTATTGCCCGACTATTCCATAATACATGAAGTTCCTCTACTAATGAGCAATTTAAGGGTATGCGGTAAAATGATTTGTTATCAGCATAGCAACAGAGAAATAGGCAATAATAAAATAATAACGGTAAACAAAACAATCACATACAATACACAATTTCACTATCATAAAGGAAGTCAAATTTAATAGGCAACCATTGGAGCAATATAAAATGAGGTGAAAATTAAGTTCTCCCGTAAAGGCCGCTTTTCACGTTGCATTTTATTGCATAAACTTAGGTATCGTAAAAGGTACAAGAAAATGAATAGGATTAGAGGAGGTTCTATTTCCCATTCAGGCATTCAGACAATCATACAATTTGCCGCTTTACAAGGTACAATTTTCCTCATGCAAGATTTCACATATTCGTTTGTGCAATAAAATATACCCAGTAAAGCGGGCGTAAGAGCTTAAGATCTAGTCAATGGTAACCTGCCTGGGATGAGTGGTTGGATATGAAACGTGATGAAAACAGTGAAACGCAATCTACCGTACCCCCTCGTGCACAAATACTCCCAATGGTACGAATAGGTTGCAATGGATGGAATAGGTTGCAACTGAACGCAGAACACTTTTAGTTCTGTACCACCGACGCAGTGGGAGTATTCATTAACAAGAGGAAGCAAGTACTGCGATAAGGTGCCGGACAGTGACAGGGAAGAGGTCCTAACCAATGGGGTTCACTGCCAACCGCCCCGAACGCCCTGGAACACACAACCTTGACACCTTCTCTAGCCCTCGCCCGTTCTTCCTCTCTCCCTCACGCCCTAATGCTCTATTCACACTGCCATCGTGTATACAAACTACCATCGCACGTATAATACTATACCAAAGGACATGCACTCAAACTTCCCCTTGATTTACCACCGTGACTGACAGCTGCCCTCTACAGAATGCGTATTAACAAGTGTAATACGAGCAATTCATTTCGTATTACTATGGAAATCGCCCCGTCCCGATGACGTTTTGCAAGAGTGGTGTCAAAAGCAAATGATAATTCTTCTTGGCATATTAAACCAAACAATACGATATCTATTTTGTCAGCCTGATCTGATTATCGTGCTTCATCGTTAACAACAGCATAAGCGAACAGAGTGTGTTGCACAGGTGATTGAAGGACTAGGTTTAGAGCTGCTTCAGACTCGGAGGTTACACGTTAGGTGAATACATCTTGAAAACTCAAGATCATTCGAGTATCAAAGTGGCACCAGGGAAATTATTTCAACCTCGTGTCACATATATAACTGGATGAAGAAACAAAACAAGGAGACACAATATGAAATTTATTAGATATTGATTTTTCCGTTCACGCTATCTTGCGAACGATAGTAGGCTGAATTCGTAATGTGAATGCGAGCTCGTACCATACTAATCCTTTGTTCCTAACGCTATCACTTTACACTGGTATCGTAGGTGCCGGGAGCAGAGACCGGAAACAACGATAATCAAAATAGACAATTATTAAAGTAAAACACGTGAGTTTTATTTCATGACTACGCATAGAAATGTGGCATTTGCTTGAAAAAAAACCTCGAAAGCCTCAACACGCCACAGGAGTATGATACTCTTTATTTCATTCGCTTGCCCCATACATGTTCGTTGAGATGCCATGGTAAGGGGGGTGAAGTCAATACAGTGCCACATTCACACTCAATCGTACGTACGTTGGTCAATACGATGGTTGTCTGAGCCTCGCTCAGACATTGAGGATCATTCCTTCTTCCCATGTGCCATTTGACTCAAGGAAAATCAGAGAAAAACTCCAAGAAACCCCATCAACAAACACTACTCTCCGCCCTTTCCCCTTTTAAATACTATCTTTTATTTCTACCAAGGTCATGTCATCAAACCCTTTGCCGTATGCCCCAACGGTAGCTAGGAGAGTAGTAGGAAAATGAGTTCTTTAACCCCATTCCCCGCGAAGCTAGGGCTAGGTACAGTATGTTGACAGCGTACGGAAGGAAAAGTTACGCAGGAATGGACGGGCATTCGCACAACGTTTGTCACTTAATCTAGTACGGTTCGTACCGTTCGTACGATAGTCGGAGGTACGTACACTGGTAGAAGAAACGGGGCCTAACACGCGACTCATGACACTTACCCACCCCCTAACCCTCCTTTCCCCTCGTCGTTCCGTCCGCCCAGTCCTCCCTCCCTTAACATTCCCCCACCCTCCTGCAACTTCCACTCCCTCCCCACACTGTCCACCAGGCAGCGCCGTTATCGCGTATACGACGAGTGAGAGAATTGGATTAAGTTAACCTGATGGTAAGGGTTTGGAGATGGGGCCATAGCCCGCCGGTTGGTTAGCCCGCCGGGACGCCGAGAGGGGAAGGAAGAGGACGCAAAGGATGCTGGGATGACTCCGGGAAAGGAGGATAGGGATCATACGAAAGGGACTTATTTCTTGAAGGCAAAAAAGTAGTGGATGTATCCTAAGAAAATGTCACAGCAGGCTATTCTTCCACACAATTTGGACCGTGGTGAGACAGAAAGTTTCTATGCTTTCAGTATAACGTGGACAAAGACTGAACCCAAAGATTTTTTAGAATTTCTAATCCGAATTAGCTCGGCATCTCGGTGGGTTAACCAAACCCGTCTATATTAACTGATGGGAAATTCGTTACGCCTACTGCTGAAGTTGCTTACATTCGCTAATATACTATCATTTTTTTATAAAATGTGTTTGACATGTTTTCAAATGTATATATAAACCCAAATTGTAGAGTACTAACGCTTAATGACTAGTTTCACAAATATTTGGGATTGGATAAGCCCATAAAGTTATGGAAATAGCTGCTAGATTCGGATTGCATTAACTATCACCTTCTTAAATTTCCCCATTTAGTTATATTCTTGTTAGACCTTCGGATACTTGGTCGACTTTCGTACCACAGAAAAAAATTATGACTGTTTATCTAGAGTATAAATAATTTATGCATATGATTAAAAGCCGGCGTGAGTAAACAAGCACGTAATTCGTCACATGATAACTCTTGTAATAAGTAAATAAGAATACAAGAGGATTATTACATATCAACCATTATGGTTACCTATCAGCCAACTCTAAAGAATTTAACTCCATTCAGGCCCTCAGGCCCCAAAAAGTTATGAGATCATTTATGCAGTCAATGGAGAAACCAAATGTTTCTGCAACACATAATGAACGATGGTATTGACATATAGATTTAATTACCATTTTGTAATTATACGCACCGCTTCAGAAAGCGATCATAAGTCGAATTAATCTGGATGATATTGGCGCTTTTCGCTAATCGAGATTTCACCACAACTGCGCAAGTCAAAAGAATTAAGAAATTCCGCCATGCAAATCTATCGTAGAAAAAATTCTCCTTTTCCCTGATATGACGCCCAAGCTAATTGAAGGTAAATAATAATAATAAAATTTACATTTTTGTAGACAAGGATTCTAATACTATTAATGAACAATTCTCCTAACCCGAGGAGCCAGATGCAGCCGCGAATTTGTTGTACCAACGTTTTTAGACTTCAACTTCTTGTACATTAAAAAGCAAGGTGACTTCATTTTTTGCCCGTTTTTATCTCCTGATACTACCGCCGTCTTACGCACCATTAACCGGGGGTGAAATCAGTTATTAAGGTGAAGAAGGTGCAAACACGAAAACTGGAAGAATTGGCCGACTGGCGGAAGAGGGTGGTAGACGACGGCTGTTGGTCTATGTACTGGACACTTGTTGGCATTACCAGACAGTGCTTAAGCTACGATTCCGAATTTCACCTCCAGTTGGATAAAGTAACTTTTCCTTCAGTGTTATCACTTCATTGCCAAACCTCATTTGCTGTGCCGTCCTGGTTGATAGTAAGGTTTAATGAGTATTTTATTGCTTGTTCACAGAACTATTTGAGGGTAATAATTAGTGAGAAAACGTATTTGTGTTTTGCAACATTTATTATTTTCAAAAATTTCTGAGTCGTAGAGGCGTGAATATGGTACATCAAATTCCTAGGTTTATTACTTGTTTTCACCATTCCAGTCTCTGCTTTCGGGATGCCACGCACCTACCATAGACATAAGGTTTAATGTATCAGGCGATACCAAGTGCAAATATCATTGATAATACTGTCACAAAATGCTAGGTATTTTGTGAATTTCCATGCAATTTGATAACGTTAAATTGAGATACGACAAACTTAGGCCATTATCAAGGAGCAGAGGTTAATTTATGCGAATTTATTTGTGTTTCAGTGAAACATTCTATGTTTAAACATATGTAAGCAAGTAAATATTAACCTATGTACCTTGATAATGGCACTAATTTGCTGAAACCTACGACGGTGTGATAAAACTGTGTGGAAATTTAAAAGAGTATATTTAATTTTGTGATTATGTCATTACCAAAGACACTCGGAAACGAAAAACCTTGAGGAGGCAATCGAGGCGATTGCCAACAAAAGATGAAATGAAGATAGTAATGACTTTGAAAATTAGGAAATGCTGAGTAATAGAAAATCTAACAACCAAAGAAGAACGGTAAGGGGTTTCCCAAGTAAACTGAGCTATTATAAGGAATCCAATCGTGAAACAAATTGGATGAAATTGAAATAGAAGCCTATTCCTACGAGTTTTCAACGAAAAATGTTGGTATGCAATCTTCACCCCACATCGCAGGAGGAAGTTAAAATAAAGTTAGCTATGTGGTTGCATTGGTAAAACTCAAACGTGAAACAATTAATTAATAGGTTGTGTCTTCAGTGAAAATGTCATTGAAGAAAAAAAGAAGGGTGAGAGCAGGAGACTTAAAAACTTTATAAACTGTGCCGGCCTCTCCACGATTTACGGTTCGTTTGCAAGAAAATTACATTTACATAAAACGGACAAACGCTTTTACCCATATTTCACCGGTTTTCCACGTTAAGCCCAAATAATTGCAAGTTAATTTGTAGATTAAGACAAAGAAATTATGATTTTGTTTACACTACCAGGAAGAGTTCACGATTTTCTTCCGTTTCAGAATTGTTTCTAACTAGGTACTTGTTTATCTATAAGTAGTAAGAACGTGAATATATTCCAAGATATGAAGAAAATATGATAGACTTAGCACAAGCTTCACTCAAAACAATTGCGAATGATTTGAAAGCGGCTGGGGCTGTTTGGGAGGCTCAAAAACAACCAGAATAAGAAGAAAGAAAGAAATGTTCTCCAAATATAGAGAAGTACGTCACAGTACCTACAGAGTATCCGACACACTTATATTCGTTATCATTACCTACAAAAAATGGCACGCAAGCCAAAGTTGAATCGCGATGATCGGGTTCTTCAGAAATATCGATAAAGAAAATAAATTTTGGACAATCAAATGGGAAAGAGAATCAAAATATTTGTAGCAAAACGATTTCTCAGAAAATAAAGGCCAAGGTTAAAAATATTTAGCTCGAGTTCTGGTCGCCGAAAAATTGTGAAATATTACCAGAGAATTATCTGTACGGCATAAAGCGGGAAATGTGAAGCCATCTTATAAATTGTATACTAGGAAAATAATTTCGGTAAATAAAAATCTGCCACCCGTGTAAGCCATACATGGCAAAAATATTTTTCACTTTAATCCGTATTAGGTGCCCAGTTTAAAAATGAATTTTTAAAAATTATAAGGTACTTCCACCTAGGGTAAGGTAGAACGCGAGTATCTACAGCGAAATAAAAAACAGCCCAGGCACTACATTGATATCCTTAACAAGGATCTAAGATACAATATACGTACATAACAAGTAAGCATCAAAAAAGTAAACAAACTCATGCCCTTAAACACTAAATAGAAAAGAGGAAGAATATAGTATGAGAACGGGCTGTTTTAAGGAGCGATATGACACTCAAGTTAAGAAGTCAGCAAAAAACTATAACAGAAATATATCAAATCAAACGCGAGACGTTCGGTCGCCACGATATCCTCGAAACACGAAATTTATGAAACACATATGGTTAATTACAGTCCGGATATTTGGGCTCAAAATTTTGGGGTTAAGTGTGGCTTCCTTCACACCAGCGGAGAAAAATCATGTTTGTGAGAAAATCCTGCATTTACGAAAGTGACAGCTACACTATTACATAGTGTAGTAAATGCACATTTAGAAAATGTAAAAACTTGCCTCTCACGCGTGTGGTTTATGAGATAGTAGCGTTCAAAAATAGGAGATTTCGGGATTTTTTTCGAAAAATTTCGGTAATTGGGTGAAAAAATTCTTTCCGCTGGTGCGAAGGAAGCTGCACTTTACCTAACTCTTCTGCTGAGCACACATTACACATTAATCACAGAAATAAGGGGATAAACACAACTGAAGTCAATTCTCACCACCCATCCTCGATTGCACGTTTATGATGACTCAAGTTTTCTGATGTTAGTTGGTGGTTTCCACCTCAACCTGAAAGATAGCGAGCGAGTTTAATCACGTTATTCTTACGGAAAGAACGACCATAGTACCTCCGTGTACTTTCTCATATTTTCCACAATTTTCGAGAATGTTTTCCTTCCAGATATCTCCATATAGTTTCTCCTACGGAGCTCAAGCAGGAATGTGAAAATATTTATCCTTCCTGAAGCTCCGATCTTTTTCCTAAAAGTCAGCGTGGCAATCAATCAATTTGGGATTCAGAATATATTTACTAACTCTGCATATTAGCGACCACGACTAAGCGGGGGTTATTCCGCGAGTGATCGCCTCGCCATGGACTCCGTTAAAATGGTCTTATCGTCCACGAACCTCAAAAAATCGTACATCATGCTCCCATAATGACTTTATCACGGTGTTTCGCATAACGGTGGAAACTGCGTAGCTTTAAACTCTCTGGCCATTGATTTATTAGTAATTCGTCGAAGCCAGGAAAATATACAAAACGTAGTTGTTTACGTTTTCGTATTAGCATAGGGTTTGAGAAGAAAGGAATGAAATGAAAATGCTTAGCATAATGTAATAAACATCAAGTGGTAGAGTGAACAGAGCTTTATTAATGCCACAGTGTTTATTCCCGTAAAAATTCCTTCATCAATATTAGGTTGATGTTTTTTAACGATATTAACGAGTTTTTTTACAATATTGACACAACATCTTCACTATAAACTGTACAATAGTTTTGCATGCCAAAAATCTACACGTTTAAACAATACGTACGCACAAGAGAATGGAAAATTTTACACCGTTATCGGAAATACGTAGGACGACATTTGGCACAGGAATGCTGTCACTTATTAATGAAAGCCCGCTTTCGCTCCCAAATTACATATTTGTCTTTTTTCTAGCAATTTTATATTTCTTCATTACCCTTTCGCCATTGAAGAATGATTATGTTTCATTACGTGAGCCAAGAAAATATGGTTAATTAATACATACTATAATGAACATTAAAAAGTGAAGCGTTGTGTATTCATTTTCCAGCTTTTAAGCTACTAATTTGACTCAAACGGAGTGCCTTTTTCGTTAAACTAATGGTCTCAATCCCTCGTTTCCGTCGCTTCTTCCAAAAGATTCTGGTAACCTAAATTATTTGCAGTTGCCTAATTTTTATTCTGATCGTTTTTCGTAGTCAATTTATTGATATTTAAAGTATTATGCAGAAAACTAGTGATAAAAAGGAGATCATACTCACTATTATAGCAGCGTTAAAATTAAGTAGGAAATAATTTGTAATAAGAGTCTTAAGTTTATTATCTCAATTAACCCATTATTATACAGCTGATGATCTACGTATGCGCACCAATACCAAATGCAACATAATTTTCACCGTAATGTTATCACACACCTTGGTTAATCGATAACAAAGTAGGAAAATAATACCTTGATGAAAATTCCTTGAAACTTCATCCACGAGCATATTCCATTCAGCAGTGGCAGTAGAAAAATGAAGGCGAAGTACTTATATATACTTGATTCAGGTTTTTTCATCATGCAAGAAGTTAATATATTATATTTTAACTTGGCAATACCAATACCTACTGTTAACTCTGACTGATCGATCACTTAAAATAAGAACAAATGATAACGAAGTCTCATGACGAATGATGGATACCAAGCTCATTACAAAAGAATCTATATCCATTCACAATCAACGAAGTAACTCCCACAATCAAATACTTCCGACAAGGAAGACATTCAACCGATCAATTTTAAATAAATGATTTTAAAAGAAAAGATACCGAACCATTATTTATTTTACATCGATTCATCATTGGTAATCCATTAGCCTTACCAAAGAGGTGACTTTTGAAAATGCAAAATCCAGCATTGTTTCTGCTTGTAGAGAAAATGGCACAGGGATTCAACATTCTGAATGACTTAGCAAATTTTTCCCGCCATAAAATTTAAATGAAGCCATTTATACCACGATTATCCCAATCAATCGTCAATGCCTGATAAATTTCATAGCAACGTCAGCCAAGAGAGTAATAAGGACTGATCCTGAAAAATGAAAATCATGTGGATTCAAAGGTATCGGGCAAAACATGATGAAACTCCTTCACGATAGGTCAAAAAGGAATTTCCACGGATAAAAAAGTTCCACGGATACTTATTCGGTGCAACCGATTCCGATACAAGGTATCTTACCAAGAACTTACAATATCTTATCAAGAACTTGGTTAAAACATTTCCATTTTGATTAATCATGAAAACGATGTGACATACACGATACAAACACCAGCCAAAGAATATAAAAAGTCACTAAACTGAACAAGTAAATCATGTTCCTAGAGGAAAACTTTTTTTGACGAACGGGAAGTATGGCTCCTGTTTCCCCAGTTTACTCCTATTATAACTATTCTTAGCTAAGTCTAACAAAGTGTTTAATTCCAACAACATACTATGCCCAGAATAATCACGAAATTGGTAAAACTGACATAAAGGTGCTCATTTACGACGGAAAAGACCATGCACCTCGATATATAGCCCAAATAGACCATGACATAACAATCGCTCCCCGCCTGAACTATAAAATCTCATTTAATTTTCCCTTCGCCTATCCTATCATAGACTTTTCTTTGAAAGAGTGAATGAAAGAATGAATTGTGGCAATACAACTGATCTGTAAACAAACTTGTAAACTGGATAGGACAATACTCGTTTGGGTCCTCAGGTCGTGGGTTATATAACACTCGGCATGGCGGAAGAAGTGGTACTCATTAAAATGGGGCAATTCCTATCCAACCCGTGAGGAGGCTTCTTTCTTCTGAATCGGATATAGAGGAAGCAGGAGAGGACACCGCAGAGCAGAGAATATCAATATCGTATCGATATATCACTGGAATATACCTTGCATCTCGCGTTTCATTACATCATGAAGAAGAACAACGTCGCCATGCGACATATTGCATACCACACACTATACACTCACCCAACACTCGACCCACAGGTAGAAATGATACACAAGGAAATCAGTGCATTATTCTTCCCACCCGTGTTCGTCTCCTGCATCGGAATCGAAAATAGGAAAAGCAGAAGGGAAGAGAAGAACACGGTAGTGAGCAAGCAGTTGAGGAAGTTAGGAGGAGACACGTTCTGTTTGGCAGCGATAGGGAGGCGAGGGCGGGCCCGGAAAATCGGAAATTTTTACGGGCGAAAACAAATCCGAATATATACACATCGCCATTAACGCCAGCGAGTGAGGACGAGGAGATGGGAGACGGAAGGACTGGAAGGGCTCCGTATAATTAATCAGCATCATGATCTACGTGGCAAGCGGTAATTTTGAGGTCGATCTCCCCGATTGGACGCAGGGACGCGGAGAAGAGAGAAGGGAGGGGGTGGGTTGGCTTCAATTGACTATCAAATTCCCGAGGTGCATGATGGGAAGGTATTAGTCAAATAAAGCAGGCGGACGGGCAATGTAGGGAGGGAATGAGGAGTGAGATGGTGGAAGGAAAAGGGAGGAGGGATTGGGAGGAGTGAAGGACGAGGTTTTGCCCGGAGGACGGTGGGGTAGCGAGGAAGCACCGGAGGAGGATGGGACGCGACTAGGGCTTCCAACCCTCCCAGGTTTCCGGAAGGGACACCCGGAATTAGACAAAGGATTTTAAAATCTTCTGTCTTCCGAAATAGAGGATTTTTATCCCACTTTTGAGTTAAAATAAATATTAATAAAATACCCCTTCCATTGTAATTGTTTGCTTCCATTGTAACTTACGCTCATCTTTTTCATCAACTATTAACATAACAGAATATGTGACTTAATCTAAGCGTCTAGGAATCATTCTCCAATTATTAGAATTCGTTAACTTAAATTCGAACTTAAAATCAAAATTTCTTGTAAAACAATTTATAATGTATCAAATACTTCAAAATAACTCTAATCAGCTATTAAATGAAAGAGCATAATTTTTAAGATTCATACGCATGAAACTGTCGTTCGAATGCTCATTCACCGAGAATAATTGTGCTTCCAAAGTTATAGCTTTAAAAAAGCATCATTCTAAAATTTGAGCATATTCAATTATTTTCAAAACAACAATATAACGCAAGTGAATTTTTGTTTGTTTATTTCAGTTTTTTTAGACGCCTACATTGAAAATCGAAACACTTCCACATTTATGCTATTCATTGATGCGGAACACATCACTGGCGATAATAATAACATTTTTTATAAGATATCTTACAGAAATTTCCAACTCCGGGAAAGGACAACTGCTGGAATCAAATCTTCATTCAGTTGGCAACCCTGGATGGGACTGCGGTTAGGGATTAAAGGGAGAGAGAGCGCGGGGGTGGTGGAGGGAAAGGGATAAGGGGAACGAGAGAGCGGGACAGGTTATTTCACACGAGGGGAGTGGGGTGGAAGGGCTTGAGGGAGGGGAAAAAATCCAGGGACCGGGACCAATGGGCTGTGGAGCACGAGGTGCACGGCAATCCACGGGGGTAGAGGCAGGGTGGGGGTTTGGCAAGTGAGTGAGGGGTGCCCGTGGAAGGGGTGGCACAGACCCTGGCACGGCGGCGGAGAGGTAGGACACACAAAGAGGGGGGGAGTGAGAGAGATACGGAGAGATAAGAGATGGAGGTAGCGAGAGAGGAAAGGGGAGCACAAATTCATTAGGTAAACGGATTACCTCGTTCCCCCCAAAAGCAGACCCAAAATTAAACGATTAGTTAAACTGATTTAAGGACGGACCAAGAAATCGAATTACCAGTTATGTTAATCGCGTTTGGGACGGCCGAGATTTCGGGTTCATCGTCGGAGCGGGTGAGGACCTAGAGGAGGAGGAGAGGATGGGAACGGTGAATGCACGACTGGGAGGGTGAAGAGTAGGAGGAGGAAGAGAGAGAGAGAGAGACAGGAGGAAAAGGAAATGAATCGGGAGAAAAGGATAAGAAGGAGATTTGGAGAGGAGGATAAGAAAAAGATTGACACCGATGAGGCTATTCGGGCTGTAGAAAAAAACCACTCGAATGATCAAAAGGTCCCGAAAGAGGAAGAGACTACAAGATCCCGTAATATAAGAGAGAGACAGAATTGGCAATGGGGCAAGGAGAGGGCTGAGCGATACTTCATATTTACATCGCATCGCGATAAAAAATATTGCAAAAATATGCATTGTACCATATATCGATTGCTATATAGTATTTCATGATATCCAAATATACATGCATTCGATGAATCTCCTATCTAAGTCTCAAAGATGATCCGTCGTATAAAAGATGAAATCCATTACAGCAAAATTCACAGCAGAGACGATAAATATCGTTCTACGATATCTATAAGTTACTTAACGTCGCCAACATCGCATAACTCATTTCAGCAAAATGTGATGCATCGAAGAGCATAGAATATCAATAAGGTAATAATGTCTGGCATACAAGTCCCATGATACCACATGAAATAGCGAAGAACATATTATCGAAAAGCAAGAAGCGTTTAACACAGCAGATCAATGTCACCGTGCAATACATTGAAATCGATGTATCAAAGGATCATACTTGTAAATTACGTATCAACCCAAATTTTCAATTCAATCAAAAGGATATATCGACTCTTATGCACACATTTCGGTTCTATAGGTGACCATCTACAGGGAGAGTTTAAATCTCTAAAATGTGTGTTTAAGGTGGGTCTGGCTTGACTATATAAGTCAAAACAAATACTAAGTTACGTATTTTTATTTACTGAGTAGCAAAAAATCTTGCTTCCACCGATGAAATGGGCGACCTATTGAAAAGTAAAATTAAGACACAGAGTATGCAGGTTATTCATCAAATAAATTTTCAATACCACATTTGTCCAGCCTAAGGTGCAGAAAATAGCGCGAAAATAGATGGTAGTACCATATTTTTGCTCCAATTACGGAAGTAATTTGTAAATAGCTATAACAAATAGGGAGTAAAATTCTTATATTTTATTTTTATTCGATTTCCCTGCAATTTTTGCTTGATGTAAACAGTTTAAAAGCTTGAATATGCTTTCTCGTTCAAATGGGCATTTTTCTGCCGCAATATGAGCGATCTTCATAAGAATCCGTATTAAAATCTCCAACTTTCAAGGCTGAATAACAGTAAAACTAGCCGGGAAACCTTAGTTTATGTTCATTTTAGTTTAAAAAACGCACTTCAAAAATGCTATATTGAAGTTTTCAGAAAATCGTGATTAAGTGACGATGAGGCGGAAGCCAACATAATAGAATTTGAACGCTCCCAGTCGATGTACAACAGGAGGACCGAAATGCATGCAAATGAGTCAAAATTTATTATTTCTTCCATAGAAAAATTTGGATTAATCTTACTAACAGTTGTCAATCTCTCTCTCTCGTTGATTTGTGAAGTATCGCACATTCCAATGCGCTGATCGTTGGCTGACTTTACGGGCCGCGTGCATTCAAATACACATTTTTTCGATATTTTAAACCGAAAGATGCAGGCACACACAGGATGGAGGTTAACACATCCTTATGGGTTATTTAAATATTCACCCAGAACTGATTCCCAAATTGAATTACCCATTAAGTTCCGCCCAGAGTGAGCGAGGGAGATGGAAAACAGCGGAGGAAAGGTGAAAAAAATAAGATTGGGTAGGTAGGAGGCCTCCCTCACTCCTGTTTGTGCGCGGACGGGACGGGCGGGCGGGATTTAAGAGGTAATAGGTCTCCTGACCGTAAACCCTACATCAAACCTCCCCCCCTCTCACGCCCTCCCACCAGTTCCCAGAAAACCCTTTCCCACCCCGATTTCCTTTTATCTTCCCCTAGCCCCGCTTGCCTTCTCTCTATCTCCCTTCTCCAATTTCGTTATCCTGGGAGCCGGTTGAGGTCAGCCATAGGGTACCGAATTCGCTGCTCAAACAAAGTTACTCAAAGGCAGGGAGAGAAGCGAGGGTGAGTGAGAGTGGGGATGCAAAAGGGTGCGAGGCACCACCACTAGCGCACGGGCTTAGTCTCCTCCATTCACCTTATTCCGGGGGAAAACGGATGGAGACCGAAAGAATTGACACTTAATGGCGAACACCGAATCGGGAGGACGAGAATGGCAACAAAGATTGCCGCCAAAATGTTGAGGTAGTGTCATAACCGGGGCACTTCCCCGCGTGACTATTTTGAATAAATGTTTTATAAAAAGCTGACCAACAGCTGTTCAATAACTGCAGATCCAAAACACTTGCAGTTTTTTATCAATCAATATCTTTAACTAAAAATAATTATATAATATAATAACTAATAAAATTTTATTGGTGGAAAATTGCCTGTGATTGGTATCAGGCTATTTGTTATTTATTTCAGTAATGATTTGTTTTAATCGACTCCTTCCAATAAATATGAATCAACAAACCGTAGATTCCATAATGAAAATAAGTATTGTACTTTTCCACAGTTTCACAATTGTACAACAATTGTACATTAAGATTCAGCAAGCTGCGAAACGCGTAGTACGATTACAATAAATAACGGTGGAAAATTACAACACTTATTTTCAACATGGATTCCAATACAAAATATTTCCACAAAGTAACGCCTGAAGTGTAAAGTTTAAACTGTAGAATGTCAGATAAATATATAAAATAAAATGGGAACAAGCATGAGAGTTGAAATACGTTCAAGTAGTTGGGAGTGATGGTGACTAAAAATAATGACATCACAGAAAAAATAAAAGCTTAAGATTGCAGCCGGCAATAGAGTTTATCGAGCCTGTTTGAAGGTGCTGAAGATACAAAGTCTCAATAGCTAAACTTAACAACAAAGGAACTTAAAAACAAAGGTATACCGAACTGTGGTTATGTACGGCTCCGAAACATGAACCACGACAGCAGCGGATGAGTCAATTCTTAATAGATGGGAAAGTTCTAGGGAAGATTTATGGTGCAGTAAAGGAAGGTGCACAATGGAGAATACGGCAAAATAAAGAACTAGAGGAATTGTGCATAGACCCCAACTCAGGGAAAGAAATTGAAAGTAATAGGTAAATATGGCTAGGGCATGTGGAAATTAAGGGTGAAGATAGAAGGGTCAAAAAGACATGCCTTGAACACCCAAATGGTAGAAGACAGAGAGGAAGGCTTTGGAAAAGATGGTCGGAGGATATAGAGGATCCGAGGAAGATGAGAATAATAAAGTGGAGAACGAATGCTAGAGATCGTGATGACTAACGGGCTAACCTTGTCAGAGAGGCCAAGGGCCAGCAAGGGCGTAGCGTCGAGGAGCAAGTAAACCGTAGAATGTATTCTTTCAGGAATTACCCCTGAACAAATCTATGAAGGTGACTGTTACCCTGCAATCGCACTCTTAAAATGCCTAAAATACAACTTTTTTTGTCTGGTGATTCCCTACAAAAAACCTATCTAAGTTGACTTTTACAAAGCAGTCGTACATGCTCTCTTCAAATGCTAAAAGACTCAAAATATTTCTTATGATTCACAAGTTTAGACTGGATCCTCTTCTCTTCCCCACCTTTCTTCTCAATACGAACCCTTTTCTCTCCTGAAACAAGATCCTGACTACGTCACAGGTATAGGTATTGAAAAGATCTAGACGCTCATCGTGGATAGTAATACCAGAAGGATGGATGCCTCGAGGGATTGCTGGGATTATCTCTCTTTTTGTATATCAACAGGGGAACCAAGTTGCTTGTTCCGTATGCTGTTTTATGCAATGATTGGTGCGCATATTCAGCATATTCTCAACAACTTCAACTGGCCAAAAGCTTAAAATCATTAATGAGAGCTCGGTAATTTTTCACGAACTGCATTTTTGGAATTTTTAAAGAAGGAAAATTGAGTAAAATGCTCTTTGGGAAAAAAGGAGGTTATTCCAATTGAAAGAAAATACTAAAAAATCTGCAAACCCGGATATTTTTATAGGAGGCTAACAACTTTCTTGCTTTTTTATGTTCACCCCAGAGAAACACGAATAAAATAATGGTGAATTAATCCATCAGTTCATGCCAAAGAACTTATTTATATACAGAACATACAAAGAACACTTTCAAACAAAGAATTTAAGGCAAAGTGATATTTCGTTCAAACTACTTGAAGAGTAGGCTGACGCCAGATTTCTCTCCATCCCCAATAATCCTTCCCCTACTAGTCTACCCACCTATCCCTTATGACGCAAACGACCTTAGGTTCTGGTCACCTTCCCATACAATCAACCAGCCTTTTTCGATATCCAGTGACGACTTTTACATCGCCAACACAGTGAAAGTCTCCATCCCAGCGCCTCAAACTTTTCCTGTGAAAAAGAGAGGGATCGACTGAAATGCAGCTTCTTGGAGGGTACTTAATCGAAGAATGGGATTAGCCGCAGAGGTCACGATTCATTCGATAAAATAAAAAATTAGAGGGGACCAGTGGCTACCAGTGATAAGATGCATCGTCATAAATAATAGATACATTCTTCACAGATATATTTTCGAAAGTGTGCAAGGATGCTTCAAGATACTATACTCTGTTTCGTTTCGCAGGAGTGTTGTGATTGTCATTCAACCTATTGAAGTTGAAATTTTGATGAACCTCAAAAGATATTTTTTCCCAAAACTCTGTGGCGTACAAAAATGATGCAGAACAAACCAAAATAATGACACCG
Source organism: Ceriagrion tenellum (assembly GCA_963169105.1). Lineage (NCBI taxonomy): Eukaryota > Metazoa > Arthropoda > Insecta > Odonata > Coenagrionidae > Ceriagrion > Ceriagrion tenellum. Next base: position 56,388,086 of record OY720636.1, on the reverse strand, counting down.
GGAAAATCCGGGTTCGAATTCCGGTTAAGTCAAATTACTTTTAAAGCACTGACCCGGCTTGTCAGTACACCGCATATACCTCCTTGAGGTGGGTCGCGGGCAACATGGCTCTCAAGGTAGTCCTTTCAGAAGGGATCCTAACTAGCTTGAGCAGAATAAGGAAAGCGGGCCTGGGGTATTACTATGCTTTGGTTTTCCTTGTGGCATACTGGCGAAAATGTGCCAAAACTGACCGGTAGAGCGCCATAACCCTTAGCAGGGAAAGCTGCACGTGGTGCGGGTACTGCGAAGGCTGGTAACCTTGCATACTCTATTACAACTTACTGCTAAACGTCAAAATGCTGCCTCGGACAGCCGAAGACACGATGGGTGGCAGAAGCTGAATAAGGTTGACCCATCAAGATACGGACTGGAAACGAACTGGACTCTCGGTACTTGGAATGTGAGAGGAGTGTATGGAAAGGAGCATGCGTTGCTGAATGAAATGAAAGTGAGACGAATGGATGTTTTGTGTGTATGTGAAACGAAGCGTAAGGGGTGGGATGCTGTTACATTACATGGCGGTAGTCCGGCATTGTGGTCAGGAGTTGAAGATAATGTACACGGCAGTCAACGTGTGGGACTCATTCTTAATGAGAGAGCTAAGTTGGTAGTAAGGAAGTACGAGTTAGTATCCCCTCGATTGCTCTGGGTTCGCATGAAAGTAGGTATTAGGAGAGTTGTAATCGTGGCGTGCTATGCACCAGTGGATGGAGAGAGTGACAGTGAGGAAGATGAGTTTTGGGAAAATCTGAGAGAGGTTTTGAATGATTGTGACCCTGATGAGAGAATAATTTTACTAGGTGACATGAATGGGTGGGTTGGTGTGAGGCGGGATGCATCTGAGAGAGTAGTTGGGCCTTTTGGTGACCCCCGAGTGAATGATGATGGTGAAAACTTGGTGAGTATGTGCTTGGAAAAAGGATTGTTTGTGTCGAATACATCGTTTTAACATAAGAGAATACATATGTATACTTGGCAAAGGGGCGTTTGTAAAAGCATGGTTGATTTTATAGTGTATGATGAGAGACTGAGAGAGTTAGTGTGGGACACGCGAGTGATGAGGGGTGCTGAGTGTGGAACAGACCACTATTTAGTACTCTCCAAAGTGAATCTGGGCAGAAAGTGGGTGCCAAGGAAGAATATTGCGCGTAAGCAGTTGAGAGTAAAAGTAGAAAGGTTGCTAGACAGAGAGGTAAGAATGCGGTATGGTTGCATGCTGGAGGATGCTCTATTGTTGAAGCAGAGAGAATGGGACGAGCATATCGGAAACAAGAATGTAAATGATGCGTGGGAGTGTTTAAAAGGAGTGATTGTGGAATGTGCTGAAAGTGTATGTGGAAAAGGAGTGGTAGGAAGAATGAAAGGTGATGCTTGGTGGAATGAAGGAGTGAAAATTACAGTCAGAGAAAAAAAAAGAGGCATACAAGAATATGATTGCTGCCAAATCTGAGGAAGAGCGTACTAAGGCAAGTGAGATTTACAGAAAGAAAAAGAATGAATGCAAAATCGTTGTGAAAGAGAGCAAAGAAAGAATGCGTGCGGATGAAGCTAACAAAATGCAGAGTGATTTTGAAGGTGGTAAAAAGCTGTTTTGGACGTGGGTAAAAAGGGCTAAGATTGGTGAAGGTAGGGGAATGAATGCGGTAAAGAACAAAAGTGGAGACATCATGTGGGACGAGAGCAATATCAGGGACTGCTAGAGGGAGTATTTTGAAGAATCGTACAATAATATTGCAGGCGTTGAGGATGAGCCTTGTGAAGTGGTATGTGAGAATGTGAGGATGAAAAAGGATATCAGTGAGAAGGAGGTCACAACGGCTGTGAGAATATTGAATAATGGGAAGGCTGCAGGCATAGATGGAATATCCAGTGAAATGTTGAAGTGTGGGTGTAAGTTACTAATTTGTAGGCTGCGTGAACTATACAATTTATGCTTTCAGGTTTCTGTTGTTCCAGCAGATTGGAAAAATGCAATCATCGTTCCGTTGTACAAAGGGAAGGGAGGAAAGACCGAATGTAATAATTATCGGGCCATTAGTTCATTGAGTATCCCGGGAAAAGTGTTCAGTAAAATATTAATCGAAAGAGTGAGGAATATTACTTCCGACAAAATATTGGGTGTGCAGTGCGGGTTTATGCCTGGGAGAGGATGTAGTGACTAGCTTTTTGCACTTCAGCAAGTGATAGAAAAATGTATGAGTGTCCGAAAGAAAGTGTACTGAGCGTTTGTCGATTTAGAGAAGGAATATGACAGAGTAAATAGAAAAAAGTTGTGGAAGGTTTTTAAGGACTATGGAGTTAATAGGCAGTTATTGAATGTTATGATGGCGTCGTATGACAACAGTAAGGCAAGTGTAAGAGTTAACGGGATTCTGAGTGTTTGTTTTGTAATAAATCGGGGTGTAAAGCAAGGATGCGTAATGTCTCCATGGCTGTTTAATGTATTTATTGATAAATGTGTTAGAGACGCATGTAGTAAAAACGACGGTGTTTTGATTGGAAATGTAAACTTGCGAGTTCTTCTACATGCGGATGATGCTGTTTTGATCTCAGACAGTCAACAGGGAATACAGTAGCTCCTAGATAAGTTTTGTGAATCAACAGAGAGAATAGAATTGAAGGTAAATGCGTGCAAGACTAAAGTAGTAGTTTTTGATAAGGAGAATGGGGAGAATAACTGTGTGATGAGGGCGAATGGTGAAGTAATTGAACAGGTGGATGATTTTGTGTACTTATGTAAGATGTATGCAAAAGATGTAAGAATAGATGAGGAGATAAAGAGACGTGCGAATGCTGGAAGGAAAGTGGTAGGTAGCATGTGGAGCATATCAAGGAATGAGTGCTTGTCTAAGGAAGCGAAAATTGCCGTGTACAAAAGTGTACTTCTTCCCACTTTGCTATATGGTAGTGATACATGGGTATGTCAGGATAAACATAAGAGTAGACTAAACGCCGTGGGTATGAGTTATCTGAGGAGTATTTGTGGCAAAAGTAGGATGGATAGGGTCAGGAATGAGTGGGTCATGAATGAATGTGGGTTAAATGCTGCAGTAATGAACTTGTATGAAAGGAGTGTGCTTCTTTGGTTTGGTCATGTTGAGAGAATGGATGAGAGTAGAATAACGAAACAGATATATGAGAGTAGAATGAATGGTGTGAGAGGTAGAGGTAGGCCGAGATAGTTGTGGTTGAATGTGGTTGAGGAAATTCTTAGGAGGAGGAATATTAGGAGTCTTAAAAACATGGCGTGTTTGAAACAGTGTATGTGGGTAAATGAGGCAAAAGAGGTTTGCAAGGATAGGTCAGTATTGAGGAAATTATTGAAGCAGAGTTAGGTGTACAATTATGTATTAATGAGTGAAACATTTTGACTGTGCCTACCCCGAAAGGGAACGGCTAGATGGGTATGTATGTATGTACTTTTAAAGCACGAAGTTAATCCCTGTGGTGTATACAATTGACCCTGATCCTGCCTTTTGAAGGAAGGTCTTCAGAGGACAACACTTAATCGAGAGTTTCGCTACTAGAAAAATAGAGATTCCGACAAAGGACTCTAAACAAAATTAATTTTTAAAAAGTACTAAAAAAACGCTACTCCTTGATAATGTGTATTTTCATTCTTCACTTTCTAGTTCCACAATTTTCCCACAGCCAATCAAGTCTTGGATTATCAATTAATACTGATTATCATCAAGCTTTTTACATCTCATCCACACTTATCAAATATCATCCATTGACTGACGGTAACGATCAATTCATCTTGTTCACTCTTGACCGCACTTTTTGAATTTGATTTTTTCTCAACATTCCCCTTAATAGCCTTCATGACCGGCTCATATTCCCATGTCTTCCTTTCTGTCCATCTAGACATATCTTTTTCTAAAATCCATACAGCAGCAAATCATTCGATGGCTTTCATCCTCTATCCTCGAATTGAAGGATTCGTAACGACAGAAAGACTCTCCATATCAAAACCACGACCTTTGTTTACAATCTCTAGGCGTTATTGTCACCCACTTCGTTCGCTTCCATAGGTAATGCAACTTAAGCTAATCTTATTTACTTCAGAGAAACTTCAAATTTAAAAAAAATTGTCATGGACAAAGCTAAAACGTGTCTGAGAGAATTCACTTTTACAAAGTATGGTTCATCGCCAAAAACTTGCAAATAGGTATCTATCACTACGCCTAAGTAAGAGCCGACCATGGTCCTTTTGCAGATACGTTATCTGGACAAATGTCACTAAAAGAAATGAGGAGATTTTATTAAACACTTAGCGAATATAATAAGATAATAATAACATAAAAATATTCGTACCCAGACCTTTCAAACGTCCCCCTTATACTTTACTCATGCGCATATTAAGATTTATGCTCTACGTAGGTATTTCGAGCCATATCCAAGGGCCGCCAGGTACGTCAAAAATACATATGTATTACATATACATTTATGATTGCATCAGGGTAAAATAGGAGGAATTTTTCGATTTTCATGATGAATAAAACATCTATGTTATAATGCAGTCTTCCTAAGATTATGTCATCTTGAACGACGTGATTCACCAAATTTTATGCTAGAAAGTGATAAAAAGTGTCGTTCCAGCAAAATAAATCAGAAAAGGAGTGATCTGCTCACCATTACTAAGTCGAAATCAAACAATTGGCCCTACAATTCAGGTAAACCATATCATAACATATGTTTTCCCGGTTGTTTTTACAATCAACGAATTATTTCGATGAATTCCAAAAATGCTCAAGGACCCAAAATAAGTCGGTACGTTTCATGCTGAACTACAATCGAGCGCGAGATTGTTAGTGAGCTTTCAACTCTACAAAGGACGGTCTTAAATCCGTTGAGTAAGCTTTCAGAATACCTCGGCAAAACCCATTCTATGTGATTTCTTGGTAAATAATTCTTCTGGGTAACCACAAGTGGAAAAAGGGAGAAATTGCCCCCAGAACTGGCCATGCAAACTTATATTTGCTAAAATGGTTTCCACATTACTATATTGGTCAGTCCAAAAATCGCGAAGCTTCTAGAGACAAGTAGTTGGTTCACATAGAACACGCGTTTGATGGCTGGAGAACTTTCCAGATAGATGGCGGCCTGTTGAACACACTAATTAGGATCTTATAATCTCTGGAAAAATATTTACTCGGTGTGACAACCCATGTTAATATTTCCAACCATCGAAAACTCCATATTTAGCATCAACTATAATTCACAGAATAAAAGTAATACACAGAACCTAAACACTCGGCATGCATGGTTTTAACGTTAATGGTTATTAATTTAATGGTGACAGTAAGCCAGACATAATAAAGGTGGGTTTTAGCGGTATATTCACTTTAGAGCAGTTAGTAATGTATTATTTGAATAGAATTTCACCAAAAGATCTGAAATTTCAGCGGTACAAATAGAAAAAAAATAGGTAATATGGACTGATTTTTAGCAGTTTTATTAGCAAACAATCGGAGTTATTCTATTCCTTATTTTAACGAATTTGAATAATTTCACTTCTAAATTAATGACTAATTTTTAAAACCATCGACATAATTAATGGAGTGCAGTCCGAGAGTAAATATGAATCGGAAGATGCAGTCTCGTCGGTCGCATCCGGTAATTTCAAAATTTCAAGATATTATTGTCTTGTAATTTCTTTGATTTCTTCGAAGTACTCTCCACTGAAGTTAATTGTGCCATTTAACGAAAATTGTATCCTCTTCACATTTAATGGATGGTTCCCCGGAATCGGTGTTAATTTTATATCACACAATTCCAAGGTTTCATCATACAAACATTTTTTTCAGTCCCTCACATTAATTCCCATCTCTCAACAAAAATTAAAAACTGCGCTCAAGTTCCTCATATTTGTATCCCCTCAATTATCAACTCCATTTAAACATTACATGAAAAAGTAACACTTGCTACGAATAATGGGGATTGAGAGAGTTCACCACCATAAAATATACTAATAGGATTTCATTACTGTTTAGGAGCGTAGTATAAAACAACACTACAGCAATTATATTAAACATTTCTCCTTCATAATAGATTGATAAGAAGAAAGAGCAAGAAAAAATTCATACGGTGTAAATGAATGCTGATTAGCTGCGATAGCCTCCAAAGTCGACAAGAGACCTACCTGCTAAAGGATATAAAGCTGCGAAGTTGAAATTTCGAATCGCATCATTCCGTACGCAACATATTTCAGAGAGTTACTGTGGAATATTATTTATGTCAATCAAATTTGGAACTACGAGTGTACCTCATGGTTTTTTAGGGACATTTTTCGGATGTCGCTAGTCACAAATGGGGGTGAAAAAAACTAATAATTTAAGTGTACACGAAAAATTTTCTCCACGTGACATCTTCATAAAAGGCGTAATTTCCTGTATTGATACCGAAAAATAAATAAATTGTAACGAAATAAGATAAAGAACATAAATCCGCTTGTTGGGCAGGTAATCAAATACTAATGCCAGAAAAGGTGTGGTCTGCCTAGGCAATAGTCAGTTAACTTCTGAAATTTCATTCCATCATGTTACCCCAGCGGCGCACGAACGCGTGATCGGAGTACAATGCCAAAATGTCTCTATTGTAGCATTTTACAATCTTAAAACAAGATCAAACTTCCTTAAGGAATCCACGTATATGAAAAGGAAACGACTCATGAATATTACAAGCCCACTATATGCAATTACAAAATTTTATCTAGTATTCGCGAGAATAACCCGTCATTTTTACTTTGACAAATAATTTTTTCAGCCGTTTGAAGGCAAAAAGCAAACGGGGCAGATTGTTTTTTTTACAAAATCTCCGTGAGAAATTATCGCATTTAAATAAACATGAGCCTCGGAACCCAATCCAAAACAATAAAAAGTTTATTCATTCAAATACGGTAAGTGGATTAGGAAAAAAAGGGAGCGACGTCAAGGCACGCGCTACCCAGAAGCGCTTGAGGGTTTCACAAGGTTGAAATAGGAGCGAGTTAGACGGGATTTGCCAGAGGATGGCAGACTTCACTTCCCCACGACTACACCCTTATATCTCCACCTTACGCTCTCGGTTCATTAATCATTCAAAATCGCCAGTTTCCATGACACCCTCACTCGATTCCATAATCAGACTCGCAGATCAAGCGTCTCTCATATACATGAAACGGAGAGAGAAGTCAGGAGATGTGAAGGCAGCGAAGTAAGGAAGGGTAACACGGAGAAGGAGAGACGACCGACTTCGAGTAATCTGAAGTGACGTTCTCACGTGTGTGTGCGTGAGATGTGTGAGGCGGAAAGCGTGGAGGCAGAGATCACGGCGGAAAGGATGAGGCCGAAGCGGGACTCCGATATAAATATGCAATATTCCTCACTGAGTGGCAGCCAAAAATAGTCTAAAAAATGATTTCTATTCGTGTGTTAGACACGTGGGATTACGAATAAAAAAAATGAAAGGCTCAAAAATTAACATCGAAAGAGATTAAATGGACCCTTACTAAATCCAAGTACACGATTTAATCACGACTAGGGGCGTGATCACGGTTCAGTATTACGTGTCTACTCGCCATTTTACTATTTTTCAGCTGCGCTCAATAGAGCGTAAACGAGATCCTAATCATTCAAGGTTAGTCACGAGCATTTTACGACTGAGACGTTTAACGTTAAAAGAAGCTGCGATTCTACTTCAGGGAAGCAACTCCAAACATTTGCATTATTTCATGGTTACTGTCAAAATACCGAACGAAAGTCAAATGGATTAGCGCATTAGAACACACGCACGACAATTTTATACACAAGCATATTTTTTTTTTCTTTTTCAAAAACCTTTGGCCAATTTAATGGGATTACAAATTAGTAATGATAAAAGTTCCGTTTTCCTCTAATAATAATGTAGGTGGTACTCAAGAAACATCTTTGAGATTCAACTTTTAAAAATGAGAAATCGTGACAATAAAAGTATACCACCAGCAAATAAGTTAATCATGCCTAACTATTGTACCAAGACTACCTCTTCATGATAAGTAGAGAAATTCAATCATACTAGTGGAACGTACCCGTTGAAATTCAACGGGTGCAAAACACATTGAACTTATTTTATACTATCGATAACAATCGGAATATATCGATATATATCGCGCACAATGTATTTCTTATTGCTTATATGGATTCTTCTATTTCAACTGATACGTTATAATGTTGAAAGCGCGTTATATTGCAAAAAATATAATAATATGTATCTGAAACTAAATTGGTATCAATTAAATATCCTGAAATAAAGGTTTGCTCTGCACCATGGAGCAAGTGCGTGACGTCAAGATGGCGGATCGCCTCATCCCCTAAGAGAAATATCAAGGGCCATTTTTTAAAACCAATTTTAGGAATCAATAGCAATATTTAGGAAGTAAGATATGCCGTCGCATGTTCTCTGATAAATTCTGTGTATTTTGGTACCTCATTTGTAGAGTTTGGTTGCGTATAAGTTGAGAAAAAGGTATCTATACAGTAGAAATAATATATATGATTTTTTTTTGCTGCCGGACGATTCTGTTGGCCCGTATGTCCCCGTAATCCCGATAGGCTGCTGAGCCTGTCATCAGGTTTTCTAGGGACCGGACCAACAGAACTTGACATACATCCAAGCCCTGGATGGTGAAAAACCCACCCAGGCGGGACTCGAACCCTCGACCCTCAGTATAGCAGGCGAGGACTTTATCCCGCCGCCCTCGGGGCTGGTGGGGTAAATTTATTTTATTTCTGAATAAATCAAGTGCTTTTTAAGTTTTCAGCATCATTTCACCGCACTCCGGGAATTAATGTACCCAAATGGTTTCAAAAATACACTTACATTCATCATAAGTCATAAATGGAATTCTTAGAGTGAAAAACGATCATAATAGACCGGCAGAAAATTTTGTAAGAGAAAGTCTCATTAACATGTAATTTCCTTGCCACTGTAACCTCACAACACCGCAAAAACATTTATCAAACCTCCAAAACATTAGGGAGGAATAAAAAGGCACGAGGACAATTTAATTTTGCTTTATAATTCTGCATTATACGGAGAGCCGAGACCTTAAAGATCGAGGAACGGCATAATTCACTGGAGTCATTTACGTCGCACTCATAATACGATCATAATTTAACCTTTTGGCAAAATTCGAGCTGATACGGGGAAGAAACTCTCCACCAATCCGCCCTGGGGCGGGACGTTATTGTGATGGATGCTCGCCCGAAGCACGGCACTTGATATATATTAAAGCATTCTACGAAAGCGCATCACTAAGTAAGATCCCAGCCAACAAATCAATTAGCGGAATTGATTATCCGACCTCGTCGCTATATCAAGGATTTTCCGACTGACGATGAAGCCGCAAAACACCAAAAAAGGAGTCGGTAGTAATTCATTAGCGAAAACGAGAACGCAGAGAGAGGAAATTATTAAGCGGGATAAGGAATTACGGAAAAAATGAGATAAACAAGAAACTCCGGGAAAAAGGGCACGTAACGGGAAAACGATTTCGCATTAAAATTTTTTTGAAGCACAGGGAGGAAAAGAAGCCGTAGAAATGAAACTCGCATTGAGCGAGAACCATGATTTCTTGCCACTGTGAGTTTCCCATTTGTTACGGAGGAAGAGGAGGAGATTGCGGAGAGATTGGAGGGGGGGGGAAGCAGAGGAGAGGTGGGAGACATTAAAGCGGGGAGGTATAACCTCTCCGAGAGAACCCTGCCGTTTGCCTCCTCCTCCATCCCCCACCAAAAACCCCTGTTCCTCTCGGGGTCGGCCCCGGGACCTCGGTTCCGTAAACAATTCCAACGGAAAGGCCCGGCAGCCTTCCATAATTGGCTCTCATCGCTTCGTAGCCGGGCTCGCCGGAAAAGTTTGCTGGAAGGAGGACGATATGAAGGAAAAAGAGGAAAAAATTTGGAGATGGGGCGATAGGAGGAATGGGGTGGAGCATATTAAGGGTTTAGTGGGATGAGGGTGTGGAGAGGAAAAACGGGAGTGTTGGCGAGCGAGGAATTCTCTTCCGGTTGAGCTGGCCGAGGGGGGAGATCGAGGGAGAGGATAGGGTGCTTTATAAGAGTGGAGGGGTGGCAACGAAAGAGTAGGGGGAGGGCAAGGTGGAGCATGTAGGGGGTGCGAGAGACAGAGGGAGAGAAGCTTGGTCGTAAAAGTAGGAGGAACCTGATCAATAATATTTCCCTCGCTTTTTCTCTCTCTCTCTCTCCCGACTCTCCCACCTCCCCTTAAAACCTCCAACTCGCCCGACGCTGGTTTTCTCAACGCGTTTTTGACTTCCCTTCGTACACTCCCACCACCCTCCCACACTCACCCAAGCCAAAAACGAGGGAACAATCTCCCTCCAACTCCCTAAACCCTCCTCTCTCTCTCTCTGCTCCCCCCGCTAAGATGGTAATGGAATTAGGTCCAATAAACGCTCCGAGACCACGGTAGTGAAAAATGTGGGCAGGGCGCCATGTTAACCACGCGTCGTCGAATCGAGGATGCGGCGACGGCCGGATTTAAATAATTTCGTCGTTCCATTGTTCACCCTTCTCTCCCTCTCTTCGACACTGGACCTGGTAAGCCATCACCCCCACACCAAACATCCCCTTTTCCCCCCACTTCCCAACTCCCTTCACCATACTTCTCCTCTCGACCTCTTTCTCCACGATGATTCCGTTTCAGCGATATGCCGCGTCTTCAGCATCGGCGTTGTTTTCTTTAACGTTGGACAAACATTTCAGACGCGGGACATATATCAACATTTTTGCTTTTTCCAGCCGTAGAAGGCCATAGTTAATTCTTAAATTATGTGAACGGAAAGTATTCTTAAAATCACTATATATATTCCTGATCTCATCACAAATTCATTTCCATTCTATGGAGATTGTGTATATGTATTTTAATATTTTGCATCGTAAATATTTTTTTGCATTAATTATCACTTTTATTTTAATATTTTCAAGATACACAAGCAGAAGTGACATTAAGTAATGAAATTTTTTCTCTTTTCATTCGCTTGGCGAAATGCTCTATTGGTCCGATTGTCCACGGACAAAATTTCGTGCATCAATGCCTGGGGGGGGGGGAGGCGTTTTGCTTCCATTTCCGTAGGAAAATAGAATAACACAGCATTGCTCACAGAGGAGGAATTTTTCAGACGCTCTTACACGGTTACATGGGTAACTTTTGTCGGTTGGTTTGCTAGTTTTGAGTTAAGATACATTTCTGATTCTCATACTTTTGAATTAACACTCGAATATATTTACCATTAAATTTTTCATTCTAGCAATAAATGGAATAAAACTGAAATTAAGTCGAGGATTATGATTTATCTCTAGTCATTCCTCAATATGAAGCTTTAATTTTATTAATCGTCATCTCTAAAGCAATTTCATGCTGAATAAAAAACACTTGGTAATCTCCCACAGAAATATTTGCTGTCATGGCGCGTTTCACCATACTGTGGCATAAACATAAGCTAGAGCGTGACAAAACGCGTCGTACCAGTAAATAAATCAGTGGGATATTACCAAGTGTTTTTCATTCAGCATGAATATAGAACTCTTCCACCAAGTAAAGTTTGATACAGTTAAATTTATTCGAAAACAATTCGTTATTAATCCAAGAACTCATTCAAATCTTTCCCAGATATATTGAATTGTTTGCTATATTAAAGAGAATAAGGATTAATCATGGTTATACTAGATATATATAGAAAATATAAGTCAACCGTAGCTTCAAAGCAATAGCATTATTGGTAATGCTTATTAAACTATCGTATGGAAATCGGGAAATATTTTAATTATCTTCAGAGGGCTGGGATTCCACAAAGCAGAGCCGGAAACCTGTGAACTCATACAAGTTACAAACTTCGAAACTCGTTTTAAGGACCAGTTGATAGATGATAACTACCACAGTAATCCCTTCCTGTGACTAGAAGAAGTAATATGCGGTCATTTGAATTTGGATAAGCTCCACATTTGTATTTTCTTTTCCATATACGGTCCATTCCTTATTAATTCCTTACTATGCTATCACTCATGATTTGTTTCTGGTATTCCATCCTCGGGTCAATTTTTGGTGATTCTCATTATTACTCCCGCTCCCGTTAAGTGAGCTACGTCTCAATGAGGTACGTGCATTACTCCAATTATCTTTTCCCGAACACTCTCTTGTCATTACGGCTAGTATCCTAACACCGTTAGCCACACGCCATTTTGACGACTCGAATGGTAATATCAAGAGGTGGAATTTAACGCTATTGACATGTTACCTCCGTGTCGATGATCTCCGCAACAGCAATCAATCAAATTAAAGCTGATATTATGACCTTTTATGGAGAATCGTTTCCAGAATAAGTCTGCATATGGCTGCCGATGTAGCTAATAGCAGCAGGAAATTAATATAAAACCACGCAATATATTAACTTCACATCTAGAAGTCTTCAAAAATACATCTAATTTTCCCAAAAGAACCCTCTCAAATTTAGAACCATGAAAGAAATGATCATCGAGAGTTGGGCACTCAAAGCGTAAATTTGGCAACAGCGCTAATGTAGCTAATGTAGCTAATGTAGCTACGCGATGTAGCTAATAGCAGCAGGAAATTAGTATAAAACCAAGCATCTACATATTTAGTTTTTCCTATTTTTATTTTTTTTCCTATTTATTAGTTAATGTTAGAATTAGTATAAAACCATACATCTAATTTTCCCAAAAGAAACCCTCTCAAATTTAGAACCATGAAAGAAATGATCACCGAGAGGTGGGCACTCAAAGCGTAAATTTGGCAACAGCGATCTCCAGAAGTCCCATGCTGCCAGCTAAATATAGAACAGCCCATTATTCCGGTACCGTGTTAAGAATCCTCAGAATTCCCTGCTCTCGTTCTCCTTTAGAACTAAAATCCAGGATAATTTTAATTACTCCTTACGCCGTAAAGGCCGGCGATGTTGTCAATTGCAGAAGTAAAATAACATAATACTATACAGCATATTAATTGTACATATAGGAGTCTTCATGTATTCATTTACCATTCCCGAATGTAGCTTACTTAAATTTAGCATTGAGATAGAAATGGTTAACGAATTTCGAGGATACCGGGCCTTGCAAAGGTAATATCTTTACGGAGTCACCCGTACGGAAATAGTCGCTAAAAGGGTCTGAGTGTAAATTTGGCAACAGCATTATCCATTATTCTCATAATGTCTACTAAATCTGTAACTTTATACAGCTCCAGCACCGCGCTATGAGTGCTCTTCATTCTTCTCTGCACCTGTTATCAGGCTCTAGATACAAAACCCATGATAATTTGAAGTATTACATAGGCCGTATGTTCTATGTCTCTCTTAAGCTAGTGGCTGTTTTAACGGTACGGTTAATCCTCCGCGATTGAAAAAACCGCCGACTTGCGTTCACTGCCGCAGCGCACAAAGGGGAGAGAAGATGAAATTTGGCTCTGAGAGCGGGAATTGGTTTTCTTTCCGCTCATACATCCAAGGGAGGCATTACGTGATCAGGACGTCTTGGGTCAACCACAAACATTCCCTCCTGCGCAGTCCTTTGTTCCCCACAAAAAAAGAGCAACGCAAGCACATTCGGCGTAAATGTTTTTACGGCCGAAGCCATTACAGCCGTTTTCCACCGAGGTGGCTTCCGCCCAATATAATTTCCCCTTCTAATTTTCCGCGAAGGAGGCTATGACTCGGTGATTTGTTCGAAAAGGGTGAATGAATAAAAAAATAGAGACGCGGACTGCGGGAAGGAATTAATGGAAAGAGTCGGGACAAGCAGCCAAAAATGCGCCACGCGTCGAATTACATCATGACTGAGAAAAGCTATCCGACTTTTATTCAGGCCATGGAAAAATGAGATTGAAAAATTAATGAAATTATATTAAAAAATTCCAACTCTATATTTGCAGCCTCATGATTGAAATCACGATAAATAATCCAGTTTTTGGTATGGCACGAATAATGTATGTGAACTGCGCAGTTAAAAAATTCGATAACAGGAGCATGAAAAAGTGCTAATTAAACATTTTGACACCATAGAAATAAAAACCAATGATTGAAATCCAGGCATTCAACCTCTAAATCGATTTAATGACACCGACGTTGATTTTATTGCATAAATGCTGAAACGCGCTTATAAAATCACTAGCATGCTTTCTAGGTTGACTTACGATAGCGCAAAGCTCCAATCAGCATTAACACGTGTTGGAAAATAAATTTGGCTTACATAAATTTTCAGTTCATTCAATTTTTTTCCGAATAATCCGCTTTCCTGCATGCTAAATGAAAACGGTAATTGGGTTTTTCAAAATCTCGGAAACATCATTAATTAAAATTTCGCAAATCCAATTCGTGCTTTTTTCGCCATTACGTTGGCGATATTTTAATATAAAATCACAAAAAACAGCGTCGAGTCGACACGCAACGAGCAAGATCCAGGGGGAAATTGTTGACGGCCGATGAAACGAATTTCATTCCGAGCATTAAAATTAAATGCGAGCGACTCTATAATAAAACGACCGCACATGTTTAACGACGCCTGCAAATCAGCGACGCAATGCGAAATCTTTCCGATACACTGCAAACTTCCCCCTTCCAATAAAAGCTGCATTAAAGGACAGGAGTCAAATGTGGAATCAAGAAGTTATATCTTAAGGCCTTTAATCATCACAAACATCCCAGTCACTCTAATCTGGGAGCTAAACTTGGAATGTCAACTAAATAATGAGCATTTGGTGAGACTATGTAAAAGATCCAATTCGACTCTCGACTTCGTGTGTAGGCTCAAAACAAGCTCTGAGAAGGTTATTACTATTTCTTCATTCATTTTTATTTTGAAATTTCTCATAAGACGTTGTTTACGCTTGAGTTAAAATGAACAAGGCCATACCAGAGCTCAGTTTGCGTTATAGTAGGCGCTGGTGACCGGTAAAGCATTGCCAAAACAAGATTTCATAGGAAGTCGACCTCTGGCGTAGATTCGGCACTAACCGTAGATAAGTCTAACAGTTAATGATTCTGTGATATTCTCTCCATATTTCCGGCGAAGAACTAACGGCAGGCTACGATGCTCAAAAATACAGAACATGTATTGAAGATTGCCCATGGTCTTAAAGTTCTCATAGTGTATCAGAATAAGTTGACAGCATGGTAAATTGATGGAGATACGTACCAGGGGTTCTATGATCCCAACAGAACAATTAACTTAACAAAGTGCCAGACAATACACAAACTGATCACCCAAGATTCTTCCAATATGTAACAATTATTCCCTAAAGTAAGTAGCTTGAACAAAGCGAGATGCTGGAGAAGGTATCCATGCAGCCTTCAGAGGACAACACAGAGCTAAAATTTGGCAAAAGCGATCCTCATTAAGCCCATACAGACAACGAACTGAGGAAAACTGCATAGAAATAGGTTTTTAGGGGAGGCGAGTGATAGTTAGGACTATTTTTGCCATGCAGGGTAATTAAATATGTTGATTAAGGAAGGAATATTTCGACAGTGGAGCTAAGAGGATACTAACATAGCCTGTACACAAATTATCATGATCATAGCAAAATCTGCAGAGCGGTCAATACTGCCAAACAAATGGATCACTATGGACAAACAAATGGATCAAGAAGACAAGGTCCTGATGGATAGCTAAAACTTTGAGATAAAACAAGCAGTAAGTATTAGAAGTATTCGTACAGAAAGTATCAAAATGAATACCGAGGAGCAAATACACTAAAACGGGGTATGAGGCAAAAGTGGAACTAGGACATGAAGGAGTTAACAGAAGTCGCAGAGGAATAGAGGGCTGCAACCAACCAATCTTAGGATCAAAAACCTAATGATGAAGACCTTTAGCATACTGCATGTATTTTAGCACCCTTCTTGAGAGACAGACTGCAAAATTAGAATCTCAGCTTATAAATTCAGGTGAACCTTTAAGGATAGTACCCTTTTACGTTTCTCAAAAATGTGCTATGATACAAGCGAGCAAAGTATGACTATCTGCGCTCGTGTGCCTCATTTCAATACTAGTTTCAACAGAGAAATAGGAGGCGTCAAACTGCGCCCCCTAGGCGCATTTTTTGACTGGTGTACCGGCAACACCAAAGATCACAAAGCAATGAAATTTAAATTTTAAAAATTCTAAATTCATACTCGCAGATACAAGTAGATATGTCACACATAGATAGGATGACACACCACAGCGGTGTCGTAAGCAGAACAGTGATGGAGTCTGTAATCATGTCATTCAGCATCGCACATCGAGTTCAACATTTTCACCGGCGGAGTTATATAATATAGCCACGGTCTGCAGGAAACTGTTCGACGAGTTCTCATTTCAGGTATCCAAACTATGGTGTTCACTACTTCTGTGAATCGGATACACATTTCTTTCCAAGAACATTCTGGTCTGTGCAGAGGTCCCTCGGTCATCCTCGAAGGGCCTTCCCTCCTTCAATGCCCTCTGATTTCACCCAGATCCCATTTCTCAGAGTGATGGAGTCTGTAATCATGTCATTCAGCATCGCACATCGAGTTCAACATTTTCACCGGCTGGAGTTATATAATATAGCCACGGTCTGCAGGAAACTGTTCGACGAGTTCTCATTTCAGGTATCCAAACTATGGTGTTCACTACTTCTGTGAATCGGATACACATTTCTTTCCAAGAACATTCTGGTCTGTGCAGAGGTCCCTCGGTCATCCTCGAAGGGCCTTCCCTCCTTCAATGCCCTCTGATTTCACCCAGATCCCATTTCTCAGAGTGTATCTTCTTATTCCAGTTCTCTCCAGAATTAACCTGTGTAATGCACTCCTATCCATTCCCTCTCTTCATTTCTTAGTTTCCTAAATAATCTCTCTACCTCATCCGCAGCAGCCACCTTCATTTATATGAGGCCCATAATTCCGGTTCTATTTTTTTGTGTTGTTCCTTTTAATACCTTGCTCATCACGATGTAAATTCTAGGGCTTGAATCGACGTTCCCTAGTGAAGCAACAAAGGTTGAAGTGCACTTCTTAAACAGCATCCTCTTCTTTTTTCTCCGGCATGCCCAGAAACGTATTGAGTAGCTTTATACCCTATTTTCCTCAGAATAATTCGTTCTACCTTCTCAGCCCAAAGTGAATGTTTGGAATTCAAAATGCAAAAAAAATCGCCTGGCCTGGGATTATAACTAGCCCCATCGATTGCTGGCCAACTGCTCCCATCAATTAAGCAGCATCAATTAAGGTGTCCTCTTCCACCGTAAATATCTTCGAGCGAGATGCTCTCAAGAGGTACCTTGCATACAACGGCATGAAGCAGCAGCGTTAGTGTGCATAGCACCACCATGCACGAGGAAAAGCCAAGCCATTCGTGGGTGTGGGCTCGAACTCAGTCCAGGCGAATGTTTTTTTACACCCTTATGTGATCACTAGCGAGAGACTAGTTACTGCGCGGACCGTTTCGCACATCCTCGAATCCGCTAAAATCGGAGTCAATCAGAAGTAGTCTTCCTCAACGGAAAATGTTTTCCGCTCGGCCACCGAAGTTGATGACCATTTGATTTCGGACGAGTTTATCCTCAAATCTGTCCTTAGTACTGTTGTTTCCCCTGCCAGCTAGAGGTAGGCAGTAAAATAGACATAACCCTAGCCGTCAAAGCGCGCCAAACAGAATGATTTCAAGTCAAATTCAATAAAACAATAGCTTAATATTCTCCTCACTCTTATACATTTCATAGTGACCATGGTTTCAGCAATAAATTGCCGTTTCCCAGGTACTCGTCAGAACAAGAGCTGATCAAGCGCAGAAATTGGTAATTTAATGCTGAATACATGTTCGGTGGAAGATAATGTTTTTCATGGTTAATACTAAGATATCATTTCTAATTTAAAATGTTTTACCTTCACAAAGGTAAGTCTAAATCCGCCTATTGTATGAAACCGATTTTTCTAAACCCGACCTGGGTGGTGTGGCACAGAGATACTCAATACACGTTGGAAGAAGCAACCCTCGGCAACGCTGGAGGAAAAAGAAGACCCAAAAACGCGACCAAACTCGGGTGCACATGGCTCGTCTTCGCTACCCATCCTTCCCTCCGCGGGACACGTAGGCGCACAGAGGGGGGTGAGACATAAGGGTGGGATATGGAGGTTGAAGCAAAGAATTCACGGCCCGGAAGCGAACGTTTGACTCATTTTTATTTTTCTCAACTCCTACATCCCACAAACTCACCTTCCCTCCTACCCCCAACTCTCTCCTCCTCTTTCCACCCTCATATCCCACGTCAATCCTAATAAAATTCCTTCACCATGAAAAGTTTCGGGAACGGTGAAACGGGACCGAAGGCAGGTGAAGCACGGCACCAAGATATATAGAAGGCTGGAGGCGTAGGTGGATTGGGGTTGGTTGGGTGGGTTTGGGCTGGTTCCAGGGGGTGGGAAGGCCCGGTGCACTGTGAGGAGGAGGAGGGAAACAGCAGTTCAATTTAATCTGATTCTCCTAACTCGATTCCCATTTTACCCCGATCCCACCCCTTTACAAATACCATCCCACGGACCACCTCTCCACCCATCCTCCCTTTTCCCAACCCTATCCCCCTCCCCCTCCCTTTATTCCTCCCATTCCACCCTCTCAATTTCAACTCCGCTCCCATACCCCTAATCCTGTGAATCCAAAACCCACCCAAGAGCGTGGGGTGAACCTTATTTTTCCTTAAAAATAAAAAAAACTCAAAACCCCTTCCTCCCCGCGTATATACCCTTTAGCCCCCAGCCATTCCTCCGTCAGAAGAGCACGTTTACATACACCACACCCACATACCCCCCCCCCCCCCCCCGATCGAAATTTGCATGCCTCCCCGCGCACCCTCAAGGAGACTAACCACGCCTCCCCCGCGCCACCACCGTACCCCTACCAACCTCCCCATCCATCCTCGGCCCAGGGACTCGTGAAACCCCTTGGAAAAAAATACTTTCCCCCCCAATACATTCCTCACACCACAACCTGGCTTCGCACCGAAGCCTCCCCGGCACCGTGGAGGAGGGACGGATAGCACACAAAATGGGATGGAGGGGGAGAGAGGCAGGGTTTAGATATCTAAAGCGGTTCGGGAATGAGGGATAGGGTGAGGGGGATTTTGAAAAAAATTGGTCGAAGCAAGGGGAGGAGGGCGCGGGCAGGGTTTTCGGCGGAAATGAGCGGAACGTATGTCCGACACGTTCGCCAATCAGGTTTTGTTTCGGGGGCGGAGCCACATTGCGGAGAGGGCGGGCCAATCGGAGCCCTTCCCTCTCCCTGCCTCCCTATGCCGGGCGCAGACTCGCGCATGTGCGGGGAAGAGACCCTCCGCACCGAGCAACTCCCCTCCCTCACGAACCCTTGAAATCTTTCGAAAATCCCCACCCCCATCTTAGAGCACTCCCTACTTCAAAATCTCTCTCGCCTACCCCTTCGCCATCCCCCACTCTTTTTTTTCGAGCTCCCGGAACGCTATACTGTTTTGTTTTCCCGACGCCCTTCCCCTCTACTCCTACCCCGCCTCCTCGCAGCTCTCCTGGACACGGGTTAAGATGTTCTTTTTTTCGGGCGGGCCCAAAAGCATGGCGGCTCCGTTCTCCGGGAGGCATTCGCGTCTCCGTCGCCGTCGGGTAAGCTCCACGTCGCCCGGAACCCGGAAGCGTCGACGTCGGTCTTCTTCTGATTCCAACACACGATTTTTCAGGAGAAGAGTTTGGCGAGAGAGGTATTGTGTCCACTGCGAGGAATATCAGGAAAAGACCTAAACCGGGAAAACAAGGGATTGGTCGTGATTTCATCGTTGTGCTGTGACCACAGTGAAGTTGAAGAATGTGACGGAAAAGGCAGGGGCTGGAACTCGAGGCGGTACCGTTCTCAGGCGTTGGACTGGCACCTTTGACTTTTTTCTGTACTGAGGAGCCAATATTGACGGGATAGCCTACGGTGCATACGAAGTGTAAAAAAAATAATGTTCGCGGTAAGCGCGTAGAAAGCAGTATAAGTTCGCTAGTCACAGGAGCGATAGCAAAAAGCGTCTCTTGATTTTCTGGAAATCCTCAGCCTTCATACTGCTGACACGTGTCACAATTTTAGTGCAATGACAAACCTTGCAGATAAGTGAATAAACGCAGGAATTTGTTGAATCATAGGATCTACATACCGCAAATAATTTCAGTGATTACAGTTGATCAGAAAAATGTGAGAAAATTGGGCACTGGAACTTGGAAATTCAACTACTTCTTCTTCCACTTTGGAAATTATCTCTAACCTTTAGCTGTGCCTAACGACTTTCTTGGAAACAAATGAGCTCTGTACTAGTAATGTGCTATATTTTTAGTTAGTTGGAAAGTAATTTGAGTGAATAGTGACTTTTTAATCGGACATTCAAGCGGACGGTGACGTGGCAGTAGCTATTATTATTAATATTAACGTGTAAATATCAATAGGGAGCGAGGCTGCACAACCATAATTCCCATCTTTTGCCGTTCACTAACAGTTTCACTAAAGTGAAACATTGACCTTTCACTTAAATTAGACTACCAACAAAGATCTCAACGACTTGTCTTAAAGTTTTGAATGGGGATAAAATCTTTGAAGACGAATGATTGATTGACCAAACGTGTGCCATGAACACCTCGGCGATCGGACGCCAGAGGTAAACGAGTAAAGGGCATTCCGATCAGCAAAAGAGGCTCGCAAGAGGTACCCGTCAAACATGGAACAGCTGACTCAGTTTGTCTCCAAGTCGTTCGAGGTGGGAGGGGTCTCTGGAGGCCCAGACGACGGGCGGGGCCGCATCTTCCGGCTGAGGTGGCCCACGCCGGACGCCATCAAGGACGAGGAAGACCTCGAGGACGACGAGGACAGCTACGACGAGGAAGAGGACCAATACGAGAGGGCTCACAGGGGACAAAGGGAGGGGGCAGTGGACGAAGAGGTCGAGGAGGATTTGAGGAGGAGGAGGAGTGGTAGAGCAAGCCGTGAGGAGGCGGAGGAAGAGAGGAAGGGGGCAGTGGTGTTGGACGGGGGTGGGACTATAGGAGCGGGAGGCCTAGTCCGTCCCTTGGTGGTGGAGGAGGAGCGGATGAAGATGGAGGCGGTGGAGGAGGACGAGGAGGAGCTCGAGGTGGAGGTGGAGGAGGACAGCGACGACGGGGAGGTGGCAAGCAGTCGCCTCGGGAGGGCCGGACAAGCCATGACGTCAGGTGAGACAGGCCAAAGCCCTTCTACAAAATCCTTCACCGAGAAACTTCGTCAGTAGAAACATGGGGATGACACATAGAGACAGAAATTACCAGAATACAACAGCTGAGAGTTATATATAGCTGAACACAAAACACGAACTAGCAGTGAGTAGTACACTAATTTTAATGCCATACGTCAAGCCATATAAGGCTAAGGCAGCTATAAAAATATATCATTGCAGAGCCTAATATCACTGTAAAGTCTTAGGACCAAAGTCTAATAATTACCAGAAAAATATCCGTAGTCCAATATTTGCGGTAGGAATGAGATAAAAATGAAAATAAGAGATGTCGTCAGTCATGAAGCGGAAATAATTTTTATAAAATACATATAGCCGATATCAACCTTATGAAAGACCTTTCTCATCCTTGCGCATTTTTAAATTATTCAATTCCGCGTGAGTTAAGTTTTACTTTTTGCTCTCTTTGGCAAACCCACTACCCTTGGGTAGAATATGTAATGGATTGAAGGAAAATATTTACTCATAGAATGCAATAAAAATAAATACATGTTAAATAGACATGGTATTGAATAGGTCCAGAAAATACACACGCAGTATACTTTAGGAAAAACGGGCATAGCTTTCGGTCATCAGCCCACAACACGTAATACCACATGCAAAAAATACAGATAGAATTTGTTCGAATCTCCAGACAAGGGTGGTAAGGGAATAGGCTCTTCTTCATTCATATCGTTGATGATAAATTTGAGGTTATTCGAATTATATTTTCAAAATCGAAATATTGAATCATATCTCATAGTTTGTGTTGCAAAAAAGGAAATAAAACACGCATCACCTCTCTCAAGCCAAAAGTAATCTTTTAAAATTAAGCGTAGGAGAATGAAGGTACTACACCTTCAGCACATAAAATGCGCAATAACTCATTTTAAAACGATAGCTGTAAAGATTATTTCCAATTGCAATAAGCAAATTGCTCAATGTTGTCAGAGAAGCATAATTTGTTGATGTATCAAAAGAGCTAAATTCTACACTACAAAGTTAGGTATTCACGTTTTGTTCCACATTGGTTTTCACAGTGAATAAATGATAATTACACCACATAAAAATAGCAAAACCTCAAAACATCTTCTAATGAAATTATATATTAACGAACACATTGATAATCAGGGAAAAAAACAAATTTACGCAAGTATTCTACCATTATGGCAACATACTTTGCAAAACAAATTGCGCAAGACAAATTCAACCCATTTTCGTAAACTGATTTTTATCAAATTCTCAAACCGATGTACACTGGTACAAATATCAGGAATCCATGAAGGGTACCAAAAATACTACGCCAGGGAGAACTCTGCGATCGAATGGATACGGCTCCCATAGCGGCAATAGAATCTCCCGGAAGCAGACAGCACGGAGGCTGGGGGTCGATTCAAGCGATGCTGGGAAGTTACAGTTCTGTCGAACCATTGGCACTGTTGCAAACATGCAAAGGGACTCCATAAGCTACAAAACACTGTCGAGAACTAGAATGCGTTTGGTTTTCGGGAACCAAATGGATGACGCAGTATGCAGAATAATAAATGTATACATATAAAAAGAGAAGTTTCAGGCTTGATGCGGTGGAATGATTCCATCATAAAGAATGAAAGTAATGCAAATTTCCACTTAGATAATCGACATAGGTTTCGATGTATGTACTACATCATCATCAGGCCTGATAATGATTTAGTATATTGAAACCTAGGTCGATTAAAATTTATCTAAGTGGAAATTTGCAATACTTTCATTGTTTACGATAAATTTATACTATTCTCGATTACTAAAACTCGTGCTTCTTTGACTTTCTTATGGAAAATGACTAGCATTTCACAATTGGACCAACTGATAAAGTGAAACCAGGCGTATAGTTAACAAAATTGGCAAATTAAGATATTCAAGTATGAATTAAAAAATTCTTGTGATGTACGGTGTAATCATCCCAGTTGGTGTGATTCGGACTTCGGAACTGGGAATTTTATTTTTAGAAGTACATTCTTAAATCACCCTAACTCATTTAAAAACCTTAATAAATTACTCGCGCAATCTTCGTAACATCACAGCAACTAAATAACGTAGTTCATACGTTTTCTTAAATTCATACAAGGGCAGGGAACTTCTTAACATACAAGGGCAGGGAACGGAGCCTCTTTCTTAACCGGGAGGAGACGAAGCAGTCGTTTCGCCTAGCTTACCTGCAACACGCACACCTCAAAACCACGCTTGCTGCATCAAATTAGGGGTACATGAGAATCTAGTTTGACACGGCGGAGTCAATCATCACGTTGAAATGCAATGGATGTGTTGGAAAATTTTTCTAAACTTTTTGAAGCTATACTCATAGGGATGAATTCCATTCAATCTAATATTCATAATTTTTGATGGTACAATTTTATCTTTAGTGTATACCATTTTGGTATGGCAGGTTGGTTTTTCATAAAAGTTAAGACAGCTAATCAGTTATCGTTTGTACTTTTCCACTGGATCAATTGTAATCAACAAAAAATAAGCAATGGATGTATACAATAGCAAGGACTTCATTTACCCTGAAGACAGGCACAAGCTATACCTAATCGTTGAGGGATGACTTGGAGGCCAAATAAGACACAAGCTTCACCGCGGACTACTTTGATGAAGCGATGACGCGACCTGCATTCATCATGACACGCCACATAGCCTCAATTTAGATAAAATATGTGAGTAAAACAAGGAACGTTCGACAGCAAAAAGCCTCCAGACATGCCAATTACGGTATTCTCGTCCATTCTCTGCTAAAAAGGCATGGTGGTATAAAAATATCGTTTTCATTTACCAGTACTATCCACTCCCCCTTGAAAGTGGAAAACTTCGGTGACTATGAAATCATGATGTATTTTTACTGTAAGCAGTATTCACAACTTTCATATTTACATAGCATCAGCCGAGGGTATTTTAGTGAATCGCCCGCTCAACATCAGCTGCCATCAATCCGAAGATTGCTTACCAGCGGTCCCCCACTTCACTTTCTTCTTGACCAAACGCTTAATTTCTTTATCATTATTTTCTTTGGCATCCTTTATGATTCACCTGTTGTATTCAATTGGCTTACAGGATTTGAAAAAATATTGGTGCTCATGATGGGTCTTTGATTTTTTTTCATCGTTTTGAATATATATTGAAATAATTTGCAATTTTCATTACATTGTGAAATATAATCGTCGAGTTATGAGGCCTAGGATAACTTTTATCGCGAGCTTCGTCTCTATTTTAATATATTATGGATTTCAAATGAACGATTTAGGCCCAGTTATTTGATTTTAGCAGCACCAGATTTGAAAAATCGTAGGACACACTTCGTTTTTCGTTAACACCCTACTGAGACTAATAAATTCACCGTTTAAATTTTCACTCCTAATGAATACATTCCATTAAAACCAACTGCAATTATTTTTAGAGACCAAACTAATGAATACTTATTTGGCACAATTTTGGGAACAGTAATTGAATTGTTACACAAATCGATGAAAACCTTAAGTATTTAATCAATATTTACAGAGAAACCTGAGTTGCTTGGAGTTATTCCATCATCAAATGTATCCATTGGGCTGAAAAATGTTATAATATATCACCAAAATGACACACGACTTGAATTTTAACGGGAAATCGTCATCATAACACCTAGCAAGTACGATCCCCAATCGAAACCCAGGTCGTGTGTATTTTCTGCGGTATTTCATTTCAAGTTCTTCGCATTATGATTACAGTTAATACCTACCCTCCTAAAATACTTTTCTTCGTCACACGTTTATAAGGCCTAAGTAGGAATAAAATCAAAATAGAGTGATTAAACTCTACTTCTGTGAAAATTAGTCACTAATTACGTTTTTCCGACCACGCTAGGTTATTCCTTATTGATTACGAAAAAAATTTAAAAAATTTTATGCATTTACTTGATACGTTGGTGTCTAAGTATTTACGTAGCGCAAATCGACTGCCGAGTTGATTACAAGAAGCTATACGAACAATTTCTTTCAGTATTTTGTTGAAATATTTTAAATTAATAGAGGATAAGCTTTAGCATTTTTTAAAGTGTACTTCATATTGCATTAATTCTGATGTCTAATGGCAACTCAGGGAAGAAGAAGAAACAAACTTATAGGATGTATTTAGTGCCACAATAGCCTCTCAAAAACAATAAATAAAGGAGAATTGAATTTGAATAAAAATCGAGGTAGACCAAGGATGAAATGCAAAAAGTAAATAATTTGCGACGTTAAAATGAATATCTATGAAGGAACTAAACGCTGAAAAGAGAAGTGGGGAGCGGAGAGCTGCATCAGGCCAATCTTTGGATTGATTACAGCCGATGATAATCATGATATTATTAAATGTCCAATGTTATTACTCATTCCGTGTATGTACTGATAGCTTCGCACAGAAACTTCGACGCATTTCGCAGTAGATGGGGTACATAGTCATATTCGTCGAGCTATCATATATTGTTCTGTGGAGATACTAAAGGTGTTTCATGAGGTTGTCATGATGGTGGTAAAATTCATAAATTTCATCTTAGCATTCATTGACTTGTCGCAAAATACATTCGTTAAGGACTGTCACAAATTTTTAAGCTCTATTATTATTAAACTACATATCTCTTGTACTTATTTTGCGCACTATATGAGGTCTTTGAACATCACATATTAAACCCTTAAAATTTCCCTAATTTCAGAAGGGTTGTAGGGGTTCCATTGAGCTCCAAGGTCACAGCTACTGCTATGAATATTTACTAAGACTTTCTCCCGGTACATTTTTGTCTTAAATTGAATTAGATGGTGAATATTAGCGAATTAAAGAGAGGTTTTAGCTTTCTGTAACCTATCTATGCGTACCACAATTGGCTCTCAATTTTTGTTTTCTCAAATCAAACGGACACCTCGCTCAACTCGCTCGCATATACATTACTTGGTATACATTAACTCAAGTATGTAATCACTTCACCACAGAGTACTTAAGTAATTTTCCCATGAGCGGAATGTGTATAGATTTAACCATTCGTAAACGCACTCGGGTAATTATAACTCAAAATCATGTAATGCTGGGACATTGATGTAGCCTATTAAATGGTCAACCTTAATCTAATAATTTAACGCATGGACCTCTGCCAAATGATCGCCACTTCCCTATCGAATCCGTCTTACTCGCATGAGAACAGAATTGAAATCATTGCAGAAGCAATTTTTGATAAGTTTAAAATTTTTGCCATTGATTTTTCCACTTTGCTTCAAAGTTTCGTTTTCGCTTGAATATTAAGTTTTCAAATCAATTAATAACAGTCTATCTATGAGTTCGAAATAGCATTTTTCCTTGGCAAACTGGAGATTGGCTATAAATGGAAAAATTCGCCCCGGCATTTTATGGTTTAGAATTTTAGCCTGTCTCTTTTCATCATTTATTGGTGCAATGAAACTTTACCAAAAATTTAACTCCTACCCGTGCTAATCCGGGTTTCTCTGTAATATCTATAAAATGCCCTTCATAGCAAAAATGACTAACATATTTCTGGGCTATAAACGAGAGGAAACAGAGGCTGGCCGTATCGCAAAACACTACGCTTTAGAACACGGCCTACTCTGAAGGAATCATTTGCGAACAGGTTTCGCTTATTTTAAATCACTAAGTAAGGCTGACTGGGTACCAGACTGAGCCATGAAACTAGGTCACTATCCCGCTTTCTCGGATTTCACAGTACAGCACCTCATACTTTGAATATTTCGACACAATGTCGGCTGTTTCACTATCGAGGTGGCGTGCAATTGACACATTCGATGAAAAATAAAGCAAGAAAAAGGAATGATAATAATTGAAATTTAAAAAAAAAACAAATATTAAACCAAAAGATAGCCTATAATCTGTATGATTCTCCCAAAGGACTACGGAATAAGTGGAGAAATCCACGTACGGGTTTCATCAGGTCTCTGTGGGAAGCGTCAATGTTAAGCATTCGGACTGACAATTCATAAATACGTCTCCGGTATCCCACATTGATAATTATGAGTGCAATTGAATAGCTTTCAAAGCCCTTTCAATGAACCGTTTCAGGAATTCAATCAGTGAAATAACAATACATGCACCATTAATAAACTTAAATTTTACGTACTGATGCCTTAAGCAATATAAAAGCCAAGTTATGGTGCCCTAAGTTAATAGGGATTAGCTTCACCCGAAGCACTATTGCAAAAACTACACATTAATCCATCCCCCAGACACCCTTGAAACTGGAATAATCAGGAGTATATAATATTACCATTAGTGCTACATTATTTCCCGCTCAAAAAACGGCACGCTTGAACGTCATGGCTATCTAGTTCGAGAAAGTGAAGTATTTTTTAAAACAATCGATTTAACTGTGGGGTTATAAAAACCTTCCTTAGACTAAATCCATAATAATGCACGAGCCTCGTTACATACAAAAACGATGCTGACGAAACCATAGCGTGTAACAGGAGGAGGTCAAAATCCAAAACCCTGAACTTTGCCACGCAGCAGTTGAGTGCTTTTCACATTGTATCACCAAGGCCATTCGATTGGCCTCGGTATTACGTTGATCGGAGGGAGTATTAATTTTAGACCGTATACGCTACTCTCCCGTGGGAGCTATACGATGAATACAAACTCCAGGTAGGCAATCCTGCTGGCAACGGCCAAAATTGGCGAATGGAGGAGGAAAGTGGGGAGAATAAGCGTTCGCTGTACTACCGTCACTCTTGCAATATTAGCTAACATGTCGAACAAGCGCCTTCATTGCATGGTAACAATACTAGTAATTCGCGGATTCGCAAGAATTCCATTCGCTTTATTTCGCGCCACACTTCATAACATTAAGTTGCATTTGTTTTGCATTCGTTTCAGATCCGGCGAAATAGGCAGCACTCTTCAATTCAGGTTTGGATCAGCGTTTATATGAGCTGCAATGAAAAACTTCGATAATCATAGAATTCTTGAATATATTCGTCTCGGTGATAGCTGTTTTTGCGCTGATTTTAAGTAGAAGCGTCCAGTAAATATCATTCGAATTTTTTAATTACTATGTGGCAAAAATTTGAGGTATCCAAACTCACGTTTGGAAATAATTGCGTAACCAAGCGCAACAAAATCGGCCGAGATCAATGTGAACCAATAAACTGGTACCGACTGATATGTAATCGAACATTATACTACTTATCGCTGTCTGTGTGCATTGAAATACGAATATTTCGCTAAGATGCAGTAACGTTAACACAATGAAAGGTAAACTTCCACAGATTAAAATGTTGCCAAAATATACATTTTAAAATTGAACCCTAATTTAACGCTAAATAATTAAGTAATACTGCCTACATCATATGCCTTTAGAAGGTAAATTACGACGGATCTTAGCATGAGGAGCTTTGATTAAAAAAGCGGTCAAATGAGATGAGAATAAAGATGGTAGTGGCTGCATACCGTTTATCGGATTGATGACTGTTGATGCCGTTTGGTTTATCAAAAATACCCCGCAAATTCAGGACCTGTGTCCTGCGGCAGCTTTTAAAACAAAAATTAATGTCAGCAAAATCATACGGATTCCAAATTAAGACAGCAGAAGGATAACTGAAGAAATGGGCTCGTAAACAACTAAATGTAATCTTGACTTTAGTTATGAATGTAATTTACCGTGATATAGATAGTATTCATCATCATCATCATGCCGTTCCATCCAAAGATTAGTTGGCCACAGCCCTTCATCCTTCCCTATCTAATACAAGTGCCCATAAATCTCTGGTTATTCTACGTTTGTACTTTCCTCTTTATTTTATCAAGCAGTTATCCCTTGGCCTTCCTCTATGGTTTTTTTCTCCATTTTTCCCTCAATTGTATTCATCTCAACCTGTTGTGACTTAGAGAGTGCCCAATCTATCTGGTTCTTCTCATATGTAGAGAGTTCCTTACGGCCTTTTCCTCTTCTACTCTACTGTAAATTTCTTCATTTTTTAATTATACACTCATAGGATCGACAGCACCCTCCTACAACTCCAGGTTTCGAATACTTATAGTATTTTCTGGACTGTTTTTCCAATGGTCGATGCTTCGGATCCATACAAGGCCACGCTCCAAAAGAATGCTTTTTCGTACAGTTGCGTTATCCATATTTCTATCGTGTTCGAATACAGTAGTTTCCTTTTCATCATGAACGCTTCGTTAGCATGGCCTTTCTATGCTTGATGTCCATTCTTCCGTCCCACAGGACGATACTTCTGAGGTAGGTGAAGGAATCCACTCACTCATCCATTTCTCATCTCATAGCGTGAATCACGTTTCCTCCTTCCGCTTACTAGGGTTTTGATATTCTTCCTATTTACTTTTATGTTACATTCTTGAAGAACTTGGTCCATTGTGTTTCGTAGTCCTTGAGGATCATTACGATTAAAGTAAGAGGAAAAGTAGAAATACGGTCTCCCGGAGAAGATAAAGGAATCTATGAACAACTAACAGTTTTAAACTGTGTCAAGCAGTCAATCCACATTTGAACTTCAATCCCACATAGATAGATACCTAACAAGGTACAAAACATTGGCTTCAATTGGAATGTAATAAAATAGAATAAAAGGATTTAAGACACTAATTTTCGAACAGTGAAAAAATTGGAGCTGCAATCGGTAAAAATTAGAATTAAAACACAGCTGATGATGATTTTTAGCATTTAGTCCAAAACAAAACCAAGCTAGTCATCTCCAATCTTCACAAAAATTACTTAGCGCAGCCTATCACAACGATAAGAACGCCATTTTATCCCTCGATCAAATATTCCGGGGCCTTTCAAAGGACCCAAGCTAGTCTGCATATATTCATTCGCTACGCACGGGAGAGCTATAGATATTCAAACTCAAGATTTCCACTTAGGCTGCGAGTAATAAACCCCGCCTCGCCATGGCGGAGAGCCAACAATTCCGAAGTTCAAGCGGTTTTACTGTTGGCCAGTTAATCGTTTAGGCTGCCCCCTGGTATTGCTTCTCAGCTGAAATAGCAGGTATATTCCACTGCTAGCACACACGTTGACGGAAAAGCACTTAGGTAGGAAATAAAAGCATATTTTTTTAAAGCTCAAGCCGCGTAAGAAGCAGCAGGAATTGTTCAAATGAACAAAACCTGGAACGAAGAGTAGCAGTTGGAGAAAATGGGAAAAAGAAAAAGCTTCAGGTTTAAATTAGGTATATGAACAAAACGGAACATGATGACAATTGATCTTCACGCCCGTAAACAAATCCATATTTCACTATCACTTCTCCAGGACGTCTTGGAAAGAACGCTTCGTAGCTTGAATCACAACTTGCTACACCCTCAAAACTCGAGGCAATGAAACACCATCCATACACTGGCCAGTACAGAGGATAATGGATTGACGATCACTTGCAGACAAGTACCAATATCCACTACAATACCAATCAATTTACCAGTATTGGATGCAATTAATTTCTCTCAAACTGAGAATTGAACTCGTTCTTCATACTAGAAGGTGACCTATCAAATTTTGGCTTCAGGTGTGGTAGTGCCCTGACTGCCAGCACATGTCACACTCGCCAACATTTAAGGATATTTCTTTAAGGATATTTCACGGTATTCTATACCTATTTTCTATGATACAAATACGAATTGCCGCTTAAAACGAATAAATGTTAACAAAAGTATTATAAAAATCTCTTAAGCCATGTACCACAATTCACGTACCACGAGAGTATGTGCGTCAACATTTGAGAAATCAAATGCCCCGAATAAGACCATGAGCTATTTTATGGAAATGAGCCTGTACTCCTGGAAGCTGACTACTTTAAGTGGCGTAATTCTGAATAAGACAAAATACTCCGATTCACCTTTTGGGATCGTTTTATAACATACGGGGTTTAACCGTTGCATGATGTGGGCTTCACGTCAATACGTTGTTAGCTGAGAGTTGGAGTTCGGTGAAATAAATCAGATCATAAACTGGTAGGCGTTCACCAATCGGATGAAATATCCGCTTCGGTAATTATTCCAAGAAAATATTTATTAAAAGATAAAATCGGGCCTAAGTATTCTCTGTCATCGTTATTTAAGAGCGTTCCGCATATTCTTCTCAAGATCGTGACAGAGATTGGAGTCCACGTACAACGTAAAACTAACAAGTCAAGCTAAACTTGTTGGATGAGGCCGTTCCTTATTGGAAGTCATTGGAGAGGTAGAGCCCAAAAAAACTTAATAGCGTTTCCCCAGTTAACAGCTATTCCGATAAAGACTCAGTTTAAACTCTGTTGCATTACTTCATGATGCCACCATGTAGCGAAACTAGTCCATAATATATACTTTTTCTAAGTTTTTAGCGGAGTGGAAAGCTCAAGTTTTTGGACATACCAAGTCAAGGTAAACTCATAAATATGCATATTTGGTGAATTATTGAAAGATTCATTTTAAAAAAACAAAGTTTTATTATTTCATTCGTTTTATTTTTACTTAATGCTTTTTTGACTGATTCGTTTTAAAATAAAATTCAAATACGACATTAATTGGGATAACATCTCGTTCAAATTACCAATAATTGGAACCCACTCCTGAGATAAGCCAAGGGCCAATGCCAAGCCTGAGGGAACGAATCATCGAGTGAGGAAGCTGTCCCAGAAGCTGGATTTAAGCCGGTTTAAGTGTATTGACACGAGAAGGGTCGTCGTTGGCGCCCTTGGGGAGCAAAGAGTGGACAGCGATTTGAGGGAGGCTTCGACGATAGAGATGGAGAACAAGTGCCACCGTGAGGACTTACGGACCCCGTCCCACGGGACATATTAACACTGACAACACGCTGTATTTTAATAGCCCCAAGGGGAAAAGAAGGGGTGGTGTTTTGGGAGAGGAGGAGGGGCAAGCCTCGGCGCGGGAAAGTGGGTAAGAATCGGGTGCGATCCAGAGGGTAGGGAGCGGCGGGATTGAATAACGGGAGATGAAGGGGGGGAAGTCCCGTCTCCCGAAGGTACGCGAGGGCAGGAAAAAAGGGGAATAGAGTTTGGAGAGATGAGACCGGGGGTACTCCAGGGAGGCACGCCACCATGTGGATTGCATTATACGCAGGGGTTGCGTATTATACGCTGCCCCCCGCCCTCCATCCCAATCCAACCCCCCAAAAGGGCTAAGACTTGACGGGTGGAGAAATCGCGGGGATGCTCCCAAGAAGGGGACTTTTCCAAATCGCACCCTCGCTTACAGTCTTATAATTTAACAGAGTGCGCCCGAGACCATCCGGGACTCAAACCTTAAAACTAGGAGAGGAGAAATATTGGTTACACCCTCCCAGCCATCACCCTCGTCGATTCCGGCACCATTCTAGCTTGTTTCTCCAAGATTATCTACGGGAAAAATTTTAATGGCGTTCAATGCTATAGCCTACATATCCATATATTACTCTGCCTCAGTAGGGGCGTGTAGAAGGGGATGATAGGACAACAGACACGAAAGAGGGAGGGAATAAGAAAGAAGAAGGGGAAGCTTTAGTGCGAGAATGAATTGCACGCCAACGGAGTGCCCCGGTATTTCGCTGTTTTTGCTCTAGTGAATTTATTAATGGCACATTAAAAGAAGGTATTCTGGTACTCAGCAGTCTGGCAGTGTATTTATCATATCTAATCGCTTCCATCAGTCCTAGAGATAACATACGTGGGTGAGAAAATACCATTTGTCACCCAGAAACTCGTGTGATCTGAAATTTTCAAGTTATCTAATCCTGGCGTATAGCGTCCGAGTTTCTAGCGGCTTCAAAGCCGAGTCTTTCCATCCGCTGTGTTATGCTATCGGCTAACTTTGAAGCTCTTTTTAAAGTGGGTAGCCGCTTTCTTTTGTACTATGATGACTTCGCGTATGAAATCTTTCAGCCCGAAATACTCGTGGTCGCCTGGAGATTGGATCAACAAGAGCGGAGTAGCATCTTTCACTTTTTTATCCAAATACCTTCCTAATTATCGCTTGATAAATCCTCATCTCTTTAATGTAGCGCCGCTACTGCTTCGTACGTGTTTTCCATGCGTTAGTTCTAAAGTAGGTAATGGTGACCCTCAACTAATTCACTTCATATGGCACATTTATCTTTACTTTATAGATCTGGCGTCATAATAATTGATTATAGAGGGGATAATGTAAATAAAACTTGCATGAGAGAATCCCTGGGGGGAACCACCTCATAAAATAATGTAACCGTAGGGATTAGGAAGTAATACACCTTTTGATAATAACCGGAATTTGTAACACAATCCATGATCTAACTATATTATATATATAAATAAATATGTTATAAAAACGATCATTTCATGATAGAAGAAGACACCCAAGGAAACAACTTACGAAGAAAAATCAAAATAAGTAATGAAACAGAGTCTTGGAGCCTAAAGGATAAAAAAGAGCTGAAGGAAATTAAAAACGTTTTGTTAACTCCCACATTCAAGCATGATAATTTTTTTTACATTTTAACATGAATGAATGTCTCAAGGAATAAAAAATTTGCAAGCGAAACTCTTCTTATTATTACTAACAATCCTATCTTTCCCGTGATAATGCCGTGAATGAATGCCGTAAGCTTAGCTGGAGAGAGAAACGTCTAAGTAGCATATAGTTATCTAAGTAAGAGACGAAGGAAGCCATTTTAATCCTAGTGTTCCAGGGAGCATATGATGAAAAATTTCTCCAAAGACGTCTCTAGAACATTTAAGTTTCTAATCGCCAATCTTGGAACTGATACTGCGGAATAAGGAAAGGAGTATTTGGATAATATTCAAAACATTTTAGCTAAGTGATTGAAAGAAATACGAGACATTCTTTCAACTATCAACAACGGAAAAAAGTGTGCACGAAGACATGTAATAGATTCAAGAATGAAGTATTTCAGAAGCAAATTCAAATTAAATATTGACTTATGTTGTCACTAAAGCGTGGACTTTAAATTTTGTACGACACGCATGTATTTACGAGAACTTTACTCTCCCTGTCGATGGTCAACGCATTTATCTTCTCGTATCGTATTTTACCCTCTATAATCCGCTCTACTACGAAGTAAGCCTGAAATGCTTTGAAAAATACATTAAACGCGGGTGTTATGTTCCCAGGTATAGGATTTTTTACAAATGAGTTTACAACTGCCAATGTGCCAGCAAAGCATCACGCTCACATGCCATCAAAACAAACTATTAACAGTAATAACTAGATTATTTCTTGAACATTTTGAATGTCTAGCTGTCCCGGATAACGGTTGAATCCCGAATCGTACTGAAAAATTACCCACCGACGAAAATTTGTCCAGCTAGTTATTATTAACACATAGTATACCCCGGAGTTAATAGGAAGTTTACATTCATGAAGCACAAACAAACCCTGATGACTGATAATTCATGAGGTTTCAACTAAAACCTCTAAGAAATTCTTCCGTAAAAAATTGACTAAAAACAAGTTTTTCGCGTCCAATATTTAAGTTACGTTATTCTCTTCACGTAGACTCTCTCCCAGCAATACGTGGGCAATTCAACGCCAATCATACTGCAAATGTCTACGCGATCTTACTTCAAAAGTTGCACTTAAGAATTCTTTGTTTTCCTCTTGTTGCTAATTATACGAATTGATAGTGTAGCTAAATTAATGTATTAATGTTAATGAGAAAAGCCGACTATGTTGAACAGCAGTTTAGAGTGTGTAACATACGATATCAGAATACGCCAGGAGGAAAACTAACGAGGAAGAGAAAATAAGTTAACATCTACTTCAGTTCTTGTAGTAAGGAGTATCATTATATTACTAAGGGAAATTTGCACTGGCGACTCAGCAAGAACCCAGACTCAAGTTTAAGTTTTAAAACTGGGAAGTGGAGAAACAGCGGATACACTTTATATTCACTATCATATAGGTCTCGCAATCAGATAGAGTGTACACCAGGAATAGACCACCATCCTCAGATTCTACCCGCGACAACGATCAGTTTCAGGAGATGTGAATCATTTTTAAGACCATCGAGGCTTCATTAACTCTAGCCGCCAACTGAGTGATTTTAATGCCCCTTTGTTTTCTTTTTCAAACTTCTACGTAGAGGAAAAAAATAAACCGGAGGACGCATAAAAAAACGGATAGGTTCACGGGGTAGTTTGTCGAAAGGGACAAGAGTGCTTTTCAATTTGCCGTAATTGAGATAAGTGTAGAGAGAGAGGAGGAGGCGAGCAGTGCTCGCTCCTTCCCCGAGGATATATAAGGATATAGCGTGAAAACCTTTAAGCTAATGCATCGCCGCTTCAATTGACTCCAAATTGCCTTGCACACTCACTCAAGCTGCCCGTACAAACTCGCTCACACACACAGCCAACCGAAGAGGGTCTAACCTCTTCTCCCTCAAAAGAGTCAGCCAACCTAACAGTCTTCCCCCTTTCCCCACCTACTACTCACCACCACCCTTCGGCAAAACCTACTCACGCCCTACGCAGGGATCCTGAGGAAGGGTGGGGAGATAGACGGGTGTCGTGGAGGAGGAAGAGGAGAACGGGACACCTCGAAATCTGGGATTAATTTAATTCCATTACGGTAATGAAGATACAAAATAGACTGGGAGACAGGCGGTCCATTATTCCACACCCCTTTCTCCCTCCTCCCCCTACCATACCCTCCCCAAAACGTAAACCAACCCAAACAGCATGCCTTCCATGCTTATAAAACCATGTGAACGTTTCACCCCTACCCATTCCCATTTCCCCTTACCCCTCGCCGTACGTATCCATCCCGTCCCACGTACCCTTAACCCACCCCCCCTTCCAAGGGACTCGCCCCAAACCCGTCGCAACCCAAGCCGCGGTGACTCTCGCGCCCCCCTCTCCGCCCCTCCCAGCGTTCCCTCCCCTTCGCACCCCACCCCAACACCCTCATCCAATTGATTTCCCCGCTTCCCTCATCCCGACTCTCCCTCCTTCCGTCTCTATCTTCTCACCCTGCTCTGCCGACCTCTTCCCGTAGATTATATCGAGCCCTTAACAGCCCCATTCAACCCATCCTTCCGGTTTCGTCTAGTCCCATTTTATTATACATCAGCCTCATACACGCGGGGGGTACGTCGGGGCGCGTGAGGTCCTTTTACGCCTTCCGTGTAAGCGACCTTTGGATTCCCTTATCCGCCTCTCTTCGTCTCCCTATTCTCTTCTGCACGCTGCCTTGCGAATTCCATGGGATCGACCCCTCTCCGTCAGATCACAGCGGTGACGACTATCCTTAATCATAGAAAGACGTGGAAAATACACATGCTGCTCGGTTCGAGATTTGATGAGCAACCTCTTAGAAATCGGTGCGGAAGGGTACGATACGTATGGCTCATTCACTGTAAAATTAGCCATTCCTCGAACCTGTATAATGAAGAGTAAAATACATAAAGATCATTCAACACCAAATCAACCATGCTCCGAATCTGAATAATGAAGGGTAGGAGACATCGTTCATTCCATGCCAAAACAATCATGCTCTGAAATTGAAAAACTGTACATTCTTTTAATTTCGGAACAATTGAACTGCAAATAACATATGAAAGTGTTTTAAATGGCGTT
Source organism: Ceriagrion tenellum (assembly GCA_963169105.1). Taxonomy (NCBI): domain Eukaryota; kingdom Metazoa; phylum Arthropoda; class Insecta; order Odonata; family Coenagrionidae; genus Ceriagrion; species Ceriagrion tenellum. The sequence continues at coordinate 56,351,205 of OY720636.1, read as the reverse complement.
TTGTTTATCAATTCCTGTGTTGATTTCCATTAAATTTGAAAAACATGGTAGCAAATTCCACTAGCAAAGCATAGCATAAAGGACAATATTATTTAGTTTAATATATGTAGGCTATTGATAAGGGTTTCATCTTAAAGGTCTTATAATCAGCCTCAATTTTGTACACAGATGCACAAGATTCCGATATAAAATTTCTTTATGGTTGTTAAAAAATTAAAATTCTCACAGAGTCACACAGAGTCGACATAATATAGACATATGCACAAAGTTGGCTCGCGGCGTTGCAGTGGACTTGTGAATACCAAAAATAACATGGCGTTCAAGTATGAGAGTAAAATGAAGCACTGACAATAGCGTAAAATTAGTTTAGTTTTAAGTAAATTTACGTGAAGAATCGGCGATTATAAGCCTATGACAGAAAAAGTTCGCTCAGGAATTTAAGATATTCCGGGGAATAAATCAGTTATATTGTTATAACTACCGCTGAGCTTACATTCTCGATAAATGAGCAGCATATATTCGGCAAAAAATCAAACTTAAACTAACGCAACAAAGATATACCTAGTACTCTACCAGTATCGTTCGGCATATGAAAAAACTATTCACAATAATTAAATAGGGATACACAAGGCTGGTAGTTTTGAGAAACGGTACCATGTATCGACAGATGGTGAAACGAAAAACTCAACAAGACACTGGCCATGTCCCTTTCATAGAATTTCGGGCTTATGGATAAATTTTCAATTTTACTCTGAGACAATCATACGTCTCTTGAACTTCCGCCTCCAACTTCACCTCGGGGATTAATAAGCAGTTTGATATCTAATGACTGATAAAAATGTTTCGTCCTTCGTTTCGGGAGAGAGAGAAAAAGAGATGGAATAGGATGGGATACAATAAGAATTGGGAAAAAATTTGAAAACGATGATTGACTGTCGAAACCTAGTTTCTTTTACGAGGAAAATTGATTATAAATTACGATATTTATTTTTCATTAATATAAAAAGGTCAAAAATGGCTCTCAGTTTGTCTTGCGTGAACTTTCCGTCACCGAAATACTTCTGATTATTCTTCTTGGGAATTACTAGGATTGACAATAATAAGAGATTTAAGTGATAAAAACGGTGGAATACACACTGTATATTCGAGTTCATTCGATATTACTCATGCGATACCATTTCAAGTGACGCATTAAATGGCATGGATGAGAGCGTGAACTTATAGGCGACTCTGATGTGAACTGTCCCCACTCTATTTCCGGGCAGCCAACCGTGCAAGTCAGGTTCTCTGGTAAAATTACCTTAGATGAAAACTTAAAATAGAAAAGAGCCGTAGGACTAATACGTAACTAAAACCATGGAAAAGGTGGACATTTAAAAATATTTTAATTTAGAGTATACAAATATGGATAAGGAGAGAGAAGATTAGCAAGCAAATATTAAAGACTGATGACTCATCATAAGACAATGCAAATCCATTGGGGAAAAAATCAACGTAGAGACGCACTAAAAGAAGAAATATATAAAATGCTTTTGAATTCAAAACAATGAATATATTGATATAATATCAGAAATTCTTTACCAAACAAATATTAAATCATTTAAGTATTAAATATTAAAGATTTAAAGGCTTTCATCTCACAAAAATATTGAAGAAGTACTGTTGAAAGATATTGTTGATATCTCCTCATCACTGATTAAAACTTACAAAGAAGCAATGGCTTGAATTCTCCACCGGGGCGGGACCCATCCCAAATTTTCTCATAATGTGTACAGCATATTGCGATAAAAATATACCAAGTACGCCGTAGTTGTCTTTTTCTTATCTGATTTCCCTCCAGTACACATTTTGCTCGCGACTCCAAAGCATAAAAATTGATCATCCTTCCGTTTCATTTACCCAGCATTCTCCCATTCAATCCCAGCCTATAGGGACCTTTTTTGCCCACTAAATCCACCGGCTTTGCTTTCAATATTCTCCAAGAACTTCCTTTCTACCTTAACAATTTCTAGTACCTTTTCGTGTGGCTTTCTTTAATAAAAAGTGCATTTTCACCATCCTTCCTTGCCCTCATATCTCAATCACTGTATTCGCTCCATTAGAGCCTAGATTTTGCAACAATGCGCTATATTCTACTCTTCATAACAGAATTTTTACAGCAAATTCTAAAATATGATTCTTTATCTTAGGTTCTTAGCTTCGTTTCTTTTCTTAAAGTATATTCATATTTTTATCTGAACTTATTCGTCCTGAATGTGAAGATGAATATAGAGAGACACAATTTTAGGGATTTTCAGGTCAACTGTAGGGTGACACTATTTTTAGTCATCGCCCCCAAAAACTGGGGGAAAAGATTCGAGAAGAGTTTGATATCGAGCGTAGTGTTTCAGGGACATGAAAAGTGGACTCTGAGAAGACGGATTAGGGAAGACGGGAGTCTTAAGAGATGTGGTTGTGAAGAAGGATGGAGAAATTTTCACGAAAGAGATGAAGTTCAAGCATAACGATCAGGGGAAGAAGGAGTAGCTGCTTGGAACGGACAGAGGCAAAGGATATTTTATGGAAGTTTTAGCTGGCCTTTTCTCTTTCCCTAATGACACCCATATTCGAATTTTACTTTAAAATTAAATCATCAGTAAGAAGTAGAAAGTAAATACTGTATTATAAATTAAGCAAAAACTTTGCTTCTAAGACTAGAAATTTTAATATTAAACTACTCCCCCATATTTGAGGTTTCAACTAATTAGTTTCACGCATTGCATAGGAAACATTATCACAACAAAAGGCTAAGTTTGGAATGTTATAAAAGTAACGCAGTGAATAAAAATAGTTTTTATAAATAACATGGAATAAAAATAAAACTAGAAAAATTTACAGTTCTGACACGATTTATGCGTCTGAACTTTCTTTGCTTTAATTATGACTCATTGGAGGGCACAGCTGTACTATATTCCATAGAAAAATGTTTATTTTATTCGAAAATATCTCGAATGTAGTGTAACAAGCGGTTAATACAATTAATTATATGAGACATTTTTCCTTTAAGGAGACCAAATTCGTTCGATTTTATTATGTCTTAACTACCAATAATTGTATTCAAAGAAAGAATGCTGAATGTCCTTAAGTGACAAACTTAACTCATTAAAATGTAAATCAGGTGAAATTGCCCAATATTATGCGAAATCAATTTTTAATGTAGCTCTGAAGAAGTAAAAAATAAATATGCGAAATTTCGGCGAAAGAGCAATGAAGCAATGATGAGCAATTATTCTTTTTGGGCCCATATCTATGGAAAAAATAATTTTATTAATACGTAAAAAGAGAGGAAGAGTTAGACAAAATGAATTAGGGTATATGTTGAGTTAATGAGAAGAAGTGAAAATAGAATTGTTTGAAAAGAATGAAATCTGAGGGTAAACGATCTGTAAAACCAATCCCAGAGATGGAGTGACCTTTAGAAACCCTGTTCACAACGGCAACAATCCCTAGAAACAATGTACCAATAAAGGAAATATGAGGGAAATGAAGACTGCAAACAAAGTCTCCAACATCTAGGTCGGAATGGTAACGATGGAACTGCATACCCTCGCTACTCAATCGAATTGCCCCGTTCCTCTATTTGCGTTAAATCTCGGCCTATCAATCCAAATACGAGTCACCAAACCTTTCGTGACAGCACCAGGATAAGACGAAGCCGACACTTGCATTTCGAGGCGAATTATCCCCGGAGTTTATCAGTTTCATCCATTACTCGCCCGCCACCCCACGCTTCCTCCGAGGGATTCCATTTGCGCGATCCCGGCCAGGGGCGGGGGAATAATCGGCACAAGTCTCCCTCAATTCCCGTTCGCCTTACTCCTATAGTATGTTCGACCCGCTCCGCCCACGGCCAATAAAAGCCCCACCCTTACCATTCCTCAGTCTACCGTGGGGGAAGGAGAGGGAACCCTTTTGTCCTTTTGTTAAGGGATTTTCCAACCCTTTTCTCCATCTTCGAAGATTATTTCATCCCCAAACAGAGGCGGCCCTCTTCCATTCTTCCATTCCCCTTATTAAATCCTCTCTCTTTCTATCTTATTTTCTCGATCACCCACCTATTTTCGTTCGCACAGCGTTCCCTTACCTCCTCCCTAAGCTCACACGCACCCCTTGGGAGACCAGACGCATGGAAAAACTTAAGAACGTTCCAATTACGTTAAAGTGGGTCCCGTCCCCTGTCCTCGAGTCGGTGATACATATTAAGGAACCCTTGTAGCATCTTTTTTTACATCAAGGGTGTAAAGGGTGACGGAAAAGGATTTGCCTTTTTTATAATGAAATTTTTCCCACATCCTCCTTTCACGAAAAAAGGGGTTTGACTTAATGCGGAACATTTACGGTAACTTCATTTCCGGAGGTATGGAGGGCGGATGTTTTAAATATGTCGTCGAATCCGTACCTCGGAGGGAATATTTGAATTTCAAATATGGCGCGATTGTTATTCTTCTTCCCCCTCTAGGTGAGGAGAAATAGAGATTTTTCCCAGCTTTCCGTAAAGGGCTACTTCCTCTCAAGCGAAAATGCAACGACAATATTTTTTTAATCAACTTTGGAGGAATGGTCAACTCGTGGGGATGAATTGGGGAATGCTTCCATTGGGTGAGAAATGTCAAATGCGTCTGCTTTTCGCTCGCTTGCCAAGTGAATGCATGGAGTCAAATGGAGGGTTTAGAATGAACACCTTCATAAGGCTCAGCCCAAGAATGCAACCAAATTAGACATTTAATTTTAAGATACGGGCAATATCCACGGTATTAGCTTTACGCAGTCACCTGCAGGAAATGTCAACCCCCAAATTCGTTTTACGTATAAGATTTGAATTTCATCAATTAATATTTCATCCTCTGAAAGACTCCATGACGAAAGTAAAATGTAACTAACTCAGATGCACAAATATCGAGAAGGAAAAATTACTATTTCAGTTGGCCAGACATTACTAGAGAACATGCAACTTAAATTGTAATGTGCTATTAATAATATAAATTATCTAAATAATCAGCAGTAATGGTGATGGATTCAAATGGTATATACACGGTATTTCATAGGTTGTCACCTCTACAGAACACTATCATTAAATATCGGTATAAATGAACCGAAAACAAATACGAACGTGTTTTCCACACTTAGAAGGAAAAAGTGTCACGTAATATTGCATTTTAAAATAAATTAGAAAGCTATTCATTTTAAAGGCTTCTTTGAGCGGCTGACACGATTAACAGTGCCTTCTTAAATATTTGAAGCTTCCCTGTACGACCAAAGAGCAAAACGACGCGAAATAAAAGGCATGAGAATATCTGGAGCAATCGTGAATTTAATTGAATCTAACCGCCATTACCTACATAACTATCTTGATTATTTCCACCGTATTTCCAATTATTCCCACTATGAAATGTTCCTCCTCTCTCCATTGTACATTTTTCCATTGTAAGAATTTTCCCCTCGTACTGGCTAAGACTAATAATACAGACTGATCGGCGGAATTCCCATAATCCGTGCGCGCAACTGGACTAAAAAAACATGACCAACGCAGGCCGTATGAGTCGTCCACTCCTTCTCTTTTTATTTCTCCACTCGCCCACAGACGAATGGCATCAGTGCTGCAGATTTCGTTAATAATATATGAAGTCGTATCGACCCGTGTTCTGCGCGCTGGAGAGCAGCCATTCGCTATCACACAAGGAACGGCGTATACGGCACAAATTGTATTAGGACGATATCAATTCGCTGAAGAACATTATTTAGCCGTCATATTTCCCCAAAGCTTCCAACATTCTTCCCTCAAGGAGAATGCTCAAGACCTAAATTACATGCCGTCAAAAAATTAATGCTCAGCTCACCGTAAAGGATTTTTGAAGACGGAAATTAAAACTGTTATTGTCGTAAATAGGCTGTTTATCATTAACAAATTTTTTACACTGTGGATATTAAAGCATAATAAGCGGTCACTAAATGCAAGGAACTCATCCTACTAGGCAATAGAACCAACTAAAATTGTCCAATACTTGAGTGACTTTAGAATCACCGAAAAATACTTGGAGAAAAAAATTAATTTGTTTATATTTCTGACAGTACATCTTTTCTAATTTCATGGTATCGCCACACATAGATATTAAGTGAAGTTAAAGGCATGATAGAGCCAAATAAAAAAGTCCAATAATGCAGAAATAAAATGAGCAATTTTCCACAAAGATAAAATTTACTACGACTCGGGTCTCAATATTTATACATCATCATCACTAATTATGTAAGTTTCAATATTTATACCTCATCAATGCTGATGAGGTATAAATATTAAAACTCGGGTTGTCATATATTTTATATTTGCGGAAAATTGCTCATTCTATATCTGCATTATGCAAAAATTCCACTCAATTTCGCAAGAATCTTCGGATTTTTTAACGGTTCAATGATTTTTGATTCACCATGAAGAATATGGTAGAATACGCTATCAAAACGTCAGTGCAGTCCAACATCATTGCTCGGGTGGAAACCAGAGAACCTTTCATAGTCAGCATTCACTAGGAAAGACTTGCATCTTACATCACCTCAATATTTTCCCAAGTTTCTATTGCCTTAATGTTTCTCTCGCAATATAGCTAAGATCAAACTAAACTCCGAGATGAATAGGTACGGGGGCACTTGGATGGGCTAGGTAAGGTTCAGTGAAACTGTTCTCGGACTTACCATTTTGCTCGAAATCGTGTTACAGAAAAATTTAAGAGCTTTCATTCACGAATACATATGAATTCAGTTTTGTTTCATTCTTAAATACTCATTCTTCAGAGGAAGTTAATACTTCCAATACAAGTTTATCATTCCGTTAATCATTAACAGCTCACAAGTTACAAGATTAGACTGCACCGGCGTCATAATCTAGTGATCGTACCCCTGATAACTACACCTCATACGACAATGTTAATGTAATGACGAGCACTGTTCTTCACTTGCATCGAAGATCCCAAAGAATGCTCTATCAATTAAGGAAAAGTTTTTTGCGTAACAGTGACTTACTGGAAAGAAATGGTAATGGGATTTAGAAAAGAGCCCAAATGGACCGACGGAAAATTTTCGTCCCAGTAAATTTCATCGTTCCGATGAGAATCCAACCCGATGAACAAGAGTGGCCCGTAAACTATAGCACAAACCCTCCCTGAATTCTACCCCCTTCCAATCAGCTGCGGATTCCACTCACACTGATGGCACCTGAAAAGTTCAAGCAAATAACCGTCCACGCGCTCCCTTTTAAGCCATCCATTTGCGTCCTCGGGGATAAAGTTCGCGCACAACGTGTCGGTCCCATGGTTTCGAAATGTTACCCTCGCCCATTGTCCACCGGAGGAAAATTGGCTGTACCCCTCTCCTCTCACGGTCACCTGGGAAGCTCCGACAACAACAAACCTCCATTCCCATAATAGAATTTAAAAAAACCCTCTTCCCAATCCACCCTCGTTCGCCAACCTAACATTTCCGCTCCACTTCCAACCAGGAGCGGTTCTTTATGAGGACTTGCTCATTGACGAGTTCAGCGGCCACCGCCAGTTTGCCCTGACGCCGACCCCCTTCCCCCCCTTCTCTCAATTTCACTGCATGGCTCCAAAGAGGCAATTCTTGCTCAGGGCTGTGTGATAGCACATCTCTACGTGCGCGTTTAGACGGGGAATCAGCCCTTAAAAAGTTGTACATGAGAGACGCAACCTACAGAAAATTTCATGAGTTTCGCCTCATTATAAAGAAAAAGATCTCTTATTTCAAACTATTAAAAAATATCAGTCCCTTATACCACTACTTTTCTAGTAATGGTTTAAAAAAATTGACTCCGTTTTCCTTGGGATATAGCATGGCAGGGAGCCCCTGAAATCAATGGTAAAAAAGCGGAAATACTGTGCCTGTGGCTAAAGAAATATAAAGACGTGTAGCTCGTATGGTCTCTTGATTATTATTTTTTTCACTCCGCAAGACTTTACGCATAACCGTAAAAACAACCTTAGATAGCAAAGATTTGATGAGTGTACAGCGAGAAATAAATAAGTTACACCCTCAAATAGGTTGGTATATTTAGTAAATTAATGACGAAGAGATGTCATCAAAACTAAGTTTTAATGACGAAGAAATGTTATCAAAACTAAGTCAGGCATCAAAACTAAGTTTTTTTGTAATTGATGTGACTATTTTACTTCATGCTTCTTACGGCTGCCGATATTTTACACAAGATTCTAATTGGTCACTATAATAGCTAGAGAAAAATCTTCCCCAAAAAATATTAAGCTCGTTAAAATCAATCACTCCGTTTTTACGGGAGATTTCATATATTTCAGCCATTGAGAAAATCTATCTAATAGCAAAGATCTCATCACAAAAAACGATCATAATCCGTTAGGCTCACAAGGTACTTGAGATAAAACACCGTGAACATAATGCAGTATCTTTACAGCTAGCACATTCCCACCAGAGTCCTGGACTACAATGAAGAATTGATCAAAAATTTAGAACCAGCTGTTCACAGATCCTGGCCTCCTGTGACATTAACCTAAAAAATATTTTAGAGCTAAAACTTCGTATCTAAAACAGTGCCTACCTTGAATGTAGTTAAAGTTCCGACGAGTGTTTTCATATGTATACAAAAAGTTTTTTGTCACCTTAATGCAGCACATGACAGAGTTGAAGTTACTGCACGGCAAGTTCCGCGGTCTTTTCCACAAGACATTACTACGTCAAAGGGCCACACACAAATGCGACCATCTAAAATTTGCCTCGTATACCTTAAAATTATTACGTATGTATTTTAATGTTAATTTTATTAGTTTGCCCATTGAAAAGGTCTACATGGGGATGAGTATACCACTCAAAATGTGATTCTGTAATGGACATGAATTCGTCAAGAACTTGAAATTTGATGTCCTATTCATATTTCCTCTGACACAGTTTCTCCATTGGCTTCTAAATTTATTTAATTATGGAAAGTTATGCTCTATCAATATATCATACGTCAAGAATGAATCAGTTCTCAAATTTGATCGCAGGGTTGTTGTTCGGCAAAAAATTCCCAGCTTCTGATCAATTGAATCTTGGTCACTATAAATCCAACACTACAAGATATTATTCCAGTGTTGCCTGTTACTATCATCCATTGCGTCTGGCGATCATAAGAGGTGGAATTTTTTCCATTGTTTCTTAGTTGGCTGGCGCCACTACTACCGTGTACTAAAGTAACAGGTTTCCAATAATATTCTATTGGACCTTGCTTGGATGTAAGCCAACAGTTATCACTTTCCTTGCTCCATTCGATGGATGGCTCTAAGGATTCATGATACGATCAATCTTTGAAGGACAAGGACCTTATAAAAAGTAGTAAAAGATAATTGCCATACATGCTGACTGAAAAACATCTTCATGTCAAATTTTCATTACTAGAATCAGCATGTTATACATGACTGAAGCTAGACTATTTGCGATCAATTCTGTGATAGGTATGAGGCAAAATTTATTCAATTACGAACAAAATTGACCAAAGTCATGAATATATATTATAACTGGGAATGAGGACGCATTATGATCTCAATCAAAGTTCCAAATAAATCCCCAATAAATCAACCAAAATACACCAGGGTTATGGAAAGATGGATCCAAATTTTCCCTTGAATAAAAGAAAACCATGAGGAAAAATATCGAATTACCGTAAATTGTGGTAGGATTAGGAATCTTCCCATATGCTATGGAGTATATGGCAACTCAACACACAATAAATGATGAGCGGAATATCTATACCTCTCTTTTAAGGATTTTACGAATACTGAATAAAGAAAACACATCCTTTCGCAAAGCAAGTAGAATAACATAAGAAAAAGCTAAAAAGGATTAAATAAGTGAAATTAGTGAAATCACACAAGTCGATACAAGAAACGTCAATAGAATGTCTTACCACCGAATCATCTCTAATATGGCCATAGCTAAAATCCATCAAGGAAAACAACCGGATTCCATTATAAAACCAGAAAATGATTCCGAGTGTACTATTTCAACGGTTTGGCTGCAATTGCAAGTCATGTAGGATTAATAGTCCATATGTTTGGCCGTAATAATCCGCGCAACACACCACAGAGGGGAAGAGATAAGAAAGAGAGAGAGAGAAGCAGGAAGTGTGAATCCCTATAAAACATTGACGAGGAGAAAACTAATTTATAGAGCCCTTCGTAAGGACCCCATTTATAGTAACTCCGCCACCGATGGGTTTCTTTCCAGGGTCCCCAGAACGATATAACACAGTGCCCCAGCCACCACACCATTGAGATCCCTTCTAAACGACTCCTTAACGACTGCACCTCATGGCGGGAACCTCATGTGCATTCTAACAGGACTGGTTCTACAACTCTAGGTCCCAACCCATTAATGAGTCGCAGGAGATGTTCTGGTAGGTTGAGTCACGACCGGTGAGGTCCACAAACAAATATTTTTGATTTTGTCTGCGGAATACAAGTAAGAAGCAAATAAAAATTTAAGGAAAAAACCGCAAGGAAAATGTATAAACGAAAAGCAAAAATAAAGTATTTTATTGAACAATTGGGAGGGATTTTAACTGGGCGTTTGTAGTGATTTAGCCTCTTCAAATCCAGCCTTCTCTGAGAGTGCGCTCGATGAATACGTCAGACGTAAAAACTTCTACCACACGTAAAAAAGGACAAGGTTCAAATGCTTTACTGACACTTAGCGCTCCACGTAAATACTGAGGAAAGGTGAATCGATGAACGACATAGCGTCTATTAAATCTTGCAAAATAACGAAATCTCCTGGGTCGTATGTGACACATGGGGTATGAATAGGATATACATATTGCGTGGGTCGCGAACATTTTTCTAACTGTAAGGTGGGTCCCATTACAATAAAGTTTGAGGACCAGGCGTCTTGCCACCGCCGGTCAAAGTGGTTACGTCATTTTAGGGAGATCGAAAACTGGGGTCATTTGCACCCTTGAGTACTGGGCTTGGTTGGTAACAAAAGGCCTACAAGGGAAAGGAGGGAGGATTAAGCCATATCGACGTCAGACTATTCCAAACGAGAAATGCCAAGGGGTCCACAGTTTAACGTTCCATCCTGGGGTCGGAAAGGTGCATTAAAAGAAGTCTCCTCATGGCACCCAATTCGATGGGTAGGAATTCCTTCAACTTAATCTTCGCCATAACCGGTATTCAAACCCGGGCGCAAGGGGTGGGAAGCTACAATACCAAAACCGATTTCCTGGCTTACCTCGCTCTCACTTCTGCCAGCGAAAGCAAAATCTGATCGAAAAAATATTCGGGGAACATATATTAGAATCTTACATCGAGCATCACGGAAGTATTAGTCCCGTTAGCAATCGCGCAACCAGTCTACATTTAATCCATTCCCGGCGAATGATATTTGAAACTGGGATAGCACAAAACTATCATCATCAACGGTAAACACCAAGGGGATGAATTTTTCCTCGTGAAAATCATTTGACATGACCGGGAATCGAACCCGCATCTCCCAATTTCCGATCGCGTCTTTGAGCCAGTTGCACCACCAAGCAATTTTAACTTCGGGAGAATTTCAGGGGGTGTGTACAGGAAATTCGCATTGAGTTATGATGGGTTGGTGGTGTAACTGGCTAATACAACTGACCCAAAAAATTGGGAGATCCAGTTTCGAGTCCCGTTCAAGCCAAATGAACTTTTCACGGGGAAATTCAACCTCCTGATTTACAACCTTGCACCAGTGCGAGTAAATTCTTATCGCATCATTTGTGGATTTCCGCAGTTGAAAAATCATCTCCAGTCATCAATTCCAACAATATTTTGTCGCAGGTCTCCACACCCCCATAAGTCAACCATTTAGTTCCAATTAAGGGTTCATTTTGACGTACCTATCACGTGATCCGACTGATGCAGTCCACTTTACTTCACGAAGAGAGTGGACTAGATAGTGGCGACGGAGAAAAAGGAGCTGGTTTTTATGTACAATTATATCCACCTAACACGGTAACTGCGCACAATTTTTCCAGAAATTTCATAAATTTTATGACAGTATTGTCGGAGATTATTTCTACTTCGCGTTAACGTACATAAATCAAGGCAGTGCGATTACAGTTCCCCCACCAACATTTATGTTTTCGGCAAATCATTCACGCAACTGATCCATTCATTACGGCTCATTGCGCATTTTAACGGGTACAACATTCCCCAGCGCCATCATACCTTGAGTTCCCCAGTATTTTCGTCGCCGTTCAAAATATTTCTATTTTTGGTATTCCGAGACATTGCTCCATATTCATTCTTCCTTTCATTATTGTTGTTAAGAGGCAGTCATATTGATTCATGAGACAACTATCCGACCTCGATGGCAGAGGAATTACGTACCCGATGACTAACTTCGACTCGAACCCCGCCTAGATGGGTACTTCACCATACAGGCGATTGATGCAGATGTCATTTATCACGAGATATTTGTAATAAAGGTCTATAAAGTCTCATTATCCCTCAAATAAAGGTGTAATCATTTCTATCAATATGTGCCACACTTGAAATACCACCCTTTGGCTCCAAAATAGGTAATGAGATTCCCCATGAAAATGTTTCACCTCCACTGGGATTCAAACCGGTGCATTCAGGATGAGAAGCCAGCCCCTATTCCATCCAACGCAACACCGACACGATCCCTCACTACCGGACGGCGTTGCCACGAGCCAAAGCCACCGGCAACAGGGGGGATTTGGAAGTGTGATACAGAAGGGGGGAGTGGTTATGGCGGCCAAGCGTGGAGACGGGTGGGAACGGGGAAGACGGAGGGGGGTACGTGGAGGTGGGGTATGAGGGGGGTCAATCTAGCAAATTGGGGGAAGTGTACTTTTGGCAGGGATGAATGGGAGGGCGAGCGCGTGTGTGCTGTATAGGGGTTAAGCGGTGGGCGGGATGGGGAAGGTTTGATTGTTGGAGAGGAATGGTATGGTGGGAGGGGATGGAGAGGCGGGGGAGGGGGGGTAACGCGGAGTTTTCTCCTGGGGAGAGGAGACGGGGGAAGAGCTTTAGAGTTCCCCATTCCTACGGGAGGGGAGGGCAATAGGGGTCCAAACGGGAGAGTAAAATGTTCCCAGACTATAAAAGAAAAAAATAATTCTCCACCACGGCTGAATTACCGTGGGGGCCACAGCACTTGAACGGGGGTAGGGAAGAGAAACCTAGCAACTGGGGGACGGATTTTTACGCGCATGAAGCAGAGAGGGAGCTCCATCTGAGGTCATGAAAAACTTGAGTAGTTTCAAGCAATTTATCAAAAACCAATGAATTGCAATGACGCTGTGCATTATATATTAGTACATAGAATACAATGAATATATTAAGCGATAAATCCGTACCGTTTGCGGGGGAAATGTGATCTCAATCTACATGCTAGCATAACAACTGATTCAACACATCCAGGCTCAATATTGTATATGTTTGTCATAATGAATACAGTTCAGCAGAATCGCACCATTACTCAGGCTTAAATTTACTACAGGTCTTATATCTGATGATGACTCCGTGAGTAGAAACGTGAAGCGCACGGTAAATTTAAGATTGTGGAAAAAACGGTTCTGTCGTTTACATTATGACTTAACAATAGCGTGCATTATCAATGCTCTACTTATAAAATTAATAAAAGTATAAATTTTAACCGAGGACCCGTAAATCTCGTAAGCATTCATAAATTTACTATCCAGAATGGCGTCAAAATTAAGAACAAGGCTCCAATTTTGATGAAAAATTTCTAATAATTCTCCACCACTTCTTCTACTTCTAATAATTTTCAGTGCGGATGTGGGATGTCTAAGACTGGCGGGGATGGAATCAAATAACAGTTAACAAATATTTCTATGCAATCGGATCATGTCCCATTCGTTAAGTATAGGTCGAATGAAGTTGTAAAATACGCAGGAAATTGGAAGTAATGACGCCATCATAGGAAAGAAAATGGCCTCTAAGTTAAGATGTAAAATCAGGAGACGCAGTCATGGTGCAAAACTAGTGATTGTCTCACATGAAATTGTGCAAGGAGTCAGCGAGTGAGATCAGTTAAAATCGAAGAGATGATACATAGGGATAAAAATCCTGAAACAAGCTTCTCTTAAGCTAACTATATTTGACCGATTAATCTAGTGACATAGGAGAAAATTCATTTTTATCGTATTGAAATAAAATATTAATTTCTGGGACAATTTCTATACACCGTACGAGTGTAATTCAAGAAATTGCTTCCTTTTTTCGGCCAATAAATAAATACCTATCTTCGACTTATAATCGAATCAATGAATAAGATGACTTTTACGGGATCAATATTTCTGCGTATTGGCTGCAAAAAACAGCATGCATCTCAACTGCTCAAGAGCCACGAAAAACATATGCCGATAAATTCGTTAGATATACAATTTAAATTTCATATTCGGACCAATCACGGCCCAATACACTAGGTACTTCCGCTTAGCAACTAGTAATAGTAATGCATTTTAATAGGCCAATTGAATCGCACAATATCACATAACCAGTGGTGAAAGAGGAGTTTTGACAATTTTTACTCCTCGGTTTACACTCAAGTCGAGGATCTTAAGTCGATATATTAGTCCGCCCCAAGAGAAGATTTCGACTAATACTCGACGACAAACTGGATTCCAAAACAAGATAATGAATGCCAACGCTTAAAGGATTCAGGATGGAAAATCATGGAAGTTATCCTGAATCTTTGAAGTTCAGAATGTCATTCACGGGATGTTTAGGAAATTTTCCGGCGACGACAACTAAGTCAACGACTGCTACAAGTTGTCAAGGAATCGAAATGGATGTTCATTGCGATATTTGATCAATTCAATTTTTAATTAACTCGTTATCTTCCTTGAAGTTTCAAGCAAAAAATACGGTATCGTCGCAGACACTACGAGATAGTTTTCGCGAGTCGACCTACGAGATTCTCTCCCGTTCTATTCTCCACCGCTATCTGTACCACAGTAATCAATGTCGATTATTTGAATATTGCAGCAGACTGATATTTTTCATAACTAACCGATACAGTTTCTGCAAGCCGATCTGAACAGCGAAATGCCACTTGAAAGTTTATAGATGTATGTATTAATTATTCATAATGATACATGAATGTATTTCATAATTTAATAGGAGAATATGTTGTAAAATAATCGTTTATTGCAACAAAAATGCTAGAATAGTGATAAGAGGAGCACGGATTTTCATATTTTATTATATCTCTATACTATAATAATTTTAACCTCTGTAAACGTATGCTACCGTCGCTGAAACCGATTGGGATTTAATAAAATACACAAAAAGCTGTATAAATTCTTCCTTGCCAACTACGAGCGTCACAACATTGCTCAAATTGGCGCCTAAGTCAGTCAATTATATTCAAGAGAGAAGTGAGGCTCAGATTGTTATTGGCGAGGCACTGCAAGAGATAAAGGCTGACAGGAGGGAGTGAGAGGTGAGGGAGAATAAGAGCCGATGTGGAGAGGGGCACGTGAGAAGAGTGCATTGGGGAAATGGCAGGGGGGATGGTGGGTAGACGATAGCGACCGTCTGCCCTCCGAACGAGGAGGAGGAAAATGGAGATAAACTCCCGCTAAGCGTTTATACACTTACACCCTCCACTTAAACGCCGACCGACCACCCACTCGACTACCCCTCCCCATACCAATCTAAGTCAACCAAGTAGCTAAAGCGCCTTCCACACGGGCGCAAATTGGAGACGGTTTTAACCGGGCCCATTGGCTTTAATAGGCCCGTTGATTGGTGGAGCTCTAGATTAACGATCTTTCCGCTTGTTGGGGCATGGCAGGGGCGGAGGAAGGCGGAACTAAATTAGGGGCCGAATGCGCCGGAATAGCTGCCGCACTAGACGACACACCTGTCCTTCCGTTAAAGGTTACGGCAGGGGGAAGAGAAGAAAAACGGGAAAGAAAAGACTAGGAAACAAATAGGTACGACGAGTTTCCGTGCAGGAGAAGTTTATTTTTATTTCACAGGACTCAATCAAGTGAGTGGGTGCGCGGGTATTGTACCAAATGGGAGCCTCTCAAACCTGGTCAATCGCACGCCCTTCTTCGGATTTTCATGGCGGGAATTCCAATTCCCGAGAAAAGCTGGACGGGAATAAGGGTAAATCGGCACTGGAAAATTTGGCGAGAGTGGAGTTCTTGAGAAGTGAGTAGGGAAATGTTAGGAGCAAAGTCTCCCGCCGGAAATCCGTAATAGCCCGACCCAGGAAATTTCCACATTTTCTCGTTCCCGAATCCCGGGATATGTAGTCCAGGGAAACCCGAAAAATTGCTTCTTGAACGTGTAATGATACTATTGCTAGTATTTTAAGAAACCCCTAGTTACTTAAGCTCTATTACTTAAATCAAACTAAAATGATGTTAATATGAGATGAAATCGGGTTGGGTAGCTGCAAGAGTAGCACCTTCCAGTCCCAGAGAACAGGGATTGAATCCGGGAATTGGCGTAAGGATCCCCAGTTGGTAGCCATGTGTATCAAAAATGACAGTTATTCACTATTGAGAATTATCTGGGAAAATAAAATGTAAAAGATGATTTCGGTACTTACATGAAAATACGACTTCCCCGTCTCGATTCTCACAAGTTCCTAAATAGCGGCAAATCGAAGTAATCCTCAACCGGAAAAAATCAATTTTATGCTCTATTGACACTGAAAAATCGATTTTTATAAAAACTAGAAGATTAAACCCATTGCATTTCATCAGGAAAATAAAAAAATAAAATGTTACATATTCTTGAAAGAATCTACCCAATAAAAATTACAAAACGCATATACTGTAGAGCAAACATTAATCAAATATGGACAAGTTAATAGAGGCGAAAGATTTGAGCAGTCAGCGAGCCTAATTATAGCATAAACAACTGCGATGAAATATTATGAATAAGTTTCCCCTTCATTCACCCAGGTTTTTATGGTAAATTTAAGGTAGATTAGTAAAACTTTCCCTTCTTCTGTCAACCTTATTAAGAATGTAAGGGGGAAGTTTAAAATGATCATTTTTTTTCCAAATTTCAATTAAATTTTTTTAAACAAGCTCATACCAGTCATTCATTTTCATGCCAAAATTCCACTTCCTGATCAAAAATCGGAAACAAGTGCTGAATGAAAGACTAACAATCATGCGCTATTTTCATGTAATTTGAACTGCACCCCATTACTGCAATTTGCCGTTAAATGTTTTAGTGGGAGAAGGAGACTTAACAATACTTCAATAAATGGAGTTGGGAAAGTGTAATTGCCACTTAGGCAATCATCAGCGGCACTGTGATAGAGAGGGTGTTGCCAATTCTCGTTAAACGGGGTTGTGACTCAGTTTCACAGTTTTCCTTTTTCCTCTAAACATTCCAATTTAAATTTAATGCCGTCCCCACAAATGGTGCTTGGGTATATTCAAACCGATTACCTCACAATGGGATTCGTTCCAAGTTTTCGGTTTCCGCTTGAAACTTCGGGAGCTGCTGCCCTCAACTATGTTAATTACAATAATTACATAAACCAGTTTAACTTGCCGTAAACGTGGAATGGATGGTAATTCGTTTTCGTCATGCATACCCAACTAATCGTTCGTAGAATTGATCAAGGACGGGAGAGATTCAGAAGGCGCAAGATGTACCATTGAGTTGAATTCAAGCAAGATAAACCGAATTAGTTAATACCACGCACGCAAGGGGAAATGCAGTTAGTATGAAGGCTTAAGTGCAAAATTAGTTTTGTTTCCAGCTTTTGACACCAGTGTGCCCCGTAATGCAAATAATCAAATCTCAATTCTCCAAGCAATAGCTCAAAATATCGAACTCTCCAACTGCATTCGGAATAACAATAACCAACCTCGTGCAACCGAAGTGCATATTAAATTTTTATCATAATAAGAGCCTACCCAGTATAACGACTTTGACTCTCAAATAAGGCAATGTTCACTATTCTTCTCCGACATTATTATCTTTCCTAAAATGTTCCTTGAACACTGGTGCTTGAAAAACATCCAAATTTCGATCGGTTTGAAAAATAATCTTTCAGAATGGTCTGAAACACGTTAAATTTAATCATTTATGAATGATTTAGCCCTGAGATATCATTAACAGGAAAGCAACTAGACTCTACGGTTTGAATTTCACTGTTGATAGGACACATTACTTCGTGAGGTCTACTGAGCCAAAGTTAGTTGCGGAATACATAAATGATTTGGCACGTAGTCAAATGGGTGCAAAGGTTCACACTAGAGAGGTTAAATTCGACAAGATTAATCTTCTGACTTAAACGGTATGCGAGCCCGGATTTCCCAATTAAGATCACTCCATAGCATACTATTTCGTATTCCTTAATGAATGTAGGTTGAAAAACTTGGCCGTACAAAAACCACATTGGGTTCCTCCGCGCCAGCGTCTTGGTAAGAGGTACAACCTTGGTACTACTACATTTTGGAGTGAAGACGAGGACATCTGGATTGCAGGCACCCTTTTTGAAACTCGCATTGAATCTGGATTACAGGAACCCTTTTTGAAACTCGCATTGAACTAAGAATTTTGCCGTGTAAGACGGTTTGTTAATGTAAAGGTACTTTCACACGATGCTCATTTCAGAGCTGTAAATCGGACGAATAAGATTATCCCTAAAATTGCGCTTCGTTAAGGGTGTTTATCGTTTCCACTGAATGAATCTAATTGGATTATTAATACTGAGAAAGAAATAATTACGGTATTAATTCCCCATCCGAGTCTTGGATTCAACGAACCAATCACAGGCAAGCAGGCGGGTCGAGCATGAGGACAGAATACCAGTGGAGGAGCTGAAAGCTACCATAATAATCTTTGAAGAAATGAAGGAACTGCAATCGAGGAAACATGCTCGTGGAAGAAGGATGAGGAATGGAGCTAATTAGAATGTTTAGAAAACGACATAGTACATACATACACCACAAAAATTTCAAGTTATTAATTTAGGTTGCGCACTTCAGCAAATATCCGGGAATTACAGAATTAAACATCGTGTAAACTCAGGCTCCGAGGTATCGAATTCCATTGACATTCCTAATTTACTTCACAATTTCAGCGGAGACTTCATTCCTGACCTACTAGTAAAAGATAGTAAAGAGTGAAACAGCTTTATCTCGCAAGCACACGTGATCGGCACTTAAAACCTCAGTCATGAATTCTGAACTTGACCCAGCCCAATGGTTTTCCTCTCCAACGTCAACTTCAAGATGCTTTTGGTCGGCCCGTAGAGTCATTTATATTTACCATCATGGCTACCCTCCTACACAATTGTTTCACAAAATTTTTATCTTGTTTGGCGCAACAAGACACCTTGTTCTTTACTTTATCAACCAATCATATGAGAGATGTCCCAAAATTAACGTCCCAAATTTTTTTTATCCTAATAACAGAAATCAGTGCGTTTAAACGGTCATCGAGAGACGCATCTCCATTGGTCACAAAGCCATATCAGGTTATCACGACGCTACCGTATCTTACATCTGAGTGCTCTGACCAATTATGTAGACTCTGCAGAGGCCAGATTGTGAGATTAAGATTGCAAATACCAGTCTGGCACACATTAAAGCGTGAAATTTATGTAAAACGACTCGTAATTGCTCTTCTGTTCCGATCCATTTTGAATAATGAGACTAAGTACTTTTCCACATTACAACTTCGGACGAAGACGAAAAGGTCATTAGCGCAGTGAAAACCTAGCTCCATAAATAGAGCGATAACTGGTAACCACAGGGTATATTCTCCCTGGTGAATCGCTGGAGGAAGGAACTAGAACTTGAAGGAGATTCGTCGTCACTCAAAAGGCCAGGCGTTGTCGCTGTCTTTGTAGCCAATTGTCTCTTTCTAAGGCTGTTTTTTCTCATTTCCCCAAAGGAGTTGCAGTTCATGATTCACATCACACTGTGAATTAGGGATATTCTACGTCGTCCTCTCCTTTTCTTCCCCAGCAATTTTCCTTCGATTATGATCTTGATGAACTCGTTATGTCTTACTGAGTGACCAACAAGTTTAATTTTCCCCGAGTGAATTGCTTGGAGAAGCGTTCATTTTTCGCCTACTTCTTTCAAGACTTGCTCATTTGTTTTCCTTATGACTCAACTTGTTTTAGTCATTCTCCTCCAGAACCACATTTCGGCTGCCTGGAGTCTGTCATTTTCTTACCTATTTAATGTCTATGTTATGTAATTTAGTGAAGGGGAAGGACTATACCAAATATAAAAACGTCAAAAAGTTAATAAAAAAATAAATGAAGGGACGCTAAGGAGAACTGGATGAGAGAGAAAAGTGAGAAGATCGAGGAAGATATCGCCAAAAAAACTTGAGTAAAGTGTATTCCACCCTCAAGACCCTGCAATACATACCAAAAACCAAAAGTAACATAGTAAACGATAAAGCCGGAAACATACTCTTTGAAACTATGGACGTGTGTACCAGGTGGAAAGAATATATTGAAGAACTATACCAAGGATTTGAATAGAAGACCTGACAGAATATATAGAGAATATTGAGACGGTCAACACAGATTCACTGGGACCTCCAATTACAAAATCGGAGTTTTAATTAGCTCTGAAGAGCTTTAATGACGAAAAGGCCCCAGGGATTGATGGAATAATAGCTGAACTCCCAAAAAAGCTTGGAAATAAAACACTCAACAAACTTTACAAAATAAACCTTGATTGCTACATGACTGGAGTATTGCCAGCAGATTTTACAAAGAGTAAGACTATTATGATCCCAAAGAAAGGGAATGCAAATGACTGTGCCAACTATAGAACTATCTCTCTTCTACCCCATGCATAAAAAACTCTGATTAATATCATAAAACACAGGATTCAAAACAAGATTGATCAAAATGTTGGAGAGGACCAGTTTGGATTTAGACAGGGCAAAGGAACAAGAGAAGCAACTTTAGCGCTAAAAATAATCTTAGAAAGAAGATTAGAGTTGAATAGGAGAACGTATGTTACCTTTATCGATCTTGAAAAAGCATTTTATAGGATAGATTGAAAGCTGATATTCCAAACTGTGAAAAAATACAAATCAACTGGAGGGATAGAAGACTAATTCTCAGCTATTATAAGTCACAAACCACGGAAATCAGTATTAATGGTCACAGACAAGAAGCCAAGATAAAAAGAGGGGTGAGACAAGGTTGTCCCCATTCACCTTACTTCCTCAACCTCTTCATAGAAGAAGCAATAGAAAGAACAAAATTAAAGAGTAAGGGCATAAAGATTAATGGCAAACTCATCCATAATATCCGGTTTGCTGACGAAATAGTTGTTCTTGCAGACTCAGAAAAGGATATGAATCACGCACTGGAGACTCTTGGAATAGAACTGAGTACATTAAAATTAAATATTGACACTAAAAAGACGAAAATGATGGTGGTGGAAAAGTTAAACAACAATATAAAAGCTAAGATTGAGTTAGGAAACTCAATCATTGACCAAGTAAAAGTGTTTTGCTACTTGGGAAGTCAAGTAACAAATGAAAATATGTACAAGCTTAACAGATGAAGGAGATTACGTGGGAAAGAGAGTGAGTAGGTTAAACATCATTCTTTTACATTATGTATATTAAATTTTAGCAGCGTAGATAGTTTCTGAAAAAAATGTGGGCCATTACTTTTTGAGCAACCCTCGTATGATGTTACCCATTTCAGGACCATCAAAATATGCACAGATATAGTTCTTGTGGCGAAGCACATGAGTATAGTTCCCATTTGGAATCGGAAGAATACTCATTTTAAATTGATTTTTATAAATTTCAATTCTTCAACATTTCCCTGTATTCGCCGTGAATGAGCCATTCTTTGGTTCATCTCTGAATACCGAGGCCGTGAAACATGCTGGCGATTACGCAGAAGACGCTTTCCTAAGGAAGGGTCCATTACATACGCAAAAACGCCACATGGACGAATAAGGAAGTCTTCTTTTTTGACTACCAGGCCGCTAACGTTTATTGTCATTTTCAAAACAATCCGTCATTCGCATATACTAAAACGCTATCATCAGCCCTCAATCTAATTGCTTGGATGGGCTTCTACTATAGATTACATATACTGTCTAAGTATTTTGATGCAGTTTTGTTTGGCTCGAAAACGTAGACGCGTTACACGCTGTTGACATTACCTCTTAGGTTAAAGGATGAAGCCGGCAGTGTTGCCCGCCAAATGGTCTTCTCTCCACTCCGTTCCTCGGCCTATCCCTTCCACGCGCCCCTTCCCCTCTTGACGACTCTTTCCACGCAGGTGTAGTTTCGCTACCACTGTACCTTGTTCTTTTCTCAAATAGCCTAGTAATTAAATAATATACAAACTTAAGTTTTTCCCTCTAATTTTCTTTTCATTAAAGCGACCGCCGTGATCGTTCGGCCAAAGACTGAACTGCCTGACACGAGGCGATGCAGCAGCCCGGGAGCGGTCGAGGAGGGCGAGGAAGAGGCCTCCTCGGTGAGACGAAAGAGGGCCCGGAGGACGTCCCCGGAGGCGGAGGACGAGGAAGAAATGGACGAGGAGGGAAACCCGGCGCCCTCGGACGAAGACGACGAGGAGGCATCCGGGAGGGAAGGGCGCAGGGAAGCGGCGGCGGCGGAGAGACCGCACCCGACGCGGCCCGGCGCCGTCTCCGGCCGACAGCAGACCAGGCCCTCCGACTTGACCAACGGGAGTTCCGCGACCCCCTCGGGGCCACACCACGCCTCCGTCCCCGGCCACCCCGTAGCCCCCTTCTCCTCCTCTTCTTCCTCGTCGTCCTCCTCGTCTTCTTCCTCCTCTTCGCCTCCGTCCGCCGCCGCGGCACAGACGGCGCCAGGCGGGGGCGTCGCCGGCAGCGGAGGCGGCTCGAAGAACAAGCAGCGGAGGAGCCGCACTAACTTTACCCTGGAGCAGCTCAACGAGTTGGAGAGGCTGTTCGACGAGACGCACTACCCGGACGCTTTCATGCGGGAAGAGCTGAGCCAGAGGCTGGGGCTGAGTGAGGCGAGGGTGCAGGTGAGCCGAAAAGTCCGCCCTATGGCAAAAGATTGATGCTCTATGTATAAATAGGGCTCTGTGTTGAAGTGGATAGAGTCCATCGAAATGATTTTTGAGAATATTACGTTTTAACATCCGTAGATTGCTCCCGTAAATCAGCTGTACTCATTGCTCGATAACTCCGGCCAAGTAGAGACAAATGTGCGAGCTTTGGACTTCCCTAGGGCATTAAAAATATGATACCAGCCATCCCATGCCCAAGTGTTAGTTCAGAAATGAAAAAATGCACTTGAACCACTTGAATACTATGCCCACCACACTCATGTTTCCAGAGCCACCCCTAACTTATCTGCCACTCGGGTGCACACAGTCAGCTGCCTCTGACTAAGTAACGAATTTGTCTTTCACAGTCTATCAAGTTCAAAAGTCGATAAGCTAGCATTTAGGAACCTCCTTCACCATATGTTTTTCAATTTCAATATTAATTTATTGCGCATGACTACGTAGTAAACTGTCATTATGAGAATGAGAAAGTCGTAAGAGTTTGAACCAAGGATGAGAAAGGGTGTACAACTACCCACTTCAGATACATTAGCAGTGGCAGGGTGCCTACCTGTCAGAATTGAAAGGGAATTTCTTTCGAGTTTCCTGTCTTTTGGTTCTAACCACTTGCTCATCCGTTCTATGAGCGAAAATAGGTTGTGAATGGTCTATCTCACTCCATTCATGAGCCCGAATATGGATTAAACTTGGTTATTTTAACGCTTTTTATACACGATACCGTTACATGAATGCGTCCTTCACCACACCCTGAAGCTTGAGGTTTTAATTTAATGCTTAAAAATGTTATCTCTTCTCAGCGAGAAGCTAGTTTCCTCCATAATTCACCTTACAAGACCGTAAAACGCAGAAATTATCACTGGCTTTCGCTCAAAGTAATCATCAAAATATATTTTAGTGAGTCTATGGTAATGTCGTGGTATTAGCTCTCCTTCGTACAAATATATCGATTTTCATGAAGAAATAGGCCACTCAGATTCACCCCACGGACGTTAAGACGTTAACATCGCTAATTGCCTTGCCTGTAATTGTTTTTAAGGAGAAAATAGACCCACACACAAAATTGAACACACCAATCGAACCAACCTTTGACGTAGTAGAGGGACGAATGATTAAAACACAAGATAGTTAAATGTTTCAATAAAGAAAGGTTTAAATGAGCCCATATTCACATTCACACGGTGACAAGAAAGGTACAGAGAAAGTCCACAATGGTCTGTGATACAATGATTGTGTAACCTCATTGGTAATACACATATTTAATAGAAGAGAGCCATTTCAAACAAAAACCGCAGGCATTTCATTAAAATGCGCGTTGTTCCCTTCTAAGGATGAGAACTGATGAAAATAGAGTCTGATCCATAGCCTTACATGTTCTTAATTGGGTGACATCCACATTCAGCTTCTCTCTTCCGTCATTAAAAACATTTTTTGCCAATAACTATCCAGCGGAGCAAAACGTGAGATATATTTCATATGGGTACTCATCAACGTTTCTTGCAATGTTATTACACTAAATCATGGTCATTATTTCTACGAGCCGTTTGTTAATACTTCCCCATTCATCACCACATTCCCATTGGTATCAACGCCTTTTAGATAAGAGAGCTCTTTAGGCGTATGAAAGCATATTCCAGCTCCTCTAGCCCAAGTGATAGAGTGATCGATGACATTTGAATCACCAAAGTATCAACGAAACTTACATTAGTGAATTTAACCCTTTGATAACGTTCATGTACTTCCTCTTGCCTCCTGGCCATCCAGAGTATGATCGTACATGTACGTCTTTCAAATTTTCGCAGGAGCAGTAAAGGCGTACGTTCACGTCTCCCATTCAGATGCATTGTAACATGTTGTTCCATCTATCCTGGTGGCTGGTGAGCTCAATTATCATTAAGTATATAATGTTTCTGAAGAGTCATACCACCTATTCCATTATTCCACTGACTAAGTTCAGCCTTGAGTACGTGCATATCATATGTAGTTGGTTCCGTTGACGGAAGTTATTGCATTCTAAGCTGGTTTCAGTCCTGTTCTAAGTTAATATTTTTGTTCTTATACCGAAATATTTAGGATCTTACTCAGTAAAACTGTTATATTTATTTCTTTTGTGTATTGTATGATCTTCTAGTTTTCATTGATTGTTTATAAAACACACTTTAGTTCAAGGTAGTAAAATTGTATTCAGAAGTAGTAACATGTTTTCCCAAAAATAACTCACTCCTGGGGTCAGGACAAACGAAAGAAAACTCACTACTCAAAGGGTTAATCAAAATGAACAAAAATGAATAATATTCTACTTCCTTATCGTTCAGTGAGTCTCTTCCTTACAAACTCACTGACAGGACATAGGACACAGGTACAGACGTACACGATCGGGAATTGACATCATTACTCACATTCTAAGAGATCTCAACGTTCCACAAACGTGTTATCTAGTGTCCAAGTTCCAGTATATTAAAGCAAAGAAAGGGGTTCCACGTGTGAACCTCAAGGCTCCAATATCTTTCCTTTTCGGTTTGGGGAAAAACGGGAATGTCTTCTACTGACTCCGGTGAGCTACGATTGGCCCAATTCACTTATGGAAAAGTTAGAAGGGGCATCTCCCGCATCTGTAGTCAGCTGAAGACCTTCATCTCTTTCATCGATCCCATTCGATCAATTCGTATCCCTATGCCTGAGCGCCGCAGAGGGCAAATTACAGTCGATTTCCAGATTAATCGGTGGTCCTAGCCTGAAGGGGACGTTCATTCATCCTTCTTAGTCACCCATCAACTCAAATGCTTTCAGGGAACATTAGCTTCAAATTTACTCTTTCTCTCTGATTTCTTACATTGCCATTTACATGCCTCTCTGTCTCCCGTGAAAAAAATTATTAGTTCCAGGTTCTATGTAACACTCGAGCACAGCATTTAACGAATCCTAAAGGCTCCGAAGTACGGAGCAGTCAACAATTCGAAATGCTAATTATTGCACTGACAAATCAATTATTTTGCATGCAAAATTATTCACCTCAGAAACATGCGAGCCATGATGACACGTAACAAATTTAAAAGATATCTGAAAAAATCGAGTACTTATCCGATGTCAATGGCGATGATAGGTTTAATGAATGGTTTGTGCACGAATCTATCTTGTGGGACTGTGGAATTGGCGGAATATAATTTGATTCTTCCAGCAAAACTATTATCGATATTTCTCACCATTTGACGCAGTGGGCATCAGAAAAAAATCAAAAATATGTGCCATGTGGTCACGACTTTCATCGAAAGTGGACTGCCCAGAGTTTTTCCAAATCGTATAGAATAGTTATTTAATCAGCAGGTGTATTCTTTGAGTGAAAAAATTAGCAAATTTTGAAACTGAACTCTAAATGCCACTCAAAATCCTCAAATCACATGAAAACCATCCCTTCATAGTCAAGTTCTATTCTCTTCGAATTCCTATACATTAAACCATACTAAATGACTCTAACGTTTTCTAAGCCAAATACATTTTCCATCCACATACAACGGCCAGGCAATGCAATGGTAGGAGGTTAGTTTATTTGTGTCTATGGATTAAGGGAGCGATAATAATTCCGCAGTAGAATGAACATTTCTAACCGACGTCTACCATTACTTACCCGATCCCTACTTACTTACCCTACTTACCCGATCAATCTTAAACAATTAAAAATCAAATACATGGTGATGTCAGATTTCAAATCATTTTTTTTATAGTTGATTAATTTTCTAAATGATTTTTCCCTCCTTTGGGAATCTTTACATTATCTATACTTAGATTTGGCCTCATATTTTCCCCAAGCATTTCAAAGAGAAATATATCATTTTTGTCTCGACTACGGCTCTTCCGCTTCCCCGGTAATGTGTGCATACTTTTCATTTTAATCCTATTTGATTCAAACAGAAAAATCCCAATTCTGGTCGACCATCGTAACTGTCGTCAATTCTGGTCAACCATCGTATCGTACTGTAAAACACTGAAAGATCTTGCGCAGTGTAAGTTAGTAAGTACATCATGAATTCTTGATTCCATAAGCCTTTTTCCATAAGCACCTTTTCTAACTTAGGCTCGCTTTCTCGCGTAATTTTATCATTCGGATTTCTGTAACTCAATTATCTAATTCTGGACGAAAGTTCTCCAGCTTTTTCGTCAAAAATTCAATCACCATCTACTTCATACTCATGATTTGAAACCGTGAACAAATGGCGTCAGCTACCACAACAATTCGAAGTACGATGGAACTTGCCGCGACAGTAACTTAAGCAGAGTCACTATCAGACGACTCCTCGTGAGAAGAACACGAAGGAGAGGAAAATTATCCGCCTGGACTTGCATTCGAAGACAGACCTTCTGATCCTAAACTAGATCCCCTCGTTTGAACCCAGAACAACCGATTCGAATTCCAGTCCTAGATAATGATTTTTTTCACCGTTTATTTATCACATCCGATAACATAAAACGCCGTAAGGGCCGTAGATACATCAGTCGCCCTGCTCCAAGTCTCTTTCACCTCCGGCCCACCCGTCGCACACCCTTTAGAGCAAAAACCCCTCGCCGATCTCCTTACCCTCCCACGGGTCTTCTCCTGCCCCTACCCACTTCTCGCCCTTCCCCATCGTCCTAATCGAACGCCTCAGTGCCCGGATCAATCTCTTACGCCCCCGATCGGTAATGAATGCCACGGCAAAGCAAGTTCTCGGGGTTCGAGGGGAGAAATGGAATGGGGATGGGGAAAGGGCGCCGAGGAAGAGGGTCAGCTGGAAGTGGGGGAATGGGGAGGCGGTCCAGAGGGTACTCGGGGATGGATGGTGGGACGATCAGGGGGTCTCCGAAAGGGGGTGGGGTCAGGGTTGGGAGATTAAGGGTTTTTAAGAGGGTGTGGCAGGGAGAGCTTTGGTTCTCCGTCGAAGCGTAAGGATGTCCTTCCAAGGGTGTAGCGGTGTCTGAACTGCTCGACCGAACACGGTCGAGATGGCGTTCAGGAGGGAGGAAAGGGTGGAGGGTGAGGGGAAAGGGCCAAGACACGATAGAAGAGCGGTCTTCAGTGGTTCACGCTGGGAATGCCTCAATCATAAAAGATTCGGAGGGCATTTATCACATCCAGATTCGTATTTACCATGGGGCATTTGCATGGTTTTTACGCGGAGCACAAAATTTACAGAGAAACACATTAACATCCATCGCCAATTCCTTCCTTCGCCAGTCTTTATATTAACTTCCCATTTTAACACAAGAATTTTATTCTAGATCTTCCTTGGTAATTTTCCCCCACTCATTTCTTCTTCCATTATTAATTTGAACCTGTTTTAACAACTGTTATTGGTATTATGTTGCTCTGGCTCAACTGTGGAATTCTCTCTCTCGTGAACTATATGGAAAACATGCTCTTTCTCGTGTCGCTTTGACGCAGTAGTTCTTAGCCTTGTTTTGGTGGTTTGACTGCAGAGTGAAAATTCGTAACATTGCATTTAAGTTACTTATTTTTTTTGTAATTTCTATCAGCCAGAATCCACCATTCTGAATATTTTTCCATGAACACTCATGAAATTATATATATGTATATACGAAAGAGAAAAATGGTTATGTTCACAAACTCTACAAACGTCATTTTTTGTTCAAAACGATTAAAACCAAAATTTTTGTTCAAAAAATACAACTTCTATGAAATACAGACCTAAACTTGACTTTTCTTTGGTGTAATTAGCGCATTACTGCGTGATTGCAGGCACAATGCCACAGTTAGATGGAAATGGCGCAGTAGTTAGATTCGGTGGCAGAGGAAAGACATACGAAAAACCCTTTTATTTGCTGACTAATCTGTATCCTTGGTTAGATAACTTTTCTCTTTGAATGACTAATAAATAAGTGAGTTGTAGTTTTTTGAACTGGCATTGGTCGTTTTCATTCGCTTAGACTCCATAGCTTCTACCTAACATCCTACAGGAATGTAAAAATATTCGTACATGACGTACAGTGTTGGCAGTACAAATAAGAGGAGAGATATATGAATACAGGAGTGGATATGTACGGCGGAAAAGATAGCAAGCGTAGGCGAGACTGGCAGAAGGTTAATTGGATTAAAGATTCAGGCGGATGAGGGGCGTGGGTTCGATTGATTGGGTGTGCTGTGCGCTACCTCGTCCGAATCTCTCATCTCACAAGCTCTCGGCAGCCTACATGGGATGCGCCACTCCAATCCTCAGCGTAACATATGCCGCGGACTGATGTCAACACCCGGTGCAGATGCTGTCTGCAGTTTAATTTTCTCTCGCTCCACATCCAAAGCGAGCATAAATTGACGAAACCTCGTGAAACATGAAATGTTTTGTGCCGGACGGATGACACGTTAAATGAGCCCTAATTAAAAAGTATACCTGATCGTGATTCTCAATGTTGACACTTTATTACAAAACACAGATTAACAGGTACATTCCGCTGAATTACTTTCGATGGCGCACCTACCTTATGCAGAATGAGAAAGGTCAAGGAATGAATAAACTTCCTTGTAATTTCCCTCAGTGGACGGTGCCGGGGTCACAAATGTTATGTGAAGAAACATGTCTTTTCAACTGTGCATTTTGGATACATGTATTTTTAAGAGTCAATTCAAAACACTTCCAACCAAGTTAGAAGATAAAAAATGCACCAGAACCACTAGACCAGTGAAAAAAAACACGCACAGCCCATTTAAGCAAACGCTCGCTCTTCGAGGTATTTTCTCTTTTTTTTTACTTTTTTACTAGTCAATGATGTGATCGTTTGCGAGTAGTATCTCGTAAAAGTTCCTGGCACAGCACTGGGAACGATTTGGGACACGGACTAGTATTATTCATTTTGTATGGAATTTAAACATATGGATCCATTACGTCCCTCTCATCTCTCTCACAACACAGATATTCATGTTCCAATGATACAAGAAAAGTTATTTTGAAAAAAAAACAAATTTGAAAAAGTATAGGTCCCTAAATACGCTTTCACTATGGCTGTTATGGCGAGTAACGCATTGGTTATACCAGTGAGCTAGTTAGGCTGAAAACACTGGTTCGAAATCTGTGACGGGCCAAATTCCTCATCGGCTTGAATGTAATACCATGATCCAACATCCAGCGTCCACTTGATTCCAATATGAGATTCAATTGGCAGGCGAATATTACTGAACGTGGATAGCATCGATTCGTGAAGTATCATTCATTGTTTTATCTTGACTAATTTTATAACCCATGTTACTTGGAATGCAAGAGTTTTCTATGAAATAGCTTCTGGAAAATAATTATCTAAAATATTTTTCGCACACATGTCACATTAATGTGTTAATATACATATAAAACAGCGATAACTACAGAAGTATTTTTTTTGGGATTAATTTTTCAAAGCTTCAAGGTAATGTACAAGTGCCTCGAGATCATGGGTTCTCAAACTTTTTTGGGTCGCGACGCACTATTTCGCCGTGCAGAATATAGCGGCAAATCCATAATGTAAAAGCAATCATGCCTGCGTAGGAGGAATTTTGATCACTAGGGAGCAATCCAGAAAGATTAAGAATCCTAGCGGGGGTTACACGAACCACTGGAACTTTCAAGAAACACGTCGATTGCCTTGTATGTATTTTCAGTTCTCCAAGATTAACAAATGATGATATTCAAATATTAAATAGGCAAGGCTTTTTATGTGCTCGTACTTTCCTATCTTTTCGCACCACAGTCCAGTAATTTCGTGGAACATTAGTGTGCCAAGTCACCCTTGAGAACACCTCCTCCAGATTGTCTCATCTCAAGTATGTACAATCTCTCTTCAGATTTATAAATCTAAGAGTCATGCCTACAACCTATGGACAGAGTACGAAATTTTCGAATAAGTGTCCTACTCCACGATCCAGGTTGATTTAAATCTCTGTACAAAGACTAATATCGAAGAAAAACGGAGATTTGATAACTTTGATTTTTTTAGGAAATATTGTCACATACAGGGAAATCTAACTCGACTAATTAAACGATGACTCATACTATTTCATGATTTTTTTCCCAGGTGTGGTTCCAAAATCGTCGAGCAAAGTGCCGTAAACACGAGAGCCAGATGCAAAAAGGTAAGGAAATACTTCACTATTGGCCGGAAAAAATTCATTTAAGTGCATGTATTTGTAAAAATGTTTGGCTTTTTTTTCAAGCACTATTTACACAGAAGTTGTCAGAGCAAAAGCAGTGAAAATCCCAAAACTTCGATTACACTATCACCTTATCATTCGTCCAGGTATCAAATTTAATCTACGCAAAAGATTTTCATTCAATATAGAAATTTTTATGTTAATAAATGATTCAATAGGGAATTTGGTATAGATTCACTCACAAAATGATAAAATCCTTCTCCAAAATTTATAAGCGGTGATTCAGGCAATAACTTGAACCGGATTTGAAATTTGGCTCGGGAAATTTTTTCATCCAGCAAAAAATATACTAATCAAATATCATAATCAAACTGTTAACAAGTCAGGAATATGGACATGATGGGTAAGAGGAGACGTAATGCGAACAGTACTGACGCAGTGGTAGAGGGAAAAGTGAAGTCAAAAGGATTAAGTAAGGTAACTGAGAACAGTAAATACTAATACTCAATACTAAATACTCCGTAAATACTAATACTAAATACTCCGTGATTCATAAAAGTATATTGTATAATAAGTACTGGTATTCTTTTGGTGAAAAATATTGACACATTGGCTTCATATGGAAATTATTTAAATAACATACGGAATTCTGAAAATAAAATTGAGAGATTAAAAAAAAGAAATACCATGAGACAATAGAAAAATTTTCTCTGGTTACACACCGGTATATGCCCTCCATCAGTATGGAGGAGAAAGTCTCATCTAACCGGGAATTCCTACCAAACATTTTTCTGGATAAGCACAGGATCTCAGACAACAAAAAAATCATTTTCAAACGATATCTTTTTGGTGATTCAAAGTAAAAAGTAGTTTCGGAGAGGATTACTATACAGAGCTTAACCTTTTCCTCCATCAAAACTTTCATTTACGAAGCGAAGCAGAGTTTGATTAAGTAAGGAGGGCCAAACGATAGAGACAGAGTGAATATAAAAAAATGAATCTAAACACTTAAAAAAACATTAACTTTGTTGTTAGAACTCGAAATAAACACGGGTGAAAGTAATGATGAGAACCAACCTAAAAGATGCGTCCTTCCACTTAACTAATTAATTAAATACACAAGCTTTTGTCGACTTGAGGACAAAAAGAAGGCAAAGGAAATAAAAAGATCACTTCCTTAAAGACACTGGAAGGAGAAGAGCGTTAACAACGGAGAAAGGGAATTATCACAAATTTGCACCATTTATTATAGCCAATATCCAACTCCACGCTCAGGAAATCAAAGGCAACTTTTATAATCAATCCGAAACGCCACCGTGCCATGTGTAGGGAGAACAAAAACTTTTGTGGCCACGAAAAAAACAGAAACAAAAAGAGATATGGGAGGAAAAGGGGTTAAGGGGAATGGGCACCACGGGAAAGCCTCTCCTTTTAAATGGAAACCCAATTAATTTGATAATCAAGCCTCGGGATGGTTATCGAGGAGTGAAACTGAGAGAGACGGCGGCCAGGATATAAAAGAAAGGTGAACTCTGGGAGGAGAATGGAAAGAGTAAGAGGAGAGAGAGAAAACGAGGATCCTTGCTGGGTTGTGGGAGGGAGGACCTTAATACGGACCAAAAGAGGGCAGGACCGTTCCAGGGCAATGAGGAGGATGAAGAATGTGGCGTAAGGAAGAGGGTTCAGCTCCGTAGGGCTCGGAGTGTGAGAGGAGAGAAGGGCTGCGGGCGGGTGGGGAGCAGGATACAGGACGAGGAGAAGGGAGGAAGTTAAGAAGAGGAAGGAACACTCTCGAAGATTTGCGAAAACTTTTTCGCTCCCTCTCCACTCCACCAACTACATTTAAACTCTCGCCCGGCCCACTCCCCTTCGTTCACACATTAAGTTGCCTCATTAAACAAATTAATTAATTAAAGGTTTCGCATTTTCCTCCGCGGGAGGCGGGTGGGTTGAGAACGAAAACGGCGGAGTTTCCGTCTTAATCCAAGGAATTAAGGGGGGCGTGCGGGAAGGGAATAAGGAAGGAGACCCGGGAAACTTGGGCCCCCATCTCCAAACATCTCTCGACCCTCCTCACGACCCTTACCCCCATCCATCCCCATCCTTCCCGCCTCCCCCAAATCCTGTATCGCCATGGGGCTTATCTCGAGAGAAAATAAAGGGCCGCGGGTGTGCTGCCACCACCGACGAGGCGAAGAAATAAACTTCAAGCGCGGAAAGAGGGAGATAAAGGTGTTCAATTAGCAAATTGAACGCCGGGTAATCGTTCCTCCTCTCCTTTCACTCCTCCCTACTTCTTTCCTTTCTCCACACCCCATAGACCTCTTCCTCCTTAACCGAGATCCCTAATCCAAAGGGGACTAAATCAAGGATAGGTGTCTGCTCCCCCGACCCAGACGGGTGGAAATGGGGCTCTTGACTGATACCCGAGAAGAGGGAGGGAGGGAGAGGATACTGCTTATGTTTCCCCATCCTCAACGGTAATTTTCCTCCTTTTTCAGGGAACTAAGATGTCATCATCTACTTCCAACTCTCCAATACCCCCATGAAAGCATTTTCCAATTTAAAAGATCCTCTCCTCACGTTCTTCCGGACATCTTAGTGACACGCGTAGGAGCCTCTTCAGGTTGAGCGAACACCATTTGACTATATCTACGCACCGTTCAACACGGCTGAAGTGTCAGGCTTGGAAGGAGTTGATCGAAGAAGAGGAAAGGAAAGGATTTGAGAAAGAATAAAAATTATTTATCCTAAAGGGCATTCAGTCAACCAGCAATTCTTTCCGTCATAAAAGCTGCAAACGTGTCCCATATTATTCGTGCGGCCTTTCGTCCTTTTTTTTCAAGAGTTCCCGCCGATTTCATCGAAATCACAGTAGGCCCTTAATGTGATGGAAATGACTAATGCTTTGTAATGCCAATCGTTTCCAAAACCGAAGAATTTTGCCTATTAGTGCAAAACAAATCAAAAATCGAAGCGTAAAATCTACTGCCCCGGTAAACTTACCTAAGATAAGACATCCCAGCGCTGTAGCGGCACCCAACTCCCAGTCACATCGAGCGCCAAGTCCTTACAGTGCTTGTAATTGTTTTACCCCACACATGACTCCCCTAGTTGCGGAAGAAATAAAAAAGAAAAAAATACGTGATAACACAACCAGTGATATCGAATGCACGAACACAACGACTATCCAAGAAACTGTTAAAATAAGATTGCTCCCCTACTCATTGTATTTTTCTACTTTTTGTCGTATTTTTATTTATTTTACAGCCCTTTCCAAGGTTTGGGTGTTCCCTCGCACAAGGGTGAATCTCGGACCGATACCGCTTCTGATTTACATAAGTTGAGACAGTCGAACGCTTGATAAGATACTTAAACCATAGCAGATAGGCACATCCCTGAAGAGGAGACACTTTTTAAACCACAGTTGTGAACAATATTTGTACACATTTTTTTTTTGCTTGGTATTATTTTCCTGTGTACCGTCCGATTAGAAAGTTATTATAGAGTCCTATTCACCGCCAGCAAAGTTATAGATTAATACGTTATGATAAATATGAATTCGCGAATTTCGGCTAATTCATTCCACAAAATTTTGAGTATAAAAATCTTAGGACCACTCTTGAGTATCACTGGAGTGCAAAATTTAAGATTTTAAAATTTAAAAAATGAATTATTTTCAAAAAATATCATTGCGGACATCGCATTTATCAATAATAACGATAGTATGACGCACTCCTTCAAAAGAAACTATTTTTTACCAGCTAGGCTCACTTTGTCGACGTCGTCGCTGAGTTCCGAGTTCGATTTATGCCGCCGAGTTACACAGGTAGTGTAAAGGCTGTTTTACACGGGGCACGTAATTGCACAAACTAATGTATGTGCAATCGAGAATTTCAAAAACGCATGCACGAATGCGAGACGTCAGCATAGCCCCTGCTCTAATTCGGTGGTCGCATTCTTGCAATTTGTACGAATTGCACTCCATCCAGCGGTCGCAGAATTAACGACATCTAAGTTCACGGGAAGTTGACTGACGAAAAGGTTCGATAACCTGAGCGATGGATGTTTACAGTTATTCTTTGTGTGGGAGGATATTTACAGTTACTTATATTGTTATTTATTTAGATACTTAGATATTTAATAGCTCGTTAAATTGTTCCTCTGTCATCCGCATAAAATTGCGGTAGCCATTCCTGTCTTCTACAGCCAGCTCCTGTTGGACCATATTAAGAATGCCCGTTCCCTCCTCTCGCCTACGGATCCACTCCCACATCCAAAGTGCTCGTCTGGCTCTTCTCCCGCGGTTCCGCCTTTCTATGAGCTCTGCGGCCCCGATCATAATTCCCACTACTGCTAGCTCTGCAGCAATCAATGCAGCCTCCTCCTGATCCATTATTTTTCTCACAGAGAGAGAGAGTGACTCAATGCCAATATCACAGAATCCCACAATCACCACAACCTTATTTTTCACTGAATGTCAACAACGTCGTGTACAGAATATCGTATCTCTCCTGTTTGAACAAAACACCCGCTCTTAGCGTACTTATCAGACGACTGGAATTCACGAATGAATGCATGCTTACGACCACCGTGTAAAGCAGTCACGCATTCGTTTTCGCAATATTTATTGCACGGCAGATTGCGGAATAAATGCATTGTTAAGTTGTGCAATTTCGTGCCCCGTGTAAAACGGCCTTAAGAAAGAGATGAAAACATAATAAAAAGAATATTGGAAAGAGTTACGATATGTGTAAGGATAGTATGACCACATTAGTCACTTTTTGGTACGTTTTAAAATCTAAAATTTTGCACCTAACAAATTTTGGATCAAAAATAAGACTGATGCCGTACAGATAGTTAGATAAAAATTACAGCATATAAAGAAGATTCTACATTATTTTTGGGAAAAAGTCATGCGATTTTTTTTCTAAAAATAGCCTTTGAACATTTAGGCAAGTTTGTATTTACACAAAATAAAATCATTTCTAAATTTATTTACGCGTAATAATGAGGCGTACGGAAATTAATGTTCTTGCATCAGATAGGTACAACATTCAGATTATTTAAAAGAATCGAGGTCTCTCTTACATACTTTATTCACTAGTGGCTAAAATCTCTTGAAACGAGTAATTTGGCAAAGAAAACCTCGAAAGTAGAAATAAATCGAAAACTACAAAAAAGAAAAAATATAAGTGTGATTTAGATTTCCCTTGTGGTGCTCTACCTCCGGACTTCTCTTATCACTACTTCCTGGGCCACTCCGTATGATTGATTCCCACCATCTGAAATACAGGTAGAGCAGAGAAGCGATGCTGAGCGGTGACGTCTAGTCATCGAGATTCCATTTCGGATGAGTTTACAAAATATTATACATTAATTTACATAAAATAATTTTTATAAATGTATACGGCTGACACATCTACACATGAATTATATCGTCGGCCCTGATGGTGGCTGGATAAATCTCTCGTCTGCTTACCCTGGGATAGCGGGTTCGGGTCCCGTTGAGGTGGAATCTTTCACCATGAGGACATGGTTGTGTATATTTGTTCTTAGTTACCAGTTG
Organism: Ceriagrion tenellum; assembly: GCA_963169105.1. NCBI lineage: Eukaryota > Metazoa > Arthropoda > Insecta > Odonata > Coenagrionidae > Ceriagrion > Ceriagrion tenellum. The sequence continues at coordinate 56,314,411 of OY720636.1, read as the reverse complement.
GATTCCCCAATGTGTCAGGAATCGGGTGCTGTTTCCCGTGTCTATGGAATACGTGGATAAATAGGAGTACTAAAATATGCTTCAATTCGTAATAAAATTAGCATTCAAATGATAATGTTCAATGATGAAAAATAACTTAGTGCATGCCCCCATCGGCCATGGGAAGACAACGGAATTGCGTGCATAAAAGTAGGTATTCTCCTCTTCAATCATCGAATTTCAACTATCCTTTCTGTTTCTTTCCCGCACAGCGGCCGGCATGCTGCTCAGTGGCGGCTCTTCTGTGGTCACCTCGGTGTCGTCGGCCTCGGCGACCGTCGTGGACTCGTGCCGCGTCGCCCCTTTCTCCGTCGTTCCCCCGGCAGCGGCGGCTGCCGCCGCGGCAGTCGCCGCTGCCGCTGGCCTCCGCCTTCCCCCGCACTCCATCTCCTCTCTGCCCCCTCCGCCCCCCTCCTCGCACCACCTTCCGCCGCTGCCGCCGCATCTCCATGCAGCCGCCGCCGCTGCACCGTCACACTTCGAGAGGCTAGCAGCCGCGCACCACCATCACCATCACCACCATCCCTCGTTCCACTCCCTCGACCCCACGCTGCTCTCGGTGGCCGCGCACCAGGTGAGACTAATTAAGGTATCTACTTCTCCATACGTACTAACTTTCCGCCGCAATGGGGTGTGGCAAGGGGTGTTACAGCAGCAGTCGTGGGAAAAAAAGAGAATAGGAATGAGAAATAGGGAGGAAGAGTGACACTGAACAGAGTATTAAGGGGGAATCTCAGTGGGATTTTTCCTTCGCTCTGGTGAGGTGCTCACTTCGCAACACAACAGTGCACTTCCATTCATTACAGACCCTTTGCACTAATTGGTGCTCTTCAAAACAGATCATATGTATGCCTAAACAACAGAAACGTCTATAATGACAACCGCGATAGTTGTTTTGATTTTGAGTTTCCGTAAAGGCGTCAAACACGGATATTGTAAAGTTTTTAGAAACCGAGGTCGAAAGTTTACGTTTTTAGATACTTATTTTGAACGAATTCGATAACTTTACATGAAAAACTAGGCCGTGGTTGCCGTGCGATCTCGTAATATTAACCAATACCAGGTTACCAAACGTTTCGCCTGCGTTAATTGTCTCATACAACGTTGCGTCATTCATGCGTGCCCAAGTACGCTGAAGTGTTTCCATCTTCACTAACTTGATCACATAGGATGGAAAGCTCTCTGTGTCTCGCTCTTTTCTGATTTAGAGGCTAATAGTGCGGAGAATTAGATGCTTGGTGTACTGGCCATAGTATTGACTCCCCACCTAGAGGGTCCAAGTTCGAATTCCGACAGTTGTGGATATATTTCAGCGGAATTCCATTCCCTCAGTAACATCCATTTTTAATAATTCAAGTACAGTACTCTGTCCCTCGAATGGGACAACAAGCCGTAGTCTCATCGGCGACTTTCCTCACAATATACTAACGCATACTCCGGGTTCCTCGCCACACTTTCTGCAATCTTCAAGAACTTTTCCCTTACCAACCAAACCACCCGTCCTTAATATCGCAAATGGCCACAGAAGTTGGTCACCTCCTACAATAGTCAATAAGTCAAGAAGTCAAGAAATATCGTATAGACCAGTTCGGCAGGGTGCCTTACTATTTTTTTTGCTTCCATGAGCTCTAGAAATATGGCTTAGGGTTGAAATAATGCCAACCACGCTACCCTGAAACTTATGAAACCAGACTTTTTCAACCGAGTAGTTTTGGTGACTGGAGTACAGGCTTCCAATCCCGTGAGCCCGAGTTCGAGTTCAGGCAGAGATAGAGATTTTTCAGTGGAAACCTAATTTCTAATTGGATGATTTAAAGATAGTACTTCATGAGTAGTGCTTTGTCCTTCGAATGGGAGTTTTCACAGAGTATACTTTGCCGCCAAACGTTAACGAGCACGATAACGCGATCCTGGATTTATCCCCAACCTTCCTTCATTCTTAAAATCTTTCCTCACCAAAACCCCATGCATTCTTATTTGTTAAACTCCCGATTGCCCCCTCAACTAACCATCCACGATAGTGCTCTATACTGGGGAGACCAAAGTTCTCCCTTCTCGAGCCGTAAGATTCCTCTTCACAATTTTATGAAGACAATTACTCCCTGTCTAGGTATGCGTCATTCCAGATGACATCGCATATCAGCGTGGAGTACAGAAAACATGTTTTATTGCACGGTACTGCAAAAGTATCCTTAATCCCTGCAGTTGAAGCAGACAAACGTATCGCAGACAAGCATTCCCACAGTTCATTCAGAAAAAGTTCATATAATAGACGCGCTTTCGCATGCATGAAAGCACATGATACACACCATGATCACAGCATAAAAGATCAAATGTATTATCTGGAGTCATTCCTGAACTATTCCTTCCCAACGCAAGACTCCACTTACAGTTAAAACTTGCAAGTTCTAAATGAAGGGCTCCTTATTTTCATAACTGATATATTATATACCTTCTTATGATGTACGATTTCCTTTAATAGTAGCAGTACTTGTTTTCTAAGCATCTTACATCACTTTACTATTCGAATAAGCGACGCTAGGAATCATCTCAAACCTTCTTCAATTTAATCAGCTGAATGTAGTTTTGAAGGTCACTTAACAGCATTATTTGTTTCCTAAGCATCTAACATCACTTAAATATTCGAATAACCTACGCGAGGAATCACCTCTAACCTTAACCTTCAATTAAATCAGCTGAATGTAGTTTTTAAGGTCAATTATAAGTATAAAGGTTAAGCTATTCAACTCACAAAGTTTCACAGGGTTGTTTTATTAAAAAATCACATCTAAAACTTTAATAACAAGATTATATGCCACAAAATATAAGGTAAAATGTGCTGCGGTCGTTTTACACGGTATATTTCATAGTATAAATGAAAGCATTAACTCTTTCATGAAGAAAATTGTACCGTGTAAAGCGGCAAATTGTATGATTATCTGAAAGACAGACCGGGAAATAGAATTGGCTCTAATATCATTAATTTACTTAGCATCCATGATAATTCGTGTGTTCGATAAGGTGTACCAAGTAAAGCGGCTTTAAAATTAATAATTTGTTAGAAAAAATATGCTACATTAATGATTAAAACCATGAAACACGCAGTCATTTTTTCTCGAATAAGCTCAGAGATCGCTTAAACGACAGCTCTTCAAGGATAGAGCAAATTATAGTATGGCCGATCATTTTTCCCATCAAACGCGGTCATTTTGCTTATCCAACCGATAGGTGATGGCCCGACATATCATTCTAAAAAAAGCTTCATAGCACATCAAGTGATTAATAATGACTAAAAATAAATTATTCAGTTTGATCCACTGCTGTCGTTTTCGCATTGCTATGCCCATCACGTTTTCTTTCCATTCACAGTACGCGGCAGCAGCGGCGGCGGCCGCGGCCATCTCCTCAGCGTCCTCCGCATCGGTGACCACTGTCTCCACCGTCACCACGTCCGCAGCGACCACGCCTCCGCCGCCCGCCGCCACGCCCTCACCCTCCGCACGGCCACCCTCCGCCTCCACCCCCCCATCTCCCACACACACCACAAACAGACACGCCACACCCGCATCCCCGCTCCTCCTCCTCTCCTCCCCTCAGGCACCCACTGCGACCGCCTCGGCCACCCCTGGGTCGGCAGCCCCGGCGCCCGGAGGAGCCTCGGAGGCGAGACCCACGGCAACCGCAGGGAGCGCCGGGGGTGGAAGGGGCCTCCTGAGCCCCCTGCCGCCTCCTCCACCACCACCTCCTCCGCCACACCCCGTCCTGCCGCACCCATCTCACTATCACCCACTAGGGTTGGCGGCATTGACAGCCGCTGCTGCCGCGGCCCACGCTGCGCACGCGTTCGCACACGCCCAAGTGCAAGCCGCCGCACACGCACAGTCCCACCACCACCAGCAGCACCAGGACAGGGTGATGCGCACCAAGAACTCGAGCATTGCAGATCTCCGCCTCAAGGCCAGGAAGCACGCCGAAGCACTGGCGTCACTCCAAAGGGAAAAGAACGCCGTCTGAAAGCTTCCGAAGTCTTCAGAAGACTGAATGGGTATACGGTGAGGGCTGGACGAATGAGTCTCGTTCCAGTAGACGACAGTTTATGTCGATTATTTATTTCCACGAGGCAAGCTTCACTCAGATCTGCTGTGCGGCACAGCTTAACTGAATGAGGAGTTGATGAAGAGGAGAAGACTCAAGCATTGGTCTCCGAGCTCGGGACAATATTTTGCGTTTTCACAACTTGTCCAGATGCAAAACCCAGACTAGGCGTGATAAAAGGATGAAAATGTATTTCTGAACACCAGTTATCACTTTTTTGTTTGCAGTTCCTCTTTATCTTCTTGCGCAAGTTTAGAATTTTACGGCTACATGTAAAACACAAGAGGCAACTGCCTCTCCTCACGTGGTCCATCATTAAAATTTACGCAAAGATTTCTGTGATCCGTTCAAACCGCAAAATACTGTCCTCTTTCCAAGGTGGCTAATATGATCAAAATAATAAAGAATGAGTTATTTTAAAAATATTTGTATCATATAGCATGAATTGTGATGGAGGTGCCGACAGGTAAAGTAAACTACAAGAGTGTAACAACCACCGTTGTGCAACCAGAGGAAGGCGATATGAGAATCATGCTGCCAGCTTCAAATTAAACAAAATGGTGCTCAGCAACGAAAATTGTCTATTCAATTCTAAAGGATATTGCTGAAAGGAAAAGAGAATTTTGTATGACAATGAACTCTTTGACATTGGGACATAGTAATGCTCTGCCCAAAGTTACTCAGAATACTTCGTATTTCCGTACTTAGGATCTCTTCTTAAAGAAAGACAAGAGGACATCACTGATTGGTTATCCTACCAATGGGTGTCCACTATCAACCTCTCCATTTATTCCGTCTCATTTAGCTATGTTTACCATACTCTGCATCTTCAAGATGTGATCCAATAAATGTCAACTTGAAACGTTTTGAGGGTATACGTCTGAGCGAGCCTAACAAAGATAGAAATTAATTCGTAAACCTAAAAAATATTTTTTTATGAAATGTTAAGTGAATTTCGATTTTATGTTATCAATATCTTGACGATGTTGCTTTGCCTAACATTAATCTTTAAAAATTTAAGTTAACGAATGAAATTTAAGTCAGTAAATACTAACTAAGTAAACTCACTCATTCATCATGGCGTCCGCAAAGGCCAGGGTTGCGAACCCCATCAGGGCTAATTAGAATGCATATCAATCAGTCTGCTATTACAGAGTTTCAGAACTCTTTTTAGGTTCTTCCGAGACCAATTAAACTTTCCTTCGCGGCTAAAATTTCATTCCATAACTATTTCACAAGATGTGTCAAGATGATAGGCTGCCGTCATTGCATCAATTATTTTTCGAACCAAAGTTTGTACACACGATTGTTGCCCGTTCCTCTTCGTATGTCTCTGAAGTATGGCTCTGGATCGTACTAAATGTAGCACATGGTATAGACGACGGGGGTATACCTACATTGGAACCAGGCCTTAGACAGAGATTCCTGGGGAAGAATTGCGAGCAACCCGCATCATTTGATGATGACCACCATTATAAATCTAAATCTTATTATGTACAACGAGAAGTTTTGACTTTATTTCATTTTTATACCATGACAATTAACGTTACTGCAGGTAATAAAAATTCCTTGGAATCATAAAGATTAGAAGAAAATATTTTTCACTTTCAGCCACTTCTTTTGTTATTTTGTATCGCAGGAGTTTCCAATACGTACTAAATGGTGGTTACGCTCCAAATTTTAGAAGGTTATTCAGACAGTCAAAAAATTAGTCCATATTGTCCCAGTATAAAAACCTAGTAAATAAATGAAAATTCACCTAGAACAAGAGCATTGGTGCTATGCAGTATGACATCATGCAGAACTTGTAACAATAAAACGTCTGAATGATGTAATCAAAATGAATTAATTAATTTCAACTACACGTAGATAGAAAATCAATAAATTAATTTTTGCGTTCTTTCAGCTACAACATATTACAACGAGAAACATTTAACATGATTTTACCCAAATTGAGCAGAATAACGCACCATCAAATGACAAATTGTACGATTGAATTCTGTGATAAGATACGATACGTTGCCGTACAAAGTCGACTGTTTAGAAAATTGCATCGATTTGTAGCATTTGTTTCGAAAATTTGCAATTGTTACGAGTTTATTTTATCCCAAAGGTACGCTACCATTGACATTGTAGCATAATAAATTTTACTTGATTCACATGAATGACAGCATGGGAAGCCCAATCGCAATGGACTTGAGAAAGACACTAATTGGTAGACATACCCAATAATTCAAACGGATATTCATTTAATTAGCTTAATCATGAAAAATAAGGCAGATAAACAAAAATACTGTAAAGACATTAACTGTTGAACAATAATTAAGTATGCAACGATAAACCAGCATCCGTGCTTTTAAAAGGTAAACAATGGCAAATACTGGTAAATGTTTATTTTCATCATTTTTACCCTTATTTTCATGGCACAGTTGGCAGTGATTGATAAGTAAGACTCAAGTATTCTCAAGATATTACAAATTTATTCCAGTTAAAATTTAGACTAAATGCACCTAGTCACTGGAGCCCTTTGCTTTGAGAGCAGGGATGCAAAACTAGGCTCATGCCCTTTGACGACCGCGATCGTTCAGTATAAAATACAAACTTTCGCCCGATGAAGGATATCAACAGAAATTAAATGGAACGTGATCTCAACCGTACGATGTATATACATAGGAGTGGACTATTTCAATTCACCTTTGCTGTATATGTTTGAAATTATATAAATAAATACCGTAAAATTCTACTGTTGCGGTGTCTATTATTTTCAAAAATATATATTGATACCAAATACCATTAAAGACCCAAATAATATAACGCTATTTATTAACTGAACTCGAGATTCCTGGGACGCAATCGCCTTACTTTGAGAGGCAAAGTTGGTACTAAGTATTCAACAATGAACCTCTACCATTCAATGTCTTTTTAAACAAATAATCACTCACAGATATATGGGTAATTCCATTGCTTCAGGTTTTCGCTGAATTGCGTCACGTGATTAGTGATGCACGTGTCTTGGCCAAAGAAAAGTACCATTTCCTTCGACTCATTCTGGAGGCTACTGAAATAGATAAAGTAAAAGAAAATTTCAATAGAGACGACGGCCACAGACTCCACAGACTCTTGAACAAAAACGTGCCAAAATCGGGGTCCTCGACCCTGATTGGACGCGCTGCCGGAGGCCACCCTGAGGACGGTATATATACACGCCCAATTCCACCAGTCGACTCAGAGAAGGGGTGGACCATGCAAAACCGGAGAAGGACATCCGAGATGGCCTAAAGGACCTAGGTTTTCCCGTCCTGACTATGTGGAGGATCATAGCCCGGCGGACGAAGAGGCCCACGACCGTGATGCGAGTCATCACGGAGCTCCATGCGGCGGACCTCTGCCGGGACATAATGAGGAGCGGGATGGACCTCAATGGATCAGATGCACCTCTATGGATCAGCGAAGCATCTAAACCCCCACCCTGACCAAACTAAGCACTGTTCTCAGTGCCACCGATACGGCCACCTGGGACGAGAGTGCAACGAGCGGGCACGTTGCGGACGCTGCTCCTGGGACGATTCCACGGACCTTTGGATTTCGCGTCCAATGCTGAGCAACTGAGCATCCGTCCGTGTTCCGATTCCCGGTCCAGTCGAATTTTCTCTGCTTGGAATCGGCCATCTTTACATCTTCACACTACCATTGTGTTTGTTGATTTTGTGTTCCTATCCATTCTTTCTACCTTTCTGTATAAACATTTGTATGTGTGTGTGTGTGTGTGTATGTATATATTTATATATGTATACAGAGACATATACAGTGTTAAAAATTTTACAGTTTATCTCTGCTATTGCTCAAAAGTTTAAAGGTTTTGTTTTTATGTTTGTTGTCTTTTGTCCTTGTTCTTGTTTTGTTAAGTTTGTGGCCTGGCCGTGGTTTTGGCGGGTTTCCCACCGTCCTAGGGCGAATGCCGGGCCAGAATTTTCCCGTACCAGTGTAAAATATTCCAGTGAATACCCTGAAGAGGCGGCAGCCTAAAGCGGGGACCACACCGTTGTTTTTGTTTTTTGTTATTGTATTATTTGGTGTGGAAATAAACATATTTTGACTTGACTTGACACCATTCGGCTATCGGACCTGATCTGAAGATGTGGCCAGCATTGGTCACGAAACGTCATCATCAAGATAACGCAACGCACCGAAACCCGGATACAATGGAATTACCTACAATGCAGAGCTGCGAAAGCCTCAAGCATAAACTCACAGATATATATTCAGCTTGTTTCATTTTACCTAATAATAACATTAAGTTGTTAGGATTACAGTGGGTCTAATGACCTATCTTTCAGCATATTATTAAACTGGCTCATGATTTATGGTTAGGTAAGCATGAAACCTCAAGGGGCATCACCCGCTTTAGAGGAATGTTTGAAGTTCACAATGAAAAAAATCATTCTACGGGGGAGTTGAGTGTGAAACGTTAGAGATCATTCCGATCACGTAACTGAGGAGTCACGAGGAACAAACACGAATCGAGATTTTGGTGTAGTTAAACTTCCCTTAAAAATCTCACGCAGCCTTCGAGATGGAGTTTTTCCCACGGAAATATTCCTCACGGAGTTGATTATGACGATTGAAACTTAATGAACCGCATGTCAGACACTGAAGTAATTCTTGCGAGCGGGTAAAGGTTATCAAAATCTCCAACCGTCCATTATTGTACCACGTCACTCCTTATTAACGTAACTGAGATTGTCTAGAGTGGTTCAATACAACCCCTCTGGACTGGGATGAATTTCATGCATTCATTTTAAGTGGGTTGCGGTCGTTCAAATGTCATGCTTTAAATTCGTTTAAGGGATATTTTCATATGCTTAGCATGGTTTCCTTAACGCCACTTGCTCGAGTTAGGTAATCGTAGAATCATTTGCACGGTAGGTACCTTCTCACAACCACCTGCTCTTCTAAAGCCATGATAAAATTCACAGTGAATGAGGACGCCTGGTAAGCCTAAGGTTCAAGCCGCCAACGTGAAATTGTAGTATCTACGTTTGTATTCCGGTTCAGGCGAATGATTTATTTCAATGCAGAACAGTAAAATTCAGCAACTACCTTTAATAATTGAATAAAGCAAGGAGCATACATGGCTGATAGGCTGCATCTTCCATTCCTGAAAAAATTGGACTTAGAATGAAAATTCAAAATAAATTTACATTTTCGAAAGCGTTTTTCTCAATCCATTTGATGCCGACCCACGCAGAGGGAATACGAGAAGTACGCGATCTCTACTGATAGCATAACGGAGGGCAGCAAAAGTCAAATTAAGAATGGAAGCCTACTCTTCAAGTTGCCAAACTAACCCCTGAGGTACGTATCAGAGGATGCAAGGGCAACAGAAACGACGAAAAAATAAAAAAATAACAATAAGGAATTAAAAAGAAAATAACATTTATTTAAAGAAAAAATAAACACTGTTATGGTCATTAACCAAATAAGTTTACTTGTGGTACATTTGAAATTTAAAAAAAGTGCGTATAATGCTTCTAATGATAAACAAACATTTTTAAATAAAGTAATTCCAAAGTTTTAGTTTTAGTAGATTCGAAGTCTGCAGGCATATTTTCATCCCGATTCGTGAGCGCATAGACGTCCGGAAATAAGAATTCCAATGACGTGATTGAGTACTTTTAAAACCTTCCTAAGCGGATAAAATTCATGAAACTCTCAATAAAACCTTGCCATCGCCGAAGTTAGGCTCTGTCTCCCCTTTCAATCGCTTGGTATGATGCGGCTCCATTATCCTCCCCATCAGACACACCCATTCTACTACCCTTGTCATATTCGATACCCACAAATTCGATTCACAGGAAAACTACGAGATAAACCTGATAAACCCTCACAATGAAACAATCGCTCTTTTGGTATAGTTTGATAGGTAGGTATATAACAAGATGTATATATGGAGTATGGAGGTATATAGGTATATTTGAGATGCATTTATAACGAGATAAAATTCATAAAATTGTATACGTACTAAGATCTCGCTTAAATCGTTACCGCGAGTTTGTTAAGTTTCGAGGTATTTACACTTCCGAACTTACCTTTTTTATTCAGGTTATATGTATAAGTTTATGCTTCTCAACCAAATGAAAATAATTTCTACCTTTTGCCATTTCACCAGCTAACAAAGAAAGAGTTCTAACAAAGGGTTTAAAGCGCATGCTTTCTTCCATTTCAATCGTACGATATTCATTTTTCTCCTTTCATTCAAGAGAACATATAAGGTTATATTATAAACTTAAAGCTGTTATATGAATTTGAAATAAAAATAGTCACATTAATAAGGCAAAAACTTGTTCTTTTACGACGGAACATTTAGAGATAGACCAAATATGTATATTTCAGATTATCACTTCTAACTCCACACCGTTTTCTGATAAAACGTCTTCACAAGGGAAAATATTTTTAATTCTATGAAAATAATTTCGGTGAGTCAAAAATTTATTTTTAAAGTAATTGAGAAATTACAGGAACTTCGTATAGTGACATATACGACGGAATGTGTACATCAGAACTACTTCGTGTAACAAAATAATATTTCCCAGGATCGTACATCCGTAGCCTAACCCAAGGGAAATGGCTTCCATCTCATGAAAAATACAGGATAAAATGCGTTCATATTCTACTATCATAAGAAATATGAGATTCACTAATAATGAGATGAAATTCAATAATTTTAAACGTACTAAGGTCTCCCTTAAATTATTACCGCGAGCAAGCAAAGTTTCGAGGTATTTACCATTCCAAACTTATCTTTTTTATTCAGACCCGCACCAGATTCGACGATCATCAACACGACATGTTCTCTCGAGGCCATATGAAACCCTCTCGATCGGGGCAGTGCCGTGTATCGCGTATCATTCGATCCACAAAAAAACACGCAATAGCAAGGGAATGGGACGCATTGTAAAAACGAATCGGGAAACTACTCCACAACGGCGTGAATAATGAGATCGGCGAGGTGAACTGATCAAGTGCGAATGTAATAGCAGAGGGAACAATACGGGGGGCACAGCAGAGGATGGGGAGGGGGAATCCACATGTGGCGATGGTGAAGCACTTGCTAATCTAATCAGGGGCAAAGCAAGCGAATGTAGCCGTGTGGGATGGGAACGTCTTCCGCCTCCTTTCCCAACAATAGCGTCACACTACAAGGAGGAACGGAGGAACCAACACGTTGGACGCCATCTTTCAATGGAGCTCGGAGTCGTTTGATGGCGTAGCACGCGTATAGCACCCTAGAGACCCGGAAGATTCAAAGCGAAGGGCTCGCGCGTATATCGATCCCAAATTTCATTACTTGGAAGCAACTCTTAGAATTTAGGTGATAGTTGGCGAATTTCCTAGTAGAGATTGAGGCAAAGATTATGAAAAATCATTATTAGTACATTTGACTCTTTATTTGGAAACCGGAATCATGGAAACTCATCTAATAGCCCTGTAACAAAACTAGCCGGCTGATTCGCCAAATGGCATCAAAATGTTGAAGTTTCATTTTAAAAAAGATAGTTGGAGTTAGCTTAGAAGATTATCAGTGCTCATAAGAAGTCGCAGATATAAGTGAATGAAATTTATGTCGAATGAAGTAAGTTCAAATCATGCTTTCATATTTATCATAACTAGATCGAAGACAAGTTCCTCAATTTTACGATAATTAATCGCATAAAATGTCTCCATTGTTATTGCGAAAATTATCTATGAGTAAAAGTATGAGAAAAGGTATGAGAAAGTACTTCCGTGAATACGATCCAGATGTAAGTAAAAATTGGACATACGGTCAAGCGGTTATATGGAAATCCTTTGTTCTGTTCTACCGTCCCCATTCAACTTCACATTCCATGCAAAAACTAAGATCCATCCTCAATCCGCGAATGCTCCAACCCGCATCCTCATGATAAGTTATGTCAGAGCAACAAAAAAGTAGGAAGTGTTGAGGTGGTAGGAACGATTTTTGCCTGCGAACAGACTTTCAAGAAACTGCGTACGTGATCTAATTTATATCTAATATATCGAAAAAAGCTATAATAAAGAATTTTACCGATTAATTTTTTTTTAAGTAAAAACTATTTTAACAAGTAGCCTTATTGCACATAAGACTATTTTTCATTTGATTTCGTGCGTACGTATTTTCTTATAAACAAAAAATAATTCATACCTTATTTTATAATGGCTGCTAGCACATATGCAGGAGTCACGCCGAGAAAAAGTCTAAGAAAAAAATTTTTAAATGTAACTTTCTCCTAAATATTGAAAACTGATACAAAAACTACCAAGATATCGTCATAACATGCATTAACTAAGGCAAAAATGTAAAAAACATTTCTTGGCAATATTCATCTGAAGCATTGGGGTATATGGAGAGGGCACTACGTCATCAAACTAATGCCTAACAACCGATATAACAATCATATAGTTTAACCCTGCTCTTTCCTTACTTTCCTATGGATTGTATGACGGAATGTACGAATAAGCACATGTAGAGCAAGAATATCCACCGTCTGTTTGAGCCTTAACCTCCTCAGTCCCGAGACACATCCAGCATTATTTTTGGAAAATTCATCATGCTTACGTTTTGCGTTGTAAGCCATGTTTGCACAGTTAATATCTCTGCCACTCAAGCTTCTTAACGATGCTGCCACTTATCAGCAAGTGGCATTGCCAATATTTTGGGTTACTGAGTGGGAAGAAATTCAAACGTCTGTGTATCGTATACAATACGCCAGGACCGAGGAGGTTAAGGCAAGTAGATCTGGAAACATATATTGGCTGCTTAGTGGTATGGATTCCACTCAACTTTACCATAGTTTTCATTGGTGATGCGGATGATTTATAATATAAATAAATTAACAAAATACGTAAGGAGAATCCACATTCAAGAAGTGCATACTAATTCCAAGTAAGTTATCGATGGAAAATGTAGTAAAATTGCAAAATTAGTGCGTTAGCCCGCAAGCGCAATATGAAAATAAAGGTCAACAAAGATGGCGATTGGGCGAAAGGGATTGGCTTCAGCTTCTGGTATTGGCCAGCAAAGCAAGTGCCCTCTCCAAATACCTCTCAATCAACTGAGACTTCCCCAGCATATAAACTTATTGTGGTCAAAGCTCGGCATCGCTGCCGATGTTTCTACGGTCGACTCGTCCATCACCATCATGACTGAATAAAGACGACTCAACCATCGAAACGTCCACAGCAATAACGAGTTTAACCCGGTGGAGATCCCGAATAGACCTCATTAACTTGCAAAGATTCCATTTTTGCAAGCATTATGAGTTCCACCGCATGAACAGATGCACTTTAGGAGGTTCCACCGTGACTGTGCGAGTGAAAGCAAATACTAAATTCCAGTTTTTAACAAATGGTTTTAAAATTCCGGCTTTCTCACTATGCTACAGCCATCCAAAACCCAAATTATGGCACAAAAAATGCCATTAATTCCACACATATATTTTCAATGAACACTTTTTTTATAGCCACAGACCCTGACTACAGTGCCTGATCTCTATGGATTACCAAAGTTTGACTAAAATTTCCGCAGTAACTAGCTAATAACTCTAAAAGTAAGACTGCACGATGCATCACGACACGACACTTTTAATCAATTTACCGGGATTTTTCGCTTCTTAACAACATTTTTACATGAAAATGGCATTTAAATTTGATAGAAAAATACTAGTTTTCTCGTGTTTCTCCCATTTAAGAACGCACCCAAGCACGATGTGCCTTTCGACACAATGTTTGTCCTACTCTGCTCCAAAAATACAAGGAACTTAGAATCGCATTAAATCAGCCATCAATGATAGTAAACGCCGGTTTTATTCCTTGAAGCTTACCAAGTTGAGAGACCCGAAATCGGTTTGGCGTGAACTTAGAAACCTTGGGTTGGTTCGCTGACGCGACTCTTCCCTCCACCTAAACATAACTCTTGATCAGCTGAACTCCTACTTTGTGTCAACTTCGATCAGTCATAATCTTGCCCCAGCAAACCATGGACTTGAGCGAGTTATCCCCTTCAGTGAAAACAATTTTTACTAGGCATGTAACCTTTGAGACTCTGATTGAATGCTTGTCGTTCTCTAAGTCATGCCACTGGTGTTGATGACATTCCGATAAAGATTATTCAACTTTTTAAGTATGCTTTTAAATTTATATTTACTTTTTGACTTTTAAATATGTATAGTCAACATGACTATTTGCCATTTACTGAAATAAGGTTGTAATAGAAGTTCTCATGTTTGAGTTACGAATTATCAAAGTCGGCGCTTTTATCGCCCACCGTCAGAAACTGTTAACGAAACCTTTTACGTTACATTCATGTTAAATAATATTACAATGAGTTTAAAATAAAATTTATCATTAGATAACGCACAATCAAAGGAGGAAAATTATGGTGCGATCAGCTTTTCTGTAGGTTTTCTCGTTATTTCTTTATTTGTACCCAAACTCGAGTGCACATAATTTCTGCGTCGACAGTATACGGCAAGGAATAATTTCAGACATTTTGCTCAGGACGGAGGCAAATCGTCTAAGGCAAATATTAAATCTTCCTCAAGAGTCGGCCTTCAATAAAACCCAGGCGTATACGCTGGCTTTGAGCTTCTTCAGGCGAAGGTTTGGCAAAGGCAGAAGAGGTGTATGGACGATGTTCTGAAAGGAGAGGAAATGTTGAAGAGGGTAAAAGACCGGGAACACGGGATGAGAGGAAGAAGATATGAATTCTGGACGAAATAAGAAGAAGGAGATGACACGAGGAATTTTAGAAGGTGGGGTCATCCGTGGTAAGGAAAATGGATGATGTCCCAGAAATTAGGATATTCACCGGATCATGGGATTGAGGACGTTTACTTTAGGACTTTATACAAGATATATTTGGATTTGAATTAATTCTTTAAATTAATTAGATTTAAATTTTTTCGATTAAAAATTTGGATTAGTACCGCACATAAACCTACCAATCTGCTTGTAGAATACTCAAAAGAAACTCGGTAGATGAAAATTGCATGCTGTATAAAAGAGATACATCACCATACGACCAAATTACGGGTCGGAGCAAGTTCATTTAATCCTCGTTACGCGAAAGGCAAAAGGTCGAGGAATTTAAAATATAAGAGAAAACCGGAAAACATTTTGAATTAGGAAAATAGAACCTGGTACAAAAATGCTCCGAGTATCTTCACAGGGAAAATCCGACATAAATCCTTCGGCTATCGATGAATTTGAAGCATCTGCCCAAAAATGCTGATCGTTAATGAGATTTCAACATAGGGCCTGAAGGATGAATGAGATTTACTTTTTAAGTGACAATTCAGATGTATGCCCACTGGAAATCATGGTTCAAGTGCTTTTTCATTTTTCTTCATTGTACATCAAAACACCACCAAAGCCCAAACATCAGTCATGTACAAGAAGTACGCAAAATGTAAATAACAGCACCAACAAGCTTACGAAAGTGAAATTTTAAAATATCAGCTTAAGGAGAAACCTGGGAAGAAAAGGGAAGCAGATGAGTAATTGACAATCGATAAAAGCTTGATACACAGAGATGAGGAGCCCGACAAAAACTTGACCGTATATCCGTGAAAAATGTATTACCGACCGTCGTGGCGTCAAGCGATTCACGACCACATTAAATTATGCACAGAGCCGAAAAATAGATGATCAAGCTCATGTGATGGTTTGAGCATTGGGCTAATATTTATGGGGTCCTGGTACAAATACTAGTAAGGGGAAGATATTTCAACAAAAATTCGAGGCGATGCTACACTTGATTACACATTCGGAGTACTCAAAGGGCAGAATGCCATCTTATGGATGTGACGGATTACATTCTGCCACTAGGTTTTCAAAAATTAAAGAAACAAGTTTGTACCGAGTTGGTTGGTTACCCTCCGTCCTTTTGGATACTCTTAACATCAACCCACCGCTTTGAAACTCAGTTGCCACTATACCTCCTCCACAAAAAACTACTCCTACATGATGAGAATGACGATTCTTTGTTGCAATTGACGTTTTCACGGAAACTACGATAAAAATGAAACTTTCAATGCGGACTATGAGATTTCGGCGAAGATATTTTCCCTTGATTATTCATGTCGTACAAAAAAAGAAAGACTTTTAATTGAAAAAAGCGGTAATATTGCCCCTGAGGGCTGAAGTGGGGGGAGTAAAGGTTGGTCTAGCAGCGCAGGCATCGTCTGCAGCGAGGCAGTCTAAGATTTACGGTCTTTTCCTACAACCGGAATCCTTGCTCTTATAGGGTCACTGCGACCCCGTTGAAACTTGCATCGCGAGAGACCGGGGCGAGACGTTTTTGTGGGCTAGACAAGGAGTAATGAATGAATAAAGTTATTGCACCCGGTGACAGGGACACCGGCCGTAAAACATTAGATAACCATGCGCAAGTATGGGTCTCTCGTACTAAAGGAGGCGAAGCCCCCAACTAAGAATTATGATCGAATTACAGCGGTACTGTGGCCTAAGGAACGGTGGCTACAATTAGAGAACCAAAACTTACGCAGGTCGATACCAACACCAATTCCTTTTAGGTTAAGGCAATTTTTAATACTTATTTGTTATTGAGCAATCATTTTCTGAAGTGATATACAAACACAAATACAGAAGTACGAAGGTAAGGTAAGAAGAAATGTAGGGATTTTCTACGAAAACTTTAAATAACTAAGGGAGTTTTTGTGTTAAAAAATAACAACTTCTCTTCACATGAACTGCAAGCTTTAGATCAAGCGTCTCATTAAAGAAAAATTTCCCGTCGCATGGTTTTCGCCACACCTTTTATTTGGCAGAGCTACTAAACTACTTGCTTCCTTGGTATCGGTCAAACTAAATCTTCCTGCAAGCTAACAATAGGCAGGAAGTTTAAGTTTCAACCACGGTCAGTAAATAATTTCTCTAAAGCCGACAGCATTTGATATAAATCTTAAGCAAGTCCTAATTTATCAATATGAATTTTCACTGCAAAAGGGAACCAATAGAAAAGCATTCAATTATTCTTGCAAGATTTCGACACAATTCAGCATCCTTTATTTTAAAAACTAACAGTGAGGGAAAATTCATGCGAATAAGAAAATATTTTTCCTCGCCAAACAAATCGTAACTACAAGACCTTAAATATTCTTTGAAAATCGTTCCTTTTCTATCTATCCTTTTCGAAATAAAGTAAAACCAAAAAATGTTTCCTGATATCGGATAGATATCTGAGGCTCAATTAAAAAAATCAAACTTCGAATGAATCTGATAAATCATAGCACGGGGTATCTGCTCCTACACCGGGAATTGTGGAGGTATCCCAGGGACTTGAGGCAACTAATAAAAACCACACGAATGGTTTTTATCTGACATGACGATATTACATCACCACTTTAGATATAAATCTCCAATACCAATTATTTGGTGCCACACACTTGACCCACTGAGCTACCTCACCGACATTAAGTAACAACTAGACAGCAATGACAATTTTTGGTCAGTTCAACAATGTTTACTAGGGAATCTCTTTGACCCCATAAGTAGGTTTCAAGTCTCTATTTCTCGATGCCTTACTTAACATGTTGAAACGCAATCAACACGTGTATATTTTGAATTATTATTGCCGAAAAACAGAAGGCACAGGGTCAACTTTGAATCAATTCATAAAGATATGTGGAATGGTAGCACCAGTAATGGACACTCATGAACTACTACGTTGATTTGGCAATGTTTAGAGGATGGGCGCGAGTCGAATACGGCAGGAGATTTACAGATGAGGATAGAAAGGTTTGGGGGGAAAAGGCTAGATTGAGAAAGCCATGTATGAATGTGGTGAAAGAGACTGGGCAGCATGGGTGAAAATATTGTAACAGAGCCAGCTTACCAGGCCTAACACCAATGATTAGGATCTTTTGAATGTGCTTACGCCCTAAGACAACGGTGTCATGGGTAAATATATACATCTTTCTATAAAAGCCGATAATGGATTTTTCAACATCACTCTGATTCCACATTTTTTCCTTGACCTCCAGTGCCTCTAGAGGAAAGATTTAATTCCAGTTACTGGTGAATAAACTCTCAACCCGACTCTTAATTAAGCATTATGTTGCCTCTGCACTTCCACACTGTGATTTCGATCATCAAAAGGGTCATGGCCCGTCCTTTATTTACTCCTCCCGTTGCGCTCTTGAATATTTCACCGGAAAGAGGATTCGCGTTAATTCCAACCTCGTTTGTCATTTCGCCCGCAGTCGGGTGGAAGGGGCAGGCAAAACCGTGCGCCAAGCAAAAAAAAATTCGGACGCACGAATTATTCGCTGCGATTCCCGCCCCGAAAGCGTGAAAATTGCCAGCCGTAAAGCGTTGAGAAACGAACATAAAAAAGGGACAGAGGGAGAGAAATATTTATGCAAAGAAAATGAACATTAATCGCCATCCTAAAGAGATTTTTTCATTTCTCCTCGTTATGAGTCACGATGGAGGTCTTTTGTATCCTAACTAACCCTTCTCGAGTCGTTTCCCCACTTTAATCATCCGGAAACCCAAAAACCACGGTACAGATTTCAGCACACCGCCAAACCGCTACTAATTTACAATGATCGTAAATTTTCTGGGAACGGAGAAGGGGAGACCTTGGAAAAAGTCGTTATGGCCCTCTTCCTAGTTATACATAAATCAGGAGATTTTTTTCTTCGGTACAAATAAGCGGAAACAAAATCAAATTACCAAGCATTAATCAGGGGAGCAGTCATATTATAAATGAAATGGTTAAGAGAGATGTGTGGGCTTTTTTTTTGAGAAGTCCCAAAGGCGTTAGGTTTGTTTCATGGCTACGAATGGATAAAAATTTTAAAGTAATGGGCAGAAACGAACAGGCATATAAAACTCTATTTTAAAAGAGGCATAATATAACATAGATGTGAAATAAATATTTTTTATTGAAAAAAATTCCTAGAAAGGTACATTTTGTTAAAACTGTGGAAATTTAAAGAAATACCCGAAGGACGAGGGAGGTTGTTCAGTAGAAATATACTTTTATTTTATAATCAAAAGAGTGGGAAGTAAATATTCAGAAAAAGTATCCATGACTTCTTCCGACCATTTCCAAAACTGATAATACATTTACACTAGTAGTCTAGGATTTGCCACGAACCAAACTAAGAATAGAAATATGGCTACCAAGATAAAAGTTTTCCATTTGAAATTAAACATCGTTTTTGGCGAGTAAACTCCCCATCATGCCTTATATAGAGGGGATCATTTAAATATATAATAATTAATAATGGTGTATTTGATCGTTGCCGTAATGTTAATCTGGAGACGGGCAATCTTAAAGGCTCGCATATCGAACTCTCATTCTCATCTGGCTAAATCACAATTGTCTTTCTTCTGCAAATACATACCCCTTCGTCGAAATACCAACATCAAAAGGGGCACATGAAAATATTAGGTACGGAAACGCAATTTTGACAAAAGATCCACTCAATGGTAATATATTTATATAAAACTATAAATCAACGACTAGTTGAAAAGACGAGACATTTACTTACTAAGGATGAAACTAGTTATCAGATTCAAAAGAGTGTAAATCTTTTCCTCAGAGATTCGAACAATCTTCAGAGGTCACGAAATTAGTAGTTAAAGTTGAAGTTTGGTAGATCAATCACATTAGGCTATTACGTGGGTCTGAATAAATAACCTGCCCTCGTGTGATTTCTATTTGTTTTGTGAAAAACCAATTTGGTCACTTAGGCGACAACATCATGCTGTGCGTTAAATAAATTGCGTAAAAATTCATATAGTCATTTTATTCAGCGAAAATGAACTGTCACAAAGTTGACCCGAAGTTACCATAGTTCAAGTAATTGGGAATCAGGTTTTGAGCCTTAGCTATGGTGAATGGCAATTTCATCGATGAAATTATAAATTAGCAAATTTTGTATGCCACGGATACGCCATTTATTAGAAAAATAAATAACAAATTCACAGTCACAGTTCAACCTAAGTAAATGATAGAGAACTCCAAATAGGTTCAGCAAGCCTCCGATCGGCAGTTTAGTCTCAGATAGTTGTGGAAGCCACCTTGTGCCACACACAAAGGCGGGAGAACGTCAAAACATAAGAGAGATTCGTAAGAGAGAACGATTAAAGGCTTTATCGCGTGAAAGTTATCTATCACGGAGAAAATGAAAGATAACTTGGAGAATTTCACTTTATGAATTTTATTGAAACTATCTGAAAATGAGATGAAGTGGAGAAGCTTGATTCGTTTCAATAAGTTTAATTTAACGAGCTCACCTGCTTATTATTAATTTTATCCGTGATAAGAGTAAATCATTCACCTGACGTTTGTGTAATGCCTGACTGCACTTCCAGCTAAACTCAAGCAATGGGTTTTACATCGCTGGAGATTAGCCGGAAGTGCAGTCAGGCATTACATAAATCTAAACCTAGAATCCGCAGGCAGGCAGTCAAGCCCAAAGACCAGTTAAAATAGGTCGGAATGGCAAGGATCAGACTTAATTGTTACACTGATATTCAGTGACCTACTTTCACCTTCATATTTCATATGTACCCATTTAAAAGTATATTGTTGTGGTGTTGAGTGCAGAAATCGTAAAACATTGGGAAAATATCATTTTTCTATTTTTGCTATGAATGCTATTATTGCTATTTTAATGAAATACTATTTAAAAGTATAGAAGACTATTTAAAAGAAGCGAGTCCTCCCAGGGAATAAATGGTGATACAATTTAGGCACCGATCAACCTTAAATTTTGAGTTATAAGAACGCAAATGTGGCAGATGATCTAAAATGGACTAGTGCATGCGCCAGTAGCGAAAGGGATGGAAGGTGGCAAATATAGCTGGGAAATTCTTCATGAAAATAAAATCGTCGAATAATCGTCATATTTTGGATTTTAATTTTTTTAAGCTTATACGATTCTTCAGTGAAAACAATATTTTTCAAATTGTACATACGAAAGTATTCGATATTTTTTACTCAATCGTGGCGGAGCCTTCTCAAAGATAGAAAATTTCCGTGATACCCAGCATTCGTTGACAATTCTCCGAAAACCAGAGCGCAAATTCATCATCATCACCTCAAATCTCGGACCACCATTAAACTCTACCCAATGGCCAAAAGTTTGGTAGCTGACTCGCTCTCGTTTAACGGCGATGATTGACTGCGTATAACTAAAATGCTGCTGTAGAGGCAGCGTCCCTCCAAGCGTTGAACTCTGGAGAGGAATAGCCAGCCCATACCATCCTCCAATTCTAATATTCTCCCGTATCGCTCCAGTGCCCCCCTCCTTATATCCGATTCACGCCACCGCCAGGGTATACCAGGGCTCTTCTTCCCCTTCACACAACTCCCTCTCACCCCTCGTAATCCAAACACCCTCCCTCTGCCGCCCCACCCTCACCCCAGCGCTTCATCCACCGGCACGGACATATATCATAGGGCAGACAGGATTATAGCCCGCATGAATTTTGGATCATTTAAGATTGAATTAAAGTGCCGTTAAACAGGATCCAATGTTTTTGATCTAATAGAACGACCAAACCGCCGTAAATCACCCCTCCCCAGGGGTGGTGGGTGGGTCGAAGGAACGGAGTCCGAAAGTTAAGAGGAGAAGAGTAAAAGAGTATGGCAAGGGGTACGCAGTCGGTGACTACACGACGGTTCGAAGTTATCAATCAAATTCTCACGGGACACACGACGGGTATACACATGGCCTGTGTTTCCGGTTGGGAAAGAATTTCCGCCCGAACCCGAGAATTTTCATGATTACTCGTTCCCGAATCTCCTTTGTAAGTTCGTGCAGATTCCTGGATGGGAATTTCTTCTTGAACCGAACGTTAATACCAAATTTAAAAATTCTCTGGCTGCAGTTTTTAGATATACTTACGCCAAAGAGGATGGAAATTCAGCTGTGGTGAATTGCCCCTCAAACATTCACTTCGACGATAGCCAACGTATTCTAGAAGTGGTATGTATGGCTCAACTTTTCAAGCATAGGTATGCAAAACCTTCATTCAACGTTAAGCATTCAAAATCTTCACATTTTATTCTGGAACACTTCTCACGACATTGGCTCTTGAACCTATGAATTTTATAACTAAGGTAGTCATTTTCAAATGCTTAACATGTCTTCAGTTGATGTTGATTCAAGACTGGTCGAGTTCGAGAATGAAGAAACGAAATGGGAAATTCCTATGTTACCAAATACAGACTGTTTTTTAATAAAACAGATATGGCCTGAATCCACATCACAGATGCTTCATTATGACCCGTTTTACCATGATAAGTCATTGGTCTCCTGCCAGCGGTACTTACTTCATAGCACGGGCACAGAGTACCTAACGATATATGCTTACTCTGTGGCACGGGCGAAGCCAAGGGGTGGGGGAACTGCCTCCACCCTTAATACATAAGTTCTTGACAAAATGTATAAATAAAATGTACGCAATGAAAGTTAACTTGGCTCATAATTGGTTTTGGTATCCCATTAATAAAGTAACATATTCCACAACGGACCCACTGGATGCAAGCAGAGTATGTGCATTAATTTTGTAGTAAATGGAAAGATGCAAATGAATTATAAGTGCAAGTTAGGTCCACACCGTCCACATATGGCCATATGTATTGCCATAGCCCACATTCAAGATTCTTAACCAACCTTGGTCTAAACGTTGGATTGAACAATTGAATTGGGGATTCCCTAAAGTCGCTTCACACAGTACATTTTATTGTACTCACGAATGTATCATAGAATGTAAAAGAAAAACAAGCATTCATACAATTTTCTGCTTCACACGGTACATTTATCCTCATGAAAGAATTCATGCATTAGTCTGTATGTACAATAATGTGTACCAAGTACAGCGGCCTGCACATCGATCAAATAGAGTTATATTTTCATGGCTCTAGATTTCAAGAGATTCTGCAATAGATAAACTAGAATGCAGCACGCCGGAAAGACGCAGTCCCAAAATTTACAAAAAAAGCCTGGTTAGCTCAGTGGTTAATACCCCCACTCCCTCAAGGACCAATAGAAGGGCTCGTTCTTCGTAAACAACACTTTCTTTTATTTTCCCCACCCCAAATTTCCTTGAATCCCAGATTCGTCCAAAATGCACTTCACGCACTTTGCATTACAATCAGTATTGTGGCCACCACTATTACGTAATATGGTAGTGCATGAGACCTTCAATATTATGATCATTTTGAGCCCTAACATAAATAATATTTACAATGAGTTATTTTCTTTTGCAACTCATTCTGACCCCAGTATTGCATAAATGCATTACAAACATATATGAATAAATATAACTCGATAATTTAAAAGTTTAAGTAACAAAGCAAAAATCTTTATTGACCTATTGATATTATACCAAAATTGTATATCTTCACACATGCATCAATACTATATTCTTACCTCATTAGCTGAGAACCTTTCCAATTTTACATCCATTACGGCAGTAATGGATGTAAATATATATAGTACATCCTTGTATTTCCCACAAACCCTCTCAATCTACAATTATGTCCAAGGGAATTTGCCTATTTTCATAACATTACAATTTTATGAAGATTTTTCTTTCTCACGGATGCAGTCTCCAAATTTTCACAAACATAATTCACTACATGCTCACCAAATGGCCCAACTCCATTCACAGAGGTAGCCCTTCCTTCTAGCTATTCATTTTGAATATTTTTGGTCTAAGTTCATTGCAGTGCCAAGAATTTGTTTCCCCAAACTCATTTTTCCCACTCTTTCTCCATCTCAATCTACTGGTGTGTACAATGATATAATGAATCTCATACATGACTAGAGTAACCTAGCAGATCTCATATTGACAGTTTCAATACTACCTCATATTTCCTAACTGGCACCTTAATTCAGCCTTTGAGAATAAGCTCATACCATGGTTTAATAATCAACAATTTCTGCTGTTCTCAGGCAATTAAACATTTCTAAGATTTTCCTGCAATCATTAATTATCTCAAAACCATGAATGGAAGATTAATTTCAGAACAAATATTTTATCAGAAGATTCAGACCTTATATACTTTTTTGAAAAATCTTGGCAAGATTAAATGAATACAGCCTCAAGAACCTACTAACTCTCAAATCCTATTCCAGCCACTGCTTTATTCTCAACCACCTGCATTCATGAAATGGGATGCTGAATTTCTTGTTAACTGTTGGTAATTCAGAGGAACTACAAAACACACAGGGCTGAGAAAAATACTCGAAAAATTGTACTGAAAGTACAAAATACAATTACTTTCACTGGATTCATTGGAGATACAAATATGCAGATCCTGAAAATGAAGTTATTCCAGCCCTACATTATTAAATCAACTCATTGAGAGATTGATTTCTATGTATTTAATTGGCATGTACTTAATTATTTCTTCATAAAAAAATTAATTCAAAATTCCAAAAGCGAAGTAAGAGTCCTAAATTGCAAACTAAAATCTGTATCTAGATACAAAGAGGAATGACTAAGGTGCACTAAGACCCATATCAGATACCATAACATGGCGTTCACAACAGATCTTCACTGAATTAATTTTCAATCCTCAGATTACAGAGTTCTTCCTGAATGCAGGGCCCTCAGGTATGGGGCCTGAGGCAGTTACCCCACTTGTGCAGCTCCAAGGGCAGTGACATTTGCATGTGATAGATTGATAAGACATCTCTCTCAAGTAATTACACCTTCATTGAAGATAAGAAGTTTGTGCAAGTGAATTATCTTCATAAAGGAGGGATATTTCCTGAACTTGAATTTAAAAATACTCCAGGCCTTTACAAAACAGCTTAAAGGAAACTAATTCAAATCAAATTAACTTTTCAAAGATTGTTCTCATGTCCAAAGAAAAGGCTAATCATAACTGTAATAACTCAAAAATTACCAATATATTAATTTATAAAGGATATTATTGCGGTTACAACATTCCTTGAAAAGTAGCCTTTATATGCTTCACAATTTGAGAACCACCTCAATCATTTCCAGTAGGAAATGACAGAATGAAATAACCAATTTAGCTTGAGTGCATATTAAAGGTCCTTTGTATATCAGTTAAGCCTTTAAACATGAAGTACCTACTTCATTTTCCATATACTGGATGAGCAAAAATTCACTTCAGAAAGTTTAACTGCCAGTTAGGTGCCATTGAAATTCTGAAGCCATGAGGTTCTAGGATGCCTCAAATACACACCATCTTGATGGAATGTACTGGTTGAGAAAAGGGAAATTAAGCCCCGGAATTAATCAATATTTGTAAAACAGCATTTTTTTATTCATTAAAATATACAATCATATAAAAGCCACACAACATTAAAATATTCTTTCAAAATAGCATATCAATTAATACAGTGTCACATTAATACAGTCATAATTAAAAATGTTATTTTGTTTTATAATTTTTTGACTTTACGCATTGTTGATACCGTAAACAAAGAATTGGCCACAAAGATAATTAAAAACATCACAGTTCCATTGCTCTTTTCTTTCAAATGAATGAGCAAAATCTTGCATAGTCCATAAGACCTTTTATCCTTTATTAGGAGGCAAGTTTTTCTGACCCATTCTGAATCGAGGTAATAATGATGGCCTTCGTTTCACACCAACCTTGTCCTCATCAGCAGTAAATTGATCTTGTTCACAAGGCTTCCTCACGCTTACTGGCTCAGGTTTCTTTTGCAAATTAGTGGCATGCGATATTTGATCCTCTTTTTTCATTTGAGGTAAACTAACAAGCCTTCTAGAACGTGTGTTGACCCCAGCAAGTGTTTTTGACTCTGAATTAAATGGCGCTCGATGATTCACTCCCAAATGGCTAGGTAGCTTGGCCCTGGCCCCACCTGAAGCTGTAATCGTATGGACTGGAGGAGCAAGGAGCTTAGAGGATGAATTCCGATAGGCACTACTTCTAGTTGCATCAACAGATGAATGAGAAGAAACTGATGAGGTTGATGATACTGAAGAGTTCTTCGACTTGTTGGCTATTCTTGAGGATAAGTTTTTCGCATCTCTCATTTGTGTCATTGTTCTCAAAGATTCTGCATTAGCTGATCTCAGTCTTTGAGGTTGAACCTCTGTCCGAGCTTGCCTCGGTCGCAATATTTTGGAGATACCATGAGCAGTATTCAGTCCAATCTTCACAATTTGATTTTGTTGAACCATTGATGGTTTTGTTGGAGTAGAAGTTCTGGCTTTCTCAAATTCAAGCTCTTCTGCTTTCGAGGTTTCAAGCACCCAGGTTCTCTGCCTTGCTAATCCAATGGGGCTAAGATTGTTATTGGCTAATGTACTACTGTTGCACGATGGTAGATCCACCTCCATTGCCTCATCCTGTTTGGTGTCTGACTCACGCACCTCACTTCTAGAGGACTTCACACCTTTGTCACCACAGCCTCCATCAGCATCAAGGACCACCACTTCCCCTGATTCTTCTTTACAGGGTTTTCCTCTATTTTTTAAGACATCAGGCTTTTTGCTAGGCAGGCAAAATTGAGGACAGGGGGGCCCCATTGCACTCATAGACATACATCTTCTCCATTGCTTCTGTTCCAACATTTTATCCTTCCTTTGAACAGTTCCATCTTGATCCCAAAGGAATTCCATCATCATGGAATAGACTTCCTTCATCACCTTCAACTTGCCAACAGATATATCACGAGAGGCCTATGAGAAAGACAAGATAGGGCTCGATTTTAGTAACTCATCACTGTAATATCAATCAGTAGATTAAATTATCCTCAATATTAAGAATTGCATATTAAGTTGATTAAAGAACATAGAAAATATGAAATGCTTCAAGGGACTGTAGGAATGCAGTATAAAACAAAAAAATTGAAAAATTATTTTGCATTTTGATCGCTTGTTTCAAGAGTGAGAATCATGAACTAGCCACTTTTCACAAACACTTATCTTAGCACTTATATAGGAATATATCATTAAAGATGGAATATAGAATCAAAACATTCAAAGATATTTTTATTAAAAAATAAAGAAAACTAATGGTTAAACTATATTATTTTAAATCATCACTGCTCTAACTTGGCACAATAATAGAAATACCAGAGACCTAGTAATGAATTTCAACCCCAAAATCAATGATACATTTCAAAAAAGAAAGAAAAAAGTGGAAGAACTAGTCATGTTCTCCTGTCATCAGTTCATTACACTATTATGTAATCACATGCATGGGCTGTGTCAGCAGAACTGGCAAGAGGTGTAACAATGACACTAGGAGAAAAAAAATGGGGAAGTACCTATTTATTTATTTGCCTTTGAAATTAATCAAATTATAATGAACAGCATTACACAGTAGAAAAATCGACTCTCCTTAAATTTTAGGCCAGGAGGGGCACTAAAGAATGTTCACTAAAATGTCTCTTATTAAGGAGTTTTGGATAGAATTAGGTAAATCATTCATAAAATTGTTGCTGGTATTTTAGAAACTTTTTAAAACTTCTTCAGAGCTGATTACAAAAATTCTGCATATAAATAAAAAAAATTGTTGCAATGCATTTACAACTTCCTCTATACTATTAAAAGAGCTTTTTATTTGACTCCGACCAAATGCTCAAAATGAGACATTAAATATTAGTGGTCAAAATTAAAAAGAGGTTCTTGAACTTTTCAATTTATTTCGCAAAAAGTAAATGATAGAAAAACTCATTCCCAGTAAATTATTAGGTGGTAGGTGAGCTCCACCAGTCAAAAATTTAACATAAATGCCGACATTTATCACAGAAATTAAAGGCTGGAAGAAGAGTGTACAGACTATCAATCAAAGAAAGGATTAACAATAGTTGAATTAATCTGTAGGATTAAATTTTCTCCTTTCGAATGATGAATGTAAATTCCTCTCGGGTGTCCATCCGGGTAAGGTGCTCCATCATCATGTTTGCAGACGTTTCGATGAAAGACTTTTTCATCGTCAACGGCACTGATGACGATGACAAAGTCTTTCATCAAAACATTGGCAAAGAAGAAAATGGAGCACCTCACCCAGACAGGAACCCGAGAAGAATTTACATCTAGTTGAATGAAGCTTGGAAACCTTATAGAAGTGAGCAGGATGTAATTTTTCCCCACTGTGATAAGTAATATAAATCTTCAATATTGTTGAACATGGAAGTTGAAGCAAGGAATTTATTATTTATGAACTAAATAGGGAATCTGGAGATGGTTTCAGAAAGTAGGAGTTGGTACGGATGGTGATGGAGAGAGAGAGAGGAAGGATAGAAGGGAAAAGAATGCATAAACATTTTGAGGGGTACATTCTGGCCAGCAGAATTGAAACCTTGGAATAGCCATAAGGCCCTCTAAAACAACTGCTCTCCCATACCCTAAGGCCCTCTAAAACAACTGCTCTCACATCTATCGCATTTTCCTCCTTTAGCCCCATGATGTTATGACCTTAAATCCTTTACTTTATCCCTTCAAAAATTCTCTTCCTATCTCCTTCACCTCTCATCTCTTGAAGATAACATAACTTTCTAACCACCAATTCAGAACCTCCATCCACATAAAACCAACTGATAAACAGCAATACCTAATGCGACTGCTGCCACCCCTCCCACACAAAAAGATTCCACCCCTAACCTCTCTCTCTCTCTCCGTATGCGGATACCAAATCAAAAATTTAAACAATTTCTTGTCCAACACACCTAATCCTTCACCAATGAGGCCCACCATGACAAAATATAAAAAAAACCTACTCTCCAAAACCACAACCCAGCAAAAACTACTTTTATCTTTCAAAGTAGGTAACCACCTACTTGCCAGACATCCCATGTCTCAAAAAACCTGTTAATGAGAAACATCTCCTCCAATTGCACTTCCCTTCCTCATATGGCTTGAAACATTTCTTTCTATTATTGCATTTAGTGGTTCTTGTGAAAATTGAACTATATGTTTACAGTAACATACAATATGTATATTTAAATGAAAACAACCATACTTTGAATGCTAAACAGTGACCCAAGTAGGATAGAAACTGAAAATTGAATATAAAAATGAAATAATGCATTCCAGTATGAGAGATGACAGTAGCCTCAGTAAAAAAGACTTATGAACCTGCCCAAGCATGGTTATCCTCAAGCTTTGACTAAGGCTTGAAAACCTAACAGCTACCAGGAGAGTCACCTTTGCTTTGGAATGAGAGAACACCATAACACATGCATAAAATGGGAACAGAGAAAGAGGATCCACTGCAAGATGGGTATAAGTGTCAAGACTTTCAGTCAACAATTTATTTCTATAGAATGAGAGTAGTATCTTGTAGCTATGCAACATCCGGGATCAAGGGAGCCTTTCTCATGAGAGGAAGATCAGAGAGTCTTAGCAGACAACCCTGGGAGCAGTCCCCAGTACATTGCCATGCAAGTCCTGACTGGAAGAGGCCATGAACAGAGGTGAGCTTTGAATTTGCACGGATGAAATGTTGGAAAAAATGGGTTCCCAGAAGTTTGCAGAAGTTCTACTGGCAGATAATCTTTCCTTGCCTGGCTTACTTCAGACTGCTACCTTATGAGAGGGAGCTGAGAAATTAGCAACAAGTAAAATAAGCCACAATATCGAAGATTTTTTTAATGCCAGATGAAGCAATCACTTAGGAAAGGGTACCCATGCATTCAAGTTGTTGTTGAAAACAAAAAGAGTAACATAGGTAAATAAGCAGAAGATGGGCAATTCTATAGTAGAGTCAAAAATGAGGAAAAGTACTACTGGTATAACTACAAAAACATTGGAGAAAAACAGGAAAGGAGAAGGAAAAAAGGATGGAATTTGTCATAGCAGTAGGAAAGTACTGTGCCCAGTAAAGAAAAGAGAATTATGGATTTACCTAACTTTGCTACTGAAAAGAGGACATAATATTGCATACATACATGCCATTATCCAAAATTGGTCAATTTTGGACCTACATCAATTCTGTTCTACACGCCTCAAATAATAATCAACAATTTCACACATCATTCTCCCTCACATGATTTTTTATTGGCTTGATCAAGAATAAACAATAGCAATGATTCTTATTGTTGGCAGTAGAAGTCAACTGTGGAACTACTACTATTATAACTACATACAATACTTATACCTTACCTTCAAAAAGATACAGAATGTTCTTAAGGTGTGGACTTAGAGATTTAAATAATAATAACAACATATTCATCCATGTATTCTGATTTATTTCCAATTCCATGAGCTTGAAATTTTGTTGTTTTATGATGGAAAAGTATAAATATTTGAAAATTTTGCCAGAAATGTTCCAGATATACAATAATAGTGTTATTTAAATAAATGCTAAATCATACTTTAAGCATCTTCTGATTAAATGAGTTGAAACTGCTCTCTAAACTCAGGCCATAAATATGAAAAATGGACAGGGTAGGCGTGGTCATTTGTCATCTTGGTTCTGAAGCCACCAAATTCAGTTGAGACTTGAGGGGTTAGCTTGTGAATGGTGAGGTAGGGTGGCCGCCACAAGTATTTGACCGAGGAGGCTTGAGTCAAACTTAGCCAGCTTACTCAGCCTAGGGAAGCAAGCAAGTTCAAGACAGATTTAATGCGCTTTTGCAGGGCTCTAATATGAACCCACAAGCAGAAGTTAGAAAGTGAGGACCTATCCTTATGATCCTAACTGCCACTGGCCTGAAATTAGCTGAAATTACTAGAAAAACAGAAGCCTTCCTTTGTGAGCTCTACAAACTTAGTAGAGCTAATCCTTCACTGTTGGCGACAAACTAAATAGATTACGAATAGCACCTTGTTGAGATGGTATCAAGGAAGTTACTTGAACAATATTCCATTTCCAGTAATATAGAACAATTGTTCAATTGATTCTCTAGAAGGAGAGAGAGACTCAAAATATAATCTTCACAGGATGGTATTACTTAAACTCGCAGCAATTTTTCACAACTTTCTCACATCCACTGAGGGTTTACCAAGTTGATTTTTCCCAAACCAATATGTTTTCCTTTATTTGTACATTGGACCTTCACCTATCACATGATGGCTACTAAAAATCCAAACTTACTGCAGAGTAAACTCTAATATTGACACTATGGACTTCTCATGGATATCAGGGTTAATTAAAACTATCCCTTTGAAATAAA
Organism: Ceriagrion tenellum; assembly: GCA_963169105.1. Lineage (NCBI taxonomy): Eukaryota > Metazoa > Arthropoda > Insecta > Odonata > Coenagrionidae > Ceriagrion > Ceriagrion tenellum. The sequence continues at coordinate 56,283,101 of OY720636.1, read as the reverse complement.
ATTTTAGAGTACAAATGTTAACTGCTAAATTCGATAAATTAACAAAACAATGAGGAATGCATGGAAAAGAGTCAGAGTGGATGACTGAAATGAAAATGAGATAGTTGGATGTTTCCTGTGTCCACAATACTATGTGCAAGTGCTAGGCATTGTTGCAACTGATTGCAGTGGATTGGTGCAACAATAAAGAGTTGGAAATAGGGTGTATTAGTGTCGAGGTGAGGGCTTGATCCCAAATGAATGAGAGAATGAAGGCAAGGAAATACTATTATCCTTTTTAAATATCTTTGTGTCCGAGAGGTGGGCCTTAGTTTTTTAGTGGTGAGGCAAGGGATAGTCATCTGGCACATTACTTAGTAAAAAACCAATTAGAATGCAGTAGGCAGAGCCTTACCTCCATTGCCATCATTTGCTTGATGTGCCATGGATATTCCTTTGATCTAACCTAAGTACCATTATTTTTAGCAAATATATTTTTCCTTATCACTCATTGGGCATATCTTTAAATTTAATATCTATTTTACTATTTCCTGAGTGATTTGAAATCAAACAGCAAACAATTCCATCATATTATAGTGATAGAGCAAGGAAAAATGTTTGTACATACATACCCATCACGCCGTTCCCTTCTGGGGTAGGCACAGTCAAAATATTTCACTCATTAATACATAATTGTACACCTAACTCTGCTTCAATAATTTCCTCCATACTGACCTATCCTCGCAAACCTCTTTTGCCTCATTTAACCCCATACACTGTTTCATACATGCCCTCCTGTTTTTAAAACTCCTAATATTCCTCATAAGAATTCCCTCAACCACATTTAACCACAACTTTCTCGGCCTACGTCTACCTCTCACACCATTCATTCTACTCTCATATATCTGTTTTGTTATTCGACTCTCATCCATTCTCTCAACATGGCCAAACCAACGAAGCACACTCCTTTCATACACGTCCATTACTGGAGCATTTAACCCTCATTCATACGTGACCCACTCATTCCTGACCCTATCCATCCTACTTTTGCCGCAAATACTCCTCAGATAACTCATACCCACGGCGTTTAGTCTACTCTTACGTCTATCCTGACATACCCATGTTTTACTACCATATAGCAAAGTGGGAGGAAGTACACTTTTGTACACGGCAATTTTCGCTTCCTTAGACAAGCACTCATTCCTTGATAAGCTCCACATGCTACCAACCACTTTCCTTCCAGCAATTGCACGTCTCTTTATCTCCTCATCTATTCTTCCATCTTTCGAATACATCTTACCTAAGTACACAAAATCATCCACCTGTTCTATTACTTCACCATTCGCCCTCATCACACAGTTATTCTCCCCATTCTCCTTATCAAAAACTACTACTTTAGTCTTGCACGCATTTACCTTCAATTCCATTCTCTCCATTGATTCACAAAACTTATCTAGGAGCTTCTGTAATCCCTGTTGACTGTTAAATCAAAACAGCATCATCTGCATAAAGAAGAACTGGCAAGTTTACATTTCCAATCAAAACACAGTCGTTTTCACTACATGTGTCTTTAACACATTTATCCATAAATACATTAAACAGCCATGGAGACATTACGCATCCTTGTTTTACACCACGATTTATTACAAAACAAACACTCAGAATCCCGTTAACTCTTACACTTGCCTTACTATTGTCAAACATCACCATCATAACATTCAATAACTGCCCATCCACTCCATAGTCTCTCAAAAACTTCCACAACTTCTTTCTATTTACTCTGTCATATGCCTTCTCTAAATCAACAAACGCACAGTACACTTTCTTTTGGACACTCATACATTTTTCTATCACTTGCTGAATTGCAAAAAGCTGGTCACTACATCCTCTCCCAGGCATAAACCACACTGCACACCCGATATTCTGTCGGAAGTAATATTCCTCACTCTTTCGATTAATATTTTACTGAACACTTTTCCCGGGATACTCAATAAACTAATGGCCCGATAATTATTACATTCGGTCTTTCCTCCCTTCCCTTTGTACAATGGAACGATGATAGCATTTTTCCAATCTGCTGGAACAACAGAAACCTGTAAGCACAAATTGTATAGTTCACGCAGCCTACAAATTAGTAACTTACACCCACACTTCAACATTTCACTGGATATTCCATCTATGCCTGCAGCCTTCCCATTTTTCAAAACCTCCTTTTCCATCATCACATTCTCACCACTTCACAAGGCTCATCCTCAACGCCTGCAATATTATTGTACAATTCTTCAAAATACTCCCTCCAGCAGTCCCTGATATTGCTCTTGTCCCACATGTCTCCACTTTTGATCTTTACCGCATTCACTCCCCTGCCTTCACCAATCTTAGCCCTTTTTGCCCACTTCCAAAACAGCTTATTATTACCTTCAAAATCACTCTGCATTTTGTTAGCTTTATCCACATGCATTCTTTCTTTGCTCTCTTTCACAATGATTTTGCATTCATTGTTTTTCTTTCTATAAATCTCACATGCCTTAGTACGCTCTTCGTCAGCTTTGGCAGCAATCATATCCTTTTACGCCTCTTTCTTTTCTCTGACTGCATTTTTCACTCCTTCATTCCACCAAGCATCACCTTTCATTCTTCCTACCACTCCTTTTCCACATATACTTTCAGCACATTCCACAATCACTCCTTTCAAACACTCCCACGCATCATTCACATTCTTGTTTCCGATATGCTCGTCCCATTCTCTCTGCTTCAACGATAGAGCATCCTCAAGCATACAACCATACCGTATTCTTACCTCACTGTCTAACAACCTTTCCACTTTTACTCTCAACTGCTTACACGCAACATTCTTCCTTGGCACCCACTTTATGCCACAGCACAATCTGCACGCCACAATCACAACTCTCCTAATACCTACTTTCATGCGAACCCAGAGCAATCTAGGGGATACTAACTCGTACTTCCTTACTACCAACTTAGCTCTCTCATTAAGAATGAGTCCTACACCTTGACTGCCATGTACATTATCTTCAACTCCTGACCACAATGCCAGACTACCACCATGTAATGTAACAGCATGCCACCCCTTACGCTTAGTTTCACATACACACAAAACATCCATTCGTCTCACTTTCATTTCATTCAGCAACTCATGCTCCTTTCCATACACTCCTCTCACATTCCAAGTACCGAGAGTCCAGTTCGTTTCCAGTCCGTATCTTGATGGGCCAACCTTATTCGGCTTCTGCCATCCATCGTGTCTTCGGCTGTCCGAGGCAACATTTTGACATTTAGCAGTAAGTTCTAATAGCGTATGCAAGGTTACCAGCCTCCGCAGTACCCGCACCACGTGCAGCTTTCCTTGTTAACGGTTACAGCACTCTACCAGCCAGTTTTGGCACATTTTTGCCAGTATGCCACAAGAGAAACCAAAGCATAGCAATACCCTAGGCCCGCTTTCCTTATTCTGCTCAAGCTAGCTAGGATCCCTTCTAAAAGGACTACCTTGAGAGCCAGCATACTGTTGCCCGCAACCCACCACTAGGAGGTATATGCGGTGTACTGACACACCGGAACAATGTTTGTAGTAGTCAGAAATCAAAAAATTTGAATAGTGTTTGGACTCATTTTAATCATGATTCAAAGAAAAGTAGTTTAAAATTTGTTTGTTATAGTAATTTAACAAAGAAAAGTATGGCTTTTGTTTTCCCAAGCCCATTTCTGAATCACCAACTGAGCAATCACACATGATCAGTTCCCTCAATGGCCCTTGAGACTGGTCAAGCTAAGGAGTCTCAATTGGGAGTGTAAGGGATGAAAAGGTGTAATCCCATCAACTGTGGCACTGGCCAAGCCTCCTGCCCTTCCCAATGAGCCACGTGGTGGTTGCTGTATGTTACAAAAAGGAAGCCTTTCATCTCCATGAATATACCAAGTCCTGTGAGTAAACATGGCAATGTCCTCCTCTCTCTCTCCTTAGCCAACCTCCCTGGAGTCAAAGGCCCCATTCTCCCTGACATAAAGCCACTCAAACTGTTCTCACCATGCACAAAGGCCCAGCCACAAATAAATTTGAAAAGGATTATAGTATTCTCAAGATTTCTGTGTTTATATGAAATATGGTACTTATACGTATAATACCTATGTGTAATATACCCAGAGAGGTGCAATTGTAATGTGTGTTGCACCCATGGACCACTGAGTTGTTTCTGGAAAATAGAGAATTTTAAATGGTAGTGACCATTACGAGAAAATTAAAGTATTAAGCTACATGAATAGGTGATTTGATGTAAGAAGGAATACCTCCCAGAAAGAAGACAGGGCATTCTGTGACACAATAAGATAATAACAGCGAAAACTTCATGAGTGCATGCTTGAAAAATTATTGCTCACCTATAATACAGGGTTTAAACAATGATTTGCAAAAACAGCAAAGGGATGATTAATTGCAATTGATTATGAAGAGAGAGAGAGGGAGAGATTCTTGGATTCAAGGATTATAAGTCGGGAAATTAAAGGCAATTCTAGTGGAATAGCCAAACTGTAGTGACTGAATACATACACGGAAGGCCACCAAATATAAGGAAGAGCAAAATAAGAAGAATAAAAAAGAAAAAGAGGGAGTGCAAAATCATCATAAGGAACGTAAGGCACAAATAAGGGTGGATAAGAAAGAAGTTTAATGCATAATGCTTCTGAACATAATAAAAAGCCATGCTGGGAGCGATTATAAAGGCCAAAGTAAGGAAACATCAGGAGGATTAATGTAATAATGAGCAAAATTGGTGGTTATGATATGCAATGCCTTGGATTGATAAAAACTGGAAGATATTTACTATATGGTGCAGTTGATGAATGAGAGCCATATGAATTAGGATGCAGATTTATGTAAATAGGGAAGAATGGATAAGAGAGAATAGGGTCATAATTCCACTGAGCATTGAAGAATGTGAAAGCCATGCAAATCGCATGGGTAAATAATGCTTGAAATCTTGCTTTAACAGATTTGTAAAATTCAACAATAGCACTTTTAGACAGTGGAATTGTGGAGGGTATTGATGTAAAATTATAGAGAAAATAGTCTCTTGATTATTACAGAATATAAGTTAAAAATCACACAATGGAAAGGATGAGGAACATAACATTGAAGAGGATACAGGGTGCACCAAGAGAGTAATGCTCCTAGTATGTATTTATGAGTTGTTTGCATTCCTGCAAGAGTTAGAAAAGTGGATGGTTGTACAATCAAAAGTACAACCTCGAGAAATGCAGATTTTGATAGTCAGATGGGCATAGCCTGAAAACACATTTCATTCCAAAGCTGCTATATGGAGCCAAATGGGATGATGTTCTGCCCCCTTAAATAAACCTACAGCTCAACAGGTGAGCGTCCTGCCCCCCTACATGAATCCTGACAATGCCGACGCATATTGAGAGTAAACATAAGTTATGAAGAGTTTTGAAATACAATAGGGTGGGTGAGCATAGTTGCTGAAAGTAATTACGCGAATAAATTATATTAAGGCAAAGGAGTGAGAGAAAGGAAGCTTGAGTGACTGGTTTAAAATAAAATAGGGTATTGAAGAAGAATACGCTATGTCCCAAAGGCCGTTAACTGTTAATACAAGTAAAGGTGAAAGTAAATACAAGAAAGAAAATATATCATTTATCACCACCTTAAGAAATGGCAAATACATGCAGTGATTATGTTGGGGACATAGCGGGAGATTAAGTGTGGGAGTTATACTACAAATTATCTAAGATGATGTGCGGTTTTTTTAGGCCCCCCGTCATTTCCCGGGCGCCCCCTCGGTAACACAACCGTCCAAGCGTGGGTTTGGTCTACACTAAGCCCCGCACTTTCCTACGGCCGCCTCTGGTAAAAGCAAACTTATGATTTCTTCGATTGCAACAGGAGTAGATTTTCAAAGAAGTTTCACAGAACAGCCGACATTTATACATCACCGAAGGCATGATAGAAACACCATAGGAAACTCCTTAACACAACCCATACCTAGGTCCCAAGGACCTGATGATGTCGCCTATGCGACGAAACCGGTCGACTTTAAATAAAAACTGAGAAAAAGTACAATATCTCTTTTGAATTCTTTACAACCCATACATGGCTGGGGTTCACAAGCATTCATAGCATTCTTCATTCGAAGACGATTCAAAAACCGCGCCCATAATCACCGGATAGGCGGTATCATGTCAAATATAGTCAAAAAAGCAAAAATATGAATTATAGAGTGACACTCACCGGCGAAGATCTAGTGTAATCGCCTAAGCTTGGACTAGCCGCTGGAGAAGAGATTTCCGGGAATTCCATCTTCACATCCATTGCCGGGTTATCACAAGTAATTTCAATCCGATAGCCATTTTTCTTCCGAGGACTGCGAGCTACCGGAAACTCCTTTTTAATCTCTCGGAATCCAAGTACACGAAGAAAAGTAATCAAATGAATTGGGTCCGGTGTTTTCTCCGTGTCCATCTTGATATTTAAAAAAAAATTCCGTTGATCACAACATTTGAAATTCAAAGAGAGAGAGATATTTTTTTTAATCTTTGGCAGAGCTACTCATTTGTTTTAATGTATTTGTTTAAACAACGCTGAGTTTCTACGGTGAAGTGCAGCACTGGACATTAATTACCGTTTAACTGTTTAGGTTAAATAAATGCACGACAATGCAAATGTCGAAGACAGCAACTCGACGGAATCATGAATCAATCTTCGTTTTCTGTAACTCTCGACAGCGGATTCTAATTGGGCATGCCAAATCACTTACTTTAAATTATGACAAACAACACGATAAATGGTGAATGGTAAATAAAGCAGTCCCAACATACCTTCAAATATCCTCCAAAATACCAGTTAGTTGCCCGTCGTAAGAACTTCTCGGCGTCGTCGACAGCAAGGCTGCGGCTATGCCCGCCGAAATTATCCATTCCACTCCCCGTAACAGAATCGAAGCGAATGCACTAATCGCACGACACACGACGCGAGGGCGCCTCTGAACTCAACACTCAGTTCAGTGGAGAGCGCCCTCTAGCCTCGTATGACGCATGGTCTCGAAAATACGCATAGCACCCCTCATGCTTAGTTAATTCTGATATGGTAACCCTTTCCTATTATCCTGGCTGCTAAAAAAGTAAATGCGGCGAATTAGGCTATTGCACTCGAAATACGCCTCTACTTACTGTTAGCTAGTGGTTTGTATATTCTTGGATGCTTTCTAACGAACTATGAAATTGCCCTGGCTCTGCATTCCCATTTCAAAATCTCTCTTGTCTATCTCAAATCATTTTATTACATACATGCTGTATGTTGCTAGGCCCTCGGCCGCAGGTTTGCAGCTGTTTTTCACAGCTGAGAGCCACGTAGTCTACGTGACGTAGAACACTTTGCGTTCGACTATTCAGACACTCATGCAGCGTGAAAACGTTACAAAGTTGCTGCAAAAAATTGGTATCACGATATATGGCGCAGAAATTGCCTCCTCTTACCACCTCTCGTTAATGAAATTTCTGAGAGAAAGTCACCTACATGGTATAAGTATTCAACGTACAAAATTTTACCATTAAGTTTTGTTCCTCAATTACATTCTACAAACCTAAACTCTCCAGGTTATAGCAGTTGCTGAGAAGTGACTATTTAGTTGGTAAGGTCAACTTTCTCTAGCGAACGTACAGGAAAATACAAGCACTGCATCAGGTGGTAGCAGGGCGGATCAAGGTCGTTTTGGGGAGGAATTAGCAGACAGAGCGGCGGCGGCCCTCTTTCCCTGGTAAAATTGGAAAAATGGAATTCGTAGTCCATACCCCCAGAAAGCAGCAATCCCAAAACGACCATTAACCGCCCCAGTCACAGCTACTTTCCGGGGGTCTTGAATACTAGTGACCACCCAGCAGATCTTTTTCTTTACATTTTCAATCAATAACAAATTGCTCATTCTTGCTTATGAAAATAAATCAGCATATCCCAGGAGGCGACATGAGGCAGAACAAGCCCATTGCCCTCAAAAATCATCATTGGAGGTGAAAAGCCACATCTCCCACAGTGTCCATGGTTTTGTGAAACTTCATGGAGATAATGGAAAACACCTTGCTGGTTGACTCAAAATGTCCCCGACCATTAAGATCCCCAGGGTTGTACATGTTTCTAGAGCAGAGGGTATTGTCTCCAACAAGTTAACCCTAGATACCAAGCAACCTCCAGTTTCACGCTACCTTTACACTTGCAGGCAGGGCTCTTAAGATGTGGGCCTCTCATATTTCCCTAGCAACTCATGAGACCAATTATTGAACCAAATAAATCAGTGTGCCAAAGGAGCCCCCTCACAAAGGTCTGTCAACTGCTACCTTCCCAGTACGGATTGAGAGAGGCCCCTCCTGAGAGCCCCAGCACCTTAGGGGCTCCCTATAAATTCCAGTCAAGTTTGGATGCCTCCCAAAGGGGTGTCTAAGTTATCATGCCACCCCTTCGCAGGAAAACATGGTGGTATAAATAACCAGGCAACAATTGAACCAGTTGTTGATGGCTATTCCTCCTTCACTGCAAGACCATTCTTACTTAAGATAAACCTATATATCCCAGACAGAAGAGACCAGCACAGGTAGTAGAGCTCATGTTTTCAGCTTAGAGTTTCACATTAATCAAATCCCTGATTTGGCAAAAGGATGTCGTCTCATTGACCACACTTACTTAGTGCTAAACCCTTCCAATCTGCTTCACTCTCGACCAAAAAAATACATGGTCATGTTCCCTCCATTGGCATCTAACCTCTTATGATTCAATTGGCCAATAAGGAGTCCATCATTAACAATTTCACAATGGTGAATGTAGGAGCCACATTTGCATGGCAGACTGCTGCAAAAAAGCTATTACGCATTAAAGCTATGCAGCATTGGACAAGGTAAGTTTCCCCAGGTTTACAGCATGAAAGGGAGAAGTACACATCATGTGGAGTCCTGCTCTTGAAGGGCTTGAATCTGACCCAGGTGCTTTTGCAAAACAGGACATCAGGTATTAAACCATGGGAGACATGAAGTTCTGAAAACAGTAATGTCTCACTACTGTTCAGAGGATAGGGTACATTAGAATAGGTGGGTCATGTGTTATTATATCATTCAGGTATATCAAAATAATAGATCCACATTCCGATCTGACTGATATTCATTGAAGATGCACTGCTCCTGACTAAACAATAGTGGGCTTAGCAGAAGCAACAATCTGTGCCTAGGCTCATCTTTCAAAGATCAAGAAGTTGAACCACTTCAATTTGTCCTTTGTAAAAAATTTGTATTGTGACATCTTAAGTTATTCCATGGCAATACTACACAGTGGTATAGTAACATCACCAATTTATAATGCAAAGTTCACTAGATAATTATTATAACAAATTATTGGCAGTTTCATGAAATAATTGCCACCCGTTACCTGTCCTCCACCTCAGATTTGGCCTCTTTCACTGTCAAAGCTGATGATTATAGAATTGATGCTGAGTAATGCAAATTTTATGCATTCAAATTCTTCTCTTTCAATTATGTAAAAAACTTGAACTAAAACTGAGAACAAGCTCCAGTATAAAATAGTTTTCAAGAGAATTTTTTACATACTTTCCTGATAATTTTAAAACAGGAATGCAACCAATTTACCTCCAAAGGCCAACGAACAAAGTACATAAAGGAAGGAATATACCACCCTAATATTTAGGGACTGATTACTTCAATTCCAACATTTTACACTAATAAGTCTTCCTGCATGAGGTGGAACATTGATTTTGAAGAAACAAATGAATCAGTTCATCTGAATTCCACAAAAAATAGTGACAAATTTTCCTTGTGTTCCAAGAAGTGAATAAATATGTAATTAGAGTATGTTACATGAAATATTAAAGTGTCAATGCAAGAACTTCTAATTTTGGCAAAATATTACAACCATCGTTTATCAGCCATTCTTTTCAGTTAATTCAACCATACCATGTGTTAATTGTGTTGCCCTTTTTGCATCTTGTAGTCACATTTAAAATTATTTAGAGTCAGTATCAATATCACTTTTTGGGCTTTCCTCTAGCTGTCCTCCACACCCCTGGATATTACATCCTTGAGTTTCTTCTGATTAGTTTCTCTCCAAAATGTAATTAATTTTGTATTTACAGAACAAGTGATGCTCAAACACAATGAAGGCCTTACTTTTGTGCAGTAAACTGATTTTGAAAGCACAATAAACTGCTGTTTTATGAGTTAATAATCATGAAAAACCAGCGGTAGGAATAATAAAACTCAATTTTACCTTAGTGAACAGACATTTACTATTGTAGGCTGTACATACCGGTAATGACTACCATTGTAAATACATTGGAAATACATGGGCCAACCCTTAAATTACATAATTTATCCTAAAAATATAACTTACAGGTATCATGCTATTTTCTATACACTACATACAACTTCTTATCAAACTTCAAATCACAAGAAACTCTCATCACAACAGCTTAGCTACAAACTTGACCACTTGAAAAGGAACTTCTTACAAGTGCCCAAACACACAGCCCAACAAAAAAACTGATACATATTACCTTGCTACCTTTATATATATAATCTGTAGTGTTACCCAACAACAAAGTTATATTGGGAACTACGCAAAGAACTCCTTAATGATTGCACCAAGTAAAAATTTCCAGTCAGCAATAGAATTTTCTGGAAGCACATTTTTATACTTACGACTTTGAATAATAAGAGGAAATTAAAACCAAGAGAACCTTAAGCACATGCTTAAAGATGAGAGTGAAATTATTGAATTAAATGAAAAAAATATTTGCTTATTCAAATTTACTTAAGATACCTGAAACTATTTTAGTATAATATTTAATTAAGGTATTATGCAATCTCCAAACATTATACCATTTTGTGATATCATTAATTGCCTTAAATACATAATAAGAGTTACATGTAGATAACTGCCATAATGTTACATTACACAACAACTTTGCAGGATTGATCTCGCAATACCTACAACAACAACAGAACTTCTTACAGCCATCCCTTTAGCTGACAAATGTATCTTTTGTTTGAAACAGAAGGCTAAAATAATAAAGTGCAAAGCATTTTCTTTTTCCTTTAACAAAGTACTGTTCCCATGTTTTTTTCAGAATCCATGAATTATAATAAAATAAAACTTGAATCTTTATAATGGAATGCTTACATTTTATCCACATGGACCAAACATTTCTATAGTAGCAATACAATTATTATAAAAGCCACATGGAAATGATATATGCAGAGCTACTGTTATGACGTAAGCAATATGTTCGTATCACAGTTAGTGTCATATTTTAAACAATGAGCAAGAAGCATTCATATAAAATCTATTTGCATTTCAAATACATACTCTATAACACATTCATCCATGAAATATTTACATTCACAGCACATTATTAATATTAATAGCAAATGATGAGACACCATGTTGTACTAAATATCACTTAAGATAACTTAAAGTTCTCCCACATTTCTGTAATTTGCACAAACAACTGAACAAATTACCAGTGTCACCTCATATAAATGAATTTTGAGATGTTGATGATAAAACTAACATACACACCCATACACACATTTCTATTAAGACACCATGAGCAGAGAAAAAACCCTGGTTTTATATAAAGACGTAAATACAATATAAAATTTAAATGAGGAACTTGACAATAAAGAAAGATTGGTACAGAGACTTCATTTAGCTGTTGATTGAGGGGCCATGTGACTTAATATGACAACCACAAAATTGTAACATTAAAATTATTAGAAAAATATCTCATGACTCTAGTACACATTTTTTTGTAGTGAAAGTATGCACTAGTAACTGATATGGCAAAAATTTGTCTTCGCCATTTTTTTCTACTAGTAAAAAATTTAATCACTCGAATTTCATAAGAAAATTCTCATTTAAAACCAAATCCAGTGACTGAGCTCCACAACCTACTTAATAAAAACAATATTTGGGCCTACATGGGTTACAACTATGCACATTATTTTAAAATCAACTTGCTATAGGTAAAAACGCTTTTTGTCATTTTTTTATTTGACTGTAACGAGTATAATAAGAAATGTGAGCTTTAATTAACAAGTAATTTGGTGTCAACAAGGCAACTAACTAAAAATCAATTAGAGAACCAGCTCCTTAACTATGCTGCTTCACTAACAGGCAGTGGTAATATCAATGGACAAATTAAGTCACCTCTCACAAATTGGCATACTCATTTGCAAGTATTTGTCATTTCCTCAACCCAAAAAATCTATCGGGTTAAATCATAACTACTCTTCTTACCCTGAAATTTAACACAATAACGAATTTCACTTTACTACCACATTTCCACCATCACCTACAAAACAGTTTACTTAAAAAACTGCCCTTCAGATGGTGAAAATATTTTCATTAGCCAACCAATTACACACTAACGGGAAACAGAAATTGTCTCTCCAAGTAAAATATAATGAGCTAGTCCTCTAAAAACCAATCAAATGGCACTTTTGACAAATAAGGTAACATTTTATAGTAGAATATCTTTCAGCACCACAGAGCACAGCAATCTCTGTACACTGTTACTCTTTATAGTGATGAAGTAGTAGTAAGTATATCACTAGAATATATCAAATCACAATCACACCAGGCCATGCACATCATAATAAAATCTCAACATCAAACTACCGTTCACACATGAAAACTTGTAGCAATACTAATGATACCTCATAAGTAATGACTTACTTGATAGACTCATTATAACAAGCTGAAAAAAAAATAAAAAAAAAGAACCAGAAGAGGCTTTCACAGGAAGGCAAGAACAACAAAACACACACACACATACAGGTACAAATTTGCATGCATTAACATACACACTTAAGGAATCACAGGTAGCTAAGCCGTAGGAGTCCCTGACCCCTCAATAAACTGATATGGCTCAAACATCTCACAGCAAGGAGGTGGAGTGTTGACTGAATAGGTAGTTTAAAATTGTGAGACTTCAGACAGAATACAAGCTGGACATGAATAGACCTTTGTAATTCAGGTGGTCTATTTAGTCACAGAGAAGGACCTAAAGGTTTAAATGAGGGCCCAAGACATTACTTATCAAATTATGAATTGAAAAAACTGTCCAAATTGACTGTAGAAATGTCACTCTAACAATGCCTCGCCAACATTGAACATTGTGATAATCACAGAACAACCTCCTTCCATCGAGTGAAAACTCGTTTCTGATAAGGCACTTAATGTAAGAATGAAATAGTTAACCAATGACCATCTAGTGCAGTTTCCTTTTACTGGCACTAGATACAAGGAGAAGGCCATTTTAATTAAAATATTTCAAGGACTACAAAGTGGCAAGTGTGGAAGATATAGAGTTCAACATGAATGCTATTAAAAGGGCCAAAATAGCACATAGATTATACACCTCTTCCCTTTCAGTAATGTTGTCAATGATAATCACATAACTGATCTTTAAAGTAAGGGTTCAGGGCAACGGTCCACAGCATACACAACAACGTCACACAGGCAGACAGAGAAGATGGGAATAATCCTAGGGGACACCCAAGATGACTGCTACAGCTTTTATTAGCATGCCTTAATTTCTAGCTTATCTTTAAATCCAGCTAATTTATTAGGATGAATTCTCCTCTCCTCTAGTAATCACATAGTATTAAGCTCCAAATTTGCTTACTTTTAGTCACTTGAAATTTAGATCAACTTGATAATACCATTAACAAGACTCCACATTAGCAGATATAAAATTTTCTATCTCTTGACAGCTAAGAAACTCAGAAATATGAATGTGCACATATATCCACCACAATGTTGAGCTGTCTCATAAAAATATCCAAACAAGCACATTACATACAGGAAAAAAAAACTTTGACAAAATCTGATACTAACCATTTTCACAATAAAAAATATTTTAAGCTCTAAGAAAGAAACACTAACCACTCAGTCATTAGACACTTGATCAAATTTAGAACTTACACTAGAACAAGAGGGAAGAGGAGACTTAGACAATAAAAATAAATTAGAAATTGAACTTGCAATAAGAACCAAAATCAATTTCAGCAATAAACTTAATTACATTACATAAGGCCTAAAAATTATTGGATAATTATCTTTTTAATAAACACTAATTTATGAAATAACAATTTATTATCACCTAACTTATTGAAAAGTATACTTTTGAAACAAGATTGGGTTAAGTCAGCATGAGAAGACTACTTGATATTGCTTTTATGCCAACCTGAATCTAACCAGAGGTGACACAATAATTCACACATACAAACAACACTAAGGATAATTTTTCCAAAAACTGCTTGGCCACTATTCTCCATTCCTTTTTCCTCCCCTCATGGCCATCCTTATTTTAACTACCCCAATCAAAGGAAATAGAAATTTCCAAAGAGAAGCATGCGAGCCACCTACACATTGCCTCCTTCTAGACAATACTATCATATCTGCTCATGTATAAATTATTTTCGAAGGTAACACTTAACAAAGAGCTACAGCTTTGAATCAATACCCCCCCACCCCCCTCCCTCCCTCGAGTGTTTGATTCACTTGTTTCTTCTTCACTCTTCATCATCTACTCACTCCTGAAGAATTTTACTGTTTACACGGAGCTCCTCTTCACATTGTAACTTGGGAAAAAAGTTATACCTCTTGATATGGCGTTGTTCTGCCGACACTTTGATTTGGCCCCTTAGTATACCCTGCCCTCCCACCCATTGATTGACAAAATTATGCTATTCAAGAGAAAGGGCAGACTGCAAACTCTCTCCCCTCTGTGCCTGCTGCCTCCCTTTTTTCAGCCCATTTGCCCATCAAATTTGGGCTGAGGCTGTTTATTTTTTGATTCCCACCCACCCATTTGGTTGCCAGTGGTTTCACCCACCCCACCCACCCAAAGTTTTGGTGCCTGTCCCCCAAGCTAGGGAGGGAGGGAGATCAGCTTCCTCACATTAAATTCCTGAAATAAACAATGGGTACTAGTGAGAAGCAATGGCACCCTAGGACGTGCAAGTACAAAATCAACATGATTATGATAATTAAATTGCACTAATTAGAGGTTTATGACTAAAAATATGTAATAAATAATCATTTCATGCTCATTAACACCAGTTGAACCACTTATTTCCAAAATTTTAATTCAGGGTAATTATTGGGAATTTGCAGCATATTTCCATGTGATTAAAAAGAAATTCTTACTCCATGCTTATTTTGAAAGCCTTCTGTTACTACTTCATCTGAAGTTATTATAATAATGATTTTATTTCAACTCTGGTAAAATACATTACTGAACTATGACAAGACAAATATATAACAGTCATGAAAGCTTAATTATCAGCATAAGGCATTGGGATCTAAAGGGCATCATTTAAGACAAGTCCCATAAAGGAGAACATATTTCTGATAGCAATCTTTTAAAATTTAATTTTGTGATAGCTAAGCATGAAACATTTCACCATCTGTTGGGTGATACGAGGTTAGCTGATCAAACACCAGTGTATTTTGATAGGCCCCCAATACAATAGTGAATAAAAAGGTGCATCTTCTGTGCAAAAAAATGCCAGGCATTGAAAAACTCCATGAGACGACAATACTCACTTTCACCACCAACGGAAGAAAACTCCCACCACTGATTGTTTTACAAAGAAAAGCAATGCCCTAAGAGCATATCATGCATAGTGTCATAGTGTGGGTGAACAGAAAGGGTTGTTTTCAATGAGCAGCTGATGCTCAAGTGGCTGGAAGTAGTGTGGAACCAAAGGTGGGAGCACTTTTAGAACAATGCAGTATGCTCAACCTAATTTTTTCAACAGTTGTAAGAGTTATATCTTAGTATGACGAGTGCAGTGAGACATCCCATTTGGAAAGCGAATATGAAATTTAAAATGCTATAACAAAAGTGAAGTAGATTGCCACTGAGAATTCAAGTTTTGCATTTCATCCTAACACAATCATTGTAGCTATGGGAGAACATTCACAATGATAATCTATATCATTTTCAATTACCATAATGCTGAATAGCAAACACACTTTTTGCTCCTTATAACAGCTCTATGCAAGTACATTTATTTCTCTAAAATGGCCACCAAAAAACCAAACCTGTGTAATATTCCACAGTGTCTTATATTCAGGCTATTATGGTACTTATCAGCTTTCATGGGAACTTGATAATGATGAAGTTACATTCCAGTCAGGCTGTCTACTAAGATTTTAAGTCTCCTACATACAATTGATCAAGATTCATTCATTACAATTTTAATTGGATGTATCGCAGATACATTGAGGAGGAGAGGACAAAGAGTAATCCAACAAAAACAGGGTATTGGGATTCTTATGAAAATACGTAACTAGGTTGATCACCTAAGTAAAAAGGCATGGGCTTGGCCACATTCAGCACTTCACCTGCCTTGAGAGACTTTTAGATACCTGTAGTGCTAAGGACAAGAGAGTGCTAAGTTTAAGAAGGCACACATGCATAGAAGGAGAGAACTAATCACAGGGAGCTTTAGTTAAGACTGTTCAAAAAAGTTCGCAGTGCTTGAGACTTGCAAAATTTAAAGGATTTCAAAGGAAAATAAATTTTGTGGGTAAGAATGAAGAATCTTAATTCTACAGTTGGCGCAGAAATTAAGTACACTCGAGTTTGGGTAAAAATAAAAAGTTATCGAAAAGACACAGAAAAACTAATGACACCATCATTTTTCTCATTAATTTCTACGTTATTAAATGGCAAATTTTAATTTTTTTGATGAATTTTATATTTTTTACTACAGTTATAACGTAAAAAGTACTGGTTATTTCCGGCGCACAGGAAAAGCTCTGACTTTTGATTCTTTGTAACTGAAACACAAGTTCTTCAATGACAGCTATATTTCTGTAAATGGAGGATAGATATGTTTGCTATAGATTGTGCGAGTTTGAGCTATGTATGTTTCATAGAAATAAAGTTATTATTAATTTTTTAAAATTATTCCATTGCAAAACTGGGGCATCGTAAGATTTCGTTCTGAATAAGAATAGTTTCGAAAGATTTTAATATTATACCTCACGTGAATCATCGCCAAAAATAACTTGCAAATGTGAATGAGCGAAAGGGTAAGGAATGCGATTACATTGTTAACCAGGGCCGCCTTCCAGGCCGGCTTGGGCAGGTGCCGAGCGCTGGGGGCTCGAGCGGGTGTACGCGGCAACACAGCACCGATTCGGCTAGGCGTTTCGCCTAATGGGACCTCTCATTTCATCCATTATAAATATCAGTTGATTTAAATTAAACGCGCTTATTGATATTTTGGACAATAACATATTGGAAACGTTCACGGCATGCTAATTGCAATGAGACCAAGAACAAAATCTTACAATGCCCCAGTTTTGAAATGCAATAATTTTAAAAAATTAATAACTTTATTTCTATGAAACATACATAGCTCAAACTCGCACAATCTATAGTACACATATCTATCCTCCATTTACAGAAATATATTTGTCATTGAAGAACTTGTATTTGAGTTACAAAGTATCAAAATCAGAGCTTTTCCCACGTGCCGGAAATAACCGGTACTTTTTACGTTATAACTTTAGTAAAAAATATAAAAATTCATCAAAAAAAATCAAAATTTGCCATTAAATAATGTAGAAATTAATGAGAAAAATGATGGTGCCATTAGTTTTTCTGTAAGTCTTTTCAATAACTTTTTATTTGTACCCAAACTCGAGTGCACATAATATCTGCACCGACAGTAGTTCTTTCCATTTGGTGTAAGTTTTGACTTCATACACCCAGTTTTTCCAATCTTAATAAACAAAGAAATAAGACGGCAAGGACTTATAATAAACACAAAAAATGTATTTCCTAGAGAGAAATAGCCGACAGATGGTCAAAGAAACTATTTGTTACTGCATGGGAACTGTGGTTTGCACCAATTAATAAAGAATAATGTAAACTTTATAACAAAGATGAATCTAATCTGATTCAGGTAGAAAAAAGTAATTAATACTAATTTAGCCCAGAAAAATTTTTCAATCATGAAAATCTGCTTGTACAAATTCAGAGAGATTTCCCCAAATGCAGAGTTTACATTCTACATTTAAGGCAAAAATCCACGCAGGAGGAAACATTGTCTTATGGAAATTAGAGGATAATGTTCCAGAATGAAATAAAATATACATTGATGCAGTTTTTCCATGGGTGTGGGCATGTATTTATGAGGGAAAAATATTAAATAGCTATTGCTGCAGAAACTTTAAATGCACAAAAAATATTAGATTATTCAGTAGGCTGAAAAGTTAATGAGTTCCATGTATTTTACAAGAGGCAGACTTATATTCATGGGTCCCTCTCAGTACTTAAATGTGGAAACAAATTATTTTTTATCAGGATGAATCTGAATCCACATTGCAGGAAGGTGTGTTCAGGGAAAGTTTCACTGTACTTTGGGAAACTGTATTAACAACATACCTTTCTATGTAAAAACCCCGACCCATTCCCGCTTCCTTTTGAGTTCATCCCATGCCTCACACACCATACATGGTGCTAAGACGATCCTTAAGATGCGGAGGAAATTGATCAGAGAACCGCTTCCAATTCTCCTCACCAACTTGAGTCTTGAATCCATGAAGGATCTGATAACAAAAACAATTTTAATTTCGCATGAATTCAAGCATTACTCAAAAAATTCATCTACAACAATATCACTGACACTGTCACTGACAAATCTTTGTAGGAGCATTATCTGCAAGTCCATCAACACAGAACTGCCAGTTCACAAAAGAGGCATGATTTTCAAGGAACAGAAAACTGTATTGGCGTTAGAAAGCTACACCCACTGAAGATGAACTGCCACATTTAACAAATTTACCAGAGGAATATTCAACACAAGGGGTGAGTTTCTCATATGTTCCACTGAGTCAGCACGTACATGACAGACTTTTAAATGCACACCTCATCATGCGATGGTGGCAAGTGATGAATATGAGTGACATCCACCAAAAGTATTCACAAAGAAACCACCAGACATTCATCTAGCAAAGGCATTAAAATGCTTTCAAGAGCACTTTACTACAAAATAGAAGAACCAGGAAAACTTTTTAGTTTCACCCAACATCAATGTTAGCCTCACTAGCAAATGGGACAATGTCTTAGCCAGCTAATCATGAGGTTGTGGGCTTGACTCCTGACTGCATGGGTTTTCAACTATTCTAGGCATGGTTGTACCTTAAAATGTCAAGAGTGAATTGTAAGAAAGAACTTTGGGGTAAGAAATTTGCTTGAACTTTGGAGTTTGAAAGAAAAATTCTATTGTTATTTCTCATATCTTAAATCCTTGGTGTTAAATATAGACAAACTTACCTTTTGGATTGTTTCCTTCAAGTCAGGTTTGAGAGTAACCCATGAGGCTACAGCATCACAGAAAAAGATAAAGTCAGGAACAACTCCAGCTGGGTTTACTGAGATCATTTGGCAAATGCCACGGAATGCACTGTCCTTCTCTTCATTGTCTCTTATGTTGCGCAGTGAGGTGCACCTACATTGATTTTTTTATTTGAATATATTAATAAATCAGAATAAGTTAATAATTTATCACATTGGAGATACCAGAGGCAAGAGAAGTAAATCTCTCCAGTGCTTTAATATCTCCATTAATGAATATAACATTAATAACCTTACACAAAGCACAAAAACAGCACATTTAAGCTCATGACACTGTGATATACAACCATACTTTTTATACAAATAAAACAAGTTTTGGGAAAATTTCTGCTTCAACAAAACTTACTTAAGGACTCAGGGAGAACATCCTTTATTGGCACCTCTATTTAAACTACTTTCTGCTAAACAATTTAATTTTTCAAACATACAATCCTATTTGTCAAAAAACAATCTTCTTGATGTGCCATGTAATTATCATGATATTATTAAGACTTTGTTTACAAACAAAGGTGACATATAATCATTGACACAATGCTCCAAGTTAAAAGAAGTGATGCAGAATACTCTAAGGACAGCATCCTATCCAGTAGAATTGTAGGAGTGTTAGTTTTCCATAGCCAATTGTTTTGGATTAATGCAAGGCGCCTATAGACCAGGAGATATGGATTAATATAATAAGCAAATATAAACCATGGATTTGATATATGGAATCGTATAATACATCATGCCACATAATATATATGCTATAGACTTAATCATGGAATAAGTCAGCATTAGATAGATAAAGTATGAGTGGCCACAGTCACAAGTTCTGGCTAGCAGCAGCTACCAAAACAACAGAATTGACTCATTATTTGATTGAGTTGAATTCAATTGAATCACTCATCAAGATAAAGTGGCCAAGTGCAGTGGGCATTTTGCAGGGCTCTGTTTCTGGTGCAAAATCAGTTAATATAGGAGATGAGTATGGGCACAATGAATGAACATTCAAAAGTAGGTCCTCATGGCCCCTGGACTTTGGTCATTATTGTTTCTGCTCACATGTGACAACTTCAAATTGATTGATTCTATAACGAGAAGTTACTCAGTGTTCTTAAGAGTAACAAGCTAAAATTCTCCATGACATAGCTTCACTTCCAATCCATGTATTCAAGTGATGAAGGCTACCTTTGTTGTTGAGCTGGATATTGTAAACTCATTTAAGGTATTAAATTTATCATTACAAAATTTATGGCGCGAAGCATAAGAATTCACACTAACATAATTACAATTGTCAATTATGACAAAATTGGTCATGCAACCCTCATCCCATTATGAAACATTAAAAGCTACTATACTTTTTCATATTTTTATGATAAGTTATTGCTCCAAAGACTGAAATTCATTACTTTACTACTAGCAATTTAAAAATAAAAGAATGAAATCTTCTCACATTCTTCATTTAACATTAAAAATGAATTGCTCAAGCAAGATACAAAATATAATAACAACATAAACAGTAAGATACTAAAAAGAATCATTTAAAATAACAAAACCATCATTTAACACCTAATATTATATATTGCCAAGACAATTGGGAAACCTGAGTAAGGTAGTGGTCTGCACTTAGGTTCAACAAGCCAAATGTCCATGGCTTCATTTTTGGTTGATGGATTTTTTTATAATGAGCTTCTACATCACTATATGAAAATCATTCCTCCTTCCATTTATATATCAACAAGAGCATTATGTTGCTCCATAGCAGTCAGTTCAAAGGAAACAGCTCACAGAATCATGCCAAAGCTTGGAGTACCATTTGCATTGATAAAAGTTGCATGCATAAAAAATTTATTCCAAAAAATTATGACTTAGAACTCAAATGCTTACAATATTGACATTGTTTAACAGCCATATCCAAACATGACTTATTCAGTAAGATCATCATTTTAACAACCTGGCCTCCTCATTTCAACTTAGAATTAATATAAATGCAGATAATCAGGCATGACAGATTTGTGCAACTACAGTGGAATCATAAAACAATGACTTTCCCATGCTATTATCATTTCTCACTTTAAAATGAGGAAAAGATCAAGGTGATCTGAGACAAATCACATAACACTCATTATGCCCCCAAAAAATGTATAGGATGAAGGGCAAGAATGTCATATTTAGATCAATTTCTACAAGAAAATATTCCATATTATGCATATCCTACAGCACCAAAATGAGCCCTTAAATAATGAAAACTAATGCCATATGTTTGAGACAAATGAATCACTTATCAAATATGCATTAGCCAAATTTCACTGTAACAAATTTTCATATGCTGGCAATACAATTAACAATTGAGGAGATGCTTAAAACTAACATTCTTGTGCAAATTTCTGCAACAACAAAACTTAAGTAAGGTTTCAAGGAGAACATCTGTAGTGGGACACCTCTATTTAAACTATTTCAAGCTGAACTATTTAATTTTCAACCATTCAACCCTAATGGTCCAACATAAATCTTAATTTGCTAAGCAATTACCATCATATTAGTAGGACTTTACTTACATACAGTGGTGACATATAATCATTGACAAAATGGTCCAATTTAAAAGAAGGGATGTCGAATGCTCAACACTTATACAAAAATTATATGAGATTGATAATATAGCAATACTAATATATTCACAGACAAAACAATGAAAAAATGAAGTTCCTTATTTACAGTATTCCTAACATTCAATTCCTAACTTCTGATTTAGACTGGTAAAAGGAAATAACTACAGTATTTCAATATGTAGATTTTTACAGTACCCAGGTACACAACCCCTTTCTTAGTCTTTTCTTGCTATATTCTTTTAACTTTTTTTATCAAGTTAACTTAAATTAATATTCTTAGTAACTAAGATTCATAAAAAATAATACATCTTTGAATAGGGTTAAAATATAACCTGCTCAAACCTGATCAAAGGCAACACTTCACTGCAAAGCAAATAGTGAAATGAAGACTCTGGGACATACAATATCAAATGATCAATACCTATCTATCGGTACGAGTTCCTATCAATACTAAACAGTCACATGCTTCAAACAGGTAATTCCTGCTGTCCGCAAAAACCTATAAATTGATACCCAAAATATCTTTGGACCTGAAAAGAATATCTGTTATCACAAATGTAAAAGGTATGGGATGGACCCCTATCACAAAATTATCTAGAAAAGGAACAAAAGAACCCTGGATTTTGCCTAAGTAGGTTCCAAAGGAATGTCAACTGGCTAAAGATCATCTTACCTCAAATTAAAAAAAACTCTCTCTACAGTTTTAAGAAACACCAATAAAACAGTGTTAAAGGAGCAATGCTTTTAAAAAAATAGTTCAAGGAAACATTGGTTATATATTAAGCCATCATCTTGCCATATAAGATTCTGAGTCGAGCCTTCATTTCCAGCCCAGATTCAGATACCAGTATGAGCTAAGATTACTATTCTAACAAATATGGGGCTGGTTGACCACAGTATCCCCAAAATACATAACTATTTTTAATAACTAATGATGGCAGAAGTTAACTCAATGCATTTTTTACTAAGTCGTAAAATTAAAACAAATAGCAATATAAATGGGCAGGCTCCTATAAAAACTAAAAAGATGAAATTTACCTGCAGATAAAATGCAGGGAAAGTTTGAAATGGTTAAGAATATAGACGCCTCTATGGTGTGATGATACCATTATGTGAAAAATATGAAGGCCATTCCACTAGAACCAATCTACATAAGCATAATCACAAAAATGATGCAATGACTCTCAGCAGCTTATTTTTACAATTTAGTTTCAAAAGAGGATTTTATAGGCTGGTTGGTTGAACAATGTCTTTAATAAGTCCCTTAAAATATTGAGTGGCACCACAGGCCTTTTCAATATACAGAAGCTTAGTGGGTGAAGTGTTAAGTAAAAATGGTAGAGGAAACTACTTCAGCTGATGATGTGAATACACTGCACATCACACATTATTGGGGATTTTAACCAACATAGAGTATGCCATTCAATCAATAATTCCTAACTTCATAGTTTTCACGATGACAATGATAAATTTCCACATCAAATAACCAGGTGTGTCAAGAACAAAAATATAAATTAAAATGAACCATGAAATAACATAGATAAAGCAGAGAATCAAATTAAGGTGTTCCCAAAATCTACTTAGGCCAATTCAGCATCTAACACGGTATATATCTGAAGTTGATATGTGAAGTGTTTAGATGAAAGGGAAATATATGATTACTGAATGATACATTTTTTTCAACAACAGCTATGGTACTGGAATCTTTAGCTTAAAAACATTAAAACACTACTAACTCTCACTTAAGCACAAAAAGAATAAAAATGTACTAATTCACAATTAGCTTACACAGCTGAAGTTAAAATTTACTGAAATACAATTCAATTGTATTCAGGTGTAAATTAAGTGATGGTTCTACACACAATGTCATGAGCACACGGAAGTAATTTTAACAAATAAAGAGGTTGGAAAAGTAAATTCTTACTAAATCATAAAACATAGCAGTAGATTCTAAAACAATAAGAGGAACTCACCCTCTCTCTCAGATGACTAGGAACTATATTTTTTAACAGGAAATATCATAAATCATTAAAGGCTTTCACTGAGAGTGAAGACATTCTTTTTGAATATATATTAGGACCCAGAAGTTTATAATTTATGACATGGAATTTTAGACTCTTTACCCTTTGAGATCTACAAATCAACCATAAGTCCAATTCAATTATATTCATAGCCATATAACAAACTTTTTTTTTAATCTCGTAAATTACCTAAGACTATATAATGTTAACATTTACAAAAGAGAGAGCTAAAGATGCAACATATCAAATACACATGCAAATTAAGATATTAGTCGCCGCTCTTACTTTTCATGATATGTAAAATAAATGCAAGAAATGAAATTTGGCCTACTAGTGACCTTTCAGTCATCTAATTTACTTCAAATGACAAATATTACTTGTCTTGACTCAGGAAAAGCCTTTTTAGGTTCACTTGATACGGCAAGAAACTTTTTTCTTTACCCTACTTGGTGTGAGAAAGAGTAATTACAAACGTAGGATTAGTGAATTAAAGAATAAACACTAACTTCTGTAACACAAAACTATGTGAAGTACAAACAAATAGTTCTTATGTTTATGGATCAAAAAGAAGAAAATACTTAACATTTTTGCTAAAGTAATAGATTATTTGTAAGGAAAGTAAATTTGTATAGTTAGAAAAAAAGCTGATTAGTTGCAGTAAAATACATTCCCAATTTACATAAGGCAAATAGTACAACTTTGCTATCACTCTTCCTCACAACAAAATAGTAACTAACTGCAAACATTTAAAATGTGAAAAATTAAAGCCAAATTATAGTGCTTTATGTAACTACAATGGTAAAAATTCAAAATTGTAGAGATATTTGTAATAATGGTAATAATAATAAAAAGAAAAGGGTTACACACCACTGTCGCACAAACTGCTGTAACAGAGGAGCCACGTCATGGGGGCACACATAACCTAGCCGGCCAATAGTTATGGCTAGAGCGAGCGAGCAAGCGGTGGGGACAGAAGAAACCAAAAAAAAAGGGGAGAAAAAATACACATAAAAACTCAGAAACAGAAGAAATACACAGGCAAACATATAAATCCCTCTCCACAGTTTCTTCTGCCCAATGAATGTACAATCAAAGGACCTAAAAAAACCATTTTTTTGTACAAAACCAACCTCTACCTCAAGAAACAATAAAAAAATTCAGATAAAACACCCATTGGAGGGAAGGCAAAAAATACCAACGCATTTTCTTTCCCATGGCATCTGATTAGAATGTAAAACATTTGAAGAGTCACAACAATTGGACAGTGAAACAAATGGGACCAAGGAGGAGCTACTATACATTTTATATGATCTAACTACAGATGGTTGGAAGTTGATCTTGCATATTCTATCTACACTTGGAAAAAATATAGTTAATTAGCAAGTTTATTACATCTTCAAGCAATCAGTTTTAGCCTAAACTGATCTTCTCAGGGGTCCAAACAACTGCACAAAAATGTTGAAATTAATGAATGAAGACAGGACTAAGAGAAGTGAAGGTACATTAAGGTTTAGAGTCGATCTAGTTATCTCAACAGAGGACATTAAGAACTAAAATTACAAAAACAGCAAGCAGAAATATGAACTACAATAATGTGTAAAATAAACACAACTGTTAATATTTCCCCTTCAAGCAGCCTGCTACAGGAAACAAATTATAATGGCAAAGAAACACAAAAATAATCCACACCCTTAACAGGCAGCCACCAAAACATCTGAAAACACAACACAAATCAAAATTATCAGCATGTATGTCATTGAAGTTCAAAACAAATGCATTGAAGGTTCAAAAAGCACAAAAACAGAAATTCACCCCACCATAATGCTAATAACAGTTGATATCCTTCAGTTTATCAAAACCAAATGAGGTGGGAAACAAATTAATGTGTGCAAATCTTCACTTACCTACTCCATGCAACATGAATGGGAAAATTAAAAAAAAATTAATTTTCTCTAGAATGATTTCTACAGTGAGGGTCCAGTAGGAACATATGCAAACTGGCCAAAATAATTAATCTCAACATAAAAAGTGCCACTCAACACTTTTTTGGTCAAAAACAAAACATTTGCTTCAATTTCTCTCAACAGAGCTTACCCCAAAAATCAACCAAAACCAGAATTATGCAGTTATGTAGCACACATTTCTGTAAGAAATGCCATTGGGCACCAAAAAGCAACAACTTATATGAGCAGTTCAAGACAAAACAATGAAGAAAGATGCCTAGAAATCAAACCTGAATTAGCAGAACACACACACCAAAAAAAATTGAATAGATGATTTTAGTTGCTGCCTCTTTTGTGTCATTGACCAAATTAAAGTACAAGGCCTCTGTTCTTTGTGCAACGCTTTACCAAAAAAGTGAATCAGTCAGCAGGAAAAAGCTAAATCTTTGGAGAAAGGAGAATCAAAAAAGTTTTTACCTTAGATTTCATAATGCTTTCAACAAGATCAATATTTTGGAAAAATCAATGCCATGTAGTACCTCCAATTCGAACAGTTGTTATTTCTCTCATTTTAAGTGTTTAAAACAGGAAAGAAAGATTAGGAGTTCATTTCTAACAAACACTCAGGTAAGTACTCTGGGTTGAATCATATCCCAGCTTTTACAGAGGGTCCAACTAATTTTTATCCTTTCCAATTTGAAAATTCGTAAATTGTTCATAACCCCATGGGAAAAGATTAAAGACCCATGATAAATTATTCTCCAACAATAGGCTACCAGAGGTAACCACAGTTGCATTCACAGCAGCCATTACTTTTTAATCAACTATTATCACATTTGATCACAAGTGCTCTTACAACCCCAAGCATAAAAAAATGCCATAAATAGTAACATAAACATTGGTGCTAATACAAACTGGTAAGACGTAGCCACAAGGAATGAAGTTGATGTGGTGGTACATAATCTAGGTGGTTCAAGTGAGTTCACATTGAAAAATATATACAGCATGGAAAACACTACCACTGACAATTAACCATTAACAATGTTTAGGGTTACTAATGAAGTCCATTCAGTGCCCTCAAGCCTTCAGATAAGGACCACAGATTTAAAATAATTAAGACTGATATGTAATTCATAATTGGAAAGTGCAACAAGGAAATAAAACAAAAATAAAACTCACTATACACAGAAAAAATTAATTGAGCATTGGGAATTTTACTGTTACAAGAGGTTTTCCACTTTATGCAGAACTCTACGGAGTGTAGCTCAAAATTTTATGTACACTGACAGTTCCTTAGAGCACAAAAAAAATTAAAAAAAAGTGTAACAACACGGTTTGTATGTACATTAATGCACAGATGATTTAAATCTTTGTATCTACTTTAATTATTCCTCGTGATAAAGTATCCATGAACATAAGTTTCTGCCATGACCTACAGTATTTTTGACTGAATATATTTCCCAAATTTTTCTCTCCTTTTTACTGATGCTATTCACCCGATAGCAGCAAAAAAAATAAGATGACAATCTCACAGCTGTTAAGATTTTAAGTCATTTTTAAACAACATATAAACCCATTCTATAAATATTGCATTTGATTTCACTATATAAAACCCAAAAACGGATCTAGCTAATGCATTTTAATACACACCATAAATCATTTTCAACTGAAAAGAGTCAAGGAAACATGAGCCCAAAGAAATTGAGAGAGAGAAAAAATAACTATATCTCGAAAAGAACAGGTGGATATCATGAAACTCTTCTATTAATTTTCTACAAGTATTTAAAGGGCTGCAAAACATTCCATAATTCTATGAATTCATAGAGTTTCAAAAAAGACTAGTATAGAGGGAAGGTATATTGATTTAACAGGTAGATAACTTGAGTACTCATTGCAAAAATGTGCGCGCCAAAAATGGGTGTTTGCAATGAATAAAATTGCCTTTTAATGAAGAAACTGCTAATAATGGGAAACTATGGATAACTTAATTGGGGAAGATAATTCTCAGAAGGCATCTTCAAAAAAAATAAAATATGAACTCCTATCATTAAAAAAAAATGTTTAACGTCTATGCACATATATAAATTATAGGTTCTATTCAAGTATATTAACTAAAAGGTTGACATTATGATAACAGACATCACACAAATTGGCGAGAGAATTCAGCACTAAGTTGTCCAACCCAATCCATTGGGACCTTACAAAATTAAATCAATGAAACGCCTATCACAATGAAGAAACTTCTGAATTCAACCATCCTGGATTACCAACACATTTTTGCACTACACTTTCAGCTTAAAATCAGAGGTTCCCAACCTTAATCCCTTAAACTGCAAATTATCATAGCCTCAACTAAATAGACAAATTCTGAGTTAACACAATGTACAGCTTCACCAATAGTCTACAAAGGTCACTGAGTGGCATTATTGAAAAATAGGTTAAATCCACACTCTTGTATTTACTTATTTTCTCTGGACTGCTGCGTTATCATGAATTTCACCCAAAATCCAAGTAACCAAAATCAACCAAGTAGCAGGTTGACTTTCATTTGAATAACAAATGAAAAATGAACTTACTACAAGTCTTCGGTTAGGTATATCTGAGTAACCCATCCGCCTTGTGAAAATAGTCATGTGACTTATACCTTGTGGACTTGTAGTTCTGAGAAACTGCCCGCAGGTATTCAAATGTAACCGATAAGCCATTAATGTTTCATTGTGTGGTAGTTGTGGTCTTGATTTCTGTGGTATACTTCCATTAAATTCATTGCACTTATCATGATGAAATATTGGTACAAGTAAACCACAGTATGCATTGCTAATTGGTTCTGTGAGGAGTGACACCAGACAAATACCAATGTTAGCCAAAACTAAATACTGAAAAACCACTAAGATACACTCTATTTTACCTAGACTGTATACATGACAATGTGTAATAGTATATATAAGACTGGCATAATATTAAAATACTTTTTTAATTATAAATAAATGCACTTGTTTGCCAAGTCCACATTCGAGCCACACAAGAACCATGACAACAATAGTTACAATCCTAACCGCAAGAAATAGTAAATGCATTTCTGTTCGCTACAGTATGCTGCTCACATCACGACAAATAGTGCAGTTGCTTCGTTATGTTTCTGGAGCTAAACTGAGCAGAGGACTCCAAAATAGTTAACACTACAACCACGGATGAGACATATTTGTCCCATTACAATTTTTGATGAGCTATTTTTGATCTCTCTTAATACTTTTCATAAAAATTTCAGAGTTTTAAACTTTTAATAATTTATGGAGTTGTACACTGGAAAATAATATTCCTCTGACTCGTAGTTACTGACAAATAACTAGAAATACCTAAAACCGTGGATGGAACATTTTTGTTCGGTAAACGTAGATAGATGCTTGTTGTATTACATTAATTGAGGTAATTCTTCTGGAAATTTTGGTTATCAGACTAAAGATCAAACTAAAAATTAATTGCAACAAAACGACTGTCCCGAGGCCCGGAAAATAATATAATTTAATAAAATATTAAAACAACAAGTTAAATTAGGAATTGACAATATGAAACTAGGGACGCGTATCAAAAATAAATATTAACATAAACAGAAACTAAGGATGTGCCGAGAAAGTAAACAGACTACAATAGAGTATGAAATGAGAGTGAAAGGCATGAGGACGCCAGGAGAACACACAGAGAAAAAGGATGACGCAGAAAGACAGAAAATCTTAAGTACGCAATAAGAACGGACAGGAAATAATGAAGAAATTGAGGGGTCGACGCACAGCCCATAGGAGTAGTTTGGAGCGACCGCAGAAGAAGCAGCAACTAAATTTGTGTCGAGATCCGATAGTGTGTGGGCAATGCATCACCCAATCAACAGAGGAGAGACAAGGAGGGATAGATTACACATGCAGACATTACACATCCACATCACGATAAGTGAAATGAACATAATACAGTAGACTCTCCTTATTACAAACAATGTTTATACGAAGTTTTTGTTCTTACGAACCAAATCGTTGATCCTGACGAAAGGGATATCTAAATGTATGGTAAAAAAACGATATTACGAAATAACGAACCTTAGTCCTGGTCCCCACAGGAACAAAAAATACTTTATTACAAAGTCTGTCACATAAATAACGGCATTCAAACGGCAATGCACAATGCTGCATTATAAATCAGGAAGCTTTGCCACACGTACTGTGCCCAAGAGATTGAGAACTAAAATATATACAATGGATACTTCGCATAAGCTATTTAACTGGGTTGAGGGTACAGAACTCCTACTGCACTTCGAAAGGAGTCTGAGAGAGCATGAGAGGAGTAGAGGAGGGCGAAAGGAAAGAAACAAAAGATAAGGAATTTTCATCTTCCCTTTCACCCCTCCCCAACATCTCATGCCTCTATTGTCCCTCTGACGGTCACTCACCCAATGCCAAGGGGGTCCAACACAATTCCTGGCTAATCCTCCCTCCCCAACCAGCTTCCCGGCCTGGCCTTGGCTCCACCCACTCCCTTTTCCCATCCCTAGCTCCCAACCCCCTTTCCAATTTGACTGTGCTATGGGTGAAATGTGTCCCTCTTCCCCTCAGGCAGCGGTAGCTTAGCCACAGCTAGCAATCAGCAGGGCAATAACTTGAGTCTGAATCGGCGAAGTGTTACTAGTGCTTTGTAATGACCTGGCGAAATTCTCTGCCCGGGCTTGTGGGAATGACTATGCCGCATGTGAAGTTTCAGCATCATATTTCCATCGTTGAAAACGTATCTTCGTGCTTACTGAAATTCTGGCCTCAAAATCCCTACACATCGTACGTATCCATTGAAATGTTATGAAATTGTGACACTCTTTCACTCGTCTGGAGAGAAAGACGTCAGTTCTTCCGTTTAGATGAGAAAAAATTGTTATTCATGTCTTAAATTTCGTCAGTGAGAAGGCATAACAAATCAAATCCAGCAACATTATGAATGGTAAATTTGGTATTTCTCCCTTTCACTACGAACGCAACTGTGCTTACACGCCTCATATTTTTCCACAGAGGCAGACGAAAGTTGTTAGTAAACAATGTAGATTTTGCCACGCACAAACGACAAGCCGACACACCTTTGCGGCTGATTGGAATACAAGCAAGCAAAAGAGTCCCAGGGGTAACTAGGCACCCCATCTCGTGGTACACCGGACTGTGTCCATGGTCCATTGTATTTTTACGCTGTGGATTTACTAAGACAATATGTTGAATGCTTGAAAAATATAAGCTCAGAAATTGTCTTGAATGTTCATTATACAAGAACTTAGTTATCAGTATGGACAAAGTTCTGTTTAAAATTGTTAATTCAAAGCAAAACATAAGGATTGCACGTAACATAAAGGTAGTAACGAATAATTTAATCATTAGCAAAAGTATTATCGATTAAAAGGTAAATGTTACGGCAATTAAAAAAATAACAAATAAGTTGAAAAGCTAACGATACCTGTCTCCGTTAAATTTAATCGTTAATCCCAATTATGTTAAGCAAATACACAGTTGGCCACGGGCCATGAGTGAAGATGGTACTGAGACGAGGGTCGTGATTGCCTCCGCCACACATTCGAGGAATGTGTCTGGTGTCCCGCTGACTTGTGCTTCAAGACAACGAGAAGCATTGGTGCCTGTGCGATTCCTTGTCGTGAGAGCGTCCTATGCGGAGGAATATGTTCATGACACTCATGGCAAGGGTAGAATTTTTCATTGCATGGACCGAGCACGAAAGTGTAAAAAAACACAGGTAGCATAGGATAACATCAATTGTAATTATAATTTATAAAAAATCGTCATTCTAGTTTTGAACTACAGTATATTTGCTGTTATTATGACCTGGCTTGGTTCTTCAATTCAATTTATTTAATGGTAAAGTCAAACTGAGTATGAGTTTCTGCTCAACAACGCGCGCCGGTGAGATGTCAAGCTTGCTTTTGGAAGACCCAAAAGTGAGCGTTATCTCTTCACTTGGAACAGCTGAGGGGGTTTATCTTTTTTAAGGTCAAGGTTCCAGCGCAACTGTCCGAGTGTAAATAAGTAAACACCTTGAACCCATAACTTATCGTGCTGAAAGACGGGACAGTAAAATAATAGATTATACCATAAATATGCCACACATTACCTAGGTACAGTTGAATTTCGCAGTCGTACGGAATTATCATGAAGATTTTCGTTAAAGACGGGTATGAATTTGGCTGATTTTTCTGAAATTTCTTCATGTTCTGTTATTTCATTTCATAAAATCAATTCGCCACCTTCACCGGGTACCGAAGCAGCCATTCGTAAAATTGTAACACCGCATTTACGTTAAGACAAATAATGATTTCATAATGAGGTCAAATAATAATTCCGTATTGCTTAAGGAATCGGGTGGGACCACTCACTCACTCGCGAGAAATCAAATTTTCCATAAAATCGATACACTTAAATTCGGAATTCTACTGTATTAATTTGCCGCATAGTAATTGTACAGACAGCGGAGCAGTTTTCCCGTGGAATTAATCTCCCAGCTGAATTTATTTCCTGGCTTGCGACGATTACCACAAAAAATAGCGTGATGCATGATCTTCAAGCAATAAATTAGACTGTCTGATTTCGCATATTTGCACATAGTTTGATTGTTATTTACATGGCTGATATCATTTCATAGCACGGCTGTAATACACAAAAGAATTAACAGGTCAAAAAAGAGCAAATTGATTTTTTTGGCGATGTTTACATAAAAACTACGTCGATGCAACGTTATTACGAACCGCCGATTTTTTGGTCCCATGAGCTTCGTAATAATGAGAGTCTACTGTAATAGTAATATCAAAAGTGAACTGAAGGGACTCAAACCAGCGTATAAATAAATTTCATAACCAATTATAACCAATGAAATTGAAAATTGACACAGTAGAATTTGTAAATTGGGCCCAATAATTATTCTAAAGTAAATTTTAGTTCATTTGTATTCAAATATCAAAATTTCTCTCTATTAAATGTGTTTGTTGTCATGTAATTGAATGTGAAATGTTTTATTAGTCGATGTAAGTGTTTTCAATGATCACTTATTCTTTTATTTGTATTTGGGAGGGTTACATAACACAATGTTGGCATACATTCTTAATAATGTATTCCCACTACATTGATAGCAATGGTACTACAGCTCACTGCTCTCTCCATGAATTGCAACAATCAAGTGAAATCCAAGCAGATCATTTCAAATGAAATAAGAATTTCCACATCCATTATCACCTTTGCAATTTTCAACCGGTCTCCAAAGCTAATGAAACTCTTCCCAGTTTATCAAACACTATAATATCTTGCCATTATTCAGTTTTTGTTCCTTTTATGAGTATCGCACCTACAATGCCAGTGCCTACAAATGTAGGTAGGTACCCTAAGGAACTATGAGATTCTGCAATATGGATATGTATTCCCACTGCGATGAAGGCCTAGATGACCTTGGTCTATACAGCTACTGTGAATACAGGGCATTCATGACAGACGATGAAAGAACTTCAATAATCACGCCCACAAAAAATTATTTGTGGATTTTCAATAAATGCACAATACATAAACAGATAACACTAAGTTTTGACATACTCTGTGGCAAAGCTTATGTTATAAAATATACATATTTTGAACAAATTCAATAGCTATGCACAAAATAACTGACCGTGACTACTGTGAATAATGCTTAAAATCTTCCGGCAGGTTAACTAATATTTCTTCTGCACACATCACTCCATTCATTGCCTTTCATGTTTCCATGTGTTCTGATCTGCACTATCTTCCTCATAGTTATCTGTGTGATTTTTGTAATGTAATTGACTGCAAATTACTTGCTTTAAAACAATTCCTACTTTATTTTCATGTGATTTGTCATATAATAATTATTTTGAGTGTTTTTTTTTGGACTTCAGCATAGTCGTCCAATGCTGGAATGATGGCATATCTCAACCTATTTTAACCATTGATTAGGCAGAAAAATCAGCCTCTTGGAGGAACCGACATATTTCAACATGATGTATGTTGAGGAATCCCTGTTTTCATATTATACTTTTCATTTCTCTGACAATCATTCATTCAGCATACTTCTCTGAAACACTTTTTCATAAAATTGATGTCTGTTGGTTATATAAAATAAATATATACTGGATATGACTTCATTATGAGAATATCCCTGGGTTGAAAGTGTCCAGACCTTCTACTCTACCAATGTACATTTCATGCATTGTTCAACTTCCCGGATAAACATCTAAAATTTCATTGGTCAACACATATTCTGAGAGTTACATGGATTAGAATGAAGAATTAGTCAGACTCCTCCTGATTCCCTAAAATGATGGTCTTCATTATACCTACCATAGCTTCTGTAAACTCTTTAGACGGTAGATATTTTCAACCCATGACAGCCATTATTAAATGAGGTAATTACGCCTTGAGTTCGATGATTAGCCCCTCAGTTAATATAACCAGATTTTTGTAACTATTTTCTCTAAAGGGGAGTTAAAAATTTAAACTTCATGATAGATAAATGGTTGATGACACATTACAATTGAATGCATTCCTTTTAGGATCAATGCTAACTCGACCACCCTTAATCGACATATGTAAAAATCATTTTATATGATAAAATGGATTTGAATATATATCAGCTCAGTGAGCTTGTTAGATTTCATTGCATGAATTCCCAAATGCCCAAGCCTTAATTTTATGTAAAAAACAGAGATTTAAGGAAGTGCATTGCAAGAAGTGATCATAACTATTACTGTGTATTTAAGAGGCCCTAACAAAGGATGATGAGTAAATTAGGATATCACATATGTTGAAAATCACCACACACCAACAACATTAGGTTAACACAGAATGTTATGGGAATAGTAACTGTACAATCAAAATTAATTTCAGCACTTTCACACATGCAAAACTCACACGTCACAAAAAATTCTAAGCAATGGTCAATTATATTATGTTATATTAAGGCTTTTTTTTATTAAAATAAGAGCTTACCTGAAATTAATCACAAATTCTGATAACATTCAGCAAAATATTGCATGACAGCAAAACCTCAGTTATATGATTTGGAACAAATATATATGATAACCAAATGCCAGTAAAGATCATCATTCAAGAGGTTAAAAAAATAAGCAACTATCAATGTTTAAATCCAGCCAAGCAAGAACTTCTTGGCAGACGACTTTATGCCAAGGGAAGAGCAGTATATACTTTACACCAGAAAAGCACTTGCTTGGCAGAATAATGTACTCAATGCATAGTTGCAAACGATGAGTACTCCTTAACAAGAGTTTTGTAAGGTTTTCTCTACCAAAAATACAGCTTTATTAAAGATGGCATTTAAGGAACGTAACTTTTCTCTGCACATTTTATTACTTATCACATAATTATGTCAACACTCATCCATTCAAATTCAAAGCTTTACTTTCATCTCCAACAAAGTAGTTACTCCACATCTTTTTCTTGGCTGGTCACACTATGGTGTACATTTTTTGCACTGAGATAGACAAAGGTTAACTGTGGGAGGAATTCTATTAATAATCTTGAGACCATTCTCAGGGACTTATGACACTAATTTGAAAAACCCCATTGCCCTGTCACAAGATAGCTATTAATAGACACTCAATATGGATCAGCATGAAGCATGTCATAAAAATGAAACGTGTCAAACTAAAGTAAACCTGTAGTCCATAACAGACATGTGAACTCTGAATACAAGCAATATGATAATAGGATGAGAGCATTGTACAGACCTCTATACATTTCCTTAAGAAATGCTAGAACAAATAACAAAATAACATTTTTTCCTTTCCCTTTAGAGGGTTTAATAAAACAAAATTTCTGCTAAATGAATATATTAAAACATTAGCCATTGTCAATTTCAACAGTATCCACTTTAACACCAAAATCATCATTTCTCACAAGACAAGACACCTAGTAAAGACAGATGAGGAATACTAAGGTGATGACATGTTTGAAAATTGCCTCCTATGGTAATATTCAAAGCAATCACCTGATAAAGAAATTAATAAGGATACGATACATTCACCCATTTAAATCAATGTATCTGTACTTGGTACAGTAAGGAATGAGCGCCAACTATAAATTACCATACATTAATGAACAAGGACGATCATCTTGTAGAAAAAATACTTAAAAGACCCCTACAGTGAATGGATTTAGAAAATTAAAGGAAAACTTTAAATGTAATACTTATGATGGCACATATAACTGAGGTTTATGCAACAACTTATAGAAATAAATACTTAGAAAGTCTAGGTAATAAGAATTAACAGGAAAAATAATTCTAAAAATATAACAAAACATTACTTTGTTTAATGTGATTTTATAAAATGAGAAAACTATTGATGGAAAATGCATCACTTAATTTTTTAAAGACAGAGATCATAAAAGATTTTCCCAAAAGAAAAAAAATTCTGTGGGATTCCAGAAGAACTTACCAGGCATTTTGAGAAAAGTATTTATTAGATTTATAAGAATTAATTAATCAGTAGAAAATTTCTTGGGCCCGTGTTGTCGAAAAATGTAATAAATACCACCACTAATTAATTCAAAAATTCCAACAGAACTTGACTGCAGTTTACCTTGAATGTACCAAATTTTCTCATCAGTAGAAAGACAGAAAATATAATGATTTGGAAGAAATAAGAACTAGCTAATAAAATTCAACCACTAAAAACATTTATACCTTGAGTATCCCTCACTGAAAACACATTAACAATTTTGACTTAATATTGGGAAACAAAATTTTTTTTTAAGCAGCCAAGTAATTCAAAATAAAATAGTCAATTAAAGCTGAGGAAATTAGAACTCCTACATCACGCATTTGAGTCATGCAGGGGCCCAAAATGCATGCATGGGAGTCTAGTTTCCTAAGCTTTCTTTGACAAAGTTTAATCTTGAATTCCAATTTCCGTTATCCCAGACTAATACATACTCATTTCTCAGGCCCCAGTGACATAATAATGATTCAACAATCACGTAAGAATATACACTGAAGTATCTGCAGAATCACATCTATTGAAGATAATAAAAAAAAAACCTACTTATGAATTAAACTCCACTCAGCTTGAGCACCATGTATAGCATAGAATCCCACAGAAATATTCCACTAAGACAAACAAAAAACAGGCTACAAGTTTTACAAGGCAATTGAAACTTCCTTGAATACTCATTTTGTTCAAAGGCAATTTAAAGATTGGAGGAAAAACAAAACATATCTGTACAGGCATTTCCTTATGCACAAATTATACGATATATGTAGAGGGGAGGAGGAGGAAGGGATATTTGAAATAACACAGAGCATAGGGAAGGGAAATAATAAGGCAAATGTGCCCAGTGCCATCACTTCAATACCTATTTCAAACAACAGTCAGAGAGAAATTTGGCTAGATCAAAACACAAAAATGTCAGTATTTATTACAGGGCACTACAGAATATCACGCTAAGGTAATGAAAAGTCAATATATTACAATAGAGTAGGCATATATGAACTGAGGGGTAGTTGAAACAAACAATGGGTAAATGTGTTGAAGCTCTGTGATAATTTACATGGCTTGTTGAAAATATTTGGATACAGCTCATGCACATTACTATGAGTCTTAACAAAGCCAATACATCTGTATAAGCAAGGAATATTTAGCAACTGATGGAGTAATAGTGCCATCATTTGTCACTCTTTATGTCAACTTTTTGTGGAAAATGATGCCTTTTCCCAAGATATTCCTCGACTGTATTTCTTCAAGATTTATTGATGAGTATGACAGTTGTTACAAAAGTTACAGCACTAATATTTCATTAATTCATTCAAAAACATAATAATAGTGGTCAGGTCTGTCTGGACCCTGACCTATCTAATGCAAGCCGTAAAACACAAAATACATTCTAAGGCTGGTATTCATAGACGGGATAAATAATCAATGATTGGTGAATCTATGATTATTCATCAATCATTGATTATCTGATTTATGTATTCAAAAAAAGTAAACAATCTCCATTTCATGCATCACTGATTCATGAATCTCTAATTATTTCGGATAATCTGTAATTGGTGAATTACAGACTGGGGCCGGTATTCCTAGTCCTCAATAATTACAGATTCGTTTCAATCTATGATTATATCTCTAATTAATTACTATTTTCTTTTCATAGACGTTAAAGAATCAGTGATTCATCAATCGTTGGTTCTTGAATCAGAGATTCATCAATCTCTGATTATTATGCATTCATAGTCGTCAAATAATCATTGTTTATAGTTCTAGTGTTCATAGTCATACAAACTGGAATTATTTGGCCAAATAATCATCGATTCCTGAATTAAGCTCTCGACCGTAATTAATTAGAGTTTTTCTTTGTTGGACGTCGATAGATGTGGTTGTTTAGGACATATTCGTGTCGTGAAATATGGTGCTAAAGGCATAGAATACTCATTTTGGCCGTCTTGAATTGATTAGGATTATTGATTACCTTGAATTGATTAGGATTTCCGTGCAATGGAATTTCGTTCCAATATATTGGTGTATGTGATTGGCAATGATGATGTACCAGCGTATCACTAAAGGCCGCAAAAAACACACATTAGGGATCCAACAAATCCACTGAATTATTACTCACAAGGGGAGGCTACGTACGCTGACTCGTCAATTTGAAAGCCGTATTTTCTATGTCATGCACGAGGTCAAAGGCTAGTTCGCCTTGGACTTCGTCAAATGTATACTAGTTGTATAGTAATTAATCAGTTTATGATCAGCAATATACGCCCTAAGTATAAAAAAGCTTGGAAAATTTACCCTCGCTAGGTTGGTCTGGAGTCTCACATCGCCTGTCTCAATCGCCCTCAAAGCCACTTTGCTTTTTATTATAATTATCACTCCCCCTCCCTTGTGGATTAGCTGGTGTAGTGGTTAGCGTAGCAGACTCATATGACAAGGGTAGGTGGTTCGAGCCTTCAATCACCCGTTTTTTTTTTCCTTCATCACATTCACGACCAGAAAGAACTTTTTCATCCCAGTTACATACCATATCATAGGACTTCACCTCGCTTTTTTTCCTCATGATACTTTCCACAAAATTGTACTCCAGTTTGAATCTTTAACGGCAAATGGCCTCACTGGGGTCTGGTGATGAACCGCTTATGATATACCTCAATCTGTTTAAAATCCGTAATCTAACTTGCTGTAACAATAGACGTGAGAGTTGACAGACGAAGAGTTTAATAGAGGATACCGCTTCTCAAAACCCGTAGTGATCGAGTATATTCTTCTTAGAACTGATGTTCATATATGGACACTTTCTGCGAGGACTGACAGTTCCTCTTGTGCTACTGTGGCTCATTACTTGGAGATTTTACGCTTAGGCATCAATATTGAACTGTTGAAATCATATTAACAATTAAAAAAATATATCACAGCGGTTTTTAATCATGCAGTATTTTACAAAATCTCCATTCTGAATTTAACATTGACCGAAATTGCCATGAATATTTTACTCGTAAGCTATCATCAATTGCTACTAATTACTTATTTCAAATTTTCTTTATCGGTAATGATCAGTAATAATGTCTTCTTTGGTGTTTTACGTACATATGAAGGGATTGCTGGGTTCTGTTTCGCAGTCAACGGTGTCCAGAACTGTGAAACATATAACTAATCTTTTGGCCGTCCAAATAGTTGACACC
Organism: Ceriagrion tenellum; assembly: GCA_963169105.1. NCBI lineage: Eukaryota > Metazoa > Arthropoda > Insecta > Odonata > Coenagrionidae > Ceriagrion > Ceriagrion tenellum. The sequence goes on along the minus strand of OY720636.1, from coordinate 56,243,373 downwards.
ATCAGACCGCTAACATCTTACGATGTTCAGGTGACGAATGTGTGTCTCTTTGTGATAATAGAAAAATGAGAAATAAAAAAATACTGTTTGTTGATTTTCCCTAGTAACGTCTTCATTAACATTGAATAATCATAAGAAATACTTCTGATGTAGGCACGGCTAATTGATTTTTCTCAAAAAAACATTGCCAATCCATTTTTTGTTTTCTTTTTCAAGATGCAATTAATAAAATTATATTGTCAACTTGAATAAAAATTTAACGATACCCACAAAATGTTTTGCCTTTTCAATTTCTCATACCACCCAAAAATAAACATACATCCAATCTGTAATTCACCAATTACAGATTATCCCAAATAATTAGAGATTTATGAATTGGAGATTGTTTACTGTCTATGAATACATAAATCAAATAATCAATGATTGACGAATAATCATAGATTGTAATTATTGAGGACTATAAATACTGGCCTAAATAATCAGAGGTAAGAGTGCAGAGGAGCATTTATCCCAACAATTAATGGGGCACTGGATTTCAGAGGCCTTCCAGAATGGCAAATGTGACTATTATCATGTCACTATCATGGATGGGTAACAGATGATGTGATATTCAATGTAAGCATTTCGACGTCACTCAATTTGATGACATTTAAAATGATTACTATTAATTAAAACAGGATTTAGCATTAAGAAATTCCACTGCATAATCCAAGTGATTCAAGTTATATATTTCAATTTCAAGATATGATACACCTGTGCAGTGAAAAGTATATATTTGGACGTTAATTTGTGCATAAGAGCCCAAATAAGAAACTAAGGAATTTCACTTCAACCGGAAAAAATTAAGAATGAAACTCAATAATTAATCATCATTTAGGGAAAAGTATGCACAGCCAACTAAAAAACAAAGGAACTACACACTTCACATTTTCCTAAATGAATACATTATCAATATAATATATCCAATTTCAGTACTCAAGATAAAATTGCTTAACATAATAAATTAAAAAATCAAAATTCTATGAAGCCTAGAAACCTAATCATAGCAATAACTCACCCGTATTCTCTAGCAAAGTTTTTGGTGTTCCTGCTCGGTTAATGATCATTATCAGTTGGCTCAACACTAAGGGTATATACGGCCTCATGTCAGGACCTGAGAGAGACCAAAATAATCATGTTAAGTTCCAATTCACTTTCACGACAGATTCTATAAGGGACTTTCATAGAACACGTAAATAAGCTTAATAGATGTTTAACATTACTGTTGAAATAGACAAGACATTCTAGGTTCAAAAAATAAAAAGTAATACAAATCCCTCCATATCACAAGGACCAAATGTTTCTATAAATGAAAACCTGGGGGCTGTTTCTCAGAGCTACAAGTCCCTAGCTACCATACACAACTCGTATTTTGATGATTACGATACATTTTGGGCGTGCACCTTGCAATATATCTAATTCAAAAGTTAGTGCAATGTTTTTGAGTAAATACAAATGGTGGAATATGTGCTGGAAATTAATTCAACGTCACAACTTACCTTAAAAGATCCCAAGCAAATGCGAGTTTTCGGGTCCACCTAACATCATTAGACATGATCGTTTATTTCGACGTTTGTCTTATAGGATGAGCTCTAAATGGTAGTAATTAATAAACCTTACAGTTCAAGATATCATGTTTAGTTGGTTTTATCTTTATTGAACCACTATTAATGGCGTTTCAATGTAATATCATAACGAAACTTCATGGTAACATACCATATGTTGGCGATAATAACATTTATTGTAACTTGCAGTTCATATTTCATGTTATTAATGATTATATTACTCAACAGAAACGAATTGGTAAGTAGTTGTTTTCTATTAATAAGTTAAAGAGTGTGAAACATCAGGATATTTAATTATTTTCTCTCGACTGCTGTGTCGTTGTGAATTTTGCCCGAAAAACAATTTAAGCTCCACATATTCGATAGTTGACTTTCTACTCTAACTCTTTCTACATTAACTGTTGAATTGGAAATCCTTCAAGGTGCAGGCCCAAAATGTATCGTAATCATCAAAATACGAGTTATGTATGGTTGTGATTAGGCCCACAATTTTTTTAGACTACTAGAAGTCTTTGGTTAGGAATATCTGAGTAACCCATCCGCCTTGTGAAAATAGTCACGTGACTTGTAACTTGTAGACTTGTAGCTCTGAGAAACTGCCCCCTGATACCAAGAAATATCACCTTTGGATAAAATGATATACCTACAAGTAAAATAAGAGAGCCTGACATAGCAGCAATGACATTTAATGACTCATTTTAATGCCAACCTCCCTTGATGACAAGGCATTCACCTCCAACAATAGATTTCCCAAGCCAGTTCACATATAATACAAGCAGTTTCATAAGATACTTTCAATTACATGGATTAATATATCATACCACCAACTTACCTAATTTTATAGAGATCTCTCCAATTGCCCAAGTAGCATTGTTACAAACAGATATTGACTCAGGATTGAGATTTTGACCCAAAATAGGCATGAAATCCGCTGAAAATAAAAAGAATTAAATATTTAAAATGTAATTACAAAAATTAATTATTCAGGTGAGAAATTCTGAAACTAGCATAAATAAAGCAATAATACAAGTGACAAAGGATACTTCAAGTTATGGAATGAATCAAATATTATAAGGCATGGAATGAAGTGAGATTGGGTTATACTCCATTGAATTCCATTTCATTACAAATTATTGCATAAATTTGAACTTTTACAATAGACAGTGGTAAAAAATTAAGTGCACAATAATGGATTTCAAAGCATTTACATCATCATAAGGAGCTTAAAGCATATGCATCATGTACTAAGACATTAAGCACCAGATGATAAAGCTAAGGCATTGGAATACAGATTGTGCAATAAATTGTTGATTGCTGTGGATAATATAGGTAACATCTTTGTAACATGCTATGGAAAATCAACATATACAAGGACTATTTTTATAACAAGTAAGCTGCATAGAAATTAATTCAGAGTTTTAGAGACTTCCATTTCATTAAGCCCTATTGAAAAACAAGTTTGATAATACTCTAAACTCAACAATTAAACAAGAAACCATTCAATTAGAAACTAATATAGTAAGCTTAGAGCATGTCAATCCGTATTTCATTATGCCCACTACATTTTCTTCAAAAAGGCTTTTTATTGACCAGTTAGAACATACTAATAGAAGCAATCGAATTATCGAATGTGATGAAATTTCCCATAAGAAATAATTTTTGTTGACAGGTTCAAATGACTAAAAGTCAAATGATTTTTCATGGCAAAGTCCCTGGCTACAAAGTAACATCTAGCACCCACATGTCTGACTGCATACCATATAACTTACATCAGTTACTACATTTAGTTCAATTATAAGAGAAAAAAAATAATCCAGACCTGGTCTTCGTAAATTACTCACCTACACAAGGAGCTACATGTTGAAAGCAAGCCTTTGTGAGATCTCCTAGAAGTGCGAAAGAACTCTGCCGTACTTCTGGAATTGGGTCTTGCATACACTGATAAAGTAGCTGCATCATGTTTGAGTTGGCAACCAGTTTTTCTATATGTCCATCCAAGCCTTCAGCAAGACCAGATAACAGATCTAATGCTACAATCATGAAGTCTTTGTCTGGAGCATCAAACTGTTCAGGATTCTGAGTGTTAGCCTAAATCAACAAAAACACATCATGAGGGAAAGTTTACACACACTAACCATTACCAACAACCAATACATCAACATGTACATAGTTCGATGTGAGTCACAGCAAGTGCATGGAAGACTAGCCAAGGAATAAGGGAGAAGGATAAGGAAAAAGGGACAAAAATTATCGACCATTTTTGAGAATTAGTGACTCATTTCGGTTAGTTCCAGCAGAGCATTTTGTTTAGGAAGAAATATTATTTGCAGTAAAACAACCCTGTACATGGAAGTTGAGTTTCATACATAAGCCATTATGAAAGAGTCGCCATTCATTAGGAAATAAGAGGACTACGTTCCACAAAGGATATATAAATATCCCACGCAGTTTTTTGATAATTATGACTTTGTCCTCAATGTCATATCATCTATGTCACCAAAAATAAAATACTTGTGAGTCAAAGAAATTTTACATTAGGCATTTATAGGTCTTGCTAGATACAAATGGAAATGTGTGTGACTCCATCAAAGAAAAGACTTCCAATTTGGACCCAGCTTTTGAATAAAAATTATTGCACTCCATTAGAACAAATCCCGAACCATCTACACACTAAGAGGATGAAGAGAATAATGGCCTTTTAATTAAAGCATTCTATGGGCCATTCTAACAAAATATAAAAAAAACTACATGAATAAAAAGCATAAAGAAACCTTTCCGCGAACTATATCTAGGGACATGCAAAACTCGTAAATGCGATAATGAGAATCTTTATGCGAATTCTGAGGTTTTTCCACAAAACACGAATTTCATACATTATCGCGAATTTCAACATTTCAAATATGTACTTCGGTTTAAAAAATTATTGGCAAAGTAGTTACAATAAAGACACCTTCCTTGTCAAAATGACATCTACAAAGAAGACAATTCGAGTTATAAAAGACGCCTCCCTTTTAAGATGATGTCTTCAAAGTTGTACTAAGTACCCAAAGTCCCACTACGTAGTTCATAAATCGCCACTCTCTGCACTCTCATTGAATTATTCCCGGAAAAGCTCTAAATTATATAGCATGGTCAAATCGACATATGTCGTTGAAGTCATCGACAAAGTGATTTTCGTTTGTGACAGTTGTATCACTTTCATCAAAACATATATGCCGAAGTAGACGGTGACGGCAAAGCAGCTAGAGGTGGAATTTCGACATCATGGATTATATTGTGCTGATGACAAAACAATTCTTTATCGTTATTGTAACACAACTGTCTTGTGGGAAAGGAAGGACAACTGCACGATTTAGAGTGAAAAAAGGCTAGTGTTGAAAAAAATGCTACTGGTGGAAGAGGAACTAAATGGCAGGCATCCATATCAAAACTGCTTCAAACAACCAAGAAGAGAGATGCCTCTTACACATTATCGAAAGACACTACAGAGGCCTTCATTAAAGCGAACATCCCACTTGAAAAGGTGGATTATCCAAATATAAGAAGATGGAAAATAAATACGTTGAAGGTTCGTATTAAATGACGTTATTTTTAGCAGCACCAGACTATTAGTGATATTTTTTCTGTTTTTCGTATACCTACCCATTTCATAATGCATACAACCATAAAAGGTTGATCAAAACTTATGAAGCCTGCAATTTCTTTGTTATTCGTGGTAGAATACATTCACCTCTTCTTTTTTAATTACAATTTAATTCAGAGGCTGGTGACTTACCACATGCTAGAACACTTCGAGAAAAATATGTTGATCATCTGGTCAAGACCGAATTCAAGAAGTGAAAGAAGCAGTTCAAGGGAAGCCCATTGATATTTTTTGTGATGAAACCATGGAAAAAACTGGCAGATGTGTATTTGTGGTATTGTTCAGGATATTTAAAGATTTCAATGAACAGCCGTTGCTTTATGTTGGTGGTGTCCACTTTCTAGAATCCACTGATGCAACCCAGTGGCATTTGGGCCCCTCTTGAGTCCCTAAAGGTTTTTAATGAACAATACTCTGACGTTAAGTCTAAATACGACGGCGAGTTGGTGTGATTCTCCCTCGCAAGATGGGACGACAGTCGTAGGCCGTGAGCGCGACCTCCTAAGCATGTATCGGAAACTACGTTGGAGCGTGGAACTTGAGAGTTCCCTTCCCTTCCAAGTCTTCCTTTCTCCTTTCACAGCGGAACCCGACACCACCTCAGCTGCAAACTTCGGTCATGGAGCTGGCGCATTTTTCTTTGAGAATGGAGTATCAAGTTGCAATTAACCTGTTACCTTACACACCTCACCTCCCAGTCGCTTCCAAAGGAATATTTTCCTTGGAATACTTGGTTGCTTGGAAATTCATCTTGGTTATATCCTCATGTAGCGACAATTATCCATTCTTCCCTTATCGCACGTGCCTTACCGTTTGAGAAGCTGAATAATTTGCGTTTTGCAATAATGAATTCTATTTCGTTATTCACTACCCATTTATTTATCTTTTGGTTGTTATTCGATGGACTTCAATATGGCTATCGTCTTAGACTTTCCGGTGGAAAATGTAGTCGTCCACATAGAATTCAGCAGAGAGTTCGTTTCCAAGACGAACTTACTGACATTTACCCCATAAGAAGGTCTCTCCACAATATCATCCTTTTTTTAGTTTCCCAATCTTTTCTTTTAGCTTATCGTAAGGCACGTTGCTGAAGGTCTTGAGCTAGCATAACCGCATCTACTTCCTGAACCCTATCTAACCATTTGTATATTTCCTGACAGGTTTCAGCTGAACCCCTTGCAAACTTCTTCTGCAAATTGCTGAGTTTCGTAGGATTACCCCTTGAGTAAGGCATGTTGTTTTTAACAGCCAATTATTATCGTCCCACGCAAATAATCAACAATAATTTTTTCCATGAATTTACAGGTTACAGATGTTTGCTGATAGATTGCTAGTTCTCAACAAGTGATTTATTCCCACCCTTGAGGACGGGAATATTATGTACTTTTTTCCCCCACCACCTTTTCTTCTCACATTGGCCGCAGTGTCCTCCTCCAGTTGATCTCTAGAAGTTGTAGTCACTTTTAATTTTTCCATGAATTCTTCTACTCCTTTATCATATTCTTCGCCATCCATGTATAATTTTTGGTACATTACACCATAACCATCCCCATCACTTGTTTTTGTCTTCTTCTTTTGTCGTTTAATGTCTTGTATAGCGAGCAACTACTTTACTGCATTTATACGTTTCAGTTTTCTGTGACAAGTGAATTTGACAGGCTTGTGGGGACTTCTGCTTATGAGCGTTTCCCAAGTTGAATATCTCCACACAGGTCCCAGTTGGAAATCAAGACCAGAGCCTTAAGTCCTGTGTTAATTTGATCCTCTTTTGCCCCTATTCACTTGTTTTTTGCCCGAAAATTTGGCCAAAAACATAACATTTGGCCTAAAACATAATTTTTCTGCACTGTTACTGGTGTCGTGAGAAGTCAACTGCCCAGAATTTTGGATAAGTGGCTGAATAGCCACATCAATTTTTTTGAGGTATGCTATTTCTTCCTCGGTAAAAACTTTCAACTTCCGATCGACAGCTTGACAGAAGTAGTCTCGGCAAGACGCGTGACATACAAATACATGCTTGGGACCATTTTTTTTAAAGCCTCGACCGGGGACTCAACGGTATTCCCTTCTGTACAATTATACGTAATAGCGCCTCGAGCTGCTTTTTAAATCTCATCATTTTTACTTTTGTAAGAATTATTTTGACAACGGGCCTCGCCTCTGCAATCTTGAACAATGCTTTGGTGAAGCGCTTCACTGTGTGATTTGCGTATTCATTTTTTAAAATGTACCTACCATAAGGCACTAGTTCCCATATGTTTTTCATCACCCTTGAGTCTCCATCTCCAACAGAGCTAGCAGATCCAAACATGCACGTTATTATTGAATTATCTAACATGTAACTGCGTCAACATAAATTAAAGTTAGTGCTAACTTCAAGCAAGAACATCCAGTGACCTATAGGAATAGTAATTTTCTAACTACTAAAATGACTGATTTTCCGACTTTATACTTTGGACTCACCAATGCAATACTGATATTAAGTCCAAAAGTTAGTGCTTATCTACATGGTAATGACCTAGCTCAGCAAAGAAATGCCTAAGGACGTAGTTATGGCTTGAATAAGAGAAACCGTCAGCCAGGGCATCCAAAGATTATGCTGTATGACCGGTTTGTTGCTCCTTGGAGCTGGAGAATGGAGCTGATCGCATCTAGGATGAGGTAGTACTCCTGTTTGCAGCCAATACCGCTATATGGGATGCGTTCAAAGAGAGGCCGTGAAGTCAGTTGTCTAGCAGTCAGTGAGAGAAAGTCAAGAGGATGTGAACTCAAAACAGGAAAGTAGGGATGCCAGCAGGAGCCGAGTCAAAGGTTGTGCCGTCAAACGCCAGATGATGCAGTGTGTTCAGTTCCTCCTCCACAACGTAAAACCTTTCTTGCACACCGTTCTAGCTCAATCCTACCAAGTCCCTCCAACTTCATACCCTTCCCCACCCCTCGGGGCCTTCCCCTCATTCCCCTCCAGTGGCCACTCATTACCTCCCCTCGAATCTCCGTGAGTGCCTTCACCTGCTTGCCTATTTCGCCCCTAGAGCCGCTCTTGATCAGTTTTCAGCTGGTTCAGCTGGTTTTCAGCTGGTTCTAACTTTCCTAATAACGTATTTAGTAAGCAACGTATTTCCATTTTAGTAATTTTAATTTAATATTGAATATATTGTTTACATCTGCCAGAGACAATTTTTTGTAAAAAGCAAAAAAAGAAGCCAATTTGTACTATTTTTAGGTCTTAATTTGAAAAATTTCAAAATGTACACTATGGGAAACATAGCTAGCAGTTAACTTAATTAGAATGTGAAATTTGTTTTTCGTTAAGAGAATTCCTCAATCTACAGGGAGTAAAGCCGTTTTCGAAGCAATCGTATTGCGCCTTAAAGGTGTTGTAACAGATTCAGCAAGATATATGACTACGTGTGTAACAGGCTTAAAACTAATTATCGGTGAGGAGTTATTCTACACCCAATGATGGACTCACAAATTAAATCCTGTGGAAAATATTTGGATCCATGAGATGACTGAACTTAATAGAGCAGTACTGATGGCCAAAACTTTATTCCTCCACACAAGAAAAAGAAAACATTTATATTCAAAATTTCTTGCAGATAGAAATGAAAAGAATTGTGCATTATTCCCTGTCCCTGTTGTCACCAGATGGAACTCTTGGATCCTTAGTGTTTTTTATTTAGCGGATAATTTTTTACACATTGCTGACTTCTGTAACACTGAAGAAATGAAGGTGATACACAATTCAGGTATAGGATACTTTTGTTCTTTAAATAATGATGCTATTGATTCTATTCAATGCCAGGCAATATTTGTTATGGAGCATGGGAAACAGCTGACTGACTTGATACAATTACTGGAGGGTTCAAGCTATCCTAAAGCACACACATTGCATAGAGAGTTGAGAAAGTTAAAAATGAGTCTAGATAATATTCAGAGTGGTATTATTTTTAGAAAACTACTAATTCCTTGCAAGGCATGACAACTTCTAAAGCTACAGCTGTAAAGTAGATACTAGTGCAGATGGCATTAAAGGCATCGATGAGACTTAGTTCTCTTATAGTAGAAGACCCAAGTAGAAATATATTGGAAAATATCTCAGTTTTTGAGCCTGAATAAGTTCTCACAACAGAGGTGAGCTCCAACTTAAGTCACAAAATTGAACAAAGTTCATGGCCTTGAGTCAATAGAGACAGAAAATTTGATGTTGGGGTTTGGAGAATTTCGGAGAATATTACAGAAACAAAATTCCCAGGGTTCAGTGGATATAGTTAAGGAAATCAGGAACTAAAATTGAGTGAACCATCATTTGCATTAAAGTGCCTGGAAGGAATTTGGACCCCCTGTGCCAGTGTGGACTCAGAGAGATTTTTTTCATCCTATAACACTGAGCAAACTAATAGGAGAACTAATCTAAAAGAATAAAATTTTGCCAAACCGGCGATTTTTTCATTTGAAAATATGGACATTTAACTGCAATTTGTATCTTTATGTAAGTTGGTTATGTGTAATGTACAAAAATATAAAATGTGAATTCAGCATGTTATTACTTGCTTAAATTTTCCCTAATCAATGGCATCTTATCAAGAACTTAATACCAACACGTGGGCCTACTAGGAGGGGGGCACTTAATAAACACAAAATTTTGACGTGAAAATAACAGACAAAATCAGGGTAAAATAACACCACTTCCTGCTAAAAAATCACCCCACCTTTTACCGGTCTCTAACTATAACCATAAGTCAAAAATATCTGGTAGATATTAGATAAGGCTCTGACCATTTCACGTAAAATTAAATCTTTTTTAATCCATAATACTGGAAACTGCACATGGATAAGTTGTACAGCACACCCAGTCCTCAAATGGCACTTTCTCAATGGGCACTGTTTTGCATTTACGCTGTTTAAATGGTCTGAACATCATTTTTTCCTTTAACACTTGCGCTTTCCATTAGCACTGACCAAAATTCTAATATAAATAATATACGATAATTTTGCAATGAAATTATTCTTCTATGTCTATTCACATAGTTCCAGACTCAACAGATTATCATAAAAAAGTAGCAGAATTATTAAAAATAATAACATCTATTCTAGAGATTAAATTAAGTAATGAGCATGCACATTACTTGTATGTTTATCCACTCCCATCCATGTTATGAGACAAGTCAATCAATATGCAACAAAGTATACAACACATAAAAACACAAATATTTCCAAAAATCATTACATGCAACTTAAAAGAAAATGAAACATTCTCATGAAAGATAACTCACTATGTGCTGGTTGAGAGTTTGTTCAACTAATGAAACACATCGTCGATACACAGGCTCACAGTATGGAAGGAATCCTGATTGGAGGGCAGTCGCCACACTTGACAAACACTAAAAATTGAGTAAATATATTAACACACTTAAAAAACAAGTTATTCCTTATAATTTGGAATTTTTAAATGTCATTACCTCTAACAATGGAAAAAGATCTTTGTCTTCATCCTTAAGTATATTCCACTTCTGAATTAAGGGTGGCATTAGAAGATTAATGTAGTCAGGCTTATTTAAATGAGAACCAACTGAATCAGCCAATGTTCCTATTGCATCATACAATATGAGAAGATTCTTGTGCTGAAAAAGAATATGAAATAATATTGCTTAAGATAATATTCTATTAATGCATAGATTAACATTACAGAAGCAGTATGATTCTTTAAATTTCCTTAGCTCTCAATTCCTTTACAGAATGTTATTCCCCTTTACTGTACTCTGAAACATACAATGCTTAAATAATCATAGTATGATTCTTTAAATTTCCTTAGCTCTCAATTCCTTTACAGAATGTTATTCCCCTTTACTGTACTCTGAAACATACAATGCTTAAATAATCATTTGTCCTAAACATCATGCACTATTTTCCCTATATCAATGTCAATTTCTATATGAACAAAAAATATTTCCAAGTTAACATGGTAATAGGCATTGCCACATATTAATGATCAGGTTTTAATAGACTTCAAGGGAAGTCTAGTGCATTAGACATGATTTCCTGAGGCGATTACCAAATTTTCCTCAAACTTTTCCAGGTATCTCCGATATCTACTTCTGTAAATTACATATTTAAAGAAAGGTAGACAAATGAATCTATCCATAATTCTCAGCTGCTTACCTGATACTTGCTGAATGCAAAAACCAAAGTTTCCAGAATGAATCCTAAATATGGGACTAGTTCTGTACATGCTTCTTCTTCCAAGGTGGCAAATGCAGAACAAGCTGCTTCTTGAACCCTCTTGTTGGCATCTAAAACTCTCTTGAGAAGCTAAAAAGAAAAATAATTATAAAATAAGAAAAATTTTGATTGATAAGTGTACCACAAAAATCCTTGATAGGTATGTATGAAATAATATTCACCTCAGTCATTAGGGGCTTCAAGTACATATCGTGAGGCTGGCTAACAACCCAATGAGAATACCTGGATAGAGTCCAACATGTGATTGCTCTCACTAAAGCTTTTTTATCTGAGAGACAACTAATGAGGTACGGCACAAGCTCAGGCAAGTGAGGAATTATTCCCCCGATACAACCTGAAACAAGAAAAGATACAAGTACAGCCATTTAAAAAAATCTGGCTCAAGAAAGACTTAAGCAAATAAATTAATAAGAAACCTATGCAATAAAATCTAAAAATGCAATGGTAAGTTTCATAAAAGTGTATAGGTTGAACTTTGGAATATTTCTAGGCTTGGGAGCTCGTATAACCCTAGGTATTAGTAATTACAGCAAAAGTAACTGCCAAATAATGAAACTATTCAAACAGATGATGAACCAATAGCAGGATATAAATGCACCTCAGCAAACATCTTACCTTCAGCAATGGCCCCAAGAGCTAGAATTCCCGACTCTTTGATTTCCCACTCTTGGTGAAACAATGTCTCTTTCAGTATGGGTACCAGCACAGTTAGAATCTCCTCCCGGAATACATTGGCAAGAACATCCAAACCAGCTGCACTGCACTTTCCTGAAAAAGTAAATAAATAAAAAGTCCTAAGTTAAAAATTAAACTAAATAAACAACTTGGAACAGTAATAACTATATAGATCAAAAATCAAGAATGGTATAAATTCAAATAAAGAGTTTGTTATATGTCCCAAGAATATCACAAATATTATAAATCTTAGTGAACAGGTCCCATTGATCTGTCTGTGTATGAATTATTGGAGGACATAAATTCTAAAATATGATCTAGACGACTGATGTAACAAGCAAATTTCTAGCCTTATACTTTATGCCATTGATTCATTTAACACATTAACACAAGCTTACCTCTACATGAGTATACACTTGATGAGACAAGCATTTCTCTTTTAGAAGTAAGTTACATGCCATTCAATGCACCAGTAAAGCCATTAGCCTTATTATGAACTTATATGCAGCACGGCCACAATAATAACATCAATTAACTTACTCAAGTTCCAATCTGACAGGGAGTTGTCATCATCCATTCCATCAGAGCCATCATCATCATCGCCTCCACCTTCTCCAGCTCCATTCTCGTCACCAGAATGTTTTATAGTGTGCGTCCGAGATTTATGAAACCGTGGACGTATGTCTTCCTCTCTGTCGGGTATCATTTCATCCTCCTCAACATCTCCCTAGGAAAAAAGAATCATTTTTTTTTAAATTCAAGGAATAATACAAACTGATTTCAAATTTCATTATACCATTGAAGGAGAACTTGAGTAAAGCCTCTCCTTAAAGCCCTTCCATACTAAGTAAACCATCATATCACAGAGTCACATCCTGGTCCCAGTTCCTACACATATTCCATACAATTCCAAGTACCTACCTCTCACCAACAAACCTTGGTGAAAAAACCATCTTAGGTATGGGCAAGGAAGTCTGGAAGTGAACTCTTCTTAGAGAAATATTTTCTAAAGAAAAACCTTAGTATACAAATTGATGTCTTTGATAAACAGGCAGTCATTATTGTGATTGCATGCCTCACCTTTCTCAGCACTGTTAAATGAAAAGCAATGCATTTGGGAACAGATTTAGTAACCCAAGAATTATTCTTTTACGTACAGAATTTTGGTCACTATCACCCTCTGCTAAGTTACAAAAGAAGAGTGATTACAGAATAAATTTCTCAAGCCTTTTAAAACACTTGCAGACGTTCTTTACATCAAATGGCAATTAAAATTATTTCCTAGCGAAAATAATTACTTAATTAAAAAAATATGTATTTTACGGCGTAAGTAAAGCATTTCCATATTATACAATTTTAATTAGTAATACCTTTAAATATATCAGTCTATATAGCAATGAATGAAACAATACAACTAAATATTCTAACGTAATTCAACATACTCGCTTTTTATATATGTTTATTTTAAGCTTGTTATTATATACAATACAACCAACCGAAACAACCCAACTCCGTGTCCGATCATTTCATTTACGCACCTTAAAATAAATGACTAGAAGGGTCACGGAGAAAACACACAAGCACCGTTATATCAAACTAACATCTGGAATCAAAGACATTTTAAAAGATTTATTGAATATTAAATTACTCAAAACCATGAAATTCTTCTTCAGAATCACCATAAAAGGAATCAATACAAGTTAATACTTCATTGGGTACAAATTGTTCATCTTCCAAAATACAATCGTTATCTTCTACAACTTCTTGGCCTTCAGACATCTAGGAATCCCCTAGTGATTTCAGGAAACAGTTTCTGACACATATTGTAACTGCACCACAGCTATCAATAATCCAAATGCACATATCACTGTAAGATGGCCTTTTCATTTTCCCAGTCATGGTGTATTCTTGAACACCACTCATCACCCAAACCTCCCATTTCACCCGCAACTTGGATTTAAACGATCTATTTACTGTCAGATCAAGAGGCTGAACTAGTTTTGTCAATCATCCCGGAAGAATGGCTAGTTTAGAAAATTTACTGATGGTTTCTTTTACTTCTGGCATTTGTATGTGGACAACATGAGTCCATTATCAACAATGATTTAGGATTTAAAAAAAGCTCCTTTGTGTTTACTCCAAACTTTTTCCACCCAAAATTTCATCACCTCATGGTTGACCCACCCTTTCTCATTAGCAGTAACTATAAGATTCTTAGGAAATTAACCTTCACGGATAGTTTTTCTTTTAAATATCACCATAGGTGGAAGTTTTGATCCATCTGCTGTCACACTAAACACTACCATAAAGTTAAATTTTTCATGTCCAGTTGTTGCAACCGACATCTTTGGCTCCTTAAAGATTGACAGTCCTAGAAATAGGGAGATCAACACTAACCAAAACCTCATCCATGTTTCCAAAATGTTGACAATTCTACTCCACAAAGGTTTTCGTTGATGAACAATCTAAATTTTGCCACTTTCGCTTCCCAGTCCAAGGGTAACTTTTGTCCGACAATGGTGGAACAACGCATACTTAATACATTTCTCCTAATGAATCTAAAAACCCATGAGGGATAAGCCTTAAACTCTGTGATGTTTTTGCTTTGTGCTATTTTCTTTGCTTCGAGTAATACACAAACAGTTTAAATTCTAATACCATTCAATCGCTCTTTAATAACACAATTGTAGTTTTTTTTTCCAATCCTGGCCATAAGCACTTTCCCAAAGGCATCGAACGTTTTCTTTCATGCAAGCAATTTAAACTTGATTCACTTTTCCTTCATTCTCGAACGCTGGATTCTCCTACACTAAAAATTCTTCTGACTTCAGGATTTCCTTCTTCTTGAGCCACTTTCACTACTTATAATTGAAATTTTGCAGCATAAGATTTTCGTCTCAATTTATTTTAGTTTTCCATGGGCTTTATTATAAAACTTTAAGTAGATAGTTATAATAACTGAGCATGCGTTCACACCATTTACCAAAACCAGAACAAGTGAATGACTAATCACGTGATGAATTTAAAGTTGGACTACAAAAATTGAAATAAGAAATTGCGCTGATTCAGTTTTCTATTAGAAACAGAAAAATTTCATCGGCGCATTATGTATACAATTTTCAATTCGATAAAATTATAAGATGTGCATTATCTGCTGGTGCGCCGTATCTGGCAGAAAATATGGTAATAAACAGTTAAGTACCTTCAAAAGAATCACATCAATCTCCGAGTACTTCATCCCACGAACCAAGATTGGGACCAGACGCTGCAAATGAGGAGATAGAGCTTCTTTGCATATGGATTGTTCGGCTAACGAAAGCCAGAACTCACAGGCTTCAAGAGCAACGCCATCATCAGGATCTTGAGTTCTCATTAGCATATACTGAAAGAAATGAAAAACAAATTTAAGAAACTAGCTTTGAATCACTGAAGCACAAAATATTACAAGAGACTAACAAATAATGTAGTAACAATCAAGCTATAAAAAACAACAAGCACCAAACTAAACCTCTTTAACAGTATACCATTCACCTAAAAGGCTCCCATTACAAAAGACTAACCTCTATGATGTTATGCATGTGAGGAATTAATCTGTCCATTCTAACTTCCAGAAGCATCACCAATGCACGGCAGACATGTTTTCGAACATCTGGATCCTCATCAGTGGCCAGTTGAAATAGATTCTGTGCATAAAGACAAGAATTGTCATATCAGCTCTCTAAAATACTATCTATATCCAAATGATGATGAATTTTGTCAAAGCAAACACAGCTCCTCCTGTATTCTTATACCCATCCCACAGTTATAACAACAGTTAATTTATGAATGAAACTAATGACAGTTCTCTGGCCATTCAGCACAATCAATACATATATTAGTGAACAACATGTGAGCCCTAACCATGATGACACCCTTCCTCTAGAGCACACAGTGACAATATTCTATTCCATTTTCATAATACATTGAACCAAATGTTATAAATAGAGAATATTCACTTGGGTGTAACACAACCCTATTCTGGCCCATAATTAGCACTTCACACACTAACATTTCCTGTAACATTTATGAATAACTCATTAAATAACCGTATGGTTAAAATGGCGTCATCAGTCTCTCACTTTACAGTGGTAGCTATAGTGGGAAGTGTATGACTCAAATCCAGAATAATTACGCTTTTGCAGGTATCTTGGTAAATAAAAATAGGTGGAGAAAAACATGGAAAGGAATAAAGTAAATAAAAACCAATGAAGACAAGGTTAAACCTCCAGAATGACAGTTCACTGACCAGAAGTATTCTGCATACAACACCTAGTAGGCACTGGTACACCTCTGAAAAACAATTCCTGCAACACACTGGATTCCAGCTCCCCTCTTTCAATGTGGAAAGCATTATACTAACTGGCTCACAAATAATAAAAATACTCAAGAAAATACTGGTACACGCCATACTAAATAAAAATCGAGACAAAAATAATTTGGCTACATATCCCCAAGAAAGTAAGGATAAATAGGCAAAAATATATGAAGAAAGACAAGAGAATGTAACAATAGATATTGAGACATGCACAGGGGTAAAGTAATTCAAATGCAGTAAAATGATACCACTAAAATAAATTAATATTATTACTGGTTTATTTCATAAAATATTTTAAAAACTCCCTTCAAAAATATACAATTGATTGCTATATGAAGTAACTATAAAAAAACTAACAAGAGGATTTGTGCAGGAAATCACTTTTAGCTATTCAAAGCAGCCACACAAAAGAAACCTAACTCTTGGTGTTCCCATTTAATCATGTACAGTAAGTTAAATACAATAAGCAATGCACATGAGATATCTAACAGCACATTCTATGAATTACATTATGCAAATTTACTCTCCAGGCTTCTAATATATTCCACAGTAAGCATACTTTTCCACCTTTGACTCATGCATCAAAAATTTCATCAGCTAAAAGCTTTACATTCCCTGATTTGCCACCTCCTACATAGACGTTAACTTCACTTTCCTATATCTTGAAATTAGGAAATTTTACACTATCTGCAACCATTTAGCTGCAATTCACCAACAAGCAATCACAAATCATGCACAACCTTGACTCCTATTACACAATGACAGAAACCTATTCAAATACACCCCTGCTGAAACTCACTTCAAGATAGCTCGGTGATATAACTGGCTGACACATCTACCAGCAATGGGAAGATTAGGGTTTGTATCCTAGTTAAATGATTTCTTCATGGAGAATTTCAGCTCTTTGGAGTAATGAGCATCTACCAAATTATCTGCCTGAATTAATTTCTGCCTGCATTGGACTTGTTCATTTATTCATTCTCCCCTCAGCATATATATACAGAGGGAATTCCCTCATCATTCTGTGTCAGTCTTCATTGGGAGTAACAGGCCTGCATCAATAATCCTAAGTCACTCACTTTAAATGAATCAGAGAGCTTAAAAATCCAGACTCATCACCTATCAAGACCATATGGCATCCCCAATTATGACTTTCTGGAAGGCATCAAATACAGAAATAGGTGCTTTCAGAGGTCACTTTAATACGGCATGTTTATCTCTAAGTACGTGATGGAGAATGACCAGTAGATCAATGCACAGCTGATCCACAAACACCATTCCATCCTTAACCTCGAAAACTCACTAACTGACACTGCCAATTGTAGTGAACTTTGACATGAATGCAAAATAGCACAATTAAACCACATGTAATATTAACCGTGCCCTGTGCACAGTGAATTCACTCCTGAAATAATATGCCATCCTCCTATTTGGCCAAGGGGCCCCTCACTAACAGCCAGCCACCTGCTTGCACTCTGGGCAAGAGTCACCTAGCAATGGGCCCTTAAGCGAGGGTGCCAAACTGGGTGGACGGCAAGGAATTCTAGGTAGCAGCACATGAAATTTTTCATATGCAGGTTTTTATTGCTCTACTATCATCCTGCCATTATTGAACAAAAAAAGCAGGGTCACTTAGTGAGTGTTCCTTGCAAGTGATACATTTGACAGTTTATGTAGATCGGCCTTTAACACACAGAGAAACAGTGAAATCATGAAAAATTCTTAACTTGATTTAAGTGCCATCTTGAAGCCATTAACAAGCTTTGAGCATGAATGACTGCATTCAAATCTAGGATTTTAATAAAAACTATGAGCCTTAGAAAAATCTACGAAATATTTTTGTTAGCATATGTGCTATAGTAATGACATCAAAAAACAAACACCAAGAATAAAATCTGACAGATAAGAGCCAACCTTGACTGTATAAGATTCCATATGACCATAGAGATTCATAAATACAGAGGATGTGAAGACTTAAGATCAAGGTGATGCTAGTGGTAGCTGCTTCCAAGGCCCAGCCATTACACTACAGCACCAAATTGGAATTTGAACTTAAGATTAATCTATGAAGGTGGAAACATGCAAAGCTTAGAGTAGGATCCCCTCATCATCAACATATACATTCAGGGGCCTCTGTATTTAGTGCAAAAATGAGAATAAATGACTATGCAACAATTATGCCATTTTTCCATTTGACACAGATGCATTGAGGTTAACATGCTAAGGAAATACCCATCCAGTATTCTTACCTATGACATTTTTGAGATATTGGTGAGTGTTTAACCCAATAGGCATTTTCTTTGGAATTACAGCTTCAAAACTCTACAAACATGCTGATATTTTCTTACTCTATGCAGCATCAAAACATATTCCATTTTCTTTTCTCATTGTGCTCCCTTACCTCCCTCATAGAATACAAAAACTAAGGAGGAGAGGAGAGAATACCCAGCTATTCTCAATTTGATGCTACCTACTTTGTCGATGCCACTGACGCAGCCGAATCCCGTAAGAAAAACTGGAAAGAATTACCTGGGGGCTGTTTCTCAGAGCAACAAGTCTACAAGTTACAAGTCACGTGACAATTTTCAATTGGCAGATGGGTTACTTATATATACCTAACCAAAGACTTCTACTAGTCCAAAAAAATGGCAGGCCTAATCAAGACCAGATATAACTCATTTGTTGATGATTATGAAACATTTTGGCAAGCACCTTGCAATATTTCTAATTCAGAAGTTAGTGCTATGTTTTTGGGTAAATACAAATGATTGTCTATGTGATGAAAAGTAATTTAATGTCCCAACTTACCTTAAAAGATCCCAAGCAAATGCGAGATTTCAGGTTCACCTAACATCATTATACACAATCGATTATTTCGACGTATTTCTTATAGAATGAGCTCTAAGTGGTACTTATTAATAAACCTTACATTTCAAGATATCATGTTTAGTTGGAGTTATCTTTATTGAACCACTGTATTAATGGCATTACAACGTAATATCATAGCGAAACTTCATGGTAACATACCGTATGTTGGCGATAATAACATTTGTTGTAACTTAGTTCATATTTCCTATTTATATATTTACCAAGCTCAAAATACACGCCAGTTGACATTCACTTGTTTGTTGACTTGTTTATCGGTCGAAATTCACAACGATGCAGTAGTCAAGAGAAAATAATTAAATATCTTGATGTTTCACACTCCTTAACTTATTAGTAGGGACATGTAAACCTCGCAAATGTGATAATGCAAATTTTTATGCAAATTCTGAGGTTTTTCCATGAAAACTGGAATTTCGTATATGATAGCAAATTTCAACATTTCAAACGCGAATTTCGGTTTAAAAAATTATTGGCAAACTAGTAAAAATAAAGTAGCCTTCCTTGTGAAAATGTCTACAAATGAACAAATTTGAGTTTAAAAAAACTCCTCTCTTCTACGAAAATGGCAACAAAGTTGTACTAAGTAGCCAAATTCAAACTACGTGGTTCATGAAATAATTCCAGGGAAGCTCTAAGTTATATAGTGTTCAAAGCGGCATACGTCGTTGAAGTCTTCGACAAAGAGATTTTTGTTTGTGACAGTTGTATCACTCTCATCAAAACATATATGCCGAAGTGGACGGTGACGACAAAGCAGCTAGAGGCAGAATTTCGACATCATGGATTATATTGTGCTGATGACAAAACAATTCTTTATCGTTATTGTAACACAACTGTCTTGTGGGAAAGGAAGGACAGCTGCACGATTTAGAGTGAAAAAAAGGCTAGTGTTAAAAAAAATGCTACTGGTGGAAGAGGAACTAAATGGCAGGCATCCATATCAAAACTGCTTCAAACAACCAAGAAGAGAGATGCCTCTTACACACTATCGAAAGACACTACAGAGGCCTTCATTAAAGCGAACATCCCACTTGAAAAGGTGGATTATCCAAATATAAGAAGATGGAAAATAAATATGTTGAAGGTTCGTATTAAATGACGTAATTTTTAGCAGCACCAGACTATTAGTGATATTTTTTCTGTGTTTTTCGTATATCTACCCATTTCATAATGCATACAACCATAAAAGGTTGATCAAAACTTATGAAGCCTGCGATTTCTTTGTTATTCGTGGTAGAATACATTCACCTCTTCTTTTTTAATTACAATTAAATTCAGGGGCTGGTGACTTACCACATGCTAGAACACTTCGAGAAAAATATGTTAATCATCTGGTCAAGACAGAATTCAAGAAGTGAAAGAAGCAGTTCAAGGGAAGCCCATTGATATTTTTTGTGATGAAACCATGGAAAAAACTGGCAGATGTGTATTTGTGGTATTGTTCAGGATATTTTAAGATTTCAATGAACAGCCATTGCTTTATGTTGGTGGTGTCCACTTTCTAGAATCCGCTGATGCAACCCAGCGGCATTTGGGCCCCTCTTGAGTCCCTAAAGGTTTTTAATGTACAATACTCTGATGTTAAAAGTGATGTAACAGATTCAGCAAGACATATGACAAAGTATGTAACAGGCTTAAAACTGATTTTCGGTGTGGAGTAAATCCACACCCAATGTTGGGCTCATCAATGAAATCTTGTGGGAAATATTTGGATCCATGAGATGAGTGAACTTAACAGAGAAGTACTGATGGCCAAAAGTTCACTGTTCCACGAAAGATAAAGAATATATTTATCTTCAAAATTTCTTGCCTTTTCTTCTAAAATATATCTTCTATATTAATTTCTTCTAAAAATTCAATGACGTAAAGTTTATTCCTCCACACAAGAAAAAGAAAACATTTATATTCAAAATTTCTTGCAGATAGAAATGAAAAGAATTGTGCATTATTCCCTGTCCCTGTTGTCACCAGATGGAACTCTTGGATCCTTAGTGTTTTTTATTTAGCGGATAATTTTTTACACATTGCTGACTTCTGTAACACTGAAGAAATGAAGGTGATACACAATTCAGGTATAGGATACTTTTGTTCTTTAAATAATGATGCTATTGATTCTATTCAATGCCAGGCAATATTTGTTATGGAGCATGGGAAACATCTGACTGACTTGATACAATTACTGGAGGGTTCAAGCTATCCTAATGCACACACATTGCATAGAGAGTTGAGAAAGTTAAAAATGAGTCTAGATAATATTCAGAGTGGTATTATTTTTAGAAAACTACTAATTCCTTGCAAGGCATGACAACTTCTAAAGCTACAGCTGTAAAGTAGATACTAGTGCAGATGGCATTAAAGGCATCGATGAAACTTAGTTCTCTTATAGTAGAAGACCCAAGTAGAAATATATTGGAAAATATCTCAGTTTTTGAGCCTGAATAAGTTCTCACAACAGAGGTGAGCTCCAACTTAAGTCACAAAATTGAACAAAGTTCATGGCCTTGAGTCAATAGACAGAAAATTTGATGTTGGGGCTTGGAGAATTTCGGAGAATATTACAGAAACAAAATTCCCAGGGTTCAGTGGATATAGTTAAGGAAATCAGGAACTAAAATTGAGTGAACCATCATTTGCATTAGTGCCTGGAAGGAATTTGGACCCCCTGTGTCAGTGTGAACTCGGAGAGTTTTCTTTCCTCCTATAACACTGAGCAAACAAATAGAACAAATCTAAAAGAAGAAAATTTTGCCAAACCTGCGATTTTTTCATTTGAAAGTATGGACCTTTAACTTTAATTTGTATCTTTATGTAAGTTGGTTATGTGTAATGTACAAAAATATAAAATGTGAATTCAGCATGTTATTACTTGCTTAAATTTTCCCTAATTAATGGCCTCTTATCAAGAACTTATTACCAACAGGTGAACTGCTATCATACTAGGAGGAGGGCACTTAATTAATACCAAATATTTTGTCATGAAAATAACACTGATTTCAGAGTAAAATAACACCACTTTTGCAAAAAATAACATCCCTTCTGGCTAAAAAATAACCCTGCCTTTTTCAGTACTCTACTTAGTAATAAACAACAACTTACCAATTTGTTTCTGTTGAGTAATATAATCATTAATAACAGGAAATATGAACTGTAAGTTACAATAAATGTTATTAATGCCCATGTATGGTATGTTACCATGAAGTTTCGTTATGATATTATGTAGTTACGCCATTAATATAGTAGTTCAATAAAGATAACTCCAACTAAACATGATATCTTGAAATGTAAGGTTTATTAATAACTACCATTTAGAGCTCATCCTATAAGAAATACGTCAAAATAATCGATTTTGTCTAATGATGTTAGGAGAACCTGAAATCTCGCATTTGCTTGGGATCTTTTAAGGTTAGTTGGGACATAAAATTACTTTCCATCACATATTCAATCATTTATATTTACCCAAAAGCATTGAACTAACTTTTGAATTAGAAATATTGCAAGGTGCAAGCCAAAATGTTTCATAATCATCAAAATATGAGTTATATACGGTCTTGATTAGGCCCGCCATTTTTTTGGACTAGTCTTTTATACTTTAGAAGTCTTTGGTTAGGTATATCTGAGTAACCCATCCGCCAAGTGAAAATAGTCACGTGACTTGTATCTTGTAGGTCTGAGAAACAGCCCCCTGCTCTCCATTGAAACCTTAAACAGTAGCTACTTGGTTGTCAGCAATGGGATATCCCTACTAGTGCTGACTGACTGCTCATCATATCCTCTCATTCACATCTCAAAGGAACATGGTATGGGGATGGGCCTCACCCCAGTCTATAGTCTCAGATCCCCTCCCAAAAAGATAGTTCCATATAACAAACATAAGCTGCTCAAAAGCAGAACAATGAATCCACAACACCACTTTTCTCCAGTTAATCCCACTGACCTAGAAGTCTTGTGACATAAGGAATTCATGGCCAGGGACAGCAGAGGTTATTGAAAGCAATCACTAAGTGCTGAGAGGGCATCCAGCTACACCACATCCTTTGTTTGCATCCTGAAGCTCAGCACCAGGCACTGGGAGACATAGCTTCCCTTCCATGACAAGTTCTTTCCTTTTGTTTTTAACACTCGCTGATGCCCTCAAGCATTGATGGGTAAACAAAAAATATTACTTTTAATAATATATTATAAAAACACTGACTGTGATGATCATTTCATTGAACATCAAATATATATAGAATATTTTCTTCTTTCTTCATCACCTTCCCACAGAATGATGCATTCTGGTGGTACTATTTCAGTGACCTCAACTAGTTGTTTTATCCTTCGAAATTGAATTCAGAATTTGCACTTTCTTAAAAGTGAGCAATCCTTTCCTGAGCCATTTATCTGATCTGTCCAATCTTTTGTGCATTATGGTCATGCTGTAGAATGATTTCAGACATGTAGGAATGATTAAAGATTAAATTATGTGCAAAATTAAGCAATCCAACATTGGCTATCTTTTCTTAAAGGGACATCCATACATACATCTCTATTATTAATAAAACCACTTTAAACCTGCATCTTTTTATCCATCCTCAAAGGAACCCTCATATTTCCATGAGGTTAAAGATTCCTTCAATGCAGATTCTGGCATTGCAGCACAATTTTGACACTACCACATCTGCACAAGTTTCACTATGCATCCCCAAAATGAGATAGGGCACTGACCAAGTTGGAATGACTAATTATTCCCTGGTTTTTGTTCACTATCGCACAAGAATTTAATCCTATACTACTTCATCTTCTGCTACTAAGAAGCAATGGAGACAATGCAGCATTAAAAGGCAGAGCTGATAAATGCTTTTTCAAAGATTGAGAAAATTGCTATAAGGTGGAAATTTTAGAAAGATTGTGACTTCGGAAATGATAGCCTCAAGAAAAATGAAGGTCAAACCTTACCCATGAGCTTGTTTTCTTCTTTATAGTTGGAGCATGGAAACTCCTGGGAGGAACAGATTGAGGATCTACCAAATATAAGCCACTTCTTTTCCTTCAATGTCCCTTTTCATATTCTCTAACTTTACCATGACAATCGTCCTGAAACCTCTTGCCACACACCCTTGCAGCTGATTGCAAGGTTATACTTATGCAGATATTGCAAGAGTTACAAACTGTACTGTCCACTCAGAGCTTATACAGAAACTTGTGTTGATTTTAACTGAATTAATCTTAACAATACATGAAACTATTCACACTACATACAACTGCATACAATTATTTTGTAAGATAAGGATGCCAGTGACACCAATTACTAAATCTCAGGACCTAGTCTGCATCCACTCTTGAATATGGGAGAGAAATAAGCTAGTTCCCAGCCATGTGTACTTTGCCTTCTGTCCAAAACAAGATTTGGAAGGGGAGAAGGCACAACTCACCTCTTCCACTGAATGTATACACACAATATTAATGAACGAATAAAAAAAAGGAAGACTAATGGAATGAAACATGGTGATACATATGTCCAAAAAAGAACTTAAGACAGCTGATGAGAAGAGATGTACACATTAAGTCAATCAATACCTGATCTAGCAATGACATGAAGTGTCTCTAGGAAGATCATTAAATAGCCATATAAAAACCAATTAAAATGAATGAGGAACCATGTTCATCTACAAAATGAAAGAGAAAGCTAGCATAACACCACTATTTCCAAAATTATTATTACAAAACAAAAACATGAAGCAAAATGAATCTCCAATAACAGATGAGTGGAAGAGATCAAGATTACTATGGTAATTGCTTAGCATAATGTTATGCATGCATTTTAGAATTACAGAAATGAATATGTAATGAAGATGTATACCTGTAAGAATCAAAATCAACTTTTGAAATGGCAGAGAAATTATTCAATGGTAAATTATACAGAAAAAGAAATAACTCAAAACATACAATTATCAAACATACCTCAAGGAAAGAGTCAATGTGAACCATTAGAGCTGGTGTCTGGACCATGATAAAATAATTAACGCAAGCTACAGCATGTGATCTATAAAAGAAAAACAACAAAATTAAAGACAATATGGGCCATCAATAGCTGAATGACAAATTATAATAATGGAAACATTTGCTGCAGAAATCAATAAGTGATAAAATTGTGGTGATTTGTTAATTAAAAGTGTATATTAACTTAAGCTAAATAATCCCTACATATTTAAGTAACCCATTAACAAACACAAACTGAAATCAGAGGCTAAAATTTCAGTAAACAACAAATTTCCATCATGCCAAATTTTAGTTACCAAAGAAAAAATTTAGTAGGTAACAATAAATAAATTTACTGATATTAATGAAGCTCTTAAAATAATCATTAAAAAGCTGTATATTCAAATCATATTGGACAATTGAAAATAGGCAAATACACTACATGTCCTTTGGATTCATACTTTACACAATGTATGTTTTTCAATTCATTTTTAGGCAGCTTCAAAATTTCAAATAATACAACAAAATTTCTGTAAAAAAACAATTTTCTAATACTTTTAAATATTATAAAGTCATGGTGAAAGTGAACACACAACATTCATACTTTATGCAACTAGCATGTTAAAGAAATAATCGGAACACCAAATAACAAAATATGCTATACAAATGCAATGAGGAACTTCCCAACTATTGCCACATCTATTTATTTAACAGGATCTAAAACATTGCTAAAAGTCTCACATGAAAATACTTGCAGTTTTTCTTGATGTCCAAAATTAACGTAATTATAGCTGAATGAAAATTCAGTATCATTTGTTAAGGAGTGAAGCTTGTGTCATACTATAGGTTAAGAGGCCTGACACCAAAATTACCAATCTCCAAGGCTGCTGGCCATGACTAAATACCCCATATGATCTCATCTTCACTTTTAGGAGTTTGTTGCAACTCTGTGCCTCATGCCTTTGTACAATCTTCAGGAGCCATTATCTGGTTAATTACCAAATCATTTCAAAATATAATTATTAGTGATGGGTTAATATCCAAAGCATTTTTGTAGATAGTGATTCAAAATCATTGTGATTATTACTGGTTCAAAATTTTGATAGCTTTTTTCAATGTGCTTTCATACTGCATTAGTAGCTTCAGAGATGCTATCACGGGAAATGTGAAACTCAAAACACAAATGAATAGCTTTCTTTCTGAGATAAGAAATACCCAATTTCACTACTGTGAGATTCCACACCAATCGCCTTATACAAGTAGAGAGATAAGGTTAACTTAAACCTTTTTTACATATTTAAACCATGTTTAGAATTCAATTATGAGGGAGATGTGAGATTCGATCATTTACTGGGCATATTTTAGCTTCAAAACAGTCCAGAAGGTTATGAGGGAATTGATGCACATGCACAGTGTCACAATTTTTAAATGAAACTTAACATGACTAATAACTTTAGAGATCTCCACTGATGTGCATATTTTATGATGTAATGATTTTTCACCTAAATAGCCACACGTTGAATGTTCAAGAGAATTGAAATGAGAAATTCCAAATGAGATTTCAAACAAATTTAAGATGGACAACTAGGAGCTTACAGCAATGTAGCATTGAATTCAATCAAATCCTAGAATCCAGACTACATCTCCAATAATAATATACACTGATTCTTATTCTATTGCCGTGAACTACACTTTATACTATCTCTTGTAGCATTCAAAACAGTGATTGACATGACCTTTGCAAGTCTGTAGGCATACCACTTGAAAACATCTTCAAATATAACTGGAATGATTTGAAAGTAAGAGTAATTGATATCAACCAAATTTCACGAATGAATTCAAACCAACATAATAAAATTTCACACACCTAATTACAACACAATCTAACTCCCATTTAATATCCATGGTTCCATTAACCATAAAAAACATGATGGATGTCACACACTCAGAATATATGATCATTCACGGGACCATGCGAGCTAAAATACAACATGTTCTAATTTTGCTAGAATGATTATAAATTCCTCGAATTATCTGTATTATTTGATGCATGAACATCATTCACAAGATCAATGACCACATAATGCAGAACTAATGAGCATAAAATTGATGAATAGTAAATTAAGGCCCGAAGTCAAAATCTACCACCAAAAATTAGCACCACATAAGAGTAAACAATAAGTGGCATATTGATTTGACTGAGCACAAGTTCAGCCTTGTCTTGTCTCAGTTTAAAATATGAATACTCATTTTACAAATTTCAAACTCATAACTTCCACCAACTGTAATCTTTAGTTATGCGTAAGTTAGCATGTTGTAAGTTGCAGAAGTTAAAACTGAATGTAAAAATCTTAATTAAATTAAACTTAATCATACAAAATGGAACTCATCAGATCTTACTTTATACAAAATGGAACTTAGGGAACCACTGGAATTTAAGCACTAGGAAAAGCACTGGCCATCCAGACTGCAACTGAGCATTTAAATACTGTATTCAAAAGGTTAAACCCAAAAATAAAGGAAAACCTACACTAAGTCCACTTCATCACCTTTGATAATGATATTATAAAAAAATAATTGCTGCAGTCACTGTAAATAATAATTATTTTATGAAGAATGAAATAATGAGAGACTAAAGAGAGAATACCATGAACACTAGGGCATGATTTCACTCCAAAACAAGAAACAACTCTCGACAATTTTCCAGGCTTTGGACAAAGCGTTCAAATTTCCCAACTAAGTTATCACTTCTATCACAAATACCTATGGCTCAAGAGAAGCTTAGGATCAAGATAAATAATGAGAAATTATCAGAACAAATATCCTTGTGAAGAGCCAAGACGAAATAATTTATTAACAGGATAGAATGATGTAGATCAAAAGAGAAAAATTCAAGTAACTATATCTTTAATTGAATGTGGGCTTGACTAACAAGAATATTCAGAGAGGAAGTTTCAATTAAAAAGGTATTTATTATGATTAGGAACTTAAAGAATAAATACCTAAGGCATTTAGGAAAAATTAAATCAGGAGTATTGCAGTAGGTTACGAAGCTTGGTAAAAGTAAGTGAAAGAATAAGGCTTTGGATACTCAGGTTTGGAGAAGATCATGGGGCAGGCTGAGACAAAAATTTTACTGCCAGGGAGGGGAAGATGCCACATCACATCAAGTTTGAATGAGGCAAAAAGCAAATAAAAGATATAATGACAGGTAGAGTTTCATAGGCTGTGTGTGTGGGCAAAAGGCTGGGAAAGAGGTATGCATAAAATAGGCTTTAAGGGTAATAAAATACGTATATGAAAAGCCACAGAAAAATGACTTGCTATAAATACTTGTAAGACAGAAAAGCAATACATGGATTAGATAAATTTGAAGCAGTAAGAGAATATCAGCAGATAATTTAAAAGTCACAAAAATTATAACAATACTTTCATATGGAGTATTTAAAATACACACCTAACCTAGAAATAAAAGTAAGCACAGCTTCTATACCCTTTCTCAAGAGAAACCTCTCTTATCTATTACGACAAATGCGTTCCTCATGAATGAAGAGAACAATACAGCTGCTCACAACAAATACATTTTTCAGAGTAAGACCTCAGCATATGCAGTATCTCTTTTCACAGCGTATAGTGTTATTAGAAGCAAAACAGTGAAAATTTTGATCATCTGGTTTAATCAAGTGTTTCATTCTTTTCCCAAAACTTAGTGACAAAAAACAACAAATAATACAAAATTTTCCACGTAACTTGCCAATTCACGAAGTATAAATAAATTTCTTCGAGTACACTCATTAATTATGTAGATATTTCTTTTTCTAACAACTTCTATCCATATGATAACCCAGTTTCATAAGAATTCTGAATATGCATACCTAATCTTCGGACTTGAATGCCTGAAGAACTGCAAAAATTTTGGAATCAAAACATTGAGAGGTCGATTCAAAGTATCATTTTCCAGTTCCTCAGCAGAATCCTCACATATCTTTTGCAGAGCACCAAATGATCCCTGTGGGAACAAGAACATCCATCATGAGTGATATAATTACTACTCTAAAAATTAAGGCAAATTCTAATCTTAGCACACTACTCCCAAAAGCATCAACTCATTCAACTATTAGCAGAATAGCTGCTATCCTGAGCCACCGGTAAATGATCATTAATTTTTAAAAATTAGGGAAATCTTGGGGCAGATAGGATATATGCCCATTAGCAATGCCAATGAGGCATTAATTACTTATAAACAGAACACAAAAATCAAATACCCAGTTTTTCTACATTACCAAGGGAGGCAAGGGTATTTCATACTTAGCAACAAGCTGACAGGGGCAACAGCACTGCCATATGGGACGGGTAAAGGAGGAAGGGTGGATAGAAACCCGGTGTTGGCATTAGCCTGCTCTAAACGAAAGGCACCCAGGGGACCACACTTGTCACAAGGTCTCATCTGACAAACTGCGTACTGCACTTGAAGTGCCCTCCACAAGACACTCAAGTAGGGATCGGGTTCCTCTGTAAAACACCCTCCTCTGCAGGGATTTGAACCCTAGCCGCCCGTATGGTTACCCAGTACTCTAGCCACCACACCAACCCCAATAATGGCAATCTCAATACTCATTCAGGGATAGAAGGATTAACTTTGCAATTCCAAGATTGTATTCCAATTGTAAAAGATTTATTTACGATAATAAATCTTTTACAGTGTGGAATTGCAAAGTTAATCCTTCTATCCCTGATATCAAGGAATTCCACCGCGTGAGGTCTGAAACCACCGTTCTCAATAATCATTGACTGAAGCATCCAACACACTAAAACCATAGCCATTATTTACAACAAAATTCACCTAGGGATACTATCAAAATGGTCATATTGTGCAATCTTCACTTCAAAGGTTGCAGACAGCATGAATGAAAAAGAGGTCTTTCTACATGTGAAGTTCAAGGCCAAGAGATTATAAATGCAGCATTAAGGCCAATTAAAAGAGGAAAAAAATTTTAACTTACTGTCCTATTACTGCTAAATGTATGTGCACTGATAGTTTCACATTTTATCCATATTTAAGTTTGTGAGTTTTTAACAATGGGTCTACATAGAAGTTACTGTCACTATTGAGTACTGTAATCAAGACTGAGCATAATTCAAGGCAGTAAATCATGAACATAGAACCATTTGAAATCACCATTAGAGGACTGACAGTTTACAGAAATCCCAACCATAATTACTATGTATTCACCTAGTTAGAATTACTAGACGCATTAGCCATACATTTTGGTTAGCAAAATAGCTTTCTGAATTCTCATAGATAGAACAGTAACGCAGAGGATTGTCTTCAACAAGCAAAAACCCACAATTGTCTGAAATGCTCAACAAGATGATTTTCACATGAAGTCTCCTGTCATCAAGTGCTCTGAGAGGGCAAATAAGTCACTTTTATTACCATGACATCAACAAAATTCATGGAGTAGTTTTCCATGTGACTCCTTTAAAATGGCATTGATCAGTTTCCTGGGAAGAAGTCAGAAGTAGTCAAAATATTTGGCTAGGTTCTCCACAAAACCTGATAAGAATGGATTTCCATCATTTAATCCTTAAGATAAAATGTTTGAACAGAAAATTATCTTTTAAGTCACTTGGATAGTTTCATCCTACCCAACTACTTAAAATTTCCACTGATCGCCCCATGTGACATTACCCCAAATGTTAAAATATTAAAATGTGATTTTGCACCACATGCAGCCTAAGGCAATGCTCAAATAGCTCAAACTTATGAGTATGCATGGCTAAAAATAAAATTAATGTTGATTACACAGCTTTAAGTTGCAAGCTATAATGCTGTACGCTTAAGCCATATACATTGAATGGACAACTAGAAAAAATCCACACAGCAGTAGACAAAAGCATATACTCAAATGACAATATTTGAGTGTATTAAGGCCGCTTTACATGATAATTTTATTGTACAAACGAATGGATGAGCTTTTTCTCAAGGAAAATTGTACCGTGCAAAGCGACAAATTGTGTGATTGTCTGAATGACTGTAAGGGAAATAGAACCTGCTCTAATTCCATTCATTGTTCTGCACAATTCATGAAACATTCGTTTGTTCGATAAAATGTACCGTGCAAAGCGGCCTTTATAATACTATTATGGACATTGAGCCGAATATAGCAACCTTCTGCAATGTAACCCACTGAGGGCTTTCCTTATAGTCAAAATCTCTTCTTCAGTACATTCCAAGAATTAATGCACTTCTAATACCACCAATATACCAGGTGTGATAACTTGGGGCTAACAAATGACCGATACCTTTTGGGACTGAAGGATTAACGTTACCCTAATGAAGGGAATTTCACTCACCTCGCATACATTGTAGTCTTGTGAATCAAGCAAATTACACAAGGTCGGCAACAGTTCCGGCCATGTTGTCAATTCCCCCTTAGAGGCAATAGTGGTAATTAATATGCCAACTGTTGCTCTAATCAGGGGGGATGGGTCGCCGACTGCAGCAAGGCACTCACTCTTGATGAATTCAGTGACTTCTGGCATGAACTTGTTGTAATGAGCTTTGACATTGTTTTTGAGTATGAGGCCACTGAGAGATCGGGTAGGCTCATCTGAAACAAATAAAAAAATTGAATGTAATCAAATCAAATACCTTTAATGTGGCATCATTACATCCACGCCTTTACAATACTCCAAACGATTGAATAAACCTCCTTCACCACCCTTTCTACGAAAAATTTGACACACTTCTAGCATTAAATATCGTTTATTGTACCTTACTTAAACGTTAGCTGGGATATATGTCAATAATCGATCCTATTTAAACCTTAATCCATCATTCTAATGTTTAACTGACAAATTGAAACTGCCCTATCGACAAAGATAATGGTAATCCAGTGGCCCAATTACATCTTGTACATCGCCGTAATGGATGGATCGGAACGATGGGACTGACAGCAATGTCTAAAAACTACGTCAAATGTTATAATTACCTTCAGATGTTAACTTAGTGAGCACAAAAATTAAATAATTGTTGAAATCCGGAAATTTATTCAGTTCTTCCAATTTCTAAAGGAGAGTTAAGGTACATGACAGAGAGAGAAGGTGAATAGAATCTAATTCGTACGAGGAACCACCGAGCACACACATACACACACATACATTATATCTTGGGCGTATACTAAATATTCAAATTATTCATGCAACGAGACAGATATGGCTTGACAGCACAAGAACACAATGCACACCTACACGCCAAAAAGCACAGTGCACAATACAATTCAACTTCATGATGAAAATTTATGTCAGTATAGGACACAGTTTAAGCTACATCATAGCTAAATTACAAGAGATATTTTTGTAAGTATAATAAAGGATACTTGTTGTACTGCCCTTTGAGTCGCTGTATCCGGCGATTGAGACTCTTTGAGCAATTGCAATATTTGCCTGAGACCTTCTTCTTGAGGTTGCCACGCCATGTTCATTATTGCCTATTCTATCATTCCCGTGAGGAGGAAGTGCATCGATATTTATTCCTTTGACTCTCTAGTGAGAATGTAAATTCTAAAGGTATCAAAATAAAATAATAAAATTTTAACTATTTTTTCAAGCCGAAAAGACAGCTCAAAGCTATAAATTATCCATAATGAGTAGCAAATCAGTTACTAATTTGACTGACATTTTATGTCGATATCTGTTGAGTCCGTTGAATCGGTCGATATGGGAAATGAGGCAAAATCATCCTATTGTGGTATTTATTAAATTTCTTGTGAACGCCAAATTATTCTCATTAATTCTGAGCAATAGCATTTTAGTTACAAAGGTTAAATTGTGTCGGTCTTGCGTAGTGGTTTAGTCATCAGTGAACTTCGTTGTCGTATCGGTAAAATTGTTACGTAGCGATCTGTAACGGACAATTTTAAGTTTATTCATTGGCAGCTATTACACCCTTTTTATTTACAGGGTATTTGTAAAACCGGGGAGGCGGACTTGAGTAGGGGTCATCTCGGCAAACATAGGTGACCTTCCACTGTTTACGGTCCTCTTAATTCTCAGGTCACTGTATCCAAAACGAAATTCATCCTTGTTGATGTCCATCAGTTTGTTGATCTACTCCCTCTGACTTGTGAAACTTTTCAAGTTACTTAATTTCTTCACAATGGAGTTATTGCAGAAAAAAGTGATGTGGAGAAAACAAGGAAACGCGCTTCGTGAAGTTATGTCTAATGAGGCACTAGCCGGCAAAGATATAATTTTACTGTATTTTGGCCATTCTTCCATTGAAACTAGCATGGAATTTATTTCGTCTCTAAAGGACTTGTATAATGTAAAATCTGATTTCAATTATAAAGCTTCTTCATTGTTACCATGGAATAACATCAATGTTCTTTTTCGTGAAATAAGACATTTTCTTTGTCTTTCGTTAGGTCGTGACGTCTCACAAATTACCGATGGAAATCGTATATATTTCTGCTGAACGTGATGTTAAAAACTTTAAAAACCATTTTTTGAGTGATCATGGGGACTGGCTCGCTATCCCTTGTGGGGATGAAGTTCATTTGTGAGAAATGATTCTTAGTACAGTTTCCTACTTGAATAGTTATCCATTTTGCTATTTCTTTGCTAATTCCTATCATATTTGGTTAATAGATTGTTGGAGTACGAGTATAAAGTAACATCCATTCCTACTGTTGTTGTTATTGGAAGCTCGGGCTCGGTAATTACTTGGAATGGCTATCAGGAAATTCTTATTAAGGGAAATAATGCGCTTGTATCCTGGATACCGCCTCGGCTGGCGCAAAATGATTGAAGTGGATCTCATTTATCAACGGATGGTGATAGAATTTATGAATTATTTTGGCTTTGTAAAAATGAGGGAGAATCCTACCGACATCGCCATGAATATGTATATTCATGGGCATGGCAAATATTCATGGACAGTGCCATCATCAGAATGCCTGTGGAACTTGTACGTTAAAAGAAGGGCAGGATAATGTGCATAAGAGACTATAACGAGTCCCTTTTTCGATGAACATAAAGCATCCATGAAGAGAGTGAGCATGGTATCAATACTGAGGTTGATGATTGCCTATTTTTGAATAAACCATTCTCACTAGCCACAAGGCTGGTAGATTTGGAGCCCATGGGCCAAAACCTGAACTGCTATACTGTGGAACTTGAAACTTTGAAGTGTCTTCGAATCCATTGCCATTTTGTATTATCATTCAAGAAATGTTTGAAGTGTTCATTTTGAATGTTTCTAACAGTAATTTGACAGCTCCTAAGAGAAAATGAAATCCATCCATTTGCTGTCTTGACTCACACAGTCCATTCTTAACACAGCATATATAATGATTGAATAAAAGGTCGAATTTGCAGTGAAGGGATGGATCTCCTAGCAAATGAAGTGTCTCTGAGTGAAGACCAACCACTGGAGCACAATGGTCCACTACACTTTTTGCCATGAATACTGAATATTCGTTGATGAATTTGGAACACATAAATTACATTCTTTTGATACAAAGAAAAGGTACACGGTAGTCTCCTATTTCACATTTTATGGTAGAGCATTCCACATTTAGCTGACAGTATTGGCCTTATGGTGAACAGTTGCTGAATGTATGCTCCCTCTGCTCACCTTCAGGAAATGTTGGTAACTATTTCAAACACCACTAAATTCATGAATGATTATGTAGGTATTTGCAAATTGAAAGACATATGTCCATTCAGTAAACAGTAGTTATACTGTCTATGTTCCAGTTGTGAAAGGCAACAGCACCCCTCAGGCATTATGGAGATGTAGTACACAGGAGATAAATCTCCATGAGTCCACACTCAACTAACCGCAACTATTTTACTCCAGTAGCTATATTGAGAAAGTAAATATAAGAGTCTTTCAGAAGGCAAAATGGTTATTGATGATGTTATTTTGCTCCACTTGGGAGAACTCTGAGATCATTTGGAACCCTGAATGAAAAGACTGGGACTAGTCAAGATGCAGATAAATACTACATGCCCTGCTGGCAATTCGTAGTAACAAACTGACTCGGCTGGAGGAAGAAGCTGCCAAAGGCCGAGATTTCACAAGAGATGAAGATTATTTGAAAAAACCCCTCAAGTAAAAGTTAATATTATTTTGACTCTGCGTTACATCCAACTCAAGAGCTGACAGTATGGACAAAAATAGAAAGATCAGAAAAAAAATTCCCTACAATGACCAACAGCCAGACACTAATCCATTGAAGGGCACCTCATTTTTCACTATTTACCTCTTAATACCCCTTTTCCCCACTCTCCCCAACTTGTCTTAATACACCATTTGGCTTATTATTTAAAGTGACAACATACCTATTCAATCTATCTTTTGCATAGGTAGAAATTTTAACTGAACCATA
This sequence comes from Ceriagrion tenellum, assembly GCA_963169105.1. Lineage (NCBI taxonomy): Eukaryota > Metazoa > Arthropoda > Insecta > Odonata > Coenagrionidae > Ceriagrion > Ceriagrion tenellum. The sequence continues at coordinate 56,207,613 of OY720636.1, read as the reverse complement.
ATACATGCGTATCACCATTAATTTGAGCTAAGTCCTTAACTAGCCATCATTATGATACTAGGGATTTCAATGTGGAGTAAGAGTTTATCCACTTTGGTGGTAATATTGTGATTTAAGTATGAAGATTTAAGGCAATGTTTTAATTTATGAGGGTTTTTCATGCTGTTCAAATTTTACATCATATGGTTCCTGGATACTGGTCTGTATAATGGTAATGTGTACTCTCTTCCAATACATGCACAAACAAGGAGTCTGGCCTGGGCCCTGCCCAGGAGTTGGTGTTGGCTCAATGGGAATGTAATGTATTGTTAGTTTGAAATAGAAATACATGATTGATCATGATAAAAACTGATACAAAAACCCACGATCCTGAGGAAACCGACTCTGGATGAAAACCAAGCTAGACAGACGTCTAGCTTGCTCAGGTTGGCGATTGTGTAGTAGATTGCCATCACGTTGGTGTTTGATGGGCACTCAGCTTGCTTGGGTGGCCCAACACTCGCTCGGGAGTGTTTGACAGCCACCTGAATTTGATTCAAGCACTGCTTACGCTCCTCTCAGCACTCGGGAAAATTAGCATTGTAGACACCATAACACCTCTGGGGAAGACGGCAAGATGCGACATGGCTCTGGAAGGCTCAGGGTCCCAGCAAGCAATTACAACAACAGAAACCTCTGAGAATCGATATTCAAGTTAAATGATTTTTTCCATGGTAAATTTCAACCCTTGGTGTATAAGCACCTGTGCTAGTGACCTCAAACCACATCATTTGTCAATGCAATGATTGGAAATTTGTCAATTTGTCCTTTTTAAAATGACAATGTTGGGTTTATCCTCTGCGACAGTGGTTTTATAAGCACAACTATTGTCTCATGTGCTACAGTGTAGACTTGAGGAGTAAACATCTAGAATCCTTCAAATATCCATGGAGCCAGCTGAGACTCCTGCCCTTCCCAATGAGCTACTAGTGGAATGTTACAAAGAGGGGGTCTTTCGTTTCCCTTCACATACAAAATCTTAAGAGAAAACATATCAACGTCTACCTCTCTCACCCCACACCTCACCTCCCTGGTGTAGAAGGCCCAACCTCCTGCCGCTATGCTGCACGTCACCCAATGAAATAGCCCAAACAGCGTGACATAACAAATGGATGGACGGACATAGCACTTTATATATAGGATAAGAACCATATTGCTGTATAATAAATTAACATAATAACAATACACACTAAGGAACCTGCATTATACATGAACAGTATTTATTTTTACAAAGAAAGAGGAAATACTCCTAGCATTTTTCAATCCACTACTTCCTTTACTGAATGTACACAAAAGTTGATTTACTTGCAATCTATGTTAGCCACTGAGAGTCGTGTAGTGAACAGCTCTGATTGTGACTGATCAAAATTACACATAAAACACCAACATAATACCAAATGATGTAACTCATTGTTTAACATAATAGTTTTAATAGCATGCATAAAATTCTCCATCTAATAACAATTATGATTAAATCACAGAAAAATCTTAATACAGTTATTTCATGTGCTTCTGGATATTCCAATTAAAATATTTCCACATATAATTCATGTAGTGGCACTAGTAACCATCTGATATTACAGACTTGATTCCACATATCATGTTCTGATTTGCTGAATGCATTAAGTTTACAACTGCTTGAAAAGGCACTTTTCAAATAGTGGGTAAATTGTAGCATGCTGCCTGTGTATTTTTCAATACACACAATGAAGACATTTACTTAGAAGTAAGTTGAATTCTTTTGCCTTGTACAGAGATGATAAAAAGATATTTCAAAATGCAATAGACAGAAATGAATCCACTAATTTGAGTATTACGAGTGCAAAAAGCAGTACCACACTCTGTGTGCTTAAAAGCCACATTATTTTCAATACCAAGAACAGCTACCAATACTTCTCCAAATAGGACACCATTTTCTGAAAAGAGTAAAAAAGTAAAGAAAAGCAATGTAATAATTTTTGGAATGGAAAAGTTCACTTATATGAAACTGACAAATATCAAAAAATACAATTGCCAATGAAAATGCCCTAAGACAAAACAATGACAGGTGCCACTATTTCTTCTATCCTCAGCATCTCAGTAAGATAAATGAAGTAATTTAGAAACCCTTCACTCATTAATAAAATAGCCAAGATGACAAACCCAGTTATCTGGATGATGAAAAATATTGGTTCAGACAGGAGAGAAACTTGAAACAGACCCTCCCACAATAACCAAATTTGGCAGTGCTTCGTTCACAATTCCCCAATCATACTCAATAGAAAAGTTCTGCTCTTTCAGTGCATAAGGCCCATTCACAATGTTATTTCATCATCAGTCAATAACTATAGCAATGTGGTGATATTCCCAAAAAATGCTGTCCACAACATCAGAGCACTACAGAAGCCTTCTCACCATTGTTATTTCACCCAACATACAACTTTTTGGGCATTTATTATTTATACTCTAGTGTAAAAATTTAGTTTTCAATTAAAATCATAATTCTGTGCCATCAGCATAATATTCTCGCCTGCTATACCTGAACACATGGGTTGAAGTCTGGCCAGGCTGTTTTCAGTAATGGATTTGAGTTATTGTCACATGTCTAGGGGTAAGTCTGTAACTTCTGTTGGCTAGACCAAATGTCAAGTGTCTCCTAAGCAATTTATACAGATAGGGGAGCATAAAAATCTCACTTTGACTACATGCCAGTTACCTAAACTCTGTGCTCTCCTCACAGTTGTACAACTCTTTTTCTGCAGTGAGTACCAACGTATTTTGAAATTTATAACCATGGTAATGAGCCTCGTGTGAAACAGTGACAATAAACAATTTTGCAAAGCTCAAATGAAACCAAATTCTGCTGCTGCAAGAAGTCTGAGGGCACATCGTGCACTTTTACCCAAATTTTTATCCATGGTCGACAATTTTAAGACCAGAAAACCGGTTGTATATGAAGTAGGCACCCAAGTCACTTATTTAATGGTGAGCTGTAAATTCTTGAGTGCGCTGCTTGCTCAACCAGATAAGTTAGCATGATGGTGACTACGCGTGTATTCTTATATTGCAGATATATGCATATGAAATCCATTCCATCCCTGGCTTGTGGCATGAGGAGGATACTTACGCCACTATGGAATGCAATGATGCTCTGTCCCTTTGATCTTGCAACATTTACTAAATTCTGTGCTCAAATTGGGTGATGAGGATTAGGAGAATAACGACTTTGGGTCAAATGGCAGAAGTTCTCTCTTGAGTAAATGTAATCATATCAGACTGGACTTGGTGGAAGCTCTCAACATTCATGATCAATAATAAAAACTTTGTAAGATTGTGAGTGTGATGACAAGGTGGTGAAATTCATCATGCTGTTTGAATAAATATGTCTAAGATACAACTATATGGAATCACACCAAAGATTCATCTCTACAATGAGAAAATATAAACATACTCAATGTAAAGAAAGGTCATAGAACAATAAGGTGAGCTGCTCCTATATAGTCAAAAATGAGGTTTTAAGAATCACCAAAGAGATTTGCCCATTGATAAATATAAGAATTTTATAAGAGATGTATTAATTCTAAATTGCATTTACAAGGTTGATGACTTTTTTGAAATTCGATTGTAAGTAGTTTTTATTTTAGTAACTTTTTTGTTTTATTTTGACGAGGTTATACATGTATTAATGCCTTAAGCTAAAAAAAATATTATTATTATACATAATGTCCTTTAGGCCACAACAGAGACAATTTACGTTTGTGGGCGGTTGAGAAAAATGACAGACTTCCCTCTCAACCCCCCCCCAATCTCCCATCCCCCGGTTTGCTACATACAAGGAGCAGTCATCATATCTTATTTTACCTGATTCATAGTCTATGAACTGATTAAATGTTTCAGTAAAATCTCACACTTAACTTGCAATGACCAAAAACAATTGGAATCACTGCAAAGAACTTAATCGTCATCCATTAGTAAATATTGCAAGGTCAAAGGGACAGACTATCATTAAGCCTGAATCCCACAATAATTTTTTCCGTCCCTCTAAGGGATAGCTCCAATGGTAGTTTTTCAGGGACGGTGACAATGATAGCTCAAGCTATCATTTTCTGAATCACACAGTCATTGTGGCTGTCCCTTTTTCCATAATTTTTTCCGTCCCTTTTTGCATCATTTCTATTTGTTTACTCTTATTCAATTGAAAGCCAAACATGGCATAAGAGTCGCTCTTTGCGGCTGAGCGCTCTGATTGGCTAAATGGCAGAGTCAGTGATGCCTCCAGGGATGGAAAGAGGGACGTGCCCAGTGACGGAAAAAGCGATAGGGATCCCTATTGCTGGAGCCATCCCTGACTTTGTTCGCATCACACGATCATTTTCGAGCTATCATTGAAGCTATCCCTCAAAAGGGATGGGAGAAATGATAGTGTGATTCAGGCTTTACATTCAATAGTGGAATAAGTATCCCCCTCATGCTACAAGACAAGCATGTAATAGATTTCATACACATACATCTGTAATAAAATAATATATACATAGTCACCTTCATGCTAATTTTGCTGGTTGTGCAAGCAGCACACACAAGAATTTAATACAGAACTTGGAATGAAACTTTGAATAAAAAAGGAATAGAGAAGGGATGTAAAGGGAACTAAAATATTTTTTATCACAGCAGCAGAGCTATCCACCCCTACAGAAATAAAACAAAGGAGGAGGAATATTTGGCCTTCCCTCTCACCAATGTTCAGTGGCCGGATTCCATAAGTAGTCAAAATCAACGATTATGCGGACATGATATTGCAGCCTCAATAAATGTTGCCCTTTGAATAGAATTCGATCCTTCATTGTTAATTCAAAGGAGAAGTGAAATAAATAAGTGATATGTGGTAGAATACACTTTGCAATGACTTGGAGGGATATTTTGCAAAAAAATAAGCAAATAAAATACAAGTGAAGCCCAGTCAAAAAATGGAAGGCAGTAGAATTAAGACACTTACTGATGGATCCACATTCGGCCCACATCTTTCCACTGGATTGCCTTCCTTGTCAATGATAAACTTGGTAAAATTCCATTTTATTGCACTGGAAAGTAATAGTAATGCATTTGGGTGATCAAACAGGAAGGCATCATAATATCAAATTAAAACAATGTTTAATGCTTGGATTGTACATATCAAGCATTAGGCACCAATATGCTACTATGTAGTAGGGTTATCTGGGTGGCTATTTTGAATAGTAAATCTTAATCAGCATTGCCACCATACTTTTTACCATGTATGTAATAGTATATCCATTATTTACACACAATAAAATTTTACAGCCATGATACATGGTTTTCGGCAAGTTTAGACCAAGTAAGGTACAATTTATACCCTGAAACAGACATAACAAAAAAAAAAACAAAATTATACTCAGGATACAGAAGTATTCAAAAACAAAACAATGCTTAAGAAATATAAAACCATGAAATTACTATTTTGAAGACAAGTAGTCACTGTCAAAATTCTTCATTCCATCCAGATGGATACTGCTTCTTGACTGAAGAGTCCATCTTTATTCACATAATCATCAGTCACCAATCTAAGAATGGGTTTACTTCAGCTATTTACTTCACCCTCTGAGCAAATCATTATGTACCTTCATTATTCATTTGAATCTGACACAATTGGCTCCATGTTCTCTATTCCTGTTCTCCCTCAATTTCTGATTCTTTGCATTCACTTCTCACCACTGTACTGCTTATCAGATGCTGTTGTATCTCAGAAGGTTTTTCTGAACTTTGGAGAGATCTTTTGATGCATTTTTGCTCTGTTTACTAAGAAGATATCCACTTCTCTCCATTCATTTGATCTCTATCAGTCTTTAATAAAAACAGTTTCTTCCAGACCTTCTTTATTCTGGTGCAGTTATTATCCCAGCATCCTTGCCAAATATGATCATACACAAAATGTGATTAAATATAATGCTTCCTGGCTTCCAAGATTCTGAAATAGATTTTTTCTGGCATAATGCATTCTTGCCTAGGGCTACACTGCTCACTAAATCTTTCTTGCTTCTCCACACACTGACGATCCTCTTCCAAATTGACAAAAATCTCCCATTTAAGCAAGTTTTCTTAGCCCAAGTTAGACAGTGACTCTGCCTTTCTGATTTCTTCAGCAAACCATTACATATATTGGTTTTCTTAATGTTAATCTTCAAGCTCTACACTTCAATATCACCAAATGTTTGTTTTTAAATGTTAATCTTCAGGTAATCTTCTTTGTTTTCCATCAAGACTGTTCTAAAAAGCACTGTAATGTTCCTAAAGTGTGAAGAAAAAAAAAACCACCTTCGCAAAACATCTTTTATCCTGCAACCACGTAAGTGATTTTAAAATGATTGAGTGTTAAGAAAAAAAGCAACTTTGCAAAATATCTTTTATCTTGATACCACAGTAGTGATTATAAAATGTTCAAGTCGTAAGAAAAAAGCAACTTTGTAGAATATCTTTTAACTTGCAACCACAATAGTGATTTATAAATGAAGGTGCTGCATTTGACAGATAACCAACATGAGCTAAATGCTTTAGAACAGCTTAAAATTTTAAACGATTTCATGACCCAGATATTAACTTATCAATGTATGTTTACTGTCTGCCAATTCCCCTATTCTATCTGCCATTGTTTGACCTTTCCCCTCCTCCCAAATTTGATCTTCCCCATTCTCCCCTTCTTTTTATTGGTAGTATTTAAGGGAGTGAGATATTGTTTTTAATCGCCTGAAGATGTTACTTTGCCATCGAAACCTGGGTCATGGTGGAGTTGGAATTTTTCTGTGGTCTGTAAAAGTTAATATATATTGAGATGGAGTACGACAAAGTCAACGTAGACTGAGTTTTATTCTTGAATTTTCATGATTAGTCAATCATACCAACCAAACATATTGCTTTTGAAATAATTTTGGATAATGTAATGATCATGCAATCTCATTTTGTTGCCATCAGCATATTTTGAGATAAAAATTCACTGGTATTTTACTTCCTCTTAATGTGAAACACTTACTTTAAAAGAAGGCCTCCTTGCTTCTCTTTGAGGAACTTCCAAAGAGGGTGAGCATTGTCTCCATTTACGTTTACTTTTTCAAACATATCAAAGGTTACATTTCGCTCACCAACAAAGCACACAATTTCTTCAGGATTACCAGGTTCCTAAAACATAAAAGATATCGAAAATTTGAAGACTACCACTACAGTGACTGCCATTCACTAACTACATCTGAGTTCTCATATTGGGCTGAAAGAAAATGCATTACATTCACAATTGTAATTATAGACAAAAATTAGAGTTTTTACACATATTGTTCATTTTCTGCATATCTTCAACCTTTCAGCCAGTATGGGCCACATTAACAATTTAGGTGACACCTATGGGCCGAAAACTTAAATGCATAATTCAGAATTGTTAGGGACTTTCCAGAGACACAATGAATCCTGGGAATCCAATGTTTTTCTAATGGAAGTACATACATTCTAAGGGCCTGTCCAGGGGCCCAGAGATATTAAACACACGTCTATCGATGAACCAGATACAGTAGGTATCAGCATGCAGAATTTTGGCTCAATAGGTTCAATTGCTTTTGTGTGATTGACTAACAGACAGGCACCATTTGCATTTTATTAGTAAGGATGAGGTTATTAGTAAGGATGACAATAGATGATTGAGTGCCGACACATTAGGCATTATGTGCCTTATGGGCACATCCTTTTTATGAATCTCAGGGAGGCCAAAGGCCAATGTTACTGGGGGTACATTTGAATGACATTGGGCACTTCATTATGAGAGAATTGTTCAAGACCACTTCGTCACTTGTTCACAGAAGAAATGATGCCACTTTTATTCACACTTAGACATGATGTTTACATACTACACTGAAAAACCTACTTTGGTCTTATTAAGGCAGAGAAGAGGCAGACCAACTAAGAAGAGTAAACCTGCTGCACTGCTCGAACCTTGATGCCAATCACACCAGCCAAACAAGGAGGAATTTTGCCACAAGAGCAGCCAGGCATGTTTTCACCACCAAAAGCATAATTCCAATTTACCAAACATCTTCTCAACATGGGAGACAATAGTGATTTCATCCCAAAGATTTTCCATATAGAGAGGAATGGACCTAGATTAGATGTGCTGGAAGAGCAGAAAATACTAAGACATCCATTCAAAACATAACATTGTTAATGACCATTTGTATCACTCATATCCCCCCCTATTTCACTTTCTTTCTTACAAGCCCTCACATGTCCCACCCACTGAGACTGCTACTGTAAATATTTCTACCCAACTTTCACCCTACCTCCACCACGAAATGTTGCCCAACCCACAACTACCTCTCTACCCTGAACTTTCTCCAACTCCTCCCTTCCTCTTCCCCTACCCTTTCCCCTCTCCTCACTGCCCTCCCACACATATACAGCTATAAGATTTTGCCTTGCCACCTGATGATGTTCTTCTATAACAAAACCATGGTCGTGAAAAAAATATAACAGACAATAGAAAAATCTGTGAAGAAAATTAGTTAAACTTTCCTAATGTAAAGGACTTCCACATAGTTACACCCTTAACCTTAAAAACCCTTAAACTCTTAAAACTGCTATGAGCGAACATTCTGTGTTTCACAACTTTTAGAGGAATTAAGGTGGGAGCTCCTAGAGACTCGGAGGCTACACGTTAAGCTTAGCTTGCTTGAGAAATTCAGAACTGGTGTGTTTTAGAGTGACACAGAGAATATTATCATGACACCTCACTAAATCTCTAGGTCTCACAGAAGTGATAAAATATGGAAGATATATTGTCGTACAGATTGGTACAAAAACTCATTCTTTCCACGCACAATAAGTGACCACATTAAAAATTGAGCTCCACTAAATACACTCCCACAATTCACATCTCCATTTCTCCCCCAAAAACTTTATCCCTTACATCTTTACATGGCTGGTGTCCCAACATCCCCTGCAACACGCCCATGCAACAGCTCACAGGGTAGTATATAGATGCAGAGAACCGTTTCACACATTAGTGACTGTTACATTGAGAGATGGGCCATTCTGAAATTTTCCACCATAATTTTTGTAAATTACCGGAGCATTTTTCTCAATTCACCTCTGCCCCGTAAATTTCAGTAACATTCACCTGCATTTCAGATGTTTTTCATTATGATATATTCCAAACATATTCCTTCATGCCAAGTCTATATATATTTCATTCAGACTTAGTTATAAATAAAGGCCCATACAATTCATTCATGGCACACTTAAACAACTTTTACTTCTGGAATATGTATGGGGTTATCATTTGAATGGTTTGACCAAAAATTTCTAACACCATGAAAAAGGAAAGCCAACTTGCGCGAGGCTGTTACATTCGTTTTTACATTGTCTTTCATTTTAAAACATTGTGTAGCAATAGTAATGGTTTAACTGTCATTAATCACTTACTATTGCTCTTTGCTTTCCTATTGCATCTCCCATTAGCGACTCATTGCTGAACATTAAACATAACTGGAACATTACAGTAATTTTCGAATATCACCTAAATTTACCTCAAAAGATCACAGAAATTAACCCATTTCTAGCTTCAATGCCATTGCAAGAGACATATGCATCAATAGAGGACAGCACTATTCATGCTGCAAGTAAGCTGGAGCATAGTAGCACAGGCCTGTAAAAGATTGCTTCCAAAAGTATGGCTTCATTACCTAAGGATGGAGAAAATAGTTCCACTACCAAAGGCTAAGGCATTCAAAATTATTCCAAATTATGGTATAAACAATCACCAAAATATGTTGGTAGAATGCAAATGTCAACTGGTAAACAAATTGCAAGCCCATTTTATTCCTATTAAGATTCCTCTCAATGAATGAAAAAAACACCTGGTTATGATTCCACACTTTATTTGAAGCAACACAACCTAGGTTTCGGCACATCATGCTATCATCATTCATTATGAAGGAGTTCCACGGAGTAGCACCAGAGAAAGTGTCTTAAGATTCCTCTCATTGTTTCAATTAAGAGAGCTTCTCATAGCTCTAAGGTTTACATACTAGGTTAGAGGGCAAGACACTAGATGGAATGTACAATGAGGAAAAAAATCCAGAGGTTATCAGTCAGTCTACAGAATGAACAACTGCAGCCTAACAAGGTCATAAATATACACAAGAATTTAAATACTAAAACTGCATTAAAGCACATTTATGGATTAAAAATTCTTTTTAGATATTTTTATACATACCTGTCCAGCAAATTGGTTGCAAGGAAAAGCAAGAATCCGAAGCCCTTTACTCTCTCCATACTTTTCATATAATTCCTGGAGCTCCTTGTAATTAGTGGCTGTCAATCCACACTGAGATGCCACATTAACAATAATGGCAACATGTCCTCTGTAAGGGAATTATTATATCCTGAACTTGATTTTTTTTCAATTTATGAGTCAAACACAAAAGCATTTAAAATTCTATTTAAAACCTAACTTGTCACAAAATAGATATGTAGGCTAGATTTTTCAATAACCCTCATATGATTCTTATGTCTTTTATGAAATTTACATGATTCTTTCCAGTAGAGTCAAAGTAATGGAATAGAAATTTTCTTGACTTTCCAGAAGAATACAAAAAGCCTGACAGTTGATTTTTCATAGAATCCTACCAATACAACCAAGGATCTCAGATTTATCCAGCAAATGCATTGGAGGAAGCACTTGCAGGTTTCCCACTGGGTTGTAGAGTTGATAAGCACCAACATTTCAGAAGCTAAAACTGCCATCTTATGTGCAGAGCTTATTCAATAGTGCATGATGAAAAGCACATACCCTATGACAAGGCAATAAAGCCATTGAAGACAATCAGTCTTATGATGAAAGAGTGTTATAATTTAAGTGGCATTATTTCATAGGTTTGCACTAATTGGAAAGAGCAAATCATACTCAAGAAATTTCCTTTCCCATCTCATACCCGAGCCAAAAACCCTTCCAATTTGGAGAACATCATCTCACTTTAAGAGTCTAATAGGAATGAAAACCATGAATGTACCTCCTCCATGACTATGAGTCCATTCACAAATGCCTGAGGTTTTCTCAGAAAGCTCTGCAACATTTCACCATTATATAACTAATAAATTCAGGCTTGACTTTGTGGAACCTCTCCATATCGGAAATAAAAATATTCAAGTAATGGTCCACTGAATAGATTTATCCTTTACAACCGGCGTTTCGTCACAGAATGAAATCTTCAGGTAACAAATATTATTCCACATGTCTATATATATATATATATAAAATCAGGTGCAGAGGAAGGAGGGGAAGGGAGGGGAAGGAGAAGGGAAAACTGATGAAGTGTGGTGTTATGTTTAAGGGGCAGGTAGGAAGGGGTGGGGGAGGGGGAAGCGTAGGCTGATCAGGGAAATTCTATGTGGAGGGAGGGGGGGGTAGTAGTGGGAGGGGGAAGGAAGAAGGAACCATAGGTAACACACATACATTTTTTTCTGAGAAATTTTTTAAAAATACAATGAAAACAAAGGTTAATGGAGATTAACAAGTCCAGGCTATTGATGAGAGTGCAGTTCAAATGGAGGGGCGGCTCTTAGTTAATGCTCACTGATGGTTCATTTACTAGGAGAAAACCTTGAAGAGGGAGAAGATTATATACAATATATTCACAGGTCACTGAGATTAGCAGTCCAGGCTATTGATGAGGGTGCAGTCCAATTGGAGGGGAAAGCCCTTGGGAACTTTGTTTAGGGCTACTAATGGTTCACTTACTGGGAAACCATGAAGACGGGGGAGGGGATGGGAAGGGGGATGGAGTGAGAAGGAAGAAGCACTGTTGTCTCTGTTGAAATAGTTCATTTAGTGGGATAAAGAATAAAGGGGAGTGGGAAGGAGTCAATTGCTCGTTTGCCAGGGGCACGTTGTCCTTGGAGAGCTGGATGATCTCCAGCGTTTCCAAGGCGTCAAGCCTCCTCCAATTTCCTTCTGAGTGAAGGATCACTGGTATGAAGTCACTCTGATGTTTGAGGTCCAGTAGGTGCTTGGCGAAATTAGACTGAACTTTCTTCTTTTCAAAACAGTATTTATGCTCATCCACTCTTATTTTAACACTTCTTTCTGTTTTCCCTAAATATTTGACATCACATTTGTTGCTTTTAAGGGAATATACACCACTTTTTTGAACGAGCTTGAAGGGGTCTTTGACATCAAAAATAATGATTTTAAGGGTTGATGGAGAATAGTATGCAATTCTGTAATTATCCTTTGGGAGACAAGATAATACAGCATGTGAAATCTTCCCTATAAATGGTATCCTGCACCACTTCTTTGAATTGTTGATAGGGGACAGTGAAGTCAACATTGATATGGCCTATTTTTGCAGGATTTGTCTAGAATATTTACTATGACTTCTAGTCGGTAACCATTTACTTTGGCAATGTGATTTATGATGTTCCATTCCTTTGCGTAGTTTTCTTCACTGAGAGGGATTTTAAAAAGCCTATTAGTTGGTGCATACAAAGCTGCTGTCTTGTGTTGTAAGGGGTGGCATGAATCAGCTGGAATAATTATACGTGGAAGTAGGTTTGCAGTAGATATCAAAATAGTGCTTCCCTTTCTTCACCTGTATGTTCAAATCTTGGTAGTTGACGTAATGGTTCCCTGTTTCCATAGTGAATTTGATTTTACTGTTGAGTGAGTTAATGAATGAGAGAAACAATTCCAACTGCCTAGTAGTGCCCGTCCAACAACACAAAACATCGTCAACGTTACTTCCTGTTCAATAATGACTATTTCCAACAATTAGAAGGACTTGCCTTGGGGTCGCCTCTTTCTCCATTACTCACTGAGATGTTTTAGGATGAATTTGAATCTAAATTGTTCAATTCAGGCCTAGAGATAATCAAATATGTCCACTATTTTACAGATGCATTGACAATGTTTTGTATTGTTGGATGGGCACTACTAGGCAGTTGGACTCGTTTCTCACATTCATTAACTCACTCAACAGTATATTGTATATAATCTTCCCCTCTTCAAGTTTTTTCCCAGTAAATGAACCATCAGTGAGAATCAACTAAGAGCCATCCCCTCCATTTGAACTGCACTCTCATCAATAGACTGGACTTGTTAATCTCCGTTAACCTTTGTTTATATTGTATTTTTAAAAATTTCTCAGAAAAAAAATGTATGTGTGTTACCTATGGTTCCTTCTTCCTTCCCCCACCCACAACTACCCCCTCCCGCCACATAGAATTTCCCTGATCAGCCTACGCTTCCCCCTTCCCCCCCTTCCTACCAGCCCCTTACCCATAACACCACACTCCAATGGTTTTCCCTTCTCCCACCCCTCCCTTCCTTCCTCTGCACCTGATTTTGTACATATACATATGTGAAATAATATTTGTTACCTGAAGATGTCATTATGTGACGAAACCCGGGTCGTAAAGAATAAATCTATTTAGTGGACCATTACTTATATATTTGGTTTTTCCATTCTCACCATTAAATGAATCCCCAATACTCATTTCTGGCACATACTTCAATAAGACAGTAATTATAATAACTTTCTCCCAATACTTTCCCATGGCTACAGTCACTCTTTTTACACTATACTTTCCCACAAAAATACCCATTACCAAACTGAACACCAATCAGCCTAGTCACAGGAAACCAGGCTCATATCTCAATTTAAAAAAACATCTGCCTTTCAAGCTCTACTTCTATCTCAGATTAGAGACTATGGTAAAAGAAGTTTCCACCACTGGTATCTAGCAGTAAAAAGAATTAGCATAAAAGCCTTCTAAAAAATGACCACAAAATTTAACTTCTCTCAATGAGACTTTGACTAATTTCTGAAAACTATTCTGAATTTCTGAAAATTCTGAATTTCTGAAAACATCTGGTATTAAATTAAACGCATTTTTGTATTTGAAATAGTTAGAATGTCTTCATTTCCCGGAAATCGCCGAGGTTTGTAGTCGTGACGACAGTTTCAACAGCATTTAGTCTTACACTAGACTTTAGGTAAAAGGTTATTTTCAAAAATGTCATTTAAATACTCTTTTTCGTATTCAGGAAAGCTAAATAAGAGCAGTCTTCCGAACACTTCCAACAATTTTAGAAATACTGCAACTTGGCGAGGGCTATTATATATACCTATTATACTATGGTGCCATGCTCGTGAACCGTTTCTGACAAGGGACGGAGTTTTTGTACAGGCATACAGAATCACATTATCATAGATAACTTAGGACTAGGTCTTACTCGCTTTAAACTAAATAACGCACGCATTTGAATGGTGAGTAGTCTATTGATGATTCCCTGAGGTTAGCTCCCCCAGCAAACTACTATCACTACTATGCTATACCGAGCTGAAAGCTCAAATATACAATGGCAGACTGGATAACAATTAACATTACAACATTTTTAACTAAAATTTCACATTACCTGTATTTCTCCAACGAAACATCATTTCCTCTTATGTCCTTTACCGAGAAGTCGTAAATAGTCTTCGCATTTTTCCAATCCTCGTTCGAAGCCTGAATGATAAATATTACAATTTCAAACCAAACGATAACGATACCAAAAATACGTCAATGGTTACATAACTACCATTTTCATCGAGGCGACATACCATTGTACCCACTTTAGAAGTCGATATCAGTCCAAGTGCAGCTAGGGTGGTCCCAAGAAGTCGTCTTCCTAAAATTAACATATTTAAATTTCAGTAAATTCGCTGACCAAGCATCAACGGAGGTCTCACTCAACTGACGATCGAAAACCTGCGAAAACCATCCACCGGTTGCATAATGAACGTAATGTGAACTGATGCCCCAACTGATATTAAGTTTCGCCTTTCGGTATAACAGGAATCAAAGCAAAAACATCACGTAGTAAATTAGCAAAGATGAAAATAAAGGGTCAATGAGAAATTCAAGAGCACTAAATGTAGTATTCAAGGATAGATTATGATGGGTCAATCACGTACAATTCTCGTAAGTTGCGCCCAAATAATTACGGGTGGCCTAAGACCAGGCGTCGTTGACAATTACAATTTATTAAATGCGTTACCCCGAATTATGATAACATTTTCAACTTTCATAGAGAGGTTGCCCGCCATTACAGCTACGCTAAATTATTTCTATCACCTAAATATTCTATCAGAGAGTCAAAGCCAGAGCCAAAGCAAATGTAAATAACCACAATTACCACAATCACAATCAGTTCACCTTTGCCTACACCGGAAGTAACGTCATGTGAGCGAAATAATTGTGAAGCGGGATTTCAAGCAGTGCGTACAGAGCGCGACCAGCGTAATTTCAGCGACATTATGGATAATGCTGGAGTTTTAAAAGGACCTTGAGCATTTTATAGCTGTATTATCAATAATAATTTGATTTTATCGTTGTTATGTGATTGTGAAGCCCTCAAGTAAATTCAAGGAACAATTCTAATTAGCAAGAATCCACACGCCTATAGAGTTGAACCACGTTGAGACTTTGATTTATTCTTTCTGGGAGACTTATTCACGTAAATATGCATTTCACCATATGCAATTTTGGGCTGACTCTAACTCTCTGCATTTCTATTTTGAAGTTTTGAAGACCTGCCTTAAGGAGCACCCAGAGGGGGATGGGGCAACTGGGGTACTTTGCTCCTCGACCCTCACTAATAGGAACCCTGGAGAGGTGGAGAAAGGAGCAAGAAACCCATATTCCCAGACCCCCAAATGTGTTTGCGTGGTCCTGTATTAGAGTGAGATTTAATAAAATTCACTAATTTTTTTCCGAATTACCATTATAGAGTAAAATGTGAACTTTCTTGAATCGTATGTATATACAAATCAATTCCGTACGAATAGGTTGATAAGATTTTGAAATCCCTGAACATGGACAGGGATACAATACTAGGACATGAATTTATGGCATCCTATTGTTTTCAATTTTCATCCATCCTCGTCGGTGGTCCTCTTTTCCTTTCAACCAACACATTCTTCGTGCCTCAATATTCTTTACTGAACCAAAATTCTGTCGTTCCCGGCGTCTGACCTCCCGTACTTTTTGGTAAAATAAATTCCATGCAATGGCAGATCAAGGGCCGCTACCCCCCACCCTCGCTATAATATCTGTTGCAATAGGAAATATAGCCGTCATAAAGTAATATACATACCCCCGAGTACCCCAAAAAGTAGCGATCCGACCTCCACCCCCCCTCCCCCCAAACAACGGCCCTTGAAGTAGTAGTGTTGGTAGGAGTCCGCATCCCTTCTCCCAATGATCAAACGACCTTATAATCTACCCGATCCGGGAATTTTTTCCAGAGACATAGCAAGCGAACAGATCTCATCAATATTTTTTCTAACTTAGTCGCATGACTGTTTGAATAACTACACGTAACCCGGCTCATTAGTAAGAAAGTATATAATGATTGTGAAGTGAAGCTTGTCAACGCGCTTGAAGTGGATATGTCAAAAGGAAACAAGCATGTTGACGTTAAGGAATATCTGGTCTAAAAATAAAATTTGACTACATTAGCTGTGTTCAGAGGGGGAAGAGGCACGTGACCGATATTCTCCAATGGAAGTAGTTTTCCATTAGGTTTATCCCTGTAATCGGAAAAAAGGAAAGGTGTAGTGAATTTGCATATTCTGCATCGAAGATCCATAGTTTTACATTAATAATAATTGGAATTTAAGTTTCAGGGTCTTCAAAATTATGACACACGAGCATGGCATCACAGAAGAAGGTATGTTCCTCTCATTGAAGCATGTAACAAACCTGCCAGATATATGAATGTGTAATTATAGATGAGAACTAAGATGTAGTGATAACCCCTTGCTTAGACACATATCCTCTGGTGAAATAAGGCTCATTAATGAAAGGCATAGCCACGGCGTCATATGTATGATTGTATTCACTTACTGGCTGTGAAAAATTTTCACTGTATTCGAAAACACTAAAAATAGTTAAAAAGTTATAAATCCTATTATTGAAATCTGAAATTAACCATGAGTTCTATGATAATTATCATCTTTTGCTTCTCGGCGGCTGTTTTACAGTTTCGGCGGCAATTTTTTTACTTGTTCTGTAACTTTTTCGAACCATAATTAAATTTTTTCCTGAAGGACACTAATCGCCTTGTACATAGTTGATTTTGGATTTGAACGCTATGATGATGAAATTATATCATTTCGTTGAGAGGAAATAACAGACATCATTGTACATTTCCACTATTATATTGTACTATAGTCACAGTCTAAACTATTTGTTTAGACTGTGCTATAGTGATCATATAAATGAAAATGATTTTTTTATGAACCTGCTTCGGTGCGAACCGTCATTAAAATGTATAAAAGAATAACCAAAGAATGGATGAACCCATTGGAAATATACTGAAATGATTTTTTAATATTATAATTAGAATTGGTTCCATTTTCTTCCTGCTTGCAATAGTGTTTTGACATTGACATATTTGCGGAAAACTGTCACTAATTTTAAATATTTTGTAATTGTTACTAGTAATATATATGTCATAACTACATTAGTTAAAATTAGATAAACTGCGCTAATCCGAGTAGAAGGGCATTGTTGTTAACTCTTTTGAAAACACCGCGCAATTTAGCCAGCTCGTTGTTGCTTGTTGCTAAAAAAATATTTTTGAGCAAAAAAAAGAAAACACGACAACCGCTACCAGTGTAATTCTGGTTAACTTCTGAGTAATGAAAGTGGGCAACGAATTTATTTCCGGGATTCATGTATAGGCCTCAGAGTAGAAGGTGAGGATAAATAATTAAATATGTCTTTCCTCAAAGTGATCAATTAATCCTACCACCTCCAACTTTGATGCTGTAAACGCTGAAAGTGTAGGTGAAAGTGACAGATGCCCCCGCTCAAGCCGTTTGTTTTCCTTGGTATATCGCGTTCCTCTAAAGGAGTAAGCCGTGCTAAACATGCTGGATGAGACTGCTTTCAATATGATATAACAATGATTCCCAGATATATTCTTCATGAATAGCGCATCAATCATGTTTACATTAATACGTTTATGTGTTTTGTTTACCTTATTGTCGATGTGATGCTCTTGACCTTTGTTACTGCTTTAGACCCTAATGCTAATGTTTTAAGAGCTCGTATAGATGATACATCATCCTTCAACGAAATATTACCATTATGTTGGCGAATGTGATCAATGTTGGAAGCTTATTTTGTCTTATGAAATTATGAGTTTTCTAAGTACACAGTTGCTGAATTGTATGTGGCTTGATTATCAACGTTAATGTTGTTTCAACAGATGCCATTCAAGCTTCGACTGAATAAGAAACGCCAGTATAATGTGGTTTCAAAGTCCCTATTTGTAATATGTGTTGAGCTACTAGATGGAACGTCTATTGAGTGCACTTTATCCGCTGAGAGTTCAGGTCAAGAATGCCTACACAATGTGTGTCAGCGACTGTGCTTACAGCAGGTAAGTGTTTAATAGCTTTTATTTTTTACCAATCAATCCAAAATTACTGGAAATAATTAAATAATAAGCTCAGTTTTTTTAAACTGCACCCCTTGCCATTTAATGATTCCGTTCATGTTGATTATATTACGAAGCAACAGTGAATCTTATTCATGTTTCAAACAATCTCTCCTTCAGCCTGAATTTTTCGGTTTGCGCTATGTTGCCCGTGGAAATGGTATCGTCTCCAGTTCTGGAAACAGCAGACAAGGACAAAATCAGAACCAGGCTCTTCGGACCCGTGGAATTGGCGTCCAAGGTGCCATGTGCGCAAATTCTGAGACGCAACCCATGCTTAGGTGGGTCGAGATGGATCGGCCTCTAAAGAGACAACTGGATAAAAAAGCCCGAGATCCATGCCTTTACTTAAGAGTCATGTATTATGTCTCCGGAGTATCTCTTTTGACCGATGAAATGACAAGGTACGCTTTCTAGATGTTAGATATCCTCTGTGGTCTCCTTGATTTGTTTACTTATACCTTATAGAAAATGCCCACCTTTCAAAAGTATTGGAAAGAGTTAAAAAAGTATGTAATCCTTGACTGACTCCAATATTTATTATCAATGGAATGGGAGCGGTTAGCATAATGTAAGTATGAGCTGTTTTTTATTGGGAGGTGTTATATTTGGATATCTCAACTCAAATTTTGTCCAATAGTTAATATATGTGGACGTAACTGTAACTCATGTGGGAAAATTTGATTCCAATAGATTGGAATATACCTAGTTCTATCAACAGTGGCCAGAGAATGTTAAATTATTTATCCCTGTAGAGAGCCAAGCAATCCTAGGGTAGAAATAACAAGGGTAGGTAAATAAACTATTATTAAGGTGGCATAATAAGAAAGGGACAACTAATTGTCAGGTAACTGAGATCACCATATTTATTGTATGAAGCGTGGATCACAGTCATTTTTATTGGCAGGAAAATATGTAGCTTGTGTAGAGATGGGTAAATTACTGTAATTTAAATTGGAAGTAAATTACCATGGTATATTATGTAAATTTAGAAAAATTACTGTAATTTTTAGTTTTCTGCAATTGATAGCTATTAGAGGATTTAATTGGAAAGGCAATTGCAATAGCAATGTGTTAAAGGCATTCAAACCATTGTTATTGCTATGTTAATGCATTAGAAATAAAGAAAATTTAAAAACCAACAAGGCAACCCACTAGCAATTTGGCTTTCTTTTTTTTGCACGAGAAATTTTTGTTCATAATATTCAAAATGATATCCCCACAAATATTCCTTTATTAAAAATATTCCATTATTAAAAATATTCCATTATTAAAAATATTCCATTATTAAAAATATCCCACGAATGAGTTGGACATGCATTTATTAATAATTAAGATTGTATTAAATGTATATAGACTTACAGTAATATGTTTGTAATAAATCTGTATGAAAAATATCTGAGACGAAAGTGAATATTACTGTAAATTATGGTAGTTTTTTGAAGCTGCGGTGTATTATGTAAAATACAGCAGTATTTTTCATTATGGCCCAATTCCAAATTAAAGCCATTATTTTCTTTATTACACTTATTTTTTTCAATAATGACAGACATTTCCATGATGTTTACAGTCCTCATTTAATTATAACCAGCATGTGGTGCTGAAATCATTCAATTTAAATTCTTGAATTAGTGTGGAAGATTGACAATCTGATCTGTACTGTGAGAGTTTATGCATGATCAAAGATTTAGTGATCGTTTGTTTGCATCAGTTCTTCTTTTCACATTTGTATGTATTAACCACTCATAATACTAATGGCATACTCTACCTGATGTGCTTTAATGCAGTTTTTTCATTCTTTATAACTTTGTGTTCAAATGTCAATTGGAAATTTTGAAGAACCATTTGTAAACCCTGTTAGTGCTAATTCCTGCCAGCCATAGTAGCAAGTAATTCAGAGGGTAATTTAATAAAATGTATCATTTTAGGAAAAAAATATTATGAAGTTGTTGTTTAAAATATCCATAAGAAGTTTTTTATTGTGTGTAAATTCAATTAAGTAATAATCATATAAGGCTTTTACATCATCTAAAAATAATAGTAATTATATTTGTACACTAAAATTGAACAATTTTTGCACATGAGCCAATATATTGGCCCGCCATACTTTTCGCCCAAGATGCTAAAATCGATATATCGGCCCGCTACACTAAGAGTGTTAGTCCACTGTGACCTACCTATAATTCCGATGTTTTGTATCTGCCCGGCTCGTGGTTGGTAGGTACACTTCTCTCGTGCGGGGTTGGCTGCCTGCCGCGATCCCTCTCCGTCGTCTGCTATATCCCATCAGCTGCGGGATTATCCACCATCATGGTGTTTAGGCCGACCATCCTCGGGTATTCTCCGACGTCTTTCTGTATTAATTCTCTGCCTGATTCTTCAGCTTATCTCCTCCCTCGTTTGCTCTCGCGTCCTCCTCCTGTTAATTTTCTTTTCGTCTACCTGGTTCCCCTTTGTTGTTTGTTAGGGTCCTTAAGCGTCCTTAGTTATTCGTATCATTGTTATTTACCTTTCTTGGTTGTTGGATTACACCATGCACCAAAATTCTGTGGTTTGCCAATGCTGTACAGGATCCAACTTGGAATTTGATTTTCTTAGGGTGCAAAAATAAGATGGGTAGTGATTTTTGACCTTATCCAATGGGAAAATATAACCATATTATATTCAGGCCAATATGGTGTTATGTCTGCCCTCACAGAGCCTCACAGAAGGTTTGACTCTGCCATTCCTTCTTTCCTACCTCCTCTCCTTGGCAATTATTCCTCATTGTCATGTATCCTAAATGAGACAGGTGACCTCTGCCCTCTCTCCCCTTCAGGTGTAACTGTTATGACTTATTGAGTACATTTAATGCATTTATTTCCTCATTGTCTGATACTGTTGCCTATTTCATCAAATTTGCAAGTTGATTTTAGAATTATAGTTTATTCTGTGTCACTGACCTATGATAGCTATTCTTTAACAAATACAGGTACCATTATTTTCTTCAATTGAAGATGGATGTGATAGAAGGGAGGATAAGTGTTTCACCAAAGCAAGCTGTCATTTTGGCTAGCTATAGTATGCAGGGTGAGTATAATTTGCATCTGTATGTGTGTGTAAAGCAGTTATTAATAACTGGTCAATGTCTTAACTTTTAGAAATCATTATCCCGTTGAAAAAAACCAAGCTATTTCTTTTTTTTTTTCAGCTGAATTTGGCCATCACGATCCTGAACGGCACACCGCTGAATACTTGAAAGACTTTGTGCTGTTTCCTAAGGTTAGTGATGTTTTTCTTAAACAGCTATTCAAGGGAGGAGACAAAGGAGAGGACTTACTGTAAAGATTCTATTAAATGCTGACAAAAAATTCGTCATTGATTCCTCCACTGATGGGTGATATTGTGTATGGTGATTACTTTTGAATTGTATATATTTGTGAACAAAATTATGTGAAATTGTATCTACTAGGTTGCTGTTAATATGCCAGAATATATCATAGGTAGTGGATTTATACCTTGGGAGGCCCAAGATAGTTTCACCAACATAAGTATGTTGTCATGAAAGAGGGTTACTGTAGGGTATAGCTCATCCTTGGTAAACGAGGGGGAAGCCAAATCAGATAATCTAAAGTTACAGATATACTGTTCATGTTCAATTGTGTGGCTGTTGTGGCCTAGATTTCAGCACCATGCCTTGTTAATGTCTTTTTGTTTGTATTGTGATGAAATACTCCTATTTCTATGATACAATTTCATTTATCTGGAAATCATTTATTCCATTTATGTCTTTGAGTCATTTCACCAACTGAAATTATCCCTGCTGGTTACGTGCAATAAATATGCACCATCAATTCTTGAAACATTCAGTGGTGAATCTTATTTTCAGACATTTTCAGTGCATTCAGCTTATATGTTCATCCTTGTGATATTTGCCCATTATAGAGATTTTATATTAATGATTGCAACATATTACACTCATTGCGAGAAGTCTTGATGCTGATCAGCAAAATTTGCTTCACATTTTTTTTAACTTCTTGGACTCGCATCAATGTAGGTGATAAATTCTTGCACAACTACAGCTCCTTGAAGTCTGATTCTTCCACCTCTAGCTATATTTGACCAAGGCACATGCCTCTTCTGTGGCAATTCATGGTCTCCCCTCTGACATCCTAGCGCGTCAGTCCTGTATCATCTTATTTAATCAGCCCTCTCTCCCAGTAAACCAGTCAAGGTCCCTAACCACCCTAATTCAGTGGTGTGCCCTTTATGCAACACTGAAAGCAAAGATCTCCACTGGATCCCCATTCAATTGTCTTAAACTTCTCAGAAACGTCTAACACAAAGCACATCCTGTTTTCCAAAGATTTGTACTTTTTATATTTATTTTATAGCTGAAAGAATCTTATGGCCACGTAAATACAAAATGGCCAGGAAAGCAATATAAGCTTGCTCACACAGGACATGCAGACACTGAGCAGTGATTAAGAAGATTAATGATGATGCAACATTGTCATCTGCATAATGAATAAGCCTGCTGTAGGAAAACCTTGTGAGCAGACAAAATGTAGCAATTTTGTAGACTTGAATGCAACTGCTGGGTGCCAGTGTTAACAGAAGCGGTAGTAGGTTGGGTGGGAGGAAGGGGATGGGCATGGAGAGGGGAGGGGTTGTTGCAGGATGATCATCAGATAATCCAACAATCAGTTATTTGGTCATCAGATAGGTAATTGGCACTATATGTACTGTGTATCAGTTTGTAAAATGAGACAAATGAAAAATTACAATGAAACCAATGATTCCATGGCTCTCTAAGGATTCAAGTTCTAGAGTAAAATTTGAATAACGGAATAATGCTGTATGAAGAAAAAACTATGATAATAAGTAAATAAATTACAATGAAACCAATGATTCCATGGCTCTCCTATGGATTCAAGTTCAAGAGTAAAATTTGAATAATGGAATAATGCTGTATGAAGAAAAACTATGATAATGAGTACATGTGGTTAGATTGTAATAACAATGAAAGAATTGTCATTTGAATCAGCTGTTGCAATGGTGACTCGTAGCAATGAGTGAAAATTTGAGTTTGCTCTTTATTGGTTTTAAACAAATGATTAAAATTTATAAGAGAATCTGAAATTTCCTTCGCATGTGGTTTAATTTATTTTTTGAGCTCTGTAGAATATATATCAGTCATTTTTAAATCATTGAGTTTTCCACTTTTCCTGGTATATGTGCTATAATTTACTTAGCTGAGAGAGAGAGATTGATTATACCCCTATTTTATTGTCTAAGCATATTTAATTACTTAATAAAAATATTTGTTACCCCTGTTTCAGCACTTGACTGAATGTGGTGATGATGAACTAAATGCTGGTTGGGGAACAGCATTAGAAACCTTGACAGAGGCTGTCATTTGCCAGCATGCTCTTTTGGTTGGTCTCCCTCAGGGTACTGCTGAAGAATATTACATACTTATTGCTCAGAGTCAGGATGGTTATGGCCAGGAAACATTTTTGGCTAAGGTAATGTAATCTTCTAATAGCCCTGGGTATTGTGTGTGTATAAAAATTGTTAATGGAGAGGATTAATATACTGAGTTTATTTATCTATTCATCAATTATTGAGGTATAAGTTACAGAAAGACTCAGAAATTTCCATGTATTGGAGCATTTAGTTCTCAATATCTACTCACTTGAGTGTGTTGTCATGTCCGTTACCATTTGTGGCAATTTATATTGGAAAGCAACCTGAAGGTCTAACCCTGGCTTTGATTTCACTTACTGAAATTGAGGAGTAGCTCGGGGAGATATTGAAGGTTCAATTCGAAATTAGATGTCTAAAAATTGGCCCTGTTGCTTACCACTGTTTAGTGAGTTACTGAAGGAAAGGCTTATGCTGGTTGGAGTGCTTTGAAAGAAAGAAAGAGAATTTATGCTTGAAGTCATTAGTCTAAAGGAACAAGAAATAAGAAGTCGTCCCTATGGGTTTATTAGAGAAATGTTAATTGCTTCATGTGTACCAAAGAAAGGAAAGAAATTTCTTCTTCTCTCTTTAATGTATTTTAATGTTGCTATAGATCTCAGTGCATGAGAGAAAAAGAAACAAATTATTATGCTGTTCGTACCCTAGGATGACTGTTGGGATAAATATTGAAAAAGCAAGCATTGAATTTTTTCTTTAAGTGCCAGTGCTTGATGTGTAAATCATATTGAATATTATTTCCACTTTAATTCCCTCCCCCATCCTGTGAATTCACTCTTCTTCCTCACCTTGTGAAATTTATCCCTATGTTAACACGTTCAATGCTAACTGCAACACAGTGTCATGCATTAGGATAGTTCTGGCCTGCGGGCTGAAACAGTGTGTCACTCTCAACCCATAGCCTTTAAATGGGCCTGGCTCTGTTTCAAGTGGGGAATAGTGTTTTCAGTGAATGCCCAACCCTCCAAGAGTTGGAAAGATGATCCCATGGTTACCACTGAATTTTTTTGCCTACTCCATCTACTTTTCTGAAATGGTAAGTTCTACAACTTAGTTAATCTTTTTAGTCTGATTTCAACTCCTGATGTGGTAAGGTTACAGAAAATTAATTTTATTTGAAATACTAAGTATTGTGTGACCTCATTGAAATGCCTAAGAGAACTGTGTATTAGGAGGAATTGCCATACATTGTAGGACTGCATAAGCTCTGTCTTGTTCATTGGTTGCAGATGACACTGTCCATTGTCATTTTTCATTGTGACAATATCAAGAAATTTAAGTCTTTCATTGCATGTTAGCATGTCATAAAGAGCTGTCAATAAAAAAACTTTTCCACAGTAGAGTAAGTTGTAGCTGAGTAGTGATCGTGTTAGGGGACCAGTTTTTCAACTTGTATCGAATTGTGTGGAAGGCTCAGCCTCCATGTGTGGGTAATGATCCTGATAGAGGAGAAACTTTGCATATCTTTGCCACATCTGCAGCCCCTCTCCTCATTGTAAATTTTTATTTTTGGTATTGTATTTTGCCACCCATATTTTTGTATGCTACTATATTATGAATTGCAGGGATTAATTATTATTGCCACATTAGTATTATTCTGTTATTAGTTTTCATGTGCAACAATAAACTGACACTTGTTAGTACCACACTAGGGACTGATTTTTTTCCTGCACAGTCTTGTGAAAGAATGAGATTGTAATTAGGAATGTACATCGTCCTATACAGTTGTTGTTGAATAAAATGAAGTCATTATTCAATGGTGAATATGTAATTGAAATTTTGTTTCCATAGTGTGACCTTAAGTTTTAATTTGAGTGAGGATACTTACAGTTTCATTACTTGAAGAATTTTTCTTTTTTTTTCAGGATGATTCTGGAGAGTTAGTTGTCATTGGAGTGACATTGACTGGCATTGTTGTGGGCTACGACTCAAAATTTTATAGGTGCGTTGGCCAATTTAATCTGTTATATGTTCTGTAAAATGCAGTCCTTCACACTGGTGATTTTGAAAATTAGCTGCTGAGAACAGCAACAAACCATTGAAATTTGTGTGGCTGCAACATAGGCAGCTACTGAAAAAAGTGGCTGCTCCAGTTACACGCTACTTTTGGTGCACCACTATCCATCCCTGACCGTTGGTGATTTTTTCCATTCTCGTAGTGCATTTTTAATGTTTTTTTAGGACTTATCTTATAATTTTGACTTTATCCAGATTGAATAAACAATATTCCATAGAAACTTTAGGAGAACCACATTTAGGTATACAAAAACATTGTCTACAGAAGGTGATTTTGGTTTGAATAATCTTGGTTTGCCAAAATATTGTCTCTGAAGAAAAATACCTTACCAGAATTTCTTCCATGGTTATCTATCAAATTTCTCATGTTCTCAAGAATCCTTTTATTAAGTACCTGGCAGTTGATATTGAATTCTTGTATTATCTGTTGCTATTTGAATGTTTTATTTTCTTTTCTTAGGTGGAGAGATATCACAAATGTTGTCATTAACAAGCGTTGTTTTGGTATTGAGTGTCATAGCCCTGAAGAAACTGTTCAGTTTACATTTGAAGATGCTGCAATGGCAAAATATGTATGGAGAATGTGTGTACATCAGGTATGAAATATAGATTATGTAAGTGATATACCTTTAGTTTAGTATTCTTGTTTCTGTAAGTTGTTGAGTTTACTTAATGGTTCTATGAAGGTTGTTCACCTTTGATTTTTTGGAAAATAAATTGGATCTCCTTGTACTATTCTTTTATTGAAATTGTGTTGGACTATGGATAGTTGACAGTGATGTAGCACATACGTCAATCTCACAGCTGGCATCGAATACGATTGAATCCTCAGGTCCTGATCACATCTCTAAGTGAAATATGTCATGCCAACTCTGCCATGCTTGAATGGCCTGTTGTAGTGCTTACAAATGGTGTACCTAATTGTCCATAGACTCAATAAAATGCTGCCCCACAGATAATTGTGACATTTTTGCCTGGCATACATTTCGAGTAAATTCACTCAAACCAGATGGCCATTGCCATTGTTGGTGCCAGCTTGTGCAGCGTGTGCTGTAGTAACAGTAAGTAAATATCGTAATGACAGCAAGTCCTTCTTGTCAAGTGAATAGAAGCAGGGATTTCAAAAAGAATTGATTTCACTGAATGGATTCTCTTGGATAAATGTATTTGAATTATACATGTACTGAAATATCATGATAATTGCCATTACCCGATATTCTACTGAATCTACTAAAGGGTGATTCACTTGAAAGAGACCCCAAATATCATGTGAAAATTCTCCTTAGGTCAAAGGAAATAAATGGAATAATGTCCTATTTGTACTCCTGAGTACATAGGTCCAATGCTCCACACATACATT
The DNA here is from genome assembly GCA_963169105.1 of Ceriagrion tenellum. NCBI lineage: Eukaryota > Metazoa > Arthropoda > Insecta > Odonata > Coenagrionidae > Ceriagrion > Ceriagrion tenellum. Next base: position 56,180,215 of record OY720636.1, on the reverse strand, counting down.
TGTCAATTGAGCTACAAACTCACCAGGATGCTCTTGAGTCTGACGGATTAAGTCCCGGCAGCCATTGCAATGTTTATCCTCTGTTTGCAGCCACCAGATGCATCTCCACATTCTCCCTTTCTGAGCCACTCGACTTCTCATCCAGACAGAGGTGTACAGAACTTAGCAGCATATATCTAAGGTGCAATCCCACTGTTTCATGAATCAGTTCAAGTGATGAGAATGTATTGCAGAAGAAGTATGGTTGTCCTGACATATAGTTAAACCTTTATCTGAGATGGAGTTATAGCAGAAAATTATTGAAAGAAACCCCAAATATCATGTGAAAATTCTCCTTAGATCAAAGGAAATAAATGGTTTAATGGATACCTCTCTTCACTGAATCCCCATATTGTTTTCTGAAACTTGACTTCTTGTCTAAAAGCTGATCTAGGCATTTCTCAAAGTTTCTCTTGATAATTGGTGGCACTAATAAGACAACAATGGCTTTTAATTAATGAAATTCATCATTTCATTAGGAAGGAATTAGGAAACACCAAGTTACTGCCAATACCATTAATTCTTTAAAGGCTTTTCATTAGTTGCAATTTTAGGTTGAAAGTCATAGTGGTGTACATCTGCTCATTAAAAATATTCAAGTTATTTTATTTGACTGGGTTGGACTAATGTAGTGATTATTTTATTTTCCATTCTGTTTATTTGTGAAGATAATCACTCCCTTGATATTTTTAAATCCTAGTTTTGCACAACATTTTCTTATTTCTTTTGCAGCACACTTTCTACATGCAAAATGAGCAACTTGTAGAGTCAGCTAGTATTGGTGCAGAAAATGGACTTCCATTCCTTCCTCAACATGCTGGAGAGTTGGGGGGAAGTGAAAGTGGTCCTAAAGGGCAAACACTGATACAAGGAACTCCACCATTAAATAACCATCCTCATTCAATTCATCAGGTTGCAGAGGTAGGGTGAACTGTGCTAAATACTTCAGCATGTTTTCGCATTCATAATTATAGTGACTAATGTTGTATCTCTTGTGAGTTCTTGCAATGCTACGGCCAAATCTACTCATTCTCCTTTTCATACTAATATGCTGTCTTAATTGACCTGTAGTGCATTGGAAACGATTAGCATAGGTCGTCAATTCTACCTGTTCTTGTCTCTTCCCATTGTTGATCTTATCTGTACTGATGTCATTCTCCTATTACTTACTGTGTGATCATCACATAGCTGATTGCCACAAACAATGCCTCTTTTCATGGATTCTTTGTGGTAAATGATTTTTGTGTAGTTAAAAAGGTTAGAGCATTTACGATGAGTTTTGGTGTTTAGGGTTTAAATCTCGGTTCAGGTAAAAGATTTTGTTCAGTTTGAACTTCATGTTCATTATAACCCTGTTTTATTTTCAATTTGTGTCCTTTCCATTCTCATGTTTCAAACTTGATTGCAAATTTTTAGATACCTTTCCAACTTGAATGACTGTTACACCAGCCTTATTGACAGCCCATTGCCTTTTCAATTGAATTCCCTGTAGCTGACTGTAATTTTCTGCTCTGTAAATTTTCCACTGTTATTTGCTGTGGAGCATGAATGTAATGTGAATAATAAATATTTTTTTAACTTTTATGTGATGATGCTCTAGGTGTCATTATAATATTCTCCATGTCATATTAACCAGGCATAACCTCCTGTTTTAGGTTTGTCACTTAATGTCTGTTTTGTATTTTGTTTTGGACCAACATTTTAATGTGATGCTATAGACTCTTTTAATTAAAAACCGCATTCATTGGAAGTTTTGTTTTTTATGAAGCAAATTCTGTGTCCTGATCATAGGGGTATCTAAATATGTGGCAAAAGAAACAATGCAATACAGGTATCCCTCATCAACCGCGACCCTTGAGTATCCGCGGTTTGTTTTTTGAGGACCAGCCTTCTCAACCGTGGGGGTTTCCCTCGTTAACCGCAGTCTACGAGTTGCCCAATGCGGCTTCCCGCAACACAGAACCAATTTAAAGGGTATCCAAATTTTTACCAAGCTTGGCCGATCGCGGAATGTAATTTAATTTTGCACTGTTGTTTTCTGCGGCTACTTAGAACTATTTTCCTTTAAAAAATCAAAGTCTTTTACAAAAAACTCACCCATTTCAAGCTATAATTTTCCCATGCTACGGAAATACAACACGCTTTTAATAAGGTTTTTTTACACCGAGAGAGAATTTACCCATGAGCACTATCGCTTAAATACAGTTATTCCTGGGGCTTAAGCAATTATATCCAGGATTATACATGATGGAATTTCCTTTCACTGTTTCAAAACTGGACCCCCATCGAACAAATGCCTTGCGCCAAATGTTGCCATATGGTAATGTGCCACTACATTATTAGAGTTTATATACGTCGTATCATATTGTATTACTTGCAGAGCATGTGAAAGGCATTGTTTTCTAGTTTCGAGTTCATTTTTATAATATCATGTTATGTAATAATTGATACTTGAAAGCGAATTTCATGGAAATACATGATAAACAAATGGAATAATTTAGAAGTTGAGATTTGCATCGACTGCTAATCCAATGCTGCGACTTTGTCATATTTGCCTCACCGAAAGGCCTATTATCCCAATTGCGCTATTTACTTTTGTATCTCCAGAGGGCAAAACCTAACTCATGCTCAAGCTAACTCGATTGAAACTTGAGTGTGCGTACTGAAGTCCCAGTTGTTTTCTGAGTGACTCCTTTACATTTTTCATGAGATGTGATGGAGTCTAAGCGTAAATCAAGTGAGGAGAAAAGCAGTTTCGTAAAACGGACTAGATATGTAATGACACTGCATAAAAAATTGGAAGTGCTCGACTGGTGGAGAATCCTGCGCTTCTGTTGCCAGGTCACTGGGAGTGAACGAACCCACTATTAGAACAATTAAAACATGTGATTCGTCAATTCGAACTAGTGCTGAAAGTGGAACCAGTGCAAGTATAAAAGTGTCCTACATGGCACGAGATTGTCATGAGGCAAAAACAGAAAAAGCTTTGAATATGTGGATTGAGTCTCAGACACAAAACAGAGTGTCATTAAGCACACCAATAATCCATGAAAAAGCCATGCAATTACATAAATATTTCGTGTGATCTGGAGAACGCAGTGGAAACAGAGGACTTACTGCAAGAAAAGGTTGGTTCGAGAATTTTAAGAAGGAAAATAATCTCCATAATGTGAGTATTTCTGGTGAAGTCACCTCGGCAGACCACATTACTGCAAATTAGTATCCTGATAATTTTAGGAATCTCATTGATTACTCAAGGGAGCAAGTTTTCAATGCCGATGAAACCGGAATTTTTTGGAAGAGAATGTCTTCGCGCACTTTTATCTCAAAGTCCGAAAAAACTGCTCCAGGATTCAAGATCAGCAAAGAGCACATTACCATTCTTTTAAGTTCTAATGCAGCTGGCAATTTTCGCGTGAAACCTATGCTGATTTACAGAACCCACGCTCTGTCAGAAGGTAGAAATGATACCCTGATCGCTGCTACCACTGCTTGCAGAACCCACGAGCCGTCAGGGAAATTACAAAAATCACCTGCATGTGTTTTGGCAGTCCAACCGAAAGACATGGGTAGGTCGTAATATTTTCATGGACTAATTTCAGAACTGTTTTGTTGTAGAAGTCGAAAAGTACTTTAAAAAATTAAACTTAAAAAGCCTAAAAAAATTGACTTTCAAAGTGCTTCTCGTTTTAGACAGTGCTCCTGATCATCCTCGGGAACTCAAATCTCCTCATCGAAACGTAGAAGTTTTATTCCTCCCGCCAAACACGACATCCCTCCTCCAGCCTCTAGATCAGGGTATCATTTCTACCTTCATTATTAATTTACCTTTATTACCTACCTTTATTAATAGAAATGATGGAGAAAAACAATTCTCTCTCTGTAATGGATCACTGGAAAAAGTTCAGCAATGCCGAGTGCATAAATATAATTAAAGAATCACTTGAAGAGCTGAGGCCATCAACATTGAATTCATGCTGGCCGAAGCTCTGGCTGGAGGCTGTCAGTGAGTTCGGGATTTCCCCAAATTGACGATGAAATTAATCACATTGTTTCCCTTACACGAAAACTAAAAGGGGAAGGATTAGAAGACATGCAGCTGACGGATGTTGAAGAACTTTTAGGCTCACATAAAGAGTTAAGTGAGGAGGGGTTGGAGAAACTTCTCGCACAAGGAGGAGTAAGAGGCTGAAGAAGAGGAGGAAGAAGAGCCTGCGACAGAAATAACATTGTCAAATGTCAACAAAATGCATGATATGGCCACAGAATTATCAAATTTTGTCTTTGACATTGATCCCCAAATAGATCGTGGTTTGCTCTTCAAGGGAGGCTTAGATGAATTGCTGTATCCTTATAAAGAACTACGAAGTTATCTAAGGAAAACAATAAGCCCGCCAACCATCTTGTCATTCTTCAGCAAAACAGGAAATGCTGAAATGAAAAGTACAGAAGGACTTTTGTCAACGGAAACCTTTGGATACCCCAGTGATCCCGACACATTAACTGCTGTTACTAACTCAACAGACGCAGATCATTAATAATCAAAGCAAATCCAAATAAGTGAAATGATATTTTCATTCATTAATTCTTTATTAACGAATTCCCACAATTGTAAAATTGTTATTAGGTTATAATATTCAGTAGATGTATTTGTGTTGGGAAATTACTTAGATTCTTCGCTTGGTATAATTTACGTTACAGGACAGCGATGGAGAGACTCCATTTAGTACAAAAGTTCTAATACAGAGGGCTCTATTCTCTCTGCTCATCTTTTTCGAAGTAGTTATCGGCGCTATTGGGATACTGTATGAGAGATCGCATTAAAAAGTGTGGGGAAACATGTGTACATAAATTTATACGTGCATTATTATAGTGAAAATAAAGTAATGCCAAATTTTACACACGGTATGGCTGCTCATGAAACCTAACCCCTGATTCCACATATACATAATGGTTTGCCAACTGTGGTTATGCCAACTGTGGAGTTTTTCAAAAACCTACCCCCCGCGGTTGACGAGGGATACCTGTGCAAAATTTCCAGTATTATGAAATTATGAATCTTAATCCTATTCCCCATAGAAACAAAAATATTTTTATGAATGAGCAGTAATACCCATTGATTCTCAAGAGTAAGAAATAATATACATGGTAGTTTGACGTTTACAAAAAAGAATCTGACATTCATAACCTTAACGGTGACTGCTTCAATATCCAAATTTTAATGGATAACTTATAGCAGCAACAAAACCACTTTGAAATCACTGTCTGCTCAGTGACACTTCGTCACATCAATTCTTTTGTTGCCGAATCAAAGTGACTAAGACAGTGATGATCTCAATATTTATTGGTAATTGCATAAATTATAGCTGCTATAATACTACTTTGGAATCACTGCCCCTTCTGTGACACTTTGCCTTTTCAGTCTATTAATAACTCAACAATGGCAACATGGGTAAAGCTAATAGCACAGTTTCAATGTTACGTTGCGCTTTTAATTAATCAGCTATTCATTTACAGACAGCAACTGAGAAACTGATATTAATTGGATTTAAATGAAATCCTATGAGAATCTTACTAATTTTAATTTGAACGATGCTGTTTGAAAAGGAAAATAAAATGAATAGAAAGAGCCTTGAAGAATAAAATAAAGAGCCTTTTTTGAACTTGTTACATCAAATTTGCATAAACTAAAACATGATTCCATAAGAATACTTAATGAATCAGCTGTGATCATTCATTCACTTGTTAGAAGTCAGATTTTCTATAAAAATCAGTGTATCTAAAGTCAAATTCTACTCTATTAATTTTGTCACATATTAAATTTCTAAGCAGCGAAGAGGTTTTTCCTTGGAATCAATCTCCTGGCTTGCGGCAATTATGACAAGAAGTGATATGATGTGTAATTTACTTGTCATTAATTAGAAAATGTTAGATTTCATATCTTTGCACATTACTTGATTGTTATTATTACCTACACATAGGAATTAATTCCAAGGCACAGCTACAACACACGAAAGATTGAAGAGAAATATCTGTATAAAAAAATACATTGATACAGTCTGTTTTTACAAATAAAATTTTTGGTCACATGAACTTGGTAATAGTGAGATTCTGCTGTATTGGTACAATAGGGGGTTCTGTTTTGCATGTGTATGTCTATAACTTATGCCAGAATGCAGCTGTGCTTCTCTCCTTATTGTTTTCCTGCTTGCATTAACACACTCAGTAGTTCTTGGATTCAACCATTTTTTTAGGAGGAACAGATACCTGGCAGCTCTGTTATGTCATACCTCAGGGATGATATGGGTCTTGAGCAAAGAGTAGGAAGCTGTGGAGGGGGCATTGAGGCAGGATCAGGTCAAGGAGTTCCTGATGAAAATTATCCTGTTTTACAGGTAAAAGCCATAGGTGGAAATCTTGTGTTCTAAATGGGTTTTGTGGGGGGTTTTCTGTAGCAGCTCTGCTGGGTTACAGGTTTGTGTGCCGGATTCTTGATCAAAGTAGGTATGTATTTAGATTTAGAATGAGAGGAAACTGTCCTCATTCTAATTGTATTTTTTTTAAATATGGTTAAATTAAACTTATGGCAGAAATTTTTTCTTATAAGTGGTTGTGGTTCATGATTTTTTTCTATTCTGGTGGTGAAGATAGTTTTCTCATCAACTGGTTGAGTCACCAGATTCAGTACCTATGTATTTAGCCACTTTTTTCTTGAGCCCTCTACACTGTTTTTCTTTACATAGAGGGAAAGAGACAATGATGGGCCTACCCCTCCACAGGGGAAGTTTCCATACTGTGCTGTCTTAGATGTTTAGATTTGCAGTTGCTATTTCAGCATGCTTGAGGAAGACTCAAATTACTGTTACACAAAATTACAGGCTTTATTGTCTTCATTTCTGACGAGCTTGATATCAATGAACACTCAGGAAACTTCAGTTGCCATACAACCTTATTATACAGTTGTCAAAAGCAATCCCCAAAATACTTTTATTATTGTACAAATGAATTTCTCCTCATTGTTTGCTTTGTTCTCAAGTATAGTTACATACTTGCCTCCCCTTTATAAATTTAAGGTTCATCAACACATCCAACATCTCAGTCCCCAGCATCAGCAGCAAGCCCATGAGGATGTCATGCAGTGGGGAATTCCTATTGGTGTGGGAGGTACACCAGGTGCAGTTGTCCAAAGGGCTCAATCTACATCCTGCCTGGATCTGGTAACAGCCTCAGAAGCTGATAAACTGAGGTGAATTAATTTAGTGATTTATAAAACAAATCTCGTTAGAATCTTTAATTGTTTCTGGTGTGAAGTGCTGGCAGTCTTGTTAATTATTTTATTGTGAATCCTTCCCCTTGAGCACAAATTGTTTGGTGAAATTATGAAACTTAGATAATGCATGTTTATTTATTTAGCTGTCTAATATAAGAGAAATGAGCCGCTTTGGTGAACAGTTGTTCAAATTAAAAGAATGTGATTGTATTGTGTGAGAATTTTGTAGTTCCGACATAATTGAATTTTGTGTCTCCAAAGCTTTTTTTTAAATTATAAAATATTATATTTATGCTACGTGATGGTTACAATCATTTAGGAACCTCGCTGTGAACTAGTTGAAACCCAGAGAATTCTTCACCGCTTTGTCATTAGGAGGAGGCTATATGCTTTGTTAACCCTTAGAGTGCCGCATGACAAGATATCATATCATAGTATTTTTATGATGGTACTGATGACGTGTTATCACATCATGGGTACCGTGAGTGTTCCAGCTTGAATACTTACGGTACTGTTGACGTGATATGACGTCATCAGCACCAGTGTAAAGACATCCATGAATTGCTATCAAGTTATGCCACACTGAAAGAGTTAAATGATGTTTATTATATGCTATGGTGTTTATTATAATTTATGAAAGCACGTAGCATCACATTGAGGGATCCGGGTGAAAATACCAGTCAGAGAAAATGAATTTTAGCATATATTTATCTCTTACAGTATTAATTATTGATTAAACATTTTTTTGGTGGCATTAATGTACATATATTACTAAATATCTTTCATGCACACTAAGGAAAATTTGTGCATTCTACGACAAACTCCCAGTATTTATGTACCATTACAGTATCACATTAGTGGTGGCTGCAGTAATCAACTAATTTACCAAAGTGAAGTATATCATTGATTTAATAACTTTCTAGGAAATACATCCATGGATTAAAAAAGAAAATACTTGAACCATGGTGTAATACATAGCAGTGGGGATATTGAGGTCATTAAAATGCATTTGAAGGTGTATGGAATGGATAATTTGTGAAGTTACTAAATCAAAAACAAGTAATCTTAACAAGTAATCTATAATTATGTATGGTCCTATAGAAACTTGATTGCACTCACCAGCAGAGTTTGAGATCATTGAGGGTGAAACTAGACTTGATGATTGGGCAGATGTGCCAGAAGACTCACACAGGGACCTCGGGAGGAACCCAAACCCCTTTGTCCCTCCCCCCTTGCATGCTTTACTCTTCCTGACATTGTATGCTTCACAGGAGAGTGCAACTGAGTTTTGCTTCACCTATATCTTGAAACATGGGAATTGAAACAATTCTAGAAAAGAACTTGCCTTATTCTAAAATTGATGTACAAATTGTGCGTGATAGTCAATTTAGATTGATTATTTTTTGCTAAAAATTGGGTTTAGGTATTATGCGTCAAGAGATCATGTACTCTCTTTCTTGAACTGTAATTACACAGTACAGGAATCATTAATTGTGTCAGAAAAACAAATTACTGGCTACAACCATGTCCATCTGTTATTACATCAGGATATACATAGGCATTGCTCATGAATTTAGTGTATGTAATTGTTTCAAGTGTCTTGATTTTACTTTCTCTCCTGTCCAGGTCTCTTCTCCCTTCGTATCGTCCAGCTCCAGACTATGAAACTGCTATGCAGCAAAAGTATGGAAGTGGTGATGGAGGTGGTAGGGGGCACGGGGATGAAGTTGCTGGTCGGGAGAGTGGAGGAGTCAGTGGGGAAGCGTTAGGCCGGTTAGGAAGAATAGGGGACGGTGGTGCAGGGGCCATTCTCCACACCAGCCATATGGGTCTTCTGTACAGTAGTCAGCCTGAGATACATCAAACGCACCTTCAAGAAGTAAGAGATGCTCCACCGTGCCTGTCACTGTCAGTCCGGTTAGCTTTCCTGTGAATATTTTATTTAAGTGTTTATCTGGTTGCTAGGGTCTTGTAGGTGAAATGCTTTTGTAGGGTTGCAAATATTCTATTCTGTTGATTTGTACCATGATTAATGTTATAATTTTAATTGACTTGAATTAAACAAGGGAAATTACTGTTATGATAAAATATTCAACCCTAAATTTTTAACTATGGTTTTAATTTCTAAAAATTCCACTTGTGACTAAAAAATGACTGGAAAATGGAGATTTTCATTACTGTGAAATGAATAAGTATCAGTTGGAAGTAATTGGTCCATTGTCTGACTTGGAGAGGGTCTTCACTTTAATTGTTCTCTCTTATGGAATTGCTGTATATATTAGGAGCTGGGGCTATTTATTCTTTTTGGAAGGATGGATCATGCTTGGATGTTTCACCCACATTTTTTCATTAATTAAAATTGAATATCCTTGAGATGCCATGAGTATTTTAAATTTTACTTCGAAATATGATTGCACTGCTGCAAATTAGGTCTTATTGTGATGAACCTCTTGCGAAATATCATGACTGAAATTAGTCTTGAGACTGTGTTATTAGCATTTGTGTAATGTTATTTGTCTTGTGATTCTTTGCTTTCTTCCACCCCAGCCTTTTTCCTTTCCCATCTCTTTATCATTCCTGATGTCCCATGTCCTTCCAATTGGCCCTCAGTTTCCTTGTATGAGAGTATGTTGTGGTAGATTGGTGTGATATCAGCCCTTTTGCTGCACTGGAATGCCAATAATAACGATGATGAGATATACTCACCTATGCGTCATGGACAGGTAAAAAGTACACTGATGTTTCCTATGCTTAATGGCATCACTTTTGTCCTAGGTCCGTGGAAGATACGGGAGCGTTGTTGGTCACTACCCGAAGCAGTATCCAGACGTTGCCAGAGTGATGGAGGGAATGTACTTGAGTGGAGCCTCACGCATTGGTGGTGGCACTGGTGAAGCTGGGGCCGGTGACAATCACCTCTCAAAGAGGAATGGTGCCTTGCAGCCTGCAGCTCAGGTGGTTCACACCCATAGGTATGGGCAGTATACAGTGTTTTCTTAGAAGGAATTGCTTCTTGGACTCAATTATTGCCCTGTGAAACTTGCCTTTTAGCATAACTAATTGAAACAGTGATATTCTTGTTATTTGGGTAGTTTTCCTCTAAATTCAAGAAAAAAGTTTCCACTCAAGTTATTTTAAGTCTTTTATGTCATGTACGTGCGATGTGATGTGTACATTGATTAGGTTAAAGTACATCGATCATAGATATTTAGTGAAATGAATAATGATTGGTGTAATGTATGATGGATTAAAGGGTTTTTCATTGATTTGAAGTTTAAAAGGTAATGAGAACAAAGTTAGTCATGGTTTAGGACTACAATGAAATTTTTTTTATTTTAAAATTTTATATTGCAGAAGTTAAGCTATTGAAGTTCTCTTGTAGTATATATCTTTAAAGCTCTCCTATCTCAGATTATTGCATTCCTTGGAGATTAAAGGTTTCCTCAGGCCCTACTGTTGAGTTATAATGCTATTCATTATAGTGAGTTCTCTATATCACTCTTTGGACCAATGTTTGCTGTTGTTAGTAGGAATGGATGAGTAGGTTTTCTCTATTTTTGGTTTATTTTTGTCTACTGGTGTAAAAGTGGCCGTACTCATCAGTGTGATGTTACTAATGGGTAATCCCTAAACATACATAATGTGTTACACTCTTTGTTCCACCGTCCCGTTAGTTATCCCCAGATTGTATGGCAAACAGCAGTTTGATAGGCACTGAATTATCAGCTCATGTGTATGAGATTATTAATTAATTAATGTTGTGAGTTTGTCTGTGATGAAAAATATGCAGATAATTAGCAGTCACAAAATGGTTAATTTTACTGTGAACTACAGAGAGTGACAGTAAAAGGTTTCACATTATTGTTTTTCCAATGAGTTACATTTGATTGCATATCCTTGGCATTTGTGAATTGTTCCTGTGCATACAGATGGTACTATAAGTGCTAAATGATGCTCCGAGGTTAATGTTCCTCTCTAACATCATTTCAGTACTCCTGATCTAGATGTCGTGGATGGGCATTTGGCCCGGGATATACACCAGATCCTCCACCTTTACAAACCACCCCCACCATATCCAAGTGGAGCTGGTGATGTGGGCTGGGGTGGTGTTGGCCATCGTGGCGTTGCTTGCCAGAGTAATAGTACTCCTGATTTGGCCACTGCAACAGGGCATGCTGGTTTAAATCATGGTGGCCCTACATTGGCAGCTGAATCTGGACTGGCTATTATTCAGCAGAGGCCATCTTTTGTGGCCATGCAGGCATGTAGCTACAAGGTAGTGTTTATTTTAGTAATCATTTTATTCATTCATCATTTGATATTCAATCTTAAGATTGGCTGACTTAATCCCTCCATCATTCCCTGCCTAATGCTAGTTGTCTCACTATCTAGTAGCGCTTTCTAAGTACTTATCTCTTCATTTGGTCCATGTAATCATTCCCAAGTTTTCCTCATGGGACTTTCCTCACAATATCTCATTCAATTTCATTCTCCACTAACCCATTGTGCTCTAATGTGGGTCCAATTCATCTGGTTCTTCTTTTCTGTATCGTGCTCCATATGGTCCTTTCCTATTCAGTAAGCTGCATCATTTCTTATTTTGTTAGTCCATTTTATCTTCAGTATCCTCATCAAGCACCTGATTTAAAAAGCTTCTAGTCTTTTCTGATCTGTTTTTCTAATGGTGCATGCTTCAAATCTGTAGTGCCATGCTCAACACAGAAGTAGAGTATTATGTGTTTTTTAGAATTTTCTTTAGTAATTTGATTATTAAGCTGTGGTCAGACTAGGCTGGTTTCTGGCTGTCGGTCACTGCCCGATGGTGGCAGTACTAGCAGCCTGTGGAGAAATAGGGTTCACACTTGAATCTGCAATGTGAGTACAAAGCAGCTAGTATAGGGGCTGCTATTTGCAGAATTATTTGGGTGGAGATTTCTCAGGTTTCCTAACAGTTTATTTAGTTTAATACAACCAATATTTCGATGGCAGACTCAGCCATAACCTGATAATGATGGCTGAGTCTCCTGTCAAAATGTTGGCAGTATTTGGAAACATCGCCCAGTGTGAAACCTGATAAATCTTTACTCAAATGTTCAACTTCAGATGGGAAACACCTGCTATCTGGCATTAATTCTCTGTCATAATACACTACTTGTGTACAATTTCTCCAGCAGGCTGCGACCAGCAGTTTCAATACATTAGTATCATCATTACTTGATGATGCCATCATATTAGCATCATCACTTAATGATTTTACTAATGTATTGAAATCCGGGTTGTGCATATGTGTTTGAATTCTGTAGTGTAGAAAAAGTTTCAATTAAATATGACTATGGAAATATACCACAAAGATACCAAAGATATTGTTATATTTGTGGCTTTAGGGTCTTCCATCCGCATCCTCACCAGTTGAATTACAACCATTTGAAAATAGATGAAGTTTTTGCCACCGATAATACAATAACACAACATTGAGTGGTAATGACAGGAAAATCACTCAGCTTACTTGCTTGTGTTTTTAAGCAATTTAAGATGCATGTATTTAAAATAAACCTATGGCTGCAAAATATACAAATATTGTTCCAGTATCATACCGTATATTTCCGCAGATAAGACGACCATGAGATAAGACGAGGTGTAAGTTTTCGTCAAATTTTTATAGTTTAAGCCCTCACAGACGACCCCCAAACTATCAACAGCCGAAAGTGAGGATGTGCTTGAGGAGCTATTTGCCTCAGATGATGAATTTGAGGATTTTGCAGGATTTTAAATACACTGATTTGAAGTGAGTGTTTTGTTTTATTTTATGATGATTTTAATTTTATAAATTTCAACCTTATTTTTTTTGTATCTGTCCTATAAGACAACCCCAGATTTTGGGGGTCTTTTCTAATGATTCAACTGTCGTCTTATCTACCGAAATATATGGTTCTTATCTACCGAAATATATGGTTCTTGATTTCTTCCAAAATTTGAAACTGCTATTTTTGTTACTTGTGGGTTTATGAGAAAAATTAAGGGCACTAATAAAAGTATAAGTAATGGTAGCGGGCATGACTTCGTGGAAATCCTTCATAGTATTGATAACCTTGATAATGTTACTCTGTCACAAAACCATGGTCGGTAAAAATAAAACCTTATGTGGAAACAGCCAAGTTGTAATTTCTTCAGATGCTCCTACCATGAAGGATTTCCACGAAGTCACGCCCGCTACCATTACTTATACTTTATGTGGATGTACCTTATGCGGAAACAGCCAAGTTGTAATTTCTTCAGACGTTCCCACTAATAAAAGCTTATGAAATGAAAATGTATGAATGAAATGAATGAAAACATTCTTTTTTCTCTATGCATTTAATGGTTTTTGCAAGGGTTTTTAAAAACTGTTATGCACTATGGAATTCTAACTGTGGAATGAGATTTTGGAGGGAAAACTAATGTGTGATTGAGAATAAAACTTAATTGTCATAGTTTTAGTTGAACTTATCAGTTGGACTATCAAGGCTTTCACTTTTCTGTGTCTATTTTTGCTACCCTCTTATCATATTGTAGTCTCATAGTCAGCTATTTATGCTTGCTTATTGTTAGGTTAGTGAATCCAGCCCAGATCTGGTTTCTACCAGGGGTGGGGTCGGGACTCAAGGGTATCAAGCAGCCAATGCTTATGCAGCTATCATGGCAATGCCTTCCCATCAACAAGAGCAAGATTATCAACACCAGTATCATAATCAAGTTCAGAGGTAAGTGTAAAATGACACATGATATTTGCAACTGCAATGTGTACCTGCACTTTCACTCAAATAACATTAATTGCCCTTAAGGCACAATTCAAAGTGATTTTTACTGGCATTATGGACAGATATAATTTAACCATATGGGATTTAATTTCTTTTATTTCTCATCAAAATTATGGAAATGTCTGGAGGAGATTATTGATAGCCGAGGTAGAAAATAACCACATTGTTAGTATTAAAAGTCAATTGTATTACACTAAATAGAAATCACCAGAGATTGGCAATCATTTTCCATGGCCACAAAATGATAATGGATCCAAAGTATATTGAATGAATTAATATCATTATTGAAGAAATTGATTTTTACCTCATTGAGCTCCATCATCACATACGTCTCAGGCATCATGGACTCTTTACACAGTTGCTGTTCATGGTAATGGGTCTTGAGCAGACAATTTTGATGCTAAGCTATCAGTAAAATTCATCTGTGATGTCGTGTACTCCACCCAAGTTCAGTCAACTGACGAGGTGCAGTGTGTGCTACTAGATAACTACAGAAAAATTCCCTTTCTGTCAATTGAATTGGTGGTGGATGATTTCAATGAGCCTGCTCACTAAACTTAGGAAGGATTACAAACAATGCTTGACTAAGGAATGTGTGTGTCCAACAAGTCGTAAAGAATGGGTTGAGATGGCAATGAAATTGTCAATTGAGCTTAGTCAGTGTAATACCGTATTTACTCGTGTAAGCCGCACACTTTTTTCCCGGAAATGTCGGTGAAAAATGGGGGTGCGCGGCTTACATGAATCCTCCAGATTTTCATGCAAGCCGTGCACCATTTTACCTCAAATTCCTGTCGTTATTTTCTCCAAAGTGAATGTATCGATGTGAATTGGTAAGTATGGTGTGGTAGTAAACCCGTAGAATATTTTGAAGCAATTAGAAATAAAAATCATCGTTTATCAAAGTCTAAGTGTACAGCGATACTTGAAGAAAGGCAATATCAGAAACACCACGTGACAAAGCACTTACCATGTATAGATCGTACATAAGATAATATATTTTAGGACTGATATGTATTCAAATCTGTACCTACATTGTATCCTGTAAGCTGCCGCAAGGGGGTGTGGTGCCGTGTCTCAAAGTCTTTTCAAAATCATAACCGGAGTTTGTTTCGGTATCACGTATCTGTAGCAACATTTCTCACGTAATAGATAGCCACTTCTACATACACATTAAAGCTACATTGTGAAAACACGGAAAAGTATTTTTTACGTGGTGGCAAGACTCGTATGCTCAGAGATTGTACCTTCTTACTTCACATGCTTTTCTGTCAGTGCTATCTGCTCCATGCATGAGAGGAGTAAATGAGTTCGAGTAATTTGGCATTTTAAAATAATTTGCAGTTACCACCCTAAAAATGAATTCTGAAGTGAAATTGCGATCGTATCCTGTGAGTACAAAGCTACATACTATAAGCGCTGCTGAAAAAATAGGAAATCGAGCTGCTGGAAGGAAGTATGGTGTATCTAAATCGTGCATCAGAGACTGGAGGAAGATGAAGGAAAAACTGCAATCTGCAAAAAAAGTATGAGAGGTTTTAGGGGTAAAAGTGCAAAATACCCTGAACTAGAAAAGTGACTGGCTTCATACATCTTTGATTGATGACAGTATGCATATGCAGTGTCAACAGAAATGTGCCTGGTGAAAGCAAGAGAAACAGCGAGAGAATTAGGTGTTGCTCCGGCAGACTTTAAGGCAAGCAGAGGATGGTTACAACGATTGTTTATCAGAAACGGACTGTCAATTAGGAGAAGGACGACGATTTCCCAGTGCTTACCTGATGTATATGAAGATGAGCTGGAGAGCTTTCAGAGGTATGTAATTCAGCTATGGAAAAAACATGGCTACTTATTGGGACAAATTGGAAATGCAGACCAAACACCAGTGTACTTTGAGATGCCATCAGAAACAACTGTGAATGAAATTGGCCAGAAGTCTGTGCAAGTAGGAAGTGGTGGGTATGAAAAACAGCCTTTAGCAGTGAGTTTAGTTTTTCCGTGTGTTTCGAAGATGTTCTGGTGTTGTTAAATCATCCCAGCCCACAGCTGCTGCACAGAAAGCAGACGAGACCACCGCACCGCTATCAGGCATCTATCAGGTACGGACGGCATTCTGCTTATATTTGTTGATTCGCTGACGGATGTCCATAATCGAATGATCACGGGTTGAAATTGTATATAGTTCTGCAATTATTTTAGTTGGATATTTCATTTCGAATGGATGCCATTTTTATAGCTGGATGATGTGATTGTATACAACTGTGATTACTGTGTGATGTTAGGAGAAAAAGATGCACACTAAAACGGGCTGTGCATCGTGACGATATTGAAACGTAACGCAATATATTCATGAGAAAGATGTACATCAACACTTAACTTAGGCACAGAATTTCTATTAAAGAACATGCATTCATGTTATGACAAAATGATGCAGGCTCAAGGGCAAAAAATTGAGTTTTTGATAAAAATAATTTTTTTTCCTCACGAGCCTGCCCAAAAACAGGGATGTGTGGGCTACACGAGGGCGCGACTTACACGAGTAAATACGGTGAAAGGAAAACAAGTCAAAAATAATAGATACAGTTTGGAGTTCACACACTAGGGATGAGGAAATGTTGCCAGCTTTATGACGACTCCCACTGTGGATATGGGATGACAGTCACACCAGTGAACTGACCCAGTAGTGGTGACAGCAGCGATGTATACTTGACATCACGTGTATTTGCAATTGGTCATATCTTCCAATTGCTATCATTCATGTAGTTATTTGTTTATTTTAATTGAGAATAAATAACTTTTTCTTTTTCCACTGTAACCTGAAAAAA
Organism: Ceriagrion tenellum; assembly: GCA_963169105.1. Taxonomy (NCBI): domain Eukaryota; kingdom Metazoa; phylum Arthropoda; class Insecta; order Odonata; family Coenagrionidae; genus Ceriagrion; species Ceriagrion tenellum. The sequence goes on along the minus strand of OY720636.1, from coordinate 56,163,284 downwards.
GGGGCTTTTAACACATTGTGACTAATATTTTATACAGCTTTCCATATATTTTATGTCTGTACCACTTTTCATGGTCCCGAAAAATGGGGCTCTTTAAATCATATAAATTTTTCTGCTTCAACCTCCTAAATGTTACTTTAGGTTAAACCAGAGTGCTCTGCCTCAACAGCAAAAGCAGCAGCAATTTCGACAAGCTTTTGACACAATTCCTGAGCCCATTTATGAGAATGTTCCTCTACCATGGGCTGAGGGTGGGAGGGTTGAGGAGGGAGAGGACCCCAACAGTCGAAAAGGACAAAACGAAACAGGCGTTGAGGGTGGTCGCAGTGCGACACCATTGGCCCAGGCATGTGTCAGCGATTATGGCTCTGGAAGAGGGAGCAGTGCATCTACATCAAATCCAGAGGGAGCCACCCCTACTCATGGAAGTGTGTCCTCATTGGCAGCCAGCTCTTCTGCACCTCTCCAAGGACTTCCACCTGAGGGAGGTGGGGGCGGAAGAAATAAGAAGAAGCGAAGGGGGGTGGAGGGTAGTGGCGAGAAGCAGGGGAGGCACCGGAAGTGGGGTGGCCTCTTGGCAGTTGGCCGTAGTAAGAACAGGTCAAAGGTCAGCGAGGCTGAGTCATGGGAACCTGGAAGCACTGAAGAAGGAGTCGGGGAAGAGAGCATCATACTTGGTTTGCTGGCCATGCCTAAGGAGAGAGTGGTAAGTACTTCTGGTATAATATTTTCACTTGGTTTTACTACTTGTCAATCATCCAGCACCAATATCTGCTTCAATGGTTGTGTTTAGTTTTTAACTACAGTAAAACCTCCATATAACGAATTCGCCAGGACCAGAAAAATGATGACTTCATAGTACGGAGATGTGCAGGTTGCGTTGTCGCATGGGCAGCCAAGAGCTAGTGTTGCTTTAGGATGCGACTCACATTAATTTCGCAATCCAGTTTCCACGGACATAATAATCATAACTCTAAATCAGTATACCAATTACGATTACTCTCGGTAATTGATGGTGAAATTAATATGATAATCCATTCATGTTCCATTTCAAAGTAGATTTGGCTCTCGCTAGTATTTAGCAATAATTGAACCCTCACCCAGTTACAATGCTGTTTGTTTTCCTTTTAGTACATTAACTAAATACATCCTTCTTAGTTCTTCATGGACCTTTCCCCAGGAGAAAATATGGGCTGTTTTCAGTACTAAAGCTACGGAACAACGATTATTAGTGATTCAAGAATGATCTCATGTGTAAACAAAATCGTATTTAAAATTATGTAAGACTCCTACAACACCCTACATAAGAAAATGTAAGAGAGCCTAACCTCCTTCCCATTCACGTCTTGCGAAGTATTTGAATGACCCCTAATGCCCCATTCCAACTACCAACGTACGGATCATCGCACCAACCAATCGTGAGTTCCCAGGAGTATTGCCCCATTCACATCACTATCTGTTACTATCGTCCGTATGATTGTACAAATCACGTCTGCCTTCACACTATGATGATAACGTATGTGCTGCCCTCTAGCGCCAACCAGTTAATGAACAGTTTCTGCAGCGTATTAGAGAGAACTGAATGGCAAGCCACAGTTGTACTGAGACAGTAGCGAACGGTCAAGGAATAGAGGGGCGGAAAAGGTTCCCACAAATTTATGTGAATTTCTTCTGCCGAGGTTGGAGATAACAATTAAATTGCGGCCCTTTGTTGAACGTTGTGTCCCAATGAAGTTCTAAAACCACTCCTCTGTCTCTCCCCATCACTATCATTCACCTGCGCCGCAGCAAACGAAACCCGACACAGTAAGGTGATCCGATACTCTTTTAGAGTGAAACATTTGAGCTCTGTGCGAATCGTGAACAGTTGTACTCGAAACCATGGCTGAGGGTTTTTTTTTGCAAGAAAGGGTAGTAACAACCCTCACGCTGCGATATTAAATTTCTTTCATCTGGGGCCAGGTGCAACTTTGAGTTTTACATTACACAGCAAGAATGATTCTTTCTCAGGTTTCCTACCGGGTTAAAAAGTTACACAAAAATTTTTCTCGAGATTCTTATCAGATTATTCGAGAATGATGAGATGATAATGAGAAGGGAGTAATGATGAGAAAGGAGTCGTGTCTCGAAACGTGGGAAGCTATGAAAATAATGGGTCAGGAAAGTTAATTTGTAGTTTTCCATAGAGAAGCTTTACATTTCACCACTAATTTGGACGGCTACGTCATTTTCAAATTTTTGAGTGAAAATGACACACGAAAGTAAAAAAGAGCGGAGGAGACTTGCAGGCCGGGACCCCAACCTGGGTTGGGGTCCAGGTACCTAAAACAATCGCCTCGGCTAGCCGAATTTTAGAAATACCTCAGGCTATCATAGAGGTATTAAAAAGAATATTTTACCGAAAAAAAGACCACGCTGGATAGTCTTTGAATCAATACTTCTTTTTTTATTTTATTCGGAACAAATTCATTATAATTTAAGATCTTTTGGATGAAAATAATTATTAAGGCACGTGAGTGATTAACTTAGCGGCTATTTTGGGGTTATAACGGTAAAAAAAAAAAACAGGTAGTATCTGTGTATTGTGTTGCTCGTGTGCCCTGGTGCAACCCTCACCAGCACAGCTATTTGCCTCGACACTACTGGAAATTCAAAGCAATATAGCTATGCTCTCTCTTCATCTATGGTGTTCCTTGCTCTTTGCTGTGTCTGGTGTACAGTGTGTGGCATACTTAGCTTTTCCTGCTTTTTTGAGCATAACATAGCGCTGTGCCGGTGTGTCACAGGCTACAGGCATTTCAGCATTACCTCTATGAGAAACCTTGCAAGCCACCTCAGAGCTGTGTAGCAGGGGAAAGCCAAGTTACATCAGATTGTATGCCTAAAAATCAACGCAATACCATTGTGTTTGGATTTCAATCAATCAGAAATCAGAAACAAGTATCATGATTATTATATGCTTTCCATAAATGTTCAAGGAAAGCATTATATTATTGAAATTAAGAGTCCATGTGATAGTAATACTTGCCTCGGAAGACCCTTCGAGGTCTCAAAGCATGTTTCGTAACATAATACAAGCGGAGATAAAGAAACTCTGACTCGGGGTGAATTTCAGACTTATCTCAATGGGAGGCAAGAAAGGCTCCTCAGGTTTCTGTAGGTTAGGGGGAAGGGCAAACAGCGAACTGGAAGTAGTCATGCTCAGTCAGGGGCACAGGGGCCCAAATCACTGCGCAGGCATTGCATTATCACAGCTGAATGCCAGAGAATTGTCGGGATATGGTCCACTAGTTTCCTGATTTCTCGAATAATAAGCAAAACATAAATACCAGAAGGGTACGAATGATAAGAGAAGGGTTTATCGGTGGGTTTACATTTCTATCGCCGAAATAATCCATCTCATGGTTGAGTACTGCGCCGGGGAAAATGGTTGATTTTGGGTAAACGTATGCATTTATATTTCTGATATGCAAAGTACCTAGATAATCAAAATAGAACCCATGCTATATCTTTACTCTCTTTCTCTTCATTAGTGAAAACTGTAAGTTTTTATCTGTCAGCGATCAATCATATTAGGGAAAATGCCAACGGTCTGCAAATGCTTTTTTTGCGATGTAGCCTACTCCCTTAAAATTTTGAATGAAACTTAATTAATACCACTCATCGCAAAGATAAGAGCTGAAGGAATGTGTTCAGGTTTTGCATCCGGGCCATTCACTCAGATCATACTGAGACAATGCTCTCATTAACGGCGGGAAAAATCACCCGAACATTACGTCACTGTAGAGAGAATAGCCGAACATTATCTCGATGTTGGCTGCAACACTAATAACAATCATATGTACAAAGAAAAATGCTTTTTAAGAAATAAATTCGTTCAAAAGAGGTCACTTCCATGTTCGGGCCCACACATGGACTTCGTGGTACGGAGGTTTCGTTCTTATAGAGGTTCATTATGGGAGGTTTTTTTTGCATGCATTATGTATGGGAAGGGCCCAGGACCGGGTGCATTACTTTGTAATAGGGAGGCTCCTCTAATCCATAGCAATCTTTTGCAGGAGACAGAGGGAGCCATAAGCTTAGTTGTGTGGATATGCAGTGTCCAAGAATTAATCTTTTATGCAACTCTTGGAATGGGTTCCAGTAAAAAATAGGATAATCTGAAGAGGATAACTGCAGAAGGAGCAGAAGAGTCAACTGATGGCTAACACGACGAATACTATAGATTATGACAGATATTAGAAAACTAAAAGAAGAAATACAAGAAACCCAGAAACATAGGTGAGGCAACCCTCTACAAGAAGCATAGGAAACAAGTCAATCGAGAGTTTGGGAAGGCTAGGGAGATTTGGATCAAAAGCTGTTGTGAGGAAGTTAATGAAAACATGAAGCAGGGGAACACCGAAACAGCATACAAGCTAGTGAAGCAACACTTCAGAGAGATCAAAAAGCAACGAGATCAAGGATGTAAATAGGAATATGCTGATAGAGGGTGACGACATTGTGACTTGATGGAAGTAATACATCAAAGAACTGTACCAAGGGTCAGCGCTGCTGGAAGAAAACCTATTGACCAAAGACGAGACCAAGGTTGATGAGGAATAGGGGCCCACATGTACTGAGGAGGCTACCATCCGGTTATATTTTCTTTTCCTCTCTCATCCTCTCCTAAAATTCCACTGCAACCCAAACCACTGCCGCTATTTCCACGGTCTTACTATGCTATCTTCTTCCTCAGTACATTGATTTTTCTTCAGTTTCGTCTCTCCTCCCTTCAAGTCTGTTAACCTCAACTGCCTCTTTCTTTTCTTTCCATAATTGTTTGCTGAAGCATCCCTAGATTCCACCTCTGTTGAATTATTAACTCTGGTATTCCCAATTACGCGTCCCTAGTGACGGCTTTTGACGCTTATTGTTCGGTTGACCTTGCGGCCATATTTATACCATTACAAGGACTTTCAAAGGAGTGTAATGATTGTGATACCATGATGGCACCAAACTTTCAGTCTAGTGCCACATGCATAATAAATACTTAAACGAATAATAACCCGAAGGATGGAAAAGAAAATTGAAGACAACGTCTCAGAGAACCAGTTTGGATTTACGAGGAACAGAGGTACCAGGGAGTCCATTGTCTGGCTCAGGGTAATGGTAGAGAAAGCAATATGTGTTAAAAAGTCATTTTATATACTTAGAACAATATATTGTACATTGCATTCATAGACCTGGAGAAAGCCTTCGACAATGTTGAGTGGAGAAAAATGTTTGGGCTACTGGGAAATCTCAGAATGAATTACCACGACAAAAGAATAATGTGCTAACTAAACCAGAAGCAAGACATCACAATGCGGATGAGAGACGGAAGACAGATGGAAGCTAAAATTAATGAAGGAGTTAGACAAGAATGCAACCTCTCACCAGCACTGTTCAACATGGACTTGGAGGAGGCAATGGGAGAATTATAAGAAATTTGACTGATTGTGAATGGAATGAAGATTAACAGAGAAGAAATTATCATGCTCTGTTTCACAGGCAATATGGCACTCATAGCTGGAAATCTGAATGATCTTCAAAGGTCATTAAATGCTCTTGGCCAAGTTCTCCAGGAATACAGCAGGGAAATAAATGAGACGAAGACTAATATTCTAGTATGCAGAAGAGAAGCTGAATGCAGAAGTCACACTGAGACGGGAAATTAGAGCAAGTGGATTTCCTCGCCTATCTCGGAAGTACCATCTCTGGGACAGAAGTACAATGGATATCAAGCGGAGAATAGCCAAAGCTTAGAAAGTATTCATGGTAAAAGAAAAATAGCTGTGCTTGAAGAAGATAGGACTACAAACTGGGAAACAATATGTGAAAACATTTGTGTGGAGTATAGCACTCTATGGATGGGAAGCTTGGGCCAATGTAAGAGAAGACCAGAACAGACTAGAAGTCTTCGAAACCTGGTGCTGGAGGAGGATGGTGAAGATAGATTGGATGGATGAAATAAGAAATGATGAAGTTTACACTATGGTAGAAGAGGAATGGATCATATGGAACATTATTCAGAAAAGGAGAACTAGATGGGTGAGACACTTTTTGAAGCACAATGGGTTTGTTAATAATGTAATTGAAGGAAAAATTGAGGGAAAAGTCACCTGAGGAAAACCAAGGAATAAGATCACGGACCAAATAAAGAGGAAATTACACAGGAAGATCTACGAGGAAGTAAGGGAACTAGCATTAGATAGGGAAGGGTGAAGGGCTACTGTCAACCATCTTAGGATTGAAAAACCAATGAATTGAACTTTTGTGACTTATGCTCATCACATTAACTTCCTTGCATTGGTCTTACTAATTTGCTACCTAACAGCATTTAAATTTCTTAGTTTCTAATCATGTTGATATATGCTGGGAATATAGTGGCAAACCTTGTCCAAGGAGCACTAGCTCATCAATAATTATCCAGGAATGGAGAGCTGGATTTAGGAACAAGAAGGAAGTTGTGGGTATTCATACCTTTTTTGGGAAGGCCTTAAAACTTGCAGCAGCAAGAATTGGGAGGAAGGTGACTGTTGAAAAATGCTAAGGAGTATTGTTCCATTAGTTGTGTAGGAAGTGTTGGAATATATTATATGCAGCTTCAGGGTTATAGCTGACCTTGTACTTTAACGACTCTATTCATGTTAAATTTTCCCTGAGTGATACCAATTCAGTGTTAAGGAGAGCAGGGTGTAAAGATTTTTTTTGCTTGTATTTGTAAACATATAAAGCTAGATAACCCATACAATGCAAAAAAATGATTTTTCTGTTGAAGTGCTTAGCTATCAAAAGTCATAATTCTTGTAAGAGTGGTCATTTTTAGTGAACGTATCTGAGAAAGAAATATATTACTTTGTTTTAATGTAAATGACACGAGTTTTTTGCAATTCTTTGGTGTTTGTTGATGTCAAATAATCTTGATTGCATTTCACAGTGTCAAGCCATAGAGAAGAAATTGGAAGGTGGCCAACTCTTTGTTGAATTTGAGAAATTACCAAGGAAGAGATCTGATGCTGTATTTACAACAGCACTTTTGCCTGAAAATGTTCCTCGAAACAGGTGAGTCTTGTTGGTAAATTAGTTTTGAGTATAGAAAAATGGTTTACTGTATCATAATGGAGTGGGGGTACCACAAGGATCAATGTTTATTCAGTAGCATTTGTTTGGTGTGGATTCTAATTCAGGAAAATAAAGTACACCTCCAAGGCATAAGTCATTCTACTAGCCATTTATCATAGAGAGTATGTATATAAAAATTCACTTATTATAAGCCAATTGTGAATAACTGAAGAAGAAGAAGGCATCACAATGAGGCATGTTATTCATTGCTGGATAATGAAATTGACATACCTAAGATCAATCATCTGTGTTTTATATGACTAAGGACAAACCATTAGACTGGATGATGAATTGTTACAATTTAAAATTGAAACAACTCTAGGGCTCCAAGTGGTAAGAATGCTTGATGCATGGAACTCCTCTTGGGTTGTTTCATATACTCGTTGAAGAAGAAAAGTTCTTATTTTAGAAGTAGATTGGATAATTTTATTGGTGACATGTTGATTTTATGCATTTCAGCTTGTTTTTTGTAAAAATTTCTGCTTGCTTTGTCAGTAAAACATTTTTATGCTTGTAATTGGAAGTGTGCGGAGTATAAGGATTGTTTATTTCAGATATCCTGATGTATTGCCGTATGAAGACAACAGAGTAAGACTGACTCCATCAAAGGATAATAAAACTGGGTACATTAATGCATCTCATATAAATGTGAGTATTCCACCTACCCTATGTATTACAGTGGCATGTGGTGTATCTGAAGTTTATTTTCGCTCTTTTTACTAGTGTCAATTCTCAGTTGAGTCTTTGAATTATCATCATTGGTTGTTGTCATTATATTTGAATTATCAGCATTGGTTGTTATCAATTCCAAGATTGGTTTCCAGCATCTCTCCACCACACTCTCCTCTTTTCCAGTAACTTCATTCCTACCTAAAGTATGAAGACTCAGCATTTTAACGTAAGCCATGTAAGGCTCTTTTCAAATTTCCCTTTCATAGCCATTGCTAAGGTTGTGAGAAAAATATGCTGTTGTCGAAATCAGAAAAAATGGATAATTTTGGATTTTGAAAACACATTTTCAAGTAAAAAATCATGCAATAAAAGTCATTGAAAGAATTCAATAATTGTGTGCTATCTAATGGTGAAAAAATCAACTCCATTCATTATCCTTGATTTTATGGAATTCAAAAAAAGCAAAAAGGATAAGTGTGTGCTGATTTCAATGCTTTTATCATTGGATTAAAATATATGGGTCTATTTTGCATACTTGGTCATTATGGTCAAATTGGTCTTGGTTAACTTGGTCTTTATGGTCAAAAGGTCTTTTTATATAGCTTAAAGAACAAGTTAGTATACATGCCGCTACCATTATAAATTTCAGGTCAATCATTTCAGTAGCTTTTGAGCAGAAGAGTTGCAAACTGAAGGCCACCACTATATTTTTGTATATTTAGAATTATTTGTATCATAATTTTCCCGAATCTGTCAATATGCTTTGAAATGCTATTTTCTTAATTTGTTGATACAAAGCAATGCTAAACTTAAATTGCAAATGTTAAATCATTAATTTATGAATACTAAACCTTCTCCTGCTAAAAATATAACAGTTTTGATTTCAACGTTGAACATGATGTAAAGTAATACATATTTTGTGTAAAGCAAGGATTCAACGTAAAGGTTTGTTCTAGTGAACATATCATTGCTCTGTGTTTTAAGACAACCTAAGGTAGCACATAAACTTACCCCTTAGCCTCTTGGTTTTAATATTTACTAATGTATTCCATTAGTAAGTAGATTGATAGTGGTTTTATTGCTTTTAAAGATATACTTTGTTGAGAAGTTTAGAGCACTGGTTTTCCATTTTATCATTATTGTCATACTTGGTGTTCATGTGCATCATTTGTAATTACTCCCTCTAGGTAATAACCAATCGGAGTAGTTCAACGCTGGGCTCACAGCGCCAGAGCCATCACTCCAAACGACAGCAGTTTGGTCAACATGGACAGCAGCAGAGGTGCCCCTACATAGCTGCTCAAGCACCACTCCCTGAGACACGAACCCACTTTTGGCGAATGGTGTGGGAATTCCAAGTTAACCTGATTGCCAGCCTCACTTCCCCGAACACAATGCCTTCCTCTGGCGGCTCAATACCTCCATCCACCTATGCACCCTATTATCCCACCCCATCCTCTGTGCCGGGGGAGCCCAAATGCATGGAATTTGGTGAAGTAAGTTTATTGGAAATCATGACATGACTAAAAAGAGAGAACTCTTAGCTCTATATATTAACTCGCATACCATGTATGATGTACCTTTGAAAATGATTGTAAGGCAGTCGAAACCTGGGTTGGGAATTAAAGTTTTAAGTGTGGAAAATACTAAGAGTTCTCTCTTTTTAGTCATGTCAGTAGTGTCATTCCACAAAGTTACGCCTTCAACCATTAAGTTTATTGGAAATCATGATTGATAATGTTCACGTTACACAATGATAGATACTGTTTTAAGAGATATGTGTGTGAGTAATGCTCAAGATTTGCCCTATTTATTGCGATTGAAATTTGGGATTTAAGCACAACTTTTCTCTCTCTTAGTATGCTTTTGAGAATTGGTCCCTGCTGCAATATTTGATTCATCTAATCGGTGTATTTAATAGGTATCAAAAGAAATTTATTTTTGTGTGGTAGAAAATAATGTAAGACTGTAATGGTAGACAAACTACAGAATGACCTTTGGTTGGTATAAAATGTGTGCTCCTGTGATTTAGTAATTGAATCTGGGTGTCTGCTTGATGTCATTTCATGAATAAACTTATGCTTATTTTTTCTTCTCAAATAATGTCTAATTGAATATAACAGTTACAGTGATTACATTGTACGGTTCATAGGGATACTAATAATGTGTAAAAAGATAAGGTTATAAATAAATTACAGAAGGTATTTAGCAAATCCATTGAGGGTAAAATTATCATGTTACTGAGAATGCCATTTGAAACAGAGAAAGCAACGAAAGGTTAAAATATAAACCTGGTCAATACAAACACATCAGCATATAGGTAGAAGAATTGTTAGTATCACAAATATGAACATGACCCAGCAAAGGGTACAAGGAGAGGAAATTGTCATATTTGAAATGTAGAATCAGTTACGTCAATCAGCGGATAATTCTTGCAAAGTATGCATGCCATGAGGAGAAAAGTCCGCTAAAAGCCAATTACATTAATCTGGAGATAAGGGATTTTTGTTTATGTAAACATACATCAGGGATATGATTTTTCAGTGGAGGCATGGGCCATATGAGCAGTCTGAAGAAAAAAACTGGGACTAACAAGGTCTGTGTGAGTAAAAAAGAAAAAAATATTAGAAGTAAAGCTATAATTGAAAGAAAGAAAAGGTAGCAGCTGAAAGTACTTGGGTAGTATTGCTGATGACTTGATAACTTTTGATGATATAAGTTCTAATTTCATGGACATATATACTGTAGGCCTGTTCCTCAACTATAGGCATTGACTAAGCATCACCAGCGAGGTATATCCTTCCACATTTCTTGTCCCATGGTTTCCCCACAATATTGTTTCATCTCATTCTTTACTTTGTCCACCCAATACCTTCTTGGTCTTCCTCTCAATCTTTTACCTTCTTCTCTTTTATCCAGCAACATTTTTGATATTCTTCATCCCTTATTCTTTTCATGTGGCCCATTCATCTAATTCTTTCACAAGTATTAAGTTGCCTCTCACTCCTTATATTAATTTGTTATCTTATATCAATACTGACGAAAGGTGCCCGTTGAAACTCAACGGGTGTGAAAAACACTGAATTTATTATATACGAAAGCCACAAAACCTCAAGAATACTGAGTGGTCTTCTTTGAGTAGTCTTCTGAGTGAATGAACTTAATCGCTTCCCTTGTGTACTTGCATATATTTGCATTCAATGACTTATTTCAGTTGCGATATTCATTTTTGATATGGGCGTTGAGTATCTTCAAACAGGATTGGGGAGTAGGGGTACAATCCAGCGGTTGAAAATGTCGAACGGATCATTTGCAGCAGCAGCCATGTTTATTTGACCAATTAATCCTCTGTTACCTGGACTGCGTCTCAGGCATTAACGGTAGCCATAATCATTGGTTTCGATTTTTAAAGTCAAAAATATATGTTGAATCTTAGGGCAATTGTCGATTTTCATGCATGGATGGCATTCATTGAGGAGTATACCCCGTTCTTATTTCGGGTAAGATGAATGTAGTGATGTTATTACAGTTTCCGCCATATTAAAACAGATTGAAGTTTTGAAACAGACGGGTCAATATTTGAATCAGATTATAGATGGGTACCCTTCCGTGGCTGGGTTAGGATGAGATTTGTGCGGTTCTTAGTGTAACCCGAGAAACACCATGGAAAGGTGACCAACTTAGTTTCCCATTTTGCTTGATATAGGTATCCTTTTTTGGTATTTTTGTGTTGGATATTTTATTTATTTTTTCATTTAATGCTTATAAACACTGGTCATCATTAAAGCATCAGTATCAGCTCATTAGAAAATAAACTTAAACATTATATTTACGGCTTTCCCTCAGGAGTGTTGAATGTATAGTTATTGTAAATATGCATTGAATTTATCGGTTGCCCACTTAAGCAATCCATAATGGGGCCTTTGGGACTCTGGGACCTTCTGATACAGATTTACTTTCAACGTGATATCATGGGCCAGCAGGAAAACATGTTATTTACATGCTAGTGGCGTAAATATCTTTTGAAGGTCAAATCTTTGGTTGCCAAAGAATTATGATATTGTTGATTTCAGAGAAAATATGAGATTATTCAGCTAAAAACATGACTTTCACACGAATACGAAACGTAATGGAAAATCAATTGGAAGAATTAGAGTTTTCATTTATTCAACCATCCGATAAAAATTTCAGCCCTCTATCTTGAGTGAAAGTACTTTTAAAAAGCAAAATATAAAACCACTGCACTGAACCCAATGATTAGCATGGACTACCAGAGGGGCCTTAGGAGACCCTGAGGGCTTTGTAGTATAGCCTATATTACCCACAGATATATTTTCTATCTACATGCCAAATTTCAGCTCAATCGGTCCAGTAGTTTTTGCGTGATTGAGTAACAAACATCCAAACATACAAACTTTCACATTTATAATATTATTAAGATTTATAACTCTATCCAATCTAGTTTTCCCTCAAATATTTCTCAGAGACTTCATTTCTTCAGCAGTTACTCTACTCCTCAGTCTTTTATCATGGTCCAAGTTTCAGTTCTTTACAAAACTGTTGGTAAATGATATGCTTTAAACATAAGTACCTTGTCTTTTTGCAGTATGTTTCGGTCCCATACTATACATTTAATTGCCTGGAAGAATTTAACTCTTTCATTTAATCCGTTCTAAATCTCCCATTCACTACTTTTATCAGAAGTTTGCTTTCAGGTGTGAAAAGTTTTCTACTCTTTTAAATGGTAAGCTATCACATTATATCTGTTTATCATCATTTCTTCACTTTTTTTCCGAACTGATCATCAGCTAATGGAGCTTCATGTTTATTCATTCTGCTGATTTTGCACTTCATTAGCTTCTACACCCCATATCATTAAATCATCTGCAATCATCATAAAATCAGCATCCTCATTGAATAATTCTTTACTTCTCTTTCAATGCAGTCCACTATCACATTGAAAACACATGGTGACTGAAAATTGCCTCGTTTAAGTCCTTTTTTTTAACATAAAACCACCCAGTATTTCCAACATTTGTGAACTTTATTTGATATATTTAATGGAGGACACATAAATACCTAATCTTTTCAGACTTTCCCTAGTAGAATTTCCTAAAACAGAATCACAGACTTTTTCTACACCAATTAACCCTTTAATGTAAACACAGTGATATTTATCTCATGCAACTAATTTATTTCCTCTACAAAATTCAACAACCTAATTATTGCAGTCATTTCTTGTTGCTAGCCCATTCCCCCCCACTTTATATCCATCTCTCTCTTCCCTCATCACTGCATTCCAATTGCCCATTACTATCGGGTTTTTCCTGCCTCTTACTTCTCAAAATATCTCCTCTGGTTGTTTTAACACCCCTTCCACCTCTTCCCTATGTTTACTTGTAAGAATGTTCACCTGGATCAAATTTGGAATGCAAGCTTTTATTTCTACTACTAGTATCCTGTATCTCACTTGTTCTATGTTTATGACCCTCATCCCCAATTTGCTTTCAGTTCCATTTTTACTCTGAATTGACAGCCATCCCCACCACTATCGATTACAATTTCAAGATTCATTGTATCTTCAAATCCAAACTTCATCTTTAGTTTCAGGTATGGAATGAAGTAAGCACTCCTTCTGAGGATGATGGAGGTGATAATGGGGAGAATGAGGTCCGTGGTAGCAGAGGAGGATGCCCTGCTAGTCGACTAAGACTGGTACATGTTCCTTCAAGGCATCACAGACGTGTCTGGGTGTTGTCCTACCCACATTGGGGGGAGCAGGGTTGTCCTATTGGAGCATCTCATTTCCTAGGTAATTCTTGTTACATTTTTACATATTTTTCATGCCAAGTGCATAATTTGACAGCAAATTTTTGTGCAAAAAACTGAAGATCAAAACATTCACCAGTAATAGCTTTGACAACATAATCAGAGCACTAGTAAAATGCGATAAATCTTTTGCATGATGCACAGTTTCACCTCCATGCAATGTCTTAAATCCATATCCTCTTGAGTAATGTTTGGGACTTATGAAGAATGCATGTTGTGTGCAATGTAATCATTTTATGTATATTTTTACCATTCAATGATCAATGTAGAATGGATTAACATCACAAACTGGAGATATCAATTATATTTGGGATTGGTAGGCCCTTAATCATAACATTGACCATTAAGTTAAAGTACTTCTCTACAAATATGTGCAGTTGCTAATTCATGGAGGAGAAACTCAGGTAAAGTAAAGGAAGGTTTTCATCTGCTGGATAGAGCTGGAAATATGCCACAACCATCTCTCAGTGAACCCGACTCTAATATGTATAAGAACTTGTGTCACATCTTATAAATTAATTTGAAATTGATTTTATTCTGCCCGAGGATGAATGTCTATTGGCTATGGTTCTAACTGTACATGATGCTAGTATGTAATAACTTGACTAATAATAACCAAATGGGAGGAATATGATATTGATACCTATAGTTGGCAGGACCAAAAATTAAGAAATATTTGTCACATCATATGATATTACGATTGTAGCATGACAACTGGCAACAACATCATGGTATTTTAATTCACCCATGGTGAAATAAACTGACCTAACTTTTTATGGTTTTTTGTTTGTTTTAAAATAAATATCTTGAGTTAATAGAGGTTATCATTACCAAAACTTATACCTTAATGGTAGGATTTCCTGAAAGAAAATCAAATGTATCTTGCATTCCCTTTTGTGTTCGATTCAGTCAAAATTTATTTTTTTCACATAGGGTTTCTTGAAGAGCTTAACTCTGTAAGGCAACAAGCTGCTTTAGAAACTGGTGATTGCGGAGGTGGTGGCAAGGATAGTCCATCAACCACGTTAGTGCTTTGTGGTGCAGGAGCTGGGCGTACTGGAGTCCTTCTTCTTTGTGATATACTACTTTACTCTCTGGATTACTGCCAGGTTATTATCCATTAATCTTACTTAACATATTATTTCAAATTTATTTTCCTCTGATTAAACTGCCTGTATTAAACTTATGTTCATTAGTAAAGAATGTATTTCTTTTCATGTAGGAATTGGATGTGGCCTGTATATTGGGACAGCTGAGACGTCAACGCATGCATCTTGTTCAAACAGTGGCTCAGTATCGTTTCGTTCACACCCTGCTACTTCACTACCTCAAGCACTCAAGATTAATTTAAAATTTTCAGTTTTATTAATCTCAATGTCTTTTGCAAATATTTTACCTTCTTCAAAGTCCTGATGCTGTGATACATATCTGCAAGGGATGTGGTGAGAAAAATCAGTCCAGCTTAATCAAACACAAAGTACTCCTATGCTAGAGTACTCCAAGAGCATTCTAAAATTTTAATTATAAATTTGGTTATGAGTTTGGGCTGTGACTCTTATGAATATTAATTCTGTATCCCAAAATCATTGGAGAGGTAATGCTTGTCATTTATGTAAATATTATAATGGTAGCCACAGAACACATTAAGTCAGCTGGTAAGTTGAAGAAGGAAAATTATGAAGCAGTGAAGGATGGGTGAAATAGCATTATTAATGTATATTGTTCATGAATGCATTTTATGGCAGTTGTTTTTTGCCTTCATTGGCAAAAGGATATTAATTAGGCACTTACTGATGTGCCCACTGGGCGAGCGAGTAGGATTTGTCCCCTTACCTGAGAGCTCAATGGTGCCTTTGAAAGTATAACTCATTTGCTTAATATGTAGGTTATTTATGAGTCAGATGTAATCATAATGAGCTTTGTAGAATGTTTCAGAAGAACTTGAAAAAAGTTGTAATATTCTACTTTTTCTTTATATTCAGGTAAATGGTTGTTGATGGGTGTATGATGTGGCTTTTGAGTAGTGACTAATCTGAAAGGGTAGTACAGGATGTATGATTTAACACTTTCCGGCGAATAACATTTGTGTACAGTTCTAGGGCTCGGGTCGGAACCTATGAATATCTTACCGGGTGGAGAGCCCGAGAACTGTACACAAAGGTAGTACAGGATTCCTACAGGCCTGGAAAAGTCATGGTGACTGAGTAGAGGCCAGGGAAAGTCACGGGCAATGAGATTATTAGCCTGGAAATTCGCTTTCCAAGTCTAAATGTGATTTTTTCAAGGAAGTATCATTTCAGACACTGTCTATTAGTGTGTGGACTTTTTGGGTTCTCTGCCCAATTGATGCAATGGTGTTTTCAGTAGGTACCTCACCTGAATGGGTCAGTGAAGCTCTTATTTGGTGATAAGCAGTAATTATATCCCTAAAGTAAACTTTCTGGTCCATTTCCCGAAACTAATGCCAGGGAAGATGGATTATATATGTTCCACCTCAGATTCTGTTAAGGTAATTCTTGGCTTTTATCTCAGCCAAGGTCTATGAATAGCCTGCTATCAGAAATAGAAGCCAATTTTCTCCCTGACTGATAGTGTGAGTGATCCTTTTGTTAGGAAACTTGATTCCTCCATAGTACATGTATTAATGTGCTGTATTTCTATTCTAATTACCTTCTTTAAAATACACACCTAAGACTGGGATTTTCCTGTGGAATTATGAGTATTCTGGCCAGGAAGAGTCCTGGAATTTCATCATGTCCCGTCTTTTGTAACCCTTGCAGAGATCATTTCTTTTCTATCACTAACTAAATACAATCATGCTTATTGCCCTGCATATAGTATTTTTATAAAGACAGTTGACTTTTTAACATATACTAAATCCATCTCATTTTATAAATGAGATGTTCTGCCTTTCCTTTCACTCAGAGCCTGAGTTTGTAGGCAAAGAATCTTGAATCTTAGGATGTTCTCAGTTTGAGAACTTATTTTTCGAAACATTTATGCTAATGTTATGATGAAATTTATATTTTCTCTATTCAAACATGTAACAAGGTATTTTTGCCATTTTGGATATCGTTCTTACTTCCTATGGAATCACAAATACTCCTTCAATGAAGATATATGACATCCTGCAGCCTCTAGTGAATTAATTTTATAATTAATTTATATGAGATTGAAAGTGCCTGCAAAGTATTTTTGCTGCTCAATGGTGTTTTCAGAGAATATATTATCATGACATTACGGTGAGATCCATTTTATCCATTTCTTGCCATTGTTAACGAAATTTTCTAGGAGTGTCTCATGTTTGTGTTGAATTGAGGTATCTCCACTAACTGCTGAACCCGGTGATATGTGCCAAAATGATATTTTGTTGCTGGTAGAATATCATATGGATAATAGGTATATGAATATATTACATAGAATATCGAAAAAAAAGTATTTTTTAATTTTATGCTTGATGTGAGATTGTATATTCATGCATGTCAAATCGAAAAAAGCAATGAAATTTATACATGTACATATTTGCAAAAATACCTAAGTTGTGTATAGGAGTGCGGCATCTAGCCATCGTAGTTGACGTGGATGTTGGGTTTTAGTGAAATTTTAATTGGTTGACATTGAAGGAAAAGTAATTTATGTGGCAAGTTTAAGTGAGAACTGTACCTTCAATGAAACATTGTACTAGTCGCTGTTGATCATTGTTAATTTATAGAGGTTTTAATTGTATTTGATAATTTTGATATGGCTGTAATGGAAGGAGTTGTGTTTTACACTTTTCGACTGTGGTTGAAAAGTCAAGAGGCTATTTTTAGAAGATGGATACTTGGTTTAAGTTGATATAGTGATGCACCTGGATTATTTTTATGCCGAAAGATTCATCCCACCACTTGCAATTAATGGAAAGTCAGGGTGTTTAGTACATTTTTATGTGTTTTAGTTATTTTTTAAGTCCAATCATGTTCTCTAAGAAATAATTAAGGTATTCTCTTTGTCTCATTTTAATCAAAGAAGTGTATGTTAAATTTTGAATGGTATTTTTTTACTTTTAATCATCATTTGCTTCTATTGTGATCATAGAATGCTCAAGGTACTGATAGTTTAAATTGGTGCGTCTTTAGGTATGTTCAATACTAGAAGCTTTCCATACTAGTATACTGCTCACTTTGCAGCAATACAGCAAACTTCAAATCATCAGGAGCAAAGTTGACATGCACTGAACAACTTGAATGCCGATAGTCTTCTTTTGTGTTGATTTTCAACAAAGGTAGCTGACATGGATAATGTTAAGGCGGTTGGAGCACTAGTTGTTAGTTGTTGAATTCACATTTTAATAGCTTTTCACGTAAGTTTCCCTGCCAGACACCCTTGTGGTGGCTTGCAGGGTATAAGTAAACGTAAGTGGAAAAAAATTCTTGGATCACGCTTCTTTAAAGAACATAGATTTGTACCTTGGAAATAACCATACTTGTAATTTAAATGATGCACGAGTTTTATTTAAAAAGTTTCATAGCAAGTTACGTATTGGTATGACTTCAGTAATGGCACAGAATTCGAACATTATGCGAAAATCTTGCTTTAATACATTTTATACTAGGCATGATACCTTTATATTTAATAGGAACCATTATAACAAATAAGGAATATTTTCACAATTAAGAGATCTGTACTTATAGAACTGAATTATTTCAAAATATATAAAAGTGCCATAAGGCTATGTGTTAAAATAGCATTAAATTGTCTAGAAACCAAATAAGTAAAATGTAATACAATCTTTCATTCTTATCCATTCTCATTACTAGTAAGTACGCATTTGCAAATTTCCATGAAAATCTCCACTCAAACGGTAATTGCTCCAACCACCTTAAGTATTTAATTACTCTCTTGTAATTTCAGTTTCTTTATTCTTTTATTGAATGAAGTTTTGAAAAATATTCACAAATTTAGACCCCGGCAGTGATACAAAAGCAGAATGCTACCTACCTGCAGATGGCTTTACCGGCAAGCATCATTCCATCCTACATCATCTGAGTATGCTTACGTGGTTAGTCTTGCACTAAATTCAACATTCTGAATTGAAAGCTCCCATCATTTGTGGCTTGGCAATTACTGCTTAGTGACTTCAGCATTGTTTTTTCCTCTATGCACAAATTTAGGTGATAGTGCTTCTTTGTATTAGATCCCGTGAAGACCTGACATTTCATTAGAATGTATATATCCCAATTTTGGCCTTCGTAACCCACAGAAAAAGTGTCAAAATTTTCTGAAGGAAATATATATATACAGCTGTTTTTCGATGAAGACTTATGTGTAAAATGTTTTTACATGTGTTCTCTAACTATATTGAATTGTCAAAATTCCCTGCATGCTCATCAAGAATAAGTGATGAAGTTGGTAATGCCTATTGGGTCTATTTTTGTATTAATACTCAATGCTGAATAGTGACTTGATCAGACTTTTTTAAGAATGTGAGACCTGAGCTGAATGTCAGGTTATATGAGCATTATGCAGTCTTCTTGATTGAATGTGTGGAAGGGCTATCTGAAATTAGGGTCCTCATGGTAATGACATACTATCATAAATGCATGCTCCTTTGAGAATTTAAAGATCTTATTTGGAATGGCATTTGCTATAAATGGGCATTTTGTAAAATGTTTATGCTTAATATGGTGTGACCATGATTTACTGGTCAACTTATTGTTTTAAGTATGAAGCTAGTCCTTGTAAGCCCAAGAGGTGTGTAAATATTTAAATTTAGACTTTTTGTATATCCTTCTATTATTTTACAAAACATTTCTTGTATCAAAAGATATTGCTGGAAAATAAAACAACTGTTTTTGTGTTGTTTCACAAGTATAGACTTTAATTATATCAAATTTTTTAACACAACAGAGTGATCAGTCAAAAAGACTTCAAGAATTATACTTATCCCACCAATCCAATCATGATTTTAAAAAAACATGGAAAACTGCACAGGAACCCATCACTCCCCGTTAAACAGAAGGTCAAATTACATCATTTTGGAAGTTTGTTCAACTGCCATTCTTGGAAGACAGAATAAATATATGTATGCCAAATCAACTCCTTGCCCGCAAGAGATTGATTTCCTCTACCAAAACGAGATCACATCAAATACTTGACTATGCATCCACATCTTAACTCCAGCAGTGAATGAAATATCACATCCAGAAAATTTGGAATTACCCTCTGGTTAGGAGGGCAAGAAATTTCTTCACGATGGTCCAGGAGGAGGGTAATAAGTCCTTGGTGGAGGCACATTGGGAGGGTAGTACGTTGGAGGTGGCTGACTCAAAGGGAAAGGTGGAGCAAACTGAGAATATGGTGGAGGACCTGGAGGTGGGTGGTGTCCATTGCTCCCCAAACCACCCACTGAACTTGTCCCTTGAGTGACTGGCATGTTAGGTGGGGGTGCTGAGAAATTTAGAGGAGGAGGAACAGTGAAGGAGGTAGCAGGAGGGGAGGATGGATGGTGAAACTGAGGTGGGGGTGCTCCTGTATAATGTGGCTGAGGAGCCCCCTGCCCTACTAAAGTCTCCGAGACAGATGATGATCCAAGGGCACTGGATCCTTTGCTTTCCAGCTGAGGTTTTGACACTGGAACTTCAACTAGCTCACTTTGGACCTTCTGTGCATGCTTCTTGGATTCCTTCACTTTGGCCAACTTCACAGGTATTCCTATGGCAAAAAATGAAAAAAAAAAAAAAAAACAATCAATTTGAAATAATTTCATGATTCGCAGAGGGGTTCTTCAAAAAAATTTTATCTTAACAATGGTTAAATGCTTTACACAATCAAATATGTCTGTTATTTAAAATAAGCTTACATTATGTTAGGATAATGGATCGTACAAAAAAAGAAAACTACATAACCTGAGAGGGTCTACATCTCTTCAAGATATAATGCCGTAACTTGGGACATACCATATATTGTCGGCAATGTTGGAGACATTAGACGTACATTTCTTCATTTATCACCTACAAAACTTACATCCACCTATAGGAAATGGCCTATGTAGGCCATGAGTAATTGCATGAATAATAAATCACATTCTCTAAGTATTTTCAGCAAGTATCTCTCTATGACACCGGAACTTAAGGTTTCATTTAAGTAGTCCAGCATACTCTTTCCTGACATACAACATGCAGGAGAATTAATATTTCATCATAGTTATTCAGTACCATATGGAGTTGCCAACCTGATGAAGCTGGAGAAACAGCTTTGATGGGCTGAGCAGACTCCCTTATCAATGGAATGGCTGTGGATGCTTTTGGAGTGGTTGGAAGAGGTCCAGGAGTGTTTGAGGAAGAGGTTGAGGTAGAATTGGTGGTCAGGACGGAGGGAGTTACCCCAACTAAACTTACGCCCTGGAGTCCGCCCCCTACAGAGGGATGAGGGGCAGGAGGGGGGGGAGGGGAGTCGGCAGTTGGATCCGTCTGAGGTTGAGAGTACAAATCCAGCACCTGGTGGCATATATCTGAAATTTAGAGAGATACAATGAATAAATAAAAATTCCACCTAAGCCAAAATCACAATTGATGAATTAATTTTATGAGTGGCAAAGGATCGTATCTTGAACTTTATCAATGCCAAATCTTTTCCTTATTCAACCTTGAATACAAATATTTCTTCACTAAATTTTCCATCTGAAATCCTTTGCATTATCAGTTTATATGTATATAACATATCCAAAACCACTGTTCCATAATTAAAATCCTCCAGGCAGTTCTAGGTTATTCCCATAAATCTAAGTTAATAATTACCTTCAGAGTCCATCCAAGATTATAGCACTGTTGAATTACACTGATAATCCTCAGAAATCAATGAAAGTAAACAAATTTTCATAATCATGTGATTTCAATAAAGGCCACCCTCATGAATTGAGCAGTAACATGATCCCCTTTCCAAAATTTGATGTGTTTATTGATAGGCTGCATTTGTGTCAACTGTGCTAATATCTTGGACAAACTTTAAAATGGAAGAAAAGCTTAGTTTGCGGTTTCATAATAAAATTATCAGTTCCCAAATGTAGGCCTTAAATGAACACATGCAACTATATATTTAATTTATTAGCATGTAGTATTGTAAGTCAAGAGTCTGTATGTTGCCTTATTTACCAAATTGGTGGCAGTATAGAAGGCTCTTTTTCAAATGTTTTGTCCATTGCAGAGTAAAGGTAATTTCTGATGAGGCATTTCAAGACCTTCCATATACCTATTTTTTTTTTGGGATCCTAGAGAACTTATGCTGCTTTGGGTTTAGAAGTACCACCAGAGGAAATATTAATGCTGCCAACTGGAAACTAATCAACGATCCTTTGACAAACAAATAATACAGATTTTTAAAGGTTGTCTACTCCATTTAAACTTTAACCAGTTTTAAAACACCCACAGCATTCCACGTGCTTCTTTGTCAAAGTGATACAGTACTGGTCTATACTTCAACCTATGACAGTGATGCTTAGGAGCTGAAATGCAGGTCAGCATAGTGAGTAAGGGTAAGAAATGCTTCCAAGTTAGTTTCTAAATGCAACACAAGTTTATTGTGCACTGTAATATTTTTCACTTTTACACCAAGAAAAACAACCTTCACTCCTAATTTTTTTTGTCTCCTTTTTCCAGCCGTCCCCTTTGCCGTTCTTTTCATTTGCTGTTGGGATTGTTTATTTTGGTCATAACTTTGGTAACATAACATAAATTCACGTTCTGGGCCTAGGGATCGTCGTCCTGCTACATAAGTAATAATAGATCCACCCCCTAAGCTTGCCCTTACTATTATATCCTAATAATTTTGTATCACCATCAGCAGTAAAGGTAGGGCTGAATATGAACAATGCATCATTTTTGCGATCCACTCTCCAGAAATCCCATTAGTTGAATGTGATAACTTTGAGGCTGTAATTCTAACCACTGGGAAACACAATGACATATTACCCCTCTCCTTCACAAAAGCAATTGATCCCTGAACATATACAATGCAGTCAAAAAAGATAACACATAAATGGTATAAAATACCATTTCAGTAATCTTCTTCCTAGATGTATTTGGTCAGAAAAGGTGGAAACTAGTCAAGGTGGAAACTAGTCAAGGTGGAAAGAAAATCATACAACAGCTGAAATTTTACTTGCTTGTGATAAGGATGGGAGACACAAAGCCTCAAGGTTTCAAGAAGGTGAGGAGATTCCCTAAGAGGCTTGGATGATCAATACTGTGATGAAGAAATGGATGATAGCTAGAAATGATAGAATGGAAAAAGAAATGTATAATAGTACTTTAATTGTATTGTTCAAACTTCCTTTCGTACATGCCATCAGCTTTCCCCTTATACCACCAGCAAGCATTCAGTTTCCTATCAAGGAAGTATTATTGTCCGTAATTCTCTGTCAGATACTGTGGCGATTCAGCCTCAGTAAAAATTGTAGTCTGTAACACACAGAATCAAATCATAACGCGTGCATCACCCTCAGTATCAAGTTCACGAGAATATATTTAATTTCAAAAAGTTATCGGGCCCAATCCACTCACCACTACACACACAAGCACACACACACAACCCAAGGTCAACTCCAACACTCCCTCAGCGTGCACCCAGCCTGCTGCAATCCCACACCGTGCCAAGGTCAGCCTCCTCTTCCCCAGGCTCGCGGCACTTCGGATCCAGTGACTCTCCCTTACTCTCGCACACGCAGCGCCCGTCCGCTTCCGACCGCAGGTTCCCTCTTACTCCCCCATTCCTATTGTTAACCTCCCTTTCCATTGGCATCCCTAGCGACGGCCCCCCATGTCGATATTGTTGTGATCCAGAGTTGACCTTGGGTCTATGTTTACAATGTTACAAGTCGGATTATCTGCAGGTATGTTTGAGAAATGACTTGATGGCCATATTGTGAAAATATACACAAAGTATTCATGCAGGCTGATGTACACTGTCCTCTGAGAGGATGTTTTCCAAAATAAATAAAGGCTAACTGTGAGGATGGCTACTACAAAGGAATTCACATGTTTCTTACACATAAAAGGCGGAGAGGAGTGAATTGTCATCATAGCTGGAAGTGGACAAAAAAGTTCTAAGCCCACTGCTTGAAGGTTACTGCCATCTACAGGCTGTTTACAACTTGAGGGGATCAGATGACTAATCAGACTTTCGGCTAGCTCTGATAAAAGTTGTTGTCGTGAAAGAGGCCTTCCCTGCCCCACCCTCTCCAAAGGGGAAGCCTAGCTGCAGGGATAGGGAACAACTACAGGGCTTGGAGGAGAAGGGTAATAAGCACTGACTAGTCGAGGGTAACTGCCTTGGGTGTAAATGGTGCTCTGAGGATTTATTCACCCATACCATGGGTTTATGTTCCTCAAACTGCTTCAGGGAGTATTATACAAAAGCATGTAGTTCTGTACAGTTGATTGCTTTTTTGCTAAACATATTAATAAAATGCATACATCTAATAAATTCACTTCCATCATAAATACTCGTCTCCAAAAGTAGAAAAAAAGTCTATTTTTTCTTGAATGATTCTGACATAGAAGCATTTTTAGAAGGCTATTTCATTTGACCTCAGCTAAAATTTAACATATAGTTAGTATCTAACCTTGGGGCAACTAATGCTCTTTATCTGCACAATTTATCTTCAACACCTTTTGAGATATTGAATTCTATTGCCATATAGAGGAGGAAAAATTTAAAGAGCCAGATATAATTTTGGCAAGGAAGAGAGGCTCATTGACATTTATATCTGGAATTTAATGGTTAAGTGTAGTAAGTTATTCTGTGAAAGACATGTTTTATATTACCGATTTTAAGAATCTAAAGATATTAGGATCATTTAAGTACATAGGTAATAAAATTTAAATATTTTTCTGTTTCATAGATAGCCTATAACCATAGGACTAATTTATTCCAGATATATATTGGCCTTAATCACAAATCTGTCAAAATAAATGCCCTATGTTTTCTTTGCCGGGGCCTTTGAACTACGTAAAACTCAGGTTACACTGTATACTAAAAAAATCTAAATACCCCTTAAAAGCCACATAAATCAGATTTTGTCATGAAAACAAGGTCAATTTACCTTCCAAAAGGTCCATGGTTACTCCTTCCAAAACCATGTCCCACCAGCGCAAATGACGAGGTGTTCTTCCCACCCAGTCTGTTGCCTCAAACTTACTCAATTTTCCCGCTAAATATATGAGAGCCACAGCAATAACTTCTGGTTCCCATTGTAAGCAAAGAGTGGTACAAAGGCTAAAAGAAAATGGAGGTAGTTAGTTATAATTTGAGGACCTGTGAAATAGTACTAACAGTAGTTTCTGTTACATGTATGATAAATTACAACCCTTGCCTTGTAAACATGAAAAATAATACTCAGCTCTGAGTATCATGAATTACCTTCAGATCAATACATGACATTACTTTTACCATGTAAATTGAAGATGACTGGCTAACACAAGGACATTAACAAATACACGTCCAAAATAAAGCACTTTCTATGCCTTACTAACGCCCTGTTTCACATCACAAACATTTCAAAGATTTCAATTTCAATGCAACACTACATTTCGCTACTTACTAATGAAAAGGATAGAGATAAATACAAAGATTCAACGAACTTAGTCAATGGTTGATTAAAGATATACATAGGGGAGGATCAAATATGAAATAGTAGGCAGCAAATCAAGACAAATATTATTGGAAAGTAACACTAGATCTTATCATATATAAATGGAGCGCTCATCAACCCTTATAAAGTTACGACTCGATAATGAAGGTAGCCTACCTGTCATTCACAAACGTCCAGGCCATTTGAACCATTTTTTGTAATCTGTTCTTATCACCTAAAATAATAAGAAGTATGTATTAAGTGCATGAAGCTCTGCCGTAATTATATACATAGGCTAAGGTTCTAATGTTCACTGTTCGAGAATCACCTTTTAAGCACTTAGCATACTTGAGAAGATAATTATATGGGTGTTCCACTTGCAAGTCAAACTTAATAGTCTGTAGGAGAATTCTTTCCAATGTCATGACTTCTTCCTGTTGATTACAATAAGTAATAATTCCAGTTATCCTTCAATAATCACGCACTACTGATGGCGACTCTTGATTACCATCAATTTACGAGCAAGAAGGTTGACTAACCTTAGGGTCATCTCCGAATTGAAGAAATTTTTGATCCGTCAGTAAGCTCCGTGCAGTTTTGATAATATCTTTACACTTCTTTGGGGTTTCTTCTACTTTGCCAGCAAGAAATAGACAGCAGCACGCTGTAACCTATATAGAGAGGAATTTCTGTATATACACCAGTTATAGGCGATAAAAACGTAATAACACCATGCATTACACTCACGTATCTCGGAAAACTTCGAAAAGAATGGAACATATAGAAACGATGGAAATAAACCACACCAGTAGCCATTGTATTGCAACCCAAATCCATTTTCGTTCCCGTATCTATGATGAATCTCGCGCCTTCCTTCCGATAACGATTTTCAGTCTCAAAATCAATGCCATCGAGAATCGACGGTGTAGCTTTTAAATCCCTCTTATCGTAATACCAGCAAGGCATCTTGGCTAACTTGAATTGTGGCTTCAAATGCGCAACACAAGAGCAAGGAATTTTTCCCGAACGATACTATCCGATAAAAGGAACAGTATGAACACAATTATTTTCTAACTACCAATTTCACATCTTAGTTAATTTTTAACGCACTTCCGCGCGTTACAGCAACGTAGAGTTACAAACAGCACCAATAACTAAAAGCAAGTTGTTCTCAAATGATATTCTGTTCAGCCAAAACAGCCGCTATTCACTGCAAAAACTCGTAGCATCGAATATTGCATTGACAACATAAGACCATCTTAGTAATATCCTTAAATTCATTCAGAATACAGTCACTACAAACAATACAACCTCCACCATTTGCTACACAATAGTTGAATATCGATAACATGGAGTATGACAAATTATGTCAAAAAATTATATCAGTCATATGTTTATTATAATTCCCGAATAAAATTGAAATAGACATTACGTAGCTTTTATATGAAATTGAAACATATCACACAAAAAACTCTCGCCTAATAAAAATACCAAAAAAAACATTCCTCCCAGAAAAATCTGACGAATGCTATGAAAAAGTTGTATAACAATTAATAATTTTTCGATGATACCACCGAAGTTATGATTATTTTCATTGTATATTTTGATGTAAAATGGTAAAAAATAATTATAAAAATTAACTCTTAATTAAAGTAGATGTATTATGCAAAATTAATCATCATTCTGTCAGAGGTGGCAGCACTGTACATAGCACGTTGAACGAATTCTTTCAATCCGCCATTGCTGGATAGTGCCCGTGTAGTGATGAGGATTTAGGAGGTAAGTAAGCTAATCAATAAATTTACGTTTAGAAATGTTAATTGGTTGCTAGTACTTAATGTGATTGAGCCAGTAGCGAGTTGGTATAAATTTGACGAAGTTAATTATTCGTCAATGTAGTAATACTCCTGTTAGAGAAAACGTGGTTTTTGACGCGGCATGTTAGCATGTTGACAAAATTGCAGTCGACTCCTCGAAAGCTGCGTGTGGTTTGGTGATTTGTTTAACGATGGCGATTTTGGTTTGCGTTATTAGTCTGAGGTGAAGCTATCACTCAGATTTGGGCAGATAGCGGGTGTCGATTGCATGTGACCGTGTATTGCGGCGTGTTGCGGTCGGGACTGCACCGAAGATTTTGTCCAAGGTGAAGAGGATTGCTGACTTTTGTGAAAGGTAGGTATTTAATGCGATTTGCCCTTTATATCAAGGGGTATTATAGAGTGCTCCGTGATATTTTGTATTTTATATTTGCTACCTTATGGGATTCTTTGGGCCCCTGTC
This sequence comes from Ceriagrion tenellum, assembly GCA_963169105.1. Taxonomy (NCBI): domain Eukaryota; kingdom Metazoa; phylum Arthropoda; class Insecta; order Odonata; family Coenagrionidae; genus Ceriagrion; species Ceriagrion tenellum. The sequence goes on along the minus strand of OY720636.1, from coordinate 56,135,749 downwards.
ACACTGCCCACGTCTGATTGAAAGCGCTCACCGGTTTTCCAGGGTACAGTGATAATCTCTTGATTTATTTTTAGGTTTACAAGGAGAGTAAGTCATCATGCCGCAGAATGAGTACATCGAACGCCACCGGAAGCTTCATGGCTACCGGATGGATTACCATGAACGTAAACGAAAAAGGGAGGCTAGAGAAGTCCACAAACGGGCTGAAAAAGCTCGGAAACTTCGAGGGTTAAAGGCGAAGATATATAACAGGTGCGTGCAGTCCTTCATTCCTAAGAGTCAGGAAATAATGGTTGTTCTTTTTGCTATATCTTGACAAATGGTTTTGTTTTTGTGGAGAGTATTACAGTGTTTTCTCTGGTTAATGCAATTTGTAGGCAACGAGCCACTGAGAAAATACAGATGAAAAAACGCATCAAGGCGCATGAGGAACGGAACACTAAGAAGAAGGAGGCGCCTGTTTCTGGACAAGGTGCTCTGCCTGTGTACCTCATTGATCGAGAAGTACAGAGCAATGCCAAGGCCCTCTCTAATATGATAAAGCAGAAGCGGAAAGAGAAGGCAGGCAAGTGGGATGTGCCCATTCCGAAAGTGAGAGCCCAGGCGGATGCTGAGGTTTTCAAAGTATTGAAAAGTGGGAAAACAAAGCGCAAAGCTTGGAAGCGGATGGTAACTAAGGTGAGTATCTGTGTAAGTGTTGTTTCATCGATCCTATGTCTATGTTATGAGTATGTTGTTAATGCAGATCATGTCATCTTCGCAGGTTTGTTTTGTTGGCGAAGGATTTACTCGAAGGCCACCGAAATTCGAACGATTCATTCGTCCGATGGCTTTGCGATTTAAGAAGGCTCACGTTACCCACCCCGAGCTGAGGGCAACTTTTCAAGTTCCAATCATAGGAGTAAAGAAGAATCCTAGTTCTCCCATGTATACATCATTAGGTGTAATCACGAAAGGAACTATCATCGAAGTTAATATATCCGAACTTGGACTTGTCACTGGTGGAGGGAGAGTTGTATGGGGAAAGTATGCTCAGGTTACCAACAATCCTGAAAATGATGGTTGTATTAATGCTGTGTTACTTGTGTAAATTGTGGAGTTTTGCTTGGCTCTTGTAATCCTACCAGCAGCAATAAATGTTTATAAATTATTCCGTTTTATTCTTTAAGTGTTTCTATGAAATAAGGTAAGAATTCCTGATGGCTGTTGGGGCTGCAGTAAACTGATTGGGTTAGAGGTGTTCCAGTGGTATTTTTAATATGGTGTTATTACAAAGATTATTTTGATTGAATACTTCTGTATTTAGACTGCTGTCTTTTCAGTCTTCTATTGCATGTTTGGTTCCAATGGAAAGCCTGTACTGTGCTGAATATGTGGGCGTTTGTTAGTTGCAGATAGGGGATGGCTTTGGTTCTTCCTTTACAGCGGAAAGTACTTAGTCACACTTAGTGCGTAAGATACTTCTCAGTGGTTTTGTGTTGAGATTGCTAGCTGACTTCCAGAATTTAGTTTTAATTTCTCTAAATATTCGTGGGCTTCTGTCTGGGTGAGTGGGTCCATGTTGGCTGATGCTTGACTCAAGCATCGACCTCAGGGCAGAGGTAAATTGAGCATCGAAACATCAACCAACATGAACCCACTCACCTGGATGGAAGCCTGAGATAATTTTGAGAAACTCCTTCATTGGGAAGGCATCAAATCTAACTTGATTTGTTGGTACTTGTGTTCATTCAAGTAGTATTATTTAAGTAAGGGCTGCAGATATGTATTCTATGGCCATGCAATTCCCTTCCATAAACTGCATTGGCTGTGTTTACTGTTGGGTTGCATTTGTTTGCAATGCAATTTATCCTTGACCCTTCTGAGTTTACTAATGCACATTCCCCCCAAGGTAACGTTTGAATGCCATTGACATTGCACTGTGCTCACTCATGAAATTGTCTTGTTTATGAGCTGTGTAGCATTGTTCATCTGTAACGTTTTTTTAAGTGTGCCCTTTACCTTTCAATTTTAATCGTATGGCTAAATCTTTGTCCAGGGTCCCATATGCTCACGTTATAGTCCCTTTTGCCTGACCAGAGCAGCTTTGTTGCTTAGATTACACCACGCTATGGCCTTGTGCCATTTGTCACCTGTGATCAGGATATCTATCTTACTGACCCTTTGAGTGAGCTTTGCTAGCTTTAATTTAGAATTTTGGGTTTGCTCTAATGACTGCAAATTCTTCACTGAGAATGACTGGTTAAGCGACCTTGTCATGCTTTGGTCCTTCATCCTCATTCTATTTTATATCATATAACGTGAAGTACAGGTCTGCCTAAACAAAACCTACTTCATATGGAGTAGTTAAGCCAGTACAAGATGTAAAAACATTTTTTGAAGTGAATAGTTCGGGGACAAATACTCGTTTTACACTTAACGGTGTTTACTCTTGTTTCATTCTTCACTGAATTATTATAAATAATATGCTGTGTTGTAGCTTTTTAAGTCACTCCTGGAGTTTCATAATCACTGTGGACGATGACGAATCTTGCATTGTTCCTAGGGACTTTTCAATGGCTGTATATTTCATTATCATGTTTTTTTCATTTTCTTCCATTTATGGTAACTCTTTTAATACTTAATTTTTTCTTATAATGACCCTATATTTTTGCATTTATTCACTCGATTGAGTGCTATCATGCACTTCATTTACTGCCATATCTCAGTAACATAAACTAACAGTTCAGGTGAAAAATTTGGCAGTTTCGCATGGGTTGAAGGGTTGAACTTATTATCAGCTTGACTGAAATTGATGTAGGACACTGGGTTGGGTGGTCCAAAAGGAATAGCACAAAACTCTCAGGATAATTACTACTTTCATTAATAATCAATCCTCACTAATACCACAGAGTATACAGAGGGCTCGCCTCTTGTTTGCAATGCAATTTATCCTTGACCCTTCTGAGTTTACTGAATGCACATTCCCCCCAAGGTAACGTTTGAATGCCATTGACATTGCACTGTGCTCACTCATGAAATTGTCTTGTTTATGAGCTGTGTAGCATTGTTCATCTGTAACATTTTTTTAAGTGTGCCCTTTACGCACAGTTTTGGGAGTTATGATATGGCTTTTTTCTTTCTGCTACTTTCCGCTAGATGTCAGTGACGTTCCTAAAAGATTGCCACTGGTTCTCTCAAGGACAAGCGCACTTCCCTCCCATACCTGTGCGTGGAAAACATGAACGCAAAAGGGTAAATTGGTGGAATGGGTGAGGTAGGGGAGGGCTTTCGGGAGGGTGTTCCGAGGGTTCTGAGGCATGTCAGGGCCTAAAAGTCATCTCAGAACTGCCTGACGCTTTGCCTAGCAAAGCTCAGGAGCACTTCGTATGCTAAGCTACCTCGGAGTTAGAGTAAGGTTCTGCGCCGGCCAAGTCTGATGTGAACGCTCAAACGGTATATCACGAAAACTTTCCTTGGGATTCGAGAAACTAATGGTCAAGTCTATCCACGATCTACTGCGCATAGTGATATTGAATAAATTCACAGTCAAGACTGTTGCCTTAGAGTGTGAGAATGTAATTTTGATAGAATTCACCCGAGGACCATGTCAATAAAAGTGTAAGTCCAACAGTAACATACGCTGTAAAAACAGAAATGAAGGTCGCTTGCTCTTTTCAGAAGGGATGATTATCAACTATGCATGCCTACATAGTGCGAGGTTTTCAGGAATCATCAATTGGTCACAAATACCAGTTTCCTTAGAGTAAGAGAAAAATTTACAGTGTGTACAGTTCGACTGGCCTTATTTTCATCTTACGATTAGTGGACAGCACTGTTACGAGTCACTATGCATTGTTTCGGCTCACAATCCGCTGATTTATTCCGGAACTATTTTGTTTCGTCTCTCGCCAATTTAACCCCAAATTAAATAGTTACTTTTCACCAAGTGCCCTCGTAGGCTCTATCACTGAAAATAAGCTACCTGTGAATTTTCAAAATCGATCTCGTCGGAATCTACAGGGTGAAGTCAAGAAAAATTTATTGGTACACAGTCCAAAAACATTGTCACCAACTGAAGCATAAATTAAGGATTTATGCACGGTATTTCTCTTAGCAAAATATTATTCTGAGCTGAAACATCCTTTGTTTTATTCTCTTGTGTATATCTGAGCACATCGGAAGCAGAGGAATAGCTTATACAAGAATGTATCGAATAGTTCCCTTGATACCCGTTCCTTTCATGTACCAGATAGTCTATTGATTTTAAATTTCATACCAAAAGCAGTGGATGTTGATGCTAGCTGTGACCCTTTACTATCGAGAGCTTTGTCGAAAAGGTGCTCCTTACTAGAGCCTAGATTACCGTCTCCTTTGGAAGAGGGGCATGTGTGGCAACTACTGACGGGTGGACGTATTGCGTGATGAAATTTCACTTACAAACCCTCATGGTACATTATATTTCAAATTGGATAATAGTAGGGTTCTTTCTACCTTTGAATTTCCTGATGATATGCGACAGATGGGGACCAACATTTGGAATGAATTGAGGCAATGTAGCGGATTGAGTATCCATTAAAAATGTTTCAATAAAATTATTTTCGTGTCAGACGAGGGAGCAAACATTATGAAAGTTTTGTAAAATAACGAAAATGTCCCCTGACTTGTCGCTGTTCTTAAGAACCCTTTTGATGAACGACATTGGGAGCTTGAGGTCAGCGGTCCAATAGTTGTCAACCAGTTTCATGCAACCAAATCTTTGGTCTGTAACTCAAAAGAAGTCTGGACTGAAATTAACAGTCCACCTAGACTGTGAAACGCGGTGAAACTTAAAAGTAATGATATTTGAGTCTTTTAATTACGAGTTTAGAGAAATCAAAGACTTACGGGAAGAGGAAAATCAAGAGCATCAGATTAATGGCTTAAGCGAGCCTGGAATGGAGGATTTTTTCCTAGAACACTACAAAGAAGCATGAGCAGCAAGAAGGAAAAGCTTCAACGGCTCAAATTCCCTTCCTTACACGCCTAAGATAATCTAGTTCTAATTCAAACCCCCTGAAGATGAGCAAATAGCATAAATTGCAAGTAAAGCTTTGGTTTACTGCGAAAAAAAATCCAGGACTGGCAAAAGGTGTGCGTTTCGTTCTCACGCAACGTCTTGTAGTGAGACGTAAGGCTGTTTTATTATTTCACTACTTTAAATGTATTTACTCTAGGTGTCATCAACCTTCTTTCTTTCAGGTAAATCTGGTCTATCTCTTTGGCGTCTTGTCTGGGTATGACGCCTCAATATCTTCATCCTAACTGAACCGTATCACATGTAATTCAAAAATCACTATTTTTTTGTGAAAAATAATTATTCTCTTGTTTCACTTACTCCACGGAGGAGTATTTTTGGTTTTTGGATCTCAAGTTTTGATGCAATGATTTTTTCGCTATGGCCTCTCTATTGGACAAAATGGCCAATTTATAGGCAATATTAATTTACAACTAGATTGCCATTTACGCATCAAAAATTCCAATTTTTGCCTAATCATATCAAAAGAGGTTTTGAGGATACATTGATCAAAGGACTAGCTTGAAGGTGCCGCAAACGTGTACATCATGGGTCGAAATCTGCGCTGGTGGTACCCTGCAGCCGAGAGAGCGATATGGTTCTTGGTTTTCCCTAATCCACCCTGGCCTGGAATGGGAGCTTTGGCCTTGGAAGGCCCTGTTCTCCTCCCAAATGGCAGGCCCTTTCTCAGAATCTAGATACATAATAGCATTACTGCCCCTGTGGGAAAGCGTTTTCTAGGAAAGGAAATTAGGATGTAGTGAGCCATCAACACTTGGGCCACCACCAATGTTTGAGAGATTGTCCGCTTAAAACCGAACGCAAGACTTGGAATATTTTTTTTATATTGCCTGTGTACCAAAAAAAAAACAAAAAATAGAAGTAATAGTTGATATGCACAAGGTAAATAATAGATTGAGAGTGCATCCAAAGGTCACTCGAATCCCAAATACCTTTTTGAGAGCGGTTAAATTACCATAATTTTCATTTGAAGTAAATTATAGTTATTTGTAATTCTATGCAATTCACATTGAAGAAAGAAGATATAATGGGAAAGCTAATAGGGAAGGGTTAAAGATGTTTAAACCAATATTGATGCATTACAAATGAAGAATATTTAAAAACAAAGTGGCCCATGAGCCATTTGGAATTTCCTATAAATATTCCATAAATGAGATTTACATGCCTTAATTTGTAATTAAGATAAATTATATATGGATATATGTGATTGTATTAACTATGTGTGGACTTTGCTTAATGTTCGGAATTTGTCAGTATGAAGAATTCTGAGACGGAGGTGAATATTACCGAAAATTACTTTGGGGTTTTTTCAAAATATTCAGTGTAATATGCTTCATTTTATTTTTATTTCTTGTTTAATTACTTGTTTAATACATGGTATTAACACTTTTATGTGTAATTGTTCAGTGGTTAAAGAAGGTTTCTTGTTTTTTTTTCAGTTTATTTTGGAGTTAATTGTAGCTGGTCACCATGCAGATTTTTGTGAAAACATTAACTGGCAAGACTATCACCCTTGAGGTAGAGCCAGCTGATTCTATTGAAAATGTGAAGGTGAAGATCCAAGATAAGGAGGGTAAGAATTTTTAAAATCAATCTGCCCAACTTTGGGTTTTTACTCCTTTAGTTTACACTTATAATTGTTTCATTTTACTCCATTTTAATGGAAGGATTAAGTTTTATCCAAGCTTGACTTCATCATTCCTTTTACTCCGTATCACACTCCTTGTATCCTTGTACACAGTCTTGTCTTTTTGGACCAAGCTTTTGGTGAACAAACGGGTGGGGTCTGGCTACATAAGTCAAAATTGGGTAGGGTTTTAGACGAAATTCTGTGATGAAACTTTTCCTTGCCACAGGGCTTTACCCATAGACTGATCTTTAAATATGCCATAACCATGTGCGTGATGAATGAATTCTTGAGTTTGTTATGCAGACTTCAGTCCAAGTTCATAACTTTTATTTAATACTTAATGAATAATTTTTTCCTGTTCTATATTTCAAGTGTATAATCTAAGTGGCAGGTGGCATAAACTTATTGTTGTTCGTGGCAACTTGTACTAACCATCTCTTAGTTAAAATGGAATACCTAAGAATTTTTTCTCTAGTTCAGTCTATTGGCAAAAATAGCAATATTTACGGTTCATTAATAGTTGCGATAATACTAGATGATATTGAAAACTAAGATCATTCTGTAGACATGTAGAATGTGAGCATTGGATATCAAGATGAGAAGTATTTATCCTCATTTTTTAAGGGTTCTCTTGCGTCCCATTTTCCCAAGTATAGGAAAATCAAGACCATACTGTACGTGAGTCATTGCATAAAGTACAATTTTTTGGCTGAAAAATCTGGGTTTGGACTCTACACAAGGTCAGCTAAAACTATATAATTTGCTAGCTAAGTGGTCCTGTGACACTGAAGCCTTTGCAGTGACAGTGTGTGTTATCATAACAAGTGTAATTCCCTGCATAATTCTTAGTAGGGATTGGAATTGATGTAAAAACTTTCTTCTATTTGAACTTGGGCTCTTTTGATGAAATACTTCTGCCACCACATCAACCTGATTCCTGAAAAATAATTGATAATCTTTTTCTTGGCACTTAAAATCCTTGCCTTCTGTGAAGCAGTAGTTCAACCAGTATTTTCTTGGTCACCATTCAGTCTCTAGGTAGTGATCATGAAGATAATAGCCAATAGTTTTTGCTTCTTGTGCTTATATGTGAATTTTGTTGCCTTTGTACCTCTAGTGAATTTAATTTTCATCAGTATTATAAGTATCTATAATGTGCATGCGTGGTGGTGCATTATTCTTTTATTTTTTGGGACACTAGTCAACGAGGTCTACACACACAGTAGATGCTGAAATTGCATGCCAGGCAGTTTGCGTAAAACAATATTATTTATAAATGGATATTTCAGTGAATCTTATTTGCTTCTCATGTAGTCTTCAACCTGTTTAATTCTTCCCTGTCTTAGTAGATAAAACATCAGTGGAGCCTCAAGTTTAGGTTTTTAATTGCTTCATGGTGAGATGGGGATTTGCAGTTACTTTGATATTTTGGCCATAGTTGGTCACTTTCTGATTTTATCTTGTTTTTTACATTCTTTTGGCAACCTCATGAGAATTCATCATAAGGAATTGTTGTTATTGAGGTGCATCATTCATGTTAATTTTCTCTCAATAGGTATACCTCCTGACCAACAACGGTTGATCTTCGCTGGAAAACAGTTAGAGGATAACAAGACTCTCTCAGACTATAACATTCAAAAGGAGTCCACATTACATTTAGTGTTGAGGCTCCGAGGTGGTGCTAAGAAGCGAAAGAAGAAGAATTACACCACCCCCAAGAAAATCAAGCACAAGAAGAAGAAGGTTAAGCTCGCTGTGCTGAAGTACTATAAGGTAAACCAGTTGAATTGGGTTTATTCCTTGGAAGGGTTATCTGGGTGATTCCCTGGTTAGCTGTAATTTTGATTCTCTAGTTTTATTTACTGCAAATTTCATTCGTATGAAATTAAGTTATTGAGCCATTAGTTCACAGTGTTTACTTCACGCTTACAACTGCTGCTGAAATTAAACGTAAAAATTTGATTATGGTCTCCATTGTGACTGAGGAAATATCTCGCTCTAACTACCTTTAGCCATGTTTATGCTATGAATTTACCTGTGTAAGTGTAATATAGATTTTGGGCTATACTCATCGTATAAGACTACCCCTCTTCCAACGCACACCAAATGAAAATTAATAATATCATATTGTGGATACTCTTTTATATTTGTGGGTTGTCCTGCGGTACATGATATTCGACCATGTTTTGTCGACTGACCCCCTCTCCCCTTCCCCAACGACAGACTGATCTAGGCCCTTCCCCTCTTCACGAGCCATTGTCTGGCCAGCGGGCCTAGTCGCTTAATGAGGGGGACATATGGATTGCTAAGGAGCAAGTTAGAAACTGACCAGCTGTTGTCGTGTCGATGGTGCCGGCTGGAGGAGAGAGAGCTTGTTTGAGATGAAGTCAGGCAGGATGGAGCCAGCCTAGCCTGGCAGTGCTCGTAATTATCTGTCCAACTAAACTGGCCTGAAATGTCAATTATTACAATATTGACTCCATCTGTCAAGTTGAGCATCTTTGTATCCTGAGAGCATTAAATTTTAAGGATTATTTTGAGACCATCACTTGTATGCAGCCAAACTCACTTGTGAGCAGGATAATATCTGACATTCCCACGCCTCGTATCTAATGGACACAATACGGGCTTCTGCACCAGGGTTTTTTTGAGCCCGCGGGTGAGATGTAATGACTATGACTTCAAGGTTTGAACAATATGAAAAAGAAAATTGATATATAAGTCATTAGGAAGGTTTTGTGTATTGATTGTGCGAGTGAAAACATGCCCATATCTGACATACATTGCGCGCACTGCCAGGTTAAGATCAGATGATAGATGGATTTTCTTCTACAGTACTTGTATCATGGAATAATATATCCATGCTTTTATAATATTATTGCTTGAACAGCACTGCCTTGGCTTCTTTCATATAGTCGCCGCATACGGCAGAGATACAGGTGTGGCCATTTTTGAGCTCCCCCCCCACCCTAAACGGCGACTAGATTCTGTAGTCCGGCGCGAGTTTGAAAACCGGCAATATGAGACTAGACCCGGAATAGAAGACGACCCCCGACTCTTGAGAAGATTTTCATGGGTTAAAAAGTTGTCTTATACGCCGGAATATACAATAAATACATGCTTGCAGTTCTAAAAATACGAGACAATGGTTAGAAAATTTAGAATATTTAAAGCTGCTGTAGAAAATTCAATTCAGCAGAAGAAAATATTTCAATAATAGGTAACCTTTATGCAATCTGTCGGGGAAATTGGTAAATCCATCAGGGAAAAGTCCGGGAATTTGAAAATTGGATGTTAGTAGCCACCTTGTTACAGATGTTTTATTCCATTGTATAGTGGACTGGTATTCTGTAATGAGTTTGTATATGCTTTTTGGTTTTTTTACTTAGCACGTTCCCTTGCTCCCATGAAAGTGTAATGTATTTCATTAGTGTGGGCATCTGTGTTTCTGTTTTGCAACTGCCTCATCCAGAGCAATACCTCTGACATATCCTTAGTGGCATCAGCCTCGAATGTTTGCATCTTATGGGGTGGTAAAGCATGATGTGACACAAGTTTTTACCTGGGTATTCTCTTCCCAATAAGCGTTAAGTCAATGCTATGTTTAATTATAATATTGCTTCGACATGATTTGATGTCATAACTTGTCCAGTCTCAGAGTCTGTTCTGAGTTTTTATTTCACTTTCAATCAATGAAGCTGATTATTTTTAAATAGTATAACTGTAAGACTTTAGTAGAGGTGTTGTTTATTGGTAGGTGAATTGTTATTCTTTTAATTAAGCCTGTTGTATAATGAATTATTGACCTCTGTTATGAGTTTTTCGTCGTATTTTCTAAAAATGAACATTTTGAGATAACCAGTAATTTCAGCTTTAATAGAATATGTTTCGGGTTTTCTTTGAGGAACTGACTAGGAATTATGTGTCACTTAGTAAATCAAACATTGTGTGTTGACTTAGATTGCTTTTGAGGTAGATTTTAATGTTTGCCATGTTTTATTTCAGGTTGATGAGAATGGGAAAATTCATCGCCTGAGAAGGGAGTGCCCTTCAGAACAGTGTGGTGCAGGTGTCTTCATGGCAGCCATGGAGGACAGGCATTACTGTGGAAAGTGTGGCTACACTCTTGTCTTCAGCAAGCCTGATGAGAAATGAACAGCATAATTTAGCCAAGGGTTGGGACATCTAGGGAACACTTGGCTACCTTTCTCTTTAATCCTCTACTGTACATGGTTTTATGTTAATAAAATGGCGTGAGAAAGTATATGCTTAGCTTTTTAGTTTTTCTTGTTCTTTATTGTTTAGTGGGGAGCTAAAAGTCTCTTGATCGTTTTTAGATTAATTTGGGGAAATCATGCTGGTTGGTTAATATTCGGGGGATACTTCTCTTTATTGTGGAATTTGAGGGAAATGCTGAAACCTTAATCAAATTAATTCGGTTGAATCAACTGCATCTTTCACGTTAAATGGTAATTAGTTGGGAATTGGGCACTTCTACTTTATCCATTGATCATAGCAATGCAGCTCTATAAGACAAGTTTAAGTATTACCTTTGTCCCACCGTGAGAGATTATGTATTGGAGACAGTTGAAGTTTTGATTTTGGAAAACTGGCTTTTTTGTAGCTCCAAAGAAAATGTTTGAGCTAAGAATTACTGCTCAAAAGGATTGCAAGGAATATTTGATTCAAATTACTTATTTGTTGCAGCTGTTATAAATAGGCTTTGATCATCTTTTTGCTAATGTTTAAAGTCTCCACCATACAAAGCCACATGGATCAGTCAGAATATGAATACAATCACTGAAAGCCTGTTCTACAGAGCATGTTCGCTCCATATTACAACAATTTGGACTATATCGCCTAGAGGCAGGTATTTCAATCAATTTTATAGACTGCAGTGATATGGAGAAACATTAACATATGTGCTAGCTGTTTCCCCCTCCACTGCTCTGCTGTTGCCACGTACAATCACTTAAATGGTCTTGCTATTATAAGCCAGTCAGTTGTACATTTCTATGAGACTACGGAGTAACTATTTAAGTGATCTATGAGATCTTGTGAAACAATGCCTTCAGTTTTTAATAATATTGGTGCTGTGATTTCAATTTTGCTTTGCTGCTTAATGATTTAAAGTGCTATCCCTGCTCCTAAAGGTTGTAGACAGGGATGTTAAACGAAACAGGAACCAAGCCTACAGTTTTGTTCCAGAATGAAACTATAGGCTCTCTTTTTGACTACTGTTTTGGTTTGGAATGAAACTTTGTCTGGCTTGACTTAAGTTTCATTAACGAAACGAAAGTATAATTTTGAATGAAATATAAGTCCTATACCATTCCTTTTTTGAGTAGTTTCAGTTCAAGTGAAGTGGTGGATTGACTCATGGTTCTGGGGCCAAACAGGACTTATCTCAGGGAATCATCTAGTTACTCGCGCAGCAACAGCGTAAACAATGGGAATACTTACGGTATACGTACAAATTAGGCTTGGAAACAGTGCAACAACTGCGCTAGAGTATCATAACAGCGAATATCTTACACATCTCAACAGATTACTTACTAACCTCTGCATCAGGATTGTGTAACAACTAGAAACAATGTAAACTAATAATTTTAGAGATAGTGACTAGTGTAATATTTGAAATTGAAACTCGTAGGAATCTTGGTAATTGGAGAAATATGGTATATTTTAAAATAATTTCTTTTAGCTGAAAATTATTAATTCCTTTAATATCACGATTTCAAGATGTCCTTCAATCTCATATCTAGCATGGTTCGTAATTTGTTTAACATCTAATTCAAATGTGAAAACGTTTGCTCTTTGCCTACTTGTTTCAGGCAGACATAATTTTAGAATTAGTCTCTCGCATGCAGATGAATACTGTTTGAATTATTTTGCTAAAAAACTACTTATGAGTGGAAAGAGATTAAACCTTAATAATGTTTTCTTGTAGCATCTCAAGTTTGTTAACTTAGGAGTGTCAACTCTTCCCATCCCACAACCCTCTCCACCTCTCTTTTCCCCAGTTATGGGGTGGAGGAGGAAGAGAGGGATCCCCTTCTCACCCCCACCGGCTAGGATTCCCCAACGGGTTTGGTGGTCTTTTTTGTTGGGTTATAAACTTAAAGCTTGAGGGATTTTCCTAGGTGGATGAGCCGAGTGCTAAGGTACAGGACACTGACCTTATTGAAACAGTTAAGAAGGGTGTATGGTGGAAGGGTTGTAAAACAAAACAGGTGAAAAGTGGTCACGGTGCTTGTACAAAGAGTTTAAGGACACAATGGTGACTACTGGTGCACAGGGGTGGAGGTCTCTTCCAAAGATCTAACCTACATGGTAGGTTAGTTGTTCAGATATCTGAGAGTTTCATTTTTGCGCTGTTTTCAAGATTAATCTGCAACGAGGATATTAGGATTACGCTGTGGCTGTGTGAATATGTGAAGGGATATTCATCAGCGATACCTTAAGATCAATCCCGAACGGGCTGTCGCACATCTCCTGCATACCAGTTGAGAGATTGTGTTGCCCTGCACAATACTGGTTTCTTTCCATTGTATTCAATCCTTACCAAACATGATGAAATGCCTTGAATAGCACCCCAAACTATACCAGAAGTGGCATACATGACAGTGGGTCATTTAAAAAAATTAATGCAAACTTCTTAAAATTCTTTGGAACCATATGAGGGAAGGTGTGAACGAAACTTTTCCTTGCCTGAACCGAAATCAGAACTGTTCCTCTTTCATTCCTATGGGTTTTTGTTCAAAATATTTTCGTTCCTACTTTCGGTTCAGGTCCGTGAACCGAAACTTTATCTGAACCGTTCTGGAACCATGACTAAGTTTCCTTTAACCTCCCTGGTTGGGGAGTGCTCTATCATTTGTTAGGTTATTAATGCTTCTTATCGCAAAACATAGCACTGATTTTCTACGTTATTCACACCAAATGCTGGACTAAAATTAATAATTACTATTCAAGGAGAGCATTGATTATCACTAGGAAAAGACTAGTATTTTTCCCAAAAATTCCAATTATTCCAGAAAATAACTTTTTCTGAGCCTTCATATATAGTCACACTCGATACCTAGGGATCTACTGAGTTTATTAAGATTAGTTAAAAATAAACTTCAGCAGATCCAGGTCGATGGAGGTGATATGACAATTATTTGTTTCTTCCTCATAACTTGGGGCACTCATTGGACTTTCTCTTTTTTCTAGTTTGCGTTTAAACCATGCAAAGTTGAAATGTATGGTAAATGGTCTCTTTAAGACAATCTTTTCACTCTAATATATCTTAATAACTTCAGAAGTTATTACATAAACAACCTCAATAATAGACAGGAAACTTCAAAATTATTTGTAGTTTTAAGTAATTTATCTGGAACTTCCTGGCATGTTTTGAAGTGGAAACTCTATCAACTCATTTTGAGTGCCACTAACTTCATCAAAATATTAAACATAAAGGAATTTCTTGTCTTCTGTTGCTAGCATCGGGATTTTGCTCAGAAGCATACATCTTGGAAGTCACAAGCGTGGGGAGTGGCAATGCTGTTCATGATGGCCTAATTTGATTAGCACTACAAGATTGGCTAACAACATTTGAATCTCTAAATATGTACATTTTAGAATACATGTTGCTTGATTTTAGGACTGACACTTAACCCATTCAATGCGGATGCCATTCATGAATGACATCCGTGACTAGGGGCCCGCACAGGTGTCATTCGTGAACGACACAGCCTTCAGTCTTTCCCCGTGCGGTATAACGGTGCTACGCTCAGCTCCTTCAGTTGGCCGCCACTTGTCCACTCTTCAGTTGCCTCCTAGCTTCTCTCTAGTGTGCTCTGCTTCTAGCTATGCCAATTTTCCTTTTTGGCGGATTTTTGCAATTTTGTGTTTTTTCGAGAGTTTTGGTGAACAATTTTTTATTGAAAAGTGATTTAGTCACTGTTTCTTTTGGAATAGACATCTATTTACAGTCCTTTTTCTATTGTTCTTATAAACTGAAGTTTTTTCTTTATTTATGGTTTTATTGAGATTTCCATTAGATATTTGCTAGCGATATTTTTTGCAAACGCAGGTTTCTGCTTCCATTCCTCCTGGAGAACACAGAGCTTCTTTTATCAAGATTTTACTTTTCATTTCAATAAAGTTTAGTCTGATCTTAAATATTTTAATTTCGGTCTTCTTTTATTCTTCACCAAAGTGCTTCATAATCCAACCTTTAATTGCTCTAAATTACTTCAATCATAACACTCTTAACTAATATCTGTGTCGCTTCTACCGGTCTTTATTTTTATATTAATTAAAGTGAAGACAAGAGTGATTCCGGCCACTTCCAAGGGGGCAAATATAAGTAGTTTGTCGAGTACTAGTGTATTTAAATACATAATAAGTCAAATAATTGGATTTATTAGGTCTGAAAGTTTTCAAGGTCCAGTATAAATTTTCAAAAATGTTTTTATAATAGGGTGACAGTTGTAAAACTTTTTTAATACTTGAAGACATTATTTTCAGGAGAAGTTGTAAGTTGAATGCAAACCCACGTGATGTTACCGTGAATTGATGATTTCGAAAATCCATGGCAAGAGATCGTTTTCGACCAGCATTACATTTCACAAAAACTCCCAGTGAAAATGATACTGTGCCTAGAGATTTCCTTTACAAAATAAAACCCCTTTTAGATGGCTTCCGGGAGGCGATGGAAACTTGTCTTCCCGGAATGGGAACTATGTATAGATGAGTTGATGTTACTCTGGAGAGGCCAACTAATTTTTTGGCAATATCTGCTGGGTAAAAAGCACCAGCATGGTATCAAGATGTATATGCTTTGCAAGCCATCTGGGTTAGTCTTTCTATTGTTAACTTATACAGGCTGTGGGGACAACGCATTAGGCATACAAGGCGATAAAGTGGTGAAAAAACTTACGGAAAGTTTTGAAAATCGTGGCCACACACTACTCTTGAACAATTATTACAACAATGTAGCTTTGGCAAGAGACCTTTGTAACAAAACTTATTACACAGGTATATTGAGACCCAATAAAAAGGACAATCCCAATAAGGCTTTTGGCCAAAAATTGACAAAAGGAGAAGTTTGGAGACTACGAATTAGGAAGTAGCTTAGTTGACACCACCAGGCGCAGGAAGAAACCTGAGGCGGTGGTTGCATGTAATAAATTCATGGGTGGAAGAGATCATTGCGACCAGCTTCTTTTGTATTATACATGCGAGCATAATACACTGAAATTGTAAAGAAAAAGTTTCCATTTGCCTTTTTTGAAATAATGCTATTCAACAGCTGTATTCTTTTTAACAAATATAGTGGAAAACGGAGAAGTCTATATGAATACCGACTGGAACTAATAGATTCTCTACTTTCAAGTAGCTCAAATGAATCAGTGAGAACTATCTCATCAGTGACTCCTATATTCCATTATCCTGCCCGAACAGAAGTCACGAATACAGGAAAGAAGCTTCAAAAAAGATGTGGGGTTTGTCATGCGAAAGAGGTAATGTAAGTATCTGTCCTGACTGAGGGTCAACCAGGGCTTTGCTTACGCCCTTGTTTCCAAGTATATCGTAAGGATTTATGAATATTGTTAATTTTATTGTATTATTGTGCAAAATGTGAGGTTTTTATTATTTTTGAAGAAATATGTAAATGTTATGCATTTATTTTGGTTTGACAAGTGCTTTATCCTTAACCTCCTAAACTATCCAATTTTTTTAAATTTCTTGCAATGCACTCATTTCCTTTTTCCACCATGTTGTTGAAATTATTCTGCGATACTGTAATCAGTTCATTATTTGAAAAATGGTTTTGATTTTTTACTGAAAATTTTTGGAGAGAGAGATAAATAAATATTTGCTCTGATATAACTTCTATGATTCCCATACGTTTACATAACTGCAGTATGCATTCTTGCCATATTTCATAAATGAATATCATATTTCTTAAATATGGCAAATAAGTAAGTTGTTAAACCTATGTTTGCATGTATAATGGCTATCTTGAGCAAACCAAATGTAAATGCTTTAGAAAAGTAACGTAACGCACAGAAGATGAATATTTTTCTGGAATTCCAAATATTGTGGTGTGTAAAATGTAACATTAAAATTACTGTATAAATAAATAAAAAGGCCATGTTCAAGAGAAAAAGACAAAACGTGGTGGGCATCACGCATGGGTAAAAAAAGCTAAGTGCGTTGACATCAGAAAAACACAGAAATGGAAAGTTTTGGAACTTCCAGTGGTGAGGGCTGAGAAAAGAAACTACAGGGAAATTGGTGTTCTGTGCTACAGGGGGTGAGTAGGGATAGGGAACAGGTAGGACTGCTGATAAGCGGACAAGAAGGGATTTGGAGAAGGCTTCTGCGGAGAGAGTACATTGGTGCGACTCACTTAGCTGCCCATAAAAATATACTGACAAGAGAGGGGGTGGGTGCTATCAGGAAACTGCAGGCTAATGAATGCCGGGAGGAAATCCCACATGGCAAAATGCAGCCCGGGGCCTTGAGTCGAGTACGTAAGGAATAAAATCACAAAAGTTTGAAGGAAGGGAAATACTGTTCAGCAAATGTGCGAGAAATATTTTTGACAGCTAAGTTAATGCATCAAAACTTTGGGGATGACTTTTCACATAAAAAAGGCATGAAATTTGTTAAAAATACCATTAATCCTCTTAAAAATTTATGCAAACATCTAATGAGTCATTTCAGAAAACATGAATACATTATGAGGTGGAAATTTCACATTAAAAAAATGTTACAACAAAGGAGGAGTTTTATGTTAATCAATGTAAAATAAAAATTACATAAATATGACATCCATCACTAATTATACCAATTTATTTCAAATTTACCATGGGAAATGCTAATTCATTTCAATTACAAATTTTCAGAAGCCAAAAATTAATATTTTCGTGGAAGATTACAGTGAAACATAGCAGCGAAAGTAAAATCAATGCAGTTTGCATAACCAAAGATTTTCAGCAGTGCTGATGTCATTCATAAATGACTTTTTTTTTAAATACTAAAAACGAGGTAAAAAAGACTAGAGAAATTTTTAATATTGGTGGTAACTTACCATACAATAACAGATATGATGACGCGAAATATTGAATCCCGACACCAGGACCTAATTCTTCATATACAGACCAGCATTGAATTGGTTAAGGCATACAGTAAACAGCATCTGCTAGATTTTTGGCTCCACTTTTGGATTTGCTTAATTAAGTAATATTGCAGCACTAATCTCTTTTCTTGATAAGGAACAAGCATATCTTAATTTTTAAATTCAGCCAAACAAATTTTGATAGGCCTAATATTATTATACTAAATAATGTAAACAAAATGACACTTTCTTGTACATTTCCCACCATGCAAATTTCTTGCACCATGTAAGTGTTACACTCGAGTCTTCCTTAAAAAATTTCAAAAGTTTACTTTAAATTTCAGCAAAATTTTATTGAAAAACAGTTCATTCATATATTTCACACTTTATACCTACCCGAAGAACTACACAGTAATATTTACAAATACAAAGTTCCACATTATGACGTCATTTTTTTATTTAATTCCTTCCCTATTAAAATAGCTCTCACAAAGAGCTTAAGGTACAGGGATATTGCACGTGGGGAGTCATCGTCACCCGGTACAGGATAGGTAATGAGATTAGGGTTACAGTCTGAATCAACTATGCCAATAGTAGGGATACCCATCTTGGCAGAGTCTCGTACCAAGTAATGCTGGTCTAATCTGGATGCCATGGGGGATGATGGCTTCACATTGGTCATTATGACTAGGTCAGGAAGCCTAACCTGGAATATAAACACATATTAATTTATTTATTAATAAGCATAAAATAAGGTAAAGCCTTATGAGTTAAATAAAATAATAAAAGACAAATAAATGTAGCAAATAATTGCCAAAAAAAGATATGACACCGGAGTGTAGATATTTCCCTGTAAGGGCTTCATAAGCAAATTGCTTAATAGGTTAGTTGAGAGCAGAGAAGAGACGGAGGAGTGCCTTCATCTGTGTTATTCTCTTCAAAGCTGTTTCATAACAAATGCCATGCTCACCATCTGTTTTTTCCATAAAATCCCTCATACTGGTTTCCAATGGTTGTGGCTGAATAGCATCTCATAGTGCACTTAGCATTGCTTTTGGCATGAAAGGGCCTTAACCCTTTATAGGGTACTGGGAAAATATTTTCCCACCATATCTGTAGGGAACGCTCTTTGGGTTATATGTTTCTCATCTGCAGTAATGCACATAGTTCAGTGTTCCTAGTGGATATGGTATAGTGGTACGCATGAAAATTAATAATATATCCAGCATCTTACGTGCCCAAGGATAGCCAAAATAGAAAAAAAAAACAATACTTTGAGTCCCAGAGTTTTGCCCTATAATGGGTTAAGAGACCCCAAAACTCATTCACACCCACAGGATTTCATTGTTCACTATCCCTGGTGCCCTGCCTTTACACTTACTATTATTAGTTCAAAAAATATATATCATTGAAATCATTTTTGCAACTAATTACACAACAGAACAATCAGATATATTCCTCCACATTGCCCTTTTTGAAACATTAGTAAAAGTGAAGTCAATGAGAGTGAACGCACAGGGTACACATAAACTATCATACCAGGAGCATTGTGGGCAGTGAATGGGTCAATGACATAAAATAGTACAAGTATGCACTTATATACTGACTCCTCAAGCTCCCCCCTCCACTTTTCCTTTTCAAGGCAGTGACTGTTTATTTTAGCTAACTATAATTTTAGCAGTTGTTTTATGGGGTCAGGGGAGACCCAAGAGAACTTACATACATACATACCCATCACGCCGTTCCCTTTAGGGGTGGGCACAGTTAAAATGTTTCACTCATTAATACATAATTGTACACCTAACTCTGCTTCAACAATTTCCTCCATACTGACTTATCCTTGCAAACCTCTTTTGCCTCATTTACCCCCACACACTGTTTCATACACGCACTCCTGTTTTTAATACTCCTAATATTCCTCCTCCTAAGAATTTCCTCAACCACAACTTTCTCGGCCTACCTCTACCTCTCACACCATTCATTCTACTCTCACTTTGTTTCGTTATTCTACTCTCGTCCATTCTCTCAACATGGCCAAACCAACGAAGCACACTCCTTTCATTCACATCCATTACTGGAGCATTTAACCCACATTAATTCATGACCCACTCATTCCTGACCCTATTCATCCTACTTTTGCCGCAAATACTCCTCAGATAACTCATACCTACGGCGTTTAGTCTACTCTCATGTTTCACTACCATTTAACAAAGTGGGAAGAAGTACACTTTTGTGCACGGCAATTTTTGCTTCCTTACACAAGCACTCATTCCTTGATATGCTCCACATGCTACCTACCACTTTCCTTCCAGCATTCACACGTTTCTTTATCTCCTCATCTATTCTTCCATCTTTCGCATACATCTTACATAAGTACACAAAATCATCTACCTGTTCAATTACCTCACCATTCGCCCTCATCACACAGTAATTCTCCCCATTCTCCTTATCAAAAACTACTACTTTAGTCTTGCATGCATTTACCTTCAGTTCCATTCTCTCCATTGATTCACAAAACTTATCTAGGAGCTTCTGTAATCCCTGTTGACTGTCTGATATCAAAACAGCATCATCCGCATATAGAAGAACTCGCATGTTTACATTCCCAATCACAACACCGTCGTTTTCACTACATGCGTCTCTAACACATTTATCCATAAATACATTAAACAGCCATGGAGACATTACGCATCCTTGCTTTACACCCCGATTTATTACAAACCAATCACTCAGAACACCGTTCACTCTTACACTTGCCTTACTATCATCATACATCACCATCATAACATTCAATAACTATTCCTTCATTCCTAGTCCTTCAAAACCTTCCACAACATCTTTCCAATTACCCTGTCATATGCCTTCTCTAAAGCGACAAACGCACAGTACACTTTCTTTCAGACACTCATACATTTTTCTATCACCTGCTGAAGTGCAAAAAGCTGGTCACTACATCCTCTCCCAGGCATAAATCCACACTGCACACCCCATATTCTGTCGGAAGTAATATTCCTCACTCTTTCGATTAATATTTTACTGAGCACTTTTCCCAGGATACTCAATAAACTAATGGCCTGATAATTATTACATTCGGTCTTTCCTCCCTTCCCTTTGTACAATGAAATAACAGAAACCTGTAAGCATAATTTGTATAGTTCACGCATCCTACGAATTAGTAATTTACACCTACACTTCAACATTTCACTGGATATCCCATCTATGTCTGCAGCCTTCCCATTTTTCAATATTCTCACAGCCGTTGTGACCTCCTCACTGATATCCTTTTCCATCCTCACATTCTAACATGCAACTTCACAAGGCTCATCCTCAACGCATGCAATATTATTGTACAATTCTTCAAAATACTCCCTCCAGCAGTCCCTAACATTGCTCTCGTCCCACATAATCTCTACACTTTTGTTCTTTACCACATTCATTCCCCTACCTTCACCAATCTTAGCCCTTTTTACCCACTTCCAAAACAGCTTTTTATTACCTTCAAAATCACTCTGCATTTTGTTAGCTTAATCCGCATGCATTCTTTCTTTGCTCTCTTTCACAACGATTTTGCATTTGCAAGAGAACTTATACAAGCAGAATTCCCATATAACAGAAAAGGAGCCTTCCATCAATTAACATACCACACATCCAAACTGAAAAGCTGAGTTGGTGAACACTCCTCCCTTCCACGCTCTCACATGGGCATACTCCCCAGCCTCCAATGCAGCTTTCTCCACCGCATGAGCATTTCTTGGGTCACGGCCGGAAGCAAATAAAATGATCCCACTAGAGGCGGCTATTCCACAGGTGATCTGCAGGGCTTTTCGAAGGTGCTCAGCAGTTATGTCCAGGTCAAAAACACAATGCCCAAGCCGCTCTCCAAACAAGTAATGTGCCATTCGAGGATCAAGAGAACCAATCTTGTGACCCCAATGTACACCTGCTTCAAAAAGATCCTTTACTTTGAATCCAGGATCTTGCAATATATCACCTGAAAAAAAATAATGACCCCTTTTGTAGGAAACAGTATGCTATCTCCATATTAAAGATAACTTCAGTAAACAGAAGGAAAAACAACTGAATTGCAGGATCATGACACCCTAAGATGAAGAGCCCAGGCATGTTGAGATAAATGACTACACTGATGGGGTAGAAAACGAATAACTGATAAGTCACAAGAATAAATCACTAGCTTTTCTCTATCTACACTCACTTTATTTTCTGTATCATATTCAACACACTCCTTGGCACAACCACAAACAAATGCCAGTGGCTCTCCTGCCAACTGACAATTTCACCCGTAGTTTACAACTCCTCCTTTCAAACAAAGAATACAATAACATTTAAGTACAAAATAAAATCAAAGTAATCTTGGCTACAACAGGATAACATAAGTAATACTGACTGATATCAAACAATAATACACATCAACTCCAATAGGGGTTAGAGAATCAATAATTCTGCCTGCAATGTAAACAAAACAACCTAAGGGAAAAACAAAGCAAATCAATACTCCAAGTGACTTTTATTTAGCAACAAATAAAAATTTAATACAACTAATATAATGTCAATTAAACATTTAACAAACAATGCTAATATTAAGATTACAATTTGCACTAAAGATGTCCACAGGATTTTTTCATTACAAATTATCAGACTTGGATGACAGTTTAATATGTAGTCCTAGCTGGCCTTTCCACAGTAATCTTCAGAGAGCATAAATCAGGACTAGGTGGATAAATACCCTTGGATTGTACTGGACACTTCAAGGTCTACTCTGAAGTTCTCATCGGAATTGTATATGAATCTGGAATCTCCTCAACCATCTTATCCAACTCCTATACTTCCACAATAAGAGTACTCTGTGAATATAGTCCGAACAAATCTCATTTCTGAATGATAAATTTCTTCTCAGCACACAACCACGGTGTGTCATCACTTTCACTGAGTTTCTACTTCTAGATATCACTGTACGTCTATCAATGCTGAATCTTGGAGTTGATTTGCTCTGTTTTTGTCACTGGACTTAGAACTTAATCTCAGAGCTCTAGATCCAGGAGTGGTGCATACCTCCTCTTGTCTACATCCATACTGAGGCATCCCATCCTGCATATTGGTCCAGGATTTGGATATCATTCTCCTCAACTTAGTTCCTGACATCTGGAAGCTTAGACCACACCTTCCTTCCTTCAAACAAAGCTGCGGGAGGCATTCCAGGGTTTAAATGAGGAGTAGTGTGAAGCTTGTAGATATGTTCTCCACTTTCAGTCTTTAAATAGACCCTCAGCCATATGGAGTCTTTTAGGAGAGGGACTATTTTGCTGTTCCACTTAGCCATTTGCTTGAGGCCACACAGGGGTCGAATATCTAAGTTGGATACCATTGTTTGACAATACTCAGCAAATAGCACTCTTAAAAGTGGCTGCATTGACCCTTCTTCTGCAACTAATGCATACGATTACTGAATAGTTGTTGGAGTATGGTCACCAATTACAGTTTTGACCAACTTGTTCCATTTTGGTACATCCATTCGATAGCAACCCAAAACCAATGGACTTGCAATGCATCTCCTAGTTAATAACCCCTTCAAACTCTACCTCCTGTTAGGTGCGTTTTCTTAAAGGAGCAGAAAACGTGCTGTACTTTGGCACACAATTAGTAGAGAAGTTAATGAAAACCATAAAGCTACTTTCACCTTCATGACTTGATGGAGATCTGAGCCTCTTGACCACTAACTGTTCTGTGTGGGAACTCAAGTATCAAGCTGAAAGTCCCTGACTTTTCCAGATTTTCCAGACTATTTTCAAAATTTTCCAGACTGTTTGATAATATGTATTTTACGGCATATTAACGTATTTACACATGATAAAATATGATTAAAAGCTGTTAAAGATTAACCCCAAAATAAAAGTATATAAAATTATGATATAAAATGTATTTTAACAGTTATGGAGCATCATCTGAATGACATAACATTGACCACACTTGCAAATATTTGATGAATTTTATGATAAAAATATAACTTCCGGAATAAAGACCAATTTCAAAATGGATAGTTCATTGTTTTATTTAATAAAACATTTAAAACATAACTTCAGGAACATGTTTCTTTCACATTCTTCAAAATCAAATCCAATAAAATGTAAAAGATGATTTATTTGAATTGGATCACAAGATGTCTCCTGTATTTCCACTTAAGGGGGCTGTATACCTTGGCCGAAAACGTTCCCACGGAAGTCTACTTTGCCTTCTATCAGGACTCTGCATTGCAACTTAAAGCAAATTTTTTTGGGCAAGGGCCTACAATAAAGATAGATGTCTCCTTTGACCTTAGTAATTTGTAGTTGATGGAATCTTTTACCGCTATTTCAGCAGTGGAAAAACGTAAGTTTAATGAAAATGAGCTGCTCTTACTGACATTTAGGATGGATATCTGTAAAAATATGTATACTCACAAGGTAGCGGCCATCAAGTTTCGCTATACCTATAGTCGTGGTTTGCACTAGATTGGCAGGAAATCTACAGATTGTTTTTTCTTCTGTACAGTTCGTAAGCCCACATTGGTTTCTTCGCACCACTAATGGACCAACAGCAATGACAAAAATGTTGTGTCGGTAAAATCCACCCAGTGTGTAACAGGCCATATGAACCTCTTCGGTTGAGGGGAGCATTTTCTGTAAATGCATGGTTGTTCAACTTGGATAGAGATTGGACTAGCTCTATGTCAACTCAAAATGGCTACCAGCAAAGCGCAGGATGTTCAAATATCGAAGATATACCTATGCGTAAGAGGATGAAGAAAAATTACCATTTGACTTTTACAACAAAAATGATATTTCCAGATTTATTTTTCATTTTCCCTGACATTCCATGACTTTCCAGACAATAAAATTCCCTGCCTTCCAGGTTTTCCAGAAGTGTGGCCACCGTGCAACAAGGAAGGTCCTAGGGAATAAATTTGTAGCAGCAGAAATTGCTACGTAGGGTTTAGGGTATGACTAGTGCTCCTTACTTTCTGCAGTAACAATGACATTCTTTGGTCATATTGTGTGTTAGCCACTTAAGGATTTTCTTGTATTAGATGGGCAATATTTGTTGGAGTTTGCAGGTTTCTAATGATTTGTTCTCACATACTATGGCATCCTGCCACAATTTTTTTGTAGATATTTAGGGTGGCCAGATGAAGAAACAAATAATGGCATTGTTGATTGTCAGATTACATGATGAATTAATCATTTCCCAATTGCTGAAATAGACCTCTCCTGATAAGAGTGGCATTTTTTGGTGCGTTCCCCCTAGTTATGTTTCCTGAGTATTTGGCTATATATAATACTGTGTCAGAACTAGTATGGTTGAAATAATTTTTACAGGAAATTGGACAGAGTAGATTTAGAGTTACATTAAGTGCTATCCACGCAAACAATCATGGTACTATGTTTGTAGAAGCAGGAAATTTCATGAAAGACAGGAGCCAAAATGTACGCATTAAGTATCACTACATTATTGAGATGGTAAGAACAGGGGAGGCTTCCATCCAACATGTTGATTCAAATGATAATGCTGGTGATATGTCGCCAGGGATGAAGCCAAAGAAATTTGTTCTCATTTCTGTACAAAGAGTTCATAGATATACCATGTTCTTTATTTCAAGATATCCATTCAAGTAAGATTGATTCAAGGCATTCATTTTTCTGTTGACTGGGTAGGTCTTTAATTTGCTGATAAAAACAGAAATGGTTGTTTAATTTACATCCAATTCTCTTGTTAATCCTGAGGGGAATTTTGGGAGTTTGTTGTATGGTCATTTGAAATGAAATAACTTGACAAATTTTCAAAATGTCACCTGCTAGCTAAGAATTTCATAAAAAAAATTTCACAGGATAATATCATCCAGTTAATAAGTAATATAAAGTTTTTCCTCTCTAGGTGGCATAATTGCCAAGATATGGGGAGACAATGTTTTGGGGAATTGTTCTTGAAGGTCACTTCCTCAGTTCTACTTCTGAAGTATGGAGAATAAAGCAAAAATCATAGCTTAGTGACTAATGGGTCGATCACTATCAAATTTTTATCTCATGTTGGTAAATGCATCAAGATTCCAATGAAATATTTTTCATTGTACTTTTCTGGCTCTGTGAGCCAATATGCAGTAATTACTCTTTGATCAAGTTTTTGCTCAGCAAAGCACTAAATATTTCCTTCAACAGGTATTGTTGCTCAAATGCAGAGGAATTATCAAATAAATTTTTTTAGTGGAGCAAAACATGTACTCTATGATATAGAGAAAGAAAAATAGAGGTATTGTGATTGCTAATGTGAGTTTTTGAATTTCAATAGCTTTTCTAGCGAAAGACAAAAATAAAAAGGTGCATTCCACAACAATTCACCCAGCCATTGACTTCCACCTCCTCAGATCTTCATGAAACTGTTATTACTAACTCCAACAAGCAAACTATTAAAACATATTTTTTAAATTCCTATTCCCCTTAGTTCACAATACATTAAGACAAAAGTTTACGAAAATTGCTCATTAATGTCACTTCTAGTTCTTTTTTGGAGAACAGTTCACTGACTTATCACACTGACATGGAAAAATTTATATCACAGAATGATCAAAGGATGTTAATAAAAAAATTCTTCATCATCTTTATCTAATCCTTCAAACACCAATAAGTTGAAAAAATGTTAACTGATTGTAGCATAGTATCATAATTATAGACATACCTACTTCAATAAGACAATATTTGAAATATTGAGAATTTTACAAGCTTTGCTGTTTTATACTTGTTTAACACTGTCCAGGTAGCTAATGATTTGAACACAATGAAGATCAGAATGACTACCAAACCTGTAACATCTCAGTACAACATGTTTTATACTTAGCAATTTTTTTCCAAAATTCGAACAGTACCTCTCTCTCTGGCTGATTCACTTTTGAGCCAATAAGAGCTCACTAAAATAGTTGGAAAAGCTTTAATGTGATGTACCTTGACATGAGCATGACTGATAAAGATTCACCCCCTGCTTAGGGGGGTACCAATGGATACTGACGCCCCTGGACAACTGTAGGGCTTGCTCCTGGCCGCACAACGAGTAATGACTATAATGAAAAATAATTTCTAAAACAACACATTTCCTAGTCACTATCAATTAAGGCTTGTTTTCGAGTCAATGTTAATTATTTTAAAAATTATTTTTTGCCAAGTATTAGGGGAGAGGTGTACAGGTTTCTTTAAACATAGCTCAAAAAACGCCGTTCCATCAGTGATGGCACCCCTAGCAGATATCTGCCTCACCAATCGTTAGGAACACCAATGAATAATAAGCAATATTATTCTTTCAAATATTCATTCAGACCGTAGGTGCACCACCGCTCCTGCCTCACCTATTGTATTCCTTGTTGAAGTCACTTGTGTGTAACATTGAAGAGAGAGTGCGAATAACATGTCCAAATGTGTTAACCCAGTAAATTGTAAGATTCGAAAAATGATTAGAGTGCTCTCAGGGTTCCAACCATGTGGAAGCTTTTAGTTTTACCAACTTTTCGTAGGCATAATCTTCCATCGTGAGTGAATCATTCGCATCAAGGGCGATGGTAGACTATTAATGTCTGTGCAACTCAACACCCTTGACCGGTTGTGAACTCGGGAGCTCTAAATTCCAACCCACTGATATACCCTGCGTTTGGGAAAATGTCGGTGGCACGGGATGGTAATAAAATAGTGTTACGAACACTGAAGCAACACGGTCAAGGACTTCTTCAATCTACAATTACCTTCCCGATAAAAAACTATGCTATTATTATACCACCCTCATTCGGGTAAAACATATCCAAATGGGTAAATTTTGATACCTTTGTGAAACGAGGCTTCTTCTTGGTCACAGCCAACCTTAGGACTGCTTTGGGTTGAAGCAAACAGCACTGCAGATTTATGGCGGTCATACTTTCTGGACAAGAGACCTGCAATGAAATAGTTACCTCAGTAATTGTTAGACAATGCCAAATAGACTAACCTATCGACGAAAACTAATTTACCCAGTGTCCTAAGAACTTGACAATTCCTATACACCACCATTGCACTAACAGTTGGCAAACGACATCCGCGTCTACAGTTGACAAGCGATAACTGCGGCTTATTTGAGTTATTTGATGTAAACAGAAAGTGGAAATACACTTGCGAACCTTGCGAACAATGACATGATTGTGGAAATTTTGAATTTATATACGTTTAAACCAGTCATCACAGTGTCTTGAGATAATTTATAACAATGAAACCGGAGGCAAGGGTAGAAGTTGCCTGTAATTCGCGATCTCAAGCTGAGGTGTACCTAAGCAAAAATAATCCGGGGCGAGCATTTGCGCACTTTCTTGTTGCGTTAAACCTTTGCCCGAATTGGAAACCGGAGTTAAGATTGAAATTCTCTTCCACCCTATGTGAGTATGTATTCTCCTTGCCATTTCTGAAATTTTCAATTCATTTAAGCTAATTATGTTTTACTCATGTTTTGAAGGCTCATGGGGTACCGAATTGGAGAAGCAGAAACGTTATAAAGACTTATTTCATTGTTATGAACAAGCTCTGGAAGTATTTCCAGAGTGCGAAGATATTCTGAACAACCTTGGGGCTCATTTATACAGGCAAGTCGTGTAACATTCCAAAAGCAACTACATGACTTGATATTTCTCAATGAAGCGCTGCTCTCGCGAGGAGTTGAACGCGAGCGATCGAAGCAGTGGATGGGACGCTATACTATTAGATACTCTTGGTAAGCATCGGAGAAAACATTGGATTTCAATACGGTATTACCTCGAAGCTGTCAACTGTGGCATAAAACCGGCATATTTGTGGGATGTTTGTGCTGCACCTGCTAAAATCATCGTTGCGATGATGGGCTCATTAAAGAAGAAGGAACTCATTGGCGGTCATGTTGTTTCCATATCAATAGCTGATGATGTTTTTGTCATTAATATTGACAAAGTTATGGAAATCCTTCAAGGCTTGATTTCTGGAAACCTAAAGAGATTGTTCGTTGATATCACTTCGTGTCACAAGTCCGCTTGTTTAGCAAATGAGACAAGTTATAGATTAATTATTGATATTCTGAGAAATGTTGCTGCACAGCTGGATGGATGTTTGCCGAAAAATCTTGAAATTATGATCGTTGAGGTCGAAGATGATTGGAGTATTCCTACCATTGTGGGAGTTATTTTAGGGTACCCTGTGGTGTACTGGTATTCCAATGCCGGTGATAATTCGGAATTGAGTATTTCTGACATTCCTTTAGTAGTTAGTAGCGTTAAAGCTAAGGCTGTGTTTGGAAGTTCACCGCATGTCTCCACCCACAGAGAACTTTATTCTTTTAGTGTACCCTATAGCTTATTGACAGCCGTAGATAAGTTTGTCTACGGTTGGTTTCAAACTGAGATAGAGGGTAGTAATCAAAGAATATTTTCGTCTTTAAAATTTGACAAAGAAATCAAAAGCTTTACGGCAGTTGCGTTGTAGATGTCGATGTATTTGTTACATGAAATTATTTTCATTAATTTGTCATTATAATCACATGTTATTTATGTACCTACACAGTACGATTTTGAAGAATAAATATATGTTTGATGTTTTCTTCTTCACACCTCGACATCCAGTTTTTTTGTAATTATATCTTTAATGAACGGTCAATACTCTTGAGTTGTATGTACCGTGAATTGTAGAAACTTGCGACATATATTGTGTTCGTATTTTTTTAGTGGAATATTCACCCACTGGGACTGGGTTGAATGGTTTGATGACATCTGAGACATTTTGTAACATTATAAGCGGTGGTTTATTCATAGATTAAATTTGTCATGAAATTGTTTGGTGATATTGCTATCTGAATACCATATTATATTTAGTGCTCCCACATGATGACACTGTCTTTGAGAAAAAATGTGCGATGTAAGTGTCTCCAAATGAAATTTTTTTTACCAGTTCACCTATTAAATACAACTTGCATTACCCCACTTTATTCACAATGTCTGTTTTTATCTAATGATCAAGGGACCCATTTTTCAGTATGCAGTAGGATATGTTGTGGGATTAAAAAAAAGTCATGGGGAACCTTTTTGTGACTTGAGTGATAATTATCACTTGAAGTATGTTCTGATTTGTGAGGAATGCAAGGTTTTTTAATATGTTTGGGATAAGGGTATATCTTGCTGGAATCCCGGTGACTAAGAGGACTTTAATGAAACATGGGAATATTAGGTAATTGATAGACTCTCATCGTGGCATCTTTGTCTTTGGAGTGGGCTTGAGGTTTTGTCTGGTGCTAAGATTTTCACACTCACTAATTTCCTCACACCCTGGTGAATGTCTCCTGGGGTAGGGAACAAATTTACTGTGATAGAAGACAATCAATGGGTAACAAAATTATAGTCATTCATCATTTGTGAAAAGCATCCATCATTTTGTGAAAAGCAAATAGGCATTAGAATGTGCATCATAAAAATTGCCACCCTTGTAATTGTGTTCTCATGTTCAAGTGATATTCTGATTTTGCTATTGCAGATTTATCTGTTGCCATACAAGCCTAATGTTTGTTACATTGTACAAAATATTCTCAATAAAGGGTATGAAAACATTTACCTTTTCTTAAATAATTATTGCTCTGCTAAAGAAAACATTTTTAGTTATTGTACATCATCATTAAATTCAGAAATGATTGAGGGGTTTGACATGTATTGCCTGATTTTGCTGTCTCATTGAAAGGGGAACAGTTTTCTGAAACAAGTGATGATGACAGCCTGTCCCATGAATTGCATAGGTAGAACTATAGAATATTTCATGGAGTATCATGACATCAAAAGTGAGACTATGAAAACATTCTGTTCTACTATACTATAATTTTATTGGCCAATTGTTTTAACAACCATTGGTCATTTTTACACTTTTTATTCTCTCTGTTCTTGAAAGTAATGCCCCATTATTGAAATCAATATGCCTGTTAAAACTGTAGAAGGGAACTTTTAAATTTTTTTAAATGAAGAGGTGATATGTTAAACCCTTTGCTGATCTATTGGCTATTAAGTCTAAACGGTTACCATCTGAGAAGTTGTCTGGTACGTATTATTTTAAGTACATCAGTGTCATTTTATAAATTATAACTTCCTTCAAAATACAATTAAACACCTACGTTTAATGTCCACTGGGTATTTCTCACTTTACACCAAAAAAGCCCTCGCTCCTAATTTTTTTCTCGTCTTGTTTTTCCCGGCCGTCTCCTTTGCAGTTCCCCATTGTTGGGATTGTTTATTTTGGTAACAACTTATCACTTCAATATTTCATGAAACTATATTCATTTTCTGGGCCTCGGAACAGTCATCCTATTACATTAGCCCCATTGAAAAAGAAACAAATAATATAGAAGTTTTCTTTTTTCAAAACCTTTGGAAGTAAATTTGGACTAAGGGGTTGCCCCAACGCCTTCAGTTTGACAAACCAGTATTATAATATTGTTACCAATACCCAGTATAACACATTATTATCATAATAAAATTGTAACAACTTATAACAAGTAAACAATTTTTCAACTTTTGATGTCACCAGTATCGTCACTCATACCTCACAATTCATACTATCAACTCCTTCATGTTTGTTGTTCACTTTTATCTTGCACTTGTTCTTTGTCGTGTTCCACATTCACTCCAGACCAGTCGTGGCAAACCATTCTTTGGGTTGCCCTTTCATCCCTCGTCTGACTATTTTCATCATGTCTGCTCCGGATAGTTGGTACATCTCCATATATTCTTTTAGTTCCTGGGCGTACCACATTGGTCTCGAGCTCCTCCATCCATCGAAATTGGGCACCTTCAATTGGACCATGGATGTTGGTGTTCCTGTCGATCCTCTATTTTCTTGATTTAACCTTTGTGTCACTTCTTTCAGCGTCTTTTCTTGGATGTGCTGTCCCATTTTTGATCCATCCTTGCTAATTTTGGACGACAGTTGTCTCACTATCTCTTTGTTCTCATCCATCTGGTCGTGGATTCAGTGCATCATTCCTCTATTCACATTGTCATTCTCCTTCGCTTCCTTTCTCAATGTCTCGGTCTCACCCCGAACTTGTTTCTGCCCTTTTTCAGCTTCTATTGTATGGGCTTCGAGGTCCTTTCTCCACTCTCCCCTTGTGCTAATGGCATTTTCCATTATATATACTATCATCTCTTTACTCATTCAGCTCCTTCTTTATCTCTTTCAACAATTCCTGCTGTCGTTCACTAGTTGTTTTCCTTTGTTCTTCATCCCTCTTTTTCTGTTCTTCCCTCATTTCTCTTCTCTGTTCTTCATCTCTTCTCTCTCGTTCTCCATCTCTTCTGTTCTTCCCTCATCTCTCTTAGCATTGCATGTATCCCATTCTCTTCTGCTGCATCCTTTTGAATCTCAAACTCATAATTCTGTTTGTCTCTCCCTTCTCCCTCTAATATTGCCTTTAGCCTCTCCTGTTATTCAAATTTTGACCCTTGTGTTGCTATCCCACGATCTTTTAATTGTCCTTTTAATTCCTTCTTCAGTTATAACAATTTTTTCACTATCTTTGCCATTTTGGCACCTCCAAATTTTTATTATGTAACACTAATCTCAGGTTATCCTGTGGTCTAACTTTTATCTAGTAGTTGAGCCTGATACGTTGTGGCGCCAAAATGTAACACACATTTAATGTCCGCCAACATTTCTCACTTGACACCAAAAATATCCCTCACTCGTAATTTTTTCTCATCTTGTTTTTCCTGGCCGTCTCCTTTGCAGTTCCTCATTGTTGGGATTGTTTATGTTGGTAACATAACTTATCACTTCAATATGTCATTACTATATTCATTTTCTGGGCCTCAGGACAGTCATCCTGTTACAACAGTCTAAATGCATTATCTTTCAATCATCTGCTCTATGTATACCTATCTAATCTTTGAAAAAATAACGTTTTTCAAATGAATGAATGTATTAATATGTTAAAATTGAAAAACTACTTAAAAATAGCAAAGTAGGCCCTAATAGGAGGGTCATTTCAAGTAAGACCTCCTCAGACCATTTGCCCTCACCACTAATATTATCTTTTACTTTTCCTTTTGTAGGTATGCTTGAGTTATGTGCAAAATATTTTTTTCAGAATGGCACTTTTTGCTTACTAACCAGTTCTGAACATTTTCTTATGGCAATATCCGCATACTAACTATTTATAATTAGCTTCAGAGAATTGAAGGACACATGTAAGCATTAATTTTGATGTGGCATGGTATTTTTTAGAACTAAGACATGTACTTCATGCTTCCATGTGTTCCATCTTGAAATATCTGTATTGACTTCAGAATGTAATTTATTAAGAATGGTATGTGGAAATTTGGTAAACTACTCATCTTTTTAATACATTAATGATTGATTGATTAGGCATTAGTGGTGGGAAGCATATGCCCATAATTGTATTACTAGTTGCTGTACCAGGGAGGTATACTCCAGACAGTAAGTCATTATATAAAACTTTCTCATACATTCTTAGTCTCGGCCTTGTACTGGGATTCATGGGTGAAAATAGAATTTAGGATGTGCAGCCAGTCATAAACTAGATTTGTCAAGGTGTTGAGATCCTCTGATAGGATTTCATTAGCCCAAGAGATTCATTAATTTTTAATATATCTACGTTGGTGCTTATAATTGTATGATGTGGTGTTTCAGTATCCAAAGTCACAGATAAAAGGGATTGCTGATCCACATCTAGTCTAAGCTCCTGGACATCCTCTACTAAGACCAAGGTTTCAGGTATTCTTGGTACAGAATTTCTGGTAGAATACTGTAGACATTGAATATAAATACTATGTAAACATTTCCCATATCATAGGAATCAATTTTAGACAAGCTCAACTCTCTCAAGACAAATCACCCTTAAGGCTAAAGACTCAGTAGCTTTTCATAATGATATGTATAAAATGCATTACATTGCTGATGGTTTCTCAGGTAGTCCTCGGCTGTGAATTCAATCTAGACTGGCCAGAGTCTTCATCCATTTTGCTGCCTTGTTGAGGTGTGGAAGAGAAATTCAAAATATTATGTGGCATAGGTAGTGCTGTGTGCTTGAGTGCTGTTCTGAGCAAAAACATATTATTAGGTACATGGTTGTGGGGCAGGACAGCCCAACAAAGAGCTATGACCAATTTTAGATTTTACTTGATGTGAGGATTCTGAAAACACTGCATGGATACAGTCATTTGACTGAAATAAAATACCACATGATGTGTACTTACACCAATGTGGAATCTCCAGTCCATTTTATGTGATAATTGATTATTGGTTCCCATTTGCCAATTTTATTTCATGTTTGAAAGTGGAAAAATACATAATATATCCTTTCTAAGTCATGTAGTCATTTAGGCTAAAAATCATGATGAGTGAAATGATGTGAATTGCATGAGACTACAAATACAATACTGTATTGTGCGCAAAATTTGAAATGAACAAGGCGCAACAATATTAACCTCTAAAGACAGTATGGGAATTAACCTTCTAAAGACAGTATGTGAAGTCTTAGTTGTGGTCTGGCAGGCTGAAATTATGCTGAGCATTTTTCACCTCTGGTCCTGAAAGTTCCCTTTCATCGAGTTTTAACCATTTTCTGAAGGGAACAAAAGTTCTTGTTTGTAAAATTAAGGTCAGTATAACTGTCCGGGTATGAATTTTGAGTGTACCTAATTATCCTTCATGGTAAAACTTTTACATGTCATTCAAATATCCTAGGAATGGTATATATTAATCTACAAAATATCAGGGATTTCCTTATAATTTTTATGTAATCATTCCTCTTGGGAATGTCAGTAGAGTACAAGCTGGGCTTGAGTCCAGGTATGGGCCAATCAGTAGGGGCTCTCCTTCCTGGTTCCTTGACTGTGAACAGTCAATAAGGCAGAGTTTATCATTAGTGTGATAGTTTGTTATTCTCTTTGGCTTCTTTGTACTTCGTAATTTATTACCACATATCAGAGAGTGTCAGGATCTTCCCTTGTAATTTTTGGATGATTTGATGAAAATATTTCACTTATTCACTGTATAAAGTTGGATGTTGGAGAAGTGTTTGTGATCCTACTGCAAGTCACTTCTTCAAGGTAAGCCAACTCTATATTTTCATCGCAAAAGTCAGCAGTGGGCATATTCCTTGAAGAAGTGGGACAAAATATAGGCTTACATCTGAAAATCATGTGA
Organism: Ceriagrion tenellum; assembly: GCA_963169105.1. Classification (NCBI taxonomy): domain Eukaryota; kingdom Metazoa; phylum Arthropoda; class Insecta; order Odonata; family Coenagrionidae; genus Ceriagrion; species Ceriagrion tenellum. The sequence goes on along the minus strand of OY720636.1, from coordinate 56,100,725 downwards.
CAAATATCTAAATTGTTTTTAATGAATGTAAATGACCATGAAATAATTAATTAGAGATATTGTTTTTCTGAATGCTATGCAAGTCTACATTGGGTTAGACTTGGACCAATTGTTTTATATGTGGTAACCCCGACCTTATAGATGCCATAAGAAATGGCTGGTGCAACTGTTGTCAACTGGTCTGATCCCTACGTGGAGCATTGGCATTTAGAGTTGGTAGTTTGGAATACCTTGGGAAGTTTATAAGCAATAGGAAATATTTTGATGTCATACTGAGATTTTCCAATGTTCTACCACATGTATCTGTTAATTGTTTGTCTGTCACATATTTTTTTACTATGGAGTTATCAGGAATACTAAAACAAAATGTTCAATTTCCAGGTTAGGACATGTTCGTGAAGCATCTCACTATTTCAGAAAAGCTTTGATGATAGATCCTGAATTCCTCCCTGCTCGTCGAAACTTACAGACAGTGTCTAACTTGGTTGTTGAGCGATGGCATTTCAGGATGTTGAATGACAGACTTCGCAATGAAGCCTTCAGAGAAGCTATTTTCAAAAAAGTCCAGCAGAAATTTGATAATGTGTTCGACATAGGTGCTGGTACTGGAATTTTGAGGTACTTGGATAAATTTTATGGCATATAATTTCAGCTTTCAATTTTCATCTTCCACATGAATATTGATCCATTAACTTTTGATTATATAAGTTAATACTGTTGACATGGAGGAATATATCTTGGTAATACTGGTTTATACTGATGCATGTAGCATTGGGCTTCTTGCAAAGGGTACCTCTCTTTCCTGTATAAAATCACTTGCCATATTTCATCCACCATTCAGCTCTATTACTTGTTAGTTTTATTGGTGTAACTTGTAGTGGTAAATTCCTTGCATTCTTGTTTCAAGATAATGTTTGATCAAGATGATGTTTGTGGTAACTCATGTATGAAAACTCTGAAGGCAGCTTTTCCCACATCAGTCTGGTTTCTATTCACTAGATTATTTGTTAAACTTCATTATTATAAATGTCTTCATTATTAGACCCTCTCCGAGATAATGGTGCAGTTGATAGAAATTCAGCTAATCAGTAAACAAGTCCATTGTCATTTGGAGTAGGGGATGTGACCAAAGAATCCATGATGATGGCCTTTGTTTCAATCTTATGATTGTGAACAAATTTTTACTTATAACTTTTTTCCAAGCCAAATCTGTATATTTCAGCTGTGCTATTATCTTGGATGGACTCTATTAAGGATTTATCAAAGTTTAATAATTCTATTAATTATGCAACCATGTGTCTCCTCATTAGTCAGTTAAGATGTTCATGGGGTATCTTAAGTTTTGTTTTAATGGACTCAAGTAATGCCAGTGTCTCATCATGGCAAGTATTACATCCAGGGTCATAGCTATTTGCATAGTTTTGGGTAGCAATACATTATTAGTAGGGCGACTTTTGAGTTGTCCTCTTTGATGAGAATTTTGGTGGCTTAACTCTATGTTTTGCCTTGTGGAAAGCATCTTCATGAGCCAGATGAATTTGAAGTTTTGGGAATTAATGTTTCTAGGCCTCTGAAACTAGTCTTGTCAGCATTCAGAATGATGATTGGCCTTACTAGACTTTATGAGCTTGATGACTCAAGAAAATACATAACTAGAAAATCTGCACACTCCACTCTTTGATCATGAGAAGATGAATGAATGAAATTTTACTGCTATGGGTTCTTCAAAAGTATCCCCTTGCTGAAAAATCGTACAATATGTAAGCTTCTTTTTGGCCATGTCATCAAATTCTGATCATCTCTGATGGTATGTTTAGCTTGAGTGATTTTTAAAAAATATTGGTTCAATAAGATTTTCTCATGTGTTCTTGATCAAGAAACAATTTGAAGTGTTAGCAATTCTTATGTAAAAGTGTGGTATAAATATCACTTCCTTCTCAATCTCAAGTGTGATTTTGTTCTCTTTAGGCTATGGGAAAGATGAGATTTTATTGTTATATAATGATCTTTTTGCACCTTTGTCACACTGACTCAAATTTTAATTTCCAGTTTAAATAGATTCATAATGAAATCCTTTATTCATTAAACACTGTGCATTCTTAGAAAAAATATGCCAACAAATGTGTTAAAATTGATGAAATTTTAAGCTACTAAATTTTGTTACAGTTATGTGTGGACAATCTCTGCTAATGTCATACTGATACTGAAATGCCAATCTTGAAGTTTTAAAGGTTTCTATGAAATTCTCATTTAAGATCCATATTAATTCTTATTTCAACAGTATGTTTGCTGCTAAGGCTGGGGCTCAAAATGTTTACAGCTGTGAGATGTCTCCAACTATGTATCAAATAGCAAAGGATGTCATCAAAGCTAATGAGTTTTCCGGAAAAATTAATTTGTTAAATAAATCATCATATAACGTTCAAATTCCAAGGGATATACCTGAAAGGTAAGTCTGTAGGCTGTTTAAAGACCTTACCTTAAAAGTATAAGTTCTTTGTTTTTTGCTAGCCATATGCTTTTGGTATCCTACTGAGGGGTGTCCACTGCCATTTTTCACATAAGGTTACCCAGTGCATTAATCCTTAATCTATGCAATCCATTTACTGTCCACAAATCCCCATTCTTTAAGTCACTATAAAAATCTCACCAACATTCCGTCAGATTATTCAAATTTATTTTTAATCCAGTTATATCCTATTGGTTAATGGTTATTTTTTCTGTGGTCTTGTTTAGGGTATCCCTAGTTGTCACTGAGACAATGGACTGTGGCTTGCTTGGTGAGCATGTATTGACTATATTGTCAGATGCATGGAAAAGACTGTTGCTTCCTCCATGTGAAGCATTTCTATCCCGTAAGAAGGCTCCAAGTACAAAACCTCAAGGAAAGGAAGAGTTGAAGAATAAAAGGTCTTATTCACATTTTTTCCTAGCATAATTTTAGCAATTGGTCGAATTCAAAATTTATGAAATCTGAATCTCTTTTTTTTTTATGAAATCTCAAATACTAAATGCGAATCCTGCTTTCATCACATTGTGAATCCAATTTCCTTTTCAATACCATTGCATGTGCTAATATAACAAAATCCTAATCCATTTTTAATTTTATTGTTAGTTTATGATCCAAGAAGTAGCTCAAAGTTTTCTCTCAAACACAAATCTAATTTTCAAGCTTTCAAGAAGAAATAAAATTAATTAGGCATTTTTATTCACAATGGCATTTATTAAATCTTAATTAAGGTAGTTTGAGCGAAATATCATTTTGCCTAGAAATCAATGAATTTGGTCTCATTTTAAAGAAAAATATCTCGCCCGTCTAATGACACAAAAAATTCAACCCCTTACCTCATTACTTTTGGAGATATTTGCCAAAAAATACCAGCCCTTTTACATGGGAAATGGTAAGTGTATGCACTCCAGAGAGACCTTATATTAAAAATGAGGCATTTCCTACACTTAGATCTCGTCAAAAAATCAACAGTTTGTGTGTTTTCTCAACTATTTTTGAAAATTAATCATATTGTCACCGCACTGGGTTCTTGGGTATCTCAAATAACCTGTTTTGGAGGAGTTTCAAACGCACCATGTGAAAGAAATGAGTCTAGGTAAAGACTTAGTTGATATTTTCATTTAATTACTTACCATTTCTGTCATCTCAAACTATATTAATGCACCATTAATAATGCAATTTTTAATTCATGTGTCCTACAGCTGGTGAAATTAAAACATATGCCGTATTCATCTGAATCTAAGATGACTATTTTTGTCAAAAGTTCAACTGCAAATATCAAGACTCGTCTTGGATTCGAATATGTATAACGAATTCGAATGTGTATAATCAGTGTTATGATTTGTACGTATGTATGGTTAAATAATTCATAAGAACGTATTCCACGATAATCTCTGGAATTAACTACTGAAATGAACAATTAATAATATGGTATAACACTACAGGTGGAGGAAAAATATCCACTTGTCAAAGCACATGATTATTGCAATGATTAGGCTAAATTTGGTCAGTTTTTATTTTAAGAGTCATCCAATTAAGGGGTCGTCTTAGATTCAGGGTCGTCTTAGATTCGGGTGAATACGGTAATTCGAATATGGTCTCTATTATGAATAGGGAACTATATCACTCGGACGCCCTTAAGAAAGATATATGAAGTCAAATAACTGTGAATTTTTACTTATGAAGTGGAAGATTATCTCTCTGACCATGCCTAATCCATTTCTTTTATTATTACCCCAAATGTCCAAAGTACTGAAGATTTTCTTCAAAAATACTAATGCTGTTGCAGTCGAATGTGTATTCATGGAAGGCATTTCAGAACCTTTCGGTGATCATTTTTTTGGTCTAATTTCAGGCTTTTTCTGCTTTTCGATCTGGAACTGATAGTTTTTTATGGTTCCATAGTGCATTAGTAGACTTAGAGATGTGATCTCGCTAAATATAATATTGCTGTAAGGGATCAAAATCCCACATTTTTCAATGACATTTTTCTGTGAAAAGTAAGGCCCAAATTCACTGTTAGGCAATCGTACACAAATGGCCGTACATGTTCACTTGTGGCCCAACTTGCTTCGATTCTCATGATTTTTGACCTGAAGAAATAGTAAAATATTAGCTCTTAATATTCGTAAATGCTAATTATTGGGCGATTAGAAGATGTATATGAAGTTAACACAATATGGCATGTCACAGCTTCAAACTTTGACTCCAATATATGTCCCTCTAAAGGCTGGATTTAGGATGTAACAGTGTGATAAGGTGACAAAAACCTATGAATTTATTAACATTTGGTCACATTAGCATCTATTCTTCTCCCTTAGATCAGTTAATTTTTGCTCTTTTTAAAAATTTATTCATATTTAGAACAAAACAAATCCTTTATTACTGCTTAGAAAGGACCAGTCTTAGTTTCATTAAATGGACATGACACAAGGCTCTGCTTGAAATTCTTGGGCTTATTTGAGAGGCACAAAACCATGGCATGATGGAGCAACAAAAATGGTTCTGTGAAAATTTTGCAACTTCTGCCATGTAAAAGAGCAGTGTTTGTAAAGGCATTCTAGATGAGGTGTATCTTTTTCTGTAGCTTGAAACTTGATTATGTGAGTGATGAAGAGAGAAATTTTCTGCCAAAAAGTCAAAGAAATTAGCAGGCAAAATGCAGTGCAGAGAAAAAGTTTGCAGCACATTCATTGGCGTTGAAAATGATGCATTGAGAGGTTATGAGGCTGGTGTGTGATTCTGTCATGCGGTGAATTTAAATAAAAATTGACGTGATTAATTACCATGAATCCTCCATCAATCAGTATATTGAAACACAAGAGCACTTGGGGGCGAAGTGTTCCCTTTATGTAACGCCATGTTGACATGGACTCCAAGCAGTGTTTGCATATCGCCCAGGATATAGCAGCCGCAATTACTAGGCAAATTATCGGCTGAATAGTTTGAAAAGCACTCATTTTATGGCACTTACATTCATTCTGACCTTTAATAATGAGCAAGTGAGAATACTGGTATTCTGCAGAGCTTGTTATGAAGCCAAATTTTCCCAGAAATTAGCAAAAGCTGTAGTATCAATATTGACACAACCGATGAAATATCTAAAAATATTTTTTATGAGATTTTAAAGATTTTACAAGATGTTTTGCTGAACGGTTCTTATAATACTATTGAAAGAAGATGATGTGGTGAATAGAATGGCTTATTAAAGCACAAAATAGCTCAATGAAGTTTCAAACTGAGACTACAATGAATTTTGATGTATTAGTTGGATTCAGAATGTTTGTAATAACATTTTTGTGATTAGTAGATGATAACCTGGTTGTTGTGCATATTAATTTTTGGCGATGTGTTCTTCTATTACCTAATTGTAAGCCAGTTTAATTTTACCCTTTTTCTACCTGTCTTCTATCTCACTAAAGCCTGTGTAGCATGGGGCCTTAAAGTATATTTTTGGCATTAAATTCAAGCGCATTCACTGTCCATTGTGCTATACAAATGGCACTTTGAACTGCTCAATTGCTTATTTACCATGAATCAATTGCTTTAAAATTTTATTTGCCAGTAGTGGGGAGGCACCACCATCTCAACATGCTGAAAGTCAAGTGTGGAAACGCTGCTTCTGGAGATATGAACCAGGTGGCACCTCAACTGCAGGTCATGGAATTGTCATCCCATTTGGTGCATCTGTGTGCCTAGCTGCAATTGAATGTCATAGTCTCTCTCTCCGATATCACCTACATTCCACAGCATTTGTGCGGCAGCATCTTAAATTTCCTGAAATGGTGATAGCAAATTATGCTGGGAACTGTGATTTAGGAGATTCATACGATGGTGAAGATTTGCATAATTTCCCTGGTGGATTCAAGTAAGAAATCATTACTTACAGTGTTGGACGGAATATCTATCTATGAGGGACAGTAGAAAATATGATGATGTAACCAAGATATCAGCTGTCAGAAAGAGGAGGACAAAAAATTCTTTCAACTTATGGGAAATGTTTCTTGAAATGAAAAATTAACTTTCAACAAATGGGAAAGCCCATCTTTCAGAGCGTTATTCAAGGAACTCATTCCACGTGTTATTTCTTACTTTCATAGGGTTGACCTCAATATCTGCTGTTGCATCTTCTTGGCTTAAAAAAGAAAACTTATCTCATGGTGACTCTGCACCTCTGAGATATAGGAATGATTTTACAGAGGTAATAATTGAAATGTGGTTGACTCATTTATTTCTCCTTAGTTGATCGCAAAAACTGCATCATAATCTTGGCTTAGGGTTCTCTTTTATTTTCACAGTGAAGAGAAAAAAACAATCTGTCATTAGGCCTGTACTCAAATTTTTTGAACACTTATGTTATTGATATAGTAATATGGTACTACTTAACTCTAGAGGCTTTGTGTAATTATGTTTTCTTAAATTATACTACCATCATAATAATTTTAAATTGATTTTCATAAATAATTTCATGATGCATTCTCTAATGTATTATTTCCAATATGAAAATATCATTCAATTTTTAAATTTCTTGAAATTATTTGGTATATACAGTGGAGCCCGTTTATAATGAAGTTGAGGGGGCCGGCAGTTTACTTCGTTATATCCGAACTTTGTTATATGTGGGCCCGCTCTTGTGAACTTACAATTGAACTTTGAATCAAGCAAACTCCTGTAATATCGCGACAATTATTTTATAACCTCACACAGGAAAGGAAAATAAGTGTCTAGGCGAAAGAATTTAGTAAAAAGGCTACAATCCGAATCGACCGAAAAAAAACTGCTTTTTTTCTCCATTTCAGAGTCTGCCGCCTTCGCCAACTTCTAAAGAACGTTTTACCAGAGACGCTCAAATGAATATACTAATTCAACTATCTTTCGCGCAGTAAAGATAGTAAACGGAGGAGGGGTTATTATGTTGTCTCGTATTTATCCATTCACGAAATTCACGTATTTACATGATGAAATTTTCATGAAAGGAAAGAGTATGTTTCCTGAAGGGTATCAATTTCCATGAGGACTATCATTTACGTTCATATAAACCACGCATAGTATTTAAATCATCAGCTTCAAGGCTAGCCACCGAAGTGCGACATCAGTAAGCTCTATTTCAGAATTTCCTCAACTGGCTTCCAGAATTCCCTCCAGAACCTGGGTGGAATGGGAAGCTCCTAGGCGTGGAAGGGGGCAGTCAGCAAGCGAGTGGAGGGGAAGTGGAGGTGGGGGAACCCCGTAGAAAACAAACACGGTGTCAAATTTCATCTCGCTGGGCATCCGACTCTCAGATGAGTTTTGCCTGGGTGAGGTGAGCGGAGTCCCGTCGCTAGGATTGAAAACTGCCAGATTTTACTTTACATTTCACGGAACTACGCGGGGCGCTTCAAGTCGATTCTAAGACTTGACTAAAAAAAAATCGTTACTTTTCCGATAGGCATTACAAAGCTATAGTATTGTCGGACCGGTGGCAACAGATGAAATACGGTTATCAGATAACTTATGTGAATCGATTTTATGCGTTTGTCATAGTTAATCTACCGGTTAATAATTAGTTGAAAATTAATTAATGCAAGTGATAAAATGTAGGTAAGTGGATATGCAGGTTTAATAAGATTACTGCTGGAAATTTCATTCTACCATATTTTTTCCTCCGGGATAATATGTTAGCCACACAGTGGATGCATTTTTTATTTACGCGGTTTATTTCAACCTAGTAATACAACAATTGGTCGTATTCATAGAACACAGTGATGGGGTAAAATCTTTAGTTATATTTTCTGAGGGTCGCACTCATGGGGATGCATTTCTTACTATGCAATATTACATTTGTATTTCAGAAATAATCAAGTGTGCGATTCAATTCCGAGAGGAGGAGGGGATTCTGAGGGAGGGGAAAGGATTCCAAGAGATGAAGGAGGGGAAGATGGGATGAGGTTTGACTGAAAGGGCATGAAACATGGAACGGGAGGGGAGTGAAACACAAAACGGGAGGCCGTGCCTGACACTTTTGTTATCAACTCCCTAGATCACTCTAGTCTGACTTCCAAGGGGCCAACCAAGTATTATGTAAGACTTTTTGGGGGAGAGGGTTGGGATCATCTTATATTCGCTTAAGAAGAGGGGGGGCAGGTTGAAACATTATACTAGAATTGAGAAAGAAGGGTGACTCAGTGTTGCTTGAGAGGCAGTGGAAGGAGTTCCTCAGGGGGTAATAAATTCGTCACGGCAAGATTCGCCTCCATAGTGTCGGAAAATAGTTAGATTTTTAGCGAGCAAGGGTCCATCGTTTTAACTATTACGATCTCAAAAACGAGTAATGGTGGATGTTCTTTACTTATCACATAGAAGAAAGATGTTGCTAGAGGTTTATCGTCTGCGATAATTTAAATTTCTGGCTGAGAAGTGAGTTAATATTAACCAAAATTCAGTTAAGTTTCCTCACTAACACAGGGATAAATATTTTTCTTTTGCATCGTCTTTTGGAATGATATCTTTCAAACCAAATTAAGAAAACCCGAAGTCAATATCTTTAATAGTTTACCCATAGTTGAGTGATACGTAAACACGGGTAGAGTGAAAATGAGGCCTGAAACGCTCCCCTCAGCCATCAATACAGCATCCTCAATATCCGTATATTTAGAGCGGCAGATTTTTTTTAGATGAACTCCAAAAGTCACATGCTCACTAGATTTTTCAATGTTCTCCTGATTTTTAATATTGTTAACAAAGTATTAAGTGAAATATCGTACTTTTTTTCGACATTGGTCTTAGTCATTTTACTTAAGAATGTCTAATTTAGTATTTAAACTTAACACTTTCCTTCTTATTTCATCTCTCTCCATAGTGATTGATGTCACAATACCGTCTATACAATAGCGCAAATAAGTGTAACGCGGCACTAGACGCAGCAGTGAACCGCCAAAGATTAACCGACGAGCACGGGAGGAGCCGACGGCAGAGAAGGGGAGGGGTGACTAGCAAGAGGGGGTGGGAGTTGCCTGGCGCATGAAAGGGGTGGGTTTTGCTCAGAGCACGATAGGGGTGGAAGTTGCCGCATTCTTCTAGTCTGAGAATAGGAGTTCAGGTGCTTAGGGTAGACTTCTGGACGAGCATTCGTGCGGGTAAATTATTGGATATTGATAGAGCTCTCAAGGTTTTAACACGAAGGTGATATTGCCATAATGTTTTGCAACAGCCGAGAAGAGGTTTAGTATATAAAGGATATCTTGCCGCGTGACTATCTTCGATATAAGCGGGACTCATTTCAGTATGCCTTTGTTAAAAGCAGGATTTTTTCATGGCGAAAGGGCCTTTTTTGACAGGGAACTGCTTTCACTTAGTTAAAAGCAGGACTTAGTTATAAGCAGGTTCATTATAAGTGGGCTCCACTGTATGTCCTGTGATTGGCCTGAAGTTAAATTAAATTTGAACTCGTTGAATATCATTACCTGGTTAATACTTCAGCTGTACAATAAATGAAATTTTCAGCTGCCAGCTGCTCATAACCATAGCTGAGCATATTGTCTTTCTTGTACATACTTCACCAGGTATTTGGGGAATGCTACAGAAGCAATTTATGTCAACTTCAATGATCCAGAAGAAATTGAAGCTCGATTATCTGGCTCCTTCCCTCCTGAGAGATTACGGGTGAGTGCATCTTCTTCTGGCAGAATAGATGCTGTGGCTGCTTGGTTCATACTGGATGTTGATGAGGACATAAAATTAGTCACTGCTCCGGGGAAAGGATCTTGTTGGGAACAAGCTGTTTTCCCTCTATGTCCTCCAGTTTTGGTTACTGAAGGTCAGACTATTGAATACACCATAACCAATTCTGGGAAGAAATTAGCAGTTTCAGCAAAAATTGTTGAACATGCAGAAAGGTGACTAAGAGCTATTTATTTTTAATTTATTGAGTGTCATTTCTATAATTCACTGAGTGTCATTTAAGATATCATGCTTTCCATCACTCTTAATTTGGGGTAATATTTAAGTATAACTTTAAATTTGTGTTTAAATAACTGACTTCTAGTCTACATTTTATCAAATGCAGTGAAATATTGTGGTTCTGATAATAGTAACAGTACAATTTGTATCACCCACAGGATCATATCAGAATGCTAGTTTTATTAAAAGCTCTTTGTCTGATCACTAAAACTTGCAGGAATGCATGTCTAGGAAATAGCCCCAATTATAATGATGTAAAATCTACATTTAATTCCATCTGATTCTTGCTACTCATAACTGCCATGCCTCTCATGTGGTTGCTAATCATGGGATCACTCTTAGAGTGTGTAGCTCTGGGGTTTCCAACCCGGATGGAAATCCGGGAGCTATACATTAGAAGTATTCGCCGGGAGAGCCTTAAATCTTACATGGGATCACTCTTGACTGTGGAGGCTTTCTGTTTGTTTTGAGAATCATTTTTGACCATTGTCATTTTTTTCATGTCTTCCCTTCATGGTTAAGTTTTCAAAGAGTGTCATTTTAGATATCATGCAAGCTAATTTTGGTAGAAGGCCGCTGTAGTGAGTTCATTCAAAATTCAAAAAATCACTTGTTATCAGCCGCCGCTATATTGGACATGCTATTTTTGCATTGCCAATGGCTTAAATACTTGTTCCAAGTGTTGATTAAGCTGAACTAATGACCATATGGAGCAATGTTTTGGTACATGAGTCAAAGAATTCACATATGTATGTATTTCTAGGGGAAAGAAAATGTCCCCAAATGTCCTCTTTATATGTATTTTTATGCTCTGTACTCTGCAAATTCTCTGATGATATATGGTAGAAAATTCCCAATGAACTATTACCTAAAAAATACAATATCATTGTATGAAGGTATGTTGATGAAGGGGTATATAATGGTGGAAGGAGTCATATGGAAAGGGCTGATATTCCAGGGTGGGTATTGAATGAGAAAATGTTTCTTATTAGTCAAAAGTGATGTTAAATATTATAAAAACGTAGCAGTAATAGTCAGGTTATCGGGAATTGCAAATCTGTCACATAACTGGACCATAACAAAGCCTTTAATGATTATTTTGCAATAGGACAACAACCAATTGCATGAAAGACACAATTGATAAAGTTTTATATATGATGCATTGCACTTAATACACCTTTTTCTGCCTCATTCACATGACTATCTTGCAGAAGATTGTCCTATGCATATTCATACACAGCTGTTGTGATACATTGGCTGATATTCTGAATGAGATAGCGTTAACGCTATTAGCCAGAAATAGCTTTCGTGATGCTTTTGTTCCAAAGAATAGCGCCAGCGACACTTTTTGCGATTCTGAATGCCAGACTGACACCTGGGAGCGACACTGTTTTATGCGACCATCTGATCCCTGTGCTATTCTTAAGTGTCAAGTTGTTCTCGAGAGAAATAGCCACCTGATTCTTTATCACACACTATCTAACGAGGATTCAGCAAAATATGCATTGAAAAGTGTTCCCAAAAAAATAAAAATATTAGCAGGATTGACTTGTCAATACGTAAATTCCAGTAAACGTAAAAAATTCTTCTCATAAAAAGTAGGCAAATGTGCCAAGCTGGACAGGAAGGAAAAGTGAGCAAACTTATTTGAAACTTAACCAAGTTGAGTTTAAGCATGAAAATGGAAACCTTCCTTGACGTTGCCTTTTCCCGTACCTCTCATTGTAGACTGGTATTTTTTTCGACCGAGTCTCATTGCTTTATTTTTGCATTGCATTACTTTTCCCATCTCTCAGCCGGGAATAACAAGTTTAGGTAAAATACAAGAAATCTACACGCAAAGGATGAGTATTCACTCTCTCCATTAAGAATTGTATCTAACATTCCCGTTGTATTATTACAACAAGTGGGCTCTCAATATTGCTCACCTCACCTATTCACATTCACTTCCATCCACACATTCCCAGCGGTACCACGAGATTTTCAAGAGGCTAATTGCGTTGTCTTACCATCTTATTAAATCCACACACTATTTAGAATAATAAATTTCAACTATCCATGATGAAATAATTGAAAATTACCATCACATCACTTTCCTTGATACACTTATACATCATTCTTCTCAACTCATATGCATCCCAACGTCTTCTGCTCAGTTGTACAAGTGGTGACAATAAAATAAAAAACCTAACAAAACTATATGCTTTTTAACGATGTTGAGGTGAACTATCATTATGGGAATTCAAATTGTTTTCTGGCTCGGGTAGTTGTTACATGTCCATATAGGTATGCATAACAAACATGGCCAGACTCTTCTAAACTGAAATCCTGTTCACAAAATCTAAAATAATCAGAGAATTATCTATCAGCTGATGAATGCAGAACAAAATAAAGTATAATAATAGTATCTGAAGACAGCATTGAATGAATTTAGTTGTATTATTTATTGAAATCATTCTTTTATGCTCCATCCATGCACCAGCAATGCACCTTTCATGCACCATCCATGGCGAAGGTCTCAGCTGTTTTTGAAAAACTTACTTTTTGTTGAAGTATTTGTTGAACAAGTGTTTTCCTCTAGCGGATAAATTTCCACATAGGAACCCCGTTTTTTAACGTAACATCATTAGTTTAAACATTGGGTTGATATGCCATAATTAACTTATTATATATAAGAAGGTAGGTAATATTGAGTTATAATGCCTCAAGCCTTTCGAGATGGCGGAATTCTCTCCTATGCATGTCTGCTGATCTGAGTACCAAGAAAGACTTTCTTCCTCTTTGTACAGACCATTTTTTTACACCATCCATGGAGAGAGTTCTCGCAGGTATACACTCCCACTCAGCTGCAACCTTTTTCGACCCCTCCCAGTGGGGACCTTGCCATTATCTCGGACTATGGGGACAGTTAAGCTCAACCCTTCGCTAGTTTATAACCTTTCCAGCGGCATGGGTTCAAGGTCAACTAATTTTTTATTTATTGGTTTTACTATATTTATATTTGTTGCTTGCTCTCAAACTGTTGACTTTGAAATGAATTCCTCATTTTTTACTATGCGTTTACAAATTTTAAATGAAACTCTACCATCAAAATTAATGGATTTAATGCATTCTAATGCAAATTTATTGTAATGCAAAAATATGTAATCCTGAAATACCCTTTTTTTATTCCAAGTATGCCCTCGACAAATCACATTAATTATTTATTTCCTTGAAATGAATTAGCTGAGATAAAAAATTCTTTCTCAGAAAGGCACATTATCTTTCACAGCTATGACCTCCATGGTATTGTCTTGTACCCCATGGGTATACAATACCCCTGTGGAGCTTCTCTGGAATGGCATCCATCGGTATAATTACGTTTTTCTGGGAATAACTTGTTCTCATTCTCGTTTGTATCTCCAAAATGCTTTTTGAAAAAAAAGTTTCTCTGCAGTTCTGTCTCAGTCTTTAGTGGCTTTGGTAGTTGAAGTTTTCGTTCTGTGCTTGAGTACCTCTCCTTCTCCGCCGAGAGAAATTCGGACACTGAATTCACAGTTTTCCATGGCTATAGTATGGCGAAGAGATCATTCAGAACCGATGAACATATATTGCAATTATTGACTCGAAGTGATGGTGATGATGGAGACCTGTGTCTTGATTCCGATGACGATGTTGTGACAACAGGGACTACTATTTCAGAGATTGCTAGTGAATTAGCATGTCAGTTAATATTGATGGTAGAATTTCTTTTAAAATTTTGAAAAGCTCAGCAAAAGACAAGGAGTTCAATACTGATTTTATATATTTTGAGAAAGGAACAATTATTTATTTGGCAAAATCACTGAATAAGCAATCATATGACTGCGCTCCCTAGCCACAAAGAGGGTGATACGACGAAAGAGCGTGCTGAACTGCCATGAGCATGCTCGGAAGAGAAAGGGAGAGGCGCGTGCTGTTGCCCAGCCAGAGGGTTGTCCGTAAGACCTGCGAGGAATTTCCTTGAGAAAAATTCCCATAGAAAGAAGACGAACATAGTGAAAGAACTCTCCTTGCGGAAATATTACCGGAACCTTTTTATCAAACAGATTTTAAAAAGCAATACTGCCATTGCTTATAGAAGATGAACTGGCAATAAAAATAATGGTCAATGTGTTTAAAGAAGTGAAATCTGTAACCATCTCTGGCTGGAGCATTATAAAAGTGTGACTAAAGACATCTCCTCGAAAATTTTTCAGATTTTGATGTTTTTCGATTACTTATTTCACTCTTGACTTACATGACTTTCCTCAAGTTTCTCATTCTTCGATCCCCAATCATTGTTTCCTGGTCACAAAATGTATTGCTTTAAAACAGCTGTTCATTTGCTAAATGTTTTCAAAGATTGGCTGCTCTGCACTCATTTAGCATCATCATAACAAAATTTCCCAAGTGTGAATTGAAACTTCAGCTCCGAGGCGAAGTGCCAGGAATGCTAACAATTAGGCCAAGAAATTCAACCTAGGAAACATTGTTCAGGAATGCAAATTTATGTGTCTCTTTTGGTAACATGAACAAAGTGGTGTTGCTTGTGAGTACATTAGATTATTAGGCTTCATTTTCCTGCCTCCAAATGAGTAATTGCAGCCAGGGAACAAAGCAGACCAAATTGGGCAGCTGAAAGGGGTTTCACACTCCCTTACCATAAAACCTCAGTTTTGAAACTTCCTCACTTATGAAACTTTTTTGGTGGTCCACTGAAAGTTTCATAAGTGAGGTTCTACTGTAGCTCATATGTTATATTGAATGATGAATATTATAAAAATTAAGCAATCGGAGTCGGGTTATTGAATACTGCATGCTGACAGTTATGACAGCTTTATTGTTCCTGGTTATCGTTTGTGTGAGAGGGATAGCATAGTGGCAGAACTACCTTTTCATGCAGTTCACCCCTTTCCAGAAACCTCAGAAAAGATATTTTATATGCACCATGATAGGAAAAAGTGAATGTTGTGTAACTCATTCAGTGATTTTTATTATTCGTCAATAATAATAAAACTCTGTGTGAAGGTAGCCTTACAAGTGGAAGATGATTTCCATCGAAGTCTCTTGAATTGTGGCATATTTATATATATTGCTACCGGCAGGGCATCATTCTGCCTTCACCTCACTCCTCTCTAATTTTTATTAAAAATTGATGACGAAAGTAAATATTAAATATAGCAGATTCGCAATTGGAATGTCGATTGTTTACATAAGGTGATGGATCAATCTCCTTAAGTGACTCCCATATTTTTCTTGCTGAATATTTCTCATGCTTATGAATTTTGTCCTCTGCAGGAAACAGCAGTGATGTTTTTTTTCATATTTCTGCCTATACTGTTCTCCTGAAATCATGATACAAGCTTTGAGAAAGGGAAGAGACTGTCATCCCTCAGAATCACAGATTTATTTTGCACCATCAGTCACATGACGCAAACACAAAAAATAGTATCAGGTAGTTAGAAATGGGAGGGAAGTGAGCTATGCAGTGGAGATGAAGAAGTCTGTTGAATCAGAGGCTGAGGAGGTTGGAATAGCACTGCCATAGGGGCAGAGCTCCGATGACATAGCACAACACGGCTCTCACTTTATACAACTGCTCAATTGCATCAAAAATATTCATATGAGATAGATCTGAATACAAAGGGAAAAGATCATTCCAGGTGATTCCATTTTAGATTCTTTCAGCCCATATAGTCCAGCTTAAGGCCAAGGACTGCTCCAGCAAAAATGGTTGATTGTAGTAATATGATAGTAATATGGACTGTGAAATAAGGCTGTCTTACCAGAATTGTACACATCCTAAACAGGTTGAAACATTTGCATGCAACTTCTAAAAGGTTTCTTTAAAATGAGGGAATTCAGCACAAGTGCTTTTTCCAAAAATGTTCATAAAAAATATACTTCCTTTGCCTCATATCTTTCCAGTTTCAAATTCAGAATTGACATCTTATCCTCCCCAGCCTGGGCACTCACGTTAACTCGGTCACCTCTTATATAATGTTGAGAAATTCCTCTTCTCCATTTAAACCTCTTTTGCCATCGCATAGTTAGCATGAATATATTTTAAGTTCATCCATAGGGCAAGCTCTTCTACTATGGCTTTTATCATGGTTGCTGGGAACTTTACTGCATCATTGCTATACCATTACATTTGTACTGATTCCAAAGTGATACTGTCATCTGTTTGTGATTTCTTACTACTCCCCATAGCATTCTCTAACTTAATGGCAGTCATAATTTCTTTGTTTTGTATAATGGCAAGCAGGTTTTACTATGCTTTGCTGATTTCCTTTTCGTGATGCCTATGGTGCCAATTTCCATTTTGTTTGGGTTCTTTCTTTCACATTTCTGAATAATTTTAAATTTTCTTGATCATTACAAAGATCCATTGTAGCACACAAAAGAAGTAAAAAAAAACTGTGAAATTCTATAGTTGGTCTTGAGATTATGTAATTAACATTGGTGAAGCACATCTCGCCATGTTTTATACATTTCATTTGCCTTTCAGAGTGATAGCTTGTCATGAGGTACTATAACGTGGCATATCATTCTCCGACCAGTGATTAATCATACCCTCAAGTTGTGCAACCAGGATAACAGTAATGGCAAAACAGTCTCATTATGATGGTCTGGCTGAAATATCCGCTAATAATCACCAACAGAACTGAATGCTTTTAACATTGTGACCAACTGTGCCCAATAATCTCTTGCTATGACGCCCGCCATGCTACAAGCCAACTTTGTTTTATTGGCCTTTTACTGTATTTTATTCAATTCAGGAATATTTGCCCCTCTCTATCTACATTAACACACTTCCCTGTGAGCTGATGCTAGTGCATGGAGAGTATTAGGACATGAGATGTAAAAAGAGGGGAGAAAATTGGACTAAGGAATTGGAAGAGGCAAAGAGCTCAAAGTAAAATGTGATTTGACAGAATTTCTTGGTCTTACTCTGTCAATGTAGTAGTAATGAGTGGTGCTTGTATAGAAGGAATGAATTGTGGCACCTCTCTTTACCTCAATGTATCTCTGTTATTTTGCCACCTGTCAGTGAGTCATATTGGTGTCCAGTGCTCTTTGTGTGTTGTATTTGATCCTTAATTTATTTTATTGCTTCCCTGAGCTCCTTTCAGATATTTGATATTTTTTACAGATCTTTGGAGAAAAAATTATCTACATTTATTACATTTTAGGCCTAGGAGCACTGGATAAAAAGGTAATGATTAACAAATATATTTTTTATTCCAGGTCTTCTAAAACAGAGCAAGTTAACAGTGATTTACACAGCCTTACCGAAACTTTGGCTACCTCAACAATTAATCCGTCATCTCAACATGAAGGACTATATCTCCATGAGAATGTTATAGCTTTCCTAAACAATGATCAATGGGTCAAGGGATTGCTGGATGCTGCTGAGGCTGTGTCCAAAAAAGGAAAAGTTGAAGCATTGCTTGATGTGAGTCCATTTCCAGTTTTTGGACTGACTCTGTTGAAGATGGGAATAGCAGAAAGGTAATGATATTATGATTCTAGTTACTAGGAATTGATTTAAAATAAAGATAGTATTGAGAATCATTTTAAAACCTCGATGAACTATTCTCATACTAACTAAAACGGCGAACTAAACTCATACTATTAATTAAAAATATTGTTGAATGTATGTCAGCCCATGCACTATATAAAATTAAATATTGCCTGAAGAAGTTATTTCTATTTTCGAAATGTAAAACGTCTGCTAAATGTTTGAAAATAGGTGTCCATTCATGTATTTACTCTGCAGCATGCCAAAAAGATAATACTTGAAGATGTAGTAATCTCCATTGTGATGGTATTTAAAACTGAAGCAATATTGATTTTGGATTGTGAAGTCGAGCAGAACTGGGAATCTTACTGCTTTTTGTCTCAATGGGTTTCATGCTTAAATTAAGAATCTTTCTTGAAGTATTTTCCTTGTCCATAAATTCATTATTTGTTATGGAAATGTAGCTTTGGGTTCATCTTCAGTTTATGCACAAAATACAAACTTACATAAAAGACTATATCCAGGGATGTTAAACAAAACTGGAACCAAGCATATAGTTTCGTTCCGGAACGAAACTATAAGCTCTCTTTTTTACTGTAGTTTTGGTTTGGAATGAAACTTTATATACAGCTTGACTTTAGTTTCGGTTACTGAAGAGAAGTAGAATTTTGAAGGAAATATAACGTTCCAGAAATGTTCCTTTTTTTGAATAGTTTCAGTTCAAGTGAAGCAGTGGATGGGCCTTCAGTTCGCACTCATGGTTCTGGGCCCAATCGGGACTCATCTCAGGGAATTGTCGACAGATATCCCTTCACGTACTAATAGAGCAACTGCAAAAACAATGAGAATCCTAATGGTATAACTACAAAGTTG
The DNA here is from genome assembly GCA_963169105.1 of Ceriagrion tenellum. Taxonomy (NCBI): domain Eukaryota; kingdom Metazoa; phylum Arthropoda; class Insecta; order Odonata; family Coenagrionidae; genus Ceriagrion; species Ceriagrion tenellum. The sequence goes on along the minus strand of OY720636.1, from coordinate 56,081,880 downwards.
GCTTCGAAAGAGTGCAATAATGGAACTATCGGAATATCATTGCAGCAAACTTCTCTCATGTCTCAACAATAGATGACTTACTAACCTCAGCATCAGGAACACTTAACAACTAGAAACAAAAATAAAATTAATAATTTCAGAGATTGCATCGAGTATAATATTTGAAATTAAAACCTTTTGGAATCTTCGTAATGGGAGAAATATAGGATATTTAAAAATAATTTCTTTTAACTGAAAATTATTAATTCCATAAATAATATCACGATTTCATGTTATCCATCAATCATATATCTAGCCTGCTTTGTAATTAGTGAATCATCTACTTCAAATGTAAAAACTTGCGCACTTCGCCCACCTGCGTCAGGCAGACTTGGAAAATTTTAGGATTAATCTCCCATACGGTTTGAAAATTATTTTGCTTGGAAACTCAAACTTACTATAAGTGAAAAGCGATTGAATGCCAACAATGTTTCATTGTAGCATCTTAAGTTTGTTAACTTAGGAGTATCAACTCTTTCCATCCCCTAACCCTCTCCACCTTCTCTCTTTTCCCCTGTTATTAGGGTGGGGGAGGTAGAGAGGGATCCCCTTCTCACCCCTGCCCCTCACTGGCTGGGATTCCCCAACAGGGGTTTGGCGGTCAGTCTTGTTGGGTTATAAACTGAAAGCATGAGGAATTTTCCTAGATCGATGAGCCGAGTACTAAGGCACAGGAAACTGACCTTATTGAAAGGGTTAAGAAGGGTGTATGGTGGAAGGGTTATAAAACAAAACGGGAGAAAATTGGTCGTGGCGGGTATACAAAGAGCTTAAGGACACAATGGTGACAACTAGTGTACAGTGATGGAGGTCTCTTCTGAAGAAGGGAGGTCAATGGAAAAAACCCTGACCCTTTGTAAATTGTTAATCTGATATGCAGCAGCCAAGGAGGAGGACAAGGCTGGCCAATAGATTACAGGCAGGGCTCTCAAACAGTGAAGGGAAAACTAAAATTCCCATCCCCTATTCTTCTCTCCTTGTCTTTCGCTTTATGTGAAGTCTTTTACAAATATTTCGTCCGCATGTGTTTAGAGGACAATGACCTCTGCATTTCTCCTGGTGATCCACGATCTTGACAGTGAGGGACAAGAGGTGGGACGGGGGGAGGCACCACAGTGGCTATTGGTAGGCGCTGCATTTCCACTGAATGCATGCTGATACACATGGCATGTTAGCTGTTCGGATATCCGAGAGTTTCATTTTTGCGCTGTTTTCAAGATTAATCTGCTGTTATACCATAAGGATTCCCGTTGTTTACGCTGTTGCTGTGCAAGTATGTGAAAGGATATTTGTCAACAATTTCCTGAGATCAACCCCGAGCGTACCATCGCACATCTCCTCCATACCGTTTGAGAGATTGTATTGTCCTGCACAGAATACAATATAACCTACAATTCCTCCTAAGGCTAAAATTTTTGCCATTACAGTAAAAACCTCCATATAACGACTTCACCGGGACTGGAAAAATGATGACTTTGTTGTACGGAGGTTCGTAGTATGGATGTGCGGGTTGCGTTGTCGCAGGAGCAGCCAAGAGTTTGTGTTGCTTCAGGAAGCAACTCACATTAATTTCGCTATCCAGCATCGACGGACATGATAATCATAACTGTAAGGCAGTATACCAATTACGATTTCTCACGGTAATTATAATGAGCGAATTTCTTCTGCCGAGGTAGGAGATGACTATTAAATTGTGCCCCTTTGTAGAACGTTGTGTCCCAATGAAGTCTTAAAACCACTCCTCTGTCTCTTCCCATCACAACCATCCACCTGCACTGCAGCAAACAAAACCTGACACAGTAAGGTGATCCGATACTCCTTTAGAGTGAAACATTTGAGCTCTGTGTGAATCGTGAACAGTTGTAGGCGAAACCATGGCTGAGGTTTTTTTTAAAAGAAAGGGCAGTAACATCCCTCACGCTGTGATATTGGATTTCTTTCATCTGGGGCCAGGTGCAACTTCAAGTTTTACATTACACAACAAGAATGATTCTTTCTCAGGTTTCCTATCGAGTTAAAAAGTTACACAAAAATTTTTCTCGGGTTTCTTATCAGATGATGAGAAAGGAGTCGTGTCTCGAAATGTGGGAAGCATAAAAATAATGGGTCAGGGAAATAAATTTGTAGTTTTCCATAAGGAAGTTTTACATTTCACTTGCAGGCCGGAACCCCAACCCAGGTAATAGGGAGGTTTTTGTCAAATATCTCTCTATGGAGGTTCGTTAAATGGAGGTGTCACTGTAATTGCATTAAAAATGCTGGTTTCTTTCTATTGTCTTCCAATGCTACCAAACATGATGAAACACTTTGACTAGCACCCCAAACTATACCGGAAGTGGTATACATGACATGACAGCAGGTCATTTGGAAAATTCAAGGTACAATTTTGAAAGTCCTCGGAATGAAAGTCGGAACCATAGGGGCAAGTTGGGAATGGGAACATTTCCTTGCCTGAACTGAAATCGGAACAGTTCCTCTTTCATTCCTATGGTTTTTCATTCAAAATATTTTCCTTCCGAGATTTTTGTTCTTACTTTCAGTTTGGGTCTGTGAAACGAAACTATACCTGAACCCACTCTGAACCATTCTGGAACCATTAGTTTAGTTTTGTTTAACATCCCTGTCTATATCCTTTCCTGTATGTTACTTCCATATAATAATGGACTTTATTTCTCTAAGTACTTTCTTGTAAAATATGTTGTTCCCAACCTACTGTTGTCATACCCCTAATGCTCAGTTCACATTACTAGGATTGGAATGAATGTTTACATGGTGGCTGTAACCATCTTGTATTCGCATGATATCCCCTAATTGTAGTTGAGATACTGGTTGCCTCCTGTGGAAAGTAAAGAAATCAATGCAAAACATTGGAAGCACTTGACGTGTGTGCATTCTTGCCATTTGTGAAAAGAAGAAAAGTCAAGAAAAAGAGCACTATTTCAAATTTTGCTAGAACATGGAAAGAACATAATTTTTAACGTTGAATGAACACTTAGCTCTGTGAGGATATTTCCTTTCACTTTTACTTCTCTGATTCCGATTATCATTAAGACCCTGTAGGCGAGCCCCCCTGGAGGATAGGCACAAGAGGCATATCAGAAGTTCCCCCTCTTTCTACTTGAAAATTGCTCTTCTTGCATTGTGGCTTGCCATTTTTGTAACTCTTTTTCCTACTGACTTCTAAACACATGAATTTTAAATGATGGTAATCAGTGCTTACCATAGTACTCCAGCTTGGTTAAAAAGTTGACTCTGGTTAGTGCCAACTTGCATTCGGATGGCCAACTCTAATTATGGTACTAGTTAGAAAGCTAGTAGTTTGAACAGGGCATAAGGGGTATGCACGTGGTGGTTTAGGTGTAAATATGAAATCTTGAATAATGGTCGTAGGTGGCTAGCATGTTACCATATTTCCTGATCCACTAGCCCGTGAGATGCTCTGTGATCTTTCATTTATTTGATAAATTTCGAGGTGTGATTTCAAATAATATTATAAAAGACAACACATAGTTTACAGTGACATTGTGCATATGATACCCACCCAGCGGCATTTGAAGTCATTTGAATCTTTTTTTGAAGGATTCGACCAAATCTCAAATCCATGGATTCAATATGATTCAATCGAGTCCTTGAATCCTGACCACATCACTAGTTGTATCTATGTATCTTGTTTTTATTATATTACCTAATAAAACATTTTTTTATGTAACACTTTTCTGCTTCCTTTTACTAGGCTTGTATGGAGTCCTTCATCTGATGAATCTCAAAAGTCTAATAATGAGCAGATTTTAAAAGAGATTGCTTCCCTTAATGGAATCAACACAGAGAATTTGATGTGTCAGTTGGAAGAAGCCTTGCAAGGAGACTTTGATATCATCCATGTTGATATGGTTGATACAACTGGGGAACTGCAAGAGAGTGCTGTCGGAAAGCTACCTTTATTAATGTAAATATTAAAGAAAGTTTATCTGTGGGTTTTTCGTTTATATTTATCTGCTCAATATTGCTGCCCCTGTCCCCAGTATGTATAGAAATGATAATGTACTTAAAATTGTAAAATTAAGTTTTAAGAAATTGTCTATTTCAACTTTCATTATGGGACATAACCACAAGTTTACTTTACCACCTCATGAGCTGAACCAAAACTTATGAGGTAATAGTCTTTACCTCAATAATATTTGAGCTAGAACTTCTCAATCTCCCTGTGAATGCTGGTTCCCTAAACAATTTTTAAATCATTTTTAGGCCAATGCTTAAGGAAAATGGACTTTTTATACCAGAAAAAATTGGTGTTATTGCCCAGCTTTTGTTTTCTGCGTGGCTTGCAAGAATGTCACAGGTCCTGAGTGATGAAAATGTCTGTAATTATAAAATATCAGAATTTATTAATGCTTACAAGGTAAGGATGATAAACAGTTGATTTTTTTAGCTTCTTCATGGTATTCTATTTGATATAATGTCATTTCAATCCCCTTGTAACTGCCTACCCAGCTTTTAATGTCACCTGAGCTGTTTAGAGTGCAAATTTTTGTCACTGTTCTTTTGGGGCTTCACCATCAGAACCTTTGCATTGAAGGGTGATCATATCTAAGAGTAATAAATATGTAGTCTTTGACATAGTTTTTCTTGTGTAGGTTAGGTTCTTTAGACTTATTTTTAGCTTTTCATCCTTATCGATGCACTACCTAATGATTGTCATATATTCAGGATGTAATTGTGTATAAGACTTCTGTTGTCTTGACTTTCCTCTTTCTCCTTTTTTTACTTCTTCTGTGAAAAATTTGTCAAACACTGGTGTTGGTTTAACTAATTTGTTTAATGCATGATGGTATTACTAAGGAATATTCTTGACTCATTTTATCCTTTTTTCAAATGTCACCAGTTCTTATTTTAATTATTTTATGATTTCAGGTTTCTCAACACTTGGATGTTGATATGAATGTCCTAATGAGTGATGTCTGTGGGCAACCTGTGAAAGTATTGGATTTAGATGTTAAAAGCCTTGCAAAAAGTATGTTATTTATATGATTCAGCCCTAAATAACTTTCAGTGCCCACATTATATATATATTTATGAACAAATCTATCTAACATTTGTTATTTTGTCAGGTAAAGCAGCTACAAATAGCAAGATTGTGGAAATGAAAGTACCAAAGAAATTCCTTGTAAATGCCATTGCTCATTGGTATGAAATCAAGATGCTGGATGATATTAATGTCAGTAGTTTTGGTGTCAATAGTCACTGTAAACAAGTTGCATCTCTATTTCCAACAGAAATGGAGGTAAGCAAGCATTTTTGGTCCAAGTGTTTAAGTGAAACTTTGATTTTATTTAGTGGAGAGGCCTAAAATTGGCAATATGGAAAATTAAAGTATGTAAATTAAGAATAGATAACAGTGCTTGGTTTTTTTATTTAATTTGTACAATTTCTAAAGTATTTTCCCCCATTCTTGGACATAATGGAATTTTTATTGACAGATTCAATAAGGAGTAGAAACTGTATGAGATAAAAATATACTGTAATCCCTCAACTAAAGACAAAAATTTTTATGCAGTCAGAAAATTTGATAGTGGAGAGTGTTAAGTCACCCTCTCCCCTTCCATCAGTTTCATTTGTGATAACTTAAGGCATTGTGGCGGACGTTCTTGCTCCTTATAGCTGGATTGTGCACATTTTTTGGGTAGCCTCCCTCTGACCTCTGTCAGGTTAGGTGGCGAGTGTTGCCTTCACCTGCTAGCCCCATAGTGTAGCCCCACGGAGCCCCACATGGGACATCTAAATAGTTCACACAGTCCCTTTTTCCTGTTCCCACCAACAATGAGCACTCCTTCTTACCCTTTTGGGGTGAGAACACTTCGGCAATACAATCACCGTTCACTGAAGGTGTATCGACCCTTTGTCCCTCTTTTGGACTTTTGTCCCTCTGGTGCTGGTGGCATATTGGTTCTTTCATCAGTGTGCCTTTATACCCCGTAGTTTGTGGTCGTGGATGTGGTGACAATCATTTTGTCAGTTTGCACACTGGGAATGAATGGGCAGTTTTTTGAAATCGCACTCCCTTTTCATTTAACATAACGTGGGGTGATGCAGCCCCATGCACACATTTTCAGTCCAGTAGGCTGGATCATGCACAGAGGAAATGGAATGTAGAAATTTTGAACCATTTTATGATGTGACTCAGGTGTTCAATGAAAGATCTCTTTGAATAAATGTTTAAACTTTTCATGATGGCATCTAGGCACCTAAAAGATTGAATGATAATGCAGAGCAATGTTCAGTTTTAACCAGTTTTTTTTACAACTGGTTGTAAAACATAAATGTCACTCTTTGGCACAAATTAATTTATATTTCCAAGGAAATATATATGACTTCACATAAGGGTAGGGTGGGGAAGGAAAAGATTTAATAAGGGAGTTATGGAGGTTTGGAGGAGAGCTTTGGTTGAGGGGGGTTGGAAGGGAGATGATTAGTATTGTAGAGTGGGGGTTTTCCACGTTTAGGAGTATTTTGGGGGATCAGAAGGTCATTGGGTCCATTACACATTTACCAAAATGTGATGTTCTGAAGATTTTGTAAAAACTGTTACAGTGTAGTTTATTTGAACTTGTTCTGTGACATCCCATTACTTTAGTTAAATGCCAAAAATTAAAATAGAATTTTAGCCTAGTACAAAAAAAGGGCATTGTACAAAAAAAGCTTGAGAAGTCCTGGGTTAGAGGAAATGAGTGGCAATAGTTTACTTCTTGAGGGTTCGAAACGCGGTGGGTGGTTATTAGCTCATAAGTTGTAAGCTGTGTCCAAGGAGAGGGACTATTTCTGACAAAGTACCATTCACAATTAATATCATTACCTATTCATTCTTTGTCTTTAATTATATTTGGTTGACTAGCTTATGAATGAAACTATATTGTAGGTGCATTTTTGTTTCAATTTTTTATTTTTTTTTCATTCAGGTAACTCCTGAGGAAAAGCTGTTGGTGAAAATCATGCAATATCAAGGGCTTTTATATTTTCAAGTTACTGAATGTATTCCAATTGAAGGAGAGGAAAGGGCAGAAAGCCTGGAAAAGGACTTAGAGGAAAGTAAATAAAAAAGGATTTTAATTTACCTCCTGTTTTTTATTAATTATTTGGCCTGTTTAGCTGTTATTTGTTAGCGTTAACTGTTTAGTGTTGGATGAGAGATGATGGTTCTGATGAATATGGTCAAGAGTGCAGGTAAAATGATTATGGAAACTGGAATTTGAATCAACCTGGTGTAGGTTTTGTTTTATAAAGAGTATAAAGTTTAAGATGTAGGCACAAGGTAATGTGAGGATTTTTTTGGCTTGTGAAGTTGGGTCTGCATGATTCTCTACCGGGCAGATTTAGCATGCTACATATGACATGTTTCTGAAGTAGGAAGACCTTATTCAATAGGGTGGGTGAGCTACCCCAGAGTAGGATGCAATACATAGCCCTGCTATAAAAGTAGCCAAATATACAGAAAGCAAAATACATATAGAGATGGAGGATTTCAAATATCTTAAACAAAATATTGAAGAGTGCAGTTGTGTAATAAGATTAGACATGGACATCCCATTTTCCATTTTGCTGGATTTGAATGCCTAATATGTATTTTCATGCAAGAAGTTATGTTATATATGTAAGAAGTTTTGTATTAAGATAGCCAGTGTTGATGTAGATATTAAACACACTGTCACTCTGAGGTTTTTCCTACTTGAATTGGAGGTTTGCTCTCTCTCAGCATTTTCCCCTCTGCTGAGAGCAGAATGGACTTGAGAAGGGCAGTAAAAAAAACCAAAAACATCATGTATACTCCCTTGTGATATTTCCACACATGTCGAGAAATCTGTGTAATTCACACCACAAATAGTTCATTGGAGTAGTCTACTATGGGAATCTTTAATAGACAGTGGGAACAGTTTTCATTCGTGGACCACAGTATTATCTCGAGGAAGTCAATGCGGGTTTTCCACCGGGTCAGGTTGTCCATGTCTGCCGACGTTTCGATGACCGAGTTGCTCATCGTCTTCAGGGCATGATCATGCTCATGATGCTCATGCCCTGAAGACGATGAGCAACTCGGTCATCGAAACGTCGGCAGACATGGACAACCTGACCCGGTGGAAAACCCGCATTGACTTCCTCGATACGATACGCCGGGAAAGCCTTCGATCTTTCTTAACAGTATTATCTTCTTTAAAACCCTAAACTTTTTGAGCCTTATGAAAAAACATCTAGCACTTCATCCCTTGGGGGTATGGAGCAAGAAAGTTCTCTACTTTATGTGACCTAAAGTGGCATTCCCCAATAGCAAAGCCCTATTTCTAGGGCTCCTTGAGATGAATACCTTGAGAATAGTGTAAATTATTTTCAATGTAGTAGTTTGCAGCTACTTTGCACGGGGATGCAACTGCTTCAGCAGTGAGCCAGTGATGAGCTTCCTTCAAGAAAATAGCATGAGAAGTATCTGTTAGTAACATTGATTTTAAAAATATTTTTGATAAATAATATTAGTTTTCATTGGTTCTATAAATATGAGTTGTAGAATCAATGTTTATAAGAAAATGAATATTTGTAATTGAATTATTAATATTTAAATCTTTACAAGGTAGCCTCTTAAGAATTTTTACTACTTGGGAGTTCGTGGGTGGAGGGGTGATAAGTGTCCTTTGTCAGTTGAAATACCCCCATCAGCCAATTTCAATTTATTCACCATAGACAAATTTTACATTTGTATTGACATCGTCAAAAAAGTGATAAAATGACAAGAAAACATATATACAGTTGACTGAAACACAAATATCTCCAATGAATGATTATCACTTGCAAATACAGAAAATGATACCTTTATGTATATACGACAAAAAAATTCTTCAATAGAATAAAGAGAATTTTTTAATAAATAGCATTTCAACCTCCTCTTAAAAGTTTCTAGTTTGTCTTTCAAGTTCTTTATCTCTTTGGGCAGAGAATTCACCAGCTTTTTCCCATATAAATTGATATCCTTTTACCTTAATGAAATCCTATTGTGTTCTTAGAATAAATTTTCTTGTTTCTTTTATCATGGTGACATACATGACTGTTTTTGACATTAGACATAATCAGACTTTGCACATACATAATTGTGTGATATGTATACATACAAGGGGTGGTCAAAATTTTATGTTTCATGAATATTTTCCTACAAGATTCTCTTGCATTCATTTTAAACATATATATTAATGCTCTTTTTTGGAGGGGAAACATTCTTTTCATATTGGCTTTGGTAGAGTTTCCGTGTACAATAACACAATACCTGGCCACAGATTAAAAAATTCCATAGTATGCTAGCATCAAAGTTTTTTCATCACAGTAATTTGCTAGGACCTTTAAAATAAATAAAGCAGAACATAGTTTTTTACAGATTTTGTCGACATTTAGTTTCCAGTTTAGATTATTGTCAATTTCCACACTTAAAAAATTGGTGTGGGTGCCTTCCACAACCATTGAATTACCTATCATTACACTGATGCTACTTTCTTGCTCCCTATTGCTAAACACCATACTGACTGACTTACTCATGTTTCATTTTAAATCATTGTTCAAAAGCCACAGAGTAACTGAATTTGCAGTTGTGTACATCTTGATTTCTTATTCAGTAATACATGGGTTGGATACCAAAAGAGAAGCATCATCTGCATAAAGAACCATACAAGTGTCACCAGCTGTTGGTGTTAAAGCTTGGATTGTGAAGAGGCCCCAAAATTGATCCTTGTGGCACACCATATTTTATTGACTTCAAAGCTGACTTGTATGATAGGCCATCTTTGTCATGAACTTCAACATACTGTAGCCTATTTTCTGGGAAAGACTTGCACCAGTTATAGGCATCCCCTCTAATTCCATAGTTCCCTAATTTGGCAAGTAGCCATTCTAAGGAAAGCAACCTCATTTGGTGCTAACAAAAGTGCCTAGCAGTGATTTTCCCAATCTGTGTGGAAAAGTTGTTGCCAAGATGATGTCTCAGTGAGGAAGTAGTTGGTAATGGACCCTTGCAATCTGAGTCGACTTATTCCTGTGGGATGGGGACATGGTAAATGTTTAGCACTACTTAAGATGCTCTAGCCGAGGATAGATTTAAATCCATGGATATGTTAGTGTATGTAGGTATTTGTACTCCTCACTTTCCTCCTCCTTTCCTTGTAGTGTTCTGATCAATTGAGTTCCGAGGACATAATTTGTAAGACCATTGATTTTTCATCATAGTATCTAATGCCAAATTAGGCAGGCAACAAGGTCATAAACCTTGTCTGATCACAGGCACTCTTCTCTAATTACTTTTATGTACCTTGAAGTGCTGGTTCCTATTCTAGAATGAAAGGCAAGTGTAAACATTCGTGCCTTTCTTGAGAAGTATGGAACATTTAACTTTGAGACTAGAATAGGGACAGCAGTGATAGTCAGATGAGTAGGTATGTTTTTCTTGCAGTCTCTTAAGAAACTGTGGAGGTATGTATGTTTCCCTCTGCTGAATGATTAATGTGTAAGAAATTTTGATTGAAATTCGCACTTCTCCTGGAAAAGGAAGGTAGCCATTTGTTATTGCTGCTTCTTCATGGCTGATTTTATGAGGATGATGGATGAGAGGACTGCCCAACTACTCTGTGGAATTCAATACATCCTGACCCATTGTATGTAATTTTATTGACTCCAACAGAATCTTCTTCTGTTAGATGATGGAGTTGTTCATCCTGACTCTGTTTGTAACGATATGATGAGTTGGGTTTGGCTCATTCTCCTCTGCCATAACCTATTGGTTGAGTTTACTCGGGTATTAATCGGCCCTTGCACCAGGAAGCCATGGATGACACCAGCCAAACCACATTATTGAGCCTGCATCAGTCTGATCTCCATGCCTTGGGCCAGAGTTGGGGAATATGGTTTTGAAGGAACTTGTTCCTCCCCTCCACCTCTTTCCCCAATTAGTCGCTATCAGGTAAGTGATCTCATCTCCACTTTGGGTTGCTTATGTTGAGTTGGCCATGTTCCACCTTCATTTTCGTGGGCTGGTACCATGAAATATATCTCATTAATTGGGAGACATGCGCCCATTGGACCACATTGCCCTGCTCTGGTTGGTGAAGCTCAGCAGTCACTGAAGTTAGGAACTTGACAATATAAGAAATTTTTTACCACCCTGGCATAAGTTTGGCAGATGGAATTTTAAAACTCCTTTTTATTCCCCCAATTCATCCAACCTTGACATTGACTCAAACGAATTTGGCCACGTGCCACTCCCGACGGCCTGCCATTGCAATGGAGTTGCTTCCTAATGTGCTTCTTGTGCCATCTGCAGATCATGAATGCTCAGCCACAAGCTGAAGGGGGAGAGAGAAAGAATCACTGGTTGTGGTGTATCAGTCTGTCTCTCACTTCTCATAGGCTACCAAATTTAAAAGAATCTCTAAAGCCTTCTAATTTCTCTATCATATGAAGCATTATGTGGGGAGGGGGTTTGAGGGGAGGGTTTGCCCTCCCCACACGTTTGCATTAATATGAGTTCTCTCTATTTGGATACTCAAATCTCCTCACAGTAGTCATTCCATCTTCCACAACTTTTTCGTCTCCTGCGCGGCACACGAGGGCCGGGGGAGATCGGCACCCTTTCCCCCCCTCGAACAAGAGATCTGAACAAGAAATTTCATTTCAAATGTACTTTACGGAGACAGACAGGATGAAGTCCTGCTCTCCTAACTGTAAATCCTGCCCATGCCCATGATTCAGCATATGATAAATAACAATAAAATATGGTGTATTCTGTTCTCTAATTTTCGTTCAGAAATTGATGACGTGGAGTGTTCGCATGCCACAATGAATATACTCGAATCATGCTTTTTCTTATTAGCTGGTCAACTAGCAGCCGAAAATTGAAACAAAAATTCAGCATTGGCACTATTTTTTCAATTTTTGCTTATGCCTTGTAATCTAACCTAATTTAAACGATCGAAGTTTGGGCACCTATTTCAGTAATTCTCGCAGAGTTGTTTCAAATTGGAGCCTCAGCGTTGACATTTCGATCGTCATTTCATTTCTTGCATGCGGCTACCGTCATCAAATTTAAGATATCGGTTTATTTAAATTATGAAATCGGCCCTCGATTTAGCGTTATATTTGTTAATTTTGTTGTTGTTATAAACTACAGTGATTATTTTTTCATAGCTGCTATCGACGAACTGATAAATTTCCTGGGACATGTAATGGATTTGTGTTATGTCAATAGCAGGATGTCAGTGACGAGTAAACAAGTGTTTAGGATGTCAACATAGAATCCTGATGAATACATGCCGTTGAAGCATTTGTGTTTTTGTGAGCATGAGTTTGTACTTCATCCCCTCACGTTATGTTTTTATTAAGAAGGGAAATTTTGATTTCATTGACCTGTGAAACTACTTGACGCAAGTGATTCGCTCTCTGTGGAATTACATCCTAAGATAGAGACAAAACGACTTGTAATGGGACAAGACTGTCGGATGATTATTTTTTTGGTAGGCTGTGCAGGACTAACTGTTCAGTGAAAATGCCTAATCAAGAATGCGCCCAGATGCTTCTCGCGCAAAAGATAAGATTGTGCCCCGTTAATTATTAACCTTTGCAATTTCTTACCATTCAGTGGTTTATAGTTTGATTCACCGTGCGTGCCGATACGTCATTTACTTTTAATCATGGTTTCTGGAAGAGTTCCTGAGTTGGTTATTTGGTGAGTATTGTAATAGTGATTATACTGCATGCTCGGCGAAGTGTATGGATTGTTGATGAATTAATTCGTGTTGCATTATCTAATTGATGCTCTCTTCATTCAAGCCTCCTCGTTATTGGATCAGTCGCAGTAATTGTCTTACTGACGATAACTTTGAAGTCTTTACCGGGTTATGAATATGGTGATGATAAAGTACTATTTTCCTTACAAGACAGTTGGGTTTTTCGACTGTTCCTCAATATCCTCGGTTATGCAACGATATTTATGCCAGGATACTTCATTTTTAAGTATATCAAGAACTCCAGATACCTTGAAAGGAAAGGTATGCTTTCTTAACAATGCATCTGTTGTACCACTGTGGATTCATTGTGCTTTTTATTTTCTGTAGACATAATTTACGTGAAGTAGTTTTTCAGGAGTATGATGTAGAGTCATTAAATCTCTTTGTTGTACATCCGATAGGTAGTGGCTGTTTTCCGTCTGTGATACGAATGTGCGTTGTGGGTCGTTGGTCTGATGCTGATGCGACCACAGAACCTTGGGTAGCCTCCACCGCATCTTCTCATTCCCATGTTCCACGCTCTGCACTCCATGAGGCAGGTCTGGTTATGTTTTGCTTCTTTGGCTTGCAAGCAAGTTACCTAACCTGGGGAATCTTGCAGGAGAAAGTTATGACTCAGGTAGGTACTTGGAACTCTAAAACTCTTAGGCATAAGTGTGCTCCAAAAATAATCCTTAACTACTTAACCATGGTGCACACAAATTCTCCAAAAACGTACAGTAATTAGGCATTAAGTTTATTTCACAGGCTTGCTGCTTTCTTATGTTGTTTTGTCATTATGATTTGCCCAAAATCATTCTACTTTGTAAGATCTTTGAAGACTTTATTTAGGATTTTTGGAAAAGGTTTTTTAAGGCATAGGTAGAGCTCCCTTCAAATTTAGCCATCATGGGAGCAAAAGCAATCATTCTGGAGATGAAGTAAATGTAGGTATTTGTAGTCAATATAATTTGACGTCTGGTTCATTGCTCATTCCATCACTGAAGAGTTATTTTTTCCTTTGTTTTACTACCACCTGTTTCTTCATATAATTCAGTTCATCTACCTTTTTTTGCCTTAGATGCGAAAAAAATAAATTTAATTATCATCGGTGAAGTAATGTGATGATCCTTTGTAACAACAAAAGAGTGGACATCAGTGAACAGCAACCAACAGGTGTTGTCAATAATCCTCCAATGAGGTTATGTCATTGAGTGCCACCTAGTGGCCTCCTCTATAAGCCAAAATTCTTCTTTCTCGAGAAAACTGCCATATAAGAAATTGCTCCAAAAGCTTGCAAAACTTAGTATCTGGTTTTTAGCATTATGTTTCCACACTATGTATAAGTAGGATATCAAAGGAGTGTTATGATTGCAGTACTGAAGAAGACAAGGCACCAAACCTTGAGTCTAGTGCCCCATCCATAAAAAATACAGGAATAGTAAGCCATAGGATGGAAAGGGTAATTTAAGATAACCTCTCGGAAAACTGATTTGGGTTAAGGAAAAATGGAGAAAACAGAGAGGCCATACTCTACCTGAGAGTAATGATAGAGAAAAGAATTCATGTGAACAAGCCACTCAGTGTCACATTAGTGGACTTGGAGAAAGCCAGAATGGATTACAGCGACAGTAAAATAATATACCAACTGTACAAAAAGCAAGTTGTCACAATGTGAATGAGACATAAAATACATAGAAGCTAAAATTAACAAAGGAATAAGATAAAGATGAAACCTCACACAATCTCTGTTCAGCATGTACTTGGAGGAAGCAATAAGAGAGTACAACAAATGGGAAAGTGGAATAAAGATAAACAGAGGAGAAATAAACATGCTCCTTGTCGCAGGTGATATTGCAGTCATTGCTGGAAATGGCGATGACCATCAAAGGTCACTTATTACAACGGACCAAGTTCTCCAAGAAAACAGTGGATTCCTTCTCCTATCTCAGAAGTACCATCATATGGGATGAAAAAAGTACAACAGACATTAAGCAAAGAATAACCCATGCTAAGAAGGCATTCACAGTAAAAAGGTAGCTGCTGTGCTCAAAAGAAAATAAGACTAAAGATTAGGAAACAGTATTTAAAAACATTAGTTTGTAGCATGTATGGAGTGGCTTATACTGTGGAGCTTCCTGAAAAATGCTCATTTTAAGCCAAGACAATGCATTTATTATGGGAAGTTTCTCACTCAACAAAGAATTAATTGTTGATAGCTGAGAAAATGAGTCTGTGTTGGCTCAAAGACATGCACGGCATTCATGCATTTGCAGAATTCAATGAAATCCATGAAATACCAAAAACTGTGATTCTCAAATTATTTTGACACATTTATGTTTAGAATAAAATATGATGGTTTATGAAGGGATTGCTATCAAAAGGCTTAGCACATGCATGTAAAATATAGCATTGCATTATATTACATATCATATCATTATTGAAACAAAAAAATTATGAGAATTTCCAAATGCCCTGCTTCTGGGAGATATTTTATCAGGTTCTATTGGTCTGGTCCCTGGAAAACCTGATGACAGGCTTAGCAGCCTATCAGGATCCCAAGGACATACGGGCCAACAGAATCATCCGTCAAAAAAAAAAAGGAATTTTTCGGAAATATCAGGGTATTTATAAATTTAAAAATTTTGACCACTCTGATTGAGGATGTTTTGCTTTTTCTGAGTTTTTTATAGTGATGGGTAGTGGGCCTGTCGCCTTAATCCCCTTCTAGAAGCAACAGGATTTCTGCATCTAGGTGTACTCTTATATAGGGATTTCAGGATCCTTTCAGAAGAGATGGTTATCCATGT
Organism: Ceriagrion tenellum; assembly: GCA_963169105.1. Taxonomy (NCBI): domain Eukaryota; kingdom Metazoa; phylum Arthropoda; class Insecta; order Odonata; family Coenagrionidae; genus Ceriagrion; species Ceriagrion tenellum. The sequence goes on along the minus strand of OY720636.1, from coordinate 56,066,249 downwards.
AAAAATTCTTAGTGCTAAAAATTACTGATAAAAAACCCAATTAATAATTCTGGGAAGGTCATTGCTTAATTGTAGCATATTAACACGTTCAGCGCGCTAGGACGTTCTGGAACGTGCTGTGGGTGCTATTGGGTGACGCAGGACGTTATAGAACTTCCGCGTTCAAGCCATTCTTTATGGCTGGCCAGCATACTCAAGTCACTTATAAGGCGGTTGCAATTTTGCTGGCATCATAGCTTAGGCTTCAACCTTTTCTAAGGTGTGCTGTGTTCTGGAATGTGGTTTTTAGTTACATAACGGCAATGTTTTAAACTTTTTCAATTTTTATGGTTTGAATCGTTTGATTAGAAGTGTATCTTTGTTGTTTTTTTATCATTTTTCTTTTGTTTTGGTTCATCAGATTTGATTTAACAATATCAATTCAACAAATTCGGGATTCAGATAAATAAAATATTGGCCTTGAACTGACAAACTGTGGGTTCGAATCCCGTTGCAAGTGTATATATTGTAGCTGTAATGTTACCCTTAGGTGACATAGTTCATTGTAACTTATATCGTTGGTGCATATAAATCAATCCATAAAATTAATTAAGATTTTTGAATCTGCAGCTAAATATACAGAATTCTACAACTCTCGGAGCCACTGTTAAGGTGTATGGTAGGGAGCATTTGCTCATATATGTATTTCTACTTCCACAATTTTTATTCAATCTATTCACACATATTCCTAATTAATGGAATCTCTACAGTAATGAATAAAAGCAAATAGTCACAATATAGAGAATTATATATAATGTGTTATTAATAATAGCAAATAATAAAATGTAAAAAAAAATTTTCTTTTGACGGTTGATTGTCAGTTGCTCCCTAGTGTCCAATGTATTGCAATGTCTCTTTTCTAGTACCGGTAATAATTTTTTAGCTTCCTAGGTGGCGATTTTGTTTTGTAATTATAATGTGGATATTACTGTTAAATTTTACTGAATTTTTACCTTTATGTCTTCCTCGTATTGTATTTTCTGTGTCTTTGCAATTGCAATTGCAATCGTAAAGCCCTTTTTCACCGTGGTCTCATAGCAGACTGGTGATCCATTTGTCAATGTATACAAACTGTTTTGATAAAGACGGTCGAGGTTGAACTATTCGATAGTACATTTATTGGGGATATTATTCTTCAAAAATATTGATCCTTCGATTTAATGGACTCATTAGTGGTGCAACTCCAATTTCACAACCCCTATAAATGCTGCTCATGCTAAATTAGCTGCTGTATATAAAAATTTAAACTCAAAAGAATTAACCGTAATGGTGGAGTGAAAAAGTCTTTGTGAAACAAAAAAACTAATGTGCAAGGTACTATAATCCTTTCATTTTAAGTTACCCATATATCAAATTAATGGCAAACCCTTCCCTGTAAAAGTGAATATAGTCAACTCCATTTACTCAGTTGTATTTTTTTGAATATTCATTTAATTGTAGAACTGCCATTGTAGGTAACTTGAAACACGTGTCATCCCTCAGATAGTTCCATAGTGTTAATTGATATTTGTTTATCAAAAAATAGGGGTGCACTTTGATGGGAAACTTCAAATTCCCTTTTATACTCATAAACGCATTTCTGTGTTCGACATTTCTCTTCTCAGTAGTACTGTTGATACTCTACTACAGCTGACAAGGACAGTTCATGAATCAGTCTGAATGCAAATCTATAAATGAATGAATCTATGTGACTATTATTTTGTTCAAAACCATTAACCACTCTGCTGTCTCAGCTGTCTTCCAAGCTAGACGCCTTTCACCTCTGACCGTGACATTGTTCTGCCATGCACTTTCCTCCTTGTTACCCTCGCCTACCCCTCACCAAGGCATCCCTACCCTCCATCTCCACACTAGCCATTCTCCACACTTTACGGAGACTCACCATACACACCCACCATTGGCCAACTCTCTCTGTGATCAGAGCGTGGTCAATGCTTTGGGCCCTTCCCGCCATCCCTCGCCCCATGGGGTGTCTCACACAACCGCCGGCATCCTCAAGCCCTTCGAACCCAACTCCTCTCTCCCCCTTCCATCTCCTTCCGTCCACTTTTCCTTTCTACTCAAAAATACTTTGCCAACCACCCCTAAACCGATACATCGCTGGATATAACGATTTATTTCCTTGAAGACAATTTTTCTGCAGTGTAGATACATTGGAATACCTCTGTCAATTGTAGGACACTGCAAATTTGGTGACATTATCCACATCAATAGGAAATAGACAACGCAAAATCAAAAATGACAAGCGTGCCTAGTGAGGGATTAGGACGGACATTCCCACTAATTGCACGGCTAGTGAGGGAAACCCATCATTATGCATTTTCCTTTGCTTCATAAATTATCACAGGAACATCAAATGCTGAAATTATGTAAATATTGATTGTAATTTCAAAAACAAATTTCTATGCATATGTAAATTTATGATTATGATTTTCATCGGTGATTTTAAGTTTTAAAAATGACTGCATGAGTTTTGTACTTTTATGAACACAGCCAATGGCTTACTATGGTAATTCTCAATTAAAGACGCTAGCAATCCATTTCCTGAACTAAAATTTTGTATTCGGTATTTTCACGATCAAAATACTGAGTGAAAAGACAGTTGTACGTCCAAATGAGTAATTTTCTTTTGAAGTTTTAAAAATAAATCGCATTCTATAAAATTTTATTGATATCCGCTCAATATTTTATAACCGAGAGGATAAAATGAGTGCAAAGTGTAAGAAGAGTTTACAAACTGTATACACTCATGAAATTATGAGCTTAACAGCATTTATAGTTTGTTATTCATTTAATAGATGTAAAATCGATGATGGAGAATTATTGAAAATGCATGAAACCTGCACAACTGTCTTGCCGGTGGCGCAGGACTTTCTAGAACATCCAAAGTTTTAACAGTTATAATTACAAAAAATAGGCTTCAAAAATTAAAATTTTTAGTGGCATGTGTCTTATATCATCGTGCTGAATGTAAATATGCAAAAAACACTGGGAAGGAATCACAATTTATGCCTTAGTGTTGAAAGGGTTAATGTGACTGCATGTATGTAATGGAAAATTAACTAGTGTATTGTATCCTTAGAGTTCTGCAGAAAGTCTCAAAATGAACAGCATTAGTTCATGCTCTGTACCCTGGGTCCACATGTAAGACTTGCACCATAGTTTTCAGAAAGAAAAAAAGAAAGATGTTTTTCCATACCTTTTAATTTTATTGGAAGCAGGAGAGATTGGAATAAGACATAAATATGAATAACTATACCCAAGTAGCCTGCCATATTGGACCATAGGGTCAGTATTGGGCTAATGTGTTCTCTTTCTGTGATTGACATCAAGAGGGTAGTAAGCTCTCAGCTCATGAATTACTTCAGTCTTTCTATTGCTTCAATCTGTTACATTGGTGTGTTTGTGGTATGCATTGATATTGTAATTCTTAAATAACTAAGGGAATGCACGCTAATTTTTAGGTGCTGTGTGTTAGTGTAAAATTCATGAGAATTATATTTTGAATTATAGAGCAGTGTGGCTGCTTGGTGGGAAAGGAAGCAATTTTTTATAGCAAGAGGAAATTGGGAAAATTCTGTGAATTTGTCTCAACCTGTAAGCACTGATCACTGAAAGAATAGCGTCATCAGTCATTATATGCATCCCATTTAACAAAATGTTTGTTTTTAATTATTATTTTTTGTGTGTGCTCATGATAGTTCAGTGAATTAATGGCCCACCAAAATAAACTGCTGTATATCTACATCTTGAGTGATGAACTGTATTCATGTATATTGAGTCTCATATATCGACTGAACTAGCATAGACATTTGCCTGAAAGCAGAGACTACAAAGGCTGTATCATATAGTAAGTGAAGCATCAATTTTAAATCCTGCATGTTTTGAATCAATTAATATTTTTTTCTTTTTATTTTAGGAGTACTTTACTGGTTCTGAAGAAAAGGGTCAAGGTGGTCACTTCAGGGATTCCCAGTTTTTGGTGTTTGTCAACCGTGTTTTAGCCTTCCTCCTCTCTGGTGCTTACATTCTGGGCTGTCAGTGGAAGAAGGGAGCCTCTGAACCATCCAAAGGTCCTCCTTGCCCCCTCTATAAGTATGCATATAGCTCTTTCTCAAACTTGGTCAGCTCATGGTGTCAATACGAAGCTCTGAAGTATGTCTCCTTCCCATCACAGGTGAGGATTTTGTTTTTTGAATTGCTCATTCAAGTTATCTGAAAAGCCTGATGGTTTTGCGATATCAGGTATCATGTCTTTACTGCATTGATATAGTCTGTGGCACTCAAAAATAACTTGAAATGTTTTAGTATGGTTAAATTTGGCAGTTTTAAAGGAATATTGCTACTATACTCTTTCTCCTAATACTCTTGGGCTTTTTGCCTTGTGAGACTAACATTTGAGATCAACATTTTGCAGTAGCCTCCGTGTGGTTGAGACGGAAGCCAATGGTAATCTAGTGAATGCTGAAATATTGAACTGGAAGAGATGGTCAGGAAATGATCATAGAAAGCTAACTTTTTTAACAATGTAATATTTCTCCTAGATCTTGCTCTGTGTTTGACAAAAGTTTAATATCCTATTTGCAGTCCACCAGGCCTCTAGGTACAGCGTATCTGATTTTTATTTCTAATTGGCTCTTAAAACTTACCAGCAGTGATTTAAAAATTGCATCTTAATGGCAGAAATGTCCCATAAAATCCCAGTGAGGATGAATTCACAGTGTATTGCCATATAATGATATTCATTTTTTATCAAAAAAAAGTTTTGGATATTTGGGGAGGTGACTGATGGCTAAGGTCATTTGCACCATAGGGGACAGGTAAGGGAGGAGGGCGGATAGTAACCCGGCGTCAGCATTAGCCTACACTTAACGAAAGGCGCCAAGGGGACCATGGTCTAATGTCTCATCCAACAGATTGAGTACTGTACTTGCACAAGACACTCAAGTTGGGATCGGGCTCCCTCTGAAAATCATCCATTTGCAGGGATTTGAACCCTGGCCGCCCGTGTGGTAGGCGAGCCACCATACCAACCCGATCCCCATCAGAAAGTGTTTTACTTTTCCTTAACATTATCTGAAAAATGTTAGAAAACTGCAATGATCAGTAATTGAAATTGGTATCTATTACTTTAACCCTTTCATGCCGAAGCCTCTCGAAGAGAAATGCTCCCCTGGATACGAGTAGCATGAGAATTTTCTGTATTCCTCTCTACAGAGCTTTCTCACAGCGACAAATTGCTCAGGTATGCCTTTCGCCTGATTGGAAACCCCACTCTGTGGGACACCGAGCCCTACCCCCGGGTACCCACATCGTTCCCACACTGCTGTCACTTCTCAGTGGGACTTCCATCCCTTCCCTCGGCACCCATTCTCGACCCACTGTCTCATTAGCTGACCCTTTCACAGCACGTGACTGCGGTCAACTTATTGCATTCAAGTGGTTTTTTGTAAACAATCACTCGTTGCAAGCTTGATAGTATGGATATCTGAAATGAATTCTTGTTGTTTTCACAACAACTTTAAAATTTTGAACGAATTAATAATGGCAATATTAACAATTTTAGGATATTTATCTACTTGAATAATGTGATCAGGAAATTTTCTGACTTTCCTCAATTTGTCAAAATAAAAACTGTGAAATAATACATTGGGTGTGTCAATTTTTTAAGATGAATTTCCAATAAGTAGAAGCCAGCTCTAATCACCTTAAGTTATAAAATTACACCTAGTTATTACAAATCATTTAATCTTTAGGATAAAATTATGGAGAAAACATGATGAAAACTTGCGATCCAACGAAAAAAAGACAACTCCGTTAGTATTATAGCTAGAATTTCACTTAAAAGTTGCTAATGCTTAGCAAAATACAAGGAATTCATTGACATGTTAAAAAGTTTGGAATATTCATCATATATAAATTTAGAAAAACCACTACCCAACAAAAGTAACGACAATGGACATTAGCTGAGGGAATGGCCACTAATGGGCTTGTGGGTTGAGCGGAATTGCCCAGGAAAAGGTCTTGCCTCCTGCTGAGTTGGGATGCGAAAGGGTGAGAGAATATCCTTCCCGAATACCTTGGGGGCGGTCACTTTCCTACCCCTCATGACTGCTATGGTGAACGTTTGTTCTTTTGCGTAGGAAAATACCTGTCGACTATAGTGGTCATCCATTCGTTTGCATTTGAAAATCTCCGACCACCATAGCTGACGATGGCGCGAAAGGGTTAAGGAAGTCAACTTTAATATTGCACTGTTATAGGCTTACCTTTTAGGAAACAATCTATTATTTAGGAGGTAACTTAGCGAATATCATAACCCTAAGGCTTAAGAATTACTCATCTTTTGTAACCATCATCAGTTACTTTTTTGAATAAAAACATGGTTAAAGTTATGAAGATTGTCCATCATTAAGTGCAATAAACTTGTTAGATGTTTGTGTGCTCATATTTTTGTGACATCTCTTGGATGAGTTCAGTTCGTAATGCACTACTTATGTGCACTGTATAAATGGTTCTGTCGAATGGATTACCATTGGTTCAGAGCTGTAATGAGTATAGCTGACTATGATAGATCCTTACTCTTAACGTTGAACTTGTATTTAGCACACATATTTCTCTGGGAATGTTCCCTGTTTGCTGTTGCATTGAGGTGGAGGTCGTATAGTTGATGCTTCCCATTTGTTGAATATCAATTATGAAAAAGACTCCTTAATTCGTGACTCAACTGTAATTGAAAGATCGCTTTCCAGCTGCCAAAAATGTAGAAATGTTTCATAAACAAGGTTCAAAGAGACATGGTCTCATATTTGTCGGCCCCGGTGTCGGTGGGTTAAAGTCCTCGCCTGCTAACCCGAGGGTCGCGGGTTCGAGTCCTGCCTGGGTAGAATATTATCTGCCCAGGACATGGGCGTTTGTGTCTAGTCTGTAGTTCCTGTTATTCACCCAACGTAAATTGGCCCATTGTGCTGTATTCGGGACAGTGAGGATAAGTAAAAAATAAATAAATTATGTATATATTAAAGGAATAGAAGGCCACATTTATTTATCGCCTGAGCTAGATCAGCTGACGAGTGAGGCTATTCAGCCCCTAGGCTTATTTCTTCTTGAAATGATCCAGTCAACTGATCTGAAAATTACTCCATATCTTGGGAGGTGCTTGTCCTGCTGTTTTCAATATTATTGCTAGTTCTAATCGGTGTCCCGTCATGGAATATATAATCTTTTGAAAATCAGGGAAGTCATTTCATTGATATAGACAAACCAGTATCTTTTCCTCTATCTTGTCTGCTAGCTTTTTTATATGAAAAAGTTTTAATGCTCAATAATGAATGACTGAGGCATTACATCTGTGTTCAATAGTGTTGTTGCTTTGTGGTACAAAATGAGGAGTATTTCAGAGTGTCCCATCTATTTTAGGATAGTTTTAACTAGCTATGATTCTCTGTTGTTGATGTTCCATTATGCCTTTTAATGATATACCTCATTTATTTTAGGTGCTGGCCAAGGCATGCAAGATTATTCCTGTTATGCTTGTTGGACGAGTAATGTCCCATAAACGTTATGAACTTTATGAGTATGTTACAGCTGTTCTCATCACAGTGGGAATGGCTTTTTTCATGTTAGGGAGTGCTGCTGATCATCCAGGTAATACTTCCATTTTATCGTTTTCAATTAAGTTGCATGTTTGTTCTCAGGTTTTACTCAGTAAAATTTTCTGATTGTAAATGAAATCCATCAGTTGTCACCTTAATGGGATGTTTGTGACAGTTTTGGCGCCACAAGTCCATTCATTGAATTGTATATTTGATTAAAGATATTGATGCTAAGACTCCAGTAAAAAAAAACTGAACAAATTTTTTATTTCCGAACTTTGTAAATTGTATTGCACATCCCCCCTAAAAGTGAAGTTCATTCAGCGATCTTTTTTCTCCCCAAATGGAGTTTACCCACATCAATCTTTTATATCCTTCATATCTACTACATCTTATTTATCTTCGTTGCAAACATCAGAAAAAACTAAAATATTCCATTAAAATCCTAAGTACAAGTTTTCACACAATATAAATTTCAATATTTGAACTAATTCCTCATTAAATTCATTTTAATCAACAATTTCTTCACTAATTACTCCAACAGATCAAAATTTTCTAGCCATTTCTGGGTACACTTTTTAAAAGCTTCATGTAGTATTTAAAATTTATTTCCTTCAGTATTTTGGCTTTATTTTGAAGTTTCAAAATTTGTTAATTATGTTAAGTTAAAAATCTCATGTGGGAATCAGTGGAGGGGTTAGGTGCTTTTCAGGTTGCTTTAGAGAGCTTTCAGGGGCATGTGAAGATGAGGAAGGTACATTCAGGGAAGATATTTGTGTTAGTAAGTTTGTGAGACAGGAACTGAAAAAGTTAATGAGGTTTTGATAAGAAAATGGACTCCAAGGAAGTAAGTGTTGCTTGAGGAGAGGTGATTTATTTAAGATCCATTTATTGAGAAGAGTCTCTGTATAACTTCATCAAAGGAAGAATATGTGTGGGGTGGAAGGGAATATCTTTAGGTTATCCAAGTAATTGCTGATTTGGTGGCCTCATTTGGAGAGAGTAAATTTACGATCTTATGTTAATGCTGTGTAAGAGTGGGTTCCATGTGGACAGAGGTGTGTAACTGGTGATTGGGAAGAGCCTGGGGTTTGGTAGAAGGTGACTAAGTATTGAAAATAAGTCTTGTACTTTTCCACAGTTGTTATATGGGATCAAATATAAAATACTTCCACAAAGTGATGCCTGAAGGTGTTAAGTTTACTGGAAGAGACTGTTGGCTAGTCCAGGATGTTGGGTTTGTGGATTTTGGGAAGAAATTAGAAGTGACAGTAGGGGGATGAAAGGATGGGAAATCAAGGATTTTCATTTCTGGTAAAAGGTCTTCATTATAATGTTTATTCTGCGAACTGGTACTTTTAAATGAAGAGCTTTTGGTTTTACGAATATACTGAAGTATGTACTAGTAAAACTAAGTGACCATGGATAAACTGAAAAAAGTAGTTGTGTTGTCAGCATTAGATGGAATCCATTTTTGTTGCTCCATGATGCTATGGTTTTGAACTGCATATATAAGTTTATGCCTTTTAAGTGTCCAGCACATTGACTGTTTGGTAAAATTAAGCCTGGTCCTTTCTAAGCATTGTGAAAGAGAATATTTTCCGAAGATCCAAAATTTGGTGAAGGAAGGTTGAGTATTCAATAAATTTTGGGTTCGATGATTCACTAAAAATATTATCATTATTAATTTTTATTGGACGAGCTCTTCTCGTTTACTTATCTAAGGTGAGCAAAAAATCAAATAATGCTTATCGTCACTAAACAGAATAAAATTAATGTTTTGGAGTGATTGAGGAAAACTTATCAGTGCATTTGAATACTTGAATTTTTTTTTTCAATTTTTTTTTGGGACCAGACAGGAATGACGTAAAATATGGAAACACATGACTTCCATGCATGCTAATATCAGATTTTGTAGAAATTGGAATTAAAACGGAGAGATTAATACAGTTCACACCTGATTATTTTTCATCAGTGGTTTCAGTGTTGTCTTATTTTAGGCCATTCAAAATTGAAGTTTGGATAGACCCTGAAGATGAATACCATAAAATAGTGGTTGAATAAAAATTTGTAGAATATAAAATATGTACTACCTTTTTTTTAGCTAATTTCAACTAATAGTGCATTTCTTCTTCCACTTAGTGGACCCTGATTCAGTGAAGTTGTAGAGTTAAATTCACCCTGAAATTTTATCTGCCATATAATGATTTTTCTCTTCTATCATTTAGGAGGTCCAGTGACAACATTCTCTGGTCTACTGCTACTGGCATGCTATTTGTTCTGTGACAGTTTCACCTCAAACTGGCAAGGAGCTCTGTTTTCAGCTCATGGGATGCCTCCGGTGCAAATGATGTGTGCTGTCAACTTGTTCTCATGTCTTTTTACGGCTGTTTCACTTATTCAACAAGGAGGTTTTGCTGCATCTCTATCTTTTACTGCCAAAGTTAGTACAGTATTTTCAATTGGCCCTTGATGAATTTGTTCTTGTTATGTCCCACACTGCACAATGTGGTGCAGGATTTCCTCAGGCATGGTGAATAATTCATTTAATTTAAAATCTAGGTTGTTTTTAGCTTTAGATTTCGTTGAATGCAATCTGAAAAATCTTTAAAATCCCATTTCAACACTCATCTCCCAGTACATATCAATCTATCATTCTTACAACCATGGATCTTCTCTCATGGTCCCTTTATCAGAGAAGTATATTTTTTTGCTATTCCTTATTTGTAGTTGAAATTGGCCAACAGGAGTGAATACCTGGGTAAAAATTACCATTGTCTGTCCCAAATGCCCTGCACCATATCTCTAAGACCTCATACTCATTTCTACAATGCTTTCATCATGATGAAAATGACTTGGTAATAGTTTCCTTTTTTTGCTACATGCAGTTTAATAGTAGAAATAAATACTAAAATAATATCTCCATGATGCATTGCGTGAACTGTTGCACATAATGCTGCAGTGAAAACTGTTATTAGGAGAAGGAAATAAATGTTGAAACAAAAATATTTGGGACATGAAAAAGTCTAATGCCAAGTTTGTAAAAAATATTCTTCCGTCATTACCTCTGCCCCTTGCTTTCCATGGCATGGAATCATTAAACTTGCTCCCTGCCCCCTTTATTTTTTGATTAACAACCACATCATTGCCAAAGCGTTATCAGAAAATTCCGTGAAGCATCATAGGAAGAATCTGCAGACATAGGTGGAATTGCATACATAGCTTGGGAATTGATGAAAAATCTGATTTTGTATGTGTAGAAACAAAAAAAAACTACAGTCATATGCTTAGTATTTATGGTGTTATTTTTATTTAGGCTATTAGAAAAAATCCTTGATTTACATTTTTTATTTTACCAAGTAACATTACCTGCCTGGAGTTAAAAGGTTGTGTGTGCCATTGGTATTTGCAGAGCTATTTATACCCTTGGGAAAAATTTTCCCAGTTTAATGACTAAGCGTGAAAATGATATCTACCCGATGTTTTTTATTGCCGTGACATTGAAAAGTGGATGCATTTCAGGAAGAGCATTCATGTCAATATGTATTAAATCAAATATTTTGTAATTTAGTGAAGTTGAATGTTTTCATCAGCTGTTGTATATTTATGAATGAAATGCAAGAAACTCATTCCTTTTACTGTTATTTTCACTTTCAGTATCCTAAGTTCCTCTTTGACTGCTTAGTGCTGTCAGTCTGTTCAGCTGCTGGTCAGCTGTTCATCTATTTCACAATTGCACAATTTGGAGCAGTGGTATTTGTTATTATCATGACCATTAGACAGGTAAGCTTTCATGTTTTTATTTTCTTTTTTACTAAGGGTTTTTAATTTTCCTCTTATTGGGACTTCAAATTCTTCTTATGATGGACTTCCATGATCTATTTGGTGGCTCCCAGACATTGATTTGTCTGTTTTACTTCAATTTCACCATCAAAGAGACAAATCAACATGGAGGAGTAAGCCCAACCTAAGAATGATTGTTAAAATTATGAGGGTAGATAATTTAAATAAGGCTGTGCCATAAATGTATGTTATGAGTTTGTTAATGCAGCATTTATGCATCCCTGAGGCAGTCTTTTGCATTATAAATTTAGCATTTTTTGTAATTACTATTGATATAATTAGTTTATAGCATCAAAAAGATGGAAAGAGGAAAATTATGACATCATTATTGTTAACCATAAATGTACAGACAGTCCCCGAGTTAGGTAAGAGATGCGTTCCAACAGACTCTGCGTAAGTCGAAATTTACATAAGTCGAAAATTCTGCGTCAGTGCTCCAGAGATTTCGATCGATGCTGGAAAATGCATGGTAAATTCTCGGCGGATAAATGCACGGTAAACTCTTGGCAAAGTTTCATTCAATTCACTGCGGCATTCATGAACTCTTAGGTGTATTCTTAATGTATTATAGAATCAATAAACATTAATATCGCCTGAAAGTTGCATCTCGTGAATTGCTAATCAAAATGCATAATATCATTCCTCGAATTGACCGATCGCGTGGATTCAGGAAAGTACGGTATCTTAATGGTATATTACTAAACTGAAGACTAATATTGATTTATTATGTTATTCTGCGATCGCAGGAGCCATATAATGTATAATTTACTAACGTTAAATCATTATATCTTCTGCCTTTTATATGTTGCGTTGATTGATGGATCTGGTGGTTTCATTGTCACAGTTTATACTCGTAGGAGGGGTGTTGAGGATTACGAGCAAATTACACACAAAAAAGCCCGTAAATCACTGATATATCCATATCAATGCTTACATTCACACGCACACACACTCAATCTTTCACGTACGCAGACACATTGTCATTCTCTCACTGCGATGTTGAAGGCTGCACGGTGACGTCACCTTTGGCATCAGCTGCTGATGGGTTGATGTGGAGTCAACTTTCGTGAAGAAGCTGTGCAGAGATGTTTGCATGGATGCCTTCTTTCTTTCACAATATATTTCTTTGTAGCAAGACATGGCATCTTGAAGTCCCTACTGACCTTTGCGAATCTTTCGATGTTAGAATCCATTTGTTCAAGGTTTTCCACTGCTGAATTAATATGCTTGAAGACGTCAGACAATCCTTCGGCCGTAAAGCATTTTGGTTGTCCACACACATCATTTTCAGAGCCACCATCATCATCTTCATCCCCTACTTCTGCCCTATGTGCGCCCGACTCGATCAGATTTTCGTTTGTCTACTCCTCGTGCAAATCCAACAGCTCCTCTACGTCTTCCATCTCCACTTCAAGGTTGAGAACATGCACAAGATCAACCACTCAGTCGATGACTTCATCGACTTCATTTGCCTTAAATCCCTCGAAATACACGAGACCGGGCAAAGTTTTTTCCAAACACCATTCATATTTTTGTCTGTTACTTCTTCCCAGGGTGATGCTATGTTTTTTTATTGCGTGATACACATTGTAGCCCTTCCAAAACTCCCTAAGTGTCATTCCATCATCCCCATCTGTAGCGGCAATAGCATTAGCAAATGTCTTCCGAAAGTAATAAGCCTTGAAGGATGCTATGACTCCCTGATCCATTGGTTGTAAAAGGGACATTGTATTTTGGGGCAGAAAAATCACCTGAAGAAATTCATTTAAATCATCCAAGTGTGGAGGATGGCTGGGTGCATTTCAAATATCAGCAGGATTTTGAATGGAATTTTTTTCTTAAGGCAGTACTCCTTCACCTCTGGTAACAAATGGTTGCAATACCAGTCCTAAAATAAGGCAGATGTAACCCAAGCTTTTGGGTTTGATTTCCAGATGACTGGAAGAGAGGACTTATCAATATTTTTTAATGCTCGCGGCTTTTCCGAATGATATATAAGAAGAGGTCTCAATTTGCAATCTCCCATCGCGTTACTTCCAAGCAACAGACTAAGGTGATCTTTTGCTGCCTTTAAGCCAGGTGCGGACTTTTCTTCTTTCGAAATACATGTACAGTGAGGCATTCTTTTCCAAAAAAGCCTTAAATCATCACCTTAAAATTTTTCACAAATCTAACTCTCAACTTCGAGTTCCAGAAAATGATTGAAGGGATTGATATAGGCATTGTAGTACCCCACGATCATTCAGTAACAATTTTGCCAGTGCTATGGTGCCCTACGTTACAATGTACCAATGAAGCAAGACATCTTTGGTTGCCTGAGTTGAATACATTATTGCATCGTTTGCAGCTGATGCAGACAGTGCTGGATTAACAATAAGGCAAAGTAGGCAGTTGCCTATGGGCCTCGAGAGTTTTTCCCTTCTCTTATCTTGCGACTCCCTCCCCCTTTTCCCCTCGACAGACCCCGTTGCTTGCTCTGCCCACAGGCTACCAAGTCCGGCACTGGAAGTGGCGGATGTGAACATTTTTTTTCAAGCAAAATATGAACAGAATATTATAATAATATACTTTAAAATGCAGAATGATGCATTAGCCAAAGCCTCCGAGATATAGCAGTACCTCTTACTTAGTAGTCCTTCGAAAATCACGTCTCTGATCGCTCTGAATTTCCAATGGCCAGGTTCGAAAAAGTTATTTCTAGTCGATTTCTATAAAAATAATGTAAAAGATGATGATGGCTTCACATTGTAATCCGATTTAAGAGCTCAAGAGGGTATAGGTTGATGTTCGTGGTTAGAGAAAATACGAGTTAATTTCTTGGCAATAAGTCATACTCCATTGCTCAATGTATTTGCATATTGTATAGTTTGTCCATACGCAATTTCTTTGTTTGTACTGATTAAAAATATGTCTGAGTAGCATCATCAAATAAGGTTGTAAAAACAGTCGCTGGGGATGAGGGCATTCTTTTCTTAACCAACTGCTCACTTTATGGAAAGCATCCGAGATTTTTGTAGCTGCAGTTCAAGCATTACCTGATTAGACATGTATTCCAATTATGATCCTTTTTGGTGCAAACTACCCTTACTTGTAGTAAGTCTGATGTGTGGTGGTCAACAGCACACAGTTTAGCAATGAACTGAACTGCAGCATATGGAGTATTAGTCAGGCCATCATCAACAGATGATGATACAGTAGGTGGGTTGGATAGTTGTTTGGCTGGGTATTTGAAGATTGCAATAGTTGTTACAAGTTGAAGATTGGTGTTCACTGTATGACCTTTGTTCTCTGACTGTGGAATTTGTTTTACATGAGTTTGGAGCTAGAAGGATAATTGGTAGGGAGTTGACTGGAGGTGCAACTTCAGGATTGGCATGGACTCTATGCCTTATATGTTTACAGCATTGCCTTTCTGGTTATGAGCACGGTATCATTCAGAACCAGATTGCTCCATTTCAAAATCAGGGTTGGCATATGATTCATCTATAGCATCAGCGATATTTATGTCAGCCTCCCATTGATTGTTTCGTTGGTGTACTTTTTATTTTATTCTTCTTCATTGTAGCCTGATAATGCTTCTAATAGCTTATCAATGCTTGCATTCAAACATTCTTTATTCCAAACAGCCATATTCGTAATGAAACTGTATAAAGGTACTGTCATAAGTGAGGTGGTCACACGAATGCTTGTGGAAGCATGTAAGTTATGTCTAATATTAGGAAATGGCTTAGGAAAAAAAATATTGTGGTAACCAAGTACTCAAAAATATTATAATTCAGTCACTCTACAGGATGACACAGATGTGAGGAAGATCACCTCTTAATATGGAATTGGTAAGATATTCATTGGGGGGATCCACAGGCATGCATATTTCATCAGAACTAGTCATATTGACCATGAAATAAAATTAAATTTATATGTGACTTGTGGTCTTGGGGTAAAGAACTTTGCCATCATCTTGAGGGTTGTCAAAATTGTCACTTTTGCAACTAACATACCTTATGACCCTAGACTAAAATCAATGTACAAATGTCATATCTAGTTATTATGAATTATGGGCATTGGGGCATTAGGGGTGATAGCGTAAGTAGTATGTATTATTAAGATATTATGAACATTGTATTCTATATTTTTCATAATTATCATGTTCACATGTGCTCACATGCTCTAACTCTTTGTTTTCTCTTTTTGCTCTAGGGCCTGGCCATTTTGCTCTCGTGTATCATCTATCATCATCAAATCACTGCAGTTGGCATCATTGGAATATTTATTGTGTTTGTATCAGTTTTCCTACGAATATATTGTAGTCATCGTCTAAAAACCATTAAGCGACTCAGCCAAATGTCAGCTGCATCGAAAGTGTGATTTGTGTGGTTCATCAAAAATTAGGTATTATGCTCTCTCAAAGTTAAGCATAGTATTTAGATCAATATTGGATCTCCGTGCTGTGAACCTATATTATCATCACTTGTAGGCTTTTGCATTAATTTTGAAGTAGTGATGGTTGTTGAGTTTGGTAGTATCAAAGGTGTTATGGTGTATTCCTGACCTTCATATGACATTGCTCCTCACATCACCCTTATTAAAATCCATCTCTTCAGCAAATCTGTATAATGTGAGCTCAAGAAATGTTATTTAATGCAGTGACCATAGAATTGATTATTTGATGTGAGAATGGTGTTAGAGAAAGAACAGTACTTCTCATGTTTGCATGTTCTTTAAAGCCAAAGGAGTTTTCAGAGTCCCTATTCTACCCTTCTGTTTTATTCAAGAAGGCATTACTCAATAACTTATATGGATGAAGTGACAAAAAATGTGGCATGCTACCTCCTTCAAGACTTGACTGCAGCCATACTCTGTCTGGTAAATGTCAATTTGGTTATTTCAGTTGTGAGTACTATGTAGTCCATTTGACTAAAAAATTAGGA
Organism: Ceriagrion tenellum; assembly: GCA_963169105.1. Classification (NCBI taxonomy): domain Eukaryota; kingdom Metazoa; phylum Arthropoda; class Insecta; order Odonata; family Coenagrionidae; genus Ceriagrion; species Ceriagrion tenellum. The sequence goes on along the minus strand of OY720636.1, from coordinate 56,049,844 downwards.
AAGGAATATGTTTGAATCTGCTTATGTGTCATCTGATGTCTTATCTTAATCCTCACTAGAAGTAACATGCATTTATAACTTATTTCAAATGAATCCAATCACGCATCCCTTCATGTCATACAAGATATGGATTATCCATCTTCTTTTGGAGGCTGTTGACCTATAAAACTATCATTTTTCCATAATAGATACAGATGATTGCAAGCAATGTCAAATATGCTTAAATATGTGGCTTTTCAATGTGAGATATTGACCAATTATTATTGCATGGTGCTCAATGCAAAAACAAGACCTGCTCTGAAGGTTGATAGTTTTGTTGATGAATGTGATGCAGGGTAATGGGCTAGTCATCTTGGAAAAAAAGGTATGCTTTTGGTAGTTTCAGGCTCATTTCAATGAAGTATTCTCTTCATGAAAGGAAACTTGGTAGATTTTACAGATTTCTGATTATGTAAATTCAAAGAAAACACTTTTTATGATATAACTCTTCTGTGCAATCTCCAGTACAAATGGATGCTCTTCAGCATTTTAGTTGTGTTGAGCTCTTGGCTCACGTGAACTGTAGTTTTTACAGTGAAAGCCAGGTATCTAATTAGATAATTTAAAATGTATTATTTTTGACTATTCCAAACTGCCTTTAGAGTTTATTCATTTTCAGTGCTGTCTTTCTTTCTGGGGAAGTAACATTTTTCGTTGAATATACATCTCAATTATCTTTGTGGTTTAGCTGTTTGTGTTTTTGAGTAGTCTTAAGTGCTTCTGCTCCCTTGAGTTGGGAGACTATAGAAGGGTTTGGATCTTGTTGTCAGAAGTTGTCATGTGTGATGTGACAAGGATGTGGAAAGGGAGGAGTAAGAGAGTGAAAGGCACCTGTCTGAGGTTAGGTGTACGAGGGTGGTCTGAAAAGTTTCCGACCCAACATAGATAAAAGACTATTTTTTATTCAAATTTGTTTATATTTTTCTACATAGTCTCCTTGTAAGTCTACACACTTCTCCCAGCAATGCTCCCATCTATTTAACCCGTCCAAGTAGTACTCTGCATCTTTCTCTGCAAAATAAGTGTTTACGAAGTTAATGGCCTCCTCATTTGATGAAAATATCTGTCCTTTGAGTGCAACTTTTAGCTTAGGGAACAGAAAAAAGTCACTTTGGGTTAGATCTTGAGAGAAAGGAGGATGGTTAAGTAGTTCAAACCGTAATTTGTGGATTTTTGCCAATGCAACCACTGAGGTGTGAGACTTGTCTTGGTGGAACAACATTTTTTTTTCTGCAAATGTGGCTGTTTGTCCACAATTTCTGCCTTCAGCTTGTCAAGTAATGATGCATAGTATGCTCCTGCCGTGGTTTTTCCTTTTTGAAGATAATCGATTAAGATAACTCCATGACTATCCCAAAAAACAGTCTCCATCACTTTCCCAGCTGAAAAAAGTTTTTTTCTTTTTTTGGAGCCGATTCCCCCTTCGCAGTCCACTGTTTTGACTGTATTTTGGTTTCTGGGGTATAATGGTGTATCCAAGTTTCATGTACAGTAATTAATCAGTGCCAAAACTCTGATTTATTTCGCCTGAACTGCGACAACAGAGCGTTGGAAATGTTCACTGGAACACGTTTTTGGTCTAACATGAGCGAACGCGGCACCCAACACGCGTACTGCTTTCTCATGCCTAGTTCGTCATGTAATATGTGACAAACACGTTCATTGGAGATATTCATATCCTCTGCTATCTCTTTCACTTTAATTCGACGGTCATCTAGCACCATTTAGTGAACTTGAGTGATGTTATCTTCAGTGGTAGCAGTTTTTGGACGTCCCGAACGTTCATCATCTCCCAAATTGGTACAGCCACGTTTAAATTCAGCTGCCCAGAATTTCACGGTCGTAAATGATGGTGCAGAGTCCCCGAACACAGCGTCCCGTTCATTTTTGATTTGCGTAGGCATATTGCCTTTCAAAAACGAATATTTAATGACAGTTCGATACTCGATTTTTTCTATTTTCACAAAAACACTCACATAGACTCATTCAAACGATTGTTAAACAACAACTGCACATCCAAAATGGCTGCAATTTTGTCGATTACCTTTCAAAAGATGCATAAACACATTCCGTAGGTATTGTTGACAAATGCTGCCATCTTCATGTTCAGGTCGGAAACTTTTCAGATTACCCTCGTAGCTCAAAGATAGTCAGGACTCATGGATTATGCATGATCATGACTCGTGGTAACCATAACCTTGGTAATACGCCACTAAAGAGCTCAAAGTGAACCCATTTTAGTAGTGATGGGTTGAATTCAAAATTAATCAAATTTGAATCTGGAATTGAAACATCTTTTTTTTATGTTTGAATATAAGTGAAATTTTACAAAATTAATATCCATAAAATTGCCTGTAATGAACACATAAACGACATACTCAATTTTCATGCAATTGTCAACACTATTTTGGTAAAATGATGTCAAAATGCTTGAGATTTTACTGTGATGAAGCATGCATGCCACCCACACAATCAGGGTTCGAAACCAACCACATCACTACATTTAAGGCATAAGAGATGCTGAAATTTTTCGAAGTTAACCTCTGCCCTCTGAATTTCAGATTGAATCTTTTCAAATCATGTGCTGGGAGCTTTCTCTCATGATTGAAGTTGTCGACAAAGATCTTTAAAATGGATAAGGCTGAAATTGGAAGTATGAGAATTATTTTTCTTTCATTGAATGTACTATGCTCACCAGAATGCTCAATGTACTGGAACATACTAGCAAAAATCAGAAACAAGGTGTTTTAGCATATTTCATGTGGTTGATAATCAATTAAGAAATAATTTTCTGGTTCTGGGAAGATTTTAGTTGTATTATGTCTCTTTCTGATCTGTTACTCTGTTTAAAAGTTAAACTTTTATTTTGATTTGATTGAAAATGTGAGTGAGGAAGATAAATTTTCTGAGCTCAAATTCTCATTAATACTTTGTGCTCAGGCGTGAGGATACTCTGTTATGGTTATTCTTTTTTCTTACTCTTTATAGCCCAGTTTTCTAATGTCTGGTAAAAATTAACTACTATATCGTATAGCCTTATCATCACTGAGAAGTTTATAGAGAGTTCAAGTTAAATAAATGAAATCTAACTGCAGCTTGATTGTGAGAGCATTGTTGATAGGAGAACATATTCATGTCAGTTATCATGTGGAACAAATATTTAATCAGAGATTTCAAAAAAGGGCATTCTTTTTTTTGTCAATTTTAACCTGTGGAATTTAAAGCATTGCCAAATTGTATAGTTATTTTTATTTTAGGGACTCATGCTTTTATACAATCAACTTTTTTCTCATTTGACTACATCATAAAAATTTTTAGAAATCAGGCATAATGTTACTAATTTATTTTCATCATTATTTCAAGTGGTATGGCATTATGGTATTGATTTACTTTGTTATTAATTTAAAAATAATTTGTGGTGGCTTCAATTAGTGGCACGTCTATCAAGAGCAGATGTTTTTATGTTATGAATTTGATCTCAATCAGCTTCACAAGCTAATAATGACTGATGACAAATGATATAACATCTGCTAAAGTGTTGAGATAATCAAATACTTTTATATAAAGCTTGTGAGTATGAGGTTCATTGATCCATATCAACTGTAAATAAAACATTGAAATGCTGCTGTTCATCTAGCTAATGAAGAACATGAAGGTGCTTATCATTGCATTAAATGCCTATCATTCAATTTGATTATTCAGACAATACTCCCTGATTGCCTTAACAAAGTTTTTTTTTTAAACTCCAAATCTCCATGTCCAAAGGGAATGCAATTTAACACCTTAAACATGTTGGCATAGAAAAGCCTCGGCTTTCATTCGTTTATTTATTATCATCAGTTTGTTTTATCATTTGCATATATAACAATACATTCAGTAATAATTTCATTCATTACATAAAAAATGACAATTGGTGGAGTAAATTGGCTAATTGTTAGCGAACTGGAGTGTTTAAAGTAGAGTTTTTTTTTGCTGTGATGAGATGGAAGTCAATTTTTAGTAATTTTTTTAGTTTATGAAATTTGATATCCTTTTAATAGGCATAAATTGTCTTGGACATGTTGAATATGCAGAAGGGACCAACTTCTAGCCCATCAACATGCCTAATTTATTGGCTTGTGTTTATTGGCCTCCCTATTTTTGATGCTGCATTGCTGGCAAAGTTTAGTTATTGTGGATCTCTTTCCATCATTTTGGTTTTACTGTATTTCAGTTCAAGTTTTATGAAGTATTAATGCTTATGTTCTTGAGTCGTAAAAAAAATAATTAATACTCTGTTGGTGCATGCACATTAATTGGTATATCAGTATGGATATACATTTTGAAAGTATTAAAGCATTAAAAGGAAGAATAGGAAGCATCAAGAGTAGTAGTATTATTAGGTAAAGATAAAGATTTAGGGCTTTAAGGAAATTATAGTTTTCTGTAGGTGTTGAAATAAATTATTCGAGGTCATTACACTTTTCTAATTTTGGATAATTGTATTTCAATGATGATTGTACGCGAGTGGGAGGAACAAGTCATCATGGTGCAAGGTGGTTGCTCCTGTTATGGTATTCGAAACACCATTTTTATTACGGAAAACTCATCTCCATTTGACATGGAAAAGGAAACGATTTGAATTGGTTTACATTCAGAAGGTAATCAGATTTTTTTTGGGTTGAATTGTACATGTTTTTTGTACATGCATATATGAAAATTATGAAATAATCTTGCAAAATAATGGGTACACAGATTCCAACTTTGAGACCAGGTTTATAGATGTGAGGGTAGAGTTCACAAGTTGCATTGCATGAAGGTGAGAGAAGTGCATTCAGGGATGGAGACTCATTGCTTTTGAAAGACTACTCCCAGTTTCCCCCTGAAAGTTCTGATGTATGGAAAAATATTGTGTGTAGTCGTGGGAATTATCTGCCTAAACCCAACAATCTTCCAGCTGGAAACATTACACACCACCCTCAAATCTATCTTGTTATCAATGTAGAGTTTCTTGATAGAAATTATTGATAGAGAGGGCACAATCAATTAACTGTAGAGAAAATTTGATATTAATGGAATTTTATAAACCAGTGTGCTCCTTCAGCTTACTTAACCTTGTGGTAATTACTTAAGTGCACACAGCTGAAGTATCATTGCTTAGTGAGACATATCTTAGAATGTAATTTAGAATCTGTTTGTGTGTACTTCCATTGTCTTCCTTAATTGTCTCATCCATTATTCATATCATCTGGGTGTCCTATATTTTAGGTTGAAATGAAAAGGCCATGATAATACCTCCTGATTGTGAGGGGTGTTGCTTTTTTGTACCATATTTCAAGGCCTTGCTGCAGCCTATTAAGAAGGTTTTAAGGTACTGTAACTCTTATTTGTTCAAAATGAAAAGTTTTAAGGGTTCAGTGCTGTAAATATTTCAACTCAATAATTTTCTTGGCTAATTTTATACAAAAAATAGAAGAAATTCTCTTTCATGGGTGTTCACTTCTTCATTTTGTTTTATCATCACTAGATACATTCAATTCATGTTAGTTCGCAGGTTTCCACGGCGTTGATCAAATGATTTCAACATTTCTCGGGTTGCATCCGCGTCAGTTGTCATTCTGCACAACAGTTTTGCCAGCAGGATAGCTGGCGAAACTGTTGTGCTGAATGACAACTGACGAGGGTGCAACCCGAGAAATGTTGAAATCACATTCAATTCATCCTTGTCCTTTCAGTCAATTTTTCCCTGAAACCATTATTGTGGCTTTTGCCCTTAATGAACTTCTTATCATGCTTTAGGTTAGCATTATCAGATTTCATGATTACTCATAGTCATCTTGCTCATGTCTGCACCTACAAGCATGCAAGTGCATGCATTTTTACCATTGTGGTTCCCAGAAATCAAGGGACTCTCCTTGGTGCATGCGCATTTAGACAGTGATATTTGTGAAGTGGAAGACAGTTCGTTGTTATTTGAGAAAAGCAAATAGTGCCATGAGTGAATTGCCCTTAAGGATGTGTCATTATACTCTGCAGTATCTTAGAGAACAGTTACACCAGTGGTGCAATTAAAAAAGTGCCCATATTTTTCGGTGAAGAAGGAAAATATGTCAGTTGGAGTTAGTTACACAGAAATAATGTGGGGTGTACTAAGGCACTATGTTTTCATGTCAAATACATAACTTTTATAAACTGATATTTATTTGTTTTTCATCTGGTACTTCTGATTACCATCCTTGTATTACAAATGATAGACACCAGCCTTGTGGAAATGTATATGTTGTGCAATCAAATTCCACTGTGTCTTAATGTTTATTTTTCTTTTTAATTGTTTTTGAGTGAGCATATGCTACGAGAAAAGGTGGAAAAAGTTTAAAAAAAGACTTGACAAATAATAAGATGGTATTAGCTAAACCGACGGTTATTGTGTGAACTTAGCTATTCCATATTATTTTTACATCAAACAAGCTATGTCCCTGTGCAAATCTGCTTGAATGACATTTTTGAAATATTCAGCTAGGTACTCTAGTTATTGGGTCAAATGTTTAATCAATGAGTGGTAGTGTGGCATGTGAGTAAATGTTTGAATACTTTCTTCTTTTGCATTTAAGTGCTTTGTTCAACATGTGAAAACAGTAATTGAAATAGCATTACTAATTCAAATTATTACAAAGCTACATATATTATTTTCCCATTATACATCTGTCATCATTTGCATCGTGCATTGGCAGTGCTGTGTTAATTATCTCCTGTTAAAGTTCTTTAGCCATTATGTATGTTATTTACGATTGCAATATCCATAAGAAATATTATCCCTAATTGATTACTTTCATATTGTTATTTATAACTGTTCTTAATAAACAGTCTTACAACCTGCTGTTAATAATGTATTCAATCATATTCCTGTACCCTGAGAATTCAACATGTGTGTATATTTTATTAGTGAAAAATTACATTTTTAGACTTTTTGAACTCTGAAACAATACCAGCACTACTTTTTATCTGGTCATTATAATCCATTAATGCAATTTGGCCTTTTTTTGTCAAATGTCTTTTGCTGCTGATGAATGGGCAGTTTTCTGTAAAGAAGCTATCATAACTCGATGTTTTGCTTCCATGGGTATGCTCTTAGTCAAATTTTTCAGAAGAACTTCCACCTGTAATAAAGAGTTTCATGTTTCTTTAAATAGCCTGCTATTAGTAATCGTGTCATTTATCATTCAGCTTGAAAAAGGCATTTTCATGCAGAATCTTGAGCTGAGTCATTTTCAGTAGATTAACTGTCTTCAAAGTTAACCCCTCTGACATTAATTAAAACACTTCTTGTCCATACTTTTATTTAAAAGATATGTTATGGAAGAATTTTTTTCTGGTAGATGAATTTATTTTCCTCCATGTCTTAAAGGAATGATCCAGCTATTTGTAGTTTCAGCAAAATGTGGTTATGCATGGGAGATTGCAGCTGTGCTGGTAAATAATCCAGATATCTTGTCTACTCACTTCGTCTAACAGATACATGGCTCTATCTAAAGTTTTACTCCATATTTTCATTTCATCTTCATGATAACTGCCCATGTTCATTGACAGTGCCAGCCATTCTTTATATGCTCCTGGATTTGTTCTGAAATAAACAAAGGAATCCATTAGGGATCAGATATGTATTGTAGAACATAATCGGAAAAATTCCCTTTCGATTTCGCTGTACAGTTATATTATGGAAATATTAATATCCTATTAGCCATGAGAGACTCCCTCATCCTTAACAGTGCATTCATCTCACTGAATTGTATCATCAAAATTAAGGCATTCAGTATTCATTTTTAGTGCTCCCTCTGGGAGGGATGCTGTGTATTATTGGTTTATTTTTCTTGACTCGGATGAAGATTCATAACTAGTGTTTTCATGTTCAAGATTACCATGATCTGGAAACTTCAGTAATATTGTCCCATCATCAATTTTTACATTACTTTCTTACAGAACCCCAGAAATTATATTGATGTACATAATTTATATTCCAATTTTCCTACTCATAAGATGTGCTGATTTTCATGTGGCCACCAACAGGAAACCACTTCGCTTTGCATTTCATCCATTTCAGGGCAAAATTTTGTCTACAGATATTCAGCAATCAGCTTTGAGTGATGTAATGCCAGTTACTTCAGGTACATCTGTTGAAATGCCTTTTTCACAAGTATCAGTGGTTAAAATCTAGAGTAACGATGCATAGAAGTAATCATATTTTCTCAGAAAATTTGTTGGAATCTGTATAATATTAATCTTACAGTGAGATGTAAGTAATCATAGCACATTGAATCAGATTTCGCCATGTCACCATATTCATCTTGACTATCTGTTAAGGTTTGCTTCTCTGTTTCACTGATAGCCATACCAAAGAGAAAAAGAAAGGCTATGTAATTTTTTTAGATTCTGTTGTCATAGCTAGCCATCTTCTGGGTGCTACAGTAGTCAAATCCTGGGGTGCTTATTATATTCCAGAAAATAAGTTTATAGGAGACCTTGTTGAAAACTGTCTTTAAAATTAAAAAAAAATAAATTATGTTAATTGTGAGCTTTGGGATAGCATGAAAAAATCACTTTTGAAGGATACACTGGATAACTGAGTGAGCAAATATCTCCATGAGAAAAATAAAATAGTAGGTTATTGTTAACTTTCATGTTTTTATTATTAATACTCCATGGAGTTTGAAACTGAAAATTTCACTTCACTGAAGTGTCATTTATGAATTGGGTGAATGAACACATTGTTTCACTGTATTTCTCTATTTTATCTCTTGTTGAGTACTTTGTTGGTGGGCTGATGTTCTTGTCTCTCAGTATAAAAATTTGATTATGTAGTGCTTTAGTATGGAGAGTCATTACTGCATTATTATGCCAATATACATAATAGTATTTGTTGGCATTGGAATGTTGTGGAGGCAAAACGATTATCAATTACTTTTATGTATAAATCACATCTGAAATGAAATAAAAACTATAAGATCTTGCTTGATCCTCATCTGACATAAATAGCTTACTTCAGACAGGAGAACTTTTTTATGTCAATTTCAAATTTGAAGGTAGGAAATGTCAAGCTGAATTAAATAGTCATTGTACATTAAATAAAACTAACTTTGTATACTCCACTAGAGGTTTATTAACACGACCCGGGTTTCGACACTTTGTGTCATCTTCAGGTGGACCTCTAGTGGAGTATACAAAGTTAGTTTTATTTAATCTACTATGAATAACTTCCACAAAGTCAAGCCTGGAACCATTTCCTTTTGTAAATAGTCATTGTTCAGGTAAAATAAAAAAATGGTCAAGAAATTATTTTTAAAGTACTCTTTGCATTTAGCTGACTATACCAACCTACTTAACCACTTACTTTATTGCATCAAGGTTGATCACTGAGGATGGTGTTTTAGTTTTTGCTGTGATTCCTTCAAGTGTTTTTAGCTTATAGCAGAGGAAAATGTTAAGTAGTATAAATGAAGCCAATGTAATTACTAATAAGATCCATGAGACACTGTCTTTATGACCCCTTTTTCCTGGAAAAGACGAGGTTTATTAGATGACATGTTGAACTCTTAGGTTTTCAGGTAAATGCAAAATAATCTTGGAACCGAATAGCCCTAGCTTCTCTTCTGCTCTATTCTTAATTAACACTGAAAGCATCATCTTATGCCCCATCATAATGAAGACATTTTTCAAATTCAGTATAATCCCATTATAATGCAGGTCTTGGGGGGCAGAGGTACAACTGTGTTATAGGAAACCCATGCTATTTAAAACAGGAAGAAGTAATCACATCTGAGTTATAATTTCTGTTCACATAATTGAAGCTAACAGTAAAAACATCTGGTATTGTTCACATTACTTTCTTGTAAACGAAAAGTTGATTCACCTTTGCATTTTTATATTATGACATTTGAGTCTAGCTTCTAATTGTTGCATGCGTCTGAAGGCTGTAAGAATGAAATTTTCATGGGGAGCATAAGTGGGTGTCTAATAAACCATTGACGGGTATAGTACCCTTTACATCGATGCAACATAATAACCTGGCTATAAATTATATAAACCATTACATCATTAAATTACATCAAAAGCCATTAAATCACAAATAACATCATCAACTTACAATGAAATGTTAACACACAACTCATCAAAAATTATATCAAAATAGGAGCAATTTGCTCACAACTTTGTCCCTTTATAATAAAATGATTAAACATAAAGTACATTTAAAAATACCATAATAGTAAAAAACGATATAAAAAAACTTCAGTAGCTATACTTTCACAATAATCCCCTATTTTATCCTTATTAAAACATACACAGTCAGCTATATAAAAACAATATAAAAGATACTAAAAAAAATCAGTGCAAACACGAGGGAGATAATACAATAGTATGGTTAGATAATTGGGGATTTATATGCATTTACTGCTTCTTTAATTTTCCTAATGTTAGTGTTAAATATGTCATTTTCATTTAGAAAAATATTGCCAAGTCTTTGGATTCTGTTATAAGGGGCAATATACAAGAAGGTTTTTGTACAAATGTCCACAAAAAATGTTTCTTTTGATCTAGTGTAATGACAAGGAATACAAAAGCTAATGTTAGACAGTAATTCAAGGCAATCAGTTAAGTTATTAACCATTTTAAAAAGGACCAATAAATCCGAAACTATTCGTCTGTGCTGGAGGTGTAGTGATGGGTGCACACGTTCAAATACGTCTAACTTTGTTTGAATTATTTCTGCAGTAGCGTGTATTCAGGCTATAAGATCCATACGTGACTCTACTGGAGACTGATAAACAGACTGTTTCATGTTGCCCCACAAAAAGTTGTCGAGAGGATTAAGATCCAGTGACCTTGGAGGCCATGGGACTGGTCCCCCTCTGCCAATCCATTGACCTGGATATGTGGTAGCCAAATGTCTCCTCACATTGGCATCGAAGTGAGCTGGAGCTCCGTCATGTTGCAGCCACATTCCATTGCGAAGCCACAACGGCACTTCTTCAAGTAGTGTCGGTAAAACTTCCACTACAAATGTGTGGTATCCAGCTCCTTTTAAGTGAAGTGGCAACATATATGGTCCAATCAAATTGTCACCAATTATCCCGGCCCAGATGTTTACCTGGAATCTTTCCTGGTTGCAGCGTACAACTTTCTCCTTAGGCTTTTCATCTGCCCTTAGATGAGAATTATGCAGATTAATGATACCTTCTCGCGTGAACGTGCACTCATCAGAAAACAACACCATGTTCGGAAATTGTGGCTGAACTATGCAGCGTTGTAAATACCACGGACAAAATCGTAAATGGCATGGGTAGTCCTCAACCTTTAAATGCTTAACTTTTTGAAAATGGTACAGATGCAATAATTGTTCATGTAAAACACGCCACACAACTCTGTTATCTACACCCAGGTCATTAGCCACCTGACGTGTGCTGGTGGAAGGCTGCTCCTGGATTGCCTTCAGCACTGCCTCCTCAAATTCAGGTGTACTAACAGATTGTGGTTGCCCTGCATCTTGATTTCTCACCTACAATGAAAACAGCTTCAAACATTTTAACTGAAGACAACAAACATGTCTACATGCAGTTGGAAAAGTACGTACTGTACCTACCTTAATTTTCATTTTTTTTCATTTAATTTTTCATTTAATTTTTTCATTTAATTGCCTCATTCACAAAGCCTCCTCTCAATACTTGCAGACATAGAATGGAGTGGAACATGTCTTTCAGGAAACCTTGCGTACAAACGCTGTGCTGCTCTCCCATTACAGTCTGTTTTACTGTATGTACGAAGCATGTCGGTCATTTCAATGTTCGTAAATGCATGCATTGTCTTTCACAATCACAACGAAGCTGCGGAATGATGTTGTCCACGTGAATGCACTATGCAGTAAACAAATGAATGACTTCGATGCCTCTGCGCATGCGTAAAACTTTTGCAGGCGCACACTGTCGACCCATCATTCTTTCACGTATCACAGGTTCCGTACCTGTGAGATGTCGTCAAGTAATGAGTCTTCAAATCCTTCGAACTAACACTGATCTTAAGACATAATTAACTAGTCATAGTGTGAAAACGCATCATTTCCGGACATTGGTACCTCATTAAAAAATGATCAACATATCTCAATATACTACCTCACCTCCGTTGTCGGTGTTTTTTTGCAACACCCTGTATATTTTTTAAGCATTACATATTTGTTTTTTTGGGATTAATAATATTTTAATTTGCCTAAGGATCAAGTAACAATAGGTTGTGTAGGATATGAGGCATGTTAGATTATTATTTGTAAAATTATTGTAATTATTTTAGGCAAGCTGTGGCTAAAGACAGGCTTAATCTAATCTATTTTATGTTTTTTTATGGAAAATACCTTTATATTTATTGAAATGTTGATTTTTACTCACTCTTTCTTCCTTTAGACATTTTTAATGATTTTTTTGTGTGATCTGTAACATCTTTAACTGCCTCTGCAATTCCAGGACCAGCAACTGCATTTTTTCTCTTACGAAGATGAATACTGTTATCACTGGCACCATCTGATATATTTTGAGTGCCACTGCTTCCATGATCACATTCCTGCTTGAGCTTAGAAGTAAGAGACTCATAAAATTCTTCTAGGCCAATCCATGAACTCTTGTCTATTAGAGCTGGTGGAGAGACATTGCATGTGATTGTTAGGTATTTTAAAAGTTTGAATTATTCTTGGAATTTTTAAAATATTTGCATTCATCTAACTCATAAATGGAGCGGCAATGGTGAAAAGATTAGCTGTCTATTCTTATAGTTCCAAAGCCTCTTTGTATCCCTTAGCAAACAGTTCTTTTGAGACACACTTGACAGCATTGAGCAGTTTGAATCCCAATAAGTAACCTTCTTGCACTATTTACATCTGGTGTTACTTCCAAAAGATAGCAGTTTTTTTACAAGTTTCTCTCGGCGATTGTATTTTTCATTGAGTATCATCTTAGGGTAGTGCGACTGGCTTACCTTTTACAGGAGACCACACAGATTTAGTGTATACAATTTGTGAGTAGACAGAAAAATTGCAGGTAAAATTAGGTGGGACATTCGACAACTGTGAATCTCTGTTAGAGCCTTGGCCTGAGTTCTCCACATTCATATTGTTCTCTTTTGATTCTGAGTCAGTGGTTGTGTCGCGAAGACAGAAGTGAGTAAAGCAGTAAAAGGCATCACAATAGCGAAATCCTGATTGGTAGGCAGACATATCCATTGAATATAGTTGTCCTGGTTTGCTGCATGGAAGCATGACCTAGAATGTTACATGAAGGGAAATAATTATGGCGAGTCCATCTTTGCAGGAGTCAAATTTCAATTCAAATTTCATGTTCATAAAACATCGCTTCTGTGTATATGTAGCAGTTTGCTGTGCTGAGGGGAAAAGTCATTACGAAAGCATTTATAATATGGTGCACTTTATACATGTTTAAACTAAGTCTCTAAAAATACTCTGTGATAGACATCTAACTAAAAAGTATGTAAGTGCATAATCTAAAAAAAATAGAGGGCTAAATATAGAATAAATAAAATAAATAAATAAAAATCATATGAGCTCAACGGACAGAGTGAAATACGAAGGGGTTGTTTATTTTCACTCATTTGTGGGGAAAACACTATAACCTGCATAGTACTCAGCAAATTTAATATTGGCTCTTCAGTATCTGAGGCTAATCCCCCTTGGTACTATTTTCTGACCAGCCTCTCTTTGCTAGAATTTCTTTTAACTGTGCTATTGCCATACTTATCAATTGCACCTTAAATTTTTTAAATTATTTTGTTTTTTCCTCTCTTCTGGAAAAGCTCCATGAACAAAATTTCTTTCAAATGCTCATCCTGTTGCAGTCACCAAAAATTAACTGGCAAATAATGACTTGTAAAGTGAACATTTTCTATTATCAATGTTATTCCTATTGTAAACTTCTATAATCTCTTCCATTTACATATGTTCCCGATTAAACCCTTCATGTAAAAAATACAAACCACATGTATCAAACTAAAAGCCTCCATAATGTTTGCAGGTTTATCATGACTTGTCTGCATCAATGGCCATTTTACTGGATTTTCATGTTTTGGAGGTTTAGTTCATAGTTTATATTTTAGACCACAGTTGCTCCTGTTTTCCAATGGGGAAAATTGTATGGAACATTTTTAGTACTATATTGATGTGAATAATGGGAAGGTCCTCAAACTAAAAACTGAAATCTAGGATTGTTTATTCCTTCAAATAATTCCTCATTTATGGAAAATCGTAGTCATCTGAGAGAAGGCTCAGAAACATTTAGTGTGCATAATGAACCAAATCATAGGAAAGTCATGCATTTTTTTTCAACTAACTGCACTGAGCTAGGATGGGAACTGTTGGAAACATCCAAATTACTCAAAAGTCTTAGTCTAAGTTTACCAGGAAATTTCAGATCACAAGAACTTAAGGTTGACGTTGGAGATTATATAAGAGGAACTAAGCTTCCTAAAATGTAATTAGTGTAGACTTCCTCTGCAAACTTTTCAATATTTATTAATATAATCATATTTTAATTTTAGCCTTAGTAAATATTTACACCCTATATTGTCGTTTTTTCCTGGCTTATATAAATTCATCAAATAACAAGTAACATTGCACTGAAATACTTAGCTATCCCAACTTTTGCTGCCACTTATCCGCAATGGTGCAGATTATTATTAGAGCATGAGATAAAAGTCTTTTGATTTCTTTAAAGGTGTAAATTTTGAGTTCTTTATGAAAAGAACTTTTAACAACAAATTTTCACCAATTTCATAAAAATGAGCATTTTTCCATCACTTGAAGACTTTTCTGACTTGTTGGGACTTTTGGGTTTTTATTTAAATCACTTTCTTTAGCCTTTTAATCACCACCAGGTCTGATTCTGATTGTACTTTTGCAGAGGGAAATGTTATATCATTAACACATATGTGTTAGGGATATCACTCTGTAATTTGATGGCTCTTCCTTATCACCTCTTTTAATTATGGGCGTTACATTGGCAATTTTCAAGTCTTTGGGTACTACGCGTTCATGTTTGGATATTCTAAATATTATCTGCAAGTAGATGGCTATATGTGAAGCTAGTTCTCTATATATGCTGGAAAGAGAGAACTTTCTGGGTGAAGTAGAGAATTTTCTGGGTGTACACTTATTTTCAGTGACCATCATACATCTATCACAATGGTAAACATTGAGTAGTATTATTTCTACCACCTCTTGATACCCCATTTTATTGTTGGAATGACACTGAATATTAATGAGAATTTTGAAACCTGAGTCCAATAACTTCTACTGTGATTTTTAAGTCAAAAATCTGTCTAACAATGCTAAATTATAGTCCTCATTTTATTCTACTGACAGGGAAGGGGAAGATGGGGTGCTCTTCTGGAAGATCATGGAAATAGGAAGGATTAATCAAAGTTTGGTTGTGGGTATAGTGGAAATGCCATTGTGGGACTGTAAGGGAGGGATGAGGGTAGGGAAATGTTTAGTGTAGATAAGTAAATGTCTGCCTATCTTCTCTCCTCTAGTCCTGTCCCCCTCATCCCATTTTTCACTCAGCATACTACAAAAACCTTCACTACACTTGTTTATTCTGTCCAGTTCTACCTGACCCAATGATACCAACCTATAATGGTACCCCCTCTTGTAACCAATGGTACCCTCCTGTAATCTGATTGGGATGTACCTGGCCTGTCCCCAAAATTAAAAAATTGCCTAAATAATGATTTGTAGTGCCAAATCCATGATTGGTGTTAAGTAAAATGAAGTGTAGACTATAACTAGGCTATTACTTAACAATATTTGATGATTAAGGTTTCCACCAAGTTGCACCAAAAAATTTCAATGATGTAAAATGGATTATCAAAACTTTATATATTTCTTATACTTTTCAAAAATCAACTATTTTACAGGATTTAACTTGTGGAATTTTTTGGGCATATCTCCACCCTCCTTTTTGTTCAATTTCCCCTCTTTGGACAGTTCCCCTCCACGGATTGTTTACCCTTATGATTTTCTCGAGGTGCGCACGAGATGCATGCTCCGACATTGTCATGCTAACAATATCTGTTGAGAAAACGATGACATGAAACTCCATTGATCTCCAAAACTCAGCATCTCCTGCCAGCAACTTCTGATGCAACCTTTCTGCCTTAAACAACCCCTCACCAGGTCTGCTCTTGCTTGAATAGCAGTTGGTGCCAGAAGACTACAAGGACATTCTAAGGTGGAAAATCATGGCACAAAGGCAAAATCCTGCATTCTGCGGGTGGAGTCAAAAACAAACAGTTCCCTAAGCTCCAATTGAAATCATACACAGCATATGTGTACTCATTCCACAACCTTCCTCCCCTCCAAGGCTACCAATCGCCTGTATTTCATTCACATTGCCGAAGTCCACTCTTTGACCTGGCTGAAACCTCCCCTCCGAGGCTACCAATCGCCTCTATTCCATAGCTCACCCTTTCCACCTTCAAACCTGCTCTAAACCTACCCTCCCACGGCATACCTGACAGCTCGCTCTCTTATTATTGGGGATCGGAGTGGAGTGCAGATCGCTCAGCTGTTTGTCTGGCTTTTTGGCTCCTCGTTAAAATTGGTGATTGATTGTTGAGCTTTTGACATCAGAACACAGGTTCGCCGACCCTTCCAATAGTTTGTTTGTAATTAATATACTGGTGAGATATATGTATTTCAATTGTGGTTTATTCAGTAAACTTGTTTGTTCCTGAGTTCCTCCTTTTATCTCTCTTCTATATATGGAGAGAATTTGTTTAAAGGGTCTTTTCGGAGAGAGACCTCTACCCCTGTCCTGTTAATGTTTCAAACTGTTGCCATGAAAATAAAAATGATTTGCAATAAAAATACATGCTCAAGAACTAGACATGAACCAGAGTATGATTCATAATGTACATGAAGTATTTTGAAAATATAATACAGGAATTTTTCTTCCCAGAGAACCTCAAAATAATTCTCAAATCCATGAAACCACCTACATTATCTCTTTTCTATGTCATGGGCTGAATTTTATAGCATATGATAACATGTCCGACTTTTTGAAGGCTTTTCAAAATTATTTGCCACTTAAGACGACTTTTTTCTGAAAATTGAAAACTTTTTCCCACTCTAGTTGTTAATTACTTAATTTTCATTCCCAGTTTGTTTTTTTAACAGTAATCATTCCTATTCTCAGTTTCTGTTTTACTGAAAAATTGTTTGTACAGTCATTGTTTTCAATGAACATTCAGAAAGCTTGCGCCTTTGACTGTTAAGTGGCTAGAAATCAGTATTTCTTCCCAGTCTTAATCT
The DNA here is from genome assembly GCA_963169105.1 of Ceriagrion tenellum. Lineage (NCBI taxonomy): Eukaryota > Metazoa > Arthropoda > Insecta > Odonata > Coenagrionidae > Ceriagrion > Ceriagrion tenellum. Next base: position 56,032,470 of record OY720636.1, on the reverse strand, counting down.
AGTATAAAATGTGTAAAAATATGCAACAAAATTCGTACTTACAAAATTCTCAGTTACTCTAGTTGACTTGGGCCCAACAGCTTTGTTCAGACTGACTGTTAGCTCTACCTTCTTCTTCTTGCCGCCAGTTTCCGGATCATCTTCCCAAGGTGTTTGCACAATATCTGAATATTGTGGATTGTAAAGAAGATTGTAGATTATTAGGTCATGTATTTCTCTAGAAACAGTAATTCACAAAAATTGCCATGGTAATTTTTAGAATGGCCCACTCTACCTACTAAAATTAGTTGAACTCTTCTGATATTTATTCCTTTTAATTTATATTTTTTGAATGAAGAAATTTTTGGTGAATTGCAACTTGATGTTGAGCGATTAACTGTAATTGACATGGTGACTAGCATACAAACATCCTCTAATCCTGCTTTAATTAGGTATTCAGATGTCTTACAAAGGAATCTCATTGTGTACCTTTGTATAACTAGCCATACTGAGTGCTTTGATTGAGAATCTTCTCCATTTTTCTGAAATATCCCTAAATTTTGGCTTTGAATATTTTTCTTAGAGGTACCTGTTAGTGATTATACTTCTTGTTGGATCATGTCTGATATGTTTCCAAACTCTTTCATTCTCAGCCACGTTTTTAAAAATGCAGATGGGATCAATTGATGAATACTTGTGTTCATAACTCCTGAACTAAGTTACTTTGGCTTCATGCATAAAATGTAGCGATTGGATAAGAGTTGACAAATGTCTGTCTACACTGTTAATTACGCTTGGGCTGTTGTCAAAATCTTAACAATGGTAGAAAAATTTTTATCAAAGGATGTTTGGGGCTGAATTGATGTGTAAGCCATCTTTTCCAAAACTTTTACATCTTTACACAGCTGGTGACCTACCACCCCTGCCACACGCCCATGCGGTGGCTCGCGGACTAGTATATGGATATAGTATGTAGATGTAAGATTAACTGCTTACCAGTAGTTTTTCTTGCTTCATGGAAATTGTGGTAAAAATTTGATTGAGTAAAAACCATGTTGAAAAGTTGATGCACATGAATATTCAAGTCTAAATTCACCAATTGACGTCCTTCATGTGGCGAGGTACAAGAGCATGGTTTTGCATTACCTTCAGGAATAGTAGATAACAAAAAATCTTGTAAATATAGCATATCTTAGTAAGAGCATATATTTACACTGATAATAAATTTATATGTCGGTGTATTTTAAAGAGACAAAATGAGTCATTCTGCATCATTTTTCCAGATAAAATTTTAAAGACAATTTAGCATGAAAAAATGTTTCTATGTCCTTTAAAACGAGAGGACTAACTGAGGTAATTATTTAATTCTATTTGTACCTATTAAGAAAATACATGCCATACATACCTTCTATCTCTGTTTCAGATTCAGAGGATTTATCATCTTCATCATGTCGTAGCACATTTATTGATGTTGCTCTGATTAGTGGGATACGCTTAAAATCTCCTTTTGTATGAGCACCCTACAAAGACATTCCTCATTATAAAATCCTCTCTTTAATGGTCAGATTACAGATCAAGAAACAGTTACGCCTGTTTGAAATTGGATAACTATATTGTCATTTTTTCTCATTTGTTTGCAAATTGCAATTAAAAAAGTGATGTTGGCATACATGGTATGAATTTTACTCTTTTAAATTAGAGGATATAGATAGATCTCTGTCTCTAGAAGTCCTGGTTATAAAGGTTAGGGATAAATGCATCTCACCTGAGAGTGAAGCATTAAATGCCACCAATTGTTCAGTTACTTTTGGTAAAATATATTTTAAGGCCATAGGATTTGAAATTACTCAAGAAATTTAGTTGTCCAACTGCGTATTATAAAGGAAAATCGTTCTTTGTCGATAAACCCTTGGACTGTAAAAGGATATGGTGTCAATCATGCTTTATACATTGATAATAAAATTGAACGTCTGTAGCACTTTACTATGACAGCGCCTTCATTGAGCATCTTTATTCTCAGTAGTGGATTCTTGGTCTATTCCAGTACCATCTATTTCTTGAAGCAGGCACCAGCTCCAATGCCCCTCAATATTATCTTAAGAGAGTCCATTTTCAAGGTAACCCTTCTTGCATATTCTTTGATTATTTCCCTTTAAGCATTCTATTCTTTGAATATTGATGCTTGGAACTACAACTATATAAACTATCTGGTGAATTATGTGTGACTAATGAGATATGTAGAATAAATTGATGGAAAAGAAACCTACAAAATTCTGGTATAGCTTTCCACTCAAAGCTAATACTCACCACCTCAGATGCTGCACGTTTGACAGCATGTCGTGGTTGTAGTGTCAAATGGTCAGTTTTTTTTCCTCCATTGATGTTATTATCGTGGTTGACATGTACTGGCACCTTATCATCCTCCTTTATTATCTCCCCTCTTTCTGGAGTTTCTAACTCTTGGTCCTGCGTATCCATTCGTGTTAATTCCTTTTTTAGGAAGCCTATTTGGAAAATGTCCAAACAAATCGCCTACAACTACGAAATCAATTTTCTCGGTCTAGTTGCTATTCAATTTCTCAAGGCTAGTGGACCAATGCAACGTATTAAGGAAAAAAATCTCTCCCCTCATCCAGAAAACGTGCGAGAGAATGCGTTCGCAGCTCAATTGCCTCAGTGAAACTCGCGCGAAGATTTCCCCTTACCTGCCGATAATTCTGTTGGGGAAATACATGATAGCTCTTTTAAGAGTGGCGGTTTGTTATCGTATGAAATGGCTATTAGATAAGGGAAGTATTTATCTCTTTTATCTCTCCTCTTGGTCATCGCAGCAAATAGTTTAACAGAGTTTGTGTTACGATGTGCGGCGTTCCAAGAAAATGCCGCGAGATTTACTTCATAAATTGCTACGCATGAATGGAAACGAAAAGTCGTAGTGTGATTTGAAATTATCGCCGCAAGGATGTGACATTCTCCGAAAAAGAAAACAGTCCGCTGAGTTATTCATTTGCATGGTTTAGGAGCGTGAGACTTACCTAAACACCGAGTTTTGCAATCAGCTGCTAAACTCTCATTCGGATAGAATGATTAGCTTGCCAAAAAGCCAAATTATTTTGCCTTTCTAAATCGACTGAACTACTGCTACTGTATTATAACTCATGCCATCAAATAGTCTTCACTGGGAAGAATATATCGGAAACTAGCCGTTATCCGAATGCCGTGAATTAAGATGGCTTGCAGTAATTTACCTTCCATGCGACGTAACGATGTTTTTAGATATGCATGGGTAGGTACGTGTGGATTCTTAGTTATGTGAAAGACTATCAGGGCTTTCTCACAAGGGAGATTAGCTCTGAGCGACTCAGTTTCCTGCTTGGCGACGCGGTTGAATCAGGCGCCCAGGCAAACACCGGATCGTTCGCGTATTTTTCTTACCTTTTTTACACACGCAGTGAACTAATGATCATCGGTACTATTGGCAGGTAAACAGTGCCCTGATTACCCGCGAAGTAATTACTAGTGTTACTTTAAAGCGAGGATGGATACAGAACGTATTACGCATCGCTAAATTACTCCCCTTAAATCAACTACCGACGCAAGCGGAAAGCGCAGTGGCGCAGCTTATGCATTGTTGGAACCCCTTTTTAGATATTGAAATTTACTGTGTTTTTCATTCTATGGAATAAGCTTGTGAACAATAACTGAGCAAATATTCGATTATTTGTTACGAAATGTATTTTTTAAGTTTATTTCTTATTATGGGGCCAAAATTAACTCCGGCGAGGGCGTATCGGAGACAGGAGAGAGGGCAGAGACACTTTGCACCTTTTAAATCGTTTTACGGAAAGCGAGAGATGTCAGAAGACAGTCGATGTATTGTCCTAGCAGCAAAAATAACCCCTCTATTCAAAATGGGCGCAAAAAAAAATACACTCGCTTGGTGGAGAGGGGCGGTTATAAAAGTCAACGCGCGTTTCGTGTGTTGATTATTTAAACCCTCCAGGGTGATGATGTAACAGCGTTGCGGTGGCATTCTGGAGGGTAGCTCAGGGTACACACTCGATTTATCAGAGAACAGAGGGGTATGGGTGTAGCCAGGGTGGGAGGGGCAGCTACCCTTTCCCCCCACCTCCAAGACATTTCATTCCAAATCTGCCATATAGAGCCAGTCAGGATGGTTAGAAGTGGGTGTCCTGCCCCCACCTAAAATTCGGCTCCTAACAATCCTGGTCACACATATGCAGTGAGAGGATCATGTCTGTATCTTAGCTAGAATACTGTCGTCCCATCATGAGGGCTTGGATTAAATCCAGGCGGTGGGGGAGGTATTTCAATGGAATGCCGATCCCTACTGAGATATTGTGTGAGAAATACTTGGGAGTTCAGTAGGTACTCCATCAGACAAGTGGGATATTAAATCAGGGACCACAGGAGCTATGGTGAGGGGTGGGGCAGATTGAGAGGGTTTGGGGATGGTGGTCATAAAGATATTCCCTTAGGGTGATTACAAAATTGGGACTTATCGAAATGTTTATCGGCTTAATTGATTCTTGGTCCCAAAACCAGTAAACAAAGGGAAAAATCTGGACTTGTTGGGACAATGTTTAGTGGTTGCACAGCATTCTCAAATTATGAGAAAATAGCAATTTTCTTTAAAAAGATGCATATTTTCTTAACTACCAGGGACCTGACATTCGGATGGTTGGGTATTTTATGCAGGAGGTGATTCCACTGGGTTCCAGCAGTAGTGTGACACCAATTACATCTTCATCTTACAGGGGTCTGTGGCAGGGGTAGGAATTAATGGGGAGTTTTAAGTGTTCTTTGTGCACACCTATGCAGTAGGAGTGGGGGAACAGCAATGAAAATCCTCATATTGAAAATACAATGATAGTTATTTTCTCTGCAAACCAAACCTTAACGTATACCAAATGTTACTCCGATTTTTCTACAGCATTAGTATTATATCTTTTATGCTCAGCTAAAACTGCTGACATATTGTCTTTGCTGTTCATATTTGGTTGAGTTATTAATCACAAAGAAGTTTTCAATCAAAATAACATCTCTTTCAGTTGTTTCATCTTCTGCTCTTCTGAGCAATTTGTGATCCTGCCAGATGTTTGTAATTCATCATCTACAAATCTGAATCTTTCACTGGAATGCTTCTCCATAATTTCATTCCATTCATTTATGTTATGCTGAAGGTCCTGTGCTGAATTGGCAATTAGGACAATGTCACTAGTGAAGGCAAAATCCGGAAAGAGCACAGGCTGCATCCTTCAATTTCCAAGCTTAAACGTTTAGCTTCTTTGCTAGCATTCTTACATGATGTGATCCAGCAAAACAACAGACAGATAAGTGGACAGAATATTGCACTGTCTCACACCTACAGAGGTTAGGAATTTGCTTGATGCAGAATTTGCTGTTCTCATATAATACCTGCATCTTTCATAGAAGCTCTGGATTCCTTTAATAAGTCCCATATCAGCATAGTTCGCCTCAAATGTTCACCTCAGAAATTCCCACTGAACATTATCAAAAACTTTTTCTAGATCTAGGAAGGTCCAATGTCCCTCTTTTCCAACCTCTAACCTCAACCTTCTCTGCAATTTGCAGTAATGCGAAGATATGGTTTTGCATGCTTCTACCAGGTCTGAATCCTAATTGGCTTTCTTGTAAGTATTTTCCGAGTTGCCCTCTTTAGTGATTGTTTAGGATTCCTGAATAGACCTTCCATGGACACTAAGAAGTGATATACCTGTATATTTATTGCACTGCCTATTATCAACCCTCTTAAATACAGGTAGGATGATAGCCACCTCCCGATCTCTAGGTATACTCTTTTGCTTCCAAGCCTTACTTTCTGCTTCACCATCCTGCTGGTTTTCCATTTTTCAGCTTTCCGCTAGCTTTTTTCACTTTAATCAGTGAGATCTCGTCGCCATCTCCACATTCTTGGTCTCTATCTTCTTCTCTCTCTGCATTTATCTTTGCCTGGCACATTTCCTTGTAATTCTTTTCTAGATTCTCACCTCCCAGGAGATTTTTGAAGTATTCCTTCTGTTGCTTCATTATGTTATGTTTATCGGTAATTAGGTTTCCTTCTTTATCTTTGATGAACTTTATAGGACATTCCTTTTCATTCCTTTGGTTCTTCAAGACCTGGTAAAAGAGCTTTGAGTTATCTACATTACTGCTTTCCATAACTTATCCTAATTCTCCTCATCATCTTCTTTTTGCCCCTAACACTTTTTCCTTCATTCCTTCTCTTTTCTTCTTTGAGCTTAATATGCCTCATAGTCCTGCATATCCTAAGTATTTTGGTACTTCTTCCAGAGCGGTTTCTTTATAAGGACTTCTTCTTTCATGCTTCCACAACTTGCCCTTCCAGATTCAATAATTGTCATTTTGAAACTTTCCCAGACCTCTTCTAAAGTGCCCTTAATTTTCATGTTTGCTAATTTTTCCATAGGTGAAGAGTTCAACTCTTACTTTCTCAGAAAGTTTAAGTTTTCTGCTAATTTGATAGATCAGTCCAGTCATGATCACAGCCTTAAAATTATTGTGATTTTCATTGTCCCCTGTTTATTGCACGGCATTATTTGTCAATACCAGCTACTGAAGTATCTCGTGAAAAGCTGTTTTCAGCTGCCAGAAATACTCATAATATAATTGTAACTGTCTCAAATTAAGTTATTTATTTAGGTTCAGGAAAGTTTTCTATCAAAACTGAGTATTTCGTTTCTATTAGTTGAATTAATGTAATTAGGCTTCTTATAAATGTAAGTAAGGTTTTGAAGAGTTTTATTTTCTCTTTCATCTATAAAATGTAGCATTGATCCTCAAACTCCTCTCAAACTCTTATATAAACTTGATTTTTATTGTAATGTTTGACTCAAGTTGGTCATCATCATCATCATCGGCGCTACAGGCCATGTAGGACCCTGGCCTTCTTCACAACTTCCTTCCATTCTTCTTTGTTCTCCGTTACTTCTCTCCTCCTCCGGACCCCCAGCTTCCTCAAATCCTCTTCTACATCCTCCACCCATTTTTTCCTGGGTCTTCCTCTACTTCTTCTTCCTTCTGGTTTTTCCTTCCTAAAACTTTTTTCACTACTCTTTCCCCACCCATTCTTTGTACATGCCCTGCCCATCTAAATCTGGATTTCTTAATCTCTGTTAATATTTCATCCTCCCCATACAGCTGCTGCAATTCCTCATTCCTTCTAATCCTCCATTGTCTTTCTTCATTGACTGGCCCATATATCTTCCGAAGAATTTTTCTCTCCCACCTCTGTAACAAATTCTCTTCTCTCACCATCAACGTCCATGCTTCTGAACCATAGGTGACTATTGGCCTGATGACAGTTTTATAGATCCTTTTCTTTGTATTTCTGCGAACGGTTTTAGCTTTGAATACTTTTTGTAAAGAATAGTATGCTCGATTTCCTGCTGCAATTCTCGCTTCAATCTCTTTTGCAATAGCGTTATCATTTGTGACTATTGTTCCCAAATATTTAAAGTGGTCTATTATCTCTATTTGGTTGAATATTTTATCTCTGTCTTCTCCTCTTTCCACTTGTTTTTTTGGGCAACACCATACATTTGGTTTTTTCCTTGTTAATATTCAAACCTATTATTTCAGCTGCTTCAGCAAGATGCACAAATGTCTCCTCGTTTTCTTGACTATTTCTTGATAGTATCACCAGGTCATCAGCATATGCAATAAATTGATTCATCCTATTAAAAATCGTTCCTCCTGGATTATTTGTCACAGTCTGTCTAATAACCTTTTCTAATACTAGATTAAAAAACATTGTGGAATGGACATCACCCTGCCTTAAGCCTCTTTTTATGCCAAATTCCTCCGAAAAGTCCCTATCAATCTTCACAACACTTTTTGAGTTTTTAAGTGTCATTCTCAACAGCCTTTTATTTTGTTTGGGATGCCAAAATCCTTCATGGCTTCCATAAGCTTTCCTCAAACACTGAGTCATACGCTTGCTTAAAATCTATGTATATCTAATAAAAAACCACATTAAACTCATTAGACTTTTCTAGAATTTGCCTTAGGGTAAAAATCTGATCTGTGGTTGATCTTCCCTGATGGAATCCTCCTTGATATTCTCCCAGTAGATTTTCCACTGCTTGTCTTAATCTTTCGCCAGGACCTTGGCCAACACTTTATACCCTACACTCAGCAGTGTGATTCCTCTATAGTTTCCACATTCAGCTCTATCTTTCTTTTTGTGTATGGGACATATGACTCCTAGTGTCCATTCCTCCGGCATCTCCTCTGATTTCCATACCTCCACAATTAGCTCATGTATTTTGGAAGTCAGTAACTCGCCTCCATTTTTAAGTAATTCAGCTGTTACTCCATCTTTTCCTGGGGACTTGTTATTATGCAATTCCTTAATAGCATTTCGGACCTCTGCAAGTGTTGGTTCTTCTATATTTTCTTTCTCTTCTTCATTCCTGCTGGTTGTTTCTTCATCCTCAGTCCCCTCTACCCCAACTGAATCCCGATTGAGCAATTCCCGAAAGTGCTCTTTCCACCTCTTTAGAATACCTTTCCCATCTCAAATAAAATTTCCCTCTTTTTCTTTGCAATTTGTAACTCTAGTTTGGAAACCTTTCCTTTCATATTTCACCTTCTGGTAAAATTCTCTGACCTCACCACCACCTCTTGCATTTTCCATTTCTTCTAGCATTTTTCTATGGTATTCCCTTTTTTTTCCTGCACACTCTGCCGGCCACTCTTCTTTTGTACCGGTATTCTTCAGTGGCTCTCCATGTATTCTTCTGCAGCATTTTGTTCCTTGCTTCATTTCTTTCAGCTATGACTTGCTCACATTCTCCATTGAACCATTCCTCTCGTTTCCTTATTTTACTCACTCCAACTACCTCCGAGGCAGCTGTTGTCAGTGCTTGCCTCAACACCCTCCACTTTTCTTCCACACCCTTTCCTGTCACTAACCGTTCCTCCATATGTAAGTGCTCATTTATTCTTTCTTCATATTTCTATTTCACCTCTTCTTGCTTCAACTTACCAACTTTATATTTCCTTTGTGTAGCTCATTTTCTTTGCGATATCACTGCAATCCTTTGCCTGTATTTGATGCATACTAAATATTGATCACTGTTTCTATCAGCCCCTCCGCAAGATTCTACTGCCATCACATCAGATTCATGTCTTCTTTCCACTAACACACGATCTATTTTATTCTCTCCCTTCCCATCCGAAGATATCCAGGTTGCTTTCTTTATATTTTTCCTTTGAAGCCATGTACTTCATACCACCATATTCTTAGCGGTTGCATAACTTAACAACCTCAACCCATTGTCATTTGACACTTCATGTAAGCTCTCTATCCCACTTACTTCCTTAAAGTGTTCCTCCTTCCCGATTTTAGCGTTCAAGTCTCCAAGCACTAATTTAACATCATGTCTTGGGATTCCATCATGAACCTCTTCCAGCTTTCCTTAAAAACTCTCCTTATCTTCTGGAGCATCCTCTGTTGGCGCGTACACATTAATCAATGAAGTATTAAAGAATCTTGCCCTCACTCTTAGTACGCACATGCGTTCATTTACACAATCGAAGTTTATTACAATGTGTTTGAGCTTACTATCCACAATAAATCCTGTTCCTGCTCTTCCCTGGTTTCCTCCGCTATAGCATATAACATGTTTTTTGGTAGTCATTATTTCAATTAGTTAGTAATCTTGGGTTAACACATCCCTTTTTTTGGGAAATGTATACTTTACTGTTACTTTCTGATTAATATACCATGAAAAAAAACACTAGATTCTTTGTTGTAAACTATTTAAAACTATTGAATTTTAATTGTATTTTTCCATAGGGAAAATAATCCTTTCCTTAGGCAAAAAGTAAATATACTTATCTCAGATCTTCACCAAGCCTTAGAGCTGGTGGCTTTGAATAGGAATAAAGTTGTAGGAAATGGAGATATTTTGTTTACTATTCATTGGTTATGTTTTCAAATGCTTATATACATAATTTAATAAGTTCAATCTGCTTTCACTTCATGTATGAGGTTAACATCAGTAGTAGATTTCTGGTGGTATAAGGAGATAGCTGATTGCTGAGGAGTATTTCAATATGCGTAACTTTCTCTTGTTCCTTCCCAGACAGCACACTGAGAAGCGTATACATATATATTGTGTATATGTAATGTCTACGATATACAGTAGAAACTATATACATGTTTTCTACCTAATGTATACAGTACATATAATGAATAGCAACACATAGATGTCAAAGGACATCTATGTGTTGCTACACATTTCTGATTTCATGATTATGGCTAACCCATCTTTCTTTAATCTGCTCAGGAGGAAGAAAATATTTTTTCAGGTTTAGTTTTTTCTGTTAATACTTGTATCATCATCATACTCCTCCAGTAGCATAGTTTCAGGGGTTTGTGTGTCAGCTGCAAATTTCCCTCTTGGGCTATTTTTATACATCAAGCTTGTTCTTGCAGCTTAGACTTGATTCACATTTCTGAAGCAAGGAGCAAAACAATATCACATGTCTTGCTGAGAATGAGAAATAGGTCAGATTTACTTCCTTGCTGGCCACTTTGTCAAAAAAAAGGAAGTTAATAGATAGGAAAGTTAACAAGATAATAGTAGTTGGAATAAACATTGGAATTACCTTAACTTCTGATGTATCGTGGGGAACAAACATGCAAAACACATACGGCACAGCATTAAAGAAACTAGATTTTGTTAAGCTTATAATAGGAAGGTTTTCAGATAAAAAGTCAAAGAGAGATGCTAATTCGCTCTGGTTTGGACACATCTCGAATAGGCGGCGAGCATTTAGGACCCTGGTCATAAAGATTTGATCAAACAAATTAATAAAATGCTAAGAAAAGCTGCACGCTTCATTAAAAACTGCTATGAGCAAACAAATAGTGTCTAACTACTTTTAGAGTAATAAAGGAGGGAGCCCCTAGAGACTTGGAGGCTGCACGCCAGGCTAAGCTTGCTTGAGAAACTCAGGACTGGTGTGTTTCAGAGTGGCACAGAGAATATATTCATGATGCCTCACTACATCCCTGCCACAGGCTCTTCCGCCGCCAGCTGTAGCATTCGATCTACAGAAGCTTGGAGATCATCATCCATCAACACCTCTTATTTTGATAGGCATTTCATCCTGTACCTCTTCCTAAATGTTAAAATTGACAAATAAATACAGTAGCAACTCGATAATACGAGGTTGGCGGGACCGAAAAATTGGCACTTCGTATTTTCGAGTTTTGTATTTTCGAACCTTTTTAATAAATTGCAAAATATATTTTCCCTCTCCTCCCTGACTTCTTTGGGCTTTGTAAACGTTTTAAAACAATTTATAGTCGTTCTTCGAGTAAGTATTCGAAATAATGCCTTTAAATCATAAGCTAAATGTCACAAACGTTTGTGAAATAACTATCACTACTTACGTTCCCTATGCAAATGATTTTTAGTTTGATATCATTTTCTTTGCAAAATTTTTGCTGTTTAGAAGACGTATATAAAGCAAGTTTGCATTTTTTATGAGGCTTTAGCTTAGTTAATCTGCAACTAATCAGGACGTGCAACTGGTATGGGCGTTGTTTCTAACATCTACGCATTTAACACAGTAGCTGGCCCGACCGCGCTTCCAATCACCCTTTCTTTATCGCTCAATCAAAGATAAAATGAGCAAAAGACTCACTCCAGTTAAAAAAAATCCTTCACAGGTCATTGTTTGTGGTTTCTTTCCCGTAGCCAGCTGGATATATGAACTTGAGAAGATATATTATTTTGTTCCAATTACTACTCCACCAGCACACAAACGTTAGAATAACGTTAGTATTACGTTCGATCCAACGTGGTTTGAAACACGTTATAATGTCTAACCATTCGAACGTTTTTTTCTCGTTTTGAAATAATGGTTAGGATGAAACGTTCGACTAACGTTAAAAAAACGTTATTTTAACGAAGCCCATGCGCCTACTCTAAACCACCTGATTTTTTCAATTTTATGTTAAAATTGATTAAAAGAAGGTCGACAACATTACATCATGATATGCTAAGTCAATCAGCGTGTGAGAACTATTCCTAAAATTCTGTTTTTACAAGAGCACTCACTGAAATCAATATTAACGGTAAAATTTTTGTATACCATCACTAAATGCAGAAATAAACAAGCTTTCATTTGGTGTTTTTTATTTTAAAATCGATTGAGTCGTATTTGAGATATCAGTTTTCAATCTCGGGTGACGGAATTTTGCAACGGATATAGGTCTCAAACTCTTTTAGGGACTGATTTTGAACCCAGAAAAAGGCAATGCTACGCATGCCGGGCACAGCTAGTACATTAATATTTTATATTGTTGAGCCACTCCCCCGATTGGGTCATCGGTTTCAAAATTAGAAATAAACCGTTTTAAATGCAAAATTATATCAATCGCGGGGATGGCTATACCCTCATCAATTCTTGGAAACTGTTTTTTTTCTATTGTCTCATGAAATATGGACAATGGCGGGAGTAAACGCGGGTCAATTCTTAGTGAAGCCATTGATTTAGGTATAGTGACTGCGATTGGTACCCTCGTCCTATTTCCCATAATTTAATCGCGTCATTTTCCGTTCAAGCGATCAATAAATTATAATTGCCGCTAATAGCGCATGGCAGTGAGTTGGTACGCGGCGACACACATACGTTATAACCAAAACAGAATTGTTTACATCATGGAAATCCAGCTAACAGTTAAAACAAAATAAGGGAAAAATTGCCTCAAGCTACCATTTTCTCGGTCATTCGCTAAATTATCTACGACTAAAACTTGATAAATAACTGTGTGACTCAGGTACTTGTGAGAGATAAACGCACTTATATTCACGCATTATACTCAATTGATAGATTATATTTGATTTGTTAGGTGTCTACGTCGGCAAATAAGAGCGCGACTCTCTTTCTGACGCGATTTCCCCCAAGGTTCGTAAAAACGAACTCAGTTTCTCTGTGGGGAGTGGGTCCGAAGTTCGTATTTTTGAATAGCGCCAAGTATTTAGTATAGGCTTTTCGTCGGGACCAACAGTTTTGCTCCGTAAAATCGAATCGCTACTTTTTCGAATTATCGAGTTGCTACTGTATTCGTTTCTGGCAACAAAAGGAATTCATTCACAATTGAAGTAGTTTGATCGAAGACTAACCTCAGGAACAGGATAATCAGATGCTGGGAATGGGAATCCTGCCGCTCTCCAGGATAGTCCATTAATAATTGTTTTTGAGGATACCTCACTCCATGACTCCCTTCTCCACATATCTTCAGCGACACAATGTTGAATTGGGATTCGAAATTGCTCAGCCAGCCAATGGATCATTTGAAATCTTAGATTTTCCGACGTAAAGGAATTTCTTCCGCTTCTGTTAAATTACCGGGCCACTTACTGGAATATGATGCTCACGACATGTCCAGGAGAAGGCATAAAGTTTATTTTCAATTGCAGTGAACTTAGTGCCACGTAACTTTTTCCTTTTCGGTGATACCCCCTCCTCCACTTTCACTATAATTTAAGCGTGATTGGCGACGATTGTTGAAAGCATTGACCATGACATCCGAAACTTTTCCACCACAGCACTATTACTTACCTTATTTGATTCAGCTACTTGAATCATTTTCATCTTCTCCTCCAACGACATTCCTCTTCTCTTTCTCTTTAGTTGTGATTGTTCCATATCCATGACTGTTATATCACTCGGAACTCCTTTCCTCAACGCCCCTACCCGCAGATGCCGGCCAATTTGTATCTTGCTTCTGCATTGGCTAGGTATCAACTAGCCCCCACCCTCAATGTCCTTCAGAGGGTATCGTCCGATAACTAAAGGAAAAAATTTAAGTGCCTCCAATTGGACTAGGATGCTTCCTCTTCGACAATGCGACTTTTGGTGTCTCATAGGATGGTTCCGCTTATCCTCTTCTTGTAAATATCTCAAATAAGGTAAACTACAGAACACTCATCAGATTCTTCATCAATCTGCAGGAACGCAGCTGAGCTATCTCTCAGGATATTTTTTTTGATTGCTGGGTTGGAGCGAAAGGGGAGGAGGGTACATCATTTTCCGATATAAACATATATGGGTGCGAGAGCATTTTTCCCTATTGATTACACATGCACCCAGAACTAGTCATCCTTTATAATTAATGTGCGTCAAACTCAGTGGTCATATGAACCAAGCGAACTCGTATTTTCTCTGGTTTTCTTGGCTGTTGGTGACGGAAGAAGGGAAGAGCCATGCTTACGAAGAGCCTTGCTTGACGACTACATCAAAACTTTCAATTAGGACGGTTAATTAAACCTGAGTCTATCGATGATAACTACTGCCAGCCGGAATAGTCATACCTTGGAGCAAGTTGAGTGTAATCAGTCTGAAATTGTGAGAAAAAAAGTTTCCTTGGGTGATATACACAACTGAATTTACCGCTCGAATGCCATGGCATCATCTCCAAACTCTGTCTAAGTTTTTTGAGTACTCACGCTCAGCAAACGATTTCTGTAATAGGAATACTCATCATGGATTTAGGTTTGGGAAAAACGGGTACAAAAAATGCCAGGTTCTATGAGAGTAAAATGCTTGTTGTAGCAATTAGTCTCCTGCGGGCGAGTACATTTGTATTAGATTATTTAAAGTTTTTTTTACTTGTTATCGGTTACTCTGGACTCGTGATAACAAATAATTTCGTCCAATTGGTGTCACATTTTATGAACTAATATGCCTTTGATTTAAAGTCGACCTTACTACTGCAGAATTGAAAAATTTATTATCGTTCATATAAGTCACAATTGGTGCATAATGGATTCAGTAACGATGATCAATATCTTCACTCTGACCTTAAAACACTGCTGTGACCCATCATCATTCATAAAAACAAGTAAATTTTTCACATCGGGCCCAAGAACAGATGTTCGTAATTTCAAAACTTCATTATTTCATAATATCGCATACTGTTATATGCATTTAGATACCCTTTTCGTTGGGACCATATATTTTACTTCTTAGAATCAAAATTTTGTAATTTTGAGGTTCGTAATTTCGGGTTTCTACTGTGGTACTTAAATGAACATTCTTCTGAAAAAATCACATTCTGTAGCCATTGGCTGATTGAGAGGATTGAAGTAACTTCATTGCAAGCAACTTCATCTCCCAGGTGTCTAGCAGCAATCCGTCTTTACACAATTAAAATTTTTAATTGCATAAAATTTTCTCCAGGCTATTTCCTTGCTGTCACTTAAGTACATACATTCTATTTTAGGTAATATCTTTATTTCTTCAATGTTAATTTTGAATTTCCTTTTATTATTTCCAAATCAAATGTACAAAAATACATATTTATGTAGCACCAGTTCATGACCAAGCTATTTTGTATACACACTCCAAATGCAGTTGCACTGACCACAGCGGAAGAAAAATACTTGGAGGTAAGGAAACTTCAAAAGCTTTTTCAAGCATTGCAGGCACTTCATCACATATTTAATTTTTATTGTCTATACATAATAAATAGTTTCTCAATCAGCTTTGTTAATGTTTGTTCTAGAATATATCTTAGCATCAAAATTTTCTTTAAAAAATAAGCTCTAATAAGTATAATTTTTCCATTTCATTTGAAAGCCTAACTTGTTGAGAGCAATGCAATAAAAAACATCAAAAGCATAGAACTTCCATCACTCATCCATGGTGGCATTCATCTCCTCAAGCAGCCTCTTCACATCTTCATATGATGGACGACCCTATAAATGAAAACAGAAAAACTATGAGTATTACGTAAACAACTTAAATTTATTTGTACTTTCTACTGACCTCCTCTTTAAAATGGGAGGATCATAAAATGAAGAGAGGCTAGAGAAAAAATATGGGCATGGGATGGGTTAAGAAGTAATGAAGATATGACAAGAATAAACCAGCCATGGGGGCTAGTGAAAAGATAACTGCACCAGAATAGAGAAGTCTGATGCAGGGGCAAAATGAGCATGCTTTCTTGACACAGAGGAATGGAGAATGTGAAGTAAATAGAGAAGAAAAAGCAATACCAAATATTTACCAGAGAAAAGGCTGAGGAGGTAGAATATATTCAGGATGACTTGAGGGTTTTTGGAATACATAGAAGTTGGTATAAGATGTACACCACCAAGAACCAAACCATGGGCCTTTGGATCCCTGGACAAATGTACTGACTTGCATTACTGCTAACACTTCTTAGTTTTCATGACAGTTAAAATTTTTGTGGACTTACCCTGATGCCTACAAAGATAGTTTTGTTCATAGGTTTTATTACATTATTTCTTATAACTGTCCCAAGTAAGTGAAAGGTAGTTTAAAATGAAGAGTTAGCACTGTTAATCTTAATTTTTTCAGAGGTAAATGTACAATGTATTATTGTCAGACGGTGATAATTGAGATCATTTGACTTAGTACATTTACATATGTTGGCATTAATGAAAGGCAGGCAAACCACCTATATCAATGAAATATGTACTGAGAATGTTACCTGTTAATCTTCAGGACATTCTTTTAAGGTTGCTCACTTAACTGATTTTAATATGGTATTGAACATATAATGATGAAAACTCATGAAAAAATGATGATTTACATCATCTTCATTTCAGTGTGCCCCCACATTTTTAGTTTTCATGGATAGAAAGCATTTTTTCATTGCTACAGGCACCATTATAACAATTGAAGCATCTGATTTTCTGTACATTCTACATACGGTAGAGTGCCAGTTATCAGTGCCAATGGAAGGAGAAGCCAAATTGGATTGTCAAAAGTAGTGGATAATCCATAACGTTCTATTGTGTGGTAGTTGAGGCCTTGGTTTCAGCACCATGCCATCTCAAAGTTTTTTACCCATACTGTGATGAAATAATATTACCATTGTATAATTTTATTCATCAGGCAATTGTTCATTCCATTTACTTCTCCAAAGCATGTCAGGGGCAAATTTTGAACTTAGTTGGTTACCAGCAGTGAATACGCTCCATCCATTCATGGAACACTCGGTGGTGAATCATCTTTTCAGATGTGCAATGAAGTTATTATACATACACTAGTGATATTTGCCTAGAAGTAGGAATTTTAATTCACATTTGCAACTTATTACTCTAATTGAGAGGAATCTGATGGTGCTAATTGGAAAAATTTGCCATATATCTGTTAAACTTTGGAGACTCAAGTCAAGATAGCTGATGCATACTTGCACGGCTACAGTTCCTCTGAGGCTGATTTTTCCAGCCCAAGCTATAGCTAACCCAGGCACGTGTCTTTTCTTAGGCAATTTGTGACTGCCCCCCTAGGAGTTCTGAGTCCCTTATCTTCATGCTTACTCTGTCTTCTCTCAAAGTAAACTAATCAAGGTCATGGACCATCCTAGTTCAGTGGCACACATATTTCAAGCCACTGCAAGTCAACATCTCCCATGGATGCCCTTTCAATTGTATTCAACTTCTCAGAAATGTCTTCCCCTTTCTCAAAGAATAAGACTATTATATCACTAAAGGACCATTAATAAATACAAATCTGCTGCAGAAGCTATATAGCTTCACTCATCTGGGTCACACAAGCATTGAGCAGTGTTTCAGAAGACTCTATAATGCAAGTATTATCTTTAAAATTAAAAAGCCTACTCCAAATAAGCCGGCTAAAAAACCTTGTGCTTGGGTAAAATGTAGCAGTTTTGTGGACTAAATGCAGCTGCTGGCTGTGAGCATGAACAAAAGTGGTAGTGGGCAGGGAAAAAGGGAGGAAAGGGGAGGGAACGAAAGAGTAGCAGAGGGGGTTTCAGTGAATAATATGTACATTGCGTAATTGGTTAAAGGATAATCAGCACTCCTCCATACTCGACTAAGTGTCCCTTCTGTGAGTGAGACACTCATTTTAAATCTATGGCCATGGGGCTATGAGAAGAACACAGATTGGGTAATGGGCACCTGCTTGTAATAACAATAGCCTTTATTCATCTTAACCAGAGTAACCCATGCTGCTATAGATGTCAACGGATGTTGTTGAAGTCCGAGGGACCACAATTAGTGTTATGTGGGCAGTGGATGAGCTTTGGGGCTCTGCCATAATCATTTCACTCAAAGGAGCTTTATTAGTGGAGGTTTACTTTTAAAGTTTTGAAAGCTGCGTATTAAGCTTTAGTGGGTGGAGAAAGTGACAATGTGAAAGATGAAATTTTGGGAAAACTGAGAGAAATACTGAATGAATGTCAATCTGATGAGAGAACCATTGTACCAGGTGACACAAATGGCTGGGTTGGTATTAGACAGGATTCATTAGTGTGGTTGGGCTTTCTGGTGACCGTCAAGTGGATGATATTAGTGAAAACTTGGTGGGTGTATGCTTGGCATACCAATTTTTTATTTTGAATAGATGGTTTTAGCAAAAGAAATTCCTTATGTAATCACAGCAAAGGGGCGATTGTAAGAGCATCATTGATTTGTTTGTATGAGATGAGTTATTGAGCGAACTACAGGTTCAAGGTTGACAAAAGGTTCGAAATACAGAACAGGGCACTACTTGGTTTTCTCTTGGTATGGTAAGCAAATATACTGCTGTCCACATGCTGTGAGTGGAGATGGTACTGAGATGAGGGTCATGATTTTCTTCATCCAGCGATTAAGTTAAGTGCCTGGCTTCCCCCAAATTGTGTTCAAGGAAAACAAAAAGCACGAATACCTGCATGATTCCTTGTCGTGAGAGTTTCATTCAGAGGAATATGCTCATGGCACTCATGACAAAGGTAGAAGTTATCATCACATGGACTGGGTACAAAGGGCTAAAAAAGCACAGATGGTATACATAAATATGGAATATAATTATACTTTAGGAAAAATTTTCATTTTTAGTTTTGAATTGCATAATGTTTGATGTCATTTTGATATGTCTTGGTTCTTCAACTCAATAAATTTAACTTGGCAAATCCAAACCGTGAATCAACTTCTGCTGAACAATGTGTGTCAGTGCAATGATGCACTTGCTTGCAGGCAACCCAAAAGCGAGTGTGATCTCATCACTCATAACAGCAGAGGGGACTCCTCTATTGAGGTCTTTCAAGGTCAAAGTTCTGGCACAACTGAACATAAACATGTAAAAACCTTGTACCCACAAGTTTTCATGCTGTATTACAAGACAGTGAAGTAATAATATATAAGGTTTAAATGGCACATTTGACATGTTGCAGTTGAATTACAAAGTAGCGTGGCATTAACTTTAAGATTATTGTTAAAGATAGGCAACAATTTAGCCAATTTCAAGTTCTGTTCTTTCTTTTCATAAAATCAAATCCCTATAAATACTGTGGACTATAAAAGCCTCGAAAAAAATCACTACATTGCATTTAGCTAAACCCAAATAATGATTCCTTAAGGGGCCAATTATGTAACTAACTCTGGAGTTACGGAGAGAATGGAGTTATAATGACCGCCATAGCTCTTTCTGTAATTGCCAAAAGAGCTATGGCGGCCATTATTACTCCATTCTCTCTGTATCTCCGGAGTTATAAGTTACATAATTGGCCCCTAAGAATACTTAAGAATTTGGTCAGGACCACTCATTCATTTGTGAGAAATCAAAATTCACTTAAAATCTATATGCCTGAATCATGATTCTTCTAAATTGTCCACAAAATAATTCTGCAAGCAGCAAAGCAGTTTTTTCCAAGACATTAATCTTCTGACTTAATTTATTTCCTGAAAGGTGATGATTAGGATAGGAATTGGCATAATGTGTGTTTTTCTAATCACAAAAAAGAATATGTTGATTTCATATCTTTGTGCATAATTTGATAGTAAATCATACCTACACATCAGTAAGCATTCCACAGCATGGCTATATTGAACTGATCAGAAAAATAAAAAAGGTATATATTTTGCAATGTTTATAAAAAATATAGGATGATACAATGTCCGTTATAATGAACCACCAATGTTTTTGTCCCGTGAACTTCGTAATAATGAGTCTACTGTGTAGGGTTCAGAATGAGTGGGTATTGAAAGCATGTGGGTTGAATGCACCAGTAATGGAAAAATATTAGTGGAGATGATTCATTGGTTTACCCTGATCGAGAGAATGGATTTCTAGTTTTCAGGGGCTAAAGGCAATAATAATTCTTAAACTTTGGCTTACCCAAAAGGGAATGTTGTAGTGGGTATAAATTTATGCATGTATTAGTCAAAGGATTACACAGTGGTAAAGTATAATGAAAAGCTTTATGCAGTTAATATGCAACACAGGGATAATTCATAAAAAAGGACTTTGATGCATGCCTATTCCAATGTCCAGAAGACTCTCCCATGAAGTCTATGCCACCATTACTTCTCTTGGTGAAGAAATGCTCTATTTTTTCATGACACTTTGATAGAGGAATTTAAATAGTCATATGAGAAATGTTTCTGAATTTCAATGTCAGCATGAGAGGGGTCTTTCACAAATAATTCTCTTAGAATGACAAATTATTTGCATATTCTCTCTCTGTTGAGTGTTATGCCTTATTAATTGAGAATTGTGATATTCTAGCTACTGTTATCCAAATTTGATTAATCAATATTTTTCAAAACTAAAAACTTTGTCCTGGATACCTTTTTACTAGGTTGCTATCTTAGTCTAAATAAGACACAACTGTCTTTTTACTTTTCCAATTGAAGCTACTTTACTTTAACACATTTTTGCTGGCACTGAACCAGGTCTCTAGAAGCTTAGCATAGTTATCAGGAGTAACTTGTAATAAAATGAGAGTCCTGGCTTCTGCTGAACTTGAATTTAGTTGTGCACAGTTCATTTGTTAACTGTGTACATTGATAGAGTACTTCTGTAATTGTCTAAAAATCAAATTGGCAAGAGCATCATATGTATCCTTTCCCTTTTGAAATGCTTGTTTCCCATTTTAAAGCAAATCATTTATAATGATGAGAGTTTTATTCCTATCTCTCATTAATTTTTTTACTATTCATATACAATCATCATATTCATTAATCTCAAAAGTCATAAAAGGTAGAAACTTTTAGAAGGAAAGTTAGTTCTGAAAATTCACCACTTAAAAATATCTCATCATACTGAGTACATATTGAAGGATTCCTGAATGCCAATAATATGTACCTACACAGTTTATGACCATTACCTAACTACCACCTCACCCTGCTATTGTTTTGATTTTTTAAATTTCAGTATACAAGTCGATGACAAAAATTCCTACGACAGGGAAATAATTGAAGAAAGTCTGTGTTGTGAGGGCACACTGTCATGAGTGATCTCATTCAGAGTGAACCATGTATGCAACACTTCACATGGTTGTCATAGAAAAGTTCTTTTATCAAGCTAGATGTAATGGCACCATTCCCAAAAAGGGAGGCAGATAAAGCAGTCCTAGGAAACAGCCAGGGGGAGCCCAAGAATGAGAAAAGTAGGCACTCAAAGCTTTTGAATATTCATGATAATCATGAACCTGAGGTACACTTGGGCATGTGCTTCAAAGTATTCAATTTTGGAATACGTCCACATTTGTTCCATGACTCAAATCTATGGATGCATGCCTTGACCTCAATTGTTATCCAACACTTACCTTCATTGCTGATTACAGCATGATCCCATTATCAGCAATATCCTGAGACCTTCAGAAGATAACTTATTGCACAATATATTAGCATAGAAGGCTGGAAATGTAGAGTTTATTAAGTAGATCCTTGATCTCCTCCTTCACACCCCGCTATCTTGCATCACACACCCTTCCATCAGAAATTATAGCACCAATAAGGATGGGAAGCTCCTAAGTTATGCATTGGAAACTGCTGGTCAAACCTTCCCTTCTGTTAGGCCAACAACAATGCAGGGTCAACTTTTTTAGGAAATTTCCAAATATAAGCCTTCAGCTAAATACATTGCAGACACTGGAGCTCCTCATTATCACCATTTTTTCAAGAGAGCATCCTTCAAAGATAAATTTCTCTTTATTGGCACAAATCTCCATCGTATGGACTTCTGAACCAATAATTGCAGTTAGTATCTAACTTTATTGTTTACCCTCTACTGCATTATACTTGACAGCACATAAGTTGTGCCCCATTTTACTGGGGAATACTCAGAAGAAAAAAAATCTTTTATGGTCTATGCATAAGTGACACTATGAAAAGGCAGGGGATTTTGGGACTAGAAGGGTCTACATGGAAACATCTCTGTAACATCACTGAAATATATTTTTACCTAATATTTTAAGGCATTAAAAGCATGTCAAAATCAATATTGAAATAATATGTTACATTTTTGTAGAATGTTGAGTTAGTTTTTCCTCGTGTTCCAGAGTCATACTATATGGTGAAGATATCACTTCATAGCAATGTTGCTCTAGCCATACGTTAACTAAATAAAGACGTTTTGCAACTATGTTCTAAATATTATTAACTCAAACTAAGATACCTGTTGCAAAGAGACAAGCAACTTCACTCTGTGGTGACCAGTAATTCTAAGATTTAGCGAACTTTCTTCATTATTACATTAATTTTCCATTATGAAGATGTTTCACTAACCCTACAATGCAAGGAAAAATCCTTTAATGCAACCAAAAATACAACTATGTCTTGAATATCTTTCTTCCTAGGGTAGACTAAAGCCTGTGTAATAACTCACCCTTGCAGTTAAGACACAGGGGTGATTTTTGGTTATTTTGAGGAAAAGGTATCTTATTTGCCATCAAATGCAGAACTTACTTTTGATTCCTCCTTTTCCGACTTCTGTCTTGCATTTTCCTGGGGAAAATGTGTAGTAATTCACATGGGATATGGTGTTAGAACAGTACCATGCCTATAAAATCTCACCCAGAAACACAAAGTCATAGGCATAGGAAAACTGAAGTTTTTCACTCATTCATTGGTTGTTCAATCCTAAGATTGATTGACTGCAGCCCTCCACCCTTCCCTATCTAATGCTAGTTCCCTTACCTCCTAGTATCTCTTCCTATGTTTTTTCCTCTTTATTTGGTCCATGAACTTATTCCTGGGTCTACCTCGGGGGACTTTTCCCTATATTTTGGCTTCAATTATGTCCTTCACAAGCCCATTGTCTCTAAGGGTGTGTACCATCGATCTTGTTGCTCTTTTCTGTATGGTGTTTCATTTGGTCCTTTCCTCTTCTACTATTCTGTACACTTCATCATTTCTCATGATTTATTATTTTTTCCATTCATTTTATCTTTAGCACCCTTCTCCAGCACCAGTTTTTGAAGGCTTCTAGCCTTTTCTCGTCAACTTTTCCAATGGTCGACGCTTCCAATCCATAGAGTGCTACCGCTCCACACAAATGTTTTCATAGTTCACGAATTTCACAGTTCAGTTTTTTATGCAAGCCTTGCTCAGAATTCCATCCCATTTCCATGGCCCTCCAAAGACTTGCCTCTTTTTGTGCCTTGGTACACACCTGGCCTATTCTTATATATTTATTGCATTACAAAAATATTCTATTCCAATGGAAGAGCATAACATTTTTACCTTTTTGTCATAATCTACCAATTTGCACATATAAATAATTTCACAGAAATTATAGGTCACATAAATGTGTATAAATAAATGAAAGCCAAAATGCCGGCAAAAGGGAGCCAAATGGCTGCACAACCCGAGTAGCCACATTTCCAGCCATTTGGGATTATGTGTAGGCACATACTATTGGGGGTTTATAATATTAACATTGTATAAAATGAAGATTTGGTGTTAAGTATACATAGCTCTCCTCTTTTGTAAGCATCTAATTACTTTGCGAAGATTCAAGGAAATTTTCTCATGCAGGATATTTAGCATAATAACTAACATAGACTTTCATGTTAGCAAATAAAGCAGCTAAAAACACCACTAACCATAAAATACAGAGCATTTTTCAAAATAGCATGAAGTGAAAGAGGGGTTAGGGAAAGAAATACAACATGTAGTTCACAGAAGTGGATTTAATGATACCAGTAGAGAGTCGTTGATGTAAGAGTATCACAGAATGCCTCATATACATCATTGCAGCTCACAACATGCTATTACTACAAGTTGTGTCACACTGGTTGATAGTGGGAAAAATACTCTTCTACATTCCATGTTAATGTCTAACACTACAAAAACAGTCGGTTAATACACTCGTGAAGGATACATGCAAAAGGGGTGATGGGAAAGAAAGAATGCTTTACCATCTAAATGATGGCAATATTACATGGTAGGAACATTAATGTTTCAGTTCATTAGCAACATTCACATATCAAAATACAAAAGTATCATTATAAAATTGATCTAAAAATTCAATATGAAATACAAAGCATATGGTGCTCCTACACCCTGACATTACGAACCTCCCATGAAGTAGAGTCCCAGGCCGGGAAAAATGAAATGAAATTCTCTGACTCTTCTCCTTGCTTCAATGTGATGATGAGGGTCACATCATGAGTTCGTTCTGTAGGATCATTCTTTAGGTAGTCCTGCAAAAACAATGATTCCATTAAGGTTAGGATGGATTCCATTTAAATATAAGAGCACTTCATGATAAAAAATAAATGTAATTATTTAGGCATTGTTTGCCCCAACTGCCACCATGTTTTCAATGAGAGGGTCAAGAGCTCAGCAGGATCAAATACACTAAAATCTCACTAACTCAAACCCTCTAAATTTTAAATGCCGTCCAATTCAAAGCAGTGAGCAGTCCCTGGCTAATGGATTAGGGAATCAGGTATAAACTAGTATGAGTAATTTGAAACACAAATACATACCATGGAATTCAAAGTCATTATGTAGCCCCTAGGGATGAATGGATCAGGGATTTTTTAGCTCTGAATCTAGACCGAAGCCTGGATTCACAATCTTGGATCCTTTGGATAATTTTGGATCCCAATTTTTTTAGTAATTAGATCAGGATTCGATTTTATCAAATCCTATTGAAAGGACTCAAGATTCAATTTAATCCTTCCAATAAAGATTCCAACTACAGTTGATTAGGTGACATGGGTGCCACACCACGAGAAACTATAAATCATGGTATATCTCGCCTCTGAATAATGGCATTCCAAATTCGTGTATCACAGAAGTGTAAATTTGCTTGAAAATACATTATGCTTTAGCATATACATCAATGGAGACTTTATGGGTATTAATCACAGAATGTTACATTTAAATTTTGGTGTATGTGCACTCCACCCTCATATTTCCACTGTCTCATTTCAAAGCCGATTTGCTCCACAGGCCATGATGTCTGCTGTTTTTATTGAGTTTCACTGAAATGCAGGAGTATTTCCTTTTTGTCTTTGAGCTGCAGAAAAATGTACATCTAACCTATTTTTCCAAGTCAAATCTTTTATTTTCATGCCACAGAAGTTACAAAATGTTCACCTAAACTTTTTTGTTGCGCCATTGCATCACGGTTTGGCACTGCAAATATATGATTATGCATTTCAAGCAGAGTGGTCTGGTTCTATCTAAGCATTAATAGGGGAGTTATTTAGTATAAAATATGGATTACATTTCAAAAAAGGGCACATTTGCCCTGCCAGCCTTGCCCATCAGGAGTCTACTGTAGTTTGGCCTGAGTATCATGACTATAAAAAAATGGTTTTCCTGCACAAAATCTCAATAATAATGTATGCAGCTAATTTCAGGCATAGTAGAGAACAATCAGAAGGTTCTCTGCGAGGCAAAGTGGAATGTGGCGGGCCAACAAGAAATGGTATCTAGTGCACATGCATACTAGGCATGTGCTGGCATCAACTGTTAAATGTGTAAGTTCAGCTGGCCAATGGTGGGACAGTTGAGGTTGATGGTTGATGCTTTCATGCACTAGTGAACGTGTCCATAAGAACCAGTGTATTCAACTCAAGGTTGAAATTTACATTGCCACCAATTGTAAACTGCCCTTTACTGCCTGTTCTGCCGGCTTTGGCTCCACCTCCTTGGCCTACTTACGATTAACTGGATGGCTTTCCATGACCATGCTGTTTTCCACAATAACTCCTGGTAGTATGTGATATGCCTGTAGAGTTGGCATTCTTTGTGCCTCATGTGTAAAGCTCTGTTAAGTATAAAGATCTGCATGATGAATATACAGATACTAATTCAGAACTTCACTTATCGGAAAACTAGTGTCAATCATTAAGATAGTAATTGAGTATTTGTGAGACGCATAATAATGACACACCATCTCACCAGAAATGCATCGGGTAGTATGAAACAATGATACAAAATGACTATGTTGACTAAGGGCCACCCTGACACTAACCCCTCTCATTCCTTAATATCCAAATAGACCTTTTACCATAACATGAAATCATGTTGAATAGCGCCAGAGAGAGCTCTAAAATGCATCATCAAATCAATACTCCCTTTTAAAGGATGCTTAATTCACACATATGACATGTCGTACATATCATGTGTTCAAGTAGCTGTATCCTGCGCGTTAGGCTTTAATCGGTGCGTATAGTGTGTGTGGGTTGCCTACACACAGGGATGTTATCTCGGCGAAGGGCCCATTTTGAGCGCCAGGGCCCTTTTATTATGTAGCCTAATTCTGTCCCAGTGACCTCCATTACCAGAGTGCAAAATTTCAAAATTATCCTTTCACCAGGTTTCTCTGAGTAAGAAGACAGAGCATTTGATGTGGATTTCGTGGAATCCCAGTCAGTCTCTCTAGTGCCAAAATTTACATTCTGGCTGGACTTAAGTAAAATTCAATCACAATAAAACAGTTTATCTTCCAAGGTTTTCTTGCATTGATAGCAAATTAGAGTATTACCTTGCAGCTACATATTTCCATATGATTATCTTATCATGATTAACTTACTTCAGCCATCTTGACAGCTCCTTCTTTCTCTTCTGGAGAAGTCTTATCTCCAATCCAGACATATATCTCATCACCAGCATCCAATAGCATGACATCATCTTCATCCAAATCCTAATGAGTCAAAAAGAAAAGAACACAGAATTAACGATGATATAATTATCTCATCAATAATGATAATGCAATTATACACAGCCTGTTGTAAGATGCTATATTTTACTGCATTGACCAAGGTAATTAGACATACCATTTTAGTTGTTTAAGAAAAAATAAATAGTCAATACAGTTTTCTATAGTTAACATAGTTTTATTATGTCAAATGTAAGCTATTAGACGATAGAAAGAAAAATGTCACTTTCATTGACAAAATATCTTTTACACAAGATATCTTTTTAATAAAGACAACGGAAGTCAAAAATGAAAATAATTTTTATAAATTTTTCCCTTACTCCTTTACTGCTTTACTTTATCCTAAAACTATGTAGCAAAAACTTTCTCTAGGAATGATCACAACATACATTAGATCAAGGATGCATCTGTAAGAAATCTTGACAAGGATATATTTGTACCTCTTGCTTGAAGTTGCCAATTTCTTCAATGTTGAATTTTCCTCTGAAGTCCATGTGGCAATGGAAGAGCCTTGGTTCCAGATGAGGAACATTTTTGCCTCCAAACTCTCTTGAGTACTCCCCTTGCCCACCTAGAGCCTCCCAGAATCCTTCTGGCTCCTCACCTTCAGGCACCACAATTGGATCACGGCCAGGGGAAACCAATTCTGATGCACTAACAGCCATCTCTTTCTCTTCATCAGAGCATCCCTATTCAACATTTGGAAATACATACATTAATACAGCTTGCACACCTCGTAGTGTTAAGGAGAATTATTAGGCAGTGAGGAGAATTTCCAGTGGGTCAGCTTTTTTTTTAATAGTACATGAACAAATCAACTCACCAATGTGGCTACAAATTCTGGATTCAGTATCATGATATATTCCAAATAATGATCTAATGCCATCAAACATATAATTAAAATACACACCCATTCTTAGTTGCTTAGTTATCATTATAAGCTTAAGTGCAATGCATTAAACAATCAATTCCCTTGATCTTCTTATCACACATGATCCCAATAAGAAGCAATTAAAATTTTTCCTGAAGCAGATGATCATCAAGAAGCTTGGATCAAAAATTCTTTTCAGATTAAGGTAGAAATATGTAACAATTAGTGTGACATCAAATGATTCTCCAGAGAATAATTATTCATGAAAAGGCAGTAACTTAGAACTTAACTGTCATGTAAACCTCTTCAGATCCTATGTATGCAATTCCATATCTGGGTTCTTAAATCTGCACAAACAAAGGACTAAAAGACCAGATTTGCACAGGAGTCATATACCCTCATGTAGTATACACATTATAGTTTTTCTCAAGAAAACACGGAAAAATGTTTGCCTGCCAAATGAGATAGTATACAGAGCAGGAGAGGTTGAAATACGATACCCATGCAATTATCCATGTCGAGAATATGCCTGTTTCTAGCAGTACATACGGCATTATACTGTGCTGGCCACCAGGCAGGGAGTTGGGTGCCCAGCCAAATGTACAAACTTTCTACACACATCTATGAATATGATGTGCACCTGATTTGAAATTTATTAACTTTTGGGGAAAAATGTGCACGTAGGTCCAATATAAATGCATTTACTCATTACCTGGCCTTGCCAGATGTATGTGTTGGTAGGAGTTTCAAGGACATAAGCATCATCAGAATTCAAGGAGGCTGCTACCTCAGGCACTTGCATAGCTCTTGTGTCATCAGGGCATGTTCCTCGAACCTGTAAGCAATAAAGGACAAACTTTTTGAGTAAAACTGCTCCTCTTCCTTAATTATCAGTAAAACCTGAATGGCTTGTTAAGCATTAGAGTAAGAAACTTGGAACAACTCAAAAGTAAAATACATTATCACTTCAGAAAATAGATGCATAAATAGCCAAAGGAACAGTTAACCATAACTAACAGAAAATGGGATTTGACTAACATTAGACAGCTCCTGGTGACTTAAGTTATAGATAAATTTCTTAGGTTTATATCAATCATGATCATAGAAAAATGTTCTCACCCGGAATAGTCGAGTACCATCAACGTCGTAGGTATCATGATCATGAATGTTGCGGAATCCACTAGCATGTCCACCCATAAAGATGATCATTTTTCCTGCAAGAATATTTTTACCTCTTTATTTTTTTTTACTCAATACAACTACATATAAAACTCATTCCAGTTTAGTTAAATAGACATTGAAAAAATGCACTAGAAATGCAGCAAGTGCTGCCAGAAAGCAGTTTGTGTGTATGAAAAAGTAATGAAATACCCAAGACTAAAAATTATATTGAATATAGTGATTGCATGACAACAGAGGCTTTAGCTCAAAATGATAAGGGCGGAACTTTACTGATATGCCACAACTGGCAGTTCTATCACCATGGTTCAGGATGCCACCTTATATTGTGTGTGTTTAGCATCTTTGACTAGTCATGAATTGCAGAGTCCTGGGTGCAAAACTGCATATTTCCCAGGAGTATTTAACTTTAGAGGCAAAAAGTGACAAAAAAAGAAATGTATTTACCTTTAAATATCCTCAAGAAGTGCCTTGGTTCATTTCCTTGGGTAACTCTCACCTGGACAGCTTTTCCGGAGAGTTCATTATCCAGTCTAACAGTATGGATAGCAGCAGCAGCTCTCTCATCTTGGGAGCTGTCCTTACCCTATTCAAAATAATTGAAAATTAATCTTTAAATGCTGAAATGAATGCATTTCTGGCAACCTGCAGTAAAAATTAACTTCATGTAAAAACAAATTGGCCAGAACCAATTTCATAGTGTTATACAGAAGGATAATTGATCAATAACATAATGCATAATTTTGGGTTCATAGTCATCTCAATGATGAACTGTTCAAAATAATGACGGTAAAAAATGAAAGTGACTGCGGGCTATTTTCAAACACTTCAGAAAGGAAAAACTGTGAACTCACCAGCCAGAAGTATAGGACATAACCACGTCGACCATTCTTCTCATAAGTGTACTTGATGACATAAGAATCACCACCAAAAAAGAATCCCTTGGCATTCTCTGGCACTGGTTCCAGTTCAAAATCCACCACACTCCATATTTCAACTTCACCACTCTGACCATCATCTGGCATGAAGCCCGTGGCACACCCACCACTCTTTACCATTCGCTTGCCTCTTGAGGGGCTGCGTGTGGGACTTGCACTTCGTTCTGGCACAGAGGCTGTAAGCAAGTTACAGACATACTCAGAGGAGCCATTCAACAAAATATGCTGAATAAACCAAATGTATAAAATCTACTCAAAATTCTTCAGCCAATTATTCAGTGCATAGAATGCATATTTTCAAAATTCCTGAAACTAGGCTTTCCAATGACTTTATGGGAGTTTATTACCATTTGAAAGATATATTGGTATGAATGGTTTAAAAGTTTAATTTACTTAGATTTTGGTGATTGTAGTATATCATAATTTGCAAATCTCCATCAATTCCAACAAGTACAAACTCAATCAAAATCAATTCCAACAAGTACCTACAGTGCAATTATTATCTTAGAATAATTCAGAAACCATGAACTTTTGGGTAACACTCAAAACCAGTCTGCTTTCTAAGATTTATTCAAATGTATCTTCAAACATATTTTTCCAAGTAACAAGCTACAAATAATAACTAATATGAAAAGTAATGTATTAGCCCAAAGAACTAGATCCTAGGTTCCACCAAGGGCATTGGGGCTAAGTAAACGCCAATAATTTTGCTTTGGAGAAAAATCTGGCACCTAGTTGAGTACGGCTTTTTCTTTGAAGACTAAGTAAATCAAGCTCCCTAATCTCCCTTTATGAGCATTCTAAATATGATTGTAAAAACTGAATGATTAATGGAACCATTTTTTTTACCTGCGATACCAAGTCTGCCCATTCCCATGGTGTCTCCAGCCTCCCTCCATCCACTGAAGTACTGCTTGAAATAGGATGTTTCTCCATCTTGTACGACTCGTTGAATCTGTAATACAAACATATGAAGTGCAAATGACGTTAAAAATATCATCCAGGAAAATTCACCTTTTAATAAGAATGCATTGAATAGGTAATGATAAATATGAGTGGTCATTATTTGGTGATCTCCAACAAGACTGAACTCAACACTAGGTCATTTGTGGAGGCAGCAAATCAAAGATACAACTAATGCCAGTTACTTGGCCCAAAAATGAATAGTTATATATTAGCCACATGGCAGAAATTAAACCGAATTTTATCCATTGTAATCCATTCAAATAATCTGTGCCATTGATGTCAAAGGTTTCTGACTTTGCCTACATAACTTTGTCTTACTATATTATGTTTGAGACACAACAGAGAGAGAGAGCAAGTTGTCCTATTGAGAGGAGAATTAAGCATAAGGGCTACCACATCTACTGCCCATCTTGATTAATATTTATGGGCATTACCAGTGAAAGATTCAGATTCCTTTACTGTTCATAATTGATTTGGTAATGAACAATATCTGTTTTCTATCAGCAAAAATTTATAAGTTATAAGAAAAAGAAAATGGTGGCTGTTAAACTTGGTAACATAGTATCTAAGGAATAAGTGGGTTTATCACTCAGTCTTGATAGGGAATGCCACCAGTTATCAAGGAAGTGATGTGCATCTCCTTTCTTCTGACTGATTGCTACCCTCCTATGCAACACACCTCTATAATTTCACTGACCCTCAGTTGCACATATAAATTTCTATGTATTAATGTAATTTAAATAAATACTTACTCTGGTCCACTGAGGATAGTTGTTGTTGGCCAGAAATTGTTCTGCTTTCCTCATTGCTTCTACTTTCTCATTTTTGGTACTGCCTCTTCCAATCCAAACGTAGAGTCCAGATGTAATGGTGTCCAAAATGAAGCAGTCCTAGATGGAATAAAGCTACTTTTATACTGGATATTGAATGCTTCCTGGGTGGTGGAAAGATTTTACATCAGACAAGCAGATAAACTTGAAAAAAACTAGAGAGTTTTGCATTTGGGCTGAATGTAAGAGAATTGCATGAGAAATATTAAATAAGATTTTTGAGATGGTAAGTAACACTCACATTCACAGCTGATTTTAAATTAAATATAATTTACTGTAATAAGGTGGAAAAGTACACAATTCATCAAACTAAATTGAATGCAATATTTGGCAGGTATCCAAAGGCACATATGAAATTGTATTTTTGATTGAATCTATACCTCTTAGGGGTATCATTCGCATAATAAAACTTGTCATAATTACTCATCACAAATCATCTATTCTGTTTCAATTAACATCCACTCTCAGTAATATCTCAAAGTCTCCAGTATCAAAGGCAGCAATAGATAGTTTTTATTGGTTGACATCTACTATAGAAACATATGGTGGTATGATATTCCAGGGATTTCTATAACTGTTGAGATTTATACATAGCTTCAATTTAGTATTAACTACCTTTCAAGTTATTCTACCTCTAGCTTGTACTGTTTTAAATCTATTGCTCTTTGATTAAATATTTTTAGAATTTGAGGGCAAAAATCAAACACCACATTCACATCAATTTGAAGGACATTTAAAAGAGTTTGATTTCAGTAAGCTATGAATACTTAACTTGAGAGGGTTCTTGGCTATAGCTATTCATGCATCTGGATATTTGAAAACCAAAAAGGCCTTTCCAGAGTACTTAGTATAATAACTGTCAATTTGATTTTTACCCAACACATTATTCCATTTTTGGGAATCACAAATCATGGAAGTAATTGAGATGGGAGCAGATTTCCAAAAGTAGACCTTTGGTAATAGGGTCAAGACATGAACATGCAAAGAAGGGAGTGCTGTGAAAAAATATAGTAATTTTCCGAATATAACACACACCCATGTTCTCACTTGCAAAATTAGATAATGTCCATATTTCATTATATAATACACTCCTAAATTTGAGAGTGTGGCATTGCAATGCACAAGCTTTATGGATTCAGCAAGGAAAACAGTTTGATAGTAACTATTTTGTTTGATTTCATAATATTGTGATTTAATCATGACTGAAATAAGTAATAAAAATAGAATGAAAAACATGTCATACCTTAGTGATAAATGGTATGGACAAATGAAAAAAAATTATCATCTCAGTTTCATTCTTATAGCCATGCACAATAATAGTCTGATTTTTTTTACTGCTTTTCATTAAGAAAAATGTGTATTATAGACGGAAAATTGTGGAACACCAGCATTTAACAAGCAACCATAGATTTTCATCACATGCAAAACCAACATTCAGCAAGAGAAAATATTAACTTGTTATTTAATTATTAGGCATCGTAAACTTTGAATGAAAAATAGCAAAAAGTTTCACTAGTTAATACTTGGATGAAGAAAATGCTATGCCATCATATTGGGAAATCCATTTGTCAATCATTCAATACAAAATACATAATGGAAAATTGTCGCATAACATACACATTGCATTAAGTTTTAGAACATTCAGAAGGCAAAAAAAAACAAATTATTTCAATGATAAAGAACAGAATGATACCATGCAAGTAACATATATTTTAAGTAATGCCAGCAACAAGAAAGCTTAAGCTATACATTATGACATTTTCAATAAAAAATGTCAAATGTATCATAATCTACCCCAAGATATGGCTAAAAGCATGTGTAAAATGAAATACTGTGATTAGCACCATACATTCTTAATATTAGCTCTTGATGATGGAAGAGATAAAATAGGAAATTTCCATGCACGTTAAATTATATATTACGACAAAAACACAAATGATACTACTACTTTGGTTATTTGTAAAATATTGGAAAATGTTGCACAACTTTACCTGTTCATTGTCATCCTGTGGTAATGAAAGAGAACACTAGTTAGAAATGGACAATGCAAACTAAAACTCACACAAAACAACAAGAATTGGACACTCAACAAAATAGCCAAGTCAAAAATGAAGCATTTGCTTAGTGTGCAATACATTCTCATGAAGGACCCAGTAAATGCTTACCTACATGAAATTTTAAAAATGCTCCAATAATAATGTGTACTAATGAACTGCCATCTAGAGTTAAAAATAATTTATGAAGAGAATTGAGTAATTCTCAGCATACTCCCCTAAGCAAAGGCACTCAAAAATTTTAAAAGGGTATTCAATAAAATTCTTGCTAAGAAGTCAAACTTCTAAAGTGTTTTTCATGAAAGATGCAAAATTTTCAAATTCAAAAAGATGCAAAGTAATTCCATAACTCCCCAGACAGCACGCCATATTTGGTATACATATACATGTAATATACGGAGTATATCACGGTATATATTATACTGTATACAATGCGTATATAAATGATAAATGTATACTGTGTATGCATTTTATACAGTACGTATAATATAATTCTGTATGCATAATGTACACGTGTTCTCTACATCTGAAGTGCACAATGCATATATCCGAGAATATTATAAGTTTGCTACAGAATTTTAGTTGATGAGCCATAAGGTAACTCACATATGCTAACACAGAAACAAGTGTAAATTAAGAAAGCTGCAAGTCATCAAGTTAAGTATAATATAATATTAACGAAATCAGCGAAATATTTTCAAATAATCGTGTATAACATTTAAATAAAAATCATAAATTATCTCAAACAATTCACGCCACACAAATTTAATGATATGCGTATTTATACTGCGAATTGGAAAAGCAAAATCTTTAAAACTAGTGCCTTAAAACTAACGTCATGTGCAGAGGCATCCTATGATACCCAACTTCCGCCACTTCTGCTACTACCAAAAAGACCAAAAAAGACAGTCTGTCAATCCAACGGAAAGAACATTGTGGTCAGAAGCGGATACATCTATTACGGATTATCGATATAATACATATTCCACGGATATGTCGATAATCAGTGAGCATAATACCTACAAATTAAGGTAAGTAAACATACTTTCAAACTTCTTTGTCTTACTGGGTTGTTTATATTACAGGCAGATTTTTATAAACACCATTGCTACGATCAAAATTTGAAATGACAAACTGTTCTTGCAGCATTCTCCGTGTTGCTAAGGCAGTGAGATCCTGCAAAGAGCCTCAGAATGATTGGGAACCTGTAAGAGTTCGCTTTACCTCTAATGAAATCAGTAAGTGTAGATAAATATATTTAAATGTTTAGAGTTAAAATATTAAGCATTGTATATAGTTTATTATTTAATCATTTCACCTTGGGTTTTTGACATTGATTAATTACTGAATAAATTTTCCTCCATAAAAGAACAGCAGTTTTAATATTATTTTATGAAGTATTCTGTTTTGTGATAGTTCCTTTGTTTGCAGGGAAGTATGAACATGCTACATCTCTGGAAAAAGTATGTGGATCACACCAGGGGAAAAATTTGGTGAGTTACACGGAAGATCAGTTGAAGAGGCTGGAAGAGGGAAAGCGTGCATTGGTAGTAAATCCACCATTCTCTCCACAAGAAACAACATTGGATAGCACTGATGTAGAGATTGCCACATTCTCTGCTACACTCTCTCACAAAGATAGTGGAGATTCTCCCCCTAAAAATAAAAAGATTTCCCAGAAAGGCACTTTGAAGAGTACTGTCCATAAAGTTACTGAATCAGCTTCCAACAGAACTACTGCAAAGTTACAGTCTGGGCAGAAATCCAATGCTGATTGTGGTCAGTATATTTATTACAATACTTTAATGTTAGAAGTTTTCAGTGGAAATTGGAGTGGATATAAGTGTTAACAGGAGTGCTGTTTCAATTGGAATGGCATTCTAGATGAATTGATGCCTCTAGTTCACTGAGCAGGAATCTGGTGGTGGTATTTTGGAGCATGAATCACATTGCTTAAATATTATATACATATTCACTTGGTCTGTTTTGTTGGGAATTGACTGGTTTTGAAGCACTGATTAATTATTTTTATATTTTTCCATATGTCATGTTAAGATCATGCAACCAATAGTAGCCTGAATGAAGATCTGGATTTCAGACATGTTCTAAGCAATGCTTCGTTAAATGGTATGTGATGTGTGAAAATTCTGGCCTAACAGTATTTTATGAAATACATAGTTATTATATAAACTTTTTTTGGAATATATAAGAATTTTTAGTATTTTCAGGCTATAAATTCCTTTTACAGGTTTTTCTACTGATGCTTTCAACTAATAAGGTACTCATATGTATGTTTTAATTTTTCAGATGTCCTTAAGGCAGTTTTAACAGAATTAAAATCAGTGAAGACCTCATTAGCTTCTTTTGAATCAAACATAACAGCTAAAGTTGAAGAACTTAAAATTTGCGTAAATAAGATTGCTAACCAGAAAACAAATAAGACAAAGGATATGCTTAATGAGAAGAAATGCTTCGAGGCAATGTTTGCCTCAAAGGTATCAACTATTGATGAGTTTTTAATTGTGCAAAACAACCTTGGCACAGACCGTCATTATTTGGTAACTTTGTCAATATTTTTAATGCAGTGACATATTTACTTAATATCTGAAGTATCAAATGGAATACTATTTGGTTTGCAGGTTGACAAATTTGTTGATAATTGTGGAAGCATGACTTTTGCAAGTCTGAGGGATGATGCGGTGTCCACAGCAGTGAACTCTCTTGTGTACAATGTGATGGCATTCTTAATGACAAATGAAGTGGGGCAACAATTCTCAATGTATGGGTTTGGCAGCACAAACAAGCCTTGTGTATTCAATAAGGAATGTCACCTTATACTTGAGGTTATTCATGGCAGGCTTTATATTTTTTCCTTATCTATTTTTTATGTCAGCAAATAGTTGCTATAATATTTCCTTTGCATCATTTGCATTGAATGCAGAGGGAATGAATGAAAATTAAGTAATTTCAAAAGCCATATGACAGTGAGGGCAACTCATTGTGATGAAATGAAAATGGTACCTGTGATTGGATCACTTAGTGAAATAAGTAATTATTCTAGTGTTTTTCTAATAACAACCACGATGAGTTTGACAAAATCTCTTGAATATGATATCATAACCTCATAGTGGATCAACCTAAAGGTTGCATTTTGGATAAGTTAGGGTAGAGCTCTCTTCAGATTAAATCATATGGAATGCATACATTTATAAAAATTAGTAAAAAGGGGCACATTCTATATTGAGGGGAGTACTGTTAATTGCTAATTTATACAGAGCACCAAGTGTATGCCTAAAGTAGAAAGTAATGGACAAGGAGGGCATTGGTCTTTAAAAAAAACTAATACAGTAGAAACTCGATAATACGAAGCATGAAAATACGAAGTTTCGATTTTATGAAGCAAAACTGTAGGTCCCCACGAAAGGCCTATGCTATATAAATACATGCCGCTCAACTAAAAAATATGAAGTTTCCAAATTACGCAGTGCCGATTTTTTGGTCCCACCAACTTCGTATTATCGAATTGCTACTGTAATAGGCCATTTTTTTCAGAATCTTTTAAAGCAATAATTTCTTAACTTCTAAGCAATGTTCTCTATTTTACAATTCAGATGCTGTTAAGACAAAGTCTGAGGTTGTTGGTGGTCCTCATATTACTGATGGCAAGGTGAAAGATGCCGTAGGCTGACTTGACTTTTTTTTACAAATGTAATGGTATGTTTTAATACTATGTATTTTTCACTTCTTTCCCAATGTATTATCGAGTTTCTATTTCCCAATATAAAATCGTTCGTTCATTCACTCAGACCGCGCAGCAGCAAATACATACAAATAAAGGTTCAAACAGAAAGGTAGAAAGAAAGTGGATAGGAACTCATAAAATTGACGAACACAATGGTGGTGTGAAGATGTAATGATGGCCAATTCCAAGCAGAAAAAATTCGACTGGACCGGGAATCGAACCACGGACCTTTGGATTTCGCGTCCAATGCTCAGACCACCAAGCTATATATAAAAGGTATTTTTTTCGCAAAATTCTCAAAATATAAAATATTTCTTTTTATCATATAATTTATTATATGTATGTATACACACAGTATTGTTTCAGTCTGTTTATAATATGCGTATACTGTATAACAATTGTAAATGTTACCATATACATCAGAAACCTGACGTTTAGGCATTTTGTCAGCACAACAGCATATGGTCTGTAAGCACTCGGTAGAGGTATACTTCATGTATACCGGTATATTGTATAGCAGTAGGTAAGCAATACGTATGCATATGGTATGTGTATATCATACATATACGGTATATGGTGTGCTGACTGGGTCGCTCCACAGACATTTCAATGCAAGTAACATTGTTTAAATCCTGGCACACATTTGAATACTTCACTTTTTCCCGGGATATTTCATGCAAAACTATATTTTCAAAATTTACCATTTTTAAAGCTGAAAACATTGGCAAATAAGGTGATTTCTTCTGTTTTCTGTACATTTCCAATTTTTAAATTCAACATGAGCATAATAGTAAACAAAGTTCTAGCAAGTGTTCATTGCGCAAGATTTTAGTCAATAATTGTCATAAGGTTCAGCTTCAAATTTTCAAGCATTTTTAGCAAATGTTCTACATAAACAAATAGTTGATTGCAGACACACAAAGAGAGTTGTGTTGGTTTTGAGGCAAAGAGTTGAGATTATATCTACCCAAAGATTGAAGTATGGGTCCGGCATTGCAATGATTTAGGTCCCAAGATAAATGAGAATTACATCGCTGCAATTCCTCGCAGTGAAAGAGATCTGCATGGATTAAAGTGAAATGCACAAGAAACTTGTGGTTGAGAAAAGATTTCTCACCATAATTTCCCAGGGTGTAAGAATTTCCTAAATTAAACTCCAAAGCCCAGATATTTTTTTCATAATTTTGAAAGCAAGTTATCTTGTCCTCATTTGTCACTAACTGAAAAGCAAATTTATACATGGCTAGGCCTTAAATTCACTATATTTTTCCATACTTAAAAAAAAAATGCAGTATGAATTTTTTATTGCGAGAAATTTTGGCGACTCTCGTTTGATATCAATAAGGCCATAACTAGACAGTTAATTTATCACATGCTAACAAATTAGGTTGTTCAATAGAGTATGTTGACACTGATTCCATAATTTATTATTGAAACTTTTTTCTACTGCCATTATTGTCTGACATACTTACATAGAAATTATCTTTTCAGCCTTTCGATACAACTCACTCAAGATGAACTTAACATCTGAATAAATTATGAATGGTAAATTCTGAACATTGTCACAAACTATGAGATATGTAGGTCATAATGTCTAAAAACAAATAAATGAAAACAACATTCACACATGATATGCACCCCATAAGCAAATTGTAACACATAATCATCCATATGCAAATTATATAAAATGGTAGCAGAAAATTCTTCAGATGCATGCTTCCCTCTCTTTTCAAGTTTTCAATCCAATAACTCAATCAATTCACAATGCACCATAGTGTAAAAAAAACTCTGGTTAGCTTGACCAATAGTTTTGGTTCACCAAATCTTACCCAATATATCAACTATGATTAGAGCCAATGTTAAACATGCTTTCTGTTCAAGAGCCACTATGTTATAATGATACTTACAGCAGTTTGCAACATATTTTGATGAAGTGGTTTCTCAGCAATTTTTTGAACCACCATACTTCCACTGGCATCACTGATTTTATATAGGGTTACATTGTTCTGAAATGAGAATCAGTTGCAAGTAACTTTTTCAACCAAATATAGTGATTATATTTGTCACAAATGCATAAGCAATTAACGCTTATTGCTCAATGGCTTTGTATTACAATAATATAGGTGGTAGTAGAGAATAGGAGTTCGATACTTTCATTTCATTAATGTTTCCAAGTAGAAATATTTTGAAATCTTGGCAAACAATTGTAATGGTTGAGTGGAAGGAGGGACAAAAGTGCAAAGTGATAGATTCATGGTAACTAGACGTTAACCCATCAAAGATGGTGATGGAAGGCGGAATAGTACTTCAAAGAAGTCATAATCCTTGAGGTTGACTACCATTACAGTACTTAGGCCATGATTATCTACATAAGCAAAGATTTTCATACAGCTGAAAATGCTAATACCATGGTGTATGCCAAATGATGCTATGGCTATGATGTATGCAAAAATTGACATGAGAAAAAATAGGCCTTTACCAGGAATCAAATCACTGACATTTAAGTTACTGGGCCAATTGACTGGCCACACACTACTCAGGCTTCTAGATTCTCATTGCAACTAGAAGGATTAAATTAACTTTCATTATGCCAAAATACGTCTCTGAAATTTGTAAAATCATCATGAGAATAAAAATGGCCAAGAAACTAGCCTATTTCAGTGAATATGGTTTCTTGACAAATTTAAATAGCATTCAATGTAACATTCTAATTTTATATAAGCATACATATTTATAAAACAATCCATAACTATGTTCATCAGCTGTGACAATATATCATCATAATAGGCAACAAATTTCATAGGAAAATGAAATGATCAAAGCTAATTACATCAGTCTCCCTTTCAAATTCCAAATCATCTCCTCCAGCAGATTCAGGAGCAATGGCAGATGGACTTCCACCACCCAGTTCAGTAAAGAAACGACTTCTATCAACTTCGCTGGCATGTTCATCTGAAAATAAAAATTGTATAGTAAATCATCTAGATTATGTTGAGGTAATTATGAAAAAAAATCTTTAATGTTAGTCGATTCTGACCGCTTTATACATATGTGCTGCAATTATGGAGGATTGGTCTTGGTATTATAAATAACTTCACACACTTCTTTCAGCCAAAGTTTGGCAGATTTATTCCCACATTCTCAGAGCTTTGAACATAAGTTATAAAACTTTTTTATAAATTTAATATACTATATTTTCCCTTTAAGCTTAATAAAAAGTTTGTAATAATTTTTGTACAAAGCCCTGAGGATTCAGAAATAAATCCATGAAGCATTGGCTGAAAGAGGTGGGTGAAGTAATACCAAGACCAATCCTCCATAATAGCAGCTAATTGAAAAAATTGTGACAATTTATAA
This sequence comes from Ceriagrion tenellum, assembly GCA_963169105.1. Lineage (NCBI taxonomy): Eukaryota > Metazoa > Arthropoda > Insecta > Odonata > Coenagrionidae > Ceriagrion > Ceriagrion tenellum. The sequence continues at coordinate 55,991,587 of OY720636.1, read as the reverse complement.
TGGATCTATCGCGATATTAATTATAAAATACATTATTGCATTTATTCCCTGCACACAAAACTTTTAAGTTTCACTTAAAAGTGAGGTCAAATTATTAGGCCTCAAATGCTTGGGTAGAGGAAAATAAAACAAGTAATGGAAAGCCGAATTTTCTCACAATACATATGTATCATCATACATTCAACAAGGCAATGAACCAATCGGTAATTAGGAAAAAATAATGCCACATACTTTAATTTAGCTACGAAACAATATGTACAATTTTTTTACTGTTTAACCCTTTCGCTACGAATGTCGGATATATACGACGGTGTGTTTCCTGACCGGAAAAACAAATGCCGTATACATCCTACAGAGATTTTCCGAGGCAAACAAACGAACTTTGTATATATCCGTCGCTATGCTTCATCCCTTTCTGGCACTCGCAGGTACTCTGCTTCCTTTTCTTCGTTTCGGGACCCAATGCAGCAGGGGTCAGGCCTTTCCCTCGGAATCCAGAAGCTGGTACCTGGACCCTTCGTCGTATTAGCACCCTCTTTGCGGCTAGGCACGGTCATATGATTGTTTATTCAGTGATTTTGCTAAATAAATATTTGTTGCTTTCTCAAAAAATATTTAATCAGTATTGAACTCCTTGTCTTTTGGTGAGTGTTTACAAATTTTAAACAAAGTTCTACTATCATTATTTACTAACATCTTGATTTCAAGATAAATAGCATGCCAATGTTTGATAATGAATAATTGGAATATTTTGTTACATCATTTCTACTAGTATACTTTGAACTTTGCTCAAATATTCTGTTTATTGATTTTGTGCAAAGTTTATTTTTCAGCGATTTGGATGCTAATTCACTAGCAGCCTCTGAAATAGTAGTCCCCGTTGTCACAACATCATCATCAGAATCAGGACACAGGTCTCCATCATCTCTATCACTTCGAGTCAATAATTTCAATATCTGCTCATCGATACTGGATGATCTCTTCGCCATATTTTAGCCGTGGAAAACTGCGAATTCAGTGTCCGAATCAGAGGTGTTTGAATTTCTCACGGTGGAGAAGGAGAGGTACTCAAGCGCAGAACAAAAACTTCAACTACCAAAGCCACTAAAGACTGAGACAGACCTGAAGATAACCTTTTTTTTTCGAAAAGCATTTTGGAGATGAGAATGAGAATAAGTTATTCCGAGAAAAATGTAATTATACCAATGGATGCAATTCCAGAGAATCTCCATAGGAGTATGGTACACCCGTGGGGGAGCAAACTTTCCAAATGATACCATGGAAGGCATAGGTGTGGTAGATAATGTGCTTTTCTGAGAAAGAAATTTTAACCTCAGCTAATGCATTTCAAGGAAATATATAATTAATGCGGTATGTCGAGAGCATACTTGGAATCAAAAAAGGGTATTTCAGGAGCACACATTTGCCTTGGAATGGGTAATGCATTAAATAATTTAATTTTGATGGTATGGTTTCATTTTAAATTTGTAAATGCACTGTAAAAAACAAGGAATTCATTTCAAAGTCAACAGTTTGAGAGCAAGCAACAAATAAAAATGTAGTGACACCAAAAAATAAACAAGTAGTAGACCGCGAACCCAAGCCACTGGGAAGGTTATAAACCAGCGAAGGGTTGAGCTTAACAGTCCCTGGAGTCCGAGATGATGGCAAGGTCCCTGCTGGGAGGGGTCAAAAAGGTTGGAGCCGAGTGGAGTGTGTACCTGGGAGAAGTCGCACAACGGATGGTGTAAAAATATGGTCCGTACAGAGAGGAAAAAAGTCTTTCTTGGTGCTCAGATCAATAGACATGCATAGGAGAGAATTCCGCCGTCTCGAAAGGGTTAAGGTACTTTCCCCATAATATTATTTTGGATCATAACCTCCCCTCAAATTTATTTTCCTGTAGTTCAACTATCAGGCATGCCAAGCTATGAAATCTACTATATTTGAATGACTAGCAGTGAATATACTTTCCTACCCCAAGAGCTATAAATGACTTTTTCAGTCCAGTTAGCCAATGGCATCATTACTAAACTTGGAGCATACTAAGGTCTGCAAATTTGCATATAACATTGCCAATAATTTGACATTTTAAGAGAGATCACTGCTAAGACTTTTTGTTAAATATGAGATCTCGCTTAGCAGAAAGCTGAAACATACCAATAATTGTAACTCTGGCTCGACCAGCATGATCTTGATCACGGATCTGATTTGCTGCGGCAATAGCTTTGAGCCTCTCAGTCCTCTTGCTGTTCTGTCCGGAATACACAAAGACTTCTCTGCCTGCATCAAGTATAAAGCAGTCTCCCTTGTTCATTGATGAAACATCCAAAGCAACCTGCAATATATGATGTGAAGGAATAAAATGAAGAAGGGAATTAGTATGTACTCAGATGTACAAAAAGATTTCTACTCTTAGTGATCAAACATTTCTCATTAGTTTATGCAGGGGGGAAAGTCTGTCTTTTACGTTGACTATTGACAGACGTAAATTGTGTCCTTTCTGCCTTACATACATTGGCGAGTCCATTTAAACCTCATTTGGGACAATAAGTTGGCAGTGGCTAAGCTCATATTACAGATTTACGAAGTTTTTGTGCTGTGAATATTGGCAGCATTTCTCTTTCCTCATTGTATAACTGTAGCTTTTGAGTGAGAGAAAAATCAAGAAAAATTTTGGACACCTATGTCTGCTAGAACCAAATGTCTGTGTGCTTCCAATAAGTACTCCTACCCAAATTTATATCAACAGACATCAATTTTTGCCATTTCTGTTATATTAGCAAATTTGGATGACTACTTCCACTTGTTCTACCACTTTAGAAGGTAATGAAACTGTCAACTGCTGGTAAAAATTAGAGTAAATGTGCAGATTAGGTGCTTACAGACTTCTAACTTCAGTAGCATTTGGTTTTATTTTAGGTTAATGAACATTTTTACGGTCACTCTCTTACACAAGGCGCAAGTTGCAACCATTAGGAAATTTTAAAATATATCAATAGTCAACTTGCAAAAAAAACAGTAAAAGTGAGAGGCAAGCACAGTAAACACCTCTTGGCATTATTCACGAACACCTCAAGTTTTCAAAGTTAGACTTCAACCTAGCTGACTGTGACACCTACCTCATGTTTTGGACTTCAAGTTACACTGAATTGTAGGCAGTCATGAAAACCTTATTCTTTTAAGCCCACAAAAATCCATAGAGAAGGAGGACATTTTAGTAGCTTAACTGTCTAAATCAATCATTATGAAATCAAGGTATACAGGTTCCAGTCCTGGTCAAGGCAAATGGCTTTTTCCTCCGACTAAAATCATACATACATAGTGGCCACCATGTAGTTTAAGTGAGTTTTAAACACTCGCCAATGTCCACTTAGGTTTGTGAATTTTTTCATCACTGCCTCAATTGGAGACAAGCAGCATTTGTTGATGGTCAACCAAGGTTACAGACTTACCCTCCATAAGCTTGTTTAGAAGAGTTGGAAGGGAAGGGGAGTGTATACAGGATATTTGAGGATTCCAACCTCAACTTCTGCCATTCTAAGTAGAGGCACATAATAACAAAACTAGGTGGGCAAACTTTTAACTTTTCTACAGAGAATTTTAAAAGAATTGACAAGACTTAGTTATTTCACTATTTTTAAAATTTTTATGATATCAGCAATCATTTGAAAAATTAATAATTAGAAACGTCATACATTCATGGGAACTGAGTTGAGTTAACCTTAAACAATTCTTCATAATTTTGTTTACATGAAATTAATCGTTATTAACCAGGTATTAACCAGATTTTTAATTCCAAGGACTTTCGTCAATAGGGAGGTGCTGTCTACACACCTGTCGTACACGGATGTTCCTTTTTCCTTTAACTTGGAACAAACGTTTCTCCACTGCATTGGGATCCACATGGCGGAATCCACTAGCAACACCACCAGGAAGATAACGTACCCCTGTAGTTTAATAAGGATGACAATTAGCTTTATATGTGATGGAAATAAGGATTTAGAAATAAAAATTTATTATATTCAGAGTTTTATCTCATAATAGCCGGTAATACTAATATAACCACAGAGGGCAAACACAAAATTCATTCTCTGATCGCTCTATTTTTTCAAGAAAAAAACTACTAAACAATTATAATAGTCCAGTCAATGCTGAATAAAAAAAATGAAGACGTGTATGAAGACAAGGAATGTTGTTAGCCCTTAGTGTAACAAGGCCAAATGTTTTTAAAGTTTTCGTTCATGGTAGATTTGGATGTGGACATTTCTTGATTAGAACACTATGCAATACTCAGGTACACCAACCTGATGGGAAATGAGAGAGGAAGAGGTTTGACTCATGATCTTGGACTTCTCGGTATTGTACCGGGGCACCTCCAAGAGAATCATCCAAATCTACAGAAAGCATGGCAGCTGCTCCAGCCTCATCTTGAGATGTCTGATTACCAAGCCAAAAGTGGATATCCCAGGAAAGCTGTGAGCCTCTTCCCTGCTGCTTTGTCTACAACATGGAGTAAAATATTGCTCAGTAGAATAGAATACCATAAGCTTCCTACATCACAGCCCATAGTTTATGGAGATATTATAAATACCAGTCTTGAGTGAAGAATTAGGCCTTTTGGGAAATAGCACTCATTGTGGTATGAAGAGGCACAATTGCTTTTTAAAACAAAAAATATTCTCCTTCATACATCAAAATTAATTTTATGAAACAACTTCAAATTATTTTCAAACTGAACAAAGAGGCCATATATTTAAAAATATTTCAGGAGGGTGAGCAATTGATGCATTTTTGTCACCAACTATGACAACACTGGTGCATTAATTATATACATCCTTCAAAACCATGAGATGCAGGCAACTTAAGTCTTAGTTTGTGGTCTATATTAACATAATTCAATTATGTTATGAAAAATAAAAATCAGTACCTACATAAATGCAGTGTATTTGAGTGTTGAAGCAATCGAGGAGTTTTCAGAATGTTAAGCACTGAACCTTCCAGTTAGACCATAAATTGATGCATAATTGTTCTTAATGGAAACATTTTACTTAAAGGATGTAAACATATACTATGATCAGGTTAAGTAAATGGTTTTCATACTTACAAAGAGAACTATGTATGAATCCCCAGTGTAGAACTTTCCATAGTCTGCTCTTGGGTAAGCAACTGCAGAAAAGTTCTGTGAAAAGTGAAGAACAAGAAAAATTAGCTCAAAACATTAAGAGAGGTGAAATTATGTTGCACATACATCAAGCATAATACTTCTATAACAATTATGCAAAACCGCAGGATGAGGTTAGTAGAGCATCACTAAGTACATAATTTGGCTGATGAGAATTCATATATCATATGCATCATGTAGTTATCAAGTACATATTACTGTTTCCAGGAATTCCTGAATCATATTTTTTAGCATAAAATATATGGTTTCAATTTCTTTGAGAAAAAGAATTCCTTAAGCACACACTGGTAAACACTAACCAAATTAATGATGTAAGGGATCCAATTCATGATTTTCCAGCAATATTCGGACATTCTGTACATTGAGTATGCTCCAGTAAAATTTGCACTTCACATTCAAAATACCAGACAGGGTAACCCAGACTTGAGGATGGCTCATTGAGCTTATATCTATTTGCTCCTGGTGAAGGCATTACCTACCAACGCATTCACCTACAGTTTTGATAAGTTTACCTTTTAAAAAAATAACATGAGCATTATCCTTTTCATGCATTCATTGGGAATGAGACAGCAACAGTACTGTAATGATATATTACTACATGATAAAACGTGAATGCAGTAAAATGTTTATGTCCCAGTAGTACTTTCAGGACTATTGGCATAGCTAGGGGAAAATTTTTCACATTTTGACATTTACAAGTCAGGTGAAAAAAAGATCGCTATCTCAACTGAATCATTTACAGCTCCCATGAAAATATCCCAAAAATGACCGGATGAGGAGGAAGTAGGCAGTAGATTGATTAGCATGGTCAAAAGTGCCCAGAAATTTCTCTGCTTGAGCTGTCATGACATGACCATCACTAGTCACAAGTAGAGGGTTACAACTTGGTATATCCCTTTACAGGCCATATATCTACGCTAATAATGAAAGAAGCCATTTATATTACACAAATAAATCATCAAGCGCAGTGACAATCTTGACTATAACCTTAGGGCACAGAATATACTCTGTGCTTAGGGTGAGAGGGAGTAGGGCTGCCAACCATCATCATTTTCTGGGATGTTTCCTCATTTTTTTTAAAGCTATCTTGGATTGTGGACTTAATATAATTCTGGACTTAATATGATTCTGGACTTAATATAATTCTGGACTTAATATAAGATTGTGGACTTAATATAATTATAACAGCTAAATTTTGAAACCTCCATAACATGGTAGATAGATGGTAATGTGCTAGCTTGGGAACTCTAATGTTGAATGTTGGGAACCTGCTTTAAGGCATGTGTGTCATCCGAATCATGAGAATATCTTAAAAGCATCATTTTAGAAAAAAATTTGTGATGCAGCCATAGGAGTTTGAGTACCTAAAAAATTTACATCTCTTGCCTAAAAATCCTCAAACCACTAAGTCTACAATCATAAGGTACCTAGGATAAAGGCACATGGAATGATTTTGGTTCTTGCATTGGGGAATTGCACCCACAAATGTCATTATTTTTATGCAAATGTCCTCAAGCCCTTATAAATAGTTGTGGACTTCATTCAAGCTCCCCTTATAAATAAAAGTAATTATGCTGCGAGAGCATCTGTAAGTGGGAGGAAAATCTAGGATGCATCTTTGAAAGTAGTACTTGTGTACTAGTAAATTCGACAGAAACCAGTAAATCAAATTATTTAGTGTCTCTGTGTAACAATTTCTGGTTCTCCATCGGGTGAGGACCACCATGGTCGCCGACAATCCATTGTACTACCCGTTCATCGTCCTCAAGGCTAATCAGTCCTAAGACGGTGCCGTAAGAGCGTCCTCAGAAGCCCTGAAGATGATTTATGAGTATCACATCTCGAGGCGTCTTCGCAACGGAGTTCCTGACCCAGTGGAGAACTCGAGAAGAGTTCACACATTCGATACGCCGGGAACGCACCGCATCTTTCAGCTGAGTAATTTTTATCCAGAGAGTTGGCAACCCTGGAGGAGCCGGCTAAGGCGACGGACGCGATGGTGCAGAGGCGACGATGCTTAAAGCTGGAGGGAGGTTTTATAGGAGCGGGAGAGGGTGGGCGGCCTCCCCGCCCTTGGCCGCAGCGTCTTCCACTTCCGTCTGGCCAACGCAAACATACGAGTCGAAATCTGGGAATCGGCTGCTTGAAATTCAATCCGAAAATAAATCATTCGCACAGATTGGGATTCGAACCCGTAAGCCTCCAATACTTTAAAATAGTTTGGACGATTGAAATTATGTACAAATTAGCGTGAAACTTAGCATACGTGAACTAATTGGTAACATATATAGAAAAATGTGAAAAAACTGCACCATACTGATTTGGTTTTTTTGGTAAATCAACCGCATTTGAACATGTAGCCTCTTGGTACATGGTGTAAGTTACGTAATGATTCCGTTACATGTGTACAGATTTTCTTCAGAAAACACGAAATGGAATATTTCTCATCATTATAATTGCCTCCAACAAATTTCAAGCTGTCAAGAGTCCAAAATTCGAAAAAAAAAAAAAACATAATTTAATTATGATTTCCAGCAAAATTCGCAATCTGCGCAGAAAACTCTTAGTCTTAACGTGGTTTAATTGAGGGAAAAATATAATTCCTGTATCATTTCCATTTCTGCGTACATAGTGAGTTACAACGCTTAAACGGATGCAGTAAAATGAAATGTAGACCAAGAATTTTTTTTCAATTTCCTTAAAAAATTATTGAAAAGAGCACCCACAATTACCGCTCAAGCCATCCAACCAGTTAAAATCAATCTTCAAAGGGCACTTAGCGAGGATTTTGGAGATCTGGGATCGCGAATGATTTTTTTCACGGTGACTTTCCCACATATTTGTAGCATGTGACGTCCGCTGAAGTTTAACTTACTCGAATTCCAGAAATTGGCCGTTAGGTTTTCGCAGGTTTATCACACTCCCCTGCTGTGAGGGCGTTTTCCTGCAATGGGTTTTTTCGTCAAGGATACCCCCTCATATTTCCTTTCGTTTTTCCCACATATGTATATCATCTTTCTTCACACTTATTACATGTATTTTTCTGACTATGGGTTAGATGGAAGAAGGGACTCTCAATCTCGCCTAAATAAAGACGCATTATTATTATTAATATTTATGAGCCACGAGGTGCTTCTCAATATTGTTTACTCGAGTTGAACGAGCGGTATGGCAGAATAGTGTTCAGGACAGTTTTTATAACTCCTAAAAATTCAGTTACCATGAAAAAAAGCTAACCCTTTCTCCAAGGAAATTTTTTAATTTATTTATCACTGTTCAACTCAATACCTACTATTCTTAAGATGCCTCACAGCCACTTTTTGTGCTAAGAACTACGGATGCAAATGATTTATAATGTTCTATTCGAAAACGCCGTCTCGCACAGTAAATGTCCGGCGACTTGCTCAGCCTTAGTATTAAGAGTGATTGAGGAAAGGGGGAAAAGAGTTTTCCGGTGTCAGAAGCAGTCTTCTGTTATAACAAAAAACGCCTGAAGAATGTCGTAAAACGACCCAATCATCAACAGATAATTATCCTTTCAAGTTAACGGCCGATTTCTTTAACTGCCAGTAAAGCGTTAATTAAACATTAGCAGCGGAAAAGCGAATGAAATATAAAGTTAAAAATCTTTTGTGCAAAACTCTTTAGTGGGATTCCAAGCGCTGATTTAAATTCTTCGCTAATAATAGATAAGAGAGATTTTTTTAATCGTGGCTTTTTGAGGCCGCAATGAAGACTGGCCTTTTTTAAAGTCACATCTAATTTTATCTTTACGATACAACCGCTGTACAATTTGCCGTATGGTGGTACCTAAAACAGCTCCTTCGCTCGTCGCCATACGAAACGGGAGATAACTTAATGTTTTCGAGGAAATTTAGAGCCAAGAGCTTTATTTTCCGCTCAAATTAAGTTTGCATCTACATACTATGCTCAGCGGACCGCCAAAATGGCGTGGGGTCGGGGTTGTTAGACGCCAGCCTTGGAAAAGGAATTTGAAACAATAGGGAAAAGGAATAGTGATCCACTTTAAATGCTTCACTCTTCTACGTTATTGTGCGAGGGGAGATGGAATTTTAGTTATTATCTCGGTGGCGTATCCCCTCATTTTTTCCTATTCCCGCTCTCCTTTAATGGATGCCAGCACCTCTGCCATACGCCTCCGCGGCGGCTCGCGGAGAAAAATGAGGATGTAGGCTAGGGAGGGGCGGTCCTCCCCAGCCGTCACTTTTTTTCGGTGAAGCATAGCGGCATTCGTAAAGCAGTTTAAAATGTTTCAATAATATGAGGATTAACACTATCAACTATCGCGATAGTTGAAGATGATAATTAATTGATAATTGAGCATAGATAATGATCAAGTATTCCTTTAATTATACCTATATATTTTGACGAAAACGAACGATATGTAAAGAAATATATTTTGATAGTATTTTCGTTGAGTTTGATTTTAAAACACTTTTACTGGGTATTTAAATTTGTGAATAAAAAACGAAAAAATTTCTCTCAAACTCAGGTTCTCAAATTGTGACTAAATAGCCTTGATGCGTGATTAGTATTTCCCGAAAGAAGGGTAGAAACTGACACACCATCTGTCACTTCTATAGATGTACCTCGAGTGTATAATTATCACAATAACCTTCGTGTCACTCGGAACTCAGTAAATTCAGAAGAAAGTACCACGTAAAACCGCGCAACTCTCGGCTATGATGAACACATTGCTCGATGGAAGCTGTTTTCAGCGAAGCGAGTTACTTCCCTTGGTATATATTTTTGTTTACGTTCAAGTATAAGATCTGGGGCAGAAGGAATTCACAAAGCAGCATAAGTTCAGAATGAAGAGCACTAGATGTTGTACTGTCCACTATTTTCAATACTGAAAACTTTACAACAAGTGTTTCGGCATTTTATCGGTCATCATCACAGTACAGTGTGATGTGGATAAAGTGCCGCAACACGTGTTGTACATTTTTCAGTATTGAAAATAGTAGACAGTACTACATCTAGTGCTCTCCATTTGAATAATGCAGTTCCACAATATCTCGCCCGAAACTGTTGACTTCAGAAATGCATGAGTAACTCTCCATAAGAATTATTTTAAAGGATTCATCTAGTATAAATGGACTAAGCTACATTAGTGTAAGGAAAAGGCTGCAATTTATTACACGCTTTCTCCCAAAATGGACAAACAGAATGTGAATGCACGAGTAGCCTAAACACGCCATCCTTTCTACACTGCGGATCTCAACTAATTTAATTGTGTTGAAGATACCTCGGCCAGCTTTATCTCCCGTATTTCCTCCTTGACTCCTCTCATAAAATCACGCAACCATTCATTTTCCCCAAAGTTCCGGTTGAAAAAAACTGCATCGAACTGGATTTCACCAGTAATCAACTCTTGCGCCACTGCCTTGAACTCGCGCTGGATGTTAATAGCTTGTAAGCCCCAAACACGTAGATATCACTCCCGACTAGCGACTAGCACTCTTCGGTCTTTTAATAGTACTAATAATAATAATAATAAACCGTGCTCACCGTGAAGCAGCACGCGGTTGATAGAGTTCGGGCACTCACCACGGCCCGGAAAAAGCTCCTGAAGCGGAGTAAGGCCATGAGGGAGAACTTAACATTCCTCCTTCACCCGTCCCGTCTCTTTCGACCACCTCAGTCTTTCGTCGAATTTCCGCCACCCGTCCAAGGGGTAGAACGTTTCTGGAAGGATATCTATGAAACGTCGAAGCCATTCAACGGAGACACTCCGGCCATAGGCCTCTTTAAAAAGTTTTGCGACTGCCACCTACATGAAGTGGATGGACCTCTTTCAGTCACAGAGAGTGATGTGAAGAAGGCCTTCTCTGGCAAGAAGAATTTCTCGGCTCCTGGTTGGATACCGTGAATAACTTCTGGTGGAAGAAGTTCACTTCCACCCACCGACATCTCGCCAGAATCTTCACGTCCTTTCTCTCGGGTAAAGAATAAATTACACCGTGGCTGACTGAGGGAGCCACGGTTCTACTACCTAAGAAGGGAGACTTGTCCAATCCCAAGAACTACCGCCCTATAACCTGCCTCAACACTGTATACAAGGCGTTCACCTCAATCTTGAGCGACCTTATCCTCCACCAGGTCCAGCCGGTGTGGGAGGAGGTGTACGAGCAGAGGGGCTCAAAGCGTGGAATCGCGGGATGCAAGGACAACCTGCTCATTGATAGATGCATATGCCAGGATGCCTACCAGCGGATGCGCAACCTATCAATGGCCTGGGTGGACTACAGAAAGGCGTTTGACACCACTTCACATGAGCTCATTGTAGCCATGTTGAAGTTGATGAAAGTCCACCCAGAGGTAGTATCCTGCATCCAACGCCTGATACCACTCAGGAGAACGCGCTTTGTCCTGACCGCAGGCAAGCGGTGTATCTCGAAAGAGTTGGTATCATACCACCGTGGCGTTTTCCAAGGCGATAGCTTGAGCCCCTTGCTATTCTGCATTTCCCTCCTACCTCTCTCGCTAAGGCTGCGACAAGGGAAAGGATACATGTGCCAGGTGACAGGAAGCACAAGGTCACACATTTATTTTATATGGATGACCTGAAGCTCTACGCATCCAACGCAAAAGACCTTCGCGTGACCCTGGACACCGTACTGGAGTACAGTGAGGCTATAGGGGTTGGGTTCGGATTGGACAAGTGTGCATCTATCCACCTGACGAGAGGAAGACTTTCGGAGAACAAGGAAGACGTGCACCTCGTTGACGGGAGCGTCATTCGCCACCTCGGGTGCGATGACAACTATGAATATCTCGGCGTCCCCCAAAGCCGAATGCAGTAAGTTGCAGTAGTGAAGGGGAGACTCACCGCCAAGTACAGACAGACTCTCAGGAAAATCTGGAGTTCTGAGCTGAGTTCTTGTTCTTGTTGTTCTTGTTCAACCTTGTTCTTGCCACGAACATGTTCGCGGTTCCCACACTGCTGTACACCTTCGGATGCATGAAATGGAACGTCAACGAGTTGCAGAACCTCGACAGGGGGACGAGGAAGATGATGACCCTCTATCGAAGTCTTCATCCGAAATCTTCCGTCGCCAGACTGTATCTCCCTCGCAGTGTAGGTGGTAGAGGTCTGTTGAGCCTGGAGTGTCTCCACAACACAGTTGTCCTTGGAACAGCAAGCTAAGTGCTCAAAAGCAGAGACCCCCTGCTCAGTCTCGTAAGAGACTACGAAGGTGCCGGGGTAGGGGCGTTTCTCTTCCAGGCGGCCAAGAGGGCAGCAGACGAAACCGGTATGGACTTCGACGCGAAATCAGACGGTTGCGACAACGGCTAGTCCCTCTTGTCGTTGAAGGCAGACGTCCTTAAGCTCGAAATTAAAAAGGCCGAGCAGAACGCCTTGCTCAAGGCACATACTGAGAAGCCCATGAGTGGATGTTTCTATCGAAACACGGAGAAGTATGGGCTATCGAAGGAGCTGACGTTTGCCTTCCTCCGCTCCGCTGGTCTAAAGTCAGATACCGAGGGTTTCGTCCTCGTATGCCAGGATGGTGTCATAAGCACACTTGTGTACCGCCGCATTATATTCAAGACGGAGGTTGCGGACACGAGATGCAGGGCGTGCCGAGCCCAGCCGGTGACTTTGAGCCACCTTCTCTCCGGTTGTATCTATTACGCCAAGTCAGCGTACATCGCTAGGCACAATGCGGCCCTGCGGGTGTTATATTTCCATCTTCGACACCATTTTGGCATCGACGATACTCCTGTGCTGCCGTATGCCCCTGGAGATATTGAGTCCGTCGTGGAGAACGATAAATGCACCATCTGGTGGAATTACTCATTTTCTACCACCAGGCAGTTGGAGGCGACCAAGCCTGATATCGAAGATATGATATCTCCTAGACCACCTCTCACGCTCCATGTTCGTGATAGAGTTTTCGGCCCCGGCTGAAACCAACATGGATGCAAAGGAGGCGGAGAAACGGACAAATAACAAGGCCTGCTTTTTGAGCTTCGGCATATGTACCCAGGACGCTCTGTTAAACTGGTAGTCCTTATCATAGGTGTGTCGGTGGAGTTAAGGGCTCGCTGCAGGAGAGCATCAAGTGCATTCCGTCCTGCGTGGCACAGGCGGAGTCACTTGCAGCTTGCATGCAGAAGGCCGTTATACTTGGGTCCCTCCGTCTACTCCGTACGCACGACCCAACCGCAGCGTAGCCACCAATCCGATGGGCGTCGGACGTGGCTGCGATAACTGCCAAACCCCTCTCGAGTCCTCGGCCATTATGACGGTAATGAAACCTGAGGCTTGCCGAGGACTCGGAGGGTAGAATAGTAAACCAGTATTACCACTTCTCAGGTAAAAACGACGTAAAACTTTATAAACAAATAAATGTCTTAAGGGGAGCAACCCAAGACGACAAAATAGAGGAAAGGAATGGTCAAAGAGTCTTTTTTAAGATCACTCTAACTATTCTTTTCTGTAGAAAAGCGATGGATCTTATAGAATTTTGGTAAGCTCCACCCCAACAGAATATACCGTAGCTTAGTCTCGAGTTGACTAGGGCGTTATATATTAATTTCAGAAAATATATTGCAAATTTATTCTGAATGAAATAAAAATTGGCTATGGTTCGCCGCATACTATTTGCAATATTTCCAAATTGTGGCTGCCATTTTAATCACACATCCAGGGTTACTCCCAGATACTTAAAATTGGACACCTTTTCCAAGGGCAAACAATTTGAACGTTCGTTTATCATACAATCTCCTCCAAGATGTAACGTCATCAAATTAGTTTTACGCGTCATCAGTTTTCATCTCGTCCTTTTAGGAAATCGAGTTCAACCAGACCAATTAGTTCGACGTAAAACTAGTTTTTTTCCGGATTGAACTCGAACGCGAAGTCACTCGTAACTTAAGGTAGATTGAGTGAGATAGTTATCCTAGTCCCTAGTCATAATGGAGTCCATATTCGAATGGTACGTTTTAATTTCACCAGCTGCAGGACCCATGAATTAAATACTGCATATTTAATGGTGCAATAATATAGTTTTATATGACAGACATTGAAAGTAATCAAATGAAAATATCAACATAGGTCTTTAACTTGATTTTTTTCGCGCGGTACGTTTGAAATTCCTTAAAAACGGGAGGTTTTTTGTGATCCCGAAGAATTTACTGCGGTGACAATATGATAACTTTTCGTAAATAGTTGAGAAAACATGCAAACTACGTACTGTTAATTTTTCGACGAGATTTAGGTATAAGAAATAACTCATTTTTTTAACTAAGCCCTCTCAGGAGTGCATACACGTACCATTTTCCATGTAAAAGGGCAGGTATGCTTTGGAAAATATCTCGAAACATTATGAGGTAAGGGGTTAAAGTTTTTGGTATCATTGGAAGGGTGAGATGTTTTTCTTTAAAAGGAGACCAAATTCATTGATTTTTAGGTGAAATGATATTTCGCTCAAACTACGTTAAATCCGCTAACCAAGCTTTACCTACGGTCAAAATGCATAACCCATCCTCCACGATGGAAGTATAAAAGCAAGATACCGTTTTCCAGATACATTTATTTCACTACTAGTTCCGAAGTACGGCGTCATATCTAAATAAGTCGAGAAATAAAATTATCTGTGGAAAACTGCAACCTCTGAACAGTTCCTCCACTTCAGCCGTGAGTAGTTGTTACGCACTACTCCATGTCGAAATATAAGACATGTGGAAGAAAGTAAAGGACATGCATGGCTTTGCTGATGCATGCAATCGTTTGTCAATAATGGTTTGAAGTACCAATAAGATGTACTTAGTTGAGGAGCATGTTGCGGCAAGTCTCTTTAACTCAAGCATAGATACAGGTGAAGAATTATAGGTACATCTCAAATACAAGCGACGTTCCAGTGTAATGAAACTCGAATAGTTCATGAGGGCTGTTTCCCTCATCGAGAATCTTTTATATTTTTAGGCACTCATTCAATTTGTCGCTTTTAGCCATATGACATAAGTTTGGTTTACCAAGGATGGCGCCGAAAGTTGATTTCCAAACGCATTTTTCTTTCGAAAAAATGACTAAGTGAGTATTGTTGACGCAAACCCACTGTTTCGTTCGATACGGTGGCACTCAATTCCGGGATAGAAGGCTATGTTTTCTTTCATTTTTTTCATCGCGTGATCTTCTGTGCTAAGATTTCTAACCCGCTAATAAAACATCCATCGACACGCAACTTCTAGAGTGATAAACATAAGGTCAACACCAATAATTATGCTCTGGCTCTTAATGTGGGTTAAAAAAGTTATTTCCACAATGATCATTATCACTACTGACGTAAAGCTTCTCTCAGCGGCTTAAGTACTTTGTGGGAAGACTTACGCCGAGCAATACGGCCATTTACGCCAGATATCACATGGAAACGCGGCCTCTCTCGTATTACTGGTAGAGCATGGTTTAATTTTTTCCGGAAATTATGACGCTGATTCTGGAAGTATACTATAACACCCGTCGAGCATGAAAAATTTCCAAGCGCTAAGCATATTCATTTATCCAATTATACCTACCAAGTACACGCTTTATACGTGGGAGCGCAACCCTCTATTCCTGACCCTTTCCATGCCAAAGGAGGAACGTGTTTCAGCAGCAAGAAACAGGCAATTCTGTCATCACAAATCGTCCTTTATGTAAATAATGTACAATATTACCTACTATAATTCACCCCGTATTAAATAGTTTAACACTAGAAATCAGCAGATATAATACATTTTGAACCACAGCTTAGTGATATCTCTGATGAAACACTACAAACAAACAACTATAAGAACTACTGTATTTTCGATCCGGGAAATCACAGATGCGACTTATGGTAAAAAATAACCAAGGGCAATTCTTCACAGGGTGACCCTTTGACGCAGCAGACGACACCCAGATTGGCGCCAATAATACTGCCGACAGCTGAAAAAAATCCTCAAGCCAATCTCACAGTAGTCTTTTTATTGGGTCCTGCGCACTAAAATCAACCACGTGGGACACGAGTCAGGGCAGCATCTTCAAATTTCCCGGAAGGCAAAACTTGGAGAGAAAAATCAATAGCGGTGAGCACTCCCAATGTAAATTGTCTCGTCGTCTCGCGCGCATCCCGTGACTGGACGGTAATGGATTCAAATATGCAAAATTTATGGGGATAACAAACCATTCCTCTTGACTGGGATTCGAACCCAAACTCCATACATCTACATCTACGTACATCTACGTAATACCCTGCGAGCCACCACGAGGGTGTGTGGCAGGGGGAGAAGATCACCAAACATGTACTATTGCCATCAAGTAGGATATTTAAGGGAGACATGTTAGAGAACAGGGTCACATATAGCTAGATGGTTAGTATCTACATAATAAGAAAGGGATTATTGATTGTTATTACATGCATCATGCACTACAGACTACTCGAACTATATTTCACCTGCCTACCCTTTGCTACGCTGCCTATTGTTCTCTCTTATGGTACGCGGGAAAAATGACATTTAAAATCCATCGGTACGACAATCCATCTCTCTAATCTTGTCAACCTGATAAAACCTAGCATGATACGCAGGGGTTCTCAATATATATCTAACGTCATCTGTGAACACATCGATTTCGAATTTACTTAAAAGGTTTAACCTAAATTTTAACCTGCGTTCTGATAGTAATTCCCATCCTAGTTCTTCTATTAAATTCGTAACACATTCCATACATTCGCGTCGGGTATATGTATCCTTACGGGCGACTCCCGCTAATTTTAAACTAATGGGGATACTACCTAGGAAGTCAAACACCCGTGAATTTCAAAGGTGGATTTAACCTCGTGGTCCGTGACACCATGCGAACATATAAAGAGTACTGCCGATTCATGCAAGCAAATGAGATTAGCCGCGTTACTGAGAAAACCTAGTTCCTTTTACGCTTCTCTGAAATTCACCGTGGTACAAGGCGATTGGATGGGTTAATTCGACAAAGCACTCGGAGCGGATTCGGGAGGGCTGGGTTCGAATTCCAATGTCAGGGAACGGTTTTTTCACACCCACTTTCACCTGGGTATCATAGTGGGTAACTCCTGTTCAACAGAAAGAAATGCGCTTATTTCACATTGAATTCCATTCACAGAATATAATAGTTAATCGGCTTCACATATGTTCATAATGGCCTCAGGCAATCATTGCTTGAATCCTAAGAAAATAATAAAAAAACTATATAAGTTTATAAAAGTACTCAGTGAAACAGGTACCTCCTTTTGTTCGGATTACTGATCATAAACCGCAAGAGTCAGTTACAACTTTTGTGGCATATACTAAATTTCGATCTATTTAATGTCTCTCCAGTCCACTCCAACGACCAACGGTATCCTCTTTAAATGAGAAAATTAATATTGGCACTACTAAATTAGCAAGGATCGGGAAGAGCAATGGTAGTTCGCAGAGAAAAACAGGTTTATCTGCAATAGCGGCTCAATTTCATGCTCGAGGAAATTCAAGAGAGCCCCGGGAAGCTAGACTAGAATAATCTGTTTTTCATGAATAATGATTCATGAGTCTGTTCTCAGGTATTGCTCGAATACTCGACGCTCGTGCGTGTTAATTAGATCGACCAGGAGATAGTGTTGCCATGAGATAGGAAGCCGAAACTGCCTCAAACAGTGCAGCAGGTATTCTAGCAGTTGAGAGCGAGATCTCAACACATGCGTGTATTATAGCTAAAGAAACAGATCGGACAAGCCTCCTTAGCGCAACTAGTTCGCCGACAAAGTTCCTGCGACTCACTTAAAAATATCATCGCGTAAATCAGGAAAATAACGATTCTGAAAACATTACGAAACTATCGCTACGTTTACCAATCAAACTCAGATCGATTTGGCCAGTTTGGCTCGGTATGGTAAACGAAACGGGCTAGCGAGGCCGATATGAGAAGCGGGCTAACTCGGCCCACTTTCTCTGCCAGTCTGAGATTTCAACTCGCTATGATCCGATTCAAATCGATATTTCGATGGATTTCGCATTGGTAAACCAGGCGATCCGAGAGTCGAGGCTTAGAATTTTCAGATCGGTCTGAGGTCATATTGATCTGAGTTCGATTGGTAAGCGTAGTGTATGATAAACAATTCAGATTGGTATATTTTTATAGATCAGATCTCCACGAAAATTACCAAACCACATTACAAATATTTACTGAATGTTATATACGAATGAAAGAAGCATATAAACGAAAGAAGAATTTCATTTTAGGTAGCATTACTAAGCGTTTCTTTTGCTCTCCAGAAATGATAGCATTTGTCATATTAGCAAATTTACTGCTTACGACGCTATCAGAATCATCATCGTAATAGGTAGACTAACAAACAACAGCTGGGTTCACGGACAGTTCTGCTTACAATATTTCTGACCGCAGAGATATTTCCCAGACGTTTCCTTCACAAAACCATATTTTTCCCAGCATAAAATACTTTCCACATTCTCATGTATTTCACCTCCATAACAACCATGACTCCTCTTTCCCTGCGTCTCCACCAATTGCCCAATATTGACCCTCCTCTGTCACTCTTTTCAGTATTTCGCTACTCCTCAAGACGTCCAACTAAGTTTGCAGCCTCCTCTTCTATTGGTTATCTGCACTCTATCACCATATCAAAAACTTTGACATTTGACCTTTACACCCTAATTCCACTTTCCATCTTTCACCACCCCCTGAACATCTCAAGAGTCTAACTTGGATATGATGCAGGAATTTGAAAGATTTTTTGCGTCCTACCTGTACTTTGTATAGTCACGTTAAAAAAAATCACGATGCTGCAAGAACATGTTGAAAAGGTCAGAAGCCACGTCTCACGATGGATTCAGTATTACTCTAGTATTATTAAGCCAGGTGGGATCTAAATTGTGTTTGCGTAATCCGAGACTTACCGCACTGTCATACAATTTTTCTCTTCCTCTGCAATTTGTGAATTCTCTCGAAATCTGTCCAGATTCAAACATTTCAAAAATAACATCTGACAGCATTTGAGAAAAAGAAACTCATGACTGTAACTGATTCCCATCTAATGGATCGGGGGAGAATATCCTTTTTTGGCAGAGAAGCCAACTGAATTGAACGTCTTCGATCGGATCAATCAGGTGCAATGCGAGAAGCATGCAGTTTTGTGGCCACCTGATACGTAGCATTGATCGCTTGGTCATTCACTTCATCATTCAACGCCAACGAGGGAATAGCTCAGGGAGCATATTTTCCACACAGTTGCCTCTCGGGAAATAAGACTTAATCAACACGCCCTATGGTCTACTGTATTTTCACATCACGTTGCAAGTATCATTTACGGAAAATCGTCTCTATTCTATTCCGGAAACCAATGGCCGCCGCCGAGTTCCGTAAAGATAAACTGTGGAGCAAGGACGTTGATAATGAGATAAGAATATCAGGGTGAAAAACTGAAACTTTCTGATTCAATGTTATTTTACTGAGATACTACGAGGGTTTTGAAGTTCAATGTAGTCATCGTCAGGAAACGACTCTCTCCGACATCCTTATTAAAAAATCCAGAAAGGAACACTTTTTCCTCCATCACTTCCTACCGACACAAGTTCCAATGCTGCAGGGAAAAGCTCCATTGTCAAGTAGCCCAAATATTTATGGTAATTCGCTCGAATTCATATGACATCGGGGGCGAAATAATGAAGTATATAATGTTATATAAGTTTATCTAGAAAAATACATTCGTTAAAACCAAAGATCAATGGTTATTTCCTAACGCCATCCTGTTATCTACCATCATCGCCGCTAATACCATCAGCCAAACGTGATAAATTCACAATAAAAAAATCACCATCCCAGCTTTTGAACCCAGATCCCTAGATTCTACGCAGAGTCCTATCCCAAGTCAGGGTAGAGGTTGGGATGGGTAGTACTCGACGCTAATTCAGGGGACCTGGGGTCCAATTCCATGCAAGGTGAGTGATTATTTTACTTGAGAAATTCCGTAGATTTGTTAATGTTTCATTTGGCGTGACTCCGTCAAAGTCATCGGGACTATAGTAATACCTCGGGACCACGAATCCGCCAGCCAATTTTTCACACCTTTTACGCCCTTATCATTCTCGTCATACAGTAATTATTTCCGCAATGGGCGGACGCTTCCATGGTCAATGGCAGCTGACAATGAGTCGATAGCGCAGTCGGACGTTAGGCCAAGGTTATGAGATGTTAGTCATCCTTAGCAGGATGAATTATTAATGCTGACATTCGGGCGGACGTTCAAAGAGTCCCTGCAACCCAGATACGGCAGTGTTTGACCAAAAGTACTTAGTTGCATACAAATTAAACCGTAAATCCAACAAGCTTCTTTCATCGCTGCTAGCCTAGGAACGGAGGAAACGCACTGGGACCGATTGGCGTGCCGTAGAAGCTCACGTTACATGTTATGGACCACAAGCATTTTATCAGCCACTTTCATATCTGTTTGAGGTGTGAGAAATGTTTGCGTTGGAAGTAGGAGAGATATGGCTAGGACGGAGAGGGTCATGAGGTAATGTGAAGAGGATATTCCGATGATGGATATATTTAAAAGGAGCGTGCTTTATTGGTTTGGCCACGTTTGCCTTTGTATATTAAAAACGAATGGAATAGCATTGGCGGAATAGGTGAGAGTCCAATAGTGGAAGAGATTAATGATAGAGTTGTGAATGGTGATAGAAGTAAGACCAAAAACGTCATGGACAAATGTGGTAGAAGAGATTTGAAGAGGAGGAGTTTGAAGTATAGCGCGTTCGAAGCTTTGAAAAAGAACAAGCAAGGCATGCAAGGATAAGGCAAAACGGAATAAATCATTTAAACTGAGCCTGTTTCTGTCCAGCCAAAGCCGAACGCCAATAATTGAATTCTTCAGATTGTGCCTACCTCAGATGGAAAACGGCGCGATGGGTATGAATGTAACAGTCATTGCCTCAATCCCGTTTACACATTATTCATTCCTACCATGATGAATGAAACTAGTAATCAAAGTTTCCATTCGAAGAACCCGTTTTAAACCCTTGGCGTCATTTGATAGAATGATTGAGTATCTTTAAACGCCTGCCTGGGAAGAGTTATTAAGGAAAGAACACTACTAAAAACAATAGAGAAGAGAAAGGGAAACTGGATCGGACATAATTTAATAGGGAAGGGGATTTTAAACACAGCAGTCTAGGAAACAGTGGAGGGAGAAAAGAGAAGAGGAAGAAGATGGCTGAAAATGACAGACGTAGTGAAGATAAAAAGAAGTTACAAGGAAACCAAGGATGAGGCTCAGGATAGGACGAATTGGAGACAGCTTTGGTGTTTGGGACCTGCCAGTAGGCGAAATACCAGTAGATGATGAAATGCCTGCAGAAAAAAATGCGAAATTAAAAACTTGGCAAGATTATTCATTCGGGGTATTTGACCTAAAAACAAGGTAAGGAGTGATTTGTTTTCGTGAAACTGGGAGGGCATTGTCGAGAGAAAAGTACTATGCACAGTAAGACACACCCATGTTAACACACAATATTGCTGTCGCCATGCCTCTTCGCGGGATGGATCTAGGCAGTCGCTTGACATGTGTTGTGGTGGTGGTTATCTTCCTCGGTTTTACGTTAAACAAACTGACTTCTGTTTGACGAGCTTAACCACCGAGAATGTGTTTATGGCTCGACCCACACGATTCGACCAATCCTAAGCACCCACGGGAAGGCCCTTCCAACAATTTCATCTCGTACTGCTAGCCGTCAAGGGGCGAGTATCGCTCTCATTGCCTCTCCGGAAAGTATTGAAAGCCATTGTAAGGAATATAAAATATCCTTAAGAACAAATCAATAGCTCTTGCTACCACTCTGCGCTAAGTTAAGATGAGAGTTTTAAGCTACTTTCCTGACCCTCGTTAAATAGATGTATTTTCGATTGAATCACGGTTTCACTGAAATGATTTCAATGGACTCCCCAACAGAGGAATGTCTTGAAAGAAAAAGTGAAATTGCATCTGAATGGCAAAATTTTCTCGTCAACACTTGACGAACTTCAAAAAAGCGTATAAATGACGGATACCACGGGAAAAGTCATCAAAACAATTAGGGTGTCAAAGTCATTTTACGCCGACCTTCGTATGAGATGGAGATGTTAAGTATTATGTACTCTTCATACGAGCGGCCATTAAATTCAATTAAAACGTAGAGGCATGCCATAAGTTACTTCCTCACTCCACGTCCTTGTGTTAATGGTGGAACTCAAAATGCCAAGCGATCGATGAAACAAATGTAGTTTCAATTAAAATAATTTTCATCAATCAAAGTAGGCACCATACAAATGACTTCATTCGAAATCCTGGATGCCGAGGAAGTGTAAAAAGGCGATTAATTTAGCATTTTCAGGCTTAGTCCTTCAGATAATATCGATAGCATTAGTAGACTTAGATTTTAGGCTCTCCAACTGCTGATTTCTTTATCTCCAACCTCTCAATGATGATTATCACCCTTACTCGAGTCGAAATACTAACTGTTGGACTTCGGTTTGCCAGACTTTTGGAACGTCTTTCTTACGGTATTGAAGCCATTAAACTTAGTACTGTAAAAATATTCTTGACAAATTCATATGTCGGTAGAATTTGAATATTTCAGTGCTAAACACAGAGTACAATAAATAGCACCTTAATGGAGCTACCACATTTCTCCGCCTTTTGACGCGCTGGAAAACATTCTTGGAACATACGCCAAATCAAATACGATAACGTCTGAGTGCCTATAAAAGCCGCTTTACACGGTACACTTTATTGTACAAACGAATATATGAACTATTGTATGAGGGAAATTGTACTGTGTACAGCGGCTCATTATATATATGTCTACATGAATAAACGGGAAATAGAACCTACCCTAATGTCATTCATTTTCGAGTAGGTACATTCTATGATGCATTCGTCTGTACAATAAAATGTAACAAGTAAAGCGGCCTTAATAGATGATCAAGACCATGAGCCGAAAAAGCCGGTAAACATCAGTTGACGGGAAGAAATTAAGGAAGAAGTAATTTTCGCCCTAAATCGAATATCGAAAGAAAATAGTGAAGGTGAAAAAATCGGCCATTCTAAATCTCTCAATCTGCCGAACCTACTCGACAATTATCCTTATGATTGCATACTGGTCTATATCGAATCAAAATCGGAAATGGCTCATTAGAGATATAAAGGAGAATCTCGAAGTTGTTTTGAAGTTGACCTTCCGTGCACAAATTACGGGAATTACACTGAGTCACGAGTTTCAGACTCGCGGCCTTCGGCACTCGGCGAAACGACGCATCAACTTGAAGACGCCCGATTGAAGGAGGAGAGGGCGATGGGCCAAGTTTTTGGCATCCCCACTACGCTGTCCGTCACCCCTGAGCCATATTTGAAGAACGACGAAAGCGCAACTAATGGTTGCCGAACTCCATAGGGTAGGTTTATTAATATCACTTATCCCGCTTTTCGTTAGGCCTGTCGAGGACTGCATTTCTTATCGCTTCTTCTACCTCACTGTCACGTCTCCTCTGTAATCATCAGATTTCCCAAATCCTCATGACACCCTTCAGAAGTGTTAGATTTTGATTTCAATTGGAATCAAAGGCATTCAATACCTAACATCGACGAACTCGACAAAAAAGTTTTGATCTCAAGTAAGATCTTGTTTTGGCGCAAGTAAGCAACCTTGAGCTATGCAGTCTCTCTTAATTACAGGCAGCAGTCGGTGATTCGAAGATTGGTTTGACGTAGCTCTCGTTCAATAATTTTTTCCGCCAACTTCTTCATACCATTATTAGTCTCTACATCAACATCTGTCGCTGGAGGTATTCCATCCTTGATCTTCCTCGATAATGCTAATCACTCATTTATGCTTCAATTATTATTGTTATAGGGTTGCTATGTTCCGTGTATTCTTATAACGCTTGTTTTTGAAAAAAAAATCCAAAATAATTCCATGAGCATGGGCCTTTCAAAATTCACGGTACACTTCGGGAAAAGCTTCTCTACGAAAAGTTTGCAACGACGTACCCAATTCCCAATATTCGCGCACCTGAAGACCGAGGATTGGAACACGAACGGTAGTCAGAGGAATTTATATTGTCATTTGGAATGCTAATGGCAGAATCGCTCCCACAAGACATAAAAAAATTAATAATCAGCAATTAGATATCTCCTCCAATGAAGAGAACCTTTGGGTCTATAATGGCTTCTTATCTCTCGGTCGAATGCCCTTCGGAGGTCGATGATAATGGCCCGGTCGTATGTTTGATAGCGGAGGGGGAAAGAGGACGTCCTATTAGCACCCGTTTCTAACCGAGAACTGATTGACGACCATTAAGTTCTTTCACCCCAAAAAGCCCAACAAATTTGTACCATTTTTTAATCACGCGTAGAAAAACCATATCGAACGCTGACTCAAATTTATTTAGAATTCATAGAAGAAATTAAAGCGGGCACAGACGTGAAGAGCTGATGATGTGGGATTATCGACTAGCAAAAGACGTACGCGCTGAAATACAGCTGTCAGAAAAGCCGGAGATATGTGATAGCGTGTTGACTCAATGAAATAACACAGAGTGGCCACATCGCCGAACCGAATGTAAAGCAAGCCTAATGGGTAAAATGGGATGAAGCACCAAGGGGATGAAATTAGACGTGAAAAATCATGTGAATTTACCGGGATTTGAACCCAGATCTCATAACTGCCGGTTTAGTGTTTTATCACCAGATGTCAACAGCAACTAAACTGTCATTTCTATTCCCTCCTATAATTCTTCTCTTTATCTCACTAATACATATGAAACACGTGAAATATTTCTTTCAATTATGTCCTCCTCCCAGTTCAACTGCCTTCTCTGAATCTCCCATACTAACTTTCTTTCTTCCCTCTATAATGCCGTAAAGGTAAAGGTGTTACAATTATCCTCCATTAATTCATGTAGTTGATAATCTCTGGTATTGCCACGGTATGGAAATCTTTCAACAGAGGAATGAAAGTAAAAAGAAACATGCACTGCAGTGTATCAATCACAGCCACGGTTTGGTGATTTCCACCGCAGAACGAAATGTAAAAAACAAAATGTGGCCTTGGAATTATATTTCGACTTGCTTGAAAACATTAAAATATGCAGTCAATGACCCATGATTTCCGCTCCAGCCAAATTAAGTTAGTTTGAGCGAAATATCATTTTACATAAAAATCAAAGAATTTGGTCTCCTTTTAAAGAAAAATATTCCAACCTTCCAATGAAACCAAAAATCCAACACCTTACTTCACTACTTTCCGAAACTTCCGCCAAAAAATACCAGCCCTATTACATGGGAAATGGTACGTGTATGGACTCCAGAGAGAGCCTATTTTAAAAATGAGGAATTTCTATTAACTTCTAATTATTTATTATTAATATTAATTTCTATCGGTTCTAACACCTAAATCTCGTCCAAAAATTGACAGTGCGTAGTTTCCAGGTTTTGTCAAATATTTTTGAAAAATAATATTGCTACCACAGAAAATTTTTCGAGATCCCACAAAATCTTCCGTTTCGAAGGAGTGTCAAACGTACCGCGCGAAAAAAGTCAAGTTGCTTAGATATTTTCATTTAATTAATTACGATTTCTGTCATATGAAACTATATCATTGCATCATTAATGATGCAATGTTTAATTCATGTGTCCTACAGCTGGTGACATTAAAACGTATAATTCGAACATAGTCTCTATTATGATAAGGGAACTATCTCGCTCAAACCACCGTAAGTACGCAGTCCGCAAGATGGGACGTAAAAACGCCATCGCCAAGTCTCCTTGCTTACTCCGTTTATTTCCCACACGGTCTCACCAAATCTGTCGTAGACGGGCCTAGTGACCTCAGCCGTCGATTGCCGGCTCAAAAAACCTCGGCCACTCCGAGCTGCGATGCCATTTTCCTGGGAAATTCCCTCCCCCTTCTGCCCACCGTTCGCCGCTCGTGACCTCTCGCACCTGCACGTTGAAGTTTCACGAGTCGGACATTTGAGAAATGGGGAAAAGCTTCATCCACAAAGCTGGTCGAGGCACCCACATTATACGTCCCGTTATGAGAAAGTGCATCCTTTCACAAATTTCCCGTCCACAAATTCACAACTCATGGTTCACTCCGGGAAAAAAACATTAAATTTTAACGAGTGATTTGGTATTTTGCGCCGACACTATTATCGACCCATTCAGTAACAGCGAGGGAAAGAAAATAACGGCAAAACCCAATCATTGGAAATTTCGTCCCGTAATATGGCGAAAATTTTGGTGAAAACTTATTTTCATTCCGCATAAAAAATATAGGCAAAAGATTGGGAAACCCGACTCTTGTGGGGAAATATTTTCGTAATAGTTCTAAAAAATCATGAGAAAAAGAGCTATTTCTAAGCAGAGCTTGAAATCAATTGAAATTCAAATGAAATTGTTATAGTCTTTATAAAAAATTCAATGGAAGGAAGGTGTGTCTATTTTCATTACATCGTTTGAGAAAAATTTCACAAGACTCTTTTACGAAAATTTATAGAGGTAGCAATTGATAGACCTTGAAGAGATTGCAATATTTCTCTTTCCAACTCCTAAAGAGGCCGATCAATGTGACGAGAAAGACATGCTTCATCGTTGACCGAACAATTCGTTACAAAACACGGAAAAAGAAGGCACCTATGATCTGTCTCTTTTTCTTTTAGTTCGATGAATCAGTCGCAAGAGATTCGCCCTTCGCTGTCACAGCGCGTACAATCACTAACGAAGGATGTCTCGCAGCTTATACGAATACAACGAAAAAACTTTAATCGATTGAGGACTTGGTAATAAAAATTTTATGTTGTACGGGCGGGAATGTAGCTGATGATAGATAGCAAACTACGGGACAGTAGTGTCTGAAGCATAACAATATCAGCGACCGATTATTATAACCAGGGTTTATATTACCTTTGCGCATCCTATCGGAAAAATTCAAGGTTACGATTCCAAATTTTGCCAATTACACTTGCAAATAATGCCATACCGACTGAACAAGGGCAAATGAAGGACGGGACAAGTATTTTGATCGATATGTAGTCAAATAATTCAATGAACCTTAAAATAAATGAATAATTGTTACAAAAACACATTTTTACATCATAAACACAATTTATTCTTGCTACAAACAAGAATTTAGTCAGTTTTGGCCACCATCCTAGCATAATTCTTGTCTATTAAATATAAAATGTTCTTCCGAAGTGTATACATAAAATTTATGAGCAAATCCGAAAATATGTCTTTTAAGTAACGAAATAGCCAAATACCTCTATAGGAATTATAAATATTAAGTCTCAACTCTTCCGGATCTTTGTTATAAACGTTAACGCAGGCTCCAACGCACAGTTGGGCGTTGATAGGCTATAATCTGTTGTAGACAACAAATTATTTCATTCAAGTGCTTGACTCTCGGCTAAGGACCTATTCAACTACGAGATTTACTAATTCGCACAGGGCATTCTTTCACTCACTTCTCCGTTAGGGGAATGGCGAAACAAATGCAAATAATGTTTGAAGATCGCCAAGGAAAATCTGAAGCCTCTAACTAGTTTCTTTTGAGTCTGTGTAAGTAAATTTTTGGACCCAAATGTCAATAGAATTCCACTGCTTTCGACTTTAATTTTGGGAAAATTGCTTGAGGACCTCATTTATTTCGTTCCATGACTGAGTCGAATCAAGCTTCAGGATGTTTAAAGCATGCCATCAGTATAACTCTCTGGCATCCTAAACCTTTTATTCACTCGTAGAGCGTCAGACGGCGATGAGTCATCGGATAACGTCGTTCCAGTGGACGGAAAAAAGGGGAAAATGGAAACCACGAACTAAATTTAGACAATCCACCCCTATATATTCTCAGAAAATTCCAGTCCCGTCTCCTATGAACAAGAATATATATGTCATGCGGCGGATACCCACTTTGTTTCCACCACAAAAATTAAGGCGTGTTGAATATAGAAAAGTCGACTAGACACATTTGCCGATATCGGGAGAAGAGTTCGATTTTGTCGGATTGTCCTCATTTTCCTCTGTCGCAAAAATTACTAGGAAAGACGACCAATAACATACTGGCCATTAAAGAACGAAAGGTTGGCGAGTTTGGGAAAGATTATTTAGGGAATGAATGGAGAGTGGAAACGTTCGTGTTTGGAGCTTTTACCGAAAGGAGGTTATGGGTCCATCGACGAATATTCAATCCCTTCATTCCACACGGAGATCAACAAAGGCTCCCCATGTAGCACCCAAGCAATATCGGTACTCTAAAGACAAATCGGTCTTCATGCCTATCGTGGTCTACAGGTAGGTTTAGCTCTACAATAATTTACAAAAATTTTCAGAGAGAGGAATAACATTTTAACAAAATTAGATATCAAAAACACGTTATTTTAAACTGAGATATTATAACAAAAAAGTATCTTGATTTAAACATTAAGAAAAAGAATGGTGCCAGCGGCCGTTAAAGTTACTACTCGGTCAGTTTTTGAATAAAAAAACATGATTAAATCATAAAGTAGCTTCCATAAACTGTTTCCATGTTCTGAAATACTGATTTTAAAAGTTTCATTTTTCCGCCCGTACTTCGGTATAGGCAGGATAAATTATTTTGTAGTTTATTCCAATAAATAATGCAAATACAGATATTTCTTGAAACAGCGCAACAAGCTGTGCATTTTTAAAGAGAAAGGAATATCCCGTAAGCCCTTTACGACACATTACTACCAAAAATCTTCACCATGGTCACAATTAGATCAAGGATGGGCAGCAAGTACTCTGGCCACCATACCAACTCGCTTAACCATTGGCCATTAATTTAATGCGAATCGCAAAAATTGAAACAGCTAATCACGACTCCATCTGCTGACATCGAAAGTCACAATAAAGGATAAGAAGGGACAAACCATTTTTTCCACCCGTTACTTTCAATGGTTAACCTACTTCCTTCATCCGAGGTTGACAAACTCCCAGAAGCACACCGCAGCACGCGGGGAAGTGCATAGATGTGCATATAGTCTTTATATTCACGTGTATTCCAGTACTTATGCAATATGTTCCCCAATGTAGACTTTTTATTTTTTACTAAACGATTTTATAGAATCGTTAGAATAGAACCACCTCTTTTCTATTGAAATATTTAAGAAATCATGTTTTACCCTAAGGTTCTATAGCGAACAATCTATTTCAATTATCACACCTTCCGTGAAATTGTTCTCAGAAAATTTAACCTTGAACAACAAATAATGGGACTCCTCGCAGAGACATTTTCCATTTGTGAATTTTCTTTATGGCCAGTATAATGATTTTTATTGTCTAATTTTACGATAAATAAATGAGACTCTTAATTCACGCTATTACGCTAATTAACGGGATTAATGGGGAAATCTACAAAAAACTTTTAAATGTCACGCAATTCCAATGACAGTTTTTATTGTTGCCAGCGAACAATTACGGGTTGCACCACTAGGGTGACTCATAATTCGTGCATCGACTATGTGTCTATCCACGCACGTGTCTTGTTTTTCTTATAAACGTTTCATGCGCTACGGAATATCAAGAACCCAGAAACGTATCTCTTCTTCTCTTTTCCAAAACTATTGCCAACTGAACGCGTTTTTCTGCTTCCAGAAAAGCTAACGAGTGGAGCACGCATTTACAGCAGCGATAATTAACGGATATGGAGAACTGTGAATTTTTCTTCGGACGCTGATGACATCTTTAAACCTTTCTCTAGCAGCTCACAAAGAATATTCTTAGGAAAAAAGTCCATCAAATGATCTGCATTCCGTGTTAACCCTCCTTGATTTCATGCTCTTCATTCAGAGTAGGTACAAAGAGTCGAGCAACAAATTTAAAACGAATAATCTCACATTTCATAGACGATAGTAATTAAGAATTGTTCTTTAGTTGATGCTGTAATGGATTTGAATACGCCGCTTTCGGAATGAATTGCGGTTACATTCAGACGCATTCTCGGATAAAATCTAATCTGGCAGTTTCCTCGCCTATTATCGAGAAAAGTCAGGAATTGACAACGGAAATTGTATCGGGAGCAAACCATTTTTGGAGCGGATATATTCGGTTTCCTTTCCGCTTCAAGGTTTGTATTCGTTATTTTCTCCCCCCCTCCCTAATAAAGTTGTTTTCCGATAGCATATTTGAAACTGGGTCATTTGAATTTATGAAAGTTCTTCTTTAAAGAAAACGTTTGTTGTTATATTATATTCAGCCATTCCGATCATAATTGGACTAGGATAATTTCAATCACTCAACCTCAGTCCTCATAATAAATACGGAATTCCAGACCGAAAACGACAAGATGAGATTTTGGATAAACGGTCAGCTGCCTTGGTTCAGCTGAGAAATTCTTTGAATTGGCAAAAAAAGGCTAATGAGGATATGGAAGAGCCATTCTTTAATTGTTCAAGGTTCCTTTAATGATTCATGTCACGCGGTTTAAATTTTTCTCACGAGATTGGTGAAGTAATTGATACTAGAAGTAATGCCACCTTTTATCGCAAAATCGTAACATTTTGTATTCGGGTGGGTTGGTCCTAAGTAGTTCATACGATAAAGCACCATAGAGATAACAATAGCTCAAAACCATGACCGTAATTCAGAGGTGCCAGCCCCTCCCCCCCCCCCCCCCCCAATATTCTGAAAGGTAAAATTTAAAATAAGGGCAACCAATGTTATATTCAGGGTTTCCCTAAATAACTTTTGACCTTTGATTCTTAAATTCTATCATTTGACCTCCTGATAACAGTTAAAGATGAGAGGTAGGCAAATTACATGGTTAGTGGTTGTTTAATACGCTCAACAAAAAACTCCCAATAATCCCGTCCGATCCTGTGACTGCCTTTTGTGTAGCTTGAAATAATTTCAAATTAGTGAGATAAAAATAAATATAAAGAAATATGTATGTTCGCCTTCATAAATTGCCTCGAAATATCATGATTTCCATGAAAACACGATGAGTGTAAGAAAGCCCATGGTGGTCTCAATTTCGCCAGGGTGGGAAAGCCAAGATCCTATCTTTTAGATCAAAAAAGCGTTGAATGACTCACTTGTTCTCAACTCTTTCAGATCTAGCCAACTCACAAAGTTTAAATGCCTATTTACGAACCAAGAGTCACACCGATGTCTGAAAACATTTTCCAACAGCACAACTGAGATCACGAGACAACGGTTGGTCGGCAATGGCGCGTCGACTTCCTCCCTTCACGGCATTGACTCATTTATTTCTGGGCGACTCCAGCCGGGAAGCGCTAAGTATCATCGCTCGACTTGAAAACCTTAACAGCGCACTGAATACACACCCTAAAATAGGCTTTGAACGCCGGCGGATCGTAAAATTCTGAGATAAGCAAGTTCAAATTTTGCGCTGCGGGCGTCCAGGTAAAGGAGTCCGACACACACCATCCCGAATCCGCTTCGCAAACGAGTTACGGTGACCCCAGCTGCGTTTTCCGAAAGACCTCTGGAGGGGACCAATGGACTTGGTATTCCCCCAACAACCTTCCTTATGACCTGGTTGGTAGAATACTAGGTATTTTTAGAGTCTTGCCTTGAGATTGCAGTTTCCTTCCCAGAAAATTATATTCAAAACACGGAAGCCAAACCGAAGACATAAACGAGGGAATCTTTTCCATTCTCTCAACCGATTGACCTCATTACTTTACCTCATTGGTTTTGCAATAGTCCCTACTTCTAACCTACTGAGTGCCTGAAAATATATCACAATCATCAGTCATCAACTCTACCCTCATTTTCGTTTACGCGTAACCGCTTTGATACTTCAAAAACCAACATTTTAATATTCTTGATAATTAGCATATGTAGTCTATCCTTAGTTTTCCTCGATAATCCTTTCTATTCTACGCCATAAGCTCTCCTATATTTTTGTAAAGGCGAATGTGTAAGGATTAAAGCACGGCCATCTTGCGCCCCGAAAAACCAGGCCGCTGGTTCCAGTCGCGCATTCTCCAGAGGAAGTAAAAGTTGCTTCTCATGGCACCCTACTCGATCGTGAGAAGTGAATGACCTTGCGGAGGTCCGCGAGGTGGGACGGACGATTCGGAATTCCCCAACGCATCCGAAAGCGCTCTCCTCACCCAAATGAAATAAAGTGAACGTTGCGCGCAACCCGATTCCACGCACAGGCTCAAAGAAAATACTGAGCTACGAACATTTCACTTTCAATTTTCCTTCCTTTTAAAAGGTCGCGGTGAACGAAGCGATGACTCCCGTCCGACTTAGATCACCATTGTGTCAGGTGGAGCGGATGTCGTTGCGCCATTGGTAGCAATTTTACAAATTGCCCGTCTCTCCCTCCCCCGCCCGCATTTTCCTCCATCCGTGACCTAAAAGGCGTTGTCTCAGATGGAAATTTCAAAGTACCCCTATGCGACTTCCCCTTGACGCTTCCATGTTAATGACCACGTGATGGATTCATCATTCAAGGTGCGCCCGCTTTGACGCAAGCCAAGGAAATCCCTTCCTCACTACGCAAGCCGTATGATATATATAAATATATATTCTCCTCAGTCTGCACCTTTCTTCCTCCTCCGATTCTATTCTCCGTCGAGACTTCCTTGTTCGAATATTTCCACTGTTCGAACACGGCCTTACATAAATTCGCCTTTCTCGGTCATCGTCAACGTATGTTCGAACTTTTCCCTGTTGTCGTTAGTTCCGAGCGATAGGAAAACGAAATCAAGTTTTGAAAAAAATGACGAAGTTTTGAAAAAAATGGGAAGCCATTCACGATGCCAACTTAAGTCCTCTTTTCGGAATGATTTCTCACATCACGTCTTATACAAACTATCCCGCTTCGACATAAATAATGCTGGATCCCCATGACTAACTCATAGACGTAGATATTATTCGAATGTATTAAGCACATAAAGAGTTATAATATATTAAGTTCATATGATATAGGGTGTCCGAAAATTTTTAGTTTTACTTCTTTCCTTGAGCATTAATTACTCACAAGGTTTCGAAACAAATCATAGAAGTGCACAGTTTTGTTTTTACCTTAGTATTATTGTTCCTCTGTAAGTATTTAAAAGTACTTCAGCGGCAATGTTTCGTTTTTGTGTATATTCACTATAATCATAAAACGTACAGTCGATAGATCCTAGCGCCCACGCTGGGTTGGTAATACATCTATGTTACATTCAGTAAAGCTCAAGTTACATCAGGTGTTCCCCAGGGAAGCGTGATAGGCCCAATTTTATTTCTTCTGTACGTAAACGACTTAAATACAGTAGTAAAAAATAGCACATTCCCTCTTTTTGCCGATGATGCAGTAGTGTATAAGTAAATTAGAAATGAAGAGGACATCCAGTTTTTAGCTAAGGATTTAGATGCGATTGATGATTGGTGTGATAGATGGCAACTAGAATTAAATTTGAAGAAATGCGCGATTATGAATTTTTGGAAAAAGAATGGCCTTCCCCGGAATAATTATTGCATCAAAGAAAATAAAATATGTAACGTAGATTCAATTAAGTACTTAGGCGTCACCATCACTGAAGACATGTCATGGGGGAAACACATCAGGGAAATAACTAGTGTAGCAAACCGTAGATTAGGATTCGTAAAAAGGGTTCTAGGCAAATGCGATGAGAGAGTACGAGAAAGAAGTTATTTTACACTTGTCAGGCCTCATTTAGAATACGCCGCTAGTATATGGGATCCGTACGAGGAAGGTATGATAAAAGAATTAGAGCGCGTGCAAAGGAGATCTGCTAGGTTTGTTAAAGGCCGTTATGATAATTGTATAAGTGTTACGAGGTTAATAGAAGAACTAGGATGGGAATTACTATCAGAACGCAGGTTAAAATTTAAGTTAAACCTTTTAAGTAAATTCGAAACAGAGTTGTTCACAGATGACGTTAGATATATATTGAGAACCCCTGCGTATTATGCTAGGTTTGATCATATTACAAAGATTAGAGAGATAGATTGTCGTACCGATAGATTTAAAAGGTCATTTTTCCCTCGTACTATAAGAGAGAACAATAGACAGCGTAGCAAAGGGATAGGTAGGTGAAATATAGTTAGAGTAGTCTGCAGTGCATGATGCAAGTAATAACAACCAATAATCGCTTCCTTATTATGTAGATACTAACCATCTAGCTCCATGTGACCCTATTATCTAGCATATCTCCCTTAAATATCCTACTTGCATGTCAATAGTGCATGCATGTTGTCAATAGTGATATCACCCCCTGCCACACATCCTCGTGGTGGCTCGCAGGGTATCACGTAGATGTAGATGTATATGAAAAGTCCGCAATGTTTCCCTGGAGGGTTGGGAATAGTCCTTGATCATTCCAATCACAGTCTAAACAAAGTTTAGGATGTGTTTCCAATAGCCGAAAACAGCAGCATTTCTGAAATTTGACCTCTTTAGTGTATATATTTGTGATGCTCCGCTGGTGTTTGTGAGTCGCGGAGATCCACCGTTATATCAACTCAGGGAAATCGGGCGCCGGAATCACTGGAATACTCTCCCCTTCGAAATGGTGTGATTCAACAACCGGCAAAGGAAAACCAGTTGCTCGTTCCGAGAAACTGAGCATCCCTCCTCCACTCCTTGTGAGTCACTTCTCGAGTGAGACCGTCTCGGCTAAGCGGGCACCGCCGCGCTTGTTTCTCCTGTTACGTTCCTTTTTGTCGATTGACTGGGCGAGATGTTTCCAAGGTTGCCCGAATGAAAGGATTCTTTCTTCTTCCGAAATGCAGCGGAAGATTTTTGATCGTTGATCACGTTCCATGCGAGCCAGAAGCATTCAAACCATGAGAGATATGCAGATGAAATTTAGATTACTCGGGTCAGATAGTAGAGTACCAATAAAATTTCACTTCAACGTTTAATAACTATCCAATAAAGAGGTTATCTCAAAGAGAATTGTAGCGCTCCGAACTTCCCAAACATAAGTAGCAAACTAATTCGCGCTTGCTTGGTGAAAATTTGCCACCCCCCCCCCTCACCCTATCAATCCCCCACGCCATAAAACCTAGAGGTGGCTTGCAGGGTATTCTGAAGATTCCGTGAGAGGTTTTTCATGTTTGACCGCGATTCATTCACGCCTGTAATACGAGACCGATTCCGATGGAATGTAAGCTATTCGGCTCAAAGCGACAGTCATGAATAACCTTTTTCTCTTCATGGATAATTATGGATGTAAAATGTAGAAAAATTAAAGAGAGAATGCACAGCACACCAGACCTCTTAACTAGTCACCGTTGCGCAGCATAGATAAGCAATCTCTGCTATAAATAGTCCTCTATTAATCTCACAAGAAAATTAAAAGAACTGGTGTGAAAATCGCGGTCTGACTGAAGGTTATAATGTTCGGAATTCCATGAAGGAAAAATCATCCGTCTTGACCGGCACTCGAACCCGGATCCCTCGATTTCAGGCCGATTACATTAGCCAGTTAAGCTTCCGAGGCGTCCTATTTCCCGTGGATTTTAGCCGTGGATGTGCATTGTGAGTGACTTCGTAAATTTAATACGGTGATTAGTCTCGGTGTACTTAAAATCAGTCGGTGATAATGTTGGCTAAAATAAAATCTTTTAAGCAAATTCTAAGCCAATGCTTTTCCGATTCTATCATAAATTGATGGGAATCCCTACGAACTACAATCGATTTGAGGAATTTTTACTGCAGAATGAACAGGTTTTGAAAGGTCATATTTTCCGAAAACGATTATCGATTAATATAGCTATCAATCAGCCCTTTACATTTGGATTTTTCGACAGGTGGATTAGGTAACTTATTTATTTATTTATTTTCACTGCCCCGAATACAGCACACTAGGCCATTTTACGTCCGGTGAACAACAGTAACAACGGACGAGACACAGACACCCATGTCCTAGGCAGATAATATTCCACCCAGGAGGGACTCGAACCCGCGACCCTCGGGTTAGCAGGCGAGGACTTTACCCCGCCGCCACCGGGGCCGACAAATTAGCCAAATAGGTCTATTATGATTTATTAGCATTATTATAATAGATGATATGATTACGATTAGCATTGAGTGCAAACAGTGTTTGCACATTCTTGCAGCATTACTCTTGTATTGAAAACGATTATCGATTAATATAGCTATCAATCAGCCCTTTACATTTGGATTTTTCAACGGGTGAATTAGGTAATTTATTTAGTTATTTATTTTCACTGCCCCGAATACAGCACACTAGGCCATTTTACGTCGGGTGAACAACAGTAACAACGGACGAGACACAGACACCCATGTCCTAGGCAGATAATATTCCACCCAGGAGGGACTCGAACCCGCGACCCTCGGGTTAGCAGGCGAGGACTTTACCGGGGCCGACAAATTAGCCAAATAGGTCTATTGTGATTTATAAGCATTATTATACTAGATACTATGATTACGATTAGCATTGAGTGCAAACAGTGTTTGCACATTCTTGCAGCATTACTCTTGTATTGAAAACGATTATCGATTAATATAGCTATCAATCAGCCCTTTACATTTGGATTTTTCAACGGGTGAATTAGGTAATTTATTTAGTTATTTATTTTCACTGCCCCGAATACAGCACACTAGGCCATTTTACGTCGGGTGAACAACAGTAACAACGGACGAGACACAGACACCCATGTCCTAGGCAGATAATATTCCACCCAGGAGGGACTCGAACCCGCGACCCTCGGGTTAGCAGGCGAGGACTTTACCGGGGCCGACAAATTAGCCAAATAGGTCTATTGTGATTTATAAGCATTATTATACTAGATACTATGATTACGATTAGCATTGAGTGCAAACAGTGTTTGCACATTCTTGCAGCATCACTCTTGTATCCTTGCGGAATTACGTCTTTGTAAGATCCTTAACATAAGTGGTACTGAAAGCCTACGTCACGATAATTCAGTAGAAATTCAGCCATGGCATACACTCGTTCTTGTAGGGTACTAGGTGGAGGTAGCGTGAGGATCAGCTAATTTTTTCTGCTTCTTCAAGATTAGTGTTAACTTTTATGTCATGCAATATACTTGGAGTCCCTTATTGTTACCGAGTTTAATTAGCGTCATGAATCGGAGAGAGGCATGTCGGAGAGGGGCACCAATATAAATTTTGCCGCACGGGATCAATAAAGATGAGAGAGTGTTGCGGAATTAAAACTTGGAGCCGTCCACTTAAAGTTCGATTTACTGGACCACTTAACTAATCTCTTAAGAGTCTCCCTCATGCACAAACTAATGCCAAAAATTAGTGTTTTACGATTGGCCTCTAATAATTGGAGCCTAATTATTGGTATTGCCATTTTATAAGCGAGGTTCCTTGGATTCCTCTCGCAGAAAATAACAAGCGTTAGCGTAATTGTGTCTCAATCACTCACACCGCACAAGGTATCGCATGGTTTCTTTTATTCCCTAACTGAACGAGATCGACATTGTAAACTTAAAATTTGTAAAATCTCGTAAATAAAATAATTTTAAAAATTGCAAGTACATGACGTAAAACTCTGTCAGTGGACATGTAAGCATATATTTATCAAATTCGGCAGTAAATAAAACTAACCTCCGCTTGGTTCATATAAAATAAACGCAGTTATCGTCAATGAAAAATAACGTTAATAAAATATCAACGTTAATAAAAAATTAACGTTAATAAAAAATAACGAAGACCGATGTGATAACGCAATGGCCCGAAAATATTATAAATTTCGTCATTTACGAAAAATTCCTCAATTTCCCCCCTGACCGCATGATCGTAGATGTGCTGAGGAAGACGAACATTAATTCATGGCTAATACGACCTCCTACCCCAACTAGCGATCACTCTCACGACGTCCAGCATTGACCTATGAGACGTGAGATGCTCTGCAGATTATTTATGGGTTCGATGCCATCTGGCTCCCCACTTTTGGCTGCCGCGCGCGAGGAATGGTACGCGTTAGTGATATCAAACACATTAGCATTTCACTTGAAGAGCTCTGGATGCTTCCTGCCATAGTTGACTTAGGAGTGGAGATTTTGTTTCCGCCTCGCCGATCCTCCAAGACTCGAAAGAACGGGATAAAAATTGAAAGACGCCTTCTATCACCTTACCTTCATTCTACCCCCATTCCTCCTCCGACAACATATTTCTTAATACTATTTCCATTTGTAGGGTAAATGTTCTTCAAGTCCATGTAAATAAAAACAAAACTGTCACCCGCTACGGAGGAATTCACCTACACCCTCCATTTAGTGAACGTAAGAGGCAAAAATCATTCCGGCTAACCCGTTGAATCAAAATGTTTTCAAAATTACTTCCGCTCACCGCAAGGAAGTTTCATGCGGTTCAATTAAAGCGAAGTTACGCTGCCAGCTACATAAATCATCGGATTGCAATGCTGAAAAAGTAGTATTTTCTTCAGCAAAGGATCATGTACATTCTCGGTAGAAAAAAAATATTTTTAAAATTCCTAGATACGAAAGTATCCAGATTTCAGCTTCGGCAAGTCCTCAGTACCTATCCTTTTATATCATGAGAATTACATTACATTATATTGAGAGAAAGGGAGACTGCATGAACCATTCCGTGAATATCTAGATGTTTTAATTCTAGATGCTCTAATTAATACGGTTACATCGCACTCCTTAGAGCAGAGGTTCTCAATCATTTTCACTCAATTCCTCCTTTCAAAATATCACCTCTTTCCAATACAAATAAACAAATGATAATTTTATTCCAAAACAGAAAGAATGCGAATTTTTCTCGGTCGAATATAGTAATTATATTTCAATAAACTCATTTCAACCAAACAATAAATTAAACAACAAATTAAATTTTTCTACAAAAAAATTGTTGAATATTGGCTCAAATTCTAGCCTACACATGTAAAAATTACTCTCGGGAAGGGGTAGATTCCCTACTGGATGAGAACCCCTAAGAAGGTAATCTTAACGTATAACAACAATGCTTGACGCTGGAGTCCATCCCTCGACCTCTCGCTCATAACAGCGGCGCTTTAGCAACCTGGGAATTACGGCCAACGTGTTTTTCTCCATAAATTTCTCGCTTGCTAAAGTAATGTGAGGATATCCGAAATACAAAAACATTCTCAGGATCAAAGCTTGCACGAATGGAGTGATGAAAATTCACTCTGATATCGCTGGAAGTTTTCACACTAAAATAAAGGCTTTGCCGTATTAGGAAAATACTTCTTGTTTTGAGAAACGGAAAAATATTGATAACGTGGGAGAAAATTCGCCACCCACCGCCAGCAATCTTATTTTGACTTACACTCAAGTCTTTGTAGCTAACATAAATGCTCCCTTAGGAAGGACTACTCACTAACCCTTGTGAATCTGTCACGAATTTATAACGGGAAACTTGAAAACCGCGGAGGACACACCCTTCCTTAGAAAATAACACTTAAGTCCTAATTTCATGATGTGAAACCTCTTTCCCCCCCGAAATTCCACGCAAGCTTCTTGTTCAATGGAACCTTTGAACTTTGAACATCCGCCAAGTGGCTCCTTTTCCTCAAAGACTATTTTTAAGACCTTCCGACATTCCAAAAAAACCGCGTTCAATAGACGTGATAAATAGTCCGAAATAAACTGCCGTGCCCGTTGAATCTATTGACAGAACAAATAATGGTAAAAAAAAAGTCTCTTGGAATGTGAGAGCGATTTTTGCGCTACATTGAAGTGTATTTCGCGGAGCAGTTATACGTACGAAAATGAAAATAAAATTATAGCAATTGTTACAGCTAATTCTAAAATAGTTTACTACATAAATTGGAAAAAATAAAAAATTTAAAACATTTCACAACTGAGTAAAAAATAGGAGAAATGAAACTGCAAGACTACTTTGTATTTAGAACGTAAACTTTAACGTTAAACGTTAAAACGTCATTCGTAAACCATGGAAAATTCATTTTATAATGTTTGATTTTGTGCGGCACATTTTCCAGCCAGCTAAATTAGTAAACACCATTTTTTTTTGTTTAAACGTTAAAAAATCTCGATAAGACTACGTGGCGTACGCATGTAATTGCCCGTTCTCTTGAAAGATTGACGCTCCCTCACAGTTAAAAGAAAAAAGCAACATTAATATTTTTCAATTAAAAAATGTCCGATTGTGGACTCGTGCCTGTTTCCGATATAAGATCATACCTATGCCTTTGTTGCGCTATAGATATATGATGAATGATGATAGCAAACTAATGCGCGGGAGAGTGATCACAAAAATCGTAATTGACAACAATGTTTTCCACCATCTCGCGGGGAAACGGACCGGGAAAAAATACCGTCGGTTCTTCAATTTCCATCAGCGCGGCGTAAATCCTGCATTTTCATTTGGAACTTAGAACCAGTGGGGGATTCGCAGTGGTGGTTCGGAAGGGTATTGAATTTTGTTGTGAGAGTCAGCACAGTCTCCCGTAAGTCATGACTACGCGTCCTAACTGACACTCTGAGGGGATGGGGGATGGAATAATCTGCAGCA
Organism: Ceriagrion tenellum; assembly: GCA_963169105.1. Lineage (NCBI taxonomy): Eukaryota > Metazoa > Arthropoda > Insecta > Odonata > Coenagrionidae > Ceriagrion > Ceriagrion tenellum. Next base: position 55,950,876 of record OY720636.1, on the reverse strand, counting down.
TCTCTGCCTGTCTCGCTTGGCCCGGCACTTCATCCGGTCTACGTATATGATGATGGAATAGTAATTTGACATCCAGTTACATGTTTAGCCAGCCCACACTGATGAATGTCGACAATGAAACTAAAAGTAAGTCCATTTTGGACAATATAATGTAAGGTATACAATGCGAGAAACGGGTGATTGTCAACTACGAGCCTATTTCCTGAGAGAAACTCAAGTTCCGGTCTAAGTATGATATGATGATGGAATAGTAATTTGACATCCAGTTACATGTTCAGCCAGCCCACACTGATGAATGCCGACAATGAAACTAAAAGTAAGTCCATTTTGTACACTATAATGTAAGGTATACAATGCGAAAAACGGGTGATTGTCAACTACGAGCCCATTTCCGGAGAGAAACTCAAGTTCCAGCTTGGTGGAGAAATCAATAAATTTATTACATACCTCAATTCGCCAAATTTCAAGACCAGGCGTTCTCCCGGCGTTTTGAAAGGCGGGATGCATAGCAGCAGCTGATTGGATGGCCAATAAACACAACGTGAGGACTGATAAAACAAGGCCGTGCTTCCAGTGCCTTCTCACACAGGTGTCTGACGATTCTGCGGCGTCGCTCGTCGCTTGCCTCCGGTTAAGAGGCGTGGCTTTCGTTGACGTCATGGCGGAACCACCGAAGGCGGCTATATCAAATCCTCTATATGAAAAATAAAGTTAAACTCAGGATAATGAACTCAAAACTCAGGCTAGAGAAATTATTGAGAGAGAACTGAATGTTAAAGTAAAAGAGATATTGCTGGCGTGTATAACATTAAACACTCAAGAACAATATATATTTTCAGTGTAATTGATATGGGTATGCGGATTTGATGAAAGACTGTCACAGTATAGACCTCAAGAGCTGATTATAAGAGGGTACCTATATGGGGGAATGTGACAGGCACTCCCTTTTTCCCTCTTAAAGTGAGAAAAATAATGGTCATGAGAAATACCGTATCTCCCTGATCCCCTGAAAGCATCAATACGATTACCCAAATGAACGACCTTAATCAACTCCGCTAAACCTTGAGTAACTATGGTACGCCATAATTTTCTATGTGTAATTACCACAGCCTACCGTCTTTAGCTCTCTAAGAGATCGCCAAAAAGCAAAGCAGCATCTTCCTATGGATGTTTTCGGTTTATATAGTATAAGTGACAGCGCAGATTCCGAGACTTATTGCGTGGAAAAAAGGAAGAGTTCAAACGATAACCTCTCAATTGCATGATTGTGACCGTAAAGTCAAAGGTCCTCGGCATTTCCATTTCCCAGCGAAACCCCGTGAGAAATCTTGTTGTTCTTGTTTTGGATCCCAATGAAACATTTGATAATCGTAATGCGACTTCGGCTGCTACTGCTGCGTTGCCAAATGGTGTTAAAATAACTTCGGCTTTATTTCATGGTTATTTCCGCGAACAACCCGATAAGATTTTTAACAAATCTTAAAGTGTATACCGTTGACCTTTCCTGATTTCTTGCTGATTTTACGGACGAGCCTCTTTTGATAAGTACCTAAAATGTCACTAGGCGCCAAAGTTGAATGTGAAAATTCAAATGGCTGTAAGAACCAGGACAAAGAAATAGAATTGTTTGTGAGTCAAAAGTATTTTATACATCCGTTTGGGTTTATGTGAAGGATAATAACAAATATTTTTACTTTCAGGATGGACTTGACAAAACCTTAGAGTCGATTACGTCAAATTTATGCTTCATAGCCAAGTGTGTTTCTGATAATCCACAGCTACAGGATTTAGAGAAGGAAATTGACCAATTAAGTACCGCAACTCATATCATAAAAAATAGTGTATTGGATATTAATGAAATATGTTTGCCTCAAGTTCAAAAGGGTAAATATTTCCGGCAATCAATTCACATGCATTTTATGCATGGATATGATATGCATGTTGTTATTATTAGAAATGGTATAATTTTCTCAAAACTTTCCTTTTATGTCTCATTCATTAATCATGCTATACATAAAGATACTTTTTATGGAAGAAGTAATCCAATGTTTGCCAGTTTAGAGCATATTCCTGTGTTCTTCCATCGAAACTTTATTTTGCTGTCTTTCCTCTCTATGAATTAAGATGATTCCTTTTGAAGATAAATAAATTTGATGCTATGAGAGAATTGAACCATGATATTCTGCATATTCATGGAAAATTTGAATGCCACCTAACCCCGAAACAGTGAAGAGTACGTACTCCTACTAACTCTCATGTAATGTTTTGTAGCTATTCATCAACTACAGTGTGACCTCAAGTCTACGCAAGTTTCTTTGGCGCAAGCAGTAAGGACTGCTAAAAAATATAATGCAGAATCCCAAACCTGTAGACAAGAATTAAAATCATTAAAAGTTCAGTGTGCAAATCAAGAAATTACAATATCCTCTCTTAAGTCTGAACTCCTTAAAAAAAACAAACATGTTGAGCTTTTACAAGATCAGCTATCACAAGAAAGAAATATGTGTACTTCCATAGGCTCAACCCTTGCATGTATGCTGTGGAGAGCTTGTCGAGAGTCTGAGGTTGTGAACTCAATGTTGGCTTGGGTAAGAAGAATATCCAAAAAGCATGCCCTCCTATTTTTTTCCTTTTTATGACTGTCACGAAAATGATATCATGACTCTTTGTCATGATATCATTCAAGATAGCGTGTTATAACATGCTATCTTGAAACCATCCTTTGGCTTCCCTCTGGCAAAAAGGTATTATTTTAGTACTTATTAACCCTCCAATAGTCAATGGGAAGAAGTTGTCATTCAAGGTAATAATCATGCTCTCCAAACACGATCAGTTTAATGGCAAATATTGGCAATGAACTCTACTACATGTTGAAGATACCTACATACTCAACTGTGTTCATGTTATAGACCAATATCACAATCTTCTTGATTTGAGAGCCTTTAATCATCCTCGATTTCTAACTTCTGTCCTCTGTGGAACAACTCAAGGGTCATTGTAAGTAAGATATCACAATCTTCTTGATTTGAGAGCCTTTGAATCATCCTCGATTTCTAACTTCTGTCCTCTGTGGAACAACTCAAGGGTCCTTGTAAGGCACTTCTTTTTATTCATATTTTCAATTTATTTCATTCATTGAGTCTGTATTGTCAGATGAGCTGTGTGCTAAATCATCGTCTTCTCCTCCCTTTCATTATATTTTGTTATATGTACCTCCCTCATATTCTTCATACACTGTAAATGTTAGTATACTTCATTTTAATATAAGTTGACAGTTGTTCATGCTATTAATCAGCATGGGTCATTATTAAAACTTAAGCAGGTACGAGTAAAGTATAGTTAGAATTGTTTAGAAACAATTTTTTCTGTAGTTCATGCCAATTTTGGTTTTTATGTGGCTAGAAAAGTATATACTCTGTATCCTTACTATTTGGTAATTAGGTTCATTTCTCTAGAACAGCATATTTCTTATTTTGCTCTACCTACCTAAATAAGGAGTTTCTCCAAGAATGGCCGAAATCATTTGTATTCTTAGGATTACTTTATGGTAGCCTTCAATTTCAGTAAGACTTGTTAAAAATATACCTACATAAGTGAGTTGCTTTATTGGTAATCTTTTTGCATAAATGTATGTTCATTGGTACTTCGGTAGAAATGTATACACTAGTTACATAATTTTAGTTTATCATACCTATCACCCGAGTATGCAATATTAATGCTGCCAATGTAATATTTTGGAGGTAGGTAGTTGTTCATATTTTTTTTCAATTGTTATGTTATCAGGCATCTTTTTATTTATTTTTTTGTTTTTACCCCTTCATGTCCATAAATTCCAGTATTTAGTTATAACAAAAGGAATTAAGTATCTGATTAAGTCTAAAGGAGCATTGTTGAGTTTTCTTTCACCTTTATATCAAATATTGGATGAAAAATGCATTTGGGATTAGCACTTGCATTACAATGATCGGATATGGAATTAGAGCATGTTGTGCATTATGAAAAGGCTTCATCATATCAATGACTAAAACTCATTCAAGCATAATTTTATCTCTAGTGTGAAAGAATATGATAAATTTTCAACTGCTATTGAAGGCTGTTATATGCATGCATGCATATATTTAGTTATAGTACTTGAATTTAATAGTATGCTACCTTAAATTTATACTATTATTTAGTATCCCTGCTTTACTAACATACTGTATTAATTTAAATTTTATCTTACTAAGTTCCTATGTAAACTGATCATTCATGAAAGCAATGAGTAAGTAGTGACTCAATTCTTTCTATTTTTTCCTATACCCGTTTTTTGATTTTTTCTACGTAGTACAAATTTCCTGAATTCCTCAAAATTGCTACTGGGACATTGGAGAGTTTCACTAACACATATATAATTGAGAGCAGTGAGGTCTCTATACCAGCTGCTGGAAGTGAAGAAGGACACTTTGTGGCTGGAATGATCGGGACAGTTACTAACATGTCAGCCACTCCCTCAGGTCGGGAAATATTGCTTGGCAATGAGTGTGGGCAACAGCTTCTTGCATGTATGGTTGAAGCATTAGCCTTTATCCCTGCTCCTCATGGAGACTATCTAAGACGGTAAGTTTTGATTTGGCCTTCTATAGATGATAAATATTGTTGTTGAATTGAATTTGTATATTTATTTTTTGGTGTGATTTTAGGAGGATGTATCTTACACTACTTCTATATTTACCAACCATTCTATAAGGTATCTCTTTGGAGCATAATGTCAAGAGTTATTTACATGAGAGTAGAATTTTTATTTTTGCTTTGTGAGAACTCATCAAGTAATCATGCTCCATACAGCATTTTTCACCCTTATTTTAGCCTTCTAATATTGGCATTAAATTTTCCAATAACTTCAGGTTTTATTCATCTAAAGTATTCCTCTTAATGGCTCATCAATTGATGAGCCTATTAGTACAATGGAGATGGTGCCCTGTTCTGGGTTGGGTGAGCGTGTATTCTCACGTGGACTACCCTGAGACAGACTCGGTTGCTCCATATCATAGCTGTTCAAGCTACATTTGGCTGGCAGTTAAATTAACTTATCTCTTGACATCTTTGAAGCACCTTTTAATTGATACTAACATCTGTTTTCCTCTCCAATCTTCATGCTTCATGCTGTCTTTCTCCTCCAATGGGATAAATAGAATGTCGGTGCATTTACAAGTATGCCTCTTGAGCAACCTCTATAAGTTAATCAAGCCACATTTTTAGCATATCATTTAATCTCTCTATAGTCCAATTTGAGAGATTGAAATCCAACATCCAAGAAAAAATAAAAATTGAGTCACACCCTAGGCCACTGTTCAAACAGGTTTCATAACATATTTTGCTTTGTACCAAAGAAATGACTACTAGTAAGTTGGTGCATGCGCACAGCTGTCATTCCATATAATAGTGAATGGAGCATTTGATTTGGCTTATCTATATATAATATGTGGTCGGACCATGAAGGTTGAACAGGATGCTATTATTTTATAATAAACTGACTTAACCCTTTGAGTGTGGCATGAAGTGATATCATGCCATGGGTACCATGAGTGTTCCAGCTTTCACTAGTGGGCCTAGTGAGTGCTGGAACACTCATGGTACCCTTGACATGATATCACGTCATCGACACCAGCATACAGACAAACATGACGTGATATCACGTCATGCCGCAATCAAAGAGTTAAGGTTATGAAGAATATTGTCTTGCAATGAAATAAATATTTATCCTAGATTAAGCGCAAGATGCTTGGTAATTATCTCTTTAAAAATGCCATGACATTATCAATATGCAAACTTGGATTTTTCATGATGCACTCCTACCTGATGGAATAGAAAAATTCTATGGGCCACTGTTTAATAATTTTCAGCGGGTGGATTGCCTCAAATATCTGTGGCACTTCATCACTATACAATAAGTGCAAGTAATCTTTATAAATGAAATAATAGCAAGATTCATGTCTGGTGTGCTGGTGGCTCGCTGCCTGCTTTTCTTGGGAAAACCAGTGGACAGATTATTATGCACTTGGGTTTTTGAATGCACTAGTTGGTCATAGACTAATTTAAAAAGCCTCAGGGGCACTAAGTGCCATTAAGGGCCCTTTGTTAGTCAACCATCACTTACATGTGGGCAAATCATGCATAAATGCACCTAATGGTTGCATATAGCTTGAAGAATGCAGCAATTCTTTTTGATATACCTTTTGAATGTTGATTTGATGACACATGCATTATAGGAGTGATATTCCATAAGGTTTCGAACTCCATACCTTAAGACTATTGAAATGAGAGAACTAATAATTGAGAGTAGTACCTAACTCTAAATATTCATCATGTTTATTAAGGTATGTATGCACGTATATAATATGGGTTCACCTAGTAATAACTAATGATTTTTAGTTGCCATATTACTTACAGATTACTCCTGATGGCAGTGTACAATGTCATCATAGAAGAGGCAGGATTTAAATTTCTCCTGAAGTTAGGGAGAATACCAATTGCTGTGGGGAAAATAATTTTAGGACAAGAGGAAGAATGTGTAGCTCTGTCTCTTCATATACTTGCCATGTTCACATCATCAGTTCAACTGCCAACTTTAAAAGAAACTTGCAAACATGTAAGTAAGCATCATTGCACTGTGGCTCTTTTAGTAAACCAACGGATGTTTAAGGAATCAAATGCTATTTCCATTTTAATGGAAGATGACAAAGAAAATGTTTCTTGTATATGTACTTTTCTTTACTTTTTTGTTATAATGCTTATTCCTTTCACATTCTTTTTTATCTGTTAGTGGAAAATGAAGTCAGTTTCCAGCATTTTTAGGCATTCTTCCCATTTACTTTTGACTGAAAAAAGTGAGCATCCTTGCTAATGATAAACATGAATATGCAAAAATTACTCTAAAATTATAATGTCATCTCCTTTCCTTATCTTGTCCCTGTATTAGCCCGACCATCCAAACCCACATAGCACAGAATATTTGCAAGATATCTACAAAATCACTTCCATGTCTACACCTAATATCTTGAAAATGATTACAAAAATCTTGTAAACATTTTCTAGACACTTAGTAGATATTTGAATGTCCCCTTTTTTAATGTCCTGTAGTCATCATCCTTAGATATTTTCTTACTAAGCATCCCACGGGACTTCGGTTTTCCTAGGCACGGCACGTAATTTTTTCTAAGTCCAATGAAGGTCTTATAGAGACCAAAAAATAATTGATGCAGACTAATGTTCATTCGATTCAGGAGGCCACAAAACGCTTTTAAGCAATATTTGCAGACATATATTTCTACATGGCAGTTTCTACATAGTTGATTTCGATTATCAAGATATTTAGTAAACATTTTTTAAACATCTTAAATATCGAAGACATTGAAGATCTTGTGTGGATATCTTGTAGATATTCTGTGCTATGTGGGAAGATAGATTTGTATGCTCAAACATTTCTTCAGTTCATCAATCTGGGGTAGAGTATTCCATTGTATGTTAATAAAGGAAGAGACTACTCCACAGATAAAGTTTCTAACCTTACTGCCTACTGAAGTATATACATTACATATGTTGGCTGCAAATCATGGAATTAACTCACCGTTTGATTTCAGGTTAATAATGAAACATATAAGAAATTAATAGTAAAGAGTATAATAATTGAGGAGTCATTTAAAGTAAATCAATATTAAGATATTCAACTTCTCCTTGCTTGGAGAAAAAGGTCAACCTACATTTTCAGGTTTACTAAGTTACCCCCTTGCCTGTGTTGGAATGAGAGAGTAAATTATTGATAACGAATGAGAAAGCTGCAGCTGATTTCTTTAGATTGAGCATTTCCAACAGCTCTAACATTGGTCTACCCATTTCTTATAAGTCCTCTACCGGAAATGTGCTTCAGGGTACTTTTCAGAGAGGGATGAACCTTAGGAATGGACCTCTTCATTTCAGACTTGATCCTAGGGAACAAAAAGAAGTCTAGTGGTGCCAGTTCGTGGTTTAATGAGGGATGAGACAGTGTTTCTTTGGTATTACAGTCAGAAACTCTCACACCAACAGTGATGTGTGTGTGGGCACTATTGTGATGGAGAATCCAACCATAGGAGATGTTCAGATGGATTTGTGTGATCTTCTTCTAAACCATTTTAGCATTATTTTATAAAAAGCAGAACTGATGTTCATTCTGGCAAGTACAGAGAACATTTGCCTTTTAGGAATGAAGATACCATTGTAACTTTTATCTCATTCATGCCTATTTAGACCATGGGGATTGTGTGATGTAACACTCAGAACTCTATTTTTTGATCTTGGGGTTGTACTAAAAAACTGTAGTTTCCTTGCCAGTTATCACTCACTGAGGTCCATTTAAGGACCACCACTTAGCACTGTGTCTGAAAGTTCTGAAGAAATTGTCCTTTTGTTCTGAAGAAATCGTCCTTTTGTTCAGTCAAAATCTTGAGAATCATCTTGCTGCAATGAGTGCCATACAGGGAGGTGTGGAGTGCTACACTGAGTATGCAATGGCAGACATGCTAAGAGTGATTTGTCAATGCTCAAGTGTCATACTTTGAAGAGTGTTGCATCCGAGGTTTCCATGACATTGATTAGAAGATCCTTTCTCCATCATTTCTGGGTCTTCACTGCGTGAACTGAGCCTTGATTATGACAGTTTCTCTGGTGATCGAACCAGCAGCTACTGGTAAAAGCTTTTTATATAGTGTTTCCCACTCGCTTGCTGCTTTTTGATTGGTTCTCTCCTTGAGAACTGTCTTCCCAAACTCTATGCGGACGTTAACGATCTCCCCTGTTGATGTTGTTGAGCATATTTGCGATTTCATTAATTTCCTACATTACTTTGGAGTAGTAGACTGTCGTTCCTACGGAAAATGTTCATTCTAAGTTGTCGTCTTTACGAAGCAAACCGTTGGTCTCGGTCAACGCGGTATCTAAATTTTATGGTAAAAGAAATGATATGAAGAAATTACGTACCTTTATCTCCATCCCCATTGAGACAAAAAATACCTTTGACGAATTTTACGCAATTACGAATTTTGACTCATATTCAACCGCATTCATGCCGGCATCCTCAAAGTTGCATGGTAAATCATGAAGCTTTGCCACCCTTACTGTGGCCGATAACTTAAGAACTACCATGTAAACAATGGATACTTCGCATAAGCTATTTAGCTAGGTTGGTGGTCCCATTGGGTTAGTGAACCTCGGAGGGAATATTAAGCAAAGCATAAGAGGTGGAAGGGAAGAAACGAAAGATAAGGACTTTGTTCTCCAATTTTACCCCTCTTTAACATGTCGTGCATCTATTGTCCCTCCCAAAGTCACCAGCCCAATAGGGGGTCCTACACGCTCCACCCAGCTAATCCTCCCACCCTGCCAGCTTCCCGGCCTTTTCTCCTTCGCCCACTCCATTTTCCCGTCCCTAGCTCCCAAACCCCTTTCCAATTCCCCGCCCCGCTACGAGAAGTAAATAACACAAGAAAAATTTCTGTGCGTGTTTACAACGGTGGGTTCAGGGTTTTAGGCTGGTTTTTATCCGGGAATAGGTTGAATTTCGGAGGATGCACTCCCTGGAAGTCGTTGACTCGAAAATAAAGTACTGAGAAGGGTTGCACTATGAATTTCGTTCAGAGTATTACAAACCCTTTCCCTAACCGGTGCTCATAAAGGAGGCATTTGCTATCACATATCCATTTGTATTTTATTGCTATGTTATTTTATGGCTCGGCTTCACCGACAGCAATAAAGGGTTGATCGTAGATTGTGTAAAACTTGAGATTAAAAATTATTTGATGGGTGAAATTCAACACGAAAAGAAGAAATCAGGGGATACCTATCACCTCTTTTCTGTCTCGTTATCAATATTCATCGTTAATATTGAAGATAGATGCCAAAAATATGAAATGTTCTTATAGTCAAACGAAGGTTCACGTTGCAAATAACTAAAACGTCTGAATAATTGGGAACAGTCCTCCAAAAAGGTTTCTTCATTGAGGCATTTTTACTTCCCTACCATTGCCTCTCCTACCTCCCTTTTCTCGGAGCAGCACGGCAGCACCGCTTGGAGATATGAATCAGGGTTCTCACTGCGCGACATATTTAAATTTCTGACGCTGTGAGACTGATCGCTGGCGACAGAAATTGTAAAAATTTTTTTTGCAAATTCCGTTAAGAAAACTTACCTGTCAGTGGTCATTTTTAACCTGTAGAAAGCGGAAACAATTTCCCTTTAAAAAAGGCGAGGATTTCAAAGCCTCAGCTGGTTGGCTGACTGGACTTAAAGCACGTTTCAACATTACCGCCCTGAAGATTTGTGGCGAAGAAGGTGCTAAATAGAATAGAGAAAATGATGCCCATATATATAATATGTAGGTTATATCCGATAATGAGTAAATTTTGTGGCGTATATTGTTTAATAAATGTGATCGGCGTACATGGAAAATGAGCTACACAAGTCAACTGATGAAAGTTAATGTTAAATGAAAACCCTTATTTACTTAACTGATTACAGTTTAAGTTGATGGCATTGTGAGGTAAATGATAAAAGTGACATCCGAACCCTGTAAGGTATTCTGAGAAATACAAAACCAGAAGTGCGAACATTCAAACAAAAATGGTCGTTTTCCGAGCAGGTTCGGTGCAATGCGTGACTTAGGCAACTTTCTCCTTCTATTCCTCTTCGCCCCTGTTTTATAGGTGTATTTTTACGCGGTGCAAATGAAACTTTTGGGGAGCTAACAAATTCTTTAACCATTAGCAAAGGTGTTATCGATTCAAAGTTATATATTACGACAGTTAAAAAATAACGAATAAGTTTAAGAGTTTACAAAATTTGTCTCTGTCGAATTTAATCGTTAATCCCAAGAATTATTAGTGAAGTCACCCGTCCGCCCAGCGATCGAGGATAGTATCCGGCGTCCTACTGCCTTGTGTTCAAACCTGTGCGGTTCCTTGTCACGAGAACGTTCCGTATGAAGGAGCATATGCACGGCACTCATGATAAGGGTATCATATTTTATTGCATGGACCAGTCGCTAAAGAGTAAAAAAAACGCAAGTAGCATGCCATAATATAAATTGCAATTATATTTTGATAAAATGTACATTTTTGTCTTGGATTACGTTATGTTTGCTGTCATTTTGATATGGATTGATTCTTCAACCCAATTTCATTAATTTTGTTTTTTTTTAACTATGTGCTCTTGGGCGAAGACGCGCTTGCTTGCGGGCGACCCAAAAGCGAGCGTCTCGTCACTCGTGGCAAATGAGTGGGCTCCTCTAACGAGGTCTTTCAAGGTCAAAGCTCCGGCTCAGCTATGAGTGAATAGATTGAACTATGAAGTGAATAACTACAAGTGAATAGATACTTTCCGTGCCGAAATATGGGAAAATAAAATAATAATATGCCGATTTTACTGAAGTTTCTCTCATTTCTGTCGTTTCATATCATAAAATCGAATCAATACCTCCACCGGGGATCGAAACAACCTTGCATAAAATGGTTACATCGTATTTATATGTATCCAGTAATGATTCTATGAGAATACTTGAGGGACTGGCTAGGACCACCAATTTACCTTTACAAATCAAATTTTATGTAAAATCAGTACACCAATATCGAGATTTCTCTGTTTGTATTTCGCGAAATTATAACTGTGTCAGCAGTAGAGCAGTTTTCCGTGGCATTAATTATGCTCCCGACTTCATGAATTTCCCGGCTTGCTACGATTAGGACAAGAAATAGCGTGATGCGTGATTTTACAATCCCAACATAGAATATGTCTGCTGGATTTCATATCTATGAGATTATTTATATCTCATCGGTTTACTCTAAAAATTTGCCTTTGGTGTCTTCTGTGCCTTATGAAAACCGTAGGTACTCTTAAGGTAAGAAATGAAACGTTGAGTTCGACGAAAAATGATTCTCAGCTCATTTCAAGAGCGTCATTGATAAGGAAGCATATAACTGTTGTTGTTGTGTTAGCCATGTGTATGCAGTTTTGCTGACCATTGGTTCTTGTGTACATAGCCGGATGATGCGACGGAAAAACTGGGATTTTTCTGGATGGAATCCATTCAGACTACGGCCGACATTCGAATTCTCTGCTCTGCTACTGCTTCTCAGCTGTATTTCATTCCTTGCAGAATGTCTCCGATTAAAGTTTGCCCACGTGTAAAGGGTAGGCCGTTTATTAATGTTCGCAAACCCATACGGATGTGTAGGCGGTGGATGTTTGCATACATTCCAGATACTTTTGCGTCATTGGTTGATGTTAGTGTGCATTTATCTCCTTCTTTCGGCCGAAAAGATGAAAGAACTGCGCTTAAAATTATTCCTGGAATCTCTACACTTTCGTCTGATTATGGATATTCCCCAGGGCAGTACTGAGAAGACGAACACCCGTCATCGGCTTGATAAGAAGCTCGGACTCGAGAGAGATATAAACAGCTATTCATATGCAATCGCAAATGATGTCGTTCACTGCGAGAGATTTTATTTATAATCTCCACAGAGTTCAAGGGTCAGCGAGAGTGATTCAAAGCTAAGATTTTTCTTAGTACCCCGCGGCGCATTTCAACGAATTATAACTCTATCTTTAAAAAAACAATGCTCAATGACGACGTTATATCCTTTACATTTCTTATTTTTTTCATAATTTAATATTCTGAATAGAGCGCGTAGTGATTGCCTTTTGTCCCAATGTTGGTCATTAATCTCATAAACCCTTCCCAATCTGATTTTTTTAAGCGAATAATCAAGGTTTTAATTTCAATTTATTAGGTTGTAGGTGTAGGGGTGGGTGGTTTAACTATAATATTCTCAACAAATATACTTCGTCTAGCGCCAAAACGCCAGAAAATTATAGCGTATGTTCACTTCTCAGCCACTGCTTTCAAAGACAAGCTTAGTGTAAATAACGTACTGATTGGGTGTTTGATTAGGTGAATTAATTACGCAATAACTTGTATTCACGGGAGTCTGGTGAATCTAGACATTTCTGACCTCACTAAGAGATTAATAGCCATCGGATGAAGACGAAGTTTCTACATGTGCTCTGGACTGGTTCAAACGTTGGGTAAGAAAAATTCCAAGGCTAGTTCGAGAAAGGTCAGCGAAATGTCACGACTGGAATAATTTCCTCGATACGGAGCTAGCTTCCTTCCTTACGAGTCATTTCTGAGGATTGCAACTGCTTATGCATAGACTTCCATCCCCACCTGTCTTATCTGGCGATGACAGATGTAAACATGTTTGCTGGAACTAAACTAAACATGAGAGAGATGTAACGGCTTCATTGTATTCGGGAAATGTTTCTTTTCGTAGTATACATATGCATTTATATACGTCGTAAACAAGTTTGAATTGTTTGTTTCATATCACAGCTACGCATATTTATACACTGCATGTTACCTGAAGGCTTATTGCGATTATTTCTAATACATTGGGCAGTCTTCATATGACGATGTGTTTGCTCAGAAAATCCATCAGTATTTTAATCGATGGCACGGTTATGACCAAGAAAGACAGCGGTGGCTCTTAGGGTATATGTAATCTTAAGGTGCTCTAAAGGCGCCAATCGATCAAAACTCTTCAGCATATTCATGTCGCCACCTTTTTTGGAAGAAAGAAATTTTGCGAAGATGAGTGCGTACGAGTGTAAGTACAGCAGTGGAAACCGATGCGAAGATTAGTTTGTTGCAGTGCTCCACTGTACTGTCTTCCACCAAATACGATTTGCTCACAATGTCTTCGCCAGAACATACTCTCATAACTCGCCTATTAGTTCTTCTTCAATGATTCTTCCCATTCATTTCTCCGTCCATCATAGTTTTCAAGAGGTTGTTGTGTCGCCAAATGCGTTCAATCATCTCATCTCGTTGTCTCAGAGTTTTAAGTATTCTCTCCAAGTCCATGACGGATTTCTTCATCGGTGATTTTCTCTATATATTTGATCTACATCATTTTGCAATAACACCACATTTCCGTTGCTTCAAATCCTCTTCACTGTGTCGCTGTTATTTTCCAAGCTTCTCTATCAGCTCCAATTATACGTTTTAATGAAGTGCTTCATTACCTTCAAACAATCAGGGTGTGACCGCTGTTATTAACCAAGCTTCACTGCCAGCTCCAATTATATGTTTTAATGAAGTGCTTCACTACCCTCAAACAGCATGGGTGTGACCGCGGTCACGCCCATGTACGCGTGTAATTATCAAAGTTCCCGCGAGCCCTCTAAGTGAAATTGACGAAAACTGAGCACTGGTTCTCGTTTGGGACTGTTGGTTGGTCGGTTACTCCAGGGAGGCACAAGACAAATAAGGTCTCTTGCGACTCTGAGGTTGGTCGGATGGCGAGAGAGAATTATTCGAGGAATTGAGGAAGGGTGTGGAGAAAACCGGCGTTGTCATATGCCCGAACAAAACAACAGGCGCTTAAAGTGACACAACGTCCCACACAAAGGACTGAGTACTTCGCATGAAGTGCTCTCCACATTACACTGAAATAGGAATCAGGATGTGACTAAAATCAGATTATCTTGGCCATTGCCAGCATTCGAATCTAGGTCATTCGTTCGGGAAGGCAGTACACTATGCGCCATAACCGGTATAACCTTCAACCTTCGGTGTTATAACAATTCAAAATGTTACGTACATTATATTTTTTGTTGCTTTTAGGGTATGTACCTAGAGCATTGAATAAATCCTTTCATTCATTCATTCATTGGTGGGAAGGGGTAATCGCAAATGATGCTAATTTAAACGAACCGGTATGTATCTAAATGCATCGCCGGAGTATTCAACACCACGGAAGGACTGTCGCCGAGTATGCCACTGCGAAAAAGCATGAATCTTGTCCCAAGGGTATGGATAAGACGATGAGAGAAATTACCATGGGATGACTGAAATTCCATTCAGCGTAATAGGAATATTTTTTTAAATAACCTCATATAAATTATCTATTCAAAGTATCTCAATAAATTTAAGATGGATTAAGCATCTGCATGGATGAAGGTCATAGCCTCGTAACACCTTGCGTGTAAATGCGTATTCCTAAATACAGATTTTTCATCAGTTCAGTTATTTTCCCATCTCAGTTTTCTTAATGTTGACTTCATCTCTTGCATCTCCAATCCTTTTTTCTCGGTTATATTTGGCCCAAACTATTGTATTCACGGAAATATTTCTCCGGCCTCTGGCTAAAAATATCTCAAATTATAATTGCAAGGCTAAACTGTCTATACGCGCTTCATCAATCTTAGGGGTATTTCAAATTCTTTCACTGAGGTTTGGCTCATTGGGTGAGTCCCTTGGCCTATTATGTTTTCTGCAGAAGGGCTAACGGATTTCATTTTAAGTGTTTCCGTACAGTTGTTCTCCTTTGGAAAAGAGAATTCGATTTAATTAGCCCTTCGATAAAATGGTGAAGAAAGTATTAGTGTGTGGTGGCCGACTCGCAAAAAATAACCCATTGCAAACTATCTTCTATGTATGTATTATATTTATGTATATGCTTTGTTTATTTATGGCTGCGTGATCTTGGATTCGACGGTGCCAGGCATTACTTTGTGAAATAGTTTTATAATGCAGCCCTCGTGTCTGGAAAAGTCTCGTAGACAAATTTCCGCCAGTGGTGAGGACTATACCATGTTGACTCGAGCTTGAGAACCTTTTTTCAGAGGATCTCTGCTCTACAGTTAGTTATTCTGGGATGAGACCGAAAACTGAGGAGAGGTTGGTGAGGGAAATATCATTTGGGACACGGGGGAAAATGGAGAAAAATCCAGAGTCGCCGTTTGCCTAATCTTAGCTGAAGGTTCCAAGGAGTCCACAGTTTTATTTCCCAAGCAGCGGACGTAGTCCTGCACTTGGAGTGTTCTACACATTGCGCCTTAATAGAGATCGGGTTTCCAATGAAAATTCCTTGCCTTTGGTGGGGTTTGAACTGGACCCTTAAGATAGGTCGCCGATAATCTAGCCATCACTCCTACCCAATCTCATAAACGGATCCCTTCACTTATGTGATCGCGACGGAAAACATTCTGCCGATATTTCTTAAGTTTTCCATTTACTTGGAAAGGCAAAAAGGAATGTTTCATATTTTCATCGTGCAGTGAAACTGTGAACGAATTTAGAATTTCTGAAGTTGTGAAATTTTCCTTCAAAATTGCACTGAGTAAACCCGTCACGGAACACAAATACGTGAATGTAGTTTATAAAATAACCTGTTGTTATCCTATATATGTGTTCTCGCAAGTGTCTAGTCATATACTCAAGGGGTGTATGCACCGTATATACTGGCGTTTGTAATTTTTGGGAGCCATCTATTATTTTCATGTTTGATGATAAACCTTTATAAAATATGCAGAGAAACTAACTCATTAGATAATTTGCATACTGTTGATTTCGTAATTCATTGAGAATTTTCAGGCATTTAGTGCAAAATGACGCCAGTCATTTAATTTAGATTGCCCAGATTTTCTCCTGCATTTTTGGAAGGAAAATTACTTTATTTCCACGATGTCATCCTCTACTCAAGTCACGATCCGCGTTTTTGGGCATTACGGTCCTATAGGGCGGAAAATGTTATGTTCCTGTCATGTTAGGACATTTAAATTTTCTCTCCATTTGTACGGACTCTAAATTATTTGGTGAAATTGTAAGGAGATATGCATGATCGCTCAGTGAAGTTCTTTCAAAAATGTTTTCCCAGTGCTCACACAACCTTTGGAGCGGCCTCTCCGTACGTCTATCCCACCAGTGCCAATCAAGATTGTCTCAGTCACGATAGGGAGCGGAAGATGCACTGGACATGGTAAATAGGGCGCTAGTTTCCCATCCAGTGGCCCTAGGCTTCATTCCGATCTGCGTTGGAGAGTTTTTCATTAGAATTCCAGTCAGTCGCGGGTTGGTTCCTCCGTAAAACCAACCAACTTATCGGTCGAAACGCTAGTCTTCTTATATTTCAGACGAAGAAAATATCTGATTTTGATTTTCTTTGCGTGATGATTTTTTTCTCTCGCATGTCGGAGTAAGGGTTTTCTAAATTTCCCCCATTGGTTAAGATGTCGTGTGGTCTAAGTCGATCTCGTGCCGTCGCAACCGCTCAATTATTGATTTGCGGCACGTCTCATTCTGTGTCGTGACTCCTAGTCGGAATATTTTCTAACCAGGGGACTCTCTACTCCGACGTGAAAACAGATATAGATTACTGCAGACCTCGGGCATATTTCTCTGGAAAAAATAGAGTAGCGTCGAAGGGTACACATTTCACTAGCCACATCTCTTTGTACATTTAGATGGCAGTGGCCAGATTAAGATGTCAACCATCGTCGAACGCGCTGATACTAAAACTTAAGCTCGCAGATAATGTTCTTGTGCGAGTGGATTCATAAAAATTCGTCAGTGAAAATAAATACGTGAATGCAGTTTATAAAATAACCCGTTGTTATTCTACTGATGTGTTCTCTTGTACTCGTTGGGTACATGCATCGTTTACACTGGCGTTTGTAATTTTTGGGAGCATTTTCATGTCTGATGACAATTTGCAGAATGTTGATTTCGTATTTCTGTGAGAATTAACACAAAACGACGCCAATCATTTAATGTACAGAGTTCAATCGGTTCAATTATCTCCTGCATCTGCGGAACGGAAACT
Organism: Ceriagrion tenellum; assembly: GCA_963169105.1. Lineage (NCBI taxonomy): Eukaryota > Metazoa > Arthropoda > Insecta > Odonata > Coenagrionidae > Ceriagrion > Ceriagrion tenellum. The sequence goes on along the minus strand of OY720636.1, from coordinate 55,933,200 downwards.
TGCTTTATTTCAAACTACTTTTACCTGTTATGATGGCGATGTATGATAATGATAAGGCAAGTGCGAAAGTTAACGGGGTTCTGAGTGATTGGTTTGTAATAAACCAGGGGGTGTAAAGCAAGGATGCGTAATGTCACCATGGCTGCTAAATGTATTTATGGATAAATGTTTTAGAGATGCATGTAGTGAAAACGACGGAGTTTTGAATGGAAATGTAAACGAGATAGTTCTACTATATGCGGATTATTCTGTTTTAATATTAGAGAGCCAACAAGGATTACAGAAGCTCCTAGATAAGTTTTGTGAATCAACAGAGAGAATGGAATTGTGGGTAAATGCGTGCAAGACTAAAGTAGTAGTTTTTGATATGGAGAATGGGGAGAATAACTGAATGGTGAAGTAATTGAACAAGTAGATGATTTTGTGTACTCTATAGGTAAGATGTTTGCGAAAGATGGACGGCTATCTGAGAAGACAAAGAGACGTGCAAATGCTGGAAGGAAAGTGGTAGGCAGCATGTGGAGCATATCAAGGAATGAGTGTCTATCTAAGGAAGCGAAAATGAATGAATTAATGGATTTATTCAATGCTCTGGGTACATACCCCTAAAAGCAACAAAAAATATAATGTACGTAACATTGAATTGTTATAAAATAAATACAAAATGAATACCTAATTCAAAATTTGCATATAAACAGACATATTAATTACATGCTCATAAAATAACGGCAACATTTACGTAAAAATAAATAATTTGATTACTGCCGTAACAGGTAACATTTAACTATAACATTTACAACTGATGATGAAGTGAAGACAATGGATTAAAATCGCTGTGCACAAAAGTGTACTTCTCCCCACTTTGTTGTATGGTAGTGAAACATGGGTATGTCAGGATAGACATAAGGGTAGACTAAACGCCGTGGGTGTGAGTTATCTGAGGAGTGTTTGCGGCAAAATCAGGATGGATAGGGTCAGGAATGAGTGGGTAATAAATGAATGTGGGTTAAATGCTCCAGTAATGGAAATATATGAAAGGAGTGTGCGTTGGTTTGGCCATGTTGAGAGAATGGATGAGAGTCGAATAACTAAACAGATATATAAGATTGAAATAAATGGTGCGAGAGGGAGAGGTAGGCCGAGAAAGTAGTGGTTGAATGTGGCTGAGGAAATTCTTAGGAGGAGGAATATTAAGAGTCTTAAAAACAGGAGGGCGTATACGAAGCAGTGTATGGGGGTAAATGAGTCGGAAGGGGTTTGCAAGGATAGGTCAGTATGAAGGAAATTATTGACACAGAGTTAGGTGTAAAATTATTTATTTATTTATGAGTGAAACTTCGTGACTGTGCCTACCCCGGAAGGGAACGGCGTGATTGGTATGTATGTATGTACTTTTACCTAGACTCTAGACGCAGTTGCTCAAAACTAGCTCACACAGACTGCTTACATTCTTTGTCTCTAATATTGAGGAATGAGAAAAACAACGAAAGCCGATATAATGGTGTCCTCTTTTTCATCCGGAGGATATAATAAAAATAAGATGTTTACTGTGGTGGTCCTTTACATTGGACAAAGGGACTTTTTCGGTACAAAAATTAAATGTTTACATAAGATTTAAAATAATTATTATTATTACAAGATTATGTATGTTTATATAGGGAAAAATAAATTAATAATAATAATTACATGATACGCAATATACACAAAAACATATCGAATACCCTACATAATTTCAAATGTGCAACAACTATCTCTTTTCACACTTTCAGTTGAAAGGTATCGGAAATGTGGAATCAAATAATTATCTTTTAAAATTTGATCGAGATTGGCATATTTTTATACCCTCTCATAATTTTGAGCATATGTAAATAATGTGTACTTAAGACAAAATAAAATAATTACAAGAGAAGGATTATGTTCTCTTAAAATAATATCAAGACACTCTAAAAGCACGGTGACAAATTGAATAATTTACTGCTTTCAGATGCACAACAATTATCTATTATCACTTCCTCAGTTGAAATTTCTCAGACCTCCGGACAAAGGTATGACCGCGCGTGTTGCAACGCCTATGCCGTTGTCAGGTTCCCTGTCCTTATTTTTACTGCAAGGTGTAATTAATATGTATAGTGATTAATTGCTGAAAAACGAGCTGAAACATGAATTTAGAACGAGTTGGAACACGAAGGAAGAATGAACGTATTGCTCTGATCACAGCAACGATTTCATCTTCGCAATTAATTTGGAGATTCGTTGTTTGAAGTGATAGGCAACATTATGTAAATGGAGATGGGACATTCAGTCCATCAGTGATGCCGAAGAAAAATTTCTTCTGTAACTGTGCGCTCCTTTGTGATTTTCTATTATCATGCCTCAAGAAATGATTTTGGGATTATATCTAAGTCTGTGGTTTCCGACCTGTTGTAAATGTCCCCTGATGTTTGTTCATGATGGTTTAGTGAAGCCCAATTAAAGATTGAATTATAGTGAAAGTATTAAGCCCGTTTTACTCGGGGTGTGAAATTGCGCCACTTGAATCAGTATATTTTTTCTCAATCTGGCGATCAATAGTAATTTAATTGAAGCAGGGGTTTTTTTGCCACGTCGTGTTCATGCATTCGCGCATGTGTTCTGGCAATTCACCGCTTTACACGATGCAATTTGAAATGGACGTTCGTACACACATCACATTGTGCAATTACATGCCCCGTGTAAAATGATCTCTGGGATCATTTCTGAGCACCATGTTAAGTTAAACTCTTGCGGAGTACATTCTAAGAAAATGAGCTGCATTAGAGTACACAAGTCAAAAAAAGATTGAATTGAACTGTTGATATAAAAAGCCATAAATTGTATCAGCAAGCTTCCGCTCATTGTGAAAAGCTTCAACTTGGCTCATCTTTTTGCCTAATATTCATAAACGAGTTTCAATACATAAGTAGTTGTTCGGGTGACTGTGGAGGCGACCGGCAACCGAGGTCTTTGACGCCATTTTGGGGCCTGTAGGTGGGTCAGTTAGGGAAGGATTAAATGGGGAATGGAGGAAGGTTGGAGAAAAACAGGACGTTCACATCAGCATGTAAATCACACAAAACGCCATGGGAACCACAGTTTAACGTCCACATAGAGTCGTCCCATATGACGTCCCATCCGACGGATGGAATACTGCACTTTAAGTACCCTTCGCACGTCGCTGAAGTAAGGATCGGATTTGGACCTAAAAATCTCCTCCATTTCCAAGATTCGAGCCCGAAGACTACGAAAGAGAGCAAGCATCCGACCCCCCTCTTTACATAATATATAACATTAATACCATAATCAGGGATGGCTTTGGGGATAGGTAGGGCCTACCCAATACATTCTGAGGGCAGACCCGGACTACCCAAAAAAAAATTTCGAGAGAATATAGTTTCCTTCCCTTTTCCCCTTCGAGGCCTGCACACACCGTCACGGGGCACGGGAGCGATATTTGCGTAGGACACGTCTACGTGGCGGGACAGCACTGCACGCCGACCGACGAGATCCCACCCTGCGGGACGCTGGACGCCGCGTATTAATTTCAGTTCGCCGCATGTAGCGTTTCATGCCTGCCGCTAATCTAGTCAGGAGCTATGTTACTATCAGAAATGACGATCTAAGAGCTAATTGAAGTTTTTGAACATTATTCTCCGTGAACATACGTCCAAGGGCACCAAGAGCCTACTGGTATTCTTATCACTACGTTTACCAATCGATCTCAGATCGATCTGACCGGATCAGCTCGGTATGGTAAGCGCAACGGGCTAGTGGGATCGATCTGAGATGTCAGATCGATCAGATTCTACTTCCCTGGTAATGGCGAGTGATGTGATGTAAGATGACATCGTAGCACATCGAAATCTCTCTCCATTGGGCAATTTTGCTCACTTGGAGTGCGACTGAAAATTTCCTACTCTGCACTTGTTTACACACCGGGTCAATCGCGCTTCAACTGATAGATTCAATTATTCAATATCGATAATTCTAGTCCGTGCTGGTAAACTAGGCGATCTGAGTCGGCTCGCCTGGAATTTTCAGATCGGTCCAAATTCAGATCGATCTGAGATCGATTGGTAAACGCAGTACATAAAACCCGAATGGTCCAGTTAAGGGTCGTTGGGTCTGACTAATAAGGCATATTTATTTGCATGTTTAGTATAGCTATTTTATTCATCTCCTGTTTAAAGTACAAAGAGAATTATCCTTTTATTTAATTATATTTGTGTTAAATTTATTATTTGATCAGCATATCGTGTATCCTTGAGTTCCCGTGCATTCCCGTACCGTAAATGATTCTCACGTTATTTTTATAAATAAATAAATAAATAAATTTATTTACAAATAATTTACATTCTGTAATTTCCCTTTGGATGGGTCACAATAAATTTACAACAACAAGGAATATTTTTACTTATTTTTGGTCATAAATCATTCATAAATATAATAATCACAAATAAAAATATACATTTATAAAAATATACAAATATAAATATACATTTTCTCTCTTAGATTCCAATAGAAGACTTACGAGTAATAGCCGAAGCTGAACGAGGGGAGAATAGCATGCTTGCCTTGGAGATACTGCAGAACTTGCAAAAAATTACTTAGATGGCTCTCGGTAAATTTGAGAGGTACTAGTATTCACATTAATGATGACTTTTGTTGCTGGCTGATAATAAGAATTGTTTCTTATTTAAGTGCTAACATTTCCCTTGTAAGGCTTGAAACTTGAATTGCATTTGGTATTACCTTATGTCTTTCCTATTTATGTCATTGAATGTGCACTTCTGTTAATATTTTAACAAAAATAAAAGTCAATCGTCCACTTATGAAGAGCATTAAAACGTGCAATTCTGTCCATTTTTTACTTGTACCTTTGAATAATTTCCATTAACTTTATTTACGTGGATATTTGCGGTGTAGTATCCGTTGCGTATGTATAAGAATTTAGTATGTGTTGTATAAGAATTTCGACTGTTGTACTGTGATTGCGAAAGAACTTCGACTCTGTCCTAAAGTGGCTGCCCTGACGCAGGGGTGGAAAGAAATATAGTCAAACCAACTCATCAAGGTAATTGATCTTCACAAGACGTAACACAACCATTGGAGTCTATATTCCAGCTTTATATCCAACATATATGGCCAGAAAATCTATGAAATATCACTTACTGGATTCTAGATGAATTGTCTGGCATTGCTTCACTGTATGGAGAGGAGTCATTAATGTCGTGATGTCCGTCGTGGACCTCACCTTGACTATGCAGGAGAGGTGAGAATCGAAAAGATGTGTCTGAGGAACAGAAGACACCACGGAACTGTAGAGAACCGCCCAGAACTAAATTGTTCGAACGGCATACGATACTATCTGATAAAACCTGGAAAGATTCATAAAAACGTGCATAATGCCGAAGATAGCGGGCTCTCTTATTGTAATGCGCTCATATGTAAAGCTTTTAGCGCAATAAAATTTGTGTTACGCCCGTTGGTGCCCAGGTTCCTCACTTCAGCATGGTAAATCATACTCCACACCGAACAATCTACGCGTTAGAAGCCGTTTCTGCTCTCAAATTTTAAAAATAAATGCCACTAGAGCATAGTAATTAAAAATGAATAGTAAAATAACTAACTAGCATCAAACTAAATAACTCGCATTAGATAGTGCAGAGTGGAGGGCTGCACCCAACCAATCTTAGGATTGGACGACCAATGATGAATAAAATAAAATATCGATTAATTCTCATGTGAAGTGCCACTCTAATGTGTAGGCTTTCAAAATCGATGGGAGAGCAGATGTATGGTACCATGAAGTATGGAATTTGAAGATACCATAGAGTAAACGATAACGCCATAGAGAATTAATCTAACCAGTAACACCATAATACAAACATAAGATAACACCATCGTTCCTTTGATGCGATGGAAGTGCCTTCTCTGACACGAAAAATTCTTTCCTCACGGAAAAACCCTCCCTCGCGGGGGATCCTTCTCTAAACAGAAAATCTCCATCACCACTGACGATTTCATTTCGGTTCTACGCTAAAAAAATTACTGTCTTGAGCCATTGGTGAGCACCCTAGTAGCGATTTCTCTGCAGTGTTACTAATGACATTTTATTTTCCCATTGAAAAATCGCTATGATTAATTAAAAGATGAATATATTTATTTTTAGAATACATTCTATGTATATAGTTGTTTCTCGCAGTTTCATGAGGAACGCAATTTTAATATATTGAGCGTCATGGGAACGTAATCTGGGCATTAAAGCTACTGAGATTATCTTCTGCGTAGTTATTTGATAATCTAAAGTTATTTTATAACATAAGATTATGATTTCGTTGAAAGTAATCGTAATGATTTCGTCGTTATATATATAAAATGGATGAAAATCGTCAACAAATGTCGATTCGGAAAAACTCCAGCATGTATCATATTCATGAATCTGAAGAAATAAATAAAATAGAGAAGAGGAGATTTAGTTCGTTTGGGAAATTTTCAAAATAACAGCATACATGTAGAAACTTTTCGAACACGTAGAAGAAAGTAGTACGGTTCGCTTTTCCTCTGAAAATCTGAGTCACTGCCTGATGAATGTTCAGAATCTTCAATACTATAATCTATTGTCCTGTGACTAACAAATAGACCCGAGTCCTCCGGAAAATGGACATTGTTTGCATATTTTTAGAGTTAGTTTTGAGGGTTTGGCTACAATGATTTATGACCAAACCCTCAAAAACTAACTCTAAAAAATAGAAATAAAATCTTAAGCAAGCTATTGCGCTTATACATCTACATACTACCTCGCGAGCCGCCGCATGGGCGTGTGGCAGGGGGTGGTAGGTCACCAGCCGTGGAAAGATGTAAAAGTTTTGGAGGTGAAATGGTGACATGTTCTATGAGAGTGTATTTGGAGGAGCTCAGTTTTTATTGTGGTCGCTTATTGTGCTCGGAAAGAGTTTATGTCCCCATCTGTTCGGCAGTGTATCTCTCTTATTTTATCGCATCTGTCAGACCTAGAAATGTAGTGAGGCGTCATGATAATATTCTCTATGTCGCTCCGATACACACCAGTTCTGAATATCTCAAGTAGCCTAAGCCTATCGTGCAGCCTCCGAGTCTCTAGGGGCTCCCACATTAATCCCTCTAACAGTTGCGTAACACTATATGTTCGTACGTAGCAGTTTTTAACGAAGCGTGCTGCTTTTCTTTGTATTTTGTTGATTTTTTTGGTGAAATCTTTATGACCAGGGTCCCAAATGCTCGCGGCGTATTCGAGGTGTGGCCTAACCAGAGCGAAGTAGCATCTCTCTTTTACATTTTTATCCAAAGGCCTTCCTATTATATGCTTAACAGAACCTAGTTTCTCTAATGCTGCATTGCATATGTTTTGTATGTGTGTTCCCCACGATATATCTGAAGTTAAGGTAATTCCAAGATATTTTACTGTATTTGAAGATTTTATGTTTACTCCACCCAGGGTGTAGGTAGAGCTTTTGTGTGATGACTTTCGTAAAGAGTGAACTGTGGTGCATTTACTAATATTTAGTTCTAACCCCCTCTCCTGGCACCACGAATGAACGTTGTTAAGGTCTGATGACAGAACTTCAAAGCCCGCGTCTTCTTTTATTTCACGGTAGATTACTGTGTCGTCTGCAATAATCTTAATTTACTGCTAATTCGAGAACTTACGTCATTAATATAAATAATGAATAAAAGAGGGCCAATCACGCTTCCTTGAGGAACACCGGATGTGACTTCAACCATATCAGAGCTAAAACCGTCAATAACTACTTTTTGTTTTCGATCACTGAGAAAGTCCCTTATCCAGTTCACTATTTTTTTTTATCAACATCGCATAAATACAATTTATAAATGAGTTTTGGCGAGGAACCTTGTCGAATGCCTTCTTAAAATCAAGGAATATCGCGTCGGTTTGCTCATTTGACTCACCTGATTTTAGTATATCATGAAGGAAGAACGCAAGCTGTGTTTCATAGGACCTGCCCTCAAGGAAGCCATACTGACTGCTGTGTAAGAGGTTACGATTATCCAGGCATGCCATAATATTGCTAAAGACATTGTGTTCGAGGATCTTGCATAAAAGTGATGTTAACGATATAGGCCGGTAATTTCCTGGGTCACTTCTACTTCCTTTTTTAAATATCGGTGTGAAATTGGCTATTTTCCAGTCTTGGGGCACCTTGCCTTCGGATAATGATTTGCTAAATATAATTTCTAAGAATGGTGCAATCTGTGGCGCTAACTCCTTGAGCACGCGTGCAGGTATTCCTTCTGGACCTAGGAACTTCTTACTTTTAATCGAACGCAGTTGCTTAATTATTCCCTCACGCTGAATTGTTATGTCCGCCATCGGCTCGTTAACGTTCGGAATGTCTAATTGGTGTATTTTGTCATCCTTAGCGAAAAGGGGGACTAATTAAAACTTAATACAATTCTAAAAAAAAACTATACGAATGTTAGAGTTTATTTTTTACGATATCATGCTTAAAAAAGGAATAAATTGTAAAAATGAGAATCGTTTAGTTCTTATATTTTTTTGAAGTTACTGAAGGCTTCTTTAATATTTTGAATAAAAAAAACATGGGAAATATATTGAATATTGCGATCCTAAAACTACAGATCTGGATCCAGAATATAACAAAACAGGTGGTCAACTTACTGCAAAGACATTACCTATTATGATACTTTATACCACACCTTACAGCTATATACAGCTCTCGCAAAAGTCTATGGCGTTCGGATGCGCGGCATTTGTGTTGTTCGCGTCAGACAAATTCCATTATTTGAAATTCACTCATGCATGGCACAAATGCCATATCTTCGCTTTCCCCTACGTCCCTTTTCCCTACCCCTTCCTCCAAACTTTACCCCTCCACGACGTCGTCTTCTGCGAATCCGAACGCCATAAGCTTTCGCGAGAGCTGTACCAGTGAAATGTGCAATAAGTAAGAACATCTAAATTAACCAAACATTTTAAATTTAGCTGGGACGGAGGCTTCCGCAGTGATTTATTGAGGTAAGTTTATTTGGGTTTTTCCCGCATTGATTCATATTAATGGACAACAGTTTCGCTAACGTTACAGCTACCATCGTCAGGACCAATCAACAAGGGAAAAGCCCGAATAGACTGACCTAATTTTAAATTAATTTGTCCTTAATTAAATGGAACCCATTTACATCATTATTCATAGCTCTTATTTACAAATTATACTGGTAAAAAACTTTTGTAATAATAATGAAATAATACAGATAAAATCAGTACTGGTAGTGGTGGTGGTACCATTTTGATACTACCTACTCTTGATGTCCTTTATAGAGTAGCGGTTTTTTCTTTGCTCACTTAGCTAAGCCAATTTTTCTATAACTTCACTGTTATGAATGGATTTTTTAAATGTCTTTTTCGGAAGAAAGCATATGCATGTCAGAGAGCCAGACATCTTCCATGCTGCTTCTCTGCCTATTTCACAATTCTTAATCTGCTCATAACCCTCTCTGCTAAGCAACTTGTTGCTGGCGATGCCAAAGTATCTGATATAACATCGTTAGGTAAGGAAATCCAGAAATATTTAATAAACACCTATATGGCCCAATGAATCCTTTCTTGACCCATTGATCCAGAAACTTTTGTTCTGCTATATTAGGATTGTAATTGGACCGTCAGGCTTGTCGTCACAAGAATCTTGGGTGTCACTTTCGTCATTAATTTGGCTCAGACTCTCATCACTCAAGCTCAGCACATCTGATAAATCAATGCTCGGGTAGCTAACTTTGTACAGTGGACTAAAAAAATTAACTTCTTCACAAAGTTCTTCACCATCGATTCCGTAATCCTCACACAGGTCACTGACGAGAATCGGCCTTAAGGTGGGATCAATATTTTTAATAGCATTGAGTAAACCATCGTAGCAAAAATAAATCGTATTTGTTTGGCAATATTCAGAGAACTTTCTGGAAACCGATTCCGAGACTGAAGAGTTAAGGAATCAAGGATGAAAATATACTTCTAATCTTATTTTCACTTATTTCCCTTCTGATCCTATTTAGAATGCATGTACACATATATTTTAACCTTTTCCTTCGTCCTCCGAACGCGGGTGCGCTCGTGAAGGGAAAGGGGTGGGGGCGGGGAGCGCTGGACGTCAATATTATTAAATATTTATGATAAACTAATATAGTTTTACCATTAAAAAACTGAAAATATCATTATTCTATTACATCCAGCTCTGCTACTTTGTCTAATTTCAACCCATCCGTAAAAATAAACTTACGAAGAAATAAGAAAATATTTTTGAATTGAAGGTTTCATATGTCGAAATAAAGTTACTTATCGAAGGGGAGGAGGGTACGAGGGGTTGCGATAAATGCTACGGTTGATGACTAAGGGAAAGTGGGAATAAAAAAATCACCGTAAAAAGTAACGTGCAGAGTATGCACGATCCGTAAGTCTAAGCCTTTTGAATGTACTGCGATGTAACCCGTTTGGCAGATGTTGGGAGGAGAAGGCAGGAATAAGACTGGAGGGATGCTGAGTCAGTTATGCTACTGGGATGCGTTCGAGGATCTTATGGTAGCCTCGACGACAGCGCGGTGCCGCAGCCAAGGAAGAGTATAGAGAGACGCGACCGAAATAAATTAAGCTTTCGGCTGGCTGAATGATTCTCTATAACTGCATGATGTCTTTCTATACTAAACTTAACGCTTAACATTCATTCATCGTCATAACCTTTCGATACCTGTATAAATTACTGTAAACGGGTGAAAATATTAACATTTAGTGAATTTCTTTATGCATTTTTTAAAATTTCCCCAAATTTTTTATTCCCCCCAAAATTTTTTTCTATGGCCCAACTTGCACCATACATCGCCCCTGTGGGTGGCCCTGAATCAAGTTATAATATCTCCGTTTGTTGGAGAGACGCAAGTTATAGTATTTTTAAAAGATATATCATAATCAGTTAAAAGATATTCATGAGTATATCAATAAAGAATGAAGAATGTTTTCGCTTTCGCGTAATCAATATAAATCAAAGTAGGAATGGTGAGAGCCTTTTTTCGAAAGTGGACAGTCATAGTATATCTAACTAATTTAGGCAATGCGTTCTTATCTCATAAAAGATGGATAAAAAGGGGCTGTCGTGGATATTATTCATTTTAAAATTAGCGCCCTTCGATTACGAAAATGAGCGATCATTTCGATTCAGGATATCGAATTCAACTTCGATTTGCCACTGTACATAAATTTATGGATCGAGTCGATGGCGACGTCTGCTTGTGCAATGCCCTCATAGTATATATTAATTTTTGTACAGTCGGATTAATTATTTATCCAATTTCGAGTATGCACCAGACAGTAAATCAGTGACAAAATGTCCTTGTTGGGGGCCCTTGGTGCAGCTGTTTTCCGTAGTCTGACTAGACCCGAAGACAACACTAACAAAGTATTAGAAGTGAAACAAGAAAACTATAGCTCTCTAGTTGTAATAAATCGCCATGATTCTCTCGTCTTATATGGAACCAGGGAGGGGAAGTACGATGTGGTTCTTCATCTACCGGTTTCTGTCACTCTATACAAAGCCTTTAGGTAAGCTTCATCTGTTGGAGGTAAAGGCTGAAATTATATATATATATATATCTTGTGTCCAAAGTATTGCAGACTGCCTGTCAGATTGGTCGTAACTAGCTCTTAAGGAGCATTGTGTGCCCTTTTGTTTATGTGTATATTTCAGATATTTTATCTTAACTCGGCGTTAATTTCTCACATTGATATGGGCTTTTAGTCTGAAGTCACCACGCAAAATGAAAGGAAATACTCGATTGCCTGACAATGTAGAAATATTTGAATTGGAACCCCGAGAATATGTTATACTTGCCCATATCTACTTGATAACGTCATCGTTATTTTCCATGTCACTCGGCGATCACTGATGAATCTGTGTGTGCCGTGTATCAGAGATACAGACTAATCTAATTAAGAAGCATTTCACGATGAATGTGACTATCTAAATATTTGTAATGCTGTGTCACCTGCATGATCGTCTTGCTGAATATTTGTTTATTCTTTGTATGATTTGTTGTGAGATTTGGTGTCATTTCCCACTTAAATCTCATCTGGGTGTCCTGTGCTTAGGGGTGTAAAAAATGTATACTTCGGCGTACTGCTGAATTATATATCATCCACTTTGAAACCAGGATGTCTCTTTCCTCTTTGTGATCTTTCTCTTGGACTGTCTTTTTGGACTACCGCACCCAAGGCAGTTATATAACCTTATGCATAATAGATAAATTACATTGGTCTTTAAAATATAGTGTTTGCAGGATACAAACATGATTGTTTCTCAGCAATTTTACTCCTGGATCAATGTATTGGTGGCATTCCACTGCCATTGTTCATATTGGTTTTACTATTACTTTCAGCCTGTTAAGGACAAATAATGAGCAAGATGCTGTATCCAGATTTTCTCTGTACAAGGGAGTTATACCAGTTCTCATCGAGATCAACCAGGACGTGAGTTTTTTCTCTGAATTTACTATAATTTTTCAAGTGGTTGTATTAGAAATATATTGCCAAGTAGACTTGTAAGGTTGACCTTGGTTTATTCACACAGTAGATGTAATATCACCTAATAAAATAAAACCTAGACACAAAGCACTGGTTATTTTTTCCCAGCTTGCTGTTGTGGCAGAAGTTCAACGTATATGTGATTTGCTAGTAGAGCATCCAACATGGTCAGCAGCACATGTATCTGCCCACTTTGGCTATCATCTGTGTCTAATGCATCCTCTCCTTTCAAGGTGAGATTCTTTCAGAATTTATTCAAATCTCAAGAAATTTTTTTGCCTTATTTTGTTTAAATGGTGGCATGCTTAAGTTAAAACATTTTGTGTTTAATTGTCTCCTGTCCTGTGAAAATCACAGTGCTGGTTAGTAATATTCTGATTCCTGAGGTACCAGATGAACTTTTTCTTCAAAATAGAAGCCTATCCTAGCTATTGTTTAGCTAGTGCTAAGTTTTCTAAATCGATCTCTTGAAGTTAATTATCATATTTTTTTCAATCATTACTGTGCTGACATTTTTAGTTCAGTATCATTTGATTAAATTTTAACATAATTAAATTTTTCTCTCACTACAAAGATATGAAATGTAGGGGAGGTGATATAAAGGTGGAGTGGGAAAGGAGGTTGTTGCTAGAGTACTTAATTGTCGAATAATCAGGCAGTTGGTTGATTGAAGTCGGAAAAGTCCCTGAGAGCACAAAGTTTGCAGTGTACCTAATTTAAACCCAATGTAGACGTCTACGTCTGGCATACAGCAAACCTAATGGTTTCCTGTATACCAAATGTAGATGTCTAACATTGGTTCGCATTAGGTCTATATTTGGTCTACGTTAGGGGCAAATGTCGCTCATTTTTGGTCTGCCGGTAACTTATAATTTAGGTCTACGGTATACCAGATATAAACGTAAAATATTTTTTTACATTAATATCTAGTATACTGTAAACCTAATAGAAATATCTAGCTTTTCAACCTAAAATGATTTTATGGCCATTTTGATGAAGGAAGAGGGTTCTTAGGGGTTCGGCAAAGGGCTAACATCTCCACATACTAAAAGAAACCAAAACGTCATGGAACCAACATATAAGCCTCAGATGATGGACTGATAACGTAAAATGACATTGGCAACCAGTACAGGATGATGGATTAAGAAATTGCCAAATGGAATGTTTCGACTTTATTTAAACCTAGAAAAATGAAGTAACAAATGAAATAACAAAATTAAAGTTTGGCTTGGTAGCACTTCAAGAAATTAGATAGCAAGGAAAAGGAAGAATTTATAAATCAAAATACACAATTGTTATATAACAGACTAGAGAGGACAACCAATACATGCAGCAATCTGAAAAAAAAATCTATCTAAATTAATTATGAAAACTTTAACATTCCAAAAAATGGCATGTTTTGTAAGACTTACCGAATGTGGTCAAAGCCTTTCCTGTTAAGATTACCCGACTTATTTAATTCAACTCCTATCACTACAACAAGACGAATAATATATATATATGATAATCCTTGAATATATATAATATATATTATATTTTCTGTGAACACGTGTACACACTCCACCTTGGTTATCATAGGATAGCAGGATCGCAATTACAAACAACTCTTGAAACAAGAGCAGCCAACCTGACCATTCACTTGATGAATTCGCCACACGATGAATGATTATATGCAGTTATGGAGTAATATTGGCATGATAACTTTTTCCTGTACACCAGGATTTTCTTTTTTTGTAAATATGAGAACAGGTATCATGCTGACTATTAAAAACAATACATAAAACATTTTTGGTTGGTTATTCAAGAGGTATACATTAGGTACCCAGTATCCGTCATGTGAACCTTATCCTGTGATGTAGGTATGTACAACCGTAGTCTACATCGTGTGTATTCTTGGTCTACATCGAACTTCAATCGGTCGAGTTACCCGCAGACTCGAAATAGACTGATTTTAGACGTCTACCATTTTTTGTGTGCCCTCAGGGGTGGCACTCTACTGTATAATTAGTTCTGACTGCTAATTAATACTGACTGATTATTAATTCTACTGTATAATTAATACTGAAAAAAACTGTCTTATGCCTTCATACTGCCGCTATTAGTTCTCTCTCTCTCTCTCTCTGTCACAAATACCTATGTCCAAACAATGTATTGGTGGTTAATTTATTTCTGTCCCTTAAGTCAACACTTTTTTCAAGTATTATACTGGTTAAGGTAGGTTTTGTTGAATGTCAGAGAATCTCCTCCCAGTTTTATACACCTTCAGGTGCCTATCTCGCTCTAGTATATCCTTTTTCGCCTCAGCATAAAATCTGCCCTTCTTCGTCCTGTCCATTAAACCTATTCTCTTTCTTCCCCTTCCCCGCTTGCCTAACATTCTTCCCTCTATCACATTCTCTTGTAGCCCATCGCCCCTTATTACATCCTCCAGCCGCCTACTCTGCCGATCTCGAATTTTATTTAGAAGTTTCCTTTCTTCGCCCACAATTTCAAGCATTTCCTCATTAATCTTCCTCCCCATCCACCTCAAAGCTTGTGATTACATTGTACATACCCAGATGCATTTCAAGAGATATCATCATCAACAGTGTTCATTCCAAAGATTGTTTGATACAGGTCTCCAGTCCACTCGCTATTCTCTCTGCCAGCTGATTCATTCCTTAAGTTTGTTAACGTCAGTGAGGAAAGCAACATTAACCCTAAAGTAAACAAATAATCAAGCTCTTCACCAGCCTCTTCTGCACATCCTTACCCAATGTCCCCATCATCAGCTCTCTTTTATTACTAAACACCTCCTTTGCTAACGCTATTATCTTCTGTATGCCTTGCTAGTATGTCTATTTTCTTCTAAAATCAACACTTATATATTAAAAATAATTAAATATTTTTCTTCCAGCACAATTACAGCCATCGAGTCCCATGATGGCTTGTCTCCACTGATGGTGGCAATTCTCACTGGAAACCTGAAGACTGTGCAACAATTGCTAGGGTTTGGTCCTGTAATATCTACATGCCTTGAACAAAGAGACAATAATGGGAACTCTGTTTTTCATCATGCTGCATCAACCTCCAAAGAAATAATAGCTGTAAGTTTTATTTTGTCGATTAAATTGCACTTTGTATGTGTCACATTTCTAGCCAGACTTCTTTGGACCAAATTTTTTTGTGTAAAACTTGGAAGTTTGGATTGTCTCAAACTTTTGTTGTGTTCAATCTTAGCTAGAATAAATGTGGTCAATCTTTCCTGGATCTTCAACACAGTGCAATATACTAAACTCATTACACACCATAATCATTTGTAGAATGGAGGAAGAATCCATGATGAACCCAGATTGAATTTTTTTCATTATCTTAGTCTGATTTTTATTTCTTTTATTTAATTACTAATGATAAGTTTGGGCCAGCAACAATCTTAAGAACTGTTAAAAACTAAACAAAAGGGTGATTGGATGTCCCAGTAGGATTACATCCTCAATTTTTTGTTATCAATCGCTGAATGGGTGGCTGTGAATTTATTTTTCCGTTAATTAGCTTGCCAGTCACCTTAATTTAATGCCCTTTGTAATAATAGCAATTTAAGAGAATCTGAACCTTGGTGTTTACTACTGGAGTCCCTATGTTAAGGGTTGGTTGGAAACCGTTACTGCTAGTTGGGGATCAAAACTCAATGGCATTTAAGAAAAGTAGGCCCTCAATATTATCATTTCACAACCAAATAAATTACTAGTTGATGAACGATAAATAATGTACAAGATGAATACCTTTATTTTGCTTGTGTAAGCTTAATTTTAATCTGCCACATCTTGTGCATAACATATTTTAAATAAAATGGAATGCTCATTATTTTTATTTCTTTAGATTTTGCAGATGACAAAGAAAGAGCTATCTCTGGTGTTAATTAAAATGAAAAAATAACAATTTTTACTGTTTATTATTTTTACATTTATATAAAACAACGCTGAAAACTAAGGTCATTCTGTTTGTTATCTTCAAGATATCAAGATGAAAAATATGTCCTTATTTTACTGTGTTTTTTGAGCATTCCTGAGTATGGAAAACCCCATGTGTCAGATTATACAGGTGTCTTTGGAAAAAATTCATTCTTTTGTGGAAAAGTAAGGGTTTGGACTATACATGAGGTTGGCTGAAATGTATATACAGAAGTGCCTAAGGAAGTTAGGTGTTTGGATAATATCATATTTTTTTCTTATTGACTCTTGGTATTCCAAGGAACTTATTGAACATTAATTTTAAATCAAGTTAATTAAAATAAAATTTATAATGCATTTAATGATTGCAGGTTAGGCTAGGTAAATACAAATTCTCATAGAGGATTAGAACTATTTATTATTTGTCAAAGTATTTTTATTATTAAGTTAAATCAGTGCTCACAAAACATTTAGCCATGACTAATGTGAATGCTGCCTTATATCTATTGGTAGGTTACAGAAAGTTTCTTATATGCTCATCACTCCATTAATGACTGTTCATGTTTGCATGTGTTCTAGCCTGCACTACTTTCTTATTTTCATTTATTTATTATTTTTGGTACATATACCATTTATATTGTAGTACATGTTTGTTTTAAAATGATTTTTACTTCATATTGGTGTGGTTTCAAATACTGTTATTATTTTAAGTTTATTTTTGGCTATACAATTTTCACACAAACTCTGAACCATCAGAGTATCTTGACCTCTTGTTTTTGTTATTTAGCCAGAAAAACCTTCATATCAACAGGACCAAAGTAATGTAAATCTGCATAAGTTGAGGTATACCTGTGTTTAATGTCTGGAGGCTAGTGTTGAGGCAAATATGTTTTGCATTTAAATGTTTTTCTCCTTTTATCTGTGATTCAAGAGCGGAAACTTTGTTTTGGGTGAATTATCCCATGAAATTAATTTTTCTCTTGGTTTCTCATATTACCAACAAGGATTTGCCTTGACAGCAATGATGCTATGAATCTTAAAAACCAAGATGTATATCAAGAGATATTGGGTAAATCATGTTTTTCAGTTCTTGTTATTACTGTCACAAGTTTTTCATTTCTGAGAAAAACGTGGTAAGTTCATGTTTTGCTCATTGATGAAAGTAAGTCCTTATTTTTTTTAATAAATTGACCTCATAACTTATTTTTGAGAGTGACTCATCAGTAGACTGGATTGTTTCACATTTGTCTATATTCCTCTGTGCGGAAATTTAGGAAAAGAGTTATGGTAGATTTGAGAATGAGGGATACATAGGTGAATTATTTGTATCTATGCATGGTTTGTGTGTCATTGCAGTGATATACCTAATGGTTTTCTGTTTAATAAAATTTTCTTCCAGTAAATGACAGTTTATGTATGCTGTTTTGCTTCAGGCTCTGGCAGCAGTTGCTACTTCTTCTCCTGGTGGAAAGAGTGCATCTTTAAATGTAAGGAATGCAATGGGCCACACACCCCTCCATGTTGCTTGCTTAAGTGATAAACCAAATTGCGTCCGTGCTCTTCTGGCTGCAGGAGCAGATGTAAATATCACAGCCACTCGTGTTGCGTCATCTTCAAATTCCTTTAGTTGTTCAACACCTTCACCCCCTGGTAATGTTTCTGATTACCTGCCGCAGTTTACTCACAAACTTTATTCTCAGGTAAGTTTCATATGATTTGAAAATTTAATATTATTCCTGGGAAAATGTAATTAGGTTCTTGTGGTAAACCAAACTTTGTGTCTTCCACAGATTTGTAATAATGACAGCCGGGTTCAGCAGTTACACCATCATCAGGTACACTGGATTAACGTCAATCGAAATCCACATAATAGTATTTGGGCATTGGCTGTGCGCAGACTTGAGATGTAGCGAATGAGTCAATGTTTATCGTAATTTTTTTGACAGATCTAATAGTTATGAGCTGTAAGGTGGACAATTTTTGGAAGTTAGTCATATAAAGTTGCAGGTGACCGAGATCTAGAAACACCTGATTTATGCATGTAGAATTAGAAGTCGAGCAAGAGTGAGGTGGCCAGGGTGTGGGTGGCAGAGTGGTTAGTGTGATTGTGCTGGAGCATGTGCATCAAGGGTTCAGTCCCCACCCAATTGCTTTGGACTCTTGAAGTTTAGAATACGGGTTTAGCAAGAGCAAATGAAATGTCTTAGAATTTGAATGAGAAGTTTGTGTTTCTCTTCAAGAGAATGTGGAGACTGAATGACTGAATTTTCACTATCGTGTTTAAATGAAGATGTGGCATAAAATATATTAGGAAAAGAATGTTAGTGGCATAGCTCAAAAATGCTTGCTGAATTATGATGATGGATGATGTTAATTGGGCAACTGTTGCAATTAGGCAACGTGCAATTAGGTTATTCAAAAGCAAATGAGTAATGAAAAGGGAAAAGAAAGCAAACCATTATTTGAGAGTAAAATACAAACATAGTACATATGAATATATACTACTTTTGTACCAGTACATATATAAATACACATACCTGAGGGGAGATGTTGTGGGACTAGGAGGGAAGAGGGTGGACTATTGTAGAAAGCTGGTGTGTCATCCTGGGTTGGGGTAAGGTGACTCAAATCAAGGGGAGGGATTAAGAAAGGAAAGATTTAAATAAATTCAGGATAACCTGAATCTTTTTAAAGGCTATTTGTTCTTTGTTCCTGGGCATCCAGATTTTTGCTGCAGATCAAAACTTGTGGGTTGAAATGGCTCTTGTAGACCAACTCCATCAGGATTTGAATCTAATTAGGTCCTGTTATCATTATAGGATTTGATCAAATCTTTTTAGCTGATTTTTGTTGATGATACATGCACGGATAATCTATCTTTATGACTTGAAGAGGGAGTAAATAGGCAGGCATCTCTTCAGGAATGATTAACACTAATGAGAGTGAAGGATGCAGTTTTACAAATGCAAAGTAAGTGTTTAAGAAAGAATCTAAATAAATCAGGTTGAAAAATCATGATTAACATGATTATTCTTTTTAGGCCATTTTACATGGTTTATTTGTTTTTACAAACCCTTGCGTGAGGACTTTCATGTGGAAAATTGAACCATGTGAAGCTGAAAATTGTATGAGCATTTGTCTGGCTTGGACATTAGTACCTAATGGTTGCTGATAGGTTTATGAATAGGATATTCAAGTGTGCAGGAAAAAGAAGGTTATAACAAGTTGGGAAGGAGTAAAGAAAGATTTTAAGAAGGAACAACATAATAGAAGAGGCAATTTAAAAAAAAGACTTTTAGAGATATACTGTTGAAATTGGGAAATTTCCATGGTAGAAGAGAGATAAAATGCAGATCTAAGAGTGGTCAGAAGAAAGGAAAAGAGCCATTGTAGAAGATGAAAGAATGTTAGAGATAAAAATAATGAAGGAGAAGAAAGTGAAATTGACGTATGATCCATAGATAACCCTATCATAGAGAAGAAGGTGCTCTATATCAGATGGGAATAAGCTGTAACTTGCAATGTGGATCCCACCTGTCATTGCAAGTTTCAACAAAAGCATTGTAAGAGAATCTAGCCAAACCAACGGATAGCTTGCTTGTAAAAATAATTGAAGTGACATACAGTCATGCTTAGCCAAACGTAGCTTCCAATTGCCACAATTTAAATTTATTCTCTTTCCTAGCATGTATAAAGCTTAAATGAATGTCGAATGATGATGCTCTTTAATGCTGTCCCTCAATGTCCCATTCTACTATTTTTTCTTTGAAATTACTTAAAATAGTGAAAAATTATGTCCTGTGTCGTTAACTATTGTTCTTTTTATTTCAGCTTTAAGATTCAGCATGTATTTAAGATATTGTGAGAAATAGCCTTTGATATCAAATCACCAATATGCAGTTATTCCTTATACCCTCCATGCAGCACATAGTTTTAAATTGTCAATATGCAGTTATTCCTTATACCCTCCATGTAGTACATAGTATTTATTCCGATGAAATTTTCTGTACTATCTAGTAGTGTCGTCCCTATCAGAAACTTTTTCTGCACAACATACTGCTAACCAGTGTTGCAGCATATGCTTTTCAAAATCTTTGTATTGCTACATTTTAGGCTCTGCAATGCATGCAGGGTTTTGTTTACCCTACTTATGAATATTTAAGGTGATTTTAAGGCCAATGGCTGATTAAAATGGCTCAGCTGGGCTGTGACTCATAGTTTACCAAAATAACTTGTTAAGTTCTGTTCTTTCACTTCTCAAAATGGTGACTTTGAAGAACCTGAAGATACTGTCAAAAATGGGATTGTTTCTCTTGCAGGGTTTTGTTTACTTGTTGGTGATTGTATCTAGTTCATCTTCGACAGCAGTGAGGCAGTGCAGTATAAATGAATTGGTGATATTAAACTTAAGAGGATGGGAGGAAAAAACTCATTCTAATGCTGCTGGATTCATTGCCAAAGAAAATCGAGTGTTACTCTAGGATTGAGTGTTTGTTTCAGTTGAACAGGAATAGTTAAAATTTGCTATATCACAAGTTCATTAACATATGTCAATTGATAAGAAAATTGTATTTTCCTTTGCAAAAATTGGTGTAAAGAGGTCCTTTTAAAATGTGAGAGAGAGCCCTTTGCAAAACTATCTAATAACTCTTGAACTTTTCTATGTAATTGTTTATTAACCACATTTGTTAATCAAAAGGGACTTTTTATTGTTAGGTGATCTTTTCTGAAAGATCTAAATATGTGATATTATTCGTAATCCTCATTAATGGTGTATTTTGTATAAATGTATTCTTCAGAAATAATATTTACTTAGCTTGAGGAATCCTATTTCTTTTAATGTTATGAAGAAAACAGATATCATCATCTTCATGCAAGTAGTGTATTCTTTCTAATGCTTCGTAGGTACCGTAATTTTCCGTTTATAGTATGCATTTTTTTCCGCGAAAATTCGTCAAAAAAGTAGGGTGCGTATTATGCATGGTTACAAACTTATTGCGATTTTATACGGGTCGTAGATCATATTTGAAGTAATCTCTAAGTACTTATAGGTATTCGATTTTACAATTTTTAATAAAAAACAATGCAATGAATCAGTTTTAATTTATTTATTAAAACAAAAATTTACACGCAGTCCCTCTCATTTTAAACACTGTTAGCACAGAATCCTTGGAATTCAAAATCACTAACCTCGCTTGATTCGAACAGTTCATTTGAAGCACTGACATCACGCTCTCTGGCAGCTTATATTGTGTCGCCAAAGACATCATATTTGTCCTCCTCATCGTCCACTACGCATTCTTCATCCCTAAGCAAATCGTTGTCGGACCCATCTATTGCATTCATGAGGCAGCATTTTTTTAAATCTCGCTTGATTACAGATGAATTGATGGAATCCAAGAACTTTTTAATCCCATGACTAATTTGCGATAGCTCCAGTTTCTTTGACTTCCCTGAAGTTGCCAAAGAATGTGGTCCAGAATAAAGCCACTCATTCCACTTTTGATGCATCTGTGTCTTAAACAGGTGGTTGCAATTGACATCCATCACCTGCAACTGGATTTTCATCCCCCAGGAATAATGATGAGATTTGTTCCATTCTCGAACAATATAGTCTTGATGCATGGCATTCGATGGCATTTCAATGCATCTAGAACTAACATATGATGTCTACAACCAGCATCCTTGCACTCATTTTGCAGCCAATCTTTGGTTGAATTTTCATCCATCCAGCCTTTTTATTTGCGGGCATAAGCATATTCTGTGGCCATATAACATTCTTAGGGAGAGTTATTATTTTAAATACTACATAGAAATGTAACATTTCCAAATTGCAGAGTAATATATCTTCTGCTAGTAGATCGGATGCAATTTGACACGAACGGACATGAATTGAGGCCAATTGAATACAGACATAGTTACTTTTTAGTGACAGTGTGGCAATTCTATCATTTATTGCCAAATATTTCCATGTACACGAGTGGAAGTTTTGGAGGGAAGGAACCTATTACAAATAGATCGTCACATAGAGAAACCAAAGGAGTATGTAAGAGCAAGGGGAAAAGCCATCCATAGGCAGCATTACCACTTGGCGCGGCAGGCAATGGCGAATATGGCATTCTCTAAAAGTCAACTGCGTATTATACATGGTGATAAGAAATATCTTACATTGTGCTCGCCATAAAGCGTCTTATAGTGGGTGCGTATTATAATCGGAAATTTCGGTACATTTATGGTAAAAAATACCCTTCTCGTATACTTTTAGGGGATAAAATTTGTGGTTTCAGATGTGATTTACTGACATGTATTTGTGATAAACTCCTTCTTCAGTTTTTCCCATTATAACTGTCATATTGTCAACCATTATTTCTGAATCATTATTTAGAGAAAATTATTTTTTTACCATGTCAAAATTGCATAATAGCTCCTGTCGAAAACATCAGTGAAATTTTAAATCTCATCCTCTTTTTCAGGATATGAAATTAGGTGGCACACCTCTTCATTGGGCTTGCTCACGTCAAGTGATTGAAGTATTATTGGATGTTGGCTGTGAGAAGAATGCTCTCAATTTTGAAGGGCAGACTGCTCTCCATGTTATGGTAATTTGAATCCACGTCATTGTTTGCCATTGTGTTTCTGGGTACATGATCCTTGTTAATATTCTGCCAAATTTGGAAATGAATGATCTCTGCCTCCTCTGGTATTTAATCTTTGTGTAACATGGTTGCCTATCAGTCACATAATTACTTCTATCACCATGAAAGCATTTAAAAAAGTGAAAATCTATCAATGAACGCATAGTGTTATCTTGAGAAATACAATCTATCCATGTGTCTTTGCTAATTTGTACATTTATATGTACTCTATCATGTTTGCTTTCTTTTGAGTGAAAGTACGTATTATGAATTTGGTTGGTAGTCTGGAAATCTCTCGAGTACTTTATCACTTTACTTATTCCATTTTATGATTACAGGTTATGCGGGAGAGGTTGGACTGTGTAGTGTCATTATTGAGCCACATGGCAGCTATAAACATTGGTGATAATAATGGAAACCGACCATTACATTTGGCTGCCCTTCAAGGGAACACTCAGATGATTGAGGCACTTGTTATATTCGGGGCTGATCTCAATGTGAAGTAAGTGTATATAGACTATTGAATTGGTGTATCGTTTATTGCAAAAATTTTATTGTTTATTCAAAGCAGCTCTATAGAAGAATAACTTTGCTATTGACTTGCTGACCTGCAGTTTCTAGGAACCAACTGTCACTCATTGATAGGAATAGATGTGACCCTGCACTCTCTATGCAGTTTGCGTGAAGCATTTTTAATTGAACAGGAAAAGTGATTATTAATTTGTAGTCAAAGAAATTTGGGCAAAATGCTTAGTTATAGAGTGAAAACATTTTAAAATGGTGGGCCTTTACGTCTGATAAAATATAACATGTACCCCATGCCATTTTTATGAGAATCATGTCATTCATGTCGGTTGCTGTTTATGGTAATGGATTTTCTTACATAGGGAATGGCATCAATGTAAAGTTATCTTGAGAAGTCATTGAATGCCTAATTGTTATGTTGTTGGACTGGTATTGATTGTGTACAGACTAATTAGATGTACCTGTGTGGAGAACTCAATTTCCCCCAGCTACAATTTTTCCATTACATTGGTTTTTCATTTGTTTTTTCATACCTTTAATTTTCATGAACTCCTTATGCTTTAACCTGGAAATATAAACTACTGCAAAGATTAACCAGAAAAAAATTTTATTAAAGTTTAAGGTTATGTGACAACTCACATCCCAGATTCCTATGAGTTATTGTTATCATAGGTTGAATATACATGGTTTGCATTATGATGTGCACCTTCATAACTGGAAGTTTGTGGGGACAGTGATTGTATTGCTGAAAATATGGTCATTGTTAACCAAGTGAGATCCACCTTCCATTGATTACTTCAAAACCAACAGTGCCACAGCCACCATTTATGCCATATTTTTACCATTGACGTGCACATTAAATTTTCATTCTTAATTTTCTTTCCCTTTTTCTCTGCATTTTGATGCTATTATGATGTGTTTTCTGACTCTCCGTGTGAGAGATATCTCATAAGTTCACGTGTAGTTCTTATACTTATCTCCCCACAGCGTACAAGCTAGCAAGTACAGTAAAATCTCACTAATTCGAAATTGAAGGGACCAAAAAAATTGGACTTTGAATTATTTGGGTTCGAATTATACGTACTTTCCGAAAATAAACAAATATATTCTGAATTTTCCAGAAAACCATTGTTAAACTACATTTTTTTATCAACAGGTACAGAATACATGCTATTTGGAGTAGTTGATGACCACAATTCTTCAGTTTCGAGAGAATAAAATATTTCGAGGTTATCCGACTTAGGATAATTTGGAGTAGTACACTTTTTTTTCGACGCGATTGCACGAAAGAAAGATCTTCGGGCATGAATCTGAATGCGGTGATTCACCTGTCAGTTGTTTCCAACATCCAACAACAGCGCTGCGTGTTGTGTCAGCCCACAAATATTGAAATGCTTGCCACGTACGTCCATTACGACAATTTCCTGCCACACTGAATTTTTCACCCATCAATCACCTCAATCTTTGCACAAATTGAACTGTGGGTACCGTCAGCTTGAGTAAATTTGGCGAGATAATTTTTCAACGTACAGAAGAGGCTATCTTCTGCGTCCACGTTTCATGCTTCATAATCCAAGTTCTTGGCAATAGGAGCACCATGCATCGACCTAATAGTACAGCTTATCCATCCTTACCATCGTTGTGATGCTCCATGGACCTGTACTGGGTCTCAATCGGTCAAGAAAGTGCCCATGCTTTCCGAGAATGCATTACGTATTCTTCCTGTTTGGATGGAGAGAACGATAGAGCATTGACTGAAGGTCAGCTAGGGTCTCCCCTCCCTTCCTGAGCACGGGGAAACCCAGGAAAAAATTATGACGCAGTTTTGGAATCTCACTCCTCATAAGCAGGCCTTTCTCCCTCCCTTACCTAGTGATTCACAAGAAGTGCGGGGTAAGAGCAAATATATGATAAAAAGAATACACATAAAGTTGGCAAGTAAAGCTCACCAACGGCCAGGGGAAGACACGGGAATCAGATCAAAGCGAAGTAAGAGGAAAACGGATCAGGATTGTCTCTCTGGACTACTCCACCACGTCTATTTCAGAGGAATGAAATGAAAAATTTTACCTTGTCCGTAAGATAATACATACGTTGTAAGTCAGCGAAAAATTCCAGTTGAATCCCAAAGATTGAGTTCGATAAATTCCAGTTGAATCCCAAAGATTGAGTTCGATATTCTGTCTAAATTGGCATTTATGATTTTGCAAAAAATTTCGTCATATTTCCAAAGAATATATGTATTGACGATTTTTTGGTAAAGTTTTATTGGAAATGAAAATGGTTTCAATGTTAGAATGACCATTCTAGCTACTAGCTACCTAAAAACACATTACAAAAGTTATTTTTTGGAAAAAAAGGAATCTATAGTCGTTTGTTTTCTTTTCGTAGAGTTTGTGCACATGTTTACACAGAATGCCCAAGGCTTGGGAAAGATTTTCATCAGAATTTAGTCTTTCTTGTAGTGCCATTTCCACTGTCGAGATAGCAGAAAATGCCTCTTTACGAGTCACTCGCATATTTATCAGCTGCTCTTCGGCCTCCTCTTCTCCCTATGAATCACTTCTATCCCGCATCTGTCACCATCGAATTCATTTGACTTAGTAACCGTGGTCTCTTCAACGGAATTTCAGGCCAGTCGAAATCTTCACTTGATTCACATACGTTTAAAGCCATTTCTTCCCCAAAACCGGCTTTACAGAAGCAGTTTGCAATAACATGAGGAAACTTCATTCCAAGACACGCAGATATTCCTCATCGCATCCAGCACGTTCCACCTCCTAATGTCTTGAACGGGAATATTTCTTCTGATCTCCCTGATCATGTAGCTCACCAAGTTCTTTCTATACGATCCCTTGAGGCAATAAACAATGCCCTGATCAAGAGGCTACATGTAGCTAGTGGTGTTAGCGGGATGGAAAACGACTCAAATATTAGTTTGATTGAGCCCTTCAATACTGTGAGCCGTGCACTGATCTATTAAAAGCAGAATTTTTCGATTCTGGCCAGCCATTCTTCTCTCAAAACTTGTAAGCCACTCATGAAATGAAGCCGCAGTCATCCAAGCATTTTTATTAGCCCGATAACCGCAAGGAAGGGTTTGAATTCCGTAGGCTGAAGTTTTTCGGTGCCATCGGAGTTGCAACACAGTGCGACAGTCAGCCTACAGCCTTTCCTTGCTTTTCTTCCTTCCTCGGCATTTTTCTCCTTTAGCGGCGAGCGTCTTATCCGGCAGAATGCTATAGAAGATTCCACTCTCATCCATATTGGACTTATCTTTTGGAGCGTAGTCCTGTAAAATGTGTTTGACATTTTCTCGCCACCTTTCAGCAGCACCTTTGACGTCCACTGATCTGCCTTCTCCAGACACGCACAAAGACACAATATTATTCCTCTTCTGGAATCTCTGCAGCCACCGATTGGAGCACTTAAATTCTTCACCTAATTTAAGAGCGATCATTTCGGCCTTCTCTTTTACTAAGGGACCAGACAGAGGAATATTATTTGCCCTACATTGGAAGAACCAATCCAGCAACTCGCTCTACATTTTTGTGCTTGGCTCCCCGGTTTCTTTTCTTCCTACCGTCGTCCTTTCCGCTTTCTTCTTGTGATAGAATTGCATCGCAATTTTTACTGTAAGTCGACAGCGTTGATTGCGGAATACCGTATTGCTTTGCGATTTCCGGTTTTGTTTTCTCCCCAGTGCCCACCTCACGAAGAATACTCATCTTCTCCGTAAGAGTCAGTGCATTGTGTTTTCTTTTCAAAGACATCTGCACCTGTCTTTCGTTAATAAGGGTAATCCTCAAAGCTATTTAAACCTACAATGGAGGAGTAAATGCCGGGCTATTAGTGAGAATGAAGCTAAACCATTTTCTTAGGCGAATAAAACAATTCAACAGAGAAAAACAGTACTGGACTCAATCATTATCACCACATTATTAAGTTCCTCACGTTTGATATGAGTGCCGCTAACATTAACATGATATGACAGCAGAGTATTAAAATGTTTAATGCTACAATTACTGTACCTGGTCAATACTCATCTCTGCAGAGGTGGATAAAAATGATTACTTTTCCTTTCACTTGATAAGTCAAGAGGTCAACGAGACTTCCCTGGAGATGGTCAAGTTGTCAGGTGCGGAGCCCTTCAGTCAGGGTCGTCAAGGATTATGACCTCCAATCATCTGCCTTGACAGTTCGGAGGGTTCGGAGAGAAGGGAGGCACTAGAGTGAGAGAGGGGAGGGCAACAGTCTATTGGGCTTGGGCAAGAGAGGGGAAGGCTGGCGACCCTTAAGAGCAGGCAGGATAGGAAGCTTTTCGCAGCCTTCTCTCAACAGATGCCTCTGTTCGCAGCCCACGGCGTCCGATGTAGTTCCCGGAGTCGTCTGTATTGGGCGCAACAGTTGTGCCCAGGCTCCGTCCCTTGCCGGTGGAGGGAGGGGTGATGGAAAGGAGCAGACCCTCCTCTCTTGACTAGAATTAACTGACATTTGTAACTTGATATTCGGGGAAAACATGAGCCGGCTAAATTACCAGGGGTTGCAGCTGCGACGGTATCGTGTTACGCAGGGGAAAGTGAAAAGAAGACTTTGAAGGGGTATGACTCAAGTTCCATTCCTGATATAGGTATGGTAAGGAGACACTCTCACGGTCTACAACCCTTGCAGAGAAACGGAAGTACCTACTCATGAGATATGTGATATGGGGAGAACAGCTTAATTCCAAATAGATATGTAGTAAATGTTGGTTTTCAAGAGCGGGACAACGTTAATCAATTTGAAATAAGCGCTTCCAACCTAGTAAAATGTGCCGCTGCCGAGGACGACTTCGAATTATCCGATAAAATCGGGAGTCACAGGGTGAAGTGTGACTTCGAATTACATGTTAAGCGGTATTTCGAATGATCTGTACCATCTAGCACGCAATTCCCTATACAGTTTGCCGGGAACAGCTCACAACTTCGAATTACGCAGTATTTCAAATTAAGCGGGTTCAAATTAACGAGGTTTTACTGTATATGGAGTGACACTGGCCTGTTGTGATGGAAGGTGATGTGCCTTCAATATGGCCCATATCACAACATTTTCCTACTATTCACTTTTCTTCTGCTTTTTTCTGCACTTCAACTGAGTTGTTGCAATTTTTCCACACCTTTCCGAATTTTGACTGTAATTTTGCTACTTTTTTCTGCTATATTCTGTACTACAGTGTTGCAGCTACTACATTTACCCGATCAGTATCTTATTTTCTCAAGGTATTCTATTCTTAAAAAAATACCATTACGTCATAAGTAACAAGAGTGAGGGGCTCAGCCCATTTCCAATTAATACTTCACATATCATTGTGTATGGTGTCCTCAATATTGTCAGCTGAATAAACGAACTTGGGAGGATGTATTATTTCATTCCAATTACTAATTGCGTTACGTCAAATGGGGTATGATTCCACAAATTTTCCATATCATTGTCAGTTTAGAAAATGGTATGTTTTTGGTTCTTAATGTCAAGATTTTTTTAGATGGGTGTAATAATATTGTGAAGTTAATGGGGAAATGAAGCCCAAGGAAACAGACTGTTAACTGTTTGAGGAGATATTTATGTAACTCTATCAAGTCTTTAGTTTAATGGATAGCAATTCTCTTGACACACAGGAAATTCATTTGCTTTCAATGACTGCAAATGCATTTCCTGGGGGTCCATTTCCTATCCAGATCAATTTGAAAAAAATTTATCTTGAATAGCCTTGATGTATTCCAAATAACCGTTAATATCAATGCTGCATCACTCATGGAAGTTCGAAAAAGAATTATAAACACATTCAAGTCTCTTTTCTCTTTAATGATTTCAAATAATAACTTTATTCTATTAAAAAATACTCAATTACACAATAAAGTTATTATTTTCAATCTTTATATGATTAATCTTTTGGCTATCATTTCACTAAGTGGATGCCTGAGACAAGTAGAATGCCATTTCATCTACAGTGAAACATCTCTTTCACACTTTTAAAGGGAATGGAGAAAGAAAAGTAAATTGAGGGAACTCATAATTTGCTGGAAACTGAAGCAGAATCATGACCAGATGCTTTATTATTTTATTTTATTTGAATGGATTGTTCCTAAAAGTAGTGTGCCTCTACCTGGTGCAATTGGCATGGGAAAATAAATTTCCATTTTTCATAATTTCAAGTGAACAGGGTATGAAAGGCATGGATCCAATAACAAAAGGATTTTTCTGTTTGGGCTCCAAGTCGTTGATCGTGGGCATACATTTGTCCACTGAAAACACTGAAAGACATCCATGCCTTAGTATTGGCTACATAGGTTATAGACAATAGGTTCCTAATGTTATTTTTTTAAAATGTGAATTTCTAGATTTTCCTAAAACAAGGATTTCCCAAAACAGTTTCTTGTGTTGATCCCCATGGTAAGAATCCCCTGTGAAGACTTGGGACTTGTATGGCAGTATATCATAAGAAAGACCTACCTCATCCATGGTTATCTCACTTAACACGTTCGCGGCAGACGCTATATTTGCCGTTCTTTCCCAGTGGGTGGCAATTTTCATAACAACGATGTTGTTCGAATAGTGATTTTTATTTGTGAAAATGAGTTTGGTATGGTTGAAAATGATGAATTCCACCAAATCTGGGAAAACTAAATACCCAATATTGAGTAATTAATCTATTCCCCTTGTGTGTATGAAACCACTGCTCACATTGTGAATTTCTTGTACGTTCGTCTAAAATATCTTCAGAATACACTCGTCAGCGATATTTTTTAGATAGAAAAGTTGTTGAAATATTCATTGGATTCTAGTGAGAAATAGAATGTCATAGCAGTCATAATATTGATTTTTCGGAAAAAATAAAATATTTCATCATAGCTTTTATCAACTGCTTCAGATTTTTCTTCCGTAGCCTTCACTAAATCCTTCTTCTGCTGTAATTCCCTGCTTTGGTTTTACCGCTTCGGCAACAATATGCAGCGGGAGGGCAGTTGGGTCTTTCTACGAAAGGAAAAGGGTGTGGATACCTGAGGGCGGTCGTAAAAACGATTTACCTGCGCACCCACTGGGAAATCCTCCACCCTTGTGAGGTAGGCACCGATGGCCCAGCCACTGGGACCCCATGCCAAACTATGGCTTACCCCCTCTCATGCCATCACGAGTGAGATTTCTTGGGATTTCCTCATCTAAAGGTTGGCAACCAGCCTCTCGGCACGTGTCCCACCCATTGCAAAGGAGAGGGCATACCAGCCGAATGTTGGTCATGAGAGGGTTGGTGGCTGTCATAGCCTAGCCGGTACATTTGAATCTATTTTTCTTTCTCGGTGCGTGAGAACCCCAGCTCCTGGAATATTTTCATCTGCATAAGCAATGATGATGCTTCAAGTTTCATTGCTGGGAGGCCTTGTACAGTTACATATCATAATCATTTTACTTGTATTGGCTGTGGGTGGGCAAGCCTTTCTATCTTACACTGTATACTACTCTGAATAATAGCTTCTTTGGAATTCTTTTGATGATTTCCGACTGTGCATCTGTACGTGCCTAGTTCATTCCCACCAGTCTCTATCAGTAGCTCTTTAGCAATTTTCTAACTTCCTTGTCATAGGACAATTTTTTTCTCCCCCTACCTCCAACTCACCAAATATTAGGTACTCTCGAAAAATGTGGACAATTATCAGTCTTGGCTGAAACACGAGTGTCCCGAGAGATACACGAGTTATGGTTTTTCTTCTTGGAAAGTGATTTTGTCATTAAAGTGGCAGAATATCATTAGAAGTCATGGGAGATTCAGATACATCACTCTTTAGCTAGTCTGACTCTGGTGTTTCGTATATCCCGTCCGATATCGAAGATGACAGTGATTCTCCATATTCAGAAGAGGAATGCAGGGATTCATCATTGGAAGAGGAAGAGCGTGTTACTTCTTCATCAAGTTCGTGTGCATGGGGAGATTGCACAGATTCTGCCCGAAATTTACCTTTTATGGTGGTGCTGGTTTAGGTGTACAATTGGACTTTTCAGATCCAGCTAGTGTTTACATTTCCTGAACAATGAAGTGCAAAATCTAATAGTTGAAGAGCCTAATAAATACGCAATGCAGGTTATGGAATCGGAAGTTATTAGACGACGATCCAGGATTCAGGAGTGGAAAGACTGTTCTAAGTTCGAAATATGCTATTTCGTTGCCGTCCTGATTGCGATGGTATAAGCCACTTACCCAAAATGCTGCTATATTGGTCACAAAAACCGCTATACTGGAATGATTTCATCCGGAATGTAATGAGTCAGGACAGGTTCGAGGTACTATTGAAATGATTTCTTGTCAGTAACAATGCTGATTTGACTGCCAGCACAGATAGATTAGCCAATGTGAGGCCCCTCTTTGACCTGGTGTGCTGGATATTTCGTTCTACTCTCACTCCAGGGGAAAATGTTTTGATACATGAATCCGTGATACCTTGGAGAGGTCGACTACATATTAGGCAGTACCAACCGGTTAAGGCTCTTAAATACAGAATCAAGTGTTGTTAGCAGCGCACTCCTGAGTCCTATACTCACAATCTCCAGGTTAACACAGGTAAAAGTGATACGCCTGTGCTGCGGGAGATTGTTGGGCACAGTCACCAAGTTGTGCTGCAGTTTACCGAAGGACTTTTACGCAGGACATTGTGCATAGCTAATTTTTATACCAGTGTTGGGCTTGCTGAAGAACTTCTGAGAAGGAAAACATATGTTTGCGGCTCACTCCAATCGAATTGGAAAGGTAACCCACAAGATGTTCGCCAAAAAAATTGAAAAAGGGGTAAAGGTCATTGATGGCCTTTTGAAGGACGATTTAGACGGCAGCAAGGCCGCTAGTGATAGTGCTCCACCTTCGAAGAAGAAAAGGTCCATACATCACCTAAACAAATCAGAAAGTATTAGGTATTGGATATAGAAACTGTTTGGTTGCAAATGGTATATGACTAGGGTACTATTTCAATATTTAAGACATGGAGGGGAACTTCCTACCCGTATGCTCACAGTGAGCTCCGTATTTGTGTTGAAAATAAATGCCATTTCATATGATGAATGTACAATATTAGGGGAAAGTCAACGGTGAGACATTCTATATTGCAATGGTGGAAACTAGTGCACACTTTATGTACATAATAGTATGTTTTTTACCGACTGAATGGAAGACATTGTAAAATTTTGCTTCTATTGCCTCATCATAGACAATAACAGCGAAAGCGCAATGGTCATCTACATGTTTCTCGCGAGTAAATACAATAACGAAGTGTTTATTTTCTATAAAAGCTTTTTTTTTTCATTTGATGAAATTTATCAAATTACTGGCAGGATAAATAATGTTAGGACCAGCTAATGCGAAACGCGTCACAAAAAATGTTTCCTACCCCTGCGAATGAAGGAGAGGCAATTTGCATTAGACAGATTACGTATTTATTTAAGTCGTTATTATAGTTGATTCCAGATTTTTGCTGAATTTCGAATTCTAAGATAGTAAATGTAAGTTATTGTAGTATTTTACGTAGAAATACAGATAAAACTCACGATAAACTGAATGTTTTAATACACAGCCGATTGTTTTACTTACTAAATTTCTTCACGTATAAACATTATCATTACATCAATAAATCATCTTCGTGGGCGACAACAGAAGTCGTATTCCTAGCTCATGGGCATACAGGGATTCTTCTTATGGCAGGCTTGACCACTGGTGATAGACCCAGGAGGATAAGAAAGCCATGACCCACTGGTGGATCATGCCACCGCTAACGTGTTAAGAGCATATAGCTATAAACGTTTAATGCAAAGTTGGACTCTTCCAGTGGGAAACTGTTTTGGGATATATGCTTTCTGATTTACAGATGCTGTTTTAGACATTACTACTTTGAATGCTGAAAGTCTATCCAGCCATGTGATGCATTAAAGTCATCATTACCTAATCTAGCTGCTGTGTGGTGTCATTTCTTTTGAAAAAATTCAACTTAATATGTATGATGTGTAAGAATAATGAATAAGTGAAATCCCCATCGCTCATGGTCTAAGTAGTAATAGTAGTTATACATTGAAAATGAGCGGGTGACTCAGATGCCATTTGTTCATTTTTTTGTCTAACATTTTTAGTGGGGCATCATATTAAAGTTTAAGATTTGCATTGTACATGTATTTTAATTAGCTTATGAATTCTTTTTCATCAGGAATAATGCTGGAGTAACACCAAGACATCTTGTGTCAACCACTGATCAACCGTCACCCTATGCCTTATATGCCCTTCATGGAGTGGGTGCTGCTCGTTGTCCTCCGGGAATGAATTTCCCATGCCAAGAGGGGTGTTCCCACAATGGAACTTTTGATGGGCTGGCTCCAGACCCTCCTCCTAGAAGTCCTTTGTCTGGGAAATATGAAACAGAAGAGCTTATCGATCAAATGCTTAGGTGTACAGAGAGGTATGTAGCATGTGGTAGGAGTGGTTAAGAGGGACATGCTGGTCAATCATACCAGCCTTTATAATGAATGTGTTGTGTTGGCAATATTTGCCTGAACGAGTCAAATATGGCGAATAAAGCTATCTAGTTTTATGCTGTTGTGGGCAAATCCCACTTCCCTATGCATGAGATGCTTATTCTCTTCCTTCATGATGCCTACCCATAAGGTCCTTTCTTCATCTTTGTTCATTATGGGCTACTAGCTTGTGATTGGGGTCTGTAAAATCACTCAGAACTTGCATATTATACAAATGTTGGACCTCATGCTTTTATCTATCAAATTTCACTGATGGAAAGTTTGTAAGGTGAGCACTTACTGATCTTGGGAGTTCATTGCTTATTACTAAATTACTTGGTTTTATGACCATGATTTTGTATGTTCATGACTTGGTTTTGACTGTTTTCCCTGCAGCATTCTTCTGGTAGACTTTACATTGGCAATTACCTGGGCTGATAGTGTAACCTAATACTTGCATTAACAGTAATGTGTTGAATACCTTTTTTCATTTGGTACAAGTGTCTTTAATTAGTTTCTGACAGTCTCTTCTGTCTTACAAACCCATTTTTGTGAACTTCTTAACAAACAAGTGTATTCTGTTGGAAAAATTTCAAGAGAGTGTTTTTTTTTCTAATCCTTTGAAATCAGTTTTTATGGTACAAAAGTTTTCTCCAAGTCCTGCGTTGCCCATATTCATTATGTTCCTAAATTGATTCCTGATGTTTAATTATCTGGGCTTGTGCATTATTGAAGTATGTCAGAGGGAATTCTTTAGTATTATCGAATTATATTGTGGTGGAGATTATATGATACTTTTCATGTGGCGGTCTCATGGTTTGACCTCTTTTATTTTGATTTCCTTAGCTGAGTACATGTTCTTACCTAATATTATCGTAGGTTCTAATTCCATGAAAAGTTTTAAGGCAAATTCTATAGATACTGGAGAGGCAGAATTGTATCAGTTGTTCTATTTGATTATTTAAATTCATACTTTGGAAACAAATGATGGCAATGAGAGAAATATGAGGAAGCTTATGGCATTTTGGAGGGTGGCTGAAAAACATTGAAATCATTGCACAAAATGACAAAAAGCAACATGACGTGCCAAATGAGGGCACTGTGTAAAAGCTTATCTGCACACATGAAAGGTTTGAGCAAAGCTTAAAACATCTCAGAAATTCGCTAATATTCACCATTAAATTTAATTTAAGACAAACAAATCCCTGGTTGCGAGTACTCATTAATAATTATAGCCATTGCAGTGATTAGGGGCCTTTGAGTCCGATGGAACCCCAACCATTCCTCTGAACTGTAAGACTTAAATAGGGTTTAATGGGTGCAGCACAAAGATCTCACATAGGGTGCTAAATTTTACTGAAGCAATAAATCATGCATAGCAATACATCCTAGTTAAAAGAAAAAATATAATGCCCTGAATGCAGATTATGTAATAGCCATGAAATGCACATCGTGGATTTGGAATTAAGCTGCATTACCTTCAGTAATAATTTTGACCTAAACCTTACCCTTTCTCAGCTGGCCACCAATACTGTTTTAGTTCTTTTTGATTATCACAATTTGCTGTTCCCAGAATTGTAGTTTTGTTTTGATGAGGTGGTAACTTTGCACAATAATCTTTTCAGAAGAAGACCTTGTACATCCCTCTGCCATCCTGATATTAAAATGAACTTGATACAAATTTACCTATGGGGCTCTTCTAGGTCAAGGGTTCTACCTTAGCCTTGGCTGTAGCTGCAGGAAAACCTTGAGTCACTGTCAACTCTCTCTTTTGTTTTCTCTTTGTATATTTTATGGTGCCAAAGTAGTTTACATATTATGACATTGGTTAATGGTAAATTTATGGCTTAAAATGAAATAATCCAATTTGTATAATTTATCCCAGTAGGCACTGTTAAATATTTGCATTTTCAGCCTATATCTGTATTTATTTTTTGTTTATAATACCCTGTAATTGATTTGAAATGTATTGATTTTGTCTCCATTTCATAGGGTAGGTTGGAATGTAGATGTAGCAGCGGGAGATGAGAATCCTCGAATAGGAGGGAACATTCTTTGTTTGGATGGTGGTGGCGTCAGAGGTTTGGTTCTCATCTGCATTTTGATGGAACTAGAGACAGCTTTGGGTGGAAAACCTATTCAGCATGTGTTTGATTGGGTGTCTGGAACCAGCACTGGTGGAATATTAGCCTTAGGCTTAGCAACCGGTGTGTATATATTCCCATTAATTAATCAATTCTAAAATTCAAAATAAACTATTTTTTGCTACTTTATGAAGATTGCAGACATTAGATGTGACTCCTTAAGTATTCTTTTTATGATGGCTCTAGGTTTTTTGCCTTGCTTTTGTTTATGGCCATATCTCTTATGTGCTTGTAACTGCTCTACTCTCCTTGACACTAATGATGTGAATTGACTGATGACAATGCACAGCCTGCTATGTAATGGGCTCTTCTAGGTCAAGGGTTCTACCTTAGCCTTGGCTGTAGCTGCAGGAAAGCCTTGAGTCACTGTCAACTCTCTCTTTTCTTTTCTCTTTGTATATTTTATGGTGCCAAAGTAGGTTAAATATTATGTCATTGGCTATTTTGGTACATCAACTCTAAGCATGCCTACAAGTCTCAATGCTTGCCTATTTTAAAGCCATATGTCTGCCTGAATCTCCACTTCAGTGAAGTATGCATCATTATCATATCAAAATATCTATCCAAATAAACTTCTTCTGTGTTATTTCTCTGTGAGCTTTGTCTTTGATGTTCCCATTGGTATTGCATTAAGCTTTCACTAAATGTGCTGAGGCTTTTTGAGGATACATTCCAGTGTTTTTTAAAAATGTCTTCTCTGAATTTTGGTGTGGTGCTGCATGTGTTTTTTGTGATTGTACCTTATTTTTAGCAGATTTCATAAATTACTCATGCTTTGGCAGAGAACGAAATTCTTAAATTTTAAAAATAAATAAAACAAAATTGACTTAATGAAATTTTCTAGAGATGAGATTCT
The DNA here is from genome assembly GCA_963169105.1 of Ceriagrion tenellum. Classification (NCBI taxonomy): domain Eukaryota; kingdom Metazoa; phylum Arthropoda; class Insecta; order Odonata; family Coenagrionidae; genus Ceriagrion; species Ceriagrion tenellum. Next base: position 55,895,995 of record OY720636.1, on the reverse strand, counting down.
CCCTCTACTCATCTCAGGTTTTCAAAATTTGATGATACATATGTATCATTCAGCCACATCTTGAATATGTCATGAGCATTTGGGACCCTGGTCATAGAGATTTAACAAAAAAAAAATTAATAAAATACAAAGAAAAGCTGCATGCTTCATTAAAAACTGCTACAAGTGAATATATAGTGTTTCACAACTTTTAGACGAGTTAAGGTGAGAGCCTAGAGACTGAAAGGGTACACGCTAGGCTTAGCTTGCTTCATAAATTTAGAGCTGGTGTGTTTTTGAGCAACAATGAGAATATTATCATGATGCCTCGCTATGTCTCCAAGTCTGACCGAAGCAATAAAATAATAGAGATACATTGCGGGACAGAAAGGTACAAAAATTCATTGCAGTGCCTTGCAGGGTAGTATGTAGATGTAAATTCAGAATATTCAACCATTTAGGTAGTTTTGAATTAAAATCAATCTAAAAAGTAATTAAAACTGTAAACTTTGCTTGCCAGCCTCCATTCCCTCCGCTGTTCCTTCTGTCAGTTTTTAGTTGTTTCTACCTCCCTCATCCAATCTAAAGTGCTATCCTCTCCCTACATCTTCTTCCTTCACCCTTTTCTGCTATTCTCTTTAAACTTTCACTTCCACTTAAACTCTTCCTTGCTTTTCCTCTGCATGAGTGTTGAGCAGCTCTGGCAATAATAGACAGCTATAACTCTCAAGCCAATTAATGATCTCCTTTATTTTTCATCTGCTACCCCAACTTGCACTGTCTGATTCAAGTTAAAGTTTTGCATCAGTCATCCGTTCATTCATTCAACCATTGCAATTATGCTGCTCAGTCAAAGCAAGAATTATAAGCGCAAATTATTATGGTGTAAAGAGACTTAGGAAGGTGTTTATGATTCGTTCATGAACATCAATGGGCAAGGTAGCATCAACAATAACTGGATGAGTTAATTGCCGTTAATTAAAGCAAAGGCATTTCCTGGGTGGCAGGTGAATCACTGTCTCTGCAAACTGAAGGCTTGACAAAGATGGTGTGATTAATCTCTACAAACAGTCATCATTATATTTTCTTTAGCATCATTCTCCATGATCTCCACATTATTAATTTACCCGTCTAAAAAAATTGCCATTTAGAACCAAAAACAGTGTATCCTAAACTGATGGTGGTATCGAAAAGATGCTGAATCATGCCTCATTTGTCATAAAGCATAGTAATTGGCGTGAAATAATTTTTCATCCCAAGCTCAGTTATCCAGCATACAATATGGAAAGCACAACAAATAAAAACATGAGAAGGAATTTTTGTGAATGGGCTGAGTCCCTCTCTCTTTTTTACTTATGATGATGTGATGAGGAGAGGGTAGCTTGAAGTGAGGTAGAACCAACTACCTTCATAATCACATAGATTAGACACATATGTCTATCACAATTGCCCAAAGTAGTTGTTCCTCTCTATTGACCATGGATTACAAAAATTAAATTCTGGTACAATTTATTTTAATATATGCTTAGTTTTTATGTTCAATTTTAGCTTTACATAAGTTTTCTAAACTGGGTGAAAAATTTTGCCAACACCATAATACCGGACATTAAAGCATTTGTGGGGGGAACTGTGAAATAAGAGTTATTTTAGAATACTTTATTATATAAACATGTTTTTTCCAAAGTACTTTCACAAGTGATGACTGTAACTTGTCAAAAACTGCCTTTGTTAGGGAAAAGAAGAATAAATACTTTTAGGGATTTATTGGAAAGGTTCAAAAATATGTAACTCTGAAATATGAGCTGCTAATTTTTTGGTCCCACTGACTTCGTAATATCGAGTTTTTTCTGTAACTAGTTTTTCCCTTACCATCATGGAGATGAGCATTTCTGCCAAGTTACAACTGAAATGCTGCAGTATAAATCACATCTTGATCAATACTGAAATACTTTTTTGCTTATGTTCTCATTGCTGCAGTGGGCCTCCCTTAGCCATCCCCTTGCTAAACCTGCTTTCCTGCTCTCCAGAAATTTACTAATTTTGTATGTATTTTAAGGCATTGAAATTCATTCTTATTAAAAATTGAAGTTATGTTAACTGACTATTTAAGTATTATTTATTTTTAGTATAAAAATTTTCAAACAATCGAAGAAGGAATGGCAGTTGAATTACAGCTACTACAGTTATGTCCAGTTTACATTACTAGCTTTCTAACCTGGTTAACTCTAACCCTAGTAAAAGTTTGCCGTGTAAATGCAGGTTGGTACTAACCGCAGTCAACTTTTTAAGCACTCTGGAGTTACTAGGGTTAGTACTACTTACCATAAGTTTTAATGCGTTTAAACGCAGGTTATTTAGAATGCTTGATGTATTTAAATGCATTAGTGAATGATGAACTGTATATTACCACCTGGGTTGAAATTCGCCATGAAGAAATCATTTGACTTGACCGGGATTGGAACCCCGATCTCCCAGTTACTGGTCTGGTGTGTTAGCCAGTTACACCACCAAGCCATCCTCCTCCGAGGCGAATTTCATGGGGGGTTTATGCGAACTAAATGTTCATACCTCAAGTCTTTGGAAATGTGTCAATTTTGTCGTTTTAATAATGACAATGTTGGGTTTATCCATCACGGCAGTGGCTTTTTAAGTATGACTTCATCTCATGTGCTACAATGTAGACTTGAGGCGTGAACATCTAGTTCGCATAAACTTCCCTCGAAATTCGCCTTGAAGGAAGATGGCTTGGTAGTGCAACTGGCTAACACACCTGACCGGCAATTGGGAGATCTGGGTTCAAATCCCGGTCAAGTCAAATGATTTTTTCATGGCGAATTTCAACCCTGGTGTATATGCACCCGTGAGAGTGACTTAGTACCACATCATTTGTTAAATGCAATGATTGGAAAACTGTATATTAAGTTTAAAATTTACCTTAAAAACTCAAGTGAGGACAGGTCATGAGCAGAACTTGGAAGAAAAAGTAGTTTATTCCGCTGCATATATTGAGGCAAGGACTCAAAATGGGATTTAAATATAACTTTGGCACATCAAGATAACTCCTTGAAATGTTTTTATCTATCATAAAAGAGTGCAAATGATATAATAGCGTAATATTATCGGGGTATCTTAATGGTAAATTATAACATAGTGACATGTCGTCCTACTAAAACAATTTATTCTCTCTATTTTCATCTTTCGATGCATAAAGTAATGTTTAGACATGAAGTGATAAGTGTATAGTTGAATACTAATGAATGAGAAGTCTAACAGTGGGAAAAATTTGCGTATTCAATTCTTTTTCTTGCCCATACAAGCTTCGTCAATATAGCCCACAGCCTAAGAAACAAATGAAAAGCTACTTTATTGTGTATTGTGATGTTAGTTAGGCTGTGGGCTACATCACCTTCTTGACCCTCCACCATCATGTAAACAAGGATTAAAGAATGCCGTGTAAACGCAAATTAGTTAAGCCACCATATTAACTCTCATCCTAACCCTATTAATTAAACAGGGCTTTAGAATAACATATCTGATTGATTTTTAATTACAATCGATTTTTGATCCTCCATTATGAACCTATTCTTTCATAGAATAGATTTTATTTCAGTATCTTAAGTATTGTATAAAACTACTATATTAAAAAATTCTGGGTTCTTGGCCATTGCTTTACATGAATACATATCACAAATGGAGATTAGCAAGTAAGTTATATCAGGTGGCATCTAAGGTGCTGTCTAAATTTTTATTCCTTTTGCTCTCTTTAACACTCATGCTTCACATTAGATCATTCGAAAGCATGGTATTTCATTGAAAATTCATGGTTATCTTCTTTATTCATATCTATGTTTCAAATGTTTTGTGTCAACAGGTTAACATATTTGCACGTTTCCTATCACTGCATTGACAAATGGTGTGGTACAAAGTCACTCGCATGGGTGCATATACACCAGGGTTGAAATTTGCTGTGAAAAAATCATTCGACTAGACCGGGATTCAAACCTGGATCTCCTAATTGCCAGTCAGGTGTGTTAGCCAGTTACACCACCAAGCCATCTTATAAGATCTATGTATAAGATGGCTTGGTGGTTTAACTGGCTATCACACCTGACCGGCAATTGGGAGATCCAGGTTCGAATCCCAGTCAAGTCAAATGATTTTTTCATGGCGAATTTCAACCGTGGTGTATTCTTGCGCGTATTTTTTATTGTTGAGATGTTGTGTTGTGGGCTCAAACTTCATTAAATTAAGCTTCAATTTTATGAATTTCAAAATGTCCATGCAGCAGTTTTTACGAGGGACTCGCGTGGTGGAAAAATATCATTGAGAAAGGCCCCATTCTGTTTACTTGTTAAATTTACCAAATCTTGTTCAGTGGATTCATATTTGGATTGGGATTTATTGACATTATGTGTTATTAATATGAATAATTTTTGAAGAATAGATATCAGTAATAATATATGTTTTTATTGGATATGATTATTACATTAAGTGTTTACACCATGTTCACTTTAATGTTCTTATTTTTAAATGTAGGGAAATCACTCCTTGAGTGTATGGGTATGTATTTCAAACTGAAGGATCAAGCTATGACTGGTAGTCGACCCTATCCCAGTGAACCCTTGGAATGCATTCTAAAAGACACTCTTGGTGCAACCACTGTGATGGCTGATATTCGGCACCCTAGGTGAGTAGTAGCTTTTATTACCTGTCAATTGCTGTAAGAGTTTCATGAGCCTTTATAGTGATCTTAATTTATCCATTTGAAAGTTTAAAAGAAATAAGTAATAGATTGATATCTTACTTAAAACTTCGGGGAAGAATACTCTGCAAAGTTTTTATATCTGAGGAATTTTTTAGGACATTTATGAAAATATCTGTTTTCTAGTTTTGCCTAATCCATCTAAAATTCTGGAGGCTGACTAAAAGCTGGATTATTGAAAATTCCAGTTTCTTGAAATAATTTGGGCTTGATTGTGTGTCCCAGAAAAAATTCCCAGTGATGATATCATCACTGGGAATTTTTTCTGGGAATTTATCTAATGTAATGATGTAGAAGTAAAATGTTCAAACATAAGAAAGATGAGGATATTATCTATTTATTTAGAATTTGGATATTTTTTATGCACAAGCTTGATTATATCTCCTTCAGTGGTCATTTGACTGAAATTAGCTTTTTTCTATAAGTAGATACATACCTCCTCCTTTGTTAGTCTCTCAATTCCATGCCATTCTTTGAATATGTTTATTATATTCTCTGGAAATTCAGGCCTTTTTCTCAGAGTAATCCAAACCCTAAAAGTACCATCCCAAAAGTAACCCAAAGAGTCCCATCCTAGCTGAGGTTTGCTTTCTTCATGGTGACTAGACGTTAGCTTTACTTTGCATTCATATTTAGCATTTATAAACTCTCAAAGGTGTTTTTTAGTCATGTCAAGGATTTTCTGCATGATTACTTGTATTTCAATGCTCCAATATCAAATTCCATTTTAGCTCCACTTTTGTAAAAGTTGTATTTTAATGAACCATTTTTGTCTCCTTATGAATTTAGTTATAATTTTTTTATCATCCATTTTAGGCTAATGATTACTACGGTATTGGGAGATCGAAAGCCTGCAGAGTTGTTCATGTTTCGAAATTATGATTCCCCCGCTACTATAATGGGTACAGGTTATAATATTAGTAAATCATTCAAATCTTCTTGCAATCATTTATCTGAGGCCACGACTGGCCCAGAGATGCAACTCCTATGGAAGGTGGCTCGAGCAACTGGGGCTGCACCGTCTTACTTCAAGTAAGTTAGTAATTTCGTAGCTGTCTAATAATTTTTAATTTTTATAATGCCTCATGGGCCATCCATGGTCGTCATTATTCCTGGAGTACCCATGTACTTATTACCCTGTCATTATACTTCATTAGGCATGAACAACTATTGCAGGTGGAACAGTTTGCACCTGGAGAGTGTACTACATGAGAATGGTTTTAGTGGTAAATAGATATTGTAATGGTTTATGTTAGCAAAGAAAACATTTGCGTAAAGCAAGAAATTGATGGGAGAGAAGTTGGCAAAACTAAGATAACAGGAAATGTTCGAAAATTGACAGGAAAGATTGTGCGTCAAACCCTGTATCAAGTGCTGCTCTGTATGGCTATGAAACTTGCTCGTGGTACTATTAAGATGAGTGTAGAGGAGCTGTAGGTGTGGAGAAGGCTGGAGAGATTAAGCTTGGTGAAGATGAAGAATCCACATTTTTAAAACCTGAATCTACCAAAATACAGTCAATTGAGTAAATTCATGAAGTGATGGCTCTTATAAGGGCAGCAAGAATGAATGTGCTTATTCTTGCATTGGATAAATTTTCAATTCTTACACTTTATTGTGAATAGTCATGACCATCTTCTCTTCATACTTCCAATGACTAATGTTTGAGTACCATTGATTAATTTGAATTTTTTGGAATTAGCATTTGAAGAATTTCATCTAGTAAGTATTTGCATGGAATTTAACATTCTTCAGGCATTTGACCTTGCTTTACTCAGTGGTCTAAAATCAATGCTAGTAGCTGACTTTCCTGCCTAATGGTTTAGTTAGCAATGTTGTATAGATGAATGCCACTTGCGTCACTTCATTGAAGTTCTACCCACAAGGGGTATACTCAAGTTATTAGAGATGCTCATGAATTTGTTATCTAGTATATTGCAAGCTGTATCTGGTGACTTGAGGATGCACATTTTGTTTGTGAGAATATTATTCTCATTCTGTTTGTCTTCAATATAAATTTGATCTAACAAGAGATATGCAGCTATTCTAAGTCCATGAAATCAGGATTCTTAATTTTTTCCTATTCTGACCTCTGTGATAGCCTTCCATGTCAATTTACTTAAATGCCTTTGTACAATCTAAAAATATGATAGCTTATTAAGTAGATCTATTTTTAAATGTCCCAAGGAAGATAAGAATCCATTAACATTTTTATACCCCTCTTTGGGTAGTTTTTTTTAATAAAATCCTTAAATCACCTAGCATATAACTTCCATTGAACTGAGTTTCATTTGTTACATAAGTAAACATAAGAGACTACCTTTGGGACTCAACGTTAGGGCTTGAGAACCAACTTTTATTCATTCAAAATTAACAATGGAAAAGCAATGTAAGAGAATTAAATTTAGCCATTCTACTATTTCAGTCATCATTTAATTGATTTTGTTTTTCAGACAGTTTGGGTGTTTCTTAGATGGTGGTTTAATATCAAATAATCCTACATTGGATACACTAACAGAAATACATAGGAGAAATGTTGCTTTAAATGCTATGGGACGTAAGAGTGAAATATTCAAGCCAGCCACAGTGGTTTCCCTTGGCACTGGAATGCCACCCATTGCTCCTGTAAGTATGGCTATTACCTTTACTTTTACAGGTGCAGTTCTAAATATATACAAGTTACATTTTAATCATTACATTTGTACAATAAGTTTTTTTAGTCAGGTAAAATATTTTTAAAAAATTTTAATTTGCCTTGGGCTTTGTTCTTGGCTCCTGATTCCATACTACCCTAACTAACCCATTTGAAAATCTGAGAATACTAAGGGCTGTATTACAGAATGTCTCTCATTCCGAGTGGGCACTCACTCTCGGCGGAGTAAGCACTCACATTCATATTGGGAGTGACTGTTGATTCGTATCATAGAAATGAACTCACACTCAGCTCATTTGAGTGATAGTAATGAATCTAGAAACTAGTATTTATTAGCATTCCTCCAGTTCCATTGATGTATTTACGTGAAACAAATGACGAACGATTTCATTAAGCCGTGCAAATAAATAAGTTTTTGTGGTGAAAATGTGATTACAAAGTGAATTCATAAGGAAAAATTTTCAGATTTTATAATTTATTCAATGAAAAATATAGTTATACATATAACCATACATTAAATTTAAAATAAAAATTAAGAAAAATTTAATTTAAATTAAAAGAGAAACTAGAATCGCAAGTGAAGCGATAGAAATAGCGGCGAATTGCAATGCTATTTTGAAGCAGGCATCATGAAAACTTATTGAAAATCATTGTTATATTTACAATTCCGCATTTTTCCTCTTTAAAACGAGGTAAAAAGTAACCGTGTACGTCGTCAGAATCGCCTGTAATAAGATGTCAAAGGTGGGACCCCTCATCGAAATATCTTCCAAAATATCTGTTGAAACCTACGAATCACTCTCAAGAATGCTATCTTATCTTGTAAAAACATGTTCACAATTCGGTAAAATAATAGCAACTGAAGAGACCGCATTTAAAATGGAAGATTTAACTGAGCATTTCCTTTATTTTACTAAATATTCAAGAGAAATAGTGGCATCCACCTCCTATAAGTAAAATGTAACACATTTGTTCATAGGCAGGTTGCAGTATTGTGGCAGTATTTTTAATTATATACATTGTTGAAGATTTTTTCCTCATCGCCCTATTTATTTATTGACAGCATCGCCTCTGGTCACGATCCTGACCATTGCATACATTATGAGGTATTCTTATTAGGATAATTCTTCCCATAATGGCTAAGCATGTGACCCTCGCTGTATAGTCTTTTCTTTTGGAATTTAGTTTTGAGAGATGTCAACCAGCAAAATAAATTTCAGAGGACAAGCTGCTATTAGCCTATGTTGAGATAAAGTTGGTAACGTTTGTTAAACCTAGCCAGTTTTATTTTTATTAAGGTTGGCAGTGTTTTAAGAATTATGTTTTGCTTTTTATTCTGTCATCACATAGAAATAAAGTGAGTTCCGTTGTATGTTATTGCAAGGATTGGTGTCATCATTTACTCGATTAAACCTTTGTAGTTAATGACTAAGGCCAGAGATCTCCCATAATTTCTAACAGCCTCAAACGTATTATCACACAACTGTTCTCATTTATTCTTTTCCATAATAAATCCTCAGAGGCTTTTATAGCTTTCTCATTATCCTTAAGTTCATAATTTTTCTCAGGTTAGGTTCATATCCAAAGCAACTGATACAAGACAAGTCTATGGTCAGAGGCTGGGTCAGCAGCTGCCTGTGTTAGATGTAAGATTAGGAATATCGCTTGGGTTCGGTAGAAAATAATGAGTGGTATATTGATTACCGAGAGGTATATTGATCACTGAGTGGTATGTTGAGATAATGAGTGGTATATTGAGACAATGAGTGGCATATTGAGATATTATGAAAACAAACTCATGATACATTTCTAGACTAGTGAAATTTTGCACAAATAAAGGTTTCCTGTTCTCTTTATCAGTAAATTTTGCTCAGACCAGAGCGAGTTATGACTATCAATACACAGATATTTCGTTGCAAGACACTTCGTTATAATGAGATGCTACTGTAATATGAAGTTTGACCTTCTGATGATATGATTATATTCATATATCTGATGAATATATTGATATAGATTCCCTTGCCATTTGATATACTAATGACAGGAGTTCTAATTGCGTCCATGGTACATAAATAATTCATTCTACTGATAGATACCATCAGATTTAAGTTCTCTTATTCAATATACCCCTTGCAGTATCCCTCACTCTACAATTGTAGATGGGTATTGTAACAAAATTAGCAAGAAGGGTAAATTAAGGGCAAAAAAAGGACTGCATAGATGTTTTTTGAAAATATGAATTCAGTTGCATATTTGTACTGATAAAACAAATCTGGCAAGTTAATCTGTCTCTCAAGGATATCCATCCATCATGGATAATTTATTAATGAAAATCGCAAATTAATCCTCATAAATCCCTTTTATTCAACATATATGACCATAAATACACTAAGCAGGCCGATTTTATATTAAAAGGTATCAATTTAACCTTTATCTTCCAAGTGTGTCTCTCCGGCAAAAAAATTGTCCCCCCAGACTGCTGAGAATGTTCGTTTGGCACATTGATGGGCATTTAAAAAACCGTGGTCATTTAAAAAACCCCGGCCAGCAAGGCTTACGACTACGAAAAAACTCTGTAAAACTCGTAAGGTAAAGGTTAAGTGGAGAGGTAATGGTCTCTATTTGTACTTTAATGATTCTGCAGGAACATGGAAGCCATGTTTGTAATAAAAATTAATAAATGTGGTAATGCATTAAAGGCAGAATTAAAAATCCACTTTCATCACAGTTAGACATAGTATCTTAAATATATCCTGAAATATTGTAGCACAAATTATCCAAAGAGTGATAGAGAATGACTGTCTGTTGAAGTTGAAGAAGAAGTCTGTTGAATTTTAACAAATATCTCTGGTGTTCAAATAAATTTAGATGAATGTCTGTTGGAATTGGAATGAGGTCATAAAGCATAAGAAATTAGAATGTCAAGAGATATTTTTCAGGCACATCTTCTTTTGTGCATGTACATTGCCTTTAAAGGGGATGGTGGAAGAGAAGAGAAAGGAGTAAAAACATTAGTATGAAATGGGAACTTGGAAGAACATCTAGTAGACAAACCTTCAAATGAATACAAACAAAATATGGGGGAGTGTATACTGACAGAGAAAATTTTTCATTTGAATTTCAATGAGTTATCACAAAAATAAGGCTTCAAAAAATAATCAGCCAATAGTTTATGGACATCTTATTACCTAGAATATGATATCATACATTACAAAAAGTAAATACTTATCATGGTATGAAATATGGGAGGGATATATCAGTCAAAGAAGACTCCAGGGAGAGTGTTAAGTTTTAATACAATAGCATTCAAGAAGAGCTCCATAAATGGGATACATTCTACATATCGGCAGTCTCCACTGGTTGCTACAGTCTCACAGAATTTATATGGCATCATGAATCAGAGACAGGACCGTGTGATAAGTTGAAGTGTCCTAGGCAAATTAATTAACAGTTGAGGACAACATTTTAATAAAAACGTACCAACTGTGGTATTTTATCTTTCATGTTGATGTTATGATTTTAAATTCTCATTAGCTTTTAAATATGGTAAAATTTTTGTTAATATTGACAATATTGAATAATATCACTGAAGTGAAATGCATATTTGGAACTTAATTCAGTCAAATGTGGAACCTATCATTCATCTAAGGCCTTGCTAGAGTTGTGGCTTTAAATGTTTGAACTTCACTGGAGCATATCATGCAATAACTTTATCCTATATGCATAATTAGAAAGTGAAATGGACCCCATGAAGTTATCAATATAAGCATTAGCCATGTAAAAATTTTCAGTAATTAAGGTCGTAAATGAAGTTTGATCACTATTCCTACCATTAACATTCACCACTAATAATTATAAAAAAATAAACGTAAGTTGACACTTAATTCTACTCTCATCCCTTAAATACATACTGTATTTTCTAATGAAAAATAATGAGGCAAGATCAGTAGTAGTCATACAATACTTATCACAACATTTTTCAATTGTACCTCATTCAATTCCATATATTGTGAGAGGTATACAATATTCAAGTACATATGCATATTCCCAGTCATTCTTAGTATCACTGAATTAACTTAGGTAATCAACAACATTAGTTTTACACAGGACGACTATATAAGTAATAGAACCATAGGAAATGGACTCCAAATATATGGAAAGTATAATTTGAATTGGCATGTACATTGATAATAGTTTCATCATCTCGTCATTAATCAGCTGATCTGAACAAAGAATCATTCTTACAGGGAAATACAGCGATTGCAGAATTAAACTATTGCAATGTATCACTAAAACCTCAACACTGACTAATGCACTAATATAACATAATATTTACCAATACATACATTACGTGTCGGGGTTAGTTCGACAGTAATGGACTTTGAAATGTCCTGTTCTTTGCATCCCCTATTACCTCTATGCCAACCTACTCTAAAGGATACGTCTTTGAAAACTGTTATCATAGAACGTTAGTAAATACAATGCTAAGAAGCTTGTATAACATCATCACGCAGGTATTGGGAAGAACAAGTTTGTTTTAATGTAGTGGTGGAGAGGTGAAATCATATAAGTATAGAGAAGATACAGTGATATAGAACAGACACGGTTACTTAACAGAATACTTCCCGCATTCAAAGCGTCGTTTGTTTAACGTTATTGGACACATCAGCGATACTTCACAACTTAAGACTACTAGCTAACAACTTTTCACAACTTAAGACAACTTTCATAACGTCCAGAGACTAAATATCTTGTCAACTTATGGCATTGATACTAATGTGTAATCTGAGATCTGATTAACTCAGCTAGAACATCGATGATGGATAGTAACAAATGTTATACACATGGATCGTACACCTTTCGAATTGGGAATGATACGTGGGTTTACAACCCTGTCTCCAGAAACTTAAACATTCTCATAGAACTTGGGTCACACGAGACAGCTGCAACATTGTATATACACGTTCGTATTGTTCTTGGCGGCCTCACAGTCCGCAATGGTCTGAATATCGATTAATTTGTTGCACAATCTTCCCTAGTCGTCCTGTTTGTCGACAGAAATCACTGCTGAGCAATTATGAGCGAAATTCGTAGTTGTTGAGCGATTGTTTCATTTGAATCATGACGCGGGAAAGTTTTATCCCTTCAAGTAACGATTTCAATGCACTTCACGGATTAATTTTTGTTCTTTGTTACTAAACAAACAAAATAAAGCTCTAGAAGACAATAACGTAAATGTATTCATACCTTAAGTCTGTGGTAATCAAATAATTACATGAAATACCGTGACCATCCCACGTTCCCAAATAGTATCATAGGTTTCGCGAGCATTTTGGCCGACTGGATCATCTTAAATCTACTTAAAATTGTACTTTGATTCACCTAGTTCATTTAAACGAAAAGCACCAGAATATTTTCAGCCATTAAATATTCTAATACCTTTGAATTAGAAGTGTTGTAATCCAGGAAATATTAGGAATTTGCAAGGCCATGTAATTTCAGAAATTACGGCAATTGATGCCACGAATTTTGCTCAGAGCAGTCACATCACCAATAACTAGGATTACTGAAAAATAATTATTCTAGTAAAATCAGTTCATTCACCAAAATTTAATTTTAAATATGCCAGGTGATTGCGGCAGACATCTTGAAAATTGCTCACTTGAAATGAGTGGGCACTCGAGTAACCAACATGGGTCATTCGTTTCTGAGGGGAGTCCGAGAGACCATTGTCACTCGAATGACGTCGTATAATACAAAAGTAGCAACCGAGTGGAGTTTGAGTGAGGCTTGGGAAAAATCCGCACTTGAGTATCATTCTGTAATACGGCCCTTAATGTATATCATTTGCTGAAATGGCAGTGGAGTTTGGTCTGTGGAAGGTGAAAAAATCCAGAATACCTCCAGTGAAAATATTGAATGGTTTATTCTAAGGGGGTAGTTACGTGTAGGTCAGCTTCTATTGAACTTCACGATGTGCTTAATGTGACTTTTGACATCCCGGGGGCTATAGAGATTCTTAAGAAATAGAATTAAAACATATTTACTAAGGAAAAAAAATACCTACTTGGTAATGTTCTCTGTTGATGTATCAACCTAATTGTAACAATGAGACATCCCTCTTCCTTTTAATGTAGTTTGTTCATAATCTCATGTCAGTGCAATAACCTGTTTGTGAAATCAATATAATTTTTGCTGCACAATGATTACTGATTTATAATATGGTTTTAATTTCCTTTGCAGGTTAAAGAAATTGATATTTTTAGACCTGGAAATATATTAGATTCAACTAGATTACTTGCAGGGTTGTCTGTCCTGGGAAATCTTTTAATAGATCAAGTAAGTCTGTTTATTTTAATTGGAGTCTTTATCCTTAGGTTCTTGATTACGTCTGTAACTCATACCTTTTTATAAATCTTTGGCACCATAATGTGGTGTCCCTTTGAAATCCTGTAATTTTAATTCTTTTCAGATTTTCACTGCTTGAATAATTATAGTTTTGTTGGCACAGGAATGTCTGATTTTTTTATGACTAAGAACTAATATCTTTTCTTTCAATTTTGGTCGTTTTACAACACCGCTGCGAATAGAGCTTTGAATGTCATTTCCCTTCCTATATCTAATTGTGAATTCTTTTGCTGCTTGTGATAAAAAAATCATCATTTAAAAGTGGTAAAATTTACATTATTCCCTTTTTAGAATTAACAACACTTTTGAGCCAAATTTGCTGTCCTTTTCCACCTTAAGATTAAATTTTCTTAATTAAATTTGTATTTTTTTGATAATTCCTAGGCAACAGCGTGTGATTCTCACATTGTGGATCGAGCACGTGCATGGTGCTCTACAATGGGAGTTAATTATTACAGATTCTCCCCACCTTTATCTTCTGACATCCAAATGAATGAAACTAGAGATGATATCCTGGTTCACATGTTGTGGGAGACCAAGGTGTACATGCGTCACCAGACATTTGATGTTAAGCAGTTAGCTAACAGATTGCTACATCTGCCCACTCACTCGCACATGGCAAAAGTTTGATGCTAAGGCATTCTGTTTTCAGCCAAATGATTTTATATTTATTGGATAGTTGTGTGTTTTTATTGTATGAACTGTGTTTAGGGTATGTCAAATAGCTCTATATTTACTGTAAATAATTAATACCATCGCTGGAAGGAGTCTATTTGCGGTAAGGAGGTGAATTCATCTGTGATTTAAGTTACAGTATTTATAAATTTCCAGTTGTTATTTAGGCAATAAGAAATGGAAGCACTATCTTGTGTGTTTTGTTGCCTGCAAATTGTATTTTGTATTCCATAATTCCCTTGTTAAGTAATATTCTAGGAATATTGATAGAGGTACATGTTTCTGTTTTCAATATTTTAACAGAATATTTGAAAATTAAGTCTTGAATGGGTTGTTTTGTAGTAATATTTCTCCAGCTTTTAGGAAAGAGACCATGTGTGATATGTAGGTAATCTCTATCCAATAAATATCTTGAAATAAATGATTTTATAGTTTATTTGGAAATATCTTGAATTTGTTAAATGGTGATTCAGATAATCAGTGATGTAATCCATGAAATTTGTATTCAGGATATTGTTCTTCCATGAAATTGAACATGATACGTGAATAAGAAAGCTAAGCTATATTTTTAACAATAGAAATAGAAAATAGAATTTACAATGAGAGACACTGATATCTTCAAATATTTTAGGAGAGCTAATAATCATTTCCCAGTAATTGCCCAAAATTTTTAAGTTTTTGTCAAATCACATGTTTTGCATGCAATTTCTTGAACTGAAGGCATGAGGATTATAGATTATTCTTGGATATATCCTCTTTTGCAACATAACACATTTTATTTGGTGTCTGTGGTAAGATTTTGTGTAGTCCTTGATATTCTGTTGCATCAGTATGTTGACAGTTTTCAGTAATTGCAGACAGAATTTTTCCATACATTGCAGTGAGGTTAAAAGTGATCTAGTTCTGTAGAATCATTTCTGGTGTGATTCTGTGACCTATTTTGTATATTGCACCTCTAACTAGATCTTCTTGTGATTATCTGTATGTAAAAATTGATAATATTTTTTAATCCTTATCAATACATATCTCACACTTAATAATCCATTTGAAGTCAATTTATGGAATTCGCATTCAATGAATGAATCCCTTAATCCAGGGGGGGTTGCTTTCTCACTGAATTCCATTTTTGTTGTCAGTCTGTGTATATTCCCTGGGCTATGAGTATGAGCATTCCTTTTTGTGTATTGTAATGTGGTTCTTGATCATTCTATTCCTACTTTTCGTCTTATACATGTACATCACTGAGTGAGCACCTTTCTTAAGTGTCCAATATATATTTCTCCAGAAAGTAAATTATATGTGTATTGTTTGTCCATGGAATACATTCTTTTGAAAATGTTTTCTTTGTTGTCTTATCCAATTGGAAATATAACGTGGTGTCTTTGATTTTCAAAGCTAAATCTTCAGAGTACAGTTGACTGTGGATTAGGTTTTAGTAAATTTATGTATATACTGGAATGTTAACATCAGGAATTTAAAAACTTGTTCTATGCAATTTAACAAAGAGGTTTGCCATGGACACTGTAATTTTTTTTTCTATTTTTCCTTTCTCCTCATCTCTTTTAGTTAGGGGAGGAATTTTCATAATGAAAGGCATTGCAGTCAGAAAGTAGCTCAATTCCTCGTATATGTACTTAATAATAGGGGCTTTGCGTTCATAAAAATTTTATATTCTCATTTATTTGTTTCACTTGTATGCCATCTATGAACAACTGGCCTCTCTTTCTGCCTCATGCTAATCCACTTCTAATAATGGTGGTCTACTACATATAAACGTCCTAAGATATTTATTTGGGAGGAATTAACTTGGGGTAAAAATTAAAAAAAAACAATCAATTAGGCATTTCACCCTCATGCATATGATTCACAATGGCAAAGAGGACTTTTTCTATGCACTTTTACTATCAAAAAAAGAACTTTTATCAGTGGTTTACTTTAATTTATCTGTAAAATTTATCTTTGCAACTTAGGCTGAGTTAAAGATCCTGAGCCTTTGTTATATCTTATTCTACCTTAAGAGGCTATCACTGCTGGAAGGGATGTAATCCTTTTTACATTGAAAGTAAGTGTAAGTTTTGCTAAATCTGACAATCAGCAGCCATCATATCAAGGGAGAAAATAATGGCTGTTAAGTTTGGCAAATTGGTTTTCTGGTGGTAATAAGGTGACTATACTGCTTAAAGAAAATCATGCTCAAGGTTAATAAAGCCTCCTACTTCCCATCTGTTTATTCCCTTGTACACCTTTACCTTTCAGTAATGCTAAGGTTCTAAATAGAGAAATCAGGATTGTACCAGTTTGGCTTGTACGTAATGTGCCAGATATTCCCAGTGATGGGTGTGGAGATTGCATTGCACTGTGATGAAAGATGTGTCTTCTTATTCCCTCTTATGGTTTAAGTCCATGCACTTTCTTTCATTTGGCCCATTCAGTAACAAGATTTTAAGGAAAATCCACTCTGAGATTACCTCGGGCATATCCATGAAATACGTGGTGATCCAAATTAGTTATTTGAGAAGTAGTATACATGAGGCAAAATGTTCTACATTGATTCATTTACCTGGAACATACCATCTGTTGTGGTTATCGAGTGACACTGGTATACTGGCCAGTGAAGTAGCCATGACAGTCAATATTTTGATGCTTGATTACACCCTATTTGCAAAGTTAATCGACAGTCATAAAAAATTATACTTCCTCATTCTTTATCTTTATATAGCTCAAGTGAAGTTCCTAGACTATTAATGGTATTATTTTTCCACCCTAATGATCATTTTACACAAGTTCATTCTTCTATGATATGAACTCTTAAGTACATATATTACTTCATTCGTAGTCAGAAATACATTTATTAATAGTTAGTGGCCAAATTGTACAAGATGAATTTTCAAGTTCATGAAAAAAGTACCTTTGAGAGGAGTTCCAATTTACTCCTGCAAACTGAACACCTGAAAAAATTTGATAACTTTTTCGATTCCCTGTTAGAAACGTAGGTGTTGAAAGAATTTCTGGAAAGGTTTCTGGCTCTCAGATTGTGGGCGGACCCCGTCTATTGGCAACTTAGATGAAAGTTTAACCCTTTTAAATCTGAACTGCAGTCAAACTTGCTTTGGATGCCCATTTCCATGATGTGTATTGTAGAAAGAAACACTTAAGTGTTTCTTTCTACAATACACATCATGCATTGCAAGTTTGCAGCAAGCTTGCTGGACTTGCTTTGCAAACTTGCTGCAAGTTTGCAGCAAGTTAACTGTGCTATCTGGGTTCATAGGCAATTGGATCCTGTGTTCAGGTAAAATGACTCTCCAGTTCACTGATGGGGTTCATCTTTGGTTGGGATCATTGAGCATCACAGCCCAATATCTGACATTTTTCTTTTCAAAATAGTCTTCATATATTTATATCTGACATTTTTCCGTGTCATGAGAAAGGGTTAATAATTAAGTACCATAAATTGGGGTTACTTAGGCCGATTTTCAAATTCAACCACCTACCCTTCACCACCGTGTAACTTTAAAACAAAAGAAAAGCACTAAAATATGGGTCTGTTGTTAAACTTTCATTTTACATTAAACATATTTTTCTTGAACGTGTGCATAAATTATAATTTTTTTTTAACAGGGTGGCTTTTGTTACCCCCTAATGTGGGGTAACAAAAACCACCATTTAAAATCAACAGCTGGCTTATGTTAGGTTACATATGGGTAACAAAAACATACTAAGTAAATTTTAGTTGTTTTATTGATTAAAACTGTTTAAAAGTTTACATGTCAAAGAAAATATTAGTAAGTCTATAAAACTAATCAATCCTTAAGAATAAATGGAAAAGTGTGATGGCCTCTTGTTACCTTTATAGGGTTTACAACGGTGATTATATCAGAGACATTAATGTCCATCACATCATCAACATAAGGAAACACATTATCATTTTGCACTGATTTTGTACTCTTTCTAAAAAATTTTACTTTAAGAGTTTTCTCTTAAGGTTTAGTGTCTTGGACAAGAGCATAGAACTGTTTATTCACTTGTTTTTTTGTGTTCCTATTAAATGTAAGTTCCACAATGACAATCATGTCTGGTTTTAGGTCCTCTATTTTAGAGCAGTTTTATTTGTAACAGACACTTTATTTGGAAAAGATGTTTCATCATTGTCGAATTCCACATCCGTGAAGTCGCTCGAAACTAAATCGGAGTCTTTCAGTGAGAACTCAACGTCACTTTCCTCACTAGAGCTACTATGATGGTTTGGCCTTCTCTTTGAGGTGCTTTGCTCTTGAACATGGTTTTCTATTTGTTCTTCACCTTCAGCTTCCACCGATTCAAGTCCTTCAATCCCTCTTCCAGCAGGAACATTTAGCTCTCTCTTCTTTATTTTTCGCATAGGTTCAGTCTCTTTTCTCCTACTCTCCTCTAAATAACTTTTAAATGACTCAACCCATTTGTTGCTGGAATCTGCATCATTTTCACACTCTTGTACTTTTACTCTTGGAAGCCTCTTTAACACTTGATGATGATCCAAAGGCACAATTCCAGCACCTTTAAATCCACTTTTTAGGTTATCTTTAATTTTTTCCTCACCCATGCCAATAATACATTTTTTCAAAAGGCGTGGAAATTTGTCCTTTGGAACACTACCACGGTTTTTCTCTTTCCACTCATTTAACGTTTGACGCCACTTAATTTTCAAAGGCCTAAAGATGGCCACATCTAAGGGTTGTGTATACTGAGTGCTATTTGGTGGCAACAGAATGAACTTGATATTGTGTGTCTTACACTTATCAATTATATAGGCAGAAATATGGCTTGACAGGTTATCACCGATTAACACTATTGTGGCATTTCTGTCAAATTTTTGGAAGTACGGGAGGGTAGTTTTACAGAACCAATCTTCGAATATTTCAAGAGTAAACCACCCACTTTTGGACCTATTATAAATGGCACCAGTTGGACCATTCTCTGTCCAAGTGTCATAAATATTTCCTGCCGTATATGTAATATAAGGAGGAAGGATATGTCCATCAGCACTCCCTGAAAACATGACAGATGTGCTGGCTTTTGAGGAATCAACGATGCCTTGTTCCTCGTCTCACTACCACTTTTTTCCTACCAGGATCGTCTGTCATGTTAGTTTCATCGTAGTTGACGATCATTGATGGTTCAACATCTTTAAGAGACACTGTGAGCTCATCAAAGTATTCATTTATCGTGTTAACATTTATAGCTGCCCTACTTCGTTTGATGTTTTGACACAACCTGTTAGAGAGCACTTCATTATGTCTATGTATAAAAGAAGCTACGAAATCAATTCCTGGCATGTTGTCCTTGAATCGAGGTTCTGTCCGTCCACTGCGGTCCAGAAATCCCTGAAATACATCACCATTCTACAAAAAGACAATTAGTCTTCAAAACATATATACTCTCAGTTCCTCGAAATGATGTTCATGGTTGTGTCTTTCACTCCTCACCCTCACTGGCGGATGACTCTCTTTTCTTTGCCATCCTCCTTCGTTACAACTACACATGCATGTTTTACAAATTATATCCTGAGACTGCACATTTCGACCCAACCTTGTGCATCGTACTTTACATCATTTAAACTCATGATCAATAAAAATGTGTTCGCATGTACTCACCTCCACATGCCAAAACTTTGACGGCAGTATCGGCCAAAGATATTTCCTTTGTCACCTTTTTCATTTCCCTCGTGGATCGCTTTACATCGCAATTGGGTCAAACGATGGTCAGGATTTTTTCTTCCTTTATAAGTGGTTTCAAAATTTTCTCTGTCACACACTATTAGCCAATCCTGATATCCCACGGCCAGCAGTATTTTCCCTTCATCAGTCCTCTCGTTGATAAATTCAACTACAGTACATTTCTTTTCGTCCAGTCATAGAATATCTTTTCGCGAACTATCCATAGTTAATGGCTTATGAGGAGATATGTAACAGGAAGCGAAAATAAAGAAAATTGCAATAGTTATGAGTTTCTATAACCTTTCAGCCACGATGTTTACCTTGCGGATATTATGACTAAACAAACGTCGCCTTGGTGACAATCGATGAAAGCGTCGTTTCCAACCATTTGAACATAAATAAATGTGTTTACAAAAGAAATAAACATAGAATTTGTCGATATGAGGATATAAAAAGTCTAAAAAGAAATTAGAACGAAATAATAAGCGCATATGAAACCGATTCACAGTATCTATGGTTCACAGATCGCGCCCAAATTCTCGCGAATCGCTGCTTTGCTGTTTTACACACGACGCAGGTAAATTGGCGTTTTAATAGTAGCCAAACTTTGGACCGTGGAGAATCGATAAATAATATAAAATACCCAAAGGACCTTATAAAAGATATTTCGTGGCCGACAGAATATCCGTGCCTGAGGCAACTATCCGCAGCAGACAGAAACGACGGGAGTTATTACAGCGTGAAGACGATGTGCTCCAACCGCAATCATGATCAAACTTCTAGCCATGTTCACTAATCAAGTACTTAAGTACAAAATTAGTACACATTGCAAGTATTGCCAGTTCTTCTCTAGAAATTATCAACATCATTGAAGTATTAGTACCAGAGGGCAAGTACAGAGTGCTAGTATTGTTAGTACTTCCCGACTGAGTACTACATTGAGGGATCCGAGTACTAAGCATTCTCAGGTAATCACAAACAATGGATTCTGAATACCATTGTACTAAGACTTCACTACTTAGTACTGAGGTTCATGTACTAAGTACTGACATCCATGTACTACGTACTGACGTCCATATCCTAAGTACTGACGTCCATGTACTAAGTAATGACGTCCTTGTACAAAGTACTGAAGTACATTTACTAAGTACAGACATCCATGCACTAAGTACTGACGTTCATGTACTAGACTCTGAGGATTACTTTTTGTTAATGGTTCAAGTGGCACAGAAAATAACGAATGGAATGACGTCTTAGATGAATACAAATTAAACAAAAGTCATTTATAGTTACATTGAGCCCGGTTCAAAAGTTAATTTGAGCTATATTTATTTGGACTACTATGATTAACAAATACAGAGAGCCATTAGTATTAACCATCGTCGAAAGAACGGTATCGCCACGACCTCCCGATCCGAAGATACCGCCTTACTTTCTTACTAGCGCAGCGCCATGATACAGCCAATGGCGAGACCCAACCGGTGGCGAAAATTGGCCCCAATTTCCCCGCGAAATCTTAACCCTTCGGGTACTTTCAACCCTTCGTCCAAAAACTCCGATGTTCTTGTCGCAGAAAAACTAGCGGAAAACGCCTGTTCAAGGTCAAAAGTGGCTGGGGTGTGGGAAATCGGCCGACGCGAGAGATGCTCAAGGTTACCGCTATGTAGGAGAAGGACACAGGTTGAGAGTCAAGTGGGCGTGGGTATAATCCTATTTTACTGGAGTAAGAAAAACAAAAGCATAAATACAATGCTTCAGTAAGTACACTGACAACGATTTATCTCCTCAACCAGGAGACGTAGCGGTGAGTGAGACCCCTCGTTTGAAAGTAAACAAATATCTCATATTTTTCGGTCTAGAGTAGACATGTACGCGGGGCCTCGCCGAGGAATAATACTTTTTTCGCTCCCAGAATTTTTGCGCGTAGCTACTTCTTTTCAGTCGTGGCAGCCTGCTCGGCACTGAGGGGGTCGCGCGCGGCCGGACTGGGGAAGAAAGAGAAAGTTGCTCCCAGCCAAGATCTCTCACGTCTGCATTTCTAAACGCGTGCAGATATACATTTACATTTTAACACCATAGGTCTAAACAATGATTATGTAGATAAATTGAAGCAAAGACGTTTTTAGATCGGTTAACTGATTCAGAAAATGGCATAATGCAAAAAAAATATTTCTATAATTAGAAATTTGTTTCATAGGTACTATTTTATACAAACTTCGTAATTGTGCGGAGCAAGAAATTTTACTGTCAATTTAATTTATAAATAATCAGGCTTTTGAAAATAATCACAATAAAGATTTTCATTCACTGTTGAACGCAATGATTAACGTTATCTTACGAGTAAGAAAGCTTTAAATTGAATTGCATTAATTATGATTTGCCTTCCGGTTACAGAAATATCAAATAAAATAGTTATAGATTAAATCTAGCTGTAATTAACAGTTTTAAGTTGCTGTCATCAATGAGCTCACCTAGGTGATGGGGACTATAGGAAAATAATCATTTAAAGACAGCATTACTGTTAAGATTATTTATTTTGTAAAAGAAGTTATAGGTGCATTACATAAGGTAAGTGCACCAGTAGATGACCACTTAAGGGCGGAAAATTTCCTTTTTTTATACTTCACCTTAACCCTCTTAGTGCTGACTCATGCCAGCAGTTCCAGCAAGAAATGCAGAGGGTAACTTAATGAAATGTATCACTCTAGGAAAATAAATATAAAGTTATTGTTTAAAATATCCATACGCGGTTTTTCTTATTGTGTATAGATTGAATTAGGTAATAATCCAAAAAGACTTTTACATCATACAAAAAATAATTGTAATTATATTTGTGTGCTTAAATCAAACAATTTTTTGCCTATGAGCTGATATATCGGCCCGCCGCACTTTTCACCCGAGATGCCAAAGCCAATATATTGGCTCGCCGCACTAAGAGGGTTAATTTTCATTTGGTGTTTTCTTTGTAAACTCTGCTGAAGTGTTTAAGTTGAGCACAAACAGTAGTTTACTCATTCAGCTATTGAATAAAAAAATAAAAAATTCCCAACAATTTGAAATTCGTGAGGGATCTTTTAGTAAATCAACATGACCATTATGTTTCAACTCGTTATACACACAATTAAACCATCCAAATAGTTCAGCACCTGTTATTCCAGCTCTTGACGCCGTCTAATTTTGAGATATCCCAGTAGAAATGGTTGGGCTCCTTCAAATAAATGCTTTTAGCCATGTTCTGCCTGGTCTCTCATTTTTAAATGAGGCATGTGGACGTTTTATATCCTTCAAGTATTTATCTACACTCACGATTAACTGTTAAGCTGTCACTGGGTATCCCACTTTAGCTGTATTATGCACCGTCGCATATTTTTTGCTCCTCTTCCGGTGTAAGAATGGGAGCTGGACCCATCTTCCGTTCCATTGGTGACTTCCCTTTAACTTTATTTGTGAGGGTTATTCTTGGTACACCAAACTTCTTTGCAGCTGTTCTTATGGACATTTTACGAAGATGAACATCGTTCACTGCTGAGAGCATTGCAGCTTCAGAGAAATTTAGGAATTCACCTTTTTTCCCAGGCATCTACAAGGTAAAAATGTGCCTTTAGTAACTGATCATACCTTACAATAAAAGTGGTCAACGACTAATGACTGCGCAAAAGTGACTAAAATACTTCAATTCTAATGATACTGCCCTCCATATATTGTTTTGTACAGTATGTTTAGTTCACATATAATTTTATCAGAAGCTGACCGCCTCGGTCTATTATTAGAAAATCATGGTAAATTTGAGTCAGTTGTTGACCACCCCTTCATTTCGATTTTCCGTGAAAATTTTCGTATTTTAAATACCATGTTACCTGAACAAATCCTAAACAAATAAGAGAATAAAAACACCATCAACAAGGTCTATAAGCTGCTAATATTTGGCTTCAAAATATTGCAATCCTTAAGAAAATTGCTTAGAAAAAATCAAATAACTGGTTTACAGTGTGTCCCTCAACCAAGGATAATAGAAATCTTCTAGAAATATCTTCATAGTCCGTGCACTCGACAAACAACTGGCAGCCATGTTGAATTGTAGGCAATGGCGGATGCACAGTTTGCTCAGTTGCATAGTCAGATGGCAACACTATTTAATTTGGAATCACTTTTAAAAACTTGCCACCAATTCTTATTTAATGGTTTTATATGGGTTAGTGGTCAACTACAATTACAGGTGCTCTTACCTCATATGGACTTTTGAAAAGAAAAATGTCAGGTACTGGGTTGTAATGCTCAATGGCCACTGCCAATGATGAACCACGAGTCATTTTACCCAAAACACAGGATCCTATGAAGTGTCTCTTTCCACTATGCACATCATGGAAATGGTGCATCCAAAGCAAGTTTGACTGCAGTTCGGATTTAAAAGGGCTGAACTTTCATCCTAGTATCCAATAGATGGGGTACGCACACAATCTGAGCCAGAAATCTTTCCAGATTTTCTTTTATCTCCTTAGTTTCTAAGAGGGAATAGAAACAGTTGTCAAATATTTTATTGAGCTTGGATTGAGACTGGAACCAGTGCAGTAGATACTGGGGTGAGGGTTTGACCCCAAATCTCTCTCTTTACATTGGATACTTATACAATGTGACATCATGAATCTCTGAGAAAAAAATATTCATCTGCCAGTAGCTCCTCAATAACACTATTCTGGTAACTTTCACGGAGTTAGTGGGGAAGAAATCATTACCGCAATATATATACCTTCCCTGAATTTTCATGAGCAGCTTACTGGTAATGTGCTCTTTTTGCTTTTCCAAGCATATGGAGGCTATTAGCTTCAGCCCTTTGCATAGCCATACTTGAGAACCTCCAATTAGTCTTTTTTATAATTTCTAAAAGACAACACAATTTAATGCTCAAATACTTATAACTTTAACCTCTTTAAGCTGGCATACTCACCCTCTCATAATTACACAAGACTTTCCTTTAATGTAGGACATAATTGTATCAACCACTGAAAAAAAACCTCATTGGGTTCAGAGATTTCAATGTAGATGTTAAATTCAACCAGTATTTAAGTATAATACCTGGCTGGATCTATCTCACTTAGAAGATATCAGAGAACCATATCTGACATCGATAAGCACTACTTCCCTTATTATGTCCAGGGTTAGACTGGCCAAAGGGCATTTGTTCAAATAACAGACTGCTATGTTGAGCCAGAAGTAGGGTAGGACTACCATATTTGTTGTGGGCCAATTTGGCCTTTACATGTGTCTCCATTTCTTTCCAGTCCAACCATCATCACCCCAACAAGCAATTTGATGCATATGGAATGAGTATATGCTACCATAGAAACAGAAAAAAGTATCCCACACTATGACCAAGTCACCTTTTGGATTTCATATATTTTTCATGTCATTAGTTACTGAAATATTCCACAAAATTTTTAGAAGACAGTTGCTGGATTTCATGAAATTATGAGGAAATTAGTCTTTCATTAGCACCACAGAATCCATAATTTTCTACTTTCTGGCAAGATCAGGGCAATTTTCCCTACATTAGAGAGAGATCTTGAAATATGCTATTTGATATTGGTCATTGCCAAATTTAGGGAAATACATACCCACCTCACTATTCTTTAGAAAAGATAAGTTTGTGACCAGAACTTATATTACAAATTAACATTTATTTATGCACAAATATATAGTACATCCACAGTTTCTGATGTGACAATAAGATAAAAATGAAATAGAGAATGCAGGTAGCCATATAATCACAGAGGAAGTGCAAACCTTAATAAAAACTTGTGTTTTCTTCCAGAAGGAAATCCTATTTTTTGTGTTGAGGCCAATGATGTACTAAAATACCTTGACTTTAAGCATTTTTTTTCAGTATGGTTAGATAATAAAAGATAAATGTATATGTATGTCCTTTAGATGAATTATTAAAAGCATACTCTATAATCCCTTGGGCAATATTGTCTTAGGATACAAGACTTAATGTGTAATTGGTAATGTACAGCTATTGATTTCAATGTACTATTAAAATGAGCACAGAACAAAACATTTTTAACCTGTTGCCCCTCAAAAATACACTTCAAATTCCAAAAGCACGTCACCTTGCCAACATCTGCTCCAATCTATGGTCACTTGCAATGCTGATACATATTAAGACTTGATAAATGCAAAATTTCCCACGCAAATGCAATCAGAAAATCCCAATCTTAAACCTTAAAATGCTAAGCCCATATCAAGCATTCCTACAACATAGTATTTCACTCCTAGACAAATTAAGCTTACTTTATGATAATGGTAACATAAAAACATTCCCCGCCTTCCAGAAGCCATTTACATAAAGTCATTAAGCAATGCTGATGAAGCTAACTAGTAATTTTAAAAATAGATATTCTCACTCTTATGTGACAACTTTCAATCCTTTCCCTGCTAGCCTCATTTTCATTACTTATTTACATTTGAAATCCAATCTCCACACAAAATACCAGGTTAATGTCTCATCACGATTCTGCATATTTTGAAACCTACTCAAGGTAGTTACAATCTCCAAAGAGGACAGCAATGGTCACCAGGGAAAGTTTGACGGGAAAATGCTGCAAAGTCACAAGTGCACTCCTGATATAATACTTGGCCACCTGATGACAACTTCAAAAAAATGGCAACTGTACTATTTCCTTTCACTTGTACCCAAAACTTTGCCACTAAGCACTTGTTTAAAAAAATAATAGCAGTTTTCAATAAAGTTAGAGCAATTAAAAGTAACATTCACACATAAAATGGATTTAGATATCTCATTTGAATAATATAGCAGAAATTAAAATTAAATCATAGTAATTTCCAAATTTTAAGTACTAAATAAAAATATGCATCATCATTACACAATTTTAACAAGTGTGAAATATCTATTACATCAGTCTTCAAATACTAAAAGAACCTGAACAGGTATAAAGTAAAATAATCACTTTTCAAATTAACAATGGCATTTTCTTGGGTGTAGGCTTTATTAAACAACTGTGTTTATGACATTTTAAGACAAAGACCACAATTTCCATATATTGTACAAACTTGTGCTGCAAATGAATATGCACCTGCACTGTCAATACAGTTGCACCAAATCTTTTCACATAAAGAAAAAAATGGCTCTACACCCACGACAGCATCCAGCTTACTCTTATATTGATGTGCTTTCACAAAGTTTTTCTCTTTTTCAATTTTTTTCATTTTTTGCTACCGGCATTTCCTGAGTTCTTTTATATATCCAAGGATATCCACATGATTTTGTAAAAAATTAAAATCAAGGCTAATGGTGATAAGTACAACACTTAGGTTTTTCCTAAGCCAAACGAGAAGACAGGCGCTGCGCTCCATTGCACATAGAAAGCCACACACACACACGCGCATACCATACCTATTCCCTTGCGGACTCTTCTAATTATTAATACGGTGTTTCCTCCGTTGGCTAAGTAGGACATTATACCTAATCTCTACATTCCAGATGCCTCCTTATAATACCGTATGAAAGAAGTCAGGAAATTTGATTAACTAAATTAAGTTCATTAAATGGAATGTCCAGAAAAATGTATTCAAGGTTAAGTGTAAAATAAAAATGTTAGGATAATCGATAATAGTGTACCTCAGCAATTTTTTTGACAGACATTTCTGTGCTGTGCATATCCTAATACTATATTCCCATTAGTAGGTTTTTAAAAACATGACAATGTTGAGAGTGCACTATATTACTGTTACCCAAGCCTACCCTAGAGGAAAAGAAAGCTTATTACAGCTAATATAACCCCACACCTTAACATGTCGGATGGAGAGCCATTTAAATAGAATAGTAAAGGTAGGCGGGTACTTTAGAAAAGCAGGGCTGCAAGCACCCCGATAGAAGATGTGTGGGGGGAGGGAGGACAGTTTGAGACAGCAAAAGGGGTCGCGATGTCCGTTGAGGAAGAAGGGATGCACCATCCAGTAGCATAGATGGCTATGAGGGTCCATCTAAAAATTCTCAACACACTGACATGCAATTCTCCAATCCATAAATTCATCATCCCACAACTCCCCAAAAACAATATATTTTTTCCACACTCCCCATGGACCCCTGCGCACTTCTTTATTACTTCTTTTTGGGCCCGAGTCAATCAGTGCTGAAGTTTCAGTGAATAAGCTCATGAGCAGAAAGGAAAATCGATACAACATTAAATTGTGTAATGGGGACATAGTCGTTTAAAGAGGGTGATATGCATGTCTTACCCATCTTTTTTTGTTCTCTTCTGTGAGAGTGAAATGCTATTCCTTCCATATTACAGTACCAAAGTGCACATTATAAAAATATTTCAGGATGTCAGTTCCAGAGAAAACAAGGAATAAATAACAATACAATAAAAAGATTGAACACATTAATTGCCTGGAAAAGGAGGCAAAAACTTAAGGAATAAAAAAAAGTACTTCCACCAAGTGACAGACACGACAGACACCCACACCACATACAAAATATACAGAGCTGCCAAAGATATAACATCCACATTATTGTTAAGTTGCTCCCTAGGTATCATAATTGGGATATGTTTTCTTAAAGAACAAAGTGAATGAATAATACAACTCTTAACATTATGATTTCTTCCATTTAAGGACACCAAAATTATCATGCAAACAGACTCTGCAGTTAAACCTTAAGTCTTTATATGCAAATATTTCAAAAATATGAAGGGCAAGTCAAGGGCATAAAACATAGGATTCTACAGAGTGATTTGCATGTATGGCACTACTATCAGTAACTCTGGACTCTCACTAGGTTTGGGATATTTTTTTACATTTATTATGCATATCAATAATCAGAATCATCAATTATAATAATGACACACTGATGATAATATTGCCGACAACACGATCTCAGCTATTTGGAGCACCCAAAATTTACACACAGACACATAAATGCAATTAGAAAGAATTTGTAGGTCTTGGTAAATGGGACGGTAAAAAATTAAAAGGACTTTGCCTCATAAGACTTTCAAGCTGGACTTTTTAATATTTTCTTGTTTCCACGTGACCATTTTAAAGGCATGAATTAACGTGCATTCTGATGAACACGTTGGTGCATGCTTGTGTCGTATTTTGGTGGTGCATATTTAATCAAAACAACCACAGCTAGAAAGGAATTTAGAGACGGGAGAGGGCAGGGGAGGACAAAGATAGATGGGGAACAGAGGTGACAAAGAAGAGAAGGGGAAAAAACACATAAACATCACACATTTATGCCTAAAGTAAATTAATACTTTCTTAAACATTTAAAAAAATTGATAATACAAAACCCACACCAGCTCCTAAAACAGCCCCACCTCATCAGAGTCAAAGAGGGGAAAAACATAAGGAATAACATGAAAGGGGAATTAGTGAGACAGCGATAACAAAGGAACTGTGGACGGGGGAAGGAGGAGGGAAGGATCATTGACAGGCAAATGTTAATGGGGGACGTTTAAAGGGATGGGCGGCCTCTCGCAGGGAGATTTGAGACAAGTGGGGAGGGGAGAGCTAGCACATTTTGGGGAGAGCCATAATTCCCCATTTTAAAGAGGAGTTATCTTCACTTCCACAACCAGCAGCATTAAAAGAGTTTAGCAGCAATATCTTCCCCCTCCTCTCCAACCCCAAGTTACTCCAACCCCCCCCCAACCCTATTTCCACAACCTCCTCCCTTTTATTCTTTTTTTACATTAAAAATCAAGTACAATGGGGCAATAGGGGCCACACTTCTTAGATGGCCAAGGTCGAATTGTCCCACTCCAAATCCTTTCCCTTGCCACCCATTCCGCTGTTCCCCTCCTCCTCTTCCCTCCCAGAGCCCCCATCGTCCTCATCCTCCTCCTCCTCTTCTTCCTCCTCCTCGTCTTCCTCCTCATCATCATCCGATGAGTCTAATTCGTCTCGATAGCTTGAGCCATCATCCGAGGTGTCATCGTCGTCATCATCAAGACAGGTGGCTCCACCAGACAGGGTCAAGGCCGAATGGCCACCACCCTTTCCCCCACCTTTGCCTCCCTTGCCATGGCCTGACTGTGATCCCTGCGCATCCAGCTGCTGTGAAAATGGGCCCGAAGGCCGAGAGAAAAGGAGTAGTATGTTTCACCCAACCTATTTGTACACCTTCAATAACAATAACAAACTGTCTTGAGAAAAAATTCATGTGCACAGGGGATCAAACCATGGGCCTTTTGATATCTTGGCTATTAAGGGCAGACAGCCCAGGCTAATCATCATGACAATAAAAGCAGCATTCAGAGGAACTAGATGCTTAGCCCAAATGATCCATTAAGGATGGTATTAAGAAGGGAGATGAAGGCTACCAACATACCATTATCTGCAAAGGTAAAAACTGTATGCCATTAAAATGCCAGCATAGGCCATATAATTGGAAAGAAACTCAGCTGAAAATAACATTACCGAATACTAGACTAGAATACATTACAGAAATTCTACCAAGAAAAATTCTCTTGGACCAAGAACTAGCACAGCATTGACAGCTAGATAGGAAATGAGGTGTTCACCAGGATATTCCCACTAATTTTACCACTTTAACCTTTGCCACATAAAAAGAGAGTAGTTGTCTACCTTGGTATGGAGCAGAACTTGAGGGCCACTGCAAGGAGACCAGGTAACTCTTCAATAAAGCAAAGAGGACCACAATGCCTCGAGATTGGGAAAGTTATAAGGATGCCCAACGAAAGTACAAAGCGACTATCACTTGCTTAAAAAGGGAATCTTGGGACATACACAGGCCCAAGGCCACAAAGATACCTGCTTTGAACAAATTATTATAATTCTATGAAATGCTATCCCTACCTCACTTAATGCCTTCCAATGCCCACCCTTTTTCTACTAGCAGATTTAATGATGCAATATTCAGCTGGCAACAACAGAAGCAAAACTTATAACTCTGATTATGTATCTCCCTTCACAAACTTTTAGTCTACATCTGGCAACGATAAATGCATGTGAAAGGAGGTAATATTGAAAAAAATAAACAATTCCAGAATATTCAAACAGTAACATGCCAGTGACAAGTTGAAAAGTAATAAGCAACAATGTTCAAAAACAAGAGGTGAAATTGATTAAATGAATAGAACACACCACTTGCCCCCGAGAAATATTAATTTGTAAAATTGCCTCACTGTAACTTTTCTCAGCTAAAATAATTGATTTAAGAGAAACAATTGTACTTTTCCACAAAATTGTTTTAATGCGTACAACGAGTTTCGGCTCACAGAGCCATCATCAGGTACAAGACAAGAAATAAGAGAGTACAACACATATATATATCTCTCTCGCCTGAATCTGTTGAATTTAAAATAATTGAAGTAATACATACTCCATAGCTGCCAGATATTTAGATCAGAATTTCTACCACAGCCAAACTATCAAGGCTCTAAGGTGCTCTCTGGATTACTTGGTTTTAAATTCTTATACATGACTATTTACCCAGTAAAAATTAAACATTTGGCCTCCACTTATACGAATGGCCCTCAACATGCTCAAGATAGTTCACATTTTAAAATAGGGAGCGTTTCATCATATTACAACACATAAACTGAAGATGATAACTTTAGGCATCAACTAATAATGTCAAATCTGTTTTTACGTGAATTTGAATCCCTACTTTCAGGTGCAAATCTCCCCACATAAATACTCACTGGACACCTTATTTGCAAGGAGTTCGCAAGAAGTGAATTTGTGCACACTATAATATCCATCAATATTGGAAAGAAATTAAGGAATCTCAGAGGCCCACTCCAGTCATTATTTCATTTTTGGACATTTAAAACTCAAATATTATGCTTTGTGATTAATCTTAACCATGGGAATTGTCTCAGTAACTTCGCTGCAGAACATAGTAATCTCTAGAATTTGTGGATCAGCAGCAAGATATACCCTGTGAATGACTTAAAGAGAGGATGAATAGGCTTCAATGGACAGGATTTACCAAATGCTAACAATCCTCTATGTCAATTAAATGTGTTCAACTTCAATTTCTACTTCTCACAAAATATAAATTTTAATGAAATTAAATTTCTCACAAGTGATTTGGATTACTACTCACATCCATTGGGTTGACAGTGATATTAAGTGCCGAGTCATCCCATGCCATTTCAGTATCCGCAATTTCCTCTCGCTGAGCTCGCTGGTGAGCAGCTCTGATCCTTATTACTCCAAGCACAATCATGAATACCAAGAAGCCCACACAAACAACAATGATGATAGTAACAGCATGACCTGAAATATTTTCAAAACATATCATTAAATTCACAATGCACTACAAAATTAGTATTGAAATACAGGTTATCTGTACAGAAGCATTGCAATGAGGTTCAAATAAAAATTCCTCTTTAGAGGATGGCATTATACAGGGCAAGGGCCCAGCCACATTGACACACCGGTTCCTGTCAGATCACCTTAGATTAAGCAACGTTGGGCCCAGACAGGGGTTGGATGGGTGACCCTCATCTACACCTCTACCGTGGTGATCTTGTCCCCTGTCTGCAAGTGGCAGGCAGGTTAAACGTGGGATAGTACAATGGACCCAAAGGGGTCTGAGTGCCATGAGAGCTCCAGAAGGCTCTCGCCCACCCATACAATCTACATGACATTATACAGGTCTAAAACTGGCTTTTTTCAATTAGAAGAGTTTTGGCATTCAGATCATATTCATTTCATCAATCCAAGAGATACTTCAACATTAAATGCAAGATAATGCTGTTATTTTGTATGTTTGCACATTACATCCCCACGGGTATGCTCCAACTGATCAAGAATTATGACAAATTTAACGTCTCTCATGCTTTTGCAATGATAAAAGTATATTTTTAGGAGCAAAATCCAAAACTAATTGATTTGGATAAGGTAGCGCAGAGCTCTTTTGATCCTTAAACATCTTTACAATAAGGAAAAGTACATGCAACAATGCTTGAACACTAGGACTGAATAAATTGAAAATACAGTACACACAATTATCCGTGCAATTGGTGGGGAGAGGATGCACGGATAATCCAAAAACATGGATAATTCATACTTACTTAAACTTACATACTTCTTTCTTAAAATTGTTCATAAAATACATAAACACACATGTTATTTTTATTTACGCACATAGTCTTTTAATTATAGTTTGTTTCATCCACTCATAAAATGAAGAAATAAAATCCACACACGGATAATCAAGAGATTAATGTATTTGAAATAAAGATGAGTAATTGGAACAATCATAATTTCCAATCATAAGATTGAATGATTAGGCGCCATTGGTATAATGAGTTTTCGAAATATTTCTTAAAACTCTTCCACTGATACAGAGGAGAGTCCAATTGTGTCTCAGACTTGATTATTCCTTCTCAAGAAATTACTATGAGACAAACACGCATAATCATCAATATCTTACAGAAAGTTACTTACTTCCACCAGCTACTACTGCTTGAGCAGTGTCTGAAACATCTGCAGTCAAATACACATCACCCATTGTTTGTGATGGATGAAGTTCTGCATGATGCCTCTGTTGAATCTAGAATTAGAAAAATAAGGTTCACTAAGTACATTTTCAAAGAGTCTTCTCAAATCACAGTCATAAAATAAATTACATAGAAAAAGAAATTAATTACATCAAGTATTGATCAAGATAAAACATAAATTCTTATCAATCTTGAAATTGGCATTGATCCTGTCAGATTTTCTGGTGTAGTTCTTTAGTATTCAGGGTGAGAGCAGTCATTTGGATCACAAAAATTCATGTGTATCAGAAGCCTCTGACAGAAAGATGAATTTCTAACATCAACAGAAATTTCAAGAATCAGAAATATGTAACATCTCTAATGAATAAAGTAGTCAAAAGGAGCTGAATTCATTCAGGAGAAATTTCAACCAAAAAACTATTGACATTTTAAATTCGTGATAATATCTAAGGCAAAAGAACAACCTGGCAATAAAAATAATCAAACCATAGGTAAAGAAATAATTATTACACTTGAATACGAATGTTTAACTACATACTTGTATGTGGGCATATTCCTTCAAGTAAATCAAACCTTCACCAATGATCATTAGTCTCACACAGTTCCACAAAACAATATGGACCTATGTGGTCAGTATTTTTTACAAAAAGGTATAGTTTCTAGCTAAGAAATTGAATTCAATGTCATGGCATATTGAGAGAAAAATTACTTCAGGACGGCTAGGAATACAGAGAAGAGCTGCAGCAAACCAATCCTCCGATTGATGACTGCTAGTGATGATGATGCATATATTGCTTTAAAAGCATTGAATATTCCCGAGCAAATAGATATGATGTCACATACTCTCTGTATTAAGTTACTGCAAAGGCAAACCACTTAAGATAGTTTTTTTTAAAATAGAGATTTGGCCATCTACATTATTTGGTTTTCAACTGGATGAAACTTTCTCAGTCATGTGTAACTATAATGAACCCCTGGGTTGGCAAAACATCACATACATTTCTAAACAACAAAACCCTACTTAAGTAATGAACTCTGAAATATTTTGCCCATTGAATTTCATTAATGAGAGGTTTTACTAAAGTCCACCCTTGAAATATCAAGTAAGTGTTCAATGCTGCACTCAATGAGGTATAATATTCAAATGGCATTAGAGCATGGTAAAATCATTTGAAGGTATTTACTGATTATAAGAAAATATTTATAAAAATCTTTTGAAACTTGCAAAAAATCTTATGCTTTTGCAAAAAACAAAAATGCAAGCATAAGGCTACTATTCACAGCATACATAATAAAACTATACTTTTAGGTAACCTTTTAGAAGTCCACCTCTTTCTCTACAGGCTGAAATAAGATAATCTTACCTCTGTTTTTTTAACCAACTTATTCCATCATAAAAAACTGTCAGTTGAGCAATTAAAGTTAAACAGCTGAATTATCAAGTTTACCAGAAAATATAATTCTAACCTGAGCATGAGCAGGTCGGGGAGCTGGTGCAGCTACCGACTGTGATGACTGCCTGCCTGGATGAGAACTATCTCCCATAGAAGCGGGAATACCAGTGGCTGCAGCCTTTTTCATGCCTCCAAGCATCTCTGAAGCCTTGACAGAAACGTCATGGCCAGAGGCCTGAACACCAGCCCACTTGCTAGCATTGCTTCCAGCTAAAGTGGCACCAGCCATACCCTTCTTGGGCAGCCTGGGGTGTATAACTGTGAGCTGTGAAAATACATATTATTAACTTAGAGACTATTTATAAAGAAACATTTCAAGCATAGCAACCGAATTTTAAAAAAATACAGTAGAGGGCCAATACAGGGAGTTCCCACAAAATTCATAATATCGCTCACTATAACGTGCCCTCATTATAGCCGTCCAGCTACTTTTGCAATGCTAACACCTTGAATCCTTGCATCAAGTTAAGGCAAAACTGAACTAAAGGGCATTTGGTAGCAATGTTTTCGTGTGTTTCAATGTGTTGAAGAACTAACAAAATTTCAAAGTTTACTGGGGTAAAATTGTCAACTAGTAATAGGTTTATTTGTAATCCGAATTTTCCACGCACTGCAAAATCTCTGGTGACATTCAGTGGGAAATTCCCACTGAACTATCACCAGAAAAATATGGCATATCGTGCTCATATAGTATTAAGTGTATATGTATATAGTGTAGAACCTCGATCTATCGTTTTACAAGGGGATGGGCAAAAAAAAACGATGAATGCGGGAAAACAAACAATGCTGGAAAAGATTTCCCGGAAGCCAAAACGAGATGAAAATGCGAGAATTTTATGGTAACTTTTCATAGTAGAGGGGTATCTTAAAGGAATTTCTCTTAAATGCGTGAGAATTTTTAAATTTAATGAAAATACTTAGTGCATCTCTAATTTTTCGTTTGACTACTAACTGTTTAAAATTTTTTATTAGTATTACATATCTCAATGGTGTCTCGGATGATAAAAGTAAATAAACAAGGTCCTTTATCATGTTATTGGATGATCTTCAACCCGCGCACCGACCTATCCATGCATAGAAATTTATTCGTTTCAAATATCCTTGAGGGTGAGAAGCACGCCTAAAATATGTTGGGGAGGATGTAATCTTTATTCGCGCTTTCCATTGTGCTCCGCTGATGGAGGAGTGCCATGATGGAGGAGTGTTAAAGATGGAGCGAGCTTGACGCTACCAAGAGTACTCTTGTTTATCTGGAGCAATCGTGTAACCCACGAGGCACAGAGGAAGTGAGGTGTAGCAGGTTATCGCCATCTGGTTCAGAGGGGAAAAACTTAGCGGGCAATCGAGTTGAAATGAGGAATTCCGATATCGGCGGTTGGAGTTCGGCTTGGCATTACTGAATGAAAACCAATTTCAAAAGAATAAATCAATTTGATGGGTCACGGTGCCTAAAAAACAAAAAAAAACCATTTCTGGCAATGCAAGCCCATGTCAGGCAACGGACGAGAAGGAACTTAGCCCACACTCGCAGGACTTCCACTACGACAAACTAATGGTTGAAACATCTGCGTTACCTTCAGCCGCCTTAAAACACCTATTTTGAACAGTTTCGGCTTTAGGCTCAGAAATAAATACTTCAGGAAAATGAATAGACATAAATACCTACATTAACTGGCTAAACACGGAAAAAATAGAAAAAGGAAAGAGCACAGAGCTCGTAGGGTTTGGCCGCACTTACTAGGGGCCTGAGATGTGACCATGATGAAGGTCAGGGAGTGACTGAATTGCCGAGGTTACAAGCCACGCCTGCTGCCCTCTGGTTGGTTCCGCGAGAGTCACGTGACGAGAAACCCCACCTCCCGCCCTCCCCTCAGCCACTCCCCTGTTTAAGCCCATGTGGCCCACATCATTGGAAATAATGCACTGGTTACATACAAGAATTGGGTGAGACAGGTAATTGGGGGACCCTGTTTTAGGCCGGGAGGGGCAGGGCAGGTGGAAGACCTTTGACCCTCCCGTCCCTTTCTGCAGACAGGGCCCCACCCACTGAGGGGCGCATTAGTGGAACGTCAATTAATTTTGCTCAAGTTTTTAATCGGCATAAATCTACAAAACAAGTATTATATGAAGTTTGTCCGTTATTTTCTGTTACATTTGATACCAAACACCAAGGAAATCCGTTGATATTTACCCACATGGGTTATATCAGATCTCAATATGGTGCCGAGAGCGAGCGTATGACAACTACTGGTAAGAGAGCATTGAGAGGATAATAGGAAGAAAGGTTAGAAGCTCATGGCGAAGGAATGAGGCCGCTAACGAGCAAGGTAGGGACTCGTTTGGGTAGGAAAGAAGGAATGCCAATTGCCCTCTAGGAAGGAGTTTGGGCCATAAAGATGAGAAGGGAATCGGACGGCAAGGGCTACCCATCCGTCCTGCGTGGCGTGTCGCCAAACTCCCCCCCCCCCCTTTCCCGCTGCGACGCGCCGCAAAAATCCCATTCTTAAATCGGCATAAATTTTTGGTTTCGTGTTTTTCAAACAATGAATGCGGTAATTGTGATGTGGGGACCGTGATTTGGAAACGATCGAAGCGGGAAAACGATACTTCGGGGAACGATGGATGCGGGAATTATTAACGTTATCAGCATGGAACTACATCCGGGACCAAAGACGGCAAACGATAGATGGGGGAAAACGATCAATGCAAGAACGATAGATCGAGGTTCTACTGTATTCGAACATTGCAAAGCAAATTCTCAGAAATGGCACCATCTAATAGTCTACTTCAAAATTGTGTACCCTAAGTTTGAAGCGAAATATCTAAAAAAAAAAAACACAGGAAAAGCTATTTTTGTCATCAGCATATCAAATTAAAGCTTAATAGTTTGTCTGTAAATTGCAAAGATAGCATTGACTGTTTATGTTAAGACTGGAAAAATAGTTCATTTTCGGGACTCCTAAACAATTGCTGCTTGTTAGGTTCTACACTATACTTAAACCTAAGAAAATCAGCGAAATTTCCTGCATATATTTAGTAGCTAAAGCCATAACAAGTACTCAATGAAACTTCATGCCATGAACTTCATCTGTTAAGCAATTGTTAAACAATTTACGGAGCTACATTATGTCCTGCACCATACCCCTGTAAAAATTGTCGGCTCCACCATTTTAAAATCTAATTAAGGAAGCCTGTAATGGGGAATAATTATGCATATGCAACACCACCATAATGATGATATCTATTGGAAACCAGCTCTCATACCAAAAATTTGAAAAATAATTAGAATCTTTCCTCAAAATTACCATGAACTATCATACAGGAAAATATCATAAGAGAAGTGATTCTAAAGAGAGCGATTTGACTCAAAAAAAGTGAAACATGACACCAATACTTACTGTTTGAACATATTCATTGCTTAAAAACCTTCCATTCAGCTCAGAGCATGTAAGTTTAAACACTCGATTAAGGTAGTAAGCTGGTTTCCTGTTTGTGTACTGAATTTGACGTAGCACCTGAAAATAGGTAAAACATAAACAATTACGGTTCAATATAACCCAGAATATTGGTAAAAAGAAATTTCCATCGATAAAAATTTACCATAAAATGTGAAGTATCCTTACCTGTTCATAATTATATATCATATCAGCCCCAGAAATAAGAACACCATCTTTGTTGACTTTTGAAACAATTCCAAACTCAGCCAGCATGTTTTCAGGCAGAGTTATAGTTTCATGGTCAGGGTTAAGGGGAGGGTAAACAGACACACTGCAGGAATCCAATTTCCTCTCGATGACACTCATTGATTCACCTGTGAAAAAGGAAGCATAGTCCATAACAACGATTTTAGGATGGAGCACACCAAGGATTTCTGTCAGAGACATCATCATCACCGTGAAACCTGTCTTTAGCAGAAGCATTTGGGACCATAATATTTTTCTCACAGAGGCAGTTTTCAATTTGAAAAATTTCAGGGCCTGCATCTATATGCCATTTTTAGATGAAAATTAACTCTAAAAATCTGCTTAGAAGTTACAGGCTAAGTGGAAAACTATACTTCCTTATATCAGATTTTGCTGCCCTCGGAGGCATGCTTATCCTAGCAATTTACTACAGCCTGTAACAATGCAGCAAGCTAAAGAAACATCATGGCTGCACGCTGGCTTTAAACAAGCAAAAGAAATGAGAGCAAAGCAGGTGGAATGACCATGGAATTTGATATTAAGAAGCAATTTCAAATGACAAAGTAAATGACGGAGAAAAGTGTTACCATAGCAAAAAAAACTGAAGGTCAAAGAGATAGTTCTCAAGGCACTACAAGTAAAAGCCTTGAATTCCATAAACTGAGAATGCTAGGACAAATTTAAGAGTCATTGATGTCCACATGTGGGAGAAACCAATACCAGGCAAGAGCTAAAACTAGTTTCAAGTTCATATTAACTTTTGACATGGATAATTAACAGATAATAGATAATTTTAAAAGAGGGAAACCTGTGGAATAACCATTTTGCATTAGAGAAGATGGGGATGTATGGAGCTATTATGCTCCTAAGAATATTGATAGGACAAAATAGTGTAAATAATTAATAACAAAGCAGCTAAACAATACCATTCTTCCAAAGCTTCTGTTTCTTCTGGTTGTCTCCAGTAGTGACAGACACTCTCACATCAGTGAAGATCCTTACTCCCAACCGGAAGTCCTCATATTCACGTGCAACATTGCCTGTCCCATTCACTTCAATTGTAGGTCTAGATGGCTGTAGCACCATAACAAATGACTCTACAGATGGTATTTTTACAGACCTTCCACCACCACAGCTGAAAAAAATTAAGTAAAATATAATGGATAAGCCAGGCCTATACTACTACAAAACTTAATCATACAACTTAACCAATATTAAGACCTTTTTGCTGGTAAAAATACGAGAAAAACAAGAGGCATATCACTTACTTTTTGTACTAAATGGCTACAGGAAACAAAACATGGAACCTGAGATAAATTGAACTATAAAATATTCTTGTAGTTCAAAGCAACAAGCACAGTCAATATTCATGGCAATGGAGGTAAAAGCCTAATTGGCTAACCACAAGTAATGGATAACCCATTTGTGTTCACATTCCCAGTAATTGTGGCTTTGTTTTCAGAGCTGTGCATTCTCTAGTCTTTTGCATGTATTTTATGCTAGTACTCATATTATCTACCATTTCATTAATGGGCAAACGTTAATTCCAATTTTCACCCCAAAAAAATTCACCAAACTAATGTAAACTTCCAAAAATAATGTAAGTTGATCAACTCTATTTAGAATCAATATGTGGAACATTCAGTAGTTGCTCTCATTCCCAGATGTCCGATGGTTCATTTTTGTGTATCGCTACTCATGGTATTTTCCGAACAGTAAAAGACTCAAAATTACAACGATGCTCGTCCCACACAATCTGTAGTTATGTTGATCTGAAAATTTTGCTACAATAAAAAAAAACAGATTCTGGTCAAGTTACCCAACACACAGTTCCTAGACAGCGCCTTGTTGAAGCCTGATTTGTACACCATAAGCTATAACTAACCTGGATCTACATAATACCTAGTGATCCAACCCAAGGTGATTGGTAGGAGTAAACCTAGACATACATTTCTTCAAGAGGTTGATTGGTGATCCCTGGATTAGGCCTTGGAAAAGCTTTTTAAAATGTTAGACACAGTCAAAAGCTATTCCTTTACTTTTTTCAGAACAAAATTAATGCACGATAGCAGCATGCCGAGAATATGCCAGGTGACGGATTTGGATACCTACACTAAATGCTGACCCTGTAACATAAAAGAATGGAGTTTGTGGCCTCTGGCAGATGGGATTAAACACTAAAATAGCACAATGACAAGCAAGTAATTTTAGTTAAGAGTGAACCCAGATCCTGTGACAACCACTAGTTATTTTATTTTTCATTACCTTCACCTAAAGTATATCAACCCACACTTTTATAACCCACCACTTAAGAGACATTGCACTTAAAATCCCAATACACTCTTTGTAAAGGGGATACAACCTGGACTATCAGGAACTGCTAGAAATAATTTTTCTTTCTAAAATGAATAATAATTTGAATGAAATTTCCCCTTCCTGCTCTTCTATAGTGACCTTATCTTTCCCTCCTACCGCTCCTATGATGCTATTCTCTCAGAGCAACAATCAACCCTCCCCTTACTTAAGACTAGTAATGTACTCCCTTCCTCCTCTCCTATCCCCTTCCACCCCTACAAGTCTGTAAATTAGGGGCTATAGTCACCTAGAAAATAGTTTTCTTAAATGTTGAAACCTGGGAACGAATTAATAAAAAATATTGCAGTTTCACAAAATGACATTTTTCATTTTGTAAAGTTACATTTTGATTCATAATTTTCATTTTTTCAGTGAACCAGGTAGTTTCATCCTATGCCTACAGCACCAAGCCAATTTTGTTTGGTTATAAGCAATTTGTTAGACAATGAACCAAATTACATCCATATATTGCATTTATTAATCTTTACAATCCAATATTATTCAATAAAAATTAGGTCTGGGTACTTAAGAATGGTGATATAGATAAAGAATGGTAACAGTTCATGTTCTAACATAAATTTTACACTCTGAATATTTAGACAATTTATTTATGATCTCATTTCCTTGTACTGTTCATGTATATTTGCTAATTTTCTTTTGTCCTGTTGTTCAGTGCTATGAACTGTTATCTGAAGTTGTAATTAATTAATACACACAAAAACCTGTTGAATTATTATTGATAACTATGTTAAATAGATTTATACTTTCCTTCAACTATGACATCCTGTTTATATTGAGTCTGTATTATAGTATCATTGAAATAAGGCTGATACCCTCACCCTGATTTCAAGGATTATAGTTTCTTTCCTAATGCTCTTATTATGGAATAGGTACCTCAGATTTCCCTGAGTGTTCCCATTACAATTGTAAAATCTTCAACCACAAACATCCTTATTCTTCATGGTGTGATATTAGGAAAAAGGAAGACATCAAGACACAGTGAGGAGGGACTATTAGAGAAAAAAATTAGCAGGCAGCAGGTGCATGAGCTTTAGCCAAGAACTAGGATTTCCAACAGATATTAATGATCATTTTGTCTTTTAGCATCAAAACTAATGAAAAGATGTACCTGGGAGTTTCAAGCATGTGAACCCACTAACACAGAGATTCGTTATACATTTAATGTTTAGGCAAATGGTGAAATGATATTTGAACAATACGACATACCAAAAAGGTGAAAGTGGGGTGGCAGGTGCATTTGTATTTATAACAGTAATATTTTCTACATGGACGACTTAAAGATGAGTTGAACCATCAAATATCAGTTAAAAATAAAATACTACTGGAGGTGAGGAAATTAATCATACGGTGTTCAAGTACCTGTAAATAGCAGAATGCACAATACAGGAGGATTAAATATTTCAATCATACTAAATTTTATTAATGTTGAATTAAATTTAAGTCAACATCCTCTACAGGTCAAGCATAACATACCGGATCTGACGCACTAAAATTACTCACTGTAATCCCAGAGTTACCTACAGTAAATGAAGATCTAGTTCATATTACATCTGTCCTGACTTTACTCTGGAGTTTCACATCTCGATTATCGTTACTATAGGAACAGGATTCAACTAAGTACACAATTTAGTCAATTTGGTTAGAAATTAAATTTTTGTAGCCATTGAGAATTAGGCCCATCAAAAGTACAATCAATTGCAATAATGGATAATTGATGGCCACTGTATAAGATTAAGCTTGCTACCATAAAACAGTTAAATGTGTCATCCATAACAATTGAAAGTATAAGATCCCAAGCCCTACTGAACTGTGGATAGAAT
The DNA here is from genome assembly GCA_963169105.1 of Ceriagrion tenellum. NCBI lineage: Eukaryota > Metazoa > Arthropoda > Insecta > Odonata > Coenagrionidae > Ceriagrion > Ceriagrion tenellum. The sequence continues at coordinate 55,852,990 of OY720636.1, read as the reverse complement.
ATAGCAAAATTCTCAGCAACCTGACTTACTTGAAATATATAATGTAAGCATGCGTATGATAACTACTCAAACAATGACAATGTCCAGACAAGAACTTACACAACAGACGTAGTAAGGTGAAGGTTCCTGCGACCAGGAGTTGGGAATTCCCGTGAATTTGTGTAGCCAATTTTTCGAACCAAAATCTCCAAATTTGTTTTGTTATCTCCCTCAATGCTCAATTCCGTGAGATCTAGCAAATATTGAGAATAAAAAAGATGGATTATTATCAGCATAATGTGAAGAAGCAAAAACTAACGGGTAAAATATTTTGGCAACAATTAATTTGAGGGTGCTAAAAACGTGATTTTAAGTTTTAAATTCAACAAAACATACCGCTATTGGTCAGAAGCTCCATTCCTGGCTCAAGCAGCTCCATGGCCGGAACTTCCAAGGACTCCTTGCATTTATGTAAACATGCAAGCACCTCTGGCCTTTCTGTCTTGTGCAACAGCAATGACAATCCAGCCAAGTAGCCTCGGAGGTGATGCTTCATTTTATTTTCTGACCCTTTAAAATAAAAATGAAACCAGATGTTATTTTCAAGCAAAAACTTACAATTGCCAATTAAATTTGAAATTTAATATAATTCAGGAATAAGGATAACTGACAACCAGAGCTCTGATTATCCTTGGTAATGGAGGGTAAGACCAAGCTTTGCTTTCATTCATATTTCCTAAAATCTACCCAATGTATTTGCCTGAAATTATGGTTTAAATCGAACATCTCTTAAGTATTTGACCAATGGTTAATTATTTTCTCAAATCAATTTGGTGTAAAGTTGCTGGGAGACAATCTGGTTAGATTCATCATACATAATATCCATCACATCATTCCCTTTTGTGGAAGGCTAAGTCAAAGAAGTCCTATATTAATTTTTGGCCCAGGCTGTTCTTTCACTACCTTCCTCAACTACGCCCTCTTTAGCATTACCACTTTCACTTATCTGAACTTCATATATTTCCTCAGACATGTTTTGATAAATATTCTTCCAAGTATCCCTCTTTAGTTTACATTCCACCACATTCGTCTACATTACTTTAATGGTTTATCTTTTTCTTATCATACTATTCAATCTGCTATCTACCACTATATTTATTATTACTCAAAATATATCTGAAAACTTTCCTCAGATACAAAATTCATAATGGCCATTTTCTGGTTAATGACAAGCAATCACTGTTGTTGATTGTCCACATTATGCTCTTAGGCTGTTACAAGTCTTTGCAATTCAACCACTCTATTTATGAAAGCTTAAAAAGGAGAGATACTCAAATGTAAGAAATTATTATCTCCAGTCCCCTTCGGAGACAAGCTCAATAAGAGGTCCCTACCCTGCTTACTCTATCTCACGCAGCCCTCCCGTAATTCAAGGAGATAAATCGTCTCCACTCCTAAACAGCTAGCATCATTGATATCAGGTACCCCAATCTTTGCTAGCATTTGTGGGCATAAGTATGTAGCAATAGGCAGTACAATAGTCTAATGTAAGTTTTAATGGTTAGGGTGTTACTCATCATTGGAGTCACAAACTGAAAATTTCCCAGGGTATACACCAACAACTTACAAATTGTGGCAGAAAAATTGGAATGTGATTGGAAATTGGAACTGAGTATTCATAAAAAAAACAGTAAAACAGATGTAGCACTTGGGAAATACTTTGCTAATTCATTGAAAAATCAGTAAAATAAATATTTTCTTGAGTGCTCGTAAATCAATGGTTACCTATCAATCACTTTCATAGTCATCTCCACACTGCAAAAGTCACGTTATCTTTTTCTGACCGAGTTCATATGCACTTTACATAGCACTGATGTTTAAAGAAAATGTTCAAAAAAATACCTTCATCTTAAAATTTTATTAGATTTAAGAGAATTTCTTTTAAAATAATTCTCTACTGTAACCAAACAACTGTGTTGTGAGGTGGTTTATTGGTGGATTGGGGGTGTGAGCCGTATCCCAGCAGTGTGTAACCAGGGATGCGGGAGAATAATAAATAAAAACAAAAGAAGGGCGAGATAGGACGGCCACAATTGTACGAGAGGGGACGGTGTTGAGTGAGTATTTTCTTGGGAGTGTGGATTACAGAATATAAAAAAAACAAGTGTAACAATAAGTACATTGAGTCTAAGGAGAGACTGTTTCGAGTGAGTGTTTGTTGGGAGTGTGAATCACGAGAGATACTAATAAACAAATTAAAAAAAAAACGAGTGTTACACTACTTTAAAAAGAAACCTACCATGGAATATTAAAATGTAAAAACAGTTAAACCCCCAACACTATTAACACTAAGCTGCTTCAAGTTTAAACACAAACCTTGCCAGCAAGCTCCAACAGTCAAAGTGGTATTGATTCCTTTTGTGGGATGAAGAGGCCAGTCATCAATTATCTCTGGGTTCTTCTTTTCCGATTTAAACAATTGGCCATCAACATACAGCTCCACTTCAGGGAACTTTACAGAAACAGCATAGTGATGCCACTCGTTATCACAAACCTATAAAGTTAATAAATGTCATTCAAGCACCATATCTAAGAGGGAGATAGGAAAAACTGCAAAAATATCTTAGAGATGAAACTCAACTGTTGTGAGAAATTTCCAAATTTGTTTTCTTTGAAAACTGAAATACCATTAGGTGCAGAAAATCTGACAAAGAATGCTAAAAAGTTTGATAATTTCTAAGAATGAGCAAGGCTTGGACAAGTGCTTCTGAAATAACAGAATTTATCACACAGGCATCACAAGGTGACACTTCTGCAAAGAATTATTTCATTGCATTGTATTTCACTGTATTCTTGAGTTATTACTAGTCAACCACAGTGCCTTAATGAATAGTCGCAATATGAATAGATCAACAAAACTGTTTTATTTCACCAGCTATAATACATGCAAAACATAAGTAGTTCATTAAACTACACTAATATGTCCAGGTAAATGATGGGATGTTTTCTACAAGCTATAAATGAACACTGATGGAACATTACCTGAGGTAGCTTCCATCTCCACTCAGCAGGACGGAATACATTCTGGTCACCTTGAGAGAAGTCTCTTCGCAGGAGTAAAATCAGACGGCAGTTACGAACAAAGAGAGCATAATGGTGCCGGTTCATCTCTGTAAAACAAAATAAATTGTTCTCTGACTTGATGAAATATTTTAGCATAATCTTAAAATAAATTTGATAACATACCAGGTTTGGGAATAAAATAAGAATTTGATGATAAAATGTTAGCATATAAACATTTGTGATAGATAATAGACAAAAACCTTCATCTATGTTTTAACAAAAGATAGTTTGGGTAACTTCAAATATTTCACCAGAGTGTTACAACAATGCCTGAGCCAAGAATATTATATTTAAAACAAAGAACATCTACATTGTAGCCTACAACTTTGAAGTTTATCAGTAGTTCACTAAAATAGCAAAAAGATGACAAAACGTTCAAGTAATGGGTAAAATTGAGACAAAACAAAGACATTTGAAATATCAATTACTGTCATGGATAACTTCACCCTAATTGGAGAGTCCTTGATAGTTTCCCATTCAAATCTTGAACTCTTAAAATTTTTAGCCTTCACCATGATAAAAATTTCCAGTTCACTCAAGAAAAAGAAGGCAACTCTGCTGATGCTATTTTAGCCTATGCATACTATTTCTAAAAATAAAACTAAAATGCCAATCATTATAGAAAAACACTACTCCAGCAACAAAATTCATGATAACACACTGAATACATTTACATTATAACAGCAAAAGAAAAATTATGGAATATAACAATTTCATTCCCTAACCAGCACCTCAGTTACAGCAAGGGCCTAAATAATGTTGATAAAAAAACAGAACACCACAACATTAATTATATGTTTGTGATGAGACCACACAAATATTTGGTGACCAGTACGAGTTTGTTAGCCCATTACTTTGTTTATAACACTTGCTGTAATTATTATTTAGCATCGTAGCAATGATAAATGCAAATACTCCTTTGTGCATTCCCCTTTTTTACTAGCATTATGTTTACAGCCACTACATAAATATTATTAACTGAAGAAAGATATTTACTATGGTCATCAGCAGAGCAGAGAATGTGCTCCTTCACATGACGATCCTGCTCTGGGTGCCTCTTGTGCTTCATCCAGGTGGCAAGGGTAAACTTCGAACTTAGAGACTCATCTACCAAACTAGCTGGGACCACCACAGCACTGCTACCTCCATCAAATTCAAACACACGGTCTGCTTCACGTCCTTCATCAGTAGGCAGGGCTCGAGTCCATTCAGCACCCACACCAGGGCTTGGAAGGAGATCAATGCTCTCAGCACTTGCACCTGAAATTTAAAACAATTTTGCACAATGAGAAATCGAACATTAATATATGAGACCATTTTCTATCCATGCTTTGTTCTGACACCCCAAGGCATTTATTTTTTTTGTACCAAGCAAATGATACTACCTGCACTATGCATACACCCATTTTTCAACGAGTCAAGTATAATTCAATGTTTGCAATAAAAATGGAGTTTCCACTTTAGTTCAAGCATTAGTGCTATATTTTATGCTTTTAAGAGAAAATAAAATTTTATCAACCAAAGCTTCATCTAATTGAAGATCAAATTTTAATTTTCAGCAGTTAAACAAATAGAAAAAAAAAACAATTATGATAGAGAACTTTCCTGAATCTAAACAAAAATCTTAATTTGAGAAAGAAATAATAAAATCAATAAGTATGAATTTTTAGACGATGTAAACTGACTCATTTTGCTAGTTCTCACTAACTTGATACAACATGCACTCATATGAAAATTAACTTGCACTAAAGTATTTTTGCAGTGCACAATAACATTCCAAGCAAAAAATGAACTTTGAGTGAAACGCTAGAAAACTGTTTTCAATGAAACCGCATCTTTTGAAATGATAAAATAAAGCAAATGAATCAATGTAACATGACTTAGAAACAATACATTCATCCAACATCAGTCCAACATATTCATTTCACTTCCTACTTCTCACTAATTCAAGAGAAATGAGCAGATAAAAATAAAAAATGAGGGACACCAGTATTAGGGGATGACCTTATTAAGTGCCATTGCATTGTTTTCACAAGTGCCTGCATCCTCTCAATTTTATTCCCAGGGATGAAAATATTAAGTAACCCCCATATTTCACCAGCATTATATTACTCCCTTAAGTTGCCACTAAGTTCACCATTTGGCATAAATTTCAACAATAGAAGAGGCAAAAAAATTGGCAAGCAGTATAAAAAAAATTACCACAAAGCTTGCGTTGACTTTGCACTGAATATGTGTCCCGATCGCAGCCTTTTCCAATATGCCTAGTGGCTAGGGTAACTTTGGCTTCAATGCTATGTATTCCATTAGTACTAGTGCTACCACCACATGGGGAATCGCAGAGCTCTAATTCAGCATCTGGAAAGAGATCTTCCCTTCCTGAGCCAGGGGAGTAGTCAATCCGCTCTGGAATGCCTGAAAAAGACAATTATATCAGATAAAATAGGAGCCATACTCCAGATAAAATAAATTCTTATGAATATCCCGAAATAGCCAAAATTGCACTGCCCATATCACTACAGTGGGTGCCTAAGAACAAACCCAAGAGAAGGTGTGATCATTCTTTACGTGATGACCATTAAAATTATTAAATAGCTCTCTATTTCAACAATACATGGAATAAAATTTATTTTTTTTCAGGAAGCACAACATACCAACAATTTCCCCACCATATAAGTTATTTAGACTTGAATAGGTATGAAACCTTAACTCAAAAGCTATAGCAATGTTAAAAGTGACAGAGGTGGACAAACACTTCATAAAACTAAAAAAATTAAAAAATTTAAAGAGGCCTTCAAATCTCCATCTCCAAGGTAGTAGACACAGTGCATTTTACACACACTCAATGTTACAGATCTGTCGTGACGAAGCTTAAATGGTAGTTGCCATACAGAGAACATTAACAACAGCATTCTTACCTTTCCAGCCTAATTTGCACACTCGGTTGACTTTGATGGTGACCATAATGGGCAGAGACTGTTTCATTCCACAATCATAGGCAACCACAGACAGAATGTGATTATGACTTCTTTCATAGTCCAATGGCTCTGTGTTACGAATCACACCTACAATACATAAAAGCAATAGAAAACATTTAGAACAATTTATAACTCTAAAACAAAAACATGTAACAAATCATATTAACCAAAATACAAGCCACCAAATTTGGAATCACACAGAGTTTTTACTTATTCCATTGACCAAGAAAATCTGATGTGAACAAGATTCTAAGTCTATTGATTCTAGATACATAAAAGTAGAATTAAAATATGAGCATAAAGAAGAAATAAAAAGACTTCCCTTAATTTTTCAGCAAACAAATCATAATATGCTTAACTGTGTCTCAATACAGGTAATTATAAAATCTGTGATAAAATAAATTTCCTCCAATGACCATCTGGATACAATTAGCTTAAAGTTGGCCTCAGACCTGACAGTACAATTACTAATTCTACAATAGTTGGTGGTTTAACTGTTCTATGCTTTGAAGGAAGATTGTCATTAATTAACCTATACTCCCAAAAAATCATCCCCCCCCTCAACTGATGAGAGCGTCTTAACATTGCATCACGAAATACACAATGGAAAGGTTTATGACACAAATGACATAAACTGACTAAGTGTAGAACTGCTGTCTGTTAAGGCTGAATACGTAAGGACAGTATAACAACCAATTCTACCAGCACTCTGGTTGATTGACTGCAGAGCTTTCAGTTAAGGTTAAATATTACTACAGAATGTAGTGTTTTGGCCTGTCAGCAGCTGAACTTACAAATGAAGCAAAAATCACATGAAAGCAAAGTTTTAAAGCTGATACTATATTTGCCTGGACAATATACTGCTGGCTGAAGAATGCATCAGAAGCCATAACAGAGAACAACCCGAGGGGACGCCTCGGTAGCTTAACTGGCTAAAGCACTCGGCCAGAAATCGAGGGATCTGGATTCGAATCCCGGTTAATGAGGATGATTTTTTCTCAGTGGAACTTCGCACAAGAGAACAGCCATAAATTGGAGATGGTAACCATGAGATCCACATGTCAAATTTGAGTCTGGCTCATATAATTACTTCGGTGGGGTCACAATACCTACCATCTGTGCCCACTTCGACATGCCAAGCACATTTGGGTGTGGTGATGCTCCCATACATGATTTTGTGAAGGATTTCTGCAGTGTGCTCTATTGCTGTTGTCTTTACATCTAATAACTATCCGCACCATGTGAACAACAAAACCTCTTTGATAACCTCCATTTTCAACAAATTTAGTTGGTACCTTGAGCACAAACTTAGCATGACAGCTGATAGGATAACATCAAGCCTTTATACATAGTAGACCTGTATCATTAGTATAAAGGAGTACCATCACTGTGAAAAGCAAAATAGCCTACAGTGAGCTACATTAGTAAACCTTCCAGAAACAAATGCCATGTTGAACCTATTTTTATTGATGGTAGAATGGCAAGATATGCCAAAGACAGAGAATAGCAGGACCCTCAATGTTATAATAATAATATTTATTTTCGACCACCTCAGTCTGTTGTCGAATCTATACCACCCGTCCATGAGGTGGAACATTTCTGGAAGGATATCTATGAAATGTCAAAGCCATTCAATGGAGAAACTCAAGCCATAGACCTCTTTAAAAAGTTTTGCAACTGCCACCTACATGAAGTGGATGGACCTCTTTCAGTCCCAGAGAGTGACGTGAAGAAGGCCTTCTCTGGCAAGAAGAATTTCTTGGCTCCAGGAATGGATGCCATGAATAACTTCTGGTGGAAAAAGTTCACTTCCACCCACCAACACCTCGCCAGAATCTTCACGTCCTTTCTCTCGGGTAGAGAAGAAATTCCACCGCGGCTGACTGAGGGACACACGGTTTTAATACCTTAGAAGGGACACTTGTCCAATCCTAAAAACTACCACCCTATAACCTGCCTCAACACTGAATACAAGGCGTTCACCTCAACCTTGAGTGACCTTATCCTCCACCACGTCCAGCCTATTTGGGAGGTGTATGAGCAGAGGGGTTCAAAGCGTGGAATCGTGGGATGTAAGGACAACAGAAAGGCGTTTGACACCACTTCACATGAGCTCATTGTAGCCATGTTGAAGTTGATGAAAGTCAACCCAGAGGTAGTGTCCTGCATCCAACGCCTGATACCACTCTGGAGTACACACTTCGACCAGGCCGCAGGGAAGTGGTCCATCTCGAGAGTTGGTATCATACCACTGTGGTTTTTTTTCCAAGGCAATAGATTGAGCCCCTTGCTGTTCTGTATTTCCCTCCTACCTCTCTCGCTAAGTCTGCGACAAGGGAAACAATACATGTGCGGTGTGCTAGGTGACAGGAAGCATAAGGTCACACATTTATTTTATATAGATGACTTGAAGCTCTACGCTTCCAATACAAAAGACCTTCGCGTAGCCCTGGACACTGTAATGGAGTACAGTGAGGCTTTAGGGATGGATTTCAGATTGAACAAGAGTGCATCCATCCACCTGATGAGAAGAAGATTTTCGGAGAACAAAGAAGATGTGCACCTCGTTGACGGGAGCGTCATTTGCCATCTCGAGGGCAATGACAGCTATGAATATCTCGGTGTCCCCCAAAGCCAAATGCAGGAGGTTGCAGCAGTGAAGGAAAGAGTCACCGCCAAGTACATACAGACTCTCTGGAAAATCTGGAGTTCTGAGCTGTCTGAACCTTGTTCTTGCCATGAACATGTTCTAGATCTAGATCACAAAGTCACAAATAGTTTGTACTCTTGAAATTGGGATCTGATTGATTTGATAGTCAAACATGATGGTTTTCTTTACATGGTAGAAAGACATAACATTGCACTTTTGTATGTTGAAGTTCATATTAATGATGCACCATTGTGCTATTCTAGATAGAGAGGAATTCAAAGCTAGACAGTCTTCTAAGGAGCTAATAGTATTGAAGAAGAAGCATCAAGTAAGCAAGGAATGGGGGAAATTATATTGGTAATGTCATTTATAAAAAGTAAGAATAGTAAGGCACCCAGGTAAGAATGCTGGGGGACACCAGAGAAGGAGCATTAGAGGGGTGAGAGGTAGTATTATTGAATATCACCATTAGCAAACGATTTTTAAGATAGCTCTTCAGCCAACAAATTGCATTGCCATGAATGCCGATTGCTCTTAGTTTATGGACCAATAGTTCATGGTGTACAGTATCAAATGCTTAGCGAAATCTACGTAGATGACATCAGTTTGTCTGTTGCTTTCTAAAGATAAGCTTAAATAGTGATTGAAGATGGCTAGGTTGGTACAAGTGGACAAGCCTTGCCTAAATCCATGTGGTTCTGGTACAATAATAGTTTTGTTTGCAGGGGATAGTTTGGAAGCAACTAGATTTTACATGACCTTTGCTAGAACAGACTGTATTGTGATAGGATGATAATTAGACACATCAGCTCTATGGTTTGCTTTGCAAATTGGGATGACATAGGAGAGTTATAGGATAAACATGGTATTTTCCATTATAAATTTGAATTTTACACCTGAAAATTCAGAGTTCCATTTTGCCAATTGTCTGGGTAACAAATGGCCATAATTATTTACAATCTCTTAGTATGATACTCCTGTTGATAGACATGAAGTGGTTCATCACGCTGTAATTTTAAGCAATTTCTTAGCTTTTCCATCTAGAAGTGACAGAATGGAAAAAGATTTAAATGCACGGTCACAGTAACACCAAAAGCACAAATTCTCCATCAATTTCTTTCTTTGACTGGGATCTGAACCAAAAGCTCCTGATTAATATCATGATGTATGAGCTATTACCACAATGATGTTATCAGCTTCACATCTCCCAACTACGAAAATACAACTATAAGAGGCCGAAAAATTCAATGAAAATTTCATCATCCAGCTATCCAGCTCCTTAGAATTATAATGATGCAGAATAGAAATCTGTCTGGCCACTCCTGATAATAGCCCACATCTACAACTAATATTTTTTTCTCCATTTGGAACAAAGAAGCTGGCTACTTTTTCTGTTATATTTAAATCTTACACAAAATGCATGTTTAAGGACTACTAATACTGCTTCCCTGAAACTGGTGAAATATTTAAGGACATACAAAGTTGGGATATTCTCATTTTTTTCATGCATCACTAAAATTGCATGTTTACTGATATATTTCCACTGAAAAGATGGCACACGCAAGACAAAATCATAAATCTATTTCATGTTCATCCAGGGGCATTAAGTGAAGCTAGAGAAATTCAAAACTGGTGTGTTTTAGAGCGACACAATATTAACATGACACCTCACTACATCACTAGGTCTGACAGAAGTGATAAAATACGAGAGATACAATGCTGAGCAGATAGGAACAAAAACTCGTTCTGTATGTGCACAATAAGCTACCACAATAAAAACTGAGCTCCACAAAATAAAATTCCATAAAAGACACCACCACTTCACCACCCAAAACCTTATCCCTTATATCTTAAAATGGCTGGTGTCCTAACACCCCATGTCACACACCCATGCAGCGGCTCGCAGGATATTATGTAGATGTGAAAGTGTAACTGAACACAACACTCAATTCTGGCAACAAAAAACAACTATTCCAGTGGTACGAGTTCAAAAAGAACCAAGACTGGGTTACTGCAACTCTCTGACAACCAACAGCCACTGCACGATTAGGTGGACTTGAGTTCGGATTAGGATTAATATCTAACTAATACTTAAATGCAAGTTTCATTGATTTTTGATCACATAAGGATAAAAAGTACCAATTTCTTGGCATTTTCTAACAGATCGGTCTCTTTGTCATTTATATGAGAAGGAACTCTATGTTCAATACAGATGAGATTTGTGTACAGTACAGGCATAACATTCTTAATTGTAATCTTCATATTTCAGCTTGACCTAATTTTCCACTCAAATTATCAATTTAAAAAAATAGCTTTAAACAATTCATAGATGTGGTCTTCAAAACATGACCTTGATCTTTTTTTTTAAGTTTTTAAAAGCAGTATTCCCATGCAATAACCATTGTAAAATCACATAAAATTCATTTTTCACTAACTAATAAACAACAGAGTAGCAAAGCAGGCTTAGCAATGAAGTGAGGTGGTTGTCTTTCCTAGTCAAATGGTGAAATTCGGTGCAGTATCACCACTTAAGGGTTATGGGCATATACCCTGACCCATCTCTCTAGGCCACATCACTGTCTGTCACTGAAAGAAATCAAATTCTGCCAGCTGCTCTAAATACCTAACTGCACCAGTAAGTTCTCATATGTATTGGATATATTGGGCAAGAAGCAAATCCTAGAAAGTTAAAAGAATTTCAGAGAGTAAATTGCCTTTTTGCCTTTTGTGCAGGAAAAAGAGCAACCCTACATAGACACACACTACATGTTTAAGTACACATCCCATTACTCAATGGTAATTTAAGTACTTGTTAGCAGAAGGGCAGAAACACTCTGAGTTTAATGCCTCTATGATAGCCTAAGGTATTTCTAAAACTCTGCTAGCAGAGGCGATTGTTTTAGGTAGGTAGATCTTAAATTATAGCCGGGACCCCAACCCGGGTTGGGGTCCCAGCCTGCTAGTCTAGTCCGCTCTTTTTTACTTTCGCGTGTCATTTTCACTCAAAAATTAGAAAATGACGTAACCATCCAAATTAGTGGTGAAATGTAAAACTTCTTAGTGGAAAACTACTGATTTATTTTCCAGACCCATTATTTTCATAGCTTCCCAAGTTTCGAGACACGACTCCTTTCTCATCATCAAGGCATCGGATAAGAATCCCGAGAAAAATTTTTGTGTAACTTTTTAACCCGGTAGGGAACCTGAGAAAGAATCATTCTTGCTGTGTAATGTAAAACTCGAAGTTGCACCTGGCCCCAGATGAAAGAAATTTAATATCGCAGTGTGAGGGATATTACTGCCCTTTCTTTAAAAAAAAACCTCAGCCATGGTTTCGAGTACAACTGTTCATGATTCGCACAGAGCTCAAATGCTTCATTCTACAAGAGCATTGGATCACCTTACTGTGCCGGGTTTCCTTTGCTGTGGCACAGGTGGATGGTAGTGATGGGGAGAGACAGAGGAGTGGTTTTAAGACTTCATTGGGACACCACACTCTACAAAGGGGCGCAATTTAATTGTCATCTCCTACCTCGGTGGAAGAAATTCACATAAATTTGTGGGAACCATTTCCGCCCCTCCATTCTTTGACCATTCACTACAGTCTCATTAAAACTGTGGGTTGTCATTCAGTTCTCTCGAATAAGTTGCAGAAATTGTTTATTTAACTGGTGGTCGCTAGAGGGCAGCACATATGTTATCATTGTAGTGTGAAGGCATACGTGATTTGTATGATCGTACGGACGATAGCAACGAACAGTAATGTGAATGGGGCAATACTCCAGGGAACGCACGATTGGTTGGTGCGATGATCTGTACGTTGGTAGTAGGAATGGAGCATTAGGGGTCATTCAAGTACTACGCAAGACGTGAATGGGGAGGAGGTTAGGCTCTCTTACATTTTCTTATGTAGGGTGTTGTAGGAGTCCTACATAATTTTAAATACGATTTTGTTTACACATGAGATCATTCTTGAATCACTAATAATCATCGTTCCATAGCTTTAGTACTGAAAACAGCCCGTATTTTCTCCTGGGGAAAGGTCCATGAAGAACTAAGAAGGATGTATTTAGTTAATGCACTGAAAAGCAAAACAAACAGCGTAGTTACTTGGTGAGGGTTCAATTATTGCTTAATACTAACGAGAGCCAAATCTATTTTGAAATGGAACATGAATGGATTATCCGATTAGATTTCACTATCAATTACCGCAAGTAATCGTAATTGGTATACTGCATTAGAGTTCTGATTATTATGTCTGTCGAAACTGGATTGCGAAATTAACGTGAGTCGCATCCTAAAGCAACACGAACTCTTGGCTGCTCCTGTGACAACGAAACCCGCACATAACCTACGTACAATGAAGTCTTCATTTTACCGGTCCCGGCAGATTCGTAATATGGAGGTTTTACTGTAATTGGAAAAGGAAAATAAACAAATAAAAATGGCATTAATCCTACAAAAAATGAAACCTTAACATAAAAAAAACATCGAAATATTATCTGTCAACCCCTGGAATGCTATCTCACACCCCCAAGGCGGTGAACACCCATGGTTAAGAAACCCTTCTGTAAATGCAGTCTATTTTTAATTTATCTTGGTATGCCTAGTAATCCATTATTAACAATTGTTTGCCTAACACCTCAGATTAGAAAGGCCTCCAGCACTAATTGGCTGAAAATATTTTACTCCTCTCATAGTTAAAGTTACAAGTAAATAAACTGATTAAGCTAAAATCTATCAAATGTACAAAAAATGAAGAAATTGGTGTGATCAATAATGGAATGAAAACTAATAATGGATTATATACAAAACTTATTAGATATTCTGACTTATTATTTAAGTGATTCAGAGTTAGGAATTTCATTATGAATTTTAAGAGAATAAGCATACAAGCACAAAGGATGATGTTTCTACAAGAGCAAGTTAAAAAAGGACAATGAACAATACAATTAAGTAAAAAACTTAGGGAAGTTGAGTCTCAGTCAATCATTAGCATTAATCTATCCTTTTAAATCAAATCTATCAACACAACACCATGTTCACTGAAATAAGAACATCAGAGTATTGTCGCACAGGCAAATGACACTACTTCAGACTTTTGGGAGATTCAAAAACATATTTTGCTTCAGCACCACAACCTCCCTCACTTGAAGGTGAATACTCATCATGGCAGTTCAACATGTCACAGACAACTATAATGCATTTCATGATTTTAAGGTCAATCCTGATCTCATATCAACATCAAAACCAGAATGAGCAACCACACCCTAAATAAAGGTAAGAGAGCTTCTATCTTTGAATCATGGCATGACCTACTTTTGGACTTTTAACTATAGGGAAACTTGAATCAGTTCCAGCAGTGAGCACACACACCATCCAAAATGAGCCTGACATATGTTGAAAATAAATCACTTGCAACACAAAATTTAAACATTTTCTATAAAATATCTCTAAAACATGAAACAGCCGCCAGTCAAAATGGGGAATATACATAAGTTTTATATACCATTAAAAACGTAAAGCCCATGTTCTAATACAATGAGAACAAAAATTAAGCCCACAAACAATATTTCTTGAAAATAATATTTGCTACAAATTTTGTTAGACTGGTGATACTGAAGCATTTCATCATCAAGAATCCAGTGGATAATGGGATGGAATGTGACTAATGCCTGATTTACCATGATTCTCTAATTGAAGTTCCGCATGACTATTATATAAAATCTAATTTAATTATTATTTAGGACTATGGAAGCAATAGAGTGAGTTGATGTTACACTATCGAGATACCATATTGGACCGCAAAACGTTTAACATACTTTTCTAAGGTAATCATTATACTATGGAAATCAATCATGCTTCTCAAGAGCAGCAAGACTGAAAGAATGAAATTCCTTGTGAAAACATGAAAAGCAAACTTCGAACTTCTTGAATAGATCAACCAAGTTTACAAAGACTGCCTTGTGAGGTTAAGTTTGTTCTTCAAGTGGGTGTTGAGGTTAAGAGAGTGGAGAACCTCAAAGAAGGACGAAGAACATTTGTAGTGCCACTCCACCTTCTGTAAGTTTATGTTCAGAAAATTGTACAAGCCAGTGGAATCGATCAAGAAACCATGTTTGTCAAGCCTGCATGAGAAATTTTCAGAAAGATTATCCATCTGCAACAAGAAGAAGGTGGGTGCTTTGCCACAATAATACGCCCTGCAACACAACCACCATTGTCAAGCAATTTTCCTTGTCACACAGTCCTTAAACAATCCCCCCTCTTACTTAAAGGATTTGGCCTCATGTGAGTATTTTCTTCATTCAAAAAAATTAAAAGAAAAAAAAATTGGAACGCCAAAATCTTCAGCCTCTGAACAGAAAATAAATTTGTTGAAGTTACTTCCCTCATGCTACTGCAGTGAAATCCATTAGTAAACATAATGACACTAGAACTCATAGCATCAGGAGATTTGGATGATGGAGTTTTCTATGCTCAGTTGAAAAAGCAAAATAAGGTCACTGAAGGCATGACTATATTTTCTCCACCAATAAACACAATTTGCTCTGCCCGAGTTCTGATTAGTTATGGTAGCTAAGGCATTTGTTACTTCGGCATCAAGTTCTTGGTTGGTGTTTTGGCATTGGCGCAATTTTCCCATAATTTATCTATTGATAAACAAATGGTTCCTTACTTTCGGCACCTCAGTGCAAAAATGTTCATTAGAAACAAGCCTATCAGATTTGGTTTCAAACTATGGTGCTTATGTTCATCTGATGGATATTTATTGAAGGTTTTACCATATGGTGGGGCGAAGAGAAATGAATTTGACACAAAATTAGGCTTGGGTGCAAGTGTCAGATAGGAATAACTCAAGGTTGTCAATGAACCCTCTCATCATCGCATATTTTTGATAACTTTTTTTCATCATACAGGTTATTTGATGTTTTGAAATAAAATGGTCTCTTTGCCGCTGGCAACATCCAAGAAAACAGGACTGAAAAATGTCCATTGGAAGACACTAAAACAATTGGGAAAAAGCCCAGAGGATCCTGGGATCAGACATTTGATGATACTTTGGGTCTTTCTATTGTTCGATGGAATGATAACTTGGTAGTCCCAGTAGCCAGCAACACATATTCCGCGCTTCCGCTAGGTACAGCAAAACATTTAGGCAGGAGAGACAAAAAAGACAAGTCCATTACACAGCCTCGTGTGATTGGGGAGTATAATAAGTACATGGGAGGTGTGGACCAACATGACAATGCAAATTACCGAACTAGAATTCGAGGGAAAAAATGGTGGTGGCCCTTGTTTATTAATTTGTTGGACAATGATGTTTGCACTAACTAAAGGAAATTGTACAGATTATGCAACTAAGTCCTATGCCACTGGTAGATTTCAAATCTTACCTAGCCGTCACGCTTCTGAAAGGTGATGTGAATGGACACAAATTATCTGGAACCACAATGCGCTTTGCATCCTAATACCCAAAAAGGGAGGTCATCTCAGTTATCGCTGCCCCGTGAAGTTAGAAAGGACAAGGTAGGTCATATTGTAGAAAAAAAAGGGACTAGGAGGTGCCGGCAATGTAAAAGCCAGACTATATTCCAATGTACGAAATTTTGTGTTCCCTAGCACCCAAAATGCTTAAATGTATTTCATAAATAGTCGGTGATTATTGTACTTAAAACTGTAATGATCATAATTACATTTCCACACTGTGAAATAAAATGTTCTTTTGGGAAAACACATTTATTTTTAATGACTAATATATTTCAAACCATATAATATATTAGGAATTAGAATTTAAAGTGAGGAAAACAAAATACTTTGATTCACTGTAAAATTTTTACGGAGGTTGTAACCATTTAAGTATGAGGTAATAAGTTTCACGTCACATAAAGAAGCGAAGGAAAACATCTGACACTGACATCTGACCTATATTGTCATCTCAGACAGCTGAGCTCAATGGTCAATGATGGTTGCATAACTATCCATAGAATATCGAATTCGGCCAAAGTTATGAAAATGTAACATTAATTTTTTATCATATCCAAATTTTTCTACAGGCCAATTTTTGCAGGCTGTCTTAATAAGCACGTACTTATGTAAAATCAAAAGAAAAAAATAGAAATTTTTCAGCATTTATCAGCTCGGCCGGTAATGGGTAAATATAGGATTAATATTAGACAAGCAAGGATAAGTTATCACAGAGATACGGAATTATTGTTCAGGGTATTTTAAATTCTAATAAACAATGCAACCTCTGCAGGGCTTCTCACAAACTCTATTTGAATTGGCAGGCCAAAATAGGAAAACATTTAGATTGTTCTTTCTAGAAGAATAACTCTTTCACATGGAATAAAAAAACAACACACACCATGCTCAGGCTGCGATTGCCTGAGCCTTTGACTCAACAGGGTGGCTACTGATAACCAATTTTTAAATTCCATGACTTTTCCCAGATGGATTTACCAACTTCCCTGACTGATCGCCAAAAGGTCACCTATTAATGGAATATATTTTTTCTGCTGAATTAAATTTTCTACAGCAGCTTTAAATTTTCTAATCATTGTTTCATATTTTTAGAACGGCAAGCATGTATATACTATTAGCTAGTGTGCTCCAGCTACCTCTTGACCTGATTTTGGGAAATAAAAGAAAACACGAGGTAAAATTTTCCAAGCGACAATACTCAGATTCCTTGTGATGAGCGTAATACATGGTGACCATAAATTTTAACATTACTAAGCAAATATCGCAATAAGGATAAAAAATGGATACATTGTACGTCTGATTAACAACAAAATAACTAATATTCACACCTAATAAGATTCACAACTGAATATTCCATGAATTAACAGGGCTTAATCCATGCACGTCAGTGACGGACTTTAGTTTTAGTAGGTGAAATGAAGGGCAGGAAAAACTGGCCATTAAACACAATTGTAGACAACGAAGATTCATATCCCAGTTTCTCCCTGACTGTTACGAGGATACCCTGACAATTCCAGGTTTTCCCTGACAATTGCCACCCTGATCAACCAAGAAGAATACCCATCTCATTCTGACAAAGGACAAACGAGTGTTTGACCTATGGTCATTACACAATGTTCATAAATGTTTACAATTTTTGAAACTGCAATCCATATTCTTCAACTATCTCCATAACACGTGAATCATGAGAAGTGACTCCATTTTAACAAACTTGAGTTTACTTTTGCATTTATCTTTCTTATTTCTGGTGGAACACATCAACTTGCCCAGGCTACTTGTTATTGGTTCATTTAATAAATCACTCTCCTTTTCAGTTGGTCAACTTCAGGACTTTCCTTACTAAATGAAAAAGAATCATCTTCACAGGTATGTTCTCAAGATCTATTGCTCTCTATCGGGCTCATATGCTAAAATTTAATGGTCTTAAGTATAATGTGGACCAGCCTCAATCTTTACTCATTGGCTAAGTTGCATGAGGTTTTACCTATGAGACAAAAGTAAGATAATCAGAGAATATATGGTAAATCACCATCCGTAATTCAATAGTTGACAAAACATCTTCCATGACTTTACTAAGACTACATTAAAGGAGAGACTAGGAGTGGACCAGTAAATTAAACTTATGGATGCCATAATAATAACTGTAAATGCATATTAAGCCTCAAAGAGTTATGACCTTAGATTTATCAATCTACAATAGAGTGTAAAAATGACATTCTTCCCTGGATGTAATGCTAATACAAATTACTCCAATAGTTAAAATGATTCAACTTCATCAGGACATTGCATCTTGATGCTAATATGATAACCCCTGATATCTCCCCAATACATATACTAAAGATCACAATATTGCAAAAAAAACTTCGTAATTCTGCTATTTTCCTCCACTAACTGACTTAAAAATGACATCATCTCCTATTCCTACATAACGATGGAATTGGTGATGATGGCTATAGATTTCCTTATAAAGGGAATTCCCCTTCTTGCCCTTTTCCCTCATTACCATGGCATATTAATAGCAAAAGATGCATATCCTTTATCTGTATCCATCAAGCAACCTTCAAGCAATGGAACACTCTGGACATTCTGGAGTATAACCCCAAATGGAGCATGAAACATCTGTGGCCCGAATGCACAAGCTCAGCATTTTCATTACATCATTAATGGACAAAATAAGTTTCCCACAAGTAAAAAGTTTGATCACCCTAAGAAAATGGCTACAGCAACCCCCAATTTGCCCCTCTTTTCTTTATGCTACCACCCATGAAATGATCTGCAGACTTCAGACTGGCCATTCTCAGAGAAAATGAGGAGAGAAATACCAAAATTGGTCATGACTGACACTCCCAAGGTACTTTTAACCATGAAAAATTCCTTATTAAGAATGTACGAATATTTTTAAAAAAATTCTATACAATAGCTATGAGGCACAAATTGGAGGTGAGAACTAGAACAAACACTATGACTAAACAAATCTAAAGCTAAAATAGATAATCCAATGGTGTAAATAACATTTTCATAAGACAACAGCATTGACACAGAAAAGACTACATACATACACATTATGCCATTCACTTTTCAGATTGGCTAAGTCAAAGAATTCAATTATTGTCATTAGCCCCAGACAACTGGCTTCATTTTCACAATTTCCTCCATAATATCTAAACCCTACAAACCACTTTAGTTTCCCTTATACTCATGTATGGCATAAGTATGAGTTTTGCAAATTTATTCCACACACAAACTGACTGCATGAATTTCTCTTTGATTCCATTCAGATTCGCCAGGGATTAAAAGCTTTGACTGTTGATGCCAACATATTTAGAACATTGAAGAGGCACAAATTATGACCTCATCTAAAAAGATCTTTACTGCTTATAGTGAAAGAGGACACCTTAGATGTAGGATCACTTTTAGCCTCTAAACCATTTAATCGCCAATACTCGCCCATGAAGAAAATAATGAAACTCGATATGTATTGAGAAAAACTAGAGATTAACAAATTTTCCGAATTACGGTGAATCAGCACCAACAAATGTAAAAACATTTTAGCAACCAAAAACTCTTAATTAAATGAATTCTACGCATTGCCATGGGCCCCACCTGACCCACTTCATTCATAGGCCAATTTGATGATCAATGCACTCAGCATGATTTTTGTACTAAAAAGCCTGCCTTCAAAAAACTAAAAAAAGCTGAATAAACAATTCCATTCCCATGTTAAAAATATTGATTAAATGAATACTGTAAAAATCTGCTAGCTTTCCAGGTAGCTGCTTTAGGTGTCTGAACTTGCATAAAAGATCTTGATTGTTGAGAATCATTCTAAAATATCAACCAAAAGACTGTCCCAGGATTATCTTCATACCACTCCCAGGTGAAAACACACAAAATCTATCAAGATCAATATCTGCAGCTCTTTCGACGATTATAATAGCTTAATTCTGTATCATGAACACAAAAAAGTTACCTGAAGTCATTTTCAAAGTGAAAGTGAACCATTTTCACTCACTATTAAGGCAAAAAGGTAAATATTATAGAAATGCAGATTCCAAATTTACATTTTGAAAACAATTAGTTTCTTTCACTTTGGGAGTGTTTCACAATGCTATCACACATAGTTTCACATTAAGATTACATCAAATGAAAAAAACTTCACAAGGAAACAAATAAAAAGAGACATTTCAGGCGTAATGTGGTGGAATGATATAAATAATGAAAGTTGGCAATTTTCCACAATATAAACTTTAATATGACCAGTTCCGATGTACTACATCATCATGAGGTGAACCTGATGGTGAGGGGGGCCTGATGATGATGTAGTACATCGAAACTGGTCGTATTAAAGTTTATATTGTGGAAAATTGCCCACTTTCATTAATTAAATACACAAGGAAACATTTCTCAGAGTGTATTCTACCCTCTACCATGGCTAGTTTTCTTTTTTATTTCAGGATAATTGATCATCTACTTAGCATCATCACACATACGAAAGAGGCTACTGACGGCTGATTCTAAGTCCGAACATATTCACCAACACTCTTCTTTAGTTTAAGTTGCTAAGGCCCATATCACATCATGATTACATTCATAAAATATCTTACTACATAGAAATAGTAAGAGACTGCAAAAGATCAATATTATTCTATCACATAATTTGAGACCATAGAAATTTATTTTATCAACAGCATATAAGTTTTAGAAGAAACTTTAAAAGATTCTAATCCACTAATGATGAACAACAATGAAATTACTGTGCCCAACAAAAGAGAGAAGCAAAAAATTTGTCACTGGTTACTCAGAATAAAATTTAAACCTTTCTTACATTTCTCTCACCTCCTGTTTAAATTCCAGACAGGCTCATTATTATAATCGGTAAGCTAAAATACAAGCATTATAAAGTAATCCCTCCCAGAGATTATTCCTTTGCAAACTTATACGGAATCAGCAGAATTATTTAACCAAATGACAGCTAGTTTCATAGGCTGAATAATACCTAGTGAAATAATCATTTAGTAGGTCTATAGATGAAAATCAACTATTCTCCATGGGATGAGTCAACATAACAACTTAAAGAAAAGTACATTAATTTTAAATTTGCTACTCCTATACACTTTAAGGAGGTAACCATACGGCAAAAGTATTCAACAGCAACAGCTGGAAAGGAAGACATTATAGTATGTCACCAGCAACTTGAACTCCTAAAGTAGAAACAGAATTAGAGGAACAAGGAAGTTTGGAAACTTATTATCACTACACTTTAATCCAATTTTAAATCTTAGAATTTCCTTTGGCTGTATTCCTTGCTTTATCAATATGATATAAGGATTGGACTATCGTTGCTAATCATGGGAATCTTGTGTACTTTAAAAACATCAGCACTGTTGTATTTCAACATCACAATACTTACTGAACAGAAATTGCTGTTATGCTATTACTGGGATAAGCTTAGAGGTAACAAAAGAAGTACCACAACTACAAATATGAGAAGGTCATAAATGTGGCTAAGGAACTGTATAGCCATTTGGTAAAACTTGCCTGCAAGTACACCCACACTTAAGTATCCACAAAAACTAGTGACAACTTTCATTCGTTAGCACTTATCTTTTTATTAGGAATGACAACTTACCTTCATTGTCAACTGAGAACGGCTGATCACTGGTAAGGATTTCATACTTGCACACATCACCAAATTTTGGAGTACAATCCCTATCTGTAGCTTCCACTCTAACAACTTCCTCATACAGCCTGCCCTCATCCACCTGGCGAACATAAGATGGCTCAAGGAAAGTAGGTGGGTATTCATTGATATCCACAACCGATATATGAACAGTGGCACTGGAAATGAAAAAAAAATGGATTTTCAGGTAATTGCCAAATAATTAGGAGTTTTTGCGAAGCACACAGGGTTACTATAAATCATATCATTACATAAACCACCAAGAAATGAATGAGAACATTCAGCTTCTCAATGACCTAATTTTTGAAGGGAGGCTCAGGAAAAGATGTCACGGGCTGATGGCCAAAATGCAAAACTCAAATGAATGAAATTGGAAGGAATTCAACATGGGCATCGTGATTTAAAAGATTAAAAGCTAGGGTAAGGCACCTAAGTTTCGAGGATCTGAGAAATGGCATAAGCTGAAGTACAGTAAGTTCATGTTTTAAGTATAGAAATAGGTTTATTTCTCACAAAAGAAAAATCTGTTATAGACCAATTTCTTCTCCATGAAAATCTATACAAATATCAAGAAAGGAAAAAAACTACATTATTCTCTCAGAGAAAATAGGACACTAGTCCTAGGTTTTAGCATCATGATGTGAAAATTAATTTATAAAAAAAAAGATTCAATTTTATCTTTCAATTAAAAAAAACACACTATTGCCAGACAGGAATGAGTTTAAAAGGCAGCCCATTGCATAATCATCAAATAAGATCTACAATAAAACCTGTTCTGACAAATTAGCTTAAGTTATAACTCAAAAAAGTCCTAACCACACACTGACAAGCATAATTGGTCTTCACACTGCACTAGGGTGTTCTCAACTTCTTCAACAGTTGGGCTACCAAAAACCACAATGAACACAGAACCATAATAGTTTGATGGACCAACTAAGAAAATTAACCAACCTATTTTGTCTTAGTTGTATGGAACATACATCTGTCCTTCCATAAAGGCTTGAGAGTTAAACAATTGTGCTTCCATTTCTTTTGAATTCAACTTACCTATGTTAAAGGCATTTTATGAAATGAAAAGTGAAATGAATAAACATAGTTAAGAGGTACTTATGCAGTAAAGTCCATGCAGCCAGAACTAGACTTTGTGGACTAAGAGGAGTAAAAAAGTAAACTTCTTGTTAACCCTTATTCCTATGGTGTCAGGGCTAATCAGTCAACAGCCTTCAACAAGCACCGTCAAAAGTAATTCAGGTGGGACATAAGTAGCTCACCAGAGATAAGGTAAAATTAAGGTTGTATCAATTATCATTTATTTATTTCTCTTTCTGATCACTCCATTTCTAGATGTAAATATGAAAATAAAACCAGTATGTTTCGGGAAACAGAACTTTGGGTCAAACCCATATCATATTAGTTTACATGAATCCACTCAAAAAGTAGGGCACTCAAAATTTTAAATCTATCATAAAGTATGCTATAGTAACACAACACAAAAGAGACAAATTTGTAATCAGCATGACACACATTAATTAATATACTTGGCCGGACTCATAAATTAACTCTTGGATTGATATTGAAAAATAAATTGCAATGAAGTAGTAATCATTATGGGATCAGGAAAGATGGAAATACAATCACCTAAGACTATCAGCACCAAATCAGTATAGGAACAGCTGATTTTATATACCTATGGCCTCCATTTACACTTCTCAAGAAATACCATTAGGATGCTAGTAATAAATGGGTGGGGTTTTTGGAATTCCTTACCATCATAGGTCCAGGATGACAGAGAAATAGATAAATATATTTTACTTGATTTTATATTCCCTAGTATATTAATAGATAAACAAAGTAGGAATATTCGATGTATTACATCAAACTTATACCCTATGCATAAATACTTGCAGTTTTCTAGGGATTTTGTCTGTCTAAAGGTTGGTTCAACAATTTGAGTTCAGTAAATAAATAAAACTCAATGCCAATAATTATATCTACTTTGCTTGACATTAACACCGATTTTGCCTCAAATTCAGAAGATGGATCAGCTGAGAATGTACATGAAAAAATAGCTACGCCATGGCTAAAATTAAATGATCAAACATTAAGTCGTCAGACAACATGAATCTGAACTCCCAGACAAACACTTCCTCCACAGAGTGACATTCAAGGTCATGCATTCAAGGCTATGCAGTTGTTTGCTCAGTGATTTTTTATCAGAAATAAACCCATCATTTGACGACGCTTCTTCAACTACAATTAAAAACTACAGACGAGAATAAGTTTTACGTCCACAAATATAATTCCACCTTCGTACATGTGTAAAAATTTCTACAACTCATTAAATACACAATGAAACGATTTCTATTCATCTTTTCTTGGTAAAGTTTTGGGTAAATGAAGAATGGTGTATTATAAAATCATTACTGTAAATGCTAATCAACATTAACACACACAACAACAAATACAACTTCACAGATTTAAGTCGTCAT
Organism: Ceriagrion tenellum; assembly: GCA_963169105.1. NCBI lineage: Eukaryota > Metazoa > Arthropoda > Insecta > Odonata > Coenagrionidae > Ceriagrion > Ceriagrion tenellum. The sequence continues at coordinate 55,828,606 of OY720636.1, read as the reverse complement.
GTTTTATCCGAATAAAATGACCGAATATTGTCGACTAAATTATCATATTCATATGACCACAACACGAACTTTCTCATCAGCTGTTCAGATATGGTACATAAGTTTCCTATTTCACACCTTAAGCGGAGGTCGTATAGTTTTACATGCAGAAATTACATAATTCGTGCTCTAGGCAGAAAAGCTATGGAAAATGTTTCCATTGCTAACAGGAATGCTACCCTAAATATCATACTTACTTTTCGGACTGTTCCCCATCACAGCTCACGGCTGCGATGTCAAATTTGTAATTCTTCCTTTTTTCACAATTGAGGATTTTTCTCGCTCTCAGCTCGGCTTCGCCACGGTCTTTATCTTTGAGTACAATCTAAATTTTCCAGAGAGAAATAAATCAAATTCTCTATTACTTGGATTCTGGGAATGACAGACACCGGATAATTCAAAGAATTTCGTCCATGACTCAAGTACCTCGAAAGGCGCCTCCCCATGGTGTTTGTTAACTATCTTAAAGCCGCATATCCTCGCTCCAACACCCCTAATCCTAGGGGTTACTTCAACTAAGGTCTCATTTTCTTTAATTAGACCGTGGTACCCACTCTCCAAACTTATTATGTCCAGTCGGGGAACTGAAATGTGACATTAATATACGTGATAACAATAAGATATTAAAATTCAAGTAAAAAATACTGCAAACGTATTTTCAGAGTAAATGTATGCCCCACGCGGTATTGGAAATCGATTTGAGACAAGACATTCTTCCTGTAATAGGAACAAACAACCACACCGTAATAGCGTGTATCTGCAATGCCCGTATCTGCGATAACTATCTAAGTAAAACGAAGAGCTCACGATTTTGTCCACGCTGTACTATGATAAAATTGAAATATTCCAAGGAAAATCCAAGGATGATAATAATATTCAATTTTATTCCGCTCGACTTTTCGAGACGCGAGAAAAGGTGGGCCATCTGCATTGGTTTCACCAGTTTTCAATACAAAATAATTAACTTCCAGAATTTAATGTTCCTCAGAAGATAATACACCCTTAAATAGTATATAGAGTTTCAAAAAACACCGATAGTACCTCGAGAAAATCAAATTAACTAAATAAAGAAAATAAATTTTGACAGTTGTTACGCTATACTCTACGCACCTACAGCATCTTGCTTACCTCCATCAAACGACGGCCCCGGGGTCGACACATACGATGCACAAACAGCATATCCGAAGCATGCCGCAAGTATTAAATACTTTCCCAGCATGGGTACGTTATCAAGAAACGTTATCTCAAAATATCACTATTGTAGATAACGCTGAGATAACGTGATTTCAAACCACCATTCTATGATATCTCTCCCTTTCCAACCAAAGGTCCCGGATGTATGGATGTAGAAAATCTATGGCAGAATCGGTGTTGGTGGGGGAGGAGAGGGAATCTTGTACACCTGCGCAGATCACGTGAGACATGACATCATGCTATTGAACGAAATAGAACGAATGCCGATTACCGTTTATTTTATATTGCTCGGAAAACAATGCCGTGTTATCATAATTTTGTGATTAACATGTAAAATTCCATGTGAGCTATGGTAGCACCCTGTACCATTTGCCGTTCCTCAACGTCATTTTCATTTTTTTTAAATATTCTTGATGCTGATAATGGGCAAGTTTAAAAAACCTCACCCACACCGCGCAGAGAGAGTAGGCCTTGCTAGTGCCATATTTGGTATGTAAATAAAACAACCATCTTCATTTAAGGTTCGAGGCTCTTCTGCGAATTTTGGCTAAGTGTATCATACGAAGGTATTTCACGATAGCTTTTTAAATCTCAGAACTACTTCAGAATATAAAAATAAGTGAGTTGTCAAAAGAATGTACGGCATTTGTCGAAATAAACCTAATTTTCTTTAAATATTCACCTGAGCTTCCCGTATAATTTGGTGAGACATCATTGACTCATTGCCGGAGATAGTAATTAATTCTCACATTTGCACACACGGGAGTATTTACCAACAATATTTTTTTCACCTTCGAATTAATTTAAAAAGTAAAAATGATTCTTACGGAGTGGAATTTAGTAGCATGTAGTTGCCGGCTATCTGGAAAGTATAAATCCCCATTATTAGTATCAGTTATGAAATACTTTTTAATGCCCCTGGTCTTTAAGTGAACTTTGCACGTTACATTACCACCAGACTAGGTCCACCGCTTAAGGTCGAAGGTGGCCACTGCTACTTGACCAAATTCCTATCGCCCTTACCTCCTCACACAATTCCCTTTGACACAGTGTTCGTCCAACTTTTTCTACCCATCCATTAAGCCTATCCATCCTCTTTCCTGCTTGCCCATTATCCTCTCCATCTTAGTGTTCCGCATTCTATCCTCCCAATTAATACCAGCAATACCATCTATCAACTTGTTTGTCAGTAATTTCCTCACGCAGCCATCTATTCACAGCCACAGTTCTAAGCGCTTTTGAGTTTCTCGCCTTAATTACAATTTTACTTTCTCCTACATCTCAAACAGCTCTGATCTGTTCCCATCCTATCCCTCAACATCCAATTTACTGCACCTTATGATACATTGCTCCATGTAAGACTCTTCTAAGGACCATTACTCCCAGCATTTTATTCACTAAGTTTCACCCGGTCCCTCTCATCAGTTCTCCAAAATTAGTAAGCATAATCTACACTCTTGCAGCCTCAATTCTTGCCAGTGACTCCTGCCGCATTGTTGGCTGAACCTTTTCTTCACAATGGTGATCATTTGTTTATATGGCAGTCCAGACAATAGCTTAAGAGCCATGACCCTGTGTTTCTCAGCCAGATACTGAAAGCCTGTCCCTAATGCTCTGATGGAAAGCTTCCAACCCATCTTTCTACCCATTATACTACTTCCTCCCATCCAAGGCTGCTATTTGCCTACATTCAAAGCTCACTCACTCAAGCTCTGCCCTTCCAAAACCTTAGCCATAGATAATCAATGACTCTGGGGAAAGAAACTGCCCCTCCATCCACAAATGGGTGATTTTCACCAGCCAGTATGTATCCAGGATGGTATTAAACAGAGCCTCAATGGTAATAGGTTGATCCTCGCTTGCTAATTTCAATTTAGCATGTTCAAAGACTACCTAGGAAAACATTGAACCTACCAAAGGCATAGTCACTGGTATCTATTGCGAGTAATTATACAAATACCAAATGTAAAAGGTCTCATGGACCCTTTTTGGAGATGAATGAAGGTAAATCAATTTTAGCCTCAATGATATATTTTTTTAAACTAGAAATCATCTTCCTGAGGTTAATTATGGGCTAAATCACTCTACAGCTGACCACCATAGAACTATCCTCGAGGTGGCTGGATCAAGGAGAAAGCAAAGGTTTTGGGTTTGTTTCTGAAAGAATATAATTTATTCTTAATGGACCAGATAACCGATCAATATATGCAAGCTAACGCCAGGCGGCAAGGAGGGAAAAGGATGGGCGGGTACCATTATGTTCTTGTGAGAGACATGCAGCCAGATGCAATGGTCACGGCTGGTAACTTGGCGGAGACTCCCCCGACCAGCTCAGGGGAGGGCTGTGATTCCAAAAGGCAAAAAAGCCTTGTCGTGTTTGCCTCTCACTGTTTAACTGAGCGGCTCTTGTTTGACCGTATAGTGAGGGATGAGTCCGACTCTCCTTTCATCCATTTCTCCCCATCATTTCACCACGAGAGCTGAACCTTGCCACCCTCTCCTGTCACCCCCACCTCCCCAAGACAGGCCGAGGCAGGCAGTGCGTGGACGGCTCACCATTACAGTTTATTACATATCCTTCATCTAAAGCCAAGGTGAAAGTGCAGGCAAGGCAGAAGAATCTTTTTATTAGCTTTTTTGAATAGTTACAGTAATGTCCCCCAATTAATTAACATTCCTCTTTTACCAAAGGCAATGCAGAACAATTTGAAATTATTATAACCAGAGGTATACGAGAATATTCATGGGCTGGTTACTATATCATCAATGCCTACATTGCTTTCATGACAGCATATATATCAAATTATACAATATGTAGTTAAGAATTGCTTCAGAAGAAGCTAAGGTGAGTAAGAGAGGGGTATTAGGGATATTAAAGGAGGAAGTTGGTTATTGAAACAATTCAGGAGCTGGCAGATTGTGGAAGTAACAAGCAATGATGAATATCGAAGACCATCAGGTAAGGAAAAGTTTTTATAAATTAGGAGGTAGGAAAGAAAGGGATAGTAATAAAGGTGTCATGCAAACGAAATAAAGTATGGCATATTGAAGAAAGAAACAGAGTAAGACAAATAGTTTTTTAGTGGAGTCTATTCATTAATAACCAGCTTCCTGTTTTTTCATTATACAGTGAAACCTGTATTAAGCGACCACCGACGGTTCCGCTGAAAAATGGCCGTTAAGAGGGGTGGTCGTTCGACAGGGGTTCAGTTTATAGAAGTATTTTGTAAATGAACGGGTGGCTGATTTGAGACAAATGGAAAACCTCTAAAAGCGACGGTTTTTTTTAACCTATATAGATGGCATTTATTTTCTCATTTCCTCATAATTGAGTTGCTCCAGGGAAATTTCAGGGTAATAATTTGATGTGCACATACAGTGTAACCTGAATTAAGCGACCACCGACGACGGTTCCACTAAGAAATGGTCGTTGAGAGGGGTGGTCGCTTGATAGGAGTGGAAATAAAAAGCTAAGGAGAGGCCAGCTCATCTGTAAGTACTGAAATGAATGAACAAAGAGTGTAAAACCATTGACGAAAGGATTAGGTTGGGAGTTACAGAATACTGGTGGCATGACCCTAAGGACATTACATGAAAAATTAAGATCAGTTGAGCGTCAGTTTGACACCTAGTGTTTATTTTGACCCTCAGCTTTATTTTTTGAACTGACAGGAATGATAAAATAAGCAGTTCACATGTTACATATACCATTTGGGATATACATCTGATCACTCAAGACCTGACAAAATCTAGTTGAGATAGGATAGATAGTGTGACAGATTGGATTAATAGTAGAGATGGTACATTTGAATCCTTGAATCCATCGAATATCGGAAAAGATTTGAGATACAAAACTTAAATAATATGTGCCATTGTGCACGGACTGTCCTACATTAAAGCAACCAATCGTTGGATTATCTGATGATCAGTCCCTAAACAACCCCATCCCCAACTCTTCCTTTCTGTCTCCCTCCTCCCTACCTACTACCACTGCGGCTCGCTCATTGCAGCCAGCAGCCACGTTAATGTTTATAAAATTGCTACATTTGCCCACACAAAAGATTTTCCTGCATTTCAAGAAAGACAACTCAATTTCACGAATAACAGTGCTGCAATAGTGTGAACCTCCTGAATCACTGCTCAGTGTTTTCATTACCTGGATGAGCAAGCTTATATTGCTTCTGTGGCAGTTTTGTATTTTCTAAGTTCACTGTGAGAAAGTAATAGACCTACTCTGTGTAATTATTCTGGAAAGAGGAAGTGTAACATTAAAGATTTCCCAGAAGTTGAGGATAATTGAGAGGCCAACCAAGAGACACTCAGAGGCTAACATAACTCTGAATGGCTTATGTGAGATGATGCAATGTAAGAATATCAGATTCTTGATGGCAATGCAATCAACTCCTTTGCCAAAATTGTAAACAAATTCTGAGCAAGTGAATGACAACAATCGTGTTGAATTGAAACTATCAATTCAAAATGAGCTACTTCACAAATCATGGAGTAATCAGCAAAAGCATTGATGCAGTTCTTGGAACAGGAAGATGATATCTCTGAACCTGACATTTTGTGTGTTAGAAAATTAGTATAGCCATAATGAAGGAAATTTACAACCAAAAAAATGCATTAGATAGAGACATTTTAAACGCTTTGCAGATAATTGTGGGAAGTCAGGATTATTAGTTCATTAAAACACATTAAAGTCCTACATGAGGCTAAACCCAGTGAGAAACTTTCATTGCACATATGAAGAATATTATAGTTAGTATTCCATTTCATCACAGGAGATAAGAGAAACTAAAGTATTTGGATTAAGAATCAATTTGTAAGGAAGCCCTGTGAAGGAAGTGAAGGTTAGTAGCATCATTGACATCATGTATCTGCGAATAGGGGCAGTTGGTGTCCTAGACTTGTTTACTTTGTTAAGAGGGCTGAGTAAGCTCGAAGGTTTATGGGATTCCCATAAACTACTTCTAATCTCTGTAGAACATATGTGCCTAGGTTAGCTGTAGCTATAGGGATGGAGAAATCAGACTACAAAGGTTGTATTCGTGTAAGAGTGCAGCAGCTACCTAGACTGAAGTCTGAGAAGTTAAAAATACAAGAAGCAAATTTTATTGACCAGCATGGCATCAGATTCATCACAATGATCATATTATGTTGTGAACTTGAATCTTAAAAACTTAACGCTGGGCAAATTCATCATATAGGTGTATGAAATGGGGATGTCTTGCACATATGAGAATAAAATTCACCAACCAAATGAAATTAAGTTTAGTAGATGAAATGTTTCAGAGAATTAATGGATTGAACAATCACCTGACAACGGAAATGGAAAAAAATGGCTGGAAAGGGAAAAAATGGCTTGAAAAATGAGTATTTCAGTGTAATAACCACCAAGACAAGAAAGCATGGCCCAGAAAGTTTGTTGAGCACTCTGAGTTTGAACAGAATTACATAAATAAATTTTTCTAACCTCAGGACTGAACCTCCAGCTGTGGAGAGTCCAAGCATGCAGCAACACTTAAAATAAGTCTGAGAAGCTCAAGGTGGTGAAAACAAGAATTCTATATGAAATGCTTACTTTCTAACCCCTATGCTTACTTTCCCCCAAATGCATACACTTGAATCTGTGAGGGACTCAAGCAATTATTGCACAGCTAAGTAGCAATCTTTAATGTTACACTTCCTCTTTCCAGAATAATTACACAGAGTAGGTCTATTACTTTCTCACAGTGAACTTAGAAAATACAAAACTGCCACAGAAGCAATATAAGCTTGCTCATCCAGGTAATGAAAACACTGAGCAGTGATTCAGGAGGTTCACACTATTGCAGCACTGTTATTCGTGAAATTGAGTTGTCTTTCTTGAAATGCAGGAAAATCTTTTGTGTGGGCAAATGTAGCAATTTTATAAACATTAACGTGGCTGCTGGCTGCAATGAGCGAGCCGCAGTGGTAGTAGGTAGGGAGGAGGGAGACAGAAAGGAAGAGTTGGGGATGGGGTTGTTTAGGGACTGATCATCAGATAATCCAACGATTGGTTGCTTTAATGTAGGACAGTCCGTGCACAATGGCACATATTATTTAAGTTTTGTATCTCAAATCTTTTCCGATATTCGATGGATTCAAGGATTCAAATGTACCATCTCTACTATTAATCCAATCTGTCACACTATCTATCCTATCTCAACTAGATTTTGTCAGGTCTTGAGTGATCAGATGTATATCCCAAATGGTATATGTAACATGTGAACTGCTTATTTTATCATTCCTGTCAGTTCAAAAAATAAAGCTGAGGGTCAAAATAAACACTAGGTGTCAAACTGACGCTCAACTGATCTTAATTTTTCATGTAATGTCCTTAGGGTCATGCCACCAGTATTCTGTAACTCCCAACCTAATCCTTTCGTCAATGGTTTTACACTCTTTGTTCATTCATTTCAGTACTTACAGATGAGCTGGCCTCTCCTTAGCTTTTTATTTATTTCTAGGAATACATTTTTATGTGCTGGGTGCCAGAGCTGATTTTCCTTAGCTTTTTATTTACTTCTGGGAATAAATCTCTGAACTGTGTGCCAAATGCTTATGGTGTATTTGGGATATACTTACTCACCGAGAGCAGGGGGCGAGGGATGTGTGATCCCAGGGTGGGTAGTAGAGCAGAATATGCTCACTGCCCACCAAGACCCTCATGTGTGGTGAAGAGCCACATCCTCCACGAGGTGCCTCCGGTTTTCGCTGAACATGACGGAGCTAGACCTGGCTGGTCGATAACTAGCTCCCTTCACCAACGTGGCTCCCCGTGCCAATGGTGACCACGGGGCAGAGGGTAAGAAGTCACTAACGGGGAAACTCCGGATACAGGGCGACCTCCGGTTTTATTCAGCCTTACCCATGCATGCGGGGCTCTGTGTGGGCGGACCATATATTTCCCTAGCTACTCATGGGATTATTTATGGAACCTAAATATAATCAAAACTTTCCGTAGGTTGCTATAAGGTGAACTCCACCTATGGACGCAAGTCCTATGTCTCTGAGGACGGAGGATGCACTGTTGGCGAGCCCAGTCGGGGATCCTAATGGAAGCGCCTCCTCCTCTCTTCCCATAACCCCTACCCAGGGAGTCCCCTCGAGGGATCCCAAATTTGCAGGTCACCCCTCCAGAGCTGTGGAGCAGGGGGAGACTCTGTCTGACTCCTCTGAGTCCACTTTGAAGGCAGCACACTGGTCCCCCAAGTCAGACTCGGAATCCTCCATCATTATGCTGGGGAGCATCTCCAATAAAATGGAAAAGCTTACCACTAAACATAAAGAAAGCGGCGCAGCCAGGAGAAGAGAGAGAGATAGACTGCGCACCAACAAAGCTACAACCTCGGGGGATCCTGCGGTCCCTCCCACTGGGGGAAACCAGTGATGGCAACGTAACCTGCAGATCTCCTAGGTCAGGGGCAGGTTCCGCTGGGAACTCAAGAGGTGCAACCTCAAAAAAGAGTGAGGGCCCCAGGGGGTACCCCTACAAACTTGGCACAGGATGCCAAGAAACCAAAGACTTATGCGTAGGCCACCAGAAACCTCAAGAAGATGGCAATTGTGCCTATCTCCTATCCGGAGGTGATGATGAATGAGGAGTGGCACAAGCTGGCCGTCGAGATGCTTGAGAAACTGTGGGAGACAGTCCCAGCAGACCAGGAGGTCCCACTTATTGAAGCCAACAGGCTTATAAACAGGGCAGTGGAATTTGCTTGCGCAAATGAGGACACTGCCAAATGGCTGGCAGAGGCAGCAAAACGTATGGGACCCTTTGGCGAGACCAACGTTAAGGCTGTTGATGCTGACAGTCTCATCAAGAGGAGAAGGACGATGGTGTAGGTTCCTGGGCTCAGTAAACCCGACATCAAGACTCTCCTGGATAGACTGAAGAAGTCTAACCCGGGGCTCCAGACAACTTTCTGGAGACCATATGAGAGGAAGGAGGTAGACCACGGGACGAGGTTCATCCTTGGTGTTGATGAGCCATCTGCCAATCTCATATCTAGCCCAAAATTCTGGGGAAACGTCAGCATGCAGAGGGCCGAGATAACTTTCCTAGGAAAGACGGGCAGACCTTAGGAGCCCCAAAAGACCCCAGAGGTGGAAGGGGTTGACATGAAGGAGGAGGATTAGCATGGCGGGCATCCACTGCCTCCAAGCCAACCTGCAACACAGTAAGGCCGCCTCGGGGGTCCTACAAAGGATCCTCTCGGAAGGTAAGGTCACAATTGCCCTGATTCAAGAACCCTGAGCTTTCCAGGGCAGAGTCAGAGGCCTGAACATGACCATGGGTAAAGTATTCTGTTGTACCTCGGTCGATAGACCAAGAGCTTGTATCTTTGTTAATGAGATAAATGCTATGCATTTACCTGAATTTACCACCAGGGACCAAGCAGCAGCTGTGCTGAGTCTTGAGGACGGTGAGAATGAAAGGTTGGTGATAAGTTCAACATACCTCCCATATGATGCACCAGGACCACCACCCTCAGAGGAACTGGAGAGATTGGTAAGATTTTGTCTAGCCAAAAAATGGGACCTCCTCGTTGGGTGCGATGCCAACTCTCACCATTTCGTGTGGGGAAGCAGAGACACCAATGTCAGAGGGGAGGCATTGCTTGAGTATCTCATGTCTACAGATCTGACCATACTCAATAAAGGATCACGACCCACATTTTCTAGTGGGTTAAGGGAAGAGGTGATTGATATTACTCTCTGCACCAACTCAATTGTGAATAGCGTGGTAAGGTGGAAAGTGTCGAGTGAAGTCTCTCTCTCTGACCACCGGCACATACATTTCACCCTTCTGGAAGCCAGCTACAGGCTGACAACGTACAGGAACCCCAGATCGACAGACTGGGGGAAGTACAGGAAAAAACTTTTGGGGATCCTTTCGGAAGCTCCCACTTTTAAATTCAGGAAAGTGGATGAGATAGATGCTGCCGTGGGGTTCCTCCAGGAAAGCATCATCACATCCTATGAAGCCAGCAGTCCTTTAAAAACCAGGAAGGAAGGCTGCAAGCTACCCTGGTGGGGCACGGAACTAGAGTATCTCCAGAAGGAGACCAGAAAACTCTTCAACAAAGCGAAGAGAACTACTTTGACTAGGGACTGGGATAACTATAGAGCAGCCCAGGGGAGATATAGAGGGACAATCAAGCGATGCAAAAGAGAATCATGGGAGAACTTCTGCGAGAGCATGGAAGATCTTCCACAGCTTGCAAGATTTCATAAGATCATTGCAAAGGACCCAGAAGCAGGGGTAGGGTCTCTTCTGCTTCCCTCTGGTGAATTCACATCATCAGACTAGGAAGCATCAAAGCTCATGCTCGAGACCCCACTTCCAGGCTCTATTGAGGTTGAGATGCGCCAAAGGAGGCCTTCCAGCCAGGATGGAATGGAGATTGGCCTCGAGCATCATTATGTACAACGCTACACAATGGGCAATAACAAGTTTTAGCCCTTACAAATCTGCTGGTGAAGACGGTATCTTCCCTGAACTTCTGCAAGAGGGACAGAATCTGGTGCTGTTACCAATTGTCAGAATCTTTCAATCCTGCCTGGCATATGGGTACGTCCCCAAAATATGGAGGATCACTAAAGTCGTCTTCATACCCAAACCAGGAAAGACAGGCTATACCAAGGCTGACTCCCTCCATGGCATCAGCCTTATATCCTTCATACTGAAAGCACTGGAGGAAATAGTAGACAGGCACATTAGGGAAGAACCACTAAAAGAAAATCCCTTACACCTGAACCAACATGCCTATCAAAAAGGCAAATCAGTTGAGACAGCACTCCATAATCTCGTTACCAGGGTAGAAGGGGTACTGGAACATGAGATGTACGGTTTGGACACTTTCCTTGACTTTGAAGGAGCCTTTAACAACACATCCTTTGATCAAATCTAATCTGCCTTGCAGCCAGAAGACATGGCGTTCACGCACACATTGTCAACTGGATCAGGCTAATGCTTGAAGAAAGAACCGTCAAGGCTGCTCTCAGTGAGAGTACAATGGAGGTGGCTGCGACTCGTGGATGCCCTCAGGGGGGAGTTCTGTCCCCACTACTATGGAACATGGTGGTCGATGGCCTTATTTCAACATTGAATAAGACTGGAGCCTACACCCAGGGGTACGCAGATGACGTAGTGATTCTCATCACTGGAAAGTACCATACCGTTTCGACACTTATGTAGAAAGCCCTGGATAAAACGATGGGCTGGTGCAATGAGACAGAGCTGACTGTGAACCCAGGAAAAACAAAACTCGTATTGTTTACCAATAAGAGGAAAAGAGAAGAACTCATACTTCCTTCACTACAAGGAAGGCTCCTACAACCTTCAACAATGGTAAAGTACCTGGGAGTCCTCCTGGACTCCAGGGGAGCACATCTTGAGGAGAAATCCAAGAAAGCATGTGCCTCCCTATGGACATGCAGGAGAGCTCTAGGCAAAATATGGGGACTTCAACCAAAGGCGATCAGTTGGATCTATTCTGCAGTAGTGAAACCTAGCTTTCTACACTGCTCAATAGTCTGGTGGAAGAAAACAAGGCAATGCACTGCCAAGAAAAAACTCAACCACCTGCAAAGAATGGCCTGCATGGGCATCACAGGGGCAATGAAGACTACCCCCACTTTGGCTCTGGAAATCCTACTGGGTCTTGCTCCACTGAACATGGAAGTAGAAACCCAGGCCAGGGCAGCAGCATATCATCTCAAGAGTCTGGGACTGTGGAACGACCAGGGAAACCCATTCGGACGCAGGAAAATATGGCTGGAGCTCAGGGAGTCAAGCCCTATCTTTGAGATGGGCTCAGACACAACAATAGCTTCACTCATCGATTCACCCCCACTTTTCAAAATCCACTTCCTGGAAAGGGAGTGGTGGACAAAGGAAGGGGACAAAGACCTTCATAATTGAGCCCAACTATAGTTTACCAATGGCTCCAGGAAGGAAGGGAAAGCAAGAGCTGGCATTTATTGTCGGCGTCCACACAAAAGGCTTGCCATCACGTTGGGAGCATACGCAATGGTTATTCAGGCAGAGGTCTACGCTCTGCTGACCTGTGCCCACACCGTAAAGGAAACAGGTCTCAAAGGCAGACCAATTCACATACGCACCGACAGCCAAGCTGCCCTAAAGGTCCTGGTGTCACCATGGTGCAAGTCAAGACTACTTCTTGAATGTTGCAATGCGCTCAATTAACTGAATAGTCTTGGAAATGTAGAACTCTTCTGGGTCCCAGGCCACATGGGCATAACCGGAAGTGAGATAGTGGATCAACTCGACAAAGAAGGCTCAAACCACTCACCGACGGGACCTGAGCCTTTCATCCCAATTGCACCCTCAACAGGGATAACGGAGATCAAGAAGTGGGGCCTTGCCCGTCATCCTGAGATCTGACAGAACATACAGAGGCTCAGACAAGCCAAGCTCCTGATTAAGGACCCAAACTGGGACTGGCAGGAAGATTCGTTTTGCTAAACAGAAGGCAACTACGTACGATAGTGGGACTCTTAACCGGACACTATCACCTCATGAGGCACCTCCATCTTCTGAAGCTTGTGGACTCTGCCAGATGCAGATGGTGCGAAGAAGAGGACGAGGCAACATCTCACGTTCTCTGAGACTGTTCGGCCCTGATGAGGACTAGAATTAGGCACTTGGGATCTCCCTTTCTGGAACCAGCTGAAGTTAGGGGTATCCCCATAGAGGACATACTGGCCTTCAGCTAGGCCATCAGTCTCTTTGGGTGATACAAACAAGGTGGTCAGCACAAAGGACCAATAGGTCTAGGTGCCTCAGGTCCTCCTTGGGGGACCTCCACCGAAATTCAATCTATCTACTCACCGAACAAAATAGTCTCTCTCTTTCACCTTAGCGACTAAGAACATTCCCACTGTTTGCTTTATAGTAAATTATTTCTAATCACAGAGTCAACTCCAGCCTCTCCCCTACTTTTTAAGGGTCAAATTCATTAAGCCGGATGATCACATTAAATATTGAGGGTTCCATCAAATCCATGATTTGGAGATTCAAATGAATCCTCCCAAAAAAAGATTCCATCTGGTTGTGAGGCTGTTATATGAGCTACATCACTGTAAACTCTTCGTCATCCATTGTAAATTTTGTTCCAAATCTCACCACAATTTATCATTACAACACTGTTTTATTTCTTAAGTGTGATTATTTGAGTGAAATTTCATTACATATGAAATATGCATGTCAGCAGAGATTTTTAAAGTAATTAGTCACCTCAAGTTTTAATTTAAATTGCTGCACACTGTGCATGCTATGCTAAGAAAGTAAGCATTGCCTTCATAACTCCAGGAAGCATTTTGTATGCCAATGTACATGTCCTGCAGATCATGATGCCAGCCATTTTCATTGGTATGTGTTTAACCAATAGGCTGAAAAAATACAATAAGTTTTCAGTCTGCAGAAAAATATATCCCAAGCATTGAACGAATCATTAAAAATTGCATTTATTACACCATGAAGTTGTCATGAAACAATTTCTGTTGCTCCATCATGCTGTGGTTTAGTTTTGAAAGTATGAATAAAATTTAGCAGGTCCTTTTTAATGATTAAATTATTAGGTTCTAAGTACCTATTAAACAAAAAACGGGTGAAATTAAATGTGATAAGATATAAGAACAGACATTCATGAGGCCAATTGTTGAAAGGAAAGAAAGTTACTTCTCTGCTTATCACAAAAAAGTCATTATATTCTAGATATGACCATTATATTGGTATTTACTTGAGTTCCAGTATGAATCTTGGTCACACCATTGGGGGCAGGTCAATTCCTGCTTCCTCTATAACTAAATTCTTGGGAGTGTACATTATTGAGTCTCTTAAGTGGGAAGCACATATAGATTTCATATGCTCCCATGTGGCCTCAGGTTGCTATCTTCTTAGGAGGATTCTACCTGTCACAAACATGCAAGTAGCTAATTTGTAAACTATGCATTTTTTTCAGCTGATTTAAATACAGTATTGTTTCTTGGGGGTATTCCCATTACACGTTGAGACTGTTCTGTCTTCAAAAATGGGTGGTCAGAATCCTGGCAGGTGTGAATAGATTTACCAGTTGTAGGCAATATTTTATAGACTATAAAATTCTAACCTTGTATTGCAAATACATTTACTACGCCATCTTGCACGTTAAAGAGCAGAACTTAGATTTATCAGTTAACGAGGATATCCATCACTACAATACTAGAAGGGGTAATGATTATAAGACTGTAACCCACAGTCTAGCAATGCATGCAAAATGACCAGCGTATGTTGGCTGTGTATTCAACAATCACTTCCCTAACAGTATTAAATCCGAAGGTTATATAATTATGTTTAAAAAGAGACTAAAAGCATTCCTTCTTACACACCCATTTTACTCTGTGGATGAATTCTTAGAAAGTTAGGTGTGAAATTCATGCTCTGATTACCTCTATTGTTTACTTATTTATGTCGTGTATTGTATCTTGACTTATCCCATGTTTGTATCAACAAACCTCTGGACAAAATAAATATTATTATGATTATTTTTCACTCAATTCTGATACTATATCCCGCGGTGTCTCCAAGCCTCTTATGCAAAATGGTAATGTGGATAAAAATATTCAAGGTTCGCCAAAAAATCATAAAGTCTGCAATTAGTCTAAAAAAACATGGAAAGGATTTAAAAACACCAACTTGGAAAATAACTAAAAATGCACAAGAATACATTAACAAATCATTTGTGTTCACTTTACTGTCTTCCTTTATTCTTAACTTTGGAAGCCAATGACTTAATTGTGAAACAAATTTCTGTTCCGAATTATTTTTAAGAGCTAAAAAATTAGATTTTAAGTTGAAAAATCGTGATCTCCCCATGGATCCATAAATTTACAAAATATGTATGAATGGATTTGTTTTTACGTATGAAATTATTTATTTATGCAATGATATTTATGAGGAACTGTCATATATGATTAAGTGAAAGTATGAATCAGTATTCGAGATTCGATAAAAATAGAAGATTCGAATTAGGGATTCAGATTTGACCCATCAATAGCATTCTTTTGCAGGAATTACTCATAAAACACAGAATCCCTAACAGTTACATTGCATTAAGATAAAGCATTTCTCACTGAAGTTAATTTTCATTAGCAACTATACTCCATAACCATATAGGGTATACTGTTTTTCCATAATGACATGACAAGAACAGTGATCAAAATAATTTTGACTAGAGAAGAAGAGCTCTAGACCAGAGGAGTATTTGTTGACCCTCTTTCAGTGTCATCAAGAAGCACTTCATCATTATCTCCAATTTTGGTACAACCAACATAATGAAACAAACAGTGCTCTTCACTAAGGTAAGAAAAAAACATCAGAGGTTGAATTTTCATATTTAATCAAAATTTCTTTAAAACAAGGCAACAACATTGGGCTAAACACAACCATTAGTACATTTTCATGATATATTAAATACTACACTCTTCATTTGAAGCAATAAATAGCTTCACTACATTTAAAACAAAGTGACATTTGGAGTTTGATTTTTTGATGTACATACACAAAGTACATCTGGGTTATCCATACTCAAACAAGTTAACTTTGTTGCACATCTAATTACTTTAAATACATATCCAGTGTGTACTTATTTGCCCTTCCACACTTCTTTTTCACTCACTTTACAGAACTCAATGAACGTTTACATTCAACTTCCCACAATTTACATATCAGCCACTGTACATTAAATTCTATCACGCTTACCGCGAGAATACCTGTTATAGTAAATTTACCAGGTCATACTAGTCAACAGTGACACCACACCTTATTAGCAATGTCTGAGTATGCAAACGAACAAAACAATCTCATCTTGCATATAATACCAACACAAGGCATGTGAAAGTACATACTGAAGCTTGCACAGAGCACATGCGATAGAAATATCAAATTTATTAAATTCAATAAAACATAGGGAGACAGTCAGGAAGCACCCAAGAATGGACCCCATTCTAATTTTGATTCATATAAAATTGTAAAAAGAATTGGGATCATATGAAACTTGGCTCGTACAGCTTTGAGGCATGTACTCAAATAAACAACTCAATAAGCGTTTTATGCACAGATAATTCACACGATCTACGAATTTATTATCACAATTATCACACTATATTGATGATTGACTTCTACAGACAAAGAGACTAGGACTGGAAGAATGAAAATTACAGTAATATTGACACATACTCCACAATGATACGTAATAATTATTCATTATATGGGGAGGCTGAGGTAAAGTCTTGCTGCAAAATACCTTTCTACAGCAAGTACACATTTTATAAGTTGTGAAAGGGTCAATTTGAGCAATTACATGCAATCCATCACAGAACAGTGATGAAAACCTGAGAAGGGTAGATTCACTTAGCTACAAGTGATTCCCCTTCCTGCACTATTTTCAAAAAGACACAAAATATATCATGTCAGAGACCATTAAGGTCAAAACCTTTTAACAATATATTTTGTACAAATAATTGTAAAATGTGCTAATTTGGGAATTAAGGGGGCCAAAAATGTGTATTTGAGACACATTTTCTTGCATGGTTACATTTGTAAACAAATCTAATGATCACACCCAGATATCATTTTGATTATAGCTATTCATTGAAGAAGGTCAATGTTAAAAACTTCATCATGCACATCTGCCAAGAAATATGGAACAGTCCTTGAAAAAATGAACATGTGAAATGCAATTAAAATCCTCCACCATTATTTGACCATGATGAACCTTTGAAATATGATTTTCAATAATACCACAAAAACTATCAATAATATGAAAACTAGCTCCAATTTATCTTACTTTATAGGTGAATTTAGTGGCCGGATTTTCATTTGAAATTTGAGTAGTTCAAGGAAGCAAAAACTCATTGAGCATAGATCAACCTATACATGATAGAAGATCATTGAATTTCAATTATTCAAATAAAAATAAACCTAGTATAAAGCTAATTATATTTACACTCACAACCACATCCTTCTGCCTACTGAGAACAGAATATAAATACAACTAAATTCATATTTCTTTAAATGCATTAACAAATTCTGCCCATTTTCACTCCTAGCACTCTGAGCTAGTAACATTACACAACACTTTATTCACCTTCATTCATCTAAAATACAGTGGCATCTATTTTTCAATAATTCTCAATTAGACAATCAACCATATGAAAAATTTTAAAGGGAAAAGTGAGTACTGTCTACAATCAAGCCTTTTATTCAAACTGTTAAAACTAATGGTACTCAAACATCATTATAGGCAATATTCTACCTACACCAAGGACACTGCTCCGAATACAAGTTATAGATAAATAAAATTGGGCCTGTGCTGCTTTTTTCAAGACTATTTCAGTTTCAACAGTTGGTGATACTAATCCTGTTTTGACAGACTCTAGGCTTTCCAACAAATATCATCGGGTAACCTATGCATATTTCAGATACAATTATGAGTAATATGATATCCTGAAGAAGTAGTTTGAGTACCATAACTCTCATTCAACAATAAAATCAAAATATAGCACAGATGAACAACGATCTCTCAGATACCAGTTTCCTAATTATGTGTTTTCAAAACTATTTACACTTATGACTAAATAGTAATCAATGTGCATATTTCTTTTCACTAACATGGCAGTGTATTCAAAGTCTGGAAAAAACCACATTTTTTTATGTATCAGGAAGAAGTGTTAGGTCATTTTTTGCACCAAAACTTCTACTAAAGATTGTTAAGAAGTTATGCGTAGTTTTAAAAATTTATCACATATCCTCGGGAATGCGTATAATCCCAAGATCCCAATCTCGCAGCAAATAGATCTGAAGAAAACCACTACAAGCATCACAAAAAAGCACTGAACGTAATGAATATTTATTCTTCTTAACGTCAGAAAAGAAACAAAAGAGAAATCATTATTATAACAAAATTAAGTTCAAATATGAAGAACATAGAAAGTATTTTTGAAATTATAATAACTGTGGAGTTACTAGGCATGAATGGATATTCTTGTTTACTTGTATGAGCATCAATAATAGAATATTTGGAAATTGACCACAGTGGATACGTTAAAAGAAAGTGTTAATAAGCCAAAATCTCATGTAAGAAGCTCTGAATTACACTACAAAAATTAAAAAGAATATATAATATCAATGCTATGGAATTACCTTGCTTATAGGACTAATATAATGTCTTCCATATTAAGTAAATATCTTAGGGCGCTGACATATAAAAAATTACCCCTTAGGAAAGAAACACTTCAGTCTCTTATGCTAGTTTATACTGTGAAACTGCAAACTAAAATTCTACTTTACATGTGCATGCCAAAAACTGTACTTTACAATGCCATACTGTAACAATTAATAACTATTACTTAAGGTGACTTCACAAATAATATTTTGTTTATTGAAGCAATGAAAGAGAAAAAAACAGCTCAAGATGTGCTCACAAATTTATGGAAAATTTCAAAGATATGTTTTACGATCAAACATTAATATTTCCAAATGAGTAATTCACAGGGCATTATACTTCATAGGCAATTAATAGTTTCATTCATATGAAACATCTGATGCATTACATAAGAGGAGGTAGTAAGTTTCAATAATAGTGGTTAAATAGTACTACTTTAAATAAAAGATTAAAAACAAGAGAAAAATGAGACAACTGGATTCTGTCTGATTAACCTGATGATTTAACCTGTATAGAAACCGTAAGCATTTCAAAGGTATGAGAAATAATAACTTAAGAATGAGTAAAATTTTCCTATGCAATAATCATGATTTCCATGTACATTAAGTGTATCAAATTATGTCCAAAGAGTAATCACTGGGAAAACTAATTCATCTACACATATGAGCTCTAATAACTCCAATTATTATGAATGAGAGGGTAAACATATTAAAATAAAAATTAACTGCTTAAACTGAATAGAATGCCATAAAAATTGTCTTGAAAGACCTACACTAAATTAGATGAGTAAGATAATATACATGTGGCTAAAAATAACTATCACATTCCGCCAACCCTACTACACCACTGAATATCGACTAGTTCAATTTTTATTGCAAAGGTCATTTGATGAAAATACTCCAATCTAAAAAGTTCTTATCTTCTCAATGCAGGTTATTATTGTTATTTAAAATGCATGTCTTTCAGAATAGAGAAGATAGTTGAGAGTAGGTGATCAATGCCTAATTCCTCAACTGGTATTAATACAAATATCTTTCAAGACAGCATGGGGCATATTTCACTGGCATTTTATACTTTTCCAGACTTATACAATTAAATAACTTTCATTAATATACTATGTCCATTATGTAAAATTTTAAAGACATATATATTTAATATCAATTACAAATGGAACTACATTAAATAATCTATATTTTGTAACTCTTACAAGAGTTTCTTCTCATGGGTTTTCTATAGCTTTTTAAGGTGTACTTTACGGCTGACATGCCCCTAGGAGAAGACCCACTCAAAGAAAACAGCTATGAAAGTAGTTATTACAAACATGACCATAGCAACCTTCAGTGACCCTGTTCGAAATAATGAAAGATGGAGTAATACATATCTATATGAGTTGATGATTAAGATTGATGAAAGGCAAACTGGGAGACAAATTTGTTTGCTTATCATATATTAGCTAATTAGGCAACACTAACTTATGTATGCATCATCTACAGCCATTGACTAATTATGTATACATTTTCTTCAAAACATATTCACATACATAATATATAAATCTTAATGCATTTAATTACTTATACTATGAACATCCGTGTAAAGTCAATTATTTATTTTTACAATCCAAAATCAGCAGAGAAGACTGTAAGATCCATCTCCAATGTAGATACCATGATAGAAGTAATTGCCTATTTGGTTGTATTTACTAAGATTTTCTGCATAAAATTCAAAATTAAATTTTGAAACAAGAATATTCATAACTGTACAAGCAACAGAGAGAAATTGTAGCTCCACATACAACTCAAAAGTCAACCAAGAAGTGTAGAAATCAGGAGAAAACACAAAAAATTAAAGTTATGAAACTATAAGCTTAATTCACTACTCTTATGTCATCACCAAATGGAATGTTATTAATTCACTCTCCACCAAAAAATAAAACAAATGCGCAACCTTAGGTCCAATTCAGAGAATTAAGATTCCCTATTAATACAGACAGGACATCTCCAGGGACATAAAATATGTAAAGGAGGCAAAAATGCATACCATGAGTAACTTAAATTACATTTTAAAGTAC
The DNA here is from genome assembly GCA_963169105.1 of Ceriagrion tenellum. Taxonomy (NCBI): domain Eukaryota; kingdom Metazoa; phylum Arthropoda; class Insecta; order Odonata; family Coenagrionidae; genus Ceriagrion; species Ceriagrion tenellum. Next base: position 55,808,047 of record OY720636.1, on the reverse strand, counting down.
TGAATTCTAAGCAAACCAATAAAATTGGATATATTGAGGACTATTCAGATCAAATAATATTGTTGTAAAATCAGCAAGTTGACTTAAATTAACACTACTTTTGGGAACTTCATAATATTCACGATGATGAGAAACTTGAAATGAGACACTGAAAGTACTTTTCCATGATAATGATCAAATAATATGGAGAAAAGAAAGGTTCAGCTAGAACAGTATACAAAACAAAGACTCTTCATTGACGCAGAGAAATACAGATTAGGAGGGGGTAAAACAGACAAGAAACATTTATTAGTTCGCTTTTCCATGAATATTTCCCAATGCTAAATTGAATTCTGAATGAGTTACTAATCAATAGTTATCAATTACTCAGTCTGGGGAATAAAGAAACATATGACAGCCTATGAGTCATCACTAGCATTCTATGATACTTTTCTATAACTATTTCTGATGAAACTATTTTAACAGGCACAAACAGTGCATACAAACATAATTACTTTGGCATAAAAAAACAAATTAACATTTGGCACACAAAACCATGCCAATAAAATGTGTATGGGAATAGCCATGGCCATTATTATTTTAAAATACATAGAAAGATTAAAAAAAAAACAATATATATATTTTTATTAACTCAAAATTTCTATCTGGATTTGAGCATACTGTTAGTTAGTTGGTGCTAGGCTTCATCTTACGAGATTGGTGGTGGTGATGCGATCGATTCTCCTGAACTGCTGCCACCAGTGTTCTCACAGCTTCTTCATGGCCCTCAAAAGAGTCTGCCTTCTTGAGAGTGGCTGGTCCAGCCGGTTTCAATTCAAATCCACCCTGGAACTCATTCGGGTCCTGGCAAAATCTATGTGACCCCTGTGCACCACCACTGCTGCCATCTTCAGCACCACTGCTCTTCCCACTCCCTCCACTTCGCTTTGGAGGGAAAGTCTCCCAAGACCTCTGCTTCTGAATCCTGGGTGAACGACCCCCACGGCTTCTGGCAGAGCTCCCACCACTGCTCCCCCCATCTCCACCCTTGCTTCCACCTGGTGACTTCCTACCGAGATCCACCGAAGACCTTCGACCCTCTCGGCTCTTCTCACCTTTTGAGGCGAGAAGAGATTCACAGGAATTTTGCTTCCGTTTGAGTGCTGCAGCCACTGCATCTGCCAGTGCTGCAAGAGCTGCAGGCTCCGGTGTTGGAGCTTTACCCCGCAGCCTTGCTGCTATTGCCCTCTCGCTGGTCATGGTGGGTGGTGACTGACCTCTGCTGGCTCCGCTAGTGGCGCCACTCCCATCTGCATCCCTGTGCACCATGACCTGGACCTCAGTAGACTGAGTCCAGTCTGCAGATGTTGCCCTCCTGGCCTTACCCTCTGAAAGCAATATCCTCTGGTAGTCATCATCTATGACCAGGATAGCACCCTCTTGGGAAGTTCCAGAGTCTCTAAGCGCCCCTGATCTTATCATTCTGCCCATGGAGCGACCCATGTCTTGAAGCTTCTCCTTGAGCTGGGTTTCGATCCTTTCCACATCCACACAGCCTGAAGATGAAGGCCCATCGTCTTGGTACTGGGAGGAGGATGGGTGAGATCGACGTGCCGGTGGGGGTGGGGGAGCTCCGCTTCCTGATTTGCCATGCTCGGATGCCGTGTGCTCTGATCTTGGAGGGGGTGGTGGTGGGGGCAATTTTGAGCCCCCACTGCCAGGAGCAACACTGTGATATAGGGATGATGACTTTGTACCATCTCTCCCCACACCAGGAACTGAGCCGTAACGGGATACACTTGATGAGTCGCCTTTGGATCCCCGAGGGCCTTTGGCAACTGCTTTTGATGATGGAGTAGCAATAGGTCCACGTTCATCATCTCTAGACCCTCGGCCTCCTTCCCCCAGTGACTTGCGTGATGGTCTTGGCTCTTCTGAATACGATGGCTTTCGTCTGTCTTCCTTGGTTCGCACCTGGAAATTATTAAGTGATTGTATACCTACATACATACACCAATCATGCAATGATAATTACACAAGTTGCTGAAACCTAGCTTGCCTCAATAAACATTCTATGGAAATATATACATAAGCATTTTATTAATAATAGTAATTTGATTTATCATTCACCATGAATATGTATGAGCCATTGAAACTCAATGGATTGGACAAAAATCATCCCCACCATGCCTGATCATGACATTGAGTTTAAGGACTACAAATGAAAATGATATTAGATTGCCCCTAAATATTTTAATTTTCAAAAGTCTTTTATGTAAATCAAAATAATGACCACAAAAATTCACCACTCCATTGCTCTTAATAAGGCATTTAACTAACTTTTTGTTTGTTCACTCTCATTCAAAAGAATCTTGGAAGAACCTTGGAGCAAAAAAATTGTAAGTCCATCAATGTGAGTTCTAAGGTCCATCCAATAAGAATATCAATGTAACAACTCCTAACAATGCTCCCTTGAATAGGATAGCAAAAAATGCAAGTAATCAAAAACTCTTCTTCCAAACCACTGAGTCAACTCAATGTTAAAAAATCACTTGACAAGAGGGAAGAACCCTTGAAAAATTTTGACCTGTGAAAGGATTATTTCTGGGGGAAGGGATGGGTTAGGTCTGTCCAGTCTATACCTGTATGATCAAGTGCAGGGAAACATGAGGATAAGAAAGGCTGATTAGCCAATGAAGAAGCAAAAGTCAAGGTTTCAAAAGCTACAAGAATAAATGCACTATCCATTACAAGTTCTCAAATATCCCTGTAAAGTGTCCTTGAGTCAACATAATTGCACCTTCAAACTCTGCTAGTGTATTTATCTATATGGCATGCAAAGAAACATGTAACTGCACTTCCTAAAATGCATTTTGTGAACTTTCATGATATTCTTCCAAAAGGAGTATGCAAATGAATAGAATATTTAAAAAGTAGATTCAATGCATGGAAAAACTAAAGAACTTACCACAGAATCACTCATGGTATTTAAATAACACTGGGGATTTGGAAAGTGTAATGAATTACAGATAACAAAATCATGTCAACACTCCATAAATTTTGAATATTGGTCAATAGACACATGAAATGACATATCAAAACAAACGAAACAATTACAGGGATAAAGACTAAGGCTGGGCTTTCTGCATCATCTAGCAGCTTCTGTAAGCAAACAACATAGAAGTGACTGAAACTAGCCATCCTCCTTCCATTCTCTCCCAGACTTATAGTAAATAGAAGCCTTGGCCCTATCCTCTCCCCTTAGAAAAAATTCCTTTCACCAGTCAGAATCTTCTCCATGTGTCTTCTCCCCAGCCAGCAGTGGGGAGGAAGCCCTTGGTTCCATTCTGCGGGTTTATTACTTTCCCATGCAAGGTTCGACTACATCACCACATCTACCTTAGCTAGGGATTTGGACTTTTTTGGCTCCGACGTGGAAAGATTGCTTTGAACAGTATTGTATAAAGTGATATTTTGCAGATGGGCCTTCAAACATAAATCACACTTAAGTATGCTGCTTAGAAGCAAGAATGAATGATACTTCATGCATGTAAAATTAACTGTACTTATAAGTTTGGGCATGCCACATTTATGATTATTTTAGCTCAAAGAACTTGTAATTCCTTACCATATGCATACACACAAATTTTCTTGATGGATTCTGAACTTTTCATACTTTAAAGAGTTAACAATAAAATCCCTCACGTAACAATAAATTCTGGCTAAAGAGAAACTATATGAAACTATGAAAATTATGTTTGCTCTTCCTGATTAGCTAGCTATAAACTAGCATGATAATCATGGAAATAGCAGCCTCAAAATCATTATTAAGTCAACCAGACAGAAACATTCAGCACTCTATTACAATGACATAAATGACATGATAAATGACAATAGCATAAAAATCAGGAGGACAAGGCTTTTTTTGTTAGTTGAAACATTCATGTAATGTGGTCTTGTTTACATGACCTCCATTGCTGAGTTTTGCAAAAGCATATCAAGAAATTCATTTACAGCAACGGAGATGATAAAATGTAACCACTTGGTGGTTTTATACACCAATGATTCTGAGATTCTGATTGGGTAATCAGCTTCTTTGAAAATTTCTGTGCACTTTCTCAGGGCAAAAAAAAATTTTTCCCACAGTAATTTTACTTTAATATTGGAACTCATAACTTGAGCATGAACAACATATAATCATCTATAGCATTCACAGTAAAGGTGAGATCCAAAGATGGATATAGTGAAACCTTCTTAGAGTGAAAATGGAAGGGGGTGTGAAATGGTGTAGCAAAAGTGTACCACAATGAAAACTGCCACATGAAATTTTAACGCATTAGGTATATTCTACTTTCCTTAAGAATCAAAATTAAAGGATTAAGATTATCTAAATTAAGATGAAGAAAAAATGGAAAAAATCACTGAGTGAACAGTGGTACTTGAAGTGATTAACACCAAAAAAAAGTGATCCTAAAAGCACACTAACAAAAGCTGCTGAAAAAACAAGCAAAAAACAGATTGATATGACTGATACTTGCCTTCTCAATCAGCTGACTGATCACACCACCTCTCTTCATCTCTCGATCCGGAGGTAGGGCCGGTGGGCCATCAGGTACCTTCCGATAGACAACCACAACACCAGCACCACCTGAGCCCCCTGAACTGCCCAGTCCACCAACTGCTATAGGGATTCCCGGCATGCCAGCGTCCATTGACTTGGATGCAGGAAGATGGGATTCACCACCTTGGCCCCCACTCACTCCCCCACCACTTGATGCACCCTGTCCAGTGTCACGAGTCACCTTCTCACGGCTCCTCATTCGCACAACACCATCAGTTCTGGAGGCAAGCTCTTTACCTTTTGATTGGGGGGGATATGAAATTAGCAGACACATTCAGCCAATATTAAGAAAATAAGGACACACAAATAATAATACACAAATAATAATATTAAGCAAATAAGAGTACACCCAGTCCTTGATTAATGCTCTTCATTTCTCCAAGGTATCACAAATTCATCTATCACAACGTTTTCCCCTGGAGTGAGAGTAGAACGAAATATCCCGCAGACCAGGTCAAAGAGCGGCCTCAATTTGGCTAATCTATCTGCGCTGGCAGTCAAGTCAGCATTGTTACTACAAGAAATCATTTCAATAGTACCTCAAACCTGTCCCGACTCATTACATTCCGGATGAAATCATTCTGGTATAGCGGTTTCTGTGACCATTATAGCAGCATTTAGGGTAAGTGGCTTATACCCATCGCAATCAGGATGGCAATGAAATAGTGCATTTCGAACTTTGAACTGTATTTCCACTTCTGCATCCTGGATCGTCCTCTAATAACTTCCGATTCCATAACCTGCATTGCATATTTATTAGGCTCTTCAACTATTAGATTTTGCACTTTATTTTTCAGGAAATGTAAACACTAGCCGGATCTGAAAGGTCCAATTGTACACCTAAACCAGCACCACCATAAAAGGTAATTTTCGGGCAGAATCTGTGCAATCTCCCCATGCACACGAACTTGACGAAGATGTAACATGCTCTTCCTCTTCTGAATACAGTCTCTCACTGTCATCTTCCATATTGGACGGGATATACGAATCATCAGAGTCTGAGAAGCTAAAGAGTGATGTATCTGAATCTCCCATGACTTCTAATGATATTCTGCCACTTCAATGACAAAATCACTTTCCATGAAGAAAAACCATAACTCATGTGTCTCTCGGGACACTCGTGTTTCAGCCAAGACTGAGAATTGTCCAAATTTTTCGAGAGAACCTAATATTTGGTTAGTTGGTGGTAGGGGGAGAAAAAAATTGTTCTAAGACAAGGAAGTTAGAAAATTGCTAAAGAGCTATTGGTAGAGACTGGTTGGAATGAACTAGGCAAGTACAGATTCACAGTCGGAAATCGTCAAAAGAATTCTAAAGAAGCTATTATTCAGAGTAGTACAAAGTGGAGGATCGAAAGGCTTGCCCACCCACAGACAATACAAGTAAAATGATTATGTTATGTAACTGTACAAGGCCTCCTACCAATGAAACTTGAAGCATCATCATCGCTAACGCAGATGAAAATATTCCAGGAGCTGGGGTTCTCATGCACTGAGAAAGAAAAATAGATTCAAACGTACCGGCTAGGCTATGACAGCCGCCAACCCTCTCATGACCAATATTCGGCTGGTATGCCCTCTCCTTTGCAATGGGTGGGACATGTGCCGAGTGGCTGGTTGCCAACCTTTAGATGAGGAAATCCCAAGAAATCTCACTCGTGATGGCGTGAGAGAGGGTAAGCCAATGTTTGGCACGGGGTCCCAGCGCCTGGGCCATCCGGTGACTACCTCACAAGGGTGGAGGATTTCCCGGCGGGTACATAGTAAAATTGTATTCATGACCGCTTCCACGTATTGCCACCCTTTTCCATTTGTAGAAAAGACCCAACTGACCTCCCACTGCATATTGTTGTCGAAGACGTAAAACCAGAGCATGGAATTTCAGCGGAAGAAGGATTTAGTGAAGGTTAAAGAAGAAAAATCTGAAGCAGTTGATAAAAGCTATAATGAAATATTTTATTTTTTCTGAAAAATCAATATCATGACTGCCACTTCTTATCTAAAAAAAAATCACTGACGAATGTATTCCGAAAATATTTTAGACGAACATTAAGAATTTCACAGCGATAGCAGTGGTTGCATACCCACAAGGGGAATTGATTAATTACTCGATATTGGCCATTCACTTCTCCAAAATTTAGTGGAATTCATCATTTTCAACCATACCAAAGTCATTTTAATCAATAAAAAACACTATTCGAACAACATTGTTTTTATGAAAATTGCCGCCCACAGGGAAAGAATGGCAAATATAGCCTCCGCTGCGAACGTGTTGAAAAATAACGAACTCCAGACATATGAAAAACATTTGTAGTGAAAAAAAATCACTTAAAACATTAAATGAACATGTCTAGCGGTAAAATTATTATAAATAAGAAAAAAATTTTCCGCAAAAATTACGCTCCTTAAGATGATCGTAAAAAATCGCCTCCATCACGAACGTATTAATTGGAAAACATGGTATTAAAATTTAGACAGCATTAAAGCGCTAATTAAGTCAGCAATATGCTAGGACTGGGTGTATAGAGAATATTTTTTTTACTGAGTCTGGTCATATATACAGTTCAAAAGAATGTCATTTTCAATAAGAAGTTCACAAACTCTTATAATGTTAAAGTTTTGCAACATCAAAACTAAAATTCAAAAGCTAATTTTGAAAAATGATACATGACATGTACAACAACACATTTTTAAATTATTATAATTTGTATCTTCCAACAAACCTTTCATGTACAGCACATTTTCTTCAACTGGTGATGAAACCTGCTGCTGAGGCTGGTGCACACGGCAATCTATTTTCTGCCCACTTACACCAGCAGAGGCCTCAGCTCTGTAACTGCAAAAATGAACCTCAATGGAACTTATTTGAATGAAGTCAATAGAAATAGCCAAGAAATCTTTTGAAAATACAATTGTAGCATTTAGTATGTATTACCATGTGAGATATTCATATATAAATCAAAATGAGAAATAAATTTAACTATCAACAAAAGATCTCATAACTCATGGTGATATTGCTAACAAATGACTCCACTGCACCAATAAAACTAGTGCATACTGATATATTGTTTGATTATCAATGCAAATTATTTACAGCATCAATTGCTCATTATTGTAAATGGGAGTTATTAATTGAATAATGCAAAAAACAAAATGGACATGTACTATGTGAGTTTATAATCATCCAAATGACTTAAGCCTGTTCCCTACCTCAACACCAAGAGGTAGAAATCCAGCAAGGGTTGTCAGGACACCACCCCTATTGGCACAAGTGGTAAAATGTCCAAAGAAATTTAGTATGATCACATATAAGAATGCGATCACTTTTCACTCGACAAATTTGAAAGGTGCACCTTCGCAATATAAGTCTCTGATTGTAATTACAGCCAAAAACATAAACCTATCTGCAGTTGCGTCCTCACTAAGTGAGAATGCTACTCAAATATATGTCGCCCCATTATGGTTAGCTAATTATTATCGAAACCTTGTGTACAAAGTATCATGAAACACGTAACACATCTCAGAAAAAAGATAAAAAATGGTACATACAAACATTATATATGGCCTTTGAAAATCATGAGGTGGATAACTGCTTATCTTAACAATTCATTAAAAAGAGTGCTGGATAATCTTGGTGAAGCAGATAAAAAATTTACCCTTGAGAATAATATTTCCATGGAATTTTGTGCTTAAGCTAGGGATTGTGAAAATAGTTATCAGAGGCAACCACAACACGAAGTCATATTCAGCAGTCAAGCTTAGTAGAGATTTGGGAACCTCATAAATTTTAACCCCCAGATCAAAGCCATGTGCAGCGATGTTCTGATGACCTTGAATCATAGATCATTGATAATAAAGGGAAACCTTCCCAGTGGGGAACTCTATTACACAAAGCATATTCAGCAGAAAATAAAGAACAGTGGTAGACAAAGCCACAAAAAAAAACTGCAGTAGAAAAACTATGGACAATAAAATTACAGAAGACAAAACCACCTAAGATAAGATCACAGTTGATTAGGGAAACCTGAATTCTTACGAAAATAAGTTCAAAATTTTCTTCAGGTTTTGATGATATCCCTTGCAGTATCATGAAGGGTGCTGTTGCAAATCATTTGCTAGCACCACTTGTCCACCTAATTAACGTCTCCTTTTCATCTGGTGTTTTCCATCCCCAGTTAAAAACTGCAAAAGTTCTCCCTCTGCACAAGGGGGGTGATAAGATGGATAAAGATAACTACAGACCTATATCCCTGGTCTCTGTTTTTTCAAAGGTCTTCGAGTATGCAATGTTAAATAGACTTTCCTCATTTATTGAAAAACAAACTTTTCTCCTCTTCTCAGCATGGTTTCTTAAAGGGAAAAAGTACTGAAACAACCATTTATAAATTTATTGATCTAATTCTTCAGGGTTTGGATGCACATATTGAGACCATAGGAATTTTTTATGATTTAAAAAAAGCTTTTGACAGTGTTGACCATGTAATTCTGCTGAAGAAACTGCATTATTATGGAATATCTGGTATAGCCAACGATTAGCTCAAATCCTTTCTTTTTGGTCGAACCCAATTTGTTTGCATAAATGGACTCTTCTAAGGTTTCCTCAGAAAAAACACACATTTCCAAAGGTGTACCACAGGGCTCAGTATTGGGCCCTCTACTTTTCTTATTATATATTAATGACCTTCCTACCCGTGTTAGACAGGGTGAAATAATTATGCATGCAGATGATACTAATCACCTCATTTCTTGTGCCGACAATGTGAATGTAGTTGCCTAGCAAGAGATCAATAATATGTTATCCTGGCGTACTGATAACAGGGTTGAGTTGAACAGAAAAAAATCCTCACTCATGCTTTTTCACATGTATCAAAACAAATTGTTTTCTTCCCCCTTGTTGAAATTAGACCGTAAATCTATTGCTATGTCTTCTGTTACAAAGTTTTTAGGTGTGTATATCGACGATACCCTGAACTGGGAATCACATATTGATTTTTTATGTTCATGAGTAGCAAGGAGCTGTTACCTACTACATAGAATAACTCCGATCACAAGCTTAAGTGTTGCTCTCTCTGTGTATTATGCATATGTTTTTAGTCAACTAAAATATGGAGTCTGTGCATGGGGTCATTCCCAGCGAACAACAATACTGTTTAAACTACAGAAGTGGGCCATTACAATTTTGGTCGGTTTAAATAAATGTACTAGCTGCAGATTATATTTTAAAGAACTTAACATCTTAACATTCCCATGTATATATATTTTCTATACAATTATGTATGTTAAAGAGCATCATCTGGCTCTTGGATTGCCCTTGAACAATGATGTTCATTCATACAATACCAGAAGAAATGGTGATTTTAAAGTGGTGTCACACAATTTAGTGTCTTTCACAAGGCAACCGTCATATGCAGGTTGCATGTTGTACAACAGTCTCCCAAGTGAGATCAAACAGACTCCTAGTATTCCTGTTTTTAAAAAGAAATTGAAAGAACTTCTATTGAACAATGTTTTTTACTCAGTCGATGAGTTCTTGTATAAGTGATTGTATTTATGTATTGTGTTTTCCTTTGGAGGTGAGGATTTGTATTTATGTATTCTGTTTCCTTTGGAGGTGACGATTTTTTTTTCTCCTTGACTTGTCCTATACATATGTTTTTTATGTCTCCGGGACCAATGAACTACTTACTTACTTACTTACTTACTTACTTACATTTCTTTAAGTCTCTGCTGATTAACGATGATGCAATATCCATTGTTAATTGATGCAAAAAATATGAAATGGCTCATGATACGTTTAATAGAAAGGCAGTAAAGAAGGATAACAAACTGATAATTTGGGATACAACCCCACACCTGCAATATATCCAAAACCACAGTAAACTGGGGTGCTCTGTTCACAGATTTCATTGTATTATTTAGAATTAAATCTGTAGTTTCCAAAGATGATGGACATGGTGGCATCTATCACACTTGGAGAACAGTACATAAATAAAAGAAAGAAAACCATTATTCACAGACCCAGACATTGGTTTGTGGCAGTATTTCAGACTGTCCTTTTCTTAAACACGGAGCAGAAAAGCAAGCTCTTATAAAGACAAAGCCAGTGCCATAAACTGATGAGCAATTACTCACGCAGCCATTTGATGAGCATCCTGTAGCTGTAGCAAACCAATGTGTTCCAGCAGAGACTGGATATGAGGATCCAACTGTCCAACAGTTGCAGCTGTAAGCCCTTCAGAGGATTGACCTTGGGCCATAGGCGCAGAGGAGGTGCCCGCTGGATGAGGTGGTCCTTGAGCAGGGTGCCTCTCCATGACAGTGACAGGGGCAACAGAAACTGGAACACCCTTCACAAAAGGCTCCAGCTGATGAGCTATCAAGCTCAGGTGCTTCACTTCTGTCCTCAGAGCAAGGATATCATTCATCTGTGGGAAAGACAAAAAAGAGGGAACATAGAATTAGTACCATGATGAAATTCCCAATCATCATGATTCCACAAATGATAAGTCATGCAGTCACAAAGTTTATCCCCTTGTTGAATGAGGACCCACTTAAGTTGAATTTTGACATAGGTAAAATCCCAACGTAAACCGATCCAGTACCTTGAAAAACCACTAAGATATTCACTATCTTACTGATGAATATACAGTATTCATTTATTTATTTTTGCTATCAAGAATACAGAGACATTTAGAAATGAAAGGAAGTTTATTTCTAATTCTAATTCATGCTTCATTGATTCCCTTGTATTTCTATTCATTTTCACTTCTCAAAGGTTTGGTTACGTTGAAGAAATACTTTTCTTCTGTATCACTTTATGTTCATTTTTTGCATGCAGTGATATAGTGTGCACTGCATAAATACTGCAGAGGAAGTTTATTTTCTACTGAGTTCATGATGTATTGAGTTAATGTGTCTTAGAAAAGCGAAAGTCTGTTTACTTCTATAAAAATGCCAAATTTCTAGATTTAAAAAAATTTCTTTCTCAAATGAAGTCTTTAGTTTAGATTAAGGAAAGTTTTCTATCTGAATTGAGTATTTTGCCCAATTTATTGAATTTATGAAAATAAAAAAATCAACCTTCAATTAAATAAGGCTTTGAAGAATTTTACTTTCTCATAAGTGCATAAAATATAGCAGTCATGCTCGAACTCAACTCGAAACTCGATTTATACAGCAATGATTGATTCGAACTTGACTTGAGTTGAAAATCTAGTATTTGCATATCCCTAGTGATATGATATTTTATCAAATCCTGCAACAAAAATTTCAGGTTTTGTCAAAAAGGATTTTGGCATACCCCACACAATTCTAAGGCATAGGTCAGCTAGGAACACTTCTGTGGTGACTAGAGAACTGGCTTCCATACCCATGGGACCAGGTTTGGAACTTGGTGGACGTGATTTTTCATACGTACTCCCATCCTTACTTGGAAATTACCCTCCATGTGGAGAGCACATAGAGTGCAATACTTTACACATCAGATGGGACCTTAAACTGAAGTCTCTTTGGTGTCTTTCATTAAGAGTAGACTAATTCCTGCACTAAGTATCGCTCCAATCAAGGTGCAAATGGCCTCAATTTTTTGTTACATCCACAAATAAGCAACCAATCTCTGCAGTTTTTCCCGACTAAGACAGTCATGTCAAAAAGTAAAGTAAAAGCTCTCATCACCTGTGATTGGAAGATATCCTGCTCCACATGGATGCGGCACAGCTGCTCTTCCCAGATGGCATCAAACACGCTCTTCAAACGCTCCAGCTCTACCTGGTGCCTTTCCAACTGCTCCTCCAAGGATGCACACTCCCTCGAAACCCTCTCGACACGTGCCATCTGCTCCATCTGTACCTGCTGCTGCATTTGTGCTTGAGCGGCAGTCGGGGGGGAAGAAGAGAGGGAAGCTGCTGGCGCTGGCGGAGGTGGGGCCGCAGCAGGGGGAGGGGTTGGTGGGGTGGATGGGGGTGGAGGGGATGACATGGAGGCCCCAGCTGAAGAAGCTGCCCTCTGCTGCTGCTGTTGGTGGAGAACTATGTCCCTGTGGAGGTCCTGCATTTGGGCTTTCAGGTTTGACAACTGCTGACTAAGATCCTATTGTCACAAGAAACAAACACAATTACAATGATAGTGATCATACATTAGAATCAACATAGATCAAGTCCATTAGTACATACTAAGGAAAAACATTGCATAAAGAATAGAAATAGAGACACTGTAGCACAGACTTAATTTCGAAGACCTTCTAAGTTTTGAGCAATGCATTCTTACAATGAATAAACCAATTTTCTTGAACACATCTTTACCATGCACTTAAAATCTCCACTCCTCTTTGTTTGGCCTCTACATTGAAGAATCTTGCATGCTTTAAGAGGAAATATGTCCATTGAATTTCATTTCAGTCTTTGTTTACCCACATGGAAGCACAGAGAGACTTTGCTGCACATGCTGTGTTAATCACTGGCTCACTTCAAACCTAGCAAACCACAGTGCATACTCATAAGGGCTGCATCTGGAAACTTCGCTGTTCATGCAGCGGAGGCTTCACTACTCCAAATATAAAACATTCCGCTACTCTAATTATCCAAATTGTAGGCGGGAGGACGTGTTGCCTCATGCATTTTTGGTTAGATTGACGAACTGTAAGACGTTGACAGATATAGCGATGTTATGGGCCGAATCCTGAAGCCTAACTACAGCACAATCTCCGCAGGCTACATCACCAGCTGAAAATATCAGCCCAGCTCTGTCACAAACGCCCGCTGCAAGCTGTAGCGAACCCAAGACCAGATTGTGATGATGTATCAACAGCTGCTGTACGACAATTTTTCTCATTGTTTGTGATATTTACTTTATATTGAATGCATATCTACCAGAGAAGGAACATCAGGGACCGGGAAAATCCCATGGAAATGTTAATGGAGAGCGAATTCCAAGCAAGAGATCGTTTCTCTAAAGAAACAGAGAGGGATGTGATTCTGCCAATGATTTCTCCCCATAATGCAGACTTACAAGGATCACCCCTCCCTCCATTTTTTAAATTACTGACATGCTTGAGGTTTTATGCCACGGGAAGATTTCAGGTAGGAGATTTTTGTTTCAGTAATGGCATTGTTATGGACAGTTCTGTAATAAGCCCCTTACTATACTCTGGTAATATGGATGGACCAATAGGTCATTTCACCACACTTCTGGTGCAATGACCATTATGCAAGAGCAAGGAAAGGATGGTATCCAAAAAGTCTTGGAAGTTACTTGAACATTGCATGATCTGGTTTGCATACAATGCTTTCTGCAACTCCAAAGCTCCCATGCTTTTCCTATTTTTAGATTGCTTGTGGTGATATGACTGACGTGGCACAATCATCTGTCTCCCGCATCATTAAGGTTAGGTATATCTCACACCTTATCATGTTACGTTCACACTAGTATGGGCTGGGCCTACTCCATACCTTCTTCCAACTTGAACCTTAATTTCAATGATATGAGGGGTTTTCACCTTTCATCTCTTGCAAATTTACCCATGTTTACTTAAGTATGGATAAAATAGTCTGGTGGAAAGGAGGAGATATGTGTCATTCGTGATGTTGTCATTCTTCTCATCATAAATGGTAGACTGTGTCCACCGAGAGTGCAAACAATCTTCAGGAATGGGTAAAGATCCCTGTGGTAGATGAAGAGACCAGTGATTATCAGCATCGCTTCTATGACATTAGAAGATTCCCTGGAGTTGCATATATTGCACCCATACACCCATCATAAACCCTGGAGGAGAACTAGTTGAAGTTAATAGGAGTAGGGAGGTGTGGTTCTCCTTAAACGTACAGGTTTGTTATCTAACAGTATACAGTATTTTTACTACATTAATACAGAAAAACCCAAAAAGGAATATAAAGTGTGAGGAATCCTAATTAAAAAATTAAATGAAGTGTTTTATGATATTCTTTTAGGTGGTTATTGGTCCGGACATGGAAATAACAGACATTGTTACTAGATGGCAATATCTACGCATGATGCCCAAATATTTAACAACAGGAGACTTAAGAAGAGGTTAGAAAGTAGAGAGTTGAAAAATCTTGTTGGAGATAGAGGTCACCCACAGTTGTCATACTTATATGTACTATACACACCTCTGACCAAAACCAGTAACTACATCCGAGAGACAGTAAGATTGTGAATTGCTTATTCAAGAGAGAAACTTACATTAATCTTGTAAATAGTCTACAGATGCTGCAAACTTTCTACTAACTATGTTCATTTACAATAGGTACAATGCAGCACACATTATAACCAGATCCCTTGTGGAAAGGTGTTTTTGGTTATCGATGAGGAGATATTCCTGCCTTTCCATGAAACTAAGGACCAAGCTGAACACAATATTTATGGTTGTATTAGCTTGTGCTGTTCTATACAATGTTGCCAGAAGGCAAAGGGATGAAATTCCAGATATGGTGCCAGTCGTGGGCAACATTCATGTAGTGGTAGTGGTTGTCAATCAGCAAAATCAACCTGTTGAAAAAAGTTGATATTTCAAATAGGAGAGGTAAAAGGAAAGTTTATTGGAGACAGATTAACCACATCTGACACAGAATTAATGGAATTGGCAGTAATTTGGTAGAATTCCTTCATATTGAAGTGATGAATTACTTAGGTTTCCACAAAAGATTTATTATGCCCTTACTTATAACTTATTAGTAAGAAGGTATTAATATTTTGTGGAAAACTAAGTAATTATTCATTTCACAACTATCATTGTTGTACACACCACTGGTTCAACTTCTGCACCTGAAACAGTAAGCTTTCACTGATATGGTACTCAAAATAATGATTATGTAGTAGCCTACTATAATATCAATAAAGGCCTCATAGCATGTGAAAGGGGTTGAGTCTAAAACAAATTCCGTTAAAGGAACCAATTGTAATTTGCTTAGAGCTAATTATTTCTTTCATTCGCATTACCATGTAGCTGGTCCATCATTCTTGCCCAAAGTGCCTTTGAATTAAGGCTCAGTAGCTCCACGTTGATTTCGCTGATTGAGTGAATCTAGAATATTGGGCAAGTATTCAATCATATCTGGAATATCATCCCTTTGCTGCCTGGCAACATTGTGTAGAAAACGACAAGCTAATAAAATCATAAATGTATTCAGCTTGGTCCTTAGTTTCATGGAAAGGCAGGAATATCTCCTCTTCCATAACCGAAAACACCTTTCCACAAGGAATCTGGTTATATTGTGTGCTGCATTGCATCTATGGTAAATGAACATACTTTGTAGAAAGTTAGCGGCATCGGTAGACTATTTACAAGCTAATGAAAATTTCTCTCTTTAATACTCGGTGCTATACTGACGGCTGTACACTAATCTTGACATGCAAAATGGGACTGCAATGAAATTGAATGAAATCAAATGAAATATGAAATAAAAGACACAGACAATGATAGTTTTTCGCACATACATCGTTCACATTGCCAACAAACTTCGTGATTGTTGACGGCAAATTTAGAGGTACAACTATAGATCTAATAAGTTTTGCAGCACAGGTTAAACATTAGCATAATCCTTCAAATATGAATTGTGTTTTAAAGCCCAGAGAGGTACGTGTCATTCATTATGAGACAAATATAACGACATATGGTAAAAAGATGGAGAAGCACTGTACAATTCCATCGACATTAGTAACACTTATTTAACTTCTAGTTATCATTTATACCACAATATTAAAAATTTAAGGTGCGACTTTACATAAAATGAAATGATTTTTCAGTAGCATGGTGATCTCAACACATAAACTAACATTAATTGAGTGTTGGCAGAGGTGGCTCAATTACGGATTTGTTGACATAAGTATTATATGCAAAATGTACATTAGTTAGGTACAAAGTGGGTGATTACTGCCGTCTTGTTAAGTTTGTACTAAAATTAGTTGATTTTTAAGGAATGACAAAGCCCATATGTAAGTTAATAGCAATAAAAAATTTGGAAGCCGAGGAGGCTTCAATATGGTTTTGATGACATTAGTTATTTTATGTTTGATACTCCTTTTAGCATCTAAGTAGGTAATTAAAACATTCCTTAATTATTTTCATTTAATTTTAAATGGTTACCATGAACATATATCTCGCTTTACATCAATGTTTATTGATTATAAATTAGATACGTCCGGCAGATGAAATCCGGCGGCCATGATTGCTGCAGTGGGCTACTAGCGGGCATTAGTAGCTGAGGTGGGCCACTATAGCATCTGATGACGTATCCAGCGGAGATTCTGCTATAGCGAGTTTTCAGGATTCGGCCCTAAGACTATGGTTTATTTTAGAAGACATAGCAGGCACACTCCAATTATTTTCCATTCTTAGACCAAATTAATTCTTTGCTAATCTTATAGTCAACATAATTATAACCAAACACGATACCAGACAATAAATATTTTCCACTAATTATTCACAGCTATAAAATATATTCAGTGAGTCCTTCATATACTGGTAGGTTGTTTTTTATTCTCTATCCTCTGAAAACAAGGATATTTCGTATTTACTGAGCTTAAAGAAGAAATGATTAGATTTTATAACTTTCGCTTGCATACATTTTTCTATGGTGAGGTCTAATATTGTTCTTCATGACTCTGAATGCTGTGATTTCACCTCAAAGTGATGTTTTTCTAATAAATTATTTCAACATGAAAAACTATTCACAGATCTACAAAATTATCATCATCATTTCACAATGACTTTACATCTTATATTCCATTACCTTTATCTGAGCATCAAAACTTCGGCAATGGTTGGAGAATGGCCCTTCACCCTCCAGGGCTTTGGCTCGCAGTGCACTCTGCTGTCTTCTTGATGGTGGGTGGAAATAGGCAGACTGTGCACCAGGGCCACCAGCAGTTGGTGCAGAGCCAGCAGTGCTATGATGGGCGTGAGGGTGAGAGGGGTGGTGAACAAGGTGAGCAGGAGCACCAACTCCAGATCCAAGCACAACAACACCACCGCCTGCAGTGGATTCATATACTCTGTCACTCCCTGGTACCACACCACCTGCATCTTGTGCCACCCCTTTGCTCCCAATCCATGGCTCCAATGCTTGTCCAAACTCTGCCCGAAAATTTGTTCGGATCTGACTAGACTGTGTTGGCCTGGAAGGAAATAGATATAATATTAAAGATATGATATCAAACCGAAAGCAAATTAGAAGAATTGAGGCAGAAATTATAAATTTTGGGAAAATTTGCTTCCTCATACACTTTTCCGCCTATGGCAATTTTGGGTCACTGTTGGTGGTCTATCTTACTCTGTGTTTGATCAGCATGTCTTGTCGTGGTTTTACTCTGCATTGTTCATTCTTCCACATATTTCAGTTGCTTGCCACTATGTGTTGTAACTGGGTATGTGGCAATGCAGTATATAAAATTAGGATTTCACTGGCTAGAATAGAAATCCATATCGATGAACAATGTAACTGGAAACAGCATATTAACCAACTTATCAAAGTTGACTTCTATACTTTAAAAATTTTATTAGTTAAGATTCATCTGTCCAGTGGCTGTTATTAGAATGGTCTACATTGCACTAGTTAATTTAAGACTGCAATATGGTATTGAGTGCTGGGGGGAGAATATAAAACTAATTTTAACCCTCGTTGGTAGCTCAAAAACATATTGTAAGGGTTATGTTATGGGCACCAAATACCAAACACAGCTTTCCCCTTTTTAAAGAATTGAATATTTTATCTCTAAGGAGTTAATTTGTGTACAAGGTCCTAAGGATTTATTTCAATTGTTGTGGTGAAATGAAGGCACCACGAGCACATGAGCTCTGTAGTCACAAAAATGCTGCAATACCAAGATACGAAATTTTTAGACAAATTTATCTTTTCTTGGGACTCAAAATTTTATCCTCATTGCCAAAACATATTGTAACATTAACAAGGGAAGCTAAATTTTGAAAATGCTGAAAACATGGTTATTTGATACTGAGGATGTTTCTCATTTATTATTGAAACAGGTGTGAAAATGTAATAATGATACTTATACCTTTTGAGCACATATTTGCCTATTTGTTTGTCAAAATGTAAGTTTTCTTTGACTTGAAAACATATTTGTAATTATGTAGTATGAAACTCTCTGCCCGGGCTTGTGGGAATGACTATGCCGCATGTGAAGTTTCAGCATCATATTTCCATTGTTGAAAATGTATCTTCGTGCATACTGAAATTCTAGCCTCAAAATCCCTACACATGGTACGTATGCATTGAAATGTTATGAAATTGTGACACTCTTTTGCCCGTCTGGAGAGAAAGACATCAGTTCTTCCGTTTAGATGAGAAAAATTTGTTATTCATATCTTGAATTTTGTCAGTGAGAAGGCATAACAAATAAACTCGAGCAACATTATGAATGATAAAATTTGGCATTTCTCCCTTTCGCTACGAACGCAACCATGCTTACACGCCTCAGATTTTTCAACGGAGGCAGAAGAAAGTCGTTTGTAAACAATGTAGATTTTGCCGCACACAAACAGCAAGCCAACACACCTTTGCAGCTGAGCGGAATACAAGCAAGCAAAAGAAAGTCCCAGGGGTAACTAGGCACCGTATCTCGTGGTATGCCGGACTGTGTCCATGGTCCATTGTTTTTTTACGTTGTGGATTTACTAAGACAATATGTTGAATGCTTGAAAAATATAAGCTCAGAAATCGTCTTAAATGTGCATTATACAAGAACATTTTTAACAATAAAGATTAAGTTCCGTTTAAAATTGCTAAATTCAAAGCGAAACATAAGGATTGCATGTAACATTAAGGTAGTAACAAATAATTTAATCATCAAAACCATCAAAAAACAAAAGTGTTATCGATTAAAAGATAACATTCTGGCAATTAAAATATAACAAATAAGTTGAAAAGCTAACGAAACCTGTCTTGGTTAAATTTAATCGTTAATCCCAATTATGTTAAGCGAATACACAGTTGGCCATGGGCCATGAGTGGAAATGGTACTGAGACGAGGGTCGTGATTGCCTCCGCCACACCTTCAAGGAAAGTGTCTGCACATACGCATAATTTGATTGTTATGGACACGTCTGATATCATTGCACAACACGACTGTAACACACAAAAGATTAAACAGGTCAAAAAAGAGCAAATGGATATTTTTTGCGATGTTTATATAAAAACTACGTAGATACGAACAACATTATTACGAACTGCCGATTTTTTGGTCCCATGAACTTCATAATAACAAGAGTCTACTGTATTCATACAGAATCAGGCAGAAATTTTTGATACGGAAGTACTGAAAATGGTTTACTTTGGAAATTTCCACTCCCACTTGAGCTACAGTTTAATTTTCTGGGAATCATCTCCTAATTTTTAAAAAGTATTCATAATTCAGAAAAGAAGAATATGATACACCACAAAAATACCTACACAGCAATCCTAGATGTCATATTTTAGGAAAATTAACATTTTAACCTTACCTTGCTGTTATCTTTACTACCTTTGTGTTTATGTTAACGATAGCATGAATCAGCTGACCACCAATGCACAAACACATGGGCATAGCATTCGCGAAAGAGTGGATGTATATATGCATTTTCATTCTACTTTGAATTTTATAGAGATCAATCTCAAAATACAGGTGGTTGCTGAGTGTAATGGGTAGACGCAGAGGCAGCCTGTAATTGTCATTCATGCAAAAAGACACACTTGGATATTTCTACCCTTTTTTATATTAGAAAAAGAATATTTTTTATTCATCCATTTTTTGGCAAACTTCTATTGCCCTAGTAGCAGAGGACATCATCACAACATTGCATCATTGAGCACAATGTTACATGGCAACATGAACGTAGCCAGAACTTTACATCAATGTCCACGCACAATGTTATCATTTCACATTGAGGCAACGTTTACGTTAGCTGCTTTTAAAACACAAGCTTTATCTAGCAACAACAAGGGATGGCAAACTGCATCCATTCTAAAAAAATATTCTGAAATATATTGTTTTTGGGTAGCATGCATTATAAAAACCTGTAGTCATCGAGTTCAGATGGACGGTAATATATCAATATGTAATTATGTAATTACGAGAATTTCTTCGATTGCCAAAGACTGCTACGCCAATTTTTTTAAATTGCTGCACTGACAACTTTGCTGCGACATTGGTTTATGGGAAATTCAGATGTCTAGGCAACGTGCATGCAACATTATTGAAACTAACATCAACATTGTGTGGAATTGTACCTTTTCCCATTGTAACGTTGCCTAAATGTTACATCAATGTCCTCTGCTACTAGGGTGCATCTTTCTTCAACAGATCACACAAACATATATTGTAACTTGGTGGTGATGGCAGAAGGAAACTTGGAGGAAAAAAGGTACAACATGGTCTATTCCCAGCTTTTTGTTGAGCATGTATTCTTTGGTACGAATACAATTTTGTGAATTATAAAAAAAACATTCAAGCTCTATACATGCAAGCAAAGAAGTCATGAGCAAACAACAATACGACATAAAATGAGTAATCTCTAATCATAGGACCATGCTATTATTTCATCAAATGAATTGAGGATATGGCAGTGAGCAAGCAATGAGTTCTTCCACTAGAATGGAAATACACGAGTGCAAAAACACAATCCTGTCTTATGTTAAAAGGTTAAGTATAGGAAAAAACTAATCTTGAAGAATCAATGGCAAAACTTGTTAAATGGGAGTCCACAAAGATGGATAAAGTGAGATATCATATCGAATTCATTAATAATGGACCCTCAACATTAAGTCCTCACCAAACCACTGAAATACAGTAATCACATTTTTACAAACGGCACATCACTACAAGACAGAGATGGAACAGGCTTGACAGGAAAATGACACATGTAACTAAACAAGCCAGGAATCTCTGGTTCCACAGGTTTGGATACCTTTGAGATCCGACGACTGTTATCTACAAATGGTATGAATGACTATGGAATATAAATCACGGGGATTATATGATTAATTTCTAAAATGAAGACAATCAATATTCATTTATTACTTAATTCTTTCTTCACGGAAATGCTAACCTTGCAGAATGTCCCAAGTGTGATATGGCAATAAGACGGTCAATCATTGCATGAGATAAATCCAAGAACTCATATTTGTTAGCTGCAGAAGAAAATGCAGAGCAAAGGAGAAGATGAGCTTGGAGAACAGGGAGAACAGTGCCTAAGTTTGAAAGCTGCCCACGAAACTGGCGTTCCTTGCTTTCAAATTGCCTGAGAAGAGATTAAGAGAAAAAAATACATTACTCATTGAAATAATGGCATTCATAGTTACAATTCAATCAAATAAAGTAACCAATCACCAAGCAGAATGTAAACTTGACCTAACAGCTTAACTCCATCTCAAATGAGAGACATGATTATTTATAGATAATTTATGGTTGATTTTCAAGGCCATGATTTATTAGCACACTGATCAAGAGCAATTTTCATTTTTTATTAATAATTGGTAACATGATAAAATCAAGGGCATCCCATCTGAGCTACGAATAAGTTTTTAAGTATAACCACCTCAATTTTAATGGACCAAATATATATTAACAGTTAATCATTAAAGGTATAAATTATCCAGCTATAATCTCTGTCCATACCTAACAAAAATACTTTCTTGATAGATCTAAACCCCTGTTCTCATCCTCCATCTGTGGACATCAAGATTTCAGATGCATTTTAAAAATAATGGAAAAGTTACCGGAAGGTACCGTGTATACTTGTGATTGGTCTGACTTTTTGAGACAAAACTTTCAATTGCTTGTCAGATGGCTGTGCATTTCGTCATGAGTTAGTTTCACCACATTAATGTAACATCCTGCACAATTATATCAATAAAATAAAGTCTGAATTTCAGTGCACACTACTAGAGCCCTTTTTTTGAGTGTTGGTTGGAAAGCTGTAAATGCTAGTTGGGAATCAAGATTAAATGTCACAGTATTTTAAGGAAACTAGGCATGCTAACATTATCACTTGAATGAATAATGAATGACTCTATTTCGCTGGTGTAAGCTTAAGATTTGTCTACCACAACTTGTACACACCATCTTTCAGTTAAAACAGAAGATCTAAAAATTTTCTACTCTGGGTTAAGCATATCGAAAAAATAATGATTTGTAAGTTTATAATTAGTTACATTAATACTAAATGTTATGAAAACTAGGATCATTCTGTAAATGTCAATGGTAACCCGCCTTGAGATATTAACTTTAAAAAATTAATCCTCATTTTCCTAGGGTTCCCAAGAATTCTGAGTTCCAGAGTTTTGGAAAAACTTCAGACTATACCCAAGACACAAGAAAAAGAGCAATATTTTGGTGGAAAAATCAGGAGTCAAAATGTACTTAAGCTTTGCTTACAGACAAGTATACACAGTAATTGCCATAGGGCAACACAATTTGATACTTATGTAATATTTCATCTCGTGAGCCACCAGTATTTAATTTTTACAAAATTCATAGATACTAATGAACTACCGTAATTTTCCGTACATAGTACGCATTTTTTTCCGCAAACATTTTTCGGCAAACTATCAATTAATGGCAATCCTATCATTCATTGACAAATATTTCCATAGACACGCGTGGAAGTTTTGGAAGGGAAGAACCAACTACAAATTGATCGTCACATTGAGAAACCAAAGGGGAGCAAGAGCAAGGGGAAAAGCCATCCATAGGCAGCATTACCGCTTGCGCAGTGATCTTTCGGGCACTGAACAGCACGGCGGACAATGGCATAGAATGTCATTCTCTAAAAGCCGACTGCGTATTATACATGGTGATAAGTAAATTCTTACATTGCGCTTGCCATAAAGTGTCTTATAGTGGGTATTATAATCAGAAAATTACAGTAATACAAACAAAATCTCTCATGGTGAAGAAACATGCTATAGAGGATATGAAATCACGGCAACACCCTCTCTCATTTTTTAAAACCTGTTACAATACATCACAAGTCAAGTTACCAGATACATAGTTAAACAATGCAAAAATAAATAGCTTAGATGTTATTCACAGAGTAAAATTAACCTAAGATGGCATGCCCTGGACGCAACAGTTAAAGGAGAGTTTCCTAAGAGAGACCAAAAATACTGCAGTTTAATTTCAATTATACATGGAAAACTATGAAAAGAAGTCTGAAGGGCGAAAGTAATGATTAATTGGTAGCTTAATTTCAAAATGAGAACAATACAGTGTGATTTGATTTAATTTTTCTTGACCCCTATGCAGGCATTTTTACAATTTCATTTCTTTAACAGAGGAATACAAATTAACAAGGAAGTCTTGAGGTTTCACTTTAGTAAGCACAAGCTCTAATTTACCATAAAAATAGTGATAAAGACATAGTTATTATTATACATGGGATTAACATTGACATGGAAATGGAGAACTTCAGATTAATTAAGTCGGAAGTGGAATGAGAACTGGAAATAGAAGAGAAAAGCATAGGAGAGCCTGTTAAGGAAGGGAGGTGAGGAAATTAAAACTTAGCCCTGGCTGTTTCACGTATTTAATAATGGGCAGTGCACCTACCCACGCTACAATGTCTCATTCATTGACCTAAAGGCTTTATGTTAAACTTCAAGCGGAGTTATGTAGTTATAAAAAAAGACATTTGAGATGTAATTCGATAATCTTATGTGATAAATAATTTTTTGAGATGATTTTTTTTTGCCATGCCTATTGGAAATTCGTTTTTCTGCCCTTTACCATGGGGAAAAAGTTATGCTTTTGCTCCCTGTTTTATTTGCATTATACTGTGTTTGGTTGACCATGCAAATAGTTATTTACACAACTGAAAGTCTTAAAGTATGGCAACAATCAATTTGAAACATCATAATAGTATTATAAAAAAGTGAACCACATCTAAAGGTTAGTTTGTTGGAAGCTTTCTGTAATGTTAATGAAGAATTTCATGGAGAACTCCAAGATTTTCTGAAAGAACAAAATATTTTAGATAATTTGTTACCACATGATTCAATTGATTGATAAGATTATATCATGAAGAATTTTTAAAATGGAGAGAAAATAACCAGATCCATTTATAT
The DNA here is from genome assembly GCA_963169105.1 of Ceriagrion tenellum. Classification (NCBI taxonomy): domain Eukaryota; kingdom Metazoa; phylum Arthropoda; class Insecta; order Odonata; family Coenagrionidae; genus Ceriagrion; species Ceriagrion tenellum. The sequence goes on along the minus strand of OY720636.1, from coordinate 55,783,376 downwards.
AGAGTGGAAGTCCTTAGAGATTACTTCAATGTGCTATTAACAAAACTGAGACCACCTGCAATGTGGACACTCAATCCTTCATTTGCAACTATAAAAAAATATTAGTATAGGACATTTAGTAATAAGTAATGCAACAAAAATAAAAAAAACTAAGCAAATTTACTATTCAATGCCCAAATGAATTCTGAGAATTATAATTAATGGTTATTCATGTACAGATTGTATGATACCTGTAGAGTGTGAATTGAATTTTATATAAAAAGTAAAATTAATTATTGATAAGCCAAAATTATACAGTGCCATGATTTAAACTTGATGTACAGTTATCTATTTAAAAAATCATCATGGATCATCATCTATGAAAGTCAATAAACTTTAACAGAAAAAATCCTATATCTGTCAAAAACTTAACCATGTTTTGCTTCCATCACAAGTGAACTATTGACAAAGTGAATAATAATGCATAATGGCAATATATGATGAATATTGTTTACAAACTTTCCATTCAGATGTGGCAAAAAATCTAACGTGCAACATTTGAAAAATTTGGACATCACAAATCGTATTTTTGCAACACTTCCCTTCAGCTGGGGTTGCAATACGACATACTCTACACACAGTCCTACTCCCCTCCCTAGTTATGCATTATGCTACATATGAATTTTTTCCTTGACAACTCAGGGCACTTCAACTAGTTGTCAATAAGCAGGAACTAATTCAGTACCAATATCTATTTCCCTTTTTCATTGGTCATGGAATAATAGTAGTTTAAAAAGTAGATTGACATGGAAGAGACCACAATGGAGATAAAATAAATTACATCTCATCAAGGCAGCCAATGACAGAAGTGTTGAAAACACCCATTATACATTAAAAGGATGTAGCTAAATTAAAAAGTGCAAATAGCGAATACAGCCTTCAACTCTTAAAGGTCATATACTCTCATTAAAAATTAGCTAAACCAATTTTTTTTAAATCAAAATAATAATTCCACATGAATAAATGACCTTCATGGGGTCCCTCATTTTTTGCTTAATCCTCAAATATTCCAAATACATGTTGATTTTTCCCAAAAATTTTCCCATACCAGCTAATGGTATACTTTGAATATGAGATGTCTAATAAGTACTTCAACCACAGCTTAATAGAAAAAAACAGATGGCCTAAGGTCAAACGTCTAATGAGAGAAGAAAATAACTCTTAAGGAGAATGGTTTGGTCGGAAAGACTGAATTGTGAAAAGCTAAGGGATGAGATACATAAATTTGTGTCAAATCATGATCTTTAAGTATTTATGGATTAAAAAAATAACATTAATACTCCACTACATGGCCACAATGGCATTAGGGGAGTTTCTAAAAGCATTGTACCTGCACCTCTAGAACTAAAAGAGGCCAAGGAATTTTCTCAACGGTGAAAATGAGATAGTTGATACTGGACCAACTTATCATCCTTGTAGAAAGCAACCTTCATCATGTAAATGCCAGAAACATTTTCATGCCTACTGCCAAGACAATCTAATGGAGACTAAATTACATCATAACAAGCAGATTGACTTAAGCAATGTTTTTATCCAATGGGTAAAAGTTCTCAAATATCTCATTTGCTTCTCAAGTTATCACATAATAACCATCAGAGAAAAACTTGGAGTCTTACTCAAATGACTTTCAAGAGAGAAGCATTGTTGTGGAGACTTAGGTGACCTGTAAAATCCACACAAACAGTATAAACACATCTCAGCATATTCCATTATAATACCATAAGGATTCATATCTTGGAAAGCCAAACAACTATGAAAATCTGACGCAAAGATGCATCACGTAAGGTAGAAATGATTTGAACATGGAATACGGATGTTTGTGCTCCAATTTGTCAAGATTAGTTCCACAGCATTACCTCCATAAATGCAAGTTAAAAGAAAGGTAATTGGGTTCCAGATGGAGATATATTTTAGGATGCATTGTCTTCACAACTGCTTTCTCACCATCCCTTATTTCGTAATTTTACTTTGAAATTTTAGTTAATAGAAAAACATTAAGTTTCATTCTGCAATGTCTCACTAAAGTGATATGAAAGCAAAAAACATTACACCACTAAATGAGTTATTCCAGCATAAAGCTTTAGTTAGATAATACATTTTAATGCTTGAAAGTGCTTACTAAACTGCATCAAACCTTTAACAACAGATATGATTAGTGAATACCAGTTTCCAATCTAGCAAGACTACAATGGATAACATCTTTGTGTGTGTGTGAGTGTGAAAAACTGTATGAGCCCAAAAAAAATACATAGCGTTCGTTGATTTCTATAACGCTTATGATGGTGTATATTGAAATAGTCTCATAGGAACTCTAATTGATTTTGGAATACCACAGAAATTAATTAGCCAAGTAGAATTATGTCAAAAGAATATGGAATCCAAAGTTAACATACTCAATAAAATTACTGAAAGTTTTACAGCAGAAACAGGATTGAGGCAAGATGATAAATTATCACAGATTTCATTTTATCTATCATTGGGAAAATAAGAAGAGAATTTGAAATACAAGGTTTTCAAGAAATAGATGTTGGCAGTGACTATATCTCTTTTAGCCTATGCTGATAATCTTGCTTTAATAGTACAAAGACAAGACGAACTGAAAAAGATGATGCAGTTTTGAGAATTAACATCAAGAAAATCCAGTTTTAAAAAAAGGCCTGAGAAGACAGAATATATGGTGGTTGGATGGCAGTGTTATGACAATCAAGGGTTAAAAGTTGGTGATAAACTGTACAAGCACATTAGAGAAGCTAAATATCTGGGAACCATTTTCACTGGAAACACTTGTTGAGAATCTGAAATAAAAGCAAGACTTCAAGCAGCAAATAGGAGCTTTTACTCCCTCAACAAAATTCTAAGCTCCACAAGCCTCTCCAAGAAACTCAAGCTATTATTGTGTTAAACAATAATATTTCTAATAGTTCTGTATGGATGTCAAACATGGAATGCAAGAAAGCAAGAACTCAGACAACTTTTGTCCTTGAAACAACTAAGTACTAAGAAAAATTAAAGGAGCAGTTTCCGACTCTATCACAGGAGAGTGGACAATAAGATATATTCTGGAACTGGAGGTACTGTACAATTAACCAAATATTGTAGGAGTTTTAAAAAGCAGATGACTACAATGGGTATGAGATGTATTTCCGATGAGTGAGAGGAGATGGCAAAAAAAGGTTATGGATAGGGTGCCAACTCATGGAAGACCATGGAAAAGGTGGATGGATAGAGTTCGAGAGGGTCTACAAAAACTTGAAGTTTTGGTGCATTAGCAACTGATGCGGTAGTTCGAGAAGACAGGAAGGACTTGGAGAGTGCGTCGCATGGTATCCCAGTCCTCAACACTTGAAGTAAGATATATGCCTATCCGTCCCCTTAAGTACTGGAGAGACTGAGGAATGCCGATTGGTCTCAGTTCTCAATGAAGGGAAATATCCAACCGCACCTCCTCGTGGTGGGGGATGGGCAACGCTTCATGTGGCTAACGTGGCACTGGAGACCGAATAATCACCAGTATAAGTGGTTGCCCACTACCAAGTGCCTCCTAGGAGGGCGGATGAGCGGGTAGAGGTACAGGGCACCCTCTTACCCTTGGAGGGGGAAACCCCTCCTAAAAAGCGGATGAGCCAGTATTGGCCAACGGTATGAGGATGGAGAAAGCCAGCCTAAGAAACTACTCCATTAAAGAACCTTAGGGTATCTTAGGATTAGCAGCCATGACGACTACGTATGTAAAGGAAGGAAAGATTACTGATCATGGAAGTCGGAAGCCAAGATCCGGCAGGAGTGAGAGTCGAGAGGCTTCTCTGGTAGTTATCCAGCAAAATCCTCACAAAGAAGGAAATAGATTTAAAATTGGAACATGGAATATTAATACATTACTAAAACCTGGCAAACTAGAAGAGGTAAAAAACTGTATGGCCAATTATAAACTAGATATTTTGGGATTATGTGAAACAAGATGGGCTAGCAATGGTGATTTCAGATCAGAAAACTTCAGGGTTATCCATAGTGGAGGTGATAGATCAGGAAAAAATAGTGTTGCCATTTTACTTAGAGGTAAATGGTCATACAATGTTTTAAACACATATCATGTAAGTGACAGAATACTCATGATCAAATTGAAAGCAGTTCCATGCCCTGAAGACGATGAGCAACTCGGTCATCGAAACGTCGGCAGACATGGACAACCTGACCCGGTGGAAAACCCGCATTGACTTCCTTGAAAGCAGTTCCAACTAATATTGTGATAATACAGGTATACTTTCCAACTACAAAGAGTAGAGATGATGAAATAGAAGAAATATATGAATGTATAGAAAATTTGCTCGAGATGGTAGAAGACAAAGAGAATGTTATTCTTATGGGGGACTTTAATGAATCAGTAGGAATACAAGAAAACCAGAAACATGTTGAAGGAAATATTCTAGGCAAAAGACAGAGAGTACGACCAAGAAATTCGTACCAAAAAGTATTGGCGATGTAAATGGGATGCACCTCGTACAATGAAATGAAGAGGAAGGCTGAAAAAAGAGATTGTTGGAAGTCGTGGCTGCAACAAGGATAACCTTTAGAAGAGAGGAATATGCCTATCCTTACGTGATGCAACCATTACTTCACATACGCTTCCTGCGCTTGCATACATCACAGGATATTATTCAATAAACGAAGTTTTCAGCAGATGGCGACTGGCAGTCATAGACTATGATGGCTTCCTCATCTTGAAATATAATTTTGAGATATAGAAGTAAAAAATTTGAGAAGTCAGAATATATACAGTGGATGATTCGTCATAGTTTTCAAATGACAAGCAGGTTATCTAAAAAGGGCAGGAATTCATGATATTTATAATATTCTCTTACACAGCTAGGATATTTATCCTATGAAACAATGTTCCAATCTTTGAGCAATTGCTTTCAAATGTTTCCTCAACATAATTAAGCAGCAAGTGCACTTAATGCACTACGGTGTTTGCCCAGCCAAAGCTTTTAGTTGTTTAGTTGATAAATTGAAGTCTAGGACAGCTCACAATGAAATGAACTATATTCCTCACACAGAACTACTCTTTGACAGCATATGGTGCTCAGAGGCATTGGAGTTGGAAGAAAATAGCACCAACTACTAGAAATTTGTAAAGGCCATTAATTACGTCGATGAATGTTAACACAATGCATCGATATCCTTCAAACAACTATTCCCATGACATGGAGTTATTTTAGACTATACTGAATCTTTTTCACCAAGACTTCTTCCAATAGGTGATAACTGATCAGTGGAGCATCTTTAGATATCTACAACTATTACTGCAAGCAGGTATATCCTCTACAGAAGGTATAATAAAATGAGAAATTGCCCTCAAATATTTATTCAAGCACATAATGGTGTAAATTCCTGGACTTGAGTATTTTTATTGTCAAAACAATAGCAGCAATAGACATGGAAGAGTGGTAGCCAATCTGAGATGTCATTATTTATCATTCCAAGAATTGGTTTGCACTAAGTCTTCACTTCTATCTCATTTTACCAAAAACACTTCAGTTCGTAATTATACCTTATTTATTATCCCTCCTGCTCCTTCTAGTTCTTGATAATTCTTTCCATTATCAGAAACATTATTTGACACCCGAATAGCAAATAGGTAAAAATAAAATTACCTGAGGGATTTTTAGTTGGTCCACAGATTTTTAAGCACTAAAAATGGTCATTTTTTTCAAACAAAATGTAGTGGAAGAACGATAACAGAAGGAAAAAAAGTTGAAAACATATCAATGATCGTAGAAATGAATATTCTTTCAGATGCAATTTATTTAATTAAAATCAATATACTAAACTCGAAGATAAAGCTTATAACTCAATGGACAAGACTTTTTATACATAGTTCCTAATCTATGTCATGAACTCATGGTCTCTCATCCACGCCAAAATCACAGGACCCACACTTGCATCTCATGCAAGCATCACACTACCACCTGCTGAAACTATACCCCACATCCACTTCCCCTCCCACGCCTTGTACTCACACCCTGCACCTGCACCAACACTCCATACCTTCTGCCAGCATTCTCCACCTTGAACCATGTACTATGCTTCCACAGCCTGCACTCATACCCTGAAAACTTCTCCCACACCTGCATCCCCTGCTCACATTCTGAACCATGCAAGTGAACTCCGCACATGAAACCTGAACCATACAGCCCAAATCTTGCTCTAAACCATGAACCACCAGCAACCATCCCACAAGAACCACATCCAACTCCTTCCCCCAAATAATGTCTGAGTCCCTTACCCAAAACTCTGCTCCCATGGACTTGCAATCACCTGTGTCATGAGACGAAACTAGAATAGTAAAAAGGCAACTTTGTACAGTGTAACATTGTACCTTTTTGAATCACCAGTTGTTTTATATCATGACTTTGACATGACATGACTGACAAATCTAGAATAGCAAAAACACAACTTTGTACAGTGTAGCATTGTACCTTTTTAAATCACCTGTTGTTTTAAACCATGACTTTTTGGAACAGATAAAAATTTGGCACCTTTACAGAGGGGTCATTTTGTACCTTTTCAGCTGAGTGTATGACATTCAAAGCCTTTGACTATTGGATTTTTTCATACTGGATCACATCCCTAGTTTCATTCTACATACATATATAGGGGGTATAACTGAGTAACTGTCACATGTTTTCCTCTTCTGAGGTAGTTTGAGAGGTCAGAAGTTCTCATTTTTGCTGTAAAAATTTGTAAGATTTGAAGTTTGGCTGCAAAAAGAACATCATGCATAACAGACCCAAAAATTAGTTTTGAATAATGAAACATATGTCCGGCCGCAAGATTTTAAAATGATAGTATTGAATGACTGAATAACTTCTTGGAGAGAATGAGTTGTCGCATACTGTAATTATTTAATAAAAATGCTTAAAACCGCATGTTCACAAAGTTAACAGCCAATAAACTAAACAAACAGTTGCAATCCAGCTAACTCCAATCCTTTAATTAGACTGTACACAAAAAACTAGTGATCTTGATGATGTGGATGAAAAATATAAGGAAACAATGGAAAAACACCAGTTTTAAAGAAAGGCAGTAAGGAAATATTTGATAATGTTACGAAAACACACATAAATAATGGCAATTCTTTTTTCAAGCTGTACTTCACTAATATTGATCATAGAAGTGTGGGTATTTAACAGTTTCAAGGCTGCTTTACACAGTACATTTTATTTTACAAACAAATGTATCATAGAATGTACAAGAAACTGAATGTAAATAGAGCAGGTTCTATTTCCCGTTAAGTCATTCAGACAATCATACAATTTTCCACTTTACACGGTACAGTTTTCCTCATGATAGAGTTCATACATTCATTTGTACAATAAAATGTAGCGCATAAAGCGGCCTTAACGTTACATGTTCCAATTAAATACAAAATAATACAATTGGCGTTTACTTGCAGGAATATTCAGGCGTCAATTTTTCACAAGAAGAAAATGCCATTCGATGAATTTTAATTCTTATCTTTTCTTGGTTCTTTTTAAGAGAATTAGCAATCTGAATCCTCAACATTTGAAGAAATAAAGCAGTTTTATGCCTCAAAAATACGCAAGTTTGATGATCCTAGAGATGTAATTATGTACAGATAACTTGATGTATTATTCTTGACATGCATAATAATAAAACAAAAAAAGCTTCTTTTGCTATTGAAAATTGAGCAATGCCAAGGAAGTGCTAATTTAAGAACCACAATTGACAACTGGAACTGAGAACCAAAACTAAGAACCGAACCACAATTGAGAAAAATAAGAATCAACCCTCCCCTAGTTTATATACAGAACATGGAAATAAATGCTGTCTTCCATGACATTCAATGATGAAACAAAAATATCTATAACTATTCTGCTAAGCATTCAACTCGAAATCATAGGAACCTCATAGCCTTTGTAACACTAGGCAGTTATGACTCCCAGTCTTAAGGGACTCTGAAGTAAACCTAATGACAAATCCATGGTCTCAATCATTAACTTCTTAGGCTTTTCATATCCTCAACCTTGCCTCTCTTCTTCCTTCTTCCATAAAAAATAAAACAGGCAATATGGAAAATAAATATTCATCTAAAATAAGCTATCAAATGACCTAGAGAAGAGAGACTGAAAAAGAGAAAAATAACACTCAATTGGGACCTGAATTTGTTCTTGTGACTGATGGTTACATTTTCGCATTAATTGATGGAAGTCATGTACACATCAAATAATCAATAGAGAAATCAGTCACTTAATTTAGCTCAGAAGAAAATGAAGTGTTAACCTGTCACAGGATGAAAAATACTAACAAACAGGCCTGAGTTCAGGGTTCAAAGCCCAATTACTTAAAAAACTTATTTCTCAACAAATCGACCCTTACCTATGCTTCACCTCTTCAGAAGAAAAAAGAACTTATACAGAAGAAATAGTACTGTGTATCATTGGATTTGGTTGTGCATGAGCACATTCTTCCAGTTGGGAAAGAAAGCTGTCAAATGACAATAAAACCAATTGAATGAAGCCAACTAGACAATGAAATTGCCCTTCATGCCAAACCCACCTTCAAGGTTATTCAATCAAGCATACAGTTGATAAAGCCTTTAGGAGCTATCAAATACAAAAGCACTCTTAAGGGAATAAATTTAATGAATGGAGGGCCATATTATGATGTAGACTTAAGTTTTGCCATTAAATGAGAGATGAAGGCGAAGCATGTCAAAGCAAACATCATTTACAAATCAACTTCCACACACATACTTTCTTAAAAACTCAATTTCAATATTTCAAAGAGGATACAACCAAATTTTCTAACATCATTAAAAAAATCTAAACCAATAGATGATGAATAGGAGGTTTGATGGCTTGAAAATTATCAGTTTTTATGAGGTAATATGGTTTGAAATTAAAACAAGTAAAATTATAATCTGTGCTTAGCTCATGCCCAATTAGCATTACTAGTTACATTCCATGGGAATTACTACAAGGGAAAGAGTAATGTGAACAATCCTGCCAATCATAGAAGGTTTTTATACCAATGTTAACCAGCCAGGGTTATCTATCAACCCAGCGCTGTTTTCTGCCATCCAAATGTACAAACAATGGTCATGAGATTATTCATTACCACCGTCTAAGTGACCATGAGGAGAAGGAAAGTTATGGTGGATGGTAATGTACTACATACTAATTGTACCATGGTGAATGAAGAGATGTGAAAACAGGTAGAACTTACTGACTTTTATTCATTGATGAAGAATTGTTAAATGAATAAGGCATCAGAGTCATGAAAAAAGGCAAATAGCGTAGTGTTGAACAACTTCTAATAAAAAATATAATCTCTTAAACAAACGTAAATATTTAAAAAATCTGTTTTTGGGAAGCTATTCCATCAACAACTCTTTGCTTTTAATATCTCAATAATCCTCTTTTTCCTTTCCCAATAACCTCCTCAGAAGTAAGGAACTCAAATATAAACAGTACCCTAAATCAAATCAAAATACGAGCTTAAACTTAGTCAACAGAGAAAAATAAAAGAAACAAGAATAAGTGTATGAATAAAATGTTCACAGAAATTGCACAGTTGAGTGGTATATCACATGACATTTATCTTTGGGCAACAATCTCAGGTCAGAGGAATATACAAGTGATTTTTAATAAATAAGCAATTTGACTGAAACCATGAGTCCCTAAGGGTTAGAAATGTATTTTTAAATTACAATGAAAATGATTGGCAGATTGTACATTTTCAACTCATGTTTCATTAAGGAAGATAAATTCACTCTTACTTACCTCATGCAATTGATATATTCTCATAACCAAATGGAGTTATAAATAATCATTCTACCAAAACTTATACAATACCTCAATACATATAATTAAGTCATTCCAGTGAGGAATCATATCACAGATTTAAATTCAGAATTGTTTACAACTTGGTCCAAAGCTGTTAGCACAAAATAGTATCATTAATCTACCCAAGAATATTTAAAGAAGACTGTAAAGGAATCGTTCAGTTCATGGATTCAAAATATCTGGACAAGTTGCATTTTCAAATTACAAGTTTTCCATCTTTGCTAGATACCCACATTAGGATCAAAAAAACACCATTTCATGAGCACAAATGGCAACTGTATTTTTAAGTCAAGATGCATGAGAGCATGCAGTTTTCAGTCAACTCATCAATTGCATCAAAAATTTGTATTTATTAGTACATACATTATTATGGCAATAGGAGTTTGAAATTGATCCACTTAATCATCAAAAAATGAACAGACAATGAGCTATTAAATTAGTTAATGTTCACAGTGAACTACAATTCCTTATGTGTTAACTAAGGAAATTTGTTTACAATAAATTTGGAAAGGTGAACAACAGTTGTCTCGGGGAGAAACTTCCAAACATGTAAATGCATCTTATCGGGAACGCCAGCTAAGTCACAGTCCAAAGTAGTCTGCATACCAATGACCTATGAGGTTCTCCTACAATGTTTTGACGTGCATTACATGCTGTGCATTTGTACTGTATCTGATCTCTGGGCAAATAAATGCTATTATTATTATTATTCACTAGTGGTAGGTACCTGTTGAAATTTAATGGGCGTGAAAAATGTTGAACTTATTTTATAAGAAAATGATGAATTTTTTACTATATATGAGTTCTCTCATATACATGCAGGGCCTCTATGAGAGGTACTTTGAGAATAGGCATTGAAGAGTATACTTGTTGTAAATATGCATTGAATTTATCGATTACCCCCCAAAGCAGTCTATCACAGGGCCATTGGGACTTTGGACCCTTCTTATACAGGCTTTATTTCTACATTCTATCATGGGCTTGCAGGAAAACATGATATTTTCATGCTATAGGCATGAATAGCCTTTAAAAATCAAATCTCTGGTTGTCAAGGAAATATGCTATTATTGATTTCAGAGAAAAATATGTGATTTGTCAGCTAAAAACACAATTTGCAGACAAATATGAAGGGTAAAAGAAAATCGATTAAAATAATTAGAAACTCAATTTATTCAGCCATCCGATAAAATAATCCCAGCTCTCTATCTTGAGTGAAAGTACTTTTAAAAAGCAAAAAATGAAACCACTGCACCAAACCCAATACTTAGTATGGACGTAGGAGAGCCCTTACGGTTTTTAATATATCCTATGTCATAACCAGATACATTTTCTATATACTTGCCAAATTTAAACTCAATTGGTACAGTAGTTTTTGCATGATGGAGCAACAGACAGACAGACACCATTACATTTCTATATATAAGTAAGGATTGTGCAGTGCTCCAAGAATGGTAGAGCAGTTCCACAATGCCTTCCATTATAAGGTTTATTCAAGAGAAATACCTGCAAACTGAAATAGCATTTGCTCAAAAAATTCTATAGTTCACCATTAACAACTATTAAGTACATGAACTCAAATGAAAACCCCCTCTAATGAGGACAAATCTGATGAAGCTTAGCCTGCAATCTTCCCTTGCGAGTATTCAAATCAAAGTTATGAGCCATCAACAGCTTACAATATTAGACTGCAACCATATAAGTCTCCAACGGCATGTAGGACATCACATCACAAATCAGTACAATAAGCACAATATTTCTAGCTGAGAAACTTGCTATTAAGAAGTCTGCAGGGCCAAAAAATCGGCACTTTGTATTTTCAAGCTCCTATTTTCAAACCTTTTTAAAAAATCAAAAAAGTATTTATTTTTGTGCCTGGGACTATTTTAGTCCTTGACAACAGTTTAAAATAGGGTAATGTTATTTTTTATGACTGCACTCTTTGAAAAATACATTTATACAATAAAGAATCCAAAAATAACTACAGTAGAGTGCCAATTTTACTTTGTCTAATCAACCATCTGTCAGATTATCTTTCTATTATCCCGTAACAACCCCCCTCTTCTTCCCTTTTTTTGGGGGGCCTATTTTCCTAAGAATTAAAAAAAATGTTTTAACTATTTATCTCTCTTCACTGAGAAGTAGTAACAGCCTTAGAGCTACACACTTATGACCTTATGCAAATCAAAATAAAATCTGTATCATGGGTATTTTTCCTCTCATAGAGGGGTTCCTCAATACAGGTACCTCACATTAAGTCGCTGATTGGTTCCAAATGATCCTGGTGCAAATTAATCCAGCTCCCCTATAAATCAATAATATAAAAACTAGTGTACTATAATATGAATGTATATAGGTGTACTGTTGCATACATATGATACATTTTGCAAAATAAATTAAAAATTCTCATTCACATAAAAGTATCCTGTATTGGATTATGTAAAAATATCTCAAAAGATAATGAATCATAAATACAACCTCATTCAGTACGGCATATCGCAAACGCATACTGCTATATTTGTTGTTGACATCGCTTCCATTCCTAAAGGCATGTTTACGCGATGCATGTACCTGCACCAGCACGTGGCTGGAGAGATGCATGGAAAAATGCTCCAAATTAGAGTAGGGGCTGTTTTATGGTCACGCAGTCATGCATTTGTGAATTTTTGGGTGTTTAGGTATTTCTGGTGCAATTCTAATGGTGAATATATTCATGCATCTACTCTCACAGCTATATTCATATTAATATTTCTTCATCATGAAAGAAATACGATGCTTTCTCATTGTGTCCGTGAAATAGCTAGTATGCCAATGTAAACCATGTGTACACAGGGCCTACCATTTTCCATGTCTGTATATAAACACCAATATATGTCACACACTGTGTTATGTGACATCTATCTATTGTGAGTAGTTGTGATCGACGATGTAGCCAATGCTTACATGTGAGCCTTTCGTGTGGTTTTGTGCAAAGCTGGCACAAAACACACGCATGTAAACAAGTATTTAGGATCAATATTTTCCTCTGTCTCCCACATTTTCAATTGGGTGGAATTTTTATCCTAATTTTATTTGAATTAGTTCGTTTACGATGACTTTTACTTCCTTTCACTATGATTGAAATGAATATAATTTGTTAGCAAGAATTTATTCCATCTTGAAATATACTTGGCTGGATTTAGATGATTTACACATCTTAAATGGTTTCAAGAAAAATGGACATATCTACGAAACCGACGTAAGTTGAGGTGTACCCATACACAAACAACTTTGAGGATGTATTCAATAATTTTTTCAAGAATTTGCTAACTCTATAAATTTATCATCTTATTTTTAATGAATTCAGTGATAATAATCTACTAAATAACGTTGTTACAGTATAGTAACTGCAAAGAATAGGCCTTATACCTCCTGACATACAATAGGAGACAAAATATTTTTCTAAGCACTGAATCTAGAAATGCAGCCAACGATATTTGATACTCAAAGCAGACAAATGACAAGGAAATTCATCATTAGAGAGGAAATATAAATGGCTGATGACATTTTCAATATCAATAATTTTACATTTATAAGTAGTTTTATTCAGGCATGACTATAGCTTTATATTCCTATTTTATAATGCCATAGATATATTACAGTAAAACATTAATTCAAACCCACTTAATTCGAAATACCCCTTAATTCAAAGTAGTGAGCTGTCCCTGGCAAACAGTATAGGGAAATGTGTGATAGATGGTACGGATAATTCAATTCGATAATTAATCAGATTCCTGTGTCTTCCCCTGGTTGCTGGAGAGCTTTACTTGCCAACTTTCTCTCTCGGACTGTTTATGAGGGGAGGGTTTCCAAAACTGCATCATAATTTTTTCCTGGGTTTCTCCGGGCTTAGGGAGGGAGGGGAGACCCTAGCTGACCTTCAGTCGATTCTCTACCGTTCTCTCCATCCAAAAGGGAAGAACACGTAATGTATTCTCGGAAAGCATGGGCACTTTCATGACCGATTGAGACCCAGTACAGGTCCATGGAGCATCACACCGATGGTAAGGACGGATAAGCTGTGCTATTAGGTCGATACATGGTGCTCCTTTTGCCAAGTACTTGGATTATGAAGCATGAAACGCAGACGCAGAAGGTCGCCTCTTCTGTACGTTGAAAAATTATCTCATCAAATTTACTCACGCTGACTGTACCCGCGGTTCAGTTTGTGTGAAGATTGAGGTGATTGACGGGTGAAAAATTCAGTAAGGCAGGACATTGTCGCAATGGACGTACGTGGCAGGCGTTCAATATCTGTGGGCTGACACAACACGCAGCACCGTTGTTGGATGTTGGAAACAATTGACAGGTGAATCACCGCATACAGGTTCATGCCCGAAGATCATTTTTTTTCGTGTAATCACGACTAAAAAAAGCTCCAAATTATCCTAAGTCGGATAACCTCGAAATATTTTATTCTCACGAAACTGAAGAATTGTGGTCATCAACCACTCCAAATAGCGTGTATTCTGTACCTACCTGTTGATAAAAAATGTAGTTTAACAATGACTTGCTAGAAAATTCGGTTTAATTCGAACCCAGATAATTCGAAATCAAATTTTTTGGTCCCTTCAATTTTGAATTAACAAGGTTTTACTGTATATTCCTTCCTTTTCAGTCTCTCAGTAACTGAATATGGCATTGCATATATCATGGGAAGTAGGTAGGATTTTATTTCATTTGCAGGCACTCACTGCACTGGCATTGCAATTATTCTGAAGTATGATTCACCACCAGCTTAAAGCAAGTTACATGTAAAAAAGTACTAAATCAGGAACTTGCAAAACATAAATGAAGCAAGTAATGGTGGAATTGGCTTACCCAACAGCCACTTCAAGGAAATCGAGATGGTCAGGGTATCACATTTACCTCTAACTATATGCATCTACACACATTTAATATTTTACCATTTACTACAGATGATCTATGCTCATATTCAGCCAAAATGAAAAAGATTCAAAACAGGATATAATTCCTCACGGTTTGCTAACTTGAAGCTTAATTTTCCTCAATGGACTGAAGGTATATCAAAGAAATGATAAACAAATGAAAACTTAGATAAAACAAAGTCATCTTTAAGCTGTAATGAATAATAAAAAGGGTGATCAATGAGGGTACTGGTAAAAATACAGCAATGGATACTCACAGCCATTAGTTTCTCGGTAAGTGATTTAAAATTAATAGTCATTAGCCCATACTTGTACAAGTGCAAGAAGAAAATTCTCAAAACCAAAATACTTGACCTTCAGCAATGAAAGAGAAAGGTGGTTATGTTAAGATTCTAAGGGTAAAAAAATGCATCTACATGTTATATAATGATAATTTAGCTTTAAAATAATGTATAGAACACTCTGAACAATGAACTACATACTCAGATTTTTGGAAATGGGCTAAACAAATATTGGTGAATGAAAGTACTGGATATTTATAAATGAAATACTTGGAAATAATGAATGATCAATGAAGTGAGCTATGAAAATTAAATGGCTATCAAGAGAATGAAAATAGAAGCATATTCCATGCAATTTGATAAACACTCACTAAACTTAGCTATAACAATAAGAATGAATACAACTATGATTCTTTAGTGTCCTGGAAATACTAAGGTGGTAAACTAAGTTAGAAAGTTGGCCATCACCACTTTCGGTAACATCTTGGATTTCACAACCTTTGTGAGTCTAAAAGTCATAAGCTTCAAATAAGACAAGGCACAAAAAATACACTACCTAATCAAAATCAGAAGTACAGAAATTCCCAACAATACGTCAAATATGAACCCTGATGAATCTCACAAGAAAATTACAAATAAAATAACCAATCATTCTACTTACAAGATGAAAAAATTGATGTTGACTTCACATCAATGTTATGATATTATTTATTTCTACAAATGGCATGCTTATGTGATGCATGAGTCAAGCATGAAAAAATATGACAGTATGAAGAGGATGAAAATGAAACCCACTTCAGATTTATCAATAAAAAATTAATTTTTATTGTTACTTCTGCAACTGCAAGATGATTTCCTAAGTGAAGATTAAATATGGAAAATATTCAATCAAAAGATATATAAATTCTTATTTCTGGATGATGATTTGACATGAAAATTAATTGATAATCTTAAAATATAGTCCTTGACTTCAAAAATTATCAATTACAAATTAATTAATAACTTTTACCATAGATATTTCAAGACTACATAGCTGAGCTAAACATACTCCACAACACCTATGACCGTTCTTCATTTTCAGCATCACTGAGCCATCACAGAGCATGGAAATCAAATAAAGTATTGTTAAAACTGTTTTCAAGCGCTGAAGACAGAAAGGTATTCCATTGTATGGCCATTCATCAGAATAAAACAAAAATAAAAATTGCTAAAATACCAATACCAGTTGAAAAATAACTTTTTAACCAGTATACCTTTGGCTGTGGCACTCGTGAGTCCCATTACTAGACTAGCCACCCTAAAAACATTGGGCAGGAAATATGACAGTCAGGGAAATACAGTTCCCAGAAGAAGCAAATCTTTAACACACTCTAAGACTGGGAGAATAGACTCAATTAATCCAGTTCACTGAAAAATACATGGTGTTCAATAAGGTGGACAGAACTCGCATCACTTTCATAAGCACTAGATTTTTTTCTTTGACTCAGAAAACTTCTTTCGGCGACGTATGGTAAGGAATAACTGTACCAGGGCATGCCAATCTGAAAATTCAAACCACTCCTTGGCCTGATTCTAGAAACTATATTGCAAAGCATTCAATAAAATCAGGCTTAAAAAGAGTACACTTAATTAATCAGTGCTGCCTCCCGGATCCTGTGCATGAACGGGCAGCCCACTGCATTAATTCCTCACCTCTGGACTTCCATGATCATGCTTGCGTGGGTCTTGGCGATTGCTTCTTGCATGCCCTGGCAAAAGGAATTGATAGTGTTTTTCTCGGTCTCCATGTTCCTCCTCAGCTCCTCCAGCAACATCTTAAACAAGGCCATCCCTTCACGCACCGACCCCTGTAGCTCGCAAATGGACTAGGTATGGTGCAAGGATTCGGGGTGACAAAAAGGAAGTTGACCAACAAAATCTTGTATCAGGTACAGGGGTTCTCTACTATACCTTCTTATGATTTTTTTACAACATGGTAGAGACAAAATTTTACATGCAGTAAATACACTATATGTATGACTTTTGCAAAGATAAGGATGACTGATATAACTAGGATGGTGAACTGGATGGCTAACATGAAACTAGATGGGAAACGCAAAAGTGCAAAAGAGCTTCGCAATAAAATAGCTCATTTGGTAACAATCTTCAGTACTAATCTCATTACTAATACTCTAGGGAGGCTATAGACAAACATTTTTAATTGAAATTTCCAATGGTTAATTTTCCCCTCAACAATAAAACTAGGGAAGGCTTGATAATTTTGCAAGTTACTGTAATAATACCATCTAAGCTACTTAATTCCTCACTTTTCCCAAAATGACAATATTGCATTGAAAATTAACAAAAATGAATTCACATAACTTCAATAAAAGCAATAATTGTCAATCTGTAAAAGCTGAATGCAACATCTTGTGGTCTAAATTACTGTATGGTATAACACTGATCAGAAATAGAGCAGAAAATACAACATTGGTCTTTTGCCTTAAGGATATGAAGATGTAGTCATCTGAACATGGGGACTAACAAAATACTTCATTAATACAGTCCCATGATCATTCAATATGTTATCCCTGTGCTCACTCAAAAGGCAGTTAATCAGGAGCATTACAATATTTCTTACAATATCCTTAATTTCAGTTATCTTTGCAAAAGGAAAATACGTGGAAAAACACATGTGACAGGGGCATATGGTTCATCAAATTCATACCTTGATAAAAGGCAAGGTGAACGAATACAGATTCTAACGATGAGAAAAAAAAACTGATCAATGAGGAAGGAACTACTTTTAAAATTCAAGTAAATTTTATACTCACAAATGCAGAAAATTTTCTATTAAAGAAAAATATTGTACCTTGAGCTTGATTTAAGTCCTTCAGACAATTATTTCACCATTGGTAACAACTTTTAACGAAAATACAAGAAGACATTAAAAATGATTGCAATTATTGTGGTATGAAAAGCTTTGATTATTTTCTGATGGGAAAAATGCAATCAGAAATAATTGTCTTTTCTGTGACACCTAACTTTGCTAGCCAGTATTGAGGGGCATGAGGAGTTAAAAATACAGTGGAAACTTAATTACACAAAGTCAGCATGGTCAAAAAATTGGGCACTTTGTATTTAAGAGATTCATAAGCCATGAATCATAAAAACTATTTATTTTTCTTTCCTCTAACTATTCCAGTCATAGACAATCTGTCAAACCTGTTATGGTAGTCATTTGAAATAGCTTTCTCATCAAATACATTAATAAAGGAACCCCAATAACTAATATTTCCTGGTTCCCAAAGCAAATGCTTTTCTCAATCTAAGTCTACAACCATGGTGCTGGCAAAATTTTGTACCGTTTAGAAAACATATATAATGCTAAAGTTCCAAAAAACATAGCGGTATATATTACAATCAACTGATTATTTTGGAAAAAATCTTATATATATCATTATTTATGGTGTCTTTAATGCTGTCAGCTGAATCTAGGAATTTCGGAGGAAATATAATTGCATTCCAGTTATTATTTACTTGATGACGAATGACTTCATATTTAAATGTGATTACCAAATCGCTCCATGATATTGGGAACTTTTAATTCACTCGAAGAAGTATGAAAGAGAAACTTAATCTCAAATGTGCATTTCAGAGATTATCCAGAACCAGCATCTTCCAATTCATTAATTTGTTACCCTCTATCCCTGCTCTGAGCTACTGCTAATTCCTCAATGGTGGCACCACTTTGTAATAATGATATGAAAGTCTTTGCTTTCCATCTCAATTTGATCCTGTATACTTGTCAATACAGGGAGTAGACCTTAGATGGGGTCGTTTGTGAAGGTTTTCGCATCATCATAGTGAAGGTTTTTGGATATCTTCAGACCTGAAGAATGAAGCTGTAATTAGAGATGAGCCATAAAAGTCCCTCACCAGAGGAGGGATAATGGGCAATGCTCGGAAGGCTGGGATGCATAATCTGGATGTCTAGAAAGTAAGGGGCAGTAGAAGATAGTAAACAGGTTTAGGAACCAGAGATCTCCTGGAATGGTATCTCAGGCAGCATGACAGGGTAATAGAAGGTTGGAGAAAAGTTCCTGGTTACATCATTCATCACATCTATCTTCTCACATCTTCTCTTCATTAGTATGGGTTCTTCATGGTTAACCAGGCTTATGGGAAATGATTTTTTAGAGAAAGAGGCTACGACAGGTAACCCTGTTCTGTCATGTCATTATTCCATCCCAGCATGATGAAGCACTCATCAGAATTTGAACTGTTGCCAATCCAAGAGTATGGCAGTGAATTTGGTGTGTGGTGCCACAGGTGAATTTTAGCCAATGGTTTACATGATGGAAATGCTGCAGACAGTTGAAACATAAATGACCCCATGATAGGAGAAATGATGACTTAAGCTACCTCTTTCCCCATCACTCAAGGTATAACTGATATGAGGACTTAAGAGGTGGAAAATGTTAGTGTGATTCAGGCATTATGTGAGAGAAGAAAGCCTTGGAGGAAAGTTCCTGGTTATTTTATTCTTCACTTTTATCTTCTCATATCTTATCTTCATTAATGTAGGTTCAATCATCGTAAACCAGGCTACAAAATCATTCACAAAGTTCACTGGTTTGATACATCATATTTGACAATACTGATATGTAATGTAAAACATTGACATCTGCCAAAAGAGTTTTTCTGATGCAGTTTTTTGCTATGGTTCGAAAAAAAGGATGTCATTTTTTCCTGGCCAGAGGTTCATAATTTCCAAGCTTCGTAATTTTGAATAGCACCATGTATTAAGTATAGGCTTTTAGTCGAAACTGATAGCTTTGTTTTGTATGTTCAAAACTTTGTATTTTCAAGTTTCTACTGGATGCTGTAAGTTGACTCCCCACACTCCCTCTAGAAAAATTAAAAATTACCATGCACAACATCCCTAACTTGAAAAGTCGATTATACCACTATTAGATTAAAAAAATAACTTCAATCAATATGATAAAAAATGATATCACATTTCAAATGAATGCTTATATTAGCTTCCTTCACACAAGGTATCTTTTCCAAAAGAATTAGTTTATTAAAAAACACTGGGTATCAAAATAACCAGAAAAATATCACAGCTTATATTATAAAAAGCAATATAAATATTCACAATCAAACCAACAAAGCGAGTCTGATAAGGTGTTAATTTTCATATAGGTACTTCCCATTGTACTCCAATTATTCTATTTTGTTATATTCTATTCTACTAAAGCATTAAATAATATTTATGAAAATAAAGTTTTTTTCAATATTTATGAAACAATGGTCTATACAAGGGATTCTCCACCCTTTTTTTAACTAACCCCCCATACAGTTTTGTTGAAGCTTCATAAGTACTCTCTTTAACAAATTGTGCCAGGTGCCTCTTAGATAAAGTTTAATGTCTGGTTTGGCATCAGTAAATTAAATTATAAAGTTACCTCAAGAGAATGTTATTTTATAAGGGTTGCTATTGACTGAATATTAGGAAATTCCCAGGCATTTCCAGGTGAAACAATCCAGCCTCTAATGTGTATTTTAATTGAAGATACATGAATACAAACACAATGTATAAGCACATGCACTATGGGAGAAACAGTTTCCCATCAAATGGAGCTATTACTCTGGAGGAAAATCGACTTCCTTTCTGATGGGAAGGAATCTTAGGTCTCATCAATGACAAGGAATATTCAGAGTTAGGTGGTAAACTCATTGCCCATATCCTAGATAGACTACTGGCTGTTTGCCAACCCCAAAAGTTATTCATGATAGCCACCAAACTGAGGCATATTATATAATCAATAATGCATTTACCTCCCTTGTTCTTGCCGCACTAAATTGCAAAACACCACAACAGAGCTCTAACGCCTCACCCAGGCAATGTACTAAAATAATTTCACACACCAACAGACAGCACTTAAAATGATACTCCTCTCTCACAGAAAACAATTAGTTTTTGACAAGGAAAAGCAGATTCCGAACTAATACCTTGACTTGAGTTTTCCATGACTTTTCCAGATTTTAATGGGCTATAGCTCCCCTAAAGATACACACTAATAGTTAGATGTGTGAAGGAGTAGAAGCAGAGAGACAAAAGTGAGAGGAGGAATTGGGTGACTGTGAATAAGCAAACTGAAATCAAATCCCTTCTTACAGCTTTTGCATCTTTGAGGGTCATTCCATTCATTAAAAGAAGGACTAAATAAAATCTCTATTGATGACACTGATAATTATAAACAATTTCTTTCTACATCACCTAAATCGAGACGTTTTAAAGCTCACATCAGTCTACATGCGTCTACAGTAATTTGGCAAAAATTTATGAGGATTCACAATTTAAATCAATTTGTGCAATGGCTACTACAACTTCAGACTAACTTAGATGCATGGACTGCCAAGTGGCCATGTATTCAAGGACTGAAATGATGAAATACCAATACTTCCAGTTGACCCAAAACATAACAAAAACATTATTTCTCAACTCAATCCAGTTTAAAAATTGAAATGGACATTTTTGAACTAATGATAAACATCCATACAGGTGAAATTTAACCCTCAACTACTATCGTCAGGTCTTTTTTGACCTGACGTTACTTGAACCAGCGAGCCAGTTGAACTTGAGACAGTGCAGGTGATGGTTGTTGTTTACAAGCAAAGTGTGTATGTGGCCAAAAACCATGATTACAGTTAAGGGTTAATGAGGTATGTGAAATCTTTAACAATGCACATCATCTGAGGTAGAGGAATTACTTTTTTCAGGGGCATTCCAGAAATTTTTTTTCCATTGTGCACAAAAATCATAGCTCATGTTGAAAAAATGGTAACTTCTCATGGTATATGGAATGCAAATCTAAAATTTTTTGGTGGATAAGTGATGAGTAGCAATAAAAAAATGAACTCAATGGGAAAATAAGAAACAATTACAAGAAGAAACAATTACAAGAAGAAACAAATTGAAATACAATTTGATTCCATCACAGATTTGCATCAACCATAAAATAATACTAATAACAGACAACTCACTGATATAAGAATACATATAAATCCGCGAAATAGGAATATTCCACTAACCAGTACTGCTCGATCCAACTTCTTACAACTTTGAGCATAAGCAGTGTCTATGTCAACACAATGTAATCTCGCATCAGCAGGCGTATCACGAAAGCAGTTAATACAGAGCATTGTCTTCTGAGTGTTGGAAAACATTATGAATTGCTCACCATGCTGGCTACACTGTAAGATTAATTCAAGAGATTAATAAAACTATGCAACCTCTTTAGTAATTAGATATGGTAAAAAAGCAAATAGGATGACTTGCACTTATATTAATAGGATGCAAACATTTTACTTACTCTCTTATGAGCTTCTTTCATGCATTTCGACATATGCATGACCTCATGAGCAGAGAACATTTTGGCACGATGGGTGTTTTCTCGGCAGTGGGCACATAATGCTTGACCTAAAAAATTAAGTAAATAAAAAAGTCATGCTTTAACGAGTTAAACATGATTATCACGTCAATCAAATAATAATTCTTCAATCACTTCAATACAATAAAAAGGCTACTATACACACACATTGCTGATATGCAGACATTCATTGGAAAAAACTTGATGCTATCAATTACAAACAATTGATGAACACATAATCTATAGAAGCTGTAACATTAATTTATGAACATACATTACAATGTGTGGCAAATCAAAACTGTCACATTTGGACCAATAAAACTATATATTTGAGTTGGTCCTGAATCAATGTTTCATGAAAATTAGAGAGCCTTTTATGGAAAAACGGAAGGCAATACATGTATGTTGAGAGGTTCCTAGATATTTCAGTAATTTGCTTAAGCAACTATATATTCAGGCTAAATGGTAGAGAATTAGTCTTCTGTGTATTTAACTTGAAGAACTCTTTGCATTTAAGGGATAGCTCTAGGTAGAAATTGAGATTTTAAGATGGAAATCTGGGGGCTTATACTTGGGAAGGAGTGGTAGTTAAGAGACTAGTAATCTCAGACCTCCTTCACCACAAAGTAAAACAGAGTAAGGAGAGTCCAAACACTTGTCCTCCAAAAATTTTTAACAAAATACAGAAGTACTTAAATGGCACCCACAGTGACTCTTTTAGGTAAGCACAGAAATACAATGTAGACTCTCCTGGTCATGGATTAGGTTTGGAATTCTCGTATGGTCATTTGTGAAATAGGCTGTGGCAGGAGGGTAAGAGATGATCAAGCATATGAGAAAGTTTCCTCTGCTGCCCTGGGGGAATAGGTGTAAATAATTGTGCTACTGCTTGAGGAGTTATCATTTAAGAATATAATCAGCTACATATGTTATGCAGACCAAATAAAAAAAGACTGTTACCTCCACTTGAGGTATATTAGCATGACCCGGGTTTGGACACTTCATGTAAATTTTAGGTGCAAATACAGAATCAGTCATAGTACCTATATAAACAATTTCATGGTTGAGGAGAGGTGAGGTGGGAGTAGGGTGAGGGTATGGGAGGAGGGCATGCGGAGCTGAAGGGCTTGGAAGTGGGAAAGGGTTAGGTGGTGGAGAGGGGGGTTCACATCACAGTACAGTCATAGTTTGTTTTGGAAAAAAAACCCTGCTAGAATCTTCACTGCGGGGGGGTATGGCTTGAGTATAGGGTGAGGAGTCACGCTCTATTTAAACAATGCATTAGTTCATTAGCCCTTGAGTCATCCAGGTTTTCAGGAGGATGGATAATATGGGAGAGATGGAGGGGAGCACTTGATCATTGGCTAGGGGGAAGTTATTTAATAAATGTCGGATGATTTCTAGCGACTCTAGGGCATCTAATCTTTTACAGTGTGGATGATTTTTGACACAAAACTACTGTGGTGGTTGTTTTCCCTGAAGTGGTTAGCGAACGTTGAATTCTGTTTTGATTTGCACCTGAAGATGATACAAAGCAGGGCCTCCCACAGGGGGGATGTATGGCGCAAGTTGCGCCATAGAAAAAAATTTTGGGGGGGGAATAAAAAATTTGGGGGGGATTTTTCAAATGCATAAAGAAATTCACTAAATGAAAATATTTTTACCCATTTACAGAAATTAATACACGTATCGAAAGGTTATAATGATTAATGAATGTTAAGTGTTAAGTGTAGTATAGCAAAAAATGGTGCAGTTATAGAGAATCATTCAGCCAGCCGAAAGCTTCTTTTATTTCGGTCACGTCTCTCTATACCCTTCTTTAGCTGCCGCACCGCACCGTCGTCGTGGCCACCATAAGATCCCACAACGCAACCCAGTAGCATGACTGACTCAGCGTCACTCCAGTCTTATTCCCGCCTCCTCATCCCAGCATCTGCCAATGGTTCACATCACAGTACAGTCAAAAGGCTTAGACTTATGGATCGTGCATACACTGCACGTTACCTTTTACGGTGATTTTTACCCCCACTTCCCTTTTGCCGACAACCATAGCATTTTCTCAATCCCTCGGACCCTCCTCCCCTTCGATAAGTAACTTTGTCTCTGCATATGAAACTTTCGATTCAAAAATATTTTCTCATTTTTAGTAAGATTGTGTAAGCTGCAAGTCAATTGTTGCTCTGTTTCACCACCAGAGGTCAAGGAGGACAAAGGTCACTAAAATCTGTCATCACAACCCCGAGAGGATGGTTAACGCGGCAATCAAATTCACCAGTATAGTTCACTGTAACTCTGAACACAGAAAGAAGAAATAAACTCGTTCTAAAGATATTTGAGTGCGGTGATTTATGAACGTAGCCACGACGCTACAAGATTATTTTTAGGGATGGGTTGAAATTAGGCAAAGTAACAGAGCTAGATATAATAGAATGATGCTATTTTTAGTTTTTTAAATTGCAAAACTATATTAGTTTATCATAAATATTTAATAATATTGACGTCAAGTGCTCCCTTCCCCTTTCCCTTCATGAGCGCACCCGCGTTCCGAGGAGGACGAAGGAAAATATTACAACATAAGTATATGTACACACATTCTAAATAAGATCAGCAGTGAAATAAGCAAAAATAAGATCAGAGGTATACTTTCAAATTCTTGATTCCTTAGTCTTCAGCCGCAGGATAGGTTTCCAGAAAGTTCTCTGAATACTGTAAACATAGACTTACTTTTACCATGGAGGTTTACTCAATGCTGTTTAAAAATATGGATAGTACCTTGAGGCCAATTCTCGTCAGTGACTGTGTATTACGGAATCAATGATGAAGAACTTTGTGAAGAAGTTAATGTATTTAGTCAACTGTATGAAGTTAGCTACCTGACCATTGATTTATCAGATGTGCTGAGCTTGAGTGATGAGAGTCTGAGCCAAAATAATGAGGAAAGTGACACCCAAGATTCTTGTGATGACAAGCCTGATGGTCCAAGTACAGATACTAATATACCAGAACAAATTCTGGATCAATGGGTCAAGAAAGGATTCATTGGGCCATATAGGTGTTTATTAAATATTTCTAGATATCCTTACCTAAAGATGTAAAAGCAGATACTTCTGGCATTGCCAGCTACAAGTTGCTCAGCAGAAAGGATTATGAGCAGATTGAGAATTGTAAAAAATAGGCTGAGAAGCAGCATGGGAGATGTCTGACTCTCAGACATGCTTGTCCTTTCTCCCGAAAAAAGACATTTTAAAATCCATTCATAACAGTGAAGTTATAGTAAAATTTGCTTTGTCAAGTGAGCAAAGAAAAAAAAACTACTACTGTATAAAGGACATCAAGGGTAGAGTAGTCAAAATGGTACCACCACTACCCGTACTGATTTTATCTGTATTACTTTATTACTATTATTTGAGTTTTTTACCAGTATAATTTGTAAATAAGAGCTATGAATAATGATGTAAATGGGTTCAATTTAATTGAAGACAAATCTTCATTTAAAATGCTTGGTTTATTTAGATGTCCTTATTTTTTGCACATTTCACTGGTACAGCTCTCACGAAAGATTATGGCATTCGGATGCGCAGACAAAGACATCGTGGAGGGGTAAAGTTTGGTGGAAAGGGTACGGAAAAGGGACGTAGGGGAAAGCGAAGAGATGGCATTTGTGCCATGCATGAGTGCATTTAAAAAAATGGAATTTGTATGACGTGGACAACACCAATGCCACCCATCCAAATGCCAAAAGCTTTCGCGAGAGCTGTATATAGCTGTAAGGTGTGCTATAAAGTATCATAATAGTGTCTTTGCAGTAAGTTGACCGCCTATTTTGTTAGATACAGGATCAGGCTGTGTAGTTTTAGGAGAGTAATATTCAATATATTTCCCATATTTTTTCTTAATTCGCAATATGAAAGAAGCCTTCAGTTACTTTAATAAAATATAAGAACTAAACGATTCTCATTTTCACAATTTAGTCCTTTTTTAAGCATACTATCGTAAGAAGTAAACTCTCATATCCTTATGGTTTTTTGTAGCATTGTATTAAGTTTTAGTTAGTTCCCCTATATAAGCGCAATAGTTTGCTTAAGAATTTATTTATATTTTTTTTGTCAGTTTTTGAAGGTTTGGTCATAATCATTGTAGCCAACCCTCAAAACTAACTCTCAAAATATGGATATCACAGTAGTCGACAACGTGATGATTTAAGATTTTATTTCCAGAAAAGTGTTAAAAATGATTTTATGAAGCTAATAATATAAAATACTTCCTGAATCCTCCGTTCCCCTCAGCGTTACTCCATACTAGCTTCCGTAAGGGCAGGTCCTACAAAACATAGCTTGCGCTCTTCCTTCATGATACCCTAAAATCAAGTGAATCGAATAAGCAAATCGAAACGATATTCCTTGATTTCAAGAAGGCATTTGACAAGGTTCCTCACAAAACACTCATTTATAAATTGTATGCATACGGAGATAATAAGAAAATAGTGAACTGGATAAGAAACTTGCTCAGTGTTTGAAAGCAAAAAGTAGTTATTGACGGTTTTTGCTCTGATATGGTCGAAGTCACATCCGCTGTTCCTCAAGGAAGCATGATTGGCCCTCTTTCATTCATTATTTTCATTGATGACCTAAGTTCTCGAATTAACAGTAAATTAAGATTATTTGCAGACGATACAGTAATCTACCGTGGAATAAGCGAAGACGCAGACTTTGAAGTTCTGTCATCTGACCTTAACAACGTTCATTCGTGGTGCCAGAAGCGAGGTTTAGAACTAAATATTAGTAAATGCACCACAGTTCACTTCCTGCAAAAGTCATCACACAAAAGCCATGCCTACAACGCGGGTGGAGTAAACATCAAATCTTCAAATACAGTAAAATATCTTGGAATTACCTTAGGTTCAGATATATCGTGGGGAACACACATACAAAACATATGTGGCAATAAAGAAACTAGGTTTTGTTAAGCGTATAATAGGAAGGTCTTTGGATGAAAAAGTAAAAGAGAGATGCTGATTTGCTCTGGTTAGGCCACACCTCGAATACGCTGCGAGCTTTTGGGACCCTGGTCATAAAGATTTAACCAAAAAAATTAACAAAATACTAAGCAAAGCAGCACGCTTCGTTAAAAACTGCTACGAACGAATATATAGTGTTACGCAACTGTTATAGGGATTAAGGTGGGAGCCCCTAGAGACTCAGACGCTGCACACTAGGCTTAGGCTGCTTGAGATATTCAGAACTGGTGTGTTTCAGAGTGATACAGAGAATATTATCATGATGCCTCACTACATCTCTAGGTCTGACAGATGCAATAAAATAAGATAGATACTCTGCTGAATAGATAGGTACAAAAACTCGTTCTTCCCGTGAACAATAAGTGACCACAATAAAATCTGATCTCCTTTAAATACACTCTCATAGTGCATGTCACCATCTCGTCCAAAAATTTTACATATTTACACGGCTGGTGACCTACCACCCCCTGCCACACGCCCATACAGTGGCTCACGGGGTAGTATGTATGTAGATGTAGATACTACCTTGAGCAGGCTATCCAATTATTACCTGGTAAGTAGCTATATACCGGGGGGGAATGCGCCATCAGCATTGGGGGGGATGGGCAACCCTGATACAAAGTGTCTAGAACTGGGTCGTGCTAATACACCTCAAGTGGAGTCAACTAAGTCTTTTTTATTTGGTCCATAATAATAACTTCCACATAGTAAAACCTGCAACCATTTTCCTTGTCACATATGTAATAACTGGGGTTCCAAGATGGCATTTGTTTTTTAATGGTAGAGACAGACTAGGATAATGGGAGTTGTTATGACACCATCACTCCAGTCCTTTCTTCCATCACATCCATCCTGCCCTTAAATACGTAGTATTCCCAAATGAAAAGCCCTTCTTGACAAGTTGCCCACTTCTCCCATCCCCAACCTGTTCACATGAAGCAGTCAACTTCTGAAATTGACTCCCACATTCAAACAAATACAAGGCCATCAAGGATCAACAGTTGACATGATCAAACAAAATCAACCTATTATTCACTAATGACACACTTCTAAAATTCAACACAGAGAAATTAACTTGTGTGGCAACTAATATCAGCAGAAAGATCCATTGAGACGTGGTGGGTTCAACAGACAGTGCTATACAGGACCTTTGCAGATCTCACAGGTGAAGTGAATAGAGTGCCCAACATTGATACCAACAAGGGGTACTTTACTGATGTAGATATTTTAGTGTTTAATGCAGAGTATGAGTATGATGAAGAACACAGTCACACATCACCCACATTGGATGAATCAAAGGAAGAAAATTATCATTAGAATGAACCGCCGAGAGAGGAAATTTTAATTGGTCTTCAAATATGGCATGAAATAAGAGTGCATTATCCTCACAGTGATGCTGGAACTACAGTAGAAGGCCACTATAGTGAGTTTGCACAAAATTTGAAAAATCGCTCATTATAACCCTCATTATAGCTGTCCTACTACTTTTGTAATGCTAACACCCTGAAACACTCACGAAATTTCAAAGTTTGTTGGGAAAAACTTGTCAACTAATGTCTGATTTATTTGTATTCTGAATGTTCCATGCACTGCAAGAACTGTGACATTTGGTGGGAAGTTTAAAATGAACTATCGCCACGTGTTGAACATCTCTCTTGCTTCCTCTTCTCCAAGCCTCTCTATTTTTCCATTCTTTGGCCTCAATTCTCTCTTCCATATCTGCTTCATCCAATCTTCCAGTGATAATCCCCTTTTCATCCCACCTGGTGGTTGCCATTTCAGTATCTTTTTAAGCCATCATTTATCCCCCATTCTTTTTACGTGGCCATACCATTTCATCCGTTTACTCTCTATTTCTTAGGTGACCTTTTCTCTATATTCATTCTAGTCCAAATGTTTTCATTGGTAATCCTTTATAACCTTGATATTCCACAGCTTCTCCTAAAAAAATCTACAGCCCTCAGTCTGCCTTAGTCATTGGGTCAATTCCTACGTTTCTGATTCATAGAGAAGTATACTTTGAATAATTGGGTGTTTTATATTGTCCATAGATCACTACATACATAACATATAGGACGTCACATACATAGATAAGGATCAATTACAAATCACTTGTCTTTCATTAGTTGATCCACACTGTAATACATTTTTCTAAATAAGAATTAATTTTATGTTTAAAAAGGGATACATTTTTTATACTTTTTATTTCATTAGTAATTGCATTGGACAGTCTACACTCCAAAGAGTTAGGATCTAGCAAAGAGGTTCTAGTATGAACATAGTCAATGTGTGATTGAATGTAGTCCTTGGTGAAATGTTCATGTAAATCGTTATTCTTGTTAAACCGAGAAAAACTTTTATGAATGAACAACAATGCATGCAAAAGATAAATACAGGGCAATGGTAAAAGTCCCAGTCTTTTAAAAAGTTGGTGACTTGGAGCAAGGTAATATGCATAAGTAATCAATCTAATGACCCTCTTTTGGAGTATAAATATGCGTTGGGCATGAGGAGATGAACCCCGGAATAAAATGCTATACGTTAGGTGAGAGTAGAACTCATCATAATACAACATTAATAACACATTAAATGAAACGGTGTACCTTACGGATCTGATTAAGAAACATTCACCACTCACTGTTGTAGCAAGGTTATTGATGTGAGGGTCCCAGCTTATAGAAGAATCAAGATTCATACCCAATAATTTCACAAAGGTAGCCTGTGGGATAGATATACTCTCTAGGTGTACCAGAATTTTATAACAAGGTTTCTTTTTATTTCTAAAACAAATAATCTGGGACTTGTCAACATTTAATTGGAGATATGGACATGTGGAGATGAGACAATGACATTTGTATTGTCTGCATATAAAATAGGATGGATGTTAGGTAATGAGCAATAGCCTCAGTAATATCATTCGCAAATAATGAAAATATGATGGGCCCATGTACTGAGCCCTGGGGAACACCCATTTTTGCCTTACCTTCTATATCCGCAAGCTGGTGGCATCCTCATTGAGTACCATATACTAAGTTTTGGGTGAAATTAATGCTCAAACCAGCCTTTCTGTATACTTCAACCAGTTTCCTTTTCGTATACTCCACATCATACTTATCTCCAGTTAAAATAATCTGATCATCAGCAAAAAGTAGTATGTGAAGTGACTCCACATTTTTGTCATTTCCCATTCTAGCACATTAGAGTAGATTTTAAAGAGAATAGTAGATACACCTTTGTCTTAATCCATTATTCAGCTTTATTGATGATGATAATTTCCTTCCCACTTTTATTTTTGTTTCTGAATTTTTATATAGATATTTCATTGCCACAATGTAATATCCATTCATGTTAATTTCCTGTAGAATGGGGTAGATTATTGATGGGTACTGTATCATATGCTTTTTCAAGGTCTGAATACCAGATGTCTCCCCATTTCTTGTTGTAATTCTTTCTGTTAAGTTGCTTCAATGAAAAAAATATTATCTACCCAGGATCTTCCTCCAGTAAATCGACTTTGCTCTTCCCTGATGCCAACTTAATGCTCCAATCCCTCCTTTATCAGAGCCCTTACAGTCTCCCACAAGAAGCAGCAACACTGATGCTCCTATAATTTTTAATATCTTATTTGTGTGTTGATGTCAGGTATGCTGACTAAGCATCAACTGGTGAGTCCTCTCCATTAATGAAACATCAAATATTTTAACAGGTATTTCTAGCATTGTTTGGGGGGCATTTTTACCTCTTTTTTGACTTCTGCCATTCTAAAATCTGGCATTTCCTTTTCTCTTTTAGTTAGTTTGTATTTTTTTATTGTTCCCTGTCCTCGAAGAACATTTCCTGCTATATTTTATCCATTCATCCATTTTTATCATTTCTATTTTAACCTTTCTTTTGTTTTCATTTTTTAATTCTAATTATTTTCCATGCCATATATGTCCCACCAATAAACCATTTAATCTCTTGGAATTTAATTTCCCATGCTTCATTTTTTATTTCTTTTTTCACCTTGTGCATAATTTTCGCACAGTACTTTCGACCTTCTGGATCATCAGTGGATAACCATTTCTTGTAGGTTCCTTTCATCTCGACCAAGTTTTTTAGTCTTCTGTCCACCAATACGGCATGGGTTCCTTAGATGTAGTTTCTTTCTCACCTGGAGCTTTGAACGCTGCTTCATGAATAGCTTTGGTCAGTGCAGAGTAGAGGTCCTTGACATCTTCACTGTTTTGACCCATTTTGCCTGCTAGCCTTTGCTTGTGTAGGTCTTCCTCCTTAAACAATTCAACATTATATTTCTCTTCCATATCTCTATATTCTTCAGTTTTTCCTTTCCTTCTACTGATTGTTCAGTTTTTCTGTACATGTTCCCCGCATTTTTAGCTCAAAGTGCGAAATTGTCACTTCTATTTCTGCACCTCTGTGGGCTCTAACATCTTCTGTTTTTAAGTTTGTATCTATCAATTAGCTAAGTGTCCCATAGTCAATAATGGATTTTTGATTTTTGTTGATAATACCCAGGTGTATTTGTGATTGTCCCTATGTTGGAAGAATCCTATCATTACAAAGAGAGTTAGCCTAAAGTAACTCAATCAGACATTCTCAGTTATTGTTCACTTTCTCCTCTCCATATCTCCCTATTGTCTGATGTCTTTACCTTTTTCCTACTCTAGCATTCATATCTCCTAGGATAACTTATTCTTTTCTTTTAGGAATCCCCTTAACTACTCCCACCCACTCTTCTATGAATTTATCTTTTATGGCAGTATTTGAATCATCATTTGGAGCATGCACTGCTACAACTACATATGTATATGACCAGATTTCTATTATGTACCATTTTCATTATTCTTTCACCACTTTCATCCATTTTTTATTTTACCATCTCTGATGTACCACAATAGATACTCAGGATTTTGCAATCTTTCCCTCATCTACTCTGTTATAAAAATGGAGATAGTTCCCTTGCATTTCATTTCCTGTTCCTTCCTTTTTTGTTTCAATCAGGGCTACTATACCTATTCCAAAACTTCTAACTGCTCGAATATTTGCATGTTTTACTGATGTTAAACTTCGTACATTCCACATTCCAATATTCAAGGTCCTTTTCCACGTGTTTTTTCTGATTTATATTTTCCTTGTCTGTGTTCTGAGGCTTTGATTAAGGTATTTTTGCTTTATTGAAGTTTTCTGAGGGGCAGGCCCATCACCTCAACCCCCTTCCAGGAGGACCAGGATTTCTTCCAGATTTACTCCCATAGGCAGATTGCTTTCACATCAGCTAAGGATTTCCACCTCCCCCTCCGGTTTGGTCCACAGGTGGTATTTTATTTCCCACCTACCTGCTGGTCCAGCAGAATGCAGACTGGTGAGGGCTTTTCCCTATCCACCTCCTGGGGACGTACTCTCAAGGGGTTTCAGGCTCCCCTGAGAGCTCGTAAATAGTGCTACAACATTACTGTTATAAAAATTATTAGATCACGGTAAGTTGATCGGGAATTGAAAATGTAATGAAGAAATTGAAGAAAAAACTGTTTAAAAGCAATCTAACCAAAGAAATATTGCCCACAGAGTTATTTCAATCCAACTTTGAAGTAAATACTGTTTCTAAGAGGGAGCTGTGAAGCTGTATGTGGAAAAAATATCACATTAAATATTAAAGATAGTGTTTCAAACATGGAGGAAATTTGTATGATACTGGCTATGCAAAAAAAAATTTTTTTTTTTAAATCGCATCTTAGTCCAGGCTAAGATTTTTCTTTTATAATGTGGCCGATTTGAGTAGTTAATTGCATCTTCCAGTTCCTCACACCCAGGTAACTGAGTAGCATGCAAGTTTAAATATATGTACATGAAAATGCACTTCACGACCTTTCATTTCACATTTCCAGAAAAAGTAGCTAAATGAAGGGAATATTTATAAAATTGGATCAAACTACAACACAACTAAGTAACTTATCACAGAATGAATCATGGTATGTAAGTAACTATGGGGATATTGGAACCTAAAGGAATTCCAGATAGCCAAAATATGTCAACTCTTCAAAAATTTTATATGCTTGTAAATATGCATATGAAGTTAATTATTCCAAGGACCAGAACCTGCAACAGGGATGAAGATGAAGGCTGGGCTTTTTGTGTCTTCCAGCGGTTGTTATCAACAACAGGTCTTGGAGCGACTGAAATGAGCCATCACCCTTTCAATGTCAGGCGTCAACAGGGGTGGGGTGAAGAGCGAGCTACATGATGAAGACTAAGATGTCAACGTCATTGGAAGCAGCGCAGTTGCTGGTATTGTGGAAGAGTGCCAATTATGATGGGATAGGAGAGCAATGGGATAGGACAGCAATTCACAAACTGCACAACATTCTTATTTCTTCCTCAAGTTCTTGCATCAAACGCCTGAGCCACTGCTAAAAATCTGCAATATCATCCATGCTTTGCAATAGGATTCGTAGGTGCAGGGAATAGGTCACTGACAGCAAAATGATCAAGTATGTGTTGACTTACTGTTTTCCGGAAGAAAAATAATAAAATACAGCAGTCTCATCTGCATTGTATGAATCCTTAACAGGTGGAAAATTTTAGTATAAAAGTTCCAAAATTATATATTAAAAATGAGGGAATTTCAAACCAGTGCATAATTAAATCTTTCCCAAGAATGAACTACCTTTACCTCATATGTTGCTAATATCAAATTCAGAGTGGGCATCCAATCCTCTACAGCTTGAGCAATCACATGAATTTTACTATTTTCATGGTGAAGAGAAATTCCTCTTCTTTCTTTAAATCACTAAACAGTCATCATCAGTAGCGTTAAAATCTTCTATGTTCATTCCCTGAGCAAACTATTCAGCTTTTGCTTTTAGAATTGGGCCTGATTGGGACTGATGAGAAATCCAATATTTCTTTGCGGGGTGAACCATTCAAGTAGCACTGATTCTAATGGAAAATTTTCAGCTGGTCACAGCTTCTTTCTACTCCCAGAGACATTTCAAAGTTTAGGCAGTAGTAATTTTGTCTTTTTTTCTTAAAATTGTAAACAGGGTGGATGAAGACTAACCATACTGTACGCCAATTTCCATTTTACTGGCATTTTTTCTTTCACATTCTTGAATGATTACCAATTTCTTAGCTAAATCCAATGATTTTCTTTTCCATTGTCATGATTGTAATAAAAAAGAGCAAACTTAAGGAAGTAGATTAGGATCAAGCATACCTAAATAACTATTGTGAAGCACTTCTGGTTGCATTTTCTACTCGAATGGTATACAGCAAAAACCCTTATTTACTATTCCCCTTTTACTATACCCCTCCTACTACTCCCCATTCTCCTAATTCCTACCTTTGAAGACCAGGGAGGTGCTATAATGTAACAAGCAAGCCCTTACAAAAAAAACTTAGGAGTTCTTCAATTTCAGTTTGTTTTTCCATTCCATGAGAAAGGTTAATGTAAATTATTGAAACTTTGCATACCTGTCTACTTGCACAAGCAACAAATGACCCCCACAGGTCATGTATACTGGACGACAATCACTGTGAAAAACTCATTATGGCGGTCTGGGAGAAATAGCCACTCTTAACAGCCAACAAACTCTGTATACATTTAAAATTGTGACCAGCAATGGTCAAATAATCACTTGCTATAATGGCCTTCTTGCCACAAACCGCCCTTGTAACAATGGCCTTCTACTGTACATATTTATAAAGAAACTGATAATATTTACAAATAACAAAGGAGTAAAGGAAAGAGGTAGTTAGCAATCACAGAATTCTACTCTTTTGTGTAGCTTAACCAACATTTAATACCTTGCATGATTTTGTAGATTAGAAAAGTGTGGCTAATTCTTGACATTTTTATAAGCAAAATTAAGTGAAAGGACAAGTGCATGGTATTACTCAGCGAAGCCAAATTCTAGGCATATTGGCATAAAAAACATAACTACTTTAGGAAACCTATGCCTCCATGAGATTTATGCAAGCATACTTAAACCCATTTTCTCAACAAGAAATTTTACAATAAAGAATTTTCAACTTTTTGGATCACTTTAACTTGATAACATTGATGGCTTTACTGTACTAATGTGCGTACAAAAAGCAATTCATACCCATTATTCAAAGTATGATCCTGATGAATGAGAAAGTTTTAAATGCATAAAGCTACCATCAATTTTTTTTACTCCTCTGCCAGAAAGCATGTTGATATGATGTAGTTATTGAATGAAATAATTGGAGTAATTTCATTACAAGGAAATGGGAAAATTGTGACTTAACAAGACTGGCACCATCAGTGTTAAACCTGGGGGTATACATTTCACATTTGTTAAATTTATACATCAATTAGAAAACCCAATTATCTCCCCTTTAAATAATTGAATGATCAAGTTAAACAACAGGGGAGTCCAAGGTTGCCCTATGAACAGAGTTATCAATCATATCTTGCTTCAATTTTAAAAATGACGAATCTAATTGTTCACCACCTACAGAAACATGCACTCTAATTTTTCTTAAGCTAACTGACAAATTATAACATCCAGTGAAATGCATTAAAGGCAATAAACTAAAAGCAAATAATCTAATTTCAGAAGGGATGGGCACATGAATTACGGAGGTAATTTTTAAGTAGTAAGAATAAAATTTTGTATTTTGTAAAATTGGGAGGCATACCAATGATACCAAAAGTAAAATAATAGACCTTTTTAAGCCAAGAAAAAGTAGTTAAAACATGAAAGAGAGGCCATCATGCATTCTGCTTCAATTATTCCACACCTTCTTGCATGAGAATACAGCCTAGTTCTTCTCAAGCTGGATGCCTTCAGCCACATGCTACATGATGAAAAGAAACAATAAATATAAACAACAAAGAATAAATTTATTCATATGATGCTTAACAGAAACATAAATGGCAGATCTGATTAAAATACAAAAATAAATTCCACTGAGAAAGAAACTGAAACATGAGTTGCTTAACTGAGTAAATAATTGGCTCTAGTTTTTAAAGAAAGTTCATGATGCAATTATTGCTTGTATCAAACACTTAATGCATGCCTCAAGAAAAAATATATCAAATTGAAAGAAACACATGCTTAATATAAAAAATAATTGCGTTCCCACCACATGTATTGCAGAAGTACATGGCCGTTTTGTTTCTCTTATCACAGTTGGCACAAGGTGGATTCTCAGCATCTGATAATTCAACTAACTGGCGCATCAATGGATCTGGAGGGGGGAGACTAGTTCCATCTTTGAGTATTGTCTGCTGACTACAAGGAAGGAAATAAATATATTTATTTCATATGTTCTAATCCTCACCAACCATCTATTACTTAAAATACAACATGCATGTAATACAAAATATTTACATAAGCGAGAAAAACAATGCAGGGGAATGATATGCAATTGGGATGATAGAAATAGAAGCATTTGAACAAATCATCTATAAAGGAATCTAGAATCTACCACAGAACATTAAAAATACAATGGACCTGATGTAGATGCTCTTTGCATGTAAAAATTTAGCCCCTTGGAATAGTACTTACATAATAGACAATTACATCAACACAAGGTTTGGGATAGGAATAAATTTTCTTCAAACACTTGAAGCTCCAGAGAAATAAAGCACAATTAAGGAAAACAGACTCTAATCTCATGATAAGGCATTTTTACAGTTGCACGTGTAAGGTTTAAATCATTATTGATGCAAAAGAGAGCTAAGAAATTAAAAATCACCAATTTCCCTGTATTAACCTTCCAGAATTCCAATTAAACTTCTGAGAACATTTTAGAAGCAACATAGTACCACTTCAGATGTGCAAATTCGATGTAATAAGTACTTAGACTTAAGGTTGTTCAAGCAAGATTTTTCTCATAGACAATGTCCTTGTGAATCGCACCAGAGGAAAACAGTTGCTTATTAAAAGTGTGAAATACACTAAGTTTATCTCTTTCACAATACCTACTAAGTCCACAAAGTAAGCTTTATACCAATCAGGTTTAACAGAGGGTAATCAACAGAATATGGGAGAATTTAACAGACCTGTGCTTTACTACACCTTTATTATGCAGTATTTTATCACACATTATGTATCTCAGATTGGTTCACTCACCATGGCATGTCTTCAAATATGTTTCTTGGACATACAAGTCACAAATCAATCTTTTGTCATTATGTAACTTCAACATGAACAAATGAAAAGGTGAAGAATGGATAAGGCAATTTACCTTTGACTCCCTATCAATGATAGTACCATGCGATAAGGGACATTGTGACGAAGACCACCGAGTGTGCGGAGAACACGCAATCTTAGAAAGTATGTGAAAAGAGAAGCACACCATTTAGGTATATAAACCTGGTGTAAAATCAAACTAATTAAGTTTAAAGCAAATTTCCAAGCACTTATTGAAAGAATACAATAATAACAACAAATCATCGGAGGTTTTTAAATAAGCAGTGTCAGATTGCGTACGAGTAATTCTTGAGTCTCCCCATCAACTCAGACCAAATGCAGAGTAGAACAGATAAAAGTTCACAAATTCTTCTTCTCTGAGTTCATATTCCATACATAACTATACCAAGAGCCGACAAAAACACCAATTCAACAAACCCACACATCACCATATACCCCATTTCTCTATCCACCACTCTCACAAATGATGATGGAGTAGTACTACGAGTACGACTGAAAATAAATTGTGGAAAAATACAAAGTGTTCTTTAAAATCTATTGTACAAATAATTCAGACATCATGATTAATTTCCACAAAGTCACGCCGGAACTCACTGAGATATAAAACCTTTTTCCAGCACCAATTATTTTTATGGCTGATGCCTAAATATCCCTTGCACATTCACAAATAGTGGATAGAAAGGTAGTAAATCTATATAAAGAATACTGATAAATATGCAGATTGCAGCTCCAAAAGAGACATTAGAGGTTGTCACTGTAGGGGTTAGTCCACTATATTGGTTGCTCAACAATGGTATCATATACAAAATAATCAGGAATTATATTTAGTTCAGCAAATTTTTTGGTCATTCACTGAAGAGGTAGCATAACAGGGGTGGCCATAAAAAGAGCTTGTACGGTAAGTGGTAAGCACTCCAAAAATGTGGTGTGAGTTGCTCACTGGTGAACAACATGGGGGGAAATTTTACTTTGCTTTGAATCCCATCGAGAAAAAAATACAAGGTTTCTGATGCTAATTGAATTTTCTATCCTGACCTTACCACACAATCATACATCAATGTGACATATAGAGGTGGCTCCGGCTTGGCTAAGTACATTCAGAAAAAATAATAAGTTTATCCTTTTTATTTATTCTGTCTAAAATAATCCTGCTTTTGCTGATGAAATGTCGACATTCTTGCACTCATAGGTGATTAATTCCCATGGCTCATTAATTCAAGCATGTTTGTTTTAGTAATGCAATTGTATTGTTGTTACTCTATTGTCCATATAAAGAACGGGGTGTAATAATTTGGGCTATAATTTCAATAACATATGCATGTATTTTACTTTAGTGTTTATAGTTTTACAACATTTGTCCAATGCTTTCGGTGATAATTATTTTTTGTATCCACACAGCATGTAAGATTCCTGAAGAAACACATTTCTGCAACCTGCTGCAAATGTTAACTGAAAATGAGTCATGTAAGCTTGCACGCTTTTTAAATTGTAACTTCTCTGTTTTTTTTCCTAGAACTTATGGTGAACACTATGAGGTCATTTGACAGCATATCAAATTATTAGAGTGGTGAGCATACTCGCTGAAAATGACCCATGTAAGATTGTACTTGGAATTGGTTATAAATATTGTGACAATTAGTTTAAAATTGTTCTTTCCCCAGTCTATTTTCTACTCAGACTATTGAGAGATTATTCATCAGACATGTAAGCCTTTTTGTTTCATATATGCAAGTCCACCTGTGGCCATCAGGTAAAAGTTTCATACAGAATATAAAGAGCCGAGTACATTTATTGTTGTGATTGCACTGAGAAAAAATATAAATAAAGATTATTTTATAACAGATAGGTATATGTTTTTACGTTTGATATATTATAAATTACGTAAATTACTGACAAAAATAGATAAATTAAAGCAAATGTAAAAAGTTTTTTTTTGGGCCTGGAGTGCTGTCAGTACTTTCGCATTGCTTTAAACGTTTCCTACTAAGGGGGTAACTTTTCTTATGTATTAAGAGGCGTACATAGTTTCTGAGCACCATGAGAATAGTCAAAAAAATATTTGAATAAATTGGTACATAAAGGGTTAAAAATAGGTGGTTATATGCCAATATTTCATTTTCATTCAATTTTACGGGACTTTTCACTTCGTGCAACCAATTTTCATTAAAAGCATGAATATGTTATTCTGTTCAAATTGATGAATTTCTGCTGTAATTTGAGGATTTTCTCCGTAAGAGCCTGAGTTCAAATCATTACCGTTACGACTGAATTACAGTAGAACTAGGCCAAAAACCCTATTTTATTTTCATTTCAGTTTATAAAGCACACTTTAAAGATGCTATATCCAAGTTTTCACAAAATCTGGAATAAGTCCCCCAGGGATTGGTATCAGTATGAAAAAGTCAACATTCGGCTTCGACTTCAATAATTTGAAAGTCAACTAGTTGGCGCAAGAAGTGGACTTTCATCGACTTTAGCTCAAGTTTGAAAAGATAAGTATACATGCTTCTATATAGAAAAAGGAAACAAAAATTATGTTATTCTATCGTTTTAAATTAAAGTTGATCACATTACAAAAATTGTATGTGAAACATGTTTCATTCTAAAAAAAAAATACAGCCTAGAATCAATGCATATTGCTCCAACTCAGTCATGTTTAAAATAAAAAAATGAAAACAATTGTGGTAATGAACAAAGATATAAAAAAGTTAAACAAAAGATCATCGGTGCAATTAAAACACTGCTTACTCATCCCACAACTGAAGGGCGATGGAGCCACAGAATAGCCATATCTGTAATGAGTTTCCCAACAGGTGAGCCCTATCTTTCTCAAATACATATATTTCCCACTTTGAAAATGAGTCTTTCACATGACACCGATGATAGCAAGGTACTTCATGGCCACTTTGTGGGAATCAGGAAATTCTGACTTGACTCTCTTCCACTACTTGACTGATTAAGTTTTGTGAGTGCACGTGCTATGCACTACAGCACAGGTGTCATTGACTGCTCTTACCTTCCAAGTGAACAGGAGGAGGTAAGTCCCATGAAATAGCCCACCAGGAACAATATAATGGTGGAGTCAGAGCAGAATACGAATGAAATGGAGAAATAATCAGAAAAATGATTGTGGAGATCAAGGAATGTTTGATGAGAAAATTATAAAAACAGAATATTCTCAGGAAAAGAACACTCACGAGCATATCAAAAGGTGAAGGACTGACAAAAGAGGAAAAAGAGAGAACTTGATAAATCAAACATAGTTGTGTAATTTCAGCCCATGGATTGGTGAAACAAAACTGTTTATAATTATGACAGAAAATAGAGGCACACTTTGATTCGGATCATTTCCTTCCTCTTGCTCTGCTTGAAATGGACCCTGCTGTGTTGGTAGTGTAATCAGAATCACTAATGTTGGTACAACCATTTTTCCATAGTCACATGTGCCCAAGTGTAGTCTGTCAGTCTGTTTCCAGGCCTGAAACTGAAATGTAGTTCTTGTCAATCGACAGTGTTACAAGGCTATAAATAAATGCCTTTTGTTCATTGCGCAGTGAAAGTTTATTTAAATGCCTAATCAGGGTGTCCACAAAAGTCACAATAACAAATTCAAGCATAATTCCAGGTTTTCAAGGCTAAATTTTTAAAAATTTCCAGGCCATATTATCGCAGTTTATATAAGAGCCAAAGTGATATTTTTCACGTTTTACAAATAATATGGATTTTCCTAGTTGAACACAACCTAATAAAAATATAGATGTCAAATAAATATAAATAATTAAAAAAGAAAAATTGAAAAAAAAACAAAGTAATAAAATATGTTGTTTTCTTCACAATTAATTCACTCCTGTGAACGTACCCCCTGTCAAGCGATCACCTTTTCGGGGTGGCGAGGTTGTGGTAACTAGCCCCCGTCACAGTCATCCTCCGGTCTCCTGTCCTCCCCTTCCAGACACCTGACCCCCTTCGAACGTCTGTCTTCCCCCCCTTAGGGTGGCCAAAAAAATTTTTTTTGGAAGTTGAGGGCACGGATGCATTTTCTGGTGCAATTTCATGAATAAACAAGCCACAGAAAATTTCAGCTTGAAAGCACAATATTTGACCCTGCCGAATCGTGTTTAAACATTTCAGTCTCAAATTGCCTAATTTACAGAAGAAATTTTCCTGTTTTTGATATTCTACTGCAGAAATAGTGGTTAAACGAAAGAAAAACAATCCTTGATGATAAATGTCATTATTTTGTGTTTCTTAATTTTTGGGAGCGTGGTGGCCTAGTGGGTAGAGCGCTTTGCTACTGGTCAAAAGCTCTCGGATTCAAATCCGGGTGAAGCCTTCGGACACCCCCAAACAAATATCCTCGAAGTGCAAGGTAACCCAGGGAAAGGAACTGGCCCTATTACCCAGAATGTGTGAAATTCACATGCCTATGGCTTAGTCTGGGGTGAGCTCTACCCTCACCTATACACACCAACCTTCAGGTTGAAACACTGAGTCTTAATTTTTAATGGGTTGAAAAAGGTTTTCGCTTCGTCTGTATTACAAATAGCAAGTTTTGTTTCTCACATTCATCATTAGTAAGTTTTCTGTTCCAGCAGTATCAAATATTGTGCCATCAAGCTAAAATTTTCTAGTTTTTTATTAATGAAATTACACCAGAAAATGCACCAGAGAAGGCCCATTCAACTTTCAAAAAAAGTAATTTTTGGCCACCCTACCCTTCCGTCCTCCCTCACACTCGACCACTTGGTAGCATGTCTTGAATAGGGTTGCACCGAGTAATCGGCAAGCAGACGATAACTCTGATACCTATTAATCGGCCATTTTGCCAATTAATCGGGTGCAGCTATTTGCCCGATTAATCGGCTTTGATAATTGGCTGATTATCATATTGCTGTAAAATATAAGACTAGAAATGAAAATTATATATTTTTGATTGATCATCAGGTTTTTATGGGGTCCCCTTAATTCTTAGACAACCTGTGTGGAAGCTGTAAGGGTGTCTTCTAAGCCCCATCTTGCATTCAATTCTCATTAAGGACCAGTCTAAAAATTGTTTTGTGAATTAAGGCTCCCTCAGTACACCATCTAAGGACACAATACATGCTCCGGAAACGAAACGGTGAGTGGCGGGAGCGAGGGAGGCCAAAAAAATGGCTGCCAGGCATTTAACTGTAGGTTGCAAATAATCAGCTGATTAATCGGTATCGGTCGATAATGCTTGGCCGATTAATTGTAAATCGGCCACTTTGCTTATCAGTGCAACCTTTGTCTTGAGTTCTTGAGTGGCGCATCCATCCGCACGCAGCTACAAGCGACTGTGTAGCGCGGCTAGCAAAATCAGTTACTTCGTGAGATGGAGTCAAGCACTTCTTGCCACTTAATAGCCACCACCAGATGCCCGTAGCACTAAGTAAACATGCCACTGACTTGAGGTGGTCTGTGATCTTGTTTAAAGCTGTTACACATGTTCCGACCAGAACACCCATCTGTAGGGAACTGACGGTTGGAGGAACTCTATCTTCCGACGAAAACAGTCAGAACCATCGGACGGGTGCCTTGCAGGTCGGTCCTTGCAGACCAACCAACCCCCAACTACCCTGATTTCTTTGGCGTCGCAACGTCTGTGGCTCAGTCAACCAACTCCCGCTTCCCATCCGTCTCACGTTACCCGTTCACCGTG
Source organism: Ceriagrion tenellum (assembly GCA_963169105.1). Taxonomy (NCBI): domain Eukaryota; kingdom Metazoa; phylum Arthropoda; class Insecta; order Odonata; family Coenagrionidae; genus Ceriagrion; species Ceriagrion tenellum. The sequence goes on along the minus strand of OY720636.1, from coordinate 55,739,966 downwards.
TGGATTCGCGTTGGGAGCCAAAATTCACGCAATTATATTCGCGACTGAAAATTATTTCCTAGCTTGGTCTGGTCCGGTGACCTGGTTGATACTTTGAGAGCAGGCTTAGCATAAAGAAATGGGACTCCTGAGGTGCGATCTCTAATTGCTGAATAATTGATACACGCCAGCTATCTTGAAGTGTCTTGGAAGTTGATAAAGCGTGAAGCAAATGTTGGCAATCTGCATGGTCGTATTCCTCACAATGAGTGGAAAGAGTGTTTACAATACACATGTACTCGCGCACTTACGTGGCTGTACAGATTTGTGAATAAATGCAACAAATTAGAGCACGGGCTCTTTCACGGCCGCGCTTTCATGTTTCACTTTATTTTGCATGTTTACATGATGATAAATGTTGATTTTATTATTGTAGGGAGAAATTTAAATGCGAGTCTTTTCTCTCTTCGTCACTTCATTTATTCATTCATCATATTATTTCATTTTTTAAAGATTATTCAATTTTTTTGCTCACTTCGTCTCTAGCAATTCATTGTTCCCAAGGTAGTTCTTCTACTGGTGTCTGACACCAATGACCCAGGTCGAGAGGGAGACAGGCATCAGTAGGATTACCCTGAAGGAGCTCATACCTCAACCTAGCGACCCCCGAAAATGTTAATGGTGAATACGCTCACTCTTCAACACGCGCAGAGATATGCATCAAGTAAAAACCACTCAATATGTTGCGATCTTTCATTTAAATGCTTACTGATGGCAACTGAACAGAAATGATGTTCAAATACCACAAGTAGATATAATAATATTTGCGCGAATGCATTGGAACGGAACGAATTGCACATCTATGAATAAGGTTCCCCTCCCATTGTTCCGTAAATTGGGAGAATTTTTACTCCACGTAAGAAATAGAAAATAATATAAGATAGCGAGATGTTTTGGAGATATTAATGGAATAGAGAAAAAACAACACGGGCCGTAAATAATGGGTACATGTATCGGTTTTAATATCGCTTAAGGTACTTGTTTATGAATCGTGTCCGTGCCTTAGCACACACAATGTGTCAGCACCAGACAGTGCACTTCAAAATAGATTGGAATTAAACCTGTACTCCAAAAATACATCAGCCATACAGACTGAAATAAAAGCTCAACAAGTATTCCTATTCCACAGGCAGTATTGCATTTCACCTATCACTCTCAGCTGCCATATTCAGGAATTGCAGTAAGCAAGCGAAATGCAAACAGTCAGCATAAAACAAAATTATACCTCTAGCATCTCTGATAACCTTTCCAATATTCAGAATGGTTTCATGAGCAAATGAAACTCTTATTTATCAAGCACAGTAGCATCATACCATTATCCATTTTGGGACCCTTCTCTTAATATAGCTCCTTGTATACCCAGTTCCTCCCTCACAACAGCAGTGCTAACCCCTGTACAGTAGGCAGTATTAGAAACTAAATTCTGCAGATAAATGGACTCTTTCAGCCAAGAAATATAACTACTTAATTGTGTACAACTCCCTTGGAAACAGGACATTGATAAGCGCAGTACAGTGCCCAATAATAAAAGAACATCAACAGACACATTTTCACTAAGACATAAAAGAATACTGGCAAATGTACCCTTGAATACTCAAACGCAACCTTCTCAATGGCAATAATATAATCTGATTGATCTAAGTGAAAGGAGCTATTATCATGGGGATACATAATGAGAGCCTCTTCTTTATGAGGCATGACTGTAACATGACTTTCAAATTCGCTACAGCAAAAAAATTTCAAAGAGAATGAGTCTAAATCTTTAACTCTTATTCATCTCACAACCTCCAACCTTTAAGTCTCCAGTATCAAAAAAGAAATCCTAAGCTAAAATAAAGGAAATATCTTTCGCATAAGAGTAGAAGATGATGATTTCTAACCTTATCAGCAGCTTTAATTAAAAATATTCAGGAGAGTAAGGCTGACAACTCTAAAGAATGGAATGAAAGGTAAATATAATCCAATTGCATTGACCTGAGCAGAACAAAAGTCCAGGAGGTCCCACAAAGTATAATCTAATTGAAATTTAACTCCAACAATTATTCCCTAACATATACTCCACAGCATACTGGCATTTATAAAAAGATATAGTCATCAACAAGATGTGAAACCATCCTCTAAAATGGTAACACACAGCTGTCCATGTTTACTGAATAATTGAGTATCTAATGACTTCAACCTCGTAAAGAACTGAGATATACAGATATGAAAAAGAGTGGTACTATAAAGGCAATTCAGAGGCATGAAGATAATTACAGATTAACATGTTGACTGCTGGTGTAACTCATGAGTGATGCACAGAGCACAATTAGCCGGAGGGTATCTCACATCAGTATCGGCAATTTACTATTTAAATAGCTACTTTGAAAATTGGAAATGATAACATTATCTTACTCACACTCGCAGAGTTAAAAGAGGTAAATATACCACAAGATGAGATGTGTAAGTGATTTTGAAGAGAAATGATATGACAAAAATATAATGAAAACAGGCTAACTCAAAAATAGATATGCAGGCCTGTGGAATAAAGATGAGGGATTTCCAATGCCAACATGCAAAACAGCTAAAGCCTTCACTGGCAAAGACAAGTATTGTAGCCATGATTACCCATATCAATTGCTAAATCTTGGTTGATTAAAATGCTAAAAACCTAACTGACCTATGCTACATTGTACTCATGCCATAAAACTATCTTAGCATAACAACACAGTAATCACACTTACCCACAAAGAGGGCATGTTATCTTGCTGTCAATGTCACGGCCACGGAGACAACGAGCACAAAAGGTGTGAAAGCACCCAAGGAGACACGGTTCCTTGTAATAGTCGTCACAGACATAACAGAGCAATGGATTGCGAGGATGTGGGGGTGGAGGGGGAGGATTATTTCCACCCACACCTCCCCCAGCCACTCCACCACTACCTACATTCCCAGCATCCTCTGCTGCAACTGCAGATCCAACTGGAGCACCACCACTTTCAACATTGACAGATTCCTGAGCTTGTTGCTGCTGTTGCTGCTGTTGTTGCTGTTGTTGCTGCTGTTGTTGTTGCTTCATGGTAAAAAGTTAAACATTAGAAAACGATCGTTGGAAATAATTACTATCTATCATGGGACTTGAAATAACATACTGAGAGTAGGAGGAGGAGATGGTGGTGATGCTGAAGGTGCTGATGAGGATGATGGTGGGGTGGAACTCCCCCACCAGGCATCATCTTTCTTCGGTAACAATTCCACAATCAGTGCGAAATCCTCTAAGTGGACTGGCTATTAAGGGCTGGAGATGGAGGCACTTGTAGTCAGACATGAGGAATGCCACACTTCTGCATCCACCATGCACTTGTAGGCAATATGTCAGCGAAGACCAGCATGGCTGAATGAATGAAAGAGCGAAATTAAATGACAAAGCATTCTCCTATACCGGAGAAATATGATAAACAACTTAAGAGTAAAGTAATTCAGCGCGTTATGAACAATTTGCAGGATAAACTTAGTTAAAATCATCTACATAGTACATAATTGTTGCGGTTGTAATGGCCAAATGTAAAATTTCTGTAGTCCTTCACATGGAAAATGCAATTCACCGTGGACCCCATTTACAGAATTCAAAAAGAAATATAACATCTTCCTTCGTCAAATATAATGCAAAAATCTTCAAATGCACTTTGCTAACTAAAAGAAATGCGGATATTAGTTTCGCGTGATGATTCGACTTCCATTTCACGATAAAACAATAATTTGCAGCGATATGCCGTTAAAAATATAATCAATGCCAATGACAGATGCTAATTCTTCAATTCTACAATTCCTCACATGCAACATTTTGTGAAACCGCCCAATTTATTATGATTCTACCATCAACAAGGTGATCGAAATAAACCATAAAAACATGCAAGCCTTTAAAACTAAAACTGCAGCAGCGTCATTTGATTTACATAGATTTTTAAGAGTTGACAGGAACCATTAAAGCATTACGATTAACGTAAACCGCAAATTAGTCTTCAGTCATTGATCTGGTCTACCTGTAAGTAGGTCTTGATATCTGCCTCTCTTGCCGTGCAAGGAAGAAGAACAGCTCCGTCTACTTAGTTACCTAAGATTCACATCTCTAAATAGATGATATACACAGTAACCTATCGATATGTTTCACGAAAAAGATCCTGATTTCTCATAATTAATAAAAAACTGTGAATCTAGTCCTACGTTCATGCTTTACAACGCGCATGTTTGGAATTTCCGAAACTGTGTCACGGCTCGTGGCGCTATCAGCGAGCAGATGGGAGCCTGGCGCAATAGTGATTAAGGGTTCATCATGCATGACCTGAATGTGAGCAGGCTGGAAAGGATGGCTTCAAGCTCATAGGCCGTGCCGTAAGAGAAATTCCGCGGTAGCTCATCTTAAATGCCTAAATATACCGTCATAATCGTTTTCTGTATGATTTAGCGATGGAAGGGTTAAACAAAGGATGCGGAAGAGGGACATACAACTAAATGCAAGCGAGTGAACGTTATTCATGTTCGCTCTAGCAATAAGGGACATCTTCGAAATGTATATCTTTCATTGGCTACCATAAAACTTGCGTAATTTCATTGCTAAATTACTCAAATGGTACCATTTTCTAAACTCCATGTTATCTCTTCAGTGTCTCAAATATTCACGAGTTGATAGCATTCACTGGTTTTCTTTGTCCGAGGGTCGGTTTCTATCGCCAAGTTCTGCTGCAGAAAATCCTGGACAATGAAATACCCCTGCGATAATGGGGTCAGGGTTTTGTGCGCTGAATGGATCCACGAAAATCGTTATGTTGTGGACACCTGTGACAAATTAAGAAACGTCATGGATTATCCTCGTGGAATATACCATGCCGAAGAATTAGATAGCTGGAAGAATAATTATGTGATTTAACACTGGGCACCACAGAGGGGAAAAGCGCGAAGTGGAAACCTAATGGGTGGGTGTACTAACTTAATCCCGAAGGGTTCACTGTGTGTGACTAGAAAAATAGAATAGATGGCACACTGAACCAGTTTTAGGTCTGACCAACTCAAGATGTTGAAGTAGAAGCTTATTGGTGATGAGATTCGAGACCTTATGAGCCCTGCATTCCCGTTTCCGTGTATTAACTGGCTTTTTCTCCATAAATTTAAAGGTAAATTCCGTGACCCAGGGAGTAAATCAAGAAAAATTTACATAATGGACTGATTACATTTTTCTACAATGCTTCACTCTCTGTCAGTACCTGTTATGGGTTTATTCTCTCAGGATTCAACTGTCATCCAATAACCACTACCCATTGTGGAAGCCTTCATGCAAAAACTACCAGTGACATCAAATTCATTTATTATTCTTACCACCTCTCTCCTTTTCATTTTTGTGCACTTGACTGATAGTGATGAGAGAAGGGGAGGCATATGCTTTGAGTGGAAAATGAATTGCTTACGTGATTTAGTCTGGCGATCAGAACGACCAATTTGTTATCTCCAATGAGTAGCTATTCTCTCCTCGTCACTGCACTCCACCAGCAACCTTTTGTAGTTTGCCTGCCACTTGTAGGGATTGACAGTAGCTCTTTCATGAAAAGAAGGATTTCACCTCACATATTGAGCCGAGCCTAATAATGCTTACCTTTGGTGGTCTGGTGGGAACTGGCAGTTGCTTTACCATAGGCTGATGGCTTGATGAAAAGGTTTTGGGGATTGTGGGAAAGGAAATAACTATGAAGGAACTAATCAAAAGAAGAATGATAAGGTGGCATGGATACTCCACGAAGAAAACTTGCTAGGTGGCAAGTTTCACAAAAGGAATAGTAGAAGAAAAGACAAAGTACAACGGTGGGAAAAGGGTAACAAATGATAGAAAACTTCAAAATTATGAGACTATTGAGCCTTTGGCTGAGACAAGAGGAAAAGTCTATGACTGGATCCACTAGATGAGGCATAAAAAATGATTTAATAATGAGGAGTGGAGGGCACCAACATGCGAGGAATGTAGGTATGAAGTTATCTTCTGTGCTTGGTTGAAGTTATGTTGGGCCCAATATTCTCCTGTTGGAAATGAGAATTTCGATATTGTATGATTCCAGTTGAACTATCTTTCTGATTTGTTGAAGTTGTCTTACAGCTCTTATTGACTCTATGTTCACAAGGCATACATCCCAAACTCTATAATACTGAGTCAAGGTTTACTTTGAATGATCAGTTGAATTGTCGTGATAGAATTTTTCCTTGTGGTGGAAAAAGAGTATGGATGCAATGGAGATAGTAGAATGTGCCAACTATCATGGTCATAGGTTCATACAGAAGGTGATGCTTGCAGGCCACTCAATTCAGTTTCCTAAGGCACACTCAGTCTAGCTCCAACAGTCCTGACATTGATCACCAAGTATATCTTTGCCTGCATTTTGAAAGCAAACACTCCTGCTTTTCTTGCCTAGGCTTCATTACTGGTCCACTTCATGGGCAAATAAGTTAGGACTAAAATGAAAGGGTAGAACCACACAAGTCAAGCAAAATGCATCACCGCATAATGATGCTAAGCATTTGGTAATATTGGTCTTCGAGGACAGGCTCCGTAAGGGAGCCATGGCACATTAAATCACTGTAATCTGAGAATTAGGGTTATGCATATTACATTATACAGCCAATAGTTGACTAGAGCACTATCAATGGTAGAGTGTACAGGAGGGTCTTTTCAGACTGAGAAAACATTTAGCCAGAGCTCTCAAACTGGGCCCAGAGGGCCATTTTGGCCCCCTTTTTTCACCATCAACCTCAACATATTCATTTAATGGCATAAGTAATTTTTTTCTTCTCAAGCATCCTGTCACAAAAACCTTATTACTCCACGTCGCAGAACCAAGAGGACAAAAGCTGTTTTATCCAGCTTTCACAATGGATAACCATTCATCCAATGGAATTGGGTATGATAAAATATGCATAACATGCAAATGATGCCCCCATTGACAATGTTGAAACCTGTGAGTGACTCATCTGATAATTAAGGGCCAAATTTGTTAAGATGATGTCTATATGGGGACATGAAAATGGCAATTGAGAAGGGGTAATATGGCACAAAGCAATGTTCTTTCATTATTTCAAAGTAGGTTCTCTTGCCTTTAAACAATAAGTGATTTTCCTAGATTAATGAGGCAGAATTTTCAAGACCATGAATCAGAACTTGTAACAATTTGATGGTGGCTAAATTGAATACCTTGGTAACAGCCATTGTAATGGTAATATTTGTTCATTTTTTATATGCAACACTAACGGTCAGGCGACTTCTTGTTCTAAATTCAATGTCAAAATGCCAAATTCAACCTTCCTAACACAGTCTTCCTTCAGATTTTTTGCTGAGTTCAAAATCAGACGGTCCAAGTTCAAAGAATATACTAATTTAAAAAAAGGTCATTGCAATTTGCTTACAAAAAAATTTACCACTAATATGAATCTCTTTGGAAGGAAAGGAAGTTTGAGGAGATATGCTAGTAGCTGCTGAATAAGAATAGGCAAATAGTTGATTAGGTACCTACTAGTTAAAGGATGTTCAAGACTGGAGGAAGGAAAATTCACTTTTGCTGGGAAGGAGGTAAAGGATCTAGAATGAAATGAAATGAGGGAGAAAGTATAATATGCTAAAGGAATGTGAACATTGAAAATCATAGAAGAAATAATAAATCAAAAATAGTATTCATTAGTAGGCAACTACAAATAATAAAATAAAACATTACAAACATGAGAGGAAAAACATTAGGGATACTTAACCTGGGAGACAGCCATGACCTCATTCTTTATTTGCACATGATTCTCCAGAGAATTTCAAGTACAAGCTCTAGCAAGTGGGGGTACACAGAACAGCTGTTGTACTATTCTCGACTTAGGTCAATCATTCTATTGAACACTGATGAGTAACTAAAATGCCTCTTTTATTAACCACTCCCAAAGAAATTATGAGGGAAATGATTTTTCAATCACTGTGAAAATCCAAATGATGTGATATCCAGCCATGATCATGGTTGAAATGAAATACTATGGGGGTGATACTCACTTTGAAAAAACCATTCACTCAAACAGGCTTTGAACCAGGAGAATCAGGTTTGAATCCCGGTACATACGATTTTTTTTCATTCCCTTAATACAAAAAATTTATATTGCCTCGAGCTTTAATCCCTCCAATCTCTCTGTGGGTTTATCTAACCATTTTATAAGAAAGATCATACATGAGATTTTCTGTGCTCTTTTCCTGCGAAAAGTTCACAGAATTTATTTACAGAAGTTTGTCAAAATAATCAAGAATTTCAATTTTGCCATAAGAATTGAATTAATAATCCTTTCACTATGAATATCTGTTAAAACAACATATGTTTCAATTCATGTGAACAAAACTAGTACATAAATGGTGTAAAGTTTTCTGCCCAAGAGAACAAATGACCTGAAACAAAGCTCAATAAGAAAGGAGGTCTTAGGTGTCATTGGAGACCCAACCCTGCTGGACACTGGACCCTTTTCAACCCTTGGCCTACTGACACGGATTGTCTATACCCATTTTCCCAGAGAAAGCTTCACTCATAGCTTATGGCTAAATCAGCTATTCTTTTTGTGGATACTCTAAAAACAATTTTTAGCTTAATCAATAAAAAAATATATGCACTGAAGTACGTTCTTCATGCTACGAAGGCTTCCATGTTACTCAAAATTGTTTGGATTCTTCCAACATGATGCCAACTGGAATGCCAGGGAAATGGTTTTCCTCTAAAATGTAGAAACACAAGAACAACCCTAACAATTTTAAGTTATGTTCCTTGTTTCACTAATCATATACAAATTGTGTAAAGAACTCTAACATTAATTTTAGTCTGTTTGTTGGGATCTTACACAATATTGCTTGTTTACTGAATAGTTCTATTTAAAATTGTTATTGCATATCAATACAGATGGTGTACACTTCCAAGAATATCTTTGGCCATTGGGTGAACTAATTCCTAGTTGATCACGGGCTGGCACTGAGGCCAAGGGTCCAAATTGCCTCTACCCACTGTCAAGGAATGGGGCTCGTGTCATGGGAACACGATCCCCAAAATGGACAAAAAGTATTCTTACAAGTTTCCTAATGAAGAAAAAGTTCTGTGCAGAGGAGTGGAGTGAAATGATCACAGTACTTGTGACCAAGAAAATATTTCCCATTGCAAGGATTGAGTATGTAAGGGCTAAATAACATTTTATTAATGATGTAGGTAATTAAATCATCCAACTGGCCTACAAAATATCAAGATTTTTTTTAAATTCTGGCATTCCAAACACATGTAAACCTTGTTCTTTGAGAGATATTCCATTACTGTAGAGGGACACACACAATTTCATCAATGATATACCTACATAACTGGTAAACAAAAAAGCAAAATTTTTGAGGTATCTCACATTAGGGACACATTTTGCAGTTTCAACCTGGAATAATTCACCCTGAAAATGGAAAATAATTCCATAGTAGTAACATTGACGAAGTTCTCCCATCCTCAGAGTTTAAGTTCCCTAGTGCTTAATCTTCCCTTCTTTCAGATGTTCTAAAACTAGGGTCATCCCTATGATTGTTTCCTTATACTCAGCAGTGACAGCATTTTGTTGATCCATTTCAACTAAATAGAAAATTATTTACAGACATGCTGAGATACAAAATAAGTAGCAGTAGTAGTTTTATTGTTGTAGGGTGCACCGACGACTAGGTCATTTTGCACCGCTACTCAGTCCGTTTATAAAATAATCATATTCTCAATAGTGTAGACGTCCAATACATAGATTTACATAAATAATAAAACAGGCTGATAAGTTCAAATTTTAGTAAAAATTCCAATCTCTTTAAGTAACAAAATTAGACTTAAAAATAATAGGGTCGTCTCCTAGAATGGATTCTAGGTCTCCCCCTATATTGAATCATCTTCGCGCGTCACGACACTCGTTAAACTCCGCCAGGATATGCCGAAAACTAAGAGGGCAACTGCACGCATCACACTGAGGAGCTTGTTTCTCTTCTGTAAAGAGAAAGGCGTGACTCAAAGGGCAGTGCCCTATCCTCAAACGTGTGATCAAGACTTCCTCTCTTTGGCTGCTCCTGACGGAAGAGGGCCACGCTGATACAAAATAAATTGTCTCCACGCTTAACAGGTAAAAAACCGAAAATAATAACATATAAAGTACAAGTCCCATTAAATAAAATATGCAGGATTCAGCAAAATAAACATACCTCAAATCAACATCTATCATAAATAACCTAATAAAAACTTCTAGATGAGCAGCAGCATTAAATGAGGAAAATAATCCTCAATCTAACTTTTTTTAGAAAGTAGCACCTCAAACTCCTCCAATGCAAAGTTGTGTAAGAGTGACACTGCTGAAAGTAGCTCATAACTATCCTTAATGAGATTTTTGTAAATATGTAATGTTATTATACTTACCCTTCACAAGGAAAAAAACAGCTGAACTATAAAAGTATCTTGGTAATGGCTAGCCTTATTTTCAAAGGTAGATTATGATTGTATTTTTCAAGGTTAGGAAATAAATAGCCAAACTTTGCAACATTCATTTATTTTCACCTATTCGGAGTACATAGTGCAACTATAGAATTAATTGCATCTAAATACAACTCTCCAGTGATTGTAAATTTCCTAACTCATGAGAGGACATAAATTCTCCCATGAATGTGCGATCACAACTTTAAATATTAATGAATTAGACATCAAAGCTTGATTGAAATTTGCATGGAATTGGTCCCATAGTTGATTGCTTTCCCTAAGTCCTGAAGACAAAACCATCATCATTATTGGTGTTAAAATGAGAAAACAAGATTTTTACAATTGTGAAACAAAAGTAAATGACAAAAATTAAAAACACAACTCAGCTAAGTTTAAAGAAAATCAATGCATTCAGAAAAGATATCACGAAAATTGGAATCCATGACTGATTAACAAATTTGCTCCCACTCATGTGGGCATGATAGCCATTTTCATTTTCTCAACAATGTAAAAATTCATTCATAGTATATACATAAAATACTACTCCATACCTTTCTCAGAAAAGCCTGTGTTACGTGAAATTTGTAAATGCAACAGTTGTAAAGTGCTCTCACGCGAACTCAAGGTTTCATCTAAACCCAGATTGGTATGCACACAGTGCAGAAGTAAAGAGGGCAATATGTGATAGGTTAATTGACACTACACATAATACAAGCGGACATTTGATGTAGACACCAGCAAATCGTCATCATAGAATTTAGTTTCTATAACCACATTGCCACTGTGAATAAAAAACAGTATTTATGCACTTTTAATAAGTTATTCCATTAACCCTTGCATGAAATCACAACATGAGAATGAAACCAAGCGGTTGCGAAATATCAAACACACTCACTTCAAGACATTTGCAGGCATCATTTGTGACTCTGGAGCTGCTTCGATTAGTGACTGCCAAGTATTAGTGGAATTAGGTATTACAAAACCAAATTCGAAAAACCATTCCTCCAAACAGCGACCCTAGTGAAGTACGTTTCTTTAAAATTGGGAAATATGATTTATCAAACATGGCGCAAGACATAAAAATAATCCATATTACCTTAAAGAGAACCTTCTGTTCTAATCTAAATTTCTCCATCGGTTCAACAGACGAAAAGTTTATTTCCCTTGAGACGGCTCTACATTTAAGAATTTTTTTAGGTACTTTGGCTTCATGTTCAACGTCTGGAATGGACCTAGTGAAATATTTACATATAAAAATATTAATTAGTAAAACAGAGCAACAAGTGAATGAACAGCATTCAATCGAAATGAAAAAGGTGTGCTTACAAATCTTCGTTGCCCTGCCACAGGATTTTCCCAGTATCCGCATCTCGTAAATTCATCCAGTTTCTACAGCATAGTTAAGGCAAATAAATATACAGCAATACATAATCAAATTTTGACTAAATTTATACAGATATTGAAAAAAGGATACACAATGAAGCCTTTAAGAATATCTTCACTCCGGGAAGGCATTTTCGGTTTAGGTTACACAATATGATAAAACTCAGATTTCACAAATTAGAACATGTACATGATATATGCAATAGGATGCATTCCGATCTCAAGTTATCAAGCATATTAAATAATTATCGACACAATTATTGACTAAACGTCAAAACTATTGCACACATCTGCCTGACTCGCAGCCATGAACGCAACCACACGAACCAAACAAGTTACCACATCAATACATGTCGTAATGCGCAATAAGCGAATTTCTTTCGTCATTTGTCTAAGGTGCTTGTTTCAAATCTGAAACTTGAAACTATTAAAATATTTCTGAACCATGTTAATTGGCCATTAAATTGCCCCTCCGATGATGTTGATGATGGATTAGCTCACAATAAAATCATTATCTGAATTACAGTGGTTAGGAGTGAGCATGTAATATCAGATCTTGTATGCGGCTGTGGCAAATAGGAAGAAACGTCAAAGGCTTCTCACCCTTGAAAGATATAGTGTATGAAATGTGCGGCATATTTTGTGCAATAAGTTCAGCGAAGTGTGAGAATAATGAAATACCTGAATCTAAGGTGAGTCCTAAATGTGTCATGAAAGTATAAAGGCGTCCACTGGCGCATTTTTTTCCTAAGTCATGTTCTTAGAGGATCTGGGTGAAAGGTATGTTAAATTTGTAAGCTTTGAAGGAAGCTTACAAATGCCTCATGTTTAAGTCTCCTTATTCTTCATCAGCCCAAAACGAATGCATTGCTGAAAAGACGTGGTCCAGATCGAAACTTCTCTGCTGATCTTGTGGCTCTGAGTTGGAGGTTATATTTTGAAGCCCATGTTTTATGGATGCAAGGCAAAGAAGTTGTGGCTCAACCAGCTTTGGACAAATTGGGAAACATACTACTGTGGAATGGTGATATATTCAGTGGAAAATTAAAGGTATTCAAACATTTTACTGAGAATTTATTGTTTCAATGAACCAGCAATTTTCCAAAGTGCCGAACCTAACAGAAACTTTCACTCTTTCTATGCAAGCACTCACTTCTGGCGACCTGTGTGCTCTATACTACACTCATATGCTTGAATTTTTTATGATTATAGCCACATGTGGTGGGCCTCGGCAGTGGCTCACCTCTGATTGCATCTCTTTTAAAGGTATCTGATAAGCCTGTATCACACGACCAATTTTCATATTCAAGTTCGAGGACAGTTGTGATTGGGACCCCTAGCTTTTGTTACATCATTTGATACAGTCCTGTTTTCCATCCCTTAACACGAATGGAATTGGGCTGCAGCCGATAAGAGTGCTTGGCAGCAGATAGGGAATGTGGCACTGCATGAGTTTGTTCTAAGTCCATGCAAAGGCCATTATACTTACTAGGATATGAGATTTCAATGGCAGTTTTTTGTGAAAAGAATGGAAACTGAAAACCATAGATCATTAATGGTGTCACCCGTGTGGTGGCCCCTAGCTTCAAAGAATCCACTGTGTACTTCAGACTATTGCAATGCATCATTAGGAGGAAACATTCCAGGTGTTTCTCCACATGGTGTGCATTGTTAACAACAGTTTCTCCAATTATTATGGTGACATATCAGGTGTTAAGTCACCACTTCACTTCATACCAGGAGATGCCAGCAGGATGGCTAGAGAAACTGTTCTCAGAAATTGACCATATGGAGGATGCCTGAAATCTGTTATGTTTAGGGCCAAACTCCATAGAAAAACTTCAGATCATGTGTACTTATTTTTAATCCCCAAAACAATACGAAGGCTGATTAAATTGGCCTCACAGGTAAAGTAAATTACAACCTTTGAAAAATAACAAAAAAGAACATGTTGCGAGTCCTAAAGTGGAATAAACCTTTAAGTAATAATGTTAACTAGTTGATCAACTGCCTGATAATGCAAATGCTGATTTAATTGGCTGTCATCACAGGTAAAGTCAATAAGATACTTTAACATTTAAAAAGACTGTTATAAATTGACATATGGAGCTGATACAATGACCAAATGTGCAGTGACAATTGCCAAAAGAGATCTCACCGGAATGAATTGAAGGAGATGGCAATTGGGGAAAGATAATAGAGTATTTTCTTTGGATATGGGATTGTATGGAGAAAGGCATGCAGGGACATGAAAAGCTGGTGTTTAGGAACAAAAGAGTCGATGCTTGTGAAGACTGAGAGGGAACAAAAAGGTAAATATCCATTGAGGAGACCCTTCCAAGTGTTACATGATGAACTGAGGCAGGCGAATTGAAAATGTTGAAGGACAGCCATTTTCCCGTGTACACCTACCCTTGCTATAGTAAATGGAAGTAAAATTTCATGCACGTGGTCCTCAGTAAAAAAAATCATCATCCAGCTCCTTAATATGCTCTAAGAAAGGGTCAGGTGCCTCCAACCCCTTAAACCTATTCTCTGCCCCACATCTCATCCATCTCTTTCCTCATAATGAATCATTTACCTTTCTATGCTTGACCTGCTCCCATCAGGCTTCATTATTCCTTAGCACATCATGTCAGTTTTACCTGGTTTTGGTTAGGCATTCTCCATTATATTTATAATGTCTCGTGGTTTATCCTCCAATATACAAGAATCTCAATTATGGCTGATGCTCTCTTGTTCGTTATGGCTTCCTTTCACTATTCTTTTTTTATTTTATTTAGTCATTTTTACTTTCTTATTATTTATTTACTTATTTTCTTATCATTTATTTATTTGTTTTTAACTTTGCCATTATACATAAATTGCCCTTTTATTATTATTATCATTTCATGTGTATTTCATGCATTGTTTTTTTTGTTGGTGCTACATTAGCTTAATCTGTCTGTAGGTTTTCACAGGTTTTTCACACTCCCCTTCATGTGTGAGTGTTTTCCTGCAATGGGTTTTTTCAAGGATATCACATCCTCATTTCCTTACGTTTTTTCCACAAATGTTTGTATCTTTCTTCACACTTATTTTGTGTATTTTTCTTATGAGGGGTTATTATTATTCATTCCTCGTCCTACCTTCTTCTCTTTTCCCTCTGATTTTACAACTACAATGCTGATCTCATCTACTCATGCCTTCTTATTTAAGAATCATTTTTAAAAAAAGGTGACCAAAACACTTTTGACGTGACCCCTTTTCTCATATATACAAGCAGCTTCTACAATGTGATTAATATTCTATGTATTTTACTAACACACCAGGCTTTTTGTTTTAACCTTCCCTTTACTTCTCCTGTCTTCTTTCCCATGCTAATTTGTATATCAAAACTGATAATTCTAACCTCCTGACATGGTACTGGATGATGATGTTAAGGTGTTGAAAAGTATCATTACTATCAGATATATGTAATTATTCTAGAGGATTAGTTTTGGTTGTATAAATGAATTCAAACACCTCTTTCCATCGGGGCTATTGGCATTTATTTCTGCATTCTTAGGGCTTGAGATGGATAACAGGCTAAATTCAATGTGATAAATGGATGGTAACTATATATTAAAATAATTATTAATATTATACTACTAGAATCCATATTAAAACAACATAATAATATTAGTGGGAAAGTACAGGGATTGTTTTAATATGGATTCAAGTTTAAAATACTTTCACGAAGTGATGCCTGAGGGTGTAAAGTTTATTATACTACTATTTATTGTGTTGAACTTTGCTTGATGATATGTATAGTGCTTTTTAGAAAGTTCTTCCTAAGGTATATTGTTTTTATTTAATTGATTCAACATCAATTGCCTGAATACAGCATTCTCAATGGGAATGGGAATCCCACCAGTAGGAGGAACACCAACTGCTATTTGGATTTTCAGTAACTTCACGCCTTTAAAGGTAATTTAAATGTTGTTAAAACACTGTTACTGATCCTGATAGGTTTATTGCATTAGTAGGATTACGATGTCGTTTATCTGAAGGGAAAACTTGGCTTTGCTAATATTCTCTGTGATCCAGGTCTTTGTCCCCATTAATATTTTGACATATTTAAATACATATGTACATGTGAGATAGATATGGAGTAGTTGTACATTCTCTTAATCATACCACACTTTAGTACTGCATACTTGATAGATGGTTAGGTTGGAGAATTCAGAATCAGTTTTGTCAAGTCTTTGTTTAAAACTGTTTAGTTATGAAATTTTTCAGAAGGTGATTAAATAGTCAACATTGTAATTTTAGATGGCTGAAGATGTTAAATTCTATATACTCTTTGGAACTTGGTGATAAATATGTATGTCTAATTAAAATGTGGTACCTGAATCATCTTGTAAATACTTGTAATTTATTTTATTATTTACAGAAAGCCTCTGAAGATGTTGGTGATACTGCTGCTTTGTTAAGGGCCTTGGCTGGAAACACAAATGATGGTATATGTGCCACTTTTTCAGTGGTGAATGGCCCTTGGAGTGTAATTTATTGGAATGAAAGCAAGAAAACTCTTTGGTTTGGTAGGGATCCCCTGGGAAGGCACAGTCTGCTCTGGAGTAAAAATCATTCCAGTATTGTCCTTACATCTGTTGCTGTGAGATCTCAGTTGGTGAGTTTTAAAACTAATGCCCCAAATCAGAATAAGTTAGCTATTCCTTCTTTCTCCAGAATAACTTTCATTTCACTATAGCTTTTCTGGGTTTGCTATATTTTATCAAGATATAATGGTGTGCAAAATTTTAAGTGGCAGCATTTTCCAGGGGTGTAGTTTTGCTCTCTCAGAAAGTGGAAAAGTATTTTCATTTTTTGGGAGTATTTATTTTACCATCAGTTGCTCATGATGCTTATTTTATCTCATATTGTTTGATGCTCAGTGATCATTTCTTAGGCTGGCACAGTTAAGATAAATGGAATTTTCTGAACCAAAAAAATTCAGTTTATAACTATATGTATATTATTGACTGTCTAGAAAAAATGCTGTTATATTTGTTTCTCTAAGACCCTCATCCCCTACCCCTGGCCTTTGGGTAGAAAATGGTGGTCATTACATTTTAATTTTATCCTGTTCCTTTCTGTGATTAGTCACGAATAAACTTCTTTGAAGACTTAGAATAATCACAGAAAGGAACAGGATTCTTAGAAGTTTATTCGTGGCTAATCACAGAAAGGAACCCTTTTGTGAACTTCTTAGAAGTGTAGAAGAATAACATGGAACATAGATCTCAGCTGCAGTGGCAGTTGCTCTCCAGTTATTGGGCCTTTGTTTTTGGCTGCATGTTCCTTTTATTCTTCCAGACTTACACAGACGTTACAGACAGCTCAATCAGGTAAAAAACACATTCTTCTGGGATGCTCTTTAATGATACATCACGGTTACTGGTGATGCCCCCTATGATGGCCATGAATGTGGAAGAAAAAAGTGAATATGCAGTCAAAAATGAAAGCCCGACTGCTAGATGGCAATGTAGTGAGATTGATTGTCATGGAAATGAAGTTAGTACATTTTTGGTAGTGGTTTTGTTGAAGTCATTTTCAAGGTATGTACCAGTTCGACGTTGATTTGGCTGAATTGAAACTAGTTTTCCGGAGACTATGATAATGGGAGATGACAGAAGTGGTAAGATGGCGGTTGGAAGTTTAGGGAAGGCCTAGAACAGGACTACCAGTAAAAGAGAGAGTTTCAGTTTCTATAAGCAAGGCCTCTCATCGTTACAGCTCCTCTGAAAATTTAGGATAATGCACAGTGGATAAGAGCAGAAAATTTTAGTTCATTTTTGCTGTGGAACTATTGGTCTCTTCGGGAATGCTAACAATGACTCCATTATGTGCTAAATTTGGTGTTATGTTTACCGTTCAAATACTGTGTAAACTCGTGTAAGAGGCGCACCTTTTTTCCCAGAAATTACAGCCCAAAATGAGGGTGTGCCTCTTACACGAATGTTTTGTGTGTCTTGCTTTCTCTCAAGTTCCCGGAGAGCTGAGTGACCTTAGTGCTCAGCGTTGAGTCATCAAGGGGGAGGGGATCATTCGCTTGCTTGTTTAGGGGGGACGCAGTCGCCTAAAACTTGACAAGGTGAGGGTGTGGGGTGCAAGTGGGGGACAGCAATTGGCCGTGCGACAAATGCAATGACTGGAATTTTCTACCCCCCTTACTCTCATTTTCTGTCATAGGACAACTTTGGGTGACTCAACAGTATGCACCTGCCCTAAGCACCCTATCAGTCACTTTCAGCAGCATTTACTGTGTTTGCTTCTTAGATTACTGTTCTCCTGCAGCTTCTTTGGCAATTTACGAATTTGCACTGAGAATTCTGTGAATATTAACATCTGTGTATACGCTAGCATAGGTCAGTGTTGTTCCAAAATGAACAAGAACCAAAAGTCTTTAACGGCAGTTGAAAAACTTAAAGTTATCAAAGACACTGAGGAAGTAGGAAACCATGATGCTGGACGAAAGCATGATGTGCCAGGATCATGCATTAGAAGATGAAGGAAGGACAAGGTAGCACTATTTCATACCAATATGGACAGAAGGTCTTTTCGGGGAAAATATGCAAGCTATCCCCTTCTTGAACAAAGGATGTCAGAATACATTAGGGGTAGACGACAATTGGTTACACAGTGTCGAAAGAAATGTGTGTTTTGAAGGAGCTTGAAATTGCAAGAGAGATGAAGATAAGCCATAGCGAGTTGAAGGCATTATGGAAGTGACGGCCGAGGGGAACGTTTCCAGCCTCATTTTCACTCTACCCATGTTTACTTATCACTCAACTACGGGCTAACTATTAAAGATATTGACTTTGGGTTTTCTTAGTTTGGTTTGAAAGATATCATTCTAAAAACTGATGCGAAAGAAAAATTTTTATCTCTCAAGGTTAGCGAGGAAACTTACCTGAAATTTGGCTAGCAAAAACTCACTTCTCAGCCAGAAATTTGGAAATCAAAAATGGTCAACCTCAGGCGACATCTTTCTTCAATATGATACGTAAAGAACATCCATCATAACTTGTTTTTGCGGTTGCAATTGTTAAAATGGTGGACCCTTGCTCGCTAAAAATCTATTTTCCTAAACTACGGAGGCAAACCGTGCTGTGATGAATTTCTTTCCCCCTTGAGGAACCCCTTCTGCTCCCTCTCCGGCAACTTTGGGTCTCCCTTCTTTCGCAATTCTAGTATAATGTTTCAACCTGTCCCCCTTCTTCCTAAGAGAATGTAAGATGATCCCACTCCCCTCCCCCAAAAATGTCTCGCGTAATACTTGAATGGCGCCTTAGAAGTCCGACTAGCGTGATCTAGGGAGTAGATAACAAAGTGTCCATGTGCATAAGATGAATAGGCCCTCACACCCTCAACCTCCTGCGACTTTGTCACAGAGGTAGCGGAAGGGGAAACAAATTCGTCACAGCACGGTTTGCCCCCATAGTGACCGAAAAAAGTTTTTTATCGAGCAAGGGTCCACCGTTTTAAAGATTGAGACCTCAAAAATGAGTAACGATGGATGTTCTTTACGTACCATATAGAAGAAAGGTGTTGTCAGAGGTTGACAGTCTCCCATTTTCAAATTTCTGGCTGAGAAGTGAGTTTTTGTTAGCCAAAGTTCAGGTAAGTTTCCTCACTACTCCAGAGGGATAAAAAGTTTTCTTTCACATCTTCTTGTGGAATGATATCTTTCAAACTAAATAAAGAAAGCCCAAAGTCAATATCTTTAATAGTTAACCCGTAGTTGAGTGATAAGTAAACACTGGTAGAATGAAAATGAGGCCTGAAACGCTCGCCTTGGCCGTCACTACCACAACACCTAAAGGCAAGTGCGGGATGGGTACGTCAGTTTTATCAAAGGAATGGTTTTTCCATTAGAAGAAAGATGACTATTTCTCCACGCCTTCCCAAAATGCACGAAGAAAAATTGCTCAGCATTATGTTATTGGCCTGAGATAAGAAAATTTGTACTTAACCCCTTGAGTGGGCGATAAAATTTCACTAATGCATCACTAGGTGGGGCTTTGCGAATTTAAAAGGTGCCATTTTGAAATTTTGGTGATTTATTTATATAATATAATTATGAAATATTAAAAAAATATATACTCATTTCGTTAATTTTTTGGCCATATTTTAGCAAATTAATTGTAAAATTTCTACATTTTTACAACTTTTGCAACTTATCGATTTTTCCTTAATTTGGAGCAGTATTTTACATAATAATGATTATTTGGCTTCTCGGTCACACATAGATCACATTTGAAGAAGAAAGTTGTAAATTCACAGGCGATGCTTGTAGAAAATAATTACGTCATAGGCATTGTACTGCGTGGTTGCATATTTGCCCCTGTCAGCGAAATCCAATCTTTTATCCATTCTCCCGAAATCCTGAAATATTTTTCAAAATATATTTTCAGAGTTCAATAGATTATGAATAGAAATTTTGAAAGTTATTTTTTACCTTCCTCAGTATAGGGAATCCGTGTGATAATTTTAGAAACATGACTCTGTGCACAGCGGCACATCACACTTATGGCAACATAAATATGTTTCCCTGCGCTGTTTGTGTGATAAGCACACCACACGTCGAAATACCACTAGCTCCCGCTCTGTTACCTAGA
Organism: Ceriagrion tenellum; assembly: GCA_963169105.1. Taxonomy (NCBI): domain Eukaryota; kingdom Metazoa; phylum Arthropoda; class Insecta; order Odonata; family Coenagrionidae; genus Ceriagrion; species Ceriagrion tenellum. The sequence goes on along the minus strand of OY720636.1, from coordinate 55,719,400 downwards.
GAAACGTGGGTATCTCCTTCTTCAGAGAAGTCGTCACTCTCGTCACTTGAACTAACTTCATCCTCACTAAGTGCGTGCATTATAGTCTCCTCAGACAGCAATGTTCGCTTCTTTGCCATCGTGGTGAGTGAAATAAAAAACTTCACTTTATATTCCACTCGATTTCGAAGCAATGAAATTCACGAAGCAAAGGTAGAAGTTCCTAAACCTCAGGAACTACAGGAAGATCCACTTGACTTGCAAAAACTAATGTATATTTCCAGAAGATTCAACACCGCAAGAATACAAGACTGCGCGAATCACTGCTTTCAAACTGAAGGAGCCATAAAAACCCAAGATGGGAATAACGGGACTTTTTTCGCACCACAATTTTCACTGTTTTGGGAGTCATGTACAGCAAGTAAGACTGGCATTACAGAGTTCTAAAAAAATCGTTAGGTAGCAGCATACTTCAGCAAGGCAATAGAAAAAAGAGCGCGCATCTATAAGCAAAACGCACTGAGAAATTGAATTTCTCATGAAGCGCGCATACATGCGCGCTCCCCACCGGACGGTCGTTTTAAATCCGCGCATATATGCGCTTATCCCACTTAAGGGGTTAATAGACCAATTTGGTAATGCAGATCAAACACCAGTTATTGCATAATTTCTTCTGCCACAGAGTATATTCGCAATGGATGTGACAGGACATGCGCACGCATGCCGCCGTACTGCAACACCCATCTCACAAGTCAGCCATTTTTATGTAAATCATGCAATTTTTTTATTTTGTCATTAATTGAAGATTTTTGTTGGACCATATTGAAAAAAAAGTTTTAATTCCATAGACAATTATGATTTCTTACAAAATTTGATTTTTTTCAGCTTTTGATCTCATATCTACGCCTTATCGTTTGTTTTTTACGCGGCTGACGCTTGGGTATTCTGCATTTAATGTGTTTGCATACTCGCCCATCATCGCTTACAGCAAAATATAATTTGTAAAAGTTAAATATAGTTTAAAAGACCCATACTCACAGCGACTACAACTTGTGCATTAGGAAAAAGGTGGGGGAAAATGGCATTAAAAATCAGAGCTCGGTGCAACTGTCTGGAAGGCTCTGATAATGGCTGAAAGCTCGAAGTTAGGTCCACAAAATCTCGAGATAGGAGAAAAAAAGCCCCAAAATTTTTCTTCACCTTCAATGCTTAAATATAGGGGTGTGCCTCTTACATGGGTGCGCCTCTTACATGCGTTTATACCGTATCTATTCTATTATTTACAGGATGAATATCTGGAGGTTCCTGCATTTGGTTTATTTTCCATTGACTTCAACACAACTACCACTGGTGCATTTCCTGTTCCTGTACTGCATCCATGGAGTCATTTGAGGGGCGAATTACCATCTGAAAGTTATCCATCTATTGACCAGGTAGAATATTTTTTCACCTTTATTCACAGAGAACTTTGTTCTATGCCTCTGAGTTTGTATGATCTGCAGAAAGACTTTAATCGTTTGGTATTGTTTAAACCTTAACCAATGACGTGCATTTCTTTTGACACAACCAGTGACGTGCGGTCTGGGAGGCCGCAATTTGTTAAATTTTAATAAAATGTTATGATATTTTTAGTGCATGGTTTAAATTTTATGCCCCTCAGCACTATGTCCCCAACTCATTTAATTTTTTAAATCACCAACACTGACCATTTTTTCAGGATAAATTATTATTTGAAATAGGGTAAAAAAAATTTAAATAAAAACAATTTATTATTAGTGTCATAAATCATTAATTTTTATCCATAAGTGAAAATAAGGTCTTAAATATTTAATTAGTAATATTCATTTATATGCACCATTGAAAATAATGCATTTAATACTTTTTTTGATGAAATCTGCAATTGATCAAAATTACGATTTTTTTTCGAAAAATCCCTCACACCTCTGTAATGGCTGTCTTTTCAAATTTTATGTGCATTCTAAGCTGATAGGGTTTTTGCATTTGAGACAAGAAAGAAGTGTTCTGCTTTTTTTCTACATGTAGTCCGCTTCTCTAGCTTTTCATTCTCTTCTCCATATTCCAACGGTAAGTTGAGAATCTGTCCGATACTTCTTCATGCCTGTCTTGGAAGTCTAGGATGGGACGTTCTCCTTCTTGAGTGGGGCCTTACTAGCTCTGCAGCTACCGATTTTATAAAATCAAACCTTCAAATATCTTGTTGTCTTTCTCAGACTGCTAAAGCACAAACAAGTTGACAAAGGCAATATCTAATAGTCTGAAAAACACTGACATTGGTCACCTCCTTTTCCTTCAGCTGGATTAGTAGCTACAACACATTTCATCCAATGTATCTACACCACCCTTGATCGCCTCATTAAATTCTATCATTTCTGGTTTTCCTGACTTGATGTCGTCATTCTCCCTGTGGTGTATTTAGGAAACCAAGCAAACAGCCCTATTTCATTTTGGAACATGGTAAACTAGTCTTGTTAGCCAAGAATCCATACAGTGAAGAACACACTATAAGCCCTTTAGATGGCCTGAACTCATTAGATATGTATTTCCCTTTTATTTTTTCTCATTGTGCCTATGTATGCCAGTCCTTTCCCTTTTCTACCAGCTCAATAGATGTGAACCAATTGTGTCTGCTGTGATGTTTCCATGGGAGTCCATGATTGACTCAGAGAGATGAAGAACAGATTGAGTTGGCTTCAATGATTTTTGGTCTTCCTCTGACAAATCTAACCCATCAGTGTCTTTTCCTGTACATAAATAGGCATTATACAGATTACTGTTTTTAGCATCATTCAAGCACGTCTTGTTCAAACTGTACTTGGCTGACTTGCAGGGGATATACATTTTGAAGTGGCAATGACCCCTGAAGACAATTCAAATTTCATCAATGCCAGTTGTGGTGCCCAATGAATAGCAGCATTGGGAGTTCTTTGTTAGACAGTGCAATACTAAATCAGAAATCGGAGTCACCGCTTCAGTTTCGTATCGGCCATTCTTTATGCATGATTATCTAAACGGAAACTCGTGAGATGAGTGGAGGATTTTCTACCCTCTGTGTTATGGCATTTCCCGAAATTCCGCTCCACACATGTCAGGCGTGTGTCCTTGAGTCAGACGACTGCAAGAAAGGAGCACGGTGAGCACAAACGGGCATTGACATCACATGGACTTGGGCAATAAACAGAGGCTGGCAGGAGTCACCCAGATTTTCCAACCACTAGCAAAACTCCAAACTGAAGGGTTTTCCAAGTTATTGTGGTATAAAACTAGCCGACAAAGATCATAAAAAAATATGTTTCTCATGAACCTGGCCGTAACGGCACTTACAGTGCAATGTTTTACTCCCGGTTTTTCCCTGGCCCTTTTCCATTTCTTCTGGCTGTAAAATTCGTTGTTTTGATGCACGTATCCCAAAGACTAAACAAGAGGTCAATTACCCAAAGAAGAGCATAAATGAATAGCACAAGCGAGGAGTGGGCGTTAGCTATTTCTGGATTCAAAGTCATTCTCCCATCATACGAGACCAACCTGCATATTGCTTACAAGAAGTACAGGCATAATAACACAAAAAGAGGCAATTACTGTGGTTTTATAATAATTGTTAACAAAATCTCTTATGTTTCTCATTGTTAGGACTAGGAGCGTGACATTTCTAAAAAGAGCAGAAGTTTTTTATTATGCGAAAGTCATCAGCATCATCTTGAGTAACCGTTCTATCTTACCGAATGTTTACCATTGCAGTGGTCTGTCAGACCGCATGTCACCGGTTAAGGGATAATATTGATTTATATTCTTGAAAGATAGTCTTAAACATATATTCAAATAACCATGAATTCCTGTTTTTCACGTTGAGTCAGCTGACTTGATAGCTATATTGTAGAATGCAGGGCCTTAATGTCTCTTAATTCATTTATTTAATTACTGTATTTGACGGCATATAAGGTGCACCTTTTCTTCAGAATAATGGATCAAAAAATCACCCCTGAGTCTTATATGCAAAGGTGAACTTTTCCCAAGACTAATGTTAATTCAATAAATATCCTCTTGAACTGAATTTTTTTCTCTAGTTCTTCTTGTATTGTACTGTTTTCAGGTATGTAGCTTACATTTCATAAACATTTTTCATTACAAATTGATCTTGCTCTTTGTTATTTACCTAAATTCTAAAATATGAAATGATGACCTGTAGTAAAAATTTTTCCTTTCAATGGGCCTGTCAAAATAGGGGTGCATCTTTTATGCAGGTATTTTCACAAATTGGTCTAAGTTTTGATAACTTCAGTTTCTAGGTAATGATGGTGCCAGCAAGTTGAGATTTTCCATTGCAGAGGGAGTAATTAAGTCGCAAACATACCTTGGAAGTCTCCTTAATAATGGTGTGGGAGATTGCGTAACTTTACCAAGTGAAAATATTTCTACACTGCCTCCTTATGAAGCTCTTGAAGTGCTGAGAAAGTCATGGGTTGACATTGATATTAGGCTGGAGAAGTTGTTAGAGTTGCTGAAAGAGTCAGTTAAGACAAGAGTCAAAACTCAACCAGGATTATGCAAAAATTGCTTAAAGGGTATGTTTGGTGATCCTGTTTTTCATATAAATGTGCATAATTTCTTGCAATACTCCTTGTGTTAATGTGCTGGTACATGCAAGCTGTATGCAAGTTATGTTTTTTTCCTTCCTCATCGTCTATGGTCAGTAATTCAAATATTGGTTTGCTGAAGCTCTCAACTACACAGTTTTTCTTTGTGAATACTTATTTTCTCCTGTTGATGCTTCCCAAAAATTGGCCAATGTACAACTATTGCCATTGTCAACATTTCATTTGCCTTGCTGCCACATTCTATTACTTAACAAACTGTGGTAACAGGCCTATGCTTGAGATATCCTTATGAATCAAGGTTGTAAAATAGTGGTTATTGTGGTAAATTGAAACATTTATGGAATTAAGTGTTAGGTCAGACTTAATTGTCTTTGCCTTGGTATGTGGTGTTTAAATATTTCCTCTTAAATCTTTACTGATACCTTTCCTGGGGGGAAGTCTGTTGCTTGTTAAATGTCAACAAAAATATGTTGTCTTCCATCGGGCATTTATGAACATTGGCAAGTTCATTAACCCAATCTTTCTCAATAAATAGTTAACAGTCATTGGAAGATCAACTACTAAGATTTTGATCTGACTCTATTAAGTAAATTATCTTTGTGGGTGCCAATTAAATGACATAGTTGTGTAGAAAAGCGAATGGTGGAGGTAGAGGTCACATACTCGACCATAGTGGCTTACATAGAGTTTATGTAATGTCAAGAGGCGACAATACATTTATGTACTCGGAACAAGGGCCTAACTCTCAAAATCCCCTAAATAGTTGACTTTTGAGAAGGATGAAGTTTATGGACTCTCCAATGTTAATGGAGGCCATGAAGGAGAAAATTACTTTTTGTGAAACTTAACTAAAGTGAAAGATTTGCCAGCCTGAAGTCTTGAACCAGGTAAAAATTTAATTATGCTGTGCATTATTAAATTTGATATGTGTTTATGAAAAAATATCTGCTTTATTAACATCTGTTATGATGCATATGTATTATTCATAAAGTTTTTAAATGAAATTTTCCAGTACCAAAGTTGAACATCTGTTATGATGCATCTTGTATAATTCTTAAGGTTTTTTAGTCAAATTTTCCAGTTTGCATTTATTGAAAATTGCCATGCTTTTCTAGTCATTCATGGATGTCCATCATAGTATTTTCCTCAAACAAACTTACAATCGAAGGTGATATCAGCTCACTGTCATTTACTGAAAGTGAATTTATGATAGACTTGAAAATCATGAATGTTGTAACCATGATAGGAAGTAAATTTGCTGGGAATACTGAGACATTTTTAAAAATTTCATTATTATTTTAGGTGTTGTGAATGTTAAAAACAGTGATATTTCCTGTACACATCCCAAGATCTGTGTACTCTTTTCTGGTGGAATAGATTCAACTGTACTGGCTCTTTTGGCTGATCACTTTGTGCCAGAAAATGAATCTATTGACTTGCTGAATGTAGCCTTTGCCAGAGAAAAAAGTGAAGGATCAGACAAGGCATTTGACATTGCTGGTAAAAATCCATTAATTTCTCCTGTTTTTAATATTTATTAATTGCTTAGATTTTTTATGCATGATTTTAAAGATTTTTATTCCAAAGAATATTCAGTCTTAACTCAAATCTAAACAATTAACTCTTGATTAAACATGCCAATGATTGTGTCATGAAGCACAGATAATCAGGAACTGAGATTGCCAAAAAACACAGAAAAGGTGGTGGTGTGTAAATGGATTTTGCAATTGAAATTGTTTGAAAAAAGTATTTAAAACAATGAGTGGCTGAGCCAATTTTGGCAAGACAAATGAATGGCAATTTCAAGTAGTGCTTGAATATTATAGGAGCTTTCCATTCAATGCGTTGAAGTCAACACAGATTGGAACACATTGGTGCACACAAGGAATGATAAATAGAGCTATATGCTGTTTGACTGAAGTCAACGTGAATATTTATAGTTTCTAAATTTCATGCTGGTGTGGTTGCCCAAGGAATCTCTTTACATTAGAGCCAGGGGAAAAAACAACTATGTATCTGGTGAAGGGCATGTATCACTTGTACTGATTCATATATTTCATTCGGTTTCAATAAAAATAATTCAGTGTATGTAATTAATGAGTCATTTTGTGCTGATGATGCACATTAAAAAGGAATGTTATTTGCATAACCTAAATATAATTATTTGCTCATCCAATATGAGGTAAAATATATATATGTCCAGACTAGAGGAAGCTGGGCAAAGGAAGGAATGGGGAAGTATGAATGATGCAAATTATTTATATTTAAACAAATGAGGAATGAACTGGATTAAAAGTAGAATTCATGGAACAATCATTCAAATTCAATCGCTCTATTTATCATTCCTTGCACCAATGTATGCTTGAAGAACCTAACCTTTGTTGGGCATGATGTAGTTTACTTGTCTTGTTCCCCTTCACATATATAATAACTAATATTTCTGTTTGCTGATTGAAAATTAGAAAATGTAATGGATTCATCCCAGAAAGAGAGAAGGAAGAATTATTCCAGAAAAGAAGGTCCAGCTGTAAAATTTCCTGGTGAACATGCTTTTGGTGATGTTCCTGATAGAATTACTGGAAAACAAGCTTTGTCAGAGCTGGCATCACTTTGCCCCAACAGAAAATGGAATTTCATTGAGGTAATGGGTGCAAATGAATTTTGTACTTAATTATAAGGATGATGATGTCTGAAAATACCCAACTATCTATACCTACCTTAGAAGTCATAGGTTTATCATATTTCTCTATGCATCTTGTGTAAATAAATACTGATACCTTACTGCTCAAGCTTGTCTTTCAGGACGGTATCTATTCTGAAATAAATATAATATGTGATTATTCTCAAACTCAAGGCTGTCCTTGGCTTATGGCAATGGTGTGTGTTCTCAGCATTTTTAACAATCATTGTCATATTTCTTGGTTTATATAGTCCTCATGGAAATGATATACCAAAACTTTGGAGTTCAGTTTACACATATATCTAAGATACAGCTATATGGTCTGTTTATGAATACTAGTTATGTCAAAACTATTGTCCCTATTGTGTTTGGCTTTTTTACCAGTCTGTGTTCACAATTTATTTTGAAGGAAAGAAATCATGAGAAATGTTAATTTATTAATATATTCTCTCCAATTTCAATTACAGATTGATGTCACTGTGCCAGAATTAAATGGCATACGTCAAGAATTTATATCAGATCTAATCCATCCATTAAACACTGTCCTAGATGACAGCTTAGGCTGTGCAATGTGGTTTGCAGCCCGGGGTTGTGGAACTCTGTACTCAATTAAAGGGGCTGATGGCATAGAATCCTTCAGTATTGCAGAAAACTATACAACACCTGCTAGAGTGAGTAAAGAACTCGTGGGCAAAGTTTTTTTTTACTCTTTCTATCAATTTCAATTCCAATATGTATGTTTAAGTAAAGAGAACAGTGAAAAGGGAAAGTGAGTGAGGTTTCTGTGAACAAAGGAAGCTAAGGCCTTTATTGGCTACTTACTGTTTTCACCAGGTAAAGATTTCTTCTTATTAATTTGTGGCATCCAAGGTATAAATTGTCCTGTCTTTATCAGTTGTTGTGCACTTTTCTACATGGTCTATATTTTTCTCTGTCCTCTTATAAAGTTTGTGGCAATGTCACCTAATGATCAGGTAACCTTCAATGACTCCAGTAGAATACATTTTCTCTTTCATAGTTGTTTCTTCCTTGAGTACAGACATTTTTCTTTAGATGTATGAAGCCTGTCTTCAGATATCAATGTGTGATAAGGAGAACAATGTCAACTGTAGCTTTGGCTCCTGAAGACGATGCTTGAAGCATTTCCTTAACACCTGTCTTTGTGGACACATGCCTGTGAAAGCATGTCTTGAATTTCTGTGGAAATTGGTGGTTAGAGGAATCATGGATGGAGACTAGGTATAATATTTAAGGATTGGTTGAGTGCATTTCAAAAGTATGCTTGTATTCAACATAGGTTGCAATCCTCGGAAATGGTGCTGATGAACAGTTAGGGGGATACTCCCGTCATAGGTCTGCATTAGAAGATGGAGGATGGTCCTCATTAGCAACAGAAATGGCAAGACAGGTATGGCAATCAATTAAGTTTCATGCTATTAGAACACCATATTGCATAAAAATGCTTCATTAACTGACTTAAGACTGCAAAGTCAAACATTGCAATGGCTGATAATCAGGAATATCCTGTTTGTTGGGTTGGTGATGTAAATTTGCAATTCCCAGTAAGTGTGTACTAGTATCTGTTATGTTGTGAATAGTTCACATTTCCATTTCCAGAAGCCTCATATAGAGATTTATACCATGATATCAATATTTTTTTACTGAATTTATCGTAAGAAATCCTTTAATTGGACATAATTATGTTGCACTTCCTTTTGTGCTGGCCAACTGATTTACTAGAAATTATTTTTCTTTGATTAGGTACAGAATTTACCTAGCAGAAATATGGGCAGGGATGACAGAATATGCTCTGACCATGGACGCCAACCAAGGTTTCCATTCCTCGATGAAGCTGTGGTGTCATATCTAACTTCATTACCTCCATGGGAAAAGGTGGCTGCTCATGTTTTTACTTTGAAGAAAAGGAGTAGTGCTATGTTAGGGAGGACTACTTTGACTCTGAGGCCTGGTGTTGGTGACAAAGCACTTCTGAGGCTTTTGGCTCTCAAGCTTGGCTTGAGAAGTGTGTGTACCTTCCCGAAAAGAGCTATGCAATTTGGAACTCGGGTTGCTAAATTGGAAGCAGCTGGTAAAGAAAAGGCAAGTGATATATGTGAAAGGCTTAGGCTCTGAATACATTTCTTTTTATGGTTGTTGAATTTTATTCTTTGATGAAGAGAAAGATGTAAAAACCTTTTAGGCTTTCTAAGTAAGGCCCTTCGAATGGGAAGCCAGTTGTCTAGTCGCATCATTCACTGGATCCTGATTTTATGCATACAATAAGTTTCTATATGCATACAATTCTTTTATTGATGACCATTTATTTTGACTGACCGAATGGACCGGACGTTCCATATAAGTTGGTCCTTCCATTCAATCCATGGACTTGTTCCTTTGGGAACTTTCATTTGCAAACGCAACACTCTTACAATACTCAAAGCTTCCTCGTCAGAAGAGGGCTCCCACCCACCATTCCTTTATCATGCCTTTCATTACTTACCATTAGAGATAGTTGATTTCTAACACAGTCGGGGGCGGATCCAAGGAGGAAATTACCCTCCCCTCCTAATGAGGGTTTGTGGGAAAAAGAAAAAGCATTGGATTTGATAGTAAAGTTCATTGTACCAGCAACTGAATGGTACAGATAAGTGAGGAAAAAATCTTTTGTGTCTGTCGAGCAAGAGCTGTGTTCTTTGGTGATTTGTTCTTCGAGCATTTCGAGATGGGCTGCTGAAGATGCCCAAGGCAGCATCCGATGGGGAGGGAATGGATCACAGCTGAAGCTTTGGCCATCGCACTTTTGTCTAACCAACGTTTTTTTCAAATCTACTTCCCACATCCAATCATGAATAAGGAGTGCCTGGCGACCATATGTGAGTCAGTCACATCGTTTGAAACAGCCTCTCCTGACCACTTGAAAAAGCTCACTTTTATAATAGTTGGCATGGATTAACCCACGGTATTTATTAGGTTTGTAAATTGTTGGCTGTGAGCATTTGGGCTCTTGTGTGTTCTCATTCACTCATTGCCATGCTTAGGTACAATCGTATCCCTTGATAGTGTGAGTTTGTTTTGCTCCATTGATCAGATTGCCTTTACCTCCACAGCAAGGGTGCCAGCTCAAGGGTGTCCATTTTGTTTTATTGCATGGCCAGATTAATAATTTTTGAAAGGACTATGAGAATTTTTGATTTGCTGGAGTTTTCCAGAGTTATACCTCCACGAAACCTATACAATCACCTACTTTACGCAAGTAATGCAGAATTTACTGTTGAATGAGTCACAAGCATGCAGAGATCCGTGAAGATAGTAGGATACTGCAGCTGAGAGGAGATGCATCAAAGCCAAACAATTTTTGAAATAACTATATGCCCAGACACAATCTCGAGTCTTAAGTACAAATTTTCAAGACGTCTCTGTGCAATATTACATCATGACAATATTGGTATGACCGCTCTCTCTTTGTTATGACCTCCCCTTGTCATTTTTCTTCCTTATGTAGTCACTCGTGTAGCTCCGAAGACGCGAAAATTAAAGAAAAAAGTGATACTCAAATAATACATTATATTATGAATCAATATATGATGAAAAAGAAACACCAACGGCGTGAAACTATAACGTATGTGTGTAACATTTTCAAGATGTCTCTGTGCATAATTACATCATGACAATATTGGTATCACCGTCCTCTCTTGGTTATGACCTCCCCTTGTCATTTTTCTTCCTTAGGTAGTCACTCGTGTAGCTCCGAAGACGCGAAAATAAAAAAAAATGTAATACTCAAATAATACATTATATTATGAATCAATATATGATGAAAAAGAAACACCAACAGCGTGAAACTATAACGTATGTGTATATTTTTCATCCCATGTTACCAGTGATGAGGCTCCTGTAAAAATAATTCAAGTATTAAAGGTTCCTAGAATTGGTTTCAATCCTTGTCTTTAGATAGACTGCCGGTAACTAAATCTCACCAAGATACAATCCATCATTGAGGTGGTAAAGAGGTACCAAATAATGTTGATTTTAGTACACTCACTAAAATTATCAAAAAACAAGTGAACCCCTTCGAAAAATTCAGTTCTTAACCTCTGCTTGATTTAACAGGTAACCTCTACTGGAGTACGCATGTTTTAGAAATATTAACCAGAGTCCAAAAAATGATTTATTGGTTGAGATATTAAAGGGAACATCTACCTTCCTCTGTTTGGGAGATTCGAACTACGTAAGTCTAACTAAATACTCTACGTTAGCCCCCTTTTCCATCCACGTTTTTTATCCATTCTGTCGCGGACAAACAACCCGATATATGCGGGATGTATCCTAGTTGCGCAAGTGTATTATTTTTTATTATTATTTAAGTATTACACGGGGTAAGTTTTGTGCGATAAGAGGCCTATTGGCCGATGTGCGGCCATTTATGCTGTATGGCAGAACGGGTATTTTTCAGCCTTTCAATTTAGCTCATTTTTTATTTTGATTTTTTAGCTATGCATCTAATGTATCAATTCTTGAAGATTCTCAATAATAATTTTTTCCTTCTAAGGGTGACAAAAATTCTTACGCGTCGGGATGGTCAGTTTTTAAGTCGGAAGCTCGCGGCATCCTAGGCTAAGAGGGGACGGAGGATATCGGCGTGCAACAACACCACCCGGTATCATTTAATTTCAAGGGGCTGTCTTGGTGCTGAAAGCAAAGAATTAGAAAATACCAAATTGCTACGACGCTGCCGTGGCGATGTCCCCATCCCGATGAATCCTCAAGTTTGTTCTTGCGCAATAGGTGTTGAGCCGCTGGAAGTCTCGTCATTTTTACTACGTTCTTATTAATTCGCTTTCTTGTTTGTTTGTTTGTCCTTCCGGGCAAGATCTTGCAACTCAAATTTAACCCACTTCCCGATTAGCTATCGACTTTATATTTTCAGTACAGATCAGATCCAGATCACAATGCATTCTTACGCTATATCTAACTCTTCAGAGGCAATATGAGCCGCTCTTTTCGACAATTTACATTTGTATTAATCGCTCTGCTGTTTGATTTGACAGCCATTTCCTCGCGTTGCGAGGTGGCCCAGGGAAAGGAACTGGCCCCTCTACCCTGCATGTGTGAAACTCACACGCCTTTGGCTTAGTCTGAGGTGAGCTCTACCCTCATCTACCCCAAACCAACCTTCGGGTTGAAGCACTGATTGAGTGAGTGAGCCATTTTACCATGTTTTTATTAAGTCGTTTTCTTGTTTGTTTGTTCTTCCGACTTGCCACCCAACGAAAAGATCGCGAGCGGAAGGCGACTGCTACTCGAAATCGAAATGAAAGCGATCAAATTTCTCACCTTGCTAAAGATCGAAAGCGAAAGTTCTTAGCTCGAGTGAATGAGTCTCCGGATGCCTATGTTTCTCGCCTTGCAGCGGGAATACGCTGCAATAATCCTTTGTACAAGGACTTGTACGAGGACGCGCATGGACGTCCGTTACATTCCTCCGGAAACACCGGAGCAGCCGCAACGAGAAGAAACTGCAGAAATAAGGAAAGTGATAATAATATAGTGCATATAGGACACCAGGACAAGGTAGGTTGGCAAGATGAAGAGTTGAATTTCTAATTAGGGGTTGTATACAAGCTCAGAGCTTCCTCTGCAAACACGTTTTTCTTTAAACTAAAAAGAAGAAAAATATATAATACAATACATTAAAAAATTAATCTAAAAAAACCACACTTTTATTTAAACTCAAAAGAAGAAAATAAACCACCCTGCCTTGGGCCAAGGTCCCACGATTGAATTTTACAGATAAAAGACTACATGATCAAAACCAAAATCGTGGTGCGCATCAATTTCAATATCTTGAATCAAATTCTTTCTCTGTAAAATTCATTACAATAGTACAACTAAAATCTCAAATATATGATGATGAATTTATATCACTCCACTGTCAAATGTAAAGCGTCATAAAATTTGCTTCAGAGTTGGAGCATAATTCTAATACTTATGACATTTCATATACCTTTACGACAATACGATTTTAAAAGAGACAGGAGATGAACATGAGAGAAAAAACAGACAACTCGATTCCTTAAAGCTACTTCTGGGGAAGTCACTTAATCATCAAGGCAGCTCAGGGCTCCATAATAAATAGGTATTGAAATTGATGCGCACCACGTTTTTGGTTTTGAACATGTAGTCTTTTATCTGTAAAATTTAATCGTGGGCCAAGGCAGGTTGGTTTATTTTCTTCTTTTTAGTTTCAATAAAAACGTGGTTTTTTAGATTAATTTTTTAATCTATTGTATTTTTAAGGTTATATTTAATATTATTAATATATATACGAATAAATAAATCTCTTCATATCCGGTAGAATGACTTCCAAATTTTTTCATTTTCTTCGTTTGACTAGGTGCCGAAAAGGTTTTACTTATTGCTTTCGTAATAATGCCCATCAATGAATGCGGCACTGTAGCATCAGTAGACCAAACTACTGTAGGAAAATTACAATTTTTTGGATATTTGTAAACCGCATAACATCAGTAAATTAATTCATTTACACATGTCATACAGGGGATTATTGTTTCCCGGATACCCGGGGGAAAATGATCCTATTGTATAAAATGAATAAATGGATTAATTCACTGTTGTTATAAGGTATTAAAAATTCCAAAAAATTGTCAATAGCAGCTAAAACGACCTTAAAAAAACACATATAGTTTTTTCCTCATAATTAACCTTTTTCGCACTATAAATGTTAAATATGTTTTAGAGGGATCATCTTGCCATGGTCTCTTCTACTCACCATGCATGTGTTAACTTTAACTGGTTTGGTTAGCAGTGAAGTATTTCACTGCTAACAAACACATTATATATTTAGATTTAGAATATGGCCTTAAAAGCATTGTCTAGAATGCACTTATGTACCGGAGTCTTTTGTATCTACGAAACTGAATTCAATCGCTGCCCTCTTGGTTATCGGTACTCACTGTAAATATCATGCCTCACTCTTCTACTGCGCGCGAAATCGAATGCTACTCGCCTCTGTGAGCCGTTCGAAAGAAATTTCCCATTTGCAGTCCCTTCATTAACTTCAGGAGCGAAATAATAAACCTTTTCATCTCGCATTTTCATTAAATAAACTGTTCATCTCGCCACAAAGAAATTGCAGCTTCAAAATGCTCTGTATTTACGCACACTCTGCTCATAGGTGCTGAATAGTATTTACAAAATTCTGGAGCCCAAAATCCGCAAATGTTGTGATACCTATCCTTTCGCATGAATGTATCCCGTTCATGTTGTGATACATTTGTTTGCAAGTTAGTAAAACTAAACCCTTTCACTTGATAATTATTTCACCTTCGCCACGCACCTAAAGCCTTCACGGAGTATTTCTACGATTATCACTAAATTCTATTTTTAAAATCCCTTACGTTGAATACCTTTATTTCATCAGAAAGCGTATTACCTTGTTTTCTCCCTTAACTGCAAAATATTTCTTGTTCCGGGAAAAATTTCTTGATTTTCCCAGTGAAATTGAGACAACACTTATTGGATTTTAGCAGTACAAAATTATTTGGATGCCGGCAAATACGGTTATCTGAGAGTAGTGACCCTGGTTATTGGGTCATCACAAGTGAGTGACGGGTATTGGAGAATAAAGAGAGGCGTACAAAGGCACGTAATTCGTTGAATGTTTCTTCCTTTCCGTTCTGGCATCTCCTCGACTATATCCAAGCGTCACCAGATCACGGATTGAATAGACGGAGAGGAGTTGATCAGCCCGTTATTAATTAAGATCAATAAATTGCAAATAGGCATAATAGAAATATACAGGCATAGTTGAGAGTCAATATAAGGTGTAACACATAAGATTCACGAATTTCACGCGCGTGTACACACCCATATCCTCATACAAAACTTTCTAATTTCCCCTCCCCAAGATTCCTCCCTGGTTCCACCCCTGATAACAGCATTGACTAAAGCTTTACAATATGAGTACCTATCAATATTTTTATGTAAACCGACGCGTACTTATGTATAATTCGGTTTCCTCGTGCCAAGCCCGTCAGCACAATGCCCGCTCTCATTTCTACCCAAAGATATATATCCAGTTTTGCCAGAGGTAACATTGGCTTAGCGCACACTACATCACGTAGATCTACATCTACACACTACCCTGCGAGCCGCCCCATGGGCGTGTGGCAGGAGGTGTTAGGTTACCCGCCGTGTAAAGATGTAAGGTTTTCGGAGGTGAAATGGTGACGTGTATTATGGAAAAGTATTTAGTGGAGCTCAGTTTTTATTGTAGTCGCTTATTGCGCGCGGAAAGAACGAGTTTTTGTACCTGTCTGTTCGGAAATGTATCTGTCTTATTTTATCGCCTCTGTCAGACGTAGAGATGTAGTGAGGAGTCACGATAATATTCTCTGTGTCGCTCTGGATTTGTGAGTTTCTCAAGCAAGCTTAGCCTAGCGTGTAGCCTCCGAGTCTCTACGGGCTCCCACCTTAGTCCCTCTATAAGTTGTGAGACACCATATGTCCACTCGTAGCAGTTTTTAAGCAGTAGAAGTGCTGCTTTTCTTTGTATTTTATTATTTTTTTTGGTTAAATCTTTATAACCAGGGTCCCAAATGCTCGCGGAATATTCGAGGTGTGGCCTAATCAGAGCGAAGTAGCATCTCTCTTTTACTTTTTCATCCTAGGACCTATCTATCATAGGCTAAACAAAACCTATTTTCTTAAATTCTGTGCCGCATATGTTTGGCATGTGTGTTTCCCAAGATATATCAGAAGTTAAGGTAATTCCAAGATATTTTACTGTATCTGAAGAGTTTGTTTACTCCACCCACAGTATAGGTATGGCTTTGTGTGATGGCTTTCGCAGAAAGTGAACTGTGGTATATTTATTACTATTTAATTTTAAGCACCGCTTATGGGGTGGTGCCAAGGATGGGTTTAGAAGAAGATAAGTGTAATGAATACGCTAAAACCTGTCCATATTGATTTGATAACTATTCGCCTAAGTAGAATGAATGGAAAATTCAATACAAGACGCAATATACCGTAAACGGTGAATGTCATAAATCCGAATATACAAAGATAAGTCATCGTGAGATTCTACTAGCCTGAGTTCTTGCTTCTCTGAAACTTAGGTACTTTATCTTTCCTTTTCCTAGACGCTCACGTTACTTCTCCCTTCGTTGAGGCGGGAGCGCCGAACAAGCGGAAAACCAGTAAATTTGAGTTAAAAAATTTCTACTCCTGCAGTTGCTACAAATAAAGGCGGAGAAACCTTACTTTTACTTAGGTCTCCATTCAAACGCGATGAAATGAAAAAGGAGTCGAAAACAGCGATGAATTTTGAAAAAAATGAGGGAAAGGCGAGGCGAAGGTTTTGTCTCTTTCAATCTTCCGCAACTTATAAAGCTTCCGCGTATGTGAAAGTCTCTCGATTTTTGCTCGGTTTCCGATCATTTTAAGAAAAACGACGTCTTTTCATCAGTTTTCTTGTTGTGGCGTCGTAACCATGATGGGTACGACGTTCTTTTTCGTTTAATGCCATGAGACAAATGTATGCTCGTAGAGTAAGTCGTGAGCTCTTGGGATGCATGAAAAGTTTTTTCGTGGAATGCTAGTTTAATGAACGTGAAAATTGCAATACTATAGTCAAATGAGATTACAATGCTTGCTGTCACCGTTGATACCTCTATATTTTCCTGCTTATAAAAAACCCGATGTAGATTCAACGATACCATTCAGTCTGTTAAAATGCCCATCGTCTTTTTCTCTTGAGATAAATATTCTATATTTGTGCCGCATGTATTGGAAATTCTTATAACATTTTCTTTTATGCAAACTTGAGAGCATAGCTATATTAGATTTAATTGGGCTTAGAGCAAAACGTACATTCTTAATTTTAGTTTTGGAATTAAGAATCAGATAGAAGCCTCGTAAGTATGGCATGTAGTTCATTTATTACAACTTCACGGAAACTTGAAATAATGAGGAAGGCAGTCTTACATGTAGAACAACAGAAAACCTCTTTCCGACACATTATAATGGGTTTGTACAGTAAACGTTACCGTATCAGGCTGAACTTGGGGTAAATTGTCAATATACATGGTGAATAAAAAACTCCTTTCCACAGATTTATTGACTGGCACAACGCGTTTCACCACTCCGTGTCATTCATGTGCACATGGGTGAGACGAGTCGTGCCAGTCAATAAATCTGTGGACGATTACTAAGTGCTTTTATTCATTATCGGTTTGTATATATTGGCTCTGGTTCACATAACTAAACAATCTTTCATCTATGTCTAGTAAACTCTTAAGACAAATATTTGTCGTTCCCGAGTATCGGAATTCTAGGCAAGGAGGCCTCACATAGTGGAACTAAGGGGCCAATTATCCAGGAAAATTGGGTGAATTTGCGAAGCATGACACGCAAAGTGGGCTAGTTATGACTGGGAATCGTGGGAAAATTGATTGGAACTTAAGGAAATGTATCTCGCGAATTCCAACCTCTTTATTCATAACTCACACTCCCAAGTACTGTTTAGTGTACCATTTGCAAATTGGCGATGCATGACTTCTCATACGTACCGAGCAGAAACAAAGATGGGCCACACGTTTCAGAGGGGTGAAAGGGCAGTAACTGCGCTATAATGTACCCAAGAAAAATATTACAAAATTCATTTTGTACGTGTTGCGATATTTACTTCATAAAACATGTATCATTTATCTTTCATTTATGCTAACCATAGTCATTGGCACAATAGAAAATGATAAACTTGTGGAAGAGAAAAAAAGTCCCGCATTACCTACCCCGTCCGGTGATGAAACCTTGATCAACCCATACCAGAAACGTGTGGCTTCTAATGGAAAACATTCATAGGGTACGTGCCACTCGTTCCCTCCCCACCATAGCTATTCCTCTTACTCTCGGGCACGATAATTAAACCGAAATGTTTATTCTGACGTGTGGCAGCCGAGATTGACTAGCTGATGGGAGCGATTGTTATGGGTAACCGTCGAAGACGCCAGCCAAGGTAATTGAGAATGTCCTTTTCATGCGAGAGCCCGGGGGAAGACCTGAAAAAGACGCAATTTCTTCCACTCTCCTTTTCTCACACCCCTCCCAACAGAAATTTTCAAAGTCGTCTCAACGCGCCACAGCATTAAACGCCGCGAGGAGGGTATGGGAGCAAAGGAACACCCAAGTCTGTGGTGTGGGTGACACAACTTAGAGCGTTTCCTGTTCCCGTGGCGGAGAGAGGGGAGACGAAATTAATTTTCTTCGTCAAATGAGAAGGAAGTTGGATAAAAGAGGGAGGAGAGGGGGGAGGGGTCGGTCGAATGAAGAAGGGTGCAAGGAAAAAGGGCGATAATTATAAAAATGAGGAAGTTTTAAGGTGGCTTGGGGGAGGAGGAGGTGGGCTCGGTGGTGGTCCTGGATCTTTGACAAGGGAATGATTCAAAGGCGGGTGAACGGAAGAATTTTGGAATCCGAAGGAGGCTGGGCGGATCAAAACAAATGAGAGATCCGCAATTCTGGTTCATATCGCATTAAAATACTGCTACCTTAGACAAAGAGTGAGAAAGGGTTTGCAAATCAGTTTTCTACCGTACTTTAGCTAGCTAGGCGGAAATATTTCTAAACATATATACTGTTTTGTGCATGAGCTTTGTGAGTCTACTCCCCGTTTTTTTCCACTAAACAGCAGTAGTTACGATAGAGCTTTTAATTTATCTCCATTTAAGAAGCCTCATTTACCAAAACATCTACTTGTACCAATCCTGCTCTCAATGATGCAAGTATAGGATATTGATAAGTGTTGACTGTTAGATACGAAAATTTTACTTTCACTGATGCAGTTTTTATTGATTTCTCTTCTCAGGGTCGGCTTCACATTTTAAAACCCATTTATTGGCGTAAGGTTGGCTTAGGGTCGCTTGAGCGAAATAGTTCCCTAGTTAAAATGGAGACCATATTCAAATTATACATTTTAATTTCAGCATCTATAGTAAACATATATTAAATACTGCAGTATTAATGATGTAATAATATACTTTTATATGACTGAAATTATAAGTAATTATATAAAAATATCTTTATAAGTCTATAACTTGACTCATTTTTCCGCGCGCTACGTTTTTAACTCCTTTACAAAGGAAGGTTTTTTGTGATCCAGAAGAAAATACTGCAGTGACAATGTGATTTATTTACACAAATAGGTGAGAAAACCTATGAACTACGCCCTGTTAATTTTTGACTTGATCTAGATGTTAGAAAGTCCTAATTTTTAAATAAGGTCCCTCTGGAGTGCATACACATACTATTTCCCATATAAATGGGCGGGTATTATTCGTCAAAAATCTCGGGAAGTTGTGCGGTAAGGGGCTTATATTTTGGTACCTTTGAAAAGTTGAGATATTTTTCTTTACATTGTGACCAAATTCATTGATTTCTAGGTGAAACGATATTTTGCTCTCTTTTTGATCTTTTTGATTTGAACTTTAATCTGACAACGACACCAGATGGTGTAGAAGAATGAAGGGAGGAGACGACGTGAGAAAATGATTGCGATAATAATATGTCACGCGGGGGAACCAAAAAAGAAACTTTTTTATATGCTCTCTTCCGCCGTTGTGTTTCCCTCGTTCCCTACAGCATTGCCGTTCATATCGCGGTGTAGCGGAGGACAATTAAGGCGCAAGATTAGAATGAGGAGGAGAGACTGGCCGCGTTTGAAGCGAAGAAAGGTAGGACCCGGAATCCTTACGAGTGTGATTGCGCTGCACCGCAAGGCACACGCGGGGAAATGGGGAGTCGGTAGAGGTAATTCGGCGATTTCGCATGCCTACCTACGTCGCCCTCGGAGACCCCGGAGAGGTGAAGTCCTCCGTGGGTGCGTCGATGTGCGCGCACGATTTCGAAAGCGCATACGATCCCGCGCCGTATGAGTTGGATCACTCGATCTCGTATATTCAAATAAGGAGACGCGAGCGGAAAATACACAAAGTGTTCCGCTCATCCAGAGCTAAGAAAAAAATGTAGGAAAAAGTTTCGGTAGCTCTAATGCAGATTCGTATAAATCAAGTGATCTTTCCCGCCCGAGAAGAAATAGAGTTTAATGTTACAGGGAAATTTTAAACTGATCTCCGTTACATTCATATTGATCATTGTTTCAGCACCAATTCTGGGTCACAGTCATAATAATCAATAAACTAGTTCAAAGGAATGGTTTTTTGCGTACATTCTTGGTCTTACAACCGCCAGAGTTGATGAAGACTGAGATGGGAAAAGGAAAAATGAATAGTACACTTGAGTGCCATAATTAATCAAATATATTATATATATAAGCGAGTTCTATACAGCCGTCGGCCGTCTCTCGCATCCTCTTCTCCAAGCCTCCTTGTCTCTCCAGTCTTCATTCTCTAATTGCCTCCTTGTCATATCTTGGGTGACTTGCTTTGTCCAGTCTTCTGGTGGTCGTCCTCTCTTCCTCCTTCCGGGTGGTTGCCAATTTAATATCTTTTGTGGCCAACGATGAAAGAAATCTAGATGAAAGTAATATAAACGGAAAATACATTATAGCAATAAAAAATCTTTATAAAAACCTAGAAACAAAAGTAAAAATAGGAAGTCAATTATCTCCGTCAATTAAACCCAATAAAGGACTATGTGGGATTTTCTAAGAAGAAGCAGCAGAAAATCTAAACTACAAAGAATAAGAAATGAAAATATAAGAAAAATTATGCAAGTAGAAGAAAACATCATACAAGAAATAGAGAAAAGGCGGCTAAAATGGTATGGACACGTAAAAAGAATGGAGGAGAAACGTTGGCCAAAAAAGATTAATCAAATATAAAAAGAAGCATAAAGCGGTGGATAAAAATTAAGTATATGATAGGCCGATGCTTATTGATAACAAGCAAAAAAGACGCATAATAAACGACCTAAGTCGTATGTCGGTAAGACGAGAATATAGCGAAGAGTAAACCTCCTCAATTTCTACAATACTAGATATCGATTTTCCAGTTTCATTAGTAAACACTATTTTTGTAGCGGCTAAACCTGTACTTCAAGGATTTCCTAGTCTTAAAGTGCCTCTTATGATAACATTTTTACGGTTGGAGTAATCAGAAATAATTCCAAAATATCTCTTCCTGAGGTATGACTTCTTTAATAATTTCTGAATAAATATATCCACGACAATCCGCTTATTTACGAGAAAAAGTGACAGTCTTGGGCGTGGCCGCTATCCATTACATTACGCAGCTGTTGGATTTCACAAAGTTGAACGTCGCTATCGAATTTACTTATTTCATTACTTCTAGCTTAATGATACCTTTCCTCGTGGTCCATGATGGGGATGCCTGATCTCATGTAACTATGATTTTGAAACAAATCAGTCACTGTAAAATCACGTGGGTCAGGGATGAAGGGTGGTAATTCATAGTAAGCGTCGTTTGCACTCGACCGTAAGGTAGCTGGCTATGCGTTTAATGTGTTATAGTTTAATTAAAAAGATTAAATGTGGCTGGAGCGAGAAGAGGGGGTCATTGAGTGCATATTTAGATGATTTTTCAAGGAAATCAGAAAAAAATTGGAGAGCACATTTAATTTAAGTACAGCTCTTTATGCAGTGGAGCTCACTTAACATAATCATTTAAAATTATTCAAGATTACAGTATATATTCATTCCCGTTATTAAACCATGACTAGAGTCTTCGACGCTATTTTCGAAACTTTGATACAAATTACTCATATATACGTTTTTTCGGATCGGCGTTACGCTTTAAAATTTGTAAATAAATTAATACAATAACAAAAAATGTGCTGTTTCTCGTTTAGAAGAAATTCTGTACACACGTAATTAAATTATTATGAAATTTATGTATCATGCTGCGAGTGATTATAGCATAGAAGTACCAAAATAAAATCAAATTGTTAAGATACAATTTTCTCCATATTATCTGTAAATGTCACCGATGAGAACACGTATACAGAGCTTTAGACAAATGTACTCATAAACGAAGATTGCTTCGATCACTATTTTAAGGATTGTAACTAAATAAAATGCAAGTGACCCACAGAAGTTTCTACTTAAACCGTTTACTTTGGGAAAATGAACATTCTCCCAAGCGCAACACAACCCTCCACCGAATGAAATAAAAAAATCGTAGGGGTTGTTCGTTATTGCATATTTTACCATAAAGCAAAAAAGCAGGATATCCATTCGTGAAATTTCATCGCTTCGCCTTCACTTTGACACCCCTTGAAGCACTTATTAATCCAGTGACTCAATCGCTGTCAATCAAACAACGGTATGGAATCGATACGAGTGAGGGGCTTCATTCATTGCCTCATTCTGTCGAAACTTTGATCATTAATGGTAATCAAATCACAGTATCAGTTTCAATATGTCACCAGAAAAAATGAAGGTGTGTATTAATCACGGCGACAAAATCTAGAGATGAGATTTGACGGAATAAAATATTTATCATACATTAACCTAGGCAAAATATAACCTTATTAAATGTGAACGCATAAATGCAATGGTACCATGTAACATGGTCAGCAAAATTACTCAAACACATAGGAAATGATATCGGGCATATCTTTAGGAAAATTATTTGTATTAAGGCCGCTTTCAACGGTGCATTTCATTGTACAAACGAATATATCATAGAATTTTCCTCATGCAAGAGTTCATACATTCGTTTGTACGATAATATGTACCGTGTAAAGCGGCCATTAGGAAAACGTAAGAATCGGATAGCACAGTTATTGATACTGTTATCTACTTTCATTTTCCACGTCCATGACATAAGACTACTAAGGCTCATGACATAAGACTCACAAGGCTATTAACTGCTCAGTTTCTTATGCCTAATCACTTGATGCTGCTGCCCAGGAACGAAACTATGGTCCGTTAGAATAAAAACCAATAGAGGTAATTATAGTGCAATCCTTTTCTTTTATTTTCCTATGTCCGGTTATGTAATGTCTACTGGGTGCTTTAACTGCTATACGGCATTTTTGTTAACTTGATGATGTCTTAGAGTTAAGGTTTTGTATATTATGTGCGACTATCGGTGAGTTGACAGGAACGTTATTGATGGAAGGACGTGCCAATTTCGGTTTTCATACCGTGAAAATATTTAACCAGGAGCTATAGAACCAAGGCTTCTTGTTCATAAACGAGCTGACTCGTGGTGCTTCAATAACGAGTCCCGTGACAAGCCTCGTACCACAAGGGTAATAGAGTAATCATTCATTAACATAAATATCCACCATGCCGTTCCCTTTTTGGGTAGATTCAGGAGAGAGATTGTCGGTAATTGGCCTGTAGAGCTGACTTAAATAATTTCTTCCATACTGACTTGCGCACGTCTTTTGTTTGCCACCATCATGAATGAATTTCTTTGTACACGCCCTCCCGTTCTTCCTTCTCTTTCGAGCATCTTCCAACACATTTGCCCATGAATTTCTCGGTCTGCCCCTTCCTCTCTCACTATTCACCCCGCAATCACAGCTGTGCTTCGTTATTCGATTCTCATACACTCTCTCGACATTGCCGCACCAACGAAGCTCGCTCTTTTCATATGCACTCGTTACCGAAAATCTTGTGATATTCTTCCCTCATCCACTCATTTCAAACCAAACCTTATTGCATTTATCGCAAACATCAGATACCTCATTCTTGCTAAACCCTAATAAAACTAATAGGAGCCCTCTCCTACGCGTGAATGAAATAATCTTCGCGGAATTCCTCATCGAGATGCACCCTCACACATGCGAGAGTCGCTTCGAGGATTCGAGAGAACGAGTGTGTGAACAGGAGAGAGAGAAAGATGGGTGTTGGACGGAAAGGGGTGGAAGAGGAGAGAGGGAATGTGGAAAAGAGAGAGAGAGAGAATATTATGCAGCAAGGGAGTAACCGTGGAGGGTGGTCTCTGACAGTGGTTGTGCGAAAGAAGCCCACGGAAGCCATATGTAGATGTAAGGGAAGGGAAGGGGCTTAGGAGGGAGGGAGAGAGGAGGGGTAGGAGCGTGGCTGTCGGCTGAGGGCTTGAGTCGCTAGGTGGAGGGGTCGCCGGGGGGTTGGGTGGGCGCGGGATAGAAGGGGCAGGGGGGGCACGCTAAAGCTCGAATATATAAAAAGAGGGGCACGAGGGAGTTTTAAGGGTGGGGAAGGCGGGGGGGGGGGAGGGGGAAGGGGGATGGGGGAAGGGATGGTGGTGAGCCCCGTTTGGTCGCCTTCCACACCCCAAGACCTACATACCCATACGTGCTCTCGGGTACACGTGCTCTTTTCTCCTCATTTCGGGCGTGGCGGTCGCGTGGGTCACGCGGGTTGGAACCCACGTCCGTGAACCAACGCAAACCTGGATGGAGAAAAGTAGCTGTCGAGCAAACAAAAATTGTCATGCAATACAGAAATCTAAAATTTATTGACAAGGTACGGGAGAAACACGATGATGAGATATTTCCTTTCTCTACGCCTCCCCCAGGAGACGTTGCTAGTATTGGGATCCTCAATGAAGCAGGATTGATATTGAAATTAGATCGCGTGCGAAGTTGACAAAATAGATTTGTCGCTCCGATACGTCGAGCAATGTGCCTAGACCAGTGGTCAGCAAACTCATTAGTCAACAGAGCCAAATACCAACAGTACAACGATTGAAATTTCTTTCGAGAGCCAAATTTTTGAAACTTGAACTATATGGGTAGGTGTATTGTTCTTGACTTAATTAGGTTATTCCTAAGCTGGCCTTTGCTAAAAACGTCTTCAATCTGATTGAGGTACGTTCACTGAGGTCAACCCCTTCCAACTTTCCCATCCACTCTCGTCTTGAATACTTGTTTCGTCTATCTCCTTTCATTCATCTTCTCTATTTATCCAAACAATCTCTACATACTTTTCTCAATCCACGACACTACATTTTCTTTCACTTCACAACGCTCCCTAAAATTAACTTAATAAACTTTAATTATAGTTTTAAGTCTTAGTTAAACTATTGGTACGTTGAATAAAACTTGATATCATACTAAATAACAATATTATTTATTGATAATGTTAAGTACGTGCGCACGCGCACGTGGTATTCTGTGGAAGAGCCACACTCTAGCAGCCAAAGAGCCGCATGTGGCTCGCGAGCCGCGTCTTGCCATCCACTGATCTAGACTATAAGAAGTGGAATGTGGATTACAATCAAATCTTATGTAAAAGAAGACTTAATCTCCAGAGTCAGTTTTAGGCGTTCTACTTTTCCAAAGGTGAATAGAGCATTCAAAATCCCGGCCTTTCCCAATAAATTCGGTCGATTGCATACAATTAGAGGTATATTGCAGGACCGTCAGTTTTAAATATATTGTTTTCGCGCAAGTATGGGGACTACAATAGATGTGGTAGAAAGTGGTAGCGACGGGTATCTTTGTTTTAGTAGTTTATTGTAGCTGGGGTGATGATTTTATAATGGATCAGTAACTTTGAAATAATTTTTGCCTGTTAGCATGACGGAACTGTGACGATTGTTATGTAAGGACGCAGATTCCATCCTCCTTTCCTATATCATTAGAATAATATTTAAAAGTAAAATTGCATGAGGAGTCATTTATGATACAAATTTACTGCAACTCGTAGACCATGAACACTTTTCTTTTCAGAGTTTTAACAATTACTACTAGCTTTTCAATCCAAAATTTGTAAACTGCGACCATCCACTATTTCCCATTCCAAGTTGACTCCCTTTATCTCTGTCGTTATTTTGTTGTCATTTATCATTCTGTTTTGCGGGATATTTTTTCTTGGGACTTCCTCTCGACACTCAATAAAGTTGAAATAGTATAGGAGTTACGAACCGACTCTGATTCAAAAGTCAACTCCAGAATGCCCTAGACATTCATGATAAATACTCCTTTAGCGCTTCTACATTTTTTATGTATTCATTAATTCTTAACAGTTCTAGAGGCTTCTAAACTTATTTTTCATTTTAATTATTACTCTTGTTTATGGTTTACGCTATAGTAAAACCGAAAAATCTGTCACTGGGCAAATATAAAACGCAGTAAAACTTTATAATCTACTGTGAATTAAACCCGGAGTGACTTCTAGTTTTATATTTTTCTTGGCTCACTGAGGAAGGGAAATAATTTTTTACATGCTGCTTGGTTTAACTGAGATTGCGACATTGGATTAAGCCTTAATTTGTTTTTGCATAGAGTTAAAAAATAACAACGCATATAACTTTAAAATGGGTAGCCGTGGCTGAAAACATTATCAGTAAAATTATGAGAAAGAAGTATACTCAATTATTTTTATTAGTTCCATGTGTGAACTCTAGATAGTAGACCTGATTGAAACTCGAAACGTGGTTTGGGAGAGTACTTGCCACTCTTCAGCAATTATTTAAAAAACTCCGCGAACCTTTAGACTACCAAGCGCATATCCCTAAGATTGAGAACCCTAAGGCTGTTCTAGGTTAAGTGAAAGAGCTAAAGCGCTATTTAAATTATCATTCAGAACGCAGTTTTCACTCCGATTAAGAAGGGGCAGGTATCACACACTATGAGAACCGATGTCATGCATGGTTAAGAGGAACACGCGGGTAGCAATGAATTACGTTATATGACCGCCTTAAAGAGTGTCATTGTGCTCAATATTTGCTCTCGGTAAGTGACCGGACTCGGTAAGTGCCTCAGACTGGATCTCCCTAAAAATTTCACTCATATTAGGGAGATGGAAAAGACAATTTTTTTTGTAATTTGCATTCTTAGAGGTATTTGCTATGAGTTTGTAACAGTCTTAAGAATCTATTGAGTTTACATGCACACTATATTCGCTTTCCGGTCAAATCTGACTCAATACAGACATTTTGGCTATTTAAATTAAGACCCATTCAGAAGAGAAAATTGCTATCGAGACAAAAACGATAATTTTTTAAAATTATTTAAAGCCTCCCTCTTTTGATCATCACCTTTCCACTCACCAATCTCTTTATTTTTCAAAGTTGGCCACAACCCCAAAGCGATGCTTTCAAATGAATTGACGGCAGAGAGATGGCATGGAAATCCTCGAAAATCCAAAATCGCCGAATCTTCCTCTGTGCTTTCCCTTTCTTAACAAAAGAAACAGCCCTTTTGGATACAGTGTGCTAATGTAATTAAAGCGGATTTACAGAAGGGATGTTCATGCGAAACAAAGAGCGCCCTCGTTGTGAGAAAAAGTTTATTCATTCTTTACTGGGATGTCGGAAAGGTTACAGTTAATGAATCCCTTGAGATGTCATAAGCTCCATTACCATGAGAGGACGTCCCTCCCGGGGTAATTTGTAAAAGAAATAATCACTAAATCTGATCCCTGCTATTCCATCTAACAAGGAGGAAACGCATACCAGCAAAAAACAATTTCATTTGATCTTATTTTTTGTTTTAAGGCTTTAAAAGTTAAAAGGGGCGATTAGTCTGTTAAGAAAACATGTGAAACAGTGGTGGCTCATTGTATTCTTCTCAAGTTCATTTACAAAACTGGAAAAAGAAGTCGATGGCTCAGTTAATATGCAAAACTAGGTTTGACGAATTCTTTCTGGTAATAGAATTAAATAAAAAACAGCAAAAATAACCAACAAATCCAACTTCAAAATTAGTCTGATAGAAGCAATTAAAAATTAGTTTCTCACATATCGCTTATCTAAATATCTTCTGCTAGAAATTAGATTCATCAAGAGATAAACTCGGCGTCAATAATAGCTTTCCCCAAATAAGAGGCATCAGAGTTAACATAGTTTTAAGTCTTATCAGATGGACATAATGCTGCTATTAAATATCTTAAATGTTTCACACCCATTTTCAACACATTTAATTTCATCCCAGGGTTATAAAGATACATTATAAGTATTTACTAATGATAAACAGGTGTATTTTTCCTCAGAAAAGTCTCTAATTCTTGTATTACAAAGTAGACGTTTTTATTTTCTCCTAGGTCATGTATTACAAGAGATAAATTGTCATATCATTTCATTCCATATCATACGATTAAAATACAAGTCAATTAGCATCTCAAATATTCTGCTAGAAATATTGCGAGTGATTCTTTTATTCTCTCACTCTACCAATATCAATTAAAGGTTAGCATAAAATGTAAGAAAAGCAGCATAGCCAGGGAAAGATCAAGAATATCGAAGAACCTTTGCTAAGTTTATCACCCTTCAGCTCACACAAGCATAAAAGAGCTGTTATTTTCGTGAGATAGGCATTCAAAAGCTAGCAAAGCGAATATATTTCCTTCAAGTCCATAACAGTTTACCTCTTTATCGCAAATGATTTGTTCCATTTGCGGTTAAACTTTGGCTTCATGTCGTCCTAAGTTTGAAAAAGCATCGCTCGCATCCATCCTGCAAAAAATTAGGATATTTTACTCTAGGTCGATCGGTTATTTGGGAGGGCGACCAGCAGCAAGGGTCATTTTTGCCATTTGGGATGGTTCGGGTTTACAGCAAGGGAAGGATGCTTTCAAGAATGAAGGAAGGATGGAGAGAAACCCGACGCCGGCTTTTGCCATCTATCAACAAAAGGCACAAGTGTGATAACTGTTTAACTTCCATTTAGCTGGACAGAGTATTTCACTTTTCGGCTCTCCGTACATACTCAGGCTTGCATCTAAATAATGCCATGAAATTGACTTAACCACCGGAATCCAAACCCAGACCCTTAAGACTGAAAGCCACCATTTTACCTACCATGACAACCTGTTAATTATTAATAATATAGCGAACAACGTTTCTCTTTCCCTTCCCAAATTCCCATAAGGAAATGCACGAATTGAGTTATTCGCCTGCAGTTTTTTTCTTTTGCATTGTACAAGACATTTTACATGATTTTTCCTTTTCCTGGGACACCAAACTTTCCCCTTATGTCCACCCAGCATGCTCATCGACGGCAGGAATTGTTATGCAACATGCAGACTCTCAAACTCTCGGCGTTAGACGTCATGTTCCAGTGAGACTTAAATATCAATGAAATGTAGCCGTTTTGTCCGCGAAAGGGAAAGGTACTGGGCGTTCAAAGAAGAAGCCAAATGCCAAACAAAAGCAAATCTAATGGAGATTTTAAAAATCGAATTATTCCAAATTGTGATAAGTTATTGATGAAATTGCGAAAAAATTTGTGCATTTTTACCAAAGTTCCCCTGATGACCGATAGTATTGTTCGAGTTGAATATCTCATAATGTAGGGAACAAAGGCCCATAACATAGGCAATAAAGACCTCTGCAGTATCCAATTTTTTAATTGTGTCGGTTCCGGATTGTAATTTGTACTCCTAGAATTACGAAAAACCGATTGAAAATAGATTGCAATACGTTGGAGAACTAATGTTGAGAAATTTTATGAATAATTCATTTAACAACATTTTACAACAGTATCGTTTAAAGTATGTCAGATTCATAGCTCAATTTACATAAAGTTTCGTCATCCATTAATTCATATCCATAATCCATCCATAATGGGATTTTTTAATAGTTATAAAATAGTCTTAAGCGCCATTTGCTAGGATTCTAATACCCACCAGTCAGGAAATAAAATCATCGAAAAGGAATGAATGCCGAGCATGACGTGGTTGACAAGGGGGGAAGAGTGTATGTATGTAAGATGGAATGCGGTTTTAAGTCCTCAGGGTTTGGGGGGGCTGGCGATGTGAACGGTGGGGTGGGATGTGAGGTGGATGAATGGAAGAGTGGGAAGAGGAAGGGGGAGAGTGGACAGCGGATGGGACCGAGGGTTGGGGAAAGGTTTGACGTGAAACCTTTCATCACCTCGAGGCTTTGTCGAAGAGAAACTGCTCTAGCCTCACGTCCTTATCGCCGCCGTTAATACATCGCTCCCCGGACAAATCCCTCCCATTCCCTCTCACCCATAAAAGCTCTACTATTCGCCCTTCTCCCGCCGTCGTAGTGCACTCTCTTTTAATACCTAGACTGGAATTGAGAAACCCCCCGTTGAAATCTCCCACCGGCGAATGCGGCCAGGGATATTTCTTCGGCACAAAAGAATGAATTCCCCGCTTATAGGTAAAGATATCGACAAAAAATAGTGAGTTTTGTCACCGCTAATCGGTAAATGCTGTTCATTTCCTATTTTTTAACGCTTGGAATTGTTCTGGAAAAGCCGAGTAGTTGAAATCCGATTTTTTTGCATAAAATCATTCGGTAGACGTAATGCAAAATACTCTTCGACACTTTTAAAGAGAATAAGTCACTAAAATTTATTGTTTATCGAGAATGTTTTCTTTACTTGTGCGACCTTTACTATACACCAGGGAGTGATTGGTAAGCTTTAGTGCAGAAAACTATGTGTGTAAGGAAATTTTCGATTGATATTTTCTGAATCATACCTCTTACAACTATTATATTGTATTCCTTAAACCATAGTTCTTCGGTAGACAATTCAACTGAAGAGTCTCAACAGTGGCTTTTATAAACAAAATATTTAATAGCCAAGAAGGCGGATATTGTCTCTAAGGGTATTATAATTATGGGTACCCGATTTGAATTCACCTTCCAAGTTCATCGAGCGCTAAGAACGTGAGGTTGCCCGATAGTATGAAATACCAGCCTTTCACCTATATTATCCCAAGAGTAAATTCACTTTCAAAGAGAGTAAAGTTTACTACAGCCTGAGATCACAAGTAAGAGTACAAAAGTTAACCAATAAGGAATATGCTAAAGAGGATTTATCAAGAATGTTGCATGACGTGCATAAAATATAAGTTTTTGACATAATTCTAAGCATGGCATAGCATAGAATGAACTTCACCGGGAAGCGAATCTATTTCTTGTGTTTTTTCTTGAATGATGCTTTGCACAATTGATGACAATAGAAAAACCCCAAATTATGTTCCAGTGACACTCGAGATGCATTGTAGATGTTTCATAATACAATTATGTACATTACGGACATAGTTTTCACTAAACTTAAATCAGCAACACGAAAGCTTTATATGTTTATGCACTTACTATCTTCAAAATCCTCTTAATCGTAGAAATCAGTCAGCTTGAGATGCACTTTTTTCGGTCAAATTATTCATTTGAAGATTAACCTCATATCGTTAAGGAAAATAATAGATCATAAGATTTAAGTGTGAATAAAAGTAGAAGTAGGGGAACCCGGGGTAGAACGGGGTACCGGGACGGAATGAGGTTCGAGGTTTTTGGAGTTAAGGAGGTGCTATCAATTATCGGAGAGAATTGGAATTAGATCAACCTGTTACTGTTCAACAACGGCAGCCATGTTGGCTTAGTTCTCTAGTGTGTAGGCGAGTGAACTTTTAGTTGTGTGATTATTAGGGAGTTTTTTCTAACTTTTGAAGATTTTATAATCAAGGTAAGGCACATTTACTTTTTTACATAACAATAATTCTTAGTATATGTGTGAAGTATGTCTAATTATCGTTAGTTTCGTATATTTGAACATTTGATAAAACATCATTTTCGGGAGTCAGTTCCTCTGTAAGCTTAATTGTGTCCCTGGGGCAGAACGGGTGGGGCGGAACGGGGAGGTACCCCATTCTGACCCGCATATAGGTTTTTTCTTGCGCACCGGTTAAGTAGGCACCTAATTTTTTTCATTCGATTTCAGATGGTTCGGAACTATAAGAGACAAACAAAGAGGCAATCATGGTCAACTGAAGCAATGAACAATGCTGTGGAGGCGGTTTTTTCTGGGCAATCAGGGTGTCTGAAGGCATTGAACCAGTTTCATATACCTCGATCAACATTGGAGCGATATGTCAAAAAAAGAAGGGAAAATCCTGAACGCAACATTGGTAAAAAGGAAGGGAAATTTAAAAACATTTTTACGGAGGAACAGGAAGTTGAACTCGTTTGTTACCTAAAAACTATGGAGGCTAGGTTATTCGGTCTAACAATGAATGCCTAGCGTAGTTTAGCCTATCAGTTGGCTGTAAGGAATGGTATTAGCCATAGATTTAAAAATGGCATCGCAGGTCAAGATTGGGTCAATGGATTCCTAAAAAGAAATCTCACTTTATCTGCTCGCAAACCCGAGGCCACATCTGGTGCTAGAGCCACGGGCTTTAATAAAGTGTCTGTTGATAGTTTTTTTCGTTGCTTACAAATTTAGTTGACAAGCATAAGCTAACGGCAGCCCAAATCTTCAATTTTGATGAAACGGGTGTTTCAGTGAACCCTAAAAATCAATCCAAAATTATAGATTGCAAGGGAAAACGACAAGTTGGATCATTAACATCCGCTATCACTTGTCTCATTTGTATGTCTGCAAGTGGAACTTGTAAGCCCCATATGCTCGTTTTTCCTCGAAAGAAGAAGCAGAAAGAATTTGAGTTAGGGCTGCCACCAGGAGGCTGGGCTGAGGTGCACAGCACTGGCTGGATGACTGCAGGATCATTTCTTATATGGTTTCGAAAGTTCGGCATCCAGATATTTACCTGTTCCTATATTAGATGGACACTCAACACACACAAAGAATCTAGAGGTTAACTATGCTGGGGAGAATGGTGTGTATTTGCTATGCTAATACCTCATTGCTCCCACCGACTTCAACTACTGTACTTATCTTTTATGAAGCCTCTAAGTCTTCATTACGGCGACTAGCTAAGAAAATGGCTACGAAGCAATCCTGGAAAATTCGTATCCCCCTTGACAAATATCAACACTATTTGGAGCAGCTTTCATTCAAAGTGCCACAATTAAAACTCCAATTAATGGTTTCAGTACTACAGGAATATGGCCAACCAACCCATGCGTATTTACTAACGCGGACTTTCTTCCGGCAGACACAACTGATATCAGACCTGATTCGAGTGATCTGATCCAAGTTAGACCTACATCAACTGAAAATTAACGATCAGAAACTCTGCCTATCAACCCAATGCCTAGATCTTCTGTTGAAAAGAATGTCGAGCATAAAGATGAAAAACGAGGCAAGGATTCAGTCGGCTGCGATGATCAGGTGGCTAAGAAGGTCCGATTCAATTAGGATGATTATGCACATCCTGAGTGTTCTTGGATGGCAACAGGCAACAGACGTTCTTCACTTAATGTGCCACTTGAAATTCTAATGCCTATTCCAACAGTTAAAGAAAACGCAAAGAGGATAAATCGAAAGAGGGGAAAGACCGCTGTTTTAACAGCTTCACCATACAAGTAGGAGTTAGAATCTGCCATTATGGAAAAAGAAGAAAAACAACTAGCTAAAGAAGAGAGAGCAAGGAAACGGTTGTTCAAGAAAGGGACTAATCGGAAGAATGAGCAATATATAGGGAACCGTCTGAAAAAAATGGAAAAGGGAATCATACGATGAAGAGACAACCCGAAACCGACGAGGGTGTAGAGGATGACACTGATTGTGAATATTTATACTGCGGTGATTTGTATTCAATATCAGTTGAAGGCTGGGTCGCTTGTTCTATTTGTAAGAAATGGGCTCACAACTCCTGTGCAGGAGTGGATAGCGATGTGAACTTTGTGAATAGGCTTTAGGAAAAGACTAAGTAAAAGGATACTACATCTAAACATTTATAAAGAAACTTCTAATTAAAAGACATCAACATACCCGTTGAGTTTTTCTTTAGTTTCACTCACTAAATTTGTTTTTGTAGCTTATTTTAATACCACCAAATGATATAATTTTTTGTTTTTGAGAAAAAATATATTAATCAAATTATTTTTCACTATATTATTGTATTTTTGTGTTCAGTACATTCAACAAGGTTTATTAAAAATGTTAATTCTATATGTTGAGCCCTTTTGCACTTTATTTTTAATATTTTGTACTTGATACCCCGTTCTGCCCCGAGTTCCCCTATATCGTTATGCATTGCAACGAATTCGAAAACGCGGTCAGGTAAGCTGCGCCTAAGCACGACTGTGTTCGCCGTAGTATTATGCAACCCGACGACCTTAACGATTAACCTGTTCCATAAGTCGACGGCGCTGTAGCGTGCGGTGGTGCATATTTTGCATTTTTCTTCGTTGATCAAGTCCCCCTGTATTCTTACTAGGGTACATTTAAAACATTTTAAGGAAAAGTACAACAGTTTTTCGCAATATGCCGAATACGAAATGCGGCTAGGGTTGTCAAATATTGGTACCAGATATGGCACCAGAAGTTGGAAATTCCGAGAGGTTAAATTTAAAAATGAATTTACAAATACCACGCAAGATTCAAATTCATTTAACCAGCATAAAAATGCAAATGCGCGTTCATTTGCACATTTAAAAAGCAGTTGAAATAAAACACATACTTGACTGGGGTGCGTGGTTGTCTTGAATACTGTAACATAAACTGGACAATTTTCAAAGATGGTTTTGTTATAATTTCTAAGAAAGATCAGTAAAGTGACATAAAACGAAAATTTTGAAATATTGAACAACACTCATTAAATGAGTCATATTCTTTTACGTAATGTAGGACATGAAGTTACTTCGTCAACAATAAAGAACCAATACGGTAAAATCATTTACATTCAAAATCTGTTAAAATATTTATCATGATAATCATATTTTAATCTAGATTTTCTGAAATGGATCAACACATTTATCCTGCTATTTAAATAACAGACGAAGAAAATTTATGAATGGAGGAAAATTATTATGATGGAAAGAATGTTTTCTCAATCATTTCTTAATCTGAAAGAGGGAAAAAAATGCCACAATTCGCCGAGACGAGATTTTTTCATATTCTTGACAGATTCTGAGAATCTCTCCCGGTGAATCATGGGAATTTGAACACCATAATTGCTATCTTTAACGAAATTATGAAGGATAGCGACCGTCGAAATTTCATAGGAAATAAAAAACTAATGACATCATAAAACTCCCCTCAAGTATTCGATTTAGTTGAGACCAGATATTATAATAGGATAAAATCGGAACGAAATAGTTTAGTTTTTATGGATTTCAAAACCGTTCGAGGTCACCTATCTCCACTTAATCAAAATCACCCTCTCACTGACGCCAAAATTTTTCTTTTTTCCTATGTTTTCTCAGAAATTGCAGATTCCATTCTATTATTGAGTTAGATCCATCTAAATGTGAATTATTTCCCTCATTAGGGTCCCATTTTGACTCTGGAGGATAGCAAGATCTTATATTGTTCTCTCCATCATTACTGTTGCTATTGTATTGTTATTATTGTTCTCTTTATTTTAGGTTAGTCAAGTTGATATGCAATATAAATATTTCATTGACAATTCAGCGGGAGAAAACTTTCGATTGATAGTCAGGTCACATAATGTGCCATTTGAATTTTCATATTTGGCTGAAATGAACGCGAGGCCTCAGGTATAAACAACCCATATTTTTTGTAGTATGACCCACACTCAGTGCACCTATTCATAGAAATCAACGAACGGGAGAATCCTCGCGAAGCCATATAGCCGCCTGGCATCTTTGAGGCACATGCTTTTTGCGCATTGGAGAATAATGACGTAAACAAACTTTAAAATAACGATCACATCCTGAAATTTTAAGTTCATAAGAGAGATACTATATGCATTTTGGAAGTGAGGTTAAAAGATGAAGTGCCGCTCTAGCATGTATTGATTTGAAGTATCAATGTAATGACTGAAGTCTCTACGAGAAGCCAAATACGTATTGTAGAGCCACAAAACATAAGCTGTTTCTGTAATTTTCAAACATATACAACAACATGCATAACATAATAGCGCATATAAAAGCCATATTTCATAGCTTAGTGATGAAATGTCACGATAAACTCAAGAAGATAAGGAGGGATGGGAGGGTAAGAAAATGGTATACACAGACGTTGATTGGGGCACTGAAGGAGAAGTATTGAAAGCAGGTTGTTAAAATCATGGGCGCAGATATTGGGGCGAGATCAGTGGAAGATGATAGGAGAAGTTTATAAAAAAATAATGTCGATAGCAACCGTAGGCGTATTAAATGCAACTAAAATTAGAAAACCGAAGGTCACAGTGGGAATGAAAATGGAGATGCAGGAGAGAAGGAAATGGAACAGCATAAACTCAGAGATCAGCACAAGAAAATTAAGGGAAGTCAACTACAAGCTCCGAAGAGAAACAAAGGAAGCTTG
This sequence comes from Ceriagrion tenellum, assembly GCA_963169105.1. NCBI lineage: Eukaryota > Metazoa > Arthropoda > Insecta > Odonata > Coenagrionidae > Ceriagrion > Ceriagrion tenellum. The sequence continues at coordinate 55,683,040 of OY720636.1, read as the reverse complement.
AGAAGCTTGATGAGGCGAACAGACCGATTTGTTGAAATTTTTTCAAAAATAGGGAAGATAAGATACTCTGTATAGGAAAGCAAAGCAATTGACGGGCGGTAGCAAGGGAAATGCAGCGATAATGAAAAAGAAAGGAAAGTTAATCTTAGTGTCAAAAGATATCCCGAAAAGATGGAAGGGAAACATCGAAGAGCTCTATGGTAAGGAAATAAGGCCCAGTAGGTTGGATATAAAAAGTGAAGACGCCATCGACAGAGATGGCATAGGACCAGGTATCCTTGATAGGGAAGTCAAAAGCACACTTAGAGGCATGAAATAGAATAAGGCGGAGGGAATAAATGACAAAGCTGCTGATTTTCTAAAGAGTAAGGGAAAGAACTAAAGAAGAAAACTTTTTGCACTAATTCGTAGGAATTATGAGAATGGAGTGTGGCCGGAGGACTTCACGAAGACAACATTGATTCTGATAACGAAGATCAGGAAGGCAAAAAGTTGCGAGGAAACCAGGACCATAAGCTTCATATCCTACGCGGCCATGGTAATCCTTAGAATTGTTCATAGAATGCTGATGAGCAAGGCTAATAAATAACTGGGTGGGGGCCAATTTGAATTTCGGAGAGGGACGGGAAATCGTGACGCAATATGAGTGATGAGGACGCTAGTAGAAAGAAACCTCGAATATGAGCGGGATGTATTTGCTTGCTATTTGTATTTCAAGAGAAGTTTAATAGGGTGGACAGGTAGATATTTATGAAAGTGATGATTAAATTAGGAGTCTATTGGAGGATAGACGTCTCATGCTGCATCTTTACATGAAACAGTCGCAGGTTTGTGGTGCCGATGGAGAATCGGGATGGGCCGTGATAGGATGCGGAGTGCGGCAGGGATGCGAACTATCGCCATTGCTTTTTAACGTGTATTCAGAAAAATGTGAGGGAGGCATGGGGAGAGATGGAGGTAGAAGTAAAGATATGAGGGAATCTAATAAATTCATTGAGATTTGAAGATAATTAAGCATTGTTTTTTCAGTAAGCCAATGGGTTATAGTCAATGATGATTGCGTCAGAGGTCAAGTGCGAGAGGTATGTGATGAAGATAAACCATAAGAAGTCGGAAGTGATGAATTCTCTAGAAGTTAGTGACCGGGTTTGAATGCAAGGGTAGAAGGGCAAGGGAAAGGGCAATGTAGAGTAAGTTGGGCAGTTTACGTATATAGGTGGTATTTTGTAGGAGGGTGGGTTGAGTGATGGGGGCATGAGATATAGAATGGCAATGGCTAAAGGAGAATATTCAAAGTGGAGGGAATTGATGAGGGGAGGTCTTAAGAGACCTAAGGGTGCAATTCATAGTCCAAGCTGAAATAGCTCTCTTTACAAAAAGTCTCTTTACGATAAAGTATGACTTTATCTAAAATGTGTTCCATAGACGCTTGAAGTGTCTCACTTTATAAAGTAAGAATTGTTACTTGAAGTGTAGATTTTTATTTACACTTTCGTGTGTTGGTAACGGAATCAGTGAAAAAGTCGTCAATCGATATTATAAAAAGATGACAGACAACTTATATGTGCGAATACCGTATTATTGATTTTAGTGATAGAGGCTTACTTTTACGTTTAATGTTAATCTTTAGGGTATTTTGACGGTCCTTATAGCACCAATTTCCTTAAAAAAGCTTTACTGATCCAATGAGTGAAAATTTCACTAAAATCGGTTAACTCGTTCAATACTTATGAGGCGATGAAAGGTCTATATAACGCGGAAACGTTACTTTAGCCCATCTAAAGTATACTTTAGCCTAAAGTCTCGACTATGTATCGCACCCTAAAAAAGGTTAGTGTAGTCTCTTATGTGGGGCGTGGCCCTGTATGAATCGAAGACTTGGTTGCTGCAAAGGAAGGATATTCGTAGACTTGAAGCGTTGGAGAAGTGGGTGCGGAGAGGGATGAAGAGGGTGAGTTGGATGGGGAGAGGGACGAACGAGGAACTATCGGATATGGTTGGAGAGAAGAGAAATATGGTGGCGAAGGTTCGGTGGAGTCAGGAGAGATGGATGGAATAGGTTTTGAAAAGAGAGGGAATGTTGAAGAGGATAATATAGGGAAGAGCACTAGGAAATTGTGGAAGAGAATAGGAATTCTGGACGAAATATGAAGGAGACGATACGAGTATTAAAGAGGGATCTAATGGCAGATCACCTGTAGGAGGGTCTCAATGCCAGAATTGGGGCCTTAAAATAAGTTCTGTCGAAAAACCTACTAATCAGCGGGTAGAATACTTCAATAAAACTACATCATCTACTCATTTTAATTCAGTAAAAACTCTGCACTCGTTTTTCAAGCTTGCTATTTATTACTAAAATTTATAACACAAAGAATGAGCCGGCTTTTTCCCGCTGAATGCTATAATGTATGACAAGATTTTCAATGCTTATGCAAAATACTTTTTATTTTTGGGTCACAACCACAACAAAATTAAGCAAAGGAAGTGAAAATTTACGCGAATTTTTAATGAGCAAAAATACAGTATGAGTAGTTCTTCATTCTGTCGTAAATATTGCGACTGCTCATCACCTTTTTTAAACTGAGAAACCTTCCATCAAAAGATTGATGCATAAAATGGCCTTAAAAGAATTTAAGTATTTAACAAGTCAAGGATGAAGCTTCGCCACCTTTGGCTCAGAGGTATCGCAGGACAACCCAATTAGAAAGCAAACTTGAAGCCTCCCAGATGAAAAAATTTGTTTGAAAAACCCTCCCCTCCCCCAATGTTTTATACCTAAATTGGCATATTAAAAATCGTGATCTTTCAGGAAATAATACGTCATTTGGTCAGTAGGAATCTAGTGCAATATTGGAGACATCATATCTATTTTCCCAGATAGCAAATTTATCTTGATTTCTAATTCCAATGGCTTGGCTTCAAATCCGCGAGGTGGTGGAGATTTTTCTATTTTCTATTTTCTATCGGAGACCCGATCCTATTGCCGTGGCAGGTGGAAAGAACTTTCGTGCGTTGTATGTGTATTTAAAACGAGAACTCTTCGTGTTTTTTCGTTAAGGGCGGGCTAATACGGATGCCGGGTTTCTATCTACCCTTCCTCCATTCACTTCAATTACCGTTTCTTTCTTACCTACCTTTCCTCAATAATGAAAAACCAAGCTGCTCTTTGTCTTTTCTGAACCAAACCCTTTACTAACCACATATGAAGCATGCAAATAAAAATTTCTTATCAAAGCATTTCTCTTTAGTAATGGTTAATTATCACGCTGATTAACACATTGCCGAATTAATTTCCTTTAAACTCCCGTGAATCATTAAATCCCAAAAATAAGGAAAATAAACATTTGTTAGTTTTCATTGGGCCAATATTTTGAGGAAAACCTATAAGGTTACCAGAGTTTAACAAACGGGGATATTTCGAGTGGGACTTTGAATGCGTGGGACGGGCCAACTACTTGAACTCCATTGGTTATGTTTTCTCGGTATACGCCAAGCATTTAAGAGAAAGTAGAAGTTCGAATAGACAATTTGAAAAAGGTTCTGGCAAACCCAGGACGCTTTGTATCCGTACATGAATATATATCATGGATTCGGATGTTTGGCATTGTTTCCTAGGCTACGTGTTGCCTAAATTTCCACTTTTAGTTCACCCAGTCCTTGGCGCCACTTCGATTAGAGTCTTTTCTGTTGTTATTGCAAATAGATGTAGTTAATTATTTCTAACGTGAGGCTGTGGTGAATATTCAATAACGATCGAGGAGATATGAATTAATTGATGATTAGAATATATCTTGCTATTTTTGTTATCTAAAATTTACTTTTTAAATGCTAGAGAGGAAATATCTATTACAGGAAATCAGTAAGAGGCTAATGAAACGTTCATCGTGTGCCGACTACGTTGTTTGCCAGATTCCGATCATAATTGGAATGCATTAAGCCCGTTTGGCTTGTATAAAGAATTTAAAATGCCTTGTTTTAACAGAACTTGCTTCGTACCAGGCTGCAAAACAGGGTATGCATCTACGGGGACCCAAAATAGGAGACGTGGATTGAAAAATAAGAATCTGTTCAAAGCGGCGGTAAGTGCATTTCTTTTTACCTACACTGCATGATGGCCATTGGGAATACTCATGAAGTCACCCCGAATTGTTATTAAATTTCCGTACAGCGATATTCACGAAGTGCTAAGAAGTTAATTGTGCATTCGTGTAGTTAAATTAGGAGAGGAATTAAATATATCTGTACCGGACGATATTTTAAAAAGTGTATAATTACGTCCCGCGTGTATTACTACATTATTTATCCAATACATTATGATTACTTGTAAGTAAAAACCAATGTATATTTATGGCAAAACCGGTAAGACGTGTTTATTTACAATCTGTCGACTGTATTTACATTTGAACTTCCGTCTTTCATCACTAGGCAGCACCACTTTCCAAAAAGTTATTTGTTTACGGAATTCTAGACAACAGTTTTTGGGAAAAAGATCCTAATCCATAATATATATTCATGTATCCGTATATGAGTACCTATAGTTACCAAATGTAGAAGGAAGGTTTTTTAAATAGTTTACCCCAAGCTTATGGCGAAATTATTCCCATTCAACGTTCTGTAAGAGAGCGCTTGATCTGATTTAAGTCGTTTAAGTCGAGAAACGACGAAATTCTAACGTATGGACATTAACACGATCCTACATTTTCATTTTGAGGTATAATTTCGGAAGAAAAGTCAAAACAAGCATGGATGGATAGTTAGCGTTCGAAGAAGAAAATGATGAAGATGATTTGATGACAGGGTTGTAAACGCCACCCCCAGTCTCATACAAGTTAATTATTTATTATAACAAACGAGTTGATATTTCCCTTTCTTCTTGGACTCAAAATGTTTTTAAGGAACTTGAAATTTTAAAATACCAATACCAATGTACAGTGAGAAATCAACATTAGGTCAAAGCTGGAAAATACTGAACCATTTAATGTTGTCCATGACACAGTAGAGTCATGGAGGGTAATATAATCCAAGACTTCAATTCCTGCTTGACCTAAGACGAAGAGCAACTTCAGTTTCTGTTACATCATGTGCCTCAATGTAGACAAATTATTCCTGGATCTTTGAAAGCTCTTCTAACTATGCCATCACCGATAGCACTTTAATCTGAAAATCGCAAAAAATAATAATTTCTTTGGATAATATTCCTTCAAACAATGCATGTTCTCATTTTTTATATCTTTCTCACTCCTCTTTCACCTAAACCCCTCATTTTCCTTTTGGATTTTACTACATTTACTCTTGAAGATACCTCAAACTAAACCAAAATTTAATGTACAGAATGAAAAATACAAAAAGTAAAATCTAGAAAGCCGATGACATCGGATACCGCAATGATTTTTAGCCTTGGCATAAATATTCGCCGCTGAAAATATGGACTCGGACCGGACCTAAAAAATGGTAAATATCAATACGTTTACAAGTTTTAGCAAGAAATAGGCTGGATTAAAACTTGAAGGCAAAAAATTTCCCATGAAATGAGACTAGAACAGGTGTCCAGGACGAATAGTTATTTCATGAAGGAAAATTTGCTATTCAATATAAAAATCGAAGTCTCTCTGCCAGCTTAGTTTTAGCCATCGATGCAATCCCTGAAAAACCAGAGATCCTTGATTGAAAATTAGTATCCTGATTTATACGTAAATTTACATAAGATGCATAAAACGCTCATAATTTCATTCAATTTACGATAAATATTTAATGATATAAATTATCATCATTTGAAGACCTCTTCTGACGTGCTGTAAGATAACCATAATACAAGCAAATGCAATGTCACTCAATATTCTCCCTTTAACGCCATAAGCACACCGGTTCCGGTGATAATGCGCTCGGTCTACATGTTGGGGAAATTACAAAGTTCGATCTGATTTTATTGGCTTTAGTCAGTTTTTACCATTGTTCCTGCTTGCACTGAATTGGCGTATGAATATGCACACCGAAAACGAAAGAAAATACGTTTCTAACGGAGATTTCACCAATGGGAAGAGACGAGAGGACATGACGGAGGAGAGAGAAGAGGATGTCAACTGAGTAATAAGTACTATCGTGTCAAACGAAATTTAAATACTTCTTATTTCTTTCAAACCCATCTTTTAAGGGTAAAGGACCAATCATGTCCGAGGTTCATTTAAAGACATTTGTTGACAAGAAACTTCATCCGGTAAAAGCCACCACAGTTAATAGAAGATGTGGTAGACCCTGTGAATTGATGATATCGTAACGGATATATTAAATGTAATGGAGACCGAAATTGCAATTTGATGCTGGTCAAATACGTTTATTCTGACCTACATTTCGTTATGTTTCTCAATTACTTTTACAGTCCTCAAAGTCTCGACTTTTTCAAAACCATTCATGGAGATTTTGGCCAATTATTAGACATTTATCACGAGATATCTCTCTATGTTAATGAAATAAGTCGAATTTCAACGCTCATCCGCTTCGAATTCTGTCCTTGTTCTGAAGTTTTACATTCATATGCTAAAACATACGATAAAAAATAAATTTTCCAAGAGAATGGCGGTTTTTAAGTGTCGAGGTCAGGGATTGATGGTTGCGGGAAAAAACGATTTCAGTCCAAGTATTCAACAGAGCAAGGGGCTTTCGCGTAAAATGGAAATTTCTGTAAACATTTAGGCCCATAGAAAACTATATTTCATGGATGGAATAACAGTTATGCCTTCATTTTTTTCATAACTTAGCGAAACAGAAATTTTACCTAGTGAAAGCCATTCTAGTTAATAGGGGATAACGTAAGCTTCTTCATAATATTGTGAGATGAATGGCAATACATTATTCGTCATATTTCTTGCTTAATCTTTAATATCGACTAGTTTCGACGTAATTGACATTATTTTGGCCAACGAAGTGTGCTATGTTGCGGAGTTTTTCCACGGTTTGATAAAAACTACGTCCAATTTCAACCTTCCATAACCTCTGGACTCCTTGTTCGTAGTAAAATCATAGTCTCTCTTGTAAAAGATGACACGGGTAAAAGAAAAAAAAATCAGATATGCCACGTAGAGAGTGGATCGCCTATAGATTGAAATAGTAGGGAAATAATAGTACTTTAGTTCAGAATGAAAAGTTTTTGCATAGGTACTTTTTTTACTCCTTTCAACATACGCACGTGGTGGAATGCGCATAACGATATATAATTATCATCTCAATTACAATGGAATTCCATTCTATTAATAACATTACGGTCTATATAAGGTAGACGTTGTTGGTGCTGTCACTCTATGATATTATATAAATCAGTCAGGTGAAAAATGATTGATATTACGGATATTTAGCATTCCGGACGTCGGAAATTAATAAACCGTCTAGACGTTACCACTCTTGGACAACAAAGTGAGTTATACGATATAAAACATTTTTTTTTCTTTTCACTGACGCTAAATTCACTTTTTACTTCCCATCCACCTCAGTTTTCCATAAGTTTGCAATTCTGCCTTGTGCAAGAACCAACGACGAAAGCAAATAATAAATAATCTGTCACGGATAATGGATATCGGCGTAAATATATAGGTACTTCCACATGCATTGGAGGAGTTGTAAAGACCATCAAGCCCTTTCAAACCTATCATTCAAAGGTCCGGTAAAAATGATGATAGCGATTAATTCAACTAAGTTTCTTAAAATAATCGTGACCTAGTAAAAGTCACATGAGTAAAGGTAAAATAAAAGAAGAAGATAGAAGATGTAGTCCATGAGGATACTTTCTTTACTTATAAATAAAATAGAAGAAATCGGAATATTCCTCACTTAATTGGGTTACAGTATTATTGTATGAGTCCAAACAATTTTTGAACTCCACATTTTCGCTTACGTTGTTTAAAACATACTGCTTTCATTAATAGCATGCCCAAGCTATTAGAAAAGAAAATTAAGGTACCAAATATGCAGGCAATTCGAGGATCATATTTCTAATGAACATGATTGATTCCCAGTTATAGGTCCTCGCAATTTCTATTGAAGAGACCCATTTTTAACACATTTACCTCACATAGTTAAAATGCAAAGGGGTAGGAGCCTAAATTTAATTAAAATTCAACTCCCATGCATAATTTGCCTAATATAAATAATTTATATAAATAAAATGGTATTTAAGTTGATAAAGGAAATAACCACCTAATGTTAAAATAAAATCCCACTGATCACGAATTATCGTCACTACCAAGACTGAGCCAACAAAGAGCGATGTGTTAGAAAAGTTTTACCTGGCTTTCTAAGCACTACGGTCAAATTTAGCCTCTCAGTCCGCAGCTACTACTTGCTTGCGCCCCGGACTTATTCTCCCGCGTGCCAGAACGCATGACGCAAACAAAAAATAACTCTGTAAGAGAAGGGAAAGGTAGTAGGTGGCAATAATAAGAAATCAGTAGAAGGAAGCAGTAATATGTTTTCCAACTATACTAGTCAAGAAATTTGAAAAATTTTCTTATTTGCCTCACGCCGTGTGCTGAAACCGCTACACGACTGAATTTTTTGTAATAATTTTGCTAAAAGTACAACGGTAAGTAAAACATTTATTTTTTTTAATCGAGGACATAAGAAACACACTGTTACCTTTTTGATGTGATCTGTGCGTCAGACCTTTCCTTTGAAATGAATTACTTATAATAATTAATCTCTTTGAAGTGCGGAGCTGTGCCAAATCTCATGGAATATAGCCTCTGTTTTTTGGACAATATCTTTAAAAGAAGCGTAATAAGAGGCTGATGATTAGTATCGCAAGAAAGGTGAGAAAACAGAAACAAAAGGATGAATTAATGGGCATACCTGGAAATGAAGACCATGAACGGAACTAAGCAGGAAATTATTAGGTATCAAAGTGAGGAATCATGTAGGAATGAAGCGGTTAGGTGGTAGAAGAGAAGAGTGGAGAGCTATTGCAAACCAATCCTCAGACTAACAATATCCGACGATGAAGATATAAATATGAGACGATTTTCTAAGTAATTAGGCCAAACGCATTAAACGTTGTGCGAGTTGTGAAAATCGCTCGAACTAACTGAAGGGCGGACAAGGATATGAAGTGATGGTCGTCGGGTTGAGGTGAGAAAAAGAGGGCGAGGAGGGATGGAGGGAAGAGGCGGACGTCGAAGGCGTATCGGAGCGAAAACGTGGGAAGAAGAATAGGCGGTATCTCTGGGGAGGAGTGAGGTGGGTAGGGGTGGGAAAGAGGAGAGAGGCAGAGAGGAGGAGGAGAAGAAGGAGAAAGAGAGAGGGAGGAGTTTTGCTCAGTGCTTTTGTGGGTCTTCCAGGAGACGACGAGGCAGGTACTCGGACGGCGAGGGAACGAGGTGGAGCAGGCACCTGGGGGGGAGGAGGAGGGGAGGGGCAACGCATCCAGGTATGGGAAAGGGAAATACTGGGAGAGAGAGAGCAGTCAAAAGAGAGGAAAAATACAACAGGGTGGGATGAAGGTGGGGGCCTGGGGGCTTGCGGTGGATAAGGGGTGAAGGGTGTTTTTGCATTAGAATCGAAGTTCCAGTAGTGGGATGGGCGATCATGTTCTGAGTGGGGGCGCGGGCGGAATTTGGGCGCAGAGGGAAACCTCCGGAGAAATAAGCGTGAAATGGACTGGCAACAAGATGTACTTAATACTTTTCCTAGTAACATAAAGTAGCTATAGCTATTGGCTTAAATGCCACTCAGTCATACATTAAATATTTACCCCATTTCCTAGGATTTTGCTCTTCTATTTATAATAATCCATATTAATCCAGTCGCATTCCTTCCCCGCTATACTTCAATCGACCCCAACGCCAAAACTGCGAACCACTGAGAAGTGATTGGAAACTACTTGTTAAAAATCTGCCAGTTTGAGTTAATACATATAAATATTGTAAATAAATGTTAAGCAAGAGGAACTCAGCCATAAGTCACACGTAATTACTTGAGTATTTCAGCCAAAAATTTAACAGATAGCCATAAGATCAGCCAGCGAATGGTACCATGCCTTCCTGCGGCTTAAGGTGAAAGTGGTATGTCTCGGCGCGCGCGCCCGTCAGTTTTCCGATGCAAAATCGGTTAATACTCCTGTTTTAGCCTCAAGGCTACCATTATTCTGGTTTTTTCGCATAGCTCTTAATTGATAAGTATCCCACCAGATACACTATCCAAAGTATGAAATTAAACTCATGTGATTTGGCTTATTATGACTACGACTACTTTTATTGATTCTCAGTGATATTATATTTTAATAATTCAAGTTACCACCTAATCACTTGGTGAACTAGTGACTCCTACCTGACTAATAACAACAATAGAAAAGGTGTAGAAGAGGTTGAAGTGAGAAAGGGTGAAGAAGGGACGACGGAAAGGAAAATCCGAAAGGAAATGGAATGGAGAGCAAAAAGGAGTGAGTGTGGGGTGGCACTTTGGGATGGCGGTTTCCAGAAGACAGGCCGCAAAGATTAGAGGGCGTGCCACCTTTCCAGATTAGTCGTCGCGGGGGACGTCCGAGTTTAGAGTCGGGAATGGTGGCTGCGTGTTCTCATTTTGAAAGACATTGCGCAATAATACCGCACACAGAAGAATACATATCCACAGCCGGAGAGGAGAAAAGAACACTCTTTTCGTTTCCCAGAAGGTGTGAAAACCCATCACAGAACAAACGATAAGCTAACGTTAAGAAATGGTTTACACTCTCAGGCGTAACTGCATGAAAATCTTTCACTGTAGGAATGTTTTCTAATGGTCACGATCATGGTTTCGTTGCAATCAAACATCATCAGTTGAGTAAAGCAGTTTGGTAGATAGTTTATATATTCATTGTAGTGAGAGTAGAAGAAGGAAAGTAAGGGCTAGGACGAAGGAGTATGGGCTAGGAAAGTTCTCTAGACTTCCCTTGTCCCGACCCCTCAACCCTTCCCTCCTCCCACTGCCACTACCTTAAACATTTTAACTGTCCTCTTTTCAGCCCAAATTACTAGATGATATTACTCTACGCTGATTTCATGATCGTGAGCAATCTAATACATTGGTGTTATGAGTTGTCAACCTTTATTTCCAGCGAAGTAAAGAAAAATTCTCAGCGGCAAATGAGAGAAACTACTTCATATTCACTTTGATAATTTAGAAAACACCGTTACTGACGCTTTCATTATGATGGTCGGAAGGGTGAAAGATTGAATTTTATAACTTTTATCAACGGGTAAACATAATTTTTCACCTAATACAAATCATTATCTTAAAAATAAAATAAATTATCATACTCAGGAATAAACTTTTGGTTTACATTTTGCTTCTGTTACCAAGGATAAATGGAATTGAAATGGCCAGTTTTGTCAGGCTAATGATTTGGCTTCCGCCGATATTTGCGATGGAAGACGATTAGGGTCGTTTCATAAAACGTATTGCAGATCTCCTCTGATACCTAGAGATTTCCGAAACACGCTGTCTTTATAATATTACACCAGTAAGTGTCTTGACGCCATAAAATGAGAACAATAGGCCACAAAGTCGTTGTCTAATCTTCTGCAAAGATCAATGAGCCGGTTATCGCGCAGTGGCCCTATTTTCTCATCAACAACCCTGGCATTAATGCGGATGTAATTGTTCCACGATCATACTCGTTCAGACGTGGTAATATTAAGCCCTTTTATGAAGCAAAAGAAAAGTTATTAACTCTAAAACTACATGGCCATTTTATTCCTACATATGCCACCGAAACATAGAACGTTTGTGGGCATATTCATTTTTTTAAATACCGTGTAAAAATTCCATATTTTAATACACAGTTAGGATGCATTAGAGTAAACAAAACATTACCTGGCGCCATCTATAAACAATTACTGTGTACATTAAATAAAATCCACTATAAAGGAAAATCTGCGTGTAAAAAGGTGTTCCAGCGATAATGAAAAACTCGAGTGTTACACCAAAAAGGGTAAATCGAGGAATAATAGGGTAAGCTTTCCACTTATTATAAAAGGCAGCTTAAGGTGATTAAAGGAAAGTAGTGGGGTACCCTCGTTTGATGCTCATGCTGAGGACGCAGCAATTAGCACAAAACTATACCCACCCATAAAATTGGGTAAATAAATGAAGACAATAGTTCTTGCAAACTACTGTATTCCAGGTCTTCACTCATTTACACTCCATCCATGATTCAAAACAGTAACTATATGACTTGAAAGTGCTTTTTAAAAGTATTGAATTTCCACGGAATGAGCCTACTTCTAATACAACATAACATAAAAGCATTTTTCGAATTCAAACTGGACTTCTGTACTATAATGTAGGACGTAGTTGAAGCTATAAACGGGTCTCATGAAAACTGCACATCAAGAGCAAAAGAATGTCCGAAAAAATATTCGATAAGAGTACACCAATGAATTTACAGATATGAGAATTCTAACTAGAGCAACTTTCTAGCCTTAATTAATGCCAAAAGTCCATAAAATCAAATTTCTTTGGAAATGCAGATATAACGATAAAATAATCCAACAAAGCCAATATAAAGTTTTATGGAGCTAAATATATTATTAGCCAAGTTAAATAAACTTGTTATGCAATTCAAATCGAATACTTCATGGATTCTTTATGGAAATGTATGAAAATAATATTCAGAACGGACTAGCAAATATGGTTTTATATGAGCGCATAGGACGAACGACAGCCCCTTGCCATATGGACATACACATTTAGATACCAAAGTTGAAGAACAATTACAGGGTGTCACTTTGATTGTGGATAGCAAGATCCGACTGTGCAGATCTAAGTGTATGGTTTGCCCTGCATTTTCTAAACCCTCCTCCAGTTGATAAAGCAACCGTCTTAGTTTCTTTACGCAGCATTAAGACATGATACAGTAATTTCCGAAGAATTAATGGCATACTGGCATCTAGCTACTTCCGACAAATCAACCTCTACGTGTCTTCAAAGATAGGTCAAAGTTCCAAGCTAAATGACGCTCTATGTATCCTTTAATTGCGTTAAACCGTTTTAAGTCGCTCTCGCAAGCGAGGTCTACCTTTTTTTCCTGCCTTATATTAAATACAGATCGTATTTGCTACTTTCTTCTCTCAATAAAAAAAGTTAAGTTTTGATAAATGACAGAGAGTATGGAGAGAGCTTAATTTGTACAAACATCCTTCGAATTATGTAAATTTTAACTAAAAATTTTAAAAGTATTTTAAACAAAAGAATAATGATGATAAAGATCCAACTTCTCAAAAAAAATGATCGGAATTCTTCATTTTAAAGACAGCATGTCTTTCATCCATTACGCTCCACAGTAATTAGAAAATACAAGAAGTGATTTCCATTAAGTGACCTGAAAAGCATATAAAAACAAAATTCTCACTTACTATTGCTCAAATATCTAGATATAAACCATGTGCATTGCCACCTTGACTTCAGAGATCGTCATACATGTTATGGTATAATTCATTTTCAAAATTAGGCAAAAGATAGTACTCTATATATAGTAAGTAAATTTAAATGATGCCGACAAAATTGGTAGCGTCCGACCGGACCCCAGGAATTCTTAAGCATTATAAATGCAGTGAATAAAATTTCGGATTTGAATTCTGATATTTTGAAATATGTGATCTTAAGTAAATCATGCTACCAACAATTTTCGTCTCTTGAACGGTAATCGCAAAATAAACCTCTCGCGTACATAAAAAAGTGAAGAAAAGAGTTGGGTGAGAACAGCTCTATCTCCTTCATCCCTAAAATTCCACATTAACTATCGAATGACAAACATTTAATGTATTTTATGCCTGCATTTGGGTGTAAACGATGGCAAACGTCGTATGTTTGCACTTGAGTACTAAATAACATCAGGAAATAAGCCAAATATTGAATTGGAGGCGATTTTTATCCCAAATATTCCGCATTGTTTTTTTAATATCAAATGTCCAATGTGTGTAAATGGTGAAATACGTCTTATGCATACACTTCAGTGGTAAATAACAGCGGAAACACCGCCGAATTTTGAAAAGGAGGTGGGTACAACCCCTCCTTAACCCCTTCCCTTCTCCTCGGCGGTGGGGAAACGGAGAGAAGTAACCAAGAAGAAGTACGTCTATAGCAGGCAAAAGAGAACGCAGTAGTGGGAGGAAGCTAGGTGACGGTGGGAGAAAGAGGTGTATTGAAATGAAGAGAAAATAAGTCGGGTGGGGATTTGTAGTTGGAGATGGTGACGGGAGGGTGTGGGAATGTTGAAGGAGGTGTACTTCTCTTGGGAGGAGGGAGGCGGGAGGGTGAGAGGGCGAACAGGAGGAGGTGGAGGCGGGGGATAGTCTTCGGCCCTTTAGAGTCGTAGGTTGGGCGGCAGGAGACGGGAGGAGAGGGTGGAGAGCTGAGGCGGTAGGCGGAGAGGAGGAAGAAGGGGGGGGGGAGTTTTAAAAGGCGGGGGAACCCCAACGTGTGTCCGACTGCGCTTGTCTATGTGAGGTGGGTGTGGAGGACGGGGTAGGCGAGAGTGGCAGTGTGTGTGGAGGAGTATGCATGCGAGGTGCGATGTGCGCCCAGGGACGTGTGGCCCAGTGTGCTCCCGTGTGTGGTGGCTCCCCTGCCGGAGGCACCAGGCCGCTATCTCCTTCCCCAGTGTCCCCAGCGGAAGGCTGAGGCGGTGAGGCCTTCGTCATCCACCCTCGGACGCAGAACGCTTGGCCCCGGGCAACGACAACGACTGAGGCCCGAAACGAGGAAAATACGTCCCAGACACTCTTCCGCCGACGACCACACTGAGAAACGGGACACATACTGTTATCGGAAAAAATATTTATAAGTTTTTTTGCAGGGAACAAGGTGCAAAAGTGGAAGAGATGGCTTCTCTGAGTGCGAATTGCAAAAACCAGCAACAATTTACAGATATCATCAAAACCCAAAAATAAGACTCCACCTCGATTCGAAATAATCAAAAGTTCTACTTCATCTGCCTCCGAATCCGCTGTTACTTCACCTTTTGGAGACGTCCCGGGAGATTCATCTTCAAAGAGTGAGGGAAGAAAGACAATCCAGCGTGTTTCAAAACGTTCAGCAGTTTCCACAAAGTTCCAGCAGTTTATGGTGAGACATTTGGAAAGTTTCATGACTCTTCGGCAGATTTCGGTGATATTTCGGCGTGCTACACGATAACCAGAAGTTTTTAACGAAGAGTAGGAAGTTTCCGGGCTCATCGACCAATCACATGACGTTCATCCAGGTTTCGAAGTACCTTTGGCTTGTTTAGTAAATTCACCAGCTGCTAAGACGTTTCAGCAAACCTATGTGGATGTTTCACAACGTTTCAGCCGGTTCCGAGACGTTTCAGTGGCTCCGTAACATCATCGTCGCCCAAACATCCCTTTATAGGGGGAGTGGCCAGTGTTTTCATTTTTTTTATACTCTAAGAGCGTTGGATATATGTCCCGATTGTTAGTTCGGGGAGGGGTTGGGCAGCGGCCATATTTGCCACCGTTGGCGGCCACGCTGGCACTTGCGTTGCGAGCGGCAACGTGGTGTCACTACCATCGGGCACAAGGTAGCCCGCCACGAAGAATCACCAAGATAGTTCTTGCACGTCAGGTTGAGACCAGGTGAAACGGTGGAACTTGTACAAAAATTATAATTTATTGCATGTTGTTTTCTTCGAATGAAAATTGGGGTTTTCAAAATATAAAATGATCAATGTTCCCTTATGAAACTTCAGAAACATATCCAGTAGTAAGGAGGCATCCAATAGTTACATCTTCTAAATTAGGATAAACAACAGTTAAATGATTGAGTGCTTGGTATTTTCTTAACTCGTAATAAATATTTAAAGTAAGTGATTGAGTATGTTGCATCAGACAATTACAAGATATCGTTTTTTTAAAACAAGTCCTCAAAGTGAAATTTTGGACATTCCCACCGATGTTATAATATCTACACAACTTCGATTACGTATTCAGGGAATGGATTAACGCTGACACGAAACTTCTAGAATAGGCATAAGGAATATTGATGGAGCCTGGAAGATAGTCTTGGTCGTAGGTGGCAATCATCCTCGTAGATTCGTAGGGGGGAAAAACATTTAGACATTATAAAAGAAGGATCCTTCGGGACCCTAGACGGCCTCAAAACGTACTTCGCACCCCTCGGAACCTCGATGGACCTCAAGCCCATCCTGCCCATATCCCTGGGCTCCTCCCCGCCCCCTCCGCCCTCCTCCTCGCCCTCCTCGGGGGCGGCCACGTCCTCGTCCTCACCGTCCGTGTCGTCGCTGGCCGCCTCATCCGTCTATTCCATCAACGGACTCCTCAGCTCTCTGGGCGGGGGAGGCAGCGGCGGGGGGCCGTCGACCCTCTCGCCTCCTCCGCCGCCCCCCGGCCTATCTCTCGGGGTGGACGCGGCCTCCGCGGCGTCGGCAGCAGCGGCCGCGGCGGCTGCGGCTTCGGCGAGCGTCGCAGCCCTCCTGGCATCGCCTGGAGCCTCGTCTCCATTCGGGAAGTTCGGTAAGTACCCTTCGGTCGAGAAAAACGAAGTTCCTCTTTCAAGATGCTCCACAAGGATAAGGTGCATCAACCGCTGGATTCGGATTAATGGCCCGGCTACGTTGGATGAATCGAAGTCAAATGACTCCCTCCCCTAAGATCAAATGTTACCCAGAAAAGTACCAAGTTCCCTCAGCGAATGAATATTACAAATGTATTACCGCTATGTTGATGTCGCTAAGCGCATGTCGTGAACGGAAAGGTAGACAAGTAGTGAGAGATCGTTTAACAATAACGTAATGAAAATAGACAACATTATTTTAATTTCAATCCATCAATAACTAATGATACCTACTGTATATTTATTCTCTCGAGTTACATTTGAGAATGAATTAATGTGCCAATCCAATTTTTCAAGGTGAAGAATGAGGTATTCGTATTCCACTTCTTACACATTACATGCATATGATCATAAAGTCAGATTTAATCGAAGGACGTCTTTTTATCAATTTCGACCATGGAAGTAGCCCTTACGGCCGGAGGTGCAACTAAACTGCAACGCAGCAACACATCTGCCAAGGAGTTTCAGAGCAAATCCTATCATCAGTCTGAAATATACGCATGGAATGCATTGAACGAGCCTGATTAATAGGTTTAGGAGTAAAACTCTCGAAAATCTGTTAGAGGGAGTACTTTTTCTCAACACTCAACATTTGTCTTCGGTACCTCTTTTGAAGACATGGAAAGACAACAAAGAAGCCGGCAAATTAGTTACATAATGATAAATGAAAGCTGAAGTGTGGAAAACATGAATATCGTTTTTTGAGAGTTAATAATACGAAAGACAAATGAGACAGACATGAAAAATCATCCGGAAAAAATCAAATGATCCTGTGTTTTTTGTCGCGACTTATACTCTCCTGAGAAAGACTCAGAGACAGACATGTAACAATATTAACGAATACATACTAAACAATGCAATAATCGAGGGAATTTATTCAACCATGGAGTAAAAGACAAAATGATATTGAACTTTCATATTTTCCTTCGAACCAAAAGCTTTATTTGAACTTGAGGCCTTATCATCCGGAGTATTAAAGTCAGAAATTAAATCCTGTCCCCTATATAAGGTTTTTATGTTTCGTGAAAGATAAACGAACTATGAATCAGACTCAGCATAACTCGTGCAAAATATATGCAATAAATTGAGAGTGGGAGGATGGTACTTTTCCCAAAACCACTCGAGGTTTCTCAGTAAGTTCTTCCGTGCAGACGATCGCACAACAAGGGCTTGTAATTACGTGCTCAGACAACCGTCCAGAATTCCAATCAGGACCCTAAATTAAGAGGCTTAGCTGGTCTTCGCTCATCTGACTCGAATCCACAAAGTAACTTTAAAGTTAATGCATACTGCAATTCATATCTGATGGAGTATTATACCTTAGTGCTGAGGAATTCAGAAAAAATGAGGCTGCAAAACACGAACAAGGTCTTGCGTCAGCAATGTCTTGTGAAATCATCATATTTAGCATATATTAAAATGAAGAAAGTTTGTGTTTTGCATTTCCTCGAATGTTGCTCCTCAGTAAATTTATAGTAATTTTTTGCATTACCCGATTTTGTTGTGATTTTTCTAATAATTTTCTCATGAGAGATACATTTTTCCATTTGTTTTGGCCCAAGATTATGGCACAACTGGTTTTTCTGCCTAAATCAAAAGCTAAAAGCGCAAAAATCCACGCAATATCACGCATGTGATCTCCTACGATACAGTGTGTGGACTTTTAAAACACTTATTAATAAAGAACAAAAAAGTTATCAAGGCTGAATTGGGCATTAGTGATTCGCGTACAAATACTTCCTCACCCATTCTCCTTTCAGATGTTTGCCACTAATTAATGCCATTGAAAATCGAACATAATGATAGATAATTATCTGAAGGGAAGATGAAATAAATTAGAGGTCGCATGGCATCTAGAATAATAATGGAGTTTCCTGCCGAGTGAAAGCATTTGACTTAGGTACTCTTTGAGAGGCTGGGGGCCATTTATGCTGTAGGGATTATTTGTTATGTGATCAAAAAATTTTGTTATGATTCCCCCACCATGTATTTTTCTATTCAATAACACTAACTTATTCTGTACACTTTCGGAGAGAATTGAAGCCTCTTAATATAGAAATGTTTCTGAATTCCAGTGATTTATCTCGTGATAAAAGAGCGTAAAGTAGTACTTACTCCACACAGACCCATTCAATATTTCAATCACAAATATGTTATTTGCATGTTCTAAATAGGATTATTGATTTCCTTGCATTTTTGAACTGCAAGATGGGTCAGACCAGATACCTATAACGATGCCCAGAAATAGCTATTTTCCCTAACATAACTCGTCCTAAATGGAATTATTATTAGCATTTTTGTTTGAGTATTTTTGGTAATAAAACAGAAAAATACAGCGGTTTGCACTGGGGTTCATCTAGAGAAATAACTAACAAAATTAAAAATACTAAAGAGCATTTAAGTATCCAATTGCCGTACACAGAAAAGAAGTCATTCAAAATTTCATTCATGCATTCGTTTTTTCTCGAATACGTTCTCGGTCGAGTAATTTTTATTTACTACGGTGCAAGAACATCCCGCGTGACAGTAGACGAAAGATTTGAATCTAACATATGGTTCACGAAATGCATATATTATTATAGCACAGGATCACAACTAAAACTTGGCCACCGATTTTTTAAAAACCATTCGTACCTGGAGGCGATAGCAATGGAGACATTTGAATGTATAAGCTCGAGAAAAAAAATCGTATTTTTCCGCTAAACATTTTATTGAATGGCATGATGCGTTTCTCAAATCCTTTTCATTTGACGACACGGTAAATTAGTGAATTATAAAACGTTTACCATTGTATTTTTTATATTCCATATTCAGTGCCTACATCCACGAAGTTAAGCCTAATTTAGAGTCCAGAAGGCTCCTCCTCGCAATCTCAAACCCACACCCAATTAATCTTACAATGAAGACCTGAAACGCGAGTGCATAAGAAAAAATGACTATGTGAATGATTCGCGTTATCATTACGTGATATCTTAATAATGTGACAGTTCCTTGAGAATAAAATACTTTTGATCCTGATCCTTCTAAAAGCGTCGATCAAAAAGTTAAGTTTCAGTGGATAACTATGATTTTCCTTCCGATGATGGATATTTACTACCTCCGCAGATTGCAGTTTGAAGTTTAGTCAGGGTATAAGAGTTTTTAAAACTCTTCCTTGCACTCATCACAAATGCCACTGTTTCCTCCAGAAAGTACGCGGAACACCCATAATAATTTCCACATTGGATCATGAAAAAAATGTCCTGGATTTGTATAATCATGAGTCATCACTTCTAGTCAAAGACGCTATTGAAATGTTTTGCTCCTCGGTAGCACATCGCCTGGAATCTTATGGCTTAGAGAAAGGAAACACGTGCTCACAGCAAATATAGTACTCACCACCTCCACGCGCCACCGCTCACGACAGGCTGAATGGGAGCGGACCGCGAAGACAAATGAAGGCGAGGTCACTCGCAGCCTCGAAGCACCGATACACAGTCCATATTCGCGTGAAAGTATCCGAACTGTCAAACTTGCTGCCTCACCAACCACTGCATCCCTTCAGACTCCCGAGACCCTACCCCGTAGCCACAACCCCTCACTACACAGAGAGTCTATTGAGTTATTTCTAAATACATTAAATTCCCCCTTCCCTCCGGCCTCCCTACCTTCCCTCACCCCGTTATGGCTCCCTTCTCCAGGCAGACTGCAATGTGGTTAGCCCAACCCAATAATAATGTAAGCTAATTAGAAGGAGAGGGAAGGGATGAGGGGATTTGGATGGGAATGAGCGAGGGGAGAGATATACTTACATGGTAGGTAACAAAAACCAGAGGAGTCCCAAGAGATCACCCGCCACCTCGCAGCCGTCCCTCTTAAACTCAGGGTTGATTGATTCGAGCATCCCGATATCTGTTACCACGAGCCTGAAAAAGATAAGCTAAATCGTACATCCATGCGAAATAATCAGAATCTGAGACTGCGCAAGGCCATGGAAGATAGCAGTGGAGTTTATCATAGACATAAGCATGAATATTGCGAATTGACACCACCCTCTGACTCCGCTTGAGTGAATGAACTTTTATGGTCACGTACTAGGCACGTTGTGGCAAGTTATGAGAAAGTCTTCACAAAACCATAAATATTGACCCTAATAGCCATTTCATTCGTTGTAAGCGGTTTTCTCTTCGGATCAAATTTAAAAAATCCCATCTTGCACACTGACAACAGCGTCAGGAAAGGGTGCGCATTAATGTTTAATAATTGAGTAATTAATTGATGGTTTAGAAATTGTTTTAGGAATTGGAAAAATTAACTAAGATTTTCAAAATTTTCACCGTTTTCTCACGTAATAAAACCATAATGGACTATGATAGCTGCTATCGCTAACTTAGCGGACATTAGTTCGGGAACTATATTTTAGGTGTAGGTACTCAATCACAGTGAACTATTCATGAAAACAATGAAGTTCTCAATGAAAGATTTTTTCAATACTTGAGTTACCATGGAATGACAACATTTTGAAATGCGAGAGTAGGTATACTTGGTATTCTTGGAGGGTTTTCTCGACATTACGTGCTCAAAAGACTTCGCATAAGTCAGACTCAGGATTACGAACGATCATATTTACTTCCTTAAAATAAAAAAAACAGGATTAAGTTAAATATTTAAGGGAATTTTTATAGGAGAGTTGTCAGATCCAGGCTATTTACAGAAATAATAATAATCGCTTCATCTGTTTACGGATTTGTGGCCGACTATTGAATATACAGCTAGAACACACGAGCCACTGTTATTGAATATAGTGATACTTGCAGACTTCCTCAAAATCTTTGGGATTGAATTCCACCGTTTGCATATACGCTGGACCCCAATTTAATAATAAGCCATTTCTCACTTAATCTACTGCTTGAAACACTGTGCCGAAAGACACTGGATGCCAATTCAACCCGAGCACAAAATGACATAGATCGAATGACGCACTTTTTCTGTCGAATGCGGTAAACTTATGGTCAGTTCAAGACTAAAAAAAATGTTCCTATTATCAGGTGCGAATTTCCAAATTTTTTATCCGATATCTCCTCACACACCTGTATTTGGTTTCACCAAATAAAGCAGCAGCATTGTACGGAAGATCAGCCATAGCTCTTAAGAGAGTACGAGATTCTCAGCTTACCTAACCTACCTGAGTCCTTCAAGGCTCACTTTTTATAAATGAACATCAATTGATGCAACTTGCCGACGACCTCAGGATGTTTTAAATGGAGAAAGAAATACATCAAATATTGCTTAGGCTATTGAAATAAAAAGGCAAATAAAATTATAAGGGAAAAAATTATCCCATTTTAATATAAATGATATATTTTGGTTCTATTTTTTTAGAGGATTTTCACATGGCGGAAATAGAAAATTAGAAAAGCACGGAACAAATTAGCATTTTTGTTTAGCCTTTTGGGACAACGGAAAATGGAAACCGATGCGTATTCATCTTTACTTACGGAAATAACTATGAGGTACCTATATCTACACGAACAATGATTCCGAGTTGTTTTATGTACTTCAAACCTGTTAAACTAGAGAAAATTATATTACCTTGAAGCTTAAACAGAAACGCTAAAATAAATAACAGATTTGAACTCGGGAACTACTAAGGAAATCACTTAAAATCACTGCGTTGAAAAAAATTACGACACAAATCATCGGAAGTTTTTCACAGGGAAAATAAAGGTGACATGTCATTTCGCCCTAATTAGACCTCAGAAAAAATACGCCACGAACATCAGAGATTCGGTGCAGAAGGACTTAATAAAAGACTCGAGCTCATTACTAGGAAAATACGCTAGCTTCCGTAGAAATTTCTACGGAGTATGTACTTCAAGTTTGAAAGAGCTAATGTAAGAAATGGAATGAGTCATTTAGAAATCGAATGTGAGACCTCAAAATACAGATACTGGATAATTTCCAATCATTGGACAATCAGAATGATATAAATGATTGTTTTCTGGTCTCCAACTATAAATCCAGCTCAAACAAAAGCGAAAAAATTAGAGGGATTGTTGTACTGACGAGGATAAGATTTTTTTCCAACGTACCACAAACTTGACCACAAGCCAAAAGGGCAAAACGCTAAAATAACACAAAAAAATCCTATCTAATTAATTTTCCTCCCTCACTCTTACTTCCTTTTCTTTGCATTATTATAATTGACTAGCCGAAGGTAACCGTTGAAATTCAGAAAATAACTGCATTTGCACGGAAGGAAGAAATCATTTAAGGGAAACCATATGTATCTAAAGAAGACGGTGCATGATTAGGATTTTTAAAAATAACCGCATTGAACTTTAGGAAAATGAATGAAACTATATCTTGAGTAATTTTTTGGTACTACCTAGTCAACGTATTGATTGACAAACTTGAATGAATACCACGCAATAGTTATATATTGTGTGATATTTGTAAAAGTTTGTCAATAAAGACGCTGACTTTGGAAAACGGTTTTATCCTATAAATAACATAGCCGTCCTCAATCAAAACTTTGAAGTATAAGGAGTTCCGAGCCCTTCCAATAAATTTGTAAAATCAACTCAGGAAGATCTTTGAAATGTCTAAGAACAAAATAAGCCTTAAAAAGTACGCTGTCTCCTAGCCGATTACAACGTCGTGCTAATTCTTTGCTGTGTGGTTTGCCACATACCGATCACACACAATTACCATAGTAATAAACCTTACACCGGAATATTTTCTTTCATAAGTTGTTTAAAGGGTTTACAAATTCAAAGTTCCATCAGTAGGATATGATGTTAAACCAAGATCTTCTGGATCACATTTCGTAAAATCAAGCGCTGCTAAGGACGGTGTTTTTCTGTTTCGTGTCCCCGATCCTTTTGGATCGAATGAATATAATAGTAGCTCGTATCAGAAATGGATTAATTGCAATAATATCAGATGTATTACACCCCTTACTTGCAAGCACATTCGGGCCTAAGGAGCAGCTTGGGTAAAGCCAACTATAGGTACTTCTACAGTAATCCTCGTACACTAATCATTGTTCTATAGAATCTAAAGTAGAGAATTACTAAATCATAAGCATCAAATTCTTATCTATTAATTTTTTATTATAATAATTATATCGCATCTATCTAACTTATTACACATATTTTCTCCACAAACACGGACGAATCATGGGGTGGAGGAGACAACCCCCTAAAAACGAAGAAAGAATTAGCAGTTAGAAAAAAACATTAAAAATTATTTTCACGAGGGAGCAACGTTACTCATTCGATTGAAGGAGAGCTTAATCGAATCATATCATGAAATTCAGAGTAATTTTCTCGTAAAAATAAATTCTTTATTTTTACGAGAAAAATATTTCAATTTCATCGCAAGTAACGAGTTTTCTTCCCTGTTTGAAGGAGGTAGTCATGGATATACTTGAATGGATGTGAGAAAATTCTGGCTGCATTCCAGAATTTTCCTCTGCGCAGCCTTAGCGCCACGCCACCGTCGATACGGATATGTTATCAAGTGGAAAATATTCAGCTACCACCCCAAAGGAAGTAGGTCTATTTGGACAAAATTGCAACTCCACCAACTGCTTGCGAGGTCCAGATATTCCATCGAGAAAGACAAATATGTTGTATAGCATTGTTAACCGGCTTCAGCCAAACCTAGAACGATATAGAGCAATGTAACAATGCTCCACTCCCCGACCAATCCACGTTCAATTCCACGCCGATATCCCAAGATAACCATTGTCCCCCGTAGACCTCATCTAAGAGTCTCTCATGAAAATTTTAAAAAACCCTATTGCTGTAACGAAGCAAGAAAAAACAGTGTTCAGAGGTGTTGGATATTTCCATTTAAATCTACTATTTAGCGAGAGACCGACTCCAGAAAAGTACAAAGGTTCCGTCGAACAATAATGGCAACAGCGGCTGATCTTTTCAAAATTCCCTTGAAATTTCTTAGATATCATCCAAATAA
Source organism: Ceriagrion tenellum (assembly GCA_963169105.1). NCBI lineage: Eukaryota > Metazoa > Arthropoda > Insecta > Odonata > Coenagrionidae > Ceriagrion > Ceriagrion tenellum. The sequence continues at coordinate 55,658,485 of OY720636.1, read as the reverse complement.
AGATAAACAAATTCAAATGCAGTGGGACTGCTGGAATTATTCTACATATCCTCTTTCATTATTTCGCTCATTTTCCTCCCATAACATTTTATTCTATTCTGATCATTAATATAAATCATTAATCTAGAATCTGGTTTAACTCGAACACAATCGTTATGGATGTCCTATAACACAATTACAGTAACTTATATTGATAATGTTAATATACGAAGAATAGTAGCTCATTAGTGAAAGATTACGGTTCCAGTAACTACAGTATCTGTGATGACAATTCAGCGGGTAAAATAAGTAGATTTTTAAAAATATCATAAGTATTTAAGTACTAATCGACGGAAATGAAGTCGAATAGTCCATCTATATTGTCCATTTTGAGGCAAAAGCGCTTTTTGACGCCGAAAATTAAAATTGGAATGCCACCATTGATAATAAAAGTTATGCCATACATATTTTATGAACATAATGGTCGTGTTTCTACTAAGATAATTTGAACATGCCGCCACTTTTCAGGATAAAAGACAGTATTCTCCACAATAACCGCATGTTGTAGGCCAAGTTATTTTAAGAGGGATTAAATTACAATAATATACCTCATATAGGTATTTAGAAACTTACCAGTAGAGTGGCTGGCACATGGCCGAAAAGTTTCGCAGTGGGTGAATGGCATTATCTCCTCACGGGACATCAACGGCGCCAACTTCATCATGCACTTCTCAAAGCTCTTTCGAGAAGACGTTTGTTAAAAAAAGCGAGATTTGAAGCAATTCCACGGTTTAAATACAATGAAATGTTTTGGTTTTGAAAACATTCCTGGGCCGCATTTAATACTCACCGATGGCCATCAAGTAGATATAAATCGTGATACGCTATGACCACAGTATTTCGGCGATATACAGCAAAATGTTCATTCAGGACTGTGTATGCACCTCGTGAGAGAAATGTATAGACCAAACATGGATTTTATCATATTACGGTTTAAATTTTCAAATACACACAAGTTTCTGGTGACTGCATTACCAGAATCGTGCTATCGAACGTTGAGCTGCCACCCTACCACAGCTTCTCCATACCGAAGATTATGACAAATTGCTTGCAAACAAAAAAGAAGCGAATTTGCAATTGACGAAATATTTCACAGGATGTCATAAACTAGGGAATAAAACCATGACTTTCATTACCCAATCGTAATATTGGTGATAAAATGATTTAAAATTCTTCTTTTGTAGTAAGAAGTTAAAGTCAAATCTCCACCAATTTGCAGGCATTTTTGTTGTTGCTGAGAAGGATTTCTTCTGAGGAGATTCTGTAAATTGGAAAGAAAATTATTTTTTAAGTAAAAAATTCCATCGTTATACCTCTGAAGTTTAATCCTTATGGAAACAGGTATTTTATGAAGTCAATAAGCTTTATCAAATTTCATGCTTTCAGTATACGGAGATGTGGCCCTAGGATTGACTGGGTCAGTGGGGAGTCCAGGGGTAGGACTGGTTGAGGCAGCCAATACCTCTCCTTGCCCATCTCCTCCAGCTCCAGCATCACCGAACAACTCTTCTCTTATCACCTTCTCATCTCTTGGGAACAGTCCAGGAAGTGCGATAGGCGGTGGAGGAGGGCCAATTAAGAGGAAGCAGAGAAGATATAGGTATGCAGTATGAATAAATTTAAATTAAACCAGATATGTGATAATCCATGCACATAATGAGACCTATATCATTCATCAGTGGTTTGCCACTTGACATTATTTTGATAGTGCTGTCAAAATATGCCCTTTGCTTTTACTTTACACTTCATGACTGAGATAATTGCTCTTTAACTAGGTATATTCTATGAGTATTATGAGAAAATTTCAATAATGTTGCATTTCCATAGAAAATAAGACTTGATATAAATGTTCAAAGGCATGAATATTGTGCTTTTCTGATTTTAATCTGCAAAATAAAAATGATCTACAAAATAAGATCACTGCAATTCAAATTTTTGATATGTCAAATACAGTTCTAACTACATCTCATCTACTTGGAGTAAATAGCATCTGAAATCCAAGGAGCTGGTTTGGGTGGAAAATGACCACAGGGATGAAATGGCTGGCTTGCCAATACAGATTTTGTCCTAAGAGGAATGACCTAACTGAGATCATTGCCAGTTAAACTACTCCTTCCTCCACCCTTTGTATAAGCTTACTATAGTCAAGAGAGTTTGCTTTTGCTTGTATTTATGTTATAATCTCTTCCCAAGTATTACAATCTTGTCTAGGTGGAAGGGCTCTTGTACTCTGATATCCCCTAGAGCTGAACTGGAAAAGGCAAAGCTACCTCTAGGTTGACAAAGGTATTATGGCCAATGAGAGGGACAGATCTTCAGGGATTCAGACTCGGAATCTGAGCATGAACATCTGAACATGAAGCATCTGAGCAGATTGCACAAGTTAGAGTAGCCAATGGAGAATCAGGATGGGCCATGATAGAATTGGAGAGTGCAGCATAAGGGCCCATTATTGTTGTTGCTTTTTAACATGCATTCAGAAAAAAATGATAAGGGTGATGCTGGGGGAGATGCAGGAAAGAGTAAAGGAAGAAGGGGATCTGATAAAGGCATTGAGATTTGAAAATGATCGATCATTGGTTTACCAGTCAGCCAAAGGGTTTCTGTTAATGCTGAATGCATTAGAGAAGCAGTGCGAAAGGTATGGGAAGAGAATAAATTATTAGAAGACAAAAAAGATAAAACTTTCTGGAATAAAGACAGCAGGGATGAATATATGTGTGGGAGGGCACAAAATAGAGCACACCGAGCCGTTTACATATCAGGGTTGTATTTTGGAGGAGAATGGATTTAGTGGCAGAGATATCAGATGTAAAATAACCCTGGATAAAGAATGTAAATCAACACCTGAATGAAACCTGAAAGCTTTACGTTCTACGTTTACGTTCTAAGCATTCTCTGGAAAAGCCTGAAATATTACACTGGATAAAGAAGCTTATTCCAAGATAATGGAATTGTTGAGGGGTTTTAGGCAGAGACATTAAGGAAATACAGGTGAAAATTCTATTATGGAGCATTGCTAGCAGTACATGTGTTCCTCACCCACATACAGCCAACTATGCTCCTGCTTAGTCAATAGGAAGGGAGGATGTACTTAAGGCATTTTTGATGTGGGTCGGAAGAAGGATGGAGAGTGTGAGCTGAATGGCATGGAGGTATGGGATATGTTAGGAGAGGAGAGTAGGTTGGTGGTGGAGGTTTGGAGAAGGTAGAAGGGATGGATTAAGGGCATACTGATAAGGGTATTAGAGGAGAGAACTCTGGGGAAGCATGGAAGAGTAAGGAAGAGGATATAAAATCTGGACGAAATAAGAAGAGGTAGATCATATGAGGAATTTAAGTAGGTCTGAAGGTGAGCCATCCACAGGAGGGAATAGGAGAGGATGAACCAGTATTCAGGATAAGACTCTCCAAAAATCTATCCATAAGCTGGGAAAATTCCTAAATGAAAATGAATTATGCTATAATCCACTATCACTTCAATTATATATGTAAAACATTGTTGTGACATTTTTGGTTTTGTTTCCATAAATAGTGGCTAAGAGATTTGAGCGAATGTTCAGAGGTCCAGGTTCTATATCTGGGGGAAACAATAATATTAGGCTCTAAAGACAGTGGAATTCCCTTATCAGGTGAGGGATACCAATTCTTTTCCCAAAATTGATGAGTTTTTGAAAGGAAGACTTTCTTAAAAGGTTTAGGCACAAGACATTATGTTCTACTTCTATCTATTACCCCGTGAGCTGCCCCAAAGAGTGTAGGGTTAGGTGTGTTAAGAGTGGTATTAGGCATGATTTGTTTTGCTTAAAGAGGTTCACTAGATTAATTTTATAGCAACTGCAAGCCTGCAATTTTACTTACTACAAATGTTAATATATCTAAGAAATCAAAATTCTCTTCATTTCATTGTTACGTGAAGGATCACTAGCATGGTATACAAAGACAGACTTCATTTTTGGCAAATATTCCTCTTACAATTTACAATTGAAGCAAATATTTTTCTTTTTCTGTCTTCACTGGTGTGCATAGTTGACAGCATGACTGAATATTAGTGTAGATGCATTTGTTGCAAATCAGGTTGATTCTTCTTTCTTTTGGAAAATTTATGTACATTACATTCGAGTTCACATGACAGCATGAAAATTTTAGGGAGACTATCAATTTAAACTCCAAACCATAAAACTTCTTGGAATGCGAAGATGGCAGTTTCTTTGAAGTCCTATTACAATGGACTCATATGTTTACAATTTCATGGGAATGAAAGCCGAGTGAGCTAGAGGGCCACTTGGAGGACTTAGACGTTCAGTGTGGAGGTCACCTTTCCCTTTCCTTAAGGGTGACATTCTGAAAAGTATTGGATGCTTCCTCTCCAAAATTTTACAATTTTTATCTAGTGACACTCGACAACAAGTCATCACATTTTTCAGTATTGCCTAGTTACTCTGGATTATTCAAGTATGAAACAAATTGTTTGCTCAGTTCAGCAGAAATAATATTGTGTAGTGTTGTGCGCAACTATTTGCAGTATCCCAGAAATTTCAAAGGGTTACCCATTCTATTCCTAAATATTATCTACAATTAGTGCATTTATGACAAGGTTTTTCAAGGAGTAACTAAATTTATTCTTATTATCTTTTGGGTGGTCCTAAACACAAGTCGTATTACGGTAGTTCAGATAATTAGAATGCACATTTCCACAATACAATGCTCATGACTATGGCCAGTTTATATCCTGCAACATTTGGTACAGCAAGTGAGCAAGATACCTGATCTTCCTAACCTAGAGGTGGAGAGAGTATGTATCTACACCAAAGATTGGATCTAGTTGACATAATGTTTGAACATATCATTTCTAACAACATGATGATTGCAAAATGAAACAGCATCTAAACAGCACAATAGTTATGAACCTCAACCATTTTTATGGTGCCCATGCTATGACCATAAGAAGGCAAATTTCACTATAGTTCATACTGAACATCGATTCATCCCTACAATTATTAGTAGAACCTTTACAAGTATGATATCAATTCTATCATGGTTTACCAAATCACATTTCTGAGGGAACATATAGAGTGAGCCTATAAAAAGGTGCACTATCATAGTGTTATAAAATTTAATTTAATGATTATTAACTTAACTGTTTTTTCCATAATTCTCATTTCACAGGACCACTTTTACAAATTTCCAGCTGGAGGAATTGGAGAGAGCCTTCCAGAAAACTCACTATCCTGATGTATTTTTTAGGGAAGAACTTGCTCTTAGGATAGAGCTGACCGAAGCAAGAGTGCAGGTGAGATGTTTACCCCTACGTCTTGACAATTTTTGCTTTTTCTATTCCTAAAAATCATATAAACCATCAGTTTTATGGCAGTTTGGCTGCCAAGTATACCTTCAGTTAGTGTGCTAGTAGATGAAATTCTGAATAGTTGTAGAGAATCCCTTGGGATATTGTTCTATAAGTGGAAGACTTCAAAGTTATACCAAGTCATTATACATGTAAAAAGGAAACCATACAAGGCAATAAAGAGCTTTTGAAAGCTCTAAAAAATTATCACTGTCTTAGGTTGATGCTGTTTGGATCTATAGCTGCATAAATGTGCACAGCATCTTGGGTTATGCATTTATTCTTAAATTTGTGGTTGTAATCATAAAAAAGTATATCGATACCCAAAAACTGGGTATGCACTCAAGCAAACATGCCCATCTTACACATTGAAGAGTTTTTAAGAAGACTATTACTTATACTAACTAACACATTTTAAAGCTTAGAATGTGCCTATGGTGAGTAATTGGTATTTCTGGATACCATCTGTCTGAGTAAAACATATATTTTCACATATAACAGGTATGGTTTCAAAATAGGCGAGCCAAATGGAGAAAGCAGGAGAAATTAGCTGCAAAACAACAACAGCAAAACCAACAACAGCATCATCAACAAATTCATTTGCAGCAACATCAGCAACAGCATATGCATTCCCAGCAAGCAGTCATGCATTCACCTTCAATGTCGCAGAACATCATTACCGTCCCAGGTACAGTGTGTTAAAGAATAAACAAAATGATTGGGAATTAATGAAAAAATACTTTTATAGATAAGTTTGTTATAGATGATTACTTTTGAACAGCTGGCTTTCCTTCTAGTCATGGCTTGGGGAAAATTTGTTCAAATAATAAGATAATAATGTTTCATCAATCACATAGGAGAATTCTGGGCATAATTGGTTTCTACCATACAAAAACTTCTCTCTATGAATGGAAGCTGCAATAGAGTTCTATGAGTCTGCATTCATTAATTGCTTCATTTATAAAGATTTTTGTTTACTGTCTCCTGAATCTAACTTGTGTTATTGGTACCAACAAAAAATTCAAACTGCCCATAAGTCTTTGTAGAAGTTATTATATCATTCACCCCTGTTAAGATGATATAGTAGACCATTAATTTCATTTTTTTACTAGTGTAAATTTGTGATTTATTTAGATGCACTGAAGTTTCTGATAAATAAGAGAATGCCAAATATTAAAAACAAACGATTTTTAACTTTTCCTGAAATAAATGATTCCACATTTTCCCGGTAAATATTATGTGTGAAATTCTCTTGGTTTATGGTTGGTTTTTGTCTTGGTGATTCATACCAGGTTAAATTTTTCCACTGTCATCATTACCCTGATGACGATGGAGGTGTTATCCATCGAAACGTTGGCAGCAGCCAAAAATTTAACCCGGTGAGAATCCCGAGAGGATTTCCTTGAAATATTTTTCAAATTGAAAATAAAACTGGTATACATTACATTGGCAAGTGCACATAAAATTGTTGTGATCTACAATGAAACCTATCTTTTATATTTTCCAGTATCAGCAACAAGCCCCAGTATGATGGGTGACTCGCCTCTGTTATCTTCTCAATCATTATCTTCTTCTTTGAGCAGTGGTAGTCATCTTGGAAGTTTAAGTGAGTATAAAAAATGCGTTCATTATAGTTTAAGAATTCAAAACTTGAGTTTAAAAAGATCCAAGTTTAAGTGACAATAAACTGTCCTTCCTCTTTTTTAAAGAAAAACATTTTTCTGTCCAGAGACATTGTTCACATGTTTAATTTTCTTTCTAAAATAAAAAAAATCTTATGACATTCTTGAAATAAAATGGATTTATGCATTTTGTAATGACAAAAGATAGGCATAATTCTAATATTACTTAATTTTTGAAAAATCTTATTTTTGTGTATACCTTTCACAAAGTTCAAAGAACATCATAATTAAAATATCAAAAATGTTGGCCTTGGCACTCACCACTTGCAACATCCCAGCTGTGATAGGATAAATGGCGAATCTACATTGATTGAGTAGCCTAACTTCGCAGAGCATGTTTTCCTACTAAATGCATTGTTTCTTCCATTTCATCTGGCAGCTCATCCTTCGACTTCATACCTGCAGTGGGAAGCGGGTGTCAATCCTCTGCTGGGACCTTTCAGTCCCACCATCCCTGCTTCGATGCCCTCCTCCTCATCGTCTTCCTCCTCCTCCACCACATCTCCCTCCACTGCCAACATGTACCTTGGCATGGTGGACTGGGGACAGGGCTTCTCCCCACCGTTGCCCTCTCCATCCTCCCACCATCACCACCACCACCCACACCACTCGGCCATGCATCACCGTGCCTCTGCCTCCAACAACAACAATGCCTTCGAGCAACAGCAGCAACACAACCCCACGCAGCAGCAACAGAACATCCACCCACACCTCCAGCAGCACTCGCACATCCTCTCCTCGTGCCCTCCTCCACCCCCACCACCTCACTCATCCTCTATCCAGGGCCCCCCTTCCTCAGCCCACTACCACCTCCTCCCAGGCAAGCCCCTTCTTGAAGAGGATGAGGAGGAGGATGAAGAAGATGACGATGATGTGGAGGACATTGAGGACAAGGCCACCCACCTCCTCCTCGTGGGGGACGATGGAGTGGGGGTTGTAACCGACGACGCAGATCCAGATGATGAGGGACATGCTGGGAGCCCAGTTTCGGGATCATTAGGAAGCATCAAGGTCCTGGAGAACTCTCCACATTCCCTGCTCACACCTGAATGAAATCTGACCTGAGTGGGGAAAGAGCTCTGAGAAATCAATGGTGATGTGTCATTTGTGGCTTCAGCTTATGGCAGATGTCTTTGAAGAGGTGACAAAAGAGTGAATGAACGTGGCAGTACTTCTGATTAAGGCTTTGGTGCAAGGCTTTACCTTAGACTTGAAGTTTAAGGATGCTGAACAACTTTGACTTTGCGTGCACTCCTGAAAGGGTGGAAGACAGTCATGAGCATGAGGAACCAAGTCATATTACTTACAAGAATTAAAATAGGTAGCTAGGTCTGATGGATGAAATATGTAAATTACTTATGGCTGGCTGATTATAAATGAGATTGCCACACATTGTGGAGTCTTGGAGCTTCAATGGAGTCAGCTGAATTTCCACTTATGAGATGTGGAAGTAAGAGATTATCCAAAGATTCAGCAGTGCAATACTGAAGTACAAAAATACAGTTATTTCAGTCCATTTTCTGAACTCTCAGCATGAAGTGCTAAGGAGGTTAATATAGTTTTCCTTCATTAGAGCGATACCCTACATACTGATGTACTAATGAAATAACAATCATTAGCATGTTCAGTGAACTTATGGGTATGCAGGCATTCATGACAGTTGTTACTAGATAGAAATGCGACGTTAATGCTTTGCAGTAATGTGTGATGAGCTGAGTAACAGCAGAAAGTCACATTATCCAATGAATATTCTCAAAATTTTGGGCTTTAGAGAGGGTTCTATAACTATTCTTCATTGATGGTTCTTTTTTATTGCGACTCTTGCCCAAGAATCTTTGCAATACCAGATATGGGAAGAGATCCCAGCAACTCAAAGGTGAAGGCACTATTGCATGTCATTCAAGAAATGCTAGATACCATCATACTTGGCAGTGAAAAATCAATTGAGTTAGTTACATGAACTGAATATGATGAGAATATTGTATGAAAGGTGATTTTCCCAGCCACCAGATGTTGGAAGTAAGTTTCAAATAGCAAATCCACACACAGAACGATCCATATTTCTGATGAAAGTGGGACATACATTTGCTGGAAGGTTGATAGTTCTCTTTCTCAGGGTAAAGAATCAACAACAATATAATGTTTAAATGAAGTAGGTATGTGTAAATGTTAGTTCCTTAAAACTATGCGTGAAATTAACTTTTAGAGGAAATGAGTTATCACAATCACCACATCCTCTAAGGTAACTCAAAAACTTAATTATCAAACTATCACCATGAGGTAACTTTAAGTTACACACTGAAACCTTATGATTTGAATTTGTAATATGATTCTTTCAAAAGTATTGTAGTTCTGATGCAATGGGATCTAAAATAAATTTTTTTTCTGAATCCTATATTTCAATTTCACTACTCCTTATAAACCTTTTATTTTTGTTTAGAAAGAGGTGGGCTTCTTAAGCGAGTGAATTCTGAAGGTAACCCAATCTGAAGAAAATAATAGGAACTCTTCAAACCTTTAAGTGAACACAACTGAACACACTCAGGAAAGCATAGGAAGGGAGCAGAAAACATAGACAACAGTTGAAATTTTACAGCAATGTACTTAATTACAGTTTTGGGTTTAAAATTTTAGTTAAAATGAAACGGAGTTTTATTCTAGGCAGGTAACAAAATAGATATGCACAGAGAAACAAAAAGGTAAGGCCAAACTTTCAGGGGACATTCCTCTAATTAGAAGAATATGTCACATGGATATGGGCCCTTGGCTTTGCCTCACAGCATTTCAACAATTTCTCCATTGACTTAGTCTGCTCCAGGTGTTTTGTTTTTCTTAAGGTCTTTTTTGGCTCAACAAATTTCCTCCTCTGCATGTGAGGGCCCCAAACTCCCTTGTCAACCTCGCTATCGTCTCCCATTAGGTTTCCTTCCAGTGGTGTTGGCTCTTGGTAGAGTACTCCCATCTATTCCCAATGTCTTCACCCTGTATCAGTATATTCTCGTATGCATCCCTGATGTTATTGCTTTTTGTTTTTTTTTCTTTGTGAGTGTTTGCTCATGTGCTGTTTCAGTATTCCCCTTCTTCAAGTTTTAGCTAACTCCCTCAAAGCAGCTTTTGATCCAATTCTTCCTAGCCTTCTCAATTGACTTGGTTCCCAAGCTCCTGGTTGAGAGTTGCCTCACCTTTATTTCTGGGATTTTGGTATTTTCTTCTTTCAGTTTCCCATCTGCGTTGTTATCCATAGCTTCCTGATGGCTCTCTTGTTCACCGGTTGCTCTTCTGCTACTTCTCTGATTGTCCTCTTCAGCACATCCCATTTTTCTTCAGGGGCCATTTCTCCCTCATTTTCTAGTTTCTTGTTGACAGCTGTGGCAAATTTATATTTGTTTCCTACTTCAGCCCAAATTTTTCAGTCCCATTTTGGTTCATGTTCTATCATCTTAATTTTCTTGTATTGAAGGTGGCTCTCCATGATTTCTAGGTTGGAGTCTGTTTATATACACTCCAGGAGAGGTCTTGCTCTGCTTTACTTTAGCCTTTTATCTACTCTGACAAGTATGCAGTCTATTCAGTATTTGGCAATATCACTGGGCATCTTCCACAAATACCCCCTACACCAGTGCTGCTGGAAGAGTGGGTAAGGTACCATATTCTTCTCATTGCAGAACTATTGGTCTTTCTCCTTTGCCATATCTTTTTCTCAATCCAAAATTTCCTAGTTTCCCTCACCTCCCTCTGCATTCCAGTCTCCCATTATGAGGAGGATCACTTTCTCCTTCACTACCCCATGTACTTACAAAATGACATTGGCTTTCTGCATTAAAAAAATAACACTTATACAGCACAAATTTACATGTTAAACGAGAAGGAACCCATAATTTTAGTAAGCGGAAGAAATCAAGAAGGCAGAATCACAATTGATCTCAGACAGCACACACTTTCTCCAGAGGACTATTTGTACTAATTGTACTAATTGGTAAGTAGGATCACCAGTTAAGGAAGATGCATGAAGGATAACTGGAGCAGAATAATGTCTATGTCAGAACTATGTCAGAAGAAGGGTCTATTTACAGGCTACACAAGCTTGGTAGAAAGGAAACACTTCATTATCACATACACACTTTAGGTGCATGCTCTAACATGAAAGTGAAGCCTGGACACAGACACTGAGCAAAGAATATTGGAAGCTAGATAGAACAGAAGTGGTGTAGTGGTAGAATGAAGATGATGAAATGGAGAGAATAACCAATGAAGATTTCCCACAATAAGTAGGAGAGAAATAATATACAATGAAGTCTCTGAGGAAGAGAGAATAAGACACATTTTGTACAACAAAAGCCCATAGAAAACCATTATAAAAGGAGAATTGATTGAAAAGAATTACAGATGATGAAAAAGGATGATCGGTAAAATTACAAAGAATGTCAAAGGAAAGACTCATAACAGAATAGCTGGGAGCAGAGAGAAGTAGTGAGCCACCACAAACCAATCTTTGGCATAATGACTACCGATAATAATTTTAAAATTTCACACAGCTATCAATTTTCCTGAATTTCCAAAGGTAGAGATAGACCTCTTCACAGCAGCAAACATGTACAAAAATAATAAATCAGAGACGAGCATAGCTAATACATGTCACTTTCATGAACACCAGATGATAATATCACTTTTGGATAAAAATTTATTAAATGCACAATTATAAATAGGTATATACATTTCCTAAGCACAGGAAAAAATGGTCGTCTTTGATGCTCAACATCAAAACAATCATTTTCAAAAACATGGTCCTAGAGCAAGGTTGGACAAATATCAACAAATCAAGGCACGAGAAACCCAAATAATGCAGAAACATTTTATTTATTCTCATTCAATCATACTTATGCTCTTTGTACACCAAGCCTTTCACAACCTGTTATTAAAAAAATCTATGTCCATGTGGTGGCTTCTGTGCTGCATACATGTTAAAAAACTAATGGTTTGATGTTTCTACATTTGGGTGGAAAAATTTTCATTGCGATCTTAAATTACAGGTCAATGCTGTAATTCTTGACAAGTATCCACCACTTACATACCTCTTCATTTCAGCAGGAAGAGGAAAATTTAACTAAGTGTAAGTCTTCATATTCTTAGCATTTTGTGCACTGTATAATTTTGGATACAAATAAATTAAAAACAAACCAAATTTCACCGGATGTGTATACACTAGATTACACAATCACAGCACAAGTATATGTTGACGTTAAAATAACCACAGTGAAATGAAGCATATTGTCCATTTTTAATGCAAAAAGTTAATATGGCAAAATGGTTTGTGGAGAGCATCAAGCAACAATGAAATTGATCTATTATACAAGGTTGTCCTGGCCCCCATTTGTATGTATTTCCCTGCATACAGATCCTGATGCCTTCACTTCACCAACAGCACATTCTCGACACTGTTCTGGTAAATGGTGGCCAAGTTTAAAGGCTCTTGATGGAAAATCACTTCACCACACAAGTAGATCAAAAGATGCTGGATTAATTGATTTAACACCAACATTTTTCATGAGTATCAAGATCACACCCATACAAATAGGCAACTTTGTAAATGGTAAGGAAGATCATTCTGCTTAGGTCTCTGGTGGTACTTAGTTAATGGCAGCAATAATTGATTAGAGGATAAAAGCTTCGTTAAAGAAACAACATTCCCATGGTATCATTAAAACGTTTGTGTTCACCACGATCTCCTGAGCAACACACATTACTCAGTCCTTGTCAATTTACAGATGCTTATGAAACCATTTCTTTCCTCAAATGGTTTTTGGCAGTCGCGACACCACTTCATGGTATAGATACACACACATATATAATAGGTATATATTAACCAGTCTTAAAAATATCGCATAATCACATAGTTGAAAATTTATACATAAACCATTTAATGGCAAGTGCATATTTTCCAGGAGCATCACATAAATAAAATGTCAGGGCAAACACGGGCTGACATCCATCATATTCACAGTTAACCATGCTTTAGAGATTCATACAGGAACAAAACTTATATACAACAGCCCCCAACTCATTTTTTTTCTTCTTTAAATTCCACAGGTTGTCAACCTCCAATGACTGTTCCAGACTTACTTTAATGTTATTTGTTGTGACCTTGCATGCAAGTCCATCATTCTGCTCTCCATCAGCTTGCCTCAAATTGATGAATTGTACACATTAATATTCAGCTCATTAAGCAACATAACTGTATTCATCCGCTGAATTTGGAGTTCGTTCTATATATTGCTTGTCAATCAATGCCTCAATACATTTCTTAATCATGCTGATGGAGGGTGCAAACGTAGCCTTTGATTGACTCAATACCTGTAGTAAAAGGGGTAAGATCATTATAAAACAAACTTATCCCAACTTCCACACTTAAGTTATGCTGCAGGTTACTAATGAAAATGATAACATTACCAGGAGAGTAAATGCTCTATTATTTTAACAATCTTACCTTATGGAGTAAGCTCAATCATTCTCTTAATCTATAGGCACTAGCAATTTAAAATCAGAGAATTCATTGTTAGCATCAACTCACCTCTTGGATAAGGGCATTGTGTCGTAGGACTTTGCGTGACTTCATTATTCTAACTATAGCAGCTTGGAGGTACAGTTTCCTATCTTCATCAACAGCTGATAATGTAGCTTCAGCTTCTTGAGGGGATTCCCGTTGTAGGGCAGCTGTTATTCTGAACTTAGTCCTTTTATTACTATAATTTAGGTTGAGTTGCAAAACTGAATCAGGGCCCATATTCTGTGAGAAGAAAAGCCTCATTATTGAGGTGAATAATGTCTTGTACAGGGAACAAGAGTAAAGTCACACTCTTTTTGTTTGCTCTGGCCAGCAAAAAGTGAGATGAATTCCTCTGAGAAGGGCTTTTGCAACTGCTCTCTTAATTTCTTTGGATTGATTTTAATCCATCATTACTGATAGTTTCATCAAGGACAATCAAATCAATGCTCCTGATGATGCTATCAGCAATGGAGGTCAAAGCTTGGCTCAAAAAAAGTAAGATGTTGCAAAAACCAAAACCCTTGCCTAAAGGATAAAATTCATATAGCTGCAAAAATCTGCCTGATCTTAATACAACAAAAAAACCACATAAAGAAAGCAGGGTGAGGATCATCTTTGCAATATAACCAGTGAGCCCATGTACTATGGCAGACAGAACGGCCTTGATCTTATTTTTACATTACTTTTTGATTGAACATATAGACAATTGTCCACTAATTCTCAATAAAGGGCACAGGTTTATTTCGTTTTATCTGTCTCTTACTCCACAACACACCACCAATGCCAATTGTTTTCATTCATTCAACAGCTGTCATCTACATACTGGCTATAAACAAGAAACCAAGAATTAGAGGACATTTCACAAATAGAAAAAAAATTAGACTTACCTCTGCTGTATCACAAAGCAGTATTTTACAGTCTAATAGTGATGCCAGATGTTTAGAAAATTGTTCACAATTCAACTGGAGGGTAGTCTGAAGCTCTTTATGGGTGAGGGAATCAGTCCTTTCAAACAATAATAAAATTGCCATTTGAAAAGTTTGCATTGTAACTATATAGGGTTTACTTAGGTACGTCAACTTCAGCTCCCCTGAAAATGATTTTATAGCAAAATGAACATCATTTTCATTAAATAGGCAAAACATAAATATAAGTCACAACACAAGGACATAAGTCAGCATAGATTTCATACCTTGACACAAATGGTGCAGCCAGGTCAATTTTCTTCCATTAAATCTCATGTGGTAAAAGTTTTCAAACTGAAAAAAATAGAGGCAAATTTTAAAACAATTAACAAATATAGTGAAAGTCCACAAAACAAGAATTTTCCTTTACAAGAGGGGTTAATTCTCAATTAAGCATTGGAAAAATTTTAGGGCCTCATTTACAGTAATATTCTTTTAAATGCTAGAGACAGCAGCAATAATACTGCATAAGGCATTAGTATATGAAAAGAAAACAAAGTTCAAAGATAATTTATTAATACAGATGTCAGAAAATTCACTAACCATTTGTAATGACTTCTCTAACTCCTGAGGTACGGCAAATGATGTTAAACTGCTCTGCCCCAAAGGCCATGCTCCAGCCTAATTTGGAATGAAAATAAGATTTTAGAGAAATTCCATAAAAAGTCATGCTTTCGGTTACTTACTAGAGACTATGGAAAATTAACAAGGACAAATTACACAAAGAACATACACAAAATAAGATAGCCAATCTTAAATTGGCAATTCTGAGTACAAAGCAATAAAAATATTATCTGGTTCATACTAATAAATGTCTATTACCTGTAAAACATAAATAGAAAAGTTAATTCCCAACTCAATATTATCTTTCTTCAAAAATTCACTGAATTTATTATTTTGGTCAGCAGATAAAGAAATATCTGTGAACATTCGATGAAGCTTATTCGTAAATTCATAACCACAGGCTTGCTGAAATGAAAATTAAAAGAATGATATTACAAAATATAAATCGGGACTCAGTACAACTAAGCCTGAGGAAAATATTACAAGAAGAGAAAGAAAAAAATATCTCCCCTCTTGCAATTAATAGATCATTTATGAGTATCAGAAGAAATTTGATTAAAAATTACCTTAAGGCGATTTATCATCGATTCTTCGGCATCCATTGACTGGCTTTGTTGATGAATGAGCCTCTTGGCCAGCATCCTAGAGTAAAACTTCTGGAATACATCCTTGTCATCAATATATTTGAAAATAGTAATAGACTTTGAAAGCTTTAAATCGATTTCACTTTCTGAAATCCCTTTGGATGACTTCTTTAACAAGGAATCACAATATTTTGCCAACTATTGAAAGAAAAAAATGAATAAATTTTATAATGATTGGAGATTTAAATTAATCACAAACATCGTCATTTAAACACAGGGAATAACATCAACAGAGGAACTTTATTTAAATATAAATGGATTTCAAAGTAACACTTCATCAACACTGTTATCTCAGATTGCATAAGATGTCTATAAAACATGCATATGCGGACAAAATGCAAATCTTTTTTCTATGAATACACAAAATCTTGGTAAAAGCAGTTAAATAACTGAGACTCTACTCCGGAGAGATTCTATTCTCCTACGTTCAATGATATCAGGCCCAACTACGTGGAAGTTGATATTCACAAATGAAAAAACGACTTAGTTTTCTTCCACTGATTTATTTTTTCGGTACGACATGTTTCGACACATAAGAGGTCATTTTCAAGGACAAAAATTTTTGAATTTCAAGTAAATATAAATACCTGGAAGGTTGGGGGAGGTTGGAGAGGGGTGGAAGAAGTGGGTTTTAGGAGGGGGGGGAACCCCGGAGAGGGATAAGGGGTGGCGGTTATGGTGAGAATTGGGGAAAAACCCGTGAGAGGACCACGTTGGTGAGAAAGGTGGGGGCGGGGGATGGAAGGTAGAGGGAGGGGTGGGTTAACTTGGAAAGGGTCATTAAGGTAGAGGTGTGTTATCAGCGGGTGTGGAGTTGGGTGGGAGGGATCTGGGTTTTCTTCTTTCCGTGAGGTTTAGAGAGACTTGTAGGAGGGGGGAAATTCATTCAAAAAGGATGTTGTTCAGTAATTTACATTGACTCATATTCCTCCTTATTTCTAGCTCCTCCTTTTCGTCCATCTTCCTCCCTTATATCTCTAAGTGTAGTAACTCCGGTATGAAGTCACTCTCGTGGTTCTCTTCCCAGAGATGTTTGGCAAAATGGGACTGTGACAGATTGCAGTTCCGGTAACATCTCTTATGTTCCTCGATTCTTCTCTCGAATGTGCGCCCTGTCTACCCAACATATATGGGTATCCAGGTATTTATATTTGCTTGAAATTCAAAAATTTTTGTACTTGAAAATGACCCCTATGTGTCGAAACATGTCGTACCGAAAAAATAAATCAGTGGAAGAAAACGAAGTCGTTTTTTCATTTGTGTCTATTCTCCTAATTCAACCTGACTCTCCATCAATATTGTAGAAAAGAAGCCTAAGTATGAGGACTGAACACACCCTGCTTTTCCCAAGTCAATAGTTTACACTGTCAAAGCAAGATTTACATCAAGGGATTATAACACAAAATGATCAACTTGAATTTTCATACCAGCTCTGGAGAGCGACAAGCCTGCCTTGGATTAAGCCGATGGTTTATCACATAGCTGCAGGCTTTGTCCAAAGCACCCATGAAGCATTGATCTCCAGAAAATACATCTTGTATCAAATCTTTATACTTCTGATATACTCCCAACATGCTTTCCACAAACTGGATGTGCACCTACAAAAAAAAATAACGGTGATTAAGTGACCAAATATGTAAACAGGAATGTTATTAGTTAGACAATAAATTTTTTAAAACTAATTCAATGAAAAAAATGATACTAAGGCAGGTGCCACTGTTAAATTACTATTAGATGAATAAAAAGATAGATAATCATCAGAGGTCATCAATCAGAATATAGGTTTGCCGAAGTCTTCCCATTCACTCTCTTGCTATCTAGCCAAGTCATTTTTCAATTCCACTTAAAATAACTAGGTGATATTGTTCAGTGCCTAAACCCATGACTCATAGAATGAGGAAAGTTCTATTTGGAGTAACCTGAAATTCATTTACTGCCACTACACCATTTGCCAAGTAGGATTCTATTTGTATTATGTACAGCCAGCAAACCAGTACAAGCAAACGATTTATTGAATACTTGAGTAAACATTTGCTGTCTCTCCACCAGTTTGGCTTCCTAGAGGACACATTGATAGTACTGGCTTTGTCTGAATGTTTTGTCTATATACCTAATCTCAGAAATTAATTAGGTAATCGGTATTTGAGTCATACGTGTCGAGCCTTTGATGCTGTGGACCATAACAATGACTGGTTACATAGCAATAAATTTAAATAACCGCTAAACAATTGGAAATATCTTTTCAGCAAGGCATGGAAAGTTTGATGGAGACTTCCTTATGGCTACCAGTGACTTTAACACAACAAATAATTAAATTTTTTTGCTAGGAAGGCTAAATAAATTGGTCTATTCACATTAACTACATTTATATAATCAGCATTTCTTTTAATCCTTCTCTGTTCTAAAATACCCTTTAGGAGGGAATCTTTTTAAGATTTTATATAATGGTATTTACTATTCCAAAGTATATTATGGAATAATATTATACAGTTCCTCCTCTTCACATCCTGATATCTCCTTTGTCCTCGGTACATTTACGACCTATTTAGTAGACCTCCACTATCTCGGAGCATGTCTACCAGGAGTGACCCTGCCAATCTGTACTGCCCCGCGCATCGTACCACAAAATATCACCTATCATTTGTAGTCAGCGCCACGGCAACATGGAACTCTCTACCGAATTATATAAAATACAGTCAGACTCTTTCTACCTTTAAATCCAAAACATATCATTACCTGCCTGCAAAGTAATTCCAAACTTGGTACTTTGGACTTCTCACTGTTGATATCTAATAAGTTTGTCTCACATATTTTACTCTCTTTGTGGTACTTAATGCTTGGTTTATTGTATATTGTTTTTGGTTCCGAACTTTTTACTTTTTACTTTGGATTTCTCACTGATAAACATTGAATGAGTTTTTCTCACACCTTTCTTTACTCTCTGTGGTTCTTAAATGCTTATTTTGTTGTATATTGTTTTTTATGCTTATATTGTTGTATATTGTATATTGTGAGAGCTGAAAATCCCATTGTTTTTGATAATTTTTTTTGATAATTGTTTTTGATAACTTTTGTAATGCTCTTAGGGGTGATGTACCCAGAGCAAATAAAGTATTCTTATTCTTATTCTTAAAAAAAAATACGAGAACCATGAGTAAGCCACATGCAAAAGCACATTAGTTATCTATTTAAAACGCTGAGTATATTAACTGTGCTGTGTATCTAGCTTTGTATATCAGTCCATGATCTTAAAATTACAAATAGAAAAGCTTCATTCTCTTCCTGTAGTTGTGTTGAGCTCACAATAGAATTTTTTTTCATAACCTCCAGTGTTAGGCCAAACTCTCTCACCCTTAGAAAAATGGCTGAAAATTTGGTGTCAACATTATTATATACCATGCTTCTCAAATTCTTTAAAACTTATGCTCCAAAAATTCTTCTATAAATCTGAAGAGGACTCCTGGCAGAAATATCCACTCTAACTTCTTCAAACTCCCAGGTTTTTCCATAGCGATGGTTGCGATAGTTGCGATTAACTGCACTTCACTACGATGAAAAGTAGACGTCCTTCTACTTTGATAATAGCTCAAAACCAGGGTCGATCACGTTCGACCCAGTCCTCTATCGATTCTTACTTGCATTGCAGTTTGTGTTCACACGTACGAGTCGAGCCTAACAGTCGACTGTCATAGCAGTCGACTGCTACATGTAAACCCAGCTTTAGAATTGAAATCGAGAATCGATCACCTAGAGTCAATTCTGATTCCATCGATTCCAGATGGATAACGATCGCCGTCTTTCGATTTAGAACGGCGATCGCCGGCGATAGATGGCAGTTGCACAAATTGATCTTGCTTTGTTCGGCTTTCCTCATAGTGGAGAGCCACCGATAGCTGGTGATACACGGCTATTCCGCTACATCGAAAGCACCGTGGCATGGCGATCGCCACACCACCGATCGATTCGGAATAAAATAGCCGCAAATCGAAAGCACCCTTTGGGTGGATGATTCCTTTAATTTATTTCAAGGGGAAATGAGTGCTCTCTCTCTTACCCTTTGGGTGCTTTCGATTTGCGGCTATTTTATTCCCGAGCCAAGTATCCTCTCAAAATGACACATAGGTGCCAAAAGTGGTGCCCTTCACTGGGATATCCATACTGCAGACAACCTCAAGAATTTCTTATTGAAAGTTCTCAGTGACTGGGGCATATTGTCTAAAGTTGTTGCAGTTGTAAGAGAAAACGGAACAGACATAACTGCAGCTCTGAACCGATCTCAGTTTGAAACAATACCATGTGTAGCACATACACTGCAACTGGTCATTAAAGATGGCTTGATGAACAACCAAAAAATTATGACTCTGCTGAAGAAAACAAAGAAACTTGTGGGAAGTTTCAAACATTCGGAAAAAAACTCCAAGATGTTAAAAACCTGTCAAACACAGCTAAGACTGCCACAGCATAGGATGATATAGGACGAACCTACCCGCTGGAACAGCTCTTTCTACATCTCCGAAGAGTAATTGAACAAAAAGAGGCAATAATTTTAGTTGCGAGTAAGAGCGACATCAAACTTTCTGTGGACATAGTTGCTGATGATTGGAAGAAAACAATGCAATTTGCTGTGAGCATTCTTGAGATTTTTGAGCAAGCAACTCTTCAAGTGAGCAAATCATCTTCAAGTATTTCTGAGGTAGGTTTATTATAAATTACTATTTCTAAATATCCCTTAACAATGTTATTATTAAATTTATGTTCTTAATCTTTTGCTGCAAATAAAATAATATTAATCAGATTTGTTGATTTATATAGCCTAGTTTCTACTTTTCTGCAGCGTAACTTAACCTAACTGCCATACTAACATATTTATTTGTGGGCATTACAATTTTCATACACATTTTAATAAATCTGAACAAGGTTAAGTCTGTTATAATATGTAATCTATGCAATAAAATATATTTATTATTATTATATTAGTCACAATATGTGTTTACAAAGACCAGGATAATTTTTTATAATTTTCCTCAGGTGATTCCCCTTATAAACGCAGTAAAAAATGTTGTGGAAAACACGGATATCCTAGGTTCTGGACTTCTAGGAGTGAAGAACGATTAGAAATCATCCCTGAAACGCCACTACCCTGATGTGGAAGCAAATCCAACGTATTGTGACAGTAACGGTTTGACCGTCCCATGTTTCTTTTGAAGGATCCCCTCGCGTTTCGTGTTTCTTTCCACGCTGTTTTTTGTTACCCCTTCCCCTTTTACATGTTGGTTTGAACGGGACGAACCACACTCAGAGGTTGAGTGTGGCAAGGTCAGTGGAGTGAGTGATGGGCCGGAGGCTATGTTCCTCCCGGCCATGCAAGTGAGATGGCCCATGCCGGCCACTGCACGTGTCATTCGACTGCTAGAGAAGGGGAATCCCCATCTTCCCCCCCCTTTCCCCCATTTGTGTGCCCACGGACGCCCCACCCCTCCAAGATTGGAGTATATATTGGGCCTGGGCACACCACAACGAAGACAATCTACTAACAGCTGTTGGCGGCATGCTATGCCCGTTTGGGAAACCAGAAGCGAGAGAGAGAGAGAGACGGTGAATTATCGCGAGTCAGGAGAGCTGTCATAGACCACTCGTTTGCCAGTTAATGCAAGCGTGGGTGGACGCCTGTGAGCTGCAGTGTCTCCAGATTGGCCCACGACCACAACGTCTTCGGCGGACACTAGAGGCGAGAAGCCACTTCCAGCCATCGTGCATCCTGCCAGCCCGGAAGTTGGTGCATCTATGTCAGCCGCTCCTCTCCTACGTCGATTCATCTGGTGTTTCCACGTAAGCCGACAACGACTCTCCATACCCTTTCGAAGGAAAGCTGCTTCAATTATAGGAATCTTTAGGTGTTGTGAGACTCTTGAGGCAACCCTAAGCTCCTCCACCCTAAATTCCATTACTTGTGCGACGCCTTCAAATCATTCGTTTTGAATCGCTGCCTATTGCGGCTTGTGCTTGGAGAACTGTTTCAATTTAACTCCCCGCTGTATCTCTTGCGATACGGGAGCCTGTCATATTTAATTGTAAAGTGTAATTTTTCAAGCGTATGTCAAATTGCATGTCATTTACGGTATCACTGTCATCCATATCACCTTTTTGTTATCATCCCATCATTCGTTCATGATCATTAGTGTAATTATTATGTTTTTTGCTTGGTCATTTCCTCATCTTGTTTAATTCATCCATATCACCTTTGTGTCATCATCCCATTACTCGTTCATGATCATAAGTGTAATTATTATGTTTTTGCTTGGTTATTTCTATGTCTTGTTTAATCTTTGAATGCCGTGTGCGCTTATTGTGTTTTTTTTCTTGCGCATGCACCGTAAATTTTGCCATGTTCTGTGTCAGTCATTGAGTGCATTAAAGTTGTGTCAAAACTACCAGTGTTGTGGTTCGTCCCAGTTCCTGGGAAGTTTTGCTCCCATCATTCCCTAGAGTTGACCTTTTGAATATCGAACGCCTCGGGGGATCCTTAATCTTAATTTTTGAATTTCGCAGAGTATGCCCCATGTTGGGTTAAAACGCGGATCTCTGTGTGTGCGGCTGTCCTCCCTAAATGTTGCGGGCTGGGAGGGTTGATCTGTTACAGTATGCTTGTGCAACGATATTGGATCCTCGGTTCAAGGTGACACCTTTTCAAAACACTACTGCTTTTGAAACTGCAAAGGTAAAAATAATTGAAGAAATGGTGACTTTGACACAGACTGATTCAATCTCATTTGATGATTGACCCAGTGGTTGAAACTGCAACCTCCACCTCAGACACCTCTTGTGATAAGGCAAGTAAGGGGTTGTGGTCCCACTATAAAGACTATTTTGGCAAAAGAGCCAAGCATGTTGATGATAGTGCTTCTTCTTGTGAAAATGAACTGCTGCAGTACCTTGGGGAAAAGAACTTAGATCCAAAAGATGGTGTTAAAGTTTCCCATTACTAGGCAAACAGAGTATTTATGAGACTTAAAAATGTAGCATTTAAGTATCTGTGTATTCCTCCTTGCACCGTATTTAGTGAAAGACTATTCAGTACAGAAGGGAATATTTGCAATGCAAAAAGAAACAGACTTGATCCTGACCGAGTGAAGATGCTTGTTTTCTTGAACCAAAATGTTGAGTAGATCTAAGACATAGGTAGACTTTTTTAAACATTTCCAAATCATTGATGAAAACATATTGCTTTCATTTTGCAATAATTGTTTTCTTGTTCTTTTAGAACATCAAAAATCACATTTTCACCTAATTTTAATACTTACTTGTTTTATGTTTGTATTTTTTTATGGTGCACAGCCTTAAAAATCACTTTGGTGGTTAAATTATAATATGCTAATTTAATAAACATTTTTTTGTTTTGTTAGACATCAGAACAACGTAAGTAATGTCAGATAGAGTAATCAAACTTTAATTCCATTATGAACTGTATATTATTAACTATTTATGTCTGAAACAATTAAAGTGTTTATTCCAAAACAGCAAAATGAAATTGTAACTTGAATGCAGGTAGATGGCCATTTTATGGGTCCCATTAATATTTCATAGTGTTAACGTGTTAACTCGGTTAAACTGTATATATTTTCTCTACAATATTCATTGTCAGTAACTGTATCTTTCAAATTTCATTTTTATCTTTAAAAGGTCTTCAATTTGATGAAGTTGTACAGTTGTAACCTAAAATACCAATCAATAATTTTATTTCACTTGGAAACTTTGTTTTTCTAATTCTCAAAGAAAATAAAGTTATGTACTGTTCTGTGGCAATTTGTAATTCATATGTGAAACATTTATTTCATATATTTTAGCTATCAAATCATATTTATTATAGTAATTTTGGATGTGAGCTATCAATTTGTATGTTCTATGTACCTCAACAAGCTGAGGATATAGTTGCTGTTTATTAATAAATAAACATTTTGAGCGACTTATTTGTCTTTGATATTTTATTCCAGCCAATGCTTGAATTTAAATGATCATCGTATGCTACTGGCATATCAATACCCCACCTGTTATTAGGAATAAGAATCGATGGAATCGGAATCGAAAATCGGGAATCGGTTTGAAAGAATTGGAATCGAGAATTGAAAAAAAGTGGAATTGATTCATCCCTAATTATTTTCTAAAATCCTACACAATAAGCTGCATTTCATTCCATTTGTACAACCTGAACTTGTAAATGCATGATTTGGTAAGTTCTTCATTGAGCCATGCAACATGATAATACCCCATCAAGATCATTGAAATTAGCCAATGATTCCCATAAGAGTTCTTATGTCATCATGCTCCAAGCAATGGAACAGTATAATAAATCCTGACTCAGACATTTTTGTAGATGTGCACAAAAGGGAATAAACATTGGCCATGCCTTCACAGTACAAAGGTTCTAACGACTCCATATTATGAAGAACTTATCTGCACATAACCAACTAGTTGTGGGAAAAACATTCATGGGAACAATTATGCCATTTGTTGAATATAATGCACTGCTGACCATTGCCTGAAAGGTTCAAGAGAGTAAGGAAAGGGAGGACAAACCAGGGAGGACGTGCATTTTGCTGGTTGTGGAATCGTCAGATATGTAATCTGCCCATCAGACCATTGAACGTCAGATGATTGGGACTCTTGGTCACTTGCAATACTGAGTAGATGATGCAAAAGAACAGGAATAGCTCACAATACAATTGAGCCATTTAGATGATTACTACATTGGTAAGGACAACAAGGGCCTTCAAAATTGGAAGAAGTTGCCCTTATAAGTCAACATTGGCTGTAAAAAAAATCACAATAAGATCACATGTAATGTACCACTCATGTTCCTCTCAGCAATGCATTTGGTCAGCTTTTATGAAGTAACAGCCATAATAAACTGAGACTAGCAATATTTAACCCTTTCGCGCCAGACTCCTTCACGGAAAGATGGTTTTGGCTGTACGAATGCTTATAGCATTTCTTTCTTCGCCCTGTACTGAGCTCTCTCGCGGCAAGAAATCGTCCAGGTAGTCGCTTCCTACGCTTAATGACCTTGCCTAGCGGGGTGCCGGACCCTTTTCTCGGCAACTGACCAGATATAATCCTCGACCCTTTTCTCAAAGGTAGCCCATCGCGGTGTATTTATGCGGTCAGATTAGTGTTACTAAGGTGATTTACATTTTTTTAAATTGTTGATTTTGCAGGGAATGTCAGTACACCAATGTATACCTTTCATTTTGCACTGCCTTTAGAAATTTTAAACGAAGTTCTACCGTTATTTTTACGGTTTTCAGCAAAAGCGCATTGTATCAAAGACCAACAAATACTTCAAGGGGAATGACAACTTTCAATACACGTCGCATATTCCTAGGTATTTGCACTTTCAGATATTCACATATTTTAGATCCTTGATGGCCAAATCCACTCTCTCATCACTCGCGTCTGCCCTCTACGAGCATTCTTAAAATATGAGAATGAAAACGTTTTTAATTATTTCAAGAAAATCACCCCGATCAATTCTCGTATAAGTTATGAACCTTACAAATTTGTTGTTTTAAATGCATAATTAGTGTGTAGAGTTAATTTCACTGATTTAAATATAAAATATTCGTATTACGCACGAAATATGAAAAAATACAAAACACTGATTGAGGACACTGAAAACAGGATATGAGAGTAATTACCTGGGTGGAGCAGTTCTCTATCTAGTCATTGTATGGGCTGCTTCGCACAGCATGCGTCTACAGAAACCATCCCTTATATAGGAAGCGGATTGCGTACAGAACGGTAACGACTACATTTGAATACAAACCAAGAAAACTTTTGAAAAGAAAATGAGTTATTCCGAGAAGAGTGAGGTTATCTTCTTCCAAATATTGCAGTAAAAGCCTACTTGCGCCAATCTACTCTTGGATGTCCCGATTGGGCAGTAATATGTTTTTCCAAGAAAATATTAATGCATTAATGTGCTCAGATGAAAGCATGGTATGGGCTAAAACGTACAGCATGTGTCGACCGAAACCATCCCTTATTTTGTACCGTAAATTAACAAATTTTGAGGATACGCATTTATTTGCGTTTATTGCGAAATGCATTTATAATGCATTTGTATTTATAGGTTCTGTGGAGAGATTTTTGAAAAATGGTAACTGTAATTTTGGCTCACGGCAAAGAACTTCATACTTCAAAGAGAATTTGCTTGTATGATTCAACTATTACAGTTTAACATCTAACCTTAACGTCTCCAAAATTTTTCTAAAGTGGTGATGAACTCCGTTAATATAAACGATAGAATTCCGTTTAAAATTTTGAACCGAACAGAAGAACATCGAGAATGTAATTCTTAGCATTGATTTCCAATAAATTCAACAAATACGTTTTTAGTTATTCCAACATATAAACAAATAGTTGACCGTGAGGACCTTCCTTGAGGAGGACATTTAGTGCGGGAAAGGGCTGAGATAATCCCCACATGGACAATGAGAAAGGGTCGGACCTCTAGCGCGTGGAGTCTCTAATGACGCTTGGGACCCTTTTGGCATGCTTGACCGCAAAGCCTTGTATACACGGCCTTCGGCCTTTAGCGAAGAAAAATTCACGCCTTGTATACAGGGCCTTCGTTCTTTAGCGAAGAAAAATTCAAGCCGTGTATACAAGGCCTTCGTAGGGAAAGGGTTAACTATACATCAAACTTATTCAAAGACAAGACTAGTAATTGACTAAGTATATTGTCATTTTCCCTGAGATTATATCATTTCTTCCAGGGAACCAATGAGCTGCAAAATATTCATCATATGAAAGGCTGGCTTTTTCCAACATAACTATAAAATGAGTCTACATAAAATTTCATTGAAAGCATATATTTCACACGTTCTTAGTTCTAATAAAATTCCCTCATCACAACAAATTTACATGACTCATGGCTTGATTTCAAATATGTGCAACAAAGAGACCTGGAAAATGTTTTCACACCAAGAATTTTCATCAACCCTTGGCTATAGACACTTAAGACTTAACATGCTGCCACTTATTTTCATCCCTCCAAATATGTAAAATCAAGATTTTACTGTACCTGCATTCTCTTCAAGGTTTTCCTCTACCCTCAAGATAGAAAGAGGGTTCACTTTTTATTCCAGTTAGGAGTGGAGTATTTGGAATGAACTCCCTGGTTCAGAGTGGTGAATTTGTGTAATAAGTAACCCCAATCAGACAGGTTAGGCAATGCCAAAAATATAAGTGTGTACAATGAAGAGCTATTGCTAATAGATATTCACAAAGGCCTTGATCATCCAAGCAACCTGGGAAATTTGAAAGAGTGGCATCTCTCTCTCTCTCATTCATCCTTTCGAGTCCAAAGAAGGAATGATGTGCATCACGCACTGTATAAGACTTGAAGGAGTCATATTTCCATGACGTGGAAATGGGCAAACTCATGATCTGTGACAAGTATTTCCACATAGGAATGTAAATATGAATAAAACACACATATTTGATGAGATGATTTGGAAATCTACATTTGGTGCTTTAGGATTAGGCTTCAGTCACTACCCTCTGACAACCAACCACTGCAGCTTATGCATACACCCATCCAGGCTATAATATGGTGCAGAATGACATAAATGTCTGATTCATGTAATTTTAACAAAACACCAATATTCACATTTTTTTACCCAAAAAAATGTGAAATTGATATACAAATTCCCTTTACCGCAAATGTAATGTTGATCCTGACCCATTACTAGTAGTCAGCAGCCTAACTTTTCCCTCAACCACAAATATACCATGAGTGATATACCACAGAATTCACTCGCAAGCTTTTTAAGCAAGAATCTATGGTGTTAAATGTCACATAAATAGAGCTAAAAATATTTTCTTATAACAGTAGGACAAACAAATGAAACTCACATTTTCACCCCGCAAATTCCCAACAGCCTGCAATCCTTGCTGCCTCACATGCTCCAGAAGGGCATCCACCAATGTTGGTAGTCCCCGCTGAATTGGCCGCAGGAGAGGGTACATGTTTCGAAGATCCTTTCTCCTCTCTCCTTTGACCATAGCTGCACATTCTCCATGTAAAAAGGGTAGGTGATCAGCCACCATTTTTTGCTCACACTGAGCACGAACTTTTACAAATGAGCTGAAAAAAATTGAAGAATTATTTAGTTTATGGGGTATTCTCTACATGACGAGATTCTGAAGTAGTAGGAGGTAGGTTTGTTTCGAGGGCAAGTTTGTCAATGTTGACTCTTTCCACCTTAAACGTGTTCACGAACTATATAGGTACTTTACTTGGCTTGGTTAGTACAAGTAAAAATTTCTAAAAATAACTCATTTAACTCAAATACACACTATTCTGCTTAGTGAAACTTCATCCCTCAGCCTTCAGTGCATGACCTTTTGTACTCACTCTTCAACAACCACCTTAGTCCACAAAATATGCACCACAGACATTAGGAATTTCAGTAACTGTATTTATATCCATTATTTGAGTGTTCATGAGAGTTACAGTAAACTCCAACAGGAAAAAAAAACACAGACATTTATTTGAAGATGTTTAAGTAATTAAACCATACATTGGAAAGTGCCTTCAAATGGAGAAATGTCATATAATAATTAGTCTTTCAGTCATAAATCTAACTTATTATATTTCTATAGCACTGACTGTTTCAAGGTAAAGGTGTCACTTTGCCACTGTCTAATCCACTCCATTAATACTTCGTCCACATCCGAGTCTTAGATTGATGAAGTATTTTCCTATTACATGTAAAACTAGGAGCATCTCTCTCAGCAAAAGTCTTAAACAACTGCTCCATTCATTTCTTAATATCATAAAGTCAAAACTCCCATGCCACAATCTCTATTAACCTCTTAACTGGCGTCCCCCATTCAACAGCCCCAATATATTCACTTTTTGTTTAATCCTCAGAGTAAAATGCTTCTTAGAAATTCTGCAAGGTGAACTAATCCCCATTTTATTTAAGACATGGTGCAAAAAAAACTAGGCTCAGTTTCCTATGCACAGGTTACTTCTTGTGAGATATTGAAAAAACTGATACTTGTTCTACGGTAGGCTCACAAGCATATGAGGTGAAGAAGTTTTCGAGCAGCCAATCGGGTGCTTAGCTCCGTTTGCTTGTCTACCCACGTGCAAAGTTGAGTTTTGCTAAAATAACTTTCTTGCGCATAGTCTCCTTGTCCGCCAGCCATTTTTTTCATGCATCTGGCATTTGCATCATGTGGAACAAATGGTGGACATGTGAAGTCATTTCAAATTTTCATTTAAGATTCAAAGGATTATATAAGCACAGACTCATGAATTTTCCATTTCTGTATATCATAAAGTTCATGCAGGCGTCATGAAATGTTAGCTTCCTCATTTACATTTTTGAAGGATGCTTCAAATGCTCCTGGCACATCCATGAACAATCTTGAGTACCAAAGTAAGCTATGAAAATGCACATGCTCAACATTATTTTACTTCCATATTTATTCACCAATAGACGTCAGTACAGGAAGACGTCACACATGATGATGTCGCCAATGCTCAAATGCAAAGCTTTTGCTTGGAAAGCTGGTGCTACGCATGGCATTCCTTGAATGGAAAGTGTTCGCCCAGTGCTGAATTCAGCACATCAAAGATCATCTTTGTATCCAAACATTCGAGCAAAGCTGAGTGACACTTAAAAAAATTGCAAAACGCCGAACGTTCCTCATATACACCTGGCAACATTGAGTATGCAAACCATGGTTAGCAGATATACTGTAGCAACCCCCACTGCTGGGTAAAAGAAGCAGAGGCCCAACCTAAGTCTAATGTGTCAATGGCCCACTCCACAACCCCCCAACCCACCAAACATTCATTTCCTTTGACGTGTGCAAGTTTGCTGACACCATGTGAGAGGCAGCAAACACCTTGTGGAGTGACATATAAAATTATGAATGTCATGTGAGAGGACCACATGTGTGGCACTGGCTTAAGCTATGCTTGAGTAATGCCTGCATTTGAAACAGAGTTAAGAGAGGTGACACAGGAAACATGTGGTGGCAGTTCAAAAAACCACACAACTGTATTTTCCAATGAAGAATAGCTAAAATTCAAGTTCCCAATTTTGGTTTTTCCAAATTTTGGGCTTTTGGATTCGAGGTCCTGTACTGTATCTCTTCTCCCCTTATCAGCCACATAGTGCCAATATAAACTTCTACTTCACTGCATGACCGAGGATGGTAAGACCGAGCTTGCCTACAGACATGTACTCATGTCTGTACAAAACTTAATTAAATCATTGATAAGGAATTCTCATAAACAACAAAACTATCTAAGAAAGTTAAAAAAGAAAGGAGAAGGTATTGATTAAGGTATGAATAAATCACCTTGAGTGAAGAAACTTTTGACTTCTACGGGCTTCCTCTTCTAGCCTCCGTACAACACATTCCATGTATTGTGAGACATCACATTCCTGCAACAAACGGCTTGCTTCCCGTTCATAATATTCTCCACTAGCTTTCAGAAATCTTTTTTCAAAAATGCGTTCATATAACTGCAAAAGTAATAGCATTGCAATTACATTAGCAAAAAATAAATCAATCAGGGTATGAACAAACAGAGCAATTGAAATGGAAAATGTCACTACATTCATGTTAGCTTATCCACGTATTAAATGTAAGTTTATAAATCAATTACAGACATTACAATGTATATGACTCATCAATATACAACATAAACTCAATGTACACATCAATCATTTAGGTATTCTGAGACAGAGTAAAAAAATGATGAATTATCAAAACTTTTTTATATTGTTACGCTGGTTGTATCCTTCAATTTAGAAGGCAGTATGTTGCGTGCAAGAATCCCCATAATAATGAGGGCACATTAGGAATGTAGTATAACATACAGAATAAATACACATACATAAATAAATAAGACGAAGACTAAAATCAGAGCAAGTGGATTCCTTTGCATATCTCTAAAGTACAATCATATGGGATGGAAGAAGTACAATAGACATCAAGCAAAGAATAGCCTAAGCTAAGAAGTAATTCGGAGTAAAAAGACAACTGCTATGTTCAACGAAGATATGACTACAAACTAGGAGAAAATATGTGAAAACACGCCTCTGGAGCATGGCACTCAATGGATTGGAGGCATGGACCAATGAAAAGGCTGATCAGAACGGACTAGAAGACTTTGACACCTGGTGCTGGAGGAGGATGCTGAAGATAAAATGGACAGACAAAATAAGAGATGATGAAGTTTACAGAGGAGTAGAAGAGGAAAGGAACCTATGAAGCATGATACAGAAAAGAAGAACCAGAAGGATTGGACACACTCTGAGGCACAATAGATTTGTGAAGAACGTAATTGAAGGTAAAATAGAGGGAAAAGTCCTCAGAGGAGAGAGAGGAATAAGTTCATGAACCAAATAAAGAAGAAATACATGGGAAGAGCTACCAGGGAGAAAGAGACCTAGTATTAAATAGGGAATGATGAAGGGCTGCAGTCAACCAACCTTAGGATTGCACAACCAATGAATTATAACATCAGTCAATGCAGGGGTAAATCCTAAGTTATCCTCATGTTAAGGCTATGATAACTCATTTTATCAGAAGAGAGACATATTAATAGCAATGAACAGCAATATACATACAGTGGAGCCCACTTATAACGAACCTGCTTATAACAAAGTCCCGCCTTCAATGAAGTGAAAGCCATTCCCCGTCAAAAAAGTCCCTTTCGCCATGAAAAAAATCCCACTTTTAACGAAGGCATACTGAAATTAGTCCCGCTTATAATGAAGTTAGACACGCGGCAAGATATTGTTTATATTTTAAACCTCTTCTCGGCTGTTGCAAAACATTATGCCAATATCACCTTTGAATTAAAACCTCGAGAGCTCTATCAATATCTAATTATTTACGCACACCAATGCTTGTCCAGAAATATACCCTAAGCACCTGAACTCCTCTTCTACGACTAGAAGAACAGGGCAACTCCCACCCCTGTTGTGCACAGAGCAAAACCCACCCCTGTCAATTGCCATACGCCGGGCAACTCCCACCCTCTCTCCCTAGTCACCCCTCCCCTTCTCTGCCTTCGGCTCCTCCTGTGCTCATCGGTTAGTCTTTGGTGGTTCGCTGCTGCGTCTAGTGCCGCATTACACTTATTTGCACAATCGTATAGACGGTCTTGTGACATTGATCACTATGGAGAGCGATAAAATAAGAAGAAAAGTGTTAAGTTTAAATACTAAATTAGAAATTTTTAAGGACATACACGACAAAATGACTAAGACCAATGTCGCAAAAAAGTACGATAATTCACTAAGTACTATGTCAAGAATATTAAAAAAATCGGGCAAAAATTGAAAAATGTAGTGAGGGAGTGACTTTTGGAGTTCATCGCAAAAAAATCCGCCACTCTAAATATGCAGATATTGAGGATGTTGTGTTTAAGGGCAATATGGTAGTGACGGCCGAGGGGAGTGCTTCAGGGCTCATTTTCACTCTACCCATGTTTACATAACACTCAACTACGGGTTAAATATTAAAGATATTGACTTCAGGTTTTCTTTATTTGGTTTGAAAGATATCATTCCAAAAGACGATATAAAAGAAAAATTTTTATCCCTCTGGGTTAGAGAGGAAACTAACCTGAACTTTGGCTAACAAAAACTCACTTCTCAGCCAGAAATTTGAAAATCGAAAACGGTCAACCTCTGGCAACATCTTTCTTCTATACGATACGTTAAGAACATCCATCATTACTCATTTTTGAGGTCGCAATCGTTAAAATGGTGGACCCTTGCTTGCTAGTAATCTAACTATTTTCTGACACTATGGAGACAAACCGTGCAGTGATGAATTTGTTTCCCCCCTGAGGAACTCCTTCCACTGCCTCTCAAGCAACGTTGAGTCGCCCTTCTTTCTCAATTCTTGCATATTGTTTCAACCTGCCCCCCCTCTTCTTAAGCAAATGTAAGATGATCCCAACCCCCTCCCCCAAAAACGTCTTACGTATAACTTGATTGGCCCTTTAGCAGTCCGACTTAAGTGATCTAGGGAGTAGATTACAAAAATGTCTGTGTGCATAAGAAGAAAGCGCTCCTACCCTCCACCTCCTTTTACTTTGTCGCAGAGATGGAGGAGAGTGGAAGGGGGAAAAAATTTCATCACGGCATGACAAGGCCTCTGGTTTTATGTTTCACTCCACTCCCCTTCAGTCAAACCTCATCCCTTCTTCCCCTCCTTCACCTCTCGGAATCCTTTCCCCTCCTCCTCTCGGTATTCAATCGCACACTTCAGATTATTTCTGAAATACAAATGTAATATTGCATAGTAAGAAATACATTCCTTTGAGTGCGACCCTCAGAAAATATGACTAAAGATTTTAATCCATCACTATATTCTATGAATATGACCGATCGTTGCATTACTAAGCTCAAATATACCACGTAAAGAAAAAAATGCATCTTCTGTGTGGCTTATATATTTTCCCAGACACTAATTCATTAAAAAACATGGTAGATTGAAATTTCCAGCAGTAATCTTCTTAAACTGGCATATCCAAGTACCTACATTTTATTCACTTGCATTTATTAATTTTCAACTAATCAATAACCAGTAGATTAACTGTGACGAATGCATTAAACCAATGACATAAGTTATCTGATAACAATATTTCTTCTCTTATCACCGGTCCGACAATATTATTGCTTTGTAATGCCTATTGGAAAAGTAACAATATTTTGTTAGCCAAGCCTAAGAATCGACTAGAAACGCCTCATGTAGTTCCGTGAAATGTAAAGCAAAATCTGGCAGTTTTCAATCGTAACGACGGAACTCCGCTCACCTTGCTCAGACAAAACTCATTCGAGAGTCAGATGCCCAGCCAGACGAAATTTGACGCCAGGTTTGTTTTCTACGGAGTTCCCCAACCTCCACTTCCCCTCCATTCGCTCGCCGACTGACCCCTTCTACACCAAGGACCTTCCCATTCGACCTAGGCTCCAGAGGGGAGACGCCAGTCGAGGAAATTCTTAAATGGAGCTTACCGATGTCGCACATCGGCGGCTAGCCTTGATGCTAATGATTTAGATACGATGCATGGTTAATATAATCATAAATGATACTCCTCATGGAAATTGATACCCTTCAGGAAACATACTCTTTCCTTTGGTGAAAATTTCATCATGTAAATAGGTGAATTTCGTGAATGTATTAATACAAGCTGACAAAATAACCCCTCCTCTGTTTACTATCTTTACTGCGTGAAAGATAGTTGAATTAGTATGCTCATTTGAGCGTCTCTGTAAAACGTTCATTAGAAGTTGGCAAAGGTGACAGACTCTGAAATGGAGAAAAAAAGCACTTTTTTTGGTCGATTCAGATGGTGGCCTTTTTCCAAAATGCTTTTGCTTCCTAGACGCTTCATTTCCTTTCCTGTGCGAGGTTATAAAATAATAGCCGTGATATTACAGCAGTTTGCTTGGTTCAAAGTTCAATTCCAAGTTCACAAGAGCGGGCCCACATATAATGAAGTTCGGATATAACGAAGTAAACTGCCGGCCCCCTCAGCTTCATTATAAACCGGCTCCACTGTATAATAAATTAAAACAGGAAAAAGGATGACACACTCGTAACATCTTGAAACATTTTTTCCATGGATGCCTGAAAGGAACATTGGTAATTATTGTAACTCTCTTTTCTCATACCATTCTATACAATCCAATATTTTTCTTTACCCTGTACATGCAATATATCAGGTTAAAAGTCACCAGGATGATCACTCTACAATATTTGTTTATCTAACACGAATGAAAAATGTCTGGTTATAAAACATCCTATGTACCTTAATTCTGATATCTAGCTTCAGCCTTGTTTAGCCAATGTACTTCGCATGAGTAGCAATTCAGCTCGTTTTTAGTATGCAAATTTAGTATGCAAAAGAGTTAAATACTACTTATAGCAAAGAGAGATGACTATGTACATAAATGATACAATTTTTTAAAATATTTTAGACTGAAAGCTTTGAAATACATCGATGATTCCTCCTTTTATGACCAAGGATGAGAAATTTCCTTGGCGCAAGATACCATTTTAAGGAATATTCATACAGATAATCACGACAGTCTTCCCAGTTAGGAATTTTAAGTGGTCTATTTATAATTACCATAACCATTGTCAAATTTTATAAATACCAGACATAAATACATGAACCTCCATTTTCCATAAATATGAATAAAATAAATGGCATTTCTTTCAATAAACACAATTCATATTTCTATATCACCTAAAGATCTCTTAATCACATTCATCCAATTACAAATATACTTGTACATCCTTGTAAAGGGATTGATTGACAGCATACAATAATTCACAGACTTAAATAGTGCAATAATAGGTAAGAATTGTCTAATTAAGATCTCACTGAAATAAGGAACTTACCTCCAAATTACCCTTCTTCTTGTACTCTTCAACACTAACAAATGACTGAATGACTCCTCTAATGGTGTCTGTTACATGTAAGGGTGCATCACCAACACGATCTTGTTGAATTCCATCCAGTAAGAGGCTCCCCAAGCTGTGCCACAATGGTTCTATCATGTTACGTTTCCATATTTCCAGACCTGAAAAAAGTCAACGCCAAAGTTAATTAAGACCAACAAATTAAATATGGATCTCTCTAATTGATCACATCAAAATGCAAATGTCCACATCCAGTTTTTATCAAAGGGAATATGCAAAGCCTTGATTTGCAATTTCACATATACTAAAGACTGAAAAATGTGACACGGACCTAACTCAAATGTGTATATAGGAGGGTTTGAGGGGCAACTTGTTGAAAATAATTGAAACCTGTTTTATACAAGACAAATAAATGATTTCCATTTGATTTTCATTCAAACTGAATAGTTAGTTTCAGTATATAATGCCATTCACAAGAGTATTATTAAGTACAACACAGTAAAATTATGATATGAAAACTATGAAGTTAATCCATACATCAGGACAGTATGGAAAGCTGTAGTGGGTAGGGAAGACAGTTGGAAACATGATGGCAGATGGACAAACACCCATTTTAGTGAGGAAATCTAGTTGAACTGGCTAGTCCATTGGCTGGCTACAAGGAGGTAAGGTAGTTGCCATGTTTGACCACAAGGGTACCAGAGACGGCAAATCTAAAATTTAACTATACTTCACATAATTCTATTTGTATGCTATTATTTTTGTTCTAGTTATTTTTTATTTGTTATAGTTATTATATATTTGTATTCTAATAATAAATAAACTATAATTCACATAAACTCTCTGGCTTTCTATCACTATGTTTGCCAATCGAACTTAGATTTATATGATCTCGGACCAATCTGAACATTCTAAGCCAGCAGACTCAGATCGCCTGGATTACCAAACCGAAATCAATTGAAATATCAATTTAAATCAGTTCATGCCAATTTAAAATCTCAGACTGGCAGAGAAAGTGGTCTGAGTTAGCCCACTTCTCATGTCGATCCCACTAGCTTGTTACGTTTACCATACCAAGCTGAACTGGTCAAATCAATCTGAGTTCGATTGGTAAATGTAGTGTATGACTTAGTCCAATTGTTTAGATGGGATTTCCCAATGAGTATGAGGGTCGTTCAATAAGCCCTTAGAAAATCAAAGAGATGACACTCGTTCTACTGAAAATGGTTTGTTTTTAGTAAAAATCATTACTCACTAATCAGCAGTTTAAGTCTCAGTTATATACATCACCATGGTTTCATTTTTATAGTCGACTGAAGCAAAGAACTTTTGAAATTCGCCATGAAAAAATCATTCGACTTGACCAAGATTTGAACCCAGATCTCCCAATTGCCGGTCATGTGTGTTAGCCAGTTACACCACCAAGCCATCTTCCTTCATGGCGAATTTTAAGGGGGGTTTATGTGAACAAGATGTTCACGTCTCAAGTCTACATTGTAAAACATGGGGCAGAGTCGTGCTTACAAAGCCACGGTCGCTGTGGATAAACCCAACATTATCATTATTTAAATGACGAAATTGACAAATTTCCACATAAAATTATTTTTTCATGGCCAATTTCAACCCTGATGTATATGCACCCGTGTGAGTGACTTCGTATCACATCATTTGTTTATGCAATGATTGGAAACAAAGAACTTTGGTTTAATTATAAAAATGTGAGTTCCGAGCGGTGATCAAACACACATATTTAATAGGCTTAACACTGAAAGAGATCAACGCAGAGTTGGATGATGATCATGGCACATTTGCTCCAGTATTTGCAACTGTTTACAATTGGGTAAATGAGTTCAAATGTGGCCGTACATCCACAAAATTGTGGTGTTACCCCTCAAGACCCTGCTTAGTAGGTGAGGCCATTGTGTTGGCAATTGAACTTGTCCCTCTGTCTCATTAGCAACCCACTCTCACAGGATAAATCTTCAAATGACTAATTTCATTTGCTTTGGTTTTTCTAAACAAATATCTGTGGCATATGTCAGAACTTATAACTTGGAAATGGATTCCTGGAGTTTTGCAAAGCATTTGAAATTTTTACATGAAATTCTAGCATTGACAATAACAATGATACTGAACTCACACATTTGATCAGCAGCAAAAATAAATACAACCAGTTAATATTAATGCTAAAATTTTATTTAACCCTTCAGTAGGCATGTGGGCCACAGGGGTAGCCCACTGTGTTTCATTTGTGTGCTGTTTCTCATAGATTGGCATAATATACTTGTAAGTTTCAGTAGCTGCACATTATTAGGTCCTCAAAAGTCTTACATGGTCGTTTGTAACAATTTGCTGCAGGGTTAGTATTAAATAGCATGCAAAAGGAAGCCAGGGTGACTGGGCCACAAATGTGGCCCACGCGACTAACTGTGCAACCTTTTTCTGTCAGTATTATAATACAATATATTATTTATATAGTATTTATACATTATTATATTATAATCAGTTATGTTAAAATTGTTGGATATTCTATATAAATTTTGCCACAATGGATGTTCGATGCTCAAAATATTTCACGATTTTTCAATGACTTTTGGTTTTGTTCCACTAATGACTATAAATATGTTCCATAGTGAAAAAAAAAACTAAATAAACGATAGAGATTAGTATAAATTTATTGTTTGTAAAAATATTTTACAAAAAAATTGAAAATGTTAGGCAATAAAAATAATTGAATTTGGGCCACCAGTGTGGCCCTCATGCTCAATCATGTAACAAAATTTTACACACCCACTGAAGGGTTAATATTTAAAACGCTCAGCAAAATAAAAAAGCTAGCCATTTTGAAGTCTAAATTTTAAGGGTATCCAACAAATTTAGATTTAAAAATGTACACAGCATATCAGTTGACTGAAGGAAGACCCATGGAGCGAGTGAGTCTGCTAATAGGTTGGAGCCCCAGCGGTGAGGAAGGAGATCGGCAAACCACTGACTTTGGTACCAAAACACACAAAGAGCATACCCATTTCATTTTTCTGTAGAGAAAGCTCCATACTGCAGAGTACAGGGAGTGCTCATGTTTCTCATAACTGGGGAAGCATTTCCTTCGCAAGGCTCTGGCTTCAAAGGGTTAAATGGGAGGACATTTTGAGTTGACATTCATGAAACATTAAACTCACCCAGTTCACCTATTTCCATCTGCTCCTGCGAGTCAGGAGTTGAATTACCATAAATTATTTCTGCTTCTGAAAGTTTTTGCTTCTTTATATGCTGCTGATTCAAATATCTGCAAAAGAGATGGAATGAGATTTAGAGAGGGAGAAGAATTTAGATGAGCAAACACAACTTCACAAAGCCTATCTAACACGAAAGAGTTCAAACTTACGCAACCCTAACTTATATGTCATGTTCAAATGTACTGGACAATTGACATAACAGACTGGGAAACAGGCCTGGACATAGTTAATCCAATGGCAAGGAAGAAAATGTTTAAAATTCACAGATATTAATACTTCTCACTCACACCCAAATTAGAGACACCGAGGTTCACCTGGAACTAAAGTAAACCTCAGCACAATAAGATGTGGTATCAACAGGGCTATACACATAGCAGAAAAATTGATTTTGCTGTCATCTACTAATTTTCATATAGCATTCCTCAAATTTTAAACTATTAAACTGCTAATTGGCTATCCATTACAAAATTCTGAAATAACAAAATATTCCATCCATGTCTTTCAAAACAACACAAAAAGATAACCATTCAAGGAGTGTTATTAAAACTGGCAAGATTTTTTTCAGAAATATTGTGCTCATCTTTGTGTATAAATACATTTTTAAAATTATATGCATGCTAAGCATGATGAAAATTTGACCTTTACCCATGTCTGTATCATCTAAAGGAATGAAAATTTAAAAATATATCTTATTTCACCCCAAAAGAGAAAGGTATGACTCAATTTTTAAGAGCAACCTTCATCAAAATAAGGATCAAGCACTGAAAATGTGGGGTTGGTTTGAACACACTTGGTCACAGGAACTTTTACTCAGCAATGAGACAATGGAGCCAATTTTAAGAATGCCTTTGTTAAGAATGTCATCCTGCATCTCTTCTTGGGGGAGATTTGTGATTGAATTGCATCTATAGGCAACAGTGAGAAGAAAATATGGTTCAGGTGCTAGAGTTTAAAAATGTTCTGCCTCACCCCATGAGTACAAACTATTGCCAACTTATGGCACACGAATGCTCCAGAGAGGAGATATCTCTTATTCAGATATAACCCTTAAAAGCTGAGCCTGATCCATTTCAAACCTTACAAGCACAAAGCATTTCATACTTTATCACATTATGACCATATTACAAAATTCTTTAGTGAATGAACGATTGACTGATTAAGAGAAGTATCATATGGCATAAACATTTGCAAACATCAGATTGCTTCCCTCAAATGGAGACTCTTTAAAAGTCAGCTAAAAAGTCTGTTCCTTCTGAAATTTAATTCTCAATGACAGTGGTCAAATTTGACTAAGGATTCACTCTGATAACAAAATTAGTGAGGGATAAAGTTAACTTATCATCATGAACTTTATCTTAAATATTAAAGAATGTCTTGATAGAAGTTACTTACAAGTAAAGCCTGTGAAGATAATTTATACCCTGACTATATTCCATCCAAGCGCTGTGGTAAGTCCACAAAAGGTTGCTTTCCCCTTGAGATTGAACTTCTACCAACAGTCCTGCCACATGACTATCCAAAAACGCTTTCGTCTCCTGATACAATCGATCAGCCAGCGGTTCCGGAAATGCAACACACAACGAGTACACATCGCTGTCAAAAACAGATAATTATGTCATTAAAACAATGGCAAGTTAAACGTTTGTAAATTCCAATGGCAAAGTAGAAAAATCGAACAACACAAAACTAAGATTAACTATAACGTAGAGTAACCACACAGGCTTGGCAGTAATTATAGCAGCAAGCGAAAAATAAATTAAACGCTCCGAAAGAATGATTAAAGGAGTCAATTAAATATTTTAACTAGCCATAAAAATGACACTAACGGGGAGTATACATAACCATGACCCACAACACATTTGGTTTCAAATAAATTATCAATGAGCTTCATAATGTAGACAAATCAAACCATACAATCATTCTTACAAATGTATCAAGATATTACCTAAAACGGTCATTCCAGACCGCTCTGGGCACATTTCCTAATGTGATGACACCTTTTACAGTCTCCTGAAGGACGTTCCAAGTCTCGGTGAAGTTTACTCTCTTCGGTTTCAAAGACATGGTGAACTACTTCTGAGAAAAATCGGGTAGTTAGCGTGTTTATAGAAGAAACAACTTAAAGTGAGGTCATTATCAGCGAATTGTGACTTAAAGAGAAGTTGGAAGAAACCGTACAGATGTGACAACGTCCCGTCACCGAATATTGAACACAACTTATCCTTCCTGGCACATAAATGGCAAAAAAATACCACCGAGGATATTTGGCAGGGAAAAATACGTATAATACGACTACCAACAGAAGTTAAGAATTCATTACGCAAATCCGCAAGTTTTCAGCTGTTTCATTATGAACAATCCAAAGTTAGATACACAATGAATACGGAAGGCAGAAACATCAAAGCTCAGCACTTTGTTCGAAAAAAGTCGTACGCCACATAACACTAACATACCGTAGACGTCTTAATCAATATATTCATCTAAAATCCTTGAACATCCGAATACTACTATAATTTAGTCTCCCATTCCTAGTAGGGTGATCCACCACGGACAATTCCGCAAGTATTCGTAGGGCTCTGCCATCTACCATTCGGGGAAACAAAAAGAGTCGAAATCTCTGCGGCGCATTGGATGTATGTACCGCCTACTCACTGGATAGTGCAATTTTCGTGGGATTCCGCGTTATTATTAACTTATCAGATTATTTAAATTTTAGAAATTTGAACTGCCTCGTTGGTGAGCGTTTTAGTTTTCATGAGATGTCGTCTGCGTACGCATGAGAACAGGTTTTGAAACAGTTGACTTAATCGACGTTATTGTTTTCAGATCAGATATTGGAAAAAGAATTATCGGAGTCTGATTTTTTATCCCCTTGCGAGAAAAGTTTCCTCTACACATATTGAAAGGTTGACTGCTTAAATGTAATCAAAATTGAATTGCTGACCCATGGAGGATACGTGCCTCTTCAGTGTTGATGCATTCCCTGGACAGCTTAATTAGCGAATTGTCTTGATACCGAAGTTACGTTACAACGCAGAAAGATTCTCGTTCAATTTTAAGAGCGTTGGCGAGACGAATGTACCTAATGGGATGACTGCGCGCTAAACTATGAGTATATTTTGAATGTCTTCCGTCTTGGCGTTTGTTATTCCCGCGACCTCTTACTGCCTACGACTTTAAAATATCATGGTGTTTCCGGCTTTCGTGTTATTATACACATGCGGTTTATTTGCTTTATTTAGTGGCGTCGACCTTCGTGCGTCGCATACAGTTGAGAAACTTGGCACGGCTACAGGTATTTTTACTCGGAGGTTAGTGGCAGAAGCCCCTTTGCTGGTAAACAGAAGTTCAATAACTTTTTGCAATTCTTTTAATAATAACCATATTTTGACTTTTGAAGGTCCTTCACCGTCAAACGCAAATTAGTATTTCGGCGATCAAAAACCTGTGTTAATAGAGGTTAGGAGACTTATCCGATTAAATTAATACTTGTAAATTTTTTTTAAATTTGTCGATATGTCCGAATTCGAAGTTACAGTAATACGACATTTCTTTGGTATCAATGAGTTTCTTCATTATCCTATTAAGTGGAGGAGTGTAGGATAATTAAATAAATTCACAATCCATCCTAGTTATGCCGATATTGATGTCTTCTGTGCAGAATTGAATTTCCGTGGTACGTTGGTGTGTGCACGCCCTTTCAGATATTACCTACCATCATCGTAATTATCAGATCCCTTTCCATCCCCAGGCATGATGTAATATTAGACTATTTTTCCTTGCTTCTTTCCATTTTGAGTTCAAAAAGGGTAGGCATCAGGTATATGGCATTGTTGGTTCATGTGAATTACACTTTAATAAACACACAAGTATTACTTGAAAAACTTTATTCAATTTTATTAGTCTCCTATAAATATTAGTCAATAAAAAAACCATTCACTTGGTCCCAGACCAATATCTTATTTGTACTGGATTAAAAAATTTAAAGAAGACTTTATTTACTTCTTCCATGGGCTGATTCCATAGGATCAAGATCCAGGAAAATTATTTTTCCACGCAAGACCGTGAACATAAACCTGAAGACTTGATTTGTCCAAACATATTAGCAATATTACACTGCAATAAACACTTGACTCCACGTCCGCTTGGATTTCTCAAATGGAATTCCATTTAATCAAGTGGAATTCCACCTTTAAAGGTGTATTAATGGCTATC
Source organism: Ceriagrion tenellum (assembly GCA_963169105.1). Lineage (NCBI taxonomy): Eukaryota > Metazoa > Arthropoda > Insecta > Odonata > Coenagrionidae > Ceriagrion > Ceriagrion tenellum. Next base: position 55,615,776 of record OY720636.1, on the reverse strand, counting down.
CATGAATTGGATATCTGATAACAGAAGTAGTGTTTTTGGGAGAGGTCGAGGCTGAGGCGAAAGAACAGTCATGAGTTGCCGCTCCATGTCAACATTGGTTCTGGAAGAAAAAAACATTTAGTATTATTATCTATTCCTAGGTAACTTATGGTCCTAATTCATAAAAAATACAGAGCCTGATCTTCTGCCATGTAACACTCCTTTATCCCAGCAGATAGACAAGAGGTGAAGTGCTAAAACTGATGAAACATTTTTAGCTGGGGTATTTTAGTTGATGCCAACAGCAATGATGTTGACAAATTTCAAGCTCTCCGGGACTAGCCACGGAGTTCCACTTTTACGGAGTCACCCGCAATGCACAAATGTGCGAATTTCCACAGAGAAAAAAATCATCCGCCTTGACCGGGATTCTAACCCGGATCCCTCGATTTCCGGCCGGAAATCGAGGGATCCGGGTTAGAATCCCGGTCAAGGCGGATGATTTTTTCCCTGTGGAAATTCGCACAGCAATGATGTTGCAGTACCACTTCTCTTTCCATTACTATTGCTTCTTTGAACTTTTACACACATACTTTCATGCTTTGCATAAACATATTTATAGTTTCTTAATAATGCCTGGCACAAGGTAAAATAACGTCATTTTACAATCAAAATGGTCTTCCAAGTCACCTAGAATATTTTGTCAATCCCTGCGTGGCGAGTCTCTGACATATGACCCACTAGCAAAACGCTAAGTAACACACACTATCCAGAGATGCTTCACACTGAGGGTGGAATCTCCATTGCCACAATGAGGGCTGCCATTCTGAATGATTGGTAACAGCACTATTTCCCTGATTAGCAATTTAAGGCTGTTTTACCCTCATTTTTGGTGATTTTAACAACTATTTAGACAAAAAGAACTGTCACTAAACCAATCAGAATACGGACCTAGGTCTGATTTATCTCTCTGATAATTAAGTAAAAGTGAGATGAAGCACGATACCCAAGTCGCAACCTGGCGATGATGACCTCAGGACAACTATGTCCAACAAAAACAGGGCACAATATTGTTATACACAGGTTATACCACAAGTGGCAATTATCTGCAAATTAGGTAATACATGGGCATTTAATACATAATTTAATATATGGTATTCAAGGCTTTTTAACCCTTTCGAGACAGCGGGATTCTCTCCTATGCATGTCTATTGAACTGAGCACCAAGAGAGACTTTCTTCCTCTCTGTACAGACCTTTTTTTTTTACACCATCCGTTGAGAGAGTTCTCGCAGGTACACACTTCACTCAGCTCCAAACTTTTTCGACCCTTCCCAGCAGGGACGTTGCCATTATATCGGACACCGGGGACAGTTAAGCTCGACCCTTCGCTGGTTTATAACCTTCCCAGCGGCATTGGTTCACAGTCATCTACTTGTTTATTTATTGGTTTTATTACATTTTTATTTGTTGCTTGCTCTCAAGCTGTTGACTTTGAAATGAATTCCTCGTTCTCTACAGTGCATTTCCAAATTTTAAATGAAACTCTACCATCAAAATTAACGGAATTAATGCATAAACCCATTCCAATGCAAACATATGTGCTCCTGAAATACCCTTTTTTGATTCCAAGGATGTCCTCTACAAACCGCATTAATTATATTTTTCCTTGAAATGCATTAGCTGAGATTAAAATTTCTTTCACAGAAAAGCACATTATCTACCACAGCTATGACTTCCATGGTATCGTTTGGCAATTTCGCTCCACCACGGGTATACAATACTCCTGTGGAGCTTCTCTGGAATTGCATCCATCGGTATAATTACGTTTTTCTCAGAATAACTTATTCTCATTCTTGTTTTTATCTCCAAAATGCTTTTAGAAAATAAAAAGTTTTTCTTCAGTTCTGTCTCAGTCTTTAGTGCTTTGGTAGTTGAAGTTTACCTTCTGCAATTGAGTACCTCTCCTTCTCCGCCGTGAGAAATTCGGACACCTCTGATTCGGACACTGAATTCACAGTTTTCCATGGCTAAAATATTGCAAAGAGATCATTCAGTACCAATGAACATATATTGGAATTATTGACTTGAAGTGATAGTGATGATGGAGTCCTGTGTCCTGATTCCGATGATGATGTTGTGACAACAGGGACTACTATTTCAGAGGTTGCTAGTGAATTAGCATCCGAATCGCTGGAAAATAAACTTTGTACAAAATCAATAAAAAGAATATTTGAGCGAAGTTCAAAGTATACTAGAAGAAATGATGTAACAAAATATTCCAGTTATGCATTATCCAACGGTATGATATTTATCTTGAAATCAAGATGTTAGTTAATATTGATGATAGAATTTCGTTTATAATTTGTAAACGATCACCAAAAGACAAGGAGTTCAATACTGATGTAATATTTTGTCAGAAAGCAACAAATATTTATTTAGGAAAATCACTGAATAAACAATCATATGTTCCCTAGCCGCAAAGAGGGTGCTAATACGACGAAGGGTCCAGGTACCTGCTCCCGGATTCAGAGGGAAAGGCCTGACCCCCGCTGATTTGGGTCCCGAAATGAAGAAGCGGAGTACCTGCGAGTGCCAGAAAGTGGGGAAAGCATAGCGACAAATATATACGACATTCGTTTGCATCGGAAAATCTCCATCGGATGTATACAGCGTTCGTCTCCCCAGTCAGGAAACCTACTGTCATACATATCCGATGTTCGTATCGAAAGGGTTGTAACACAACGCGGGCCTCCATATTCTTTTCCCACCGCGTGGGAGAAATAACAATTAAACACCCACCATGTTTTACTTTTCGCGGTGAAACAATAGGGAAACGGAGGGCAGAGCCAAAGCCGACAATGAAGAATTGAGGAAGGGGACGAATAGAAAAGCACTAGCGAGGATTGACAGGAGAGTTCTTGAAGGGAACGGACGTGTGGTGGGGGTTCTGTGCCATATTCCAGAGGAAGCGGAGATTCAACCGCGATACTGGGGCCAGAGAGAGAGAGACCCTGATACAGGACTACCATTCGTGCAGATGCTGTGATCACATTACGCCAGGACTACGGGTTCCGGAGGCTGTAAAGCTAGAGTGACACCAGCCACGTACCAACCTGTATTGTCAACAAAAGCGTAAATATGGACTTTAATTCTGTATTTTAAATAAGCCATACAACCCAGTTGGGTACAACCCGGATTAGAGGTTGATGCTAGTTTTGTTTTATTTACATTGGAGTAATGAATGTTTAAAGAAGATATATGGCTTAATTCAAAGAAGTTGATTATCATAAAATGTTTAAAGATAAGTAAATCATTTGAAGTAACTGTATGAGGTGCAGAATATTACCATTGTCTGGGTCATGACCTTAAGTTAAAGGTAAACATATTATATACTTTGTTTTTGTGTGTCTTGATTCAATGATATGATTTTGTCTGATCAATTAAATTGCTAGTTATCACGTATCGCATGTTGTTTTGTGTTCCTCATGTTATCTACCGCAGAGAAGGCTGGGGCAATTGAAAAAGGTAGGAGACCGTGGTTAATTTATCTCACATTTATTTTCCATTTTTGATACTCACCACGTGGGCATTTTGAGTTAACGATAATAGAGATTGTTTCCATTTCTGACCCACAACGTGGGGCTGTCGGGTTGCATTGTTAATATTTTACAGGGTTAAATGAAAAACAAGTCATTCCAAGCTTTTGATGAGACCACAGATCTAGTGTGTTGCATGAAAAATTGCATGGTTACAATGCAGCATCTGCCTCATAGTAAATGGCAACCTACTGCAGTTGATGAACCCATGGTGAACGGTTGATTAACCCTACAGGCCCCTCGGATATCCACTAACTCGCAGCAATTGAGTTCATTTCCACTAGTAAACCACAGCCATTCAGGCACACCAGCAGAATGCAACAAAAAATTGGAGTAATAACAACAGTGGTGAAGTTATTTTCCTCAGTTCAAGAGTTTGTGGATGACTAATTCAAGAGTATAGGAAAATGCAGGACTCTTAGGTTAAAAAAATATTAAACAAAAAAAATTAAATGGGGATAGCAGATACCTGAAACCCTATGCAATAGCCACCAGTGAATATTTGGCTTAAAGGAAAATTGCAATGACTACAAAACGAGCCAGCATTTAATAACTCTCATGGTATTTTGACAAGGATTTAAATGAGCTATACATCACGTTCACCACTGCTACTCATCCTACACTGGACTCAGAAGAGAAGTTCACTTCCAAAAAGTCGACATGAGGGTAAAGAAAGGTGCAATGGTAGAAAGAAGCTTAAGATGAAAAGTATCTAAAAATATACTCTCAATTTACGTTCCCTAACATGACAGCATTCTGCCAAAGAAGCAGACTCAGATTTTTGACTTTAGCAGGACAATATAAAGCACACCATAAAGCAATATAAAACATTACATGACAATATTGTCACCTTAAGAGAAGATCATGAGTTGCACCTGCTTGAAAACTATTTAGTAGGAGTTGATTAACTTACACACAAACAAATCCAGCCACATTACTCTGTATGACGTCTTCATCCAGTGATGCAGCAAAGCTCACTGCCAACAAGTGATGAAGGAGATTGGTACCTTTAAAGACAATTATCAAGATTAGAGGATGAAGAAATAGCTTATGAATGGCTTAAAAATACAGAAAACCCTGGTAATTATCAAGCAACTCCTCCATACGGATACTTTCTACTTCTTCAAGAGAGGTAGTGAACTGTTTTAACAAAATCTCCTTGCCATATTCCTTCCAAGTAAGGGTGACTGTGAAAAGGTTCAAAAAATAGTTCATAACCTCCTAGTAAATCCTGTGAGTTTTCTTTTTTTAATGTTTTCCAGTCATGCCGGTGGCCTCTATTTGTCTTATATATGGAATGGAATATATGATCTGCCTTGCTTTCATTACATAGTGCAATCCTCAAATTGATACCATAACATGCCTTAAAGAGAGAACTTCAAAGAGACAAAAATGTCCAATGAACTACAGAATATCTCTGCCTCAACCAAGCAGGAAGCGGCCTAACTATTCTCAAAACAAAGTGATAGAGATATTAATCCCTGCCACAAATACGGTTGTGACGGCTCTTTCGGCCGCCACCTAGAACCGTCAGAAGCCTCCAGCCTGACCCCATTCGATGTGTGGGCTTTCCTACTGCAGGGACGCGCCTGGAAGCCTTCCCACCGCTCGTGACCCTTTGTGATCTTTCAACTACCGGGGTCAAGAACCTTCGACGGCCCTTTATAAGCCGAGCTGCCAGTCGACCCAGGCAGTTCTCTTCAGCACCGTAACTCAAGATGCCTCAGTGCTGCTCGCCGCTCGACTCTCCGGCCACTATGTTCCGCTGTGAAGAACATGTGATCGTGTCCTGTGCTACCGCACCTAGTGTCATTGTATACCTAGTTTCGGCAATAAAGTCTAGTCCTTACTATCTGGCGATTATTCATTTCCAGTGCCGAAAGCCACCTCACGATGGTGAAATATGATGTCTCTTTTGGAAATGTCTGCATAGAGTGATGACAGACTTGTGCCACCCACTCCATTATAGATGCTCAAGACAGACAGATGCTTATTCAACATATCAATATACAGTAAAACCTCGTTGATTCGATCCTGCTTAATTCGAAATACGGCTTAATTCAAAGTTGTGAGCTGTCCCCGGTAAACAGTATAGGGAATTGCGTGCTAGATGGTACAGATAATTCGAAATACTGCTTAACATGTAATTCGAAGTAACATTTTGCCCCGTGACTCCTGATTTTATCGGGTAATTCGAAGTCGTCCTTGGCGGCAGCGGCGCATTTTACTAGGTAGAAAGCTCTTATTTCGAAGTGATTTATGTTGTCCCCACTCTTGAAAACCAACCTTTACTACATATCTATTTGGAATTAAGCCTTTCTCCCCATATCACATGAGTAGGTACCTACTTCTGTTTCTCCGCAAGGGTCCTAGACTGTGAGTGTGTCTCCTAACCATACCTATTCCAGGAATGGAACTTGAGTCATAACCCTTCAAAGTCTTCTTTTCACTTCCCCCTGCGTAACACGATACCGTCACAGCTGCAACCCTTGGTAATTAGCCGGCTCATTTTTTCCCTGAACATCACGTTACAAATGTCACAAAGGAAATGGCTCCAGGCTGGACTTTGTGGAAGTAATTCATCGTAACTTAAATAAAACTTTGTATACTCCACTATAGGTACAATGAACTCCACTATAGGTATTTAAAAATGTCAGTTAATTCTAGCAGAGAGAGGAGACTCTCCTCCTCTCAGTCACCACTCTCTCCACTGGCAAGGGACGGAGTCTCAGCACGACTGTTATCATCTACATCTACATACTACCCCGCAAGCCGCCTCAAAAGGCATGTGGCGGGGGGTGTTAGGACACCAGCCGTCAACAAAACAAAAAAAAATCAAAGTTCCGCCTAGCATTTATTAAAGTCCTTAATTGTTCGGGGGAAAAACGAATTCCCATACCTATCCGTTCGGCAAAATATCTCCCGTTATGCGCCCAATACAAACGACTCCGCAAACTACATCGGATGCTGTGGGCTGCGAACAAAGGCATCTGTTGAGAGAAGGCTGGGAAAAGTTACCTATCCTGCCTGCCCCTCTCTCACTCTGGTGCCTCCCTTCTCTCTGAACTGTCAAGGCAGATGATTGGAGGTCATAACCCTTGACGACCCTGACTGAAGGGTTCTGTACCTGACGACTTCACCATCACCAGGGAAGTCACGCTGACTTCTTGACTTATCAGGTGAAAGGAAAAGTAAGCATTTTTATCCACCTCTGCAGAGACGAGTATTAACCAGGTACAGTAATTATAACATTAAACATTTTAATACTCTGCTGTCATGTCATGTTGATGTTAGCGGCACTCATATCGAACGTGAGGAACTTAATGTGGTGATAATGATTGAGACCAGTACTGTTTTTCTCTGTTGAATTGTTTTATTCGCCTAAGAAAATGTTTTAGCTTCATTCTCACTAATAGCCCGGCATTTATTCCTCCATTGTAGGTTTAAATAGCTTTGACAATTACCCTTATTGACGAAAGACCCGTGCAGATATGTCTTTGAAAAGAAAACGCAATGCACTGACTCTTACGGAAAAGATGAATATTCTTCGTGAGGTGGATACTGGGGTGAAAACAAAAATGGTAATTGCAAAGCAATACGGTATTCCGCAATCAATGCTGTCGACTTACATTAAAAATCGCGATGCAATTGTATCACAAGCAGAAAGCAGAAAGGACGATGGCAGGAAGAAAAGAAATTGGAGAGCCAAGTACATAAAAGTAGAGAGCGAGTTGTTGGATTGGTTCTTCCAATGTAGGGCAAATAATATCCCTCTGTCTGGTCCCTTAGTAAAAGAGAAAGCCGAAATGATCGCTCTTAAATTAGGCAAAGAATTTAAGTGCTCCAATGGGTGGCTGCAGAGATTCCAGAGGAGGAAAAATATTGTGTCTTTGTGTGCCCGTCTGGAGAAGCCAAATCAGTTGACATAGGTGCTGCTGAAAGGTGGCGAGAAAATATCAAACACATTTTTCAGGACTACGCTCCAAAATATATTTTGAGGAAAGGATGAAAGAAGTGCAAGGAAAGGCTGACTGTCGCACAGTGTTGCAACTCTGATGGCACCGAAAAACTTCAGCCCATGGTGATATGAAAATACGCCCACCCTAGGTGTTTCAAAGGAATTTAAACCCTTCCTTGCAGTTATCGTGCCAATAAAAATGTTAGGATGACCACAGCTTTATTTCGTGAGTGGCTTACAAGTTTTGAGAGAAGAATGGCTGACCAGAATTGAAAAATTCCGCTTTTAATAGATCAGTGCACTGCTCACAGCATTGAAGAGCTCAATCTAAATAATATTAGAGTCGTTTTCCTTCCTGCTAACACCACTAGCTACATGCCTCTTGATCAGGGCATTATTTATTGCCTCAAGGGATCGTATAAAAAGAACTAGGTGAGGTACATCATCAGGGAGACCGCAAGAAATATTCCCGTTCAAGACAATAGGAAGTGGAATGTGCTGAATGCGATGAGGAATATTTGAGCGTCTTGGAATGAAGTTTCCTCATCTGTTATTGCAAACTGCTTCCATAAAGCCGGTTTTGGGGAAGAAATGGCTTTAAACCTAAGTGAGTCAAGTGAAGATTTCGACTGGCCAGAAATTCATGGTGAAATTGAGTGTCCAACTAATTTTCCAGAATATGTCCAGTTGAGATGACAATGTGATCACCACTTTCGAAGAATTCGTTGAAGAGACCACGGTTTCTAAGTCAAATGAACTCGATGGCGACAGATGCGGGATAGAAGTAAGTGATTCGGATGGAGAGGACGAGGCCGAAGAGCAGCTGATAAATACGCGAGTAACTCGTAAAGAGGCATTTTCTGCTATCTCGACAGTGGAAATGGCGCTACGAGAAAGACTAAATTCCGATGAAAATCTTTCCCAAGCCTTGAGCATTCTGGTAAACATGTGCACGAACTCTACGAAAAGAATAGTAAACAAACGACTATAGATTCATTTTTTTCCAAAACATAACTTTTGTACTGTGTTTTTAGGTAGCTGGTAGCTAGAATGGTCATTCAAACATTTCTAACCATTTCCATTTCCGATAAAACTTCACCAAAAAAATCTTCAATATATTCTTTGGAAATATGACAAAGTTTTTTGCAAAATCATAAATGCCATTTTTGACAGAATGTCGAACTCAATCTTTGGGATTCTACTGGACTTTTTCGCTGACGTACAACATATGTATTATCTTACTGACAAGGTAAAATTTTTCATTCCATTCATCTGAAATAGACGTAGTGGAGTAGTCCAGAGAGACGATCTTGATCCATTTTCCTGGTTAAGCATGTGCATTATCGGAAAACCATCTTTCTAACTTACTTCGCTTTGATCTTCAGATTCCTGGGTCTTCCCCGTTCGCTGGAGAGCTTAACTTGCCAACCTTCTCTGTATTCTTTTTATCATATATTTCCTCTTTCCCGCACTTCTTGTGAATCACTAGGTACAGGAGGGAGAAGGTATAGGGACTGCTTATGAGGGGAGAGTTTCCGAATCTGCGTCATAATTTTTTCCTGGGTTTCCGTGCTCAGGGTCAGGGAGGGAGAGGAGAGCTGACCTTCAGTTGATGCTCTATGGCTGTACTGTTCTCTCCATCCAAAAGGGAAAAACACGTAATGCATTCTCGGAAAGTCTGGGCACTTTTTTGACTGATTGAGAGCCAGTACAGGTCCATGGAGCATCACCCCGAAGGTAAGGACGGATAAGTTGTGCTATTAGGTCGATGCACAGAGCTCCTTTTGCCAAGAACTTGGATTATGAAGCATGGAACGTGGGCGCAGAAGATCGCCTCTTCTGTACATTGAAAAATTATCTTGTCAATTTTACTCAAGCCGACTGTACCTGCAGTTCAATTTGTGTGAAGATTGAGGTGATTGACGGGTGAAAAATTCAGTGAGGCAGGAAATTGTCGTAATGGACGTATGTGGCAGGCATTTCAATATCTGTGGGCTGACACAGCATGCAGCGCCGTTGTTGGATGTTGGAAACAATTGACAGGTGAATCACCGCATGCAGATTCATTCCCGAAGATCATTTTTTTTCGTGCAATTGCGTCAAAAACAAAGCGTACTTCTCCAAATTATCTCAGAAGTCGGATAACCTCGAAGTATTTTATTCTCACGAACTTGAAGAATTGTGGTCATCAACTACTCTGAATAGCGTGTATTCTTTGCCTATTGATAAGAAATGTAGTTTTACAATGATTTTCTAGAAAACTCTGAATATATTTGTTTATTTTCGGAAAGTACGTTTAATTCGAACCCGGATAATTTGAAGTCCAATTTTTTGGTCCCTTCAATTTCGAATTAACAAGGTTTTACTGTATGTAGTTGTATGCAATAAAAATTTCAATCTTATTGAATTTTCTTGCAGCTCAATATTCTATATAACAATCTTACATTATTGCCAAGTAAATGACGTTGATGTACTAGACAATGATATTTGTTCCGAAGCAGTTTTTAAAGATCTATAACTATGAATTGCTATCATGCATGGGGTAATAATATTCATCATTAGGCATGGCAGTGTCCTAGTTAATGCCTGATTCATGATGATATAGCGAAATTTAGTTTTTTCTATAATTTTAGAGAAAGCTACAAAACATTTTTTGGCTGAAAATGAATTTAATTCTTAATTTAGGATAATTATACAACTGAAAGGAGAAAAGTAAGAGGTATTTATAAACAAATTCCAAAAATATCAAAAAATGATGACAATACACCTGACATGCCAACAGCCTGAAAGTACTTTTGGGTCACCAAGTCAGTATTTTTTGACCAGCACATTAACTTTATCTTGCACCAACAAAAACATAATGATCAACATCCACAGTATTGATGAAATAATTTTATGAGAATGAGAAATTATAATGTTCCATGCTTTGAAAGAAGTATTTCTAGCTACTGTACACATTAGGCATAAGAGGGAGCCACCAAAGATACTGATTATGAGACACAATTTTTTCAGTGCAATGGGATTACAGGTAAAATAGTGCACCACTTTTATTAAACTTTATAACCTTATTTTTACAGAGAAATCATGAATGCTCTTCACAGACCACCTCAGTAAATCAAAGCTCATAAAGAATGCTGAACTGGGATATATGCAGAGACAAGTTCTATAAAATGAAAACCTGTTTAATTTCATAGAGGGGGGCATAAGCCACGGCTGATACAAGCGCTGTCCAGTGTGGACACACATCAGTCTCTCCCTCCCTCCCCCCCAATCAGCTGTGCAACTCTGAAAAAAGAAAGATAGCAACAAAGTGGACTTCAACTAAAAACTCACCAGGAGTCACTGACACCAGTTTGGTCATGTTATCCTCAGCTTTCATCCCCAGGGGCATACAGGAGTCTGGCAATGAAGGTGCACCAATTTTGCAGATTCTGACATCAGAAAATCGCACATCAAATGAATGCGGATAGAGCCGGGACCTCAGGCCATAAAAATACTCTTTGACACGGAAATCCCTAGCTTCAGCCCGTGTTGCCTGACTGCGTTCAACTACCTGCCCAAATAAGCAAAACAAATAGATATCAGCTCCACATATAAAAGCGCCCACATTACCTCAATTTCACAGTCAAGAATTAAAGAGTAAACATAAAAACTCACCCCACCACTCTTTGGGAGAAAAACAACTTTCACAAATGAAGGCATATCTCGCACCAACTCATTGAAAAGGCGCTCCTGATCCAAGACTAGAATGACATCTACTTCAAATGCCTGCGCGACATGCGTTAATTGCCGATAGCCATCTCCTTTCACCCATCCACATGTGTTGATGACCACTCCCGAAGCATTTGCTGACAGAGAAATGACTCTTTCTTACAGAATTCACACAGACAAAACAGATGCTCTCACTTTCAACTCACACATTGAAACATAAAAAATTAACAAAAGATTTGTAACCTTTTCGATTGGAGCTCATTCTCTCCTGTATGACCTCCGCAAGCCTTGATACCAACATATTGTACAGCGCTGGATTGTTGCCAGGAGACTTGTGTCCATAATGGTACACCAAGGGAGCTTGCTGAGAGAAACCCTCCTCCACAGTGGCAGGCCTTTCAACCAGAAGAGCTCCTGAAAATGGAAAAAAAAAGCTTATGCTCATGAAATTCCGATCACAAAATCTAAAAATAAATCTATAGTCCAATTATATATTAAGGACATTAGATATAAGTTGATACAATATTTCATTTTTAATACCTATAGTTCCTGGAACAGATATTTGCCCTTGACCAACATCTAGGTCAACAAAAACTGGCCTCCTTCCCATTCTGACGGCATAATTTAACAGTAACCTACAAACAGTAGATTTTCCCACATCAGTTGGTCCAACTACCATGGCAATAGGTCCACGGCCACCTTCCCCTTCGGCTTTGCGTCGTAATTGTTCCATTGCAGCATGAGCGTTTAGGTACATAATCTGCAATAAATGTTAATTACTGATTTCACTTCATAATGAGCAAAAATATGGAATCATAACAGCCTTAGTTATTTACACAGGGAAGGTAAAACACTAGATGACATATTCGTACACAAAAGAAAAGGCTCTCTCTTTCCACAAAAAAATGAATCATCCACATAGCAATGAAGAAGGAGACTCTCAGGCTTGGCAACTTGTCGGAATCTTTCCATTGTAGGGCAAGAGAAAAAACCTTTGCACTTCCATGAACAGAATTTTGATTTCAAAATCCAGGTTTCCATGATGTGCAGCATCTTCAGGTGCCATGACAAACAATCCATCGGAATTTATATAAGCACACGTAAGGGGAAGGGAAGGGTAAGGAAACGAGAGGGGGAAGGAAGAAGAAAGGAGGGGAAGGAGTTACGAGTCAAGTCAATGGCAAATCGTTAGTCAGTAAGGTACAGGCAGGGGAGCAGGGGGTATTGGGTGATTTTGGGAGGTGTCTTGGAGGAGGGAAGGCTCTCTGAATTAAATGTTGATGAGAGGTCTTAAGGCCTAAAATGGTGCTATCCATAGATGGAATATATCGGATTTTAACTGGGGAGAGCAAATTTTCAAGTTGAATTCCCAGTTCCCCAGTTTTTTTTTCCAGGTCAGTAGCAACCCTGATAACATATCACAGAACAGTGACAACTCCTTAAGCAATATGAATCTTTACCTTCAGTGCTTAAAAAAACACAAATCCCAAGGCTAAGGGTTTTTTTAAGCACTAATTGTAAGTAAAATCAATGTTTAAAATATGCTCATTAGGCTGTCCTTCCTTTTCTTTTGAGTTCTGATGAGATTCCTTTCTTTGCCTACTCTTCTCAGCATATATATATAGAGTGCAGTACAAAAGGCAAGGTCTTGGGGTGACATGACGGCTAGGTGAATGTAATCGGTGACATGACCGCTTGGTGAATGTAATCTAATGATTCAGAAAATGATAGCTAGAGCTATCATTGTCACGGTCCCTGAATTCAGGCTTCAAGCCTGAATCACACGATCATTTTTTCCGTCCCTCTAAGGGATAGCTCCAATGATAGCTTTTCAGGGACTGTGACAATGATAGCTTGAGCTATCATTTTCTGAATCACATGGTCATTTTGGCCGTCCTTTTTCCATCATTTTTTCTGTCCCTTTTCGCATCATTTCTATTTGTTAACCACTCTCATTCCATTGAAAGCCGAATGTGTCATTAGAGTCGCTCTTTGCGGCTGAGCGCTCTGATTGGCTAAATGGTGGAGTCAGCGATGCCTCCAGGGAAGGAAAAAGGGACGTGCCCAGGGACGGAAAAAGCGATCGGGATACCTATCGCTGGAGCCATCCCTGACATTGTTCGTGTCACACGATCATTTGAGCTATCCCTTAAAAGAGACAGAAAAAATGATCGTGTGATTCAGACTAACGGCAACAAAAGTCCGAAGACCTGAAACACGTGGATTTATCCATGATAGTCCCTATTGAAGGCACATATGAACTAATCGATACATATTAAATGAGTTAGTTGCATAAACCCCTTGTTAGGACATTTCCATTAGCTCAGGATACTTTTGAACCATTATTATTCATCTCACTTGTTCCACAATTTTTCATTTTACTGGAGCAAGTAAAATAAGGCAACTCTCAAGGGCAAGTTTTTCTTGGGCAAAGAAACAAAACTATTCACAACATAATTAATTAATGGTACATTATTATGAAAAACAATGAGGCAAAAATAATCATTACACTTTATATTGGACTCACCATTGGTGTTTCTTTTGCTATGTATACGACATCCGTTTTTCCCTTCAGCTCCACAGTACAACCTTGCCAAGTAAACACAGCAATTTTTGCTCCAGATGTGAACACATAGGCTTTTCCTTTGACTAGTTCAGTTCCAAACACCTCAGCCATACCGCTCTTCAACTGGAATATAAGAAGGATAAGTTAAAATGAGGCTTAAGGCAGCACACTGCCTGTTCTGAATTATAGTCATACAACCATTTTATCATATCCCCGTTCATGTACCATCAAAAGTTTTAGACGAAGGATAATTGCCTAAACATACTAAAAGACTATGCTGCGGTGTACACTTTGGGCATGAATGTCCTCTTTAAATCAGAACGTATAAGTACTAGAATTAGATGATATTTCCACAATGGACATCAGACTAAGACCAACCGGTGGCAATCAAGGAAGACACAACTTTCAAACATAAAACGTAAAATCTGTTACACCGAAAATGCATAGCTACAGGAATTAGTGGTTATAAATGTAAAGGTTACTAACCTCCAACGTAACTTCATTCTTGGATTCTACCTCGAATCTCAATTCTGTGTCGGGCTCCAACTTAAACTCTTGGACATTAGAATCTTTATCCTTTTCTTCAGACATGTTTTCGATTTTGGACAATAAATTCAGCGGAGTAATGACGGCAACTTAAATGCATATAAGCATACACTGCCAGGCATAAAGCTCACAGAAACGTGAATTCAACAAATATAGAGCCACACAATTTGACATGGGAATATATGCATTGGCATGAGACACGTTGCATTATCTAGAGACGAATAGTAAGAACAACTTCAAAGTAACAAAGTAAAGTAACACAATGGTAATGAAATGTTGAACTTCCAAGATCACAGTCGATCGAAATTACAACAGTTCCCATAAGTGCGGCATCTACCGGAGAAAAATATGAGAACGCAATTCGGGGAATTTCATGTTTCAGTTGTCAGCAGAAAAGATGGCCGGGTGGAGCTCGCTGGGTACTGCTCTTCGTCGAAGTTTAGTGTCTAGTAGCTTATTTCAGTTTCGTAAAGGATCAAACGCCTTCAGAAATGTTTTGCTTGGTAACGAAGAACTTTGTAAAGTTGAAATTCTATGGTTTTTATCCCTAAATCGTGTATTGTCGAATTACTTGGGTTCGTCTGCTTTCAGAACAAAGAGCAAGTATGTCTGGCGGTGGCCACAGAACAATGCAAATAGTTCCCTCTCGTTGGCAGTGGCATAAATTCAAAGACCTTCTTCATTTTTACTTAATGGTTGGCCTTATTCCTACGACTGCAGTTGTCTTGTATTGTAATATATTTATTGGATCGGCGACGCTGGCGGAGATACCCGAAGACTATATACCCAAGCACTGGGAATATTATCCGGTAGGAATATCTAACGCCTATTAATTTCAATATGTTATTAATACCTACCTGCGGCTATTACAGCTCCCTATTTTTTTCTCAGCATCCTATTACTCGATTTATCGCCAAGTATATGCTTAGCAATCCCCAGCAAGAATATGAGAAATTGCTACACATGATATTTGAAGAAGAAGAAAGGATGAAATTAAGGTAAGGACGATTTTAAATACTCTTCACATGAAACCTTAATATATGTAATCAAACGTTTGTTTGCTGGGTTAGCTGAGAACATCGGCGTATTGATTTGTTGAACGAATTATCGGATTAATGGTATCATCTGTCTAATTAGATTATCACCAAGCCACAACAATTAAGTATTAGATAATTTTGGAGTTTTGTGTGGAAGAAAATAGGAATTGAGTGATAGAAATTTTTTTAGACGTGCTACACAACTTTCTCCTATCAGAAAAAGTAAACTGCTCAACTTGCTCTGTTATGTTCCATCCCACTGTTATATTCAGCCCACTTTCTTGCTTCTGGTGAACCTCATCACTTTCATCTTCTTAGGACGTATCTCCATGCCACATGTCTTGCATCTAACACATTTATAATCATCTAGGCTGACTGACAAACCAATGCCTGATCATTTGCAAATCTCACTGCCTTTATTTGATCCCCTTCTACCTCTGTTCTTACCTTCATTGTCCCCATGCCTCCTTTAACTCTTTTTAATACATGTTAAAAAGTAGCACCAATAGTTGGCATCCCTGTCCTAGCATGGCCCATACTGATTCTCCATGAGCTACCCTAACCAGTACCTATTGGTTCATATAAAGATTCCTGATGAGATGTTTATCCCTCTAGTCAACCCCTAATTTCTTCAGCACCTCCAATGATTTTGCCTTGTCCTATCAAGCACCTCAAAATCTTCAAAGCTAGCAAAAACATTCCGCCCATATTTAAGGTTTCTATCTACTATTGTCCTCATCACTCCTATTGCATCCTGAGTTCCCATCCCCCTAATAATCCCAAACTGGTAATCCCAAAGTTATTTCTTGGCTGTGCTCTTTAGCCTTCTATTCTAATTCTTAGGAATACTTTGGCTGTGTGGATTATTAAGCTTATAGTCCTCTAGTTTCTGCAAGTTTTTGCCTTGCTCTTCTTTGGTATTGGCATTAATGTTCGTGAATTCCTCTGGTCACACTCCATCCTCATAAATCCCATGATGTAGTGCAAAAAGTTTCCCTCTTCTGTTCTTCCCCATACTCTTTTGGAAACTCTGCTGGTACAAATTTATTCTCACTGCCTTGTTCTTTTTCATGTCTCATAGTGCTCTTTTTTTCAGTATCAAGGGTACCTGGTAGCATGACATCTCTGTCGATGTAATCTTCCTGTTATATCTAGAACCAATTGGGCCCTATTTCCTTACCTTGGGACTCTTTGACATATTTCTTCCACTCCCTAAGTATCTCTTTAGGCTCTACTATTGACTTTCCTGTCTCATCTGTTATTGTTGCAATTCCCTTTCCTTTACCAACACCTGTCAATCACTTTACTTTCCTAGACAGTCCATCTGATGATCCATCTTTTTGAAAAAAAAATTAAGGATCAATCTGTTCTCTCCATCATGATTCTCTTGCTTTCTTTGTTTCTCTTCTCCTGTTGTTCAATTCCCGGTGTTTCCTGCTGCCAAATTTTGAGGTAACGCTTATTCATAATCTTCTCTCTTATGTCTCCACTTCCTTTGTGTCCCAAGATTTTATAAGTTTAGTTGTGCAATCAACCTTGGATATAATGGTTTGCCAGGGTATTTGTTAGAAAATCTGTTATAACTGAAAGATGTAATAAGTGTTATCTGCTGAAATGAAATTTTGTCGACAATATCATTTTTTGAGTTTATTTTATCATGTGGTGTGCCTTCATCAATAGAGATGTAATCAATTGACGTTTACACCTTGTGGAATTGAGAGACACTGCTGAATCTCTCTCCAGTCATTGTCATTTAATTCTGCTGTATTAGAAGAGATATCACGAACTTCATTTTTTTGCAATCATTCTCTATCAATTTTATGCTGAATTTGTGTTGATTTTATGTAGGATTTAAAATTATGGTAAGTGGTAATGTCATGTGGTAACAGTAAAACAGAAACACACAAATCCAGAAAAAATATTTACATTTGAAAAACAATATGTAGTTTCATGTGTAACAATGCTCAGATTACCACAACCTTCTTTTTGGTCCCTTATTAGTATGTACTATAAAATGTCAGTTGTCTAGTACTGGTGATTATCAAAGGCATGTTAAGATTATCACCGGAACTTCTTATGAACTGCTGTAGGCAGTCACATGTACAAATTACTTCAGAAGACTTTTCTTTCAACTAAATTATATTCAGAATGAGTAAAGGTTATAAATTCAACATGTGTCTACCACTGACAGAAAAGTTATCAAATAACAGGTCTACTTTGTATGTATCACAGACACGCTTTATAGGTGAAACACTAGGCGCAAAAAAAGAAACAATACTTAAATGGCAAACCACACCACAATTTCAGAGCATGCATGAAAATTGATGCAATATTTGTGAACCCCAATGGGATGAGTTGAAAGGGAAAGAGGATGAGGGTGAAGAGTCATGTCTCTAATTCGGTCGAAGAAAAATTGTGCATCCTCTGGTAAAATAATATAGCTCATTCATTTCCATGACCAACATTTTAACAAGTTATTGTAGCTCTCATTCCTGGCTTGAGTTCCAAATAGATACATTTTGCCTTGGTAAGTACCTCGTGCGGACAGTGAATTACCTGTGGGAACCTGTATCTCCTGGCTTCTTCTTTGTGCACCTATGTCTAGGGCGATGCTTGAACCCTGTATCGTGATTACTAGATTATTTCTCCGACAAAACTCCTCACCTTTCTTGCTGTGGTCAGTTCTTTTTAGTCCATAATCACCTACATCCTTCAACCACTGATGTGTTCCAATCCCCCATTACTACCAGCTGCTTACACCCAGAAATTCCAACAATTATTTCCTCCAGCTGATCGTGCACCCTATATACCTCTTCCTTTTTATGATTCGAGGTGGGCATATAAACTTTGATCATAAATTCAATTTCTCTATATTCATCACTCCAATAGTCCCTGCTATCTTACTTCGCTCATACCCATGATGTTTACACCCACCTCCATTTCTATTTTTATGTTCAACAACTTGCCCGCCCATACTCCTAACATTCCACCTGCCTATTCTGATGGTTGTGTTCTTCTTATGCATCTTCTTTTCCTCTGCTTTTGTGCAAGGATTTCATGTAATGACGACCGCAGGGGCCTTGCTCCCTCTGCTGTTGGGCACAACACCCAGCCCATAGGGCTGAGTACTATAGTTGCTAGGATTCATTTCCATATACTTAAAACCTGTCCATAGTTACAAGGGTTATAATTGGGTATTCTATGGCCATCTCAATAGTTTTTTTTTTTCATGACACCATCATGTGAGAGGCTGCCCCAATGGGATCAGGCACGTCACTGAGGAATAATGTTCGGTGGACTACCATTTGTCTGTTTCCTAACCTTCAACCTATCTGGCATGAGTGACCCTACCAGGAGCATTGCTCTTGCAAGTTCAGCTCCAGGGATCTTCGGAGCACTCAAACCCTTGCACTACAAGGTTTTAGTCCTTGGGATGAGGATGCAAATATTAGCAGAAGTTAATTAAATCCAGGAGTTGTTAGAAAAAAGTATCTGGGATTCTCTGAACTCGTGATCAAATATTCGTTAGTCTGTGTGTTTATAATTTGACTTGTAGCAGTATTATGCTTTCAAAAACTATACATATAGGGTACATACAAGGAAGTCATTTTCCAATTTTTCCCCGAGCTATTAAAAAATCTAGGAGGAATTCCCAAAAATCATTAAATATGGGTAAATTCGAAGATTTGTTTATGAAGGCCAAGAGATCCATCATGCTGTCAGAACTAAAGACCTGATTGATATATGTACGTATAGAAATCTGTCCCAGTTGGTCTTGAAGTCTGGTTTTAGTATTTAGTCATTCACAAATTTACAGAATTTTTCTTGCTTTGAAAATGGCATTACGATGGGATAGCTTAATCGTATCATCTCTCGTTTAGATGAAGGGTTTATACGGAATGCCTGTTTTGGGAACTCTGTATTTATTGTTGATGGAAAATATTTCTCTCACCTGCCATCAACTTAAGTGTCCAGGGAGTAGGGTGACCAAATCTCCCGTATTTGACCCTATTTTTTCACGATCTCCCAGCTCCCGTATTTTCTGTCTCTTTGGGTGAATTTCTCCCGTATTTTTTCATCAAGTAAAATCATTCAGTTTCAATCAGTTAAATTTTGCACATGGTCAAAATTCGTTTCAACATTCAAGAGCGGATGCAATTGATTCTATATAGAGTTTTTTCTATCGATTATCTTGTTTATAAATGACTAACCAATCAGTTAAAATCTCCTCGTCTGTTAAACCAATGAATGCATACTTACTTACTGCCTTTCTTTCTTTCATTCTTTGTGTTGCTCAGCTGGTGGTGCTGTGGCGTGATTTGGTTTCAGTGGTTTTACTCGACATCACCTGTGAGCCGTGTAGGAGCAAGAGTTTATAATAGAATAATGGGCAGTGATGACGAAGCTAAAATGCCACTAAAAAAGAAAACAAAGTATAATTGTACATATCTTTCGGAATAGGAAAGTGTATATTCCTGGTTTGGACCTGCGCAGTCATATGTTTATAAATCAAAGTGTTTGATCTGCAAACAGGAGTTTAGCATCGCACGTGGTAGCAAAAACAACGCGGCAACCAGGTAGTAATGCTCATTTCTCTTTTAAATTACAAGTGGACGGATGTTAGGAATAGGAGCAATACAAAGCTGATCAAATCAGAACTCAAGTTGCCATGAACTTCACGTATTCTTGCAATGAATTTTTAGAATTTGCAAAAAGTGATGGCAAACTATTGTCTGAAGCAAAATCTGTTCCAAAATATATTTAGGTCTTCTTAAAATATAGTGCTTTTTAATTTTTTTTACAAACACTGCATTGCTTTTTCTTTTTTGTGATATTTTGCCTTGTTCTAAATCTCCCTTATCTTTGGTCAAGAATATAGAAATCTCCCTTATTTTCTTCAAAAATAGTTGGTCACCCTACCAGGGAGAGTCAATAAATCTTCCCATTTTATTCTAGTGAAAAAGGCTAGTGATTTGATGTGTGAAAATAGAATTGTATTGTATGTGATAGCAATATTCTTTTTATAAAATTGGAGTTTGTAATAATATTTACTGTATTTTACTTTATTTAAAAACATGTTTTATCATAAATGCATTTGTTCTTTTATGTATGTCGTCAATTCTTTATGGTAGTACCATTTCTAATGGAGATAAAACACCATCACCGTAATTTGATGCATCTTTCTCTGGACCATCAACCATTGCCATGATAAGTGTGGTAATGTTGGTGGCATTGCCTGAAATATATGCTTAACTCTCCCCTCAACTCCTAAGCCAATCCTTCGTACATGTGCCCCACGATGTCCCACCTCATGAAGATGACTAAGTTTCACTACCTTGTATCCCATGCAATTGATTTTAATTTGAATTCAATCAACTGGTTTGTGTTGAAAGGATTTCGTTATCTTTTTCGATACTGAACATCACAATTTTTTTAAATTCAGAATTATGAAACTACTTATGAACTGCATAGGCATTTTTATGTTACTGGGATGCTTGGCTCTCATAAGAATTGTCTCTGACCGTATTATAGTTGTGTATAATTTTTCGGGTAGAAGCTCATCATGCTAATATTATCAGATAAGGTTGCTTTTTTTAAGTAATGCTATGTTGAAGTGGGAGAGTCTTTTCTCTTAGGACTAAGGCAAAGGGAACAGAAAGCCCTAGATATTTAATATTCTATGGAGAAATTCTTCCCATATAGGTGGGAAGATTAATTAGGGATTTCACTATGATAATTTCAGCTTCAAATGTGTTATCTATGTGCATTATTTAGCTTAGAAATCATATTTTCCTTTTAGTTACGGTGCAATTCTGTGACTATTACAGGAGAATAGAAGCAGACGTTAGACTGAAGATGGGTGAACGTGCTGACTACAAGGCATACTACTATGAGCCTGTGGATCCCAAATATCACCGTGTCAGCAGAGAGGCAGCAGATAAACTAAAAGTGATTGCAGAATAAATTTGCTTATTTTCACAGTAGCTATACATTTTTACATTTTCAATTGTTACGTAAAAAACTGTACAGGGATTATAGTATGTATTAAATTGTAATAAAGTGACTCTTAAATTTAATTTTCATTGAAACATTATCACTGACAAAAAATACCACCATTTACAATATGAGAATGTTTAATTAAATAATTGATAAACATGAATTCCTTTAGACCATTGACATTTTTGGCATTAAAAATGACCACAAAGGTTTCCTCTTACTTGGAGGATTATTGGAAATCATCCATTGTAGACCTAAACAAAGACTGCAAGAAACAGCCCAAGCAAAGAACGATATTGCTAATGTTTTTCCTCTGACTCAAGGGCTGGTTAATTTACAGAGTAAACAAGATTTTTTGCAATCAGACAAACCAACTTCATTCTATCATAGGTAAAGGAGTAACTCAGAACAACCAATTAAGAAGTTAAAGTGGTTTTGATTAACCAAGTAACAGTACCCATCAGTGAACCAATTAGCCAAACTAAACAAAAAAGCAAGGTGAGCCTACAAACAATTCGTTATAATGATTGCCGCTGACCTACAAATAAAACTAAGCAAGTTCAATCCATAATTACAATTAAAAATAATTTTTTCAAGGATACTCCAGCTTTCACTGCCTTATATATTTTCCTATCAGTGTAGATGAGCTTTATGACAATAAATCCAAGATTCACAGTATCCAAATATTATTGGTACAAATAAAACCCTAAGTGGAAGGTGCCAAGAGCACTCAATGCATACAACAACTTGATGACAATGTCATGGTGCAGAAGTGATAAATGTATATTTTATTGTCATGATTGCTCAACATTTCTCATTTGCATCAGATAATGGCCACTTAGGACGTTAAGAAGTACCGTATATACCAGTATATAGTCTAACTTTAGCAGAACAAAAGGGGGTAGGACTATACATGATTAAAACTTCTGATGGCTTAAACCTTAGCATGAGAAAAATGTGCTCAATCTTTCTCAGTCACAAGGCAATATACCACTCATGAAACAAGGGAAGAGAGCATGCCCAAACACTCGATGTGTTTAATACGTCATCTCCAGCTAACATAAATAGCTTTTATGCAATGATCTATGAGTCATGTGGGCCTTTTTTTTGTCATTAGCATCAAAGCGCCTGACATCTGGAGGCAATCTTTGGAACGGAGGCTCACAACAATACAGAAGGGGGATTGGATACTTCAGTAAGCTTATGTGATTGTTTTTGTTGTGTTGAAAGCAAGTCTGATGGCTGATTATATATTTCGATGAGAATATATTAGCTTGATCACTCATAATAATGAAACATCCTGCATATTTTCTCAGCGTGAGAAATTCTGAATTTTAAGTGAACATTACTGGAGCCCCATTCTTTAGGGTTGGTGGAAAATTTGTAACTGCTGGTTGGGATTGAATACAGAATACCAAAGTATTTTTAAGAAACTAGGTATGCCAGAACTCACTCTACAACCATATGAATGTCTAATTGATGACCCATAAAACCAATGTCTCTATTTTGCTAGTACAAGCTTAATTTAGACTCCCACAAATAGTGCATACCAACTTTTAGGTAAAACATATTACCTCCCATTTTTCCTTGTCTAGGTAATGCAGATGGCAAAAATAATTTTCACAGTTTATTATAAGTGACAATAAGACCAAACCATATTGGACAATAAGGTCATTCTTTAGACATATTCATGTTGATCGAGAGCTACTATGCTTCAACATGAAAAATTATCAGTCCTTATTTTCCTTCGGTTCCCTAGTAAATATAGAAAACCTAAGGTTGGACTATACAGGAGGTCAGTTTATACACCAGTATATACGGTAAATACAATAAAAAAGACCATCTTCTAGGGTTAAAGACTTAATTTGATCCATTCAACTCATTTAATGATGAAATCAATTACTTGTACCCTCATGTAAGCAATCAGATTGAGAATTATGAGAAAAATTGACCATTGAATTCAAAACCATGTTACCTGAGTTCATTTAAAACTTTCTCATCACATATATTCATAGTTTTAATCACATCAAAATATAATCTCTATATTGCATCTAAATTTCTCTACAGCCTCACAGGACTTAATGGTCGGTCAATAGTCAATGGTGTAGTCCAACAGTTAATGCAATTATTACAGTCAATCAGAAAACCAATGGATTTGACTATTGGTAAACCAAAACCACATCAACTATATAACCAGTTATTGGGAGCCAAACCAATGAAATGGTTTCATTTAGACAACCTTTTAATGCTTATCAGAAACCAGGTAAAAACCATGAGCTCCAATACACATGCAGTATTGCATTCACACATTTCAACAACACTTATTTACAAACTGATATTTAATATCACAGGAATGGTATGAGAACATCAATCTTGTTCCACAGGTGGACAACATGATTAGCTCTTTCAGAGAAAGCATAAAAATGTAAAATGAAACTAATTGAAAAAAGCATACTAATATACCACATGGTGATATAAATTACGTATTATGAAGCCTAATGAAAATTATACATTATTTGCTTCCTAATTAAGTCCTAAAATGGAAGGAAAGTTTAATTTAAATTTTATACTAATGCAAAATATCTCTATTGTCTTTGTCCTATTCCTGACACTTCTTGATTGCAGGGCTAAATTTATTAGCTTCTTTCTACAAATATGTAATAGCATGTATAGTATAAAAATGCAGAAATTTACTCCAGTAGTAAAAAATATAATTCCAATAAAATGATGGTCACCATCATCAATGGTAAATTAAGTATCTTCTAGTCACAGTCTATTCTATTTCAAAATAACTCACAAAATACACTTGCTGTGTATAAAAAAGAGAACTTTAGGAGAAATTTGAGGTAAGCAAATAGACTAGAAATGATTATGGTAAATAGCACTTGGCTGAATTTCACAGATATTAAGGTAACTCCAAAGATCAAGTTATTGGCATCCTTGCATAAATATTTAGTTAGCACCAAATTCTGATAGCCACCAGTTTAGTGGACATGAATCAGGAAATATAAGAAATTCCTTGTTAATGCGGAAATTATGTCCCATTTTTTTGGACAAAAGAGTAACCTTCGGTATGGTAAAACTGCATTGTTACAAATTCACTAACCATTAAAAGTATAATGAGACAATTTATTTAAAATAATGCATTTGCATTAATTCAAGGCAAACTCGATTCATTCTGCCACTAACACCTTCAACTGAATAATAATTAGTGGAGGAACACTTAGAAATGTAGCTTGACATACCTCAAGCATGAAAGACTGATAATAAAGAGAATCCATTTTGTTTAGTTTAAATAGAAATACTTAATTTAGAATTATGGAGTTTGGAACTTTAACCATTTTGCTGTGCTGGATTTTTATTCCTGTGAGCGGAGAGAAGAGGAACATCATAAGAAGAACGATGACACATCCTCATCATACGAGTAGAGATATAAGCAACCAATGATGATACATACTCGTCACACACAGCGAAAGGGTAAAACACAATTTTAGCCTGACAGGAATGCAAATGCAAGAATACAAATTTGGCATCATCAATACTCAACAACCTTAGTAGAAGACAATGCAGCTTAAGATATTGAAATTGATGTCATCTCTCACTGAATTAGTAACCTTCAAAATCATCTCCTATCTTAATTTTTCTGCAGAAACAAGAGATCAACTGGTTACTATAATCATACTTAAATTAGAAAATAGACAGGTAATTGAGACTTTGCTATCTTCAGCTTTCTAATAAAGTACAGTTACTGTTCAATTGGACCATTTAAATTATTTTTGGCATATTTTTAGTCTGCTCAATACATAATATATGTAAAAAGTTTATCTATATTCATAAAATGGACCGAATGTGAACTGGCTGCACAGAACAGATAATATAAATCCCCACTGCTGCAGATTCTGCGTTACAAAATGGAAACCATGCCACTCATTCCAAAAAAATACATATGATCAATGACTCATTCATAATGCATTACTTTGACGCAATTTCAGTGACAATGGCCTCAAAAATCTCTCAATTTAGGCAAGAACAGAAACAAATGGAGATATGGAAAACATTTCAAAAACTCTAGAAAATATATTTAGTTTCTGGGGATATTACTGGGAAAATATATCATACCTTAAGTACAATATCTTACTGTCAAAACAGTTTGCTTAAAACATACCAAACTGAAGCAAGTTAAGACATAAGGCAAAAATATCATCCTGCTCGGAAAGAACGGTGGCCATAATCCAATCATGATGATGATATTATGATCAAGCTTTCTCTGATTCTTTTCATATACAATTAGTTAAAATTCATCATGGGCAATTATACGTTCAATATGTATTTACAAGTATATGTACATATTTGGGTGGTTGGAAGCTGAATCAACAAAAATAGATGAACACCTGGTACATAGTATGTTGATTTGAGTATATGTACTGCATTTGAGTATGTATACTGTGTGTAGAGAGTGCCAAGGACTAACTTATTAATTAAGAAAACACTTAACACAAATAATTTCCTTCAGTAAACAGTTCACAAAGCCTACTAAATGTTGCCTTGTGTGAGACAGCCATGGGTTCATGAACAATATAACTTTAAGCTTAACTGGATATATAACAACTGAGTACACCTCTTAATTGACACCAATGCCTAAAACCAAAGTAGCGAATAAGGAATGCAATTTCAACATTATTTTCTCAAAAAGTGAACAATAATGCCTTTCAAACTGAAATGGAATGCACAAATAGCTTTGGAATGTACTCTTCTTTTCATGGAATGAAAAATGAGAATTCTATTGTTTCAAAGGGCCAAATCAAAACATGAGAGGAAGTAGACCATTAGCATTCTTCCCATGGAATGTTGCCACCACCTGTCCATTCAGTTATTTGCAAATATTCTGGACATTTTTCCCACTCAAAGTCCAAAAATTGAGATATCTAATAAGGCATTATGATAGCGCTCTCAAAGCATTACGTTCCTACAGTCTTCAACTCTCAATAGAAATCTGAATCTGAACTATGCCTGGATAAGTTGGATGAATTTCCCATGCCATTTTTTCCTTGGATGATATCATCATCCTCCCCAGGTGAGCATGGGCTGCATAAACATTCATCACCACTGAAAACATTCGTATTGCAGCTTTCATAACCACTTTGATGATCACCAATGCTTTCCAAACCTGCAGCGGCTAAATTACCCTCGGCTCTCAGCTGATGCTGAAGATGTACCAGATGACGGAGAAATGAAGCATGATTTTTCAAATCTATGAGGAAAAGAAAAAATACAGGTGAATGCCCATGTAAAATTAAAGAGAAAACCAAATTGTCAATTACTCTTTCCTGAACTGCCAGTAAACAAGCTAAAATAAAAAAACTTAAAGCTCTACACACATAAGTTGCGGTCCTTGACAAGAGTATTTCCTTTACATAAATCCTGTACCTTCATTTCAACCAAAAAGAGCCTTTTATTGATCATTGAGGGTTACATCTACATCTTAAGTCTCATTAATTTTTGGCCAATCCTTTGGTTCGGTAAAAATACACATGGGGTGACAGCATTGTGAAGTCTACCCAATTTTGATGGAAACATCAGATGATTTTGAAAGAAATTGATTTCATAATATTATACACTAATTTTTTCAATTAAATTGTGAGTTCAAAAACAAAAAAATCACCATGAGCAACTACATACCCTAAAGGGTACGGTCATGTTCAAGAGCATTAGCTTCATAAAAGAAACTTTTAATACGAATTTGGGTTTTTAAAGCAACCAAAACGATGGTCTGCATTAAAATAACCAAACTAGGTTAAAAAGGAAATTTTTCTTGAATGCATAATGGGTCAGAGACATGGGTGCAGGATGTAGGTGAAGGGAGTAGTTGCAGGATCTGAGTTCACCACTTGCAACATGCAGAATATAGGTGAGGGGTACAGTTGATGCACATGGTACAGGGCATAGCTCTGAAACTTTAGAGTGGGATTAGGGATAATAGCAAGAAATATGTTTGCAGGATGTGGCAGACAGATTTGGCTGTGTAATGTGGGTATGGGAAGGCATGAATACCTCTAACAAATTCCAGGTTTAACCACTTCTCAAAGGTATGCATGAAAAGCTGAAGAAATGAGGGAATAAGAGACTCTGCCATTTGAAGGAAAGATGGATAGGAAGGGGTCATTATGACCATTAAAATTAAAGATTTTTGATCAGAAGAGTGGCAGAGATGAGGTGAGAGGAACACAATAAAGCAATAATGATCAGGAAACAGCTTGATGGGTTTTAACATTGATAATTCAGGTACATTTAGAAAATATCTCCATTTCAAGCACACTCCTAAAACTTACACAATACAGTAGCAACTCCATAATACAAAGTTGGCAGGACTGAAAAATCAGCACTTCATATTTTAGAGTTTCGTATTTTCGAACCTTTTAAATAAATCTCAAAAAATATTACCCCTCGTCCCTGCTGACTTCTCTGGTCTTTGAAAACATTTTAAAATGATTTATAGTTGTTATTCGAGAAAGCATTCGAAATAATGCCTTTAAATCATAAGCTAAATGTCACAAACATTCGAGAAATAACTATCACCACTTAGTTTCCTATGCAAATGATTTTTAGTTTGATATAATTTTCTTTGCAAAATTTTCGCCGTTTCGAAGACATGTATAAAACAAGTTCTGCATTTTTTATGAGACTTTAGCTTTGTTAATCTGCAGGTAATCCGGAGGTGCAACTGGTATGGGCGTTGTTTCTAAAATCTACGTAGTTAAGACAGTAGCTGGCCCGACCACGCTTCTAATCACCCTTTCTTTATTGCTAAATCACAGATAAAATGAGCAAAAGGCTCACTCCAGTTAAAAAAATCCTTCAGAGGTTATTGTTTGTGGTTTCTTTCCCGTCACATGCTGGATATATGAACTTATAATATATAATGAAGAAATATTATTTCGTTCCAATTACTAATCGCATGACGACAAATTAGGCATGATCCGGACATTTACCATATCTTAATCATCTCAGAGTATGCGAAGTTTCTGGTTGTAAATTGTGATATTTTTTGGACCGATGGAAGATTTATGTGGAGGTCATGGAGAATGATACCGAAGAAAATAGAACCTCAGATCACGGTTCATGGAGAGGGGACGGATGCTTCAACTGCTGCCCAGGACATGCCTTTGCTTGCAATGACGGCGCTTCACCAATCCAATTCTTATCAATTTTTCTAACATCTACGCAGATAAGATGGTAGCTTGCCCAACCGTGCTTCTAATCACCCTTTTTATTGCCTAATAATAGGCAATATGGGCAAATAACTCAGTCATTTAAAAAATCCTTCTCAGGTCATTATTTATGGTTTCTTTCTCGTCGCCTGCTGGACATATGAAATTGGAAAGAAATATTATTTTGTTCCTAGTCAAACAGTTCCACTGCTCATTGAAGTTCGAGTAAGAAACATTAACTCATGACCAAGTTCCTTATCACTTCAATGATTCGTGCTTATAGAACTATTTGGCAAAACATTAATCCAGGAAATAAATTAAGCGATTATTTTTTTTATCCCTCTGTGCATAATCTCTTTGCGTCGTAGGTGTTATGCTGATCGTTATTTTATCCAATGGCATCCAAATATGTCAACTTTGGAATGCTAAAACATAGAAGCTAATGAAATTATTTAGAAAGTGACATCCAAATCACTCCATGATTTTTGGAACTTTTTATTCACAATAGTCTGTAAGAGAAACTTCATCTTAAATGGGCATCGCAGACATATCCCAGATCCAGTGTTCTCCATTCCATTGTTTAGTTCTTTTCTTAACCCTCTGAGACTAACGTCTTCTATACTGGACTGTGCTGTTGAGCATAAAACATGAAAACAAAATAATATTAACTGTTTGAAGCATAACTTTGTAAAATTAACTCCAGGGGAACTTAGGAAGAGGTAGGGGTCACGGAAAAAATCTACTGCAGCTGAGGCTGAAACCTAACTCCTTTCTGAGGCAAAATCCTGATGACGACAATAAGTTTTCACAGGTTAGTATTTCCGTACTTAGATGCTTCTAAATGTCAGGTGATTTTGAAATAGAGCGCATCAGGATCCAATTCATGCCCATGCATCATACCCGCGCATTAAAATCCCAAGGACTCAAAGTTACCCATGCCATCACAATGAAATCTGATTCAATTGGTTATTTATCTCGTGGAAATCAGAGATAGCAGTGATGATATATCAAATGTAATGCACCAAGGCCTGGTTACTCAACAAATTCACCATAGTAATTCATGGATGAAAGTTGGTTCCAATAAAATTTCAAGCAGTTACCCCAACAACGTCTTGAAATTAAGTAGAAGTCACGGCTTCCGTGGGGATTTTATTTTAAGATTTCAGTTTTCTGGTTTACTTATGCAAAGAACTATACTTCATCAAATGATATTTTGTGGATAATGGCTTCTTCGGGTTGAAAAGTCGGCGGTTTATCACAGATCTTATCAAACAAATAAACATTTTTGTTTGTTCGACTTTATGCATTTCAATACCATTCAATAGATTGCAATGAAACTTTCGTGAGTTGTTGTGTGCGCTCCCGCAAAGGTTTCTGAATTATTAAATCCATTGTACAATAGGCAAAGCCTGAGTCGCTTCAACAAATGAGTTTTGGCACGAGAGCTTCTCAAACAAGCAAGGAACGACAAGCAAGCAACGAAGCAGATCGTTTACAAGTTGCTCAATCATGTCATTCAAAATCATATCAGTAACACATAATTTGTGTTAAAAAGTACATAATTTATTTGTATGTGGAATAAGATTTGGTGCAGTGGTCTCTATGTTTGCATTTTTATTTAATACTCGCGCTTGATTTTTGTAAACGCGTCACTATTTCCTATAATTGGATATTTAAGCTTTTAAATCTTGAATTTTTGCACTACTTCAGCAATAGAATATTTTATTTACTTGGAAACCACATCGTAGGCATGGAATGGAAACTCATGCCATCATTCGTACGTTATGAATTCCTGTGTAGGTATGAGGAATTCATTGAACAAATTCTTTTAGGGACTGATTTTGAACCCAGAAAAAGGCATTGCAACACATGCGGAACACCACCAGTACATTATAATGTTATATTGTTGTTATATTGGGTAATCTGTGTCAAAATTAGAAATAATCCGTTTTAAATGCAAAATTATATCAATCGCGGGGACAGCTATACCCTCGTAAATTCTTGGAAACTGTTTCTTTTTCTATTGTCTCACAAAATATGGACAATAGCAGGTGTAAACGCAGGTTTATTCATAGTGAAGGTATGGATTTAGGTATAGTGACTGCGACAGGTATCCCAGTCCTATTTCCCATCATTTAATTATTTATTTTCCATTCAAGCGCTCAATAAATTAAAATTGCTGTTAATAGCACATGACAGTGAGTTGGTACACGGCACCTCACATGAGCTATAATCAAAAGAGAATTGCTTATATCATCGAAATCCACCTAAAAGTTAAAAATAAGGGAAAAATTGCCACAAGCTACCATTTTCCCCATCACTCGAGAACTAAATTATCCACAACTAAAACTTGATAAATAACTATGTGACTCAGCCACTTGTGAGAGATAAATGCACTAAAATTCATGCATTATACACAATAGATTATATTCGGCAACACTGATTTGTTAGGTGTGTACATCAGCAAATAGAGAGCGATTTCCCCCAAGGTTCATAAAAACGAACTGAGTTTTTCGAATAGTCCCATGTCTTTAGTAAAGGCCTTTCGTTGGGACCAACAGTTTTGCTTCATAAAATCGAAACTTCATATTATCGAGTTGCTACTGAATTTATTTATTCCAAATTACCTCCTGAAGTAAAATACATAGTCCGTCCCCGTCAGTCCCTAAAAGAAATTTACTTTAAAAATTAACTCATTGTACAAAGTTAGAGGCAATTGCATGACAAGGAAACATAATATTTAATTCAAGAAAGTTCAATTTCAGTAGTATAAAAAATGAAGAAAAAATAATAAAAAATTCAACATACCTGACTCAAAGTTCTCCATCTCATTTTCTGATAAGGGATGGTGGCATTCTGTACCAAAAAATGATCCAATGGACGAAAGAATTAAAGCCAAGCAGTGAGCAACTCTGCTGTTAGGAGTACAAGCTAGGGCAGGAGTAAGACCATAGTTGTCGGTAACTAAAATGGATGACCCTCGTTCCAACAAGTGCCGTGTGACATCAACCAGGCCATTCTGTGCGCTTAAATGCAGGGGTCTGAAAAGGAAAGAAAAGGACCACATTTAAAGCAAGCTAAATTAGAGGCAGGAGTTGAAGGAACTTTAGATACTTAGGAAACCTAATAGATAATGAGAATAAAATCAGCAGCTGTGAAATGAAGTGCATTCAGATGAGGAATAAAGCATATTGTACCAGCGTACACTTCCTTAACCCTTTGAATGAGCAAATAATCTGAAATATAGATTTCCATAGGTGCAATTTTTTCCTACTTTTTTTCAGTTATTTTATTAATTTTCACTTTTTATTTAGCTGAAAAATTGTTTTAAAAATTTTTAATGAGTAACTGTCATTGATTTTCCTCTTAAATCTGAATTGATGGATGGTTTTTACTAAAGGACTTAGACTTAAAACTTTTTTTTTAATATATGAAGTAACCTATGGTGTCTGGGAGTAGAATCATACTTCAAATCGCCAATAGACGATGGGAGCAGTCTGCTACAGTGATCGCTTATAGATGATGGGAGCAGTGTAAGGGTTAAAAGCAACTCAACATCAAGGAGTTGCAAAACGCAATGTATAGAACACTGATATGACCAGTGGTGACATATGGTACAAAAACATGGTCTTTAACCACGAAAGAAGAGAAGACTGTGAGAACTTTTGAAAAAAAATTCCTAAGGAAGATATATAGACCTGCCATATAAAATGGAATGCACAGGATCTGTTACAATGGGGAATTGAATAAACTTATTAAAGGAGAAGATAATAGTTTGTTTAATAAAAGTTCAGATACTATAGTGGCTAAGACATATTGAAAGATTGACTGACAACTGATTGACTGATTGTGAGACAGACACACCAAAGAGGATGTCATGTGAAATATTTATGCATCAAGGAAGAGAGGAAGACCCAGACTGACATAGTTAGAAGACATAATGAAAGATCTTGATAGGATGTAAGTGGAAGGATGGTGGAGAGAGATGGGTAACAGAACAGTGGAGGTGGATTGTGCAGGAAGCCAAAGCTCACCCTGAGCTGTAGCAGCAACAAGAAAGATGGAAATAAGAGGTTTCTCAATTAGAAAGTGGGTGGATGAACACAGAATGGCCCACGAATTATGAGCTGCAAGGAACAAATACACAACAATGACTTGGTTCTGCTTCCATTTTGTTTTGTTATGCTTCTAACCCTTAGTTAAAGGTTAGGACAATATGTTTCCTTAGATTTTCAAGTTAAACCAATAAAAACATGATTTAATATAGTCTGATGCAGAGATCCTAAAGAGGCTACAAGCATCCCTGTAGTACTCAGGAGAGGTGATCTTATTGTAACATATTCTCTTCCAGGCGATATGAATTTAATCGGGCACTGCCAAGACAAAAAACTTAAGCCATGACCCCAGTCGAGTGCCTATTAAAATGCATGTTTTTTTATAATTTTAATATGAATTATGAATGACTAGTCACCACTCCTTCATGTACACATAATCCACAATGCAAATAAGATAAAAATAAAATAAATAAATAAGGAAAAATAAACTTACGTTTGGCCTCGGCGGTTTTGTATGTTGACTATTTGGGCAGCTCTACTGGGGTCTTCTCCCATTCGCTCTAAGAGAAGCAATGCACACTCGGAATTACACTGCTTGCAGGCATGATGTAAAGCAGTAGCACCTTCATTGTCAATGGCACTAACATCAGCCTTCCAGTCCAGCAATATTTCTAGATAAAAAAACGACATTACATTGCATATGATCACTTAAGTACACGTAAGTCTACCAATGTGGCCAGGATTCGACAAATTGATGGGCCCAAAATTTTTTTTTTTTTTAAGCTTAAGAAACATGAACTTCTGGGCTGAAAAATACACAATTACAAACAATCCAGTAATGGCCCACTTTTTTTGATTCTTTAAAGTAGCAAAATTTTCACTTCACCATTTTCACAGCTAAATCATACCCTGGTTTTGCATCACAAATACAGTAGAACCTTGTTATTACGTAAAGGCAAGGGACATAAAAAGTGCCTTAATACAGTAAAAACTAATGTTACAAGTAATAATTATAAATAAATAAATACATATTAGTTGGGATATTTTGAAGAAATGTAAGTATCTGCAGCAGTAGTCTAGAGGTTTAGACATTTAATAATAAAATATGAGGAAATTGTATATCAATGAATAGACTCATCAAGAAAAGTAGTTGTCTCATTCTGGTTCTTCCTCAACTGAGACATACTTCCTTTCACTTTCGTGACACGTTAGTTACTCAAAAGTTTCAAAATACCACTCGTGCAGAAGGAATATACATTAGAGAACTCCAAGAGATACTATATGAGTAGGGTAGTTCTGAATTTGACAGCAATGCATGGAAAGTTGAGTGTGAGGAGCATTTGGGGGACAGTGATTGGCTATGATGGGCATCAGGGTTTTCCACCCCTTCGACTTTCCCTTTTGCCCTGTCATCAAACAATTCTCACCATCTTGACTGTAATGATGGCCTTGAACAAGAAGTAAGCAAACAATAAACTGCCTCCCTGCTGAGCTTTATGGGGCCCAGCTACTCAAGTGATTTCTTGAAATGGCAGAGGGATAATTAACTTATGTTAGTCTCCTGCCTTCTTTTACAAACTACGGTTTCTGGAAAAAAAAAGGTTTGCCTGGTACGTGAATTTATGTGGAATCTGATGGGTAATGGTATCTGTTGTCACTGATACCCAATGGAAATCTAATGATCAACACCAAAAATGTAAAAGTTTGACTTAATGTTTCCATGCAAACAAGTCCATCTCCATCATGCATGAAACCATTTGAGAAAGTTCATCAATGATGGGTAAGTATGGATCTGTTCCACTTCTTTTTGTTCCAGTTCAGTTCTTAGCTCTGGTTCTCATTTCCAATTCTGAATTTATCACTTACTTTGCATTGCTCAGATTTCAATAGGGAGAGAAACTATTTTGCTTGGTTATTATACATATCTAAAATAACACATTATGTAATTGCATCCATAGGGTCTTCAAATATGCAGCATTACAACACAAAACTATGCTATATTTTTTCAAATTCAGACGATCTCGATTAAGATTTCTCTAAGAAAGAACAAACAAAAAAAATATAGATACAAAAATACAGCAGTCAGCATAACCTTCTCCTAAATAACAGTCCTTCACTTCAGTATTTCATTAAAATATATACTTTTAGGCAGTCAAACACCCATGTTTCAATGATCAACTTTTGAAAAGTAGAGCTTGAAAAAAGACTCGTCATTATATTTTTGTGCTCATGTGGCTTTATTCTATTTTATCCATCCTGGCTGTCTTTAAAAGTGATGTTTGCTCCACATTCACGATTTACATTTATGATCCACTTCTGAGATTTACAAAAGGTAGCTGAAGCAAGCTAGCAAGATTACAACTCCTAGGGAGTCTGATTTCTCCACTTCAAGCCATAGCTAACCTAGGCACTTGTCTCTTCTGAGGTGATTTTTGGTCACCCATCAGTCTGGTACTTCAGAGCCCTGTATCAACGTACTCACTCAGCCTGCTTGGGAAGTAAATTAGTCAAGACCAGCCACCGCAATTCAGTGGCGTGCTTACTAAAAGTCATTGCAAGCAAATATCTCTAAAGGATATCCTTACAACTATCTTCAACTACTCGGAAATATCTTACACATAGCACTTCCTCTTTTCTTAAGAGTTAGACATTATATATTGACAATATTGGTGAAGGAGACTTAGTAGATACAAAATGGCCATGTGAACCAATTTAAGCTCAACTGGGTTGCACAAACATTTAGCAGTGATTCCGGAGACTCATAATTATTCAACAATGTCATCTGCATAACAGAAAAGCCTGCAGCAAGACAACCTTGAGTGTTGGCTAAATTTGCAATTAGCAATCAATCACTGGCTGCAACTGCAAAAAAGGCAGTAGTAGATGGGGAGGTAGGTAGGTAAGGGAAACAGGAGGGGGAGGGAGTTGTTACAGGATGGTTGGCGCTCTACTGAAGAGAGAAATGCCCACCCTAAGGACCAACACCTCTTTTGTATCAGAATTAAGCAAACATTCAATACTCCACAACACATGAGAGGACATTTAGCATTAAATGAACCCTTCAAACATTTAAAAATGTAGTCCCACACAATCTGAAAATACTGAAGAGAAATCTACTTCTCATTTGATAGAGATGGCAGAGGAAAATTGGTAGGATTTAGTTTGGTTATTTAGGGGGGAAACGCCAACTGAGGTCATAAAGTCATTAAGGACAGGTGGGCTGGTTTCTGAAATCAGAGTTATTGGGAAATGCAGGAATGGTGGAGAGAAAATTGGTGTCAGTATTAGCCGGCTATTAACAAAAGATGCCCAGGGGACCATGGTTTAATGTTCTGATGGATTGAGTACAGTACATGAAGTGCTCTCCAAATGACACCCAAAAGGGATTGGGATTACACTAAAAAATTCAACCAGTGGAATTTGAACCTGGGTCATTGGAATGGGAAGCCAGTACTCTAGCCACCACCATTACCCCAACTCTATACAGTAAGAAATCTTGATATTAACAGTGCAAGGTTAAGCCAAGAGATGATCTAATACCTAAGTTTGCTGCATTGCCCACGCGTGCAGCAGCTATTAGTGGAGTTCGCTGCCGATGATCTTTGGGGTTTGGCGAAGCACCATGCCTGGATAACAAGGCAAGAGTACACTTTGGATCCCCTCGAACAGCTGCCACATGGAGAGGAGTTCTTCCTTTACCATCAAGAAGACTACGAATGGCTTCACTACCAAAATGCTCAGCTAGATAAGCAAGACACCGTTCACCACCCCGGTACCTACAGAGAAACAATCGTAATGTATGATTAACATCAGTTGAAGCATTTGTCATGACTCACTTTCAAAATTAATATTTAAAACAAACACTATTCTGATTGAATATGAATTTCAAAGGTTTCAGACTATGTCACCTCATCAGGTATCAATTCTTCAAAAGCTAACTCAGCCATCATCAGTTTAAATCTAACAAAGGAATGTACAAGGCAACTATCAATAGCAATGGGTCAATTTGCTGATCCAACAAAGTTAGCATTAAGAAAGATAGCATCAACTGAGACAACAGTTTCCATTTAAGCAGCACATGGAAATCAGACATCAACATTACACATATAATAAGAAGCAGTTTCATTAACAACTGATCCACTTCCATGCATAGCCACATATTTTCTTACTCTGCAAGATTTAACCCTGGAAAGCCCAACAATTTCATAAATAATATCCACCCTTCATAAAAAGCGTGCAGCTGAATGAGATTAAAAATATTTAAATGTCTAAAAAATACTGTTAATAATATACAAAAGAAGACCAAAAAGGTAGACCATAAGAAACTTTGGCCACAAAATGAAAGAGTACACAGGTACAAGATTTTCAAAATTCACATATTTACAAAGGAACACAAGACAATTATCTTCAAAATTAAAGACTTGATAAAATATTAAAAGACTCCATGGTTATAATATGAACTCCATTATTATTCCTTAAACTTAAGCCCAATACAAGGCTATTTCACAGCCAATAGCCAATAAACTTCATATGGCACTCAAAGTATTACATAGATAACAAATAGGAAATGAAACACTCGGGGACGAAATGTATGGATATTTAGGCTGGCATTGTTGACCTTAGGTCTTTTACTTGAAAACACCAAATCCATTGGTCTGTTTCACAGTAAATGCAGAACAGAAAATTAAAATAATATAAAAATATCCAACATGATACTCACACTGCACAATGAACAGGTGAAAAACTATTGCCTATATTAAGGCCGTACCTCCAGGTCTTTAATAGTTCCTTTAGGTTCTGATCACGGCCTAAAAAGTGAATTTTCGAGATTATTTTTCAAGGACTTCATTAAATTTTGTTGACCATAACATAACAATATGAAGCATAACATTAGGGAATGAATATATTAACATATAGCTTAGAAATGGCATTGTATAAATGAAACAGTACAGAGGTAATAAACATGACAATCTGTGGTAAAAGTTGGACCCACAAACTTCACATTTAGATAGCAAATAATAAACGTAGGATCACCACAACAATCACATTCCTAAGGGACAACAGGGTAAAGCACAGAATCATAGAGCTCCGTGCATTTGAATGTGACAATTTTCAATTAATACAGAAACATTACCATTATAACAGCACCAATGCAGAGTTGTGCACCCTTGATCATCCAGCTGGTCAACAAGGTTTTGGGCTTCTTTGTGATTTAAAACAGCAAGAAGACATAAGTAGTCAGGTGATGCCGCAGCCAAATGTAAAGCAGTTTTCCCCCCTGAAAGATCTGGTACTTTTGATTTATGATTCTCCACAGTATGCTTATGTGGAGTTATAAATTTCTTTGGACGGTCTATTGATGCACAAGCATGAACTAGGAGATTCACACACTCTCTTCTTTTAAGCACCACCTATAATAATTGAATCAGTTCTATAAAAAATGCCTTTAGAATCAAATCGCTATTGAAAAATGTGATTTTTTGATTTAAGTCATTTAGAAACTTAAGCATTAATACATATTAACATTCATCAAGTAAATTACAAAATACACATTATGCATACACTTCAAAATCAGTAATAAATTCGTGGTTGTAATCAGTACTCTCAATTCCTAGGTATTTTATATTTGTCTACATATGTGTAACAACTATGAAATGATAAAAAATGTAAAATCAAACTTGCATCTTTTAAAATAATTTTTTAAAACTTCAATACAATCACTGAAACCTTCTAACTAAAACGAAACCTTTAAACTAAAACTGTCATTGTCCTGGGGAAGTAGATTGTTATTTAAAATAAAAATGAAGCAAAGACATATCCCACAGATATTAACTGATAGATTCCTTAAGGAAAGTAAAGTAAATCACGAAAGGAAAACACATGTACACAACTAAGTAATATGTACAGTATATACTCTCTAATTACGATAAAGTGCATGAATAATAGACCTGATGAGGGGGATAAACACAAGACAATATCTGCAGAACCACATTTTATCAAACACAGCATTAATACTGTAGAAAGTTACAGTTAAGATGCATGTAACAGACTCTGCATAACTTTAAAGGAGAGTACTTAAAATTTGATTGAGTCTTACTGCTCAATAGATATTAACTCTCACTGTTCATATTAAATGACCAAATTGTGATCTTCAATCCAAACACGGACGGGATGTTGATATTCACTCATACTAAGACTCAATGGTATATAAAAAGTATATCTCAGAGTAGGGGGGGTTAATCCTTCCCCAGTCTGACAACAACGTTAAAGTTAACAGGAATAGGTTAGTACAGTTTTGCAATTCATAGGCTGTATTCCTATCCATGTATTGAGGCATACTAGTAATACTAAATTTCTCCCACATTCAGGAAGTGACATTCCTTTTTCAGCTTCAAGACCAACTTCACACATACTTCCGCTATAAATGTCATATTTTATAACATTTCATTAAAACACCTTTCTTTCCTATGCTTGTACTGCCCTATATTTATGCATTTTCATTTTCAGTTTTCAAGCAATTTTCATCATTACGTGTTTAATGATTAAAAAATCACTCTCCAAGACAGTTACTCATACATAGGAGCCTTTACAAAACACTTTTTGGATTCTTTTCATACACATACCCTTAAGAAAGATGATAGCTTATCCAGTCAAGATAATATGACCAGTCTTGGGAGAAATTATTTAGGGCTAGTGCACCATACTACCAGTGAAGGAATTTGAACAACTTTAACTCTAAATAACTTAAACACTAATATCTCATTTATTTCATAAGCTTTTTGTTCATTTATCTGCCTTTTTTTCCACTCCATTAAGAAGGCATGTCCCATTTTACCCTAGGGATTCAAGTGGAAAGCAATACGAAAATATCCATCTCTATAGTATGCTCATTTTAAATGACTTAGAAGAAGTAGATTAAAACCACTTTTTACCTGACAACATATTTAGCCTTCAAGTCCTCTACTCTCTTTTATCAAACACTGTAACAATGAAATCCAACTTCTCGCTGGCTGATTAACAACTTGTGAGCTTGTAGCTGAGAAAAATTGGCCCGTGCTATGTATATAATTAACATAAATCCATAACACACAAGAAAAGTTAACAAAGCCAGTTATTTGGTAGCAATCAAATAAATGCTGACTTATTACATAATAACGAAACTTATTACCTGTTGATGAAGAAGGGAAAGAAAAAGGTTGGGTGCAACAATAAAAATTTTATCATAAAATTTTAAAGGACAGCATACATTTTGTACATTAATGAAGGCCTTTCATTTTATCCAATTTTGATTCATATTAAGGCATTTACATTTAATAAAGAGACAAGGAAAATAAACCTTAATCACAATAAACTGACATTTTTCAAAATGCAAGCAAATTTTATTTTTTTACACTTAAAGTTATGGTTACACCGAGGAAATAAATCCTACTCACAGCTCTAAACATGGCATTCAAGCAGTTTTCATCAACATCATCTAAATTAGCCTTTGCCTGGATAAGGACAGTCACACAATCCTCATGACCCCTCTCAACAGCCAACATGAGAGCAGTCCTATTAAAAAGGAAATGAAAACTTACTTTAATTAAGACCAAATAATTAAAAGATGAAATAGATATTAAAACAATTTGTACACCAGAATATTGCTAGTTCAAAAAATACACAAAAAAAAGCTTACAGTCTATACCTTCTGGTGAACCTCAACTTACCACCCAGCACATCTCAATATTACACAAAATAATAAAGTCATACCACCTATTCACCCAAGCCGAATAGGAGGGAAAAAAACCTGACAATGATATCTGGCATGATAATGATGATGACATGACAATAACATCTTTCACAATGAGAAACGAAATAACAGAGCGGATATATGCTTAGAGAATCCAATCCATGAAATAATTCCCACAATGTAACACCAAGAAAGTTCATGTCACGATGCTAAAAACCTGGAACTAAAATTTATCATGCAACCTTTTTAAAGATATAAGACTGTAAAACGTAAATATTTTCTTATAGCTTCCTTGAAGAGAAAACAGTTTTCAAATTATCACAGATGAGAGATGAAAATAACAGTCAAAATAATTTGCCTAAGATACCCAGATCACAACTAAACAAAATTAAGAAGTGTACGCAAAAGACCAAAACCCAGAATAGGAAGAATACATAAATTTTGTGTTGGCACATGAGCTCCATGATGCAGAAAACAAGAAGATGGAGAATAACCATGAATGTTAAAGAGGTTGATACATATAAGACATTGCTGCAGGGAGATATTCCTATCTTATCAAGATTTTTCAAGCAACAGAAGTGGGTTTTATCAACTGGGATTGGTATGAACAAACAATCGAACTAGCTGCAAACAGTTCTTTGACTGCTATAATAGTGTGGAGCCCACTTATAATGAACCCGCTCATAACGAAGTCCCGCTTTTAACGAAGTGAAAACCGCTCCCCGTCAAAAAAGACCCTTTCGCCATGTAAAAAATCCCGCTTTTAACGTAGGTATACTGAAATGAGTCCCGCTTATAACGAAGTTAGTCACGCGGCAAGATATCCATTATATATTAAACAAAATCTAGAGAGCATATGACTTTTGGAGTTCATCGCAAAAAAATCCCCCGCGTAGTTCCGTGAAACGTAAAGCAAAATCTGGCAGTTTTCAATCCTAGCGATGGGACTCCGCTCACCTCGCCCAGGCAAAACTTATCTGTGAGTCGGACTCCCAGCGAGACGAAATTTGACACCGGGTTTGTTTTCTACAGAGTTCCCCCACTTCCACTTCCCCTCCATTCGCTCACCAACTGCCCCCTTCCATGCCGAGGACCTTCCCATTCCACCCAGGTTCCGGAGGGGGGACGCCAGTCGAGGAAATTCTGAAATGGAGTTTACTGATGTCGCACATCGGCGGCTAGCCTTGATGTTCATGATATAAATACGATACGTGGTTTATATAATTGTAAATGATAGTCCTCATGGAAATTGATACCCTTCAGGAAACATACTCTTTCCTTTTGTGAAAATGTCTTCATGTAAATAGGTGAATTTCGTGAATATATGAATACGAGATGACAAAATAACCCCTCCTCTGTTTGCTATCTAAACTGCGTGAAAGATAGTTGAGTTAGTATGTTCATTGAGCATCTATGGTAAAACATTTATTAGAAATTGGCAAAGGCGACAGACTCTGAATTAGAGAAAAAAAGCAGTTTTTCCGGTCGATTCGGCAGGTAGCCTTTTTCCTAAATGCTTTCGCCTAGACGCTTCTTTTCCTTTCCTGTGTGAGATTATAAAATAATAGCCACAATATTACAACAGTTTGCTTGGTTCAAAGTTCAATTCTAAGTTCACAAGAGCGGGCCCACATATAATGAAGTTTGGATATAACAAAGTAAACTGCCGGCCCCCTCAGCTTCGTTGTAAACGGGCTCCACTGTACTTCGCCTTTTCCAAGCATATATCTTTTATGTGAGAGAACAGCATCCAATTCAGGGATTTCCTGTTAGCAAGCACATGTACAACCACACAACGAGAAAAATTATGATCTTTAAGTGTTGTCTGACAATCTTCTCAGCTTCACCAGAGATTCATCATATGCAAGCAACACATCTTATACAAACCTTTCCAAAGACATAAAAATATTTATTATTCTGCTCTCACTGTATTATACTGCTCTATGGAAACTTAATTTATGACAAAATTATATTTTTTTTAGCTATGATATTCATAGTTCCCATTTAATTGACTTCACCAATTCATGTATTTACTTAAGTCCATGGATCAATACACTATTATTATTAATACTGTTACTATGTGCAAGGAAGTAGCATAAAAATTTTTCTCCCATAACTCCAGCAATTTCATTTCACCAATTGCCCATAATCAGAGAAGAAAAAGAGCAGAGCCAAGAGAGGACAAATACACATTAACACCAG
This sequence comes from Ceriagrion tenellum, assembly GCA_963169105.1. Classification (NCBI taxonomy): domain Eukaryota; kingdom Metazoa; phylum Arthropoda; class Insecta; order Odonata; family Coenagrionidae; genus Ceriagrion; species Ceriagrion tenellum. The sequence goes on along the minus strand of OY720636.1, from coordinate 55,573,190 downwards.
AAGGACGGCAGGAGTCATTTGACCCATTTTCAGAATTCTAATAAATTTTTCTCTATGTAAAATATTTTCAAATTTTTTGAAACTTCTTCACCTTCTCTATTTCTACCTGAAGTTAGATAAACTGGCAAAAATTTAACTCTTATCCTTTTTTGTTATATTTTACAAGAGGTTATACCTAGGACAGCTGGGGGTCATTTGACCCACAACTTGTTTTCGCGCTACATCTTCATATTCCTCTTACCCTTAGGCTCTTCATTCATAATAAAGATCATTATATTCTGTGGTATTGTTGAGCGGTAGGTATAGTGCTTGGTTGTGAGCAAGAGGGTACCCGGTACGATGCTTGGTGATGCCTATAGACACCCATATCAGAAGTGTAACCTCAGTAATCATTTTTGTACCCGATCTTTCAGACTATCACAAGCGGCAAAGGGAAAGTAAGTGGCACCCTGTATTACTCTGTGTGAATTTCACTCACAAATGGTTTTTTATGGGTATTTTTATTTTTTTCATTCTTGATACGAAAATCATGTGAACTCCCATTGATATATGTGCCTTCATCCAGCCATGCCTTATATAGCCATGATTTAGTGGCCTTTGAGAAACGGTGCGAAATATCATTTTCCATCGACCCACAACCATTCTTTGTGGTGTTTTTGTCTCAGCCCGGATTGCATTGCCACCTGACTGCCGTCTTTTGCCAGGTGTCCGGCCCCCTGCCATGTCCCTAGAACAAAACCTTGCCCCTTTTAGGAAGAGCAGAGGAGGGGGCGTACATCATAAAATTCTATTGTATTTCCTACCCCTGGAATTTCCTCCTTGAATAGGGAAGAAGCATTAGGGAAAGTTCTTGGAAGAAGAGGATCAGCCCCTGGGTGGCGGTCTGACGACCGCCTCTCGTACAGTAATTGGCACTTTGGAAATATTTGTCAAAACCCTTTTGTCTGCATTTGAATTGTTCTCTGTCTCTCTATCCCTCTCATGCAAGTGGAGAATAGTCGACCATATTTCGCTTCCGTTTGTTGATTTGTTTCAAGTTGCTAGTCAGAAAGTTCAAGTCAAGTTGCTAGTCGGAAAGAGAATGAAAAGCACCACCATTCAGATGGCTGCTGGGGAATATCATACACCAGAGGGTATTCTAGCTGTTTTACAGGAGTTGGAAGAAGATCAGTCTGGAAGTGGACCGGAAACCACAGCCCCAGAACAATATCCACCACCATCAACGAGTGATGGAAGCAACGATTCCAGTTCCAACATCCAAAATGAAAGTGAATCTGATAGTTGCAGCAGTGATTCTTGCTCGTAAATAATTTTTTCCTATCTTTGAATATTTAGCTATTTTATTGACTGATATATTTATCTGATTGTCAATCGTGAAATTTGGTTAATGTACACTATAATGGCACTGACATTTCTTGATCAAGCTCTCTGCTAATATGGATTTTAGTGCATTTCCATCATCTGTATGCTACTCATTAGATGCTTTTTGCCTATATGATACAAATGAAAACATGTATTATTGCAAATGAATGAACTGTAGTGCAAAAGGAGATTTAATGGTATTATAATTATTATTTTTATTTTACAGTAACCCCCCAGAATCAACCACACCCAAAGAAATTGCTTCGGATGGAACGCAGTTAGAGATTTTGGCTGATCACACCCCAGCAGGGAGAATATTGATACAAAATATTCTACATTTAATGCAAGGTCCCACATTGTATGCGAAAAGACATATTCAAGAGGCATCAATGTTGAGTGCATTCCACTTGTTGGTGAGTGACACCCTGTTAGACAACATAATAAAATATACAGTGGAGCATTGAAAGCTTCAAAACCCTGATTGATGTTTGTTGAGAGAATAACTCCTTATATTTATCGTGTTGATATATGCAAGAGGCATCTTGGGACACTGGCATATGTCTATGAAAAGCTGCTGGGATAAAACCTGGGGCTCAAAAATATTCTCAAGTGCAATGCCAAGGCATCGATTCTGGAATATAATGAAACATATATGCTTTGATTCAAAGGCGACTCATAGGCAAGCACTAATGGCAGATAAGTTTAGTTTGGCTTCTGATCCTTGGAACAATTTTGTCACCAATTACCGAGCCTGCTACAATCCAAGTGAAAGCATTACGGCCGATGAACAGCTCTATCCAATGAAATACAGGTGTCCTTTCATACAGTATATGCCGAATAAACCAAACAAATTCAGAATCAAGTACTGGGTTTGGACTGACGTGAAATCTAAATACTGTCTGAATGCATTTCCGTGTTGTGGGAAAGATGAAGAGAGGCCATCAGATCAAGCATTAGGTGAATATGTAGTAATGAGATTGACGGAGCCTTATAAGAATTTAGGCATAAACCTGTAACAATTATTATTCATCAATTCAACAGGCAGAAAACTTGAAAAAAAAGGAAAATTTCTCTTCTCGGAACCATAAGAAAAAACAGGTGAGACTTACCTCCTCCTGTCCGCATGAATAATGAAATTTACAGAACTAGAGTATACAAAAACACTTGGGGCCATACAATCACAAATTACCAAGCAAAAAAGAAGAAGAATGTCCTTTAATACTGTACCATGCACTCAGATGTGATGATTTCCAACACTAATAAAAGAAAGCCAGACACCATCCTCTTTTACAATAAAAACAAAGTGGGAGTAGATGTTATGGACAGTATGTGCCGGAAATATTCAACCCGATCAGCTACAAGGAGGTGGCCTGTTCATGTATTTTTCAATATACCGTATTTACTCGCATATAGGACGAGGTTTTTTCTTCAATTTTATCCGCTTAAAAAATCGGGGTCGTCCTATGTGCGCGAGCGAAGGATTATTTGCTGTTTTTTTGTGTTAGTGTAAGGTCGAAATCAAAGTCACCTTTGTTGGATGGTGCGATAATAACCTTGTATGATGGGTGACCTGTCGCTATTTTTAAATCTGTGGTGGCAGACGACGCCACGCTACATGTGCTTCGGAAGCGAACGTATAGATGAGCCCAGCGCGGCGGGCGTATCATCTGATATCAAGGCGCAAATCCCGCCGGCGAGAACGGGCAGCCACTTCAACCGGTGGGCCCCAACGACGAGCAGAGGAGTCCAGATTCCTCTGGATGGCCGTTCTCTACACTACTCCCTCATAGGGTCACTCTGTGGTGTATTATCGGCAATCTAGAGGACTCTGGAGGAGTCAAGAGCGGTGAGGGCGGAGAGCGCGGAGAGACTCTTTCGGGCGACCGCGAAGCTTTGCGTGTCGGCTCTGGGTATACTTTGAGTGATTTTGACTCTTGACCCTTTGAGACAAAACGTAGTTTCTGTAGATCTCTCCATGTTTTCCGGGATTTCTTCCGCATCAGTTGTTTGTGGGACAACAGTTTCGCTGGCAGGGCTGAAGAAGTCGCGGAAGAAATCCCGGAAAACATGGAGAGATCTACATTACAGCTTCGCGGAAACCTGAGAACCAAACGTTGTTTCTGTTCTCCCCACGTCGCAACAACTCATTCCAAAAACTGGTTTAGTGACAGACACCCTTCGTTACCACCGCACTGTTTACTTGTACTTTACTATACCGTGGGAATAGAAAATGGAGGAAGGGCGGAGAATGCAGTACACTACTTCTTTCAAGAGAAAAGTTATTTTGCACGCGGAAAAGAGCAACAACTACGCTGCAGGACGTGAGTACGGTGTATGAGAAGGATGTGTACGGAAGTGGCGTAATCAGCGAGATTCGCTGTTTAATTGCGAAAGTACAAGAAAATCATTTCGTGGACCGAAAACTGGCGAACATCCTATAATGGAAGAAGAGCTACAAAACTTTGTGAGACACATGCGCAACATGTGCATGCCTGTGGCAGTGGAAGTTCTTCAAGCGAAAGCCAGAGATCTAACGATAGCATGCGGAATTCCACGACAAGAATTCAAAGCCAGTCGTGGTTGTGCATACCGCTACATGAAAATAGCAGGATTCTCCATAAGAGGACGGACCTCCATTGCTCAGAAGTTACCTGCTGACTACGAAGCCAAGCTGATCCGATTTCAAAGGCACGTCATCGATCTAAGAAAGCAGACAGAATTCTCAATAGGACCAATTGGGAACGCAGATGAGACGCCAATTTACTTCGATATGCCATGCAATACGACTGTTCACGCGAAAGGAGAGAAGCAAGTATTGATACGGTTAGGTGGCAATGAAAAGCAGCGAATCACAGTGATGTTGGCATTTACAGCAGACGGTCATGGGTTACCACCATATATCATACTGAAACGGGAGTCAATCCCGAAGAATGAAATCTCCCCAAGAGACGTTGTTATTCGATGCAACGAAAAAGGCTGGATGAATAACGATTTGATGATTGACTGGCTGAAAACAGTATGGCTTCGCCACCCAGGGACATTGCTAAGGCTACCGTCGATTTTAGAGATGGACGTGTTCAGGGGACACCTCACAGACGACGTAAAAACCTTGTTACAGGAGAATACGAGCACTTTCGTAACAATTCCTGCGGGAATGACCTCACAATTACAACCACTGGACGTGTGCATCAACAAGCCATTTAAAGATCGAGTGAGGAAACTGTGCACGGAATGGCTTACGCCGAAGATCGAGAAATGACTGCAACTGGCCGCATCAAACGGGCCAGTGCTTCACAGCTTGCTTCCTGGGTGTCAGTTGCTTGGAAGAGCATTCCTCAAGAGATAATATCGAAATCCTTCAAGAAATGTTGCATTTCCAATTCACTCGACGGATCGGAAGACGAAGCTTCATGGAGCGATAGCGACAAAGAAGAGAATTCTGGAGAATGTACGAAAGGAGAATCAGAATAGAATAGGGAAGCAGAAAGTGCGCTGAAGGAATCAATTTCGCACGACCTGACTTTCATGATAAAATCCTGAATAAACGAGTTAGGAAGTCCAGTTTTTTATTTTTTTCTCTCAAATCCTACCTCGTCCTATACGCGAAGTCGTCCTATATGCGAGTAAATACGGTACTTGATCTGGCCTAGATAAATAGCTGGGTTCTCTATAGAGAACCTACGAATAGTAAACTGAGTCACAAGAAATTTATTCAAAAACTAGTCGAAGAAGTGTTGGGAATCTCATTTCCGACGGAACCATCACCTTCATGCTCAATTCATACAAACAAAAATTCATCAAATGCCATAGCCACATCCTTAAGAGCACAAAAGAGGAAAAGGTGCCAAATATCTCAAAATTGTCAAAACAAATCATCAAGTATATGTTTTCAGTGTAAAAAATATTTTGTAGAAAGTGCACCGAAAAAATAACCATGTGTCTTAAATGTTCGAAAAAGTAATATTTTTTAATTTTTTTATTGCAATGTATGAGAAAACCATTATGCTCATTGTGAAATTTTGAAGTATGTCATTTGAATCAGGTAATAATAATGCAATTTCGTGATTAGAGTGACTATAAATTTGAGTATTGGCCATTGAATGTAATTTAATTCATTGTTTTTAGTACTGATAATTACGTATTTTTAACAATTGGAATACCATAATTAATGATTATATGTGTTGTTAAAGAACGAATATGCATTATACTACAATAAAAGTCTGTGGGAAGATAAAACGGCTTTTAATTTGATAAAACGAAGTTGGGGTCAAATGACACCTAGCTGTCCTTCTAGGTGGCGTAAACCTACCCTCCTCCTAGTGTTATACTCCTCATAGTTGACTACTGACACAAAAATATAAATAAATACAGAAGAACCAAAAGCTTATGAGAAAACTCAATTCCTTCAGATGGTCACCAACAAATCTTCAAAAAAATTTACAATTTATTACCATTTTACTTACATTCAAAATGAAATTTGATCATAGCATGTAAAAACTAGAGAAGTATGTGAGTCAAAACCTCAGGTTTTGGGTTAATAGATTATACATTGACAGATTCAGTAGACAGATAGGGTGATATCTTTGTTATAAATGAGGCAATAATTGGCCAAGGGACTAAAGAATTGTTTGCTTTAGCGGGGATTTTGCATTATATGTACTCGTTATAAGTGGGATAATTCACAACTGCCATCATAGGTAAGTCCTAGAGACCACAAACTCATCTTGTTATAGGTGGGATTTTGTTAAATGCGTGATCTTTATAAACGAGTTTTGTATTATGTTCCTGCATTTCAATCCAATCCACAAAAAATCTACAACATGCAAGCATTAATCTAGAAAACATGCAGTCAAAAAATTATGGAAACTTCCCAATATATGGAACAATCAGAGGCATCCATCACCATGGGGCTTTTAGATCAAAGGACCAAAAGGCAAAGGACCAAAAAGCTCTATGCTCAAATCAAGGAGAAGCTTCTTCCTACTTCTCCAAGTGTTGCAATTTTATAGGAACTAAAACTTCATAGGAAACATCTAGTGCCTAAGGGAAAAGGACTGGTTCCTTTACCATTGATACATTAGTAATAATAAAATATTAATATTGCTCATACATTATGTAGAACTGTAGGAATATAATTCTTCAAAGCTGACAATTAAGATATGCATCAGTTTTCATAAAATATACATAAAACATTGCAATAAATATTATTATGAGTGAATACACCAACTCAAGAGAGGCAATTTTAAAGTTGAAGTTAATTTGAAGAGTATTACACGTAATATAAATTATTTAACCCACTCTTAAAATTGAGGAGAGATTGTCCTAATAGATGTTAACTACCTGGATTGTCACAAATCCTAATACTAGTGCTGTGCGAATCAGGGATTTTCATTTCGAATCGAACCGAATCGAATCTCCCACATAAATTTCGAATCGAATCGAAACAAATTTTTAAAAATATTCGTTAGCGAATCAAATCACCCTAAAAAAATTCGCTTGCAAATCGAATTCGAAATCCAAATAAAATGCAAAAGTTTATGCAGAGTTAAAGTAATATAGATTTTCACTATATTTCAGGGCCTTACATTACCTTATACATATGTATAGTGGCACAAAGAATAGCACAGAATGACGTGTGGTCACTTAAATTTTCGTTTGGCGTAGGGAAAACATAATCTAAACGGACGGCGTGCAATTCGGGGATGAGTGCCATGCTTGAATGCATGGAACTATTTGAAGACAAATCTATGAGATTCCAATATTACGAATCATTCGCTTTCGAAGAATCCCGATTCGCAGGCAAACCGAATCGAATTAAGCCTGATTTGAGTTGATTTGATTTCGAAGCATTCGCACAGCTCTACCTGATACCCATGTTTTCAGACTACCCTGCCTTAAACTGAGATAAGCTAAACCTAAATATGCAACACTAAAACTGACCACTATATAAAACAATAAAAACTGTATCCCTTTGTCTAGAAAAATGAAAACCTAAAAAGATAACTCATACAGAATTTACCATTTTTATCTATTTTTATGCTTGTTTTTTAGTATGAGGAAATTTAGTTTGACCCAAGTACCATATTGAGCAATATACTAATGAATACGGAACTACATTTTATTTACAGTGGGACAGACAGCATCATTTATTCTTTTGCTGGTGATTTGAAAAGTGTTTTAATCCGTTAAATATATGTGTGCTGGAAGTTCTGCTATTTTCCATGACAGTAATCAACATATCCATTTCAGTATTTTAGTAAGCATAGAGTAGTCATTTTGGTTTTAAAGGACAGTAAATCAAATTATTAAAAATGCAGGTGGTAAAAATCTGACGGGATGACTGAACACTCAATGCATACCTTGAAAGAATATTAATATGCATTCTCTCAATAAACATGTCAACCATGATACTCATATTTACGGAAGTAGATGGCACAACTTTTGCAAAAGACCAAAAATCTGAAAATGTACAACATAACATTATAAACAGGTAATTGAGGAAACCAAGAAATATTAAATTATTTTGCAAATTCAAAAACCGAAATAGGTATATATATTTTTGGTATTCAGAAAAAAATACCAATGTTACTACAGTTTAGCAGGAAATATTGGTGAGATAACACATATCCTGGAAAGGCATTGAAATTAACCTCAAACACCAAAAGTGCTCATATGGGTAGGGAAAAAAGTACCACTCAGAGATGAAAGTGCCCATATGGGTACACAAGCTTTGGATGGTTCTAACATTGATGTTTTCCTATTAAGGACACAAAATTTACAACTATTATAGATCAGTTCCTTTCCAATGGATTGGACTCTTTCTGATTGCATATATGTACTGCCCTTTTTCAAAATTATTGAGAGTAGTAAATGATAGTAAGAAATACTAAGAATTCTCACAGCCAAACTTAGCTTAAAGTTCACCTCTGCCAGCCTAGCTTTGCTGAAAGTAAACTTCTGTAGCAACCTATATCAGCTGATTACCTAGAGTATTTTAACTATTCATTCCACTATCGCTTACAATGTTCATAAGCAAAGGACTATAATTTTTTTATAACTTGCTTTGGGAGAAAGGTGGTCAAAGCCTTCGTACACAGTAGTAGCTCAAGCTGTGATGTCTCCCAGTAATTTTATTTCCATTCCAAGAAAATACCTTCCGATGAGGCCAATAATGCTGTTGATTTAAGCAAATGTTAACCAAAGGTAAGTTTACTTTTGGGAGGGGAATACAGTCCTCAAAGGCTTAGGCCCCCACATCACCCTCCTCCTCACCTGTGTAGTGAGGGATCTGTGAAAACCTACACCCTTCTTGCTCTCTCAGCTGCTGGGCACCAGCAGCCTTTCTCAGCACACGTTAAATAAAGTTCGAGAGCAAGATACATGCCATTAAATCACCATTATATTAACAGACTACATATTGGGTGGAGTGAAACTTAACTTCATTCAGTCTTGGTTTTCTGCCAAAGGCACATTATTTTCTGTATTTATCAGCCTGATATTTCTATGATTTAGACTCTTGTAATTAAAGTGAAGCAGAAATTCCGACCTGAGCAATTCAGTTTAATTAGAGGGAGGCAGTGAGCAGATAGATGACAGTGAAGCAGCGCCTGTTTATCCTACCTGCAGTACAATGAAAGCAGCCTTCAGAAATCTGTATAATTTCTGAATTGCTTACCCAGAGATTACCATGAATTTCACTGAAAACCTGAATGCCTAATAAACTGTTGTGGACCCAATTTTTGATAATGGGATACAGCAAACTAAAATCAGTGACTTTATTCAACCAAATTGAGATTAGAACAATGAAACAATGGATTGTTTGCTTACTACTTATTTTGCGCTTTAAATGAGGAATGACGAGTGCATTCAAAGTAAAATGTTAGAGACATCCCAAATAAATACCAATGAATGCATCATGCATTGTTGTCACCTCTTTGCCAGCTCTTGATTTTACAGAATTTGATTTTACATAGTCCATTTCTTAGTCCCATCAACTATGTAAAATCAAGAGCTTACTGCAGTGCAAAAATTTTAACATGAAGATACACATATTTCATCATGCCCCAATTATGTCTCATTTATGGTATGATGAGGCGACTTATCACTGCCAAATTTCTAGAATGGGTAAAAATTCCAGCCACTATATCGGCCAGTGGAAGTTGTAGCACATTCATTGACAGGCAAGAGGTCAGCTCTCAAACATCAAAAAGGATACTCCCATCCCACTGACACAGAATACCATTTTGGAACAATTCAAAAGTAGGAACAAAAAATAATGAAAAGTTTGTATTACCTTCCATGATGATCTTTGGCATTGACTATTGAAAGATTTCCAGCACATTCCAACAAAAATTGAAGTTCTTTATGATGTCCATGTAAAGCAGCCTTATGGACTGGTGTGTGACCATTAATATTGTCTTTTACACATACAGTGGCATGTTGTGTACAAAGATGCTGTACACACAGAAAATTTCCTGGTGAATGGTAAAAAGAGAAAATTAGACAAAAGTTTAAAGATATAAATATCATTTGAATGATGACATAGGTGTTTAAAATGATCAATGTACATGTGCATCCAACATGCTCGAGAAATATTTCTCTTAAAATTATAAAATCATCGCAAATATTATGTTGAAGCAGTCACCAGCATTCATTCACAAACTGCACACCAAATTATGATCCATAGATATTTATGAGACTGGGATGGTGATACATCTTACAGGGCAATATATTAAATCACTTGTGTTACTTAGTGTGAGAATCTTTTCATAAGACTTACTTCCATTAGAAGATAAAAACTTATAACTGTAGAGTAAAATATATTCAGCCAACAAGCCATGTCAACATGCTGAAAATTCACATTTATACACAATAGTCCTAATATCTGAAAACTTTAAATCCTAGAATAGGCATCAAAATAAGTTTCTGCATCCAACATTGCTTCAATACTATTTTCACGTAATATTACAATAAGCTTATATTTTCATACTATGCACATTGATGCAATACCACAACCATCCCCTATAGTTCTACACCTTCAAATTATAGGAGGTTGATCGCTCATTCGTTTTTTACCTATATGAACTAAGAGATATTAGTGCCTAGGATGGAGATAAGAAAAAAAATCACTTAGTTTTTTTCTGCACCCAGAGCCACATGATATTTATCTCCCAAGTCCACAAAGAGAAATAATGCATCACAAGCTTACTACATCTAAATTTTACCAATGTAATTTTTCAATTTACTGGAGGATTCTGGGACTTAGCATTCAAATCACTCACACTGATAAGTGGGTCTATAAACAAGACCTATTCACCATATATGAACTCAAGTCTCTCAAACTCTATTACAGTATTATTTGGCTTGTATTACAGTTAGCTTCCTCAATCGTGAGCAAAAAAGCAGCCATTTCAAGGTGATGTGCCTCCTAACCCCTGCTGTTAGGTAGGACCTACACAGAAAAAAATTCAAAGTATAGTTCTCAGTTAAAGTTTTTTTCTTATTTTGAGTTTAAGCTATGGTAATATAGTAGTATTAGGTAAAGGCAAAAGGGCATATAATGTGCCTTTAAATTATAACAAATTATGTTATAACATGTTTTATAAATAATTTTCAGATGGTTATTCAGGAGGCATGGGAATTTCAGTTGGGGTACTCTACTGGTTCAGAAAAGTTATAATAAAATATCAGGAAACTGTTTTAGACTCAACTAAAAACTTTGTCTTAATCCTGCTTCTTTCTTTATTATGCCAAACTTCCTTCCACTTTTCTGACAACTTTGTTAATCAACCTTTCTTTTCTACCACCACAGCAAAAAATCTCTATTATCATGATCTTCAATATCCATTATCTCGTGTGGATTCCATTATCTTCCTGCTTCTGAATCAATTCAATGACTTACTTTCTCCATCTACCACCAGCAAGTACATATTACAATGTTTTTCAAAACATCAGATAGAAGCCAAACAAAATGAAAATGTGGTATTTATACTTTCTTTGCACATGCATTTTCATTTATGGATTAATTTATTCATTCATCATTGCTAATTGTCAGCTTTTTTATAGATTCATTTTTTTTAATTAATGGTTGAAAACTGAGTTGAACCTGCACTTATTATTGCATTTAATAACCTAAACTTGTAGTGAGCATGCAGTAAAGTAAACCAGAGGTGAGATGTTAGGTATCACATTTTATACAGCATCCAACATTAAATCCTTCCCAGTGCTCTGCGTCATCCATATTTACTATCTGCTCTCCAGATGATTACTCAAGAATATGAACTTCTTTGGTTATTTAAAGCCAAAGCTGATAAAGCAGAGGTGGACTTGAGTGAAAGAGAGGGAATACCAGGACACCTTCAAAGAGTGCGAGGTGGTGACAAGGCTAGGAGGAATTTACAAGAAATGACGAATGAGGGAAGGAAAGCACGACGAGAAAAAGTTTATTGTAACTTTTCATAGGCACACTGCATGCCCATCTAATGCACCCGTGCTCCCAAGCTACAATGTGAGAAAAGAAGTTGGGGCATGCAGGCAGCTGTTGTTGAGTCCAACTATAAGCTTACTACATTTGTGTTTAAATTTCCCTGAATGTGGGCGAGACTGAAATATTATGCCACAAGAGAGGATGTAAAATTTCTCCTAGAGCCATAGTGTCACCACTCCATTCGTAGGTAAACTTTATTATCCCTTAATACTCTGATTGCCATAGTTCTATGGTAGGATAACAGGCAGATTTACAGCTTTCCATCATAATGTTACATCAAAATTTTATGTATCAATAAGATTTTTACTTATGCAAAAAAAGGGTTTTCATCAATGGATGTAATATCAAACTTTACATTAAAACTAGCTACAATATAATAAAATTCTCCTGCATTAGATTTTATTGGTGCATCCATAATTATGTCATTAGCACCATGCTAAATCTATTTATTGCATCAAAAAGAAAATTCCAGAGTTACATGTATGTGTATAAGAGAAAAATCAAATATTTTTGCAGAACTGAATAATGTGGCTAAATTATGAAATAATCAAGTCCATATCAAACACAGATAATAGATTAGTTTAAAAATACCATGATCCATCAGGATCATCACCTAGAAGATATCATTTACTTCCCTTATTAAACATTCTACTACAAACATCATGGTACATATTTCATAAATGCCATCAGGAAGTGAGTGTTGCCCAGAAGACCACCAAACCTATTGCATAATGGTGGGGTCTATTCAATGGAGAATAAAATACGAGAGTGAGTAAAGTACGACATTCAATTCTCAAATGAGTTACTGCAACCCTCTTACTGTGGTTGCTCCTTATGGATGATGGCCACACATACTAATAAATTTTGGATACAACATATCACTTTTCAAATCATTAGATTCGATCCTCAAGGTCAAGAATTTGCTGGCATTCTAGGTTCTGTGCAGGACAAAGTATTGCTTGAAACAAACTTCAGATTAGTACAAAGAGGTGCTTTTAACTCATAACTAACAGAACCAAAATATGAATAAAACTAGAAAGGAAAAGAGGAGAAAAAGTAGAAGCTGTATGTTTGGCAAAATTGATGGGAAGTGGTAACTTGTCATTTGATGAATATTGAAGTCAATACATATTTTAAAGAAAGTCAGTTGAGCAGCAATAGTGCCAAGAGATGCTAAAATCATGCGAAGACATAGATTTAAGCATTTACTAGGTGCAGAAGAAATGCCATAACCAACAAGTACAAAGATAAAAGTCAATGGTCTTTTATTTCCTTATTTGGCGATAAATCAAAGGAATATATAGGGGTCTACACATGCTCAGTTTGAAGGTGCATTTTATCATGTGTGACTCATTTCTGAATGGTTATTGGAGTGCAGTTAACTAGTTTTAATGCAGGCCACAGGCCCGTGCTATGTAGTTGTCTTTTGCAATGATAACCTGTAAAATACAAACTTCATGTGGTGAATTCGTACAGTCATTAGGGGCAAAAAGGACCTGCTTCTTGCATTCATAGAATCATAATGAAGTTAGCCTGAAACTTGGGAAGTGGAGTGTGCAACCTACAGTAACACAACAAAGAAAACTTTTGCCTATGATATGTGAATTGAGAGAGTGTAAGTTTTTGAACCCAATACTACACGTGATTCAGCTATGAAAAAAGTAAATGACCCTATGCTCTTATTTCAACAAGTTTCAGATTACACATGTTCAGCTCGGATAAATTACACATATTTCCATTTTCGATAAATGAGACATCTAAACTGAGCAAGCAGGAGTTCCTTGACAGCAATTAATGAAATCATACCATGTTATTATTGTATGAATTGATTTTCCAGGGATCTAGAAATCAGTTAAGATACATAACTTCAATAATTGGGAGTGAAAAAATGAGGCTGTAGAATTAATTTTAAAAACATTATTCTGAATTAAGTGGGAAGGCATCTGCACCATCATAAAAAACAAAAAAAAAGGGCATGTTTAGTTTTAAAAAGGGCATAATTTAGGATCAAATCAAAATGCTGCTTAAAAAAAGCATTGAGCACAACATCACATAATCATATTTTTCAGCTATTGTTTTTGTTAAATAACCATCACCTAAGAAATGAACCAATGCTTAACTTCAGCCAGAGTGGCCTCAGTAGCAGAACTCTGCATACTCCTCCCTCCCCCAAAAATACCTTCCAACCCCCAGGTCCTTCATTCCATATTTATAAACTTAGAAATGAAGCTCTATTAACATAAGGCTACAGGTATCCTATCACTTGAAGTCTAATGACATAGTAAAACAATATTCCATAAATACAAAGTATGCAGGCTTGCCACAAATACGGCCATGAAAATACATTGAAATTGCCATTAGAAAAAATTGGCCTGGACTGGGTATTGAACTACGGACCTTTGGCTTTCCACGCCAATGTGCAGACCTCTACACTACCCAGGCTTCCTAATCCAATAAAATTTAGAAATGAAAAACCACATCAGGAAATATATAAATAATCTGATACACAAATCTAATTCTCTGGGAGATCAAAATAAAAGTAGAGGCAGTAATAAATTAAATAAAACTTTGTACACTCCACTATAGGTTTAATAACACAACCCGTGTTTCGACACTCCGTGAGTCAAGCCCGGAACCATTTCCTTTGTTAAAAGTAGAGGCATCTAAATATACTCCAACAGCAAAGTTTAAATGAGAATGTTAATTATTCTGGATCAGCAAACAGCACAGGAGATATCCTCATCAACCTCATGATGATAAAAAAATAAAAACCTTGGTTTGGAATGCGGAATATTCATCTGTTTCAGTTTTCTTTTACGATTAGCATTCCCTAAAAATCTGAGCTGTTACTAAAAGCTTGTTACAACTGATAACTGTCCACCTTGCTTAAATTCACACATGTCCCTACTTTGGTTGATATTTACAAAAGTAGGAAGAATAGTTTTTCCTTTCTAAAAAGAGACATTGATAGCAAAGATGGATGAAAAGTATTACAGTAGAAACTCGATAATACAGTGCACAAAAATATGAAGTTTCGATTTTACGAAGCAAAACTGTCTGTCACGACAAAATGCCTATGCTAAATACATGGCGCTGTTCGAAAATACGAAGTTTCGAAAACACGAAATTTTTGGAATTACAAACCTCAGACTCAGTTCCCACAGAGAAACTGAGTTTTTTTTACGATCCTTGGGGGAAATCGCATCAGGAAAGCTCTATATTCGCCGAGGTAGACTCATAACAAATCAGCGTTGCCAAATACAATCTAACAATTGTATAAAATGCATGAATTTTAGTGCATTCATCTCTCACAAATGCCTGAGTCACACAATTACTTATCAAATTTAAGTAGGATCTCCGTTTCCTGATCTGGGTTGAAATCAGGGTTACTACCATAGAGGATATGCTGGCCTTCAGTAAGGCCATTGGACTCCACGGGTAACCAAGATATGGTGGTTAGCACAAAGGACCAATAGGTCTAGGTGCCCCAGGTCCTCCTCGGAGGAACTCCACCAAAAACAAATCTAATCTAATCTAATCTATTTTTGTTTTAACCGTTTGCTACATTTCCTTGATGTAAACAATTCTCTTTTGGTTATAACCCATGCGTAGCACCACATACTGACTCACTGCCATGCGCTTTTAGCCGCAATTTTAAATTATTGAGTGCTCGAACGGAAAAATGACGTGATAAAATGATGGGAAATAGGACTGGGATCCTAGTCGCAGTCACTATCCCAAAAATTATGGCTTCATTATGAATAAACCCACATTTACTCCCGCCATTGTCCATATTTCATGAGACAATAGAAAGAAAACATTTTCCAAGAATTTGTGAGGGTATTGCCTTCCCCAGGGTTGATATAATTTTGTATTTAAAACACACTGCTTCAAATTTTGAAACAGATGACCCAATTGGGGGAGTGGCACAACAGTATGACATTATAATGCATTAGCTGTGCCCGGAATGCGTTGCAATGCCTTTTTCTGGGTTCAAAATCAGTCCCTAAATAAATTTGAGACCTAATCCAATGAATTCCTCGTACTTACACAGGAATTCGTAAAGCACAAATGATGGCATAAGTTTTAATTCCATGCCTATGCTGCGGTTTCCAATAAAATAAAATATTAAACTGTTGAAGTAGTGTAAAAATTTAAGATTTTAGAGCTTCAAAATCCAATTTAAGGAAAAAGCGAAGTGTATACGAATATCGAATGCAAGAATTTAAAAAAGCAAACAAAGAGACCACTGCACCAAATCTTATTCTACGTACAAATAAATTGCGTACCTTTCAACAAAATAATTTCTCACTGATGTGATTATGATGCACAGGATTTTATACTTCACTGATACGATTCTTATGCACGTGATTGAGCAACTCATAACTGATCTGTTTCGTTACTTGCTAGTCCTTCCTCGCTTGTTTGAGAAGCTCACATGCCAACACTCATTCACTGAGACGACTCGCATCCCACCCATTGTACAATGGATTGAATAATTGAGAAACCTTCCAGGATTCAATAAATTGAGTCGTGCAATGGAAAAACCTGGGGGAGACTTCTGCCAATGAACATTTGTTTGGGGTGGAGAGCGCCATGAATGAAGGGCTGTGGGTAAAGGGTAAAGGGCAAGGATGATAAGACCTGTGATAGACCGCTAAGACACTTCAACCTGAAGAAGCCGCCGTCCACGAAATATTGTCCTATGAAATATAGTTGATCGCATAAGTAAACCAGAAAACTGAAATCTTTAAAATAAAATCCCCACGGAAGCCTTCTCTTTAAGTTAATTCCAAGATGTTAATTTATTTATTTAAGTAATTGCTCACATACAGCATTTCTGCCAGTTTACAGTGTCGCAGTAACAATAAACACGTAATGTAGACGTAGACAAACAGACAAAACAAAGAGTACATGATAAAATAATGCAAACAAACCAATAAAGCAAAGGTGGAAAGGGGGGAAAGAGGGAGTGGATTAGTAGTTATTTCCCGAGAAATGGGAAGATTGATGAATGAGTTGGAAGAGAGCAAAAAGTGATCAATGTTATCAGGCAGAGAATTGAGAAGTAAGGAGAGGCGGTAGTGAAGGGAACGCTTGATAAGGGATAGTCTAGGGATAGGCATATGGAGTAATGAGTGCGTACGTGTGGATCGACAAGGAAAAGGACATGTTGTTGGGATAACTCCATGAAATTTTTCTGGAACCAACTTTCATCCATGAATTACTACAGTGAATTCGTTGAGTAACCAGGCCTTGATATATTATTACGTTTGATCTATCATCACTGCTATCCCTAATTTCCTCGTGATAAATGACCAATTAAATCAGATTTCTTTGTGATGGCATGAGTAACTTTAGAGTCCTTGGCATATTAATATGCGGATATGACACACCATGGGCATGAATTGGATCCTAATGTGCTCTATTTCAAAATCACCCGACATTTAGAAGGATCTAAGTATGGAAATACTACTCTGTGAGAAACTTATTGTCATTATCAGGATTTTACCACAGAGAGAAGTTAGGTTTCAGTCTCAGCTGCAGCAGATTTTTTCCGTGACCCCCACCTCTTTCTAAGTTCCCCTTGAATTAATTTTACAATCTTACACTTCAAAAGTTAATCTAATTTCGTTTTCAAGTTTTATGCTCCACAGCACAGTCATGTGTAGATAGCATAAGTCGCAAAGGGGGAAGAAAATTAAAAAATAATGGAATGGAGAACACTGAATCTGGAATATCTCCACGATGTCCAATTAGGATGACATTTCACACTGTTGTGAATAAAAAGTTCTGAAAATTGTGGAGTGATTCGAATATCATTTTCTAAAAACAAGGTTTTTCATAACTTTTACCTTTTAGCTTACCCAAGTTTTCGGGATTTATTAAAATATTTTTCGGGATTTATTAAAAAGGTTCGAAAATACGAAACTCGAAAATATGAAGTGCTGATTTTTCGGTACTGCCAACTACGTAATATCGAGTTGCTACTGTAATTACTAAACAAGTAGCCTTGACACCATGGGTGTCCTTCAAGGATGAATGAGGAGCTCATACTCCAGAATAATGGAGCATGAAAAAGCCTTGCATTAGTGAACAGGAATTTTAGGTATATATACATGTCTCCTAGCCACCACCAAGAGAAGATATTTTTTCTGCAGGATGGAATAACATACCTACCCTAACCTTTGCAAGTTGGTCCAGAAATATCTGTTTTCCTCCAGCCAATGTATTTTCAGATATACTCTTTGAGTACGGCTGGCCTCATTTGAGATCAGAAAAATAGACTGAACCCTGAGAGGGTGAATTATGTTAGTTATTGCAAACACACAGAGTTAACTTAAACATATAAATATGACGAATAGCAATTTATTTTATGAAAAAAATATTATGTGAAAAATAGAACTAAAATTTTATATTTTTACTATTAACCAATTATTTAAACCTAATGAACACAGTGAAGTCCAATAAATCACAGGGATCTCTGAAAAATATTTCACAAGATCGTTGGTTCACTACTTTCTTCATTTCCAAAACAAAAGGACACATGACTATGGGAGCTGGGTCAAATCTGATAATTTTTGGCCTTGGGTGTGGATGCAAAAATTCTCAACTTTGAAAGGCAAGAATGATTACTCCTACAAAGTAGAATAGTAAGCACTTGAATCAAAATATGACATATAGAATATGTAGAACATATAGAAGAAATAAAAACAGATAATGACCCATCAAAAACTACAGAGCCAGCTAAATATACTTATCTCCAAAGTGCTTCCATTGCAAATGAGACATAGAAAACATGTTGTAAACAGTAAAATAGTACTATTTCATAAAAGCAACCATTCTTTAAAAATAACTAGGTTCACTGGGTAAGCATGTGTCTTAATTAACATTACTTACCACGAGCTGCAGCCAAGGCCAAAGGTGTCCTACCACTTTCTTCTTGAATATTGACATTTTTGAAGTATGGAAACAGCATTTGAAGGATAGATGGATGATTGTGGTAAGCCTATAATGGAGATATTAGAGTATTATTCCCAATATCCTCATAAGCTTAATAATACATGATAAGTTACAGAGAATTTTCATACCTGTTACTTAATTGCAACTAAGTAATTACCACTAAGAATAACATTTTTCTTACTCTTTACCATCAGTCATAAGGATGACAAAGGCATTTATCCTATTCATTGCACCTCAACACAGCCTCTAATTACAACTCACAGAGCCAAAGATAACCCAGGTCACAACAGCCATCAGCAATGGTGTTGCAATGCCAATTGTTATTGAACCACCAATCTGGTGGACCAAAGTTCAAAAGTTACAATCCCAGCTTTGGCATTTGAGCTGTCATTTTTAAGGACTAGGACCTTAAGTTGCATAGTACAACACAGCCTTAGACTGAAATTCCACAGACAAAAAATCATTGGTCTTTAAGGCCTCCAAACACCAAGGTGAACGCGAACGCGGGCGCGAACGCTATTGCGAACTACCCAACACAAGGAAGACATAGCAGTGGCACACACCAGCAGGCGATCAGTTCGCACAGGCAAAGGGACGAGTGATAAGATGCGAGGGCAGGCTAACTATCACTCATGACGGGTTGTTCGCATGGGTCACAAGCGAACAGACTACTTTCATAGAGTAAATATATATAGAGCGGCCACGCTACGCTAAAATAAGTAATAGGTTTTCGAGAGCTTTTGGAAGAATTACTCAGCTGTCGCACGCGTCGATGGAAGAATTATGGGTTGCTGAATTCGCCGCTTGGTGGCACTAGCTGTAACAATCGCGGTCCATTTGAATTGGCGCACCTTTTATCTAATGAACAGGCAATATGCTGTTTTTGTGATTTTTATTGCCAGCCTAAGGGAAGATAACCCTACGATTTACATTAGTACTCTACGATGATTGAGTTATTTTTGTGCGCATCATTCTTTATATTATATCTATTCTTCATATTTATCTGCGTGCACTGTCACTATTTACACATCTCCAGTCAGGCTTCATAGGTGGAAACAGCTACTGAGATCGTAAATTGTAAATTAATACTGTCGACCTCCTCTTTTCACTTGCAATGCCTGAGGAAAATTTGTCCATTAGTTCTTACTAATGCCCATTGATTCTCAATGGGAGGGATAAGAGTAAGAAATAATACACACAGTTCGATTTATGATATTATTAAGCCATATCACTGAAATATTTCCCAAACCAGTTAAATTCGGTCATTATAGCGGGGAGGCTTTGATACTGTTCTTTCATTTTTCTTGAGCATTTGCTTTCCCATACTTTAGGGTTCAAATCACGTCAGAGGAGGATATTTTTCTGAGGACACCCGATCCCTACTTCCGTGTCTTATGGAGGGCATTTGAAGTGCAGTACTCAATCTGTCGTATAAGACGTTATACTGGTGTCCCATTTGATGCCTTTCGCTAAGAGTAGGCTAATGCTGAAACCATGTTCCTCAGCACACTTCCTCCTTTGCCTTTCCTATACGGCGCAAATGACCTTAGTTGTCAGCCACCTCCCCAAATACCAAATCCAATCCAACCAATGGTATTAAAACTACATTTCTAACGACACGTTCTGGGCCTTTTTCAAATATATCCTAATAAGGGTCAGCTTCAACAATGCTATCGGTCGTCAAGCAGAGAGAGTGCCAAAATCGCTGAATTTTCAGTAATTTAATAAACGTTTGATCAAAATTTACAGTAGGTAGGGAGAGCGTAAGTTTTTTCAAGACTAGCTGTGAGGTTTAACGTAGTTTCCCATTCTTACCTTGGCAATTTCAATTCAGAATGTAAATGTTCACTCCTTCCACCTCGACAGAGTTATGAAATTCCAGGTAAAAAAAAAATTGGTCTAGCCTATAGTTAGTGCTAGGGGCGGCGTGGGTGCTCAGGGGCCTGGGCCACTGCACGTCCAGATGGGCCCAGTTTTTGTAATCCCCCCCTCCCCTCTTCTGAAAAAAATGTGTTCGTTAAAAATGCGTTTCGGGTTTCGGCCTTCCCACCCAGGCCATGCCGCCCCTGGTTAGTGCTGTGCGAAACAGGAATTTTCATTTCGAATCAAACTGAATCGAATCTCCCAAATGATATTTTGAATCAAAACAAACTTTTTTTTAAATTTTGGCAGCGAATCAAATCACCCTTAAAAATTTGCTTGGGAATCGAATTCGAATCTAACTAAAATGCAAAAGCTTATGCGCAGTTAAAGTAATAAAGATTTTTACAATATTTAAGGGCCTTACATTAGCTAATATATCTATAGTGGCACAAAGAATAGCACAGAATAACATGTGGTCGTTTAAATTTTCGTTTTGCGTGAGGAAAACATCTAAACGGCGGCGCACCATTTTTGGAATGAGCCCCATGTTGGAATGCATGCAACGATTTGAAGACGAATCTATGAGATTCAAATCTTTCAAATCATTCGGTTTTGAAGCATCCTGATTCGCAGGCGAATCGAATCAAATTAAGCCAGATACGAGTCAATTCAAGTCGATTTCAAAGCATTCGCACAGCTCTATCTAGAGTGTAACTGGACTCCACTTTATCTTAATTCCAGCCAATAGCATGGCCTACCTTGCTATTGATAGTCCAGCAGCAAATAATTGCTACACTTAATATCTTCTCGAGCAGCCATATTGAAAATGTGGTTTTGTTGTGAGCTTGCCTGGGGTTATGTTAAGATAAATTTACATATAGAAGTTGATCAAGTCATTGAACAAATAGTTATTACATCGACAACAAACCTTCCATTTCATTTCTAATATAGTTCAATGCACTATTAACCATTGACAAACGTACACCTCAACTGAACTTCTTTGTGGGAACTGACATCAACTCTCGAAATCCACGCTACCAATAGGTCTCATTGATCAATTAAATGATTGACCATGGCAGTAGTGCGTTGTAATCAGTTACAAATTTTGCTGGCTCACTTTCAGAACAAGAATAAGACAAGTCAAGCTGAGTTAAGTTGCTGTAAATGATCCTTTATCAGCTTACTTGCTAAAGCACTAGGCTGGAAATCGAGGGATTCAGCTTTGAGTCCCAGTCAAGGCAAATGATTTTTCCTCTGTGGAATTTTTCACTCGTGAGCACTTGTGGGTGATTCCACAAAGGTAATAACATGGCCAGTCTGGGTATCCTCAAAATGAGTCAAAACAAGCAAACACTGAATTGTGTTCAAATTAACACTTTAACCTAGTGGAATTAGGCACCTACTGTCGGCGCAGAAATTATGTGCACTCGAGTTTGGGTACAAATAAAAAGTTAACGAAAAGATTTACAGAGAAACTAATGACACCACCATTTTTCTCATTCATTTCTACGTTATGTAATAGTAAATTTTAATTTTTTTGATGAATTTTTATCTTTTTTATTGCAATTATAGCGTAAAAAGTACCGGTTATTTACGGCGCGCAGGAAAAGCTCCGACTTTGATACTTTGTAACTCAAACACAGGATCTTCAATGTCAACTATATTTATGTAAATGGAGGATAGATATGTTTGCTATAGATTGTGCGAGTTGAAGCTATGTATGTTTCATAGAAATAAGGTTATTATTAATTTTTTAAAGTTATTGCATTTCAAAACTGGGGCATCGTAAGATTTTGTTCTTGGTCTCGTTGCAATTCGCATGCCTTGAACGTTTCCAATATGTTATTGTCCAAAACATCGATAAGCGCGTTTAATTTAAATCGAGTGATATTTATAATGGACGAAGTGAGAGGTCCCGTTAGGCGAAACGCCTAGCCGAATCGGTGCTGTGTTGCCACGTACACCCGCTCGGGCCCCCGCGCTCGGCGCAGCCTCGAGCTCCGTGTTAGGAAAGGAAAGGTTTGCAGGCTTTAATTTGTGCAAGTTATCCATAACGGAGAAATGAAATTAATTTTTTGAATCCACTTGAGATGCATTAGCAAGACCCGGGTTTTGACACCTCGTGCCATCGTCAGAATCTGTGTCGAAACTTGCGTCTTGTTATTAAATGTCAGGTGGATTTAACAAGTAATTTTATTTCTCCGTACTTTGTTTGTACACAGAGCTTTATTCTAATGCAAACCTTTATCACCACATTACCGCTACCGCATTACTAAATACCTCACGTGAATCAAGGCCAAAAATAACTTGCAAATGTGAATGAGCAAAAGGGTAAGGAATGCGATTACATTGTTAACCAGGGCCGCCTTCCAGGCCGGCTTGTGCAGGCGCCGAGCGCTGGGGGCCCGAGCGGATATACGCGGCAACACAGCACCGATTCGGCTAGGCGTTTCGCCTAATGGGACCTCTCACTTCGTCCATTATAAATATCACTCGATTTAAATTAAATGCGCTTATCGATGTTTTGGACAATAACATATTGGAAACGTTCAAGGCATGCGAATTGCAACGAGACCAAGAACAAAATCTTACGATGCCCCAGTTTTGAAATGCAATAACTTTAAAAAATTAATAATAACCTTATTTCTATGAAACATACATAGCTTCAACTCGCACAATCTATAGCAAACATATCTATCCTCCATTTACATAAATATAGTTGACATTGAAGATCTTGTGTTTGAGTTACAAAGTATCAAAGTCGGAGCTTTTCCCGCGCGCCGTAAATAACCGGTACTTTTTACGTTATAATTGCAATAAAAAAGATAAAAATTCATCAAAAAAATTAAAATTTACTATTACATAACGTAGAAATGAATGAGAAAAATGGTGGTGTCATTAGTTTCTCTGTAAATCTTTTCGTTAACTTTTTATTTGCACCCAAACTCGAGTGCACATAATTTCTGCGCCGACAGTAGTGGACGACTGCCCATTAATTTTAAATTCAGCAATCAGGAACACCTTGTTCCATTAAAATCCAAAGGGGAAGAGGACACCTCAGCTTCACTGGCTAACACACTCAGCCAGAAATTGAGGGAACTGGGTTCGAGTCCCTGCCAGGGCAAATGATTTTCCCACAGTTGAATTTTGCACTTGTGTGCACAATACTAACATGGCTAATCCTGGTATCCCCAAAATTTGACAGCCTTAGTTGTTTGAGCAACTCATACCACATTTCACAGAAGACAAAAACAATGGTAAGGATTGATTGCACCAAAGTTCTCAATTAAACAAAAGTGCCTTTTTAGATTAATTGGGCATTTTTATTTGCATTGTTTGAACTATGAGCTACATTCAAAAGGTTATTTAAAAAAATATAATGCTAATTATAAGAATAAATATAAGTTAAGGAAATTTCTCCCTTCAAATAAAAACATTGGAGAAATAAAATGCATCTTAAATTTTGTAATGGGACAATAATGAATTATGCATGGCTCTGGTGCTAGGATACTATTGTATTTCATTTCAGATAGACCTTAAAAATGGAGCCAGTAAAAGAGTTTCATCCCAAAGGATTTAATGCAGGATAAAGTGAATTATAGAGTAAGCACGAGAAAAGCAGTTAATGCCTGCGGATATTATTTACTATCACCGGCTTATAAGGCAAAACATTTACCACCTTGATGCCCTAGCTTACTACTGCAAAAGAGTAAGTATACATCAAGAGGTTATCACTATACAATGGCCTAACTTACAATGGATTAACTCAATATTATTCCACAAAGAATAAATAAATAGAAATTAACACTCGCTTCTTTTTGCTGACACTAAAATGTTAGCATTATATACTTACGGCTAAATGTAAAGGGGTGGTCCGAGGCATGTCAGGCCCATCTAGAGGAAAATGCTTTGGTAAAGCTCCAAGAAGTAGATCCATAGGTTTAGAATTATTACTGCTAGTAGCTGCATAATGAATTGGTGTAAAGCCATTGCTATCAGCTGCCATGGGATCAGCTCGATGCTCTAATAAATATTCAATTGTGTCACTGTAAAAAATAAGAAGTTATTTGCACCCACTTTAAAGTAGAAAAAATGGCTCTGATGAGTTTTTTGGGTTAATCATTTAGGAATTATCAAGGAAGAAAAATACTTCCCACTTCACTCCAACAGATGGAAAAAGATCACATATCTATGGACTGTTCACCCCTCATTTTCATGCACAATTATACCAATCTCTGTCGACTGAACAGAACAATACCATCTTGCATTAGTCTTATGATCTTTCTGTAGTATTATTGATGTTTCATTACACTAGGGTGCCTTACTGATGGCAAGGGAATCAATAGGTTTAACGTTTGGGCATTAAATATAAAAATAGGTCATCTTCTCCATAAATGTGCATGTGTGATTGTGCGATCAGTAAGAACTACCAAACCACTGCATGTTATGACATAAAACTTTGTAACATGATTTATCATGTCACGTGGAGGGTTTATGGCTACTTTATGTTTACCTAATGGTCCTCGGTTCGACTCCAGACAAGTAAAAGCATTCCCATAAGAAATACATGTAAAGTTCATTCTTCTGGCATGCAGACCTTTTTTCATTGCATATTTAAATTATTATAAAAATGAATAAACATTCATATTCTTGCAATTAATTTTTGTTTTCCAATTGGTTTACTTTAAATATTGAAAAAACAATCATAAAGTTGCTGAAAATTCACTGTTTTTGGTAGGCTGTTCCCTTGATGGCCGATAGCATTGTTTAGCAAGCTGAACTTCATATGGAAAATAGGTCCAGAACGTATAAATTGAAATGGAAGAATCCATAGAACCCATATGAAATACATTGTGCCCGATATATATCAATATATTTTGATTGCCATTAATTAGTTCCGATAATGTGAATAGATTATTCAAAATAGCCGTTGCCATGGCCCACCAACAAACTCCATTTTGTGCAACGAAATCCAAATGTGGCTCAGAAAAGAGAGGCTTTAATAGGTAGAAGGTCCTCTTTGGCCAAGAAATTGTGTACATTAAGAAATCACGTAACTACTCAGCAACAACAGGAGAGATTCTCTGTAGAGTGAGACTGAATGGCAGCTTTGCCCAGAAATCAGACAGACGTGCGAAATGAAGATAGGCTACGGCAACAACGAGAGAGGAACGATGAGCTCAGGAATCATGAAACTGCACGGCAACACTCTCCTCACATGGAACGTAATCATATGACAATTCTTAATTCAAGGTGAAGGTGGGAAGTCGATTTGCAGAAAGCAGCATTCAATTACAAGCCTGAAGTGGAATTTCACTCACAACCAAAAATAATCATGGGTGATATGGATTCCATTTGCCACGATTGTAATGCTGGAAAATTTTTAAATGAACCTGCAGGAATCTGCTGCTGCAATGGAAGTGTCTCTGCCATCACTATGACAACCTCCAGAACCGCTGAGAAGTTTGGCGTGTGAAACAACATCACAGCCTAAACTTTTCATGCACAATATACTCAAGTATTATTCCTGCATTCAGATGAAAACTTTTGGAGCAACAAAAATTGTGCAATGATACGAGATACTTTTAAAATTCACGGCCAAATATATCACCAAGAAGGGTCGTTACCTGAGCTAAATCAGATTACAGTTTTTACAAATCTATTTCATGGGAGACACTGGTGCTGAGAATGACCAAGGGTGTAGAAACGTAGGAGGCATTGATCGTGGCATTGTTGCAGCATTGCAAGAGATGCTTCACGAGAAAAATCATTTAGTGTGCATTTTCGAACTCGCTCTCGAACAGATGCCAAAAGATGACTTTAAATCATAATAAGAGCAGACAAGATGCCAGGTGGTACAAAATAAGCTCAATGTTTTTACACCCGTCGAAGATTAATGGGTACCATCTGCTAGTTGAGTAATAAAAGATATGAGAGTACATAAAAATTGTTAAAACTGAAATTCTTTAGAAGCTTATTAAACCAATCATTCAGATATGATTGTATTCCTGCAGTCCAACTACATAGGGATTTCCCCGTTAAGGGGGATATAGAGCAGAATTTTCACTAACCTTTTGAAAACCTCTTTCTTTTCCTGCTTTATTTTTCATTCCAAATTAATGTTACAACACCACAGAGGAAACTCTTGACAATTAAATATGTAGCTAAGTAATACAAAAATAATATTTAGGATATGAGAAAAATAAACCTTAGATAGCAGAATTATTGAAACCTATAAAACGACCCTTAACTGGGAATAGAAAGGGTTAAAGGTGATTAAATATCAAATTTTGTTCAAAGCTATAATTAAATACAAAACATAGAAGATAAAGTCTAACTGAATATTACTTCTACAGGTACAAGTGACAGCAAAGTTATTATGTACTTGGAATTTATACCCCAGTATCACTTAAAAAGACAAATGTTTTTTTCAAACCATGTTAACATTTCATCAGGTATAAAATAAAACTTTGATGACTTCACGTATTATATGTCATCATCAACCATTCTTTCAACACTTAGTATCATCCTCAAAGAATCAAAACCATGCCTAGATAGAGCTGCAAAAGGGTGAAATTTAAAAAATATACTTTTAAGAATAACTGAATGTTGCCAAACCACACACTCTTTCCTACACGCATGTAAGAATTTGGCATGATGTTGACGGAAATAAGTTTATCATATCTAGAAGGTAAAGGTAATGAAATACTCTGATGAGATGATTCTATGTTTGAAATACATACTATGAATTTGCCTAACTTTAATGTACTTACACAATAGCTTCAATTCTATCATCAAACATATCAAATATGCAAGTAAGGTGAAGAGGAGTTCGTCCAAGGGAATCCCGAGCATTTGTTGAAGACCCAACACCAACTAAAGCCATTACACAATCAATATGCGCTCTAGCAGCAGCATAATGAAGAGGAGTAAGCCTGATGTTATCCTCTGCTCTAAAATCTGCTCCACTGCTTACTAACAGGTCCAGGCAGTCAACTTTCCTGTTCAATGAGAGAGATTAATTCCAAAGTGATAAAAATAGAAATAAGTCCACTACACAAGGAAAAAAATTTCATTATTCAAACCCTTTGATAACTAAGAACATAGGTACAAATTCCTCTACTTGGTATGTCATCTACAGCATTTACAAGAGAAATGGATGACACCAATTGCTTTTACTGGTTCAAACCAGAATCACTGGAAACACAAAGTCACCCTTCATTTTAAGTGGAAAATGACAACTGATTGATTTTTTGCTGGCAAAAAAACTGAAAAACAACCTTAAGAGCCTCATGTCCACCCTGGTGGTGGTGAGGTTCCTAGCCTGCTCATCTGAGGGTTGCGGGTTTGAGTCCCGCCTGGGTGGAATTTTCTTCACTCATGGCATGGGTGTTTGTATATGTCTATTGTTGCTGTTTTTTACACCTGATGTAAAAAGGCCAATTGTGCTGTTTTCTAGGCAGTAAGAATAAACAAATAACAACAGATTCAATTAACAAAAAGACAAACACCCATGGCCTGGATGGCAAATAACCACCCATCTGAGATTCAAATCCATAACCCCAGGAGTAGTAAGGTAGGACTAACCCACCACAACCAATATTGACATGCAAAAAATAATAAACATAATTTCAGAAAATATGATGAGTAAGAAATGAACAAATGCTGTGCATTATCTATCAAGAGTGCTAATGGTATTATTTAAGAGGAATCTGCAAATTCATGGGACTTGCTTACAATGGGCAACACCAACACAGTGGCTTCAAATTCTCATGGTGGGAAGGATAAGTAAACAGACACTTTCACTCACGAAAGGAGAGATATAATATGTATGATTAAGTGAAGTATGAAAACTAAAACATACCATAATAAACAGTATGTAATATAATATGATAAAATGAAAAATGAGTGATTAAAGTGAGATACAGCCAGCGGTAATGATTCAATTCCTCAGGAGCCCTCTGAGAATAAAAGAGTCAATAGGGTGACAAAGATGAGAACCCTCCCACATGATACTAATTTCAGAAGAAAAACATTTCCTTTCAGCTTATTTTTTAATGTAGTGCCATAACCTTTGCACATAATTGGTTCTTGGAAAAAGGGGAAATTTTAGGTAAACAACTTTTTAATACCCGATAAAAAATTGTAGTGGTTTATTTTCTAATGAGTGCATGTTGTATTGACTAGAAAAGTGAAACTCACCAAATATCTGAAAAAAAATGCCAACTTTATTGATTTTTATTGTTTCTTTTTGGAAGTAAGTCTTTAATTTAGATTCAAAAAGTTTTCTACCAAAATTGATGATTTTGCTCTTTTGTAGAATATATGAAAATTATGTTCGAATTAATCTTTAAATACTAGGCTTTGAGAAGTATCATTCTCTCTCACTAACATAGAATATAGCAGTGATGCTCAAACTACACTTGAAACGCGATTTTTATAGCAATGATTAGCTCGAACTCGACACATTGGCAATCTAGGGTTCACACATCCCTATAGTTCTTCATAAAAAATTTCATCATTTTGTCTCAACTACCTACATATGAATTCTTCAAATCCCCTGGGATATTTAAGACATAATTTACAGTTAACTAGCAATTCTTCAGAGTTCTTTATCCACAAATACCTGAGCAGCAATACAAGGTTTTTGGCAGGCACGTATATAGTAGTTTCCAAAGAGATTATTTGGAACAAATTATAAATACATGCAATTGGCCATAAAATTAAGCTGTGCAATCAACCTCGATGATCATGAAGGCAGAAAAATATCAAAATTACCCTCGATATGCAGCAATATGTAAAGGTGTTTTCCCGGTGTCATCTTGTGCATTTAAGTCCACTCCTCGCTGAAGAAATTTACGACAGCATTGCACATACCCTCCAATGCAACACATGTGTAACAGAGATCTACCTGGGAAGTAAAATACCAGGAATATTTAAAAAATATACTCATTTGGATGACATTTGGAAGCTAACAAACTGCTCACCTAATTCACCTGATACTAGAAAACCAATTTATACACAAACATAAATAGTTTCTATACAAGATATCAAATAGGAATATGTAAGCAAAGGTTTCTTCATGAGATTTTTCTCCCTCCTTGACATAACCATGACAGTAAATAGGGAGGAATACAGAGCTCAATGCACAATTATGTACATCCAAAAACAAAAGAAAACCAAGGTATTCATTACCCAGCAAACTATTAAAACATTTTTTTCCCAAATATTTTTATCCACACACGAAAGAAAAAAAGCTAAATTTTCCAAGAGTTAACTTGTTATCAAGAGTTAAAATGATTCTGATGTGTAGGCTAACAAATACTGGAATGCCTTACAATTAAACAGTACCATTCAAAAAAATACAGATGAATCTCATTTGATAGAAGACCCAAGGCACAACAATTTCAGGGAACCTAATCTCATGCTAGATGAGGCTTTACTGTACTCTTCTCTTCAATGGCAATAAATTTATTTTCCAGAATGCTGGATCTGGAATATCACCACGATGCCCATTTGGAAAAAGGTTTCTCTTTCACACTATTGTGAATAAAAAGCTCTGAAAATCGTGGAGTGATTCAGATATCACTTTTTAAATACGATGTATTTCATTAGCTTCTATGTTATAGCTTACCGAAGTTGGCATATGAGGACGCCATTGGGTAAAATTACATTCACCACAACACCCACATACGAAGAGATTATTCATAGAAAGATAAAAATTAATTGCTTAATATATTTACTGGTTTAATGTTTTGCAGAATAGAACTAAACGAATCAACACATAGAAAAGGGACTTCGTCATGAGTTAATGTTTCTTACTCGAACTTCAATGAGAGGTGAAACCTTTTGGCTTGGAACAAAATAATATATCTTCCCAAGTTCAAATGGTTAGTATATCCTGCAAACAATATGGAAGAAACCACCAATAATGACCTGAGAAGGATTTTCTGAATGAACTGAGTTCTTCGCTCATTTTACCTACCATTGAGTGATAAAGAAAGGGCGATAGGAATCACGGTCAGACCAGCTGCATGCTACTACATTCTTTGTACCATGTAGCACTCGTTGAAGGTATTGTGCATCAAAGATCTTCAAAAATTTGTTTGGCCTTCTCACATATAAATTGCCCAGGACAGTGTCACCTTTCAGTTCCATCTCTCTGATCCACAGTAACAGGAGTCCCTCCATTTCAGAAATCAACCCTCTTCCTTTTTGCGAAGAAGTGGATTCATCGGTCACTTTAATTTCTCTCACGTGCTCTTTCTGTTTAATTATCATTGGTATCATTGACAGCGAAAAGCCGTACTCATGTGATAAAGTGCTAACCCGGGCATCCTCCTCATATTTTTTTCTTTCTTTGCTATCTCTCGCTTGGTTTTAACTGTTATTTTCCGCTTGGGATACACTTTGTTGGGCATAGTCACTACAAAAACTCCTCGCAATAAACCAAAAACTTCTCACAATAAACCACAAACTTTTCACAATCTGGAAGAGTAAATGCAGTTCGAAAAGAGAGTTTCACAGTACGAACTATGCGCTTCTTCACCCACGTCACTTCGCACGGAAGACACTCGAAGACTGACCTTGACAACACGGTAGAGCACAGTTGGTGACCCAGATGGCAGTGCAACACTGCATCTCTTGGTAGTGGATGAAAGGAAGTCATAAGGGACTTAAATTTCGAAGCATATTCACACATATTAGCCATCACATAACAACCCTGTCATTCATTGTAGTGTTAAGTTATTATTTAACTCATTTCATTCGCCTGATTTATTACCTAGCTACAGCTATATCCATTCAGGAATCGTATCACTTCATTGATAGGTAATACCCTCGAATATGAAGTTACTCTGGGAGAAGTGTTTGTTTTATAGAATTTCACAATGGTAAATTTTTTTATGTATAATGACTAATGAAAGCCTTATTTTTCTTCCTAATATATTTGATACTGACTACGTAATGAATGCTTCGATATCTCGTCAAAGATGATTTGTCGTAGCGCATGACAACATTTGTCCTAACCTCGCCGGCAGCCTTCAATTACTAGTAAAATTGAATATGTAAATGTTACTACGTTAAAAATGTGTTTCATTACCAAATAAGGCTTAGAATTATGAATGAATGACACATTGTGTGAGTTGAAACAAAATCGGCAAAATTTGAAATTTTAAAAAGCACACGCAAAATCAGCTCAGATTGTAAGTCAAATCCATTGTAAGTCGAACCCATCGTAAAGTGGGGGTCTACTGTACAAATGAATGCTTATTATAAATACACTTCATTTCTTCTACAGACAGAATCACTAATTCAACAAAAAATCAGTTTTTGCACTTTGCTACACTCCACAGTCCCACAATGGCCTCTAATTAGGATCAATGCAAGTTGAACAAGGAGTCGACATTATTAATAACTTGGAATTGATGTAATGTATCGAGAGTGAGCAAAACTTCATTCTTTTTGGGAGAGATCAGGACTTGGTCATTTTCATCTCCATCGCTGTTTTCCTCACTGGGCCCTGCCACTGGCTCTTCCGTCGCTGTAGCATATGGTCTTCACAAGCTTGGAGATTGTCATTTATCAACATATAATCGCTGGGGATTGCTGCCAAAGAACTGCCAACTTACGACAAGTAATTTTGGAAATCACTTGCCAATCCTCTTATCTTGATAGTCATTTCATCCTGTACCTACCTCTTCCTAAGGATTAAAATTGACAATTAAATATTCGTTTCTGGCACAAACAGGAATTCATTCACAATTAAGGTTGTTTGATCGAAGACTAACCTCAGAACAGAATAATTACATTCTGAGAAAGAGAATTCTATCGCTCTCCAGCAATTAATAAATGTATATGAGGATACCTCATCCCATGACTCCCTTCTCCACATATCTTCAGTGACACAATGTTGAGTCGGGGTTCCTAATTGCTCAGTCAACCAACAGATCATTTGAAATCTTCGATTTTCTGACATAAAGGAATTTCAGTGAACTTAGCACTGCGTAAATTTTGTACTTTTCGGTGATACCCCCTCCTCCACTTTCAATGGAATTTTAGCGCGGTTGGCGACGATTGTTGAAAGCATTCACAATGACACCCTAACTTTACCACCACAGCACTTTTACTTAACTTATTTGATTCAACCACTTGAATCATTTTCACCTTCTCCTCCAACGATATTCCTTCTCTTTCTCTTTGGTTTTCATAGTTCCACGCCTATGACCGTTATAACACACAGTGCTCCTTTCCTCACTGCCCCCACCCAAAGATGCCGGCCAATTCATATCTTCATTCCACACTGGCTAGATATCAATTAGCCCCAACATTTGATGTCCTTTGGGAGGTATCATCCGATAACCAAAGGAAAAAAAGAGAGCGTCTCCAATTGTGTTAGGATGCTGATGAGGCTTCCTGCTCCCTCTCCGACGGCGTGACTTTTGGTGTTTCATAGGATGGTTCCACTAATCTTCTTCGTATAAATATCTCAAATAAGGATTAAGCTACAAAACACTTATCACATTTTTCATCAAACTGCAGGAACACAGCTGAGCTCTCTTTCAGGATATTTTTTTTTATCGCTGGGTTGGAGTGAAAAGGGAACAAGATTTTCCGATAAAAATATATATGGGTGCTTGAGCATTTTTTCCCATTGATTGCACATGCGCCCAGAACTCATCATCCTTTAGAATTGATATGCGTCCAACTCAGTGGTTGTATGAACCAAGCGAACTTGTATTTTCTCTGGTTTTCTTAGCTGTTGGCAACAGAAGAAGGGAAGGGCAATGCTTAAGATGGCCTTGCTCGACGACTAAATCAAAACTTTCAATTAAGACGGTTAATTAAACCTGAGTCTTTCGATGATAACTACTGCTAGCCAGAATAATTATGCAAGTTGAGTGTAATCAGTCTGAAATTGTGAGAAAAAAAGCTTCCTTCGATGATATACATGACTGGATTTACCGCTCGAACGCCATGGCATCATCTATGAACTCTGTCTGAGTTTTTTGAGCACACACACGTGGCAAACGATTTCTGTAAGTGAAATACTCATCATGGATTTATGTTTAGGAAAAACAGGTACAAAAAAATGCCAGGGATCATGAGTGTAAAATACTGATAGTTGCAATTAGTCTCCCGCGAACGAGTGCTCGTATTTGATTAATTCACGTTTTTTTACCTATTGTCAGTAACTTGTGATAACAAATAAATTCGTCTGATTGGTATCATATTTTATGAACCACTATGCTTTTGATTGAAAGTCATCCTTACTACTGCAGCATTGAAGAATGTATCACCGTTCATATAAGTCACATTCAGTGCATAATGTACTCAGCAACGATGATCAATGTCTTCACTCTGACAAGGAGCACCTAGAAATGCTGCTGTGACCCATCATCATTCGTAAAAATGAGATTTTGCTTTATAAAATCAAAATTTCGTAATTTAGAGTTTCTACTGTATTTAAAAGGTTTGAAAATATGAAGTGACGATTTTTCGGCCCCACCAACTTCGTGTTATCGAGTCGCTACTGTATTTATTCATAGCAAAATCTCAACAGTAGACAAAAGTAGTCAAATAAATGATAACTAGATATTTCCAAGTATGAATATACCTCACAAATATAGGTAATGAGCATCCTAATGAACATTAAGAATGAATTCTTTCTGACAGGTTCTGAGAATACACACCACTGTTAAGATGAGGGAGTGAAATTAGAACGCACAGTAAAGTTTTCTTGATTAAACAACCAAACATCACCTAAACACCAAATCTAATGGGATGAAAGTGCTCTAGAGAACCTTCCACAATCCCTGAGACTAGTTTCAATGTATCGACACAATCCAACAGTGACTGACACACTACAACATACACTTATGACTACAGAATAATAGATGCCATTGTGTGGTAGAACCACTTTCTATTAAGCTATCTGTATACTAGCAAGAACCCTTATGTATTTTCCATTATCAAAACATTGTAAAACTAACCTCTAAAACCTCTTAGAGAAGGATTGGCTCCAGAGGATAACAATGTGCCACAAAGAAGTTCATGGCCATTAAGAGCTGCTATGTGTAAGGCAGTGAGACCATTCCGATCAGTGCAGTCTATAATGGCACCTGTGGAAAAAATAAATAAATAATAACAATGAAGAAAAAGGCATTGACATTCACATAACACCAAACTTTACCAAATTACAAAAAGTATTGTATGCCAATTAATGGCATTTAATGCCAACTAGACTAATGTACTATGTTAACTCATAAACAATATTCACCTCAAGTAGGAGCAAAAATGCTACCTTCACTTATAAATGAAAACATGATATCCCATTTCTTCAACATTCGTTACCACCAGTTGTTTTTTATAAATGCAGTATAAGAATATAATTTTTTGTATCTATTCATTTAGGAAACTATACCTTAACTATACATAACAGAACAGCACAACTTTATTTACCCTCTTAGTATGGCAGGCTGATATATTGGTATTTGTATGTTGGGTGAGCTGATTATTCAGTTCATGCGCAAATATTGTACATCTTTAGCGAACTAATATAATTACACTTATGTATTATTTAGACAATCAAAATGACTTTCATGATTATTAGCCAATTCAATTTATATACAATAAACACCTGCATATAGGTATCTTAAACATTAACTTCATAATATTTTTTTCCTGAGATGATACATTTTATTAAATTACTCAATGCATTTCTCGCTAGTACCGCTGGCAGGAGGCAGCACTAAGAGGGGAAAACTTGAACTATATGTTCAAGCCAAACTAAAGACAATATTCATAGCTTCTTGTTGTTCCAGAGCTTTCAAGCTACTCGATTCTTATCTTAAGATGCATAATGTACTGGCAGCTAATAATGCATCAAAATCATCCTGGGGACTCGCCTACCGTAATGGCTCAAGTATTATCGTGCCCAAGCGATTAAATGAAATTTCTTATATCACTTTACACCTTATATTTTTCTGTCTCTTTTAATATCCAATTCTATGCATCAATTCATACACATCAGGCTTCTGGCAAGATTTCCTCCTTCTTAACAATCCTCCTTATTTATTTTTTTTGTCACTATGACAATTCGAAATGAAGACAACATGCTAACAAACAACAAAAAAAAAATTAAATTCATAAATAAAAAAAATAATTTCACTACTTGATAAATGAATAAATAAATAAATAATTACATCAAAGTGACTTTTGGTTTCACTAAATTATCCAGTCATACACTTGATAAGCGTAAGTATTGGCTCCCCATCTAAAGTGCTGCCAAGCACAATTATCACCAACGGCAGATATCAGTAGAATCCTAATGTTCACTTGGGTGCTGTGTGTATAAGAGTGGGTGGGGTCAATAAAAATAAAAAGAGAGTTCATCAAATTACAGTGTTTGCTGGCATCAAGGACACACCAATGTGGAGGATGCACCCCAGTTTATGGAAGCAAAATTTTAGAAAAAAGTATTGTTTGGACAGAAAAGCAAAGGAGTTATGTGACTCGTGTTCATAACTTGAGAACCAGGAAATGACTACTATTTTTCTATGCATTTCACTGCATAAAAATGATCAGTTACTTCACTGCATTGATTCTTAATAAAAAATTTTCTTCTTATCTTCCTCGACAATTAGCAAGACCCTTTGGTCTCAAAGACGCACAGCAATTTTTGAGAGACTTACTTCAGGGAAAAACCACCTTCGACACCAACAAATACGGAAACAATTTAAATTCTGAATAGAGACTACTAATGATAAAGACATAGACACACATACCCATCATGCTATTCACTTTAGGAGAAGGCATAAGAAGAGCTATTTTACAGTTGGGAAGCCAAGGAAGCTTACTCTTTCAATAAATCACTACTACATATGTAGTAGTACATAATAAAATATACAATAATGCAAAAACAATAAGTTGCGGATGGCCTTATTGCTTGTTTTTTTACGGGATCACTGTGGAAACGAGGGAGGGACGCACATAGAGAGATGAGAGAACGGTCTGAAGTGAAACTATGGAAGTGTTAGTTTATTTGTGAAAAGAAATAAATAAACTGTTACACATACTAATATAGTTAATATACTGGTAAAATGATAATTTATAATAAATCAATGAATTACATCTGATGAAAATCCTTCATATCTTTCATAACTTAGAGTACATTAAACCACAAACCATTATCTATGAGTATTTTTGAGCGCATGAAACGGCCATGTATAGCTGTCATGTGAAGAGGTGTGCGTCCATCAACAGCTTGAGCATTGATATCTGCCTTGGAATTTATTAGATAATTAGCACACTCCTGTCCCCCTGTTGAGGCACAAGCCACATGAAGAGGAGTCTGCAAAAGAGACAAATACCAGAAACTTAAAACATTCCTTAAAAAGAATAAGATAAATAAAAATAAGTACCAAAAAACATTCAACCCCCTGTCATACGTTACTTCTTCTCACGAGTTGATGGGTTACAATAGCTTTAAAGTTAGTACAACAAAACTCCTAGAAAAGCTGAGAGATTAATTAAGAATCAGAGTCACAGGTTAACATATTACAGTTTCAGCGGAGAGATAGCGGAGAGAGATAGTTGAATCATACCAATAATTCTAGAAATGCAACTATAGTAGATTTAGCATTAATACTTGAATGCAGGTTGACTGAATTCCTCTTACTTTCTCACTTTAGTAAAAACTGATTTGAACTTGAATTATAATTCTTTAAATATTTCCCAAATGAAAATCAATTTTATCTCTTGTGGCGATAATCCGCCACTACACCAGCCGTGTTGGCTCGGATTCGCTCAAGATTCACTCTCGCCTCCCATGCAGGCAGTCCGTGTTAAGGTCTCGATGCTTTTGATTTTTACAAGACACTTATAGATTGTTCTATAGTTCTGGTGTGGCATTCTAGATGATTCCTCCATCTTCACCACCTGTATATGAGCTGCTTGGCCTGCCACATGGCAGTCTTGTACAAAGAGTTCTCCAATAAACATCTATTCTCAACAAAGGAACTACTTTTCATTCCACACTGCCCACACACTGCCTGCACTACACTCTCAACTGGTTCAAATTTCAGATTTTTAGTAATGTGGAAAATTTTCTTTAAGGTAATGCCATTGATGGCATGCAACATTGAGGAATAATGTTCAATACATCAATAATATGAATCCATGATAGCTTTGACATTTACATATTACAACCAAGAATATTATAACTTTTGATGAAAAGGAATTTTCTTAGTACAAAAATATTATCAGTACCTCCATATCCTTTCCATAAGAGGAGGCTATATTAGTTTCTACAGGCAATTTCTGGATAATTCATTGCCATACTTTTGGCAGGAATGAATAACTTCTTAGGAGACTATTTTTTTTTAATAATGATATATGTACCTATTTGAAGATATTTTACATTACTGCCCATTACATTCTATTATTATGGCGGGAATGGAACAAACATTTAAATTAGTATAATTTACCATAATTAGATACTAAGCATTACTTTGAATGGAATCACTCATTATACACCTCACACGTATTTGGAGATGAAATTTCTGACGAAAATTAAAAGCATGTTTTCTCGAATGCTAGCAGCATTCATACTCATTAGGATTGATACAAAACTCCTCTGATCATTTCACAGAAAACAAATCATACCTGTCCTTTCAAGTTCGTTGAGTTCAGAGCAGCTTTGGAAGAAAGAAGTAGATTGGCTAGTGTGACATAACCACCCAGACAAGCACAATGAAGAGGGGCATTCCCCTGAACACCAGGGGCATCTACATGAGCTCCAGCATCAATGAGTTCCTTAGCGGCATCGTAATGGCCCCTTGCAGCCGCAGCATGTAACGGAGTGTAACCCTATGATATTTGAGAAGAATCATCATTTCATTAAAATGACACAAAATTAAAAAATGAAAGAAAACTCATAACCCTGTACACTTATGAGCTTTTATTATCAGAAATTTTACCCACAAATCAAATCCATCTCATCTTCCAGAATAACATTTGAACTGACTAAAAATTAATAAAGGTAAAAATTAAAAAAAGTAAATTCAAACACAGTATCTTTGGAAGAAAGTAGTAGATTGGCTAGTGAGACAAAACCTCCAAATTTCATTAACAAATCAAATTTAAATTCTTCAGAAAAGATGAAGAAATAAAGGTTCAGCAGCCTGATAACTGTACATAAGCTACATTTACTTGTACCTTCCAAGCCATATGTAAGTTACAAATGAGTCTTTCATCCCCCAATTCATTCCTTGTAGCACACTTTTTATGTCCACTGGAATATATTCTTCAATAACCAATCTAGAGAAGTTTGATAAATTTATTTCATAACTTAAGGTAAACTAATGCTACCACAACACTACCTTTTGTACTTCACACCCAAAATCCCTTTCTCTTGTCTTCTTCTCACTTTGCTGTTCCCCATTGTTGGGATTGCTTATTTTTATTTATGCTTGGAGTTAGATATTAAAAAATTCCCATTTTAATATTTAAAAGGTTAAATAACTTAATTATTCAGACTATTATATTATTACATACTATTATCCTGTTTTCCCTATTCACTCCATAAGAAGCTATTTCCAAAATTGACAAAACAATACAAAAATCTTTTCGAACATACAGCAGGTTCCTTTTCACAACTGTTGCCATCATCACAACTTTTCCACAATCTTACCCAGAGTAAAACCCCAGAAATGTTCACTTCCAAAAATTTGTAAGCTGGCTGACTCTCCAATGAATTATAATGAGGATCAGCAATATATGCTAACATGTGAATAATACCATTTGCAATCATTAATGGTTGGCCTTAATTCAATACACTTACATCCTTATCTATGGCATTTGGATCAGCTCCACTTTTGATCAGCAATTTTACAATGTTATTATGCCCATTACAGGCAGCCCAATGAAGAGGTCTTCTATCAAGTTTGTCCAAAGCATTTACCAGACAACCCTTGGAGAGCAAAAGCTGAACCATCTGAAAAATAAAAATTTTTACATCTAATCACAAGAATTCAAGATCAAATTAATGCAAAATTAAAAAAAAAACATTCTTTTTTCACAGCTTAGTACTTTTCTCATTAACATAAAATAAGAGTACACATGTTAGCATGAGAGCAACCATTTGCATAGAGATCGTCAAACACATAGTAGGAAGACTTTACACAATAAACTTAAAACTTTAAACAATAAGCACATTTTAATAATGCCATTCGACCAAATATTTCAAACTAAGAATGTTATTAACATAGAGAATACAATACCAAAGCAATTCAGATATCAATATTTTACCTACATCTAAGCCAGGAAATGTAGAAAGTTATACATACACACTTTTTGAACTAATATGCATCAAATATGATATTTATAAAGTTACATAGGCAAAGGTAAGTATCTTCCTCCCGTAAAAATACCATAAATGATTAAATACCACTGCCTAATGAAGTACACATTATATGCACACCATGAAATGAGTTCAACTGTTTTCATTTCACAGGGCTCAGTTATTAATCAACATACCAAAACATATTCCATGCATCCCAGTGTAAGGTGCACACTAGTGAGGAGTAGCTGGAGAATGAACTATTGAAAACAAACTATTCACTTAGCGAACTATTCTCTTCCTATGGCAGGGAATAGTTTGCTCCCAACAATTCAATAAATACTTCACTTCTTATTTGTGCACTTCTAACAATTAACTTCGTGAATAGCTCAACGTGAAGTGTGAATATTGATTTACTAAACATCGTAGAAAATTACTGATTAACAAGAAAATCAGAGAATAAGGTGGGCTTACTTATTTTGTGAAGGAAACAATACACAACTCACAGACGTGATGAAGCAAAAGGATATGGTAAGTATGAAGTCTGTGAAGGGAGCAACACCATATGATGGGCTCAATAGACAAGGGTAGTAAAAAAAATTATAAGTTCCACTAATTTCACAGCCAACTAACAGTCTTTGACAATTGGATAATAGTTGTGAAAGCTTCCGTGGAGTGGTCTTGAATCATGATGGCTTACGGAATTGCTTCTGCTTTGTGTAGATATACTGATATGCAACATCTACTCTCTCCCTCCTTAATTG
Organism: Ceriagrion tenellum; assembly: GCA_963169105.1. NCBI lineage: Eukaryota > Metazoa > Arthropoda > Insecta > Odonata > Coenagrionidae > Ceriagrion > Ceriagrion tenellum. The sequence continues at coordinate 55,532,413 of OY720636.1, read as the reverse complement.
TGATAGTGGATGACATATTCAAGCATTGTATGGGGGTTTCCCCCACCTTCCCTGATCCTACCTTAAGTAATGAACATTGTCTAAGATGCTTCCCCATGCCTCCACATGTGCCCCTTCCCATATCTGATATTGCTCTATTCTGGTACATCCCATCGTACCCCATTTAGAGGCTTGCATTCTCATATGTGGGGCATCTTTAACTCCATGATTCAATGCCTCGAGTATAAGATGACTTGAGGAAAGGCACAATATACCACTTAGATGGTAAGATGAGAAAAATACTAAGCAAATGAGATTCATATAGTAATTTGAAAAATATTACAATCACTAACTCTTGGATTGTCATTGATAGTGTTTTAACTGCTTTCCTGACACACCTGAGAAAACTCTAGCACTGAAGACGTCCAAATTCTGACCTACCCAAGCATACTTTGGCAAGCCTGACAAGTCTTTCTCTTTCTCCTCATGCTTGAATATTCTCGACAGCAGCTAGCGGTTCATTTTTCTGCCATCAGAAGAACATCAAAGGGTCTGTAGCTCTATCTAGCTAAGGGGTGCGTAGCTCTGAAGGTAATTTCAGTGTTATATTCATAAATGTATTTTCCCGATATTTTTCAGGGGTGTCAAAGGCATGAAACCACTTAACATTGTTTCAAAACTAATTTTATCCACGGTTTCATCAAATTCTTTCACATTCCTTCATAATAATCTTATTGCTGCAAGTTTATTTGCACTAGTTACAATCTTTCTATGAATCTTTTTGCAGTCATTTTACAACTAGTACCCCTAACGGCATTGGCAACGCGTGGCAAGTATTTTCCTTGGTGCATTGTCAAGCATCAATCCTTAGTAATGGAAACCTCTCCTGTGCAAATCTGTTAGCATGAGAATACAAATGAATGCAGTTGCATTTGTAAGTTCCTTTCCCCTAGGATTAAAGAAAAGGTGCGACAGAAATTTTTTAAATGGGAAAGGACAGAGAGCCCCTAACCCAAAGCAAACCTAGGTGCAAAGTCTGTCCCTCAGCATGTTATTGTTTTAATTGGTAAAATTATACTCCATAACATATTTGCATACTGATTTTACCTTGCTAAATTGATGACGACAAACTTGGACTCCTATATCATCTTTAACTCAATAGCATGCATTGACCCTAAATATAGGCAACCCACACAACAAACAGTTTGCAACAAGTAATACATATTACAAGGTAAGTTGTTTTCACAAGTTTCTTGCTTATTCTAACAGATCTTTTCTTTCTAACAGGAAGCAAGTAACTATGAGATTTGCTACAACAGCTTCCAGGTATGAAAATAACACAAAATTGATTTTGTAAATTTTATTATTTCTTTTATCATCATCAAAAGCATTCAACCAACTTTGGAAGTGAGCACCTGAATTGACCAACCATCCCCGTCAATATTATGCTGCTGAAAATTTTATGTAAATCATTGCATTTTTCAATGAACAGTGGGCATTTAAAAAGTTAAATTGACCAAAAATATAAAATTATGATAACATAATCTTCAGAGCCTTTCTGCTCCACTGTTCCTTGAGAATCTCTAACTAAACTGTTAGTAGCTACAAATATGGCTTAGCGATCTGCAGTATGAGTACATTTTTCTTTACACTTTCCTTATTCAAAATCCTTCTTTTGGAGTAGATATTTTTCATTATATAATATGTTATGTATCCTTATGCTTCATCACTTTGGAGGGAGACTTCAACATTTTTCTGTAATAAATAATTCCTTCTTACTGACTCATTTATTCAACGACCACTGATTACAAATGCTGTCAAGTAAATCAGCATTCAGAAACCAGCAAAACATACCTGTATGGAATGAGCTAAAAAAGGTACCATCAGGAGGCTAACAATTCACTGAGTTGAACAACAGAAGTAACAGCCTTGAGAATGTATGACGAGAAATTGAGAAATGAGTAGTAGCCTTGAGAATGGGTAACGAGTCGGAATCCGAAACGTCGGCTGCCTATGAATATCTTACCCGGTGGCGAGCCCGAGAAATTTACACAGAAGTAACAGCTTTTGCTGCACCACCTGGTGCTACTGACCAAGGGAAGTAGAACTGGCTTTTGGTGATCTCACAAATTAACATCAAACAAACCAAAGGTATTACGGCCCAACCAATCCGCTATATATTCTATGAACTAAAAGTGCCTGTGTCAGTGCAGACAATGAGACCATTTGGTTTAGTCTGTCAGCAGTCTAGCAAAAGGTCTGTACTGGCAGAATTGCGAAGAATTCCACTGAAGGTAAGAGCTGCCACCCCTTGGGGAAATCATTTCATTGCCTGAAATGTAAGCAAGCTAAAAAGATAAATCCTTCTAACTTGATGGAGTAGGCAGCAGAAAATTGACATTTTGTTCAGTGAACCATTAACAATCTGACGCAGTAAATAATTCACTTTTTTCACTAAGTGAACAGTTCCTATGGAATACTTTGTTGGTGAAATACTCATCTCTAGTACATAGTACACATGTAGGCATGGTATTTAACAGTTTTTTATGCAAACACTGCATCTATAGTAACATAGTTTTCTGGTAAATAAACTTTACAACGAAGATCAATATCTTAGGGTCACCTTTGAAGTGCCCTGTTTAGAAATGATCAATTTAGCAGCTTTTTCATTAGTGTTAAGCCATCAATATCTATGCACAATGGACATGCTCTTGCCTTTAAGTGTCCGTTGTAGGCAGCATGGTGCAGAGCAGTGCGTCCTCCACGGTCAGTGATACTGGGATTATCTGTTCGGGAGAGTAGGGCACTTGCACATGGAACAGAACCATTTGCTGCAGCTATATGCAAAGGAGTTTGCCATAAATGATCTCTCAAATTGACATCTGCATCATGGTTTAAAAGCAGCTCCACCATCTCCTGAAAAATAGAATATTTAAGATGTGAGCAAACTTTCCTTTTCAACTAGAAAACGCAGCTCCAATCCACTACAGAAACGATGGCAATAAAATATACTAGAATTAGAGTATTATATGATTGGGATATTTGACCACAAAAATAATGACAAAGTTAAAAATAATTAAGAACCATGTCGAGCAATGAACTAAGTTAACATTACACAAGTTAATCGGGCGCTACTAACACAAAATTTGGCTCACTGCAGTCTTCTCCACATTCTCATGAGCTAGCCTTTGAACACCTTCATTTAGTCAAACTTAAAACAACTTTGAATATATTAGACTTTCACAATCAACTTTCTCATCCCTCTATACAATTATTTCTAGAGACAGCAAAGTTTTACAATATGACACATACATCTGGAAACAATTCTGTTGCATCCATGCACAAGTTGCCTATGTTGTCATGTGTACAATGAGTATCTCTTGTCACAGGTTGTCAATGTTGCTATGCATATGACAAGAGTGTCAGGTCATAGTATTCATTCACACATATATGCATGTACACGTTGCATGGGAAGAAACTGTGTTGTAGCAAAGGAAAGCCTAAACAACTTGTAAACAAGTATAAACATTGAAAATTTCATACAATGAATAGTAACTATGGGGTTAAGGAAATTAACATTATGTAGAATTTAATTCATGATTTAAGGATTAATAATAAATGCATGAACCCACATGAGTTAATGCAAGAATTCATATATACGTGAATGAACCGAAACTGGTCAAATCCCTGGTCACGCATTCACAATTTTGCCCAAGATGATATAGCTACATGGACCATCGATAGGACATACATACATGCATGTAATTTAAGGGTAAGAATTCCAGCGGCCATGCCTTAAGTAATGAATAATAACCAGGTCTGGATTTTTTAAACACAAACCTGATTACAATACATAAGAATTGTGAACTGAAAATGCAACGTGAAAATTTATTATCTAGTTAAGTCCTACTAGCAATCTACTCCTACAGCATAATGACAGAGAAATTGATTTGAGTAAGGTAACAAAACGAAAATATACTAGAGACTTTCTACACCCATCATTTCTCCTTAACTTCAAAGAAAGTTTATGGCTAAAACAAAGGAAGCTAATATTTTTAGAATGACTCTTGTTTTCCATCATGGGGCCACAATAATGGTGGGTTTCCACATATAAAAATATAAGAAGTCACAGAAAAATAGTCTATAACATGGTTTGACAAAAGAGAAAGCTAATACAAGGGCTAGACCTTACCAATTAAACCGTGGTTAAAATCTGCCCTTTGTGTAGCGAAGCATGCCAATATATGCTTTGAGAATTAACTATAAGAAATAAAGCAGCTGATGACAAATATTCAGCATTGATATCTTAAACGATATGTCATTGTTTGATATTATTTTCCTAATGAATACTGAATGGCCTAAATTATACATAGAATCAAGTGGCATTTTGATACCCATAACATATTAATAAAATCATAATAAAAGACGGAGAGAAGTTTAATATCAATTGGTAAATGTATAGCAGTACAAATTGCTTGAGGATTTATAGCTAATCATGAATAATTTGGAAAACATCGCCTATGATAGGTCCATTTACTTTGCTCCCTGAGCAGCATGCTCTATGCAAAGGAGTGATCCAGGAAGTATCTCTAGCATTCACTCGAGCACCAGCTGACAGGAGAATTTCCCCAATTCGGGAGTCCCCACAGAAGGCAGCAGCATGAAGTAGAACTTTCGAGTGGCAGTCATCATTCACAATAGAAATCGAACCATCACTCTTTTCTTGCTTCAGTAAATGATACACTTCGCTGTAGTCCTGCCGAAAAACTGCCTGCACCAATGGAGGTTGCTAGATTTGGCAAATAAACAAAACATTTAACAAATCTGCCGACAAATATTACGTCAATGAAATCAAAAGTTCAACCAAGGGATAGTACGAATACACACTTATCATCAGGAATTGCTTCCTCTAAAAATATTAATCACGGACTAATTGTTTTACCTCATTGATGTTCCGCTGCATATTTAGCAGTTCTCACAAAATATCACAGTTCTTAGGGATGACTAACATAGGATAAAAAGGGGAGCAATTTGACGTCCACTGGCGTACTACTCGTAGACTCCCAACCATTGGTAGTCAATAAAAATAAACGAACATGGTAAAATTACAATAAACTAATGGAATGCCTTGATTCTAAATGTTTGATTTACTAGGGTTCTTTCATTAGTAGGTATGCTTCGGCGAGAACGTGAGTTTCCCATGAAGTAACATTGACGGTAATATATATATTAAATTAATAGCACCTCCTGAATAAATATCACAGAATTTACTTATTAGACTGGGATAAACAGGTCAGACTGTGCGAAAACCTTTAAAAACGATCCCATACAAAATAATCGGTAAGCATAAGTAATATAAATGAAGTTGCCGAAATCATCTACGCTAACCAACACTCCCGCTTTTAATAATGCAATGGTAACATAACAAGCGCAGATATAAATAAATGTATGCCAAACATATTTGGAATTGAGTCACAACTTCGTCCCATGGTAGGTTTTACATTTATACGGTCTATGGCAAAACATTTCTGGCGACTGCCAATGAATAAATTTCTCAAAATTATTTCAGTGCATATCCTGTAAAAGCGCAACAACTTCAATTCAATACAAAATGGCGGGTATGTAGTCTGTGGTTGCTGTTTCTCGTTGAAAATATCTCTTCTAGGTTTCAGCTAATCAAAATATCTAGAACTTAACGTATTTTCTCATGTATTCTCGCATTATTGACTGATATGTGTATTTTCTGCCAGTAGTTGTCATTGCTACCCCCAAATGGGCTCCGCAGAGAAACTTACACGTAAAGCATGAACATAACCCAAAATTGTCTCATTTCCTGAATAATATGGGGAATTAGCCCATTAATGCATGAAATTCAAGTTGAATTTGATATTTTTGACGACGTTTCTGTTGATTAATTGTTATTTATCGTGCTTCATGAAAGTAGAGCAATTATTATACTTAATGTTTATAGATGACGAGATCCCGTCTCCATCGCACAGTTTATCGTCATCTAATGCTAGGAAGTCACAAAGTCTCTCCGAGGGGAAATGTACAAGAGCATTATCTCAGGCTACATCAAACTCCTTGGACAGTCGAGATGGTAAAAGGCAGCAATGGAGACAGTCTCCAACGATTGTAACTATTTTCACTACTCCTGCAATGCTCGGATCTTACCAATTGTTTATTTACAGGTACAAAGAAAGCACGCATTAATGCCTTAAAGTCAGCAAAAGTTTCTCATAGTAAAATGAACTCGGGGGCTCGTTCATCAACAACTAGAGATCAGTGCAAAAGGTAAACAAAGGGGTTGTTGATGTGTGTTCTATACTTTGAGTCGTGTTTATTTTGCACGTAATAGAAGTTTTTATATGACCCTGTTCCAGAATCCGGGTCGATCTGTTAAAGGAAGGTAATAATGTACCTCCTGTTGGGAAGGCAAGGTCAGCTAACAAAACCAAATGTAACTCACTTGCGTCTAATCCTGTTGGAGCTCTTGTTGCTAAGTTGGTATGTTAGAGCCTAAGTTTGTGACGATTCTCGAATTTTTGTGTCATTTAGTGTTCACGTTTTTATTTTGTTTAATGCATGGACTTCTCTTTTGCAGTCTAAGTGCGTTGTTAGAACAGAAGAAGATGCAGAAGTAGCAATGAATGTGTCATTGAAGCTTTTTAAATCATTTTTGGACTATAGAGTGAATATGAACGCTAGCAGTGCTGAAAAGGTATATTTTGAGTTGTCTTTTCCTACTTGAAGTATTGCTTCAAATGATTGGGTTGGTACTGGCTGTTTATTTAGTACTCTCATATTATGATTTTGTAGTGACAATCTTCAACGAATTCTCCGTCGATTTCCTTATAAAAATATCTATAAGGAATTACTGAATTGCATGGGATACAACAAACTAGTTACCTCTTCAATATTTCAGTTGATGGGCAATTGGTTCCTACTCCTTGTGTTCAAGGTTTACGCGTAGTTGCATTAATTTTTTATTTAAAATAATCCATTTAGGCGCCTATTTTTAAGTACCTTTATTGGAAATCCTTTGGGTTAGATTAGGGGATTACAATGAAACCCTTTGCTTAAATATTTAAATTATGAGTATTTTTCTTGAATTATTTGTGCCAATTATAGGATAAAGCACTTCAGTTGGATGATGTGAATGAATTTCAAAGTAGCATAAATGGTTCAAACATACTTCTTGCTCACTGTCTCCAGTTAGGCATGGAAATATGTCCTTCAACCTCGAATTTTTTATCTACTTTGGATACTTGCTACTTTTTTATGAGAGTAATCTACCACTGATACCTCTCACCCTCCTTTGCAAAAGAAGAGGTAACTATTTTGTTGTATCCTGTGATGAATACCTTGAACTTAGCATTTACTGTGGATCCCATGTTTCTTTTTTGTGAGAGGAATTTACTATATTATCACCTTCCACCTTTATTTGCTAAATTTACCTCTAGTTCATTGTGTCCTTTGATGAGTACCACTGCTAGTCCTCTTGCTTTCTCTAAATCCATTCACAATATGTTATACCACCATAATATTTTTATTATTTGTGACATTTTTTACTCTAATTCAAGTGATGTAAGATTCTTTTTATTTCTGAGTTTATTTTATCGAAAGAAGACCATGAAGCGTTTAAGTATGCATTGAAACATACATTTTTTCTAAACATTTAATAATGGTCAAGTGTTTTGTTTCTTTGTATCCAAATACTGTAAAGAGTGTTGGAGGTACTACATAAAAGTAGCAAAATGAAGATAAGTCACTAAAATAAAGAGATATACTTGAAATGGGGAGGTTCACAGATTTTGTATTAAGATGCAAATTTTAGAGTACATACTTAATTCTCTCATGAGAGACAGCCCTAATGAAAGAGAATTAAGTAGGAGGAAATGTATGGGGTAGTATTTTGGATGAAGGTGGAGATAGTGTGAAGACTGTTTGAAAAGCAGGTTTTTAAAACTGAAGAAGTATTATGAAGAAGAGGGTAGGAGGTAGCTCAATTTTAGTGACGTTTTCTTGATCGAATGACCAATAATTACAATATCTTGCAACACTTTTTGTAAGTTTTGGATTGTCTTATGATGAAAGAAATTTCATTATTGCCCATGACATTCTTGATAGTGAGTGTTTCATGAATTCATAGCATTTGTTGAGATGATGTTTTTCTACATATGCCATAGAATGCAGAAGCACTCTGTGCCCTGAATAGACACATTGTCCTTGCAATATTTTTTCCTTTGACATTTTTTCGATGAATTATATTCGACCCTTAATATTGGTTTACAAAAAACCTATCCTTTTCACTTATTCATTGGGACATAGATGACAATGGCCTATACCAGGGGTGGCAAACCTATTCCACGTGTGCCCTAAGTGGCATGCAGAGCAAATATTTCATGACACGGAGCTGGGAGGGCGCTAAGGGATACCTCTATCTCACTCGATGGATTGGCATGCAAGTCGAGTGAGTATACTCTTATTTCATATACTTTGGCACTCAATCGCCAAAAGGTTCGCCACCCCTGGCCTATACTCAAAGAGTAGTAAGGAAGGATAAATTGTTAAATTGCTTGAAAAAAAATAGCATGAGAAGCCATCAATTGGTCAAACTACTAATGAACTCCCAAGGGTAAAAATGAACATTAAGTATGGGAACGAGTCTGCCGAGGTAGCCCATAAGAAACAAACAGCAGGTAATAAAGTAACATGGGGAGGTATTTACATGCCTATACACGAATTTCTTACCATTTTTAATGATTTTAGGAGTAGAAAAGTCCTGCCTAAAATTTAATTCCAGATGAAGTTCCCAGTTCTTAGTTAGTGAGACCATTTGCCTTTGTAGTATGTGATACTAAGGCAAGTGTTCTTAACTGAGAGAACAGTTGAGGAACTCTGGGCTTCAGTTATGGATTGTGGCTTCAAATGATTGTTTACCCTCTTTGGATGGAGTGAATCCTAATTCCCTGTTGAAAAAGTTAACTTTGCTATGGGATGACAACTGCAAAGAGACATTTAATGGATTAGTGCCATTTTCCAATCTAACTAATTATAGTACTTATTTTCACTTTCAAGAGAGAACATTTAATGACTTCACGCATGTTAGCCTGCCTAATTCATTCGTCATATTTAATTTCAGTTGGTTAAGGCATTTATTGCTCTTATTAGTGCGTTAGAAGAACATTTACCAAATGTGAATCCTCAACAAGGGAAAGAAGGAAGGGAAGGAAATGAGAAGACAAGCCCCAAGCCTTCACCTAACCCAACCAAAGCCACAGATTCATCAGCAAAGAATATGGAGGTTGCATCATCATATGTGGAGAAGGAATCTAAGAAAGCATCATCACAAAACAGCTCTGGAGGGAATTCTTTCAAGTCGAATCCTCCACCCCCACCTCCGCCCCCCGAGCCAGAGGATGAGGCTCCTCCGCCCCCTCCTCCACCACCACCCCCTGCCATCCCGCCCCCGGAATCTTCTTCGAATCCCCCTCCACCTCCCACCTCAGTGTACCCTGGCACTTATGCATACCCACCCCCTCCATACACGGCCACATCACCGACTGCTTCCTCTCCTGTGTACCCTCAAAGTGTGGTTGGGACAGCTCCGCCAACGGTCCCACAAGTGTTCCCCCCTGGCACAAGTACATTCCCCACACCTGCTGCATCACCATACCAAAGTTCTGGCTACACGATACCTCCAGTGGCATCTCCATCTGCTGCCTTCTCAAGACCCCCACCACCCATCATAAGGCATGGATTTCCAGGACCTGGTAGGCCTCCGTTTGCTATGCATCCCATGCCATTCTCAGCTCAAAGGCCTCCGTTGCCACCTCATGTTCCATACCAGGTGAGATTGATTTCTGAAGCTTCTGCAAGCAGTCAGGATTGAATGGTTGGTGGGTAGTATTTGTCTGGCATTCTTTGTATGGTTTAACTCTTGTGTACCCGTCAATGTTTCTAGCCCATGGTGGCATTTGGCTGGAATTTAGTGTTTAATTAGTACATTTAATTGTTTAATCTCATGAGTATTAAAGTGTGGTACAGCTACATGCAGCATTTGTATTGATAATGGTGGCCTTTGTAGGGTTAGCCCATTAGTCATACCGTGAAATTAGTGTAGCTTAAGCCTGGGGCAACTGTGTGGTATATGCTTAAGAAGTGATTCCAGTTTAAGGTCCAACAGTCACAAATATTGTTTTTTTATTATATTTATTACTGCAATAGTTTTATTAATGATATTGATGTGGCTTATTTGGAATTGATACGTATTAATTCAATTGTCAGTAGAGATGGTCCATGCTGAAAATTACCATGGTATTTTACATAATTTACCACAGTTCCTGAAAATTGCTGTAATTTTTGGTATTATTCACTTCCATCTCAGATATTTTTCATTCCAAATTATTACAAACATTATTTCAAGTCAAGTCTATAAACATTTAATACAATCATAATGATTAATAAAGGCATGTCCTTTTCAAGGCAACTCATTTGTGGAATATTTATACTTATGGAATATTTGTGGGGATATCATTTTTCTCATGCCAAAAAAAGAACTGTCGATTCTCATGGAGAAGAGAAGTTATAATATTCTCAAATGATATAATTTGGTAGATATTTCTTTTCTTTGAAAGACTACCATGTTTGTTTTTAAATTTTCTTTATTCTTAATACATTAGGGTAGCAATGGCAATGGTTTAAATGCCATTAATCCCTTGCTATTGGTGAACTTAGGAATTGAAACTAATGTGACAATAACAAGTACACTTGATATTAAAACTGTGAGTCCATATTTTTTTTACCAGTCACTCCATGGAAATTAAATGTCCTTTCTGAATTAAGGACAACAATAATGCATGGAAGGAAATATACACACTTATGTTATACATATGCTGTACATACTTATACTTGTAAAAAATTCTATGCGTATGATTAAATGGCCAGTTTTTGAGTCACCTCTATTGCATTAAAATTCTGTCGATTCTCATGGAGAAGAGAAGTTATAATACTCTCTAATGATATAATTTGGTAGATATTTGACTGAAAAATCACCAAAACATGCTTACAAAATTCAATAATTCTTTATATTTATTAGAAATGAGATATTGTCTAAAGATGTGCAATGACTTCTGTTTGGTATGCATTAACTAATAGCTGATTTAGAGTGGTTTTACCCAGAGTGTGAATCAATTTTCTTGTTGTGGGGGGGGGGATATTTAGGCAGTCTGCTTCGCGCCGACATAAAAATAAGTAACATTTCCTCAGTTACGATAATGAAAGTTCGCGCGAAAGACTGCAATTTAAGGGGATTTGCCTCCTTTGGCACAATTTGCTTATTATAAAGAAAATTCAAATTTTAAAATTTTTTGTACCTTTCAATATAACTAATTAGATGAGCAATGGTAAAAAAGTTAAAAAATCGATCAACTACTATTTTTTTATTTTTCGGTACTTTGTGATACTTTCGAAGATGCTGAATAACTTTTTTATGCTTCAATCAATTTTGAAAACTTTTGCATTGTTACACTTTAATTGAAGTAATTCAACTTTTATTGTATGGAAATAATGCTTACTGACATACAAGTAGATTTATAAATTTATATTTCAAGATAAGGTGAAAAAATTTCATTGTTAAGCCTCTTGTAGTTCTCAAGGTGTTCATAATTAGTGTAGTAAAACTGAAAATAATGATTTTTGGGAAATGGCATTTAAATTTTATTTATATAAAAACCAGTCTTCTTCTTCACATAATGCTCCTCCTCTGTTGCTCAGATTCCAATAAAATTCCACACATACTCATAAGAATATGTACTATTAGGAAATGTCCAAATTGGAAAGTACCAACAAAATTTCAAAGATGTCATTTTGAAGAAGGCAAATCCCCTTAAACAAATAGTTAGCGTGCATGAGATGATGTCCTTGATGTTTCCCGTTGATGAGGTATGTCTGTAGCAGAGTGATGACCCTCCTTTATCCAATCAGCTGCAAACCGTCTTGCTGGAAAATCTTCTAGAGCGATTTACGGATATAAACATTAGAGATGATAGTGTCTCAATATGCATTCTGTTCCTTAGTTTGGTCAGTGTATTGTTCATTATACTGAACCCTCTTTCACACTCTGCTGAAGACACAAGCACTACTGTAATTCTGTTAAATAGCTCCTTTATTGAATTACCTGAAAATTCCTGGTGTTTTAGTTCCTTAAACAAACAAAATTCTTGAATGGTTTTTGACACAATAGAATCTTCATCACTTTATTCATAAATGTTTACCGAATTGCAAAGTGATTGAATTCTATCATCACACAAACAGAAGAAGTTCGCCGCAACTTTTAGGCCACCATGCTTGGTTTAGTACTTCACAGTCTTTAAAGAAGTGATTAGCACTGGAAAACCTTGCACTCAAATTTTCAACTAATCCTTGTAAGAACTGTCGTCTAAAGCTGTCAAAAGTCTCCTTGTTTTTATTTGATTGTTCTTTTATATCTTGACCTTGATACTTCCCGGTTTTAAAATATTCCGCATTTGCTACTTTAAGGTAAATCGCATCAGCCTCCTTCATAGCCTGTAAGGAATTGATGCACACGCTTATCTCAGATGAAACAGAGATTGCATCTGAATTTTGTGATTGAAAATACAGTGATAATTGTTTTAGAATTCCTAAAGTGTCTCTGAACAATGCCAACTCTACAACAAAAGACCATGTAGTCAACTTTTATAATAATCCTTGATATTTTGCTTTATTTTTTGGATTTAAGTGCCCATCACATATTATTTTTTAGAAATTGCACTAGTGATGGGTAGCTTGTCATTACAGCTTTTACTGTGCTACAAGATGATGCCACCCACCGAATGTCAAACATGTTTCCAATTTTTCTGAATTCACATCCCAAAGTAGTAGCAACTTCTTCTAACTCTTTGTTTTTTTGGACTGGTTGAGAAAATTCCATATAAAGAGTCTGTGAATGATTTAAAATGAAGTGTAACTGACATTGAATTAATAACATCATGCACAGCAAGTTCAAGCTTGTGGCTTAAGTAGTGAATAACAATCAGGTCTTGTTTATACCTACTCTTCAAGAATGTAACCACTCCTCGGTATGCTCCTTGTAAATTGGCTGCACCATCTGATGCAAATCCAATTAACTGTTTGCATAAAATTTCATCTGTAACTCCATGTTTATTAAAACAAATGGAAATGCTTTCAACAATAGCCTCGCCATTCAGAGAAGTTAATTCTATAATATCCAAAAAATAGTTGCATGGTTCACCATCAAACATACATCGAACGTACAAAATCAAACTTGATTTATTCGAAATAGTGGTGCTTTCATCAAGAAGCATACTAAATACACAGCCTGATTCAATTAAATGTTGTGCTAATGCCTTTGACATTTTATTGCTTATAAAATTAATCATGTTAGCACAACTATGGTCTGAATGAAGCATTTGTCCAACATCAGTACCATGTACTGCAATTTACATAAATCTGTGTAAAGTTCAAATGGCTCACTTCTTTTACTAGTTAGGTAAGCTGTACGGAAATAATGTGAGGTTCCCTCAATTTTCTCTTCATTTTTATCTTCCCATAGTCGAAATTCTGTTGCCAATGCTATTGGCAGTTTTTCATTTTTTCTTTCTTCCAATATTTCTACACATTTTGGGTGAAACTTGCATCTCCCATGGTTGCTGATTTTGTCGTTCAGTTTTTTATTGTTTTTAGCTTTCATGCCTGTAATGAATGCTGTTTCAATGTGCAATTTGCTGTCTTTTAAGGCACCATGTTTTTGCACATCACTACAGAAGGAACTAATTATTTCACCTGATGCTTTATATGAAAGCCACGGCCTGCTACTTTTCCACTTTTCAAATTGCTGCAACTTGATTCAGCCACGAATTAAGTTCGTAGAAGTACTTTCATCCACAATATCTTCATCACTAGGAAATGGATCTGTATTTTCTGAATGAATATGAATAGATTTCCTTAAATCACCACTGGTACTTGCTGTCTCGAATGAAGGTGAACATGAATTGCTGGTATTCTGCTGGGCTGTTGTTGACAAAAGTCCGGCAGGCAAACTACTATCACTCACTGATTCCTTAGTCTTTTTCTGTCTTATAAACATATCAGATAAAACGGTTTGACGTTTCATTTTATAAGTTTAGTTGCTTGTACCTTGTATACTAACTTAAAAGTAAATAAATGAAACCAACAAAACTAACAGTTATGTGGAATCACAATAACAAACACGACTGAGCATGCAGTTCCCACGATTGCCGCTTGGTGTTCACTGTACAAGAGTCTGTTTGAGCGTAGCCGTGATGTTATACACATAGGACGTAGGCTACGGTTTGAGAGCTCATGGCCCACAGAACCCACAGAACTAGGCTTGTGCGATGAACGAATTTGCCCATTGAGGGTCAATGAAAAAAAATCATCAAGATGATTTGGTTTCGATGATTGTCATTGACGACGATGAGTCGATGAAAGCCACTGGATATTATGCATTGGGATCTCGTTGCCTAAAACTGTTGTCTAGAATTCCGTAAACAAACAACTTTTTGGAAAGTGGTGCTGCCTAGTGATGAAAGACGGAAGTTCAAATGTAAATACAGTTGACATTGTAAATAAACACAATTGTACTGGTTTTACCATGAATATACATTGGTTTTTATGTACAAGTAATCATAATGTACTGGATAAAAAATGTAGTAATACACGCGGGACATAATTGTACACTTTTTTAATTTTGTCTGGTCTACAGATATATGTAATTCCTCTCCAAATTTTATTACACCAATGCACAATTAACTTCTTTGCCCTTCGTGAGCATCGCTATATGGAAATTTAATAATAATGCGAGGTGACTTCATGAGTATTCCCGATAGCCATCATTGCAGTGTAGGTAAAAAGGAATACCCTTTCTGCCACCTTGAACAGATTATTTTTTAATCCAAGTCTCCTATTTTGGGTCGCATAGTCTCCTATTTTGGGTATACGCATATCCTGTTTTGCAGCCTGGTACAAAGCAAGTTCTGTTCAAACAAGGCATTCTGAATTCTTTATTTAAGCCGAACGGGCTTAATGCATTCAAATTATAATTGGATTCTGGCCAACAATGTAGTCGGCACACGATTAACGTTTCCTAAAACTCTTACACATTTCCTGTAATAGATATTTCCTTTCTAGCATTCACAAAGTAACTTTTAGATAACAAAAATAGCAAGATATTATTCAAAGCATCAATTAATTCATATTTCCTCAACCGTTAATGAATATTTATCACAGTCTCACATTAGCAACAATTAACTACCTACATCTATTTACAATAACAACAGATAAGACTAATCAAAGTGGTGCCAAGGACTGGGTGAACTAAAAGTGGAAATTTAGGCAACACGTAGCCTAGGTAACTATGCTAAACATCCGAATCCGTAATATATATTCATGGGTTTTACTTGTGGCTCATTGTTGCCTCCCAAGTGTGATAAGTATTAGTTTCTGGAATTTTTTCAAATAAGACTATACTAGAATAAATTTTCAATAAGCATTTGTCATGCTAATATACAGGCATATCTCTTTTAACACAAATTAGTTCACCATGATATTCCATGTAACTTTAAAAGCTAATTGATAATGAATCCACATAGCATGACCAAATTTATTATTTTGACAGTTTCTTGGGTTTATGATTATGTTAGCTCCAATTACCATTTGGTCTAGTTTATACAGGGGAACCGTAATATGATACAGAAACAACTCAAAGGTATCTGTGCGAAGCAATTCAAACTCAATGACCCACTACATTACATTTCAGGATGATATTTAGGCTATGTAGCAATGAAAGCTATTATTGCAAAACCTTTAAACACAGCTCTGTACAGTATTATTTTTGTCTCTAAAAACCCATTTTTAAATCTTTACATTTTATATATTATGCTGACCTGGGTTTTAGCATCTTAGAATCACTGTCAGGGATATTAATATAGAAGTAGGTACATATAGGGTAATTTAAGGAGACCTGTACTGATTTGCTTTTGTAAAGAATCCATGTAATGTGAACTATGTATGTACTAAGTTTCATTACCGAAGAAGTTCTCTACACTGATCCATGTAAAGACATCTGTGTGAATTACTCTCATTTTGATGTCTCTGCAACATTATAATTTAAGGAGAAAGACTAAAACTGTCTCAAATTGCATACTGACAAAGATTGACTGTTACCACGGTGACATTGCCGGAGGGCATTAACTTCCCAGGATATGTCCCTTAACTTAGTTTTCAGTCGTTAAATTTAATTCCTTCCCAAGTTAGTCTTTGGCAATGTGAGTGTATGACCCTTGCAATCAGATCAGAGTGGTGGGTCTGGAAAAGATGCAGAAAAACTATTTCCCTACATGCAGAAACGAGTGATGGAATGGCTCAAATGGGGACAGAGGTATTGTTGACAGATATCTGCTATGTAAAATGCTACGCATATGGTTATTCAATATCGGTTGTTCTTCCTTTGATACAGATCTTCACTATGTAAACAAGTCTGCCATTAATATACTAAATTTGGTGTATTCTCCATAAGTGTAACATAGGTTGTTCAATGATTTTTTTGATTTGGCAGTGCATTTGTATTCAAAATGATGACTTGCACATCACAGTAGCTGATTTCCTTGAGTTTGCTTTGGCAGTGAGAACCTTAATGGCAGATGTGTGGTGGAAATAGTTGTGAAGACTCATATCAATAGAGATACTGATATATTGAATGAAACTACCCTGCCATGTATGTTCTCCCCTATTTGTCACATGATGCAGGTGTATGCATTAAAAAAAATACACATCTCACAAGGGAAACTGCTTACTAACGGCTGTCTTCTTTACCAAAAATGTTGTGTAGAAATAAATCGTCGACATTGAGATATTTTGTATTGTTTTCCGTAGTTAAATGCATTGTTTCCTTAAATATGAAAAACTGGGCATTATTTTCCCTTTAATTATAAAAATTATTCATTCATTTTTGGCTATTTCACCAATAAACTGGATATTTTTTCAGCAGGCTTTTCACATAGTATTAGAAAAATAGCAGTTGAGTGAAACATCCATTGAAGTAGAGATCCACGGATGTCTACTTTAAAAAAAACAAAAATTAGTGTGTAATAGATCAGTAACTCTCGCCAAGAAGTTTTCTCTTTCTAATGCAACTCTTCATTCATTTGATTCAGTCCAAGATAATGGTGCAGTTGAAATATCCTGAGCTGTCTCGTAAAGAAATGATAATTTAAAAAAATGTTCATGATTGTATACTTAAAATGAAGGCAACCATCATGGAGCCTTTGCTCATATGATTCCTTTCCCCTAATGGCATTTGAATGTGTTTATTAACTAGATGCATTTCTGTCTTCTGCACTACTATCTTGGATGACCTGTATTTCATTTTCAGTACAATTTAAATTACAAAAAAGCTTTAGAAGTTTTTTACCATGTCTGTTTTAGTAACTTAACTGAAATTACACCAGAAACTTATTGTTACAGTAGAAAAGAGGTAACAAATGAGTATGCTTGGTAATTTTTTCTCAGGTTGTGATGATGATTATTCATTTTAGAAATAATTGTGTTGGTGTTTAGACAGTTTTTAGCAACTCGTCGGGGTCTAACATACTTGCTCTCTCAGCATGGAATTCAAGCTCCTTTCACTAGCTATGTATCATTAATTCCTCAATTAGTCCATTATTGTGTCATCCTGTAATCACACATTTCTTTGCTGTACATATTTGCTTCCTATTGTGTTGCTATGAATTCAGAAATAGTAGCATTCAGTTCCTAAATATGTAGGGTATTTTCTTTATGCTCAATACAATGAACTACTTCTCGTCCTATTCAAAAACATATTTCCCTCCCTTGCTTTTCTGTTATTATCTATTATGAAACTGATTGTTGAGTTAAGGTGATGGCGTGGTGACACAATGCATGTACTGGTAGAAGTTTCAAACAATATATTACGAATTCCATTAATTTAGATTTAAACCAATAATTTTTCAATAAAAGCAGCCTAAGAGTATAAAGGCCTGTTTACATATCAATCAGATGTGAGTGTAATTGTTCCCACCAATTTGGTTAATACAACTACATCAACATTCACCAATCAGTTTATTAGGCCTTATTTGTAAATCAAACTGTCATTAATTACCAATAATTTTAGCTCCCTCTGTTAATGTTAAGTACATTGTGGTTGGTTAATTTTACCATTGGCATGTCCATAGTTAGCTTTATTTTCCTTGTAGACCTTGCAAAATGTGTTGAAGCTTTTTTTTCAAATCAAAACAAGTGATGTAGTATAACCATGGTGGCATATTTGCTACATTTTCATCATGTATCCATATTTAATTGGGCACATATATATATTTACATATTTTTAGTGTTCCTAGTAATAAAATTTGGCTTTGGTTGAAACAGAAATCTTAACCTAAAGCCAACAGGGCTTAGTTTAGTATATTACGTCAAATCGATACTCAGTATCTGTGGTGTATTAAGGTTTCTCCTGATGTCATTACCTGTACTTGATAAAATATTTAATTAAAATGTTTATTGTTTTCCTGTGTCATATAGACTAAGTGGAGTGCCTTCTATTGTTTCAGATGCCTGGAATCCCGTATCCATACCCGAGGCTGCCATGAATTAGTTAGGGCTACATGCAAGCCAAGTGCCAAATTTTTATGGAAAAATTTTTAAATATTTGGCATATTTTCTGGCATAAATTTGTGGTCCAATCTACTAATATTTTAGTAATACTTGGCAATACTACTATCTTGTTTTTATATTATTGATCGAAGATGAAATGTCCAACTGCACCTATCATTGTAAAGAATGTTTAATTTTTCAAATGTATATTTTCATGGGGATATAAATATCAGTTAAATTTTTTATATTAAATGAAAGTGCCATTTTCAATAAAATTCTTATTTATAATAAACTTTTTTGATGTAAACAAAGCTAAATAGTGTACATATATATAACCTTTATATGAAATATAATAAAATGATAAATTTGACAGTTTTAAAATCAAACTGAAATGTTGGGTTATCCTTATCTGAAATGCAGAATCTCCAAGGTTACTTATAATGACTCCATATGGAAATATGTATTTTTGTCAGGAACGTGGAAATGTTCCATAGATCACAACTGTGCTATTTTAAAACATGTAGTTTGAAACTGGAATGATTTCCATTTACCTAAATTATTTTCACCATTAAAGACTGGAATAAAAACTTAAATTTTCATGATTATGTTACCTCACTTCCACATCATGATAATGAAAGTAGGGCTAAATAATCAACATCTTTATAAACATGGAAATACAATGAGTAAATATACAAAATCATATGGCCTCTGCTTCAAAATCACAAATTTGCACCATTCAATCTTCACATACGCACCATTCAACAATTTCACAAAGCTTGCAGAACTCACATACTCGAGGCCGATGCTCTTTCCTGACAGCACATATAAGCTGTCTAGTTCAACAACGCACTTGACAAGTAAGGAATACCAAAATGCAAATATTTTTAATTGATAACAGGAAGAAAACTACTCTCATTCACTCTGTTCAGCATATCTCAGTTTTGGATGAAAGACTTCTCGAAAAAGATGAAAGAATGTGAAATGGGTTGTTATCACTTTAAAAATGGCTTAGCACTCTAGTCTCAATGAAGTTCCTTCCTTCATCTTGGCTAACAGAAGAGGAAGGAGTCACTGTGTCAAACGTTGTAGTTAGGTGCTTTCTTGGCCAATGGCCGTAGAAGGGTGCAGCCATGGGCAGCGGATGCCACCACCAGTCGCACAACCAGCTGCAAAGTATCTCGGACAGCCCAGCTCCAGCCAGCAAAACCTAGCAGCCACATCACTGCAACTGCAGCCCATGACTCAAGCAGGCGATATCGTGAGTAATAGACTAGAAGGTAAAACTACAAAATGCACACTAGTAAATCACAAGGAGTAGAAACTAAAAAGATACATTACGATGATTTATAGAAAACATAAACCCTTTGAGTGCGGCATGAAGTGAAATCACGTCATCGTTGTCTTTACGATGGTGCTGATGACGTGATATCACGTCAAGGATACCGTGAGTGTTCCAGATTCCACGAGGGGGCCTAGTGAAAGCTAGAACACTCACGGTACCCATGACGTGATATCACGTCATCAGCACCAGCGTGAAGACAACCATGACGTGATATCCCGTCATACCGCACTCAAAGCGTTAATGGTAAAAAAAAGAAATTTGCAGAACAGATAGCACCAAGGAAAATTATTTTCCTTAAAACATCAAATCACCAGAGTAAACTTAATTGCCAATATTTCCATGACTTTCTCTCCAAGTATGAAAACTATCACTTAGTTCCTGGATAACTCAGTGTTCATCATTTTTTTCATCTGTAAACTAGTAATTTATTAAGGCATTAAAGTCATTCTCTAGTTGGAAGAATCTTATTTTAATAACTCTTAATAAAAATTAAGTAAAGTTCCACTATGCTTTAATGCTGTTTACTGATTTTGACATTATAGCATTTTCAGGACAAACACAAAGAAACATTACATCAGCCTAAAGACAATGGTTAGATATAATAAGCGTGTGTTTTCAAAGGAACCAATGAAAATCGCATTTATGATTCCGCAACTTCTCTTGGAAAAGTGCCTTTTAATACTAAAGACAGCATTACCTCAAGGAAAAAAGGGTATCTAAGCTCTTATGTGTGATGGTGAGCATGTGAGACAAACGGGCCTAAAATTTAAACTCCAATTGGAGAACATATAAGGATTGCTAATCTCAAAGACTTCAAGTCGTATTTTCCCAGCACATCATAGAAACGGGACACAAGTGTGGTATTAATAATATTGATTTTTTACAAGCAATAATAAAGGTTTTAAAGTGGATGTTTTAGAAATCATGAAGTTCTCTCTTTCGCCTGATATTACTAATTTCCATGAAGTGATATAAATTTTTAATGCTCTCCAATTTTGACCAGTTTTAAAATCTGACTTCTTTCTTCGTAACCCTTCCTACCTCTCATGATGTCATCTACATCTGACCTTCCTCCCGCTTCCCTCATTGTTCTCCTCTAAGCCTGTTAACTTCTATTACTCATCCCCTCCTCTCTCACGCTTCCCCTTCCCCACCCCCTCTTACTTGAGTTAGAATAAAAGGTTAGCATTTGTAATTTTTCCTTATGTTTGTCCTGAAAATGATGCTACAAATGTCTAAACCAGTAGACAGCATTAAAACATAGTAGAACTAAATTGTTTTTAGTGAGTTATTCCTTATCGTCGTTCCACAACATAATGCCACAATACATTGGTTTGAATTTTAATTTAATTAAAATCAAAATTCTTCAGCTTCTATAAGAAGAAGTGGAAAAATATGAAAACAGCAAATACTACCCCCAACATGGTATCTGCAGTGGACCTGGGTAGAAGGTAAGGAAATATGGCTTGAAAACAAGGTAAGAATTAGCATAGATACAAATTTGTGATTACAAATACCATCCTTAATGCTGAGAGAATGGGACTAATATATCTGAAATGAGAGGAGTGATGTGTGGAGAGCTTTAAAGGAACGAATTGAAGGATTATGCTCGGTAGAATGGATAAAAAATTGCAACAAGGAGGAGGGTAAAGCCCGTTATACAAGGGGCATGAACTTACAATTTTAAGCTGCATTTTTCCTCAATCTGGTGAGCAATAACCATTGAAGATAGAGCAAGGGCTATTTTTCCATCTCGTGTTCATGCATTCTTGCAATTACATGATGCAATTTGAAATGCACGTTTGTACGTTCATCAGCTAGTGCAATAAGTAAAATAATTGAAGGTAAAATGAGACAAAAGTCCCCAGAGAAAGACCCAGAAATAAGTTCATGGACCAAATAAAGAGGAATGTACATAGGAAGAGATACCAGGAGGTAAGGGAACTAGCATCAGATAGGGAAGGGTGGAGGGCTGCAGTCAACCAATCTTAAGATTGGACGGCCAATGATGCCACCCTTAAAGAGAACAGGGTGATGTGTGTGATTTTACATATTACCTTTAAACTTGGGACTTAAATACTCACTTGAAAACATTGGAGGGTGCCTTCGAGAAGAAAGAGCAAACCATGGACAGGAGAAGGGCCATCATACTCCTGTAATGACAATGGCAAAACTCAATAAGCATAGTTGTAGACATTTTGCATGTGCAGTATCACCATTCAAGGCATTTAACACTTGCCTCAATACTCGATACACTTAGAGCAGATATCCCTCTATACATATCGATGCTCGCCATAAATAGGGTTGATATAACTGATAAAACGGTGCACCAAGACATTGGCTCTAACTTAGCCGAAGGACCAACTGCAAAGATTAAATTAGTGAATCAGAGAACAGCGTAAATGAAGAGCAGGAAATCCATAATAATGGTTAATCTTACCAGTTACAGTGGAAAGGTTTGTTTTGCCGTAGCCGTTTTGCATTGGCTCCACATCTTCGCTAGTTATTACAGCAGGAGGATTAACTTTAATGTCAGCACTTAATTGCGTTAGGTTTACTTTGGTACTCAGTGTTTGGGGTTTATTGTAACGTTGCCTAGTTTTGTGAATAATGTTATCTGAAAAATATATTGAAAATGTAAGTAACGTAAGCATTTAAGGCAGAACAAGGTAACAACAGCGCTCAACATACCGAATTCAATAAATGAATAAGGCCTCCGAGATTCATTAATTTTCCTTTCGTCATATCTCGTCATGAATTCTTTGGCTAATTCATTCAAAAAGCTAAATGCAAGAACTGTTAGATACGAGGACTCACACAGCACTAAATACGATACACCTCCAGTAGTACTGAAACTAAGATAGAAAGGATTACAACTCAAACTACAATGTCCACATTTTAGGAACTGCAATAAGCCACGACGAGACCATAAGGTTAAGAAAGCCTTACAAAACATTGTGTCCATTTAGCTGAAGGTTGCACCTGTCAGGAAATCGAGAAGTTTTCCTGGCTAGTACTTTCATAAGCCTCTTACTTTCCTTCACGTTCTTATTTGCATCGTGATTACAATCGGTAGTGGCGGATAAAGGCATCCCATCCCTGGCTCTCATTATCATAGCATATAAAATCATGATTCTCTCATACCGTACTGTATTAAAATTACTGAAAATAATAATTACACATTGTACACGTCACACTTCACTCCACTACTCTTGAACGAACTCCTGCCGCTAGCGTTCATCAGTTGTTCTACCCAATGTCGATCTTAGAATATTGTAAACACTAGCCCATGCACTGGTTACTCAGGCATGAATGTTTAGTGAAACCCAAAATATCTCAGATTTACAAAATTAAAATCACAAAAATTTTCTTTTCTCTCTAAAACACTCAGCAACCACTTTAAAATTTGTTGAATTACACGATTCAACATTATCACGAATGTTTTTTCACAGTTTGTTTATTATCAAATAATACACTCTAGTTTTATATGTTCGTTGCATTCATCGCTGTTCGGCTGTTCATTGCGTTCATAACGATTCTCTTTTCCACTCTTTTCTACCCATCAGCATCACCCGCCATTTACAAATCGTATTCGACTTCGGAGTGTTTCATTTTCATGCGAAACTATGAAGCAAATGCTAGCAACCATGTTCAAAGGGAAAAGCTGTAGATATTCATAACACCATAAAATACACTATCTACGATAACACAGAAAATCCGGCAAGGGGTGATTTTTGGGGAAAAAAACTAATTATGTGAACGACACTTCGTTCACGACAGCATAAGAAATATCTCCTAAATAAGTAGCTTCAACGTCATTAACAAATTCTTACTTCAAGCATAGCCACTCCTAAGAGTTCCATATTCATATAAAAATGACTCACTAATCAAGGGTAATATTTCAAACGATTATGCAATTATTATTCGCAGGGCTTAACACTTTCAGCCCGAAGGTAAACATTTTAACTTTGCCATGATCCGAAAAATTTTTAAAAGGGATTTTGGCATCAAATTGTTATATTATACCAGTAATGAGCGAAATAAGTCGTAAAATTGAAAACTTTGTGCACTTTTTTCGAATTTTTTTAGCCGTCATCTATAGATGACGCTCGGATCTGGGGGAAGTAAAAAGCTCCGGCGCACATAGCATTTGTACGTAAATCGTTCACGGCAACTTTTTCAAACCTATTTTTCGAAATATACTTTATTCTTTCTTTCTGGAAATGTTTTATCATTTGAAGGGATATAAATTATAAGACTTTGTATTAAATTTTTTAAACTAAATTCGTTTGTTTTATTTTTCTAATTTATCTATTAGGCCATTTTTATTACAATACAATTCATGTTACCGACCTCTAATGATATAAATCTGATGTTAATACTTCCTTGTTAATTTTAATCCATGAGTATGCAATTTCTGCCTTCAGGAGGGTTGTTAGAAAATCGCTACTATTCCATTCTTCTTAATGAGAGCTTCAAGTGCGTGCGTCAAGTTTAGGTTGGCTAGGGTGAGTAGCTGCGCGGTTTATGACTGGTGGTTCCTCTAATTATCCTAAATAGCGAACGAAAACTTGTTTGAGAATGAAGAACGTGGTTTATTTCGAACACGCGTCAAGTGCGCATCCCCCCCACCCTTCCTTACAGTTGACCACTTCCACACGCCTCCCGTCACACACTCGTGGAAAACTGAAATTGCTCTTCCACGCCGCTGAAAGCGGGTTTCTTTGAACTAGAACTCTTCCGCGGAGTCATACACTACGTTTACCAATCACACTCAGATCGATTTGGCCGGTTTAGCTCGGTATGGTAAATGCAAAGGGCTAGCGAGATCAATATGAGAAGCGGGCTACCTCGGCCCGCTTTCTCTGCCAGTCTGAGATTTCAAATCGCTATGAACCGATTCAAATCGATATTTCATTGGTAAACCAGGCGATCCGAGTCGGCTGGCTGAGAATGTTCAGATCGGTCCGAAATCATATCGACCTGAGTTCGATTGGTAAACGAAGTGATAGAGACATTGGTGAAGGCTTTTCAGGCTTCCTTCGGCGTGGTTCCATTGTCGTAGGCATTATCTTTCTATGGAAAAGGGTCAGTAAATGCTACTCGAAAGCCCCCTGCCTAAGGACGGAGACAGGGGCTCTTTTGGGGCAAAACGGAACTTGTTTGCAGCCGAAGAGCAAGGCTTTCCACCCCCAACTCCCTTTCATTCTGGTATGAGGTCTTTCCTCATCCAGTTTGAGATACCTGGCCGACGATCCCAAACAAGCAAACATACGTAACGAATATCGATTATTGAAACACACACTATCTAGCAAGAAACAGAAATGCTAGCAGTGCTCAACGATGTAGTTTATCAATGATAGTGTATCCGAAAAATATAATAGTCGGTACGAATGTAGCGAAGAGTAAAAAAGTTAGGAAAACACTTTACAGAATATTCATAATACTTATGATTACAAATTATATAATATATTATATATTTGCACATAATAGCATTCCTATGCAAGATATTAGGATTGAGAGGAGATAAACGGTGGTAGTCTTGGAAGCAAGTACCTAAGCAGAGGCCAGGTTCTATGGGGCAAATGGTTCTTTTTACCCAGCTTTGAGCACTGCCTGCACCGTTTTTGGACCCTTCTATCATTCCTCTTTTCGCAATCTTTCGGAAAATATGAATCTATGGCTATCATGGAAGGGCCCCATGATACGGGCAAACTCACCCTCGTTTGGCCTTTGGCGAGGGCATCTATGATGGACAACCTGCATGACATGCAAGCTCTGTTTTTGCGAACTAAACTTCTGATACCGGAGATAGTAGTTCAGAAGCATTATATGCATCATATGAATCCCTAATCTCCTGTACCATTTGAAAGTTTTGTGACCATAGGGATAGTATGCCATGAGTTGATCGACACGGTCAATGCCCCCCCCCCCATACATCTGCTGTATACGGCAACAGCCTTTGGCTTTTGGACAATGTTACCCCTGGCCGAGGTAACATCGACCAATTCATTCCCGAATTCAATGCAAAGTAAGAGGACAACCCGTTGGTCTTTCCACTTCATGACATTTATTCCTGCGTCGGTACTCATGTACATTGTCACACGTGGTTTTCATTTAGCCTGGATTACCTCCGGTGGGATTACACCACTGAATCTCCCCTCTTCCCTCTCTCCCCTTTGGCTGGCATCACAGGAGAAATGAAATCAAATAGTTTTTATTATAATTATTTTTATTGAATTCGTAGCATAGGTACATGAAATATTTTAGCCAAAAATAAAATACCTAAAAATGCCGGAGATGCACTTCTCTGAGTCGAAGTTGAGCGAACACGGGGGGAGCGCATCCTTCTAATTAAAAAAATGAATATAAAATCCCTCAGAAAAGGCTGTATTATTATTTACTATTCCAAATTCGAAGTAAAAGTTACCGCTCTATTTTTAAATTAATAAATATAACATTCCTTTGTATAATATAAATATGACTGAAAATATGAGTGAAAATTCAATAGAAACCCAAAACTTACTCGTACCTTGCAATTCCTTTCCAAGATGGCGCCGTTTCCACTTCTGCAGAATGGATGAATTTCTTTTCAGCCAAAATGTTTTTTCTCGATATATTGCAACACAGGACGATAGGAAAAGAATATGTCAATAAAAATATCAAGAAGTAGCGGTAGACAACATATTAATGACAGCATAAACAAAAGTAAGTAAAATTTGCCTTGCAAAAATATTGACGTATTTTGCGAAGCAGCCGGGACCAATTGAAAGGTCGGAACCAGAACCGAAGGGTGCAGTGCAATGTCTGAAAAGGAAATGCGACTACCGTGAAGATCCGAGACCGCTAAGCATAGGGAAAGCAAAGAACGAGACACTCAAGGCCACCACTGCCAGGCGTAGCTGCCCGTCATCTATTGATGACGATCGGTCTCAAAGTGTTAATTTCTAAGTTTAGCAGTATCGGAGCACAGAATCACCACCGGTTATAATACCACTCAACTAGAAAGAATGAGCTGAGGAAAGGTGAAAGTACCGGAGTAGCGTTCCAGACCGCTCCAATTGAAATTTAACTCTACTTACAAACCATATGCGGGTGCAAGTTGTATGTTTACATAGTATTCGGGATCGACAGTGGCAGCAGTGAGTACTCACTTTTCCAAGGAGAATAAAAAATCAAAACATCATGCTTTGAATTACTCTATATAATTCATGCACTTCGCAAGCAAAACAGCCGCGGAATCGAGCTCCGCTTGGGTTGAGTGACCTCCGCGAATCGGAAAATTTTTGGCTTTTCACAACATGGTTTTCACGACAGATTTTTGTGTTCGTTCTGCGCTAATAATTATTGTAAGGGGAAATTTTTGAAATCATGAAAATTAAATAGGTTGTAGGCCAAAACTAAACAGTTCTTTGTGCTACATTGCTACAATGGTGGTAGCTACAATAGCGGTTCAGAGGTAATCGAATCCCGTAGCATATAACCACAATGGTTTTTGAATGTTCAAAACCATAAATATGGACCTATTGATGCAGAATTTCGATTTATCTCTTATCTTCATACTCATTTGGGTGTTGCCAGCTCAGAATTCGTGGTGAAATTTAGGAACTATCACTGAGGGAGTGCATCTTCGGCCCAAGAAGTGCGAGCTTTGCCTCGATCCATGAATGGTTACCCAACGAACCAAAGTGAAAGTAAATAGGGCAATGATATTTGACGGGCTATTCTTATCACATGAGTATTTAATGAACGCTTTGGTCATTTTTGCACTCCTTAATCATTCCTCATCCTCAGGAGTAGATTATGTAGGTGCCCTCAATAGCAACGATTAATTACACCATCAATCTCTATCCTTCCACCTGAGGATTCATTTGGATCTGATATCCTAATCAACCATTTCGACGCGTTTATAATCTGCCAGGTGCCGAATTCGGCACCCTATGACGCCGCTCCAGGCGCTATTACGATAATTACAACGCCTCATAGCCAGAAATTTCGCAATTAAAACAACATTAAACTCCAATATACCCTATAATGCTGGATTTGCGCTGCTTCAATGTTATAATTTTATTTTTTTAGCTTCAATGACGATAGTGAAGTCAGCTCCTCACCAGATCGTGATTCGCCGTGCATGGGAATATTATTGGGCAGTCTGAGGACCTAATTGAGAATAAGGAGAGCAATCGATTCTCATTCCGAGCACTTTGTTTCAAATTCTGGCAGCGGCGGCGATATTATATTGGAATTCCCATCCCTAGTAAGGTGTCTCGCCGAGGGTACTTCAGAATGTGGTACAAGGCTGAGTTGTTTTTCCACTTTTTTCTAGGAGCGAAATGTAATACCCCGCAAAAGTGGCTCACCACATGGGCATTACAGATATTATTTTTTTAATCGAATAATATCTCCTGTGGGAATTTTCACTCCTAAGTTTCGAAATTTCGACTGAAAATACCAAATTTTATTTTGTTAGCTCCAATGACGATGGTGAAGTCAGCTCCTTTATTTTTTTGTAATTGTTATTAATTTTAGTTCGGTTAAAGCGACCATATTTTTCGGTAAGGAGAGTTCACTTGCGATGAAAACTCATTAAAGCCTCAATATACCAGTTATATGCCCCTGGAGGATCACGGATGCCTCCTCTGGTGCCAGAAATTGGGCAAATTCAGTGTAGTTAAGTGGCTGTGCAGCTCCTCGCTCACCTGGCCAGCGGCGCTTACCGAGCGATCGAGTGCCTCAGGTCCTTACTGGGTTTTGTGAGCTCTTCTGGACTGTGATAAGGTTTGTCACATATTAATGGTTTAACAATCCCCCACCCGACGTCCTCTTCACAACTGCAGCGACCCTCCTTCCCCGCTCTGCATCACTCTCAGCCTCATACTCATAAAACATACCATGCCTCGCAGGCTGAGCCGTCAAGCTTTACGCCTGACGCTTTCGCTTTGGCTTTCCACGCTATCACATGCTTGCATAGCTATAAATCACTCTCATCTCATTTCTCTTCTTTTGTTCGCCATTTCCTTGGATCTTAGGCGCAACGCTATCAGACCGCCTGAGTATCGCAATTTCCCCCGTGCGTGCCGAAATTGATGAGGATTTTCAAAGTCGAGGAAGAGAAAAGAAAAGATCGGCGTAAGTGTAAAGAGCGTGGCTATTTACGGGTGGGAATCATTATTATTGCTGAAAAAGGATGAGCGATCAACGGAGGAATTTATTATGTGGATTCGGAGAAGAATGCGGAGAGTGAGTTATTTAGCGAGGAAGACGATTGGGGAAGCGTGTGGTATTGGCTGGAGAGGAAAGAAAGTTACGGAGATTCGGAGAAGGGAGAAAAAATGATGGAAGTTAGGATTGATGACTAGTGAAAAACCTCCCAATCTAAGAAGACCTAGAGATGAAGTATCTTTTCACTTCCTAACCGTTTAATGAGAGAGCATCACGTCATGTAACTGTAGACTGAGAACCGAAATAATAACCATATTGAGTCTCCCAGCTCTTTCCTTACCTGCCTTTGGATAGCACGACGGAATTGAAAAATTAGCGGATGTATAGCGAAAATATCCACCACCTCTTTGGAATTTAAGGCAAATAACTCTTGATATACATACTGGTTACTCAGTGATAAAGGTGCGAATGACCTCAGTCATCGAAGCACCCTATTCACCTAAATACTACTACTCAGTGATATGGATTCCACCATACTTTTCACCAGGAATGCGAATTATTATTAATTTAAACAAGTAAAAAAATATATGTGAGGAGAAAACACTTATAGAAGCAAACACATGCTGATTTCTAGTGAGTGATCGATGGAAAACATCGTACAATTGTAAAATTGGCGAGTCAGCTTTCAAGCGCTAAAAGAAAAATCGGGGTGAACAAAAATGGCAGACAGGCCACGCCAACGTTAGAGGTTACAGCTTCTAGCGTGGGCCACCATAGCAAGCGCCCTCTCCATCTACCTCATGGATCAGCCGAAAATAATTGTCTCTCCTTGAGGAGGACGCCAGGATTAATTTTTCGGGAGACACCAGCCCTGTGGAGGGTTTTATTTTTACACACATTTCATCACGTCTGGTGAAGAGGAGATTAAATGAAAAAAATGGCTAATCCATCAGTAGGCATAAAATAAAAGCAAGTCTTATGGCTACAAACTACGTCGCACGGTGGTTCGAATCGGGGAAAAGGCGTACCAAAGTTCCATTATTTACAGAAATGGAACCCTTTAAAATTAATACGACCTATGCTAAACTGATTTATGTCATGAGGTCCAGTGAAGTACGCTCAAATACGTGATACTACTAATGAGTGCTTTATCCTCATATTTTCGGTAAGTAAAGTAAGTAAATTTATTGATTTCAACAACAACAACTTGAAACATTTCAACCACACGAAAGCAAGTGTGCTGAGGCAACCCTCATCAAAAACATATACTTTCACAACAGAAAATATGATGAGGTACATAATATTTTAAATAATCATCTGATGCATCATAAAAAAAGTCATAGAATTAGGTAATAATACAATAATGATAGTGACATTACCTTTTCAAAGTACATGATTGCTACCGTTGAAGTGCATGGTTGATACCGGTTTTGATTCTAAAATGAAACGAGATTCTGCCTCCCAGTAACTCGGATGCTCTTTGAGAATCCGCGATCGACAGCCGTAGAATGCGCTAAAATAGTGGGTTCCGCGTTGAGACCGAAATAGGGTAAGCGAGGAAGAAAAAAAAAACTCGGTGGAAATGACATTCTTTGAGTCAGTCCCTTACATAGGTATTGGATACGGTGCGGGTATTGGGACATTATGGGGCACATTTAAAACGCAAGCGCGAAGTGGGAAAGTATGATTAACCTATTTGCAGCAAAAACATCTTCGTTGGCTGAAATCGATAACAATTATCTTCGCTTGGTTGGTCATTTCGGGAAGCGACAGACCACTGAGGTCATTTGTGACTCTTAAGAATAAGGTAGCTTGGTATGGGAAGTAGTATATGGAGGGCAAGAGAAAGGCGGAGAGAAACCCGGCGACGGCATTAGCCTATTGTTTGTACTCTCAGCGAAAGGCGACGAGAGGGACCACGGTTTAACTGCTAAGTGGCATGCGTGACGGCAGGTCATTTTGGAAAATTAATGTACGCTTTTCAAATTCCTCGGAACGGAAGTCGGAACCATAGGAGGGAAGGTGGGAACGAATCTTTTCCTAACCCGAACCGAAATCGGAGCGGTTCCTCTTTTGTTCCTCTGGGCTTCTGTTCAAAATACTTTCCTTCCTATGATCTTCCGTTCAAAATATTTTCGTTCCTATGGGCTTCTGTTCAACATATTTTCGTTTCACTTTTGTTCCGCAACCGCTTTCGTTCCGCGACTTTTGTTCCTACTATATGTTCGGTTCCGTGAACCGAAACTTTATCTCAACCCACTCTGAACCGTTCTGGAATCATGACTTTAGTTTTGTTCAACATCCCTGGTTTAACATCCCATTCGACGCACAGAATAGCGCGCTTGAAGAACCCTCCGAATGACCCCAAACTTGGGATCTTGATTCCACTGAAATATACCTGCTCTTTCCGAAATTTGAATCCAGGCCCTTGGGTTGGAAAGCGAGTAATATGACTACCACATCAACCGATCACTACTTATTCCCCCTCAGTTCGTTTTTCTCAGGAATCATTTTATCTTCAAGCCAAAATGTTGCGCGACACGATTAATGTGGCCACTTCTTTCATATTTTCATTTTGAAAGAGCATTTCAGAAGGAAAACCGTGTTTTGAAGAAAGTTTTTAAATTTATTTTAATCAATTGTGGACATGTCTCATATTCTACTCACTGCTTTAACTCCTTTCCGACAGTGACGTAGCTATGAGGGTTTGGGAGTGGAGGGAGCGCATCCCACTGGCGGAATTTTTTGGCATAAAGAATTTCTAACCCCTTTATGTTAATAAAAGAATAATAATCAAATTTCGAGGCATTTCGCAATTACAGAAATTATATGTTTGCCCGATTCTATCGAACAAATGAATGGAATTTCATTGAAAAAAGTACTATCATTAGTTGTGATTTCAGCCACGGAGCATGGAATGATTAGGTATATAAATGTTTCTTTCGTATATTTTGAATTTTAACTGACAGAATTTAATAACAGACAAAACTTCTTAAAATATTAAACTTGAATTTGAATAGGTTTTGTGATATGATTGATTGGATTGGATATTTGGGGAGGCGACCGACGACTAAGGTCATTTGCGCATTAGGGTATAGGTAAGGGAGGAAGGGTGGATAGAAACCTGGCGTCGGCATTAGCCTGCTCTTAACGAAAGGCGCCAAGGGGACCACGGCTTTGCGTCTCATCCGACAGACGGAGTACTCCCCTTGAAGTGCCCCCCACAAGACACTCAAGTAGGGATCGGGTTCCTCTGACAAACATTTCACATGATATGATTCACATAATATGATATGAATTTCACAAAATGATCAATAAGTATGATCAATATAAACTGCAGCTGCGCTCTCCCGGCAAAACACTAGGAATGGTTACCTTATTCAATTAAATTGAATATGGCGTGAAGATACATCTATAGTCAAGAAACGAAGGATGAATAGTGAAAATTATAGAATCAAAAGTTGACAGCAGTTTTTACAATACCTTGAATTACTAGCTCTGCATGTGTGCATATAACACTGCTTATATATATATATATAATTTTTGCCACGTTCGTGGAATCTTCGCAAGAACTTTATATATATATATATATATATATATATATATATATATATATATATATATATATATATATATATATATATATATATATATATATATAATATAATATAGCTATGCATAGTGGCATATAACACTGCCTCTGCTTGGACTCTAAAAAGATGAAGTTTTTATGTCGCCAGTTGGTTAAATGGCTCGTTGAGATGACGAGCTAAAGCAGTCAGGCCGTAATCACAAGTTAGTATCATCAAAGAAGAAGACATCATTCATCATCATGGCGAGCCAAAGTTTCATGATTTGAGAGCCAAGAGAAAGGAGTGCTCATAGTTTGACACAGGGATAGAGTCGTTTCTTTTCCAAACATTATTCCTCATCATGAGAAATAAATTTTTAAACTATAAAAATCCTCAATTCAATAAATATCGTGGAGAATTTCTGGGTACTTTTATGGGGCAGTAATTTTAAGCTGTTACTGGATTTTATAGGATTTAAATAACCGTTTGGTGCCTTGATTAAGTTCTGAACGATTTAAACCTGTATCCGAATCCTCAATTGATCTCTCTTCAGTCGGCCCATCGATTTTTATTCCTGGCGTAAAATATAGTAGTTCTTAATGGAAAAGCTACAGAATTGAATGCACGTAAAACTGTGTATTCTACAAGAGGCGTAGTTATTACGTTATTAATTTTATTAAGTATACCAAATACCTCATTTTACTCCGCCAACGTAGCCAGAATCATGGCGGCCAGTTATGGGTGAAAATATAGAAGTATATAATAATTTTATCATTGTAATTTCATTTGTGAGAAGGCGATTGTGTCAGGCGTTATGACTCGCGCGAAAGAGTGAAGCATCAACGGGAGAGGGGGTAGAGGTCTCTCCCCGAAAATGCCCTTAAAACAAATTCTCTCCACAAATTCGAGTGAGAAACAGGAGGTTCTCGGGAAACAAACAAATATATTGAATAAACCACAAATAAAATAAATAAGTTTCACCAGCTTAAGAATTACAACCAAAATATTGCAAGGTCAGCCAACTTGTGTACTGACGTCTAAAGCTCAACAATCAATCACCAATTTTCACGAAGTGCTGGACAAACAGCTCGCCCATGTGCGCTCACACCATGGCGATCCCCAGCAAAAGAGAGCGAGGAGTCAGCTGCGCCGTAGGAGGGGAGGTTTTTTGGCAAGTTGGATAGTGGAATGGGTGAGCTAGGGAGGCGATTGATAGCCTCGGAGGGAACTTTTCGGCAAGTTCAAAGAGTGGAATTTTGCGAGGGGGTGAATGGAACACAGGCGATTAGTAGCCTTGGAGGGAAGTTAGTAGTTGAGTACACACATGCTGTGTAGGATTTCAATTGGAGCTATGGAACTGTTTTTCGTCTCCAATCGCGGAATACACGATTTTGCCTTTGTGCCTTGATTTTATGCCTTAGAACCATGCCTTAGAACGTCCTCGTAGTCTTCCGGCGCTAACTGCTATTTAAATGAGAGAGGACCTGGCGAGGGAAAGGTTGCGGACGAAGGTTGCAGGACGAAGGTTTGCAGTAGAAGCTGCTGGCAGGAAACGCTGAGTCAAGATATCGATGGATGTC
Source organism: Ceriagrion tenellum (assembly GCA_963169105.1). Lineage (NCBI taxonomy): Eukaryota > Metazoa > Arthropoda > Insecta > Odonata > Coenagrionidae > Ceriagrion > Ceriagrion tenellum. Next base: position 55,498,103 of record OY720636.1, on the reverse strand, counting down.
TCGAGATCGATGTCTCGATATCGTTGGCTCACAGATATCGTTAGCGAAACAGTATCGGAGCGCACCTCGGGCAAGTCCTTCGGCTAGGTCCGGAGGGTATACAGTCTGTAAAGGGGAGACTATCCAAAGAGGGGAAACTGAACAAAAGTGGGGGGGGGGCTGAAAAAATGCCACAAGAGGTAAGAATGAAGTTCTGTAGATGCCAATATTTGAATGAAAAACTACAGTAATTGCGCACATCCCCTGATATATTAAGTAAATTAAAACGTGTGTTTCAATGCCACATTGAGATTATTTTAAATTTATCCATTTAAACTTTTCCAAAATTTTCATTATTTTAGTTTATTCATTTATTTTTATTTCACTTACTCATGGACAAGCTCTTACACCATATCTCTTAATAGTTTAAGTCACGTGCACATACACTTTTGAACACACAGTAATGGGTGGTCAAAAATCGTTTCTGCCCATTCGGATTCTCATTTCGTAAAGCTGAGCCTCCTCAAGCGGCGTACGTGTCTGTTGACTCCCAATAGTAAATCAAACTTTTTGCTGGGGGTTTCTCAAAATAATGGTGTCAGACATCGTGTACCTGACCGATATAGACACTTGAACGGTAGGTGCACAGAATCCGCCCAGCAAAAGAGTGCGTTTAACGGGTTGTTGGCGACAGAATATGGAAATGAGAGAATAAAAATTAGTGCTTGTCAAACTGTCCAACGAGGAAAAATATGGGCATGAAACTATAAGGAGGAAAAGGATTAAAACATTCCATCAATTATGCTAAACTAAAACATTCTTGGGGTTAGTTAACATCAAAGTTAAATGAATTGATCGTATCCCAACGCATGTTTAAGGATAGAACCATTAACATCTAATCGAAAGAAAAATCAAGAATGAAATAATAATTTTGGCTTATCTTATACTGAGAGAAGGAAATGCGAGATTTAAACGTTCAAATTGAATGATCAATATAATTCACACAGAATTATGTAGGTACACACATTGTCATAACTGGCAACATCGACGAACATATATTTTTTCCATTACTTTCCTTCGATGCACCATTCACGTATTGGCCGCAGGAAATGTAAATTTTAAAAAACATTTAAAAAGTAAAATTGGAACACTTTGAGGCCCAAGTTTCCGAGCTCCCCAAATGTATGTATGTATAGATAAAAGAATCATTTTTCGACCGTGTGACTTTTTCCACCCTCACTTCGTTAAACAGGAAACTCTCTTTTGCTTCCATGGGTTTAAAACTTGAGGTGGCAATAAGAGCCGCTGTAGTTTGACCCATCTGCACAGGCTCCCGAGTGAGGAGTGTGAAATGAATCAGCGGCGGAACCATCTGGGTTTGCGGGCACGGCCCCTCCCCCCAATACCTCCAACAAATCCCCCTGCCTTCGCCCCCGCCTCCTGTCCCCTGCACGCCCCCATACTTTGTGTCCACCCCACAAGTTCGGAGCGCACGGCTGGCATTTCCCTCTGTGACCACACAGGGTACGCATGGGCTTCCTCATTCGTGTCCCTCAGGGCTCACATCTACTTTAAGATACCCTGCTACTTACATTGTGATTGCACCCATACTCGAGAACGTTACAACACTACTCATCGCCAAGGAGAGGCGCGGTTTCAGCTCGCTCAGCTGCTTCCACACTCGTGACCCGGTGGGATCACAACTACTCTGAGACACCCAGCTTCTTACATTGTGATTAAATCAATCCTAGCTGACGTCAAGGAATCATTCGCCACCCAGAAGTGGAGCGGTTGCAGCTCTGAAACCTCGTGTCTCTTCCAGATACATAGGTTTTCGTGTGATTTTGGGTGGGATATTGCTCGGAAGACTGGTGGTTGTTGTGAAGAACGTCTACAGAAATATTCACCTTCGAGTCGCCACTGACTTCATTGAAGAGATGGACGGATTTGATCGCAGAGAGAGCGGTGAGGAGCAGAGGTTCTACATGAGTGAGAGGGAAGTGTATGCGAGTACAGAGGATGCATCCAGCCCCGGAGGCTGCGCAAGTGGATCCAACAACATCCCTATCAGGCACCGGAACCAGGCCAACGCCCGGGAGCGCGACCGCACGTACAGGTGGGTAAACTATAATTAAGGAATATTCACGAGGACCTTAAAGAAAACTGGAGAGCGATCTTCGATTGCAGTTAATTCACGAAGACAAATTAATTATTAGAGAGTCTTAGGAAACCAACATGTCGCTTGTCCCAAATTACTCAGCTTCCGTGATTCCATACCTGCTATTAGATATTTTATTACCAAGAGTTATAATTATTTTATTATAAATTAATAAATATATCAATCATTTTTACGAAGAGAGATAGCGAATTTACCTCATTTGTTTATGATAAAAAATAACTATAGCTTCCACCTGTCGTATTTTGCTAAATGTAAACAGACGCGCTTATCATAAATCCTGGAATGCAGCAATGCCCGTAACCATGGTGATAATCTTGAAAGAAAAAGCGATAGAGGCAATAGAGTTGGATCTAATGTCGCATATTATGTTATATGGAAGTCGGGTGATAGAAAACCTCTAGCGCAATTTACTCGAAGTGTCGTTGTCTTCAATCTTTTATCACACCTCAAAGTTGTAAAATACAACGCTGGATCCCGATTGATCCCCATGGCTCAAGTTTGGTCAAGCTCAGGGATCAGACGTAACCCTTTGAATTTTTCGTGCAAAATCTGTTTTAGCCAATTTTTGCACCGAAAACCTTTAAAATGTGTTGTCTCAACAAAATCGTTCATGCCGCTTCCGAAATAAAATTTATATTCATCCTAAAATTACTTGGCACGCAGTTCAGTAAAATGATACGTCAGTGATTAGAAGAACGGGTAGGTGCGGTGACTATAGGACTGGATTCACATCCCTATGTTCCGGATTTGGGACACAGTAATTCTGAGGATTCCTCAAAGGAATCAACTCTCAAATGAGATTCTCAACTCGTATGTCTTGTGGGGCATCCTGTGTAACATACCGTAGGTATGATGCGACGTGAAACTTCTGCCCCCAGGCGGCTTTTCGTTATGAGCATGCTAATGCCCACGCCAGATCTCTCTCCATCCTTCCTCACTTATGAAATTATACGAGGGGTGTTTTTTTTAAGTAAGTACTGTTTTGAAATAAAAAAAACAAGTATACTTTTCGTAACAATTATATTTTTACATGAAAACTTGTACCTTAATCCACTTTTCCACATAATTTCCACTAATATTAAGGCACTTATCATCGTAGAACTATCTTTTGAATCCCTCCCTCATAGAAGTCTGCCGCCTGATTTGAGAACCACTGCAACACGGTCGTTTTGATCTCATCATCGTCATCGTGGCGCTGACCACCCAATTGCATCTTCAAATGCAGATACAGGTGGTAGTCATTGGGCGCTAGATCGGGACAGTGCGGAGGATGATCTAGTTGTTCCCAGCCAAATGATCCGATGAGATCTTGAGTTTGATTAGCCATGTGTGGACGGGCATTGTCATGGAGCAAAACGACCCCTTTACTCGGCACGCCACGCCTTTTGTTTTGGATTCTCTAAAAGCTCTAACCCATTTCCGTACCATTCCATCGCTCATAATGTTCTTTCCATAATCTTCGCTGATCTGAAGATGAATTTCAGCCGCTTTCACGCCTTTAGCACTAAGAATACGAATTACAGCGCGTACTTTACAGTCGGCGGGATTCTCAATCGGCGGAGGTATTTTAAATGCTCACAAACAAACGTAAACACCGTCGAATATTTCCGTAATGGTGTCTGTGGCTTCCTAACAGATGTAGGTACCTACATGGAACTTATGCGCCACATACCAAACGCTGCACAGAAGTGGCCGAATTTCAAAACGGTACTTACTTAAAAAACATGCCTCGTATTCATCCACCATCAGTAAATAACAGATTTTAAAAATCTTAATGATAAAACTTATGAAAACGTCTGAAGAAAAAGCTGTGGCCTGATAATCTCCATTAATAGTCCATTCATTGTGAAACGTCATGCACTTACATGCTTATGTGACATTAAAATATATTGTAAAACAAGTTGTAAGTATTCTCCTGAGAGATTATGCAAGACTAAGCCAACCGCCTAAATATTTTACTTTTTTTAGTGCCTCACATGTTTCATTCCTTCAGGTAAAATATTAAACATTTTCGGTCATGTATACAGAAATTGTTGTTCAGATACATTGAAATTTGACCCAATGAATTACACTTCTCTCTTTATTGGTGCTAAAATAAACCTTTACTTAGCAACACGCTCACATATCTGGCGCCTATGACGTCAGCTCTTGGTCACCTCTTCAGATAATCAATCCAACGATCATTATGTAGGGCAGTGTTCGCCAATGATTCATTCGCCAGAGCTGGTATTTCACCGATTTTTTCGCGCATTGGTATAGCTCCCCTGTGTCGGACTCTCTCATGTAATTTTTGCAGCTAGACCCGCAAGAAATATAATAGAGGAGCGGCATGATACAAGTAACAAATAAATATTATGCGGAAAGTTTGGAAAGTTACTCTTTTAAAAATTATGTGTTGCTGAGTTAATTGTGCAGCAATGAAAATTTTGAATTGTGTATATTTTAATTTCATCCACGCATACCTTGTGATTTTTGCATGTTAATATGATAGAGACTGCCGTTTATTCGAAAATAAAAAAATGTTAATTGAGTAGACATGTTATTGTTTCATAATATTGCCAAGATTTTTCTCTATAAGATCTTGCGCCGATACAATTTGATTGACTTCTGTCTCTTCAACCTAGGAGAAGTAAGGTCTTTCCGTTGATTTATTCAAATATTTGCCCTTACTGATTCAAAGATACAATACTCCGAAACAATATCGAACAAAAAATTCATGATTCACTCTTAAAATTTCAGATTTAATATGAGTACTAATAGTAATCCTAATCGTAATAATGTCATCAAATAGGGCGAAAGAGTAGTGGACAGAGTGATATCAAGCTATCGTTGAACTTAAAATTTCATACCACGATCGTAGTTCCGCGAAATCCGCACTTGTAAACTATCCTCACTTTTTTGTGCGTATTTCATCCTTTATTCGAAGAGAGGCGATCGTTTTGGTCAAGTATTTAAGTATTACGGAAAATATATTAACCAATACCGTTAAGGCTTTATATTTTTTTTTGCCTTTAGCGCAAAACTAGGTTTGCTGTAAATTCAAGGAATCCTATATTTTTAATGATAGCAATTCTTATGACGTCATTCGCTGTCTAATCTCATACATCCGAGGAGTCTCTGTGCAATAATATAAGACTAAAAGTATAAATTTCCCTTAGGTAATTAAAATGAAGCTTTTATCTAGATATTTATGTTAGGCCCAGTACAAAGCTAATATTGACAAGCTGTTCGTAAAAAGAAAAAAAAACCGTTGACAATAATAGTCAGAATGAAGTTTTAACATTATAAACCTCATCTGAAGATTTTCAAATGAAGAAATATTTATTTCGAAATTGGTGATGCCCAAGCAATGCCGATTTGTTTCATGACGATTGAGGAACTATTACTCATATTCTGTCACCAGAACTGATGTCGAGTTAATAGTAAAAATGAACCGGTAGAAAATGAATCCGTTAGTCTGCATTACTATTGCCCCATTACAGATTAATCGATTTCTCTCTTGAACCTTTCCATTTTTACAAAATTCCTTTTGCACTTCGTTTTCCTCATTCCACGCGGCCTTTTTCGGCACATTTACTGCAAAGTCGCTTCATCGTTATAAATCATCGATCTAATGGTTGCAATCGCTACATAAATATGATGGAGATTGGCTGGTTTGAATGGGTTTCATTAACGACTTAAAATCAATTTTCCCCCTAAAGGGAACACGAGAGAAAAACCACGGAGGGAAGAGTCGCACACCTCGAACTGAAATTTGAATGACCGAGGCAGCCTATTTCACGTCAGCAAGAATTTCTTTCAGTTATACTTTTACTCATAATTTCATAGGGTGGTTCACTAGATTAAAATGTATTACTGTTTTTTTCATTCTTCTGGTAGCTACAAGAGCGTTCTCTAAGTTTTTAGTTTTCATTTCCTCCGATATTTAATTTTTGGACAAAATCAAATGAGAAATGCCTTAAGGTGCACTATTGCACCAATAAAATAAACAGTTAATACAAGAACCATGGCAATTATATCATCAAAATTATAATGCAAAACAAATGAAATTTAAATTTCATTTGTTTTGCATTGTCTCATCCTACAAAACCTATCACCGCGGTATCGAGCAATGATCCTCAATGGATGGTTTGATTAAAAATAATTAATATATAAGTATTAATGAAGAATTATCACAATTATCAAAGCAAATTATTACCCCCTAAACGGTTAGCACACATATCCATATTTGTTAATTCTACCGTTCCACTCCAAAGTAAAGTGCAACCCGCTCACGCCCTTTCGTTTCCAATGAACTGATGTAGCTCACGCATTACACAAGATTCCGGTTTATATAAAATGAACCAACGATGGGTCTAATATCTTGGGCAAACTAATCAATTCCAGGACGGCAGGAAGGGAAAATAATTAATTGCGCCAAAAGAAACCTCTTCTTAAAATTCATTAAAAATTATTCTTTTAAATACCCTTCATCTCCATTGATTCAACTACCGTCGAAACGTCTAAACCCTCTAGACTCCAATAAAATCCATTAATCGCTCCCAGCACCCAAGAATAGTCTCAAGGATGTTTCTACCATAATCTCTTCGCAATTCTTAAGAAGACCGAGATCTTAAGAAGTCCGACAGCGTAGATCATATCGCACTCTGAACCCATTTCAGGGAGACCAACGCCACGAGAGTTTAACTTATTCGTCAGAGTCGGAATAGCAACCCGTTAGGACAATAACCGTCGGGTTGGTTGTGGAGAACTGATCAAACAAAGATGATTAAGACGATCTGAGATCTATTTGAACAATTAAAAAAACATTCGGCATGAAACCTTTGACTAGTTGGTTGTTCGAAGAGACGAAAACTGTTGTATCCATTATTAAAGATAAGTGATTGTAACGGCAAGGGAGGGTATTGGAAGGCATGAAAGATTTCTGCTAATATATTTTGGCACCAATACTTGATATAAAGATTAACTCTGTACATATTTGTTTATCTCTAAGGAAGTCAAGTTGTATCAAAAATCAACCAGGGAATATCGATCGAGAAAATCTAGGCATTTTAGAATGTACTAAAGGTTTTTCACATGGAAATTTTGTACGCATCACTTGATCATAAATACACGAGGCAAATAAATCATCGAACTCAAGTGGAATAGCAATAAGTTTTTCTGTGAAAAGTTCAATCGCGACTTTGAGAATGAGCGAGTAGTTAGTACAGCTGGGCGTTGGAATTGGGCAACTCTTTAACAAAAAACAGTCAAATGTTCCCGAAATTTAACGCCCCATTTGACTGACCAAGTACCACTTTTAAATAGATCTCCACTCCGGACCCATTTTAGGATCTGGATCCTTGGTAAATTTTCCTACTACGGCAGGATTCGAAGGAACTTTTCTCGTGGTATGTAGTCGTGGACAAGCCACTGAGTCTTGGCCAATTTATTTTAACTTTTCACAACTCAACGGGCCGTTCAAATTCTGAGCGCAAGCCACTATCAGATCGGAAAGAGATTTCAGATTATTCCTAAAACTCTTATTTGTCATACGTAAACTATGTTGCATTTTAACACAGCGATTGAGATCAGCTGGTTTGACTCATTCTCTCGATTCGAGGTCGGGATTACGAAACACTACATCACTCAGCAAGGATGACGTGCTATTTAAATCTGGATCGCTGACGATACTATCAATTATACCCGGCATTCAACTTCGAATATAAAAAATCAACTTCATAGTAGTGCATTGATGGTGGAGTGAAGCATGTATTTCAATACCGAAAATAATCATTAGGTTACTGAGCTGAGAGCAGAATATAAAGTCAATGTTAACTGAATGCGGTATGAATGGTGGTGTTTTCATTTACCTCACAAGTTATTTTTGTATGGTTGGCAAATGATTTCCATTTTCATTAATAGTATACCGAGAAGTCATACATCAACGTAGCCAGAATTAATGGGGGGTTTATATTAAGCCTACTCAGGGGTGGGAGGTGAAATCCAACGGAAAATTTTCGACAATAAGTAGCAAAATTTCGTGTTTTGACTTTTAAACTGCAATTTTGACTGCAAAGTCCCAACCGTCTTTGTAAAATTTCAGGGCTGATTACTGAAATAATACTATACTTAGGGATCTCTATTGGTTAAATCAAAATGAGAAATTTTAAATGAACTAATGAAAGAAAAATTGTGGAGGAGTATCCGGGCCCAATGGTCCATTGCCCTAACTATCATGTAACGGAAATTCTGAATCTGAGTGAACGATTTTCTAACTATTTTCAATCAGGACCTGGAGGTTAAAATTACAAACAGAGCTAATTAATATGGCCTATTATGAAATCAACTATTATTCCGGAATAAGTAATACAGCACCCTCTCAGTTGATTTTAGTTACATTTTAACTCATTCTAGAAAAGCCATAGATTTATTTATTACTCTTTGCTGAATAATTGGCATAAAAACATGTTATCCTCCGGGCAAAAATTCTCCCTTGTACAATTGGTAATACATTTCTGATATGTAAAGAGTCGATTTCTTTTTTAAATACGGGAAATGTTGGAAGTTCTACTTTGATGAAGGTTTCTACTCTTGAAATTCCATTGTATATACTTAGTTGCTTAGAGCGACGCTTAATTTGTTGTGAGTGCCAGAGGGTGACGAAATTTAATATTTGACTGCATTTGTGCAGGATATCGCCGCGAACAGATGAGAAAAGAGAGAACAGCAATGGATTTGAGGAAAATGGTCTCGTTTTTACCGGGAAAGTTTCAGACCAAAGGTCGTCAGCACGATTCCGACACTGAGATGTTTGTTGCGTTAGTTAATTTGTCCAAGGCTAGTTATTGCTACATATCCGTAGCATTTGGAGCAGCAAGGTCCCAAGTCTACCACTCCTTCTATTGTGAAGTGTCGTTAACGTGGAAGTCTAATAGATGTCATAATTTCCTCATCTATGACTATATTTTTTCGAAAAATCTCACCCAATATATACTCCTGTCCAAAAAAAACCTTACCACCTCGATACCTACCTATATCTTCTTACTTACTATACTATTCTAGCTTACTATATTTATTTACTTACTATACTATATCTAAACCTGTGTCTTTTGGTGCCACTCCTTTCGGAGATTTGAAATCATCATGACTAAACAGCCATGATGTTTCAAAGAGGAAAAGTACTAATGAGGAGGTCATTCCGCGGTCCTCCTCATCGCTGTACAATCGACAAATACAGTGGCCACCACCTTACCGATTTCTGTCAGCTATAAGACCATTCTGGTTTCAAAACAGCACAAAATGAACAAGGTTTATATCACATCGCCTCGCCTTCGAGGGTGTTTACAGAGCGCACAGGCAAATAACTATCTTAGCGGACGAGATAGTTCTCCATAAGAAGTGAGACCGTAATGGAGATATGAGTCGGAGGACCGCTCAAAAGACCGAAAGGCATTCAAATGACGCGTGTAATGGGAGAAGTGAACTTTACCACCCACAGACTCCCTCCCCCTCCTCTCAGCCTTCCCCATATCCTCTCCCCACTTCCCTCAAATCCCTTCCAACCCCTGAACTCCCTTTCTCCGAAGCCCTCCCTGTTAAGTCTCCCACCCCCCACTCTCTCGGCCTCCCCTATGCTTCTCGAGACCCCCAACATGCGGAAAGCATCAACGGCGACGAGAGCGAGAGAAATCCTTGGGATGCCCGGCGTTTAAACTCGGGTGTGGGTCAAGAGATGGAAAAAAATAACACACGAGAGGGTCGGCCAGTGGGGAAAGAAAGGCGGCAGGACTGACGGCATGTGTTACCCCGCGATGCGCCGGCCGCAACACTTGCAGTTGCCGGAATCATTTCTCTTTCGTCGTCAACTTCCTGTTTTGTTTGTTGTTCTTGAAGGCAGTTGCTAAAAAGGACGGGGGAGAGGGGGTGAGATGGAGCGATGGCCTCATCGGCAGGCTAAGTCCGATTATGACACACATACGTACCCATACGTGCTATTCCCTTTCGGGGTTGGCGCAGTCATCATCATTGGTTGTTCAATCCGAAGATTGGTTGACTGCAGCCCTCCACCCTTCCCTATATAATATTCCCTTACCTCCTGGTATCTCTTCCTATGTACATTCCTCTTTATTTGGTCCATGAGTTAATTCCTGTGTCTTCCTCTGGGGACTTTTCCCTTTATTTTACCTTCAATTACGTTCTCCATAAACTCATCGTGTCTTAGGGTGTGTCCAATCCATCTAGTTCTTTTCTCTATCGTGTTCCATATGGTTATTTTCTCTTCTATTCTTCTGTACACTTCATCATTTCTTATTGTCTCCGTCCATTTTATCGTCAGCATCCTCCTCCAGCAACAGGCATCTAAAGCTTCTACTCTTTTCTAGTCAGCTTTTCCAATGGTCCATGCTTCCGATCCATAGAGTGCTACGCTCCACACGAATATTTTCACATACTGAGTCCTGGTTTGTAGTCCTATCTTCTTTGACCAGAGCAGTTGTCTTTTTCCCATGAACACCTTCTTAGCTTGGGCTATTCTTCGCTTGATGCCCATTGTATACTTCTTCCGTCCCACGTGATGGTACTTCCGAGATGGGCGAAGGAATTCACTTTCTCTAATTTCTCTCCTCTCAGGGTTCAGCTTTTCTCTTCCGCATACTGGGATTTTAGTCTTCGTCTTATTCATTATCATATTGTATTCTTGGAGAACTTGGTCCATTACATTTAGTGACCTTTGAAGACCATCGCAGTTTCCAGCTGCGATATCATCTTCGAAGCATAGCGTGTTTATTTCTTCCCCGTTTACCTTTAACCCGCTCACTCCAATTTCTTGCGCTTCTCCTATGGCCTCTTCCACGTACATTTTGAACAGTGCTGGTAGTACGTTGTATCTTTGTCTTTCTACTCAGTAAGACAAGGATGAACAACAAGACTCCTTAGGCGCAGTCAAATAACGTTATTATTGCTGCTAAGCCTAGGAAACTGACTCTCTTTCAACCATTTCCTCCATTCAGCTATATCCTTGAAAACCCCTTTTGCTTATGTTAAATCTAAGCAGTAATACACCTCTTTCTTGTTTTCTACCGCGTTAATCCAAGTCTTTCGCAGTTTATCTCTCCCTCTCAAACCATTCACTCACCATGGGTTCGGTCATTCCAATCTTTCAATTCTTTCGATATGGCCAAGCCAGCGATGCATACTCTACTCATTATATACATCCCCTACTGAAGCACTTCTTTGACCCACTCATTACTACTTTTAACCTCCTACTTTTAACCCATATACTCCGGTACTCCATTCCTACTGTATTTAGCCTGCACTTATGCTAATCCTTACACAGCTAATAGTAGGTTTTACTGCCATTCAGTACAGTCAGGGGAAGATTACATATACAGCGATTTTCGCTTTCCTAAACAAACAATGACCATAAAATGCCGAGAAAAATTACGAAAGACTTATTTTTTCGGTTTTGAAGTGGAAATGGGTGGTACGGAGGTATCCGGCAAGGTTCTTTAGAGCGAAACTTCGAGTCAATATACTTCATAAAGGACTTGAAAACTAGTCCTTCGGTATATTTATGAATGTGTATTGAACTATCAGCGTATTGATTTTTGTACGGACCGGAATATAGGTATCAGGTCAATAAACTTCTTAGAGTCGAATTTTCACTCTCTGAGGGGCCTACTCATTTTCAAAAAGAGGAAAACGGAGAGTGCGACAACAAATTTCCTGGAATTGTCATAACTATGAAGATAGGATCAAAAAGAAAATATTATGACCTTACTTGACTAATTGGCTATACGTGGGCGCTAATGATCCCCTGCCGTTAATTACAATTTGGGTGACGACGCCTTAAAAAAATATCAAAACATCATCCCAAATAAAATAGGACCAAGAGGAATGATATGAACACGTAAAATATAATACGGACAAAGTGACATCAAACAGGTTTTTTTTCATCAATTATACTTTCTTTTTTTACAGAGAGTTCGGGAAAAAAGATACTTAGTGTGAACTCTGCAAAACAGTTAGGTCAAATTCTAAAGACTCGAGCGGTATTTCATGGAATTTAAGCATGATAGATGAAGAAAAAGAAGGGAGTTTTCCCACAAGTAAGAACTACTTTTAATACAATCCACGTTTTCATGCTCTATATCACCATCGGGAAATTATGATGAGATTCATTGATACCCAAGTCGAAATAAAAGTTGTTCTTATCAGTGGAAAGTTGCGGATCTTATTTACCCATTCATAAAAAGCAAACTTTTAAAATAAACATTTTGAAATAAAACAGCCTCCTGAGAACAGTAACTGAGGTTGAATTTGATTCGAATAATTTTGAAGGAAGACCAAGGACAGATTATACGAAGCAAATTATGATAGCCGCGAACTCTCTAAGGACAGTTTACAGTCTTCCCAAGTCAAATATATGCATTATAGATGAAAGCTTCGAGCGAAGAAAATCATGAGTAACTCCATAGAATTAATGGTATTGGTGTAGTAGGCAGTAACTGGGTGGAATTCCTTCATAATGAAATGGTGAATTACTCAGTTTTCCAAAAAAGATTTATTACGTTCTTACGACCCGGGTTTCATCGCTGCACAACGTCATCAGGTCGCGTGTTGAAGATGCGTGATCGTCCTGATGATGTCGCGCAGCAATGAAACCGGATCGTAAGAAGATAATAAATCTTTAGTGGAAAACAAAGTAATTCATCATTTCAATAACAAACTCCTTTTAACAAGAATGATAAACAAATATTATGAGGAGCAAAATTTTGCAATCTCCTCTCCATTTAACGCATGGAAGCTTGAGGACTCATAGTGAATTACTATTTTTCTGGCAGGCAGAAGAATAGACGCTATTTCGGTCACTCGCTATGTATCTCTTGAATCTACTAAGGGCGAGAGAGAAAGAGAAGGGTTGAGGTCAAAATACAACCAGATAAGACCACTTTGGGTAAGCTGAATGAATAAATGTGAATGGCTGGTCTTAGGCAAAGGTTAACCCCCCTCCCCTTTCATCCGCTTGTGAAGGCTCATTTCTCTCGCCACTCTACATATCTGAATGAGGCCTTGTGAAGCACCAGATTATGATCCGAAGGCGCACCAAGCAAGAAGAATATCCCGGAGGGGTGAGGTTTGTTCAGAGAAATTTCAAAGAAATAAATATTTGTATGGTCATTATCTCTATATTTTGGGGCTTGATATGCTTATATTTTATTAGATTAATGGACTCATAGTTTGTTTGAAATCAAAGGAAGAACTTGTTTTCATCATCTTTTGCATCTCCAAGTTGCTCCGCACGAATCAGAACTACTGCCGGCACAGAAATTATATGCACTCGAGTTTGGGAACGAATAAAAAAAAAATAACGAAAAGACCTACGGAAAAACTAATCACATCATAATTTTCCTCATTTAATTCTGCGTTAATTAATGGTAATTTTAAAAATGTTTTTTTATATTTTTTACTGCAGGTGTAACGTAAAAAGTTCAGGTTTTGACGGTGTTCGAGCAAAGCTCCGACTTTGATAATTCGTAACTCAAAAACAAGGACTTTTACGATAATCTTATTTCTGCCATAAGAAGATAAATATGTTTTCTAAACATGATGTAAGTTTCAACGTTGTATCTTTAACAGGAAAAAGGTTGTCATCTATTTTGTAAAATTATTGCATTTCAAAACTGGAACGTCGTACGATTTCATTCTTGGTCGCGTTGCAACACGTATGCCTTCAACATTTCCGATATATAACTGTCCAATTTATCAATAAGCGCGTTAAATTAAAATCAGTTGGTATTTATACTGATCGAAATGAGTGGTCCCTTCGCCTAGGCAAATCGGTGCAGTGTCGCCTCGAACAACCGCTCGGGCCGTCAGCGCTCGGAAATCAGAAATGTAGTAATGACCGTGAGATTAGGTATTTGGATAGCAGCCGAAGGTAGGGAAAGATAAGGCCAAGAATTGTGCAGACAGTATTACTATACTATTGACGAAAGACAACAAAGATATGAACTCATGAGTCCCATTCGTCGGAGAGAATACTGTTCTTCAAGAGCACTATTTGGGCATAAAAACTGGATTGTATATGACCTATCAAAAATATATGACCTATCAAAAATATATGCCATCACCTAAGTCAGGAGTCTGACCCTCTGCGTGGCTCTCAAGGCACATCCATGATCCAATCTAGTTCAATTTCGTACTTCTCCGAATTGCCCGGATCTTTTGTTGGCCGCACATTACATACAGATTAGCAATAAAAGTATCAACTTATATGCGAATTATAAGTGAGATATTGGCTCATGCTATTATATTTTTTTTAAATAGGAATACTTATTTTCTAAAGGTAGTTTTTCTGACTGAAAGAGCAATGTTTAAGAGCATAGTTAGCACTGTACAAGAACGGATTTAGTTTTAAGCGCGTTTTTCACAGACTATTCACCTTGAGGGGAGGACAATAGAACAAAATGCATTATCCTTCTCGGAGCGTCAGATAAGAAAATTCATGCATAAGAATGCACGGTTTTGATAGGTGGGGCAGATTACTGCATGCTATGAGATTCGCATCACCATGTGGCTATTTGTCTCCGCTAAACTACACGTACAAAATGCACAGATAGACATTATTGAGGCTATACATTACCTTCTCTTCTCCTATAACGTCATGCGGAATGACAGTACAAAATATGACGGGATACTTTACAGTACGGCCAAAATCAATTAATTCCATCTAGGACGACATTTGATGAGTTAATATGATTAAATAATAATAAAAATTGCTTCGGATACATTAAAATGCATCATAATACCATCTGTGGCTCCCTTTTCTAAAAAAAACACCGACAAAATATGAAAAACGAACCAGATTCTACCGTAGATATCCTAGTTTACATGTTAAAGTTGTTATTAAATGAATATAGGAATATGCATTTCAAATTAGGTTATATTTTTCTGAAGAAAAACAGCGGTGTGTAAAGAAGAGGATGTAAGTTATGATACCTCGTCTTCTCATCGTAATATCCTCATGTGAGCCTGGGAAATGCTTAGGGAAAGGTTGAGCTTCAAATTTGTTTAAAAACCCATGCAATCGGCAATTTCTATTGCCGCAGACACTAAGAAACGATAACCGAAGTTTCAATGAAACCTAAAACTTCGAACTTTCTTCACTTATACGGGTTAGAAGGTTGGTGGGAATGCAGGATTGGGAGAGGTGATATATCAAGAAGAGACACGCAGAAGATTGGGATGTTGAAAGGATGTCGACATTCTACAAAAAAGTCAACAATACCAAGAACTGACATTTATTAAGATTATGTACAACTACCAAGTAAAAAAGTATTCATAAATACATACATCTGAGGTACAGATTTACGCATCTATATGCTTTTTTCCAGCGATCCTTGGATATTCACATTTAGACACAGAATCAACCAGCGATAGGGGGATTATTGACACCAACACGAGACATTTTATTACAGCGCATAATCACAGTTAAAACGCGTGAGCGACACAACCGTAAGAAGGGGAGAGATATGGTTCAGCACTGAGAGACGCTGGAAGCATCGTCGGTGTTTTTCTCCCTTCAAACCGGCGAACAATCACATCTGACTATCTCATCATGGGGGTCGGCGGGAAAGTTGAGTGACACTGGGTTGGGGAGAGAAGTGGGATGGGGGAGTTGGGGTCTGGGATGGGGGAGTTGGGGTCGGTGATGGGGGAGTTGGGGTCGGTGATGGGGGAGTTGGGGTCGGTGATGGGGAGGGCGGGGGGAGGAGGGCGAGGGACAGCGAAGAGGAGGTAGGGGGTGGAGGGGTAGTCCAAGTGTGGGGGAGGGGAAAGACGACAAGTGACTCAACATGGGAAGAGGGGGGGATTCAAAAGTTACTTCG
This sequence comes from Ceriagrion tenellum, assembly GCA_963169105.1. Classification (NCBI taxonomy): domain Eukaryota; kingdom Metazoa; phylum Arthropoda; class Insecta; order Odonata; family Coenagrionidae; genus Ceriagrion; species Ceriagrion tenellum. The sequence continues at coordinate 55,482,074 of OY720636.1, read as the reverse complement.
GCGAGATATTGCTCTCCCGTTTCGCCAGATTCGATGGACCTGAGAGCCAGCCAACGCTTAGTGAGTGAATACATGGATGAGTCTTAAGGCCGCTTTACTCGGTACATTTTATTGCACAAACGATTGTATCAAAGATTGTACAAGAAAATGAATGGAATTACAGCAGGTTCTATTTTCCGTTCAGCCATTCAGACAATCACGCACTTTGCCGCTTTACACGGTACAATTTTCCTCTACTAGTTCTCTCCTACCGCTCAACTTAGCTGTTTGGGGGGGCAGAAAAGAAAAATAAATACAAATCGACATTGGTAACCTCAGTCTATTGTACTAATTTTAATGTGTATATTTGCTATACTGGCGTCATTGCGGTTATAATGATCTAACTCACACATCTATCGCATCGTAAGTTTCCGCATTAGTCGAGGTTTACAACTTTTACAAAATCTCGAGTAAAAATGAAAATATAAATATTTTCTTTCCTATATTATGTTAAAAGCATATTTAGCTAACTTATGTCATAATGTCTGTCCTAAATATTGAGAGAATGGCGATAACATTAAGTCGGGCCATCAGATTTTGATCGCCGGAAACAGGGCCTTTTTTCAAATAAGATAACATAAAAGTGTAGATAAGGATAGAAAAAAATTTCTTCATGCATAAATAAACGTAGAAATGATCATCTTATCAAATGAATTTTGTTTCATCAAAATCGGTCGACCCTACTATCAACGGACTCGACTTTAGTAATGTACTGTAGGCACTGACATTGGCACTTCGGCTACTACATAGCTCCTTAGCCGCACGCTGATTACTGACTAATTACTAGAATTTTTTTCCAAATTTCACATCTCTATTGCAGGAAAACTATCGCTACCTCGCCAAAATGTCGAATGAAAATCTTACATTTCCACACTATTCAATGGTATGAATGAATTCATTACTTATTTTTGATGTTACTTTGTTGATATATACAACACAGTAAAAATTGAAAGCTTCGCGAGAAAGACCAACTGGATGGAGTAGTAGGGCTGCCAACTCACGTTTGCAGAAAATTAGGACCATTGAAGTAAAAATACAAGTTTTTTAAAACACCAATCCCTAAGATAAGAAGAATCTTCTAAATAATGCATTGTTTGTTTATAGTGTTCAGGCTTTCCAATAGCTGCAGATTTCGGTGTTTAGGAGCCTCAACTCCTTATGCTACATGAAACCGTCTAACGTAAGGCCCAAACTCCAAGACAAACGCAACACTTTTGCCCAAGGATGGTAGAAGGGAAGGAACCCATGGCATTTGACTTGCCAGGACAGCGCGTTTCCATCATGGCTACGGCAGCAAATTTGACTACCATGGGTTTGTCATAAAACTATTACGAATAAGTTTTAAATTCTGGGAGCGAAAATTCTGGAAATGTATAAATTTCTCCCGGATGGAGGAAAATATTGACCTTGATTTTTAGAACAAAGTCGCGCTAACGTAAAATGAGGCACTTTGCACGTTGGGGCGATGATTTTAATCAAATTAAAAGCCACTCTTTATTTTCCTCTGTGGTTCAGTTAGGGAATTGAGTGCGCAAGAGTAACATATTAGGTCATGTCCGAGATAATGATGACGGTAGGTAGCTCCGCCAAGGTGCAGATACGTACGTATAACTATTCCGGGAGCATCCACAATGGCGAGTAGCAGGGGCTGATATGTTTGGTTAAGAGTAATCAGGGAGAAGAAGAAAACAAAGGAGGGAGGGGTGGATGTTTATGGCCAGGAAAGAAAACTCACGGGAAAATTTACAAGCCAGCAAATATGGCAAAAGGACGTAAGGAAAGGCAACGACGTGCTCAAGAATGTGATATTTACTTGGCGTCGGAGTGGGTAGTGAAAAATCTTGTACGGCATCAAGGCTACCAAAAGAGTTTCAGAGAGAGGGATTCAAAAAGGATTTATTATTGGAAATCGGCATGACGGAACGCAAAAAAACTTCGGTCGTGGATGCTAAAGGCAGGACTTATCACCTATTTGGCAGAAAATCTATAGTATTGATGATGTCGATATAAATCTCTAATATTGAAATATTCTTGATCTGTGGAGTTCTACGGGAATTGGATGCCCTCTGAATCAAGAAGGCAACAGTACTTATTATTTTAGTGGTTCTTGGAACTAAATCATGAGTTAGTTGGTTAAGGGAGAGTCGAAAAGGAGACGTTCATTCTGTTGTATTTATTCGACATTTCTCTGTGGAAGTTAACGAGGGGTTAGAACCAAGGGAGAACACAGCCATCACGCCAAGACTGAACTCCGCAATAGCTGTCGCCAAGAGCGATGATGGTGCCTGGAAGCAGTCTTGAGATTTTTGACGCCAGTTGCTGACAAGCGACACTCGGCTATGTCATTGAGATAGTTTCATTCAGAAAGAGGCTTTCAACGCTCAGAAAAAGAACGATGAAAACGTGTCGACGAAGGCAAACGTTAAGCTGTTGAAGTTCGAGAAGGGAGTAAGAAAGTGCCGCGGTATGTTGATTACATTCCTTATTTGACTCTTGAAGATGTGAGTAACAGTGGGAAGGAGGATATTCAATGATCATTGCTTATGGATAATGACCATGACAACAACATTGGCCTGAGTACAGCATAGTGCAGCGTACTCAGGGGTGTCTGGGTTCGAATATTGGGCAAGAAAAATGACCTCTTTGAAGTGATAATTTACAGATTGCCGATACGGTACGGCACATTTATGCACCACAGCGACCAATGCTCGTTCGCGGCATAACCATTAGCATAACCTCACGGACTGCTACAAGGAATAAGGATGTGGGATGAGTTTCTTTTCAAACCAACATGGGGTGAATGCCATTTACAAGCGCTGATAAGGGCGAATAGCGACTTCCCAGTCTCGGATCAATGACCATTCACGAGCGCGTTGTTTAAAACCATCTGCGGCGGGATACAACGATAAAAACAGCCGGCAGTTAGGGAGGATACTCTCGTGCCGTAATTTATGACCTCGTGTTGTCGCCCTCTCTCTTGTAGCGCCGATAGTATTTCATTCAACTCCCTCAGGTAATTGAACAAGTAAATTTACTGAACCCAATGCTAACCAATATTCAAATTATTCTGCTACAATTTTTCCTTGAAAGTTCTTATCGTAAGCTAGTTGACAGTATGCTCGTAGACATTGCCACGAGAAAAAAATATTGGCCCGGACTGGGAATCAAACCGTTGCCAAAGCGCAGGGCATAAGTATCCCAGGATATCTAATTTTTGAGGCAATGCAGAAAGGCTACAATATAACATGATAATATACCTTCAAGATCTGTTAAAGATGTCAATATTGATTAGTGCAGGAGCAATTTCAACACTTCAACATCATACGAAAGTCATTAAAGTCAGCATTCACAACTCAGCACAGAATAAGTACTGTTATTAGTTTCCAATCATTGCATTTAGTAAATGATGTGGTACGAAGTCACTCGCACGGGTTCATATCCCACACAGCAGAGGATATTCTAGGAATATTCTATTTTGATTCTTAATATCCCTTTTTGGTTCCAGGGACGTTGGGATCGTTTTAGAATATTCGTAGAATGTTCTCAAAGGAATCACACAAGACTATCTTTCTGCGAACATTCCTGGGATATTCCTGGAATATCCCTGGGTTCCAGAGACATTGGGATCAATATAGAATGTTCTCAAATGAATCGCATAAGAATATCCTTCTGCGAACATTCCTGGGATATTCCTGGAATATCCCTGGGTTCCAGGGACATTGGGATCAATATAGAATGTTCGTAGAATGTTCTCAAATGAATCGCATAAGAATATCCTTCTGCGAACATTCCTGGGATATTCCTGGAATATCCCTGGGTTCCAGGGACATTGGGATCATTATAGAATGTTCTCAAATGAATCGCATTTGAATATCCTTTTGCGAAAATTCCTGGGGTATTCCTGGAATATTCTACCATGGCTTTCGTCATTATTTACCCTTGCGAAACATAGTGGAATGTCCCTGGCATATTCTTCAAAGTCGGCGAAGGAGTTTAGAGAACCGAACGAATGTACGACCCAGTACGCCTTCTCGTCCCATCTCATTTCCGTTTTGGACTACTCTTTTGGTTTACCGTAGTTACTCCGACTAACTTTTGACCCTGCCTTCTTTGACTTGTGAATTTGGGACATATTTTGACCCGGCCCGAAAGGAAAGGACACAGGATTAACTTATCGCAACGTATACTCCTGTCCAAAAAAAATTACCACCTCGGAGCCGAAAAATTTCTGTCCCGAGTTGCCGTCGATGTGGCAGCGCGGTCGAACCACGCCCCCCTGCCCGGGAAAGCAATAACCATACGGAACGGAGAAAAGACCTTCCTCCTCGCCGCAGTTGGAGAGGGAGAATGAGGGAGAATATGCTCGACGGGAAAATTTTGACCTGCGAAAAGAAATTCTTAATGGTGGGAGGAGGGCCCAGGCTTCTGTTCGCTTAATGTGTGAGCGAGAATGAAAGCGGGATACCCGTTTCGATCGCTCTAAGAGACCAAGACCTCTCGTTGACGACGACTGCTAGAAGATGTGGAATGCCCAATCTTCATCTTCGTCATGTGTAATGGAAGTTCACTTACGTGTTTATTAAAACACACATGCTGCACAGCTACACGCGTAAATAGAATCTGAAGATAATAACTACTCGAATTGATTATATTCTCAAAGAGAAAAATCGATTGCCTGGACTAACATTCGATTTTTGTGTGAAAGAATAAATTTTTTATCGTAGCCGCTTTCATAAATGTTTCATCCGCCTCGTTTGGAACATTGGGACTATGCATCTTTGCATTTTAACATGATATTTTTCCTACAAATAGGTTTATTGTTCCCTCTTAGAAACATTATTTACTTCAAAGTTGGATTTAAATAACTCTATACCCAATTATTATACTATTAGAATGCTTTTTAACCAACTTCCATCAACTCAACCATTGAATTCAGCAATCACTCAATTTTCGTTTCCCGTTAGAAGTTACTTGGGATTAAATACGCTGCTTGCCGGACAGCGACATCTTTTCGCCACACAATTTTAACACTTGGTCCAACTTTGTATCATCGGCGTATGTTACACTGCAACTTTCTACTTCCTAAAAAAACAACTTATAGTCCAGCGGGGGGAACTCGATCAAAATGATATCCTAGGGCAGCTTTCAAATATCAACTCCTTAACTTATCACAGTCGTTGGGTTGAGCATGTTGTTTACATCGCATTTGGAAAATGGAGCATTGGCCACTGGGGCTCACATCGCACATTATCTGCCATGGCCATTCTAGGAAGATGTGATTATGGCAGGGTAAATACGTAAATTTTCCCTGCTCCCAAATTCACCGATTCTTTGCATTTTATTCATCTGACAGAGCTCTACAACGACACCGGAAGAATTTCATTATTCTATGGACATCCTCCCTAAATTCAATGACACTGTTATCGTCTAGATGATTATGAGTAAAACTGAAATAGCTGCTGACGTTGGAGTATATGGCGGTCAGCTTTGAATATCGGTAGCATTCCTTTCGTAATCTTTATAAAAAGGGTATGACCAAGAAAACTAACTACTTCGGCTTCTTATCGAAACAGAACATTCATATTCAAAGTAATTATTAATGGGATATATTTCCCAATGGAAATGGTTGGCTATACATACCTCAATAATTACTGGTTTTATTTAAACAAGTCATATTGATTCAATCGTCATACCTTTCCTATAACATGTGATTTCTTGTTGCTTAACTTTGTTGGTAATGATGTTACAATTTCTTCATGTTACTGCTCACGAAAATCTTTGAAATCGACCAAACACGTAGCCTTTATACTAAAATCCCTACGGTTAAAAATAACTCTATGTCACTTATTTGACCATGAAGTGCCGTAAATAATATCTTCAGTTCACTGAATTAGTAAGTTGAGCCTCCACTCCATTATCCAAAATCAATTGTGTTGAGGTAACATCCTGTCGGCCCCATATATACATTTCTGGGAGAGCAATAAACATTCCGCACAAAAGAAAACCATTCCCACAACCCTGGATTGTGGAAAGGCTCCACTCCTCTAAAAGTGACCTAAACAGGGCTGCGGTTTCTTTCTCAGCTGGGAGTGAGCATGTCAAAGAAGTGTTGTTTTAGAGCTGTTTTCAATCATTCGGGTTGTTTTGGACTTCTATTTCCTTATTAGTGGAGGAGAAAGGGAGCAGATCTGCTGAGTTAGGCAATGTCAATGGATCCATATCGCTCTTGGTGAAGCAGCGATCGATAAATTCAAGAATACGAAACATCTCTGCGTGCTGACTAAGAATGTGGTTAGTCGCGGACTCTACTCCGATATGCCTGTATCTTTGACGTTTTCTGTTGGTATTTATATTTCAACATCGCTTTTTTATCAATTAGATTCTCCCTTGATAAATTCAAAATGACCCACATGTCTTAAGATGCCTCATTCGCAACAGCTTGAAGGCGCTGAGAGGATATATCCATTCAAAGTGATAGAATACTACTCCATGTTGGCTATCTCTGGTCTCCATCGTCGTATATCTTTCTGTGATAATTTTATCATCGTATTCTTAAACGTTATAATGTATTTATGAGCCGATGTAATACGTATTGCATTTTATTGTGAAATCTGAAAGATCTCCGTCACACCACCAAAAGCACCAGCAAAAGCGCTCTGAATATGGATAACGTTGATCAGGCTGACATCTCCGACAGGATCACAGCGGAAAGGTGGAAAACCTTTTCACTGAGGTTTCCTACAAGTTGAGCATTGGCGTAATCCTTATCGAGTCCAATTTTTCAAATGAATAAAACTCTCACGGTTCGTTTATTACAGTGCTGCTTGAGTTTTTAGGGAACAATATTATAAAAATTACTCGGCCCCAAGGTTTCACGTTCTCTGCTGGGAACCTCGGTAGACTGTGCTAATGCCGGCCTTTTTACCTTACCATTTATGCAGGAAACCCCAAAGAAAGAGCTGAAAATTTTATATTCTATTTTTTAAAGTATATCTCCATAAAAGTCATCTAATTAGGACTTTACCGTGACTCGTAATATGTCATCACTAAATTCGAAGTGTCATGTTTCCCTCGCAAAATGGTAAGGACGCGACAAAGCTCTACGCAATGCAGATGGTAATGATGAACGTAGAAGACTATTATGGGGGTGTATACCATATTTCCCCATCTCTGTTTATCTAAGAATTCCACTTCGGTACGCCAGAGGCAATACTGAGAGCCCCCAACCTCGGTCCTCTGAGGGAGCCCTCACCTTCATGAACCTTGGGTGAAAGAGCCCGACCGACCACTAGACCTCTCCTTCTCCCCCACTCCAATCTGAAATCCATGTCGCTGCCTCCTTCCCTTGCAATTCTTATGCAGGCCACACTAGGAAGACGAGCGAAGGTGGCGAAGAGGCTTTCTTTCATTTTGGTGTGTTTACAGTTCATTCGGTTAAGTTGGTGAATGTGCGATTACAACCAGCGCGGGCTTTCCACCACCGGTGGTCGTGGATGTTCATTTTATGTTTAATCATCAGAGGGTACCCGTTGAAATTCAGCGAGCGGGAATAAAATATTGAATATGACTTGGAGGATACAACCAATATCCTCTTAATTCCCTGCTCAAAGCGTATAAGCAGGCGTGAAGGAATTCAGGGGACTCGGCAAGACAAGTTCAATTGCTAATTAGAACTTGAATGATAAATAAATTAACGTGAATTCATAATTGTATCTATTTTAAGCTACTTTATCCCAGTTTCCAAAAAATTTGTCCAGTACTACAAAGAAATACTGTCAAATGATTTCCTTGAGGGCCACACTGTGTGGTTAACATGTTTATCTCGTCTCAGACGTCAACGATTTGTCGTATAGAATATTAAACTCAAATCAAAACTCTTTAAGTGTAATAGATGATTATGTATGTAATTTAACACAATTCAAACCCTCCGAGCGATGACAATCTGCGATTAATGCCTGTATAATCGAACCTCTATCGTTTGTTAAACAAAGACTTGTTGCTATCAGAAATGTAAGCGTAAAAAAATATTTCTACGTTCAATTTGACCCGATTCAACCTCTTATCGCGACTGTAATCGACTTTCCTGCAGCCTAATGCGAGGGAGACCCATCAATTTCAGCGGTTTCAATGAAGACATAAAATGGATATTTGAGTTCTGTCTTTCATTCCTGTATCCTCCGAAAGCAAGGACGATTTTGCGAGTTCGTCTTCTGACCGACCTTTCTCTCCATGCCTCCCCACCCCGACACCGAAGGGGTAAGGCCGTAGGACCGACACAATAGACCCGAACCACCCTCACCCCTCCCAAGAAATAATCCCTTACAGGTCAAAATTTTTCGCCGAGGGGTGTTCCCTCTCGTCAAGTACGTTCGGAAGGTTTCTCTTCCTTCCCGAGCTTTTATTGCTTTCCCGCGCAAGGGGGCGTGGTTCGGCGTTGTCACATCGACGTCAACTCGGGACTTAGAACTTTTTCGGCTCTGAGGTGGTAAGTTTTTTTTTGGACAGGAGTTACATTAGCTGTGGCCATTTTATAATATTCAGCCGCATGGAATCTGCTGTCACTTCAGCATATTTACGATTTTGTCAAGGCGAGTAAAAATGTTTAGAAATAACATATACCATATTTTGACTTTTGACAGTTAGCTCAGTTGGTTAGAGCGTCGTGTTACTGACGCGTAGGCCGTGTTTTCAATGCCACCTTGGGCCATTTTTTTCTTCCCTTTTTGATGAATTGTTACGAGTTAGTGTCATTACTTTTCATTACATTAATGTAAATAGAGTATAAAAATTTGTTTGATGAAAATGTTACCCTAAATATTCCTCATGTTTAAATATCCCAGGAATGTCCCAGGAAAGTCCCCCGGGAATATCCCACAGGAATATTCCTAGCATATGCTACAGGGCGGACATAAGGAATATGCTGGAAATATTCCTGGTACATTCTGAGAACTTTGAGAACATGCTGGGAATATTCCAATACCCCTATGAGAATATTCCAGGAATATTCTTGGCATATGTGGGATACACCAGGGTAGAAATTCGCCATGAACAAAAAATTTGACTTGACCGGGTTTCGAATCCGGATCTCCCAATTGCCGGTCAGGTGTGTTGGCTAGTTGCACTGTAACACACCTGACCGTCCATTGGTAGATCCGGGTTCGAATCCCGGTCAAGTCAGATGATTTCTTCATGGCGAATTTCAACCCTGGTGTACTGTTATTAGTTTCGCCTCAAGAGCTGCTAGAAGTCCACTTCTATCTTGCGTCGACATCGTTGATGGATTTGAACATCTCGTTCCCTAGAACTCTCCTGCGATTGCCTCGAAAATGAGGAATCCTTAATAGCTTGGTGGTATGCGTATTCGCCCTAATTAGGGCGATTAATATGCAATGGCCAACGTTTCAGTTTCCGGTCCGGGCCGATTTTTTTTCTCGTGGCAATATCTACGAATTTCACCACCGCGGTGCGCCGTGATTCGGCAGTCGTGAACACCGACACTAGATGATTATAGAGTACTGGCCTCATATTTTGAAGGTCCAGAATCAAAGCCCAGGCTCGGCGGTGATTATTCAACCACCGTTTTTTCCGGCTTCGACGACGCGGTTTTTTTATGCGAAACAAGAGGCGTCTTCAGGATGGAAGATTACGTTATTCATAAGTATATGTTGATTCGAGAGGAATGATATCAACACCTTACAGTGGCTTGAAGTCCAGTACTGGGCATACGAATTAATACAATCAATTTTATATACTTAAAAGAATAAATAGGCGAATTATCATAAAGATAAAAATTCCTATATATTCTCGAGTTTGAGTCCATTATATATATCTTCAAAAATGACACGAAGAAAAAATTTGCGACCGCCCGCTACGCCTGAAATAACATCCTTTTCCGATCACATGGCAGTGTGCGGCTACACGTACTGCCAGCTGAGATTACATGCTATGGATTTGCCTACGGCCACTGTTTTATTATCCAGGATGAAAGGGACTTAAAATTAGAAAAAGAGTAGTGAGAAATTTTACTGGAATGATGTTTTCTTCAGAAAGAAATTGCAAATTTTGGCTTCACTCTCTCTCTCTCTAAAATATTTTACTACATACGCCGAATGATCTTACTAAGTAAAAGCCAAGAACAAGTAAAAAATAACATTCCAACATGTGTATCCCAGATGTTTTCACCTGCGTGCCCCTTTGCCTTCCATTTCCAAAAAAACGGTACCTATCAATTTTTTAAAGATGTTTATAAATACAAACCTGTTCCTATTTTAGACTCGCTTTCACCAATGTCGACATTTTTACATGCCCCTTAATGCACGCTAACCCATGCATGGAAACTGTTGATCAGAAGGGTTAGGTATGATCTACCAAGGATGGGGCTTGATATGCCCTTTTGAAGTTGGCGCCATAGGGGTAAGCCAAATCTGACGCCTTGCTTTAGAAAGTAAAATACACAGATATTTTGAATATCCCCACCCAGTAGAGATAGATCAGGTTTTAAAAGGTGGGGTTAAGAACTCGAGCGATCCAACACAGCCAGGAAGACAATTGTAACAACTGGATTCAAACAACAGATTTAGCAACAATCATGCAGGAAAATATTTGGTTGTATCAATGTCCTAAGGTTCAAATCTGGTGATTTAAATCAACAGTATGATTACTTTCCCTCTCTCAAGCAGCCATGGAAGCAGAAAGATGACTTTCCTGGGGTGCTAGAGTTCTACTATCGGTCAATATTCATTTCATGATTATGCTTGCACCTATTCATCTGAATTTATTTCTTTTTCATGACTGCACCAAGTGTCAACAGTGCTTTCAACACATTAAGGACTTTGATACCTACAGAGCCAGCAGACAGAAAACTATCAAAAATAGAAACCCTCAGGCTTGCTTCCAGCTACATATCTCACCTGGGAACCCAGCTACTGGCAGGTATTTCATTTCCATTGGTCACTGTAAATGACTTCTGTGATGTGAACTTCTTGTCTCATGTAAATGAGGCACTTCCATCAAGGTATTCATAAGCACAGTACAAGTTAACTGGCAGCAAGGAAAATTTTCAACATTTAAGTATTTCATCTTTATACTGCAACAGGTTCCATGGATCAGCCCTGCCTCAGGAGTGGCTATGGAATCTCTCATTTAAACCGGCAGCAATCATCAAGAAACTGTCCAAGCACAACTAACTGCTCTGCGGAGAACACCGCACAAGCAGGACCTCGACCAGTTTGCACATTCTGTTTATCAAGCTTAAAAAAGATGGTTTGTATAGAGCAAAAAATGGATATCTCTCTTTTCAAAATTATTAGTGGTAAATCTTCACCTGGCAATTTTAAAGAATTTATAACTAGTTGGACATAAGTCTTTGCTCAAACCAAGGGTGCTGAGTGTACAAGTTACATAAACGACTCATTAGACCGACTGTTGATATTTGAATAAGCATAAATGATTCTGCTAACATTCCAACTTGTTATTTTCAACTCATTTAGTGCTATTATCCGCCCAATAGAAGCTAAGTGTAAAAAAATATAACAGGTTACGGGCCCAGATGCTTACAGGAGAAGTGTCTACTCTGATATTGGTGCGGTTTAAGTAGGAGAGTACTAATTGAGAAATCGAATGTGACAATGGCAGCCAGTTGTAAAGACGGACTAGACAAAGGCCTGAAATTGAAGGAGGACAATTACTATGCCTGGCATATTAAGGCGAGGGCTCTTCTGGATCAGCGGAATTGCTTGGATGCAATCGACCCAGGATTTGGCGGAGAAGAAATGTTTGATGTTTCAGTCCCGGAGAAAGGAAGAAGAACTCGCAGGCGTTGTCCCTCATACTTCTGACTGTAAGCGACAAGTATATTGACTATATTGGGGATTGTAAATCAGCAGAGAGAGCATAGAAGATACTGCAAACCCTCAATCAAGAATTCAGTCTACTCCAGCAAATTGAGTTCTTGGAAGACCTGTCGACGTTGAAGAAAGCCGATTCCATGTGCATGTCGGATTACATGTCCAAGATGTTGGATTTAAATAGAAAGATTAGCAAGTGTGGAATTCAATTTGGTGAGCTCACTTTGTCCTTATTTTTACTTAGAGGCTTACCAAAGGAGAGCTATGAAATCTTTATTCGCACCATGGAATATAAGGAACATCTAAAAATGGACAGTGTTATTTCTAAATTATTGGTGGAGGAGAAGAGGCAGAAGAGAGAAATAAACAACAGCAAGGATGAGGCTAAAGCGTTAGCAGTAATGAAAGGATTACTTGTCAATAAGAAGGAGGACAGTCACAAACCTTTGGAGGGGAAAGAGCGGGAATTGAGTAGAAATATGAATAGAAATACCATTCCTATTAAAGTAAGAGTCAGAAGATGTACAAATGCTACTCATGTGGTAAGTCTGGCCACATTTCTAGGCATTGTACAGAATTGAAGGAATTTTTGGCAGAAAGACAGAAGAAGAAATCGGGAGGCGAAGCAAAAGCCGCCGTTAGTTGTATCCTAGACAGAGTGGAAAAAGCTAGAGCCTACTGTTCAGTTGGGAAGAAAGGAATACTCAAGAGGAGGGAGTGGTTCCTAGATTCGTGTTCATCTCATCACATGAGTCCCACAAGAAGTGACTTTTTGCACTTAGAAGAAGAGGGTGTCTATGGTGTCATTAAGATGGGTAATGGAAATGAAGCCTCAATTACTGGCACTGGTTCAGTAGTCATAAAAACGCCTGAGGAAGATGGAGGACTTACTGTCACATTACATGGTTATTGTATGTGCCTGATTTAGACTGTGGATTGATGTCAGTGTCACAACTTACCGGTAAAGGTCTGGATGTGGTATTCTCAGGTGAAAAAGGGGTGGTGATGGACAAGGATGAACTGATTTTTTCCGCCAAAAAGAAAGACAGAGTTTATGTGGTAAATACCGATGAAGGAGAAATTAAGGCTGAATCACATGCAGCCAATCCAACAATCGGTGAAGCCTGTCATGCAGTTAGTGATTTAGATACATGACACCAGAGACTCAGACATGTACATCAGGAAGCTATCACTATTGAAGATACTAATGTTGGAAAAATTGAAGAATGAAGATAAGTTGAATGTGTGTGAAGTCTGTGTTCAGAGTAAGTTTCACAAATTCAGCTTTCCCAAATTCCGCACAGAAAAATCTGTTGAACCAATAATACTCATACACAGTGACCTTATGGGGAAATTCACACCAGCTTCACTTGGTGGATCCCAGTATGTATTGACCTGGATTGACGATTATTCAAGATTAAACATGTGTTGTCTAGACTAATGTGTGTGTTATCTTCAACTCATTCAGTGCTATTAACCGCCCAATAGAAGCTAAGTGTAAAATAATATAACACTACTAGCTTCAGGATCAGTGAAATCTAAGAGGGTGATTTGAGTATTATGGAACACGTTTTGGAGGAGGGTGGATGAGACTTATCTTAAACAGTCTTACGTAGGTGGGTTTAGGAGTTCAAGACAATCTGAAACAATTGCTACGTGTGATGCAATATATACACATGCCTATCACTTTTTGAATTATTTTCAGAAAAAAATCTTTGTCCCACTCTAATAGGTCAAATATCAAGTTCCCCTCCTCACAAGTTGTCCCCAACTATGAATCTTTCATATTTTACATGGTAAGAACAAAGATTGCATAATAATAATCACTGTAGTCCTACCATCTCTTAATTAAGCATCATTGTAATCCTTGAAAGCTAAAACAGTTACGATCTCTCAACTATTTCCAGTTAATTCTATAAAATCATCGGCAAACCCAAATTCTGCACATAGCAATAAAATTAATTTCATCACTCCTGGCAACAGAGTCGATTCATGTCCACAGATGGTTAATGTTTAGGTACTTCATTACTGCACATAGAGATGGGTAAATTACAATAATTTTCATTTGAGATAAAATTATACCATGGTAAATTTGGTCATACCTATATGAGGAAATAATATGAAGCTAATAGCAATAGCTAAGGGTAAAGGGCATTCAAGTCATTACTATTGCCAAATTAACGTATTTGAAATAAAGAAAATTTAAAGAAGAAATTTGACAGCCGATATACAATTTGGCGTTCGTTAGTTTGACATGAGAATTTTTGTTCAAACCATTAAAACAATAGCCCCACAAATATTCCTAGTTATATGTGCCTTTATTTATAATTAAGATTGCGAGAAATATATCTAGACATGGCTTAAAAGAATATACATATGTGTTTGTAGTATATTGGTTAAAAATATATCTGAGAAGGAAGAGAATATTGCCAAAAATTATGGTAATTTTTTTGAGGCTGCAGTAAATTATGTAAAATACCAGGATAATTTACAAAAATTACCGTGGTAATTTTTAATGTCTCATCTTTAACTGCACAGCTCTAACTCAGGTAAATCTTAAATATGTAACATTTGTTCAGTATTCGATTGGATATCCAATATTTTTTAGTCATTGTATCACATTTTAATTGGAAGGTTGATAAAATATCATTATTCAAATAACCACTTTGTGATTTAGATTGCTGAGGAGATGGAGAATGAAGCTTGATTGAGTCACCTTCCCACTAAATTTTTGTGACTTACCTCTTTCCTCAATCAAAGGAAACTAAATTATTAGAATGTTCAGCATTAATTGACCTGTTCTAATGCTGTCATACATGCTTAGCATTGAACGTATTGGGTAATGGTAAGCAGAGAAATTTTTACTGATTAATTAATACAAATGATTATTGTATCATTTCAGAAAATAGTGTCATCTCATACTTCAGCACAGGAAACGGTACCACATTATCACAAGGGAAAACAAGAACACAACTCAATCATGCAAGAAAGTATTCGCAGAAGAGGAAATGAGCAATATGATGCAGTTAATGGTGGCATTGTTGAGAAAACATACTATCCAAGTCCAAGGTCTAATGCATCAAATGCCCTGCATAACATGGAAAATGTGATGGGCACTTATGAAACTAACTTGCATTCATTGGATTCAGAGCCATCAAAATTAACAAAAGTCATATTTCAGTAGTATCTTTCAATCATCATGAACACAATTCATGAATTTTTAAAAACTGTGTTGCACCTATGAGGAGATATCCAGCCAACTTCAAGTAAAATGTCGACTGTGATTGTTATATTATGTGGAGACAATTATCAAGTGGTGCATAATTCACTACAAGGACAAGTTGTTTCAATGAGAATGGATGGAAATATATTATAGCAACTGTTTTCATATTGTCTTAAACAGGGGAAGCAATGAGAATTTGCAATGCCTGCTTTGGATAAATTTGATACGATACCAGTATGTGATAGAAAAAAACCTACGAGTCAAAATGGGATGAGGATAATGATTAGAAGTATTAGAATTCACCAATAACAGGAATAATTCCTCATCTAAACTCAATCACTTGTGAGTCTGGCCTTTTATATCAAAAATGTTATTGGATTTTCAATGTTTTGAATGCCCTGGATTGGCCCATGATGTTCTACTCTCTAGGCCAAAATGGACTTAGTATTTACAGTGCATTATAGATGATTTCACACAGTGGTGGTAATGATGGTGGTGATATTTAAATTACTACTCAGAAATTTGCAGTAGGGAATATGGACTCCTTAACATTATAGGTAGCCCCGGATTTCCACTGCTTTCATCCAGCAAGATAATAGAGAAGGAGAATTACCATGGCTGGATGGGATTCCATATAGTTGACTGTGTTGTAATACACAGCCTTCCAGTATTTCATGGGATTTCAAAAAGTCCATACAGTTTGCACTTGCCAACTGCAAAAACAACATGTATTTCTGCCACTGCTAAAAAATTTAACTTCTTCACATTTCAGTCTGGTAAAAGCCACTGGCCAGAAATTAGATTCAACTTCAAACAAAAATGTGCTTACATGATATAATGATTACTCCAAGGGTGTCTTCTATCAACATCTTAACGTGATGCACCACATGTTATATGTTTGAAACAAACTAGAATAACTAACTCTCGTAATATAATGAGGAACTGCTAAAATTTTCAGTAGTTCTCTGAATTCAACATATGGCAGTAAAAACTCATTACTTTCTACTCTGATTAACGTTAAATTTCGTGCTGTAAAAACAGCAGCTTTTTACCTTCCTAACAACAACTTTACCCAAACAAACTCGAATGAGTTAATTTGAGTGAAGGTTAAGGGTAAAACCTGCTATCTTTTTCTAACAAAGTAATAAAACCAATTTTAAAATATATTTAACACACGGAGGCCCGGAATTTTTTACCTCCTAGAAAGCCCGCACGGGTTATTTTGACCCGAAGTATCTCTTTTGCCATTTTTGTGTTTTTATTTCCAATTTATGGTTAAACGTTACCAATAGAAGTTATAACACTGCCAATAACAATGATTATAATGCAATCAATATTTTTGAACATTTTGTTGAACATTTTATTGAACATTCATTAGAATAATTGATATCACAATCAATGCATATCTTTGATAACAATGTAGTACATACATTTACCACATACCGGCCTCTTGCACCTGTAGCACGAATCCGTTGTCTTGTTTTTATTTCCCTTGCATTTAGAAATAAGACACTTTCTTATTTTTTCATGAAGGGGATTTGAATCTACAAGAATGCGCAGTACTCTTGACTGAAATATTCACATAGTTCAGAGGCTAATTGTAGCAGAAATTTGGGCCGAGGTATTTCCATCCCTGTAATTTCACAGTAAAGCACTCTTGCGTTTATGGCTGAGAGATCCAAAATATTGAAAAACACCAATACTGGCCAGTGGCATGTACAAGCTCGCATCGAGTACTTACGTGCTATTTGATCTAAACAGTCAACGTCACTTTTTGTAGCATTATAAAATAGGATTGTCTCTGGAAGTATTTTTTTCATGGAAATGGAATCATAGGGGCTCATTGTACTCAACACCAGTAATTAATTTTCTTCCTACACTGATATGAAGTAAGCGTCATGTCATCAGACTGTAGAACGGCAGTGGAATAGATAGTAGCATCTGAATTTTTTAATATTGCTGGAACTTCTTTACGAGCACAATTCATTGCTCCCTCTATACCAGTACGTTTTGCATTCATTTTGCTTGCAAGAGCGGCAGACATAAAATGATTGTCTTTCGTTAGGTTCCTGCTTTGTTGAGATAACGCTCCATAAAGTTCATGATTACACTCTCAGCCAAGGGCTCGCCATGAGGATGAAGGTCATCTTTCCCAAGATAAGATATTGCATTACATATGTAGTTACTATTAGCATCAGCTAGCACCCAGAATTTTATACTAAATTTTTTTCAGGTTTCTTTGGCATATATTGAATGAATGGACATCTGAATTTGCGAGTAAATAATTATACATTGCCAGTCAAATATTCTCCAGGCTTGTAGCAAAGAATACAATTATCAATGAATTTGTCCCACAATTCAGATTCTAGAGTGAATTTGTCATTTTTTAACCTCTCCAGCCTATTAGACTTATGCTCAAATCTGAGGTAAGTCATTATTTCTTTGAACCTGTTCTAAGACATAAGATTGCTAAATAATGAAGGACGTAGTATTCCAGAGTAAATCTAAATCTAACACTGCTACCATTTGTACTTCGAGTGTAAAGCAATGCAATTAATGCTTCCAGTTCTAAAAGTGAAACTGACCAGTTTTCATCGCTAGTGATTCTACGGGCTTCGTCTTGCATGCTTGTCTGTACGTGCTTTAGCATTACATCAGAAAAAAGCAAACGTCAAGCGCTAAGGACACGACTATTCTCCACATATCGTTTTGTATGAGGTGTTGGACCTGAAATTTAACTCACTATGTTTTGAATTGCCCTCTGCCGGGAAGCTTCTACTCCAATTTCAGACACCACCCACTTGACCGTTGCATTTTTTGATATAACAGTATCGCCCATCTCAGGGAGAGCTAAATTACACAATCCTGAACTTTTTCCGCCACCTTTTTGATGTCCAACTGCACACACAGCACCTTCAACCATAGTTGATGCAGTTTCATCTTCATCAGTATCCTCAGACTTGAAATTTATTGCTCCACTTACTCCCTGTCCACAGGTCTGACTTTGCCGACTGCTACACGACCGACTTAGGTTTGCTGCATGCCAAAGGAATGTTCCAGCTGTCAATCTTCTACATCTCCCTCTCTTAGCTTCAAGTAAAATAAAATGCAGCAAAAATTATATTATGATATAATAAATCATACTACTGGCATCTATGAGTGCCCACAATATTTTATTTCGATCAATCTCTTGTGACACAAAAAATACAACACCTACCTTTTGCCGCCTCAGGTTGATCATCCGTAAAGTTTTCTTCAGTATCGGAATCACCATGTCACCTGGTAGATAATCCTGATCACCATCACTCAATTCAGGATCTATATCACTGACGTCTGATTTATTTTCTGAAATTTCTTGCAGTATGTTCAAAGTCTTTCTTGGGGATATAACTATGCGTCGTTTCATGGTGTCAATGTTTCCCTTTGCCAATATCAGGTGTCATCAGGTACAAATGTCATGTATGCACAAGTGTATATATGGAGAGACCCTCGCCATCCTGTAGTGTCAGCTGTTGAGGGGAATTGGAGAAAGGCTTGAGCTGGACTCTGCTGTCTCTCTTTTCCACCACGAGCAGTAACCATAGGAGGCGAGATGGGGTTTCCCGAGGACTCATTGGGACCCCAAGATGTTCTTGTTTGCTTGTTCTTTGGCATGCACCCCTAGGATAACAGGGATTAGTGCCAGCATGCCTCCGATCATCGTTAGGGGATGCAGATAATGATGTTCTTTTATTTCGTACCTTCTTGTGTATGTGCAATTCGTCCCCCACCTTCAACTCCAACTCTTTCACCTGTATTTTCCTACTGTCAGGGACCAATGACTGTCCACCATTCTCTTCTACCCTTTCCCCCTCCCCCTTCATCTGCCACCCCCTCATTCCCGCCTCCCTATATAAACTTGTGCATACGTGATGAACACACACATGTACATCGGCAACTGGATACTTAAGAATGTAATAAGCGTAAAACAATATAGGAATAACATCAATTTTAAAACCAGTAGGTGGAACAAAGGCTTAAAAGGCATCGGCTCGAAATGACCCGGGCGGGCCTTCACTGTAATATTTTAAAATCAGACTGAAAATAATATAATATATAGAGAATATTCTACCCAAAGATGAACAACGTCATTCCATTAAAAGTCACGGTGTTTTTTTTATTTGTATTTTACCATTATTCCAAAATTTATGAACGTTGTGACACTTTAAAAGTCCCATAGGGTCAAATTGATCCATACGGGTACGGATGTGTTAAGAAATGGCCAAAAAAACTTAATCAATTTCATCAGACAACCTTGTGTTAACCTGATTTCCCCTTATTCCAAAAATGTCAAAAATAATATCTTAAAAGGTCAGCACCAGCCGAAAACAAAAATGTTTGGCGTGGTGTCTTCCAGTGATTAAAAATTCTTTTTTTAAATGTTCCCACAGTGCCTCTTATTTTACTGCTATGGTTCCACCTTTATCATTTGTATTTATCCGTAGAAACTAGGCACCTGCCATATTTTATTTTTACCAGGTAAAGGGGGAACAAATTTTAAAAAACTAATGAGATAATTCACTCAAATAAAAAGCATTTTTTCAAGATAGTATTCATTTCATTGATTAAGTCATCATTTTGAAAATGCTATTGCAATGATATTTTATGGTTAAGTCTCTCTATAGTGAAATATCAATGTTGAGTCTGCCAAAAGTAACAGTGCATTTGAAAGGAATTCAGTCAATCAGTAAATATTTTCAATACTGTTTGGGGAGGGGATCCATATGATTGAAGAATCCATAAATGTGGGCTTTAGGTATTTCAACCATGCAAACATGAAAAAACTTTTTCTTACATTCTCTACCTAGACCTAGACCTTACATTTCATCATATTATGGTATTCTAAATATTATTTAGTATTGTCATATGTAATTATAATTATTAGTAGGTATATTGTTTTGATGTAAGTATACACCATACACATTGGCAGAACTGGGATTTTAACTCATTTGTGCTAATTTCCCTATAAGTTTAACTTAACTTCAGTAGAAAGTTACTAAATTTTTAATCAAAAAATTGATATGAGATAACTTGGTATTGAGAATATTCATTGAAAAATCTTGTCACCTGCTACTAATCCATGATGGAATAGCAGCTACATCAGATATGCCTCACAATAAGGCCTCTGCTTGCTGGTACTCTATTGGTCGCAAGTTTAGATGTACAACTGCACTATTATCTCAGATTGACAGGTTCTTTGGGCATAATAATTGAAGGCTAAACCTACAAGCAGCTACTCTAATAAAGGCTATTTAATTCATAGCTGCTGTATCACAGTTCCTGTTTCAGTTCTTTTTTGCTAGAAGCTAGTAAAATCCCAGATGAAAAAGATTTTGCTTTCCAGAGATTAGGTACTTTCCAATTGCCTTCCGTTGGAGCAAATGGAAAGGAAGCTGAAAGCAACCGGATAGAGGAAAAGAAATGGAAAGCAAACGGAAAGCCACCCTCCACAATGGGAGACAATCAGAAAGCAATAGAAGGCAATTGGAAAGAAAAGTTGCTTTCCGTTTGCTTTCCAATCACTTTGGAAAGGTAACGGAAAGCAAACATTTTTTTATTGCTTGTTTGATAACAAACAGGTTTTAGCAGCAGATTATTCTCAAGCTACCATTAAAAATTATGCCAAAATGGAATAAAATTTAGAGAATAAATACTGAATTCATGTGCTTACTTAAGTCAAATTCCAACCCTGATGAAGAAGATTTTGCTTTCCAATTCCTTTCCGAAGGTTACTTTCCAATTGCCTTCCATTGGAGCAAATGGAAAGGGAATGGAAAGCAATCAGGTTGAGAGAAAAAAAAATCTAAGTCCAGAGGAAAAGAATTGGAAAGCAACCAGATTAAGGAAAAGAAATGGAGAGCCAACAGAAAGCAACCCTCCACAATGCAAGTCAACCAGAAGGTAATAAGAAAGTAAAGTTGCTTTCCAATCACTTTTGAAAGGTAACAGAAAAGAAAAATTTTTAGCTGGGTCTTTTCTTGTCTGGGTATTTTTATTATGAGTCTCATTCAATAGTTTTCTGTTTTGGATTGCACTACTTCACTGCCAGTTCTAAAACTTTTTGGATAACTTCTGCAAAGCAATGATATGTGCACATCAATAAAAAGTATGAAAATGAGGTTGATAGTGGCAACATTATTCTTACACAATATGTGCATGTATAATCTCTTCAGCTTCGTACTTGGGCACTACACTTCTATAAATCAACCCACACAGCAGAGGATTTTCTAGGAATATCATATTTTGCTTATCAATGTGCCTATTTGGTTCCAGGGATGTTTGGATCATTATAGAATATTCGTAGAATGTTCTCAAATGATTTGCATTTGGATATCCTTCTGCAAACATTCCTGGGATATTCTACCATGGTTTTCGTCATTATATACCCTTGTGAAACATATAGTGGGATGTCCCTGGAATATTCTTTAAAGTCGGCGAAGGAGTTTTGAGAACCAAATGAATGTACCACCCAGTATTCCTGCTCACCCCATCTCATTTCCCATTTTGGACTACTCTTTTGGTTTACTGTAGTTACTCTGCCTAACTTTTGACCCTGCCTTCTTTGACTTTGGAACATATTTTGACTCGGCCCGAAAAGAAAGGACACAGGATTTTCTTATCGCAAATACATTAGCTGTGGCCATTTTATCATATTCTGCCGCATGGAATCTGCTGTCACAATGTATTCAGCATATTAACGATTTTGTCAAGACGAGTAAAAATGTCTAGAAATTACATATGCTACATTTTTCATCACATATGTCAGATGGCTGATTAGCTCAGTTGGTTAGGGCGTCATTCTAATGTCGCCAAGGTCACAGGTGCAAGCCCCCGAAGGGTCACTTTATTTCTTCCCTTTTCTGATGAATTGTTATGAGTTAGTGTCCTTACTTTTCAAAACGAAGAGAGAGTATAAAAATTTGTTTGAAAATGTTACCCTAAATATTCCTTATATTTAAATATCCTGCAGGAATATTCCTACCATATACTACAGGGCGGACGTATGTAATATGCTGGGAATATTCCTGCTAAATTCTTGGAACTTTGAGAGCATGCTTGGACATTCCAATATCCCTGTGAGAATATCCCAGGAATATTCTTGGCATATACCTCTGCTATGTGGGAATGTTTGAATCTCTGAATAAGTAATTGATTCATGTCCAGCAGGAACCAAAGATGTTCATCCCTAAGTAATGGAAGGTTGGCAAGGTAGTGTAGTAGAGTAGTGAAGGTAGTAAGAAGTAGTGAAGGTAGAAGGGAAGGTGTCAACCAACAACTCAACCAGGGAGGAAAGGTATTTGGGTAGGAATGGAATGAAAGGTAGAAGGGTGTAGAAAGTTTTTGCTGGCATAAGCACACTCTTAACTAAGGACAAGATTGAAGATTTTGGGTTGATGCCCATTCTTGAGCATGAAAGACTGTTTTTGAAATGCTCTTTTCATTGCATGGAATCAGAAACACGAAGCTTGCAAAAAGGGTCATCACCAGTATTTGAACCAGAGTCCATCATGCTGACAGTTTTTGCATGAGCCACTACACCAATCCAATCTTAACTTTAACCAAGTCACCACCTTGATGGTAACAACTGCTTACTGATAACAGAAGGCATGAGGATGAAGAGTGAGTAACACATCCAAATGCTGGCATAGACGGAGAACCTGATTAGTGCACTACCTGAGAGAAGAGCTTATCTTAATCTTGCCATCATCTTCATTGCTCCCCACTCCCTCCTGCAGGAAAACCATATAGGTATGCCTTAACTTAGAGCACAAACAGAGCCACAAACCATGTATAGATAGGAAAATTTCTGCAATCACCATAGCACTACAATCATTTTGAGCTATCAAAATTATAACAATAGACCATCCATAGCCTTCAGGACATGACCTGACTTTTCCCAGGGATCACTTTGCATAATGGCCGGAGTTATGGCTTCCAACCTCATAGAGCTGAGCATCAAATCATGGATAAGGTGGATACATGTCAGCAAAATACTGGAGCATATTATTGCACTTCGCAAAGAAAATTTCAAGATACTGGGCTTTTTTTCATTCTTACTCCATTTTCCAAATAAATTTCCCATACCGACCTACCCCTGTACCCTAAATGGTGCAAATGACCGCAGATGTTGGTTGTCTCCCCAAATTACCAATCATTTGATTAAAACTGATGTTATAAATCCTTCTACATATTCAAAATCCTTCTACATATTCAAAATCCTCTCACACCCCTGAATTCTAATAATGGATCACTTCGAAGGACTAAGATATATTATCCTAAATAATAGTTTACGGACAGGAACCTGCCAGCTTTTGGACAGGATGACTGCCTCAGTAAATTTTCTGGTCTAGAGGACTTTTAAGAGTAGTATACAAGAGGGGGAAATTTTTGAGGTACGATTATTTTCTACTGATGGGTTGAACCCCAACCGCATTAATTTCTGACCGAGAACTAATTTTTCAATTCATCCCGCACTTCTAAAAAATTTTACAGTCGCACATAAGATGGTGGAGCATCCATTTCCAATTGTACTATGCATTTAAATCCCTCCGCAAGAGGACACCAACTGAATTTCTTTAAACAGTAAAATGATTCATCATGCTATATTCCACACTTATATCATTTCCGATCATGGTTTTGGCACTACATATCTTGATCTTGATAATGGTATGCAGTGCCAAAACCGTGGTTGGTGATGAGAGTTATAAAAGTGTAGAATACAATGTAGCGAATAGTTGGAGTGAAGGCTTCCGTAGTAGCTTGTTAACATGCTGGAGCTTCTTCCGGAGCAGCAGCATTGGTCAAGGTTCATAGACAACAGTTTCTCCTCCGTTACAGAAGCCGTCAAAGTCGGCCTTCTTTGATTATAATGGGATAAGTCTATTGGCCTTTTCTCTCAGGTAATTGGTTTCTTTATGATTACTCAAGCTTTGACTTTTAGGCTTAAACTCATCTAGATAATTTTAATAGAGTTTTGAATGACTAAAATAGTAACGGACAATCATATTATCTACTTACTGTACGGCAATGCAAAGAAATTTATCAATACCAAATGCCATTGCAGTGGTCGTGCGTCCCGCCCAAAAGTTGCACGGACGATCAATCGACAATCGTTTGGCAATCGATAGCCTCGATCAACAAAAATGTATCGAATCTTTAGAATTACCTTCGTTTGAAAAGTCTATTCGTTTACTTATTTTTAAGGTTGAAGTCCTTGATGTATGCGTATCAGACATGATTGCCAATTATATACAGAAGTGATAAGTGAAGATTTTAATTTAGATTGGTTGGTACTTTAATCGTCGTCTGAATATTCTGGTCTGCTTTTGCTGCTGTCGTCTGTTCTGTGCTAAGTGTTTTATGTCCATGAATTAAATGGATATTTTTTATCCAATTTTACAGTTAATATCAATTGTAGGCCGATATTTCGTGCATACTAAATGGATGACCATCACGTTGAGCTATTAACTACACTACGTGAGAAATATGAGAAAGTTCGTCGCCTTCTCGATGACAGCAAAAAAGATCCCGAAGATGACCCTTATCGTTCGAAGTATGCCGCTCGAGAAATACTAAATGATATCAAGTCTAGCCTTGTGAAAATTCTAGACGATGTAGGAGGAATGGGGGATGGTGAAACCAATGGTGAGTTGTGTTCGCATGCAATGTAAGCCTTTTCCCTTAGAAATTGTTATCTGTATGACAGCAGTCGCTGACAGTTTATGAAACCCACAAACTTTGCAATAGAATTTAATTGTTTTTTATGTTTCACCAACCTTACACATTTGCGTTCGGTCAATTAAATCATATGCAGACCTTATCATCATGGACCGCAAGTCAGAGGAATTCTCAGCTTTTTTGGGTGTGACATAGCTATAGGAACCTATACCCATAAGAAGAAGGTGAATATTTCAAACCATCGTTCATTGTGAAATAAATTCACTGAACCATATGTTGCCTTTATCTGTTTTA
This sequence comes from Ceriagrion tenellum, assembly GCA_963169105.1. Classification (NCBI taxonomy): domain Eukaryota; kingdom Metazoa; phylum Arthropoda; class Insecta; order Odonata; family Coenagrionidae; genus Ceriagrion; species Ceriagrion tenellum. The sequence goes on along the minus strand of OY720636.1, from coordinate 55,456,955 downwards.
TCATAATCTTTGATGTGGCAGTCCAGCAAAAAGAATTGTAATTCGTCTCCCGCATCTGCCTTGGGTTAACGCCCTCGTCCGTCACACCAGCGAAAATATTTTAAAAGAAAATTTCCCTAGCACGGAATTTAGTAAAATGGATGAATTCATTAAAGCCCGAATGGGGTTTGTTATCCATCACTCGAGGAATGCCTTAAGTGTCGGAAACTAGTTAATCCCAATTCAAATCATTTTCGGGGTGTATCTGAAACGCTATTTCTGTAAATACTATAGAAATCATTAGTTATTGGAGCTTAGTAGTGTAATGTAAGACTAAATTAAAAAATTTCCGACTGTTGTTAGTTTGGAAGCTTTTAGGAGTTGATTATTTGATCACTTCTCAGATCAATAAATTTTTTATATGAGTTTATCAGTCAGTTAGCTATGGCTCTATATATGGAAGGAGAGGTTGATATTATATAATTTAGATTAAAAAAGTCAGTTGATTAAGTGACTGGTTGCATTTTTTCTGCGAGGATATATACCATAGTGCGTAGATTATGTGATTTATTGCTTGAAGCTTGTACTAAAAAGTAGTCTTTACATCGAATGGGGAACCTAGTGTGTGGAGGTGTGACTAATTTCTTTGTTTATCAAATAACCAAAGGCTTGGACCTTACTTCTCTCATTCATGTAATTCATTTCAAGGTGAACATCTTCATTTGCCCAATGTGTTTCAACTATGGTCTCTTCTTGGGGTGATGTGGCTCAACTTGGGAACTATTGCTGTGGAAACAGAGGAAATAAGCACTGGAGAAGAGCAGCTAATGCAGTGCCTAAAATGTATCCCAGAAGAGAGATGGCTTGAGTCTGAAGCTGTCCTAGTCATACTCTGCACCTTACAGCAGTTAGGAATTCTCTGGGCTCAAAGAGACAATGCAGAGAAAGCCAAAGGATTTTTGGAGCGTGCTGAGAAACTTTATAATGATTTTCGTGAACTCTCATCATCTCCTCCAGTTGATATGATTCAGCTGTTTAATTTTGGACCAGATAAATATACAGGAGATGAGAGTGAGCAAAATCAGACAAACAAAGTTTTGAGTGCAGAAAATGCAATGGAGAAAGCTCACACGCATACTTTGTACTATCTAGCCCAGGTGTATGGAACTTTGGGTAACACTTCAAAATCTGCTATATATTGCCACACAACACTCAAACGTATGCTTGAACGCAAGGAATATGAAGTTGTTGATTGGGCCCTAAACAGTGCTACCCTCTCCCAGTTCTTCATCACAAGAAATTACTTCAAGTAAGTTTTTCTATCCTTCGGCTCCTGTAAAAGCTGAAAAAAAATGTTTTTCATTTTAAATGGTTGTATTATTGATTTATTTTTTTACTCTCTTTTGGAGTGGGCTATAAAATAATATTTTCATGGCTCTTATCTGTGGAATAACAGCATTGTGGATTTATAGGGAAGGAAGCAAGCATTTTGTGGCCCCACAGATAAACCTCCTCTTTTTGTACACTTTTTTAATAAACACCACTTTCTCCGGCAAGATGTTGTAGAAGCGGTATCGTTTGAGTATCATTGTTTACACTTTTTTAAGCTAAAAAGTTATTAGATTGTTTTATTTTCAAACTCAGAAATGAGATTTTCCTATTTAGTTCCCAGCTTTCACTAGAAAAAAAACCCCATCTGTTTGTGGTATCATGTTGCATTAGTCTGTCTAGTGGAACATCTTGAAGCATCTCTGCTACATTTTATGGGAAATGATTTTATATCCTTGCCTTTCTCCTTTCAAATTGTTATGCCTATAATGTCGCTTCATTTTTCTTCTGTGGCATCCCTTTATTTTTTATTTTGATTGTAATTATGTAATTTTAATAACTAATTGGCAGAACATCTCATTTCACTACTGCAGTTATTAAAAATTTATGTAAAAGGCTAGCATTCTAATGTAGAGAATAATACTTTAATGAATAGGTGAAAGTTTAGTTCTGTCCTCTGAATGTTTTATTGCCCTGCAGGTTTCAATGTATAGCAATAGTAAGTTGAGGGCTAAGAGGCATTGTACGTCAATGTTATAAAAAATTACCCTTCCTGAGGGCTCGTAATCTCAGTTTTATTTTTGAACTCTTCTAATTTACGTATACTCTGCTAATTTATGTATACTCCTGCTGTTAAATCACCATCATACATTAAATTTTCTACTGTTGTGTCAGCAGAAATGAGAGGTATGGGCTGCAAAAATAATATTCATGTGTATGTTAGTTATGTGTACACTACTTAGGTCCTCCTCCTTAAAATTTTTAGGTAGATATGTCTAACAATATTCTGGATAATGCAGCATTTATTTATATTGCCCTGAAAATTTATCGATATTTAAGTATTCAAATTTATTTTTCCTCTTAAGTCACAATCAGAAACTTGAAGTGACCCTCTTTGTGACAAATTAAAGTTCTCATTTAATGCCATGGGCATAGCCAAGGGGAGGCGGGGGTGGGACAGCTGCCCCCCCCCCCCCAACCCCTCTTGACAAGATTTTTCATACCTTCATACCAAATCTGTTACACGGAGCCAGACAAGATGATGTCCTGCCCCCCTCTGGCATATATCTACAGCTACGGATGGGTGTCCTAGTCCCCCCCCCAGCATAAATCCTAGCTTCGTCCATACTTAATGCTTGTCTCTCATGGGTTCGAGTGTGTCTAATCAGAATTACCGTTTGTGACTAGGAGTGGTGTGGACTATCATGCCCCCGGTTTGCTATCTTGACCTCTCTTAAGTTTCCTCCTTCATGCAGGTCTGGGCTCTTTCTGCTATGCTGTTTCATTATGGCTCACATTAAGGCATTATGATGGCTGTCGGGAGTGCTGGCTGACCGTTTCAGACCTTTTCACTCTACCTGTGTTTACATATCACTCAACTATGGGTTAACTATTGAAGATAATGACTTCGGGTGTTCTTTATTGGGTTCAGGAGATATCATTCCAAAAAATAATGCAAGGGAAAAATTTTATCCCTTTGGGTTAATGTGGAAAATTACCTGAACTTTGGCTAACAAAAACTCACTTCTCAGCAAGAAATGTGAAAATCGGAGATGATCAGCCTCTAGCTGCATTTTTCTTGTATGCGTTACGTGAAGAAAATCCATCATTACACGTTTCCTAGGTCGCAATTTGTAAAATGGTGGACCCTTACCCACTAAAAATCTAACTATTTTCGGACACAATGGGGAAAGCCGTACCATTATGGGTTTCTTTGTACATTTAATACATAATTTTACAAAATGTAAGGTCGAATTTTTTCTGCTTGGAATCGGCCATCATTACATCTTCACACCACCATTGTGTTCGTCAATTTTATGTGTTCCTATCCACTTTCTTTCTACCTTTCTGTTTGAACCATTATGTGTTAGTATTTGCTGCTGAGCAGTCTGAGTGAATGAACGAACGATTATTTATATATATACAAATAAATATATAACAATATAGCCATTAAAATGTATATGTGGGTAAAGTACTTGAAGAATAGTCTCCTTCTTGGACAGATTTGATTTTGTATTGAGATTGAGGCTTACATGTTCAGTATTAACACCTTTGAAATTCTGATTTTTTACATAGACAAGCTAAGCATCACTTGGCTGCATCAAGTTTTATGCTGGACCAATTTGAGAGTGAAGTTATCAAAGAGGGTGACCAAGGAGAGGAATTGGAGGCTAAGTAGGTGAAGTTTTGTGAAATTATCTAACAATGTTATATGTTTACCAAGCTTTACCTTTTTATGTTGATTAAAATCATAGTTAAGACTTCATTACATGCCTGACTAAAAAGTAAAACTCTTCCCTCTCAAGATGGACTAATTTTCATCATAGAAGTGCTGATGTGGCTAGATGTTGGGCTAAATATGGATTGGTATTATTGACTGCCTCAAGGCAGAGGCTGATGAAATTGGCTGGTGAGGATATGGATGATGATGTTGATGAAAAAAATGATACTGAAAGTGAAGAAGATACTTCCCTTCTTAAAGGTATCGTAAACTATTGTACTTTACTTTCTTAGTTAATAAGGATTATATTCATTATGAGTAAAGAGCATGTTAGATTAGTCGGGTAGTGTTTTGGAGTACTCACTGCCATGGAGAAAAGGGATCCAAAATTATTGACATTTATTTAAAGTTATCAAGTAACTGCTGCTTTGTTTAGTTACCTCTATTTTCTTAACTCCTGCCATTGGCTTTACAAACCATAGTTGTTCCTTAGTTATTCAGTCAGCAGTCTATTTTTCTCTTTTAATGGAGTCCATTACATTATTCTTATTTGATAATATTTGAGGTGGCTCTATTAATGAGACTGGAGGATTAATCCTCATCAACTTATTAAAAATCTAAAGCTGAAAAAAAATTGAGAGTAGGTGGTTTGCTTATGAAGACCTATTTTGTTGTAATAATTATCAAATAACCTCTGGAAAATTAGTACCTCTTTGAGTAAAAACCCTTGTTTTGGAGTCATCAACTTTCTCATCTACTAATACAATAATAATACTGTGAATATGACACCACCGAATAACCATAAATGTTATCTTTTGATGAAAGAGAATGCCTTTCCCATCACACAAGATAAAATGGAAGAATCATTGGTGAAGAACTAACAATTACAATATTACTATCTGCAATGCAGGGTTATTGAATTAACACATTGTTTTGTGAATTATTGAAGTTTATCATGAGTCCCTGAAATTTTGTGTCAGATTTAAAAATAGGTATTGAGATTGTTGAATTAAACATGGTATTTGGCTCTTCGTAATATCAAATTTCATATGAATGAGTATCTTCCAAGAGCATCGTGACGAAGCTATTTTTTTGTTTCTTTAAATGACAATTTACTCTCACAACATACTCGCATGATTTATGAACTTATAATTTATGGAAGTTTAGTTAAATTTGTATTCATACCAACAGGGGCATTAAGTTGAACACAACTAACTTGTTGAGGGTTGATGCTTTCAATTTTTGGAATTTCCGCTGCGTGGTTCCATCTTTTTGCGGAATCAACCTCCATCCATGCCTCACAGAAATCTACATAAAAACAACTAAAATTTCTTGTTTTTCAATGACTAAGAGATAAGGCAATCTGCAAAATTGTTGCGCAGTTGGGACTAAGCCTATGAAGCTTCATAGTGCATTTTTCTATATTATTTCTGCACTAGAGAACTTAAAACTCTGGAGTGAGTGATGTATTAGGATACCAGTACTATTGAGTGATGCATACACCAAGGAAGTGTGCAACTTGTGCAATCATTTACACTGGATGTAGGAATTAAAGGACTATATTTTCATTAGATGAAGATTATATGCTCCAGGCATAATATATGAACCAACATTAGGCTAAGACAGTGAAGATTCTTTCGTGGATGCTATGCCATTGATGCATGTAATGTGATTTTACATGAAATGATATGCCTCTTAATTTCGTGGAAACAGCTGTTTCCATCGCCTCCCTGAAGTCATCTAAAAGGGCTTTTGTTTTGTAAAGGCGATCTCTAGGCACCAGATAATTTTCACTGGGATTTTTGCAAAATGTTACGCTTGTGAAATCCTGAGAAAATAATCTCTTGCTATTGATTCGTGAAATATTGGTATTGAAAAAATTTGATTTTTCCAGTAATTGGACATTCTGTTGATTTTTATTGTACCCATATGGAAAAGCAACCCAAGCCACACATTAAATTCCTCCCTACTAAGTGGCTTCCAATCAGTAATCCTCCCCCTTGGTGGAGGATTACCAAGAAATATGTACTCTGCATTCTTTTCAGTTTTCTGGGAGTCATCACTAGACATTTCTTCTTCCGAAGGAACCATCAAGGTGAACGAAGATATTTCTTTCTCTCTAAGGCTTCTCCAGAGGTTTTTTTTGGCAGCACTCATGAAATAAAATAAATACTATTTTACTCATTGCTTTTATGTATCAGTGGGGGATTTTAATTTTCAGCGAGGTATTTATGCAAGTAGAATAAAAATATGGGTATATAATAAGTAGAATAAAATTTCAGTGGGTGACACGTTGGAAGGGGAGCATGGGTGACACGTCACCCATGCCTATTTTCTGCGTCCCCTCACATACCTTCTTTCCCCCAACCCCCTTTCTCCTGCCTCTTCCCCCCTTCCAAAGAAATTGTATATATTCTGCAACCTACTGAACTCATGTACTTGATGATGTCGCCTATGTGACGAAACTGTTCGACTTGGAATAAAAAACTGTGAAAAAAGTACCATATCTCTTTTGAATTCATAAGAATGGATTTTCACAAAGTAAAGCCTGAAACAATCGAGTTTATAATCTAGGAACCAACTGAAGAGCGGACAAGTGGAGGCCAACCGAAGAAGCTGAGCATAGCTCCGTTATACCGCACGGGAAAAGAATGAAGGCGATGTCATTCATGAATATCACCCACGTGGGTGCCGAGGCACAGATGTCATTTATGGATGACATCTGCATTGAATGGGTTTAGGAACACAATGTCATTCTATTTGAGGGCTAACTCTTCTTCGGTTTCACAATTCAAAAACCATTAAATGATGGTCCCAGTTAAAGCTAGTGTCTGGCCTGAGACTGTTTATGTTGCCATTGAGCACATTTTTTTTGTTGATGATGTGGTATGCACAAACTTTTGTGTGATTTTGCTGAGTTAAAAATCACTCTGTACCCAATTTCAGAGAGCACAGACCAGCTTTGGTTCACTTCTTTGGAATTGCTGCCATATGAAGAGCAAGTTACAGATAATTATGCTCTGACATTTGAAGATGCCAAAGGAATTTTCCTGAATGCACAAGAATGGTTGAGGAAGGCACGAGAGTTCTATCAGTTTGACAGCCATGCTTCTGATCATGTCCAGATTGTTCAAGACCAAAGTCAACTTTACAAGTATCTTGCATTCTTTGAGGAAAATGAAGAAAGGTAAGTTTACTTTAATTTTTCTTGGCATTCGTATCACTGTCTGTGATCAAGGTCAGCAGAACATTACACTCATAGCATAAATATGTGTCTAGGTATTTGTGTTATGAAGCTAAGTTTTCGAGATTCCCTGGGTGTCACATTGTATTTTTTTTGGTGACATCTTCTCTGGCAGGACTCCTGGAAATTGTCATCTGAGTCCTGTGTAGTATCATCCCTCCAGTGCTATCACTTTTACATGGTTGAAGTCCTCTGTGTGGCCTGGTTTTAGTCAAACATGCTCTACAATGACAGAGGAGTATTGATCTGTATTTTGGCTGCCTGTTGGTTCTCTTATGTCCTCCTTTAGACTAATTGTAATCTCATGGGTCTTCCCATTTGGCTTACACACACCTTACTGCATGAACACTCCACTTCATATATGCCTTTATAGAGAGTTCTGGGTCCTTTCTCTTGGGAAGGTAGGTGTCCATTTTCATGCTCCACATGCATCTGGTTTTTGCAGTGTGTTTACTGAGAAATCTAGAATTTTTCTCAGAAGTCCCTGCATGCTAGGTGCAAGTTATCTCTTCTGGGGTAACATACCAAGTTAACATTTCCAAATTGTCTATATTTCTATGTCTCGCTTACAGTCATCAGAACTATTAAAATTCTGATGTTGGCCACCCTATATATTGTATGGTATCCAAAGTTCGCTAACATGTATACTCTCCTGAGACCAAACATGACCACTTATTGATTAATTTTGCCATCCTTCTGTGCTGATTTTCCCAAACCATCTTGATTATTCCTAGATAGGATTAGTACTAATTTTTTAATTTTAATCATTTGCCAGAAAAAAATTAGAGCTAATTTTAGGGCAAAGGGGCTTATGCTGCCTGTTTTTTGGGCTATGTTTCTCCTTCTGTCCTGTCTCCCTTTTCTCTCTCAAAAAGGCCCCATTTTCAAGACAGTTCTCTCTGGTAGCCACTATCCCAAAGAGCTGTGACAAAGTTGTCTTTCCCCTCCTCTACTGGAAACGGTAATGGCTTAATGTATTAACCTCTTGACCAGTGTTCTTCTGTGTGGCATGGTGATGGCAAGAAGTAGGTGTGAATTATTAAGTAAGCATCAAAGTAAATGGAAATGTATTTTATTGATGGCATTTTTATTTCTAGAATTAAATTCCTGATGATATGTATACCATAATATAACCTGTTAAGCATCTTTAGCTGAGTTGTAGAGGCTACAGAAAGATGGGAGAAGAATAGAAGGATAATTTTAGATAATTACTTATATTCTCTTCTGGTGTATGAATTGAGCATACTAAAGAGCAGTGAAAACAGTTACTACTGGCTTTCTCATAGCAAAGGTGAATTATAAATAGTTATATCTCAAGGTAGGGTATGCAGATGGAATAAGGGTTGTTTATGCTGAGTGTATGAGACTTGAGTCATTATTATTATTATTATTAGTGTGCCTCATGCGCATCCCTTTGAAGGTGAATGGAGGACGAATCGAAATGGAGATCCTTAGCATTATAGTTATATTTTTTATGGGTTCCTCTTGCACTTCCTGTTGAAGATGCTCACAGGGGTATTAGAAAAGAAGGTAGCAGATCCTTACCATTACTATATCTGCTGAACATATATTTCTCCGAATACCTTAGGATTTGAAAATTTGAGTAGCAGATAGTTCATGTTAGAGAAAATTTCCTGGCTCTAACCTAAGTGCTGTGAACACTAATTATAATTTTACTCTAGTTGTATTATTTATGATTTCCAAAATAAGTTGGAATCATGTGAACTTATCTACAAGTGTTTTAAATGCTGATTTTCAGACAATGTCGGATGCATAAACGGCGAGTTGATCTCTTGGAACCCATTATGAAGGAGCTGAATCCTCAGTACTACATGCTTGTGTGTCGTCAAATATGGTTTGAGCTTGCTGAAATATATTCAGATATGATGGATATTAAGTTGGCTCGGTTGCAGGTAAATATACATTGTCTGTTGAATCAGAAGTTACTTGATTGCTGCAGCTGCAACTGTTGATTACTGCAGCAAAGCTTACACATTTGCCTATTCATTATTTGGAGAAACTCTCCCATACATTATTCTGAGATGCTACCACCCAACTGTCTGAATTTTTTTGTTATTTCAATGTAATTTTATGATGTTGCCATACTCTCTCCATCATCATTGAAACTCATTATTTTTACTGAAAAATGCTTCCTCATATATACCTGACTAATCATGTCTATGAATGGATTGAAATAGCCTTTTCATTTTATATTTATTATTGTAATTATATTTTGTCGTAGGAAACTGATGAACGACCAACACCTCATGCATTAAGAAAAATAAACATATTAGCAGAGCAGAGTATTGGTAATTTTAACAAATATGTGGATTCCTTAAGGATACACAGGTAAGTTAAATTATTAAATATTAGAGAAATTATGTATTTATGTAATATATGCTTCCCCACTTGGTAAAAGAATTTTGTGCTGCATGAAGTTATCTACAATTACTGAGTATTAGGGTGCAGTGAATTTCACCATAATTTTTTTTGTAACGGCGACCATTGGGAAAAGGTGCCTTTTGAAGCCCAGATCATGGAAATAAAGAACATTTTCCAATCAAAAAATATTTTACTGGGGCGCCAGGGCCTGAAAGAAACAGGGCAGAAAATGAGTGCTGTTTGGTGGGTTGCCTACCTTATTCGTGCACTTCCAGGCCTCTCTCGGAGCCTCCGTGGCTCCAGTGTGGACGGGGATGATCTTGAAGGTAAGTTTGATGCAAACCTTGGTTGTTTCAGTACATGTAGGCTGAAAACAACTAAAAATATCGAATTTTGGCAATATCGAACAAAAAATCACATTTTTTGGCAATTTTTGTGCAGCTCTTGGCTCGTTTCTAGGACTTTTCCTTCGAAACTTATACAGGTATCACCATGAGGAAGTGGCTGCACCACAACACCCGCCCGTGCCCACCCTCCTGCACCTGTATGTGCTTTATGGGGGTTTCAATGAGCACTTTCTCACGTTTTTTCGATGCAAAAACGGAGAGTTGTAGTCTTTCTTGGTGTGGAACTTTGGCATGGCTGCTTGTGACATCAGCTTCGTTCTAATGCGCTGATCTCGTTGCTCAAAACCAACCACTTGGGCACATACTGTATTCATGACCTGCACCATGCGCTCAACACTTTGCACATGGCATTGGTATGGTGGCACCTCTAAGGCACCTCTTGAAGATCAGCATCGGAGTACCGCCGCAGTGCAGGCGGATCGGCTATTTTCCCCGCTAAGTCTACCATGCGTTCATAGCTTTTGGCTTTGAAATTGATATGTGGAAGGTTAAGGCTCTGCACGGCACCTTGTGAATGAGAAGCTGCTTTATTTTTTCTCGACGATAGAATGAGCTCTAAAGCTTGCTTTCACACAGGCTGCCGAGTGTCCGTAACCATGCTTAGAACGATGTTCTCAGGGTAAGCAAAGAATCCATTAGTTTGAATGGTCTTGCCAACCTTATCCCAGTAATTCTTTGGAAGGCATCTGGAAAGCAAGATTCCATTGAAGAGATGATGGCTTGCTCAGCTCAGCGCAAGATGGTGCACTCCGGATTGCAAACCACTAAGGCACATACATGCGAAGCACAAAATTTGTCAGGATATTCAGCTTGTTGTTAGGTTTCTTGGTAGCAATGTACATCCTCATGATGCGGTTCGCTGTTATGACCCGCCGGAAATGATTCAAATCCCCTGGATATCTCGCCACTAGGTCTGCAGGGCAACTACCATTGCTGATCACCCTTGCCAGTTCCAGCATGTACTGTTGGTCGTTGCTCAGGTTACTTCCATCCACCTCTGGGATATTGGTCTTGATAGCTTTTAAACGCATGACTGACATTTCCTCACACTTACTGATGAGTTTCCCGAAATCACCGGAAAACTGGTTAGGAGTTATTGTTTGGCCGTCGACAGCAGTGAACAGGTGACCGAGAGGAAGCTCGTTTTGGTTCAGCAAGCAGATCAACCACTGCAGTTCCTTCCCCAGGTTCTTCTCTATGAGCGCTATGATTCCTCCTTTCCAGCCAGTGTTTGTGCTGGTTTCATCAGCTCCGATCGCTTCCAAATCGTCTTCTCCCAATGATTTCAGATAGGATAAGATGGAGGTGGAGATAGATTCAGCAGAGCCGCTGGTGGGTGTTATATGCGTTAAATACTTGCCACTGGGCTGGTCAACAATCACTATATGTTCCTCTTTGACAGTAATATTGCAGCATTTCTCCCCAATGGCTTCTACTGAAAGTGTGTTGCACCTTTTCCCTTTGAAATAGATCGCTTTGGGTGGGTTGGTTTTCAGAGCAGTTGTCTCCATACTTTGGACAGCTTTCCCAAGTCCCTCTCTCGATGAATCTTACTGCAATCTACGACGTTAGAAGTCCCAACAAGACCCCTGTACTCCCATGCTGCAATGGTGAGAGCAGCTGCTGCAACAGTCGAGATCCCATAACGATTCGCTATAGCTGACACATGGGGAGTTTTACTCTTATTTGGGAAATTTCCTTCGTCTTGTAAATAGTTGTTGTACATGGATTCCATCCATCACCACAGTTTGAAGCCTGTTTTGTCGGAGGTCATGCACTTTTCTCTACTCGCTCGCTCACTGTTGCCATGTTGCTCACTTGTACACCCCTCAATGCAGTTACCTCGGGCATACCAATTTCATCTCAAATGCTCTATGGGTGAATGCGCCACATATAGCACAAAAATTGCCAAAAAACGTAAAAATTCGATATTTTTTGTTGTTTTCAGCCTACATGTACTGAAACAACCAAGGTTTGCATCAGACTTGCCTTCAGGATCATCCCCGTCCACAGGAGCTTCAATAGAGGCCTGGAAGTGCACGAATAAGGTAGGCAACCCGCCAAACAGCACTCATTTTCTGCCCTTTATCTTTCAGGCCCTGGCGCCCCGGTAAAATATTTTTTGATCAGAAAATGTTTTTTATTTCCATAATCTGGGCTTCAAAAGGCACCTTTTCCCAATGGTCGCCACTCCGAAAAAAAATTATGGTGAAATTCACTACACCCTACTGGGTCATATTACTCATAGTTTTTCATCACTGCTGCAAATTTTTGCTCTGTCAGTTGAATTAAATGACCACATTAGAAAGCATTTATTGTCATAGTTCTTATGATTCCACCTTTTGTATGAATTCATTGGACACAGTGCCCATAACATATACATACATATGAATTTGCTTTGCCTGGTGACCCAACAGCCTATGCCAAGCATAGTGTATATGCATGGCTCTATGCTCTTGTATCTTATATGTCACAGAAGATACATCATTGTTGTTTACAGTGGCTGCAACCACTGTTACTGATTAAGAGGTCCTTTAACCTCATAGGAATAGGTAACTGTGGGCAGAAGTGGTGACGTATGCCATTCATTGACTTGTGACAAGGATTGCAAAAAAAGCCAGTGGAATGCATGCTGATATATGTTCCAAAACCAACATGTTGTTGGTGATGAGTAATTTCTGACTTTAGTGAAAACGCCTTTTTATTCTTATTTGCAGCACTAATGAAATGCCAAAAAAATTTGATGAAGACACGGTGAGACCAGCGTTATTAGCCCACTTCTATCTAGGCCGTTTGTATAGTAAAATTATCCAACCTGACAAGAAAGCTCAGCTTGAGAATATCTGTGAAAGCATTAAAAAATATAAGGTAAGTTTTTGCTGAAGAGATCTAAACATACTTTGCAGGCATTTCCTGACAAGACCTTCAACATGAAACTAGATGATTATTTGAAATTCATACCTCAGGATTCCTCAGTTTTTGAGTTCTACCAGTTATGTATGCCATTCACATTTTTTGTGATCATCAGTTTGATTTCTGATTATGAACCTGATGATGATCAGTTTTGTGATCATCATCAGGTTATTAGTTTGAAAATAAATACATTTTGTTCTAAAAATGAATTGATTTGTGATGTGGTCAGGATTCAAGGGTTACATGGCCATTAGTAAGGTTTTTGTCTCCTAATCAAGACAAAGTCATTGTGTAAAAAATTGACCAATAAATGAATATTTATTGGAGCACAGTTTGAAACTGCACCCCATCATCTTAGTCTAAATTCTCATGTTCAAATCAACCTATCATTTACATCCATGAATATTGAGATCTAATATTTTCAAGATATTTAATCATACAACACAATTTTATGTGCCAGATATTATGAAAAACAAAACCAGTCCAGCAGAGAGAACTCCTATATGGCTATTTGTGTGGATTCGCCTAATAGTAAATAAAATAAAGTATTACAACTTGGCAAAAATGCCCATTACAGTCATCATTTCCGTCATTTTTTGGAATACTAACTGTCTCTAAAGCCTTTAACACAGCGGTACGCAAACTTTCTCAGTCATGGAGTCCTTTTCGAAACAAAAGTTTATGGTTGAGACACTGGGAATAGTTAGGGTTTCGTTCTGTCTATGATCTATGAGATATATTGAACACTATATGTTCATGGAAGTTTAAATAATAATGACTGATAATAATGAAAACAATAGCAAAATCATTGCTTAACACATTCACTGCGGCTCCTATTTTTTGTGGTTTGGTGTGGAGCGGAGTAAATTTTTCACTTAATGTGGTTCTTCTTAGTGGTTTCTTGGCAGGAAAATTATTTTTATGTTAATTCAGGCTTTGCCGTGCTTTTTAATTAATTTTTAAAAATTGACACTAAATGACCTCTGCTCTACGGCAAAATTTCTGTAGGCAACCCGCAGCACACCAGCATCATTTTTTTTAAATTTCGAATTGGAGAACTGAAATTTTTCCTTGAGTTCAAAGATCCATAGAACTCCAATCAATATGTATAAATATAAATTATCACTACATGTTCCGTTAGTATTTTTTAAATTAGGCTTTGTAGCTTGGTGAAAATTTTGCATAATAATCAGGATCTTTTGGTGTAAATTGGAGAGACATACTTTGGGATATGAGATGAAGTGAGTAATATATATTATTTCTTCTATTCAATTTATAGAAAATAAGTTATCGGAGTAAGGCGAGAACTGTCGAAGACTTTCCTACCCCGAAATTCTCGACTTTCATTGGCTATGCAGTTTGCCTAATAATTTTTCAACGGCCGTGCGATTTCACTTCACGCTTATTCTTTCCTAACAATACCTGTGGTCAATCTGTGATAAATTGAAGTATTGCGTACTTATCTATTATCAGATTCTGTAGAGTAAAAACCTTAAATGGATGTTGTTAGAAACGTTGTCATCTGCATACCACCATTACCCTTAGTTATTAGCAAATGTAAACAAATATGCATGGATCACCCTAATAACCATTACAATTGCATACACTATTTCATAACTAGATCATAATTGTAAATCAAGAAAATTTAGGTGAAATACATGAATGAAGGAGATCCTGAGGCTGAATTATGACAAAAACATAGTTAATTAGTATTTTTCTGTCTCCCAGAATGCAATGGAAAATCGGAAATACATTTGCACAATTTTTCTTAAATATTGATCATTCATCCTTCAAAGTTGAAAAATTAAAGTAACGTCAGTTTTCTATGGTAAATATTTATTGAAAAAATTAAACAAATTATTCACAAATAACATAGCATTTTTCATAAAATTTCCAGTCACAGATACTTATTCAATAGTAATGATGCAATCTTAAACAAGGCTGAATGCATAGCCGTAACTGTCCTTCACAATCAGGGCAGTAATAAGATGAATTTTCTGTCTAACTCAGATGAAATATTGATTCGTCAATCCATAAAATTTTTGCCAGGACACTAAATTTCTCTGATAATGGACCGGAATATGTTTAAAAGTGGGCGAATTTTGTAAAGAGTATCTGAGGGCTCAGGTTGGCCTGCAGCAGGGTTGCGTCCAAAGTGAAGAGATCTCATTATTATTAAAAAGCAGTCTCGTGACATGCTTTTAGAAAAAACTGAAATATTCAGTTCATCTTTTCGCCAAAAATATTGACAGTTGTTAATACATATTTATATTTAATGTGTGATACAATAAGCCCAAATAAGTTTTGAATTCCGGCCTGCTTACCTTATTCTAATTAAAGTATTCCTAAAACGGTCAGTAAACGTATCAGGTGTCAACCCTGCAGAAGAGCGGGGAGTAATTCAATCACTCCAAAAGGAAACACTGAAAGTGGAACACATTGTAGCGAATGACGCCAATTGGCATCAGCCGCAGTGAATGTGTTAAAAGCTGCATTCCAATTTTTTCGATTTATGTTGTCTTCATAACTGCTATAGACAGAGCCCCTCAGAATCACTCATGGAGCCCCAAAGGCTCACGTGAGATTAGTTTGGGAAACAATGCACTCAATGCAATATGGAAGCATAGAAAAAAATCTATTTCTGACTGTGAAGCAGCAAAAGCCTGCAATTAATCAAAAGCTATTATGGAAAGGTGTTTTATCGCCTCATAGGGAAACACCCTTGGACTGTTCTAGATTTATTATTTTTAAATTTAGGCTTTGGACCTCCCAACAATTTGGTTAATAAAAAAGAAACAAATTCTGACAAACTAGCAATATGTGGAAACATTTCTACAAGGAACATTCTAGCAAGGAACATTCTAGCAATTCAGAATGATCCATTTTGAAAGCAAAAATTAATAATTTTTGTGTTTGCTTAGCTTTCTTTAGCATTTAAAATATAAGATTCAATAAATTTCAGTGTGAAACAGAGAGTGCGACTCAGTTTTATTCTTTTTTATAGCTAAATAATTGAGTAAGGTAAAAAATTTATTTTGTGGGAAAACCTAAGCTAATTAATGGTTCATAAATTTACCATTAAATGTAAAAATGGATTTGTTTTGCATGCATAGGTGTTAGCTATAAAAAGGAAATGGGATCAATAATGTGGTGAAAGTAGGATTTTGATTTGGGATTCAGTTTCAATGAAAAAAGAGAACAATTTTAGATTTGACATGTCACTGAAGTGAATCTTTTCTTCCAGTTTGTTGTGGAATACTGTGAGGAACATAAGGAGGCAAAGGAAGTAATGGGTGTTGAACTTGGCATTTGCAAGGAGATGGTAACTCTTCTCTCCTTAAAAATGGACAGGGTTAAAAAGCTTATTGAACAACAGGCTTAACAACTATTTTAGCATCTTTCGTGTGCAACTCTTGAGGTAAAATCCATTAGCTCTAGTTCCAAAGTTTTTATTCCATTTTATTTTGTGATTGAATAAAATTCACTCTGGTCTGTTGAATACAGTTATTGAAATTGACCATTCAAATTTATCATACCTAATTTATTTTTAGGTATTTTTATTTTTCCATTTGGAGCAGGTGGTTTAATATTCTTGAGAATGTAATGTAATGCATACTGTGGTTGATCATGTATTTTTGAAGGCTGATTGTGAGTCAATCCCTTTGTTTGCTATTTATTGTATGATAGTGAAAAATGATTTTGCTCAAAGTATTTTATTATGATAACTGTAAAGTATGCCCATAAGAATGAGGTGGACACAGTCGCTTTTATTTACATTACTATAACCAGCACACTTTCTTGTACATTGTGGCCGTTAGCCATTATTTTTGTAGATGAGGGTTTTTCCTGTGTAGATCCTTGACTGGGAGCATGCTTGATTCCCTATTGTACTAAGTTACTCCTAAGAGTTTTGTGAGATATCCACGCTGCAATTGATGCTTCCTCTGCATGAGCGTAACAGTTAAATTCTGCTTTCAAGATTTACTGTGCACCCATCTATCAGTTTTAGTGATGGGGACTGCTGCACAATCAGCGGGTAGGAATTTGGATTCCGAGTAATTGGATTTCCAAACAAAGTAATTTCTTGCAGGTGAGTGATGTGAGAGATGAACTTAAGTTGTTCAATATCCTGTGAAATGAAATATGAAAATATTAAACTTTTATGAGTAAATTGATTGTTGAGTGTTCATTCAATATTGTTTTCTTGAGATGTATTGTTTTGTTACATAGCATATTAATGAAATACATAATGAAACCTTGAAATTAAATTTGTGGTAATGCATATAATTTACCATTATTTTTGCTGACAATCTTATGTTATTAAAACTTAACTTTTGGTTAAAGAGATGTCAATATGCTGTATTTATTTTATTTCATTAAATTTATTCATAAATATCTGGATTATAGAAACATACCTAAATTGAGTATGATAACATATTGCTCATTCATCTGTTTTATTTCTTTTTTGTTTTTAATTCTACTCTAGGAACATTTTTGCTCAGGTTCAATCTTGGCTAATTTTTGCTGAATCCTCCAAGAGGTGCAATGATACTGAGTCCAGTTGAATTAAAATTTCTTCGAAAATTGCTTTGACTGCTGATATGGGACCCACTGAAAGTACTCTAATGCTAGGTTTATTTATTTTTTTTCCTTGACATCTTTCATTAATTTTGTTAAGCCTTTTTAATTTGCAAACTGTTTAATTCATGGGGTGGTCATTGTTTCATTATCCTGAACTCCTGTGTTCCCTCTGACTGATAGAGGCTTGAGGAAAGGTGGTTATTCTGCTATTCAAGAATAAATTTGCTCTGGGTTCCTTTCATTCATGTTAAATTCTTTTTAGGCTTCCCACTGAGTTAGCCTTATTATTTTGCCCTACACTTTAATGGGAGAGACAGGAATTGAAGTAACTTCCTCATCCTGTGGGAAAAGTGAGAGTAATTTACAGTAAAGATTAGCCAGTAAATTGTGAATCCTTGATCTCTTCACTCTGTATGACATGGCACAGTGAACCATATTTGCATCATGTGGACTCGTTGCTCCGTAACTGTGCAAGTGTTCAGTTTACTGCAGTGTCATTATTGCATAGTTTGAAAAAACCTATGTCAGCAAAAGGGGGTAAAGGCCATCTTAATCTGTATTTTTAAAATATGGTGGTTATAGTGAAGAAATATGAGATCATTCGGAAGGATTTACATATGCACTATAATATGCTTAAGGCATTCGAAGGAGAGTAATACTACACATCTTGGAGCAAATTAGCAATTCATTGACTGGTTCTTTATCAAAATGCATTACCATATATTTGCAGTTATTTCTCCCAGATTTTGAAGTATGCTGTTATTACCTTAAAAATTTTTGCTTGAAGGTTTTTGTAGCTTCTTTTATCAATGTATGGAATTCCTTTCGGGAAATGCTGCGTGGTGCTGATCATTTTTTTTCTCGACGTTTCACTCCCACTGGGAGCGTTTGCAAGAGAAATGAGATAGGAAGAGTGAAACGTCGAGAAAAAAATGATCAGCACCATGCAGCATTTCCCAATAGGAATTCCATACATTACCTTAAAAATTATTTTATCTATCAAGTCCATAGGATTTCCAATATTTTGTGTTTTTCCATGGAATTGGGGTTAGTATATCACGCAATTGCAGTGGGACACAAAATCATGTGATGTATTGGTTTGAATTTTATTTTAAAGTTTATAACCACCAATTTTGTGATTAGACTGGATTTCTCCTTCAAATGTGAATATTTTTAATCCATCTCTCGCTGAGTGGTATCCCCATTCAGTTATTGTCTGCTTTGTCATTTAGTTTTTGCGTATGATTTTTCCTGCACAGCTCATTCAGTATAGTTAAAAACAAACATATCCAAGAACAGCTTTGATGTTTCAGTTAATCTGAAATTGAAATGTGTGCATTAAGGCCTGCAGGAGGTCCATAACACATTCACTCCTAAGTCATCCCCAGACCCTGATCTATTTTTGCATTTCATTATAAGGGAGCAAAACTTCCAATGGATGATTCCTACTCCTGAATATCCAAAACTCTGCCCTTGGGCTGACATAGAACTGAGTGTGTTAAGCAGTCATTACGGCTTGCAATTTAATATTTTCCATGTGCATAGAGGTTAAAATATGTGTATAATTTGCAGTGTCTGTCATATTATGGCTTAATGTCAAATTATGGCTCAGTGATGTGTACTCAGCTCTTTCATTGTTATCAGTTGATGAAATTGTCATCTGTTTTCTAAAATTTGATTATAGTATTTTTGTGATCAATTCACTCAAACTCACCTTATCTCATGGAGAGAAAATGAAGTTTTAATGTAAGTTAACGACTGTGGCTTTAGCTGCAGTATAAATTCAGAATAACATCCCATATCTGTACTGAAATAATCTTTTAACATGTGTATAGTCCTGAAAACGAGAAGTTGATGGTTGTATTTTCAAGTATCTCTCATGACTATACTTGTACTCAATGCAAATTAAATACATATGATGGTGACCGGCTTTTGTGCTCATCTACTTCTAATTAAGAATTTCCCCGTTGCGGATGCAACTTTATGTAATTTAATTTACTTAACCACCTGTGTGCTTGTAATTGTTGCAGTTGTAGAAATATGTATATTTTAATTTCTACGATATGCCTTCTTGAACCCAAAAATAAGCTAAAGAAGTAGTTGTGTCATACATTTATTAGTATAGGGAGCAAAATTTTTGTCTTGTCTGTGAAATCCCCTCCCAAAAGGAAGTACACCTATTTAGTTAATTATATGTATTTGCTTGCAGTCTTTCTTTCTTTTGGATATTTAAATTAGAAATACTGGATGTAAAAAGTGGAGACAAATGCCAAATGAAAGAAAATTCTTATCTTCTCACCTTAAGTAAATCTTTGAGTTACTCTGCACTAGATGAATAATGCCATATTTTCCCTTTTTTGTTTAGTCTTTTTCCATTAAATTTTGATTTTAGTGTTACTGCGGTGAAGCAATGTGGGTAGTTCTCATTTGAAGCCATTCATGAAGTTCGAGATTGTATAAACTTGCCTGAGAATTTACCTGGTCAAGACAGCTGTAGCACAAGCTAAACTGCTCATTTTTGGACATCCTGATCAAGAGAATTAGTTTAAATTCACAGTTTTGATATTTAGATAAATATGCCCCTGCTGTCAATATTTACAGTCACAGTTCACTAATTTAGGGAAGTTGTCACTTAGCAGCTATTATAAAAAAAAGCTATGTAATCAATCTGTGCATATATGGTCTTAGGGAAAAGGGTTGGTTTGTTAGCTGAGGCATATTACGAGGCTACAGGTTTGAATGACAGTAGTAGTAGGTCTTTCCAATGGGAATCTGTCAAGGACAGAGATCTGCACTTTGAGATATGGACCTGCTGTAAGTATTTTGAAGAATTTTTGCACCTTTCATCAGAAATGAAATATTTCCTATTTTGTGTTTCTATAGAGTTAACTCGAATAATCCTGACCTGACCACCTCTCAACTACTGCACATATGATTTCACCTCCCTAATACCACATTAACTAACTTCTGACGCATGATCCATTCTACTTACACTGATTTTATTCAAGCTCAGAAATAATCTTTGGAGCTTGATCAAATTCACCAAAAAATTTAATTCGCTAATTTTATTGTGTTGTAGGTAAAGCTCTTGAATATTGGCCAATTTATCCACATCCCTTGGGAAGATCTCTCTTATGTCGTTTCCATCCAAAATAAGATATCTGATATTTGATGCTGCTGTAATTCCTGTAAAAATGTATTCATTTACATTAAATTCATTACTTTGAAGTGCAAAGAAAAATGATGAGAAATACATAATGATGGATCATTAATGTCATATTTTAGGTCAAATTTTGACTCTGCGTAATGGCGTTAATATTTTGTTTACAATATTTATTTATTTCTGGTGCATATACATATATTCATTTGTTAATACATATTTTAGTTTTAAATTTTCAAAGCTCTTTTTGTAAGTGATAATTTATAGATGACAACAAACCTTTGATGGAGGTCAAATAGTTGTTTTGTAAGAAAAGTGTTTGAAGTTTCGGAATATAATCAAGATATAGCATGGCCAAGGACTGTATATCATTATTGTCCAAGTGTAAAATCCTTAAGTTTGGAAATTTTCCTTCACTTTCAGCTTTGTCTCCTTTTAATAATCCACTTCTGTTCTGAGTTATGTCACTCTCTGCTGAGAGGTAGGCCACGTTGTTGTGAGAGAAACACAGAGTTTCAAGTTTGGGTAGACCATGAAGTCCCCAAAAATTGGTTAAGCAGTTATGGCTGAGGTCTAAGCTTGTCAAATTAGGTAGGATTGTTGAAGGCAAGTTTATCTGCCAAAGATATAAAACAACATTATTGTCATCATCTTTCACAATAGAGTTGTTGGTTGATGCAAGCATTGTCATGGACATTGGTAGTTCATTTACACTTTTGCTAGCTAGTTTTTGGCTAATTATGTGAGGATGAGTATTATATACATGCATTTTTATGGAAAGTCTCCTTAGCATTGAGGTCAGAAAAAGTCATGAGAAAAAAAGGACTTAGAAATTGCAGTATTGTTACAGCTGCTTGCAAAAAATTCTCATCACTTCTGGAAGTAACTTGAGTTCTGCTTCTGGAAGTAACAAACCCGTCTCTCCAGAAATTTTTCTAGTCTGAGTAATATCAGACCATGGATCACAATGGTACTTGAGTGTCCTGTTTTTCGGTTTAGAATGGTGGGGTTGAGAACTCTCATGACTATTTCTATGTGAAACCCTAGGTGCTGTTAAAGGAAATAGATCGGAACTGCTTTTTTCCCTTGGGCATTATTATTAAACTCACTCACTCCCCCTCCTTTAATAGAGTGGGATTTCATTTTTAGAACTGGTTGCTGAGGTCTGCATCTGCGATTGGCTGCTCTATGCAGCTACCTGTAACTGACTGTCTGTAAAAAAAGCAAGATACCCAAGTTTGAGATGCTCTATTGTCCAATTGAGGAAACTGATTTCAATGCAGTAAAATTCATAAGAGAGCTTGTTCATTTCTACGTTGGTTGATGTACTTCAAAAAATCCTTTGCTCGTTAGTATTTCCTATACTTCATTTTTTTTCAAAAAACCAGTTTTTTGCGCGTAAAATCCAGTTGTCCAACTTTGAGAGCTTGGGATACCCATAATTTTTGTTCCAATAAGTTGCAATTTTTTTATAAAAGAGCTCCAAATCTATTCCTAACTCTCTGCAGAAAACAAATTGCTTATATCTCTAAAATTGAACATGTTATTGTAGACAATGCTTACCTCTGCTAACTTTGAAACTAATGGCTCAATTGCAAATTGATTGAGACTGTTGTGTGCTCTATAATGTAAGTAATACAGGTACTAAGATCATGTAGAGTCATTATCATTATTATAGCTAATTTCGTCTGTTATTTATTTTTCTTTTGAGTGCTAGATATTGCTGGCTCTCTGCCTAGCGAAGGAGACTGTGACAAAGGATCTGAAAAGAGAAAGTTTCTGTGAGCCACGCGTAGTTGCCACAGTGTGCCTTGTGACTCATAGTACCCTTATGATTCATGCCATGCTTGCTTCAAAATGTTTGCTTCTAGTAGGCATTATCTTGCTATTAACACTGTACACTCCATCGGTGCACCATGTGTCCAAGAATGGGTTTCTCTGAGACGGAAGTCAAAATGAATGTGAGTGCCATTTGTGAAAAAATTTGAATAAGCGTTATCCCATGTACCAAACTGTCTGACTGCCTTGGAAAAGCTTGATATCTGTAAAAAGAATCTTATAGTTTTCATGATAGTGGAGCGCACAGCTAAAGGCATATTGGTAATAACTCACCCCAAGATTTCTTGAAGGGACACACGCTTAGCATAGGCACGCACTGTTACCATATGTGAATGGACATTTAAATGAACTGCACTACTGGCGAGTGAGTGGCAACCACGCTGCTCTTTCCCCCTCACTCCACTGCAGCAGAGCTACTGGTACGCTATGCGAAACATGTGGATAAATAACAGACAAAATTGGCTATAATAATGGTATTAAATCTACATGATCTTAGTACCCATATAACTTACATTATTGAGTACACAAAAGTCTCAATCAATTTTCAATTGAGTCATTAGTTTCGAAGTTAGCAGAGATTTGCATTGTCTAGAATAACATGTTCAATTTTAGAGATATAAGCAATTTGTTTTCTGCAGACAGTTAGGAATAGATTTAGCACTCTTTTATAAAAGAATTGCAAATTCTTGGAACTAAAATTACGGGTATCCCAAGCGCTCAAAGTTGGGCAATTGGATTTTACGCACAAAAAACTGGTACTTTTTTGAGAAAAAATTAAGTACAGGAAATACTATCGAGTGAAGGATTTTTTAAAGTACATCAACCAACATAGAAATGAACAAGCTCTCTTATGAATTTTACTGCATTGAAATTGGTTTCTTCGTTTGGACGATAGAGCATCTCAAACTTGGGTATCTTGCTTTTTTTTACAGACAGTAGATGTGATTTGCATGGATAAGTGGTGTGATTTTTTTGTGGGTAGCTGTACTACATATTGACAAAGTATTTAGGATAAATATTTACCATATTACTCCACACTTAAGATTATATAGATGGAATTTTATCTATTATATATATGCAAATTCTATTGACATTTTGATTGGGTGTAATTCCCATAATCTTTGGGTAATAGTTTGAATAGTTATGAATCCCGAATTCTCTTGATTTCATTATATTCATGCATAGTTGTTTTTCTGAAGTGACTCTCCTAGGTTTAAATCAATTTTTTATAGTTCACTGAATGAATTAATTGTTATATGAAAGCAGTTTACCCGTTTTAAGGAGCAGTTACTTAGTGTCAACTCTGTTATCTTGTTCAAATCAGCCGGTTGATTATGTGTAATCAAGTAGTCGTGGTCCAAACAGCCTCCAAAAATGAGGTTTGCCTCCTCTATGTCAGCTTTTTCCACGCAATGTCCATTTATTATCTGAAAGATAAAATTTTATATTGTTCTATGAAAGGAAATAATAATGACTGCATTTGGCTGATGAAGTTTTGAATAATTGTCCTGTTTGAAAGCGTTTGAGAAAGAATTTCCTATGAATTGGGAATTTCAACCCATCAGTAAAGCCAATTATTTTTATAGAAAACAGTTTCAGGACATTATTAAAGACATTTTTTTACGAAGAAAAATATTCTAGATGTCCTCAGTGGCATACATGTGAACAGGTAGTTTTTATTTGTAGATCATGTGAAATTGACTTTATCTCCTCTGTTTGACATTTCAATCCAAATAAAAAACTATTCTCTGCCTAGGTAAAGAACTCTTAGAAATAATATATTTTAATGTTTTTGACTTGTGTGAGGGGAATTAAGACTTAACTATGAAAGGGTGTGACTGCTAATGTCACATGTTAAACCAGCATTCTTCTCAAATTACTGCCTTTCATGCAAAGCTCTTGCAGAATTGTTCTTCATATTTAACTGTCACAGATTTCACTCAACATTCTCTCTGTTTTCTGAGTTCCAGACTTAAAGTTTCTCATATACTTTACAAGAATTTTGTAGGGTGCTGAGTTCAAAGCCATGTTATGCCAAACATTTTTCCTTCATGGTTTAAATTCACTCACCATTGAAATTTTACTTATAGGCTCAGGTTTTTGCCTGGGTTTTATACGTACCAATACCCCTCTATTTTCAATACATATTTACTCTGGTATGTCAGTTTGTACTTTGTTTGTAAGTATTGCCTTTATTCAGCAATATGTCAAATATGTTGACTACCTACTTTTTTATGGAGCAATGTCTACCTAGGCCCTTCGTCTTGCCCAATGTCTACCTAGGGAGTATTTGTCAAGGCTTAATGTCTCACCCAAACTCTCAACTCAATCCATGAATCCTCCTTTATGGTCTTAAGTGTTTGTCATGTATATGCTTAATGTCAGTTTTTAAGAAAACATTTTCAGGAACGATTATAGTGAGTGCAAAAATAACTTGTTACCATGATTAATTTGAGAAACTTTCCAAATAAAAAAATACTTAGAACTAGAACATCATTTTAGGTAAACATTATTTAGCAGCGAGGTAACCTGTAAAAATGAGTTTTTGATTACTTAATTATATGTAATAACTTATATGTATAACTTTTTGATTCTCTTATTATTTGTGGAGACAGTCATGGAAGCCACTCCCTTCTCTATTCTTGAAAAGTTAGGATTTACTTGTATGCCATTTCCCTGGATCATGCTCTTGGGAGAATATTGAGATCTTTTTGTTGACATATGTGGTTAATATGCACCTACTTGCCATCTTCATGTAGAGGATCGTATTATTATATTTACTTCTGTTTGATAGTTTCGTGTTTATATTGTTATTTGTGAAAATAGAAATTGGGTGATCATTTTTGGAGAAAATATGACTTAGTAGACAACAAATGTAGATATTTTATGTATGCACTTACGTCATTAACTGGTAAAATACTCTTTTTTTTATTGCTCAAAAATCACCCTTAAGTGCTATGTACCCAAGTTAGGCTTCTGAAAGGCTGATGGTGTACATAATGCTTACAACCTTTAACTTTGGAGAGAAATATTTAAAAAATATTTTGGTAATAAAACTTGTATTAATCAGAAACATCAATATTAGATGCGTCGTGGTATAATCCTAATTGTCCAAGTCCTGATTTACCAAGCTTTCATATCATTCGTAATATAAATTGCAATTTGTGGCTGTACCAAGCCAGTTTAGCCGATATAAATGGACTTGAGGATTTTAGTAGCAGTTTAACTACAAATTATATGTAGATTCACGGAAAGATTTGATCCCAATATTATGAATTAATACAGAATGGCTTAGCAATTTTCCCTGAAGTACACAACAAATTTGTCTCACAATTCATTCTCACACCTTAGCCTTCTGCATTATCTGAATTTTTGATTATGTGAGGGGACCTTAGTCGACATTACCTTCAATAATTGAAATTTCACTGTATGGGCTAATATTTCCCCTTTTCTTCCTGAATTTTAGTTTATATTCAATTGATGGTGCCTACTGTAATGTGTAATGTTGTTCTATTTCTTTTCATATAACATTATATGCGTAACTACGCTAAAAATTCCTTTTGCCTGTACCCATATACCTTGCTGAAAAAGAGGTGAATTTCATATACATGGACATCTTGTGTTTGTGTCTCAAGTGTTTGAATATGTGTCATCTCAAGTGTTTGAATATGGTAATTTCATTATCTTTTCTCTTAAGGACTTACCTCAATTGATGGTATGTAAAATAGGATATACTTCGTGAAGCTATTGTCCTTGACAATCTTATTTGAAGAAATATCAAGAATTGTCACATTTCTGCAGTATTTCAAGGGATTTAAATCATCATATGATTCACAATAATTGTAATATGCATAGAGCTCTGTAAGAGAAGGGCATGCCTCTATTCCAGATAGGTTTGTTAGTTGGTTGACAGAAATGTTGAGAATCTGCCAAAAGTAATGATAAACATGACTAAAAGCTATAGTTTACAAATTAACTCTTTCATTTTCAGTTACATTTGAGTTAATAGCCTACCTTGAGTGATGGTAGCAAGCCTTTTGATAAGGAGTCGATGCTGGTAATGTAGTTGTTGCTTAGATCTAGCTTGATTAAATTTTTTAGCCTGCATAATGTATCACCAATGCCTTGGAGCATGTTATTGGACAAAGAAAGTTCTTCAAGAAGTGTAGATTCTTTTAAAAAACCAAAGTTAATTAAAAAATTATTACTGAAATCGGCCCATTTCAATTGCTCAAATTCTCCAGGGCATTCAACTGAATGAATACCTTTACTTGACCACATGACACATACTATGCAGCCATTGCTTTTTACTGCAGACGTTTCTGTAGACCCTAGCATATTATTTAGCTGATCACATCTCCAATATGTGGTGAGAGCTGTGAAATTACGTAAGTCTTGTGAACCAAGATGTTTTATGGGCCCTACATCTGTTCCTGTTTTGACTCTTAAATGGCCAACAGTTGGTTGCCCATTGAGTTGTTGTAATCCAGGCAAATAATCTTTTGCAAATGTTGCCATATGTTCAAAGTTCATTGTATCACTAATGGGATTGAAAGAAATTTCCAGTTGCTTCAGACTTGAAGCAGTCCTTTTTAATGTCCTTAAAATTGGCATAAATCTTCCTAAGTTGTTCCATGATACATCTAGCAAATGTAAATTCTTTAGCACCTGCAGGTAAAAAATTGTGCCATTTTAAGTGACAATGGGAAAAGGAGACTGTTGTGTATATAAAAAGTCTGCATTTTAAGTATATGCTGGTTTTATCATGGTCTCTGATGTTTTATCATAATTTAGAATGCATTAAGTTTGTTTGAGATGCTACAAGGAGATTTTGTCATACATTAAAGTGAATTGAGCCTTTCTAGCCTATACACATAGGCTACAGCGATTGCAATAATTGGCTTTCATGGGCACTTAAAGTGAGGAGGTTCTGATTACAATGGTCTTAGTAATATGAACCATTGTAAAAAGAGACTGGTGGCTAAATCTGATAAACTTTGACATAAGGTGTGTGGTAGTCATGCAAAAAGGCATATTTAGGACTCCTAATCATTTTCATGAATGTCATTTTTTATTGGACATTGGCTGTCTAGGAAGAGTGTGTGTCGTTTTTAGAACTGTGGAATATTTGCTTTTACTGTCTGAAAACCCTTTTCCCAATCATTTGGCATATTCTGGTGGTATGATCTGTCTGAGAGCCTCTCAGAATTGTGGCTGATAGTGTGTGGTAGATGTCTCCTAAATACAGGGTAGAGGAAATCATGGATTATTGATGACTGTAATGTGAAATTAGGGGAAATCAGCAAGTAAAAATTGCTGTACTTAAGGTGAAAGTGAGAAATACCTCATCGATCGATTGCTCAGTTTTTCTGTCGGTTACCCTGCTAGAAGGGAACTTGGGGGATGACCGTGCGTGCATGGGCTTTCCATGGGGGACTTAGGCCTATCCCTGCTGCCCATGCTAGCAGAGGGCAGGTGTTTGAGATGTCAGACCAGGGCTTGCCCCGGCACTAGTATTCGTGCATCTGCCCTTCTGGCCCCGCTTTGGGGCCTTAGCCTGTGCTTCCTGTGGTTTCAGGGACAATGGAGTAGTCAAGGCGGTGCGATGAGCTGCGCATACGCATGGAGGGGTAGGATAGTCCAGGGTGTGTGGGCATTGCGCTAGTGTTTGCCTGCTAGTGGGTTAACCAACGGTTTCTGTCCTTATCGGAGCATAAAGGGCCACCGGACCGCAGCTGACACCAGGTGTGGGAATCAGCTGGGAGGTCCTGGCCGGCCCCCCAGATTCCCCGGCCGGCGGTCGTTCCTATGTCTCTCTTTGAAGGTAAAAGTGAGAAATACCCCATTGACACATTGATTGATTAGTTTTTCTGTCAGCAAAATGATGGGATTTCCATAAAATAATAGCTTTTGTATGAGGTTTTACTCTGGAAAAATTGATTCCCCAGGTCATTATTCATTCTATTTATCCTAACCCTGAATTGTAAGTTATGGATGATAGTTAGTATGGATGATAGCCAAGTTGTAGTTATGAGTTGTACCTTGAGATATGTCAATATTCTAAAAGCCATATATTTTAAACATCTTAGTGTGTTGGGCCAATATACGTGTGAATATTGTACAACTTTAGGACACTAATATAATTACAATTATTTTTAGATGATGTTAAAGTCTTTTATTATTAGTGCCTATTTCAATTTGTATCCAATAAAAAAAACTGCATATGGATATCATAATAATTTCATAATATTTTTTTCCTGAGATGATACGTTTCATTTAAGTACCCTCCACATTTCTCGCCAGTTCCACTGGCAGGAGGCAGCACTAAGAGCATTAATAGCTCCTAGAACAGAGAAAATTAAGTCCAAAAATTGTTTATTTTGAGCGCTGAGACATTTTTGTTACCTTGTGGAAGAAAAGGAATTAGTTCCAATGGATTAATGCTGTATACAATTATTCTTCCACTTTATTTCTTCGAGTGCAAAAGCTCTTAAATATGTGAGTTCCCACCTTTGTTAAATTTTCTCGTGAAAAACCAGTTTTTGGCAGTAAAAATCTTTAACTCTAAGTTAAACTTCAACAAATGTGAAACAAAAGGAAATTGTGAAAACTAAAGGAATTGTTTCCTTTATAAATTTATAAAATATAATTTGTAAAATATTAGGTTTCCATTATCTCTCCTGTGTCATTATTTGTTATTTGGTTATTTAAAGTAGAGTAAACATCAACATTCTCAAAAATTTGCGTGTACCATCTTTGAAAAATGGCTACCGCGGGAAAATGAGGCTGATAAAATTTTTAAAATTGTTATATTCAACTGCCAATACATGAGTGTATATGTGAGTCAAATATGGATTATTTAAAATTAGCTGTGCAACCATCATAGGATCATTTGAAATGGGAAGACCCACTTTCATTTATTTACTTCATTTAGGGAGGGGAGCTGCCCCTTTGTGCCCCTCCCCCTCTTGGATATGCCCATGCCCCTATCTATTGTGCATGATACCATTTATGGCATTGATTACATAAATTAGATTTACCACACCTGAAGACATGTCGTACAGGAATAGTGCAGGTTAAAATTACTATTTAACTTCTCATTGTAGGTTACTTACTGTCAAATCAGCTAATGTACAAATATTATTGTGACTTGCTTCAAAGTTCACTAAATTGGGAAAGCTTTCCAAGCCACTCAATGAAGTAAGTTTATTAAAAGTCAAGTCTATGGTATTGATATTCGGTAACTCCGGTAGTTGTTCAATGTTTTTGATTCCATGTCCCTGGAGAGAGAGATTCGTTATGTTGTTCAATAAATTTTCTGGTATCTCTTTCAAGAGAGCTTGAACATTCAAAGTGATGGTTATTGACTCTTGTCTCTTGCATCTTTTTTCTTGAAGTTGCTCACTTGAATATTGGTTTTGTGTCCTTTTGAATGGGAAATTTTCCTGTGAGTAGTTGTGAAAATATTTGTCATTAAATTTAGGTAACACAGGTAAGTTTTGATGTATTTTCATCATGAGCACTAATTGGGTGGCTAAGCATTCTGAGGTCAAGCAATTATTCATAACATTGTACAATGACTATCAATTAAGGGATGCATATCATAGCCTTACATTATAAGTGTACTCATATTCCACGAAAAATGCTGGTGTTATACAATCAGCATTTTTAACTTTAAAAGCTTTGCAGCAGTTTGAGCATCGATTTCTTCGATGCCTCAAGTAGCCTTCTTCTCTGCATCTGCAATGATTTTGTATTTTCTCTATTTTATTGGGAGTGCTCTATAACATTCAGTAATCTTACTTTATTTTAAGACATGGAATTGTTGCATTTATTACTTGGTCAACAGATTTTCAGGTTGAGATTTAACTATTAAAATGGTCCTTTGTTCATCTTCATATATCTTGTTGTGGCCATGAGATAAATGATTTTTTTTCTTTACCTCCTCCAGCCAATGACCATCAGATATTCCCAAGCAATTTGTGACCTCAAATTGCATATCCTTTGAGAGCAAGAAAACTAGGGGTAGTTATATTTATCTAGGTTTTACCATGAAATCTATCTGTTAAAAGGATAGGAGCAACTGAGGACAGTAAAAATATTTTTATTTGGACATCCTTACCCAATTTTTTTTAATTAAAAAAATTATTTTAGGACACAATTAAGTCTGCTAGCAGAGATAAAGGATTTCCTATTCTCCCTCTCAGAAATCTACATACCTTGAAGTGGTAAAAACCATACTCAATGAATGGCATTGGCCATCGGAATGTATCTTTTTGTTCATATTCACTACACATGATGTAGTATTTGTATGATTTGGCTCTATTGCAACTTTTCTTCAGAAAGGATTGCATGCTGGGAAAAGCTTGATTTAATATTAGAGTCACTTCGTGTATCTTTATTGATGAAATTCCTAATACACTTCAAGGGGACAACCATAGTTTTAGATTAGGTTTTTAATAGCTGTTGCATGAATTATTTTCAGCAATGCTTACTGCTCACCTGAAAATTTCCATGCAACTGAAAGCATCCATTAACTTCTTAAACCCCAAGAAGTCATGATTTTCAGGTGAAATTTTCTTGAAGGATATATTCCCAACATACTGCAGTTCCAGGTTGATTTTTGCAACATTTATCTATTTTTTTTAAAGATTTAATCGAATCTCGGTAAGTTAAAATATAAAAATAATGTGCATTTATAATCACACACCTAATTCACAACATTCATCCAAGGACTTAAATTCACTAAGGCAGCAGCAGGTCTGTCTATTAACTCTGCATTTAATTTGCAACAGTGTGAGTAGTGTAAGACTGCACTGTCCTGTAAATAGTATGGTAATCGGATGAATCTTAACATCTCCAGAATGAGTTAGAAAGTATAGATGGAAAAAGTTACTTAGACTTTGTTTGCCACTGAAATTGGTTCCAATTTTACAGACTTTATACTGTGTACTTCTATAGTTGCCAGCATATCATAAAAACTTTTCTCTGTCATGTTATGCTCAGATGATAAATGATAAAATGACCTTATACTTCTCTGCTTTTGTGGACTTTCTTTTAGTTTCTTTATGCATCCATGCTTTTATTTGGTTGTCCATGTTAACTTGCTTGTTATGTACAGTTGAAGAGGTTTCATTTCCCGAGGGGTCTATCCTCTTGTCTGCCTGTTCTTAATTGAAAGATGTAATTTTTATAACTTTCTTCATCTTTTCTGTGGTCAATGATTTATTCTGTAGATACATAATAGAGCAGGGCTGCCATGGTAATGGTTTTTATGTCAAAATTAGTGTTAAAATGATTCACTTATAATTTTCCGACAATTTTAAAAAAAATTAAATGTAGTGGCATTACTTTTTGTGCCAGAAAAAGAAAAAAATAATTGACTAGGTTAAGCAACTTGCTAGTACTTGAAGAGTATCCTGTAAGTCATTCGGTAATGATGGTTAGGTATTGTGTTGTCATTTAAATGTAATTCAAATTTGTTGTATTCATTGTATTATATGCCCTCAGCCTTTTGACTGCCTAAAATAGCCTTATTTTCTTTGTAGAAATCAAGTAGGTACATAGGTTTGCTTTTTTTCAAAGTGAAGAAATATTGACATTACCATTTCTGAAATCGACCTTTTTTCCTTGGAGACATCTCTTTTTACTTACATGTAAAGCTTCCCAATTCATACTTGAGGGAAGCAACATATTTGAAATCGTTGAATTTTAAAATAGGCATATACAATGAATACTTCATTTCACAGTTCTTGCAATATATATTAATTGGAGGAACAGCTTCATGGCCATGAATATTTTTTTCAGATCATTTTAACCTTTTAACTTCATTTGGTTGTATTATTTACATTTTTCTGTATTTTTCCGTTTCTCTGTATTTAAAGTATAATGTCTTTTGACCCTTCAGGGAATTTAATAATGGATGTGTGATATTTTGTAAAAAAATGAGCATCTGTTGTATGGTGCATAATATAATACCAAAAACACTGAATAGGTTTGCAATAAATTCTTCTTGAGTTTCCATCTGGATGAGATGCTCCATCTGCTCCATTGCCAACGTTTCGATGGAAGACTTTTCCATCGTCATCAGGGCCGTTGATCAACATGATGACGATGGAAAAGTCTTCCATCGAAATGTCGGCAGTGGAGCAGATGGAGCTTCTCACCCAGATGGAAACTCAAGAAGAATTTATTGCAGTCATTTGCCAGGAAAAAGTTAAATCCTACTGAATAGGTTTGTATATAGGATTCCCTTTCTAATTACTCTTGTTCATATTTCTTTTTTGGTACTTTCTGCCATTACTTCCACCTAGCACTCCAGATTAGAGGTGGGAATTTCGGTTCATTTTGTGGATTCGGTTCATGGGATTTGATTCATGGCAATGATTCGGTTCTTTAAATCGTTCATAATGAACCGAATGAACCAAATCCACGAGTGAATCTCGAATCCATGTGAATCTCGAATCCATGTGAATCTCGAATCCATGTGAATCTTGAATCCATGTGAATCTCGAGTCCATGTGAATCTGGAATCCATGTGAATCTTGAATCCATGTGAATCTGTCGACTTACTGCATTTCAAATATTAGTGTGCGAAATAATAAACAAAAAAGTGAAGTGTGATGCTCCAATTCGGAAACACAAGACCTTTGACAAGGTGTTTCAAGGGTATTTACAGGGTTCTTATTGAACAATTTGGATTTGGCGGATTCGGAAAATTGCTAGCAGAATCTTCTACACGAATCGTTCATATTGAACGATTTGTGTGGAAATCCAAATCGTTTAATATGAACGATTTGGATTAGGTGGATTTGAATCTTCCACACAAATCGTTCATGTTGAACGATTTGGATTCGGTGGATTTGAATCTTCCATCAAATCGTTCATTTTGAACGATTCGAGTGGAAAACGTAGATTCAATTCATTCGGTTCATGCCATTGAATCATTCATTTTGAACGATTCATTCATGAACGACACAGCTCTACTCCAGATCTACTCATTTCTTAAGGCTTTATGGTAGTGACGGTCGAGGCGAGCGTTTCAGGCCTCATTTTCACTCTGCCCGTGTTTACGTATAACTCAATTACCAGTTAACTATTAAAGATATTGAATTCAGTTTTTCTTTATTTGGTTTGAAAGATATCATTTCAAAAGACAATGTGAAAGAAAAATTTTTATCCCTATGGGTTAGTGTGGAAACTTACCTGAACTTTGGCTAACAAAAACTCTACCTCTGCAATAAAGCCGTAGTAGGTGGAGGGTGTGAGGGCTTTCATCTTATGTACATGGACACTTTGTTATCTACTCCCTAGATCACTCTAGTCAGACTTCTTAGGGGCCATTCAAGTATTACTTAAGACGTTTTTGGGGGAGGGGTTTGGGATCATCTTACATTCTGTTACGAAGAGGGGGGACAGGTTGAAACATACTAGAATTGAGAAAGAAGGATGACCCAACGTTGATGGAGAGGGAGTGGAAGGATTTTCGCTGGGGGGAAAGAAATTCGTGAGGCATGGTTCACTCCCATAGCGTCCGAAAATTGTTAATTTTTAGCAAGCAAAGGTCCACCATTTTAAAGATTACGACCTCAAATACAAGTAATGATGGATGTTCTTTACGTATTGTATAGAAGAAAGATGTCGCCAGAGGTTGAGCATCTTCGATTTTAAAATTTCTGGCTGAGAAGTGAGTTTTTGTTAGCTAAAGTTCAGGTAAATTTTCTCACTAACCCAAAGGCATAGAAATTTTTCTTTTGCAATGTCCTTTGGTATGATATCTTTCAAATCAAATAAAGGAAACCCGAAGTCAATATCTTCAATAGTTAACCCGTAATTGAGTGATACGTAAACACGGGTAGAGTGAAAATGAGGCCTGAAATGCTCGCCTCAGCAGCCACTACCATAGCGCCTTAAAACCAGTAACAGATAATATTTCTACTTCTCTTGGAATTGACCATGTACTGATGCTCATCTTTTTTTATCTATTTTTATTGACTCTAGCATCTCATGTTCAAAACTTCATTTCATTAAGCTCCAAGCCTTTGCAAAGAGTCTTCGATGTAGTTTACTTGTAATTCAAGAGACTCCAATAAAGGATTACTTTTAGGTCTGTAGAATTTCTTGACTTCTCTGGCCAACTGCTAGCCTGTTCCTTCATTCAGGTTTTCCAAGCCTTTGCAAAGAGTCTTCGATGTAGTTTACTTTTAATTCAAGAGACTACAATAAAGGATTACTTTTATGTCTGTAGAATTTCTTGACTTCTCTGGCCAACTGCTAGCCTGTTCCTTCATTCAGGTTTTCCAAAATTTGGATCAGGGTTATCTCTCCGTGGTGTCAATTTTGGTCTTTACTAACAGTCACTGTCTTCTCATAGTGCCAATATTTCGTACCGTCACTTTGAATTTGATTCATGTCCTGCATTAGTTAATCTACTTGGGTATTCTATTATTATCTAACATTATCTACTTGGGTAGCTGTCGTAGATTCACAATAGCTATGAAAAGCAGCAAAATCCCATTTCAGTTTATTTATATGTCAGCTTTTGTATTCTTGGCTTAATTTTATTATTTGTAGTATTTTCTCTTCCCATTCTTCAAGCCTTTATTTTCCATAAATATCTTATTTTTTAAAAGAATTCAGGTAATGTCGACCTCTCATTTGCCGGTGATCTCCCCCTATGTCTCATGTATGCTGTGTTTTTCTTTGGAGTCATAATTTCCTTTAAATAATTTGGTTTGATAATCTCCCCTTTCTCTGTTTAAGATTAGATTTGTTTGGCAGGTTGAAGATGTTTCCCTATCTTAGTTATTTTATGAATTGTCACCTTTATACTTTATATACTGCAACTACTCTTTTTAGTTATCTTAAAGCTGTTCACAATGATAATTCCACCTGTTTATAAGGTTTTTCCTAATTAATTTGTATTGATGGTAGGAATCTGGTCACTTTTGTCACTTTGGCTATCTGTTTTTCCCCACATTTATCTGAAACTTCTTGCAAGAACCATGGCATTCTACTAGTAGAATGCCATGGACCTTTATACTCAGACATACAGAGGGACACTAAGCGCTGATTGTGATTATATGAGCACTTAATGTTTCATTTGTAGCAGATTGTTTATTACATCTGAGTTTTTTCCCTGCTGTCATTGGTGCCTTCTAATATGTGCCCATTGGGTGCTTTCTATTTTTCTGTTAGCCTCTGTATGGCCTGTTATTTTTGTCAAAAAAATGATCTAGGCAGCCCTGAATTGTTATAGTTAATAAGTGATATAAACCTGAAGTTCTTCCATCTTCAAATCATTAAGTAAGTCTTTGAATTTATTCATTGCAACATGTCTGTCACTTTCATCTCTAAATATGTCCTTGTAGTAATTGTAATCAATTTGAATTTTTCTCATGTTGTAAAACATTATCTTCTTCCCCAAATATTCCTGGATGGAGTAAAACCCATGCAGTTGCATGTATGTGACACATTACCCCATTTTATCGTCAATGAGCAACAAAGAATAATTTGGACTGTAAAAAGTAATTCAAACCTGAGCATTGATCCTTTCTTCCCCACATATCTTAAATGAATCTAGAAAATTTAAATTCTCAAGGTGAAAAATCATGAATATCCTATAATTGCACAAGTAAGTTAAAGGGCATACTTTGAAGACAGGATCTGAACAACTTAGTGATTCCAAGCTTGGTAGGTGAACAGTGTCCTGAAAATTTTCATTTACTTTAGCATTTCATTTACTTAAGCCTTTCATTTTCTTTTTTGTTACTTAGGATTTGAATTCAATTCATACTTGGCAAAAATGAAGACTTACACTTAGGTTGAATAGAGGATTTCCAGATATATTTAACTTTTGCAACTTTTTGTTCATTATTAGGGCCGTACCTATCTTTCTTATAAAGTTATCACAGAGGTACAGTTCTCTAAGTTCACTCAAATGGCTAATGTTCTGAAAAAAACAACAGGGTAGGTTAAAGCTATCTGGACATTAGGAGCGGAGAGATGCAATTTAAAAAATACAGCAGTGAAAATGCACATCTTTACCGTGATTTCGTTGATTTCATTTCCTGAGAGCCATAGGGTACGAAGTTTCCTTAAGTTATCCAAGCCTTGGATCTTAGAAATCTTGTTAGAGTACAAGTACAATCGTTCCAGATTTGTGCACCCTTCCAAGCCTTCTATTTTCTTCCAGTAACATTTGATATTATTGCGAATCGATGAACCGGTGCAGGGAAAAAAGATCAGTTAAAAAGATTTTACGATGTGCCTAGGATAAATTACTCTCTCCAGATAATTTTACCTGAATTGAGCATTCAGCGGCCCAAAGTTCTTTGAGTTGATACATATTCCCCACTCCGTTAAGGGAGGAAATCGGCTGGCAAATTACCACAAGTTTGGTGATTATATGCGAATATTGTGAGAAGTTTATCAAGGAGTCTAATTCATCAAATAAAGAGTAAAATTCCGATTTCGGCGACAATTGCCCAGAATCATCATTTTCCTCGGGTTGCATATTCGTTAATCCATCATCAGTGCACACGCATTTTTCGTTGCCTTTATCGATACTCTCGGAGGTCTGTTTACTTTAGTGTGAAATAGTTTACAACTTGTTTGTTTGGGTGATTCGAGCACTAACTGCTCACGCTGCTTACTGAGCGCTGCAACAATGACACAAAATTATACCAAAAACAAAACAGTAACTAAGATGTACAGGATGGTATAGGTCGTATATTTGGAGCCCATTTCCGATTAAATATGGGAGAAAATAGCTTAGATTGCATCCTATCATGGCATTACCAGTACTATATAATTTATGTGAATAATTTACTGTACAAAATGTATATTTGGGCCCGGAAGTTTTTATTATCCGGTACGCGATGATATGGTAAGTTACGCGTAAATTCTTCTCCGGAATTCCAGTGGATTAAATTGCTAAAAAGTACCGACGTTTAAACGGACGACTCGTCCATCGGATCGGGCTACATGGCAAGTTAGTAAACGACAGTTAAGAAAAAAGCACGCGAAATGTCAAAACCTCCGCCAGCTAAACTACTTAAATCGCTCTAATTCCCCTTTTTTGTCGTTTATGTCCCAAATTTTTTCATATAACACTTTTTATTAGTTATCAAGTTGTTTCCAAGTTTAAACACAGTTCCATTCATTAAAAAAGTGCAGAAGCGCAAAAGCGTTAACTTGTAATTCGGGAAGATGATGTCTAATGTGATCAGACGCCCGTATGTCTCAAGCGTAGAGCGGAATCGTAGTATTACCATTTGTTAATTGTTCCGACTTGAGAATTTAGAGTTATAGCCTTACAAGGCTGTGGGGTGTACGCTCATTAACTTATAAAGGAAAATAAGATTTCGAGCATGGTACTCATTGGTAGTACCATGATTTCGAGGATCTAGAGATCTGTGTGACGGAAGCTGCTTTTTTCCACAAATTCCTTTCGGCTGTTGATTCCTCGATTGATTGAAACATTGCCGTGATAAAATGGCCAGCACCTTTTCTGGGGGAAGACTCGCGCGAACTGAATTGTCAGTGCAAGGCGGCCTCTATGAGGGAACGGCACCATTATCCCCACGGAGATGTATGCTAGATTGACTTTCCGATCAAGTACTGTCTCAATGAGTTTCCGGGTACTTCCTCGCGGCGTGCTCTTACGGCTCATACGATCTTTCAAATGTGGTAGCCCTTATCATCGAAAGCACGCTAATTATCTTTTTCCCAGTCATTATTACCTTGCTCTATGTACTTTCCTGCTAAACGCCACTGGGGCGTGCTGTAGGGGAGATGGTGGGTTCTGCGTCAGCCATAAAATCATCCAGGAAAAGTACGAAAAGTGAACTCCGTTTTGACGGATCGGTCTTCGGATATTTTTTGTTGTAACATTAATGATGTGCAAAAAGAACGATTTATTGAGCCAATTTGTTGTTTGACTGAGTATATTTATTATATTCTTGCTTTTGTTTGTCCTACTGATGTTCAAAATGTGCTGTTACGTTTTGTTGAACTGGTCTAATTGTTTAAAACTGCATCTATTAACTCCGGAGATTCCGGTATTAAGAAATGAATCGTTGACGTAATGTTTTGAGACCTATTCCTTTTTAAGCTATGAGGGATAGGGTGACGGGTAACATGGAATTATGAGCGAACTTCTTTCTTGGAGTAAGTGCTCCCTTCGCTTTGTCCTCCTGTACGATTCTTCGATACATGAAGTATGATATTGCTCTGTACTTTCCACTCCGGTTTGACATGTCGACCATGATTTTGGCAAAATTGTTATTATTAAGGTATTATTTCTGTCTTTCAATGTCTATATATACCCACTGATAGCGGGTGGGGGAAGCCAGGAGAGATAGCCGCAAAGTTAAGCCTAAAACTTTAACTTGTACTCATCATTGTGTATGTTTAAGTTATAAAATAATACAACTATATTTGTATTTACTCGGCTCCTTTACCTCCTGAGCCGCTGAAAAGAAGCGGGAAAATACTGAGGGGATTGCCATGATAAGTGCTTGAATGTATAACTCCGCTGAGGAAGCGCGAAATTCTTTCGAGGGAATTTTTCATATTAAAATGTAAAATTCCGCGTCAAAGTAAAAGGGAAGGGAGGGGTAATCCTTGATGCATATGCAATCCCAACAACTGAAAAGACCCAATGGTTGCATAACAATGAGGATACTACGAAATCCTCAGATTGCGTTCACTTTTCGTATCCCTTGGAGTGCGGCATGACGTGATGTCACGTCATGGTTGTATTAAAACTGGTGCTGATGACGTGATATCACGTCAAAGGTACCGTGAGATTTCTAGCTTTCACTAGAGAACTTTACTAGACCCCCTAGTGTAAGATGAAACACTCACGGTACCCTTGACGTAATATCACGTCATCAGCACCAACGTTCAGACAACTATGAGGAGATATCACGTCATGGCGCACTCAAAGGGGTATTCTCATTTTCTCAAGGGGTCAGGGTGCCTTGCTTA
This sequence comes from Ceriagrion tenellum, assembly GCA_963169105.1. NCBI lineage: Eukaryota > Metazoa > Arthropoda > Insecta > Odonata > Coenagrionidae > Ceriagrion > Ceriagrion tenellum. The sequence continues at coordinate 55,417,689 of OY720636.1, read as the reverse complement.
GAATGTGTTTGTAGGTTATCAGCATTTACACTGATACGATGGATTTCTCGCAGATGAGAAACTACCATTCTCACGACTCGATGTTTCGTAAAACTTTCTATGTGAGAAGTTATTTCAAGTATATGTGATGCCTACCATATTGAAGAGTTAAATGTATTTATTAGTGAAGACTATTCGGGTTGTTACAGGTCAACTTCCCATTTCTACCGAAATTCTATGTCCGATTCGTCCACTATAATCGGGGCATGTCCTGATATTGCAACTGGGTCGAGTTAAATACTCTTGGCCTGAGGTCGGGTGACGCCCGATTGATCAGCTAATACCTGCCTTTTCTGCCCTCCGAATGCTCTTCAGCACTGGTATCCAGGGATTCCTCAGACTACCCGGTGTCACGGTTGATGATGTTGTTTTCAAGCTGGATTTCGATAGTCTCCCATGTCAGGTTCTAACAGAACCTGTCCGCATGACAAAGAAATTTTGTCCTGTCCCAGCTAATGGCATGGTTCAAGGAAATGCTGCGATAGGCTACGGCAGATTTTTCAGGTTGGCCAAGTCTGAAGTGCCTCCGTTAGTCCTTGACTTTCGTAGCGATTGTCCTGCCCGTCTCTGGCACATATACCTGGCCACATTCACGCGGTATCTTTGTAACTCTATGTGTCAGGAGGCCACAGGGGTTCTTCGCTCTCACCAGTTGGTTTCTCAATTTAGACCAAGGGCGGAAGCCTGTGTCGATGTTATATCTCTTCAAAATTATGGATATTTTGCTGGAAATCGTGGAAGCGAATGGTAGGCCAACTATGGCGAACGATTTTAGTCGTACCTCCTCCGTTCCGACGGTCGGAAGGACATTTTAAGGGCCAATGAGATGTCCCTCGCACTGTAGCCATTTTATCGGAAGTTATTCTTCGGACGACGTAGCTCCTTCGGAAGGCGCTCCGAGTCAGTTTTTTTCTATACCGATGAATCAGGGTGGATATTTGGGCCGTATTCCGGCGGAGAACGCGCCATAATGTGGGATTTTTGGCCTAATGCGTGTAAAACCTGCAATAGTCGGTTTACTTTGAATTCATACATTTCTCATATGAATATTTTTGATACAGTTTAAGCAAATGCGTAAAGCATGAACCATGTCGAGCTCTTTCATTGGCGCTCTACTGCTATGGCTGCACCGCGCCAATCTGGGCCTCCTATTCAGCCCACTTCTTCGTCATTGCTGCGTATCTCGCTCACCTCCCACCCTTGCCGTCACCGAATACGTTTTTTCATGTTCGCGTTTTCAGAGTTAAATTATTCCGTGATGAGAAGCTGGCAGTTTCTTTCCTCTCTTTCGCCTCATATGATGGTTTGGGTGAATACATGACATAACCCGGGATAATCCGAGGCATACTGCTCCAAGGCTCGCAGACTTGAAAGTCATAGACGGCTGCTTCCTATTCATCCCCTCTTCTACCTCCTAAAGGCGTGAAGCTGTAGAAATAGCCGGTTGTTAATTGCTCATTGCGCATAATGATCGAACTTTGGTGGCATGTCTAGGCGGAGGAACGCCGGAAGAGTTAAGGTAGTGTTTATGTGATCGGAAAGCACGTTCTTCCCTCTGAAACAGCATCTAGTGATATATGTCATAATTTCGCTTTCAGTCACTTGCAGAGCTCGAATTAACAAATACTTAAATCCAATTCATAGTAAATTTTACATCAGCGTATTTTTTGTGAATAAATAAAACCCTATCGACTCTACGTCTGAAGTGGATAACAGTCTTAGTTTTGACGATAGAAGCTACGGTTCGGAAGTCTCTCGCTCAAGATGGAAAAGAACATCACCGCCAATTCCTGAACGAGACGAAATTCATGAGCCCGGGGCATATTCGACTCTTGCTCAATATGGGAAAGAACACACTTTCGATTCCTGAGGGAGACAAATTTCATGAGCGCGGGACATATTCGGCGAGAAAAGCATGGGAGTCTCCCGAGGAGATCGCTTTTTTGCCTTACGTAAATAATGGACCTCACAATTATCAATGATCACTGTTAACTTCCGTCTTAAATTTTTATGGTAAATTAAGGAGTGAGGTGAAGGCAGAAGGATGATGTGTAATTGGCGATATACATTGAAGTATTGCTATTCATAATATTTCGATGGAAATGTCGATATCATCCACGCATCAGGCTGCCCTTGCTTTGCTTCGAGGCATTATTCTATATGCTAATTATCGGTAACTTATGTTAATTGCAGACGGAGTCACACCAAAGTATATTCATGCTTATCTTGATGCATGTAAAATAGCCTCACTGAGGTTTCTGGACATCGGTGAACTGTGCGAAAAGATAGTTCTGACCCCCTAGCTATCCATCTCACACAAACAATTTCTGGAAATAATTAAGTTGTCTTACTTGTCAGGTTAACGGATAAATTGGTCATTCACTCCTTCGGGTCCAAACAATTAACGATCCAAAACTGGTTTTTTCCTGAGTCCCATCTCCCTCAAGATAAATATTTTCATCGTTTATTCCTGAACAAGAAGAAATTTTTCCTCACATAACTCATTCTGCGAGAAGGAGATGTAACTCGAAAATATCTCTCCTTCGTTTTATCTACCCTCGACCAGCTCCACTTTTTACTCAGTTGACGCACACTAGTGAGGCGAGGGGGTGAGCCTATTTTTGGGGTCCTCTGCAACCTGCTGTGGTTTGATGCTAGAGGCTTGATAATGCTTGAACAAGCAGTGAGGAGCCATTCTTCTGGTTGATTCAAATGGTGACCCATCCCTTCAAGTTTCTTGACCTTCTTAGTGGGTCATCACTCTCTTTCTTTAAATAATGGGAGTGTTAAAACTGTTCCCTCCACTATTCTTATTCAGTTCATATATTGTCATCAAATGAATTAATTATCCGCCTGCACATTCTTATCCTTAGAGTGTATACAGTCTCTTATTAGTTTCTTCCCTCCATTATTATGTCCAACCATGTTTCCCACAAAATAGTTGTAACATGAGTGGGGTCACTGAACTTCTCCCAGACTTGAATCCTCGCTGACTTTTAAGTCGGCCCTGGTGGTGATGGCTGCCAAACTGAAGGTCATGGGTTTGATTCCCGCCTGGATGGAAATTAATCCAATCAAAACGTGTGTGGGAGAAGTAATGACGAAAGATAGTAGCAGAGGAGAGAGTACAGGGAATTATGCAACAAGAGCTTGGGGAAGAGGTTTTTACCTAGCAGAATGGAGAATATTAGGCCCTAGGGCTGATAATGCCAGGAAATTTTCACTTCTGATATTCTGTTAAGCTGCAAAATGAACTGTCTGTGTTTTCTGTGAAATGGAATCTCTGGGTGAACTGTAAATACCTTAAACTACGAATACAGGGACCAGGGATAGAGAGGCTGATTGGACCAGACCATAATGCCAATAAAATTATATCATGACTCATATGTGACCTAAGTCAAAAACACTCATTCTGAAAATAAAACTAATAAATGGGAAACTGGTATATATTTCAAATATAACCATAGCAACATTTTTTACATAAATTACACAAATGCCAGATGTAATTGATATATAATGAACCAGACAATATTGCCGTGAAATATCAAAATTCATGGCAAAAACATGATGAACAGCGGAAATAATAAAGGAAGTAAACTGAATAGTTCAATATGTAACAAATGGTGGCTGTACAAATCTTGTGTTCATGATATAAATCATCACACTTTAACAGTCATTTTTGACTACTACCATTTCACTGATTCCAAAAGAATACTAAAATCACTTTCCTCTCCCAAGTATTCCTTCCTGCAAGTTAAAAAAAAAATAATTATATAAAATGTTGCAATAAATTATGAATAACACACAGATAGACCACTACATTTGATTGCATTAAAATGGCATATTTTATTACATTATAATGGAATACTGATTTTACTAAGTAGATATTCTACTGATTAAACTATTCAACTGGAATTAGTAATGGAAAGAACTTTTTCATTTCTCCAAATGCATTAATAGTCGCATCAAGATTTTGATATAGTATGTTATTATTAGGTACAAAATATATTTTGTTAAAGATATGAGAAAACTGTTGAGGTAGGGGAGGGTAATGGTAGTGAAAATTAGAACACCTGTCCACTGGAACTTAGTGTTTGGTGGATCCCAGAAGTTACGGTTGTATGAAGAGGAGTGGTGAGGGGTACAGATGGACTGTATGGAAGGAAGCATCTGAAAAATTGTTTATACTTTAAGGCCATTGAAGAGATCATGACAGTTGAGTTTGTAATGGAAGTTGACCAAAACACAGGGAAAATAAATGAAAGCCTGAGCAAAAAGACAGGAACAAAATTACAATAATGTGTCAAGACAACATAAACAGCATATTATCTTCTTTTACCTGGCTCTAAAGAGTTCAACCAAGGATGAAGTTTGTTGAGGATACATATTGACAATTCCCTTTAGACTACTCAGTTCCTCTTCATTCCAATTATGGACCCAGTGCAATAATGTCAATGCCTTTTTCAAATTTTCTTCATTAGTAGTGACATCAGGGCTCGTCCTTAAATAAGCTACAATGATATTTCAAGGAAACAGATAAAAATACATCAAAGTAAACAAAATATTTATCATTTGAACACATTTACTAGAGAGAAAATAAATTTCTTCCATTAAAGGCAAGGAATCTGTGATAAAACAAGGTACAACTTCCCAAATAGATGGTGCTTTACTTTTCCATTGTGACAAAATATTGGTATATGAAACAGAAAACAATGCATCACAGTAATGACCACAATTAAAGGCATAATGTTCTTACATATAAATAAACTCAATTAATTAGAACTTGAAAATCTTGAATGAAACAAAGTAACGATTCTTCTCTGGAATTTCAAAAATTTATTTAAGCCAAATATTCAAACTGCTTGAAATTGAGTGAGTTGATTTTACAGTATACTTACAAAACAGCTGTGGAAGTATGGTCTTAACAGTAGCATGGAATGTAGCAACATGACACCGCTGTGTAATTTGGCTCAACATTTCCACTGCTTTTGGGCAAGGGAAATCTAATGCTTTCGGTAGTCTTTTCACCCAGTTTTCAAAACCTGGTAACCTGTAAAACATGAAAATTTATAAATGCCTAAAACACTACACAGATTTATCCAAGCATATGAATCATCCATCATTGTTAGTAGTGTTAACATGTGTAATGACAAAGTTCAGTCTAAAAAGCTATCTCTAACATCAGAGTTCCATTAGCTTGTGTACCATTTGCACTGATTTCATAAGATACTGGCTCATCAAGGCTTAACACAAAAATCAAATATCCAATCCAATCTCACTTATAACAAGTAAGGATAGAGTATCACAAGAAACACTAGAGCTCAAACAACAATAGAAATTATGTATGCAATTTTGAGACATACCTTTGGAGTTCAACCAGTTGACTTTCCTTTAGAATATTGCAAAGAAGTTTGAAGAAGGGACAGTTTACTGCTGCTGAATTCTTCATATGAGGACAATTACTTTCACAGCAAGTTATCACAGCCTGAATGAGAAGTTTAATATCATCGAGTTTGATGAAATGGTTTCCCAAGCTTCCATGAGACACTTTTCTGCATGATATAAAATTCCACAAAAGATCGCTCATTTGTTTACCATGATGGTGACAAGTTGAGCTGTTATCTAAACTTTCTGTAGAAGGGAAAAGAACATTTTATGACTAAAAACTGTAATGCCTCTAAAAATTTATGAAACAACAAAGTGATAAGAATAAGATACATATGACAAAATTTGTTTCAGAGAGAGTTTCATTCTCCACAGCTGTGAATTTGTAAAGTGAGTATTTACTCAATATTTGTAACATTATTAACTCTTCCACCAGTTATGCATTAATATAAGAACTTTCACCCAAGTGTCATCATACAGTGCCTGCACTACATTCGCATCTCAATATCTTAAATTTTTCTAAAACTTATTTCCATTTAGATTGTTAAATGCCTTTCTGAATCAACTAATGCATAAAAATGTGTACATATTTATGTACTTGTTTTTTACACTCATACTTTTAGCTCACATTAGATCAAATTTTAACAGCTTGCTCATACATTCTGCCTCAAGCATAATAATAATGCACACCCCAAGTAAGTCAATTGTCATCTTTCTCACCCTTTAGAAGACTATTTCATCAAATACTTTCTACAGAATGCCCAATAGACAAATTACTCCATAATTTTTCATAGTCTTTCCAACCTTCCATTTGTACAGATGTATTATCACATTCTTCCTATCTGTTGGAGCTATACAAGCTCTAAAGCATACATGCATAGTAGAATTTACTTAAATGACTATTAACTAAGACATCATCTCAGGCTCTACTTTTTGGAATTATTTCATTATCTAAAAATGAAAAAGAACCCTAACAATGCCTCCCAAAATACACACAGAAACACACATTTTTAAGACTTCTACAACCTGAAAGTACTTTTCCTGATTCTGATACTACTTTTTTTAAGCATTCCATAGGCTAATTGGAAAGTTCATGGACAGTCCTTATACTAACACCCCAGTTTTCAGTACTTTATTTCTTTCCCTGCAAGAGAGTCCTGCCATTAGATTCCTCTTCAATTCCCCACATAATCTATCTCTTTCTATTTTGCCCAGAATCACTATCTTCTTTCTTCCTCTTTTACACTTCCCCAGTGTTCTCCCCTCTATTACCATCTTCAACATTCCCTCCCATTTCAAAACATTCTTCATCCATCCCTACTGCCTCCTCCAAATCTCAGCCACCAGCTTCCTCTCCCCTCCAACTATGTAAAATACCCCCTCATTCATCCTCCATGCCACCCAGCTCACTCTTTCCATCCTCATATTCCACAACTCAACATCTCAAGTGGCACACATCTTCCCTTTACAATGAGCAAGTTTCCTACCCATACCGCTCAATGAATATTAGAATTTATATCAGCCTTTCCTTGTCTCTTTGCAGACCGCCCCTCATGAATTCCCTTCCATTTGAAAATGCTTCTCTGTCCAGGGCAATTCTGCATCTGCCCCTACCAAAGAATAACCATTCTCCTCCAAAATACTACTCAGATATTGAAACTTCTCGACCTGATCTATTTTGTGCCCTCCCAACCTTATACTCAGCCCACCTTCTTACAACTAGAAAATCTCATCACTTTCATCTCCTCATGGTTTTTCTTCATCCCACACATTTTCCCCTGCATCTCCAATGCATTCCTCACAACTGTAACCCCTTGGTTGACTGAAAAACCAATGCCTGATCATCTGAGATTCTGGCTGATTTTAGAATATCCCCTCCCACCTTTATTCCTACCTCCATATCCCCATGCATCACTAATCATTTCTTCTGAAAAAAATTAATCACACATTTACAACTAAGATTAAATTAAATGCCAATAGGAGAATCCTTAAGTTACTCACTTATCAGAAAATTTAATATTTTACTAAGGTAATTCTGATGGGATGATATTTTCTTTCCCTGCCTCTTGACTGGAGCAGGCTTAAGTTCAAGAGAGCAATACAGTTGGGCCATCAAAAGATTGGTATGAAAACACTCAGAAGGAGCTCTCAAATTTGTAGCTGCATCATCAACTCCATTAAGTGCTCCAAGTTTATTCCTTTCAATATTTTCCACAACCCATTCAGAACTTTTTTGCACAGGAGCCTTCTGTTTCCTTCTTCCCCTTGTGCCTGAACATTGGAATGGGAAAATGGGCAGCAAGAGATCAAATATAGGTTGGCTGTACGATGATCGGAACCACTGAACCTGAAAGGTATGAGAGAGTTCTTTATTGTTATAATAATGATCACAACTGACTGAGCAACATCCACTCAATACCCAACAATAAATTTAAAGGAAAAATTTTAAGCAGCAAAAATCCAATAATTAGGTTTTCAGAAATGCTTGAATTATAAATACAAACAGTAAAAGCTGTGTTACCAGGACCTAAGGGAACAAGAAGAGTTAAAAATTCAACAGTGTCAGGTGAGATATGGTAAACAGCATATTATAACTAACTATGGCTAAAAACTGACACTGTACCATTCATTTTGTCCATTAACTTTGTACAAAGTGCTGTGGACAGTACAATATCTGTCTTTAGAGATGTTGACATCACACTAAATTTCAGTAAATGAATTTCTGAAAATAATTTTCACGGAAAAGGGCCAGAAATACAACATTGCATTAGCCTACCCATTAAAATTGTAAATCTCCAGGGAAAAGTAGGGATATGTGAGTAACTTGAATGAATAATCCACCAAATTTCAAGACAAAATGGAATAATCGAGAAAATTAAACTCCACATAGCCAAATATTGACAACAGAAATGTCTAAATTACTTATACATGATCTATGCTAATTTAAAATGACCAATGTATACAATATTTTCACCATCATGTTTGGAAATGAATAATCCCCACTCAAAATGACATAGTTAATATCATCGTTAGGTTTTATCACTAGATGATACTGTAGTTAGAAACTTACATCTGAAATATAACAAACACTAAATAAGGCTCTCTATACAGATTATAAAATTGCCAAGCAAGTTGATTTACTAAAAAAAATAATATCAATCCTTCAAATGATATATCCAAAAGATAACACATTACCAGGTCAGATGCATCAGCTGATTCTTTATCATACATAACCAATGCTTCCAAAAGTATCATTAACAGGTCCAGCATTATCTTCAAAAAGTCTACAGCTTCTGATGTAAGCACTATAGAGAGAGAAAAATAGAAAATTATCCAAATGAATATCCTAGAACCAAAAAATGAAAAAATTTGGCACCTTTAAAATAATTTTCTGATAATATGTGATGTCATTGAGAGAATCAATTGCTTCTGTAATACATAATTTCCACAAATTCAAAAATAATAAATTAAAACTATGAGACTGAACTTCATTGGCTAGCAAAAAAATCAGACCCCAGATTATTATCTGTCAATTTTGTGTTCCTATCCACTTTCTTTCTACCTTTCTGTTTGCCAAGGCATTCTCTCTGTGACTGAGGAACGGCTAACAAACCATCAAACGGTGATTGTTAATTCTAATATTGGGGGCGGGGGGGGGCGTACTACAGAGCCCAATGTAAAAGTTTTTTTCTTTTTTTTTGGCAGGTAAAAAAACCCTCACCAAGGGAATGACTATTGAAAAAGGTATCCCAAAGAGGTAAACAGCTACGAAAATTAACCCCACAATACACAAATAATACCTTCACTAAAACTCACAGTAATTTGAGGTAGAATTCTTAGCTGGCCCAACTTCCTTCCACGACTCCACTAATATTGGCACTAGGGATGAAACTATTGTCTTCAGTTTCTCACAATCTGCCAATGGCTCAGAAGATGAAATTGAAGAAGGAACACTAAATGAAGATGTCAAAGTCCTTGATAGGGCTAGACCCTGAATGGATCCATAGGAGGGTCCATAGCATGGGGTGTAGCCACCATTAGCTACAACATCCTTCCACTGCACACATTTTGGTCCCTCATTAGATACATTACAACAAGATTTTCTTCTCATTTCAAGAGCAGCCTTCATCAGGGAACACAGCTGGGCCAAAACCTGAAATTTTGGGAAAACCACTCACAAAAAGGACTATACGTTTGTCAGGTTCCTTTGGTGAACAATATGTTTACTGGCATTCCTGTCAGCTTTTTTGGGTCCAGAGGGAGTAACTGAGGTTTTAAGTTCACCAAATATAGTTTGTGGGCTGATGCAGGGCACTCAGACAGGATGGTAATTTATAGGTGCTATGGCTATTCATTTCCTACATTTAAACAGCCAAAATGCCTAACTGGAATGCCAGCAAAATTTTCATCAACTGAGACGGACTAATGCAGAAAGAACATAACACCCATAAAGTCATCTTCTCATCAATGTGGAAGCCAGTGAAGCATTCAGTAAAATATTTATGTTTAAACTAGGCAGAATCAAGTATAAGGAATTCTAATGTGATTTGCAACTAGCATGACAGATTTTAAAAAATGTTTGCAAAATAAATTAAGTTCATATAAACTCCAGCCAGTGCAACTAAGATTTAGGGTTCATCATTTGCTTTGGTGCCCAACTCACTTTGAACACAAAAGTGCCTACTTTTTTTACTTTTTATTTGTTTCAGACTTCACACATCCAATAAATATGAGAGTTGATGAGTTTCTAAGTATCCTAGACAAGATAAGAACTAAGATTCTCACATCCCCCGATTATTTTTGCTGGATATATACTCTCATCATTGTCTCTTTTAGAGAATGGATTCCCGATATTCAACTGGATTTTAGAGGATGGATTCCCTATATTACAAAGGGCATCAAACATGGGTAATAAAATGTTTTTCAGTAGTCTGCACTGGCAGATATAGTGGTGGATTACTGGGTGGCTGCCAAGGGCTCATGGGTATACAATGTGAAGGGGAGAAAAATGCAAATACTTTTTGTTAACCTGCTGGTATCTAATTTTTTCTTCCACACGTGGTAATCACAGGTGAATGTTTTGTTAATAGGAAGTGCTTACTTTCAAGCTAAATACTAAACACAAAGGAAATGGTTCCAGGCTTGACTTTGTGGAAGTAATTCATAGTAACTTAAATAAAACTTTGTATATTCCACTATAGGTTTAATGACACGACCCGGGTTTCGACACTTCGTGTCATCTTCAGGTGCAGATACAACATCTGTCACTCTATATATGAAGGTTTGTGGTAGGGGAGGGGAAGGAATCTGGGAGAGGAGGGGCGTGGGGGTGTGGGAGGCGGGCGTGGGGGGGAATGCTTGGAGGTGGGAAAGGGTTAGGGGGTGGAGAGGGGAAAAAAAAATAGTTTGTGTTTTTTCCCCTCTCCACCCCCTAACCCTTTCCCACCTCCAAGCATTCCCCCCCACGCCCGCCTCCCACACCCCTCCTCTCCCAGATTCCTTCCCCTCCCCTACCACAAACCTTCATATATAGAGTGACAGATGTTGTATTTGCACCTGAAGATGACATGAAGTGTCGAAACCCGGGTCGTGTTATTAAACCTATAGTGGAGTATACAAAGTTTTATTTAAGTTACTAAATACTTAAAATGTGAGCTTTTGACGGACACAATCAGTCGTAGGTTACATTGATTGAAGGCCCCAATTGATTGCAATTATATGTCTATGTTTTTGTGTTTTCAATTTTTAAATTATAAATGGCATTTAATGAAAAGAATTAGTAGCATTAAAAATAACCATTGCAACTTTCAATTTTTGGTTGGAACATGTACAAAGAATTGCGATGTACATCCATGAAAAATCTACACAATAATTGTGATTCTGTACACAAAATGTCTGAGGGTGACAAAAAAATTAAGATAAGTTCTTTTAAAACATTTTTGTGTGAATAATATTTAAAATCTTGGATTAGGATTCTGAGGGCCTCTCTGGACTCATGAACCCTTGGCAGCCACCCACTCATCCACCACTAGGTATATCAGCCAGTGCAGACTAATGAAAAACGTTTAATAATCTGTGTTTGATGCCCACAATAATTCACTACCGGCTAGGTACATCTAGAGAATCCATTCTCTGAAATGGACAGTGATGGGAATATACCCAGAAAAATTAATCAGGGAATGTAACTCCATTACATTGGTCAGTGACTACATAAATTCTGTGTGTAGTTATGTGGATCTATTTAATATTAGTCCAGCAAATTTGAAAAGAAAATTACAGCAGTTATCTATACTTTTTCTATTAGCTATCTACACAAGTTTGTTGATTTGATGTTATTTACATGAAACTTGAATGATTCTGTTTTATTTATTTATTACATGTCAATACAGTAATATAAATTATGAATATGCTGTGGCAGGAAAATTTGATATGTATCCGATGTATGTATGCCGATTAATATATTTGTAAATGGGTTTTACCCACCAATAACATAATTAGTTTTATTCCATATGTTTCCTTGTAGACTCCCAAAGCATTGTCACAGCAATGTTTTAACTGTAATAAATTCTTTCTATGAATAATATCTGGAGCGGGGAAAAAAATCCATTGATGCTAGTGTAAGATCCTTGGGTATTTAAATTATGGTGTTGAGTCACATTTGCATGAAATGCATTGCAAGCAAGTGAATCACAATGTAATTAAAAAATTGTAAACATATGTAACAAGAAAGAGAAAAATTCTTAAGTTGCAGAATCCCTGTGGGTCAATTTCTCATGCTATGTAGCCCAAATGAAGCATCATATCACATGCTGCTACAGTGTTTGTAAGTAGAGGTGGGGTGAACTTGAACATAGAATTTCCATTAATGTTGCTCTTTTCAGGTATTTCCGTCGCGTGTTTGGTTTTTTCGACAACAGTTTCTCCCCTCTTCCTGGGGGCGTCTTCAGGTCCGTTGGACATTTTTGTAATTGTTATTATTTGTATGTTATTATTTAATTAATGGTATTATATGTACATAACAACGAAAATAAATAATAACAATTACAAAAATGTCCAACGGACCTGAAGACGCCCCCAGGAAGAGGGGAGAAACTGTTGTCGAAAAAACCAAACACGCGACGGAAATACCTGAAAAGAGCAACATTAATAATTATAAGAGTCGCGGAAGCCTTCAAAGAAATAGAATTTCCATGTTCGGCCTGTTGCATTGTGGCAGTAATGGTGCTTAGATGTGACATATAAGCCAGGAATTTATGATAGCCAATAAAGGCTCTCTAAATATTTACTGGGAACATGAACTGGCATAATGCTTCTCGCAGAAATCAGTTTCACTAATGACGGTGACCAGAGATGGATCCCATTGAATTTTGTTTGAAGGCTTAGAACCAAAAATTTTGATCAATGAAGAAACTAAAACCACTGTAAGAGCTGCGTAGGATAATTCGCCACATTTCTATCACCCAAACACCAGTTCAGAGTTGCCTGCGATCCAGACAATGTATGGCACTGCATAGATGGAATTCTCGTCAGCTATAAAAAGGCTAACCTTGGTACGCCTATGGACATCACCCAGCTTTTCTGCAGGATTCACACTCAATTTTCTCTCCCATCCTGAAGTCTTACCACCCGAGACTTCTCTCTGCTCAGAGATTTGGTTAATCAGTCCTTGAAGGATTAAATCAAATGGGTGAGAGGAGGAGGGTGAAGTTGGAGCTGTAGCTAGAATTAATGCTGCAATGCTTGAACGGGAAAGCATCCCATCAAGCAAAGAAAGTGCATCCAGCTGAATGTCCTTATTGATGTGGCTTAGAGCAGCACCCAAGTAAGAGCAAAGTAGACATACAAATGGTGCCAATTTTGTCGAAGGAACCTGAAAATTTACAGCCAAATACAACACGTTATAAAAAATGGTAACTCTCCTGAGTACTTATATGAAAATTCTAACACACTAAATACGTGGATTAATACTTCTACGATTACTAATTGCGCAGTTACATACCTGTCCGATGAGATTTGCCAACTGAGAAATAGCTTCTTTCCTCACTGAAGACTCTCGATCAGAAATCAAGTCAGCCAACTTTTCCAGTATAGATTGAAGATTTCCCCCCAACAAATCTTGATTACTGGTTAGGATTTCTTTTAAGCCACCAAGATTGTCCAGTTTGATGTTAGTATTGTAATGTTGCAGACGAGATAATGTCTCCTGTAGAAAAATCGTTCAGTTAGGATGTAACTACTGTGAAACCACGAAAGAATAGACACATTTTTAAAGAACTCACTTTCAGATTTAGATTGCGTTTGGTCACTGGCTCTAATCCACCAGTTTTTAGCTGTTCCTTGATCACAAGTTTCTTCACTTTAAACGATGTATCCGTTATATTTTGACCTTTAGGCAACGTCCGTCCAACTTTAAATTTCACCTTGTTCTTTTCTTTTTTGATATTTTTTTTATGATGCCCCTGTTTACCCATTTTTAATCAAGATATTCTAAGATTTCTAGATTAAGCCTAATTACCTGTACATTTACGAAAGTACGTTATACCTTCCGATGATGAAGAACAAACTCGCTACATAAGGAATGACATACGATTCGGAGGGAAGAGATACATTTAAATCGACGATATTTACATATCCACAGTTCACGTTGGTTAAATAAAACCTCTAAAAACAATAACCTATGAATATATCAAACAAACTTTTCCTACGACCTGGCAAGGGACTGTTCGCTCTGTTTGTTTACATTAACGAGGATCCCACGAACGCACGTGCACACACTTGTGTTACCTTGGCCCGAAATATTCAACCCAAGAAATATCTGTTCCACCAGAAATACCAACATGTTGTGTTTTATATTGAATCCACCCTGCGGAACTGTTACATATCCTACCGTTCCATATTACTTATTCCCTAACTGAACTTCTGACGGTTAAAAAATAGTAACTTAATGGCTGAATATACTTCAGAATAGTACTTCAGTGACTGTCGATTGTACTCAGGTATCTCCGACAATTATTTTTTGTTACCATAACTGTACTGAAACTCGGTGACTGACGCAAGGGTCTCTCAGGGTCTCTATTGTCCGTGGACTGACGTATGGGATGGATATTAATTAATAATACGAATACTCTCAGATCAGGTATCCCCAAAAATATTTTATACCTATTTTGTTACCATAACCATACTTAATGCTATAGATTGAAGTTGTGGTAAAAGTTAATACTCATTTACATCATTGCAAAACATAAGTTCATAAATCTATGTGAATTTATTCTGTACATGTATTTACTATTACTATCCTGTACCGAAATAAACAACTATAAGTCGCGGATAAAACCCACTAACGAAGATTCAAGGACTGGCACGTCTGATGGTTATTGTTTTATTCATGCCCCTCTGCAAAAAACTGTTGGATTTCAACAGTTACTGTTGGATTTTAACAGTTACTGATGGATTTCAACTCATTGGTAGATTTCAGCTGTTAGTCGAATTTTTCAACGGTAACTGTTGGATTTAACGATAACTGGTGAAATCTAACAGTTACTGTCGGATTTTTCAACAGTCACTGTTGAATTACAACAGTTACACCTATTGGACTTTAACAGTTAAAATTCAACCTTTTATATTGATGAAGAAGTCCAACTGTTTGAATTCAGCAGTTAATGTAGAATATTTTCTAGTCAGAGCGCTGTTATTGTCTGTGATTCAGTTAGAGAGCTGTCACCGTCTGTGATTATGTAAGAAATGTCGATTCCATTCACTATCCCCAAAAATTTCTGCACCAAGAAATCAAGACCCCAAAAATCACTGAATATAATGACTTGAAATAACTGGCTTGATTATCGTAAAAATATTGTGCGCTAACATTTTGAAGACTTTAAACAGAGGGTTTGTAAAGCGTCAAGTCTTAAACATTAAGTAGGATATTGACTACGTTCACCGGTAACTTGTGAAATCCATTAGATAGACGAGTTAAATGTATGTGAAAATGGAATTTCAAGCGCAAAAGTATGTCTATGATTTTTGAGTTCTTAAAGAAATATCGCAATGAGCCTTTTAAGCACCAGAGATTGATGTCTCCTTTTATTAACTCGTTTCATTGCACATGGGAGTGCCGCACTTAGGTTTATGCAGCAACCACTGAAATTATTATTTAATCCAATGGTTTTCCTCTAAATTTAAGTTGAAAAGTAGTTTATAAGTGAGACAAGAATATTTAGAAGTACACTCCTCAGTTGGAATACCGCGCCTCAGTTATTAGGCACTAGGTTCCTGCGCATCGCGATGCTCAATTGTCTTTTTATTTTACAGGTTTGGATTAGTTTGTTTTTGATTTAAAGTATTTGTAGTACCTAGTACGAATTTGCTATCTTTGATGGATCAAGTTCATATAACAACAGGTATAGTACGTTTGGCGTTCGTCGCCAATCTTATACTCACACACTTCGTACCTCTGTTGTGGAATTTGTGCTTCATAAAATCATCATGATGCCGGCGTGGGCAACAGATTTGCAATAGTGAAGTTCGAATGTCACTTGGGTGAACACGTTGATCAATTACTCATATAAACGTGTGTGGAAGTAATCGAATGATGAGTGGAACCATTCCAAGATGCTGAAATCTTTTTGACGGTAAGTTCAGTCATCCCCTATGCCTCAATACTGTTATATGTTTGCAGTGCTGCGAAAAATATTGTCTCATATTAGTTACTCTGTTGTGACATAATTGCCGGGCGAAAGTTATTCAACTTGGTCAATTTCCGCATTTGTCATCCACTCAAAAAAATTTTGAGCCCTTCTCAATCAACGCTTTAATTTACTTATAAAATATGTGTTACGGAAGCGGACGTTTACCGTTATTTTCCCGAATGTTGCGATGCCCTTATTCACCTGCAGTCCTGTCATTAGAATAATGCATGGAAGTTATTTCGGTAAATGTCTGCTTCCGCCACACACGTTTGAAAATTTATTTTCGACCCTTTCCACATAGCGTATCGACGCGAAATTTATGTGACAAAAACTAGAAAGATGCTGGTATCTAGTGTTAATTATATTTGGGGGAATAAGTAATGTACGATAAATAGGAAGTTTTCAAATCTTGAGGTGACGTTTTTCCCGGCCGCCATTTCATTGTTTCCGCTTTTGAGCGCAGCGTGGCGCGACAGTCCTTGAGTTGCGTTTACTCACTAACCTTCCGTTCCATGTCTTTCGTAACCGCACAGAATGTCGTCGTTTGAACGCTGGAAACAGGACATTTGAAGTAATGTTTCATTTCTGGTTTAGCCTATGTTAAGAATTCATTCCTAGGAGGTGTAGGCATGTAGAGACGTATATTTTCTAGAAAAAAAATCTCCTTCGAGACGGTTGGTGATTATAAGGGTGGAAATAGGAGGTGCAGGCATGTAGAGAGATATATCAGTTATATTTTCTAGAAAAAAATCTCCCTCGAGACGGTAGGTGATTATAAGGGTGGAAATAGGAGGTGTAGGCATGTAGAGACGTATATTTTCTAGAAAAAATCTCCCTCGAGACGGTTGGTGATTATAAGGGTGGAAATAGGTGGTGTAGGCATGAAAGACGTATATTTTCTAGAAAAAATCTCCCTCGAGACGGTTGGTGATTATAAGGGTGGAAATAGGAGGTGTAGGCATGTAGAGACGTATATTTTCTGTGAAAAATCTCTCTTGAGACGGTTGGAGAATGGGAGAAAGCGGCTAAGAGACATGGGGAAATGACAGAAAAGTGATAGAAAACGCGAAAGAGCGGGATTAAATTGCAGAAAAATGCGTAAAGTGGGTGAAGGGGAAGTTGGAAATGGATAAAAGCGACTTCACGAAATAAATCACGAAAACTCTTTCTAAATTGTCACTAATGCCTTTTTCTCTACCAAATATCCCCACTAAGGGCCTGTGTACTGTCCCACCCCAGCACCCGTTTCACTCCACAGGGCCCGTAAACTTGTTGGCTGGGGTAACAGGCGTATATTGTAGAGGTAAAGTTAGATATATCCCTCTGTCGGAGCTTTCGCGAAACTGAGAAAATGGCGTCGAAAAAGTCGGAAAAATGACGAAAATGGGTCATTTTCTAACATGAATATCTCAAAAACCTGTGGCTTAACAACTTTGCTGTAGCTTTTGCTTTGTACTGTGATTCTTCAAGAACTAAACTAGGTCGCAGTCATTATCCTTAATATCACCAAACAGGGTCTATAGCGACCAGGCGCGTGTCCGTCATTACGTGTCAAACTGCCTTCTCCGACCTCTTAAAAAGTGAGAGCTCTCTGCTCTTGTAGTTTGCGCGGAATAGGGTTGACTGGGGAATCGCGATACCCTATTCCACGAAAGCAAAATCGCGGGACGATGAATGGAAGCGAAAAAGTTTGGATCATTGACCATGGATTATGAAAATAGAGGAGAGAATGAAGTGAAAAATAGTTAAAGCTGAACTTGGCAGGTGAACGTATAAGGAAGATTCTGGGAGTAATTAATCGGCCGAATAAAAATTGGGTTATGAAAGTGCAACGGGATGGAGAAACTTCTGAAAGAGGGGTAAGTGGGTGCACTTTATCCTAAAGTGAAAATGTTATCGTGCTATAAGAGAGGGCAAACGATACAAACGATACCAAGGTTGAGCAATGAACAGGAAAGATCATAAGGACTTTCTCTAGGATAGATGGAAGGAATGAGAGGGGGTGCTGTATGACAAAGGTAATATGCCTGTGAACTTAGATGATGAGAATGAGAGGAGACTAAAGGTGATAATCTGGGACCGAAGATACTCGGCAGCAAATTATAGAGAGCATTACGAGAGAAGAATGTGAGCAAAGCTGTGGGACTCGAAAACATCCCTTCGGAGTTTCTGTAGAATTTAGGTATACTGAAAGGAGACCGATTGCCGAACTTATTCTTTGGATATGTATGGAAGGAGTATTTCGGAAGGACATCTATGGAACCTTCCGAACTTCAGAAGAAGAGGAGTATGGAGCAAGCACTTCAATGTAACACGTTGCAAAAGTAATACTAAAGAGACACTAATAAAAGGCTGTTACTTGGAGAAAATTATTACTTACGCGGTGATCAGTTCGGGTTCAGAATGAGAAAGGCAACTTGGAATTCGATTGCAGATATGATAACACGCAGAAAAGAACCAAGAGTAAAAGTAGGAGGTATTTATTTTTCTCGCCAATTTTGACTGAGAAAACGATTTGGAGAGTATATATATATAAGCGAGTTCTATACAGCCGTCGGCCGTCTCTCGCATCCTCTTCTCCAAGCCTCCTTGTCTCTCCAGTCTTCATTCTCTAATTGTCTCCTTTTCATATCTTGGGTGACTTGCTTTGTCCAGTCTTCTGGTGGTCGTCCTCTCTTCCTCCTTCCTGGTGGTTGCCAATTTAATATCTTTTTTGGCCAACGTTTCTCCTCCATTCTTTTTACGTGTCCATACCATTTTAGCCGTCTTTTCTCTATTTCTTGTATGATGTTTTCTTCTACTTGCATAATTTTTCTTATATTTTCATTTCTTATTCTTTGTAGTTTAGATTTTCTGCTGCTTCTTCTTAGAAAATCCATTTCTACGACCTCCAGTCTCTGCCTATCCCTTTTGGTCATTTCCCATGTCTCTGCTCCGTAAAGCAGTATACTCTGAATAATTGTTTTATATATTTGCAGTTTTGTTTTCCTACTTATGTCTTTTGACCATAATATGCTATTCATTTTATTTATTGCGAGTTTTGACTGATGGATTCTATTTGTTATCTCTTTTTTACTGGTTCCTTCTGTTCCAATCGTTACACCTAAGTATTTATACTCACTACAGACTTCGATGGCATTTCCTTCTATTTCCAGATTCTTTGCCTTCTCATTAATTACCATATATTTTGTTTTGTTGAAATTTACTTTCAGGCCCGCCTTATTGTATGTTTCTATCAATTTCCTCATCATATATTCCGCATCGTACTTATCTCCTGCAATTACTATTTGATCGTCAGCAAAAAGTAATGTATATAGTGAGTCTCCGTCTATTTTTATTCCCATTTCAGGACATTTCTTCTTCCAATCCTTCAGAGCTTCGTTAATATAAATTTTAAAAAGAGTGGGTGATAGGCAACACCCTTGTCTTAGTCCTTGATTGGGTTTAATTGACGGAGATAATTGACCTCCTATTTTTACTTTTGTTTCTAGGTTTTTATAAAGATTTTTTATTGCTATAATGTATTTTCCGTTTATATTACTTTCATCTAGAATGCGGTAAAGATTTTTGATAGGAACTGTGTCGTAGGCCTTTTCTAAATCTATGAATACCAGATGCGTTTCCCCGTTTCTTATTCTTATTTTTTCTGTTAGTTGTTTTAATGTAAATATGTTATCTACACAGGATCGTCCTGCTGCGAATCCACTTTGCTCTTCCCCGATAGTTATTTCATGCTCTAACCGCTCTTTAATAATTCGTCCATACAGTCTTCCACAAGTGGCCGTCACACTAATGCCCCTATAATTTTTACATTCCTTTTTTGAACCTTTTTTATGTATTGATGTCAAGTAAGCCAACTTCCACTCATTTGGTGGGTCCTCTCCGTGAATTAAACACCTATTGAAGATTGTCGTCAATATTTCTAATACACTTTCAGGAGCATTTTTTAATAACTCTACTGGAATACCTCCCGGACCTGGGGATTTACCATTTTTCATTTTTTAAAGTGATTCTTTAACTTCTTGTATCTTTATTTCTGGTATTACTACGTTCCCTAAAATTGTTTCAGTTTGTATATTCATAAATTCTGTTCTGTCCTCTATGAACATATTTTACCCATACCGATTTGGAGAGTAAACTGGAAAAAACTAATGAAGAGTGATTATTACTCGACCACATTTGACCTACTACTACATTTGGCTACTTAACCGTGTTTTTCATTCTCTTAAGCTCTGCTTAACGCGAGAGGAATTTACTTGATTTGGTTTCGATAGTTGTTATGTTAATTTTCATAGTAAAAATAATTTCGATTGATAGAAACTGTGAACCTTAGTTAAAGTCGGAATTTCGTCTCATGTTATGGGATGGGGTGGAATTAGAGCCGGATCTCCATTATTGCCGGTTTCATTTTAATGGCATATATTGGATAGTAACGCAAAGAACAGAAAATTTCACTAGCCTGAGAAATGTTTTACTATGTCACGTTGGAACCTTAAATCACGTTTTAAACTAAAAAAAGGAAAATAATTAACTAATACATTCATTCCCCACGTTCTCTATCTACGCTTTAAAATGTTACGATCGCGAGGAAAATACAGTAAAAGCAGACCTTATAAAACATACTCCGACGAAAAATATATTTTGCACTTCGAACGGATTTAACCAACGTGATGCATGAGACTGTGATAGCAATGCAGCGTCAGCCTCAAAGGTTAACTATTTTTCGGGGCTTCTGCGCTTAATTCAACGGGCCAACAACTCAATTCTTCAAAGTTTAGATCTTCGTATTCGGTGTGTAAACCATTCGAGCAGGATCGGCCTCACCTAGTAAATTTATTTGCCGTAAGATAGCAGTCATCTAGTCTCCAAGATTGTTCAAATTCATATAAAATTGTTATTTGAAATAAAAAAGATAAGTGTTCCGATGAACGTGGTCGAAAAATAAACCTGATTTAAATAGATTAATACGAAATATAACAAATTTAGAAAAAATGTTTTTTGCCAATTCCGAGAATCCTGATTGATTATATGACCAACAGCACCGAGTTTTGTCAGCGTGCATCATGATTTTTCGTACCTGTAAAACAGAGTGACGGACAAGTCCAATGTACAGGACGCCTGATAATCACTTTATTTCATGAGAATCCATCTTAGTGTTGAAATACACTCGTCAATGTCAGATTTTGCAGTAATGACGGAGACGATGACTATCGCAATTCAGTGGCTTCTCACGAAGAACGAGTAAAGACCACAATAAAGCAGCCCAGAGATGATTCTAGATAGCCACGGAATCATCATAGATGGTGTTGATCTTGCTATACCGATTCTCAAGTGCATGAATATTCTCTGACACGTACGATGATCGAGTTGGTGTAGTGGGTAGAAGATCGGCTACCCATTCTGTAGGGCCAGAGTTCGATTCTCTGTGGCGGTGAATTCTTCAGTGGACATAGGATCGCTATTTGAGTACTATGATGGTATCTCTGTTTGAGAGCTCATATGGTACTTATATAATATATGGTACAGTGTTTAGTTCATCGGAGGGGAAGTGGATCTGTTATTTATATATATTGATTTTGTAGCGTGTCAGTCATTCTGTATCCGTTTTTTTTCTTTCTCTGTCAATTTTTGAGCTAGAAGAGTGAGGTTTGGTGCGTTGAATGTGGAATCTCTGTATTCATGATTTGGCAGTGGTTTGGATTTTTATTGGGTGTGTGGCAGGGGGTGTTAGGTCACCAGCCGTCCAAAGGTGTAAGATATTTGGTGATGAAATAGAGACATGAATTAAAAGGAGTGTATTTAGTTAGTTTAAATAAGATCCTATAGAGCGGCTGCTTGGGCATGTGGCAGGGGGTGTTAAGTTACCAGCCGTGCAAAAGTGTAAGTTATTTTGAGATGAAATCGATCATTTTTGGGTTGTGGTTGCAACAACCAGATGCTGGGAAACACAGTGACAAGGGAGAAAGGCCAATAAGGAGAGTGGAAGAGTGTAAAGGTTGAAACAAAAGAAACCCGCTGTGGTTCATCTATTCAAATGGCTTTAAAAATACAAAGGATAACAGTGAATGAAAAAAAAAACATTTTCACCAAGGAGCTGTTTTTAGACTAGGACACTTACCCCTAGAGCCCCAGAGCTGACAGCTCTGGGGCGGGTACACACTGCTAGTCTCTTTACTTAATATAGGATATCCGTATGTATCCTTCCTCCAATCCCCTGTTTTGTTTGCAATGACATTGTATTACTCAGCTTTTATTCATTATTTTTACAGATGTTTTGAGAAAAATTCCTGAGTGTTGTTCTGAATAATACTGGAGATATGGGAAACCTCTCATTATTTCGATGAAATGCAAGGGCATACCTATTTCTTGGGATGACAAGCTGATGCTGCCACGGTGATGGAATAAGCTGCTGATGGAGACCAGGAGAAATTGGAGAAGATCCTAATACATCGCACTCATGAACGATTCTGTTGGGATCTCAATGATTTAAATCCACACAATACTAATTTGACTCACAATCATAATTTAATTCCATAAGTTTATGGGACTCGGTCATGTTAAGTGGCATTTAACTTTTATTCTCAAATGAAAATGCAAAGATATTGAAGGTGTCTTAATTTGCCTAACTTTTGCAGCATTTATTTCTCAATGATAGAGTAGCAGTGCTAAATAAGGCTGATAACCATGCCTTTTTATGAGATTCCTTTCGTTGGTTTTGCTTGTTGTTGGTTGTTAATGTGATATATTTTGGAAGATTTTCAATTAAAGTTTAAAACAGTTCGTAATTTTTAAATTTTTACAGATGTCCTTAGGATCAATTGATGATTTTTGGTGCGTGGAAATACCCCGACGACGGTACCCTTTCCTAGGAACGAACTGCTGAAGGTTCAATGGCAATAGCTGCAAATGTGAATGAGCTTTTCCGCAGTGATCATGGGGAGATTTATGCGTCACACCGATGGGTATTATACTTTGGGCCATGTTTAGTAATTACTTGAGTTTGGGTACTTGGTGAAATGGCAGTATCCTCTCTTATTTTAAGCGCATCTAATTTGCGATCATCTTTGAGCATTTTTAATGCAGAGTTTCACGAGAAAAAGTGCTATAGTAATGTTCAATCCTATACGAAATGGCCAGATTTTCCGCTCTCTTCCATTAATTACACCATGTACACAAGTTTTCTATATTTTCTATTGCTTTAAGTAAGTCTCCGTCACTTGTAGATTCCATTCCACCATTATCTAGAATAATACCCATTTTTGTTGTGAATCCTCATGAAATTATTTGTTTCGCTTATCAGGCTGGCATAATATTAGTTAGATATTATTGTCTTGTGCAGATGGCTATGGCCTTGAAAGTATTGAATTGAACTTTTTCTTACTTCCATTGAATTTTTCTTGATTTATCTTTCGGATCATACTTAAAACATAGTTTTGCTGACTAGAGAAATGATTTTATCATCAGTGTGAGTGGTGAACATATCACTTTTGATAATACGGAATAAAACCATAACATATACTGAAGAAAGTATAAAAGTTTAATTTCTATGTCATTTTAATTATTTAGGAATTGTTAAAATGAATAATGAATATTTTATTCAATTAAAAAAATGTTAATGCATTTTTTTTACTTTTTCAGATAGAAAGGGAAGAGAATCGCCTTTATGGATTACATCATCTCGTCTGTTAAGTTTTCCATAGATCGGATCCAAGTAATGGCCAAAGTTGCTTGTAACTCTCAGTTTTACAAATACTCTCTCATATTGCTTCCTTAGATATTAGATCAAGTTTTCTTGTTCGATTCCAATTGTTTTGTTTTCATATGAAAGAGACATAGTTTTACCTTTCACGGAGAAAATGTTTCTGTGATGGATAGTAAAAAAACTAAGATATGTTAGAGATAATTCTGTGCGCTGAGAGGTACCTGTGAATTTTCATGTTTGGTTGTTTTTCAATGTAGCAAAATGTGTAGATTGGGAAATAATGAATCTGAGCATTCCCATGAAATTCGATTCTTGGTGTATCATGCTGTATGAAATGTATTGGATGGTATTTCTAATAAACAAACGCTCTGGCTAACTTTTTTCTATGAATGCTAAAAACCTCTCATCCTTTACCTACATATTCTTTATTATGGCTTCACTCGATATACTTTTCCTAGATCTAAATCCGCTAAGTACGGTCCCTGTTTTATAGTATGTAACTAGATTTCATGCTTTTACCTACCTTTTCCTTTAGAGTGATATGAATGGTGGTGTTCCCGTTTTCCAAATTCGTTTTCTTTTATATATTTTACATATATTGAGCAAATGATAAAGGTTATAAATTTTGTCGTACTTTTATTGTATTTTTATTATATGCTGCATCACAACTAAAAGATAGTCGGGCAGTGAAAAATCGCAAGTAACATTATTGCATTTTATAAGCGCGCCGAGTAGCCGTGTATCAGCTGCTAGCGTTGACGCAGCGTGCTTGCTAGAGGCTGCGAGGACCGCCTATCACAGGTGCATTGGTTTTAATAACTCCCACAAAATCATACCGTAATTTTGTGGGGGAGTATGGATAATATTTGAGTTTATCAAGACGTAAGTAAGAATAGGTTTTGGTGAGCATCTGGCACAGAAGACCTAGCGTCACCTAAATGGTCAAAAAAGCGTAACTTCCTTAATACTGCCCGCAGAATTTCAATTTAAAGACGCATGAAAACCTAAAATAAACCGCATCGCAATAAAAAGACGATCGGGCAGTGATATTACGTAAGTAGAATTTGTGTATTTTATAAGCGCGCCGAGTAGGTAGCCGTGTATCAGCTGCTAGCGTTGACGTACCGTGCTTGCTAGAGGCCACGAGGACCGCCTATCGCAAGTGCATAGGTTATAATAACACTTACAAAACCATACCGACATTTTGGGGAGGTGTAAGGATAATATTTGAGTTTTTCAAGAAGTAAGTAAGAACAGTTGTAAGCTCGCAGTAGGCACAGAAGATCTAGCATCACTTAAATGGTCAAAAACCGCAATTTCCTAAATACTGCCTGCAGAATTTCAATTCAAAGACGTGTGAAAACCTCAAATCAACCGCATCGTAATAAAATGACAAACGGGCAGTGAAACGACGTAAGTTACATTTATACATTTTATAAGCGCGCTGAGTAGCCGTGAATCAGCTACTAGCGTTGACGTAGGACGCTTGCTAGAGGCCGCGAGGACCGCCAATCGCGGGTGTATTTGTTTTAATGGCTACCAAACCATACCGACATTTTGGGGAGGAGTATGGACAATATTTGAGTTTATCCAGAGGTAAGTGAGAATAGGTTTAAGTTCACAGTTGGCACCGGAGATCTAGCGTCACCTAAATGGTCAAAAAACCATAACTTCCTTAATACTACCCGCAGAATTTCTATTGAAAGACGTATGAAAACCTCTAATCAACCGCATTGCAATCCAAAGGCAATCAGGCAGTGAGGGTCGAAAGAGAATTTTTTTGCATTTTACAAACGCGCCGAGTAGCCGTAAGTCAGCTGAGAGCACTGATATTGGGTACTCGCAAGAGGCTTGCTTGAATGTCAGGGCTAGCAGCTAATTCACGGCTACTCGGCGCGCTTATAAAAATCTATTTACGACATTTCACTGTCTGATTGTTTTATAGTTGTGATTGGGTTGATTTGAGGTTTTCATACGTCTTTGAATTGAAAATCTGCGGGCAGTATTAGAAAATTGCTGTTTTTTGACCATTTAAGTGATGCTAGATCTTCTGTGCCTACTGCGAGCTTACAACTGTTCTTACTTACTTCTTGAAAAACTCAAATATTATCCTTACACCTCCCCAAAATGTCGGTATGGTTTTGTAAGTGTTATTATAACCTATGCACTTGCGATAGGCGGTCCTCGTGGCCTCTAGCAAGCACGGTACGTCAACGCTAGCAGCTGATTCACGGCTAGCTATCTGTGCCTTCTTCTGTGCCTACTGCGAACTTATAACTATTCTTACTTACGTCTTGATAAACTTAAATATTGTCCTTACTCCTCCCCAAAATGACTGTATGGGTTTGTTAGAGTTATTTAAATCAATACACCTGCGATTGGCGTTCCTCGCCGCGTCTAGCCAGCACCCTACGTCGACGCCAGGACGCCAGCAGCTGATTCACAGCTACTCGCCGCGCGCATAAAAATGTCAAAATTTCACCCACGACGTTTCACAACCTGCATGTGTGTTATTTGCAATGTTCTTAATCTGAGGTTTACAGGCGTCTTTGAATTGAAATTCTGCGGTCAATATTAAGGAAGTTACACATTTTCGACCATTGAGATTGCGCTTGATCCTCTTCCAAACTCCGAGGTTATTAGCGTAGCTCCTTTTGAGAGGGGGCGCAAATTATTTCCAACGCAGTTGTAAACGAGAGCATTTTTTTTTTCTTTCCAACGAGAGCCCGCACGATCTCTGGTTCCCGAGTTATTTCGCTGGTAATGTTATAATAAAGTCTTTTTCAAGTCACTTGTATTACCCTCTCGCGTAGTATGGAGCTGTCTCCGTTGGCCCGCTTGACTCTCCCCAGCGTCCTCGCTATGCCCTTGCAGCGCCCTTGAGCGACTTCTCGCTCGGCATATTCCCCACACCCTTCCCACTTTTGACCTTGAACGGCCGATTTTCGCGTGGAACTCGGAAAATTTCGTTCGCTAAAACAGTTAGTAGTTTCTTGGTTTTTCAGTGAGAAGCGAAAAAGGGTTAAAAGTGCCCGAAGGATTAAGATTTCGCGGGGAAATTAGGGACGATTTGCACCGCAGCGCTACCTCCACCATTGGCTGTTTAGTGGCGCTGCGGTAACGGGCGGGCTAAGCGGTATCTTTGAAACGGGAAGTCGTCGATGCGTCGTTCTTTTATCGACAATGATATTACAAGAAGCCTCCATGAGCTATTTGCCCCATATATTTCCCAATCTTATTAAATCTACCTTTTGGAGTTATAAACAATAATTTGAAGTCTAATACGCATAACTCCTTGAACGATGTCCATACATCGCTTTTTCACCCCTCAATTGTCTTTCGTGCAAGTATATATCATAGGGTGTTTTAAGCATGGAAGTATTCTCATTAATTCGTAAAAATATTATCATGGAAAAATATAAAAATCACTATTCATATTCTTAGTAATGGTTTTACCCTATGTAGTTTTCCTAGATCTTCAACATCTACCTAGTACAGTTCCAGTTTTCTATTATGTGACTGGATTTTCTACTCTTACCGATCTTATACTTTACAGTGAGATGAAAGGTGGTGTTACCGTCTACCAAATGAGTATTATTCTATGTTTTGCATGTATTGGGCATGAATAATGACAAGGGCAATAAAACCTGTCGTGATTTTATTCTATTTGTCACATGCTGTAATGAGCGCCATAAGAGAAGTTATATCTTAGTCTACACCACCATAGCAAATATTGCCAAAAGTATTTTCCCTATCTAGGGTGAGTTGTTAAATTGAAGTTAGTTGGATACTTACCGTAGTTACGGTCGTTGAAAACATGGTGTCATTTCTGTGAAGATTGGTAAATAACCTGATACAAACATTGTCATGGACTAAAAGAAGAATGCTCTAATTCATTGATCAGCTCGTCAGTGCTTTGGCTTGATAAAAGAAAGTACGAGGGGTTTTTACTATTAATAGGAAGAAAATAGCTACAACGTATCTTTATTAGAAATGTCATCCAACACAATTCATACAGCAGGGTACAACAAGAATTGAACATCATGGGAATGCCCACGTCCATTATTTCTTTATCTACGTTTTGCAACAGTGAAAAACAACCAAACATTTGGAATATGCACAAATATCTTTTGATGTACAGAATTATCTGTAACGTATTTAGGTTTTTTTGATCATCAATAGCAAATTATTTTTTTCCAAAAAACAAGGTAAAAATATTTCTCTATCATGAGAAAATAAAACCATTTGGAATGAAAGAGATTACTTAATGAAATATCTGAGGAATTTGAGTTACAGAGTATATGTAAACTTGTGAGTTACAAGCAGCTTTGGCCATTACTTGGTTCCAATCCATGGAAAACTTGAAAGACATCCTTTCCATAAAGGCGATCATCTTCCTTTTCCTGCTAAAAAAAGTAAAAAAATACATAAGAATCTTGAAAATTGAATAAAATACTCATTGTTCACCTTAACGAGTCCTAAACAAATTAAACCCCACTAAAATGATAATTTTACACCATTTTGAGAGTATGCCATTTTCTCAATCAAATTTATTTAAATGATAAATTCACCAGTCAAATCGACATAAAATCATATATCTACTCTATGAAAATCTGTTTAAAATATGATCCGAAAGTAAAATCAAGAAAAAACCAATTAAAGTAAGTAAAAAATTCAATTCGAAAATTTAAAGCAAAACTATTTGTACAAGATAGGTATTTAACTAATATTTTACAGCATTTTATGCGACTTTAATAAGTATATAACCATTCCATAACCCAATAGTAACAAAAATGATATTTTTTATTCACTAAAACTGCCATAATTCGGCATATCGAACCAAAAATATACAAATTGAATTAATCACAATTTCATCAACCAGAGAGGAATTATGTATAGCCACTGCTTCGGAATTAAATCAATGAATATCCGGGCACTTTTTTCATGAAACTTGGAATGAAAAATATTCAAAGATGATCGCAAATTAGGCCTACTTAAAATAAGAGAGGATTATGGACAGTCACTCTATCGTTAAATCATCAAACACACATAAGGACTAAACATAAACACACATAAGGACTAAACATGGCCCAAACAAGAATACCCATCAGTGTGATGCCTGAGTTTCATTTCTGTTAACAGTACCGATTCCCGTGAATCTCTCCATGATTACTGCAGATAAGCTCGTTCTCATTTGCAGCTGGTTCTACAACAATGACAGCTTCAGCATGTCGTTCCAAGGAAAGGAAGCCGTCGTCGAAGCGTTTCCCATGCATCGAAAATCATCAGTTGATGCTCTGACATCTGTAGAATATAAAAATTAAGAATTCATTTACAACTCAATCAAAAATCTCCCACTCCTATATGAAGAAGATAGTACAACTAAAAAAGGAAAAACATGAAAAGAAAACATTATCATCCATATTTAGCACTGTTACTATTTTATCGATCATTAAAGGCTGCAAAACCGTAGCAAATTAGAACACTTTCTATCATTTCAAGCGCTTCCTTTCATTCACCTTCGTATTGTTTCCAAGTCTATTGACAATTAAATACAAGGTTAGATAACACTCAATTAATTTAGTGTAATGGTATGATTTAATTGTGATCTCAGATTGAAGGGTATTTTCATTTTGTTCTAAAAATGAAATACTATTTAACATGACCGAGTCCCTTGACCTGATTGAATACAATTATGACTGTATATCAAATGAGCATTGTGCGGATTTGATACATTTGAGTTCCCGGAATGGCGTCAAAAAAGTCGGAAAAATGACAAAAATTGGCCATTTTCTAACGTGAATATCTCAAAAACCTGTGGTTTAACAACTTTCCTGTAAATTTTGTTTGGTACTGTAATTCTTTAAACACAAAACTATGTCATAGTCATTATCCTGAAAATCACCGATTTCTCGGAATAAGTGTTTGAAAGGTGCGTGACGGAAGCGGAGATTTACCGAGTTCCCAACAAAATCACCCATGAGTGCGATGCTTTAGGACCTTCTCCAATTCCTCCTACAAACTGGTCACAATCAGCAGCTTATTCCATTATCGTGGCAGTATCAGGTTGTCATCCCAGGAAAAGGATCCCTTTCCCATTCAGATAATGAGAGGTTTCCTATATCTCCAGAATTATTTATAACAACACCCCACAATTAGGCTCAGGATATCTGAAATGAAAGAAATAATGGTCTTAGGCATGGTATAATGTATTTGTAAACAACATTCTACAAAAGTCCAGCTAATTTTGATTGGTTTTTTTTAGGAGGCAACCAATAATTAAATTCACAAAGACATGAAATCCATTAAGATAGCTTATATTTGAGAAGGATCCTTGGAAGAAGGACAGAGATGGTTATCCTACTTTTAAAGAATGGCAAAACAGATCAACTAAGTACAATTCAAAATGTGTTATCATCACGTCACTCAAACAGGGATCCGCTATCACTGAAAAATTCACCGCCGCCGAGATTCGAACTCTGGTCCTCCGGAATGGGAGGCTGATTCTCAAGCCACCACACCAAATCGATTACCTTATGAGTCGGAGATTATTCATGCACTTTATCAATCGTTATAACACGATAAATACAATTTATAACGATTCCGTGTCCGTCTAGAATCCTCTTCTCGTTCTGGGCTGCTTTATTGTGGTCTTTACTCGTTCTTCGTGAGACGCCACTGAATTACGATAGTCATCATCTCCGTCATTACAGCAAAATCTTATATTGAAGAGTTTATTTCTACACTAATGGATTCTCATGAAATAAAAGTTATTATCAGAAGTTCTGTACAAAGGACTTGTCCGTCACTCTTTTTGCACACTTTCACAGGTACCTACAAAAGATCACGACGCTCACTGACTATAACCTCTGTGCCACGGATATTAAAAGACGTATTCTATAGTACTTGCTCGGTGCTACCGGCCATATAAACATCCAGGAATCTTGGAATTGGCAAATAAAACCAATTGTTTTCTAATTTTTTCATATTTTATGTTAATCGATATAATTCAATTTATTTTTCGCCCAGGTTCAACGAAACGCTGTTTTTTTATTTCTAAAACATAATATTTTATCAATTTGAACAATCTTGAGGACAACTGGATGACTGCTATCTTACGGCAAATAAAAGTACTAAGTGCGGCTGATCCTGCTTAAATGGTTTACTCACCGAATACAAAGTTCTTAACTTTGAAGAATGGTGTTGTTGGGCAACTTAATAAGAAGCCATGGAAAATAGTTAAATATTTAAGGCTGACGCTATACGGTGCTAATATAGTTCTATGTATAACGTATACGTCAACCTATAGGTCAAATCCTATGGTAGGGCAACACATATTTGTAGCCAGAGTATTGTTTGTAAGGTGTACTTTTCATTGATTTCTCACGTGGCCATAACATTTCCTAGAACTTAATGAGAGATCGTGGGGAAGATTTGAATGAATTGGTTAATTTTTTCAACTTTTATATAATATAACCTGATTTGAGGTACCTTAGTCACTTATTTAAACACATCTCAGGCTAGCGTAATTTCAGGTATTTGCGTTGCTATCTAGGATTTGACATTAAAATGAAACGGGCTATAACGTCGATTCGGCCGAAATTCCTGTTGAATATTTTTTTCTTGGGGAACTTACGAAATTCATTTTCTAATTTCTCAAAACGATTGTGATTGGAGAAAAAACTGGCCATAGGCTCTTGATATGAAATCCAGAGGTTTACTTTCTCATTCCGATGATTATACTATTTTTATATCATCGACAATCAAAAAGATGTGACTTTTGTGATAATGAAATGTATATATTTTTTAAATTGAATCCTGAAAGAAACTCTCAGGAGTGGGGGTCTTGGCAGGGCCCTTTCCACAAAATATTTTCTCCAGTCTTTATTCTTATTTTTATTCTAAAAAAATTTAAAAAAACAGAGATTTTAGTTGTAAAAGAGTAATAAAATAGAGAAAGCCATTTGGCATCGGTGTTTTTAATGACTGAAACAACGAGGGACATCACCCTTCCTCTTTCTGGATCTTGCAAAGGGGAGGAAGCCCTGGGGCATCAAGTGCGCAAACAGCTACAAGAATGCACCAGCACTCATACTTAGCACGTACATTCAGCACCGGGGCGATAAAGAAAATTACCGCGCAAAGAATCACTCCCGAGAGTGCACCAGTCAATTTGTAAATTTTTTCCTTAACAGAAGGTGTACTGTGATAATAATAAAGGCATTGAAGATACGTAAATCTTAGAGATGACATAATTCTCAGTATAAGTGTTGGTCCTCTTCCTCGAGATATACGAAGAGGGGGTGATAACGGGATCTCTTATTTAGAGTTTCGCAAGTGGTATAACGCGGTGAGATTCCTGAGAAAATATTTTAACAGACCCCAGCAATCAATCTTAATCTCAATTACTGATTTAAAAAAACATCAGTACGTAACTTACATACACATCAATCTTGAGATAATCAAAACATGAATTATGCTCGTTTACTCTGTGCTCATGTCGTGGGAAACCTTGAAGCCATTTATCAAAATTCGCGCAAACAAATGACAGACTAAATTCAACAGCTACCTGTTGGAGGGGCTGGAGTGGGCTGGAGGTGTTTGTTGGTGTTGTGATTGCAAGGTTGGATGCGTGAGAGTGCTGTTAGAGATTATTGGTAGCCGCAAAAGTTTAATTCGTATTTTAATGTTTTCCGTATTTTCAGGGTAAAGAAGCAACGTTGCAGCTACATGTAAACCAGTCATTCAGCCAAAATGGGAAAGGATAAGCCTCTTACCATCATGTCCGAGGTAAACGCGTGGCATTTTATTTTAACCGGTGCTGACATATTCTTTAAATACTATTTAGGAACTTAGAGAAAAGTCTTTGACCGTCTTCTGTTGTATTGATACAGATGCAGAAAGTTCAAGACACCTTAAAAAATATTTCTTATCGAGCAGAAGTGCTGGAGAAAAATTTGAAGTCTCTCCACTTGTCTATGGATTTAAGGTAATATATGATCGTTTAATCCTGCTTCGATGTAAAAAATCTTGAGAATTTTGTTTTACCTAGCACTGTACCCTCAGGTCGTCCTGTTTAATTAATTCAGAATGACAGTAATCGGGTTTTGGTTATCGTCCCCTTATTTACTTATTTTCACTCATCCTGTGCGGCGTTGGCTCAGGATGCGGACAGAATTTCACCTTACTCATGATTACTACCCCCATATATTCCGCTCCTTATTTGAAGGTAAATGCCTTTCCAATGCAGTGGCACAAACTTAGAAGGTTACCATATTGTGAATGGTGTGTCATAGTGTTTCTTTTGTAGGAATCAAGTGTGGTTGGAGTAGTCAATCTCAACACTAAGCCCTTTAAAATTTATTATTGTCTTTTATGAAACATTTTCTATTAATATATCGTGGGAAGAATTCAAAACTCTTTAGCCCTCTTATCTTAACTTGAAAATATTGTCATCCTGTCGTGGTAAGGTTGTTCCATGGTATAGATTTGTTTCATTTCAACCTCGGTTTATCACAGATTCAAGATATAAATAGAGTGGCTGCTGGATGGCTGGCCTTACTTTTCCTGTGTAATGTTAATTAGTCAGAATCGAAATTGGTGAAAATATTTATCAATAGATTTCATTTTGTCACTCTCAGCAGATTCACAAAAGAAACCATCCGTAAATGGTGCTTTTGAAAACATAATTGAATCATGATGCATTTGGTTAGCAATTTTGTATAAGGGTTCCTTGTGCTATGATTCCTCGTTGCTCAGTTAGTTAACTAAATGTTCATAACTGAAATCAACTTCTTGTGTGTTTTATTGGAACTGAGCATTCTGAACTTGAGTTTTATGCTGATTCTCACAAAATTCTCCCCCAGTTGGACCTTTTAATCAAAAGTAATGGTTTGGCATTCACCAGCGTGAAATGTAAACACATTTAGTGGGTGATCTTCTATGCATTGGTTATGGAAATATTTCTGATTGTACGTAATTCTTCTTTCATGAGTAGGTGGGTAATTTAGGAGTTCATACTGTGCCTTGAAAATCATATCTGCTTCCTCCACTTGTTGGTTAATTTTCTGTCTAATAATCAGCCAGCTCTCAATCTGTCCAGAAATCTGTTCTTTTAAATGTTTACCATTATTTTGGAATTGGGGTCAAGGATTATCGTATTGTTCTACTGAGGGCAAAAGAGTTGGTCACAAATCATGCTACATTGCATTTTTATTTTGTGATAAATATTGACATCTACAAGAAACCTAAGATCTTATGGCTTATGGGAGGATTGGGCTGGTGTTGTGACCAAGCACACATTGAACAGGGTAGAGATGCAGGCTGAGAATGTGCAATTTTTAATACATTACTTCAAATGGAATGGTGTACAATAAGTAGAGGAAATGGGAAGTATAGACAATTGGTGGTCTTTCTACAAGTTGCATGAGAGGAGAGGGAATTAATCTACCTACTCATACTTATGAATAAGGTGGTGCTGATAGGAAAATGAAAATGGATTTTCAGTTACACATGCTAATCAGTATCATGATGTGTCTTAATTTTCCTGCAAACAATTCATTGCTGACATCATAATCCTTTTGTTTCAGGGAAACAATGGAAAAAGAATTGGAGGAGGTAAAGAAAAGTTTGTCGGAACACAATGAACAAATGAAGAGACTTCAAAAAGAGAACACAAAGTCATTTACTGTTGCTGTCATTTTAATGTTTGCTACTTTTCTGGTATTTGGGCTGTATAAAATGTTTTTTGAGTCAGAAGTAAAATGATTTTTATGATAATTTGTGATCATTTCTAAATAGCTACGCTGACCATGGCTATAGAACTAACTACAGAGAAAATTGATTGTATCCTAATTTAAAAGGTAATTTCACAAAATAATTCTTTCTCAATGGTAAACCCTGATAACTGCTTTTCTTTGGTGGTAAACCCTGATAATAACTTTTCTTAGGTTTGGGTTTAGTAATTCTAACCAAATTCATTAATAACCTAAGTCATTTGCTAGTAGTTGTGCAATTTCCCGTTTACTTCATTTGGCTTAATTTAATTTTGACTAAAGAACCCCTTTGGGATGCCCACTGGGTAAGGGATTTAATGGAATCTGATGTTTTGATGGCTGAGTCTTTCATTGTCCTCAGGACTGAATCGATGAGCCAATCTTCAGGCAATGATGACTTGGCAATCAAAACATCAGCTACTGTGGAACCCATTGGACATCTTGAATAGAGCTTCTTTACACAACATGCCAGGAAAGCCTCAGATCTAATTTTGACTTAAGCTAACTTTAATTTGACAGTTATCTAAATTAGAACTTATGAGTTAGCTTTAATAGTTATAGATGTGAGTTCATTCCCAAAAATTTTGCCTTTTAAAACATATTTCCCCACATATTATTTGCAGGCTGTGAAGTTCATGAATAACATCTTCAACGGCCCAAGACAAAGATGAGCATTGATTACATTAATGTAAACATGCCCTCTTTAATTGCATACATTCAGTAAAGCGTGAGTTAATTGCCATCTAGTGAAGAATATGAATAAGTAAAAAAGACTGTCAGTGCTCCATTAATATTTGATTTTTTATCTGATTAGTTTACATTTTTACCATTAACTTTCAGTTTGCCAAGGCCAACCGTCCTCTGACTCAGATTTTCGTGAAAAATTTGTCATCAGCTACTTACATCAAGTTCATGAGCCACACAAAGTTTGTGTCTGTAGGTTATGTACTTTCCAATATATCAGGAGTAAAAAATTTTGGAAAACTGCCTAAGTTCACATCCACTTTTATTGTACAGTGAAGTGGGTAACTCGTAGCTCAGTATCTTACGTGACTAATCAGTCTGTTACTATCAAGCTTTTATCACACGGAAGTCAAAGAGATGAAAATGCAGTGAAACATGCTTCATTAAACTCTCCAAACTGCTAGCCTGTGTAAGTGCATTAGTTATAAATTGATCAAGTTTTTAAACACCATTGGTCCCAATTATTCCAATCAAGTCAAATGATTTTTTCATGGATAATTTCAACCCTTGGCATATATGCACCCATGCAAGTGACTTTGTACTACATCATTTGTCAACGCAATGACTGGAAATTTGTCAGTTTTCATTGTTACATAATTAACAAAGTTGGGTTTATCCCAGGGTTGTAGTAAAAAAAACCCGGGTGGGTTTTTTTAAAAAAAACCCAATGAAACCCAGAAAAAGCAGGTTTTATTGGGTTTTTTTAAACATTGTCTATTTTTGACAAACCATCAGTTAATTGAATTGTTTTTGATCAGTTTATGTTGCAATGGTTTATGGAAGGGCATACATGAATTCCAACAGATTTCAGCTTATATTATCTGCAGCAGTCATACTTTCACTGTCACCTCAAAGCTTGCCCTGCAATTGTTGCAGTGGCTCTTCACATTTTGCTTTTACTCATCTCATTTCATGTTAATGTGGCTGCTAGGATAAATACCAGAGTAGGCACTATGTACATACATTCACACCAATATTAGATATCAGCATGGACCATAAATTTCAATAATGCGTTGCAATTTACCATGCCTTATGCAGATATAGTTAAAGTATAGAAAGTCACTTTTCAACGCAAATGAATTGGTTTCTCCTCCCTCTCCCATCTCTCTCTTTCCAACTCTGCAGATGAAATAGGTGAAAAGAATCGGGTCTCATTCCACATGCATTTGAAAGTAATGCATTTGGAACATCATTACCTAATCCTATCCAAGACCGTTTTTCCCTGCATTACCTAAGTTTTTGAAGTTTTTTGCTGAGAAAAATTTGATTTTCTATTGGTTTTAGCACATTTTATTGCTATAAAGTTTTCAATAACAGAAACAAAAATTGAATAGTGTTTTGAGAATGTATAAAATAATATTATAATACTTAAAACTAAAAAAATGTTTACTCTTCATTTTTTCTAATAATAACATAATAGAAATTACATATTTGAGAATTTGCAAAAAGATAAATAAATAATTTTAGCATTGCCAGAGTCAACTACTCATTGTAATTTGAATGAAGATATTTTTATATCTTAACAAGTTTCTCAGCTTTATCCCTCCCTAACTGACTCCTAATTTTTGATCAAACAAAGCCAAAGCTAGAGAAAATCCTTTCTATAGATGCGTGCTGGCTGGGCAGCTGCTGATGTTAGTCATAAATGAAATGAATCCCTGTGGTATATTCCCTCTTTTTGCAGTTTTCATTTTCATTATCTTCCGCCATTTTACTGGAGTAAATTGCTTTAAGACATCATCCAAATAAATGGATGAAGGAAAATACTCTGGATCTGCTACTCTAAAAGCCATTACAGCAGTAATCCAGCCTGGGTAGTTTTCTTGAAGTCAACTTCCTCTTCCTGCTCCGCGGAAAGTCTTGCACCTCTGAATTTCAGATCCATAATGTTAGCAAAGTAATGAATTGGCTCTAATGCTTGATCTATCCTCCTCTTGATTAGATTCTTGTATTGCTCCAAGTCTGGATTTACTGAAATATCCAACCACAATTCCACAGATTGTGCAATATTGGTGGTGTCTGCCTGGAGAATATTCAGCAATCAGCTTATTTCTGTGAGTTGCTTGTGGAATTGAATTGCTTCCCTATACATACAGTATTATGCAGTAATTTGGAAATTTTTTCGGAACCTCAGGGTGCTCTGTTACTATCTGTACATACTTGAAGAATTTTTTTATAAAAGTGTTTAACTCTATCCTTCTGAGAAATCCATCTTGTTGAGTTTGGTATTTGGGACATTAGTCCTCCCTTTTCCCTTAACCACCCATGAGGTTGTTGATGGTTGCGAAAAAATGGATGAACCTCTGTTATATGTTTCATCACTGCTTATGGTGCTACCTCTTCCTTCAAGAGCTTTATGTAGTGCGCTGAACATCCATATGTTAGCAAGTGGGGCTGGTCTTTAGCTAAAATTTGTCTCATTTTCAACATTTTATTTTCATTGTCTGTGAAAACAGCAAAAACATTTTTCTGAAACTTCTCCATGCACATTTTTATCAATTTCATGGCTGATTCCGCACAATACACAGCCTTTTTTTGGGTAGCCTCACTGTCAGTTGCATTAAGGAAAAATGCTCTCCTTCCTGTATGAATACAGCTAGCTATGATGAGATCATTCCTTGTATTGGACCAACCATCCTGCAGGAGTGTAATGTTGCTCTCTTCCTCAGTCAGTATAATATTAACTTCTGCATCAACTTCATCTGAAACCTTAAAATAACTTTGATGGAGAGGAAAGTAGGATAAATATGATGAGAGTTCAAAACCCCATAAAAGTTGATTCAATTCCCTCATCTGAATGGTGTTTTTCGTACAGCAGTATGCAAGGAAAATTCTGCCAAATCGTAACAGTTTTTTTATGACTGAAATGCATTGCAGAATGTGCATATCAAAAGAAAAAATTGCAGAGTTTATTATTTTACCTAATATTACTCATAAAAAATGTAATTACAGCAGAAACAATCAAATCCGATAACATTCAGCATATTCGTCAATTTTAAGAGTCACCTATAATTGTATATAAAGAGTGACCTTCATAATAAATGCAAAAGCAACAAATTATGTATAAGTATATGCATGCAGCAAAATATAATGGAATATAACTTTCAAGAATCAATAAATTCCAGAGAAAAAACCATTGAACGGCTTAGATACATTAAAACCCATTTCAAATATATAAATGACAATTTAACTGAATACTATAACCCAATATAACCCCATAAAACCCAAAAAAAGTAATAAAATCCAGGTAGCTGGTTAAAAAAAAAGGGTTTTTTAACAACCCTGGTTTATCCACCATGACAGCGGCTTTGTAAGCATGACCTCGTCTCATGTGCCACAACATAGACTTGAGGCTTGAACACCTAGTTCGCAGAAACCCCTACGAAATTTGCCTGGAAGGAAGATGGCTTGGTGGTGTAACTGGCCACCAAACTCTAATTACCTAGTTAAATGGTTATTATCACTCATGGGCAGAAGAGTTGTTGAAACACATTTTTAATTAAGCCCTAACATGTATTCTGTGATACTGGGAACGAAAAATAGTGGGATTATCATAGCTAACTTGACATTTTTTTAATAAAAAAGTTTTTCTATCTGTGCATGAATAATTAATTGGTACTGTATCTTGTGGCCTATAAGACACTTTTTTGTCTTGGAAATGTGATACTCCTGTGCTTTATGGGCAGAGGCTTTATTGATTTTTTTCGTTGTATATCCTATCCTATATATATCTATCCTGAATAAAAGAAATCCCACAGGTTCTGACTATCATGAAAATTTTATCACGACCTGCAACAACCAAATTATTTATCTGTGTATACCTTCTCCTGGATAGGCCCATAATGTCCATGTTATTAGGGTCATAATTAGAGTAATTGCTCCTAAATGTTATTTTGAAGGATTTGCTGGGCTTTATAGTAAACTATAAAAATTCATAGTTCATTGACTAATCTGACAGACGCCATGAAATATTTATCTCAGAACAATCAAAGAATATAAATTATAGAAAAATATTTAACCATCTTTAATTATTGGTTTGAACATCTGTGAGTGAATTATTTAGTGATTTTAGAGTAGGTGCATAGTTACTGACAAATACTTAATTATGAAAACATGAAATAATGTTATTCACTATTATTTATCTAACTTAACTATTATTTACCTAACTTATTCTATTGTCTTTTACAAACATTTGGCCAAGGTACACAAAACCTCATTGCATAATCCTTCTTCTCATTCTCGTAGTTGATAACTACTAATTTGGTTTTAGATGCTTTCACCCTCCATTGACTTCTCAGAAGTTATCTATGAGCTGCTAGGGCAATGACCTATCAAGATGGAAACACCAGTTCTTGATGATGTCACTAATATTAAGCATTGTTTGGCTTGGCTCGAATTTGGAGAAGTAATCCTCCAATTTGTCTGATCCTCCAATTGCCCCTGTCTGCACGTGGCAGATAGAATGTGTAAAATGACTTTAGCCATCTAAGCATATTATATCTAAATACTTAAGTGAGCTTCTATGATCCTTGTGGGTCCTTCGAGCGCAACACAGCCATGTCAACTTTTAATATGCCTGAAACATCTCCTGCCGTTATTCTGATGTTGTTACTGCATACATTTCTCAAACATCCATTAAAGCATTACTTAACATCCACAGTGATGTTGCAGATCATTGTTTTACATTCTGTTCTATTTCGAGCCATCTACTCA
This sequence comes from Ceriagrion tenellum, assembly GCA_963169105.1. Classification (NCBI taxonomy): domain Eukaryota; kingdom Metazoa; phylum Arthropoda; class Insecta; order Odonata; family Coenagrionidae; genus Ceriagrion; species Ceriagrion tenellum. The sequence continues at coordinate 55,377,646 of OY720636.1, read as the reverse complement.
AGATCCCACTAATTCTCACACTTTCCTTACCATCATCGTAAATTGCTTTCATAACACTCAATAATTGCTCATTAGCTCAATAGTCATCTTCAACCCTCCAATAATTATTTCCATTTACCCTACCATATGCTGTCTCTCAATCCACTGATGGACAAAGTACTCTTTTGGGTGCCTCAATATTTCTCTAGCAACTGTTGAAGTGCAAACTGTTCATCCATCTATTCCCTTCCAGGCACAAGCCTATACTGCACACATCTGGTCCTTTCAGCTGTTATCTTCCTCACCCTTTAGACAGATTCCTGCAGTATACAATATTGCCCTCAATTTTTTTCCACCCAACCTCATTCATACAAAGTAGTAAAATCTTAATATTACAATTACAGTTCAAAAATTCGAAATTTTCGAGCATAAATTGCACAGTTCTTGCATTGATTTACTAATTTCTCATGCTCAAATATAAATGCTTCACTGAAAATTCTGTCTATGCCTGCACTCTATGAACTTTAATTTTTGTTCCTAAATATATTTTCTTTGAAGAAACAGTTCTGATAACAAATCAAAAATACAAATACTAAACTTTTAACACTAATTTTCATATTCCTTGGAATTAAGATTTTATTGGACTCAGCAAAGTATGCAATAATTATTTTATCCAGTATATGATGGAAATAATCTATGTTTCTAATTGCTGTAAATATTAAATTAACACTACTGTTTAAGTCATTTTCCTTATGTTCCTAGTATGATGGATTGGTAGAATTAAAAAAAAAACTGGTTTGACTTGGCAACATCAGTTTGTTTTTATTATCCACAGTAAAAAATCTTAATTTTTGAATCATTTACTATAAAATAGAAATAGGTTGATAGAATGGAAAGATTTTGTGTGATGTGGCTAAAATAAGTTTATAATGGTGTGAATAACGTTAATGTTTGTATGCAATCATGGACCAAGTGCAGCTATATCACCAGAGAGCTTGGCCATGTTTCTTAAGGTTTGAAGTTGTGGAGTTTAAAAAAAATCTGAAGCTTTACTATATACTCCTATGTAACTAAGATAACTACCAGCATGGCTTATTAACCCTCAATTGCTATCGTCGGGTCTTTTTTGACCCGACGTAATTAGTTATTTTTTGTGGCGGTAAAATGGCCGCTACAACGTAATCCTAAGGGAGGGGGGAGCAAGAGACAGTTGAACTTGAAACATTACGGGTGACGGTTGAAAAATTCGAAAAATCGGGTCAAAAAAGACCTGAGGCTGGTGTGTCTGTGGCCAAAAACCACGATAGTAGTTAAGGATTAAAAATATTTTGAAATGATTTTTGTGTACGGTTAATTTTAGAGCATTATTTTAAGGGAAGTTTTCCCAAAATTATTAACTAAACATTTTTTGAGATTTGATGGTTGAAAAAGATGAGTGAAAAAAATCCCCCTTCTACCTTAAAAATAATGTTCCATGCAAGAGGAGGGTGGGGGGAGAAAGCCAACCTTTAAGCAACTCCCTCTCCCCTTTGCATCACCAGAGCAAAAATCCCATCAAACTACTATGTCCACATAGAAATGGGCCATTTTGAAAATTACCGCGGTAATTTTATAAACTTAACGTGGTATTTTACGTAATTTAACGCAGGTTATGAAAATTACCGGTAGTATTCACTTCCGTCTCCGATATTTTGCATACCGATATATTTAAAACATTATTTTAAGTCAAGTCTATATACATTTAATACGACCTTAATTATTAATTAAGGCACGTCCATCTGAATTGTGGAATACTTTTACTTAGGGAATATTTGTGGGGATATCATTTTCCATGGTTGGAACGAAAATTTCTCATGCCAAAAAAAGAACGCCGAATAGCGTGTGGGCTGCAGTGTTTGTTTTTAAACTTTATTTCTAATGCATTAACGTAACAATAATGATGGTTGAACCCTGATGGAAATGTCCCCAAGGGGATATGGGATGTCCCCAAGGGGACATGAGGTGTCCCTTTGGGGTTCCCCATGGGGTCAAGGGGATCCCCATAGGGGACAAGGGGATCCCCAAGGGGACACCCCATGTCCTCTTGAGGACACCCCATATCCCCTTGGGGACATTTCCAGCAGGGAAGTGCCTTTAACCCCTTGCTATAGCTATTGGCTTTCCTATTAAATCCTCTAATTGCTAATCATTTTAGAAAATAAAAATTACCGGAAAATTATGGTAATTTTCAAAATTTTAAAGTTTTTAAAATTTAATTAAATAAAAAAATACAAAAGCACTATCACATTTTGAATGGTGCTCTTCACGTCGTCACCAGTTGATTATCAATAAATTATATGCCTTATCCCCAAAGTACGGGATGATGCTTCAAGTTTAAGTGTTAATCATAAAATTTACTTGGGAGAGGATGGTTTACCTGTGTACTTTCACTGTCAATATCGATCTTTTTTGAGTGCATCATGAAATATTGTTTTGGTTTACAAATTTTGGGATCGCAATTATCATAAGCTCACGCTATATGTATTTTTTTACCATCCGAGTTTTTATTAGCTCCCTCATCGTGCGTTAAAATGAGCACAAGTTGGAAAATATTACTTCTCTTCCAAATGACGGTCAAGTTTTGTGGGTCACATAAATGTAGGCGCACGCAGAGAAAATTTATCGTTGTAGATCTACTATGGGGAATGAATGCTACGTATAATACTTTTCAAGTCAACTTGGTTTTCGTTTTGGCAGTTTAATGCTTTTTATAATCATGGAGGGAGGTATAATTGAAATTCCAACTTTCGGCGACGTAGAGATTTGAGTCCCGTCGCTTTCAGCAGAAGCTCTTTCATCCATGGTCATCACACGCACACACTCTAGGCCCAAGAGTGAGCTCGAAATATGAGGTGTATTTTGCATTTCACTCTTCATTATTGCTGACTGTAAGTTGTTGATTTAGGTATTCAATAGGTTAGCGTTCGGTTTGTTTTGTGTTATATAAAACGGTACTCTATTCAACGTTTTAAAATTCCAAAAATCTTAGCTCCAAGAAGCTTTTGAAGCTTAGTTACGAATCAATCTTAAGTATAACCTGAAATAGCTGGCAGGGTATGATACTTTGGTTTATACCAAAGGGCTACTACGGACCGCTTATCACTGTGGTGAAAAACCACAGGCGATGATAGTAATGTACTCGTAATTGAAATTTCTACTCTTTTTCCTGTTTTCCGGCCATTCCTGAGGATTACGGAGCACTCGGCGTTTTTAATTACTTCTCTGCCACTAATAACAACTCCTCACACACTTAATATCTTTAATTTCGTATATTATCAATATCCACGGAGTAGTTTCTGAGATACGACCCCGAGAGTGAGTGCATGTTATCTAAGTGGCCGGGTGCGCCCTCTCGCGTCTACGCAGGAACGTGCTCCAAGTCCGCCGCTGCGCGTCACCTTGTGTCTTGCCAGTGTTTCATTTGACTTTTCTTAACATTTAAATAACATAGTAAAAACTACTGATAATGTTTAATTTTTATTGCAAGCAACAATTTAATTGATAGCCTCGAAACTCCTCAGGAATAGCAGATTAGAAGTCTGGAAATTTATATTGGCAGTCAGACACGGCCTTCAATGCGCACTGTATTAACAATATTTTTTGTTATAATTACATGAAACTGCTACGTACATTTTTCTCATCTGTCTGCAGAAGTACCGACATCTGTTAGTTGCTTGACGAACTAATTCCGTTTGTTCCCGACTACTTTATTCAACTAGGTCCAATGAAAGTATTGGCATTTGAGTGCTGAATTTTTTTAGGAAAAATTATAAAGTCAATAAAAAGAATGATTTTAATTTAGTATCAAATGGAAATTTATATATATATTTTCTCATATATTTTAGGAATCATGCAACATTTTACTCGAAAGTTTTCACTTAAGTTTTTACCCCTTTTCGAGCATCTATTGAGGTAAGATACCGCTATTTTATTCGACATTTTCTCAGAGCCAAAATAAGTACGTACTTTAACCGGCTTTTCTATATGTATTTATTTGAATTTATCTAAATAAATAATTAGACGGCCCCGGTGGTGGGGTAAAGTCCTCGTCTGCTAACCCGAGAGTCGCAAATCGAGTCCCGCCTGGGTAGAATATAATCTGCCCAGGACATGGGTGTTTGTGTTCGTCTGATGTTACAGTTATTCCCCGACGTAAATTCGCCGTAGGTGCTGTATTCGGGGTAGTTAAGATAAAATAAAAACATAAAATAATCTCATCCGTGAGCCCAAACTCCTTTCAGCGCCGTCATTCTCCAAGTAAGGGCACTAAATTATGAAGAAGTCACTGATAAATTTTTCATGCGAATTATATTTTCTTCCTCTGCAGTTGAGGAAAACATATCACGATTAGGAAATTTTCAGGCAGAATTAAACTTCCACGTTCCGGACATTATACCTCGGGTACGAGAAACTGCCCCTAAGGGGAGCCAACAACATTGTAGTTGACCCGGGGAATTCTCAATGGCCAAATAAAGGGCAAAAATATTACGCCTGAATTTTCAAGTGCTGCAGCTCATAAGGTAGAATATACCCATATCACCGTGTGGCTCTTTTCCCGAAAGCCAGAGTGGTAGAAATAGTGTTGAAAAAGTCCCTGTTAATTTGAGACTTTACGTCCTAAAACCTTTGGAGGAGATCAATGTTTCACATCAAAGGTTCTCTGAAATTCAGGGAGCTGAGAATGCAACTTTGAGGTAAACACCAAAATAACAAGAAACCCAAGAGAAAAAATTCTACATTCTCAAATCCATTCGTTGATAAAAATATCATCCCAATATTTTGAGTGGAACTTATTTAAATAAAGTTGAGGAAGAAACACCTGCACTAAATCAATGCAGAGATTTCATCCTGGGAGGAAAAGGTAACAATAACGAGGTAAAAACAACACCAAAAATTGTTTTTCGGAGACATCTACGAGCGACCATACATTATCATAGGAATGTATCTTCAAAGATCCACGTTTTATGACCACTAGAGTGGGCTGTCCGTAGATGAATCATTCAGACACTCATCTTTATGTCTATTATATGAATTAAGAATATTTAGTATTTTCATACGTGCTTTTTAACTTCAACTGAGAGGAGCGAAAATTTACTCAGAGATTCTTCAGATATGTATAAATGAATACAAAACAGTTTAACCGCTCACTCATCTGCTTCGAAGCGGTTCCACCATTATTCTTCTTGTTAACTCCAAGCAGTTTTGTTGTCTGTATGTAATAAAATATTGCTCAGTACATTACTTCAAAACGCAATTCTTTCTTCTCAAATGGCAGTTAGAAATAACTTATTTTCTTTTGCGAGATCATTCCCCAAGGGATGGAATGTAAGATTTTGGAAAGATTATCAAATGCTGCTGCAACTTTAAATTTTTTCTACCACTGTTGGATTATTTGGCTAAATTTCTGCAATGGTCTATGCTTAGAGTTGTCTCTCCAAAAGCAGGAATTACAATCCACTATTATTCAGAGATTAACTGAATACCCCTGAAAATTTACATATTTTCCTTGCTATTCTAGCATTACAATGTAAATGTAAATTTTATATTCGAATGTTATGGACATGAACCCCAGGAACATAGCCATTTTATGAAATCGTCGGACCAACACATCACTCTAATTAGATCCGATTTGGTATGTACATTCTTTCGGCATTATTCGTTTTTATATTGGCATTTACCATACCCTCCGCGGATAAGTTTCATTCTGCTATAAAATATGTAAGTTGCAGACACTGAAATAACGACACATTCTGGCATACCAGAGGTTATTAGAGAGGAATCAAGGTGTTCACACGTAAATAAGTGTGGCGCGTTGACTTGTATAATGCGTGTATTTAAATATTTGTAGGCCAAAATTCTGCCAAGGCTCCCAAAAAGGCAACAAAACGATCCACCTGGGGAGGAATGTCATGAGTCTCAGAAGCAAGGCAACTTTCCAGGAGAAAACCATTGTTCGTGCCGGTCCATTGAGATTAAAAAAATAAATTATAAGCCCCATATGTTTTATTCTACATGATAAAAGCCACTGAGATTAAATAAGCTGCTATTTGGACATCTGCAATACTGCTGAGTTACGTATTTGGACTTACAGTACGACGAAATTGATGTAGCTCCTACTGCCAGAAGTTTCGGGTCTAGTTGCTCAAAATATGCCATCGTTAAAGTATATTAGTCGAATAATCTTTATTATGTACCAAAAATATCAACTTTCAATTTCTTAAAAATATACTATGATTCTAAATATGATACGTGGCAGCGAGCTCCTCAGATTCCAGCGTAGACCCGAGAGGGCGCGCCCGGCGTCTTGAGTGGTATGCGCTCACTCTCGGGGCTGTATCTCGGAAAATACTCGGGAGAAAAAGCAAATACATACATTGAAACATTCCAAATGGATGGGAAGTTGATGGTAAGCACAGAAAAGCAATTAAAATACCTAGTGCTCTGTAATCGTCAGGAATGGATGGGAAACAGGAAAAAAGGTGAATTTTCAACAATTTAGGTGCGATGCAGCACGTCTTCCCCTTATCCACTTGCAATAATATTTCACGTACTTTATTTTTGAACCCAATGGCACAAATTACGAGGGTGTCCCAAAAGAAATTCGGATTCCCGACAAATGAGGGCCTACCTAGCTTTACCTCGTCCGAAATTGCTCTCACCGCTCGATGCGATTACGAACGGTTCTCGGGTGGTACCATACCACGCCAAGGTGTCCGCGCCTCACCGCTAACGGTGGACTCGCTTTCATCTTTTAACTCCACCTAAGATAAGCATTTAAAAAGATTAAGTAGTTATGCTTACTCTAAGTAGTTTGCCAACAAATCTTATTAATTTTTATGGTAATGTGCTGATATCTTAAGATGTTTCCGATCTTAATGTTCCCTGACTCACTGTTACTTCTAGTTATAGACAACGATACGCCGAGTCCACTTCGTCGCTTGGAATATTCCAGTGATTTTTAAGTGAGTCACCACAGCTGTAAAGCACCGCTTGGATATATGCTCTAAATACGATTATGCCAGAATATTTAATGCTAAATGGATTAATTAGAAAGTGAAGTTAATTTAAATAAGTGGAAACTGGTTTTATGTTTTGTTTTATTTTCATTACAGTAAATACTAAGCCTTGCATCATAATAAAGTAATTTTAATGGTGAGTATTATTACTCCCTCGAAAGTGAAGGTAAGTGAAAAGATCGTTAGATGGCTGCTTAAAACCTTGTCTACGTATGCAATATTAACTGCGCACCTCAGCCGCTCCCTTCGCCAAATCACTCGTTGCACTCCTAGCATATAATGTCACTCATAACCGACCTTCCTTTCCTCGATGATGTTTTCGTAGCGAATTCAACACTATCCCAATCACTGACGACTGAAATAATGAGGTTTAGCGTAGTTTACATCGCCTCTTACTCCATTCTTTCCTTCAGTTCAGTGATTCAAGGGGATGACGATGACGAAAAGAGTCACTTAGTGGCGATAGTGAGTTCTTCGCACCGAAAAATGTTATCGAATTCCTCAGTCGCGTATTCAATCACCGTTTCCATCATCTTATTTGGCTGCTTGATTCTATCATGAAATGGGACATTAGCGTTGAGTTTACTTTGTGGAGTAACTGGTGATTATTTGATGGGGGTCTCGGAAGAGCGTAGAGAGAGTAATGATTATACATTAAAGTACATGACCTTCAAGCTCCACTCGTAGCATAGATTCGATTCCCTTCAATGTTGCAGTTTTTGTGGTATCAAGTAATGTTAGTTTTTTCGACGTGATATAGTATGTAGTGATTTGACGGAGTGATATGTTAACAGTCGGGGTTAAAAATGCCAGGTAATCTCACACAGAAAGTGCACTGCCTCCCCACGCTGTGGGACAGGATAAAGGACTATTCAAGTACCTATTGGGAAAGATTTCTTTGAGAGGTGTGGGGATCTTTTATTGTCTTACCATAAATTTTAATCTCGTGAGGTGGTATTTTAAACACTTTTTTCAGTATCGTCGGACGTCCAATTATAGTTTGTCAAGCTGTTCCGTAACGTAGTTTCCCACAAGGGAAGGTTCGTAAAGGCGTGGATATCTTTTCGGAGAAATTATTGCTAGGTAATGTAAAACTAATGTGCTAATATATTTTAAACATTTTCGGTTACATGTACATCTCGATTGTTTCGATCTACTCCACCGATGTTGGACTCATCGGTTGCCGAGGCCGTGTGTTAAGAAAGTATGTACAGAATTCAGCTTCAATAAATTTTGTTCTAAATTATGATTTTCGTTATGTACCATTGACGTCCGGTATCGAAAACTTAGTTAAAGCTGTTCATCAAACATATTTATCATCTTTACTCTCATATCTTTGGCAATATTTGGTTTCCTCTAGTCTTCCATTATAATTTTTCTCATTCGTTCCTCCCTCAATTATTGTTTTCAGTACGTGTGTCGCAAAATGTAATTCAGTGAACGCGTCGTGTTTATTAACGCGCGTGAGATTGAGAGGAAGGGGAGAGTCAGGAGAGATTCATGAAATCTAGCGTATTCTTATATGACGGCTGGGATTAAAAATGCTGAGTTAGGGTTCTTGTCAGCATTCAGCATTTTGGCCGGCGTATCTAAACTTATTTTGGCGCTTATTCCTTGCGGCCAAACTTTAAATATCAATCTTGTATTTTTTGTTGTAGACACAAATAATGTCCAATATAATCACCGGTTTAGTGCCCAAAGATTGTACATAACTTCTAGAGTAAGAAAATACGACAATAAAAATTTTCGCCGTTTCATAAACATCTTTTAACCGTAAAACAAATTTCGCATTCCCATTGCAGGTACTATGAGCTGATCTGCAAACTATTGGCTACCGAATCATTGAATGTCAGTGGACAGAAAAACATTGGTTCCATATTGTTCCATTACTAGTATTAAAAGTATTGAAATCAGTCGGCAAAGTAAGGTGCAATTGAGCGCCTACATAATTATCACAATCTCTCAGTTACTATAGAGTCACAAATTGTGAGAATTGTGATACAGCGTTAGTTCCGTAGAAAACGATGTAATTATGAATGGAATATAAAAGAGCTCTTTGATTGACAATAGGAGATATGAAACCGGGATGGTCGTCTTTTTATTTTACTGTTTTTAGCAATAGAAAAGTGATTCGATCCTTTTAAGTCCGCTGGATACCATCGATAATTGGGATAAAATGGATCATTGTCGGAGGGGCGAAGGTGTTAGCTTACGGGTTATTGACGAAAGCTGCTGATGATTCTTCTCCGGGGTGACAGATGGATTGAAAGGTAAGCTGCTGACGAAGCATGCATAGAAAATGTATTTGATGCGCGACAAGGAATTTAAAAATCAGGGCGGAGATACGGTGACATATCGGTCCATACAACAGGAACAAGCCCCATTTAACTGCCGGATATTTAGGGAGGAAACCGATACCTGATGCCACGTATACCATTGAGGACTTGTGGGCAAGTTAGGAAAGGGGTAACTGAGAAACTCAGCATCGGAATGAATAGATTACACCGAATTACGACGAGGGGCTCAAAGTTTCATCTGAATTAACGAATCCTTAAAGGTACTTCAAACGCTCATTGCAGAACAGAGAAAATTGAGATCCATCTAAAAAATCTCCACCGCAGCCAAACCCTCTGCATGGAAGATCATCACTTAAACCAACATACAGAGAGACTTAAAAATAAATTTTTGGACTAGAAATATGGTAAAACCATGGCAAAATCTTGTATGTCCTTCCTCTATCCCATTTTATGTCACCACTATAGCAGACCATTAGTGTAATGAGGCTTCGAGAGTTAATAGCTAACGTCAAACATGTGCAAATACATACAACTCAAATTGAAAGAAAAATTTAACTGAGGCAAGGTATAAAATTACTGATCGTATCAGATTTTTTCTGCCTGTGTCTAACTCAGATTCTTCCATCCAGGACTTTCAGGTTGCTGCGTTTGGGATAAAGAACTAGTTTTTCTGCCTACTCTTAATATGCACTCTTGTAATGGAAAAATAAAAGCTTTTATGGTTGTCACATTAACTGCTATTATTCTTACAGAACCAATAATTAATCCTTCAAATCCATCGCTCAGGAGCACACGTGTGCGTCAAAGATGAGAAAAATGAATATTTTCCAAGGTCAATTTCACCCGACCGTCGCGCCGTCATGACCTTAACCTTCGGCTGGCGGGCGGGGGACAGCACTCAACACCGGCTTAACAACGATTCTCCTGCTCCGCATCTGATTTTACGTTAGTCATCGTCCTCGCCCCAGTTTCCATTCGAGATGTTTCTCTGGTTGGTCAAAACTTGCGTGTCGCGAGCGGCCTCCACACAACCACTGATTCCAGCTCGTCTCTCTCTTCCTCCTTTCAGTTCACACAAACCTCGTCTGCATTCCGAGAACCGTTACGAATACATCCGTAATAGCGAGGGTACGGCCATACCGTTTCGGAAATTCAGAGGTTTTCCAATTACAGCCGCATTGGCCCGGATACAATGGTGCCCCGATTATACTGCGCGACTCCAAACATGTCAATGATATTTCTGAAGAGAATTTGCTATATTTTTCCTATGAGGCAATAGATAAATGAAATAAGCTTCGTGATAAAAAGGATGCATATTTTTTAAAATGGAAAAAGCATTTAATGAGCATTTGAAATAGATACAAACGTCATGACAAAATGCAAAAGTATTAGTAGTGCATTTGAATCACCAAATCTGTGCATATCATTACAATATGTGTTATCATTTAAGTTTTTACCAGATATATGATGCGAAAGCAAACAGTTTGCACAAAATAAGTTCAAAATATGGAAATTTTGTTAAACCAGGGAAAAATAATTAGAGTCCTCCTGAGCCTATTTTATGTTTCATCAAACCTGTTTATAGCTCATCAGAAGGTTCTAGAATACAAATTAAAATCACCATATAGTGTTACATAGGTTTTTTTGCCTTCTCCATGCATGAGTGATTACATCTACTGTCATACTTAATGTCATAATGGATGAAATAGTTTTGTCATTCATTGAGAAAATACTCATTAAATATACAAATTTTGCTATAGAGCAGTGAATTATGTAGTTCAAATCAATATTTTTTTAGTGAAAGTTCATAGTTAATACATTCATCCTAGTGCTGTTGCTCCTATCTGCGCGTGGCAGACAGTATGCGTAAAATGGCGTTAGCCTTCGAACCACGTAAAATCAAAATACTAATACTTCTACTCCACATGCCATTCAAGATGGTATTGGTATTTCGTCGTACAATATCTGCCACTTCCGGGATTCGATCTCAAAGAATTTGAGGATCAGGGCGGAGACACGGTATCATATCGGTGCATATCACAGGAAAAAGCCGTAATTAACTGAAAGGAGGAAAGTATTTTATTTACAGCTCCAAACCGCTCCTCCATTAAAGCCGTCTGAGCATGTTTGCAATTGTGGGCGCGCGCAAAACGAACATTATATTGAATATGGGTCCCGGGGAATACGTCGATTTTTGAGCCTTCGGAATTGAATAACGGCTCGATTTTCAGCGATGGTGCTTGTTAGTCCACCATTAAAATTGCTACTCTGCAACAAACAAGATTAATAAATACTATCGAAATAAAAAATTGTAATTATCGCACGCTTCCAAATTCAATCTTTTACCATGCAAGTTTTTTTTACCATTCTTCCAGTGCGTTACGTATATCTGTTCAACGTATCAATGCTATTTTTATAGAGACGCGGGAATCTAGTTTCCGAGGCAGCATAGGTGGAATTTTCGTGCTCAGGTAAATTTTGACCTCGTAGATCTATATCACCACATTTCAATGATGTTTTACTTATCTTGAGCCTAGAATCTTTAACCAGCTGGCCACACATAAAACTATGGACAATGTCTATGTTATTCCAAATCAAAAAAGGAAGAAATCCGTCCACAGCATCCCTCATAAGAGGATCTCCACTCAGCGCTAAATTGCGATTTTCCGCTCAAAAAGAGATTAAAATGAAAGCCCAAAAGCGGGATAGGTAGGGGAAGAGGAGGAAAAGGGACCATTTAAATCAGTGGTTCCCATAGTGGCCGCTACCACCCCTGGGGACTCTTATAATTATTTGAATTTTATACCATTGGAGTCATATTCAAGATCCAGCCCCAAAAGTAATCCAGATATGTGTGATGGATCTTGGTTACCAAGTTGCAATAAACAATATATAGAAAAATATCACGAAGAATTGGTTAATGCACTAATTAAGTGACTGCTAACTAAAGGCAGATTGAGAAGATATTAACCTTTATATTCATTCATTTCATAGACTGGAGGCTTTTATTTTAGATTATTAACAGTGAAGTTACCTTCACAGCACAAATAATGTAAATATTACTAATATTTGGAAAACTGGGAATTTTTCTCATCATTTTTGACGGTTTATTAGTTACATAGTACATGCGTATTCAGGCAAATACTGCAAATTTTACTTGTACAAAATAAAAAAATTAAGTTTTTTCGTCCTTGGTATTCCAGTGTTTACTCCATGCTTCTACAGCGTTATAACCGCTAAAATTTAAAAATAAAACTCGAATATGGCCTACACAATGGCTTGAGCATATTTCACACGATGTATATACTTGCACTGTTGATGGCAATCATCCGATGTTATTGGGGCAAGTTTTTGAGGCCTTAAAGTCTCTTTAGTCAACAGACTTTTTCTCTTACCAGATGATATTCGCGCAGTCATTTCCAGAAGACACTATTTGAAAACAAGGCGGCCAGAGATACGACATTAAATTTAACGAGTTTCAATTCGCTCGATCACTTTATGACACTTATATTCTCGATATGAATGTCACTACGCAGCACTGCGGAAATGCTACACCGGTTACCTAAGAGGTGGTGTATACGTCACTCTTAAGACTCACGAATGGAATAACGTATATTAATGGAGAGTGCACTGGAGAATTACGCTGTTGAGCATAAAATCCACGGAATATGATGATTTCAAAGGAATTATGAAACAACTTTAAATATTCCAGCGAGTATTGAGCGAGAATGCTGCGTAATTTGGTAGTAAAATATCATTCGCCAATATCTGTACGAAACAAAAATGTGTACGATGGAATAAAGCCGGTAGGGTGGCGAGAGTACCGACTTTCAATCCCAATGTTCCCGAATTTGAGTCCCAAGATCAGTGTAAATTCTTCCGTGGAATCATAATCCCTTCATGGGTGCTGTGTGGAGATTATTTCAAGTACTCGGTACTTGGAATGAGATCATGAACTGGGAACCAGGTTACTGTCTATTCCTATGAGAAATCCGCTTGCGACTGAGCTTCATTTCGCTTATCAACGTTAGGATCGCCGGCTGCTGCGTTCCATAGTTGGCTATCGCCGTGCCTGAATCGAAAGTACCCTAAAGCAGGTTTACACATGGAAGTTGACTCCAATGGAAATTGCGAGTGTAGCGATATCTCGAATCGCATCGCCACTTGTAGGGCATCATTCTGCTAGCACATCATTTCCGGATTTCTCCAAACAAATTGATGACTTAACAGTAACAGCGCAAATCGCCTAAATTAAGCCATAATTCTGTTCGTATATTGCTGTTTGAGTACCACAAGTATTCGTGGGTATCATTAATTTCATTGATTGTGCTCCATTACAACGTATTAAGTACAAAAACTGTGCCAATAATAATTATTATCTAATAATAGACAAGTCCTAAGTCTTACCTTTGTTGTTATTAGGCATCTAAAAATTTTCAAGGGCAAATAAATATTAGCATACGCAACGATGAACCATTCTCCAAATAATATATTCGATGTTTACATTTTTTACCTTCGTTTGTTATCTTGTGACCAAGATTCCACCGGATACGATGCGATTTTATCGCAGAATCGATGTTCTCCTTGCAGGCAAAATAGAACCCAGTTTATTTCCTCTGCAAGTGCAAACCTCGATTATTAATACCATTATCGAGCCCTACTGATATGGAAGTCCGTGCTTACACATTAAATTGTCGATTGCTAGTGACTTGCAAGGCTACTGTCATGGTAGTGACTTCCGTGTGTAAACCCACCTATAGTCAATAAACGTGTGGGCGGTCATCGGATCTGCTGGAGAGTACCCGAAGCGTCCTTGGATTTGATAATCGAGGGAGGGCAGTTTTGCTGTTCTTTCAATTTTTTACTAGGTCATTCCTGAACACTTTTATTCTGAATTTTTTTTCTTCTTTAAAAAACTCTATAAGCCTAAGAAATTTGTTAAACATCAAATAGTACGAATTAGAGGATATCACAACGGATATACCTTTAACCCCTGTGCGAAATATTTGAATGGAATACAGCACAGTCACGATTATCTAAGTCTCGATTCAGGCATCCTTATGTTGTGGCAGTACTAAGCCGATTAGGTTCGTGCAAGCCATCGTCAGAATTTGGCCATCAGTTCGTTATTCAAAGAAAAATCGATTGACAACATTTTTTATCGTAATCATGTAAAAACTGATGTACAGGAAAGCATAGAAATATTTTACTTTTACCACAATTTATTCTTACGCTTAAGCCTTCCATATTATACGAAATTGGATCGTCCGATGATGCTTATGTCCCTTTTACCTCGCAGAATCGAGACTTCACTGAACAACAATATCCGATTCCATCCATATTGGCTTCAATAAATAATAAACGATTTCGAATTACCGTGATTCAAATAGACATAATAAAAAAATGAGTTAGTTCTGTTGCACGAATCGCCTCAATAATGTAACGCTGTACAGTTTGATATGGACTATTCGGGTTTTCCACTGGGTTAATACTTTCACCGTAGCCGACGTTTTGAAAGACGAGTTGTCTAGTCTAGTCACCGTCGAATTAGTTTTTTTCTCAATCATTTAAAATGACTTTAGTATTCTCCCCAATACTTTTCATAATTTCGCAAAAAAATCTTTCGGTGTATCAGTGCATGGCGTAAAACTTTCGAATAAATTTCCAATCACGAAATGACGCGAAACAGGAACGAACTTAACGCGCGATTTGCGTTTTTTCAGCGCTCAGCCATCGTGACCCACTCATTCTTTCCGTCTGTGTTATCAGTGGCAATGTGTTAGCAATATAAGGGAACCCATTGAGATGAAAAACATGACGAGAAGGCGTCAAGGGGATCAGAATTGAACGATCTTCACGACAGGCGGAGTACTGCACTTAAATCGTTCACATACAACAATGGAGTATTGATTGGCATTACCGAATAAAAATCTTCGCCACTACCGGGATTAGAACCCAGGACTTTGGAGTCGGGTGCTCACACCCTAGGCACCTCACCAACCTAATCCTCGGAAAATCCACATCGATGTATTTGGGCAAAGAAAATTTCATCATGAACTCTTCTCTTTTTGTCTCCATCAGATAGAGAACAAGTTTTCTATACAAGTGACACGAAAGTGAAACATATTACATTTACTTCATTCAATGGTAGAACCTCTTCAAGGTAGATGGGCGATATTTTTCTGGAGCCTAAATGGAGAGGAAATTTGCATTTTATTTTTAAATTGAAACTAGTTAGAAGAATAAAATGAATCTAAACGAAGTAAACAAGTTTCTCATTCCCTAGCTTCTGAGTAATAACTAAATACAAATATGTGAACCTTTAACATGGCTTTGTTTTACACCTTCACGACTGACGGTTTATTTGCGATATCATAAAAAGTGTCAGGGTGAATAATATTATTATTTTTTTCAATAATTAAGAAGCCAAATTGCTACATTATTACCGTTATGTTTCTCACTTGATTTGAGCGTCAGAATATTTCGAGTTGCGTCCAAGGAGCGCACAGCCGCACCTTATACAATCTAAAACGACTTCTATTTTTCGGCATGCACCTTAAAAAATAATATACGATAAGTTACCAAGGAATCTCGGAAGTACCATAACGTGGGACGGAAGAAGTATACAATGGACATCAAGCGGAGAATAGCCCAAGCTAAGAAGGCGTTCATGGGAAAAAGACAACTGCTGAGCTCAAAGAAGTTGGACTACAAACCAGGAAACAGTATGTGAAAACATTCGTGTGGAGTGTGGCACTCTATGGATCGGAAGTATGAACCACAGGAAAAACTGACCAGAAAAGACTAGAAGCCTTTGATACCTAGTGCTGGAGGAGGATGCTGAAGATAAAATGGACAGACAAAATGAGAAATTATGAAGTGTACAGAAGAGGAAATGGCCATAATGAACTATAAGAGATGAAATATAAGAGGAAATGACCATATGGAACACCATAGAGGAAAGAAGAACGAGATGAATTGGATACACCTTGAGATACAATGTGTTGGTAGGGAACATAATTGAAGGTAAAATAGAAGAAAATTTCCCCAGAGGAAGACCCAAGAATAAGTTTTTGGACCAAATAAAGAGGAAAGTACGTAGGAAGAGATACCAGGAGGTAAGGGAACTAGCATTAGATAGAGAAGGGTGGAGGGCTGCAGTCAACCAATCTTAGGATTGAACGACCAATGAATGAATGAAGTTGCCAATAATTAGGTGCTGATCCTTCGAAAGATAATATATTCCCTTAATGATGAGGCCAACTACGTTGATTTTTTACGGCCTCGCTCAAAACACCTTCAAATTATTTCCCAGCTTGTTTACTTCCTCTCCGAACTGAAAATGGCGGTGATTCGCGCTCGTCCCTCGCCCAGTGCCCTTGTTTACCTTCTCACTTTCACAATGGATCCAGATGCCCGGCAATGCCCCCGGGGTCATTTCGTGAAATAACGGACGAGGTAACCGCGGAGGAGGGGGAGGCCATCATTTCGTCACTCCGCAACGTCATCGAGAGTGCGATCTTCACAGCGCTGAAGCGTGAAGGGGGAAGGTTAGAGGGAAGATATACAGTCGCAAAATGAAAACTGGAGGTGACCCCTTAGGAAAGTGCGGACGACAACAATAACAGTCCGCGAACAGGCCTCGCGGGGAAACGGAATTAATTATGCGGGCACCCGACGTTGGCGGGATTGCGCACGTCCTCCAAAGATGATTGGTCGCACGAATGCTGTCGAGGAATGATCCGGGTGCTCTGATGCGAGGAAGACACACGCTGCGACGCAACGCTTAGACCTCCGGGCTTACAAGGGGAGTACATGACCGTCAGGAGGCCAATCGAGCTCAACTTTGGTGCACCGGTAGTTTACATCAATCCAACATGTCGAAGTGAGATGACGCAACTCCCGTAAATTTTTGAGATTGAGAAAAGCAGTTTAAAATTGTAAAAAGGAATGTCAGCGTATGCTTTTTCACGATTTTGAAATGCTTTTTTTTCAAAAACTTATGGCTAGTGTGGATTCTAGCCTCGGCATATTAAATTAATGATCATTGACTACCGACACACCAAAGTTGAGCTTGACTGGACTTCCGATGCAACCGTTCGTGTACTCCCCTTTTGAAGTTCGCGCGAGTCACATACAAACTTTATTGCAATTTGTGCGCGGGCAGTGGCGGCCCAAGGCGTGGGAAACGGGAGTAAATGTCACAGGTGGAGGGTGAAAGGAGCGGCCATTTGGTGACTTATTGATATTTGTGAGGTTGGGACAGGAGGGATGAAAATGTACTAGTTTTTCAGATTGGCTCTGCGTGGGGAGCATTTTTAGCTCAACGTTTCACCCGCATTGCAGCGTTGTTCAATTTAGCTGACGTTCAGCAAACATTACCACTTGAAATGAACCTCTTTAGTGTATCATAAATGTGACAGAAACATAGAACTAACTTCAACAAAGAGCACAATCAAATATAGAGAATAACAATTTCTTACATAAGCATAATTGTGTGAAATTCACAGTGGAATAATCATTCGCCTGGACTGAAAATCGAATCGCGAATCTCTCGATTTCGCGATTCGTTGGATATTTTTATCCTAATGTACCCAAATGCTGGCACATCGTTCCATTTTCCCTCCTTTGGATAATCCGCCATGATCTCTCTCTATAATTCCTCACATCGTCTCCCTCTCCATATATCGTCCAGAATTCCTGTCGTAGGCGGAGTTTTAAGGTATGTAAAATTTTTGCGCAAATGTTATTGATGCTCATTGCGGAGGGGACCGGTTTGGACCAGTGGTTCCGTGTTCGAATCCGTTTCCGTGGGTCGCAGGCTCGAGGTCAAGCGACATAAAAAACTTTTTCCTGGCTCGCTAACCAACTTGTGCACGCTCCCCAAATTTTACCCCACTACTGAGAAGCAGCCGTCTCAGCAGATGGCATTGATAGCGCAGATCAAGAAGATCGGACCGGTATCAATAGCCACAGCTTCGGGCGAGAGTGAAGTTTACGGAATCGGTCGGGGTGCTGCGAGGTGGAAGGCAACGGGGAAACCAACACATTAGTCTCCCTAGAAGATGTAGCCCTGCATTATTTACTACATATTGTCAGGATAGACATAAGAGTAGACTAAACGCCGTGGGTATGAGTTATCTGAGGAGTATTTGTGGCAAAAGTAGGATGGAAAGGGTCAGGAATGAGTGGGTCATGAATGAATGTGGGTTAAATGCTCCAGTAATGGACGTGTATGAAATGAGTGTGCTTCGTTGGTTTGGCCATGTTGAGAGAATGGATGAGAGTCGAATAACGAAACAGATATATGAAAGTAGAATGAATGGGGTGAGAGGTAGAGGTAGGCCGAGAAAGTTGTGGTTGAATGTGGTTGAGGAAGTTCTTAGGAGGAGGAATATTAGGAGTCTTAAAAACAAGGGGGCGTGTATGAAACAGTGTATGGGGGTAAATGAGGCTAAAGAGGTTTGCAAGGATAGGTCAGAATGGAGGAAATTATTGAAGCAGAGTCAGGTGTACAATTATGTATTGACGAGGGAAACATTTTGACTGTGCCTACCCCGGAAGGGAAGGGCGTGATGGGTATGTATGTATGTATGACATGATGGCACTCCTCCCGGTAAAATATTCTGGAGGTACAATAGTCCCCCAATCGGATCTCCGGGTTGGGACTACTGGGAGGGGTACATAAGTCTGGAAAGACAAGTGCAAGATAGGAGCTCATCGTAGAGAAACGCAATAGTTTATAGCCAATATATTTTTGTGATGTTATGTCCAAGTGAATGTTTATAGTTTCATAAACCGTGAGACATTGTTCATTTATTACAGTAGAAGATACGACATAAATCGTTCTGGATAGCACAGTTCAGTTTATTAATATTTATTCATGTAATCAATGACGTTCGTCACCAGTTTCCATTGCATAAAATTGTAAACAATAGAAATAGTTTAAAAAATTCAAAATTATACCGGCTGCTACCTACTCCCGTCGTGAGTACGTCATGTATATCTCACAGGAAGACCTGTCCAAGCCAGTATTCAATTGTTCTTAGTATTAAATGCTCTACTACGTGATAAACCATAGTTTTAATCCCTGATAAAAGATTAGCTATTGACTCGATAGCCCAGAAAATGTCTAGAAAAATCCTGAGAAAAATAAATTGGATGGAGAAAACTATTAGCGGCCGGCCGATTAGTCCTTGAGGTGGCTAGTGGGTGTACTTACCCACAGAAACGGTAGGAGAATTTTCCCTGGTCACTATTTTGACACCGATGAACCAAGTCAAAGAAAAAAAATCATAACTTATGCTTCATAAAATCGATGTGCTGATCACGAAAATGATCATCGTAAATTTGAAAATTGCTCCATTTCCGAGATAAACGCAGTTGAAGTTGAGAATAACCGATTTTTTATATTTTATTGCGTCAGAATTTCATGATTCGATGATAGAAAAAACTTAACTTTGAGTTTTTTAGGTCTCATGTTTTTATTCACCTTTATTTTTCAATGACATTTTTAATTTGGAAAGTAAATCTATAAAATAATCATTTCACGTTTGAATATTGGAAATCCAACCGCTACAAGCTCAGAAAAAAGAGTTACCTTTGTACTAGTTCATCCCGCGAAGAGGGCTTCCATTTCAACTTCATTCGATTAGTTTTATGCTCGGACACATCCTACAAATTCTGTACACTTATGAAACGCCTTACCAAACCTCTGTACTCATTAGATTTTTCATATCAAAGCTTTGGCCACTTCTCAAACCATTGCAATCTTCATTGATTATTTTGGTTGCGATCACCTTGATTGCCTCTTCGAGGTTATCTGGATATTTATTCTTTGTCTTACGGCCATTGGGCGAAATTTGAGGATTTTAATTGGGGCAGAGATTATCGGAGGGTCTGGATACATAGGTAGATTTTAGAGCCCTCTAGAGCATATTTTGTCAGCAGAATATTTGCTATTATTGTCCATGTTTTAATTAACTACTTAAATGTAACAACCGATATGAGATAAATTAAGCAGAGTAGCGAAAAATGTTCCTGTAACTTCGCATTCCCGAGATAATAACATAACGAAAATTTATATGACCGTAAAAAACCGCCGTAAAATTAATTAAATAATAAAATGTAAAATAGATCACCATACCTCCCTTTGTAGTGATATTTCGACTAACGAAATAAATTGTAATTCTTTAAAAGTGTCATCACTTTGGTATTTATATTTTTATCCATCAACATTGAGGCACAACATGATTAATAATCTCTCGAGTTAGTCATGGCTGATTCTTTACTTCTAAAACTTGATATTCTCGGCTAACTACGTTTTATCTCAGAAATAAATAAATTTGCAGATGAACTACGATCCAATTCGGGTTCCAAATAATATAGAATTCAAGAAGATAATTAATATTTTCTTTCACTTGATTCATTATTCCAAAATAGCGCCCATTTTTTGTGGCATCTAAATTACTACTTGGTGATCAGAGGAAGACACCTTAAGCGTCGTAATTCGTCCGCCGGATGTGACGTAAAACTTTGGACTCCTCTGAGCATTTGGTTACGAGTATGCTAATATTGATCCCACCCTTCTCTCCTTATCCTTAGGTAATCCTTACCTCACTAACCGAAGACTTATTGGTAATGGCATGGCTAACGACTTTAGTCGTCGGTCGCGTCTCCTCTTAAGTGACAAACAACGCCATATTAATACTTCATTTATATTTATGCATGTCGATCAACACGAAAACAGCCCCGACGGCGTGATCAAATGACTGAGCACAATTTCACACAGTAGTTTTATAATGCAAAAGTCAGTTTAGGTGACTATTGCGTCATATTTATATGCAAAAACAAGAGCCATTCGTTTAATTTTCAGCATCGTTTAAAAAAACATGCAAAAGATCATGTTCGTCGAATAATGAAATCAACAATGAGTATGAGAAAAATGCCCAAGGTCTAACTGTTGTAAAGTTAACGCAGGTTAAATTCAAACCCGACCTTAATCTTTCGCCGAAAAGGTCAGCGAAATTATTTCTCACATAGGTGTCACTGAAAAAGGAGAGTATGAAATTGCGAATGAACAGCCGCAATTGGAAGCGATTACCTATTCAATAGATAACAATTTAAGAAAATACATCGGCTATGTTTTAGGAAATTATGTTCCTGAAGAAATAGATTTTTTTAATAACCAAAGATAAGGTCGTGGACTGTGACAAAAGAGTTAGAGACTTAATTGAAGGCGTTCCATATGTGAGTGTGGAGGAAGATGGTGAAGGAGTGGAAGGATGACAAACGATGAAGAGTTTGGTATAGTGGTTGAGGAGGAGAAATTTCTGGAGGAGATTGGGAAGAGGCAAAGTAGGTGTTTCGTACAGGCTCTGAGGGGCAAAGGGCACCTTAATAAAAACCGTGACACAAGGGAGGATTTTGAGCAAGCGGGGAACGGAAAGGAGGGGAATTGGTTTCATAGACGGGATGAAAAGGGAATACTGTACACTGAGGCGAAGAAAGATAATATTTTGAGACAGGGCATGGCGTATACACAAATCTAGAGGATTTTTATTCACTTCAACTTAAGCCTATCTCAACCGGTAGATTACTTTAATAAGACAAAAAATCCAGGACGAACCTGATCCTTTCCGTTCGAAATTCCATTGCACTAGAGCTATTTTCAAACAAGCAGTTTCTGGTCTAAGTGTAGTTTAATTTTGTTTATTCGTGTCTGTACGCGAAATTATGAGCCATTTTGTGCTTTTTCTACTGCCTCTCACCTAGATTGTGGTGGCCTCACCATATTGTTGTGTGTCATGTTCAAACCCTCCTTTTCTCCTCATCCATTGTATTTCTTATTAATATTTTAGTTTTCTAAAGGCCCCCGAATCCGTTACTTATACCGCGTGAGTTTTCTCTCCTATAAAATATGAATAACCTTTACTAATACATTCCTATTTATTGTGAACCATTGTATTACAGGATACGGTTGGAGTAACTAATAACTTCCTGACACTTAGGATTGATTTATTTGTTAACTTGAGGGTGAATTCGTCAAAGGCCAAAGCAGTTGTATTTGACAAGGAAAGTGGGAAGAATGATGAGGGAAGATGATGAAAAAATGGGACAGGTTGACGATTTTGTTTATTTGTTTCTCTTGGACGAATGTTTGCCAAAGATGGATGTATATAAACAGAGATTAATTCGTGCGAATATCAGAAGGAAATACGTACCTACGTAGTATGCGGAACATATCAAGGAATGAGTGTTTGTCGAGGTCAGCAAAAATCAAAGTGAATAACTGTGTTCTCTTCCCGTCGTTACTAAATGGGAGCGTAACGTGGGTGTGTAAGAATAAGCATAAGAGTGAGCTAAATGCAATGGGAATGAAGTACCTGAGAAGTGTTTGCGGGAAAAGTGGAATGGACAGGGTTAGCAAGGAGTGGATGATGAAAGTATGTGGGTGATGAAAGAAAAAGTAGTGTCATCAGCAGCAGGTATATACGAAAGTAGTGTGCTTCGCTAGTTCAACCATGTTGAGAGAATGGATGAGAGTCGAATAACTAAACAGATATGTGACAGCATAGAGAAATGTGCAAGTGGAAGGAGGATATCGCGAAAGTCATAGATTAATGTGGTTTAGGAGGCTGGAAAGAGGAGATATATTATTATTAAGATTAGGAAAGTATGTGTGAAGCGATGCATTAGTTTAAGAGAAGCAAAATAGTTCTGTAAGAAGAGGGTACAACGGAGGAAATTAAAAGAAAGTAGCCAGTTTTCTTGGCCTAATTGCAATCAAACTAAGTTCTCAAACTTATCCTACCCCGAAAGGGAATGGCATGATGCGTATGAATATGAGCACATTTCTCAATCATGCGGTCTGTGGTAATATTTTCATCATAGAACTATAATTCAATTCCTTGAAGATATTTTTAATAAATTAAAAATACTCACATCCAATACCGGAGCTAATTTGATCGCATGGTCGTGAAGCGTGTCTGAGCATCACCTTTCAGGTCAACAGCCATCCTCTCTGCTGTGTGTGCTAGGGCTGACCCGGTCCTTGTGGTAGCGGTGGCGCGCGGCCGCTGTATGACAAAAATACGAGATAAGTTGCACTTCTACCAGTTTTAAATACGATATTTAAAAAATAAAAATTAAGCATTTTTGGAAAGCGAGCTTCACCTTTTATTTCAAACGTCGAGTGTAATTGTGATTTAACCGAATGAAGGGTTTTGGTATGATCTGACTCTTTGAAACCAACGCTAGATCAGAGGCTGCAGTGACTTATCATCGATGTATTTGATATTAAAGTAATATCTTTTAGTTTAAGAAACAAAGATATCAATCGACGAAAAAAATTGGGTGGCTTGAGTAACAGCGGGAATGAAATCAGTGGTCACAAATGAAAAATTGTTGATGATTTACGTGAGAATTTGGGTGTTTTAGGGCGGAGTACCGAATACCGCCCCTGTCCCAAATATCGCACTCAATAAAATTTACTAGGTAGTTTCCACGGTCTGCAACCAGTGAACCCGTGCCGTGCAGTGGCACTCATACCGTGATCGGAGCGACCTTGGATATGTTATGCCACAGCTAGAGGACTTTGTTTCTTTTGCATATTTTGAAAAAGAAAGAATTATTATCGGATATTCGCCCATAAGTCTAGATTAGACTGTTACAGAAGTCTTTTAGGGCCTAAATATTGATTCGTTACCTTAAAAAAAGACCACTCTTTGCTTGAGATCAACTTATCTCATAATATTGACTCGTGGTGAAAATTTTAATTTTCTGTGGAATTTGATCGTAACACTGCCTAGTCGAAGATTGCTAAATAACATGTGTAGCAGGGATATTTAGAATTGGCAAAGGTGTTTGCAATGGAGAAGAATGATTCCGCTTGTTAAGGATTTGACTGGTATGAGTAACAAAATCATTTTCCCAAGAGCTTGGTCGATGTCGAGATTTGCTTCCCCCTTTCCATAGAATTCCAAGGCAGCGAGATGACTAGTGGTTTCCCTCAGTTACGTGAACAGGATCCGTTGGATAAACGTCACTCCCACGACGAGTTTATTGTTTGTTTACTCTTATTAGCGTCCTCTATATCATGCAACGACTATTATCCTCACCGCGAGCATTAAGAAATTATCTAAGAACTGGCCGCTTCCAGAACCCTCCTCCACCACGGTTCTGTGACTCAAGTACCACTATTTCCTGCTGCCACCTTGCTCTTTCAATCATCATTCCCTCGATCGTCGGCGTCCCGGGGAAATTATCGTTTTCCCTTCGATCTTTATGGAGTTTCACTTACGCATCCGATTGATTCATCGTATTTCCATTTATATGGAGGAAGGAAGATGGCGGCTGATCGTAAAGGGTAAATCGTTAATCCCAACTATGTTATTCAGTTATGTAAATACTTGTTCAGGCATGTGTAGCCAGCCTGAACGTTTAAATTTCGAATGTTTTCCAGTGCAAACTGATTTGAGATTCAGGCGAAATTTTATTTGAATACGGTTTTTCAAATCTTTGATTCGGTGTAGCTCCTTGATGTTAGCTAGTAACCAATGTAACAGTATTAAATGTACTATTTCACGAGTATACTAGAAAATCTTTACAAATGTGATTGAATTATCACAAAAATCTTATTTTCCTTTATGCTACGAGGTAAAGTAGCATTGAGCTAACAAAAAAACATATGCAATTATTTCCACTTTTATTTATAGACATCACAAATAAGAACGTGTATAATTAGTTTCACGCAAATCTGTTCATCGATAAACATTGGTCCACCCGTACTAATTAAATGATTATAATGCTTTAGAGGCAGCTGAGCATGGTGGTAGTTGGACAGAAGGCCGTTTTTAGGGGAGCTCGGATAGCTTCGCAGGGAAGAGTAAGAATGTTTTCGAATTACCACGGCTGCTCAGGTCGCAATGTTGCAGATTTCCCATTGGTTTCTATTCAAAAATAGAACATGATCTTTTCTGGGCACGAATTCCTTCCAATTTTCTGGAATTTTCAATTGTTCCTGGCGGTTGAGGAATAAGACCATTCCACATATCAATTTCTAATTTCCAAATGCCACCAGGAAGTGCTCCAGCATTTACTACTATCAACCATTTTCGTACTTTTCTGCTGCATATGCAAGTATGGTTGATAGCGGTGATACATATCGCTGCGAAAACCTTGGAACAAATATTTGCGTAAACATTAAATAAACCAGTAGTACGCATTAAGCGAGGTTAACTTAACGTATTCAAATATATTACCAATTAATTTTCATATGGTATATATGAATCATTAAATACCATTAAAAATTTATCGAGCCTGCCAATGACGCAAATTTATTTCATATGCATTTTATGTAAAGCAATGGGAGTAGTATAATACCTTCATTTAATTACGATTTAAGTGCTTTAGCGTGTATGCGTCCAATAAGTGACACCGTTTTATTTTATTTATGACTTCTTTGTCAGTTGTAATCGGTCGTGTGGCGTGATCTAAGGTACTGCATTGATGATATGTGTTATCGTTCATCGAGTTTGTATTCCAAATTTTGTCTGATTCGTTTGAAAAAGTTCATATTGAAGACTTCACTAATTCATTACTGTCAAAACTGTAGCGTACTTCTCAAACTGGGAGTCTGCGGAAAGGAACATGAAATGACATTCACGTTAGTCATATTGGAGATGCAAAAATCGAGACTAGAGTACCGACATTAAAATCAGAGTACGGAACGTAGTTTTTTGGATCTAGAATATCAATGGTAAACATTAAATATCTAAATTCATTTTTCAAAAATGTGACAAAATGAAAATTGTTAAAAAATGCTAAATGTAAAACGTGAAACTAAAAAAATTAAAGTTAAATTCTATTCATATCCGATTGGTGTTTGGTGACAATAACCAAATAAATAAGGTTAGTACTATCATATTTATTTGACTAAAATTATTTATTTTCTTTAAATTTGGCATAACATAGACTGAAGGTGTGTCCTGGTTAATTACGTTATCATACAACAATAACGGTGATTAAACCAAAAGAGAAGTTTCAAGCTTGATGTTGTGGAATCCTTATAAGGTAAAAAACGGTTTTTCGCAACTTTTCCCTAATTGAAAAATCTTTTGCGATCTATCACAACTTAGGTTTTTACTTGATACACCATCTTCAGGTAATCAGTAATTTTCTTTAGCTACTAATGCTATGTAGTCTTCTACTCCTCTTATTGACAAGGCCATTCCAGCACCAGAACAATGAAGTACTTTCGTAAACGAATGAGATAAGGAAACCTGTATCCCTGCCATTATTTGTACGCATTTTTGACTGAATTATCTTTTCTCCACCTACCCAAACTACGACAGTAAATATTAAATGGGGGATTTTTACAGCTGCCGAACGGTTTTGGTGGCCTTAAAGTTACGGCATACACGTAATAGTATAAAAAAAAGGTGGTCAACACAACTTCATACACGACAAAATCGAGTTAGGTACCTCACTTCCACTTGTGCAAAATAAGTAGATGACAGAATAAATAACTTGAAAATAAAAACGGCTTATTAGTTGGATCAAGCAGGTATTGGCAGTTAATATTTTATTCGGTCACCCACTTTTAGCACCAATTTTTAGCATATGCCTACCACATGAAAATATATGTGGGTATCGTTATGAAATTGGAATGAATATAGAAAAACAATCTATTTAAAATTATTGAATAATCGGAGGTCATACGCTTACTTTCCGAAATTTTCAAACATGTCGTATTGGAGCTAATGAGTCATACTATTGAAGAGTGAATAAAGTCGGCAAACTTTTTCCGGTGCGTATGAGTAGGAGTATCCAAAAACGGCAGTAGAGCTATGTGTCACCTTATAATTAATGTTCGACCTTAACAGCATGACACCTTGGAAATACAGCGCCATGCAGGCTGTGCAAAACTTAGCCTTTGAATTGGAATTTCATAGAAATAGGGGTGGTTCAGATAATGCATATGACGCATCATGTAACGAAACATTCATATAACGAAAATGGCATCATAAGTTGGTAGCCTTAAAGTTACGAACGTTAAAGTTACGCAAGCATGTCACCATTTATTGGTTGATCAATCCTAAGGTTGGTTGACTGCAGCCCTCCACCCTTCCCTATCTAATGCTAGTTCTTTATCTCCTTGTATCTCTGCCTATGCACTTTCCTCTTTATTTGATCCATGAACATAATCCTGGGTTTTCCCATGGGGAATTTTCCCTCTATTTCACCTTCAGTTATATTCTTCACAAAGGAATGCACGTAATGTATGCAAAAAAAAGTAGTATACACAACTCCATTCACGCCAAAATCGAGTTAGGTACCTCACTTTCACTTGCGTAAAATAAACAGATGGCAGAAAAATAACTTGGAAATAAAAAGTTTTTATTTCCAAGTTATTTATTAGTTAACTCGAGCAGGTATTGGCAGTTAAAATATTATTCGGTCACCCACTTTTAGCACTAAGAGAAACTGCAATAACTGTTGAAATTCAGCTGCAAATTTTTTGGCATATTGTACATTCAGCGGCGTATATTTTCTCACTTTTTTCTCATGACTGTACTAGTTAATATCCACTTGTTTCCCATAAATAAGAATGAGACCTGGAAATGCGTGAACGAGTCTTTCATCACATTTATTATGCTCAAACAAGTGACACCAACTGGAGTTAGCTGCAAAAAAGCTGAGGGTTTTTTTACGTATATTAACAATCAAATGATGTTTACTCATGGCATCATTTGTGCGTTACAAATTTCTGTGTAGGTACGAGGAATTCATTGGACTGAGTCTAAAAGTCGTTTAGGGACCAATTTTGATTTCGGAAAAGATTTGTGGGTCAAACCATGAAAAGTATAAAAATCAGTGGGGAATTCAGGTTGGAGTATTTTATTTTTCAAATTTAAGTAGGAAATTGGAGGAATTTTGTACATGCCAATGTTATACTTTTTTCATGTTCAGGAATCAGCATACTTTGTAAGTTTTACTCAGAATATTTATTGCACGACCGGTTTAGTTTACAAATTTAAGGCTGAAATTATTGAATTTGTTGAGTGTGTACTTTTTATGTGTGCCTGCTAAGAAAGAAAAAGAGGCAATGCAACGCATGCCGGGCACAGCTAGTTGTAAATAATTATATGATTTTTTGACATTGCCCAAGTGGGCAAAGAAATTTTGGTGGTAAACCTCTTTCTTTCGTTGTCTGGAATCCAATGAAAGTCTGTCGATGGCAAGGATCCTAAAACACCACCTTCATCCGAAGGCTCCATCGAACCAGTATGAGTTTAGTTTTATGACAATACATAACTGTAATCTTAAGGTTACCTTAGTTTTCCCTGAATGTGGCATTAAAATTGTATAGGAAGATATTTTCCCCTTGAAAAACTATTTCCTTCCCCTTTAACCCATTGTCATAAATATTACGATAGATTTCAAGTCCAATTTGCGAAAAAAAAATTGCATAAAAGTATGATGCCGTTGATTAAATTAAACAGAAGATGAGATTTTCTATAAACTCAATTTGGCAAATTGGGTTAATAGAAAATATAATAACAGTTGGCAAAATATGAATAAAATAATTTTTTTGCGTTTATCCATAAGCTGAGGCAGTTGACATTGTTAAGATTCTATGTTCGTTTGGAAACTTACTACACTAATCAATTCCTACATCTCATAACTTCATACACATAGCTTAGCATTTAGTCACACTAAATTTCAATAGCAACCATGATTTCAGCAATTCATTGCCATTAGTGTGAATTGAGTGAAACTAACACTTGTAAGTAATTAATAAATACTGTCATAAGATGGCACGTAAAATAACAAAATGACAGTTGTCCTTTTAAGTGAGATATGGCGAATATTTTTCAATGATTCACAATTCTTGAACCTTGACTTAGACAAACTACGACTGGCAGACTAACTTAAGTCGGTAGGAATTATTCAGACCACAGCTTATTATTACGAAAAGTTCAAGCTTATTTCTTCTATGCGACGACATTTAATCATTCACTGGTTGTCATCCATTTCAAATTCCCAGATGGCTCTTATCAAGAATCATTAATCTTTCATATCGACGAGAAGTTTTAAGATAAATGATTGGACAGAACATCAACCGCATGCCTCTATACTTCTGGGTCGTTCATATGTAGCTAAGTTTTTGAACGGGCTTCTTTTGATCATTTTGTCCTCAATCATGTCTCGTAACAGGGTTGAAAGTGACAACAGTCGCTCTTTGTCTTCGTGACTTCAGCTCATTCCCTTAAGAAACCACTAAGTACTATGTTGGTGATGGGAAGTGACATGAAGAGGTCAACTTTATTCCATATTCCAATCGAGTACGGTATCAAGGAAACCTGAGCCCAACGGCATCGTAATGTAATGAATGCAGGAATAATCTCCAATGGCCGAAAAAAATTGACACTACTCGTCAGAAGGAAAATATTTTTGTTGAGTTGGTTTACCGGAAAAAGGGGCAATTCCACGTCGGTGACAAACCACAACCTCTCGACCAAAATACTCCTCTGTGGTGGTTGACGGGAATGTTTTTTTCCTCGCCAGTGATCACCCACAGACACACTCAATCCAAATGGGATCCTTCACAGGGCTAAGGGGACCCCTTTAAGGATACCTGGATTAACAACAAACACACTATTTGTGTGTTTGTTGTTAATCCAGGTTCAATCCAGTTCTAAGTAGCATTAGCCGTAGCATTCCAGTATGGTCATACTGTAGGGGTCAGCAAAGTGTTCGATATAGGCTATAGACTAGATATCAATTCAGACTTCGGGATCGATGAATAAAAGCTGATTTCTGCATATCACTAATATTAAAACCTACACTTAATATGGATAGCCAGGAAAAAAAATCCAAATTTGCATATTTGACACAGATAAGTATAGCATCGAAAAAAAACACGCCTTAACTCTTACTCATGAGCCCCTCGTAAAATCTGCATCGTTACCACGAAGCTACCATCAACAGCGTAGAACTGTTAAAGTTAAATATATGTTTTTAATTTGTAAAATTTAGTTTCAATCTCCAGCCAGTAAACTATCAACCGTAAAACAATCTACAAAAAATAAAAATAAATTCTGCACTAATAAGATTTGCAGGACAGAGTATTCTGCCATTCACTTTTGACTGGTTATAACCTATATATTATAGCATTATACCTTACATGTAGACGCACCATATAACAGCTATCACGGTCTGAATGAACTGACTAATTATTATATTTAGACATCTGGTCTCATTATCGAATGGCTGAAGCAATAACTTTTGCTAATTTTTTAATTTTGGTCGAGTCGCCAACAACCCATTGTTCTCACTTCATAATAGGACTTGCGAGACTCTCTTCGATAAATAATATTTTCATAGGAGTAAAATTCTCATGAACATTACTGGGTTCGGTTATAATTAAGCACTAGTAAACACAAAGGAGTCGATAAAACGTTGAGAAATTCTGGAACAGTTTGACGGCTAAAAACGTTCAGGGACCCCTGGTACATATTGACCGCCAAAGAAATCGGGTGAGTTCGGACAAGGGTTACAAGAGTGAATGAAATGAATTTTCCAACATAAAACCTATCACCGAGGTTGCTCATGATTGCATAGGTAAGTGTATATATTTTAATAAGTCAATATTGACTGTTAATTAATACAAAAATTAGCACCAAGAATTTCGAATGACAATTCTCTTCCAATCAGAACTTGAATCATTGATTTTTTAAAATTTCATTGACGCTTAAAAACATCAAATTTACCTCTTATTTGATTAATTTGACTAGCTTTTATTTACTATATTAGTAAGAATGTGCTCCTGCTGGCTAAAGAAAAATACGTGGCTGGAAGCTAAGACGGACCCAAGTCTCCAAGAAAGTCTGATCGTAAGGCATCCATTTAGACTGCTTGGAGCCCGCGCCAATCGTACTTAATTAGCGTTTAAAGGTGGAATATTAATGAAGTATATTTATTTTTAGAAAGTTTTATGACAGTTAAATTGACTCTCTGAGGATCACGGGTTCATAAAATGGCTGCAACCGAACTCCAAATTCAGGTCGAGGTTTCAGCGTTTCCTTTGTCAGGTCTTCATTCCATCCGTCAACAACACGCAAGTAACTAAATAACTGAGAGAAAACACGTGAAAGATGACGCCAACAGGGAATTTAGAATGAGCGCAGGAGTAATAAAATTATTTCCCGTAAAAAAAATTCAGAAGGAAGTATACCCACTGATTGAGGCTTTAATACACAGTGAAATAGACTGCCACACACTTTGGATTACTTCCTTTTTATTTGTGATTGTAGATACTACATTATAAAATATCACGTTGAACAAATTATGGATTAAATACTTTTTTACACTCTATTTACTGACTAAGACTTCAACCCAAGCCAGTATGCAACTTTGTTCGTTTTAGAGCAAAATATTATCAAGTCAGTTTTTACAAACTATTACCGCCTTGAGATGGTAAAATGACATATTCAATTTAAAATTCGCAAATTGAATAGGGACATTATTAATTGTCTTATAATGAATTGTTGTAACATTGGAGTAAATGGAGCACTACGGTTGTGATTACTCATTATTACAATATTGATATAAGAAGAAATATAGGCGATACATAATTTGCGTACTCTCTCACGTGTTAGCTGTTTCAATTTGTCTTGATATCACGGACTGTGAAAGCTGATGCATGTCCTTCTAAAAGCTTAATGCACTGGGAACTAGTCGTTTGATTACTACGTTTAATCATGGAAATCCATTTCCAAATGATATTGAATCAGGTTGATGCATACACAAGGACCTTCCGTCTCATGTTCGACTGTCATTGCCGTCATTCCAAAACCTTTTATGTCAATTGATGGCCTCTTTTAGTTGACGGTGTCACAGACACAGTGGAGTCCTTTCCACGAAATTTTTCCTGCGGGGAAGTCCCGGGGAAGGATAGTAATCTCCTCCCTTTTACTGTCGCAGCTCCCTTTCCAACTTTTTTCGCAGCGAAGGACTGTATTTTTTCCGCGAACACAAGGCTAAGGGAGGCTGGCTCGGCCTTATTCCTTTCCATGACCTTCAACCGGGCATCCTTTTCGAGGGGAAAATCTGTTCAGCAGTTCAATCCAGGAAAGCATTATATCATTGACGTGTATTATGGGAGAGTATTTTGTGGAGCTCAGTTTTTATTGTACTCGCTTATTGTGCGAGGAATGAACGAGTTTTAGTACCTATCTTTTCGTCAATGTATCTCTCTTATTTTATCACTCCTGCCAGGCCTAGAGATGTAGTGAGGCATCATGATAAATTTCTCTGTCTCGCGCTTGCGAGTATGCTTATATCATCATTCTTATACATGTGAATAATGACAATGGTTTCTTTTTGTTTAAGTATCCAATTTCTAATCCAAGTAAAACTCAAGCAATCATTTTCGTAAATTCAAGACTTTTGAATAGCATCGATCATGATAGTCTTCCGCCTATTCGTGTTCACACGTGCATTTTTAAATTAAAAGAAACTGTTCAATACCTTGGCATCACTCTTTCCACTAACTTAAAATGGGATCAGCACGTATTGGAAATGTGTAACAAGGGAAATAAAATTCTCTATTTACTGAAGCTTCAAAAGAAAAATTTACCTGTTCACACAAAAATTTCACTTGTTACCTCATTGATTTTTCCAATTATAGATTATTGTATACTAGTGTATATCGATTTAACAAATGTTCTCGAAATACGTATCCAGCGATTAATTAACAGCTGCCTTAGATTTATATTCGATCTTCGCAGAGATGACCATGTTTCTGACTACTTTGCTGCCTTGAAGTGGCTGCCTCTTGGCTCCCGAAGGAACTACTTCCTGGGGTGTTTTCTTTCTCCCTCTTTCATACTCATTTGCCTGAATACCTCTACAACCTATTTACCCTCAGAACTACTGTTTCCGTCAGAAGAACTCGGGCAGACCTAAACCTTCTCCAAATACCCCAAGCCCGTACCAACCAATACCTAATATTCCTGTTACCTGTTCCTTCCCGATTATAGCATCCAAGTTTTGGAATTCATTACCCCCCTCAATAAAATGCTCCTCCACTCCGGAATCTTTTAAGAGGAAATTGTACGAATATTTAAAACAGTAGCACTGTTGTTTTGAAATGTAAGAATCTTTGTGTTGATTAATTTCATTTTTGTTAGAACCTTTGTTTTCAATTGCTCTTGTGTTTATGCTATGCTTATTTCATAATTATTGTATTTTGAGCAGAATGTTTTCTGTACTTATGCTTTTCTTTTTTGCTCTTATGGGTTTCCCAGAGCATCAATAAACAATTCATTCAATTTTATACTTCGTTCATCGGGTTAGGGAGATTTGTTTTTTGCGCTCTTCTTTCAGGCCAAGTTAGGCCGATCTAAGACAGTCTCTGAAGTATTTAACTGAAAGGGGCATCCCATTTGTAAATAATTCAAAGCATCATATATTGAGACGTGTTCATCGAAATGCAATGCACATAGAAAATATATTACGTTCCAAATCCATGATTCTGGTAGCAAGGAAATAAGATAAGAGTTTGGCCTTTTTTTTTAACAAAAAATTGACTCATTGCCGGAAGCACGCTTGCCCAATTTCAAGTCGTTCATATCCTACCCATAAGTTTGAATTTCGAAACAGTTGGAAATTCCGAGACTATTCACAGTAAAAATTAAATTACTGGTCAAAAATTGGCTTAAATGTTTCAATACGTCAACGAATATTCGGAGACATGGCCTTTTTTCCAGGAGGAAATACGCCTCAGAGTGATCAAGCTGTCGAAACTCAAATTTCCACCCACGTACGCCCACTTTGAACCAGTACGTTCATTCAATCCATCGATGACGGAGAGCATGATAATATTAGTATTGCCGTGTAATGTACTTCGACGGCTTAAGGAATTTTGCACAAACTTTCTACCACAGCGGCAACAGCTCTCGAATGAATGGGAGAACCGCCAAATTCGAGAAAAGCCTAAAGAAATACACATTAGATAATCTAGATGGAACCGAGCTTTCCACCGCGGCAGGCAATTTCCTGCGCGCTTGAAAAATGAGAGGAAAACCGACAAAAACGTTACACCCATACTGGTCACGTGAAAATTGTTTGAACTTGCTTAACATAGTGAAAGAAAAGCTTTAACTTAGTGATTCAACATAAACTTTATAAACAATCTAGGTTTCGACTTATAAAGTCATCATCAGGTTTCACAACATTACACTATAATAAGTCAAAACTGATATTCGAACATGGGAACTATAACCTTTAGCAAAAACTTACAAATACAAAATTTTCAGCCCCCATCTTTCCTACGTTTCATTAATTGGCTAGTCCTTACAGTGGATCCTTCCTCAATACGCAATTTTCCAAACCATTCTCATTGACTTTCACAGTAGCTCTTATAATACCGGATCATTACGCCAAACGGCGTTAATAAATAGGTAAATTATAGTTGAAAGTCGCATCCAATATTGTAATCGTTCAAATATGACGGAAATTAACTTAAGGTTGAATTCAGGCTACATCAGCTTAAACAACGACCTAAAGAAGAAATATTGTAAATATGGCTACAAGTAGGTAGTATTTAATGTGATGTCATATTAGGCTAGAAAAGCCAAGCGTAGTTTGAGATCTAGTCAAATACTTTGTTTAGGTTACGGATTTTGTAATTACTCCAAAATTTAAACTGTGACAACAAAGAAGTATTCAGTCAGTGCCCTGTGGTGTTTATATTTTGCGACATATGTGATATTGAGCTTAAATTTTATAATATATGAATTCTGCTAGAAATTAATTAGAAGTATTTTGATGCCATTGTAATTTTTAGTTTCGAATAGTTACCCTGAGGAATAGTTTATTTTTGGCTGTACCGATAAAGCGTCAATGAAATGCGAAGCTGGCTGATTATACTAGTAGGAGTATAAAACAACTGATAAGTATAGAACCATTTACACATCGGAAAAAAGTTCTCATTAGGAGGAAAAATATTTCCCACATGTGGTCAATGTAGACAGTTTATAATTGTATTACTAGCAGTGTTCAATTACTTCGATTCAATTTTTCTAAAAGCCTAAATACGTTTCTCATTTCAAATTAGTTTTTTTAGCACATTGAGTGGGATATATCGAGCATGTGAGACACTCCGCCAACAGTACTACTTTGAGGAAGAACTGAATAAGAAGTAGCCCGATGGGACATTCATTATGTTTACCAACTGAACTCAGACCGATATGTACTCGGACCGATCAGAATATTCTGAGTCAGCAGACTCGAATCGTCTAGTTTACCAATGCGAACTCGATTGAAATATCGATTTGAAATCTCAGACTGGCAGAGAAAGCGGGACGAGTTAGCCCGCTTATCATATCGATTCCACTAGCTTGTTGAGTTTACCATACCGAGCTGAACCGGCCAAATCGATCTGAGTTTAATTGGTAAGCGTAGTGAGTATTTCAAATCTTTCAGCCCATTTCAAGCTACAAACAAATAAGCCTTCGCGAAGCCGAAAAATCATCAAGGATTGGCGAAAATATGCAACTGGACGATAAACCAGATTTCTGCTCAATATCAGTCCAAGAAGGATCCCGACACTCTTTTGAGTGACGGAATTATCCCCGGTAAAATTGTAGTTTCCTTGTTCTTCAGGGTGGGATGATTTTTTTTCCCACCAATCAGGGGCAATGGGAACTTCTTATTCCGATTATAGATAATTTTTTTGAGTTTTCCCGCACTACCGTCCAACTTACTGCTCATCCATTATTATTCCGATATTTACTTATTTCTCCCCAATATGGTAAATGTCGGCAGCCTCAAACCTTGCCACCATTAACAGTGTCACAACTTTCTTCACTAAAGTAGTTGAAATACAGAATTCCAAATTTTCGCAATGCATCCACAGAAGATATATCATCTTCCCTCTCCATTTGTAGTCCTTCCCATCACAGACTTAAATCCGACTTAAAACTCATTTACAATACCCTTAATCCTTGCATTGACAGTCCCGACTTATGTCATTCAGTAATATCAGAGTGCCTTCGCGTCCTACCACATCTAACTCAATACTAAACATCCCAACTCCAATATTATCACTAATTAAACATTCGCTGTTCTTCCGTCTATCCTCCCTATTTAGTTCACTTCCTACTGATATCGATCCCATTTCTCTATCGCCAAAAAACTTCACCAACTTGGCTTCACCTCATCTTTCCTTAAATAAACAGCGAACCTAGACAGTAAAGAACTCAAACGCCATCTCCAGACTTTAGTTTTCTTTGTTTTTGTTGCTTATGTGTTTCTGTTGCAGTGGAATTAAATGCCAATGTCTTTTGTGTTAGTTACAAGTATCTACACTTTTAATTGGCAATTTTGCTACATGTAGACTATTTTCTTTTAATAAATAAATAAAAAAAGATATCTCAACTGTTCTGAGAAACAAAGCGCTGTGCCTAAGTCACTATTTACACGTTCCAGTTTCCTTTCCATTCCTGTCCTATGACGCGTCCTGCGCATGCGCTCTAATCTATTCCGGGTGGCGAGAGTGGCGAGACCCGGAATAGATTAGAGCGCATGCGCAGGACGCGTCATAGGACAGGAATGGAAAGGAAACTGGAACGTGTAAATAGTGACTACTGGAAAACTATCCCCATAGAAGGCAATTATGTATTAGCTAAGTCATCTGCAAAATAAAACACTAAGAATTAGATGAATAAAACTATTTCTTTGTCCTCTCTTGTATAACGTTAATTGAATGTATATACTTATAAAACATTTCCAAGGTTTTTTCTCGCTCAATAGCTGTAGAACTAATCCACTTGTTCACACGTATTAACGCTTTCTTAGAATGTAGCCAATATCTTATTTTTCATTGGCAATAGTTCGATTTTACTCAACAATTAGACGACACTCTTCATCATTCTCCAGGAGCATTACTGAGAATCTTCATAAAATCATTTCTTTTTTTGTCCTGCGCCTGAAAGATTCCAATCTTCACAGAAATAATTCATTTATTTCTTATGTGTGCTGAAATAAGTACTTGAGTATCCTGTTTATTTTGGTCTCTATTGATTTTTTGTACTGTTATTGTTGTTGTCCATCAAATGTTGGAATTAAATGTTAAGTGTTTCGAGTGTGCAAAGAAGTAGACAGGAACATTATTTAAACACCCACCTGCACATAATTAAGAGCGTACGTTTAGAGGAAGTGATTTCGTACATTTTCCCTGAGAGACTGCCTCTGAGATGAATGCCAAATCAGCTTATCAGAATCACTACAAACAGACTGGTCTACGGGCCATCCTCTTCATTGCTCTTATGCCTTTATACTTTTTCTAAAAGTTAAATAGTAAATATGCTGATGACAATGTTGACTGTACGACACGTACCCGTGATCGTTCGGTGAGAGTGAAAATAAGGTGACGTCTCCAAAAGATAATTTTTTTCCAATTAACAGTGTAGTTTTAGTTAAGATAATTTGTGCGAGATACCACTGGACATATAATCCAATGAAGCCGGCTTCAAGATGGTGAAAAAAATGTACCTTGTTTACATTACAAAATATGAGTCACTATCCAAAACAAATTTTCGAGATATTTAACCAAAAAATTACAGATTTACATGAGATATGGTACTGCTATGCGCTCCAGTGAGACTATTTTGAAAAAGAGGAAAGCCATGTTCATGGATAGAGCCGGAATGTAACGTAGCTCTATGTGATTCGTATGCATTTTCAACTGTTGAAAAAAAGCAATATATTTCTCATAATAAAACTTCTTACAACTCGCAAGTTTAACCTTCGGCTATGAAAGCGTTTTCAAGGCACGACGTGAAACAAACGAGTCAAGTTAAATCCTCAAATATGTGTATTTTGTTGACTAATAAGACTTTCAGTCACATGAAACAAATATTTTGCATCGCTAATGTTACCCTACGTAAATTTATACTTCTTACAACTGCTAAAATTCAAAAGAAAAATTCGAATTTTTTCTATATTATGACTAATGAAACATCTTGCTTACTCTACCTTGCACTAGAAATCCAATCTAGCTACGTGATCCGTCGTATATGAGACTCACAGCTCTCTCGGGGCATAATTACCTTGTAGAGATAACGTAATTCCACTCGTCAATTATATTTAAAATTCATTTTATATGCCATAGGTATATTCGCTTAGTTTATGGGCTCACTACTGATAAAGAAACGAAGAATATTTCACGAAATGAATATACAACTCAAGGCTTCAAAATCGACATAGATGTAATTATAATTAATTACATTATTATATCCTTAGTAAAGCATTATAAACAGCCATTACAGAAAGGTAAAAATGCCAGAATAGCTTTAAAGAACAGTTAATTATTGGACCAGTCCATTTCCAAAGAAAATAAACAGATAATTTACGATACTACCATCATAAAGGGCATAGACTGTGAAGGCTGTAAAGTCGGGCAGCTCAAACAAAAAGTTAAAATTATATTCTTGAACATCATAATGAAATTTTAGACGAGGGCAGCGAGAAAATCAAAAAGACAAAGAATAGGGTACGAAAGGAGAGAGAAAGATCAGAGAATTGGTGAATGTTGATAACATCATGGTAGAGGGTGTAAAACTACAGCAACTAAGATGGAATGGATTCCTAAAACGAATGAGAAACGAGAGCTAACGAAAACAAATTTTGTGAGAAACCCTAAGGGAATATGAAGGAAAGGCAGGCCTACGAGAAGTTGGAGCGAAGGAATAATGAACGAATTGAGGGAAAGAGAGTATCAGAAAGGACTCTACACTGATGGTGAGGTATGGGGATTGGGAATTCGAAAACGTCATTGAACGTCGTCCCCCGACTCCATATATAAATATTATTTCGTTTAACTATTTATTTTTACCATACTCAATACAATGTTCAAAAAATGATACCGATGAAGATAAATGCGCATTTGATTAATATATGCAACCACAAATGGATGTTACTAAGAGGATTTGGAGAGGTTCGGAATGAAGTTTGAAAATTTCCATGTATGCTGAACCCAATGATAAATACAATCAGGAAAAAGTCGACCATCTCTTCTGAATACTCTGATTACGTTGACGAATTGACCAAATTTACAAAATTTATTAATCATACGAAGTGTGGTACTAAATCATTATAAGTACAAAGGAAAATCTATCCTTATTTCGACAATTTGCAACACATTCAGTAGCTAATGACGATAAATTACTAGAAAGAGATCTTATCAATAAAAATATAAATATTACGCTTTATACTCTAAGTATATACATTGAAAAACAAATAGGATATACATTCCCTCTAGCACTGCGTCTCATTAACGCAAAAGTTGTGGACACATAAACTGTAAAAAATCTTCGCTGGCTACTCACTTTGGAGGTTTTAGACATTTTAATGTTATAAATGTGCTAAGTTCACCATTATTTCTTTAGATAGCTATATCATAATATATCAGCAAACCTTGAAGGGTATGAGGTCCTTGATCTAATTTGCTGGACGATAAAAAGTTTTCGTGAGGGCAATATTACTTACACTTGCCTGCTAATCTTAATCCTAAGAGGCTGCGGGAGATTATCTGCAATTATTAAAATTCATAAACCAAGTGACAGAAGATTTGAAAACATGGTTAATGTTGCTAACGGGAGTTGGAACGGTTAGTGTCACGGATGAAATTGATGACTCGGGTGAGGAAAGAGTTTACGACGAAGGAATACGTGGCCAGATAAGAGCATTGCGTCAAACAAATCTCCGGACTATTGCCAATGTGAGGAATTGAATCATTACGTGAGTCAGACTATCAATCGCCAAGAAAACACCTAAAATGTATTTTCTCAACTCGATCCGCCTCGTACATGTCATTCATATTTTAAGATATATTCTCTGATACACCGGTGCAATTTGCTCTGTTTACAGTTTTGGAGTGGAGTCATTAGAAATGTAATACCTTTCGCGGCTTTCTTATTAAAGCTTGTACTAGAGGTTGGAAACGCAAAGAGACTTTTCCTGTCGTCTTTGTAACTTCTCCTGTCGTGTAACTTTTCCTGTCGTCAACTCTTGCCTCGTTTTCGAATAAAAGCGACCAAAGATTATGGCGCTTGGCCCTTTCACATAAGAACACCCCAAAATGAATCGACCGATGCCTATGCTGGCGATAATCGTATAGTTCGGTACGGTAATAGAAAAATTTTAAATTTTCATGGATGAAAATTTTAGGCTCTATGATCAAGATGACAGTCAAGAACGCCACACAAGATACCCTATAGAGAGAGGCCTTGGATTTTCTAGCTGTGAAAATGACAGGAGTTTTCATGCCATAGACTTGAAATTTTCATATCCAATTAAAAGTTGATTTCTGAAAATAATGACGTCTCACCCTCTACATGGCTGAGGTCAAAGCATTAAGTTGGGATTACAATGGACTTTAATAGACATGGCGAGAACCGACGGTTTGTCCAACTAACTGAATAGGAAAATAGCACGATAAGATAAGGACGAAAATGACTAAATATCTTAAGCAATATATTGAGTAAATATCTCATTAAAGGCCGCTATATATACCGTGGGGAATATTGTTTCCAAGTACATGCGAACGAATGAAACAAATCTCGCGTAATAAGAGGCGATAAAAAGTTTGTATGGACAGAAGAGTACAATGGTACAAGTCTCATAAACATGGCGAGAACGACGGTTAGCCCAATTAACTAAACAGGAAAAAACACAATATGATAAGGACAACAATGACTAAATATCTAAAGCAAAATATTAAGTAAATATTACATTAAAATCCACTGTATATACCTTAGGGAATATTGTTTCCAAGTATATGCGAACGAATGAAACAAATCTCGCGTAATAAGAGACGATAAGGAGTTTTCCACACTTTCACAATCGAGCAATCATTGCATACGGCGCATTGAGGAAAACTTAACATAAATAATGTTGTGAATGTTATCGAGGAGCAGATTACTGATTTTAGGTCCCATAGAAACATGACTTGACCCCATGTTCACATTACTATCACGAAATACCATCAGGTTGGGCCAGGGCACTCAGATCTCAATTTTTTCAAGGTTATGGTTTTCAACGTACTCCTTCCTTCAGACAAATGTATCATCATAAATCATTATGTGTAATTTAAAAAGGTCACTATTCTCACAGCTATGGGTGAAAAAATAAGACATCCCAACAACCTATACCAACATTTTCCGGGACAAACAGGATATTCCCAATGAAAAGTG
This sequence comes from Ceriagrion tenellum, assembly GCA_963169105.1. NCBI lineage: Eukaryota > Metazoa > Arthropoda > Insecta > Odonata > Coenagrionidae > Ceriagrion > Ceriagrion tenellum. The sequence goes on along the minus strand of OY720636.1, from coordinate 55,336,051 downwards.
CGTGTATCCCCTTGAATCTGAAAAGAGAAAACCAGTGGCCACCTTCGTCAAGGATGGCGCTCGTAAGATAGAACTGGTTTCAATTCTCTCCTTCTGTTCTCCATTCTACGTGTTCATTCGGTTAAGCAGCTTTTATTATAGCGTCCAAACACTTGAATACTGGATGAGTGCATTTATGACCTTTCTGACAACCTCGAATTTGATCAAAATTCCATACTACGGGTAGATTGATAGTAAGTTATTTACATGTGTACAGATTCTCGCTTGATCACCAAAGCAGGGCTGCATTATCCGTCATCGTAGGGGTCTGCCAGTATCTGGATGGGATCCTTTATTCATAATTATATCCGTTTACTTTCATCCGTCTGTAAGTGGGAAGCAGAGAGCACAATATGACCTAATCTGATGAAGCACGCTGTAGTGATGCATTAGTACTTATATGTACAACTCCTTTACCTTCACATAGACATATGATCACAAAAAAGTAACGACGTGCATGAAAAAACTGAGAATCTAAGTCACACAGTTCATATTTGTATATTTTACCAAAGCATTGTGCATATTCGCGATTTTACCTCTTTTGTCGATATGCATTGAGCAATCGAATCATAGTGTACCAAATGTCGACGAAATGCCTCACAAAGAGCACTAAAAATTAAAAATCAAAAAATAATTAAATATATCCCTATTATTCCCTTCCCACCAAATTGCTTCCTACATTACAGGAATAACATTTCCGTTTTCTGAAATGGTGCTTTTATTGCTGTACGCGCCTAAATGACCGAGTATTCACACTTTGTTCTGGCCTCACTATTCATTTTCCCTCCTTCTCTCACTTCAAAGGCCCCAAGGGAGGTTCTCAGCTGTCAATCACTTTGAAAATAAAGGTAAATATCCGACAAAGGCTCAAACAATCGCGGGATATGGCATTGTCGTCCATGGAATTGCCTGCAAAATACTGAAGGTCTGCGGTTCTTGACTCAAAATATTTTGGAGGTAAAAACCAGTGGGTGAAACGAAAAAGCGTTTCCAAGATAGGACTACTCGATAGTGCAAGTATCCGTATTGAAATAAATTTACTAGTTTAGCGTTTTCACATGCCTCTCTATCAATTATTCTGTTTAGATTAAAAGTTCCCCTTTGAACTCTCTTCGAGGTTCTTATTAACTAAACGTAACTTACTTAAACTTAAAAACATAAAAGAGGAATCAGTAAACGATATAACGTTGCTTGATGCCTTTATTGCATTGTGTCCACAACGGCTAAAATGATTTTTTTTAATAGAGTAGAACAGAGTACACACAAATTGACCACAAAGTACTAAGACTGTGATAATGTCATGCTTAATTCACCATGTTTTCGGCAGGTTCCATCCCGGCCATTCGACGGCTAGGTACAGGTAGTGGCGAGCAATGGGAGACAATGGTTTCACGCTAAGAGAAAAGGTCACTCTGAGGTAATGCCCATCTTTGCCTCCAGTTGATGATTTTGTATGTACTCCACGTATTGACTCAATGGGGTACATGCTACCTAATTCAACAAAGAAAGAAGGAGCGATACGCTTTGTGTTTTAACAAGTACTTTGGTTCAGTAAACCGAGGTTAAGACGGCACAGATTCGAACATTTCGAATGTTGAGGTAATTGGCAGACTCATGACTGAGGATGGTAGACGACGGCACACACTGGGTTGAAATCGAAAAAGGCTGGCCAAAATGCCAAAAATGGATTTTTCAGCCTGGAAGTTAAAATTGGACATATGGACTCTCCTGTTGTTGGTAGATACATATGATGAGCGATTTCATTTTTCATAGTTATCGCGCATTAAAATATATGCAAGGGCTTAAAGTTGTACAAAATATGCAAAGAAAACTGGAATTTGGTTTTCGCAGAAAATCTCGAAATTGAAGAGATGATCGCCACTAATATATTTAGTGATGATTGAAATGGTTTTGAGAAGAGGTCGACGCTTTGATATGGAAAATGTAAGAAGTACAGAGGGTTGGTAAGACATTTCCCAAGTGCACAGAATTTATATGTGCCCGAGTGTAAAACTAATAGGGTGAAGCTGAAATAGAAGCCAATGTTCACACGTTTTCAACGAAAAACTCTGATTTACTACCTTGACCCCATTTCACGGGGTAAAGGTATCAATAATTTATCTTTTTTTGCCTGAGCCATTAGAGGTTGGATTGTATATATTCAAACGAAAAAAAATTATTTGATAGATTAAGGTTTCTCTGTAAAACATTCATTGAAAAAGGTGAGTACAGGAGTAATTAAAAACCTTCGAACTGTACCGGTTTCACCCCGGTTTTCGGAATAAATTATTACTAAGTTTTAAAATTTTTCTTCATATTAACTCACATGAATTAGATATGATCAACATATTATGCGTATTGTTTGTCAGGTTCGCCGATTTTATACAATCCCCTTGAAATGTGAAAGACGTCCTTTTCTTGCAAAAAGATTATTGATTTTTGCCAGAACTAAAAAAATAATTTACTCAACTTTCATGTGAAATTCTACATAAAATCAACTGCCTTAACCGGGACTTGATCACCGATCCCTCGAACGCCTCGATAGCATACCTGGCTAAAGCACCTGGCCGGAAATCGAGGGATCCGGATTCGAGTCCCGGTCAAGGCGGATGATTTTTCCACCGTGGAATTTCGCACAGTTGATCATTTCGGTTGACTCCGCTAAGTTTAATCCGTGGCTGGTCACGGTGTACTCAAAATCAATACTCAATTTTCCCTTACTACCAATTCCACATATACACCGCTAATAATCACCGTACGCACAACATTAATTTCAAGCTTTGCGTCAAAGTGTGCTAAGAATAAGGTGAATGCGTGCAACAGACACAAGTATAGTGGTTACGGTCCACAAAGTAGCCATCAACGTTTTCAGGTAAGGTGTTCTAAATTTGATTAGCTCTGGAGTCTTTTTATCCCAATCTCCAATGCTTAAATAGTCGATTTTGGCGAAAAAAAAAACAGAAATTTTAACAGATAAAAATAACTTCAAAGCGTAGTATAGTAGCTTATTTACTCATTTTCTGTTAGTTAATGTTAAAAACTATCTTTATCTAAAGTCAACATTTTGGTGCTAAAAGGGTAAATAAACGTGCATTACAATGCAAATTTTCCGATAAAAAACCAAAATCTATCTGGCCGTTGAGGGATTTGATCTGTTTTCTGACTACTCACACAAAACTTCTAACAGACATTTATAAACCCATAAAATTTTGATTTCACAAACCTTCAGATATTTTAATTAATGCTTAGAAACCATCATTTTGTTCGTAAATTTAATGAGTTATTTCCATCTGAGCTTGGTGTTTTTTATTTTTTTGGGCAATCAATGCGCTAGATTTCTCAGTAATTGCAAAATAGATAGTCCCTATTAATGACGGATACTGGGAAAATCCACAATCGGGAGGGCGCTTTAGAAGGCAATGACCATCTACGAGACGAGGCCAAGGAAAAATTATTAATTAAGCGAACCGAAGAAGAGAAACTCCAAAATAAATGGATGAAATATAAATTCTAAGAATTTGAGATGTTGTAAGACGCTAAATACTTGGGAAAATTTGGCTGTGGAAAGATGATGGAAGATAGTTTCGGAAGGTGTTACACTTGATTTAATCAGGAACAAATGGTGAATAGCGGGAAATAGCTGCCATTCTGAGACTAAAAAGATACAAAAAAATTCGTCATCAGCAGATTATTTGGGCCACTGTCTACAGGTCACTACTTTACTGCCGGTTCGGCACACAATTTTTCATAGAGTCATCTTTAGTAATCTAAAAACATGCAGTAAGCCACGAAATCGTCAACCACTCTTTAATTCCACGATATAGAGCTAATTTAAATCACGTCGTCCCAATTTAAATCATCAGCACCAAACCCATTACCTTCATTCATTATCTAATCCCGTTAACTTCGTGAATTTTACATCACTCGGCCATTTTTTCAAAGAAAAATTTTCCTTATCCTAGAAACAGAGTATTCATACAATATGTGCACGGGGTTACCTTAGTCCAGAAAGAATTTCTGTACCTTCTGTGACATTATAAAATGTTATGTCCAACGAACATTTTACGCTGATTTGTCTCACTCGCTTGTTGATTTAATATATATTTTCTAATTCTGAGCTTTAAAATTGTTTTTTCACTTTCATCGAAAAAAGCGCGTTTTACTCATTTATTTATCTGATAATTCCATTTATTCTGTCTAGCGTTCGTGAAGCAGTTCAATCGAAATAATTGGCTGTGTGGAACTATGTCATGGGCATCGATCCTTCGGCTATTTCCGATTTGTTTCATTTAATCGATTAGCTGTATGCATTAGCAGTGTATATTTATATCAGCTAATTTCTTTATTGAAGTGTAATGGTGTCTAATTTTTCAGAGTCATAACTGTGTCAAGAGTATTAAATTTGATGCAATTCATCTATTGGCTGCGGAAAGATGATGGAACATAATTTCACCTCCACCATTATCACAGGCAAAAGTACTCAACATTTAATTGACTTAATCAACTTGACCATTAAGGAAATGCACCAGTGCTATAATAACAACAATATCATAATTAATGAGGATAAAACTGTCTTCCTCCAATTCCTCCTTAAAAACTACAATAAGAGAGACCTTTTCCCTCATATTAATATTAATCACTCCACTAATGTGACTACAACAAAGTTCCTGGGACTCTTAATCTCTGAAGGCGTTGATTGGTCATCTCATATTCAGGTCACAATCAGCAAAATTTCTGTGGGTACATAAATGATCAGGAAGTTGTCTCCCATTGTGTCATTTGATACCCATTTGATAAAATAGTTAACTATGCCAAAATCCATCCCCATATTTACGATAGCATTTTTTTGGGGGGAATTCCACTGCTGCCAAAAGAGCTTTTTCCCCTTTCAATTTCTGCCCCCCCCCCTTTCCATTTCTAGTGCTAACATCTACCACCAACCTCCGCGACGTCTCGCAGGGCGCAGGCGTAGAAGTAAATAAATTATAATAATAATAGTTTACTACTTTCCAGAAAATGAATTACCAAACCACAGTTCAATTTTTAGCATTTTTTCTGTGCGTACATAAATTTGGAAAGCTTTAGGCAGCCACTGAGGACAACTGCATTGAGACCACCTTCATAAACAAGGGCACTGCTACACATAGCTTCAAATAAATATAATATAATCTGCACAATTCTTTACACATTTGAGAAAATAATACAAATGAGCCAAAATTGAAAAAAAATTGATTTTATACAATAGTATTAAAAAAATATTCCGCCTCTGGCTGAGTAAATAGCCATTCCACAGCCTTTTGGATTAAAGTAATGCTTTTAGCTTTTATATTATCTGGTAGTTGTATGTACACTTTGGGCAGCGATTGTTCCGGGTTTCCATCCGCGTGTATCCATTATTTCGGACAATATTTCGCCAACGTTCCAGTTGGCTTCCTCAGGTCCACTGAAGTGACGATGCAGGAATTGGTCCTCTTAATATACACGTAGTTTGGCGCCAAATTTGTGGAGGTGTGCTCTCATTGGTTGGACTCTCTGAAGACCCGTTTCCACGCGCTGGCGAGGGTGTAGCCGTCTTCGCGGTTGAAATTCGCAGGTGTTTTTGCGATTTCAATTGCTTCCCTGATGACTCTTGGGTAATAGCGGCCTTCTTTATTCAATAATGAGGCGTTGTCAAAGTCAATGCTGTGGGTCGGTCCACTCCATTGATGTTCAGCCACCGCTGACTGGCTGAATTGCCTGTTTTTTGCGGCCCTTCGGTGTTCTTGCACTCGGCATTTCAGAGCTCTTGAAGTCTGGCCGATGTAGGAATTGCCGCAACTACATTTTATTTGGTATACTCCTCCATAGATGTCTTTAGGGTGGTGGTCTTTCGAGTTGACGAGGATACTCGCCATCTTGGTAACGCATTTAAATCTGGTCATGACGTTGTGTTTCTGGAGGGCTCTTGCGATTCTTTCCGTGGTCCCGGCGACGTAAGGTAAGATGGCGTGTGCCCTCGCCTTTTCTGTAGTACGGCTCTCTTCATAGGCCCTCTTTGGGGCCATCAGTTGCTGCTTCCGTTCCATCTTGCGGATTATCTTCAGGATGTTTTCTCGCCGGAAGCCGTTCATCTGGAAAGTTTCCATTAGATGTCGTTTCTCTTTTGCGATGGAAGCAGCGTCTGAGAGCGAGCATGCTCGGTGGAATAAAGTTTTAATTACTCCGGCTTTCTGTTGAGGGTGGTGATGGGAGTTCGCATGGAGGTATCGGTCCGTGTGGGTCTTTTTCCGAAAAACGGAGTGTCCTAAAGACCCATTTTTTCTTTTCTCGACGAGGACGTCTAAAAAAGGCAGGCAGTTGTCCGTTTCCGTCTCCATGGTGAATGTGATGGCTGCATTTTGTGCGTTCAGGTGGTGCAAGAACTTCTCGAGTTCATCCGTTCCATGTGGCCATACCACAAATGTGTCGTCCACATACCTCACAAAGAGTTTTGGCTTTTTGTGGAAGGACTGCAAGGCTTTCCGTTCAAAATCTTCCATGAAAAGATTGGCGACCACCGGTGAGAGAGGGGATCCCATTGCAGCTCCATTTGTTTGTTTGTAGAATTTACCGTTCCACGTGAAGTAGGCGTTTCTGAGGCAAAATTCCACCATCCTTGGAATGTCTCCCGGGAGGCCGTCACTTGTGAAAGTCTTGATTATTTCTACTGCTTCACCAATAGGGATATTAGTGAAGAGAGAAACTACGTCGAAGCTCACTAACATATCGTCCTTGCTGATTTCGGTCTTTTTTAAAATCTCAATGAAGTGAGCGGAGTTTTTCACATGCGTCGGCGTCTGACCGGAGAACGGTAGGAGTTGCTGGGCCAAATATTTGGCGAGTTTATGCGTTGGAGAGTCTATGGCACTCACTATGGGTCGTAGAGGGACCCCTTGTTTATGGATCTTGGGTAGGCCGTATAATCTAGGTGGTTTGGGAGCCGACTCGATGATCCATTTCCTTTCTTCTGGAGGGATCGAAGACTGGTTGATGATATGTTTTATTCCCTTCTGAATCCTTGAGGTGGGATCCGATTTTTCCTTGGAGTAGGTGTTCTCGTTCAGGAGACTGTTGATTTTACTGAAGTAGTCTTCCTTCTTCATCACCACAGTTGCGTTCCCTTTATCCGCCGACGTGATTATAATGCCATCATCCGTCCGGAGTTCCCTCAAAGCTTTTTTCTCCTCTCGGGTGACGTTGGTTTTGGGAGTTTTGGAATGGAGCAGTATACGGCTCACTTCATCACGTAGTTCATCGGCCTCTTCCTTAGGTAGTTTCCGGACGGCGTATTCCACTTCTGTCACTAGTTCTTCCTTAGGTAAGCGGGCAGGAGCAACGGCGAAGTTGAGTCCCTTGGAAAGTACACTGACAGCTGCCTCACTTAGGCGAACGTCAGTCAGGTTAACTACCGTACGGCCCTTATCAGGGCCATGGTTTTCTAGCTCCGGGTGTTGACGGCTATGAAGGCGGTCGAACTTTTTCACCTGCTTCTCTTTCGTTGAGATGAAGGCTGTGGTAGCAGAATTCCACGTAATTCTGTCTAACGTATCCCAATCCGTAATGTTCAGGGATGCACTAAGGGCTAAGTGCACATCATACAGCTCCTCCGTGCATTTTTGGATGTCCCATCTCGTGTGTTGCACTCTTTCCCGTAGCAGGGCTGTGCTGGCTCTTCGGAGAATCCTTTGAGCTTTCTTCGACTGGATATGATGTTTGACCTCGACAAAGGCAGGGATGGTGTTGGAGTCTCTGCATCGCTCGAGAAATGCCAAAGAAGATAGGAGCTTCTCCTTCCTCTTGCGAAGTTTCTCGAACCTTCTGCTGTTCCTGGAAATTTCTTCCCCGTAGAAATTTCTGAAGTTTCCCAGTAGGCTTCCGCGGAGATTCTGACTGTGGGCAGCGATTGTTCCGGGTTTCCATCCGCGTGTATCCATTATTTCGGACAATATTTCGCCAACGTTCCAGTTGGCTTCCTCAGGTCCACTGAAGTGACGATGCAGGAATTGGTCCTCTTAATATACACGTAGTTTGGCGCCAAATTTGTGGAGGTACTACACCCTCGCCAGCGCGTGGAAACGGGTCTTCAGAGAGTCCAACCAATGAGAGCACACCTCCACAAATTTGGCGCCAAACTACGTGTATATTAAGAGGACCAATTCCTGCATCGTCACTTCAGTGGACCTGAGGAAGCCAACTGGAACGTTGGCGAAATATTGTCCGAAATAATGGATACACGCGGATGGAAACCCGGAACAATCGCTGCCCACAGTCAGAATCTCCGCGGAAGCCTACTGGGAAACTTCAGAAATTTCTACGGGGAAGAAATTTCCAGGAACAGCAGAAGGTTCGAGAAACTTCGCAAGAGGAAGGAGAAGCTCCTATCTTCTTTGGCATTTCTCGAGCGATGCAGAGACTCCAACACCATCCCTGCCTTTGTCGAGGTCAAACATCATATCCAGTCGAAGAAAGCTCAAAGGATTCTCCGAAGAGCCAGCACAGCCCTGCTACGGGAAAGAGTGCAACACACGAGATGGGACATCCAAAAATGCACGGAGGAGCTGTATGATGTGCACTTAGCCCTTAGTGCATCCCTGAACATTACGGATTGGGATACGTTAGACAGAATTACGTGGAATTCTGCTACCACAGCCTTCATCTCAACGAAAGAGAAGCAGGTGAAAAAGTTCGACCGCCTTCATAGCCGTCAACACCCGGAGCTAGAAAACCATGGCCCTGATAAGGGCCGTACGGTAGTTAACCTGACTGACGTTCGCCTAAGTGAGGCAGCTGTCAGTGTACTTTCCAAGGGACTCAACTTCGCCGTTGCTCCTGCCCGCTTACCTAAGGAAGAACTAGTGACAGAAGTGGAATACGCCGTCCGGAAACTACCTAAGGAAGAGGCCGATGAACTACGTGATGAAGTGAGCCGTATACTGCTCCATTCCAAAACTCCCAAAACCAACGTCACCCGAGAGGAGAAAAAAGCTTTGAGGGAACTCCGGACGGATGATGGCATTATAATCACGTCGGCGGATAAAGGGAACGCAACTGTGGTGATGAAGAAGGAAGACTACTTCAGTAAAATCAACAGTCTCCTGAACGAGAACACCTACTCCAAGGAAAAATCGGATCCCACCTCAAGGATTCAGAAGGGAATAAAACATATCATCAACCAGTCTTAGATCCCTCCAGAAGAAAGGAAATGGATCATCGAGTCGGCTCCCAAACCACCTAGATTATACGGCCTACCCAAGATCCATAAACAAGGGGTCCCTCTACGACCCATAGTGAGTGCCATAGACTCTCCAACGCATAAACTCGCCAAATATTTGGCCCAGCAACTCCTACCGTTCTCCGGTCAGACGCCGACGCATGTGAAAAACTCCGCTCACTTCATTGAGATTTTAAAAAAGACCGAAATCAGCAAGGACGATATGTTAGTGAGCTTCGACGTAGTTTCTCTCTTCACTAATATCCCTATTGGTGAAGCAGTAGAAATAATCAAGACTTTCACAAGTGACGGCCTCCCGGGAGACATTCCAAGGATGGTGGAATTTTGCCTCAGAAACGCCTACTTCACGTGGAACGGTAAATTCTACAAACAAACAAATGGAGCTGCAATGGGATCCCCTCTCTCACCGGTGGTCGCCAATCTTTTCATGGAAGATTTTGAACGGAAAGCCTTGCAGTCCTTCCACAAAAAGCCAAAACTCTTTGTGAGGTATGTGGACGACACATTTGTGGTATGGCCACATGGAACGGATGAACTCGAGAAGTTCTTGCACCACCTGAACGCACAAAATGCAGCCATCACATTCACCATGGAGACGGAAACGGACAACTGCCTGCCTTTTTTAGACGTCCTCGTCGAGAAAAGAAAAAATGGGTTTAGGACACTCCGTTTTTCGGAAAAAGACCCACACGGACCGATACCTCCATGCGAACTCCCATCACCACCCTCAACAGAAAGCCGGAGTAATTAAAACTTTATTCCACCGAGCATGCTCGCTCTCAGACGCTGCTTCCATCGCAAAAGAGAAACGACATCTAATGGAAACTTTCCAGATGAACGGCTTCCGGCGAGAAAACATCCTGAAGATAATCCGCAAGATGGAACGGAAGCAGCAACTGATGGCCCCAAAGAGGGCCTATGAAGAGAGCCGTACTACAGAAAAGGCGAGGGCACACGCCATCTTACCTTACGTCGCCGGGACCACGGAAAGAATCGCAAGAGCCCTCCAGAAACACAACGTCATGACCAGATTTAAATGCGTTACCAAGATGGCGAGTATCCTCGTCAACTCGAAAGACCACCACCCTAAAGACATCTATGGAGGAGTATACCAAATAAAATGTAGTTGCGGCAATTCCTACATCGGCCAGACTTCAAGAGCTCTGAAATGCCGAGTGCAAGAACACCGAAGGGCCGCAAAAAACAGGCAATTCAGCCAGTCAGCGGTGGCTGAACATCAATGGAGTGGACCGACCCACAGCATTGACTTTGACAACGCCTCATTATTGAATAAAGAAGGCCGCTATTACCCAAGAGTCATCAGGGAAGCAATTGAAATCGCAAAAACACCTGCGAATTTCAACCGCGAAGACGGCTACACCCTCGCCAGCGCGTGGAAACGGGTCTTCAGAGAGTCCAACCAATGAGAGCACACCTCCACAAATTTGGCGCCAAACTACGTGTATATTAAGAGGACCAATTCCTGCATCGTCACTTCAGTGGACCTGAGGAAGCCAACTGGAACGTTGGCGAAATATTGTCCGAAATAATGGATACACGCGGATGGAAACCCGGAACAATCGCTGCCCACAGTCAGAATCTCCGCGGAAGCCTACTGGGAAACTTCAAAAAGTATGTACACTTTAATTAACGATTCGCTGCATCCCCTCGACCAGCTGTATGGCAAATTACAGTTTAACTCACCCAAGGATTCTTTATTTAGAGTCTTTTTTTGGAGTTCACATATTACGTAATGGCTTTCAAATGATTAATTCTTTCGACCTTTTCTCCTTATGCACAATGCATGCCGCAAACTCGATATATAATGATAGCCTCGTGATTTCTTGCACCAAGGGTAAATAGATTTGGAATATTAATCCGTGCATGCGTGCATGTCAATTTCACCTGAACATGAATCAGTTACTTAAAAATTCACACCCGACATACTTGATGACTGATATTTCAGCGACAACATCCTCGTCTTGTTTATGTCGCATTTGATGAGTTAGAAGTCCAGAAGTTAATAAATCCTGTACTACTGACAATAGTTAACACCTCACTAAACTGAAAACTTAATGTCAAATTATATTAACAAATCAAAAGATCCCATGAAAAAATATCCAAAACACGGGCGCACTTTTTTAAAAAATCATGAAAATATAAGGACGAGCTGCAAGCAAACGTCAGTTATTGAAGCAAACAAGTCCACATTTTGACGACGTATATATAATAATTCAGTTATTCTCAGTCCCAACTTAAAAAAAGGAGGCCTACTTTAAAATAAATAATCATCACTTTTCCTGCGTTTGCCAAACTAAATTCTCAAGTGCTTAAAGAAGATTGCGAGGATAAGACCAGCTGCGGCTTTCTAGCTCGTAGGAGTAGTTGCAAGCAAAGGTTCTACTTTCAAGGACAACAATGACTGGTGATCAAATGATAAATGGCAAGGTTAAAGAGGTAACTCGGATCCGATATTTCACAGTTGAGAAATATATTTGCCATTAACGTATTTTATCAATTTCATACATTCTGCGATGCAACCGATACTCCGTGGTCAACATTTTTGGTAAATAATTTGTTCAAGTATCCATTAAAAGAGACGACTTAATTTTCTAAGGGACTTTTAATGGTACAACGCGCATCACCGTAAAACACGTCGCGCCTCTTAATTAAATGGATACCCGTGAACAACTTCTACGAAGTAATGAGTAGGAGTAATTGAGTTGACCAAACCGGTTTGAGTATTGTGTGACAGGATGAATATGAAGACATTACACTTACGTTCGAAGAATTTATTACTTGTTTATTAACTAGCAGAGCCCTAAAGAAACTAAGTTTTGTTAAACGTATAATAGGAAGGTTCTCGGATGAAAAAGTCAAAGAGAGATACTACTTCGCTCTTGTTAGGCCACACCTCGAATACGCCGCGAGCATTTGGGACCCTAGTAAAATAGATGTAACCAAAAAAATTAATAACATACAAAGGAAAGCAGCGCGCTTCGTTAAAAATTGCTACGAGCGTATATGTAGTGTCTCACAACTTTTAAAGGGATTAAGGTGGGAACCCCTAGAGACTCGGAGGCTTAACCATAAATATAAAAAAAAAACTTTCAGGAGATGTTTGAATATTTTCTTGAAGTTTTATTCTTGTAGAAAATAGAACATATCATCTGCATTTTATACGAAATTGAAGTAATATCACATTGGACAAAAATTTCAGATATTTGAAGATGTCGTCAACAAGAACCATCGAGTAAAACATATAACACCGATGAATAACGATACATTCATAGATATATACTATCTATGTTGAGTAATTAATCCCTCTGTTACGAATTTTGAATACCTCTTCTCGTTGCTGTTTAACTTTTTTCTTTTATTTCAGGTTATCTAGCTATCAGGCTATCTATCTAGCTAATATCATCGAATCTCAAGGTATATGCCTTGGAGCTTATCACCACATCTATAAGTCACATTAAAAAGGAGAGTTAGGACGTCAAACATCCAAGGATTCAAACGCCCTAGAATTCTTTTCTGCATATAAAAATCACGGCATTCTATAATGCCGAGCGAAAAAATGATGTACCAGGATACTTCTAAAAATTTCCCTTACTTCTTTTTCTTTCTCTTTTCAAGTCTCCTTTCCTCCTATTTTCCATGGCAGGTAACTTAACAACCCCAATCACACATCCTTGCCATGAATATTCATAATGGATTGTTATCTCCTCACCAAAATGTGTTGCCAAGAATTCCGCACGTAAACAAAACTAAAGAATACGTCGATTGTAGCGCCGCCACTCTGGTACTAGTGAGCTAATGCGGTGGTTTAAATGGAAATGCAATCAATAGAATATATTATCACCATTTACCAGCCAGTAACCATAAATATGGAGTGCAATAAATGTAGGATAAAATATAGAACGAAAGAATTAAGACAATTCCAGAATGACCAAAGAAAAACCAGTTTTGAATCTACGTCTATTATTGTTATAACTGATGTTTCCTACAGTTGTTTACTTCTGTTATTTGTTACAAACCTATCATAGTTGTTTATATATATATATGTATTTAACATTATCATTGACCTTTGAAATGTTCAATTTCTCTTAAATTGAAACCTGTGATAGAGAAATAGGCTTCCGTAAGTCCTCGGAATTCATTATGCATTCACAGATTGTACATACAAACGCGGCAACGTTAGCGGAATACGTTGTTTGAGGTTTCACTTACACATAAAACGTACACGAGGGACAAACCGGATTTTAAAAAATCTTAGAGAATGACTGTACCAACTGAAATAAACACCACTTATTTACATTTACAGAAACCATGCGGCCGTTTGGAATAAGTCGAGTACTAGGGTTGTTTTTCACGATCTCGACTTATTTAACTCAATTTAAGTGGATGTTTGGAATTTACTTGCTCAATAAAATTCCTACAGACGCTAATAATGAAAATATAAATCTCTCAATGAAAGATAAACCAGCAAATTTGAATGGTCTTCACATGGCCTTGAACAGATCCTTCTTGTTCAACTGAGTTTGACATTATCGGTCCTTGTTTGCCGGTTCCCTGTTTTCCAACCTGTTAATAAATAATTTCTGTTTAGAGAGAGCATTGCAGTTTCTTTCTAATCTCCAACTCTAATCTAATTGTGAAATAACCCCGAGCACACTGAAGTTGGATTCGGTGTCTGACGGCCGTCGACAACGGCTCACGATGGAAGCTTCATACGTCCTACAGCAGGTCTTTCCTTCCTATCATTCACAAAACTACTCTGGGATATCAAAATAATCGGCTGAAATTTACAACTTCGCCCTGCCCGTATCTCTACAGTAGTAAGGTAAATACCATCTCAGGCTGAGGAAAACGCCTATTGACAGCGGCCATTTACGAGTCGATGAGACGAACGTATTCGTCGGCAGCGACGACGTATTGGTGAAGTGAATGCGAAAAATGAGGCAACACGTAAGCCTAGGCAACGAGGCCACAGATTTGAATCCATAGGTATATGTTTATGGTCCTTGCCATGAATATGCGGGTTACTATAAGGATGTCGGGCAAAATGTGGGAGTCGCATTATTTCAACTAAAGTAACCAGGATCATACCCAACCATTCCTGCGGCATTCGGGCAACCTGCGATAACGCTCACCAAGTGTGTGATATGTGCATGCCATGGCGTAGAAAGCTACGTGACTCTTGTAAAGGACGAAAAATTCCGAGAACTTCATGGCAGGGAATTGAACGTACCCAGATGATTTTTCTATGAGTATTGGAAAGACGTCCATCCTTCACTCTTCATGTGAGGGCAAACATTCATCCATTCAAGCCTTGAATACTCTCAGCTTACGTCTTGATATTTCCGAAGGTACACGAACATGGTATTTATTTCTCTCTGGTTTGATTGGCGCATAACCCGGTCAGTGTGATGGAATTTGACTTTTTCAATTTTCTGTGATTAACCTGGATAGTTAAACGAGCGAATCGAACGGAGGGATGAACTCCAACCGCGGATGAGGAAAATATGATAAAATATGAGGTTCGAGGCCTCATTTTACGATGTTTTGTCTCGTTGAAGATAGCCATTTGAGGAAAAGTGAGTATAAGTTATAACCCAAGAGTAATCAGGGGGGCATTGAGGAAACGCATTGCGATAGGAAAAAACATCAAAAAATATAAATTTATGAAGTTAATTGAAGTAGAACTTTAATGAGTAATTGCGTAAGACTGCTACATCGATGAGCATGAAATTGATCTGAATGTAATTAACTGACTAACGTGAACGGTGGTAGGTTGCCATCTGAAATGGGTGAACCTAGGTGATCTCGTTCCATCAAGATTTACGTCAGCCACTTCCAGTCAACAAGTCCTTGAAGTTTCCCTAGAAATTGCGTTCAAATGATTAACAAAGCTCTCTCAACAATTATATATAGGTACTTCAAAGGTGAGGGCATTTTATATTTCTCCATATTACAATTGATATCAGAAATTATATGCTTTCAAATATTAAGGGAAAAATTTGTCACAGTCTGTCTACAGACCATCAACTCTAGATATTCATCTTCATCAGAAAACTTTTTTAAAGTAATATTTACATTGCACCTCTGTAAATAGAAGTTTAAGATGGCCAGGTTACAGGAATACGAATTTGCAAAAGCGTAAATAGTTCGAATTTTTTGACAGCAAGTCCCGATAAGTTAAACGTTTGGTTATACAGCATAAGACAAAGTGTGAGAAGGAAGGTACACTAATTTCGAAGGATTACGATTACCGTATTTATTGGCGACGAGGACGCAGTTTTTTTACCTGAAATATGTTTCTCAAAATTGCAATGCGTCTTCGACGCCGAATGTTATTGCTATTTCTAGAGGAAAGCAAGATGAAAATATTTTTCTAATAATCAACGCGGTGAAATAACTAGTTTAATGAATATTTTCCTTCATTTAATTGCAGTGGAATGCTTCCTACGATTTTCTTGTCCAAGCAGTGGGGAACTCCTAAAAGGGCACTACAGTAAGACATCGGTATACGTCGTTTGGATTCACGCCTGATTCGATGTTATGTCCATGCTGACAAGGGTCGTTGGAAAACTTTTCCCTATTTAATTCTAATGAAATAGATCGTAATTAGGATATGCATACGTTTTTTGATAGCTGAGACATAATTATCCTATCTAAAATAGCTATTTTTTCCTGGATAAAGGCAAAAAACGAATTTTGAAATTAACGCCTTGATTTATCGCGGGATTAAAATGGTCACGAATATCTGGATCCGTTTTACGTTGTTTCAACTTACGTCGCTCTTCTTCAACACGCATCTTCGACGTAAATCGAGGACTTACTATACTCGTAATGGATCAAAGATTCGCTCAGGGGACTCACTAACTGTCATGCACACAACTACAATCTTAAAAAAAGAGGAGAATTTTTTCAATCATTGATTTTTCCATCTATAAAAGTTTATCGAACATTCCTTTGAAGTTTAATTGTTTCTAACGACCGTTTTTTGAAACAAAATCTCGAAATTGGAGAATTTCAATTTTGAATGACATCACCCCCTACTATGCATTTCTTCTTTTTGAATATGAAGTCGATTCCTGATTTCGAAAAATATTTCAAATTATAATTTTGCAATTAAAATAAAATAGGGATAACCTTTGATTGTTTCTAAAAAAAATAAGAATACATAATGGGGTAATTAATTTTTCTTTCAGCTCGCTTAAGTCATTTAACAAGGAGTTTCGCATCGCTGCCAGAAACAAATACATCGCATAACGAAAGAATAATTTAAAATTCTAATTCGTGCAATGAATTGCAGCCATTTAATTCGTGCCGCGCAACGATTTTCTAGCGAAAGAAACTCAGACACACTTTTAGGATAATCTAAAAGAAAGTGGATTGAAATGGTATAAGAAAAAGGATTTTATTTTCATTGACTTACTACAAGCTCATTAAAATCCACGGGTCTATTTGGGAGCAAGTTTATCTCCAAAACGGGTAACATGTATAGAATTTTTGGGCCGATATAGGAGTGTAACATTACCCTGCAATAAATAGTAGGGCTTGAAAGACAAGGAGAGATAATATGTAGGGAATAATAAATGCGTTTAATGATTAAATATGGAGTACATTATATTCCAATACCTACTAGTTGTCTCATAAAAGAGTATGCACGTTAATCGGAGACTATAAAGCTATGAGGATTTAGAAGGTTCGAGCAGATAAAACCTGGTCACAGAGAAAGACAAACAAAGAACTGTTTGATGATGGGAAAGAAAAGACGTCTTTGAAGGAAATTTGAAGTTGGCAGAAAGAGTGGATGGAGGACGTGAAGGAGTTATGAAGGTTACGATGATGGAGAATATTTGAATGAATGAACAGAATGTATGGTTCTGGAGCGGAGCTCCGAAAGAGCAAAAACACAAAATATTTAAGTCACCAAACTGTCATAACTATGAAACTACTTAATTTTTCAGGTAAGGATGTAACGAGAAGATCAAAGGTGATAGTTTTTTACTGTTAAGAATTTGTTAAATGCTACTTGTGAGTCAGGTGGTAGCATGCCTTTATATTGTACACAAAATTCAACTAAGAGAGAAACCAAAAGTGTACCTCCCACGTCAAAAATTGGAATGAGTAAAATATTATCAATACAAAATATTTTGTAAATCAATCATCCAATAAATTTTTGCGCCTTTCCTTAAAACAACAGAACTTGCTTGAAAAGAACTCAAGCGGCTCAATAGGCTTTGCTGTCGTTCATCCTGAATTATTTTATCAAGGAATATATTTTTTTACATTAGTACTTCGTGACATGTTTCACCTAGTATTTATGGTTATTCTTCCCTGAGCAAATCGGGCACCCCTACTTCTGTTTCTAGTTCTCCAATCCTTTCTCTCCTGTTTGTATGAGAAACAACCCATAAAGAGTGCTTTTTTATTTTTATAACGATTTCCATCTCAATGCTTTTAGCGTATCTTTCGCGCTATCTGTCCGACCCATGTTTCCACAGCACATATCCGCCCGCCTTTCTTTATGCATTGTCCAAATACGAAATGTGCCCTTTTTATCGTCCTCCCACCCTAACGAAGCATATTCCAAAATTGATCGTACCATGGTCTAGTATACCTTTTCTTTACTGGTTGCACTCCTCCCGTTTCTCATCACCCAGTGCAATCTCAGTTGTCTCAGACTCAATTTTGTGGAAGTTCATTGTGAATAATGAAAAAAACTGTTATTCCACCAATTTATTTTCAAGTACCACTAGTCTCGACGCAGGGGCGTCATCTTCAGGTCTGTCTGTGAATCAAAGTCGGAGCTATTGGTACCTGAAAATAAATTGGTGGAATAAAACAAAGTTTTCTTTTTCATTATTCACCCAGTGAAATGTTTTAAATACTTTTCTAGTAATGTTTTCTGCGACCAACCCCTACCCTACATCCTTAGCTAAATAAATACTTCAATATTTTATCTATTAAACTAAGGAATGAGTTTGTCAATGAATTCGTAATCTGTGTAATCTATATCTACCTATTTATTAAAGGAAAAAATTAACATTGATTTAAATTTATACTTAAACCATTATTCATTGCACATGCATATACATTATTATGAAGACCTTATATACCGTCGCAACATTGGACTGAGTAAAATATTATCAATGAACAACATATTTCAACAACAATTTTCTTGCAGATGATGCAGTCATCCGCAAAAAGTAAATAAAGATACAATATGGAGGCCGATGGTGAGAGAAATAACATCCTCGTACGTGAAAGGGGGAGGATGACAATTACTGGAGCACGACGAAGCCTTCACCTGCCTTGGAGACTGAACAGAGCTCGCAGGATAGTATGTAGCTTTAGATAAATTCAAGGAACAAGTCTCATCTCCGTTGTTAGACCTCATTAGAAATATACTGACAGTATTTGATATCCTTATGAGGTAGGCTAATATACTGAGTTGGTACACGTACAGCCATGATCAGCAAAATATGTAGAAGGTCTTCATGGCAATTTCATTGGTTTGAACCAGCTGTGATAGACCGGATCATGGGAATAAAATTAGGGCAGTAGGCTACAGGACGTACAGGTTTTAAATGTCATCTTTCCGGCGAACGAGAAAAGACAAATAACTGCCACTGAGACTTCATCACCAGGTTATTCTTAGTGTAGTTTGTTATTTGATTTACTATCCGATGCATGTGTCTTCATTTTCTCCGTATTACTAACACTACGTCACGTATTCGCCCTAGAAAGCTATTATTTCGCTGTGCATATACCTATGTAGTTGCAAAATGTATTGAAAATCTTAGCTTCTGTAACATTAGTATCATACAGTGTAGTACAAATAGGTGAAATTTCATGTCCTGACAGTATTTGTTATTTTTCCCGCGAATGAGAGAGAATAATTGCTACTGAGACTTTTATTAGATCTGTCGTTAAATTATGTAGCAAATTGTTTGATTTGTTCCCTAATGCTCGTTTCTTAATCAGCTTGTTAGTACTAGCTGCGCGTCTCGCATGTTTCCTAAGTAAAACTTTGTGCCTTTGTTAGGACGGAGAGTGTACTAGTACTCATGCTGCTTATAACGCTGGTGGTACTCCTATGTTGTAGCGTGTGCTGGTATTTCTTATAACCTGAAGCGTGCTTGATAATGCAATAATAATAATAATTGTAGTTTCATTTATTCAGGCAAGTTATGGTGAAGTGCAAGTTGGGGAAAACTCGCTCCTGCCACACACCGTTGACGTGCTTTGCAGGACACTATGAAGATGTAGATGAAAATATAAGGGAAAATACTGTAAATAAGTATATTTAACGGATTATCAAGATAGGACGGGGCACGAAACATAAATATGTTTCGTGCCCCGTCAGATACAAATGTCAGATAGTCGGGGGCTAAAGTCAAAAGTCATGGGCAGCGAACAGGAAACAGTGTAGAGATGCCATCAACTAATCTTGGGACTGGACGACATTATCATATTTTTTCCTTCATGATCCCGCTATCTTTTTCTCGAATTTTCCGGCTGGAGACCAATCAACCCCTTCCAAACACTCTCGCGGAGGCTTGCTGATTTGTTGGTGATGGCTAAGTCTGGCACGTAGATTCCATCATAAAAATAAGAATTACGTTATGATTCTGAGCGATTGCACTGAACTATGATATATGATTCGAGATTGCAGTAAAAGCATTCGTATTTTTCAACAATTTTTTTCTTATTTGTGCAACGCATACCTATGCAGCTAGCAATCATTCCTGTACCCCTTGGCACTCCTTTTGCGACCATATATCCCAGGAATAACTATAACCCTTACCACACCCTAGTATTATGAAAAAAGGAAATAAATTAGACAACCCGATTATACATGTATGTATGTATTATCAGGTTGTCTAATTTATTTTGTTTTTTCAAGCGATCGTTGATGTTGAAAAAGAGATATTGATAATTGCTATACAAAACATTTCAAACGGAATGCTAGCTTGAAAGGGACACTAAGACGCTGCACATTAAAAGGGACACCAGCGCATGTTTAGATTTTGACGCCACCAGGTTGTGAACCCAGAAGCTTAACACTTTAAATGCTCAAAAAATGTGAACATAGTGTGATACCCATTTGCTACTAACGTGTTTGCCATTACTGATATCATCTCGTAAACGATTGTAAAAAGAAGAAATTGAGTATTTAACTGAGAAATATTAGCAAAGAGTAGGCGTAGGGAAATGCCATAGAGTACATGGACGAGCATAATACATAATTTCACCGCGCATGCTTCCATCAAGTTTGTTTGTAATTTTCCTTCATGATCGTCATAGTAACTAAGTTGACTTCTTGTATCTATTTCACAATGGATCTGCATTTCCTTCATTAGTTTCATGATTGCGACTAGCTTTCAACGTGATAAGTTTCCTGAATGTTTTGCCGACGAGTAGTCTTTTGAGACCCACCAATAAGGGTGCAAAAAGTTACGAATGCTTGATAATGCAATCATTTTGAGACCACCGGTGGCTAATGAGATTATCAATCGCTTCCATTGGATGCATCACGTACGTCCAATTTCAAATTACGTATTACCAATGCAAAATTGGAGACGATCCGCAGAGTACACAGTTCGCAAGACGAACGGTCTAACCACTCGCAAAAAATTATCTCGGAGAGTATACCTACAACACGCTGCAAGACGGAAAATTATCGTGAATAATAATGTATTTTTTTTGGGACAAGATTGAGGCAATAAAGTCTCTCTTATTGACCAGCCTCTTGGAAATATAGGTATAAATGAATTTTTTAAAATATTTTTTGGCAAGAACAAAACATGTACACATTGAGCACTATCTCTACAATAACAAATTAGCACATATTTTATACATGACGCAATAACACTAAATAATGTACAAAAAGGAATGATCATTAGTAAAAACTTTGAATATTATGACGTTTACATCCTCGTCGAATAAGCCCTCGCAAGAAAACATTCACACGGGAAGGGCTAATATTTTACTCATCGAAAACAAACAAACAATCGCAAAAATCAAACGCAAATACGATAATAGAAAACAAAATTGAGAATAAACAGCGATGAGTGATACAATATCAAACTGTTGGGTAAAACAAGCAAGTAGGCATCATTGGATCACAAAAAGGTTATGTAACGATGAGTACTAAAAACTCATACGTATGCTTCGCCATATGAATGTATGTATTCGTACTACCATGTACGTGTGTACCTGACGATGCCTGGCGAACTAGTTGAACCCAATGAGTCGGTTTCGTATCACATGATCTGTGTGTTCTTCCCAGTCTCATTTTCTAATATGCCATGACGTCCCGTATCCATCGAGGCAACGCCTCCCAAAGAGAAGTTCCCCCCGACTAGTCTATCACGCCGGCCGCCCTCAGACCTAAACTGATTCGATAGAAAACTTCATGAGGTGTCCAGCGCACCTCTTTCTCATTGCAATTGGGGAAAACCCCTCCGCGACCCCCCCCCCCCCCGCCCCCCCACCACCGCGTCCCCGTCCTCCACACCCTCCGACCACTTCCTCCCCCGCCTCGCCGCACACATAAACATACGCACCTCCTCCCACCACGACTTGGCGACCCCGCCCCCATCCCAGGCCGTTCCCCGTCACTCCGGGCGTTCGCGGGCTCTCCTGCCGGGCGGGTGGGAGTTGAGGCCACGTGGTCACCGGCCGTCGCCTCCTGAAAGAGGTTGCCCTCCGTGCGCTCTCAGCCGGCAGACACTCACCCGCGGCAGTCGGAGGCAGACAGACAGAAACACTGAGACAGTCGTCACTACTGAGTCGAGTCGCCAAGTACCAGAGAACCTCGACGCTCGTCTCAACTCTCCCTCGCTTTGTCCTCATACAACTCTTTCCCTTGGGTTTGTCCTTTCGGAGAAATTCATAACAAATCCCGGGCTGGAATAGCCCTAAGAAGTAACCCTGTTTGATCCGTAAGGGGCCGGAGGTTCCGTGGAAATTATCTTCGTCGAATTTGACGGATAATATACGTCTATTTCAACTTACGCCCAGCCCTCATTCGAAAAATCCCTCCAAGACTAGGAGGCTAGAGTAGTTCTGGGAAATAATTTAGGTTGATGCCTAAGGGGTTGCGGATCCTGCCGAAGTATTGCAAAAAATTTTACGACCGACACGCCGGATCTCTTACCGGCGTCCAGTGCGGCGGTAGGCGGGTACCTACATACGGAACGCTTCGAGCAACAGCAAAGGCATGTCACCCTCTTAAAAACTTTTAAGAATTTTAATATCATCCTAATCGTAAGGGGAATTCATCTTCCCATTAACTTACGGTACTATCAGGACCGTAACATTTTCCAATCGAACGAGCTATTCCACTCGGTAATCAAAAATAATTCAACTTAGAATTTTTGGCCCATCTTACTACTGATTCAACAGTAATACTATCATAGGATAAAGAGTTTTGTCTAGTCTACAAATTCCAGACACTTCCTACCGGGCTTGTTTGGTTATCCGGTGGGCGGTCCTCGTTCTCGGCGGCACCAACCTCGGGAGAATCGCGGGTGAAAACAGCGAAATTGCCGTCCCGGCTGGTGGGCATATTTAAAGTTCCGCGATACATTGGGAAAGGAGAGAGGCTTATTTCCCCTTCCGCATCCCGCACGGAATCGTGACATTTCGTCTCGGCTCGTCGACGGAGCGGATTGGATCTCATATGAGTCCCGGGCGTGCGAGGAGGGCTTTGGGGACTACCGGGGGACGAGACACTCACGGAAAGCTATCCACCGCGGAAGACCTCGTCTGAGGAACCTCGACGCTTTAGCGCGGTCGCCGCGCGGACGGACCGATTATTCGGCGAACGTTGAAAACAACATTTCCGAAAGGTCGAAAATTTTTCCGGACAGAAGAGAAAACCGTACCGCATTGAGTGCGGCGAAGTGGAGGATAGTAATCAGTTCTCCCCACGTAACGAGTTTCTGCAATCGCCCCGACTTCGCGCACGGACGAAATATTTTTATCCGGGTACTATAAAAAAAGAATTACCTCGTGTTACGTTCGGGACCTTTCCCCGTACTACACGTTTTTAAGTTTCTCGACCCCCTCCCTCACCTCGACGTACATTCGCCACCTTTCTCCCCGATTTGATTTTGGTTCCCCGCGAAAAAAAGGGAAACTTTTTCACTTCCTGCTTCCGAGCACGCGGGGTCGGAAAGAGTTGGTGGTGTGAGGAAATCGTGAGCTGGGAGGAAGAAGACGACACCGAGGTTCTCGCGTTCGCTCTCTGCGGGGAAGGAGGCATCACTCTCCCGCGACCCCTCTCGCGAGACGCTCCTCCTCGCTGTCGCCACACTTCCGGGGGCATCTCCGCTCCGTCGCGACCCCTCTGAGGCGGCTGAGTCTCCGGGCGAGTGGAGGAGTCTTCGGAGAGGGTCGACGCTTGAGGACCTCCCCAGGGTGGCAGCGGACCAAAAGAGCGGTCGTTTCCTCGTCGTCTCATCGATCGAACGATAAATAGAAGAGCGGGCATCGCGCTCCCATCTCCGCATGAGTCCGGGTGAAGACCGAGTGACTCCCCGAGGAGGAGGCGAGGCCGGGGACGCCGCAGCCGCGGTCGCTCGGACCACGGTCAGCCGCAAACCCGCTGAGGACGTCGGACTGGAAGCCGGAGGAGACGGGAGACTCGAGAGCGCCGGAGGGAAGTTCAAGATGATTCTGCGGTCCTTACCTTGGGACATCTTCTCGTGGGGCGTGACGAGAGAGGTGAGTCTAGATATTTTTTCTATAATCTCTTACGTTTACTATGTAGCTGTTTAGCTAAAAACCATCCTGCCCTGAAGAAAGCAATTCGAACTCATCGTTGGTATATCGAATCCAGTGTTAATTGCTTGTTAAAAAACTGGTGTTAAGTTTCTAGCTAAATACTGCGTTGAACAACTAAGATTATCCGGATGTAATGCTCAAATATCATGCACAATGCAATACACCACAAAACTGAGCGAGCGCTCGTTATTTAGCAGTATATGTTGGCGGACCGACAATGAAAAACATGCATCGAGGTCTATTGTTGGAACTGTGAACATTTCTCAGCTAAACGATGTGTTGTTATAATTTTCATTTAAAATTTGTCTATGACATAAACGAGATTTTCTCAGTAATTACTTTTTTTTAAACTTTTAGATTCCGCGGTTTAAATGTAGGTTTTTACCGCTGGATATTGATTTCTGAAGTCAACCAATACCAAAGCGATTATTTCTAATGATTCATACATTCCTAGCAGTCACCTGCGCTCCTTAAATATCAACAGTGCATTTCAAATCCAGTAAAAGATACAGCTTTAGCAACGGCTATTTCGTCTTCATTAAAGGAAACATTTGATCGGGAAATATAAATAGAAATTCGTTTTTAAACATGAAATCAGGTGAAAGAAGCATTTGAAAAACGTACATTTCTAATACTGAAGAGACTTTAACCCTCTCCTTCCTAACCCGCCCGAAACCGGCCGTAAACAATTCCCCGTCACGCACGAAATTTAAATACCCTATTGCCCCACCAGTAGACCTATTTTTTCCGCGATGAGGAACTTACGGACGTTACTTCATTAACTTAAAATAACTTGAAATATAATGAAGTGTTTTATTTAAAAAATTGAATGTTTTAATTAAATAATAATTTATTAAAACAAAGTTGTCTTACCTTATATTTTATTTAATTCCCCACTTCCAATACATTTTCTTGGTGATATTGAAGATAACATCCTAATGTGCACAGAGGTAAATCGCAGCCTATGCACTTCCATGACGTTTCTGTGCTCCGTCCAGCAGGAGTTCTTCTTTTCTTTGAGCTGCAGTAGGCGCACACTTTTTTCCTTCCCTCGATCTTTGTAAGAGAGTGCTGCTGTCTCGGTGAAAATGTGCCCACCGGAAGGATTCTTTTACGCCCTATTACTTTGCGGGAGGAGAAATTCCCTATCATCTGCCTATAAAGTGCTAAACGAAAATTCTTCTGTGTTACTCCATGCTTACTATTTGAGGGTGAATTGGTTTCTTAATATAGTATGAAACTGTTCACTATAGCCGTGTTCACCACAAAGGAAAATAAATATTTCCACCACTTTTTCGTTTTCCTACCTAAGTTGTAGTAGCACCTTCTCTGATCAGCTCTGTCAACACCGCCCACGTATTTGGTGTACAATGCAATTGATTGTGGACAGGAGATCATAGTATGTTTGTTCCCTATTCCTGTTTTTCTTGGTACATAAACTGTATTCTTGGGATCGCAAACGGTTTGAAGGACACAAATATCACGATTATCATGCCAAACCGTAGCAGTAACTTTTACGCTCTGTAAATTTCGACTCTCTCCTCTTTGGAGTTTAAGTTTTTTTTGGATATTTTAATTCCGCAGGCCATTCCTTACGAGATGGTCTTGTCTTACGAGATGTAGTTTTGCATGCATATGTGTTATTCGTAAGTAATAATTCCATGAGTGTCACACTTGAAAAAAAGCTATCAAAATACACGTGATGATTTTTTCCTAAATAGTTTTTCATTAAATTCATTACAACTTGCGTCTCAAGAAACATTTCAGGATTTCTTTATTTCCTCTTTCCCTAAGTATACATTTCCCTGAAGGACACAACCATACTAAAACCCAAACTTTAAATCCCCACTTCGTTGGCTTTCCTTTGATGTATTGTTTTATGTAGTGACGTCCTATAAAAGCAACCATTGATTCGTCAACTCTTAACTCCTGACCTGATTTATACTTTAGATGGAAAGTTTCCATTACCTCAAGAACCGGCCTAATTTTTTCCAATACATCAAAACCCTCCTCTCCCTGCTTTTTTTTTGAGTTATATCACTTATGTGGAAATATTTTGAAATTTTTGTGTATCTACCAAAGGTCATACAGTTACAAACAACTGAGAAGTCAATATCTTGACTATGCCAGTAATCCCTCCTTTCAGGTTAATCGAATATTCCCATGTATACAAGCACTCCAAGGTATGCTACAATCTCATCGTACGTAACATCTACCCAGTCTTTGTCAACCTTTCCGGTGGGACGTTGGAAATGTTCTGCGTATTTGTTTGTATTCTTAACAATGCCACAAAAAAATTTCCCCCCTAGCATATATTTTAGGAAGGAAAATTCATTGTCGCCTATCGCTAAATCATGTACAGGCCCTCTATCTTCTTGGAACTCAGGTGTTTCTTTAAAAATCAGGGGGTCCCTAAACTTCAGCAGGGAGAGGGTTAAGTAGTGCTTCGATGCTATAAGTTAAGCTGTAAAGGTTCGCATAATTGAAAAGTGGTACTCGAAATAGTGAAAATGCAAGTTTTGAGGTATCTGTCGACAGCGATGCTCGTTTCTCAAATAAATCTTTCGAGTTCTCGTGATTCGTCTAAAACTCAAGTTTTGTGCAGCGTGGGAAAAGTTGAAAGTGTGGTCCGAAGTGTTGTCCTCCGTGAAAGAGTCAGGTGAAGATCAAGAGTCTTGCGAATCCCTCTTATTCCGCTATTAATCCAACATTACTTTTGGAATAATTCACTGTCACTCTAAGTGCCCATGAACTTCACAGAGCGCACCTAAGTTTTTCTTGCATTTTTAAGGTTTCATTATACCATTTCAATTGAATCCATGGCTGTGATAGTGCTGCGGTAAGTTGCTTTGTACTCACAATTAGTCAACTGTTAACTTACGATGACAGTAACGAACCAGTTCTCGACATTAATGGTGTTTATACCTTATGCCTGCCTGGCAGGTTCGCGGGGGGTGGGAATCAGCTGATCCATCACTCGGAAGGATGACCTTGAAATGGCTGGGTATACGCTGCAGACCAGTCTGCACGGCAGCCCAGCGAAAAATACAGGTCACGCTGCGAGTGAAAGGAATGAAAATAAATAACGCCCAGCCCCCCAGACAATGGCGCGCTGTAAACAATTTAGGTACATTTCTCCGAAGCTTCAAACGAATGAGGCGAGTTAGCTCCTTCTGGCCCGCAAGCTGTGAGGCACAATGGAATACTTCGGGGGGATGACCACTTAAGGAGCTCTCGCGATATGCCCCGGTGTTGCGAAAAGATTTTTGGGTTTGTGGCCGGAATTTCAATGACCACGGTAGAACCGTCAGCCCCCCAATCCTTAATGATTCTTTTGGTTTCCCGAGAACGGCCTTTTAGTGATAAGAACGTCGCCGAACGTTACCGATTTCGTTTCTTGGCAAATAGACGATATTTTCTAGCGTAGCTTCATGGCACTTTTCATATATTTCGAACCAATTCGATGAAATATGTACGGATTTTCTCCTAAACGAGAAAACATTCCTTTCAT
Organism: Ceriagrion tenellum; assembly: GCA_963169105.1. NCBI lineage: Eukaryota > Metazoa > Arthropoda > Insecta > Odonata > Coenagrionidae > Ceriagrion > Ceriagrion tenellum. The sequence continues at coordinate 55,308,446 of OY720636.1, read as the reverse complement.
ATTCTTACAATGATTCTTCTTAAGGTTGGTTGAGCGAGATATTTACCTGGTCAGAATGGAGACCATAGTCAAATTATATGTTTTAATTTCAGCAGCTGCTATGAAAAATGAATTAAATATTGCATTATTTATGGTAAAATGATATACTTACATGTGACTAAAATTATAAGTAATTAAATCAAAATAAGTGTATAAGTCTTTAATTTGACTATTTTTTTCCACGCGGCACATTCAAAACTCCTTCACAACGGAAGGTTTTTGCGATTGTGAAAATTTACTGATTAGACAGATGCAAGAAATAGTATAAAGGCTTGAAGCAGTTTGAACGAGATATTTCCCGAGTCATAATGAGACCATTTTCGAATTTTACGTTCTAATTTCAGCAGTTGTAGGATTCATGAAGTAAATATTGTAAAGTTAATGGTGCAATAATATACATTTGAGTGACTGAAGTCCTCGGTAATTAAATTAGAACATCTATGTCAGTTTTTAAGTTGACTTATTTTTTCACGCAGTTCGTTTAAAACTCCTATGTAACGGAAGGTTTTATGCAATTCGGAAAAAAATACAGCGATAACAGAAAGATTTATTTTCAAAAATTTCGAGAAAACTGAAAGAGACTGATATTTTGGTTTCTTTGTAAGGGTTACATATTTTCTTTGAAATGAGAACAAATACATTGATCTCTAATTGAAATGATATTTCGCTCAAACTACCTTAAACTGGACCTCTTTAACACTTATTAATTTTTTACTCACTCAGTAGATAAGAGTTTTTAAAAGATAAGTCGTTATTTGTCATGAACAAAACTAAATTCTTGATTTTTTCTGTCCCAAACAGTCATACATACATACCGATTTCCCTTCCGGGGTAGGCATAGTCACTAAGTTTCACTCATAAATACATATTTGTACACCTGTGCTTCAATGATTTCATCCGTACTGACCTATCCTTGCAAACCTTCTCGGAAATAACGACATTATACTCGTACTATCGATTACGCTTATTATACCATAAACATCAAGGTATCATACCGCATAAAGAACACGTACTTATACATGATTTTCGCTTACATACCGAATTCCACGCCGTAAACCCAAGTCATAACAATGCTTTAATTGAGACGAAATTTTTAGATACTATTCTTGCATCATTTATATTACAACATATATGGCTATTTCCAACGTATAAATTGACCTACTTAAGTGATGTATGATCCAAGAAATTGTTTCAACTGACTTGAATGGTTATTACAATGTACCTTAAACGAATCACGATTCGTGCTCCAACTACCTTAAGACGCAGCTATACTGAATAGAAAGAGTGAAGCAATCGAAGCTGAGTTGGAGTTTTTCATGGGGATGTGAGATGGCTTTGCCATGGAAATAATATTCCACCAGCAGTGTCAACCGTAAAAGGTACAAAAAACGAATATAACATTTGGCATGTACCTTTGAATCGTATTAAATCTAATCAAAGAAGACTCATTACTTAAAAACAATAGCATATAATAGAATCAAGGGCATAGATATAGAAAAAATATGGTAAGGGCAACAGCTTGGAGACAACCTAATAGTGAATGGAAGAATAAGAATCTATACCACGGACAATTACTGCATTGTAAGGCTCTAAATCGTAGAATTCAAAAAAAGAGAAACCCCAAAACAAATCAAAGCCAACTAAAAACATTCTTTTGACTATTCAGCCAAATAAAGGAATAAATTAATTTGAAACGGAAGAAGAATGAATAGTTTAATATTTAAATCTCACGGGAAACGTTTGTTCCATATTAAAGAATAAGATAGCTTCACAAGAAGAATTAGCCACTTAGTTTGAAGTCGATTAATGACTTTGGAGTAAGAATGAATCATCACAAATCCCAATAACATTTAATACTTCTTGAATACAATCCGCTATCACCCTGATATTTATATATAGAGTAGATCTAGTCAAATGCTTACGTTGGTGTATAATTTTGACGAACATTTTTCATGGCAGAGGGAATTCTTACGACGGTAATCAGTTGGATTCACTTGATGTTGTTTTCTATACTTACTTTTTAACAAACGGAATATCCTAGCAGAGCACTCAAAATTGAATTCAGGGTAAGTTTCGCAATATTTCCTCCAAAAAACAAATTGTAACATGAGCATCGGTAATAGAAGCATTATATTTCGCAAATGATGTGCAATCAGTCAAATTTTTAACCTGATTACTATTTGCTGGATTGGATATTTGGGGAGGCGACCGACAGCTAAAGTCATTTGCGCCATAGGGGACAGGTAAGGGAGGAGAGAAACCCGGCGTCGGCATGAGCCTGCTCATAACGAAAGGCGCCAAGGGGACCACGGTTTTACGTCTCATCCGACAGACGGAGTACTGTTCTTGAAATGTCCTCCACGAGACACTGAAGTAGGGATCGGGTTTCCTCTGAAAAACATCCTCTACTGCAGGGATTTGAACCCTGGCCGTCCGTGTGGTTAGCCATTTCTCTAGTCACCACACCAACCCGATCCCCTTGGAACTTAATAGTTACATAAAATTATTGAGCAGAATCATCACTGTTAGTTTGCGAGAACAAATAAGAAATTTAACAAGTTATATTCGTAACCACAGGTATATTGGTAGCGATTGATGCCGTGGATTATAAGCGTAAATAATTGAAGAATTCAACTGTTGTAATTCTCCAGTTATGAGTACATGGTGAAAAAAAAATTCCCTCCGATAACTTTTAAACCCAAATATAGATTATTAAAACGTGAAACCAACATTAGGAATTTGCTAAGTATTCATTTTATGGCTACGTGCTATCGATGGAATCTTTGCCAACTTGTTTAAGATAAGATTCAAATTGTTTTCTGGACCATCTGGACCTCAGTGGTTTCAGATACATCATTAATGTTAGGCAATTTTCATATTCTGGGTGAGATAAATATTGTCTCACATTAACGAGAACATTAGTGAGCCAACTTGTTGCGTAAGTAGCCCAACTGAATAGCATTAGCTTTTGGATGGTAGACAAAACTTGCAAAAGGTCGTCCAATCTTTATAAAGCACTTTCTAATCGCTTTAAATTGGTTTCCTATGTTCCTTTCCCATCTTTGGTTTGCATAGTTTCTACACGCTCCTATCCTTCTCCACTATATTCAATACTCACCTTCACTCTCTATTTTCAATGCGGCTTTGAACCTTACATTACATCTGGATCATCGCGAATGGCTTTCTCGTCTTGACTCCACCTAATTGACTAGTTACGTATTTTCTAATCACATGTTGTTTCCGACACGTTCAAATTGATATCCAAGAAGAGTAACATATAATATTGCGCTGTCATTCCAGAGGTCAATCAGTTTTCGCTTGAATGAATTTATAAGTCGAAAATTGTACGTCACTCCCTATTCTGTTATATAACGCATGAAAATAAAAAAATAACTTTTTATAACACTTCATGCACGCGTGAAAAATATGCTCTGCATACTCTTTGTCACCTTACTTTGTGTAGTGTCATACGCATATTTGCTTCCCCGTTGGAAATTTATTGCTCTGTTTTGCTTTTCAACCGTCTTCAGAAACCAGACTGCAATTATAATAGCACATTATCTTTCGCTCCACATATAATGCCCAAGTCATTGTTTATGAATACGGCTTAATTACGCATCTGCTAGCTGTAAGCAAGTAAAAAATCTCTTATTCATGCGCAGATACTATGAAGTTCAACATTAATGATCCATGGTGTTCTTCGGGGGAGAATGAAAAATATTCCGTGACTGGTCGGACGGATCAAATATGTTGAAAAATGTTTACCCTTCACTTACGATTGCATTGGTGTCCTATTTCACATTTTGCAAATTTTTTTTATGAAATCGCAGTTTTTTGTCCCCTTTGGTGACGTGGTTAGAAAGGGGAAGTTAGTGGACTCAGTTTAGCGGCTGGATTCTGTGGATCCTCGCCCCTGGGGGGCACAAGAAAGCTCGCCTGTCACCGGGGGATTGTGGCGTACCAAGCAGGTTTTTACACCACAACCGTCTTTCACTACCCTAAATTGTCACACTCCGCACCATATTACTGATAACTTAAGATATATCTCGGACGCCGTGAAATATCGTAAACAGAAGACTAAATGGCGAATGACCTGTAATCGACCCACGATAAACAATCAGTTTTCGAAATGGCAAGCATTTTCGGGAAGGGTGCGCCATTTTCCTCCACGGCAACACAGCACTTTCAATACTTGAATGAACATTATTATGATACACTGGAGTAACCCCCTCGTCAAGCATGACGGAATTCCATTAATTCGATTCGATTCGACGATTTGATTTGTGAAAATATAAAATTCTGAGAGTAGAAACCGTTTTTACTGCATTTCAATCTCTTGTTTGGATATATTCCTGTAAATCAAATTTTCTACGACTCGCGGGTTTTTCAAACACACGATGACACAAATTTTCTATGATTTAGTGACCTCATTCATAATTTCAAGCTACGTGGAGTCATTCCTAATTTCAAGTCGACAATGTCCCATCCCGAGTCGTTTGCAATCCCATTTAGGATACGCTAAACCAACAATCTATCTACATCTTGATGATATTTCGTCCTATTTAATGTCTACATCTTAGATCCAAGCTACACTAAAAAAATTCATCTCTTTTGAAAAAAGCTTTATAAAACTCCCAATCGACTCGTCATGCGCATATTCTTCCATACATCCTTAGAAGACTTAGCTTCAATGATACTGTCGGTCATCAACTGGACAGTTCACCAAAAACGCGCACTTTTGGGCAATTTTGCTAATATTCCTTCCAAAATTTTATCAAATTGAAAGATAAACGTAATGTGGTTGATAGAATGAGAATCTTTGTAATATTTCCTTTCGTTTGACGTCCTATTTTACCTCGACTTTGTAAGACCATTATTTCCTTTTCAAATATGCAAAAGGAAAGAAGACTGCAAGTGAACGAAATGGGCTCAGTACGTGTATTTACTTATGGGGAATGTATTTGCGGGCAAAGAGACAGAAAAGAAACTTTGCTTTCCATATTATTTCGTTTCACTCCCCCTATGAGAGACCTAACATAGTAAAGACTATTACATTTTTAAGTGAAAGAGCAGACTCTGGAGCAGGTAGAGGCATTTTTTTAAAACTTAGAGGCAATCTTTGAGGGAAACAGGAATTGTAGCAGATGTTTGGAGCGTTAGTAAAAGAGATGCTACTAAGAGCTGATGACGGCTACCTAACTAAATATGTTAATAAAAGTCAGGATAGGAGAATAATATGAAGCATTGCGTTACTGGGAGTAGATTCCTGGGTCCTCATTCAGTTGGGATTTGGTGCGGTCGAACCGCGGAACTCGTGGAAGCCCCCGACAAATTGTAACTTATGAATGGCCCCATTTGGAGTCGTCGAGGGAGATACCTCACAATGCCACATTTCGTTACTACCGATGCTCGTGAATTCCGAGGCCATACCGAATAGGGCAAGGACGCCGGAGAAAGAGAGTGAGAATAGGCGAAAGGAGCCAGAGACGTGAATATGGAAGAGAATGAAGGAGTTACCATGGGCAAATGAGGAACTGATGCGACAGGTTATTGAGGATAGGAAGCTGTAGTCATAATTGAGAAGAGGTTGCAGGAACATCAGGAACAGGTAGAATACTGGATGTCGAAGGCAAAAAGGCGTGTGTGCATACTGAAGGCCGTGATACAGGAGGTTTATTCCCTCTTACCGAATCTCGGTAAGAGGAGATAAAGATAATAGGCTCCATGGTTGGAGTGCGCATACGTAGGACGCATGCAGAACTGAAGAAATATCGGCAGTTATTGAGATAATGACAACATTCTTATCAGATCTTACCTCCGTCGGCAGGCTTGACAACAATATCTACTTAAGCAAATGTTCTTTAAGCGTTCAAATGCTTTCAAGTCCACGTGCTGTCTTATGGTTGCAGAGCGTATACACGCATAGGATTGGAATCGTCCAAATTCCCAGAAAAATCATAATCAACCAATAACGTTTGAAATATGCTCGAATTCTGAGCCAGTCACATTCCGCATACTTAGATTTAGCTAAAGCATGGGCGTGCCCTCAAGGTCGCGGTACTATCAAAAGAGGTCAGTGACCAGTGAAACAGGAAGTGAGTCCTCCAATAGTCGGGATTCACCAAAATAGCACGATTGTAACTCCTGCAAGGTCCACAAATCAGGCATGTCCGGCTTGTCAGTTTAATCAGGGAGTCAGTTTAGTGAGCGTCAGTTTCAGTTCCGTGTCAGTTTAGTGAGCGTGTGTATGTTATAAAGGAAGATGGTGACATCTTCAGGCGCTGGGTAATGTCTTCGGACGCTGCCCTTCCATGTCAATTCGTCTTCCGGTCGCGCAAATAGAATCTTTATATTCCCTTGTTTCTCTAGGATCACTTACCGCAATAGAAACGAGCATACCGAGCATTCATGATAAATTTTGGTAAATGTGTTTCCATCGACACAGGAAATATGAATCATTTTTCTAGTGCAAAATAGTGATTATCGCTGCGCTCAGGGTGTATGAAGCAGTTTTTGTACTCAATAAAGTTTCGAAACTACAAGGCGTAGCATATTCAATTGTCAGGAATTATTTCACTGCGGGAAATCGATTTCTTGGCAGTAAAAAGTGATTAATACTTCAAGATAACTTTTTTGTGAGTAATACGAGTACCCCTCAACTTGCTGAGTCAGACTATTACAGTACTTTTATCAATTTAATGTCCTATGATACATAATTAGTGTCAAATATTCAACAATTAAATTTTTTAGATTGGTTACATGGAAAATGTTTTTGAATTATCGATGAAGAAATATCTTTAGAATCGGCGAGACCTTTTTTTAAATTCCGGCATTTTGTCCACTAATCTGTATTTATAAGGCTATATTTTGTGCGCTGTTCTTGATCTGAGATATTCGATAACCCTTTAAGGAAAGCGCAACAAAGGGTGGCGCCGATTAAAAATTGGAAAGAATTATCGAGAACTTCGCATCGACTTTAGGTCGGCTTGGAAACACCCAGGACCAAAACGCAAACTCATGTATGGATTTACATAATTTTCTCCATTAAATAGAAGGATAGGCATCCAATGAAGTGTGTCACGGGAGTTGCATAATGTGCGCATTAACTTCTCTGCATTGACCGACAAGAAAAACAACAATGGGGTTATATCTGAGGTTGTGCAGCTTTTAAACCTCAATCTCTGGCCATTTATTCGACCTCCGTAACCACTGCCGAGTTGAGGTCTCAGTGGAAAATGATCCGCAATCGCCTCCTACTCCACCACATTACGAGTTAAATAATTCGCCAAGTGAGAAATGAGTTGCGAAAATGTGAATGCCGATTTAAAGGGTTGAGAATGTCATAAGGAAAAACAGAGATTAGCATATTTTCATTTCTAATGTTTCCGATTTGAAAGTGCGAAATGTTTAATATATTCCTGAATATTAAAGTTCTATCACTCCCCAATAATACAATAAATATACAGGAAATGCAACGAAGTGATGAACTTCATGAAACCTTAAAGGGAAAGCCTGAGTTGAGGTTACCATAAAATAAATTTATCCATGTATTGGGACATTACAAGAAAAATAGAATGACAAATTGAAAATATCCATGCTTACAAAATAAGCCTTCTAAATTTACACATGCAAAAAGAGAACTTTTTTGTGTTTTTGGAAAAAGAAGTAAGACGTTATGCCTTTTTATAGTAAGTAAGAAGGGTATTAATCACATTCGGTCCAACATGAAAGAAACTCCGTATGAATAATGTCATGTTAAGGCAGATGCAAAATTTCCCATCGTAGACTGATTAGACTGCTACTGAGATTTAGTTCAACATAAAGGTTCAATACGTGAATAAAAGTACTATATTGGGCGGAATATATTTTCAATCAGGGAGACCGAACCGTGGATGAAAATTCTCTTTAATATTTTCATCAACTTTCATTACGTTTATTATTGGGCAGCCAAGAGGTATGTATGCTTCAATAATCAAATAAAGAAACTCAAAACAGTCCAAATTTATTGGTCGTTGTCCGCTGGAGGATAAAAACACGAATCTGCGAAATTCTCAGCAATAAAATTCGCGCCGAGAGCTTCAATCAGTGCTGCCACCCAGGCGTCCTCTTTCACTGTGTATTGTATTACAGACAGCTTTAAAGGAACTGCATGGTACGCGTAAATTTCAGACGTTTACGTGATCACCTGTGGGTGATTCCGTTAAAGTAACTACGCGGCCAGGTACGCAGAATTGCGACTTTGAAAGACGAGTTTTTACTATATACCTTCGCATGTGATGCCGTCACTTTTCACATGTTCACGCTCTTAGAAAGCATTTTGTTAATGCTATACGTCATTCATGACCTTCAGAACTAATTATTTGTTAGATTATTAAAACTTGCTTTCTCGGTCCATGCTAGGAAAGGACTTTTCATTTAGGATTACCTGCGTCGGGATTTTATTTCGTAAAAACGTTGTTCTTCTCCATTTCCGGAGACCAACTCAGAGATAATGAACAATGCGTCTGTTGCACATCCGTATTCTTATTACGTTATTATTATAATATTATCTAGTACATATCCAATATATCTGATGCTCCGTAAAGGAAAAATTATTATCCCAGAGGAACTCACATCTCAGATTGGGAACCAGACCTCCTAATTTAGCCGGATTTCATAGATTGCCATGACGTGTTGAAGAAAACGTGAAGTGCACTCTACAAAGGTCATGCTTTCAGGGCAATAATGATACCTACATGATAATACCATCACACAATTTTGACAATTTGTACGATTTTGGGTGCAATGGTCGGCCGTTCCAGAAACCAATGCACGTCATTCGCTTGCGGTTAGTGTGTCACGACGTGAGCCTTTCATTAGAACCACTTCAAGCACATTCAAAAAGTGAACGATAGTTTCATATCCGGAGTCGGAAGTCAGAAAAAGGTTCTTTTCGACCATACATAGAACCTTTGGTTTGCCTTCCCCATTGATTAAGGAAGAGAAAATACGGAATCAGTGTCGACCAAAGCTATTTTACTGGTTTCGGGTAAATTTTATTGGACGACCCAGCCTAAGAAATAATTTACAGATTGTTATATTTAAATCGAGATTCAAATACAAGCTGGAAGTTCGTTACTTTTACCAATTTTCATATTTACTAACCACTTTTCATATTGTATAACATATCACAGACTGGCACCATCTACGACCCACGGCCTGTTGGTTTTGCCCTTGTCGCCCATCCCTTGGGCCGGAACTGGATGGAGTCACACAGTGCGAAAAGATATGGAAATTTCCAAGCCAATAAAATGCGCAATCGGACATGTTTTGTTTGCAGTTATTACGCCAAAAACAAAGGTGTTGATAGCGGCATTGTCGCGGTACCCTAATGATTAATCAGAAGAAATTCAAATAATAATATATACCAGAAAGTTCTGCATTATTCATAAAATTTATTAACAAACTGGCGCGAGAGCCATGTTAGGTGGAGCATTTTTCGCAATTAATTTCTTCTTCGTTGAGTTTTCCGCGAAGCCGGGAAAATCGTAACGCTGATATTTTTTTATTCATTCGTCTGAACTTCAGAGCAGCGGACCATCTAGCACGCAATAGTTTTGCTTTGTTTTAGAGGAAAACAAGATAAGGACAATGACAAAAGTACATAACCAAATGCTGCTTAACTCCAGTTATTCAGTTATAATTGCTTCATTTGGAACAGAATTCCTCGGGTGATTGCGCACGAGGTGAGATAGAAGCGAAGTTATTTTATTTAAGTTAAACAGATATCATATTTTTCCTTATACCCCATTCTGGTCGTGAATAATCATTTGCCAGGCAGTCAAAAAATTGCATTTGTAACTGCCGAAGGTATCAGATTAGTGAAAGATAATTGCAGCCGTGTAACCAGTATCTCTCTCCTAAAGCTTGAGAATCTTAACACCATTCACTTTGCGAAAATTACGATTCATTCTATGATGCAGGAATTCAAGCTACCCTGCCCAAGATTTTTTCTGGAGCCTTAAATGGAGCTCGTTAATGTCGCAAAACTATCCAAGTTTCCTACCCTGGATTAATTTGTTCCTCCCAGATTGATCATAATTTACTTCATGACAGCCATTCCGTCGTAAGTAATTTATCTCTGTAGTGATGTTTCCCAACTGCTCCTTGTCATGAAGACTTTAAATATAAAATAAGAAGCCACAGGCATACTTAAACTTATACTATTTAATAACTTACAGTGAAAATATCGCTCATCTCGAGACTAAATAGCATAATATCCATTTTTCCAATCAAGTCCGCATTTCAAATGTTAACTTATAAGTAGTTATGAATATGACAAGAACTATGAGGGCGTTTATAAGACTACACAGACTTCTTACTCAGACTCTCTAACTCTATCGAAAATATTAAGTAAACCTAAAGTTCTCCATATCTCATGATCATTATCATTTCGAGTGAATGCCTTTTTGTATTAACAGGTCTCTATTTAAAAGTCAGCTTTCGTATTTACCGAACGGCTAGTATTATTTGAACTAATTTAATCTGTGATAAAGAATTTTATAAATACTTTTGCATCATACTTCTAACAAGAACAATCATGTTCTTTTTAGGGTATCAATCTGTTAGCAAAAAAATTATATATATCAATCTGTCACCAAAAAATTATAATTTTGACCCGAAATTGGTTCATCAATTAGTAAGCAACGCCGACTTTTATCGAAAATGGAAATATCAGAGAAAAAATGATATTAACGCCTTTAGCTGTATTCAGTGGATAGTCAAATTTCGGACACGCGATTTTAATCAAGTTTTAACGCAGCCAACCACCAAAACCTCGGCCCTGATTGATTAATCACACATAGACTCGCATTAACCACATTTAACTCAGAGAAATACTCATGACTCGCGTCTAACTCTTTATAGTTAATCACTATGTATCAACTAACTACAAAAATATTTACAGCTGTATCTGCTAAAACTTGAGAAATACACGTGGTAAACAAAATATTTTGATTCTCAGAGAAAAGAGAAAGGCTTTGATGGCCACATTCAGGAGTCATCTTGTTATTGTACCGCCCCTATGTGATTCAAATGTGTCGCCATAACCTTTGTTTTCCCACTTTTAGTCCAATTTCTCAACGACACCAAGAGTCAGATTAAAAAAATAACATTTGGCACACTTCCCCATTTCGTAACATACGCCTACATTGCACCAGAAGTATTTCACATAGCAACCAGTGTCGCAAGTCATTTACGATGGTGATAATTCTCTTAAACCAATTGAGCCCCTAAGTGGTCCATTTTAGAAACGAATTTGTGAGGGGTGATAAGAATCAGGTGTGAGAGAGCCGTGAACTAACTGAAATATCAGGCGTAATATGCGCAAGCACGGTAAGGGGGATGAGATAAGAAATTTTAGGACGACAGCCATGAGTAGGGGAGAGAGTCGATTCATGCATAATGTTTTTCCGCTATTTGTAAATCAACTTCATATTCTTAAATTTACATAATAAAAATCCAGTCAACGAATTTTTTTTAATATAAAAAATAACGCGAGCATAGCAAAGCGTTAAGTCATAAATAATCCGGCTGATGGCGTCATAGAATGGCATTACATCCATTGATAGAACACATTTTCCAGTTTGACTGACCTGATTTGCCGTAATTTGACGGAGTATAATAGTTTAAATTTCCTTAAGGTAGTTTGAGCGATATAATTCCTTAGTCGTAAGGAGGCCATATTCGAATTACATGTTTGAATTTCAGCAGCTATAGGAAGCTTCACTTAAATACCACATTATTAATTAAGAAATAATATACTTCTATAAGACTGAAAATCTAGGTAGCCAAACAAAAATCTACATAAGTCTTTGATTTGACTCACTTATTTCACGCGGTACGTTCAAAACTCTTTCCCAACTGAAGGTTTTTGGCGATTCTGAAAATTTTGCGGCAGTGACAATATGATTTATTCTCAAAAATAGTCAATAAAACGTACAAACTACTCCCTGTTTATCTTTTGATGAGATCTAGGTGCTAACAATATCTCATTCTTTTAAAATAAGGTCTCTCTGGAGTGCGTACACCTACCGTTTCCTAAGTAAAAGGGCCAGTATTATTTGTCAAAAATCTTGGAAAGTAGTTCGGTAAGCGTCTGATATTTTGGTATCTTTGGAAGAGTACAATATTTTTCGTTAGAATGAGACCTAATTCATTGGTTTATAGGTGAAATGATATTTTGCTCAAACTACCTTAACGTAAAGCGATGACCTACAGCGACATGATCCTTGCCGTTGGCATAAAAGCAGAGCAAAGACGCGATACCTTGCGGTGACGTAAATCCATTCAGATGCCGTTTTGGATCAAGTGAATTTTTCATATTTTTTCACTCAATTTTCAGTGATAATAATATATGCTTGACGCAAATGCATGTTGATTATCCACGTGCTATCAGAGCATACAGGCTGGACATATACATGTATCATACAAGCTGTTCAAACGCCTTTGGCTACAAAGAATATAGATTTTCTTTCGTCTCGTTTGAATTTAAGAGTTAATTTACACCTCAAATTTCTATTTTCGATAAAAATTTACTGTCTGACGTAGAACCATCACTTGCAATTAGGTATACATGCGCGCGCAATTCTTCGTGTATTTTTTCGTAACCATTCTGATCTTCCAAGCAAAAACTACTACCGAGGCTTTTCATAGAGTAGTGAGTATTAGAAAACTGTAAAGCAATTTTCGACCTTGCGAATATAAAGAATAAAGTTCATGCGTCCTAGCTATTTTGAGAGGTAAAAAATGAAATGAGTTTTCATGCGTTATTGCCTCGTTCTATTATTACCGTACCCCTGAATGTATCGCACAACGACGCGATTCTGGAACGAACCTGACCAAATTTTGAAGCTTGTACCCGCAGTAAATATGCAATGCAGGACTGAAATAGTACCTAGGTTCATTGTCGATCTAAAACTCGCGCGCCACGGGATGACCACATCGTAGCGTTACCGCTATGACATGTCATCAGTCGTGCTGATGAAACTAAAATCACGAGATGATCTGCGGAAACAATCTGTCGGATACTCCACGGCGCCTATGTTGAAATTCGATCGCAGATGCAATATCCTCTGAACGAGAGTAAGAAGAAGAAAAAGTTTTAAAAAAATAGTATTCCGCATTATTCTTCAGGTCTTCGCAAAAAAGGCATTTTAAAAAACTGTCCCATTAATATACTAAGGTGTCTTAGAATCACGTTTTCCGTAAATTCTGAAAACTTAGAGGGTTGCATCTTTGAAGTACGTTTCATAAATGGGATAAAAAATAGGTTAGTTTTACTGTTATTCTACCCAGAAAGTGGGGGAATTTAACATGGGTTCTTACAGATGTTGTTCAAATAGCAGCAGAAAAACATCTATTTTAACGATAATGGCTAATTCAGCTTTTAATTAAAACTGTTCATAAGAAGCCAAAAATTATGGGAAATAGAAGAAAAATAAAATATAGGAATTTTACCAAAAGTTTTTTCAAGTAATTAGCGCATTACTGCCGTAGTCGAAGTCAAAATTCGGTTGTTCCGTTGAGTTATATGGAGAGGGCACTCACTATGCTGTCCAATGCTCGAAGCTGAAGCCAGTTCTACATCTTCGCTGACCCTCAATTTTCTATAGCGCTTGAGGTCTAACGCACACTAATTTTGCAATTTTACTATGTCTTCCATCGATGACGTATTAGAAATCAGAACGCAATTACTTCTTTAACATGCATTATTCTTACATATATAGTTTATTTATATAAATTAATAATAATCCGCATTCCCGATGAGAACTATAATTAAATCGAGTAGAATCCATTAAACTAACAGCCAATATATATTTCAAGAGACAGGTCTAGTACCTGATGATGGCTCGGTGAGCTGAAACGCGTCGTACGCATTAAAATACCTTATGGAATAGTGCACCTGTTGTTTCTATTTTAATATGACGAACTTCCATGATATCCCGCTTGAATCTACTGAAATTTCAAGAGTCACTTGCCTTAAATTTCAAACACATATGATATTCTTGCATTACATCCACTAATTCGACCATTCAGTCGATCTAACAATTGAAAAGTAAGGAGAGAGCACAATTAAACTATATGGTTATTATTTTGTTTGTCAGGCCTCCATTTGATGACGTAGTGGCTGAGTATCCCTTTATCCAGAAAGTCTGAAAAATCAAATGTAGCATCTTTGAAGTACGTTTATACCTCCATATACCTCAATGGGTTAGTTCCACAAGAATGGCTTTCAGTGTGCTCATATGGCTGGACAAGTGTGGTCATTAAAATGTATTTATGGAAAAATCCTATAATACAAATCCAATAATATATAATATATTTTGTACCTAATCCCGTTTTTCAATAGCTTACGAATATCATCGGCAAAAGCAGGACTTTCAAACACAGTATAAAGATGTGTAATTAAGTAATTATTTTGACTCCCATAGTCACAAAGCCTCTGGGGTCCGGTAGTTAAGAGTTAACCCAACAGATAGTCCAAGGTTAATGTTCAACACATAACTCTGGAAAATTGCAGGTTTATCCAGAATTGTGTATTTTCCTGAGCTCCAGAATTTTTCTGGGCTGCATTGTGAAAAAATAGGCCTTTGGCTATTCATAACAGCTGGTCAAACGCCTTTGGGTACAGAGGGTATAGATTTATTTTGATCACTTATTTGGATGTTTTTTTGAGGCTTAATTGTGCCCAAAACTTCTATTTAAGATAAAAACGATTGCTTTGTTTGGTGAAAAATCATTACTTGCAATCAGATCTAAATTTGCGTGCAATTCTTTATGCATTTTTCCTTAGCCGTATCGATCTTAAAGAAAAAATTACTACCCAATTTTTTTCAGTGAAATATCGAGTCGATCCTCGTTTCTCTTTCCATCAAAACTATCCAACTCGATTAAATATGACTGATTCTTGGAGAGACATACTCAATTCAACTCTCAAGCAGCCATATCAAAAAAGGTTTCATGTGGTTGAACAAGTATAGTGTAGATTGCGACATTCATGCAGCTCTTTCTCACAATGCTGAACAGAATGCTCATTAGTTAGGACAGTTTTTTTTATGAAGAGCACGACGACCAGTGTTTTTGCCTCGTCACGACGCTTTCTGTGGTACTATAGGCGAAACGAGGAAAATTTCAGATCCAGTTCTTCATGACTTTATGACACGAAGATACTTAAAAATGAAATATATCATCTACTGACAATGACCATGAGATATATGGATTGAACATGCGACTTCCTTACTCAATGACATCAATGACACCTTTTCCTTGGAAATTACAGCATACATAATTGAATAACTGGTATAAAAGTCCCTTACGTTTTTGCCAGGGTCATTTATAGGTACGTAAACACTTCATAAATATCCTAGAGGTGACCACCGAGGTGACATTCACTAAGGCCATATCTAGAATGTTCAAGTGAAGAGGAAAACTAGAGCATTACCATTTTAGTAATTATGTTACGTCGGTTCATTTTTCTTGGACAAGGAGTTCAAAACTGTAGAATAAAGAAAATTCTAAGAAAAAAGCTAGAGGTGTTGGAGCGAGTGGAGGAAAGATAATAAGCATAAACGAGACGGATGGTCGAGCAGAACCGAGTCGGAAAAATTCCATGTATGACGGAGAAAACCCTACTACTTTGTTTTATTTCTTCACTAGCATAAAATTTTTTTGGAATTAAAGTATGTGGATTGGTCAAAAATGCTGATAATTAACACACATTTCAAATTCCGCGCCGTAAACCTAAGTTCAATTAAGCCGAAAATTTTAACACTAATCTTACATCAATTGTCAACATGTATGGTTATTTCCACCGGATAAACTGATTTACTTACGTAACGTGCCTATGTAAATAGTGTGTGGTCTCTGACAATTTTACTTAAAATTGTTTTCTTTCTCGTTTATTTGAATTTAAACAAGTGGATTAGTTAAAATGTCTGATGGTGTGCACAAAGTTATTCCTTGTTCACATACATTAGGAAAGAAAAAAACGAGTATTATTTCACGTCTGGGTTGCTACGTGATTTGAAAGCTGTGGCGATCAAACATCTACATTAATATTTATCGGGAAGAGAGCTATTAAAAGATGAAAGTAGTATTATCTGCCGAGAGGATTGAAATAGAGCCGACATGGTGATCTCCTAAAAATATTGCGCATTGGCTTGGTTATAATATCAGGGAAACATGGGCGGTTAGAAAGAAAGATGGCAAGTATTCTAGACGTTTTAAAATATGAAAGTTAAGAAGATGGATCGAAGAGGAGTGGTTTCAACAGACTGGCGTGTAATGAAAAACCGATGCAGAATGAGAGAATATTGAGTGGGAAAATAATAAAGAGAAAGATATCTTTGTTTGGATGACTATTAATTGCCTTTTAAGAATGATTGATTGAAAATTTGCCGGAAATCGAAGAAGCAGGATTATAATGTTTGATGGTACCAAAGGTGGAAGAAGATATAGACTTGCGAAAGAAGATCCTCAGCATAGAGAGAGTTTGAAAGTGGTATAATGTGCGTGTTGCACAGGCTTGGAGTAATTGATTTCCTTCCCGATGCTTCGTTTCCGAATCCATGCAGTGGTGGAGCGTTTAAATCTGAATCCCGATCCATACTTAGGAGCCCTGCAAAGAGCACTAAGTGCAGTACTACATCAACCATATGGGACGTTGCACTCAGGCCCTTTAGACGCCTCTCGTCAAATAACAGGCTCATACCAACACCATGCTTAACTCCACCCAACCTCTATTTCCGAATGAACCCTTACCTGCCAACCCACTGACCACTAAGATGGTTGGAGCGATAGTCGTTTGTGTGCAGATTTTCGTGAAACTTTGCATACGAGTTGTCAATTGTAATGTGTACAGATGAAAGCAAAAAGAATTGCATGTTATCCATTTTGTTTTGTCAATTTAAGTACATCTCGTACTATCGCAATGGTTGCTGACAAATTTAATCGTACAATGCCGAGTAAAAAACGTTTATGTAAGATTTTCGCTTCAATTTCGAATTCCGCGCTGTAAACCCCATTCAAAACCCCATGCCGAGTAAAAAACGTTTATGTAAGATTTTCGCTTCAATTTCGAATTCCGCGCTGTAAACCCCATTCATAACACTGCTTTAATTTAGACGAATATTTTAAAATATAATTCTTACATCATTTATTCACATGTATGGCTATTTCCACCGGATAAACTGGTGTACTTACGTAACGAACGTGAGTGGAGGTTTTTTGCGTTCAAGAATTTTTTTGACGTTCTTGAAAAGTTGTTAAAATGTAAACTCAATGACTCACAATCACCACTCAAGTCACCTTAATTACGTAAGTAACCTCAGTTTTCGACTGCCTGCCCTCATTAACAACCAAACAACCGGTACGTGGAACTCTGTCCGTCGAATAAGACGATAAGCAGCGAACCTTTGTACTCCTTTCATTGACAGCAAACGAAAGGCTTCCCTACACCCCGCCTCTATTCCCCGTATAGTCATTTCCGTACCAACCTATCCAACTTTCCTCAAAGGGACATTCGACCTTAGATATCGTCACCTACCGAAATAAACGACCTACCAAGCGTTTGAGAATGTCCTGCACAAAATCCACTGAGAACACACTAATGAGACAGCTCCACTTTATAGAGTTAATACGTGGCGTAACAATTCACGGTCATCTATCACCGCAATCCGTATTCTCTAGATTTCGCACTTCGTCGGCTGCATCAGCGGTCAGTTTAATAATCTCCTCTTTGATAAAAGGATTTTACGCTGAATGCAAATAAAGTTTTCTGGTTCGCACTTTAGTGGTTCTTCTCTTCTCCTAGCTGTTCAACACCTCCTCACTTTTCGCCAGCATTTCAGAGACCGAGAGAGAAACAGGTCCAATCGCTCATTTGAAAAGTGTCACGGCCCCTTGAATGGGAGCTTTCTCCGGGACTACTGTCGTAATGTTTGCGGGGGAGTACAGCCCAGATAAACTTGATGGGATGAGAATGAGGCTTCTCGACGCAAATGGTTCACTGTCAAAACAGCCATTAACGATTCAGTTCAGTATTTCCTGCCTTGACACCGTAAGTTTCCATGGCATTACAGCTCCAATTCTATAACGGAAGGCTGAATTCACAATGCTGAAACATATGAGAATTTACAAGAACTACATTACAGACTGAAAATTAGAGATCGGCTCCAAACATGAGGTGACAAATAAAAGCAGCAGCTTCGCAAGGCATAGATATCGCAAAGAACTGTTTCAGTCAGCTCCCAGGAGCTGAAAAAATCGTATGTAAAATTGATGGAGAATAGAGACAAGTTGCACACCCAAATTTTTGAAATCGCTGCTAGTTAATACCATCCGTTATTACTGCGGGAAATATTCGTCTTGTTTCACGTAATCCTCAAAAAATCAAGTTTCATGGCTGGATCGTTTGACGTATTTGTTCTCATTCAAGAGCTGTGGTTCGATTTTCCTTCTCAAAGTTCAATCGAACCCTCGGGTAGAAATTTTAACCCTCTATGGACGGAATTATGAAACATCAGCATGAAAAAAATACTGCTACTATGTGCGAATTTCCACAGAGAAAAGATCATCCGCCTTGACCGGGAGGGACCGGGACCTTTACTGCTACTATGTTAGTTTTTTAAAAAGTGCTATTTAAGCATTTTAAAAAATTGCAATTTATTTGATGATAACATTTATTTTGTAATGTAACGTATTTGTATTTTATGTATTTAATTTAAAATAATACTCAACATAATAATGTTTGCACAAAGTATACTCCAACATTACCTTCATGACGTACCATTTATAACCTTTCCCAGTTTTTTATTCATATGACCGTTGAAAATATTCATTTCAGAGCTCCACCAGGTACGCCATCGTCAGTGAATAGCGTCACACATTCATCTTTTCAAATTGATTGACAAAACCGCCGAAAGAGACGCAACTTTCCACACACTCAATCCAAAGCGTTACAATTCTGCCTAGCGCAGCAACTAATAGTAAAAGCCTCTTAGAAAGCAGATATATCAATGATTTTGAAACGTAACAAATTCCACTCGCTCGTCCATAGAGGGTTAACTCTGTACGCCTAAGTAAACAAGCTCTGGTTCGATCACAAACAGAAGGCTACGAAGCTAGAGCTAACCAACTTCTCCAAAAGTGTTCGCATTAGACTGGATATCATTTAACGGGTGCGCCAACCAACACCTCGCCGTTGTCAGCTCTGAAACTGTTATTGGACGACATTTCGCGCCAAGATTGTGACTGAAGTCAATTGTACCGGTAAACCTTCTTATTTATCGCATTTCAATCTCTATACCTGATGAAACTGCACTTCTTTCATTACACTGGAGACATTAATTGAGCGAGAACACATAGCTACTTGTAATTATAGCTGCGCATTTATAAACGTACTCCACAACAACCTTAAGTCGATAATGAAGCGAAACCTGGCACAAGTTCTATTAAAAAAGTACTCCTCCATCCACAAGAACTCACCTTTCCACCTCTACTGTCTAAGTAACATTAGAAAATATTTCATCATATTATTTGTGATGTCTACCTAGTTTATAGTATACACTGTACAATGCTTGGGAGGTAACAATAGAAATCAATTATACAATAGAAATCGCAGAAGTGATGGCGATGGAAAACTATATAATATTCGCTTAGACAAAATGCACGAAAGCCGACTAGGTACGCCCTAAGAACAGAGGAAAAGAGAGTTTTGAACTCAATAGATGTTTTTCAAGATGGAAAAGAGCCCTAAAAATGCGAGGAATAAATATACCGTGGCGATTTGTGGTTCCGCACCTTGGATCCGGAGAAAGGAAGAGGAGATGTGGATTTGGAGAAGAATTGAGATGGTAGAGAGGATGGATAGACATACAAAAAATTATAATATAAGTACGATGAAGAAGAAAGTAAGTTGGGAGAGGAAAGTCGGAAAGAGGGAAAGAATAAATACAAAAAAGAAAGGTGTGAGGAATGCTAAATGACTGGGGAAAGATAATAAAACTATCGCTATATTTAAGATGCCATGAATGGGGGTAGGAGCTATGCACATCCGTGGAGTGCAATTATCTGAGGTAATTGTGCAAATATCAAAAGTAAGAGACACCCAAATTCCCTATCTCCCTTCGCCCCTCTCCAGCTCACAGTAAACTGGGAAAGTTCTCCCAGAATGGTTTTCGCACCACCGACCGCATGTCGTGGAACTAGCCATGCGTACTTGTAAACAGCACTCTAAATCTTTCGCCAGATATCGACAACAGATTCCGACATATCTTTCTCCTCCAATCATTGTAGCCCCTCGCTATATTTCAAATAGACAGGTTTGGTGCGTCCGACGGAGGCGCACAGGATGGGGAAATAAATATAAAAAACGGAGTAACTCATCCCCAACGGCTGGCATAAAACATTATGGCATCTGCACCTGCCTGACCATTTCGTTATTTCTTCCAGTCGACACTTTTTTTTGTATTTTTAGAGAAATCGGCACTTTTAAACGTTTACCAAATCGAAGGGAAAAATAATCGGTTGGATAATTTCGTTGTGAAAGTCTCGATTAGTAAAATAATTATGAAAGCTTAATTTTTGCTGGCTAACAGAAAATCTCGTGTTTCAGTTTCTGCGTCATTTACTTTGGTTTGGAAAAAATATTTCCACAAAATTGGCTAACATATTTTTTTCTTTTCTTTTGTACCGCTACCCAGCTGGAAGTTCACGCTAGCCGCAAACATTCTCAGTCATTCCTGTTTTCGTCTTGGGGAAGATAACTGTTTCAATTGTTTTAGCACTTATTGAGGAAACAATCAAAACTATCCAAGTCAATTATTTAATGCCTTTTATCGGAGATTTTTTAACACCATTAGATACCTAAGTTGGGGGATTTTTGATTTTACATTTACCGGGTAATCATGCATTTATAGTACTATTGTATGAGTAAAATCGATTGAAATAGACTGATATTATTAATTACCAATACTGAAATGTATTAGATACTTATGAATTTCATGCTATCCATCATCAATCTGAACTGCGAGATGATAGAGAATACACTAGTGGACACATGTGCAATAACCTTTTTTTAATACCCTCGTCGTCACAATACACTCAAAAGAGGGAATCGCTTCTCTGTGCCTATCATGCTAGGATTACGAAGTCCAAAGATGCGTGACATTCATACATCAGGGGAGTTGGGCGAGTCACCTCCATTATGCCTTTTCCGAGAAAGCTTTGGCGTGTATATAGTTACGTAATTCAGTGCGATAGCTAAAAGCGTCCGAGGGCCACGCCCGGACTCGAATTCAGGACGTCACTATCCAACGCTGAATACGGAGGGCTACCACGACATAGAGAAAGAAAATATATGTATATCCCGTGGAAAATGATTCCGCAACAGGTATGTCAACATGTTCGTCAGCTAATAGCTCGCTCACAATTCCAATAACACAACCATCCTTCGAATATATTTTAGCTGATACCTCAGGTCATAAAGGGATTTCCTGGGATCGGTGTGAAACTCGGTAATCCAAACAGTATCTCAATAGTAAAGTCTGATTTTAGAGGGAGGGAGAGAGACAGAGAACGACAGAGAGTGAGAGATATAGGTTCTGAGAAACAGTACAATGCATTTCCTAGATTTACTTATTTGTCGCGTATCAAGAAGGCACATGCTAATGGGAAACTTAAACATCATTCAGCAGCAAACTACTTCTTGGGAGACAAAAATCTGTTCTTGTTTTTCTGTTGAAATTTGCGTGTAGTTCTCATTAGAGGCTTTTGTTGGAAAATTTTTACGGTACTTTGTTTGCACATGGATTTTCATACTCTATATGTCCCAGGACTACGGGAGGTCGGGTCGAAACGATAGCTATTTCAAGGAACGGCACACAATAGTCATGCGAGCGCAGTTGGGACTGACATGGATATTTCCGTAACCTACTCCATTAATTCCCATTGCAGAAAACTTGGAGTCGTGCACGATAAATGGTAATGATTTGTGTCGAGCATAATCCGAATGGAAATTATGTTCTGCAAATGGAAATGATTCACAGGAAACGGAGATGTTGGTATGGATGCCATTAACTCACAGAGATGGTGTTCGAAAATTACACTTGGTGGATGAAGAGAAGATGAATGCGATGCCGTATGTGCATAAATACCAGTAAGAATTTTAGCCAATTGTTAGATGTATAGGTAGAACTCAAAATCCTTAAAGGGGTCGGAGCGATTTTCGTTTTCGTACAGATTTACGTGAAACTTTTTCTTCCGCTCACTCATCAGTTATGCTACTTCGCTCTAGTAAGGCCACGCCTCGAATACGCCGCGAGCATTTGGAACTCAGATCATAAAGATTTAACCACAAAAATTAATAAAATACAAAGAAAAGCAGCACGATTCGTTAAAAACTGCTATGAGCGAACATAGAGTGTTCCACAACTTTTAGAGGGATTAAGGTGGGAGCCCCTAAAGACTCCGAGGCTACACAATAGGCTTAGCTTGCTTGAGAAATTCAAAACTGATGTGTTTCAGAGCGACACAGAGAATATTATCATGACACCAAGGCCTGACAGAAGTGATAAAATAATAAAGATACATTGCCAAACAGATAGGTACAATAACTCGCTCTTTCTGCGCACAATAAACAATTACAATAAAAACTGAGCTCCACTAAATACACTCCCATTATACACGTTTCCATTTCACCTCCAAAAACCTTATCCCTTACATCTTTAAATGGCTGGTGTCCTAACGCCCCCTGCCACACGCCCATGCGGCGGCTCGAAGGGAAGTATGTAGATGTTTATCAGATATAAGAACCTACGGATAATAGCGAAATAAACTGCAAGTTATCAACTTGGTTTCTTGGCAATTTAATAATATTTCAACACCTAGCCTTATGTAACTTGGCATATATTTCAAAATAATTCAATGACATAAGTACAAATTGTCTCTAAAAGCGAAAGCACACCTTTAGTGTTATTATAAATGGTTCCTCTTAAATATAAAGGTATTATGCCGAAAAAAACACGTACTTATACACAGCTTTCCCTTTCGTTTTGAATTCCGCGCCGTAAGCCCAAATTATAACAACGCTTTAATTGAGATAAAATTTTAAAATACTATTCTTGCACCATTTATATTACATGTATGTTTATTTCAAACGTGTGAACTGATATGCTAGAGTGAATTGTGTGATCCAAGAATTTTTTTCCGACATGCTTAAAAAGTTATTAAAATACGCACTCAACGACTCACGATTCGCGTTCCAACCACCTTAATAGGAACAATTTGTCGAAAAGAATACATTCTAAATGTAAAATGCTGAGAGAGAGAGAGCTGCTTTCATCTTGGTTCCACTCTTGCCTATAACGGGCGAATGTATAATCGACTTCTGATTCGAAAGACGACTTATATAACCGCTTTATTGCACAACATTTTCCCGAACATTTGCTCCAGTATTGCAATCATTATCTGAAATAATGAGTTTTATTCGTGCGTAAATCTATTTAGGAATGGGTTAGATTCGTGGGAGATTCCACCTTCCGGTAGAGGAAGAATATGTAGAATGCATTGCCAGTCCTTGTGATTTGCTTAAAATTTAATTTTTAGTTTCTACGAAAAGAATGCTGGTCGCCCGAATAATGACTACAATACCGTATGTAGACCGATAGATATGAACAGTTGAATCACGCATGAATTACGGTCACGGAGTGAGCATTTTTGAATTGTGAGTTTGAGTGAAATACGTTACGCAAGCTCTTCGTGAGATATCACAGCTGCCTACGGTCCATCGGTCGAGCGGCGGTAATGGGACGCTGATTATGGAGTCATCAGCCATGCCAAGAAGTTGATCCATTAAAATCGATCCAAGTATATCAATTTTGTGGAGCCAGAAGCAGTAATTTTTATAATTGAGTGATGAGGGAAGGAGGCGGAATGCTTGGTTGCGGCTCTAATCATATCGCATTATCAATGCAGGAAAAATCCACATCTCAAGACTACACGCTCTTTGCCGCAGGCGTTACTCGAACTCGCTGTCTTTGGTTAAACAGCAAGAGAGAGTTGAGCACCGGACTAACAGGATCACTAGCTGACTTATCCTCGTCTTAATAATTCTTTTGGCATTCTAACTTCTCCAGAACATATTTCTGAATCTCTTAAGCCACTGTACCAGCAGGGCTCTAGTCTCCATGTTTCCCAATGCAATAAAACGGTCATACATCAAGCCAACGAAAGTAGCTTCTCTGATGTAAGCCGAAACTGCTATGTAGTCTGTGTATTTCAAACGATTAGCACTAAAATAACTGGACTTCGC
Source organism: Ceriagrion tenellum (assembly GCA_963169105.1). Lineage (NCBI taxonomy): Eukaryota > Metazoa > Arthropoda > Insecta > Odonata > Coenagrionidae > Ceriagrion > Ceriagrion tenellum. Next base: position 55,284,058 of record OY720636.1, on the reverse strand, counting down.
GGCTTACCTAAGTGCCGTGTGGGATCAATTTTACGCGTTATAAATTATTTGTTTCCTACAAGAAATTTTGCATTTTTAATTAAAATAATGTGCAAATTGTGTAAAAATATCTATTATTCATTGCTGCATACTGTTTTGCGATAACAGTGGCCCATATGAACGTTCCATAATTTGTCTAGTCAGCATATAGTATGAGACACTTCGCACTTGGACCCGGCTTGGACCCGGAACTTCTTCTATGCATACATGCTTCGTACAATAATTCTTACTTTTAGTGCATGTTAAAAATTATCATCGTTTACCAGAAAAAATTAATAACTACAAAGAAAAGTATTCCAACGAAAGACAATAAAACTCCATTCCATAATGACAAAACTCGCATGAAACACGAAAGAGATAGACTGGGATCAAAATGACCCCTTTGCTACTAATGGGTAGATAGTAATGTACAGTAAAACAATTACTGCAACGTGGTTATCTTCACATTATATTTTCATATTAAAAAAATTAAAGTAGAGATATATACAAGAACTTGGATGATTTAGTGAGGTAATGTTGTTGTTCAAAATATAAATGGGTCAAAAATATCTCATCGGTGTTCTTGTGTTAAAAAAGGTAAAATTGAGATTGAGAATTATAAAATAAATTGATTACTCCTATCTTGCCTGCAAATGCAATTAGTGAAAGTCTTAATTATTATAGTTGCTCCAGAGATAGAAACTTGCGAACGACTGCTTGAAACTGATAAGATTTGAAAATTATCCGGGAAACGGCATATCCGGTTGCAGTATTCCTCTCATATTTCTTCTCGAGGAGAAAGACACGGATCCACGGCCTTCGGACGAACGATTACATAAGGAAATTTCACAATGGACGAAAATTGCACGTATTAGAGGATGCTACGGCCAATAAGTGGATCCTGTATTACCGCTTTGGCAAAATAATGCTTTTATTGGTTTTGTAAAAAAAAGTACATTTTTCCAGCCTCAGTTTTCAGAAAAAAGCTCTTAAAATACTCGTTTCACTAAAAAACATTTTAAAGTCCTTCTTCGGTTTTTTAAATAAAATGGCGAAAATGACATATACCTATATGGGAAATAATACGCTCATTATCTCAGAAAATTATACGTAAATACATCTTTAATAACCGGAGCAAATCACCTTGAAGGCAGCGTGATATTTGAGAAGTCTTCAGGCTCAATACCCTAATGTGGAAATTTGAAGTTCATTACTGCGTGACTGCCATTGTTTTGGAAGGTGTGGAGTATTCTACTTTTGAGTAAGTACAATGCTTCACACGGTCAATGGAGAGAAAGTACGGGTAAAGCTAGGAGAGGAATGAAAGTTGAAGTGCCGGTCTGGCAGAAAAGTCACAAACAAATTAATATTTAAAAAAAGCTGATTGCAAAGATCTTCTCGCAGTACTCTTTAAGAGCTTTCCAAATAAGGTAGAGGAGTTGAAGGAGAAGATGTAAAAAAAACTTCAACACCATGAAATATCAAAAAAATACATTCATTACTTCAAATACGTAGGGTTTCAGAAGTAACACATTCGGCAGAAGGTTACGTTTGCGGTTGGAATGACGGTTCCTTCCATCGCATTTACGTTATCGTTATTCAAAACGAAAACTACTCCAGAAAAGCAACGTTCATAGTAACTGTCTTAAAACGCCCCCATCAATTGTAACTAATGATCAATTGTAACTAGTGATCGAAATAAAAGCACCGGAAAAAATCTCAAGAATGACGACCACGTCCTCGCTCTCACCAGCGCAATAGAAAAATTACGATTACACGAGCACGCGCGTTATGAAGAACCGTGAGTTAGCAATATTACCATGATAATAATCATATATAAAAATTTTGAAAATGAGTATTTTCTTTTATTTTTTCATTCACGCCAAAATATAATTACAGTAATTTTCTGTGCTCAGGAATTAACAAAATTTTAAGTTTTACGTAGAATTGTACGACCGATTTCATCGAATCGATTACATCATCAGATACATATCATAGTTATGTCTCTGATCTATGGCCTATGGTACCTAATGATGTCGACTATTCGACGTAATCGGTCGTAGAAGAAATTTTCTACGTAAAACTTACAAAGTTTTGTTAATTCCTGAGCATTATGGAGAAGTTTTACGGAGTCAAGGCTGAAACTATTGAATTTGGTAATTTTTTTTACTTCAATATGATAATTTTCACGATGAATTTTGTACCATATTATTTTAATTTTTCGCGGGCTTCAAAATTCATGATTATTCATAGTATATAGCCAGCATTTAGCGTCCTTTAAATATTAATGAGACTCGTCACGACAGATAGAGGATTGAGTTGATCGCGTACATTTTTTCAGAACCCAAAGTGCACTTCAAAAACTCGTAAAATCAGTTGGCACGCTCTCGGCCGCTAGATGAGACCTCAAACGCGCCCGCAAAACCCGTTGCTTCGGAAACTCAAGTCGACGAAAATCATTCCGAGATAGAGAGACAGCGCCGTCCTTGACAGCGGGGCTCGGCTGGTGAGTAAGACCGTCCGCCGGCTAGGCTGTCCGCGGTGACCACGAAGCCCGCTTAACTTTTTTTCACGCCTCTTTTCCCCCGTCCCCGACGCCCGCTCACTCGCCACCTCATCGATAAGCAGGACCGGTCGCGGGACAGTCAACAACCCGACCCCACTCCCCCCACCCCCTACTCTCCCGCACCAATCACAAGAACAATCATTTTGATTGAGTGGATTTATTGCTTCATTTGGCGCTCGCTCCGCCGTTGGAGGTTTGAAGCGTTATTTAGGAGAGGGGCTCGTCACTGAGTCTTAACCAATCCAATTGCGCTCGAGTCGTCGCGATAATTTGCGACACGAGGTCGAGGTCGAGAAGGGCGTGCAGAAAAGATCGGGGAAGTAGAAGATGCACGGAAATGCTTGCAGAAGGTAGACGGAGAATTGCCGCTCTGTTTAAGTTTCACGTCCTAAAATAAATGGCGATTTTATTGAGCGAAATGAAATATCCTCAATCCTCTCTTGAATTAAACTCATTTTTCACGTCACATAAACATTTATGCTCTCAGTGGTGAAATTTTCACCCGCGCGGAACTCGAAACTGCCACCAACGGAATGGCAATCGAGTACACAACCACGCCACCACCAAGACCTGCCTCATAAGAGAGAATGATTAGTTATTTTTTTAATTTTATTTGAACGATTCCGGTTCCGTCAGGCAATGCCAGTCGAAGAAACATATTTTCAAAATTAGAACTCCATATTACTTAAATACACTCCATCAATACACTGACATTCTATGGATCAGAAGCATGAACCATTGGAAAAGCTGACCAGAAAAGACTAGAAGCCTTCCAAACCTGGTGCTGAAGAAGGATGCAGAAGATAAAATAGATGGACAAAATAAGAAATGATGAAGTGTACAGAAGAGTAGAAGAGGAGAGGACCATATGGAACACCATAGAAAAAAGAAGAACGAGATGGATTGGACACAACCTGAGACACAATGGGTACGTGAAGAACATGACTGAAGGTAAAATAGAGGGAAAAGTCCCTAGTGAAAGACCTATGAAGTTCATAGACCAATTAAAGAGAAAAGTACATAGGAAGAGATACCAGGAGTTAAGGGAGAAGGTAGAGGGCATTAGATAGAGAAGGGTGGAGGGCTGCAGTCAACCAATCTTAGGATTAAACAACTAATGAATGAGTTAAATGATTATTTCAATATCCGCCTTAAATCACGTAGATCAAGCTCATTATTTAACCAAAGCATGCATAAATATTCATTTGGATAATACAATGAGTGCATTGGTAACAGCACATCCAAGTGGTGAACTCCTTTTATACTATTTCAGCAACATTTAGTTTTATATTCACATACGTAATATCTCCATGTCTTTACCATTTTTATTAAATGATTTTGGAAGAATATGCCTCCTTATTGGCTGAAAACAATCGTAGTAGCAAGTAAAGGATATCGAGGATTTAAGTGTCGAAGGAAGTGAAAGTCGTTGAATACACAGCCATCCTCCTTCCCACTCCAACGCACGGGAGAGTCATCTGTATCTCCCTGGATAAACGTAAGCGAAATGGAGTGAGAATAGAGGTATCTCATAGATGTCTGCAGCAAACGTGCAAAAGGCAGGATTCGGAATGAGTGGGTCGGTAGAAGAAAATGGATATGGATGCTCCGGAAGTGGGCATGGGTGCAAGGAGTGTGATTAGATTTGTCCATGTGGAAAGAATGGATGAGAGCCGAATAAATAAACAGTTTTGTTGCTGTGTGAGGAAGCAATAGACCAAGTGAGCCATGGGAGAATGTAGTGGGAGAGACACTGAAGAGGAAATATTAGGAGCCTTTAGAATCGGACAGCGCGCATGAAGCAATGCATGATTGCAGTAGAAGAAAAAGAGGTGAGCAAGGATACGGTACCATGGATAAAATTATGAAAAGGGAGCCCATATGGTAGGCCTTACTGCAATAAAAAAGCTCTATGAGATTGTGTCTACCCCAAAAGGAAATGACGTGATGAGTATTCGTGTGTGTGTGTAAGCAAGAGAACAAAGGGTGCACATAGGGCGCGTCAATTGGGATAAGAAATGAGTTAGTTGAGTATATAATCATTAAATGTTAAAACGGAGACTCGATAAAGTTTTCTAGAGAAATATGAACTCAATCAAATTGTAAATATGTTGTCCCAACTATTGAGCTACGCGGCGGAATATCATAAAACTCAATACCAAGCTTCCATTCAATTTCCGCAGACATCTTCATTGCAACCTCACCTTTCAGTAGCAATCTTTGGAAACTAATATCATGAGGAAAGTAAACTTCAAGGTAGTAATCATGCTAATAAAATAATTACATAATTATTTTACACTTACACAGATATGGTAGTGAAAAAAAAGAGTAGCAATTTTCCTTGTTTTGAACCCTTACAACCGTTTTAACATTTTTAAACTTCTACATCACAGTGTAAAAAGGCGAAACAAATTGCTTTTAGCTCAAAAAACTCAAGGCAAGCGCATTTTTTCCCACTCAAATCCATCGGTACATGTAGTCTAACTGGGGGCTCTTAAAACATCCAATCCGAGGCGATGAACGCTAAGAAGATCAGTTTGCGGGAGGATTCGAAGCGGGGCAGAGTAACTTTGAAACCCATCCCTTTTCCGCTTATCGCCCTATGCGCGTTCCGTTTCTCCTCGTGAGAGCCAAGGGCAAATCCGGCAGAGTCGATGTGAACGCCTACACGGGGTGGGAAGGGACGAGAAAACCAGGAGAGGGTTTGCCCAGCGTGACAGTAAGTAGAAGTAAAGTGACTCCCCGCGGCTCATCATTATGTGGAAATTTCTCCGGAGGAAATATCATGAAGACCCCCAGACTAAATACTCCGAAGAGAGAGATCGGAGATGGATAGAGAGTGAGTGCGACAAGATCTACCCTTTAAATGTATCCCCGCCCGACCGGTTACAGGGAAGAAAAATTCAATCGTTTTATTTTATATTTTATTGCTCGAAAAACAGTTTATTATTATTTTTCCCCAATAGAACGTTTTCATCACAATCCTTCCGCAGGACTGTTTAAAGTCAATAAATACATATTGTGTAGTACTAAAGTTTCTCGCTCAACTTAGTAAATATTATGGTCACTAAATGTAATATATACGTTTTCACAGATTAATTGAACGTACGACCAGAATTGTCCAATAGGCGACATCATCAGGTGATTACGTGATTTCGCACGAGTGGCGTAACCGGTTTTGCCTTAAATGCATCGGTGACGGCACATATATTTTATTATCTATTTTTTTCTTTATAGAAATTCTCATTTAATTTCAAAAGTGTTCTCTGCACGTACTGACAAAATTGTACGGAAGCTTTGGCGATACATCAGCAGAACGAAAAAGATTGGAAGCAATGGAAATGTGAAGTTTAATAGCGTCTATGGTGAATATCGTAAGTTTCATCTAAGATCAAAGTGTTGAGCTATATGGCACCAAATAGCCTTGGTACTTGAAGCACCTACAATCTTTCACTTTATATTATCTAATTAATAAAATGATGGTTATCATTGGTTATAGGTCAAAAGAAAAAAAACACGAACTCAAGTGTAGGTTAGGAATCACATGTTATCAATCAGAATGATCCGGAAACGCCGGAAGTACAGCAAGTAGCAATTAAAGCACAGTGGTGCCACAAATGAAAAAGACGTAAAATAAAAGGTCAACAAGCGGTTTAAACCAAAAACCACATAATGAATTACAAGTAGCAGGAGCCCAAACATTACACATTCCAACATGTAATTTCACACACATTTCATCTAACAATTTATTTCTCGCATCTGTCATATTTTCGAGCGGTTGATCGGGAACTCTTTCTAAAAATCCTAGCGTGACATTATGTCGTTTTCAGCCGCTTATCGCCTTTATTAGGCACGGAAATCAGGAAATGACGGAAACACATTCCTCAAATCATCATGGCCATACGGTGAAGGTGAAGGCACGGTGAAGATCAAATTTTCATTCGTCGTTTCTCAGATTCAAATAGTATGAGAATTCGTGGTTGAGTTCTTGAACCGACCGCTACTCTTTAATCCTAATGCAATTTTTAGTCAATAATTATGAGATTGATATCAGAACGAGGATACGAAATTGATGAAGATATTTTTCGCAAATAAATTGTATCTTTATCCTCCTTCGACTCCACGTTGATAGTTCACCGTCCAGTATTTACATGCATATGCTCTACCTTGCAGATCTAAAAGTCAATACCTACTTAATGCACCTCATACTAATACTTCGGATTGGTAGTTAAGTACTTATTTTTAGATTAGTTGAACCAAACGATGACCATTTATCACAGTTTAGCAGGGACTGAAATGAGGAAAATGATGGAAATACATTTCTCAAGCCAGCATGACATTAGCAAAATTCAGATAAGATGGCTTTTCATAGATTTACCACGCACGAGACTTAGCGCCTGAATTCTCCGACCGATCGTCATCCTTTTAATCTAAATGCAACTTCATCCCGTTCCTATGAGTTCGAAAATAGTAGGAGCCGACGAAAGTGACGACGGTATTTTTGGAAATAAAATGTAGCTATATCCTCTATCAAAACAAATTGGACATTTCACTGTGTATAAAATTGCAAGCATATGCTCTCCTACACTGATACTGAAAGGAAAACTTATTTCACCTCCTCCCTGGGTATTTTCGGGTGGTTGTGAAGTATTTTTTCAAAGAGTCGTTTCACACGATGAACGTCATTGTACAGTTTGATGCATAGAAATTTACACAGCAACAGAGTGAGAGGAGGGGCTATATTTCTTTCTTCTGTTCATATATTCACGCCGTCATTTTTGCAAGTCCCTGTTTTACACGACGCAATATACACTGCGTATCCACCCACACATCAGACAGTGCCACGTGTAAAGCCTTAAGATTTCTTGAATCATACGTCGTCGTACATCTAGCAAATCATCGTGGTTTAGCAGTAACTGGAATCAGGAAAAATGTTGGGAATACACATTCCGACGTATATATCAACCGTGAGAGGGAGATGGAAAGCGGGCAAAATACAACAACTTTAACCTTTGTGGCGGTCACGATGTGGAGACGCTCGCGTGACGTTAATTGCACGCCAGTTCCCTCTCTTTCGATTCCGACATACACACGAGGGATGGGACTTGTATGACGGCTTATATCCCATCAAATGAATCCATTTTTACGTGGGAAGCGTTTTAGCTGCGATAACTTGAAATCCAGTTTTATTCTCCCCGGAGCAAAGTTACGATGCGTTTCCCTTTGGATGTCACGATATGCAATCGGGAATGAGTGACACGAAATGCTCTTTACCGCACGAATTAATATTACTCTTCCTACTTCTGGACGTACTTTTGTAACCAACGGTGAGAACTCAATTACTGGCCAAAATTCGAAAGGAATGGAAACTTAAACTATGGCACTTTGTTTGAATACATCAATCAATTGAATATTCTTTGCACTTATCCAGCGATTTATTTCAAACTAGCTAAATATTCTAGAAAATTATTCAAATATTTCTACTTGGTAATTACCATTCCCTGATCCCAAATCTTTTTTTAGTTTTCTAACCCAAAGTTTTATTTCCTCCGTTTATATGTTTTAATACATATATTTCGTAACGTTATTAGTCATGTTTTTTTATTGATATTCAATCCAATGAAAGGGAAGATAACGAAACATAAATACTATTTGAGTCAAGGCTGATGAAAAATTTTAATCGTTCAAACATCTGCATTAGTGTTCCTGCCCAGTGAACTACGTTGAATTTCACTCGATAAGCACATAATCTGGAAATATTTAAGATTCAATCATGGAGTTCAAAACGTGGTTACATGGTTCTATAGATTCTTCGCATAATCACCAATTGATCCAATAATGCACTGGATCTGTTGGGCAACGTTTCCTTTTTATATCAGTGATAGTCGTGATCGTAAATGGTTTCCTCTCGTAACACAGGTCAGAGTATTTTCTTGAAGCAAAGTCAGAATATTAGCAGGAGAATGCATGGCATCTACGGCAGTCGTATTACTGTAAAGCCATAATTACTGTGTTCCGTTCTCTTCACGGGAATGTACACTATATTAGTTAGATTTCGATAATTGGATTTATATCTACATCTACATACTACCCTGCGAGCTGGCACATGGGCGTATGACTGTGGGTGTTAGGACACCAGCCGTGTAAAGATGTAAGGGATAAGGTTTTGGAAGGAGAAATGGTGACGTGTATCATGGGAGTGTATTAAGTGGAGCTCAGTTTTTATTGTGATCGCATATTGTACTGCATCTGAAGATTTTTTTACTCCACCCACAGTGTATGTATGGCATTTTTGTGATGACTTTTGCAGGAAGTGAACTGCTGTGCATTTGTTGATATTAAATTCTAACCCCCACTTCTGGCACCACGAATGAACGTTGTCAAGGTCCGATGACAGAGCTTAAAAGTCTGCGTCTTCGCTCATTTCACGGTAGATAACTGTATTGTCTGCAAATAATCTTAATTTACTGCTAACTCGAGAACTTAGCTTATTAATATAAATAATGAATAAAAGAGGGCCGATCACGCTTCTTCGATGAACACCCGATGTGACTCCAACCATATCAGAGCTAACACCATCAATAACTACTTTTTGTTTTCGATCACTGAGAATGTCCCTTATCCAATTCACTGTTTTTGTTATATAGGTGGTGTTCATGGATTAGTTATATTGTCTTAGCATTCATTGGGCTAATGGGTTAGAACATAAGTAAGCACCTTAATCACTAAAGCAACAATTACGTATATTTTAATACGAGGTCATCATCAAATCGTCGTGCATCGTTTTGTCATTTTTTTATGGAAACCTCCTCGTGATCAACGATCTCTGACGGAGTTCACGCGCAAGAAGTGCAAATAGGCAACTTTTGACGGTAAAGTGCGTCTCAATTGTGCTGAAATCGGCATGTCGTTCGACGCTCAGCAATTTTTCAATTCTCCCAACTCCCCTCGCTCTTCTGGTTCAGTGTATTGTGCACCAAAGCGTCTCGACCTTGTTGCAACGAGGGAAGAGCCGGGGAGTCGCCTGTTTACGACGACGGAGATGTCTCCCCGGAAGTCAAAATGCCGTCCTTCAAACCCCAGGAAGAGTAACGCGTCGGCGCGTGCACGATCTTCTGGGAGGCAGCGCATGAACTCGACAGGCACATCACCGCCGAATACTAATGCGACTGGGGATTAGAAAGGTGCACGCTGGCGCTCGCGAGGCGAATGGTGCACGCTTTAACAGTCTGATTTCGGTGACAACCATATGAAGATGAATAAAATATGTGGAATCATAAGGTATGATATCACTTAGCCATCGACATAATCAAGAATCGCATTGTAGATCGAATACAGCAGAGAGTAGAGCAAGTTATATGAAATTTTTTACGATAAGCAGAGTAGTGTTACTGAATTGTTGAGGGAATAAGGATGGGAACTTCTATCTGATTGAGGGGAAAAATATAGATAAAATCTTTTACGAAAGTTTAATGTACACTACTTTTTCCAGAAGCTGAATATATTCTGCCAGAGCCAAACTATTATGGCAGAAATGATCACAGGTATAAATCAAGTAAATAGACTTCGGAGCCGATAGATTTAGAATGCCATTTTTTCCACGTACAATATGGGACCGTAATAGTTTGCGATATATAAGTTCTAGAATACTTTGATTTTCACTAGGTAAAGTAGGTTTTGCACTTGTACTAAATATTTTAAAATCATTATTGGCAACTCATCCCGCGAGCAATTTCCGGCGTGATATAGCTGTTTTATGATTTAGTACCTTGTATTACTATTCATTAGTCGCAGGAATGATACTAACCAGTAGTAGTAAATAGTATACTGCATGGTAGCATGTTCTTTTACGTAGCACTATCCGAGTTTCTGCTCTGACCGCGCACTGTTATCCTGACTGCTTTTGGCCTGCGCCTGGCACCCGCTCCAGCGTACGCGGTTCAGATTTCAACTGGGATGAGTGTGCCTGGTGTGGAATCAGCCCCTGCCACACACCCTAGTGGTGGCTTTCACGGTATTTCGTTGATGTAGATCTCCCTGTAGGCGTCATTTTGAGTGAATCAGTGATACACACTTTATTCATTGATAAACACGCGTAACTGCAATGGGCTCGTCCGAGCATTAGAGAGCTGAAGACTTTAGCCACTGTTACCGTTATGCTGGACTCATAGCTGTCAAGACTTTGCGTCAACTTTGCTAAATATTACCCAAATTTTTTGAGAAAATGCTCTTGCGCACAATTTTGTTTTTGAGAACCAAATATATGAAGGACCCAGGAACTGACACTAAACTCACCCATAATTTCATGTTCAGTTACAAGGCGGTTACGGCTTGTTTTTTCACAGACAGCATTTAAACTCGTTTCTTAAGACCTTTTAACAGTTATTTCTCCAAAATATACTCGATGTATTGGTATTTTGCTGAAATGCTACGGTAATTCATCGAAGCATGTGTAAAACGAACATATAAATCCTTCGCACATCAACTGCGAAATTGACGGACAACTTTCATATCTTGTTGGGTCGCTGGCTTATTTAATCATTTGCAGTAGAATACATACGTTGTCCTCGTGTGGCATGGCTCCTTCTAATAAAACAGGAATCACAATGTCGGGGCAAAAATTAGGTAGACTTCTCTCTAGATTCCGATTATAAACTAACTGGTATTACAGCAAAAATTGAGTTGTATCAAACTTAAGCCAATAAAATTATTTTTGTACTCACTATTCACACCAATTATTTTTAGAATACGCCTTTCCTTATTTTATCACGTTGAAAATAAAAAAGTGCCAGGTATTCGATGTTTTCTACTGGACCGCTCATTTGGCATTTCATAAAGGAAAATTTGACGTTCGACCCTACTGAAATTTGCAGAAATATACAGCGCATAAAATTTAAAAAAATGCAATGAATTAATTTGAATTTTCTCCATCGGCTATTAAATGGTAAAAACAGCCGCAAATTAGTAGTCTCTTTCGCACGCAATGGTGGAAACGCTCAGCTCGGGACGCGGCGTTCACCAAAGCCCCTAATGATTTCAACGTCCGTCACGTACTCTTTGCATCGCGTTGTTTATCCTCTTGCTATTCCCTGTAGTCTTTCGGTCACGAGAAATGCCTGGGCTTCCCGCGATTCCCAGCAGTCAATCGAATTCCTCCGCTGATGCTAAATGATTCTCTGCGGAAACGCGAAAAGTTAGGCTTCACACCTTATCATGGTTGCTGGGCAATTGCTTCGATTTGAGAAAGTAGTACGATAGTCAATTTTCGCACAAATTGACTTTTGGCACCATGCAATTAGTTACACTCAAGAAACAAAGACTTCGTTCTTGGTGGCTTCGTTCAGAACATTTTTCATCATCATCATCATCATCATTAGGTGGTTTCTCCCACGGCTTAAGGTAGTTTGAGCAAAATAGTTCCCTAGTCATAATGGAGACCATATTCGAATTAAGACTTCGTTCTTGGTGGCTTCGTTCAGAACATTTTTCACCATTATCATCATCATTATGTGGTTTCTCTCTCGGCTTAAGGTAGTTCCCTAGTCATAATGGAGACCATATTCGAATTATTCTTTTTAATTTAAGCAGCTGTAATAAATAATGTATTTGTAGTGAAATAATTTACTTTACACGACTGAAATTCTAGGTAATCAATTAAAAATATCCACATAAGATTTGACTCATTTGTTTCACGCGGTACGCTCAATACTCCTTCACAACAGAGAATTTTTGCGATTCTGAAAAAAATACTGCGGTGACAATATGATTTATTTTCAAAGTATTCGAGAAAACGTACAAACTATACCCTGTTAATTTTTGTCGAGAGCTAGGAGAAAGGCACATTTTTTTCAAACAAGGTCTCTCTGGAGAGCGTATTCTACCATTTCCTATGTAAAGGGCTGGTATGATATATGTCCAAAATCTCGGAAAGTAGTTCGGTAATGGGCTGATATTTTGGTATCTTTGGAAAAGTGAGTTATTTTTCTTGAAAATGAGACCAAATTCCTTGATTTCTAGGTGAAATGATATTTTGCTGAAACTAAATTAAATAATTTCCGCAGACTTAGAACGATTTAGGGAAATAACTTATGGACGTAGTCGAGTCGATACTGCATTTCTGTCTCATCAGCGGAAATCCGGAAATCGCATTCGACTTTCGAATCCGATTTCCGGATTCTTCAAAATCCCTGTAATGATAAAAGTTGGTTATTTCAGGGACATATTTATTCCTTCACCTCTAAAAGCCATAGTGAGAATAAACTGAACAGAACTGAATGAATCATTTGGAGCGCACTAAGTCCATCTCCTTCATCTCTGCCAAGGAACTTTAAAGGATCATACGGACTTTACAGCTTTAAGCAGGCAATTTCAAAAAAATATAAATAGATGAATATTAATATTATCAAGAATCTTTTTTTAACTGATATTGAAATTAAAGTTTCCAAATAGGCAGGCGCACTGACGCTAGATTCAAAAACCTTTGAAACACAATGAAGTTAGAATGAAATTATTATAATATTAAGCGCCATGAACATTAAATTATCGCGCGTGATATATACGGTACACGTAAATAACCATGGCGCAAGTGAAAAATATTCAATGGTGCATTGAAAACGGTTTCATAGAGACCCGCCAGAACAATCAAGATTCGCAATCATTTGACAGCAGTCGCCTTGGGTTTCATTTCCCAAGGTGACGAAGAATAATTCATTTGCATTTGATCAGAATCATTTTGACACAACAATTGTTAATATCCAGTTGATTTCCTCTCACGACCTCTATTTATTGATATTATTTTATTTTCTAAAAATTTTGGCTAACCATTGACGAATTACTGTATTCCTCTGTTGGCACAACTTTGCGTATTAATAGTGCTACCTCAGCGCTATATTAGGATTAATTAAACATGTTATACAAAAATCCAACCAGATTTCCATGAAATTTACATATGTAAGTTTATAAAGCTAAAAAAATAAGTTAATTTAATGTTTTCGTACATGTTTTTGTTTTGTTTAAGTTCAAAAACATGCATATACTTTTTGTAAATATATTTATCAAACTTTATTAATTAAAATAAAAGTAAACCTTGTGTAAATCTGATCAAAATGTAGTAATACCACGAAATATCAATCCTAATATAGCCTTGAGAGATAACAGTAAATAAGCACAATGTCAGCCAAAGAGGAATGCAATGATTCATTATTGATTGCACCAATATCTCCAGAAATATATGAAAAAAATTACAATTTTATATTGAGTTAATTCTTTGATAGCAATAACTTACCCTCTTTTCTGGAGTGTAAGTATTAAACTGAATCTATTATTCATGAATTAAAACAATGTCTCTCTATCCCTAACTTCAGCTTAAGTATCAAACGGTAGCACTGAGGCTGCATGGATTTCCACCCCGTTTTGCGGAAGCGGATGGCATTCTGTTCGCCAACTTCGTGTCTCGATACAGAGAATAATAATTTCCCTACCCCGCGTCCTTGGATAGGCCGACGTGGCAGAGCATGCGCAGGCTCCTCGGAGCTCGTGGGAGGGCATTACGGCCGTCTTCTCAGGCGCCGCCGCGCCGCCGCTGCTCGGCGCAGTCTCGTGTCGAAACTTCAGCCAGGAAAGAATACGTGGAGCGCAAAATAATCCTTATGCCAGCAATAAGTTCTCACCCTCATGAAGTAATTTTTACTCACTTTTTGGAAGATAAGAAAGAAAAAATCGTTTGCGTTTAGTCTGTTTTTCATAGGGTTCGATGAAGCAATTTACTCGATGTGATCTTTTGCCGAATTGTTCGCATCATACTTTCAAAAAAGTCAACACAGCAATTTCGGAATTTGCTATGTACTGCGTAACTATCTCAAAATGAGCAAAAAAAGAGAAGGAACTAAAACTGAGATGTTGGATTTAAATAGAAAATTTGTGTTGAATTCATAATATCCAGGATTCGCTGTGCTGTGGTGTTGAAATTACTATAATATCAGAATAATGTTTGATTAACTAGACTCTTCAACCAAAGCTCATATTGTAGACGGTAGCGATCAGCAACTGTCAGAATAGGCGCAACGATAATTCTTCCGCAGCTTTCTGGGAATATTTATTATGTAATAAGGATATTTTATGCCTAGGGTTTAAGATTGGGATGTCAAAAGCTGAGTACCAAACATTTTCTAACCCAAAACACAGTCCCTAAGCTTTGGACCACTTCACATCGGTCAAACGCAAAATTATATCCCCGAGTAAAACACATAATCAAGATTAGACACTAATAATCTGACGCATCTTTTCGTTGAAACACGCAGTTGAAATTTGTCCTTTAAAAATAGCAAAGAAATTCTTTGATATCCATTTAAGTGGTGGCATAATTACCATTTTGATACCAATAATTTTACCAATGCATGAAATCACCAGTCGTCAAAATCCTTATTAATTATAAGCAATTTCATAAGTAATTATCAAAAGCTTTCTCATCTTTATTAATTAGTTTTATTTATTTGTGATGAATCGAGTTAAATTCTTATAAATTCTTGCTCTTTTCAGCAAAGAAACTTTCAATACATTTTATTATTGGTACCAATTTAACTGACGAAGATGTCGATACACATTCGAATTTATCACGTAGACGACTCACAAATGATGTCGCTTTTGAGTAAACGTCTGTTGAACGCGTATGAACTTATTATCATCAATTGATGGCGGTTTAACGGATAAACTCCGTTTCCCTTGCTTGGGAAGAGATGGGAAACGTTTTAGAAATGTTTAGTCTAGAGTGTTCAGTTTAGAGGTTTACAGTTAAGCGGAAGACAAGGAAATGAAAAAATCCGCCTCCTCCCGTTTTATCCATCGGCAGCTAAGCTCCTCAAGCCTCACCTCTTGGGCTTGCATCGGTGACCTTCGCTGGTGGTCGAACACCTCAGTCCGTTTCCCAAACTGAGACACAAACAGGTGTGCCTCGAACCAAAACAATCGCTCAAGCGACCCGAGTTTCACAATTGCGAATTTACGAAACGAAATGTGCGAAGCAAGCGGTTATACTCGATGGATGCGTCACGTTTGATATCCCATTCGGGAAGGCCTAAAAATTCTTGAACCTCGACGGTTGCCAAGTTATGACATCACGCCCTCGGAAAACCTCATATTTCATGCCGCATTCGGCATTAATTCGATTGATTCGAAGTTTAAACGTCAAAGTTTCGTAATTTCGAAGGTTGAACGAGGGATTCCCAAGCTATTTATTCAAATTAAACCTGCTATTACAATGTATTTAATATAAAATGGATTAAGCTCTAGGTAAATAATATTTTTCAATTTAGTATAAGTATCATTTACGTGGAAAACTGTGAATAAAAAATGTAAAATCCCGAAATATTGGGATCAATAAAATATAAGTATTTTGATACCTCTGACAGCCACTCAAATTTCAATATTTGAAGTTCGTTTAAGAGAACGAGGAAGCTTGCTTATCACTTGACGGGTCAGCTTAATATGGCATACATTAAGAAACGAAAGGCTATTACCTAACTGATTATCCGTTTAGTCATTAAATTTACAAGAAGAAAAGTTGCACTTAAAATAATTTGGTAAAAATTATGTAAAATTTGGCTTTTGAGCTCAATGCTAAAAATATTTTATTGAATAATAATAAACTCTTATTCCTTTTTTTTCATATCTTGTGACTAAGTGCTCTCTGTACTACGATCTTTTCTTGTATAAAATTTGATTTCTTCCCCTCATGCATGCTAGCGGAAGTTCGTGATGTCATCCTATTAGGATTCTTTTCATTTTAGGAACGCGGCAGTGATCCCTTCGGTTCTAACAACTTCGTAGGATTCCATAGCCACTATGAAAATCAGTTCAGGCATGGTCATTTCAATTTCGTTTTTTCCTTTAATCTATGCTGCTCCGAAGACTTGATTCCACAAACAGCGCTACAATAAGATTGCAATTTGCATTAAAATAGTGAAAATACTAAACCTTCTATTTAAGAGTCTTAAGAAACTTTTCTTGACTGTGAGAGGCGAAACCATTACTAAATTCAAACTTTTTAAAAATGGTCATGAAGTCTTGCTTTCTTTGGTGACATGCGCTAGCTATTGAAAATAAAAAAGCACAGTTTTCTATTACTGTTCCAGGAACTCTTATTGAACATATTTACATAGGCATGGAGGCAGAATTCAGCGCCATATCTATGGAATTGGCGCATTTTGACTTCATTTATCGTAGTAATTAGTTAGTTGCTCGAAGAATAAGTAAAATAAGTGGAGAGGGAAGACTTTTTGTGAATTAATTCCTGTGCGAGAAACACTGGTTATCAAAATTTTTTTTAAGTTTAACTTTCCTTCTTGTCAATTTAACGACTTTACGGATAGTCAGTAAGGTACTAATCTTTTGTTCCTTATTTCATGTCTCATTAAGCAGATACGTTGAGAGATAAGCACGCTAATGTCCTTGTTCTCGTAAAAGAATTTCAAATATTCAAATTGAGTGGATGTCAGAGATATCAAAATACTTATTTTTTGTTCGTATCTAATATTTCTGGATTTTACGCTTCGTATTCCTAGTTTCCCACGTAAACGATACTTAAACTAAATAGAAAAATATTGTTTACCTACCAAGAAATTAGCCCATTCTTATGTTAAATACAATGTAATTTCAGGTTGAATTTGAGGATAAACTGCGTGGCAGGGCGAAGTATCATTCTTCATTCAAAATGTAGGATACATTTTATTAAAATCAATAAGAATATCAATTAAATGACATCACTGTCATTTTAAGTTAGCATCACCTCAAGAGGACAGAATTCCTGGCAGAGCGGATACGAGTCTTGATTTTGGCTGTAGACCGCATACGACATGAGCACAATCTTCCTCGCGCACTTCACCTCCTTTGAAAAACGATGTAGAGAGAGATTCAGTTTCCACTTCATTACTTTTCACGTAGCCACAAAATAATTCTCTAAGTCTTCCCCATTCCCACCACCATTGCCCACCATCATCAGCCTCTCCAATTGCTCTGCCGTCTACACCGCTGCATTTTATATCCATTTCCTGTATAACGTAAGGAATGAAAAATGTTATAAGGTTTCTCAATGAGCAAACATTGAAGAAAACTCTAGGGCACGTCCGTCAACGTGAAGTTTCAACTGATAAACGCGGAAACAATCCATCGGCTTTCCGGTATTCAAGAATGTAAACAAGCCATTCCTAGTATATAACCCCGTGTTATTTTAAGCATGCAGAACAGGGAGCGAATAAGAGCCGCCGGCGATATCAGAATGATTACTCACTCTAACATATGTGAGCCAGAGATGTTGCAATGGAATCAAAGAATGCGCTTCTACATTGTTTCAATCGCTGCCACAGGCGGAGAGCAAATCGCTACGTAAACACAGAAGTCAGTAGTTCATCAGTCAACGTAAACAACGTCCATTGAAGGAAACTTCCGCTCTTAGCAGTTTCCGAAGTAGAGCAAGTTGTAAATTTTAAATAAAATTTTCTTTATATCCCTCCTCTCCTTCAGGGCGTGACATTACCTGTCTACAAAAAAATGGAGAATGTTCATGGCCGGCAGGGGTTACTTGGAGACTCCGTTTTGAACAATTTAAAATGGCCATCCACGCAAACTGCTATCTATCAAAAGATTCTGTCTCAATTAGCATCGTCGCACCATCGTTTGAAGACGGGAGCGTTAAAATTAGCTTAAAAATCATTTCACGTCCTAGATTAGCTCTTAGATTCGCAGTCATACCAGTCAATTTCACTATTTTCCATCACTGAGTTTACACTGTATGTCATTTTTCACATTATTATTATGATTCATTAATCTGTGTTATATCATGAACATATTTTCAATGCGAGCCGTTTGTAAATGGAATACATTTTATGCATCGGGTAATAATGTTATTCTACCACCGCCATTTCTTCTTGCCTGAGCCAAGCTCAAGAAAGGCACAAAAATCAATCAGACATTAAAATGTCACCTTATGTGCAACAAAAACAATTAAAAGTCATTAAAAAGGAAGTAAAATTTCAGTATCCTTACATCCGTATTTAAAATTTGTCTTTACGTTAGACGGCATTCTACAATTTCACCAGACTTTACCACACAAAAAAATCTTTTCCATTTGTTCTGTAACAATTACAACCATATAATATTTCTTCAGAACAGACTGCTTTCTTTGCTCTTGGTCGAAGCACTTGGTCTTATTTAATTTCGGTATCTGTTGCATCATTTATTTTTACAGCTATACTTTGATATAACCGCTCGCATCGCAATTTCCGACTGCTTCCCAACTCAAAACCAACCTCGAGGAAAACTACCAAGAGTCGATAAGTATACATACATCAATGTTGATATTATTATCATAACTTTTTTAAACCGTGAATGTTATTTTGAAGATGAAATCCTTCCTTGGATATATCCTGATTGCTCAAGAGACTATCATTCAAAGCCTAGATGTACCATTGCGTGACACAAGCCACTCTTAAAGCGATTTATTGAAAAAATACCCATTACAAGCGTCGTATATTAATACTTTCTGGATGGTGCGGACATTTCCTTGCATATCCGTGGTGCTTCCCATTTATTTAATAGCCAGCCATCGCCTTTGATTAGCAGATATAGCTGTACGTTTAATTCGTTGTCTCGGGCGTGACTTCATGGAATCGACTTAACATAATGAAAAGTAAAGAAAACCAGAAAAAGAAGAATCACCAGATGATGACGTGCCACGTCGAAACCTAGGTCGTACAATAAATATTTATGTGGAATTACAAAGTTTTCTTTACTTTTCATTATAACTGTACGTTAATTAAAAGAACCCATAATTAACTCTGATTAGTTGATTTGCTCCCTTATGTTTGTTTCTTAATCTGCAACATAGCACTAACACCATGTTTTACATGATCCCTGCATGACTTTTGTATCTCATTTACGTAGTTGCGTTTTGCATTAATTCAATAGTTTCTGTAGCATTGGTTGCATACCTATAGTCTAGTGCATGTTGGTGAAAGTTACTTTTATACTATAGTGCATGTTGGTGATAAATCATCCCCTGCCAAACACCCTTAAGGTTGCACGCAGGGTAATATGTGAGTAAATGAAATTATTCCCCGAGAGACTATCGATATATATATATATATATATATATATATATGTACAAGAATGAAATGTCAATATTTTAATTTGCTGATATTGATGAAGTTGATAGACACGGCCGTTACTTTGAGGAATTCCAACGTTCGAAGGGGAACTTGATAATTATTACTTACAAATCCACTTTCAAATACATTTATATCGACTACTTTTGCTACACGCTAGCAAAATCAGGAATGTATTCCGAGGACTAAGGCTTCTTCCCAAAATATCTCATTCCTGACGACGCTAGGACTTATAAGATAAACTAGTTGAAATAAATATATCTTAAAGAGTTGATTTCTAAGTTTCAATATCTTATTTCATCCTCAAATTGCTGATATTGGCTCTCCATCCCTTGCCTACAGTTGCTTATCTAACGAAAAATATGAAGGAAAAACACATGTGAACTATCCACCACTCTCCGTGAGTTTTATGACATTTTTCCGACACTGAACATATGAATGCGCAAGATAGAGAACCCCGAAGTGCTATGTAGGGAGACCAATTGAAATAGTTGGGACATGGCGGTTAAAGTCCACTTGCCCATCCGCTATTTTCCCTCGTGACATCTGTCATTTGCATCCGAAAAAACTTTCGCGGAGAAGAATGGCTGTGACAGCTAGTTTCGTGACTCGGTCAACCAAGTTCCTCCCATAGGCGTCTCGCACTTGAAAACAATACGATTCGCGAGAGGGCGCCGCAGTCTCTTTCCTAATGGTGAGTGCTTTCATGCCTCTTGTCCCTGTGACACGAATGACTTTACTTAAATAAAAACTATCGTTATAAAAGTTTACGGCGTCAGAGGGCGAGCAATGTTATTCAATGTCAAGGCAAAATGCTGGGTAAACCGGCGGGCTCGGATGAAAGGCATGCGCAGGATGTGAGTCATTTGCCAAAGAGGGAACAAAAGAAGATAACGAGGCCGTTATCTAGACACTCGAGAATACGATCGGATTAATCGCAATACTAGGAATGTGATAGTGGTCACGGAGCACTTTTTGTTAATTCATACCCTCACGAGTGACACTGGTTACCACATTGTTTCAAGTGCAACTTTCCTTCTAATAAATTTAACGACTTTACGGATAATAAATTAGTTAATAGCCTTTCATTCCTTATTTTCGGTCGTATTTAACTGTTTCGTCGAGAGATAAGTGAACTGATGTCTTTGTTCTCTTAAAAGAACTTCAAATATTCAAATGTGAGTGGTTGTCAGAAGTATCAAAATATATTTAAGGATTCTAAAAATATGTTTCATTTATCTATTTTTCCAACAATAAAATGACCTTTTCTCAACCATGACCTAGGTTGAGAAAATCTCATGTAACCCTGAAACCATGGAAAAATCGATGGTCGACGGTAATGTCCGATTAAAGTCTCAATTATGAACTTTTTTAGGAAGTTTTTGTCATATCAGCCTTTGACGTGTCGCAGGTAGCAGTATAGAAAAGGAAAAAGAAGAGAGGCTCAATAAGTGATTACACTACTTAATCGCAATGCTGTTATCAAGTAATTTTTCGCGATCTATACGCTTATATATTGCGATATAACAACAACCTAATTGGGTTTTTTATTGTACAAATATAAAAGCCACAGAATAGTAGCAAAGTAGCTTTATTTGGACACTGACCATAGTCTTTAAAAACATCACGAGATGATTTCAGCTGATTATCTGACAAAGGGTAGAATTTTTTTTAGAAAACCTCAGTCCGAATGGCGCCCGGAAGAGGACTATGATGGATGCCTTGTGAAATGAATGTGCAAGAAAATGTCCTATGTGGTTTCCAAGATGCATTGGGATTGCCAAAAATTTCCTTTTAACAATGATTATATTCAGGGGGTCAAATTTAAGTTGCTGGACTTGGTGATCGCGGAGTAAGTCCTTGCAATCTTGGGGTCGCTAGTTCGAGTCCTGCCCTATTCATGGCATTGATGTATTGTACTTACCTTAACTTAACTACCACATCTTGATTTAAAAAGCCTGATGGAATGACAATGAGACGTAAAAAGCATATGAACAAATTATCAGCTTCCCACTAAACGTCCATCGGTGATCGTAGCTAGGAAAAGTACGTATTAGTTCCCAAAACATATTTCTTCGCTATACTAGAATACATTTCCTAAAAGAGATGTCGTAGGTTAAAAAAATACAGAGTAACTGATACCCTGTCGTACTGACAAGAGTGACTTCAAGGGACTTCAAATTTCATTCTAAGAGAATAATTTAAACTCCAAGCTGAGCAGCCATTTCTTCTCATTTTCTCAACAAGCGCAGAAAAAATGTTTACGTACAACGCAAACAAATGGCTAAAATTAGTCTTGAAAATGACCGTATTGAAGGAGCACTCCATTTCGCTGCGTGTCTGTTCCTTTGTCTCCCTCGACCGCTAAATGAGCCGTCCTTCTCGAATGTCGACACAACTCCCGAGCAAAAAACACAATTTACCACCACCACCACCACCGCGCGCTGACCGAAAAGTCCGCTGCGCTCTCGGCCGGAACGTCCAATGAGAGGCGATTGAACCCTTGACGTCATATTCGACGGCTCGTGACGCAAGCGTTAGTCTTTGTATCGTAGGGTTGACTGGCGAAGTGGTGATGGTGACGTAATGGCCAAAGGAGAGCAAGAACCTTGGAGGAAGGAGTAGGGAAGGTTACCTCTTTTCGTCGTCTCAGTTATAGTCTTCGTTTGAGTGATTTTGTGTGCTCTGCGACCATCGGCGACCACATTAGTAGAAAAGAAATAAAACAAGTACCCGCTGTAGAAGTTTTTGCAAATTCCGAAGCGCACTCCGCGAAGGGTATGGCTTAAGGTAGTTTGAGCGTGATAGTTTCCTAGCTATAATAGAGACTTTATTCGAATTTTTAATTTCAGCAGCTGTAGGACACATACATTAAATATTACACTACTAATGTTGCAATAATATAGTTTTATATGACAGAAATTGTAAGTAATTAAATGAAAATATCTAAATAAGTCTTTTACATGACTATTTTATTTCGCTCGGTACGTTGGAAACTCCTTGAGAGCGGATTTTTTGTGATCCCGAAAAATTTACTGCGGTGACAATATGATTAATTTTCAAAAATAGTTGAGAAAACATACAAGCTACACACAGTTAATTTTTCGATGAGAATTAGGTGTTAGAAATTCCTCAGCTTTTAAATAACCTCTCTCTGGAGTACATACACGTATCATTTTTCATGTAAAAGGGCTGGTACTTTTTGGCAAATATCTCGGAAAATAATATGGTATGGTATTGAATTTTTTATGTCTTTGGAAGAAGAGGTATTTTTCATTAAAATGAGATCAAATTCATTGATTTCTAGGTGAAATGATATTTTGTTCAAACTTCCTTTTATGCAAATTTCGATTCGTAAGATTCGCTCAAAGAAGTCAATTATTTAATAAATTTTTACCTTAAAAAATCAATTGTGTGCATTCCTCCTTTTGCTTATTTCGATTATGATTCGCCACAATTATATGCGGGGTACTATGTTTCTGCGTCAAAGCAAAGTGCTGTAATTTAGATCAGATGAAATACACATGATCAGGAGAATCAGGAGTTATAGTCAGGGGCCCATAGGAGATCCATGGAACAGCCGAACTCTATCGTATTTCCTCGAATTTTTCTTTTGAGTGATTTTCGACTACTTTTCAAGAAGAAAAGGGGTTAGCAAAAGTAAACGTCTCCCAATTTTTCGCTGCATCGAAAACTTTACTGGCGCATTTCCCTTGGTAAATGAATGTCAAAAGCAAGGACATATGACTTAAATTCTGCATTAGATAATATTTCATCCCTGAGAAGTTAAATTATGCTAAATGCTAATGAATGAACTTTAATTTCGATTTCAATAATTTGCACTTTTCCGCCATTTAAAAAATGATTGGTTCATCATTACTGGATTCGTAGGAACTCTTTCACGTTGGTTATTTTCGTATTTGGTGCATCTTTCTCAAAATAAATCCTTCAATCCACTCTTATGCCATTGTGAAACTCAGGCAAGAGCCTTGCATTTGCCCTTGCAGGGTCTCACTGGTACCTACCTCAATAAACGCACCATGCAGCTCTTCTATAAAAAGTTTGACCCTGCAAAACGGATTATTTTACGACCCTTACAAGCGAAAAGTATTTTTGAATTTTGAACTTGCGAGGAAACGATTAGGATGCTATAATGCTCGACTTATGGCCGGTTACAAGAACATTTAGTTATGGAATCAATAGTTATAAGATTCCTAAAGTTATAGATCTCATACAAATATTTAGGGTTGCAGGAACACACCTAGTAGCTATATAAACTATTTACAAATAGTAAATAGCTTCGAATATTTGATCTTATTTTCCACCGCCGGATAAAATGTATGAAAGTTAGGCAATAAATAATAGCTAATGCTCATAATAATTAGTCATTAAGAGTAAACAAACTGGCCACTCGCCTCAAAACAACTCTTTTATCAAGTTATTAAGTCTCCACGCGACTCATTACGCATCCGCCATCTTGGCTACTTATGGAACTCGTAACAGCATGCCATGAGTTATGAAACCAATAAATTTATCAAATAATTCTGCAACACTCATTGAATGGTTGCCATGGCTTATGGGTCCCACAACTTTATAGAATACATATGTGTCGTTCGTGCAACTGGTCATTAGCAATATGCGCATTTCTTATTGCTCTTCGGGCGATAAAGTTTAATATTAATCGCCCTTTGAATTAAAACAAAAGAAACTCCAGCGACGTAATGGCGCATCACAGTCATCACGCATCTATTTAAATAATCTTGAGGAAAGGAGAAGAAATAATGATTTTCATCAAAAGTCTCGAAAGTGAGCGTTATATAACCGCAGTGCATCATGGAGACCACGAGGTGGAACTCCGGGCTGTCACAAGTTAATATACCGACGCTGATTATCAAGTGAGCGGCCAGGCGTTTCTAAAAATCTTAATGGGAGGCGTTTTGTGTCACCGCGGCAGTTCCGACGTCATCTCGTTCGTCGCGTGCACCTCCTCCGCAGGCAGCTGCACTCAAACTGATCGCCCAAGCATGGAAGAACACTCGGGTCATAAAGCTACGTCGTTTTATTACTGCGAGGTATATACAATGTCCTCTTGTAAATAGATGGTTATTGCTCCATTTCTAGTCAATGTGGTGGATGTAACAAAATGACGCCGGAGAAAATTATTTATATTACCAAGTAATAATGATGGACATTTTAAAATTCAGCTAAAAAGGCAAATACACGTTCAAAAATTGAAAGTATTCATCAAATGCGTTATTGCGTTCATAACAAAGAGGAAAGAAAATTAAAACCAACTAATGAAATGATGAATTACTTAGTTTTCCACAAAAGATGTATAACTTTCTTGCGACCAGAGTTTCATCGTTGTGTGACATCAGCAGGTACAGAGCTAGTAAAACACATTGCTGAAGTAGTAAAAATGAGACGGGGAGAAGGCAGTCTTCGCCAGAAAATTCTGTGCCTGATGATGCCGCCCAGCAATGAAACCCGGGTCGTTAGAAAGTGATACATCTTTTGTGGAAAACTAAGTGATTCATCATTCAATTAAGGAGGAATTCCACCAAGTTACTGCCAATACTATTAATTCTAAAACCAACTGAGAATTGAATACATTTTGAATTGAATTTTTTTGGGATTAATGATGGTGAGCCCTTGTCCCAATCGTCTTTCTATATTTTGCTTTCCTTTATCCCCATTGTTTGTTGAGTTGCAGTTAAGCTTCCAACTTTCACACAAACACAATACACTACAAATATACGAATTCTATTTTTTGTAATAAAAAACTGGTTGCTGTGTGCTCTGTTCACAAGTACGAATATCTTATTGCTGCACTAGCGGCGCAGCTAACACAAGAGTTTGAATCTTCCGTATTTTCGAAGTTACATTGATATTCAAGGAGTCTCCAATGGGCAAGAAGCCATTTTTCAGATAACATTGACATTTTAATGGAAATCTTCCCGGCGGATTGCAGATGTGATATGACTGAGAGCATGCGAATGCACCATCTAACATACTAATGAGCAGCATAATAAGATAATTATCAATCTCATAGGAATTTTCTTTCATTTAATTTATCGTAGAATTTGAGTATTTAATGTGAAATTGACAATAATAGACGAAGTGACTCGCAAATGATATGCGTACTAGAAATATAGTTTTAACTAACTCTTAAAGGTAAGAAAGACTCTTTACTTACTTTTACCAAGCATTCAATAAGTGACCTCACTATTTTTATTTTGTCACGCTAGAATGAAGCCATTCAGCGAAGTTCTTAACGGTAATTTATCGTTCCATTAGGTATCCTTCATTAAAATACCTGTGGTGGCGAGGTACATCCATTGGCTAATGATAATTACGCTTTCAACTCCAGAATTTCGAAAGAAGTAAAGAAGTATTTCAGAAAGTATTATTAATGATTTAGGGAAATTGATATCCTCCATTAATTACTCAATGCCAATGACATATGAAAATTGGACCAAAAATCTCAGCGCATTTGTTTTACGACGGCAGGAAGTACGGGAGCTCAGTAGGTGATAAGAATAAGACTGAAGCGAAGATAAATCCACTATATATTAAGGCTGCCCCAGTTTACCTTTTGCTTTCATTACATGATCCACGGCGTTTATCAGTAATTCCGATATCCACAGAATATTTTCAACCAGATATTGACTAATAACCAACTTTGGCACGAGACCGGAGGGAAATTTGCCATAAATATCCTAATTTCCTTTACTCTTCCGCTGTATTCAACTATGTTATAAGAAGTATGTATCAAAATAATCAGTTCGCTGCAAGAAATCTCACAGTAACAAAAGCATGCATCGCATTTAACCATCTTTTGCGAGTAAGCAGTTAGCAAAATACGTTAAGTCGTTGAATTTTTGCGTTTTATGTCCGAAGCGTAACGTTAACGTTGCAAGACTCGCTGTCGGAAATATTTTTTCGACTACTGGCACAGAGTGCTAATGATTGACAAAATTACTAATTAGGTGCGGTTTTGCTAAAACTATTTGGAATAAAATATTTTGCACATGGATGGAACGAAGTTACTCAGCTACTGTGCATAGTCACAAGAGTTAAAAGTTAAAAGCCTACAAATACGTGAATAGGCAAATGTTTGAGAAAATATCTTCGCACCAGAGTTTTTTTCTTGGTCGATTTCAGTAGTATCATGGAGTAAAATTTGTGAGTTTTACTTCTTCACTGTGCGGGTAACTTATTTCGTAAGCACGGGCCATTTTTTCCTCTCCGACAGGAGATAATGTCAGTTTTTTTCCATGTTTCTGTTCTTAATGTTCTTATACTTTCTGTGAACATTAAGTTTCGTCCGTTAATTCACATACCAAATCTAAAAGAAGGCTTTAGCCTTTCCAGTGAATGCTAGCCCCTACATAACTTCTTCTGAAGAGAAAAGCAAAATATTTCTCGATGCCTTGTGAAAGTTCAGTTTTGATGGTTCTGCAAATATGATGCCCATTTGATGGTATTTTATTATACACAATAATATTATGGTTTGCGTTTTAATGATGCAGCCAATGTTTTGGTGATTCTACGGTCTTAAAGATGTCTATAAACGGTGGATACAAATCTTACTATCCTTCTTGAGTCTTAATGTTTTCCGCAATGCAAAACTATTAAATTTTATGAACCTCCACTAGCATGAATCAGCATCCACCATGAGGGTATATCCTTTTCAACATCCTTTTCGAAGAGGCGTAATGGAGTTGATGCATTCTATGAAGCAATGAGAAAAACAAGTGCGGCGATGTCTTCCTTACAAATGGAGCCAGCGGCAAAAAAATTAAATATCGATATCAAAGCACGACCTATTTGACTATTTGTCGATATGTCTCGTATTCGAACATTTTACGTGCATCTACCTACTTCTGTCGTCAATTTGTGTACGGATGTCCTTGTGGTTTCACATTAATTGAAAATAAATTACCCAATAGACCGAGTTATACTCTCAACGTCCTCAGGAAACTAGTACAATGCTATGACGTTTGGTCATTTTGTAACTTCGTAGGAAATCAAAATGTTTTTACTCTGGCGAAAGGAAATTATTGCTTTACCCAAGGAGATCGGGTTGTAGAGGTAGGTAGTTTCCCTGATCCTCTACTCGGTGATCCAGGACCGAGTCCCGGAAGTGTTGGGTAGATTTTTAAATAGAGTGACGATTCTTACTTTTGATAAATATGAAAAACTTTACTAGCCCTTTTCTTCAAAAACGTAAAACTGTGAGACCGTGAGGCCCTTAGTTAAGTGGAGTTTAATCCCGATGGTGGGTTTTTCTCCTCTTCCCTTCATTGCTAAAAATTATTCAATGGCCATTCCCTTCCCCTAAGTCTTCCAACTGATATTTCTGGCACAAAAGTCCGGACCATCCGGTCGCCATCGGAAATCACAAACCAACCGAAGCATGGTGCGCGAATCGAAACTTGGAATAAAATCTTTCTGAAATGAAAATCCTGTGTGCGCTACAGTCTCTTTCTGAGGAGGCGTGCACATCATTGTCATCAATTTTTTATTTCTTTTTCTTTTATTTTATCTTTTATTTATTTTCTTTTTATTTATTTATTTTCTTTTATTTATATCTGTTTTCATTTATCTAGAGACTGGATCGCTGCATCTCTCCACTTTTCTCGACTCTGATCCTATACGAAATCATCTTAGGAACGTCCTTCATTATTTGGTTAATGTACTCCACCCTTGGTCTTTATCGATGATTCTTTTCATTTATTTCTCCTTATGGTAATGTTCTCAAGAGGCCGTTCTGCCGCGGAATATGTCCAACAAGTTCCCTTCTTCCATATAGCAGTTTTCATCAAACTTCTTTCCTTCAAACTCTTCGTAGGACGTCTTTGACAGAGGTTTACTCTGGCCACTTGATTTTTATAGTTATTTGATGAAACCACATTTTTTAACCCTCTATCACGCAGAGTAACCTAGAGGTAACATACAGAATAGTTTATCTTATTGTCTCTGATTAGGTCTCTTTATGTCTTTAAGCCTTTGTGACATCAATTGTTCAGCTTGGAAACTAAAATATCTCTTATTCGTATTTTTAAATTCCTGATTCTCCCACAAAATGGGGTAACATGTGAAATAATTGTACAAGGTGAACGAAAAAATCGGTGTATAGAGGGTTAAAGTTTGGCTCCTTCGTAACCAGGATATTTCCTGATAAATTCCTTAATTGGTCTTCCTAGATAACTTTCCTCGTTAATTTCTCCTTCTATCTTTCTTTTTAAGAGGCTCTTACGTCGTATATACTTTTTTACATTTATTAACCTCATTTGTTAAAGTTTAGCTCCTTCGTAATCAGGATATTTCCTGATATATTCCTTCATTAGTCTTCCTAGATAACTTTCCTCGTTAATTTCTCCTTCTATCTTTCTTTTTAGGAAGCTGTTACGTCGTATGCATTTTCTAACGCCCTATATATTCCTTCATTAGTCTTCCTAGATAACTTTCCTCGTTAATTTCCCCTTCTATCTTTCTTTTTAGGAAGCTGTAACGTCGTATGCATTTTCTAACGCGATCGTCTCTTCTACTTAGCGAAAATTTCACCAAACGCGTATTTTTCCAATCTTTATTATTGGTGATTCTCTCCGTCCATTCGGTCTTCATCATTCTTCGATAACACCAAATTTCCATTCCTTCCAACGTTGTCCCGTGTTGTAGTTCAAACTTCACCGCCATTAGTGATCATGATGAAAACATACTTTTTAATAAAGTAGCACATGATGTTGCTATCGATTATCGTCCAACTTCTCCAATCAAAAGACGGAATGGGACTGCGATCAATAAGTAAATCGTCGAGTCCGGGCTCAAAGATGAAACAAGGGTAATCCGACTGGGAGGAGTAAAGGATTTTAAGCCACCAACCACCTAATCCCCATATGTTCTTCAATACGCAACTGCGCCATTATCGTGCCATCTCGACGAGTAAAATCAGAAATAATAGCTCCAAACGGTCGGTTAATCTCCTGAAAGCGGTACTTAAGGATTGCGCCAGCCTCCTCAGGTTGACTTAGGGAGGATGTTTAATAAAAATCTCAAGGTGATCCCTGAGAAGAAGTGTTTTCTCGAAATTCCAGTGGAAATTTCTAGAAACGGCGAGGTTGGAGAATAGTGACGTAGGTTTTTCATCCGACGAGGCGTAATCTTTTATCTACTTATGTAAGAGCTATTCCCTTTAATGTATTCCCTGATTCTATATTACCTGCGCATGACGAAGGATAGGAATAAAAAGGTCGCACTGCGCACTGAAGGGTGACAGCACTTAATGACAACAGTGCAACAGGCTACAGGATAGCGATATAAGTAATACTTCGCGGTGCATTTTCAAGAATCCTACTTCGTCTTGTGTGGAAACTAGTACATCCATTCCCACATACCATGGCTAACGGAATTAGGCGAGTATTTTGATCACAGCCAGGGTAAAAACATCCGAGATTACCTGACCCTCCCATATTTTTGGTTTTATATCAAAACTATACTTATTTTATTTAGTTTCTTTATTGGTTTAACCTTTTTCGTGCAAATGATGCCTTTAGATAAATTTTAGGTGGTTAAACTTCCTTAATTTCAGAGCATATTTTGATTATTTCATTGCAAAATGCCTCCTATTAACTAGGTATTTTTACCTTCAGCCGTAGTTACGCAGTAATCAATGTCTGCATAGGGAGTGAATCTCTCGGAAAATTCCGAAAATAGTTCTATATTTCTAGCTCGATACATTTTTCTCTCGCGCGAATATATTCATTTGTTTGTTGTTTTCTTCTTTTATGCAAATGAAAGCTTTTGTCATTATAGTGACGCAGTAAGAAAACACTTAAGTTATGATAATTGGATTTTTCATCCTATATCAACGTCCAGTTATTCAATGATCTAATGATCAAGTAGACTCAATCAATTACTATTCTTTTACCAAGACCATTAAACAAACTCGTAATGATAAGCTTCCATTTCCCTTAGCATCGACAAGTGAGTGAGTTTGGTATTTTGTATTTAGTAATCAAGCCATGCGTATTGATATTCAATATTCCTTTAAAGTCGGGGTATCACATTAGCGTCATTACGAGAAAATATAACCTCCACGTGTTACCTAGAGAGTTGATAAAATATTGCCCTAAAAGTTCTTAGCCCGGACTATGACGCAAGAATATTCCTTTTATTTTGTCTTGCAAACATCACGTAAGTAAAGAACCTATATGGCCTAAGAGTCAAGCCGACATGCCTTCAGATTAATTGTATCTCGAATGCTTTGAAATGCTGAAACACCTACTTGAGCGATACGACAGATATCCGTCTGACCTTCCTCAAGAATATGACCAAATAAATCCGCAAATTATTTCGATTCTTTACGCATTTTTTATGAGTTCCGCCTGTACAGATAGTTGTTCAAGACCGAGGAGAAGGCACATACTCACGAGCCCATAATTGCAGAATCTTAAATATTCGCCGCTCCGACAATGTGTCCATTTCCGAGAGTTCCAGATGGAGATTTATTTTACTTTGAAAAAGGATCGCTCCACATAGCTCTGCGACAGCATTCGAACCATTAAAATCCACGGTCGACCTCTTCTTTAAAACAAAATAAATTCTATTCTCTCGCGCATTCCGGATCAGACGGAATAATTCTTCAAATTGAGCGAAAAATGCAAAGATTCTTTGAAGCGGTTCGCCGCTGTCGGAATAGCTTTTTTCAAGACTGGTGATATGTGGAGAACTTCATGTCCCAACGTTTCTCTCACGTTGAAGTGAGCTTCTTGCGGAGCAAAGTTTTTTTTTTCAATTCTCGCCTAAATGTGAATGAATAGTTTACCCATAAAATACGCCTCTATTGGTTTGCCTTGAAATTTGACAAAGGTAGCGTCGTAAAGGTCAAGTCGGCGAAGACTCAACCCAAACGATAACAACTTTCTAGGCGACGACCAAGCATAATCTTCAACCCCAGGGGCAAAAGATCTCGTCTCAGATATCTTAGAAGATCAGGAGGGAGCAACTTCAGAGGAAAGCCCTTCTATGCCGCATGGCTGATGCTCCGGAAATGGATTCTACATGTAAATGCTACTCC
Source organism: Ceriagrion tenellum (assembly GCA_963169105.1). Lineage (NCBI taxonomy): Eukaryota > Metazoa > Arthropoda > Insecta > Odonata > Coenagrionidae > Ceriagrion > Ceriagrion tenellum. The sequence goes on along the minus strand of OY720636.1, from coordinate 55,252,236 downwards.
GCGAGCCGCCGCATGGGCGTATCGTTCGGGGTGTTAGGTCACCAGCCATGTAAATATGTAAGGTTTTGGGAGGTGAAATGGTGACGTTTATCATGGGAGTGAATTCATTAGAGCTCAGGTTTTATTGTGGTTGCTTATTGCGCGCAGAAAGAACGAGTTTTTGCACCTATCTGTTCGGTAGTGTATCTCTCTTATTTTATCGCTTCTGTCAGGCCTAAAGAATTAGTGGGGCGTCCTGATAATATTCTCTGTGTCGCTCTGAAACACGCTAGTTTTGAATTTCTCAAGCAAGCTAAGCCTAGCGTGTAGCCTCCGAGTCTCTAGGGGCTCCAACCCTAATCCCTCTTAAAGTTGTGAAACACTATATGTTCGCTCGTAGCAGTTTCTACCGAAGCGTGCAGCTTTTAGCTGACGGCAGAACATTCTGTGTCGGGTATTCCCTCGGCATTGCCTTTGTGTTTACCATATGCAATTGAAGTGAGAGGACTCAGCTGACATATGACAGATTGAAATTGACTGAAAAAATTGCGATGAATCAATTCTATGCCTTTCACTTTGAAACTTTATTCCTCACGAGGTAAAGTACGTTTTGTACTATTGCCATATATCTTAATATCATAATTAACGACTCACCCCAGATGAAATTTCTGGCAGGATATACCTTTTGCATGATATAGTAACTTGTAGTACTATTTTTTAATCGCATTAATAATACTAACCAGTAGTTTTATCTTAACTAGAGTACTACATGGTAGCATGTTGGTCTACGTAGCACTTTCCTAGTTTCTAGTCTGACCGCGGATTGTTATCCTCACACCGGACGGAACTTGGCCCACTAATTTTTTCTGTATCGACTGTATTCTTCCTTCGAAACAGGTCTTCGCATGGCAAACAAGTCCGCCGTTAATGTGCTAATTTTAGTGTATTCTCTATAAGCATAGCACAGAATGTTCAATGTTTTTGATGATTTGTCGGTGCATTTGTGTTCGAAATGGTGGCTGGTGCCGCATATTCACAGATTTTCTTGGGTGTGCAATGGTGGTGAATGCTCAGTTAGCATATTAATGGCGGCCGTGTCGTGGAAATGGTTACGAAGACCAATATCGATAGAGCTACGGATATATCGAATCGAACGACCCTGCTTCTGACCGGCGCCTAGCGGCCGTGGTAAATCTCACAGTGATGATTTGAACTGGGATGAGAATTGCATGCCTGTTATGGAGCCATTCCGTGCCACATTTTTGAGTTTGAGAAAGTATTTGGCCAAGGTAAAGCTGCAACTTTGCATGGAGTGGTCAGAAATTGACTAAAACTGTCCGGCAGAGTGAAAACAAATTGCAAGGAGAGGTCAGTCACGTGCCTATCAAGGGTTTGAGTCCCATCTTGGACTGAATGTCGGTCTAGTTTTAAGATTCAGCTATCGCGTTTACCGATACAACCATAGGAGTAAGAGAAACTAAATCCTAAGTGACATCCAACGAATACTTTGGTGCTTATCATTATATATTTTTTGGAACTCCAAGATTCGGCATTGATGATCTTATCCTAATACCTGACTGGTGTGACACAATAGTGCCCCGAGAAAATAAAACGTCGGTAAATCACGAGACACCAGAGTTTATTGAGTACTTTTTGATTTCTTATTCAGATCAAGAATCGGATTCAGATTTTAAGAGGGAAATAAAACCTATCTCAAGTGCGGATTACTGAACTTCAACAGGTCTTCGAAATTTTATGTCCGTAAATCATAAATAGTCCTCTTGGTCTCGTAAATTCGCCACTTCCACTAGCTAACAGTTCCGCACTCGAATATTGCGGAGACAGAGATAACGGTAACAAAGCAATCCGACCCGCAGGGTGCACGGTGTTGATTGTTAGTCCAATTAGCACGTGGTGTTTCGATACCTTCGCGTCGAAAAAACTGGATCGAAACCCTCCCCGCGCTCTCCTACTGGAATCTTCCCCGCCCCCGCACATTCTTTATTTATGAGTTCGTCTCGGTGAGCCCTCTTTTCACCGCGTAACCCACATAGGGTAGCTGAAGAATGTCCGTGTGACGCAACACAACCTCATTCGCGGAGACCTACATAATAAATAGTTAGAGAAAGGTATATCTTTTTGCTTTATTGCCCTGGAAACCGTGAAATTACCCGCGTTTTCAACGGTTTCACTTACGTAAATCAAGCCTTCCAACTGAAGAATAAATATTATGGAACATAAAACGCTCGTGACCACATTCAGATCGCCATCTCGTGAAGATGAATGTGATAAAGATGCCCAATTTAGCGATAAAATAGGCAGTGGGTGCAGAGAAAAGAATGATGATCAATGCCTATGTTCTCGCAATTTCGGAGATTATCCCTATGTTCCATTATTTAATAGTATGCCTTTTGACTCAATATGAAAGGTGAGAAAACTCACAAAAAATGTTCCATAATAACCGGAACAATGAATGTAACAGACTTGGGACATTGTCCAGTATTATTGATTCGTACCTGCTGTTGGTTCTTCCTCCAATGGAGTACATGACCGCACATAATGCCCCTTAAATGCATACCATGTTATGAGAAAGATGCCTACCCGTAATCGTGCCCATTATTCATTTGGTTAATAGCGCATTTACTGTTTATATAATCTTTTATGCTTGCGTACGCAGCAACAACAATGTCAGCAGCTGTCGCCCGTATATTAATATTAAATGGATATAAGATCAAGATTTCATTTTACAATAGTTTGAGTATTGGATTGAACTAAGCTCTAACCAGAGAATTGTGCGACATTCACAGTGGAAAAATCATTCGCCTAGACTAGGAATCGAACACAGATCTTTCGATTTCACGGCGAGTGCTCTCACCAGTTAAGCTACCCTTGCGCCCTCGTCCATTGTGAATCTTATGGGGGCTCGCTAAGCGTTACCGTCCACGGGGTAAAGCCCAGCTTTAAACACAAACTCACTGAAAATTTTGAAAGAACTACGGGATTTGGGTTCGATTCCCAGTCCAGGAGGATGATTTTTCCACTGAGAATTTTGCATAATTGTGTGAACACTAGTGGATGACTCCATTAAAGTTACTGCGCGGCTATTTCCGTAGTTCTTTGAAAATATCTAACCAGGGATTGTAAAAGGGGAAAATATTTCCTCTCTCTTAAAATTCATAATATTTACCAGTTAACTGCGTGATAAATATGAAATTGACAAAATACTCTGCGCCTTTTAAAATCAAGTTTAACGTAGACTTGCTTAAACATGCTTATCCTTGGCGAGTATTTTCAAATTATTTAATCTATAAACATTCATTTGACATAGTTAAACATAGTTCATCAGCAAGCCATATTTTAAACCGATATGAAATATGTTTCTTCAATCGATTCTCCTAAAAAAGGATTCTATTGACGAAAATGTCATGGAATTTCTGCGTTATTGAGGGCTGCACTCATGTTTGAACGGTGCCTAAAGGTTACTGAGCAAAGGAGGAAGCTAAAGGTAAGTAAAATTCTGTAAAACATACACTTTAAAAAAATGTATACCCCTACTGTAAAAAGTGGCAAAGTTAGCATTGTCGTGCTAGGTGCATGTTATGTTTGCGACGGCGGATATGTCTGGATCGGCGGTTCACGAACTGGGACACGCACCTTGTGGCCCCGTAATTCACGAAAAAGTTTGAATAACGGCAGATTATGGTTGAAATGAAAAATCATGCACAATCACTTATTTTCTCTAAGGGGTACAATTCAATATTGAAGGGTGAGCAGGCCGGAAAAACTTGAGAGCCGTTGGTCTAGGTTAGACCGTAGGTGTATTACTAAAGCGGGCGAAGCAACTAGGGGCCTGGGTGAACTTATTTTCTGAGGTGGCTGGAGCGGTATTCATGAGTCATTAGGAACAGATTTTTAAATTACATTAGGTACGCATTTTTTTAGGTACACATTTGTAGGTAAAATAACTTTTCAAGTGAGTTGAGAAAAATTCTTAGATCACGCTGAGCATAGGTATACATTTACTTATAAGGTGGAAATAACCTTACATGTAGTAATAAATATGACGAAAGAATTGTATTTTGGAAATTTTGCCCGAATTAAAACATTGTCATGACTTAAGTAAACGCCGCGGATTCCGAATTTCTGACTGAATCATATATAAAAGTGTGCTTTTCACTCGGCAAGCTACCTTGATATTTCTTAGCAATCTTTATAAAAATAGTAATCGTTTCGTGTTTATGGGGAAATCTATACACATCATTTATACAGAGTTTAAACAGGATTATTTCGAAATATTTACTTAGTGGCATAAGACGTGTTGAAATAGCATTATATTTAAACATCCATAATACGTTTCCTACGTTTAATTCCATGCTTTTATCCGTTAGATCTTAAAAAGTGTAAAATATAACTTGGTTATTATTTAAGAATGTTTGAGGCAGAAGTCCTCCACTTAGTCACGCCCGAGACTTTTACTAATGTACTTTGCATTGATTGCTAGGAAACCAAATTAGTAAAACTCATTATTTTTTCACTTTTATCTATACATTCAAATAGTACACGCATGCAAAGATGTACTCTAATCTGTGCATAGGTAAACATCGCCCCAACTACGTTTAAGTAGTTTGAGCGAGATAATTCCCTAGTCATAATGGAGACCATTCGATAATTATACGTTTTAATTTCAGTAGCTGTATAGGAATCATGAATTAAAGACTGCATTATTAACGGCACACAAATATACTTTTATATGACAGAAATTTTAAGTAATTAAATAAAATATCAACGTAAGTCTCAAATTTGACTGACTTTTTCACGCGGTACGTTTAAAACTCCTTAACAACGGAAGGTTTTATGGGATCCTGAAAAAATTACTGCGGTGACTAAATGATTTATTTACAAAAATAGTTGATAAAACATTCAAACTACAGCTTGTTAATTTTTCCACGAGATCTAGGTGTTATAAATTACTCTTTTTTTTAATAAAAAAGACTTCTTTACAGTGCATACACAAGGACATTTTTCGTAAAAAATATCGAATAGTAGTTCGGTAAGGGTATCTTTGAAAGTGTAAGATATTTTAATTTAAATGAAACCAAATTTATTTATTAATGGTATTTCGTTCTTACAACCTTAAGCAACTTCTGTAGCCCACCTCGAGTCTCGTCGGGAACCGACTCGTGGCGGCTAAGTGTGACGATGGATGGAAGAGGTCGATTCAAAAGAGCGGTCCCCTGAAAACATACATGAAGGCTGTCCGCTTACGCTCCCATTCAAAGCCCACCCAATTCCTTCCCTCGCCTTGAGAAATCGCTCCCTCATGCCATCCATACCACTCTGCACAATACCGTCCCCGCCTCGCGCACCCCTTCCCCCCCCCGTTCCAACGATCCCTTCCCCCTCCGCTTCGTTAGCTCTTACAAGTGAAAGTGAAACCGACTTCTCCCGGCGAGGGAGAAGTTGATGGGAGCCAAGTTCAAGGGCGGGCCTCAGCCAACTGGCTCAGATGCGAGGGGAAGACTTAGCGGCGCGGCGGCGGCAGACGCCGAGCCTACGTGAACGATTTGGCGCGAGGATCGAGGCGTTTCAGCGGGGAGCAAGGTTACGGCGCGAGCCCGGGACTAGAGCCCGGCCCGGAGGAAAAGAGGATACAGCGAAAACTTTAGGGCATGGGTAGGGGTGTCCTTAAAGAAAGCGGCATAATCCCGAAAATTGGCGAATAGAAAGGCAAAAATAAGAAAATAGCAATGACCCACAGAAGTAAATTTAACTGCAACCCAGACTTCGACCAACCGCCTTGACAGAGATTCGGACCTGGTTCCCTCGATTCGAACAGATGACAGAGATTCGAACCTGGTGCAGCGCAGTGCACTTAACTTCTTATGTCTCCTGATGATTATGAAAAAACATCGAAACCTAGATCGAATTCCACTCAATTTCGATGACGTAAAAACCTGGGTCGCAGTAAAATTTATTTATGTGGGTAATTGCAATTTTTTTAAATTTCTGCATCGTGCATAAATTCCACTCGGCATCGCAAGAATCTTCGGATTTTATATGAATAGAAAAGCATTCTTACCTGAGTAAAAAAACTCGGAACTTTTTAAGAGAGCCAGTCTGGATTTCTGCCACATAAATGTTTACATCTGTAATAAACATCCGCAAATTTCGGTTATGCTGAACTCGTTACCATGTTGGTACTACATTGTCCCACCGAAAAACTGCAGTCCTGATAATTTTGTGAAGCATGAAAAACTTGCCATGTCTGCGGTACCATGATTACATAGCAAAAACAATAGCAATGTTCGGAGAAATATGATTGTTTTGATAACTGAGGATATTTACATCACATCTATAAGTAAAAAATGCATATTTATCAGAGTATGATTTTATTCAAAATATTATATTTTGTACGATAACGATGTTTACACGCCTATTTCACTTTGTAATGACCACAATATTGGTTTTATCAATACTGAAAGGATTTATATATGAAAATATCCACATTATTATTTTAAAATTACGAGCTGATGCCCAAACATTTTACCTCACTTGAATGTAACTCTATGAGAGACGATTTTATTTTTACAACGATTTCCGACAACTCCCTTCCTCAAGAGATAAAATACTGAACTAACGCTTCCAGCGTTTGCCTGGTACTCCTAAAGTAAAAGTTGGTTAATTTGCAGGTAAATGTTTGTTATTAAAAGTTGGTTAAAACGTGAAATGAAAAGCAGGAGTAAATATTTTGACAGTAATTTTGGTCACTTGCTACCGCTGATTGGTTAATTTACATATGTACTATATAAAAAATAAAAATAAATGGTAAATAGATATGCACTCCGGCATGAAAGAAAATACCGCTTCCTCACCAGTACAAATTCAAGATCTTCCGGAACCTTTCAGGACGGCTGAAATCACACTCGTAAAGAGTATACTCATTCATCCGTCGGGTCTCTCAAGCCCTTCCGCCCTTTTCCAAACTATCCTTTCTCACGAAAATACCCACTTACCCTTCATGGCGCAAATCACTTAAGTCGTTGGTCTCCTCGCTCAGTAATCGTTTATATTCTTTACACCAACCCGGTCCACGCGTATCAACGCAGGGAGTGACGCTCTGGGCCGAATTCAGCTTATTAAAAGTGAAACGGCTTATTTCCATTCATAAACTACTTTCGATATTCGCACTGAGCGAGGAAAGCGAGTTTCTCCAATTCTTGACCCGTTGGACGCTGACCGATTCACAGTCGCTCCATTTGGTATTCCGAAACACTTTCTCTCCGCTATCACAGACACCATTCGTTGTTGTGATGTGGGAAAGTAAGGGAACTCCGTGTAAATTATAACACATATTTATCCTCCAATGAACACGTGCTAATATGTCTATGTCCCATTAAATGGCTGTTTATCTTGGTCGCAGTATTTCTTCGACCAACAACGCGCCCAAACCTGAAAACAAAACTCTCTAAAACTTTCATGTATTGCTTACGACGTTTCCGATTTGATTCGCTTATCAGTTGCTGGTTCATTCTAATCAACTTTGGAATATGTACTTAAGGTAGTTGAACGAACTATCATTTCACCTAGAAATCAATGAATTTGGTCTCATTTTAACGAAAAATATCTTATTCTTCCAAAGATACCAAAATATCAATCCATTATTGACCTACTTTCCGAGATTATTGACAAATAATACCAGCCCTTTCACATGGGAAATGGTAGGAGTACGCACTCAAGAGAGATCACATTGAAAAAATGAGGCATTTCAAACACCTTGATCTCGTCCAAAAATTAACAGTGTGTAGTTTGCATGTTTTATCGACTGTTTTTTTTAATAAATCATATTGTCATCGCAGTATTTTTTTCAGAATCGCAAAACAACTTCCGTTGTGGAGTGGTTTTGAACAAATCACGTGAAAAAAATGAGTCAAATCAAAGACTTATGTAGATAAGATTTACTAGAACTTCAGTCATATAAAAGTATATTATTATAATATTGATAATGCAGCATTAAATTCATACTTCTTGCAGCTGCTGAAATTAAAATGTATAATTCGAATATGAATGAATTAGTACTTTCCCGGCGAATACTATGTGTTAAAGTCTCTCGGGATTCACACCGGGTTAAATTTTTGGCTGCTGCCAACGTTAATTTAAAAAATAATAACGGAAAGAAGTAACAATAATAGTCAGTCAGGCGTAACCGTCCTACACCCATAGGGAGAACACAGGCAGCCCAGGCATCATTACCCTGATGACAATGGAAGAGTTATCCATCGATACGTTGGCAGCAGCCAAAGATTTAACCTGGTGTGAATCCCAAAAGAATTTCACATACAAGTCGAATATGGTCTCCGTAATATCTAGGGAAATATCTAGCTCAAACAACCTTAACTACTTGCGAATTTTCACTATAATTTAGCCCTTAAATTTATTCTCTCTGGGATAAGTATTTTTTTTAATGAGTTGATGAGGTAACGATGATGCGTAATGTCCATTGTTATGAATGCTACTCATGTCAGGAGATCACTTTGAACTCCCATGAGCAAGAAATAACGCCAATGTAAGGTATTTAACTTCGAGCAAAACATTTTACGTCACTAAAGCAAACCATTTCTCGAAACCCATTCGAAAATTTTCTATTTATCCAAATCTTGAACGGTCACATGGATAAATAGAAACCCGAAAACGGCATGCTTTAAGATGGCGACCTGAGTAACTGGCTCACGCCTGTTGGCAGTTTGGGCTATTTGGGGTCCCATCTTGATCAAAGCAAATGGATTTTTTCACGTCGATTCTCCCCGCATCAGGATAGGAGCATCATTCCTTATAATTCGTTTGGCAATTAGGCGAGGCTCACGGTAACACCAGAAAATACTTCTTAACCAAAATAGTTTTCAAAGGGGTGAGTCGGACTCGAGAACGTAATATTCTTGCGGTTGCTTATGCCAGCATCACATCCGATTCCGATCCCATAGAATACAAGACACCCACAAGCCTGAAGTCGAGCAAAATTTTCCGTCTTTAAAAAAGTCAGTCAAAAATAAAAAAAGTGAAACTTCAAGGCTTAAAGTCATCACGGGATCAGATTAGCGCAGGGGCTCCAGTACTTGCTAGTTTCCCTCGCGGTGGGACCAGGTTCGAGTTTATGAGATGGAGGGAACTTTTCTGTTTTAATCCGATTTCTACTACATCTACGTACTACCCTGCGAGCCTCCACATGGACATGTTTTGCGGTTCGTTAGGTCACCAGCCGCGTAAAAATATAAGGTTTTGGGAAATGAAATGGTGACGTGTATAATGGGAGTGTATTTAGTGGAGCTCAGTTTTTATTGTAATCGCTTATTGTGCGCGGAAAGAACGAGTTTTTGTACCCATCTGTTCGGCAGTGTATCTCTCTTATTTCATCGCTTCTTTCACACCTAGAAATGTAGTGAGGCGACATTATAATATTCTCTGTGTCGCTCTGAAACACATTAGTTCTGAGTTTCTCGAGCAACCTAAGCCTAGCGTGTAGCCTCCGAGTCTCTAGGGGCTCCCACCTTAATCCCTCTAAAAGTTGTGAGACACTATATGTTCGCTCGTAGTAGTTTTTTTTTACGAAGCGTGCTGCTTTTTTTATTTAATTATATTTTGGTTCAATCTTTATGACCAAGATCCCAAATTCTAGAGGAGAACTAGAAGACTAAGAGGAGAGCACTTCATGTACAAAACGCCGTCCGTTGGATGGGATGTCAAATCGTTATTCTCCTACCGCATTCTGTCAAGGTGCATCGGTGGTCTTCTCTCAAACATACTGTATGCTTCAGCCATTTCCTGGTACTGGTACCTTTATCTCTGGCAGAGCATGACCTAACATTAGCACCAATACATGCGGAACAGACATTAATTACGTGGTAAATAATATCTTCGCCATTAAAAGTGTCGGTCCCCAATACGGAGCTTCAGGTCGTAAAACATTTTGCAAACGCCGCCCGCTAGAAAAAGAAAAAAAACTGCGCACCCTTCGTCGGAGTCACCTCGACCCTCTGGGCTGAAGGGATTTACTCTTCCGCATCGCGGCCGAGTGAGGACAGTGGTCAATCGGTAGGAAATAAATCACTAACTTTCGGCGAAGCCTCGACCGATTTCGCGCAAAGCGTTCAGGCAATTTTTCGTGGACTCAAGTCGACGTCACCTCAAGGAAGTCAGTATCCAGCCTAACCCGCTTTGTCAAATGATCGAACCGGATTTCGCATTTGGAGTTGTGGTCCTTACTACTTTTTTTGTCAAGAAAGTTGCCCGCCAGCGTCATTATGAAATTGTCATTGACTTCGAATCTCGCTCACATTATACTCACACTAGCTGCGTAGGGAGTAAGATATAAGTTTTCTCCGGAAAAGTTACCACTTCTTTTTTCCCGTCGTAACTAGTAGCGGAGGTGCCTATTAACTGCCGGTTACGACAACAGTAACTGCGAGATTAATCCCTGATATTTTCAAACGAGAACGGTCAAAGAAAGCAAGTCTAATCAATACCCTCATTTCAATGAAAGGAAGGGTTCAACAAACTCAATGCCATATAAAGGCATCATAAATCACGTATTATCACAATGTCTTCTAAAATTCCCTTTGGATAATTATGCAGATTTGAGACACTAATCCTCATTTGAACTCAATGTTTGAAGAAAAGTTAGCGTATCCACGGAAAACACGTAGGTGCAAAATTGAGTGACATTTTTTTCTAAACTGTAATTAATCGTATAAAATCCGAAGATTCGCGCGATATTGAGTGGAATTTATGCATGATGCAAAAATTAAAAAATTGCAATTATTCACAGAAAAAAAATTTACTGCAACCTCGGTTACGACGTTATCACATCACCATCAGGCAATGTTTTATTTATGCATCTGTAATTAATCAGTAAAATGTATGACATACAGCTTAAATAGAACCTTGTTAACGCTAATTATTTTTTCTTCACTCGGTACATAATAATTTTAAGTGATATTTTATTAGTTGTCATAGCAAAACTAAATTCTTCATATTTTTCAGGCTCCAACACTCATTCACGGAAATTACGATTAAAGAATTGAATTTCAACAATTGCCTCGGGAACTAATAGACCACAAAAATGAGTTTTAATTCATATTTACGGTTTCCATATCTGTGTTTATTTGAGATTTTAAATGATCCACAAAGTAAGCCAAGATAATCACATCCTGCCCAAATTCGAAGTCAAACACGTCAAAAATCACAGTATAATAACTTTAAGGCATGCCATGAAAATAATGTTTTTTCCCGATTACTGCATGAGGCGGTTCTTGTAATCATAAACGTTACTAAATTAATGGATGGTAACTATTCAGACCAAAAACAACACTTGAAAACTATCATATTTCAATATTCGAAATAAACTACTGAATCAAAGATTAACAGCATAAATGCAATTAATAGCAAGTCCTAAGAGAACGGACACTGAAAAGACAAATCTATTCCTATATTCTTTTCTATTCTATGAAATTCCAATCATAACAATAGAGCAAAAACTCTGAGTATCCATCTGATTGTATCAATCGATTGTATTCAGCTGGTAAATGGTAATTAAGCTGGTAACGCGTCGATTTGGTAAGTGGTAAGGGTTAAGGAAGGGTCCTGATAAGTCTGAAATGAATAAACTATCTACCTAATAGATTAAAAATAAATGTTAGAGTAATCATCTTTTTTTCTCTTATCTTTCCTATTTTCCTGATTGTGGTTCTAAAGTTACTTAAAATTCAGACATATCCTGGGGCACACACACACAAAACATATGCAGTACCGCACTACATAAAGTATAATTTTTTCAAGCATATAATACGAAGATCCTCGGATGAAAAAGTAAAAGAGATGAGCTATTTCACTCTGGTTAGGCCACATCTCGAACAAGTCGCGAGTATTTGGGACCCTGGATAGAAATATTTAACAAAAAAATATAAAATACACAGGAAAGCTGCGCACTTCGTTAAAAAATGCTACGAATGAATATATGATGTTTCTAAGAAGCCGCTAGACTCCTGAGAATCGCCTGATAAAGTGAAGGACTCGAATGCTAGACGCTAGGCTTAGTTTGCTGGAGAAATTAAGAACGTGTGTTTCAGGGCGACACAGAGATTTTTATTTTTACGCATAGTACATCTCTAGGTCTGACCGAAGCGATAAGATAAGACAGATACATAGCCGAAACGATAGGTACAAAAATCAGTGGTTTCCACGTACAATAGGTGACCATAGTAAAAACTGAGCCCCACGCAAAACAATCACAATATACACTTCACCATATCATCTCCAAAAACATTATCCTTTACGCAGCTGGTGTCTTATCCCCTCTAACACGCCCATGCGGCGGCTCGCAGAGTAGTCTGTAGAAGTAGATGCATAGCTTTCGGCTGGGGGACGTTAGGTACAGATTTGTGAAACCAAGGATGGCTTGAAAAGGTTTCGGAAACAGTCCTAGCCAGCGTCGAGAAACATTTTAGGAGGCAGAAAAGTTTTCAGGGAGGTTGCGACGAAAAGGTCATTTTTCTTCGGCATTAAAAAATTGAGCGATGTGGGGGGAAACCCCCATTCAAGTCTGTCCACGATATTCGCTTCCTTCTAATACTTAGAGAGTGCGGCCGAACTGCCGCCAACAAGGCCATCCGGATGGTCTCCAACGTGTTTGAGCAGTTCAACATGCCCTCAGAGAGGACGGTCATCTTCTCGTGTCCCCAGGTGGTCGCGAAAAAAAAAAGAAAGAGATCAAGTTGGAACGAACGTCCGGGTAGGGGTTTTTTTTCAAATAATTGTCGATGATGGCGATTATGATGGAGGGAAACCTTTTGAAAGGACCGACATTGACCCAGTTTACGGCTGCAATCGATGCAAGGAACTTTACAAGGCCACGAGGGTGACCCATATATCATTTCCCGAATTGGGTAGGGGGAGAGATGTGGTCCAACTTGGAATTCGCGACTATTTTTTGGGCGAAATTAGCACTTGTACCACTCCTTCAACTAATTTCACGGTATATCCGCGTAACTATTCCATCATTAGCACATACCAATCCAAAGACTGGTCTCCATCAGCTCTACATTTCGTTCTCTTCCCGTATAATTAGTTAATTCCTTCATTACTCTCCATTTTCATATCCTAAACAAGTCTCTATCTATTCATACCTTGTATTCCTCCATTATTTTTTCCATTCCTTGTGCCTTCCAATATTGATTTGCTATTTTATGTTGGACGGATATAAAATGTTGTCCTTTCAGGGTAAGATTTGGACCACAATACCAGTAATCGATGCTTTTTAAAATGCGGATAGTACGAATAGGTTGCATTTTTATGCTCTATTTTATTTATTTTCTTTTCAATTCAATTGAATTTATTTTGTATTTATACATGGAATTTTAATTCATTTAATATTTCCTACATCTGTAATCATGTAATAATTTTTTCATTAAGTCAATAATCCTCGTGATTTGAGAGAACATCGCCCACCGCGCATGAGTGAGATAATAGTTGGAAATCTCTTCATACATACGTTGCCTCACATTACAATTAGTCCACTTAGCGATTTGCATAATGAGAGTGTATACAACTATTAGTTCATGTCTGGTGAGAAATTACACCCTGTCTCACACCCTTGGGGTGGCAAGCAGGGAATCAAGGAAGTCGTAGATTACTTTTAAGCAGACATTACGCTTCAGAACGCGTTCAACATATTTGTTCCTTATACTTCGTAGAGTTCACATGTACAATCTTTAGACCCACCTCATCGTAGTGGTACTTTATTTGTGAGCCTATTCATCTATTTTATCTTTATTATCCTTCTCTAGAGCGCCACATTTCCATGGCTTCCAATCTTCTCTATTCTGCTGCTGTTATCAATGCTTCGTTACAGTCAAAAACAATGCTCCAAGCACATTTTTTCGCGGAGGCAAATATTGTCGAAAATTAGTAATGATTCGCGCACTAATATTTGCCTAACTTATACATTAAGATCTTACCTATTGTATTATATTATAAAAAACGCAAACTGTACCTTTATGTTGAGGAAAATGAAAAAAATATATGAAAATAACATGTGTGAACTAACTCCCAGAACACGCCGCGACGGCTCTCCGTTTGAAGTAGATTCTGTTTACACAGGGTGTAACAAAAGATCCGGCCAAACTTTTAGGACACATTTCTCACACGTGGAAGACGAAAATACGCTAAATGGGTATGGATCCGGAAGCCCTTTATTTTCATGTTAAACTCCTTTTCTACAACTCTTCATAGCATGTTCATCATCAATCATAGGTATCACACTGTAACAGAACGTACCAGTGTACCGCATGAAACTCTTTCTTAATTGAAATAATAATTATGCGTCTTTATTGGGGCGAGATTGAGACTGAAACAGTCCCTTCTACCATCTAACTCTAAGAGTTACATCGAACATAGTTATATAAATGTCCTTTTGGAGAGATCGCCTATAGATGACAACTTTTTAACTACGGCATTAAAAATAAAATTTTGGCCTATGGAACTAGTGCTTCCATTTTCTTTTTTTTACGGAATATTTTATTTGAACTTAGCCTGATAGTGTACTTCTATTTAAGATAAATGTTCATACCGGATAAAGTTTAACTAATCAGACGATTCCTTGAGGAAACTGGTTACTATTATCATGGTCTCAAAAAAACAGTACTTTCCACTTATATATTATTTACACACACCGACCTAGGTTTCGACGAAACTTACTTATTTTTAAGGATATTGAAGGAGTTTAAAATGGCATAGTATTGTCGAAACCTAGGTCGGTGTGTGTTAATAAAAACTGTGTGAAAACAAAACTAAGGTCTGTCATTTTGAGATCATGATATATGTTTTAAATGCTCTCCTTTAGCATTGACGCTTGCGTCAACACGCCGTCGCATTTAATACCAGATGCGCTGATGTATCCCCGGACTACTGCGTATGGAAGCCTTTCACAATACGGACACGAAGGCTCTCTGCATCTTGTTCCGAGGTTTGATACGCAAGAGCTTTCAAATGTCCCCACAAATACAAGTCGAGCGGGTATTGGTCCAAAGAGCGTGGAGGCCAGAGAATTGGTCCACCTCTACCCATTCATCTATCATGAATCTGTAATTTTAAAACGAATGCTAGCATGGAAATAAAGCGTTTCCGGACCCGAATCCATACGACATATTTTCCTCTTCTACGTTTGAGGAGTTTTTCCTGAAAGTTTGATTTGGCGATAGTTTGTTATACCCTGTATACTTCCAATATTTCAGCCATTTCTAATCGAGTTTACCAGCTAAGGAATAAAAGAGAATGCTGCATTACTTCATTGAGGGAACGAACTATTTCGAAAGTTATCTGAGCGGCGCGGAGACTGCTCACAGTCAATACCTTAATCTATTCTATTCTAAGCAATTTTAGTCCACTTCCGATAGTTATAAAAATGTAAACTCGGAGAGATCGACAATAGATGGCAAACGTTTTAACTTCGGCATTGAAAATAAAAATTTGGTCGAAGTAACTAGTGCTTCCATATTCCTTTCCCAATACAGAATATTTTATTTCATCTTAGCCTGATAGTGTACTTCTCTCCAAGATAAATTTGAAGATTTAAAGTGAAAGAATGGAGATCTTGAGTGGCCACTTTCCGTGGTCGAGTCAGTATTTCTCGCATCACTTAAACCACTGAAGCAGGAAAAGGAAGAAAGGTACTAGCACGATTGTGACTCACTGTAACGAGGGGATTCAAATCACGAAATCCGACCGGATAGATCACGCAGTCATTAAGACCCACGAGCAGCAAAATCCTGTGCCGCTTGGGATCGTTTTCTTCATCGATGAATGGGAGGAATCATCCTCTTAACCTTTGAATCGTCTCAAAAAGTGCACTCTCACATCACGAAGCAGCTATTACATCGCAAGTAAGAGATTTCCCTCCTGTACAAAGCTATTTTATACCAGATCTACATCCTTCTTCCGAGATAAAGTGACGTGGCTCATAGGTGCCCTTGTAGTCTACCATTAGGATCACTAGGTTTCTCTATTAAAGTAAAAGTCACGAAGATTTTTATTTTCTCGCTAAATAAAAAACGCAGTGATGGACATAATTTATATTTCTCATTTAACGATGCAATGTATGATACTTTTTCCTAAGCAATGCTATTATTTGTTCTAGCTACGGCTTATTTTATTATACGGCAACAGCATATCTTATATTAATACTCCTTAATAATACACCATGTTCATGAGGTTTGCCTTTTTTAAAGCGCATACTAGTCTGCTCTCGTGGTTGAATATAAATTATATCAATAACATATTTCAAACGCTGAAATTCTGTCAGCAAAACCCCAGAAATTCCTTTTCAAATATGAACCAAACAATTACTACAACTAGAATCCATGATGACTTCGCCCATCAATGTGTTGAATTAATTCTCCAAGTGACGGTGAAAACTCCCGCAAGTATGACCTTGAATCGGAGGTATCGACGATAAGAAATATCGACGGAAATTACAAACGAGCAATTACTCGTGACGTTGCGCCACCCATGTCCTTTTCACCCAAAAGTGCAGCATGATTAGGGGACCCGTTCCCTCGCCCGTTCTGATTGCCCGCAGGAGCAGCCCCAGGCTAATTTCGTGTCCTACTTGCAAAACCACGCCTGCTTCCATGCGACGGAACAGTCGAGGCCATACCATCCCTCTAACCGCTTGTTCGGGTCATCGATACACATGCACAATATTACACAACTGAGAAAAACATGTCAATGACGGCCACATATTCCAGCAGTCGTGCACAAAGTCACAAAAGTGGAAACTACTACTTTCCCTTTTCAAACACTTGCCTTTTTAGCCCTGCTCCAAAATGGAATTTACAAGGGGTAGGGTCATTACTATAGTTAAATAACAGGCTTGCCGTCCTCTAGTCCTAGGTTAGAATTCCAGCGGTGGCGGAGATCTAAACTAGTGTAATTTGTGCTCTAGCTGAGGCTGAAAGGCCAGAGGAGGCTGAAATTCGAATGTTGAGGTAGACGAGTGGAATAACGAAAATGAATAGAGTTAAAAATGATCGCATCAGAGCCACAGCAAAGGTGAGACTATTGGCATTGGAAGGCTATTGGTAAAAAAGTACAAGAGTATAGATTGAGATGATTTGGGAATGGCGATGGAAAGGATGAGGATTATGCTGGGAAGAGGATGGCTAAACTAAGTGTGGCAGGGAAGAAGAAAAGAAAAAGATCAAAACTGAGATGGAGAGATAAGGTAAAAGAAGATGGTAAGGAATGGGGGTGGAGAAAAGAAGCATCATTGGACCATGATTAGTGGAGGAGAAGACTGGTTGGAAAACGCCGATTTCAAATTTTACTTATTAAAATAATCCTAATAATAATAATTTGACCGCATAATTATACGGCGATGGGCTACCAATAAATAAGGGGTATGGATAATCTCTGCTCGTAGGCCTAGAAAAGGGTCCTGCACACAGCTGGGCAAGGTCATAAAATTAAGGTAAAGCCTACCTGGAGGATTCTTACCATTAGTCGCGAGAGACCTCCGCACAGGGGAAGAAAAAAGTTCTTGGGGTATTAGTACTGTCAGAATCATTTCTCCGTGGAAGAGTCCAGCGCGGAAGGATTGAATGGAATTAAGCATAGTGAATGAAGAAGATTCAGTATCACGGCAAAGTATACAGGTATTAAGCTGACAAGTGTTCTCCAATTATCTTAGGATAAAGTACCTACTTATATGTGACATATCATTTGGGATTTATTTTTGGTTAAAATAGCCCACGTCATCGCGTACCTCTGATTCCTCCACGATTTTTTTCAAGATAGTTACAGAATAGATATCGTCAAGATAATAGCTGAATGAAGTTTTTTTTATCGATATGTGTCATCTTCAAGTGAAGATGACACTAACTGTCGGAACTTGGGTCGTGCTAATAAACCTCACGTGGAGTTAATAAAGTCATTTTAATTTGATCCATAATGAATAACTTCCACAAAGTAAGGCCTGCAACCATTACCTTCGTGAAAATCACATTATTTGAGTATCTACTCCGCTAATAACAGAAAATCACGAAGAACAGTTCAAGGACAGCGTAGCTCCAGACAAACATTGGGAGAAGATTGGTGACAAAGAGTAAGGCGCCCGGATATCACATTAGGAAAAGTTGCCGAAAATGGAACACTACGGCAATGGTTTTTCATGCCTTCATATGATTAATCGTGGACATATCGTGAAGCACAATGACAATTGGGGTCTTGTTTTCTTAATGCCCAGGGCTGGAGTAGAAGAAAAAATTAGTGCCGGAAACCGTTTTGGGACTAAGCCAGCGTTTGAAGAAAAACACCGGTCCACGATGAACTAGTCGTAAGTGTCCACGGTTGCTGCTCCCATCTGAGTAGTAGCCTTGTGGACTTTCTCTTCAAGGCCTGGGAAACCATCTCGATAGTGAGATATGCGCTAAATCACGGACGTTGCGCAAGGCACGGAGAAACTCACGGGTTTCCCGACCTGGATGATTCATTACACATGGATAGAGGCATTGGTGAGGTGAACTTTTTCTTGATGAAGACGGGATGAACTTTTTTGATGTTTCAGAGTCGGAACTCCCACGAGTTTATGTCACCTTAAATAGCCATATTCTTACACTTTAAGCTGACCCCAGTTTTTCAACTTAGTTCTAGCCTGAGTGAGTATTAAAATGAAATTAAATGCCAGAATATGACTTGATGATCAGAGTAAACCAAAAGTTTACCATGCGGACCAGGGCTTGGATCACGGTGGTACGATAATCCTTCACACTGATAATACTCTTTCCTGGTGATTTATGCAACATTCCATCCTAATACCTTTTATCTAGATTCGAGAGATCAGAGCAAATTATAATGATTCTTTTAGGCGCTGAGCTATCAACCACAGCTTAAATTTATCCGGATTGAAGCTAGTCAGCGCTAATAAACGCCATCAGTACTGCATGGACCAACTTTCTCAGATCTTTTTTTAGACCTAGCCAATCAAACTTATAAATTCAGCCAGGAATGCTTCGAGAGTGAAAGATAGCGAAAATAGCCGACAGCATCAAATTAAAAATTTGGTAATTCAGAGATTTCTCATGGAATAACTACGCAAAAATATTTCGAGTTATAATTCCTCCAGCATGTTAATATATGATTTTATGCTAGCTATGTGACATACCAATAAAGTCACAGCAAGGGCCGGTGAAATAAGATGAGTAACTTTTTTATGAGCGTCTTTGCGCGTCGAGTTCTCCGGATAGATGATAACATTGTAAAAGTACCCGAAGTAACTCATAATGCATTCTTGAAATACAATGTGAAAGGTGGATAACTATAATCAATCATAGGCAATAAATTTATGTTTTAATTTTGGTTTAAATAACACCCCTTAGTCCTTCATTATTTCTTAATTTGAAATGATTTATTTGGTATTTGCAGAGTATTTTAAATTTTATCGCCAAAATCAGTCGCTAATCAAGAATTAATGAACGACTTTTTCAAATTCATTTCCAGATGTATTCCTCGTCCACTTCTAGTTAATAATCACCAAAAGCAACTAAATACGTGTTTTAATTTGCTTTCCCTGAAATACAAAATAGCGCTGGCAGTTAAAATAAATTATGTGACAGCAAAGAAAATATTTTCCCAAGACTGGATAGAATGTCTTTTCTTATCATTTCGCGGCTAGTTTCGAAAGTGAAGACAAGATAAGCGCGCATGCAACTTTAGTGAAAATGGTGGATATAAAGGACTACCGCATGCTGTAATTGATGTGTTGACTATTGCTCCCCAAATAACTCCGCAAAATCTCACGGTGAGCAACAAAAATTTCCTCTATAAATCTTACTAAAATCACTGAAATAAATACACCTTGTTTTATTTTGACCCAATGACCATGCTGCTGAGATTTTTTGACCAAAGAAGAAAAAGGAGGCCAGACAAAACACAAGTATTTGGCTTCGTGGAAACCCAGGGGCAAGTACACCCACGGTGCCCATATGGCTTCTTTCACGGATTCCATCATTTCGGCATTTGTAATACGTATGAATAACATGTCGAGGCCAGAGAAAGTTGGAAAACTACCCGAGTGAATAGTCACTCGTTTTCTAAAAATGAATTATTCCGAAATGCACATTCAACAATCTTGCTATCAATTACTGTTGCACAGTGAAATCAATCCGCCAAAAAATAGATGTGCCCATTTAGTATTATTTTCTCTAATTAAGAGCGTATTCAATCAGTCGCATCTGCCTAATTTCATATGTGCAGCTTCAAGTCAAATTTGTAGTCTCAATGTCCGGGGCTTCGTAAGAAAGGCTTTGAGTTGTTAAAATATACGTACAAGCTTTCAAAAGAGGATATCAAAACATGAAACCCGAGAGGTCGAGTGTGAGCAGAGAAAGTAGGGAAGCGGAGGTGGTTCCAGCGACGTCATCAGAATTTAGGTGACGATTTAGCTGCAGGTGGAATTATTAACTAGACCGTGACTAAAATGGGAATAAACCTGACATCGTGTAGGCACTAATACATGTATGAGCGAAGGCCTCCTGTAGTTCGGAGATGAAATACCCCAGAGGGAATAGCTGTCTCTGAAACACTCTACACACAATTGCCGGGTGAATATTTCCTCCAAAAATATATCACCCCTGATATATAATCAATTGTAACTTTCTTCATCATTTATATATAAACATAAATAACAGCAAAATTTTTTAATCGTGGTCAATAATAATTGTAGATTTATATTTATTGACCGCGATTCAAAAATCTTGCTGTGATATACCTAATATTAAAGTTTTAACTGATGCTTTTGTCATAAGAATATCTTCTAGCAAATCTAGAATTTTTACAAATCTGCTTGATGCTACTTTAAGATGCTTAATTACCATACAGTTCGAGCGGCAAGATTAGTCTTCATGTCCTACCCACGGACGGAAATGTGTTACATTGACGAAATTTTAGATGAAAGTAAGAAATTTCTTCCAATTTTTCACACAAACCATTTACAACCACACACAAAACGATCCAGCAACATTCTCTCTGAAAAATAATCCGCAAACTTCCATCGAACCATGCAGCACGGTCGATGGGAAATATGTAATAAAACCTTAAAACTCGTTTCCAACTCACCCTTAAAATAGTCCCAGCAATTAATGACAGCTGGGGAGGGAGTGTCTTTGAAACGAAACTCATACGCACACTTCCTGTTCACCTCTACTGTTGTGGAATTACGCGCTCATAAAATGAAAAAAATAAGTTCTCTCACGTTCCTATAATATATCCTGATGCCCATAAAGCCCAAATTGGCGGCTTTACTCCTTCGTGCGACGAGGGAGATTGTCGGCGTTCTCTTGCATTTCCGTTTACGAGGATGCAGTCGGGGACGTGAGTTGTGTTAAATGGCTCACCCACCTTTGGTTCGTATAAGTGCCCGTAGCTGGCGGTGTCGACAGCAGCGTGGCGAGTGCGCTCAGAGACACGTGGTCTGCTTTCCATTCCCTTCTAAAGGCCGTTTTACACGGACAAATTTATTGCACAATTTCATGTACAGAAATTGTATAAACGCGAGCACAGATATAGAACTCAGGGTATTTTCCCAGCTGTCGTTCATACATTCTAGCGATTCGTCACTTTACAAGACGCAATTTTCTATGCACATCCGTGTATTCATCACATTACACAATGAAGTGCTTCGTGTAAAACGGCCTTAAGATAGGTTTGCCGCTCAAATCTCGATGCGTTTCTTCCAAGCTTGAGCCAATACTAAGCGACCTTATGAACTCTTTTGGGGAAGCATTATGTAAAGGCCGGCAGAGTGGAGATGTCACATAAATAACCCATTCTCATTTCAGCTAATCACTCCACGAGGAAAGTGCCGAGGATAAACAAATTAAATACACTTTGGTGGACATTTATTCGCTTGTTTTTATGTATTTTTTAAAACTTATTAAATATATAATTTTTGATCATCGATGCTTCCTACTCAACAACCATGTAATAGAGTTGGAGAGTGTTTGGCAATTGATCAATACGACCGCTCTCCCTCTGTTTCTAACTGGATGAAAGATCGAGTGTGACGAAAATGAGAAATGCCAAGTATTTTCACTGTCTTTCTAAAACTCGATCCTGTGTTTCTTAGTGCGGTCAGTTAAGGTGACACTTAGGGCATCGCATGATATTATAATCGGGAGAGATAAAGCGAGAAATATTGAAAACAGAAAGGTGCGCCTTTAACGTCAATTGGAAAGTGAGGGAATTTTATATAAATATAGTAATTGAATTGCCGAAGGAAAGGCGTAAGTCGCAAGGCAAACCGCGTAAAACTAAACGAAAGAGTAGTATAATACTCTCCTTCGATCTTCTTCCACCTTCAAAGCATTCCAACTTAGTTTCCGACTCATCGTGAACATTGCAAATAATAATAGAGAAAAAATACCTAAGGTTGACAAGCGTACATGATAAATACGAATAAACTGATTTAAGCCTGTTACTTTGCCATCAATTTGCCTGTATTCAGCATAATTAGATAACGCGGCTAAGACTGGATTCGCACTTAGTATTATTTCGGTAGCGTTCTTCAGAAAACCGCAGTTGGGAATGAAACACGAATGGGAGGAATTCTTACGTTTTCACAAGCATGCTTTTACCGCAAGGAGGGATAGTAATTGGGTTCGCAACACTTGGAACACTTCTAATCTCGAAAGCATTTTGCAACGAAATTCAACCCACTTGATCTTTACTTCTCTCTATTCAGTATCAACAAAAATATGAACAGAAATGTCTTTTTTTATAATTAGTTCCATCATTATAAGCCTCCAATATTTCTAGGGAAATGTTTAAAAAGAGAAGAATTAATTTGATTGTTATCTTGCTGAAATTATCCCCAACAGGGAGGGGAGATCAGCCCTGCTTTTTTTCAAAAATATCTTTAGGTAAAGTCATTTTTAATTAACACCCCTCGAATATTTGAGCAAACTATATTAAATAAGAAAATTGAAGGGAAATCCCACGATAAGGACAAAGAAACAAATGCTATGGACAAACGAAGCGGCATTAATGAAAGCAAAAACTGCCGAGAAGTAAAGGAGGCAGTATGGGATATGAAATACTTGAGCCTTGCAGTTCATTCACCCTAAGATTGAAATGACCATGAGTATAAATATCGGAGATCGGAATGTTGTGGTGCCTAGAGCACTGACTTCTCATCCTGAACAAGATGGTTTCGAATCCATGTGGTGGCTGAGAGTTTTTCAGTAGTATTCCGTTCCCTACCAGGATGCCATACAAATTGATACTTGAAGTTAGGTATTCTTTCAGTCGCTTTTGGCCTTAAATTGTGGACCCCTTGGCGCCTCTCGTAGGATGTAAGATAACACCGACGCCGGGTTTCTCTTCGCCCTCCTTTCTTTTACCAAATGCTTCCTTTCTCTTCAACCTTCCCTCCGGTCCTTTTTAGCAGACATGAGACAAGCTTTCGGCGGCCCCCAATAATCTCATCGAATTATTACGGTTTGAATTTTCAACTTTTTTTCGAAATAATCGGAAATTTTTGGAAACAGACTACGAGTACACGCTCCAACCTTTGGATTTCTATAGGCGTGGACGCCAACATGAAAAATTAAATGGATGCCGGTCACAACACTATGGATAAAATTAGAACAAATTTAATTACAAATGAGTTCCTGGATAAAACCTTGTCGATGCTGATGCGTTTTGAACCCACTATCAAGGCAAGGAAAGTTAGCTCTCCAATGAACATGTTTCCCCGCATACGCTTGACCTTTCATGGGGATGATTAAGGTCGACTCTCGAGCTCTGGAGACGCCCGTAATCTTATGTATGATCCTCACCCCCTAAAGGGGCCCAGCAGCTTCGGGGGCGGCGCCCGTGAATTATGCACGGCCCGTAATGTACCGCATAGTATATCCCCCAACCCGTCTCTCAACTTTCTACCGTGATTGTTTGACACCCATATACAAAAGCAAACGTCCCACTTTTCTCGCGACGAACACCTTCTCAAGGTCGCACGGTACGCTGGTAAAATTGCCACTTGCATTCTGCAATGGATGCCAATCCTCCACACACCTATTATCGATTAGGATCGTCTGTGACGGGGAAATGCCTCACCCTTTTTATATACGCAGAGCTTGAGGTGGGTGATTTTTTTCTTTCCGTTTTTTGATGTCATCAGGGTATAAAATTTATCATGTGTCGCGGTTTGAATGAGAAATGCCGTCCTTTTCAGTGTGTATACATTCTGGAAAGGCTTTAGGAACTTCTTTTCCGTCATTGTCAAGCTGTCGGTAAGCTTTCCCAGGGTTTCGTGGCAGTCGATCAAAGTGATAGAATGTGCTACCGTTCTCACTTCAGGGCCAAAAACATCAGCTCTGAGAGCTATTGTAGGCGGCCGGTTAAGTTTCTTTGATCTCTTTGAGCCTGCGAATGTCTTTTAAAAAAGACAGGAGCTGAACTTGTACTGAAGTGTGGTCTATACGGATATGTTTAGCAACTTCCTAGCTTTGACGAATCGCATGAGATTTACACTGAGAATAACTCACCACCATGCGATTTCTATTTAAAAAATGGCAGGTCTATGGATGGCCATTCATATAATTCCCTATTGGGAGTCTTCTCCAATTCCTTCACCTAAGAACCCATTTTCATAATATTTGAATCTTTTCAAACACAACATATCTTTTACTTTCCTTCATGCCATGCAAATTCTTAATTTTTCATTTCTCGGTAACTAACAACCTATTACTCTCCCGTATGTCACCCCCTCATTTATTTACTCAACCTTTACATTTATTTACCTCACAGTATGTCTTTCACTCTCCTTTTCTACCTCTTCTTAATGGGTACCAGCGGCATCCTTTCTCTCTCTACTAAATATAACTTTTTTGTTACCTATTTATCGCTTCCCAACCTGGAAATTGTAAATTCTTGGAGGGTAAGGAATTACGTCAGGTAATTATCAAAGAAGATCGTAAGTTCCTCATTAACACTCTTACTCTTAGACCAAAGGGATTGATTCCTTTTACAGCATAAATTTAAAAGATGGAATTTTTTGAGGTTTCATGAAGTGTTTAGTAAATTTTCTTATATTATTCAAGGTCAGCCAATGGGTAAACGACCGGAGGGTGTCTATTAATACTGATTAATTCCACCCGCAAAATCAGCGGCTTCATTCCTCACATTTCTTCTGTTTTCTTTTTTTTCAACGTTTAATTTTTGTCGCAGCAAAAGCAAGGCCACAAATGTTTCCCTTAATGTTATTCATAAATTTTTGACCATTACAATAACTTATACTTGGCCAGGACCGAGTGAGTTCTGAAAGAGGCTAACTACGGATTGCATCCAAATTAAGGGGCGTATTCACACTTCATAATGGCAGATCATAAATGTGCCTTATGTTATGGCAATTGAAAATTGAAAAACTTGTCGGTCATACCAAAGGAGTACTCCTACCACATGTGGCACATCCCCTGCTTGGATTCTCTCATGCAACCACGTGCGCGTAAGGACCTTCCTTTCGAGGTGTCTTTGTGGCGCTTATAAGCGAGGAGGGAATTCCAAAGACGGACCTCACGACGTTTCGTGACGAAGTATTTTGTAACACTCCCCGATAGCGAAAGTGCTGCATGAGACGAGAACCCTGCACGAGAACGAGAAGTCCATTGGAGGCATCTTGGCGGATTATTAAGCGCTCAGGAAACGGGCGATCAAATGGGAATGTGAGTAGTTTAGACTATAGGTTTTCAGAAGCAATTACATCCTCCGGTAGTACTTAGAAATGCCACCTTTAGCTTTCAAATAACTGAATTAACATGTTTATAGAGATATCACGCTACCTACACCTTGAATGCCAATCATAGCCTTTGCAATGGTGAATCTTGAGCATTCGTAGTATCACTTGCTGCGCGACAATAATATTTCAAATACATATAAATTCCGACGAATGAAATTAGGATGTACATACGGCACACCTAAACTAAAAATATCCATTTAAATACGTGTAAAAATCATGAATCTAGAAATAATTCCACCACTTTTTCATAGTCTTCCCTGAGGAATCCAAACAACTTGTTGCACATATATCGCAGCCCACGTGCTATTCAAGACAATAAGGCCACTGTAAGACTACCAAACAAAAAGATCAAGGACTCTTATTCTTGGCTACTTATAGATTTATTTAGGAACTGGCGAATCTATTGTAACAATTATTTAGAAGTCTCTCAGATACTAGATAACCGATTGTGACCAGAAGAGATCAAAATTCCTTGCGAACTAAAGGTATGGTGGAAGTTTAATTTCACACAAAAATCATTACATCAGTGACAATTTTAGACCAATAATCATAAGAGATAAGAGCCAATATGATTTGAGTAAACTTTATTTTCAACCTTGAAAGAGTCGGGATTCATACGGAAAGGGAACGTATATGTGAACAAAGGACGTCTAGTGACTGATAGGCTTGGTGATATCTTCATGATAACCTCTCAATAGGAAATAGCAACTCCTCCCAAAGAAGTAATGCATTGTTCTCCGCTAACACGCTTTCTGAAAAGTCCCTCACACAACGAAGAGGTTGAATAAGCTAAAAATGTGAAGGGCTTGACATATAACTACAAGTGGAATGCAAGCGCAGAAATCGGTTCCTCTTCCCCCGGCAACTTTGATTTCGCGCAATCCTAAATTGTTTTGCGGTTCAACTGACTGCAAGCTGATCTTTGTGAAGATACAGAATTTTTATTCCCGATTCTCACTCGACCGTTTTTATTCAAAACTCGACTGAGGCCTAGTACTCACCGTATGATTCAACTTATCACAAAAATTACAATGAGTGTTTGCAGTGTCGGGTTTGTGCAATGCATACGGTAGGAGTCACACATAAATTCTGAGCGCATTCTATCAGTAAAATAGCCTCTTTGTAGATATTTGGTGATGTATTCATAATCATTAATCTACTAAAAGCCTTCGCGCCCTCGGAAGGATTTTTTCTGTTTAATCAGTTGAGCAATTTCAAGTTTTTAAGATTATTTGTGTGGCCAAACTCCTGTGAAATTATGGTGCCCCAAATACAGGATAGCCTTATGGAGTACCTTTAGCTCGAAGTCCTGTTTGATATCAGTGTTCCTATTTACCATGCATCATTTTTCTATTATTTGAAGACAAATTTTTACGCTGTTTTTATCATACAACGATCACTGTTGTAAGATCAACATCCGGACATTAAATATTCATTCATTCAAAATTTGGAGGGTATGGCCTCACTTATCATCGTTCGCCATACAATGAGCACCCTTGAGCTTATCATATAGTCTACCTCCTTATAATCCAAAGAAAAATCAATTAGTGTACTCATAAAGTTTTACCAAATTTTAATAAACATAGATTGAAGATTTTTATGCACTGATATCCTATTCCGTGAGAAGTGGTACAAATGCTGCATTGAGTTCATGAAAGAGAGCTAACGCCACTATCATCCTCGCTCCTCTGAAAGTAAGACCTCATAGGTTACTCTATTACGGTGTGTAGGCTGAAGGAATTTCAGTCATTTTTGTCAGCTGAAAGTGGATTTAAAAATAATCTAACGAGAACCAAATGCAAACTAAATTAATGACGTTACCAATAAATCTTATTATTTTTCTAATCATAGGCAAAGACGTCCAATGCTCCCTTCGCATCAGTCTTCTCAAACGAGACGTGAATTGCCAGATCGGGGTCAGTAGAGACAACCTAGGCTCCTGACACAAATACTTGGGGATGAATGAGTAAAAGAGTCAGTCTATTGAGACAGTTGGCCTCATTCGATTACAATGTCTGAAAAAAATCTGAATTCAAACTCATTATTTCTTTTAAGTCAGGATTTTACGTGACCCGTTAATGCCGTGAAATAACATGAATCTTATCAGGATAAATGGACGGGTGGACAGACCACGTCACGCATCATGTGACCGCATGGATTATGAGAAACATCAACCGGCAGAAATTCGCTTGCGCCCGAATAAGCGAAGAGCGAGCCCTTTAAGCATTGACATTTTGATGGCTCAGTCAAATGTCAAAGATAGTTCAAAGGTTGGACATTTTTTTGTATCTCGTGCCCTGTGATGTCATCAATCGAGTTATTTCAGTTTTGTATGTGTGTTCCTCACGATGCATCAAAAGTTAAGTTAATTCCAAGATATTTACTGTACCAAAGTTTTTATATACCTTTCTCATTGCGTTAAGATTTCGGGCGGAGCAGGAGTATTTCACTTCTATGACGACGATTATGATGGAAGTCCGTGATTGGAGTATTCTAGAATTCAAAAGGAAGTGAGACTAGAATATTATGAAAAAAACATTATATATAAGTATTATTGCGGCTAAGCAATAGTACCATCACTAAACTGTCGAGAGATATGTTTCTTTTTAACTCTGTGGCTGATGAGATTCGATCATTCAACCGCGCTTACGTAATTCGCAGATCGTTGCTGAGCTGGCGACGACTGAACGACATAGAATTTATTTTCATTACCAACGGATTTTTTTAGAAATAAGCGCGTATATTTTTACTTTCCCGATAGAAGTGGATTAACGCAAAAAAAAATACTGTCACAATGTCACACTCTTACAGGAGACGATCTCCAGCTGATGCTCATTTCAAGTTTTACGGATAGTTTTGAGGATACGGGAGCCTAGCTGGGGATATAATAAGGTGCTCGACGCCAACAGATTTGAAAGATACTATTATTAATCCCTGGAAAGCGCACATAGTGCGATTGTTCCATTGAGGAAAAATCGTTCCCTTTGAACATGGACTCGAATCCGGACCCGTCGATATCACGCCTTTAGCCAGTAGAGCTACCAGAGGGCCCTCATTCCCGGAGATTTTTGTGAGTTTCTTTAAAAGTAATTAGACTCGTTGTGTCCTTGCACTCCTCTCGCCCCATCACTAACTTTCACCCACTTTGTGACTGTATATGTGAGCAGTTTCCTTATGCACGTACATGATAATGACTTCATAAGACGAAACCTAGGTCGTGAAGTTTATGTAGAATTACTAAGTTACAGCTTTCATTTCACAATTTTTTACAGTAATTCAAATAACTTAGTTATCATTCGGCCATTGACATAAGGGGCAGTTCATAATCCACGTAGATAAAAATAGGCCACTTTTTGACCCCCCCCCCCCTACCTCCCATCGTGGACACTCGTAGACTTCATCCAGACCCCCTCCCCCCCCCCCTTCCCCCTGATGTCCACGTAAACTTTTCTTTTTTTTGCGGAAAAAGCTGAGAAACGGGTTATTAATTGATTTTCATTGACCATCTGTAATTTAACGCTGATTTTAAGGAAAGGTAAGTAAAAGAAAAACTACTCTTGCAGCTATGATAATCTGTCATTTACAATATACTGTAAAACTAGAAACGCGTTATGTAGACCACTGTCTACGTAGACATCCCTCCAACACCCCTCTATTCCCCAACGTGGACCTTCGTTGAGTTCCCTCAAACCCCCACACCCCTGTTTGGTGTCTACGTGGATTATGGACAGCCCCTACTTCGCCGGCCATCGACGGAGAAAGAACTTCCCGCGAATAGTAGTTGACCGTCGCCGGTCTGACGTCGACAAATTCGCGTTAATTCGTGGACAGGTCGACAGGGAAGTCGTCAAAAGAAATTCAAGTTAAAGTACGAGGTCGAACGAAACGGTTTCCTCCCGCCAGTGTCATGCGCACTGAATCCCGCATGAGCGCCGGAATCCGCCAGCAGCAGCAGCTCACCGAGGCGAGGACGAAGGAAAAAAATACATTCTCCTCTCTTTATCGCGTCCCCCATCGTCCCACTCCCATTACCTCACTCCCTCAAGCCAACAGGCTGTCCTTCTGGAGACACTAGAGATCAAAACCTTGTCCCATCCGTCATACTAGGGTGCCTACATTCAAGAAGTGTCAAAAGGTCCCGTCATGATGGGTCGACATTGTCTGAGGCCGACACTCTGAATCGGAACCCCATGCGGAAAGATTTCCTATCGAGGATACTACTTTACTTACTAACTTCCTCGGCGCTAGAGCCCGGTATGGACTTTGGCCTCCCCCAAGACGCCTGTCCATTCTCCTCTGTTCTGCACTTTCTCCCACCATTTTACGATCCTCTTAGTCTTTAGGTCTTCATCCAAACCCTGCACCCATCTTATCCTTGGTCTTCCTCTTTTTCTCTTTCCATCCATATTTCCATGTAGCAGCTTCTTAGGCATCCTTTCTTAACTCATTCTTTCACCATGACCTAGCCAAGCTAACCGTTGGGTCTTCACATATCTCACTATTTCTTCGCCTCTGATAATATTTTATATTTCCCTGTTTGTTCTTATCCTCCAAGTTACACTATCTGTTACAGGGCCATATATCTTTCGTAAAACCATCCGTTCAAATATCTTGCTCATTTACAGCAGAGATTTTCCACGTTTCTGTTCCGTATGTCACGACCGGTCTGAAGAGTGTCTAATAGATCTTGATTTTCATCTCCTTAGATAAAAGGGTGGACTTCAGAAGCTTAATATTAGTAAAGTAAGCCCTATTTCCGACCATTATCCTCTTGTTGATCTCTTCTGTCATTGAGATCTTACAGTTTAAATTAGTAACGAGGTTTCTATCGAGGATTCCGCGTTGAAAACCTGCTCCCACTCGATTTCCTTCGAAAATATAATCGTTTGCCCTCCCACGAGGACGCGCTTCCATGGGTGAGATACCAGCATTCGTTTTCATTCCTCTACCCAGCAAGCTGCATCACGATCGACGATACCGTATTGGAAGCATTTGCGAAAACAATCCTTCGAGTTCGAGTCATTAATCACCCTTCATTCAACCCATGAGCCGTAACTTCCGTCAGAATCCGTAGTTATGCTCTTAAAAACAATTTTGTTCATTGATATTCAAGCCCTTTTCTGGACTCTAGTCAACAACGTGCGGGTGGCAAGTACTGCGCGTGACCATTTTCGCAAAACGCGTCGCAATATTTGTTTCATATACGTACACTTTTCAGATGATTCTAACTGGATTTTAAACCACTGAAAGCAGAGGAAATTTCCCCTGATACTTGAAGTAATGGCGACGCGTATTATTTCAATTTTGGAGCCTAATTTTTGTCTGAACGTTCCCACTCTCTTCATATTTTAGCCACAGTTTACCACCTTTTTCGCCGAGTTGGTAATTATTGGCTATATTTTTCAAACTAAGGAGAAGCATTTTGGCTCATGAAGATCAATGGAAGATTTTAGAGCGGTAAAATTGTGTTACTTTTTTAAAGTTATTTCTCGCGAGAAAAAACAGCGCGAAATATATTTGATACAAACAATACTGATATAACTTCATGGATGATTTTTTATCAATATTTTTACTTCTCCCATCAGTCACAAATATTCCTCAGAATTAAAGAATAGAATATCTTCGAAATGGTAACGTAAATAATAATATGTTTGCAAAGGAAATATAGGTGATTACACCAAGACAGAATTAAACCTAAATATAGTTTTTATTAATTAGTATGAGTTAACGAATATGAACCGAGTTAAACTCGTTAAACCTAACTTCGCTACCATTATTTATTTTCATTACATTGTATACTTTGGCTGCATAGATCGGCTATGATTTATAATTTTTCTTGTCTTATAAAACCTCACGTCAAACAGTGAGTAATGTCAAAGAAGGATGTTGCATTGAATTGCTTGACGCAATATTCCAATATTATAATCTCACCTAAAACCAGACAGTGACGCTCTTCGGCCTACATTCCCTCCCAATTTTGTGGGATAGATTGTGCATTATATTTTACGATATTGAGGCAGTTATTAGAATGGACAAGAGACTTGACTCAAGATTGTGTGAATATGGTGACTGGTTACGTAATATTTTGTGAGGAAAAGGTAATTAGCTCGGGGAATTATTATAGCTATTGCTGTGATAGAGGATCGCATTCGCTGTAGACAGATTAACTTCCAATAACGTTCTAGGTGAGCCTTACAGTCATGTGAGCTACTAAGAAACTCCCGAAGATTACTCCGCTTCAAATCCTTACATATTCGCCAACAGGGAAATACAAAACGGTGTCTTCGGAGAATAGCGACAAAAGGATTTGACCTCAGCCCCAAAAAGAAACGAATTGTATCGGTTTTTCCCCGCGACGACTTTGCCTATTGTGTCTTGAGGCCAAAGGTGGCATTAATCCCAGGAGAGCTGTCACGGATTCCGCTTCGAATGTGGGTGAAGTTCACGGCCAATCCGACCGTCAGGAGAGATAGAATATTCCGCGATTATTTTACCCACGATGTCCTCCCAAAAGGGTTATTTATTTTTTCATGGGAAGGTGAAAACTCATGCGAAAGCTTTTCCTTTGAAGAGACGCATGAACCAGTAGTTTTGGTGCTGTCGATGCGTGAAGGTTGGTCGTTACAAACGATCGTAAAATACCAATGGGACTTCCGTGAAACGGGGGAGAACGGTAGTATTGAATACTAAAAGCCTGTTTAAGAGCGAAAAGGGCTTCTGGGAGAAAAGGCACTAGCCACTACCGGATTCCATTTTTCTGGCGGAAGCGATTGATTTTGGCAATGCGGGATGTCACTGGTGGTTGTAGGAAGTATGGTCAGCACCTCAGACGTAGATCATTCCCATATGAATGCCTCTCTTCTGATGCCCGTGAATTTATGTCTCCCCCGTTAATTATCTCTTATAAGGTGATCAACATAATCTCCCAATATCAGGGTAATGAGTAATATTCGGTCAAAACTAATATTTTCCCAAAAATGATCTCGTTCTCCCAAGATACATTTGCTGTATGATCTCATTTTCCAATTAGATCCGCGAGGTGATATCAGGTATGGCATGAACAATGCAATACATTTGTTTTCTTAACGAATTACAGCCAAAAGAACAGACAGCCTGTTTCGCATGGTGCTAACTAGGAGAATGACGAGGTAAAACTCATCTCATGGTAAGTATAAAAATATTTAAAGCATCCTTTTGTTATTTTTCGAGGAAAATGAAGCAGTATACAAAATAAGTAATAGAAAGTCGAGAATGTGCAACATAGGATCATTATATTTCCCTAAGTACACGGCATTGATTCACCTAACCAACGGCATTATTAGAATAATATTTATCTTATGACAGTAAAACCTTAAGGAGCTCAATAAGCATATTTGCAAATATAATGGAATGCAATCAGGGTTTTATTGTAACATTAAATTTTAATATTCAGTTGTTACTGTTCGAGAAAGTGACATATCATGAAGCAAATATGTGCATTTTTAAATATGTTTTACTATGATTGCTAAGTTTTAAATAAAGTCTCAGAATTAACTTTGTGGAAACCTCTCATCAAACACAGTTAAATAATATACCTCGTTATGAAGTAATGGCGTATAGTACCAATTCCATGGCCGGTGTTGAGTAAAACAATGTGGAATACTACGTGTTTTATTATTTAAATATGTTTGATGTCGTCAAGTGTTATTTATTCACAGTGTATTCTATCCAGTCCGGAACTCTCATGAAATAATACTTAATCGGAAGAGCTATTAGGTGTTTATATGAATTGCACACCTTTTAGCTAAAGGGGCATGTAAGCAATACGCTATATTCCACCGAAATATTTAGTAAAGATGAATTTTCTCACCTTTGCTACTCCGCGCCTCCTCTCGAAAGGTTCAATATTGCGGTGGCCTTGTGCAGTCTTAGCCTGCCCTCGCCTTGGAGAATGCAAGCTCACCAGTGTGTGATTCACGGTTGCGGCCATTAGGTCAAGTTTCATGTCACGGTCCTCGGTTCTGCTTGAAGCTCTTAGTACCTATCTCTCAGAGGAAGTCACGAGACGGGAGAGCGGAATGTTCGCGAAGGAAATTCGCATCCCCGATTACTTCGCATTGGCCTGGAATTCTTTTTACGACCGCAGGCATATTTTGCCCGAGAGGGCGCATTTCTTGCCACGTCCCGAAGGATCCCAATCTTCTCCCTCAACAACCCACGAGATATTTTCCTCGTGACCAGCACTTCCGGCGTCTTTTTTGCACACGAAGGAAAAGGCGGATTCTCTATTGGCATGAGATTTTCATACCTTTCTCATGATTTTAACCCTTAAACTACTATCGTGGTTTTTGGCCTCGTACACACTGCCCTCGGGTATTTTTTGACCCGATTTTTTCGAATTATTCGTGAACAACAACCGTCACCCGCACTGT
Source organism: Ceriagrion tenellum (assembly GCA_963169105.1). Lineage (NCBI taxonomy): Eukaryota > Metazoa > Arthropoda > Insecta > Odonata > Coenagrionidae > Ceriagrion > Ceriagrion tenellum. The sequence continues at coordinate 55,218,009 of OY720636.1, read as the reverse complement.
CTCAAGTTCAACTGGCTTGCTCTCCCCTTCCCCAAAGGATTCCATTGCAGCCAAGGTTGCTGCGAGCGGCCGTTTTACCACTACAGCAAAAACAAAAGGTCAAAAAAGACCCGACGATAGCAGTTGAGGTTTAAAGCAGTTATAGCTAGGATCTTCTCGAATTTACTTTTTCCTTATATTCTACTTCTTTTGCTAGAGACCACACCCGTATTTTATTGAATATTCAAACAGTTGAACGAAGCATGATGCATTTATAGCAATATTAATGACGCTAATACCTTGTTTTTATACGACTTCACTTCTCAGTAATTTATCGAAGAGAAATATTTGAGGTTTTAAGTTAAGTTATTTGCTTCACGTTGTACGTTTGATGTTCATTCAAAAGCGAAAGTTTTTGTGGTTTAACGAGTATAATAATCAAATGAAAAATCAATTATACTATTTGAATATTACCGATCCTAAACGTCGACCCCTTAGCAAGGACACGACAGCACTCTATTGAGTAATAGATACCTTAATTTTTTTATAGTTGAGTATTTAAGATTTACAAGCCATTACACTCGTGACTGAATTATTGTGTCAAAAATCCTACCCTTTTCCCAATAGGATGGCCTACGTTTTCTGGCAAACACCTCGGAGATACTAGGCTATTGTGACGTATCATTAGAAATATTATAGCATCACTTCATATAGAGGTGGCATTCAATGACTTTCGTGGGTGATAGTGTCTCGCTCAAAATGCCTTTAGAGGTACTACGAAGTCTCATCCTTGTTGACGGTCACTAAAAAGCATTTCGCTGGACACTCACGATGAAGTATAGATAACTTTCCATGGTTTGAGGCTCAGGTATGTGGAAGTTGAATTTCACAAATGTAAAGTAACTTTGTTTCTTCCACAGATTTATTTTCCTAGTACAATATGTTTCCTAGTACAACAGCGGTGTCAGGTACAAAGTACCTTTGTACCCGACACCGCTGATTTATATTCATAGTACAATATTTCCTAGCACAATCCACAGATTTATTTTCCTAGTACAATATGTTTCCTAGCACAACAGCGGCTCTTCTTCTCTAAGAGTTAAACTTCTCTAAGAGTTAAAAACTGAAACGAGCGAACACTGAGTGTAACTATCGCAGGAAGGACTAGGCTGGAAACCGTTAGAGACTTGAAAGAATACAGAACAGGCGAGTTGCGGAATGACACGAATCATGGTATTCATTCATGTATAAGGACAGTACGCCGAGAATAATATTTTGCATTCGCATAACATCCCTAGAACTGATAGAGGCCACAAAATAAGAGAATAGTTTGTCAAATTGATGGGTACAGAATACATTTTTTAACTCAACATCAGTGGTTTTAACAAAAACAGCGAGTGACTAACATAAAACACGTGCTTCACGTATATTTAACCACTATTTCCTCTCCCCTCCATTTTCCTATTTCTCTCTCCTGCCACGGCAGGTATCCTAACACCCTCAACGGTAGCTTGAAGCATAGAATGTAGATACTGAAAGGAAACGACGGTAGTAACTCAACTATCCTATATTTTAACCATTTCACTGAATAACACTAACTTTAGGATTCATTAGCAATGCGTAATGCCCCTGAAAATGCGGTTTTATCGGACTTTTACTCTTCCTTTTCCTCACCCTTTCCATATAACCTCTCCCCAGCCACTCTTCCTCAAATAAAGTAACAATTGATGTTGATTCACACAGAAATGGCATTCATTTTATTTAAAACAGCAATTCGAGTTACGTGTTTATGTCATGGGGACAAACTCAATATCGGAAAAGAAGAGAAAAGAATCTTTTTTAAGCTCGAGAGATGAAGTCGAACTCCACAGTCTAAGGATGAAAATATTCATTCGTGTACACCAGAGCGTCGCGCCCAAAAGACGAGTCACGTTTGAATACTTCGTACGCCGTGGAATTTTATGCGATACATGAAGCTCGTGCCGTACCATTTCTCTTAAGCACAAAGCGACACTTCTTTCATTTCATCGCTTAAAATTAGATGCTGGAGCAAGATGTCCAGCTATCATTATAACAAGGCTACCTGAAGCGACGCCAAATTGACAAAGAACAGCCCATAAAAAATCTCTGATGGGTGCAATTAGGTACCCACAGAGCTCCTCATCAAGAAAATCTGTAGTTATCACGCGAAAGTAAACATCTCCATTGTTTCTAGGTGGTTTCCAACGCGATCGATTATCGTGGAACTTTTCTATCCTTCATTGTTCTCTTTCAGAAGACGAACAACTATGATTAAGGTACATCTAACGCATCCGCTCCATTCCTGAGAGAATCGTAATATGCGTGATTGCGTCCTCACACCCGGTTCTAGTTCAGATTCGTTGTGAATCAGCATGGAAATTGTGAAACAGTAACAGTGCATAGAGTAAAATGAATATTTATGAGAGACATAAAAAACGTTGACTGAACCAAGTGTTTTCTCGTGAGAACTAATTCAGAAGTATTAGACTTTTAGTATAACATCGGCAGAAATAAGTAATTCAAACATCTCGGTTAAAATCACTGATGCGTTTCGATTTTCCCTTTGAATTTTATGATAAATAAACCACGACTCGACACTTTGTGTCATCGTGAAAGCCTTGCGACATCAACCTCGATGATGACACCAATTGTTGAAATATGAGTCAGATATAAGCAAATCTAGAGCTAAAATGAAACTGAGTAATTACACTCACAGAGGAAGTATAAATTCTTCACAAAGTGACACCTGACGCTCTAGCTTACATAAGTACTTAAGTTGAAATTTTTTTTGTCAATTGCTTAATCGCCAGCTCTCCAATCAAAAGAATGGCAGTTCTGAATTCGGAAATAAAGTGAGCTGGAAAGTCAAGGCAGAGCCCCATGGAAAATACTCAGATCGACTCCGATGCGTGGACATGATTTACTGCAGTGTATATCTTCCAATTGCAGCACATAATTATTTGGTCGATAAGGAATTAAAATTAAATTTCCAGATGCATAAGTTCAAAGAACTTATTGTGGCGTGTACCAACGTGTTTATCTCCCGATATGGCTGGATTCGTCCTGGTTTGTAATTCCCTTTCTCACTCCCTAATTACCCGAGGATGGCGCTAGTTGGCAAACTTAATGGGACAAAAAGGGAATCAATCGAAAAAGACGAAATATGCGTAACAACTACTTAATATATACTTAATATAATGTAACTATAGAGAATCTCCTACATAATACAGAAGGTTTGGTAGCTCTATCTCAGCATGTATTTTTTTTTATTTGAAGGGGGAGAAAAGAGGAGGTTCTGAGACAGGGAATAATATTATAAACCTAAGACTCAAAAGTACTCGTATTTGAACAAATCTCACGCTGTACATTACCACATGCCGTTTGCTAAAATATCCTCTTAGAATGTATAGTTAATTTCTTTTAATTTTTTTGCAGGCACTTGTAAATACTAACGGGTCAGGTACCGTCTGGATCTGGGCACAGGGTCGGTAATCTCAATGCATAAATTTACGACAGTGCAACATTGTTATTACTTAATTAATCCTAGCCCAAGGTATTCATCATGATAAAGCAATTAGTTGACGATATAAATACGTTTGGAGTGACTGTTTTCCCGAAAGTTACAAAAATGACTTTTGTCCCGCTGGAGTAGCGATTGAAACCACTGTGCGCTGGGTTGTTTACTCCGGAGAATATTTGACTCCCGTTTCGCCAGTCCTGTTAATCCTCAACTTTGCTCGTCGTCTCTCGGAGACTTAAGAGGTTTTTTCAGCAAGACTGCAGGGAGCCACGAGTGCCAACTACCAAAGTTTTTTCCGACCCGGCCCGATTCAATCAAGCCAGCAAAATAGGGAACGATAGGTGTATACATATTTTTGAAAGTAATAGTAAGTTAACGGCAATCATGACTACCTTTTCACCTCACAATTGGGAAATGAGGAGATAACAGCATTTGTCTTTCCTGACTGAATAAACGGCAATTATGACTACCTTTTCACCTCACAATTGGGAAATGAGGTATAACAGCATTTGTCTTTCCTGACTGATGTACCCCTCCCAGTAGTCCCCACCCGGAGATCCGATTGGGGGACTATTTTACCTCCGGAATATTTTACTGGGAGGAATGCCATCATCTCATATAAATATATTTTGAATGCAGGACTGCATTTATCTGCGCTATCAATGCCTTCTGCTGAGACTGCTGCCTCTCAGTAGTGGGGTCAAATTCGGGTAGCGAGCAAAAGTTCGTTGGCAAGCCTGGCAAACTTTTTCCGTCGCTTGGTATCGAACCTGTTACCCTCGGAAAGGGAGTCGAACACACTACCACTGGCCCAAACCGGAACTAAATAAAATTAAAGAAACCCCTACATTCGTGTTGCACACCTAATACACCTGGTATACCTCAGCATATCTTTACAGTTTTCCCACGGTCAAATACACCTTGCCTTTACGGAGGCGGAGCTTTTGACATCCAGTCAAACAAAATGCCGAAGCGTAAACAGCCGCTGTGACAAATCGCAAATACCGATAACGGCAAGAAATAGGATATTTATGAGAATCTCGACATCTCTGAAAGCTATCATTATTCATTATAAATTAAAAACATGCCACGACTTTTTTCAAACGTCTGATGATGATTAATTTCCCGCTAAGAACTGTGTTGTCCAAGTGGCAGACGATAACTGATAAAGGGCGTTTATCTCCAACTTCCTGGTTCGTCCCGACAGTGTTATGATTCCTTTTGGAGAAGAAAGAGTCGGTTTTGATGTTGAAGAATGCCCCATCAACTCCGAAGATAGCAGCGTATTGATTTTTCTGGAGAGACATCAATTTTGACGTGAAGAGAGAAGCTTCCTCTATCCAATGCTAGAATGACGAGTTGAGTTTAGCAACCACCACAGCAGTTTTTTGTTCCTTTGTATTGAAATTAGTGAGGAAGCCAATGTCCATCGTTAATGCTTCCTATCGGAAATGATAAGAAAACCTGAAAAAGCTGATAAAGCGCTTTTAAACCAAACCTTTGGATCCATTGAGTTCATTGAGTCTTTCCCCTCAGGAAAATGAGGTGTGTAGGTTTTAGATAGTCGACTTTGTATTATTAGTTCCTTATGAAGAATGCAGTGCACTGATTTTATCGTAATATTTTCCCTATTGGGAGATAATTTTTATCGTTTTGAGATAGCATAAGAATCCCCCGACCTCGCCCCAAATAGTTTGTCCAATCGCGTCTTTCGTTCTACTTTTTCCTGTTCGGTCAACGCAGTCCTCTCTCGGATTTCCTAGTGAGACATTCCCCACATAATGCTCCCCGCGAAACAATAGTACATATCTCCGAATGCACCGAATACGAGAAATGTTGTGTTGAAGTATATCAGATTTTCCTGCACCGAAAATTTCCTTCAAAGAATGGCGTTTTCCACTCCACCGCTGCATGCCTCCTCGTTTACCACTTCATTACATCCGTTTGATCTTAGGCATCACCCTTCACCGCCACGTTTTGAATGAACCAGTCCATTCTTGTCCAACCAATTGATGATTGGTCTAATTAGTTTAATATACTGCTCTGTGGCTTCTCTACGGGATTCAAAAATTAAATTATTTTGTCCAGAAGTTCCACTTCATATTCACAACTCCACAGCTTAGCTATACAATAAGTGAGTCGAACATTACAGGGCGGGAAATGGGAAGAGTATTGTGAAATAGTATATTGATCCATGTCATAAACGTGAAACTACTAAGCAATACGGATTGGTTAGCACATAACATGAGGACTTTCTCCCAGTGAGTTTTCTTCTGTGAGTTTTTCTTCTGAGGAAATAAAAGCTTGGTAAAATTCACTGGCCCGAAAGCTCTGTCCTCAATGTCAGTAAATAATCAGCCGGAGTATAGACAAATCAAGTAAGAGTCAATAAAGCAAAAGAAAAGAATACCGGCTGTAGTCTATTTAAAAATCATAAAATATAGACCATTATTCTCTTAACTTCCCAAAAAAAATCTCCGTTTTACTGGAGATATCTTCCTTTAATATGATTACCAAAGGGCTGAAATCATGAAATATATAACCATTTTTCCAATGTAAGACTCTTCAAAATTCTGAACGAATATTTTATAGTTGTAACGCAACTAAAGACTGTAAGTTGTTCAAGTAAAATTGCATGGAAAATTGAAAACTTTAGATGAACAATCATGAGGCGGCAAATGAGGCGGATGAGTTCACCTTATAGTATAAAGAAAAGGATGATTTCATCAATTAAATCAGGAAAGTCTTTGGCAAAATCATGCTCAATGTATTCAGCAAAATTATCGTTAATCTTAACAAAAGCAATCATCTTGCTATACTCTTCGCCTCCTTCGCGAGTAATAACGGATAGTTTCAAGGATAGCTTGGAGAATAAATTAATTAATGTCTATTACCGGTCACTGAGATTTAAGAAATATTATTGTCACGTTGATGACGTAAATTTTCTATGTAAATAAAGTTAAAGAAAACAATAGCAATATATTGCTCTTTAAAATTCATTACGTCCAACCACTTCTTTCGTAAAGGAAGTTGGCATGAAAACATGACTTTTTAGATGAAACCGAATGCAACTTTTAACGTAATTATAAAATCAGTAAACATAACTGTAATCATATCATCACAGGTTTTCTGTCCTTGGTGAGAATACTTATCGACGACGTCATTCAGAAATTACCTTCACTCGTGAATAGTAGTCTGAACTTCGTTCCCCTCTTCTAAGTTAATGAGAGTTGAATTATAGCTGGTGAAACATATTACGTTTTTCGCTTGTCTTATAATGTCTCAAATGCAGACATTCAGTTGCCAAAGAGCATTTTCGAAGAGAGGGAAACTGATAGGGAGGCCTGAGCTGTGGCGTACATAAAATATTGGTGAAGACTAATAACAAATATCACTACGTTTACAATTGATCTCAGGTCGATGTGATCGGATCAGCTCGGTATGGTTAACATAACGCGCTAGTGGGATCGATCTGAGAAGCAGGCTGACTCGACTCACTTTCTCAGCCAATCTGAAATTTCAGATCAATATGAACAAGCGGGTCTGTAGCGCTCCTCATTTTTCTTTAGATTGTCATAGGGAAACAAAATATAATCATTATTATTAAAGGCGTGTGTTGTAACCAGCCGTATCAAGAGTGAAGTGAGGTTGATGATATCGTAGAACATCGCAATCTACCTCCAATTAGGCAATTTTATTCACTCGGAATACGACTGAAAATTTCTAACTCTGCACTTCGTTACACACCGAGTCAATCGCGCTCCTACCGTTATATTCGATTATTCACTATCGATATTTTCAGTCCGTGTTGTTAAACCAGGCGATCTGAGTCGGCTTCCTTGGAATTATCAGCTCGGTCCGAGTTCAGATCGATCTGAGGATGATTGGTAAACGTAGTGCGTGACTATGAAAATGGATCGGAAACCTTTTCTTTGCGGAAGGAGAATGGGCATGGATTGGGGGCTTTTGAGACATGCAAAAGGCGACGAATGGAGATGAAGACATAGGTGACGAAGAAAACGGATGAGGATGTGCCAAATGCGGTAAGAGAGGAAATAAAACCATTCGCAAAGATTCGGAGGCGGAGCAACGATGGTAAAGGAAGTTATTGAGATACGTGAGCAATGCCAACAGGCGATAGAGAGGAGGATGCTGAGACAAACACGAAAGAAGTAGAAAGAGAATAGGCATTGTGGACGATAAAAGCAGAGGTAAGCAGAAAGTACGAGATATTTGATAGCGGGGAAGTTTAGAGTAGGAAAGTGAGAGGATGGACCTGAAATTGAGACGTTAAGAAAGGGAGTCTCCGGAAATCTGATATCCAGAAAACCGCTCGGCCAACCTAATTCATTCGCATGTTTTATACTTTGCTTCAGTCACACCCATGCATAACTGCGCATTTATATCATTGGATTGGATTGGATATATTTTGGGACGCGACCGACAGCTAAGGTCATTGGCGCCATAGGGAAACTAAGGGAGGAAGGGTGGATAGAAGCCCGGCGTCGGCATTAGCCTGCTTTTTGCGAAAGGCGCCACGGGGACCACAGTTTAACGCCTCATCCGACAGACGGAGTACTGCACTTGAAGTGCCCTCCACTAGCCACTCAAGTAGGGATCGTGTTTCCTCTAATAAACCTGGCCGTCCGTATGGTTAGTCAGTACCTACTCTAGCCACCACACCGACCTGATCCCCATTTATATCAGATGCTACTTCAAATGCTACTTAATTTACCACCAAATTTCTTTCGCCGGCTTTCGACGCACTGTTCGGGAGGCGAAGTTCTCGAGATGCTCCGCCGCGTCGGGTCTTCATTGTAATGACGACGATTCGGAGGTACGAAGCATCGATCCTCAAGTCAGAAGTTTGCGCCTTTATAATTCTGCACAATTTTGACTGGAATTTGGAGGCTGTAACGCCTCCGAAACGTCGTTACGACAATGAACACCCGGCGAGCCGTAACATTTCGAGCAACCGAGGTCATTTACCATTCAAATTAAATAATAATAATAGCTTCGATAATTTGCTCATTATTTTGTGCCATGGTGTCAAGATCTCTCGGATTTAATAGGTTTTTCTGAGTTGGGAAAGGTTTGAATTCTAAGGGTCGAATCCAGCTTTGCTCGGATATATCCGTTTCTTCACTACTGCAGAAATTCGTCCGATATTATACAAAATGAGAGTATCCTCTTCCACCCACCAGAATTTCAACTCTGCCTCTAAGTGTTTGATGGGGTAACAGTTTATCTCCCATTACCGGAGGTATCATCAAGGTAAAAATGGCCTTCCTATGTTTCTTGCCTGCAGGTAGTGCGTCGGTTCATAGATACATAACGATAATGATATTCGCTGATAAGTTACCAGCATTCCTACAGCATTTACAGTTGTTACAAAGGCTTCCGTGGTTATCTTGTTTACTGGTATTTTTCGAGTTCTCCCCGCGTTGCACCATTTTTAAGGAACATAAAAATGTTGCAACACGGAGAACCCGAAAAATACCTATAAAAAAGTATTTATCAGTACATACATAGCTGCGGGCCTGTAACGCCAAAAACGTTGTTGGAACAACAACTTGAGTTGAATATGCTTCTTGCAAAAGGAGAGAATTTGCTGCCAACCAAACGCGCACATACGCAGCTGTTAGTCGCTGAAAGTGAATAGGATATATCTAGACTCCGCGGGTCCTGTTTAATCGCAATCATCATAATCAGTCCCCATAATAATAATGAGATTGCAAAGAGAGCCTATGTCACACTCACACCTCTCACGTGACCTTACGCTAGATGCCCTCCGCAGGATCGGCTCGTGATTATTATGCGTCAAGGAATCTCATTCGTCCTCAGGCTCACGTGGTTGTTGTTGTTCACTTTTTCCCGCCTGCTCCCTTCCTCGCCGAGACCCAGTCGCACGTCATCAGAAAACGACCGACACGTAATCCCTCTCCTCAACAATTAGACGGGATCATTCTGGCGCGAAGATGATCCGTTTCCCCTGACATTATCCTTATGTAACTTTCACAAAGGGCACTACGAGCCATTGGTTGCGGAAGCGTTACCTATCATCTCCCCTCGATCTTTTTTTTGTACTTATTCTCCCCTCCGCTGTTATGTCACTCCGTGTAACAGAAGACACTAGCTCGCTCGTTTCGTAAAGGGTAATAATACGCGGTAAGATCCAGTCTCGACGCTTCTCTTTAGCAAAGGGAAATAATTGCAATTACTGGTGATTATCTCTTGCGTAATGCTTTGTCTTGGATTGGCTAATTGGTTTAAAATTGCGATGAAACTTAATTCATACCGTAATCACAAGGGTTAATCCCACATTTAAGTTTCTTGAATTCTTCCCCATCATCATTCCTAGTTAAAGGTGTTTCACCAGTGGAATTTTGCATGATCTTGGCAAGAGTTGACGTATTTTTGTCAACTGCCCAGACAAATTTGAGAAGAGGGCACAAATGAACGAACCTCATACGAATCCTAACTATATCTGGTCATTCCGTGAAGATCCAGTGTAACACAGGGATTCGGTTGTTATGGTGGCGGGAGTAATAGCTTTCTGTCCCAATAAAGCATGGGTTCGATCCCGAGGGTAACAGAAATATTTTATCGGTATTTCCGATGCATAATTGAACTGAGGAGAGAAACTTTAGAGCAGTACTTGCTTCGTCTAACGGAGTGTCACACCAAGGGACCCTAGGTGTCTTTCAATAACAATGGGCTTATGAAGACGCGGGGTTTTTAACCAACCATCGCTCCCCCAAGTAATTGTAGCCTCAAATTCCTTCGCACCCGTCCTAAATTTTCTCATTGCCTCAGTCCTCAGCGTCTTACCAAGGTAATATACATTCACTGGTCTAATCTATTAGGGTAGCGGAGAATTATCATGGGGCATTTCAACCACATTCTAGCTATTTCCTCATTATCTTTGGGATTTGAACCCAGAGAAGATCGTCACTGCCTTGTGAACTTTACATAAATTTTTTCATAGATACATGAATGATTCTTACATTCGCGAGTCATGGGAAGCAGGAAATGACGCATTACCCCCGAGATCTTTTTAATGACCCGTAATTAGGCTTCAGTGCGTCAAACTAGTGCCGCAATAAATCAATGCGAAAGCATCATCACAAGTTAAAAATTTTTAATTTTTGAATCCATAAATTTTCCGCATTTTAGAAACTGCACGCCACCTAATTTGCTCTCGCCGTCCTTCTTTGCCCTTCAAGTAACCTCTTGCGAGGCAATCATCTCCAAGACGGGATCTTCCTCATGCCCCAGCCTTCTCGGCGGAGAATGATCTGGAACGTCCACCCACTCATCTCCGCCGAGGTAGAAATTAACATGTCGAACCCTACTCCCATCCATCTCGCAATATTATCTTTCGCGCTGTAAGTGCTCATCCATCGCGATATCCGTTTTTTTCCTTTCTCCCGACCTTGTCTGTCGTGAAAAGATTCAGCAGTCCCTTTATATTTTTTCATATTTATTTCTCTAATCTGCGGTTTTTCCCTGCCAATATTATATTCATGGCGGAAGACATGATCTTGAAACACTTCTTATTTTTCCAACCGCGGACACCACGTTGGTGATGCGCTAACCTGGCAATGCAATGGTCACGGGTTCGAATCCGTCCTTAGGCATGTATGCTTTGTTTTCCCTAAGATCAAGGCCTTTGGTTAGATGATGACAATGTGACCTTGGATATTGGAGCAATTACAACCGGAAGTCTAAAACTTCTAAAATTCTCATTTTCTACTCTAAATTATTGTGAAATTATACTTGTAATGTTGCCTTGCAGATATTTAGTGCTAAATTACAATACTGTTCCCACGCTGGCTATTCAAATTGGTTTAGTTTTCACTCATCAGTTAAAACTCAGCCATTTGAGTCCCACCACAGTCATAGGAGGAGCAGTTATACTTAACCGCATCTACAAATCCAGAGCCCAATTGCGAGTATTAGATACATCCATATGAAATTCGATCTAACTTAATCACAAGAAAATTTGTCATTTCTTTTTACGTGATGTAATTATTTTGAAGGAACAAGTTGAAAAATATAACTCCTTGTGAGGATTCCGCGGGCCCCCTTGGATATTCAATCCATCCCACTCCGCAATTTGGGGTTTCTCAGGTGATGCATTCGGCCGCAGGGTATGCACTTGTAAAGCTTAGTGGCGAGTAAATATTTACATGTCAGGATCCCAAGACAAAAAGTTCACCAACTGTACCTATAGACTGAGAAATACTGCCACGGAATTGATTGAGGACTCAGAGTGTGTACGTAAAAGCTTCGTTAAAAATTATTAAAACAGCACTAAAAGAATTATCTCTTAAACCCTCTATAATTTAGATTCCTAAGTTATACATTGTTGTCAATTCAATATGAGATAATCATATTAACTTTTCTAATATGACCAATCATCGTGTTGGAATACCCGTTTCAAAGCCACATTAGAAAAACAATATTTCATCATCCAAGGAACAGCAATTCAGCGCATAAAATTACAAAGAGGTAGGATCTTCATAGTTAAAATAACGGTTGGCCTACTTGAGTGTCAAATTGAAGGAATTTCTGTCCCTTCGCCGGAATTCAAATTACTTTTTCTTCACCTCAGCCTGGTCCTTTTGCGCACAGTCCATCTATTCCACGGCTAGCTTTCATTTGTGGTTATTTTGGTCCAAGTTTACTTTCAGGCGGCCAGTCTCCGAAAAAAGATTCCAAGAGTTTAAAATTACCTTATTACTTGGATAAGCGATTCAATCCTCGCTTATTTCACCATTTTAAGGTCAGTTATTGGGAATACCGGTATAAAAATATTCACCATGCGCTCAAACTCGATTATGGAAAAAATCTAGATATTGCCATGATTTTTATCAACCAAAACAAACGAATCTAAACGTGATTTCAGTAATGAATTCAAGCCCTTCCACAATGCACACGCCTCTTTCACAGGTGACGGTAGAAAAACGTGAAAAACGAGCTATTTCATCGCTTAAGTTTGGTACGCGCCAACATCAACCCCGACTGAACCCCATGCTATTTTTTTCATCAAGTCTTCCAGACACCGATTTTCATTGTTAAATTGTGATAGGAAGGCAAATATGACGACAATAAACTCTCTTTTAAGTCTCTGCAATCATGAAAATGGCGTTAAAAAAGAGTGCAAACATTTTAAAATATTTTTTTAAATAAAACCTATCCCAACCACCCGTAAGCTTTAAAGCTACATGAATAAATCAAAAAGAAATGAAATTACATTTAAAACCAATGGTGATTAATCTTGTTTCTTCCAAATTCAATAGATAGATAGATTAGGGATTCCATGGCAAGTATGTTTATGTTTAGGACTAGTAAGTAATTACATAAAAATGAAAGAGAGATAAAAAATACATTATCAGGGGAAATTATTTTAAGAAATGAAATACTTTAAACACAGAGTCCTTACTTTACAATTTTGAGTAAAAATTTGCAGAGGATGGTATAAAATTTAAAGTGTTCTCCATACCTAGAAATCATTAATTAAATTAATAACGGAATTCGGGAAGATCTGTATGGAACCCACAAGCTCTTTCGAGCTTACTTGAGTTTACGAGAAGCCTAGTAAACCGAATACGTCTCCCAGTCGAACTGAGAAGGAGGTCAATAATGCACAAACATTCGTTTCGCTCCGTGGTGATCGTATTCGCGGATTCAAGATGAGGAAATGGATTTTGGTCCGCGTGAATCACTTTCTCCTGGCTAGCTTAAAGTTCCGCCAGTCGCCAGATCAAGTGAAAGATTTCTACTGTCTATCTTGCCACTTGATCATTGTCACATTTTCGGCAATCGGGCTACGGTTCGGTTATCGGGCTACCGCTCAAGGTTAGAAAGAAAGCTGGTTACGCCACACCACAATTTAAACTCTCCGCGATTACCATCTACCCGCGAAAATACTAATAAAGTCGTTTTGTTGAGTTCAAAGAAGTTTCACCGAATATGCGAACAATTGTTAGAAAGCAAAGACCACGGGCGTCTAAGAGAATTTAAGATGGGTATTTAACCAATCAACCTGTTAAAACAAGCCATACGAATATAATTAGAAATATAAACCAGCTTGCTGATGGTCTTTGGAATAAATACAGCCCCACTTTATGCCAGTAGATTTGAACACCATGATATGTAAGAGGAATGGATTCTCTCGCTTTATTTCAAGGAAAATATGCGATCGCGGAGTTAGAGGAAAGACCAGAAAAAGGAATAATACGCAAAAAAATTGTCATAAAAGAACTCCTTTCGACTTTTGTTTCCTTTAGAACTAAAACAGCCAAATATTTGAATAATCAAGGAATAACTAAAACCATTCCACACACACATATTCTATCCAACCAAGGTTTCAACAGACTTAAATTGTTAACTGTGACAGTTTCCACTTGAAACCTAAGTTGGATAAAATTAATTGATGTCGGAGGTACGAAGGTATTCGTGTATTATGGAGCGCTTCCACAAAACAAAATCTTAGCCAGTACAACCTATCAAAATTTGAATAATAATAATTAAATAATTGAAAATTAAATCCTATCGTTTTGCGTCTACCAGTTAAATGACTTCCCACATTGATTATTCTTCAGGAAATCTAACCTATTTAAATCGTGTCGTATATATTTAAAATATAAAATATCGCGCCGTAAGCCGCAGAGGATAGGATTGTAACGAGCCGACCCAGCAACTCAAAGATCACAGATTCGACCCTCGCCCAGAGCACAGATATTGCGATTGCCTGAGAATTTAACTCTTAGGATAAACTCTTGATGATATACTACATAGTTTGAGTACCTGAAATAAAATCCTATATCGTCCAATAGCTCGCGCGGAATGGTGTAAGTTTGGGTAAATTTCGCTGTGGTGACTCTGCCAATGTTTCTACCATAAATTCGTAGCAGTATCTTTAAAAAATATTATTTGTCTTGAAATTTGATTGGCAAGCTATTTCAGTTTTTCAACTCTTTTTTTATATAAATAATTTTGACATTCAACGTATCGACTTCCATCCAACACTTATGATTTCAACATTTTGGTCGAGATTCTTTTAATAAAATATTCATTACGAAATTTAAAGAGCCATAGACTTATTTTCGCACGATGCGGTCTTACCCGCTTGAGAACAAACTGAATTTCACGAGGAAAGTGAGGCGAGGAAAGCGGGAGTACTTTGCTTCAGTTGACACGGATAAATGGGCTTCTCATCGTTCGCCTGAGTCCAATGCATCAACGAGTGCGCGGGTGCCGAGCACCAGCGTGATTTCTGGCGTATGGGGAACCGATGACACAGCATTTGCTCCTTAAAGGAGTCGAGCGCTCACGTCAAGTTTCGTAATTCGATCATCAAAAGGGGGAAAATGAAAGCAGCAGCGCAAATCACGGAAGGTCGAGATGCCAGTTTTCACACTCGAGTAAGGAATAATTTAAAGGGGAAGACATTATGACGACATCCTTGGGAAAGATCCTAGAAACAGCATGCCAGTAAAAAGAGCTCCCATCTTTTTTTATAATAACAAACTTCTTTTTCCCTCTTTTATTTTCTTCAAGGAAATTTTCTCTTTAAGTGTTCATGCGCATTCCCATTTAAAAGCTAAGCGTGGTGATCGCTTCCAAGTAAAGTGGAATTTATTACTTCATCGTCGAGAGAGAAAACGCAATACATAGTAAGTGATACCTATCTACGTAGTTCATCTGATTTGACTTTAAATATGATACATCTTGGCTCGATTCGTAGAGAGCCTCTGAATTTAGTTTTACTACTTCTCCTATACATCTTGAGTACATGCTCCAGCAGATTCGGGTGAGATACTCGGTCGCGATATATTTGGCAGAAGAATTATGAGCATTAAATGGGTAACATAAGGAGAGCACTAGATGAGTTTCAATCCTTCCGTGGGATGGGACGTAAAAGTTTGGTCCTCTGGGCGTTACGAATATATGAATTCAAGCCAATACTGACTTCGCATTTCTGGGGGTGACCACCCCAGAAATCCGGAGTCATGCGAGTGCTAAGGAAATCGAATCCAGATTTCCAGATATCCAGATTTGATTTCCTTAGCTCTCGCATGATATGTTCCGCTTTACTTATAATTCTCCTCTTTTGCATTTAATAGGTGCACACCCAGCACATCTTTAATGTATGTATTCCTTAACATACCTCCTTAGGTATAGCCTTCTGGTAATCGGAGAAACTAAGGTTCTAAGGTTTCTGTTCGTTTTGGGTTCTTTTTTTTATTTATTTCCCAGCATCCTGTACTGTACAGTAGAGACGGCTCTGCCATTATGTTACGAAATATTGTTTTTGTATCTTATCTTCCCCTTATGTTCGAAGGTTCTTCGTACCATTCCTATGGACACTAAAAAACATTGCACCGGCAAATACGATATTTCATAAATTTATTACAAATATTATGCACACAACGAGATCAATTTCTAACGGAAATCACTTTTAAATTTACCGCCGTAATTCTTGCCGCTCGTTAGTTGCTCTGAAAAAGTTTCCTGAAACTCGCCTATGCATCAGAAAATTCATCCTATTCAAAACATTGTTTTTGTCAATATAGGTATAAGCGCTGATGATGTGAAAAGGCTGAAAAATACTCAAATTACTCCACTATAAATCTACTTCGGCCACAGATGCGCGACGCATAAGACAGTTGAGTTCTGTAATGAAGGCATTGTCTGTCTCCACCGTTAGAGTAAACCGCGTAGCTCCCAGAATCTTATGTAACGGTTCCAGCACATTCCACACCATTCACGTCTGGACAGAGTTTGGTCGATGTTATCAGAGTGCCACATAACTCCTATAGGTACTTCAATTCCTAACTGAACTACTCGCTATGTCACCATGAGCGTCGAAGGAATACTAAAATATGGGCCAAACACGAATGACTCAGGCATCCAAAGAGTGTTGGCATGAGATAATCCCTTGAATTTTTAAAATATCTGTATTCCTGGATATGACCAAAATATTCCTGCAACCCCGAATTAAGAGTGTGAGGATGTTAGTAAAATCTCAATGAAAATTTGGAGATTTGAAATAGTCTCATTCAGCATAGACGGTAGCAAGCTTAATGTTTCTAACGTGCAGTGAAAACATTTCATGTGAGCTAGTCTCAATTTTTTGGCCTCACTTTTCCATTCAATTTTTCTCCAAAATTAAAAAAAAAATCTTGAATATCCATATTTAAAAAAAGACGGATAAAATAATTTCACTGAGCCTGAGGACAGCTAAACATACGACTAATTTTGCAGATAAAGAATTGAGCAGCGCTTACAAGTCGAAGAATAAGAGGGAAGTGACGGAAAGAATGAGCCGAGAAGTTGATCAGCTACACGTGGAAAGTGAAACTACAATGACCGGTGTCATTCGTTGAATGCCAACAAAAAAAAGAGTTTACGAAAACTTGGCACAAGGTAAAAACGTTAGTAAACATGATTTATTACCTCCCATATCAACTTCATATTCTAGGTCTCGAAGGGTGCAACTAGCAAAATATTTCACCGACATTCACACGTTAATTGTCAAAGAAATTTTCTTCAAGAAGGAAAGATTACGAATAAAAATGTAAATAAAAGCATAGCAAAACACAAACGACAAGGCTTGTGCAATAAAAGAGAAAAATGATGTGGTTATTTTCGCTAAAATTTCTTCAAGCAGCTGCGTTTGATTTTGTTTCTAATTCAAATTCATCTATTAAAAACTCGGTGATAAAATGATAGAAAGTGGTTCCAATCAAGAATTCTTTTCCTTAAAAAAGAATTGGACCATAGCATGCATTACGTACTTTGCACACATCTTTTCCAGTCATAAACAGTATGTATTCTATTCTGAATGCTGAATTCTCAATGTTTTGCTGCTGTGTTGTCGTTCACATATCATTTTCAGCCCCAAAAACAACGCAGGTTAAAAAAATTTCAGCTTGCCATAAATTTGTTTTCACGTTTTTCGTACGGACTGAATTTTCCAGCAAAGTAATGTATCACAAAACGTGAGTTGGTCGTAAAACAAAGAAAGATACAGTAAACCATGTCTGCTTGCTTCGGAAATGGAGTATCAAGGAAAACTCTCTCATTTTTCCAGCCGAGAAGTAAGCTTTTGAGATTAGTTGCGGCATACCCCTACACTAGGGGCTGTAAACTGTCAATATGTCTCCAACGGCTTTACAGTGGGGCACTGCGCTCCATAAATGCAACAAAGAATTTTGAAAAAAACTTTTTAAAAATTTCTCCCCCTTCATTGAAAAGATTATGGCAAAGATAAGAAGGGAAAAATACACCTCGAGTTTAGGGACTCTTTTAATCTTAGGTTGCAACTGTAATCGACGAAACTTCAATATGTTAAGAACAAGAACTAGTGATCGGTAAATAGTGTATTTTTCCTTTATTTTTCTCTGAATTAATTCCCATGAGTACAAGTGATTTGAAGAAAAAGATTGGTGGAATTTATCGACTAGCATCACGCAAATAGAGAAATTTTGCCTTCGTATGAGAAAAATGATAAACCTTCGTTTTGGGACTCAGCCGTTCCAACCCAAACTGTTAAGAAACCGATAGTTAGAGTAGATATATTCAATATTTATTAAAAGCTCAGTTTACCGCGTAGCTGAAACCGTTTTCACCAGGAAGTCGGCTTCTTACAAATGATGGGAAAAAATGGCTTTCACTCGGATAACCTCTCATTCTGATTATCGGAAATTCTTTGATAATCGATTGTCCAATTGACTATAGCCTCTCAAACAGTCTGTTCGAATATCGTAGCATTTTTTCATGTCAGAGAAAATGCGGGAATCAATGAACACCGATGAGATATCGTCATACAAAATCCGCCATTACGAATCTGCAAAAGAACGTAGCATAGCCACTTTTAATAAGCCAATTAGTATATGTGAACGGACATAAATTAATTTCCAATCATTGCACTTACAAATTATATGGTACGAAGTTACTCGCAGGGGTACAATAACACCAAGGGTTGAAATTCGCCATGAAATAATTCATTTGAATTGTGGCTAACACACCAGACCGGCAAAAGGGAGATCCGGGCCCGAATCCCGGTCAAGTCAAATGATTTTTTCATGATGAATTTCAACCCTTGGGTTATAGATGTAACCTACTAAAATTCCAAAACTATGACTAAAATATTACCTTAATCACGTTCGAAAAATTTATAGGAAAACTCGAATTATGGCTGCTGTACAGAGCTGCATGCTTTCCTGAAAACGAAGCCTCTTGAGGCACGCAGCTTCCCCTCTTTTGATACAGTAATACAATATCCACTTTGCAAATCCCAGCTAATTAATGCACCAATCATTGTCGTCTTTTTTTAATTTTTAACATACAATTCCAATGAAATCTCATTGTTCACGCAAATCAATACAGTGGTTCCATTCTTGCATTAAAATTCAAACGCGCAACGCGCAGTCTCTTTTTTTTGTTTTCCTTTTGTGCTCGTTCTACGAATCCGAGACGTGAGAATGCGATGGATCCTTCCATTCGAAGGCCATTGGGTGAGATTCGACTGAGCGATCTGAAGATTTATTGCCCGCACGAGCGATTGTAAGAAAACTGCGCAGTTGGGAGACTCCCACTATCCTGGGCATCCATTGAAGTTCCTGTGGTTTTTTGGAGCCATAATTACCCACACGCCCAACGAAAACCCACACTCGATCCGGAGTACATGCTATTTACTGTCCATAAATTGGTTTTCTATCTACAATTAGTCACAATAATTTGACAAATGAATAGCCATACAGGTGGTCCTGTCTACAAGACTATTTTGTGTGGTCTCGCTTTACCCTTTTCCTGGGTGGCCAACCAACTTTTGCACACTACCCGAATTTGACCCCACTACTGATAGGCAGCAGTCTCAGCAGAAGGCATTTCAAATGTTCTACCAAAAGGTTTAAAGATAGAGCAAATGGAAATTATCAGAGAGTCAAGCAACCTTTGCAACAAGATGTTTTTTCCGTACCCCTCCCCACTCCTTCCCGGAATAATTTCCCTTTTCACAAGCCCCTAACCTATTTTCCCCTGCCTTTCCACCCACAAATTAGTTTATTCTCCAAACCCCCCTTCATAGCGGTGGTCACTATCGTAGCAATCAATAAATAAAATATAAACAATTGTACCTGAAGATGCAGCAAGCTGAGAAGCGCGTTGCACGTTTACAATAAATACTGCGGAAAAGTGCAGGGCTTATTTTCAATATGGATTCGAATACAAAATACTTCCACGAAGTGACACCTGAAGATGTAAAGTTTACTCAGCAGACGGCATTGATAGCGCAGATCAAGAAGATCGGATCGGTATCAACATTCACAGCTTCGTGCAAGAGTGAATTTCACGTAATCGGCCGGGGTATTGCGATGTGGAAGGCAACGGGGACCACCGCATTAGTCTCCCTAGAAGATGCATCCCTGCATCATATATATGAAATGATGACACTATTCCCAGTAAAATATTCCGGAGATAAAATAGTCCCCCCATCGGATCTCCGGGTGGGGACTATTGGGAGGGGTACATCAGTCAGGTAGGACGAGTTCTCATTGCCTATGGACAAGACAGGTCGAATCGCTTCCCACGAAAACCTTTAGTTCAATCGAGATCTATAACCTACAGCTCAAAGATTTTATTCAGGGGAAACCTTTGCAGAGAAAGGGCGTTTCTTGAGCCATTTATCGTGATAGCTTTAGAGGCATTTTTCGTGACTAAAAATGATCTTCAGAAATAAATAAAATAACATCGTGCTTACTCATAGCCTACCCGTGTTTAATTTTTTATGAAACTCCGCGTTTAATGTCACGTCGTCTTCCCATTATCTTGAAACGAAACATCGAATCATCCATAACCATCACATTTACTGCTTTCGTGATCGATGATCAATGTCTCTAAGTTTGGTACTTAGAATACACCATCGTGAGAGAGTTATTTCCAAAAAAACCTTCATCTCGATAGCTCTGGTAACATTATTCGTGACTTTCAGTGTATGTTTTCAAAGAAATCGATGCCTCAGATACCACCTCTCGGGAAAAATTTTTGCTAGAATATCCGAACTCAAATGATATCAGGTGGGAGGATTGAAGGGTGGGCTGTGTTCGATACGAAGAATTGTCTTTCTCTTTGTGCTTTGGTTTCTCTTAGAAACTCGTGGGAACTGTCTGATGGTTCGCCGAGTTTTATTCGCGGATCGTCAAAACATGCCCCCGAATCAATATGGATGTGCTTCCCCGAGCTCAAACGGATGCCATTCCTCTTGTAGCGTTTTCGTGCGCGCGTTTTTAAAACTTAATGAAACGTGCCCGCAATATCGAGGTTTTTATCGCACTCCCAGTCGATCGATGAACACGTATTCCACCACCTTTTGAGGCCGATTTTCCCACCATGGAGGACATGCATAACATCGCAATCGTTATTTTGGAGCGATAACCCCTTTGTCGGCGGCGCGCGTCGTTCGATTGTCAAGCTCGACCCGATGAGATCGAATCCGATCTGCCACATGCGACTCCTTATCGACGCATAAGCGCTTTGCATTATGTATTTTTGAATCGTTTGGACGCGAGTCGGTTGGAAAAATAGTAAATATTACCGACACAGAGATGGCAGCTCTGGCTTTCGTGAATCATTTCTCATCAGAAAACTGACAAGTAAGCACTAGTGGACTTCCGATTGATAGACGTGTAAAAATTTCATCAGAGTCGGCTCGAAAATAAATTCTCAGTTTCACGCCCTGTTCACTGCCTCTGGGTGGGACGAATAGGTCCCGCCCGTCTCACTATAGGTAGAAGAGGAGAATGCGAAAAAATATAATCGATGTGTGCAGTGACCAAAAAGCTAGGGCGAATTCAACGAAATATCTCATTATTTTCCTCAAAAATGACGCTCAAATACTCACTCATGAAATTCGGGTTTTGCACGATTCGATCGATCACATTAAAATATTGCCAGTTTCCACACTCGATAGCAAACTATATCGAGTCACGAAAGACGTTAAATTCAGAGAGGGAATCAAAATTCACGCCCCAGTTTCGCAACAGTCATACAAGTTTATAAAAATAATATCCCAAGGTTTTCCCGCTAGGAGATCAAAAAATAATCTAAACCTATGTCTCATGCCACCAAATGAAAGAGCACTTTGGAGTTAGCTGCGCAGCCACTCTCGTACTGTTGCCAAATGAATGTTGTACTCACGATCACTCAATATAAATATATAAGAGACTATTGTTTCTCAAAAACGCATTCATTATAAAATAATCCCTTGAATTTATTCATGGCCAAGGCTTGGAAATTATAAAAATGTTATTTACGAGTATCCATGACTGCGACTCGGAACTGGCTTGGGTACCACATGCGAATAGAGTGCTTCTAGATGAGAAGTCAATCCAGTTAATGATGCTTGTTAAATATCATCATAGCGGCGTAAACGGAGAAGCAGAGATGCTTGAAACAACAATTAACTTTTTATTTACTTTCTTAAGTGCAATTATCTCACTATTAAGCACTATCCTGATTGAGCATGCCTAAGTTTGATGCACGAGAGAATGCGAGGTAAGGTGAAGTATAATATTCATTTCATAAAGGGATGAAAAGGGATATTGTGAATGTAAATGTGAGAATATTCCAGCTCAGTACTTATTGTACTCAGTACAGATTGCGTACCTATGTAGCATAGAGATTTGATCGCACGATGAGTAAATATTGATTGTATTAATTAAAAATACGAATAAACTAGGTTTATTGGGTAAAACAGGATATATTAAGACAGAAATGAATAACGCATGAAATAATGCGGTTCACAGCAAATTACTACAAATGGAAGAAACGCACTTTCGGCAACCACGGAATCTAATACCCGGTGAACATACCGAACAGGGTTTCCAACGATGACAAATGTTTTAAGAGAACTGGTTGGTTATAGAGCCAATGATGCACTTTCGAAAGGAAGACAATTTTTAGGGGCCTTTGAGGAGACGCGTAAAAAATATAGGCGAAAGCTGTTATTGACGTGATGGACTGTATGGATTGGAAACGTGGTCATGAGGGAAGAGGAGAGGCGCACTGGAGGCACTTGAGGTACGAATACTAAGAAGAATAGGGAGGATGAGCCAAGTAGCGAGGAAGACAAACGAGGAAAAGCTGGTATGTAGGGAGAGGATAGGAAGTTTGTGGAGGAGATTCGAAGAAGAGAGAAAAAGGCGAATGGGGGATGAGTTGAGAGGTGAGGGTATGTTGAAGAGGGCCATAGAGGGGAGATCACGTGACAAGCCCTGAAGGGGATAGAAAATGATACAGGTTTTGGACAACTTATCGAGAGTCAGAGGGATGAGGAACTCATTATGGACCTGATTTCGAGCAAGAAATGCGCAGAATAAAATATCGTTCAATACGTAAATGGAAAACTTATGGTGAGGCCTGTCCAAAACTTATCAATCCGATGAGAGAATACCCAATTATGACGACAGATTACAACGTAGAGGAAAGTAGTCTTAAAGCCCATGATTGCATTGGTTGTTTCCGGCAACAAGAAAATAAATCTATACGGAAAGCAATCTCTCATAGAAGCGAATATGCGAGGGTAAGTCAATAACTAACTCGCAAAACTGGATAGAGCCATAATAGTCAAAGTAACTTCCTGAAATTTATTGCACTTTTCTACATATTATGCCTGTAAATTCAGACACCTATCCCATCTCTTTACAAGTCCTTGAAATCCCGCAGTAAAGAAGTCTTTTGTTTGCTGTCACACTTAACGAGTAACCTCTTGGACTATGGCATCATCATTTTCAAAACGCCAGCCACCCAAATAAATTTTTTAGGGGCCCAAACAGATGAAAATCACTGGGGACTAAGTATGTGTACGGTGTTAAAGCTGGTGTACAGTGTATGCTCCAAGCGTTCCCAATCAAATGTCAAGACCGATGCTGATAACAAAATGCTGACGTTTGCGATTTATTTACTGACTTACCCTCATAATAGGCGCGGGCCAGACTGAGACGAATATGTACAAGTGAGTCTTTTTCCAAAATTCTGTTGTCTCTTGATTATTTCTATCCTAAACCACAATCGTTTGACTCTTTGAATGAGGAATTTTTACTTTTATTTTTATCAGTCCGATATACCTACTTGTTTCGATGTTTTTCTTAAAATTTTTAGCCAAAGAAAAATTTATTTGCAGGCAGTCAGAAACTTTTGACCAAACCTATCCAAGATTTGTATTTCGGATAGTTACAAAAAGAGTAAATTGATTTTCAAGCAATAAATAAAATGAAAAAATACATTTAATTGGAGTGATACAGGTGATCAAAAGCGGACCGATAAACTAGGATATTACTCAAGGTAATTCACTTCTGTGTACTCACGACTGGGAAAAATAAAAAATAAATCAGCGAACTCACTTAGAATTTTCTTCTGTGCAGCGAGAGATAGGGGAATGGGAGAAATTTGGCCGTCGAGGAAGGTCACGGTTAGTTCAAGGACTTACGAACGAAATTTCGATCACGTTCGGAAAGAAATCCGAGAGGGTGTTTGAATCGTAGCAGCGTTCATTTGCCCAAATGAGAATTCCGGCGGCGTCACACGACGTGGTAACTTGTCTCGAATTCGTATATGCTGGCACTGTTTTCATTCTATTCATGAACACGCTCACGCACATATGGCACCTCTGTGAAACAATCCCAGAGTGACAAACCGAAAGCACGTAAACACTAGGTATAATTATCTAATACGACGGATAATGGGTCGAAAGTGTACGAAATTGACATTATATTACGTAAAGAAGAGCTTAAAATACTGCCTTCGAAATTCTTTACAGGTCTCAGGAAATAAGAAATAATTTAATGCAAATGAATGAGTTCGATGCGTTTAAGAAGGAAGTCAATTTTGGCAATCCTCAATTATACAAGTACAGAGAAGGCCCTGCCGCAATAAGGCATTCTCATACTTGATCCAGGTAGCTTAATTCCCTTGGTTTATCTTCCAGCTTATATACTAATTAAGTTCTCATCTAAGGCTCATCTGGAGACAAGATCATTTCTTTAATTCTTTCAAAGTGACAAGGTTCTCCTAACAGTCGATTTCATTCTTAAAATGCCCGTACTTAGAGCTTCAGGTAAATATAAAGTAAATTAAAAATTTCACCTCAAATAAGTTTCATGTTGAAATGGAATGAAAGATTTCATACTTACACAAATCCATTTATCAATAACATTCAGTCGAAATACAATGTTACAATGTACAATAGGTTCTGGACAATAAGTTAACAGCTTCCCTCACTTAAAGGGGTCTTGTACAGTGAAAGGTAGTCCAAAAAAGGTCGACTTTACGTAAATAATATGAAAATAATTTGCAATAACAAAACAAAAGATTAAGAAAAAAACTAGTTTTCTGGCGAGAAGAGACCACAAATATAAGATAGAGCCTCCAAGGCGGCTCTCAAACACATTGAAATATTCCTTCCAGCATCGGGGGATAAGGGATTGGAATGAATTACCCAAAGAAGTATTAGAGCCCTTCCCAAATGAAACACTGATTTTAATGACGAGATAAAAGAAAATTGTAGTGTGAGAGTTTTCCCCCTTTTTTCTACTGTAATATCTTTGTTTTTTGTATCTTGGCAATGTCTTTGTTTTTCTTTTTTACATACATGTATTTTGGGATTTACTCGGTTCATACCGATCTATGTTACCACCCGACCATTTGGTCGACTTGTAACAATTTCTTCTTAATTATAATAATAACTACAAAGTCCTACTCTCGGGGACCCTTTATCTCTATTTTTACCGTATCTGTAGGAAAGGAAATGCGATAAATTACGAGAGATACAATTCCAAGCAAATATATACCAGGAATCCTTCATCCCAATCCCATCAATAACCACAGCAGTTTCAGAGACTTGCACTGATCCATTAAAAACACCTTAATTTTCGTTCCTACCCACACCCAATTCCTTCCCCTGTTATCTTCCTCTTTCACGGTTTGTATCCCTGTAACTACAGCCAAAAGCATTTTCCATAGCTCGCCGGACGGTAGGTAGACGGAGTTTTGTCTGTGCAGATCATCAGGTGGAACGAGACAGCAATTTGGAAACATTTGTGCTGTAGGATTGAAATTTTTCATTTTTTTTACCCCGTCATCTTGTTTCCTCCTCCATTGAGAAACAGCCAATTCAAAGTTTTCTAATGATTTTCGAACAATCATAGCTTGACACGCATGACATATGGTTGGGTTGAAGCATCCACAATTAGTAGAGTGTATACATAGGCTTCGTGGTCAACATTTGCTTTTCTGTTGAGGTGCAGTGAAAGTAGGATGGTTATGTCATTTTTCCGGAAGGCATAACACCGACCGGCATGTACCGCTTCCCTGTTATGACAAGGAGATTCCTCATTCAAAAAGGGGGTCCACTTAGAAATCTTTTAAAGCGTGATTTTTCGAGAGACGCAGGAGAGAAAACGTATTGAGAAGGTTAGTTCCGACGAAGGACTTCGGTGAATATGTGACCTACGGTCACCGATCAGATATGCGTTTGAGATGGAGCTTGGAGATGCGTTTCATGTGCGCCTAACCACCCTCAACATGGTGTCCTCTGTCCGCAAATCCATTTTCTTTTATGGATGCGAGAAAAGGAGAATATTATCTTTAGTAATCTATGGGTCATTAACAAAACGCAAATACCAAAGACCTGTAAACCTCGTAGCTTAGAAGAACATCGCCCCTGCGCCAAACTGATCATTCTATTCTCCTTGGTCCGTAATTAGATATGATACTGACTTAATCTTCAACACTAAGGGTGTAATATAGATGAATGTGTCAACTTTTTCAAAACATATCGCGGTGTCATATTTTCAATATTTCTGTTATGGCGTGTTCTTTAAATATTTATTATTTACTTCTGCAGAACTTTTGGATAAGATTCTTATTTGCAGTTAAGATACAATAACGCCTGGAAAAAAATTAATCTAAAATTACGTATCAGATAATAGCGTTCTAAATTATGAGTAAATGAAGTTTTAGGTACTACATGTTGAAGTATGTACACACGCCAAAGATAAATTTTCCTATAAATAGTTTCGCGATTAAAAATTATATGGCTCCCTCTTTACGACATCATAAACCTTAACGGGGCCATGAGGAAATTATTATCGCCTTCCTATTTAATAAAATATTCGAGATTCTTACCCCAGATTTGAGAGTATTGGAAATAGTGTCACACACCTCAGTTACTATGGGAGGTTGCCGGAGAAGGTTACATGTCTCTAAGATTCTCACCTCGTTTGCATTTAACGGCGGACGACACTTCCGCCAGCATAGCGACTTGTTTCTTTCGGTCGAGGTGACAGATGATGCGAAAAGGCCGTCCGTAAGCATTCAGTATAAGCCAGGTTAAACACGCTCCCATGGGTTGTTTGTCCATAATGAGATTAAACCGTGGCCGAGATATTATCATCCTGCCCTTCCTATTAGCGGCTACATGAGCTAAGGAAGTCGTCGACATGATTTGACAGGCGTTGAATTAGACCTTCTCGAGGTTGTCTATTATCATTCTCCGGAAAATTTTAACACATCACAGTTCACGAGAGACAAAAGCATTGAAAACAATTTTTATGATTAATATTATCTTCCGCTTAAGGTAGGTTTAAAGAGAAATGCATATACATCCTTTACTTGTGCAGGCCTATCTAATGATAATTCTTTCGTCATTTCAGCGAACGCCTTACCCTTCTTCATATTGTCCAATAAACCTATTTTCTTTCTTCCCCTTCCCCGCTAGCCCAACACACTCTACTCATCCTCCTCTTACATAGGCATTAAGCAGTATTTCGCCCCTCATTGCCTCCTCCAACCACCTATTTCACCTCTTCCTCATCGAATCTAGAAGTTTTCTCTCATACCCACCATAGCCAGCACTTCCTCGTTCGCCTTCTTTAACGTCCACTGAACCTTCGCCACACTCATATTTCGGACGCCTGCAGTCTTTTCTCGTATTCTTGAAAAGTATCTTGTAAAGCTCTGTATGTTATTTACTTTTTGCTAATAACCATACCTAGCGCCTACATTTCGTTGTTAAAAAAAAGAAAGTCGACTAGTGCATATTTTGAGCTTGGTGAATTGTTAATCGGGCGAAATACACGATGCAACAACAGACGAACAGAGAAAATAATTAAACATCCTAACGTTTCACACTCTTTAACTTATAAGTAATGAATAATTACTTATCATTTCATATATGTTGAATAATATACCAATAATAACTGGGAATACGAACTGTAAGTTGCGATAATTATTATTAACGACAACATATGCTATGTTATCTTGAAGTTTCGTTATAAAATTACGTTGTAACACCATTTATTGTATTTCAATAAAGATAAAACCAAATGAACATACTATCTTGATTTGTAAGGTTTATTAATAACTACCATTTAGAGCTCATCCTATTAGAAATACGGCGAAATAAACGATTATATCTTGTGATGTCAGGTTTACCCGATATCTCTCATTCACTTGGCATCTTTTAAGGTATGTTGTGACATTAAATAACTTTTCCTCTCATGTTCAATCTTTTGTATAAACCCAAAAACTGCACTAACTTTGAAATTGGAAATATTGCAAGGTGCACGCCCAAAATTTATCGTAATCGTCAAAATACGAGTTCTGTATGGTATTGATTAGGGCCGCCATTTTTTTGGACTAGTACAAGTGTTTGGTTAGTTATACCGAAGTAACCCATCCGACTTGTGAAAGTGGTCGCGTGACTTGTAACTTGTAGACTTGTAGCTCTGAGAAACAGCCCCCAGGTCATCCTACAGACTCTCATGCTGATAAGAAGAAGGATAATAATAACTTGAAGATTGGAATCATTGGTCAATAGCCCTGTCATAAACTCCAATCGACACGAAAAATAAATCCATTAACATTATAATAATCCATAAGCGATATCGTAACGACTTTGTCGAATCATTGGACCTAATGAGGGAACATAAGCGTCGAAACTCGCGTGATTCATTCCACTGGACAGAATGAATCATTTCGCATAAATTTTAACTTTCTTTTCCAAAATGATCCATGAAAAAATTTCGTCCCCTTCGAAGTTTTCACTGCCAAGTTTCAGCTGAAACACATTATTGAGTCCTAAAGTATTTTAGTGAATAATTATTTAAAATATGTTCTCAAATAAATTATTTTGCTTTTCACTATAAGTGGCGCGAACTACTAGAATTAAACCACGGCCCTAGATGTAAACTTAAAATCGTAAAAGTACCGAGAAATCTTCAAAGATAGCGCTTGAAAACTCGCTGTTTCCATGGAAATAAAAGGGAAAAGTCGAGGATTCTATCCACCCACAAAAGTTAAAGGAATGCACACTCGTTGCTTACTAGATCATTATCTCTCACCGGATCGGCATTTTCGCTTCGATGTGTCAGTCACTCGCGACACGAAAAGTCGACGACAGCGACGGTTGTATCGACGCCCTTTCCGAACAGTTTCTCTTTCGAGAGATTGACGCGCGGAGGCCGCGACACCTGTCGCCGCGAAGACCTGGGAGCTTCCGTTTCGGATTTTTTTTGCGACACGGGGCGTGCATGCGTGCATCGTCATTGCCGCGGAAACGGGGTCACGGGGAGAAAACGTGAACCCGAACAAGCGAGTAAATATGTATTTGCGCCCGCAGGTGAGTGCATCTGGAAAGAGGAAGGAGGGGGGAACAGCATTGAGATCCCCGAAACTCGGCAAGTCGACAAGTATTTCCGACCCCCGCCGGTGAGGTGTTCCCACATAAAGGGAAAGGCTGGGTTGGGTTGGGCCGATCGGGGAGATGACGCCCTTGCAGTGCACAAGGATAGATCACTCTTCGGAAAATCAACATGGGGAAGGTCGACTATCGTACTGTTTGCGGTCCTTGGAAGGGGACTTTTAAATATATTTCATGGAAACTCACTGCACGCGAAATACGAAGTGTTTGATATATTTCAGTTTGAAACGAATCGTTATGAAGCTCGAAAATGATGCACAAAGAATATCGTTCTGTCTACTTTATTTACAAACTCGTACCACACGTGTTTCGACTGAATATTTGTCATCTTCAGGTACGACTCCAGTCGTATCTGAATTTGTAAATAAAGTAGACAGAACGATATCTTTTATGTATCATTAAAATGCTGTTCTACAACGTCTCGCCTGAGAAAGTGGAATTTATGAGAAAACGGAAGTTATGAAGCTCAATCAGACTCTAACCCTTCAATTAGAATATAAGCAAGTCAAATATTTTGGGCTTTCTTTGTTTTCCCTTTAAAATGACAATTAACACCCTCACTGAAAGGTAGATAATGTTACGAGTGTATCAAATAATCTAATATGAATCCATTCATCGAAATGTAAGAAATCGTAAGCTACCTGAATTGAATCAAATCTATTTATTTTCTTCGAATGTCTTTATTTTGTGTAGACTTTGAATTGTCGTAATTGAGCCCGTGGAGATATGAAATCGATGCAGAAGAATCAGGATATGTATCCGCTCATCGTCATTATAGAGTAAAATCCACCCATCTTAGGCTCGAACAGGCTACTTGGATCTGGTTTTAAATACGCCCTGACTCAACATATCCGAAGGTTTTGGATTGAAGTAATTTTAATTTCCAATCAATGATGTAGCGAATGTCGTCCTAAAATTGATTCTCAATGGCTAGATATATTTGGTGTCATAATTCTAGAAATTATCACCCCTTTAATTCCAGTGCTTTCCAGGAAATCATTATCATAGATTTTCCATAGTTTGAGGACTGAGATATTGCAAAAGCATTGATTGAAGCTCAGGTGAAATTTTTAGAATTTGATGAATGTTGCAATAAAACATCATCATTTTAAGTAAGCATGAGCAATATTCAGGCAGTTTGATTAGATATTAACATACAGATGTCGTAGGAAAAAACCCGTACATTTTGATAGCCCCGCCTTAGCAATGCGTTCCCCAGAGACCTTGGTAAGAATCAAACGCGCTAGCATATTTTCTAGATGATTTTACACCTTCAATTAAGATATTATTGCACATTTTAAATTCAGAAAATGATTACGTTTCACTAAATAATTTGCGGTGTGATCTGTACATGGAAACCTTAATCGAAGCTGGGGATAGTGGCATGCATATCGAAGTGTTACGTAATAACAAAGAGACACAGAGAACATTTTTCAAAGCAATTAATTTTTTCTCGTCCTAGGAAAACGTAAAATAATACCTATGATATATCTTTTAGCAAGCAACTTACTCTAATTATAGCCTAACAAGTAGGGATACAATTAAGTAATGTCTTCCCTTCGCTTACGAGAATCGTACCTGCATAAATCAGTAAGCGTGTGGATGAATGTTTCATGAGAACGGTCTTCGCAGTAGCGTTTCCCATAAAAAAACTCATTTCTACGGAGTCGCAAATCCATTCAGGTAAAAGATGCACTCTCGCAGAAGCAATTCCTTTTATAAACTATAATTCATCATTTGAAATATATTTCCTACTTCTCTCAGCGATTTCAATGAAAGTAATGAGACACATTTCGAAATAGATGGATAGCGTCAGCGCGATGGCATTATAGCTAGCTTCCCATTCAGGGGGCACTGGCTCGAATCCTAGAAGTAGTAGGATGTTTCAGAGGAATCCCGATTCCTACTGGGGCACTACATGAAGGACAGTTCAAGTGTAGTACTCTGTCCATCTGATGGAACATAAGATGGTTGGAGCGATTTTCATTTATATATTATTGCAAACCATATTTTAAGCAATTACAATTCCTAACTTTACCGTCTTTGTATAACTATTAGTACTTATGTATATACGTATGTCGAGGATAATTTGAATCAAATTACCACCAATGCTCAAGTTCATGGGCATATCACTCGCCATAGTGGGGATGTACATAGGTACTGCCACTCTGCAGCAATGCACAACAAGAGCCCCTTTCATATGGCCACAAAAGTTTTTAATTATCTGCCTCCAAGAATAAAAAATGCCCCCTCAAGGGGAATATTAAAGAGTGATCTTAAACTATTTCTACTTGAAAAATTCTATTATAGTTTGAAGGAGTTTTTGGGGGAGGCTGCTGTTCACGGAAGCAGATGAGTGTATTATCTTGTATGTATGTATTATATTTTGGTTTGTCCTATATTTTACTATGAAAAGTCCTGGGACCAATAAAGATTACTATTATTATTATAGTTTTGCGCGAAACTTTGCATTCATGTACTTATTAGTAATATGTATAGATAAAAGCCAAGAAAAATGCATGTTATCGATTTGGTTTCTCGGCAATTTAAAACTGTTTAAACATGAAGTGTTATGGCTTTTGTCATACATTTCGAGATAATTCGATTGCACATGCATAGAATTTTCCTAAATGCGAAAAAAAAACACGTCTCATATTATTATAAAGGTTTTCAATAAATATTCAGTTATAAAGCCCTATGTAGAACATGTCATTTCATATAATTTATGTTTAAACTTCGAGTCCCTCGCCACTGATCCATGTCATAACAATACTTACATTGGATGAAAATTTTTTATATAAAATTATTTCATTATTTATATAAATGTATTATTGTTTCCGTCGTATGAATAGAAATAGTTACGTAAAGTGTGGTCCAAGAATTTGCTTTTGAATCACTTGAAAAGTAAATAAAAAAATATGCACTCAATGCCCCACGATTAGCGCTTTAACCACCTTACGCAGTGGCGCCTTACGTAAAGAGTAGGCCAACGTTGAGGATTTCAACGTGATAGTTTATGTACGTATTTAAGCTATTCCTACAGAGCTACGGAAGAAATTTCTACGGATTGTGATAAAATATTTTTACGGAATGCGATAACGAATTCGTTAAAAAAATATACAAAGAATTTCTTCTGAATGTGTTGAGGAATTCCGAAAGTTTAGAGCAGTGGAGTATTATAAAATTCTTTAAAAAGCGTTCGAACATTTTGAGGTACGAATCTATTCAACAATGCCTCGGGAATTTTGTTTAAAAAATTTATGAAAAATTACAGACATTTCTAGCCGGAAATATTTCTTGAAATAAACATTCTCCTAGAAATTTGGCGAATTAGTGGCACCTTGATCCATAGATACATAATACAGTTTAATATACAGTTTCAACTTAGCCTTGCATCTATTCATAACTGGCTAGAAGTTAAGAGAGATGAGATTCTATCAAAATTTCAACACGGAGAGGAGATAAATGCTATTTTTAATGCATCCGCCAGAGACAAACCGTTATTTTAATGAGTCACGGCAACATGCTTTCCAAAGGGCTCGGTCGCAGATGCTAAGGGAAAGTAAAATACACACAACTGAGCTCAATAATTATGAATACGCCTTTACCCCACTGTGGCAGAGTTTGATTACAGAGTTTATACCCACAAAAATAAACACCTATTTTTCCAGACTATCAAGAAAAATTTAATTCCACCGTCCTTTTCATTATTTTTTCTACTAGAACAGCAACATAGATAGCTATCGTTTTGCTATTTGGTACGAAACACGCCTGAATAGCAATGTTGCTCCCCGCTTACGGTTTTATGGCTTCGAAATGACTTTTAAGCGGATACCTGAATATGTCGATGAGGCGCTGACGAAAGTTATTCGTATTGCTGCATCTACAATGACCACTTAACTGAACATTTTATTGGACCTTTCATTTAAGTGCACTGTTTGAATGTCTTCTCATCACTTAAGAAACGGATCCAATTAAGTGGACTTGGGAACTCCTTATTAAGAAGACTAAGGTGATATCGATGGCATCCCATCAAAGCAGTCTAGGTGGCCGCGGCCTCGTCCTCGATAGGTCGAGGAATTTCGATAATCATACGTATCATATTCGTGTTTACATTATTTATAGGAGGAGTTGAGTGTATGTGTTATTCTTCTTGTTCATGTTTTGTGCAGTCATGCATATTTATAAATCACAAACATAAACTCAAAAACTCAGTTCCATCCATGAACGCCAGCGGAGGCTGAGGTAGGTTACTGTGTGTAGCCACTCGTCGGCAATATATGCTGCATCGAAGTAAATCGTTCGTAAGAGCAACTGTAGTGTAGACGAGACATATGCAAGTCGAAATAATAAGTGTACAAATAAAACAACGTATCGTGAAAATTTAGTCGAAGCAAGATACAACGATCAGATTTTCGACTAATATTCTTCCGGATCCAATTCTTTTCCAACATTTCCGTTGGAGATATTAATGAACAAAATTTCACATGAGAATCGAGGTCATGCACTCACCCATTTTGGTAACTGCCTTCTATGACTCAGTAAAACTAATAGCCACACAAAAAAGTTTCTTTATCCCGTTCAATTCTGCCTTAAGAGAAATTGCAACGAAATATTATTTTTAAGAAAGTACATATGTTTATTAACTCAATCTTATTTTTCTTTTGACATCGCATTTCCATATAAAAAATATTATCTCATAAAATCTTCACCCCATTTTTAAGATCATTTCCCAGCTATTAAAAAATTAATTTTTGCAACCAGAAAATACAATACGACAATTTATAAAGATTGTAGAATGTAATCATTATCACCATTAATAATAGTTCTATATTTGGAATAAGCAATCAGCTGCAATTGGTCATAATAACACTTTCAATTGAAATAACTGGAATTTGGTCGCAGTGGTTACTAAACAAAAGAGCTATGGATATAATGACCACAGTAATTGCTGCAATGATTTTGAAAATTTTTGTAGCTGTTATAAAAATCTTATTAAAGCTGTTCACAGTTCTCGATTATTTTCTCAAAAGAGATAAGCAAAAATTAAACGAAAATGGCAGAAGCACTTCAGGCAATTGAATCATCCGACAGATAAAATATAAGCTAATAAATAACTGTTAATGAAGAAATTACTGAACAATTTTCATCGCCATAGCAAGCTCAAACAATCACCTTGGGGTTTATCGGCGGGTAAGCGCTCTATGCCGTCGCCAGTGAGCTCGTTCGGACTGTGCACAACAAAGTTGCATTAACTGACACCAACTAATGCATTCGTGCTTAATGACGAGAAGTCATAAATGTCCTGAGGGGAAAGAATTATTAAACATTATCAGTATAAAGTGCACATCTTTAACCCATTGCAATAACGAGACTTATCCTGAATGAGTGAATTTCACTCGCCGCTGGTCTTACTTAGTACCTACCTGGATAACTCCAATGCCACCTGACTAAGCGGCCTTCGAGTTGGAGAGTGTGGATATTTTATGGCGCTAACTTTTCACGCAATTACGTAACAACATTGAAGAAGATTACTCTTTACACGAACATATAATAATTTCAGACTTGAGAAAAATAATAAAATGGGGGCAAAACAGGGCCAGTTTCGCATTAGAAAACCATTATTACGTCGAACCTGGCATTAAAACTTTTTATTTACTATTCGTGATGAATGAGAAGTAAATATGCAGAGGCAGTGTAGATCACATGGGTAACATACTAGTTTAAAACCAGTTTAGGACCGACATCATCCATAATTATGGACAAAAGGAAAACAATCTACTCCATTCTTCGAAATATTCAAACAAAACAACTCTTAAATTACACAGAAACCTCAAAAAACAAAAACCTCACATCCATTCTTTACTCCTCCTTATAATGCGTGAACAATAATACTGCAATTTTGATTTCTTCCCTTAATGACTGAAAAACATCCGATATTTTTTTTACCAACGGTCCGTTATCGATAATGATGTATTCAAAATTTATAAGCTTTTGCTTCTCGGATAAGAGAAAGAGCAAAAAAAATCCGTCCGATGCATTTCAAGCTTTAAACATTGAGAGGAACAAAATTTACCATCCATTGAGAATTTCACTGAGATCAACAAACTGATTAACTAATCCCTCCATCCATAATTTAATCTCAATATCGCTGAAAGCATCATCATTAAATGACTCAAGCAGCCATTAGTCCAGAGGTTTGGACAAAATATACATGGTGATATTCGTGATTGCTCTCTGGTGAGGTCATCCATTAAGAAGCCTTCATTCCATGTGCCAACATTGGAATTTATTAGCAAATATTGAGAACCGCTACAAGCCGCTGGATCAAATAATATCTTGAAACACTCCATATGATTAATACATGAATAATCGCAGCAGGCAAAGACATTTTTTGCTTAATATCTGTATCATTAGTTTATAACAAAAATGGAAAATGTCTAACTTCAGGCAGGAGGAACTGGAAATAAAATGGGTGACCGTCGTTAATTTAGCGCTATCTCAGCTTACGGACCAAAACGAAACACTACATAATAATTCAGATAATGAAGTTGAAATTTGTCAGTTTTTAATTAACGTCACTAAATATCATATGGTTCAAAGACTGAATACATAAAATTAAAATATTTGACTGCTTTTAGTTAACGCCACTAAATAAATACTGCTTATGCCAATAAATCAATTCAAGCCACTAATCAACAATAAATTATACTAAATCTATCAATCACTCAATGACTGGTATACGCGGTGTTGCGTATGATTGCGTTAAGTTATCTGTGTGATCGATACCAATGTGTGCGTCTACAAAATTGTTATAGTGAAAAGATCCAACTTACCTGTGGTGTACCACAGGGTTCTGTGTTAGGCCCCATACTATTTTTAATTTATGTAAATAGTTTATGTGGTGGCAGGTTTAAAGGTGAATTAACGTCTATTGCAGACGATACTGCATTAAGCTATTCTGCTAACTATATCGATGACTTAAATGAACAGATACAAAGTGACCTCAAAACTCTGAATGTATGGTTCTCAGCAAATTGTATGCTACTGAGTTCAAAAACAAAATATGTCGTATTTAGCGTGAGTACAACTATTTTAAATAAAAATTAACTATATTATCAATGTGTAAATTGTGCAAAAAGTGATGTTATTTTCTGTGACAAATGTATTTTGATAGAACAGGTTAGTCAAATTAAATACTTGGGCTTATACATTGATCAAAATTGTAAATGGAAGATTCATATAAATAAGTTAAAATCAGAAATGATTTCTATGGGAAGAAAATTCTACTTCCTCAGATACATTTGCCCTGAAATGGTGTATTATGCTCTAGTCAACTCTAGACTGCAATATGGAATTACTTGCTGGGGTGGAGCATACTTTACCACCATTAAACCTTTACTGGTGGCGCAAAAAAGGGTTGTCAGGGTTATTACGCGGTCGTCAAGAAAAATCCACTCATTCCTAGAAAACTAAATATACTGCCATTAAGGCCCTATTCATTTATAAAGTGCTAAGAGTCATTTACAATCGTGGCGGCGAAAAGGCCAAACCAAAAACATATTTCACTAGACTTGAAACAGGCTTTAAAATACCTAGGCCAAAGAACAAAATTTTTCGTCATTCGTATCTATACCTGGAGCCAAAATTTTTTCGTACTCTGCCAAAGGATGTGGCAAAGAAAGACACAGAATCGGGAATTGCTTCAGCTGTTAAAAAATGGCTAATGTGCCACATTAGCCATTTTTTAACAGCTGAAGTCTTCCTCAAGTCGAGTCTTTGTTTCAAAAGATTGTATAAAAATGTATTAGGAATTTTAATTACTAAAATGGGTTTTTTTTATTTGAGATTGTTTACTGTCAAATTAATTCATCTATTATATGTGGTATATGAATTTATTGTTTCCTAAATATAAGTTTTTGTTGAACTGTGTAAATGATTGTTATTGCTCAAGTTATTGTATAACTCAAGGTATAGTGAACGCGTAATAACTTGAGTTTTTCATTTTTTTAATGAATGCACAATAAGGTATAGAAGCACTAGAAAATTTTGAGATAAAGTGTTTGATAACTGATCAGCACCAGCTCTGCCACAAAAACTTTCATATGATGGTAACCCCAAATCAGGTAGTTCCTCTGGGGTACCTATGTTCCTAAACTTTGTATAAATAACCAAATGTACATACATATGAATGGAATAAATAATTATTATTATTTTAGTAAAAATGGGGCTTCGACCGCATGCAAAAAACAAAACATAAAAAAGTTGGCGATAGTGGGGTGCAAACAAACTACGATACAAATTTCACCATAAAGTTACTATTACTGCTGATTTTGCACACGGAGTATGGTAATAGCCTCAGTGGTACTCAAGCATTTTTTGTCTACGTACATTCATTTTATCAGGAAATATATAAGCAGTCATTAATTGCGCACCTTCATTTGATTACTATTTATGAATCAAAATCATCACGTTAGGATGCATAAATGCGAGGCGATAGGATACAAGCGCTCATAAAATTTTGCCAACCACCAAGGGCGTTTATTTCTCAGAAACAGACACTTTTCCTCAAAGCAAAGCTGATTTTCACTTAAGGACCTTCCAAGTGTTTGTAAACAACATGTCGAATCATCGTTTCCGCTTTTTCTTCGACCGGATATCAGCGAGTCATGTACGCGATACCCGCTCTAAATCGTAAGGGGCCTCTAAAATTTAATAACATCCCGCTACTCCCTCCTCTAAACGGACAATTCAATCCTCCCCATGCCCTTCAAATGGTGCGTTTTTTATACGTCCACGGCGGCCCTGATCTACATTCCACAGATCCCTTTTACCAGGATATTATTACGGACACTACCTTCCACCTCCACTGACTTACTACCACACCGTTGAGCTCCTTTCAAAATCGTCGATGAACGCGAGCTCCGGCATTGACGATAATTGAGATATTAGTCATAATGGAATAATAGGGGACATGAAATAGAAGCGGTGAACTACTGCTCTCACGTGAGATCTTTTAAGACACAAAACAAGCGACACTGATCATCAAAACATGCTAGCAAAAAATGGAGCTGGTAGAATAATTTAATTGCCTGGGTCCTTTTGTCATCTGCTTTAGCTGTCGATTAGCACTACGCCACAAAAGGTTTAGTTTCTAGCGACGTCAAGCTCAAACTAAAAGGAACAATCACATCATTTATCAATAGTTTTATAAAAATCTAGATGAATTTCAGTATGATTTAAACTTTAAAAAGTATGATGAGACAAGTAAGGGGTATGTACAAAAAGTATGAATGAATGGCTGACTCAGATATTAAGCGTAGAGGGTACTTGAACCCTAGTATAGAGGATTGCTCATTTTAACTTATGAATCCCTACAACAGACTCGCTTAGCATCCTCTCTCTCATTTCGTCAACTTTTTCATCCTGACGCCATGAGAAAATGTAATTTCTAGTAACAAGTGGTAAAGGAGGCCAAAACGGGTAACAATGGGAACCAATGCCACTTAGATATGATAAATATTGATAGTCGGTTTAGAATTACATAAGAAGAAGCCCATACAGAAAGCGGAAAGAGGAGGGGATCACAGAAAAAGATATACCCAAAGCGACATAAATTTATTAAACGGAAATTCGATTTCTTGCAGAAAACTGAAGAGTTGAAAAACTAAATGAGGAGAACAACTAAAGGACACATCGATTGAGATGCGTGGGACAGCAAATGGCGGATTCTTAAGAGTGAAAGAGATGTCTTTGAGTAAAATTGAATAAAAAAGAAGCTTAGTGAATCCGAGAGTTGGTGACTGGATTGAGATAGTAATATGTGTTATATAAACGGCGAAAGTGCTGCAAATGTGTCTGATGGTGGTTTCAAACAATTGATGTACGTTCTAGAAAGATTCCCAAGGTATCTCCTCCACCGTGATACAATCTTCAATATCGTGGTAACATGAGAGTTATAAATGGCGCTTTGGTAGGAACTTTTTTTATCCAGCTTCAGACACCTAAGCATCTATCAAGGGAAAGAGATTTTAGAGCGTGATTGGACACTAATTTTCTTTCGTTTAGTTTCCCCCTACTTGATAATTTTAAACTGTACGATCAAGAAAATATTTCATCTTGATGCAGAAAGGTATATCTCATGTGAAGGGAGAACTTTTTGATATAATCAATAGACCGCGGTGTATTTCCTGGCAATTAATTTTGCGCCCTCACATGAGATTGAGTTATCTCATTTGACGCGGGAAAATGTACTGTTTCGGGCTTCTCAACACCACATTCATTCAAGCAGCAGCATTAATTGGTAACGCTGACTGAGCTAAGCATGGCATTTCGCTTCCAACGGAGACTTTCACCGGCGTTCATTGAAAGATGAAATGATTTTTTCCGCGCGCTTGCTACCTCTCTCGCCGGTTTTTATGCTAAAATGTGTACTTAAACAAGCATAAAGTTTTGTATGATTTTACACTTTCCCGGCGAATAACATTTGTGTAAATTTCTCGGGCTCGCCACCGGGTAAGATAACCGGGTAATGGGTAACGAGTCGGAACCCGAAACGTCGGCTGCCTATGAATATCTTACCCGGTGGCGAGCCCGAGAAATTTACACAAATAGCATAAAGTTTCTTTTATGAAGCACATTGAAACTCGTGTCAAACCTCAGAGATGGCATCCGATAACCTAGGTCGTTTGCGCCATCTGGAAAAAGTAGCTCGATTGAACTAACGAATCGGATCGATCGATTGAACTTCGTGGAAATGCTATATATTTAAGATATAGTCTAATCCAATACATTGGTGAGTGTCTCCACGATCAACATGCTCGTAATCCGAGAGGCATTTCAAAGCATGGTAACGATGGTAACCTTAAGGTAGTTTGAACGAGATAGTTTCCTAGTCATAATGGAGACCATATTGGATTTACACGTTTAATTACAGCAGCTGTAGGAAGCATGAATTAAATATAGCATTATTGATGGAGCAACTATACACTTTTACATGACTGAAATTCTGAGTAATTTCAAAAAATATCTATATAAGTCTGTAACTTGACTCATTTTCTTCATGCGGTACGTTTTAAGTTCCTTCACAATGGAAGGTCATTTTGGAATTCTGAAAAAATTACTACGGTGACAATACGATTTATTTTTTAAAATAGTTGAGAAAACATTCAAACTACACACTGTAAATTTTTTTACGATATCTAAGCGTTGTAAATTCCTCGTCTTTTTAATAAGGTCTCTCTGGAGTGCATAACGTGCCTTTTCCCATATAAAATGGCAGGTATACTTCGTAAAAATCTCGGAAAGTAGTGCGGTAAGGGGCTGACATTTTGGTGTCATCGGAAGGGAGGGATGTTTTTCTTTAAAATGAGACCAAATTCATTGATATCTAGGTGAAATAATTGTAAGTTAACCGTTAATCCAAACATTATTTTCTTATTTGTATTGCAATAGTCACGCTGACAAAATGGTTTTTAACCGGTCGTGCGATAAATATTAACCATTTTAAGTGCTCTATAAAACCAAGCCGCATAAACGTACGTAACCACGTAACTTAACGAGTATTCCAACAGTCCTTGGGAGAAAAAACGGCTATAACTTCTACTATAGTGCTCGCAGAGTTTCTGTGCACTGGAGAGTTCCTCCAAGCCTGGCTGCCCATGGTAGATGAGCAGCGATTGGCTGCCAGCGTCCAATCCCGTAAACCGGTTCTTAGCTCAGAGCGCGCCGCGAACGAATACTGTTTCAATACTGACTTGAAGTTTTGTTTATTTATCGTGTAATCACGGTGACCTGCGCCGATGGGGATTACTTTCTAACCTCAATGCGATGACTATTGCAATCACTGCAAGTATTGACTCGATTTCAATAGTAGTTTCTCGCCCCGAGTATTTCTATTCTAAAGGCCCTCGCGTCGGCGAGGCATAGCGTTCGTTTTCGCCGATTCTTTTGTGTCGCCACTTAACAGTATTCGTACGCGGCGCGCACTAAGCTAAGAACCGGTTTACGGGATTGGACGCCGACAACCAATCGCTGCTCATCTACCATGGGAAGCTAGGCTTGGAGGAACTCTCCAGTGCGCAGAAACTCTGCGAGCACTATAGTTACCTTCTATGTTTTTCATCGGAGTCGTACAAGGAACATCAACAATGTTAGTGCATATAATATAAAATAGTTACCCTCACCCGCGGTGAGGGTGACCGAGGCTCGGTTTCGGAGTTGGGGTCCGGCTAAATGAGGGTCGACCCTTTCAAGGGACCTCGCGAGCAGGGGTAACTTTGTGCGGACTCAGCAAACGGATGTAAGCCGATATAATATTTCGTTCCAAATACCTTAATTCATATTCCCAGCGCACGAGACGTACATACGCGATGTTTCATCGGAAATTCTCGTTCTTTTAATGAAGGTGCCCCTGAACATTTTCCCACCTTCGACCCATTAAAAAATTCTCATAGCGGCGATGAGAGATAGGGATGCCTAGCTAGGGGTAGGGTTCAGGAAAACGAATAATATGTACTCAATTCGGGTGTAATTTGAGCATTTCGATTTGTAGGGCAGAGTTAACCGTTTATATAATAACCAAAGAGGAGGGTCCGGGTCGATAGCTAGATTTTAAAGCCTTTAGAGAGCAATTTGCGACCGAGGAATGGAGCACTAATAATCTCCATTTTCCCATTAATATTCTATTTTATCACT
The DNA here is from genome assembly GCA_963169105.1 of Ceriagrion tenellum. Lineage (NCBI taxonomy): Eukaryota > Metazoa > Arthropoda > Insecta > Odonata > Coenagrionidae > Ceriagrion > Ceriagrion tenellum. The sequence goes on along the minus strand of OY720636.1, from coordinate 55,176,022 downwards.
TTAATTGATAACTTCCTTGAGATAAAATAAGCAGAGAAACGAAAAATCTGCCAGTAAACTTTGGATTGCCGAGTTTTTAAGATTACAAAAAACGTTCCCTAATATTGGGGCGGGAGTACTGACACCCCCGCAGTACGCTTATAGTACTCAATTAGAAATAATCGATTTTTCGGTTAATTTGCGCTTTAGTTTCTTTAGAATACAACGAGCACTCTTGATCAAGCTGTGGTGGATTCCTCATGCGCAATCACTTCTCAATTATCGCTGATAGTCATCTATCGCTGACCGATCGATTACCGAAAAATCATTTTTCTCCCAAAAAATATGTAACATTGGTTTTCGGGAGTTCCGGAAAACCTAAACGCGAGGAGAATAGAGCAGCCCGAGGCGAAGCGGTTCGAAGCAAGTCCCGGATCCATCATCAATGACTTGAGCGTATCACCCCGCTTGACTCAGCAAAACCACAAAAAAGCCAGGGGATAGTTTCTCTCTGTATGAGCGTGTGAGAGCACACTATACTGCACCCAACCTAAAAAAAAACGCGACAGCGAGAGTGTCTCTTCCGTCGTGATCAGGAAAATTCTGCTCGACGCGGGAATCCCGCGCCGATTCGTAACTCTTAAGCAGGCCAAGGCGATTCTGGAGCGTTTTATGACTCGGAGATTTCCAGCTAATTCGGAAAATATTCGGCTATCTAATTTCGAAATCGACGCCCATTATTCGGAGAATCGCACTATATCAATGCCAGAGGAAATAAAAATCCACCATCATAGGTTAGATCAACACTATTCATTAGAGACCACTCGTATAGATGGTCAGTCTCGACGTGCAAAGCAATATCTGATGCGAGGGGTCTTATCCCATGAAGTCACCCTCTATTCAAAGCTAGGTATTTCATTATGGTGTTCCCAGAACTAATATAACGGAATATCGAGACCAATAAATAGTATTCCATTCATGTTCTTGCTCTAATAAAGTGGCGGGATTTAAATTACCTCTGACAGCCTACTTTCCAATTCAATATTACTTTGTCATTATCTCGTACATTTATCAAACTTAGAAATTGTATTGCAATTGGAACGAATTCGATCGCTATTCCTTCGAGTGAAATGGAAAGAGTATTGAGACCCTCAAATTATTCCTGAATAGAACCTAATCTACAACAGAAAAAAGTACTATTTTCCTACGGAGGGAACTTGTCAGTCCCATCTCAACTATTGAATATCGTCGTCACTTCCTGCATTTAAGGATAAAAGATGAAACAGTTAGCAAAATACGCACGGAGTGTATTACTTAATTATCCATGCATAGCGCAAACTGGTTTTATGTGCTAACCGTGAACAGACAAAAGAGTAATGATCACGACAAACGACAAAATCTTTTACGAGTGAGACTTCAGATTTTGCACTAAGGGCAATTAGGCTTACGTAAACCGTGGGGGGTACGGAGAAATGTGACATGAAAGGTCCTCGTAGCCTACTTCTAAAGAAGCTTTTATAAGGTGGCGGAATTGAGAAAGAATAATACACTTGCTCCTCTAATACCGCATAATGTGGGTCAAATGCACTTATTCTGGGGAAAAAATATCTCCATATTTCGGTACGTTTCATAAGCACTTACGTAAAAGTTAGTTTGGGTTGGTTTAAACATTTATGGTCCCTACTTATTGCTTGCAATGCGAGGATGAATTTTGAAATAATGCTGATTATAAATTCCCAGCTACTGACTCAGTTGTAATTTACTAACAATATCGGAATACCCGCGATACTCCTGAATGTGATGCAATAAATGGCGCCACCAAATTTTGTCTTCGGACCGTAGACCATGAATTTCATTCCGATCTTATATTGTTCTCATTCATCATTATTTATTTTTCTCGTATTTTCTCGTTTATTAAAATGTCTCCACTTTCTTGCCCTTTTTCACCACTCTATGACTCTTTGAGGGGCGTATCAATCATTAATCATCGACACTCATGACCGGAATGGTTAAGCAAGCGACGAAATCAAAGCTAATATACGTTATTATTCTGTCCATATACTTAACGTCCCTCTCATTCATAACAGCAGATCTTCTCTCGGCAGAATAATTGCTAATTTGGAGTGATATTCCGGGCTGAATAAATACTTCCTACTGACTTGGTACAAATATTACCGGAAATTTCTACCTCTACCCTAAACAGAAATACCCAGTTTTCAAATATCATGAATTTACAATAGTTTCTATCCCCTATTTCTATGATACAAAAACATATTTTGCAAACAAAAACGCATTTAGAACAAGCAGTTATATGCTAAGGTAATTTTATCTCACGATCATTTTCGATATATTTACGTAATCATGGAGCGATTTTTTATCATTATCATAATCATCTGTTATTGTTATGAAAATCTAAACATAGTATGATAAATAATACTACTAGGGACTATGGACGTGAAATCAAAAAAAATGAAAGTGGAAAACTGCTAACTCTTTATTCATAGTTATAAGCTTCGATACCATATCACGCTGTTCTCCCCGTTTTCAAACTTTCAAATTATTGAAAATCAGCGAGAGAGAATCGTACTCTCCGCAAAATCCTCTTTCTCATGGGCGGGAGGTATTAGAAAGAAATTAATCGTAACAGTCGATTCACCGAATGAATTATTTTTTGTCCGCGAGCTCCATTCTCCCGTTTTTTGCGATCCGATTCCGTTGACCCCAAATGGTCATTCCTCCGTTCAACTTAGTCAACACGATTCGAGAGGAGAAAAGGAGAGTGATATTTACCTCGAAGCTTCGGCGGTGCTCCCATTCCGCCTTCTTTAGTTCAGCCTTTTTCCTCGAATTGTCCTTTCACTGGAACTAACCAGCGGCGATGACTGTCCCTCAACTTTGGATTCGATAGATGATCACGCTTCGAAGTCGATGCACTATCCGAAACGGAAACTGGAAATGGAAACAACAAATAAACATAATCAGTGGCAGCTCTCGATTGATTACAGTTTAAGCGTAAAACTGCGCGCCGCTTGCACGGCCTCGTCTGCTGTTCAAATTAAACTATAAGTGCCTACCAAAAAAAATTTACAATGGGGTATCGAACGAAAGGGCCTCATGTATGCCTCACAGTTATTTAATTTATAAGTTTATGACCGACAGAATATGATAAATACTAATTTCGTTAATAAAACGAGAAATTAAAGTACTGTAAAAATATCAAAATGAGACATTTTTTTCTCCATTGAAAAGATTGATATTCCTAACAGCCGAATGTATTCAAGTGTTACAGCAAGTTACTTAGCAGCTTACTTATAGCAGGTTTTTTGCGAAAATAAATAATCAGAAAATTTGTAACGCTGAATAATGGCTAATCATATACTTTAGTAATAAAAAATTGAATCCCACTTAGTTAATAAATATTCGTCACCCTTAACTTGTCAGTGTCGTCGTTATAAAATGCATTTTGCATCTATGTTCTCCTCAAATTACTATATTTTTCAATTTAATAATGTCCAAAATTTTTCCTCTTAGGTCCTGGCAACATTTGCCGCTCATGGGAACTCAATTTGTGTTGGTTTTGGACAAGGATACTCCGCGGTGCTGCTTCCTCAAATTTCTGATCCAGGATCAACGCTACATTTATCTTCTCAAGAGGCGTCATGGGTCGGTAAGTTGAATCCGTTGAAATAAAATGGGGTCGTAAGCTTAAAATATACTTTAAAAATATAACCCATAACTACTTCTGCCCGCTCATTCTTCTACTGTACTATTCTTTGTTCTAATTTCTCTACATACTTTTGCCGCACGATTCAAGTGTTATCATAAGATAAACAGTTTTTAAAATTTCTCTTATCATCTATGGTGGTTTTTGTTTTAATTAGGATGGTTATAATGTTGTATAATCACTGCAGCACCTAAATAACGGTCTCAGCCACATTCTTCAATCCTAATTCTCTGTACATTTTGTTGAGTCATTTTGTGTCAATGGTTTTTAATAATATCATTTACTCGGTCCTTCACATGGTCTAATGGCAATGTGTTAATTCTACTTAAACTTTGAATAATGCAGCTTGGCTGAAACTATAGGGTCTTATCACATTTTCGTTCGTTATATTGCGGAGGATTTCTTATCCTGCAATTGGTCTCTTTTTCTATTCTTGCATATGCGAGGGTGGTCCTTGAAATATATTTTGGTCACTGGACGACAAGCTCTTCTATACTCATAGAATATCTTCTTTCCAGTCTCACTCCGTCTCTTGGCGAGGCATCTATATTTTTAAATATTTCCAAACCTCGATTTGAAAGTCGCATTGTACATTGTACAAGCCTTTACTACTTAAGTCGGTATTCGCCACTCACGCTCTCAACTTTTTCCAAAATTACAATTACCAAAGCGAGGTTCCCTGGGTCTCTCACAGTTTCCCAGATTTAACAAAAGTGCTATTCTCTTTTTCTGCACTAATGACATCTGTCTTTTCAGCAAGTCTAGGGGTCATCTCCAATCCCCTGGGAGCTTTGGCAGCCGGAATTGTTTCAGAACTGCTCGGAAGGAAGGCAGCCGTCAAACTTGCTGCTGGTCCTTACATCGCCGGATGGCTCATAATCTTTCTGGCGGATGACTTCTTGAAACTGTGCATCGGCCGGTTCATCTGTGGAGTGGCAGTGGGTAAGATGGCGCTTCTCTTTCTACCATAATCAGAGCCATGTTTGAAAAGAGTTAGTTTGATAAATTGTTGCATTAGTTTGGTTTCAGAAAGTATATGAATGCATGCATTTCAAAAATTTTAATTTCTGAAATGGATTTCATTGAGTTTTTTAAGCGCAAAAAGCGTAGAATGGATAATGTAGCGAAATAATTGTACGTTGAATCCATTTTTGTCGATTAGATATGACTACATCCATAGTATTTCCATAACCCTGGAGCTCTTAAACACGATCTCTTTGAAGCCCTGGAAGCTTTATTGCCTTTACAAGTTTCAATTAATATTAGTCAACCGGTGGCACGCATGGATGTTTAGCAAACACGTGGAAATCGATTCCAAATTCAACAATGTTTTATTTCCGAAACACATCATACAGAAGGAAGAAAAGCAATAACAAGAAAGATATAACAACATGTGTTCGGTCCCTGTTAGAGGCTACTGCCTCTTCAGGGTGTTTTGTAAGTCTTTGGCCTCGTATTGGAGGTGTGTTTGCGTGGGAGATGTCGGCCCGGTATTCGCCCTAGGACGACGGGAAACCCACTAAAACCGTCGCCCTCTTTCACAGCATTTGACCAAAAAAAATCATCAAACAAATGTCACTGAAGTCACCATACCCTTATCCTTAGAGATTAAGAGATGCAAATAGAAAGAATTGAACTCCTGCAATGACTCGCCGTCAGTTCTTCCACAATCAAAGAAATTTATTCATATTACCTCATGGATATCTCTAAATAAGTGAAGCGCTGTCGTGGGAACTGAAGTAAAAGAACCAATTATTCATTTTCAAGTTAATATCTCTTTCCTTGTTTCATTTGCTTCTTGTTTGATAGCAATATTTACGAAGAAATGGAGACAACGGATACAATAAGATATGCATGAATATATTCCTCAAAATTGAGTATAGGTCAACGCTTGTACTGCTTATTTCAGAGCACGTAGTTTACGTAGGAATTATTTCGAAATATTTCACATCTCCATTTCACTTTAGTTTATATTATATACCGTCAATTTTGTATTTGTTCATATATAATATAACTTCCTCAGCCGTCATATATGGATAATCGTGTCAATAAAAAAAAAGTGTTCAGTAATAGACGAGAGCTTGAGACAGAAACATGTAAGAACGTTTAGGAAAGGCTGACGAATAGTTATATACCAATACGGATGCAGCTGACGGAGCTGACAAATACGGATGCAGCGTTGAGTGGTGCAGAAACGAGGTCTCTGGGTAAAGAAGAAGATATGTATTAGGCTGAAAACTTGCTGGATGGAATGGAAGGTAAACGAGGAATTAGTTACTTTGTATGGTGGGCAGGGCAAGGAAACTTTTTGAAGAGATTAGGAGGATGCAAAGTAGGTGGTTGGGGCAGGTAATGAGATGCGAAGGAATGCTGAAGGTCCAGATAGAGGGGACGATGTTATGTAAGAGGGGAAGGAGAGGAAGAGAATGGGTTAATGTACAGAATGAAATGAGGTATGAAATGACGCATGCTGAGATGAAGAAAGATATTTTTAGGTGGATGTGGCCCTGTACAAGCCAGAACTAGAGGAGTTTTACTCTTTTCCCCCAAAACCTACCTTAACTGGTAGAAAAAGTTTCATAAAATACTTTTATGGACACAAAAAAACAATTTTTGAAAGAATATTCTTTGAAATTCCATTAATATCGAATCCAACCCTTTATTTTAAAGGTATGGCGTCCTCCAGCTATGTGTACGTTGCTGAGGTGAGCGGCGCACAGCATCGGGGAACACTTTGTGCATCTGGTCCCGTATTCGTTTCGATTGGCGTGCTCATAGTTTACGTTGCGGGTGCCTTCATGAACTGGACCAGCGTTGCGGCAATGGCTTGCGCCGCGTCCATCGCCGCTTACGTCTTCGCCTCCTTGATACTGCCCGAGACACCCGCGTGGCTCGTGTCCCGTGGCCGCCTAACGGAGGCTAGGGAATCGCTGGAGTGGCTCCGTGGCTCCAGTGCCTCGGCCGGCGAGATTGATAAGGACCTCGCCGCGCTGATGGAGTCCTCGAACACCGCCAACGAAGCCAAGCGCCGGGAGACTTCAACGCCCGACGACCAACCCCGGTGCTGTGCGTTCTTCGCGAACATGTGGTCTCTGTTCGCCAGGCCTCAGGTTTGGAAGCCGTTCGTCCTCCTCCTGTTTTTCTTCGCCTTCCAAGAGGCGTCCGGGATATACGTCCTGTTGTACTACGCCGTGGACCTGTTCCGGTCGTTGGAGGCGAGTCACACGCCCCCCGCAGCTCCCCTGGACATACTTGCGAGGGACAGGATCTTGACCGATGGTGAATACGGTGACCTCCCCGTCGCGTCTGCCCTCGTTGGGAACCTGGGTCCATCAAATTTTACCGTGGATCACACGGATCAGGTGAGACGATAAATTAAGAGCCATTAACATTATCATTTCAGGAAAATGTTCCAATGCGGTTGTGTGAGCCAGAACAAATATTGAATTCCACCCTTTCGTTCGCGTTTCTAAAATAATACTGATTGAACTGACGAAAAGCTAAACTATTAACTAATAAAATTGATGGTACTAAATGCGCTGATTATTAGGCAAATATTAAAATTTATAAACACTTTTTCCAGCCATGAGAGCCGATTGCAACAGCGGTAATTTACCGATTACTTGAATAATAAGATGATCACGCTCAAAAATCTTATTATCATTCGATTCATTGTAAGAATTTGCTTCTTATAAGATGTTTTTCAGGAAAATATGAATCTATATTTGGATTTAAAAACGATTTTCCCGTATTTTCCCATTTCTCATTAACTTCCAATCGTAATATTAAGCCCAATTTGCGAAAAAAGCTAGAAAATCTAAGTTTTGTCACAGCACCAAAGAAGACGTTTTTCTAAAAGAAGCCAGAATATCAATAAAACAACATCCTGGCATTTCACGATGGAGCCACCTTAAGTAGTAAGGACTCGAGGAGAAGGACTGCATTGGTAGAGGAAACATAGACGCATTGGAGATAAATGATGAGCTAACTGAAGTGTACCATGGTGAAATGGTTTGAAATTCGGATTCAGAGCCCTGGAAAATTTGAATTTAGGACTAGGCCACGTTGATCAGATGAAAGTGTTTGGTTTTCCTGACAACATTTTGGATGCTTTATTGCGCGTAGGTCTGCAACAGTTAGCGATTTGAATTAAGAGCCGCGTAAATTTCACATTCAGAGCTAAAGATGGATGCTGAAACGCACCCGAGGCGTCGCCAATAAAACCGTGATTCAATACATCAGAAATCCCCGAAAAATCCTGCACTCTCACCTTAAGTAGATTGACATCCTTAAGGTTGTTTATCCATAAGGTAGTTAGAGCGAGATAATTCCCTAGTCATAATGGAGATCATATTCGAATTGTACGTTTTATTTTAAGCAGCTGTAGGCATGTATTAAAAAGTGTATTATTAATAGATCAATAATATACTAATTAATGACTGAAATTCTAACTAATTAAATAAAAATATCCGTATACGTCTTTAACTTGACTTATTTTATTCAAGCGGTACGTTTAAAACTTCACTACTTCCTGAAAAATTACTGCGGTAACTATATTATTTTTTCAGAAATAATTGAGAAAATATACAAACTACACCTTGTTAATTTTTTCACGATATCTCGGTGTAATAAATTTCATCATCGGTCATTTTTTAATAAATGTCTTTTTAACATGCTTATATGTACCATTTCCCAGGTAAAAGAGCAAGTAATTACCGTCAAAAATCTCGGAAAGTAGTTCAGTAAGAGGCTGATACTTTGGCATTTTTTGAAGCGTGAGATACTTTTCTTTAAAATGAGACCAAATTCATTGATTTCTCGGTGAAATAATATTTCGCTCAAACTACCTTAAGCCTTGGATCCAAGTAAAAATCACTTTCGTTAGTCTGCCTCGTTTTTATGATGAATTAATAACTCATATCTATGACTATTTTTCCAGAGGAATTCTCTGGGAGCTTATTCAATGTAGATATGTTCCGTGGTTGGATTCTATTTGTAGATATAAAATACAATTTGCAAATCTATGCCACGAAAATCAAACCAGTGAAAGCTCCATTTTCAAATATCTCTCACATAGAAGATATTCTAGTCCCAAGTCCTCCTCAAAGCTGAACGAAAGATTAGAAACTTGTTAGTTGGGAGACAATATCAAGAAAAGGGTTCCTGGTTCATATTTTCTCGTCATCTAATCGGAAAATCATATTTCTAAAGCTGAACGCTGTAGCTCGGCATGAAGGTTTCAATGCCATTTCTCATCTTTGATAGTTCGCTTTTCTTGAGTTACAAAATATCTTTTAATTTCAAGGTTCTGCACAACGTTGAAGACAATTCCTCATCTGGAGTGGCGGAAGGTTTCTTGGCCTCAATAGCTGTGGCTGGGGTGCGGTTACTGGCAAGCATTGGCGGAGCTGCACTAATGAAGAAATTTGGACGCAGACACCTGGCAATAGCTTCTGGCGCGGGAATGGCGATGTCTATGGCTGTAGCAGGAGGCTATGAATTTGCCTTTTCCGGCCAAACAGTCGCAGATGGACGCCCAGCTGCATGGGTGCCGTTAGCTTGTGTTCTCACTCACGTCTGCGTCTCCATGATTGGATTTCTTCAACTACCGTGGATTATGACTTCAGAACTATTTCCACAGGTAATTTTTTCCTCTTTACTAATGCACAAGCAATTGTTTTTCCTGGTTGTTTGTGTTGAATACATGGTTTAGACATAAGAGAATACACATGTATACTTGGCAAAGGGGCAATTGTAAAAGCATGACTGATTTCGTTGTGCATGATGAGAGATTGAGGGAGTTAGTGTGGGACACGAGAGTGGTGAGGGGTGCTGAATGTAGAACAGACCACCATTTGGTACTCTTCTAAAGTGAATCTGGGCAGAAAGTGGATGCCAAGGAAGTATGTTGCACGTAAGCAGTTGAGAGTAAAAGTGGGGAGGTTGCTGGACAGTGAGGTAAGAAAGCAGTATGGTTGCATGCTTGAGGATGCTTTATCCTTGAAGCAGAGAGAATGGGACGAGTATATCAGAAACGGGAATGTGAATGATGTGTGGGAGTGTTGAAAAGGAGTGACTGTAGAATGTGCTGAAAGTGTATGTGGAAAAGGAGTGGTAGGAAGAATGAAAGGTGATGCTTGGTGGAATGAAGAGGTGAAAATTGCAGTCAGGGAAAAGAAAGAGGCATACAAGGATATGATTGCAGCCAAATCTGAGGAAGAACAAATAAGGCATGTGAGATTTACAGAAAGAAAAAGAATGAATGCAAAATTGTTGTGAAAGAGAGCAAGGAAAAAATGTGTGTGGATGAAGCCAGCAAGATTTGAAGGCAATAAAATGATTTTGAAGGCATAAAAAAGCTGTTTTGGAAGTGGGTAAAAAGGGCTTAGATTGGTGGAGGCACAGGAATGAATGCGATAAAGAACAAAAGTGGAGAGATATTGTGGGATGAGAGCAATATCTGCGACTGCTGGAGGGAGTATTTTGAAGAATTATACAATAATGTCGCAGGCACTGAGGATGAGCCTTGCAAAGCAGTATGTGAAAATGTGTTGATGGAAAAGGAGATCAGTAAGAATGAGGTCACAACAGCATTGAGAGTATTGAAAAATGAGAAGGCTGCAGGCATAGATGGGATATCCCGTGAGATGTTGAAGTGTGAGTGTAATGTACTCATTTATCGGCTGTGTGAACCATACAATTTATGCTTACAGGCTTCTGTTGTTCCAGAGGATTGAAAGAATGCAATCTTCAATCCATTGAACAAAGGGAAGGGAGGAAAGACCAAATTTAATAATTATTGGGCCCTTAGTTTACTGAGCAGTCTGGGAAAAGTGTTCAGCAAAATTTTAATCGGAAGAGTGAGGAATATTACTTCTGACAGAATATGGGGTGTGCAGTGTGGATTTATGCCTGGGAGAGGATGTAGTGACCAGCTTTTCACACTTCAGCAAGTGATAGAAAAATGTATGGGTATGCAAAATAAAGTGTATTGTGCATTTGTTGATTTAGAGAAGGCCTATGATAGGGTAAATAGAAAGAAGTTGTGGAAGGTTTTGAAGGACTATGGAGTGAATGGGCAGGTATTGAATGTTATGATGGCGATGTATGATAATAATAAATGCAAATGTGAGAGTTAACAGGGTTCTGAGTGATTAGTTTCCAATAAAACAGGGCGTAAAGCAAGGATGCGTAATTTCACCATGGCTGTTTAATGAATTTATGGATAAATGTGTCAGAGATGCATGTAGTGAAAACGACGGTGTTCTGATTGGAAATGTAAACGAGCGAGTTCTTCTATATGCGGATGATGCTGTTTTGATCTCAGACAGTCAACAGGGATTACAGAAGCTCCTAGATAAATTTTGTGAATCAACAGAGAGAATGGAATTGAGGGTAAATGAGTGCAAGACTAAAGTAGTAGTTTTTGATTAGGAGAGTAGGGAGAATAACTGTATGATGAGGGCGAATGGTGAACTAACTGAACAAGTGGACGATTTTGTGTATTTAAGTAAGATGTTTGCAAAAGATGGACAGATGCATGAGAAGATAAAGAGACGTGCAAATGCTGGAGGGCAAGTGTTAGGTAGCATATGGAGCATATCAATGAATGAGTGCCCGTCTAAGGAAGCGAAAATCGCCATGTACAAAAGTGTACTTCTCCCCACTTTGTTGTATGGTAGAGAAATATGGGTATGTCAGGATAGACATGTGAGTTGACTAAACGCCACGGGTATGAGTTATCTGAGGAGTGTTTGCGGCAAGAGTTGGATGGATAGGGTCAGGGATGAGTGGGTAATAAATGAATGTGGGTTAGATGCTCCAGTAATGGACATATGTATATGAACAGAGTGTGCTTTGTTGGTTTGGCCATGTTGAGAGGATGGATGAGAGTCGAATAATGAAACAGATATGTTAGAGTGAAATGAATGGTGCGAGAGGTAGAGTTAGGCCGAGAAAGTTGTGATTGAATGTGGTTGAGGAAACTCTGAGGAGGAAGAATATTAGGAGTGTTAAAAACAGGAGGGCGTGTATGAGGCAGTGTATGGGAGTAAATGAAGCAAAAGAGGTTTGCAAGGATAGGTCAGTATGGAGGAAATTATTGAAGCAGAGTTAAGTGTAGAAATATGTATTTATGAGTGAAACTTAGTGACCATGCCTACCCCGGAAGGGAACGGCATGATTGGTATGTATGTACTAATCCATAGCAATTGCTCACTTCTGCACAGCAATTTTTAATAGTTAACTTCTGGGAATAGACAAATCATTTCGTTTTTATATTTTCATTAGTGCAGGAATTAGGTAGACAAAGCTTTGTAAACCCATATGACTCTCGCACACCATCAAATTTTCCATAAGGGGTTCCATGATAGCTGCTGTTTCTTTTAATGGAAATATCTGCATGAAAGCTCAACTACAGATTAAATGTACTTAACTAGGTCTTGGGCCATTCTATAAGCAATCATCCAATGAACAATGAAACGGTTGTAAAACCATTTGCTAATAATTTTTTCCATGCACATATTATACCTACTGACAGTAGATGTAACATTACATTAATAAGCAACGTACAATACTAAGGGAAAGTGTGCGAGCATCATAGTTTTTTAGCTTGAAAAAATAAAGTATCACAAGAATATTATAGGATTATTGTGCCTAAGGCTTCCATGCTACACTAACAATTATCAATGTTCAAGATTCTACGAGTTTTTAGGGTTTCCAAAGAAAAGAACCGTAAACAATTACAGCACAACATTGAAAATTCATAATATTTACTGTGGTGTAGAAGCATTAGATATTATTATCTCCTAGTATGAAAAAGCATTTTGTGCAATACTCACCAGATATTTTCTATACTGCTAATTGCAATGGTTTCATTCGGAGCCCAGAGTAGTAAATGAATTTCTTCTTATCACACTTTTAGGCTGCAAGAGGTATTGCTGGGGGATCAGTCTCTGCTCTGGCTCACCTCTTAATTTTCACATCAGTGAAGACCTATCCTGACTTGGAAGCATGGGCTGGTGTACCGTGGACACTTTGGCTCTTTGCTGGTTCGGCAGCTGCTGGGGCCATCTTTGTCTACATTTTCCTGCCTGAAACAAAAGGAAAGACATTGGCAGAAATTGAAGATGAATTTTCAGGAGGAATTGGCAGAAGAGGATGCTTGGGAAGTAGTGACAGCAGTGATTGTCTCCACTGTGGGCCAATGTGTGAACGGAAAATCAATGGCACACTGAATGCAGTTGTTGTGAAATCAAAACAGGGACAAATTGAGAACTCACAGCAAAAGGTAGGACAATCATCTCTTCATGCTCATTTTCTTTAGCAGGAGGAAATTTATTTCTATATTCTATGAGGCAAGTGCAAAGACAAGGTGTTTGTACATTTGAACCTAAACTTCTTCCCTCTGTTAGTACTTCTCCAAATTTTATCGCTATTCCTTTCCATGAGACAATTCAACGGTCACATCTTATTATTCTGGACTACACATCTCCATCCCAGGGTTCCTTGGACAAGGTTTACCAACACATTGCCCATTTAACCATCAGGTGTTATGGCCAATTAACAGCTCTCTGTCATGAAATAATTCAGAAAAAAATCGACCCAGTTAAAAATATTTGGTCTTTGACTACTAGGTAACTGTTCTGATCAGAAAGTGGTCTGTAAGTGGACTGAACTGGTCTTGATTTTATAGATGTTTCAAGATGTTCAAATCCACACCAGTAATAGACCACTTCCAGATCAGATATTAGTATTTCAGAGCAGTTACAGACCAAACATTTTTACCTGGGAACGTGAGTAAATATGGAGTGCATGTACAATGAAGTTTCATGTAGAATTAGTCAATTCTTAGCCATTGCATATCCACTAGTGCATGACAGAGACCTTTCCCCTGCCATTAGAAAAAACTAAACTGGGATTATATTGGTCCACTACCTGATACTGCTACCTTTGGGCTAAATAATAATCACCTTCTCCAGTACACAGTACATTAAAAACATGACTGCCCCAGCTGAAGAGTTTAGAAACATACATATTAGGTACCTACTTACTCCCAACGTCAAATTTGTCTACTTGAGATGCCCTCACTCCAATGCATGAAAAAGGCTCTGTAATTGTGGATGGTATATATTGTAGTCATGATCAAAAGAAAGAAATGGTTTGAATGATTATGAGGTGCATTTATGGTATTTACAGCATTGAAATTTGGCCTAGGCAAAACCAGTACTTATGTGTCATCATGAGTACCTAATCTATCTTACCTAGCTTATGATAAGTATGTCAAGCCATGATCTTAATTTGTATTGAACATCTCTCCACATAATTTATTTCACTGTTGCAGGGAGATTGGTTCCCAGTTTTAGATAAACTAATTTTTTCAATTGAGGGCTCATTTTTAAGGCTAGCTAAATGTTATTTTATTTTCTTTTACTTGAATTTCCAATATTTCATCATGTATGAAGAAAGCAATGTGCTTACCTCATTAAATTTATTTGTAACATAATTCATTGCACACACAATAAAATATTTTATGGATGAAAATAGGCATAAATGATGTTCTAAAAACATAGTTTTACTTAATTACAGCACCTCTAACATGAATTAACATAAAACATTAATTGGTCTTTTCTGTTTTCCTACAGAGCCTGGCATCTGTCTTGAGGCAACACTGCCTCAGCAGTGATGACTCAAGAGACAGGAACTTTTCTAGCTTACCAATAGATAATCATCACCCTGGCAACAATCTTGGATTTCTCATAAATGGAAAGCGAATAGAGGCCTCTCTTCCTTCATCTCAGAGTCAGAAAGATTCTTCTGGTCGCGAAATCACTCATGGAAACAATCATTCTCTAATAAACAGCAGGAAGCAAAAATATTCCTGGTTGAACTGGATTTCAGTATTCAGAAAAAGGAAAGAAGAGTATGTTGCTGGAGATGGTGCTCATGAAGTGACAGCTATCAGTGTGGTTAGTGTTGAAGCTCAAGCAAACAAATATTAAGAAACCTTCTCTACGTAAGCTGCAAAGTACAACTAGTGGCTAGATGTGAAAAGACAGCTTCAATTGATCTCTGAAATGCTAAATTAATGGACCATCAATACAGATGGCAGGTTTTCTGGCAAGAAACCAGAGTGTGATATAAACATGTTGGGGAGGTGAGGAGCTTGAGGGAGTAATTTACCTCCAAGGTCTTTTTTTCTTATTATTTAATATCACAGAAGTCTGGCTCTAGTTTTTGCACAGGTGCTCCATTTAACTTTCAATGGAACACTCATGGTACCCAAGAGTTCCAAATAGGAACCTTCAGGGAAGCAAACTAAATCATTATAGTTTACTATAGACATTTCCCTGGTACACAGAGATGTATGTTAACACAGAATGTTAACAAGGAATGTAGAATGAGATAACCGTGAAAACCACGCAAAGGGATACAGCCTTAAAAAGCAGTATTTTCACCCCTTAGATATGTTGAAACAAACGGTATCTCGGAGCCAGAATTCTAGGACCTTAATTAAAATGAACTTCACAGTGGAGGCTTCACAAGTCAATCACAAAGTGGTTCACTTTGAAACTTTATTATTTTAAATATTGTGCAGTGTTACTTTTCATTGTTTTTGTTACTGAGAATTTGTTATGGTGAATTATTTATTATGATTTTTACACAAAAACATGACTTAAGGTTATGTCTCGAGTACTTCTAACTTTGGTGCTCAATCAAATATTTTTAAGGAATGTTTGGTCAGCAATAGCTATGGAGTTACTGCTCCATCCCTCGCTGAGGCCCTGACTTGGTTCATTTAGTTCTTCTTTAAAATAATTATGAAATTTTGCTGAGGTATTTCGGTTTATGTAAAGAGAAGAAAGGGGCTAGAACTCATGTAGCTTAGGCATCAAATTTTGACTGCTATCCAATTAACTGAATGAATACAAGATAGCTTCATTACTTTTGATTCCATATCTTTACTCCCACGTACATGAAATACAGAATTCACATCGTTTTAGAATAAGATGCAAGTGCAAACTTATTACAAGCATCCCAGCAACCGAATTCAAATCATTGAAAGAGATCATATTTTATCAAACACACACAATTTAATATTTCTCTTTGGCTGACAGAGGGTCATCTGTATGTCTGTATTACTAGATTTTACTAGCATTTAATGTAGAAGAATTAGTACATGTATTTTACCTGAGCACAAACATTTTCAGCTATAAAAGAGTACATTTTATGCAAGTGACAAAAAAAGTATCATTTTAGTTTTCAGTTTCTGTTTGCGTGGACTATTAGGCATGTAGTTGTGCAAATCTTGCTATCTTACATACATACACTTTAAAATTGCATATTGATCCATGTATCATTCTTTCTCTATTTTATCTCCAAGTTCATCTTCTGCATTTAAAAGAACGATTGTACGTGTGAAAGGCTCATTCACATGATTTGCATCTTCATTTTCACTTCAGTTAGTTGAAAAAAATTAATATGATACGATATCGTTAGTATTCATGCCATGGTGTATACAGCTGTAATTAGAAGTGGCTTAGGATAGTTTAGATGGAATTGTTATGGATTATCCTCCACTCTAAATATGACTTTACCATTTACGTTGTTGCGCATATTAGATCATTGTGTACATTCTGCATATTTGTACAAAGAGCTACTTTTCATCCAGCTTCAAAGAATGAAGTTTTTCTAACTAGGAGTCCTCGTTCAACTGTTCAAATGTTTTAAAATTAAGTATAATGTCATTTAGAAGCCAAGATTTACTTTACTTTTGTAACTCTAAATTTGTTCAATTGGATGGCTTTCAGTATTAGAGCACATGATTTATACCATTTTAGCTAAAAGATCAAATTGCAGGATAATTTATCCATTTCAATCATGGGTATCTACTTGGATAAAAGAATGACAGAAATTCTTATATGCCCATTGAGCTTAGGCCTGTTTTCATATTCAACAATCCATGGATCCTTATCATTTCCTGAATTAATATTTTTTAAATTTGACATAGTCTAAGTTTTGGAAAACTTTTATCACAACTTTACGGTAATTACCAGACAAATCAGTCAATTTAAAGAGATTCTGGGGATCTGGGAACAGTTAGTGAAATAGGGCCTAAGTATGAAATAGTTTGGAGAGATTGATGAGTGAATCCATTATTTATACCTAGTTCTTGCCACATTTAGTGCTGTAGTTTTCAGTTCTACATCGGTTATCATTGCTTCTAATGTAAGTACATGATTATGGCAGCAAATTGCTTCAATTCACTTTTGTCTGCACGACTGGGAAAATTTTCCAAGTATATTTCAAATAGTGCAGTTCACCCCCAAAAATCTTATCATTTATTTATAAGGCAAGAGACGAGGGTTATTCATCCAAAAATAACAGTTCACATTTTTCAGTGGTAATGTCAGATTACCAGTGTCTGCTGTAGAGACGCAGCTTAAGTTATTCTACAAGCACATAAAAATGTAAAATTTAGACAGAGAATATTACACAGAAGAGGTAATTTTTAGCTCCAGTCTAAAGGAACATACGGTAATGAATTGAGGAGTTTTGCCCATTTCTTGAAACATAAAAGCCTTTACGTAACATGTAGTAGAGTTCTTGGTGATATTGATGCCCTCATAAGCATTGTACAAGGTCTTTGGGAGACTGGATGTAAAAAAAGCACTAAAATGAGGAAAGTTGGCATGATATATTTTCGAAGTTAAATGTTCATCTCCACTACGCTAATCTTGAGGCATGCACAATCTAAAATGTTTAGCCCAAAACATTTTTCTAACAGTAACAACCCATAATTAGCCAAGTACATATAGTTACTACATTGATTAAGCCACAATGGTTTGCAAAGACAATCAATGATAATTTAAATAATGAAGAAGGGTTATTTAAGCTAAATTGTATTTCAACAAACCTCAGCACTTTCTTACAAGTCTTTTTTGACAGTATTAATAGTATGCAGCCAATGGTATATTTTTAAGGAAAAAGTTCTATTGACCCCCTATAATGAGGAGATTGAATGGTAATTAATGGCGAAGTGTCAAGTTCCTAAGAAATATCCATGAAGGACACTTTTAAACAAGTTACTTGTCTGTGATAATTTAATCCTTTAAATGTGTGATTTATAGCTATCATTACATAATGAGTGCATTTTGTATGTTTTCCTTGCCAAAATCATAACTACAGGGATAATTAGGTACTTTCGCAAGCAATTTTCTGTATTTATTTTGTGAATAAAAACATTCAGAAGTAATTTTATATTTATGGGTTCATTATTCATGTATAAATTTAGATCACCATCAATTTTTCCTATCTATTCCACCTTCACCAGAAACCATTTATAAGATAATCAAGTCTGACAGCTTAAGAGCCAATATAAGGCTATGAGAACAAAACAAATGCATGTGAATTGTAATGGAGAATTGGTTTCTAGAGTAAACTCTTTATTTACTCCTGTATCCTCAGCCATCATAGACAACAGGCACCCTAAGTTTTAATAAGAATGCAAAACAAATCAGTGCAACTGAATGGGAAAAGGGTTGTAGGAGAACACTAATGGGTTTTGGTAAATGATTAGATGAACTTTACAGCTTTCACTTGCTTCCATTATAAGAAATTGATGATAACTTTAAAATTTTTCAAGAAGGCTGATGAACCAAACCCTTCTCCCACCTTCTTGAAAGGGTACCCACTAAAATATTTGAGGATATTTGTCAGATGTAGAAAAAACCAATATACATGTAAATGTTCGAAATTCTAAAACAGAAGGGGTTGGTATGGAAGGAGAGATAAATCATTAGAGAATTATATATGAGGCAAAAAGCTGCATTAAAAATAAATGAGGATATGACAGAATGATAATAATAATAATATTCTTTATTCACCTTTAGCATAAATACATATGATAGGTGTCGTCAAGGTATGGTACATGTGGATAATTGCGTTTAAAATTGATTCAAAATTATAATTGAGTAAAATGAGGAACATAATAATGCAGATCATGTCAATACACTTTAATGAAACAAGACCTTAGAGTTTTAGGCGGGAGAAATCTACGTTATAATATTCCTCTAGGGAATATAATGGGTTGGATGTAAGCCAATCTCGGAGAGCCTTACAGAAGCCCACACTAGAGGCTGACTTGGCAGAAATTGGGAGCCTGTTGAACAATTTGATGGGTAGGCCATCTACTTTGTATGTTTTATCGAGCCTACAGAGTGGTATATCCATGGAATTTTTGGCTCTGGTGTCATGACAGTGGACATCAGCCCTTGTTGAGTACGTGCTCAGATTTTCTTTAATATGTACTAGTGAATGGAATATAAACTGATTGTAAACTGTCATGATTTGAAGATTTTTGAAGAGAGGTTTGCAGTGTTCTAGGGAACATGCGTTGACTAAAATTCGTACAGCCTTTTTTCGTAGTATAAGTATAGATTTAGTGTCAGAAGCATGTCCCCACAGTCTTATACCATACGTAATATGGGAATGAAAAAAAGCATAATAGACATTGAGTAAATAGTCCTTACTTACATATAGCTTCAACTTTCTGAGCAGGAATAAGGCTCATGCCAGTTTCTTACTGACGTGTAGAACATGAGCATTCCAGGTTAATTTGGAATCTAAGTGAAATCCCAGCAATTTCACAGAGGTAGTTTCTTTGACAGCTGATTTTAGAGAGCATAGAAGAAACTGGGTTTTATCAGGATTCAAGAAAAGATTGTTGGCAGAAAACCAGATGAATGGGTGGATCTTGGTAGATGGCAGGGATGCTGTCTGTCGCCAACCTTGTTCAATATATATATTGAGGACATGATCCATAAATCTTTTGATGGGAGAGAGGAAGGAGTCAGCATTGGAGGTAGGAAGATAAGAAGTATAAGATTCGCAGATGACATGGTAATATTAGCAGATGATATGCAATCACTTCAAAGGTTGATAAAGGTTTTGGAAGAAGGGATGAAGGAATATGGGATGAAGATAAACCTAGGAAAGACAAAGGTGATGCCAGTAAACTGTGAAAATTATACGAGTGTGAAAATAAATGAAGGTGTAATAGGAAAAGTGAATAGCTACCGGTACCTAGGAACGATGGTGACAGATGACTGGAGAAGTATTTCAGAAATAAAAGCAAGGATAGCAATGGCAAAAGAAGAAAAACTTGCTATGCAATAAAAGTCTGGATCTGGAGCTGAGAAAGAGACTAGCTAAATGTTATTCATGGAGCGTTTTTATGTATGGATGGGAAGCGTGGACATTAGGTAAGAGGGAAAGGAATAGAATAGAAGCTAATGAAATGTGGGAGTGGAGAAGGATGGAAAAAGTAAGATGGGTAGATAAGATGAAAAATGAAGAGGCTTTGAGCAAAGTAAAAGAAGGAAGATCGCCCCTAAAGGAAACAAGGAAAAGGAAACTGGTAGGGCCATGTGATGAGAGGGAAAAGTATAATAACTGTGGCACTTGAGGGTTAAATTGAAGGAAAGAAAAAGAGAGGAAGGAGAAGAATTAAATTGGTGGATCAGGTGAAGAAAATCAGCTATGATGAAGCAAAGAAAGAAGCTCGGGACAGAAGCGGATGGAGACAGCAGTGGTGTACGGGACCTGCCAGCAGGCAGAACACCAGATGATGATGTAAATGCAGGAAAATAATTATTTCCCAGATATTTCTAGTTCAAATAAAACTAGAACACACACAAACATGGTCTGATGAAAACCAGAGCATTATCTGAGGACAATGGGAAATGCTATGAGTCATCTCACTTTTTCATGCAAAAGTAGTTTCCCTCATCGGTAGATCTTAAAAATTCACGTTTTTATGACAAATTCTTCGACGATTCATTTTAAAACAGCTATCATATCCACCAATACTGTAATAAATGCCCATTATAATGCATGTCTCTGAACTCTCACGTAATCAGACAACTTGTTGAGCAACTTAGCATGATGTCTAAAATGAAGCTTAAGGTTGCATTACACAGTAAATTTTATTGTACAAATAATTACATAGATGAACTATTTCATGAGGACAATTGTACCATGTAAAGCGGTAAATTGTTTGATTGTCTGAATGACTGAAATGGGACCGGAAAAATGAGAACTTGAACCTGCTCTAATTCCAATTTCTTGTACCATCTATGATATCATCATTTGTACCATAAAATGCACTTTGCAAATCAGTCTTAAGAAACAATAATAAGGTTCAATTTTCAGCAAAAATTTATTAGAAGCTATGAAAATACAGCCTGTATTCCATTTAAAATATTTTCATAAATACACTTTCTCCATGAAATTAATTAATTAGACAGCAGAGCTTACTTACATTAAGGCTACAACAAATAAAAAGGAACAACATAAATATACCTAAAACATAACTCTGAAACAATTTCTCTCCAATTCCAAAAAACACAGAACAAAAAATATTTCTATCATACATATCACTTCTTGTTATAATAAAGGCGGTCCAAATTGTTTTCCTTCAGTCAGTGCTCTAGATTCATGCACAAAAACAGGGAATTCGTAGCCCTGGAAGAGGAAATAAAATACACATAAATACAATCAATTAAGCACATTATTAATGATAATGTTTAGTGATTATTTAAATTCTTCCACCTGCCTCTACGTCCTTGTAATTTCAAAAACTGTTTTCCTACAGGTTTCCTAGTGACCAAACAACTAGAATTTACATAGTCCACTCAGACGAATAGTATATTCAATTTTGCATAAGTAAAAATAGCTTCTGAAAACCATAACACCACTTCCCTGGAAATATTTCTATCTTGCAAGAAAAACCATGAAAAAGCCAAGGGCCTAAAAATAAAATGCCATAAAAAAATGATGTGGCCCATCCAGACACAGCTCACTTATGGCATGTGACAATCGTCACATTTTACAATCAGAGGCTAGATACAGATGTCACCTACAGTCAGATTTTTTCTCAAGTTTCCTCACAGAACAGTAGTACCAAGAAAACCATTATGAATGGGAAAACTCAATCATGACGCATATAATAAACCATAAAAAATAAAGGACTCAAAAGCAAGATAAAAGGAACAGCCAGTAATGAAGGTATGTACTATTGTATATTATATATGTAATGTATTGTACTATTATAACTAACTAATTTTTTCGCCAACTAAACCATTTTCAAGCTATATATTTCATAACAAGTAGCTATGTATATTCAAAGAACAGGGTAGAGATCCTGGAAAGAGAGGAATGAATGGGAAAAAGAGCTTAAGGAGAGAATTGCAGCAATACATTGGGAAAACTTAGCATTAAGGGAGAGCAGGAAAGAAACGAGATGGAATGACATGACACACTCTCCTGAGGTTACTAGTCACCAATGCACTGATCAGTAGAATTGAAGGCATTTGGTTCTTTTTATTTGAAAAAGCCCAACCAATAATCAAACATGAGCCCAGCTGTAACTTAATTTCCTACACCATAATTAAATCAAAGACGAATGATTTTATGTGATGATGCATTCTTAGTTCTGTTCTGACACAAAAATACAACTGGAATAATCCAAATGTGAGCACTTGAAATGTATATAAGTTAAATGGAAAAAAAATCAAAAGACCACCCCACTTCCTGGATACTATTTACTCTGAATTCAAGACTAATATCATAATAAATACAGGTTCTATGCCAAAAAATACAGATTCTGATCATATCATCATCGTCAATTCCTATCAATAAGTCAAAGGCATCTTTCGGTTCATAAACTAGAAAAAAAGATGAGCCAAATTCATAACAAAATAAATTTCTCTTTGGCCAACCTATGGCTTTTAAACACTTCTCTCCTCTATCCAAAACTACTTCATCCTACAGCAGCACTATCTTTGGAGGGAGATGGTTAGGAGCAGCTAGAAAATTTGAGACCACAAT
The DNA here is from genome assembly GCA_963169105.1 of Ceriagrion tenellum. Taxonomy (NCBI): domain Eukaryota; kingdom Metazoa; phylum Arthropoda; class Insecta; order Odonata; family Coenagrionidae; genus Ceriagrion; species Ceriagrion tenellum. The sequence continues at coordinate 55,153,431 of OY720636.1, read as the reverse complement.
AGGCTTAGATAACTTTAAAATTTCAGGTCAGGAGAATTTCAGGACAAAACAGAGAATATTATATAAACCCTTAACTATATATTAATAACTGATAAAAGCAACAAAATATGAGATAGACATGTAAATATTCCTTCACGTAAGAGTTAGAGCTAATTTATAAACTTTACTTATAAGAGCACCTCTACTACATATATGAGGGCTGTTCAAAAAATGACAGGAATTTTGGTGAAAAAATTATTTTAGAGTACTTATAACTTATTGTACCATGTATCCTAATAAGAGCTCTCCTTATCTAGAGACACTTATTCTAGATGTGCTTCTACTTTGTCAAACAGTGCTGGAGTCCTTCTATGGGTATCACCTCCCTTTCTCATGCCGAGTGCTCTTTAATGTCATTAATGGCATCAAAACGACATCTTTGAATCACTCATTTCAATTAAGGAAATTTTAAAAAAGTCATATGGAGGTACACTAGGTGCATAGGGAGGATAAATAGGACAGTCGTTTTTGCAGAAATAATATGAATTTACAATGATTAATGGCTGATTCTGATTGGTCACTATCGAATGAGTTAAGAACTTTACTGCAACCTGAAGCATGTTCAATTTTCCAATCAAAATGTCATGATATGACCCAATCAAGATTTAAAACTTTCCAGCAAGTTTTCTGACAGTATGATGACGATTGGCCCACAACAGAGCATCGATTTTTTGGAGTGATACGGCCATCAGTTAAAGTAGACAGCCTTCCTGGTTGAGGATCGTCTTAAAATGATTGTGACCAATTTTGAATCAAATAAATCATTCATAACGTCGCATACAACTAAGAGCAATGTCTTTGTAAGTCTTCTTCAAAAATTTTGGAAGTTTCTGTAAAAGAATTTCCGAGTCAAATTTAATGTTATAGCATTGATCCTCATAACTGGGGCAATGAAAAATCACTACAGTGACTTAAATAGCTTCCATGAATGGAGGTATATGAAGAACACTAAACAAGATTTGAACAAGAGGAAAACCATAGCTACTCAGGAGGAGGTGAAGAATTCAGCACTAACAAGATGTCGCAAGAAATTATCGGTACCACAAAATAAAAGAATTCCTGTTATTTTTTGAACAGCCATTGTAGATACATGTAAGTACAAAACATATAGCACATGCTTATTGGAGAACTCATGCACTAAATAAGTTACTTATAATGCAAGACATTAGGTGGAGACGGTTAGTTGGACACAGCAAATGATCTCTATTAGGACATAGTGATATGAATAATATTTTATTCAAATTTTGGGGTTTACAGTAGCTAGCATTATTTTAAGTCATCCAAGAAAAGAAAATTTAATGTTACCATAACGGTTCCAAGTACCTTCAGTCCAAATGAAGCTATTTTACAGACATTCCTCTTCACTCACTAAAGCCATTATTTTTCTATTGAATCATTTGCAAACATCCCACTTCTTTGCTTGATTATCACGCTCCTGCTCTTCTTTGGGGGTATTGGCTCAAATTTTGAAACCATGGCATCAGATAAAAGAATGAGCGCTCGGAAAAGGTACTTATTGGTGGCCTCACAGGAGATTACTCTCACAAAACACAGTCAGATTACACCTTTTGTGAAAGACTTTCTTAAGACTTATTTTGTGTTTAAAAAAACTGATATTGTTTTTTTCTTATTACGAGAAGAATTGGCTAGCCTTCAAAATTTTCACAAGAAGGGAGATTTCATAGCAAGCAATTTTTTTCATAGCAGATGATTAAATGAATATAAAAACAAAAAACCATGATTGTAATGAAAAATTCTACAGATTATTATTTATTAGCCAATAATTATAAAAGCAAATAGAGATGACTGAAAATATAACAGGTAATGATGATCAATTCCAAAATTAATATTGCTCTTTTCATAGGGCTTCCATACAGTTTCTCCATCTGCTACACACATAGGAAATTCACACAGCAAGGGTTTAGCTAGACACATCCAAAACCATCCTCACACTGGACCAAGGCAATGGCAACAAGCAATGGATTCTCCATCCATATTGATTTCATGCAAGTGACTCATTCATGATGTGTGTACCATGAGTACTTCTTCCATCCTTACCTGATTTCGTGCAGACCGTACAAATCCCCCATTTGCAGTCACTGTGATTGCTCTGAGGGCAATTCCGGTTGCAAATACAGCCCTGGATCTCTCCTTTATCCTGCCTCTTGTTTTTAAGTTTTCCCAATTCTCTTCTCCATCCTCAACAATTGTGAGACGTGGTATGAATTCTGCAGCTCTCTCTCTCTCACCCGCTCCCCCCAATGTGTTGAGGATTGTCATGAAGGAATCAAATGCTGACTTGCACACACAAAGTTGCTTGCCTATTCATGGACAAAATAGAATGAGAAAATCAACAATGGCTCCTAGAATTTGACCGTTCAACTACCAGCAAATTCCAAAGGATGAGGTAAGAATATTAAGACCAATATTGTATAATTTTAATTATGAAAAAATATTTGCTCCATTAAGGTGAATTTTTCCGAGAATTGATACACATTTATGAATTGAATGGTGAAAATTTGTGAATTTAAATTGGATATCGTCGACTGTTAAAATTAAACGATAGGCATTTCTACATAAATGTCCCATGATATATCGACAAGACACAGATTTCTCTCACCAAAGGTCAATAGCTCAGTTAACTAGCAATGACAGTATTAAATAACATCCATCGTAAATATCAGACAGACATAAGAGACAATGACGAGAAGAAATTATAATGATTTCATAGCAGGTGGATGACAGAACTAGAACAAATCAATTCTTGGGGATAGTTGAAACTTGGAAAACGTGAGTGATAGATATTCCTGAATATTCATTTCCAATCACAGAATTCATAGCAAAGGATCATACAACCCACTAAAGTTTTTATCTTTATCCTCACCACTGCCAAATATCCCATGTTTACGATGTCTCAAGAATATGAGGGTAGACAGACAAAATTACCTTCAAGAGCACAGTTAGCAAAAACTATAATATTAGCCAACCAATGTAATGTAGGGTTTGAGAGGGCTAGTCACATCATTTATTTAAAGGGAAGACAGTAAATTTACATGTGGTCATAGCTGAAACTATTATAAACTCTGAGAGAAACAAGTCAAAAACTGTTAATGAAAGATCTCCATGTAAAAGACATCTCCAAGGAAAAGTTAAATAATATACATCCAGATAATTAGTGACCACAATGTGGACTAAGGTAATTCATAGTGAAAGTCAGTGTGTTATATCTTTCTCACATAATAGCTATAGTCTCCAAGTCTGCTTGGCATGAGCATGCTCAAGCATGATATGGAGGTAATGCCAAGGAAGCAACCAAGCCCACCCAGCAAGTCTGCTGAGTATCTTGGTATGAGCTTTGGCTGAGGCTAGATGATCTGGACAACTAGAATTGACGTTCAGATAAGCTTCAGCCCACTTCAGAAAAGAGAAAGTTCACACAAGGCTGTCCGCATGCTGCTAAAGCATGCTTAATCTCTGCAAAGCACCCATTTCAGCCACAGCTAGAAAACACATTAATGAGCGCCGAAAACCTGATGGACAGTGACTTAATGGAGTGCAGCCATTTCTCGGCAGATAACACACCTGTTTATATTATTTCATTGAAAGGCATATTATAATTTGTCGACGACAGTCTCTCACCTTCAAATAAAGCCTCAAGAACAGGTTTCACTGGATGTTTCATTTCCTGAGCTGCTTGCTCTCTCAGGATGGGCTGTTTATAATTCCACTTGCAACCACCATTTGTTAAAGCTGAAACATAGGCCAAGAGAGTAGTCACATCCAAGTTAAGCCGATTAGGCTCAATATTTAAATCACTGTACAAAGGAACATGCTCAGGAGAATCCAACAAAGCCTCTTGACAGTCAACAGATTCCTGGCCATGGATATCTACATAATCAGCATCATGTTCTTCATTCTCATCACTACATTCACTGTCTTCATCATCGAACTGACAAGGATAGCTATCAGGCATGCGCTTTCCAACAATTATCACTCCTATATCCTCCAACATACTGGCAAGAGACTCTTCAATTCCACTTGAGAAAACAAACACCACCTAAAAAAAACACTGAATTTGTTACATTTTTTTAAAATTAGGTTTCAGGGCATTTCATCATCCTAACTCTTTATACGAACCCATACATGAGGAAGACACCATGTAGTTGAATATCAAGCATAGGTGCATGTAATATTAACTCAAGCCTCAGCAAACTTGAGTTTACATAAATCTCCATGATACATGAGGGGAAAATGACAACAATTTCACAGCAAACATCAAAGTATATTAACCCAAGAATAGACTTATACCCACCTCTGGTGGACGGAACATATATAAATGCTGTTTGGCACACGCTAAGAATTCCTTAGCCTGATCAATGACGTTCCTTTGCCCATACTCCCCTGCTCCTGCAAAGCCATGAAAACTACGTGCAATTACTTGAATTAACAGGACTCGATGAAAAACACACATCAGGAATACCAATAAAAATACAGTGCATACAGTTAAAATGATTAAAGATTCGAAATTATTCTTCTTCGTGATTCCTAGAGTCTATAAACAGCTGTTTACAAGAGACCAGCGGTACTTCAAAATTCGTTCAATTCACACCTTACATGGACAATGGCAATTGATCCAAATTGTGTATATTATGTGATGATGTAAACTTGCCTATAGGTGGTTGCCTGATACTTGCTTTTCAAAATACCCTGATAAGCCTGTACATCAGACTGAAACTTAACACTGAATACAAAAGCATTCTCCAAAACTACAAACCGCAAGTCCAAATTTAACCCAGTCATTCCAATTGAAGAAGCGACAGTATCATGTGTTATGAATCCATGAGTTCTCAAGATGCGACTAATGCCACAGATATCACTATCATTCAATAATGGTTTCATCCATGATCGTAAAAAGCAAAATTTTATGCAGAATAGCAATCAAATTTTGCAGATATGAAGCAACTGATCGCCTCTTCGATTAGAACGTTTACAATATAATGACGAATACATCAGCAAACACTTTTAAAAACACTATCATTACCTGAACAAAGCTGGCTGAGAGCGCGAGGATTACGAGCTACAACTTTCATCCATTGTCTTCCTTTTTCCGCAACAACATCAACGCATAATCTCGTTGATGATCCATTAGAATCGCCTTCCCCTGCCTTGAAAGTGAAATGTTGTAGGACGGCAACCAAGCCATTACATGACTCAAGAGTATTAGCTAGGGCCCAAAAATGATGAAGATTGGTGCATAGCAGGTGTTCCTTTTTCACTCGACCTAGTTTCAGGGTCTGCAATGCCAAACAAGTCATTGAGTCTAAATTAGCCATAATTTGAAATCAATGATTACATCGAAATGAATAACAACAGCTTCTCTCACAGTATTCATACAACCTTTGTTCTGCTATACTCTACATAATTTACTTCCCATTATAGGTGGTTAACAAAATTAACATATTTTCCCGGTGATTTCGAATAGCTAGTAACCATAAAGACAATATCAATTCAAACAAAATGAAATGAATATATTAAAGCTCTCCAGAAGTTACTCACCTTGACGAGAAAATTGATTTCTTGCTTGATCTTCTTCTGAAGTTTGGATATTCCGTTTACGTCACTGAACTGAGATACTTTCGTCAATAATTCCTGTCCTCCGGTAATTTTATCGTTCAACTGCTGAGTTAGTTCGCTGTTCAACTCCATGTTTCCACCTATTTTTTGGCTTAGTTTCGTTGACTTTCACTTTTAAAAAACCTTGAGCTGAATTAACCTTCATCACTCAGTTCAATTTTCCCCTACATGGACGACCATGACCGCGCCGAACTGATCGTCATTTGTTTTTTCTTTAACTTTCGAAGCGCTGCATTCGGTAAGCGATATACGTGCATCACCTGGAGCATTGATGCAACTTGAGGGGAGTTTTCTATGGATAGAATATATGAATGTATTTCTTGTCCCTAAAAGTAATGAAATTTTAAAAAATATCTCTATCGTTAAAATACCGATGATTTCTATATTATGAAAGAAATTTACAAACGTACTGGTTCGCCTACGTTCTTCTTACTGCAAAATTGTCCGCTCAAGAACACTGGTATGCCCTCCCTCGTTTCATAGCCAGTAAGAGATTAAAATCTGCTTCCCGATTTGAAGCTCTAAACAAAAACCTTTTGTTTAGGAATGTTTTTATGAGCCACGTTTGTACTTTCGAGGGTAGTTGTGCAAACACACGGGTAAATATTTTTTTTAACCCAGACATGCGAGCGCGCATTCGCAAGAGTTGATAGGTTGATATGCATCTACTCGTGAAGGGTAATGGATCGTGGAAACAGGTCTTTGCGTATCCGTGACAATTTTATCTCGGCAAATTGTTTACGTCACAGTTGAGTAAAATTTGGTTCTCAAGAGTTCGCTTTGTCACACTTTTATATCAATATACTAACTAGTACTAACTGCAATTTTCGTTTGCTAGCGCTACCTTCAAAATTTTTATATCTCTATGAATCCACGTATTCACATATTTCATAGTCAATGAGGTTTTTAAAGCTTTCATGTCATATGATGAAGTGAATTTCGGTGAGAATCCACTCCATACCATAAAGGGGCAGCTAAAGGTAGTGGAAAGTGGGGGTGGATGGCTACTTTCTGGAATCTACAGGGTTTACAATATCTCATGGCAAACATTTTTCCTATAAGACCAGGTATTACGGGGGTGCGGCCGCCCAACCTCTTAATCCGTGACATGGTTCTGTCAAATTCTCGTATTTGTTTCTCCTCTAAAATCGAGGATATGAAGAATTTACACATGAAATAATTTTAAGTCAAAACCAGGAAGACGTTTAAAAAAGGGAAATATGTCAAAAATCACAAAAACCAGCGAGAAATAAATATTATTACTATCTCTAATTTTTATATGAAATAGCAATATTAATACGAATTAATAATAAATACACTTATGAAAGGATATTAATCACAAATACACACGATTATAAAAATATTTAGACCAGATTCATAAAAAATACATTTTTTTATCATTGAACTCAGGGCATCAGGAATACTTGAAAAATATTTACAGGAAATAAAGGTAGGAATTTGCTGCTACTCAGGCTAAAACTGTGAGTCATGTCTTGTCATGTACAAAAAAATCTTACCGCCTCGGAGCCGAAAGCATTGACGTCGTTGTGAGAGCGCCGAGCCTCGCCCCCTTGCACGGGAAAGCAATAAACGCACGGAAGGGAAAAGGGACCTTCGGAACTCACTTGACGAGAGCCCACACCCCTCGACGGAAAATTCTGACCTATGAAGGGATTGATTGTTTCTGGGTGTTGGGGAGAGGATCGGGCTCCGTTGTGTCTGCCCGGTATGCATGCTTAGGGTGGGAAAGCATGAGGATATGAAAGGTTGGTCGGCGAAAGATGTCGCAATACAGTTCTTGTTTTCGGGAGCTACAACAATGAAAGGCGGCTTTCCCATTTCATACCCATTTCAAGTCTCCATCGGGGCACGGGAAACCTTCGCTGAAAGTAATGGGTCTTCTTCTTTGTATGACGCGACAAGGCAATTATCGTCGCTTAAAGAAGTTGAAACGCGTCGAACCGGATATAAGAATTATTCTTTCATATCTATATTTTTAGTAGCAACAGCCGCTAACGAGAGGTCTTGGAGCAAGCGAAACGAGCCATCCCCTCTTTCTCGCCCATATACAGGTTAACAGAAGCCTGTGACCTTCCCCCTTATAAAAATCCTTACACTTGCCCTCCGTGCGTCTTCTTCATCATGACCTTCTCCCTCGCCAACTGAGAGGAGGAGGTTCCCATGATCTGTTCCGTTCGGTCATTGTTTCCCAGCGCAGAGGGAGTGGTTTGACCGTGTTGTCACATCAACTCCGGACTAGGTCATTTTTGGTTTCCTAGGCGGATTTTTTTTAACATGATTTCATTGGACATTTTTATTATCACAACCGCAATGCACATTCATTTAATGCAATTAATTGCTCGCTGATTTCGTACATCATCTGCGAATGAACGCATGGTAAATGAAGTTTATTATTATCATTACCTAACATTTTGATAGAAATTAGTTAAAAACGGAATGAAACCCGCCAACCCATTTCCTCAAAAATAACAACAAACGAAACTCTTGGCATTTACGTGGGAGGTTTTTTTTAGGAAAACAGGGCTGTACTGTGAATGGGAAAAAACAGGATGAATGGTAGCGCTGGGTCTGGGAATTTCCAGTCTATTGGCTGTATAGGGTTCGGCCATTTCGTGACCAAGAGGTGGGTCGCTAAATGGCCGAACGGGTTATCGAAGTCTTGTCTACATTTTTGAATGCTGAGAAAATATAAAGAACTCATATCAATTTAAAATAACATTCATGAAAATATGAATAAACTTCCTGGAAATACAGTGCTGTTTTGAACAGTCGGTCGGCATAATAGCTGCCCAATCGCAGTGATATATTTACGCACATTTTCTGAAGGATGGCGAAAAACTTTCTAGATGTGTCTCAGGAGTAACGTCCGTAAAAGGAGGCTATAACGCTAAGTGAGACGTGAAAATAATTTGGGGAGGGAGGCTTTTAGAAAATTCGGGGGTGAGGGAGATTGAAAAAAAATATTGTATCTGGCGTGTTGCTCGAGGTAGACATCGGCCTATAACCGCCTCCGTGTGATATTACGGGGATTCTCTCCAAAGCTAACCATTCATCCTGTTACATAAACTTGAAATAAGGTTAAATGGGCTGGATTTAAGAATTCAACATTTTGGGTGAGTTCTCAACGAATGGCGAGAAAAAACTTGCACCAAAACATGTGTATTTACAACGCCGTATGAGCCAAAACAAGTGAATTTGTGGTATTTTTCCCCTGAAAAAGGCCAACACACGACAAAGGCTCAATGTGACGCAGATAGTAATGAAGAACGTGGAAGACTATTACAGACGTGTAGGACTTATTTCCCCTTCTTTGACTATGCAAGAATTCATCGCCGGTAGGCCAGAGGGTAAACTGAGAACTCCCTAGGGTACCTCCGCCGTAATGGAACTTGGGTGAGAGAAAGAGAGAGAGAGGCGATCACAAGACCGCTCCTTCTCCCTCACTCCATTCTGAAAACAATGTCGCCGGCCCCATACTATTCAAATTCTTCTGCAGACCTCGCGGGGAAGACGAGCGAAGAAGCTTTCTTTCACTTGGGAGTATTTATAGCTCTCCCAGTATGTGGGATTCCAGCCTGCCAGGGTTTTTCACCATCCAAGGGATGATCGTGTGTATTCGATCGACTAGCGGAGGGTACCCGTAGAAATTCAGCGAGTGGAAGAAAGGTATAAATATTGAACATGACGTAGAGGAAACAAATGTCATCAGCCCCCACCGCTTTACCTGTTTTTATTTTGCTTTATGCAGCTTTTACCTCCACCCTGCTTATTTCCATTGTTGCCTCCTCATTTGGTATGCCATCTTCCAGTATTACTCTTCTACTTTCCTCTTTTAATAACGTTTGAAAGCAGTCTTTCCGCCTATGCCTTTTCTTTTCATGGTCACAAGGTAATTTACCGAGATTTGACTGAACCCTTGCTGGCTGATGCGTTGTGGACTTGGCCGAAGGACTGCTCGCACGCACGCTCAGACGAGCCAACAGCAGCGAGCAAACTCATCACTTTCACCCATTATTGCTGTTTACCTAGATCTCACCGTTTTGCCTTAAAAACCCTGCTGGTGTAAACCTATCGTCGGCATTTTTCAGGCCATTCAAGTAATACGTAAGATGTTTTGGGGGGTGGGCGAGGTTGGAATCATCTTACATTGCCTTATGTAGGGGGGCATAGGTCTGGAACAAATTTACGTAAGAATTATGTCCATCTTGACACATTGTATCGTTTCCAAATGAAATTAACAGTCACATGGAGCATCCGCTATTTAATGGCGTATTTTCCGTAATCTCACCGCTACACCAATGCTCCTATGCTGTCGATACAAATATCTAACTTCTTACGTAAGACTGAGAGGAAGGGGAGGTTGGGAAAACCTTACATTGTCGTACATAGGGGGAGGGGGTGGGTCAAAAAGGGCATAAATCATCTTACATAATACTTGAACGGCCCTTAATTCGACCACTATGCCCCATCGCCACTCACTATCTCATTCAAATAGACCGTGGTGGAGTTGGTTATCCCACTCCGCATGCTCTCGATGATTACATACCCACACATGAAGCAATTCACTCGGATGAGCCAGCTAAATTAAACGGTTCGTCCTCCCGTTCTTTCCCTTGCCTCTAAGTTCCATAGAAATTACCCCCAACTTAAACAGTGGCAAATGACCCAGTTGATAGGTGAAAAGAAATAGTAGCTCACCTTATTTGACAAACTAAAGGCAGTAATATCTAAGTCTGGGGTGGGATCCACTGTCTTTGGCGAGGGGGTAAATTGCGTGTGACTTAGAACTTCAAGGCAGTCTGAATTTCACGGGATAGGATTGTTTAAAAGTAATCTACCGGTAAAGGTAAATTTTGTTGAATGTCAGAGAATCTCCTCCCGGTTTTCTTAACTTTCATGGGCTTATATCGCTCTAGTATATACATTTTCGCCTCAACATACGATCTACTCTTCATCCCGTCAATGAAACCTATTCTCCTTCCTCATCCCCGCTTGCCCCACATCCTTCCCTCAATCACATTCTTGAGCAACCGATCCTCCTTCACCCTTATTTCATCCACAAGTCACCTACTCTGCCAATCTCCAATTTCATTAAGAAGTTTCCTTTCCTCGTCCGCCATCTCAAGTACTTCCTCGTTAGTCTTTCTCTCCCTCCACCTCACCTTCTCCACACCCAAATCTCAAATGCTTGCAGCCTATTCTTGTTCTCCTTCCGGAGGGTCCACGTTCCTGTCCCATATAACGCTACGCTCCATATCAAGCCAGCCTCTCATACACATCCTTACTCTAGGTCCTCGTCATCAGCTCCCTTCTATTACTAATCGCCTCCTTAGCGCTATTCTCTTCCGTATGTGTTGAGGTAGCATACGAGATTGATTTATGTCTGCTTTCCGGTTGATTTTTTTGGTGACTTGGTTTTTCCCACTCGTAAATTTGGGATTCAGCCTAAATACAATAGGGCGGCTTGTTATAGTTATGAGAAACCTTTTCTTTTGCACCTAACCCATTTTTCTACAGGGTAGTTTTTAACTCAAAATGAAATGGATGAGGTCAGAAAATTTTGGAAACAATTCCTACGGAAACGTAATAGAATGTTTGACTCCAATAGGCTTCAAGTTACACATTTAATCATGTGAATTTAAATTCTATTATTGCTTATTTTAAACGATTTGTTTCACTCGGTCACTAAAACTTAAAGCTTATTTAATTCATAAGCCCACTTTTAAAATGAAATAAATTGCATTTTACGATATTTTATTAATAATTTACTTTGATTTAAGTTTTTATTCGCTTAGTTTACAAAGTGATCTCTTTGATATTTGTACTCTGAATTTGACATATGCGTGTATTTAAAATATATTCACATGTATTAGAAATAACTCTAGGGAAAGAATTTTTATCATGTGCATATTTTTATTTTTTTAGTATTACTTTGTATATCAAGTAGATTTTTTTTGTATTTTAGGCAGTCCTCACATCGATACATACATCACATTGCGCAATGCAGCGCCAGGTGCAAAGCGATCTACTTAACGAAGCATCTACCCGCGGGAGAAGATGCGTGAACGCATTCACACATTAAATTGCATCGAGTGCACATGCAAAATTGCGCTAATGCATGGACGCGTGGCCATAAAATAGCCCCAATTATACTGATTAGGAGCATTTGTTCACGCATCTGCCGAGTCACATACTTGGTCGAGTATATACATGTGTCAAGAAAGCATGCCTTAAAACAGCCTTGAAAATTCATCAGCGACTGAAAAAATTTTGTCTGAAAATTCTTCCAGGGGTCGGCTGTTGAAAGAAAGGTTGAGAAACCCAGTTGTATACAGAGAAAAGCGGTCTTCAGTTGCCCGTTCTGATGCAGCTTACCGATCGTCTTCCGGCCCGAGGGAAGTGCGATGGGAGGGGAAGGTGTAGAGAAACGGGGAGGGGGAAGAAGGGGGGAGGAAACGGGGGGGTTTAGAGGGGGTTCTTCACGGTTCTTTGGGCTTGGGCATGTTCGGCATCGCCAGTATGAATCAGTATGAATATACATTCGCGCCAGAGGCCGAGCACGGACAAGTCTTAACTGGTTACTGCCTGCAGGAATCGGAAGAGCGAGCGGACTGACTTGAATCGACGCAGCTTCTTTTCGGTGACTGCGGTCTCTCATTGCATTTGGTGGCTTCCAAGGTGGGTGCGACAGTATTTCTATTTAGGGACATATTCAGTTAAGCGCTTGGACGTTTGCCGAATTCCTTTTTGGAATCGGAAACACTGCATCGATCCATATTATTCCTTTCACATGATTTAATAATTCCATGTATAGATGCATACTTATGGAAGATCTTGAATGTCGTAATGATGAAGGTTAGGACTTATATTTATTTGATTCGCTCCAAGGTGTTGGCAGATGTTGATGTGAGCAGAGTTGGAAATTAGTTATCCGGGTCGTCTCACCTGTCGCCCTTGTGAATGATTTTAGCTGATTTGTTATAAATTGCATCGGTTTAACATTGTATTTTCGTGGAACAACTTTATCACCGTTCTCATTGCATGGTGAGAAATCCCCGTAACACCAATGGCTTTGTCATTAGTTAACGACTACTACACAAGTGGTTGGAAATTAAAGGAAGGAAAGTTGTATTTGCAGTAGTGTTATTGATGTCGAGTTTTTTCAGCTTGTGGCGTGCATTGAGCCAGCTCAGAACTTATGGTAGTTCGAGCGAAATATCATTTCGCCTATAAATCAATGAAGTTGGTCTTGTTTTGAAGAAAACTATCTCGCCCTTCTGAAGATATCAAACTTTAAACCCCTCAATGCACTACTTTCCGAGATATTTGACGTAAATATCAGACCTTTTACATGTGAAATAGTACGTGAATGCACTTTAGTGAAATATTATTTAATAAGTAAGCAATTTCTAGCACCTAGATCTCGTCAAAAAATTAAGTGCATAGTTAATGTTTTCTCAACTATTTTTGAAAATAAATCATGTTGCCATCGCCGTAATTTTTTCAGGATCGCAAGAACCCTTCCGTTGTGAAGGAGTTTCAAACGCACCGCGCGAAAAAGTCACGTTAAAGACTTATGAGGTTATTTTTATTTAATTACTTAGGATTTCAATAATATTCAAGTATATTGTTGCGCCATTATTTATTGATGCTTACCACAGCTGGAAAAATTAAAGCATATTATTCGAATATGTTCTCCATTATGATTAGGGTTCTATCTCGCTCTAACTACCTTCAGTACCAAAGATTATATACACAGTACCTTCAGTTTCCATTCGCCCGTTGGCTCGTGCGATTGTGCACGGTTGTGGTAGTGGTTGGAGGCGATACCCGAGGAACAGCAGTCTCATTTAAAATAGCCCTCCCGTGGATAGGAGCAATAGCCTTCGTGGCGGCAAGTGTTGCTAGGACTACAATGAAATGAAAGGAGAGCGGCCACTTATACGTCCTTCTCTGGACACTATCGTCGCAGCAGTTGATCCATGACATCTGCGCCCAATTTACTCGTTTGGTTGCTTCAATTTTCATGTCTGCTGTTGCGTTGACAAAGATACAAAGTTGTCAATTTAGAGTTCGGCAATAGAGCGTCTATGTATGCTTGCAAGGCGAAGGAGTATGCACCCAGTGTTTGGTCATCATAAGTTAAGGAAAGGAAATAAGTTTTTGCTTGAGAATTATCATAGGTAAGTGCTAGGAAGTTAATTATAGATTACTTTTTGTTCAACCTTCTTCATCAGCTTCTTCCATAAAGGCTATGGCCCTCTTTTGGCAGCGTTTAATTAAGTTTTTTTAAGTGTCAGTATTTTAATCATCGGTTCATCCTAAATACTTAAAAATAAGTAGAGAAATCGCCTTATATTTTAGTATTTTAGGTGAACAGGTGATTTAAGTAACGATACTAGTTTTACAGGAAAAAACACTTTTTAGAGAAAGCTCTTAGGTTTCCCGGCGTATATGTTGGATTAATGTTTCTCGGGTGTTCCTCCGGGTAAGCAGGTCCATAAGTCCCGACGTTTCGGAGAACGACTTGCTCTCCTTCAGTGGTTCTGAATATTTTATGAAGCTGAAGCTGCTTCCATTACGGGGTTACGGTGCGACTGTGCGCGCCAGGAAGTCATTATTGAAAGACAGAGTATTCTGACACTCCGATCGCGGTATAGTGTTACGGTGTACATGTGGTCGAAAACGATGTCCATGCAGGAAGGAAGTTATCCAAACCAGTGTCGAAGAATTCCTCGAGCAAAATAATCTCAGAAATCAACGAACCCCTGAAGATGGAGAGCAAGTTTTTCTCCGAAACGTCGGGACTTATGGACCTGCTTACCCGGTGGAACACCCGAGAAACATTTATCCAACACTTTTTGGTATTTTGTACCGTCGCATATGTATGATTGTTAGGCGAGCATACATACGAGGAGACTGTTGAAATGAAAAATATCCCTCAAGTAAGTTGTTGATTGAAAGTGTAAATGCTGTAGCTGCGTTTCTACGCACGTTTACCCCTCTACATGGTCGCTGCCTTTAAATTTGCGCATGTTATAACAAACTTACTCGAGTGAACTTGGAGGATGAAAGCGCTGATGGGAAACATACGTAAAGGGAAATGTTGATCAAACCGTACATTTTTAGATTTATCGTATAATTCTTACACAAATTTAGATGCCTCTTAAATCCCCGTAAAAAGAACCAGTTTTACCACTGTTGATCGATTAACGGGTACTCCATCGCCTCATGATCTTATGAAGTCGGAGACAGTTCATTTGTCCAGCCGAACGAAATCGGGCTAGGTCATGGATCAACCTCTGCGACGATCTTAAACCCCTGGATAAATATCCGCTAGTTTCACACACTTAAAAATTTTTGGAGGTCGTGTATTTCACGTAAATTAAAGTGACGGTTAACATTCTGTATTAAATAACGCTTCATATAATGCAAGAAATCACGAATGTTCACGATCTGTATGACTCCTGCATTATCGTTGCTTAATAGTTCATTTCACTGTAGTGTTTACGCCATTCTATACACTTCCCTCTCCTCATTAATAATCCCCCTATGAATATACACTTCACTAACTCATCATTTTCACTCGCATACAATGTCCTCAGTTTACCACTAATTATACTCCACATATTATTCAGTCCTCCGCATTTTCTGTCAATTACAATTTACAATACACCTTGTAAGTACAATTCATTAACATCCGTTACTTTTATTAGGGAGTGAGTGTTATAATTGTGCATCTCTCAGAAGAACTTGTGTTTCTGATCCATTCTGACCTAGGGTCACATGACTAATAAGCAGTGGGAGACGGAATAGGGGTACGCCAGTCGTACACGGCCCCGCGCATGCTAGCATATATGATTTTTCGAAGCGGAATGTGACGTCGAAGCATAACGTAAAAACGAACGACGAACGTTTTTTTTATGAAGTTGTAGCCGCGGCGATGTAGAAACGGGTATTTTTAAGAAAAAAGTATCCCTCGCGTAAGTTGATGATTACAAGCGTAAATGTTGTAGCCGCAGCAATGTAGAAACGTTCATTTCATAGAAAATATACCCCTCAAGTGATTTGATAATTACAAGAGTAAATGTTGTAGCCGCGGCAATGAAGAAATGTATTTTTCTCAGGAAAAAATATCCCTCTAATAAGTTTGCGATTACAAGCGTAAATGATATAGCCGCGGAAATGTGTCTTGGAAAAATGTCTTGGAAAAAAATATCCACTGAGTAACTTGATAACAGGCATAAATGTTGTAGCCGCGGAAATATATATTTCTTAGGAAAAATATCCCTCGCGTAAGTTGTTGATTGCTAGTGTAAATGTGGCAGCGTTTCTACACACGTTTTCCCATCTACATGTTCCCTGCCTTTAAAATTACGCATGCTAACCAACTTACTCGAGTGACATGTTTTTCTAAAAAATATTCGTTTCTACGTTTCTGCGGGTACAGCATTTACGCTTGTTCTCGTCAATTTTTTCTAAAAAATAGAAGTTTATACAATGCTGCGGCTACAACATTTACGCATTTAATCACCAACTTACTCGATTGATATTTTTTTCTAAGAAATAGACGTTTTCACATACCGTGAGTACGGCATTTATGCTTGCAATCATTAACTTAATCGAGTGATATTGCTTTCTAAGAAATATACGTTTCTACATTCTGAGCTACCACATTTACGCTTGTAATTACCGATTTACTCGGTGGATATTTTTTTCTAAGGAATACAAGTTTCTTCATTGCCGCTGTTACAACATTTACGTTGGTAATCACCAACTTACTCGAGGGATATTGTTTTCCAAGAAATAGACGTCTCTACATTGTCGTGTCAAAAACATTAACTTTTGTAATTACGAATTGAGGGATATTATTTTTTAAATTAAATACCTTTCCACATTGCCTCGGCTACAACATACATGTCTATAATCACCAAATTACTCAAGGCTTATTTTACTGAAAAAAACGTGAATTTATAGCGTCGTGCGCACTGAGAAATGACCTAATCCGCGTTAGGAATTTTGAGAAATTCACGATTTCGGCTTCTTTAAATCTTGCAAATGCCATATTCAGTACTGAAAATGGCAATATTGGACCCGCATACCGTCTCACCCCAACACCCCTATTTCACTCCACACGCCCGCAACATTGGCGGCTGGGGATAGTTACGGCATATGTTAGTGGTGTATTGGTGTACACTATTTTCTCGTCAAAATATGAATTTCATACTCCGTGCACACAAAAATGTCCCAATCGTCGATAATAATTTTCGAAAAATAACGATATCGCATTCTCCAATTCTTGGATATACCATATTTCAGTTTCAAAATGGCCATTTTGGTCCCCCGTACCGTCCCACCCAGAACCCGTGTTTCACTCCACAGGCCGGTAACCTTGTTGGTGAGGGATGACAATTTCGCGAATCCCGACGTAGACGAATTTCCCGACTAAGGAGAATTAGTGTCAATGTTATGATACTTCAAATATCACGAATTAGCGCGCCAAACTATCTGCAATAAATGACGATATGACGGTAGTGGTCATATTTGAAATATAACGACATTTTAGTGATAAAAAGGCATAAATCTGCGTTTTATATAAACTTTTTGCTCCCTAGATATATATTTTGAGCTCCTACATGACTTTATTTTTTTCCAACTTTTTAAAAATTTGATCCATGTTTAGGGCTTAATAATGTCTAAAATAATTAATACATGTGATCAAATTAAATTTTCCGAACAGCACTGATGACGGACTGTATCTAGAGAACATGAACTTTAATTTGTGGCACGCAACCTTGGTACAAAGGAGCAAAAAAAAACGAAAAATGAAAACGTTGCTACTTTTGGTGCTTAAAAAAAGCGATGTTTGACAACTTATTTTGGGTTGAAAAATATATTTTACAACAGCTTAAACCTTTATTTTGCACCAATAGAAATAAAATTGGTGGGTTATTTCGTTATACTGGTGAGTTCTGATATGCGCTTGCCCGCTTTGAAGATGACACTTAATGAAGTTTTGCGGGTGGTCTGCGCATACGCCGCGCGTCGAATATCCAAGTGAAGAAGTAGTACCTACGTAATTAATACCTTCTAACCTTCACTTGTACCCATATGAAAATATACCATATCTTGTGAACGGAGGCGGGAGGAGAAGTGTATCTTATGAACTTCATCTGCCTTTAGAGCCCGCGAAGACAAAACTGAATTCGAACTACATCTTACATTGTATTAAGTGCCTCACCTTTTTCTATTAATGTCAGACAACCTGAACTTCGATACTTTTAGCTGACGATGATACGCGACGAATTTCCGAGGTAGTACCATTGTTAGTGACAAAGCAGTGATAGTGTTTGGTTTTTGACACTGGCATGCACAGCTCTAATCTGTTCCAGTTCACGTCTGTTTCTACCAGTTCTTTAGTCATTTAAAATACACCTAATTTCTTTTAATGCTCGCGAGCAGTAGGTATACATATCTTGTACGTTTAGAATATGATTTGACAGGGTACGTCTCGGGCTTTCGTGCTTTTTATGGCATTCATCAGAGGTAATAGTACCAACAGAACAAGTATCCATTCTACGACTTTAACATTTATCCGCCATGTGTGCCCGAAAAGCGCGCACCCGAAGCGTTCCACTGGGCTTTGCTTCGTCTTCACTGCACTCATTCTTGTTCCGCTCATACCAGCGCTGGCTGACAGTGCGTCAGGTATTTCTCTGGCTGGCTGGCTGACAGTGCGTGAGTCTGGTATTTCTCATAATTAACCCTTAGGCAGCGGGTGCCCGTGATATTTTCTGCTACCATGTGCACGAGAAAATCCAGGAAAGAATAGTGGAAAACTCAGGAAAAGGAACGAGGAACTAAAACTCAAAGTAGAGTATGATCATTGCTAATCTCACAGGGACGGAAGACTCATTCACGAAAATATAAAAAAGGGAGACCAATGCGTTCAACAACCTTCCCAAAGGTGATGGACACTGGCCAGATAAAATTCATGGCTCGGAAATGCTAGGGTTCGTAGAATGATTTTCATCGCGAAATCACCATGGGGTGCCGCTAGCTCTCTCAAAAAGGAATTACCCTGCCACACAGTGGGTTGAAATCGAAAAAAGCTGGCCAAAACCTCTAAAACGTTTTTTGAGTCCGGTAGTTGAAACTTCGCAGTAACATTCTCAAATAGTTTGTGCATGACATGCCGCATTTTTTTCGTGTACTCGCCCATTAACAATATATTTGGGGTCAAAGTTGAACAAATTTCGCAAAAAACGCCCACTTTCGACTTCCTCTGTGAATTACCAAAATTAACCTCTTTCTGTACTTTAATGGATTAATTTATGGAAAAAGTTTTTAAATCATTTATAACACAATTCTTTCTCTTTCATTTAATATTTTTTTTTAAAGATTTAATTTTATTATTAACCATAGACATAACAAAATGGCGGAGCCTATTTTCAGTCAAATTTGTACATATTTGTTGAGAGAAAGTAGTTGGTGCCGCCTGGTTACGCTAAGTAATTCATACCACGTCATTCTTCAAAGCTTCCATGTTGTGAATCTAAAGAAAAGGGGAAGTTGATGCCATGCGACACCAGCTGACGCCTAGTGCCTTCGAATGGGAGTTTGTCTGTCAAATAGAGGTGCACATATCCTTCCGTAGGCGAAGTGCAGGATATACGTGAAAAAAATGAGGGCGATAAATGCGATGATTATCCAGCATATAAAGTACATAAGATACACTTCTCCTGCCGCCTCCGTTCACAATATAAGATACATCTTCGTATAAGTAGAAGTTAGAAGGTATTTATTATGTAAGTACTACTTCTTCACTTGGATATTCGACGCATGCATAACCTCCCGAAGTGTCATTTTCAAAGCGGGTGCACGTGCACGTAGCAGGACCCACCTCACCAGTTTAATGATGTAACCCAGAAAGGCAAAAGTTTAAGCTGTTGTAAAATATATTTTTCAACCCAAAATAAGTTATCAAACATCACTTTTTTATAAAATATTTGTTTTCTTGCTTATTTGCACCAAAAGTAGCAACATTTCCATTTTTCTGTTTTTCAGGGTGGCTACTGATATCCAATTCTTAAATTTCCTGACCTTTCCCTGACTTTTCCCAGATGGATTTTCCAATTTCCCCGACCGATCGCCAAGAGGTCACATATTATTGGAATATTTTTTTCTGCTGAATTAAATTTTCTACGGCAGCTTAAAATTTTCCAAATTTTTAAATCATCGTCTCGTATTTTTAGAACTGCAAGCATGTATTTACTATGAGCTAGTGTGCTCCCGCAACTTCTCGACCTGAGTTTTGGATGTTCAAAAAAAGTGCTAGGTAAAATTTTCCGAACAACGTAGCCTCGGATTCCTTGTGATGAGCGTAATATATTGTGATCATGATTTTTAACACAACTAGGCAAATATCGCAATAAGGATATACAAAAGGGATATATTTTATGTCCGATTCACAACTAAATAACAATGATTCACAACTAATAAGATTCACAACTGAATACTCCACGATCGTGCGAATTGATGGTGCTTATTCCATGCACGTCAGCGACAGACGATAGTTTTTGTTAGTGAAATAGAGGGTGGGAAAGACTGGCTGATAAATGAAATGGTTTGAAAAATAATGAGGATTCTGATCCAGTTTCTCCCTGACCTTTACGAGAATTCCCTGACTTTTCCAGAAATTCAAAATTCCCTGACAATTCCAGGCTTTCCCTGATGATCACCACCCTGGTTTTTTTGCTCCATCATACTAAGGTTGCGCGCAACACATTAAAGTTTATGTCCTCTAGGTACAGTCCTGCATCACTGCGGTTCGGACAAATTAAGTTTGGCCATAAATATAAATTATTTTTAGGCATTATTAAGCCCTAAATACGGATCAACATTTTTAAAAATAGGAAAAAATAAATCCACGAAAGAGCTCAGAATATATGTCTAGGAAGCAAAAAGTTTATATAAAACACAGATTGGTGTCCTTTTTATCACTACAATGTTGTTTTATTTAAAATATGACCACTAAATCGTCATTTATTGGAGATACAGTTCAGTGCTACGTAGTGCCAAGTTGTTATATTTGAAATGTTATAACATTGACATTAATAATTGTAGAAGGCTAATATCAGGCAAATATTCAGTCCTTATTGCATTCTTCATTTGTGCCAAAAATTGTAGAAATCGGAGGTCGAGTCACAGCCTTGAGCATGGAATGGCCTATTCTAGGCTACTGTGTTAATGCAATAGTTTTGAGCTCAAAACTATTGCATTAACTTTATTTACATTAAAAATCACTTCAAGGTGTACTAGTATACCTTGGAGAAGTGATTTCCTCTTCTTACTCTCTCACAATCCTCCACAGTATGACATCCTCAAGGTAATTTTAAATCGTATTTATCCCCTTCTCATGTTTCATGGTTATTTCAACAGGCTTTTTGCTATTTCAGTTTCTGCCTGGCACTTTCATCTCTAGTGGCCAAAACATGGAGGAAAATCCAGCTGCTGAATTATCCCAGCAACCCTATTCTTCAAAAAGAATGAAGAGAGCCAATCGGAGGCGAAAATCACATGAGTCTGAGGTGGTACCCAATGGTGATATCAATGCAAAGGGTTATGTTTTTCAAACAAATGTTTTGTGTAAATTGAAGACTAAATTTAGTGAAAGATGGCCGAGATACCACATACTCTCCAGGAAACCCGAGTATAATACATCATTGGCTCTCATTGAGGGTATCAAAAGCATTGATGTTGGAGTGAATTTATCATTAAACTGGGACACTTTGACTCAGCTTAGGACAATATTAGCCAAGCTAGCCCAAAGGCACAGTACTGCGCCATTTAAGTATATTGCTTGGCATTATGCCTCCAAAGTGGGGTGTAAGAGAAAAACTAGATCACAAACATCTGACCGTGAGCCTAATTTCCGAGAAGTGGGCCAACTTGATAAGACTGATGATGAATCCACGCTCTCACCTGGTGGCAAAGATGGCTTGACCTTGCTTTTAGAGCATGCAAACAATTTTGGAGGAGGAGGTGATGCCAGCCGGGTTTTGCGGAACAACTTGAATGAATCTGTTCACCCCAAAATTATCCTTCTCTTTTTATTGTCGTGTATCAGGCAAACAGTACCAGATGATATTTTTGGTTGCAGTAGTAACAAGAATATCTTCATCAAACAATGGTTGCCTGTTTTGTATGGATTTCCAGGTAGAAAATCTGTGGCACTTGGAAGACTGATGAATGGTGTTGCTATTTCTAAAATCCCTTGGGCATGTGAGGTTGGATCAAAAGGAGGAAGAGGAAAGCGAGCCTATGTTGTGTCTAAAGTGTGGTTGTGGCTTCTGACAGACTATCTGTCTTGCATAGTTTCCTGTCACTTTGTGTTAGTGAAAGTAAGTGGCGGTAATGATAGTGGCATACAAGAGGCCTTCTTTGCAAAAAGGATTTGGCAGAGCTGGACTGAATCTACAGTGACTGAGCACACATCTGTGGAAAGGTAAGTTGGTGTATAAAAATGAGTGTCAAAAGAAAAAAGATGGGAACAATGGGGCTGACAAGAGTAGTGATGTATCTAATGCTAAGGTCATCTTTCAGGACCTGGTAAGCATGAAAAATTTTCTCAGAGTTGTGAAATTCATGTTCCCCAGTTAAATGTTTAAGTCTCACATTTATTTGGATAAAAGCCATACCTAAATGGGACATAAATGATTTAACTGCAACATATTTTCATGAAATTATGGATCTTTTAACTTTAAAAAATGTGATTTTGAATGACTATGGATGTAATTTTAAAAAATAATTGAAAATGGCACTTTTCAACCTTTAAACCCTGTGAATATGATGTCATTGATTGAGTGGCTGCCCACACATAAGCAAGGGCTGCTTTACCTAAGGGTTATACATTAATATGTTTGTAGCATTAAATGTGGAATGACAAGTCACTTGCTTTTGCAGACTTTTCTTCATTATTCTCCCAGAGAAGCTGCAAGTATTTCTTCATAAATTTGCTGGATACATTAAAAATAATTTGTGCAATGCTTTTCATTTATCATAACTGATGATTCATCAGGGTTGGTGGGACACATTCAGCAGGACGAATTAGAGGATGGAAATTAACTTGTGTACCAGAAGCAGAAAAAACAGCATTGGATCTTTGTGGAGGAAGTCTCCTCATGTCAAATCTTCAGTTTAGAGTGAAGAGGCATGGTGTAAGACCTGTGATGAATGTCAGGTTTGTAGCAAAATGAATACTAGTTGTAGCTGGTTCTTGCCACTCAGTTTTAAGGAAATTGTGAAGAGGTATTCCCTGATGTGAAAATTTTTTCATTCTGACTTTCATGAGAAATATCTTGATGAAATACAGTTAAACTTTGCTGAATGGAGGTGCTATGTTCTGTCATTATAATTCGTTGGGTGAGCATACATTGTAAGTATTATAACCTCATTGAAATATGAGGTGTCTATTCCAAGATAGATGAAAGAAATACACATTTTGATTGGTCTTTCGAGGACTACCTAAGTCTTTGCTTGAAATTGTTTTGTAAAACTTCCACCAGTAATTAAATCATTACCATGAGATAAATAAAATGTTATCATCAAGTATGTTCACAAGTTTGAGTTTTTTGTGATTCGTGAACTAGGCAGTGACCAGGTCTAGGTAGAGACCAGTGAACTAGGCACTTCATTGGTCTCTAAACCCAGAATTGGAAGCATAATAAGACTTTTCATTGAATATATTTGGATGTTGAACGGACAGCACCCTAAATTGTTGTAGTAATTGATATATTCACCTGTCTTGGACTTGTGAAGATGATGCTGTAAGATCATGGTGAATTTTGAATTGTCTGAGGAGAAAGTAGTTAAAATATGTCTTTGCTTTCACTTCCGTACATATGTACTATAGGTGGGCTTTTTTCTTAACAGAGACTTAAGTTTATTTTTCCAATAACAAATGCAATGAAGATAGCCTCTTCACAATAATCATGTAATTGCTGTGAAGTAATTGTTTCTAGTTCCACTCAGTAGATACGTTCAAAATCTGTGTATGTACCTTTTAAGTGTCATTCATCAAAAACTTACCTTTTGTATGGTTAAATGAGAAGAGTTTTTCATAAACTGGCTAGTATTTTGTTGCAACTGTGTTTGCATCATGAAATTGTTATCATGCAACATGTTACTGACTCTTGCCTGCCTTCTTCGGTTATATGCAATTATGTTTGCAGGCATGTCGTCAATATGCTCTTCTTCCCTGCATTCTCTTTCACCAACACTAACAGCATGCTCCTTCCCCCTTGATGTCATACTTTTCTCAAGCAACAGATGCCAAGTTTTCCTACCACTTTAGTGCAGCTTTAGGTTTATTGAGTTCAGTTCCCTGTAACATTTTTCCTAAGTAGTAAGAAAAAGGTCATGTCCTGGTGACCTGTTTGCTCATAGGGATGAGACTCTTGAGCTCAGTACAGTCTTTTGCTAGGTGAATCTCTTGATGCCAGGACAAAGCAGTGCTTCTACATGGTTTAATAATTATTGATTGGCCATGTTCTTCTTTGTAGGCCACTTGAAATTAATCTTATTTGTATGATATGCATTATGTTTCTTTAAAACAGATTTTCACCTAAAGAAGATAAAATGAAGAGAGCTTGCCAAGCTGTACTCAAGTATCTTGCAAATGCTAATGCAAATAATGATCCCATAAGTACGTTGTCCGTGAGTTGGAATAAGTTCTATGACATGTGGAGTAAAATACCTCATGAGAAGGAGGCTCAAAAAGGTAACAGTCCATGAAATTTGTCAAAGTTATTTAAATAAATCTTTATCGTCATCAACCAATGGAATAAATAAGTATGATGTTTATTGCTTAATAAACTTTTATACTTATAATGCATGGGCCCATGGCTTTGCAATTAAATCATTTCTCATTGTACCAGAACATTGCAATTGGAAGTGCTTTCATTGTCATGGGCACCATGAGCTTTATGCTTGATTCCTCTGAATGTATCTATCTCATGGCAAGGCCAAGTAACATGTGCTTAATGAGTCCAAAGTGGACTATTTATTTATGCAGCTCATAGGCTAAAAAAATTGATCCATTCTTGGCAAATTAGGACTTGGAAGTGAACTCCTTTCATTTTTCCATGCATTGAAATATTAATTCCATTCCTTTTAGTTCCATTAAGAATTGAAATTCTAAATGGAACTCTGCAGTGGTAATTAACCCTTTCACGTACAAGACTGATTGATTTAAGACTGTTTATGCCTTTTTTGAGCATATTAGGCACAAATGACTTTGTAGTAAAAGGAGAGTGGAAAACATGTAAAACGTCTCTAAACTAGACTATTATGGCCGTTGTGTCTGTGAAAGAGTTAACAAAGTTATTTGTTTTAGGATGCTTCCAATGAGTAGGCAAAAAAGGGGAAAAAATAATGTTACAGTCCTTTTAAATACGTAAATGATCAGTGTATGAGATGGACAGCACTTTAGACTCTAAATTTTCCCAAAAAGAGCAACAATTGGTATTTTGACGCTATCTACTGTATTAAAGTAGCTCACAGTGCACATAATATCTGCGGGGCTGTTACTGAGAGAAAGGGTAAAGATAACCCCCTGCAGGCCCAAAAAAAGGTTCTACATCCAGCAGGGTGGGGTCTATGGTGACACGTAGAGCCGCTTTTGTTACTGGCCTCTTGCTCAGCTGTAGAACCATGTTGCATTTGTTCTCTAGTAATAAAAATTCATATCATTTATTGGCAATGTTCTTACACATGGGGTGAAAAATCTACACCATGTCAACACAGCATTTGTATTGAAAGAGTTCAATTAAATAAGATGAATTAACAATAAAATTTCTGAAAATTGTCATGCATGGCTGTTAATCACATGATTCAGCACAATATTTTTACCATCTTTCCCCCTTGTTGCTAAATTTTGGAGAACACTTCACATTTTATTTATGAAAAGTGTGTAAGTGTAAGAGCTTTCATTGGGTGATGGATGTGGGTCTTCTTCCTTACTAATTTTTTCTTTGCTAAAAAGACTTAAAAACTAGGTTTCAATAGGAAAAAATATCACTTGTACAGTTCTACATTCTCTAAAATTGTGGAATTTACAAGTGAAATTTCTTCGTATTGTTATGAGGTTCCATTAGTTAAAGCCTGCAAGTGTGATATAAATTTCAGTTTCCTTCCGAGTAATAAAATACTACCCCACATAATGTGAAGATAATCATCATTTTCATCATAATCATGGTACCCACTTCCCTTAGTACTGTGGATGCAACTGCATATGCCTTTGTTGATATGAATGTATTTAAATCATATGCAGTAATGTTTTTTCATCACTAACTAACCACTAATTTGATTCCTCTCAACATGTAATACATTCTAACTAGCTCAACAGTGCAGTAGAAGTACCATATGGTGAGGAATTCCTAGAAGTTTTTAATAGATGAAAATTTTACTGAATTCAAATTACTGTAATTCTATTACAGATCGACCATTTGTATTTGCTGTGAAAGTAGATGTTGAGGATGCATATGGCAGTGTCATTCATGAAAAAATGTATGATATCCTCAAAGAAAAGTTGGAAAAGGCTGATTTGAAGAGTGATTCAAGAGTTAATATCAAAGCAATAAAATTCTTCCAGCAACTGTCAAATGGAAAAAGTATCTACAAAGAGAGGTATGATGTTTATCATATGTATGTATGTCAGATGTATAAAAATAGTTTGTCCCTTTAGGTTAGCATTAAGGACTTCTTATTCTTCAGGCTTAAGTTGATCAAGTTTTAAGTATCCTTTTTCAGATGCTCCTTTGTGGTGAAAGATACTGATTAATCAGGTGAAAAATGCCCTTCAGTTAGTGTCCACACCAATACAAGTGGCTACAAATGGAAATTTTGTGACCTATTCCTATAGTGATCATGACATCATATACACACTTTGAACCTGTTTGTAGTCACTTCACTCCTCTCATTTTCTTCTCGGCTCTGGTTTACTTCAGCTCTCTTCTCATTGCACTCTCTTGCTACATGTCCTCGATTGCCACAAGCGTAGCATTTTGGGTCATCACAGTTTCTAGCAATATGTCCCCATTTCCCGCATTCAAAACACTTGGCCTCACTTTGGTTGATTTGTTTGTAATTTCTGTTGACGCAGCCTCCTCGCATTTTTCAGTTTCCTCCTAGTTGATTTCTTCTCTCGCCTCTGTTCTCCAGCCGATTTTTGTTGAATGAATGTGGCTGGCCTCTTGTCGATGTTAATGCTGTCGGTTCTTCCTCTCTCTTTCCATTCATTTTCTCTCTGAACTCTCTTCTCTTCCACAAGTAGTCTAGCTTTCACGGCTCTGGTAGTGAGATTCCCTTCCTGCTCCATCGAACGGATTAGCCCTTCATATTTACTCAGCAGTAATCCCATTAGGAAAAACATAGCCATTTGTTTATCAGTAAATGTTATTCCAGTCTTCTCCACATTTGCCATCTCCATCATGAGCATGATAGTATGAAGTAGGGTAAATGTATTAGAAGTCTACATTTAACACTGGATTATTTCTTCTGTTCAGGGTACAATAATTACACCAATGAAGCCGTAGCTCTACACTTGACTGAGTACAACCGCTAGGCTCCGTAGACTTATCACACTAAAAAAAAACATGCTGCCAACCTCTCTTCTATTGGCCGGCACTACCAACCAACTTATTTTGACAAAATGTTGCATGAATTTCTTTGAGGGTCAGCCAGGTTTCTCTCGCTCGCTCCCAATCACCAATGTCTTGCAGGTACTCATCATTAACGTGTCTGAAAATATGCGCCAAGGCTTTCCTGTTTGTTTGTGCTTGCTCCGCATTCAGCTCTTCCAGGTCTTCGTATCCAGGGTCAACAGCACTCCAGCAGTTTCTCTCTACAAGTCCCACTTGCATACGAATAGCCCACACACAGTAATTATTTTGGTTCAACCTCAGGTAATTATCGTCTTCCCGCGTTATCCCTTCGTCCGCCATTTTCTCGTTCAACAGATTCAACGCCGGTATCACGAATTTTCTTCTCAACGTTCTTCTCTCTCTCAACTAATACTTCTCTCTTGGTCAGTTTAAGCCTGATAGCCTGGGCCCGTAACCTGTTGGTTAATTTCACTGGAGGGTTGCTATTGTAGGGTCAATAACTGGTCAACAAGCGGGAGTGAACAACTTTATATACTCAACCATGATACAGCTCGCGCGACTCGCACCAAGAAAAACAATTGAACAACAAAATACACATAGATATACGAGCTTCAATATGCCCAACCAGCATGATAGCCGACACTCAATATTACACCCCAACAGGTACTGTCTCATACTTTCCCGTCATATACAATTCTTTTTCTTCATTTATTCGTTGGTCTTAAAATATTCTCGTCCTTGTCACCATTCTCATTTTTTGTCCCTGTAGTAACTTCTTTTCCATGCTTTATTCACTATTGCTCTTAGTTTAAGATTATTCATAGGGTAATTGAGACTGTAAAATAGAATAATCTGTTATGATTATTATAATTCCGGCATGTGAATTTTTTTGCTATTTGTCTGCATAATATCCACAGCCACAGTGACTACATATTTATTAGTATATAAAACTTGATGAAGGATCATTTGAGTAATGAACAGTTGAAATATGCCCAAAGAGTGACTGATAAAAGACTGAGCAAAAACGTGAAAAAATGCGTGCCTTGGCTCCTTTAATTTGGATGGACAATTGAGTTTCTCGGAGAGAGATGAAATGGGAAGAGGGACGGAAGGAGGAAAGAGAAAAGCAGGGTGATGAGGAAGATAGGGGAAGAGGAGGGCAGAATAATGCCAAAGAGAAGTTAGTGAGGAAGAAAGGGGAAGAGGAGGCAGAATAATGCCAAAGAGAAGTTAGTGAGCTTTATTGAGTCCAGGCTGAGAGAAGGCTGGGATTATGTAGATACAGGATAATGCAAGATCCTTAAGTTGAAAGGGAGAGGAGGAGGGGGAAGGGAACTAAGTAAACCCATCTTAAAGGTCTAATTGAAATTGGAGTTGTGGATGGTGACTGGAAGGGAGGCAGAGGGGGAAGACAGAGCATTGCAGCTATAGTGGTGGCCATTGGTATGGACACTGAGAGGAGCAGTAGATAAAGCAATGTAAAAAGAAGGGCATAATTGGAAAAGGAGGATATAAATTTTTGTGTGATGCAGTAGGGTGAGGAAACAGGAGAGGATGCTCAAGGAATTTGTTGTATTAAGGCTGGGTAATGAGAATGGAGCAAGTTTTACACTGTTGGCAATTGCACGGGGTCACAAAAAATTTTAGGAATGAATTATAAAAATGTTGCTATATACTGCAGGAAGAAGCATTCACTTAAATAATATTACTATGTTTCAATCTTAGGTTCATCCTTGAAGGAATGAACAATAGGCCAGTCGATGGGCAAGATGTATCATTAGCTGGATGGAAAGTCAAATGGAGAGAGGTAACTATACTTATTCAATTTTTTTACAAAAAATCATTTGCCCGGACTGGGATTAAATACAGGAGATAAGGGTTGTTTTTATCAAGTCTGGGTGAATGACTTAGCATAGTGAATATCACTCATTCATGTATTTCCTCTTTGGCTGACTCCTCCTGAGTGTACTTTCAAACAGTGGGGTGAAATGTGTGAAGGAGGTAATGATAAAGGTTTCTGGCATTGATGCAACACAGCATTGTTGTCCTTATGTAGTACAGAGATGGCACAAAACTTCTTCCCTTATTAATCTTTTCTGGGTAAAAAGCCTAAATGTACTATTTCACATAAAATGGAATACATAGTATCTAAAGGGCCAGTCCAATATTTTTTCATGAGATGAAGACTACATGTAGCTAGGGGAGATACTAGGAGCGGGTATTGGAGGTGAATTTATATTGGGAAAATTTCCATTGATTATGGCTGGACTAAGGATGTGATACTGTCATGTGCATGCATGCTGATATATAGATATACACCAAAGGGAGTGAAATTTGCGATGAAAAAATCATTCAAACTGTCCAGGAGTCAAATAGAATCTTCTACAATTGCTGGTCAAGTGTGTTACCCAGTTACTCAACCAAGTCATTGCAACTCGAGGCAAATTTCAGTGGGGATTAATGTGAACAAGATGTTCCTGACTCCAGTCCACATAGCAGCACAGGAGAGGTAGTTGTGCATGGTATGTCACTGTCATGGGAGATATACCCAACATTGTCTCTTTAGAATTACATACCAACTTTTGCCAAATGTCCCATCCTTTAGGTGGCTCAATCAATGTGTTATGCAGGCACACCAAAATTTTACTCGAGTTCAGATGAATTGGTAGTTAACAGGCTAACACACCTTACTAGTAATTGGGATATTAGGACTTAAATCCTCATCAAACCAAATGATTTTTTTCATGCTGGATGTCATTGTCTTAGGTGTACATACAGCCAAGTTGGAACAGGCCAAGGGTGGATGATGAACTTCACCCTTTAGTCTAGTAAATTTCATATAACCTAAGGATATCCATAATGTTGCATTACTTAATATTTTGGATATTTTGAAGAGATTAGAAAGAAATTGACTCACTCAGGAAATAAGTGTCAAGCAAATTATAATTATCAACATAATTGAAATTGTACCGATGTCATCAGAAGAATTTTGGAAATTTGAATAGCATCAAATGTTAATTTAAAGTCATAGATCTCAACCAATATATGTTCTTCATAATCATGGGCGCTTATCACAATGCTCAGCAACAAGGGATGAACAGGCAGATTGATAACTCCTTCATTTAAAGGTTTGTAACCAGTGAGGCTATTTTGGTTTCTCTGCCAAAGACCTAACAGTTTTGCATTCATTACTTAGAACATGAAATACCAGAGCCAATTCAGGTCTCAGTAAAGATGATAAAATGGCACCCTAGTAGAGAAGAGTATTATGGGTAATCAAGTTTAGTCCTCATATTCCTCACGTTTTGGTTTGCTTACCTAGGTGTTTTGATGCTATGCTTAGTCTAGAACATCCAGGATAATGCTGTATGCATTATTTAAGTATTTTCTGAGGTATATGAGCATTAATTTAGAATGAAAGAAACTGGAAAATGTATGATAACCAATTTTTTTTCTTATTTTAGTCATTTCAGATTGGACAATTGCAATCATTTTTGAAGAAATGTATTACACAGCAGTTTGTACGAGACAGGAGACAACTATATCATCTCGCTCAAGGCATAGTGCAGGGAAGCCTTTTCTCACCATTGTTGTGGGAAATTTATCTAAATGATTTGGTGTCCAAGCACCTTCTTCCATTTTTTTCTGATACATCCTCAGAATTAATATGTGGGGTTGATGATATCCTTTTTCTAACCAACTCACAGGAGGAAGCAGGATGGTAATATCCAAGTTTATGCTTACATGTTTACCATCTATGAGCAAGCCATTTGTGAGTTATGCCATGATTTAAAGTTCTACTATAATAACTGCCGTGGGCTAATTGTAGTGATCACATAATCAGGGGTTTGCATTCGCTATATGAAGTCAGGTGTGATGGTGTGGCTGAGCGTTGGAGAGGGTGGCCGGAGGTGATTGAGACAAGCTCTCACCACAAAAATTCGCTATGTAAGTATTTTTGGGGGGGAACAACATGCTGTGGCAGAGACGTCACGACTGAGAAAGTTGCAGTACAGATACTAAACTTTCCATTTCTAAATCTGAGTATCCGTAGGCTCCTCTCGTCAGCAGGAGGAGGGGAGTGGGACGTTATGGGGCATACAATAGTACGAGGAGCCTACGTACACTCATATTTAGAAATGGAAAGTTTAGTATACATACTGTGACGTCTCTGCCACAACATGCTGTTTCCCCAAAAATACTCTTAAATAGCAAATTTTTATGGTGAGAGCTTGTCCCAATCGCCTCCAGCCACCCTCTCCAACGCTCAGCCATAAGATTGCACCCAACTTTGTATTGTGGCCACAAACACATGATTTTGCTATTATTACATAATTAATATTTAAAACTCACATTATTTTTATGTTGTGGGATTAGAAATTCCATTACTTCATGGTAATGTATCTGAGATGGCTACTCCTATCGTGATTTACCTAACTCTGACCTATAGAATCGGAAATAATGAAATAGATGCTAGTGCATAGGACAGTTGTTGCACTAAAAGGTCTATTTCCATATAGATAATTAGACTAGTTACTGGTAAAGTTAAAGGTTTCACTCGTTGGAGGGTCAACATTGTAATAAGTCAAAGTTTGTAACATCCACAATTTATAATAGAAAGTGCAACTAGTTTCAGCAGTTACACCATCATCAGGTACAACCTGATTATTCAAAATATCAACTCAAAGATTTTGCCTCCTGACACTGGCAGTATGTATATCCCAGCACCTGGGACAGTGAAGTAAAACTATGACAGCTACATATTCAAAGATAGGCAGCATAAGACTATATTAAGCTTTCTCCTATCTTAAATTAATCCCTTAACCTTCATAATTTTGTTGTTTGATTACGAAACGCATCTTATTTTCAGCTTTCTCAGACGGATGCAGCAGGGCTTCAAGGATTATAATGTTTATGTAAACCCCTTGAAAATCAGTGCCAATATGAAGAACTGTGTTGTTCAAGAATCCTGTTACATAAAATTTTGGGGGTTTTCCTTGGATTCCATGAATGGCAATGCAGTTGGCCATTATGGAGGTCCGCCTGGGAGGGATTTGATAAAATCCCTGAAACTAAGCATTTTGAAGGATCCATGGAGGTAAGGACCACTAAGCTAGAGATATGAACGTCTAAGAGTATGACTAAAGAACCTTAAGCCTCTTCCTATGTAAATAACTGAAATTCATCTTTTCATTTTATAAATGTTTTTTCAGTAAAAATATCGCTGAACTAGTGATAGGATGATTGATTATTCAGTAGGTATCTCTGTCCCTCTGGCACAAGTGGGAACCTTAAGAACCTGAGCCAGCAGGAATAGCTTTTGCTCCAAGTGTAACTTTTAACTGTGGAAACCTTAACTAACCGAAAAGTTTGGCAGAAATGAGTGTGAATTTTACAGGACCCTTTTCTTGACAGTAAAGCAACCTTATGGCTCTTCCTACAAACAATATCTGAAATTTATCTTCACATTCCAAAAATATTATCTTTTCTTTCTTGACATACATACGTCCGTGAGTGAAATCCATCCTTGCCAACTTTATTAGGCTAATTAGCATCACATATTGCAGTAGTGCACAGCATTAAGATTCAAAATAACTTAATTAGAATTATAGTCATAAACCTAATTCTTTAAATACTAAAAGTGGCACAAGTAACTAGATAAGAAAAACTAGCCCTGAAACAAGGAATTAGTAGATTTTAAACTAACACTAAAAACCAAAAATTATGTATCTTTCATTTAAAGTAAGCTCCATACTTACCAGTAGAACTACATTACTTAATTAGAACGGTGTAACAAATTAATTGTGAAGTTATCAAAATATTTACACACAGTAATTGTTTCAAGCTTAAACTCAGATTTCTTATACTAATAACTCTTTTCCTATGGCACAATTCCTAACCAAGGCATATTTCAGGCAACCTCCACATTAAATAACATTGCTAACACTTGTGAATGCAGATATCATTGAGCATCCATGAGGTAATTGCAAGTTGACTGAGCATTTCTCAATTTACTAATGCAAGCAATTTTTGCATATAACAATGAAATTTTGGTCTTCTTCACCTCATTTTTGAGAAAAAATAGCCTCTTTTTGTACCGTATGTTTTAGAAAAAAATTGGCATATTTTATGATGTATTACATATACTGGAGAGTAAACATACTTTCAGAATTTTGTATTGACTTCAATGTAAGCTAAATAAAAAATATTTAAAATTACCTTGTGATTGGTTATTGTTTCAAGCTAGAGAGTACATAAATTTTGCAAGAGTTGAATTCCCTTCCATGCATGTAGCTATGTTTGATATCAGCTTCAAATAATTATTTTCCCCTCTGAACAGGTCATTGGAATCAGTACCAATGTTTGGCGACACCAAATTATGTTACCTGACTCTGAATCCTCACTTCAATGACAAAAGAGGTGTTCTCTGTAACATCTTCAGAGCAGCATTGTTACTTGCGGCACGGTTTCATGCTATCGCTAGAGTGATCCTAAAGACTCTGAGGTTAAAGGTGAGAGAATCCAGAGAAGGAAATATTTCAGCAAGAAAGCTATCACCAGAAAATGATGCTCGTCACTGCCGTGCCAGTATACTACAGCAGAGTACTTCTCGAAGTATTGGGGCAAAAGGACGTGCCAAGTTCTGTAATAACCAGACATTATTTACAGAATACATAAAAACAAGAGTAAAATATATAACAAGGCGTGCTAAAAAATTTGAGAGGACATATGGTTTCCAGGACTTTCCTACCTGTGAAGAAATTATGTGGCTATCATACACAGCATTTTGGATTATTCTAGGGAAAAGTGGAGGGTATTATCCTATGGTTGTAAAGAGGGTTAACTGGCTGCGAAACGGTGTGGCCAAGAGGATGTTGGCTGAAAAAATGAATGAGCTTAAGAAAATTGTTAAGATGTGCAAGATATGAGACTCTAAATGTTGGGGTGTGGTTGAGCAATGAGATATCACCACCTGTCAGTTGTTTTGGTGTGAGCCCCATCGAGTACTAGTGGGTCATAGTACCAACATTTTGTTAAAAAAGGCAATTGGGGAGCTATTACTGCTTCATTATCATGAGTTTTGTTGTGTCAAGGACACAAATTTCTTCCAATTGTGTTTTTTTATTGATGCTGGTGACCCAAGCATCCAATGAACAATGATGAATTATTGGAACATGCTCAGTGTGTGTGGCTTTGAGGAATCTCTTCATTATTTTGGGAGCCAATTTTGTCTACCCGTGTTTTGTGTTAAGGACTAAAGTTTCTTCTAAAAGTGTCTTTTTATTCTCGCTGGTGTCCCTTGCATCCCACCAACAGTAACAATGGGTCATTTGTTCAATATTAGTATCTGCTGCTAAGGAATCCATGGATATAATTGAAGGGGTAAATAAAATGCTACATTGTTCAAAGAACTTTTGCTTATTTATTTACAATTGATATGCATATGTCTATAATATGATTTTTTTATTTTCAGGTAATTTTGGAGCAGAATACAAATGCAGAAAGTGAGTAAGCAATGCCTAAATGCAGCAAAGATAGGTGTGTATATGAATTCCATCCCAGTGGGCATATGGTGGTGTCTCTAAATGGTAGGATACTATCTGTGCAGTCAAGGGATAAGTCATCCTGTGTAAGATAGGTTATCCCTGAAAAAAGGGATAGGATAGGAATATTTCAGGGATAGATGTCTGCATAGAGAGGGATGAGTGAAGCATTTGCATAGATTGTGTTGCTAATACCTATATGTATACTCCTTATTTGATTGGCACTGGCTAGCCAATGAAGACTAAAGAAAAAATAACAGCACCGCAAAGGGCTAATTATGAAACTATGTAATTTGGGTATTGAGCAGTACAGGGAACAAAAGTCATATTCTACTACTTTCCATGTATTTAAGTATCTAATAATTATTTTTATTTTAACCAGTCATTATGAGGGCACTTCCTTGACCTGCTATAGGCTACATTAAACCACAATGCTCAAGGGCTTTTATGTTCCAATTTCCATTCTTGAACAGCTCCATGATTACACATTACCAATTCAGCACGTTTACAAAACCACTGGAAATACTAACCTACATAAATAAAATAACAAAAAATCCTGTGAAAAGATATCTAAGAATAAACCAACCAAGGAAAAAATATTTTTCCAGAAATAAATTAATTGACAAAAGATTCACTTGTAACAACGATTGCAACAGAGTAAAAAAACAATTCAGGTAGTGTTTCAAAATTTTGGCCTGGCATTATGGGTTCCATGATCCTATGTAGTGGTTTCTAAATGGTCTGAAAAAAATTACAATAAATTTGTTACTTTCCATCACATAAAAAATACTTCATAGGCACAGTTCTCAAATAAGAGTAACAAGGAGGATCACACAATCTGGGTGATAATTGCAACTTTGGTGACTTCGAAGGCATTCAATGAATGTGGGAAATTCATCCATACTTTTAAGAGGATCGTTTTAATGCGGAGACATCATAAAAAAATACATAAATATATTTGGATCACTTTAAGAGTTACCACAGCAGGCATGAATATGTAAACTGACTGGATAATTCTTCACACAAAACATATGACACCTGTCTAGTTCAACAAAGTTCCACACAAATTCCATCTTGACACAATATCATAACTTCTATGCACGATACATTAATAAATATCAAATTTCTAAGTTTGTTATACAAATAGGAGCCCTATGTGAAATAAATTAGGGAAAATTTCCACATGTCACAGCAATGTTACTTAATAAATATAGTATCTTCAAGGGAAATAATGAGACCTATTAGAATTTCATCAGATTTGGTGTTAACTTAAATAGCATTGGCTAAGTTGGTAAGTGGAGCAGTGTACTGTAGTTCTTCCATAGTTGCAGAAAAGCAGCGTTCACTTATGGGGTATCAGGCCATGTCCTTTAACTCTCTATTTGAAATATGTCTGGTTTTGGCTTGAAAAGATAAGAGAGCACTTATCCTTGTTTTCTTCCGATGCACATATCCCTTGTGCAGACTGGAATGTGATCCTCGTCTGATTGCATCCTAATATATTTAATCAGAAATGCTACCAATAAGCTGCTACGCATTTGCTTTTGAGTGAGTTGTTGCTTATTTCATATTATTTAAATGGTTCCACATTTTTATAATATGAATTTTTTACAGTTAATTATTGTTCAAAATAAAAATGTACTATGTGAGTGAGCACTTTTTCTATGGTTTGGGTCACTAGAAAATAATGCTTTTTTTATAATATCCGAAACTTTAGTCATAGGAGTTATTGAACAGAAAAACTCCATGACGCATGAAATTTTCATCCAAAATCAAAACAAAGGAAAGCATGTTGAAAATTCTTTCAGTTGAACAATAACATAATTGACCCATTTTACAATATTGTAGACGTTAAAAATTAGTCAATAATAGCCATTCATTACCAGCCACTGATGAGTCTCAAATTGTTCTCTAAGGGAATTCCAAAGCAGACCGGTGCAACATTGAACTGCATCAAACAAAGCACCCCCTTTTGGAAGATCGCCTCTCCCGCACCGGCCCACTGAAGGATATTTCTGTCCCACTCCCTCATCCCTAATCCTTTACATGCTGCAATTAACCCTTCGTGCATCTGTGAAACTTTCTCCAGACCAGGAGGCCTGGCAAACTCAGTGGGACACCGTGCCCTTCACCCGGGCAGTCAGCTCGACAACCCAACCCTTAGCAGCCCCTCTCTCAGCAGGAGGCAGCTGTGAATTTGTTGCGTTAGTGGTGATTTTTTAAAATAATCCTTTGCTGTATACTCCAAAAATGTGTACACTTAAATCCTAATATTATTATAAGTGTTTTACAATCTCAAAGGAAATTCTAGAGTTAATATTAACATATTTAATTGATATATGTACATGCAAACTATTAAATTCCACACAAGAACTCCATTAGTATCAATGCTAGAATCTAAATGCTAGAATGATATGGTATGATAGAGTATAAATGCTAGAATGCTATCTATGTCTGCAGATGGGTAGCTCCTGCAGTCTTTCACTTGGTTCCATTGTGAACATTAAACATCGAAATTTTTATGACAAATGATTTTAGTGAATGAAATATCAATACCTAGCATGTCAAACTTTGTTCGCAGTGTTCAACAAGAACCGATATTAATGGTATTAAGGCCGTTGTAACTAGATCGGTTGGAGATTCTTCATCGAAAGAGCTGGGTGAGATGAAAATGCTGGGACTTGCATTGAGATATCACCTGAAATTTTTGATGCTGTTCACAATTCTGCACGTGAGGAGCTGGATACTATCATCACAACAGAAGATGTATTATGTTCAGACGCTGAAAAGCAAAGTTCAACCGATAGTGGTGGTACTGTAGAAAGTGATGTGGAGAGGGACATGAGCAAATGTTTGGATGCAGAAGAAATTGGTTTTGAGTATGATAACCCAGTTCAAAAAGATATCAAAGAGCTAACAACGAAGTTACGTGATTATGTTGACACTACTGTAGGATATGTTATTTTCATGTGTCTTGTTTTGGGGCTGAGGCATAACTTAACCTGGGAGGCTCAGGTAGATATTTTGAAGATGTTTAAGACAATTTGTGGCCTCCATGAAATGGCAACAAGCAAGAGCGGCTATTTTCATTGCATTGAAATGGATCACCAAGTAGTGAAGGATCATATCTTTTGCCCCGACTGTGAGGTTGGAGTTAAAGAAGAGCAAGAGAAATACAAAGTTTGTGCGCAGTGTAATCGTAGGAATGAAGTAGTTAACCCATCTAATTTCTTTGTAAGTTTATCTTTGGAAGAGTAACTAAAAGCATTATTAAAAAATAAGACTGCCATCTTCACTAATGACGCATAGATTTACTAGGAAAAAAGAATGTGATGATGCCCTTGAGGATATTTATGACGGGGAGGAGTATAGGAAACATTGTGTTCAAGGGGGTATCCTCTTATCCCTCTCAACTTTTCTTGGTCTTTTTTTGTAGATGGGATTTCAACGGGTAGAACCACAGGTAAGACAATGTGGCCTTATTTCTTAACACTTAATGAGCTACCATATGCAGAGCGCGCTAAATACATTTTTCTAGGTAGGACCAAAAGATCCAAATCAGTTAGTTTTCATGCAGCCTTTCGTGGAGGAAGTTAAAAAATGTCTTCTTTAGGATTCTTGGAATTTATGTGACAAGCCTGTAATAAGAAAAGTTATACCACTGTGCGGTGTTGACTCCGTTGCTCGGTGCCTGCTCCTAAACATGCAGTCATTCCACGCTTTCTACGGCTGCACTTTCTGTTATCAGAAACAGGAATGCACTGCTCCCAGAAGACAACGTTTTAATAATTTTAATATTAATGAGTATTTTTCGTTGGGCGTCCGCGCTTCCTTGTAGCTGCGGCTGAATTTTTGCAAGCGTCCTGCTTGGCTTATAGCTTTTCCATGAATTCCTGGTGTGTGAGAGGCAGTTTTGGGCAATTCCCCCTCCCCCTCTTATCGCTTAAGTGCATTCCGATGCATTAAATTATTATGGCCCCGAATGTTTGCAAAAACACCTGGTGAAAAAAGGCAGGAGTAAGAGCCCGTGTGAAGATAAAATGGTAAAAGGAGCACTTTGAGCACAAAGTGGCAGTCGTACCCTTTTGAATTGTGAGCGATGCAGATTATATATTTAAAGCGCCTCCGTCGGAAATGGACCAGCGATTTTACATACGAGTGCACGGGATCATCCCCCTCAGACACCATCTTCCCCTCGCCACACTGATCGCATTCTTCAAGGGAATTACGTCACAGACTGGCCGCACAGCACCTCTGTGAAACTAACAAATTTGGCGTGTGGAGGAAAGTGTCAATTTTCCCAGGCATTGGCTCATCTTGCCGCGATTCGATGTAGTAAAAGACAAAGACGTATTTCCTGAAAGTGGTCTTATTTTCCTGAACGCGCTTCATGAAGCACTTTTTCTCACCGCTATGCCGGCTCTGGCATACTCAGCAGTAAATCTCGCCACAGACATGCGCCTTTTTGAGGACACGCATGTTGTAAACACGGTGACAGAACTCGCAGTACTTCATGGTTTCACACGGGCTCTTACTCCTGCCTTTTTTCACCAGGTGTTTTTGAAAACATTCGGGGCCATAATAATTTAATGCATCGGAATGCACTTAAGCGATAAGAGGAGGAGGGGGAATTGCCCAAAACTGCCGAGATGAGTAGTAGCCGGAAACGTCGCCGCACGGCCGCTCTAACACACCAGGAATTCATGGAAAAATTCAGCCGCAGCTACAAGGAAGCACGGACGCCCAACGAAAAATACTCATTAATATTAAAATTATTAAAACGTTGTCTTCTGGGAGCAGTGCATTCCTGTTTCTGATAACAGAAAGTGCAGCCGTAGAAAGCGTGGAATGACTGCATGTTTAGGAGCTGGCACCGAGCAACGGAGTCAACACCGCACAGTGGTATAACTTTACTTATTACAGGCTTGTCACATAAATTCCAAGAATCCTAAAGAAGACAATTTGTTTACTTCCTCCACGAAAGGCTGCATGAAAACTAACGGATTTGGATCTTTTGGTCCTACCTAGAAAAATGTATTTAGCGCGCTCTGCATATGGTAGCTCGTTAAGTGTTAAGAAATAAGGCCACACTGTCTTACCTGTGGTTTTACCCGTTGAAATCCCATCTACAAAAAAAGACCAAGAAAAGTTGAGGGGGATAAGAGGATACTCCCTTGAACACAATGTTTCCTATACTCCTCCCCGTCATAAATATCCTCAAGGGCATCATCGCATTCTTTTTTCCTAGTAAATCTATGCGTCATTAGTGAAGATGGCAGTCTTATTTTTTAATAATGCTTTTAGTTACTCTTCCAAAGATAAACTTACAAAGAAATTAGATGGGTTAACTACTTCACTCCTACGATAACACAGCGCACAAACTTTGTATTTCTCTTGCTCTTCTTTTACTCCAACCTCACAATCGGGGCAAAAGATATGATCCTTCACTACTTGGCGATCCATTTCAATGCAACGAAAATAGCCGCTCTTGCTTGTTGCCATTTCATGGAGGCCACAAATTGTCTTAAACATCTTCAAAATATCTACCTGAGCCTCCCAGGTTAAGTTATGCCTCAGCCCCAAAACAAGACACATGAAAATAACATATCCTACAGTAGTGTCAACATAATCACGTAACTTCGTTGTTAGCTTTTTGATATCTTTTTGAACTGGGTTATCATACTCAAAACCAATTTCTTCTGCATCCAAACATTCGCTCATGTCCCTCTCCACATCACTTTCTACAGTACCACCACTATCGGTTGAACTTTGCTTTTCAGCGTCTGAACATAATACATCTTCTGTTGTGATGATATTATCCGGCTCCTCACGTGCAGAATTGTCAACAGCATCAAACATTTCAGGTGATATCTCAATGCAGGTCCCAGCATTTTCATCTCATCCAGCTCTTTCGATGAATATCTCCAACTGATCTAGTTACAACTGCCTTAATACCATTAATATCGGTTCTTGTTGAACACTGCGAACAAAGTTTGACATGCTAGGTATTGATATTTCATTCACTAAAATCATTTGTCATAAAAATTTCGATGTTTTATGTTCACAATGGAACCAAGTGATAGACTGCAGGAGCTACCCATCTGCAGACATAGATAGCGACCACAACCTGGTCCTGATGAAAAGCACACTCAGATTTAAATGTCTTAAGAGAAAGGAGGTAAAACAGAAATTGGAAATAGAAAACTGAAAACTGAGGGACTCGCCAGACAGTATACACAGGAAACGGACGCCCTTGCCAAAAACTTCCAACATGGCAGCGTAAAAGAAGAATGGGAGCAAATTAAATCCGGTATATACAAAGCAGCAGAAAAGATAATAGGGAAAACTAAACCCAACAACAAAAAGAAATGGATCACAGCAGATGTTATTCAGCTTATCGAAAATAGAAGACTATACAAAAACCTCCATTGATGAACAAGGAAAAGCTGAATACAGAAGACTGAGGAACTTAGTCAACAGAGAAGCTAGGAAAGCAAAAGGTTTTCTTCAGGAAATGTGCAGGGAAGTGGAAGAAAATATGCAGAAAGGAAAAACTGATATAGCCTACAGGACTGCAAACAAATTTTTTAACAGACGGAAAACAACAATAGCGGGCACAATAGAAGATAAAGAGGGGAAAATGCTGTTTGGTGAAGACGTGGGGAAGAGATGGAAAGAGTACATTGAGGAATTGTATGACGGACCACCAGTCGGCCCCGGTGGCGGCGGGGCAAAGTCCTCGCCTGCTAACCAGAGGGTCGCGGGTTCGAGTCCCGCCTGGGTAGAATATGCCTAGGACATGGGTGTCTGTGTATGTAAACTGGGTTGGGGGAAGAGGGGACGGTTCTGTCCCATCTAACCCAGGATAAATAAAAAAATGAGAAATATCAGAGGGTGTAATAGGAAAGGAAGAGGAAGTTAACGAAGATGACAAGGAGACGACATCCTGCTTGAAGAATTCGACAAAGCCGTTAAAGACCTACAGGAGAACAAAGCAACGGGTATTGATGAGATTCCTTCAGAACTAATCAAGAATGCTGGTGAAAATATGAAAACAATGCTGCTGAAAATGATTAGGGCCATGTATGACACAGGAGAGATACCAACCGACTTCCAGAAGTGCATCATGGTTCCTATACCGAAGAAGGCGGTAGCTACAAAATGCGAACAGTACCGAACCTTAAGCCTAATATCGCATGCGTCAAAAATCCTCATCAAGATAATCCTGAGGAGAATGGAAGGAAAGGTAGAGGATATGCTGAGTGAAGATCAGTTTGGATTCAGAAGAGGATCAGGGAC
Source organism: Ceriagrion tenellum (assembly GCA_963169105.1). Lineage (NCBI taxonomy): Eukaryota > Metazoa > Arthropoda > Insecta > Odonata > Coenagrionidae > Ceriagrion > Ceriagrion tenellum. The sequence continues at coordinate 55,111,229 of OY720636.1, read as the reverse complement.
AAGAGAGGCAATTCTGGCATTGAAGCTTCTTATTGAAAAACAAATGCAGAGAAATAAAACTACTTATATTGCCTTTATTGACCTGGAAAAGGCATTTGACAATGTTATCTGGAAAGAGATGTGCAGAGAGTGCTGAAACGCAAAACCAAGGTGATGGTTTGCAGTAATGAAGAACAATATGAACCCCCAATAATGAGAATTGGAGGAGAGAAGCTAGAAGTAGTAGAGGAATTTGCCTACCTGGGAAGCAGAATAACAAGAGATCGTAGAAGCCAGAAAGAAATTGTAAGGAGAATACATCAGGCCAAAATTGCATTCTATCTTAGAAAGAACCTACTCACCAGCAAGAACATCAGTTTGGAAATAAGGAAACGGATGATGAAAGCATTTGTTTGGAGTGTGGCCCTATACGGGAGCGAAACATGGGTGATAAGAAAACAAGAGAGAAGGCGGCTAGAAGCCCTGGAGATGTGGCTCTACAGAAGGATGTTGAAGCTCAGCTGGAAAGATAGTCACGAACGAAGAGGTACTGAAAAGAGTTCAAGAAACCAGATCCCTGTGGAGGCATATCCAAACAAGAAGAGACAAACTCGTAGGGCACATTCTAAGACATGACAACATCATTTTAACAATAGCAGAAGGAGCTATAGAGGGAAGAAATCGCCGGGGACGACCAAGGATGTCATTCATGCAGCAGATTGTGAATGATATGGGTTGCACCACATACACGGAAATGAAGAGGAAAGCAGACAGAAGAGAGGAATGGCGTACTGCTGCAAACCAACCCCAGGGTTGAACACTGAAGAAGAAGAATGTTCACATTCATAAGAACTAAAATATGGATAAAAAAGTAACGGCAAGGACTTACTTGGTTTGCACTGACACATTTATCGAATTCTTGTTCCCTCTGTTCAGCCCTACGACGTCGCATCCTAAGTGTGGAGCGAGGTACTTTCCTGTGTACAAATATTTTCGATGTCTCCCCATCCAATATGGCTGCCATAGTTTTGTGACACGCTTTTACATTTCCCTATATTCAGTTGACGTCATTACCGGTCTTTTTTTGATATACTACGATGCCATTAGTAAGTGTAAATGTTTGCACCGCATGTGGTAATAGTGCAATGGAAGACTCATCGATCTCTTGTTCGCGTTGTGGCCTACGAGTGCACAAAACTACGGCCTGCTCCGGTCTAACAAGAAGTGAATTGCAGTCTCTTGGAAGCAAACAACAGCTGAGATATTTTTGTGTGTGCTGTGCTAAGGCTGATCAATCTTCCGGTAACAGCCTGACTGGCCTAAACAAGTTGAAATCTATTCTTGAAATTTTCAAATCAGAACTACAAGAGATCAAAGCCACGCTAGCGGACCTGAGCAAGAATAAAAACTCCATACCAGACGTGATTTTTGAATCGCTGATTGGTGAATTTAACGATAGACAGAGGAGGTCTTCCAATGTTATTCTGTTCAATGTTCCAGAGGATGACTGTGCTAATGAAAGTGCTGCGCACGATAGTGATCGTAGGCGAGTTGTGGATATTCTCAAGGATGTCCCTTCTCTATCTACCGAGGTTGTACACGTTCATCGTCTTGGCAGAAGGCAATCAAACAAACCGCGTCCAGTGAAATTAATCTTGCAGAGTCCACGCGACGCGCTATTAGTCTTGAAAAACAAGAACTTGAAAGACGGTGTCTTTGCCAGGAATGACAAAACCCCCCGGGAATGGCAATTCTATAGTAAGTTATCAGAAGAACTTGAAGAAAGGAAAAAGAATGGCGAAACGGACATTGTTATAAAATATTTCAACTCTGTTCCTTCGATCGTCAAAATTACGCCAAAAAACAGGTAATCTCGTCCTCTGGTCTCAATATATATTACCAAAATGTGAGAGGTCTGAGGACGAAATTCAACCTAATAATGCGCTCTACGTACCAATTGTATGATGTATTAGTCTTAACCGAAACGTGGCTCTCGCCGGACATTGTATCTTCGGAGTTGGGGTTAATAGGCTTCATTATTATTAGATCAGATAGATCTAGCTTGACGAGCAGTAAATCAAGAGGGGGTGGTGTCTTGATCGCCATTCGTTCATCATTGTACTATAAGCGTCTGGTTACCCCATCTCAAGTCGTCGAGCATTTGTTTGTGCAAATTTCGCTAGATAAAACTGTATTACTAATTGGTGCTGTTTATCTCCCCCCGAATTCAAATACTGCTGTTTTTGAGGATTATTGCAATACAGTTGAAGGTATCATGACTACTACGCAATACACCGATGTACTATTGCTTGGTGATTATAATGTTCCTGATTTTAACTGTGATTTTTCTAACTCCAGTCATACTAGTCAACTAAGCTCTCCCCAAGGTAAATTATTACTTGAGACCATCAACTTTCTTGAATTATTTCAAGTTAACAACTCTCTTAACTCCATCTATAGGAGACTGGACTTAGCCTTTTGTGATAAAATGAATGTTACCCCTTGTATTGTTACCGACTCTCTTGTACCCCCGGATGTTTATCATCCAGCACTACATTTCTTCATTCCTTGAAAGAATTTTTCTCACCCTGAAAACACAGGTCATATTGATTACGACTTCAATAAGTGCGATTTTACATCTATTAGTGCCATACTTGAGAACATTAACTGGCCTGGGCTGCTGAGAAATAAATCTGTAAATGAAGCCTTTGACACTTTTTACTCTGCTCTCTATGATGCTATTGATCAGTGCACACCTAAATCATATTTTCATGTCTCCTCCTATCCGAAATGGTACTCTAAGCAGCTTAAGACATTAATTAATCAAAAGCGATTTAATCACTCTGTTTACAAGGCTACAGGCTCTGCTGAGGATTACACTTACTTTTCCAAGACTAGAGCAGAATGCAAAAACTTGCTAACGATTGTTACCGCTCTTACATGAATAATTTGTCTTCCAATCTCTCCAGTAATATTAAACCATTTTGGAATCATGTGAAAACCATGCGAAATGATACTTCATTTCCTCAAAATATGTACCTTGATGATGCTGTTGCTGATAGCCACCACTCAATTGCTGAGCTTTTTGCTAAATATTTCTCTGGGGTCTTTTCTACTGACCAAGTCGACGTACTTCCTTCATGTACCTTTCCTGTTAATATTACCTTTAATTCTATTTCAGTTACAGTTAATGAAATAATAACCAAGCTAAAAGGTTTGAATACAAGTAAAAGCAGTGGCACAGATAGAATCCACCCTATCATTCTCAAATCTTGTTATTCAGCTCTTTCTTACCCGCTTTTCATCCTCTTTAATTTATCCTTTAAATGTGGTACTTTCCCTGATGTTCTGAAATCAAGTTATGTCATTCCTATTCATAAGTCTAATGACAAATGTGACATATCAAACTATCGTCCCATTATAATTCAATCTGTTATAGCCAAAGTGATGGAAAGCATTGTTGTTGACAAACTTGAACCCTTGCTTAGAAATGTCATTGTACCTGAGCAGCATGGATTCAGACAGGGTATGTCTACTTTGTCCAACCTATTGGTTTTTACTAACTACTTAATTAATGGCCTTGAGGAAGGTCGTCAAATTGATGTGGTCTACACAGACTTCTCCAAAGCTTTTGATAAGGTTAATCATATTATTCTGATACATAAAATGAAATCTCTTGGTATCAGTGGGAGTGGACTGGATTGGTTTCATAGTTATCTCATGGGCCGACATCTTCAAGTAAAAATTGAGCACACCTTCTCAAATCCTTTTCCGGTCAACTCTGGAGTTCCACAGGGGTTGCATCTCGGGCCCATACTATTTCTCATCTTTATCAATGACCTTAGTTATCTAATCTCTCCACTGCCACATTTGATGTATGCAGATGACCTAAAAGTTTTCAATGCTATAAACAACATTAATGACTGCCAGCTAATCAATAATTGTCTGAAAATGATCTCAGAGTGGTGTAGAAAAAACCTGATGGTTATTAATACTAAGCAATGTAACTGTATTTCCTTATATCGGAAAAAATTAACTATTAACTTCAAATATTCTATTGGTGATGAACATATTCCTCGTGCTTCCATGATTAAAGATCTTGGTGTACTGTTTGATAAGTCTCTGACTTTTGACCAGCATGTATCAAACATCGTAGCTAAAGCCCTACGTATGCTGGGTTTTTGTACCAGACTTAATAAGGACTTAAGAGATATTTACACATTAAGATGCCTTTACACCTCCCTAGTCCGTCCCATTTTGGAGTACAATTCTGTCATCTGGTCTCCTTATTACAATTGCCATGTTGATGCATTGGAACGTGTACAAAGAAAATTCCTGAGAATAATCAACTTCTATGCCGGATTCCATACTCCACACACCTTACATTGAAACAATGGTTATATTAAATCTGCATACTTTATCAGTAAGAAGAAAACTTGCAGGGTTGTTGTATTTGTACAATTTATGTAATAATATTGTCAAGTGCTCGCCTTTACTTGCATTATTGCATTTCGATGCATCATTCACGAGCACCAGGAGATCTAAACTATATCATATTAAATATTGTCGAAGAAATTATTCTTTTAACGAACCTATTGTTCGCATATTAAGACTGTATAATTCACTCATATCATACATTGATATACACCATGATTCCCCGGTTGTCTATAGGAGGTGTTTACAAGGTCTATCTGAATATGTCTAGTCAATTATGATGCTAAAGAATTTCGTAAGTTTGTTAATTTTTTTGGTACATATTTTACTTCCTGTAAGTCTACTTATGACTTGTTTAGAAAGCTTAGGACTTTCTTTTTAATTATTAATTTTTACATGGATATCTATTTTATATTGTGCACCAAAGTGTTTGACTTTTTTCTTATTACTTTCATATTGGATATCTATTTGTTTACTCTGTATCTACTTGATATTGTATCTTTTTTTTTTAATTACTTCCTTTAAGCTTAATTATTACTTGTTCTGAATGTTTCTGAATTTTCTTACGTTTTTTTTTATATTTGATATCTATTTTTATACTGTGTATCTATTTTATATTGCGTAAATATTTTTTCCTTTCAATTGTGTATTAACATGTTATTCATTATTAGAATCACACTTATTAAAAGTTACATGTACTACTCATGCTCTGGAAATTGGGCACCTGCCCGTAATAAAGGATTATTATTATTATTTAAGATATTTCTGAATGAGAGGAAAGAAATAAATTTGTAAGTTTCCATTTGCTCTACCGCGGGCTCTATAGTCAACAGTCGGCTTGCTTTTGTTGACCACTTCAAAATAACCCCTTAATATGAGAAATTAACAAAACTACCAGGCACAGATCACCATGAATTTCTCACACTGAATTGCAATACGGCATCATAAATTTCTCATATAACGCTGCCAACCATCCCAATTTTAAGTAGAGTGAATTCTACTTGTGTTTTAAGAAACCATCTTCATTAAGGAAATTTCCGATTCGCCTTTCGGGAAACTACATAAAATCGTCTTGATTTTTTCGATAGTATAGCTCTTTCTACTGCTTTTCAAAAAATATGACGTGCCTCGGGAAACACAATGTTGGCATTACGGAATCCCTTCCGGAAGACGTGTAAACCCTGATGACCGTAGACACGTGTGTTTCGAGGTAAAGCGTCACTGGAGGTGTGCAGTGGTGATTAGAGTAGATAGATCAATTTTTGTTCCAGTGTGGCATGTTTCTAACGTTAATTTCACAATATTTAAAATGTCTGATGTTGGGAAGATTGGCAATAGTTGTTGGTATGCGTACGTTAAGTACAAAAATGGTGATAAGGAGTTCGTGCCAATAGTAAACATCAAAGAAAAGTTGGAAAGTGGGAAGAAGCGAAAATTCAATCCTCAGCATTTGAAGGACTTCGAGAAAGGCATGCTTTATTCAGTATTGACTTCGCAGGGGAGCGCTGATGGATCATCATCTCGGTGGTATGCCCAAATTGGAAAACTTGGAGGTATGCAATTTGTTAAGGTTACTTGGAGAAGGTTGGAGGGGCATTTGGTTTCTCACCGATTTTCTCAATCGTAATTATGAGTTTTTGAATGTGTTAGGTAATGTAAGTCTACATGTTGCTCAAATCTGTTACAGAAACAAGGCAGTCTCTCGTTCAGGAAATTGAAAACGGCAAACGTATCGTTTCGCGTTTGCATGCTGCGGATGATTCGGAACCTGTCACTACAGCAACAGAGGAAATCATAGGTTGTATAAACAATGGGACCAAATTGGGAACCCGAAAGTTAAATGTAAGCTTCAGTATTTGCTCACTGTTGTTAATAATATATCCTTTTACTAATTACCTTTCATTTTTTTCAGAAAGAAGTTAAGCATTTCAAAAAAGATGCCGTTGATGCAACACATGCGAAACTGCTAAGTTCATGGGCTCTTTCAGTGGAATCAAAAGATTCTACCAGTGCAGCTACTGAAAGAGAAAAGAGATTGGAAAAAGAAGTAGCTGTACTAAAAGAAAAACTTAGAGCAGCAGAGGAGCGAGCTGAAGTTGCTACAACGGAGGTGAATTTTTCAAAATTGTCTGCTCAACTCGGTGAGATGAAGCAGGCAATAAGTAATCAGCTTGAAAACTTATGCCAGCAGATGAACATTTTGCAGAAAAAGGTTGAGGACTATTTCGGTAAGTGTTCTCAAAACGCTTAAATTTACTTGTTTAGATAAGAGATATGGGATCAAAATCTGATTAACTTTGAAAATATTTGAACTAGAATATATGGGATTTGATCAGAAATAATCAGTTTTGGAATGGATTTGCCTAACTCAGACAACACTTCATTACAAGATGAAAGTTTACTAAATGTAATGATTGAAGACAAAAATATTTCTCCGTTTCCATTGTTTCAATTTGAAAGCTTTCTTATGTCATTATTTTCTCATGGCCAATAATATGGACAAATGCCAAATATTGTGGTATTTCTTTACTCACTCCTGGTATATAAAGGCTAGGCCAGTTGTGCTTAGGAAGATCATAACTTCAAATCCAGCCTTGAATGTGGATGTTATGTTTTCCTTTTGATTGTGAACGTGATGTGAATGGAACTATAAAACTTAGCTGTTGAAACACGTGAAATGTGTACTTTTGCATGGTTAGATCTGTGAGTTCTTCTCAGCCAACCTCATGTTTGAAAGCAATACTTACTCGATTTGGGTAGGTTGTGACTGTATATGTTCAATCTGAGCTTGGAAATTGCATAGTAAAGAGGACCATTTTACTAAAACCACTAATTTTTTTTACAAAACGACCTGGGTTTCGATGTGCATTCACATCATCCTTACCTGACCTGAAGATTATGTGAATGCACATCGAAACCTGGGTCGTTTTGTAGTAAAAATTTGTTTTGGTAAATTGGTTTTAATAAAAGTTGTCCTCTTTCTTATTTTATGATGGAATACCACCAAGTGATACTGACAAAAGGCCTGGGAAACCTTGGAAACTGCTAGTTGGTAAGGATAATCCACGTCAGTGCTTGAGCCATTGCTGTCGTGGATGTCCAAATCAATCAGGAAATAAATGGGTGGACTTTTTGTGTTTTTGCCCACCGTGCATATTCCAATTGATGCGCCTTCATATTTCATTGTGACCTATTGAGTCCAGTAATTTATACGTTTATTAGTAAGTAAGTGTTCAACTAGGTGGTTGGTTCACATTTCAATGTTCTAGTTGATACTAGTTATAACCTGTCAAATTCGATCTGTTCATATTGCAGTACGACTTTTTGAGTTTAGTATTTTCTAGTGAAATGTAACTGAGTTCAAGCCATTGGAGCTGGTTGGAACCAATTAGTTCCCACTGCAATGCTCTCGTTGAATCCCGAGAAAAGTGGCCATAAACTAGTTGAATCTGGTTGGGAATTCTTGTTATATCTAGTTAAATCCATTTGAGTCTGTTCTAGTTGAATCCAACCAGAATCAACCAGAATTTTTGCCAAGGTAATTGCTCCTGTTTCTTCTTCCTGTCATAACTGTTATGTGGCACTGTCTTGAGTTCTCTTCTTTACATCCATGGTAATACTGAGGGGATTGTTAGTAACAAAATTAAATACTTGTGCCTCCATCATCAACATTTTGAATATACTTATGGTTAATATCTGGGATGTGAATATTATGGTTTCAGCCAACATCACTGTTTTATAAATGAACAGGATACTTCAATGATTAAACGATCATTTGGAAATTAAGTGACCTGGCTACTATTCTGGCGAATAGCACAGGCAATTTCTCAATCTGAATAGCAGTCCTTTGCAATGACAGCAGTTAACAAAACCATGGTCGGAAGTAATAATAGTGTGGAACTTACAAACTGAGTTTACTTAGTCACAGTGATAAGTAATGGATAGGGATTATTTTTTTGCATGGTCAGTTAAGTTCTAGTATGTTAGTTGGATCTATTACAATTTTGGTGAAAATTATTACCATTTTAAGATGACTAGGAATACTGTAATTGGCTATTTTATGGTTCCTTTGCAGTTCACATGTGTGGAACTGTTTGATGCATGCACATATTGTTTGCTTTTAAGAGAGCATAATCGACTGTTATGGTTTTAATCAATGTTTGGTCTTCTAGATATATCATCACGCCCATCAGAATCTGGGGTATGCTGCAGTTCGAATATTGCAAGAGGAGCAGAGGAAGAAAGAGTAAGTGAAAAGTAGACAAATAGAAACTTTTTAAATAAAAACCCCTTCAAGAGTGCAACAATAACTAATTCATTGCTCCTGTGCCTGTCTTAGGTTGCTCTAGGGGAAGGCTTCACTTGCCTGAAGTCCTGTTTTAAAATCCTGACAGAGTCCAGAAACAACAACCACGCTGAGTGGTTTGTTGCATTGCTGCAGGGCGTCTTTGGTTGAAACGCACATCCGGTGCGAACAAGGAAAATCCCTGGAAAGATTAAAGTATCCAAGAACTTCTTGCGCATTACAGAAAGTAAGTTCAAGAGTACCACCAATTGGTTTTTTTGTACTGCTCTGTTTTGCAAACTGTTGCCGCATGTTTCTTTTTCTAGCTTTTTATCGCCGTTGGTTGAGAATGCAGTTAGTTAAGGACCCAGCCACTAACCAGCTGCGTACTTATTCTGATGTAGAAATAACGGATCAGGCAGAAACTATCAAAGCCTACTTTGGTGACCGGGCATATAGCCTTTTTAAACAGGTGGCAAAAGATAGTGCCACGGAAGAATCAGGTGGCACCTCCCACAAGCGAAAGCTAGAGGACCATAACACTCCCAGACGTCAATATAGGAGAAAAGGGCAACTGGGTGATTCCTTCTCTTCCCCTAACGAGCACCCTGCTCTGGTGCCTGTTCTTCTGGCCCAGAATGATGGTGTCCATCAGTCACCTCAGGAGCAGCTTCTACCTGCTCAGCACCCAGTTGCTCTGCCAATGGGTGAAGTAATTAGCTTTCCTCTTGAATATGTGACAGGAGCTGACGACATGGAAGTCTTCCCTCCCAGGGCACTGGGCCCTTCACAGCTTGTTATGAATGGGGGCAAGGACAAAGCGTATGTTGAAGAGTATCTTAGTCCAATATTTTTATTTTCACCATCCTCCTGCATGCATAGAATCCTGGAGAACTTTTCCTTGATGCTTTAATTATTTTATTCTGTTGAATTCAAGTACATATTCTTATGTACCTTTTTCTGTTCTATTATAGGAACTAATTGCAGTTGGGGTAAAGTAATACCGGAGTTACCATTTCTGGAGGAAAGACTGATTTGTAAATAATAATGTATACTTATAATCATGTTATGTTGAACATTTGTAATATGAATAACTTGTGCACATTTATATTACCTTGTTATCAGGCATGTATATATTGAAGAAGCCTAAAGATTTATAGAAATAAATCAACTAAGCAACTTGTAAGTCACAAACTATCTCTTCTTATGCTGAATTAATGTGGCCATGGTTGAAGTTGTAAATAAGACGCACCAGCTGAAAACTGAATCCGTTCTAACAATATCCCTTCTAATTTGAAGGCATGAATTGGAATTTGTCGTGCAGGTTTCTCAATTGAATCAATGATGTGCACATGATGTGAGATATAGGCTGAATAATGTTCATGGGCATTTAAATGGGGTGATTGATTTTTGCATTTTGGCTTCTGATTCCAATAATTCTATTCTCATTCGCAGGGTATTCAAGGAGAATTCACTAAGTCTTGCTATTGAAAATATTGCTTAAATTGCAATATTGTGGGGTACACTTAACTCCACAATTATTTACCAAGTACCAATCCATCAGGTGAGCAGTTTTTACACTTCAGGACTGACATGTGATGGAAATAAGTAATTTTCCTTGTAAAACAAAAACTAACCAGCCAGAAACCTTGAAGACATGCAGTTGATTCATGTTTTACTTGTGAATTAATTACTTATCTCAACTTAGATTGAGCACTACAATTTTGCTAATTACATTCCTTCAAAATTTATTCTCAAATTGTGCAATTCTCTTAATTTCCAACCAGCAGTAAATTTTTGATAAGTAGCAAAATGTACTCAGCCTAGGTCTTGTCATATGTTTTGAGTTACAAGTTTCCGGGTTAGCAAAAGAGCCTTTTTTCGTTGACATGAGAAACTTCACGGTGGTCATGGCCCAGCTGGGCTCTCGGCGGTCCTGTCCACCAATACTGTTTTCAGTAATACCTCTAGTACACGAGTACTAGTTATGAGTACTTAGTACACGAGTACTTAGTACGCGAGTACTGCCTCCAGTACTCAAATGCTACTGCCCATACTACTGCCAGTACTAATACTAGTATTCGAGAAAAAAGTACTCGTCTACTTCCCAGTACTGTTTTTTCAATACTTCCAGTACTACTTTTTCGTAAGGGGTGCCAGACCAGTAAAAATTGTTTTTGGTAATGAGAATTGTCATATTTTAAAGGTTGCCGCTATGTTGTGTATTTTTGGTGTCACGTGGTGTTCAATAAGATGTCTGTGAGAGAGAAAAGAACTTTTGTCATCTTTAAGTTTCCCTTTCACATTTAAGGTTAAGATGGTTTTAACTAGAGTTAACAGAGTAAAGAAAGGGTTAGAGAACGAGATATAACAAGAATGATGCTTCCCAATTATTTTTTATTATATTAAGGCAAAAAAGACCTCGCCCGTATTGAAAGACATGTATATAACAAGGACCGGACCAAAAGGGAAAGAGACTATTATAAGTCTTTAAAAATGAATTGAATGAACGCAGTGAAAAAGGTAAAGTTAACTTCCCACATAGCACACACAAAATTTATATTCGGTATAAAAGATAAACAATCGACTGGTATAAATCAGAAATAATATTCCGTCGACTATGGGCATATTGTTTGAATATTATGCATCGTATGCAAATAATATGAAACTATTCGATCGTATAAAGTAGGCATTGTTGTATGCGAACTTAATCATTGCATGTGTACCCATTTACAAATTAAAGGATGACCAGTATGTCCAGTCAGGACTTTTGTATCTTGGTTCAAGAATTGTAGTACCTTTAACATTAAGTTCTTATGTTTTGGATCTAGTCCACAAGGTCACTTTGGAGTAAACATATGTGTTAAGAGAGCTAAGGAATTATTTTACTGGCCACAAGTTTATACAGATATTTATGAAATGGTTGCTAAATGTAGAGTATGTGAGAAATATCGGCCTCTTAGTCAAAAGCATCCTTTAATGCCCCACAAAGTCCCTCACCTAAGATATGAGATAGTTGCTGTTGATATTCTTGCGTTTGGGGGAAAGCATTATTTAGTACTGATTGTCTATCACATTGGTTAGAAATTTTACCAATACCAAGGATAACCTTTGCTGCAGTTACAAATGGAATGCAAGAAGTGTTTACTAGGTTGGGTTACCCTTCACGAATTTTAGCTGACAATAACCCATTTCCATCTTTTGAATGTATGCAGTATTATTATAAGCATGATATTACCTTGGTAACTTGTAGCCCTGATTGCCATCGAAGCAATGGAATGGCTGAAAAGGCAGTTGATATAGGCAAGCAAATGCTTCGTTTAAGTTTAGAGGGTGGAAATGATTTCAGGGAATTGTTGTTAGAATACAATAATAGCCCTTTAACAGGGTTATGTGTGTCTCCTAGCCAAATTTTGAAATAGCAGAAGGTTAAGAACTGCCCTTCCAGTGACTAGTGAGTTGTTGCAACCGAAAATTGAAAATAATGTAAGGAAACTACTACTCCTTAGGAAAGCAGTTAGTAAATTCTAATATGATAAACATGCCAGAGGTAAAGAGGTGAATTATAAGGCAGGTGAATCAGTCGTTACAAGAACTTCTCGTGACAAATATTGGCAAAATGCCAAAGTAAAATGTAAGGCTAATGAGCCCAGGTCTTATTGGGTCTTGAAGGATGGTAGTAAAAATCCAGTGCGACGTAACACCTTACATATTCGTAAGTCACTTACTAAGTCTAAGCAAGGTGACGAAAGCATTCGTTTTGATTTGTTAAATTTTATTGACGAGCATGTTAATTTAAATGACAAGATTCAATCGTATAATGATCTCCTTGTTGATCAAGATGTAAGTGTTCCAAGAATTGTACAATTTTGCCCGCAACTTAATGCAATACTTTGTTTCTTACTTTGCGAAGCTGTATGCGAAAGAAAGTGTCTCCCATAATGTTCATAACCTTATCCATATTGCGGAGGATGCCGCAAAATATGGCATACTCAATGAATCCAGCTCATTCAAATATGAGAACTTCTTGCAAACGCAGAAGAAATTGATCAACAAAAGTGAAAAACCTCTCCAGCAAATAGTTCGAAGAGTGGCAGAGAGAACTTATGAATCATGTATTATGAAAAGCACATTTCAGTCCCATCATGTGGGTGCAACCCCAACGATCAGTAACAAATTACCAACTGGTTTTAGTGGCTCTGGTTATAGCAAAGTTAATTTGAGAAATTTTATGCTTTCCACAGTCAGTCCTAATAATTGTGTAGTTCTCCACAATGGAGTCATAGCAACTATAAACTTTATAGGAACCAAGGAGTCACTAGTTGTGACTCACAACTGGTATTCTCTGGAAAAAACTCCATAAAATTAAAGATTTTTACTCTGTCCCAATGTGTTCCGAATTAATAGGGATTTATTTTGCTGAGTCGACACCTCTTCATGTCAATTGTGTTGGTGTGTATGGCAATTTTACACACCTTTTTTAAAAGCTTGTATCCTGTGCTGCCCTCTAGTGAGGATCTGTGCTATTGCTAAGAAGTATTTCTTGCTATGTCCTTGTAGAGCGCAGCACTATATGCTAGGTTCTGCATCCAGGTCTCCTAGGCTCGCTCTCTCTCTCTCCCTCCCCCTCTCTCTCCCCCCCCTCTCCCTCCCCCCTCCTCCCTCCCACCGCATCAAGGGGTCCAGTCCCGCCTGGCACGACTCCCCGCATCGCCAATGCTGCAAATGAAATACCACCCCTCATGACCGTCCCGGTCGCACCCCCAACCCCTCGCCCCTCCCCAGTGCCCAACACTCCACAATCACTCACCACTCCACCACCCTCTGACACCCAACCGCCAACTGCCACCCCATCTACGTCCACCACTCCGTCCACCCCCACCACCAACTCCGCCCTGACACCCTCGCCCTTTTCCTACGCATCCGCCGTCCGGAGTGATGCCGCAACCGACACCACCGACGTCCGTACTGATCTGGACAACCCGGACAAGAGGACGGCGGTGTTGTGTGAAGCCACAGATGGCCTCCCATTGGACGACTACCTGATGGCCATGTTGTCCGTGGTCGAGCCACTAGACATTATCTATGCCTCAAAAATCAGCAACGGCAGAGTCTGTGTCTACTTGAAGACCCTGGCCCTCGCGGAGAGGGTAGTCGCTGCATCCCCGTTACTATACAGAGGAAGACAATTTAATTACAGGAAATACGTGTCCGGGGCGACACGTATCTTCCTGTCGAATGGAATCCCGGATATTCCCTCCCAGAAACTGCACGCGATCCTGTCGCAATACGGGAAAGTAGTGGGGGCGATCAATCCCGTCAAATCATCCTGTAAGGAGTCGGTCCTGGGGCACGTTAGGGGGTTCAGGCGTCTGGCTAACGTCGTCTTGGATAACATCGCGGACTTACCGCTGGCAGTGTCCGTCCTTCACGCAGGGGTTTCCCACACGATATATTTAAACCTGGACGACATCACCTGTGCGTCTTGTGGCAGGTCTGGGCATCACCAGGCCAGATGCGGTGTCGCGAGACCGACCGGCCGCACGGAGGCAACGCCTACACCCCCACCTCCTGTAGCCGTACCTGCCCCCCCGGACTCAGTTGTTGAGCCGTCGCCGGTGGAGCCGCGAAGTGCCGATGACTCGGCCGCAGTTGCTGAAGGCCCCACCACACCGCCCGCAGATCCCGGGTCAGTCGCAGCGACGCCCCCAGTGGAGGAGCCCATGGAGGCTGAGACTGCGACTCCCCGAGCTGCGAAGCGTGGCCCCCTCTCGCCTCCTAGGGAGGCTACGAAGAAGATGACCGTGGAGCCGCCAGAGGCGGAGGACGACCGATTGTCGCAGACCACCTGCGAGTCGGATCGTTCCTCGCACGACGCAGCGCACGACGTAGACATACCGGCCTCCGACAGCACCTACACAGCCACGATGAATAAGATTCACAGCGTGAAAGACAAGGTACCCTTTCTGCGGTCCCTTAACTATGACCCGGTGGCTTTCCTTCGGAAAGTAGAGGACCAATACTATGAAATGACTCCCAAGCAGAAACGAGGCAAAAAAGGAATCAGATACCACACTCTATGCGACCGCCTCAGGAAGGAACTAGACCTCTGATGGCGGGCACTACAGTAAGAAACATAGCCCTCAACACCTCCACCTCCCACATCGGTGTAGCCCACGTCAACGCTGAGTCGTTGAGGGCTCATTGGGCCGATTTCTCTGAAGTCATGGGCCGAAGATCAGACGCCATCATGGCGATTTCAGAGACGCACCTCTGTCAGGAGCACAACGACCAGGCTTTCCTCATCCCCGGTTATCGTCTCTTCCGTAACGACCGCACCTACAGGGCTGGAGGTGGAATCGCCTTGTACACCAAAGAAGGCTCTCGCCCCAAAGTGCTGTGTGCGTCCTCCGCGTCACACGAGGACCGTGGGGAATACCTTTTCCTGGAGGTGACGATGGAGCATTCACCCCTTCTGGTAGGGGTTGCTTACTGCCCCCCGAAAATGCGGGCCCCACACACGGTTCTGATCAAATTTGGCGAACTTGCGGCCCACTACCAACGAGCCGTGATCCTCGGTGACTTCAACGTCCCAGTGAACTACGACGACATTCGCTCGTGGGCTTTCCTCCGGGCAGCTGGTGACGCCGGGTTATCACTCCTGTCGTCACAGCCAACCCACCACACCAGCACTTCCCACAATGCCCTGGATTTGGTGTTCACAGGTGGTGACGCCCGGGTGGTAGGGCATGGGTAGGAGCCTGCACCCGGACTTTCTCGGCACGACCTAATTTATTGTACTCTTTCCGGGAAACTTCCTCGGCCTCCCCCTAGAACCGTGTTCACTCGGAACCTGAAATCCGTCGACTGTACTGCTCTGCTCGACAACCCAGCGCTGGGCGGCCTGGAAGCCTTGGAGTATGACTCCAACCTTGATGCGTGCGCAATCGCCATCCGGGACGTGGTGTTGGAGATTTTCAACAGACATGCCCCACTGCGCAGGGTAAAAGTCCGCCGGCCGCCTGCTCCATGGCTTAGCCCGGAAATCAGGAAGGACATGACCACCCGGGATAGACTGTACAAAATCTTCACGAAAGACAAAAATGCCACGAACTGGGAGGCTTTCCGGGTGGCCAGGAACCACACCAAGCAAAGAATCCGGAATGCTAAAAACCAATATTTTTCCGGTGGCATCGCGGGCGGGCACACTGACCTCTGGAGGATCATTCGAAACCAGGGGGGAGTCAGATCCGGCCCTTTAGGAGACACCACCGTACCACCTGAAGAGCTCTTGGAGTTTTTCTCATCTCGAAGAGGGGTACCCCCAGCTTCCGTCCCGCCGATACCCACGTCCACCTGGCACCCTCCCTTCACTTTTGCACCGGTAAGCGAGTCCGATGTGGAGGCGGCGGTGGAGAACCTCCACACCCGCACGCCCGGACCCGACGGCATACTCCCCCAAATAGTGCGGCTCCTTCTGCCCGCCTTGAAAAAGCCTCTAACAGAGTGTGCCAATGCCAGTTTCGCCTCCGGGATCTACCCTAACGAGTGGAAGAAGGCCCTCATAATCCCCCTCCCCAAGGTGCCATCGCCATCGTCCCCCGATCAGTACCGCCCGATATCGGTGGGTAACTGTCTGGGGAAAATTCTGGATACAATTGCCCACCACCAAATCACGGCTCATGTTACACGACATGGCATGATGTGTGCATCTCAATCAGCGTTCCGGCCCCAGCACAGTACACAGCTAGCAATTGTAGGGGTCTTGGATCCGATTCGTGAGGCGATGGATCGCCGGCACCTAACCATCATCACTACCCTGGACGTCGCCAAGGCCTACGACTCGGTGGACCACGGAACGCTCCTGAAGGTGCTGGAGGCTCTGCAGTTCACACCAACGGCGGTGGATTGGGTCGCTGCGTACCTGTCGGGCAGGACGGCGACCATCCGTGTTCCGGAGGGAGGGCGCCAGGATTGGCGTCCGTTCCCGACCGGGGTGTCCCAAGGCTCCTGTCTCTCCCCAATTCTATTTAATATCTTTATAGATGGAGTGGGCCGCCTGGAGACACACTCGAGGATTATGCTGTACGCCGATGATGTCTTGCTGATAAAGGACTCCCCAGCCCCATCCCTGAATGAATGTGTTGACAGAATGAATGAGGATTTGGAATGTATGAATGGGTGGTTTAGAGGGATGGGGCTCACGATCAACCCTGGGAAGAGCAGAGCCATGGTGGTGGGGAATAAAAGAGTCAGGGACCGGCACTTTGGTGCACACTCTGCCCACATCAAGCTAGGGAATACCATCATCCCATACGTCTCCAACCTTCGGTATCTAGGGGTCACGATAGAGGAGGACTTAAGGTGGGGACGCCAAGTCTCTCAAACGGTATCCAGAGTTCATTGGGCACTTCGCCGCTTGCGCGGCATGCATTACCGGCCAAATCAAAAGACTAAGCTGACTCTGGTCAAGTCACTAATCTTCCCCATCTTAGATTATTGCCTAATACCATGTAGAGATTTGTCGGGGCAAAACCTCCAGAGACTGCAGGTGGCGCAAAACACGTGCCTGCGCTACGCCCTTCGGCCGGCATGGGATGACCACCTGACCCCCCTGTACACTCAATTTAAAATATTGAAGGTCAAAGAAAGGAAGTCCCTCCTTACCATGATGGAAGGGTAAAAGGTGTGGCAGAATAAAATGCCAGCATACATCTACATCAACATGGCCCTCCTGAGACAGTGCCATACATTAAACACCAGACATGCCGAATACTCCTTTACCATACCTCACCATAGGAGCTCCAGAATGTCGGCATCTTTCTTAGTGTCCTTCGCAAGGGAATTTAACAAACTACCTAGTGATCTCAAGACATGCCTCACGAAACGTCGTCTTTTTAAACATATTCTGAGTTCTCGTAATGCCGATTCTTAACCCATTTTATATCTCTCTTTCTTAGCTTCTCCCTTTTAACCTTTTATCCATGACACTGTCCATGCGTTTAGTTATGGCCAACGGTTCCATCTTATCTTTTTATATATTTATTCATTCCTACCCTACATATCTATTTATTTTGTTTTGTATACTTTTTTAACCCCCCCTCCCCTCCGTTTTACCCTCTATCTTACCAAAAAATTTTATTATTTATATTATTTGATATATGTTCAATACAATAATGTTATTTTACCAAAAAAAGCATTTTACTCTGTAAATGAGTTTTTTGACTGTGAAATTGTGTTGCCCTTCACAGATGTTTAATTCTTTTGTCTTGCCATATGTATTCTGAGTATTTTGTGTATCTTCATGTATTTGTTATCTATTTGTATAAGTAATTTTAACTCAGTTAACTCTTGTATTTCTTATGTATATGACGAAGACTATTGCAAATCATATTTGTTTAATGTCTAATGAAAATTATTATTATTATTATTATTATACACCAATTCGAAGTCATCCATATTCTCTCTTTCCTCCTAAAACTCAGCTGATGAAGAAACACATTCAGTCCCTGCTCGACAAAGGTATTGTAGAAGTTTCCATCTCAAACTGGTCTTCTCCTGCATTTCTAATTCCTAAGAAAGATGGAACGGACACATTAGTGGTAAATTATAGAAAGTTAAATAAGCAAGTGAAGGTTGACGGTTATCCCACACCATCGGTGGAGCATGCTTTTCAATATTTGTCTAGTTCCAAATATTTCACTATCCTTGATCTAAATTTTGCTTTCCATCAAATTACTTTAACCGAGGAATCTAAGAAATATACGGCATTTGTTACGCCGTTTGGATTGTTCCAATACACCAGACTGCCTTTTGGTTTTGCTAACTCTCCCCAGGTCTTCACAAGGCTGATTAACGAAGTGTTAGGAGATTTGAAATATTCCTGTGTGTACCCGTATATTGATGATTTTTGTATTTATTCTAAAACTTCCAGTGAACATGTCAATCATGTGAGAGCCGTCCTTTCGAGGCTACGAGCGGCAGGTCTCACCGTTAGTGAAGAAAAGGTGAAGCTGGGTACTGCCCCTCTCACATTCTTGGGCCATTTAATCAAGGATGGTACACTCCAGGTTGATCCGGACAGAATTAAGCCGATCAAAGATTTTCCTGTTCCAAAGAATCTCAAGGAGGTTGCGAGATTTCTCGGCATGTGTCTCAAACTATTAATCTAATCATTCAAGTATTAAATCCTCAAGCTAAATCAGCCAAATTGTCAAGGGATATACTCTTCGAAAAAGAAAAAGCTCAATACACCTTGAGAGCAGCCAGAATTATGGCATTAAATGAACATGATTATAATATATAGGAACAGTGAAGCTTGGGTTCTTAAAGTACTTGGGTTGTAACGTCCAGACCAAAATAGAGATAGTAGTAACTTGGGTTCTTAACTTAGTTGGGTTGGAGCAATATATCAAAAGTATAACAGGTAATTTACAGAATACACTATCAACAGCCAAGGAGATGAAACATACATCCAGCAGAATATATTTGACAATAGTTATCACTCAAATCACTTAATATCGAGAAAAACACCAGTTAGGATGGGAGGCTATGGTGGCAATTAAACAATGAATCTTAGCGGCCACTGACCCCTCCGCAACTTATCTGGAAACGAGTCACCTTGGCGAATGTTCCATGGCCACTCTACCCCCCATTTCCCTCCATAGCACACCATCATTCCTCCAATAGCACTTAAATCACTAACAGTATAATAATCACAGCAAATTTATAGGCACACACACAGCAGTAACCCAGAACAGGATAAATATTTGATAATACGTAGTAGATGGTTCGTTATATTATGCATTTGAGTAAACTGAGGGAACAGCATAACAATAAGATATAGCATATGATAAATCATGAACTGAAGTAATTGGATACATTAAACATTATGAATTGAACATATATTATTGAATTGAACATATATCAAAAGTCATATCTAACCAAGACCCAGTGTCTTGACTTATTGTAGTAAGACCTTAACTCCATGATAACCCTTCAGTTGAGAGACATGACATTCTCTCTTTGCCTGGGGCTATCTCAAGTAATACAGTTACAGGAGAAACATATTTCTTAAGGGTGAAAGGTCCTTCCCAAGTAGGCATCAATTTAGCCATTTGTTTATCTGCCTTTGAACTAATGGGATGATTTTTGCTCAGCACTAAATCCCCAGGTGCAAAGGTTACTTGAGAGTGGAGTTTATCAAAAGCTTCTCTCTGTTTAGCTTTCGCCTTGTTCAAATTGGAAATGACCTGACGCAAACAGGACTTCGTCTGCTCCTCACTGACATTATCACAAAAAATCTCACTTGGGGTAGACCAGTGATTTGTCAGTGGATGAGACAGTAGTAGTAGTAGTATTTGGGTGATTAGGGTGCTTCGACGACTGAGGTCATTCGCACCACGTCAGCCTAACATCACCAAGTCGTGTTTTTTAAATAAAAAATTAAATATATAAATAAATAAATAGATAAAAGCGACGCAGCTCTCATTAAAATGGGCGTAAGATAAAACACCACATAATCGTTGGTCACAAACAGTTAAAAAGCCCAGACTCTTTTAAAAATAACATTATCCGACTGACACAATTAGGATCGTCTCCTAGGACGTGTCCTAGGTCTCCCCTGATGTTCAGCCGGATGCGCAGAGCACGGTATCTATCACACACCGTCAGAAGGTGTCTCACAGTTAAGGGAGAGTCGCAATCCTCACAGTAGGGATGGATCTTCTCTTCGGTGAAGAGGTAGGAGTGAGTGAGGGCACAGTGCCCTATCCTCAACCGTGTGATTGCGACCTCTTCCCTGCGAGTCCTCCCGACTGATGTGGGCCACACTGATACTACCGGCTTTATGGTGCGCAACTTATTCTGTGTCAGGGAATGCCAGGTTTCCTTCCACTGTCCAAAGGCTACGTTTCTCAGCGTAGCCTTCAAGTCTTGGTACGGTACCAACACTGACGAAATGTGTTCGTCTTGAAGAGCCTTCTTTGCTGCCGAGTCGGCCATCTCGTTACCGGCTATTCCCACGTGTCCAGGTACCCACAGAAAACGGATAGCGATTCCCTTCATAGAAAGGAATAAAAGATGGCTCTGAATCTCCTGGACAAGTGGGTGCATCGGGGAATAGCCGGAAATGGCCTGCAGCGCACTCATAGAGTCACTACAGACCATGAGTGCGCCACAATTGCCCCTAATACCACCAAGAGCCATCTTTATGGCGAAAAGCTCCGCCGTGTAGATGCTGCACAGCGGGCTTAGCTTCGCCCCGATGACTCCATGGTGGGACGAGACCACCGCGCATGCGCATGCCGACTCGGATTTCGAACCATCCGTAAACACGGGAGTGAAATCGGAGTGGCGGCACAGCTCTTCCCTAAAAAGTTGTTGGTAATCCATAGGGGTCGTGGAACCTTTCTGGCCAGTTCGTAGGGTAAAACTACACTTCGGAAAGGGCACTCGCCATGGTGGGTGACCGGAATATCCATGGCCGTACACTTCTGGAAGTCTCACATCTGTTCCTTCCATAAGATTTTTAAAACGGACGCTCAGGGGTCTGGTGGCCCTTGTCCGCCTGTTAAAAATGTTTAAAAACCTGGGATTAAAAATTACATTGAAACACGGATGAGTCCTCATAGATAAAATTTTTGCCACGTAGTTAGCCATTAGGATGTTCCTCCGGGTATCCAGCGGGGGCTCTCCGGCATCCGAGTATACGCTTAGGACGGGAGACGTCCTGAACGCTCCGGTCGCCAAACGTAGCCCCGCGTTGTGAACCGTTGCCAGCGATTTCAGGTAGCTTGTGCGGCCCGAGGAGTAGACGAAACATCCATAGTCCAACTTGGAACGCACCATTGCCCTGTAAAATGAAAGCATGGTGGTCCTGTCGGCGCCCCATGTAGTGTGCGATAAAACACGTAAAATATTTAAAACGTTAAAACATTTTTCTTTAAGAGTTCGGATGTGTTCCTTCCAATTAAGCTTGGAATCGAACACCATCCCGAGAAAACGAACCGAATCAGCGTATGGTAAAACCCTACCACCGAGACGCAACTAGGGTGGTAAGTGGTTGCCCCTGCAACGATGAAAATGTACGCATTTTGTCTTTTCCGCTGAGAAGCGGAAGCCGTTCTTTTGGGACCAGCCGTCCAGTTCATTAAGACAGAGTTGTATCTGTCTGGACGCGGTAACTAGTTCGGATGACCGGCAGAGAATAGCCAGGTCATCCACAAAAAGTGAGCCCATGACAGGTCCCGTGATGCAGTCGATAGCGTCATTGATCGCAATAGCGAACAATGTCACACTAAGGACTGATCCTTGTGGCACTCCATTTTCCTGCATATAGGGTTCGGAAAGGTGTTTACCTACTCTGATTCTAAAAACTCGGTCCGATAAAAAATTTTTAATAAAAATGGGAAGATTTCCCCTAAAACCCCAACCATGCAACGTGATTAAAATCTTCTGACGCCAGACCCTGTCATATGCCTTCTCCAGGTCAAAGAAGACCGCGATGACGTGCTGGCGCAGAAGAAAGGCCTCCTGGATGAAATTGTCGCTCCGAACGAGGTGATCGATGGTTGAACGACCTCGCCGGAAACCACACTGGATATTCGAAAGAAGGTTGCGCCGCTCTAACCACCAAACGAGCCGACGGTTTACCATCCTTTCCATTACCTAGCACAGACAGCTGGTAAGGGAGATGGGCCTGTAGTTACTCGGGTCCGCTCTGTCCTTTCCCTGTTTAGGGATCGGAACCACCACAGATTCCCTCCAGGAAGATGGGAAGCTGCCCTCGAACCATAACTGGTTGAAGGTGCTCAGGATCTCCATCAACGCTTCCCCCGAAAGATTTCGAAGGAAGGCGTTGTGGATTCCGTCCAGTCCCGGAGAGGTGTCCTTGGAATCCGCGATGGCTGACCGAAGTTCCCACAGCGAGAACGGGTCATTGTACTCCGCGATTGCGGACGTCTCAGCAAAGCAAAGAGGAGTTCTCTGGAAGCGTTCCTTGATGGCCAAGAACGCTTCTGAGTAACTCCTGTCACTGCTTATATTGGCTAGTGATTCGCCAAAGGCCTCGGCTACGTCGCGAGGGGAGCTCACGATTTGGCCATTTATTTTCAAGCAAGAGACGCCGTACTCCCTGCGGGAGCCCGAGATGCATCTCACCTTATTCCACGCCTGTGCAAGTGGTGTCCTGTGGTTAATGCTATTGACGAATTCCATCCAGGAGACCCTTTTTGCCTCCTTCACGACTCGTCGGGCTTTCGCTCGCAGTCGACGGAAGGACGAAATGTTCGTTGCGGTTGGGTACTTTTTAAAAATACGAAGGGCACGTTTTCGAAGACGAATTGCCTCGGCGCACTCCTTGTTCCACCAAGGAACCGCTGGCCGTGGGACATTACCCGATGACCGAGGGACGCTGCAATTCGCTGCTTCGATCAAGCACCTTGTTAAAACCTCCACATTGTGTGTGGCATCACAACTACAATTGTGTTTAAAATTAAAAACGTCTCTAAAATTCTGCCAGTCCGCTTTACGGACAATCCAATTGCCCGGTCGGATAAAATCAGTGTTAAAACTTCCTTCAGGATTTATTAAAATGGGGAAGTGATCACTGCCACAAAGATCTGTGTGCACGGTCAAATTAAACTTGTTAAAAAGACTGCTCGTTGCCATAGCTAAGTCTATACAGGAGATTCTCCATTAAAAACATTAAAACCTCCTTGTGTTTTGGCCTCTTGAGCTTCCCCACAAGGGGTCGTGGGCGTTAAAATCACCCAATAATATGAATGGCCTAGGAAACTGCTGGACAAGTCTCTCTAGGTTGCAACGAGTTACCGGTGCACCCTCCGGCATATAAACGTTGCATATCGTTATATTTTGCGGGGTAAACAAGGTTATGGCCACAGCCTGAAACGGGGTGTCAATCCGTACTCGAGAGGTGTAAAGGGCCTCCCGAACGGCAATCGCCACCCCGCCATGGGCTCTATGACCAGTAAGGTCATCTAGCCTTTCGACCTTGTATCCCCTTAAAATTCCACTGTCCGTCGCCTTAAAATGCGTCTCCTGTAGACATATAACAGAAGGGTTAAAATCTCTGATTAAAATGGCCAGCTCCTCCTTATGCCTATAAAATCCATTACAGTTCCACTGTAAGATAGAGGTCATAAAATTTAAAAATATATAAATAAATAAATAAAAGACCTAAAAATAGTTAAAAATAACAAGAAAAAAGGAGCAGCTTAAGTCCTAAGCTAAGCTAAGGAATGATCAGCGCTTGAGGCGCTGCTTCCTTCCCTTTTTTCTAATTATTTCGATTTCTGTATCCGAGATACAGAAATCTTCCTCCATGGCTTCCTGTGGAGGTATTTTTTCCTTGCCTGATGGACCGGGGGATGGTGTGTTACCACGCTTTGTTTGCGTGGCCCCGGCGGTGGATTTGGTGGGGTTCTTCCTAGGAGAACCCGGACCGGTGGTTTTTGTATTTTTTGCCGGATTTGTGGCCTTAGCCGGCGTGGCCGATTTCTGTGCAGAGGCTACAGTTGTTGGACTCACATTTTCTTCCGTCTGAGTGGAAATGGTGACCTTGGATGTTCGAGGAGAAGCGACTTGGGCGAATGATTTGGAAAAAGTAGGAGCAACTTGTGCTCTGTACTTTTTCCTTGCCTCGAAGTACGGGATTTTTTCTACCGTCTTAATCTCCATTACTTTGCGCTCCTCGATCATCTTTGGGCAATCACGTGAGTACAACGGATGTGCACCCTCGCAATTGACACAAAGTGGGTCACCTGTGCATTCCGCACCCTCATGCTTCTCCAGGCCGCAGCGGGGACAGGTGGCCTTGCCCTCGCACCGTGTGGCCATGTGGCCGAATCGCTGGCACTGGAAACATCGCATGGGTGCCGGTATGAATGGCCGCACTGGCACCGATTCATATCCGACAAACACCTTGTCGGGGAGCTGATCAAGCGTGAACGTGAGAACAACATACGTCGTGTTGACTCTTTCTCCGTTGCGCTTTGTCGTGAGTCGACGAGCATCGGTGACCCCCTGAGAGGCCATCTCCCGCTTGATCTCGTCGATCTCAACATACAACAGGTCGTAGTGACTGATCACTCCCCGACAGGTGTTCAAGGTGCGGTGCACCTCCACTTTAACAGGTATTTCACCTAACTTTTCTTTAAGCAATAATTTATCGCTTTGAGCCCTCGTTGCCGTTTCGATGAGCAGTGTGCCGTCTCGAAGTTTCTTAGCAGATTTTAGTTCCCCAGGAACTGAACTAGATAAAAGTTTTCGAATAAGGAAGGGGGACACCTTCTTCAGGCTCTCCCCTTCCTTCTGGCACCTCATCACTAAATAGCGCATACTAGCGCCGGGAACATTACCTCCCCCGCCCGTTTCCGGGCGGGATCTTTTAGGTGGTGGAAGGATATCATCCGCCATGCCTAAACTTTATTCATCCCCCGAGCTCCCCACCCACCATGGAGCCACACATTCGGGACGCCGCACCGCAAACCGGTGCGGTCGCCAGGGCTACCCGAGGGGATATAGCACCCTAGAGGTGGTTGTATGTTTCGGGTTGGATCTTCGATGCACGGGCCCACCAAACCCGTACATCTCCGACCGCCTTACGCAGACCCCCACCTCCCTGGCACTCGCCACCGTAAAGCATAGGGCCACGGAAGCCGATTGACCGGGAGTGGCTAGCTCCCGGCCGCCCGTTTACACAGAATCCGGGGCCGAAGAGGGGTATTGGCCCCTGGTCCATACCGAGCATCCGACCCCCGGCTGGGAACCACAGACCTCACCCTCCAGGTTCCCCTTCTCCTCCTTACGGGTCTCCGCACACGGCAAACATGCGGGTGGATCGCAGGCCAAGTGGTGTGGCCGCGCACAGACAGTTGACCCACAAGACTGTCCGGGCTCAACCCTTGTTGGCTCTGGGTTTGTTTTCGGGGTTTCACCTCCCCGCCCTTTTAGTCGCCTCTTACGACAAGCAGGGATACTGCGGGAGTATTCTCCATCCCCCTACCCGCAGGGGTATGGCTGAGACATCTGTCTACCAAAAAAGATTTTGGCAGGAGAGTAACCAGTACTAGCATGTAATGCAGTATTGAAGGCGAAAGTTAAATGAGGAATGAAAATGTCCCAAGTAGAATGATGATTATGGCATAGAATAGAGAGGGCTGACTTTAGGTTTCTGTGCAACCTTTCAACTTGGTTAGAACAAGGGTAGTAAGCGGAGGTAAACACTTGCTTTATACCAAATTGCAGGCACATCTGCTTGACCACATGAGACTTGAAAACAGCAGCATAGTCAGAAACAAGATATTTCGGATATCCCAGTTTAGAGAATACTCTTTGAGTGAGCACTGAAACGACAGCTCCAGCCGTAGCCTTACGAGCAGCTTCCAGGACACAAAACTTGGAAAATCCATCAATTAATGACAAAACATACTGATGCTTGTTCTTTGTGGAGGGAAGAGGACCAACAAAATCTATAAAGTTTCCCAAATGTCATTAGGTGGTTTGGAAGATAACATGCCAGGGGGAGAATTATTTCTTGGTTTGCAAGTCTGACACATGTGGCACTGCCTGACCATGTCAAAAATTTCCACCCTCATTTTCTTCCACCAATAATCTCTGCTTATTTTATCATAAGTCATAACCATCCCCAGATGACCACCCAGGCTAGCACAGTGAAAATACTGGAATAAAATAAGCCTTAGAACAGCAAGCAAGACTACTTTCCCCTTTTTTGTTTGAGAATTACCAAAGCACAGGAGCTGACCCTTGACAAAATAATTTGGACATGATAATGGATCCTTTTCTAATTTCAAGATTTCCCTCAAAAGACAATCTGATTTCTGGTGATCACGAATATTCACAAAAGACAGTGGAATATTATGCAATACACAGGCAATTGGAGACGAAGGCTCCTCAGTCACCTTAACTATTGGAGTGCACTCATCATTAGAATGAGACTGTACAGGAATAACGCGAGACAGGCAATCAGCAACCGAATTAGTAGAACCACGGACATGATGAATGGTAAATATATAGGAAGAAAGTTTAAGTACCATTCGGCCAAGTTTTCCCAACTGTTTCGGATGCGAGAATAACCAAGATAAATCACCATTATCTGTATACAAATGAAACGGCTTTACTTGGAGATACACACTAAATTTGTCAACTCCCCAACAAATGGCCATGCATTCTAACTCATAGGTTGAAAACTTCCTTTCGTGATCAAGCTAGGCTTTACTGGCGTACGCCACCGGAGTAAAATGTCCATTCACCATGTGATTTAGCTCAGCGGCCAAGGCAACGTTACTTGCGTCAACGAACAAATGGAATTCGTCGTCGAAACGAGGGAAAGAAAGCACAGGCAGATTCATTAAGGCTTGTTTCAACTGACTAAAGGCTTGAGTCTCCGCCGTTGACCAATAAAAGGGAACATTCTTACGTTGCAAACGATTTAAAGGAATAGAAACTTCGAAATACTTTGGAATAAACTTGGAGTAAAACCCACACATGCCAAAAATCTCGCAACCTCCTTAAGATTCTTTGGAACAGGAAAATCTTTGATCGGCTTAATTCTGTCCGGATCAACCTGGAGTGTACCATCCTTGATTAAATGGCCCAAGAATGTAAGAGGGGCAGTACCCAGCTTCACCTTTTCTTCACTAACGGTGAGACCTGCCGCTCGTAGCCTCGAAAGGACGGCTCTCACATGATTGACATGTTCACTGGAAGTTTTAGAATAAATACAAAAATCATCAATATACGGGTACACACAGGAATATTTCAAATCTCCTAACACTTCGTTAATCAGCCTTGTGAAGACCTGGGGAGAGTTAGCAAAACCAAAAGGCAGTCTGGTGTATTGGAACAATCCAAACGGCGTAACAAATGCCGTATATTTCTTAGATTCCTCGGTTAAAGTAATTTGATGGAAAGCAAAATTTAGATCAAGGATAGTAAAATATTTGGAACTAGACAAATATTGAAAAGCATGCTCCACCGATGGTGTGGGATAACCGTCAATCTTCACTTGCTTATTTAACTTTCTATAATTTACCACTAATGTGTCCGTTCCATCTTTCTTAGGAATTAGAAATGCAGGAGAAGACCAGTTTGAGATGGAAACTTCTACAATACCTTTGTCGAGCAGGGACTGAATGTGTTTCTTCATCAGCTGAGTTTTAGGAGGAAAGAGAGAATATGGATGACTTCGAATTGGTGTAGAATTAATTAACTCAATTTCGTAAGTCATCAAAGATGTCACTCCTAATTCACGGGTGAGAACATCAGGATATTGCGATAACAATCGCTTTAACTCACTTAACAAGTCATCAGGAGGTTGAACTGATTCTTTGGACACCAAAGGCCCGGCATAATCTGTCAAACCACCTGTTCTTTTCAAACAAGGAACAAGACATGACTTTCTTGTCGGTTTTCCTTTGGAGCACCCTAATTTAATAATACACTTGACGTATTGTGTGTGTGGCCTCTAAATTAATTTTCCCTAAATAGTTTTTTCTAACGCGTTTCGCTTAACCTGGGCCCTGGACCTAATTGATCCTCTCATCTCACGTAGTATCCACTGCAATTATTATTTCTTTTCCTCACCTTTTGCTGTGTATTAGAGGTAGTTGTACTGGTGAGAGGTCAATTTCTTTAAAACTGAAATGGCTATTTTGAGGGGAACAGTCATTTTCAGTCAAATTTTCATTCACTGTGTCAATGGTGTAACAGTACAATCCCAAAAGATTGTACGACAAAATGTAATTAGTTTTAAGTATATTGTTTATTAATGGTGCCTTGAGATGCAATACTACATGATGATTATTAACTTGCTACAGCAGTCTTAACTTGGAGTGACCAATTATTATCTCAAACCCACCCGTCTCCTTTGATATTGTTAATAGATTTGATATTGTTAATAGATTTGATATTGTTAATAGATTTGATATTGTTAATAGATGATAATGTTAAGTACCTATTTCAATAATGACACCTTACTTTTGAATTTTCATTAAAATACCTATACTTTCAATGATATTTAGTCAAAGCTATGAATTTTGTTATGTTAGTACTTTGAATAATAATTTCTGCAGAGGGTAATTACTTGCTACAATCCTTTCTTGAGTATTCATTAATTGTCTCTCACTTACTTAAGTAAGCATTGAACAACTGGTAATTTGTTGACTTTGGCGGAAAGCTTTATTGTCCTATGGAAGTTGGACCTTAGTTTTGTTTGCTGTCTGCATTATTCTGCAGGGTATAGGTTTGGTATTTTCCTTCATGTTGCATTTCACTTGTGTCAAATGTTGGCCTTCAGGTTATTTAGTTCAGTGCAGTTCATTTATTTCCTCTTTGGTAAAGAGGAAATAAATCGGGGGCTATGCTAAAAAAATGCTACAGAGGAAAGACTCGAATTGTAGTTAAATTCAAGTTAGTCTTGTCATCTGACATCCTACATCATACATATTAGTGGCGAGCTCATAATCGTTCGATGCTCACTTAAGGAGTGTATTATACTAATGTGTGATACAATGCGAATACTATAACACATTCATATCGTGCTTATATATATATTGTGACATACCGGTTGTATGTCATTTTTTAGTTTATGTTCCCCTTTACGTGTTTGGCGCGAGTTTGTGGAGAGACGGCTCACGCCCTATGTTTGAATTTACCGCTGATGTATTTTTGAGGAGCAGATGTTTCTGTTATGTATGAAGAAAAGGTGGCGTTGGTGGTCGGCATTAAACCACATAAATACCGCGCACGAGATGTGTGCGAGAGCATTCTTTCTGGAAGCTTTCTTGCTGGCAGCATTTTGCTGGGGTCATTCTTTTGTGGGGACCTGTGAGTGTGGAGAACTGCCTTGAAGGCAGATTGGTGGCGAGAGGCGGTGATTGAACCTGGAGTCGGAGCGCTACGAGACGTGAAGAAGGAGGGCGCGATCAAGGCGGAGCCGTCCGAAAAAACGTCGTGGAAGCCCTGCTGAGGCGTACGTCGGCACCAAACAGAGGAAACGAGTATCCCTGCCGGGTGTCGACCTACACTACGACCCACCCGTGGAAGCGACATCGGGCCGTTCCAGATACGCTGCTGATCCTAAGTTTAAGTATTCACGGGCACGTGCCCACTCCCATCAGCATCTCAATAGACATTGAGTGTTGCCATCTCTCCCACCCACTGGATTCGTCCAATTGTCTCCATCAAAATGGTGTAGTGATTTTTGATTCATAGTGATTACGAAAATCGTCACCTGGTGTCGAGCAGGGCGTTGTGCATCAACTTCTCCATACGA
Organism: Ceriagrion tenellum; assembly: GCA_963169105.1. Taxonomy (NCBI): domain Eukaryota; kingdom Metazoa; phylum Arthropoda; class Insecta; order Odonata; family Coenagrionidae; genus Ceriagrion; species Ceriagrion tenellum. The sequence goes on along the minus strand of OY720636.1, from coordinate 55,081,215 downwards.
AAATTCACTGGTCAAATCCCTCCACAATCGAATCCACTACCCTTAGCATAGAAAGTTTGCTCATTTATCATTTGTTGTGCGGAGCATAGACTCCCGGTCGTATAGCAAATCTCCCGTCGATAGCAATGAGCCTTCATTTCACTTGTAAGACGTGGAGCATGTAGATATTGTACATAAAGAAGTAATTGATCATTGTTCCTCCTTTTGTAGGAAGGTTGTCCTTCCGTGCTGTCTTTGCTAACTCATTGATGTTTCACGATTCATCAAACCATTCATCCGTCATTAGTGAGTAAGAGGGTAATTTTCATGGATATTGTGTGTGTGAACGAATATTTTACTGTTGTGAATAAATGACCATGTCGTTCAATCGGATTTCTTAGTCGTCTCTTCCCAACGCGTGACCCTTTTGTTTTTTATTCTTATTCTCTTGTGTAACCATCGCCGCGAACGCGATTTCGGAAAGGCCCCCCTTTAGAGATACCTTCTCGTTTGTCTACCTACTGGTAGCTCGGCCGCGGTTTTGCGAGGCACCCCGGTCACTCTCATTGTAGTGCGTCACTTCTACCTCGCCTCTGTATGTTTGGCACTTCGCCAGGATAGCCGCGGGGAGGGAAGTGGGGGGTTAGATCCCGGTCGTAAGTTCTTGACGGCGCATTTGAAGCGACGAGTCAAACTCGAGTCGGCCTCACCGCGCACCATTAAGATAATTGGCGCCCAACGTGGGGCTCGAACGCGACCACTCGGTCGGCTTCGCCGCGTACCGTCACAATATGTACCATGATATCGCATCGCACTTAGCGCATCTAAGCCTTATTCCTAGTCTAAGACTACTAGTTGGGAAAGGGCCACACATTTTTATCGCCATGGTTTTTTTTACACATTTATTACTTTTCAGGCCCTTAAAAAAGAAAAAAATGTCATTACTATTGTTTTTTGGTCTTGTAACAAAAAAATCTCGATTAGATGAGAATAACAAGACTTCAAATCCTCAGATAATTGTGCAGCCTTCGACAACCTCCGGAGTTTTGTCTGTAGATGATAGCAGTGCTAAAGAATTTCAACTTCCTATTCTTCCTGAAGACTTTCATGAATCATACTACTCTTATTATAAATCCAAGTTATCCATGCAATGATGTACTGCTTGCAAAGAATTACATAAATGAGGGTCCATTTCAACCTATTTTGAATTTCCAGGAAAAGAGGGGCGTAAATTTCGGTCAGAGTGGTTTAAAGTGTACCACTGGCTAGAGTACAGCCCTTTTAAGTTAAGTAAATCTCATTTTCAATTGAGATATTTTCTTCCACCACAAGCATATATATTCTCAAATGTGTATATCTTTCTAATTTTCAGTCAATTTTATCATATGGCGTTATATTTTGGGGTAACTCAGGCCTCAGCCAAAAGTATTGAAAATACAAAAGAAGGCCTTAAAGGCCATGTTAAACTTACCCTTCAATGAGTCTTGCAGGCCTCATATTAAAACTTTAAAAATAATTCCTCTTGCATCTCTATAAGTATATAATATTATTGTTTGTAAAAAAATCTGAACATGTATGAACAAAATTGTGATATACATCAACATTACACACGTTCAAAAATGAACATTCATATGCAACAAAGATACTTAAATTAGTCAGTGATGGACCTGGGCAAGGGCCTAGCCTCATTGAAACACCAGTTCCCGTAAGATCACTGAATATAAGCAATATTGGGCCCAGACGAGGGTTGGACGGGTGACCATTCATACCTTCACCGTGGTGCTCTTGTCCCCTGCCTACAGGTGGCAGGCAGGTTAAACATGGGGTTGGCACAATGGACCACTCAAGGTCTAGGTGCCCGAGCTCCTGTCGAAGGCTCCTCCAACTAATAATCTAAGTGATGGACCTTATCACCAGCTAGCTATACTTTTTAACCTACTTCCACAAAAATTAAGAAGATTATTTATATTTAAATTTAAGAATAATTTAAAATCATTTTTATTGGCAAAACCTTTGTATACAGTGGCTGAGTTCAGTGAATTATGCAGAGTCCAGTAAAATTTAACAGTTGAAAAGATTTTATCACAAATATACTATAGAGTTGTGAGATTCTTAAGTAAATCGTTTTATGTAATATTGAGACAATGTTATTATAATAAATTATACTACACTTGTGTATTTCATGTATTGTATTTTTTGTACTGACCTGTTTAATGTCTTGGTAAGACCACCGGAATGAATAAATTAATGGTTACAGTTACTTTAGTAACATTCCACTCCGAGTCCTCGGCAAGCATCGGGTTTCATTGCCGTCATAATGGCTGAGGACTCCAGGGGGTTGGGCAGTTATCGCAGCCACGTCCGAAGCCCATCGGATTGGTGGCTACGCTGCGGTGGGGTCGTGCGTACGGATTAGACGGAGGGACCCAAGTATAACGACCTGATTTGTGTGTCCGCGTATTTAACGAAAAGCTACGGAAATTATCGAACCTTATTCGTTGTGGCATTTTGTTTGGAGAAGTAATATATTTACTTTACGTAATAGAATTCCAAAAGCGCGGTCTCCAACAGGCACACATGGCTTTCAGAGTAGCAGGCGGAGGTCCATCCCAGTCCGCTGAAATAGATTCGTTTGTGAGGGCCACCATTCCCAACAGAGACGAGGCAAATGGCAGATTGCAGAAGTTGGTTCTGCAAACATAGTGCACGGACCATGTGGCATCGGGCACATGAGGGCGCCGTGCATGGGTAAGGAGAGCGGGAATGCACCAAATTCTTTCCTAAGGCAGCGACCGCAGTGGCACATGCAGATCATTGCGGGTTTGTTCTTTATCGCAGACCTTGCACCGACACAGTGACGTTAAACAACGGGCGAGTTATCTCAGATGAGTGGATAGTACCGTGCAACCCCACGGTTCTCCTCCTATTAGAAAGCCACTGCAACTTGGAAATAGTCACTCACCAAAGGGTAGTAAAATATTTGTTCAAATATATCAACAAGGATCCCGACCATGCGCGAGTTGCGATTGTACCGGACAATTCCACTATGACTGACGAAATAGAAAATTACGCTAACCTCAGATACATCAGTGAGTCCGAAGCTCAGTGGCGAATTTTGGAATATGATGTTGGCTGTCGAGAGCCAACCGTTATTACTCTCCCTGTTCACCTCCCACACCAAGATAACGTCATTTTTCGCCCGGATAACGAAAGGGAAGTTCTTGAAAAGAGTGCATCAAAGCTTTCAATTTACATGAACCGTCCTTCCAATCCCGAACTTATTGGCCTAACATACACTGACTTGTATGAAAGGTACATTTTGGACACTAAACCCAAAGCCACAGTTGAATGCACTCCATTAGGCGACGGAAAACATTTCATCTCGAAGCGACAGCGGGGTAGCTGCGTTGTCGCTTTCACTGGATTTCTCCTACCCTAGGGGAGGCATATTTTTTAAGGATGCTGCTTTCGAAATTTCCGTGTACATGTTATGAGGACCTGCGCACTGTTGACGGTGTGCAGCACGGGTCATTTCAGGAAGCTGCAAAATCCAGGGGTCTCCTCGATGAACAGAGTGAGTACAGCCAGGCACTTGAGGAAGCCGCCCACTTCAAGACGGGTCGGGGTCTCCGACACCTTTATTTTGCCCTCATAATGTTCGGGGCCCCTGTTGCCATCTTGTGGAATAGATTGAAAGACTCTCTCAGCGAGGATCATTTGGAAAGGAATGGGCAAGATTCAGACATAGCATATCGCCAGGCCTTGTGCGATATCGATAGAATGCTCCGACCTCATGGCAGATGTCTGAAGGACATGAGCCTTCCTGAAGTTGAGGACGTTACCACCGAACTAGGACGGGAGATGATTCGTTGGAGCCGCGATTCCACAACTCAATTCGCGGAAAGGTGGCACCCTGTCTTGACCCATGAGCAAATTGAGATTTCGGACGCCATTTTTGAAGCCAGAAAAACAACTAATTGTTCTCATAACGTCTCCTTTATCGATGGCCCCATTTGAACTGGAAAAACAACGCTCTTAAATCTCATTACTGCCAAATTACGTTCTGAGGATTCAATTGTTTTGTTTACTGCAACAACTGGGATAGCTGCTCTCAACCACGATGGAGGTATAACAGCTCACTCCATGTTTCAGCTTCCCCTTGATGTAAGTGACCCTTTTGTTCCTTGCGGCATTACCTGCGGGAGCCAGAGGGCTGAGCTAATTAGGAATACCAAGCTGATCATTTGGGACGAGGCACCAATGGCTCATAAACACACGATTGAAATTCTTGACCGGTCTCTACAGGACAATAGCCAGATCCGCAAGGCGTTTGGGGGGAAATTACCGGTTTTAGCGGGTGATTTTCGCCAAATTCCACCGATAATACCTAATGCCACTCCAGGAGAAATTATTGAGGCATCATTAAGGTTCTCTTATTTATGGCCTTCAATCGTAAAATTCCGATTGAGTTCGATAATGCGTTCCCGCGATGACCAGCCTTATTCAAATTTCATTTAGTCTATCGGGGAAGACAGAGTTCAGCACACTGTTCTCGGTGACACCATATACCGCTTTCTTCTGTTTCGCATGTCAATTTCATAGAGAAAATAGTCAATTTCGTTTACCCAAATGATATTCTGATTACAGCCAATAATCTGTTGCAGCAGAGCTATTTTGTCGAGGACAAATCAAAACATATCAAACATAAACAGATCCATTGAGAACATGCTGCCTGGAGAAAATATTAATTTCTACAGTGCTGATTACACCCCATCATGCGACGGAGTAGACAATAATTCTCACATACATACTGACATTCTAAATACAATTACTCACACAGGTGTTCCTGACCACATTCTCTCGTAGTAGTAGTAGAATTATTATTTAAGGGTGCGTCGACTACTGCGGTCATTTCGCACCACTCTCGTCCATAGGTAACACCAGGTTTGTGTAATTGAAGCTAAATCGCTTTAGAACTAGTGTGAGATAAAATTTACATAACCTTGTATAATACGCATATACATATAAAAAATTTATAATTTATTAAAAACGTTGATTTCTTTTGAAAACGCAAGTACTCGGGTGAGGCAATCGGGAGAGTCACCTAGGATGTGTCCTAAGGTACCGTTGACCTTGTGTTTATCTCGAGAAGACCGGTATTTATCACACTCCGTCAGGATGTGTCGCACACTCAGAGGGGAGTCGCACTCATCACACCAAGGTTGTCTCTTCTCTTCTGTGAAGAGGTATGAGTGGGTCAGGGCAGAGTGCCCTATCCTCAGGCGTGTGACTGCGACTTCTTCCCTACGAGTATTCCTGACGAAAGAGGGCCACACTGATACTACCGGTTACACAGTCCGGAGCTTGATGTTATTACTCCCATGCCACGATTCTTGCCATGTCTAAAATAACGCTTCGAAACATAGCCTTTAGGTCCTCCGCAGTAACCATGTTCCATATAATTTCTGGCATCTGTAATGCTTCCTTTGCAGCCTTGTCTGCGCGTTCATTACCAGCTATTCCCATATCTCCAGGTACCCACATAAAGGAGATTTTAATTCCCTTGTTGGTGAGGGAGTGAAGAGCGCATTGTACATCCTGGACGAGAGGGTGGAGTGGGTAATAGGCTGAAATGGACTTCACAGCGCTTAGAGAGTCTGTAGAGATAAGGAAAGTGCCAGAATTGCATTTTATATTTCCTAAGGCCGTCTTAATTGCGAGTAATTCTGCATTGTATATGCTGCACCACGGATGGAGCCTCGCCTTTATGACTTTGTGATGCGCAGAGGACACTGCACAAGCACATGCCGAGCCGGACTTCGATCCATCCGTATACACGGGGATGAAGTCCGGGTGGTTATCCAGGAATTCATAAAATAGGCTCAGGTATTCCTGGGACGTTAGAGAAGATTTATGGTGCTTGTGCAGTTCAGTGTGGCACTCTGGTCGTGGTATGGACCATGGTGGGTATTTTGAATACCCAACAGGATACACCTCCGGCAGAGATATGTCAATACTGTCCGTAAAATCTTTTAGTCGAATACTTAGTGGCCTGGTAGCCCTCGTCCTTCTGTTAAAAATATCTAAAAACCTAGGTTTAAAAACGATATTAAAACATGGGTGTTTTGTCATTGACAAAATTTTCGACGCATAGCTTCATGCCAGCATTAATCTGCGAGTAGCCAACGGCGGCTACCCTGCGTCCACATACAGGTTGTGGATAGGAGAGGTCCTAAAAGCGCCAGTGGCTAGCCGTATTCCTGCGTTGTGGACCGTTGTTAACGGTCGCAGGTAAGACTCTCGTCCAGAAGAGTAAACGAAACACCCGCAGTCTATTTTAGACCGAATCAGAGAACGGTATAATAAAATCGAGGTGGTGCGGTCTGCGCCCCAGGTTGTGTTGCTTAAAATACGTAAAATATTTAGACCACGGCGACATTTCTGGGCCAGATTGCGAATATGTTCCTGCCATGTCAGTCTCCGGTCTAAAGTCATCCCCAGAAATCGAACGGATTCCAGGAAAGGAAGGTTACTTCTTCCTAAGCGAAACGGCGGAGCTATATGGATACCTCTTAATCTGTGAAAGTGCACACACACAGTTTTCTCAATAGAGAAACGAAGCCTATTTCTCTTTGCCCAGTCATTGAGTTTTGTGACAGTTAGCTGAGTTTTTCTTGAAACGCTGGCTAATGTGGACGACCTACAGAAGATTGCAAGGTCGTCTACGAATAGGGATCCCATTACCGGAGTTTTAATTCAGTCAGCTATGTCATTAATGGCAATTGCAAATAACGTGACGCTTAGAACAGAACCTTGGGGAACGCCGTTTTCCTGGTAGTAAAACTGTGAGAGGCTCTTACCTACTCTCACTCTAAAACCGCGGTTTGATAAAAAGTTTCGTATAAAAATGGGTAGATTACCCCTAAAGCCCCAACTGTGCATTCTTTGTAGAATTTTCCTGCGCCAAAGCATGTCGTACGTCTTCTCCAAATCAAAGAAGACTCCAATGCAGTGTTGGCGCAGAAGAAAGGCCTCCTGGATAAAATTGTCAGTCCGTACGAGATGATCTATTGTACATCTACCCCGGCGGAAACCACATTGAATGCTGGAGAGAAGGTCTCGCCGCTCTAACCACCAAACAAGCCGACGATTAACCATTCTCTCCATAACCTTACACAGGCAACTTGTGAGTGAAATGGGCCTATAATTCCTCGGGTCATTCTTGTCCTTCCCCTGTTTCGGAATCGGAACCACGACAGACTCCCGCCAGGACTGTGGGAAACTACCCTCAAACCAAATTTGGTTGAGGGTGTGAAGGATTTCCGCCAATGCACTCTTTGGCAAATTCTTTAGAAATACATTGTGGACATTGTCCATCCCTGGAGACGAATTCCGAGAGTCCGCAATGGCCGAGGCTAGTTCCCACAGCGAAAAGCTTTTGTTGTCATCAGCAATGCCGTGCGTTTCTCGGAACGACAGAATAATGCTTCAGAGCGTTGTTTCATATCTCTGAAGTCGGCATTGTAGTTGGCGTCTCTGCTGATTTTGGCGAATGTGCGGCCGAAAATCTCGCACATAGCCGAGGGAGAAGTAATCACTCGGTCATCGACTTTTAGTCCGGAAACGCCGCATAGCTGATTGGAGCCCGAGATGCTTCGGACCTTCCGCCATACCTGTGCAACGGGAGTCCTGTGGTTTACACCGGAAATGAATTCCATCCAGGAGGACTTCTTCGCCTCTTTCACAATTTGTCGGGCTTTTGCACGAAGACGTCGGAAGGCAAGATTGGTTTCCGTCGGGTACTTGTTAAAAATTCGTAGCGCTCGTTTCCGCAATTTAATTGCCCTGGCGCATTCCCCTGTCCACCACGGTACAGGAGGTCGACGGACGATGCCCGTAGACCGTGAAACGCTCATATTTGCCGCCTCCTTGATTGCGGAGGTCAGAACTTCGACGTTTTGTGTTGCGTCACGAGTTGAGTCGTATTTGAACATAAATTTTTCTTTAAAATTTGGCCAATCAGCTTTCTGAGTAAGCCATTTACCAGGGGATATAAAATACTGGTTAAAACTCCCTTCTTTAGGTATTAAAAGGGGAAAATGATCACTCCCACAGAGATCTGTATGAACGGACAGGTTTAGTAGTAGTAGTAGTAGAATTATTTTTAAGGGTGCGTCGACTACTGCGGTCATTTCGCACCACTCTCGTCCATAGGTAATACCAGGTTAGTGTGATTAAAGCGAAATCGCTTTTGTACTGTTGTGAGATAAAATTGACCTAGCTTTGTATAAAACGCGTATACATGTAAAAAATTTATAATTTATTAAAAACGTTGATTTCTTTTAAAAAAGCAATTACTCGGGTGAGGCAATCGGGTGAGTCACCTAGGATGTGTCCTAAGGTACCGTTGACCTTGTGTTTTCCTCGAGAAGACCGGTATTTATCACACTCCGTCAGGATGTGTCGCACACTCAGAGGGGAGTCGCACTCATCACACCAAGGTTGTGTCTTCTCTTCTGTGAAGAGGTATGAGTGGGTCAGGGCAGTGTGCCCTATCCTCAGGCGTGTGACTGCGACTTCTTCCCTCCGAGTATTCCTGACGGAAGAGGGCCACACTGATACTACCGGTTTCACAGTCCGGAGCTTGTTGCTATTAATCCCATGCCACGATTCTTGCCATTTGCCCAAAATAACGCGTCGAAACATAGCCTTCAGGTCCTCCGCAGTCACCGTGTTCCACATAATTTCTGGCATCTGTAATGCTTCCTTTGCAGCCTTGTCTGCGCGTTCATTACCAGCTATTCCCACATGTCCAGGTACCCACATAAAGGAGATTTTAATTCCCTTGTTGGTGAGGGAGTGAAGAGCGCATTGTACATCCTGGACGTGAGGGTGGAGTGGGTAATAGGCTGAAATGGACTTCACAGCGCTTAGAGAGTCTGTACAGATAAGGAAAGTGCCAGAATTGCCTTTTATATTTCCTAAGGCCGTCTTAATTGCGAGTAATTCTGCATTGTATATGCTGCACCACGGATGGAGCCTCGCCTTTATGACTTTGTGATGCGCAGAGGACACTGCACAAGCACATGCCGAGCCGGACTTCGATCCATCCGTATACACGGGGATAAAGTCCGGGTGGTTATCCAGGAATTCATAAAATAGGCTCTGGTACTCCTGGGACGTTAGAGAAGATTTCTGGTGCTTGTGCAGTTCAGTGTGGCACTCTGGTCGTGGTATGGACCATGGTGGGTATTTTGTATACCCAACAGGATACACCTCCGGCAGAGATATGTCAATACTGTCTATAAAATCTTTAAGCCGAAAACTTAGCGGCCTGGTAGCCCTCGTCCTTCTGTTAAAAATATCTAAAAACCTAGGTTTAAAAACGATATTAAAACATGGGTGCTTTGTCATTGATAAAATTTTCGACGCATAGCTACATGCCAGCATTAGCCTGCGAGTAGCCAGCGGCGGCTCCCCTGCGTCCACATACAGGCTGTGGATAGGAGAGGTCCTAAAAGCGCCAGTGGCTAGCCGTATTCCTGCGTTGTGGACCGTTGTTAACGGTCGCAGGTAAGACTCTCGTCCAGAAGAGTAAACGAAACACCCGTAGTCTATTTTAGACCGAATCAGAGAACGGTATAATAAAATCGAGGTGGTGCGGTCTGCGCCCCATGATGTGTTGCTTAAAATACGTAAAATATTTAGACCGCGGCGACATTTCTGGGCCAGATTGCGAATATGTTCCTGCCATGTCAGTCTCCGGTCTAAAGTCATCCCCAGAAATCGAACGGATTCCACGAAAGGAAGGTTACTTCTTCCTAAGCGTAACGGCGGAGCTATATGGATACCCCTAAATCTGTGAAAGTGCACACACACAGTTTTCTCAATAGAGAAACGAAGCCCATTTCTCTTTGCCCAGTCATTGAGTTTCGTGACAGTTAGCTGAGTCTTCCTTGAGACGCTGGCTAATGTGGACGACCTGCAGAAGATTGCAAGGTCGTCTACGAATAGGGATCCCATTACCGGAGTTTTAATGCACTCCGCTATGTCATTAATGGCAATGGCAAATAACGTGACGCTTAGAACAGAACCTTGGGGAACGCCGTTTTCCTGGTAGTAAAACTGTGAGAGGCTTTTACCTACTCTCACTCTAAAACCGCGGTTTGATAAAAAGTTTCGTATAAAAATGGGTAGATTACCCCTAAAGCCCCAACTGTGCATTGTTTGTAGAATTTTCCTGCGCCAAAGCATGTCGTAAGCCTTCTCCAAATCAAAGAAGACTCCAATGCAGTGTTGGCGCAGAAGAAAGGCCTCCTGGATAAAATTATCAGTCCGTACGAGATGATCTATTGTACATCTTCCCCGGCGGAAACCACATTGAATGCTGGAGAGAAGGTTTCGCCGCTCTAACCACCAAACAAGCCGGCGATTAACCATTCTCTCCATAACCTTACACAGGCAGCTTGTGAGGGAAATGGGCCTATAATTCCTCGGGTCATTCTTGTCCTTCCCCTGTTTTGGAATCGGAACCACGACAGACTCCCGCCAGGACTGTGGGAAACTACCCTCAAACCAAATTTGGTTGAGGGTGTGAAGGATTTCCGCCATTGCACCCTTTGGCAAATTCTTTAGAAATATATTGTGGACATTGTCTATCCCTGGAGACGAATTCCGAGAGTCCGCAATGGCCGAGGCTAGTTCCCATAGCGAAAAGCTTTTGTTATAATCAGCAATGCCGTGCGTTTCTCGGAACGACAGAGATAATGCTTCAGAGCGTTGTTTCATATCTCTGAAGTCGGCATTGTAGTTGGCGTCGCTGCTGATTTCGGCGAATGTGCGGCCGAAAATCTCGCACATATCCGAGGGAGAAGTGATCACTCGGTCATCGATATTTAGTCCGGAAACGCCGCATTGCTGATTGGAGCCCGAGATGCTTCGGACCTTCCGCCATACCTGTGCAACGGGAGTCCTGTGGTTTACACCGGAAATGAATTCCATCCAGGAGGACTTCTTCGCCTCTTTCACAATTTGTCGGGCTTTTGCACGAAGATGTCGAAAAGAGGCAAGATTGGTTTCCGTCGGGTACTTGTTGAATATTCGTAGCGCTCGTTTCCGCAATTTAATTGCCTTAGCGCATTCCTCTGTCCACCACGGCACAGGAGGTCGACGGACGATGCCCGTAGACCGTGGAACGCTCATATTTGCCGCCTCTATGATTGCGGAGGTCAGAACTTCGACGTTTTGTGTTGCGTCACGAGTTGAGTCAAATTTGAACATAAAATTTTCTTTAAAATTTGGCCAATCAGCTTTCTGAGTAAGCCATTTACCAGGGGATATAAAATGCTGGTTAAAATTTCCTTCTTTACGTATTAAAAGGGGAAAATGATCACTCCCACAGAGATCTGTATGAACGGACAGGTTAAGTTTCGTGTAAAGACTGCTTGAACAAATGGCAAGATCAATGGAGGAAAATTCTCCATTAAAACTGTTAAAACGAGTTTTCTCACCGTTATTAAGTAAAAGGAGGTTAAAATCTTGGATAAAATTTGATAAAATCCGTCCTCTTCTATTGCTTTGCCTCCGAGAGCTACCCCACAAAGGGTCATGTGCATTAAAGTCACCTAAAATCACAAAAGGTTTGGGTAATTGATGGACAAGATCCACGAGGTTGCGTTCAGTGACAGGTGCGCACTCTGGTAAATAAACGTTACACAACGTTATGGGCTCCGGTGCGTGCACAGTTACCGCCACTGCCTGAAATGGTGAATTCAGTTGTACCCGAGAGGTGTAAAGGGCCTCTCGGATAGCAACTGCCACTCCACCCTGGGCTCGCTGGCCGCTGGTGTCGTCATATCTAAAAACATTAAAATTTCTTAAAATACCCATGTCCGTGATTTTAAAATGCGTCTCTTGGAGACAAATACAAAACGGATTAAAATCTCGGATTAAAATGTTTAACTCTTCCTTGTGACGATAAAAACCATTACAGTTCCACTGTAAAATAAAATTCATTAGAATATTAAAAATTGAGAATTTATACACAGCAGTCCGTCCGTCCGTTGGGAGAATCAGCGTCGAATACGGTTCTTTTTCCCCTTCTGTCTGGCTATCAGGATTTCTGAGTCAGACAGATTATCCTCCTCCATAGCCTCCACTGGGCATGGGGCCCGCACCTCGGTGGGGCCGGGGGAGGGTGTTTTCTCACGCCTGGTGGGCGTGGGTCCGGTGGCTTTCTTAAGGGTCTTTTTTGGAGAACCCGGGCAGTTATTTGTTTTTACCGGCTTTGTAGCCTTATCCGGCTTGGCTTGTTCCACTTTATCTGTCGCGTTCTGTTCATTTTTCTTTTCTGTTTCACTTGTTTTAACTGAATTGTTTCCGTTGTAAGTAGGCGTTTTAGCAACAACAGCGTAAGACTTAGAAAATGTAGGGGCTATAAGAGTGCGAAACTTTTTTCGAGCTTCAAAATAGGGTAACTTTTCCACTGTTTTGATCTCCATAATTTTTTTCTCCTCTTTCATTTTGGGACAATCACGAGAATACACTGGGTGTGTACCCTCGCAATTGACGCAGAAAGGTTCAGAAGTGCACGCATCACCCTCATGTTTTTCTTTGCCACAGCGCGGGCAGGTGGCCTTGCCCTCACATCTGGTGGCGATGTGGCCGAAGTGTTGGCAATTGAAACATCGCATGGGGCTCGGTATGAATGGGCGGACGGGAACCGATTCATAGCCAACAAATACCTTGTCGGGGAGTGTGTCGCGCGAGAAGGTGAGGATCACAGATGTGCTGTTAATCAGCTCGCCGTTACGCTTTATTTTCAGTCGACGACAATCAATTACACCCTGAGAGGCCATTTCTGTCTTTATCTCGTCGTCGTCGACGTAGAGCAGGTCGTAGCTGCTTATCACTCCCCGACTTGTATTTAAGGTGCGATGCACCTCCACCTTCACTGGAATGTCCTGGAGACGCGTGAAAGCAAGGAGTTTCAAACTTTGTTTGTCGTTCGCCGTTTCTATTAACAAAGTGCCATCGCGCAGCTTTTTTGCGGATCTAAGATCGCCTGTAACGGCTGCTGAGAGGACACGACGGATGAGGAAGGGAGACACCTTAGTTAGTGTCTCACCGTCCTTTGCACATCTCATAATCAAATACCGCCTACAGGCGGTACACGTTATATCTCCCCCGCCCGTTTCCGGACGGGATCTTTTGGATGGAGGAAGGTTATCCGGCTCCATGAAAATTGGTAATTCATCCCCTGGGCTCCCCACCCACCACGGAGCCACACATTCGGGACGCCACACCGCAAACCGGTGTGGTCGCCAGGGCTACCCAAGGGATATAGCACCATTGTTTAGGGGGCCTGCTTCGGGTGGGGCCTCCAGTGCATGGGCCCTCCAAACCCGTACACCTTTGGCCGCCCTACACAAACCCCCGTCACTCCAGCACTCGCCATCGAAACGTGTCGATAAGCCGATTGATCAAGACTGGCTAGATCTTGACCGCCCGTTTACAGGGAATCCAGGGCCGAAGTGGGGTGTTGACCTCCGGCCCATACCGGGCTTCCGACACCCGGCTGGGTTCCAGAGAACTCACCCACCAGGATCCCCTTCTCCCCCTTACGGGTCTCCGCACACGGCAAACATGCGGGTGGATCGCAGGCCAGCTGGTATGGCCGCACACAGACAGTGGACCCACAAAACTGTCCGGACGCATCCCTTTGCTGCCTGGGGGTTTGTTTTCGGGGTTTCACCTCCCCGCCCTTTTAGTCGCCTCTTACGACAAGCAGGGATACTGCGGGAGTATTCTCCATCCCCCTACCCGCAGGGGTAGGACAGGTTTAGTTTCGTGTAAAGACTGCTTGTACAAATGACAAGATCAATGGAGGAAAATTCTCCATTAAAACTGTTAAAACGAGTTTTCTCACTGTTATTAAGTAAAAGGAGGTTAAAATCTTGGATAAAATTTGATAAAATCCGACCTCTTCTATTGCTCTGCCTCCGAGAGCTACCCCACAAAGGGTCATGAGCATTAAAGTCACTTAAAATCACAAAAGGTTTGGGTAATTGATGGACAAGATCCACAAGGTTGCGTTCAGTGACAGGTGCGCACTCTAGTAAATAAACTTTACACAACGCTATGGGCTCCGGTGCGTGCACAGTTACCGCCACTGCCTGAAATAGTGAATTCAGTTGTACCCGAGAGGTGTAAAGGGCCTCTCGGATAGCAACTGCCACTCCACCCTGGGCTCGCTGGCCGCTTGTGTCGTCATATCTAAAAACATTAAAATTTCTTAAAATACCCATGTCCGTGATTTTAAAATGCGTCTCTTGGAGACAAATACAAAACGGATTAAAATCTCGGATTAAAATGTTTAACTCTTCCTTGCGACGATAAAAACCATTACAGTTCCACAGTAACATAAAATTCATTAGAATACGTTAAAAAGTGAGCACTTAAATACAGCAGTCCGTCCGTCCGTTGGGAGAATCAGCGTCGAATACGGTTCTTTTTCCCCTTCTGTCTGGCTATCAGGATTTCTGAGTCAGACAGATTATCCTCCTCTATAGCCTCCACTGGGCATGGAGCCCGCACCTCGGTGGGGCCGGGGGAGGGAGTTTTCTCAGGCCTTGAGGGCGTGGATCCGGTGGGTTTCTTTAGGGTCTTTTTTGGAGAACCCGGGCAGTTATTTGTTGTAGTAGTAGTAGTATTTGGTTTATAGGGTGCGTCGACAACATGGTCATTTTGCACCACTACACGTCATGTTTATAAAAAAAAAATATATATGTTACATATATTGGTATTAAAATAAAATTCTTAATATGTACTCTTAGTCAAAATTAAAATCGGTTTTACATCCTTAAAATACTGCGAAAAAGGCCAGTTTCATTTAAAAATGATAAAACGCGGTTGAGAACATCTGAGTCATCGCCTAGGATCGACTTTATGTCTCCCGCTAACTGCAGCTTGCTACGCAAGTATCGGTATTTGTCACACTCCGTCAGGATATGCCGAACGCTGAGAGGGCAGTCGCAGTCATCACAGCGAGGTGGTCGTTTCTCCTCGGTGAAGAGAAAGGAGTGAGTCAAAGGGCAATGCCCTATCCTCAAACGTGTGATGACCACTTCCTCCCGGCGACTCTTCCTGACGGATGTGGGCCACGCTGACACTACCGATTTCACCACGCGCAGTTTATTATTTTCAACGTTCCTCCATATATCTTTCCACTCTTCTAGGGCTACATTTCTCAAGAAAGACTTAAGGTCCTCGTATGGTACCAGCGTCAGAGTTATTTCCTCCAAGTCAAGTGCCTCCTTCGCCAAAGCGTCCGCTCTTTCATTTCCAGGGATACCCACATGCCCTGGGACCCAAAGGAATGATACAGATATTCCCCTCCTGCTAAGGGATATCAAAGCAGTTTGTATATCTTGAATGATTGGGTGCATTGAAGAAAAGTTAGAGATGGAGTTCAGGGCGCTAAGAGAGTCCGAGCATATGACGAAGGAGCCACTGTTCCCTTCTATCTCTCCTAGGGCCATTTTTATTGCGAGGAGTTCCGCTGTGTAAACACTACACAGCGGATTTAACCTCGCCCTGATGGCTCCATGGTGGGATGAGACAACTGCACATGCACAGGCAGCGTCAGACTTAGAGCCATCTGTAAAAACTGGCACGATACCGGGGTTGCAGTGAAGATATAGATAAAACTGACGCTGGTATTCCAGAGTAGTGGTTAGAGCTTTCTTGCGCTGAGTGAGTCCCATGTTGATTTTAGGAGCGGGAGTTTCCCATGGCGGATGTTTGGGAAAGCCAGAAGGATATACTTCAGGAAGCGTGATTCGATGCTCGGATATAAAACTGTTGAATCGTATGCTTGCAGGCCTAGTGGCTCTGGTTCGACGGTTAAAAAGTTCTAAGTAGCGGGGTTTAAAAACAAGGTTAAAACAAGGGTGAGTCCTCATAGATAAAATTTTTGCTACATAGCCGCACATAAGCATGTTTCTCCGATGGGACAAGGGCGGTTCTCCTGCATCCGCATAGATGCTTTGCACTGGACTCGTACGGAACGCCCCGGTGGCTAACCGTATTCCAGCATTGTGAACCGATGTCAGTGGGCGCAAGTATGACTCCCGACCGGAGGAATACACAAAACAACCGTAGTCTAGCTTTGACCGTATCAGCGTCCGGTATAGTAAGAGAAGCGTATTGCGGTCAGCTCCCCAGGATGAGTGACTTAGATATTTCAGAATATTTAACGCATTTGTACATTTTCTTTTCAGGACACTAATTTGTTCCTTCCAGTTGAGGCGATAGTCAAATACAAGTCCCAGGAATTTGTTGGAGTCCACAAATGGAATGTTTTTCCCTCCTAAATGTAGCGGCGGAGGGATGTGTTGCCCCCTAATCCGGTGAAAGTGAATGCATTTTGTTTTTTCCGAGGAGATTTTAAATCCGCTCCTTTGGGTCCACTTCTCCAATTTATTCAGCGTAAGTTGGGTGAGTCTAGCAGCAGAGGTAAGATAAGATGACCTGCAGAATATGGCGAAGTCATCCACAAACAAAGACCCTATCACCGGTGGCTTCATGCAATCAACGATATCGTTGATTGCCACGGCGAAAAGTGTTACGCTTAAAACTGACCCTTGTGGAACCCCATTATCTTGGCTGTATGCTACGGATAGGTACTGACCAATTCTAACTTTAAAAAACCGATCGGATAAAAAATTCTGAATAAAAGTGGGTAGATTACCCCTGAGACCCCATTCGTGCAAAGTGTTCAATATTTTTCGCCGCCAGACAGTGTCATATGCCTTCTCTATGTCAAAGAAGACGCCGACAACATGCTGGCGGAGAACAAAGGCTTCCTGGATGTAATTATCTATTCTTATCAGGTGATCGATCGTGGACCGGCCTCTACGAAATCCACACTGAATATCGGAGAGAAGGTTTCGGCGCTCTAGCCACCAAATAAGCCGTCGGTTAACCATTCTTTCCATTAACTTGCACAGGCAGTTAGTGAGTGCTATAGGTCTATAACCATTCGGGTCAGTACGATCTTTGCCCTGCTTCGGTATGGGTATGACTACTGATTCGCGCCAGGACGACGGGAATGCACCGTCTCTCCAAAGGTGATTGAGAGTGTGGAGGACCTCTAACATTGTCGTCGTCGGAATATTCCGGAGAAAGGCGTTGTGGACCTCATCCAATCCCGGAGCCGTGAATTTGGAGTCATCAACGGCTGATTGTAGCTCCCTAAGAGAAAACGGAAGGTTATAATCTTCATGACAGCGGATCTCACGAAAGTTGATTGGTGAGGCTTCAACTAGTAATTTAATTCCCAAAAATGTGGGATTGTAATTTCTATTACTGCTCGTATCGGCGAGCGAGCGGCCAATAGCCTCACCAATCTCAGGAGCTGAGGTCACAATATTGCCACCAACCTTGAGGTAGGTTATTCCCAGCTGGTGGTGATTGCCCGAGATACTCTTCACCTTACGCCACACCTGTGCAAGTGGAGTCCTGCTATTCACACCCGACACAAATTCCATCCAGGAAGCTCTTTTTGCGTCTCTCACGACCTGTCGAGCCTTCGCTCTCAAGCGCCTGAAGGAGGATAGATTAGTTTCCGTCGGATATTTGTTAAAAATCCGCAACGCCTTTTTACGTTGGCGGATAGCTTTCGCGCAGTCATCATTCCACCATGGAACTTGAGGTCTCGTCGCAGTACCGCGAGACCGTGGTACGCTGGCGTGTGCGGCTTGTATTATACTGCTAGTCAAACTTTTAATATTGTCAACACCATCACGTGTTTCGTCATATTTGAAATTAAAACAGTTTCGGAAAAGCGACCAGTCTGCTTTCCGGATAGCCCAATTGCCTGACCGTATAAAACTAGGGTTATAATGCCGTTCCTTGGTAATAAGAAGTGGGAGGTGATCGCTCCCACAGAGGTCATCATGAACGGATAAGTTAAATTTTATACTTAAGGCGCTCGATACAATGCACAAATCTATGCTTGAAGAGTCACCGGTAAAAGAATTAAAACGGGTTTTTTCCCCATTGTTCAATAAAACCAAGTCATTATCTAAAATAAAGGAGGATAAAATCCGTCCTCTGCGATTGCATTGCCTTCTTGGGCTTCCCCAAAGAGGATCGTGGGCGTTAAAATCTCCTAGTAAAATAAACGGCTGAGGTAGTTGACGGACAAGAGCATTCAGGTAAAATTGAGTGACCGGTGCACCCTCGGGCAGGTACACGTTGCATAGCGTGATCGCCTCGGGGGCGTACACGGTGACTGCCACCGCTTGGTACGGCGTGTTTAGGTGCACTCGGGAGGTGTAAAGGGCCTCCCGAATAGCAACCATAACTCCACCATGGGCTCGTTGGCCACTGATTTCGTCAAATCTAAAAACGTTAAAACCTTTTAAAATCCCCTTGTCCGCCATTTTGAAATGCGTTTCTTGCAGACAAACACAACATGGGTTAAATTCGCGAGTTAAAATGGCCAGCTCCTCCTTATGCCGATAAAAACCATTACAGTTCCACTGTAAGATAAAAACCATAAAAGGTGAGTAATAAATAATTTTAAAATTAAAACAAATAAATAAATAATAAAAACGGGCATTAGGTTCAGAGGGAGAATCAGCGCTTTATGCGATGTCTCCTCCCCTTAGACCTAGCCCGGCGGACCTCCGACTCAGAGACATATTCATCTTCTTCCATCGACTCTGGTTGGCTCTGCCGGGCCGGACCAGATGGCCCGGGGGATTGAGATTTTCCACGCCTGATTTGCGTGGCCGGGGTGGAGTTGTTCGGGTTCTTACCTGGAGAACCCGAACTGGTGGCGTTCGTCTTTGCCGGATTATGGGCCTTAGCCGGCTCGGCCGATATCTTCGACGTGGCTTTCTGGGGCATATTCTTCGGTCCATTAGATTCTTTTACGCTGTTTGTGGGCTTAGTTTCTTCGGTCTGAGTGGAGATAGTACACATTTTCTTGGGGGTTGCTGCTACACCTGCCCAAGATCGGGAAAAGGTAGGGGCCATGAGACTCCGATACTTCTGCCGCGCCTCTCCATACGGGATTTTATCTAGGGTCTTAATTTCCATAATTTTCCTTTCATCCTTCATCACAGGGCAATCACGAGAGTACGCTGGATGCGAACCCTCGCAGTTTACGCAGAAAGGATCGGAGGAACATACGTCACCCTCATGCTTGTCCTTGCCACAGCGCGGGCAGGTGGTCTTACCCTCACATCGCGGTGCGATGTGGCCGAACTTTTGGCATTGGAAGCAACGCATGGGGTTTGGTATGAATGGCCGCACTGGTACCGAATTGTAGCCCACATGCACTTTCTCGGGGAGCTTATCGAGAGCGAACGTGAGGATCACAGATGTAGTATTAATCGTCTCACCGTTCCTCCTAGTCGTAAGTCGACGACAGTCTGTCACACCTTGTGGGGCCATTTCTCTCTTAATTTCGTCTACTTCAACGTAGAGGAGATCATAATGGCTTATAACTCCCCGAGAAGTGTTTAGGGTGCGGTGGATATCTACCGTGACCGGGATATCGTGGAGTTTCTTCACTTTGAGCAGTTTTTCTGCTTGGTCTACATTTGCCGTCTCAATCAATAGTGTCCCATCTCTAAGCTTTTTGACTGAGTGAGGTTCTCCAGGGATGACCGCAGACAAGGACCGTTTAATGAAGAAGGGAGACACCTTTTTAAGTGTCTCGCCATCTTTCGCACATTTGAGAACCAAATAGCGCATGCTCTTCTTGAAAATACTATCTCCCCCGCCCGTATCCGGGCGGGATCTTTTATTTGGAGGGAGTGAGATTGTCTCCATGAAAATTAGGATTTCGTCCCCTGGGCTCCCCACCCACCACGGAGCCACACATTCGGGACGCCACACCGCAAACCGGTGTGGTCGCCAGGGCTACCCAAGGGATATAGCACCATTGTTTAGGGGGCCTGCTTCGGGTGGGGCCTCCAGTGCATGGGCCCTCCAAACCCGTACACCTTTGGCCGCCCTACACAAACCCCCGTCACTCCAGCACTCGCCATCGAAACGTGTCGATAAGCCGATTGATCAAGACTGGCTAGATCTTGACCGCCCGTTTACAGGGAATCCAGGGCCGAAGTGGGGTGTTGACCTCCGGCCCATACCGGGCTTCCGACACCCGGCTGGGTTCCAGAGAACTCACCCACCAGGATCCCCTTCTCCCCCTTACGGGTCTCCGCACACGGCAAACATGCGGGTGGATCGCAGGCCAGCTGGTATGGCCGCACACAGACAGTGGACCCACAAAACTGTCCGGACGCATCCCTTTGCTGCCTGGGGGTTTGTTTTCGGGGTTTCACCTCCCCGCCCTTTTAGTCGCCTCTTACGACAAGCAGGGATACTGCGGGAGTATTCTCCATCCCCCTACCCGCAGGGGTGCAGTTATTTGTTTTTACCGGCTTTGTAGCCTTATCCGGCTTGGCTTGTTCCTCTTTATGTGACGGGTTCTGTTCATTTTTCTTTTGTTTCATTTGTTTTATTTGTATTATTTCCGGTGTAACTTGGCGTTTTTGCAACAACAGCGTCTGACTTAGAAAATGTTGGGGCTATAAGAGTTCGGAACTTTTTTCGTGCCTCAAATACGGTAACTTTTCCACTGTTTTTATTTCCATTATTTTTTTCTCCTCTTTCATTTTGGGGCAATCACGAGAGTACACTGGGTGTGTACCCTCGCAATTGACGCAGAAAGGTTCAGAGGTGCACGCATCACCCTCATGTTTTTCTTTGCCACAGCGCGGGCAGGCGGCCTTGCCCTCACATCTGGTGGTGATGTGGCCGAAGTGTTGGCAATTGAAACATCGCATGGGGCTTGGTATGAATGGGCGGACGGGAACCGATTCATAGCCAACAAATACCTTGTCGGGGAGCGTGTCGCGCGAGGTGAGGATTACAGATGTACTGTTAATCAGCTCGCCGTTACGCTTTATTTTCAGTCGACGACAATCGATTAAGCCCTGAGAGGCCATTTCTCTCTTTATCTCGTCGTCGTCGACGTAGAGCAGGTCGTAGCTGCTTATCACTCCCCGACTTGTATTTAAGGTGCGATGCACCTCCACCTTAACTGGAATGTCCTGGAAACGCGTGAAAGAAAGGAGTTTCAAACTTTGTGCGTCATTTGCCGTTTTTATTAATAGAGTATTATCGCGCAGCTTTTTTGCGGATCTAAGATCACCTGTAACAGATGCTGAGAGGACACGACGGATGAGGAAGGGAGACACCTTAGTTAGTGACTCACCGTCCTTTGCACATCTCATAATCAGATACCGCCTGCAGGCGGTCAACTTTATATCTCCCCCGCCCGTTTCCGGACGGGATCTTTTAGATGGAGGAAGATTTTCTGGCTCCATGAAAATTACGAATTCATCTCCTGGGCTCCCCAACCACCACGGAGCCACACATTCGGGACGCCACACCGCAAACCGGTGTGGTCGCCAAAGCTACCCAAGGGATATAGCACTATTGTTTAGGGGGACTGCTTCGGGTGGGGCCTCTAGTGCATGGGCCCTCCAAACCCATACACCTTTGGCCGCCCTACACAGACCCCCGTCACTCCAGCACTCGCCATCGAAACGTGTCGATAAGCCGACAAGATAAGGATTGATCAAGACTGGCAAGATCTTGACCGCCCGTTTACAGAGAATCCAGGGCCGAAGTGGGGTGTTGAACTCCGCCCATACCGGGCTTCCGACACCCGGCTGGGTTCCAGAGAACTCACCCACCAGGATCCCCTTCTCCCCCTTACGGGTCTCCGCACACGGCAAACATGCGGGTGGATCGCAGGCCAGCTGGTATGGCCGCACACAGACAGTGGACCCAGAACACTGTCCGGACGCATCCCTTTGCTGCCTGGGGGTTTGTTTTCGGGGTTTCACCTCCCCGCCCTTTTAGTCGCCTCTTACAAGCAGGGATACTGCGGGAGTAATCTCCATCCCCCTACCCGCAGCGGTGTCCACACTGGTTTTTTAACCATTGAAGCTACCTAAAGCTCCTTTCATTGTTTTGTAACAAAATTTGTACATTGAAGTATTTGGAGTAATAAATTCATTCATTCATTTGCAACTGCATTATTAATCATAATTATAATTGCAATTTTATTTGCAACTTCATTATTAATCAACGTGTACCGTACTTTTCCGACAGTTTTTTTGCTACACGTTTAGGTCTTATAGGAAATATCATTATAGGAATATACTTAAGTCTCTGTATATATAAGTGTATTATCATAAGTTCTAATTCCGATTTGTTTGTGGCACATGTTTTAAAACGCTATAAAAGTGTCCCACCAATTCTTTTTTCTTATTTGAGAATAATTAGCCCGCGACGAACTGTCAGATTGTTCGCATGTCAGATAATGACGTTGCCATTGTCATCGGCTATGATACAATGTAACGACAAAAAGGTAATTTTTTGTTTCGGCGGGAAAGGTGCCAGTCCGCTTATGCGGGTTCGGGAGGAGAGGGGATATTCTTACCTTATAGGGAGGTCTTTACCTTTTTCAAGTAAGGGAACTACCGCAGACTCCCGCCAGGACGGTGGAAAAGCACCTTCTAGCCATACTTGGTTGAAGGTATGGGGGACCTCCAATAGTGCCGATTCCGGAATATTCCGGAGGAAGGCATTGTGGACCTCGCCAGGTCCCGGAGAAGTGATATGGGAGTCAGCAATGGCAGATTTGAGTTCCCAGAGGGAAAACGGAAGGTTGTAATCCGCCAAGGGATGTCTTTCCTTAAAGTTTATCGGGGACATCTCCGATCGTTCCTTAGTTTTCAAAAACGTCGAGTCGTAGCTCCTATTACTGCTGGTTTTGGCGAGTAGCTGGCCGAAAATGCCGCTGATAGTAATTTCAGAAGTTATTACATCGCCATTGACATGTAAGAAGGAGATGCCGACCTGTTGGTGGTTACCCGATAGACTCCTGATCTTGCGCCAGACCTGTGTAAGTGGTGTTCTACAGTTGACACCCGAGACAAATTCCATCCAGGAAGCCTTCTTTGACTTATTCACGACCTGTCGAGCCTTAGCTCTTAAGCGCCGGAAGGCGGAAAGGTTCGTGTCCGTCGGAAACTTTTTAAAAATTTGTAGCGCCTTTTTCCGTTTGCGAATGGCAGCTGCGAATTCTTCATTCCACCAAGGTACAGATGGTCTCGATTTGAGACGAAGAGACCGTGGTACGCTTGTGTTCGCGGCTTCGATGATGCAGCTTGTTAAACGATTAATGTTAGACACGCTGTTTAGCGTCATGTCGTGTTTAAAGGTAAAATTGCTCTTAAAACAACCGCAATCGGCTCTCCGGATAATCCAGTTGCCCTGCCGAATAAAAATGGGGTTAGAACGTCCCTCTTTCAGTATAAAAATGGGATAGTGATCACTCCCACATAGATCATCGTGTACGGACATACTCAGTTTATTTAACAACACGCTCGATGTCGCGCATAGGTCTATAGAGGAGAAGTCACCGGTAAAGCTGTTGAACCGGGTTTTCTCCCCGTCGTTCAATAAAAATAGGTTAGACTCCGTAATAAAGGAAAATAAAATCCGTCCTCTACGATTGCACTGCCCTCTACTGCTTCCCCATAGAGGATCGTGTGCGTTGAAGTCACCGAGTAAAAGAAAGGGCTGAGGCAGCTGGTGGACAAGGGCTTCCAAATTAAAACGGGTGACCGCTGCACCCTCCGGCAGATATACATTGCATAACGTAACCGTCGGCGGAGCGTGAACAGTCACCGCCACCGCCTGCAACGGTGTGTTCAGGTGTACCTAGGAGGTGTAAAGGGCCTCCTGGATAGCAATTGCCACTCCACCCTGGGCTCGTTGGCCTCAGTTGTCGTCTAATCTAAAAACCTTAACATGGTTTAAAATGCCCTTGTCCGTGTCTTTAAAATGCGTTTCTTGAAGACAAACGCAAACCGGGTTAAAATCGCGTATTAAGACGGCCAGCTCCTCCTTATGCCGATAAAAACCGTTGCAGTTCCACTGCAGTATAAAAGCCATTGGAAATAATAAAAAATAGAAAGAAAATAAACTAGAATAAAATCGAGCGGTTAACAATTGGGGAGGTCAGCGTCTTATGCGATTATTCTTCCCCTTGCTAAAAACTTGGAGGATATCAGTGTCTGATAGACACTCATCCTCCTGCATTGGCTCTGGGGTGCTCTTTCAAGCCTTGCCAGATGGATCGGGGGATTGAGAGTTTCCACGCTTGGATTGCGTAGCCCTGGCAGATGTTTTGGCCGGGTTCCGCTTAGGTGAACACGACCGGTGGGTTTTATCATTGGTGGGATTCCGAATTGGTGGCCTTAGCCGGAGTGGCCGATTTCTGCTCTGTGGCTTTAGTTTCTTGTCTGGCATTCTCTTCCGTCTGGGTCGAGATGGTGACCTTTGCGATAGGAGTGGAAGCGACATGAGCCCACGATCTGGAAAAAGTGGGGGCAACTTGTGCTCTATACTTTTTCCGAGCCTCGAGATACGGGATTTTATCCACCATCTTAATCTCCATGACTTTCCGCTCTTCGATCATCTTTGGACAATCACGAGAGTACACGGGATGGGCACCCTCGCAATTGACGCAAAGTTGGTCACGCGTGCATTCCGCACCGTCATGCGAAGGAGGTAAACCCCGAAAACAAATCCCCAGGCAGCAAAGGGATGCGTCAGGACAGTCTTGTGGGTCTACTGTCTGTGTGCGGCCATACCACCTGGCCTGCGATCCACCCGCACGTTTGCCGTGTGCGGAGACCCTTAAGGGGGAGAAGGGGATCCTGGTGGGTGAGTTCTCTGGAAACCAGCCGGGTGTCGGATGCCCGGCATGGACCGGAGCCCAATATCACACTTCGGCCCCGGATTCCCTGTAAACGGGAGGCCGGGACTAGCCACCCCCGGTCAATCGGCTTTCCGTTAAGTTCGGTGGCGAGTGCTAGGGAGGTGGGGGTCTGCGTAGGGCGGTCGGAAGTACTCGGCTTGGTGGGCCCGTTATATCGAAGACCCAACCCGAAACAGACAACCACCTCCAGGGTGCTATATCCTCTCGGGTAGCCCTGGCGACCACACCGGTTCGCGGTGTGGCGTCCCAAATGTGTGGCTCCGTGGTGGGTTGGGAGCTCGGGGGATGAATTGTATCTAGGGCATGGAGGACAACAAACCTCCACCCCAAAAAAGATCCCGTCCGGATTCGGACGGGGTAGATAATGTTTATGGCGCTAGTCTGCGCTATTTAGTGATGAGGTGCCAGAAGGAAGGGGAGAGCCTGAAAAAGGTTTGCCCCTTCCTAATTCGTGAAGTTCAGTCGGGTTTGGTTCCTAGAGATCTCAAATCGGCAAAAAAGCTTCGCGATGGCACACTGCTCATCGAAACCGCAAACAGGAGCAGAGATTTTATGGTGTTTAAATACAGTAATGAGCTCATGTCTGTAAGAAGTGCTGAGAGCTCATGTAAAATGTTTTCTGATTCCAAAGTCACCAGTGAAATCCATTTGGAAAAAGATAAAATCGCATACACTATTGTGTATGGGATAGCCCCATATTTTCAGACTAACTTGAAAAGGTCAATTCAGAAATGTAAAACATTCATTGTAGGCTTTGATAAATCCCTAAATAAGGTTCAAAGCCAGCAAATGGATATCAGTATAAGGTTTTGGGATGAGGCTACAAATTCTGTTTCTGAACGATACATTACCTCCGTTTTTCTTCTGAACAGTACGGCTGTAGACATATTCAATGCATTGAAAAAGGGGTTAAACGGTTTAGACCTACAGCGAATACTTTAATTCTCTATGGATGGGCCAAATATAAACCTAAGTCTTTTAAAATTGGTAAAAAAAAGAAATTAGGCCTAATGAAGATCCTCAATTTCTTGATCTGGGACATGTAGCTTACATGTTATTAATGGTGCATATAAGACTGGTATTGTGAAAACTGGATGGAACCTATTAGGTTTCTTCAGAGCTTTGTATTACTTGTTTAAGGACAGCCCTGCCAGACGAGGAAGGTTTATCTCCACCACAAAATCTTCAAAAATGCCCCTTAAATTTTGTAGTGTGAGATGGCTTGAGAATATTGCAGTTGTCAAGAGGATCAAGAAATACTACCAAATGTGATGTATTAGATTAGATATTTTACGGAATAAAATTATTAATTTTTTAACTAGAATATATCAGAATTGAGGAGAAACCCATCTCATCGTCTAAATTAAATGTAGGGGAGAGTAGTACACAGTGGGACAGTATTTAAATTTCCCGCCATCTTGTAGCCTGCCGACTCACGTAGTACTCCCACAATGCTGTTCAGTCTGGGCATCCTCCATGTTGTTAACGACTGCAGTCTTGCAAGAGGAGCATATATTATGCTAAGGTATGTGTTTTAACCATATGAAAGTTTATCTTTTTGGCTTTTTTTGATCGTATTTGTGAACAAGGGCAGTGTCCTGAATTCTTGTGGATATTTTTTTAATGTTATGCAGTGTCTAAGGTACAAAATTAAGTATTGCTATTGGTCAGAGAAAGGGTTTATTCAGTACATCTGATGAATCATACAAACAGCAGTTAGTACACAGTGGGACATCTATTGGTGGTACACAGTGGGACGTCCCACTGTGTACCACTGTATTGAGTGTGAGAGAAGCATTATTAATTGATTTAAAATATTTCTTATTGTAACAAAATGTAGGAAACTTTTATTAATTTCAAATTGTTTACATTTAGGACATTTTTAACACATTTTGGAAATTTAAAGGGTTTTTACATTGCCGAGGTAGTTAATAGCAAACTTTTGGTAAAAGATTCCAAGCCGGTATCCACGGAAATAATGATTAAAACGTCCATAAACTGAAAGATTATAGTCATTCCCAGCATCCTGAACTAATTTTTCACCGCTCACAAGTTTGGGGTTAGCTAACCTATCTTAGATGGGTTAGCTAACCTATCTTAGATTGATTAGCTAACCGCTGGGGATAGCTAACCCACCAGGGTGGATGTCCAAAGAACTCTTCCCAGAGGTACTACAACACTTCATTACACACTCGCATAGTTCTAAGGACCATCGCACACTACTCATCTATGATAACCTTGAAGCTCATCTTTCGATTAAGTTGTAAATAAAGCTAGAGCTAATGGGGTCAGCATTGTGACACTGCCTCCACATTGTAGTCACAAGATGCAGCCGCTCGACAAGTCAGTCTTTGGGCCTTTTCGAGCAGCTTACAACACTGTATGTGATAATTGGCTTGTGAGCCATCCCGGTAAAACTATTTCAATTTTTGATGTTACCGGACTGGTGTCCTGGCTCTTTGACAAAACATTCACACCAACTAACACCAAGTCTGGATTTTCGAGCACTGGAATATTTCCACTCAATGAAAACATCTACACATAATGACTTTCTACAATCTGCAGTGACAGTGCAGCCTATGCAGTTTCCTCTCACTGATTTCTTGGGAACAATTGGTTGTTATGGTAAATATCAAAGATTATAATACACGTAAATAATGACAGAGCATTGCATGTTCGAATACTTTTTGAATGATATTAATTGCCCTGACAAGAATTTTCAGGGATGGATGAAGCAATAAGTGGAAAGAAGTGAATTTAAGTATTGTTGTTAATTCCATGAAATGTTTCCATTCTTACCTTGGATGCTTACATCTGACTGTGGACCCATTTCAGGAAATTGTTGTATGCATGCATTTGCTTTGAAATGTTTTCATTGAAGAATGGAGGGGTAAATATATGATACAAAATCCATTAATTAACTTTAATGATTCTCAAGAGTGCTTCCTACTGTAATGTACTTCAATATCTGTGTGTTGGTTGTTAATTTTTGTTTTTGATGTTAAGTTATTCACACATAGTACTTGATCTTTCTGTGACGTTGTTAGCAAATGTTGAAGTGAATGGTGAAACAGACTTGTAAACGCATTCTAAATAAACCGTTGCTAAATTAATTCTTTTCTGTTTGTGTTGTGAGTCTGAATGGAAGGGGAAACCCCTGGAAAAATTATTTGTCAATTATGAAATTTTATTCTGGGGGTTAACTGAATCACTGCAATAAGTTTGTGATTTTCCTTATTTATGTGTGACTTTTCAGCCGATATCGACGCAAGAATTTGCTATCCGTGTGATGAAACTGGCACATGGATAGAGGTTATTAAAGCTTGCGGCAGTGATTCAGCTGCCATAAAACAAAAAAATTCTGGAAAGAGTCAAATTTCCCGCCTCTAAGATGTGTAGTTCTCTCTCTGGACGTTTCAAGGAATGTAGGTCGCCACCGTAGCCACGAAGAACTTAGTACGCCATTTTTAACACACAGATGACCATCTTTCCTGTGTATTATCTTTGATATTTATCTTGATGATACAATGCCCTAATAAACACACAACGTTACAGTCGCTCATCAGGTGTGTTTCATGGCAGCGCTGCAACTGCCGCACTGGCGCTGCTTCAGCGTTCCCAGTGTTTGTAAATTTCCCTTATTTCCATTTCAGCGGCGCTACAAATGAGCGACAGTTTTGCGTCAAGAGCGCGATCGGAGCTCTTACAATGTGCTGCAGCAACGCGCTTCGCAGCATGCTGGATATTTACAGTTCTCGTTAGATACGCCGATGTCAACGAACAAATGAAAGTCAACTAGGGCGTATTTTGAGCTTAAATTGTTTTTTAGACGAAATTCACGACGACACAGCAGTCGAGAGAAAATAATAAAATATCCTGATGTTTCGCACTCTTTAACTTATTAGTGATAAACAACTACTTACCAATTCATTTCTGTTGAGTAATATAATCATTAATAACAGGAAATACTACCTGTAAGTTACAATAAATGTTATTGTCGCCATATAAGGTATGTTACCATGAAGTTTCGTTGTGATATTACGTTGTAATGCCTTTAAAAGTGGTTCAATAAAGATAAAACCAACTAACCATGATATCTTGAAATGTAAGGTTTATTAATAACTACCATTTAGAGTTCATCCTATAAGAAATACGTCGAAATAAACGATTACGTCTAATGATGTTAGGTGAACCCGAAAACTCGCATTCGCTTGGGATCTTTTAAGGTAAGTTGTGACAAAATTGCTTCCAGCACATATTTCAACCATTTGTATTCACTTAAAAACATTGCACTAACTTTTGAATAGGAAATATTGAAATATTGCAAGGTGCACGCCCCAAATGTATCCTAATCATCAAAATACGACTTATGTATGGTCTTGATTAGGCCCGCCATTTTTTTGGATAAGTAGAAGTCATCGGTATATCTGAGTAAGGCCGGCTTCATAGGTCGGCGGCAGCGGCGGAAGTGGTGATACTCAGCCAATGAGGACACTTATTTAGAAATCATGACGTCAGACCGATGAGCTGTGCTATGATGGCTAGAGGGGGCCGCAAATATTCAGCCTTGCTGAATCTGGACTGCATTCTGTTGCGGCGGAAGCAGGTCGAGAAGCGGGAAAACCCACTGCCTTTCAAAAATGAATCCTCTTTGGATGATTAGCGAGCCCTTCAGTTTCAGTAAAAGATTCTATAAGCAATGCGCCTAATGTTTACGATATATTTAAGATATTAAGAGTATAATTTATAATGGCTAGGGAAAATATGATCTGGTATCCAACGGAAATAGCCTTCCTTAAGGTTATATCGCATCATTAATATACTACCGTTAACCAGAGTTTGGCTTTAATCCGCCAATTGGCAAATATTAAGGCAAAATATTAGTTATCCATTCTTGATGCTGCAACCACGGGGAGAAAATTTTCAGGTTGTGGCTATTATTTATTGCATGTTCGGACAAAGGAGCTGATCACGCATAAATGCTAATATGGCATTGCCTAACAAGTTAAACAACGACCAAATTACAAATGTTACTCGCTCGAATGTAAGAACCAAGCACAATATAATTCTTGAATTGAGTGGCAAGGCTTTTTGTCAACTCATTTCAATAAACATGTGATTCAGATTGAGGCGTTGCACGTTAGCTCGACGAATACGATTATAGTGAAACTACTACCATCAAATAAGCATTAATAAATAATTACATACTAATCTTTAACCAAATTTATCATTATATAGCACGAATCATTCTCAAGAGTAAAAAAATGTTGGTTATTCCGATGACATGCAAATACTGCAGTGACAATGTTATTGTACGCCTACCGCCTTTCATTTGTTTCCTCGCCGCCGACCTATGAAGGGTCCACCGCTACCGGCCGCGGCGAAATCCATCGTTATCCCCGCCGCCGCCGACCTATGAAGCCGGCCTAAGGCCGGCTTCATAGGTCGGCGGCAGCGGCGGAAGTGGTGGTACTCCGCCAATGAGAACTCGCCTTTAGAAATCGTGACGTCAGACCGATGACTAGTGCTATGACGGATAGTGGGGGCCGCAAATATTCAACCAGTCTGAATCTGTAGCGGTAACTGAGACGGCGTTCCGGTACGACGCCCGGCTGATTTGAACTGCAGCAAGTAATGGAAGGAAAGGTAAGCATTGTGATGCAGAGAATGTGATATTTGGAGTACTTATTTGAGATTGAATTTTATGTATTTTGAAGGTTAGTTTTGTTTTCACATGTTTAGATGTTCATAGAAGAGAACTTTCATATGTATTTAATAGTGACTAATTTTAGTACTCGCTGCACATGTGATCCAGTGAATGACGAACTTCCGTATTTAATAGTGAAAAGTTTAAGTATTTTTGTAACCGTATAGAAGAATGAGAGTGGTGTATTAATAATTATGTAGTATTAAAAATTTTGGGTGAAATAGGCTCAAACAAGTATCAAGGCTGCTGCGTTGCACATGTGGTCCGCTGGATTACGAACTTCCGTATTTGATAGTCAATGATTTCAGTATTGATGTAAGCGAAGGTGGAAAAATATGTTTGGTCATTAGCAATTAATTAATATTCGCAATATCTGGGTGATATAGGTTAAATAAGAAACTTTGAGGCTGCGGCGTTGCACATGTGCTCCGGTGGATAACGAACTTCCGATTTCAAAAGTAAATTGTGTTAAGTATTCCTGTAACCATATACGGAAGAATGTGTTTTGGATTAATAATTTAGTGATATTAACAAATTCTGGGTGAAATAAGCTAAATATCAGGTATCAAGGCTGCGGCGTTGCACATGTGTACCTACCATTGGATTACGAACTTCCGTATTTTATAGTCAATGATTTCAGTATTGATGTAAGCGAAGATGGAAAAATGTTTGGTCATTAACAATTAATTAATATTCGCAATATCTGGGTGAAATAGGTTAAATAAGAAACTTTGAGGCTGCGACGTTGCACATGTGCTCCGGTGGATAACGAACTTCCGATTTCAAAAGTAAATAGTGTCAGTATTCCAGTAACCATATACGGAAGAATGTGTGTTTTGGATTAATAATTTAGTGATATTAACAAATTCTGGGTGAAATAAGCTAAATATCAGGTATCAAGGCTGCGGCGTTGCACATGCATGTGTACCATTGTATTACGAACTTCCGTATTCTATAGTCAATGATCTCAATATTGATGTACCGAAGATGGAAAAATGTTTGGTCATTAACAATTAATTAATATTCGCAATATCTGGGTGAAATAGGTTAAATAAGAAACTTTGAGGCTGCGACGTTGCACATGTGCTCCGGTGGATAACGAACTTCCGATTTCAAAAGTAAATAGTGTCAGTATTCCAGTAACCATATACGGAAGAATGTGTGTTTTGGATTAATAATTTAGTGATATTAACAAATTCTGGGTGAAATAAGCTAAATATCAGGTATCAAGGCTGCGGCGTTGCACATGCATGTGTACCATTGTATTACGAACTTCCGTATTCTATAGTCAATGATCTCAATATTGATGTACCGAAGATGGAGGAATAGGTTTGGTGCATTAATAATTAAGTAATCTTCAAAATTTTGTGTGTGATATAGGAAAAATACAAGGATAATATTGATACTTTTTCCTTGCCTAACTCGATATTGTCTTCCTTTCACGAGCCAGTTCAGTACCTGTTCTGGTAGATAAAATACAAAAAAATGAACTTGTAGCTAACAGTTAAGTTTTTGTAGTAGTTTCCAGTGCATCTTTTGCAAAGGGCATGCACATGAGCAAGCACTGATGGTTAATTGATTCTGTCTCATTTAAGTGCGGAATTCAAATGTATCTCACCATTGAGGAGGGAAATCTGACATGAAAATAGTAATACCATCCTCTAGCTACCTTGGGCATTCGCTACATCCATGTCTCACATTTCCATGGGGCCAAGAATTAATATTGTTTATCCTTGTATGCCTACCATAATGAAGAAAAAGAGCCTTAATATATGAAATAAGCCTGCTAAAGCTAACAGTGCTGTAGATTCTAGCCTTGGCCCAATTCTAGCCCTCACCTCCATCGACATGTTAGTTAATGAAAGTTTTAATCAAATGTGATTGTGCTCTGCATAATTTAAATATACTGCCTAAAATAAGGAATTTCCCTTTCTTTCAGTTGGAATGTGGTTATTGTGGGACACATGTGTCATCAAATGGAATCCCACAACATCCATGTCTCTTGGGGATCACCCATGTAACACAGAATTACCATGGAAGGATATTTAAATATCAAGGTAAGAAAATCTTCCAGGATGAACTGGTTTCTTGACCAGCTACCTTAAGTCTTTCCTCATAATTTAAGGGCTTAGTCTTGATTCATCTCAATTACTGAGTGTTCAATTTCTCTCTATCACTCTATTCAAAATTCTTTTCATTTCAGCTCCCTGTCCACAAGTGAGGACCTACACAATACCTAATGGTGAGTACTTAATATAACCTTTATATTTATGTTCATACCTCAGTCATTAATTTTCAGTCAATAATGAAAAGCTTTTCATTCTCTGGAAAAGATCATTACTATTCCTTGCTCTTTCCAGGTCCATCCTCGTCATCAAGTGTAGCCAGCTTTCTCGGTAAGATTCAAAGATTAGATATTTCTTCAGTCCTGAGATTGGTGTTGATGATATAGTCATTGAGTGCTGTTTCTTTTGCTCTTTTGTAGATGATGAAGGCATAAGAGAGGCCTTGATAAATGAGGTGGGGAAGAGGCCGCCTCTTTACGACATAAAAATCCCATTGAAGGAGCGGACTCCAGAAAATATAGCAGCATTGTGGAAGGAAGTGTACAATGCTCTTGATGGTAAGTCTGATTCATGCTCAAATGTTTCCATATTTTACATTGTTGTGAATCTTATCTCATTATTGTGTTAGCATTCCTGCTGACAGCTTTCAACATTAATGTCCTTCATTTTTTCTAGGGAGGATACCTGAAGCCGAGTTACCATCGAAATTCAAAAATTTAAGGGACAGGTATGTCAAAGAAAAAAATATGTACATCCCCAGTGGGTCCAGTTCTTTAAAAAGAAAGAAATGGCCTCACTTTGACTCCCTCGCCTTTAAACGATAGCGTGAGATATAGAAGGCAAGGCATATATCATGTTGGCTAGGAAGTGTGGCCCATAACTGTTAGTACTTGCTCTTTTCATTATGAATCATGATAATTAAGAGCAACCTTTTCCTTGTGAAGGACATCCTGCAGCATGGATGGGCCATCAAGAGGGAAAACTGATGATAGCAGGTGCAAAGCAGGGACCCAAGCGGTTGAAGCAATGGCCGTAATATCTCCGAGAAGCCGCTAATCTACCTACTGCACTCACTCTATCTAACCTAACGAATGAGTCTACTACACTATATTAACGAAGTTACAAATTAAAGATAAATCTACAGTTATTTGACAAGATCAAACCCTATCAAAAATGTCCAACGAGTTCCCAACCACATTCAGATCTGACACTGATCTGGAACTTAAGTTCCAGGCATGGAACTGAAGTTCCTGATATGGAACTGGTGGGGTATCTTAATCCCTATCTGGAACTGGCAGGACAGTGCAGGAACTGGTAGGTTACCTTTGGTACAGGAACTGGTAGGCAACCAATGCTACATAAGAACCAACTGCAGTAAAAATATATTATGAATTGAAAATGGATTTATGAAAATGTTGTATATCTTTCATGCTTACAATACAAAAACAAATATTTGTCCTCAAAAAAATAATATAATATAGGAAATGGTTTGAGGATTGCAGGGAGCAATGAAAAACACATTCATTTATGATCAGGAAAGGATTTATACATTTAAGGTATAATACTTTCTGGGAACTACACATATATAGCTGTGGTTAGGAACATCAACTGTTACAGCAACACACTCCAAAGATGACAAAGGAACAATTCTTTCTCTGCCATTTCCTATAATTTTTTTAATGTGATTCACACCTCTAACATCTTCCACTTTCAATGTCTGAATAGCAAAATGAGCACTCGCTTCATGGTTTGACAGTAAGATGTTGTTTATCCTACGAAATACGCCATCACCAAGGTACACATATGAGTTGTCTGTCTTGTTCTTATTTGGGACAGCCTTTTTGTGAAATACAATGCCATTGGACACCAACTTTGTCCATTGATAAGTCAAACCAGGAGGGAGGTTTTGGGTGTTGCCACCATATGGCTTGCTGAGTCCTAAGGCGACAGCATTCGATGATGTCCTTTTCATCTTGGAGACTTTTTTAACATTCTGGACCTTCTCACAAAAAAACTTTACTCTGTTCTGACAAATTACATTTTTAGAAATAACTGAGTTAGCCCAAGTCAACTCAATATTTTTAGTAACTTGTTGAGGTATTCCTTTACTGGCTTTTATGATTCTTTTCAAAGACCCTATTTCTGATTCATAGGGAAATGCTGTATGGGCCCACAGTGGGCCCCAGCATCTCACACTCTCAGCAAGATGGAGTAGCTGATGTACATTATATGTCATCTCCTTCTTGCCATAGTACTCCTCAGTTTTATACACAAACTCCAGCAAGAGAAGTTCAGCAGAATTTACTTCCTCTTCAGTCATTGAATCCTTGAGGAGGATACCACAAGCACACACAAGCAATTTCCAATGTTCATAATATTGATTCGGTAATATCCCATGAAGGAGTGGAATACTGAAAAACAAAAACCAATTTTCTAAATCCCTAGCCTTCATAAACTTCCTCTGGCTGATGACAACAGGCAATCTTTTCAAAAAGTGAGGTGGCTTGATTTGACCTAACCTCTTGTCCAACTGACTTATATTGGTAGGTGTACCTATGTAATGGCCAGCATTTGTGTGAGTCATCCAGGATTCTAAAAATCGTTTAACAACCCCTAATAGCACACAGTGTGTGCTATTAGTCTACAGTCCATAGTCCGTGTCATCGTCTTTCCATGTTTCACACGTTGTGGCGGTAATTAACCGGTGAAAAACTTCCACCTACCGAGAGCAGAAGGAAATACAAAGAAACATACACGAAACGTTTTTGCGAACCCCCTCACGTTGCACGCACGTGGTTGCATGTGATCTGTTATTGCGAGAGGCTGTGGTTATAGACAGCAGAATTTAAGTTGCTTCACTGAATACTTATCGCCGAACGCTTTCTGATTTTGATAACATTTGTTCGACGTTTTTGTGCTGGTAGGGAATAGGCAATGGCAGAATCTCACGCCCTGGTCGAATACAAGGACGACTGTAGAAGAGACATAGTTCCAATTTCTTATGTGAAGGGCCTGTCGCAGGATGCTCTTAGTTTCGATAAGAGTCGAGAATATTTGGTGAAGTGGAGGAGTCAAGATGCGAGTGCTAGCGAAACCGACGACGACGACTATTACAAGGCGAAGTTGCTGTACCTTGGGCCTACTTACGATGCCGTGAGAAAGTACAGGGAGGACCTGAGAAATAGAAATAAAAGAATTCCTCGACCAAAAACGCTTTCATTTGTGAGCGACGGCCATCCCAGCAGTAAAGCCAGAGTCCAGGGAAACCTAGGACAGGATAAGGCTGAGGTATGTTGACTTACAAGGGGAGACTAGGAATGCTGCTCCGTCTTTTTGAATGGCATATTTTTTATGTTGTTTGGAACGCCGAATAAATCAGGGGATAAATCTTGGTTTAGTCAAATAAGCTCTAGTTTAATTCCAGGATTATTTGGCATTCCAAACAATATAAAAAAATATGCCATCGATGCAACGTTCGTAGTCTTCCCTTGTTAGATTTTTGCGAATGTATTGTTGATGCTTCGTTTGGCGTGGAATTTGTCACTAATTGATTTCTTCCTTGCTCAGAGACGAATGCGAGAGGAGGCTCGATGCAATTCTAAGAAACGGGAGCTGAAGAAGATCAGCGAGGAGTTTAAAAAGAATCAAATTGTTTCCAATCCTATAAAAAAAAGCAAAGTTCCCGAGACTCATGTTGCGGATGATGCTGCTACATGTCCGCGAGATTGTGTAACATCGGAGAGAGAGAGGTCGTTGAAGATGGAAATTAAACGACTGAAGGAACGGATTGGGAAACTGGAGACCGAGACTTCCGTTTTGCAAGCGGGAAATAGACTGCTGAAAGTAGTCAACGAGCAGCTGGCCTCATCCAACAAATCGCTCCAACTTGCTCTTTCTTTGCTGCCATCCAACTCAGGTAGTGTGACAATTATCTGAATGATAATGTTGATGGTGCATAAATGCTGAGGGGTGACAA
Organism: Ceriagrion tenellum; assembly: GCA_963169105.1. Lineage (NCBI taxonomy): Eukaryota > Metazoa > Arthropoda > Insecta > Odonata > Coenagrionidae > Ceriagrion > Ceriagrion tenellum. Next base: position 55,044,607 of record OY720636.1, on the reverse strand, counting down.
TTTTATCCTCATCAAATTGCTGCTTTGTGTGTGTTATTTCAGAATCCCTGAGAACAGTGAAGTTGGTGGATAAGGCCCAAGAACCATGCCGAAGTACGTCCTCGAGTCGGGGATCACCGGACCCTGGGTGCATGGAGGGTCAATTCGGACCAATTCAGGTCAAAGCGTGAGTTCATCCCTTCTGTCAGTAGTTCCCGTCAACCCCGAGAATAAGTGGCCAGTACAGTATCCTCGTGTAATAGTAGTAATAGTTTTAATATTTCCTGTAACCAAAAACTCACTTCCGAGTACGTACTGAAAAATTGAATCTTAGTGGTGGAAGAACATGATAGTAGCGAGATATTAATCCGTGCGTACAAATATTCAGTTTAAATTTCTGGTTGTAAGCATTAAGCATTAAACACTTGACCCAGTAGAACATATGGGGATTCATTTCTCAGTTACTGCTAAAATTAACAAGGGGAATTAAAACAGTCAAACGTAAAACCATGAGCGTTGATTTAGCATAAAAATATTCAAGCTTCGGTGAAACTACTGCGAGTTTTTGAGGAAACAAGTTTTGGAAATAGATTCTGCTCTGTTTACCCGGAATGGCATGTTTCAAAAACTTGTTTCGTTCCCTCTGTTTCGCCAGTCCAGAAATTTTGAATTATTCCGCTGGAGATTCATCACCAACTCCGCACTTGTTTGGACAACTACATCAAAAAATCTTAACTGTCAATATATGCCTTGGATTAGAGGTGGGTACATGTCAATGTGGTACGATTTCGCTTTAAATTAATTGTTGTGCCAACGTTTTTAGATAGCCCAGCAGACGAATAGAACGGCGCCTCATGTATCTCCCTTGATTGTTTACGGGGGATATCGAGACAAAAGATTCAAAGCATTACGGTATGTCATCCGCGTCTCCGGAATATTAACTGCATTCGCGTCACCCATTGAATGAGACTCATCTTACACCTATAGTGGTAGTGGTGCTCATTGTGCACTCCATTTGGTTGTCAGAGAAAAAAGAACACCATCGATTGGCTGCTCTTACACCCGGGTGTTACATGCCAATTGTTTGATAGTCTTTAAGGAATTAATGATTAATTATTGCATAAATAATTTTACGGGGTCCGCTATTCTATACTTGGTCTAAGTTCCCTATTTGTGTTTCATTATCCTGCAATCGCTGGATGGATAAAAAGATCTTAAAAAATAAAAGATCGATTGTAATCTACTTTTTGATGTATTAAAGCATAATCAGGTAGAGTAGTGAGTAAAAATATTCCGTTTTAAGAGTTTGAAAGAGAATTTAAAGGATCGTATAAAGGATCGTAATGAAAGATTTGAGAGGTGAGAGTTATGGAGCAATTTCTTTTGTTTAACATCATTAAAATAGGTTTTTTCCTGAATGTATAAGTTTTTGGCACATGAGTTTTTCTTGTGACCCCTGGAAACACCAATAAATCTCACAATAAAAATAAAAAAATGAACAATTACCTCACTTGTAATATAATGTGAAACTGAAAATAAATTATTATACAGTCCCTGAGAGAAGGCCCCTACCCCTCCCAGCAAATGCATTTGAATTACATTATTTGACGTGTATACGATTTCCTTTGGCTACAGGGTTTTTTGGCGCTTTTTATGTATCATGAGTATTATTTTATGACTCTTATTATCATTAAAAATATCAAATAGTATCAAAATAGGTCCACTTGGAGAACAAGCAGTTTTGATTTATTTGCGTGTGTTAATGATTACATAACCAGCTCCGTTGATTGCATTTTTTTGCAAATTTCGATAGATAACGAGAAATGTACAAATGCTAGTCATTAAGATGGCTCTAGTAATTGATATTTATTAATGTATAGTCACCGACAAATGTAGATCTCTAAAAGACAACGAGAGGATTATAATATACTTATATAAATAATAGCGAGGGTATATCAATTTGTTAATAATTAAAAACCTGCTATATACATTCAACAAAACAATGTAGACAAACTTCTCGATATTGAAAAAAATGCCTCGTCAATGTACAACTTAGGAAAACAGGATATTATTCAAACATTAAAACATAATCTTTTGCCGCATTCACTGACAAGATTCACAGTAAACACTGTGTGTCGTTTCATTGCTCCCCCTTTTTTATCTCTCGCGTCCTTAAACGATTGAGACGACTTAAAGAGAAGAGTTTTGAACATGAAACGAAAAGGTAATCTAGTCCTCAGCTTCCTTGAAAAATTGGAAGGCGAATATGAAAACCTAATTTTAAGCGTATCTTGAAAGAAACATTGTAACCCTAGTCATGATAACTAAAATCACGGCGAATTACTCTTGGAATAAAGATGCTAAAGAATACAGTCATTGTTTAAAAAGGCCTAATTTTCTTAAATTTGGACAATTTACGATTGAAAGTTCGAAAAAGTCATCCCACATGGTTGTCAAACTGTTTTCTCACCATTAAATTGAATGGCTTGATTGGACAACAATGTCGTCATAGCTATAGGGATATATTTCATTCATTGTCATGGACACTCATTTCCTTGCTGGAAACGCTTAAGGTGAGACGTGCGTTGTGTTATTGTGGTGATATAAAAGGAAGGCCAAGAGAACTCTTAAGGTGAGACGCGCCTTGTGTTTTTGAGGTGTTAACAAAGGAAGTGAGCCCAGAGAAGAATAATTTGAATAAGCTGAAACTTCAAGAAAAAAGAAAATACATCCGGATATGGGTGGTTTGTGTAAGTATCGTCTCAAATATTTGTATGTATAAAATTAAGTTCACTTAAATAAATGTAAGGCATGTTGCACATAAGAATCATCTATCTACTGTGTTGATGTGTTATTAACGCATTTTGTGCGGCCGAATAGCATTAAAATGTTGAGCATCATGGTGCCGAATAAGGTCAAGGAAATTCAAGGAAGCAAGAAAATAACGAATTATTTGATCTCCTCTCATTGCAGGTTGTTGTCTAAACAAGAATAAAGGGGACGATGATTATTTGGACGAAACAGGAGGAGAAGACGTCAAAATTCGTAGTTCACGTATTTCAACCGTTTCGACTCCTGCCCCGACCCCTCGTCCCCTGAAGTCAACAGCCACCACTGCCCTTCATTCATCCCCAAAATTGATAAATTCCTCGTCTGTCCCCACCACTCCCCGCCGCTCCCCTTCCCTCCGACGACTCCATGATCTTCCTCGCCCGACCGCTCTCCAACTCGCCATTTCCCTCCCGTCCCTTCTTCAACCCATCCCCAAACTGAAAAACCCATCCTCACCGGTCATCGTTTCGGTTTGCACGGAAGAGGAAATTGAAGAGGTGAAGTCGTGCCAGCGTGTGGAGGAGGAGATGATTATACCGCCTTGGCTGTTTGGATAAATTGCCTGGTAAGTATTGAGTTTGAGTTGTTCACTCTCGACTTTAAACGCCGTTAATTATTGCCAAAATACTTCAACCTCTGTAAAGGAACCTGCTACATTTGAAGATTTATTCCACCCATTTTTATCTCTTGATCATTAAAGAAGTCATTTAAATAGTATCATTGAATTAGGATTTTAGCACAAAAAATTGAATATTCTTATATTAGATTTGTTATACGTGCTGTGTGATCTTGATCTGAAATATGAGAAAAGGCAGTCTCATTAAATATAAGATAAGGAGCGCAAATAACATAAGGATTTGTGTAAATAATGATGCGATTATTCAAGCAAATATTAATGATGGCATCAATGGAGGACTAGAAAAGGAGTAAATGCCAAAACATGTAATATTGAGGTATCTAGTAGTATTTGGTTTATAGGGTGCGTCGACAACATGGTCATTTTGCACCACTACACGCCATGTTTATAAAAAAAAATATATATATGTTACATATATTGGTATTAAAATAAAATTCTTAATATGTACTCTAAGTCAAAATTAAAATAGGTTTTACATCCTTAAAATACTGCTAAAAAGGCCAGTTTCATTTAAAAATGATAAAACGCGGTTGAGAACATCTGAGTCATCGCCTAGGATCGACTTTATGTCTCCCGCTAACTGCAGCCTGCTACTATCGGTATTTGTCACACTCCGTCAGGATATGCCGAACGCTGAGAGGGCAGTCGCAGTCATCACAGCGAGGTGGTCGTTTCTCCTCGGTGAAGAGAAAGGAGTGAGTCAAAGGGCAATGCCCTATCCTCAAACGTGTGATGACCACTTCCTCCCGGCGACTCTTCCTGACGGATGTGGGCCACGCTGACACTACCGATTTCACCACGCGCAGTTTATTATTTTCAACGTTCCTCCATATATCTTTCCACTCTTCTAGGGCTACATTTCTCAAGAAAGACTTAAGGTCCTCGTATGGTACCAGCGTCAGAGTTATTTCCTCCAAGTCAAGTGCCTCCTTCGACAAAGCGTCCGCTCTTTCATTTCCAGGGATACCCACATGCCCTGGGACCCAAAGGAATGATACAGATATTCCCCTTCTGCTAAGGGATATCAAAGCAGTTTGTATATCTTGAATGATTGGGTGCATTGAAGAAAAGTTAGAGATGGAGTTCAGGGCGCTAAGAGAGTCCGAGCATATGACGAAGGAGCCACTGTTCCCTTCTATCCCTCCTAGGGCCATTTTTATTGCGAGGAGTTCCGCTGTGTAAACACTACACAGCGGATTCAACCTCGCCCTGATGGCTCCATGGTGGGATGAGACAACTGCACATGCACAGGCAGCGTCAGACTTAGAGCCATCTGTAAAAACTGGCACGATACCTGGGTTGCAGTGAAGATAGAGATAAAACTGACGCTGGTATTCCAGAGTAGTGGTTAGAGCTTTCTTGCGCTGAGTGAGTCCCATGTTGATTTTAGGAGCGGGAGTTTCCCATGGCGGATGTTTGGGAAAGCCAGAAGGATATACTTCAGGAAGCGTGATTCGATGCTCGGATATAAAACTGTTGAAACGTATGCTTGCAGGCCTAGTGGCTCTGGTTCGACGGTTAAAAAGTTCTAAGTAGCGGGGTTTAAAAACAAGGTTAAAACAAGGGTGAGTCCTCATAGATAAAATTTTTGCTACATAGCCGCACATAAGCATGTTTCTCCGATGGGACAAGGGCGGTTCTCCTGCATCCGCATAGATGCTTTGCACTGGACTCGTACGGAACGCCCCGGTGGCTAACCGTATTCCAGCATTGTGAACCGATGTCAGTGGGCGCAAGTATGACTCCCGACCGGAGGAATACACAAAACAACCGTAGTCTAGCTTTGACCGTATCAGCGTCCGATATAGTAAGAGAAGCGTATTGCGGTCAGCTCCCCAGGATGAGTGACTTAGATATTTCAGAATATTTAACGCATTTGTACATTTTCTTTTCAGGACACTAATTTGTTCCTTCCAGTTGAGGCGATAGTCAAATACAAGTCCCAGGAAACTGTTGGAGTCCACAAATGGAATGTTTTTCCCTTCTAAATGTAGCGGCGGAGGGATGTGTTGCCCCCTAATCCGGTGAAAGTGAATGCATTTTGTTTTTTCCGAGGAGATTTTAAATCCGCTCCTTTGGGTCCACTTCTCCAATTTATTCAGCGTAAGTTGGGTGAGTCTAGCAGCAGAGGTAAGATAAGATGACCTGCAGAATATGGCGAAGTCATCCACAAACAAAGACCCTATCACCGGTGGCTTTATGCAATCAACGATATCGTTGATTGCCACGGCGAAAAGTGTTACGCTTAAAACTGACCCTTGTGGAACCCCATTATCTTGGCTGTATGCTAAGGATAGGTACTGACCAATTCTAACTTTAAAAAACCGATCGGATAAAAAATTCTGAATAAAAGTGGGTAGATTACCCCTGAGACCCCATTCGTGCAAAGTGTTCAATATTTTTCGCCGCCAGACAGTGTCATATGCCTTCTCTATGTCAAAGAAGACGCCGACAACATGCTGGCGGAGAACAAAGGCTTCCTGGATGTAATTATCTATTCTTATCAGGTGATCGATCGTGGACCGGCCTCTACGAAATCCACACTGAATATCGGAGAGAAGGTTTCGGCGCTCTACCCACCAAATAAGCCGTCGGTTAACCATTCTTTCCATTAACTTGCACAGGCAGTTAGTGAGTGCTATAGGTCTATAACCATTCGGGTCAGTACGATCTTTGCCCTGCTTCGGTATGTGTATGACTACTGATTCGCGCCAGGACGACGGGAATGCACCGTCTCTCCAAAGGTGATTGAGAGTGTGGAGGACCTCTAACATTGTCGTCGTCGGAATATTCCGGAGAAAGGCGTTGTGGACCTCATCCAATCCCGGAGCCGTGAATTTGGAGTCATCAACGGCTGATTGTACCTCCCTAAGGGAAAACGGAAGGTTATAATCTTCATGACAGCGGATCTCACGAAAGTTGATTGGTGAGGCTTCAACTCGTAATTTAATTCCCAAAAATGTGGGATTGTAATTTCTATTACTGCTCGTATCGGCGAGCGAGCGGCCAATAGCCTCACCAATCTCAGGAGCTGAGGTCACAATATCGCCACCTACCTTGAGGTAGGTTATTCCCAGCTGGTGGTGATTGCCCGAGATACTCTTCGCCTTACGCCACACCTGTGCAAGTGGAGTCCTGCTATTCACACCCGACACAAATTCCATCCAGGAAGCTCTTTTTGCGTCTCTCACGACCTGTCGTGCCTTCGCTCTCAAGCGCCTGAAGGAGGATAGATTAGTTTCCGTCGGATATTTGTTAAAAATCCGCAACGCCTTTTTACGTTGGCGGATAGCTTTCGCGCAGTCATCATTCCACCACGGAACTTGAGGTCTCGTCGCAGTACCGCGAGACCTTGGTACGCTGGCGTGTGCGGCTTGTATTATACTGCTAGTCAAACTGTTAATATTGTCAACACCATCACGTGTTTCGTCATATTTGAAATTAAAACAGTTTCGGAAAAGCGACCAGTCTGCTTTCCGAATAGCCCAGTTGCCTGTCCGTATAAAACTAGGGTTATAATGCCGTTCCTTGGTAATAAGTGGGAGGTGATCGCTCCCACAGATATCGTCATGAACGGATAAGCTAAATTTTGTACTTAGAGCGCTCGATATAATGCACAAATCTATGCTTGAAGAGTCGCCGGTAAAATAATTAAAACGGGTTTTTTCCCCATTGTTCAATACAACCAGGTCATTATCTAAAATAAAGGAGGATAAAATCCGTCCTCTACGATTGCATTGCCTTCTTGGGCTTCCCCAAAGAGGATCGTGGGCGTTAAAATCTCCTAGTAAAATAAACGGCTGAGGTAGTTGACGGACAAGAGCATTCAGGTAAAATTGAGTGACCGGTGCACCCTCGGGCAGGTACACGTTGCATAGCGTGATCGCCTCGGGGGCGTACACGGTGACTGCCACCGCTTGGTACGGCGTGTTTAGGTGCACTCGGGAGGGGTAAAGGGCCTCCCGAATAGCAACCATAACTCCACCATGGGCTCGTTGGCCACTGATTTCGTCAAATCTAAAAACGTTAAAACCTTTTAAAATCCCTTTTTCCGCCATTTTGAAATGCGTTTCTTGTAGACAAACACAACATGGGTTAAATTCACGAGTTAAAATGGCCAGCTCCTCCTTATGCCGATAAAAACCATTACAGTTCCACTGTAAGATGAAAACCATAAAAGGTGAGTAATAAATAATTTTAAAATAAAAGAAATAAATAATAAAAAGGGGGCTTTAAGTACAGAGGGAGAGTCAGCGCTTTATGCGATGTCTCCTCCCCTTAGACCTAGCCCGGCGGACCTCCGACTCAGAGACATATTCATCTTCTTCCATCGACTCTGGTTGGCTCTGCCGGGCCGGACCAGATGGCCCGGGGGATTGAGATTTTCCACGCCTGATTTACGTGGCCGGGGTGGAGTTGTTCGGGTTCTTACCTGGAGAACCCGAACTGGTGGCGTTCGTCTTTGCCGGATTATGGGCCTTAGCCGGCTCGGCCGATATCTTCGACGTGGCTTTCTGGGGCATATTCTTCGGTACATTAGATTCTTTTACGCTGTTTGTGGGCTTAGTTTCTTCGGTCTGAGTGGAGATAGTACACATTTTCTTGAGGGTTGCTGCTACACCTGCCCAAGATCGGGAAAAGGTAGGGGCCATGAGACTCCGATACTTCTGCCGCGCCTCTCCATACGGGATTTTATCTAGGGTCTTAATTTCCATAATTTTCCTTTCATCCTTCATCACAGGGCAATCACGAGAGTACGCTGGATGCGAACCCTCGCAGTTTACGCAGAAAGGATCGGAGGAACATACGTCACCCTCATGCTTGTCCTTGCCACAGCGCGGGCAGGTGGTCTTACCCTCACATCGCGGTGCGATGTGGCCGAACTTTTGGCATTGGAAGCAACGCATGGGGTTTGGTATGAATGGCCGCACTGGTACCGAATTGTAGCCTACATGCACTTTCTCGGGGAGCTTATCGAGAGCGAACGTGAGGATCACAGATGTTGTGTTAATCGTCTCACCGTTCCTCCTAGTCGTAAGTCGACGACAGTCTGTCACACCTTGTGGGGCCATTTCTCTCTTAATTTCGTCTACTTCAACGTAGAGGAGATCATAATGGCTTATAACTCCCAGAGAAGTGTTTAGGGTGCGGTGGATATCTACCGTGACCGGGATATCGTGGAGTTTCTTCACTTTGAGCAGTTTTTCTGCTTGGTCTACATTTGCCGTCTCAATCAATAGTGTCCCATCTCTAAGCTTTTTGACTGAGTGAGGTTCTCCAGGGATGACCGCAGACAAGGACCGTTTAATGAAGAAGGGAGACACCTTTTTAAGTGTCTCGCCATCTTTCGCACATTTGAGAACCAAATAGCGCATGCTCTTCTTGAAAATACTATCTCCCCCGCCCGTGTCCGGGCGGGATCTTTTATTTGGAGAGAGTGAGATTGTCTCCATCAAAATTAGGATTTCGTCCCCTGGGCTCCCCACCCACCACGGAGCCACACATTCGGGACGCCACACCGCAAACCGGTGTGGTCGCCAGGGCTACCCAAGGGATATAGCACTATTGTTTAGGGGGTCTGCTTCGGGTGGGGCCTCCAGTGCATGGGCCCTCCAAACCCGTACACCTTTGGCCGCCCTACACAGACCCCCGTCACTCCAGCACTCGCCATCGAAACGTGTCGATAAGCCGATTGATCAAGACTGGCTAGATCTTGACCGCCCGTTTACAGGGAATCCAGGGCCGAAGTGGGGTGTTGAACTCCGGCCCATACCGGGCTTCCGACACCCGGCTGGGTTCCAGAGAACTCACCCACCAGGATCCCCTTCTCCCCCTTACGGGTCTCCGCACACGGCAAACATGCGGGTGGATCGCAGGCCAGCTGGTATGGCCGCACACAGACAGTGGACCCACAAACCTGTCCGGACGCATCCCTTTGCTGCCTGGGGGTTTGTTTTCGGGGTTTCACCTCCCCGCCCTTTTAGTCGCCTCTTACGACAAGCAGGGATACTGCGGGAGTATTCTCCATCCCCCTACCCGCAGGGGTATTGAGGTATCTACATCAATAACGACCCAACCTGGTCCCTGCCAGATTCAGGCATGTTGTATTATCTCGTTCCGAAAGATAGGAAAAAGCAATCTTTTTTAAACAAAAAGACTTTTTGATAACTATTTCCACAAAAATATGCAAGAATGTGTTTCATAATCTGTTGGTTATTGCTAGCAAATATAATCGATGGCATCAACGGACAATTAGAACCAGAGAGAATGCCGAAAAATGTATTGTCTAGAGGTAACTACTCCAATTATGACCTTCCCTGGTTTTCTATTGCCCAGAGAATGGCATTGGATTTGTATGAGTGAGATATTGTTAGATTTTTCATGTGAACATATTTTTTAGTGATTTTCCTTGAAAGATAAGTCAATTTTATCAATTTTTAATTAAGATAACCGTATCAATTTCCTATATTCCAACATGAAATGATTTAAGCTTTTTCTGGATAGTATTGTCATAATTTTTCACAATTCTAAATTCCATTCAAATCAAAACATATAGATACAACTTAAAATAATTGTTTTTTATTGTATATCCCTAAAATATATTGAAATAAAATGTTAGTTAACGATAACAAATTTTCATGCATTAGCTATTTGAAAATAGATTAAACAGGAGTCACTAATCTCTTTTTTAACTTTTACCTTACGATGGCTGAGTGATCGCCATTATTTTATGGTAATTTTCAATATTCCAACCCCTGTGGAAACACAATTCCAAAATTTAAAAAAAATTCTGATCATATGATCTACAGAATCTATGCATAAAATTGATTATAATGGTTTTTCTAACGCTTCACTCTTTATTTCAGTGAATGAAGATCTACAAAAATTTTTATGATCCTAAACTTCAGCACGAAGAATTTTTCATCATTAAAATACAAAATTCTCGTTACCTGATGTCAATTTTGTTCGCCAAAATTTTTGTGGATACATTAAAAAATGTTAAAAATCTCTCTAAGTTTGTGATTTTACACCCTATCAATTAATGCAAAGCATGATGGACTTTTATTATAAATACTGCCACGGTCAATGGAAAAGTTTGTCTAAGCGCGGTTTCTCGCTTTGCGTAATCAGTTGAACATGGTTACATATACTCCATGTCTAAGGCTTTGTACGAACTTTTCTATTCCCTTCTAGAACTTTGAAAATATCCAAGAAGTAGTAAACAAATGATTTCTGTGCAAACTCGCGAATAATCCACCCTCAGAGGAATTACAACGCTAATTTTGAAGACATTATGAATCACCAACTGTAGCTTACTTTCTGGGATGTCATCGGGCTTTTGTCGGGCGACTGCACAAGTAGCGCCAACGACCAAAGCAGGAACTAATCGGACAATAAGGGAGGGCGGAGCCAACACGGCAAGGATAGGGAGTTGCCGGGGGCTGACTCAGGCGCCTCTAATCACATGACAGTCAAAGTGGTACAGGTTGTGAGATCATTGTTGCCAACAATGATAAGTTAGTGAGTGGTGGAATGGGAGATGTTGAACTAAATGTTGACGTAAATAGTCCAATTACTGCCATATCTCATATTTTATATGCACATAACCTTCATGCGAATCTTTTGTCCGTGAATCAAGTGACTGAAAAAGGCATGACAGTTGTATTTGATCATGAATGTTGCAAAATATATGTTACAAAACAATATAAGCTCACCGGTGACATCATGGTAACTGCTAAACGCTCTGGTGGAATTTATTGCTTGGATGTGGATGTTAAGAATACAAATTTAGAGTGTGGAAATGTTGCTGATGATAATTTATACGGAAAATTCACTCATGGATGTTCTATCAATTCTGAAGCACGTAATCAAAATTCAAAAGCAATGATCGCTAATGTTTTGTTGTTGAGCAGTACGCTATGGCACAAAAGACTAGGGCATATAAGTAGTGTAAGCATGAATCTATTAAAGAAAGGTATTTCTACTGGGATAAATTTTGTTGAGGAATCTGATCTAAAGCCATGTGCATCGTGCATTGACTGCAATATGGTCAAACGACCATTCGAAAGGTCACTTAAGCACGTTAAAGAGAAATTAATGCTTGTGCATACTGATCTTTGTGGGCCATTTCAAGTAGAGTCATGGAGTGGAGCCAGGTAAATACTGAATATTGTAGACGATTTTTCCAGGAAAGTGTTTGTGTTTTTTTCTGAAAGCCAAGAGTGAGGTGAAGCAGGTATTTGCTGACTTCAAGATTATGGTTGAAAATAAAACACTCGTAGGGTAAGATCAGACAATGGTATAGAATATTGTAATGAAGCTTTCTAACATTTTTTGAAGTGTAATGGAATTAAACATAAGTTAACTGTATGCTATAACCCTTAGCCCTGGTGAAAATGGTCCGTTCATGAACTGTTCCACCAGTGTTACATGAACGGTTGGGAAGCCGTTCCCTAATGTTCATGAAGCGTTGGTGAGCTGTGCATGAAGCGTTGGTCAGCTGTTCACGAACTGTATTTTGGCCCAAGTGAAATGTTACGAACTGTTTACAATGGGCCGTTCAGGAAGCGTTCGGGAACCGTTTCCCATCTAACTAGGGTACAGCTCCTAATGAGACCAACAGCTCATGCAAAAATAGATAACACTTCAGTGCAATTGTTTATAAACACTTAATGCTTACAAAGCATTGGTGGACTGTGCATGAAGTGTTGGCGAACCGTGCAGTTAGTGTAGGTGAACCGCGCATGAAGCGTTGGCCAGCCGTTCACGAACTGTATTTTGGCCCAAATGAAGTGTCACGAACCGTTCACAATGGGCCGTTCAGGAAGTGTTCGGGAACCATTGCCCATCTAACTAGGGTACAGCTCCTGATGAGACCAACAGCTCATGCTAAAATATAGGATACTTCACCACAATGGCTTGTAAACACTAATGCTCACAAAGCATTTGTAGACTGCGCCGAAGCATTGGGGGACCTTGCATGAAGTGTTGGTGAACTGTGCATGAAGTGTTGGTGAACTTTTCATGAAGCGTTGGTCACTCGTTCACGAACTGTATTTTGGCTCAAATGAAGTGTTATAAACCGTTCAGGAAGTGTTTGGGAACCGTTTTTCATCTAACTTGGGTGCAACTACTCAATGAGCACCAACAGCTCATGCAAACATACAGAACACTTCAATGCAAGAGTTGTGGAACATTGCAAAAGTACTCAAGGCTATGGACATGTTTAAACACTAAACATTTCATCTTACCTCACAACCAATCTCAACTATCCTTTGGATGGTGTTCACTAAAAAAAGTACTTTTCTCAATAATACAAAGACAGGCTGCCAATGGAGGGCGAACTGCATAAAAAGTCTAAGTACTTAATACAATAATTATTTATTCAAACAACCAAATACAATATATCTACTCCCTACTCTATTTCACTCTCTTTTCATAGTTCCCCGTGGAAGCATTCATCTGAAGTAGCTTCCCAGATTTAGGATCCAGATATTGTCTGTAATGAAGATAAGATCTATAAATTATAAATATATCTTTATTCCAACTGTTCTATAGAGTATTTATCGAGTTCTGCGTAGTAGATCAAGGAAACACTCCGCCACAATCTACTGCAATGATACGAAAATCGTATAAGCGCTACTTGTGTACGGAAGATCCTGTACCACGGAGAACTGCCTACCGACGCCGTAAAGAAGACCTCCGCACTTCAGGAGTAAGTAGGATGCATGTCTACAGTCGTAGTTGAATTTGTTTCTTGATTTTGGCTTTGGCCATTAAAATTAATTACTCAATCACAGTTTTTCCTAATTTGCTTCAGGATGGTGTTAATGAGTGGGGTTCAGGTTCCCACGTATCTCATCCAAGAGGTGGAGGTTCACCGAGCCGATGTCGTTCAGCGTCCGATTCCTCCGACTCCAGGGAAGAAGTCGTCTTTCATGAGCACTCTGCCCAAATAGGCGTCGATGTAGGTATTGCATAATTCGTTACTATCCTCATCGGTATGCTATCTGTTTATCTAACAAAGGTTTTGTCGTCATTCTCCACAGGACGTAGCAGCACTGCAAGAGAAGGAGGATCTTATGGACGCGGTCGAAGGTGGAAATGTTGATGGGGGACAAAGCTCGGACGAAGCCCAGTCGGCTGAAGATGGAGCATTTCTGCCCAGCGATAACGGTGATTGTGAAAATGATATAGTTACACCGGAGGTTGAAAATTGTAACAGAGAGGGACTATTTGATTCTCTTCTGTGCAAATGTACATACACGACCACAGGAGATGCATTGCAAATGTGCTTAGCATTAGGTTTAAGACATAATTTACCATGGGTGGCTCTTGTGGACATGCTGAAAATAGTGAATGTACTATTTGGCAAGCCAGTAGTTCCTGCAACAAAATATTTCTTTCTCAAACATCTCGAATAAGTAAGTAAGTAAAATTATTTTTAAGGGTGCGTCGACTACTGCGGTCATTTCGCACCACTCTCGTCCATTGGTAACACCAGGTTAGTGTGATTAAAGCGAAATCGCTTTAGTACTGTTGTGAGATAAAATTGACCTAGCTTTGTATAAAACGCGTATACATGTAAAAAATTTATAATTTATTAAAAACGTTGATTTCTTTTAAAAAAGCAATTACTCGGGTGAGGCAATCGGGTGAGTCACCTAGGATGTGTCCTAAGGTACCGTTGACCTTGTGTTTTCCTCGAGAAGAGCCGTATTTATCACACTCCGTCAGGATGTGCCGCACACTCAGAGGGGAGTCGCACTCATCACACCAAGGTTGTGTCTTCTCTTCTGTGATGAGGTATGAGTGGGTCAGGGCAGTGTGCCCTATCCTCAGGCGTGTGACTGCGACTTCTTCCCTCCGAGTATTCCTGACGGAAGAGGGCCACACTGATACTACCGGTTTCACAGTCCGGAGCTTGTTGCTATTAATCCCATGCCACGATTCTTGCCATTTGCCCAAAATAACGCGTCGAAACATAGCCTTCAGGTCCTCCGCAGTCACCGTGTTCCACATAATTTCTGGCATCTGTAATGCTTCCTTTGCAGCCTTGTCTGCGCGTTCATTACCAGCTATTCCCACATGTCCAGGTACCCACATAAAGGAGATTTTAATTCCCTTGTTGGTGAGGGAGTGAAGAGCGCATTGTACATCCTGGACGTGAGGGTGGAGTGGGTAATAGGCTGAAATGGACTTCACAGCGCTTAGAGAGTCTGTACAGATAAGGAAAGTGCCAGAATTGCCTTTTATATTTCCTAAGGCCGTCTTAATTGCGAGTAATTCTGCATTGTATATGCTGCACCACGGATGGAGCCTCGCCTTTATGACTTTGTGATGCGCAGAGGACACTGCACAAGCACATGCCGAGCCGGACTTCGATCCATCCGTATACACGGGGATAAAGTCCGGGTGGTTATCCAGGAATTCATAAAATAGGCTCTGGTACTCCTGGGACGTTAGAGAAGATTTCTGGTGCTTGTGCAGTTCAGTGTGGCACTCTGGTCGTGGTATGGACCATGGTGGGTATTTTGAATACCCAACAGGATACACCTCCGGCAGAGATATGTCAATACTGTCCATAAAATCTTTAAGCCGAATACTTAGCGGCCTGGTAGCCCTCGTCCTTCTGTTAAAAATATCTAAAAACCTAGGTTTAAAAACGATATTAAAACATGGGTGCTTTGTCATTGATAAAATTTTCGATGCATAGCTACATGCCAGCATTTGCCTGCGAGTAGCCAGCGGCGGCTCCCCTGCGTCCACATACAGGCTGTGGATAGGAGAGGTCCGAAAGGCGCCAGTGGCTAGCCGTATTCCTGCGTTGTGGACCGTTGTTAACGGTCGCAGGTAAGACTCTCGTCCAGAAGAGTAAACGAAACACCCGTAGTCTATTTTAGACCGAATCAGAGAACGGTATAATAAAATCGAGGTGGTGCGGTCTGCGCCCCATGATGTGTTGCTTAAAATACGTAAAATATTTAGACCGCGGCGACATTTCTGGGCCAGATTGCGAATATGTTCCTGCCATGTCAGTCTCCGGTCTAAAGTCATCCCCAGAAATCGAACGGATTCCACGAAAGGAAGGTTACTTCTTCCTAAGCGTAACGGCGGAGCTATATGGATACCCCTCAATCCTTGAAAGTGCACACACACAGTTTTCTCAATAGAGAAACGAAGCCCATTTCTCTTTGCCCAGTCATTGAGTTTCGTGACAGTTAGCTGAATCTTCCTTGAAACGCTGGCTAATGTGGACGACCTGCAGAAGATTGCAAGGTCGTCTACGAATAGGGATCCCATTACCGGAGTTTTAATGCACTCCGCTATGTCATTAATGGCAATGGCAAATAACGTGACGCTTAGAACAGAACCTTGGGGAACGCCGTTTTCCTGGTAGTAAAACTGTGAGAGGCTCTTACCTACTCTCACTCTAAAACCGCGGTTTGATAAAAAGTTTCGTATAAAAATGGGTAGATTACCCCTAAAGCCCCAACTGTGCATTCTTTGTAGAATTTTCCTGCGCCAAAGCATGTCGTACGCCTTCTCCAAATCAAAGAAGACTCCAATACAGTGTTGGCGCAGAAGAAAGGCCTCCTGGATAAAATTATCAGTCCGTACGAGATGATCTATTGTACATCTTCCCCGGCGGAAACCACATTGAATGCTGGAGAGAAGGTTTCGCCGCTCTAACCACCAAACAAGCCGGCGATTAACCATTCTCTCCATAACCTTACACAGGCAACTTGTGAGGGAAATGGGCCTGTAATTCCTCGGGTCATTCTTGTCCTTCCCGTGTTTTGGAATCGGAACCACGACAGACTCCCGCCAGGACTGTGGGAAACTACCCTCAAACCAAATTTGGTTGAGGGTGTGAAGGATTTCCGCCATTGCACCCTTTGGCAAATTCTTTAGAAATATATTGTGGACATTGTCTATCCCTGGAGATGAATTCCGAGAGTCCGCAATGGCCGAGGCTAGTTCCCACAGCGAAAAGCTTTTGTTATAATCAGCAATGCCGGGCGTTTCTCGGAACGACAGAGATAATGCTTCAGAGCGTTGTTTCATATCTCTGAAGTCGGCATTATAGTTGGCGTCGCTGCTGATTTCGGCGAATGTGCGGCCGAAAATCTCGCACATATCCGAGGGAGAAGTGATCACTCGGTCATCGACATTTAGTCCGGAAACGCCGCATTGCTGATTGGAGCCCGAGATGCTTCGGACCTTCCGCCATACCTGTGCAACGGGAGTCCTGTGGTTTACACCGGAAATGAATTCCATCCAGGAGGACTTCTTCGCCTCTTTCACAATTTGTCGGGCTTTTGCACGAAGACGTCGAAAAGAGGCAAGATTGGTTTCCGTCGGGTATTTGTTGAATATTCGTAGCGCTCGTTTCCGCAATTTAATTGCCTTAGCGCATTCCTCTGTCCACCACGGCACAGGAGGTCGACGGACGATGCCCGTAGACCGTGGAACACTCATATTTGCCGCCTCTATGATTGCGGAGGTCAGAACTTCGACGTTTTGTGTTGCGTCACGAGTTGAGTCAAATTTGAACATAAAATTTTCTTTAAAATTTGTCCAATCAGCTTTCTGAGTAAGCCATTTACCAGGGGATATAAAATGCTGGTTAAAATTTCCTTCTTTACGTATTAAAAGGGGATAATGATCACTCCCACAGAGATCAGTATGAACGGACAGGTTTAGTTTCGTGTAAAGACTGCTGGAACAAATGGCGAGATCAATGGAGGAAAATTCTCCATTAAAACTGTTAAAACGAGTTTTCTCACCGTTATTAAGTAAAATGAGGTTAAAATCTTGGATAAAATTTGATAAAATCCGACCTCTTCTATTGCTTTGCCTCCGAGAGCTACCCCACAAAGGGTCATGTGCATTAAAGTCACCTAAAATCACAAAAGGTTTGGGTAATTGATGGACAAGATCCACGAGGTTGCGTTCAGTGACAGGTGCGCACTCTGGTAAGTAAACGTTACACACCGTTATGGGCTACGGTGCGTGCACAGTTACCGCCACTGCCTGAAATGGTGAATTCAGTTGTACCCGAGAGGTGTAAAGGGCCTCTCGGATAGCAACTGCCACTCCACCCTGGGCTCGCTGGCCGCTGGTGTCGTCATACCTAAAAACATTAAAATTTCTTAAAATACCCATGTCCGTAATTTTAAAATGCGTCTCTTGGAGACAAATACAAAACGGATTAAAATCTCGGATTAAAATGTTTAACTCTTCCTTGTGACGATACAGTTCCACTGTAAAATAAAATTCAATAGAATACGTTAAAAATTGAGAATTTATACACAGCAGTCCGTCCGTCCGTTGGGAGAATCAGCGCCGAATACGGTTCTTTTTCCCCTTCTGTCTGGCTATCAGGATTTCTGAGTCAGACAGATTATCCTCCTCCATAGCCTCCACTGGGCATGGGGCCCGCACCTCGGTGGGGCCGGGGGAGGGTGTTTTCTCACGCCTGGTGGGCGTGGGTCCGGTGGGTTTCTTAAGGGTCTTTTTTGGAGAACCCGGGCAGTTATTTGTTTTTACCGGCTTTGTAGCCTTATCCGGCTTGGCTTGTTCCACTTTATCTGTCGCGTTCTGTTCATTTTTCTTTTCTGTTTCACTTGTTTTAACTGAATTGTTTCCGTTGTAAGTAGGCGTTTTAGCAACAACAGCGTAAGACTTAGAAAATGTCGGGGCTATAAGAGTGCGGAACTTTTTTCGAGCTTCAAAATAGGGTAACTTTTCCACTGTTTTGATCTCCATAATTTTTTCTCCTCTTTCATTTTGGGACAATCACGAGAATACACTGGGTGTGTACCCTCGCAATTGACGCAGAAAGGTTCAGAAGTGCACGCATCACCCTCATGTTTTTCTTTGCCACAGCGCGGGCAGGTGGCCTTGCCCTCACATCTGGTGGCGATGTGGCCGAAGCGTTGGCAATTGAAACATCGCATGGGGCTCGGTATGAATGGGCGGACGGGAACCAATTCATAGCCAACAAATACCTTGTCGGGGAGCGTGTCGCGCGAGAAGGTGAGGATCACAGATGTGCTGTTAATCAGCTCGCCGTTACGCTTTATTTTCAGTCGACGACAATCGACTACGCCCTGAGAGGCCATTTCTGTCTTTATCTCGTCGTCGTCGACGTAGAGCAGGTCGTAGCTGCTTATCACTCCCCGACTTGTATTTAAGGTGCGATGCACCTCCACCTTCACAGGAATGTCCTGGAGACGCGTGAAAGAGAGGAGTTTCAAACTTTGTTTGTCGTTTGCCGTTTCTATTAACAAAGTGCCATCGCGCAGCTTTTTTGCGGATCTAAGATCGCCTGTAAAGGCTGCCGAGAGGACACGACGGATGAGGAAGGGAGACACCTCAGTTAGTGTCTCACCGTCCTTTGCACATCTCATAATTAGATACCGCCTACAGGCGGTCACCGTTATATCTCCCCCGCCCGTTTCCGGACGGGATCTTTTCAAACATCTCGAGTTAGGGAAAGATCATACTAACTTTCACTTTTACTGCCCATCTTGTGAGGCATATCTTGGGAGTAAGAGTTATGGGACTGAAAATAGGCAAATTGAGTGTGATTGTGGGGAGGTAATCAATACAGCCTCCGCATCCACGTATTTTTTATCTGTTATGTTAAAAGCTCAACTACAAGATTTACTGAAAAATGATAAATTTGCCTCAGGGCTGAATCATAGGTTTGAGAGGATGAGTGTGCATGAAGATTCCCTGGAGGACATATTTGATGGTGCAGGGTATAAGAAGCATTGTGCCCCAGGGGAAATTTTAGTCTCACCATATAATTTCTCTTAATCCTCCAATACAGATGGCATTCCGATGGGAAAATCTTCTAAAAAAACCATGTGGCCAATTTATGTTCAAATTAATGAGCTTGCTCCCAAGGAACGAGCGAAACACATTCTTCTGGCTGGGTTATGGGTTGGGGGCAAAGATCCTAATATGTCAATTTTTTTGAAGCCATTTGTAGAAGAGGCAAATGATCTTGCTTCTAATGGTATCACATGGACCTTAAATGGTGAGGAAATAAAGAGTAAAGTAATACCATTATGTGTCTCTGTGGATTCTATTGCAAGGGCAAAGATACTTAATACGTCACAGTTCAATGGGTAATATGGTTGCACTGTTTGTTATCAGAAAGCGGAACACACAGTGAAGGAAATGCGGTACACAGTGTCAGAGGTAAGATTATCTTCCCTGGTAATGCTAGCTCTACACGCTAGGTTCAGCGGCCCGGATCAGCCGACATAACGGCTACCGTGTAGAGGCGCTACCAATGTTCAGCCGAGGGGTAGGCTCAACTCCCCTCCGACTCCCAACTTAAGTAAATCGTTGCTCTACTGTTCCGAGGTAAAGACGTTGTTTGCATCGTGAGCAAAGATGGCGTGGTTGTGAAGGTTGAACAGTTCTGAGCGTGTGTTGTAATCTTTGGTTCTGAGTGTTTGACTTAGAGGGAAATGGGAAGAAGTAAGTGGCAAGAGCAAGGAATTGGGGAGATGAGGAGACGAAGGTATTAATAGGATTGTATAGTAATTGATGGACGGACCGCAAGTTTGAGGGTTTGGAGAGGCATAACGGGGTATGGAATGAGTTGGCGAGTTCTTTGGGTCTGTATGGGTATGGGGAAAGGAGCGGAAGTGAAGAGCAAAATGAAAAACTTGAAATCAAAATTTACGGAAGAGAAGTTGAAGTCAAAGTCAGGTATGTTCACGAACAGTGTTGCTTTATTCTCGTGGAACTGAAAATGTTCTAATACAGGTGCTGTTTGTAGGCATTTCGCCTGAATTTTGTTAACGTTGTGAATGAATAACTGCATACTCTATACATATTGTTGCCCTTATCGCTAGATTTACTCATATTTTTTTAACAGGATCTTCATCTTCGGAGCGGAAGTATTTTTTGGACATTCAGAATGCTTTGGATTCTCGGCCGGTGTTTTGTGAGACAAACGCCGATGACTCCCAAGAAAATGGTACGCTTAAATAATTCCTTTCATCCACAGCTCCAAATATTTTGAAAGCATGCCTCCTCCCGTAATTATTGTAAAAATATGTGCATTTCTTCTCTGTTTAACGAATACAATTATGCGAACTGTATCCCGGGAATGTACCGAATGATTCATCACCGGTGCCTCATGGGAAGAGGAAATGGTAATTGCACCGAAATCCTTAACGGATGTTACCAAAAAAGTGTAAGTTTGAAGATAAATTTTGTACTAAAAATATCATTAAATTAATTAATTATCATAAAATCTAATGCACTTCCATTTTCCGCAATCGCTATTGTATCTTTTTTAAACAAAAATGGATTTGGTTAATGAAAATTTTAATTTAGTGCACATTTGAGCTTAAGTACACCATTGTTGAAAATATTAAAATATTTTCAGGAAAATCCAAAGAATATTTTAGTAAATCAACACCATTCTTAGAGTACCTTAAAAAGTATGCATGAGTTCCATCTTATTTTTAACTAGGCCTCCATTACCTGTGAATGAGTCCTCTTTTCCCCAAATATTTGATTAATGTTCAACCACAATTTGCTTCATAACGAACCAATTATTCACATAACATCATTACTATTCTAATACATTACAGGGGAAATAAAAGGAGACAGCCATCCAAAACTTTATCTTACCTCCAAACAATGGCCAAGAATGATACAGAACTGGTGGAGATGTTCAAGGAGGGTCAGAAAAGGAGAAGGGGTCAGGATGAAAGGGACAACGAAGGCATCGGGCCCAATGGAGGTTTTAGGATTCTTACATGAGTGCCATCCAGAGCACCGAAAGTATTTGAGAACTGCCACCGTTGCCAAAATCTGCGTGCAATTTCTTCTTTTTATCCCTTGGGAATTGTACCATCACTTCAAATAGTTCTTCGTTAATTGCGTCGCACACTTCATGGAGAATTGACGCAACACTGCTTGCCCCTACCCTGATGTATCTCCGACTGACCAAAAGTCGGAATAACCCTTAAGGCAAGATAATGCAATGGCCAGTCTCTTATCTACTTTTATTGCGCTTCTCATCGCTGTATCACGTTTTTCCAGTCTTTCATGTCGCATTCCAACAGGAGTAAAAAAGCATTCTCGCCCCATACGAAATTTTTTGCGGGATCTTTCGTCCTCGTAGTGTGGGACTACAGATTCCCAAAACCTTCCTCACTGTTAAGGTAATGGAGTTCAGGCTGAATTCACATCCCTCGGTTTCTTCCTCGGCCAATCATCTGCTGTACCACCAATCTATGTAATCGCCGTCTGCGCACTAACAGCTGTCTAACATCGTCGTCATACTTCCTTCTTCTATCGAGGCATCTCCGTTTCTCAGACAGAAGCTGCAATTAACACGAATAATCGCGTTCCACAACAGAAAAGGTTAAAATATGTCGTAATACATAATTGGTGAATCTGCACGAACATTCGATGCAACTCATGCTCGTGCTTTTTTAACTACTCCTGCAGTTAAAAGACATTTAAAATATACCTCTTCGATCATAAACTCATCTCCGGAATTTTCTTCTACCCTCGCTGACTCCATTTTTAATTTTTACCTTAGCACTTACGACCTTCTCCGCCATATGGCAAAATGTCGACTTAAATTCAACGAATTGGAGACTCAAATCACCGATAGCGGCGCTGTTGTCGGTGACGTCATTGTCCAAGATGGCCGTCAAAACGATGATAACTTAGAATCAAGCTGCTGAGCGAAGGATCCTCAGGCAGACCTTCGACCTGCACCCATTGACCCGTTCCCGCACCGTATATGACCTAACTAATAATGAACCTCTGCTTCACAGGTTGTGCCGCCTACGCTGCGACGGGACAAGGAGGATAGCGGAGAACAACAGGACGCTTCTGGATTCCATCATTGGTACAGCAGGTGGTCCACTGCCCAGAAAGCCTAAGAAAAAGCTGTACTCCACCCCAAGATTCATCTCGGACCACCTTCATCTATATCACCCGGAGGTCGCGCTGCCACCTCATACAATCAGACCCACGGTTCCCGCACCCGCGCAGCTTACCATCACACCAGGTTTTCCTCTCCGCCCCAAGAAAAAAGGAAAGAAGAGAAAGAAGAAGAAAGAAGAAGAATCGGCGTCCGACACAATGGCTCCCCCAGCAACCCTTGCCCCAAGTGACTCCCCCCCACCTCCCCAGTGATACCCATATTTATTCCTCCCACCCCCCAGTGATTCCCAGTGATATTGACTATTTATTATCTATTTATTGTTACCAGAGACATATATTCCATGTTGAAAAATTTCATAGTTTAGCCACGTTATTACCGGATCAGTGATCCCCAGTGATTTAATTATTTATTACCAGAGACATATATATATTACTTATATTATTTATTACAGAGACTTATTCAGTGTTAACTTTTGAAATTCTAAGATTTGTTATTTCTTTGTGTTGTTTTGTTTTATATTGTTAAGTTTGTGGCCTGGCGGTGGTTTTAGCGGGTTTCCCACCGTCCTAGGGCGAATGCCGGGCCAATATCTTCCCGCACCTGTGAAAGTATTCCAGTGATTTCCCTGAAGAGGCGACAGCCTAGAACGGGGTCCACACCATTGTTTTTGTTTTTTGTTATACTTGTATTTGTTTTGGTGTGGAATAAACGTATTTTGACTTGACTTGCCTGTGATTCATAGCGGAAAAAGCTCCAGCTTAGTTTCATTGCTACTTTCAAGCCTTGGAAGTAAATCTCAGATGTTGATAATTACTTCCTTCCTTCTTTTTGGGACTCCATCTTAGAAATACACGGCTTTAAGGTAAATATCTCGATGCACAAGAATGATGTTCGTGTTGTGCCTAGCACAGTGAGACGTCAGGGATTCAACCTTTACAACAAACTGCCATCAGCAATAAAATACCTGGAATACCAAAAATTTAAAATATCTGTTAAAAATATCCTAAAAAAATTTATTTTACGATGTAAAAGAATATATGAAGTGTCGTTTATGATGTTCCGCTTTGTTTACTATTCTTAACATGGATGTGCTGTTCCATATTTGTTTTTTGTATAGGTAACTGATTTGACAAAGTTGTATATTTGTAACTGTATGTATGTAATTGACTTGACCAATGTAATTGTACCTTTATTTTTGAACCTTCTTTTTTGACGACTCCATGCAATTGTATTTGCCTACGGATAATAAAATTTATTATTATTATTATTGTAGTGGATTTTGTCGAAGAACTTTCGTGCTTAATCCTATGCATCTTCCCGTGATGTATCATTTCTTTACTCTTTGTTTTGGTGGTATTGTGTATTTATTTCGCGGATTTTAAAATGGGTTGCCGAATTCAGCTTTCGTTTGGTGAAATTGTGAAATAAATGGGAGGGCACCTGGATTCCAGGTGTGTAGTGGAAGGTGAATGTGTGTTGAACGCAGGTTTGGTCGCGTTAGTTGGAACCAGAGCAAGAAAGGAACAAGTGGTGCCCATATTTGCCTTGGTTCTTCAAACGAGCCAAGGATCAAGCACCAAGGATCCATTACAAGTTGGAGGGGAATTATACACAACGGACGAAACCGTGTCCGTTATTAAGTTTAAGTGCAGCTGCAAAGCTGGGCTTTCTGGGATATGCAAGCACACCGGAGCCGTGCTGTGGTATCTAAATAGGTAAGCACCTAAGATATGGTATTTTGACCTTGCTAAGAAAATCACTATTACCCCGATCAGTTTCTAATTGTGAAAGGATCGTTCTTAATGACATCTGTGACCCAACCTTTCAGAAACGATATTAATGAGCTGGAACAGTTGTCCTCTACGGATGTAAAATGTATGTGGTCCGGGGATATGAAGGCCGTGGTGAAAATGGACTACGCTCCTCGGAAAATCCGGGACTTCTGCCATGTAGAGGGGAAAATACTGCCGGCAGCGAACCCATATTCTGCTGATTTTCTTCAGCGAGCTACTGAAATGTTGATAAATTCGAGTCCAGGTTCAGCTCTTGCATTGCACAGGTAAAATTAAATTACATTAACTGAAAGCGTATAATGGAAAAATTGAATTGTAAACAAACTTTAAAATCGCCAATTTTTTCCATTCTTCTGCAGAGAGGGGAGATTGAGGGAGAGAAGAGAGGCCACAATGGAAGATTAACTTCAGTTTTATCAATGTTTGTGTTTATATTAATGTTTGTTGTGATATTCATGCTTATTTGAATGAAGTTGACTATATTGTGTTCATGTTGATATTAGAAATAATAAAATTTGTACCACTCACAACGTATTAATTTCGCCACTTACTATTATGGAGGGGAGTAAGAAGATATGAAGTCCTTCGATAACGGCTTCAATCACTTTTACTCTTCATATCTAAATTACTTTGACTATTGCTTTCCCGTTTTGCCTGTAAAAAGTAGAAACTATCCAAAGTCAAGCTGCAAAAAGCCTTGGGTCTCACAAGAAATTCGCAACTTATCAAGATTTATGAAAGACATGGCTCTGTACTTCAATGACAAAGTGGACCCCACTAGTAGACTTGAGTATGCTGTATTGAAAAAGAATTACAGATATATCCTTCAAAATGCCAAGAAGACATATAATAACCATAGGATTAATAATGCCGCTAACAAAACTAAAGAAATTTGGAAAATTGTTAAAGAATCGAATCATCACAAGGATATTAGGTCAGAGTTTAAATTCTTGGACCCGCTGGGTAATATTATTCCGGATGATAACTTTCAAATGGCTTCTGCTCTGAACGATTTCTTTCTGTCACATCAATTACCTAAAGCAAATCAACATATTAGTTATTCCCAAATAACAAGCCCCTGTAATTCCTTATTTCTTCAGCCTTGTTCCGATTCTGAATTAAAGAATGTTATCAGGAATCTAAGCAATAAGTTTACTTCTGGCCTTGATGGGATTCCAATGGTTGTAATAAAAAGATCTTTTCATGCAATCATGTCCCCATTATTATTCCTGATCAATGAATCTCTACGGTTAGGCATGTTTCCAGGTCCACTCAAAGTAGCAAAGGTCATTCCTCTGTACAAAGGCAAAGGTAGTCGGCAGAACATGAATTCCTATCGTCCCATCTCCTTACTTTATCAATTTGGCAAAATTTTTGAGATAGTGTTTTATTCACGTCTCGTAACTTATTTGGAATCCTTTAATTTATTAACCACTGCCCAACATGGCTTCAGGAAATCAAGGTCCACTACTACTGCAACTTACCAGGCTGTGAATAAAATATTAGATGACCTTGACAATAGACTGGAATCGCTACTTCTTTCATTTGATTTTTCTAAAGCCTTCGACTGTGTCAGCCATAGTCTACTACTGCAGAAGCTTGAAATGTTTGGGATTAGAGGAGCATCTTATAATTGGATTGAGTCTTATCTGAGTGATAGGCAACAAAGTGTTGTCCTTACAAGGGATGGAGCCAATTTTGTGTCCCCCGCAAAAAAAGTTGTCACAGGTGTTCCCCAGGGTTCCGTTTTGGGACCAGTACTGTTCCTTTTATATATAAATAACCTCCCAGATATGTTTAAATTTGTACCAGGAGTACTTCCTATATTGTATACGGATGACACCAATGTCTTAGTGTCTGCCACTTCAATGGAAAACCTGGCCCTAAGATCTAATGATGTAGCATGTGTCTTACAAGAGTGGTGCAATCAAAATTCTCTCCTTCTCAATGTGGAGAAATCTAATTTAATTTACTTTCATAACAAGAATAAACATCAATCACCCATCTCCATCAAGATTGATGGTAAACCTATTCCACAAAATCTTAGTTCTTCTTTCCTGGGTGTAACTCTTGACAATCAAGTATCTTGGGAAGGACAAATTCAGAGACTTCGCAGTAAATTGAGCTCTGTCTGTTTTTTGATTCTGTCCATCAGAAAAACTGTTGATATTGATGTACTACTATCAATTTATTATGGTGAATTCTACTCGCAGGTCATGTTTAGTATCCTCTTCTGGGGTCCTACACCCAATTCTAAAATAATGTTTAAAATTCAAAAGAGGATATTGCGGCTTTTAGGTAAAGCACCTGTTTATGCCCCATGTCGCCCTCTCTTTCGCAAATTTAGTATTTTACCTCTCCCATGTGTTTGTATGTATACTGCAATTGTTTGTACAAAAAAGAATATTTCTAGCTATGCAACCAATGACGATTATCATTGTTATTATACAAGGAGCGCTACCAACCTCCACCAAACATGTATAAGAACGAAAAACTCAGGTTATGCCCCTTGGCATATGGGCCTATTTTTATTTAATAAGCTGCCACCTGAAGTTAAGAGGGTAAAGACTATGCCCCTCTTCAAACGTAAGCTTCGGGAGTTTCTTTTGAAAAACTTATTTTATTCTGTGGAGGAATTTCTACATTTGTAACATTTTTTCATTGTACTGTATTTTGTACCTCACTTGACGTGTCCTATATTTGTAGCATCAAATCTTTGGACAAATAAAAAATTATTATTATTATTATGAAAATTAATAAGTTAAGCACCACTGAATGTTCAAGGCAGATTGGGAGAGGTCAGCAACTTAATTCTAGAAAACTTAGGGTAAGTAAAATAAAATGAGGAACTAACCTATAAATTAAAATTATAGAGTGTGCCTAGTTATATCTTGAAGATATTGTCTGAAAACTGTAGTCCTAGGCTTGTTATTTGAAAGGATGCGCATAGCTTATTTGTAATTTAGGTGTGAATTGATTGTGTTAAACGGTGTTAAATTTGAGGAAAATGCATTTCCATGAATGGAAAGAGGCTCAGCGGTCGGGCTCAGCGGTCGGGCTGAGCCTGGCACGCCGAGCTGAGGTACTTGTGTAGAGCCAGAATAAGATGCTCTGATAGAACTCATGATGTTAAGTTAACCCATTAGCGGTTAGCGATGCCAAACGGCACCTGACTGCATTACTTAATAATGTTGCGCTCTGTGTCCTATCCATCGAACTTTTCTGCAATAACTTTGTATCAATAACGTTAAGAAAGTCTTTTTACGAGCTACAGGGAAGATTAATTATGCCAGTTCTGGTGGAGCGGCAGCAATGGACGGACGCCACAGGTTATGTTGACACGTTTTGTTTAATATTTCTTATTCATAGCATGTTTATTGTTTTTGTTTTTCTGTCTTAAAATATTAGAAGTTATTGTTGTAACAATATGTGAGTATTGTTTACTCTCTGCTATTATAACTGATATGACTCCTGTGTTAACGTTCATGCTATTGCTTGGGTGCCATTTGGCACCGCTGGGCGCTTCCCATGCTAATACAAATATCAACTCTTTCGCTATTTAATATCATCATGCAATGCATCTTTGAAATTCAAGTGTTTATTTCACTTGATGTTTTGGTGTTAAATGCTATCAATGATTCATTCTCCCAATTTCTAAGGTAATTGTTTACTTTTACTCATTTTACACATTACATACGTTATTACGTACGTCACATTACATACGTTACAGTTTGACAGTGCATGAGGCACTTTTACTCCTCGAACAGGAAGATGATGAGAAGATGATCACATTTTCATTGATCCTCCTATTCCACCCGTTTGCTCTGATGAGGATTCCGCTGATGAGGACGACGGAGGCTTAGTTAATAATGTATGTGGTCTGCAGCTACAAACTCGGGCAGATCCCGTTCTGTCTAACAGCCAGCGACTTGGGCATGAATCATTTGTGTGCAATTCAGTTTCTGAAAGCTCAAGTGCTCCTCCTAGCACCGAAGTTGACAAAAATTGTACTCTTCCAAAGAAGAGAAAAACTGGAAAAGAAATGATGACCAAGCGACCTTCCAGAATATCCCAAAAGTCAATAGATTAGCGCAAATGGGTAGACGATTATCTTTCTGACAAGAGCAGACCATTTCCTAAGCCGTATTATTCACCATACCGAGGGAAATCACCCTTGAAAATTTTTGAAATGTTTTTTCGACGATACGCACGGTGTGCCTGAACTACTTTTAAATGGCTCGGAAAACCACGTCTCTGTTTTCTTCAAGGATCGAAAGTTCCATGTTTAAGAAGTCCAAAAGACCAAAAATCAGCAAAATCCCTGGAGCCGTTTTGAAAAAAAAACGCGATTTCAATTTTTTTTCTACGACGATACGAAAAATAAATACGTCACCATGGCTCCCGCTAAACAGACATTGTTTTGTTTCTTTTGTCACGTGAATATGTTTGTTGTTTTCAAATGTTTGGTTCAAAAATCAGTAGACGGCTACGCGAAGATTGATCGAAAAACAAGGTTAGTTGTCCCAATATTTGTGAAAAAAGTCGTTGTCAAACTGGTTAGTAAACAACTTATTATTATTATTTATAGACGAGTCCATTACCTACGTAAGGGAAAAACAAAATGTCACGAATGACAAAAGACCATGCGCGAACACATGAAGAAAGCCGAGGCGTGATTTGTTTGTTATGTTTAAAGAAGAAAGATAAGATGTGGAATATTGTGGGCCCCTTGAAGATTCAGGTAAAAAATGCTGTAAATATTAACCTTGATGACATTCGTTACCCATCTGCTGTCTGTAGCAATTGCAAAATCATCATATACAAATTCAATAAACAAAATTCTGAAGAAACAACATTAGCGCTACCGGACTATTCTGGTTTTCTGGAAATCTCATGTGTAACCCGACCTAAAAAGAAGATACTTTGTGACTGTAAGTTGTGCGAAATTGCCAGACGTGTACCAGACAAACTGTGTCCGGGAAATTCAACGAAAAGAAAAGTGATCAAGCAGAAGTGTAAGAAATGCAGGGGACCACTGGATGAAAACAAAATTTGCACTTCACCTAAATGTATCCCTATTCTCACTGAATTGATTTCAAAAAAATTTTCTCCAAAAGAAAAGGAAAAATTAGTTTCATCAATGCTAAAAGATATTATCCACATGCCAGAACACTCAAACAATGAGGGCCAGTTGCGCTTATCTCAAAGGAGAGGCAAAAAATTACCCGTTTTAGTAAATTCAACTAATGTGGATAAAAGATCAAGAAAAGAACCAGTCGCGGCTATTGACATATTGAAAATAAGTACAGACTTGGGGTTGTCTACAAGAAAGACAAATTCTCTAACGGCTGCTCTGCGAGTTGGCAGTAAGAATAGGAAAATGTTTCAGCCCAACTTGAAGCAGGACCTGCTTTTGTTGAATCATCAACTTGATTCGTTTTTTGAATCTCGTGTTTGTGACGTATTGAATACCAAGAAGTCTTCTGTAATAAATAAATCTGGATATTTTGTTTGTTGTAATAATGTAAAAGGTTTAGTTACATATATTCGAGAAAAAAGAGGTTTGCAAGAAGTAGATTTGAAAATTGGGCTTGACGGTGGTGGAGGGTTTTTGAAGATTTGCTTATCCATTCAATCAAAATTCGAAGGACCCGAGAATAATGCACATGTGACAGGGGCCAGGCAGCATTATCACGAAGGAGTACACGCCAATAAATTTAGGGACACGGGTGTGAAAAAGTTATTCGTCCTTGGTATCATATCTGATACACAAGAAAATTATGTGAATGTTCGCACGCTGTGGTCCTCTCTACATCTGAATGACTTAGAGGCAATGACCATTGCCACAGACCTAAAAATGGCCAATATAATAACTGGGGTCATGGCTCATTCTTCTCATTACCCGTGTACGTGGTGCACTGCATCAAAAGGTCTCTTGAGTATGTGTGGAAGTTATAGAACCGTTGGTAGTTGCCGTGAAAATGCAGAGGCCTTCAAGAACAGTGGCAGTAAAAAAATATTGCCAAGGATTTTTACAGTCACGTATATCAACCTCTTTTCACAGGGAATCCAGAGACAGAAATCATTGATATAATACCTCCACCTGAACTGCATCTAATGCTCGGGGTAGTAAACACATTGTATGGGCACATGCTGAGGGAAAGCGAAGACGATACTGAGGAATGGGCAAAATCGTGCAACGTAAGCAGAGAATTTGTCCATGGATCCCCTGGTTTCGCAGGCAATGCCTGCAAAACTTTGTTGAACAAGATAGATCTGCTTCGGGGGAAATGTAGTGTTCAGTGTTTAAAATATGTCAGATGTTTTAGTGATTTTTCAAAAGTCGTCAATTCCTGTTTTTCGAGTAGTCTTGACGAGGAATTTGCGATGCATATTGCAGAATTCCACAGCAGTTATTTGGACCTTGCAATACCAATAACGCCAAAAGTTCATGCTGTCTTCTTCCACGTTCCTCATTTTTGCCGAAAAATGGAGAAAGGACTCGGGAACTACAGTGAACAAGCTATGGAGTCGGTACACCATGACTTTAAAAGTACCTGGATGAATTATAAAGTCCACCATACACATCCAGATTATAGTTCCAAACTTCTCAGAGCTATACAAGAATATAATTCTCGCCACGTTTAAGGTTCAAGGTGTTTCTAGCTTTTGTTCCACAGCCTTGAATAAACGATGACATTTTTTCGTGTAAAAACTAGATTATAATTTAGGCAGCCTAAAGAAATTTTGCCTATTCATTTTGATGTCACCATGTATTTCATCCAATAATCTTGATTTTCGCAATTTTTCGAATAAAGTTGCATTGTTTAATTCGCTTCATTTCGTCCAATATTATTGATTTGGTCTGTAAAAGTTGATCTTCGTTCAAAGTATTAAAATGTTCTATTCTCGATTCTTCTTTCTACCAGAAAGAACGAACAAGTTGCAGAAACAATCGTTAATTTCCGAAAATTAATTTGAAAAAATTTAAAATTGAGTTTTTTTCGAAACGGCTCCAGGGATTTTGCTGATTTTTGGTTTTTTGGACTTCTTAAACATGGAACTTTCAATCCTTGAAGAAAACAGAGACGTGGTTTTCCGAGCCATTTAAAAGTAGTTCAGGCACACCGTGATACGGTTATAAATCACTTAGTTACTGAGACAAGGCGCTATGACATCTTCACGAATAATCCAGACCCGAAGGTGTCACCGGAGGAAATGAAAGTTTTCCTAGGAATTCTAATCATTTCAGGTTACAACTGAGTGCATGGAAAACGGAGGTACTGGGAAAATGACGCAGATGTGAGAAATTACATGATTTATCAGAGTACGCGACGGGATAGGTCTCTGCAAATAATGAGATACGTTCCTTGCGGGGAGAACACAAAAGTAGATCCAGTGGACAAGTTATACAAGCTTCGCCCTCTCATCAATATGCTGAAATAAAGGTTCAGAGGAAACTGTAAGCCTTCTTAATCCAAGGACTACGATTAATCCATGATTGAATATTGCGGCCACCATGGTTGCAAGCAATGCCACCGAGGGAAACCAATATGCTTTGGCTATAAGGTCCGGTGCTTGAATAGTACTGATAGTTACCTCGAAAATTTCGAAATTTACCAAGGAAAGAAAGTTAACGGGAAAGAGGAATACGAAGCAGTGGTAGGAAAATGTGCAGCTCCACTCCTCTTGATGCTGGACGAACCTCCCCCAGAGAAAAAGGATCTTCCTTATAGATTTTACTTCGATAATTTGTTCACAGGACTGAATCTACTCACAAATCTCAAAAGGATGGGGTATAGCGGAACTGGTACTGTGCAAGAGAATCGAATCCCAAAAGACTGTCCACTACCATCGTGCACAGAAGTAAGGAAAAGGAAACGAGGATATTACATTTCAAAGAAAAGTGCTGAAGACCGCATCATTATAACTCGTTGGAGACAGGAATGTTGTAACGATGATATCCACTTGTCATGGAGTTCACCCTGTTAGCAATGTGCAAAGATACTCAGCAAACGAAAAAAACCGGATCATAGTGGAAAGGCCCATTGCGGTTGCGGAATATAATCTCAACATGGGAGGGACTGACTTGATGGATGCCAACATTTCCAGTTATCGAATTGGAATAAGAGGTAAAAATTGGTGGTGGCCCATCTTCACCTACCTAATTGACGTCACGATAAACAACACATGGGTGTTGATAAGGGCATCTGGCGTTAGCGTGACCCATTGCAGTTACGACGTGAGATTTCCCAGACATACCTCACGCTTTATGGCAGCTATCCCAAAAGACCTGGACGTATGCTGAATTGCCGTATTAGTACCACTGGAAACAGGTAACTTTGCCTTAGAAACCAAACTTGCATTTTTGCTGCGTATAATCAGAAAAAATAATGATAAATTTATTTGTATTTTCCCGAGTAGCAGACTATATACGCTATGATGATCGAGGCCACCTGATTTCAAGAACAAATAATCAAAGACGAAAGTGTGCGCACGAATTCTGTTCAGGCCAAACAAGATCTGAGTGCGTTAAATGGGTAGAAAGAATTTGTATTACGTGTTGCGTCGATTTTTCAAACCCGGAATAGAATTAGTGAACTTTCTGGCATTTCGGAACTATAGAAAACTATGTAGGTTGCTGTTGAATTATAAAATCATTGGCAAATATTTGAAATTATGAGAAAAATAAGTATCAACATGTTTTCACAGTTTGCAAGAGATAGCAATTAGAGAAATAAAGATTTCAGTGCTTATGATTTTGTCTTTCTCATTGAAACATCGTGAATAAGATTTAGATGACCTTTGTAGCTTCAGAAAAATTGATAAAAAAAGTAATTGGTCCCCAAAAGATCAAACAGCAATGAATACTTATAATATTGTCCGGTAATGTGTTAGATTATTACTAATTACAGTTGCATATATTTCAGGATACTCGCTTTGGCTCATGTACCTTTAACGCCTAGCGGTGCCAATTGGCACCGTGATATTTTACACACTTAATAAGTTTTTAACAGGGCAAACAGTGTAGCTCATCTAGAAGGCCCATGATAAGTCACAACATTCATATATGACGTAAAAATTAAGAATAAAATTAATTCAGGTGTTAATGGGTTAATAATATGATGTCCGCATTTGAAAAGAGGGAAGAAAAGGACCCTAGGAAAAGGAATGTGAAAGGTCCTATACCACTGATGCTGTTGAAATATATAGACCTGGGTGTAAGCTTCCCACCAGACTATATGCATTTTGTTCTGCTAGGGGTCATTAGGAGGCATATGGAACTCCTTTTGACCTCTAATGGAAAAAAATATTACATTGGAGGGGAGCATAAAATTGCAATTATATATGCAAACCTTGCATCTATTCATCCCATTCAAACTATCACAAGAACTCCCAGGGGTTTGAAAGAAATGAACCTTTGGAAAGCTTTAGAGTGGAGATCCTTCCTTATTTTCTATTGCATTGTATGTTTTGACGGAATACTTAAGCGTAAGTACCTGGCACATTTGGGTATGCTCTGCACTGCTGTCACGATATGTCTCCAGAAGTCAGTAAGTCACGAGGAATTGTCTAGGGCTCATGACCTTTTGGTTAAGTATGTCTTTTTATTTCAAAGTTACTTTGGCAATCAGCAGATGGTGCTCAGTGTTCATTTGCTGACTCACCTGTCAACGGGAGTTTTAAATTGGGGTGCATTATGGACTCTTAACACATTTTCGTTTGAGGGCCAGAATAGGTACTTGCTGCAACAGCTACAGAGTCCTGCCCAAGCTGCAACTCAAGTGGTAAGAAAATTTTAGACTTTTCAGGGCTTTCCTAAGCTGTGCGAAACTGTGTTGTATATCCTGAACGATTGGGTGCATTGAAGAAAAACTGGAAATGGAGTTCAGGGCGCTAAGTGAGTCCGAGCATATGACGAAAGAGCCACTGTTTCCTTCTATCCCTCCTACAGCCATTTTTATGGCTAGGAGTTCCGCTGTGTAAACACTTCAACGCGGATTCAACCTCGCCTTGATGGCTCAATGGTGGGATGAGACAACTGCATATGCGCACGCAGCGTCAGACTTAGAGCAATCTGTAAAAACTGGCACGATATCGGGGTTGCAGTGGAGATATAGATAAAACTGACGCTGGTATTCCAGAGTAGTGGTTAAAGCTTTCTTGCGCTGAGTGAGTCCCATGTTGATTTTAGGAGCGGGAGTTTCCCATGGCGGATGTTTGGGAAACCCAATAGGGTATACCTCAGGAAGCGAGATTAGATGCTCAGATATAAAACTATTGAATCGTATGCTTGCAGGCCTAGTGGCTCTGGTTAAAAAGTTCTAAATAGCGGGGTTTAAAAACAAGGTTAAAACATGGGTGAGTCCTCATTGATAAAATATTTGCTACATAGCCGAACATAAGCATTTTTCTCCGATGGGGCAAGGGCGGTTCTCCTGCATCCGCATAGATGCATTGCACTGGACTGGTACGGAACTAACGGTGGTGACGTACGGTGGCTAACCGTATTCCAGCATTGTAAACCGATATCAGTGGGCGCAAGTATGACTCCCGACCGGAGGAGTACACAAAACAACCGTAGTCTAGTTTAGACCGTATAAGCGTCCGGTATAGTAAGATCAGCGTATTGCGATCAGCTCCCCAGGATGAGTGACTTAGATATTTCAGAATATATAACGAATTTGTACATTTTCTTTTCAGGACACTAATTTGTTCCTTCCAGTTGAGGCGATAGTCAAATACAAGTCCCAGGAAACGGTTCGAGTCCACAAAAGGAATGTTTTTCCCTCCTAAATGTAGCGGCGGAGGGATGTGTTGCCCCCAAATCCGGTGAATGTGAATGCATTTCGTTTTTTCTAAGGAGAATTTAAATTCGCTCCTTTGGGTCCAATTCTCCAATTTATTCAGCGTAAGTTGAGTGAGTCTAGCGGCAGAGATAAGATACGATGACCTGCAGAATATCGCGAAGTCATCCACAAACAAAGACTCTATCACCAGTGGTTTCATGCAATCAACGATATCGTTGATTGCCACGGCGAAAAGTGTTACTCTTAAAACTGACCCTTGTGGAACCCCGTTATCTTGGCTGTATGCTACGGATAAGTACTGACCAATTCTAACTTTAAACACCCGATCGGATAAAAATTCTGCATAAAAGTGGGTAGATTACCACTGAGACCCCATTCGTGCAATGTGTTCAATATTTTTCGCCGCCACACAGTGTCGTATGCCTTCTTTATGACAAAGAAGACGCCGACAACATGCTGGCGGAGAAGAAAGGCTTCCTGGATGTAGTTATCTATTCTTATCAGGAGATCGATCGTGGACTGGCCTCTACGAAATCCACACTGAATATCGGAGAGAAGGTTTCGGCGCTCTACCCACCAAATAAGCCGTCGGTTAACCATTCTTTCCATTAACTTGCACAGGCAGTTAGTCAGTGATATAGGTCGATAACCATTCGGGTCAGTACGGCCTTTGCCCTGCTTCGGTGTGGGTATGACTACTGATTCACCCCAGGACGATGGGAATGCACCGTCTCTCCAAAGGTGATTGAGAGTGTAGAGGACCTCTAACATTGTCGTCGTCAGAATATTCCGGAGAAAGGCGTTGCGGACCTCATCCAATCCCGGAGCCGTGAATTTGGAGTCATCAACGGCTGATTGTAGCTCCCTAAGGGAAAACGGAAGGTTATAATCTTCATGAGAGCGGATCTCACGAAAGTTGATTGGTGAGGCTTCTACTCGTAGTTTAATTCCTAAGAATGTGGGATTGTAGTTTCTGTTACTGCTCGTATTGGCGAGTAATAGGCCAAAAGCCTCACCAATCTCAGGAGCTGAGGTCACAATATCGCCACCAATCTTAAGGTAGGTTATCCCCAGCTGATGGTGATTACCCGAAATACTCCTCACCTTACGCCACAACTGTGCAAGTGGAGTCCTGCTATTCACACCCGACACAAATTCCGTCCAGGAAGCTCTTTTTGCATCTCTCACGACCTGTCGTGTCGTGCCTTCGCTCTCAAGCGCCTGAACCTCGGAGGATAGATTGGTTTCCGTCGGATATTTGTTAAAAATCCGCAACGCCTTTTTACGTTGGCGGATAGCTTTCGCGCAGTCATCATTCAACCACGGAACTTGAGGTCTCGTCGTAGTACCGCGAGACCGAGGTAAACTGGCGAGAGCGGCTTGTATTATACTGCTAGTCAAACTATTAATATTGTCAACACTATCACGTGTTTCTTCATATTTGAAATTAAAACTGTTTCTGAAAAGCGACCAGTCTGCTTTCCGGATAGCCCAGTTGCCTGTCCGTATAAAACTAGGGTTATAATGCCGTTCCTTGGTAATAAGTGGGAGGTGATCGCTCCCACAGATATCGTCATGAACGGATAAGCTAAATTTTGTACTTAGAGCGCTCGATATAATGCACAAATCTATGCTTGAAGAGTCGCCGGTAAAATAATTAAAACGGGTTTTTTCCCCATTGTTCAATACAACCAAGTCATTATCTAAAATAAAGGAGGATAAAATCCGTCCTCTACGATTGCATTGCCTTCTTGGGCTTCCCCAAAGAGGATCGTGGGCGTTAAAATCTCCTAGTAAAATAAACGGCTGATGTAGTTGGCGGACAAGAGCATTCAGGTAAAATTGAGTGACCGGTGCACCCTCGGGCAGGTACACGTTGCACAGCGTGATCGCCTCGGGGGCGTACACGGTGACTGCCATCGCTTGGTACGGCGTGTTTAGGTGCACTCGGGAGGTGTAAAGGGCCTCCCGAATAGCAACCATAACTCCACCATGGGCTCGTTGGCCACTGATTTCGTCAAATCTAAAAACGTTAAAACCTTTTAAAATGCCCTTGTCCGCCATTTTGAAACGCGTTTCTTGGAGACAAACACAACATGGGTAAAATTCGCGAGTTAAAATGGCCAGCTCCTTCTTATGCCGATAAAAACCATTACAGTTCCACTGTATAATAAAACCATAAAAGGTGAGTAATTAATAATTTTAAAACTTAAAAAAAGGCATTCAGTACAGTAGGAAAATCAGCGCTTTATACGATGTGTTCTCCTCTTAAACCAAACCCGGCGGACCCAGACTCAGAGACAGAGTCGTCCTCTTCCATCCACTCTGGTTGGCTCTGCCGGGCCGAACCAGATGACCCGGGGGATTGAGACTGTCCACGCCTGATTTGCGTGGCCGGGGTGAAGTTGTTCGGGTTCTTACCGGGAGACCCAAACTGGTGGCGTTCGTCTTTGCCGAATTTTGGGCCTTAGCCGGCTCGGCTGATATTTTCGTCGTGGCTTTCTGGGGCATATTCTTCGGTACAACAGATTCTTTGACGCTGTTCGCGGATTTAGTTTCTTCTGTTTGTGTGGAGAAGGTACACATTTACTTGGGGGTTGCTGCTACACCTGCCCAAGATCGGGAAAAGGTAGGGGCCATGAGATTCCGATACTTTTGCCGCGCCTCTCCATACGGGATTTTATCCAAGGTCTTAATTTTCATTATTTTTCTTTCATCCTTCATCACAGGGCAATCACGAGAGTACGCTGGATGCGAACCCTCGCAATTCACGCAGTGAGGAACGGAGGAACACACGTCACCCTCATGCTTGTCCTTGCCACAGCGCGGGCACGTGGTCTTACCCTCACATCGTAGTAGTAGTAGTATTTGGGTGATTAGGGTGCTTCGACGACTGAGGTCATTCGCACCACGTCAGCCTAACATCACCAAGTCATGTTATTTAAATAAATAGTTAAATATATAAATAAATAAATAAAAGCGACGCAGCTCACATTGAAATGGGCGTGAGATAAAACACCACATAATGGTTGGTCACAAACAGTTAAAAAGCCCAGACTCTTTTAAAAATAACATTATCCGACTGACACAATCAGGATCGTCTCCTAGGACGTGTCCTAGGTCTCCCCTGATGTTCAGCCGGATGCGCAGAGCACGGTATCTATCACACACCGTCAGAAGGTGTCTCACAGTTAAGGGAGAGTCGCAATCCTCACAGTAGGGATGGATCTTCTCTTCGGTGAAGAGGTAGGAGTGAGTGAGGGCACAGTGCCCTATCCTCAACCGTGTGATTGCGACCTCTTCCCTGCGAGTCCTCCCGACTGATGTGGGCCACACTGATACTACCGGCTTTATGGTGCGCAACTTATTGTGTCAGGGAATGCCAGGTTTCCTTCCACTGTCCAAAGGCTACGTTTCTCAGCGTAGCCTTCAAGTCTTGGTACGGTACCAACACTGACGAAATGTGTTCGTCTTGAAGAGCCTTCTTTGCTGCCGAGTCGGCCATCTCGTTACCGGCTATTCCCACGTGTCCAGGTACCCACAGAAAACGGATAGCGGTTCCTTTCATAGAAAGGGATAAAAGATGGCTCTCAATCTCCAGGACAAGTGTGTGCATCGGGGAATAGCCGGAAATGGCCTGCAGCGCACTCATAGAGTCACTACAGACCATGTATGCGCCACAATTGCCCCTAATACCACCAAGAGCCATCTTTATGGCGAAAAGCTCCGCCGTGTAGATGCTGCACAGCGGGCTTAGCTTCGCCCCGATGACTCCATGGTGGGACGAGACCACCGCGCATGCGCATGCCGACTCGGATTTCGAACCATCCGTAAACACGGGAGTGAAATCGGACTGGCGGCACAGCTCTTCCCTAAAAAGTTGTTGGTACTCCATAGGGGTCGTGGAACCTTTCTGGCCAGTTCGTATGGTAAAACTACACTTCGGAAAGGGCACTCGCCATGGTGGGTGACCGGAATATCCATGGCCGTACACTTCTGGAAGTCTCACATTTGTTCCTTCCATAAAATTTTTAAAACGGACGCTCAGGGGTCTGGTGGCCCTTGTCCGCCTGTTAAAAATGTTTAAAAACCTGGGGTTAAAAATTACATTGAAACACGGATGAGTCCTCATAGATAAAATTTTTGCCACGTAGTTAGCCATTAGGATGTTCCTCCGGGTATCCAGCGGGGGCTCTCCGGCATCCGAGTATACGCTTAGGACGGGAGACGTCCTGAACGCTCCGGTCGCCAAACGTAGCCCCGCGTTGTGAACCGTTGCCAGCGGTTTCAGGTAGCTTGTGCGGCCCGAGGAGTAGACGAAACATCCATAGTCCAACTTGGAACGCACCATTGCCCTGTAAAATGAAAGCATGGTGGTCCTGTCGGCGCCCCATGTAGTGTGCGAAAAAACACGTAAAATATTTAAAACGTTAAAACATTTTTCTTTAAGAGTTCGGATGTGTTCCTTCCAATTAAGCTTGGAATCGAACACCATCCCGAGAAAACGAACCGAATCAGCGTATGGTAAAACCCTACCACCGAGACGCAACTCTGGTGGTATGTGGTTGCCCCTGCAACGATGAAAATGTACGCATTTTGTCTTTTCCGCTGAGAAGCGGAAGCCGTTCTTTTGGGACCAGCCTTCCAGTTTATTAAGACAGAGTTGTATCTGTCTGGACGCGGTAACTAGTTTGGATGACCGGCAGAGAATAGCCAGGTCATCCACAAACAGTGAGCCCATGACAGGTCCCGTGATGCAGTCGATAGCGTCATTGATCGCAATAGCGAACAATGTCACACTAAGGACTGATCCTTGTGGCACTCCATTTTCCTGCATATAGGGTTCGGAAAGGTGTTTACCTACTCTGATTCTAAAAACTCGGTCCGATAAAAAATTTTTAATAAAAATGGGAAGATTTCCCCTAAAACCCCAACCATGCAACGTGATTAAAATCTTCTGACGCCAGACCCTGTCATATGCCTTCTCCAGGTCAAAGAAGACCGCGATGACGTGCTGGCGCAGAAGAAAGGCCTCCTGGATGAAATTGTCGCTCCGAACGAGGTGATCGATGGTTGAACGACCTCGCCGGAAACCACACTGGATATTCGACAGAAGGTTGCGCCGCTCTAACCACCAAACGAGCCGACGGTTTACCATCCTTTCCATTACCTTGCACAGACAGCTGGTAAGGGAGATGGGCCTGTAGTTACTCGGGTCCGCTCTGTCCTTTCCCTGTTTAGGGATCGGAACCACCACAGATTCCCTCCAGGAAGATGGGAAGCTACCCTCGAACCATAACTGGTTGAAGGTGCTCAGGATCTCCATCAACGCTTCCCCCGAAAGATTTCGAAGGAAGGCGTTGTGGATTCCGTCCAGTCCCGGAGAGGTGTCCTTGGAATCCGCGATGGCTGACCGAAGTTCCCACAGCGAGAACGGGTCATTGTACTCCGCGATTACGGACGTCTCAGCAAAGCAAAGAGGAGTTCTCTGGAAGCGTTCCTTGATGGCCAAGAACGCTTCTGAGTAACTCCTGTCACTGCTTATATTGGCTAGTGATTCGCCAAAGGCCTCGGCTACGTCGCGAGGGGAGCTCACGATTTGGCCATTTATTTTCAAGCAAGAGACGCCGTAATCCCTGCGGGAGCCCGAGATGCATCTTACCTTATTCCACGCCTGTGCAAGTGGAATCCTGCGGTTAATGCTATTGACGAATTCCATCCAGGAGACCCTTTTTGCCTCCTTCACGACTCGTCGAGCTTTCGCTCGCAGTCGACGGAAGGACGAAAGGTTCGTAGCGGTTGGGTACTTTTTAAAAATACGAAGGGCACGTTTTCGAAGACGAATTGCCTCGGCGCACTCCTTGTTCAACCAAGGAACCGCTGGCCGTGGGACATTACCCGATGACCGAGGGACGCTGCAATTCGCTTCTTCGATCAAGCACCTTGTTAAAACCTCCACATTGTGTGTGGCTTCACAATAGCAATTGTGTTTAAAATTAAAAACGTCTCTAAAATTCTGCCAGTCCGCTTTACGGACAATCCAATTGCCCGGTCGGATAAAATCAGTGTTAAAACTTCCTTCAGAATTTATTAAAATGGGGAAGTGATCACTGCCACAAAGATCTGTGTGCACGGTCAAATTAAACTTGTTAAAAAGACTGCTCGTTGCCATAGCTAAGTCTATACAGGAGAATTCTCCATTAAAAACATTAAAACGGGTTTTCTCACCGTTGTTAAGTAGCAAAAGGTTAAAATCGAGGATGAAACTGGCTAAAATCCGTCCCCTCCTTGTGTTTTGGCCTCTTGAGCTTCCCCACAAGGGGTCGTGGGCGTTAAAATCACCCAATAATATGAATGGCCTAGGCAACTGCTGGACAAGTCTCTCTAGGTTGCAACGAGTTACCGGTGCACCCTCCGGCATATAAACGTTGCATATCGTTATATTTTGCGGGGTAAACAAGGTTATGGCCACAGACTGAAACGGGGTGTCAATCCGTACTCGAGAGGTGTAAAGGGCCTCCCGAACGGCAATCGCCACCCCGCCATGGGCTCTATGACCAGTAAGGTCATCTAGCCTTTCGACCTTGTATCCCCTTAAAATTCCACTGTCCCTCGCCTTAAAATGCGTCTCCTGTAGACATATAACAGAAGGGTTAAAATCTCTGATTAAAATGGCCAGCTCCTCCTTATGCCTATAAAATCCATTACAGTTCCACTGTAAGATAGAGGACATAAAATTTAAAAATATATAAATAAATAAATAAATAAGACCTAAAAATAGTTAAAAATAACAAGAAAAAAGGAGCAGCTTAAGTCCTAAGCTAAGCTAAGGAGTGATCAGCGTTTGAGGCGCTGCTTCCTTCCCTTTTTTCTAATTATTTCGATTTCTGTATCTGAGATACAGAAATCTTCCTCCATGGCTTCCTGTGGAGGTATTTTTTCCTTGCCTGATGGACCGGGGGATGGTGTGTTACCACGCTTTGTTTGCGTGGCCCCGGCGGTGGATTTGGTGGGGTTCTTCCTAGGAGAACCCGGACCGGTGGTTTTTGTATTTTTTGCCGGATTTGTGGCCTTAGCCGGCGTGGCCGATTTCTGTGCAGAGGCTACAGTTGTTGGACTCACATTTTCTTCCGTCTGAGTGGAAATGGTGACCTTGGATGTTCGAGGAGAAGCGACTTGGGCGAATGATTTGGAAAAAGTAGGAGCAACTTGTGCTCTGTACTTTTTCCTTGCCTCGAAGTACGGGATTTTTTCTACCGTCTTAATCTCCATTACTTTGCGCTCCTCGATCATCTTTGGGCAATCACGTGAGTACAACGGATGTGCACCCTCGCAATTGACACAAAGTGGGTCACCTGTGCATTCCGCACCCTCATGCTTCTCCAGGCCGCAGCGGGGACAGGTGGCCTTGCCCTCGCACCGTGTGGCCATGTGGCCGAATCGCTGGCACTGGAAACATCGCATGGGTGCCGGTATGAATGGCCGCACTGGCACCGATTCATATCCGACAAACACCTTGTCGGGGAGCTGATCAAGCGTGAACGTGAGAACAACATACGTCGTGTTGACTCTTTCTCCGTTGCGCTTTGTCGTGAGTCGACGAGCATCGGTGACCCCCTGAGAGGCCATCTCCCGCTTGATCTCGTCGATCTCAACATACAACAGGTCGTAGTGACTGATCACTCCCCGACAGGTGTTCAAGGTGCGGTGCACCTCCACTTTAACAGGTATTTCACCTAACTTTTCTTTAAGCAATAATTTATCGCTTTGAGCCCTCGTTGCCGTTTCGATGAGCAGTGTGCCGTCTCGAAGTTTCTTAGCAGATTTTAGTTCCCCAGGAACTGAACTAGATAAAAGTTTTCGAATAAGGAAGGGGGACACC
Organism: Ceriagrion tenellum; assembly: GCA_963169105.1. Lineage (NCBI taxonomy): Eukaryota > Metazoa > Arthropoda > Insecta > Odonata > Coenagrionidae > Ceriagrion > Ceriagrion tenellum. The sequence goes on along the minus strand of OY720636.1, from coordinate 55,001,733 downwards.
TTCTTCAGGCTCTCCCCTTCCTTCTGGCACCTCATCACTAAATAGCGCATACTAGCGCCGGGAACATTACCTCCCCCGCCCGTTTCCGGGCGGGATCTTTTAGGTGGTGGAAGGATATCATCCGCCATGCCTAAACTTTATTCATCCCCCGAGCTCCCCACCCACCATGGAGCCACACATTCGGGACGCCGCACCGCAAACCGGTGCGGTCGCCAGGGCTACCCGAGGGGATATAGCACCCTAGAGGTGGTTGTATGTTTCGGGTTGGATCTTCGATGCACGGGCCCACCAAACCCGTACATCTCCGACCGCCCTACGCAGACCCCCACCTCCCTCGCACTCGCCACCGTAAAGCATAGTGTTGTGTTAATCATCTCACCGTTCCTCCTAGTCGTAAGTCGACGACAGTCCGTTACGCCCTGTGGGGCCATTTCTCTCTCTTGATTTCATCTTCTTCAACGTAGAGGAGATCATAATGACTTATAACTCCCCGAGAAGTATTTAGGGTGCGATGGATATCTACTGTGACCGGGATGTCGTGGAGTTTCTTAACTTTAAGTAGTTTTTCCGCTTGATTGATATTTGCTGTCTCAATCAATAGTGTACCATCTCTTAGTTTTTTAACTGAGTGAGGTTCTCAAGGAATAACCGCAGACAGTGACCGTTTAATGAAGAATGGTGACATCTTTTTAAGCGTCTCACCATCTTTCGCACACTTTACTACCAAATAGCGCATGCTCTTCATGAAACTATTTTCTCCCCCGCCCGTATCCGGCGGGATCTTTTATTTGGAGGAAGTAAAATTGTCTCCATAAAGATTGAGAATTCGTCCCCTGGGCTCCCCACCCACCACGGAGCCACACATTCGGGACGCCACACCGCGAACCGGTGTGGTCGCCAGGGCTACCCAAGGGATATAGCACCATTGTTTAGGGGGCCTGATTCGGGTGGGGCCTCCAGTGCATGGGCCCTCCTAACCCATACACCTTCGGCCGCCCTACACAGACCCCAGTCACTCCAGCACTCGCCATCGAAACGTGTCGATAAGCCGATTGATCAAGACTGGCTAGATCTTGACCGCCCGTTTACAGGGGATCCAGGGCCGAAGTGGGGTATTGAACTTCGCCCATTCCGGGCATCCGACACCCGGTTGGGTGCCGAAGAGCTCACCCACCAGGATCCCCTTCTCCCCCTTACGGGTCTCCGCACACGGCAAACATGCGGGTGGATCGCAGGCCAGGTGGTGTGGCCGCACACAGACAGTGGACCCACAAAACTGTCCGGACGCATCCCTTTGCTGCCTGGGGGTTTGTTTTCGGGGTTTCACCTCCCCGCCTTTTTAGTCGCCTCTTACGACAAGCAGGGATACTGCGGGAGTATTCTCCATCCCCCTACCCGCAGGGGTCGGCTGTAAAAGGAGGTATGGCCTTCTTAACTGCTGCAACCAGAGATAACGTTCCAAGAAATACTTTGAAGAGGAGAGTTATGAACAAAAACGTTCACGCTACAGAGAATAAAAAGGTATTTGGAGGATTTAAATCTGTATTTACTAGGGAACAAGAACAGGAAATCTGTAACCATATGTTGATGTTGGAGATAAGATTTTTTGGTATGACGATTAAGGACCTGAAGTGTGCAGCATTTGAAATTGCTAAACTGAACAACATTCCTCACAACTTTAATACAGAGATCATAATGGCCGGAAAAGATTGGATCAGTGGATTTCGCAGACGCCATCCAAATTTAACTTTGAGAATGCCTGAGGCAACTTCCCTTGCAAGAGCAAGTGGCTTTAACCAAATTGCTGTTAAAAGATTTTTCGACATCTTGGTCGAGGAAAGAGCCGAACACCACTATCCAGCCCATCTAATCTATAACGTTGACGAGACTGGGCTAATTACAGTCCAGTCTAAAAGCTCAAAAGTCCTGGCTTTGAAGGGAAGAAAACAGGTTGGGTCTGTAACCTCAGGAGAAAGAGGGGTTCTGTCTTCATTGGTGGTCTGTATGTCAGCTGGAGGCAACTACATTCCCCCCTTCATAATTTTCCCCCGTCTTCGGATGAAGGCTGAGTTGGTGGATGGAGCACCCCCGGGAACTGCATTCACTTGTCACCCAACGGGGTGGATGCAGACTGACATTTTTGTGGAATGGTTCAGGCATTTTTAATGCATAGCAAACCCACAGCACTTGAATCAGTATTGCTGAACTTAGATGGGCATTCCACCCATACTAAAAATATCGAGTTCATAAGGATGGCCAGGGATAATCACACGGCTGTGGTGTGCCTCCCACCTCATTGCAGCCGTTAGACGTATCTTTTATGGGGCCCCTGAATACATTTTACGTTCAGGCTGTTGAACGATTCTTGAGGAATAACCCTGGAAGAGTAGTGACTCAATTCCAAGTCAGCCGACTGCTCGGGGAAGCTTATATGAAAGCAGCAACTCCACGAAATGCAGTGAACGGATTTAAAACATGTGGCATTGAACCACTAGATGAGCACATTTTTACAGATGTAGACTTTGCACCAGCAGAAGTTACGGAAATACCACTTCCACCAGCTACGGTGGCGCCAACAGCAAATGCTGCAGAGAAACAACTCACCGACAGGACTGCCGTCCCATCATGCATTTTATGGCCTACGCCTGTCCCTGATACAAGTTGTGTTGCCACATCAAAATCATCTTTTGCAGTCAGCCCTAAAGATATTGTTCCTGTACCGCGAGTTTTGGAAGAACAACGCAAGAGCAGTGGTCGGAAGAAAGGTTGTGCGGCTCTGTTATCAGGAAGTCCTTATAAAAATAATTTGATGGCTGAAAAGTCTGCTAAGGAAGCAAAACAAAAATGTTTGAAACGAAAGATAATTGAAGAAAAAAAGACAGATAAGAATAAGCATCGCGAGAAACCTGCTAAGAAACCCAATGGGAAGACCAGTAAGAAAAATCTGTTTCAAGACTCAACAAGAAATGAAGATGATGACGATGCTGAGTGTTTGTATTGTTTTGAAAATTTGTCCGCTTCGATTTCTAATGAGCGTTGGGTCAAGTGTCCAGGATGTAATTTGTGGGCTCATGCACTTTGTGCTGGTGTCGAGCAAGAGGACGCTTTCTTATGTGAAAATTTCTATATAAATTAAAAAGTACTACAAAAAATCACAAACCCTTAGCATGGCCATTATGCCCGTCCTTCCCCTACTAGCCTGTGCCACCAATTGAACTGTCTCCACTTTTAAGTCCATTGAAGACAACAACACCCTGAATCTGTTTGCTAATACACCGAAAGCATGCTCAACGATCCTCCTAGCTCTACTGAGTCGGTAGTTAAATTTTTTTCCCATCTGACTCTTGTGTTGAACGGAAAGGATTTTATTATGCGTCTTTGCAGAGGAAATGCGTCGTCACCTATGATTACGTATGGCAGTTTCCTATTGACCCCTATTATTCTATCTGCCGGAAGATGCCTTTCTGCCTCCTCAATCACCCTCATAAGATGTGATCGGTGCAGGACAGCCGCGTCATTTACTCGACCATTACAGCTGATATCCGTAAATATAAAATTTAAGTTTGCATCCACCAATGCCAGAAGCACTATTGAGTCCGTTCCTTTGTAATTTCGGTAAAATGCTCCATCGGCCCTCGCTGCGCGGAAAGTGATGTGCTTCCCGTCAATAGATCCCAAGCAGTTGGGAAATTGCCACCTATTGTGAAAGTTTTCCGCAATGGCACACCATTCTTCTTTGGTTGATGGAAACTGTTGACAAAGTGAATTTTTTAAGTGAGTTAGTGTTTACAAGGCATGCAAAAGTAAGTGTTTGTAATGAAAAGTGTGATATGGTAAATGCGCATGAAAAGATATATGTATTTTAAAATAAATTATTGATAATGCACAATTGTCTGCAACTGTTTGCTTATGCTCAATATCATCTCTCAAACGAAGAACCATATGCTAAATTCATGTGTATCAACTTGCTCTAGGTTAAATAATTCATTGAACTCTAGTATTTCTTACATCTTTCCATTGATAATGTCTGAGAAAGATAAAAAATATACGAAAGGTGAGATGTTAGATCTTGCATTAAGGTTATAAGTTAAAATCGCCTACAGAAATATGTAGTCATTTGTACCTTTAAGTACTCTGCCTTAAGAGCCCTGTAAATAGCAGTGCAAACTTCTGGGATGCAGCCACTGAGGAACGACTTGGACAATCTAGTTTGGTAGTCCATGCTCTGGAAGCTCTCTCCTGAGGCAAGAAACCTTACTGTAACAGCTAATCTCTCTCTTGCTGAAATAGGATGCCTCATGCAGGTTTCTTTTTTTGTAATACTGAGCTCTACGTAACTCAATAGCTTAATGAATGTTTCTTCAGTCATTCGCAAGTAATACCTGAACGAATTTTCGTCCTCCAAACTCGGCTCATTTTGGAGGAAATCATAGGAGCCCTTTTCTTCCCTCCGGCTCCTCCATCTCTTGACCCAGCAGTTGCGGCGCCTCCTTTTCCTCTCCCTCACTTCCAACTGCGAATAGTGCTGCACCTGCTGCAGCAGCTAAAATTGCTGCACCTCGTTGGGGGTCCATAACATTTCACTATCTACCTTTGAATCTTAAATTGGCGCGAGCCGGAAACAGTAAAACAAAGACCGAATGAAGATGTTGTCTTCAATTATTTTGCGCTTTTTTCTGTTTTGGCGGTATTATTCTGATCAACAACAAGCAGTGGTTAGCAACGATTTCACATCGCGGTGTCTGCTTGTGATAAATTTATCATGTGGACGAAAGAGGATACTCTTCATCTTATAGAACTGTACGAACAGTCGCGTTCATTGTACGATGTGCGCGATGACAGATATTTTAACAGAATAAAAAGAGAGGATATTTTAAAGGGAATAAGAGAGGCCATCGCCACCCGGAAGCCTGTGACATTGGAGGATATAAAGTCTAAAATTAAGAGCCTCCGATCTCAGTATGCCCACGAGAAGGCTCTAGAGGAAAAGAAGAAGTGGTGCGGGGGTGGACGATCTCTACGAGCCAAAGGTATCAAGTTGTGGACAGGTACCTAATGACTAGTGATTGCCTTCAAAAACCTAAAATATTAGTAAAACTATCTACCTTCTTCAGAAAACAATAAGATTGCGTTCAGGAAATGAAATAATTCGCAAAAAGTTGTCCAAAATTTTAGACAAGATTTTACAAGAGCATTTGCCATCGAGCTCAAACCAAATCAAAATAACACCACCCCCTGCAACGTCTGAAGAATGCGGACGGAGCGCTTCGGCGAAGGCACTTTCAGAATAATATACCCAGACTTGTATTACATGGTACAATGATATAGTTCCGTGATCATTGTGTCATTCATTCAACAGAAGAGAAGAAAGACGGACGACTTGGTCGCCGAGGCGAGAAATGCCTTGTCGATGGCCCAAAGCCTACAAATGGCCGGTGGGTCCAAAGAAGAGGTATTTGGCCGTTTCGTGGCCGAAGAAATGAAAGAAATAAAAAATCCATCCCTTTACAATAAAATTAAAAGACAAATTCTGATGGTACTAATGGAGGGAATCAGCGAGCAGGCTGAATTAGATGCCGGTGAGATGTACTTTCCACCAATTCCATATCGTCTTTAACGTTTCATTTTCTATTTACGGTCGTTTCTTAGATTTTGTTTCTTTGCATTTTTCATTCCCGAGTCTGCGAAGGAAATTCAAATTAATATTTTGCCGGCTGGAAATGTACCACCAGCTGACATAGTTGGCACAGCATTTTCACTGGCCATGGAAGATAATTAAGTTGCAATAAAAAGAAAATTGACATGAAAATTGCCCATGTGTCTATTAATTCATTTACGAATATCGTTACTGGTAATTTCAAACAAAACAATTTTATCTCATGCTATTGATAAATGTCGTACATTAATTCGCGTTCAAATCGCTACTTGATTGTCAATTTTTTTATCGCTCGGAGTGGAACGGAAAATATACTGTGCAAACGCGGACACGGCGTTTCCTTGACTGTGACGTCATCGACTGGCATCAGGAATGCAAAGGAAACTGGAACGTGTAAATAGTGACGTAAGGGAGAGAGTTATTTATTTCTTGTAATCCCTATAATTCCGTTGTTTGTTTTCAGTATATTACGCGTCATTTTTTTTTACAACTTCCGGTTGCCCTTTCGTTCTCACCATGTGAAATAAAGCGGTAAAAAGAATGCTGCCTTGATTAGCTTCTTCTTAAACATCTTAGAATCCCTACCTCATCACAGAAACCCTGTCCCGTTCGCAATCGCGAGGCGGGAATTCCAGGAGCCAGAGCTCATCGGCCCAAAGAAATTTGTGGTGCTGGTATCACCGTAAATTTAGCGTGAGAGCAACGAAGTGCCAGCCCCCGGGCAACTACGATCCGGAAAACGCGACGGGCCCTCTCTGATGGCGGCCAGTGATAGTTGCTCCAGTCCCTGCTGCCTCTGTCACCGACGCTTGGACCAAAATTCAATTCTTGGTAGACACCGGTTCCGATTTATGCGTCTACCCGCGTCCAAGGTAGGCCAGCGGTAACCAAATATGACCTATCCGCGGCCAACGACTCCACCATCCATACTTATGGTTGTGCTAAAATGAGATTTAGGCCTTCGCCGCGACTTTGAGTGGCGCTTCATCGTCGCGGACAGGCCCATCATTGGGGCGGACTTGCGTAACCGGCGACTCCTAGACGGTGTGACATCTTTGTCGGTAGCCGTCCGTAGTGTAAATTTGTAAATAGTGCTTGTGATAGTTTTCAGAGTGCCAGGGACGATTCTCCGTTCTTTTCCTTGCCGTGGGAATTTCTCGGAATTACGCGCCCCGCGGGTGCGCCGAAAGGGCGCAGGCATGCCGTGGAGCACCATATCCGGACCACAGGTCTGTAGTTGGCCTCGGCGATTGGCCCCCTATTTGCTGCGAGCCGCCAAGTATGAATTCGACGGAATGGTCTAGATGGGAATCGCACGACGCTCCGAGAGTGCCTGGTCATTCCCGTTACACATGGTGCCGAAAGCGGGGGGCGAGTGGAGGCCGCGCGGCGATTATCGTGCACTTAATGCCAGGACTATCGCCGATAGATACCCCGGGCCTCATATTAAGGATTTCGCCATGGAGCTGAACGGAATATCATTCTTTTCCACGATAGACCTTGTGCGCGGCTACAACCAAATTCCGGCGAGTGCTAGTGACATTCCCAAGACTGCTATCACGACACCCTTCGGCATGTTTGAATTCCCTGTAATGACTTATGGACTGCGGAATGCCGCACAGACCTTTCAGAGGTTTATCGATGAGGTGTTGCGCGGACTTGATTTTGTGTATGCGTACATAGAATACATTCTAGTCGCCTCTTCCTCCGCCGAAGAGCACGAGCGGCACTTACGCCTGGTGTTCACGCGCTTGGACTCTTATGGTGATTAACCCGAGCAAGTGTTTTTCCGGTAGGCGGGAAGAGAAGTTTATCGGGTATTTGGTGTCGGTAGAAGGCACGAAGCCCTTACCCAAAGAAGTGGACGCTATTCAGCGCTTCGGTCGGCCAAAGACGTTAAAGGAATTGCGGCAGTTCCTCGGGATGTTACCGGCGTTTCATCCCTAATGCCACCACTGTGCTAGCGCCGCTTAACAGTTTACTCTACGGACGGAAGGTCTTCCCACCCCAGTTAAAAAGCTGAAATTACGTCCAAGCCTATCTACCATGGGAGGATGTAGTGTTAAAAACATTTTTCCCTACCTTAGTATGCTCAGCCTTAATCAACTTAATTCTTCTTGATGAGAGCATTCTCCGACTTGCTGTACTAATCAGACTTTGACTGGGAGGAAGAACCAGAACATGTAACACTGGCACATCTCACAATTGCTCCAGTTCCTTACAGTAGTTGGCACAACACCAAATCCACACCATCACAGCAAAGTCATCGCTCATAAGCATGCCAGGCAGAGATTTGATGTAGAGGGTAACCCTACCCTCTCCATACATGCCAATCTCACCACTGAAACTGCATTGGTGGCCCATTGAAAGCAAGAAAACTCAAATAATGTTGATATATGATAATTTCCTAAGTAATATTGCCAATAAGTTTACATAACTCCCCTTCAACACTGCTTAAGACTTCCCAACTCTTCTTCCCTCACGAAGTACCATAACCCTTCAGAATTCCTCTAAAATCCTTCACACTACAAAGATGCAGCAAATCTTATTGACTCAATACTGTATCATTTAGGACTTCCAAAACAAAGTTCATTCACACAATGGTTCTTTTGAGGTTGACAAGCTTATACGATCATTTCCAATGAAGTATCAAAAGAATTGTATGTTAATAAACAACATAAATTCTGGTTTGAGATAATTATGAGCCATTTACTTTTGACCAAGAAGTACCTGCAGTTGAAATGTGATTACAAACCAAAATTCCTCTTGGCTATGACTACCCAATTTGTAGGTTTTTACTATATCCCATTAGTCGCCTCTTACGACAAGCAGGAATGCTGCGGAAGTATTCTTTATCCCCCTATCCGCAGGGGAAATCCATTTACTTCTCTTCATATTACTCCAAACCTTTCCACAACTTACCTACCTCAAGGCCCAAATAGAAATGTTGGAACTTCGTTCAGCAAAATATGAAGAATGGATTTTTACTGTATTTTGAGCATAATCCAAATACCCATAAATTAGCATTGTTGTGGGCTCACTGATTTGATTACTACAAAAACTACATTACAATCAGTAATTTTTGAATGCCTTAGTGGGTCTAATCAGGGATGCAAATAGTTTGAAGTCTGTGAGTTCCAGTCAACAAAATAACAATGAAAAGAGAATTTTGCACTGGACCTCATTGTACAGGGATTTAGGAAAGCCAGATCAGAAATGTCCAAGCTATGGGAAGCCATTAGGGAACCCTCAGGACGTTTCCACTCCCTACAAAAGAAAAATGTTCACTATTTATATTCTTATGCCTGCTCTAACTTACTTCTGCCAAATTATCTTTCTTTTGTAAATGCCTCAACTAATAACCACCACCTATGCACTTGTACCATAAGTACAGAAATGCAGCCACTTATAGTAAAATTAAGGGGGAAAGTGGCTCTTAATCCCTTGAGCAAATCCATAGACTAGAAAGCATAATATAAAATAGATGCACACCACATGAGATTTAAAGGCAAGAAGATATGTGAGCAGTATAGCCCTAGCAAGGACTGGATACCATCAGAAGTTCACCAATAGCTAACAGCAGCTTTGAAAGAAGGGAAGTACTTCCCAAACACACAATATATGGAACATGCACTGATGATTCAATAAAGCTTTCACAATTAAACAGCTGCAGATTATAGAAGATTGAGAGCCATGAGAATTGGTGTAATTAAAAATTAATAATCATAAAATGAAAACAGAGAATCCACCAACAATGTAGTTCAATTTTTTACACAAACAAAAACAATATGCTTCCACGAATGAATTAAGGTTTAAAGAAACTATTTCTATATACATGAAAATTTTCAGGCAATTGCAAGAATTAGCAATTTACCTGCATTCACTGGCAACATGAATGGCATGCTACCTTGATTCATCTCTGAATTTACTGATATCACTTTATACAGCAAACCAAAACTTTTTCACGCCTTCATACACAAGATATTTGCCACCTAGTACATTCTGTAGTCACTATTTGAAAAATATTTTATTCACAATTATAGTGACTCATTCTAATCCGATAAATAATACAAAATCTTCAAGTAATTTCAAGTCTTCATCTCCATAAACCAAATAATATGCATAAAAGTATTGACATGTTTATAATGCAATGAATTCATGCAACAAAAGCATGAACACAAGCCATTAAGGATACAGCCAATGTGAAACTAAGTTGCTGCCATATATGCTAGCAAACAATATCTAAAATATATTTACAGCGGGTACAGAGTTCACCATCATTAGAAGCAGTGTACTTCCGACAACGATTACATTTATAAAATCTTCCTTCTAAATTATATATTTCCACTGACACAGGAAGGTGTGTGACCACATCAGTTGACAGACTAGTATTGCTATTTACATCAGTAGTAGTGCTTCCCATAATACCATCTTTTCCCCACTCAATTTTATCTTTCAACACTTCATTCTGCAAACACACATGGGAGACTTGGAGTATTTCTGCTAATTCAGACTCAGAACTCTCTTCGTTTGACTGTAATGCCTGTGGAAATAAAAAAATAAATAAAAATCACATCCAAGTTTCAGGGAAAATGTTAGCTTAATACTGTTGGTACTATAGCGGTCTTTTGACAGTTTTGGATACTCTATCTTCCCCTCTTCCATGTTTGATGAAACATTTTGTTATTTTGTGAGTTCAACAAGTTTAGTTCTCTTACTAGTTAGTTCTCTCTAGTTAGTTCGTAAAAGCAGTCAGAAAAAAGTTAGCACTGGTTAGAGGTGAAGAATCCCTACAGAATATTCCCCCATCATCGAATGTACACAATGTTTGCTAGGAATTTTCCTAAAAAAGTTCCTGCAACAGCTAACAAAATAAATGCTACAAAGTGTTGCCAAGTATGTTCCGACCAAGGAAAGACTATAAATGGAAAATGTGTCAAAGGGAGAGCAGGTGGATGTGTGAAAGATGCAATGTGAGGCTTTATCCCGAATGTTTTGAAGTTTATCACACACGTGTCAACTATGTGTAGGTATACAACTGTATAAACCAAATTATTCGTCTGTATATGTAGTGTATGACTTCAGAGATTAAATGATGATCATCTGGCAAAAGGATCTTGATGAAAATGAGCAGACAAATTTATAAGATACAAAACTATGCAATTATATGACGTTAAGTTTTTGTGTTTTGTTTTTTTTTAATAAAATAAAATGAGTGTTTGAAAAAATTGTAATTTTATTAATATGAAAACAAAAAGGAACAAATATTTACATTAAAAAAACTAAAAGAAAAAAACCTTCAATTTGACATATTTATTTCTTGGAATAAATGATTAGATTTATAAAAAATAGATGAAAATTGTGAAAAAATGCCAGTTCAGCCAAAGGTACCACAGTAAGATCAGGCAGTGTTAAACATTGTATCTAGCATCACGCTAGATTCGGATGAGTGAAGAACAAAGGCATATCGCAGAGTCTGACCCAAAAAGAAATAAATGAAAGAAGAATCGATGCACCTTTAAAAATCTGAGAACATGTCAGGTCTCTAAATCTAGAGAAGCCTTCCTAAGAAAAGATACAGGTTTTCTCTTCAAGGTCTTTATTTATCCAAGTTCTAGTTTAACTGAAGTTTTAGATATTTTTCTCTTTTCGGTTGCCCATTCTCCTCTTCACTGCAAGCATTTTCATCATTGGCATATCCTGAATAGTCAACAGAATCAACTGAGTCCTGGTACAAATGTTTTGAGCTGGAGGAACAATGCCCAACCTCACCTTGACATGGGCCATGGCCTCATTCTCTACTATTCCCTCAACAAAGATGCACCTAGAACACTCATGACAGGTCAGCTGAACTTTCTAATTAACAAAGTTTCTGAGAATGCAGCATATGGCTTGACACCTCCTGTGACACCAATGCATATCCTACTCTGATCTGAAATCCTGACATATTGTTCACTTGACCATTATTGACTGTTATTCTCTTGAATCACAGATGGAGTTCATGGCCACCTCATCAGGCTCAATGTAAATTTTGTCCGTTTCATTCTCCAAAACACTATTTTATAGATCTTTTAAGTACTCCCTACATCATTACACAGTATTGCTTTGATCTGGCACAAATTGTCACTTATGTACTTTATTGCATACGTTCCCCTGCTCCCTCCCCGCTATTTCTTTTTCACTCATTTCCAAAATAGCTTCCAGTAACCTTCAACATCACTCTCCATTTGTCCATTCTCATGTATATGCATTCTTTCCTCACTTACTTTAACAATGTTTTCACATGCATTCTTTATTTTTATTTTTATAACTGTATTTTTCGGTAGATAATGCGCACCTATTGTATAACACGCACTTCTAACATTTTCGGCATTCTTTTTTATGTATAGATAACGCGCATGGCGGGCACTAGTGGTAGAGTTACGAAGTACAAACCGTTACTGCCAGAAGTGAAGATAAGGCATGATTTATGAAAGTGTGGGTTACTAGTGGTACAATTTCCAAAATTTTCCCTATTTTTGAATTAATAGTTTGAACTGAGAATAATTTTTCGTGATTACTGGCCCTGGAGGACAAGTCGAGTGGTTTATGCGAACTGGTTGAAAGGTAAGTCACATGTTTGTTTGTAATGATGTTGCATCGTCTCAATACTTAGTAATTGTATCCTTAAGTAACTCGTGATTTCATTTCTTTTTTTGAATTAGAAATTGAATTACCCATGGCAACAGGAAGTATTTCCCGGAGAAAAATCTTATACAGCCCAATTCAAACTGTAAGCTATAGAAGCTGCGAAGGAGAAAGGAAATCGTGAAGCTGCTCGACAGTTTGATGTTGGAGAGAGTAGTGTGCGGGAATGGCAAAAGGCCGAAACAGTGCTAAAATGTTTACATAAGAGGAAACGGGCTACACGGTTCAGGAAATGCTTGTGGCCAACTATTGAAAAAAATTGTATGATTGGGTTGTGAATGAAAGAGAGAAAGGTATGAGAATATTGACAGTTCGTGTTCTGCAAGAATCTAAGAGAATCGCTCAGGAAGATAATATTGAGGATTTTAAAGCTTACCCATCTTGGGTGTTTGGATTTATGAAAAGGAACAATTTAAGTGTTCGCTCTTCAACTAGTGTTGGACAAAAATTGCCTTCCGACTGGGAAGCTAAAGTAGTGAAATTTCGTTTATACCTAAAGGAAATTCTGTGTGGTGTTGACTTTCATCACTTCGGGAATATGGATGAGGTTCCCATAAGTTTCGACATGCCTGGTTCTAGGACCGTGAATTTAAAGGGAGTGAAAGAGGTGTCAGTAGCCACGACAGGTCATGAAAGGTCGAACTTCACTGTGGTTCTCTGCATCACAGCATGTGGTTCAAAGTTACCACAAATGGTGATTTTTAAAAGAAAGACCATTCCTAAGGGTTGTGATTCGAAAGATGTCATCGTAACTGCAAATGAGACAGGTTGCATGAATTCCAAGGTGATGAAGCTTTGTTTAAATAATGTGTGGCAGAAAAGGAAAATGGCATTTTTCAACCCTAAATCTGTGTTACTTCTGGATTCTTGTAGGGCTCAGATAACATCAGAAATTTAAAGCATTGTGAGCACATATTCTCAAATGGCCGTCATCCCAGGTGGGTTAACGAAAAAACTACAGCCTCTTGACATTGCAGTTAATAAACCGTTTAAAGATAACTTGCGCGCTAAGTGGGAAAATTGGATGATGGGCAGCATCCAGGAATATAATAAAACAGGACAGATGAAGAGTGTGTCTTATAAGGATATTGTAACGTGGACTGCTGAAAGTTGGGCTGCTGAGAGTGAGAATTGTGTAAGAAATGGTTTCCTTAAGGCGAAAGGAGATGAAATGTATGATGAAAATGAGAATGTTGATGAAGGTACATTATCTGAAATCGAATCAGAAGAAGTGCCCAAAGAAATATTTAACGCAATAGATTCTTTCAATGTTGTGTCAGACGAAGAATTTCTTGGATTTGATTAATCTTATGTTTAATAAATGATGAGTTAAAATTCCACCATAGTTTTATTATTAAATTTGATTTACCTACTTCATGTCACTTTCTAATGCATAATGCGCAGGTTCATATTTTATCGAAATTTAACTTTTTTGTATAGATAACTCACGCGTTACCTATCAAAAAATACGGTATGTCTAAGTCATTACCCAGGACTTTGTATGACCTTAGGTTTTTAATGCAAAACCATGGCACTAGAGAGCAACTAAATTGGTTTAGCAACAAATTTTCTAACTTTTATGGTTAGAGAAAGGCAATTTATGAAAAGGCTGGCGTACATTATTCAGTAACTTAAAATTTTCATTTTTCAAAAAATAAAAGAGATATTTATGGCATATAAGCCAAACACTTAGCAAAGACAGCAAGAGTAACAGTCTGAGGTATACATATCAGCTTAAAAAAGTAGTCTTGACAGGTTATGAAGGTGATGTGCCACACACCAAATTTCAGCAAGAAACATTAAAGAGACCAATACACAAATCTCTGCTCACATCTATCCTTTAGTGACTTTTCACACAAATTATTAACTTTTTTGAAGAAAATTATATTATATATTCTGACCATATTTCTGACATAGATGATAATTATTTATCTAGATTTAGGATTATTCGAGTAGACTGTAAAGTATATGTCACTCGCACAGCCTGGGATAAAAATTTTTTGGAATGATTTGATTGAATTTTGAATCCATAAGATTCTACATTATCTTGGAATTATGACCACAATACTAAATAAAATGGTTAGCAGATGGAATAGAGGGGAATCAATTCTTACAATAATGACTCCCAATGACGAAAATAAAAAAAATTAGATATTCAGATTATAACTATAAAAGAGATACAGTAGAAACTTGATAATACGAAGCACGAAAATATGAAGTTTCGATTTTCCAAAGCAAAACTGTCGGTCCCAATGAAAAGCCTAAGCTAAATACATGGTGCTATTAAAAAATACAATGTTTTGAAAATACGAAATTTTCACAATTACAAACCTCGGATTCTGTCCCGACAGAAAAATTGAGTTTGTCTTTACGAACCTTGGGGGGAAACACGTCAGAAAAGCTCTCTGTTCGCCGACATAGACATCAAACAAATCAGCATTGCCAAATATAGTCTATCAATGGTGTGAAATGCGTGAATTTTAGTGTATTCATATCTCACAAGTGCCTGAGTCACTCAATTATTTACCAAATTTAAGTTGCAGATAATTTAGATCTCAAGTGATGGGGAAAATGGTAGCTTGAGGCAATTTTTCCTTATTTTTGTTTTAACAGTTAGCTGCATTTCTATTATGTAAACAATTCTCTTTTGGTTATAACTCATGTGTAGCACCACGTACCAGCTCACTGCCATGTGCTGTTAGTGGCAATTTTAATTTATTGAGCAGTCAAACGGAAAAATGACTGGATTAAATTATGGGAAATAGGACTAGGATCCTAGTCGCAGTTACTATCCCTAAAACCCATGGCTTTACTATGAATAAACCCGTGTTTACTCCCACCATGGTCCATATTTCATAAGACAATAGAAAGAAAACATTTTCCAAGAATTTGTGAAGGTATAGTCCTCCCCGCAATTGATATAATGTTGCATTTAAAACAGATTATTTCAAATTTTGAAACAGATCAGGGGAGTGGCTCAACAATATAACATTATAATGTACTAGCTGTGCCCAGAATGCATTGCAATGCCTTTTTCGGGGTTCAAAATCGGCCCCTAAATGAATTTGAGACCTAGTCCAATGTATTCCTCATACCTACACAGGAATTCATAACGCACAAATGATGGCACAAGTTTCTATTCCATGCCAATGCTGCAGTTTCCAAGTAAATAAAATATTCTATAGTTGAAATAGTGCGAAAATTCATTATTTTCAAGCTTAAAAATCCTATTTTCAGAAAATGCAAAGGGTATACGAAACGGAGTTCACCTGTTAAAAAAAAGTAAACGAAGTGACCACTGCACCAATTCTTATTTCACGTACAATTAAAATATGTACCTTTTCACACAAATTATGTCCCACTAATATTATTCTAATAAACACGATATTATGTCTCACTGATATGATTCTGATGCATGTGATTGAGCAAACTTGTAAACAATCTGCTTTGCTGCTTGCTTGTAGTTCCTCACTTGTTTGAGAAGCTCACGTGCCAACACTCATTTGTTGAAACGACTCACATTTTGGAATATCTCCACGATGCCCATTTAGGATGAAGTTCCTCTTTCACACTAATGCGAATAAAAAGTTTCGAATTCGTGGAGTGATTCAGATATCACTTTTTAAATACGAGGTATTTCATAAGCTTCTATGTTTTAGCTTACCTAAGTTAGCATATAAATACGCAATTGGATAAAATGGCATTCAACACAACACCCACAACGTGAAGAAATTGTGCAGTGAAGGATAAAATATAATCCTTTAATTCATTTACTGGATTTATGTTTTGCAAAATAAATATATAAGCACAAATCAAATAGAAAGTGGGCTTGGTCAAGAGTTAATGTTTCTTACTCAAACTTCAGTGAGTGAAAACGTTTGGGTTGGAACAAAATTATATTCCTTCCAAGTTCGCATATCCTGCAGGTGATACAGAAGTAACCACAAATGAGAAGAATTTTTTTATTGGACTGTGTGCTTTGCTCTTTTTACCTATTATTGAGTGATAAAGAAAGGGCGATTGGAAGCATGGTCGGGCCAGCTACCGTCTTAACTGCATCAATGTTAGAAACATCAATAAGAAATGGATTGGTGAAGTGCTGTCATTGCAAGCAAAGGCAATTCCTGGGTGGCAGAGCATTTGTTGGTGATCTGAGGTTCTATTTTCTTCAGTATCATTCTCCACGACCTCTACATTAATATTCCATCTGTCCAAAAAATCTCGCTGGAACCGGAAATTTAGTATACTCCGAGCTGATCAAGATATAGAAAATGTCTGGATCACGCCAAATTCGTCGTCAAGCGATTAGTTATTGGAACAAAATAATATTTCTTCTCAAGTTCACATATCCCGCAGGCGATTAGGAAGAAACCACAAATAATGACCTGAGAAGGATTTTTTTTAATGGACTGAGACCTTTGCTCATTTTACCTACAATTGACTGATAAAGAAAGGGTGATTGGAAGCATAGTCTGGCCTGCTACCGTCTTAACTGCGTAAATGTTATAAACAAATGCCTCTTTTAAATTCCCATACCAGTTGCATGTCCTGATTATGCAGATTAAGAAAGTTAGAGTCTCATTCGATAACAGAACTTACATTACACACATCTTCTAAACTGGGCGAAAATTTTGCAAAGAAAATGATCGCCAACATTTGCATAGGGAACTAAGAGGTGATAGTTATTTCACGAACGTTTGAGACATTTAGCTTATGATATAAAGGCATTATTTTGAATGCTTTCATGAATAACGACTACAAATCATTTTAAAACATTTCCAAAGACCAGAAAAGTTATGGGGAGAAAGGGAAACATTGTTCATGATTTATTAAACAGGTTCGAAAAAACAAAACTAAAAAATACGAAGTGCCGATTTTTCGGTCCCGCAACTTCATATTATCGAGTTGCTACTGTAATTATCAAATGAGTAAAAAGTCAAACATACCCACAGTCTCTGAAATGCTTCTCCACTTGCCCCAACCCTGGCTCCAAGCTTCCATGAGTTTCCTTCCCCCAAAGTCGCTGCCTTTTGATTAATACTTTGACGAACTTTAAGAGCCAGCTCGACTGTTTTCACAGAATCAGGAAAGTTCCAATGTACTGATGGAGAACTCATATCTAAGGCTGCCCACCTGAAAAACCCAGCATCTGGAAGGATGCAGGAAGTCCTCAGTTACAGTACCAATACAACTGCATTGCCAAAAAAATCAACAGATGCGAAGCTTACCTCCTCTTGGGGCCGGATGATGCAAATAAACTTCTTCTATTAAATGTGGTAGAATTGGAGCAATTGCCCTGCTAATGACGTCTAAAATTTCTGATAGGGTTCTAAGGCATGATTTCCTTTCACTACTTCCAAGAGGAAGACAGTAGAGCCTGAAAAATTAAAGAATAAATAGCTTTTTCTTCTTAAATACATCAATAACTACGCAAATGTGCAATTTACATAAATTATACCCACATGCCAAAACTTTACGCATGAATGAAGACAATGACCTCAATGAGTTGTAAGCTACAGAGGCCAAATATTCATACATTTTCTTCAAGCAAATTTCCCTCATTTTTATAAGCTGTTCCCACAAAGAAATCTATAAAGCCAAATCAAAGGATTACAAGTTCAGCCACAATAATAGTCCCCCACAACACTCCAATTTAAGATGGCTATGGCCACTGACTCACCAAATTGTATGTAAATTTGAATATAGTATCTTTAAAATGCATTTATAAACTGATATGAAATAAATTAGAGCTTCCTTGCTAATTTTACAGTAACAAAACCTTGAAAGTGGCGGTTTTAACAAGGGCTCTTATGGGGGAAAGACTGCAGTAAAAAACCATCTACATGAATTCATGGCATATTCAAGCTTTTCACACACTAGTGCTAATGACATAAAATTACGTAGCTGCTAATCGACCGGGAACTACCAGCAGAGTAATACTTTGTTCATTTTAATTTAACTAATATTTGTCATACATAATATAGTCGTTGTATAAAAAATTTTAATTCCTGTTTGTGAGTTATTCAACTATGATGAAATTATAACCAACAGACATTATAATTTGCATTTTCCTGTTTTACAAGGAAACATTTAATAATATACTTACAAATTAATAATATAAGTCAGCACTTTACAACAGAAAAAATAAAAAGACCAGCACTTTAAGTGTTAAAACTTTACAACAAGTGAAAAGTCTTGGAAAATCACATAAAAATAAAACATAGGCATCATACCAACTATTTTGTAAAGTTATAAGTTAACTACTGAGCCAATGGAAGTCAAAATACGAGGTCTGTTTTTTAAGTAAGTACTGTTAAGTAAGATATCCAGTCACTACAGTGCTGCGGTCGAAATTCGGTGCATGTGCGCTGTGTTCCTATATCTCTTAGGAAGCCATAGGCACTGTTATGGAAAAATTAGACTGAGTGTGTTTGTTTATATTTAAAATGCCTCCTCCAACTCAGAATCCCACCAACTGTGAAATGTGATTTGTTTTCTTAGTGCTAAAGGCGTGAAAGTGGCTGAAATTCATCATCAGATCAGAGAAGTTTACGGAAAAAATCTTACGAGCGATCGAATGGTATGGAGTGTAACCTTAAAAAAACTGTGCCCCCCAATCCAAAACAAAAGGTGTGGCATGCTAAATAAGGGGATCAGGGGAGCTCCATGGCAATGCCCTTCCACACACAGCTAATCGAACTCATGATCTCATCAGATCATTTGGCTGGGAACAACTTGATCACTTCTCATACAGTCCCGATTTAGCGCCCAGTGACTACCACTTGTTTTTGCATTAAAAGATACATCTGGGTGGTCAGCACCACAACTATGATGATGAGGTCAAAACGACAGTGTTGCAGTGGTTGTCAAATCAAGCATTCATGTGAGGAGGAGTACGGGATCCAAAAGCTTCTACGATGTTCTACGACAAAAGTTCTACGATGCTATAAGTGCCTTGATATTAAAGGAAATTATGTAGAAAAGTAGATTGAGGCACATGTTTTCATGTAAAAATAAAATTGTGAAGTATATGTACTTGTAAATTTTTTATTTCAAAATAATATTTACTTAAAAAAACAAGCCTTGTACAATAGGCAGTTCCATGCAAATGGCTCTGCAGTGGGTTCTAATGGCTGAAAAATGAGGTCATTTCAAATATAATCACTGTTTAATCTGCAAGTGTTGTACCTAAATTTTGGTTTACAATTGGTAACCCATCTCACTATCAAAAGTAGAAATTTTAAAATGAGTAAATAATTACGTGTATACAAGAAATTTTCTTGACAGACATACCTAAGCAAATAGAGCCACATTAATAAGAAATTAATCTCAACCATTTAGTGAGGTTGAGTGCAAAATAGGTACTATCTCTCATTTACCTGACTGAGTGCTAGTTAGGACAACTATAGTGTAAATAAAACAGATGGGTACATTCTATCTCAAACACTGATAAATTATAAAATAAAAAAAGTTCTATTCATTTATATTTTTTGAATAATCATAAGACTCAAGTTGAGTTTCTGCACAAAAAAAAATAATAAATTTGCCCTTATTGACAGAAAGTACGAATTTCAACCATGAGGGGGATCAGGTTGGTGTGGTGGCTAGAGTACTGGCAAACCATACGGACAGCCAGGGTTCAAATCCCTGCAGAGGAGGACGTTTTACAGAGAAAACCCAATCCCTACTTGAGAGTCTTGTGGAGGGCACTTCAAGAGCAGTATATACCCTGTCTGTCAGAAGAGATGTTAAACTGTGGTCTCCTTGGCAGCTTTCGTAAAGAGTGGGCTAATGCAGATGTTGGGTTTTATCCACCCTTCCTCCCTTGCCTGTCCACTATGGTGTAAATGACCTTAGCTGTCAGTCACCTCCTCAAATATCCAATCCAATTCAACCATGGGAAACAGAAATATATGTACCATTCAGCATATCATAATGATTACCGACATAATCAACTATCAGGCATGAAGATTCTAAGGGATATGAGACTTCATTAGCATGAAATTGTTAATTCCTTCATCAAGCTCTTCACAAATCACTCTTTTAGACAAAACACTAAGTAACCACCAACATAGCAGCAGAGGTAAAGAAATCCTCTGAGTACATTACTTGATTATTCCCATAGCAACACAGCTATTCAATGCACTATTTCAAAGGATTACACGCACACTCAGGTTTATGAGTCTAACATGGAGAGTAATGTCATATAACCCAGAAATGTGGACTCAGAGAAAAATTTAACAAAAATAGGCTGCAGGCATTAAGGTAAGAGTAATGGAGGAGAATGGTAAACGAAAGGAAGATTGAGTAGAAAGTTCTTGGCATGGCGAGGGGGAAAATACTTGAAGATATAAGGTAATATAAGTGGTTAGACGAAATAATGAGGGGTTAAGGGATGCTGAAGCCCATGGTAGAAGAAGATTTTAAGTAAGGAAGGGGAAGAAGTATAAGTTTTATGGATGAGATGAAGACAGGTAGGATGTGCTAAGCCAAAGAATGAAACAGTCTACAAAGACTAGGATCAACAACTGAAAAACATTAGGAAATATAGGAATTTCTTCTTCCATCTAACTCCACCTTATGCAGGAAATCATCAGAAATAATTAAAATGACCACTCAAGATGGTTTTTTTTAATGAGGCAGAGATAAGGTTATAAGTTTCCTCACTCACAATAGGAACGATAATATTTTAATGATTTGCTACAATGAATTTAATGAACTCATTACCATTGATTTAGAAAATTCCCATTACCTTTGACTGGTATACCCTAAATGATTTTATTTTAAGTACATAGTAGGTTCCTATCAGAAACTTTCAAATTAGAGAAAGGCCCATTACATAAATTACAGGTGTGCTTGTAGTAACTTATTTAAACAAGAATGGAAACACAAGCAGCCTGGTGAGTCATTGACAGCAGGGAATGAACAAGTAATAATGTTTATTCACACACCAATGGAAAGTTTTGCACAACAACTGGAGGTGGTCAAAATTTTCATTTCTTATTAGATAAAACTCACCTATCTTTCACCAAGTGGCAATACAGTGCTGACACCTCATTTGTAACAAAATTTACAATTGTACTGCACACCCGATTGTATTGAAAGGCTTCATAATGCTTGCAAACCTAAATGAAAAAATAAATAATTTCCTTAGTTTCAAAAAATTTACACATGATAAAATCTTACATGAAATTTACACTGAAAAAAATCATTGGTCTGGACTGGAATTTCAACCCAGACCCCCAGAATTTCCCTCTAAGGACAACTCATGCCTTGAAGTCCCCATGAGATTTAGTGTAGAAGAGGATATCAGGAAGTTTAACTGGCAAGAGTGCTTGGTGCCAAATCAAGGGGTATTGGTTCAAATCCCAGTTCCAGCAAATGATTAATTGAAGGTTAATGTCACCAAGTGTGAGAACATTAGCAATGACTATGTTTTAAGGCTCTGAGTGGACAGTTGAGAAGTCATTTACATAGAAATATTGTTCCTCCAAAATGTTTCTATCTTCTCACAGACACAATCAACAGTTCTTTGACCAATTGTAAATCTCTCTAGGTTTTTTACAAAGGAAATGGTTATAGGCCTTACTAGGAGGAAGTTATCCATCATGAAAGAATTTGTTTGTAACAGCTTGTTAATTCCACTGGTAAAATTTAATTGACAAGACCAAGCTTTCAACACATGGAGTCACCTTAGGTTAAAAATACATACAACATTGGTTTCAGTATGTACATAAATTCATGGCAGGGGAGGGGTTAGAATCGAAAGAATCCCCCTCTTCTGACTCTTTCCATTGCTCTGCCATGAATTTGTGTATGCACTGAAACCAATGTTGTATTTTCACCTGATGATGACACTCAAGTGTCGAAACCCAGGCCGTGTCAATATTACCTTAAAAGTGAAGTTAACACATTAAAGTTAATTCTTCTGTTTTTTTCCAACTGTTAGACAACTTTGAATTTGGTCCTCAGTAAGGCTTTCTTGAAACCAACCAGCAACTACAAATATCAACATAAGGGTACTTCCCACAAAAAATGACAAAATTGAGTACTGGATAAGAAAACATGGAATTCTGGAGAACTCTACCACCACTATAGGCAACCTCAACTTCAACCAGATTCAGCCCAGTGAGAGCAGCAGTGCTCAGAATCAACTATTTTCAGCATAGGAGTCATGTAACTATTCAAAGAACAGCAACACATACTTGTAGTCACAACCTCAAGTTCATAAAACTATACATAAAAAGCTAAACATAAACAACTATATATGTACATTACCTGAGAATCAAAACTGCAAAGTAAATGCAGTAGATATTTATCTAAATGATGTGCATTGCTGGTTAAGTCATGGGTATGATCTATCTTCATATTTCCATGGAGGCTGCCAAGAAGAAAGCGAAGTACAAGACGTAGCTTGTGGACAGTTTCTGCACTGGCTATCATAAGCTCCGAACTCACTGGCATGTTGCCATGCGTTCCGGAATGACTAGCCACCCACCACCTGCAGGATTTATGTTGTAAAAAATGTTGTCACACACTGCATCAACATACAACAAGGATGGAGAATACTAATATGAACAAATATGGTATATGACGATTTAAAGTACAAGTATTTCCACATTTTGACATTGTGAAAGAGATGGCAAAGAAAATTAATGGGAAGAATAAACTGATCATTTTCTCTGGGTAAATGTACATCTCCAATTCATTCATCTTACTTAAAGGCCCTAAGATGTTTTAATGGATTACAGTAACTACACACCTTCAGCTTTTTTTCATATTTGATCTCAACTGCACAACCAATCCTACCAATACTCTAACTTAGTGGATGGCAAACAACTTCCCAAGATGGCCGCCACAACACTCACACGTGTGTTTGCCATCCTGCTTCTTTTGTACTTTTTGTTCGTGCAACTTATATTTTCAGCAAGTTTTCTTCTCTCATGTACATGAGAGTCCCTTCCCTTCTCTACTACTATCAATTATAATCTTTCTGTGGTTTTCCTTTGCTCTACCAGAAGATTTTTGTTTCCCTGTTCGCCTCCATGTGGCCTCCCCCTAGACATCTCCCGGAGATCTGTGGGACTCATGTGGCATTGCCGATGACGAGTGCTGGCCTCGTGGGCGACCTCTTTATTCCCTTACTCTTCTGCGCCAAAGATGTGTGGACATCATCAACGTGGAAACGCCTAGCTCTCCTCAAACTTCTTTCCTGCGATGTAAGTGTTAACCCTGGTCCCATGTGCAAATTCTACTACCAGAATACGAGGAGCATTCTTAACAAACTCGGATTTCACCATGCATATCAATGAACTCACCTCCTTCCATGTGATTGCACTTACCGAGACATGGCTTAGCGACAAAGTCTTAGACTGTGAATTGGATTTTGCCTCACCTCACCAAATTTTCCGATGGGAATGGAACTCTCGTGGTGGGTGCATACTTTTGGCCATCGACGCAAGCATCCCTGCTATTCGACGGACAGATCTTGAATCGAGCTGTGAGATACTTTGGACAGAGATTCCAACTAAAAGTAACAACAAGTGTGGTCAGAAACTAGTTATTGGTTGCTTTTATCGCCCACCCAACAGCACCCTATCCATCCTCGAGGCCTGTTTCAACTCGGTTCTCCATGTCCGCTCGCTAGGTGACGTGATTTTATTTGGGGACTTTAATCTTTCAATTCAGAGGACATCCCGCACCGAGGGCCACGCCGCCACCCCCACTGATGATTTTTTCATCCACCATTTTATTAACGGGCTTGGGCTCGACCAGTGCAACCCCTACCCCACCAGAAATATGGCAACAAGACCTGATTCTTTACTCATTCCAACTTCCCTATTTCCATCGGGAGAAACATTCGCGTCCAACCATGAGTCGCTCAAGTGCTCCCTTGTACTCCCCCTTCCCCTGCTGCCGCATTCCTCACACCCCCAGGATCCTGAGAGCGTGGAACATAGCCACATGGCCACAGCTTAACCATGCACTTTCACTTCATCCCTGGGCCCTCCTGGAGAGCGGGTCTCCCGAGGAGGGCATGGACATTTTCTACGACCTTCTCCATGCTACCATCAAGAACTTTGTCCCCGTACGACGCTCATCTAAAAAGCGACCCCACATTGGCATTAAGTATTTTTGTCCCGGCTAAAAAGCGGCTCTGGCATTACCCGGAAACGATGCTTGCCCTTAGAAATAAACTCAAGGCCTGGAAGCATGGGAAATGTCAACCCAACCCTCTGTCCCGGGCCATATTTGTTACTCTACTGTGTCATTCAGCTTTTCTCATTCACCAGGACTACAAGAATCACATCCGTAAAATAACAGAGGGAATTTGAGACAATCCCAAACGATTTTGGACCCTTATTAATGCTAGCAGAAAGTCGCACAGAATCCCTACCTCTGTTTCCTCTAATCAAGCCTTTAATTTAACCTTGTTTTCTCAAGATGAAGATCGCCCCGATGTTTTCAACGAGTATTTTTGTGCCAACTTCAACACTGCCTCTCCATCCCTTCCCCTCCTATTCCCCTCCTATAAGCTTCAACCTGAATGCCATCAGTCCCTCTGCTCTATCTCTACCAATCCCCACAAAGTTTTGTCTTATATAACCCCACTACCATGTCAAAGGCCACTGGATCCGACAATATTGGTTCTCTCTTTCTCTCTCGCACCGCTACCTCTCTTTGCATCCCCATCTCCATCCTCTTCAATAGGATCTTCTCCATTGGCTCTTTCCCTACACAATGGAAAAACACTAACGTCATCCTGATTTTAAAACATGGCCCCAAAAGTGTCCTTGAGAATTATCACCCAATATCCATCTTACTTGTTCTATCCATAATTTTTGAGCATATAATACATAGTCATCTTCTTCACTTTACCCTTCCTCACATCTCCCCTCATCAGCATGGTTTCCTTCCCAGCAGTTCGTGCCTCTCTAACCTTGCTGTATTGCACCACCACATCACCCAATCTTTCGAATCCAATTCTCAACTTGATGTATGCTATATCGACTTCTCCAAAGCCTTCGACAACATAAACCACTCCTTACTCTGACATGAACTCCAACACTGATGCAACATCCATCATTTTCTATCTTTAATTCACAGCTTCCTCAGCTCCCGTTACCAATGTGTATCTATTATCTATTCATGGCACCTCATCCTCTTACCTAACTCTTGCGTCTGGTGTACCACAGAGTAGCGTCCTTGGCCCCCTTCTGTTTTCCTTTTATGTGAATGACATTGCAGAGGGCATAATCCCTCTTGGCTGCAATATTCTGCTGTACACGGACAATTGCAAAATTTGCAAGCAGGTCAACTGTGTTTCTGAATGGTGCTCAACTTGGCAGCCGCGAATCAATCCCTCAAAATCAGCTTTAATGACCTTTTCATCAAAAAGCAAACCCCATTCACATTCTTACACCCTCTTAAATAATCATATCCTCCCTGTGACTCACCACTGCAACTTAGGAGTCATTCTTGACATGAAACTCAACTTTCATGACCACATTAGGATAATTACGTGGAAGGCGATGGCTATAGTTGGCACGCTTTACCGCTTAACTGATGTTCAGGACCCTACGGCACTGAAAACTGTCTTTTTCATTTGTATTCTCCCCACCTTAGAATACTGTACACCAATTTGGACTACCGCCTATCCCACTACCTTGCATTTGCTCAGCCCTCCAGTCAACTTCTTTCTCACCATTATCCGCCATTGAGCCCCCACCTTCAGAAGTTCAACCCGTGACCTCATCCTTTCCTCCCTTGGCATTTCTCACATAATTCACCGCTGTGTCCTATCAGATATGATGTTCCTACACATAATATTCAGGGAATCTCTACGGACCAATGAAATACCCTCTGTCTTTCATATTAATGTTCCTCCCAGACCCTTACACAGTAAATGTCTACTGCACACTCCCCGATTCCATCTTTCCATCTCCCAGCACTCTCTCTTCCACCGAATCCCCTCCTTGTTTAACTCTTTGGCCTTGAAATATCCTCCCTTGGATCTTTTCTCCTCCGCCACTGCTTTCAAATCCCCCCTGAAACGCCACTTGAATGATTCACCCCTCTTCAATCCCTAAGTCCCTTTTTTACCTTTGCCTCATTATTTAATGTTTATTATGTTTTTGATTGAAAATTTTATTTATTTATTGATTATGTCAGCCAATGTAATAGCCTGTTTGCCGTTTTTGATAGTGAAATAAATAAATAAATAAATAAAAATAGATAAAATATAGCAGTTTCTACAGGGCACTTATCCCAGGATTGAGGGAGGAAATACCGAAGGGGTTCTAATAGCTCCAACTAATGGCACAGGTCATTTTTCACATTGACTAAAAAAACTGTCATTTGATAAACCAATAAGGTCATATGCCTTGCTTGAGGTAGGAAAATATGAAGTTCCACTTGATAAAAAGAAATAGAAAAAGAAAAAACCTTCATCAACATACTTTGTAAGGGAATCCCCAGCAAAATTACAGTACACTTTACAGGCCAACTGTAAATGAATTGATTCTTAGAGTAGGAAAAAAAAGTATCACCTAAGAGTATTCACTCCATAAGCTGGTTTCACTTTGGGATCTTTACCACCACAGGTTATTTCTTCAGGGTCAACAACATTCCCAATAGATTTAGACATTTTCCGCCCTTCCTGGTCTACTGCAAACCCATGAACGTACAACTTCCTATGCAAGAATAACAGAAAAATTTACAATGAGCACTAGAGGAAAAAGCTTGGTACATTAGAAAGTAATATGGAGACAAAATTTGGCATATATATTAGAAGTTTTCACAGTCACCGCATAGAAATAATGAGGTAAAGTCCAGTTCAGTACTTTCTAAAGATGTACGTATCGTTTTATGCAACCAAAGCAGGTTTACATATTCACAACTACATGAAAGCATATCAAAACTTCTCCATGAAAGTTTTTAGCCTAAACAGCCTTCATACTGATCAGTGAAAACACAATATTTTGTTATTAAACACTACATTTTGCTGCTCTGACAGCAGTTTCATGAAATATGTACTTGATTTAAGAGCAGTAGAATTTTTGGGTTATTCAAGAGTAAACATAGCAAAGTTAATTGAACTATACTGCTCCATGGCTAAAAGAAACTCAGTGTGGAATTAAAGGGAAGAAGAAGTTTACCCACTTGTATGGAGAGGTTCCTTGAATGGCACATGATGTCATAAGAGAGGACTGAAACCATCCTGTAAATTGATCGATGCCCTCTAAATAAAGATCAGCCACCTTCGCACAGCCATGCTCATCAAGAACAGCAGACCAACTAACACCACTATCAAACCAAATGTCCATGATATCCTGAGAAAATAAGCAAAGCCATATGCACAGCAATTGTAAATAATGAGAAAATTTGATTTATCACTTCCCAATGAAACATTTCTTGAATTTCAAACTTTTGTCAAACCATGACAATTTCATCATAACTAGTCACCAATAAACTTATCATTAACTACTTCCAAAAGCAAAACTTTTCCCTTCATTCTTGTGAGCCCTGCCTGCAATGCATCACACATTTTTACATTTTGAAGTTTTTATGCAGTCTTTTTTTAGGTGAAATGTGATGGAGAGTTAGTGAGAATCTCCCTAATAATATGGGGCAACAGTTGCAACCACTACAGCAACCTCATAAGCATAACTAAAACCTTTTTATTTATACATTCTTTAAATCATTGAACATTTTTTGTTATTTGCACTGACATATCAAAATCATAGAAAAACGCCTGAAAGAACATGAAAGGTGCATCAGACTCTTCCACCCCAAAAAATCAGCAGTGGCGGAACACAGTCTTGATTATGGACACAAGATCAACTTCAAAGAGACCGAAATCCTTCACTGCGCTCAGTTATTGGGACCAAAATGTGAAGGAGGCTGTGAAAATCAAAAACCACAAAGAAAACCTCAACAGAGACAGAGGTTTTCAGCTAAGCAATGCATGGAAACCAATCATGAGTCTCACGAGAAAAAGGGCGGGAAAAGAGGGCCAATCAGAGGCCAGCTGAGTCCATGCCCAGAGCATATATAGATGAGACACCCTCCTGGCCAGATCATCACCCTGAGGACGATGGCAGACTACGCCATCGAAATGTCGGTGCTACAAACCACCACCACCCGGTTGGAAACCTGAGAACTCTTTATCCTAAGCATTCGCCGGTAAAGCCTTAAATCTTACATGAGAAATTATGCCTGCCTCTTGAAATATGCATAGACTGTAATCCCGAAAATGGATTATATCAATTGGGGTGCCTAATTCCACATTGGAAATTTGGTAAAATGATATATTATCACAGTTTTGTCACAAATGGTGGAATATAAATTTATTATTTCTATTATAATTTAAGAACTAATATGGGGCAGAGAGCATAAATTTCCTGCCCCTCCCAAGTCCCCCATTCCCTAGTGAACAACACCCAATATCACCACAGCTGTGCTTCATTTTTTTTTTATGAAAACAGAATACCAGGTTTCAATTTATGAGCTATACTATAAACCTCACTTATCAGAGTCGCTGACAAAGGAATTCTTCCTAGGAAATCTTGTCACTTATTCCTAGCCATTCAAACGCAAGTGCTTATTTGGTGCTATGTAGGTTAGAAATGAGGGGGATCATAAAAGAATGCAGATTGTATGCTTCAGTAATGGACATATAGGAAGGCTATTTTTACTAATTAGAGGATTTAAATATTAAAAAATAAGAAATAAAAACTGAGACTATTTTATGCCACTCTCTTTTAACTTACAATTAATTTGGTCCATTGCAATAAAAAAAACTTTACACATTGTCAAACGTATTACCTTGAGGGCCAAACTGGGTGACTAACAGTTTCATAATGTCTCAGACACCAAGCATATGCCCAGTAAAACATAAAAGCAGTTCAAACATAACCAATTAGTAATTGATGGGTTCTTGATGTTATCAAAATAATGGAATCACTGGAATTTATTCAAAAATGGCTTGTTGCTATCAGCATTTGAAGAATAATGGAATGATTTTATGAGGCTAGTTCCACGGCTCTCTGGATTCTAAAATCCAAGAGCCATGGTCGCTGCATCACAGAAATCAACAGGTTATAAAGAGAAAATTTTTTCAATCATTACCTGACCCTTCTTGAGCTCATTGATGCTGTACTTGGAAGAAATGTCTCTTGAAATCAGATCATTCAACGGACGAGTCCACCAGAAATCAGTACCATACTTGTCAATGCAAAAACAAAGGTGCTCCACTAACTCCCTGAAAAATAAGGAAAGGCATAAGGACTCATTCCATACAAAATACCACCTTAAAATTAAAAAAATTGGCCCATAAATGGTTGACAATGAGAGATGTTTGCTTCAAACACTGTGAAGGCTCATACCCTCAGTAGAAATCATACCTTACGGTTACAAAT
The DNA here is from genome assembly GCA_963169105.1 of Ceriagrion tenellum. Taxonomy (NCBI): domain Eukaryota; kingdom Metazoa; phylum Arthropoda; class Insecta; order Odonata; family Coenagrionidae; genus Ceriagrion; species Ceriagrion tenellum. The sequence goes on along the minus strand of OY720636.1, from coordinate 54,971,970 downwards.
AAAGAATAATAAATGCTGAAATCTCATAGCATATATACTTATGTATAATTCCACTTTCAGATGCCAAATTTTTGGTTAAAAAATTAGGGGATTCAACTACAGTAATTTCTTGATAACACAAACTTGCTTCACGCAAGTTTCACAACAACACAAACCCAAATCATGGTCCTGGCAGGAGTACGATGTTTTGTTAAATTGCATGAATATTTCAAAAAACTGTCTCCACAATTACCAGAGCCAGTTTATTTGTTTGAACTGATTTCAAGTAATGCAGATAGCCATGGCTGTCCTACAACAAAAACAACATTTGAAACTGAGGATAAAAGCATTTGGGGGAGTAGCAAATCCCAGATGCCATGTGTTGCACTCCTTCCACATTCCATCTTGTTTACTCACTTGTTTTTCTTTTCCCTTGAGTTTTCCACGTGCTTCTTGCTTCCATACCACTTTATTCCACTGAGAGGATTCTCCTTTCAATGAAACAAGGGGCCAATGCATTGATGAGTGTATGGGACCCTGAGAGCGACTTGCTCCATATTTTATCTTTTGATCTTTCTTAGAAGTAGCCATAGGTTTAAAGGGCAAGGTCAATTGGTATGGAGAAATGAGTCAGGACATATCTCCATATTTTATCTTTTGATCTATCTTAGAAGTAGCCATAGGTTTAAAGGGCAAGGTCAATTGGTATGGAGAAATGAGTCAGGACATATCTTTTTAGCCTGCTCTCATTGATGACAGTGAGTGTGTGAAAGGTCTAACATTTTATTTCCCTAACGTAGCACACACATCTCTGTACGACAATAGTTCTTCATCCAGATGTAACAGAAGGAACTGAAGCCCTGACCAAAAGTTTAACATTTAAGTTTTGCAATGAGCAAATGAAAGCAGAAAAGTATTCATCTGAAGGTGAAACTTAAAATATTAAGAGTTGAAATCATGAAGTTCGGACTATGAGTAGACAGCCCTCAATTTTGGGATTCTGAGTCAACACTTTCAACAGAACTCAAGGATTGTGGAAAATAGATAAAGCAGCAGCGTCAGAATGTACGGGGCTCAAAGCAAAGTGTATGCATGGAGCTAATAAGAAAGACATTGAAGGAGAAAAAATGGAGCGGTTTGATCACATCCCAGCAGCAGACGTATCCTCATGTCGGCACCCTTGTATTCAACAAAAGGCAATGTTAATAGCATCCAGTAAGGAAATCAACGCACTCCACTGGTCGGCTGAAGGCATTTAGAAAAAAACAAGGAATCTTTTCCCCAGTGATTGCTGGTGATGCAAATAAAGTGGACGAAGCAAGTGTAGACGAATGGCACACCAATTTCAAACCTCCTGGAAAAGTACACTCCTCAAGATGTTCTCAATATGGATGAAAGAGGCATTTTCTACAATCTTTGCTAAACTGAACTTCAAGCATGAAGGGAGAGAAATGCCATGGAGGCAGCCACAGCATGGAGATGCTGACCATTGTGCTCACTTGAAATTTGGAAAGAAGCGAGAAGCTACAAGGGTGGGTAATGATAAAATTAAAGAGCCCTAGATGCTTGAATGATACTGATCATTTCATCAAAATAAAAGTAGAGGGCTCATACATGGCTATAGCCAGAAGATGAAAATAAAAGTAAATGAGTGTATTGGTGCATAATTATAAAATCATAGATCGTCGACATTTTTTTCACTGAGGTGAATGAGATGGAAAATGCTGTTCCACTAAAATTTATGGGTAAGTCTAACATAAAATGCATTTTGTAGATTTAAAATTAACATTATACTTATTTGTAGAATTAATTACACCATTATCTAGAGTTCTTCAGCTGCAGACCAGCACCAGTCTGTGGAAATTTCCAGTAATCCTATTGCAGCCATATATTTCAAACTTTCTCACATCAGAGCAGGGGAAGATGTCACACAGGTAAAAAATTATATGTTCATACTATTGGATTTGATAAATAAAAATTGTTTACATCTAAAAATATTTTTCAAAGCCATCAGCTGCAATGCATATTATTTTGCTGGACCACAGGAATAAAAAGGTTGAAGAACGATTCCTATTCCAGTTTCAATATTTTTTCATTAGAACATGAGTTTAATGCTATTCTTAAGTCACAAAACAATAAATGTACTAACCTGCTTGTAATTGGATGTCCATCATCTGAATGATAGAGTACAGGCAAAGGAACACCCCAAGCTCGCTGGCGGGAAATACACCAATAGGGTCTTCGCTGCAGCATTCCTGCCATTGCTGATGACCTCAAGTCACCTCCTCTTTCTGGTACAACCACAACTTTAGACAACTGCTCCTGATATGCCAAGGAAAGGGAGCAAATATGTACAAGACACATTTTAAAAAAAGGGCTTGAATTATTTACCCCATCAATACAGCACAAAGAGAGTGAATCCCCCCAAATACTCCCCCACATCACTAACACTAGAAGCACAATGGAGTGTTTGCATTTTTTTGGAATACCGTCGAAATCTGTCGGATTCAGTAAATAATATCTCTATACATCAACCTCTCGGTTGTTTGCATTAATAGTTGCTTGGTTATTTAAAATATCAATATTTATCATGCACTGTTTTCGCATCGATATTGTTCAAGCTGAAATGCCCAGTCATTGGTTCTTCGCTACGTGACGTCATCTCCCATATTTGTGTGTAGCTGAGCCCTGTGGTTAGCATTGTGTATCCATTTCAGCAGAATAAAATATTAATTATTTCTACCTTTCTTGCATTTAAGCGGAAATCAAGTTTTTGGCATAGAACCCGGTTTTGTCAAGGCATGTTCAAATAATCTCCATATGGTTGATGCCATAATGGTAGGGCATTTCCTGAGCACTAATGCGGATTATGTCAGACCGGAGCAGCGAGGAGTAAAATTGTCGTAGTAAAATTAGGAGTATAAATGAATACCACTTAATGAAACGAAAAATCTTTTTATTCCAAAGGTTTAATGGTTGTCAGAAATATACCTTTTCTTTTACCTGCTCATTTTGATATCTGCCGAGGAAACTAGTAGCTGAAAAAATAATTCTGTAGCTGTAAAAATAATTTGAAAATATCGTACATCACCAACAACTGCATTGCCTGCCATCTTACGGCCAATGGAGAACTATCTCCACCAAAGAGTCCATGAGCGAAATTCCTCATGCATTTTTCTACATTCAAATCACATTTTTATGATGAAAATTCCATCTTATGTTTTGATGCAGCAAAAATGGATGTGTTTAAAAGAGAGAGTGAAAACAACGAGTTACGTGGTTATGGCAATGAAGGTAGTCATTATTATCAATCATACTGCTGTACGATTCTAAAGAAAGCTTTAAAAAATTTGGTAAAATAAAATTGCTCTTTTGAATTCAAACTGGATTTGATCAAATCCAGCCAAAACTATCGAATCCTCAAACCCAATAGGATTCAGTGGATTCGGGGGGGTAAGTGGATTCGAGAACCCATCTCCAATTAGTAGGTAACTTAGTTTGTGGCTGTCCCTGAACTTTGGGGCGATATCCAGCCGGAATTCAATCGGAAGTAGCCTCTAATGAGGGACTCAGAGGATAGGCTACTGTGGGGAAGATGGCCACGGCAAAACCCATGGGTCCTTATCCCACGTGTGAACCACCCTCGCTCCCTGCCTCATCCCTTTCCAAGCAACCGATGGCCCGGCACCCTATCGATGGCTTCGATTGTTCCCATGGGCTTTTCCCATGGGGCCTGGCCCACTCATAAACGGACTGGGTGCAGGTGTCCCTACGAAATACCTCAGTTAACAAACCATGAGTTTCCCTAGACAATAGCAGATTTTTTCTGACTGCTGCGTCATCAATGCCCAACCGCACAAATGTGCAAGCGGGTATCAAAGATGTAGCAGAGAAACCATTCCCATCAACAGGTGAAACCTTTTACTGAGTCGTAGATATGTTCCCTCATCCCTCATTCCACCATGGCCTTTGGCCAGAGCCCCTGGCCTCCACGACACTGTAGTGCTCACAGAGTTTCTGTGAACTGGAGAATTTCTCCAAACCTCACTGCCCATGGTAGATGAGCAGCGATTGGCTGCCGGCGTCCAATCCCGTTAACCGGTTCTTAGCTCAGTGCACGCCACGTACAGATACCATAAGTGGCGACCCAAAGGACTCTAGTCTTAGCTCACTTTAAATTATTCTCTTAGTGCCAGGCTTTCTTAACTGAATTAAATATGATTCGATAAATTCTGATATCTTTCCCAGCGATAAAAATTTTGGTTGTTATGATAATTAGTCGCAATTTTCGTATTTGTATTTTTCAAGATGTTGGTGAAGAGGATTTAAGGTTTGTTTATTTATCGTGTAACCACGGTGACCTGCGCCGAAGGGGATTACTTTCTTACCTCACTGCGTTGACTATTGCAATCACTGCAAGTTTGGACTCGATATCTATGGTAGTTTCTCGTCCGGAGTATTTATATTCTAAAGGCCCTCGCGTCGGCGAGGGATAGCGTTCGATTTTGCAGATTCTTTTGGGTCGCCACTTATGGTTTTCGTACGTGGCGCGCACTGAGCTAAGAACCAGCTTACGGGATTGGATGCCGGCAGCCAATCGCTGCTCATCTACCATGGGCAGCTAGGCTAGGAGGAACTCTCCAGTGCACAGAAACTCTGCGAGCACTATAGTACAGAAAAGTGTTAGGTGCTAAGTTTGATCATCAGAAGTGTCATCGGAAGAAATGGGCAAGTTCTAACATTTACAACTGTTGTTTATTACATTGGCTATTCTAGCGCTTCTTTCAGTAAGATACTATGGAAAGTTATCCCAAAAGTATATGCAATAATATGTGTCATTATTTATAACATGATAAGTATATTTTTGCAAAAAAATAGATTGTTTCCTCAGGCAATGTAATAACATTTAATTTATGTAAAACTTCTTGCAAAAAAATAAGTCAAAATGTATCGAAATTTTATAAGATGGGTGAGAAAAATTTACGTTGCGGGTTGCAGGATGTTGGTTATGTGGGTTACATAACTCCGAGATTGCTGTGTGTGGCGGACACACCGGTGCGTCCTTCGTTTCATTTGTTTAAAATAAAGATAGAATTTTTTTTATTATTCTTCTGGTATCCAGAGAGCCATATCTACCTGGCTATGCAAAAAACTACTGCCGCTCACAGCGAAATTTTTCATCAAAATGGCCAGTAGTGAAAGGGTTAACCTACAAGAATAACCAAATAAGCCAAATTAAGAAATTCGGCAAAAAAGTGCATACATAAAATGGAAACATATTTACCAGGGCTAGATCCTTCAGCTTATCAGTGGCCACAAACCACTGTTGGCTAGCTCTCAGAATAACAGGCTGTTTAGTCCTCCAATCACAGGGATATGAATGATTAAATGGTGCAGTATGAACCAAATTATCACCCAGTAAGGACATCACCTTCAAAGAGGTTTCCTTTGATAGTACAGGTAAGCCTTCAAGATTGAGGTGCTTCACATCTGAGGTGAAACAACCCTCTTCATTCACAAAGCAATCCTGCAAGGGGAAAAGACTTGGCTAAGTACATATACATTAAAAGTAAAGCAAGATGAAGGTGCAAAACAAAGCTCCCAAACAAAGCTGAGGTATCATAATAAAAAGAATGCCGAAGAAACTTCACAAAAGCCACCAATGGGAACTGCTCCAGCAGGAGGAATGGGAGATAACTCAAATGCAAAGGAGTGGCTGGAGCTTATTTTCAGAGGGCAACCCCATGCCTGTTGAGAGCCATGTGCCGGCAGACGCCGACTGATAAGGATTGCCAGGGAGTGAGTCATTGCCAGCCAGTCAAGGTGGAGAAGGTTCGAGAACCCTCGTTGGCGGAACCTCGTCGGCGGATATAAAAGGCCGCAGCTGGACACCACCAGGGCAGTATATGGAACAGTCTACTGATGCAAATGCTACACTTGCAACGTGGCTCGGCCCATGTATACTCTGACAAATAAATCGCGATTTATACTAGAAGTTGGTGTTTTAATATATGAGAAAACACTACATGCCTCCCTCCTCCTTTCCATCCCTGCGTCTTACAAGTCATATAAAAGCCAGGATCACTCTAAACAGCTCTTTGGGCAATACCAGGCTAAAATTTGAGAGAAGTACAGTCATACCTCGTTTATTGCAACCCCTATTAATGCTAATTGACTAGAGCACAAACTTTTCTCTCAGTGAAATTATACAAAACCAACAAACAAAATCCATTTCATGCATTGGAATATTTCGGGTTCTCCCCCATTGAAGTATTTTTCATACGACAGTTTGGCCAGGTCCTAATCAGGACCTGAGGATGCCAACTGGAATGATGATGAATTCAGGTTCTTTATGCCATAATGGCTAGCCAACCAGTTGAAGTAATGCATATCTCCTACATTGCATGGGAAACTGTGAACCCAGATCAGAAAATGATTATGGACTCTCTCCCTCCCCACCCCACTTCCCTGGAGTCAAAGGCCCCACCTCCTCCCTCGATACCACTTGAACCATTCCAAGCACGTATGAAGGGCCGGTTACAAAGATATTTGAAAAGGATAATAGAGGTTAGTTAAATGGGCTATTTTTCATTGTCACGCAAGTAACACAATTGTGACTCCAATAAAAACATTTTAATTAAATCCTACAGAAATAATACAGGCTATTTGTGGACTTTTGCTTCATTACAATCAGCCTAGGCATTCTCTTTATATTCAGCTTCCAACTCTGGGTCAGTTGTCAATTAGCACCTGTTCAGTGCACCTTGCTCTGTGCCAGTTGTCACCAATCACAGGATATTTCAAAAATTGAAAGTGTAAACCACAGGACAGCAATACAATACAAAGATACAAAAACTGTTGTGGCATCGAGAAAAAGTCGAAAATCAAGGGAAAACATTAATTCCTGGGGCATAAAAGCAAAGTTTCACAGTATACCCAAGAGCTTACTTAGCAAGACTACTTAGCTACCAAGACATTAAATGCATGCTATGAGCAAATATGAGATTCTGAGTTTGAATTCAAGCAAATAATTTTTACAGTGAGATTTTCACGCATTCTTGTGTCTTCTTAACAATGATTAGCACTACAGCTTTGCATTCATCATAAAGGGATTTTTTTACACTTAGCATAGACTTTATTCTACATGTATGAATTACAGGCAACTTACCAATGGCAGTCCATTTGCAAGAGCTACTACAAAATCATCAGGGCCATGAGCAGGAGCAGTGTGCACTAATCCTGTGCCTTTTTCACCAGTCACATGACCTCCCGGAAGGAATGGTAAACTAATATCACCGCTCTCTCGATTAGAAAATGGAGATGAATATTTGGCATCACTCAAATGCTCGCCTGTAAACAAAGACTGTACATGTAAAAAAATTAAAATCCATCTTAAGTGGATTTGAAAAATCTTCATTTTCAAAACATTCTCTACAATTACCTGAGAAGGTAGCTAACACCTCCAAATCCTTCCCAATTTTGTTGCCATACTCCTGATACACTTCTTTACCAATGACATACAAGCAGCTCTCATCTCCAACAAATTTGACAAGCACATATTCTAACTTTGGTGAAAAGCATATAGCACGATTGGAGGGTAATGTCCATGGTGTTGTGGTCCAAACAAGAGCAAAAACTTCACGCTTCCCTGAAAATATAAAGGCTAAGTCTAATAAAAATGTTTTAGGACCTTTAATGGCTATTTGGATCAGACATTTTGTCAAAAGCTACAAAATGGAAAAACCTATATCTGTTACAGGCAATCAAGAGAAAATGACAATACCACTCACAAGGAGACATCGCGTAATAGTAATTGAGGATGAAGACAAGACAAATGTTATCTTAAAGTGGAGTAAAAATGCTGGAAATTGGTAATGTCTTTCCGCCCCATGTTCCCGGGTTCGTGAGAAAATTACTAATAAACAATTTCGTCCCAAGCAAATACGTAAGATTTCGCGCATTTAGTCACAAGGCGACATAGCCGAGGTGGTTAAGGCCCTCGGGCTTATTATGCCCGGTTGTAGCGGGACGACGTGGGATCGAGGCTCAATTCAGCCTAATTTTTTTTCGCTCAAATTTACTTCGGAAACCACGAAAGATGCCAGATTCCGAACGTATACGACAGTAACTACCGTTTTTTTTGTTATGTTTAAAAAATGTTAATATTTATCTTGAAGCGATCTGATTGCTTTGAATTTCCTAGAAATTGTGCTCCAAGGCGGATATTTTTTTCTTGACTTTTCCTTAAATCGCGAAGATTTTCCTGCCAGAAAAGAGATTAAAACAGGTGCCAAGAGTATGGATAAGAGGCTTGAGAGGAGCTAATATGGGACAACGTATTTAAGGAAGCGACTGGGGTGGGGGGGTTTTGGAGGGGGGGAAAAGAGAGAAATTCCATTTCAGTATAGGAAAATTATTGGGTAATAAAAAACAGTAATCCCTTTCCAAAACCATGTTTATTATAACTGCAGGGATTATTAATTTCAGTCATAAATTCAGTTGAATAGCATGTTTTTGGATGATATTCATCATAAAAGTATTTGAAGCAAAGAATTTCCCTACAATGAGAGCATTTAATGAAGCTTTCACCGGAACATTTGCATCTGCGTGTACGCAGATCTTGTGGAAAACACATTTCTCTTACAATTCCAAATACATTCCTCTCCTCCAATAATTTTGATGCAAACCATGCATAACTTATCATTTCATTTAACAATGGTGATGATAGCTGATGGTGGATCAAAGAATGGATTTAAATGGTATCTTTTGGAGATGTAATTTCCCTTTTTTCCTTCAATAGGACACTGCTATTTTGTAGCCTTGCAATAAATTGTTTTACTTGTCTATAAAAATAAACATTGCAAGGCTGGCATAACAGGGTGTAAGAGAAATGTGTTTTCCACAAGATCTGCGTACACGCAGATGCAAATGTTCCGGTGAAAGCTGTATGGCGAAAAATGTATGATGCTGGAGTTAGTTGAATATGCAAACAGCATCAATAACCCGGAGTTAAAGGAAATGGAAGAGGGAAATGTACAAGAATGGATCAGAATTGATCACGACACGGAAGTGATAATTCGGAGAGTGAGGATGACGACGATGAGCCAGAAATCGCTCAAGAAAGAGTGAAAATTGATGAATGTATTCACCAGACTACCAGGCTCATAAAAGGTTTGGAGCAGCAAAGTTTTATCAGTGAACAGCAGATCATGAACCTTTATATACTGCAAAGCCAACTCATCCGTGAAAAGTCGAGCCGACTAAAGCAAACGACCATTGTAGATATGTTCAAAAAGGCAACCAAGGATGGACAAGAATCTTCCTCCTCAGTCACTCCTGATGTATCGATGGATAGCCGCACAGATGGAAGCACCGGTAGCACCGAGCGTTGACGGCACGACGTGGACAGCATGAGACAGCTCATTGAATCGTATTAAACACAGCGGAATAAGGATTGCAAGGAATTTTGGAAGCGATGAAAAATTTTAATTTATCTATTTTATATACTCTTTGATGTGCAGCGTTATGTTTATATGTTATATGCATTCCTTTCACTCAGCCGTTTTGCAATACTACCGGTTGACTGATTTTGTTTTTGTGAATTTAGAAGTAGTTTATTTCTTTTTTTTCAAATTACTTGTTTAATTATGCAGAATTTATTCAAACTTAATTGAATTTGATCTAATTTATCAAATTCCCTCATTAAAAATATTGTGGACCCCATAATTATGCTGGTTACTACCACAGCACCCGTAGTCTGGCAAAATCCCTAATCCGGCATCACTCGAGTCCCGACGGGGCCAGATTAAAGGTGCTCAACTGTAGTATATCTAGGCGATGATTTACAATTAATTTTTCAAAAATTTCCACTCTGCTATGTCCACAAAACTTGCACAGTTAGTGTGAGCACATTTTCTACTTGCTTTTCCACGATGGACATGCAGTGACATCTTGGAAAAACAGACAATAATAAAAACAGCTGACCCTACAGTAGATATCATGCCTTCCTAGGATATTCAAGAATGCGATGGGTTCGCAGATTTCTCCGCTTCTCCCAAAAATCTTTTTGGACAATTTTGAGAACAAAATTTTTTTAATCGAAAAACAAATTTTTACACTCAATTGTCTACTGGTACCAGTACGTCGATGACATCATAGTTCTTTGGAAAAGCACTGACAGGCAACTCGATAATTTCACCAATTTTTTAAATAGCCTCCACCCAAAAATTTCATTCTCATGCGAAAAGGACTCCAACCGGACCATTAACTTTCTTGACCTCAGTATTTCCATCATCGATGACCAGCACCATTTTTCCATCTACGGAAAACAGACCTACACTGATCATATCATTCCGGCAGATTCCAGGCATTTTCACGCCCATAAGCTGATGGACTTCCACTCCCTTATTCATCGCCTATTCAATGTCCCTCTCAGTCACCTCGAGTTCAACAAAGAAGTCCAAATTATTAAACAAATAGCGCATCGCAATGGATACCCATCTCACCTTTAAAAAGTCCAAAAAAGCGGCCCAAATCTAATATTCTCCGGTGATCTTTCCTCCAAAACAGTTCAAAAATGGTGTCCTCTGAGATACTAAGGTCCGATCAGTGAAAAGATCGCCAAAGTTTTCCCACGAGAAAAATATCGTGTGTCATTTAGAACCCCAAGAAACTTAAAAACTCGATTCGACAAGAGCAAAGACCCGTAATCCTAAGAAGAGAAGTGGCATATATGCATTAAAGTGTGGTGACTGCCAAGGTGTAAATGTGGGTCAAACTGCCCGTAACTTTAATGTTAGAGTCAAAGTGATGCATGTGAAGCAGAGTGAAGCAGGATTTAAGTGCAGTCAGATGGCCGAGTTATGGAGATACCTTCCCACAAATATCACTTTGTGTTTTCATACATTTTAAACAGCCATTTTCTAGCACAATATGAGAAATTATATGCACATATATGTCACGTCATTGACAACAATTTGCGGAAGACAGACAGATAAGCAAGTCATGACTATGGGTCTCCAAACCCTCAAGTGGTAAAGCTACAGTTCACCTTCTTAGCAGCAAATGCAATTCACGTAACAGTTCCAATTTGAATACTAATTCATGAAAAATCAACTACTCAAGAGGGGTAAATGAAGGGTGATTTTTTAAAATATGGCAGCAAAGAGTAGAAAATGAATATTCAGTTCTACTACACATTAACTTCCCAAAAATGAAATTATAACTTAAAATCACTCTTACCTTTACTAGATGATGTAAATTTTTCAATCACGTTTGAGAGATTAGGGGATACAGCAGTAAGTTTCAATTTAACAGTTGCAGTTGTACTAATATAATGATCATCATATTCCAATTCAGCTTCAGCCAGGGCAGTCCTACGTGAAGTACAAACATGATATATTTTTTAGTAAAATAAAACTAAGATAGAATACAAGTCATTCTCACATAGACCACTGTTTCTTCATTAAAGCAAAAACCAATTACAAATGCTCAGCATTAATGCATATTATAATAGTCTCAGAAACTATGTAAAAATCATTCACCACTGTACTGATTTTTAATGCTACTCAAAACAATTTTATGACTTAACCAGGCCTAAGCAGTACCTTCAATATGCAACCTCAGCCCAGGTTAACACACTGAAGAATGAATCATTTGCACAGGAAAATGCTTATCTAACTATGGCCTGAACTTACAGCTTTGAACACTGCATATCGTTTAATGATGCAGCATTTGGTACCACATTCATTAACATTAAGAGCAAAACAGTACCACAGCTGATGAAGTTGTGAACAATCACAGAATATTTGGAAAAAATCACAGGATATTTGGATATGATACAATGTTTCAAGATGGACAAAAATCTTAGCCTCCTCATGTGGCCCAACGCTCGCCCGAAAGCGTTTGACGGCCGCCCTGCATCAATTCAAGCACCAACTATGCTCCTCTCTGCTCCCCTCATCCAGGGACGCATACACAGCATAGATTTCCTCCACAGAGCCATATTTGCACTTCATAGATGCCATAACACCTCTGGGGAAGACAGCAAGATACAATATGGCTCTGGAGGGCTCAGGGTCCCAGCAGGCAATTGCAACAGAAACCTCCCAGAACTAAACTCAAGTAAAATGATTTTTTTCATTGCCAATTTCAACCCTTGGTGTATAAGCACCCACGCGAGTGACTTTGTACCACATGATTTGTCAATGCAATGATTAAAAATTCATCAACTCGTCATTATAAAAACAACAATGTTGGGTTTATCCACTGTGACTGTGGCTTTGTAAGTATGACTATTGTCTCATGTGCTACAATGTAGACTTGAGGAATGAACATCTCGAGTCCTTTTCAAATATACGCTGAGCTAGCCGTGTCTCCTGCCCTTCCCAATGACCCAAGTGTGGAATGTTACAAAGAGGTGGTCTTTCATTTCCATTCGCATACATCTTACAAGAAAATATGGCATCGTCCACCTCTCCCTCTAACCACCCCACACACCACCTCCTGCTGTGACGTCGCCCAATGAAATCGCCCAAACAGCATGACATATCACGGATGGACATAGTACTTTATATATAAGATTGATGTAGCAAAGTGTCGCGGCACAGTCAGCGATTTAGAAGCGGTATTGTTGCTGCCATAAGTTATCCATTTACGTTTGAATGTCGAAGCAGTTGCCATTAAGATTATAAATGGGAAGCCAGATACTTTTCTGTATGCATTGAACTACCATGTCTATTATTTCTTATGCTCATCCCTCCCATTGAGAATCAATGGGCATTGCGGCTAGTATATTCATAATGGGCAAAATAGTGGATGTATTAGCAGCTATTGTGGAGCTGGATCAACTTCCATCTGTCCTCACTGAACTACTCAATGATAGATACACGTCTCAGGCATAACTATGCACAAACCTTAACATCAAACATTCTTAAATTATAACCAAGTCATATACTACACCTTATTTCAACTCACCTCCAACAATTTACCAACATTCTAGAATAATATCCCCATAATATTCCACACTTCACTTTCAACTCACCACAGACCATGAGATAACCTTAATAATGGTATGTTCGAACCGAAACCATGGCCAGTGGTGAGTTGAAATAAAGAGTGGAATATAACACTGGTTTTTATGAAGAATGTTTCACACATAACAAGGTATACAAGGACTAGTTTTTGGATACTACAAGCTGTCAGCTATGAACAAACATCATAAATTCAGCCCTGTGGATAGGTATATAATTAAAAACTAATGAAATCAGTTCTATAATATACATACTTTGATGAGGGTGACCAGTAAACAGGCTTAAGATCTCTATAAATATAGCCCTATAAAGAAAATACAGGGTAATTAGTATCTCAACATAAAAGTGGTACATTATTGCTGCCTACAACCAATAAATGAGGGGGACATGTATGTCACTGTATGTGAGCTTGGACTAGATTCATAAAATGTATTCAATCCAAATTGTTTTAATTTTGAGCTTAACTATTGGTCATCTGTCATTTGAGAAGAAAGAGTAACCTGAATACATATTTACTTTTACCAACATTAGTAGGAACAACACAAGACCACAATAAAGGATGCACAATTGCACAATCCTGGCCCATCAACTCAGAGAATGGAACTCAGCAATTCAATATCAAAAACCCATAGACCACAATTTAAGTATTCATCACTGATTCCCACCACACACGCCAGCCTGATGCCTCACACACCAACAATATGATGAATGTCTGATGCTAATGAGCATATGTGCAACCTGCTGAGGACAAACTTCCTAATTCATAATGATGAGACAAATTAGTGAAAAATACCTACCTTTTCATACATCGAACAGAACAGCCTAAGTTGGGTTTTAATGTAGTTAGGGTCATAGGTGTAGTAGCATCCATTTTCCCAATCAGCTGTGATTCCCCAAGACTTAAATGCTTTCCTCTGGACATCAACAGCATCTTTGGCGAACTCTCGAGCTATTAATGGTGAAAATCATGAAAGCTTAGTATAGGAATAATATTAAACCTCCAAAGCCAACATCTTCAAATGGTGATCAATCAACCAAACTTCACAATACTTTTACCATTTAAAGAGCTGGCATATGTTTAAATGAGCACGGAATGGAGAGTTCACCCATGCATACAAATAAAACTGCATGCTGGATGTGGTATAAAAAACCCATTGCATTTCCATTTAGAGCCCAAAATTAAATATAGATGGCAGCACCCACAGTGGGAATCGTAATATATAAGATTAAGGTTAGCCATTTCAATTAATGCTAAATGTGGAAGTGAATACATTGTCGTCAACACAGGAATATTCCCCACAACCAATTGGAAACAACCTATTATCCTTATCAAATATCATTGCGACTGGCCCTTCATGTGTGCTAAGAATGGTTCAAGGGGGATTGCAGCAGGTGAGGCCTTTGTCATCAGAGAGGTGGGGGTGGGGAGAGAGAGAGGTGGATGTTGCCATGCTTTCTCTCAAGATTTTGTATGCAAATGGAAACAAGAGACTGTGCCTCTTTGCACCATTCCTCAAGCCACCGTGTGGCCCATTAGGACTAGCAGGAAGTTCTGCTGGCATCGCGGTTGAAGGGATTGACCTTCTTATTCCTTTCTTTCTCCACTAGGACTCATGACTCAAGATCTTGACCAGCCTCAAGGGTTGTAGAAAGGATCGGGTGATTGCTCGGTTAGTGACACAGAAATAGACTTTTGAAATCAAAGTCATAACTTTCATTTTATTTGTTAAATTATGCTAACAAACAATTACTAAACTTGTTTTCTGTGAATCAAGCCGAACACAAAGTAATTTCGTTGATTTCTGACTACTGCTGCCATTAAATAAAGAGTTTTATTTTGGCATGTTTTGCCATGCTTTGGCTAAAATATAACAGAATTGCACTCTATTTGGTATTAATTCAATCAGGTACTAAAATAGATGTTAAATTAAAAAATATGTGCCATGTCACAGAAAATATACTTGCCAAAAATAATTCCACTTATGTAAAGGAAAGATGGGGTGACGAAGGAAAGAAGAAATGGGGTGACGAAGAGAAGGTATTAGGTTAAAAGAAAAATGCTGGTAAACGGTTAGATCAAAGGAAGATCACCATGGCACACCAATCTAACGAATACAATATACATTTGGCAACACAGCTGACACGCAAAGCACACACGAGGTCTGAGAGCGACAATCTCCGAAAGGCTAGGTTCCACCTACTGCATTCTGGTTGGTTTTCGCGAAGTCACATGCCCTCTTCCCTCACCCCTACAAATATTAGGTCTGCCTCTCAGTCACAAAGATATTTGAAAAGGACTCTAGTCACTATGCAGTAAAATACTCTGAAGAGGAGGAAAATTACATGCCCTGAGAACTGGTGTGTCAGAGGCAATGTATGAGATTAAGAGAAGCATAAGTGTTCTATAAGGATAGGGCACTAAGTAGGATATTATTAAAAGGAAGCCATACTTACAGGGCAAATGAAAATAACTAAATTCTTTTCCTTAGTTTCAAACTAAATCGCACAAAAGTTGTACCAAAAAGATGTATGTATAAATATATCATTTCGTAATGAGCAAAAAACCACTGCTCCCAGTGCAACACTTCACTATTATTATCACTTATGATTTTTCATTTTTGGCTCTGAGGCTTGACACAGCTACTTTCAAATGTTTATAACGTTATTTGGGTCTAGTCCTGTACACTGACAAAAGTACTGTAAAATGAGGCCAGCGTTTGAAAGAAAATTAGAATGCTAAGATTCCTTTCTGTATGTTTCACAACTCTCAGGGGAATAGTTTTGCTGCAACCTGGATCATCCGTAAGATTAGTTTCATCATAATTGAGGATGTTGTCAGATGGAGTGTCTCTCCATGATTCTTCCACATGATCAAAGTAGCTTGAAAGGATTCAGGGGCCAACACTAGCTCTTGATCTGGAAATATTCTGACACTTCCCCTCAATGCCAATTTGTTTTTTGTGGTGCTGCATAAGGGACTTGTACCTGTCTTTTCCTGGCATGTTATCTCTGAACTTTTGAATAGCTTTTCTAATGCTTGATAAATATTTCTTCACTATAATCCTCTCTCCAATCAATGTCATTGGCATTCCCAAATTAGCACAGACTTGAATCTGATGAAGAATTTCCTCTTCTTCTGAGGAAAAATCAGTTTGGCCTCCGGCAGGTTCTGTATCCATGGAAAGTAATCAATTGCCCTGGGTTTTCTTGATGCGTGAAATGTCAGAGCTGTTTGCCTTGTGGATAGTTTTCCTGCTTTCACCGCCTGCATTGCTGCTTTAATATCACTGTCGCTGTGATGAAAAGGGCATTTTGGAGTGTTCATGGATTTTGAAATTCATGATAAATGTCAATGTATATATCTTAAAGATCTACCCCCCTCCCTCCCTGACCCAACCTCAGTGCGTAAATGGGGATTTTTGGTACTGAACAAGGCACTTAAAATAATATTTCCTCCCTTTCAACCTTCAAAAAATCACGAAAACTTTTACAAATTGTTATTAATGCGTTTTGCAGTACCATCAGTCCCCATTTATGCACCAAGGTTGGGTCGGTGGTGGCAGGCAGGGGGGAGGGGGAATCTTTAAAATATATACATAGACATTTATGGCATATTTCGAAATCTATGAACACTCCTAAATGCCCTTTTTCCGGTATGTGAAATAAGTGTAGGAAATGGTGTAAAAACGACAGAACGACAAACCTATTTTTTGCAGATTTGTAATTCGCCCAAAGTAAAACTATCACAAGATACTGGCAAGTTTGTAGTTTATGTAACAAATTTCGTAGCGATACACGAAAAGGCATGGGTCAAAATAGGTTTTCGCAAGGTGTGTGACACAAGCAGACCTTCACTAGTGTTAAAAAGTGCTTTCAACAGTTTCCTTGAGATTTTACAAGTGCTTGAAAGCATTGATTAGTGCTGCAGCTCCTTTCAGTTTTTGACATTAAAATATAAATTACCATGGTTTCCATATCATATATATCTCAAACAGAATCTTCTTGACTTCACAAGTGCTGACTGTGCCCACCGAGTAGTTTTCGAAAATAGTTTTCCAGGATCAGCATGATTTGAGATGAAAAGGCCCACCAAGATAATATTTAACAATTTCATTACATTCATGAAAATTTTGAATGAAAAACGTCTTGGTATTTAAGGGATTTTTTTGTCACCGATCTTGTATTATGAGGAAAAAAACTGATTGTAAGTCAATTACACCCATTTTTACAAAATAAAACTTTTCCTCCATTTCTGATAGCTATTTTTCGTCAATCTTTTGTGTTTTTATCTCTTAATAGTAAATTTATTACAAAGTCTTCCTGTTTCGTTATCAATGTCATCTCACCAGTGATATCGAAAATAGTTTCGCATTTCAACATGGTAGTTACCAGATGAAATTTTTCATCACGCACAATCGGGGTACACGACAGACATTGGGTAAATATGTTACTGAGGGAACATATCTACCAGTTACAGCAAGGCGAAGAGTACCTGAAATAAAACTTCGCGCGAAAAAATGCTAGAAAACTCGTACCATCAGCACTTAATATGAGACTGATTTACCTGCGGCACGAATTTCGGACGAATTGAGATTTTCCGATCCGGACACAGCTTTCAGTTCTATAGGCAACCCATGGCAATCCCACCCAGGTACATAATGAACTTTCCTGCCACACAGTATCTTATGACGAACGGTTACGTCTTTTAACACCTGGAAAAGATACGACGGAACAAACAAGCAGAGTACTTCCAGCATACATTGTACTCAAAATCATCAGAACCACAGGATATTTTCTTGGAACGGAAATATCGTACCTTATTGATTGCATGACCCATATGAAGTTTTCCATTGGCATAAGGGGGCCCATCGTGAAGAATAAATTCGGGGCCGGAGAGATTGTTCCTTTGCCATGTATACAGATCTGCAAAACAACAGTTCTAAAAATGTACTTTAGTTTGTCCCTTAAATTTGTATCAGTTATTATAAACGGTAAGATTAATGAGACGAGTTTACCTCATTGATAAAAGCATCTCTTTCGTGTCTTTTGCTCGGCGTAATCCTCTGAGGAAAGCTTGTTTTTGGAAGGAACACAGTCTGTGAGTACTTATTCTGGGGGCCCAGTTTTTCTTTGCCACGCTCTTTAACGGAACTTGAGTTACTCATAAGCTTTCTGCTCCGATAAATATGGTCAGCTTTCGACGGCATTCCACAGAGTCCACATTTTCTACCGCCCCACACTCGTAAAGAAGTCGCCATATTACACAGTTGAATAACGATTTGGCTACGATTGGATATTTTTTAACCAATGACAATCATAGAAGATGACGAACAAGAAAAGCGGGATTTCACATTGCACATTTTTTGTGAGAGCAAGACACATTTTCCAGATATTCCTAAAACAACCACCATAATATGATGACCGTGATATTCAGTTCAAGAGTGATGAGTTAAAGGAATAATTCATGGTAACTCACTGATTTTACATCACTTTTAAATATCTACACGCTACATGGACCCCAATAAATTCATGTCTGTATGCACAACTTTTCGGTTATATAATCACAGTGAAACTTGGTGGCACTCTACAGGGGAGGGTCCGCGGCTAGGATGAAACAAGCGTTGATGATGTAACTTGAAAATATTTTCCTGATGGGGTCCATCAATGACATGAAGGCAGCAAAAATGTTTAGAAAAATAGACATCACACATCCTTCTATAACAAATAACATAACTACATCTTATTCATCCCGGTATCATGAGATAAAATAACAGGAGAATCACTCAAGCCTTAAGTTGAAAGAGCTAGTGTAATGTAAATGAAGGTTCATTGCATTTTTTTTAGATTCTACGGGTTATATCTGATGTGACTATCAAGGATTGGCCATCTATTAATATAAACTGACAGATCTGTCAATAAATCAATGATTTTTTTCCTGTGAGGGGCGTGAAATTTAATGCCTATCACTCTTACTCATCTGCACTGAGAACAAGGAATACTTCATACACAAAATGCCAAATCTATTCATTTACATTTTACAGAACAGGTGCATCAAGGTTCATTCTCATATTTAAAATAGATCTGAGATGGAGACTATCTGCTCTCATTTAATCCTGCCCTTTGAGCTGAATTCAGAAGTAAAGACAAAACTGAAAATTCACGTCATATAACATTCCACTAAGTAAGCTGCATATGCTGACTACATCACCAAAAGAGGAAGAAGTGAAAAAGTGATGACAGGAAATCTATAGAGATGGAAAGAGAGATTATATTACTATGCAATTCGGTACAAATGAGGGAAAACATTAACAAAGGATTTTGGCAAACACTTAAGAGATCAGCACTACCTTATGAAATAATAGAAATTTTGAATACATATTAACATCATGGTACACAGTTAACTGAGAGAAATGTGAATTAAATGAGCTGATAATAAGAGAAATCATTGAGTGTCTCATAAACTACAAAGAATTCAAAGGCTGGGACACATAACTTGCTGAGCTAAAATGAGAATAAGAAAGTTATTGAAGAAAGACTTGAGACTGGATGGAAAAAGGACAAGAGGAAGACCTGGGTGGAGAGATCTCAGAAAATTTGCAATATAATGAATATAAATCATTAGAGAGGACTAGTAAAAAGAAGATTGTGGGTAATAACTGTTGAACTGGCCAAAATCTTATGGCTATCCTATTCACCTTGAGACCATAAATGGTCACATGTCTAACACTTTCTAAGGAGGACCGGGAAACCCCCAAATTGCCTCGGCAACTGATCCTGGTGGAACCAAAAATTGGACCGCAGACAATATGATTTCCCTTTTGTTATTTATGACAAAACATTGAAGATTCTTAGCCTGGCTGCGTATCACACATCCAAGCTTAGGCCATTGTCTATAAGAAAGCACTAGGGCGACGCCCCAATGTGAGCGCTAAATAAACCCCTCTTACTCCTCTTAGCTCTTTTACTCCTTTTAGCCATCCCTGTTGCAGTCTGTAGTAGTCTCTACCTTAGACGCTCACTCAGTAGCAGCCACCACTAAGTCATAGTTAGATCACTCTCGCCGAGACACCCATCACTGTCCGACAACTGGAAGCCAGTGGCCAGCTCCGCATACTGTAAGGGTCAGCCGACACCCCTTTGGACACCAAGGATGCCATGTCTCTGCTCTCGTCGTGACTGTCTCTTAGAAGTTGCAGCCAATGTAAGAATGTGAATAAATTACTTTAATAAATGAAGTATCTATGATAACGGAGAGTTTATTGAACTTCCCTGATCTTGGTCGTCATTAAAGATCTTGGCCGAGTTATCTTCTCTCGCGGTACACCACAATATCATTTGACATTAAAAATTATAACAGACAGCATTACAAACCATTTTTACACTGTTTACAAAATTCAAGATAAGAATAAATAATAATGAGTAATCTAACAAAAGATATCAAGGTTTTCCAAGAACCTTTTCATATAATACAAAATTCTCTTGCAAGGAGTATGTTTAGAATCATGAGAGCATAAATGGTTAAGAGATTAACTAGTGTTGAAGGCCATAAGATTCAGTGCTTAGTAAGTGATTAAAACCCAAAGAATACTACTCCACACCACTGGTTAGATAAGTATAGTATTGAAATAAACCAATTAACATAATTAAATTAACATTCTTTATTGTATTCGTCCACATATTCCAATTTCTCAGCTTGGCACATAAATGCCATAAGTAGCTTATATCTCAGTCTTAAAATGTGATGGAAAATATAGTATCTAACACTTTTTTATCAAACAGATAATTAATAACTCATTCACCTTAAGTAACAACATATAATTATATTTTAACACACTCAGTAATGATAAAAAATGATACACTAAACTAAAAGTCAAAGAGAGTGAGAGAGCTGAAAGATTAAAAGCAAGGAGAATATGGTACATGAACAATTGAAATATCCCATTATGCAACACTACTTACGTGATTGGCAGTGTAAATGATTTAAGAATAAAGAAGTAGACACAAGTTATAGGAATAAATGGGAAATCAAGGGGATTAGCTTTCCCATACAAATGAATTCTTGGTATAAACATACATATTTACAAAATTTACATACAACACTATAAATCAAGTTCCAAATTACCCAACTTTGTATTGACTACAAGGCAATTAGTATTTACAGGAAAGCAGGTTTAGTATTTCACAAAAATGTACTCACAAGAGCTCCATCACAGGCTTGGTATACACTTACTATCATGGCAAAACAAAATTTTAGTCAAATTGCCTCAATTATGCTGACTTCATGAATGATTAATAATCAAGTAATGAGATGGCAAGGCAAGTAAACTAATAACTTACAAGTAAACGTGGCAAGTAAACTAATAACTTACAACTCTCAAATCATCAGTCATTAGCCAAATAAAATTATTTCCTAACTCAATTTGGTTAAAAAATAAACTAAATACTCATGATGCAATGGAATGCCATGAAATGAATTTGAAAACCTTAGAATTATCCAGCTGGATGTGTATGGTAAAAAGGAGACACTATTCCAGATTATGGAATAAAAAGAATGCAAACCGATGAGCACTTTGGAGTATCAAATCACTACTACTTTTATGTACAGTATTTGACTCACACAAAATCCATGGTTTCATTTATTAATGTGATGTTCACATTGTGTATGGACTCCAAGCAAATATTACTATTATACATATTAAGTATAGAAGGTCAATAACATGATATAAAATAATGGAGTTAAACATGAAAGGAGGATCTTGAATTTAAATTCAACACAGGCACTTTTCCCTAGTTCTCAGTTTGCCTATTTCATTTATGGAACAGAGATAAGGCAAATCAATAAGTGGAGCAGAAAGATGTCTGATTTTATCAGTGAAGAAATCTGCAATCACACACACACACCATTAAATGTTCAATGACGATTATAAGCAAAGAGGAATTCCAATTTAGCTTGAGTAATTCCAAATAAGACAGCACCACCAAAATACATTCCAGCATAACAAAATCTCACTTAACTCATTCAAAAACTTCCATCATCATTTAACAAACCACACAACTCCTCAAAACAGTCCTCTCATATTTGGTTTCATGGACATGAGCCCATAACTTTTCTACACTTAACCACTAATATTTGTAACTATTTCCAATGACCCATCAGTAATTCTTTCTAACACAAGAAATTAAGCAGACACATTTTATCTCCTAATAATAGTAATTTTTCTTTTACAACAAATAGTAATGTAGATCCACTTGAGAAAATAGGAACTAACACAATCCAATAATTTTTCTGATAAACAAATATTTTCATATATTACAAGCTGCATGGAATTCTGAAACAATTTAAGGGAGAGATTCTATCTCATAATGTTGCTCAGGAAACCCATGTTTGTAATCACACCACAGAGTGATGATGTGCTTATTGAACATTTTCCCGAAATGGCTGAATGAAATGCTGATATAAATGAAATGGTCCTCTTGCATATTAAAACAACTTATTTTAATGCTTCCCATTTAGCAGCACTGATTAGATTCATGATGGTCCAAACATTCCACAGTGACACACAACAAATATTTTCATTTTTACTCAGTCATTTAAAAATACAATTGGAATAAATGATGGAAAAATTTTTTGAATTCATCACTTAAAAGAAAGCAATTATCAGCGTTTACCAGGAGACAGGCAATAAATTGCATAAGTGCCTTACCAGTGTTCACAAATCCATTAAAAGACAACCAGCAGGCTAATAATATCTGATTGCATCACCAGCCATGAAATCACATAGTAAAAGAAATTTATGCATCAAGTCAATTCAATGTGTCTTCTGATTAAATTATCAGACAAACAAATGAGCATAACTCCTGAAAACTGACATCACAGCATCCCCACATAATCGTGCCAGTAAATCAACCTTGCACTAATATGAGCATCATGTATCCACATACATGAAAAAATTACATACATGCACAAATGCATGCACAGCTAAACTAAGGAGACAGGTAATACTTATCCAGAATCCTAAATGTTAAAACCTCTTATCCACACATATCTTATAAACGTTACAAAAGTATTCTATTGAAAAACCTGAATTTCACAGCACAAATTTAAAAATATATATTTTTTCATTTGAAAAATAATGTATTATTGATGGTGATTGTGTGGATTCCCATCCTCGACGGAACTTTCGGCAGGGCTTTCAGCAAGGCCCTCCCTCTTTTCTGCATCTTTGTTGTGAAGTTGCTCTTCCCACATTTGGGCATATTTACCACCTCTGCTTAACAATTCTTCATGCCTGAAAAAGAAAGTTTTTTTTCCATTTCTTCAATTTTTACTCATTAAATCTCATGACCCTCTACACACCATGGTATTCATGCAGTTCTTAATTGAGGCTTTAGAGCATGAAAGTACATCATTTTATTGCTGCCATCTAATATTTTTGCCCACTATACCTAAGCTGTAACATAGGCATGTGTCATGGTTAAACCTCGCCATTGGTTAGGCTCCACAAGCACAAGTCCTCTGATAATAAGTAGTAAAATGTATCTATCAGAACTAGTAAGTGCTCTCAATGATCAGGAGGTCAAGCACTGAAAGCTACTCGTGCGAATTCATTTATTTTGAGTTCTAGCCTCCAAACAAAATGCTGTTAAGGCCAATGCAAGTACCCATTGGAGTCATCAATTAACAAGTTGTGCAAGATAAAAAGTTCTCTAGCAATGACAAGTGCTCACTCTTCCAGAAAAATCCTTTTTCCTGAATCCAGAAAAAAGTTCTCTCTCTTATCTGAATGACTGAAGTTTGGCATCCTATACGCAGTCTGCTGGGTCAACAGCTACAGCCCATCTGAATTTTCTAATTCATACTATTTGCATGCAGTGATTTCAAAATTGCACAGCAATCACAGAAATACTCTTCTGAATTCTGTTGACAATAAACATTTGTTCAGCACTGACAATGGTTTGAAAAAAGTGATATAATAGCCAACACTGATGAGGTTTTTCCCACTAAACAACTATTTCAACATACCGTTTACTATAGACAGAGACAGTGGAGGAGTATGTATGTAGCTTATGAAAATTCTCAGTTTTGGAAAGCCTAAGGCAACTTTTCAGTAAATCAGATATTGCCCATTGAATTTGAGAAAAAATGAGCTATCACGCCACACAATTAAATGGACTTATATATGAGTCCTCAAGATGTGTGTGAAGTTCAAACCTATGACACCAAGTTCATGACCACTGTAACCGTATCGTGTCCGTCCAATGTGACTATTTCAGATATGTATCCAAAAAGATAAGAAATTCAATGTCCTATGAAAATCATGAAGTATTGCTAAAATCCATTAAGTATTATATCTATTGGAAATAGCAATTTCTAATACTTTCAGAATATTAAGTCAATATTGTAGTAAATGGTTTGTTTGCCATTTGTTTTACCAACCATTGTTGATATTGCTTTATGTGTAGTTCTTTGTCAGCCATAAGGAAAAAAAGATGGAGAAATATATTACTTATGCAAACCATTGACAGCAGATACACTGTAGCAATCCTCTCTGCTTTGTTAAATAAGCAGAGGCCTAGCTGAAGCTGAATGTATGGATGGCACACCACACAACCTCTAGACAATATCCGTCTCCTTTGATGAGTGCAAGTTTACTGACACCATGCAGGAGGCAAACAACTTGCCAAGCGACTCGCCCAATCACAAACTTCCATGTGAACTCTGTATTGAGGCATTAAACCTCCTCTTTTTACTCCCCTATTACCATGGCTTACACTAGGCATGCGAAATGCCTGCATAGGTGATAATGATGCCATGTGGTAGCAAACAAGAAACCACACAACAGTGTTTTTGAATGAAAAATAACTAAATTTCAAACGTTCCAAATTTTGGGTTTTCCAAATTCCAGGATTCTAGATTTGGGGTCCTTTCTCTTGAAAGTCTTTCAAGTCTTGAATTAATGTTATCAATGGATAATACTGTGACATACTAATGGATAACATCAGTATGGTCAGTCAGTATGACAAATTGGTGGATGACCTCAGAGGTGGATAATACTGTTCAATCAGTTAAGAGCTAAAAATATTTGTTTCAACCTGTATGCTCATCACTAACCCAAACTTGGAAACTAACCCAACACTTGGAAAGAGTTTTTGAGGTAATTCAATTACAACTTACCTTCCTCTTTCGATTATCTCCCCATCACTCAGGACCAGAATCTGATCAGCATGGATTATTGTGGATAGTCTATGAGCAACAATCAATGTTGTACGATTGTTACAAATATGATACAGGGCAGCCTGCAAAGCAAAGATTTGACAGTGAGATGAAACTCTAGACAGAGAACAGCCAGAAAAAATCTGAGCAGCTGAGAGGAACAAGATTAAAAAACAGAGTAAAATAATGATTGATTTATATATTTGGATGAAATGAAATGAAAATTAGCAAGTCAGTATAAAAAATTTTGAGTTTCTTTATTGATGCTATCCACCATTCTCGCTAACCGTGAAAAAATGTGGCAGAAGGAACGTCACTAACGAGGAAGAACCGGGATGGCACTAAATTCGCTGCAATTGAAGATGATGAGCACACTTCCTTAGCAAATGTTGTTGAGAAAACCTATCTGTCAGTGGCCCTATTTTACAGCAGAGAGCAGAAACAATTTTCCTTAAAAAAGCCTAGGATTTCAAAGCCACAGCAGGTTGGCTGACTAGGATTAAAACATGTTTTAACATTATCGCCCTAATGATTTGTGGTGCAGAAGGTGCTGTCCACAGAGATGCTGTCACTAAATGGCAAAGAGAAAATGATATCCTAGTCGAATAGTATATAGAATAATATCAAAGAATGTACATAGTATGCAGCACATATTGTTATTTTGTAAATGTTCCAAAGTCAACTGACGAAAGTTAATGTTGAATCAAAACCAAAAAGAGAGGACCCATGAATAGTCTTATTGATAGAAGAAGATTCTCAAATATACCTGAATATTCCTTTCAGTCTGAGTATCCAAGGCACTGGTAGCTTCATCCAGGAGTATGAAATGAGGTGCCTTTAAAATGGTTCTTGCAATTGCAACTCGCTGCTTTTCACCACCACTTAGTTTTAAGCCTCGTTCTCCCACCTGTGACCATGAATTTCAACATTACTTTCAATTGTCAACAGGAGAGAAGATTATAATATACATGAAATTAACAGTGAATCTGCGGCACATATTGAAAAGGATATACAAACCACTGTGTCATATCCACTTGTAAAGGTCAGTATTTGATTATGAATATCAGCATGCTTAGCCGCTGCAATAATCTCCTCATCAGTAGCATCCACCCTCCCATACTGTATGTTATATCTATTAAAAAGCAATCCACAAACAACCAAGTCACTACATGTGAGGATTAAATATTACATGCAATCACAGAAAATATCATGGTGGATTTTTGGTAAAATTCTATTAGTGAAATGTAGATACATGTGTAGTGTCCAACTTTTATAGATCAAATTTTTGGTCAAAAACTTGGGGGTCAGACTAAACTCCAGTTTTAACATTTTACAGCTTAAATCTTAGCATAAAAAATGGGTTTATCTTTCATAGGCACAGGGCTTCACCATGATGCAATATACCAATCTCAACATCCGTCAGAATCATACACAATGAGGGGACACACAATGGGTTTATTACATCATCTACAGTGGAAGTCCATAACTCTACTTGATGGTATATGAGTAATAAGGGCCTATTTCTTGTGCTTTATGACTAGAACCAAAGTGGCTGACTGCATAGCAATATTTACTACTGAGTTCACAACAAAACTAAAGGCCGGATTGGGTATGGGGTTGGATATTTATGAACCATCGTTCGAAAATTAAGTGACATCATGATTGAGAGTTAGGGCATAATTTTTCAACAGTGATTTATGGATACCCTACTTCATACCTAACCTAGCACTTCATGAAAAGATACACTTGGTTGACTTCACAGTTCAAAATTTCCCATTTTGACTATCTTTTGCTCCCATTATTCGTGACTCATTCAGCAAACTAATGTAAGCCTTATTTGCTAACCAACCAATTTTTTATGATAGAAACATTAACATATTTAATGATGCCTGTAACCATTAGCTGTTCGCACCATTACAGTGCAGTGATTAGCACAAGCTCCAATGAGGTAGTGTAACATTACTTGAGTAGTCAGGATCAAATATATAAGTTTGGATTAAGGCTTTCATTAGTTTTATAGAGACATTCTTCGGGAAATACCAGTCAATGAGTAACTTGTGGTTAGAGCACATTACCAACCAATGTATTGTTAGAATTCTTTAATGGACACAGTTGCCACGAGATTATAAATCATGTCTAAGATACAAGTTGAACAATATCTTACATTTCTCAGTGAATGATAAGGATATAAATAATGGCTTACCTAAATTAGCATTGAAATTCATGTCTCTAAAGACTTCACACTTAGATACCAAGAGAATCTGCATCACTCAGCTGAATATGATGCACTCCACCATAGTTTGAAGATCAGTCTTTGAGTTTCTTCCAAGTGAAGGGGTGTTTTCAAATAAGAATGTAGTTCATACTGTGTACCATCTCTTTTCAAACTGCAATAACTATTCAATAGCTACAATTGCAAGAAGTTGGAGGTTTAGTTCAACCTAGGTCCAAAGCTAGGGCTTAAGGTTGATGGAAACGATACTGAGGAGCGTACTAATGTCAATAGGAAAGAGCTGAAATAAGAATAACTTCAAGAATAAGAGAACATGGTTGAAGAAAGTAGCAGCTAGGAAGATAACACCAACGATGGAAATACTGTAATGTCTGAGGACAATAAAGAATACTTGCTGCTAGGGATACATTTACAGACGTCCGGAATATGCGGCAAAGTGATATCAATGCTCCAGGCTTGGGAAAAGTAGGAAGATCTTCAGAATCGGGAGACACACGAGAGATGCTAACAATGTGCACGTAAATTATTACCTGTAGAAAGGATTCTGAATACTCCTCCATCTGTCATCTATGCCATGAAATTAGCTACTTCTGTTTCAAACATAGCCTTTTTAAATCAAAACTCTATGGCCAATTCATTTTTAGTCAGCTCACAATGTTACTTTCAACATAAGCATTTCTACAGGTTTTGTTGAGGTAACTGCCATTTATAGATGATTGCATGAGACCAAAAGAGAGACCCTAAATAGGTGATGCCAATCAGTAAGCATAGAACTAAAGAAATTTGAATAATATCTCATACATGCTCTTTTCCAATTGCTTTGAAAATGCAATTAAATATTAAGATTCTTAGAATGGCTCACAGTTAGATGGTGAGTATGAGGGCAAGGTGGTACATCTTGCGGATTAATGGAAGGAAATTTGATGTCATTAAACCAATCCCTTGCTCAGTAGTATGCTGGTTCACATTATGATGGGATTCACAAGACGAATGGTCCAGCAGAAAGGATAAACATCATAAAGTGGGGGTCTGCTGGACACAAGGTCAGCTAATACACATGTATATACAGTACACAAAATAATTTTGAAACTAAAAATATAATTTCAATGGCCAAAAAGTCGAGTCTAAAGCATTCACTCCACTATACTCACACATTTTAACTATATCATTGTTTTAGAATTCATAATATAAGCAAAACATTTTAAGAGAAATTTTCAATAGACATTTTAAAACAAGATCAGGTAGTTTTAAAAAATCTAAAAACAGTCCATAATTTCAATAACTCGCTACCTGATAGATCTTTATCAGAGATATACTCTTTAAATGAGTTCGTACGTAACTAATGCTTCACGAGAAGTATTAGACCATTCCTGGGGTTCAAACGGAGTAGTGCACGAATACCACACAATGCTGATTCCTGATAGCATCACTTGGCCTCTCCTACCCAATCCGTACCCTCACCTCCACATGGCAGACCCCGGTAACTTGAGTAACCCTGATGAAGATTGGGTAACCAACCCCAGTGGGAAGCAGGGTCAGGGCTGACGAAGAAGGGAGAAATGGTCCTCCAAAAAGGGGGTTGGGCGTATGGCTGACAGCCAAACCCCAGAAAAAATCATTGTTTTGAAATGTCAATTGAAGCCTCAGAAACAAGAACCACTTGACAGATACAAACCAAGCAAATGGATGGATATGATTTTTGGAACATGGAATACTACAAGTTTAAACAAAAAGGGTACCCTAAAGGATCTACTAGCAGAAATTGAATTTTATAACGTTGGCATTCTTGCTGTTCAAGAGACAAGATGGAAGGTTAACAGTGAATTTGACACAAGAAACCACACTATTTTTCATAGTAGGAAGGATGACAATAAACATGAGTGCGGGGTTGTTTTTATTGTGGATAAAAGATTTAAGGAAAGTGTTCTTAATTTTAAACCAATTAATGAAAGAATCTGCCTTCTGAGACTCAAAACAAAATTATTTAACCTATCAATCACAAATATTCATACGGAAATGGAAGATAAAGACGAAATCACCAAAGAAATTTTTTTTCTAAAGCTAGAACAAATATTCCCACAAATGATATCAAGATAGTGATTGGAGACTACAATGCAAAAATTGGAAGAGAAGAAAATTACCAAGATATAGTAGGGAAACATAGCCTTCACACTAAAAGTAATGACAATGGAATACACTACATTGAATTCACTAGATCCAGAGGCATGGTGGTAATATGGACTCAATTCCCTGGGAAAGACATCCACAAATGAACATGGACCACCGCGGAAAACAGACACCACAACCAAATAGGTCACGTACTAGTTGAGAAAAGGGGAGCTTCCAGTTCCACAAATGTAAGAAGTTTTAGAGGGGCAAACTGTGAGACAGATCACTAGCTGGTATGCATGTATTTTAGACGTTGCAAAATAAGGGAAAGGCAAAATGGACAACAGGCCCTTCCAAAACTCAGTTTAGAGAAACTGGACTGCCCAAACACCAGAAGAAGCTACCAAAAAGCATTGAGTGAAAATAAGCAACATTTTAGTAAACTAAACAATACAGAAGACTCAGTAGAAGATGATTGGCAGCACCTTAAAAATGCAATCTTGCAAGCCAAAGAATCAACACTGAGGCATAAACCACAGGATGAAAAAATTGATTGGTTCGACCAGGAGTGCACCGAGGCCATCCAGAAAGGAAATTCAAACAAGAAAATATTTGGAAATGCCAACCAGGGACAAGAAATCAAAGTATGAAGAATCCAGAGGGGAAGCCAGTAGAATTGTAAAGAAAACAAAAAAGCTATTTCAATTCCATCATGCTGAGAGCTGAGGAAAATTTCAGAGAGAATAACATATGGGAAGTTTATAAGGGAATTAGCTTTTTTAAGAAAGGTTTCCAGCCAAGCACTAGCATATGCAGAGAATGCAACGGAGATTTGCGGACAGACAAAGAAAAGGTGATGACTAGTTAGAAGCAATATTTTGATGAGCTACTCAATCCAAGCTCAAACATGAAAAGTGCCCCACCAGATAATAATAATAATAATGTCTCTTTCTAACGTCTCTTTCGGCCCCCTCCGCCTGTTGTTGAATCCCCGCCACCCGTTCATGAGGTCGAGCGTTTCTGGAAGGATATCTACGAAACGTCGAGGCCATTCAATGGAGACACTCCGGCCATCGCACTCTTTAAAGAGTTCTGCGACCGCCACCTACACAATGTGGATGGACCCCTTTCAGTCACGGAAAGTGACGTGAAGCACGCTTTCTCTGGCAAGAAGAATTTCGCGGCTCCAGGAATGGATGCCGTGAATAGCTTCTGGTGGAAGAAGTTCACTTCTATCCACAAACATCTGGCCAGAATCTTCACGTCCCTCATCACAGGTAGAGAACCATTTCCACCTTGGCTGACTGAGGGACGCACGGTTCTCATTCCGAAAAAGGGAGACTTGTTCAATCCGAAGAACTATCGCCCTATAACCTGTCTAAACACTGTATACAAGGCGTTCACCACAATCTTGAGCGACCTTATCCTCCGGCATATCCAGCCTGTGTGGGAGGAGGTGTACGAGCAAAGGGGGTGCAAACGAGGAATCGCGGGATGCAAGGACAACCTGCTCATTGACAGGTGCATATGTCAGGATGCCGCCCGACATAAGCGAAACCTATCAATGGCCTGGGTGGACTATCGCAAAGCTTTCGACACCACTTCGCATGAGCTTCTCATCGCCGTGCTGAAGTTGATGAAAGTCCACCCAGAGGTTGTGTCCTGCATCCAACGCCTGTTACCACTCTGGAGAACGCGCTTCGTCTTGACTTCGGGCAAACGGACCGTCTCCACTGAGTTGGTAACATACCATCGTGGCGTTTTTCAAGGCGACAGCTTGAGCCCCCTCCTGTTCTGTATTTCCCTCCTCCCCCTCTCCTTCAAGCTGAGGCGAGGCCAAGGATACATGTGCGGCGTTCCTGGTGACAGGAAGCACAAGGTCACCCATTTGTTTTACATGGATGACCTTAAACTGTATGCTTCCAACGCCAAAGAACTGCACGTTGCACTGGACACCGTACATCAATACAGTGAGGCTATAGGGATGGAATTTGGATTGGACAAGTGTGCATCCATCCACCTGGCGAAAGGAAGAATATCGGAGGACAAGGAAGACTCGCAACTCGTTGACGGGAACGTCGTTCGTCATCTGCAAGATGACGAATGCTACGAATACCTCGGCGTCCCCCAGCATCGAATGCAGGAGGTAGCAGCAGTGAAGGAAAGACTCACCGCCAAGTACAGACAGACTCTCAGAAAAATCTGGAGTTCTGAGCTGTCTAGCAAGAACAAGGTTCTTGCGACGAACATGTTCGCGGTTCCGACATTGCTGTACACCTTCGGATGCATGAAATGGAATGTCAACGAGTTGCAAAACCTCGACCGGGGAACGAGGAAGATGCTGACCATCTATAGAAGTCTTCATCTTCCGTCACCAGATTGTATCTCCCTCGCAGTGTAGGCGGTAGAGGTATGTTGAGCCTGGAGTGTCTACATAACAGAGTTGTTTTGGGTACAGTTTGCCGTGTGTTCAACAGCACGGACCCCCTGCTCACACTCGTAAGGGAGCAGGAAGGTGCCGGGGTGGGGGCGTTCCTCTTCCAGGCGGCGAAGAGGGCAGCGGACGAAATCGGTCTGGACTTTGACCTGTCATCCGACGGTAACGACAGTGGCACGTCAATAGTGTCACTGAGGGCAGACGTCTTAAAGCTCGAGGTCAAAAAGGCTGAGCAGAAGACCTTGCTCAAGACGCACACCGATAAGCCCATGCATGGAGGTTTCTACCGAAACATGGAAAAACATGGGCTATCGAAGGAGCTGACGTTTGCCTTCCTTCGTTCTGCGGGTCTCAGGTCCGAAACAGAGGGTTTCATTCTCGCGTGCCAGGATGGTGTCATCAACACTCTCGTGTACCGCCGAATGATATTCAAGGCGGAGGTGGCGGACACGAGATGCAGAGCGTGCCGAGCCAAGCCGGAGACTTTGAGTCACCTTCTCTCCGGCTGCAGTTATTACGCGCAATCAGCGTACTTAACTAGGCACAATGCAGCTCTGCGAGTGTTGTATTTCCACCTTCGACATCATTACGGCATCGACGAAGTTTATGTGCTGCCCTATGCCCCTGGAGATATTGAGTCAGTCGTGGAGAACGACAAAATAAAAATCTGGTGGAATTACTCATTCCCCACCACCAGGCAGTTGGAGGCGAACAAGCCTGACATCGTTCTCCTCGACCGCCAATCTCGTTCCATGTTCGTAATCGAGTTTTTGGCTCCGGCCGATACGAACTTGGACGCGAAAGAGGCGGAAAAACTGACGAAATATCAAGACCTGCTGTTCGAACTTCGGCAGATGTACCCGGGACACTCTGTAAAACTAGTAGTCCAAGTCATAGGTGTGCTCGGTGGAATCAAGGGCTCGCTGATACAGAGCATCAAGTGTATTCCTGCTTGCGTGGCACAGGCGGAATCACTTGCAGCCCGCATGCAGAAGGCCGTCCTCTTGGGGTCGCTCCGTCTGCTCCGTGCGCACGACCCGAACGCAGCGTAGCCACTGATCCGATGGGTTAATCGGAAGCGGCTACGAACTCTGCACCGCCCCTCTCGAGTTCTCGGCCATTATGACGGCAACGAAACCCGATGTTAGCCGGGGACTCGGAGGGGAAAGTTACAGAAGTAACAAAAAAAATAATAATGTTAGCAAAGATGCACTCTTTGTGGTGTGAGATGTATCCTGAACATAACCATTTGTCGCAGCGGAATCTGCGTGGCTATGCCAACCACCTGCGAAAAAAGGAAACTCCCCAACAACCGCGTGTTCAGAGGAATACACCACCGGCCAGACCACCCTCCCCGACACAAGCAGTCTCTCCGCAGGCTGTTTTGACAGCCACTGCACCGTCGGTACCGCCGACAAGTAGGGAGGAAGTAGATCAGGCCGACTCTGAACTCCGAACGCGGTTGTTAAACGAAATCACTTATGATGTAGGACAAACCAGGCAGAGAGATATCCATTGGAAGATCTCTCTGCGGACTAACGTCCTAACCAGGTTGAATCGCTTTATCGACGAAATCCTAACGGAGACGTCGGACCTCTGGATAGTCAACTGCGTGGTCTACGCTGCTGCCAAAATAATGGCAGACTCCCAAATGCCCACCTCTTGGGAGGACAAAGCGGCTAAACTGCTGGAACAATTGGTGGCCAAGATCTCGCTGGCGAGACGGCAGGCTTCGAGGATTCAGTAGATTCAAGGAGTACATCACATCTGGGCGGGCTTTCACACCCAAAGTCCGGCGCATAGCACGCAGCCTCAAATTTCACCATCACACACTGAACAAGAACGTTCACCATGAAGCAGCACGCGGTTGATAGAGTTCGGGCACTCACTACGGCCCGAAAAAAGCTCCTGAAGAGGAGTAGGAGTAAAAAGCTCCCGAGGGAGTAAGGCTTTGAGGGAGAACTCAACCTTCCTCCGTCACCCATCCCGTCTCTTTCGATCACCTCAGTCTGTTGTCGATTCTCTGCCACCCGTCCAAGGGGTAGAACGTTTCTGGAAGGATATCTATGAAACGTCAAAGCCATTCAACGGAGACACTCCGGCCATAGGCCTCTTTAAAAAGTTTTGCGACTGCCACCTACATGAAGTGGATGGACCTCTTTCATTCACAGAGAGTGACGTGAAGAAGGCCTTCTCTGGCAAGAAGAATTTCTCGGCTCCTGGAATGGATGCCGTAAATAACTTCTGGTGGAAGAAGTTCACTTCCACCCACCGACATCTCGCCCGAATCTTCACGTCCTTTCTCTCGGGTAGAGAAGAAATTCCTCCGTGGCCGACTGAGGGACGCATGGTTCTAATACCTAAGAAGGGAGACTTGTCCAATCCTAAGATCTACTGCCCTATAACCAGCCTCCACACTGTATACAAGGCGTTCACCTCCATCTTGAGCGACCTTATCCTTCACCAGGTGCAGCCGGTTTGAGAGGTGGTGTACGAGCAGAGGGGCTCAAAGCGTGGAATCGGGATGTAAGGACATCCTGCTCATTGATAGATGCACATGCCAGGATGCCATCCAGCGTAAGTGCAACCTATCAATGGCCTGGGTGGACAACAGAAAGCCGTTTGACACCACTTCACATGAGCTAATTGTAGCCATGTTGAAGTTGATGAAAGTCCACCCAGAGGTAGTGTCCTGCATCCAACGCCTGATACCACTCTGGAGAACGCGCTTTGTCCTGACCGCAGGCAAGCGGTGTATCTCGACAAAGTTGGTATCATACCACCGAGGCATTTTCCAAGGTGATAGCTTGAGCCCCTTGCTGTTCTGCATTTCCCTCCTACCTCTCTCGCTAAGGCTGCGACCAGGGAAAGGATACATGTGAGGTGTGCCAGGTGACAGGAAGCACAATGTCACACATTTATTTTATACGGATGACCTGAAGCTCTACGCTTCCAACGCAAAAGACCTTTGCGTGGCCCAGGACCCCGTACTGGAGTACAGTGAGGCTATAGGGATGGAGTTCGGATTGAACAAGTGTGCACCCATCCACCTGACGAGAGGAAGATTTTCGGAGAACAAGGAAGACGTGCACCTCGTTGACGGGAGCGTCATACGCCACCTCGAGTGCGATGACAGCTATGAATATCTCGGCGTCCCCCAAAGCCGAACATGTTCGCAGTTCCGACACTGCTGTACACTTTCGGATGCATGAAATGGAATGTCAATGAGTTGCAAAACCTTGACCGGGGAACGAGGAAGATGCTGACCATCTATAGAAGTCTTCATCCGAAATCTTTGGTCGCCAGATTGTATCTCCCTTGCAGTGTAGGGGGTAGAGGGCTATTGAGCCTGGAGTGTCTCCATAACACAGTTTGCCGTGTGTTCAACATCACGGACACCGTGCTCACTCTCGTAAGGGAGCACGAAGGTTCATCTTCCAGGTGGCGAAGAGGGCAGTGGACAAAACCGGTCTGGACTTTGACCTGTCATCCGACAGTAACGACAGTGGCCCGTCAATCATGTCACTGAGGGCAGATGTCTTGAAGCTCGAGGTCAAAAAGGCAGAGCAGAAGACCTTGCTCAAGACACATACCACTAAGCCCATGCATGGATGTCTCTTCCGAAACATGGAAAAACATGGGCTATCAAAGGAGCTGACGTTTGCCTTCTTTCGTTCCATGGGTCTCAAGACCGAAACAGAGGGTTTCGTTCTCGTGTGCCAGGATGGTGTCATCAACACTCTCGTGTACCGCCGAAGGATATTCAAGGCGGAGGTGGCGGACACGAGATGCAGAGCGTGCCGAGCCAAGCCGGAGACTTTTGAGTCACCTTCTCTCCGGCTGCAGTTATTACGCGCAGTCAGCATATTTAGCTCGGCACAACGCAGCTCTGCGGGTGTTGTATTTTCACCTCCGACATCATTACGGCATCGACGAAGTACATGTGCTGCCCTATGCCCCTGGAGATATTGAGTCAGTCGTGGAGAACGACAAAATAAAAATCTGGTGGAATTACTCATTCCCCACCACCAGGCAGTTGGAGGCGAACAAGCCTGGCATCGTTCTCCTCGACCGCCTATCGCGTTCCATGTTCGTAATTGAGTTTTCGGCTCTGGCCAATATGAACTGGGACGCGAAAGAGGCGGAAAAACGGACGAAATATCAAGACCTGCTGTTCGAACTTCGGCAGATGTACCCGGAACACTCCGTAAAACTAGTAGTCCAAGTCATAGGTGTGCTCGGTGGAATCAAGGGCTCGCTGATACAGAGCATCAAGTGTATTCCTGCTAGCGTGGCACAGGGGGAATCACTTGCAGCCCACATGCAGAAGGCCGTCCTCTTGGGGTCGCTCCGTCTGCTTCGTGTGCACGACCCGAAAGCAGTGTAGCCACTGATCCGATGGGTTTCGGAAGTGGCTACGAACTCTGCACCACCCCTCTCGAGTTCTCGGCCATTATGACGGCAACGAAACCCGTATTTTGCCTGGGCCTCGGAGGGGAAAGTTACAGAAGTAACAAAATAATAATAGTACGCAGCTGCACTGTCGTCTGTGGATGTTGACAAGGAGGCAAGTGCACACTGGCTTACCGCAAGTGGTTTGTTTGGCGAGACAGAAGGTTTCATTATTGCCATCCTGGATGAAGTGATTTCCACACACAACTACGTACGCCATATCATGGGGGATAAAACAATTAAAGACGTTTGTCGACTGTGCCAGTCACCAGGTGAAAGTATGTCTCAGGGGCATGTGGTGCGCTTTCGCAACGTGATCAGCTAGCACGTCACAATGATGTTAACAAAATAGTGTACCTTGCTGTTGCCATGAGAGACGGTTTAGTCCAAGAAGAGGTACCATACTATAAATACAAGCCCGATCCTGTATTGCAAAATGACGGCTACAAGTTATTGTGGGATATGGAGATGATAACGGATAGAGCTGTGGAAGCTAATAAACCAGAAATAGTTTGTTTTGATAAAAGCGCCCACAATATAATGATCATAGAAATCACTACTCCTCTGGACAAGAATATAAGCCATGCAGTAGTCCAGCCCCATGTTTAGTGCAGTAGTCCAGTCCAGCCAGAAGTACCAGCCCCATGCTGTGGAAATGACGAGCATGTACAGAGCCAAATCAGTGGAAGTAATACCTATTGTGATATCCACCAACGGCCTAGTCTCAAAATTAGTAAGCAATGCAATGGACAAACTAGGCCTGCGTAGAAAACATTTAATAAACATGCAAAAAGCAGCACTTCTTGGTACTGCTCACATAGTAAGAAGATTCCTGGCAGTCTGAAAGGCAATTAACATCAAACCAAATAACAAGGGATATTGATCTATTCGTGCAGTCACATCGGAGCCATTGGACTACCACCCAGTTCAATATTTGTATGTTGCGGCCTTGGTTAATACAATCCGGAGGCAACATAATGACACCTTGCAGTGGCAAGAGAGAAAAATGAAAAAAAAATAATAATAATAATATTTATTGGTCCCGGGACTAGTATTATACAAGTATAGGACAGGTCAAATTACAAGGGAATTGAAGAGTCAAATAACAATTCAATCAATTGTCATTTAGCACAAACAAACAATAAAAGAAAAAAAAACTAAAATGTAACCATTATGAATTTACAATATACACATATGATCCAAATCACTATCTATTAAAATACTCGTTCACCGAGTAGAAGGTTCCGTCAATCAAAAAACATTTTACCTATTTGACAAATTTTAAGCTATCCGGGACTAGCCACGGAGTTTCACTTTTACGGAGTCACCCGCAATGCACAAATGTGCGAATTTCCACAGAGAAAAAATCATCCGCCTTGACCGGGATTCGAACCCGGATCCCTAGTCCCGTAAAGGTCATAAAAATCCACAGGGAAAGAGGAAGCCTCGGTAGCTTAACTGGCTAAAGCACTCGGCTGGAAATCGAGGGATCCGGGTTCGAATCCCAGTCAAGGCGGATGATTTTTTCTCTGTGGAAATTCGCACATTTTACCTATTTTTTAAAATGTTGTATAGATTTGATTGCCTTAATCTCTGGTGGTAGGGAATGGTAAAACAACACACCGGCATACACTGGACTTTTGGCATACAGCGAGAGGTTATGTGGGATGACTCTGAAGTCTTTGATTTTCCTCGTATTGCGGTTATGAATGTCCTTGTTAACTAGCAGATTGAGAGAGGTATGCTGTTCCTTTACATATATAACAGAAGAGTAGATATAAATACAAGTGAGGGTTAGGAGGTTTAGCTCCTTAAAAAGGTTTCTGCAGCTACATTGTTTTCCAACACCTGCCAATATCCTTACTGCCCATTTCTGTAACTGGAAGTCTCTGGGTATGTTGCGAGTGACCCCATGCAGCAATACTATACTTGAGCCTGCTGTAGATAAATGCATAATAAACTGATAAGGCAGTCTTCATATTGGAGATTGGAACAAGCCGTCTAAGGAGGTAGCACCCAGATGATAAACTGGAACACATGGAATCTATATGAAGATCCCATTGCAGGCAATCATCCACACTCACTCCTAAAAATTTTGTGGATTTAGATCCAGAAAGTACTCTACCATTACATTTAAGCAATGGGCTCAACAGTATTTTTTTTTGGTGAGGATGAATTCGCATAAAAGGAGATTTTTTCTCATTCAATAGAACTTTGTTGTTGTCACACCACCTAACCATTGAGTCGATAGCACGCTGTGTATCAGTAAATGATTGATAATTGTACTTTAAGAGGTGATTGGTATCATCTGCATACATCACAAGGTCACCGGAGTTAATATATGAGGGAACGTCATTAATGTACAGAAGGAAAAGTAAGGGACCTAAGGTTGACCCTTATGGGACTCCTTTTGAAACTATGAGCTTGTCAGAGGAAACATTTATTGAGTACGCTCTGTTAGGTAAGATTCAATCCAGAGATTTGCTTTCCCAGAGATACCATAATTATTTAATCTATTGAGCAGAATGCCATGATCAACGCAATCGAAGGCCTTCCTTAAATCATAGAAGATCCCTAGGACATTATCCTGATTATCTAAAGCTTGGAGTATTTTATCTATGAATCTATATACGGCATGTTCTGTACTCTTACCTTTAAGGAAACCAAATTGTGAACTGCTAATAACTTGGTATCTCTCCAAAAAGGAAGAAATTCTGAAGGACATAACACCTTCGAAGACTTTAGAAAAGATAGAAAGAACTGAGATCAGCCTCTAGTCATTAATATCTAGTCTATTGCCACCCTTGAAAATAGGAACAATTTTTGCTGTTTTTAATTGGTTGGGAAAGGTCCCAGAGATGAAGGAGGCATTAATTAAATATACAAGAGGAGTCAATATATGCTGTTTCACAGAGCCTTTTAGGATAGAGCATGGAATACCATCACACCCAGAGGATTGCTTGGAACTAATTTTTTGAAGAATTTTTAGAACTTCCCTCTCATCTGTTGGGTAAAGGAAAATGGTACTGCCAACAACATTATGTGGGGGGAGGGGGGTGTTTTCATGGTGGTTTTCTGTGAAGGAGTTTGAATTGGGAGCTGATTCAGTGAGTCTATGAAGTGCCTATTAAGATGATTAGCTACGTCATAAGTATTAGAGATGATTTTCCCATTAGTAGAAATAGAGTCGATAAGACAATCTTTTGAAGGTAAAGAGGTAGCATTTTTTATAATATTCCAAGCAGTTTTACTAGGATTACTCGAGTTCTCAATCAATTCTACATTGAATTTCCTCTTGGCCCTGGAAATTAACTTGTTATATTGTTTTTTGCACTCTTTGTAGCAATTCTTGGCTTCCTCGGTATTCACTGCTTTCATATTACTATATGAAGCATTTTTAGTCTATCTCACATCTGTCTAAATTCAGGGGTTACCCACCTTTTTCTCGTATTGGAACAATTTTTGGACTTGAACCGTTTCAAGGGGAAACAAACATCAAAATGACGCTAAAAGATATTAATGAATTCCTCATATTTATCATTGAGCGACTCAGCATTATAAATTGCCCCCCAATTTTCATATTCTAATGTGCTATTAAATTCCCTTAGGGCTGATTTAGAGAAACAACACTTATAAATAGTGTGTGAGTCTACACTGTTTTTAGTGATAACTTGCAGTCGGATTAATTGAGCTGTATGGTCAAAGAGATGACTATCCACTACGATTTCTTCTAAACCAGAAAAACTTGAAAAATATAGTCAATTGTTGTAGCTGAGTGTGAAGTTATTCTTGTGGGTTGATTTACAGTATGATGCATATTGAAAGCACTAAAGACTTCCAACAGTTGATCCTTAAGTGAGCTTTCAACACTGAAGTCCAGATTGAAATCTCCGGCAACAATTGGATCCCTAGTTTTCTTGGATAACAGTGACAGAGTTTGCAATAAGGATTCAAGAAATTTCACAAAGTCTCCACTGGGAGACCAATAGACACACACAATCGGTATTTTGATACCTTGAAAAGTGATTTCCACAGCACAACACTCATGGTCAACATCTGAGCTGAACTTAGCACTAATTTTAACATCTTTAGCAGTTATGTTATTTTTAACCACAATACAAACACCACCACCTTTAGATAGATCCCTACAATAACAACTTGCCATGTAGTATCCTTTTATCCCAACACAACAAACTTCATTGGGGTGAAGCCAATGAGCATGTGAGCATTCTTAACATTGGAGATGTCTGTGATTATCTCACTGTCGATTTCTCCTGCTGTCAGATTTTCATTCTCTGTCACAGTCGTCTTGTTTAAATAATCACGTTGCACCATTTTTGTATAAGATGCTGTTTCACTTGCTGCTGAATGTTGGCCAAGAGAGCTTGTTTTGACATTCCCCGTGACCCTATTCATGGAGCCCGGTCCATTGCTCACATTTCCGGTCGACACGGTTTTTAAATCCCGAAGATCTTCACTAATGATATTGACCTTCGCACTCATGTCATTTTGTTTGGAAAGTTTTAAATCCAAAACATTCTGGACTTGATGAAGGTGGCGGGAAGACAGGAGCTGACAATTTTTACACCTGTAGACCAGCTCTTTCAACTTCAAAGCATTAAACGTTGATTTACAGACATTGGAACATTGCAGATGAAATTCAGATAGACAGTAGAATTCACATGTCACAATTTCACTACTTTCATCGAAATTTTTACAACAGAGATTGAACCGTTTATCTTTCACGTCCGCCATATTGAATTGCCATATTGATCCAAGACTAGAATCAGAGGCAGATGGAGAAGATACGATTGAACCACCATCCATAAAGGACACAATAAGAGCCATAAAAATTTAAAAAACAATAAAGCAGCAGGGATAGATAACCTTCCTGGAGAACTATTCAAATAAGGTAGGAAACAACTAGCAGCCATGCTCCATAAGCTTATATTACAAATGTGGAGCACAGAAAAAACCCCCATGGAATGGCTCACAAGTGTAATCTTCCCAGTCCATAAAAAAGGGGATAAGCTCAAATGTACAAACTACAGAGGGATCTCCCTACTATGCACAGCTTACAAGATTTTTACAATGATTATCGAGGATAAACTGGAAGTATATGCTGAAAATATCATAGGGGAATACCAGGCGGGATTCAGACCTGGTAGATCAACCTTAGATCAACTCCACATGGTAAAACAAATAGAAAAATTCTGGGAGTATAACTTGGATCTGTACGAACTCTTTGTTGACCTGAAACAAGCATATGATAGTATTGATAGGAATAAGCTACTTACCACCATGCTTGACTTCAACATACCCTAAAAACTAGAAAGATTGGTTAAAGTCACCATGACGACCACTCAATGTCAAGTTAAAGTAGCTGGAAGTCTAACTTGCAATTTTGAAGTAGTCCAAGGACTAAAGCAAGGAGATGTACTAGCACCCATGCTTTTCAATCTGGCCCTAGAACAAGTTATAAGAAATACTGGAATTGACACTAACGCAACCCTCGCAAATAAATCAAAACAAATTGTAGGATACGCAGACAACCTGAATAATTTGGGAAGATCTGTACCATCAATAAAGAAAGCCTTTGGGAACCTAGAAACAGCTACTAGAGATCTAGGCCTTAAAGTAGATGAACATAAAACTAAGTTCATGTTACAAAGTAGAAAGTATAGAGTTAGTAATGGACAAAACATCACCATTGGGAACTACAACTTTGAAGGTATAAACAACTTTACCTATTTGGATACCAATGTGTCCTCGCACAATGATGAGACCAAGGGAATAAGGAAGCGAATAAATGCAGCAAACTATACCTTCTACTCCCAACTTCCTGTCTTTAAGTCAAGAAATGTGTACAGGGAAACAAAGGTCGAACTCTATAAAACCCTTACACGTACAGTTCTGTCATACGAAAGTGAAACATGGAAAATGACGGCCAAATCTGCTGAACTACTGGATAGCCTAGAAAGAAGAATGCTGAGAAGAATCTATGGGCCAGTAAACAGTGAAGGGATATGGAGAATTCGTTGGAACCATGAAATATATAAACTGCACAAAGAACCCAAAATTTTCACACATTAAGATGATGAGGCTCCGATGGGCAGGAAATGTCCAGCAGATGCCAGAGACGAGGGTGGCAAAAAAGCCTTCTTTGAGAGTATGAGAGGAAAGAGACCAGCGGGCAAACCAAGGTCAAGGTGGGAAGAAAATATAAGCAAGGATGCAAGAGACCTACTTAGGATCAGGAACTGGAGAGAACAGTCAAGAGACCAAGATGGATGGAGACAGAAAATTGACGAGGCCAAGGCTCAATTAGGGCTGTAGCGCCATTGGAGAGAGAGATATATAAAAATCTTTAATGCTGATAAAGGACAAGAAAAATGGGTTAGTCTTCATTCTCAAAGGGTAATGGCAATACATTTTAAAAAAGTCTGAGAGACACTTACCTGATGGTGTTATTGAAAAGCACTGTATCCTGAGGAACAACCCCAATTGAGGCCCTCAGAGAATTTTGAGTCACCGTTTTCACATTTTGGCCACCAACTAAAATTGACCCTCCTTGCACATCATAAAACCTGAAGAGTAATCTGATAATAGTGCTTTTTCCACTCCCTGATGGCCCCACCTAAAAAAATATCATGGAAAAACATATATAAAAAAGAATGGAGTCAAATTCACACTGAGTTTGTAGTAAACTTACTCTTAAAGCACACATAAGGAATCTAAAAAGTTGTCAATATCTCATAATCTTATGTTCTTCACTACCAAATCTCACCAACAATTGAATAATGAAGCATTTAATGCTACACACTCCCAGTAGTAGCTCTCAGCAGGATTTTTTCAATCAATTTCTTTTCAACTAATTTAGGGTAAAAAAATTCAACATGAGGTTGTGGTGCAAGTTTTTCTATTTTCTTTACCTCATAATAAATAACTAAATTATGGACTATTTTTTCCATTAAAAACAATCTGTAAACTGGTTCTAAGATGGTACTTCCAAAAATATCAAAACATAATCAGTGACCTTTTTGTAATAGGTATTCACGTAACAGAACAGAGCATAATCATCATGGATCACCGAAAACCTTGAAGGAGCATCCACATCCACATCATTATCGGAGTCAACCAATTACACATCCATCACAGAGAATTAAAATGTTAACATCACTCACAATCTACATGTCAACTAACTATGCTTTGGACAAAGTTTTATGCATGAACAAAAACCAAGATTGACTGACTCAACTAAACATGTATTTAGAAAAATGTAATTTAGAAAGGAAGATGATCACTATCAAACCAATCTTTGGATTGAGTAACACTGATGATGATGATATAAGAACCTAAAAACGAAAGAAGAAGCCACAAAAACTTGACTATGCAAGAAGGATGGCAGCTTCACACAATTATAAGAAATGTGATCAGTCTCAAAACAATAGGGGCAAAAGAAGAAGGAGATACAAATACAGAGTGCATCCAAGATACTGTCTGCAGTCTGGGGAATGGAATTACATGATTAAAGAATACATGATGGTGACCCTTTGTTAAATCACATAACTGGTTAAAAATTGTGAAAAATTGTTAAAAATCCTTTCCATTTCCTTCAATGTCAAATCAGTATACTTCAACTGAGCTACTACCTTGGATTGTCTCTTAGAGAGTTGGAAGACTGTATTCCTTAAGGAAAATTTGAAGCTGCAAGCCAAACTGTAAAAATTTACTTCACAAAATTCCTTAGAAAAAGGTTATGTTGTCCAGAGAAAGGACCATCAAATCCTCATTGAGAATGAAGAAAAAGCAAAGAGATGGGAAGAGTACCAGAAGAACTTTTACAATGTCAAAGCATTCAATGGCA
Source organism: Ceriagrion tenellum (assembly GCA_963169105.1). Taxonomy (NCBI): domain Eukaryota; kingdom Metazoa; phylum Arthropoda; class Insecta; order Odonata; family Coenagrionidae; genus Ceriagrion; species Ceriagrion tenellum. The sequence goes on along the minus strand of OY720636.1, from coordinate 54,927,648 downwards.
AGATACAGGAGGATGAAAACACTGAGAATGAGGATGAAGAAAGATACTCCACATACTATGATCAAATGTTTACACTGCAGTTAAAGACTTGAGTCATAGCAAGGTGCCAGAAATTTATGAAATTCCCACAGAATAGTTTAACTAGGCAGAGTGTATGAAGTAAGCATTGTCAATAATCTGTGATGGTTATTTCACAGGGCAAATGCTAATGAACAAAATAAGGTAATCATCCTCACCCCTGAAACGAAAAGAGCTGAGAGAAGGGAAGGCTTAAATATAAACAGTCTTATGGTAAATTTATTATAAATTCTGATGAGAATTATCTACTGGAGAATGAAAGAATTCCTGGATTATGCCCATTTCGGGAAAAGTGGGGAAATGAAATAAGCCAAAGCCCAAGACTTGTCTCAGAGAGGAGGATTCAAAAGGATCAGGCCACATACAATTTATTTCATGACCTAGAGAAAGCACTCAAGAATGTAGATTAGAATAGATTTCACACTATATTGAAGAACTGGGAGTGTCATTTAATAACAGATAGAATGCACACTATATGAAGAAGAGCTGACACTGGTTGTATGCAGCAGTTATGCAGAGGAAACAGAAGTCAGAGATGGAGAATAGCTAGTATCTGCTACGGCTCTCAAGATATTCAATACTTACAAGGAAAAAAATTAGTTGTACCCTGCCACAGAACATTTATGTATCATACCTCTTTTTATGTAAATTCATGCATTGTATGGAATTCGATTCCGCAAACGATGAAAAATATTAAGTCAACACATAGATTTAAAAAATGCTTGCTGTCTTATTACCTCAGTGATAGTTAATATTTTGTTAAATATCTTGGATCAAATTCATGAATATGCTACCTTTGTGATTGCTACAATGTATTGAGCATGGAATTGTAATATTTGTTGTGGGCAAGTGCTGTGATTTGATAAGATTCTTGTAAATAGTGACATGTTTTCTATGTGATTCTTATTATTTTTTTGCCTGAGTTGTAATTACTTATGCCTGCTCCAAAGGAATTCTTTCCTAGAGCCAATAAATCTTATATCTTATATCTTAAAAAAACAATGAACAAAATCAAGGAAAACTTAAAAACAAGAATACGAGTACAGAGAGAAAAATATCAGCATGCAGATTATGTAGGTAACAATTTAAGAAGAGAAGAGAGACCTGACAAGACTTCTAAAAAGTATGGACAAAAAATGAAGAAGTGTAACATATAAATGGCTGTGAAGAAAATCAAAAATATGATTTGCAAAATGAGTCGATACTACGGAGTCACTGGCAAATTTAGATGGCAAAAACTTGCTCCGTGCTATCATGGAAGAGGAACCACCAGCGATTCAGAGAGCAATAAATAAATTTAGAGTAGAGTAGGTGTTCTAATAGAAGCAGAGTATACATACTAACCAATAGAAACACAAGCTTAGACGTAAGGAAGCACTTCACTAAAACATAAATTGGAGCATGCTCTTCTTTAGCAGAGAAGCCAGAACAAAAGGCACCCACACACAAAATCATATTCAATGGAAAACTTCATCACCCAGGTGTTTGTCATCTTACATGACTGCCTTTAAGGTCAGCATTGAAACTGACTCAAGAACAAAAGCAGCTGGAGATATCCCACTCATCAGAGAGTGCCACATTTCCTTTTCTTGTAGCCAAGACCCAAGATTAACTTGCCATATGAGAGAAAGCAATATTTCCCCTTTTATATTTTAAGGTAGACTTGATAACTCATAACCATATTTACATCACATTGAAGACTAAACAAACTCTTCTTAGCAAATGGAATAATTTGACCAGATATCATTTTACAAAGTACAATTTTGCAGGGAATAAATCAGTGCAAACATTTTTTAACATAACAGAGTAAAGAACACAGTATCATGCACTATATGCTTATCGTGGCTTGACCCTTAAGCTCAACGTATAAATTTTTGGGAAGATGTACCCACCAGAGCAACAGTCTTTCCATGGGGAACAGCAAATGAGATTGACTTGAGGACTGGTCTGTCAGGTGAATAGCCAAAACTAACAGCACAGAACTCAATATCAGCACCACCTCCTCTAAAGGTTGGTGATCGTAGCAACAATGCCCCAGCACCAGGCGCATCAACCACTTCTTTCTCTTCTCGTAGGAGATCAAACATATTTTCCATGTCGATGAAATTTCTCTGAATCACCCTGCGGATAAAAATAATACTTAATGAAAAAACTGCTTTAACATCACAATTTTTGAGCATTTAAATTATAAAACTATGGTAAAAATCCATGAATAATTGTCTATGAGTGCATATAATTACTTATTACACAGTCTAATGTGAATGATTCAGAAGATTATCTCACTAAATAATTTAGAAAAAATCAGACTAAGTATCCCCCATCAACATCATCTCAAGAGGTTGACAAGAAAAATAAATGCAGACTGAGAGAGTAATTTATGTAAATGAGTGAGCCCTTAAGAAAAAATTTTCCACTGAAGCTTTTGAAGGCCATAGGAATTTTTAAAAATCATAACTGATATTCACTGGGTGAGACTGGGTGATATAGTCCCATTATAGTATTTCCCATGACTTACTACAAGGTACTTTTCCAAGGAATTATACTCAATGCAAATTTATAAGGAAGATCATGCACCATCAATATACCATGAAATGTTGGGCCATATAATCATAACATATGTGGCAATCAGTTCATACATCTATAATTACTCAATCAGTACTAAATGAGATCAAAGAAGGGCTGTCCTAGAAATTTGATATTGAATATTTAGACTCACCGATAATAGGTTCCAAACCAGTTTAGAGGGACATACAATTGTAAGATGTAAGATGAGAAGAGAACATAATCACCAACTGTCAATCCTTGCTTGTCTACAACCATATGAACGCACAAAAGGGACCCAGCCATCAGGCCTCCACTTACTACAAAGTTTTGGATGGTATTCAACAAGTTTAGAGTGGCCGAAGACTTCCATTCTTCTTTCTAATTGAATTGGATAAGGATAATAAAAAAATATCAATTTTTGTAGAAATGACTCATGAGCCATCAGAGAAAGTACATAAATGTTGAAGCACATTCAGGAAAGCAATGTCATAATGTATGGTCGGATCAGATCTGCAGACTTTTCATTTCATGCGACACCAATAGATAGAAATTCACAATGCAAAATCAGATCTGGGACTTTTTATTTCACAGGTTAGCGAACAGTATTCTATAAAAAGAGAAAATGAAATAGCCAAAAATATTTGTGATCTTAATTCAAATCACTAACTAATTGAAATTATTAAGGCTATTACATGTTAAAGGTACAGACTGATGCCCATAATTCAGCCAAAATTGTGCTTGCCATGACTAGCCAATACCAGTAATGAATTAGCAACAGCATCATTGCCATGGGATAAATGATAAAAGGATGCTAGAGCCAATTGTCACAGCTACTAAGGGCATGAAATGATAGTAAAAAGGAAGACACAAATAATCTACATACTTCAATGGCCAGGTTATGGACTCATTTTCAGGGCAATAGTACCCAGAAGTCCCCTACATCAATTTATAAAGAATTATTTTTGACCATTCACATTTTTATTAAATGACAACTCATTTCATCACTTTTCCAAATAATTTCATGCAGCTAAAACTGATTGTTGATGATGTGTTGGTTATGAATTAATCAAGCTTTAAAATTGTACATCTAAGTTTCCTCTGCCACACCACGCCCCTTGTGGTATATACTGAGAGTCTATCATAAAATGCATTGAGGTAGATGGAATAGATGACATCATCAAACTGTAGCCTGACAACCAAATATTACCACAATGTTGCTTCCCCATCTTCAATCCTTGCTTGCCTTTGGATAGCACAGAATAGTGAACATATTAACAGATATAAAGCAATAATCTCTTTGGTAGAAAATCTTGAGACATATGTTGGTTACATGGAGTTATGGATTCTACTCAATTTTACCATGGTTTTTTGCTGGGATTATGGATTAATTTATAGGTAGACAAAATATACATGAAGAATACATTTTCAACAGGAAAATGCATGTTTTTTCAAGCGAGTTACCATTGGAAATCATCATAAAATTACAGATTAGCGCATGCCAGCCTGTACGCGCAAACGAACAAAGATGGGTGACTGGCCATGCCCACATTACAGGTTCAACTGTTGGCCACCCTAGGGTGTCCCATTTTGCATCATGTCTGAAAGTCATTGGTCTTTGGGTCTCAGATGGTGACATTTGATGAGAAAATGAGATGCGCAAAAAATTTCTGAAATCAGATTATATTTAGGGATTGCGCATGCAGCTTTACGTTTCAGGGGCTCCCATAAGCGTGCGCTGCCTGTTTGGAAAGTCATCGCTCCCGGGCCTTCTCGCCTCTCCCCACTTTTTCTTCATCCACCTATCAAAGGTTCTGATATGTAGGCTAAAATTTATTACCACTTCGGGAGGAGAGTGAGACTGGTATGTAAAAAACAAAGCATTGTACTTAGAACACTTACTAATATAATTTAATAAGAAGCTCCATGGTCGGATCAAGAACTAAGATGCAATATCACTCTTTTTGAGAATTTTGATGACATTTTGCTCACAAAATATTTGCAATGAAGACTATGAGTGCCTTTTTGGTCATCTTTGGCATAACTTTTTGGAGCCTATAGAATATTTGGAGTAGATTCTGCATTTGCTACTCATCCTTGGTCAATCCAGCCTCCTTGATGAGAGCAACAGCTCAGTGAGGTCATTAACGACCCCCCTCCAAAGTGGTAACCAATTTCAGCCTACATATCAGAACCTTGAATAGGTGGGGGAAAAATGGAGGGGGGTAGCGCAGAGGCCCAGGAGTGCTGGTTTGTCAAACGGGTGGCGCACACTTATGGGAGGCCCCATGATAAACGAAAAGCTGTGTGTGCAACCCCTAAATATAATCACATTTCAGAAATTTTTTGCACGCCTCATTTTTTCATCAGATGTCACTATCTGACACCCTAAGACGAATGACTCTAAGATATCAATCCAAAATGGGACACTCTAGGCCACCCTCTCCATCTACCTCAATGATAGAATGATTTTTCACTCTTTCTGAGGAAATGAAAATAAGGCAATTAATATTCTAGAATTTAAAACAAAGACTTTTCTCACTATTGCCATAATTTTTTATAGTTTTTATTTTGAACACACTATGTTTGACTGTATTTACACATTATCTCCAGATAATTTTTAGCATATGATTTATACTCTTAATATTTATTTGAACTTCTGTCAGACAATACAGGATCAAAAACAAGATATGGCAGGAATAACTCATATTAAAAATAATGTACAGTTCCACTATACTTAAATGCTGTATAATGGTAATGTATACTGATTTTGACGTCATTAATAATGCGTACTGATAACTCAGTATATACTGCTTGAAAATGATGTCATAGACTTCGATACCAGTAGACCATATTCAAAACCAGTTGACAGCATTAAAGCATAGTGTAACTGTACATCATTTTTATTATGAGTTATTCCTTCTCATCATTCCACAACATAACACCATAATCAATTGATTTCATTGAGATATGACAGGATTGGAGAAATAAAAATAATATCCAGATCAGACAACAAATGGATCACCCCATCCCTAATTTTATAATGGAATAATATCAAATAAAACAATACACCTACATCCTTAAACAAGGTGAATTATGCTCACCTGAAACTTGAAGATAGCTTCTCGATATGCATCGACCTCATAAGCTTCTGCATTGTAGTATTTCACAGTCTCAAAGTTAAGGAGTGAATCCACACTCCTTGCTTCTTTAGCATTGTCAGCAAGGTTCATGCTTCGAATGTACTTAGTCCTCCACTCCGTAACCCAAATCGTGACCACTTAAAAGAAAAGATCATTATGTTAATGGATGGACGAAATAAATGATGTCATCAGAGAGCATCAATCAGGTCAGGTGGAGCACTAAACATATCTGGAGAGTATTCTCGATGACAATGAGTTGCAGTAAAAATATAAGTGTGGCATAGGGTTGCATTATTAGGGAGGTGTCTGCTGAAAATGAGGGAATGGATAAGAAAATAATTTGAAGGCATTTATAAGAGAGCAGTAAAGGCACTAGTATGGAGAAAGTATTTGTCAGCACGACTTCAGTTGCCATATGCCAAAGGTATGCCATTGAACTTGGACGAAAACTCTCAGACAGCAGAAGATAAAATCCTTCTTTGTCACTGGTGCAACTGTAGACAGGTGTGATTAGATGTACTCAGTCAATTGAGGTTTAAGTACATACTGTCGGTGCAAAAATTCAAAACAAACTTGAGTTTGGACACTGATTAAAAATGAGCTGTGGTACCCACATGAATGCGAGTTGCACCGAATTTTAGCTTGTTTTATTTACGTTTAACTGTGGTTGCTGATAATTTCTATATTACACTCTCGATTGTTCATTCCGATGAGAACAAAAAAAGTGCCGGTTTTTTACCATTTTCGAATGGAGCACTCTCTTTGACATTTAATAGTGAAGAAACTTGAAGTTTAATCGTAATGAACTGGTAGCATTGTGCAGGAAAAACATATTGAAATGTATCTTTAAACATTCAGTTCTTTCTCTTGTGCCAAAAAAAAAGATATTAACAAATTTATGAAACAACTTTTTCTTGGTTATGAAAGTAGTAGAAGCAAGATCTTGGTCTTGTTTTGAAGCTCTTTTCAGCAGTATTTAATGACAATTACCATCGTAAACTCACATTGTGATATCGATTTTGAACGAGTTAATAAACAACCAAGTATTTTAGTGGGCTCGAGCTAGCGATGAGGCGGCCTTCTTCGCTTGAGGGGTGGAGAAAGTATGAGCTCTGTTGCCATTTGTGGGTTGTGGGCTGAACCCGTTACTCATACGCACCTTCTGTGCATTGCCTCAAAGGGCGAAAACAATCGCTGCACACCCTCTTTGCTGGTTGCCGTCCATGTACTGGAATCTCTTTGGGCACGTTGAAGAAATTCAGTGCATCGAGAAAAGGCCCTTATAAGTAAAAGGTGATGGAAAATGGTTGGATACTAAAAAGACAACAATTGCTACCTAAAATAAAATTCATGAATAGAGCGTGTACAGCGATTGTTTTCGCCCTTCGAGGCAATGCACAGAAGGAGCGTATGAGTAACCAGTTCAGCCCGCAAGCTGCAAATGGCAACAGAGCTCATACTTTCACCACCCCTCAAGCGAAGAAGGCTGCCTCATCGCTAGCTCGAGCCCGCTAAAATACTTGGTTGTTTATAAACTCGTTCAAAATCGATATCACAATGTGTGTTTACGATGGTAATTGTCATGAAATACTGCTGAAAAGAACTTCAAAACAAGACCAAGATCTTGCTTCTACTACTTTTCATAACCAAGAAAAAGTTGTTTCATAAACTTGTTAATAACTTTTTTTTGGCTCAATAGAAAGAACTGAATGTTTAAAGATACATTCCAATGTGTTTTTACCACACAATACTACCGGTTCATAACGATTAAACTTCAAGTTTCTTCACTATTAAATGTCAAAGAGAGTGCTCCATTCGAAAATGGTTAAAAACCGGCACTTTTTTTGTTCTCATCGGAATGAACAATCGAGAGTGTAATATAGAAATTATCAGCAACCACAGTTAAACGTAAAATAAAACAAGCTAAAATTCGGTGCAACTCGCATTCATGTGGGTACCACGGCTCATTTTTAATCAGGGTCCAAACTTGAGTCTACATAATTTTTGCACCGACAGTAGGAAGCAACTGATTCTTGGAGCAGTTCCACTCCATATCTAACATGGCTACTCTGATTTTTCCTCAGGTAAATTTTCTTTCACCTTCTTTCATCGTACTGTCCAAATGGAAAGCAACCATGCAATTACTTCTAAAAGAACACCCCAATATTTTATTTCTAGAAAGTAAGATTCTCCTCAAACTAATGTGAATATTTGGGTCAATTTGAAGCACATATTTACTTGCTAATAATATGTACACATAACCTTCCAATTTCAGAGCAAAACTCAACCTATTTGGCATGGAAAGAAAATACCAAATGGAGCGTTTCCAATGTACCGACACTTGGCAAAATATCAAGGGAACTTAAATACTGCCACACAAAGTTTTATTTACTTCTAAACAAATGTCCCCTACCATTCATTAAGACAATTTATTATGCTTTAGTTCAATTGAAGTTTAACCACGGTTCAATCATCTGCATTGAAAAATTCTCTCAATCCAATGCAAATTCTCCAAAATGGTATAGTGAGGCTTTGCTGAGATTGAGGATTGCCAAAAAATTCAATTTGAATTGTCCTCCTAATATGTAAATCTTCAGTTACTCCCAATGCACCATCTCTACATTTATAAGGTATTAAAATTGTTTTACCTCTGAAATAGCAATAAACCAAAATCAGAGACAAACCATGAGTACAAACAAAGATATGCACCAATACTTTGCCCAAGCCAAATTTGACGCTGTTGAAGTGATCTTTTCTTTATATTGAGCCTTAACTATTTCTTGGATTACCTCAAAATGTACAAGGAACAAATACTATGACAACATTTTGAGCAAGGTAAAAAGATGATTATTTTGTGTTGATTTTCCAGATGTGTTCTTCGATAATTTTTAGGGGTAATATTTTCACTATGAGATAACATGCACAATATGGTTAGTTTAAATAAAAGAAAAAAATTTCCTCTTGGTCAATTATACATTATCTATGTATGAAATTTATATCAGCTTTTCCTTACTTACTCAAGCCAACAAGTAATTGCGACTTTTAGGTATCCCATGTACAGGCATTGACTGAAGTGGATATATAGCTTATCCATATTTTTGTGTAATGTAAAGTTATCCGTGTGATTTCAAAAGTAGAAATATAAACCTAGGTATTATCATTATTATTAATTATTAGAACTATATAATCAATTGCAGGTAAGTTATGAAGCTTATTTTTATTACCAATATATAGAGCCATGGTGATGAAGACGATGAGCCCAAATCTGTAGTCAAAGGCAGCCACAAAGTAGGCAACTGCAATTAAAATGTCCACCAACGTAGGAACAATACTAAATAAGACTGAAGACAAAAGACTGTTGGCACTATCAGTTCCTCTGTTCATCACCCTCAAAACTTCACCAGTTTTTCGCCCCAAATGCCACCTTAAACTCAGTCCATGGAGATGAGCAAACAGTTCAACCTAAAAAAAAATAAACAAATATAAATACAAGTACTACCAATCATATTTCTTTTCAGTGGAACCTTGATCACAAATTTAATTCATCGATGAAGGCTGTTTGTCAACTGAAATGTTCATAAACAAACCATTTTTGCCATTGGAATTAGAGTAAAATAGTTTAATCCACTACTGCGAGTCATAAAATTGTTATTTTAAACTTTCAAAACACTACTTTGAGCATATACTCTTGATCAGAACCACCAAAAAAATTATACTGAGCAAAAAACTGAACACAAAAAACAGAAAAGATGCAAACAAAAAAATTTGATTCCACCATATCTGTATGGTAACCCCCACTTCTTGCCCAACCTACATCTTCTGTGCAGTCACACACAAGGAGGAATGTTGGGCTGAGGGGTTGAGAAATGCAGGAAAGGTTGATTAAGAAGCAATTAAATTTTGAAAGTAGTTAATTCATTTTTTCTGAGAATGAAATAGTATGCAATGAAGGAGATTCGCATGTCTCTGGAAAGGGGTAAGGGGAATATTTAGCACTTAAAAGCTCAACATCTGACAAGCACAAATCAGAAACGTGTACACCATTGTCATGTCAGTCTATGATTTCTTTCTTCACCACTATCGTAATTCTGGTAATTTTACTTTTCTATTTGCTATCATATATAAAACACCATTACATACAATGACAAAACAAAATATGTCAGCATATGATAGAATGCAACAGCAGTTTGAGCAGGCATGTGTACATAAAGTTACCATTTCCTGCTCTGCTGCACATTGGAAGTACAGTAGATTCAGGTTAATTGGGCCACCAGTTATTAGAGGCAGCTGTTTAATTGGGGCAAGTTTTGAAGAACAGAACCCAATTGAAGAATATCCCTGTGTTTTCTCCACTTAATAGTGACATCATGCCGCTTAATTGGGCCAAGCATTGGTGACATTGACCACTTTTGCAAGGAAATGCAAATTTTTTCATGCCAGATTACGGTTTTTTAACATTCTACTTCTTTCATTTAATCTTATTTTCCATATTGGTACCTATTCCTGCCTTTAAAGCTCTAAGACTAGCCCATAGGGGATCCAGATTCCGTTTCCGGACCACGAGACTTCATCCAGTGTTGTTTCATTTTTTGGAGTGTGGACTCTGGAGGCGGTGGTTGGCTTGTAGGCAATGGGTCAAGGTTAAAGTGTTTTGAGGATCGAAGGGTGCAGGCAACGGCCTTCAGTTTTGGCTTATTGTCAGTTTAAGGGATGACGAGAGAGGAGTGGGAAACACATGGCGAAGGTTTAAGAGCAGGTAGGGGTGGATCTCGTATTCTTATCTAATAAACCATGCATTGTTCTTTAATAGGACTTCGTAAAAGGCATTCATCCAGCGTCATCTGAGGCTGAGAGAAATGCTTTCGACAAGACTTGCAGGATTCCTGAAAAATGTTTATAAATAAATTATTTTTGCTAATTTATTAAACCAATTGATAGTTTAATAAACTTTTTGCATTCTAAACCTTATTTAGTCTTATTTCTTTAATTTCTACATTTTTTTATATATACTTACGGGACACTTCATTTAATTGGGCAAGCCGCTTAATTGGGGCAAAAAGCACCAGTCCTGATGTGTCCCAATTAACCGGAATCTACTGCAGTAAAAACGGAGCAAACAGTAGGTGAGCACATGCGACATTTCCTGACATAATTGAGTTGAAGCAAATCACAGCTGGTAAGAAAATACTTCGTACTTTCACATACCACCACATTGGTATACTTTGTATATACACACAATAACTTCTGGCCAACACCCCACCCCATCCATACACAGTACATAAAGCCTTTCTCCTACTGTATTCTGGTGTAACTGGTGACACCGAAAGTTGAATGCTACACAGTATGTAATAAGACTGCTCAGTGAAAGAACAAAGTTTTCAATTCAACCAACTATGTTAGCCATTGGCACTCTACCTCCTACCATTATACCTTGCCATCAACCATAGTTACAATAACATGTCATTACTCAAGACATAACGCATCCCCAGAGACATTTTTCGTGGAGAAAAGCATAAGGGACACTCAAGCATGGCCTTCAAAGTACCACCTGGTGAGCTTTTTCAATTACCCAAATAGTCTTACCTGGACAGCACGAGTAGTATACTGTTGTATTGAAATCCAAAGGAATGTGCGAAGATTGTTGAGTACACCCATGCCTCCAGTTCCGCCTCCTTGAAGAAACTTGAAAGCCACAAACAAAAGCACCAAGTCCCATCGAAACGTTGTCTTTTCACCATACATGCTGTCCACTAAGTGAAAATAATAAATGGAAGAATGTAACAAAGTATTCAGATAACCAATTATTAACTAACAACAAAGATGTACATTTGTAGCTTACCAATAGCTTTACTGTAAATTGGAACATAAAGATTGATGACACGCCCAAATGCTAGCAGAACAAAGCAAAATATAACACTCAACTGAAGGAGAGGAGATTTTCGAGGCCAAATAAATGGAACGAGTGTTTTCACTTTAGAATACAAATTTCTGAAAGTTGATCCATGAGCTTGCCCATTTTCTTCATCTATCAGCTCAGTATCCTGCACGAAAAATGCAAAACATAGATTTAATTCTTTCATTCAACAGCTTTCATTGCAGTATTTCATTTGCTAACAAATTATTTCATTAATTTGGATGTTACAAACCTCTCCAGCATTGTATGCTGTCGTCAATCCAGGGGCCTTCAGTCCCAAAACAAATAAAATGAGTGTTGAAAGATATCTTACTATGAAAAATCCCATCTCCACTTTGTCTGCAGTACTATAAGAGATTAAGGAGAATCTGTTATAAGCACTCCTCAAATTAGGTACCAACCATCAGCACAAAAATTATATTACTAATTCGCCTCTTAATGCTCCGAGAGTGGTGAGCCTATTTGTAACATACCTAGCGGTGCACGGTCTGTCTCAGAGACCGCAACTCACACTCATTCACTAAGTCTACCTTTGTCCTAATTTCTTATTGTTAGTACATGAAAGAACAGATGCTACTGAGATATAAACTTTAGCGGACAATGTCCACATAAGTTAACTTAAGAACAAAGTTATATAGAGCGAAGCAGATGTGCGGTCTCTGAGACCGCACACCGCTCCCAAAGTGTTAAATGAAATGCTTTGATGGGTGTAATTAATTTATGTCCACACTTTTTGCATGAATTTTATTTTGAGTAGCTATTATAGCAAGAACTTAGCAGTGACAAGTAGAAGAGTGAGGATGCATATTTGTCATGATACTAATTACCATCCTTCAAAGATCTTATTTCTAATACTATCCATTACCAAGAAAAACTTGTTTCAAGAAATTGATAGCAACTATTTAGGGGAAATCAGAAAAGACAAAAGGTTTATATTACATTTAAATGTTTTTCTTGCATAACATAACAGTTTCACCATGATTAACTTTAAGTTTCTTCTTTAACAGGGTGTCCACAAAAGTCACGATAAAAAATTCAAGCATAATTCCAGGTTTTCAAGGCTAAATTTTTTAAAATTTACAGGCTATATTATCGCATTTTATATAAGAGCAAAAATTGATACTTTTCATGTTTTACAAATAATATGGATTTTCCTAGCTAAACACAACATAATAAAAATATAGATATCAAATAAATATAAATAATTAAAAAAGAAAGTGAAAAAAGTAATAAAATATGTTGTTTTATTGACAATAAATCCACTCCTGTGATTGCACGACCGGGCAAGCGATCACCTTTTTGGGGTGGTGAGGTTGCGGTAACTAGCCCTCGTCGGAGTCATCCTCCGGATGCCTAACCTCCCCTTTCCCCTCCAGACACCTGACCCCCTCCGGACATCAGACCCCACCCCCCAATTAGGGTGGCCAAAATAATTTTTTTTAGAAAGTTGAGGGGGCGGATGCATTTTCTGGTGCAATTTCATAAATAAAAAAGCCATAGAAAATTTCAGCTTGATTGCACAATATTTGACCCTGCCAAATCGTGTTTAAACATTTCAGGTTCAAATTGCCTAATTTACAGAGGCAATTCTCCTGTTTTTCAGGATTATACCCTCTGAAATAATGGTTCAACGAAAGAAAAACAACCCTAGATGGTAAATATGATTTTTATGTGTTTCTTAATTTTTGGGAGCGTGGTGGCCTAGTGGGTAGAGCACTTTGCTACTGATCAGAGGGTCTCGTATCAAATCCGGGTGAAGTCTTTGGACACCCCCCAACAAAAATCCTCCAAGTGCAAGTTGGCCCAGGGAAAGGAACTGGCCCCCCCTACCCTGAATGTGTGAAATTCACCCGCCTGTCTGGCTTATTTTGAGGTGAGCTCTACCCTCACCTATACACAGGTTGAAACACCCAAATCTTAATTTTTAATGGGTTAAAAAATGTTTAAATTAACTTTAAACTCTCCATATCCATAACATTTCCACACCTATCAAAAAAATTGTTCATGTCTGTATTACAAATAGCAAGTTCTATTTCTCACATTCATCATTTGGAAGTTTTCTGTTCCAGCAGTGCCAAATATTGTGTGATCTAAGGACCAGTCTGAATATTGTTTTGTGAAGTTGGGGTCCCTCAATTCACCGTCTAAGGACGCAATGGATGCTCCAGAAACAAAACAGTGTGTGGCCGGAGCGAGGGAGCCCAAGAAAATGGCTGCCATGCATTTAACTGTAGGTTGCTAATATTTGGTCCATTAATCAGTATCGGCCGATAATGCTTGGTCAATTAATTGGTAACTGTTCATTTTGCTTAACGGTGCAATCCTAGTCTTGAGTTCTTTAGTGGCCCGTCCGGCCGCACGCTGCTACAAGCGACTGTGTGGCGCGGCTAGCCAAATCAGTTACTTCTCGAGATGGAGTCAAGCACTTCTTACCGTTTAATAGCCACGACCAGTTGCCCATAGCACTTAGTAAGTGTGCCACTGACTTGAGGTAGTCTGTGATCTTGTTTAAAGCCGCTATACTCATTCTGACCAGAACACCCAATTGTCAGGGCCGACGGTTGAAGGGACTCTATCTCCCGACGAAAACAGTCAGTGCCGTTGGATGGGTAGTCGGTCCTTGCAGACCATCCAACCGCCGACCACCTTGATTTCTTTGGCATCGCAACGTCAGTGGTGCAGTCGACTGATTCCCTCTTCCAACCCGTCTCACGTTACCCGTTCACCCTGCGGATTTACGTTAAGAGCCTAAATTCACGCGATTACATTCCCCACTGAAAGATATTTTGTAACTTGGTCTTGTCCGGTGACCTGGTTGATACTTTGAGAGCAGGCTTAGCATAAAGTAATGGGACTCTTGAGGTGCGACCTCTAATTGCTGAATAACTGATACATGCCAGCTATCTTGAAGAGAGTCTTGGAAGTTGATAAAACGTCAAGGAAATGTTGGCAATCTGCATGGTCATATTCCTCACAATGAGTGGAAGGTGTATTTACAATATGCATGTACTCGCGCACTTACGTGGCTGTACAGATAGGTGAATAAATGCAACAAATTAGAGCATGGGCTCTTTCACGGCCGCGCTTTCATGTATTACTTAATTTTGCCTGTTTACATAATGATAAATTTTGATTTTATTATTGTTGAGAGCATTCACCATATTATTTCATTCTTTAAAGATAATTCAACTTTTTTGCTCACGTCGTCCCTAGAAATTCATTGTTCCCAAGGCAGTTCTTCTACTGGTGTCAGACACCGACAACCCAGGTCAAGAGGGAGACAAACATCAGTAGGATTACCCCGAAGGAGCTCTTACCGCAACCTCGGGACCCCCGAAAATGTTAATGGTAAATACATTCACGCCTCAACACGAGCGGAGATATGCATCAAGTTAACACCACTCAATGTGTTTCGATCTTTACTTTAAATGCTTATTGATGGCAACTGAACAGAAATGACGTTCAAATACCACAAGTAGATATAATAATATTTGCGGGAATGCATTGGAACGGCACGCATTGTGCATAAGGTTCACCTCCGATTGTTCCATAAATTGAGAGTATTTTTACTCCACGTAAGAAATAAAAATGAATGTTGCACAGCGAAATGTTTTGGAGAAATCAATAGAATAGGAGAAAAAAACAACATGGTCCGTAAAATAATGGGTATGTGTATAGGTTTTAATACTGCTTAAGGTACTTGTTTATGAATTGTGTCCGTGCCTTAGCCTGATTTTAGACTATGCACCATTGCGCCACTGACTCTGCTTGCCGGCGTAACTGCCACCGTGCTGTCACAATCAAATTCAGATTGTGAAGCTCAAATATTTTACTCAGCATTAGGATGCATACTCAATCATTGTTTTGAACCTCATATTTCATGAAGTCAGTCGTCATGGATCAATTAGCACTAAGATATCAACGGCATGGATGCCTCACCGGAGCACCACCACACGCCGCAAAAAAATACACAACGATGCCGCCACTGACGAATACTACAGCGTCTTATTGACCAATGTGCAGTTAACTAGAGTAAAAGGTCACGTGACGCTGACGTTACAATGAGCCAACCAAATTCAGGTCTTCAATTTACATATTAATACCAACGCTAAGTCCATTACACCATGTATATCAAGCAACATGTATTTTATGGCTTTCAAGGTTGAATTAAAATATAAAATAAGGATATTTTTCGCCTTGAAATGATAATTTAAAAAATTCCCGGATTTAGCAGAAATTCCCAAATAATTCACGGAAATTTCATGGATCAGAAAATTCCCGAATAATTCCCGGTTTTCAAGGGTCCGTGGACACCCTGTTTAATAAATGTCAAAGAGAGTATTCTACTGGAAAATGCCACACTAACTGGCACTGTATTTTGTTCTCATCCCAATACACATCATAAGTGATTTGTTAAAATATTCCAGAACCATGGTTAAACACAAAATAAAATAACTGAAAGTTCGATGTATATTGCATTCATGTTAGTACTAAGGTTCACTTTCGATCTGTGTCAAAACCCAAGTTTACATAATGTTAGCACCGACAGCGGTATCTCATATCTAGCAATACTGATAGCATCTATGCTTGCACTGTAATTCCACAAAATCACTTGTAATCATACACTTATATTTATTATTGATTTGTATCAAAGAGTGTGCAATGTTAAAAATTTTATTGGATAAAGAAAAGAGCACAACTGTAACTTGCTTCAAGTTGCAAATTATCCATAGTTAACCCTGAATATGCCTAATGTTTTGTCAATGAAACCAGGAATAGGAAAGTCAATCCGAATCCACAAGGTCCGATTAATCTGATATGAAAATTTACTGGTTTCAAAACATGTTTTTCCTCGTTTCCTCCAAAACAGCCCGAGCCACAGCAAAAATATACCCAAGCATAAACAAAGTTAGTCTTTAGGAAAGCTTCTGCCTCGATTATTAACTCCTTTTACACATGATCTATCATTTACCATTCGATTGTTTGTACTTGTCATAAATAAATATCAACACTTACGAAAAAAATATGCATATACATACATCATGGCTTCTATATGGATGGAAGAAAATGCATATAAAATTCAAATGGAGGAATAAAAAAGATAAAATAGTTACCTGCTCATATGAAACCACCATTCTTTCTCTCGATTGAGGTTCAGGAATGAGAGATTCTCAGACACAAAAAGAGCAGTCCAGAATACAAGCAGTACAAGACCATGGCCTCTAGTAGGGACAGATGGCAGCATATATTTTCTCTCAATTATCATTAAGATCAATGACATTTGTAATGAAATAAACCAAAGACAGGAGCACAGAATCTGTAACAAAAAGTTAGCACACATGAGTAAGAAGCTCCGATTGATTTCAATGACAAAAAACTTCAGCATTACACAGGAATCTTACAGAAGTTACCTATCTATCAATATCAGTGAGAGAAAACCCTCAGTATCACTGAACTTGTTTTAAAATGTATTTGATGTAACAATTCAAGCAAAAAAATCAGCCCATAGGCTGCACCTCTTTGAGGACTCACATATTCTAACAACAATAACATCTACAATTCAGTAGTATAAGTTCATGAAATCCAGAATACTAAATGGTTTTGTTAAATACTACCTGAACATATATCCAGCTATCAAGAAACTATGAGGAGAATGTAT
Source organism: Ceriagrion tenellum (assembly GCA_963169105.1). Classification (NCBI taxonomy): domain Eukaryota; kingdom Metazoa; phylum Arthropoda; class Insecta; order Odonata; family Coenagrionidae; genus Ceriagrion; species Ceriagrion tenellum. The sequence goes on along the minus strand of OY720636.1, from coordinate 54,910,313 downwards.
ACCAAACGTGCCATGTTGGCAGATAGTAAGGCTAACTTCAGTAGTTTTCACCTACGTTCCACAGTAGGCCAATGTTATTAATAATGGAATAATGCAATAATAAATAAACGAGGTTGTGTAATGTCTCCATATAAGTTAAATGCTTTGTGTATATATATGCAACAGATACTTGCCACAGCAATGCCAGCATATGGTTGGAGAAGTTAATGAGTGAGAACCATGTACCATGTGTTTATGATGTCGTGTTCCTCTCTGGGAAACCATATGAATTACAGAAGCTGTGGGATAACTTCAGTGGGCAACTCCAAGTTGGAATTTAGGGTAATTGCATCAAATTCCAAAGCAGGTAGGTAGTGCTTTTAAAAAGAAGAATGGGAAGAATAATTGTGTAGGAAGTGTGATTGGTGAAGTAATAAAACAAGTGCATGATTTTGCATACTTGTGGCTGACTATTTGTGAAAACTGTAAAGGAAGATGAGAAGGCATTCAAATGGTGTAGGTAAAGATATAGGCGGTACATAGAGAAGACTTAAAAATATATGTTAGTCTAAGGTAACATAAGTTGCAGCAAAACCTATTCACACATTAATGTATGGCATGAAACTTTGGAATACCAGGAAAGCTCAGATTTACGATAGATGAATGAATGGTAGGAGAAGAAGATAGAGAACAATACAATCAAGGCTGAATAATTTTGAAGGCATTGCAAAGAAGAGAAAAATGCAGTCATATGAACAAGTGAGGAGTGAAACAATGCATGAATGTAATATGTACATGCAAATGAGGTATACAGAACTAGAGCAGTACTTGTGTACGAAATTGATAAAAAAGCCCATTTACTAGGTCTTACACTAATAATTATGCTCTTCTGCCTGTACACACTCTAATCAGGAATGTGTGATCAACATGGACCAACACATGTATGAGTTTTCACAAAATTTGAAATTGGCATCGTTCCAAGGTAATAATTTCCATAAAAAGAGCCTTACCATGTATCCTACTATGGGTCCATCTAAAACGCTTCCTTGTAAAGCAAGCCTTATTATGAAGTACAACACCAGTATATTAGTGAGAACAATTTGGACCCTATACAGGAAGGACAAACTTTTTCTTCTTTCTTCAGAAAGTCCCCATCCTGGAGGTCTTGGAGCTGGGGTTGCATATTTCCGGTAAATAATAATCTGTACTACTCCAAACACAACTACTATGAGGGAGCAAACAGCAGCAGATACAGTTTCATGAAAGCAACGAGATGTCCCATGCTCCCAGACATCAGTAAACGTGATGTTTACAGGGCAGAATCTCATCTTTACTGAAATCTGAAAGAGAAAAACCATGCAAATATTAATCAGTATTAAACAATGTTTTGCGTATTTCATGCAAAAACCTGATTTACTGCAAGATGATTTCAATATAAAATAAAAAATTTCTTCCTCAACTGGTAATATACTAGTATGTAGTAGTAGTTGCAACAATGCCAAAATGGAATGAAAAGATTAACAAGAAGATTTTCTATTTTTACTGTATTAACACCACTTAGATACAAATAGCAAGAGAAGATATAGGGAGGCAATAAACAAATAGGGGACCAGGGATAACATCATGCTCCTCCATAAGTCCAGCACTTGCATTATCGTTCGTTATCAACATGAGAGCCAAAAGGTGATCAATATGGTGGGGCAAAAATACCTAACTTCATCCTAATCACAACCAAGTATATCTCAAAAGTCACCTAACTGGTGCAGGAAGAATGATGGGATATATTTAGTAAGTGAATTTTTATCTTTAGGTAGTGCCTTTGGCTTTAAGTTTTGAATAAAACAATACTCTTTAGTTTCTCAAACAAAGTTCTCCGTAGGTAGTGTAGAAACACCAGCTACCAACAGAAGCAGATGAATGTAAAACTAAAAAAAATCAATATAACATGCATCTTTAGCCTGTGCCAGATGCCAAAAATATGAACACTTTTGAAAAAAAAATTCAGAACTTTGAGAATAAGCTTATGTAATTTGTATAATGACCATGTCCCAAAAAAAAACACACTCGGAACAATGAAGAAGAAGGAGAACCTAAAGCCAGCCAATAACATAATTCTTTGCATACAATCTAACTTTTTAACATTTTATGAATAAGACCCTGGCAAATTCCCATTTTATTGTGACACATGCTTTGAACACATTCCAGGCTTTTCTAGCCTACAATCATCTTTTTCTGATGGTGTCTAGTACTTCATATCTGCTGCTTTGTCACAAGTTCATCAGTACTATACAACTCTTCACTGGTTCATAAAAACTACCCTGAACTCATCACGAGAAGTACACATATTCATTCCAATCCTTGCCTTATCACATAGTCATAGGATTGTGCCAACATAATTATTGGCAAAATATATTATGTGTGTGTTATTATTAATATACTATACAAGTTAGTACAGCACTATAGTAAAGCATTTACATCCATCCAGCAGTCCAGCTAGATCACATTAATTCAGCTGGAAGAGGCCAACTTCACAGGTAATTCTGTCTGGGAACCTTCCAGAAATCAAGATGTGGTCCGGTAAATGAAATTAACTCTTCAGAAAATAAGGACAATAGGCTAAAATATTTTAAATATCCATCTGGATCTCATTTTTACAGACCAATAGAAGTTTGATTGTCAGCAATAATATCATTTTTCATAAACAACAATAACTCCCAATTAGTTTTAAAGATTTCCTCAATACTGCATGCATGAGCCCCTGGCTTTTTTCCCCAGGGACGCTGAACCCACTGTATTCAGTTGTGGCATTAAGAGGACTAAGGGCACTAATTGCCCCAGCTGTTAATTACCTTCCCAAATAACTAACAAAAGGAAACGCAAGGAAGAAACAACAAAAGGAAGAACAAGGAAAAATATGATCTAAAGATGCTATACTTCATATTATTTCATATTTAATATAAGAGTGGAATATTTAATGAATGAAGGACGTATGTAAAGGCAGGATTAAAATTTACTTTTGTGGGCAGCCAACACTTTGCCCTCTCTTCACTAGAGGCACCTAAAATATAGTCCTCATCAATCTACTGAATAATCCCTTGGGTATGTTCTGAGCTTAGAAATTACATAGATAATAATTAACTTTTGCTTGAGTATGAGAAATAAATAAGGATGAGCCATAACTGATCTAAGTGATTATGTCAGCCATTACAATTACCATGATGGAGTTTAAATTCAGATATAAACTTGATTATTGCCAATTCATAAGTCACAGGTGCCTCTGTGAAAATAGACACTGATCAATATAGCAGTATCTACATCAGCCACCATTTCAAACATGTTTTGTCAGTTTTTACCACCTCAAAATGCCTTACTTCCCATCTTTAAATTCCAAGTCTAGAAATAAACCTGATAAAACTTAGCCTCAGGAGGAATAAATTTGCAGAACTCAAGAGCCTCAGGAGGAATAAATTTGCAGAACTCAAGAGCCTCAGGGTTACTGGGCCAGGATGAGGAGTTGACCACAAAGCCACCAGGGCAGGCATGTTATACCCAGGTGAAAATTCCTATAGAAAACTATAAAGATTTGGCATTATCTATCGCATAATCTATAGAGATCTATAAGTTTCTATAAAAATCTCTACATATCTATAGAAAAAACTATACGTAATTATTGAAATTTTCACCTGGGTAAACTATAATAATAAATACAATTATGGCTTTGTCAGTCTTAGTGAACCCTACCTTGGATTTGCTGGCAGTGAAAGAGCTAAAGTTTCACCACTATGTCATCTGTCATATCTAACTAATGGACCCAAGTGCGACAGAACAAAATATGCAAAAAATTCTCAGTATCTTATTCTTGATAACTTATTCCAGGCAGTTCAAGACTACTCATCACTAATACATGTTGATTTTACCTCCCTAAGGCTTGCAGTGAGATTCTCTCCTGAATCTGACCACACCAGAAACATAGACATGAAATTACATACAAGCAGTTCAGAATTCAGTCAAGGTGTAACTCCTGACATATCAAAAACCTTTATCATAAGACTGACATCACATGAAGAATTCCATTCAATAACCTAGTTTAAGAACAGTGCTACAAAATTACCTTTTTGATAGTGTTGGAATATATAGTCTAAGCAACAGTTTTCAATATGAGGCGGAACAAAATTAAAGATTTAATGTGCCACATCCACCTAGCAAAGCTACTTCACAAAGCAACCTCCAGTGACTGCCTCACCACACACAGGCCAAAATTACTATATATTCCAACATCCATTGTGCACTCTTAACTGTATGATACATTGAATCCACTGCAATCAGCTTTTAAAAAACCTTGTGTCCTGGTTGAATAATACAAAGATTTAAATTTCCCTGATGGATAAGAGGTGAATTGACAATCTACTTCCACAAAGGTCCTTGCATGAAGACATGCTGATTTTAGTTTGAAACTACTCACAATGAAACACAAACTGATGGCCAAAAATGGCCCATTAAGAACAATAAAATAGGTTTCCTCCTGATTGTTTACTAAATAAATAAAAGTGTCATTTAAAGAGGAGGAAGTGAATCATTTCCAAAGACATGAGATCTCAGAATTTCCTCATAAGAAGTCTCGGGCATAAAAAACCTTGAATAAAATAAAAAGTCAAGGTAACTGATGGAAGAGAACTTTTAAACCAGTCCCATGACACTGGCCCACCTTCCAGAGGAAAAATGTTACAAGACATTATCTGTTTAAGGGCATGTACAGCAAGACAAGGTTCACTTGGCAAGTTAAAGGGCCTTCCATGTAGCAAATACTATATAGAACTGTGTGCAATGCACACCCATTTAAAGCACGCAGCCTGCTTTCATAAGCATCAGAAAAAAAATCAGTGGCTTTCTTCACTCTCCCAGAGCAAATATTTGCGGGCTTTAGTACTATGGACTAATACCAAAGCTTTTCATTGGCATTCTTACATTTGTCTCTCCATGATAAATTGAGAAAAGTATACGCTTTTCATTCAAATAAAAATAGCTCTATGACGATTAGTTTGTGAAAACGAGTTGAGGCATTGAGCTCAGATTTTGAGTTTCTACCCGCTACCATAGGGGTATCTAGGAAAGGCAGAGAGATAAGGAACTCATGAAAGACTCGCACCCCCCTTTCCAACTATAATTTCTCAAAAAAGGGGTGCGTGGTACACTGGTCCATCCAGTAAGACTCCAGCTTTTGGCCCATAATATTTTCACATCTAAAAATATATAAGCCAACAAAAATATCAGTCCAATATTTTAAAATGAATTTTCACCAAGAATATGCAAGAAGGGCTTATCTTTAATTAAAATGACCACCTCCTCCCTATTCCCATAAAATTAATTTGTATTCCATTGATAAGAGCCATATAACCAATGAAAAGAATATAATAATCACTAAAAAAACAGAGCAATCTGTCCATGAATGGAGAGGATCAACACCTTATGCAATGCTTCATATTCTTTTGGCAGAGGACAGCTGTCTCTAAGAAACTACTGTCCTCTTCTACAGACTTTGGTTTAGACAGTCTGGAAAGACCATGAAAGTCCATATTCTCTTGCCTAACTAGCATGGCCCAGGTAGAAGTTATAAATTGGCTCTTCTTACGAGAGCCCAGTATAGGAATTCTTCACTGCTGATTTTGTGGCCTCATCTAACAGGGCCAATTCTTGAATTGGTGTTTTCAATATAATTTTACATCCTGTCTGATATTATTGTAACACCGCTCTTATACTGCCCTGCTAAGCTAGATGACAGTTACTGCATCATTGTTGGTTTTGAATTATTGCATGCTTAAGTTTTCACCTTCAAGTCTTTGATTGTTCATCTAGTCCATCTTCTAAGAGATTACAATTTAGTTGATGCTAAGATTGTCAGAGCAGAATGAAGATAAATCATAAGGGAGCAAAAGTAATAAGATTCTCTGGGAGAAAGACATTACTGACTGTCAAGTGACCCAGAAAACTGAAATTTTATACTGTAGATATGGTGAAACCTAGACATGGTATCTGGCAAATAGATTCAAATAGTTTTTTTCATTTAGTTTTACAAAATCCTTAAGGTTAAAAACAACAATATTAACTCTAATCTCAAAATATGTAATGTTGTAAGTTACTGTCTTTTGGCCAAGCATTGCAGAAGAGCAGTTGTGACGGAAGAGAAGGAACAGGAAAACATGGAGGCAATGACCTCTTGGTTTGTTTACAGTGGTTCTAAGCATAGTATCCTGTCTTTGGGTTCTTACCTCCATCATAAGGTTCCATCTTAGGAAAAATAAGGGAATAGACTGAATAGGAGCGCTTGAAATTGATGCAATGAGGATGAAAATTGCTAAATCCTTCTCTCTTTACCTTTCAAGGCTACAGGACAAGCAGGTGGACCAGTCCTTACATTACTTGACAATGTGGTCAAAGCACTGGCATTGTAAGCAGTCCCAAAAAGATGTGAAGACAGGCAACATGATTAAATTCATGTTAAACAAACACCTTGTTAGAGAGTATCAAGCATGAAAGTTAACATGAAAGTTTCTACTTGCTTCTGCATTACCAACATATTATGAGGCATTGTGACTGATAAATCCCTGATTGGCATTCAAGGTACAGTTTAACTCCACCTAGACAGGAATATCAGGAAGTTGTTCCATGCTCAACAGTCCTTTACTCTGTATTTAGCTAGCAGTATTAATGATCAGATTGGCATCTGTTCTATTTCCTTGCTTCTGGTAGACAGATATTGAAGCATTCTTTTAGGCCACCCACCTACCACACTGTGGATTGGTGAGCTCTCTAGAGCTTCCAAATGGATACTGCACTATCATTTAAGATGCCTCCTTTGGGTTAGGCCTCCAGTGAACAGGGCTTACAGAACTGAAGACCTTTGGCAACCCTCACTCAGACTCATGTCACTGCAGTACTGACTCATAAAAATGCATTGGAAAGTCTGTCAACTTTCCGATGTATTTTGCACCTCTAGTTAGGAGCATAAAATATAATGCACTTAACTAGAGGTGGCTAGCTCCAAGTCTCCCGCTTACAGGAAGTCTGGGGCTGGAAAGAGATTCTGGGCTCTGGCCCAAATCAAGCATCCAAAACCTGGCTGGGTGCTAGAGGGCTATCTACCATGATCTCCTTCTTTCCCCTACAGATTTCCAAATGCAGGAGGATCACAATCTAATTGGTAAGTCCAAACACAAAGACGGCCAAAAATAATATCAGGATGAATCCCTATCTACCTGTTGGAATTTTCCTCCCCATCCTTATAGTTGCCTCACACAATAGGCAGGGCTACAGCAGAGTATTCTCTGTCCCTTTACCTTGGGGCAGTGATTCCCAAAGTGGGTGCTACCGCCCACTTACCTGCCCTCTTAGAGGGCAGTGCTTTCACCTAAGGGGGCTTCAGGGGCGTGCTGGAGGCTGGGCCCTCATTGAACATACATGGGGATGAGTAAAATATCTCTCTATTGGATTTGAAATAAACAACAGTTAAATCACAATTTTTTTAGCTTTATTTTTATAAACATTTTGTTTTGTTCATATAGTCCATGACTTTAGAGCTTATGGCTGGCGGCGTAAGGTAAAGTTTTGTGGAGAAAAGGGAGCGGTGGCTCGAAAAAGTTTGGAAAACACTGCCTTGTGGAACTGAAACTGACAGCCTGCACCACTGGCAGCACGAGAACTAAGGCCCTAGGCCTGGACCCTACCATGACCTGGTCTTCGCTGTTGGCTGTGGACTCATCAACTTAAGGCCATTACTCAAACAGTTGGTTCCTTCCTTGCTAAATATCAATTACTCAGTGATCAACCTAATGGACTGCTAGATAGGGGAGAGCAGAGCTTCAACAGATTCTCTAGTTTCATCAGTTACCATTACTACACATAAAGACAACAAAGAATTAGAAGTAACAAGACAAGTGACTAGGTCATTTGGAGTTTCTTATATTTTGCTATTCTTCTGTAAACTACACTCCTAAATGTGTAGAAGTGGCATTTTCTGGAGTTTAATTTGATATTTGTAACCACCCATATTATAGACACAAAACGTTGGATAAAACTAAATTTTTCATGGATTTTCCACCTGGTCAGATATTTGGCTACAGGGTATATGATGACAGGCTCTGTCATTTTCATTGGTGTCAAGACAACTAAGTTTCAAGTTTTTCTTTGATCTGACATAATGAATATGCCTGTCAGATGTAACAGCATCCTATATTTCTCGTAAAATTAAGGGTGAGGGCCAATCCACATGAACATCATACCATCCCCATGCACATGATCAAATAGGTAGAGGTCCATTCAAAAAAATTTACACAGTTATCAATATATGTTCACAAACAATTGAGCAGGAAAGAGCAACAGAAAAATGAGTACCTGCAACACGGCTTCATTCCATTTTGGCTGGAGTTTAATAATGGCAACCAATAATTGAGGTCATTTTCATTATTAAGGATAGGTAAGTTGATCGGTATAGATTGGATTACTTGAGGAATAACAAACCAGATATTGGCCTTAGTCTACCCTTAATGTCAGGCACCATGAGGTCCACAGTTAAGTGCCCAATTGAAATGGGGGTGCTAAGCCTAAACACTGCACATATCACTAGAAGGAAGAAGAAATCTCTGCCAACCCCAAGATTCAGACCAAGACTGTCAAGGAGGGATGCCAGCACTGTAACCATCTCACAAGTCTGATCCTCCCAGTAGTTATGAAGAATTAGAGCTTAAGTAGACAGGAGACTTAGTTCTAGGCTTCCTTTTAAGAATTTAGGAATTCTCACTTCCATGTAAGATTAAGTAATAGTAGTTGTGTAGGGTACAACGTAGAGCATGGTGGTGATAACACTCACCTTGGAGGTGGATAGCGGGGTACGGAGTGGATATTCTGTACTATGATGCACATCATACTAAATAAGGAATACAATATCAATAAATAAGAATGCACATAACTACAATATGCATAGGAAAAGTTATAAAAAGATTTGGGTTAATTGCTTGGAAATTCTTTTCAAAAATACTGGTATAGTGGATCTATTTTTTACTGATATACCTTCAGAATTTAAAAAATACTGAAAGATTGTTGGTACTTACACACAAGCCAGGAAAATATTTAGAGCCTAATTGTCCCTATACGTTTGATGAATTATGAAAAGCATTGTTTATTTTAAAAAATTACGTCACAGTAACACAAGATGCATTAGTTTGATTGACAACCTATACTTGTAAGACAAGTCCTAGGAAAAAGTTTATGAGTACTGCAATATAATAGAATATATAAGAATATTACTATGACCACATTAGAGTAAAATGTAAAAGATTTCTACATGAAAAGAAGTACTCCAAATGACTGGTGGATCCGTACAGAATTTTTACGGAACCGTTCACTGATTTCGTATCCAGGCAGAACTTCAGGTAATTTCCATGCTAGTATTCTAATTTCGAAAATCCAATCCGACTAGAGTATTACATCTAAACGAAGAAATGGAAAAATCCATGAATAATAAAATAGATCAGCGATGATGATGCCAACATTTCTCTTCATTTCAGATTACATTCAAGATAGCCATTACTCTACAGGGAAATTAGAATCAACCTCATCGTCAGCTACGTACGAATTCCAGGCACTTACAGCTGGATTTGGTTAAACCAAGAGGCCGCTTAGCGCGATATATTTTATTTTACAAGCCAATACATCGTAGAACGTACAAGGAAACGAATACAATTGTCGCAGGTTCTATTTCCCCTTCAGTCATTCAGACAATCGCACAGGCGTACATTCAATTTGCCACTTACACGCGGTATAATTTTCCTCACGAAAGAGCAAGTACAATAAAAAGTACTGCGTATAGCGGTCTTCCAAAAACCCTCAATCCCATCATTATCGTCAGATGATACGCATAAGTGAAGTGCGGTAATCTGAATTCAATAGTCCTCGCTAATGTTATTCAGGCTCTCCTATCTTCCACCCACAAGCTTCGTTTAAGTACACTATAACCAATTCGGAGTTATGTCAGCCATTAAAACTTTAAATGGAAAAAAAACTACCGCTACCGAAATAAGCAGTAATCTTACATTTCACTAGATGACCAACAAAACTGCTCCATTCGCATTTGCGCCGATATTCTTGCCGGCCACAGCCTTTTCACGAAGTCCTCAGATAACTGACTGTCATTCATGCGTCGGAAGAATTCTGGTTCGAGTGGTGCCGAGCATGTGACTATCACTAGAGGATTGTGCACGATTCCTAGCAATCAATGAAATGAATGAAGTAGATACAAAACATGTCACTCAGCGCTATAAATTAGTGGTATAAGCTTAAGAGTGAGGAATTAACAAAATATTTTCTTCACAGGCACCGGTTGCGTAATCATGGGCCAAAAGGTGTAATAAATCGATGAGTGAATCATGCTAATTATGAATAGCTAAGGAACAATGTTGTTTGTGTTCTCTCATAGTTTGATGCATGTCATAAATGTAGGGAGGCCATGCAAACACTTCGAAATTGAATTTTCAACGTTCAACAGAGATAATTTTGCTGGCATTGGATTTATGGAAAGTTAAAGGTCACTGACTCCGCCAAAAAAAGCTCTAGTCACTGCACTCGTACCTTCTCTCTTCTATAAGATCTCTATGCTTAATAAAATGTCGTTGCAACTCGGCAATATTTGGATATGGGGTAATCTTTTGACAAATGCTCAAGCCTTTAAAAGACTACGAGCTAAGTACTGCTTAGGAGAAGTGGAGTTTTCCTGAAAGTTAAACGATCCTAACCGTTATGCTGTTTGTAATAAATTCTCACTGCCCAACCCACGGATGGGACACTCAATGCTTTAAAACGAGGCCAACGGACGGATTCAACGCCGCACCGGTGGCGCCGGGTATGCAATGCTGGTGGTTGGAAGGAAGAACTAACCCATTTAGCTCCGCCCCCTTGGTGCCTACGTGTAAGGATGCTCATATAGCCGCGAATTTCATATTTTCGTATTGGAGAGGCAATTATAAGGAATAGAAAATTTAAATCATGAAATATCTTTTATTGATCCAGACACAATATACAAATAGCACAGCAGGATGACAAAAATTCAACCATAAAAAATAAAGCCAGAATGAACTAAACAGAACAAAAAATATATAATGAACAAAAGAGAGAAATGCAAGTTGAACATTTTCAACAAATGCAACTTCACCATTTGCATAAAATTTTTGAAAGATAGTCTTATTCACAAAACTTAAATAACCTTGTCGAATATTCACATTATAAAAAGTTCCAAATACAGGTAAATAAAACTGAGTTGGCAGTAGACCATACTAATCCAGATCATAAAGTAAGGAGAATGGTAATTTCATTTTGCTGTAAATTTACGAAGTAATGCTTTTTCACAAGTAACGCTTAGACTTTAAATGTAAAGAACTACTTGAGATGAATAAACTAGGTAGGTTAATACCTTCAAATCATATGAAGAAACAGGCAATATGCCAGGAAAACATGCTGTATTTGCAATTGGCAAGAAGAAGAGAATAACCAGAGACAGCAGTACTTATTATCCCAGTTCTCGATAACCAATAACCATCCAGCCATGACAGCCTCATAAATTATAGTTCACTTGATATAACCTCAGCAGTAGGAGTATCTAATGATTTCAATTATAATTTCTTAGCTAATTAAAAACAAGCAATATGTAATAAAAAGCAATGGCACGATCCAGATTTTGACGCTTAAGCATCATCATCAGGTGCTAAATGACAAGAAACAAAAAGTATTACACACTTATATATGGTTTTGGAGGGGGGGTGAGGGGAGAGGATTTCATGAGACAGGTTGGGGACAGGCTAGGTGAAGAAGGGGGTAGGTTCAAGGTCCGTCATGGTTTATTTATGCAATGGACAGCTAGAAGTCGGGAGAAGGGGGAGGGGGTGGAAAGGATATTCTTGAATGGGGACTAATGGCTTAGGGAAGCTTGGTCAAGGTGTTTAGGATGGGGGAAGTGGCAGGAAACAAACGTTCATTGAGAACAATACAATTTGGGTTAAGCAATTTTTTTTAAATTTCGAGTTGCTCCAAGGAGTCCAACTCACGTCTTTTGTTACTAAAAGCTAAAATTTTTGCATTACAATCAATTTATGTCCTTGGATTGTCGTGCCATTGCTTTTGACCATTGTGGATTGTACAAGTTGTTTCATAAATCCATTTTAAAAACATGGAATTCCACAAAGTTACCACTTTTAGCATTTCATTCGAGAAATATTGAGGCACCATAAAATGAAATTGAAAATTCTTAAAGATTAATTGTACATGGAATACCTTATGCTAGACTAAATTACTGACTTGATTAAACATTTTTTATAAAATTATAGACCCTTAGACTAATTACATTGTGTGTATAATATATGATGGGTGCCTATTTGTTTTCATGCTGCTGCGCCTTTTAGGCACATGACAGGGTAAATAGAAAGATGTGGATGGTTTTGAAGGACTGTGGAGTGAATGAGCAGTTATTGAATGTTATGATGGCAAATGGAATGATGGCAAAGTATGACAATAGTAAGGCAAGTGTAAGAGTTAACAGGGTTCTGAGTGATTGGTTTGTAATAAACTGGGGTGTAAAGCAAGGATGCATAATGTCTCCATGGCTGTTTAATGTATTTATGGATAGATGTGTTAGAGACACATGTAGTGAAAACGACGGTGTTTTGATTGGAAATGTAAACATGTGAGTTCTTCTATATGCGGATGACGCTGTTTTGATCTCAGACAGTCAACAGGGATTACATTAGCTCCTCGAAAAGTTTTGTGAATCAACAGAGAGAATGGAATTGAAGGAAAATGCGTGCAAGACTAAAGTAGTAACTTTTAATTAGGAGAATAACTGTATGATGAGGGCAAATGGTGAAGTAATTGAACAAGCGGATGATTTTGTGTACTTGGGTAAGATGTTTGTGGAAGATGGATGGATAGATGAGGAGATAAAGAGAAATATGAATGCTGGAAGGAAAGTGGTAGGTAGCATGTGGAGCATATCAAGGAATGAGTGACTAACTAAGGAAGCAAAAATTGCTGTGTACAAAAGTGTACTTCTCCCCACTTTGTTGTATGGTAGTGAAACATGTATGTATAGACATAAGGGTAGAGTAAATGCTGTGGATGTGAGTTATCTGAGGAGTGTTTGCGGCAAAAGTAGGATGGATAGGGTCAGGAATGAGTGTGGGTTAGATGCTCCGGTAATGGACATATATGAAAGGAGTGTGCTAGGTTGGTTTGGCCTTGTTGAGAGAATGGATGAGAGTCAAATAAAGAAACAGATATATAACAGTGAAATGAATTATGTGAGAAGTAGAGGTAGGCTGAAAAAGTTGTGGTTGAATGTGGTAGAGGAAATTCTTAGGAGGAGGAATATTAGGAGTCTTAAAAACAAGAGGGCGTGAATGAAGCAGTGTATGGGAATAAATGAGGCGAAAGAGGTTTGCAAGGATGGGTCAGAGGGGGAAAGTATTGAAGCAGAGTTAGGTATACAAACATGTATTTAAGAGTGAAACTTTGTGACTGTGCCTACCCCGGAAGGGAACGGCATGATCAGTTGGTATGTATGTACTTAGCCTTTGGAGTCAATTCTACTAACTTCTTCGTGCCAAGCTCATGTAGGATCCCCTCCTCTCTGATACTTCTGAAATAAGTCAAGGAAGATATTTAGTACATGAAGGACTTAAGGAGATAAAGCTTACATGAAATAAAATCCTATCAGTATTAGAAACAAGGCATATGTTTAGAACAGTACTCACCTTTTCTCAGAAGAACCTGGGAAGAGATACTCCTAAGGGAGTTGGAAGTCCCACCACATCATGGAAATCCATATGCTCTGAAAAGGAAGATGTTAAAAATTCAGGAAATTCATGAAAACTCTCAAGGAGTGCAGAGGAAATGATCCACACACATTTACATCCATTTTCCCAAGATGTATAACTAATGCACATATAGATGAATCAGAACATGAATGACAAACCCATTATGGATCAACTGCAAGTTGGAAACTAATTAAAAAAACAAAAAAATGAACGACTTCATTCTGGCCTCTTTCAAATGAATCTCTGGAATGAATTAAGAGCACTAATCTAGGAATGGGTGTTCTCTGAAATATCAGTTCTTTTTTCTTTCAACATGACTTGATTCCACAATGTACCTGAAGCCACAAGCAACTGAAATTAATGGAACCTTATACATAACTGCCTTTTGACTTTAGTCTAGTATTGACATTACTCTCCAAAATACATTATGTACACAGAATTGACAGAAAATCAAAATGATACAGTACAACAAATCTCCCAAAAATAACTTTCGATGAGTAATTTCTACAAAAAGAACATAAAAAGTTTCCAATTGCGATATGTTTTGACGCCTTCTATAAACGCTGTGTGAAATTCCATCAGTCTAAATTTAATGTAATAACGCAAAACAAAACGGGGCATGTCAGACTTGGCAGACTTGCAGCTGATACACAGAAGTAAAGCTGATATGCATGGAGATGATAATTAAAGAAAACAGCGAGAAAATCTACTCAAATCTCCACCATACAAATACACAATACATATCACGTAAGGAAGGTAAACCAGTTGGCAATAAGGGAAAAACTCGCAAAATCCCCACCGCTTACATCACGATCGCTAACGGGATATTAGTTAAGATTAATCACCCTCTTTCTAATTCAATGAGTTAAATAGATAAAAATTCAGTTAAGACTAGTTAGGGAGCACAAGGATAATCATCAGGAGAGGTCGGTCACCGCAGAACAAAGGAAGAGTAACTGAATCATGATCTTGGCCAGAACTCACTGCTCAATTCATTCAAAAGGGGATTAACGAGTGATGAAAAATCAAACCTTAGTCCAACTGTTAGTCCTTTACATTTCCTACACCGTTTTCATTTCACCACCCACTCAGGCATCCAACTTCAGTCCTTCAATCTGCAATAGGAAATCCAGATTACCACAAAGCTAAGAAACCCACTAGCATTACGACTCACATTATAAATTAAATACACACAATTTCCGATGTCATATAACATACAGCATCCCACGAAAGACTCGGCAGTAAAAACCACAACCAAATTATTGAAAAACAAAGCAAAACAATAATAGAATGTAGCCTACCTTCCACCAGCAAGCAGTTTACCGTTACAACTTCCCTCCAAGCGCCGGCAGCGTTCACCAACATCCCCAAATTTGAACTGCCGAGTTTGCGAAACTGCGCATGCGCCGATAACGTTTAGTACTCCCTCCGTCCGCCCCGCCCTCCAGCGCAATTTTTGGCGCAGCGATCGTGGGGCTCGTTTGGGAATGGAAGTGCCAAGAGAGTGGCCCAACCGACCAAATCATATGGCCAATAAATCAAGACTACTACTTCCGGTTGAAGAATCTTTCTCGGGGCATAGATCCGTAGAACCTTTCAACATAGACCAAAATTACGGCATAGTTTTAAGAGTTAAATTGAAAAAAGAAAGTTACTTATTCTATCTATTTAAGCTGACAGCAGGTAACTACCTACGCTTAACTCTGTAGGTTGGGTCAGTTGAAATTAGAGCCACGTGATTGTGGACAGAGAAAGAATTTAACATTCTTCAATCAGCATACATAATTACTTAAACACTCTATAAAGTCATATAAATAAAACATTTACGTTTTAGCTTGATTTTTCGTAGTGTTGAAGAGTGATCATCATTTGCGGAGTGAGTGAGGAGTTTTCAATTGTTATAAAGTTAGCGAATGTGGCTCCCTCTCGCAACTGATGTGTTAACGAGGCGTTGTATACAAATTTCTCCGGTATAAACTTCGGCCAGTCTTATTGTGGAATCATACCTCGTGTTTTTGTTCTACGTGTAAAATTTGTGGATAATCATGACGTTAGTAGCCTTCAAGTTAAATCTTATAAAACTTTACCTGCTAAGTTTCCTACGTATATTAATCAGGGCATTTCTTCTAGGACCCTTCTCGCAAAGCCGAAGTCAGAAATGACACCGGAGGAATTAGCCAAACGAGAGGAGGAAGAGTTTAATACAGGACCACTCTCTGTTCTTACCCAATCCGTTAAAAATAATACACAGGTATGTTATAATTCCTTGTTCGCCACTAAGATCTTGTCTAGTGGTTGGCACCTATGTACCTAACTTAGTACTTCTTTACTCAAAATGTGGTTATTGCTCAGGTCCTCATCAACTGCAGAAATAACAAGAAGCTTTTAGGGAGAGTCAAAGCATTCGATAGACACTGCAACATGGTTTTAGAGAATGTGAAGGAAATGTGGACAGAACTACCCAGGACCGGCAAGGGGAAGAAGAAGGTAATTCTCTTTTAAGTTGAGAGTTCAAATTAATTATAGTGGATGAATCTACCGGTCTCTATTGAACAACTCTTGAATCTTGTTATTACCACGCCTACGGTGTGAAAATAACCGTTTTCCTTATATTATAGGCAAAACCAGTGAACAAAGACAGATTTATATCAAAAATGTTTTTGAGGGGCGACTCAGTTATTCTGGTGCTAAGAAATCCTCTGGCTTCAGCTGCTGGGAAATAGTGAAACCAGTGATGTCTACACTTTTTCTTTGACTTTCTCAGTGACTCGAAACAGTGTCTCATTGTCAGATTCATGTGTTTAAGTGCTGGGGTTTTGATGTTTGTGAATATTCATATTTCTGTAAGCATTTATCATTTAATAACAAAAATGTAAGCTTAAATTATTTAATTTATTTAAGAAATTGGAAATCGTAGCTTTGCATGGATGGTTAATTTATCACAGAAAAATGCATACATAGAGCTAAATAATAATACCATAATCACAGACATTCTTCATACAATTACACATCGGCCCTCACATCAGTATTTCGACTTCTGGCTGAAGGACCCTCCTAGGCCATTAGCCTTAACTTTGTCTTGCTCTTTCATACTGGTGACACCTGTGGCTTCATCCCATATAGTAATTCCATCACAGGCACAAATACGTTTTGGGTTTTCAAATAATCCAGCAGACCGTGCAATAATTCCACATGCCAGCCTTGAATGACAAAAATAGTTTCAATTAATTAGACACCACCTCCCTTGTCTGAAATATTTGGCAGACGATATTGTGCCTATAGTTAAGGGTACTGAGTTTCAGGATGAATGTTTATTGCAAATTATTAAACCAGATAAAGTCAGGTGACTGATATGGCATGGGGGAGGAAATTCATATTTCTTGCTGATATGCAAGAGTGGCATAGAATCAGACCACACATGGCTTACAAGAATTACACAATTCAGCAAAGAAAACATTGAAGGGCTGGTTCTCATGTATTCCACATTCTAAAAGTTTCAACATAGGGAATGCATAATTTCCGGGCTCAATAAGTAGTTCACACTTGTTCTATGCAATACTCAAGAGGTCCAAAATGGAGTAAGCAAAATTAAGGGAATGATTTCTTAACACGAGAGGAATTTTCTATACCCAATGGATAGCTCTAAGTGAGGATGGTGAGTGTTTACAAATGAAATAGTGGGCATAAAGAACTCCTCAAGCTCTTCCACTAAACGTTCAATGAAAAACTATCCATACTGTATTGGATAAATTCTATTTCTGTCAAATGATTACTGATCACTGAAATAACCAACACACTATACATACTTAGTGGAATTTATATGAAAAATTTACCATACATATTGTAGGAAGAAGGTATTTAATATAAGAATTCTCACAGGCATCATTTTGACTCTGCCTGGAAAAATAGCACTTATTTCACTCAAATAGCTTTTTCCCGCCTTACAAACTATATTTTGCCATTATATTTTATGCAAAATATTTCTTCTTCAAGTTTGACACTCATAATTAATTACAGATTCTCCTAGAATGCCCAAGAGGCATCTAATTGACTCCATTTAACAGATAGTTTTTATAGGGCAGTGGCTACTTCAGAACCCTATATTATTCTACATGTGTTGAATTTTTTCAATGACTGCTCATTGTGTTACCGGTTTAGACCACCTCAATCTTGTGCTTCATTCCTCCATCACCATGACCACTGCAACAGGATGTCAATAGAGGGAACAAGTGCAGGTGAGGTGGAAGTGGCTTGTTGGAGGGAGGGCAGTTGTCCATATACAGATTTGAGCTCCTTGTTACCAAGATCAAAGCAGAAAACTCGAGCAGGTGATTGTCATCCTCGATTGAGAATCATATTTGCACAGGGTAAATGTAAATATATCAAACCTTGACTTTCAGATAAGTATTTGTAATATCATGATAAAATTGCTTTTATATACAATGTAAAAAAATTTAAGTAAAATATGCAGATATATTCTTGTCAAAATAATCTGCCTCCTAAATTTCACAATAATTCTCAAAAAAAATACTGAGTAGGCATTTAAGTATACTTCAGAGATTGAATTCATGATACTTCAGTCAGGTAGCTGATAAAAAATGCCTAACTCCAAAGGAAAAAAGCACAGCTCTCCAAATGATACCTAACAGACACTTCAGATCACTCAAGTAATCTGTCATTCTAGAGAAATTTACAATTACTATAGTCTCCTTAATTAGTAAGGAAAGTAGCACTGACAACCAAGACATCCTGATTTATGTAGTTATATATAACCGCAAATGAGATTTTATTACCTAGGCATGGTTACTTATCCATGACATCTCGACAAATTTCATTCTAATCTACATAGGTACCATCCTGTGAGCCATCAAAGAGGCATGTTGCAAGGGGTGTAAGGACACCAGTCATAAAGATGGGGAGTATACAGCTAAGAAGGGGGTGAAACAATAGGGGAGGATAGTGCATTAACAAGCTGTCTTAAGAAAGGGTCACGCTATTCTTTTACAAACTAATCGTGTAAGGAAAGAAGGAATATTTGCATCCCTCAGTTCTGCAATGTACCTCATATTTTTGTCACTCCCATCAGTTCTTGTGATGTAGGAAGAGGATAAAATAATATTTTCTATACCATACTGAAACTTGTCAGATCGATTACCTAAATGACAATTCGCCGTGCAAGTGAAAGAGATGTTTCAAAGTCTAGTCTTGTGTTCATCAATTTCTAATTGTGTATACCGCTAATAACATAATGCAGGCCAAAATCTGTTGGTGAAATTTTAGGCAAATCAGTCGGAATGACTTCACTTAAAAGAATTTATCTGTATTCATATTCATTTATAAATAGTAATTTTCATAAGTGTTGAAATATGAGAGAAATAATCTCACAGGAAATTTCTCCATATCAATCCAGCATTGCCCCACTGTCAATTCTAATATCCCCAGGTTTCATCTCCATTGTAGGTAGCATGCAGCAAGGTGGCTGCTTCCCTAAATAGTCCACACATTCAGGGGCTCTGTTAGTAAGTTCACAAAAAAACACCAAGAGGAACACACTCAGCAGGATTTTCTCTTGACCCATACCTCAGCCTTGGCTGTAGATAAGGCTGCAGACTTCCTCTTTTATTTAATATCTGACTGTGGAAGAGAAAACCATTGAATCCTTTCCATCTTATTTACTCTATTATGTTAACAAAGAAGATTGGTTCAAAGTTGGTGTTTTTCGCCCTCGCTTTGAATAGGAAAATCCACTTTGTTAAGCCTGAAACCACCAAATCATTTAAAAGATTCATTTTTAAATATAAAATTGAACTCTGTAAGTACTCAAGTATCTTTGAGTATTACCTCCAATCCAGTTTGCATTGGTGAAACTTATTGAGACAGAATAAAAAGTATTAGTTCAGGCTCAAAAGCTTTGTCCTGGCAACTCAAGATTTAAGGTGACTTTCACGGCAGTTAATAATAACCACAATGAAGTTGACAAATAAATTGCTGTTGCAAAAAGAATAGAGGTCAGGTTATGTTGGAACTGCCTACCACATCAGACCTTTAACTTATTCTTGTTCAGGTGACAGTTAATCAGCCAGCTAATGGCTCTGTCTATGCTTGACTCAAGGTACATGTCTTCATTAAAATTGTGAAGCTGAAAGCTACTATGTTCTTGAGCCATGCTCAAATGTAACAGAGTATGCGATTCAACTTTCTTCAACTCCTTAATCTGGTCCATTAATGTAAATAGTTATGACCATAACTTAATGGACTCGCAAACCACACTCAATTGCAATAAAAGATGGAAAAAGCTGTTCCATTACAATACCTAAATGGATTCCTCTTCACAGAACTAAAGTAAACTTTCACAGGTGTAAGCTGTTGTCATCTTCACCCAGCATCAATTTGATGTGATCAATGCAGGTTGGTTTTCCTAATTATAGTAAAGTAAAAAAAATGCACTGCCAAGCCCAACCTCTTAAAAATGACTTCTGTGGCACAGTAAAAAATTATCTAATTCCTACTCAACACTTTCAATATGCATATGAATTGGTCAAGTTGAAGCTATCTCACTAGTTAAAATTTTGTCTTTCACTTGCTACAACAATCATTCTTTAAAATATAGATTTTATACTTTCCCAGTGAACGTTTTGACTACATTCTTCTGAGATACTTGACTGAAAGAAATTTTTTAACAATACCAACAATTCAACTGACCACCCGTCCATCATCATCAGGTTCAATGAACTTCATTAAACCTGGTAAAACACCAGAGAAGGATTTACTAAAATAATTCCTATATTTCTCTCCACCCTTAGGTGTAAGTAATCCATACTTAATGGTACTTAAAAGGTCACTTTTTTCTCTTCACTTCCTCAAGACTAAAAATATCCATGAGCTTATATGAGAAGGCATACAAATATATGTTCAATTTTATTTCATCTTAAAAACTGTTCAAACCAGTTTTGTTGACATATGCCATCAAGAAAGCTTTCAGATACCTTGCAAGAGGTCTTGGCGATCTTAGTGATGACGTTCCCAAATTTTGCTCAAATCTAATTTGCATCATTGTAAAAATTAATCATCCTACAAACTTACACTTTAACCTCATCACTAAGCATATGTACAGTGTTTACCAACTGGTATACGAGGGAAAAATTTTGCCTAGTCAATAACTGTCCATTCTTTTATGTGCTTCCATTAAGGTAGGTACTATTTAACGACAAAGCAGTTCCATCTGCATTCTTCTTTCAAAATCCATCAGTATTTCATTACTATTTCATGAGTAGGTTTCTAAGCAATGCCATAAAGATATCTTCAAGACATCTTAAATTACATACACAATCATCTGACATCAAATTATTGCATTCATTGTTGCAGGAATACAAAATCTTTTCAACGAAATAGGCTAAGGGTTATTTAATCTGAGAAACAGATTTCACTATACATACATTAAATTTTACCCAAATATCGGCCTAAAATCAATTTTCCAAAGATAAGTGTTAGCTGGTGTGATATATTAATATTCCTGTTTACTCAAGGTTAAAGGAATAACATTACTCTCAGAAAAAAACACAATTTATTATTAATTTAAAAAAAAGAAAAATTTCTAATCTGGAAACAAGCATCGGATTCCAAAAGAAACAGGAACATACATAAAAGTATAAACATCTGTCAATGGATTTTGTATGACACATTTATATACAGTTGGTTTGCAAAAATGTTAAGCTGCTAAGCCATATCCACACCTATAACTACGAGGGCCCAATTTGTTCACTGCAAATATTTTTCCAAGATGACATATTTTATTTCACATTTGTCTACCTCCTGTGCAAATGAACAACAGTTACATTCCTCTTTCTTGTAGCTGAGCACTAGATTTACCCTAGATAAACATAAATTAAATTGGCAAATTATATCCTATTAAATTTGATAACATAACTATAAAAATTTACCCTTGCAGGGCACGTTACCAACTGAAGGTGGTGCAATGCACCAAATGTGGAATAAATTCATGTGTGCATTTTCACATCTTCATTTACACACTTGTTTTCCCGGGCACTGATGAAAATTTATCCTGTGCTACTCTACTGTACTATCCATGTAGACTTGAGGCCTGAACATCTAGTTCGCATAAACCCCCCTCGAAATTCGCCTTGAAGGAAGATGGCTTGGTGGTGTAACTGGGAAACACACCTGACCGGCAATTGGGAGATCCGATTTCGAATCCCGGTCAAGTCAAATGATTTTTTCATAGCGAATTTCAACCCTGCTGCATATTGCATTTGGCACAAATTTACAAAGGTCGGTGTGAACATGGCTTTGAAAAAAAATAAACTAACACTGAAAAACGACATAAACAATTACAGGCAAGAAATTAGACCACTACACTGAGAAATCGTACAAAAAAAACAAACCAAAGGCTTTGAAGACAGTGCAATGACTAAAAGAATGTGCCCATCTCTTTTATTTTCAATCAAAATCTGATTTCATAGTTTCCAAAATATTTTCAAGGGAATGTTTCTATGCAGGACAATAAAAAGACATTTAATGTAAGTCTCAATACCTTCTACAAGCTTCATTTTCTTTACACACAAAGATTTATTAACAAAGGAAATGGTTCCAGGCTTGACATTGTGGAAGTAATTCATAGTAACTTCAATAAAACTTTGTATACTCCACGATAGGTTTAATAACACGACCCGGGTTTTGACACTTCGTCTCATCTTCAGGTGCAAATACAACATCTGTCACTCTATATATACAGGTTCGTGGTAGGGGAGGGGAAGGAAGCTGGGAGTGGGGGCGTGAAGGGGTGTGGGAGGCGGGCATGGGGGGGGGGAATTCTTGGAGGTGGGAAAGGGTTAGGGGGTAGAGAGGGGAAAAAAGTCATAGTTTGTGTTTTGGGAAATTCAACTACAATTTACACTGTGGTAGGTATGGTTTGGGTATATGGTGAGGAGCCATGATCACATTTACAAAGTACACAAAGTTCGTCAGTTCACTTGAGTCATCCGGGTTTTAAGGGGGGTGGAGAATATGGAAGAGTGGGAGGGGAGCACTTGTTCGTCAGCTGGGGGATGGTTTGTGTTTTGGGAAATGCTGCTACAATGTTCACTGCGGGAGGTCTGGCTTGGGTATATAGTGAGGAGTCACTTCACATTTACAAAGTACACAGAATTCTTTAGTTCCCTTGCCCTTGAATCATCTGGGTTTTCAGGGGGATGGATAATATGGGAGAGTGAGAGGGGAGCACTTGTTCGTTAGCTAGGGGGAAGTAATTTAACGAATGTTGGACAATTTCTAGCGACTCTAGGGCGTCTAATCTTCTTCCATCTTTTTCATAGTGGAGGATTTTTGGTGAAAAACTACTGTGGTGGTTGTTGACACTGAGATGGTTTGCGAACATGGAATCCTGTTTTTATTTCTCATGGCACTTTTTGTGTTCACTCACTCTCGTTTCCACACTTCTCCCTGTCTAGCCGATGTATTTTGTCGGGCAGCTGCCACATTGTAAGGCATACACTCCGCTTCTTCTAGTTCCGGAGAAGTTGTCTTTGGCATTAAACAGAAGTTTTTTAACTGTTGTCGGGGCGTAGTAGGCTGGCGTGTATTTGTTGTTTGGGAAGGAGGATGTCACTAAATAAGAGATTTTCCCTAAAAATGCGATTTTACACCACTTTCTTGAGGGTTCTTCTTGGCGAAGTGATGACACCATTGAAACAGCTAGTTTACTTTGGGATTTTTGCAGCAAAATATTGACTAGCTCGGTATGATAGCTGTTTTTTTCTGTGATGTATTTTATGACGTCTAGTTCAAGCTCTAGAGAGTGAGTGAACACAAAAAGTGCCATGAGAAATCAAAACAGGATTCCATGTTCGCAAACCATCTCAGTGTCTACAACCACCACAGTAGTTTTTCACCAAAAATCCTCCACTATGAAAAAGACGGAAGAAGATTAGACACCCTAGAGTCACTAGAAATTGTCCAGCATTCGTTAAATTACTTCCCCCTAGCTAACGAACAAGTGCTCCCCTCTCACTCTCCCATATTCTCCATCCCCCTGAAAACCCAGATGATTCAAGGGCAAGTGAACTAAAGAATTCTGAGTACTTTGTAAATGTGAAGTAACTCCTCACTATATACCCAAGCCAGACCTCTCGCAGTGAACATTGTAGCAGCATTTCCCAAAACACAAACCATCCCCCAGCTAACAAACAAGTGCTCCCCTCCCACTCTTCCATATTCTCCACCCCCCTTAAAACCCGGATGACTCAAGTGAACTGACGAACTTTGTGTACTTTGTAAATGTGATCATGGCTCCTCACCATATACCCAATCCATACCTCCCACAGTGTAAATTGTAGTTGAATTTCCCAAAACACAAAATATTACTTTTTTCTCTTCTCTACCCCCTAACCCTTTCCCACCTCCAAGCATTCTCCCCCCCCCCCCCCACGCCCGTCTCCCACACCCCTTCACACCCCCACTCCCAGATTCCTTCCCCTCCCCTACCACGAACCTGAATATATATAGAGTGACAGATGTTGTATTTGCACCTGAAGATAACACGAAGTGTCGAAACCCGGGTTGTGTTATTAAACCTATCGTGGAGTATACAAAGTTTTATTTAAGTTACTAAGATTTATTAATTTTAAAATAAAATTTGAACTGAAATTATCAACATTACAACTTTTGGTTATAGGGATAAGGAAAGTTTTCAAGGTAAGAAATCCAAATTACAATGCATATTTGGTAAGCCAAAGATATCCAGAGTTGAGTTTTGATTTTCACTCATTTAAACAGCAACCTTTCAACTGCAAGAGCTTATAGTCATCATCATCATAGTTTCTACCGTGAAATTTTTTAAATTTAGTCCTCCATTCTTCCCTATTAATGACTCATTCTAATACATCTAGGCATTTCTTCTTTCCCACATTCCTCTTTATTTGGCCCATGAACTTATTCCTAGGCTTCCTTGTGGAAATTTCCATTCACTTTTCTCCTTCAAACACAGTCTGTACCATTTGTCAATCCACCTGGTAATCTCGTTTCACTACACACCTTATGCCTTTCTTTTTTGGGCTCTTCTGTACACTCCTTCATTTTTTCAGACCATTTATCTTCGGCATCAGTCACCAACACCATGAGTCAAAGGCTTCTACTATTTTCTGGTAAGCTTTCCCAATGGTCCTACTCATAGAGTGCCACACTCCATCCAAAGGTTTTCACATGCTGCTTCCTTGTTTCTAACAGCATCCTTTTTGAGCACAGTAGTGGCCTCTACATCATGAACACTTGCTTAACTATAGCTTGCTGTCAACGCCTGCCATGCTTCTTCCATCCCATGAGATGTTACTTGAGGTTCAGTAGGTTAGTCAACAAATCCACTGATTTCTCTTCTATTAAAGCAATGTTTAACTATCTCTCTCTTTTCTCTAATCTGCAGATCATAATTTTTTGCTTTCTTCCAGTTTATTTTTTAATTATATTCTTGAAGTACTCATATCATCATATCCAATGTGACCTACATGTCCTCTCCATTTTCAGCTTGGCTGGCCCTCTGTGGAGCTTAGCCTGTTAATCCCTTCCCAGCTAAATTTTATTCATTTTATTATTTCTCTCACAGCTATTATAGTTGCTACATTTAAGTACATGTTTACAAATGCTGGTGAGAGAATGCATCCTTGACTTCCTCATTTTCAAAGAACTACGGAACTAGTCAGGCAGTAACTTCAACAGAGTCACCCTCTACTGTTCACACAATCTTGACTTACTCATTTGCTTACATCAGGCTTATTATTCTTCCTATTTGCATGTTGAGTGGCAACTTGTTTTTTGCAGTTGATGGATTATTCCTTTGTTGTTGTATCTATTCCAAGATTTCCCTGAGATTTAAACATCTTATTCCAGTCCAAGTTATCAAATACCACTTTCAAGTCAATAATTACCACACAAAGTGGTTCATCCATACTTATCATTTGTTCAATTATAATCCTTTAGCAGGTAGCCTACTTCGTCCCTCTGCTCTTTTGGAATCTAAACTGGGTTCCGAGCATTTTCTATTTGATTTTCTCTACTCTTAGTTTTATTACACATTATAAGATTTTAGAAGCAATAGATTTCAAGTTTAAGGCCCAATGCTACTCAAACCTATTGACCATATTTTTTTGGTATAGCAACCAAAACACTCTTCTCAAAGACCTATGGTAGTTCCCTTCAGCTATAGTCATCCTTTAAAATACTATACAACATATACCTGGCTTTGTTTTTGAGACTCTAGATGATTCGTCCATGGTTGAACTGATATTAATACCAATACCGTTCCAGATTTCAGTCTTATATAACCATGAAATTTGCTATGCAGACATGACACTTGAACACAATGAGTGAGTGTAAGATATTGCAGTTACATATTTCCCAGTTCCTAAAATTTTCAAAGCAGCCATTAAATAGCTAATTGTCATAACTCATACTCTGCACTCAAAATGTTACAGAAAAGGGGAATTTCCAACAATCACGAAATGAGTGAAGTCAAAAAGTTAATTTTGATAAAATTGAGTAAACAAGGACAATGATGATTAATCACATATGCACCTATCACCTATTAATTAAAACTGCGTAAGAAAACTTCATACCTTTGCCCAGAATTTCCGTCAACCATTGATCCTTCATCAGCACTCAAACCAAGGTCATCTTCTCTCTCAGTCACAGCCACTGATCTTCCAATAAGGTCCCATGTCTGTAAAATAATTATTGTACAGTTAGCCAACATGTATATGAAAGTGGGTACACCAAGGGACTTCAGCATCCAGGATGTGGAATCAACAGCTACTAGGATACCATTACTCAACTACTCTCTTTCATAAAATCTGTGATTAATATTTTTGTCTGAATTACAAGGCAATGGTTGACAATTCTACGAATGGGACTGAAAATTACGACATGATATGAGAAATAAGAATTCTTAGTTGTATAGAGTAGAAAAAAGAGAAGAATTAAAACAATGGTAACGTAGAGGTAACAGGGAATTGAGGACCAAGCTGATGGAGAATAACCAATAAAAAAATCCAACAAAGACTAGGATAGAAAATAAACTAAAACTCGGTAAAGTAGATGAGCATAACTTACAGGACACATCATATGACAAAGAAATCTCTCAAAAACAATACTGGACAGAGAAATGAATGATAGGAATTTCACATGAAATCCAACCTATAATACATAAGACAATTATGAAAAATGTCAAAATTAAGCCTTTTCTGTGAATGAAATGGGTAGCTGATAGGAGAGAGTAGAGGAGTGCTGCAGCTAATTAATATTCAGATTGATGACTTCTAATAATGAGTTTCATAGTAATTTGACAATGTTTTGGACTTGATGCACTGGAATGGTTTCATATAAAATGGTTACCAGGAAATTTTCCAATTTTGAAATTATTTTATATGCAATACATTTTTATTATAATTGTAGATGAGTGCATTCACTTCAATCAGTGCGACCAATTATATGTTTCCAATGACCTGCCATTAACTTTTCCACCAACCTGGTGTTTCCTATGATAAATTTCTTTGCAGTATTCTTAAAATTTCAACTTTTCTAAAAAAAATGACTATTATCACAAAAGAAACCTTCCCCACGTTCCTGTTTTCTCTTCCCGCATTCTTGGATTGCATATACATATTTTTATGCCAAAAAATGAAACATTTTTAAAAATGAAAGAAAATATCAGTTAAATGTAAAACCTTTAACAAATAAAAATGCTTGCAGTAGAAAATTACTATGCTGCCAAACAGCAATGTAAATTTCACTTTGAAATAATTCCAATGAGTGGTAATACTTACAGTAGTATCACATTCCCAGGAGGTACATAAGCTCATGGCAACTTTTCTTTAAGAGTATGAAATCCTAGGCAACATTGCCAATGCTAATGTAAAGTTGTGATAACATTGAAAAAACAATTGTACATATTTGTAAATAAGGTTTCGGCAAGGTTCCTTTCGCAAATGCTTATGGTGAAATGTTATAGTTAATGGTACATGTGCAAAACTTCTTTGACTGGATTCATAAATGCTGTCGTAATACTGCAAAGGCATTGAAAAAGCAAGATTGTATCTGAAAGGTCCTTTAATCAGACACAGGCAAAAGACAGATAGATCAAAGAATTTGGAAAAGAAGCAAAGAACACCAGATGTGTGTCGCTGTTTTAGTGTGGACTTCAATTTGAAACAGATTTCAGATTCAACAAAGAAGTATTGACATAATTTCATTTCATTATTATCACAAAATATAGACTAAAGTTGGTTGCAGCTTGTGAAATGATGACATTTTGTTGCCACACTCAGGCTATAATGAAGAGGATACTATATTAATTTTAGAGAGAAAAACACGAAGTACACATAAAAAGACTATTGCACATAATTCCACATTTAGGCGTCAATTCCAGTGGCAAGTACACATTGGAATTTTTTTTGCTAAATTCTTTACATAGTTTTTCTATCTTAAGGTTTGAGAGTGTTATTCCAATGTTTTTACGAGGGATTTGCATATTAATAATCACTATTCATGAAATATTTTAAATCTTTTCTGGCAAGAGTGAAAGAGGTTGTAGAATTTTTTCTCTATATAGGTGCAGCACCTTTTACTCTTGTCCATTTGAACGATTCCTATCAATAAGCATTTCAGAAAATGTTCTTCCCCTTTTCTGACTTAAAGAATAATGTAGAAAATGCAGATACTACTACAGAAAGATAATGTTTTCTCTGCTCTTCAGCACCACCTAATCTCTTTCACTGAAATGCTCTCCTCCTCTACTGCATCTCCTGGATTACCAATCAAACAAAAAGAGAAATACTAGAAAGAGTTCATGCAAAAGCCATACCAAATTTTACATGGTGCAAAAACATAGGCACTATACATAAAAATGGTACAAGTAAGATAATTTTTTTGCATTTGAACTAAATTTCCAAGATAAATTCTTAGTGTTACAAAAAATTCAGGTTTAAGTGTATGATGTAACATAGGAAAAGATATGATCGATATAAGCTTGAAGAAATGCTACTTTCACCAATCTCTCAACTGTTGATGATACACCTAGATTCATATGAAAGGGGTAAAACTCCATCCCACAAACTATGCTAATGTGTAGCCAGAGAAATTAATGTTAAATATGAACCGTCATTGAAAATAAGGTACAATTAACTCATTCTCGATATTGGTCATCTGGGGTTCAGAGAATTTGCACCATCATGAAACCATGAGATAATACCCAGCAGCATTTTTTCAAGGTAGACAGTGCAAAGGATCATTCGGTCATAGTGTGACGGCACCCATGCTTAGGGTCTCTACAGTTATAACATAAAATCAATTATGATAATATGGGACACCACATAGGATAAAAAAATCACAACCTAGAAGAGTTTTCCTTTCCACTGGTATTTATTATTCTAAATTTTTATTTTTTTCTAAAGTTTCTCTCTCTCTCACTTCAAATATGAATATCCCTTCATGTATTTAGGTGAGAAACCTTAAAATTCACAAAATCTCTTACCTTTACTAGATTGTCCATCATACGGAAGGTAGCACGCCCATTTTCATCAGCAACAATATTTCCAAGATCACCAACATGCTGAAAATGAATTCACTGCATTAAAATTATTTGACACTCCTAACATCAGTATATGCATGTATGGCCAATATCTGATAGAAATGAACATTGCTCCAATAAGTTTCAAAAATTCCTAAGAAAAGAGTCCTCATTTCCAACGGTGTGTCAACGCTTTTTTGTCCACAACCTGATATTTCAAATAAAACCATCACCAATTAGTCTTTTCAATAAGTTACACTAGCAGAGCAGGAAGATCGGTAACATCAGAGAAACAAAATATGATGACATTCCAGGGAAGTTCAAAATATAAGAAATTAATTTCTGTCAGTTTTCAGAGCAAATAAAGAAAATAGCTGCAGTGTCTCAAGGGACATAAGCTGCATTTGGCCATCAGTTGTTCTTTTCTTTCCACAATATACATTCCTTAACTCTTTAATGCATCCCCTCAGCATATCACTTCATTTAATCAAGCCATTACTTCCTTACACTACAAACCAAGACTAAATATAGATTAGCAGAGAAAGCTATTTCCGTACCAGAGGTAAGAAAACTATAATTCCACCCAGTCCAAATATATGATTTTTAAAATGACTTATTCGAGACACAATACCAATAACGTTCAAATTTATCATCTATTGGGACCGAATATTGTATGGCAATTAGGTCACACTAAAAAATTGATTTTGTGACTGATTTCACTTAAAAACGAGCTACTCCCTACTTTTTTATGCCATAAATGCTTAAAACTTATGACAGACTGAGGCAGCACTCCTTAACATCCGGTCATCTAGATACCCCAGATGGGTTTCTATCCATTTGTGACATTGTAAGTACAAATGAGTTCTTATGAGCCACTATGTAAGGTTGAAAATTTTACTCTAAAAGAAATATTTACTCTAAGAAATCAAACGCTTTTGGCATAGTATTCATGTATATTATAATATTTTTATACACAAGTTTCGCCTCCTTAAGGTGACTGAGTTTTTATTGTCATTCAGTCTTTTATCAAAACTAACTGAAATAATCAAAACATAATTAAAAGATTGGCAATTATTTAATGTTTCTTTTGGTGCCTTTAACTTTAACCCTGGGATAAGAACCTTTTTTGCCTCACCCATGGCAGAGCTCTGTATATGAATTATTTTAAATAATAAATACACAAAGAAGTTGGTGAAAGTTAGTACAAGGCCAATGGGACAATTTTTAGACATCGTCCAGTTAGCAATTTCTTGAGATTACAATTTGAAAAAAAAACTTGATAAATTAGAATAAAGAGAATTAATGGTAGCGAGGAGATGGAAATCATGTTTTCATCCTACCAAAACACAATAGGCACACTTAGGTTGATTGGGTAGGCTGCATGGTAGTTCATATGCAGACTATCAATCATTAATAACATTTTCCAAAATTAGCCATTTCCTAAAAGCACCATATTGATGTTCTTCAATAAAAGGTTATTTATAAGACATCATATAGCTAATGCAGGTAAAATCAGCTGCACAATTGTAAAGAATGTTCCCTCCACTTTGGTAGGATTCTATGTATGTGTAGAATGTGAGTATACAATGATTATTAGACACTTCTCAATTTGAAAGATTAAACATATCAGAATAAGGGTAAATGAACACCATATGTGACGACTAAAAAGGTACAGCTAATAATTTCCAAATGGTAAGTTTGACATATACAAGGACTCAATTATTAATTACAAAGTAAGCTTGTGGAATATGAAAGGTGTCTCTTACAGATGGAAACTATTATTGATTCTTAAGAAAACCAAAATTCTTAGTTATATTATGTACTGAATAAAACAAACCACATACATTGCCACCTACTCTGGGAATATTGATGAAATATTAATACCAAAGTATTAATAATTTAAATAAATAATAATAATGGATAAAAATGCCGTTAATAAATAAAAACTACAGCAATACTTGTATTCAAATAAAAACCTTCTACCAGCCTTAAACTTAAAAAAAAGGCACTGAAATTACTAATGAACAACAGGACTTAAAAAGTAAATGTATATGCTTATTTTGTAAGATTGATAAAGAAGAGCCATTCCACTTACTCTACTACTTCCATCATTGTCAGGACCTCCATGTCTAGAATTCAATGGATTATAATGGCCACCAATACTGTAAATATAAGGATGTAATTAGCTGTAGACTGAGATAAATAAAATTTTTTATTGAAAACATTCATACAGCTTCATTTTTTATTGAATTGAAAAATGATCAAATGCATTAAGTTTTACCAAACTTGAACTTGGAGACCAAGGAAAGAAGGATAGTTCTTACTTAGAGGATAGGAGAGAGAGGTGGTTTTAAATCTGGGGCATACATTCCCTCTGGGGTTGTTCTTCCCTTAGGGGTTTCAGTGGTTTAACCCTTTCGCTACGAACGTCGGATATATACGACAGTAGGTTTCCTGACCTGGGAGACGAATATCCGACGAAAACGAACGAACGTTGTATATATCCGTTGCTATGCTTTCCCCCTTTCTGGCGTTCACAGGTACTCCGCTTCTTCGTTTCGGAACCCAACGTAGCGGGGGTCAGGCCTTTCCCTCGGAATCCGGGTCAGGTTCCTGGACCCTTCATTGTAATAGCACCCTGTTTGCGGCTTGAGAGCATGGTCATACGATTGTTTATTCAGTACTTTTGCTAAATAAATATTTGTTGCTTTCTCAAAAAATATTAAATCAGTATTGAACTCCTTATCTTTCCATGAGCGTTTATAAATTTTAAACAAAATTCTACCATCAATATTAACTAACATCTTGATTTCAAGATAAATAGCATACCAATGTTTGATGATGCATAACCAGAATATTTTGTAACATCATTTCTTCTAGTATACTTTGAACTTCGCTCAAATATTCTTTTCATTGATTTTGTACTAACTTTATTTTCCAGTGATTCGGATGTTAATTGACTAGCAACCTCTGAAATAGTAGTCCCTGTTGTCACAACATCATCATCGGAATCAAGATACAGGTCTCCATCATCATTATCACTTCGAGTCAATAATTCCAATATATGTTCATCTGTACTGAATGACCTCTTCGCCATATTTTAGCCATGGAAAACTGTGAATTCAGTATCTGAATCAGAGGTGTCCGAATTTCTCACGGCAGAGGAGAGCAACTAAAGACTGAGACAGAACTGAAGAGAAACTTTTTTTCTTAAAGCATTTTGGAGGTATCAACGAGAATGAGAATAAGTTATTCCGTGAAAGACATAATTATACCGATGGATGCAATGCCAGAGAAGCTCCACAGGAGTATTGTATATCCGTGGTGGAGCAAACTTTCCAAACGATACCATGGAGGTCATAGCTGTGGTAGATAATGTACTTTTCTGAGAAAGAAATTTTAATCTCAGCTAATGCATTTCAAGGAAATATATAATTAATGTGGTTTTTCGAGGGCATACTTGGAATCAAAAGAGGGTATTTGAGGAGCACATATGTTTGCATTGGAATGGGTTTATGCATTAAATCCGTTAATTTTGATGGAAGAGTTTCGTTTAAAATTTGTAAATGCACTGTAATAAACGAGGAATTCATTTCAAAGTCAACAGTTTGAGAGCAAGCAACAAATAAAAATGTAATAAAACCAATAAATAAACAAGTTGTTGACCGCGAACCCATGCCCCTGGGCAGGTTATAAACCAGCGAAGGGTTGAGCTTAACTGTCCCCGGAGTTCGAGATAATGGCAAGGTCCCCACTGGGAGGGGCTGAAAAAGATTGGAGCTGAGCGGAGAGTGTACCTGCGAGAACCCTCTCCATGGATGGTATAAAAAAATGGTCCATACAGAGAGGAAGAAAGTCTCTCTTGGTGTTCAGTTCAATAGACATGCATGGGAGAGAAATCCGCAGTCTCAAAAGGGTTAAGGGGACATAAAAAATTATATTTTAGTGAAGAAGTGGTATCACACTAAAATAAATTCAACTATTTGGGGAAAAATCTGATGAAATGGGCAGTCAAGGGGGATGCAGGTCAAAAGGCACTGTCTGAAGGCAAAAGTGTCGTGACTGTTACGCCTTTTTTCCCATAACTCAAAAAGTTTTAAGGGCACCCCTTATACTTCCTGAAATAAATATCTGAATTCATGTCCATAAATCTAATAATTTTCACCAGGGTCGATGGTTCACTTGATAATCAAAGGTATGGAAAAGGATGAATGATTTAAAGCTGCAATACCTTCAATTTTTTAAAGTAAACATTTTTTAAGTACATACTGTGCACTAGGGCCGCTATTCTGAATGAAATGGTGTTTACACTATCTGCCAGAAATAGCATTTGTTACACCTATATTTCAAAGAACAACATGCATTTCTTCGAAACAAAAGTGTAATGAAAGGTATTTCTGGCAGATAGCATTAACACTATTTCATTCGGAATATCAGCCTATGTCAAGAATACCTTCCAAGTAAATAAGTGAATAGCCAAGTGATAAAAAATTATACTCATTTAAAAAAGCAGATATGATATTGCTTGATGGTATATGTGGCAGGAAAGGGGTTCCAGGATTATAGGTAATTTGAACAGGCAATCAACAACCGAGGTAATTTGCACCATTAGGGATGGTTTCTGAAGGAAGGAGTACGGGGAATGAAGATAGAGTGGCACGAGACCCAACATCTGCATTACTCTACTTTAAACATAAGTCACCAAGGAGACCACAGTTTAATGTGCCACCCAACATATGGAGTACTGTGCTTGAAGTACTCTCCACATGACACCCAATTATGGATCAGGAATTCACAGAAATCCTGATCCATGGATTCTTATCACTGCAGAGATTTTAACCCTAACAATCAGGATTGGAAGCCAGAACTCTAGCTGCCACACCAACCAGATCCACCGAGAGTTCTATTTTGATAAAATAACCAAATCTGACTTGGATGGGCTGACATTCAACTGCTGCACCAATCAATGATGATGAAACTAAGGAACGCTGTAGACCATGGAACAGTAATTGCCCTTCCACAATTTTAAAATGTCAACGATCATTGGCATACAGAAGAATGTAGCATCCATAAGTAGAGATATGATCAACTAGGTCATACACGCACAGTGGAAACAATAGGGAGCTGAGCACACAGCCCAGTGGTAGGCTGGAGGAGACAGGTATGTTAGAGGATGATACATCAATTAGCATGCACTGATAATGAGAGCCAGGAAAGTTCATGATGATAGACAGTATGGTTCCATCAATATACTACAACTGACTGAGTATGTGAACTATTAGGTGTCGATCAACTGAGTAAAAGGCCTTCGAAAAGTTGAAGATGCAAAACAGCCAAGAGTTGAAAGACATGTCCCTCCAGGGAGAAAACTGTACTGGTAATGTGACATATAATGAAGACTATTGTGCAAATTAAGATTGTGAATTATTCATTTAACATTTTTTGGCAAAATTGAAATTGGATTAAAATTTTCAGTAACTTGTATGTGCTTTCAAAGCCAGAATTAGTGTTTTTCATTGAGAGGGAAAGGGGCCAGCCTGAAAAAAATTGTTGCAAAGTTTAGCAATGGAGGATACAAGGATAGAGGCTGAGTGGCAGAGATGGGCTGAGCTAATATTGTTGGAGCCAGTAGACTTAGTGAGGGTTGAGGAGGTCAGAAAATACATGGCTTCACCTGGTGCTAGTGGAATGATGTGACAGTAGGCCAGCAGAAGTTGAGGCGGAGGGATAGATAGAAGAGGAGAAATGAGAGTTAAAGGAGAAATTGGTGACAACGTGAATAATACCCTCTGAAGAGACAGGAATTTTAGAGTCAAGAGCAAGTACTTATACGATTTAGTTTTCAAAATGTAATTACTACACCAAGCAATAATATTAACTAGCTGACTTGGTAGTGGTAGGTACGTAATAAAATCACGTTTAAAAAAATAATTTAAAACCATTGGTACAACATTAAAATTTGGGACTTGAGAAGTATAATTCAAGCTCAAACCTGTGGCATCCTTGAGAAATATCTCCACATTCATGGATGTGAAGGCCATGAGGACCCGGACTCAAGCCATCAAGAACTCCTTCAATGATACACTCCTTCTCAGTTGCTTGAATAAATCGAACAACACCACACACTGGGCTGTCACTCCAGCCGAAACCAATATTTTTGGGGTCCGTACTACCTACTACAGCCACAGCAGCACCCAGGTGTCCGCCTAAAATTTCAATTGGTTGTCACACTATTGCATTCGAGCATTAAACCCATATATTGACCATTAAAAAACATACCGTTTGCATTGCTACCGATTCCTTTAAGTACCACTTTCTTCCCAGTGTCTTCAATGAGCCTCAATATATCTCCAGACTTCAACGTAGTTTCCACAATTACCGTCTCTTTCTCAAGAGAGACGTCCACTTTTGAAATTTCTTTGACGTCAGATAAACTTCTTTTAACGTTATCAACACAATTTTGACAATGCATTTGAACAACGAATTCCATCTATTAAATAAATACAAAATATAAAAGAGCAGCTAATAACAGTAGTACTCTAGGAGAATAACCATGAAAATTCACAGTTCACTGCATTTCTTGCCGTTGAAATCCTGTAATACTTCCACTTTTATTCGAGCAAGTTAAGGGCATCAGAGACACTAATAGAAACAACACACTAATTCTATGCATAATTATATCATAATTAACAATATATCTGACGCAGAGCGCGTGTTAGGACTGTGTAAAAATACAAGTATTATTCACCGTTGTGGTGATGCCTGGAACATCAGCTGGCGATTTCGAACCAATTCCATCCATTGCGTGAACTTTTGGTAGTAATAACGAACGAAACGCTTGAATCATTGAGGGGAAATGAGATACTGCTCCAATGAAATACCGTAAAGCTATCCCTTGCGTAATGTTTTTTTAAAGAATAATCGACCACCTTGCAAATGATATTCAAGATAAGTGCGCAGAACCAATGCAAGACCGGTCAAATAAAAGCGAAATTCATCTGGATGACAAATCAAAAACGACAAGCCCATAGCGGGCTGTACGGTTCTCATTTGAGAATGATGAACTTGCCGCTATTCACTTCACACTATGTTTAGATAATATATTGCTCAAATTAGGCCTAATTATCAGTATTTAGTCATTAAATAGAAATAAATTCTGTTTTTATGCTTCACCGTTGTCAACGTTTGGCTTTTTTCTACGGCTTTTGCCTTCCAATTGGGATCATTGTTTGATTGTTAGAACTTAGAAACTACTTAGAAACGTAGAGATTTATTTACCTAAGGATGATTTCTAATTGGAAACCGCTAAATCTAAAAACCCATTTATGATACTTTTAGTTCAAAAATCAAGTTTATGCTCACAATATGACATATGTCATCTCGGGAATCATAACCTGTTTTTACCATTTTGAGTCATAGCAGATAAAAACTAGATGTGCAGAAGATGCTTGTTTATGAAACAGGTCCTAAAATAATAAAGTAGAGCATCAAAGAATCAAGTTCAACGGTACGATTTATGTCATTTCTTATGAACAGTAGCGAATATAATATTTCGGATGGAATGAAATTTTTGATAAAACGCAAAAAATTCATTTATCACTTGCCTATAACGTTAAAAAAATTCTGAAATACATACTAAGTTATAGTTCCGAAATTACTCTTGCTATCTAAATCAGTTGATTATAATGCGCCCGAATAACGAAAGTTTAAAATTATTAGAATTCAAAATGTTTATCCTCTTTCGATGTGTACCATTAAAGTTATTTATGCTAAAGGAATACGAATTATCCTCATTTAAATAATGTTCGATTTCTCTTTCTAAGTCAGCTAGTTCTCCATAATATCCCGTTTACATTACTAGCTATCGAATGCTTGTTTGAGTTTCGCTGTGGATATGTATCCACTGCGAGTATACTTTAATTGATTGATGGAGTTAGCAGCGACACTAGGCACCAGGGTATTCGGAAAAGGTGGGTGCATGTGGGTGGCTGCTAAGATAGGAAAATAAGGAGGACAGTTCTGTAGGAGGCCAAGATTCAGTTCTGGGTGTAGGGCGGATGACGTCACAAAATGGTATTGCTGCCGGTAATGCAACGTATTTCCACATGAAGTGTAGCTGGTTAACAAATTATTCGGAAACAATTGTTTTAATCAATTTCCTTCATGGAAGACAGTGAATTTGTACGATTACACCATTCCTGTTGAAATAAATTTGGGCAAGAAAAAGGCTGTCATGTAGCGACTTAAGACAATTGAGGTGCCTTGTATTGCCGTGCCGTGAGGTGTTTTGTATTCAGTGACTCAAAAATTTCATAACTTTTCAAAGGTAACTATTAACGCTTGCGATTGACGCAAGCACATTTTGGTTATTTAATGTTTGTTGGAAACACCTGATATCGGGTACATGGCATAGGTAAGTATGGGAAGTGAATTTCATGCCTCTTACCCAATGGGGTAGGAATTGTACCTCCTACCCTTCGATCAACTACGGTCTTCTACTTAATTTTGGCCACACTGAAAAATCTATATCCCAAGTGGCTCGATCTCAATTTTAAACTGGGGGCTGATGGTGTGCGGCCGAACGCTTTACACCCCTCTGCGGTTTCACATCACCCGTTCATCTCATATTAAGAAAATTTTGAAGACATGTCCTCGATCGGATATTAATTTTTATTCAAGCATATTCATGAAGAAGTCTCACGTAACGTGCAAATGAATTTTTGGAAATTCTCTGAAAACAGCTCATTCAACTAATACGCGAGATGTGGCGTGGTTGGGATCTTCTCACATTGCCTTCCGTAGCGGGGGTCGGGGTCTGAGGGCAACTTACGCCAGATTTTATTCACTCGTGAGATTGTATTTGAAACACTTTTTCTCACAGCTGTCGGACCAAAAAGTTGTAATTTTTAGTGCTGCATAGAGCGTCATTTCCCTTAAGAGAAGGATAGTTAAAGTAAAAGTACGAATTCAGTTGAAGGTGGTTCTGGCCTCAGGGTCACTAATTCCAGATTAAAAAAAAACTTCAATATAGCATCTCCGAAGTGCGTTTAAGAACTGAGATTAAAATAAATAGGATTTACAAGTTGGTTTTATTGTAATTCAGCCTTGAAATTGGAAATTTTAACATGGGCTCCCTCGAAGCTTGAAGCTGATAAACGTCAATTTAATCGTGAAAGCATACTCAAGCCTTTTATTAATATTATTCACATGAAGCGAATATTCCAGTGAACTTGAATACAAAGAAAAGACAGACATTTTGCCACCTATTTTTTTTTAGTTTTTCTTTTTTGCGAATTACTGCCGTGATTGAAGTTAAAATACGATAGTTTCGTTTAACGGCGCAGACGTCGGCTCCTTTGGCTGGATAATTTCGGGCATTAAAAATATATTCGGGGAAAAATCAGTATACATTAAGTCCTCGGTATGCGTCTTTTCGATTTATGACTGATTCAATGTTACGTCCATGCTGACAAGGATCGTCGGAAAGTTTTTCCCTGTTTAATTCTAATAAAATAGACAGTATGTGCAATGCTTGCGTTTTTTGATAACTTAGACGTAATCACCCTATCTGAAATAGCTATTTTTCCTGGATAAAGGCAAAAAACGATTTTTGAAACTAACGCCTTGATTTATCGCGGAATTATAAGGGTCACGAATAACTGGATACGTTTTACGTTGTTTCGACTAACGCCGCTCTTCTTCAACACGCATTTCCGACGTAAATCGAGGACATACTGTATTTGGAACCTAAATTTTGATTTTCAATACGTAACCCGCTAAATCGTCGAAAGTACGATTATTTCTAATGAATAAATAAAAATGTGTAACTTACTAGTAGTATTAGTCTTGACTCACATAGTCAAGGCAGAACTACCTTAAGGTAGTTTGAGAGAAATATCATTTCACCTAGAAATTAATGAAGTTGGTCTCGCTTAAAAAAAAACTCCTCACCCTTTCGAAGATATCTAAATACCAGCCCCTTACCCCAATACTTTCCTAGGTATTTAACGAAAAATATCAGACCTTTTACAAGGAATATGGTAGGTGTATGCACTACAGAGAGATTTTATTTAAAAAGTAAGGAATTTCTAACACCTAAATCTCGTCAAAAGTAACTGTGTAGTAAATTTTTTCCTAAATTTTTTAAAATAAGTTATATTGTCACCGCCATAATTTTTTCTGGAGCACAAGAAACCTCACATTGTAAAAGAGTTTCAAACGTACCGCGCAAAAAAATGAATCAAGTCAAAGACTTACGTGGTTATTTTTCTTTAATTTAGTCATGTTAAAGTATATTATTTCGCTATTTATAATGCAATATTTTATTCATGCTTCCTACAGCTGCAGAAATTAAAACGTACAATTCGAATATTGTCTCCATTATGATTAGGGTTCTATCTCACTCAAACTACCTAAGTACTGCGAACTAAGTAAAACTAACAAGGTTGTTTCTGGGTCCACCGATAGGAAACGCCTTGACCAATAACATATATACTAGCGTGCGGTCGGGAGATTTGGGTGCTTAATTCCATCTGAAAAGAGCCATTAATTTCAATCTTATAATTTACACTATGAGCACAAAAACATCTAGCAATATTACTTTCTGTATTCTCAGCATTCGCAGGCTGCACATCATTTACATACTATGGAACTACTGTTGTAGGAAAAAGCTCGTGAAAGCTTCTGGTTTGTTTTAAAAGCCGTCACCAAGACCAGATTCTGTGACTGCCAGCAAGAAAAGAGCGTAATTCTCGGCCGCCGAATATTTCATGTCGCCTAAGGGAAAACGTTGATTCCATCGCCGCACCATTGATATATTATGCTCGGCATTTCCGTGGGCCGACCACTTTTGGAGGGGACGGGTACATTTCACGAAATCTCACGTTGTCTTACTTAGATGGGAAATGAGCGGAGGGCCAAGGAGCCAAAAAAAACGTCTAACGTAGTACTTGAATGGCTCAAAATTGTACTAATTGTCATGGAGTTATATTGCCATATGCTACAGTCGTAAAATGAAATTCTCAACCAGAATCCATCCTTTCCATGAAATGAGCAATTAAGTCATACCACGCAATTTATTTCCGAAAATTGGATATAGAAGTACATGGTTGTACATGCGAGAATAAGTGAAAATTGGAGAAAATAGTATGTAACTATCTACGGTAGATGTATTTTATGGAAAAATATAAAAAGAAAACTCTCCCGGGAAACTGAGTAGTAATAAAATATAGGAAATTTCAGCTATCGGCGAGTCACTACAATAATTGAAGTCAAAATACGCTAATATATAGGCAAAGGGGCTGGAGTTGCATCCTTTAGAGAAAGAAAAGGGTTTACGAATAGTGTATTGGTCAACTAATCTGAATATTTGTACCACGATTTTCTTGAATAACTTTGGCATTTCATCAGTGAGTATACAGTTTTCTAAACAGTATCAAGGCAATTAGGACTACTTTCGGCCTCCTTAAACTTCCTCAATGGTCTGGTTACATTTCATCGCGGGTAGGTAGGATTAGGTACCGTGGTGCTTAAAGAAATATTTCGAGAAGATCAGCAAGATACGTGAAAGGCCGTTATGATTGTTAGCGTTGCTAACTTCTTGCAACAACTTGGATAGGAATCACTTTTAGACCGTCGACTGAAAATTAGACTCAATCCTTTGGAAAACATAATGTCTGCGTTTAGCCTTTGAAGTAGGTTAGATGACAGGTAGTGTAGCGGATTAATTCATATGCCCCCTAATGGATGTTCCTAAATCTGCTGAGTAGTGCTAACACTATGTTTTGAATGTTCCCTGCATGACTCTTGCGTCACGTAGTTACATTATAAATAACTTTTGTACTTTCTGTAGCATTTGTAGCATACCCATAGTGTGGTGCATGTTGATGAAAGTAAATTTCCTCACTGTAGTCCATGTTGGTGATAAATCACCCCCAGGCAAACGCCCTTGTGGTGGCTTTCAGGGGAGTGAGTAGATGTGGGTGGTCATGCAGCAGCAAGCTTGGATCTATTCTTCTATATTGTTTTTCAGTGAATAGTAATAGTAAAATATTTGAAATATGTAGCATTCAATGTTTAGTCTCTTAAAAATGACTATTTCCCCCATAAAATTCTAATAATACGAGTAAAATAACAAGGTTTTCACTCGTGATATGCGTAAGGTTCCCCGAAATGTTCTTCTGCACAACCTGATATTCGTCACACTCCAGAAAATTAACGAAGGCAGGTTATAAGGACGGATGAGAACTCATTCTTCCTTCACGTGATCCTTGGCCGCAAAGAAGCGGAAAAAACACAGGGATTAAAATGAAGTATTATTACATTTCCAAGTAATGTTTTTCACTCTCGTAGCCCTTAACATCAACATAACCTTAGCATTGCTTAACGTTGCCACACGCTGGCAACGGTAAAGGTTGACTGGTTACGACGTTGACGTAGGAGTAGGTCCATAATGAAAGTCTAAGGAACTTTCAATGTTTGCCTATATTGTCAGCATTGATATTTTAGACGCGATTAATTCCCAGCAATTTAAAATTTCACAGAGAAACTTAGGGATCGTATCGGTTTCGTGTCCCGTCGGTTTGAGAAATGAGGTCTTTATTATCAGCAATAAAATAAACATGCGCACCGGTAGTTTTTTTTACCATTAATGGTGCCAATCCCTTGTTATCGCTAACTTTAATATATTTTCTAAACAAAAGTAAGGACATTCATTGTTGTCCAGAGACCACTTACGGTATTTCTCCGATTTATTTTACTCGATAAGAGATCATAGAAGAAAGTTCCACTCTTTCCCATTAGAGCTCCATGCCTTTATCCTGATTGAACGATGCATCAGGCTATAATACGATCCATCTTATGTTTAGAACCGCACGATTAAAATTGTGCAATGTTTGAGTGTACGCTGTGCAGGATCATCTATCGATGAAAACCTTATATTAAACCTTACGTAAGTCCAAAATTAATTCGAAAAGCTCTTAAATAATACAGAAAGATACTCCGTTGGCTGATACGGAGTTGAATTCACGATATAAGTGTAGAAATCAGCCAGCGAGATCTTTCCTGCGCGTGGGCAATCGCCCTCGTAGTTAGTAGCTTTCAAGTCGGAGGAGAGCACTCATGAACATCAGCGCGTTCCATGAAAATAACCTTTTTTGTAATCCTTCCGGCAGCAACAACAAGAAGA
Organism: Ceriagrion tenellum; assembly: GCA_963169105.1. NCBI lineage: Eukaryota > Metazoa > Arthropoda > Insecta > Odonata > Coenagrionidae > Ceriagrion > Ceriagrion tenellum. The sequence continues at coordinate 54,867,724 of OY720636.1, read as the reverse complement.
GTAAATACTGGGGTATCTCGTGAGGTTTATCCGCTGCGAGCAGATAAACTTCCTGCTTCCGCTACGGGGACAGGAAAATCCGAGTGCCTAGCCGCTCCTCGCTCGCTTCACACGAACGAGGGGAAAATAACATAAGCGCAGACAAGCATCCTTTTTCAAGTAAAAAAAAGATATGCACGACTGCTTCTACAATAAACTCAGACCTCATATCTAGCTACTCGATGAAAAGAAGCAGGCTCGCATAAATTTATTAAATCCTAATCATATTACATCTACATCCACATACTACCCCGCGAGCCGGCGCACGGGAGTGAGGCAGGGGGTGTTAAGAAACCAGCCGTGTAAAGATGCAAGGGATAAAGTTTTGGGATTCGCAGTGGTGACGAGTATAATGGGAGTGTATTTAGTGGAGCTCAGTTTTAGTTGCGGTCGATTATTGTGCACGGAAAGAACGAGTTTTAGTACCCATCTGTTCGGCAATGTATCTCTATTATTTCATCGCTTCTGTCAGACCTAGAGATGTCGTGAGGCGTCATGATAATAATCTCAGTGTCGCTCTGAAACACACCAGTTCTGAATTTTTCAAGCGATATTAAAGCAGTTGCTTTAGTGTGGTCGGTCCCAACTTGTCAATATAGAACTGCAGAGCCCACACCTTTTTGGACAGTCTACATCTACGTACTACAATACGAGCCGCCGCAGAGCCATGTGGCAGGGGGTGCTAGAACACCAGCCTTGAAAAGAAGGGATTGGGGAAAGCGATGGGGGAGAGGACAGAGGTGATTTATGCGTTTACGAGTTGTCACGTGTTAGTGCCTAGTCTTTTCGTTCTCATCATGAATGGCGCGTGGAAAGTAGGAATTTTTGCGCCAGACAAGAGGACGAAGTATATCTCTCATCATGTAAGTTCTTCCAGTTCTAGGGATTTGGTGCGGGGTCAAAATAATACCATGCGTGTTGTAATGTAACATCTACCTCATCAACATCTACGAATTACCGTGCAAGCCACCACTAGGGTGTGTGGCACAGGATGATTCCACACCAGGCAGGAAGCCCTTATCACAGCTGACATCCAAACCGCGCACGTTCCCCCGGAATGACAGGCACGGGCCAAAAGCATTCAGGATAACAGTGAGCGGTCAGACCAGAAGCTAGGGGAGTGCTACGTACAAAAACATACTACTATGCAGTACACCACTTAAGATGCGACTACTGGTTATAATTACAGAGACAGATAAATAGTTTACTTCTGACAGAATATAAGGTGTGCCGTGTGGATTTATGCCTGAGAGAGGATGTAGTGACCAGCTTTTCACACTTCAGCAAGTGATAGAAAAATGTATGGGTATCCGAAAGAAAGTGTATTGTGCATTTGTTGATTTAGAGAAGGCCTATGATAGGGTAAATAGAAAGAAGTTGTGGAAGGTTTTGAAGGACTATGGAGTGAATGGGCAGCTATTGAATGTCATGATGGCGATGTATGATAATAATAAATTCAAGTGTGAGAGTTAACGGGGTTCTGAGTAATTTGTTTCCAATAAAACAGGGCGTAAAGTAAGGATGCGTAATTTTACCATGGCTGTTTAATGTATTTATGGATAAATGTGTTAGAGATGCATGTATTGAAAACGACGGTGTTCTGATTGGAAATGTAAACGAGCGAGTTCTTCTATATGCGGATGATGCTGTTTTGATCTCAGACAGTCAACAGGGATTACAGAAGCTCCTAGATAAGTTTTGTGAATCAACAGGGAGAATGGAATTGAGGGTAAAAGCGTGCAAGACTAAAGTAGTAGTTTTTGATTAGGAGAATGGGAAGAATAACTGTATGATGAGGGCGAATGGTGAAGTAATTGAACAAGTTGATGATTTTGTGTACTTAGGTAAGATGTTTACGAAAGATGGACGGATTGATGAGGAGATAAAGAGGCGTGCGAATGCGGGAAGGAAAGAGGTAGGTACCATGTGGAGCATATCAAGGAATGAGTGCCTGTCTAAGGAAGCGAAAATCGCCGTGTACAATAGTGTACATCTCCTCACTTCGATGTATGGTGGTGAAACATGGGCATGTCAGGATAACATGAGAGTAGACTAAATGCCGTGGGTATGAGTTATCTGGGGAGTATTTGCGGCAAAAGAAGGAAGGATAGGGTCAGGAATGAGTGGGTAATAAATTAATGTGGGTTAGATGCTCCAGTGATGGACATATATGAAAGGAGTGTACTTCGTTAGTTTGGCCTTATTGAGAGAATGGATGAGAGTAAATAACGAAACATATATAAGAGTGAAATTAATGGTATGAGAAGTAGAGATAGGCCGAGAAAGTTGTGGTTGAGGAAATTCTTAGGAGGTTACTAAGAGTCGTAAACTTAGGAGGATACTAGGAGTCTTAAAAACAGAAGAGCGTGTATGAAGCAATGTATGGGGGTAAATGAGGCAAAAGAGGTTTGCAAGAATAGGCGAGTATGGAGGAAATTATTGAAGCAGAGTTAGGTGTACAAATATGAATTTATGAGTGAATCTTAGTGACTCTACCTACCCCGGAAGGGAACGGCGTGATTGGTATGTATGTATGTAGATAAATAGTTCTACAAGGTACTACATCTTGCAAGAGCTATATCATGGTGGAAATTTTATGCAAGGTTAGTAACTAATAATGATGTCAGGATATTTAGCTCTACTAAAAAAACCTATTTTAGCCAGTCGGGGTCAAAGTATCCTAGGAGAGACCTATCGCAACTATTTTGGTCCCCTTACTGTACGTGCAAAAATGACATTTTCAATCTATCGGTTCTGCCGTCTATTTCCTTAATCTTATGCCAGTAATTGTTTCAACCATAATAGCTTGGCTCTAGCAAAATATGTGGAACGTCCGACAAAAAATAGTCAACATCACCTTTTGTAAAATATATAATTTATATTTTTCCCTTCGATCGGAATGTAACTCGCCTGATCTGAATTTGACAAGTTATCTAAGCCTAGTGTGTAGCTGCCGAGTCTCTAATGGTCAACCGAGTCCTTCCATCAGATAGTTAACATTTTCTAATCGCTCGTAGCAGTTTTTTAACGGAGTATGTGGCTTAACATTGGATTTCATTTACTTCGCAAAATAAGTCTTCCAGCGCGGCGTCACCAATTCTCACGGCGCATTCGAGATGTGGCCTAACTAGAACAAAGCAGCATAACTTTTTTACTTTTTAATTGGAGAGCCTTCCAACTATTCGCTTGAGAAATTCCAGTTTCTTTAATCTAGAGCCACAAATGTTTCGTATTTTTGACCCCATCAAGAATTCGTCAGCACTAATAAAACGACTGCTTAGTATTTTCTGCGCTAAAATTGATTATCTACCTCGGTTCTAGTTATTCACTGGCATTATCTGGGTGTATTTAAGGTGAAGACGCTAGCGATAAATTTCAAAGAGTTTTAAGGATAAATTCCAAAAAATAATTCGTCTTGATCGGAATTCGAACCCGGATCCTTCAATTTTCGGGCAATTGCTTCTCGAGTTAAAGTAGTTTGAGCCAGTTTGAGCGAGATAGTTCCCTAGTCATATGGGAGGCCATATTCAAATGGTATGTTTTAATTTCAGCAGCTGCAGGAAGCATGAATTTGATATTGCATTATTAACAGAGCAATAGTATACTTTAATTCGACAAAAATTCTTAGTAGTTAAACAAAAATATCCAAACAAGTCTTTAACTTGACTATTTTTTTTCGCGCGGTTCGTCTAAAATTCTTTCGCGGCCTAAGGTTTGTTTTCTATCCTGAAAAAATTACCGCGGTGACAATGTGATTTATTTTCAAAAATATTTCTAGAGAAAACGTACAAACTACCCTCTGTTAATTTTTTGACGAGATCTAGGCGTCAAAAATTCCTCATTTTTTAATTAAGGTCTCTCTGGAGTGCAAACACGTACCATTTCCCATGCAAAATGGGTGGTATTTTTCATCCAAAATTTCGGAAAGTAGTTCGGTAAGGGTCTAATAATTTGGTATCTTTGGAAGGGTGAGATATTTTTCTTTGAAGTGAGATCAAATTTATTGATTTCTAGGAAAATAATATTCCGCTCAAACTACCATAAGCTACCGAGGATTCCTCTTAATCTAAGGATATTTCCCTCTGAGTTCGAGACCTGGGATAGAAATATTATTTTTCTCCTGAGGAACTTTGCACTGTTGTGCACTTGCCGTTGACTCCGTGGCTAATCCCGGTATCCCCAAATTTCGAGAAGAACAAAGTAAAGGCACAGAATAAAGATATATGTATATGTTTTTTCCATACTCTGTGGCAAGGGAATAGTCTTAACGGAAGAGTCCAGCCACTTCCTTACTTTCTTCATACTTCAGTGTGGTGATTTAGTACCAGACGTATTACATCTGCAGAACTATTGCATCAAAGAAAAGAAAATATCTAACGTAGAATCTATTAAATACTTAGGCGTCACCATCACTGAAGACATGTCATGGGGGAAGCACATCAGGGAAATAAATAGTGTAGCAAACCGTAGATTAGGATTCGTAAAAAGGGTTATAGGCAAATGCAATGAGAGAGTACGAGAAAGAAGCTATTTTACACTTGTCAGGCCTCATTTACAATATGCCGCTAGTATTTGGGATCCGTACGAGGAAGGTATGATAAAAAAATTAGAGCGCGTGCAAAGGAGATCCGCTAGGTTTGTTAAAGGCCGTTATGATAAATGTGTAAGTGTTACGAGCTTAATAGAAGAACTAGGATGGGAATTACTATCAGAACGCAGGTTAAAATTTAGGTTAAACCTTTTAAGTAAATTCTAAACCGAGTTGTTCACAGATGACGTTAGATATATATTGAGAATCCCTGCGTATTATGCTAGGTTTGATCATCTGAACAAGATTAGAGAGATAGATTGTCGTACCGATAGATTTAAAATGTCATTTTTCCCGCGTATAATAAGAGAGAACAATAGGCAGCGTAGCAAAGGGATAGGTAGGTGAAATATAGTTAGAGTAGTCTGTAGTGCATGATGCATGTAATAACAACCAAAAATCCCTTCCTTATTATGTAGATACTAACCATCTAGGTGCATGTGTCCCTATTTTCTAGCATGTCTCATTTAAATATCCTAGTTGCATGTCAATAGTGCATGTTTGGTAATCTTCACCCCCTGCCACACACCCTCGTGGTGGCTCGCAAGGTATTACGTAGATGTAGACGTAGATGCAGAACGAAGGAAGTTAATTGAATATTTTCAGAACTGTTCGAAAATGTGATCACGTTCAGAGGGCCAATATGATCGATGACCATTCGTACGGTGCCCATTCCTCTCCGACGTCAACCATTCTTCCAACGAAAGTGAGAAAGTAACTGACGTCAGCCGCTAAGGTCACCTCCTGATTTCCTACCTTGTCCTTTTATTTTCCTCCACATCACCGCAACCCATCCTCATCCCTCCCTACTTTTTGGCCAAGGTGTATGTTTAGCGGTAGCGAAACAAGGTGATAGTTGCCAACGTAGGGCGTTCCGTCAATGAGGGGTAACCTCGCGTGGAATGGGTTGCAAAAGAGTGGAGGGGAGAGGATAGGACATGGCCAGCAACGCTTCCAAAGCACTTGCATTAGAACTTCTGAGGGTGGGGAAAGGTAGATAGCGTGTCAGTTTCCCCACTATGTCCGTGACGAAAAAAAGATCTGCATCAAAGTATACTGGAACTGTTCGCAACCCATCGAAGAAGTCGAACTATTTTTTGCCGGACGTTCAACATATTTTGCTAGAGCCAAATTATTATGGTAGAATCGACAACAGGCATGAGGTTAAGGAAAAAGACTGCAGAACCGATAGATTGAAAATGTTATTTTTTCCAAGTACACTAAATTACCTAAATAGTTGTGAAAGATCAGTTCTAGGATACTTTAAATAGATTTCTTAAGAACTGTATGATAAACATAGTAGTGTTTCTAAATTGCTGAGGAAATTAGAGTGGAAACCTCTATCCGATCGAAGGTAAAAATATAAATTAAATCTTTTACGGAAGTTTTTTGCCGGACGTTCAACATTTTTTTTATTTCAATATTTTACTAGAGCCAAACTATTATGATAGAAACGACAACACGCATAAGATTAAGGAAATAGACTGCAGAACCGATAGATTGAAAATGTCATTTTTTTCACGTACAATAAAGGACCAAAATAGTTGTGATAGATCGGTTCTAGGATACTTCGACCCTGATTAGGTTAAATATGTTTTTGCAGTTGTGCTAAATACCCTAACGTCATTATTAGTTACTAACCTCGCATGCAGTTTCCGGCATGATGTAGCTCTTACATGGTTTAGTACCTTGTAGAGCTATTTATCTGTTGCAGTAATTATAACCAATAGTCGTATCTTAAGTAGTGTACTGCATGGTAGCATGTACGTCCTTTCTGGTCTGACCCTTCACTTTTATCCCGACTGCTTTTGGCCAGCGCCTAGCATTTCGGGGAACGTGCGTTGTTCGGATTTCAGCTGGGATGAGGGCTTCATACCTGGTGTGGAATCAACCCGAGCCACACCCCCTAGTGGTGGCTTGTACGGCATTTCGTAGATGTGGATGAAGAAGTCCATCTTATACAGCGATTCCCAAACTTTTTCAGCCACGGAGTTATTTTCGAAACAAAAGCCTCTCGAGGAGCCCCAAGGAATATTTAAAGCTTATTTTTATCGTTTTTTTAGATATATTTCACACTCTATGTAAAGAGAAGTAGGAATGATATGGTACCTATATTAATAAAGAAAACTTTAGAAGCGGCAATTTAATTTTCGTGATATATGTCTCCTTCTTAACTGCCGTGGACGGAGCCTCACGGGCCTGTTTGGGAAACGCTGATCAAAGATATTAGATAAAGACCCGGGACAGGCTGAGCATATTAATGTTGGTAAACATGGTTCGCGAACTTGAGAACCTTGGTAGTCCAACGCCCACACGCTCCCGTGTGGAACTAGTTTGTAGGCAATGCACTCTTCCGTTGAAAAGGGTCTTCTGCTCAACTGTCACCATGCTTTGGTGCCTCTATACGAGGGTGTGTATAGAAATATAGCTATCCCACTTATGAGAAACGAATCATGGATACGGAAGGATATACCGATGATGGGCTGTATAAAAACACCGAGACGCACAAAAATCTATAATATTTAAATTATATGTTTATCGTATACTGTATCTAATCACTCTCTAAAACGTGTCTCAATATCTAAGGACCTAGGGGTTCTCACAGACTATAAATTAATTTTTTCTCCACGCATACAAGTCATAAAGTCTAGAGCAATGTCTCTCTTAGGCCCCCTCTATCGTTTTACCGATATTAATGACCCCCGAGCAAGGGCGAACCCAGGAACAAAACTAGTGGGGGGGGAGGGGCAAGCCATGGTCTTCCAGGTTGTAACATTTTAGCAAGGAAAAGGCGAATGAAACCAAAATTTTAAGAAAAATATGTGTACTTAAAGCAGTGCTTTATTAGTTATTACAATTATTTGCTTGAAAAAAAATTTTTATTCTAGTTACATGTCTTATACTTGCTTCTAGGGGGGGACAGCTGCCCCCCCTCCTGCCCCTCGCTGGGTACGTCCATGCCCCCGAGTACTTCGTACTTTCTTTTCCTTCATCATTCATCCAATGCTTACCGATTCCTGTCCCATCTGGTCTATCTCTCCTCGACCTTATCCCTCTTCCCTGGATATTGTCTACAATTTCTTTGCTAAATTAGTAAAGAGCAGATTACCACAGTTTGGTAACATGTCCACCAATTCTATTCTTGACTCCCTCTCCATCCTTAATAACCACATAGATTCACCGCAGAATTAAAATTTACTTAAAATATTCTAAATTTTACCATTGACTCTCCTGAATTGCTCTCCCTCATCAATTTCAAAGTTCCATCCCACCCCACCCGTTCTCACCCTTTACTCAGTATGTCCATTCCCAAACTTTCGATTACTAAACGCTCTCTTTTCTTCCATCTCTCCTTTCCATTGAACTCCCTTACTCCTCATATTGTTCCTTTTGCACGTTCATTTAAATCCTTTAGGAGGCTTTCTCTTTCGCAGCTCTCACCTAACTAGTTATTTCCCATATTTTTCATTTTTTTAATTGTAAAATTGCTTCTAGTCTCTTCTTGTTAAATTTGCTTGTATATGTCCTGAAATTTCTGCATAATTACCAGGCCACAATAACATGACACTTTTGCCGAATATAGTTTTCTTTCTTTAAAATAAAAATAAAACGTCGATAAAGGAGAAAAGAATTTACGATGTTTCCGCATGGTGATGACGAGACATTCCAATCAGAGGACACATTAAAACCAGGCAAGTGAGTTTTTTTAACAAGCCAAGCAAAATCAAATCCTTCTTTATGCCAAGATAATGTTTTTTAATGCCAAGATACATCACACAAAAGGTTCGAGAAGTGTTTTCTCCTATATCAGATACAAATATAGTCTGAAGGTGACAACTGGTTGAATGGGATCCATACTGTGTGTTTTTATACCCTACAACACTACGTAGTCAGAGAATATTGATTTTGTCACAGCAGAAATGAAACGCATTAAAAGGAGGCGTGGCAGGTATGGAAAAGTATTTATAGAAATGATCAGCATCACCTAACGAGTCAGTCTAGCTATTTCCGTCTGTCTGTCTGTCTCTTCGCACGATAACTGCCGTAAGCATTGAGATATCGAGCTGAAATTTGTGACATAAGCCACTAATAGTCCCCAGACGGCACAGTTTTCAAATGGGTTGGATCGGACCAAAACCACTTTTTTTTTTAATAAACAAAATTGAAAGTGGTGTAGAGTATTTAAGCTTCGGCAAGGCCGACGATAATTTCTTAACTAGTTTTAGTTAAGGTTTGTGGTTATGGTGGAAATCATTCGACCTTTACTCGACCCATGCCCTTGCATGACCTTGAGATGGTTAAAGAGCTGGTTAGCACGAGCTACTTAGGCCTCGGGTTTTTTGCGTTGGTCAAGATCCATCGTCCTCAATTACCTTTATATTTAAAAAAAATCGGCAAGTTCTCCATTACATTTTCCACGTTTTCAATTGGTTTTTGAATGAAGGGTGATGATGTACACACGTACCGGTAACGAGCTTTGTGTCCGCTCCAATGAAGGATTTGTGACGTAATAGACCCGCCACGGAAAGAAGTGCTACAGCACATTGATAAACTTAGCGTAAAAGAGATGAATTTGATCGATTTTGCATCGGAGGCGAAAATATTATTGCTCTTGATCCATGACAGATTTGAACTAAATGGAAAATTCAAGGAAGTTTCCATAAAATCTGGCAAAAAATCTGCAGATGCAACAATAGATTTCATAACTCTACCTGAAACGGGATGGGAAAAATTGAGAATGCTTTCTCTCTGAGGGTACGACTCTCAGCATCAAAATAATCTGCCATCGAAGTAATTCTAATCTTCTAATCTAATTCGTCAAATATTTTATCAATGCATTCATACTTGCTTTACAAGCGTATTTATCGCATATTCTAAATGTAAGCATAGAAAAATATGATAATTGACATCACATATCGACAAGTAAGCGGTTTTCTCGATATTTTGACCGATTCCACGAATTGTAAATGTACTTATAGTTCGTTTTGCGTCTTAATAAATTGTTCCGGAGCGATTCATTGTTTCTTAATTATCATAAGCGTCCGAAAATGATTAATTCCTGCAACTTTACCCGATCATGAAAATAACTAGTACCCATTAAACATCATTTCGCAATCGTAGTCTGGGCTGAGGTCCACGATATGCATAACGCCCTAAAATCCTTTCTTTATCCCACTCATGTTCTGCCTTGGCTTGCATGCGATCTCAGCAGAGTATGTCACTTGGTAACAGGTTAACCTTAAGCGGGGGTAACGGTCTAATTTCAAATTTCACGGCCAATATCAAGAAATGTCAAGTAAATATCACCGCATTTCTTTAGACCAACTCGCCAGTCGCGGTGGTGCAATTAATGGTAGGCAATCGACACCAATTGGCGAACAGCCAGCATATTGTACGGCATCCTCGAGAACGATTACTCACAAAGTCACTGACTTTCTTCTTCTTCTGGGTCTCTTAAGTCGACGCTGAAGCTTATTGATGTCTGCTTGGGAGCTAATTGCGATTATGGTTAACTGAGGAAAGATAAACCGAGAGTGGGCACTGGCTTTGAAAATGTTTTCATACAAATTTGACGCAACAGAAAGGGTTTTTTTTTCATTCCTCCAAAAAACACGAACTTAGTTATTTTTTCCAGTTAAGGGCTAGGGCGATTCAACCTCTAACAATATTGGCTCAGACTTTTAAGCTCTAAAGCGAAGAACGTCGGATGTATTTACCTATCACAAAAGCTAACAGGCGAAAAAAGAAAGCCCTCGCCTCGTAGTGAAAAGAAATACGCTCACATTCTCCGGGTGATGGAATTTGTGTACGATAAACTATTTGTACATACATACATGCAAAAACATGGAAAGTAAAGATTGTGATTAGTAAAAAATCTGATAAGTCCACATGCTCTTATTTGCGTTCTTTTTACAAAGGAGTTGGCTTTTAACCTATTGACTATGACTATGTTTGCGTGACTATCGATAGGATTAAAGTTAGAAAATATGGAGAAAACAGCTACCATTAATGTCGAATAGAGTGGTTTTCAATCTTTCAATAAAAATTTTCCGCCATCATACTGAGCATTTTTCATAGCCTTGGAAAATAAATATTAATGTGAACATTAATTATTATAATTTTCATGATCAAGGGGTAAATTTGGATTTACATGAAAGTACGAATATTCTTGCCTCCACTTTTGTCGAATTAGCTCCACTTTTGTTCAACTTCGCCCTTGAAAAAGCTTTGAATACAACAAAAGCCCTACCAAGAGGTGCAAGCATTGAAGGACCATACAATGTACTAGCATTTGCAGACGACGTAGCCCCAGTAGCTGATAATAAAAAAGACCTAAAAGAACTTGCTGAAGTCTTTTTAGAAGAAGCAGGCAAAGTTGGTTCACGGGTAAACGAAAGAAAAACTGAATATATGAAAATAGGAAGAGAGGCAGAGCCAATCAACTCAACGCTGGAAGTCAGGGGTCACAACTTAGCAGTAACTGAAGAATTCAAGTATTTTTTTTATTTATTTTTTATTTATTTATTTATTTTATTTATTGAGCGATATTAGGCCTGTACAGTCCTCTCTTCCATATAACTCATTTCACAAACACCCATGTCCTGGGCTGATAATTTTCTACCCAGGCGGGACTCGAACCCGCGACCCTCGGTTTAGCATGCGGGGACTTTACCCCGCCGCCACCGGGGCCGGGAAGTATCTGAGAGTTACTATCACCAGTCAAAATACATCTACATCTACGTCATACACTGCAAGCCACCCAAAGGGTGTGTGGCAGGGGGTGCTTTCGCACCAGGCATGCATGAATGATATGGTAGAACACCGACATTACATTAAAACCCGCGTACCACACATGCAAAGCGCCAATTAAAAATCTAATACCCAATAAACATTCTATCTTCAATCGTTCCAACATGCAAGGGATACAAAGACTACTACTACAGATTCAAAATATCATGCATAAATAAGAGAGTAGAGAATATAATGAGAAAGATTTACTGCCTGCCTATTGTCAATACTCGAACTATTCATGACGACGATCACAGCTGTTATGGTCCCGAATGGTACGCGGAAAAAAATGACATTTTATACCTATCGGTTCTACAATCTAGCTCTCTAATTTTATTGACGCGATCTAATCTGCCGTAGTACGAAGGGGTTAATAGTATGTTTTTTACGTCGTCAGTAAAATGATTTTCCTGAAATGTATTTAGGAGGTTAAGCCTATAATTTAATCTACGCTGTGATAGCGATTCCCATCCTAATTCTTCTAATAGTCCAGACACACTAGCCAACTTATCGTAGCATCGTTTCACAAACCTAGCTCCTCTTCGCTAATAAGATGGACCAGGAAATACAAGTAAGATTAAATGCAGCCAATAAGTGTTACTGGAGTTTCCCAAAACTGTTGAAGAGCAGGCCTCTGTCAAGAAACATAAAAATTAGGATATACCTAGCGATTATCCAACCTGTTCTCTTGTATGGTTCAGAAGTGTGGACACTGACAAAGTACACACAGAGAAAGTCGTTAACTTTTGAAAACAAGATATTAAGAAGAATATATGGACCAACTCTGAGATTGAGATGGCAGAAAACAAATAAAAGTCTGGAGGCAACTTGTAGGCGAGGCCAAAAATCAGCTTGGATTTGAGTGGCCCCTGGAGTAAGTAAGAGTAAGTACGAATACTCATATCTACTGATCTTTTACAGCTGAAGGTCCTTGTCTCCATTCACGCTATCTGATACTTCAGCTGGACGTACGTATAATGTCAATAGTGCATGTTTTGTGATCTTCACCCCCTGCCACACACCCTCGTGGTGGCTCGCAGGGTAGTACGTAGATGTAGTCGTAGATGTAGATGTACGTAATCCCCCTTTCATCCCACCCATTACCGCTATTCTCTTTCTTACCATTCCCCGCTTACGCGACATCCTCCAGACCTCCACCCTATCATGAGTCCCGCTCGTCCAGCCTTTGTTCGCGGAATGACAAACGAGTCCTCTGAACGGCCTAGTTCTTTATCTCTAATTTACGGTTTTTGCTACCATATATCGAGAGTCAAGAGTTGTTTTTTACGTCTTCACTAAAACCGGATGAAAATTCCAAACAGCCAGCAGCACTCGCGAGGAGATACACGGAAATCCGAAACTCAAGGCGAAAAATCAAATCCTTGTTCTGAGATTCGATCCCAGATTCTTTACCAACTGGTTTCGCCCTTTCTTTGAGATTTTGGACGTAAAGACATACTTCAGCAGGGAATAGAACCTTGCTTGGAGGTAACTACATTGTTCATTACACCACAGCGCCAAAATTCGTAAATCAGGCAATTCGTAAATTATGATTTATCAAAAGAATACTAGGAAAATGTGACGAGAAAGTAAAGGAGCGATGTTATTTCTCGCTCGTGAGACCCCACTTGGAGTACGCCGCTAGTATAAGGGACCCTTACAAAGTAGGACTAGTTTCAGATATAGATCGAATACAGCGGAGAGCAGCTACATTTGTTAAAAATTGTTACATCTACATCTACTTATTACCCTGCAAGCCACCACAGGGGTGTTTGGCAGGGGGAATATTTACAATATTTTTGTAGTGTTAATTAATTAGAGAGCAGTTACATTTGTTAAAAATTGTTAGATGTAAATCTACATATTACCCTGCTAGCCACCTCAGGGAGGTTTGGCAGGGGGATTTACGATAAACATAATAGTGTTAATAAATTGTTGAAGGTATTAGGAAGAGAAACTCTATCCGATCGAAAAATATAGGTTAAATCTTTTACGAAAGTTTGATGTAGACTATTTTATGTTACATGGTTCAACATATTTTGCTAAAGCCGAACTATTATGGTAGAAACAAACACAGGAATAAGACCAAGGAAATAGACCACAGAACCGATAGATTTAATACGTCATTTTTTCCACGCACAATAAGGAACCATAATAATTGCGATAGATCAGTTATAAGATACAGATTAGGTTAAATAGGTTTCTTCAGGAGTGCTAAATATCCTAATATTATTAGTAGCTGCTAACCTCGTATACAATCTCCACCATGATATACTCGTACAAAAAAGCGTGCCGAAGGGTGTTAGCTGATTTCAAAAGTAAATTACTGGGAGAACACCTGAATGATAATCCCAAGGCATTTTGGTCATATGTTAGGGACACTCATGGAAATAAATCAACAGTACACACGCTTAAAACATCAAAAGGGAAAAGGTAACCAACAGTCTACAAAAAGCCATTTCGTTAAACTCATTCTTCCTAAACATTTTCACTACTTGCACACCACATCTTTTCCATCCGCAGCCAGTTCGTTCCCAAACATTTATGCCTGAATTATTATAAATTGTCGCGGCAGAGAACGTCAGCTAAAACATATCAACCCAAACAAATCCCCCGGTCCAGATCAAATTCCTGCTCGCATACATAAAACATTGGCATCATACATACCGCCTTACTTAGAATTAATATTTACCAAATCATTAGTAGATCACGTAGTGCCTAAGGACTGGAGAGTAGCAAATGTCACACCTATATTCAAAAGCGGCGACAGGGAAGACCCTAGTAACTCCAGGCCTATTTCTATCGCATCCATTTTCCGTAAGGTATTTGAACACATAATCGTAAGCTCCATTATGAGTCATTTAGATAGGGAGGAATTATTAATAAATAACCAACACGGATTTCGAAAAAGTAGATCTTGCGAAACCCAATTGGCTGTCTTCGTTCATGACATCATACTCGCGGGTGAAAATAATGTTCAAGTTGACGCGATATTCCTCGATTTTAAGAAGGCTTTCGATAAGGTACCTCATATTAAGTTACTCTCAAAACTAGAAACATGTGGAATAGATAAAAACATTATAAGTTGGAATAATCAGTTCTTATATGGGCGGGAACAAAGGGTTGTCATAGATGGTATCATGTCAAACACAGATAGCGTCACATCGGGTGTTCCTCAGGGAAGTGTCATTGGTCCACTTTTAATTCTTTTGTACATAAATGATATTAGCAACGTCGTTAAAAGTAAGCTTAGACTCTTCGCAGACGACGCGGTTGTGTATAGGGATATTAACAATTCCGAAGATAGCGACTCGTTAACAATCGACCTACTTGCTTTTCATGCTTGGTACGAAAAGTGGCAGATGGAACTAAACATAAAAAAGTGCGTAGCAGTTAGCTTTTGGAAAAAGAAAAATAGGCCAGGTAGGGCTTACAGAATTAATAGTACGGAAATTATTCACGCCGAGTCTGTTAAGTACTTAGGGGTCACAATTTCTCACGACTTATCTTGGGGAAAACATATTCGGGAAATAAACGGTCAAGCATACAGGAAGCTTTATCAAGAGAGTACTCGGATAATGTGATGAGAAAGTGAAAGAACGTTGTTATTTTTCAATCGTTAGGCCTCATATGGAATATGCTACCAGTGTATGGGCTCCATATGAAGCGGGGTTAATATCGGAATTAGATCGCGCGCAGCAAAGAGGAGCTAGGTTTGTGAAAAGATGCTATGATAATTTTGCCAGTGTGTCTGGATTGTTAGAAGAATTGGGATGGGAATCGCTATTACAGCGTAGATTAAATTATAGGCTCAACCTACTAACTAAATTTCAGGAAAAACACTTTTCTGACGACGTGAAAAACATATTATTAACCCCCTCGTACTACGGCAGATTAGATCGCGCCAATAAAATTAGAGAGCTAGATTGTAGAACCGATAGGTATAAAATGTCATTTTTTCCGCGTACCATTCGGTACCATAACAGCTGTGATCGTCGTCATGAATAGTCCAAATAATGAAATTAGCTAGAATGCAGATATTTCTCTTTATATTTTCTACGTTCTTATTTCTGCATGATGTCAATATTTATGTTCTTATTTATGCAAGAGATTTTGAATCAGTGGTAGTAGTCCTTGTACCCCTTGCACGTTGTAACGATTGACGATGGAATGTTTCTTGGTTAGTAGATTTTAATGGGCGCGTTGCATGTGTGGTACGCTGGTTTCAATGTAGTTTCGGTGTTCTGCCGTATCATTCATGCATGCCTGGTGTGGAAGCACCCCCTGCCACACGCCCTTTCTGTGGCTTGCTGGGTATGACGTAGATCTAGATGTAGATATATGTTTTAGTGCCTTGTAGTGCCATTTATCTGTCGCATTAGTAATACTGACCACTAGATATATCTTGAGTAGTGTACTGCATGGTAACATGTTCTTCTATGCATCACTCTCCAGGATTTTGGTCTAACTGCGCACTGTTGTCGTGACTGTTTCTGGCCTGCGCCTGGCATCCGGGTAACGTGTCGGGCTCTGATATGAACTCGGACGCGTGCTGCATGCCTGGCGTGGAATCACCCCGTGCCACACACCCAAGTGGTGGTTTGCACGGTATTTTGTAGATGTAGTTGGAATTCTGAATGCCTTATATTTACGAGAAAGAAAAGACATATTAAACATTTGTATTTGGCGATGATCACAGAGCAAACCTATCAGCAATCGTTGTGTTTTAAATGAGAAGTACAAGAGAGCTTTCTCCAAGGTTAGGAAAAGACTGTAGAAATGCACATGGGAATTATGAATTAATCTTTTTCGTAATATCCGTTTCTTTGCTGATCATAATTTTCTTCATTTTCCGTGTAACACATGCAGCGAAACCAAACTTTATATTTTTGCACACATGGGAATTGAAGTTATGTTGGCTCTGTGCTCGGGGCCACATATTCCAGATTTCCTGTATACCTGAATACAGCATTTATGAAGTACTTTTTTTGAACTGACATGACAATAAAATAGGGGTTTCATGATAGATTTACTTTCATTTAGACTTGATAGTGGAGATTTTAATATGAGATCTTGAGGAGAATGCTCAGATTACAGCAGCAAAACGCATTTTTGAACGAGAAAGCATACTCGATCTTTCAATTGAAACTGTTAAGAAGCAATATGTCCTGGGCAATAAAAAATACGCATTTTCTGTTTTTTTTTCCGCCAGTTTTTTTTGTTATTGGCGTATAACTGTCGTAATTGAAGTTAAAATGCGGTAGTTCCACGCAAATGGCGCGGTAGTCGTCTCCTATGGCTGGATAAATGTGGTCATTAAAAATACATTCGAGGAATAATCTGAATATTTGGTACCTGAATTATGCCTTTCAATAGGTCGCCCATTTCATTAGCCAAAGCAGGGTTTTTTTAACCGTATAAATAAAACTGAGCTACTTCGTACTTATTTCGACTCACATAGTCAATCCAGGGCCATCTTACCGCATCTTACGATGAAATTTACGACGAAGATCCATAAATAAACACGCGTTTTGAGAAAATTTGAGTGGAGAGAGTTGAAAGTTCAAATTTTTTTCGATTCTGAGATCCAAATGGACCGCGATAACATCCGTTATGCAGATAATTGACGGACGGTTACGCAGAGAGCGGCGGCTTGTATGTACCGCAATCTCCCGACAGAGGGCAGAGCTCTGAAGATATTTGTGGCATGCGCACATCTCGAGTGACCTGTGATCCCCTGAGAATGCGATAAACTGCTGGTTTGACATCAGGTTTCAATGGGGCGGAACCAATCCAATGTATGCGCAGTGCCTATGCTACCGACGGGAAACGAACCAGCAACCTTTCATCTACATCTACGAAATACCGTGCAAGCCACCACTAGGGTGAGTGGCTCGGGGTGATTCCACACCAGGCATGCAGCACTATTCCCAGTTCAATTCAGAACCGTGCACGTTCCTCCGAATGCCAGGCGCAGACCAAAAGCAGTCAGGACCACGGTACGAAGTCAGACCACAACCAGGAGAGTGATACGTAGAGGAGCATGCTACAATGCAGTACACTACTCAAGATATAACTACTGGTTAGTATTATTGTGACAGATAAATAGCACTACAAGGTGCTAAGACATGCAGGAGTATATCATGCCGGAGATTGCATGAGAGGTTAGTATCTGCAATTCATGTTAAGATATTTAGTACTACTCAAAAGATCCTATTTAACCTACTCAGTATCCTAGAACTGATCTATCACAACTATTATTGTCCCTTATTGTACGTGGAAAAAATTTCATTCTAAATCTATCGGTTCTGCAGTCTATTTCCTTAATCTTATTCTTGTGATCGTTCTACCATAATAGTTTGGCTCTAGCAAAATATTTTCAACGTCGGGCAAAAAATAGTCAACATCAAACTTTCTCAAAAGATTTAACCTATATTTCTCACTTCGATTGGATAGAGGTTCCCACCCTTATTCCCTCAATAATTTTGTAACCCTACTATGTTTATCATAACAATTTTTAACAAATCTAGCTGCCCTCCGCTGTATTCGATCTATATCTGAAACTAGTCCTACTTCATAATGGTCCCTTATACTAGCGGCGTACTCCAAGTGGGGTCTAACAAGAGAAAAATAACATCGCTCCTTTACCTTCTCGTCACACTTTCCTATTATTCTTTTAATAAATCCTAATTTACGACTTGCCTGTCCACAAATTTCTCGTATATGTTTCCCCCACGACAAGTCCTGATTAAGGATCACTCCTAAGTATTTTACTGACTCTACATTTATTAGTTGGACTTGATTAATTGTGTACATCTCGTTGGTTAAGCTACTCTTCCTCCAAAAATTCATAACAACGCACTTATTAAAATTTAATTCTAATTGCCAAGTGTCGCACCATCCGCTTAGGGGCCATTCAACAACCACCTGGCCAATGTTTGGCCTTTTTTTGACCCCCCCTCCCCCTTGTGACCAGACGTGGCCATGGTCTTGACCTCCCCCCCCCAGGGGGTCACGGGTCATATACAGAAATTCTCCTTTTCTCTATTTTTTAATATTTTCACCTCTAACTCTGCTGAAAAATGAGGAGGAACAAAGGAAATGAAGCTGAAATGTTCAAGGATTGTGTATTACTTAAAATAACGGTAAGACCACAGAGTGAAAATCAGCATTCGTCATCGGGTTTTTGTTCATCCAAATCGGCCACGTGGTACGCCGCCAGATCCTCCCCTCCCCCCTCGTGACAAACCGTGGCCAAGACTCTAAACCCCCCCCCCCCCAAAAACGACTACTTGGTTTTTGAATGGCCCCTTATAGCTTCTAGGTCTTTCTTCAACGCAATTCTATCAGACTCTGTGTTAATATCCCTACACAATACTGCGTCGTCCGCAAAAAGACGAATTTTACTGGTGACGACGGTTGTGATATCATTAATATGCAAAAGGAATAATAAGGAACCAATGGATGGACCTTTGGATAAACATAAGCGCGCAGCAACCCTGGCTGGGCTAAAGGCAAAATATCAACACGATGACCTAAATTTCGCAACTCATTCATTCGCTTCCAGTAAGATCCATCCATCCATATTTGTATTTGGACGTTGGCTCCGTGCAGACTAGAGCTATACCTAGCGAATGAGTCAATGTTTATAGTATTTCTTTTATAGATGTGTTAGTTTTGAGCAGTAGGGTGGACGAGCTTTGGAATTTCACATGCAAAGTTGCAGGTGACGGGCAACTGTTTCAGTCAGACAACTTACAATCAGGATATTCAAAAGCGAAGAAGTAATGAAAAGGGAAAAGAAAGCGAACCTTTATTTGAGAAGAAAATACAACACATCTATAGTAAGTAATAAAACAAAAAATAATGTCGAGGAACTTTCATTAGAGTACAAGTTTTTAAATAAAATACATGTAAGAAGAAAAGGAACCATTCCTCTTGTAGTTAGCGACGGTAATTATTAGCAATCAATTTCAGAGGGCCCAGAGGAGATGTATGCCAGGATCATCTAAAAAAATCGGCCAACGCCAATGCTCATTGTCAGCTTGTCTCCCTTCTTCATTTGCCAAATCCTTTCCACCACAAAACGCAAGAAAAGTATGCAAGGACCAAGGAGGCATATATCTACTCTTCGGGCAAAGAAAACAACTCCTGAGTGGAGGGTTCACCGTTTAACAAGAACATACATTTTCAGTGAGATCAAATTAACAAACAACGTAATCACAACATTTCATAATCGTAGTTTCCACGAAAAACCAATCAACGAACCTTCGCTACCATTGTTATCTTTTACGAAAGTCTGACGCAGACTATTTTTTGCCGGACGTTCAATATATTTTACTGGAGCCAAGCTATTATGGTAAAAACGATCACAGGCATTAGATTAAGGAATTAGACTGCAGAACCGATAGATTTAAAATGCAATTTTTTCCACGTACAATAAGGGACCATAATAGTTGCGATACATCAGTTCTAGGATACTGACTTCGTCAAAGAGAATTTTTTCAGTGAGGCCAAATATTATTATTTGCTACTAACCTCGCAAGTAATCTTGATGATTAATTTTTTGATTATTTATTGATTAAGTTGATGAGTAATTATGAGTAATTAACGATAATTAATAGCTGCATACCTATGTAAATATCATGGGAGTATACAGTTAAAAAACTTCATGTCGTAAATTTCATTTATATTCCATTAAAATCAGCCAATGTACCTGAAAACAAAAAGAAATCTATCAACTGACGATTCCAATGGTAAAAATTATATATTGTATTCCAATGAAAGTGCCTATTCATTATTTTTATATTATTTCTTACTATACCATACCATTTTGTGTCATTCACAATTTCTCGTACATAATAACAAATGCTATAGAAGGGTTTTTGAATTTATAAGAGATGAATATTATTGATCTTTCCTCATCAACATTTCACTGATTGAGAGAGAATTTCACTATAAATTCATTATAATTTTTTTACTTTCAGAATTTGTGCACTTTACTCGTGAATAGGATTTAGAAAAAGTTCATCGTGGTATAGTAAACTCACATTACGTTGTCGATTGACAAAATAATAATATTACGAGACTTAATTTGGCTATTACTTATATGTCATGCGGCGGAGTTAGTCATTAAAATGTCGGTATCTGAACTTCTGACACGTTTCGAAACCCGTGAAGAATTCATTCTTACAATTCACCGAGAAAGCACTATGTATTATTCAAATTTGTTGGCATCACAAGTTTAATTAAAGACTGGAGTAAAATTGCTACTCATAAAAAAGAATGTCAGCTGTGAATTTGACAGAGAATATGATATGTACATTCTTGCAAAACTAATTAGAGATTAGTTGATTCCAGCAAGAGTGAATTACATATTTTGTTTTTATCAATTATTATCTGATTATTAATTATTATAAGTAATGATCCGCTTATTCGGAAATAACTTCCTATTTGGGTGGTATTAGGATCTGGCTATATTTATTGACATATAATCCTTAAATGATTCATTTCCAAGCTCATTAAATCGAAAACAAGAATGTGACATATTAGCTCATGCCATTCACAGTAAACTAGGCATTCTGTTGATTAACTTCCGATAAATCCAAAGTACAGAGTGAAATTACTATTATCTTTATTCAATTTTAGCTTTCAACCAAATCATTGACCCAAGTCCTTGTGTCAAAACATTATAAGCGTAAACGTGCAAAAACAAGGTTTTCAACGGATTTTGCGACGCACTATCATAAAACGAGCATAGCACTACCACAACAAAGTTTCAGTCTCCTTGTACTTTCCCGTTTCCAGAGAACACAGAGCGATCTCTCTTCCGGTAATTAAAAAAGCAGAGAGAGGAAGGGTGAAAATATATCAAACACCAAAGACATGAATTAAATTGCTGATCTAAAAATACATCTTCGAAAATGGAAATGACCCCTGACTTTCAGACTGTGGTCATAAACCTACATTCCCCAGATCAGTGACCCGCTATCTTAATTTGGGTGACCAGAAATTTTTATACAACGACTTACTCACTCGCCAACTTAAGAACGGATTAAACTTTAAGTTTTTTTCTTGATTTGCACAATTAATGAAGTAAACCAAAGGAATCAGTGACAACGCGGATAAACGCAATAATCTACGGAGATCATGTTAAGTGAAATTCGCACATAATTGAAATCCATATAAATTTGTTCGCTCCAGCAGGCTGTAATGATGAATCGCACTTTTACATTATCGCGTGTAAAAATTTAGGAAAAAATACTAGATGTTTCACTTAAATAAGAACTGGGGACGATGATCATCATTAATATGAACAATAACTTCAAAAAAGAAAAAAATAACCTAAGTCATAATGTAAATAAAGCTAAAATTATGGTTTGCGAAAATCATTCCGAAGTAGAATCACTGCAAGACTTGGACAAAAAACTATTGCAAATGGCAGAGTTTTAATATCTACTACGAAATACCTTGTAAGTCATCACTGGGGTTTGTGGCACGGGGTGATTCCACATCAGGCATGCAGCACTCACCCCAGTTTTAATTCCCAGTAGCCGCGCCCGTTCCTTCGGATGCCAGGCGCAGGCTAAAAGCATTAAGAACAACGGTACACAGTCAGACCAGAAACTAGGGGGTGATACGTAGAAAGCTACCATGCAGTACAATACTCAAGATATAAGTACTGGTTAGTATTATTTATGAGACGAATAAATAGTACTACAAGGTACCAAAACATGCAAGAGTACATCATGGCGGAGATTGCATACGAGGTTAGTAGCTAAGAATCATGTTTAGATGTTTAGCACTACTGAAACAATCTATTTAACCTAGTCAGTATCCTAGAACTGATTTATCACAACTATATGATCCCTTACTGTACGTGGAAAAAATTACATTTTAATCTATCGGTTCTGCAGTCTATTTCCTTAATTTTATTCCTGTGTTCGTTTCTACCATGATATTTTGGCTCTAACAAAATATGTTGAACAAGCATATTAATATCTCTCAAGCCGTCTTTGAAACTATGCGGGCCACCTAAGATGTCCAAAGGTTTTTCGCGTACTAATTAATTTAAACGTCCTGACCACAATCTCATTATTTTTTTCAGGGCATGCGTGGTTTTCCTGATCTCCGCTTTCATTTCACTCGCCTCCTTCCGTTGGGTTTCCCGCCTGGATCTCGCCACAAGAATGACTCAGTACATAATGCACTTAAAACTAGAAATGCACTTAAAGTTCCACTCCTGGCGAGATAATATCCTTGAATACGATCAACTAAAAGATTCACTCAGACAACTTTCTCACTGATCTATGTCGAGAGGCATAACACATTTCACTCCCGGAACGGCTCCAGTCGAGAAGTAATCTTGACCTCCATCCCAGACAGAAAGAAAAGCAACCGGCGTCGAAAATCATGGGTTCTTAAACGATAGCATAATGCGGTATGCCGACTTTGCTACTGACGCATCAATGTGAGCAAAATTCAGGGACAATGGTTAAAAAACGAACGTTAAAAAGATATACTAAGATAACAAACACTTTATTCATTAAATATCCCAGAGAATTTTTACTTATGACGAACAACTGTTTTTCCCACTGAGAACACTGAAACTATTGCTTTTTCTTCGGTTAGCTTGCGAGACATTAACTTGCAAAAACACTTGTTTGGCAAGGGGCTAGTGATATTATAATCTTTATGTCTCTGCGATCGATAATGGGCCGAAAATTGCCCCTCTAATTTTGTATTCGAAGATTATGTGAAAAAATGAATAGTAATAAGTTTGGTGTTCACATTGCGATTTGATACGAACTTGGACATTATAGATAGGAAACCCCGATTGTAATGTTTGTGTATCTAAATCATGGCTAATCCACCTGACGAACGGTTATTATGTTTTCAAGGATAATAAATCCAACATTTCATGCCTAAGTAGTCAAGCAGGCCTAAGCTTAGCTAGTAAGCCTAAGCAGGCCTAGGCAGTCAAGACTTGTTCGCAGTAATGTGGGGAATTTCGATGATCTACATGTTTATTTTGCGGTTGATTAATTATTATGATTGGCGCGTAATTACCCGCTGCCATCAAACTGCCAGAGCGGAAAATCAAGTTTCGAAACCCTGTCAACTTCTTTCAACGATGGCACAATTTTCTGCCGAAGCCGATGCCGACTGAACTGACCGAAGGAAGACCCTCCGAAAAGTGTCAGGTAGTAAAATAGGCATAAATTTACGTTCAATTTTAGACAGCCTGGAGAGCACAAGTTATTGCCCGCCCGATAACGTTAAGACAACTGTTTAAAAAACCGACGAAATAAGCGAGAATGACTGAGGAATGGAAAGTGAGAAAATTTTTATTACCCAAGCAAAACGCATTGCCACAAACCAAATAGAGCGAAATATTAACGCATTAAAAAAATATATACTTTCATTTACTTTTCTCTCAT
Organism: Ceriagrion tenellum; assembly: GCA_963169105.1. Taxonomy (NCBI): domain Eukaryota; kingdom Metazoa; phylum Arthropoda; class Insecta; order Odonata; family Coenagrionidae; genus Ceriagrion; species Ceriagrion tenellum. The sequence goes on along the minus strand of OY720636.1, from coordinate 54,843,868 downwards.
TTTTTTCTCTGTGTATATAATCTTTGTTTTCTAACTTCTTGGTTTACGCTGCTTGGGAGTGGTGGTTTAATGACATCTGTTACACGCCTTCGCGGCCACGTGCATCTACATCTACATCTACGTGATACCCTGCGAGCCACCACGAGGGTGTGTGGCAGGGGGTGAAGATCACCAAACATGCACTATTGACATGCAACTAGGATATTTAATGGAGACATGATAGATAATATGGTCACATGCAGCTAGATGGTTAGTATCTACATAATATTAAATGGATTATTGGTTGTTATTACATGCATCATGCACTACAGACTACTCTACCTATATTTCACCTACCTATCCCTTTGCTACGCTGCCTATTGTTCTCTCTTATAGTACGAGGGAAAAATGACATTTTAAATCTATCGGTACGACAATCTATCTCTCTAATTTTGTTAATATGATCAAACCTAGCATAATACGCAGGGGTTCTCAATATATATATAACGTCATCTGTGAACAACTCTGTTTCGAATTTACTTAAAAGGTTTAACCTAAATTTTAACCTGCGTTCTGACAGTAATTCCCATCCTAGTTCTCCTATTAACCTCGTAACACTAATACAACACTAATGACGTGCTGGGCGGTATGAAACATTGAGTATTATTCCAGAGTACCCTAAAAGCCACCTCGAGAGTTTTTGCCAGACGTGAGCTCATTACAAATATGACCCACATCACATACTGCGTAAAGTAATATGAAGTGGATAGTGCACTGATTGAAGTGCTAACACCTTCCACCACATGAGACCTTCAACATCGGAATGCATCCGTACATGCACAAAGATATTTAAACCTTGAATACTTAAGCTAACATGAGAAATGAGGTTTTAACATTGATCCGAAGGATTATGATGGTGAACCCAGTCCATTTCTTGTAGGCTTGTGATGGAATTTCAGTCTCCCAATGGATTCAAAACGCCAACAAAAATAAACTTCCGTTCTCTGCATTATGCGACAGTCTCAATGAAATAAAGTAAAATCCAAGTAAAAGGATTTTGTTATTATATCCCTAAATTGAAAAACAAATATTTACTCTCGTCAATGAACACCTACTATGTATCCCCAGATACTGACAGTTCGTCTCAGTTCAAATTGAAATTGTGCGTAGAGAAATAAATGCAACCCTTCATCTACATCTACATCTACATCTACGTAATACCCTGCGAGCCACCACGAGGGTGTGTGGCAGGGGGTGAGATCACCAATATGCACTATTGACATGCAACCAGGATATTTAATGAAGGCATGCCAGATAATAGGGTCACATAGTTAGTATCTACATAATAAGAAAGGGATTATTAGTTGTTATTACATGCATCATACACTACAGACTACTCTAACTATATTTCACCTATCTATTCCTTTGCAACGCTGCCTATTGTTCTCTCTTATGGTACGCGGGAAAAAATGACATTTTAAATCTATCGGTACGACAATCTATCTCTTTAATCTTGTTAATCTGATCAAACCTAGCATAATACGTAGGGGTTCTCAATATATATCTAACGTCATCTGTGAACAAATCGGTTTCGAAATTACTTAGAAGGTTTAACCTAAACTTTAACCTGCGTTCTGATAGTAATTCCCATCCTAGTTCTTCTATTAAACTCGTAACACTTGTACAATTATCATAACGGCCTTTAACAAATCTAGCGGATCTCCTTTGCACACGCTCTAATTCTTTTATATACCTTCCTCGCACGGATCCCATATACTAGCGGCATATTCTAAATGAGGCCTGACAAGCGTAAAATAGCTTCTTTCTCGTACTCTCTCATCGCCCTAGAACCTTTTTTACGAATCCTTCCTCCCCTGTAAAACAATGTTCTTGGAAAAAATTATAGGATTCTTCTCTTAAAAGAAAAATGTTCTGATGATAACTTAAACTTTGAAATTATGGAGCCATTTAGGTCTTCATTAGTAGGACTATGAGCAGTTTGGACTACTGCCAGAAAACGGGTTCTTTCGCTTTTTCGGGGACTTGATTTGACGTATTGACTGGCGCGCCCTTCGCATTCCTGAAGCCTCCGGGGAAATAATGCCTGTGCGTTGTAAGACAGACGCTAGTGCGACGAAACTCCTCGAGTCGAACTGAAATCCTTGCGAAAAAGATTGACCCAAGTTTCCCTACCGAATCGGGTCACCAGACCATCGAAAATTTAAAGCAAACAACTCCGGTTTGAAAGCAGCCCAACGCCAAGTTCGAACCACCCAGGCTTATCGAAATAGTGAGGGTCATTTGAATTGACAAAGTCCATTCGTTCCGGACAACTCGATATCTGAACGAAGACCTTACCATATTACAAAAAAACGGATGTAAGTTCTGTCTCGCAGCCCACTTAAAAACAGTGCGCGGAAGCGATAACTATGATAAACTCGCATGCAATAAAAGGGCTATTGTCGGAGCCCCTCGATATATTTTCACACAGGAATGAAAATTTAATCCCATATCATTTCAGGAAATGATTGTTCTCAAGTAAATAGCGATAAAAATGAATGTGCTTTGACCGTACTTTTTTTAAGACGATATATTATGCGTTTTACCATTATCCAAATACTGGTTGCTTACCTATTGTAAGTGATAGATAATAATGTTCGAAAATTATTCCTTTCTCACGACATTCTTAAAACATTTACCCACACCCTATGTTGAAAAGATATTATGATTAATTGAAGCTGTAACAGCGAATTTTAATCACTGGCGATACTTAAAAAACCGTCAAATCCTACCTCATGCCAAATTTCCCAGCGTCTATAGGTGACGACGATTTGACGTCACGTTCGTGTGCGTAAGAGTGGGATTTGACGGGGATATGACGTCACAACGACGGTACTGTGGAGGCCCGATTTCTCCAAGTCTGGCATCTGCAAGCGGATGCAATAAGAGCACAGGTTATTCACGCAGACGGGAAAAACTATCGCTCATATCCGAGAAAATGTACTGAGTGAAATTAATAACACACTTTCTCGTCGTCGTTTTGAACGCTCCATAGGCTCCGGCTTGATTTAGACTTGATCGACAACATTCATTTATAAACAACTTGATCTATTTGTCTTGATGTGTAACTTCTCTCTTCCCTGCATTTTGCGGCAGTCTCAATGAAATGAATCCAAGCAAAAGACTTTTGTAATTATATCCCTAAATTGAGGGACAAATTCTCTCGTCAATGAACATCCACAATGTATCTACAGACACTGAAAGTTCGTCTCAGTTCAAATTGAAATTGTGCGTTGAGAAATAAATTAAACCCCTCCTTCCCCGCAAAACAATGTTCTTAGAAAAAAATTATAGGATTATTCTCTTAAAAGAAAAATACTCTGATGAAAACATATACTTTGGGCTGGAATAGGAAAAAAGCAGTCCAAAAACCAAAAATGAGCTTTTCATCTGACCAGACGCAGGCACTTTGCATGGTCGTTCTCCATTAATTATTAGATGAGGTGACGCGTGTCATTAGTTTCAGTTCTTACGCATTAACAATATACGAGAGCTAAATGTTTCATACATTTTACCGAAACATCCCCATCTTCAATTTGCACTGGAAATCATCGAGTCATCAAGGCTTTGGAATGTGAGGATATCGATGTCCAAATTAACTTTTTCCCGGCGTAACTGCAAAAATTGACTGAAACATTGTCCTTTCTTTTCTAAAAACTTTCTGCTCTAAAATCTATTTCCCTTATTTTATTCTCATGATCCTATTTACCGTAGCATGTTGGAGTTTTTAAAATATAGCTAACTTCATCGGAAAATAAATTGGTTTTGAATTTACTTAAAAGATTGACTCTAAATTCCAATGGATATTCTATAGTAACTCTATAAAAACAGTCTGGTTCGAACTCCTAGTTAATATTCCTTCGTATCGTCTTCAGTGACTGCACTGATATTGATTGGTAGATCCACACCTACATTTACATAGTGCCCAGGAAGCTACCACGAAGACGTGAAGCAAGGCGTGACTCCTCATCAGCCATTCCTTAACCGCCAAACACGCTATCAAGCGGTTATCAGCTATTTTACAGAATGCGGTCTTAAGTTAAATTGATTACCGTATGTGAAAGAGATTTCATAAGCATTACGTCTGATAATCAACATTGAATTCAATCATGCTAGCATGTAACTTTTTTCAAAATTAGAATCACATAAGGCATAAAATTAATTAGTATCTCATAAAAACGTCGAATACTGAAATAATAATTTTAAAACAAATAAAATCAATGCTCCATATTTTTATTATCAAAATCACTGGCGGCAACGATCAGAGCTATAATGTTTCCTAATAAACGCACTTGAAAACTCCATATTTTACAAATAAAATTCGCCACCGAGAAAGTTTTAATATTTTGACCGACGAAAATTGATTTATTTTCATTTTATTTATTTTCATCATCAGGAAAACAGGTACACTGGCCATTTATTTTACGTGTGTCAACAATTAATGACGGGCAAACATAATCACTCGTGTTCTGATAGGTGAAAGTGATAGAAGGCTATGACTGTACCACTTTGCCACCGACCGATTATTGACATGGGAGTGAAATATCACAGAAACAATCATCTACATATATATATGACCCTGTAATGCACACTAAGGGTAACAGGGGCATGGGCATGGCCTTTAAGGTTCATAATGATGCGCGGAAGAAAAGACAGTTTTGATTCATCCGCTCAACCATCTATTTCTCTTTTTATGCATGTGAACTCGCTTAACTCTCTAAGACGTACATTTTGATACGTTTTATCCATCTTCAGATAATAAAGTAGCCATTTTTTTTAGAAATTCAAGTAATCTCTTTAATCAATGCTATGATAACGATTTCCGTCCCAAACCTTAGCCTTGACGTGCCGGAAGAGATGTGGAGGATTGGCGCGAAATTCTTTAGAATAGCGGTTTTAGCATTTTTCGACTCGAGATAAAATACTGTTTGAAATATTTATTTCCGTTGCTTTCATTCGGTTTTTTTATAATGTCATCTCAACTTATCATAAAATTTACATGTTCAATGTGAACAAATTGAAGCGACAATTGGCGCATTTAACAACTGCAGTTGTTAAATCGAACATTAAAGTTTGTGTTGCGGGCTACTACAAAGCAACGCTGTATTTATATGCTGGAGAGTGTTTTTAACTGATGCCGGACTGCAGGACTGAGAGCAGTTGATTAATTTTCTTTGTATTTTAAATTTTTCGTATGATTATTTCCAGTTTAATAAAGAAAGTAAAAGTTAATTGGGTGCAAATTTTACTAGATCATTTTAGCATTAGAAAATGAGAGTGATGAAGTGTAATGCCACCATCTACGTTGCTTTTAGTCTCATGTCTAAATGCAGCTTTGGGGTGGGTGACACTGTTAGGTGCACTACCGGGTGCACACCCATAGGAATATGCTCATTAACACCCATAGGTGTACATCCATGGTAGTTTTTGGTCAACACCCATGGGTGTGTACCCACGGGTGTGCACCCACGGGTGTGCACCACGGGTCTGCACCCATGGGTGTTGACCAAAAACTACCATGAGTGTTGTTCGACCAGGGAAGCATTGACATATCTGCCATATTTTTATTGAGAAACTAATACTTAGGATATCCCTGAAATTGTATTTAGTTCTCATTTCTATTAATTTATGTGAATTTATGACCGAATAAATCGGGAAAATAAATTTAAATAAATCAAATCTATTGAGTGACTTATTAACTCTTGAAAACATGATCTCATAAATTGGTAAAATTTTGAGTATGCGGCAAAACTCCCCAAAGCTTGTCACCTTTGCTCTTCCTCCGGTCAAGTAATGACAAATTGCACCATGGTGTAAACTTAATGCCGTCTCGCTAAATTTATTTAATAATTAAAAACTGATACAGTTAATTTGGCTATTAAGACCATATTTATAGGATAGGATTTTTTCATATCATAAAAAACACTTCGAGAATTTTGATTTCTCTTTAATATTGCCAAAACTCACAAATACGTATGACATATTCACTATTGCTTATTTTTTAACCCGAGTATTGAATGTTTAATGAAGTAGGTCCGTCCTAGTGTGCGTCCAAGCACAGATCTTCTGACTGCTTTTTGAATTTTGTCCAGCGACCAGAGAAATGGTGCAGGGAGGGACCTTGAAACGAGATAGAGTATTGCATGCCAGGCGTGGAAACGCACTCCGTGCCACGCACCCTGGAGAATAGGCGTTTAAAATATAATAGAGAGTGCGTTTCAGGTCGCCATTCATGGAATAGGAGAATGGCAGGAATCGAGGTGCCTGGAATAGAAAGGCCTTGCCTACTTAAACCGAATCTAGGAAACTGTGTTACATATAAAGGTAAATTAAACTGCTCTGTTCAGAGTAAAATATTAGGGTTCGCTTAAAACAAATCCTTTTAAAATTTCAAAATTTACCCATTCTTGTACTGTTCGTTAATTCTCTAAACTTCAGGATAATGTGTTCTGTTGCGAACTGGTGAGAGAAACTACCGACTTTCTAGATGTTTTATAGACATTTTCAAAGCTACATCTAACATGAAAGTCTCTTGTTTGCGGATTACTCGTTGAATGGAGATCAAACTTGAGTTTTAGCATCATATTCCAATATTATTAAAATGCATCGAAGTAAGGGAGCCACCTCTGTAAGATAAAAATTGAAAAACCAAGATTGGGGATCGATGACTGCTACAAAATCTCCATGACTGGACCACCAGAGTTTCTTTAACTCATCATTGGTCATTCAATCCTAAGATTGGTTGACTGTAGTCCTCCACACCTCCCTATCTAATACTAGTTCCCTCACCTACTGGTATCTCTTCCTATGTACTTTCCTCTTTTGTTGATCCATGAACATATTCCTGGATCTTCCTCTTGGGACTTTACCCTCTATTTTTCCTTCAGTTGTGTTCTTCACAAACCCATTGTGCCTCGGAGTGTGTCCAATGTATCTGATTCTTCTTTGCACAATGATGTTTCATATGGTCCTTTCCTTTTCCGCTCTTCTGAACACTTTATCATATCTAACTTTGTCCATCCATTTTATCCTCAGCATCCTCCTCCAGCACCAAGTTTCGAGGGCTTCTGGCTGGTTCAAGTCTTCTTTTTCAATGGTCCATGCTTCCGATCCATAGAGTGCTACGCTCCACACGAATTTTTCCGCATACTGTTTCCTGGTTTGCAGTCCTATCTTCCTTGAGCACAGTAGTCTTCGTTTCCCAAGAACGCCTTCTTAGCTTGGGCTATTCTCCGCTTGATGTCCGTTGTACTTCTTCCGTCCCACGTGATAGTACTACCGAGATAGGTAAAGGAATCCACTTGCTCTAATTTCTCTCCTCTCATGGTGATTTCTACATTCAGCTTCTCTCTTCCGCCTACTAGGATTTTAGTCTTCGTTTCTTTAGCTAAATGCCATATGTTGAGACTTTATGTAGGGCCTCTCATTTCAACCTTCTTCTGCGGAGTGGGCTTGAACTTCGTGAGCTTACTGCGTGATACGTGTTTCACTGTCACCCACGGCCAAAGCGCGGCTCGTAGCTCAGTCGGTAGCATCGCGAGGCTAATCGACCTTCGCATAAATCACGGGAGATGTGAAGACGGGTGCTGTGCCGGGAAGGTCGCCAGTGGCGAAAAGGCACTTTTTAGAGGAAGAATGGAGGCGGAGTCTGAAAAGAATTTCGCGGTGCATGCGGGAGGACGGCGGTGCGGAAGACGATCGATGAGGGGGAGGTGAGGACGCTGGGAAGAAGGAAATCTTCGCGCTGCCACGGTTAAGGTGGAATCGAGGGCCTACTAGTGGGGAGTGTTTTTCGAGGTCAAGCAAGACGAGCGAGAGAGGAAAAAGCGATTCGGACGTCGTCTTCATCGGAGAGTTGGTGGCTGGAGCAGTATTCATGAGTCATTGAGTGCACATTTTCATATTTTTTAATCAAGTTGAGAAGAGAAGTTGAGAAGTTCGACCACATTTTATTTAAGTGCATCTATTTATGCGTTGGAACTCACTGTACCAACAATAATGGAATGAAAAATAATTATATTTTTTCTTTTCCTGAATCAAAAACATGTTATGACTAGAGTTTTCGGCGCGGTATTCGAAATCTAGACGGATTATATAGATTTATGTTTGTTTCGATTCTTGGACTCGATATGACTCCTTGATATTTTTAGCAATAGGTATAATATTAGTAAATGTATAATAATCGCTTTGAACATTCATAAACATATGCAAATGAGTTATAACAAATAGTATGCCACGCTCCATCAGGCTGAGTTTTCAAATTGCTTTGAGTTTCCAAAAAAACCTGATAGCTTTACCACGAGTTTTTCACTTATGTCTATTAATGTCACTAATTAGAACACTTATGTAAATTTTCACGCAACTGCGCATATTAAAAGTCGCCCTAACCATATACGTAGCTATTCGTTCTCTTCGTATCCATCATGTACTATAGATTCGCTACAACAAAATATTCTCTTTCAGGCCGTTAGCCCGTCAGCTCGAAATTAATTAATTTTCCTGCTCGTGCGGCATCGAAGCATTTTCGTTCATGAAACCAGTTAAATTTATGTGGATTTCATGAATACTTTAACGAAAAAAATTATTGTGGGACATAGACTTTTACCGACTCATTTACTGGTCATAATGGTGGGACATACACTTTTACCGACTCATTTACTGGTCATAATGGTGGGACATAGACTTTTACCGACTCATTTACTGGTCCTCAACTTTCGGTCGCCTAATCAAATAAGCAGTCAACATGACTGAACGGATAGGTAATGATGTTATTTTTTTCAATGGACGATTACAAGTCATAATTGCAGCCACAATAAATTTTATTTTCAAGGGGGAATATGATATGTCAACTTAGAAATACACTGTTTTAAATATATGTATTCCAAATACCTTAATAGTGGAATCTTCAGTAATAAGTACACTTTGCAATAATGAGAAAAAATTAGGAAGAGGGTGATAATCATTGCTCCTAAATTGCCTTACTTATGAGGAATTTACGTTGCGGCGAAAGTTGTAAAATATATGTTTTGAACAGTGCACTTCTGAGTTCCAATTATCAAATTCCTCTTCGAAAATAACAACGAACACAAAATACAGGACACATCGGTCGAAAGCCACTTTACTCAATGAATCGATTACATTAAATTCGTACTCGAGTGATTTTAACTAGCTTCATAAAGACTTTTGTAATCGATACGCTAATCCATTATGACAGTTCGTATCGCGAGCTAAAAATTCATACTTCGTAAATTCTTGTATTTATATGCGTGCATAAATGATTATTCTGAATTAACACTCGTAGTCCCCTAAGATTTTGTAGCGTATATGAAGATTTGAACATGTTAGGGTTACTATATCTTCTGGTTATTCCAATTTACCCTTTTTAACTTTACTTTGAAGTCAAACTCATCAAAGTTACGTTCTTAAGTAATTTTCTTATTTTCAGAGTGAATCAGCCCCTATATTCGGAGGAATCGAAAGGTTAAATCATGATTACCAATGAACAGGAATGATCGTCTGGAGCTGAGGTAACGGAGGACAACACAAATTGCAAAATATAATATGTAATTTTAAGGATGTTAAAACAAGTACACAGGGGTCACTCTCACCGCAAAACCTCTACCGAGGTGGTCACATTGGAAAAATGTGCGGGTATGTCTTTAAAAAAACACTGAGTTGATTAGGCGATTAATGTGAATATGCCGTGGGAAAGCTAGAGACAGATGCCATTTTATATCGTTATATACCAGTGAAAATATGCACCAATTGTTTAGGTTCCTTCAAGAAAGAGCGATTGAAGAATTAGATATATCTTTTAAAAACTGATGCTTTTGGAATAATTATTAGTAGACCATGCGAAAGATGACTAACTTATTGGTTGAACAATAGAGAGGGTCCCTCCAAACACGACGAGAACAAAGGAGATTATACATAGATACTTCCGATGCATATTTCCGACATTTTTAACCTCCTCTTACCGTACTTTGATTTGATCGACAAAACAGTAAGTTATAAAGACTATAAAACCACGGGACAAGTTCCAATCACCGCGCAGAATTCGTGGAATCAATGGAACCGTGCAATACAACATCTGATGTTTTCCCGGCGCTTTCCCGATGCTTAGATATAGGCAATGGGTTTCCCATCGGTTGATGATGTCCAACTGCATCGAGTTTTCGATGACGTAGTCTGCTATCGTCTTCAGAGTGAATGTTCCGCGCAGAAATATGCTATATTTTTAATACTCTCTCCTTCGGTTCAAGCCGGCTGAGATTGGTTCAAATATCTAATAGTAAGTAAAATATCTATTTAGTAAGTGGAGTGATTGATCCAGGTTCCTACTAGGGTATTCAATGCTGTTAGCACTATCTCACAATAAAGTCACAAACCATGGCCTGTAAAAAAATCTGGGGAAAATACTGTAATTTCAGTTTAAAAATAATTTGCTCACCATCGCCGATGGAGCTGGGAATTGTACCAGCTCTCGTCGTCCACTACGGCGGCATATCTCCATCTTGCATCTGATTACTGTGAATATAAACATACATACATATATACCCGATGGTTTCAGACCTCACTTGGTGGAATTCCTTGATATCAGGGATAGAAGGATTAACTTTGCAATTCCACATTGTAAAAGATTTATTACGACCGGTTTCGCCGCAGTGCAGCAGATCTGATGATGCTGCACTGCGGCGAAACCGGTCGTAATAAATCTTTTACAATGTGGAATTGCAAAGTTAATCCTTCTATCCCTGATACATATATACCCATCAGGCTGTTCCCTTCTGGGGTAGGCACAGTCAAAATGTTTTACTCATTAATACATAATTGTACACCTAACTCTGCTTCAATAATTTCCTCCATACTGACCTATCCTTGCAAACCTATTTTGCCTCATTTCCTCCCATACACTGTTTCATGCACGCCCTCCTGTTTTTAAAACTCCTCATATTCCTCCTCCTAAGAATTTCCTCAACCGCATTCAACCACAACTTTCTCGGCCTACCTCTAACTCTCACACCATTCATTCTACTCTCATATATCTGTTTCGTTATTCGACTCTCATCCACTCTCTCCACATGGCCAAACCAACGAAGCACACTCCTTTCATACACGTCCATTACTGGAGCATTTGACCCACATTCATTCATGACCCACTCATTCCTGACCCTATCCATCCTACTTTTTTCGCAAATACTCCTCAGATAACTCATACCCACGGCGTTTAGTCTACTCTAATGACTATCCTGGCATACCCATGTTTCACTACCATATAGCAAAGTGGGAAGAAGTACACTTTTGTACACGGCGATTTTCGCTTCCTTAGACAAGCACTCATTCCTTGATATACTCCACATGCTACCTACCACTTTCCTTCCAGCATTCGCACGTCTCTTTATCTCCTCATCTATTCTTCCATCTTTCGCATACATCTTACGTTACTTAAGTACACACAATCATAAATACATCAACCCCTGTTCAATTACTTCACCATTCGCCCTCATCCTACAGTTATTCTCCCCATTCTCCTTATCAAAAACTACTACTTTAGTCTTGCACGCATTTACCCTCAATTCCATTCTCTCCGTTGATTCACAAAACTTATCTAGGAGCTTCTGTAATCCCTGTTGACTGTCTGAGATGAAAACAGCATCATCCGCATATGGAAGAACTCGCACGTTTACATTTCCAATCAAAACACTGTCGTTTTTCCTACATGCGTCTCTAACACATTTATCCATAAATACATTAAACAGCTATGGAGACATTACGCATCCTTGCTTTACACCCCGATTGATTACAAACCAATCACTCAGAACCCCGTTAACTCTTACACTTGCCTTACTATTGTCATACATCGCCATCATAACATTCAATAGTTGCCCATTCACTCCACAGTCTCTCAAAACCTTCCACAACTTCTTTCTATTTACTCTGTCATATGCCTTCTCTAAATCGACAAACGCACAGTACGCTTTCTTTCGGACACTCTTACATTTTTGTATCACTTGCTGAAGTGCAAAAAGCTGGTCACTACATCCTCTCCCAGGCATAAACCCGCACTGCACACCCCTTATTTTGTCGGAAGTAATATTCCTCACTCTTTCGATTAATATTTTACTGAACACTTTTCCCGGGATACTCAATAAACTATTGGCCCGATAATTATTACATTCGGTATTTCCTCCCTTCCCTTTGTACAACGGAACAATGATAGCATTCTTCCAATCCGCTGGAACGACCGAAACCGGTAAGCATAAATTGTATAGTTCACGCAGTCTACAAATTAGTAATTTACACCCACACTTCAACATTTCACTGGATATCCCATCTATGCCTGCAGCCTTCCCATTTTTCAATATTCTCACAGCCGTTGTGACCTCACTGATATCCTTTTCCATCATCACATTCTCACATACCACTTCACAAGGCTCATTCTCAGCGCCTGCAATATTATTGTACAATTCTTCAAAATACTCCCTCCAGCAGTCCCTGATATTGCTCTCGTCCCACATGATCTCTCCACTTTTGTTCTTTACCGCATTCATTCCCCTACCTTCACCAATCTAAGCCCTTTTTACCCACTTCCAAAACAGCTTTTTATTACCTTCAAAATCACTCTGCATTTTGTTAGCTTCATCCGCACGCATTCTTTCTTTGCTCTCTTTCACGACGATTTTGCATTCATTCTTTTTCTTTCTGTAAATCTCACATGCCTTAGTACGCTCTTCCTCAGATTTGGCAGCAATCATATCCTTGTACGCCTCTTTCTTTTCTCTGACTGCAATTTTCACTTCTTCATTTCACCAAGCATCACCTTTCGTTCTTCCTACCACTCCTTTTCCACATACACTTTCAGCACAGTCCACAGTCACTCCTTTTAAACACTCCCACGCATCATTTACGTTCTCGTTTCTGATATGCTCGTCCCATTCTCTCTGCTTCAACGATAGAGCATCCTCAAGCATGCAACCATACCGCATTCTTACCTCGCTGTCTAGCAACCTTTCTTTTCTCTGACTGCAATTTTCACTTCTTCATTCCACCAAGCATCACCTTTCGTTCTTCCTACCACTCCTTTCCCATATACACTTTCAGCACAGTCCACAATCACTCCTTTTAAACACTCCCACGCATCATTTACGTTCTCGTTTCTGATATGCTCGTCCCATTCTCTCTGCTTCAACGATAGAGCATCCTCAAGCATGCAACCATACCGCATTCTTACCTCGCTGTCTAGCAACCTTTCCACTTTTACTCTCAACTGCTTACGCGCAAAATTCTTCCTTGGTACCCACTTTCTGCCCAGATTCACTTTGGAGAGTACCAAATAGTGGTCTGTTCCACACTCAGCACCCCTCATCACTCGCGTGTCCCACACTAACTCTCTCAATCTCTCATCATACACAATAAAATCAATCATGCTTTTACAATCGCCCCTTTGCCAAGTATACATATGTATTCTCTTATGTTTAAACCATGTATTCGACACAAACAATCCTTTTTCCAAGCACACACTCACCAAGTATTCACCATTATCATTCACTCGGGGGTCACCAAAAGGCCCAACCACTCTCTCAGATGCATCCCGCCTCACACCAACCCACCCATTCATGTCACCTAGTAAAATTATTCTCTCACCAGGATCACATTCATTCAAAACCTCTCTCAGTTTTTCCCAAAACTCATCTTTCACACTGTCACTCTCTCCATCCACTGGTGCATAACACGCCACAATCACAACTCTCCTAATACCTACTTTTATGCGAACCCAGAGCAATCTAGGGGATACTAACTCGTACTTCCTTACAAGAAACTTAGCTCTCATTAAGAATGAGTCCTACACCTTGACTGCCATGTACATTATCTTCAACTCCTGACCACAATGTCAGACTACCGCCATCTAATGTAACAGTATCCCGCCCCTTACGCTTAGTTTCACATACACACAAAACATCCATTCGTCTCACTTTCATTTCATTCAGCAAATCATGCTCCTTTCCATACACTCCTCTCACATTCCAAGTACCGAGAGTCCAGTTCGTTTCCAGTCTGTATCTTGATGGGCCAACCTTATTCTGCTTCCGCCGCCCATCGTGGCTTCGGCTGTCCGAGGCAACATTTTGACGTTTAGCAGTAAGTTGTAATAGAGTATGCAAGGTTACCAGCCTTCGCAGTACCCGCACCACGTGCAGCTTTCCCTGCTAACGGTTACTGCGCTCTACCGGTCAGTTTTGGCACATTTTCGCCAGTATGCCACAAGAGATACCAAAGCATAGTAATACCCTAGGCCTGCTTTCCCTATTCTGCTCAAGCTAGGATCCCTTCTGAAAGGACTACCTTGAGAGCCAGCACACTGTTGCCCGCGACCCACCACTAGGAGGTATATGCGGTGTACTGACACACCGGGTCGCGTGAATTTAAACATATGGGATAATTATGTATTTTAGAGGATAATGATAAAATTGAACATTTCAAACTGGACAGAAATGAAGAAATTCCATAATCTTTCTCCATAATTGTTCGTGGTGATCATGAAATTTTAAACCTGCCCAGCCTGCACCTTACCTCTAAATCAAAGTTTCCTAGGTAAGATTACGTACAACGAATTACGACGAAATGAGGAGGAAATAGTAATATCTAGGGCACGTACACGCGTCTCCGTCGATATTCCATTATGTTTAGAAAAATTTGAAACGTTGAGAAGGGATTAAGTTTAATTGATTGAAGCTCATTACTCGGTTCCAGGATGCGGCGTACAGGTATGGATTCTTTCTTCAGAACAGATTAATCAGACTTCCGTATGACTGTTGGAAAAGTGGATTTTCAGAGGAAAAAAAGGGTTTTCATTAACCCATGATGGAAGGGAAGGTATTACGCAGTTAGTGTGACGAAGTTCCAACTTTGCATCACCGTCCGAAGAATTTCCTCCTCTCACGACTAACTGAAGCGAAATGTCGCATTTGAAGAATTAGCAAATTAAAATACGAAAAATAAAAGCAATTTACGAGATGTGAATCAATCTTTTCTTTTCTGCCGAATATTATGAACGTTTATGGACAATGACAGAAAGTCTCCAAACTTGAATCCACGCATGTTATGTGTAAGCTAGAGATAACTTACCTCGTGAAGAAGGGGTACCGACCCCTCTTAAACTATAAATTGCGAAAAACCCCCAAAATTCCTTTTTTCCCCTAAAATTCAGTTCTTCGTTCCGGTTTCCTTGTTATAAATTTGAATAATAAATGATTTTAAATAATAGTATCAGTAAAAGGTAATATTTAAAAAAGGATTATAATTATCAATTATATTATAAAAAATAATAATAAATTTGAGTGGGAACCTCTATCCGATCGAAGGGAAAAATATAGGTTAAATCTTTTATGTAAGTTAAATGTAGACTATTGTTGCAAGACGTTCAACATATTTTGCTAGAGCCAAATTGTTATGGAAGAAACGATCATAGGCATAAGATTAAGGAAATAGACTGCAGAACCGATAGATTTAAATGTCATTTTTTCCACGTATAATAAGGGATCACAATAGTTACGATATATCAGTTCTAGGATACTCACTAGGTTAAATAGGTTTTTTCAGTGATATATATCTCAACATGATTATTGGCTACTATCGTCGCATGTAACTTCCGCAACACTCTTGCATGATTTAGTGCCTTGTAGCGCTATGTATCTGTCGCATAAATACTACCTACCATTAGTAGTATCTTGAGTAGTGTACTGCATGGCAACATCTTCTTCTACGTATCACTCACCTAGTTTCTGATCTGACGGCTTACCGGTGCCCTAACTGCTTTTGACTCGCGCCTGCCATCCGGGGGAACGTGGGCGGTGCTGATTTCAGCTGGGATGAGTGCTGCGTGCCTGGTGTGGAATCACCCCGTGCCACACACCCTAGTGGTGGCTTGCACGGTATTTCGTAGATGTAGATAAGTTAGAATAAAAAGCTTTATTGTTCTCCTAAAATCCTTTCATATATTTTTTTCATAACATTTTCTTACCTTCCTTCTTTCGTGAAAATTATTTTCCAAATCTTACTCCTCCTTGCCCTAAAAAATTATATTTAGAATGCCTCAAATTACGTTTGCCAATTTCATCGTCCAGATTTTAAAATTCTATTTCATTTATTTTTCCTTCTTTGCTATTAAAATCATTTTTCAAAATTCCACCCCAGCCCCCCAAAATTCAATGGCGCAACTTGCATCATGTAACCTCCGCATAGGCACCCTGGCGTGAAGAATGATAGACCAGTGTGGGAAAACTTGATTGTCGGTAAGTTGATCCGTCACACTCGATAAAGTTTGAAGTTCTGCATTGTGACGTCTCTAGGGAGGAGAAAAGGGGAAGGAAGGTTTAGAACTGAAGGAAGGGATAGCAAGTCGGGTAAGTGTTCCAACTTTTACCATAACAATCGATTCTACAATACGAAGTACCGGGCAAGCCACCACTAGGGTTAGTGGCACTCGGTGAATCCACACCAGGTTTACAGTACTCATCCCAGTTCAAATCAGAATCCCCTCTGCCCCCTGCCGCAGACTTAAAAGCAGTGAGGAGAATAATGCGCAGTCATACCAGAAACAAGGGTAGTAGCAATTAATTTAGATTATCTGTAATCGAATGTAATTGGGAGGTCTTTTATCGATTGCAACGATTAATCACATACCAAAAAATTGATGGCCATGCCATTGTCAAGATACATATGGTGCTTTTTCGTTCAGATTTTAATGCAAAATAGCTAACATGTGAATGTTTTACGAAATTTTTCTACACCTACATTTTGCCCTGCGAGCCGCCGCATGGGCAAATGGTAGGAGGTGCTAGGACACCAGCCGAGTAAAAATGTACAGTTTTGGGAGGTTAAATTTAATTTGAGGACGCTTATTGTGCGCGAAAAGAACGAGTTTTTGTACCTATCTGTTCGGAAATGTATCTCTTATTCTATCCCTTCTGTCAGACATAAAGATGTAATGTGGCGTCATGATAATATTCTCTGTGTCGCTCTGAAACGCCAGTTCTGAATTTCTCAACCAATATAAGCCTAGCGTGTGGCTTCTGAGTCTCTAGGGCCTCCACCTTAACGCCTTGAAAATCTCTAAAACGCAATATGTTCGCTAGTAGCAATTTTTAACGAAACGTGCAGATCTCCTTTGTATTTTGCTATTTTTTTGTTGAAATCTTCATGTCAAGTGTCCCAAATGCTCGCGGCGTATTCAAGGTGTGACCTTACCTGAGCGGAGTAGCATCTCTTTTTTACTTTTTTAATCCAAGGACTTTTCTATTATACTCTTAACAAATTCTAGTTTCTCTAATGCTGTGCCGCATACGTTTCAATGTGTTTTCCCCTCGATATATTAGAATTTAAGTTAACTCCAAGATGTTTCACTGTATCTGAAGATTTTGTCTAATCCACCCACAGTGTAGGTATGGTATTTGTGTGATGGCTTTCGCAAGAAGTATACTGTGGTGCATTTACTAAGATTTAATTCTAGTCCCCAATCCTGTTTAAAAGTGTCTAAATGAATTAATTGTAATTCTACTTTTGAGGAATCCATACCTAGCGTCATCGCATCCCATACTCCTCAACTTGAATGTCGCATGTACGGTGCTTCAGTAAAACAAAGTCTGTGACTTTATTCAGGCTCAGAGACGATGACTAACGCATACTTTCAATGAATATTTATTTCCCCACAAACTCTAATGGTTATACATTTTACTCTTCCAGCCATTTCGTGATGATGCAACTTGGCGCTGAATTCATGGGAAAAATCCACCCATGGAGATATTCTAAACAATGGGAAAGTATTACGGGAGGAGCAGGAAATTCCTGAATATGTCAAATAAGTGGAATACGTTTCAAATAATGTTTTGTCTCATAACTTTTGATGGATGTTTAAATCCAGTCAAAAGTCTCAGCCATCCTCCATTCCAATGGTTATACGTTTCATCGCAACAAACAATAAATAATATGGTAAGTAATTATCCTAGCAGAATAATACATTAACGTCTATACAGTCACGGGCAATATTGCTCGTTGAAACCAAAATGCGTGGAAATCTGCCGCGAAGACATTATTATGTGACTTGAATGGGGAACTATTCAAATAAAATGATTTTTTGCCTATTAGTTACTTTTTTAAGTGGGGGGGGTCCGCCTGGGTGGAATTATCACCACTTATTGTTTGTGATCGGTTGTTGTTAGTCACCCGTCAGAATTTGGTCAATTGCGCTGTATTCGGGGTAGTAAAGATAACATAAAAATAAATAAAATCATAATTCAATGCCACAAAAAACATACTATGATTTTCTCATAAAGCCGACTGATCGTACTTTTATTCCCCAAACAACAAAGCTATAGCTAGCATCATGTACGACGTTTCTTTTAGCGCCGTGAATAAGGTACGGCGGGGCAGAGAGTCCCCTGCGGCTCAGATCACATTTCCCTCTTCTCAGGAGCACACCTTGGAGGAGAAAGTTATAATCAGCATCAATCCAAGTCATAGAATATACCGCAATTTATTTAAAATTGCCGGAATTAAATATTTAATGATAGAAATTTCTCAAACCGGAGCAAAAAACTAAAACTCAGCAAACGTCATTATGAAGAACCAACCAACATGTGGTCGAGGAATTCGTGCCAGGGGGCGGAACCCAGACTTCACTGGAGGCGGGCCACATTTTACAGCTGGTTTGAGAGCACGGAAGCTTTGCTGAGAGAAATTTGTTTGAAATCGACTGTGTGCGGAAAGGAGCTCAGCTTAAAAATTAAGTGAAACTTCCCCCGTAAGAATTTGAAAAGCGGCCAAATAAAGCAAACACTTCATAGATCACTGGAGTAAGAGTTATTTGAAAATATTCATAATTCAGCTCCATTCTTCAGAAATGTAACGCAAACTTTAAAAAAAAATAATGGAACTTAACGTACACAAAATAATGCATGTTACATTTTACAATGGATAAACTTATTTCCTGACCAATCAGCAGACAACTTTAACTCGTCAAACTTGTCGAGGACGCTAAAGTGAGCCAACGAAGGACGTGAAAAAAGGAGATGCAATGGATTCAGACCAGAGTCGCCAGGAGCCGAGGAGGCTTACCATCAACTGAAGGCATCATATTTGTTGTTACGTACTGTGAATTACATATGTACTCCAGAATTCAAATTGGCACAGCGATATGACCTTAGTCGTCGAAAGAGATGAGAAATAACCATTTGGTTATTATTATTTGAACGATCGGATTAGTTTTGTGTCGGCACCAATGCCTCCACACATTTCTCCATCTAGTTCGAGGTTAGTTGTTCCTACTTTATTACAGTCGAAGAATAAAAAGGTGGCATCTACAAGAATCATTTGGTAAATCTTAATCTGTTGTAAGCATTCAGAATAAGTAACCACTGCAGTGTTATGTGAAACGCATCATCAATAAATTTTACCAGAATCATCCTTTGAACACATATCTGTTCTATTTTTAACCTGTTAATTCACACGGTGAATACCCATTATTTTAGAACACTGCATGTTCCTTAATGGGATAACTTATTTATTCAATTGTGAAAGTATGTTTCTATCCTGGTTAACCGTTATTTATCACGTCTTTCACGCGTGAATATTTAGCTCACCTCAGCTTCTAAGCAAGTTTCCATAGTGATGCAGCTTATCAATGATTTGAAAACGAAAAATAATGAAGGGCAAGAGCGTAACATGCATACATCAGTAAAAACATGGCAATGAAGGGTTCAAATGAGCAAATAATAATATTATAATCATTACAATATATCATTATAATTTCTTATTCTTCTGGCAGAGTTTAACCAATTATTTGTTATTCCAGCGTCGATACTGAAGACATTTCTGGAGGACTCGGTAATCGCGACTGTTGACGATATAATAGCAAATATAATAGCAATAGTGATAATAGCAAAATCCAGACGTATGAAGCCATACGGTTGGAAGGAGTTTTACCCTCAGAAACTCTAAGCAATACATGGTTACTTCGGCCCTAAAAAACAAGCACGAAATTAGGATCTTGTAATGATTATATTCATTAACATTGTGACGTGAAAAAATTTATAGGATGTGATGTGGTAACAAGTGGTCCACTTTTTAAATGTACGTAAATTTGAAATTTTTTTGAATTTATACACACGTTTTCAATGCCTCTTTTCCATTTTTATCTTCAATTCGCCAATAATTATTTTAACAAGCCTTCTTGAGGCAGTGAAAGTGCTTCTTGCGGCCTTTGACGAGTATCCAAGTTCTCACAGACAGCCGGGACCTTGAGAGGCCGTTTAGACTGATGACGAAGTGGGAGATGATGACCACGCGTTGGAATCGCCGTTCGTTCGAAACTCGACAATAATTACGGGAGGAAATTTCTCCGCATGGAAGTTATCCATTACTATCCACAACGCCATGGCTTCAGTGAATATTTTTTCGTCTTACTGCTCTCGTGACAGCTAATAGCAGGTGGGTGCGCAGAACGCTAAGTCTCATCTGCATGTACACGGTACCCTGATAAGAGCTTTAAGACCCTTACGGGTAAATGGCCGGGGTGACTCCACACCGTGCATGCACCATCAAGCCATCAAGCACGCCATTTTTATAGGCAAATTTACTAAATATACTGTTAAGTAACGTTCGTTTAAGGAGATTTCGCAAGTAATATGATGTCTATCATTTTACTACATCTACATCCACTTCTTACCCTGCAAGCCACCACATGGGTGTTTGGCAGAACTTATCACCAACAATTAGCGAGAAAAAATTAACTTTCACCAACTTGCACTATAGGAATGCTACAAAATATACTAAAATTATTTATAATGTAACTATGTAAACGTGAGTTATGAAGGGAACATGCGAAACATGGAGTTAGCACCAATGGGCGGATTTAAAAACAAGCATTAGGGGGCATATGAATTAATCAGATACACTACCGGTCAACTAACCTACTTCAATTTCTTTACGCAGTAATTATGGTCTCTTATTGATCGCGGGAAAAACGACATTTTAAACCTTCTATCTCCACAAAACCCTTCTGTTCTACAATATATTTCCATTATTTTATAATCATGATCTGATCTACCGTATTATGTCGGAGTTCGTAAGATAAAACTTCATCGGGAAAAAAATTGATGG
Organism: Ceriagrion tenellum; assembly: GCA_963169105.1. Lineage (NCBI taxonomy): Eukaryota > Metazoa > Arthropoda > Insecta > Odonata > Coenagrionidae > Ceriagrion > Ceriagrion tenellum. Next base: position 54,822,673 of record OY720636.1, on the reverse strand, counting down.
ACTAATGCGGGATGGACATTGCACTCAGTATCACGGGGCCATAAGATCGAGTTTCGCCTTGTGAAGGCGGAAAACGAATGAGCGCGGGGAAGTCAAAAGTTAACATAGGAATACAACTACTAAATATTATGATTGCAAGATTTTTTCCAGAATCAGCAGTACGAAGCATGAAGTAAATATCGTAACATAACAGACGAAAAAATGTAGTTCCAAATTACTGAAATGCTCCGAAATCAATGATTCACACGTCTAAAAGGTTTCAACTTGAGTCATTTTTTTCCTTCCATTCGTAAAAAATGCCTTCACCGCCGAAGACTATTTTACGATCGTTTAAAAGTTATAGCGATGAGTAATTGGTTTATTTTTGAAAATTGTTGAAAAATATTCCAAACTACAGTCCGTCAAATTTTTGACGACATATCTGTGTTAGCAATTCCTCATTTTTCACATTAAATCTCTCAAGGGGACATACCCTACTTGTTCCAACGTAAGTCAGCCGGTATTGCTGGTAATTATTACAAAAAGTATGAAGGTAAGTAGCGGATATTTTGTTATACCTCAAAATATAGGATTGTGTTATTTATAATGATGCCCAACTCATCAAATTTTATACGAAGTCATATTCACTCACACTGTCTTAACGGTTTTTTATTTTTTAGTAGATATTTGGATTCACAGAATCATCCACTCCTCCTCGTACGGATCCCATATACTAGCGGCATATTCTAAATGAGGCCTGACAAGTGTAAAATAGCTTCTTTCTCGTACTCTCTCATCGCATTTGCCTAGAACCCTTTTTACGAATCCTAATCTACGGTTTGCTACACTAGTTATTTCCCTCATGTGTTTCCCCCATGACATGTCTTCAGTGATGGTGACGCCTAAGTATTTAATAGATTCTACGTTAGATATTTTCTTTTCTTTGATGCAATAATTGTTCCGGGGAAAGCCATTCTTTTTCCAAAAATTCATAATCGCGCATTTCTTCAAATTAAATTCTAGCTGCCAACTATCACACCAATCATCAATCGCATCTAAATCCTTAGCTAAACACTGACTGTCCTCTTCATTTCTAATTCCCTTATACACTATTGCATCATAGGCAAAAAGACGGAGCTTGCTATTTTTTACTACTTTATTCAAGTCATTTACGTAGGTACCAATCTGCATATGGTAAGCCTCATATTGCGACTCGACCCTCCGCGAATACTAGGCACATTTAGAAACAAGCATTTGGGGGCATATGAATGAATAAGCTACACTGGCTGTCAACTAACCTACTTCAAAGTCTCAACGCAGTCATTATGGTCTCTTATTGATCGCGGGAAAACGACATTTTTAACCTTTCTGTTCCAAAATCTATTCTGCGGTAGTCATTTTGAACGATGTGTGGCTGAATGTGTTTCTTTAGTGGGCATGGACTAATCATTAAACACTTAGTCATACTTTTATTATCCATTTCGTTTAGTATGCATACGTGCTAATTTGAGTAGCGTACGTGGAAGTGAATACACGTGCAATACAGCCTCTTACCACCATTATACTCGCGCAGGATGTCTACTGCACTCAAACATCACAGGGACCTTCTGTTAAGGCCGTTTCACAAGAGACTTTTATTTGATGTAGTATCTGGTTTCACTACGCGAGAACGCGGGCTCGGAGCAGGGGCTACTTTTCTAAATTTCGCATATGCATTTGCGCACGCATTCTCGCAACTCATCGCTTTACACAATGCAATTTCCGATGTATAAATATATGCACATCAGAATGTGCAATAAAGTGCATCGCGAAAGAAGTCCTTCGGATCTCAGTCATGCATGTATTCAAAATTCATTAGCAAATCCAAGGCAAAACAGTATAAAATGGATTAGTATCTGCTAGCATCGTAAAGAGAGTGACAGCGAGCGCTAATGAACTATGGGTCTTGAGAATAAATGAATGTAAGAAGGAATATATATCATTTACGCCTGAGGGGGAAATTCAAGGTCGGATTTTGAACCAGACCTTTAAGATCTGGAGCGTCTTCTCAAGGAGAAGTGGTGAGGGACACGCGGCTTGTCGTCCCCAAAACGATTTGCGAATGAATGCTGCGCTATGGAGAGAGCCCGAAGGCAATAAGAAAAAAAGACAGGAAATAAAAAAGCGAACGTACCTGTAGAACAGGATTGAGATTATATTAACCACGACGTCGAAGCGTAACCGGTTTAAACCAAAACGACTGGGTATGGAGCTAAAAGGGAGAAGATGAGTGAAGTAGATTGGTTTGAGACCGCCCCGAACAAAAGCTAAAGATAACAATTGCGTCGAATAGAAGGTGTGGATGATTCCTCTGTGAGGTTCTTTATTATTCTCTTCCATGATGCGTATCAAGAGTGAGTAAATTGGGACTTTTTTAAAGAGTACGTGGCAAATGCGACGATCAAGTTAGGGAAATAACCTGCTTCCCTCTCGTTAGTCTCTACTTAGAATACAGAGTCATTATTTGGGATCCTAAGAGGTAGGCCTTAAAACCGAGTAAGAAGGTATGCAATGAATATCGGCGAGTGAAGAAAAAGGCCGTTACGACAATCCTGTTACATCTACGTAATACCCTGCGAGCCACCACGAGGGTGTGTGGCAGGGGGTGAAGATCAACAAACATGCACTATTGACATGCAAGTAGGATATTTAAGGGAGACATGCTAGAAAATAGGATCACATGGAGCTAGATGGTTAGTATCTACATAATAAGGAAGGGATTATTGGTTGTTATTATATGCATCATGCACTACAGACTACTCTAACTATATTTCCCCTACCTATCCCTTTGCTACGCTGCCTATTGTTCTCTCTTGTAGTACGCGGAAAATATGACATTTTAAATCTATCGGTAAGACAATCTATCTCTCTAATCTTGTTAAGATGATCAAAATTAGCATAATACGCAGGGATTCTCGATATATATCTAACGTCATCTGTGAACAAATCGGTTTCGAATTTACTTAAAAGGTTTAACCTAAATTTTAACCTGCGTTCTGATAGTAAATGTTAGTGTAAATACACCCTGCCAAACACCCCTGTGGTAGCTTGCAGGGTGATAAGTAGATGTAGAATACTCTTCTGCCTCAGCTGGGGTAGAAAACGCTCTCGACTTTAATCTATCTACTATCTGTCGACGTTGAAATATAGACTAAATCTTTTGACAGATTTAAAGCTATCCGAGACTAGCCACAGAGTTTCACTTTTACGGAGTCACCCGCAATGTACATTTGTGCGAAATTCCACAGAGAAAAAAATCATCCGCCTTGACAGGGATGCGAACCCGGATCCCTCGATTTCCGGCCGCTTTTACTCTCACAATAAGCATCCTAATGAAGTTAACTTAAAAATAGCTTAATGAAAGCCGCAGTAATTTTCTCGTTTGCGCAACTGACATTTTGCTCCAATCGGAAAAGGGAATCGTTTTCAGACCGATAATTAAAATTAAGACAATTTATTTTTGTAAGTTTCAAACCAAATTCTTTTCAGAAAACTTTGATAATATTTTACGTAATGTAACATGGTACAGTAAGTCAAATGATGAGAATAAGATTAGGGAAATAGACTGCAGAATGGATAGGTCCATTAAAAATGTCATTTTTATTGCGAACGACAAGAGACAAGAATAAGAATTTAAACAAGGTTTTTTAAATAATTGCCTGGTTAGTTAGTCGATTCGCTCCCTAATACTGCTATCCATATCCGCTGCCTAATAATAATAGCTCGTCTTACCTGCTTCCGATATGGCTATTGTATTTCTAGCCATTTATGTAGTGGCAAAATACATACATACTAATAGTTTGGTCTAGTATTTTTGGCATGCCAATTTTGAAATGAGTGTCGGTGTTTTGTCACTTCTTTAGAAGTATTTGCATTTTCTCCTCATATACCAAAATTGCTTATGTTTTTCGTTTATTTTATCGGGATACTTATTTGTATAGTTGATGTGTAGGTGATAACCTCCACAATCTTGAGATGGCTCGCGGGGAATTATATGTGTGTTAATGAGTTTCCTCGTTAAGAGCTCAGTACCAACCGCAACCGTGTATTTGCACGAATATGAGTAAGATTGCAATAACCGCATGATTGTAGCAATCACTGCTGTGAGTGCATGTGTTGAGTACACTCCGATTTTTGCCAATGATACAGTAGTGTATAAGGAAATTAGAAATGAAGAGGACATCCAGCCATTAGCTAAGGATATAGATGCGATTGATGATTGGTGTGATAGTTGGCAGCTAGAATTTAATTTGAAGAAATGCGCGATTATGAATTTTTGGAAAAAGAATGGCTTTCCCCGGAATAATTATTGCATCAAAGAAAATAAAATATGTAACGTAGATTCAATTAAGTACTTAGGCGTCAACATCACTGAAGACATGTCATGGGGGAAACACATCAGGGAAATAAGTAGTGTAGCAAACCGTAGATTAGGATTCGTAAAAAGGGTTCTAGGCAAATGCGATGAGAGAGTACGAGAAAGAAGCTAGTTTACACTTGTCAGGCCTCATTTACAATATGAGGCTAGTATTTGGGATCCGTACGAGGAAGGTATGATAAAAAAATTAGAGCGCGTGCAAAGGAGATCCGCTAGGTTTGTTGAAGGCCGTTATGATAAATGTGTAAGTGTTACGAGCTTAATAGAAGAACTCGGATGGGAATTACTATCAGAACGCAGGTTAAAATTAAGATTAAACCTTTAAATAAATTCGAAACCGTTTTGTTCACAGATGACGATAGATATATATTGAGAATCCCTGCGTATTATGCTAGGTTTGATCAGATTAACAAGATTAGAGAGACAGATTGTCTTACCGATAGATTTAAAATGTCATTTTTCCCGCGTACTATAAGAGAGAACACTAGGCAGCGTAGCAAAGGGATAGGTAGGTGAAATATAGTCAGAGTAGTCTGTAGTGCATGTAATAACAACCAAAAATCCCTTCCTCATTATGTAGATACTAACCATCTAGGTGCATGTGACCCTATTTTCTAGCATGTCTCATTTAAATATCCTAGTTGCTTGTCAATAGTGCATGTTTGGTGATCTTCACCCCCTGCCACACACCCTCGTGGTGGCTCGCAGGGTACATCTACATCTACGTCATACCCAAAGGGTTAGTGGCAGGGGGTGCTTCCACCCCAGGCATGCATGAATGATACGGAAGAACACCGACACTACACTGAAACATGCGTACCACACATGCAACGCGCCAATCAAAAATCTAATACCCAAGAAACATTCCATCGTCAATCGTTCCAACATGCAAGGTATACAAAGACTACTACTACAGGTTCAAAATATCATGCATAAATAAGAACATCAATATTTACATCATGCATAAATAAGAACGTAGAGAATATAAAGAGAAAGATTTACAGTCTGCCTATTGTCACAATTCGAACTATTCATTACGACGATCACACCTGTTATGGTTCCGAATGGTACGCAGATTAAATGACATTTTATACTTATCGGTTCTTCAAATTTAGCTCTCTAATTTTATTGCCGCCATCTAATCTGCCGTAGTACGAGGGGGTTAATAGCATGTTTTTTTACGTCGTCAGAGCAATGGTATTCCTGAAATTTAGTTAGGAGGTTAAGCCTATAATTTAATCTACGCTGTGATGGCGATTCCCATCCTAATTCTTCTAACAGTCCAGACACACTAGCCAACTTATCGTAGCTTCCTTTCAAAATCCTAGGTCCTCTTCGCTGTACGCGATCTATCTCTGATCTCATCCCCGTTTCGTATGGATCCCTTACACTTACAACTTGGTTACAAGAGAAATAAAAGTGGAACAAACTAGTTCCCTGAGGAACACCCGATGTGACGCTATATGTGTTTGCCATGATACCATCTATGACAACCCTTTGTTCCCGCACATATAAGAACTGATTATTCCAACTTATAATGTTTTTATCTATTCCATATGTTTCTAGTTTTGAGAGTAACTTAATATGAGGTACCTTATCGAAAGCTTTCTTAAAATCGAGGAATATCGCGTCAACTTGAACATTATTTTCACCCGAGAGCAAGATGTTATGAACGAAGAGGGCCAATTGGGTTTCGCAAGATCTACCCTTTCGAAATCCGTGTTGGTTATTTATTAATAATTCCTCCCTATCTAAATGACTCATAATGGAGCTTACGATTACGTGTTCAAATACCTTACACAAAATGGGTGTGAGAGAAATAGGCCTATAGTTACTAGGGTCTTCCCTTTCGCCGCTTTTGAATATAGGTGTGAAATTTGCTACTCTCCAGTCCTTAGGCACTACGTGATCTACTAAAGATTTGGTAAATATTAATTCTAAGTAAGGCGCTATGTCTGATGCCAATGTTTTATATACGCGAGCAGGAATTTGATCTGGACCGGGGGATATGTTAGGGTTGATATTTTTTAGCTGATGTTCTATGCCGCGACAATTTATAATAATTTCAGGCATAAATGTTTGGGAATGAACTGGCTGCGGATTGAAAAGATGGGGTGTACAAGTATTGAAAACGTTTTTGAAGAATGAGTTTAACGAATTGGCTTTTTGTAGACTGTTGGTTAGCTTTTCCCCTTTGATATTCTTAAGCGTGTGTACTGTTGATTTATTTTCTTTGAATGTCCCTAACATACGACCAAAATGCCTTGGGATTATCGTTCAACTGTTATCCCAGTAATTTACTTTTGAAATCAGCTAACGCCCTTCGGCACGCTTTTTTTGCTAAGAGTTTAGATATTTTGTAATTTTCGGTGACTGTGTATAGTTCTTCGGAGGATTTGTTAATTTTTACCCTTTTTAACCTCGCATGACATGTTCTCTGATGCTTTAATTTTTTTCTAACCTCCGCGTTATACAACCTAGGCTCTGCATTGTCTCTTTTCCATTTACTTGGCATGTATTTGCTAACTACTAATCGTGTAACGTTGAAGAAAGTATTCCACATAACCTCAGTATTACTGTTGATACTTATTTTTTTAAATTAGTAGGTGTACTAATTTTGTACGTGTCCCAGTCTATGGACGGAAGATTGAAATCGCCACCGATTATAAAATGACAGTCGTTTTTTTGAGTGGTTAACTTACTGAGTTGACTTTGTAGTCCTAATATTGAGCTTACATGAGTATCTGGTGGTCTATAATATGCGCACACATAGATTGTTTTTGTTTTAGGATTTTGAATGTAGCACCATACGCTTTCTACCTGGTCGTCGGAAAATGACTTCCTCCTACTAATATAACAATTCTTACCTGCAATAAAAACTCCTCCCCCGGTTCTTTCGACTCTATCTTTTCTATAAACTGTGAAATTTTTCGGGAATACTTCATTATCTGCGATTTCGTTACACAACCAACTTTCCGTCCCTATAATTAAGTCTACGGCAGTAGTTTCAATTAGATGGTAGAAGTCAGCTACTTTATTTCTTAAGCTACGGCAGTTCACTACCACGAGAGAAAAGGATTTATTATCACTGAGCGTATTCCCGGAAAGTGTATTCTCAAGGGTATTACGTAGACGTACTGCGAATGTATGTATTGAGTATTGAATATACTGCGAATTAGCTTGACTCAAAACCCTTTGGACGAAAATAGGATGTGTTTGAATACGAAGGTTCTTCATTGAACGCCAAGATGATGCACAAAAGACAGGCGTGGCCTCTGACTGGGAGAGAGGCCACGCTGAGCAATGAATAAAAATTCATGTCGCGTCCAAACGTTTCATGAATCAAGTGGGCCATGATACGTGAGGAGAAAATAGATGGAGGTTAATTTTCGCTTGCCTTGTTCCGGCTTGGCTGAGACTTTTTAATTCAAAGAAGTCATTGTGTTTTTTACTTTCACTCCGTTTTAAGTTTAAAGTTAATCGCCCATTGAGTTTCAGACAAAATGTTAGCAGTGGGCTTGGCAAACAGCCGTTAGTGCATGAGCATTGTCGACGATGTGCAGGTTGAAATCGGAATAGAAAATTGGCATACTTAGTAATTACAGCAAATCGAAGAAACGGCAAATCGAAACCTAATTGGCCTCTTCGTTCATGACATCTTGCTCTCGGGTGAAAATAATGTCCAAGTTGACGCGATATTCCTCGATTTTAAGAAAGCTTTCGATAAGGTACCTCACGTTAAGTTACTCTCAAAACTAGAAACATATGGAATAGATAAAAACATTATTAGTTGGATTAATCAAATCTTACATGGGCGGGAACAAAGGGTTGTCATAGATGGTATCATGTCAAACACAGATAGCGTCACATCGAGTATTCCTCAGGGAACCACTATGGTCCACTTTTATTTCTCTTGTACATAAATGATATTAACAACGTCGCTAAAAGTAAGCTTAGACTCTTCGCAGACGACGCGGTTGTGTATAGGGATATTAAAAATTCCGAAGATAGCGACTCGTTAACAATCGACCTACTTGCTATTCATGCTTGGTGCGAAAAGTGGCAGATGGAACTAAACATAATAAGTGCGTAGCAGTTAGCTTTTGGAAAAAGAAAAATAGGCCAGGTAGGCCTTACAGAATTAAAAATACGGAAATTATTCACGCCGAGTCTGTTAAGTTCTTAGGGGTCACAATTACTCACGACCTATCTTGGGGAAAACATATTAGGGAAATATGCGGTCAAGCATATAGGAAGCTAGGCTTTATCAATAGAGTACTCGGAGAATGTGATGAGAAAGTGAAAGAACGTTGTTATTTTTCAATCGTTAGGCCTCATCTGGAATATGCTGTTAGTGTATGGGATCCATACGAAACCGGGTTGATATCAGAGTTAGATCGCGTCCAGCGAAGAGGAGCTAGGTTTGTGAAACGATGCTACGATAAGTTGGCTAGTGTGTCTGGATTGTTAGAAGAATTAGGATGGGAATCGCTATCACAGCGTAGATTGAATTATAGGTTTAACCTCCTTAAAAAATTTCAGGAAAATCATTTTACTGACGACGCAAAAAACATACGATTAACCCCCTGTACTACGGCAAATTATATCGCGCCAGTAAAAATAGGGAGATAGATTGTAGAACCGATACGTACCATTCGGGACCAAACAGCTGTGATCGTCGTCATGATTCGTCCAAATAATGAAATTAGCTAGAATGCAGATATTTCTCTTTATATTTTCCACGTTCTTATTTCTGCATGATGTAAATATTGATGTTCTTGCTTATGCATGATATTTGGAATATGTAGTAGTAGTCCTTATACCCATTGCACGTTGGAACGATTGACAATAGAATGTTTCTTGGTTAGTAGATTTTAATGGGCGCGGTATGACGTAGATGTAGATATACGAATTTTTCTATTATTACTTTCTAACCTCGCTAACATTATTGGTTACTAACCTCGCATGCAATTTCCGGTATGACTCTGTACCTTGTAGAACTATTTATCCGTCGCAGTAATCATTACCAGAAGTCGCATCATGGGTAGTTCACGACAGGGTAGCATGTCCGTCCATGTAGCATTCTCTTAGTTTCTGGTCTGGCCGTGCACTGTTGTCCTGATTGCCTTTGGCCTGCGCCTGACGTTTCGGGGGATGGTGCGCGGTTCGGATTTCAGCTGGCATGAGGGCTTCATGCCTGGTGTGGAATCACCCCGGGCTATACACCCTAGCGGTGGCTTTCACGGTATTTCATGCATCTACGTCATACTCTGCAAGCCACCCAAATGCTGTGTTCGTAGATGTAGATCATATGATATGTATTATAAGGATCCTCGATGCCGCAATGGATAGAAGGGATACGAAAAAGAAATGGAAGTTGATAGAAGCATAGTAGAAAGGTGTGATAACTCACTAATATAAACGAAAATGTTGACGCGTGATAAGAAATCACTACTTCATCTACATCTACATCTACGTAATACCCTGCGAGCCACCACGAGGGTGTGTGGCAGGGGGTGAAGATCACCAAACATGCACTATTGCCAAGTAAGTAGGATATATAATGTAGACATGCTAGAAAATAGGGTCATAGTTTATTAGTTACTACAGTAGATTATTAGTTATTGCAAGTAATTGCAGTAGTTATTACAATAGAATATTAGTTACTACGGTATAGTACAGGTTAAAATATACATAATAAGGAAGGGATTATTGGTAGTTATTACATGCATCATGCACTACAGACTATTCTAACTATGTTTCACCTACCTATCCCTTTTGCTACGTTGCCTATTGTTCTCTCTTATGGTACGCGGGAAAAATGACATTTTAAATCTATCGGTACGACAATCTATCTCTCTAATCTTGTTCATATGGTCAAACCTAGCATAATACGCAGGGGTTCTTAATATATATCTAACGTCATCTGTGAACAAATCGGTTTCGAATTTACTTAAAAGGTTTAACCTAAATTTTAACCTGCGTTCTGATAGTAATTCCCATCCTAGTTCTTCTATTAAACTCGTAACACTAATACAATTATCATAACGACATTTAACAAACCTAGCAGATCTCCTTTGCACGCGCTCTAATTCTTTTATCATACCTTCCTCGTAGGGATCCCATATACTAGCGGCATATTCTAAATGAGGCCTGACAAGTGTAAAATAGCTTCTTTCTCGGACTCTCTCATCGCATTTGCCTAGAACCCTTTTTACGAATCCTAATCTACGGTTTGCTACACTAGTTATTTCCCTGATGTGTTTCCCCCATGACATGTCTTCACTGATGGTGACGCCTAAGTATTTAATTGATTCTACGTTACATATTTTGTTTTCTTTGATGCTATAATTATTCCGGGGAAGGCCATTCTTTTTCCAAAAATTCATAATCGCGCATTTCTTAAAATTTAATTCTAGTTGCCATCTATCACACCAATCATCAATCGCATCTAAATCCTTAGCTAAACACTGTCTGTCCTCTTCATTTCTAATTTCTTTATACACTACTGCATCATCGGCAAAAAGACGGAGCTTGCTATTTTTTACTACACTATTCAAGTCGTTTACGTACAGAAGAAATAAAATTGGGCCTATCACGCTTCCCTGGGGAACACCCGATGTAACTTTTACTTCGCCTGAGCTGACACCATCTAATACCACCCTTTGAACGCGTTCATGTAAGAAATCTCCTATCCAGCCTACTATATTACTGTCTATTCCGTATGATGCTAACTTCGCGAGTAACTTACAGCGGGGAACCTTGTCAAAAGCTTTTCTAAAGTCAAGAAACGCTGCATCTACCTGTACGTTACCTTCTCCGGAAACTAAAATATCGTGCACAAAAAGACCTAATTGAGTTTCGCAAGACCGTCCTTTTCTGAACCCATGCTGGTTTGTTATTAATAAATCCTGGCTGTCGAGGTGTCCCATTATTGATGTAACTATTATATGCTCTATAATTTTACATGATAGTGACGTTAATGATATTGGTCTATAATTACATGGCTGTTCCCTATCTCCGCTTTTATAAATTGGGGTCACGTTTGCTATCTTCCAGTCTTTGGGAACCGCGTGTTCTTCGAGGGATTTGTTAAATATTACTTTAAGATACGGAGCCATTTCGAGAGCTAATTCTTTATAAATACGAGCTGGAATTTCATCAGGACCTGAAGACTTGTTCGGGCTAATGTTACTTAGTAAGGATACGATTCCGCTACAAGATATATCGATTGGGGGCATTGGTTGTTGAAATCGGTCTGGTATGGTTTCGCGGAAACTATGCATAGGTTGATTAAAAACACTCTGAAAAAAGTAATTCAAACAATTTGCCTTATCTAAACTGGAAGTTACTATTTCGCCTCTATCGTTTTTCAAGGAATTAACCGTTGACTTTTTAGTTCCCTGTACTTCCCTAACATATGACCAAAATGCTTTCGGATTTCCCTCTAGTTGTTCTCCAAGTACTTTTCTCTTGAATTCGCTAAACGCTTTTCTAAGGGCTGTTTTTGCGGCTGATTTACAAATTTTATAATGCTCGATGGTATTTTTTAGGTCGCTATTAGCTACATTTTTCTTCATTTTTCTTAGTTTCGCATGGCTAACTCGTTGGCGTTTTAAACATTTTCTAACCTCCGCGTTGTACCACCTTGGTTCCCTATTCTCGCTCTTATACTTATGAGGTATATATCTGTTGACAAGTGACCGTGTAATTTGGAGGAACTCTTTCCATGTATTGTCTGTATTGCTATTTTTGCTAATGTTCTCGAATTTTTCAAAAGATGTCTTTAAGTCAAGCCTAAATCCGTTAAAATCTGCTTTACTAAAAAGGTAAATCTTTCTTTTTAATTTAAAATTTTTTTCAGTGTTGAGGGAAAATTTTACGTATACTACCTTGTGGTCACTTATTCCATCGATATTTTCAACTTTAATTACTTTTTCAGGGATGTTTGTGGCAAGTAAATCGAGAACATTTTCCCCTCTATTAGGCAAAGTTACTATTTGATGTAGTGCGTGTGATGCGAACAGGTTAAGCAATGACTCGCAGATTTCTTTGTCCCTACCTCCAGACTTATGACTGCATGTTTTCCAATCTATCGATGGTGTATTGAAATCTCCACCTACAATTATCTGTCGTTCGTTACTATGGGAATTAATGGACCTGATCTGTTTCTCGAGTTCTAATACTGAGTGTACATCGGAATGGGGTGGTCTATAGTAGGCACAAACATATATTACTTTCGAATTAGCACATTGAATGGAACACCATACACTTTCTATTATATTATGGGGAATCACTTCTATTTTGCTGACTATTGTGTTCTTAACTGCGATAAATACTCCCCCTCCCAGTCGACTCTCTCTATCTCTCCTGTATACCCTAAAATTTACTGGAAAAACTTCACTACCAGCAATATCGCTTGTTAACCAACTTTCAGTTCCTATAATTATGTCAGAATTAGTACTCTCTATAAGGTGATGAAATTCAGGTATCTTGCTTCTTAAACTACGACAATTAACTACTACTACTGAAAATTCCTCTATTTTAATATGTCTGCCTATTGTATTTGTGGGGTTCGTGTTTTCTAAATTATTGGGAAAGTTACAGTTTGGAAATTCATGGGTGTTGTTTTGATTTGTACGTTTTTCCTTTTTCTGTGCTTTCTTCCGTCCCGATAAACCTATACTGTGTTGTCTGGTCAACTTGTTATTCTTTGCTATCCTGGTGAGTGGCATGTTATTTAATGGTCCACTATTTGACCTACTCTCTTCCCTAAATAATTCTAATTTATTGTTATCTATTAAGATTTTCCTAGGCACTAAGCTTTGTGTACTCTTTATTATCTGACTTTCCGGAAAAGCACTGATTTCGCCCCCACTAACTGACCTACTCTCTTGCCTACCATCTATCTTCTACTTGAAGCCTTTCCTGCAAAATTCATGACATGCGGAGTATGTGCGTCAAATATTAAATTCCTCAGTATTCATATGTATCTGATATTATCGCGAATATTGTACTTGCGAAAAAAAATTTCATATTTTAACTTTTTAAATTTCATCATAATTGTTTTTGGAATTTTCATAGGAATGTGTGAGTCATATCATAATAGGAATATGCGACCTAATTCTGGTATCAATCCAGCTCCATAAAAATGTAAAATGTAAAACGCCAATTTAGGTTGGGCTTAACAAGTACACTTGGGTAAATGAACATGGGTTTAACGATAAGTAATTCTGTGAACGCCGCCATTGCTGGCAAGACAGTGAAATATAACGGTGTCGTTAGTTTTCCCTGAATTTTCCGATAGCTATTCCAGCTAATCGGCCTCTATCCACTCTTTACCTTCTTTCCTCTTCACCTCCTCCCTCCGCCATCTATGGTCCATTTGCTCATCACACATTACCTTACACTCAAGGTCACAGCCTGGCGGCATCACGGAGAAGCGTTTTAAAATCCTGACTCGAATTGCTACGTGCTCGGAGCTTTTATTATTTTGTTTGCCTTTCGATATCTCCGGGAGAGCTATCCGACGGTGACGACACCGTTTCCTTCCGATACACGGTGGTGTTTCGGGGGAAACACGCCTTTGATAACTCGCGACAGTGAGTCTTATTAATCCGACGTTATTCCATGCGTCATATTTGGAGGAATTCCTGAGCCGTCGTTTCATTTTTCGGCTTGTCATCTTACAAAGTTCATTGGAGACGAATGATTCAATTGAAGCTTAAATGTTTGTACAGCTGGAGTGCTTAAATGTTGCCTTAACTTTATGAATTATTATACAGATAGGCACTACAGTTCACGGAAGAGAGTTGTTTATTGAACTCCAGTTCAACGATTTTGAACAATACAATTGAACTTTCAACGGTTGATTGGTTGCTTACAATCCAGAGTAAGGTCATGTCGCGGATTTAAAAATGAAACGTAGGGTAATACCTGGTGTTCTGACGAACGAATTACGACTTTATGTACACATGAAGGCTCTTCGTAATATGCACCATATTATCATGGATAAACTTCATCCAAAGAAGGAGGAGTAAACCACTCATACGAAGTAGTAACTATTGAGACATAAGTTGTGGAAGTCATAGTTCCTGCTACCCAAATTCAGTAATGAAGAACAAAGCTCTATGAATCTCATAACTATCGATTTTAATTGCTATTAACAGTGTACAGGTCATCAAGAGAAAAAGCTACGCAGTATAGCAAGGGAGAAAATGTACTTGAAAGTGTCGTTACAATTTTCTCAATTAAGGCTTATAATCACATCTGCTGTATTTGAATACCTCACAATTTCCGATGATACCCTTGTTTAACACAAAGAAACACGTTCAGGTTTTATTTGGTCCATCCGCCATACTAATTTAAGTTAGACCATAAACATGAGATTAGATATTGAAACTTAAGAAGGTCTAAAATGTCTAAATTTAGCGAAAATTAAGGGCTTAAAACATACGTCATTGACACTAAATAGTGAGGTAAACATCTACATCTACATCTACGTCATACCCTGCAAGCCACCCAAAGGGTGTGTGGCAGGGGGTGCTTTCGCACCAGGCATGCATGAATGATATGGTAGAACACCGACATTACACTAAAACCCGCGCACCACACATGCAAAGCGCCAATTAAAAATCTAATACACAAGAAACATTGTATCTCCAATCGTTCTAACATGCAAGGGATACAAAGACTACTACTACAGATTCAAAATATCATGCATAAATAAGAACATCATTATTTACATCATGCATAAATAAGAAAGAGGAGAATATAATGAGAAAGATTAACTGCCTGCCTATTGTCAATACTCGAACTATTCATGACGACGATCACAGCTGTTATGGTCCCGAATGGTACGCGGAAAAAATGACATTTTATACCTATCGGTTCTACAATCTAGCTCTCTAATTTTATTGGCGCGATCTAATCTGCCGTAGTACGAAGGGGTTAATAGTATGTTTTTTACGTCGTCAGTAAAATGATTTTCCTGAAATTTATTTAGGAGGTTAAGCCTATAATTTAATCTACGCTGTGATAGCGATTCCCATCCTAATTCTTCTAACAGTCCAGACACACTAGCCAACTTATCGTAGCATCGTTTCACAAACCTAGCTCCTCTTCGCTGTACGCGATCTAACTCTGATATCAAGCCCGTTTCGTATGGATCCCATACACTAACAGCATATTCCAGATGAGGCCTAACGATTGAAAAATAACAACGTTCTTTCACTTTCTCATCACATTTTCCGAGTACTCTCTTGATAAAGCCTAGCTTCCTATATGCTTGACCGCATATTTCCCTAATATGTTTTCCCCAAGATAGGTCGTGACTAATTGTGACTCCTAAGTACTTAACAGACTCGGCGTGAATAATTTCTGTATTTTCAATTCTGTATGCCCTAAATGGCCAATTTTTCTTTTTCCAAAAGCTGACTGCTACGCACTTTTTTATGTTTAGTTCCATCTGCCACTTTTCGCACCAAGCATGAATAGCAAGTAGGTCGATTGTTAACGAGTCGCTATCTTCGGAATTGTTAATATCCCTATACACAACCGCGTCGTCTGCGAAGAGTCTAAGCTTACTTTTAACGACGTTACTAATATCATTAATGTACAAGAGAAATAAAAGTGGACCAATTACACTTCCCTGAGGAACACCCGATGTAACGCTAACTGTGTTTGACATGATACCGTCTATGACAACCCTTTGTTCCCGCCCATGTAAGAATTGATTAATCCAACTAATAATGTTTTTATCTATTCCATATGCTTCTAGTTTTGAGAGCAACTTAACGTGAGGTACCTTATCAAAAGCTTTCCTGAAATCGAGGAATATCGCGTCAACTTGGACATTATTTTCACCCGAGAGCAAGATGTCATGAACGAAGAGGGCCAATTGGGTTTCGCAAGATCTACCCTTTCGAAATCCGTGTTGGTTATTTATTAATAATTCCTCCCTATCTAAATGACTCATAATGGAGCTTACGATTATGTGTTCAAATACCTTACAGAAAATGGATGCGATAGAAATAGGCCTGGAGTTACTAGGGTCTTCCCTGTCGCCGCTTTTGAATATAGGTGTGACATTTGCTACTCTCCAGTCCTTAGGCACTACGTGATCTACTAATGATTTGGTAAATATTAATTCTAAGTAAGGCGGTATGTATGATGCCAATGTTTTATGTATGCGAGCAGGAATTTGATCTGGACCGGGGGATTTGTTTGGGTTGATATGTTTTAGCTGACGTTCTCTGCCGCGACAATTTATAATAATTCAGGCATAAATGTTTGGGAACGAACTGGCTGCGGATGGAGAAGATGTGGTGTGCAAGTAGTGAAAATGTTTAGGAAGAATGAGTTTAACGAAATGGCTTTTTGTAGACTGTTGGTTACCTTTTCCCTTTTGAAGTTTTAAGCGTGTGTACTGTTGATTTATTTCCATGAGTGTCCCTAACATATGACCAAAATGCCTTGGGATTATCATTCAGGTGTTCTCCCAGTAATTTACTTTTGAAATCAGCTAACACCCTTCGGCACGCTTTTTTGTACGAGTATATCATGGTGGAGATTGTATACGAGGTTAGCAGCTACTAATAATATTAGGATATTTAGCACTCCTGAAGAAACCTATTTAACCTAATCTGTATCTTATAACTGATCTATCGCAATTATTATGGTTCCTTATTGTGCGTGGAAAAAATGACGTATTAAATCTATCGGTTCTGTGGTCTATTTCCTTGGTCTTATTCCTGTGTTTGTTTTGAACCATGTAATATAAAATAGTCTACATCAAACTTTCGTAAAAGATTTAACCTATATTTTTCGATCGGATAGAGTTTCTCTTCCTAATACCTTCAACAATTTTTTAACACTATTATGTTTATCGTAAATCCCCCTGCCAAACCTCCCTGAGGTGGCTAGCAGGGTAATATGTAGATTTACATCTAACAATTTTTAACAAATGTAACTGCTCTCTAATTAATTAACACTACAAAAATATTGTAAATATTCCCCCTGCCAAACACCCCTGTGGTGGCTTGCAGGGTAATAAGTAGATGTAGATGTAACAATTTTTAACAAATGTAGCTGCTCTCCGCTGCAAAAAAGAAGTAAAAGATAGGATCATCCCAAAGGTGATGGACAATGGTGTGCAATCGTACTTAGCCAATATCAACAGTACTCCTCGCATGCCTTCTTTACATCTAGATCTACGTAATACCCTGCGAGCCACCACGAGGGTATGTGGCAGGGGGTGAAGATCACCAAACATGCACTATTACCATGCAAGTAGGATATTTAAGGGAAAAATGCTAGAACAGGGTCACATGCAGCTAAATGGCTAGTATATACATAATATGAAAGGGATTATTGGTTGTTATTACACGCATCATGCACTACAGACTACTCTAACTATATTTTCTTCTTATTAGAAAAATATCTTTGCTCATATGTCCCTGGTCGGACTGTTAGTGATTTTGGTAGGCCTTTTGACAACTGTAGTCATCCATACCACTAAGAACAGGTGGGTTGATCGTCAGGGAATGGATTACATAGGAAACAAAGGAAGAATGGGGAAAAACCTGGGGTCGACATGAGCCTTATCTTAACAATAGGCTAAAATGGGTTCGCTGTTAAACGTGCCATCCGGTGGACGGACACTTGAATTATATCCCTCAAGAGACCCACGGGAAATGGATTCAACTGATGTCTAACATTAACCCTTTTCCCCTCTCTCTCTCTATCAGGAATCGGCCCGGGATCAGGAGTTAGTGTCCTTGCAAGAACATTAACTCACTCCCCTTTGCGTACGTACATACGTACGTACATGCTTTATGCTAGCATGTCTCCATTAAATATCCTAGTTGCATGTCAATAGTGCATGTTTGGTGATCTTCACCTCCTGCCACACACACTCGTGGTGGCTCGTAGGGTATTACGTAGACGTACATATTAACGTAGTAATAAAAATTAACTGCTATATAAGTCAATGATTATGTACAGGAACGAAATGGTTGGCAGAAAGTAGAGTGGAAGACAAACCTGCTGAAAACCTATCTTACCTAGTGCTATCTATATATCTTGAGCTATTTATTTGTCACATTAATAATACTAACCAGTAGTTATATCTTGAGTAGCATGCTGTATGGTAGCATGTTTTTCTTCCTATCACTCTCCTAGTTATGTATCGTGTTACCAGGCCCTTAGAGATATGTTTTGAAACGTCCATTCATCATAATTCTGAGCCAGTGCACTGAACTATTGCGTAGCCCAATTTCGTCCTCTATTATTCACCACACACAAATTCGTCTTCCATAATTCACAGGCGTCCTCGTTTAATCACCTCTCCCGCATTGGCCAACTTCCGGATGCGTCAAACCCCTATCACTCACTGACCCGCTAAAATGTTGGTGTCACCCACCTAACGTAATTGCTATATTAAGCACAGACACTGATGAAACTCCTTCAAAGCCAGAGAAATTTTAATTACAATTATTCGGCAGGATTTCCAGTTTTTGCCGATTTATTCGCTTTAAGCTGAAGGAATACTGCTGACTGCAATTGAGACTAATTATTATGAGACTATATGAGTAGACAAGATCACCGGAATAAGATTAAGAAAAGAGACTGCACAACCAATAAATTAAAAATGCCATTTTTTCCACGGACAATAAAGGACCATAATTTGTAGTTGAGATAAATCAATTCTAGGCTACTTTGAACCTGACTAGGTAAAAAATGTTTTTGCTCTTGTGCTAAATATCTTAACATCATTATTAGCTAAAAACCTCGCAAGCAACATCCGGCATGAAACATTTCGGTCGCGGTACGGAAACGGTCACTTGTCAACAGATATATACCTCATAAATATAAGAGCGAGAATAGGGAACCAAGGTGGTACAACGCGGAGGTTAGAAAATGTTTAAAACGCCGAGTTAGCCATGCGAAACTAAGAAAAATGAAGAAAAATGTAGCTAATAGCGACCTAAAAAATACCATCGAGCATTATAAAATTTGTAAATCAGCCGCAAAAACAGCCCTTAGAAAAGCTTTTAGCGAATTCAAGAGAAAAGTACTTGGAGAACAACTAGAGGGAAATCCGAAAGCATTTTGGTCATATGTTAGGGAAGTACAGGGAACTAAAAAGTCAACGGTTAATTCCTTGAAAAACAATAGAGGCGAAATAGTAACTTCCAGTTTAGATAAGGCAAATTGTTTGAATTACTTTTTTCAGAGTGTTTTTAATCAACCTATGCATAGTTTCCGCGAAACCATACCAGACCGATTTCAACAACCAATGCCCCCAATCGATATATCTTGTAGCGGAATCGTATCCTTACTAAGTAACATTAGCCCGAACAAGTTCTCAGGTCCTGATGAAATTCCAGCTCGTGTTTATAAAGAATTAGCTCTCGAAATGGCTCCGTATCTTAAAGTAATATTTAACAAATCACTCGAAGAAGACGCGGTTCCCAAAGACTGGAAGATAGCAAACGTGACCCCAATTTATAAAAGCGGAGATAGGGAACAGCCATGTAATTATAGACCAATATCATTAACGTCACTATCATGTAAAATTATAGAGCATATAATAGTTACATCAATAATGGGACACCTCGACAGCCAGGATTTATTAATAACAAACCAGCATGGGTTCAGAAAAGGACGGTCTTGAGACACTCAATTAGGTCATTTTGTTCACGATATTTTCGTTTCCGGAGAAGGTAACGTTCAGGTAGATGCAGCGTTTCTTGACTTTAGAAAAGCTTTTGACAAGGTTCCCCACTGTAAGTTACTCGCGAAGTTAGCATCATACGGAATAGACAGTAATATAGTAGGCTGGATAGGAGATTTCTTACATGAACGCGTTCAAAGGGTGGTATTAGATGGTGTCAGCTCAGGCGAAGTAAAAGTTACATCGGGTGTTCCCCAGGGAAGCGTGATAGGCCCAATTTTATTTCTTCTGTACGTAAACGACTTGAATAGTGTAGTAAAAAATAGCAAACTCCGTCTTTTTGCCGATGATGCAGCAGTGTATAAGGAAATTAGAAATGAAGAGGACAGACAGTGTTTAGCTAAGGATTTTTGATGCGATTGATGATTGGTGTGATAGATGGCAGCAAGAATTAAATTTGAAGAAATGCGCGATTATGAATTTTTGGAAAAAGAATGGCCTTCCTCGGAATAATTATAGCATCAAAGAAAACAAAATATGTAACGTAGAATCAATTAAATACTTAGGCGTCACCATCAGTGAAGACATGTCATGGGGGAAACACATCAGGGAAATAACTAGTGTAGCAAACCGTAGATTAGGATTCGTAAAAAGGGTTCTAGGCAAATGCGATGAGAGAGTCCGAGAAAGAAGCTATTTTACACTTGTCAGGCCTCATTTAGAATATGCCGCTAGTATATGGGATCCCTACGAGGAAGGTATGATAAAAGAATTAGAGCGCGTGCAAAGGAGATCTGCTAGGTTTGTTAAATGTCGTTATGATAATTGTATTAGTGTTACGAGTTTAATAGTAGAACTAGGATGGGAATTACTATCAGAACGCAGGTTAAAATTTAGGTTAAACCTTTTAAGTAAATTCGAAACCGATTTGTTCACAGATGACGTAAGATATATATTAAGAACCCCTGCGTATTATGCTAGGTTTGACCATATTAACAAAATTAGAGAGATAGATTGCCGTACCGATAGATTTAAAATGTCATTTTTCCCGCGTACCATAAGAGAGAACAATAGGCAACGTAGCAAAAGGGATAGGTAGGTGAAACATAGTTAGAATAGTCTGTAGTGCATGATGCATGTAATAACTACCAATAATCCCTTCCTTATTATGTATATTTTAACCTGTACTATACCGTAGTAACTAATATTCTATTGTAATAACTACTGCAATTACTTGCAATTACTAATAATCTACTGTAGTAACTAATAAACTATGACCCTATTTTCTAGCATGTCTACATTATATATCCTACTTACATGAGACACATATGTAGATTTTAACCTGTACTATACCGTAGTAACTAATATTCTATTGTAATAACTACTGCAATTACTTTCAATAACTAATAATCTACTGTAGTAACTAATAAACTATGACCCTATTTTCTAGCATGTCTACATTATATATCCTACTTACATGGCAATAGTGCATGTTTGGTGATCTTCACCCCCTGCCACACACCCTCGTGGTGGCTCGCAGGGTATTACGTAGATGTAGATGTAGATGTACATGGCAATAGTGCATGTTTGGTGATCTTCACCCCCTGCCACACACCCTCGTGGTGGCTCGCAGGGTATTACGTAGATGTAGATGTAGATTTACTTCAAACCCTGCAAGCCACCCAAAGGGTGCGTGTCAGGAGACGCCCCTACACCAGACATGCACCAATTACACCATTATATAGCTCTTGCATGATTTACATCCACATCTACATCTACGTAATACCCGGCGAGCCACCACGAGGGTGTGTGGCAGGGGGTAAAGATCACCAAACATTCACTATTGACATGCAACTAGGACATTTAATGGAGACATGCTAGATAACAGGGTCACATGCAGCTAGATGGTTAGTATCTAATAATAAGAAAGGGATTATTGGTTTTTATTACATGAATCATGTACTACAGACTACTTAAGGCAATCAAATACGACATCAGAAACACTTGAAGAATGTTTCGCTTATTTACCGTTCATGTTAGGTAGCCACTATATAGCAGTTGTATGCCGAAAATCAACCTTATTCGCTACCGAACTACTTCTTTCTCCAATTAATGTACATATAAGCCTCCATAATTTCTAGATAATTTCAGAAAAAAAGACATTCTAAAAACTTATCCATAAGGCAGAGTTACACCCAATATTCAAGTCCGTAAAGCTTTGGTTTCTCTGGCCGTTTTTGCGAAATAAGTACAGAGAACTGATAAACAGCCAACCAGTGGCGTGACATGACGCTAGGATGATTTAAATAAGTGATGTGTTAATCGAATCGAGATTTTCAAATAGTGATAATTTTAGTAAGTGAGAAAACCACGCTATTTTGGGGATATATTATCGACAACAATGCAGATGTGAGGGGTTGTAAATCCATTATGAGTTCTTGGAAATTATAAACCATCACCATGATGGTGCCATATCTCCTCGTTCATGCGGGTGGTTAACTATCTCTTGGGATTCCCAGGATTCCCTTGAGGGTATGGCAAGAGGACAAGAGAATTTAGCACGAGGGACCCGCACGGTCGTTAAGCATATGCTCGGTTCTTTTCCCGGCCTCCAATGCATTCGGAGTGAACCTCTTCAAAAACTGCATTCGACACCTTCTTAAGGACGTTTAATAGATGACGTATCAGTTTTAAAGAACGACCAGTCACGCAGTAGATGTTGAATAAACAGAATAAGGCTTTCACTGGGCCTGAATATTAGGGAGAAAAGATATTCACTTTTTCGAATTTTCCGGCGCCCCCAGTAGGAAAATTTCATATTGTGGAGTCAGTTATTCATGCATTAATTTTCATACTGCTACATGCCTAGTACGGAATCAAACCGTGCCAAACACCCTTGTGGTGGCTTGCACGGTATTTCGTAGATCTAGATGTACGCGGCAGTGATGGCCATGGCCCAGCACTTGCCCGATGGCGCAAGAAAACCCGCTTATAACCCGCTTTATAGCCTCTGTCAGGCCGTTAAGGATGTCATGTATTCATACTATTGAATTGGAATTAGGTTTATTTTAATTGGTCTACGCTTTAACACTCCCATTTTAGAAGTCTCAAATCAGTCTAATTTTAGAGCTGGTGTCCACCTATTACTGTGTATTGTAGATTCCCTGCATGAATCTTATGTCACGTTTAGCTTGTTACATCATAGATTGAGTTAGTAGTTTCTGTAGCATTTGTAGCATACCCCGTATGTGGTGCATGTTGGTGAAAGTAAATTTCTTCCCTGTAGTTAATGTTGGTAATAAGTCACCCCTTGCCAAACACCCTTCATCTACATCTACATCTACGTAATACCCTGCGAGCCACAACGAGGGTGTGGCAGGGGGTGAAGATCACCAAACATGCACTATTGCCATGCAAGTAGGATATTTAAGGGAGATATGCTAGAAAATAGGGTCACATGCAGCTATATGGTTAGTATTTACATAATAAGAGAGGGATAATTGGTTGTTATTACATGCATCATGCACTACAGACTACTCTAACTATATTTCACCTACCTATCCCTTTGCTACGCTGCCTATTGTTCTCTCTTATGGTACGCGGGAAAAATGACATTTTAAATCTATCGGTACGACAATCTATCTCTCTAATCTTGTTAATATGATCAAACCTACATCTACGTCATACCCTACAAGCCACCCAAAGGGTGTGTGGCAGGGGGTGCTTCCACACCAGGCAAGCATGACTGATACGGTAGAACACCGAATTTACATTGAAACCCGCGTACCACACATGCAAAGCGCCAATTAAAAATCTACTAACCACGAAACATTCTATCGTCAATCGTTCCAACATGCAAGAGATACAAAGACTACTACTACACATTCAAAATATCATGCATAAATAAGTACATCAATATTTACATCATGTATAAATAAGAAAGTAGAGAATATAATGAGAAAGATTTACTGCCTGCCTATTGTCAATACTCGAACTATTCATGACGACGATCACAGCGGTTATGGTCCCGAATGGCACGCGGAAAAAATGACATTTTATACCTATCGGTTCTACAATCTAGCTCTCTAATTTTATTGCCGCCATCTAATCTGCCGTAGTACGAGGGGGTTAATAGTATCTTTTTTACGTCGTCAGAGAAATGATTGTCCTGAAATTTATTTAGGAGGTTAAGCCTATAATTTAATCTACGCTGTGATAGAGATTCCCATCCTAATTCTTCTAACAGTCCAGACACACTAGCCAACTTATCGTAGCATCGTTTCACAAACCTAGCTCCTCTTCGCTGTACGCGATCTAACTCTGATATCAACCCCGTTTCGTATGGATCCCATACACTAACAGCATATTCCAGATGAGGCCTAACGATTGAAAAATAACAACATTCTTTCACTTTCTCATCACATTTTCCGAGTACTCTCTTGATAAAGCCTAGCTTCCTGTATGCTTGACCGCATATTTCCCGAATATGTTTTCCCCAAGATAAGTCGTGAGTAATTGTGACCCCTAAGTACTTGACAGACTCGGCGTGAATAAAAAATACGGAAGACATTAACCAGAGGCTCAGTGATGTCTGCGGGAGGGACAGAGCTGGGTTTTTGGAC
Source organism: Ceriagrion tenellum (assembly GCA_963169105.1). Taxonomy (NCBI): domain Eukaryota; kingdom Metazoa; phylum Arthropoda; class Insecta; order Odonata; family Coenagrionidae; genus Ceriagrion; species Ceriagrion tenellum. The sequence continues at coordinate 54,797,979 of OY720636.1, read as the reverse complement.
CTTAGGCCGCTGCTGGATTCGTGTCAAGTGCCATTAAATCGCTCGGGTGTCCATTCTACGTATGAGGCATCGCAGAAGGTAGCGTGCAGGATATTTGAGCATACCCAGCGAGTTTAGCATAGATGGTAGGCAAGAGAGTAGGTCAGTTAGTGGAAACGAATTCAGTGCATTTCCAGAAAGTAAGATAATGAAAAGTACACCAAGTTTAGGGCCTAGGAAAAGCTTCATAGATGACAATAAATTAGAAATATTTAAGAAAGGGAGTAGGTCAAATAGTGGGCCATTAAATAACTTGCCACTTTCAGGACAGCAAAGAATAATTTAGAAATTAGAAATTTAAGAATAATTTAGAAAACAGAAAACCCACAAATACAATAAGCAGACATATTAAAATAGAGGAATTTCCAGTAGTGGTAGTTAACTGTCGTAGTTTAAGAAGCAAGATTCCTGAATTCCATCACCTTACAAAGAGTACTAATTCTGACATAATTATAGGAACGGAAAGTTGGTTAACAAGCGACATTGCTGATAGTGAAATTTTTCCAGTAAATTTTAGGGTATACAGGAGAGATCGAGATAGTCGACCGGGAAGGGGAGTATTTATCGCAGTTTTGAACACAATAGTCAACAAAATAGAAGTGATTCCCGATAATATAATAGAAAGTGTATGGTGTTCCATTCAATGTGCTGATTCGAAAGTAATATATGTTTGTGCCTACTATAGACCACCCCATTCCGATGTACACTCAGTATTAGAACTCGAGAAACAGATCGGGTCCATTAATTCCCATAGTAACGAACGACAGATAATTGTAGGTGGAGATTTCAATACATCATCGATAGATTGGAAAACATGCAGTCATAAGTCTGGAGGTAGGGACAAAGAAATCTGCGAGTCATTGCTTAACCTGTTCGCATCACACGCACTACATCAAATAGTAAATTTGCCTAATAGAGGGGAGAATGTTCTCGATTTACTTGCCACAAACATCCCTGAAAAAGTTATTAAAGTTGAAAGTATCAATGGAATAAGCGACCACAAGGTAGTATACGTAAAATTTTCCCTCGATACTGAAAAAATTTTAAAAATAAAAAGAAAGATTTACCTATTTAGTAAAGCAGATTTTAACGGATTTAGGCGTGACTTAAAGACATCTTTTGAAAAATTCGTGAATATTAGCAAAAATAGTGATACAGACAATACATGGAAAGAGTTCCTCCAAATTACACGGTCACTTGTCAACAGATGTATACCTCATAAGTATAAGAGTGAGAATAGGGAACCAAGGTGGTATAACGCGGAGGTTAGAAAATGTTTAAAACGCCAACGAGTTAGCCACGCGAAACTAAGAAAAATGAAGAAAAATGTAGCTTATAGCGACCTAAAAATACTATCAAAAATTATAAAATTTGTAAAGCAGCCGCAAAAACAGCCCTTAGAAAAGCGTTTAGCGAAATCAAGAGAAAAGTACTTGGAGAACAACTAGAGGGAAATCCGAAAGCATTTTGGTCATATGTTAGAGAAATACAGGGAACTAAAAAATCAACGGTTAATTCCTTGAAAAACGATAGAGGCGAAATAGTAACTTCCAGTTTAGATAAGGCAAACTTTTTAAATTACTTTTTTCAGAGCATTTTTAATCAATCTAACCGTAGTTTACGCGAAACCAAACCAGACCGATTTCAACAACCAATGCCCCTGATCGATATATCTTGTAGCGGAATCGTATCCGTACTAAGTAACATCAGCCCGAACAAGTCCTCAGGTCCTGATGAAACTCCACCTCGTGTGTATAAAGTATTAGCTCTCGAAATGGCTCCGTATCTTAAATCCCTCGAAGAACACGCGATTCCCAAAGAAAGGAAGATAGCAAACGTGACCCCAATTTTAAAAGCGGCGATAGGGAACAGTCAAGTAATTATAGACCAATATCATTAACGTCACTATCATGTAAAATTATAGAGCATATAATAGTTACATCAATAATGGGACACCTCGACAGCCAGGATATATTGATAACAAGCCAGCATGGGTTCAGAAAAGGACGGTCTTGCGAAACTCAATTAGGTCTTTTTGTTCACGATATTTTAGTTTCCGGAGAAGGTAACGTACAGGTAGACGCAGCGTTTCTTGACTTTAGAAAAGCTTTTGACAAGGTTCCCCACTGTAATTTACTCGCGAAGTTAGCATCATACGGGATAGACAGTAATATAGTAGGCTGGATAGGAGACTTCTTATATGAACGCGTTCAAAGGGTGGTATTAGATGATGTAATAACAACCAGTAATCCCTTTCATATTATGTGGATATTAATCACCTAGCTGCATGTGACCCTGTTCTCTAGCATTCCTCCCTTAAATATCCTACTTGCATGTGCAGTAGTGCATGTTTGGTGATCTTCACCCCCTGCCACACACCCTCGTGATGGCTCGCAGGGTATTACGTAGATGTAGATGTACATATCCCTTTGCTACATTGCCTATTGTTCTCTCTTATGGTACGCGGGAAAAATGACATTTTAAATCTATCGGTACGACCATCTATCTCTCTAATCTTGTTAATCTGTTCAAACGTAGCATAATACGCAGAGATTCTTAATACATATATATCTCACGTCATCTGCGAACAAATCGGTTTCGAATTTACTTAAATGGTTTAACCTAAATTTTAACCTTCGTTCTGATAGTAATTCCCATCCTATTTCTTCTATTAAATTCGTAACACTTATACAATTATCATAACGGCCTTTAACAAACCTAGCGGATCTCCTTTGCACACCCTCTAATTCTTTTATCAAATCTTCTTCGTACGGATCCCTTTAACTAGCGGCATATTCTAAATGAGGCCTGACAAGTGTAAAATAGCTTCTTTCGCGTACTCTCTCATCGCATTTGCCTAGAACCCTTTTTACGAACCCTAATTTACGGTTTGCTACACTTGTTATTTCCCAGATGTGTTTCCCCCATGACATGTCTTCAGTGATGGTGACGCCTAAGTATTTAATAGATTCTACGTTTGGTACATTCTATGTTGGAGTTCGTCAGATATTGATAACTTATTTTGAAAATGAATCGTTTTTGAATGTACATAAAAGGTTGAGTCTAATTTTCGACGATCTGAAAGCGATTCCCATCCTAGATTTTTCCGCGTACTATTCGGGACTATAATAGCTGTGATCCTCGTCATGAATAGTGCAAATAGTGATATTAGCTAGACTGTAGATCAGTCTTTTTATATTCTCTATATTTTATTTATGCATGATGTAAATATTGATGTTCTTATTTATGCATGACATTTTGAAACTGTAGTAGTAGTCCTTGTACCCCTTGCATGTTTGAACTATTAACGATAGAATGTTTCTTGGTTAGTAGATATTAATGGGCGCGTTGAATGTGTGATACGCTGGTTTTAATGTGAAATCAGTGTTCTACCGTATCATTCATGCATGCCTAGTGTGGTAGTACTCCTGTCACACACCTTTTGGGTGGCTTGCAGGGTATGACGTAGATGTAGGTCAGATAATGAGGATAACATTATGGAAATAAACTGAAGAACAGACAGGTTGGATACGTGGTTTTTCTCGCGATCAATATGAGACCATAAATGTTTGACTTTTACGTCCAGAATTATCTTTAAGTAAATATTCTTCTATTGTTACCGTGCATTACTCAATAAAGTAATGAATGAAATTTTAATACGAGTTAAGTTATTTTAATAAAAATTATTTTTGAGATTTGATCGCACTTTATATACGAAATTTTCCTTGAGTGACCGAATGAGCATATCAGTCCTCTGGTTAATGACTGCTGATGACAACGCACCAATTCACATTTGTCAATATTTATTTTCTGACATTTTTACGTAGAACCGTAAGTTCGAAGCAGACGTATTTTCTGACCCAATAATATTTTGCGCATCCTGACATCGCACACCTGATTCGGTCACAAGTATATAATTAGGGAATTACACAATCGAAAGGACAAGTTTAAATTTTTCCGAGAATGATTAGGAATCATATTAGCTTCCATTAAGAATTAAATTTGTGGCTTGACATTTATAGGTACACATAAATACACAAAATTCATAATATTGTCGAAATTATTTTATTTTGTGCATGCCTACGTTTGCATAATCCTTTGACAATTTAGTTTCTAAAACTTTGAAGCATTAAGTAAAGGGCATGCATTAATGAAAATTCACATGGAGCCTCTTATTTACGCCACGGCTTGCAGTATACTAGTTAGATTTCAATCGGCAAACATTCGCACATCTACATTAGATGTATAGATACATCGTCTGTCGTCGCCTCGCTTACGGCTGATGACCCACGTGCTTCGCCTCTTTGGGTTTTCCCCTCCGCCAGAAGAGCTGGGACAAGCTGGGGAATGCCATCCACGACCCTTGGTACTGGAGAGACTCAAACAATAGCGCTCGATGAGCCCTGGAAAAAAATTCGTGCTAATGCTTTCCCACGAAGACATGAGGCGATCAATGGGGGACCCTAAAAACACCGCAAAGTGGAGGGAATGTGTCTCGGGCACAACCGAGGGAGGAGACGGGACCCTGATTGCCATCGCAGGTGGCGGGACTCGTGAGGGTGGTAAGATATATGAGGGGGATTTTTGGGGGATCCCGAGATGGCACATGTTTTCTCATGGTGGGGAACCTTTAGGGGTTCAGAAACCGGCAAGGGGATTATGGCCAGGGTCAAGAACATAGACTCAAGCGAGCGGACCGTCACGTATCGGGGGATAGTAGGAGGGCGGGTGAAAAGGGCGAAGTGTGGGGTAAGTAGGGTGGAAACCAGAAGCAGGAGTGGGAGGGGAGGCACTTGTTTGAGTGCAAGTTCGCGAAGCGGGAGAGAAGAAGGGGGGGTTCGAGCGAATGAGAGAGAGAGAGACTAATGACGTCACCCCTAGAGGAGGTGGAGTGGCTATCGGTGGGTTTTTCCGGGCTGGTCGAGAATGCACGAAAGACTTGGGTTGCCTCACGAGAATGACTGAGGGGTGGAGAGAGAGAAGTAAGGAGGGGATGTTGAAGCGAGGGGTAAAACCCCCAAGTCGCAAAACCTTTTTATAATCGAAAGGGGGGTTTGTCAGGTTATACGTTCCACACGCAGTGCTGGTTTTTAAGGAAGCGAAACTATTCATTCCGGCACGTACTCTTGAATCGGCGCCCGGACATCACCATCCCCTTCTATAAAGCACCACCGAAATTCTCCAAGGGAACCGTCCTCACAAGCATCCATTCCGAAAAGAGATTTTCGCGGAGCTTTCGAATTCTGCCCGCATGCCACAATGTTCTACGTTCCCATTCTTTCCCTCTCTCTCACACGCGTACACTGCTAAGTCTCTAAACGTTCCGGTTTTAATTGCGTCAACTTTTTTTTAACGGTACTCCCAAATTGAGATCGTGTCATTTTCCACCGCCCCCTTCCACCACACTAATTCCCCTACTTGTACACACTGAGCCGCTCTCATTGGATTTTCTTTCTCTCCGTCAGTTTGTTTTTTCTTTTCGCTCGGACGTCCATCACATCGGGGTCACAGCTTTCACCGCTTCTTTCGCGAGGAGTTGGGAAAGGGAAGGGAAATGATTCCTTGAGATGATGACCGCGTGGATGTGGACCCGCGGAGCCATTAGATGCTACGAGCTTAATAGAAGAACTCGGATGGGAATTACTATAGCACTCTCTAACATACATTTTATTTCTTCTGTACGTAAACGACTTGAATAGTGTAGTAAAAAATAGCAAGCTCCGTCTTTTTGCCGATGATGCAGTAGTGTATAAAGAAATTAGAAATGAAGAGGACAGACAGTGTTTAGCTAAGGATTTAGATGCGATTGATGATTGGTGTGATAGATGGCAGCTAGAATTAAATTTGAAGAAATGCGCGTTTATGAATTTTTGGGAAAAGAATGGCCTTCCCCGGAATAATTATAGCATCAAAGAAAACAAAATATGTAACGTAGAATCAATTAAATACTTAGGCGTCACCATCAGTGAAGACATGTCATGGGGGAAACACATCAGGGAAATAACTAGTGTAGCAAACCGTAGATTAGGATTCGTAAAAAGGGTTCTAGGCAAATGTGATGAGAGAGTCCGAGAAAGAAGCTATTTTACACTTGTCAGGCCTCATTTAGAATATGCCGCTAGTATATGGGATCCGTACGAGGTAGGTATGATAAAAGAATTAGAGCGCGTGCAAAGGAGATCTGCTAGGTTTGTTAAATGTCGTTATGATAATTGTATTAGTGTTACGAGTTTAATAGAAGAACTAGGATGGGAATTATTATCAGAACGCAGGTTAAAATTTAGGTTAAACCTTTTAAGTAAATTCGAAACCGATTTGTTCACAGATGACGTTAGATATATATTAAGAACCCCTGCGTATTATGCTAGGTTTGACCATATTAACAAAATTAGAGAGATAGATTGTCGTACCGATAGATTTAAAATGTCCTTTTTCCCGCGTACCATAAGAGAGAACAATAGGCAACGTAGCAAAAGGGATAGGTAGGTGAAACATAGTTAGAATAGTCTGTAGTGCATGATGCATGTAATAACTACCAATAATCCCTTCCTTATTATGTAGATTTTAACCTGTACTATACCGTAGTAACTAATATTCTATTGTAATAACTACTGCAATTACTTGCAATAACTAATAATCTACTGTAGTAACTAATAAACTATGACCCTATTTTCTAGCATGTCTACATTATATATCCTACTTACATGGCAATAGTGCATGTTTGGTGATCTTCACCCCCTGCCACACACCCTCGTGGTGGCTCGCAGGGTATTACGTAGATGTAGATGTAGATGTAGATGTACTCTCTTAATTATGCATGATATAAATATTGATGTTCTTATTTATGCATGATATTTTGAATCTGTAGTAGTAGTCTTTGTATCCCTTGCATGTTGGAACGATTGAAGATAGAATGTTTCTTGGGTATTAGATTTTTAATTGGCCCTTTGCATGTGTGGTACGCGGGTTTTCATGTAATGTCGGTGTTCTACCATATCATTCATGCATGCCTGGTGCGAAAGCACCCCCTGCCACACACCCTTTGGGTGGCTTGCAGGGTATGACGTAGATGTAGATGTTGATGTACTAACAGAACGCAGGTTAACATTTAGGTTAAACCTTTTAAGTAAATTCGAAACAGTTTTGTTCACAGATGACGTTAGATATATATTGAGAACCCCTGCGTATTATGTTAGGTTTGATCATCTTAACAAGATTAGAGAGATAGATGATTTAAAATGTCATTTTTCCCGCGTACTATAAGAGAGAACAATAGGCAGCGTAGCAAAGGGATAGGTAGGTGAAATATAGTTAGAGTAGTCTGTAGTGCATGATGCATGTAATAACAACTAATAATCCCTTTCTTATTATGTAGATACTAACCATCTAGCTGCGGCAGAACTTCGAAGCTACATTGAAAACAGCGTACCACACATGCAGCGCGCCCATTAAAATCTACTAACCAAGAAAGTTTCTTGAAGAAACATTCAATCGTCAATCGTTCCAACATGCAAGGGGTACAAGGACTACTACTACAGATTCAAAATCTCATGCACAAATAAGAACATAAATATTAATTGATGCATAAATAGGCAGCATAGCAAAGGCAGCGTAGCAAAGGAATGGGTAGGTGAAATATAGTTAGAGTAGTCTGTAGTGCATGATGCATGTAATAACAACCAATAATCCCTTTCTTATTATGTAGATACTAACCATCTAGCTGCATGTGACCCTATGCAGGGTATGACGTAGGTGTAGATGTACCCTGCGAGCCACCACGAGGGTGTGTGGTAGGTGGTGAAGATCACCAAACATGCACTATTGCCATGCAACTAGGATATTTAATGGAGATATGCTAGATAATAGGGTCACATGCAGCTAGATGGTTAGTATCTGCATAATAAGAAAGGGATTATTGGTTGTTATTACATGCATCATGCATAATTCATAATTTTTCAAAAATTCATACTTCAAAGTTTTAAAGCAGTCATTATCGTCTCTTATCGATTGCAAGAAAAACTACAATTTAAACATGTCTTTTCTACTATCTACTTCCCTTATTTTATTCTCATGATCTGATCTACGGTAGTTTTTGGAGTTCGTAAGATATTGATAACTTCGTCGGAAAATAAATTGGTGTTGGTTATCCCGTAACTGTACTATGAGTGTTTTCCTCTTGAAATCCATGAATGCATTCCTTCATTCTTTGTGGCTACTTTAGACAACTCGTATTTATTCATCTACATTTACATCTACGTCATACCCTGCAAGCCACCCAAAGGGTGTGTGGTAGGGGGTGCTTTCGCACCAGGCATGCATGAATGATATGGTAGTACACCGACATTACATTAAAACCCGCGTACCACACATGCAAAGCGCCAATTAAAAATCTAATACCCAAGAAACATTCTATCTTCAATCGTTCCAACATGCAAGGGATACTAAGACTACTTAGAACTAAGACTAAGAATTATTCAATAATTAACTCGCGCTAACAGGGGATAAATCTGCACAGATTTTTTTCATCCCGGCGTGGCATGCTCTCTTCGCCTCAATGATATTTTCACCTCCGCATCGTACCATCTCAGCTCGCTTCTCTCTTTTTTACTTTACTTGGGATTTAAGTTTTGATTCTTGAATGTACAATCGAAAGAAAAGGTTTCCAAGCACCCTCCGCGTCTAACTTAATTATTGATTCTTGGAAGACGGAACTTTCACGCTTACGTAGTTACATCATAAAATAATTTTGTGGATTCTGTAGCATTTGTAGCATACCTATTACGTGTTGCATGTTGGTGAAAGTAAAAATCTTCACTGTAGTTCATGTTGGTGATAAGTCACCCCCTTCCAAACACCCCTGTGGTGCCTAGCAGGGTAATAAGTAGAAGTAGCCCCCGCTGGGTAGGTTCCCCGCTGTAAGTTACTCGCGAAGTTAGCATCATACGGAATAGACAGTAATATAGTAGGCTGGATAGGAGATTTCTTACATGAACGCGTTCAAAGGGTGGTATTAGATGGTGTCAGCTCAGGCGAAGTAAAAGTTACATCGGGTGTTCCCCAGGGAAGCGTGATAGGCCCAATTTTATTTCTTCTGTACGTAAACGACTTAAATAGTGTAGTAAAAAATAGCAAGCTCCGTCTTTTTGCCGATGATGCAGTAGTGTATAAAGAAATTAGAAATGAAGAGGACAGACAGTGTTTAGCTAAGGATTTAGATGCGATTGATGATTGGTGTGATAGATGGCAACTAGAATTAAATTTTAAGAAATGCGCGATTATGAATTTTTGGAAAAAGAATGGCCTTCCTCGGAATAATTATAGCATCAAAGAAAACAAAATATGTAACGTAGAATCAATTAAATACTTAGGCGTCACCATCAGTGAAGACATGTCATGGGGGAAACACATCAGGGAAATAACTAGTGTAGCAAACCGTAGATTAGGATTCGTAAAAAGGGTTCTAGGCAAATGCGATGAGAGAGTCCGAGAAAGAAGCTATTTTACACTTGTCAGGCCTCATTTAGAATATGCCGCTAGTATATGGGATCCGTACGAGGAAGGTATGATAAAAGAATTAGAGCGCGTGCAAAGGAGATCTGCTAGGTTTGTTAAATGTCGTTATGATAATTGTATTAGTGTTACGAGTTTAATAGAAGAACTAGGATGGGAATTACTATCAGAACGCAGGTTAAACTTTAGGTTAAACCTTTTAAGTAAATTCGAAACCGATTTGTTCACAGATGACGTAAGATATATATTAAGAACCCCTGCGTATTATGCTAGGTTTGACCATATGAACAAGATTAGAGAGATAGATTGTCGTACCGATAGATTTAAAATGTCATTTTTCCCGCGTACCATAAGAGAGAACAATAGGCAAGTAGCAAAAGGGATAGGTAGGTGAAACATAGTTAGAATAGTCTGTAGTGCATGATGCATGTAATAACTACCAATAATCCCTTCCTTATTATGTATATTTTAACCTGTACTATACCGTAGTAACTAATATTCTATTGTAATAACTACTGCAATTACTTGCAATAACTAATAATCTACTGTAGTAACTAATAAACTATGACCCTATTTTCTAGCATGTCTACATTATATATCCTACTTACTTGGCAATAGTGCATGTTTGGTGATCTTCACCCCCTGCCACACACCCTCGTGGTGGCTCGCAGGGTATTACGTAGATGTAGATGTAGATGTAGCAGAAGTAGAAAAGAATTTTTAAGATGACGTATGAACCCCCCGAAATCAGCTGTTCAAATATGTAGTTTCCTTATTCCTTTAAAATTTTTATTGCTATTTAAGTAAAACTTAAATCTAACTACCCTATAGTCACTCATTCCCTAGACATCTACATTTACATCTACGTGATACCCTGCGAGCCACCACGAGGGTGTGTGGCAGGGGGTGAAGATCACCAAACATGCACTATTGACATGCAAGTAGGATATTTAAGGGAGATATGCTAGATAATAGGGTCACATGCAGCTAGATGGTTAGTATCTACATAATAAGGAAGGGATTATTGGTTGTTATTACATGCATCATGCACTACAGACTACTCTTACTATATTTCACCTACCTATCCCTTTGCTACGCTGCCTATTGTTCTCTCTTATAGTACGAGGGAAAAATGACATATTAAATCTATCGGTACGACAATCTATCTCTCTAATCTTGTTAATATGATCAAACGTAGCAAAATACGCAGGGGATCTCAATATATATCTAACGTCATCTGTGAACAACTCTGTTTCGAATTTACTAGACAGTGTCCACGTAAAGCACTTGATGTACTGATTTGTAGCCAGTAAATCAAGAATATTATCTACTCTGTTGGGTGCTGTAGCATACTGAAGTGGTGCGTTTGATGAGAAAGTTTGTTTGGTGTTTGGTGATCTTCACCCCCTGCCACACACCCTCGTGGTGGCTCGCAGGGTATTACGTAGATGTAGATGAAAGTGTACAGCAAGGACTCCCCAATGTCTTTATCTCTCCCACCGGGTATGAAACAGTAGGTTTTCCTATCTATTGAGGGAGCATTGAAATCTCCACCTATTATCACAATTCTTTCAGAATTCCTTGATTTGATGCTATTTATCTGAGTTTCTAGACCTAAAATTGCATTGGCGTCAGTTTTGGGTGGCCTGTAGTACGAGCACACAAATATTGTTTTTGATTTAGGGCTTTTAACTGAACACAGTAGAGATTAAAGGCTGGTCTCTGGAACGATTTCTGCTTGGCTGGCGATTGTATTTCTTACGGCAACAAATACTCCGCCGCCGGATCGGAATATTCTAGCTTTTCTATAAGCGTTGAACTTTTTCTATAAGTTGAACGGTTCTGGGAAGACTTCACTATCGTATTTCAGCAAACTTTCTGTGCAAATAATGACGTTACACTCCGTGCGACTTCTGTATGGTTTAGTAGGAGGTCAGGAGGTCTGGAGGGTCGTGTCTCGGAGGAGTGGAGGTAAGGTCACTCTGAAGCGTGGTTCAGGAGATGCTTTGGCACCTCCCATTCCCGTTTCGAACAGGTACCAGTTGCTTTCGGATGGAAATTCCGAGGTGCCTGACGTGCCTACTCCTACTCCGAGACCGGCACCTAGGAAGAGTCGTCAGAGTGGGAAGGGGGGGATTGTAGTGATAGGTAGTAGTAACGTCCGCCGTGTTATGGTCCCTTTGCGGGAAAGGGCAGGCCATGAGGGTATAAGCCACCGTGTAACGTCATGGTGCATTCCAAGTGGCGGTGTTCCGCAGGTGACGCAGGCGGTTGGTGCGGCGGTCCGGGGCACCTGGGCCTCGGCCGGTTGGAGCCGAGTGGAGGGCATAAACCAGAGGTTGCGTCGCTTCTGCACGGACATTGGAGCCTCCTTCGTCGACCTTCGGCCGGCAATCCGATCGTGTCGGACCCCTCTGAACCGTTCTGGTGTCCATTACACGGCCGAGGCAGCTAGCTGTGTAGCGAGTAGCATACTCGATCACTGTAGACCTTTTTTAGGATAGAGGGTAGGGCAGAGAGTAGGTCAGCTAATGGGTCGAATCAGGTACCATCGCGAACAATATTTAATAGAAAAAATATCCAAGAAAGTGTTAAGTCTAAAGAGAACAGTAAGAGGCCAGTTTCAAAAAATAGCAGTAATGTAACTTTGAATATACCTAAGAAAGCGAGTTGTAATGAGAATACACATTCCGGGAATACGCTTACTGATAAATCCTTTTCTGTCGTGGTAGTAAATTGCCGTAGCTTAAGGAATAAAGTAGCTGACTTCTACCATCTAATTGAAACTACTGACGCAGACTTAATTATAGGGACGGAAAGTTGGTTGTGTAACGAAATCGCAGATAATGAAGTATTCCCAAAAAATTTCACAGTTTATAGAAAAGATAGAGTGGAAAGGACCGGGGGAGGAGTTTTTATTGCAGTGAAGGATTGTTATATTAGTAGGAGGGAGTCATTTTCCGACGACCAGGTAGAAAGCGTATGGTGCTCCATTCAAAATCCTAAAGCAAAAACAATCTATGTGTGCGCATATTACAGACCACCAGATACCCATATAACCTCAATATTAGGACTAGAAAGTCAACTCAGTAAATTAACCACTCAAAAAAACGACTGTCATATTATAATCGGTGGGGATTTCAATCTTCCGTCCATAGACTGGGACACGTACAGTTTTATCACTGGGGGGAAAGACAAAGACCTTTGTGAGTCACTCCTGTATACATTCACATCTCACTCACTACATCAATTAGTCACTGCTCCAACTAGAGGGAAAAATACACTTGATCTTTTAGCGACAAATATTCCACACATGGTTGTAAACATAGGTACGGATAAGGGAATAAGCGACCACAAGATAGTTAAAGCTAATTTTTCCGTAAGCATGATCAAGAAACATAATCCACAAAGAAAAATCTACTTATATAATAAGGCTGACTACGAAGGTATGAAACGAGAGTTCCAAAAGTCATTTACTAATTTTCAAAAAATAAGTATCAACAGTAATACTGAGGTTTTGTGGAATACTTTCCTCAACGTTACACGATCAGTAGTTAGCAAATACATACCAAGTAAATGGAAAAGAGCCAATGCAGAGCCTAGGTGGTATAACGCGGAGGTTAGAAAAACATTAAAGCACCAAAGAACATGTCATGCTAGGTTAAAAAGGGCAAAAATTAACAAATCCTCCGAAGAACTATACACAGTCACCGAAAATTACAAAATATCTAAACTCTTAGCAAAAAAAGCGTGCCGAAGGGCGTTAGCTGATTTCAAAAGTAAATTACTGGGAGAACAATTGAACGATAATCCCAAGGCATTTTGGTCGTATGTTAGGGACACTCAAGGAAATAAATCAACAGTACACACGCTTAAGAATATCAAAGGGGAAAAGATAACCAACAGTCTACAAAAAGCCAATTCGTTAAACTCATTCTTCAAAAGCATTTTCAGTACTTATACACCACATCTTTTCGATCCGCAGCCAGTTCGTTCCCAAACATGTATGCCTGAAATTATTATAAATTGTCGCGGCATAGAACAGCAGCTAAAAAATATTAACCCCAACAAATCCCCCGGTCCAGATCAAATACCTGCTCGCGTATATAAAACAATGGCATCAGACATAGCGCCTTACTTAGAATTAATATTTACCAAATCTTTAGTAGATCACGTAGTGCCTAAGGACTGGAGAGTAGCAAATGTCACACCTATATTCAAAAGCGGCGACAGGGAAGACCCTAGTAACTATAGGCCTATTTCTCTCACATCCATTTCCTGTAAGGTATTTGAACACATAATCGTAAGCTCCATTATGAGTCATTTAGATAGGGAGGCATTGTTAATAAATAACCAGCACGGATTTCGAAAGGGTAGATCTTGCGAAACCCAATTGGCCCTCTTCGTTCATGACATCTTGCTCTCGGGTGAAAATAATGTCCAAGTTGACGCGATATTCCTCGATTTTAGGAAAGCTTTTGATAAGGTACCTCACGTTAAGTTGCTCTCAAAACTAGAAGCATATGGAATAGATAAAAACATTATTAGTTGGATTAATCAATTCTTACATGGGCGGGAACAAAGGGTTGTCATAGACGGTATCATGTCAAACACAGTTAGCGTTACATCGGGTGTTCCTCAGGGAAGTGTAATTGGTCCACTTTTATTTCTCTTGTACATTAATGATATTAGTAACGTCGTTAAAAGTAAGCTTAGACTCTTCGCAGACGATGCGGTTGTGTATAGGGATATTAACAATTCCGAAGATAGCGACTCGTTAACAATCGACCTACTTGCTATTCATGCTTGGTGCGAAAAGTGGCAGATGGAACTAAACATAAAAAAGTGCGTAGCACTCAGCTTTTGGAAAAAGAAAAATTGGCCAGTTAGGGCTTACAGAATTAAAAATACAGAAATTATTCACGCCGAGTCTGTTAAGTACTTAGGAGTCACAATTAGTCACGACCTATCTTGGGGAAAACATATTAGGGAAATATGCGGTCAAGCATATAGGAAACTAGGCTTTATCAAGAGAGTACTCGGAAAATGTGATGAGAAAGTGAAAGAACGTTGTTATTTTTCAATCGTTAGGCCTCATCTGGAATATGCTGTTAGTGTATGGGATCCATACGAAACGGGCTTGATATCAGAGTTAGATCGCGTCCAGCGAAGAGGAGCTAGGTTTGTGAAACGATGCTACGATAAGTTGGCTAGTGTGTCTGGACTGTTAGAAGAATTAGGATGGGAATCGCTATCACAGCGTAGATTAAATTATAGGCTTAACCTCCTAAATAAATTTCAGGAAAATCATTTTACTGACGACGTAAAAAACATACTATTAACCCCTTCGTACTACGGCAGATTAGATCGCGCCAATAAAATTAGAGAGCTAGATTGTAGAACCGATAGGTATAAAATGTCATTTTTTCCGCGTACCATTCGGGACCATAACAGCTGTGATCGTCGTCATGAATAGTTCGAGTATTGACAATAGGCAGGCAGTTAATCTTTCTCATTATATTCTCCTCTTTCTTATTTATGCATGATGTAAATATTGGTGTTCTTATTTATGCATGATATTTTGAATCTGTAGTAGTAGTCTTTGTATCCCTTGCATGTTAGAACGATTGGAGATAGAATGTTTCTTGGGTATTAGATTTGTAATTGGCGCTTTGCATGTGTGGTACGCGGGCTTTAATGTAATGTCGGTATTCTACCATATCATTCATGCATGCCTGGTGCGAAAGCACCCCCTGCCACACACCCTTTGGGTGGCTTGCAGGGTATGACGTAGATGTAGATGTAGATGTAGTAAGTTGTTTGACCATTTATCAATCGCATTAATAATACTAACCATCGTTCGTATCATAACCAATCTACATCTACGAAATACCGTGCAAGCCACCACTAGGGTGTGTGGCACGGGGTGATTTCACACCAGGAATGCAGCTCTCATCCCAGTTTAAATCAGAACCGCGCACATTCCCCCGAATGCCAGGCGCAGGCCAAAGCAGTCAGGACAACGGTACGCAGTCAGACCAGTAACAGGAGAGTGATACGTAGAAGAACATGCTACCATACAGCATACTACTCAAGATATATCTACTGGTTAGTATTATAAATGCGACAAATAAATAGCACTACAAGGTACTAAAACATGCAAGAGTATATCATGCCGGAGATTACATGCGAGGTTAGGATCTAAAATTCGCTAAGATATTTAGCACTACTGAAAAAACATATTCAACCTTAATTTTAAGAGATTATTGAATTAATGTCTAATGATAACCTAGCGGCCGAGGCAACGTGCGAGTTCCTCATTTGAACTGAGACGAGCGCTGCATATCTGGCGTGGAATCATCCTGGGCCACACGCCCTAGTGGTGGCCGGCACTGCACTTCGTGGATGTAGAAGAATTAAATATGGTAGAAGGGAGATACTGAAACCATGCTATGATTCACTTAACTGAAAGAATTTTTGTTAATTTCTCATTACTTTTTCTCTCTTTATGGCTTTTCTTTATGCGTAACTATATTTTATTGTTGTTACATCATATTATTATGCAGTAATAAGCCTGTAGCATTGGCAGATAATGATAATTTGTAATCAATTACCAAATACGTTATGACTAGTTAAACGAGAATTTCACATAATATGCTCGCCACAAAGTCGTATTAAGGAGATAATATTTACCTACATGATAGTATGATAGACACTAAACATCTACATCTACTTAGTACCCTCAAAGACTCCACAATGGCGTTTGGCATGGGTGACTTATCACCAACACGAACTAGCACGAAGAAATTAACTTTCACCTACAAGCATCACGCTATGGGTATGTTACAAATGGTACAGAAACTACTAAAATAATCTATAATGTAAATATGGAATCGTGACACAAGAGTCATTCAGGGAACATTCAAAACATGGTGTTAGCACCAATCGACAGATTTTGAAACATGATTTAGGGTACATATGACTAAACTGCATGTTGTGGGTGTAGATGAAAAATGTCTCATATTCCAAACACTCTCCGATCGCAGTACATTGAAGTATGAACACAAATATATTTCGCGCCTGCGAGATCTTAAGTCACTGCCCTGCTTCCCCCTCATGCTCCACACTTGGCATCAGATGTGTGGAGAGAATATCCTGCCCCGCGCTTCCCTGCACCCTCCCCAGACCACCGGACCATAACACTCTTTCCGTATTCCCACCTCCTTTCCCCCCCTACAATACCCCTCCAACAAATGCCTGCAACCCGCAGACTCTTCCTCGACCTTCACCACTTCCCCCCATTGGACCTCCTCCTTCCTCCCATCCAAACCTCACCCAACTTTCCGCAGTTTCCTCCACAACCACAGCCAGTCAGCAACCCCCATCCACTTCTCCGCGTACCTCCCCTCAATGCCCCACCCCACCTGCTAGAGGAAACTGTTCCGTTCTCCTCCTCCGCCACCCCTACCCGCCCTCAGAAATCGTCCTCTTCCCCTCACCATTCTCCAGTCAGACCTTTCTCCTCCGTTCGCTCATAAACATCAACCCGGCTCCACTCGACGACGTATAGAGCCAGTTCAGTCTGCTGCGAGTCATCGGGAAGTAAGGTCTGAGGAGTGAGGGAGGTGCGACCCAGAGCTATACGGAGAGGTTTTCCCCAATCGAGTGCTCTCTTGACGTACGAGGCGACGAGCAGTATTAAGTCGGGAGGCAAGGAAGGTTATTCAAGTCTTCCCGAAGCAGGAGAGGATCGAAAGGGCAACATGGAGAGGACAGTTTTCTCCCTAGTTCTGGGTAAGCATCGCGGTTTTCCGCGTTCAATTTCGTCGTGGAGTTTGGGGAGTGTTTTCGAGCGCTTAGGACTTCCTTGGTCGTGCACGTTGTATCGGTGAGGTGATTGCCCAATATGTAGGGAGTATTTCGCGGGTGCTGTAGGGTCCGTACATCGACTTCGGTATAGCTGGCCACTTCAGGGAATGTGTCAGGGAGAGAATTTTTTGGATGGTCGCGAGGTTCACTGTGTCCCGCGAGTATACTATACCTATTTTTGTGTGGCTGTGAATGAAAAAGCGTTAGGTGTGTCAAAATCTACATAATACCCTGCGAGTCACTTCATGCATATATACGTGCTTGTGTGTACGACATGTTTTAGCAGTTCTGTTGTTAGTGTCGCGATTCTGTTGTGGTGGCGATATGTTTCGTGCCGTAAGGATGATTTTACCTTTCCTACCAATCAGAATTTTATCTGGGATTTAATCTACTGATATTGCGTGGGACTTTAATGCCCTTGTCCAGTGTACTCGTTAATTCAGTGATATTCCAGGTGCCTCTTAGCACATTACATTTGTATAAACATTTTACCTACCTCAAGAAAAGTACAGATAGGCGCGGAATGGCTCCCGGAGTTTTCGACAGCGACTGCTATTTGATTACAATTTCAACATCTCGATTAGGAAGAAGCCAGGGTAGAAATATTGAGGGAGAACCAAAGTGAGTTTCGTTCGTTGTATCGGCTAAAGCGCTGACCACTACAGGACTCTATTATTTCGTTTATTGATTTGCTAAATACGTTAATACAGATACTTTCTCTTCGTAGCATACCTATGGTATGGTGCCGGTTGGTGAAAGATACTCCTTTGACAAGAGCTTGCTGGATTTTTCATATATTTTTCATTATTCATACATATATTTTCATATATTAAAATTTGTCGTTGTTACTGTATAATGGTATATTATCGAGCATGTTGGTGATAACTCACTCCCTGCCACTCACCCTTCAGGTCACTTACAGGGTAAGATACATTAGCGTGGCCCGTTCTGCGCATTATCATCAGCCACCCACTCTTGAGGTGATTTGCAGGGTTAGACGACGTATTAAGGCTTCTTTTACGTTCTCATTTATTCATGATGTAAATATTGATGTTCTTATTTATGCATGAGATTTTGAATATGCAGTAGTAGTCCATGTACACCTTGCATGTTGGAACGATTGACGAGAGAATGTTTCTTGGTTAGTAGATTTTAATGGGCGCGTTGAATGTGTGGTACGCTGGTTCCAATTTAGTTTCAATGTTCTGCCGTGTAATTTATGCATGCCTGGTGTGGAAGCACCCCCTGCCACACACCCTTTGGGTGGCTTGCTGGGTATGACGTAGGTGTAGATGTAAGGCTTCATTATTATGATGTAGTGATTCCTTCTGTATATTTCACTACTCCACTGGAAGGTTTTTGAGGGACGAATATGTTATTGGTATTTCCAGTAGAATGCACTTCCTATAATATATATCCTACTTACATGGCATGGCAATAGTGCATGTTTGGTGATCTTCACCCCCTGCCACACACCCTCGTGGTGGCTCGCAGGGTATTACGTAGATGTAGATGTATAAATAATTTGGTAAATTCAAGGCCCTTGAGAATGTTTGTACTAGAGTTCGGTAAATTTAGAAGAGAGCAAAGAGGGGTGTTTTGCGTAATTTGTGTGTGGGTTAACCACAATCCCGCAAGACACCTCAAGGGTGTTTGGCAGAGGAGGTTATCACCTACATCTACGTCATACCCTGCTAGCCACCCAAAAGGGGGGGGCAGGGGGTGCTTCCATACCAGGCATGCATGAATTATACGGCAGAACACACAAATTACATTGAAACCAGCGTACCACAAATGCGACGCGCCCATTAAAAATATACTGACCAGGAAACTATCGTCAATCGATCCAACATGCAAGGGATACAACGCCTACATACTCATACTTTCAATCGTTAGGCCTCATCTGGAATATGCTGTTAGTGTATGGGATCCATACGAAACGGGCTTGATATCAGAGTTAGATCGCGTACAGCGAAGAGGAGCTAGGTTTGTGAAACGATGCTACGATAAGTTGGCTAGTGTGTCTGGACTGTTAGAAGAATTAGGATGGGAATCGCTATCACAGCGTAGATTAAATTATAGGCTTAACCTCCTAAATAAATTTCAGGAAAATCATTTTACTGACGACGTAAAAAACATACTATTAACCCCTTCGTACTACGGCAGTTTAGATCGCGCCAATAAAATTAGAGAGCTAGATTGTAGAACCGATAGGTATAAAATGTCATTTTTTCCGCGTACCATTCGGGACCATAACAGCTGTGATCGTCGTCATGAATAGTTCGAGTATTGACAATAGGCAGGCAGTTAATCTTTCTCATTATATTCTCCTCTTTCTTATTTATGCATGATGTAAATAATGATGTTCTTATTTATGCATGATATTTTGAATCTGTAGTAGTAGTCTTTGTATCCCTTGCATGTTAGAACGATTGGAGATACAATGTTTCTTGGGTATTAGATTTGTAATTGGCGCTTTGCATGTGTGGTACGCGGGTTTTTAATGTAATGTCGGTGTTCTACCATATCATTCATGCATGCCTGGTGCGAAAGCACCCCCTGCCACACACCCTTTGGGTGGCTTGCAGGGTATGACGTAGATGTAGATGTAGATACGTAATACCCCGCGAGCCACCACGAGGGGGGAGTGTGGCACGGGGTGATTCCACACCAGGCAAGCAGCACTCATGCCAGTTCAAGTCAGAACCGCGCACGTTCCCCTGAATGCCAGGCGCAGGCCAAAAGCAGTCAGGACAATGGTACGCAGTCAGACCACAACCAGGAGAGTGATACGTAGAGGAATATGCTACCACGCAGTGCGCTGCTCAAGATATAACTACTTGTTAGTATTATTAATGTGACAGATAAATAGCACTACAAGGTGCTAAGACATGCAGGAGTATGTATACATGCCGGAGATTGCATGGGAGGTTAGTATCTATATATGTAGATACTAACCTTCTAGCTTCATATGACCTTGTTCTCTAGCATGTCTCCCTTAAATATCCTAGTTGCATGGGAATAGTGCATGTTTGGTGATCTTCACCCCCTGCTACACACCCTCGTGGTGGCTCGCAGGGTAATGCATCTACATCCATCTCTACTTGCATGGCAATAGTGCATGTTTGGTGATCTTCACCCCCTGCCACTCACCCTTGTGGTGGCTCGCAGGGTATTACGTAGATGTAGACGTAGATCTACGTGCTACCCTGCGAGCCACCACGAGGGTGTGTGGCAGGGGGTGAAGATCACCAAACATGCACTATTGCCATGTATACGTATATACGAATACGTAGATGTATATGTATCTACAATTCATGTTAAAATATTTAGCACTACTGAAAAAATCCTATTTAACCTACGTCAGTACCCTAGAACTGATCTATCGCAACTATTATGGTCCCTTATTGTACGTGGAAAAAATGACATTTTAAATCTATCGGTTCTGTAGTCTATTTCTCCGTATCCGTATTTACCAATAGTTTGGCGTATGTTGTTGAAAGTTCATTGCTACAATGTATTACGTGTTGGCGTTAAGTCATCCCCTGCCAGACACCATTGAGATGGCTTGCAGGGTAATATGTAAATCTGCGAGTAAGTGCGCGTTATATAGGCTGGCAACATGATTCAAGCAAGACTGCATTGTTAATCTGCTCAATTAAGATCAATGCCCGTGTGTTGCATTGTTTGCGGCTTTCTCGCTATTCATAGTCTCAGGGATTCATGTCTTTAACTGACAGTAACTCTGTGAATACACATTTTGAAGTGAAAATATTTTGAAGTGAAAATATGTGGATCATCAATTAAGTTCCCTATCAACAGGCGATCAGATACTATACATTCCTATTGTGTATCCCGGTAGGTGAAATATTCTCCTAGACAACCAATGCCATTCATCCCAATAGAGGTGTTGTATTTCAAAGTGTTTTTTATGAATTCATTTTTATTGTTTATGAATTTTGTTATTATATTGATTATCCAGACATCTTTTTTTAAGCCTTTTAATCCATTTGTTCATTAAGCACGCCTTTCTTGAGAAATAGTACCTGCACCTTGACCCGCGGGAACTATAATTGTTACTAAATCGCCTAAAAGAATGAGTTTGCCGTCCCCTGGTTCATCCTCAAGACTAATTCAGTTAATATTATGTTATAATACGTTACTGCAATAACAGATTCTTCCAAGTGCATCGCAATGTTATTAATTACTCGTCAGTTTTCTATGGCTTGGTGTATTAGATTTCATATTTTAGAATTCCGAAATATTGTGTTATGATTTATTTCTAACAGTTTTGAAATAGAAACTTTTAATATTGTCTTCGATAGGCGCTTATGGGTTAATATGCGTCTTCGTGATACCCTGATGGCGAACTCTACGGTTTGAGTCACGGGACGTTTCCTCAACTGGCGTGTGGCAGGGGGTGCTTCCACACCAGGCATGCATGAATTATACGGCAAAACACCGAAACTACGTTGAAACCAGCGTACTAAACATGCAACGCTCCAATCTACTAACAACAATCTACTAACCAAGAAACATTCCATCGTCTATTGTTCCGACATGCAAGGCATACAAGGACTACAACTACAGATTCAAAATATCATGCATAAATAAGAACATCAATATTTACATCATGCATAAATGAGAACGTAGAGAATATAAAGAGAAAGATCTACAATATAGCTAATTTCACTATTCGCACTATTCATGACGATGATCATTGCTGTAATGGTCCCGAACGGTACGCGGAAAAAATGACATTTTATACCTATCGGATAAATTCGGTTAAATCGTATCGTTACGTAGCGTAACCACGTCTCGCGGGCCAGTTTATTTATCCTAATACAGGCATGTAGATCATTTAGCAGACTAAACTTTTTTTTTGCATTACTTTCTCTATATACTTAGTGCATCTTTTGATTCACGATAATTGGAATGCAGAAGTTCACGTTCGAATGTCCAAGTGCGCAGAGGATGCAATTGTCAGAATTATGTCGGGTTTTCCAATTTATAAATATAATTAAAATGTAACTAAAGACATGAGTGTTAAAGTACTCAATCACTCGTAAATACCCACTCGCCCTGGCGCTTTCGCGACGTCTTTTCTAATTGAATATTATTTAGTGCGAATATAAGGTTAAACGTGTGGGCAATACGCATCGTAATACCGGCCCGTAACACTCGTTCCCAAGTTTATTTTTTGTTAGCGATAGTTTGAGACGTCTTCAGTTCGCCAAGTCTGGCAGTGTCCACATTTGTTCCAATTTTTTCGCATGGATTGTGGTCCCCTATCTTTCCTCCGCAATTTTAGTGCATGTTGACATAAATTATCCAGCTTAGGGTAGGGATGTTAACCTACTCATTAGTGAGATGGTTTGCACAGCTGGTGGGGAATCATTTTGTCTTACGTCTCCCGGATATTTTTGTCACTAACATTGTCACATTTTGTACCACAGAACGCGCTGTATTAAAAGCCTCGAATTACCTTTTTTATGTTTTTATGGACGGAATGTGTTGCTGAGGTTTTTTTGCAGCAAGATAATCGGTACTGTTCTTTTGTTGTTTTCTACTTCTTTAGTCGCGGTTATGTTATGGTATTGAACAAGGGTTGGGGTGTTTTTTTGTTGTTGACAATTCCTTTGTCTGGCCTGGTGTGATTTATGCCCACAGGAACCCTTCCACAGGAAGTCTGCCAACTCGACTTCCTGTGGACAGGTTCATTCGCGTGCATGTTCAAATGACCATTGGGTCGTCCTTTGTGACTCACTTTCTCTCTTTTTTGATAGTTATTATTGGCATCCAGTGATTTTAAAAATGGCTAATATTCAGCCATAACTCTTCCGTAGCGATGACTTACATGATTTCACCTATGTACTTTTAATGCAAGCATTTCATTTTACTGTATATATGATTATTGATTACTTCATCTGCATCTACGTAATACCCTGCGAGCCACCACGAGGGTGTGTGGCAGGGGGTGAAGATCACCAAACATGCACCATTGACATGCAAGTAGGATATTTAAGGGAGATATGCTAGAAAATAGGGTCACATGGAGCTAGATGGTTAGTATCTACATTATGAGGAAGGGATTATTGGTTGTTCTTACATGCATAATGCACTACAGACTATTCTAACTATATTTCACCTACCTATCCCTTTGCTACGCTGCGTATTGTTCTCTCTTATAGTACGAGGGAAAGATGACACTTTAAATCTATCGGTACGACAATCTAACTCTCTAATCTTGTTAATATGATCAAACCTAGCATAATACGCAGGGGTTCTTAATATATATCTTACGTCTCCTGTGAACAGAACGGTTTCGAATTTACTTAAATGGTTTAACCGAAATTTTTACCTGCGTTCTGATAGTAATTCCCATCCTAGTTCTTCTATTAAGCTCCTAACACTTACACATTTATCATAACGGCCTTTAACAAACCTAGCGGATCTCCTTTGCACGCGCTCTAATTCTTTTATCATACCTTCCTCGTACGGATCCCATATACTAGCGGCATATTCTAAATGAGGCCTGACAAGTGTGAAATAGCTTCTTTCTCGTACTCTCTCATCGCATTTGCCTAGAACCCTTTTTACAAATCCTAATCTACGGTTTGCTTCACTAGTTATTTCCCTGATGTGTTTCCCCCATGACATGTCTTCAGTGATGGTGACGCCTAAGTATTTAATAGACTCTACGTTAGATATTTTCTTTTCTTTGATGCAATAACTATTCCGGGGAAAGCCATTCTTTTTACAATTTACTTTTACTTAATTTGTTACATTATCTATCTTGTTATTTGTTTTTGCCTCATTTATTTTCAGTATCGACTGTAGAATCTTTTAATACGTACTGTTTCAGTGACAAAAATTCTCTTGCAAAATGGTAAACACAGCTGAGGTGCGAGATATGGTTGGTGTGGTGGTAGGTGGTGTCTTGTCTGAATGAATTAACGGGAAACAGAACCTGCTCTAATTCCATTCAGTTTCTTGTGCATTCTATAATACATTTGTTTGTATGTACAATTAAGTGTACCGTGTAATATGGCCTTTAGAACTACCAAATAGTTATAGTGGTCGGAATGGGTGGTCGATCAAGTACGCAGAATTACCCTAGGGTTAATAACCAGTTAATAGCCATTAAAATAAGGTATTGCAATATTCTGCCGTTAGAATACCGAATATGGTCTTTGGGTACTTAAACAACCTTTCCGATAACATCTTTTGTCATCTCTTACCTTTTGGCTTGCCAACAACCACTTACCCGCTCCGTCCGACCAATAGGGCTCTCCTTCGGAAAATTAACTCCGTACACACATAAAATTTTAACAACTATCCTAACCTACGTATATAATAACAGCATGTAAGCCACCTCAATCGGTGAGTTTCATCGATGATGCTGCATTGTTTAATAACGGTATGCTGCAATTTTCCATGTCTCGTGATACTCGTGTGAGGGTGTATTCGATGGCTTGGTAGTTTATAAAAGATATAATGCAATTAACCAAGTCAGGCGACGCTACATCTACGTGATACCCTGCGAGCCACCACGAGGATGTGTGGCAGGGGGTGAAGATCACCAAACATGCACTATTGACATGCAAGAAGGGTTGGCAAGTAGGACGCTAGAGGGTCTTTGCTCATCCTTTCTAGTTCAATATTCGTTACTCGGGTGTAATCAGCGACGGAAATATGGCCGTTCTGGATTTAATCTCGCGGGAGAGTTGTCTACAGAAGGTCTTTTCCTTTAATATAAATCTAGAGATGAGCGCACTAATGATACGGTTTCGCATAGTAATCAAAGTTCCTTCAAAACTAAAACTCTGGATATTTTTCTATAAACTTAGCGACGTTTGCGCTGCCAACGTGTTCCAATCGTTAAAGATAGGGCGGGAATGATCATTTTGATCTGTAGCGGTTCTGTGACGCCTTTGGGGTTTTAAATTATTTGATTGCGCCGCCTCTGGTGCGCGGTTTTCCTCCTCGTCGACTTGGTGGAGTATCGTCAAGGACCAATGTCTGTTCCGAAAGAACCAAGGACGGACTTTTTCGTGGCTCTCGCTACTTCATTTCTGCTCTTGTTTATTCTGTTACTATGAGAGACCGGGCAAGCTACCTCCAGGGTGTGTGGCTCCGTGTGGCAACATACCAAAGCATTCAATATTCGCCCCAGCATAAGGTCGGACCGTGTGCATGTCGATATTGCATGTTTGGTTGTCCTCACCCCCTGCCACACACCCTCGTGGTGGCTCGCCGGGCATTACGTAGACGTGCGCTCTCTTGGCCGCGGGACTAGAAGCTGTGGAAGGGACGAGGCATCTTGCTTTGACTGGGCATAGGTTTTTCATTCAGTATTTTATCCACAGCATATTCGAACTTGCTGTTTCGACAGTGCAGGTTTTTGGCATCCGGAGTTTAGCAGGGATCATATATCGAACCCACTCAATTAACAAAATTCCTGAAATGGTAAGCCGATGATGATAGGACTGGCAATATTAGTAAATCCATCAAGGGATGTGTAGTACCCATGGTCTGGGTGAATTGTCGAGTAAATATCCATATTTAAGATGGTTATTAGGCACGACCGTCAGGTTGCGGCCCAAAATCGGTAATTCGCACGCAGATCGATGCGTGGTAGCTGGGGTTTCATTTGAAAACGTTGCAGTGACCTTCTGGAAAGGATAACCTTACCTCACCATGGCTATTACATACTCCGTACCCCATTGGAGGGTGTCGAATCTATTTAATGTCTCCGACTTATTTTAACTAATGATCTCTGGTAGGTGGAAGGATTTGGGGGGGGGGGGGGCTCGGGGATGTCTGGGAAAGCTGATCGTAATTTGGGATTCCACGGAAGTAATTGGCACATGTGATGATAAAGTGATAAAGTCGGAGAAATTAGCCTTTTCTGCCTTGTTAGACCCCACTGGTAGTACGCTGGCAGTATATGAGATCCTCATGATGTAGCCTTAAGGCCGTATTCTTCGATCGGCAGGATGATTCCCTAATATTAATTTCGTTTTTGTTATCGACTTTTTGCTACAGCTTGGATGGGAATCTTTCAGACCGGCGGTTAGTCATTAAGTTTAATCTTTTATCTAAATTCAATAACATTCTCCGTCGACGTTGTTGATATCTTCCGAATTCAACATCTCTTCTCCAAGTCTTGTTTGTGGTTAATTTGCTCCAGAATACTTGCTTCTCAATCTGCCACGCAGATCTAACGCCGCGTTTCGCAAGTCCTCTGGACGACTCTAGTGCCACGTTTTCACAGCTTCGCTGTATATTACTAAGAATTAGAGCATTTTGGTGATATCACCCCTTTGCCACACACCCTTGAGATGACTTGCAGGGTAAGATGTAGAGGAGCAGGAATCCGTTCCACCTTGCGAGTCTCGGTGTGGAATTTGTAATACTTATAGTTGTATTTTGTATAGTAATTTTGTACATCACCGTTGTTGTGCGAAATTCGCCTCTTAGCATGCGACGTAGTTTTCTAGAATGGTCTTGGAAACTACCGTATAAACGCGTGTGAGAGGCGCACCGCTCTTCTTAAGCGTCGCAGTAGAAGAAAAAAATTTGGGGCTTTTTTTCCTCCTATCGCGAGGTTTTGCGGACCTAACTTCGAACTTTCGGCCATAATCATCCACGTCATACCCTGCAAGCCACCCAAAGGGTGTGTGGCTAACCACCACGCTTGAGTGTCCGGCGATAGTTTCTTTTCTGTACGATTTAGGATCTGGTTATAATAATACTAACCGCTTGTCATATCTTATAACGTATTGCATGTTGGCATGCTCGTCTTCGTCTTTCTCTCCTGGTGTCTGCGTATTTTTTTTCCTGACTGCTTTGGTGTACGACTGGTGGCCGGGGAACGTTATGATCTTGACTGGGATGATCACCGTACGCCTGGTGAGGAATCAGCCGTGCCACTCAACCCTCATCTGCATATAGCTACGTCTGCCCACTCCCCCATCTATATCTACGTAATACCCTGCGAGCCATCCACGAGGGTGTGGCGGGGGGTGAAGATCACCAAACATGCACTATTGCCATGCGAGTTGGATATTTAAGGGAGACATGCTAGAGAACAGGGTCACATGCAGCTAGGTGGTTAGTATCTACATAATAAGATGGTGGTCCTCGTGGTGGCTTGCGCGGTATTTCGTGGATGTAGACTTCAGAGGGGACGGATATAAATTCCATGTGCTATTCGGTTGGTTGGATGATGTAAATATTCGGTGATACTGCCTCATATATTTATTTAAAGATATGCTAGGTATATTAGCGCATACTGGGAGTATGCTATGCATGACCGTGGTATGGCTCGCGCTTTGGTGTAGTTTCACCAGATTAGCATCGTGCAGCATGTCCCGTTGAGACATTCTTTCGCTTTATCTTAAAGGTGACTCAGTGCCTTCGTGTGTTTACGAGGATACTGCCTCTTAACCTATCGCGAGGTGCGCCCCTGGCCAATCTCTTGGTGCCGCTCGTGCTATATGGGTCTGTCACAACCGGTTGGAAAATGCTAGATGAATCATAATTTCGTGCTGGCATTGGTTGGCCTCCCCCTCATGGGACTCGTTTGACTATCCTACGTGTAGCTTCAAATGTCCTTGGCAGTGTCTGTCGACGGGTATTCTCCTAAAAGACTCCTCTTACTCCATCCATTGTTCTCGATTTGTTTTTGTAGATGTTTTGTTATTATGGCGTTAGAGGAGAAGTTGAGGTATTGTCATTCTTTACCTTGCTTCCGACTGTTTATCTGCTATCGAGCGAGCCGGAGTTTCTCAGGGCTGTTGGGGCACAAGCCGTGGGATGGAGCGGGAATACAATGATGTCGATGACTCTAATATAGAGTTTCATGCTTTTTTGTTATTATCGCTCATTGTTCTTGGCGAGGTTTTTATTCTCTATCAGTATTGGAAGTGAGTTGTGTTACGTTTACATTATAGACTATTTTAGTAGTGTCTGTAGCATTTCATTACCTATGTGGTGCTTATTTGGATAGTTAATTTCTGACCTGTATTTCATGTTGGTGATGATTCACCCCCTGCCTTGTGGTGGCTTGCAGGGAACTAAGTAGGTGTAGATGAATATCTTAATCGTTGCTTTATCAGTGGCGGAGACCTGTTCGCTCGCATTGTCCGGAGTGATATGGCTTTCTGGTCGATTAGTAATTATTTAGTACTGTTTGTGAATCGCATTATTAATACTGGCCCTCAGTTGTTTGTTTGTAAATGTCCTTTGTTGGCATGTTCGTTTACGTCGCAAACTCCTATATTCTGGTTTGACCGCGCATCGTTCTCCGGTATGGTATTTGGTCGGCATCTAGCGGCTGGGGTAACATATGGTTGTGATTGGTACTGGGACGAGTGTTGCTGCGTGTCCGATATGAAGTCGCTCCTTGCCACTCACATTGGCGGTGGATTACTCGATACTTATTCATATGTTCGCTAGTTCTAGGGTTCTGTTCGCTGGAATAACGAGGCTAGTGCTACGACAATCTCAAGGGCGTGCGATAGTGGGTGAATTACCACCTACATGTATTGCACAAAAACCTATAAAGTAACCCATAAATGAAATCAATAAGTACTACATCTACGTCATACCCTGCGAGCCACCCAAGAGGTGTATGGCAGGGGGTACTAATCCATTGCCTTCACCTAAAACTTGTCAGGAGGCATTATTTCTCTAATAAGATAGCAAACGTGACCCCAATTTACAAAAGCGGAGATAGGGAACAGTCATGTAATTATAGACCAATATCATTAACGTCACTATCATGTAAAATTATAGAGCATATAATAGTTACATCAATGATGGGACACCTCGACAGCCAGGATTTATTAATAACCAACCAGCATGGGTTCAGAAAAGGACGGTCTTGAGACACTCAATTAGGTCATTTTGTTCACGATATTTTAGTTTCCGGAGAAGGTAACGTTCAGGTAGATGCAGCGTTTCTTCACTTTAAGAAAGCTTTTGACAAGGTTCCCCACTGTAAGTTACTCGCGAAGTTAGCATCATACGGAATAGACAGTAATATAGTAGGCTGGATAGGAGACTTCTTACATGAACGCGTTCAAAGGGTGGTATTAGATGGTGTCAGCTCCGGCGAAGTCAAAGTTACATCAGGTGTTCCCCAGGGAATCGTGATAGGTCCGATTTTATTTCTTCTGTACGTAAACGACTTAAATACAGTAGTAAAAAATAGCAAGCTCCGTCTTTTTGCCTATGATGCAGTAGTGTATAAGGGAATTAGAAAGGAAGAGGACAGTCAGTGTTTAGCTAAGGATTTAGATGCGATTGATGATTGGAGTGATAGTTGGCAGCTAGAATAAAATTTGAAGAAATGCGCGATAGTGAAATTTTGGAAAAAGAATGGCTTTCCCCGGAATAGTTATTGCATCAAAGAAAAGAAAATATGTAACGTAGATTCAATTAAATACTTAGGCGTCACCATCAGTGAAGACATGTCATGGGGGAAACACATCAGGGAAGTAACTAGTGTAGCAAACCGTAGATTAGGATTCGTAAAAAGGGTTCTAGATAAATGCGATGAGAGTGTACGAGAAAGAATCTATTTTACACTTGTCAGATCTCATTTAGAATATGCCGCTAGTATATGGGATCCGTACGAGGAAGGTATGATAAAAGAGTTAGAGCGTGTGCAAAGGAGATCTGCTAGGTTTGTTAAAGGCCGTTATGATAATTGTATAAGTGTTAGGAGCTTAATAGAAGAACTAGGATGGGAATTACTATCAGAACGCAGGTTAAAATTTAGGTTAAACCTTTTAAGTAAATTCGAAACAGAGTTGTTCACAGATGACGTTACATATATATTGAGATCCCCTGCGTATTATGCTAGGTTTAATCATCTTAACAAGATAAGAGAGATAGATTGTCGTACCGATAGATTTAAAATGTCATTTTTCCCTCGTACTATAAGAGAGAACAATAGACTCCCTTCGGACTCATCTGGGCCGTTGCATTTAGGCGAGGAAAAGGGTCTTCCTGAGTCCCATTGCTTTTTGAAGACATCTACGACATACCGTGCAAGCCATTTATAGGGTGTGTGGCACGGGGTGATCCCACACCAGGCGTGCAGCACTCATCACAGTTCAAATCATGACCGTGCACGTTCCCCCGAATGTCAGGCGCAGGCCAAAAGCAGTCAGGACAACGTACGCGGTCAGACCACAATCCTGGAGAGTGATACATCTACGTCATACCCTGCAAGCCCCCCAAAGGGTGTGTGGCAGGAGGTGCTTCCACACCAGACATGCATTAATTTTACGGCAGAACAGCGAAACTACATTGAAACCAGCGTAACACACATGCAACGCGCCCATTAAAATGTACTAACCAAGAAACCCTCTATCGTCAATCGTTCCAACATGCAAGGGGTACAGTGACTGCTACTGCAGATTTAAAAACTCATGCGTAAAAAAGAACATCAATATTTACATCATGCATAAATAAGAACGTAAAAAAATATGAAGAAAGAGATCTATAATCTAGCTAATCTCACAATTTGCACTATTCATAGTTGCATGTCAATAGTGCATGCTTGGTGATCTTCACCCCCTATCACACACCCTCGTGGTGGCTCGCAGGGTATCACGTAGATGTAGATGTCACGTAGATTCATGACGCCGATCACAGCTGTTATGGTCCCGAATGTTACGTGGACAAAATGACATTTTATACTTATCGGTTCTACAATCAAGCTCTCTAATTTTATTGGCGCCATCTAATCTGCCGTAGTACGAGGGGGTTTATAGTATGTTTTTCACGTCGTCAGAGAAATGTTTTTCCTGAAATTTAGTTAGGAGGTTAAGCCTATAATTTTATCTACGCTGTGGTAGCGATTCACATCCCAATTCTTCTAACAATCCAGAGACACTGGCAAACTTATCATAACATCATTTCACAAACTTAGGTCCTCTTCGCTTTACGCGATCTAATCCTGAAATTTTTTCCCATATTACACGTAGAGGAACATGCTACAATGCAGCACACTACTCAAGATATATCTACTGGTTAGTATTATCAATGCGACAAATAAATAGCACTACAAGGTAATATATCACTCCGGAGATTGCCTGCGAAGTTAGTATCTACAGTTCATGTTAAGAGATTTAGCATTACTGAAAAAACTGTTTAACCAAGTCAATATCCTAGAACTGTTCTATCACAACTATTATGGTCCCTTTTTTATGTACGTGGAAAAATTGACGTCTTAAATCTATCGGTTCTGCAGTCTATTTCCTTAATCTTATTCCTGTGATTGTTCCTACTGTAATTGTTTGGCTCTAGCAAAATATTTTTAACGAATTGCAAAAAAGTCTACATTCGGTTTTCGTAGAAGGTTTAACCTATATTTCTCCCTTCGATCGGATAGAGGTTCCCACCCTAATTCCCTCAACAATTTTATTACACTACTATGTTTATCATAACAATTTTTGAGAAATCTAGCTGCCCTCAACTCTATTCGATCTACATATGTAACTAGTCCTACATCGTAAGGGTCCCATGTACTAGCGGCGCACTCCAAGTGAGGTCTCACGAGAGAAAAATAACATCTCTCCTTTACATTCTCGTCAAACTTTCCTAGTATTCTTTAAATAAATCCCAATTTACGACTTGCCTGTCCACAAATTTCTCGTGGTGATAACCCTGTACAATACTGCGTCGTCCGCGAATTTTACTCATAGCGACGGTGGTGATATCACTAATATACAATAGGAATAATAAGGGACCAATGACACTTCCCTGGATACAGTGGAGTGTAATCGTCGGCAGGTATCACACGCTACGTTCAAATTCTGAGGGTCTGTGACTGAAACTTATTCTTTGAATCGGACAATTCTGGTTGGTGAGGAGATTACGACTAGGTTTTTTGGAAGTCGTGTTTATTCTATGGTGGACAACTGACAACGTGGTCTTTCATTTTTGATTCAACTGTCCACTTAGCTCGTCTTGTACTTATGGCACGCATACCGAAGTTCTGTTTTGTGGAGGAAAACGGGAAATATTTTTTTTTCTCCTCTCCACTGCCTCGTCCTTTATTTCCTGCTCATTCTTCCCACCACTAATGGTAGTGTTCTCTCCCCTCCCTGGTTCTTCCGCAACGACTCGCATACTTCAATCTGAACATCTAAAGGGTGCTAATGTTCGCCCATCAACGCATACAAGGTATTGCGGGCACGCGTGTGTCCTTTAGTGTACCCACTGGTTGCACTGTCCTGCCGTATCTATATAATGTGAGAGATGGAATAGGTCGTATTAAGATTTTTAGGAAACTGACAATGCACGGGGCCCCGAATGGTCTCCACGATTCACGTTGGCTGTGCAGACTACCCCCCAGCTGATTGCACTGAGGACTCAGTACGTGAGTCTAGAAGATATATACATTATAAACCTACATGGAGGATGGTAGGGTCGTCCCAGTTTTTGCCTCTTATGGACATAGTTATTTGAAGTTCGGACGACAAGACAGACGAGGAAGAGATAGGAATTAAGAAGATACATTCAGTGACCCATGGGGCCGATAGCCGTTTACGACGATTACGAAATTGGTATAAATGGGTGCGTGCAGTGACGAAATTTGGTAGTCTTCGCTTCTCGACCTCGTTAAGATCTTGCCAAAGCATTCGTCGGATCGGCATTTGAAGCGCAGAGCATCAACGGGTCGAATTTTGAGCGTGTCATCCTTCTTTCGGTTTCTCTTTCCCCAAAGAATGTCTCCAGTGTTCATATGCTATCCGATCTACATCTAATTACTACCCTGCGAGCCACTGCAAAGGTACTTTGGCAGGGGGTGACTTATCCTCAACATGAACTGCAGGAACTACGCTACTTTCACCAACATGCACCACATAGTGGGTATGCTACATACAGAAACATTGTCTATAATGCAACTATGACTATCTATGCAACTATTCGGGACCATAACAGCTGTGATCGTCGTCATGAATAGTTCGAGTATTGACAATAGGCAGGCAGTTAATCTTTCTCATTATATTCTCCTCTTTCTTATTTATGCATGATGTAAATAATGATGTTCTTATTTATGCATGATATTTTGAATCTGTAGTAGTAGTCTTTGTATCCCTTGCATGTTAGAACGATTGGAGATAGAATGTTTCTTGGGTATTAGATTTGTAATTGGCGCTTTGCATGTGTGGTACGCGGGTTTTTAATGTAATGTCGGTGTTCTACCATATCATTCATGCATGCCTGGTGCGAAAGCACCCCCTGCCACACACCCTTTGGGTGGCTTGCAGGGTATGACGTAGATGTAGATGTATGAAAACGTGACACAAAAGTCATGTAGGGAACATGCGCAACATGCTATTAGCTCCACTCGGAAGACTTAGAAACATGCATTTTGGTGCATATGAATTAATCCGCTTCACTACCTGTCAACTGACCTACTTCAGTCTCAACCCTCAAGTCATTATGGTCTCTTATCGAACGCGGAAAATACATTTTAAGCCTTTTTGTTCCACAATCCTTAAAGTTCTTCTCTTCAATATTCCCTAAATGGGCCAGGATATCCTCTCTTGAAAGTAGCACTTGGTAGTACGCTCAGTGCATGGACCAAATCTGGCTAGGTCAGTAATGAATTACCGGATTTGGTTGCACGAAATGTAGGTAGTATTTCATCTAAGCAACTTCGGTAACCTAGAAGTATGGGGGACTGTAAGGGATTGTCAAATCTGCGTATCGCGGTTGCCTTTTATGATCATGCCTTTCCTCTTTATTCCACCTGTTTTTTATAGAAATGTGTTCCACTCTTTTGGTCGATGGAATTAATTTCAATGTTGAGCTCTGATGCACCGCAGATTGTGAACTCGTCCCTACTTTGATGTAAAGTTTTTTGCGCGCTGTCGGCTTGAAAAAAAAACTTCGCCGGGGCGGAGTCTCTTAAACGGCAGTTCACTTACATCTCGACGGGTTTCTTAGGCGGCTTTCATATTAAAGATTTTAAGATTTATTTTAAATTACGCCGTTCTGGTTATTACTCGATTACTTTCCTCAGCGATAGCGGTTTTTATGATCGGACATCAACGTGGCGCCCCTTAAGGGCCATGTTAGTGTGACCTCGTCCAGTGCGTAAGAGGTCCGTCCATGAAATACTTCGTAATCAACCGGTCGTGCTTTTCCTTAGAATCCTCCGTGTTACTAGTTATGTTGTCTTTACTTTTAGCTCATAGTTAGACAATTCTTCATGGAAGATGTTTCGTTCACTCTTAATCTAACTCCTGCAATCTTTCTTTTCAATAGCGCTTGTGGTGGTGCTGCATACATCTCATGCTGATCCTGATGAGATAGAGAGACAGAAGCTGCAGGCAAATATTGACCGGTCAGCATTCTTTGACGTTGAGCTTCTGCAGGTACGTAAACACTAATTTTTCGGCTTTTGGGGTCATCTGCAGTATTTCGGATACGTCACAACTCGTTTACAATTTAATTTCTGGTTGGGATATGTTATTGCTCAGGGATATGCTACATGTTCCTTTTCATATCTTATTTAGGGTGTGCTGTTCCATGATTAAGCACTATTTTCTCTGTTGATGCTCATTGTAATAGTTTTCTAGTCCAGTTGGTATTTACGTATTTTGCCATAATGACTTCATTGACTTTTTTGATTTATCATCTGACATTGTTAAAGAGTAACCACCTTATATTCCGCATATATGTTACACATCTTGATTATTTGAGGTTTTATGCAATGACAATACCCTATTATAATGCTTTGGGCAATGGTGTGCTGGGTTTATTTTCTCAGTACTGTGATTGTTAAGAAGTAAGAGGTCATGATTGATGTGCCTTCGTATTGGTCTGAATTTATCTCTTAAGAAATTAATTGTATTGCTGGTTTAAAAATTTACTTTGTCTTTTGACTTTTTCTAGGAACTTTGCAAGCTTCCGGGCGTAGGGCATGGTAATGTTCTACTGTCTCCAATTAGCATTAAATTAGCCCTTGGTATGCTTTGGGAAGGAGCTGGCCCTTATGCTGCCCATGAAATACGACTGGCATTGAGACTGCCAGAAAACAGACAAGAAGTTCAGACATACTTTTCATCAGTTCTCCGCTCTCTTCAGGTATGGATAAGAACATCAATGGGATGGGCCATGTTCCTCTGGTTTATGATGGTGATACTCATATTTTGTGGGCAAATCCTCTGGTATTCTCTTCAATTTTGTGGAATATGCACTTGTGTTACTTCCCTATTAACCAATGACTCACCCCTTTTCGTTCCTTCTATTTCTTTCTTCCACTTCTCATTCGTTCCAAGTGCATACTTTCAATCTCTTTTTTTCCATAAGCAATCTCTGCTCCCATTCTTTGTGCAGGGCAACTCCTCCCAAAATCTTCCTTTCCATGCATCTCACAGATTCCGCTCTCCCCCAGTAACTGCTGCATGTTGGATACCTCTTTGTTTCTTAAGAATCCACATTCCTGCTCCATTAGATGGTGCATCAGGATTTTGGATACATAGATGTCTCCATTTCCTTCAAGTCTGAGATTCCATTGGTCTGTTATTTCAAAATTTGTTTTTGATTTTGACTTTGTTTTTGAGGAATCAATATACTATTCTACTGTATGCAGACTGCCTGCATCTCACCATACAATCCGAAAAGCACCCTTATCCTTTTACACCAGCCATGCATAAGGTAGCTAGATCAAATTATCATTTTACCTAGAAATCAATGAATTTGGTCTCATTCTAAAAAAAAATATATCACCCCTTCAATGCCACCAAAAATTTAATCCCTTACCACATTACTTTTGGAGATATTTGCCAAAAAATACCAGCCCTTTAATATGGGACAAGGTACATGTATGCACTCCGAAGAGACCTTATGTTAAAAACAAGGCATTTCCTAAACTTAGATCTCACCAAACAATCAACAGTGTGTAATGTATTTTCTCAACTATTTTTGAACATTAATCATATTGTCACTTCAGTAATTTCTTCAGAATCACGATAAACCCTCCGTTTTGATGGAGTTTCAAACGTACCACGTGAAAAATATGAGTCCAGTTAAAGATTAATTTAGATATTTTCCCTTAATTACTTACAATTTCCATCATGTAAAACTAATAATCTCCATTGATAAAGCAATATTCAATTTGTGTGTCTCACAGCGGGTGAAGTTAAGACGTGTATATCGAATATGGTCTTTATTATGATTAGGGAACTATCTCACTCACACTACCTTAACTGACTTACCCTTTACTAATAATTTCCATTTACATATGGCTTTCCTGAGGGTCATTTTGTTAAGAGTAGTGTAAAAGTATTGTCTTGTAATTTTGCCATAATGACTCCACTGACGTTGATTTAGCATCGAACATTGTTAAAGAATACCAAATTATATTCCACACTTGAATTAATCTTTCACTCACCTGAGTCCATGGTTTCAGCATTTTTGCTAACCTTGATTTTACTAAGTTTTCTTAAGATTTGCAATGAGTTGTATGTCAAATGGGAAATTGATTACAAATGGCTGTGCGAGTGTTCTCATTAAATGGGTTTTATGTGCATTACCAAGGCTTCCTATTGGCATATGCTTTTGCACCCACTGTGCTGACCTTCAGTTAATTAGCTCATACATTGCTCAAGGGACTGTTTGTTATTAGCATTGCTATATTTTACTATTTCTCTTCTGCTACTTACAGCTCTTTATTTTCTTTAAAGTCTGATCAAGGAAAATTTTCAAGCATAGCTGGCTATCCTTATACTTCACGCTTTGCAACTCTTCCAACCATGATGGTGGATGATATTTTTGCTTTGGTACATTACATAAGATATGTGTTGGATCCTTTTACATTGCAGATTTATTGCTCCTTCTGCTGGAACCTCTTTTGTACCTCCCTTATTTTTTGTTAATGCTAGCGGGCAGGCTTGTCCTCTGAAGTCATTTTTGTGTGTACTCTAATTAATCTTTGTGTTCATGTAGTTATACATTAAATGAAGTGTTTAATATATATTATTTTCAATCTCTTTCAGGTGAAGAGCGGTGGTTCAGGTTATACCCTTGACCTGGCTAACAGAATGTACGTGACAGATTCCCTATTGCCTACGGAGGACAGAAGAAACAATTCTCAATCTAACAGAGTTCCTGGAGGTAACAGGGCATCTACGTATAATAGGACTCCAGGGTCAGATTCATCTGCAAAGCCTGGACAATCATCAAGGCCATCAAACCAAGCATCTCGACCCAGCACAGCTCCCAGCACCAATCGACCGCGGACTCCACCAGTTCTAGAACCAAGTTTTGTTCGAGCAATTACCTTATACTATGGAGCAGAGCTGACGTTTGCAGATTTTTCCAAGTCCAGTGAAACAGCTGCTGCTATCAATGGGTGGGCGAGTGATGTGACTCATGGACTTATCCCTCAAATCATTTCACCGGGTAACTATCTTATCTTTGGTCTTGTGGGTCAATTTTTTATACTTGCCACTAGTCAGTCATTTTGATACCTCTGTCTGCTCACATAAGAGCTGTAGACAGCTCCTATGGAAAAGCATGTCTGATGCAGCCCCTGTGGTATTGCTCCATTTTTGTGATGGACTTAATTGGGGGTGTCAGATTGGCCGATATTATGCTATGGCTGTGCTGTATTATATACATGAAGTTTGTTATATTTATTGAAATAAGATCAGACAAAGCGATTACTGGTCAGTGACACTCAGTCATACATTCTCTGGTATAGACTGTCCTGTGTCCACAAGATAATTTCCAATTCCAGCAAGACTAGGTCAACTCCTCTATGCAACTTTCCATTTATCACATGTACACTTTTACTTCTGTGAAAATTTGTGATAATTTCTAGATCAAACACTCTGAAAACTGTAGCAAGCACAGTGAGCTTGACTCGGAGACTTGGTCTCTGTCAATGCATCAAAGTACTCCCTCTCCTCCATATAACTCTCCAGAAGTTTGTAATTAGTTGTATTAGGGAATGTGAATTAATCACTTCATCCTATGCCCAGTTTCTGCCATTGAGAAGATCCTTTTAGGCATCCTTAAGATGTGGTTCAAGCTCTCATTAAATTGTCTACTCCAGCCCTGTCCATATATTGCAACGCTTTCTGTGAATCATTCAAAAGGTTGACAACTGTGCACTGAGGCAGGCAATTTAGTGGTTAGCACATTGATCTCGGACATCATAGGGCATGATGCAGAGAGAGATGCTGTAGCTTGCTACAATTCTATTTTGACATCTTTGGAATCTAGGGAATTGTGATGGGAAGGAGATTTTCTTTGGAATCTGGAATGAAGTAGGTGTTGGTAGAAATTAGCATCTTTGCAGTCAAGTGGTAATATCCATGGATAAATGTAAAATGTACGGGGTAATGGTGTAAATTGTATGGGGACAGGTAGGTGGGTTCCAGGGCTGGTAAAGTAGTTTGCAATGGATGAGCATTTTCCAGGCTTAATGTCGTCTACTCATTAAAAATTAGCACATTTAATCCAGTTACTGGAGATATATTCTGAGAATACTAAGGAAAGTTACTGAGAATATTTCAATATGCATATCAGTTATGCAACTTGTCTTCAATATTTATTGTTATCCTGCCTTTTTCTATATTCATAATATATTTTCACAGGCTCAATTTCACCGGATACTCAACTGTTCCTGGGTAATGTGGTGTACTTCAAGGGTGCATGGGAGAATGCTTTTGATCCCGATCAGTCCAAACCAGGAAAATTTTACTTGCCTAGTGGAGATCAGACTGATGTAGTCATGATGGATCAATTAAACTACTTCAAGTATGCTGAAATTGATAGTCTTCATGCAAAAGCATTAGAGCTACCATATCAGGTAAGAAGACTTTTATGTTGTATGTATATATAAGGCTATGTTTTTTACCGGAGGAATTTTCTGCCACAGTTGTGAGGGGAAATGGAACACCTAGGCATTTCCTCAGTGGTTCATATTGTGGTAGATTTCATATTGTGATAGGCATTTTCTGAAGCAGAACTTCCTTTATATTCATGAGAAGTTCACCCTGGTATTTTGAATTTTTGAGTGGGTGTACCATTTTCACTGATATTATGCTTCCTTTCATTTGGTATATCAGAGTGTCTTATCAAATTTGTTAAGTGCTAGCTTCTGGAAATTCGGTGGTACTTCAATAATTTTCTGGACAATTTTCCTGGATGGATTTTATAGTGTATATTCTGCTCTTCTTTCCTGAATTTGCCAGTTGTGCAAATTTCGGAGATTATTTTAAGGGTGCGGTGTGAAAGACTTTCCTGACTAAGTGGTTCTGTATCCACTGACAGCTCACTAACATTTATTTATTTCCTTTGACCCCATTTCACAATTTTTTGCATAGATGCCAGAATTTTAAGCCATGTTTGGAGATGGTTAATAAGTTCATTGCTTGCAGCCTATTGACAAGCATGCCTATAGTTATTACTAAAGGTTATTGAAGGGTCTTCTTGATTTTGACATCAAAATTTCCTGTGTGGTAGGTTTAAGATTCCTGAGGGCTCATTGAGTGGTATATTTGCAGTGCTATTAACCAGCATTTAGACTCGGCATTATTCAAAATCGTCTCCTTGTTACCATTTGTAGGCCTCATGTTTCCATGACTGGTACCTGCCAAACATTGAATTACTTGCATTTTGCCTAGCTGTTCAATGACATAATGACACTTGCTCAGCTTTATGAGATATTTTACGCAGTGCATTTTATCTACTTCTTGCCTCACATACTGTATTTCGTAGGCTTTTAAAACCCTTTTTGCATTGTACTGTGATTATATTACATTTGCTCTTATTACACATTTATATTTACATTTTTCATTACAGGGTAGCAAGTTTTCAATGCTTTTACTTCTCCCAGATGAGAGACAAGGCATGACTCAAATGTTGCGCGACTTGCCTCACAATCCACTGAGCTCTATAGTAGCACAACTTGAGCTGAGAGAGGTCCAAGTATGTATCCCAAGATTCCAAGCAGACTTTAATTTGGACATGGTTGCACCATTGCGATCGGTAAGTAATCCTCATAGAGGGCCCTCTAATATATATATGTCAAAACATCCCCTTATATCTTAACTCAGCATGCCTTGCCATGTTATTGAGGCAATTGATCGTATAAGGGCTAATGTTCCTCATGATTCCATTTTTATATATTTTCTTTTGTTTGATGATAGAGATGTTCCTAATTGCACCTTTTTGTAAATATTCATTTTATGACTGGCTGCAGTAAGTTCTTTTTGTCTGTTAATTTTTCTACTTGGATGCCACCATCTAGATGTCCGATAAGAGAATAAACAATGCCTGAGAGTTGCGTACTAATTACATTTTGGTTATGGAGGGAGTATGTTATTTGGGAGGTGCGTCTGCTGGTTTTACCTACCTTACAGTTTAAGTGGGTTATTTTTGGTTTAGGAATGCATGGTCTAAGTATTCAAATTGGGCTGTTTTTGCAGTGCATTATTAGACTCTGTGATGCCCTAACGGGTGTTTATCTAATTTCAGCTTGGAGTGGAGCATATTTTCCTTAGCCTCGAGGGTTCTCTTCCTGGAATTTCCTCAAGGGTTCCTCTAAAGGTGGATGGGATCCAGCACACAGTGAAGATAATTGTCAATGAGCAAGGCAGTGAGGCAGCTGGAGCCACTGGTAAGAATGCAATATTTTACTGTGGCTTGTCTTTTTAATGATTTCTTTTTTTTTAGAGCACTTGCTTCTTGAGTTATTCCCTACATTCAGTGTGAGCTTTCCTTAGCATTTATACTTCTCTCGCTTGTTAACAACATTCCTGCTGCTGGAGTACATCTAAATTTCTTCAGCCATAGTATTCTTTGTCCTTTAATGACACTACTTAAATTTTAGAGCTGTGTGGCATTACTTGAGAGCATAGTTTCTTCCTGGATGAGGTTGAAAGTTGTACTTATCTAATGTGATGTTGTTGCTTTAGTAATTTCAGCTAACTGAGTTGTTCTTTTAACTAGCAGTTTTTCCTCTTATTTCATCCCTTTTACTTCTAAGTGGCCTCTCAAGGCTTTGGGCTGATAAGTTTTTGCCGTCCCCAAGTTCTGAGCCTCATTTACTAGTACTCTAAATGAGTATTATTAATTGTTAAATATCATGCTATATGAGGCCACATATTCACCCCCATTTTCTCCATACTTATCATTTATATGCATCTAACTTAATATAACAGTATTGCACTAATATTTTTTAATTAATATAGATATGTACATTATCATCTCATTTTGCCTGGGTACTTTGATGAAAAATAATGATTTTTGCTTGATTGGGTTGAAGATGGGTTGGTTTCTTGGGTTGGGAATCTTTATTTCCGTAATGATTTTTGTATGGTTGGGTTGAAGGTATGGGGCCATTTCCTGTGCAGGTATTGAATATATTGACAATTGCTTCGTTTAGTGATATTTAGAAAGGAATTGCTCTTATACTGTTGCTCTTAAATGTTGCCCTGTGGAATGAGATTGCCTTATCACTAATTAAAATATTGCTGTTACCCTGCTGTGTGTTAATTATTCATCATTCATCAGAGAATGGAATTTTCACGAATTTGCTAGACAACGCTGGATGACTTATGGGCCTTCGTAAGTGGGATGGAATATTTTCCATGCTGGTTGCCTGCATATATGAATCTTTGCTATTTGGGTGGATTGGGTTCATAGATTTTGCTATGCTAGCAAACACACTTTATTGTTATTTCTTTGAAGGCTTCCGCGACTCTTATAATTATTAATGTTGCTCTTTTCAGGTATTTCCGTCGCGTGTTTGGTTTTTTCGACAACAGTTTCTCCCCTCTTCCTGGGGGCGTCTTCAGGTCCGTTACAAAAATGTCCAACGGACCTGAAGACGCCCCCAGGAAGAGGGGAGAAACTGTTGTCGAAAAAACCAAACACGCGAAGGAAATACCTGAAAAGAGCAACATTAACACTTTATTGTTGTTTCAAAACCACCTTCAATATAATATATGCGTTTCCTACATGGTAGAATCTCTCTCTATGGTACCTACATTTGTTACTCTTTGAATATCTCTACTGTGGTGTGGCATCATCTTTCCTACCACTGTTTTTTGTACCTTTCCCATTAAGAAATGAAGTAGTTGAGTAATGGTGCATATACTTTCTTTCAGGTATACTTGTCGTTCCTCTTATGGGTGCCACTGTTCCAAAATTTGAGGCTGACCACTCGTTCCTGTTTTTCATCCGGGACCTTGAGACTGGGGCTTTCCTATTTGCTGGTAAAATGGCTCACCCTCTTCCTACTGATGCTGGCCCTACTGTCAGCGAACATCCATCTACTGCCAGGCCTATTTCACAGCAAGAGGCACAAGCTATTTCTTCGATATTTAAGAATCCAGGCGAGGCCACTGCATCCACTTCATCAACAAAACAGAGTTCCAATTATCTACCTCCACAGTCCTCGAGTGCACAGAGGCGGGGTAGGATGGCTTTTTCCTCCAGACTGGGTGAAGATTTCCTTGTGTTTGACGAATAGACAGTATTCCTCACCAATTTGATTTTCTTAATATTTAAATTTTTGGAGTTATGATGCCTGACTTAATTTAACCAT
This sequence comes from Ceriagrion tenellum, assembly GCA_963169105.1. Lineage (NCBI taxonomy): Eukaryota > Metazoa > Arthropoda > Insecta > Odonata > Coenagrionidae > Ceriagrion > Ceriagrion tenellum. The sequence goes on along the minus strand of OY720636.1, from coordinate 54,754,964 downwards.
TGGAACTGCCTCTGCTTCCATGCATCTACCATTTAAAAATATTTATATTTATGTCACCACATGTAATGGTATTCACTGTCAGGACATTTGTACTGACATGAGTACACATTAGAGTACTTTTGTATGATAGAAGTGTGCTCTGATGCTAGTGGAAATGGTTAGAATTGGTGGATATTTTGAAGAGCTCCATCTGCTGTTGTAGGGGCTGTAACAAGGAGACCTATGTTTCCACTAGTTGTGTTTGGCACCTTGATATAGAAATTTTATTAAAGATTTTGAATATATTTTATGTTTTAAAAGCTATGTACCTAGGTTGACCACAAACTTTGTAACTTATTGATCCAGTATGTAATGTGAATGGCCTTGGATGATGGTGAGTGTTTTTAAACTGCTGAGTGAGAGAAATTCCTTGACTGTGATGAAGAATCTTTTGTGTAATAAATTAATACAAATCTTCATCAGTAGTGTTGCTTACTGCTTAGCTCCTTACCACTTATTCTTGTCAGCGGTCTGGTTTTGGGTCTATACCCTTTGTTTCAAGTGCTGAAGGTTATCTATGCCCTTACAGCTGATGTAGTATTGGTGCAGGTAAAACAATGGCAGCCGGAGCTTATCTAATGGACAAGTAGGTTTATCATTCAAGATCTCATCCTGCACTGTGAATTCTGATATGAATCCAGCTGAAGTACTAGTACCATGTCTACTTGATTTGGGTTAATAGTTTTGAGAGGTCTTCCAAGGATTTCTGTTAAGGCAATGGGGATCCCTCTAGCTTGTGATGGATTGCAGATTGTAATAGGTGTGCCTATGGTATCCTACCCTCATTACTGTGCTTCATAGGGCTTCCAGTTAGTAGTTTTAGATGGGGGTGGGTTGTCAATTTTCGGTAAGCAAACACACTTGATTGCTGTTTCAAAACCACCTTCAATATAATATATGCGTTTCCTACATGGTAGAATCTTTCTGTGGTACCTACATTTGGTACTCTTTGAATATCTCTACTGTCCAAAACTACAAACTTAATAACCACCCTTACCCCTAATGAAAACGAAAATTGAATAAAAAAGGAAATGTTACCAGGTAATCCTTAAAACCTAATACATCAATATAGAACCTGTGCTGGCCCATACTCATGCGAAATGGGTACTAACCGCAAATGCCGGAGGATACATGAAATACACAGGGTAAGTGCGGTTATTAAGTTAGTAGTTTTTGATGGGGGTGAGTTGTCAATTTTCGGGGGTTGTAGATTACCTACCTCATGAATACCACTTTCTATTTTCCTAGCAATTATGGGGGAGGCCACCCTAATCAGTGGCGCTGCAAAGTGTGGCGGACGCTAGTCATTTATCGGATTTAGGGAATGTATAATAATAGCCTAGTATATTGCAGCGATTAATAGGAGGTATTACGTACCGCCTTGTCACGTTTGTGTATTGGTGGAAGTAATAAAGGTACTTTTGCTCCCCCGCCCCCGTGGTAAACGGCGCCTAGTATCTTGTGTAGTGCCGTAATCATAAGCTTAGTGCAGTTCTTAGCGGGACGAATATCTGTGTGGGTCCGTCGTTCGATCTCGATTCACGACCTCACGATTCTTCTCTGCGCATTTAAGGTGGGGACGTTATAACCCCGTTCTACTCCTGTAGCAGGGCGCATACCTAAGTTACATCCGTGGGATATCATCGGCTCGGTTTAGATGGATCATGCACAAGAATCTTAGCGATCTTATCTGCTACATACTCAAATGTTATTCTTAGATGCGTTGTGTGGCGGTGTGGATTATCTTGTTCTTTATCTGGCGAAGATTACTCGACATAGAAATATGTAATGCCCTCGTCCTCTGAGATTCATCTACATCCATGTAAAAAGCAATATTGTGCGCTCCACTACGCGGAGATTTGCGGGAAAACGGCACGAGCACGATGGTAGTACAATTACCCAGGAGGCGGTGCTTCTCGGATATTATTCAGAAAGGCCTGCGAGCAGTGTTCCACCTCTGCTTTGGGCGAAGTGTTTCTGCGACGGCTCGCGGACAAACACAGTTTTATAAAGGCGTATTCGCGCGGGTATGTTCATGTACAGTTCTTAATAACTAATTCGGTTACAACCCTAGGGAAGATAAGCTGGGGTAGTGGGCGATATTTAAGTTTTCGTAGCATTTTTGCCACGTGTGAGAGTAAGCGCAACTTGTTGCATGAAGGAAGACTCTTGCCGAAACTTAGCACCACATTCACCTGGCAATACCACTTTGTTTGCGGGGTAATTTGTAGATACGTTAATCAAAACCTAGTCAGTGAAATTTGAGAAAGATTCGGACCGCTTTTCAGGAATATTTAGAATGTTGCTTTCAGCTTCTCGGCTCCCTCTAGTATCTCTAATTAAACTGTAGCATATAACTGTTTTCAAATTTGAAGCATCCATCATTCTTGTCCACCACCGAATATATAAGCACAAACTCTTCTTCGCAGATTCGTTTATCATACGAAAAAATTTAACGATCGTCAAAGGAGCGGCCTGGGTGATTGGCAAGGGAATCCCCTCTGTGCAGGCTTCCGATTTGAAAGAGAGGTTTACATTGTCAGGGTAATACAATAAAACTTGTTGATGATGATAACTAAATCTATAAGGCAATCTCATCACATAGCTTACGAAGGCCATAAAGAATAATACCATTCAGCAAGGAGCTCCGGAAAGCCACCTCACCCGCGAAAAAAAATCTCTTTGACCCCCATCGCATCGCCACCAATCATGTGTAAAGACTGCTACAACATTGGTTAATTAATTCTGTCATTTCCATTGCATCTCTAGTAGCGTATTGACATTACATGATAAGAGAGGCTGGGGAATGGAGTCGACTTCATCCTGCCCTCGAGTTTGGATAGTTATTTTTCCTGTCGCCCTTATCTTCCGCGGTTCACTTTTTTGTATCAGCATTAGCATTATCTTAGGAATCGGAGTTTGCACGAAATTACACACTATTGGCCTCCAAAGGTCCAAATTTGAATATTTTTTCCAATTAACTTCCAGTGGGAATTATGGTGACTATAGAGTAAAAGTAGCCACTAAGTTGCAAACGCTGATGACATTGCCAGGGTATCTTTCAGGCGGTTATGCTCGGGCAACGGCGGGCGAGTAATGATTTATTATTTTAAGTATATACCTACTATATACATTTCTCGCACCGCGGGGAGTCGCGGGTGAAATGCAGAAAGAGTCCCTGGAGAGTAATCCGCATGACCGTGGTATAATATGTAATATATGGTTGAACCGACTATCATGCAAGGAAGAGCGTTAAACAATGATCGTGGGTGACCGACTCGGTGCTCATGGATGAATCCGCGCAGAGCATAATGGTTTCATCACCCAGAACTCAGAAAAAGTATATGGGTGGGTTTTCGCAAAGGCTCTTTGAAGAGATCCTCGGAAACAGCAGCGAATGAGGTCCAAACCGAGGCCCTGTGGCCTCACACAGCTGACGAGGAAAAGGAGGCGAGTCCATTGCAGGAGGGCGATCACGGATCCTCATATGCGCTTCCATAATTTGCTATTAGCCGCTTAAGGATAGTGAAGACGCCAACTTTCGGATTTTCAGGTAACAATTGTTTTGCTCAAAACTTTCGCCAAATATATGTAATTTAATATATTGACTCAAGCATTCGCAACCATGATCTGGTGAGGTGAAGAAACAAACAGGGCGGGAATAAAAACCGCAGTCTCAGGTCAGCTAGCTAATACGTGTTCCAGCCGCCGTTGGTGAAATACATTGGGGTACCTACCGTTTAAAATGTTGAGAGAGGGATGTGAATGACAATAACTCGCAAAAAATCCATCAGCGATGATAGGCGAAAAGCTAAGGTAATAGAAAATAAAGATATTCACATCAAAAGAACAATTTCATAAAATATGGAATCAAGGACTTTCGAGGCACTATGTGAGGGATACATGCCAAGGCGATACAATCCAGGCAGTTATGCTTTGAAAGTGATTTTATCCCGTAGGTTAAGATGTAGGTATATACTTGCGAGCAGTGGCGGATCTAGGTTTGGTCCAAGGGGGGGAAACCGGGAGTCTTAGGGGAATACCCCCCCAGCCGAATGGTGGTTCGGGGCCCGAAAATTTTGGATTTTCAAGGCTCAAAAACTGCGATTTTAGGCTAATTCTATGATAAAAAAGACAGAATTTGAAAAGATTACTATGCACATGTACTAGGTCGTTTTATTAGTAAAAGGTTTATGGAGGTCATTATGGGCGTAGATTGAAATACCGCTAATATTAATAATAAAGCTTATGATGATACCTTATCTAGTTTTAAAAGTATGACTTAATGATAAAGAATAAAAATATAGTCATATCACTTTTATGATTACCTAGAGGTCATTTTTTTATTGTTAAATGTTTTACGTTTAACCAAGAGTCAGGAAGTTTAAATAGGAAAAGAATATTCAAAATGTAATTACAATTAATTTAAATTTGACTGCTTGTTGCGCTACCTAGTGCGCAGGGTCTGACACGAATGGAAAGCAAGTGCGCTGTTGTGTTATAAAGTGTTTAGCGCACTAGATCGAATAGAAGGCACCCTAAATTAAATTGTAATGTTATCCTTTATTCTTTTTGTTACATGGTTCGGTCTGTGTTGAGTGTTTTTATAATGTCCACGAATAAATACAACTAAATAAATACAGAGGCTGCCGCTGCGCTGTTGCGCGCATTCGTGATTATTTGCCCGGTTTCGCAAGTATCGCTCCCGATTGTAACGTATCAAAAGCGTGTAAAATCGGCCCTAAGTTTAAAACTAATTTGTATTTTAATTCGTTATAGTAGGTTAATTTGCCGGAAAATATGACTAAATACTTGTACAAAGTGATACCCTCCAATAATTTCGATTTTATCTAGGGTAAGTCTCGACCCAATGGGGAGGGGGGGGGGGGGGATATAGCCCCCTTATTCCCCCCTAATAGATCCGTCCCTGCTTGCGGGAGACGAGCATTATTTGGAAGTGATTCGTTCACCAGCAAATATTTTTCTGTAGTTCCATTCTCGAACAGAGCATATTTCATACCTACCTTTACCTAAAATGCTCTTTTGTACTCACTCAACTTATTGTTAGTTCTACTGTGTTCTCCCTGGCCCCATTGGCTCTCAATGACGCGTTAATGTGCTGAGCTACCTCCTTTTCAGTACCACTACGCCTCCGATTGCCTTGGTGGTTGGTTTTTTGGTTTATCTTACTTACTTTCAACCCCGCTCCTCGAACAATTCTAATGTATAACTCTTTCCTTATCACACGTCAGAGTTCCGAACATTACGACACCACCCGTCATTTGCAGTCGTCGTTCTTAATAATTCGTTTACCCAGGTTGGTTGCAACTAAGACAACGCAAGGTCATGAATCGCTTTAAGTCAACGCAATAATTCATTTAGGCGAGTGTTTTTCCCATCCATAATAATTTCCAAATAAGTTGATCTACACCATAATAAAGAGAATAATTAATGACCTACCGCCAAGACGGATGGCTCAACAACCAGCTTACTCTCACCCTATCAGCACTCATCACGACAGTTTCGGACGCTAATTTCGCCGACGTGCTCTTTTACGTGCTTTTACGCATGGTCCGCTGTCCGTTCTTCAACTTACTTGTAGTTTTACCACATAAGGGAAGGGTCTATTTTATTTCAAATACACCTCCTTTTTAGTCGAATAGATCACAAAAGGGTAAAATAATCTCGTTAGAATAGAGAAGACTGAAAGATCATGCGATACTCAGTAATAGTTTTCAATAGTAAAATTAATGAAGATTGAATACCCAAGTACTATAATTTCTCTGATAACATTTTGGACGATTTAAAATTTCCGCAGTGAAAAGAAAAAATATTGCCTGGAGACCAAAAATTGAGAGCTTCCTCTTATTTACTGACTCCATCACTCAAGTACCCACTACTAAAATGTTTAAGAGTTGAAAATGAAACTGAACCATTAATCTAGCAAACTTCATTCGCTTTTGAAGCGTTTATCTCTCGATGATATTCTATCACCACTAAGACGTTTCCACTTACTATAATAAACTGTGTTGCGTGCTTTATCACTCAACAAAATAATATCATTATCTCAAAATTACCTTATTAAATCTAAAAAAATTACTGTCCGTGCTCAAAAGAAACCATGAATGGATTAGCATTGACTGTAGGTGATTACAGCTCGTTATTTAATTGGAATTCCGCGGTATGTTAACAACTTAAATATATTACTTACTAGTCTAGCTCGATAAACCGTCGAAATTACCATCCCACGTCAACAGACGAGGTTTCTATATCATCCCTTGACACACGACCAAGCAAATCAAGCCGGGATAGCCTCGAGCGGATAGCGAGTTCGATGCTCGGGTCACACAGCCTCCAACTACAGTTACTCCAAAATCTTCCGTTGTATCAAGGGGCTTAAACTCTATCGCTTGGGCTCGGCCTACCTTCATGCTCATCTTCTGGTTTAGCTCGCCGGATAACCCAAGGCATCCAGGTGAACGACCCGCTGGGGCCACTCGTGGGAGGAGCTAAAGATATACACGTTGTCGTGGAAGGCACGGAGGAATATCGAGAAGCGGGCTGAAAGTGGGGGAGGGGGATAGAAGTACTGGAGCACCGGGATATGGAGAAGACAAGGAAATGCGGGAGACAGGGCAGTGGATGGGGTGAAACGTTACGGCGGAAACTACCGGCGGCCGCTGACTATCTCGAATGGTTCAATCACAACAAAACGAACGCGTAGAGAGAGGGAGGGAGAAGATATAAGGATACGTGGCCGGAGCTCGCAAACCACTCGCTTTTTCGGGACTGCGGCGGCGAGACGATCGCGAAAATGTGGCGAGGTATGTGGAAGTTCTTCTTACTTCATTATCTTAGCACTAATTTATTGTAGAATGTAAGACTTAAAAACCCTGGACCCAGTGACGTAGTGAGGGTTCCGGTTTCTCCCGAAAATTCCAATTTAATGTTTTTAAAGACATTGAAGGAGACATGTATACATCGATTTTTTAAAAGAATTAATGTCGAATTAATTAGAAGGAAGAGTTCTCGGGTTTCCAGCCGGGTAATGATGTTAAACTGCACCGACGTTTCGATGACGTAGTTTGCCATCGTCTTCAGGGTGAAATCATCGAAACATCGGTGCAGTTTAACACCATTACCGGCTGGAAAACCGAGAACTCTTCATTCTAAGCATTCGCCGGGAAAAAGTCAGATCCTACATTAGTTGAATTAATTGATTATTCAGTTTGAACTACATTTCCAAGAAATATGTTTGCAATATTCAAAGAAAAACAGAGGGTTTTGAATTATTTCAGAAGTTCACACAGCTAAATCTTCAAATACCGGCTGTCACAATTGCATTCTTAATAGCCTAAACACATACTTGCTCCTAATGGTTAAAACATTTTCAATCATCTCCAACTTACACTAACAAACTCCCCTTCGAAGCGAAATCCTGACGACGTCACCGCATGAACCGCATTCAACAGTCGGAATACCCTATTTGGTAACTCAGCAAAACAAAACAACAAAGTTTATTTTTTTTACCATCGTCAACTACTTTCTATTTGGTTCGGAAATTCTGAGTTTCGCTGTCCTCTGCATAATTTCGATCCATAAACGGGACCCCTCCGATATTAGGGCCCTAGGCAGCTCCGGAAGGGTAGTTACGCAAGACGTACCCGCTGGTGGATGGTTAGGAGCAGTTCATCGGGGCACTTGGATGTTTACTATCTCCGTCCACGAGAAAAATGTAACTGAATATGGTAAAAAAAAACTTTCTTCCTGGCTGACTTTAGGCAATAGAGCGAAGAGGATCTTTGGTCCTTTCTATCATGGAGATTCCAATCGGATTCGCTAACTTTCTCGGATGCCACAGCTCTCGCGATGAAGATTCCCAATTAATATCGGAGGTCGTAACGTACGACGGAATAAATTTTTTCAGGGGTGTGCTTTTATTATTTTTTCCTAATGCAAACAAACAAAATAAATCGAAGGAAAAACCATTTCACCCGTAATGGATATCGAGGTTGGATGCAGGGAAGCTGCAACATGGAAGAGGCTCCTTCTTCCATGGCTGCAATAGTCAGGCGCTTTGTATTATGATGAATATAGTGAAATAATGCAGTGTAAGTGCCGAAAAATGAAACTGACTTCCAAGGTTCCTATATTTCCCAAAAAATTCAATTTCACCTCTGTGACTTTTTTCTGGGCATTCGCTGGAGCGTGGCCTCGATATTCGCCACTGCTTTATAAAAATGATAATAGCACTCTTTAGTCAGCACCTGAAGAGTTGTGTGGCGGCAGACGAAATGGCAGATGCGCAGCGAAATATGCCATTTTGTCTGCTGCCTTAAGTTGTACATGGGAATAGAATTCGCAATTTTTGTTACCAGTACCAACCCATCAGCTACGTTGACTGAAGCCTCAATTGGAGTATCACAGTCTTGGTTCACCCAAAGGATTCAAGCAAGTGACCCTTGTCAGTTTTCCAAGACTGCAAGTTTTGCAAAAGGGAATACAGCAGTGTATACTGCATAATAAGTTATCGAGCACTGAGTTAGATAGTTCACAGAAGTATTAATTGCCAGTACCAATTGTGTATGAAATATTAGATTTTATGTCAGAAAGTATGAATCTATGTTACGGCATAACAAATATAGACTCATTGGAACTTATGTAGCTCACTATTGTAGAGATTGGAAACAGGGCTGAGGAGGCAATGGTGGATAGGTTGGTGGACGGAACATATCTCTCCTACGGGGCCTAAGCAAACGCCATGGATGGGGCCATTCTTCTGATAGCCCTTGATATGGGCATAGTCAGGGGTAAGCAGGGGTGGCAGCTGTGACCCCCCCCCCCCCAGATGTGATGTATCATTCCAAATCTGCTATACGGAACAAAACAGGATAATGTCCTACCCTCCTGAAGTAAATCTACTGCTCTGGATGAGCATCCTGCCCCACCAACATAAATCCTTGCTATACCAATGGCTACTCCAACATCTCCCTCTATGCATTGGCAGGTCATCTAAGTTCTATGATAAGTATGGCCAAGAACTACGACTTCTGAGCAACACCCAATAGGATGATAACCCAAAGCTACATTAAGTGCATATAAGGTTGATAATAACTTCATCACTAGCATCATGCAAACAAGCAGATGGTATGCTCATTTGCAGTTTCCCCACTTCCCACTCCCAACAGACTAAAATTGTACGTCCATAACAATGAAATTTCTTTTCATTCATAGCCAATAAGTGCTTATCAATGGAAAAATAAATGGCAGTCGAAATTTTTGGGTCCTACTGGCCAACAACAGTAAATAATTGATCACTAACTACTTCCACCACTAATTTTATAGATAAGTAAATGTAAAACTCTGGAGAAGAAATAAAGGTCTAACCTTCAAGTATTCTTCCACTTCACAAATATTCAACACAGTAAAATATGGCTGTAATGTAATTAATTAAGAGATAAGAGACATAAATTTGATCCAGAACTAAAATGTAACATCCTCATATAATATTTTTAATTCGAAAATTACTATTTATCTTGGCCTTAGAGGTGGAGAGGCATTATCCTCACTGCCAATGCTAAGGTTGAGGATCTCACCAAGATAAGTTTTTTGACTCTCATAGGACTTACCGTATATTTTGGCAGATAAGACGATAGTTGAATCATTAAAAAAGGCCCCCAAAACCAGGGGTCGTCTTATAGGATAGATACAAAAAAATAAGGTTGAAGTTTATAAAAATGAAAATCATAATAAAATAAAACACTCACTTCAAATCAATGTATTTAAAATCCTGCAAAGTCCTCAAATTCATGATCTGAGGCAAATAGCTCAAGTACATCCTCACATTCGGCCATTAATAGTTTGGGGGTCTTTATTTAGGGCAGATACATTCTTAAACTATAAAAAATTGACACCTCGTCTTATCTGCGGAAATATATGGTAGGTATTTGTTATATGTAGTTGCATAAAAATTGTTTGAAGACACACACAGGAAAAAAGACAAGTAAACTCATACAAATATTAGATTAGATGGCCAAGCGGTCGTCTCAGTCACATACCAGCAATGAAGACATCTTGACAGGCGGAACGTAATAATTTTCTTTGTGCTTTTTTATATACATTTTCCTTTTTAAGAATCATTAGCTGAGACCTAAGGCAGTGTTGAATGAATTGTTCTTTACATTAAATTTTTTACAAATGAAATGAATTCCAACCTTATAGTGCATTGAATACATTAAAAATTACATTCTGCACATATCTAATAGGCCAAGTTTTACTGCAGTATACTTAGCTTGAACCCCACAGCATCTGTATCTGGCAAATAAAAAGTACTGTACATTCCATGGCTTTTTGAGGCTTAACTATGTATGTGGAAGTGGATTTTCACAAATGAAAAGATGACTTGGTGTTCTTCCGCTGATTTATTTTCGTGGTACAACAAGTTTTCACACAAGTGCCTGTTGTTTCAATGGTGTCTGTACCTGATGATGACACCATTGGGCCAACGCATGTTTTACCAAGTAAATGAATCAGTGGAAGAAAAAGTTATTTTTTCATTTGTGACAAGGCACTGTAATCAATGTATGGTTTCTTTGTGAGCAACATCTTTTGAGACTTCATTAGGAAGAAAGGACAAGAATATTACAGGCCTGACTAAAGCAATGTTCAAGTCCTAAGATCTGACTCCTAAAAGTATGTATTGTAGCATTTTTTCCTGAACTTCTTTTTTATCCCTTGTAAAAATTAGACACCATCCATAGAATACAACAATGTTTGATGTCAGGATATGACCCCTTGCCATACGCCACATTGCCTTCAGCCAAATGCTTTTTCTCAATCATAATGATTACTGCTAAGACTGTGGCATCTCAAATATCAACAGAAAGACTTCCTTGAGCCACCAAATTAAAAGATTCATAGAAGAGTAAAATCAAATAAAATTTCATGCCAGAAAAGCTCCAACTGTATAAATGTTTCCTAAACTTTTTTGAGACATGACCCCCTTGATTTCTCTTACCCATTTCCAATACCCCAATCATACACTAAAACCATCGAGTTCATTACCAATTTAGGAATAAAATAAAACTTAAGAGAAAACAATCGATTAAACTAATGGATATTTAAAACCCAATAGATATGTAGGTCATTCATCCTGATGCTTTTTGGTGTCTTTCTGTTGGGACCCTGACATCCCCCCATATATTGAATCTCCACCCCTAGGGGTACAGCAGCACCCACTTTGGGAACCAATGGCTTAAAAAAAATCTAAATCAAAATGCCATCAACAATTTATCTTTTGTAGGGTTGATCTTCACCTCACTGTTCCTGAGTGTCCTGTCACTCCCAAAGAATCCCAGAGAAGTAACTTCCTTGGACAGCTGTATAGATAAATCTACTAAGGTGATAGCCAGAGCTATGCTTCAGGTATACACTGATATTTCCAGAGAATTCATTGATTTTAAGGAGCACAAAAGTGAGACCTATTGATTCCAACAATTGACCATTTACAGGGCTATGCTGATATAGAGAAAAACATGGTATTTTCACCACTGGGATATTCTACCTTGTTTGCCATACTTGCTGAAGGCTCGCATGGTGGAACAGAGGAGGAGCTTTCAGAAAAACTCTATTTGCATAGAGAGAATGTAAAACAACGGAATGAATATAAGGACATTCTTTCTACTTTAAAGGTAGGTTATTTATCATGGGTAAATGTATGTATTATAAATAAGTGCCCCTAGGCCATATCAGCTCACAGAGTCCTAACTGCTATCTATTAACACGATAAATCAAACTAAGACACACAATCTTCAATGGATTAAACTTGTACATTTGGACTTAACCACCACAATTCCTTTAACACACCAAGCTTGTCCTTTTCCTCTACTTTCCCTTCCTCTGCCACTTCAATGAACACGTAACAACTTCAACATAGATTATCCAAAAGTGTCATAGGAGATAGACAGCAACCAACTTTAAATAGGGCAGATTACCTACAATAAATGACGCATTTAAAATCTTATCATTTCAGGAGAAGTATAAAACCAACAAGCCACAGCTTCACACCTGGTTTTATGTATACAAAAACTACTCTGTGGAGGAGGATTACAAAAACATCCTCAAAGAGTATTATCTAACAGAAGTTAAAAATGTTTACCCAGTTGAATTTGAAGCTGCAACCAGAACAAAAGATACAACATCCGAAGAAAGTGAGATTCGAGATATGGAGAGATTTGCTTTAGCTGAAGACAGTGGTAATTCAGCTTATTATGAAAAGCAAATTATTAAACAAGCAGAGAAAGAGGATGAATTATTTAAATCAGGAGAGAAAGTTCAAGATGGCAGTATCAGTAATTATCCTATACCACAGGATGGCTCAAACTCTCCTTCCGAAGGAAATGTAGAAATAAATGATGAAAGTCTTACCTCCATCCAAAACGACCATGTGATGCCAGAAAATGAACAGCCTAACCAACACACACAATTACAAAATGTAGCCGAACTGCAGGAGGACAAGACAAAAGCAAAGGAAAAAATAACTAATGATAAGTCACACATTCTGCATGACAAAATAAGCTTGGGAATAGATCCCATCAACTTTCTACCAGAGGCTTTTAAGAAAGGAAGAAAGGCAGACAATGGTAAGTACCCACTATTGTTGAAGAATAGGTAAGGCAACAACTTAAGTAATCCGAATCATGAACCATTTCCCTTTCAGACAAAGAATCCCTCATGATTATTTTTAATGGCTATTATTTTGAGGGGACCTGGGAGGTACCTTTTGATAAAAATGTATCACAATGTCATTTCCATCTGAATGACACAATGAAAGTGAATGCAACTGCAATCAAAACAAAAGGAGTATTTAAAGCAGGAGAACTACCACAACTCAACGGCTCTGCGATTTCAATCCCATTTCAGGTTCGAGAAAATGAAATAACTAGGAACACTGCAACTCCCATTTTACAAGATCTGTATGAAGTTCAATTTACATTGCAGGGGGGCAGGTATTCTCTTGTGATTGTCTTACCAAATGCATGCGATGGCTTGGATCAACTCATAACTGACCTGAATGACTCATCTATCAAAGAGGTTGTGGATAGTTTGGAGGAAAAGGAGTTGGAAGTCCAAATTCCTAAATTCAACTTGGAATTTACCAGTAACCCAGCGCCTTCACTCATTGAGGTAAGATTACACACTTCATATGTACCCTTAACTTATCATACATACAGAGCCTACGGACTGATTACCACCTGAAGTCCCTATCATTGTAACCCTAAAAGATAAGCATTGCAATCATAATAAGCTAACATCACGAGGGATGGGCATCAGTAGAATGGTCTCAATGCAAAGGAAAATTTAGATCCAAACTATCCAAAACAAGATCTGTAACTACCCGGAAAATCTTTGGTCAGTCTGTGCTATCAATTGGTCACTATCAAGTAGGAACTCATACTTGGTTTTCCGTTAGCCAGGGTATAGTTGTATGTTCACGAGGCAGTAACTTATATATTCTATGGCCAGCGAAATGATTATTATTAAAAATTATGGCAATAACAATTGAAAGGGGTATTCCCACCCTAAGTAAGTAAAATATTACTCCCATAAGATAAAATTCAGTGCAGGGTGTTCTTTTATAAATATGCTGCAGAGAAGAAATGAGGTTTTAACCTTCACTAATGGATGATAGAAAGCTTCTTATTCTAAAAATACAAGTCTTTAACTTCAGCGTTCGATTTAACCACACACTTCAACTGAAAATTTCCTCCCACCTCTACAGGACACATGGAAAAACACCCAGGCCTTTTCTAAGCTTTATCAATTGACTCACATGCTAAACTTGTGAACTTTCAATGAATATTTCAGCAACTCCATGAGGCCCAGAGCTCTGACTTAAGAGCAATATGAATAACCTTATCCACAACACAACCAAAGCTTAACACCCCACATGCACAATTTTAGATTGAAAGGGTCGTATAAAACCCTCCACAGACCTCTAGTAGTTCCACATATCACGAGAGGATACGCATCCACAAGTGAGGCTCTTCTCATAATTCCATTTGATTAATTGAAATTCATTTAGGCTCTATTATCATTCACCTGCCTCAAAAAGATTTTTTGCACAACCCATGATAGAATGTGAAAATAAAACAACCAAAGGAGAGCAGCTGCTCTATCCTAACTCATGTATATAGTAGTTCACAAACTGTTTAGATAAGATATATGCAGGAAGTCAATTCTGCTCATAATTCGCTTCAAAATCCCCAACATCTGGAAACAATACACAATGGCATGGTTTAACTCAGTTCTTCCATTGAATTTGCAGGCCCCCATTAGACATAAATCCTGGTTACACCCAGGAACACTACCCATACTAAACCTAGTCTTTAACCTTAAAACAATAGGATTAGATGCGAAAAGCAAAAGATGAACAGGTATCAAAATGAGTATAATGCATCTTTCAGCAAACCATTAATAGCTTGTGCCCCAAAATAAGCAACTTCCAAGAATGGAACAGCTGGTGTCACTGGGGAAGAAACTAGACTGCTCCAATGAGATGAAGGCAGGGAAGTTTAATTAGCCAGTCAGTGGTATTGGGTAGTTTTAGGTGTCACAGTAATTGAAGTGGTTTGAATGAACCAATATGGCTGGCAGCAAATGAACATGGCGACAGGGATGTGCTTTGGGGTTATACTAGTCTTCATCCCCCAAGTTGGAAAAAAGGTAACTGCACTGGGCCATCCACGCAACTGCTGTAAAGTTGCAATCACACCAGACTTCCTGATACTATACAAACTACCACTGTAATTTTAAGAATACTAAATGGTGTGAGCAACCATACTAGCAGGTGAAGACTTCTTATCACTCAAGTTTTCCCAGATGTCTCAGGTAATAGTCTGGTAAACTTATGCCTCATATCATGAAATTAACTGCTATTATCAGTTTCAAGTAGGCCAGACATTAGCAGATGGCTGTCATTCTAAGCGGTAATAAATTCTAGGTTACCTTAGCTGCTGGAACTAGAAAATGCATGGGTTCCCAATTACTTCAAGTAACACTATCGTGATAGGCATAATTGTTATTTCTCCATCATGCACCTTTTGCCCACCACAATTTAAAAGGATCAGACATTGGATAACATAGTCTCAACCCATGATCAACAGGCCCACCAAGAATAGAATGGTTCCTCCCTCTTTGCAAGCCCAAAACATCTGCACAGAAAAGTTGGTGGAAAAAAAATTAATTTTTCCTGTATCGGGTTTAAGGGCACCAAGTCTGGTTCTCTGTTTTGATCTTACTTTGACATATGACAACTTAGTATTCTCTCAAGTTTTGCTTCAGTGACAAATAAATGAAATTCACAGAGTTAAATGCAATTACTGAGGTTATACCACTGCCAGCTACTTATACACACCTCAAAATATTGACTTGTCTGAAACAGGCTTGTATAACATCCAGACATTTAAAAATTGTAGTGTACCTCCCATGGACATAAACAGCACAAATTGAAAATTGGCCCATCTACATAATGCCACATCTTGGAAATAGTTGGGTGGACTATAACATTTGTGCAGCTGAAGCATCCAGACAAAGATCTCGAAAGTGGCACAAAACCTTATGAATAAATGAGGTGAGCCTTGAATGATGGAATTCAGGAGTGGTCCATGAATACTCACATGCTTGCACAATTATCAATGAGATGAGATATTTGGCAGTTTAAGAAAGTGTGCAGCTCAAGAAGTACATCACGACTAAGGGGGACAGTACCTCTACAACACCTCCCTCAACTCATTATTGCCCAAATACAGTACAGCAACCTCGCATTCAAAGGCATAACTAACAAAATGACCCAAACTTAGGCCTCTTCTACCAACTAGTTCTAGCAAGTCATGTACACCATCTTTGCAGATTGGAATTACAAGCCTATTTAGTGGAGATGCAGATCTATCTGGAATATCAAAAGCAGGAAAACTTCATGCTGAAGAGCTAGTACAGCTAGTCACCATGAAGATAACAGAGAACATCGGAACTGTGAACTACATGACAGGTAAGCTAAATGAAAGTATGTGTATTTCGACCCATGGACACGATCTAAGAACCCATTTCTTTTCAGCCTCAAGTGTTTCCAGCAGAAGCATCAAGGGCAAATTCATTGCAAACCATCCATTCCTATTCTTCATCGAAGACAATTCTTTCAATGTCACGGTAGTAGCAGGAAAACTGCTTGATCCAACAGCTGTACCACTGTAAAATGTACTAGATAAATAAAAGCAAGTATGGCATTTTATTTAAACTTGTCTCATAGAATACATTCATCCACAAATACTCCACAAGACATATTCAAAGAAACAACCCATGATTTTAAGGAATAACCAGTATCAACTCAGCATCCTTATGGGATACGATTCAGCTGACTTTCTGAGAATCCACTCAGTGCAGCTTCTACAGTGCCCTGTGAGGAACCAATGAGTCAAATAATGCACTCCAGCATGACTTGACAACATAACTTAAATGAGTACAAAATAAGAAAGAGAACGGCTAAAGGCTCTTGTGGACCCCATTAACCAGTTTCATACACTAAACATCCTATTTACAGATTCAAGTAAGGAAATTACAACATAGGATGATGATGATTAACCATGGACATGTTGAAAGGGGCATATTTACTTATTTTCAATGGCGTGAATGAATTTCCACAATACAGACCCAGCATCATAAGTTGACTTACAAACTTTGAGAATTCTTAGAGGGAGCACAGAAATACATAGATTTCAAACTGCCAGATGGATGGATATTAGGTTTATAATACCTCTAAGAGTGACAAGTAACAAATTACAATCCAGAACCTCCTAACTCAGACAATTCAATCATCCTTCTTGTCTTCTTCATCAGCAGATTTATCTCCATCCTTTTCTGGGGATTTGGATGGACTCCTCGACTTGGACTTGCTTCTCTCCTTGCTTGGTGACCGTGAGTGAGACCTTTCCCTAAGGGCAATAACAAATTATTAGGATAGGAGAACAATTTAATTAGTCAATATCAGTGAGGTACAAACAGGTTGAGGTGCCCAACAACCCATGGACTCTTACCACTGGGCTCTAAGCCACCCACTTATACAGATATTACAAAGAATTTCACGCATCAAGTATCTCCAGAATTTAAAAATGTAGAAAACTATAGCAGTATGCTCTGCACAAGGAGGAAAGTTCATAATTGCAAAGAGCCGTAAGTGATCAATTGCAAGAATGCATGAATGGGAGATAGTGGAGTAGCCAGATTAAAAAATAATACATGACATACTGAAAGACATGCATTAACCCTTTAGAGTGCATCATGACATGATATCACGACATGGCTGTCTTTATGCCGGTGCTGATGACGTGATATCACATCAGGGCTACCGTAAGTGTTCAAGCTTTCACTAGGCCCTCCAGTGAAAGCCGCAACACTCATGGTACACGTGATATCACGTCATCATCACTAGTGTTAAGACAACCATGACATCACGTCATGCCATATTCAAGAGGATTAAAATTGGGCAATTAGGTATCCAGTGCCAAATAGGCTTAAGAGATGTGACACCTATCGCTCCAACAACCAGGACTTTTCCCTAGAATCATAACAATCACTGAAACACTAACTTGAAATTTTAATCAATTCTTCTACCAAAAGAAAAACCTTTATTGAGCACTAAATTAGACAGCAGACTGACAAGGCTATATCTGCTGACCCATAAATGGCAAATACTTACTTTGACTCTGATTTTGTCTTAGACTTGGACTGTGACCGTGACTTGGGGCGAGATGGTGACCTCGACCTTGATCGTGACTTAGTCTTGGATTTGGAACGATCATGGGACCTAGGTAAAGGAAAGTCAAGTAAAATAACAGATCCAAATGAAACAGCAGCTAGCACTATAATAATACGAAGAGATATTACTAACTTAGATTTAGACTTGGAGCGAGACTTGCGCCTCGAGCGGGATCGTGACCTCGAGCGAGAGGCTGGAGTCTTAGTACGGCGACCACGCTCCCTAGACTTGCTCCTACTCTTAGTGCGACTGCTGTGGCTTCGTCGAGAACGGGAGCGAGATCTGCTACTACGACGGCTGCGGGATCGGGACCGCCTCCTGAAACAGAGGATCAAGTCATGAGAACTCATAGAATCAATAAAGGCGAACATAACATTGTATGTTCAGTAACAGACAAACCTGGCCCGTGATCGAGATCTCGAGCGACTACGTCGACGTGATCGTGACCTTGATCTAGACCGTGATCTGGAACTTGATGAGCGAGATCTACGCCTGCGACGGGTGTCCTCCACCAAACGAATGCGACGTCCATTCAAGTCTGTGTCATCCAGCTTATCAATGGCATTCCGCATGTCTGTATAGGTAGCAAACTCCACAACCCTAGAACAAGCAGAAATAAATCTAAGATTTCCAAAAAAACCAAGTCAGAGTAGAAAACTACAAATTACTTAGTCAGAACACGTTGGGAAAAAGTCTATCTTCATGTGAACTCAGACCCGAAAGATAACTCATCATTAGCTATTATTAGTATTAAAAAAGTACTGAAAAAAACTAAAAACAAAATTACCCTTCATTCCTTCGCTGCTTGTGGGCATCAGCATAAGTAACTTCACCAGCCTGCCGCATGTAGTCTTTCAGGTCCTTTAGACATTAAAATAAAGCAAGAAAAAACTATCACTTAATGCAGCAGGGAAAAAGTAACTTTAATGAAATTGACAACTCACAAAAAATCTTAAATCATTAACAATAAACCCTTCATGCTAATTA
Source organism: Ceriagrion tenellum (assembly GCA_963169105.1). Classification (NCBI taxonomy): domain Eukaryota; kingdom Metazoa; phylum Arthropoda; class Insecta; order Odonata; family Coenagrionidae; genus Ceriagrion; species Ceriagrion tenellum. The sequence goes on along the minus strand of OY720636.1, from coordinate 54,736,126 downwards.
CTGATGCACCAAATTGAAATTTGATGAACAATTGTTAACTCATTTCAATAGTGTGCAAAACTTTTCTTAGGTGTCCTGATGGTTATCAATGAAAATGTTTGATATCTTCAGCACAGCACACAGCTTCTTTAACGTCATGGGCAGAATGGCTGGCACTTGGAACCCAACCATTAAGTCTGGATCAGCATAGACCAAATTTACGAAAGGGGTTAGCTGAATGGCATCCATCAACCTTCATTCACTCCCAGGTATCCAGTGAAGGCCTTATCCAATGTTGTAGTTTAGCTTTAGCTGACAATTTTAGGTGTTCAAGATGACTTCTCTGAGGCTTCCATCAATTCTCCAGGCAGTTACTCTTCAAGACTATCTTCAACTTGAGTGCAGCAAAGTAAGTTGGTTGAAGCACATGCAGCAAAATATCAGGACACCCTAAGAAAAGTTGCACTAGTATTTCAGCTTACCTAAATAGACGAGCGTGCATAGATGCACCTCATAACGGCACCGACACTGTCAGGTGCACTGATGCATAATGCAGGAACTATAAAATTCGGCATAAAATATACTACTAGTGAATATCTTTGTTTATATCAATATGAAAAATTGAACTAAGAAAACCCAGTGACATCTTAGAATTGCAAAACCTAATTTCTGAAGAATTTAATGCGTGAAGTTTACCTGATTATTCGAAACAAAAATGTTGTATTCTCATTAAGAACTATTAGAGAGCACAAAAATCCATTATCACTTGCATGTTCAGCTTCATCCCTAATAACCCGTTGCATGCCAGATCCAAGAAAATAATCCCGAAGTAGAAAAGTTGAAATTTAATATTAAAACAAGGGAAAGTGCACCGAAATTTATCCTTAAATGAAAAGTTTTTCAGCTTCGTTGGTGTCCATTTACCTTAGTTCCCGAGGGCCAAATCGGTCAAATGGCCGTGGGAACGAACACCCCGGGGGGCAGCCAATGGAGCACCAGAGAGGGAAGAGGGGTCGCGGCGTGCGTGAGGCCACCCTGCATGAGCCCGGAGTGGGGAAGACAAATAGGGACCGGCCTGGTCGCTTGCCCAAAGCCAGACCCCCGGCTCTTGGGCCACTCGCCAACCTGTGCTGTGGCCCATGGGTTGGCGCGTGGGTGGGCGGGTTGGGGCCATCTACTCAGAGCCCAAGTTGCTCCCCATGATGGGGTGGTGAGGAAAGGAAAAGGACTCAGGTTAGGAAATGGAAAGGTAAAAGAGATGAGGTTGTTGGCATGGACAAGGCCAAATGGTAATGAAAAATGGAGAAACCAAAAGGTTCTCCATTAGGACACTTGAAACTACCACGTGAGTGGTAGAAACAAATCCAAGGCGCAGTAACATTTCTTGGTCCCTGTCCCGCCCTCTCCTGGGCTGCGGTGATTTGGGCTGGGCCTCTCGAGTGGCAGGGGAGCATACACCACAGCAACAACAAAGGCTGTCAGCTGGCCTACAGCTCCACCTCATGATTTGGCTCCAGGGTTAGCAAAGATCCTTAGTGACCTCTTCCCCTTGGTTTGTCTTGCTCTCACTATCATTTTTCAGTGGGGGGAGTATCAAGGCTCGCATCGAATGGCAACTTTGGCATCACACGCCCCTCAAGGTCTTGTTGAAAGAAATCGAGGAATTAAAATATGTGCAGTAAGCTAAATGGCAGTTATCAACAATGAGTCTTATGTTTTTAAGACTACCCAATGGAGACAATCCTGTCAGAACAGATTCGAACAATGATTAACCCACCCCATTTATGAATTTCTTGATTTTATTTCAAAGATCTTAATCCTCCCCTTACAAAACCCTTCAAGACAATGCTTTCCCTGCCTCCGCTGATTAAGCAGAGCAATAGACAGAAATTATTACTTATATACAGCCCAACAATAAATAGGCAGGTATAACCACTTTTTCTGCTCATCTCTCACAGCCAGAGGAGTTCAAACAATGCCTGTCTCACCACTGAACAGTTAGCAACTTTCCTCTAATGCATTAACCCTGGAATCTACCACATACAAAAAATTCAGGAACATGTTCAATGTGCTAGTGACATTGCATATGAAAGGAAATGGCAGTTAATTTAGAAGGAAAAATAATTGCTCATTAAGTAAAGACAACAGAAATGACAAGTATCTCACCTGCCAGCTAACTCTGCTCGAAAGATTCTCCACGATGAGCCTGTATTCAGTCCTGGTTGGCGGACCATATCTAAAATGCCAAAAGTGTGCAAAGAAAAAAAAGAGAAAAAAACCCCCCCATCCCAAAAATACTGTAACGCTGTCTGTTCATCCTCAGATGCAACAACTTCAAAATAAAGTAAATTCCAACTTAGCAAAGAATATTTAAACAAATTGGAATTTACTGTCAACATATTGGAGATAACATGCAAACTAAAACTACACTAAATACATTTAATAGTAGTCCATGATAGCTTCAAATTGCGGTTCGACATAACTTGTCAAGCTTAGTCCCAAGACTACATGCAATGAAAAGATGCTATGCTCTTTATGGACTACAGTTATAATTAGAGCCTTCATGATAGGATTAAAATATTCAGCCTCACCTAATGGTAAACTATATATCCTTAAAATTACTACTAAAACAAGTTCAGCAAACAAATATCAATAAAAATAATGGCATTTCATACTTAAAAAAATAAGCCTTATTTTAAGTTTTGTCACCCAATATGAGGATGGCTATCAGTTGCTCAATCATGGGTTGGTTACTTACAAATCTTCAAGAGTCTGATGTCTGCTGCAAGAAGAAGAAATTCAAGGCTCTAGTTATAAGTATCACCTAACTGTCAATTTACAAAAAAAACTGCCAATTTAGCCAAAGGCTTTCCTATTACATTCAAGAGGTCCCGATTTCAGAATTCCATTAGCATGAATTCCAGGGACTCAGCTTAACTCAAATACTACAAACTAATGTTAAGTGGCAATATTAAAATGCATACAAGTTACCCCTTTATAGAATCATTAATTAGTTAAGTCATAAGTAAAATCTTTCAATAATGACATTGTTAGCACTGATCAAATGCAACAAAAAAATCTTAATGCCAAATAACTTTAATAAAACAAGAATTGGCAGTAATATAATTAAGGGGAAAAATGGGCAAATTTAAACAACAATGATGCCTCGAGTCTGATGCCATACCGAGGACTTCTCCCTCTCCACTGGTCACTGCCTCTCGGGGTCCCACGAGCCTTCTCCACAGACACTCTGAAATGATAGGGGGAGAGGAATACTGGGCAAAAGAGGAAAACAAAAGTGAAGACGGGCCAAACCCCTTACTTGTCCATCCAAGAGCTCCGGCGGCGCCCCACCCCGGATACCAGACCGCTCCCAACTGCTCCACGACGTGCAGTGCCACGGGCATGTTCCACAATCACCCTGGCAGGGAAACAAGAAGAGAGAAGCCAGTGTCAGGGAGCGGTCTGGTCCATCCATCAGGGTGAGGCGTCCTGTAATGACGGACCTCTGATCCCCCCACCCAATAACACAAGCTCATGGAATGGGACAAAGTGAACTCTACCCAAGGTGGCCAGGCCCATCAAGTTACTACAAAAAATCTACTCCCACCAAACATGCCATTCAAATTAATCACTAACTTTCAAGTTATTACCCCAAAGCACAAACCATGACAAAATGAGTCACTCATTTAAGCTTATACAATTACTATTTCCATATTAAAATTACCAGGCATGACTTAACCTCATTTCAAGAATTCAGAGGACAAAATACCCTTCAGATTGACCAAACCACTCAAAAAAACCCCACTTCTCGAAGACGCACCACTACCAGATGCACACAAAACTAGCGAACGTAACCAACTCATCACAAGTGCTATCTACATGATACACTGCGAGCCACCACAAGATTGTGTGACGGGGCAGATCATCAGATATAGCAGACACTGCGGGATAAAGATGTGGACACCGTTACGAAGCATTTGGGAGCGTACTTAACTTTGATGAGGCAGTCCTCGAGAGAGGAATGTTAGCTTAGCCACCTGTAGTTCATAACGACAAAGGCAAGCTACGACTCCCTCATGCTGATATGCATGACACTAGAAATAAGCCGGCCAGATTATATTACATGAGTTTATCCTTTAGGAATTTGAAAAGGTGCAGTGATTGAGAAAATCCCAATACCTCTCTCACACAAATACAAAATTATCTAGCCTCAGCTTTAAACAAATTCCGTACCGGCAGCTTCGAGAAGAATTACGATGCTTACCTTTCTCCGAGCAACTCCTTTCCGTTGAGCTCGTACACAGCATCATCAGCATCTCTGTAGTCGTCGAATTCCTGAGAAAATACAACCGCGCGTTAAGTCCCATCCAAGACAGTTTTCCCAGACAATAGAAGGCGAGATGCACTTTCTCAGTGAATGAGCGTCATCATTTTTCAGACCCGAAAGATGGTAAACATCATTGAGTGCTTAAAAGCTTTTAGCTAGCCTTCGAAGGAAGATTACACCCTCATGCAAATTTACGGTTATTTTTGAGTTAGTACTTACAACAAAACCATAACCATTCTTGATCAGTACATCGCGAATACGACCATAGCCTTTGAAAAACCGTTCCAGGTCTTTCTCTCTCACTCCATAGGGAAGGCCTCCAATATACACCCTTGTCCCTACCATGCTGCTGCAACGAACAAAAAGCGAAAATTAGACAAACTTACCACAAATCCATATCCGTTCTTCATAGAGATTTCCGTGATTCTACCGTATTTCCTGAAGAACCTCTCTAGGTCGCGTTCCCGCACCCGGTAACTTAAGCCACCAACGTATAGTCTGGTTGCCATTTCTTGAAGGAAAATGCAAGAGAAGCCTATCAGAGTAGTCTTTCAAAAACCGTTCATTACTGAGTTTGACTGAGGAGCCCGATAATTAAAAAATTGGACTTACAAAAGCAATTTCACGCTCATTGCGAAAGGGGGATTGACGATAAAATTATCACAAAAACCCACCAAAACCTCAACATTTGATTCCAAAGAATAACTTACTTACATAAAAACATAAATCATACACTAAGGTGAATTAATATAGCGGATGCAGGTGGATGCAACTAATATCCCATTACTGCCACTTACAAAATGGCGCCCATTCCATAAGTGGAGCAAAGTTGATACCGGTTATCACACACTAATATACTTACAGCATAGTTACATAAATATATATTAGGGGAATCACCTCAGCGTATTTAAAACTCACCTCAAGTTTTAGTGAAGCATGCAAAACACAGCATTAATTAATCTCCGCCGAAATAATTGTCAGCACGTCTCCGTGGCGTCCGTCAGCTACACCAACGACAAGCGCAGGAGGGTTCACAACAGCAAATACAGGGAGTCACACGCGGAAAGACTCGCCTCTTGCTTACGACGGAAAATTCATGGCTGCCTTCTACCTTGATAGCTGGCCAGAAGGCATTTACAGCCTTCAACCCAGTGTATATATTTACACCATAATTATCGTTTTTTTTCTGAATCTTTAGATTTGTGTGACTTTGAAACTTTTCACTTGCAATTATTTTCATCAAAATTTTTATCGTATTTTGAGAGCTTTATTGCGGTAATTAGGTCGTACTTTCCACATTGACTGCAAAATATCACTAATCAATGATGGCGGGCTAACAACTTCTCCGCCAAATAAATGCAATGGGTCAGTTTTTCGGGCTGGCCGAGCTATATGTTGTTGAAATATACACCACGCTACTATAGGTTCCTGTTTCTTTGGAGGAAATAATGTGTCTGCATAATTTGAATTCGTAACATTAGTACGTATACCCTATATTACGAAGCTTTAAGTACAGATTTACCATAAAGATATTAAAATATGGATGATAATAACAATAGCGTTGATAATACTGCAATGGGTAACCAATGTGAATATTAGGTTCTGTAATGTGAATTTTTTCTCAAGGGAAACGTGTCACGGGCGTTTGCAGTGTGTGTGAATAAGTTGGATTAATTTTATCATGCTGGGACGGAAAGTTAAATTTGTACTAGTTAAGGGGATAGTCAGGTCTTTCGAAGTGAATCTTGGCTGTTAAAGTAAATAAGTTTTAAGGAAATGCGTAAGTCTTAATAACATTTCTATCATGAAATGGGTTAGTGAGTGTGAGACATACACTGAAGAATAAATGCCGATATCAAAACAATGAAGAGGACATGGCTTGTCTGTTCAAGTGTTTCATTTTATTGATTAGAGATTTCTCGAAGAACATAGAATATAATCGAAGGATTTGTGTCAGCTCTCTAGGGAAGGTGATTTGTGGAAACTAAAAATGCAGCGTACATTTTCAGTCGGTCATCTGCTACTATGCGGCAAGCCGGAGGCGGAAGGCTGTAAAAATTCTTGTTCAAGTGGTGTTTAAGTGACGAGAAGTATCGTTGCATAGGTTTGTCAGCTCTAGGCATTCAGCCAATATTTACTTTATGTAAATTATAGGTGCCTCTTGGAATGGGAGGTGAATTACATTTCCTCGTACTTTAAATTGGTATTCTCATTGCAGCAAACAGTAAAGTCATTGAATGTTGTGAAATGATAAATTTCGGCTGCCTAACCAGTTGCTTCTCTCGCCCAATCATTTGTGAGATTCACTATTACATATAAGATTAATTTTTCAGATGAAGTTGGGATGTCCGGGGAGGAATCAGAAATGAGGAGACGAAGTAGTGGAGGCATTGCAGCAAGTGGGACCATACAACTAGCCAAACCACTGCACTTACAGCAACTGGAGAGGAGTTTGGATGTAGGACCTTTTCTGTCTTTTGTTGAAGGTGTTTTTGACAATCCAATAAGGTTTGTACCAATCCGCATCTTCTTGTACTTTGAGGAATGATGTTAATAATGTTTTCTCTCAACGTGATATTTACCCCCATTCTCACGTTGGAGCAGGGATAGAATAATGGTAGAAACAGTATTTCACTTTCTACCATTTTCTAATCCTATCATAATACTGTATTTTCCTGAGAGCTTAAATTGAGTGAATATTGAAATTCATAGATACGTAAAGTATTTATATTTCCGTTTTATTTTGAGTTTTGGGGACCCTTCTATCTCCTTGCTATAATCTCTGTCCTACTTGGATGAAGTTCATTTACTGAATATTATTTTACCCTACAAATTACTGAAGAAAGTGTTACTATCTCAAAACACTAATTTTTATCAGCTTTTGATATTCTGCTTAAATTTGCCTTCATTTTTTGTATTTCCACCACAGTGAGGATGATGAAGAGTCAGATTCAGAAGAAGATGCTGATCTTGATGGAAGTAGTGATCAAGGAATGCAGCAAGATGGAATGTGGAATGGTATTAGCACAACCAAAGAAGGTATTTTGTGTATATTTAACTGCATCAAGCATTTGAGTATTTTCATCATATGTTCTTTATATGAAATTCATAGAACCATTGTTCACCAATTTTGTTACAACTTATAAACAAGTGTATTGTTAAATTAAGTGATGATGTTAATGATATTTGAAGTTAATTGATTGCTAAAATATGCATTAGTTCTGACTTCATAGTATAACTATCACTTCCAGTCAGAGCCTCCCTTTGTACTTAGAGGGCCTGAGCTCAAAGATTGTGGGGTCTCCATAAATAGAAAATGAATGACTTTATAGAATCTTGAGAAGTCTTTGATGCCGATCAGGAGAAAATAGACAAGGTTTATTGTTATCCAAATAGTTAACCTTTTATACATTTATATTATCTTAAACAAATAATAAGCTTGGTGCAAGGCTCCACATGATAGAGGTCTCAGGCATACAGTCAGTTACCTGATCTTGGAAGGCACTTCCTGCAGAATATGATTAAATGTTGTACACCTTTAGTATTTGTATCATTTTAATGAAGAGAACCACGGTCAATGAGTATAATTTCATTTGCTTGTGCAATGTCAACATAGTAGTACCATATAATTTCAACAGATTAAGGCGAGATATTGTGGAAGTTCGTCATAGTAAAACAAAAACAATAATTGCACTATTCCACAAGGTATTTTAATGCGTATAACACGTTTCAACTCACAGAGCCATCATCAGGAACAAGACATATTTGGTAGAGAGCACTTTTTTCACTTCTAGCTAAACACCTAATAAATACTTCCCATTCCTGTAAATTCCCTGCAGATATTCTTCATTATGAAAATAAGGACACAAGGCTAGACATTTTGGAACGATTTGAAATTATTCAATCAAATGTTAATGTCCTGTTAAATGAACATATTTTTGTGAACCACTCTCCTCTCCTATAGATACCCGTCCCGAAAGCAAACTGTCAAACTTCCCCTTCACCCTTTCTCCAACCCACTCCACCCTCCACTGTTTTTTCCCATCCACCAACCCCTTCCCTCCACCCTTAGTCTTGTGTTGACCACCCTCTGCCAGTAATCCCTTCCTCGAGCCCCTACCCATTCTATGATAACTCCATTCCCAGTTAACCCTTCCTTTCCCCCCCTCCTCTCCTTGGTGCCGACTACCTCCCACCCACCTTTCCCTTTCTAAAGAACATGCTTGCTTTTCTTCCCCCTCACCCCCTCCTTATTTTTTCCCCCTTTTTGCCTTCCGTTTCCCTGGTCTTCCCCGAGGATTCACTGGATTCCTCCTCCTACCCTTGGTTTTTCTGTTTACCCCCGCCACTTCCCCACCTTATTTCTGTTCCCCCCCCATTTTATGTATAAAATGTATAAATGTGATGTGCTCTCTACCAAATATGTCTTGTACCAGATGATGGCTCTGTGAGTTGAAACGTGTCGTATGCATTAAAATACCTTGTGGAATAGTCCAATTGTTGTTTCTGTTTTAATATAGTAGTACCATGCTCCTAGCTATCAAAACTAAGAAAACAATCTCCAAATGTATGATATATTATTCCACTATAGATTATGATGCACTTTTATAACTTTGCCTATAAAGTGTGTCAAGTATTTTGCAAATGATGTGAGATTGTTTCTCTATTTAAACTAATATCATAAACAGACCCTCATAGTTCCAAGATGGTATGCAGCCATTTTTATGGTGCCATATTTTCCTGTGCACTGGAGAAATTTGCCCTGAAAATGTCCTGGTGAAATGAGGATGCTTCTTTAATGCCATCAAGTGAGGTTAATCTATGCAACCCTTGGCTCTAATTGTCAAGGTCATGCTGACCCTGTGCTTCTCTTCTTCTCATTCCCCTCCTAAATAATCCAACCCAAGCCTCTCATACCTCCTGTCCTTCATGGCACTGATGACATAGTCTCCTCCCCAGTAATAATTTGTGCACTCTCCTCCTGCTTACATTAAGTTCTCTCTTTTGTGATTTCCTTTAAAGTCCCTTTGCATTCTGTTATCATCTTAGTCAGGTGGTTTCAGCTTGTTCAAATTTCATCCTACTAAACCCTTTTTTCTGTCATCACACAGAAAACACCTAATTATTCCTCAAAGTTTTCACGTGCTTCTGTCCTGGTGAGTTGGTCCATGTTGGCTGATGTTTCAGTACAGAAAAAATTTGCTAAGATATCAAGAATTTTGACTAGACACTACATTGAATCCATGCACCAACCGCAGACAAAATTAAAGGAGGTGTTGGTGAGAGCCAAGGACCAGATTGGTTTAAAGACTCCAGGAGTGTACCAATTTCCTTGTGAGTGTGGAGAAGTGTACATGTTAGAGTCTGGCTGCACAATGGAGGCCAGGGTCAAGGAACATGAGTGCCATCTGCACCTTGGTTCACCTGAAAAATCTGCCATCACCGAGTAAGGCATCACCATGGACCATACCATTAATTTTGACGATACCAAATTTATTGCTCGCTCCTTTGGATACTGGGACTGCATAGTCAAGGAGGCCATCAACATTAGAATACCTAATAACACTGTTAATTGTGATTCGGGGTACAACTTAAGCTCCACTTGGAAGCCCTTTTTTAGGAAACTGAGAAATGGTGCCAAAATCTTACCGTCAGTGCCTGGCCCTCAGTATACATATACTGATGACCCTTCAAAAGTCATGCCATTCACCTCTGCCCTGCGGTCAAAGCTCGAGTCTAATACCAAAACATCGGCCAACATGGAACTACTCACCCTGATGGAAGCTCAAGAAGACTTTGAGAAACTCATATGCCAGGAAAGCACCAGATCCTACTTCACCTAATAATTCCATATTTTTTTTCTGGTCCACCTTATTTTTTTTACATAAGCCCTAAACCCTTATCTAATTGGACTTCTAGTCAAGTCATTTGCAATAGTGTGACTGTGGGTCTTTGATTTTTAATTTTATCCTTTTCCTTTTATTAGCTTTACAGATCCCTCATAGCAGCTTTTTTTAACTTCACATGTGGTTTGAAGTAACTCAATGTCCTTCTATTCTACTGCTGGAATACTTTGGAATAATAAACCACCTTCCATCCACTCAGCCGTAGAATTTAACCTTCACACTATTTTTGTTTCGTGGTAGAAATTACTGGGAATGAAATATACAGGTTGCCAGACTGAGAGATTTCATCTTAATGGCACATTATACACTACAACCTTCTGCCCATTATTAGAAAAAACTTGTATTGAGAAGTAGGGCCTGTATCGAAATGATTTCCTGGGGCAGCCTTTAAATATCAACTCCTACACTTTTCACAATCAAACTATGTACTTTTTACAATGCATTTGGAAAATGGTCCATTGGCCACTGGTGTTTGTATTGCACATTTTATGTCTATGTTGTTTATTAGGTCATTTTGGAAGGATGTGATTAAAGCAGGGTAAAGTCATTGGTAAATCTACGCCGCTCCTAAATTTGCTGACTCTGCAACGACGACTAAAGAATTTCATTCTATTATGGCCATCCTTCCTAAGTTCAATTGCATTTCCATGGTCTAAATAACTATAAGCAAAAATTGAATTGTTATATACGTCTACGTCTATGTAATACCCTGCGAGCCACCACGAGGGTGTGTGGCAGGGGGTGAAGATCACCAAACATGCACTATTGCCATGCAAGTAGGATATTTAAGGGATACATGCTAGAGAACAGGGTCACATGCAGCTAGATGGTTAGTATCTACATAATAAGAAAGGGATTATTGGTTGTTATTACATGCATCATTCACTTCAGACTACTCTTAACTATATTTCACCTACCTATCCCTTTGCTACGCTGCCTATTGTTCTCTCTTATGGTATGTGGGAAAAATGACATTTTAAATCTATCGGTACAACAATCTATCTCTCTAATCTTGTTAATCTGATCAAACCTAGCATAATACGCAGGGGTTCTCAATATATATCTAACGTCATCTGTGAACAAATCGGTGTCAAATTTACAAAGGTTTAATCTAAATTTTAACCTGCGTTCTGATAGTAATTCCCATCCTAGTTCTTCTATTAAACTCGTAACACTTATACAATTATCATAATGGCCTTTAATAAACCTAGCTGATCTCCTTTGCACATGCTCTAATCCTTTTATCATACCTTCCTCGTAGGATATAGGATCATAGTGAGGTCAGCTTTTAGCATCAGTTAAAGTCCTTTCATGGTATTAAATGAGTATAGCTGAGGAGACCGAATACTTCGGCTTCTTATCAGAACCATTTCTATTCAAACGAATTGTAAAGGGGAAATATAACCTAATGGATATGGGATATACTCAATCTTAATTCATAACTGGTTTTATTCGAGTCATTGTGTTTTAGTCCCCATGCCTTTCCAATTAAACATAGTTTCATGTTGCTTAGCTTTGCTTTCAATGGTTAACAATATCTAACTTTTATTTCTCTCAGAAATCATTCTATTTGACCTGACAGCCTTTAATCTTAATCTCTTCAGTTAGAAATGACTGGAAGTCATTTATTTGACTTTGGGGGTGTCTTAAATACTTTCCTTAATTCTCTCAGTTTGTGAGTTAAGCCTCTACTCTCTTTCCAAAATCAAGGTGTTGAGGTATCACCATGTCAACCCCATAAATTCATAAGGTAATTTGGGTAAGCAATAAATGTTCTGTACAAAAGAAAGCTCTCCCTCACCATCCTGACGAGAAGCTTGGCTATACTCTTCTGTAGGTGACTTGTGAGGGTTGTTTCTTTCTCAGCTGGGAGTGGGTATGATGGAGTGGTGTTGTTTTTGAGCCATTTCCATTCAGTTGGGTTGTTTTGAGCTGTCATGTGCTTATTAGTGAAGCAGAAATAAGGGAAGATCGGCAAAATTAGATGGCATCAAGATGCCTCTTTCTCAAAAGCTGATAGGCACAGAGAGGTTGTGCCCATCCGATGTCATAGAAAACTACTTTTCCTAACACGGTGATGCCCATCTCTGGTCTCCATTTTCGTATGTCTTTTTCTGATTATTTTCTAATTGTACTCTCAATTTTTTTTAAATATTGAAGTGTTGACCTCATATGTTTTGTATACAATTTTTGGTATGTGGAAGACCTTATTGCCATCCCTCTTATAATTGCAAATTAATTTTGTATTATGTTTGCTCAAGATATTGGTACTCCCTAAATTTCTCATGTGTTCCAAAAGTTCTCAAAATTTCCTGCTCATCCTCTGGACAGCATGCAGTAACATTTCATTCTTAAGCATACGTAAATTAATTCATAGTTGTTAGATCCTGCATACTTGAAGGAGAACAATGCCTTCCAATTTAGAGCTGTGACGTACCCTTGCAATTATTTTGATCTGTTGATGTACATTGGTGCAAGAATGAACTTGAATTTTGGTGCAAGGAATGAACAAAGCATTACAGAGTTTTTTAGTTTTGTATTTTGAATTTGCCTTCTGTTGAACTAACTGATTCTTAATGTCTCGTGGATAATTTCAGAAAGAAGGATTGACCGTAGCAGGCTGTTCAATTTTGCCAATGTTCGAAGGAATCGAAAATGGCTAAGGAATGTTTTAATTAGTAGCAGTGATAGTTCAGAATGTGACGAAGATGATGATGATGGAGTCGTTACAGAGCAAGACCTCCAAGAAATGCTTAAAATGCATCTCTTGAGGAAGAAGTATGCTGCCCGATTCCATACAAACCCAGAGGTAAAATTTACCCTGCATTGAATGTTTACTGCCTTTAAAATTCTTAGTTGCTTGCAGAAATTGGTTTTATCTGGAAACATTATTTTTTACTTTTTAGAGCATTTTATCAAAGAATTAAACCTGTTTCCATAAAACGTCAGCTTTTACTATGATATATTTTAAACTTTTTAGTTTTCAATTTCTTGTGATGACATTCTAACTTTAGATACGTGGCTATAAAACATGTGATTTTTGTAATGCATCCAATTCTAATCCTAATGGTGGAGTAGACAGGTGTTGTAATTGACAGTTCATCTCTTGAATATAAATGCATTCTTAGTTAACTAATTAGTGTTGATTACTGTATTGTCAGCGGAAGTGGGTTTATGGACAAAATATCAGAGCTCTTAAGTCATGGAAAGTTGGTTAAATTTTGGTTACAATATTTGACACCGAAAAACAGTTCATATTTGAGAAAACCTTTTAGTAAATAATTATTCTCATTGTTTAAATTGATTATTGTATTGTCACCAGAACTGGGTACATGGGATCACTCCTCCATATTCTAGATGAAGAAGACAAATTCTGTGCTGACTTGGATATTAGTTTTCTAGATAATTTGGTGTAGCATTAGAAGGTAATGGCCTTGCCATGATGGAAACACAGGTACCTGTGCTATCGCCTTTTTTAGTTAATCATCCTTTGGAAATTCATGTAGTCTGTACTCAGTTTTCTGGAAAGGTGGTGAAAGATTCTTGTGACTCAAGTGAATTTGGCATAACTTCTAGGTTGGCAAATTAAAACATCTGATGTATCGTAGTGGATATTTTTTGTGACTAAATTTAACATAGCTAACTGATTGGGCATAAAAGCAGTTGCAATCGCATAAACTTCAGTCAGTCTGGAAACAAGTTTAATGTTTTTTTTCTAATATGTTGGCCTACTTTAATTCTTAAATTATGACTTATTTTGGTATTTCATGTGGTGAAATGATCCAAATCGAATTAATAAAAATGGAGGTAGTCCACTGATGAAGTTTCTCTACAAGATGATACTGAGAATCTGGAAACTGGAAGAAATGCCAAAGGAGTAGCAGGAGGCAGTGATTGTACCTCTACAAAAAAGGGGATAAACTAGACTGCTCAAATTACTGAGGGATATCTCTTCTAAACTGTACATATAAAATACTTTCCAAAATTATATTAAATAGATTAGAAGTGTATGGAAATGATTTAATTGGGGAGCATCAAGCAGGGTATATGAAAGGGAAATCAACCACGGACCAAATATTTATTTTGAAAGAGCTGGCTGCAAAATATTGGGAGTATAGCAAAGATCTCTTTGGGCTATTTATTGATTTTTTGAAGGCATATGATAGTGTTATAAGATCAAAACTTTGGCTGATACTTAGAGTAACATCCCGGAAAAGATTGCGAGACTAGCTAAAATGTGTGTGGAAGGTTTGAGAGGTAAAGTGAGAATTGAATGGGAATACACAGATACCTTTAACATCAGCACATGGGTAAGACAAGGAGATGGATTCTCTCCCCTTTTGTTCAACTTCGCCCTTGAAAAATCTTTGAAGACGACAAAAGCCCTACCAAGAGGTGCAAACATTGAAGGACTAATCAATGTACTAGCATTTTCAGACGACGTAGCCCCAGTAGCTGTTGATAAAACTGACCTAAAAGCACTAGCTGAAGTCTTTTTAGAAGAAGCAGGCAAAGTTGGTTTACAGGTAAACGAAGGAAAAACTGAATATATGAAAATTGGAAGAGAGGCAGAGCCAATCAACTCAACGCTGGAAGTCAGGGGTCACAACTTAGCACAAACTGAAGAATTCAAGTATCTGAGAGTTACTATCACCAGTCAAAATAAGATGGACCAGGAAATACAAGCAAGATTAAATGCAGCCAATAGGTGTTACTGGAGTTTGTCAAAACTGTTGAAGAGCAGGCTTCTGTCAAGAAACACAAAAATTAGGATATACCTAGTGGTTATCCAACCTGTTCTCTTCTATGGTTCAGAAGTGCGGACACTGACAAAGTACACACAGAGAAAGTCATTAACTTTTGAAAAGAAGATATTAAGAAGAATATATGGACCAACTCTTGAAGCAGGAACATGGGGAATAAAGAAAACCCGAGAACTCTGAGATTTATACAGAAGACCTGATATTGTGGCCGTGGTTAGAAGCAGAAGGATGAGATGGCTTGGTCATGTCAGAAGAAGAGAAGAGGATACAGCCATACAAAGAGTGTTGAGGGGACACCCAGATGGAAGGTGCCCACCCGGAAGGCCAAGAATAAGATGGGATGACCAAGTAGCCAATGATGTGAGAAAACTGGGTGGTGAGATTGAGATGGCAGAAAACACAAAAAGTCTTGAGGCAACTTGTAGGCGAGGCCAAAAATCAGCTTGATTTGAGTGGCCCCTGGAGTAAGTAAGTAAGAAATGATCCAAATATTTTACCATGTACTTAACCTTTATGTGCCTAGAGGAAGCTATTGTTCCCACCAAAAATGGGTCCTCATTGCTGAAAGGTTACTTTAGGGATCACTTGGTTGTGTGTGTTTCAATTAAATGCCAGGCAAAATTCAGATGGCAAAACCTTCAGTTGGAATTTAAATCCTGGCTTTAAAAGGTTTTCATGCTTTGATTAATATATTTTTTACTCTTCTGTCAAAACAGAACCGACAGTACCAGTATTATGGAGCAGGTCTCCTGTCGACTTTTGACCGCTTCCCTGAGCATCAGAGGTCTGTTACGGGGGGTCGTAAGAAGGCGAAGAAGGATCGCAGGATGGAGAAGAAGCTGAAGAGGATGAAGAAGGAGAAAGGAGGTGGTGGGAGGGGGGGTGAGATGTCTGGTGGTGGGGCAGCTGCTGGCGGTTCCCATGGAGGGGTTGGCGGCCCAAAAATGTCAGGTGGTGGCAGTGGCCGGGGTGCTAGGGATGCGGATGAAGGCATGTCGTCTGTCTTTCGGCACATCAAGGAGGAGGTGGACGATGAGGAAGTGGATGATGAGGGCGAAATGGGACGGCTTGAGAGGGAGGAGGGGGGCGGAGTGGGGAGCGGGGAGGGGGAAATGGA
The DNA here is from genome assembly GCA_963169105.1 of Ceriagrion tenellum. Taxonomy (NCBI): domain Eukaryota; kingdom Metazoa; phylum Arthropoda; class Insecta; order Odonata; family Coenagrionidae; genus Ceriagrion; species Ceriagrion tenellum. Next base: position 54,720,031 of record OY720636.1, on the reverse strand, counting down.
CTATGCCATGCGCCTGCTCAAGATGAAGCAGGAGGAGATGGAAGAGGCAGAGGAGGACGAGGAGGAGGAGGAAGAAGAGGAGGAGGAGGAAGACGAGGAAGAGGAGGAGGAGGAAGATGAAGATGAGGAGGAGGAAGAAGAGGAGGATGACGAGGAGGAGGGGGAGTTAGGGAGAGGAGTTGGGGGGAGGTCAAAAGGCGGTAGGCGGAAATCGCAGTCAAACAAGAAGAATCCAGAAGTCATGGCTCATAGGAGGAGGAAGATCTGGATGTTGATGGCCAAGAAGGAAGTTGGAAAAGTAAGTGAGACACCTCTTTGCTACTTGCGAAACAAAAGTATGTATATAGATGTTTTAGTGGTAGTGTTTTCATATTACATACTTCAATGGCTGAGGTCATGTAGCACATACTGTATGCCATGCCCAGGTAGGGGCAACAGCACTTGGATGAGGTTGAGATAACTGCTTCAAATTAAAGCTGAACCCAACAATGTTTAACTTCAGCAACTGATGGGGCATTATTATTTCAATTGTGGTTGGCCTTTGTCATAATGTATACTATAATGTAGTCATACTATGTCAGATCTAATTAAAGAAATGTTTTAAGTTTTCCTGAAACACTGCAGCATTAAAGAAGTTTTATGAATTACGTGAAGTACATTTAAGAAAGCTATATTATCTAAATTATTTGTTACATTCTTCTTTGTCTATTGAGGTTGGAATCACAAACATGGAGCAACCATGCATCAAAATTTCATAATGCATGAGGCAAAATGGAAGCTTACTCTGGGTGCTGTAAAAACTAAATCATTTACATACCATGGGATCATTCATGACAGTCTGAGTTGAGTTTTCCCTCCTCCATCCTTCCATTTGTTAGGATTTGATTGTTTCTCTGATATTGAGCTTTGAAAAATGAGAAGTAGAATCATTCAGCACATGGCTAAAAGGGCTACCATTTATTACAGTAATACCAGGGATAGTGGTGAGAACCATGTCTTTGTTCAAGTAAATAATATTTTTGAGCAGTGCTTGGAAGTACTGACTTCTGGGATAAAATTAGCCCGCTGAAAATTGTATCAATGGTGAAAAATTAGCCTGCTGAAAATTGTATTAAGGGTGACTTCTGAGTTAATCAATATACCATTTTTTTTTAAGCCCGATTCAACTGTATTAACCAGTCTGAATCTAGTGGGATCTCTCAGCTATGTAATAAATGGTGTGTTCGATGTAATGGTAAAATTGGACCTTGTGGAGTAAATGACTAGGGTCAGTAGAGCGTTTATGTCTTTTATTTTCAACTCACAGAGAGACTATTTCTGCTTCGTATCCCTGTATGATGTGGTGACTAAAATGTGATGTTTCAAGAATGATGGTAATTTTTTAAGGGGGTCATATCTGTAAGTACCTATGGAAACCTATGGAAATGCAGGTTTTTTTTTTAAACATAATGAATCCACTTCATGTTTACCAACCACGTGAATGATTGGGTAGCATTTCATGCAGTCTGCTGCCTGGCAAAGGCTGAGCTACTCATGCTTGGTAAAAGAGCTGTAAGAGAGTCAAATCTTGTGCATAAATATACTGCATGAACACGTGTACCAGAACCACCTTGCTTCGTAGAAATTGTAGTTGAAAAATAGGGTGTGCATCGTACACAAGTTCTTTTTCTCTCTGCCCTTCCCAGAAACCCCATGCAGCAGGGCTCCTTGGAGCTCTCCATGAGTCATTTTGGGCAGTATATTGCTTGCTTGCTCGCCATTCAAGGCCATCACTACCGCCATACCCAGCATGGTCTAGAATACTGTTCTCACTTTGTCCATTGCGTTCATGTTGTACTTTTGAGTTTTAGTTTGATGATTCTCATTATTTTGATGTCGATGTTTCACTCTTTTCAATTTTTCACCCTGTATGGCCTTCACTTAAAGATAAAATGCATTATGTTTAGGTATTCTGCAAGAACTTGTTCATCATTGCTCATATCTCCTCTAACTGAATGTGATTTGCATGGTTTGAAAGGGCAAAAATCGCTACAATCACAAAATCCATCTAGCCGTGTGCCGCTGATAGCGGCGGCAGAAGACTTAGATTGAATGTAAGGTTCCGTGAGGTGGAATAAGACATTCAAAATAGGAGAACTTGGTTAGTCCATGCTCAACATCCATGTCAACTCCATCCAATCTCAAGTCCATGCTCAACGAGCACGGCTCATTTACTAATTAAATATGGTAGAGAGGTCGGGTTCCTTTTATTTGAAAGAAAATTGATTACTGTAAATAATTTGTCATGGAAGAAACAAAAGGATAGTGTTGGGAAGTGAATGTACTTATCTCTAAGCTTCACTGTGCCTAAGAGGAATGGTTCTTAAACTTTGAGAAATTATTGCAAACGGACAGCTTTGGTACCTGCTGTAAGTACTATGATCCCCAAAACCTTTCTCTAGGAGAATGAAGAAAGCTGCTGATTTTAAAAATTTTGACACTTAAAAAATAAGGATGTGCATCTTACACGTGTACGTGTGTATACGAGTTCATACTGTACGTGACTTGTGTCTTAATTTTTAGAGTATTTTAGAAATTACTAATATATGCTCTAGTCTTTTCAGCCAATGTTCCCATTGATGTGAAGAATCATGCTGAGTAATAAGCTTTTTTTCTTGTAGGTTCAGAGAGCCAGAGCCAATAATCACAAGGAAACATTAATGAGTTGTAGGAAAGCTGCTCAACATTGTATGCGATATTGGAGACAGAAAGCAATGCAAAGTCAGAAGAACACCAAGGAAACGATTTGGCGCTCAAAGCGCCTTACGAGAGAAATGCAAGCGTATTGGAAGCGATTTGATCGTGTTGAAAGGGAAACTAGGAGAAGAATGGAGAGGGAGGCTGAGGAGCAGCGGAAGATGGACCTTGAGATAATGGAGGTTAGGTATTTATTTGCATTTTGTTTTTTAATGAGCATTTGTATTTGACATTGAAAATTGTAGCTCTCTCTGCGCGGTTTATTCCTCTTGGAATTAATCTCTCTCTTGGGAGCTATAGCCAATGGTAAGCAAGGAATGTTTACTTCTTTTGGAGGCTGTAGCCCACATTGCATGAGGAATGTCCACAAGTGTCATCATGCCTTATAGTGCAGAACAGAATATGTATATTTTCCAAGAAGTGTGTGATATTGTTTTCCTTGTATTAACACAATATTTTATATAGAAGGGAAAACTCCTTTACTTCTCTGGAGAATTAAGAGTGGAAAGTATTAACTCATGCTGAGTTAAAAAGGTTTTTTCCATCACTTTGCTTGAGACGAGAGAAGTATACAATTCACAGGGTAACTCGTGTCTTACATTAAAAGTAGTAATTGCAACTGCCCTATCTGTGATTTGGAATGATGGAAAGTGTTAAAAGAAGACCTACATATATTGTATATTCTGATATCTGGAAATATCTCTGTCATTGTTTTATTTATATTGTCCTTTAAATTCTAGCTGAAAAATATTTTTTCTGATGCAGAGCAAGTGGAGACCGTTTGAAAAGTAAGAGATGGGGAAATCATGACAGCCAAAAATGTACTCATAACTTGATTTTTGGTAAAAAAAATTGTTAAGTGTATTGATAGAAGTTTGGGCCATTGTGGTGTTCTACAATTCCTTTAAAGGTTTTACTTCAGTGTGTATGTGCCACTTTTACTTTACAAACTTTCATGCAATTCTTTATTTAAATTGTCTATTGTTAAATATCTTCTGTCAAGCAACACAAATATTGTCATGTTTAAACTTTCAGGTGAAGCGCCAGCAAAGAAAACTGAACTTCTTAATAACCCAAACTGAATTATATGCCCACTTTATGTCAAGAAAGTTGGGTGGGGAAGGATCATCTACATCTGCTCAAGAGAGACATAATCGTATCTTAGCTCAGCTGGATGAACCAGGACCAAAAAATCAAAGATTGGCTTTAATTGATCATTATGACAGGTGAGAAACTTTGTCATAACTTTTTACTTTCCTGTGAATTTTTCTCTGGATTGCCCTTGGGTAGGTGTTTGCTGCTGATGTTTTATTGGCTGACACTTCTACCATCATCTTCAAAGTGTTGACCTAAGGAGGATGGCATTGTCAGTATGCCTTAAGGAGGATGGCATTGTCAGCCTTAGCCGAACTTGAGACCTGGGGAAATCATATGAAAAATTCACAATCCTCATTTGCTTAAGTGCCAGATTACCTATTAATGATGAGTGTGATAACTGCATGGTGGAAGATGCTTCTTAAGATTGTTTTAAAGCTTTCCTGCCCTTTATGTGCATGAAGTATGCTTACAAAGAATGATGTAAGAAATGCTAATCTTAAACTTTAGTCTATGTTGTCCAATTTACATTGATTATGTCGACTCCCTTTTCATACATCAAAATGAAATATGAATATTTTCATTGCAGTGAAGTAGTCAAGGCTAAAGTGAAAAAGAATGTGCGAGAAGCTCTTCAGGCAGAGCAGGCAAGAGCGAGGAATTTTGATCCGCAAATAAGTCCAAGATCTGCTCCTGGGGCTGGCTCCCCAACTTCTCCCACTTCATCACCAACAAAAGGATCGTTGACTGGAATGGCTGGGCCAAACTCAAGTCAAGGTTCAAGCGGCAGTGGTGGTGGATTGAATCTTACGGATACCCCTGCAGGAGAAGGACGTCCCCAACCAAAGATATTCAAGGGTGTTCTGAAACATTATCAGCTTAAGGGTATGAATTGGCTGGCCAATCTCTATGACCAGGTAAATGAGGTCTTTCACTCTTGCAGAAAATTCACTCTATCAAAAATTTTCCGTAGGTTTTTCCTAGGCTTTCTATCTTGCATTGGCAACATCTGCATCTAAATTATACCCTGGGAGCCGCTGCATGAGCGTGTGGCAGGGAGTGCTTGGTCACCAGGCATGAAAGGATTATGTTTTTGGGAGGCGAAATGGTGACATGTATTATACAAGTATATTTAGTGGAGCTCAGTTTTTATTGTGGTCTCTTATTGTCACAGAAAGAGCGAGTGTTTGTACTTATCTGTTTGGCAGTGTATCTTTCTTATTTTATCTCATCTGTCGGACCTAGAGATGTAGTGTGGAGACATGATAATATCTCTGCGTTGCTCAGAAAAATATCAGTTCTGAATTTCTCAAGCAACCTAAGCCTAGCGTGTAGCCTCCTTGTCTCCAGGAGCTCTCTCCTTAATCCCCCTAAAATTTGTGAGCCACTATATGTACACTTGTAGCAGTTTTTAACGAAGCGCGCTGATTTCTTTTGTATTTTATTAATCTTTTTGGTTAAATCTTTATGACCAGGGTCCCAAATGCTTCCGGCATATTTGTGGTGTGGTCTAACCAGAGCAAAATAGCATCTCTCATTTACTTTTTCATCTGAGGACCTTCCTATTATATGTTAAACAAAACCTAGTTTCTTTAATACTTTGCCTCACATGTTTTGTATGTGTAATCCCTACGATATATCAGAAGTTAAGGCAATTTCAAAATATTTTACTATATCTGAAGATTTTATGTTTACTCCACCCACAGTATAGGTATGGCATTGTTGAGATAACTTTCACAGGAAGTGAACTGTGGTGCATTTGCTGATATTTAATTCTAATCCCAACTCCTGGCACCACGAATGAACGTTGTTAAGGTCCGATGACAGAGCTTCAAAGTCCACGTGTTCACTCATTTCACAGTAGATAGCTGTATCATCTGCAAATTATCTTTATTTACTGCTAACTCTAGAACTTAGATCATTAATATAAATAATGATTAAAAGAGAGCCAATCATACTTCCTTGAGGAACATCTGATGTGACTTTGACCATATCAAAGCTAAAACCATCAATACCTACTTTTTGTTTTTGATCACTGGGAAAGTCCCTTATCCAATTTATTATTTTTCATTTACTCTGCGTGATTGCAATTTATAAATGAGTTTTTTGTGAGGAACCTTGTCGAATGCCTTTTTCAAATCAAGAAGTATCGCATGCTCGACTTGCTTTTTCGATCCACCTGATTTTAGGATATCATGGAGGAAGAGTGCAAGCTGTGTGCCACAGGACATGTCCTTACGGAAGCCGTGTTGACAGCTATGTAAGAAGTTAAGATTATCCAGGGATGACATAATAATGCTAACGACAATGTGTTTGAGGATTTTGCATAAAAGTGGTGTTAACGATATAGGCCTGTAATTTCCTGGGTCACTTCTATTTCCTTTGTTCGGTGTGACATTAGCTATTTTCCAGTCTTCGGGCACCTTGCCTTTGGATAATGATTTGATAAATATAATTTCTTAGAATGGTGCATTCTGTGGCGCTAACTCCTTGAGCACGCGTGCAGGTATTTCTTCTAGACCCGGGGACTTGTTACTTTTAATCGAACACGATTGGTTAATTATTCCATCACATTGAATTGTTATGTCAGCCATCGGCTTGTTAAAGTCAGGAATGTCTAAATGGTGTGTTGTGTCGTGTGAATACACTGTCAAAGTAGTGGTTTAATAAATTGGCTTCGTCAAAACTGTTGGTGACCACTTGGCCTTTTGTGTCCAATTAAGACTCTACTGTCGAAGATTCGCCCTGGAGCTCTCTCATGTAAGACCAGATAACTTGAGCTTTTTATCTATTTATTCACCGAAGATTTTTTTCTTGAAGTTTCGTAGTGTAGCGTACATTATTTTCTTTGTTTTTGACCCTTGAGCAATGTATATTTCTCTCGCCACAAGCTCCATTATTTTATTTCATAACTTAGTAGACTTTTTGTATAGATTGTATAGTTGCCTTTGCCTCCTGAGCTCCAGCCTTATTTCGTGGTTATACCAATGAGGTTCTTTACTCTCCTCTTTGAATTTGTTTGGAATATATTCATCAAATCCTTTACCTAGTATTTCCAAAAAATATCTCTATGATACTTCAGTGCTCTCGTTCTTCATTGGGGCTACGAATTTCATGAATGGAGCTTATATGTAGTGTCTCTCCAAATTTTATGAATTCATATTTTTCAAAAAAGTAGACTTTATGTTTAGTTTATACAGTGGTCTCTGCTGTTGTTTTCAAGGTCGTAAAAATAGCTTTATGATCACTAATGCCTTGAAGGATATTGACGTGTTTAATCATTGCCAGGTGACTGACAGCTGAAAGATCTAATTTTATTATCTCATGTAGATTCGTTTTCTACTTGAGTAAGAGAGTGGTGTGAAAGTGATTGAATAAATCTCGCTTATATCACGCTTCCTTGAACTTGGTTCAACACTATTGGTTTTCCAATTTATAGCTGGGAGGTTGAAATCTCCACCGATAATTATCACACTTTTTTATCTTTCAAGGCAAATGATGTTAATTGAGTTCCTAATTTGTACAAAACATCTATTTTAGAATCTGGTGGCCTGTAAAATGAGCATATATGTATATTTCTTTTGTTTTGTTACTTAAGAACTATTGGACTCTCACTGGAATCAGGCAAACATTATTTATCAAACCCATAGAAAATTGTATTGGTCTTAAGCACAAGAAGTTTTTTTTGTCTCTCCCTTCTCTCCAAGTCCCATCAGAATTTTATATGAGATCTATAAGAAATTTTGGATAAGAGAGAAATTAAAAAAAGTGGAAATTGTTATGAGAAAAAATATACATACCTGGACAAGGAGTCACATACCTGGATGCTCTGGCTCACTATAATCAAAATGTGGTCTGCTGTGCCGCCAAGGCTTCCTGATTCTTGTGACAATTTTGTAGGACTCAGTTGTCTCAGGTGTGACTTCATGGAATTTACTCCACATTGTAAATGAAAGTAACTTTGTTATTTCTGATGATGACATGCCACATTGAAACCTGGGTTGTGTTAAATAAATTTTATGTGAAATAACAAAGTAACTTTCATTTACAGTTTTGTAGGATTTTAGGGAAATTAGTGCTCTGAGGAAACCACAACCTGTGTGGTTAAATCCTATTCCATGATTGGCTGTGATAGGGTATGTTTCATGAGATCTTTCACTCCTGCCAAAAATATTGCAATGTTCGTAGAAATTGCCATAATTAAGGGACAACCTGGACAGGAAATCAAACTACAGAAATTGGGCTTGCCGGCGCAATATGCAGGCCACTGTACTACCCTGGCTTCATAATTCTTGTGGTAATTATTACTGGATATAGGGGAAGAATCTAATACCCTTAAGGTAGTTTGAGCAATATTTCATTTCACCTAGAAATCATTGAAGTTAGTTTCATTTAAAAAAAATACCTAACCCTTCTGAAGGTATCAAAATATCAACCCCTTACCAATCTACTGTCTGAGAAATTTGACGAAAAATACCTGCACTTTTACATGGGAAATGGTACATGTATGCACCACAGAAACACATTTATTTATTGAGGAATCTATAACATCTAGTTCTCGTCAAGAAACTAACGGTTAGTAATTTGTAGATGTCCTAAACTATTTTTGAAAATAAATTGTCACTAATTTTTTCAGGATCACAAGAAACCTTCTGTTGTGAAGGAGTTTCAAACATACTGGGCAAAGAAAAGAGTCAAGCTATAGACTTATGTGGTTATTTTTATTTGATTACTTAATATTCCAGTCTTATTAAAGTATGTTATTGCACCATTTATAATTCAATAGTTTGTTCATGCTTCATACAGCTGCAGAAATATAAAAGTTTAATTTGAATTTGGTCTCTATTATGATTTGGGTTCTATCTCGCTCAAACTATCTTAAGCCAAGGCAAGGAAGACAATACTATTTTCTATGTATCAATGACTGGGTGGATACTTATGACGTACTGTTTTAAAGATATTTCAATAGCCTAGGTTGTTGTGGTTTAAATTTTATGTAGTTTCACCAAAGGTGCCGACTAGGGCTGGTCGGTGCAGGAAATACTGAACCGGTTCTCGGTTCGGAAAAAACTTTGCGACGCCGGTGCACCGGTTCAATACATCACACTGGTTTTTTCTACTGAGCCGGTTTTTTCTTCTGAACCGGTGCATTCTTCTGAACAGGTGTTTTCTACTGAACGGGTGTTTTCTACTGAACCAGTATTTTCTTCTGAACTGGTGTTTTCTACTGAACTGGTTTTTTAACAAATCATTTTTCCTGATGAACTGTTTTTTCTAGTGATCCGCGTTGTTTGTCATCCAGAAGGTTTTTTGCCAATTTTTTATTTAACCTGTTTTTTTGAAGATGTTTTTTTCCTTAAAGAAGATACTGCTTAATAACACGGGCATGCTTTCTTAAACTGTACTGTATAAAGTGAGAATGTTTGTGAGAGCTAATGGTTTTTATGCGAGGCCTAGGCGTACATATAAATCGGCTTTTTTAAGTGTCAAAAAATGCACCTAAATGTGTTGATCTTCTGAGTTTGAACCTGCCGTGTGAACGGCGATGAAATTCACATTATTGTAGAAGGAAGACATTGCGAAATTTCCACAGATATTTATTTACTTAGCATGACGCGTTTCGTTTTTAAAACAACATTAACAGTCTTGATGATAATTCTGTTGCAACAGCAAAATGCGTCATGCTAAGTTAATAACTCCTGCCTGGTGAATGAAAAGCTCCCTAGAGGCAGAGTGACTGGTTTCTGCATACGAACGAAATCTCTCCACATAAGATCTGGTTTACAGGCTTCCAGAGAGTTGATATGTGTGGAGAGGCTGAGTACTTTCGTCTGTGGTTCATAGTTATCTGCCTTTCTTAGTTGGCATTTCCTTTCTCTTTCATCATGGCTACGATTACGAGGCGAGGGTATGACTCTGATGCGTGTTTGCTTTGGTGGCTTTATTTTTTTCTGCCTCCAGATCGTCTCTTCGCTGAATCACTCTTTAGTTGGCCATGACTTCTAGCTTTAATGAGTAGTTGTCCGACAAGCAACTCCAAGATGCTCTGGAGATAGAGAGGAGTGAAGTCAGTTCAGATACAATTTCCAAGGATTCATTTGGATACACTCTGGATTCCTGTTCCTAGGAGGAAAAGGAAAACTTCCTCAGTTTTTTAATATCAAGAAAATAATTGGGAAGAGATCGATAGTGCTCATCATCCTTTGCCTCTCACGTGTGATTTAGTTGGTAAATAAATAGTGCCGGTTCAGTGTCCTGAAATATTTGGAGTTATTTTTTGATGACGGTTTTATTTCAATTAAGGTTGCTGAAAATAACTGATAGGAACGGTGGGTATTGGAAAAGCTCAATGGTAGGTATCAACCGTAATATAGGGCTACTCGAGCCCTTGACAGTAACTTGAGCCAAAAATAAATAAAAAGATTGTAGCTCTTGTCAGTGGCAGCAATAAAGTATTTGAGTCTTAGTAACACGGTTTCCTATTAGGTAGCAAAACCATCTCGAGTGGGAACTTTTTTTTAGCTCATAGAATAGCCCAGTATGGGTTCTGTGGTGGCTGACCTGTCTCTGTGAAAAAGTTATTTCGTTGACTCCTGAAACTTTCATCAGTGCACCCTGCCAATAAGTGCTCAGCATCCTGGTGTATGGATTTTTAAAAAAGTTTAATTAGCCCTACAACCAATTGTCTAATTATTTACTTGTTGCATATAACGTTTTTATTATAATAGCTGTTTACAGAAGATAAATCATGGAATAGCATAATAGGGCCAACAATAAAGCTTGAAAGTAACATATAGCAAAAGATATCTTGTTTAAAAATGGAAAGATATAGTTGGACAGCTTTAATCTGCAAAATTCAGTCATTTTACCGTTAAATCAAGAGGAACACTTTTCTATCTCACTTCATTTCAAGTTATTGAATGTTAGGAAGGTTTCTGTCAAGTCTCTAATTTCAAGAATGGTTTTGACTTCCTAAATATTTAGAAAATTCTACTTTTGGCTTTTCATCATGTTAAATTTATAAAGCAAAATATGATTTATCTTTGTATTTCCCAGCATCCACAGAGTTGTCTCATCAAAATCCTTAATCATACTTTTGCTGAAGCAATTGTATCCTTAGAAAATCATGGGAAAATAGACTTGAGCAAAAGTAACCCAACAGCAAGGGTAACATGAACCCAAAGTAAATTAACTTAAAAACGTAATTCATCCATGTGCAAAAGTAATTAAAATTGTTCTTTTTATTATAAATATTCATAATATTATTTTAAAGATGATCCAATATCAAAAATCATAACTTTTACAATTTATCTTCTCGCTAAACTGAAAAAATGTTACATTTTGGCTCAAGTAGCCCTATTTTACAGTACTGAGAATAACTTGCAAAAATTATTTGTTAATGTTCCTTATTAAAAATATAACAACTAACAATGTGAAGACTATACGGGCAAATTATTTTTTGTGCCTATGAATTAAAGACAAAAAATCAAAGAAGCCTTGAAGTAGAGACCTTGTCTGCCGATTATGCCGCCTTAAAATTATTATTATTTTGTGATGAGCTGTTTCAACTTCAGGTCCTCACCATTCGCGTTGTTCTTTGAATGAAAGGTGAAAACTTTGTTGAATACAAAGTTTTCGTAAATTTAGTTTTTCTTTTTGAGAGAGACGGCATGAAGAGCAAACGTGGCGAATTGTCCGTGACCCAATGAAAGATACACATAAAAGTCGTGCTTAAGTTTTTAAATAAATATTTCGCTGAAGAGAGTTCATTAATCCTGTGTATTCCATAGAGTGTTAAAAGGGTACATTATGTAAATGATTTATTGAATGACAAATTTCTTATTTGTGAATGGCAAATTGGTTGGATTAATGAACTCTCTTATAAGAAATATAAAAGAAATATTTATTTAAAAACTTAAGCACGACTTTTATGTGTATCTTTCTTCTTTCATTGGGTCACGGACAATTTGCCGCAGTTGCTCTTCATGCAGTCTTTCCCAGAAAAACGGCATATCTCCGGCTGAACATTTATTCTTTAGTATAATCGATTTAATCGATTCAAATTTTAATAATATTATAAGTATATTGAAGTATGTAAATTATCGCGAACACGATTTTCAGTTTTGAAAATTTATGATATGTCGCGATTATCATGATAATCGCAATATTATCACGATATTTCACGAGTATCACGATTTAAATTAAAATTATGGGACTGCGAGGTCTAATATGAGATATCGCCTAGGGCTAGTTGTTGGGGGTGCATGTGCACACTCCTGCACCACGCACTTACACTAACTAAACAGCCCTTTAAGTTCATGATCAGAATTATAATATTTTATTTAACCTTTACCTTCCTGAGTTTTTCCGTAGTAGTAAGCCTTGCTGGCCGGAGTTTTTTAAATGACCAGTGTTTTTTAAATGTCCATCAATGTGCCAAACGAACACGCTCGGCAGTCTAGGGACATAATTTTTGTGCCGGAGAGACACGCTCGGAAGATATAGGTTAACCAGCTGATCTACATACATATCCATCGCCATTCTATAATTTCATTGTTTCAGTGTGTACTAAAATTTGAATTTAACCTCGAAAACTGATCATTATTTGTACTTGAACTCAATTCGGTTTATTAAACTACATGTTCACATATCTGCACAGAAATGTGTTCATGTATCTGCACAGAAAATGAGTAACTGAAATGGATATGCAGTCTGCAAATATCTTGGGTCTTTAATCTACCTTCATGGTTGATATGAAGTAGATATGAGGATAGTATGGTAGACAATAGATGGTAGATTTATTTGGTACAATATTTACAAGTCATGGAAAACAAAGCTTTAAGTACCACAGGACAAAAATACCAATTTAACATGTTTTTATCTAAAACCCGAAAATGCCCGAAAAAACCCGGGTTTTTGCCAACCCTGTCAAATACCTAAATGGAATACAAGCCAGCAAGGAAATCCAAAACTGGAAGGCGCCATGTGAAAGTGTGTAGTGTGTAAAAGAAAGGAAAGGCACACCGTAACTCTGCCTTGACCCTTGTTTCGAGCAATACCACACTAAGATCAACTACTAACTACCTCTTTTAGATAGGAACTTCAAACAATGGTCCTTCCTCCACAAAGCCTCCCAAAACCACCAGCATAGATTTAATAGAAACTAGCAGGCAGCTAGCCTGCTGACTCCGTGAGCAGGGGTGTGTACCCATCCCCAGAGTTATCAGCTCTAGGGGCAAGTGTCCTAATCTAAAAATAGCTCCTTGGTGAAAATGTTTTTTTTTCATTCACTGTTCTCCTTTGTTATTTTAAAGCCTTTTTTAATAGGAGAGCACTGTGGGTTTCTCTTGTTTCAACCTTTACACTCTCCTACTCTCCCTTTGGGCCTTCTCCCTTGTCACTGTGTTTCCCAGCATCTGGTTGTTGCAACCACAACCCAATAACGATCCATTTCATCTCCAAATAACTTACACCTTTGCACGGCTGGTGACCTAACACCCCCTGCCACACGCCCAAGCAGTCACTCTTTTGGATCTTATTTAAACTAACTAAATACACTTTTTAATTCATGTCTCCATTTCATCTCCAAATATCTTTCATATCTATCACTGCCACATGCCCAAGCTATCGTTGTGCTGCAAAGTGCGTTCAATAGAGTTCCCCGAGAGCTACCTATTCCACATTGCAGCACTCAAAAAGCTCTCGAGTACAGCGAGATATAAATTTTTTATTATTTACATAAACTTTTTGGATAGGAAAAGTGAGGACAGACAGACACGCTGTAAAAATAAGTATATTAGATAGATTGCTTCTGCATTAACTTGAAGGATTATGAACTTTCTTATTCTTGTAATCGTCGACAAAATAAAATAACATGAAAAATGCAAAATCCCATTAATTTACGTATGTGACAATGCTTAACATGGGTAAGTGCTCTCTCTGCACTCTAGCGGCCGATTATTTGTGAGACGACAGTCTGGCGGACAACCTATAACACAGAGGGGATAGGAAAGTCCACAGGTGTAGTCGCCAGCCAGTCTGGCTGCGAGCAGAGACGATGAGGGAAGCGGCAGCGTGAAAGATGAGCAGCAAACGATCATCGATGTTTCAGAATTGCTTCCCCTGTGCATTGGTTCAGAACCGCTTCCCCGCTGCGCCGGTTCAGAACTGATTCCCTAGTTCGCCGGTTCAAAACCGATTCCCCGGTGCTGTGGTTTAGAACCACTTCCCCGGTGCACCGGCTTCTTTTACAAAATCTGAACCGGGCTGCCGGTTCCGAAAAAAACCGAACTGCTGAACTGGGAAACCGCCCAGCCCTAGTGCCGACCGTCGCATTGCATGATAAATGCTGCTTGAAGGCTTGAAAATATAATTTTGAAAACATTTTTTCTTGACTTCTTTGAATTTTTACCCTACTTTCATAGTTTCATGGCTACATAAATTATATTTAACTATAAACTCTACTTTTTAAACCCCACAATAATTGTGATGTGGAGCAATGATAATATCATGACTAACCATTGAAATGGTCTTAGTCTTTCCATCAGATGTCAGTATGATGCTCTAATGATGAAAATGCTTATAAAATGTATGAACTGCTTAGGTGTGTCATTGAATTTCTGATTTTGATGGCCAAAATATATTCTTACTTTTGTCTGTGTGAATATGTAGCTGGAGAGTGCTGGTCACGAGAATGAGAATACAGGATTAATTGTAGTTTTGAAAGCACTAATTCTCATGTTAATCATGTCTCTGTGGCATAAAGTGACATTATTGTTGATTTTGTTTCTTTGCAGGGGATTAATGGAATTCTTGCAGATGAAATGGGTTTGGGAAAGACTGTACAGTCCATCGCTTTCCTTTGCCACATTGCTGAAAAATATTGTAAGTTTAGACTTGGGTCAATCTTTTTTCTAAATAGTGGTGTTAAACTTTAGTTGGAATGTTGAAATATGAATGGGCTGACTCAGTATGTAAAAGGTGTATGTAAGATGATTTTAATAGATAACAAAATTGAAGGACTGGCATCCATTGTCATTAGTGTCAGGGTTACAGTCTTGCCTGCGAACCCTAGGTTGCAGGCTCGAATTCTAGCTTGCTGATTTTTCAACAATCAAGAGGATGGTTGTATTTTTTAAATATAGTTGGTAGTAATGGGTACAAGCTGAGCCCATGAAGAAATAATTATTATTTTCACTCTCATTGCCTATCATATTTCTATCCTAAGTGAACCATTACAAATTCCTTTGATCTGGCACAAAAACTGTTGCAGTTGAAACTCCCTTCTAACTGTAAGCGTATTTCTTTTGATGTGAAAAACTTGTTCATGTACATCCTGACTCATGAAGCAGTCTCATTAATAATAATAATAATATAATTTATTTGTCCAGAAATGTGTGTTATTTTTACATATATACAAATATAGGACACGTCAAATGGAATATTGCTGGGTTGAAGTGCAGGAAAGGTTTAAAGTAAACATATTCAAGGGTACAGAAATTCATTCAGTGTTTAAAACAATTCATCCTGCAGGAACATTAACCTTTAAACGCCAGATTTGAATGCCCTTCGAAGCCCCTCCCTGCAGAATTTAAATTGGCCCTAATGGTGTTTTCCTGAAATTAATTAGCCAAAAATGGCACTTTTGGCATTGAGAAGCACCAAATGGTGTGCCAATAGTGGCACTTTCGCCGTTTAAAGGTTAACATTTTTGTCTTGAAGGCTGATGTCTTTGTTAAAATCATACTTAAAATCATGTGGTAGCCTATTAAATATCATTAAGCCCAAAGATTTGAGTCCATGAGCAGTATTCCGAGTCCTTATGTATGTACATTGATGATAAATTTAGTTTAAAATAAAAGCCAAATCCTCAACTGACATTTGATTTAGAGCTCTAGTTATAACTATGTGTAAGCTAAAATTATTTTGTTTTTAATTGAACTTTTTGTAAACAAACTCATGACTTTGCTCAGGGGCCTCCCTTAACCCCATATTTTGCTGATATTTTTATGAGTAATTTATAGGTAAAACTTTTTAAATTGAATGAAAATCTTATATAGAAAATAAATTACTGGCTCCCGTGTGTGGACAATGTGTTGTGTTCATGGACTTGCTGCCTTTATCAACTAGGACTTTTGTTATAATAAAATTCACATGAAGATAATGCACTGCATCAAAACCATAGTCATTTAAATACATAATTTTGTGGAATTGCCATGTTTTCCTTACCATCATGATGAAGGAATTCCATTAAATAAAGCCATAGATTGTCACCCAGTTGTAAGGTAGTGTTGTAGTTATGAGCTAAAGAAATGAGTATTTTTATGATGAACCATATTTTATTTACAGCTATTTGGGGGCCTTTTTTGGTCATTTCTCCTGCTTCAACCCTTCATAATTGGCAGCAGGAAGTGGCCCGCTTTGTACCTGATTTTAAGGTTGTGCCATATTGGGGAAATCCTCAGGTAAGTTGTGAATCAGTGTTGCTCTATTTACTGAATTACTGTAGTGTTCTACACTTCTTGTGAAGTTCAAAATGATTATTTTTACGTTCAATGGTATCAGGCTCAACTATGTGGAAGTTGATATTCACAAATGAAAAAACGACTTCGTTTCCGTTTTCAGGTACTTGAAAATGACCTCTATGTGTCGAAACATGTCGTACCAAGAAAATAAATCAGTGGAAGGAAACGAAGTCGTTTTTTCATTTATGATTATTTTTATCACAAGTCCAATTTCACACTATTTTTATCTGATGCCTGGGTTTGCAATATTTAGCAGTCAAATACAGTGAAATTGTGGTAGTACAAGTATGGCATGCTGTGAAACTTGCGGATTGATTTGCCTGGCCATCATAGAGTCAATTTCTTGGCCAACAAATATGATTTTTGTGTGGCCCTCTGGGTGCTGGCCTCTGCCATTGTGAGAGGTTCCATCGCTGGTAATCATACACAAATAGTGATAACCACTGCAATGGCTTGCTATCTCTTTGTAATGCCGTATACTTTTATAAATCTTGCGAGGGTAGTACTAACTACCTTCTGCAAATGATAAATTGCCGGTTGGGTAATTTTTGTTCATTATTGGTGGATATCCTGCTGCATTAGCAGTTGCTCAAGTTTTATCCTCCTTTGTTCCCTGAATGGTCGAGTGCACAATCACACGCCAGAGAGTTGAGAGCTTTCCAGATACATTTATTCATATTGGCACAAAAACAGAGTGCAATTTGTCTTGGTGAATGAATGAAAATGATTCGAAGGGTGAAGTGGGAAGGAGACATAATTTTTAACCTCCTCATCCCTTTTCATAGTTTTTACAAAAAGGAGTGATTCATTTGTGTTATGGTGAGGAGGGCATATGTTTGCAGCAAAACACTGCCTTCTAAAGCTTAGGGAGGCATTGAGCCAAAATACTTGAGGAATGCAGGACACAATGAGCTGGAATATGCTTTGTTTGAGTAGTTTTATTCTTGTATGCAGGGGAAGCAGCACCTTGGCTGACGACCTATCAATGTTTTCTATCTTTGAAAAGTGTGTCTTGCATACAACTGGAGGAACACTAAAGGAAACAACACTATGACCATTTTACAAAGAGGACTTTATTGAAAGAGTTGATGTGTGTTTGGATGCGCATTGAAAATTGTGTCATGTAGAGCGGTAAATAGCAAGAATGCATGTTCAAATGCATGAAAGACAGATGGGAAAATAGCCCCTGCTTTAATTCTCTGCACATTCTAGCAACTTCTGTACATGAACTTGTGCAATTAAACCTTACGTAAAATATCCTTGATTCTCTTTTGTCCATAATTTGTTTTTTCCATTTAAATTAAATATGCTTATATTCTGTGTTATTGTGTATAAATATTTAAGTGCCAAAGCTCATTGGATTACATATGCATGCCAGAAGGTAACAACGGTAAGCTTCTCAAGTGTCTCCTTGGTTTTTTCTAATACTTCTCTTGCACTCTGTGTTTATTCATGTTAGACCTTTGTGATTGCTTAGGTTTATATTTTTAGAGATAATTGAAGTTTGTAAACTATAGTTTGCCATGTATATGAATGACGTGATGAAGGTGGTGTGAAAGAGAATGCACTTTCAGTTTTGTTGGTTTTGTTGCTTTCAGTGCGTATGCATCTTGAACATTACTATTGGTTTAGTTATATGTACTTCTTTGGCAATTATGTCTGTAACCTAGTGACCTATTAGCTAGTCTACATGGACCATCCTTAGAATAATAAACACCTGATATGGATCATTTTTATTGCAATGTCCTCAATTCACCTGGAATTACTATTGCTGTGTTGAGCTAAATTTTGCTAAAGAACTTATTTTGAAAGCATTGTTTATTTTGCTGTATTTCTTATTACCATGTGTTAGAGGTGATTAAGATTTTTGGGGAGGTAATCATATCCAATGGAAGATAACCCTGCTAATGTTCTCCATGGCAGCAATCCTTCCTCTATTATCTTTTGTTTGCAGAAAGAAAGTAGTTCACCTCCAATACACCTTGAGAATTTGGGCCCCTGGTCATAAAGATTTAATTAAAAAATTAATGAAATACAAAGAAAAGCGGCATGCTTCATTAACAACTGCTACGAGAGAACGTAAAGTGTTTCACAGCTTTTAGAGGGATTAAGGTGGGAGCCCCTCGGGACTTGGAGGCGAGACACTAGGCTTAGCTCGCTTGAGAAATTCAGAACTTATGTGTTTCAGAGTGATGCGGAGAGTACAATCTACACTACATCTCTAGGTCTGACAGAAGCCATAAAATAAGAGAGGTACATTGCTAAACAGATAGGTACAAAAACTAATTTTTTCCACGGACAATGAATGAACAATTAAAACTGAGCTCCGCTAAATACACTCCCATAACTCTCATTCACTCTCACTCTCCCATTGAATATTGCCCTATTGGAAGAATTATTACCCAGACTGGGAATCAAACCTTTTTTTTATGAAATGGATTTTTATGACCAATGGACAGGTGTTTATGCCACCTAGGATTCCAAATTTTCTATGGTAATTATAGAGGTCCCTGCCAGGGTTTACTTTTGTGTGCCATTTCAGTTCATCAAGGATGGTTGTGCTTAAAAAAAGCTGCTGTCCTTTAGGATAGAACCTGTAATCTGTCATTATGTGTGAAAGGAGTTTGTGGAAATTTATTTTTTTTGTGAAAAGAAATATTTCCCTCGAAAACTCCACTGAAGAGTTCATCCTCAGGGAAATTTTTAAACTAATCCTAATTGTTCGGACATCAAGCCAATTTGCTATTTCTTTTTTTTTATAAAATTGTCTTGTCTAATTTTTTCCTCTTGTTATTATATTCAGTAATTTTTAGTCATGGTCATAGCTAGAGTTACTGAAAAGTATTTGGTTTCCTTGCTGATTATCTATATCAACAATTTACTGGAACTATTTTGATGTGTAATAATTTTTTATGGCTATTATCAAAACAAGCATGTCTATTCTTATATCTAACGTTGTATATCCTTTTCAGGAAAGAAAAATTCTCCGTCAGTGTTGGTCATCCCCAAATCTTCACACCACATCATCTCCATTCCATGTAGTCATTACATCATATCAAATCGTAATAGCTGACATAAAATATTTCCATCGGGTGAAGTGGCAGTACATGGTTTTGGATGAAGCTCAGGCCATCAAAAGCTCAAGCAGGTGATTCTTTATTGATAATTATTTCTTTAGTTATAATTATCTTTATTTTCAAGGCTGCAGAATGGTTTAAAGTTTCAGGAACTATCATCAGCAAAGCCTCTGTCAAAATGTGTTGCCCAGAAGTGACAAAATTAGGTTTACACTGTTTTCTTCACTCACAGTTTGATTGCAATTTCCTAAAACTTCTCATTTTGCTCATAGACTCTTTCTTTTATCAGTACATGCTCTATGTACTTGTGCTGTTTGGTTAGTTTATTTTAATTGCTATTTAATTCAAGTTTTTACTCAAGATTCTTCAATCTAAATCTAGGAATGGAAGGGGGGAGGGAAATCTGCATCTGACTTTAGCTTGCTTGCTACGAAATATGGCTTGAGAACCTCAGTTTTAATGCCTTTCTCAACTGACAAGAGTACTGTACCCCTAGTAATAACTACTTTAATTGAATGGTTTGTGTAGTCTAATTCTGCTAAGGTGGGAGAATCAATGGGTTGGTTGTGTAAAATGAGAAAAGTATTGAAACCTTAGGTATTCCTCTAATTTATACCAGCAGAATTTTTAACTACAAAAATCTCAAAAGTTTAGTAGAAGCATTTAAATTTGCAATAAAATACTGAAATATTTGTAAATTTTTTTGATTGGATGTGAGCATGTGATGAAGAACCACCAGAAAATATCTCTGCCCCTTAATGTACTGTTGAATTGTGTTGTTTTGCTTAATGTGTGTGAAAAACTTGAAGATGTCCGAGTTTGAGATGCTTTATTTTCTATATGAGGAAATTGAATTATATGCTGGTAAATGCTTCTGAAAGCTTGCTCATTTCTATGTTTATTGATGCATATTCATGAAAATTATTGTTAAGTTAGCTGTACTTGTTATTCTTTTTTGTAATTATTTTTGGCATATAAAAGCCGATTGCCCATTTTTTATTCCTCTGATATTCCACTCGTTTTCACCCTATTTACTTAAGATTTTCAAGTGGGAAACCCAGATTCAACAGTTTGCTGTAACCCTAACAGTTCACTGAAATAGTTTGTTCCTATTTCAAAAATGCACTATTTGTGAAAAGTGTAAAATAATGCCAACTTCAAACTAAGAGGATTGATTGAAACTTGAGTTGGACCATTGTGGGCACTGCAATGCCAGTATTACAGATACTTAGATGAACATATTTAAACACTAATGAAAATAGAAAAAAATAACCAGAATTATCAATATGTACTGAATTTTATTAGATTTGTGTGTACTTGCAGCTAGGTTAAGCATGAGGGAGGGGGAATAAGGGACCATCACGGTTGCCTCAGATTTGTCTGTCAGTCATTTCGTCTGAAAACATGTGTACATGGCAAAAGTAATTATCCATTCAAAAGGAAATTAAAAGGTTCATGCTCTCATCTCCCATGAGCATATTTTCATGTGGACTTTCCAGTGCACTTATGGCCTGCTACGGTAAAAATATGTCTTGTATTGGAACCACTTACTAGATAGTTACTGCAAAAGAAATTGGAAAGTGGAGGTTACCTGCCTGTATTTCAGAAGAAGAAAGACACCAATTTTTTCATTCATTCGTGGCCTCTTTGAAATTAAGGGATTGGAATCCGCAATTATAGAGATCACTTTCCAGTCCAGGTGACTGTCTTTCACGGTCTTTTGGTTAGATTCCATCACACTATCAATGCACTAAGTTCATCTTATTTTCTCTTGTACTGTTCTCTGAATACGGTAGGTGAATATTTTATGATATTTCAGGAGGAGGCCGAAGAGTGTGGTTTTTCAGAAATGTAGAACTGATTATCATGTGGCCATAAAACTATGTTTTAAGTTCATGAAAGAGCTCACTGCCTCACAAATGGAGGAGTGCTTGTGGAGACTCTTTTGGGTGCATAAGGGGCTTACAAAAAGTTCGCCATTTCTCTTGGAAAGAGATTGGAAGGGGCAGTTTGGAATGCTGTTGAGAATATAATTGATGTGAAAATTCCTCAAATATCCTGGGTGATGGCATTGTTATAAATGTTTTAGTTCCTCCTTTTGTCACCTGCTTATGTTTAGCGTTGCCTACTTAACTTTTCTGCTTTCTTTTTATCCAAGCAGCTTGATAGTGGGTGGAATGACTACTTTTCCTCTGCTTTTGCATGACAATATAAAGAATAACCCACCTTTTTAAGAAGTTTTTGACGTTTAATAATTTTAAATTTTATAAAAAGTTATTATATTTTCCATATCTTTTTAAGCTTTGTCGAAAATTAATCTGTGTAACTGCTACGTATACGGATTGAAATGCAGTGAGTTAATGATTTATGTGAAAACAGTGTAAGAATTCACTTATTTAGGTATGTTTTATCAAAATGTTCCAATTTTTGTGAAGTGATGAGAGGTATAATGCTTTTGAAACTTCCATTTACCTAGAAATGGTCATCACTACAAGCTTTGGTTGTTATAAGGAATAGAATTTTGTCCCTTGTTGCTACTGTGCACCATTTCTTCTGTTGTATTGGGGGTACATTGAAAAATAGTTTTCTTGGACTTATACTGTTGTACCCACGCAATTAAGACCCAAGTAATACATATACCCATATGACTTGTTGGTTTGTTCCATATAAATTAGGTACATAAAATTTCTTCTGATTTACTGTAAACTCTTTACTGATGTGCATAACTACTGCATTATCATTTATGCATAATCTGTGCTTAACTTTAAGTGACGCTTCATCACTTCCAGTCGGTTGGCAAAACAGTCCAGATGAAATCTCTTGTGGAGATCCATTTTTGAACATTGTTTTCTCAGTGAAAATATATTATCCCAGCTTAATTTTTTCATGCATTAATTGCTTATATTTTCATAAATTGAAAAAAAAAATATCATGTGACTAGGATATTGTTTAGTAATCTCTGTTTTCAGTTGCGAAATATTTTTGTTCTATGCTCTCATATTCCCTTATCAGTGGGTTGAGTGTTAGAGAGGGAAGCTAATGTAAAGGAGTAGAAATTATTAGATTAAGTCTTTCACATATAGGAGTATAATTGTTGACAAATTCCTCTTTGATTGCAGTATGAGGTGGAAAGTTTTACTGAGCTTCAACTGCCGCAATCGTCTTCTTCTGAGTGGCACACCTATCCAAAATAGCATGGCTGAGCTTTGGGCTTTGCTTCATTTCATCATGCCCACTCTTTTTGACTCCCATGCTGAATTTTCAGAGTGGTTTTCAAGAGATATAGAAAACCATGCTGAAAATAAAACTGGTATTGATGAGAGTAAGTGTTGGATTTCGAAATAGTGGTGGGTTGGAAAAAAAATTGTGCTTGATGTTAATTGAAAAGCTGACAATTGAGTGAAGAAATTATATTTGTTAACCAGTCCTTTTCTTTAATTCATTACAGAGCATTTATCAAGACTGCATCTAATTCTGAAACCTTTTATGCTTCGCCGAATTAAAAAGGATGTGGAAAATGAACTCTCTGATAAAATAGAGATCATGGTTTACTGTCCATTAACTACCCGTCAAAAATTACTTTACCTGGGTAAGTGTGGAAATGTGCCCATTATCATGTTCATGTAAGTAACATATAAAACTGATGAGCATTTATTTATGTTGATGAATGTCTTGGAGGGAAAAACATTCACTTGTTTGAAGAAAATGTATAAATACCCTTGAATATTGTGTATGCAGTTGCAAGTAAATAATGCGTGAGTATGTTAGTATTGTGCATTTTTCATTATTTATTGACATTACATCAGTGCAGAGATCAGTACTGCATGTTTTGTATTGGGTCATGATCTCTTGGTTAGGTGTCCTTGGGACTTCTAATTTTGAATCAGTTTTGGTGGTAGGTGTTGAGAGTTGGACAAATCATGATAAATATCTCAAAGATGTCATTTTAACACATTTCTCCAATGCTGGTACTTAATGTTGTCATTGTTACATGGTGGGTTACTATAAAATAATTATGTATCTCATAAATATGGTAATTTGTAACTCTTTGAGTGTGGTGACTTTAGTTGCTGCTTAAATAAGTTTTGTGGGTAAATTCATGTTCTCAAGCTTGGGAGGAATGAAATGAAGTTTGGATGTAAAGTTATGTTCATAAGCTTATGCCATAAGATCTAGTGGCTTCAGTTTTCTCACATTCTTGCCATATTCCCAAAATTTATTAAATTTCTATTTTTCGTATCTAGCCCTGAAAAAGAAGATTCGTATTGAGGATCTTCTTTATTCTTCTGGAGGAGGGTCAAGTGGTTCTTTGACATCACAAAGTGTAACATCTAGCCTTATGAATCTAGTGATGCAATTTCGTAAGGTAATATGATTATCAATTTTGCTTGTAATGTAGGCTTTCATAACATTGCACTGAAGCAAGATTTTAGGTTTTTTTTGCTGCATCAGTTCTTCATTGATGGTGGTGTAACTTTAGTGTGGCACTCGCTTCACTACATTTGATGCAGTGAAATACCCCTGAAAGTCCAGCTTCCTTGCACTCTCTAATTTGAATTAGAATTATGATTGCCTAGGATAAAACTTTTTTGTTACTCACTCTAAACATCTAATTAGATCCTATATTCTCTGGCTTATAAGATGAACTGGTATGTGAAACAACTTAGCTAAGGCCACTAATGTGGAAAAAGTCAGTTGCTTTCCTGTTATGGTAAAACAGGGCAGTGATCATTTACCAAATGCTGAAACAAATTAGGCAATTGGAATGATCCCAAACTTACTTGTAATTATCTTTACATGAGCCTCGTAAAAGAAACTAACCCTGCAGATTTCACCAATGAGGTTTAAAAGTATGGTCTGACCTTTGCATTGACCTTGTTATATTATTTATTTCTTATCACTTCCTACCAAAAATGGCCAAAATCATAGCTCATTTTAACTGGGTGATCAGTAAATATGTATACATATATAAAATGTCCAAATAACTAGAAAAATGAAGTAAAAACAAGAAGTAACATAACGACATTATCAACTCTGTGTTTTAATGAAATGAAGATTTCCTTTCCGAGTACAATTTAAGCATGGGTTAATGAATTTGGTGGGGATAAGAGGAATAGGGAATCATATTTTAGGACAGCAATATGCAGGGTGGTTATTTTATGGGTCCCTACGAAAAAAAGCATGCCTTATCAGCTGGAAAATACAGTATGTAATGAAAGATAATGTGCTTTATGGTAAATGATGCTGATAATATTTAGCTGATATTATTCTGATTGGAAGAATAAATGTTTTTTTTTTGACCCACAGGTTTGCAATCATCCTGAATTATTTGAAAGGCGGGAAGCTAAGTCATCGATGATTATTCGGCCTTCAGAATTTTTGTTGCCTCGGATTGTGTGGGAGCTTGCGTATGATGGTTTAAAACTCTCCTCCCACACGAGTTTATTTGCTGGAAAGCTTTGTATATATACACCTGACAAAATACACCATTCTCTCTTCCATTCTGAGAATAACCACGACTCATCCCAGTCAGGTACCTTGTATGATAAAACTATGCATTAGTATATTCGCTGTATTGGTTGACATTAAAAAAATGTCTGAAGCTTAGTTTGAGATTACATTTCTAAGCCTTAAAAGAATTTTGTTTTAGGTATAGCCAATAATTAGTGCATTGCATGTTTTCATAGTTCCTATGCAACATTGGTGCTCACCAAAAATCTCTCTTGTTATGGTTTTTGCTGGTTTTTAAGTCAAATCTTTCTGAGAGGCAATTTGGGCCTTTAGCTTGCATTATTATTGTGTTAGATAGCATTTTATTTTTATTTTTTAATGAATTTTTGAGGATAGTCTCAATTTTTTTGTTGTTGCTTATTCAGATAATATTTTGGTTTTCTAAAACTTATTTTATTACTCATCGTGATGCTTTTAGGTGGTGCTAATTAAGCATAGCATCAGTGCATATGTCAGTTGTTTTAGATTATGCTGTAGTTACCTTCCAGCTCCAATGGTTATAAAAGTCATAAGGCCACTATTAGGCCTTTTTTTATGTCATATCTGGCATACCTTGTTACTGCCATGCATGGTACCTTAAAGTACGTATTACTTTATTGAAATTATGTAAACAAAATATTAGTGGTGATAGGAATGTGAGTACTTCATTGTTGCATGAGGTTGTACTATCAATGGAGCAAATTCCATGAATGAATGAGTGACACATGTGAGATGCAATATCTCACATCAAAAGAATGGAATTTCTTCTGTCATTTGTGAAACCCGTGGAAAACCTAACGATGCCCTCAGTTCATTTGTTTCCTAATGTTTTAAATATTAATATCATATTTGGTGAAATATATTCCCATCATTACTAACAATATTGTTGCTCTCTTTCTTTTGTAGGGTTTGCATTTTCTCGTTTTGTGGATGTCTCGCCCAAGGAACTTTGGTTGTTGGTTCTTGGTGGTGTTCTTCACAGGTAAATTATCCGTATGTCAGATGTTTCAGCAACTAATGTTAATGCATGATTTGTTGTTGCACATGGCATGGTAATGAAGACTGAATGATGGCACTCAGCTTCAGACAATCTGAATCAAGGGGTAAGATTTTGTAATTTGAACTAATAAGAATTTGATCTTCATCGGGTTAAGAAAGTTGTAACCCTGTGACTATTGTTGATTGGTTACAGATGAAGTCAAATCCAGTTGAAAATCCATTATAAATTTTGGGTGGAAGTGAAAAGATTCTCATTAGTTGAAAAATTTTCAAAATATTGAGATGTATAATTATGCCACACATTTATCATTTGTCACATCTCCCTCCACTCAATGTAACATCATGGCGATATCAGTCTTGACTTTATGTTAAAGTCACCTTTTTTTCATTATTTGCTGCATTTATGGGAATTGGCTTCATTATCCAGGTCTGCAATGTCTCTGAGTGGGCTCTGAGATTGCTTTGGAGTTGGCATTGTACAGTTTATAATTTCTTACTGGGTGGCTTCTGAGTTCTCTCATTCAGATCCATTTTGTTGTTATATACTAAATAGAATGCGAATGTAATCGCCATATAGGAGACAGATCATACTTTTTGGGAGTATGTGGGAGTAATTATGTGTACAACCATTTACCACCACTCATCCCATATCAGCACCTTTTTATATGAAGATTATATTTATGGAAATTGAATTAAGTCCATCTTTGTCAAAACTTATAAATGGTGATGTGGTGATCTGAGATTCGATATAATCATTCAAAAAATATTGAAACCCTGGTTGTCTGAATGACATTTGTACTACATCACAGTATATTGTAAATCATCGTAATATATCGCCTAGGACTTTAAGAATCATGATGCCATTTTACTATGAAAGTGTTGATCATCTGTGTTAACACTTATTACATCATAAGTATGTACATACATAAGTTAATATTTGATGGCTATTGGAATCATGGAAATTTTCAGTTGAAGTTCAGTGCATGGTCTATGGCCCTTGTTATCCCCAATTTCATCATTTTCAAAACCAACATATGGACTCTTAACCAATATATCTGCTTTTTTAATTGTGTATTTGACCAAAAGGCCACACAATTTTGTTGTTGTATTTGGGAAGCAAAGTATTGAGCAGCAGAACAATGTACTCCTAACCTTGAATGCCTTATCAAAAAATATGCTTTTTTTATGCTGCAGAAGTTGCAAAAGTTTCTCCGAACTGCTTTGTTGCTCTGTCATATAGTGGTTTTGTGCCACAAATGTAAGGCCATACATTTTAGCTGAGTCCTGGGTTATGACTGCTCAGTTAAATTGTCTGGCCCTTTACGAGCATTAATCAGGGAGTTATTTGATTTTAAGCATGGATTAAATTAACAAATGGCAGTATTCAACTATGCTATGAGATGGGAGTTGATGCTTATGTGATCAAATGTTAAGAGAAAAGTGAGGTGGTTGTCTCCTGATCACATCATCAGATTCACAATCATACCTTTGGAGTGACCTTTATTGGAGTCAAAATTTAATACTTTGTCATGCCATTTTGTGATTGATTCTGATATGGATTCGGTCTTCTTTTTGTTTACATTTATAAAAATTAAGAGCCATGATTTTACTCTTCTTTTGTGCCAAAAATAATGGGAATTGAAACCATTGGCGCCTCAAGCACTCTGATTGGGCTGCAGAATCTGTAGAATGTAAATAAAAGCTGTAGAATCACCCAAAAGTGAAATTAGGTATTACTTTTCGCAGATATGTACCATTGATAAAGTTAAGGCAATATTATATTTTCCATGGTTGCATCTCTAAAGGAACGGGTTCATAATTTCATGGGTTAATAATTCAGGGGCGAATGCAGGATTCCGATTTGAGAGTCTGTGTTTGAGATTGGAAAAAAGAGAGAAGTTTGGATTCAGGATTCAGACTCAATAAATTTTGGATTCCATCTGTCACTACTTATGAACTTAACTGTAGTAATATCGTGAAGAATAATACATTCTCACTAAATAACAACATAACTGTAATCAACTGATCTGATAATTGAAAGGATTTTTATTGATATTTAACCTTCTTAAGCTAGTTTTCCAGCTTTTTGATATTGCCTAACTCTTTTGTATCTTGAAAAAAAGTTTGTGAAATTTCACAAATAATTACCCCAAAGGTGATGTTACTGCTGTGGATTTCAGTTGATTTAGTTATTGGAATATGTGGCTCCATCCATAGCTTTGTATTTATTTAAGTTTTTAAACAGGAGTTGAACTGGACATTCTGGCACAACATTTCAGTTTCATTTTTAGAAAATTCAGTTCGTTAATGCATGCATGCTGGTGACCTTTCTTTAAAAATTTATTTTACCTCTACCAGGTGGAAACACAGTCATCGACAGGAACAATTGTCTCACCTTCGGCATCACTGGTGGGTGTGGAAAGAAAGCAGACACTGTACTCCTTTAGGTCATAGTGGTTTATTAATCGACTGTGAGAATTGGCACATCCCTGCCAATTGTGGGAGTGATCCAGGCAGCATTTGGAACAATTTGTTATTCACGTCTTCCATGGGAACCATTTATTCCCATCTAGATCATAAACTCATTTCAATGCCTGAGACTCTTGAGCATCGTATGATGCGCAGCTGGAAGAAATCTTTGGCAGCAGAAGTGACAGGAGCTCCTGGTATAGAATCGTCACCGAAGAAAAAGGTGGAAGAGGTGAAGGTGAAGGAAGAAATGGAGGTGGACTCGGAGGAGGAGGATGATGGGGAGGAGGGTGAGGAAGAGGACGACGATGATGAGGCTGCTGCAGAGAGGCGGAGGAAAAAGAAGAAGAGACGGAGAAGTGGCAAAAGTCCCATGTCGCCCACAGCATCTGGTTCTAAGAGTCCTGGAACAAAATTAGCTGGCCACAAGTCTCCACCTGGCTCCCCTCTTAAGGTAAAGCAGATATTAACGCTTTTACTGCCTTAAGGCTGATCTATCTGCCAAGGATAAATGTGCTGAAACTGCCGCTAGCTATTACATATACATATATTAGCTGTCATTTTCATGCATTCCAATATTCATTGAAGTCTTAGAGATAAATACTTTTGGTTGGTGATGCACACAAAAGTTAGTATTCTTTAAGAAGCACAGGTGCAAGCAAGTAAAAGGAAAGAGAACTCCGAAAAATATTTCAATGCATTTAAAAGGCTTATTGGTTGAAGCATTCAGAAAATATGTAAGTATCCCTTCCTTTTATTTTTGTCAGCCTGTGTGTTTTGAATTATAACTATTTTTTATTATAATAAATTAATTAATAATTATATTCATTTGTTAATTTTAGCCCTAAAACAATTTTAAGGAATTAATTTTCACAATTTATACACAGTATGTATTTGTAAAATTAATCTAGGAAGTATAATAGCAGTAATATTAATCAAGTAAAATTATTTTTGCTCTTGCTTGTTAAAAGACCATTATTTGAATGCATGGCTGCAAAAACTAATGATCATTTAGCATGTATACAATAGAGTTTTTGGTAAAAAAAGGTTGGCATAACACATAAAATAGGTGGCTGATAGCTTTCTACCATTGCCATGTGATAAAACTGGTATAATTTGGGGGAGAATACTCTTTTATTTTTCATAAGCATATTATTCGAACGAAGGTCTCATGCTAGAGCATTGCCAGTGCAAACAGATATATTCCCATAAAGTGTGGACATGTTTTATGAGATGTAATAGTTTCAAAAGGGGAATTCTCATTAAATAGAGGATGCTGTTTGACAACATTTTGTTTTTCATCAGGTGCATATTTGTGGCTTTCCCTGCTGTAAGGGTTGCATCTGATGAAGAAAATTCATTTTTACTGTCTTAATAGAGACAATAGTTGGAAAATTAGTCTTCTTCCTTTTTTCAGTTAAAAAGTCCACAATGTCAACTATCTTCTATGTTGAATGTTCATTTTTATGGAAAAATTAATCTTTTCTCGGGGGTTTAATTTATTTTTTTGAATGCACAGTTTATCAGGAAAATTAATGATGACATTTATTTTAGTGACTGCTGCATTTTTCCTTAGTTCATGAAGCTTGGATTGGGATTTATCTGGGAATTTCATTAGGTTTTAGCGTTTAATAGTGTTTTGTAATTTTTTTGCAGCCATTTCAGAACCCTGGCAAGGAGTGTGCTGGATTTATGAAATTATGTTTAAAGCCGTTGATTCCTTATTTATCTGATCAAAAATTGACTGATAATAATTATAGCATTCATTTTTTTGGAACCCTATCCATTTCTATTCATATATTTAACCTGAAATTGCATCATCCAAGAAAATTGAATTAGTTTCTGTTGAATTTGCTCATTTTATTTGCATAGACAAAATATAAATGTATTTTATCGCTGAGCAGCTCTTCACTGTTTGCTAATGGTATTTTGCTTTGAAATATTTACAGCAGAGGCCAGGAGCTGGAATTCGCCCACCTGGTGAAGCCAAATCTCCTTTACATCATGCACAGTCTCCATCTCATGCATCACCACGATCACCTCCTCCAAGCACTGGTGATGATGACAGGAGTGGTGGTATTCGGAGGGGAAGGGGCAGGGGTCGCTCAGCTGCCTCGGGAGGCAATGGCTTAAGGAATTGGGGGACGGAGAAATATACTCTTCTACCAGAATTCCGTCATATCCCTCATGCAGATAGGACGCTACACTCAATACCTACAGAAATTCCTACATTTCTCCTGAATGTCTTCATTCCAAAGGTGAAAGTGACCTTGCCATCAGCTCGACAACTTATGAAATTAGACCTAGTCTTATTATGATGTACGAATTTCAAATGTGCATGTAAAAAATTTATGCACTACGTATTAAAAATTAATAATTGTAAATGTTTACCGGAATAGTGTGCCATTTACAAGTATAATCCCTTAAAATAAAATAGATTTTAAAAACTTTAAAATTTCCTGGTAAAAATGTTCACTATTTTCAGAACAGTAGAACCTTGCTTGATGAAAAGGAGGGGGTACTGTTTCATATGACCTATTTTTTCCACTAATTGATGGTTG
This sequence comes from Ceriagrion tenellum, assembly GCA_963169105.1. Lineage (NCBI taxonomy): Eukaryota > Metazoa > Arthropoda > Insecta > Odonata > Coenagrionidae > Ceriagrion > Ceriagrion tenellum. The sequence continues at coordinate 54,689,080 of OY720636.1, read as the reverse complement.
ATATGAAAAGGTTTATTTGGTGAAGATATATAATGTGTATCACAAGTGATACATTTCATGAAATAATCAAAAATTTCTTCTGGGCTTTATTTTGCAATATATTGTGTTTGAGTTAACCTGGCAATGTGGGTAGCATTATTTCTCCATCTCTTGCAGTGTTTGTTGCATGTTTACGTTTACATGGGTTTCCATTTAGCTGGGCTCTACTATATTAAAGTTTATAATGATGTAGTTCTCAAACAACTGTTGACTGAAATCATCCTGTCACCATTCCAGAACAGTGCTCTGCTCTGAATATGCTTAAGGGTCTCACATTAGTTGTTCTTGATTTATGTTTCACTTCTATTTTTATATTTTTATTCATCTTCATTGTTGGATCAATGCATTGAACAAAGTCAAGCTAGGTGGCAATGTTTTTGCTAGCCCCTGGTAGACATGGGTGTAGCTACAAGGAGGCTGAGGGGGCAGCTGACCCCTCTACCCCCTGAATGAGATATTCATTCTAAATCTGCCATTTAAAGCCAGACAGGATGACCTGTCCCCACCATCCTGATAAAATCTGCCTCTGCAGATGAGTTTCCTACCCCCACCCTCCCCAGAACATAAATCCTGGCTATTCCTATGTTGGTAGGTATGTTTTTAGTTTCAGATTTTTAATTTTGGCTGCTAGCAATTGCCTCAAAATGTAGCAGGTTGCTACAGTTCATTCATGATAACTTGACTGACACTCCGTAGTCTACTGCGCAGGTGGGCCTAGTGCAACTCAGAAAATATGGGAAGCAGCGCTTACTGAGAGGGGAGCCATGTGTGAACAGTTTTCCCGTCGTGGAAAGGGGAGGACGTTCCCATTCAAATCTGAAGTCGAGTGGGCTGACTTGTTTATGCCTGCATTTTGTCCAGAAAACGCGACTATGTTGGTGTAATTTTGATTCAGCCAAGGCAAGAACAGAGTAGAGGTAAACCACGTGTGGCATGAAAACCCTACCCCTTGATGGGCCAAAATGTAAGAACTTAGACCAGTCCGAACCAAAATTGCTTACTGCGCATGATGTATGGTGGGCAGATACCCCTCCATTGATCTCCCTCTCCTCCACTTATTTCCCCTCTCGAGAGTTGTCTTCAGTCAGGTTAACTGGGATGAACTGTACCAATGCTCACTTTTTGATTTTCTTAGGGGTTAATGTATTATTTTTGACCCTTATTGTGCAGGATAACTACTTTCACCTCCGAAGTCTTTTAAAGCATGTGATTATTGCCATACAGAGAAATCTGTTGGTACCCATTATGGTTACTTAAGTATAATTTTTAGGGGCGACTTACTTTGTTGATCCAATGTTGTTGATGGCCGTTGAAAAATGATTTTATCATGTTTTAGAAGGAAAACATTTCTTTTTCAGGTAAAAATAACACAACCTGATTACTATGTGAGCCACCGTCGTTCAGCATGGGTAGTGGCGAGTCGTCAGCATCTCTCATTAGCTGCCTGTCCATCCTCTGTACCTCCAAATCCATTACCACTCTATGGGTACATGGGTGGCCCGGGTGGCGTGGGATCCACTGGTCGGCGCCATGCTTTTTCAGAACAGGAGGAAATTGAATTTGAAGAAGTCAGATACATTCTTTGGGGTGTTCCCCCCAAGCTGGCTAAGGATGACCAGAATCCACATCAATATTTGGGAGATCATGGAGCTGTATGGAAGACTCACCCCAAGCATGGCTGGTCAGGGATCATTGTTCCTGGTATGTTTAACCTTTCTCTTTTTGATGTTTTTTAAATCTGCTCTGAAGAGTGGAACTAACTGGGGAGGGAGCCTTTGCTCAGGCTCCTTTTCGCATCACCACCTATTCTTTCGTTGGCCCTGTCAAATAAGTGACCAATGAACTTATACTTGTGTTTCATTTCCCGTACATCAAAATTAATCACCACCACCCAAGTGTGTTCTGTCGACACTACGTCCTGTTGTTTGTCAGAAACTACCCCGTTTTTCAACTTCACCACATTTTGCCTGTGTACTCTCACTATCACCAGGGCACAAACCACATCGCAAGGCGTCCTCTTCTTGAATTCCATCGTATGGCCGCAAAGGTCCTTGGGGGGGAGGGATGGGGGGGTCGGGTGGTGGGGGGTTGATGCCTGGGGGTGGGGCCTGCCCTTTCCTTGACCAATGGGGGTAGGGGGAATGTTGAGGGGGAGTGCGGGGACTGGACGGGTGGCTCTTTCTGCTGTCTCCCTCCCCTCTGCATCTATGTCATCTGTGTCCCGTGACAGTGCCGAGAGCTGTTGGTAGTGGCTGGTGGTGGGGGGGGGGGGCCCTCAACCAGAGGGAGTATGGTGGTTGCTGAGGGAGGGGTGATGGGCCTGGCGGTGCCAGGCTGTTTGCTCCTCTCGATAAGAGTGTGGGTGTCTCCCCTCCCAGCTCTTCTTGCCCACTGTCCAAGTCGGACTAGGCATTGGGAAGATGCGAACTCGTCAGCGGATGTCGGTGTCTCTGCGGCGTCTTGGAGGGTGTTGGCGGGGTTTGTATCCTTGGTCTGCCTCTCTTCCTTTCAAACGCGATACCTGCTGTTGCGGGAGTGGGAAATCCACGATGACTTGGGTGGGGTTTTACCTGATTTTGGTGGACAACAAACGTACGATGAGGGAGTTGCAACTTTAGATTCACGGGTGAGGGGATTTCTAGCACAAGATATGGTCCTTTCTATGGTTTATGAAACCTTCTACCTACACCTGACTTCACACAGGAGTCACTCAGATAGACTAAATCTCCCGCAGTGTATTGTCTATCCATCTTTTTTCGACCTGTCCCCTCAAACTGCTGTTTCAGTGCTCTCTCATTGTTTTTCTCACTCTTCCGCCACACCACTCACTATATTGTTACAATTGGTTAAAAACTGCCAGTTTGTGAAGAACTGCTGCAAGTAAATAGTGACTGTAACACCCCCGATGGGAAGACTTGGTTAGGAAATTCTTGAGACTCATCTCTGATATTTTTCATACCAATGTATTATGAACATGTTATTTATTGTAAGTCAAGTCTATATGCGTTAAACACAATCTTAATTATTAATTAAGGCACTTCCAACTCATTTGTTGAATATTTTCACTGATGGAATATTTGTGGGGATATCATTTTTAATGGCTTGGACGACAATTTCTCATGCCCAACAAAGAACCCCGAAATGTGTGTGGGCTGCCGTGTTGGTTATTAAATTTTCTTTATTTCTAATTCATAAACGTAGCAATAACAATGGTTTAAATGCCTTTAACCCCTTGCTATTGCTATTGGCTTGCCTATTAAAGCTTTAACCCTTTCACTGCGGTCAAACTGCAGAGACCTTCCAGCCCCTGTGCGGTGAAAAAGTGAACAGTACCTATCCTACGTCGGCACAAAGTATGCCTCTCGTTAGACCTGCAACTCAATAGTCACTCAAGATCCCGGGATGAGATTAGTACAATGTATAACAATGAACTTGGTGAATGGCATTCGCAGAAAAAGAGAAAGTTCAGTAGCGTGGGTAGGAACAACCACTTGCCAACGGAACGTATGAGCTACGTTCACAGCAGTCAACCAGGCGAACGTAGCTACTACGTTCACAGCAGTGAAAGGGTTAATATTTATTTGCAGATGATTAAAAATTACTGGAAAATTATGGTAATTTTATAATATTACCGGAATTTACCACAGTAATTTACCTCAAATCAAAATTATGGTAATTTACTCATCTCTTGGCTGAAGTAAGTTTAAAAATGAAGGTCTCAGAAGTTTCAGAGTGAGTTGGAGGGTTTTATTTCAACGTAGCACCCTATTTCTAGAACTTGAAGAAGTAATGCAATGAGAGAGGTACAGTGCCAAATGGATGTGTAGGTTCAAACATTTCTTCTTCCAAATTACCATGAGTGACTACAGCAAAAACTTGAATATGATGCTAATACTATTCATCAATATGCATTTCACCTTTTTTCTTTTTCCTGTTCCAATGCCTTTTTCCTGGGCACTCCCTTATTCCCATATGTGTCCTCATGCTGTGCCACATATCCTTGCTGTGGACTGCAGGATGGTTTGTAGACGAAATTCTAATCCTTCCCACAAGTATCCTGCTGCTTGGTAGTTGCTTTAGAACTCTTTAAAGAATGATTAAGCCAATTCTAAAGTTAGATTAATTGGGTAATTTGTGGTATTTCTGTTGCACCTACAACATTTTATGATGGCCTTAGTATTTGAGAAGATATTATTGTATGAGACTCTCGTGCCGTAGGACATGGCCTTTGGCCAGTTATGCGATTAAGCTGTTGTTACTTGAGACAATTTTCCAATGGGGTTTAAGTACTTCCTCCTGCCTTCACTCTATACTGCAGCAATTATGGAATAGCTATGCTTGAGCTGCAGGCCCTGAACACGCATAAGGAATCTTACGTATTTTATGTGAACCATTCATTAATTAACTGTGAATCTCACAGTCAATTTCCTAACTTTTTCAAGGATAGTGCTGTTGATAGTTCTAATGATAGCTTAAAAATGAAAGTATAATGCAATCAAGTTCAGAGATAGTGGCAATGACAGGGATCCCTATCCCTTTTTGTATAATGTATGTCTTTTTTTCCATTGTAAACACTGTCCTTCAGCCATTCTTTTTCTCCCAGCCAGCATGCCTTTCAATCACATGGTATTTAGCAAATACCTTGCAAATGGGAATTTGTGAGTAGTGCCAAAGAAAATGACCCTGAGACAAGTAAAATGATAGCTAAGCTGTCACTTTGCATCCTTGCTTTAGCTTAAATGCAATGACCTGGCCCGGAGGAGGGGAGCCCTTGGGGTCTGGAGTTATGAATATATCTAAAAAAGGGAACTGAAAGAGTAAGCATTTTAAGACTGACAATGTCGGATTCATTTATCATTCAGTTTGAGCACCTTTAAAAAATTGTAAAAAAACTAAAAAAATGGGGTTTCGAACTTTCAGAAGTTTGCATAGCTAAAATCTTTTAACTGACACCACAGTCACAATATTACTCTTAATTACCTTAGCACACGAATTTTCCCTTAATTTAAGAAAACCCACCCTCCCCATTCCATTGTTCATACTCATCAAGGACCCTGATGAAACAAGTTGTCTACGTCAGTTTAAATTATGATCCCAGAAATGAAATTCGTGAAAAATAGTTCTCTGGTTCAGGGTTAAGTTTAATACACTGCAGCTGACAAAAATTTCACTGGCGTCCACCTAACCTTTCATTTAGAGTGTCTTGACGTCGTCACCAGGTTTCTCTTCACCATCCCTCCATCCACAAAATAAATCTTTCCATGCTATGAGCTGAGTGGTGATCATCAGGGAAAACTATGAAATCCTGGAAGCGTCAGGGATTTCTCTATTTCTGGGGTAGTCAGGAAAATTTTTGGAAATTCTTTTTGCAGTCAGGGAGAGAATAAAAATAAATTTTTACTACCTTTTACTACTTGGCTAGTAGTCTAAATTTATTTAAAGGGATGGCTAAGTGGGTTAACTTCATTTTTGTACAAGTAAACTCTCTGAAAAGTTAACTACTTCTTTAGGCTCCAGTGACTCCATCGCCTAATGGCAGTCATGGGCATCAGATATGTTATGCGTTTTACCTGTAAATGACGAAAAAAACACAGGCAATTATTGAGGAGTATGAATTGAAAGTGTATAATTTGGATGAGAATTCAATTTATGAAGGTTTCATGTACTTTTGTGTCGTTTTTATTTGGATGCATGCACTTGTAGCTTACAAGTTGTGATTTGTGTGAAGTGTGACTTTTACTTACATGTGTTGATTTTAGCTCTCAACCAGTTTTCCAGCATTTGGAATAAATAAAATTAGCTTGAAATAAAAGTTTCGACCGGTGACCGTTTTGCGATCCTTCCGTCTGATAAATTGTTAAATCCGTCTGGGAGAAGTCAGGGTATTGTAGAATTGGATATCAGTAGCCACCGTACTGACTTCGCTCAAACGACCTCGGTAATCGCTCGCCTCCCCGAAAAACCAACCAACCGTCCAATGGATGGTAAGGTGCGACCTCACGGTCGAGCGACCCTCCCCAAGAGCGGAGGATGGAGAGCAGCTGATGGAAGAGAGGAGACGGCCTTGGAGGCGGAGGCCAATGGGCCAAAGCCCGTCGTCGACTCCATCCCCGTGGTCTCCACTTCTGTCTCCGGCGTCTCACTCTCGTCCCGGTTAAAAACCGTCCTATTGCGGTCAACCGACCCGCGACGCTCATTTCGTGGGATCACCTGCCTGCACCAGTCGAGGGTGTCTTGGCCCCTTTCTCCGTACGCCACCGTCCCTTATAGATCTTTACCACGGTTTCCCATGGCATCCTAGGTTTTAATAGCCATTCTACTGCTGTAATGTATTGGGGTGTATTCAGCATGTTGCTAGGTGTCAGCTTGACCTGTCGTATATTACGAAATAAATACTTGGCGATATTCGGTTGTCGGTGTGCCGGTATCGGGGCACCAGAATCCGGTAATACATTCATGACTTTCTCGAAATAAAGCTATATATTTCCTCATTGATTATATGTGTATAAATTTGTGCTCCGTTCGGAAGTAGCCACAATATTTTAGCTTCCAAATAAGTATCTGTTACACCCGAAAGATTTTCAGTTTAAGAAAGTCTTCTAAGACACAGGAAGCTTTGAACCCAAATGGGGATGAGCGACTAGTTTTTTGTCTAAGAATTCGATTGGCAGAAAATAGTTCTGAAGACATTGTTAATTTTGATACCTGGTGTATTTTGATGAATTAATGAAAATGAAAAAAATGTTTTTGGAGATAGTTTCAGCCCTAAATACCACACACTAATACTTAATGAGGGATATAATATTTAATAGTTTATCGGAACAAAATATCGTTATTTATTGGCAAAATTGGTTATCTGCTCGCTCATAATTAATTAGTTTGTAGTTTAGGCTGGAACTTGACGGAACAGATTTATATTGAAATGAAAAACGGTAGTTTATCGATTCCATAAAGTCAAACTTATATTACAATACGACCCGGCTTCCGACGCACAACTTCATCTTCAGGTGACGAAGTATGGTCACGTGAGGATGACGTTGTATATCGTAACCCGGTTCGTGTTGTATTATTAAGATATATTCTAGTGGAATAAAAAGGTAATCGTTATTCATTCAAAGGGAAATTAATTCTCAAGTTTCCCGGGGAAAGTGACCATGAAGGATCATGAAACGTTGAGCTGACGCCGGGCAACCTGCAGAATACACCCGAATGTTCTTATGAGTCGCCAAAGCTTCGAGGAAGATATTTTGATACTACTACTTTATAATAATTGAAAGTTTTTGCTTGTTGCTGTTTGCATCACTTTTTTAATTTTTGTTTTACTGTTGTCTTTTTTCCCGTTTTCTAGGAAGACTTTATAATGATGTAAAAACATCAGAATCGGTCAAATTTAACATTTCTCTGTGGAAAACTACTTGAAGTTGTTCATTAGCCATGCATAATTTCCACCACATCAGTCCAAGGATAACACGATTGTTTCTTTTAGCTTCTTTTTTTTTGTTAGGACATCAATTTTGATCGGTGGGCGTGGGGGAGGTTGGGAGGCATATAGCACCCAGGTACGCCCCTGCTCATGGAGATCTCTGTGGGAATGCTGCATCTTCCGGTCTCACGCTGCATTTCGCTTGTCCTTGGCCTATTAGTCGAGGAAATATAATGCCATGCGAGGGTTCTCGTCTCTTGTCGTAACTCGAGGCTTCGCTCTCGTCCGCATTAAGGGATGCGGTGCAACCAGTGCATCGTGTGAGGTGTTAAAGGATGCACTAATTAGGGCGAGCTCGATTAGCGGCCCTGCAGGGGAAATGGTCCCTCCTGGGTGCATTCGAGGTGTGTAACAGGAAGGGAGTCGCTCGGACGGGGCTCGTCTTACTTGAGTTTCGGTCGAGACATGCTTTGAGGGAAAAGATGATATTGGCGTCGGTGCCCACGTCGGGCTCCCCCTGGAAACGAGCTAAAACAATAGACCCGTGAGAGATCGTCGCATAAGTCCGGTGCAACGGCGCAGACCCATTGAAAAAATTAAGGTCGGTGTTCCCGGTGTTCTCGCACTCGATCCCGGCGCCCCCTCCCGGTTGAGAAGTCAATCCCATCATCTTGCACATCCTTCGTCTCGCCTTTCATCTCGGCGCTGCATTTCTCCAAGCTGTGAATCTTTTAAATTCATATGGTCGTAAAACCGAGCGTTAAACAGTAATCTTATGACCGGAAGAAGCGAATGGCCCGATCACAGATATACGCCAGTTGCGTGAAGTTGGCTCTGGGGTGTTAAAAACGATAAAAGCTTTTCATTACGGCGAAGAAATAGCAGTCGTTCCTCGGTTTGCATTATTTCTTTTTCATTATAATTAGGATTTGATGGAGCACTTAATCGAACATTGTTAACAAGTTTTTCTTAATGATGATTTTGCTATATGTATGCGTTAATTACGTCGAGGGACTGTAGGTGCAAGTGGCGTTTTCTTTGTTTTTTCAGTAGTTACGTTTTTAAAAACTAGTGCAATCTGTTAACTGGGAGATATTGCTTTTATTGTTATAGTAGAACGTATTGTGAATGGTTTCTCCCAATCAAAATATGGTGATTTTAGTTCTTCAACTGCAATGGGGCGCATTTTAGAGATGTTTAAGGTGACTTACCTACAACCCTTTCTGCTAATTGTTGCTAATTTGAGGAGTAGGTTAGGAATAAAATAAATATTCACCCGCCTATTTCTAAAGGAAGCGTTCCGCAAATGGAATGAAATCAGATAATTTAAACGATAACTTAAGATGTAGACTTGGCCTTGTATTGTGTGGCTATTATTAACCCCTCCATGAGGGACACAGCTCTGTCACATTTCTGCTGTCCCTTCATGAACGCGACCTTGAGATCAGAGAAAATGCATCAACATCGGATTCTTACCGTACCTATTTTTTCGAAGTGAGTGTCGGATTTGGTTTCCAATGTAAAATATTTTTGAAACTATGTTGCTTTTCAAGTTAGTAATGAGTACATACTTGGCAGGTAATCGAGTCATTGCCGTTCTAAATTGCACCTCGCATCGTTGCTCCAGGAAATGCAATGGACCAGGAATGCTATCTTCAACAATGAGTTGTCAGAGGATGGTGTTGTCGCTGTTTTATTCATAATCTAAAGTGACTGCGTGTTTAAAAAATCTATCGCAACTTGGTTTGGAAATTTGTCTGTGATTTGAAAAATCTAAGTGCTGTAATCTGTTGAAGTTTGGTATTTCGGTTGTGAGAAGCATGCTTCATGATTCTTGGCCTTTTCTTTATGTTCATCACTGTCAGAAATTTGTTAGATAATTTCAAAATGTCAAATAGGTGTTTTTCGTATGCCTAACTGGACTCAAATCCTCACTTGGCCGTATCGAGGAGTTAGTGATTCACTTGGATTGTTCTAGTGCTCTAATCATAATGGCAATTTGATGGTAATTAATTGTTGATTTGGAGAATCATCAGTGAGTGTTTGAACGAGGAAGTTTTTGTTAATTGGTGAATAGAGAGCCCTAGCAATCCTGAAATAGAATTACTAGCCGTTCCGTGTCTGGTCCATTGGCGCCTGTCTCCTCAGGGCTGTGTCCACGACTCCATGACAGTGGCTGGGGACACCGCGATCTCGACGCGCGAAAATTGCCCCTTTAATTTTAACTTGATTCCTCGAGTAAGGTGGTGCTGTTATTATTATGTCACAGTACTTAACCTGAAGGTCAGTTTGTTGAGACTGGATTGCGTTCTTAGTGTACCTAGTTCAGCGGCGTGGAATGCGATATTCCGAAACAGGCGAATCGGGGACTGAGGGTGGAACTTTCTTTCTGTTCGCGGCCCGTGCTCTCCCCGAAAGACCTGCTGCCCAATAAAATTACGAACCTTTTGTCAGTTGGAAGTTTTGTTAGTGCATTTTCCGAAATTCCTGTCATCACCAACAGGACACTATCCCGCTGATCTGCTGTGTGGCCTTGATCTCTTTTCATACCACCAGAGCATACCGTTTCGGAGTAAAAGTTTCCATTACTAACGGCATAGGTCGTTTCAGTCAAACTTATGAGGTTGGAATGGAGGCTGTTGGCTGGATTTGTTTGCATTCTGAAACGGCCTGGTAAAGATTGACTATGTATGAGGAGACCTCAGCATAGACCTGCACGTTCTGTCAATTTTCTCCCGGGAAAAGCGTTAAATCTTAGCTTTTAGCCGTCGCAAGGTCGTGTTGCGACATCAGCTCTTGTATGTTTCATTGTGAAATGATGTGCTCCGGAAGAATGCAGTCACGTTCCATCTGAGTAGATGAAGTAATTAGTCTTGATTTTTTATGGATCCGAATAGAGCAAGGGGAGGAGTATTTTGATTTATATAAGTTCTGGGGTTTATTTGAGATGAGATTAATGGTATTCTACCCATTAATGGAATTTAAGAAATGTTTTACGTATACTATTCAGACTGGATGCCTGAAATATTTTTCGAATTTGAATCTAATTGGGATTTTTGATGTAGAATCGCAGAAAGTACGTACATAGGTACCCCGAAACAATGCCATTAGAATTCATACTTAGGAGATGGAACGGGTAACCAACGGCTGGATGCCTCGAGTGTGCTGACTCGTGCCTAGAAATGGACCATTATGAAAAATCTGGCGGTAATTTTCGAAAATTACCGTGTTATTTTACGTAATTTACCGCAGCTCCTGAAAATTGCCGTAATTTTTGGTAGTATTCACTTTCGTCTCAGATATTTTTCCTACCGATATATTTCACACATATCTATTATTAGTCAAGTCTGTATAAAATTAATACAATCTTAATTATTAATAAAGGCACGTCCAGCTAATCTGTGGAATATTTTTACAAATGGAATATATATTGGGGGATATCATTTTAAATGGTTTGAATGAAAATTTCTCATACTAAAAAAGAGCGCCGAATTGCGTGTGGGCTGCCGTGTTTGTTTTTAAATTTTCTTTATTTCTAATGAATTGACGTAGCAATAATAATGGTTTAAATGCCTTGAACCCCTTGCTATTGGCTTTCCAATTAAATCCTCTAATAGCCATTAATTGCAGAAAATTCAAAATTAATAATAATAATTTACAAGACGTACCGTAATATATCACAGTAATTTACCTCAAATGAAAATTGTGGTAATTTACTCATCTCTGGTCGCGCCCCAAATTAGTCGTCTTTATTGTTCCGTAATTCAACATTCGAATCGCTGTGATTCCAAACGTTTAATTCATTCAAACTCTGTCTTCAATCTAATCCGATTTATTGGACAAACGTATTGTGTTTATATCCATTAGTTTATTAGCGTGCTTCAGTGCGATTGCATGGAGGGGCCTGCGTCTTGCTGCATCGCCGAGTGGGTATTGTGACGCAGCAGTTGTGCATCCGTGATGGCGCTTGATCAAATCCATGCTTTGACCTAATCCTATTCCTACCAAGCATGAATTGATGCGTGAGCTCGGGGTATACACGCGAGAGAATTGGGAATATGTGGAGACTTGAGAAGTAGATTTCATTACCGAAGATATGGGTTCGAATCCCGGCCATGGCGGGTATTTCATAATGGAAAACCAGTCACCATTTCCTCTCAGGTGCTACGTGGAGTGTATTTCAAATTGAGTAATCTATTCCTCGGAAGAGACTTCAAACACCCAATCAAGCGCCTCGTTAAGAGTAGGCTAATGTCACGTTAGTTTTCTCTCTTCTCGTCCTCCACACCCTACAAGTTAGTCACCTATTAGTCCGTGTTGGCGTTAATTACCTGAGCAGTCGTTCGCCTCCTGAAACCACCAGCGTCCTGCTGTTTCCATTATTACGTTGACATCCACCGCACTCCACGTTACGATCGTGTTTGATTGAATGGGGTTGGACAAATTTGGAGGGTTGACCGCGGCTGTTGCTGGAATATTTTTACGTCGTCGTGGGTCGACGAGGTAGGATGCGGAGCAGCAAAGCGGATCTTGGTGTTCCTCGAGTGAATATTTTGTCGCAGTACTGGGATTGATCACTCAAATTTAAAACTCGGATCTGAACGCTTTCAAACTAGAGATAGGCAAACCCGTTCATTTTTGGGAACTCGTTCACTCTGGATCGTTCCATTTTTGGACCCTTTCCTTTTCACTCGTTCACTGTTCCTTTTTTATTGGTGTTCATATAATTTTATTTGTTACATGTTCTAGGTGTTTAAAGGACGTAAAAAACCTAGAATTATTTGGTATACAGAAACGACGGCGTTTATGAATGTTAGATGAAATAAAAGATGGAAGGTGATATTACCAACTTTTTACTCGTTTTCGTAAATATGTGTATTTTACGGAAAGAAAAAAGGTACCGCTACTTACACCTCTAGCATCTGCAGATGAATTTTTGGGGTGTTATAAAAAACATCTTATCTCGTAAAAATAGGAGCGAAAGTAAGGACGAGTCGCAAGCAGCGACGGACCGAAAGGAACGACGACTGATCGAGAGGACCGACGGACCGAGAGGAACGGTCGTTCCATAGAAGTCGGTCGACTGATCGAAACGAACAAAGGGCCGGAAGGACCGACGGACCGAAAGCAACGAAGGACCGAGAGGAGCCGTCGCGTCGTTCCGTAGAAGTCGGTCTTCCCGTTCCATCTATGGACCCGTTCCATTGCGAACGACCCACCTCCATTTCAAACAAACGGTGCAAAAAATACACATCCTCCTAATTTCAAAGTACTTAGCAGTTTACATGCATGGGGGTTTACGTATACCACCGCATTAGTCTGCACAGAGCCGTTATCTCACCCATTCCCCGAAACGTATTTCCATTAGCTGGTGCCTTTATGGTGCTGTTTGGTCAATTCCAAGCTCTGACCGCACCGACTACCAAAAAGCACCACTTCGTGCTTGCGCCCTCGCCGTTAAACCCGTGGGAAGGATACAATGGGATCGGAGGAAGTCCCGAAGAAAAAATCATGATGCGGGACCCATGCGTCTGACCAAAGGACCTCCTAGGAAGGGAAGAAGAAACTCAAGGAGCCTTGTTTCTCCTGCCCTCTTCTTCGCCATGCCTCGCTCTCCTCCCGTAAGTATCGCTCTACCCCTCTTACTTCCTCCCGGGCGAGGCTTACTACACCCGACGCATCATGCCCCATCCTTGTCATGCAAGCAAAAAGACTGCCCCGGCGGCGGAATACCGTTACAGCCATCGACAGTGCCGGTGTCACAAATCCTCACATCTTTCCCACACAACACGCACATGAACTTCCCTTCCCACATAACCAGCAGTAGTTTTCCACCCCACTCTTCCCTTCCCCTCAACCTCACCCCACTCTCACGCACTTGGCCCCTGGTACGTCCCCTCTTGATATCACCCTCCCCACCCCTCAGCCCACGGTCCCTGTGCTTTGCAGAGGGTAATGAGGCAGTGTCCGGAAACTCAAGTTGCACCGTTTTTATAGACTTGCGTCGCGACCGTCCGAGGCGTCTGGAGGTCTCCGCACGCATCTCCTTACTCTCTGAGACCGTGGGGGCCACCTACGTGAGGATTTTCGGGAAGGGTCATTAGGTCCATGATCTGGTTCGAATGTTGCATTCGTGATTTGTGATAGCTCTTGGCAAAGGACTGCGTTTCATCGTAAACTTTACACCTTCAGATGTCACTTCGTGGAGATAATTTATATTCGAATCCATGTTGCAAACAATCCTTGTACTTTTCCACAATTATTTATTAACAGTTAAACGTACTCCGCGTTTCGCAGCATGCTGCATCTTCAGATACAATTGTTTATATTTTATTTATTGATTTTTTACGGTAGTAACCACCGCTAAGAAGCGGGGGAGGAGGTTTGGAGAACAAACTAATTTTTAGGTGGAAAGGCAGGGGAATATAGGTTAGGGGCTTGTGAGGAGGGAAATTTTTTCGGAAAAGAGTGGGGAGGAGTGCCGGAAAAGTAAAAAGAAAAAAGGTTACCTTTGCAACGAGTTACTTTTTCCGCACTCCTTCCCACTCCTTTCAGAAAAAATTTCCCTTCTCACAAGCCCCTAACCTATGTTCCACCTTTTTCCTTTCCACCAAAAAATTAGTTTGTTCTCCAAACTCCCCCCCCCCCCGCTTCTTAGCGGTGGTTACTATCGTAAAAAATCAATAAATAAAATATTAACAATTGTATCTGAAGATGCAGCATGCTGCGAAACGCGGGGTACGTTTAACTGTTAATAAATAATTGTGGAAAAGTGTAAGGATTGTTTTCAATATGGATTTGTGTGCGTTTCTGTATTCACCTTGGTCACCGTAGTGGAATGGAGTTGTTTGTACTTGAGTGCGTCAACTTCCCAGTCAAGTTAAACTCTAATTATGTTAATTTTCCAAAATGGTTGTGTAACGTATCATTTATACGGATAGATAGATACAAATTTCATTACAGAACCCAGTTTTAGGAATAAATTTCACCCATTTTGCGCCGTACTAGACTCACATAGGTTGCCGTAGGTGTTGAATTATTTGCTATTCATTCTTAAGAATCTCTTTTTAATTGTTCTGTGTAATATTAGGAATGCTACGTATTTTGTCGTGGTTTCATTTGAACCAGTTCCTTTTCTAAGGATGTTTACACTACTTGATCGCCTGGTTAGTGTTCTGTATTCAGATTTTTGTTAGAAAAGAGGAAGAATTGAGAAATACTCAGAAAGTATTCGCGACATTCCTCGGCAAGTGTTTCTCTCTCTCTCATTCTCTTTCGGATGTGTTTACAAGAAGCAGCGGAAATGATGATTTGCTGATTTCCTAGCGAGGAATTCACAGTAATTTTAAACGAGTGTTACTTTTTTTGTTTGTGAAGCCTCTACGATACGTATATTGAAACGTTCCATGATTGCATTGAAATTGAGTCCAAAAATTTCTCGTACACATTTACACTTTGCAAGAACTTTTCTTAGGGTTCCCAGAAGGGCGAGTTGAAAATTCAGGGTTTTCTTTTTACATTTTTTTTTACGTTTGATACTTAACGTATTCCAATATAAAAATAAAATTAGTTGTAAAACTTGTTACTCTAAGTACATAGTACAATGTATTGAGTGTCGGAACTTATTTTATAAGCCAAAATTCGGGATAATCTCGTTTTTTTCAGGGGATATGGCAGTGTAGTATGGAGCAATGGATTTGTGAGGAATATAATGGAAGATAAAGAGCATGGTAACGTCCTTGTTACTCTTCCGTTTCATTTTACTTTCCGTTTTAGTTGGCCTATGTAATGGCCCTTCGGTCTTACTTGTGGGGATTCAATAAATTAAACTGTGGGAAACGTAATAGAAGGGGTATACAAATGAAAGAGCAGTAACAAGGACGTTACCATGCACTAATATATTCGTCACTATTATCTGTGCGTGTTTAAAATGGTCTAATGGATTCCGGTGCCTAGATAACGGATGAATTTAGTGTCCCTCCGGCAATGTAATGCGACTATAGCATTGTTTAAATATTTTAAATTTTCGAGCGTGCCTGAATATAGAATAAGGACCTGGTATGTGGGCAGCCAATTGACATCTAATTACTACACGTCCTTCGTCGATGATCACATTGCACTCTCACGTCCTTTGGTTGCTGGTATAACCTCCGGCAATTAGATTGTGGCGTTTATCTGGTCTGCGTGTGCGAGGTGATATGATTAGCTGCCCGTAAAAACTAAGTAAGAGTTATCAACGAGCTAATTAGCTGGAAACAAGCTAATCTTAAGATTTGTAGGCACTTGTACGCCTGGTCGTTAGTATTGCGTCGAATCTGACGAGTGCAGCGTTTCTCAGATTGGAGGAAGTGGCCAATTATCGCATCTCCGCTGCCGTTTCTGTGTATCCGTTTTATCTCGTTTGAATAAGTCACATTTCCTTCTTAATACGATTTGTAGCTCGGCTAAAAAATTAGGCCGATAAGGCGACCTTCCTCGTCTCTATTTATGTTGTTGGCGGACCAGATTAGGTTCATTTATCGTCCTTTCAGAAACATTTTGAACGCATTTTAATGCCTCCAGCAGGGCCCACGGTTACCGGGGTTCATTCTCCTTTTATCCTTTTCTCTCAACTAACTTATGTTATCAGTACATCCATTTGGTTCAAATTTTGGTGTGTACGTCGTTGGTAATTGCCCTATATCTTTCCTTAATTTTTTAATGTAGTTAACCTATCCTTAAAATCAATTACCTCTCATGAGAAAATAGATCTATACCTGAATAGTACCCTGATAGCCACCTCAAGAGTATGTGCCAGGGGGTGAGTTTTTTTCATCAATATACACTACATAGTATACAGGAGTAAACTCAAAATCTCCTGATACTGAAACATATCTTGGAATTACGTTCACTTCTGATTTATCGAGGGGGACACACATACAAAACAATGCGGCACTGCATTAAAGAAACCAGGTTTTGTTAAGCTTATAATAGGAAGGTCCTTGGATGAAAAAGTAAAAGAGATACTACATCGCTCTGGTTAGGCCACACCTCGAAATCGCTGCGAGCATTTGGGACCCAGATCATAAAGATTTAACCAAAAATATTAATTAAATACTAGTAAGAGCAGCACGCTTCGTTAAAAGCTGCTACGAGCGAACATATAGTTTCTCACAACGTTTAAAAGGATTAAGGTGGAAACCCTTAGAATCTCAGAGGCTACACGCTAGGCTTAGGTTGCTTGAGAAATTCAGAACTGGTGTGTTTCAGAGCGACTCACAGAACATTATCATGACGTGTCACTACATCTCTAGGTCTGACAGAAGTGATGAAATACGGGAGATACATTGCCGAACAGATAGAGAAAAGATCTCGTTCTTTCCGCACACAATAAGTGACCACAATAAAAACTGAGCTCCTCTCAATACACTCCCATAATATACGTCACCATTTCACCTCCCAAAACCTTATCCCTGACATCTTTACACGGCTGGTGTCCTAACACGCCCATGCGGCGGCTCGCAGGGTAGTACGTAGATGTATTCTACAAAATTCCAAGATGCCACGGATATTAATGCGTCCGCAAAAACCTACAAATATTGCTGCGTTGAAATTTCACCAAAGTGCAATTATTTATGTAGTCGTGATATTTCAGAGACTACGATTGTTGCAAGGTCATGGCTATAATGAGCAAATTCAACCTCTAGCTCATGTCTTCGAGGGTTTGGGCACAAATATTTCACGCACGTAACGAGCGTGCTTCTCGGATGAATCGAGCAGACTAGAGCCCTCTCTGTCTCAAACGCGATGACGGCCCCCTTCATTGTCTCGCCGTTAATCTAGATACGCTTCCTCATTTCGAAGTCCACAATTGGTTACTAATTTTAATTAACAAGTGACGAACTTCGGTTTATTCATCTATTTGTTCAATTGCATCCACGTTTTGGTCGTGAAAGTGGTCGAAAATTCTCTCTTCGGCAAGTTTGAGTGCCTCCGAGACGCTTTCTGCAATCATTACGCTCAAATTTTGCATGGGGTGTTCGTTGTGTACATCGCAAATAAATCAGTGAAGATTTGCCCTTGAATGAGTAACTTGTTCGCGCTTAAAAAGTGGTGTATGTCTGTTCGCGATATAGTGCAAAGCATTCGAGTCATTTATTAAGAAGACCTGGTGAAAAAAAGTGTACAAAAAATTGAATTCATCTTCTACGGTGACAATTTTGCAAAAAAACGAATTAGCAATTTTATCTTTCCGAGAAAACAGCCAAACAACAAACTAGTCGTGGAAAATGGGGAAGTAAATGAAAGTGATGATAAACCAATTATGGAGTGTTTTTATACGTTGAGATTTACCAGTTTCCCCATTGACAGCCCCATTTTAAAGGTACAGACGGGAAAATTTGCAGGACAGGACACAAGAAAAATTAAAAAACGGCTGGCTTGATCATTTTTAAAATCAGCTCAGAATTGTGTATGCCAAAGTAAGAATAGAGGCCTTGTCAACTAAAACGGGATATTACTACATAAAATATTGGAAGGAGAATGCTCATTAAATTCGTAAATACATACTGATTTCTTGTAAGTTATCGGTGGAAAACATCGTAAAATTGCAAACTAACGCGTCAACCCGTCGGCGATGGCGTTGGCCGTTGGCAGTTGGGGTTAACAAAGATGGCGGAAAAGCGACGACCACGTTACAGCTTTCAGCATTGGCCACCATAGCAAGTGCCCTCTTCATCCACCTCAATTGTAAGAATCGCACCATTCTTAAAAAAAATGTTTACTTTTTCATTTATATCTCAGCCAAATCAGATTGTTTCAACTCCACTATTACGCATGCAAATCATGATGTTTTTACTCAATCAGTTATTTTGGATGAATAGGTTGCCCTTTACAATTGGAGCAGCTCGATAGGCTTGCTTCTGAATCTGTGGTAAGTTCCCTTTGTAGTGGATTGCATATGTCGTGATGTCCAAGAATAGATGCGCAAACGTGGTGGCATTTGTTGTAAAACATGCGAATTTTATGTCTTACGACCCACGCTCATAATTCCTGCCATTCATATTCCGTGGATGTCCTCAGGTGGCCTCCTTGCGTGCATGACCGTTGAGCTGGTTCTCGGAAATATTTCAGACCGTCGTCACCTCGGCGCCTTCGCGCAACCTTTCCTCTCTGTATTTTGATACCTTTCTGTCTCCCCCTTCTTCCTCAGTAAACTTTCTCACGTTTTAATATTGCTGTTTTCAGGTATTCTCGTCGCGTGTTTAGTTTTTTTTACTACAGTTTCTCCCCTCTTCCTGGGGGCGTCTTCAGGTCCTTTGGACATTTTGTAATTATTGTTATTATTTATTTCCCGTTGTTATGTATTTCGTTGCTAGTTCAGTTGACCATTATGTTCATCTGCTGGACATAGATTTAAAATGTGTCTCCATTGCCCGCTCCTCGCTGTGGTCCGACCACTCTCTCCCAGGTTGAGGCAAGTGGGTATCCATCCTCCCGATTGAAATTTGATGGATATTTAACCAGTTCTACTGCTTCTCTGATCAGCCTGGGAAGATAACAATTTTCCCTTGAGAGTACTCTCACTTGGTCAAAGGCAATCTGATGTCCTGGCTCGAACCACGCATGCTCCGCAACTGCGGAGAGGCTGAATCTCTTCTTTTCGGTGGCCCTCTGGTGCTCTTTAATTCTACATTGAATTGCTCTCCCCGTTTGGCCGATGTAGGATTTACCACATCTACATTTTATTTCATAGACTCCTTCATACATTACAGCAATATTAACAAGTATATGAGTCGCGGAAGCCTTCAAAGAAATTTCTCTCACGTTTTGTTTTGAATCACGTGACGTAGGAATCTAATGGAAAATCTCATTGGTCAATGTTGCTTATTTTTTACACCTGCCGGCGAAGAGTACATTAAAGCCGCTTAACTCGGTACATTGTGTAGGGAAAACGAATGTATCGGAATTGAACCATGGACCTTTGGATTTCCGGGCCAATGCGCAGACCGCTACGCTACCCAGGTTTCAGGCAATATAGGTGGATACGTATGAACAAGATATTATGAAGCCTGGGTGGCGTAGTGGTCTTCTCATTGGCCCGGAAAGCCAAAGGTCCATAGTTCAATTCCCGGTCTAGGCCGATTTTTTTCTCATGGTAATTTCATTGTTTTTCACCACCGTACTCGCGGCAGGCCTTGGTATAAAATGCACCGTGTAAAGCGGCCTTTAGACATTGCCCGCTAGAAAAAGATTTCCTGGAAATGAATCAATTTCAGATGATTTAATGGTAACATTTACAAAACCACAACTTAAAAAACACACACGACCCGGGTTTCAACGCTTGAGCGTCATCTTCAGGTTTTTCACCACCGTACTCGCGGCAGGCCTAGGTATAAAATGCACCGTGTAAAGCGGCCTTTAGACATTGCCCTTCACCTGAAGATGACGCTCAAGCGTTGAAACCCGGGTCGTGTGTGTTTTTTTAAGTTGTGGTTTTGTAAATGTTACCATTAAATCATCTGAAAGATAAAATGGAATACCACAAAGTTAACAAAGAACTTGTATTATTTATCAATTTCAGAGCTTCGAATTTTCAAGCCATTACGCAGACCACCGCGTATGCATGTCTCCTTATCAATCCAGAAATTTGAGCTGATATTAGATATCTGGCTTTAGGAATTTCTCCGAAGTGCATGCGTTAGAGTGAGAATTAGCTGGGGTGTGGTTGTCTCTGGTAAAGCGGCCGGAGAGACGAGCTCGATTTTCAACCCTCATCACCATATTTGGCTCCTGCTATGCGTCAATTAAAGTAACCCTCTCCCCGCCTCAATTCTCACAGAGTAGTCCTATTCCCTTTTTTTCATCTCTCGATCCATTATCGTGAGGATCACTCGTATCAAAATATTGATGGTGTGGGCTGACACACGGGAGTGGGTCTTGATTGCCGGTGAATGCACTCAGAATGTGGCTGCGCGTGGGCAACATCTGCTCTGCAGGCAGGCATGACCTCTCCGGTGAAGTTATAAAACCTGCGCTCGGCGGAGGTGTGGAGTCCTATAAACACCGTGCGATCTTAATGGACCAGTCTCCAACCGATGGTCCAGACGCCTGGTTGTCATTTAAATCGGCCTCCCCCTACCAAAGAGACGTCTTTCCCTTCGTTTCTCCTTGCGTTTCACTCCACGTTGCAAAAATCTCTTGCGTCCTTCGTTCCACTCAGCGTGAACGAATTAATACTGCTTTATTTTCATGCTTGGAAGCGGTAGTTTTTCTCTCGTCAATTCGTTCCTCAGTTATTCATGACGGGAGTCGTTAGAGACCCGATGGGTGTATTTTTAGAGCGTCAACTTAATGGCTTTCCACCCATTCTCTGCGTTAAGTAATACTGGTTCCACTCAATACGTGTCACGTATCCGCAATATGTTAATCGCCAGTTTTTGATACGATAAAATAGTGAAAATTTGCTTTGTTTTTCGCAGAAATTTGAAAATTATTCTTAAACCGCTGTGTCTTAGTGGTAAAAATCCCTACTTAGGTACAATGTTCCTGGGGATACAGTCGGATTTCTTCGGGGAAATATCTTTTGATTATGTTAAAATGTTAAAATCGAAATCCACAGTCTGTGGATGAAGATACTCATTGGATACACTTGGATTTCGCAGCGAAAGCCTTCGATGCAAAAATATTTTTTAGTCACAAGATGTCCTTTTCAATTCTCAATCAGTCGCTTGTTTTATTCGGTGAAGTAGTTAAAACAGTATCAATTGTCTCCAAGAAATGGAAACTATCGTATCCTATTCCACTTAGAGAAAATTTAATGCACGACCCGGGTTTCAACACAGTATGTCATCTTCAGGTTTATTCTCTTAGTGGAATTTGCATAGTTTTTCTTTTCTACCGTGGAAAAACTTCACTTTTTTCACCGTGAAACCTTACGGTTTGTTATCGTATCCTAAACAACACACTTGATTAAATTACGTGACATGAATCTGCTTTCTTCATTGGATCACGCTCCGAAGGACGCTTGGAAAAAGAAAAACGACGGTGATCCTGATCCCAAGCGTCTTTTTGTATCTGTGCTTTATTGTGTAAAGGGCACGTGAACTCGAAGATGTTTGTTGTGTGACATCGTCATCGTCACTGTTTTTGACTGTTTTGAGAGGGCGATTGATATTTCTCTATTTTTAATTGTTTGAAGAGTTTAATTTAGCGATGGAGGCTAATTTGTATTTAGTAGCAACGGGTTGCGACCCCATGCAAGGCTTGCAGTAGTTACCTATCCCACACACTTAGTTAGTAATTGCGTGCATTGCGTACATGTGCATACTCACGCAAAAACGTTGTCCTGAGGTCATTGACGGGTTTTACTGTCACCAGAATTATTTTCCCTTAGATAGGGATGCCGAATTCAGTTTTATTGCCGCCATCCATTCAACCCTTAGAAATAAAAAAAAACTGGTGACATTTCTTATATGGCCTTGCATCGAGTTCTCGAGTTCGTAGGGCTCACGTCGACTGTTCGGCAATCGTTTTGGGTTTGCCTTTTCGAGTCGATTATACAACGAAAGGTGATGACGTAGCATCTTCCCCTGCACCCATCCTCGACCCCTCTCGTGAGATGATTTCATGGAAGATTGCATCTGCTGTTCATTAAAAGTTCGCAAACATTATATTTCAGACGCGAAGCATTGTTGGGTCATTCATTACAGATCCTTCGTGATGGCCTCCCTCTCTCTCTCTCGATTTTAGCCATTTCAAAGATGAGTGTTCTCGAGATCATAGCCTTATATGGAAGGCTTCGCGTTGGTACGTTTTGTCGGCGAGTGAGAGATTCCGAAAAGGGCAAATAAATTAGTGGGTTGCTTGCTTTCGGCCGAGCACCGAACTTCGACTCTGCAGAAAATCATTCCATAGGAGAGCGGAATTCGTGAGTGGCTCGTTTCGGAGAACCACATTTGCAGGGCAATAAAACCTAAGGGTGTCGCGTAGGCATGTGCGCTCTCGCTAGGAATGGAAGCTTCATATTTTATTAGACTAATAAAGATATCACACTTACCCCACTGCTACGTCGAAATTATTGTCTTGGGAGGATTCTTCGAGCAATCAGTGCTTTCGCACGAGTGGAAACTCTTCGTCCCCGTGAGCATTTTTGGTCCATTTGCATTTAATCAAGCGATTCGGGAAAAAGCCTCCCGAGTCCCTCCTTAGAGATGATCACTTCGGCGTTTGCCAGATTGCCAGCCGCGGGCCGTTGAGAGAGAGAGAGAGTTAATGATATGGGTGATTTCGAGTGGTCACTTTGTTCGTCTTCTCCCATTATATGTAAACAAATGATCTTATGGTGCCGGTGAATTTTGCCAATTTTTACTCGGGTATTTGAATGTTTGGCTTCATTACAGTCTCAATGGCACCAATTAAATTTCGCGTCGTTAGTTTTGAAATTAGTAGGTATTTGTGTTGTAGCAAGGTGCAGTAGCGCGCGGATTTTTGGAACCATACATTTTTTGAGTTGAAAATTCCTGGCTTACGCATTTGAAATTGGTATTTGCTAGTTTGAAAAATAAAGCAATGGTTTTAAGTTGAGATGTAAAATTTTAGCGCCGTAAACTTTCGTTTGTCAAATGAAATGATGAAAGTGCGGTTAAGGCGGGGAAAAGTTCTCCATTTGTATCAACAAATGTAGTAATGGGCTTACTATCAAATGATTTACTCCGTAAAAGTCGATGTACACTATTTCATAATAGTTCCCTATATTCGAGGTACTTCTAATGGATTGTCGGAAAGAATTGTGTAAGGTCGAGGAAGAGGAGGCTGGCGGTTGTTCCTAATTTTCGATGAAGGTGAATTATTTGTTGTGGTCTTCAATGAAAAGAACTGTTGCCGACTGTGGGTCATGTCTGTTGGGATTTTAGGGAGCTGTAAATCGGAAGTGTATTGCATATGACATAATAAATCGTAGGATTTTCGGTAACATGGCAACGATGTTAAAATGAATGGTAGACCTTAGAATCGTCATTCAATATAACATGGGTGATCTTAACGATGTTTTGCTGTTTTTCTGAAGACCTAAGCAGGCATTGCTTTCGCCAGTTTTGTTCGACCGTGGCCAGGAGCAATCTTCAGGTTTAGAGGAGATGATTTACAAGAGGAGTGACACATTTTTACGCTTTCATGACGAACACTTAAGTATTTTAGTCAAATTGAGCTTTTGGTCCAGTATCGGGGACGGATGATTTCATTCACATAATGGTGGTATTTTCCATGTCATGATGGGTGTGTAATTTATTTTTATTTGCGATAAATTTGTTAATAATTTTACGTATTCGTTAAATATATTTATGGCTCTCGACTAATTCTTATATTTTTGTGAGTGACAGGTCTGTTGCTCTTCTGTCCAATAAGCTTGCCCAGTTGCCTAGTCTAGGATTACCTCAAGGAAGAACTTTTCTTTTGCTGTGTTTTGATTTTCATTTGCATGTAATCCGGTGATTGGAAAAACGGCTCGGACGGTAGCCGAATTAAGAGCGGTCGCCCCGTCAGAAATGACTGGTCTTTTCCGTTCGTTACGTCGCCTTCGAGGTGTCCGATTTCGTCAGAAGAGGAGGGTCTTAAAAAGCCCTAAAGGGAGTCTGGGCGAAATTTTGTCTATAATCAAATCGTGTCGATGATTATCTAGATTGGTGCTTCGTGACCACTCTCACTCTTTGGATTTACGAATAATAGGCCGATAGCTATCACGATTGCGAAGTGCGGGTATATTCGGCTCCCACGGTACTTAGTAAGGCTCGCCTTCATTTTTTTTTAATCTTTAGTTGATATTCGAGATCTTTATGATTCGGAATTAGAATTTCGTTGCTCTGCTGATGATTTTCACTGCGGATGGATTGTTATTCTCTTCGTAAAATATTTTGGTGGGTTGAAAAATGAGAGGTCATTAGTCTTCGCGGGTCATCTGTTCACTTTTAATCGCCGTTATCGTAAATCCTCTCCCCACGCCTTGTATCGAGTTATATGTTTTACTTTTGAATCAATTGGTGAATCCTTGATCGTTGTGTGAGAGAGGCCAAATGTATGATTCTTAGGAAAGTATAGAAAAAAATAAATCGGCGAATATTTTTGTTCCTTATGGCTGGTTGCAAGAGCATTTATTTTGGAATGAATAGCTATGAGATCCATAAAGTTATAGATCTCATAATAATATTCGGGTTGCAGTAACACATCTACTTGTTACATAACTTATTTACCATTAGTCAATATTTCGAATATTTTATCTAATTTTCTACCGCCGGATAAGATTATGAAAGTTTAGCCTATAAATAATTGCTAATGCACATAATAATTAGTCATTTAAAGAAAACAAAGTGGTTATCCGTCTCAAAACAACTTTTATCTAGTAATTAAGACTCCTAGCGGTTCTCTGCGCATCTGCCATCTTGGTTACTTATGTAATTCATAACTCCATACCATAAGTTATGAAACCAATAAATTTATCGAATGTATCTGCAGCACTTATTGAATGGTTGCCATGGCTAATTGGTCCCAGAACTTCATTGAATATATATGTGTATCGTTCATGCAACGGGTCATTATTCGAGTAAAACTTGGTTCTATTCTTGGTTTAGTTTTAGCTTAAGTTTATCAAGTATGAATAAAAGAAGGGAAATAGATGTGATCATTGTGATCATATATGTGCATTTCCTTGTTTCTAGTCACTGCTGCCCTTACAGAAAATACTGTAGACATAGGTACTTCTCTTGGGAACTTCAATGCTTGGGTGTTCTCATTCGTCGTCCTCTCCTATTCCATCATCAGAATTTAATTATTTTGCGTGTCTGAATTTTTGGGCTATTTTAATGCTTCTTACTGTCGTCGTCTCCTTTTTGCGTTACTGTATTTTGTAAACCAACATTTTGGCTCCAATGACAGTAATTTTGGCGTTTTATTTACACTTTTCTTCTGCTGTTTGACTTTTTTCTGTGTGTAGTCTCTTATAATCTTTCGTAGAGTTGCTCAGTATCCTCTTTTGTAGTGTGGTAATGGTTTACAAGTGATAATTTGTTGGTAATCGATGGGGTCAATTCGATACGAGAGAATACAGCATAGTCATGCGCTGATCGAGGCCCGTTGAGGAACATGTATATACGGACGAAGATGATAACCATCCAGCCGTGCTTTTAAGTAAGAGTATAATGGCCGGGAATACGCAATCGTGAAAGTTCATTCGATTCCCGTATGAGTGTTATCTGAGGGAAGTATTTTTAGCTGTAGGAAACATGAATTAAATATTGCCCAATTAATGATGCAATAATATACTTTTATACGGCTGAAATTCTAAGTAATTGAAAAAAATATCTGTATAAGTCTTTAACTTTATTTGTTTTTTTTCGCACGGTACGTTTAAAACTCCTTTACCACGGAAGGTTTTTTGTGATTCTAAAAAATACTACGGTGGCAATATGATTTATTTTCAAAAAGAGTTGAGAGAACAAACAAACTCCACGCTGTTTAGTTTTTGAGGTGATCTAAGTGTTGTAAATTTCTATTTTTTAAATAAGGCCTCTCTGGAGTGCATAGATGGCCATTTCCCCTGAAAAAGGGCTGGTATTTTTCGTGAAAAATCTCGGAAAGTAATTTAAGTAGGGGCTGGTTTTTTGGTATTTTTGGAAGAGATATATTTTCTTTAAAATGAGACTAAATTCATTCATTTCGAGGTGAAATGATATTTCGCTCGCACTATCTTAAACATCGACGCAATCCAGTCTCCTTAATCTTTTAGCCCTTTTCCTCATCACTCGTGGGCTTTTCCTTTCGCTTATCACAGTTGGTTGTTTCCATCGCAGTCCGTTCCGTCGGGATTACCGGGGAGTAGGGGCGGTAAGGGGATGAGATAGCTTTGGGGAGGATTAGGAGTTAGGGAAGAATAATGGGAATCCCGGGGAGAATGGGGGAATTGGATCGCCATCCAGTGAAGTTAGGGATAGGATCACCTCAGAGAGCTCTCTCCACTTTGAAAGCCCCTCCGGATCCTTGATCACTTGATCCATTCGCCACTCCTGCTGGATTTGGTTCTCTTAATTGACCTAGGCAACCCTAAGAGAAAGCGCGCACGATAAAGTCTTAATCTTATCCTCCTCTTGCCTCCAAAGTTTTTCAGCCCTGAGTGCAACTTCGAAATTTTGCGAGAGATCTTGGTGTAGACGAGGAATAGGACATTCAGCTCCTCATTCATTCATTGGTCGTTCAATACTAAGATTGGTAAACTGCAACCCTCCACCCTTCCTCATCTAATGCTAGTTTCCTTACCTCCTGGTATCTCTTCCTATGTACTGTCTTCTTTTTTTCGTCCGTGAACTAATTCCTGGGTCTTCCTCTGGGTACTTTTTCCTCCATTTTACCTTCAATTCTGTTCTTCACAAACCCATTGTGTCTCGGGTGTGTCAAATCCATCTGGTTCTTCTTTTCTCTATGGTTTTCCATATGGTCCTTTCCTCTTCTACTCTTCTGTGCACTCCATCATTTCTTAGTTT
The DNA here is from genome assembly GCA_963169105.1 of Ceriagrion tenellum. NCBI lineage: Eukaryota > Metazoa > Arthropoda > Insecta > Odonata > Coenagrionidae > Ceriagrion > Ceriagrion tenellum. The sequence continues at coordinate 54,662,110 of OY720636.1, read as the reverse complement.
GTCCGTCCATTTTACCTTCAATACCCTTCTCCAATACTAGGTTTCGAAGGCTTCTAGTCTTATCTGGTCACCTTTTCCAATGGTCCATGCTTCCGATCCATTGAGTTCCACGCTCCAAACGAAGGTTTTCACATAGTTTCCTGGTTTGTAGTCCTATCTTCTTTGAGCACAGCGGTTGTCTTTGTCCCAACAATGCCTTCTTAGCTTGGGCTATTCTCCGCTTGATGTCCGTTGTACTTCTTCCGTCCCATGAGATGGTACTTCCGCGAAGGAATCCACTTGCTGTAGCTTCTCTCCTTTGAGAGTAACTTCTGCTTCCAAACTGCTACCTCCAAAATTTGCGAGAGGTCTTGGTATAGTCGAAGAAAGGACATTCAGCTTCTCAAACTCCCCAAATATTGAAAATGAAAACTCGAGATCCCAAATCTTCACCGTCCTTTTGTCATTCGATTATTTTCGAGTACTACCGAAAAATACCGCTATATACCGTAGCAGTTGTCAATAAAGAGGTGTAAGATTCAATCAAGCGCGTCGTGAACTATTTTTATTTCCTCTTAATTAGAATATATGCATATAGACTATCTTCTTTTAGTATCTTTCTGTTTACGAAGATTAATAAATTTGCTCTAATTAAGCATTTCATAGTTTCAGAAAAGGCTTTTTATTTTCCATCATTTACTTCTCTAATGAAGGATTGCAGATACTCGAGGCTTTTTCTTAAGGATTCTGAATCTAGAATTTAAGGCTCGACTCATCTCAAGTCTAGACTAATATTTTCGTGAGTTCTCATCGTGTTGGAATTATGGTGAGTTTGTCGCGATTTTTCGGTTAAGCTAAAGTATGGGAAAAAAATCTGTGTAGTAACTGTACCGCAGCTGGTCACATAGCCTCTCTTATTTTGCTTCACATTGATACGTATGATTTCTTCAGTTAGTTTCCGTTGTTGTGCCTATTTTGTTCACCTCTCTGTTATGTGTAACCTCTCTTTGATGTGTAATTTATACCTTCCAGGAATATGTTGGGAGTACCTTATAATTGGTTCAAATTATTTGCAGTAGTGAACCATTTTTTGTATTGACGAATTTATGTGGCTTTACGGTGTTATTCAATTATTTTCAATGTATTTGGGTATCTAAAATATTGAATTTTGTGGTTATTTCCGTCAGCACTGAAGGATTCCATTTCAATTGTGAAACTAGTGAACACATTGAAGCAATGTTCCAGAAGATCATTTTTTATGTATTTCATTTTTTGAAAGATCAGGCAAAATATTTCAAGTGTCTGTAATCTGTATCCTAACATAGAATGTGTTCATTTTTCTAGACAAAGAGACCCTAGTTAGTGACGCGGGAAAATTATCAGTCCTGGACAGCCTCTTGACGAGATTGAAAGAACAAGGACACAGAGTACTCATCTACTCTCAGATGACGAGGATGATTGATCTATTGGAGGTAAGAAATGGTATCTGTTAACAACAGTCATTGATGAAATGATCCTGCTGGACAAAACTTAAAATTTGTTTGCATTTATTTGTTTTGTAGGAATATATGTGGCACAGGAAGCATACGTATATCAGATTAGATGGTTCATCCAAAATTTCTGATCGTCGGGACATGGTTGCCGATTTCCAGGCAAGGTGGGTTTTAATTTTACTATTTGAAAGTACTGTAGTAAATTGAAATTCAGTGAGCATTTCGGTGTAGATGCCTCTTGTGAGTTGTCTGTTACATAATTTGTTATATATTCTTTTAGAATTGATAATTCATGACTTCAGTGCTGAATAATTCTTGAAAGGGGATTAAGAGAAAAGGGTTAAATGTTTATACAAAGATATGCATATCAGAATAATGAAAAAAGGTCAATGGGCTTTGGTCATCGGAATGGCACAAGAGCCCTTAGTTTATTTGTGACATGTCTGTAGGTTCATATTTAGGTATTTATTATAGCTTCCTAGAGCAGTAATATATTCATGCCGAAGGCTATTATTGTAATCCGTTTTTTTAGCTGTTTATATTAAAATTCGCCAAAGGAGAGTGTTAATTGATTGTTAAACTAACTTTGTACAACAACATTGCTTGCATGAATAAAAATGGCATATTTCGTATTTTTATTATTCGCAACCGTGACCTGTTTAAACGCTATCGCATTTACTTTGGTCATAGTGACTCGGATTTCATTGAGGTCGGTCGGGGTTATAAATAATAAATTTGTGGAATATATGAAGTTGATAATAAAATTGTAGAATATGCGAAGCTAATGGTTAAATTGTTGAAAATGTGAATTTTATTTATTAAAGAATGCGTAGAGAGTTCCAAGAATCAGATTAGCTAAATTTTTAAGTTTGTTTGAAAATATGGTCAGTTCGAGTTTATTATACCTAAATGGATGATGTCGTATTGAGTCGTTCACGGGTGCAGATTCCAGCTGTTGTACTATCAGAAAGCTCAGGGAAAATGCGCGTTTAGTACGTTGTCACTCTTTCGAGTTAATTTGTGTTGTTTGATTAAATGCGGTGTTAAGCTTATTAAAGTCGATTTTAATACCTTTCATTTTTTTACAGGGAAGATATTTTTGTATTCTTACTTAGTACGAGGGCTGGAGGTTTGGGAATCAACTTAACTGCTGCAGATACCGTAAGTTACCCCATATGTGTATTTATAGTTATCTTAATTTATTTAAACTGAGTATTACTAATTGCGGGAAGTGAAATTCATGGGGATGGAGACATTCATGGACATGTACCGATTATTTTTAAATGCGTACCTGATATCTTATAGTTGGATTGATAAACTGCGATAAAATGGCAGTGAAACATGGTTTTGCTAATAATTTCCGGGTTAGCAGTGAAGTCAGGAGATTTGTGTTGGATATTGACATCGTTTTTGCGGATGAATTTCAGTTATAAAATATAGAATCTTGTGTAACTTTCGTGTCCATAAATATTTTAAATTCTGTTGTGATTGAGGCTTCCGCGGGGCTTGGATGGAGGTTGAGTCTTCGATTTTCCGGATATCCGCCGCGTTGTTCCGTCTTGAGAACGACATTTTGCCGGCTAACGTGCAGGCTTCCTCATGTCCAAGTGACGAAATGGTGTGACTAGCTTTATCCTTTGAGGAATTTGTAAATATTAGCAAACGTTATTATACAATGGAACTTTTACAAGTTATACGTACAAGGGAACTTGTACAATAATCAGACTCCCCGATCACTTGGACCTGAGGAAGCCTGCGAGATATCCGGCGTCCTCAAGGTAGACTTTCTACCTTGAGGACGCGGCGGAAAATCTAGGACTCAACCACCGTTTGAAACTCTGTTGGATTACCTTTGATACCTAGTATCTGTTAAGGAATTGAGTTTTATTATTGACATTAGCCGCTGTTTAGATCCACCAATGACATTAATATCGTTCTGGAGAATTCGCACATTTTTGGCCCAATTGCCACTCTTTCTCGTGCCTCTACACGGTGTGAATTAGTATCATTTCTCTCAGTATTATTTATTGTTCCGTGTACCTTTTTCGATGTCTTTTGCTATGCATAATTTTAGCCCAGTTTTCGGGTTAGGAGATCACTTTAATGCGGTTACCAAGATAATCCATTCGTATGTCTGCGTTCAATCATCGGTTCAAGAAGAGGATAGAAGGCAATCTTACGCTTTGAAGTGAAGCTTGTTATTGCGCAAATACTTCCGTAGTTCACTTATCCTGATTGTCAAACGTAAGTGTACCGTTGATACTATGTTTCTTGCTTCGCTGTTTTTTTTACTTAATGCTATATTTTTTGTGAATAATTTTTGGCATACTTATGTTTAGATAAACTATCATGTTATTGCTAATGTTCTTTAAAAATACTACTGATTTCGGCGTGTTAATTGCACATCTGATAGTCCAATGTGGCCGATTTCGTGTTCTAATGACCCGAATATTATCCTTTTGATTATAGTTGATACCATGTATTTTCTTCTTCAGGCCTGGTTTTATAATTTCGTTTCTGGTTGCATTTTTTCTCTTTATGAACGCTGAAGTTAATACATTCCCTCCATTCCCCCAACCTCTCGATAGCTGACCAGCCGTCTGCTGTAAAATATAAAACGCACTCTCAGTTTACCTTGGTAAAGAGAAGGGTACGCTATCTCACGATTATCGTCAACCAAACATTATAAAACCGGGTCTTAATTAAATTAATGGTTTATGTAAATTATAGGTACGTTATCTCACGGTTATCGTCACCCAAACATTATAAAACCGGATCTTAGTTTAGTTAATGGTTTATGACGTAAATTTGTGAAACTGCTTCTTGTTAAATTAAAAAGAATTATTTATTAATCCATATAGAATGTTTTATTTCATAAGTTTCGCTGCAGTGCATCCAGCTGCAGGAACTTATGATGCTGTACAGCAGCGAAACACGGGTCGTAGATTATAAATTTTATTTGAATTCACCAAGTTATTCGTTGTTATTTTAACGGGCCTTCATGACTATCGATATTATGAACTCAATATGAGCAGTAGAGTGAGTGAGAGGGTGAATATGTATTACGTCGGGGTCTTTGTTCTGCCTCGGAGGTTTGAACGGGAGGTGATGTGGGGAAGGGAGCGAGCAGCACACACGTTGAAAGCTATCAGAGTTTCGAATGCGGGAGGCGGCGTCAGGCTCGAAGGGAACCAGAGGTCGGGACGGGTGGAGAAGGATGGACGCGGTGGGTCTGGGAGCAAATGGAATAGAAAGTCGGAGATAAGGAAGAGGACGAGGAGTCGTGGAAGGGGTCGGAGAGTGACTCGAGTAGGGTTCGACCGAAAGAGATGTCAGATCGAGATAACGCGGGTGAACGAGGATTCCATAAAGGGTTTTGCGTTTTTGGGGAAGGCGAAAGGAAGCTGTGGCCGGAGGCTTTCGAAAACGGGAGGCAGATGCAGACGTGATCTTCGTTTTTGGAGCCAGCACCATCGGAGAAATGATGAATTCAAGAGAGAGGGGATGTCATTCTTTAAGTCTTTGCTCAAGGGGTTGAATGGGACTTGCGAGAATCTTTTATCAAGGAGATGAGAAATGATGACCGTTAGAGATTGTCCTGATAGCGAGAAAGTTGGGAATCTGTGTTCTTCGTTGCGTTGCCACCCGTTTGGTCTTCGTCGTTTCCGGTCATGCACGCGATGATGGTGAGTAAAATATGAAAATGGTGGCGCAATTGTAGCTGATCGGTTGTGTTCGTCAACGATAGTTAAATCGTGTGTATTATTTTTGAAGAAACTTTCGTCGGTGGTTCATGCTATGCCCATGCGAAATTACCGTTGATATTATCCGGAAGGTAACGGTGCTTACTCTTTAACCGGGGTATTTTTCTTTTATATACTTCCGATTGTGTCTTCCGCAGAATTTCCTCGGAAAAATCTTCCGAGGGAATTTTTCGTTGTGCGAACGTAACTGCGGTCGTTTGTGCTAAATGTTCATGTTATGATGCTTAGCTCCCTTTTGTGGAAAACCCTCGATAGATTCTTTCACATGGTGGTTCAAAGAGGAAGTTCATTGACCGGATAAGCTTGCAACGCTTCTCAGTGAATCATTTTAAGAAGCTCGATCATTTTTCCCGGCATGGTATTTACCTACTTAAATATTTTGTACAGAAGACAGTACTAAGGTCTTAATTGGATTAATTTAACTCAAAGTTTTTCTTGACGTTAGCTAATGAAGCATAAGCTAAGGAAAAAGAGTGATCTATTTAATAATTTTCATCTATTTTGAATCCAAGTGCAATTAGAACTTAAGAATATTCACGGTTGATTTTGTCGCAGTATCTTGAACACTTCAAATTCTACAAAAACACAAAAAATCTTATTTAGAGCAGCTCACATTGATAATTCCGACTGTCAAAATGCCTTTTTATCCATTATTAAATTTACGCTTGTAATGAATATACCTTGATTCTTTAAAAAATGTAAATTCTCATGTACAGTATTGCAATCCTGGCGCATTGGCAAACGTATTTAGTTACAATAAAAGTTGATACAAACAAGTGTGGAGAAGAAACGCGAGTGTTTTGATCAAGAGCGATTAGAAATGAGAATTCTTTCACCATTATATTTCTCAGCCGCCCATACGTTCATGCAATGAGTTGATACTGAGGCATGTGATGGACTTACAAGTAAATGCAAGTTTATAAAGTGATAAATACTTCTTTAAGTTCTAAACAATTTTTGGAACTAATTCAGTATCATTTAATCCAGAAGTTTAAGTTCGTAATCATAGATTTGTCGTCCGAATTTCAACTGTAATGCGAGACATTGTACTAGGTGAATGCAATGCCATGTTTAAAATTCTGAGAAGTGCAGGATGGTTACAAGACGTCAAGCAATGGCGTGTTAAACGTCTTCACTACTATTGTTTGTCCCAGTGCGAAGGAAATTGTGTGAACTGAACACGGTTACATTTCTTCCAGAATTCGATTCGTAGTCCCGTCCCGTAGCTGTCAGCTGTATTTCGACGGTAATTATTGGATGGAGGGCAGTGTAAACGCCATACGAATTTTATTTCGCCCATGAATTAGTGAGGTTTATAGTCTCTGTGAATATCGGAAAATGAATGATACGCCTTAACGACGATGTACACATTTTTATAAGTTCATTAGGCTTCATATGTTTACTGTCAGTTGTAGGATTGAAGCGATCTTTTTTCTCTGTCATGGGCAAAACAAGTTGTATGAAACTAATGAAATTTCATGGGCTCCCGATCCATTTTTTTAAACACTAATAATGTTGACGCTTTAATACATTTATCTCAGATGGCCGATTTTTACGGGAATCTTTGAATAAAAATTCAATCGCCAAATTGTGAAAATAAAATGATCGGGGCATGTTGACCATTTACTGTTAGTTACAAAGTTTGAAAGTTGCTATTACCAGCCCCGTTTTACTTTGAAATTAACTGCAAAATAACGATGCCTTCCTCATAAATGTGTATTTTTATTTCTCGAAATAACTTCCGGCAAGGCCATCTAAGAAACCAATATAGTGGTTTTCATGAAATCATCAATGTATAATTTTTTTTAGCAACTTATCGATTGTAAAAGAGAGATATTTAGTTTAGACTCGATGTACCTATAGATTCACTTTCCTTCCGTAGGTGTCGTGTTCAAACAAATTTGACTGCAATCCCTAGAGCCTTATCATAGGAAACTGATCCTATAAAGCTGCAATCCGCCATTATTTGCAATTAACTTACGCCATTACACATTATTTTTGCCAGCATTTCTGTGTAGCTCGTCACTAGCCAATAATATAATAAAATCATTCTACTTACATTTCTGGGAAAGGGCAAAACTTTTTTTTGTTTTTATTATATTTTCATATTTATAATTTCATTCCATTGTAATTTTATTCTCATAAAAGGAATTTTCAAAGAACAATAAGGCTGCTTTACGCGGTATATTTTATTTTTCATGCGAATGCATGAACTTACGAGGAAAACTGTACCGTGTAGAGCGGCAAATTGTGTGACTGTTTGAATGCCTAAGCGCTAAATGGAACCTGCTTTACTTCATTTAATTTTCTTGTATATTTTACATGTATGTACATATGTATATTCGTTTGTGTAATAAAATATGTAGTGTAGAAAGGTCGCTTTACACGGTATATTTTATTGTACAAAAGAATTAATGATTTCCTTAATGAGGAAAATTGTACCGTGTAAAGCGGCAAATTGTGTGATTGTCTGAATGCCTGAACGGGAAATAGATATAGCTCTAATTCAATTCAGCTTCTTGTACAATATCTGATACATTCGTTTGTGCAATTAAATGTACCGTGTAAAATGGAGACTTGCTTCATTTTGAAGCAAACTCTTTTCCCCCATTGTCATGTGGAATAATGGAAAATGATTTTTTATTTATCTCATCATCATTATCTTTATTTGACTTAAATTGGTACTTCGAAATGCAGGTCGTACCTCGAATTTTCCTCCGTACATCGACCGGTATGGGTGTTGGATGTTGGGCAAGGACTGTTTGCTCGGTGGGTCGGCATTGATTGAACGGTGTGAACGGCAGGAAGCTCGCCGTCACCGCGTTGACAATGCGGCTCTTGGTTTTGCGTCGCGGGGTACACATTTACGCGGGGGAGGCGGCGAGAGGGGGGGGACACACAGGAAGAGGAGGTGGGGGTGGAGGGAATGAGGCTTGAATAATAGCCAGGGTGGGAAGGAGGGGGAGGAGATATGCGAGGAGAGGTGCAAGGGGGGAGGAGGGGCGGGAGAGGTGCCGGGTCGAATTGGGTGCGGCCCATCAACCCGCGTGATGTCGTCCTTGCTAGGAATTCACACCCTTTAGCCTTCCCTTCCGTTCTCACCCTTTCGCGACGCCTCTCCACTCCCACTGGTGCCTCCGACCACCGCCCCCACGCACCAAGTCAACTCCTCCTCGGCCGACGTTCGTGAGGGCATCCCCACCGTGGCCTCACGTCCTCTACTTCATGGGCCGCCTTCGCCTTCAGCCTTCTTTATCTCTCCCACGCACCTCCCTCCCTTCCCCCCTCTATTTTCCTCCTCTCCTTCTCATTCCACTCCCTTCGTGCCGTACCTCTCCATCAGTCTCCTCCTCCCCCAACCTTCCCCCCCCGCCTTCTTTCATTCATATCTTGCTTTCGTCGAGGGAAGTGACGTCACTCCCCACGGTCTCTTTCTCTCCTCTCTCTCCTTTCCCGCCTCGTCGTTACATGGAAAATGGACGCGGCTCTTCATAAACGCCTCGTGACGTAATGGAATCGGGCGGGATTTTTATTGGTCGCGGAGGCGAAGGCGGTGGGGGTGGGACGTGAAGACGGGTGGTTGTCGTGTCCGCCGCAGTACAATGAAGCGGTCTTCTTCTTGTCGGCGTTTTGGATTTATTTTGGTGAAGTGTCACCGCCAAGAGTAATGTCGTAGATTGCCCTGTGGTTTAGAGTGTTTGGACGATGACCGGAGAGTCCCAGGTTCAAATTCTGCTGATGTCGCTGGGCGGGCATGGAATTCCAAGCTAGAGAAATGGTTCTTGAAAGAGAGCTAGAGAAATGCAATTTGAAAAACATATTAGATTTTCACAAGAGTATTTTTTAGCTCATAGGCTACTCGCATTTACAGAATTACGCGTAGTGACTGCGAACTGCTCCTACCGAGAGAAAAAAAATATTGTTTTTTCCTCGTATCTTATAGAAGTAACTAAACATCATTAGCAGTCTCTTCCAATTGGTTAAGGAGATTGGAAACTTGTAGTAGTTGGTGGAAAATAATTTGATTCCCATGTTTTCAAGACTATTATTTTTTAACCATCGTCGATACTTATAGAGTGAAGTCAAGTGGCTGTATTTATGATCGTGATAGACCATGCATAAGCTGGTCAGATGTGGTTCGTCCGGCCGCGGCGTTTCTATACACTTAATATTAGGAGTCAATTAGCCTTGGTTGGTGTATGTTCCGATAGCTTTTCTTCGTGAAAAGTTTTACTTTTTGGACACTGGTTTAGCGATGAGTTTAAACTTGTGGCTTAACCAAATGTCAATTTGTATTCGCATCCGAATCCTAATCGAGACCATGAATAAGTCTTGATCATCATCAGCAACCCTCCAAATTTTAGTTTGCTGCAGCTCCTTACAGCTTATCGTATCATTCCTTCGTAAGTCATCATTATAATGCCCCCTAAGATTTGATTAACGTATTCAACCCTTAGGCATCCTTGGTAATTATTGCTACTAATTAAACTTTCCTGCTCTGTAATGGAAAAGTTGTCGTGTCTAAGAGTATGTACAGAAAATATGTGTCATCATCTTCGGAAATTTTTCATCAAACGTGTTTCATCCTCAAAAATTTGAGGAACTCTTCATTAGTGTTTCTATATAATAGTAGTCACGAATAGCTAAATCTTTTTAAACGGGATTTTACCTGAAATAATTTAATTTAGCAATAGATTTCTCGTGTTATTGAGGGATGCATGGTACTGTGGCTCTCCTTGAATTCGATGTTAGAGATGCCCTACTAATCTCCTCAATTCTTCCTGTTCTGTTTCCCAAGTCTCGGGTTACTGGTTCAACAGCTTTCGTAAGCGGTGCTCCATTATGTCGGTTTTGAAGGTTTAGCGGTTTGTGACATGTTGTGGGAGCTTATCCATCGTAAGCGCTCTCGTCACCCAGTCGTTGGTATTTATGATCTGTTGGTGACGACCATAATTGATGTTCTCGTCATCTAACGATTTAACTTGACTAGGTGTAATATTGGGCTTAAAACGATCAATTCTATTTCCCGTTAGGATCTTTAGTTGTTGATCTCCACGTTCACTTTGTGAAAAAAACCCTCGGGATTGTGAACGTGAATTTGATCTTGTATAATCCATAATACCATCCTCATTTTTACATATTGATTACCTTATTCGTATACATCTAAGAAATACCGTGGAAGCCACCACTTGGGTGTGTGGCACAGAGTGACATTATTTTATTATAGTGCTCACCGTTTTCCTTCCTGGCGAGTTATTCTCACGGTCTGCGAAAACTCTGAAAGAATAAAATTCTTATCCGCAACGTTTTGCGAGTCATGTTTTTTTTTATTCTCAGATTTAAGTCACCCTCTATCATAATTTTTTTCGCCGGTTGGAGGGATGTCATTTCATGATCGACACTTTTGATTGCTCCAATCTCATTTTTCCGTTTCAATGGCGTTCATCTAGGGGCTATTTTTGTTACATTTATGAATAACTTATTATTTCCGCGATATAATTGGTCCTAATGCTGTTTTAAACTATCCTCTTGTGCTTCTCTCACTTCCCTCCTAAGGCGTTTTCATGTGGTTATATTCTAAAAAAGATTCCTTTTTGGGCTAATCGTTCTTTCAATTCTCGTATTGCGAGCAGGTAATGGAAATCGGGAATCGTTTAAATAGAGAGACAGAGGCGTTGATAAATTTCAGAAAAAAAATGTCGTTAGAAATCGGTGAACCAGTGTAGCCCTCCAGTTGAACCTCTGGAAAATTGTTTAAAGATCTCCGAATGTATTAAACGTTGTAAGCACATATCTGTAGGAACAGCTTGTTGAAGTAATTTTCAGGGTCAAGCTTGCCCGTGGAAGTTACGGCTGACAGTTTCGTGCGTTCATGCTTTTCCTCTTTCCCACCGTCCATTCAAAAGGAGACGAGATCGGAAAAATACAGTAATCGCGGTATTAATTGTGGGGGAGTGGGATCGCTATTTGGTATTTTTATCACCACTCTCTAAAACACTTTTCCCGACAAAGCGGTTTCCCAGCTCTTAGCTTCATTCGTCTGCATCCCTTCGTCTCAAGGGCGCTGCCACGTCCGAAAATATGCAAATCTTTTCAACTTGGGTATGATCCGCTGAAAATGTACGTGCCACTTTGTCCCTTTCGCCATTCATGCTTGCTTGGTATACAATTAGGGAAAGTTAACGTTTGAATCGTTAATGGCGTTCCCATAATTGAAAGGGGTCTGGGATAAGCGCTCGGAGACGCATTCCATCCTCTCAATCGACCGTGTCACATGGCTACGCGCATTTCATTTCTCATTTTTATATCCTCCCCCTCCTTCCCTCACGTCTTCCCCCTCTTCCCGTCATCCTCCTCGGTCGTCTCTTTCTCTCTCTTTCCCACAGGCCACCTTAACCCATCCTCCTCCTCCTCACACTCCTCTCATGTATATGTTATTTTTTTTATTTCCCTTCGTCGTCTCTACGTGAGTATCAGCTGGGGAATACGGATTAGCACGAGGCGGGTCTGGGAAGAGGGATAGAGTATATATGGGGTAGGGTTCTGCTTTCCGTGAAGCAAAGAATGGAATGCTTTGGTGTAACGAGTTCATCTGCTGTAATTAATTGCGAACTTCCGCAAATATCCTGGATGAATTTTCACAAAATGACGGGGTTGACCCGGAATGGTAATAATATAATAACCATAATTAATTCTTCCAGAAACAAATAGATTGATATTTTCATCAAGTAACAAATTCGGAAGTTATGTACCCTACTAGGCAATTGGCCTGTTTTTAGGGTACCGTCAGTTTTATTTAAATATGCTCCTAACGTGTTCTCTATAGGTGCAACTTTGGTGCTGCTTTGCTACTTTTGGAAAATGTAATGATATTAAACTTTGAGCGTATATCAGTCTGGTGGATACGTGGTAGATTCAGATATTGGTCGTAGTTTCTGCTCTTGTAAATCAGTTCTTATTTTTATGTAGCGGTTAAAAATAATACTGATCGGTAGTAATTCAAGCTATTACAAACTTGAAAAGCCGTACGGAGCTGTTAAATTTAGAGTTATTGCTTGTGAGATTCAATAGTTTCAGCCTTAACTTTGTAAAACTTTTGCATAAAATGAAGAAATGCACTACCTTATCTATTATTTGTAGTAATAATAATTTAATAGCAATTTGTTTCAGGTTTTCATTCTTCTTCTATGAGTATAATTGAAGAGTTGAGCTTCAAACTTGCTCTGCTTGAGGAGAATGTATTTTCGGATCCTGTCAGCTCTGTGTTTAAACTTTTTAAAAGTTGGGTAATGCCGTTTGTGGACATTTAAATAGTGAATCAGACGTTAGCAGTCAATTATACAATGCAAAATAGCTCTCATCTCTTCTTTTTTCGAATGTTTACATCGATACCCAACACTTAACCTAAAATCTGTGCAGTTAAATTATTTATTTTTTGCGGTGTGCACTTGGTCTAGCATTTATTGTTTTTATGAGGCAATGCCATTTCTGGTCATTTTAAAGAGTAAGTTGATCGTTCGAAGTCGATGACCCATTAGAAAACTACTCTTACCCAATTCCTCTTCGTACATCTGCATTAGTGAACGTATCCCACGGAATCTCGGCAGTTAAACTGAGCATTTATTGACTCTGACGCTCCGCGACCCCAGAGGATGGTATAATGATGTGAATATTTGTAATTGTGCCTATACTTTTAAATGACTGCACACTGCGTACCATGGCGCCTACGGTTTGTGAGTGTTCTGAGAATGAGAGTTTCCTAGAATTCCGTATCGATTGGCACGTTTATACGTAGGGCGTCCATCGATTCCTGATAGATAGTCCCGAGCGTACCATTAAATGTATGATCATTGAAGAAGTGGATTTTAACATAAGCGCAGTGTCTTTTATTACTATTGTTTACCATATATTTCTCCTTCCTGAAAATTTATCGCCTTTATTGTAAAACATATCTTAGCTGGTGTTGGCTTTCCTCCAGGCACGGGTGTCGCGCTCTCGTATCCCATTCCTCTTGCTATAGTCCGGTCGATGGTCCCCCCTTTGAATTGCTGATCATCGGAATTCGCCCCGCGTGACATTCTAGGCCAAGGTACTCTCAGTTGAAGGAAGGGAGGAAGAAGTCAATATTTTCCCCATCAAACCGAATGGCAAAACTGTGATTTGGCACTTTTGTTTTGTAATATATTGTTGCTTTTGGCGGAATAGGGGTTCAATGCTTCTTTTCCCCTCCTTTGTGAGACCATAATGGAAACTGTCGTATATACTATTATTATTATTATTGTGCATATTATTATTTAAACTGCTTTGCTCATAGAAGATAGTACTACGAACCAGGAAAATGGATATGTAAACATTCGTGTGGAGCGTGGTACTCGGATCGGATCGGAAGCATGGATCATTGGAAAAGTTGACCAGAAACGACTAGAAGCCTTCGAAACCTAGTGCTGGAGGAGGATGCTGAATATAAAATGGGCGGAAATGATTACAAATTATGAAGTTTACAGATGAGTAGAAGAGGAAAGGACCATATGGAACATCGTACAGAAAAGAATAACCAGATGGATTGGACACGCTCTGATATACAATGGGTTTGTGAAGAACACAATTGAAGTCAAAATAGAGGGAAAAGCCCCCTTAGGAAGACCCAGGAATAAGTCATGGGCCAAATAAAGATGAAAGTACATAGGAAGAGATACCAGGAGGTAAGGGAACTAGGATTAGATAGGGAAGGGTGGAGGGCTGCAGTAAACCTTTCCTGCTTGTGCAAGGTTACAGTGCATGGAGATTGGGGCGAAAAAAGCTAATGTATAAAACTTGATGATGATGCTGTGTGGGAACGAGTTTTTGTAGCCATCAGTTCGGAAGTGTATATTTCTTATTTTGTCGCTTCTAGTAGTTACAGAGATATCATTCGGGATTAGAACTATATAATTTGGGTCATGTTGAAAATTTCCTGATGTGAATTTTAAAAGTAATCTTAGCCTTTTTTGTGGCATCTTGAGTCTTTCTTCTGTCATCATTGTTACCCTATTGTGTGTATTTCCTAGTTTTTAACAAATCATGCGGCTTTCCTTTGTTATTTGTATTTTTCTCGAATTAAATCTTTCAGTGTAATGCTCGCGGCGTGTTCGGGATTCATCATAACCATAGGGATAAGTTATAGCATCTTCTCTCGATTTTTCATCCAATACCTAGCCTTTCTAGTATTCGCGTAGTAGAACGAGTTTATTTTTCAAATGCAACGCCTCGAATGTTCGTGTTTAACCCATGCTAGGTCCGAAGTGAGTGAAATGATTCCCAGATATTTGACCTTCCTACCGACTAACCTCTTACTTTCCGCTTCCTCAGGCATCGTTCTTGTGTTTTGTTTCGTAAAATAGTGAAAGGTAAAGACGTAAAGACTCCCCCTCGCCCAGTAAATACGTAAAGACCCTCCCTCACCGCAGTAAAGACGTCGCGAGTGAACATCGTTGAGATACCTTCAGAGACCTTCTAAGTTTTCATCCATTGCAATGGTCTCGGTAGTAACAGACTGAAATATACATCGATTCAATCATAATTTTTTAGCTTTATTTTAACAGACATCCTGATTTAGTAATTTGGTCTATAATTTTAAAGCTTACGGGTTGGGGGGTTGGGTGTATGTTTGGGGAGCCGCTCGGAAAAGTTTGGGAAACACTTGTCTTGACAATGGATAAAAAAATACTTGTCTTGAAAATCTAGGAATCAAATTATGTTTAAACAACAGTGACAAGGATATGATCTCTTGCACGTTCTGGAAGAGACAGTATGCGACTGCTATTAATGCTTTGTTACGTCTGTAATAGAAGGGAACTTTCTCATTATTTGTGCCATGGACTGCTGCTAGACTTCATCCTGTAGGTATAGATTATGGATGTAAAAGTTCTATTCTTGAAAATATATAGGAGTTATTTCATTTTTTGTCCAACTACAACAAGACTGTGATCGCTTTCCCCTGCCGGAAGCGGCAATTTAATTATTTTCTGATCGTGCTTTGTAACATCAGAAATAAATAGGAAGAAAAGACGCTGAAATTTCCGGAGCGAAGTCCTTGAGAATCTGTGAAAAATGTCGATGGTGGAGTTTTTATTGTTCGCTGCTCTCCAAGAGGGCGCGTGTCTCCGTCCGCACGCATAGCGGAGCACGGCGCTGCTCTGTCAGTTCAAGGCGAGGGAGTGTGGATGAACGACACGGGCGGTGGCCGTGAAAGTTCTTCGAGGACGGCGGTGTCGGTGGACGGCGGACGTCGGGGGAAGTTTTTCGGTCTCTCTTCGGAGAGGAGGCGGAGTGGTCGGGGAAAGGGGATGGATGCGTGGAGAGGATGGGGGAGGAGGGTATGTTGGGTGCGTGCTACTCATCTGTGAACACTTCGGGAATCGGATTGGGCGTGGGGTCTGGGGTCGGGGTGTGGATAGGGGTGGGGGCGCTTGGGTTTCGGGTGTGGGGGAGTGGCGAGAGCGGCACCGCGAGTGGTGTGGGGAGTGGGTTGGGTATCATCGGTAGGTGCTGCCCCTGTGAATCGTCCTCACCTTGTTTTCACATAGGTAGCTTCGGTGGAATTCACGACACGTAACAGACCCTCGTCCTCCTCCTCCTCTCGTACTCCCATCCCGCCTCTCCGACTCCCTCCCCCTTCGTCTCCAGGTTCCCCATACCCGCCCCCTCTCAATGTCCGCTTTTCCTCCCTGCTTAACATTTCCACTCTTTTCGTCTGAAGCCCGTATCGCACTACACTTGATCCTGCTCAAGTTTGTTTTAACAGAGCGTTTTACAATGTATAGGGAACGAGGGATTACTCATTGAGATAGATTTATTATTTTAATTGAACGTATTTACAATTACATCTACATACTACCCCAACAAGCGGCCGCATTGGCGCGCGGAAGGGGGTGTTAGGACACCAGCCGTGTAATGATGTAAGGGATAAGGTTTTGGGAGGAGAAATGGTGACGTGTATTATGGAAGTGTATTTAGGGGAACTCAGTTTTTATAGTGTTCGCTTATTGTGCGCCGAAAGAACGAGTTCTTGTACCTATCCGTTCGGCAGTGTATCTGTCTTTATCGCTTCTCTCAGACCTAGAGATGTAGTGAGACGTCATGATAATATTCTGTGTGCCGCTCTGAAACACACCAGTTCTGAATATCTCAAGCAAGCTAAGCCTAGCGTGAAGTCTCCGAGTCTCTAGGGGCTCCCACCATAATCCCTCTAAAAGTGTGATACACTATGTGTTCGCTTTTAGCTGCTGTTAACGAAGCGCGCTGCTCTTATTTGTTTTTAATTAATATTTTTTGTTAAATCTTATTGATCTGGGTCCCAAATGCTCGCGGCGATTTCGAGTTGTGGCCTAACCAGAGCGAAGTAGCATCTCTCTTTTACTTTTTCATCCAAGGACCTTCATATTAAAGTCTAGTTTCTGTAATGCTCTGCCGCATATGTCTTGTATGTGTGAATTAGATGTCGTCTAACTTTTTAAGTTCTCTTTTTATCGCATTATGCTGAAAGATCCTAGAATAAGCTGGTCGTACTTTTGTGGTGATACATGTTTTCAGTATCGCTGTCGGTATGGCTGAGTATAAATTATTTTTATTTGTAGCTAAGAAATATGCTTCGAATTCTACGCGACAGCCCAGTTAATATAATTCGTGTTTCGTGATAGGTATGTGTTTTCAAATTTGTGTGTATGTCTTTGTAATTTCTCTGGTAGCCCAGGTTTGGCGTTTTTCTGAGTGCTGGATTCTCTCAGGTCCGTCGCTAAAGCCTGTTTCAGGCGTCAATTAATCCATCACAAGTCCGAGGATGCTCGTTCGTACGATAGTTTTACAGTATTGTGTTATAGTGATAGTATTATAGCGAGACGTGGACCTTTGGGCGACTAGAACCGATTACAGTAGAAGGTTTGAAAAAATGGCGATGAAAGCGGTTGCTAAGGATCGAATTGATGGATATATTCCGAAGGGAGTAAGTTTTCAGACTAGATGGACGAGGATAAAACGATATGGGGCACTGCCAGTTCCGAAGTCTTACAATGTATCGCTTCCCAACCTACCTCTTTCCGATCAAAAAGCGTTTAGGAGAATATCACATTGCACAGTGGTCGGAGGGACCCCATTTTTCGGACAAAATTCGTGGGGTGGATAATTTGAAGTTTCAATTTATTATTTCAATATTTTTTTCGTAAGGAAGGCGCCAAGTCACGAAATAACACAAAAAAACAAAAGTTAGAGATAATTTGACATGAAATTATTTATTCCATAACTTATACACAAGAATTCAAAACATTCGCGTTTGCGGGAAGATGCTGAGGTTACAAATTTGGCGAATAAAAGTGATTTATGGCGATGCGTTAAATGTTTTACGCATCGCTACATAAGCTACTCGTGACAAAAATATAGAAAACTAAGATAAAAGTTAACAATTTTTATACAACAGTAAATGAATGATTAACACATCCTTGCGATTTACAAAAATCTTCTAGAGTCTTTCTTGGAAAAACAATATTTATAAAAATGATACACAAAGAGCACGACAACAACTAACAATCACATAAGATATTCTGAAGTAAAAATGAAAGGGTAACATAAAAATCCAATGAAACTTGCAATGTGAGACCATAAACCACGAGTGTGCTGGGCTACTGAATATGCTTTCGCTTTGCATGGATTTAGATCATAATGCTGACTAAAATCAGGACTAATGCATGTGAAATCCAGCCATTTGGGACCCTTATTATTGTGAAATGAGGTGTTAGCAATAATAATTATCATATCATGTGGAATTATTATTGCTTACACCTCATTCCACATGAAATTATAACTGGAAAATATAATTCATAAGTGCCTAGACTAGCCCACGTGGCGAGAGATATTTTGTTAATAAGATCAATCCCAAATATCGTGCTCCATGAGTGACCGCGGAAGAATGACGTTTTAAACATCTTGATGCCATCTATTTTCTTTATCTTTAATAGTACCTTATATTTATTACTTGAGTGTAAATTTAATGAGTTAAAGTATGCAGAACTTTACCCCATCCCCTTTATCCATTTTGATGTCTCCATACTACCTTCGGAGACGTCACAATCACTCTTCATTTCTTCCTTTTCTTTCCTCTTATCCTCGTTTTCTTCCTTTTCTCCTGCTTTCATCTACCCTTCCCTCTCTTCACCAATCTTTCCTCCCAACTTAAACTTTTCCACCTCTTCGCCGTTCCCATCTCTCGCCCATTTCTCCTCCCTCCCATCGAGATCTCCTCCCCTCACTTGCGCGTGCCCGGTTTACGCAAGATTTTCTTTTTAATTCCCTTCCACCTCGTTTATTTATTTTTTTGGGGTTCAGTCCCCGTCCAGAGACGCTCTCGTTTCGCCCCGGAGACAAGGAAGGACGATTTCGTTGACTGGGTTATTGCTCACATGGGGTTTTCGGAAAATTGGTTTGTGTGATCGTTCTGGTGTTATTGTATCGAAGTTATTTCTTGTCTGCGAGTACTCTAAGACTATATTAGAATTTTTAAAATATCAATTATCGAGTATTGATTAATCTCTGGAAACATTCGCATCAAGAATTCACAGCTTGTGAGACAACATCTTGAGACTGGGGGATAACAAACTTGGTGCAAGTTATGTAAAAGTATTGCAATGGTTTTGCCCTCGTCGAACCTAAATGTGAGGTAATCGTCTGTACAAGCTTTGTAGTATGGATAAACTAATGATTAGTGGACAGGAAAGTGTGTGCAGGATAGAGGATACTGAATCAATGGCTTCTCATTATTTCTAAAATTAAAGCGTCTTTTACCAGGTTACTTAGTGGTTCCAGAAAAGTAATTACTTGGGCTGATTGTTTGGTGATTGCTGATTGCGCTGCTAAAGATCCTAAAAAGACTCTAATATGATGTTACTTTTGCCCCTGGAGTTTGCAGATCATGAATGAAATGTCTAAAACCTCAATATGGAGACTTTTCCAGAATGCATGTTTTACTGTCCATGTGGTTTAATTTGCAAAAGTTTAATGTTTACTATTTCCAGATTGTTGTTGATAAAACCTGGCTCGCCTAATTTGAGAGTTTCATGCGGGATATCTGTCTAAGATATCATCATTTTAATTTTATGGCTCTGATAGGTTTTTATGTGGCAATTAAAATGTGGAGGATAAATTTGTTTTGGAGATAGAAGCACGCGAGGTTTCCAAGCCAAGCGCATTAGAAGCGCGGGTTTAATAATTCCACATCTTGTCTCCTGTCGTTGTTATCTCGAGTTCAATTAAGCTGATGAATGGGACTGCCACAACAAAAGCAGTTTTGTATTCACGATTTCGTGAATTAAATGAAATCTGTTTCTTGACCTTGATACGATTTATATTTATTGTTTCTCTACTCGAATATTCTTTTTTTCTGAGAATCAAAAACCTCCTGTTTCCAATACTAATATTAACCTGCCCTGAACTTCACTTTCTGTAATATCCTTCGTTGCTTTATCTGTTAATTTCCCCATAATTTTCTGTATCACAACTAAGGGTAATTTTCCCTTCAGAACAACCATGTAACTTGCGAATGTTGTATCTATGTTACCAGAAAAAATAATTCAACCAATAAAACCTTATATACTCGTGTGTTATAACCACGAGATCCATCGTGTTACGTCATGTGTAAATTCCAGTTCGGTTGTCTTTTTCGTGATACTCTGTAATCAACCCTTCCACATTTCTCTCCTCTGTATCTTTTTCTTTCCGTCTACGTGTCTTGTATCAACGTTCGCCCGCTTGTTGATACTTATTTCAATGTACTATAAATTCCTGTGTATATAAATAGGTTTTGCGTTAGTCCCGTGTCCGATTAGAGTAATTATTGAATTATATAACATGGTGTCATCTCTTTGTGAGTATTGCATTGACTATTGTGATGAGGGTTTGATGCTATAAGCGACTCCGGGCTCCAACAACTACGTAGTGTTAGGGGATTCTGGTTATACGGGAGTGAAATTATGTCCATTTTCCCTTAGCATTTCGTATTTACATTATAGCGTTTTTTGCATCGCAAATTGGACTGGCATCGACTGAAAGCTGTGAATTTGACCTCTAATTATTCCCTTCAGGGCACAATATTAGCTTAATTTACATGAATGTTTTCTCTGCCTCAGTCAGTCGATACTTAATGCCCGTCGAAGTTCTTCCATCCCACGGTACTCTGACTCCGATCCTGTCGTGATCGTAATTAATGCGATTAGATATCTGCGTAATCGATCTGAGATTGATTTGCGGGAAAATGCGCTTTAAATCACCGTACGTGATACGATTCCTGTTATCTAGTGGAATACTTGGTGCTTCTCTCGATTGAATGGAAAAATGCGATCTCGGATGTCAGTGGCGAACACTTTTGAGGCGGACATTATCATGCGTGCGGCATTACTCACGGATTGGCTGGATAAAAATCGCAGTGACTCCGCACGAACCTATTGTGTGACACTCACGTGAGCCGGAGGGGGACGGTCGGAATATGCCAACTATGCACATGCTATGCATATGGGCGTAGTAAGATATTAGTTTCGCTTCGTGAGAGACGCATTTACTCGTCCAGTGGAGCCTAACGGCTAGTTATAATTGCCCACCTGAGATGATTTCTGTAGCTGGCTGCCTTGTGTGGCGATTTCGAGTAGTTATTCAACATAGGTATTTATTCGTTATCGGGGGTGGACGTGCGTGCCTTTGTATCGCCAATGTTAGTGGACAAATATGCGAATGATGGAAGGCCGTCGTGAATGAGAATTCATATTAATGAGTATTCAATATTAATGCTGTAATGCAGTACCATTGGCGTTTGAAATGCCTTTAAAAATTGAAACCCCGAGCATGTCTCAGTATTGTTAAAGCAATGTTTTTGTATTTATTCTGGTAAGAATTCTACCGAGCGTCATTTTTCGTCATGGGAACAATTTCATTCAGTTATGAAGACAATTGGCGACCAACATCAGCTTATTGATGGCCAGAGTATAGAAAACGCCCTCAAAGTGTCAGGAAATTATTTGTTGACTTTTGCTCTCTTGTGGAAAAGTGCTTTATGTTATTTCCTGACTTTTTAAGCTCATTTTTTATCTCAACATGCTGAGAGACACTAGAGAAATGTGGCCGTTCTTTTCAGGTGATTTCAGGATCGTTGTCCGTTTGCCCGATTGTAAGTTATTTTTTGTTGATAACTACGGAATGTGCTTCAATGAAGATGCGACGCCTCAGTCAAGCTATCCGTGTGAGGTAAGAGGATCAGGCCTCAGACTTAGGTTTTCATCTTGGCCATTTCCCTGTATTAGTCCAGGTTCTGCGTTTTTCTGAGTGCCATGTCTTCTTGAGCAATTACCTGCGATTTACAGAAAGGGGCTATTCGCCACATTTAAGCGCTCGAATTTCATGCGCGCTTGTGCTTAGCATCTAATACGTTCTTTCTTCACTAGTCGAAACGAACATGTTGGTAGTAATAGTTATGACTGAAAATAGGAGCGTCCTTACAGGAATAAAACGAGATGGGCAGATTTAGGTAAAAGTAAAATGTCAACTGGCATGATAACAACTTGCCCCTTAAAGCCCCCATGAGATTCACAGTGGAAGAGTACGCTTAACTGAGCACTCGGCGCAAAATCGAGGGATCTGGGTTCGATTCCCAATGCATACGAATGATTTCCATGCGAATGATTCTGTGAATTTCACACAATTGTGTAATCACTTGCGGGTGACTCCGATAAAGTTACTGCGCGGCTAATCCGGCAGTTCTTTCTAATCCGGAGTCTATAATTTGACATTTTTTTTCGCTGCACGTTTAAAATATAATTCCCAACGGAGTTTTTTTGTTGCGATACTGAAGAAATTATTGCGGTGACAACATGATTTATTTTCAAAAATAGTCGAGAAGACGTACAAACTACAACTATTATTTTTTGGCAATATCTAGTCGGTAGAAATGCCTCATTTATTAAAAAAACGGTCTCTCTCGTTTCCCGTGTTATAGAGCTGGTACGGGTCGTAAAAAATCTCGGAAAGTAGTTCGGTACGGGGCAGATATTTTGGTATCTTTGGAAAAGTAAGATATTTTTCTTTAAAATGGGACCAAATTCTATGATTTGTAGGCGGAATAATATTTCTTCAAAATTACCTTTAAAAATGCCATCATACGATAGAATAACACGAAAAATAACAAAATTATTTGTGGAATAAATGAGAAAATTGGTAGATGTAGTTCTGCGTTTGTAAATATAGTATGTAATTGTGAGTCTGAGGACCGGGAGCCCTTTAGTGTTTTGACCCGGGGATAAAGGATGAGGACTGGAGTTAGCATTTCACTAGGTTGCTGGGCGCTTGGGAGTCACCGGATTTTCCCACTATTTAAATTTCCGGGAGCGACCGAAGCGGAGGAGAGAGGCTTTGGGGATGGAGAGGGATGGGGAGAGACAAGCCGAAGAGGCCCGACCTCCCCTTTCCTTTTCACCCGCGAGAGAGCACCCATTCATCCATCCCACCTCTTCTCGCTAGAATACCAGTGACGTGCGTCACGTTGACGCCGCGCCATTGGCTCGGGCGCCTCGCCGCTTTGGGTGCCCGTAGCCTCTCGACTCGGTCTCTTCCTATCTTGTTCGTATCTACGTATCCCTTGGGGTAGTCTATGGTATCTTGCGAATCGGCAGGAGGTAGGGGTGCTGGCCCGCGGGGTTGATTAATCCGTGCCCTGGTACGCTTAGCCATAGGTCCCGTGTGTTGCGTCTCACATATTGGCAAATGTGGTTGGCTTTCGAATCGGCTAAGAACAAGAAATAAGTCTGGTTCTCAGCCGAAAAAAGAAAGAACCAGAAACCAGTCCGAAATATTATATTTCTTCGGTGGGATATAATGATTGCTAATTTTTTGCGCCTCAAAAACTTAGCTTTTCACTATTAATTAAGTTATTCGTCTACATCTACTACATTACCCTGCAAGCCACAAGAGTGCTTGGCAAGGGATGACTTATCATCAACATGAACTACAGTGAAGAAGTTTACTTTCACTAACAAGCACCATACTATCGGTATACTACAATTGCTACAGAAACTACTAAAATAATCCATAATGTAACGATGAAAACGTGACATAAGGTTATGCAGGGAACATGCAAATCATGGTGGTAGCACTATTCGGCGGAACAAGAAACATGCATTAGGGTGCACATGAATAAATCAGCTACACTACCTGTCAACTAACCTAATTTAAAGTCTTAACGCAGCCATTATGGTCTCTTATCGATCGCGGGAAAACGACATTTTAAACCTTACTGTCCTACAATCTACCTCCCTTATTTTATTCTCATGATGTATTCTACCGTATTTTTTTGGAGTTCGTAAGATATTGATAACTTCGTCTGAAAATAAATTGGTTTTAAATTTACATAAAAGATAGAGTCTAATTTTCAATCGACGGTCTAAAAGCTATTCCGATCCAAGTTGTTGCAAGTGGTCAGTAACACTAACGAACCTATCACAACGGCCTTTTACGTATCTTGCTGGTCTTCTCTGCACGCGTTCCAGCTTTGTTTTTAAGGCTGCCTCTTGAGGATCCCAAACACTGGCAGCGTAAGCGGGATCTAACAAGGGAGAAGAGGCTGATTTCTCTAACTTTATCGTCGCACTTTCCTAGTACTCTTTTAACATATCCCAATTTACGATTAGCTTGACCAGTTATTTCCCGAATATGTTTGCTCCATGAGAGATCATTAGTTATTTTAACTCCGAGGTATTTTACAGATTCTACAGTCTCTAATTGGGTATTTTGTACATAATATCTGTACTGAGGGGAGTTTTTCCTTTTTCCAGAAGTTTATTACAACACATTTTTTCAAATTTAATTCTAGCTGCAAACAATTAAAGCTGTCTACGTCAGTCGTACGACTCTCAAGTGCTTGGAGATCAAGCCTGAACGATAAATTTCTGTAGACGGACATCATCCTGAAAATCTCTTTCCAAACCTCCTCCCGTACTTCGCGCAACAGTCGCTTCCTCGGCTCACCTGAAATCAATCTTACTCTTTCTCCCAGCGATCTCATTATTGTACCGTCTCCCCGAGTTGTTCAACACCATTTCGTTCGCCCGCTCTCCGATAAACCTTCGGCCATTGAACTTGCCACCTCGGGGAAATAATTGCCTCCTTATCCCCTTTTGTTCGCGATGTCTCTTTTTTGTACTGTTTATCCATTAATTCCTTTTTATTTATTTCTTGACAATTCACTGTACATTTTGATATTTAATAGTCAATGAAGAGGCCAGCGCAGCGTATTTTTTTTATATCTGCTAATAAATACACTCTACAGATTCAGGCTTCACTTCGTGGAAGTCAGTACGACGGATAGTACGACGCGTTTCACCGACTTGCGGCGTCATCAGGTACAAAAAGGTAGTTTTTTTGTACCTGATGATGCCACAAGCCGCTGAAACGCGTCTTACCATCCAAAATGGAATTCTGAGGGAAAGTACAAAATTATATTCTTTAAGTATGGATCTGCAAAGTAATCTAATCAGTGAATCAAGGGTTTTATTTGCTTGGCATCCACTTTCGTGGGATACGATGTCGTCTTTATATCCGGTCCCGGACGGACGATTCAGATTCACTTCTCAAGCACTCCTCTCTCTCTCTCTTTTCTACCATTCTTGTATACTTTGTCTCAACTTCCTCTCAGTCCTCTCCCGTCTTTCACGTACCTTATTCCTTCCTCACATGCGTCCCCGCCGCTTGCATTCCAGCCCGTCGTCTCATTTCCATAAAGGGCAGAGGTTCGATTCCCCGCGGTGGCCGAAATTTCATCTCTCCTCCGGATCTCGCTCCGCTCATCAGTATGTGTTGCATGGGGCGGAATGGGAGGGATTCTTCCGGAGGAGGTTGAGAAGTGTTTCCCGGAAGAGGTCAATTTTATCAAAGGAATGATATTCCTTCTCGGTGAACGCTTTTTCTCCTCTGTCCGTGAGCGCTCTCGGCTGTAATATATGACTATACGGCGTCAGGAACGCAATGACTGCGAGAGGCCAGAGTGTTCTACTGCTTCTTTATGCTTGCGGGCTAAGTTTTATTATTAAAACTATGGCTTGTTTGCCAAGTGTGTTGGCGGCACTATCTTGAATGGTGTCCTAGCTTCACGTATTATTGTTTTGACTGCTCCGCTATGGCCCTTCTGCTGTTGTAGTAGAGGTGGGTCTGTAGGTGCTCCAACTGTCGAGGTTGTATGTTTCTGTCGACTTCCCATGTTTTCTTACTTACGGTGGCGAGACTTGAACCGAGACACAGAAAAATAAAGAGAGACTGAAAGTTTTTAAAGAAGAGTACTTAGAGGAATATTTGGCCCAACACAGAAGGAAAGAGGTGAATTCAAGATCAAGATAAATGCTGAGTTAAATGAAATTGTGAAGGAAGAAACCATAGTCCACTTCATAAATTCACCAGGGAGACCTACTAAAGGTAATTGTTGTTAAATGCTGCTCTAAAGAGGTTCAAAACAAAACCAAGATCTTGCTTCCTTTTTACTTACTACTTTTCTTAACCAAGAAAAAGTTGTTTCATAAACTTAATAATAACTTTTTTATGGCAAATTAGAAAGAACTGAACATTTTAAGATACATTTAAATGTTTTTCTACGCAATACTAACAGTTAATTACGATCAAACTTAAAGTTTCTTCACTATGAAATGTCAAAGAGAGCGTTCCGTTCGAAAACGCCAAAAAAATCCGCACTTTTTTTTGTTTTCACCGCAATAGAAAACTTAATGTGTATTTTAAAAATAATCGGCAACCACGGCTAAACGCAAAATAAAACATACTAAAGTTTGGTGTTACTCGCATTCATATAAGTACCACGGTTCATTTTTAATCAGTGTCCAAACTCGAGTCTACTTAATTTGTGCACCGACAGTTGGGAAAGATGGAGAGACGGGATGTCATGTAGGAATTATGGCCATTACTAATGAGAGGAAAGAGCTTGCGAAAGATGGAAGAAGGTGAGTGTTTACTGTTAAGGGCAAACCCCTCGAAGGGTTGTAGCGCCCAAGGAAGAAGAAGAAATGCCTATTCAGAATGTATCAAATCGTCTACCATAATGTCTGGTTTATGATCTCTGGTTAAATATTTTTCGATATGAGAACCGGCGATCATGCTTACTTCCCTCGATAACGATCATGTCAACTCACCTATAGTCTGATGTAATATACAAATCTCGAGCATTAAATCTCAGTCAGCATTAAGTTAACGAAAAGTCTACGTCATCTTGCGGTTAACGTTAATCAGGCATTGTTAGACTGGACCCAAGACTAATTCCAAGATGAACACAACATCCTAGTTAGAGGCTAGTATTGAATCGAGGCGACTTTCGAGTTGCCTAGCCGGTTCGTTGCAGACTTGGCTGCCGCGGCCCGCCCCTTGCAGTCTATATTATATCAGTTAAATCCGCCCTTAGCTGCTTTACTATATCCGTAAAACTTGCACTAAAATACTTGTTTGGAAACGAGTGGATTCTTAGAAATTGAAATGATTTTATACACAATTAAGTTGATATGCCAGTACATATTTGGAATTTTGGAATTTGGCTTCATTTTCGTGATATTATAAATTGTATTTTAGATAGTATATCCGTGATGCAACGGATATCGATGATTAGATTTGTTTTAATTGTTTAAAGTGGTTGTTAACAATGGTTAACATAGTGAACTTTCACTGGGTGGCGCTTTACTCTATCAATGTAATTTATCGGCGAAATTTCCCTTAAGCTAGTATGGGCCGTGATGATTTCCGCTTGTTGAATTAACAGGCTTCAAGTGAGTTCATATAGTGATGCGGTTCCAAGAGTAGATGCTTTACCATTATTTTATTATCAAATGTAATCCAGATTGAGAAGTAGAGTTACGCCTCTGCTCGATAATTATCTTACTTGATAGCCCCATTTATTGCACTCCGCTTCCGCTCGGGACTCAGTCCTTTTTTATGTATTCTTCTTCCGATCTTTGTCACAAGGCCAGGATCTTTGTAGCTGTAACTGATGCACTCTTTGAATATAAATCGACCCGTGTCTGCGTCTGAACGAGTTTCATCGGAATCGGTTTAGCATTTACGCTACGCAAGTGCAAGAAGCATGTTTTCCCACGTTCGGTACCTTGTATTCTTCTTGCTCGACAATGTGGGTGACCTCTTCATGTAAAACGTATGAATCTTATCGTTATTTGAGTAGGTGTTGGTGGCTTTACATTCTATTTGCGTCGAAAATTCGTATGCCGCTGATAGTTACACCTATTGTACCAAAGGAATATGGAATAATAAATCCGTATTACCTAAATATGAGATTTATCACTCTCCTATCCAATCTTGACCGTTTAAGTGCCTGTTTTATGAATCCAGCATGCACTTGACGCGATGTGCTTGTTCATGAGCATGCTATATGGTATAAGTATACATATAAAATTAGTTAGTAACGTTTGGCGCCATTTGATCTCAGAACGCTTGGAAATGTCTCTTTGTTTAGCTTTGTGCTCAAGTTACATTTTTACTGAACTATAGTTTAGTACTCAGTCAAGTGATGGACGTAACGATACGTATTTTCATTCTATGTAAGAATTTATGTTAATTTACCCGTATCATTTAGCCCCATCATTATTATAACGTGGGATTGCTGTCATTGCCCATGATGTAAGCACCAGGGCCCTCAGTTCTTCACAAAGAACTAGTTCTACGTAAAACCGTAGCTGTTTGTTCCTTACACCGTTTCTAATACACTGTTTTTCAAATGATGCCGATTTCCCCCCATTCCTTATTCTTTATTTAATTCCTGCCTTCTGGCATTGCCGATCTATCCTGAGTGATATCTCAGAAGTGGCAACCCACTCCCGCCATGGACTACTTCGCACTTCTGCGGTTGGACGCTGCCACTTAATGTATTTGTGTAGGACTGATATTCTCTTTGGCATCAGATCTTGTCATGCCCGATTAAGATGCTTAATTTTGGATATAATCTATAGCTTATTACATCGTGCAATATAATTTACATTAATATATTCACCAGCCGCGGGCAATATTGGAAAGCGATTTGTTCTGTATCGTTGCAAAGTGTTTTTTCCATTCTTATTAGCTGGCTGGAATGGCGTAGACTGTTTGAGCCGCGCCTTGAGGAAAATGGGTGATGGATTTTTATGCAAAATGGTCATTGAAGTAGTTTATTAACGAAAAACATGACGCAATAGCTTGTTATTAAAACAGTGATCAAAATTATTCTTTCAGTACACCCTGGAAATTAAGGCCCAGTTACTTCTCTATTGTCTCTTGTTGGAATTTCCTCTCCATTCTCCAACCTTGATTTTAGGGATCGTTATCTTTGTAAGGATCTCCTATTTTCCTTGATGTGTAAGGCCTATTTCACCATAGACTTATTTCGTCACTGAACTTTAATTCAATTTGACCTGGTCAATGTTTGATACTTTAAGATAACGAATCCTTTCATACGATGTAATTAACTTTTTTTTTATTTGTCCAGTTGTATGTTTTTAAAGCTGTGACTCCATCACCGGTATTTCGTTCAAACACTCGACTCGCCTGTGATCGGTTGTCGGATGCGAGACTCGAAAAATATGTATTCTCCTTATTTATGTTTTCTATTATTTACCGAAAAACTGGTTCGGAGATTCATCGAATATGATCTAGCCGGTTTCACAGTATGATTTTGAGCTTGATAGATTTGGTATGATTTACATTAGTGAAATTAGTGTCTCGTATAACGCCCGTTAGCTTGTATTACTCCCCGAACCTCCGTAAATGCCGCTTTACACGGTACATTTTTATTTTACAAACAAATGTGTCATAGAAAGTACAAGAAAATGAAGGGAATTAGAGCGGGTTCAATTTCCCGTTCAGTCATTCAGACAGTCATTTAATTTGCCCTTTTACACGGTACAATTTTCCTCATGCAAGAGTCATACATTCGTTTCTACAATATAATGTACCGTATAAACCAGCCTTTAGGACGTGGGGGGGGGGGGGGTATTTGTACTCTAACCGTGGGTCGCGAGAGGAAGGGGAGAAGAAGACAGGTATTTTTTTTACTATTTAATGTCTCGTTCATTTTTTTGCTGGTTATTGTATTTAAGTTAAACGTGCTTCTATGGTGAGGGTCTTTTTGCGTATTGTGTCTGCCGCTTCCAGGCTAGGGCAACGGCACTCAGACGAATGGGATGATCACCTCTCCAAATTCGACCCATGCCCAACGAAGCCCAACTTCGGTGATTGATCGGGAATCGATGTTACCATCGTGGTTGTCGTCCCATTTTTTGCTATTATCATTAATGGTGCGTGGGAGAAGGCATTCTTTTTCTTGTCTTTCAGGTATTTTTCTTTCTTATTTTGTCGAATATGTTTGTTCTAAAGATTTTGTTTGGGGATGGGATAAAATAATATCTGGCCCATCAACTAGGAATGCATGTGGCCAGAAATCATTTACAGTAACCTTAGCTACTCGTTTGTGGCAGAGGGTGAGCTTGTACCATCAGGCACTACACTATGTCCTACGAAAGTAAACTGCACATTATAGTTCAAATAACAGTGAATTAAATGTTATTGCAAATTAGTTCCAACTTGGCAAATACGTGGCAGGAGGTGAAATTTCACCAATTTTCACTGCACTAAATGCTGCCAATGTAATTGAAACCATGAATATCATAGTTTTTTGCTGCTTCATAAATGTGCTGAGATTCATGCGAGAGTTGCTGTTAAGTTCTACGTTGCAGATTATGATAAAAGGATTCGAGGGCAAATCTATTGATTAGCGGCACCTTCTATAGGAAAACTTAATCATGACATTTCAGTGGCAGCTGTTTTGGTCTCTCATCGTTCGCGACCAAAAGTGACATTATGCTGTTGATTTCCGTGTTATCTAATGTCCCAATTAATTCAGACCCTGAAAAACTTGATCATCCTGGTACACGCAAAAATAGACCGTGTGCTCAAGACATCGCGTTGTATAATTATTCACTATGGGGAAATTGGTCGAGACCGGTTCTTTTTAGCTTGCCGTGACTCATTCTCGGGAAACAATTAAGTTGTGGAACAAGTTGTAAGGTCCAGATTTGGCTCGCGGTTCCGCCGCCCCTTGTTTCTCCGGATGGAGAGAGGGATAAAAGAAGTGACGATAGCGTCGTGTGTGTGTGTGTGCACCTCGCGGGGAAGAGTCATGCCCTTCCCACGAGCGCCAGACGGATTTCTCCTCCATCCTCTTGCGCCCTCAGGGGGCAGGAGAGGGAGGATGGCCGTGGAGATGCATGCGAAAGTGAATGCGGCGACGGCTGGGCTCTTGTTATCGTGCGATTCCCTTTCGGCTACCTGCGGGTTCGACGCGGTTTTTCCGCGGAGCGGGGGGAGTGAGGGAGTGTGGGATAGGAGTGGGGCGTGACGCGTGATTTGGATTGACTGATCTGGTACAGCGGCGCGTTCCTCCGGGCTGGAGTCAGTCGGACGCATACGGGCTCGAGTCCCAATCACGCCCTCGTTCCTGGCTCCAGTGTTCTGCGACTCCCGTTCTCTTCGTGGATGTTCTGTGGCGGACGTCGCGCCGGGGATCCTCGATCTGAAATTAATTCGAAACACTGTGGTATTCCCCTTTGTAAATTTCGCTGATTTGGTATTCAAAATGAGTTTTTATTATTCCTCGTTGTTAACGTCGTTCATTTTGTATGCTATCAATAGATTGGTACGAATTGTAAGTCATTTTAGTCATTATCTATCTTCATTTCGTCATTTCGTCATTTCTGGGTGATTTTAAATTCTCCTGGTCTTAACTGTGTATTCCTGCACTGTTAGTTCATGCCTTCAATATCTTCAAACCTTCCACCTGCTCATGAGTCGACCAAAGTTTCTTTTCTTTGCCAACTTCCTCCTCACTCTGAAATGTTCTGTGACTGCTGGGTAGTATTCCACTCTACTAGGCAAAGGTTCTTTGCCGATCCAAAAAATTCTGGGAAAGACGAACCAATGAAGCTGTTGAAATTAGGCTGGAGGAGAAAAATGTCAACAGAGACAGGGGATACCATTTAAGTACCACTTGAAAACCGGTGCTTAGGAGGATCCGAGAGGTCAGAAAAAGGCAGGAAGACTGATCAACCAGGAACCTCCTGACCCGGCTGCCGGCTCAGTATATTATCGCACCAGTCACGACATTCTGCCCTGCAGACGATGTACGACTCGGCCATCGGATCGTGGACACTCAGGGAGTCTCTTACCCGGTGGACCTACCGAAGAGAACTACTAAGTATTCCTCTCTGTATTCTTCCCATTAAATTGGTATTCTGTCAAATGATAGGAAGGACTTTGGCCTAGTTCCTTACCTTAGTTCCTTAAATTAGTGACTTGACTTTACTTTCATGAAAGATATTCACGTTAGACCTCCTATAGGTCATACTTAAGCTCTTCATGCGTTGTTCCCCCGTTTTCATTTAAAAATTCAATTTTTTTGGCTTCCTCTTCTTTGCATCCTATCATACCCTTCTCTGTCAAAGGGGCGGCGTCCTTTTCTTCTTCTAAATTTGGAATTATTTCCCCTTAAGTTACTACAGTTTTGACGACGTTAAAACGGACATTGGCTATCAAATGCTGATATAAATTTCTTCTTTTTTTTTTGAACATAGGCTTTATTTTTCGAGCATTTTAGTGTCGTCGTCGCACATTGCTGCTGTAGGTATATTGATGTGCAGGTAGAAGGCTTGACCAGTATTCGATCGTGATGTTTAAGAGTAGAGGTGAGATATATTGCTTTATCTACTAGTATGGCGGCTCTATCGCCGATCACGTCGTCGACGTCCACCAAGTTGGCGGCGCCTAAAAGCCGACGTCAAAGCGTGGGTGGCCAATATTAGTTTTCGGCTCCTATGCGGTGGACATCAATAGAATCGGTATTATCGGTTTTCTCAATGTGGACAGGGATTGGCGTTGCTCTTTTGTTGACTGAATGAAAGAAAATTCTCGTTCTGTGTTCGAATTACAAATCGAGAGGTGCTATCGAAGCACTACAAAATGCTGGAGAAATTACTGGGAATTTGCCATGTGCTTGAGCATTTTGCAGTATTTTTATTTGACTCTTATGCGAAATACCGGCGAATATAGCTATCTATCTGCGTTTATTACCATTGAGTAAGTGCCCTGTCTACGACGTGATCATACTTTCGTGGAGCAATGTATATGTTTATTATCGCGTGGCTGATTATTTAGACAAAATTCAACTACAAAACCTGATGTGAATCCTAATGGTTTCCGATTTTTCATTTCTTGTTAAATTCAGCCAATGTTGCGGGAATAAATTTTGCTCTTAGGAATTGCCTGTAGATGTTTTCAGGGGTCGAAAATTCGATTTAGATGTACAATGATCATTATCAAGAGATCTACGTGTGTGGTTATTGAGATGTGCTGATTCTAAGTTGAAATAGTTTTATTAAGTTTCATTTATTTGGTGCAAAAACATCTCCTGTTCCATATCAGATGCTAATTCAATTCGTGGATGTATACACGCTGGTCTTCAGAGAAATTCTTACGTAAGTGCTTGGGCATGCTCTAACTTGTCCATGTACGCATCTAGAATTTTCTTCCGCGTTCACTTGCTTCCGGAAAACTAACTTTACTCCTCGCTACCACTGCTTCGGAATTCCACGGTGAAGAAGAGGCAGATATAACTGTCACCTATCTGAGTTAGATAACCAGATTCTCTTGTAACCTCTACTTGTAATTTACTCATAATGGAAATTCAAGGAGATACATCATGGATGCTTCATAAGTTAATGAATAGGAAGTATCCGATTTTTATTTTTTGTTACTAACTTTTCGTTTTTCCACATCGGTGTTTGTTGGAGTTTAACATTTGTTTTACATTTCGGAATCGAGTAGTTGCCTCTGTGAGTTAATATTCGGTGACTTAATGCCAATGTATACTGCTAATGTTTGATTATGGCTTACTTCTCAACTTTATTTCGCTATTACTTTCGGTGCTATAATCTCAATGCCATAATGGTATTTTTTGCCAGGATTAAGAGGTTTTCCATTACTATTTCTATCGCTTGAGAGAAGAGGTAGTGGTTTGGAAATTAACAACCGTCATTTCTGCAGTCTTACCACACATCTTAAATTGTCAAGACATACCTACCGGTGATTGCACTGGTTTCACTGTTGCAAAAAATATTGCCAGATCTCATATCGTTAGTTCTGCGAGTTCAAAATGTCTTAAAAGATCTTCTAACCATGGGTCTCTATTTTTGGAATACTTCAAGGGACTTATCGCTTCGAAAGAGGTTCATTTTCCTCATCTGGAATCCCAAATCGTTCCTTTCGTTGGGCGTCTTGTGTCCTTCGAACTTGCGTGCCGGAGGGGTAATCATATCACTTGTATTTTTATTTATTTCGATGCCCACAGAACCCATTTGACTTTTCTCACGTCTTTTTTCTGGTTCGCGGAGCAAACAATGGTGGTGTGTTTTGTGAATCGAGCCGCTCGGCCAGAGTCTTTAAAGGCTATCCTCGGGAATCTCGCGTGGAGCCAGGTGCGAGGAGATGAATGAGGTTGGCTCCTGGGATTATCCTCCCCCCCCCCCCTCGCCCCTCTCCTGTCGACCATTTCTCTCATACATATATCTTTCTTTCGCCTGAGAATGGTGTTTGGTGGAGGGGGAGAGGGTGCGAAAAGAGGTCGTTAGAGCGCCCGCGACTGACGGCCGCGAATCCAAGCAAGCGTGACTGCGTGTCAGTTCAGGGGCACTGCAGTTGTGGGACACCACCTCTACACGCGCTTAGAAATATGATGTTTTTACACTCATAATTACCGGAGTTAATATTCAGTTTGAATCGCTGTCTTAGTTTTTATATTTGGTCGTAATTACATGTGCAAAACAATTACAGTGAAACACGGTGTCCACTGACCGGGAAAATCGGGAATTATTCGTGAATTTTCAGCTCCAGGCAAGGTTCGTGGATTATTCGTGAATTTTGGTTTGAGTCGGGAATTTTTAAAATTATCATTTCAAGACAAAAATAATCCTTATTTTATAAATAAAATCAACAACAATGACTTAAATATATCTGATATTTGATAACTGTACATGATGTAATGGATTTACCGTTAGTGTAGGAATAGACAAATCAAAGACCGAAACTCAGTAGAGAAAGTAAAGTAAAAGAAGTAAAGTAGAAAAACTTAGAGAAGCCTACTTCTGGTTTATCTTCTTAATACCAGGGTAAAACTTATAACCAATAAAACTGCATATTTAATTACTTAATTTTAACAGTTATTTTTGATTCCATTATTTATAATTATTTAATTACTTTATTCTTGTGTTCGGGTTCTTTATTCTTAGTTGTGGGGGTAGGAATTGAACAAGTGGATGATTTTGTGTACTTAAGCAAGATGTTTGCGGAAGATGGACGGATAGATGAGGAGATAAAGGGACGAGCGAATGCTGGAAGGAAAGTGGTAGGTAGCATGTGGAGCATATCAAGGAATGAGCCTGTCTAAGGAAGCGAAAACCGCCGTGTACAAAAGTGTACTTCTCCCTACTTAGTTGTATGGTAGTGAACCATGGGTATGTGAGGATAACATGAGAGTAGACTAAACGCCGTGGGTATGAGTTACCTGAGGAGTGTTTGCGGCAAAAGTAGGATGGATAGGGTCAGGAATGGGTGGGTAATAAATGTGGGTTAGATGCTCTAGTGATGGACATATATGAAAGGAGTGTGCGTAGTTGGTTTGGCCATGTTGAGAGAATGAATGAGAGTCGAATAACGAAACAGATATATAGGTGCGAGAGGTAGAGGTAGGCCGAGAAAGTTGTGGTTGAATGTGGTTGAGGAAATTCTTAGGAGGAGGAATATTAGGAGTCTTAAAAACAGGAGGGCATGTATGAAGCACTGTATGGGGATAAATGAGGCAAAAGAGGTTTGCGAGGATAGGTCAGTATGGAGGAAATTATTGAAGCAGAGTTAGAGTCACAAATATGTATTTATGAGTTAAACTTAGTCACTGTGCCTAACCCGGAAGGAAACGGCGTGATTGGTATGTATGCATATATGTGGGATTAGCTAGAAAAACATGTTCTACATTAGTCGTGAAAAACATCACTTTGGCTCATATAAAAACCGCGAGATTATAACCTGGAATTTTGTATAAATTTAGCGTTGGAAACCTGGAATTTTGCTTGAATTTAATATTTTGACTTGTGGACACCCTGTGAAGCCTATATTGAGTGACCACCGACGGTTCCGCTTAAAAATGGTCATAATGAGGGGTGGATCGTTCGACAGGGGTTCAGTTTCTAGGCTTACAAATTCCACTAATGAACGGGCGGCCTATTTGAAAAAAAATGAAAAAAAAAACTCTTGAAGCGATGGTTTTGTTAAAACCTTTACAGATGACGTCTATTTCCTCATGATTTAGTTGCTCATCAAAATTTCAGTGTATGTTAATATGACGTACACATTGAGTGAAACCTGAATTATGCGACCACCGACGGTACCGCAGAAAAATGGTCGTTGAGAGGGGTAGTCGCTTAATAGGAGTGGTCGTTAAGAGGGGTGTTAACGTTTCGATAGAACTTTCAGTATGCTTGGTTTTATGATGCTTGTTTTATATATGTGTGAAAATCTAAGGTAATATGTTATTCCATCGATAACGCTCACGTCAGCTAACCGACAGTCTGGTGGATTGTACTGAACCCCATCACTCTCACGTAATCCTCCGCGTAACGCTAACCAAACAAGATAAAACTGGGCCTGAGACTATAATCCTCAAACAGTAACAACATCCATTACCGTGGCGGCATTCGAACCCGCGACCTTTATGTCGTCAGGGCGGCGCGTTACCGATCTTGCTGCCTCGGTGCGCGTTTAAATTATAAATCTATGATTAATGAATTATAATTGAATATTTGAATATAATCGTGCATGAATTAAAACGTCCGAAGAATATTACGCTGTGAATGAGAATTTATGAGTCAGTCTGCGTCTTTTAGCCTGAGTTTTTGCCTGAAATAGTGTGTCCGAGTTTGCTTGTGTCAGAAAATGTCTGTAAATAAGTCTGGCTGCAACTAAGTCTATTTTTCTGAGTTTGTGTGTGTATAAGTCTGTTTGTGATCGATTCTGCCTGTGTCTGTAGATCAACAGAAAGAAAACTATTTATTTATGAGCGTTAGAGCGTATCTTCAGTGAAGTACTCTTGCATGTAATTTGTGTTCTCATATTGTGTTGGTTGGTATTTATCAACAACTTTATTATTATTCAACTTAACTATTATATTGAGTGCACAAATTTTAAATTTTAGGTACAGGTTGTGGGCAAAATAGCTTTTATAGGCTTCATATTTGTATTCTATATATATTTTTAACGCAGACTTCGAATCCTTTTGCATAATAACTCTATTTACTTTGGTTTATGAGATATTCAAGCTCAAAAAGACCTAAAATTGCCATTTTGACCCTTTAAGGTTAGATTATCTCAGAATCCTGACGTGATAGGCTATTGTTGTGAGTAGATTCGGATTCAACGCAACAATTACATCGGTAATGGCTCTTCGCATAAAAAAAATCGAAACCCTAAACTTTCCAGGCCTTTGTCATTCTTGCTGGAGGCGGAGGATACACTCGTTAATATGGCGGTAGTTTTGCTTGCCTCTTTTCAATTTGTTCCATGCTTCATTTGGTGGGGGCTTAACGTTTCAGTGAAATAAATCGACCACTCTGCTAACTTGAAGGTGGCAGTTTTATAATAAATTTCATGGAACCCGTATCTAGTGTCGACCTACTCCAATGTCAGTCGGACTCGATTACCTATAATTTCCGTATGTTTTTTGGTATTCGCAAGGGGTGCATGTGTTCATAATCATTTGCACTCATTAAGTACATTGCTATTAATTGCTCACCTGTGAAAGAGGGTGAATTGGAACTCTGAAATTGAAGGACTGCGACAGAAGAATGTCCCGAAGGAGTTTGGCGGTGCCTCTTGAATTCCCGAGTCTAACTTTAAACAACGGGTCGTGTCAACGGAATGCGATTCTTTCCCTGAAATTGGTATGCATGAAAATGTGCTCGTTGGGAAGTTGCCCGGAGAGTCGGGCGACCCGCATCCGCGGAAATTGTGCCCGCCTCCCCCGAAATTGTATTCCCCCATCCACGACGTACACCCTCGGAATCGTACGGCGCCCCCGCCGGCCGGCGTGTGCTATACTCCCATGACCGACCGGCCGGTCAGTGACTCGACGTCTGCAGGCTCCATTTTGCACTAGGGAAAAGCGGCGAGGTGAAATCAGCGGGTTTGTGCTTCTTTAGTTAGGACTGTTTATAATGTGGCTCAGTACTGAGTCGCTTATCGCCACGTTGTGACAATGACGTGAATTATGGCCAGTGAGTACCACCATGTATTTTCCCTGTTCTTGTTCCCTTATCTCTGCTGTGCTCTCTTTTATATTGCAGTCTGCTTTATCCGCGAAACTGTTTCGCATCTGACAATAGATCACGAATGAAACCTTGAAAGGCGCTGGCGATAGCCTGGTGGAAATAGGAAGCTGAAATTCGCAGCCAAATTCAAATGAATATCTCTACATCTGTGAAGAAGTGGAACGTTTCGAAAACTATAGGGAACTATCCCACTCAGTCTACCATAAGTTTTCTATCGCCCGTGTACGGATTCCGAATCGATACTGTATACCGAGAAAACCTATTACGATAAGGACTATGCTCGAACAGCTCTGTGAAGAGAGATGTTAACTCCATTATGACTAAAGAACTATCTCGCTCAAAATACCTTAAGCTTGTAACAGTATAATGACCACCACTGGGAATGTAAGCGAAGAGAATCTAATTTCGCGAATTGTTGATTACGTGATATGTTTTTGTATTGAATTCCGGAATGTATTTTTCAATTCAGTAGTAATTTTCACCACCCAAAAATATTCTTCGGGCTTCAGTAATGGATGATGTTCTCTTCCATTCCGTCACGTCGCTCTCGGATGCTTTACAAGTTTCTTTTCGCGTTTTCCTCTTTTTTGTTCGTCCGACAATAATTTCCTCTTCAATTTGGTGCCATTTTGCTCCGGCTCTCTTCATTACCTGTGAATTTTTTCGAAGCGGATCAAAATTGACGTGTATTTTCGTATGGTCTTGATGGAGGCATCATCGCTTCGCCATCCGGGCGTACTCCAGTCGAGTGTGAAGCGGGGACGGTGAAATTTTTCTGGCTTCAGCGGGGAAAAGAGCGTGGCGGCGAGTTGCTTTATCACGAGTGCCTCTGCAATGGGCGTATCGGGGAATAAAAAGGGCTTTTTCGCTCGCTTGGGTGCCGCGGAATTGCCTCCAATGTGGAGAATAAAAGTTGCACCAGCCATTTTGTGTGTACGTACCCTCTTCGCTCCCCGTCTATTTTTTTTCCTTCGCATTTGTGCGGATGCCGGAAAGGGAGGCGCTTTGTCGTGGGATTGCCTCGGTGGAGTGAATACCCGTATATTTTTGTTCAATCGTGCGATCCGGCTTCTAGTGTCGCTTGCGAAAGGAAGGAGCGAACTGGACTGTCGTGACTCGGATTCGATTATGTTATTACAATGACTGGTGAATTGTGCTATGAACTGTTAACTGCAATGCTGCAACATTGATCGTGAAAATGGCACATGTATTTCACGCGTTTGGACGCGAGATTAGAGACACCGAAGTGTGAAAGTACCCCTAGTAAAATAAGTACAAGGCTTGACAGGGATTCGAACACGGATCTCTTGAGGTGGTTGCAGCTCGAATTATGAGTCATCGAATGTACAATTTAAAGACCTTTCAAGTAAGTGGAAAAAATTCTTGAACCACACTTCACTGAAGTACGCCTGTGTATATGTTGTCAATAACCCTACATGTTGTTATAAAAATGATGGAATAATTGGACATTTATACTTTTGTCTCTATTAAAGCATTGTTATGACTTGGGAGTACGGCGCGGAATTCGAAATTTAAGCAAAAATAACTTGGAAATAAAGTTTTTTAATTCAGCACAATGCCATGATATTTTTTAGGAACCATTATAATAATATGAAACGCAGACTTTCGCGTATTGGAGAAAATATGTACATTTGCCGCCGAATAATTTAAAAATGTATGCCTGGTGCCTAAAGGCTACCTGTTCAAATAGTACTTAATTGCCTGGAAACCCAGTCGGTAATACGCAATTTTTTCGCTTGTATCAATATATATTTATAATAAGTACACGTATGCGAAGTTTAACGCATATCTGAACATAAAAGAAAATCGCTTCAACCACGGTAACTGCAGGTAAGGTGTGTTAGACTGTAATTAAATTAAAATAACTTTGCATAGCCCACAATACGATATTCCTTCATCGCTTGCTGGTTAATTTATCAACTTGTGGAGTCATATTCAAGGACTCCATGTGTCGAATCTTGGTCTGAGAGTGAAATAAAAAAGGCATAGGGAACCTAGCGAAGTTTTCTTCCTCTATGAATTTCCGTCCTGTTTTTTGGTTACATCACCAAGCCATTGACATTCAAGACGAAATCATTGTTGAACTAATAGAAAAGCCTGTTTTGCTCTCTATCAAGGTTCGTTACATCAAGGTCAGAAATGTTTGGGAGGTCGCGCAGGAACGTAATACATCAGTTTTTAAACAGCAATGTCTGATTATACAACATATACGTTCAAGTTTGCCCTCACTATCTCTCACGAAGTTCGCGATCCTTGCCATAGCGGACGCTTTGGTGAATCTGTACGACTTGTACGGCAGGCTATTAGTAAGCCTTTTCTCTCACAAAACCTTACCAAGTCTTTCGTGGTCGTGAAGCGGAGCCTTAGACCGATAGTACAGCGTCACTTTTTGAATCTGGAGGAATTTAGAATGGCTTATTCTCCTTAACGTGATTTGAAACAATTTTTGCCGAGATGGACCGTCACGAACAGAGCTCGAAAAACTCTCGCTGGCCTATCTGGGACTTCTTATCAATTTTATTCCGGTGAAATCCATTCGGGAAATATTTGCTCCATTGGATCGACGGAAGTCGATAAAACTCACCTCATGTGTGTTCAAGTGGAATATAAAGACTGCCATTGTTTGATATATTTTTGATCGCGTCACGTAACCTTGATCCAATCCGGCGGACTTGTCTTTTCTTGTCGTACGCGCGGTGTTTGAACAGTGGGAACAAACCATCATTCAATTTCGTAACCGCGACAACTGCAAATATTTTGTTTGGCTCGTGCCGATCGAGGTATTTTCTTGTAATCCTAGCCTTGTATATCTCCTCTTATTTCCTGTGCCAACGTCTTGAATATCAGTCATCCCGAGGATACGTGTCTCTTTTCGTGTTCGTTTTTGATGGAAGTTATTGAGAGTTTTTAAAATGATTCCCCTAGCTTTCGCGCTGGTGTTCAGTGCATAAAGTGTCCGTAAGTTCCTCTTCTTGCTTCATATGCACTTTATACTTCTTAGTAGTGCTGGGAAATGAGCGGTAGGAGCGGGGCAGTTGTTTACTGGAAACCAATCGGTACCTCCGATTGCTCCGAAACCTCCGAAACGCTACGTCACGCAATGTTTCGGTGGTTTCGGAGGATGGTATTTAAGCATTTCTTATCAAGCTACAAATTTTCATGGAAGTTCTTAAATGTCCGACGAGTCAGAAAAAACGAAAAACCCAACATTTAGGCCTAGGTTCGAGCCCAGATAGGAATTCATGTTTCAATGAGATTAGATGATGAAAAATTTCCGTGGGGAATAATTTTCTTTTAATCAATTGCAAGCACCCAATTACTAGTTGTGAGGTATAACATTACGACTTCCACCGTGTGTTGTAAAATTGGTAAATAATGATTTCCGAAAGTATGTTCTTCACCAAACTTTATTATTATTATTATTAACCTCATGCTAAATACAGAATGAATTGTTTGCTTGAGTCAAACGTCTAAAGAGCCTGAGGAGATTTGAGTTATATTTGGTTGAGCAGATTAATAATTACAGATTAAATAAGCATCTTTGATTAATAAACATTGCAATTATACGAAATTATTCGAAAAAATCACATTACAGACAGTTCAGAGGTCTTTCAAAACCTACAACCACTCAAAGCCCCCGCCCCGTCCTCCGAAACCTCCGTTTCCTCCGTAACCTCCGATAACAACCGCGGTAGTACCGGAGAAAACCGGAGGAGTGCTGTAATCGCTACTACCGATTCAATCACCGGAGGGCGCCCTCCGTTCCCAGCACTACTTCTTAGGCATTGTTATGTCTCGGTTACCGTTCCACCATGAATTAACGGTATGAAGCGGATAATTTTTTTCTTTGTTTTTCGCTTTCCGTCCTATATATCGTTCCTGAAAATCATTTGGCAATTGTATACGCTACTCCTGAAAAATGGCGAGCCTGCGTTCATTTGTCAAGTTCATGTCTAAGAACACCCTGAAAATGCACCTTCGCTTATTATTCAGAAGAAGTTTGGATGTGTAAGGAAGCGCAAATAATCCTCGATGATTTCGTGTCCTATTTTCATCTCGTCCTTTTTTTTTACTGTGATAAGTGCTTGCTCACCTCAGAGATCCATCGAATTGATGGCGTTTTAAAAAACTATAACGAGGTAACTGAGATTTCGGCAAATGTTTACACTTAGATAAACTCCTTTTCCCAGATTAAAATCTATGACAAATAATCTCGCTTTTTATACATCCATTTTTTGCACGATATTTCTCCATGATTCTCTCCATTGGTAATACTCGTTTTTGTTTTTTTGGTGGAATTCGAGAAAGAAAAATATTTAGGTCGGAAGAAACCTACACATTCGTATTCACGTGGTTGTTTTTTGAATGCCCACTCACAATCAGTACTTGTCATCGCTTTGGTGGAACAGTTTGTGGAACAGTTAATTGGAACAGCTTTGTGGAACAGCTTTTGGTGGACTGAAATTCGCATAATAGCCTTGAATATCGAGTCAAGCTTGCCATCAGGGTAATTTATTTCTGTGTCAATACCTTGGTGTACATACTTGGGCGCTACTGTGAATGGAAGGAATCGAATTATAGCTGAGATTTATGAAGTCTTTGGAACGCTTATAGCTATTACAATAAATATTTTTTTCAGCATTGTATACGTAATGGTTGCTGGGGCTTGGCCTGCCTTTGATTAAAGAATAGATTTTATTTGAATGTTATTGAGATGATATTCACTATGAAATACTGAAATTGAAATTCTGATGCTTTGTTTGGAGAGCGTTCACTGTAATTCATTAGTGGCTGTTAATTATGAGTATAACGTTAACTTTCGACGCTTTTCCTGCTGGCGAGAAATATGTTCTCGGAAATGAGATTTTGTGCCTCTATCAACTGATTCGTTCTGTCCATTGGCCTAATCTGACCAACGCGTGGCTTTACTCGTGCCTCTGCTTCGATATCATGGAGCACACGTGTGTTGTCTGAAAAATTTCCGCGGAATTTTATCACTGTATCCGGCGAAGGGGTCGTAAATTCCTCCCTCCTTTTCTGATAAGCTTGGCGAGGAAGGAAGGAAACAAAATCTGTTTTACCCACGTACTAAACGCATGCCACGTGACCCAAACAAAGCTTCCGCGTGCAATGAGCAATGCGTCTCGATGTTTGCAAGCAGGTAGAGTTTGCGAGCTTTCATTGACATTGGCGTGTTATCCATGGAAATACGTTTTGAAACAATGACATAATTAGTTTAGAGTGATTATTAGCTTTAGTGACCAATGAAGTGTAATGGTAAATACAACGGTTCTCGAAGCCATGGCCGGAAATATGACCTGGAATATTCGGAGCTCAAATTCAATAAGTGATGGCCAATATCTTGCGGTGAACGCTTAAGGTAGTTATAACGAGATAAAACCCTAATCATAATGGAGACCATTTTCGAATTATACGTTTTTATTTCTGCAGCTGTAGGATGCACGAATAAAATATTGATTTATTAATAGCGCAATAGTATATTTTAATTTGACTGAAATTCTAAGAAATTAAATAAAAATGACCACATGTGTCTTTAACTTGACTCGTTTTTTTTCGCGCGGTACGTTTGAGATACCTTCACAACGGAAGGTTTCTTGTGATCCTAAAAAATTACGGCGGTAAAAATAAGATTTATTTTCAAAAATAGTTTATAATAATAACATACAAATTACCCACTCAGGTTTTGGATGAGATCTAGGTGTTAGAAGTTCCTCATTTTTTAAATAATATCTCTCTGTAGTGCATACGAGCACAATTTGCCATGCGATAGTGGTGGTATTATTAGTCAAATATATCTGAAGGTATATTGGTAAGGCGTTGGTATTTTGATATCATCGGGGAGGTGAGGTATTTTTCTTTAAAATGAAACCAACTTCATTGATTTCCAGGTGTAATGATACATCGCTCAGACTACTTTAAAGGAAATTGGTTGCGAATCGTGTCTCGTGACAGAATAATAATAATCATAATAGAAATTTGTTGTCCTAGGGCTGGTTTCCTATGGAATAGGATACAATGTGGCTTATTAAATCCTGGTGCTGTTACAAA
The DNA here is from genome assembly GCA_963169105.1 of Ceriagrion tenellum. Taxonomy (NCBI): domain Eukaryota; kingdom Metazoa; phylum Arthropoda; class Insecta; order Odonata; family Coenagrionidae; genus Ceriagrion; species Ceriagrion tenellum. Next base: position 54,618,319 of record OY720636.1, on the reverse strand, counting down.
TAAATAAGGAGATATCAGACAATGCATTAAAAACTATAACATTTTCAGAAATAGAGATGTCCTCAGATTGCAGGATCCTGTATAAAAATATTGATTTGCATAACTTATTTACATAGATTGGGATATGATATGTCCTTGTATATCGATCGAAACACATGCATATTCATAAATATAGGCTCGTATAAAATATACAAATATGCACATGTACAAAATTATGCACATACACATGTACAAAAATACAAGTATACACATATTATTATACTTCGGGCAATGGATAAGACAAATCATTTTCCATTCAGGTTCGCACAAAAAAGTTTTTAGTGAAGAGTTGAATAGAAATAACCACGTAAGTCTTTAACTTGACTATTTTTTTCGCGCGGTACGCTTGCTTTATGAGCTTGAATCAGCTTGTTTAAAGTAGTTTGAGCTAAATATTATTTCACCTATAAATCAATGGTTTTGGTCCCATTTTATCGAAAAATATCTCAACCTTCCAAATGACACCAAAAATTCAACTTCTTACCGCATTACTTTACGAGATATTTGCCAACAAAATACCAGACATGGGAAATGGTATACTTGAATGCCTTCCAGAGAGAGAGCTAATTTAAAAAATTGAGGAATTTCTTACCCCTAGATCTTGTCATAAAATTAGCCTTGTATAGATCGTATGTTTTCTCAACTATTTTGAAAATTAATCATATTGCCAGTGCAGTAAATTCTTTGGGATCACAAAAAACCTTCCATTCCTGCAAAAAAAAGAGTCAAGTAAAACCTGAAAAACCTGCAAAAAAAGAGTCAAGTTAAAGACTTGTTTAGATATTTTCATTCAACTACTTACAATTTCTGTCATATAAAACTATATTGTTGCACCGTTAATAATACAATATTTAATTCATGTGTCCTATATCTGGTGAAATTAAAACGTGTAATTCGAATATGGTGTCTAATATAACAAGGGAACCATCTAGCTCTACCTAACTTTAGTTAAAAATCGGCATATTGAATCGACCCCGGTGAAGTCTCGCGCCCACTCAGTCGAAGTATCGCCGGTAGGATCGCCCGCAGTGGTTGCCTCTCCATATCTCATCCCTCCCCGGGGCTGCTGCTCTGGGGAAGACGCATCACACCGTTAAAAAGGACCCTCTCCTGGCTTCGTTGCTTCGAGGAGCTAAAGTGGGGTCCTTTCCAAGGGGTTGGGTGAGGCGAGGGAGAGAGTTTTGGGAGGGGAAGAGGGTTGGATTGTTCTCGAAAGGGGTGAGTAGGCTCGGGGAGGAGGAGGGACACACAGGGGACACCCACGACCAGACGACCCTGCCGTTCGTTGTCGTCGTCTGGGATCGATCCTGTTTCCATGGATACCGATTTGGCGCGAGGATACACCATTTCCCTCTCTTCCCATCCACCCCCGCGTCCCCATCCTCCTCTCGCTATAGTACTATTACGACTATACTCAGTCTCCGCCGCTCCGTACTCCAGTGCTCTCCAAAAAAAGTTTCATTTTTCCCTCCCTCTCTCATTATTTTTTTGGGATTCGCAACACCCCCGCCTTGCATTTCGCTATCCTCCGACACCTCTTCAGTCTCCCCTCACTCAATCTCTCGCAGCAGCAGTAGCGACCCGCCCACCTGCTCGTACTTGTCGCCTCCTCCCCATTTTAAGCCATTTGCTCTCTTGCGTCGCGCTCGCCGTTTTTCGTTTATTTATTTTTCTCCTTTTACGGGATAGGGGTGGGCCTCTTATATCTTTCTCTCCCTTTCTCGCTATAGAATCCTCCCCGGAAACCCCTCCGATGCCCGCCCCCACTCCCCGCCCGCTCAAACACCCCCTAATCTTTTTTTCCCCCTGGTAGCTTTTGCTCCGCTCCGACGGCAAACAGTCCTCATTTTTGTTTCGTCGCCCTTGATTCTTTTTTTTTTTGTCCACGGCCGCGCCCGGAGTGGGTGCCTTAGTAATCACTGCCCAATTGCCTCTCGCGTGTGTGTATTTGTGTTTGCATCGTTTAGTTTTTTTTTGTATTTTTCGGGAGTGGAGCGTTTCTCCAAACGCGGTCCACATTTGCCGGGTGGGGTAACCGAGGGAGACGTATTTTGCCACCGGCTAATTACCTCGGTAGTTTCCGTCGCCTTATCGCATGGCCGAAGGACATGTCTGCTTAGATTGACCATTAAAAGTCTGCGAATCTAGTACTCGATCGGAATAATTACGGTTCGTTTTGAATGGTGATTTGAAGTTATTCGCCTGAAACGTTATTCATTCGATTGGAATAAATTCCAATGAAAAACCACAACTCCAATGAAACCACAAATCCAACGAAAAACCACAATGTTGGGAAACATTGTGGTTTTGATCGCTTTCCTGAATTTTTAAACCTCATTCGCGAATTATTTTTCAGATTGCCTGTCACTAATTTTATTTCAATCATTATTATAATATTTCGTTGTCGTTGGATGCCCTTTTAAACGTACTAAACCAGTGTGGTGATATTTTGTTCCGATAATGTGACTTACGTGATCATGTTTCTCAGCCCCCAAGTTATAGGAAAATTTTCTTACAATTGAAAGATAGTTCACACATCGTTTGATTATGCATCAAGAAATCACTTTTTATTTAGTTCTAGTCAACGGAATTATTAATCTAAGGGCTTAGGAGAATTGTACTTTATGATTTTTCCAAGAAGTTTGTAATGATTAAGGTCAACCGTCCTGGAACCATGTATGTTATTCGTGGCGACAGGGTTGCTGTGGTGGCTAGAAAATTGCCTTCCCATCTCTAGGTTCCGAGTTTGATTCTCTAACTGGCTCGAGTTTTTCATATGAATCAACCAACTTCGCTGTTGTAGGGCACTAAAGGGGTAGTACTTTGCCCCTCAGGTGGGACAAAAAACTTAATTTTATGCGCCTTTCGTTAAGAGAAGTCTAATTTCGACGTCGGTTTATCTCGCTACCTCTCAGTACTCGTAAGGCTCCAACCCACAGTATATTAACACCTATATATAGTGGAAAAAAGCTAACCTCAGCTCTCGGATCATTTTCCTCAAGAGCCAGCCAACAATAGTAGTGAGATTTTCTTCTTTAAGACATCGTAATAATGATTGAATGAATGCGATAAACGTTGGGAGGATTCAAATGATTAGAAACTGCTTAAAAAATGGCAAAATCCTATAAGTAGGATACTCCCCGTTGTCGCCCTTCATTCTACCGGCAATGTGTTGTGAGTTTCCTTGAGGGAGGCATTTACCTGTACCGATTTCGTTAGACGTGTCTCTGCCTTAAAAAAATGCATTTTTATTGGAGTCGTTTCCTTCAAGGTCTCCGTCTCTGGAGTCGGTGACTTTATTTCCTTTTTTCACCTTTTTATAACCGCCCTCGACTCCTTGCTTGGCAGAGTCGAGTTTTTGGGGGCTACGCGAATTTCCACCGAAGGTTACGCGTGCCAGGTGCCGACGTAAGAGTTAAAATTATGTTAGGAAGGTTCTTACACTTTTATACGTTTAATTGCGTTTTCTTGCGGATTTTTTAATTGAATTAGTATCATTACGGTGGTTGCCTTGGCTGTGATTGCTAATGTTTTGAAAGTCGCTTTATGCTTATTGTTAGCTTAAATACAGCTTTCAATGTGCTTTGCTTTCAAGTCAGAGTACAATGACCAGTTTTATACTACATTGTTAAAATCGATTCCATTGTGTACGTTTGTCATTGTGACACATATTTGGCTATATCTGTATCTGTATATCTGTATTTATCTTATCTGACGAATTTGGAGTGAGGTCCGTGGTGTACACTGAATACCATGGTTAAGAAAAATGCAATATTATGGACAGCTACCATTTGGAGCTAGGAATTCTTATAGTATATTGAAGAGCGCTGTTGTAAGTAATTATACCAAATACCAATTAAAGCGAAAATTTGAGGAGGGTGTGTTGGTTTATTGCACGATTCCCCAATGTAACGAAGTGAATAAAGAAAAAAAGTGCAGGTACCTGAAAATGACACCGCTGCGTCGAAACTAGTAGTACCTTAAAATTAATTGGTGGAATAAAACTAAGTTTCATTCATAATGAACGTCCACAAAGTTCAGCCTTGAAACCATTGATTTCGTAATGAACTGACTCTTTACCGTTATAAACAGGAAAGGAAATTGCACGATTTAAATCTGCAATTTCTTTTTTTCAATCTATCGTGCAATATATTTAAAAAAGAGCAGGGGCTAATTTGCCGTCTCGCGTTCATGCATTTGCGTATGTGATCTTGCAATTCACCGCTTTACGGGATACAATTTTTGAAATGCACGTTCGTACATGCATCAGGTAGTGCAATTACGTGCCCCGTGTAGAACGGGCTGAACTGTCAGCATCACCGAGGTTCGTCGTGTATTTACCCTTCCGCAAACAAAAATGTCTCCAATTTATTATCCATCGAGCTATGAGCAGTCCGTGCGTAGGAAGTTATCTTTGTTGGAGTGAGTACATAATCTGATCACCTTTCCAACACATTTGGCTCTTCGGTTATTGTTCCGATTCCAATAAGCGCCTACGCTTCTCATTCGGCCACTCATGACGTATCAATTCGGGGATGCATCGGCAAGGGCGATAAAAATGGTAACAAATTTGGTGGAATTATTCGATATATTTTTGCCCCAAGGCCTGCGATGTTCGAAGGTCGCTCACGAAAAGGGTATGGATGAATTGTATTTTCCCTGTCCCCTTCAGAAGTTGTTTTGTATACATGGTCACCCCATCATGCATCAGTGTTATTAGACAATATACCCGTCGTTACTTGAACTTCATATTCGGACTGGAATTTGAACTCCGTGACCTTAAGGTCGTGTAATACGTCCCCTATCAGGCTAGTTACCGCTCGTAATGTCACGATGCCAAATAGTTACAACGCGTGCAGAGAAGATCTTCAAGATACGTGACAGGACGTTATGATAGTCTCGTTAGTGTTACTAACTTCTTGAAACAACTTAGATGGGAATCGCAATCAGGCCGCCGATTGAAAATTAGACTCAACCTCTTATGTAAGTTAAAACCGATTTGTTTTCAGACGAAGTTTTCAATATCTTACGAATTACAACGTACGTACTACGGTAGATCAGATCATGAGAATAAAATTAGGGGAATGGATTGTAGAACAGAAAGGTTTAAAATGTTGTTTTTCTTGCGATCGATAAGAGACCATACTGGCTGCGTTAAGCCTTAAAATTAGGTTAGTTGACAAGTAGTGTAGCTGATTAATTCATTAGCACCCTAATGCGTATTTCTAGTTCCTCCGAGTAGTACTAATACCACGATTTGCATGTTCCCTGCATAACCTTGTGTCACGTTTTCATAGTTACATTATGGATTATTTTAGTAGTTTCTGTAGCATATGTAGTGTGCCGATAGTGTGGTGTTTGTTAGTGGAAGTAAATTTCTTCACTGTAGTTCATGTTGGTGCTATGTCGCCACCTACCAAACACCCTTGCAAGGTAATAATTAGATGTAGATGTAGTAAAATCTTCCACCGTGGGCTAAACACAGCCAGCATTTTTATTAATCCGACTATTGGTCCACCGCACCCTTCAAATTACTTCCCATTCAGCGCTAGCTCCATAATAAAAGGTAAAAAGGGAAATAGATTGTAGAACAGGTTTATAATGTCGTTTTTCCCGCTATCGATAAGAGACCATAATGGCTGCGTTTCGACTTTGAAGTAGGTTAGTTGACAGGTAGGGTAGCTGATTAATTTTCATGTGGCCCCTAATTCATGTTTCTAAATCTGCTGAGTAATGCTACAACCATATTTTAGATGTTCTCTGCATGACTCTTGTGTCAAGTTTTCATAGTTACGTTATAGATGTATAGCGGGCGTCCAATTATGAGTGTTAATTTTTGTAAAATTTCATCTGCTAATGCCGAGTGCCTTTGATGGGCTTGAATTTTATTACCATCCTCTGACCAGTTAGTATTTGAAGGACTTTTCGGCTTCTTTTGGCTCATTAAAAGAACTGCGATCTATTTTCGTGATTAGTAAGTTCATAATCGTTACCCTGGAGATATTTCCTCAAAATGTTTCGTCTCGCTGTGCTAATTCGCGGACATCAACCGAGCATGAAGCGGAGCGAATTAATTCGCCCGTAGCCGAGTGCGCCATGCAAATAGTGTGCGCCGCTTCATGAATTCGCCCGTAGCCGGGTGCGCCGTGCAAATAGTGTGTGAGCTGTGGAGGTAAAATGTTTGCAACCCAAATAGGGCTCAACGGGGCGTTTAAAAAAAAAAATATATATATCGTTCGGAAAAATATCTTTTCTCACCAGCACTACTCCGTGTGCTTATCGGAATTTTTTAAAAATATAAATCGGAACTGAAATCCGAAACATCATATTGGCCGTGAGATATAAAACTTCTTACAGATACATCCCCTTCTTTCATTTCTTTTTGAATTTTACTTGTTTTTAATTTTTTGTATTTGTGTCTTTTCTCAGCTGTGTCGATCTTGGATTGAAGGAAAGAAAGGATGAAACTGCTGCTATATAGCACAGAAAAAAATTAACCATTATCATGCGCAATCAAAGTTATCGAATGGACTGTTGTTTCTTAAACGGAGGTATTAAGCGTGGAATCGTCTCTGAATGAGGGCTCTTCGTTTTAATTTAGAGAAAGCAAAAATAATCCCAAAAGGCTCAGGATTTTCTACTCTGCTGCAGGAAAAATTTTCACGTGTAAGCCATGTTCAGTGCATCATTTTTTTCGCGGAACATTTGGCTTCACATACGTGTGCCAAGGCGCCAATTATTCTCTCCTTCAATGTTTTCGACCAACGTGAGATGAGGAACAAATATCCTCTTAGCTTAAGTACCAATTTATTCGTTGTTTTCGCGCCGTCAACTTGGGTGCACTTTTGACTCAAAAGGGGTACTATAGGGGACTGAGAATGTCAGTGATTCATCGAGAGTTCTCGTCCTTGCTCGGAAGTGAAGTACAGATGTATTTTTTTTAAATATTTATATTAAAATAATCCCAAAATACATTTGAATTTTCTTTTATATTGCTGCAAAAATCTGGCGTGAAATCCGTGTTCAGTGTATCACTTTTTCGCGCAATATTTGGATTCACTAATGTGTGCCAAAGCGCCTACCATCCCCACGTACATGTTTTCGACCCCCGTGAGATGACGAGCAAATATCCTAGAGGGTAATTGCCGATTTATTAGTAGTTTTCGCGCCGTGGACATGTGTGCTCTTCCCTCTTGACTCAAAGGGGTACAATAAGGAACTGAGGATGACGGTGATTCATCGAGAGTACTCGTCCGTGCTCTGTAGTGAAGTACGCATATATTTTTTTCATTAAGTCCCCCTCTCTCATATCAGGGGAAGAGCCTCATCCACCCCCCCACTTACTGCAGCCACGCGTACCAATTTCCTCTCCTCACTTCCTCCGCGACGACCTGTCTCGTCGGGGGAGTTTTTCGTCCGTGCGAAGAGAGTTTTATGATCGCATCCTCGTCGTCTCCTCCGTAGCGGGCGCGAGGATACGGGGCCGAGAGGGAGGGAGGGGTTTTTAGGGTTCACAGAGCGAGCGAGTGGCCGGAAGTGGATTCGTCTTTAGCGAGCCCGTGCCAAAAAGCAGAGCTTTCGAGTGGATTGAGAAAGGGGGCGGGGGAGCCGAGGAGGTGAGAATGGAGTTTGGAGTAGGGGGTGGGTTTAAGGTGGACCCCGTGCGGGCACTTCCGGTGCGAGTCGTCGATGCTCCATTGTCAGTCGGTATCCTTCCCCTCACCCTCTTCTCTTTCTCTCTCGCTTCCCTTATAAGCTTGGCGCAACGGCACTTCTGAAAAACGCTGGTTTATGAAAAAATAATTGACTGGGGAAATTAGCTTCAAGCCCGTATTCAAATTAGTTGACCGTATTTTCCGTGGCACGATTCCCCCTTTCTCGCAATTCCCATACCCCCGTTAATCCCGTTGCACATCCATGAAAATATGCAAATCCCTTTTGCATTACGAGCAGCTCTGGGTCGTTTGGGTGGATCGTTGGCCTCTGGTCTGCGAAGGGAAATTGTCAATGCTCAAATGAAAAGGCGTTGTCGGCAGTAAGTTCTTAGAATGAACCGAGCAGTCTAGTTTTGTTGCTGTAGTATGTCAATATTATGAAGTAGAGCTAAAGCATTGTTGCTCTCTTGTTTTAGCGGAAAGCGACTGACATTTGTGAGATTTGAAATCAGTCTCCTCAAACTTTCTTGACCGTCAGTCCCTTTTAGAATTTCTCTTCTTTTAATCGATCTCCTCTTCTTTATTGCGTTAATTATGTTTTGACCTGAAAAATAGAACTCAAGTGAGTTTTTTCTCGTTTCATCTACATCTACGAAGTATCGTGCAAGCTGGTACACTAACTAAAATACAACTACTGGTTAGTACTATTAATGCTATTGATAAATAGTACTACAAGGTACAAGTATCATAGAACTGATCTATCGCTATATTCGCTGATCTATCTATGTTACCTTTTTGTACGTGGAAAACGTAATATTGTGTACCGGTTCTGCTGTCTATTTCCTTAATCTTTTGCCTGTGATCGCTTGTACTGTAATAGTTTGATTATGTTGAATGTCCGGCAAAAAATAGTCTGCCCTACAACGTGCGTAAAAGATTTAACCTGTATTTTACCCAACAGTCTGATCGAGTTTCCCATTTTAGTGCCATACTCCAAGTGAGGTCTCAAGACAGAAAAATAACATCGCTCCGTAACTTTCTCGTCACATTTTCTCAATAATATTTTTATAAATCACAATATATTATTGGCCTGTCCGCAAATTTTCCGTTCGTCCTTCCCCCAAGACAATGTCCTGAGTAGGGGTCTCACCTAAGTTTTTAGCTGACTCTACATTTGATAATTCGGTTTGATTGTATACGTTTCGCGGGCTATTTCCTAAAATTCATGACAACGCTCTTTTTAAATTTTAAATATTACTGCCAAGTGTTGCCCAATTACTTTAGTCTCTAGGTCTCCTTTCATCACAATATCTCATGGTCGTTGCAATTTAATTTTCAGTGTCTATTATCAATCGGAGAGTGTTTTGTATCTGTTCCTCGAAAATCAGACAAAAAAGAGTATTAAAAATCTAACTCCAACGTTATTATTTAATTTAAATCACTAAAGTTCCTTCAGTAGACGGTAATAGAAAACAGTCGTGCTCGGAAGTTATATTCATGACATGTAATTTATCTCGATTAACCCTGTTTCCAGGCGCTCTCGAAAAGAATGCTTATTGGTTTCCTTGTCTTTGTTGGTTCTGTCGATAAGTTTTTTTCCTCGCATGAACTTTTTGCTTTTAACTACGGCGATGGCCAAGCCATGTGCTAGGCCTCTCGAGGAAGCGTAAATGGCAAGTATGACTCCGCGTCTGGTTTTTAATTCTGCCTCTGGGAGTCGAAGGTCGTTGCCGGTAACGCTAGAAAACGAGAATCTTTCCACGGCATGAGCGTGCTTCCTGTTGTAGCTCTTTGCTATAAAAAAATGCGTGCATTAATGCCGTCACAGCCCGTTCCATTTCGCCAAGGTATTGGGAAATTAACATGAAAATGTTTGCTTTATCAATCACCAAAAGTTTTTCCTAGTGTAAATATAATCTAATGGGTCTCATTTCCTCAGTGAATTTTGCATTTTTCGCCCCAAAGTTCTAGATATTAATTTGACTCAAGTTAGTATGATTACAATAATGTCAAAAATCTTTATGGTATAGGATATAGTGCGAGGTATTCGGAGTACGTGTTAAAATGCGGTAATTATTACTATTCTCTTTAATGTTCATTGTTTATCCAGATATTTTGATATCTTAAATTTAAAGTTTTTAAAAATGTCATGAATTGTGATGGATTGAATAGCTGAACTTGACATTAGCTCTGATTGGTGAGTTATCCGTGCAGATCCCTAAGTATTTTCACCCGTAGTGTGCTTGTGTTATTAAATTTTGAACTAAAAATATTTAAAACTGATATCCCTGTCTGATGTCAGCAAGTTCACGTGAGTAAAATTACATCAGCTAATGTATGGTTAAAGTAGCTACTCTCCGCGGAAGAAATATTATCGGAAAGATTCATTAAAATAAGTTTCTAAGCCTTGACGGGCGATTTGCTGGACGTACGCCTTAAATAAATTCGTTTATGTGCGCAGATTCTAACATTAGATGAGGTTGGAATGGATAAAACTTAAGGGACTTCGATCTCTCGGTCTATGAAGGCGTGCAAGCGTTTCATCTAACCTATTTCCAGTGCTAGCAATTTCCCAAAGCTGTTTAGGGTGTTTTCGTGTTTAAAGTTTGATTCCAATGTGCTCGCGGAATATTTTGCGGCCATTCATTTTATTCCGTTAAATGCTCCGTGAAGCACGCTGCAGCCTTCACAATTAGAATCAATTCGCGGGATTTGTGTATTGTCCTTGAGACTCTCCAAGGAATCGAAATGCGTTCCGTAACGGTGGCCATAATCGAAAATGACTTTAGTATAATGCGAGGCCGAAAATTCGATAATTGCACGGGAAGGCATTGTGACGCATAGGTAGCGATTTCCCGACTCCCACGAATTTATTCACGGGCTTGATGGGGGCTGTTACATTTTTTTTTCTCTCCAACCCGAGCTCCTTAGGCAGTAAATTAGGAGCGCAGATTCCCATGTATTTCTTTTAAAAACCCTGATTCAATTTGCATACTTTGCCGTGCGGAACGTTGATGAATAGGAGGCAGTGAGGGTGGGAGAAAGAGTGCGTAGCCGTGATGGGAGTTAATGGAACGCTGTCCGTGTTGATCCGTGGTGTGGTGTGGGTAGCGATTACCATACCCGCCTCCTGGCCATTTCGTCGGCTGTGCTTCGCGCCTCACGGAGCCGTCCCGATGCCCGGAATCATTGATATCCCCCTTATCCAATCTCGTCTCCCATTGTCTCTGCCATCTCTAGCTCAAGCAAAGCCGGTCGCCTGGCTTGAATACGAAACCCATCTGAAATAGATCTTCGCTTGGGGTTGATCTAGTGTGATTTGAATGCAATAGCATCTCAAATCACCTTGGTGTCGGCACCTGATAGCTCAGGTTTTCGTTTTCGCTTCGGCTTGTTGTTCGAGAAGGTTTTGAATATAAATCTATGGGCTATTAAGTTCATGTAACTCGCGGGAAAATGTAGTCAGTGCATCAATAAAATAGGTCCATATATAATGATTTTGTCTGATTAAGTCCGAACGCATCTTTGGTTGATCTTAGGAATGCTTTGGTGGGAATTTCCTCTTTAACTAATTATTTGAAAGGCATAGATCTAGTATTTAATTGTATCGCCTTGGTGTCTCTAGGTGGGTGTTTGGAAAGCGTTGTTATTGAGAAACATCGAAAATATTTGCAGCTTGTGAGTAATTAAATTGGATCAGCAGTCCCCTTGATTGTCTCCAGTGGTATTTCCTCTTATTTACTTCATGTTAACATGAAGAATAATTGGCAGGGAATATTCTCTAATGAGCACTTCGATGAAGATCCAGTGTATGTGTCTATCTGCTTTCATCTGCTTGCGCTATAATTGGGGTTGCATAGGACTATTATTAGAGTCTGTTTTTACTTATATTTTGCGGCCTCTCATCTGTCTTCTTTCAATTATATTTTGTGACCAATGCTTTATGTAATTACATGCAATTATTGTACGTTCATCCGCTTTATTTCTTTAGTTGTAATCGTTTTGTTGGTACGGAAATTAATTTTTGGAGCTGCAGAATTGTTTTTAATTTTTCTTTCCGAAAAGCCTTGAAACGCGTATTTTTTAAGGCGTGAATAACTGGAAGAGATTCCTAAAATGAAAAAAAAAAAATTTTCCATAAAGTATTCCTACTTGGATGCCCTATGTACGATAAGAATATTTTGGCTTGACTTTACATTTAAATCATTCCGCCCGCCATACTATTGTGTCGCAAATTCGCCTTAATGGAACCCATTTGGAATCATTTGGCTTTTCACGCAGATGTCATCAACATTCGGAATCGACTGCCGGGAGCGCAGAAAGGAACAAAATTGCCCTTTGGGTGGCAAGGGCACTCCCGTCTGTGAATAACTGTCTTTCTCGTCTGCGGCCCCCTCGCATTGGTTGCCTGCCTTTTATCGATGTCTGCGGGAGATATGGGCGCATATTTTCTCACCCGCGGTGGGAAGAAGTTCTCCTCTATATTTCTTCCATTCTCTCTCTCCGCCGGTCGCTGCGTCACCTTTGTTCTTGTGTACTCTTTCAAGTCCTTACTTTGAAATGTAAATAGGATATTGCGTAATTCGCTTCGACGTGTCATCTTTCCCAAGTGAATGGTCGTAATCGCATCGCTTGTCATACTTGAGCAATTTGCGAACTCATTATTTGTCATGTTCTCATCAAAGATGTGCATTTAGCGGATGCCCCTCAGCTTGACTCTGTATTAGCTTGTACTGAGTAACGCTGATGGTTGTAGCGATACTTCCGATCACATATCGTGACCTAACCGAGACGATAGATGATCTTTGAAATATCTCAGAATTTATTTCAGGCTTAGAATAATAATTTTTCTCACGATCAATGAAATGTCGCATTCGTTTGATAGTTTGACTTTTGACTTAATGGTGACGTTTTTCCATTGGAGCGTGCGCAGTGTCGAGAAGATTATTAGCGCTACATGTAATTTGTTGACGCCCTTAAATTAAACTAGACTCTTGACCACGCAGTGTTTACTTTAAGTGTAATGAAGACTATCGCCTGTTATTTATGAACATTAATTATAATATTGAATCATTAATGAATTATGAATGGCCTTAGTAAAATGATACTAGTAATAAAACCACGACCTTGGTGGTTACGTACTTGTCGAAATCATGGTCGTTTCCTGAGAAAATGGTGTGAAAATATATAAACTGAGTTAATTCAACATTAATTTTAGATTTGGTACTACATTCATATTGAAAAAAACTTGTTGGTGTTTCTGCGGCATTAAATGGTCATTAATTATTTATATATTATATTAAATTGAATGTTCAATTAAATTAAACATTGAGTATATCAAATAATGTTGAAAGAACAATTCTAGTTCCTCCAATGTAAATCATTTTTCACCCCGTACGGTCTGATATCACCACTTCTTTTACAATTGGCAGGGTCGATTTTATCGATATTTTCAAATAAGGGGACTTCAGAGGTCCTCTTTTGAAATAAAATTATTCATTCACTATTTTAAAATCACAATTTCATCTTCTTCACGCAGCGTAATACATCGCATTGCTTTGGGGCTCGATATCCGGCCGTTTACGATGTTAATTGCATTCGCGATTTTGCACTAGATTACTCTCACTTTTTCGTCATTTTCTTACCTTAATTTTTCATTTTCCTCCTCTCCTGTCATTATACCCTACTCGCTTTCCATATCCATTGTCCTCGATCTGCCTCAGACGTTTACAAATAGAAGTCTCCCAAATCTTTTCCGAGTCATTCACCCCTCCTCAAACTTCCGTGGCTTTGTCTATTCAGTCTTTCCAAATCGTCCTTACTGCCGCGCCCCTATCTCCCCGTTATTCTAGGTAAGATTGGATGAATGGCTATCATAAGGTATTTCGTATCCTCCATGTCCATGGTCTTGCTGAGACTTGATTACTGTCATAAAATTTATCTATATATTCCAAGAAAAGGATGTCAGGCATATTATTTTTACGAAATACATTGCTGTATAATCGGTAATTGTAAATCGTCGTATTGTCATCAAGATTATTTTTTCACTTCTTGTTATTTTTTTAACCTTTCAGCAGATTTTCTTTGTACCATATTGTACTCAAGCCCATTCATTCAAACTGCTGTAAGTGAGCCTTTTATAGTTAGATTAAATTTGTGAAAAAACTGTTTAAATGTCATTCTTTCCTTTTTCTGAGGATCGCACTTTAATAACTTTTTAAAGGGCTTTAGAGAGTGCAACGCTGCAGGGAGCTGTCACCCGTAGGCGTCGTATTCATTGAAGAAACGCATAACTGTTTTGAGACATTACTTGTATCAGTCTAGTCTGCCTGTTATGCGTCTTTGTTCTGGCCCATATTTCGCCTTCCTCTGCGATTTTTGATCTCCTACCTTCGCGACCGTTTCGGACTTTCAATGCCTCCGCCCTTGCGTGGATGTGCAGTCTCCGTTTTTCTCAACCCCAATTTATGAATCTTTTTTGATACCTCACAAAGAAAACTTTTGATGGTTACTGGAAGTGTGGAGATTTACATCATTGTACCTTTACAGTTTCCCTACTCAAAACGGCTTTACTTCCTGTTGTTAAAAATTTATAGAGAAAAAAGATCATCCGCCTGGTCTGACACTTCTCGATCTCGTTCCGAATGATTTAGCCAGTTAACTGGTCAAGACTTCTATTGTGATTTCAACGGACGTACCAAAGGAACGAAATATTATGGAGGATCTTATGCATGAGGCCCGTAATGGCGAAGTTCGATGCTTGGGTAGATGTTCAGTCAAAATTGCGTCGCGTAACGCTAAACTCTTTTTTGAATATGCCGCATATTAAAAATAGCCTATAGTAGCTCTTGACACTACACGGTATATTTCAATTTCACCGTATAGTGTCCGGTGGCAGTATACCACTCATCGAGTGACTCCGCAAAAGTTATCGTCTCGGTATGTCTCCATGCGCATTTCCGCATTTTTTATTCTTCATTGAAGGTACGCTCTTCTTTTGTCGTGCTCATTTGAGGGTCTCGGGCCGAATGGCATTCCTGTTAGATTTCATGCCTCCGTGTGAGTTTTTCTTTCTACCGAATTCGAATGGGCTGAAAAAGTATCGCACCGTTTCAGAGGCAGTTTTCAATCGTCTTGTCTTCCGTTGGAGTTCTTGCTCGTCGTAATTGCGACGAGGTAAGAACCTCTTCTTTGAGCCCGGAGTGAATGTCTCTCTTCACCCGGGATGGTTATTTATCTCTGAAGTGAGTTAGCTATTCCAAAGTTCAAGATAATTCACCCATAACATAAGTTACTGTTATCGTGTTTTACGAAATAAAGTAGGTAAGTTGTTATTATTATTATTTCAATTATACTGGGTTGGACATTATCACCATTAATAACTATTTTGTAATGTTAGGCGAAAATATTTGTTAACGTTGATGTTAGTGTCCCTCTTCCTCGCATTGCCGACATCACGCTGTATTGAGTGTCGGCTCCTTATTCCTGCATACATATGTATGCTGCATGATGGGCTGTTGATTACACGATGGTGGTTCACACTGAAAGTATTGAACTTGGTTGTCGTTCTTGGTTGACAGCTAACTCAAAAGCGATTAGAGTATGGAATTTCTTAGATCTAACTAGTGCCTCAAACATTAATTTGCTTTTTTTTACCTATTGTTTCAATCCAAGATCCTTAATTTCCTCTTGCTTATTCTCTCCTGAAATGCGACGGAGAGCGCGAATCATTTGTGTGCATATTTACGGAATTATCAATTTTCCTGAAGGATTCTTTCCGAGTAACTTTTAGCCCATTGCAAAACTTGGAGATGTTTTCAGTCTTTCCTTCTCAAACTAGTGACTCCTATCGCCAATTAGGTAGTTTGAAGAAATTCTAATATCACCTGTAAATCACTGAATTTGTTCTAATTTTAAAGGAAAATATCTCACCCTTCAAAGGATACCAAAATATCAGCCTCTTACCGCACTACTTTCCGAGACATACCCCAAAAAATCCCAGCCATTTTACATGGAAATGGGTTCATGTCTACTCGTCAGAGAGGCATTATTTAAAACATGAGGAAGTTTTAACATCTAGGTCTCCTAAAAAATTTAACGTGTGTAGTGTGTATATTTTTTCATTTATTTTTTAAAATAATTCATATTGTTATCGCAGTATTTTTTCAGAATTGCAAAAAATCTTCCTTTGTGAAGGAGTTTTAAACGTACCACGTGAAAAAATGAATCAAAATGAAGACATATCAATATTTTTATTTAGTTTCTTAGAACTTCAGTCATGTAAAAGTATAGTATTGCGCCATTAATAATGCAACATTTAATGCATGGTTTCTACAGCTACTGAAATTAAAATGTATATTTCGAATATGGTCTCCATCATGACTGGGGAACTATTTCGCTCAAACTACTAAATTTACTTGCTTTTCGTTAGACTATCTCCATGTCCAGCGCTGAATTGGTGCGAGTAACATTGATGGTTCCTTGCATATGAAGCGTGTATTGTATTTATCGCGGTCATGCTTTAAGCCTTCACTAGCTCTGATAAAAAAGTTTGTATGGCCTTTTCTTTCGGATTTATTTGGTTTGTGTTAGTTTTTATATTGGTATATACTTTTCCCGCAATTTATTGCATTGGTCTTTGTGTGTTGTCCTTCACTTATCCCCAGATTGCCATTCTTCTTTCTCCTCATTCACTTCCCGAGGGAAAGATCGCTCACTTGTAGGGGTTGAGAACAAGTGTCTGTGTTGTATCATCGGTGCGTAATTTCTAGCTTGGTCGCGTGTTATCTTAATCTCCTTTCACCCTAACGTGTGAACCAGGAACTGTGTTTTAGTGTTTGGTGTGATGTTCACTTGTTTCCCCTACCGGCGCCTACCCATTACGCCCTCGAACTTACTCTTCTGTGCTGTTTTGAGGATCGCGCCGTGCCATATCTCACTCTATCTGCATCGCCATCGTTGCAAATCAAAGCACGCGTGGCTGTATATGGCTGAGGCGACCCCTTGAGGGCTCGATAGGCATCGGCTCCCGTTTAAGTGAATGCGACTGTCTGGCCGAGTTGTAATCCTGAATTTGCCGTTTGTGTATACGTAGCATTTGAAAGTTGCTCGGTGCCCTTCGTCGTGTTCGAATTTCTATCGGGTTCCCAGGTTTTCCGAGAAGACAAAGGAGTATAGATACATATCGATGTCAAAAGCCCAATTGACTCTACGCTGTCTTTGTAATTACAAGAGAGCTGGGTGAATGGGCGCAATTTGCGAAAATCGATTAGAAAATATCCCCGTGTATGAATCACTTAGAGTGAAATTCAAACCCTGAGTAGCTTATGTACTTCAACAAACTTCTGCCAAACGCCTTTGAGGTGGCCTGCAAGGTAATATGTAGATGAAAAAAGAATTTTACTTATTTACATACATTTCTTGAAAATGTTTTCATTGTTGAAAGTACTTGGTGACAGCCTGAGTATTAGACTTTAGTTCTTTACTGTTCTCGTAATTTTAACGGTAAAGGTGTTTAGTCAGCGAGGACGAAATTGAGAGAGGCGTAACTTCCCCAAACTTTCCTGATTTTACTTAAATATCATATATCCGTGTCCGTCTATACTGCCTTTCATCCGCGGCGTTATCCTTTATGACATCGGTGACGAATTACATGGTAAACATCGTGTTTCCGATTGTGGTACGTGCGCATTGCACCTCATCTGGTGGTAGTCTATTTCATTATGGGATCAATTTTTACTCTAGCTTGCGATATGACGTGTTACATTCAGTCATCGATCGTGCCATAAGGAATTTAGATTATGTTGCATGTTGTAGCAGTCTTGTCCGAAAATTCTCTATTACGCTTGATATCCTCGAGCGAGTGGAAGCCGGTGTACCGTTACGGCAATCCATTCTTTCAGACCAAAAATTTTATAATTCGAGAGAAAAGAGGAACCAACATCTCTACAGAGGTTGTTCCTCGTTCGATCAATCTTTTCCGAAATGGCGTTCACCCTTTCTTTTTTTTTTCTTTCAATGGCGCGCTCGAGAATCTCCTTTATTTCTTCTTATTTTGGGATAGATTTCTTTAGCCCCTCTCTTTTATGGAACAACGATTCCACCGCCCAAAGGTTTTCTGATCTCGCCGCTTCCATAGCGCGCGGTCCTTTGCGTTCCTTCCCGTCCATCTTTGTTCTCATGCATTTTTCTTCCTTCTCCTCCTCTGAGCCTGGCGCTTGATGTGTTCATTCCACTCCCCACGTTAGTTCACCTCCCCCCATCCCCTCTCACACCCCTTGTCACTGCTCTTCCGGGCGTCAGGGCTCTAAAATCCTCATCCTCTTCACCCTAACCCACCCTCTCTCCTTGTACCCTTTCTCTCTTCATCTTCGGCACTTTGGTCCCTAGACCCGCATTAGACCGCCGTCGGCATGTTCGGTGCGAAATCGGAGATACCAATCCCTCGCTCCCCTCCCCCCTCCTCCGTTTTCAAAGGGATTTCCCTTAGTCATTATCATCCCCATGCGGTATCCATGGAGATGTCCTGTCCTTTAGCCGTCTCTCTCTCGCTCTTGACGGCAGGATGAGGTCCCTCGTTAAGGTATCTCTTGGTAAAAGCGGGGGAAGGGATGTGCGAAGAGGAAATTAGGGGTCCGGAAGGGCCGAGTGAGACGGAACAAAAGGCCAGCTGAAGTGGGCACTTAGTAGTAATACTCACGGAAATTGATCTTGGTGCGTCTGGCAGGCATCGTTAGGTTGTGGGGTGAAGCTAACTCGCTTGCAGATAAGGCTCAATGTTTTTATTAACGCCGGCGATGGCGTACATAACTATCCCTTTCGGGTGACCGAACGCTTCGAAGATTATTTTAGGCTACTATTTTATTTTGTTTATAATTTTTAAGATCATTTTTGTTGTAGTCATTTACAAATCATCCTTAACAGTTATCATTTTATAATAATTTAGTTAATAATTTAATTTGTGTTGTTTCTCACTGTAAGTGGTTGAATTTTTTTAAGGTTAGCAGCTGATTTGGCAACCTGGTTGAATGTGTAATTTTTTAATGAATTCAGGAAATACCTCATGAAAAGAGCCTATTTTCGGAAATAACTTTAGACTGCAACGGGTAGTTTCCATATTATTGGACAAAAGTACTTTCCTCGAATACATATTGATTCTAAAAAGGGTTTGGTAGAGGTTCAAACGGTTAAATATCTTCTGTTCTTGAAAACCACCGTTACCTGATGGAACCTTGATCCTTTTGTGAATAAACCAGTGGGGGAAGTATTAAATTATTCCATTATTATTATGAGGCGCTTCCTTCAGTCTTCGTTAGTGCTTTATATTTATAATATTATATAGTATTCTATAAGCAATTGTGAAAACAATCATAACGTGTTCAGCTATTATTTTTGTCAAATCAGAATGGGTATCTACTCATGTATTTCAATTCTCTGAAGAAAATTCAAATTTGTTCCTCATCTTTCAATACGTTAAGTTCTGGTTGCCAAGCCTAGACAGACTGTAATTGTCAGTGACCCAGCTTAAGTTTCAAAACTAGCCAGTTTGGTGGTCTGGGAGTGTACATTTTTCGGTTTTGTACTGCAAGAAGATAGTCAGTCACTGCTTGGATTCGTAAGTCAAGTATTTAATAGGTAGTGGTATAAACCGTAGAATGGCGGCCTTCAACCAACTGATGAATGTCTTTGGGGTGGTTTAGTTGTTTGTAGCCACATGACTGTCAGTATGTCGCTCCCCCTCGGTTCCCTTGGCCCGACTAATGAGCTAATCTTGTTTTATTGACAGGTGATTTTCTATGACAGCGACTGGAATCCCACAGTCGACCAGCAAGCCATGGACCGAGCCCACCGCTTGGGGCAGACGAAGCAAGTCACCGTGTATAGGCTGATATGTAAAGGAAGTATAGAAGAAAGGATTCTTCAGAGGGCTCGGGAAAAGAGTGAGGTGAGTTATTTTTGGAATTCCCTCCATCGGAAATGGTCGTTTGATTGTACACACCAAAGGTAGAGTCTATTTGGATATGACGGTGTTTTTAATGTTTAACAATATTGATTTGTAGTATTTATTAAGGTAAAGCTGTTTCTATTTTTTCTTCAGAGTGTTCTACCTTTTGACATCTTTCAATATCATAATTGCTCTGTTAGCGTGGGAATTTGGGAAGGTGTATTAATGCTAGACGATCGTCCGGTAGTATTTCGGAAATTCGCCTGGTACTGACAATGGAATGTTTTATATGAATTGAATAATTTCATTATAAAGATTAACCGACTATTTGTAGGTTATGCTGCTTTCATTTTTAAACAGATTGCATTATACCATTTGGATCTTCTTATTTATATACCATTTGGTCTTATTCCATTTTTTTTAATGGAATCTGTTATCCCATTGGTATATTCTTTAGCTATTCCTTTATTCCATAGTTTGCAGGAAATTGGTCCATTTCAAAGTGGAATTTTTCGTAGCGTTTCAGTTTTTTACTTTTGGGACCACCATGAAATTTGTATTGCATTAACGTATTTTTTTATCATGGTACTTCTCGAATGGCTTCAATGTGACATGTTATGGGAGTATTAGGTTGTAAGACCCCGCTTCCATAATGCCGCTTCTTCTGTTAGATTTCCTGCCTCGAATACCTACTTAGTCCCTCCATATTTCCGCAGAGGAATCGGGCGAAAGCCGATTGTTGCTTTTGGAAATAGGTGCGTATTAGTTAAGGTGGTTTGAGCGAGATAGAACCATAATCATAATGAAGACCATATTCGAATTATAAGTTTAAATTTCTGTAAGCTGTCGGAAGCATGAGTAAGGTATTGAATTATTAATTGGCATATAATATACTTTAGTATGACTGAAATCCAAAGTAACTACATAAAAATAAACACGTTAGTGTTTATTTTGACTCATTTTTTCGCGCGGTACGTTTGAAACTCCTTCACAACGGAAGGTTTCTTGTGATCTTGAAGAAATTACGGCAGCTACAATTTGATTTATGTTCAAAAATATGTTAGGAAATATACAAGTGACACACCGTCAGTATTTTGATGCGATCTAGGTGTTAGAAATTCCTCATTTTTGAAATTATGTCTCTCTGGATTACATTGCCCGTGCCATTTTCCATGTAAAAGGGCTGGTATTTTTCGTCAAATTTCTCGGAAATTAGTGCGGTGTGGGGCTGATATTTTGATATCTTCGGAAGTGTGACGTATTTTTCTTTAAAACGAGACCAACTTTGACGAAACCTGGGTGGTGAAAATTAAAAATCTCATGTGGAAATTACTAAGTGTTTCAATCAATAATCGAGACCAACTTCATTGATTTCTAGTTTACGTGATATTTCGCTCAAACTACCTTAAGTTGGGGATGAGGGATGTGATGTGTAGCGCACGGAAAATTTTTTTCTTCTTTTTTTTAACCGGGACTTAGCGGTTTTAACGTCAAATAACGGAAAAGATGTTATATTGCATTCTTTCCTCATGGTGCCTTCTCCTATGTGTAATTACATTGGGGCATTATGTTAGGAGGCGTTTCTCTGCAACTTCCCTCCCCAGGCCATTCCCTCTAAATCTCCGTAAATGAATTGAGCGAAAGCCGCCTGTCGTTAAAGGAATTAGCTCCCTTTGAGTTAAAAGGGGGCAATCAGGGCCGGGTGTCGCTGGATCCCCAAACCTCTACCAGGCGGTTCGATTTGTGGACGTTTTTTTGTCCCTCTCCGTGCGGGGGTTGGTCTTCGATGGACCCTAACGACGGAGATGTCCTCCCTGGAGGATATCATCCCTTGCTTTTACTTGGGGAAGATGGATGACACTTCCGGCGTCGGGAACTTCCTCCGTAATCGGTCCCCTCCCCGCGCTCTGAGGCATCCTGGATTTCAATCCCTTGAGTTTCCACTCTTTTTTCCTCAATCGGCTTCGCATTCACCTTGTTTTGCGTCTCTCTCTCTGTTTGTAATTGCGCTGTCTTCCTCCGCCGATGGGTCTTCCACACATCTGTCGCCGGCACGCGACACCGGTGGAGATGTCAAGAGCACGTGGTTCGTGGCCCTCTCTCTCTTTAAAAAGGAGCGCGGTGTAGAGCGTGGCGGATGTGGTGGGCGTTAGATGGCCGACCGTTTCGGGTGGCTTGCACCCGAGGTTAGGTTTCCAGAGAAACCGCAGGGGCGACCCCCAACCTATCTGCCCACCACCCTTTACTCCTCGAGGATGTGCCGTGCGTGCGGAAGTGTCGGATGAAATCATTTTAGACGGTTTTTTTTTCTGGGGATAAAGGTCGTCGGATAGGAGTGCGCAAAATTCCTCTTACGTACCATTGCCAACAAATTTGCATTGTTGAAAGCATGAACATTAGATACTGCCTGGTACGTTCCAGACGATGGGTCTAATAGTTAGAAGATTAGCCGCGAATCAACCTGCCAAACTTTCCGTGAAAATGGGTTGTTTTCCTGCAGAAATTCATGTCGATTTCCCAAAATAACAATTCAATAATTTTTTTAGCTGTCAAGAAATTATGCACTGAGTTGAATTTTATTTAATAAATATCTTTTAATGCCATGTAAGTGCGTAGTGAGGCGGCGTGTCATTAGAATTTGTAGCTTTTTTCATGCGAATGGGTTTGAACGCTTCGTAATTACACTACTCCTATACTTTGACATTTACTGAATACTTGGGTTCAAGAGTAATTTTTTCTCTAGATTAAGAATTAAGGAGTAGGCTTTCAGAGATTTCCTTTGGGATTAGGCTCTGGTTTCACTTTGCAATGAACTCTACGAGGTAATGAAATTTACCATGAAAAATATCAGTCGATCTAACCGGGATGAGAATGCTGGTTTTGCGATGAACTCATTTGAATTGTTTGATGTCCGACTGTTAAATGGAGACTCGACCTTTCTGCGTTGGATGAAAGTACGCTGGTTAACACTCCAACGCAGTATGTCATTTGGTTAAGACAATTTTCCATTGTAAGTCGGGTCCATTGTTTGTTGCATGCTACTTTTCTGAGATAGCACTGTAGAAACATGCAGTTCATAGGGTTAAGCGATAGCTCTCCAGGTTTTTCATCCAGATTTCGTTCTTCATATTACGCTCATTCTATTTCAGCAGCCTGCTGAGTCTTGAGAAACTAAAAAGATAAACGGAAAGTGCCGAATTTTTTGTTGCGTTGAATGACTTCTTGGCTAGTGAGTGACTGTGGAGACTTCGTCGGTGAACTTTTGACAAATGGGTACTTTTCGCGAGTATTTTTTTACTAGCTCGTCCTCTCGCACGTAAGAAATCAATCTCAATTTAAATGGAATCGGGAGGGTTTTTCTCGTGTTGGTTCGATGCTGTTGAAAACGGCCATCTTTATTTTCCCAACCGTCTGGTGCCGCTTTAAAAAAGAAAGTTTCGTTCGTTGCATTCCTATCGTGGTGGTTTTTCCGGTTTATGTTTTCGGCTATTTTTTTTCTTTTGTGATTCTCAAATTTATCATCTTTCACCTTGTGGTTAAGTCAGTCGACGTACCGAAAACGGAATTTTTCTGGGCAAAGAAGTCGCCATTTTGTTGGTAGCATTTTTTTAGTATTTTCCTGATGCCTAAGATTTTCCCTGTCGAGGAATACAATGAAATATGAGAAAAATCGGCCTGGACCGGGAATTGAACCACGGACCTTAGGGTTTCCGGGCCATTGCGAAGACCACTACGCTACCCTGAGCGCTACACTAGTGCTACCGGATGTAAGCGAAATCTAATGGTCAAATCTGAAATATCTTGTTGTAACTTGGGTCCCTTTAAGAGATAGTCGTTCAGTGACTTGCCTGAGCTGGCCTTGGATAACCCATCAAATACTACTCGAACTTTGGTGGTGCTGCTGAAAGGTTTCATCACCGCATGATGTGGTCTATAGTATTTCCCCGATTCCCTTTCAGCAGGTGGCATATGTCCAAGATTTAGATACTCCTTCAAGAAGGCTGTATACTCAACATATTGTTCAGGATGCTGTTTCAATTTACGCTTTAAGTTAGTAAATCGATTAATAGCTTGCATTTGGGAATCCCCAAAAGGTAATAAGAGGTCAGATTCTCTTAATAGCAAAGGTACAACGTAACTCCTATCAGGATTTCGATAATGTAAGGTACTGAACTGTTCTTCAGCAATTCTGTCCTCAGGAGAAATATAATTAACAGTAGGCAATTCCTCAATGCTCCAAAACTTTTGTAAGGAAGCGCTCAAATTATTTTCCACAGACGTAACACAAGTAGTGACAGTTCCAAATGGAATGTTCGAAATGTGGTTAGATATTCTTGTTGTAATTGGGCCCAAAAGAATGTATCCAAAAACTGAGGGCCATGCACTCGGAAGACCTTCTTGAAGTATGGGACCTTCAGTCATAATTTCTGAGTATAAATCAGCACCAAGCAAGAAATCAATTGGCCCTGGTTTGAACAAATTAGGATCTGCCAGATCCAATGAAGAGAATTTTCCACGAACTGAATCAGGTATAGTAAAAGAAGGCTGCCTAGAGGTAATTTTAGGAATGACAATTGCAGATACCCGAATTTCTCTGCCATTATTACGGGGCTTCATTACAAATGAAGTGACACCGTGAGTGGTACACACAGGAGTACCTGATAATCCTAAGCAATGAACGCTCATTTTTCTTCGAAACAGCCCTAATCTTTGTTGACAATCGGTTGTAATGAAACTAGCCTGTGATGCTGGATCGATTATTATCCTCAAAGGTTCAACGGTTCCATAATATGTCTGAAATAGTGCGACAGCGGTGCCTAAAAGAACGGCGGCCGGCTGAGCATTCGAATTTGTCATACAAGACATCGAATTTACCTCGGAATTATTTACCTGGTAGGAAATTTGAGCCTCCTCAGACAAATATGTTGAAGTACCACTGCTAAGTGCGTGCTTGAACTGAATTCTCTCCCATGCATAAGAGTGAATGGTGCCTACGAGAGCAGTACCTACACCTGTACTTAGACGTACACTCTATGGACTTGTGAACACTTGCTAAACAATTAAAACAGATACCTTTAGATTTGATGAAGTTCGTCCTTTTTAATGCATCGAAAGTATTAAATGGTGACCATTGATAGAGTCTATGTTGCGAATCACAAAGCTGGCATTTTATTCTGCTAACGTGATCAGCTTGAGACGCAGCAATTAATGTTGTCCTTTGAGACAATCCTTTATTCACAACGGAACCCTTGACGGAATCAAATTTAATTTGCTTGCAACCAATGTTCTCAGAATGTTGACATATTTACGTCCGAATTCTATGAGACGTGCTATTGAAGGGAAATCAACGCCATTGTGTTCGATTTCCAACTTTTGACAGATTTGTCCAGAGCTTTCGCCGCAATATAAAACAAAATAAACTCTGACAAATTCAGAATTTTCATTTCGTCCAAGGCATTAACATTTGTCGAAAAAACATCGAAAAAATTTTGCAAAGCATCAACTGACTCACTATTAACACGAATTCTGAATAATTAATCCAGATAATGAAAAGCCTGCAACCTTTTGTTTTCATACTGTTTGACTAATGTCTGCCAAGCAATTACGTAGTTATCTGAAATGATAGGTAGGCTTGAAACGAAAGCTAACGCCTGACCCTTTAGGCTAGATAAAAGATAATGATACTTCTCTATATCAGTTAAACTTTGATTTGAGTCAATCAAGCTCGTAAATACATAAAAAAGTTGCTTGAAATTAGCCAGGTTCCCATCGAAAACAGGAATACTTACATGTATTCGGTAGGCGTGGTGAGGGAGGTGACAAAGATTGACCTTCCCGCGAGGTTGAAGGAGCCCCCTTTACTACTCGACTCGCAACCGCGTTGACTTTATGATAGCGGCATTCAACGCGTTCCTCCAACTCAAGTTCGGACACTACCTTGTTTAAATTCAAATCAAATGCTAACTCACTCAACTCGTTCGTCATTGCGAGAAACGATTTAAAATCATCTTGCAGGTTCGAATATCTACTTAAGAAGACAGATAATTCCTCCTCTGTGGCTAAAACTTTCGTTGACATTAGGTACAGCCGCTCGATAGTTCTAACAGCGGCATCGCGCCTGTTCTTAGTGATACTATACTGCCGATTCAGCGCACGAATAGCTCGAGAATCGCGTGCAGCACCGTGATCAGCTTGCCTTTCGTCGTCAGAAGACATGATAACGTGAATCAAGAACCTACCCAAAGACATTGAATAATATTCGACCAAGAATATCTATTACTTGCAAGATATACAAATTGCAAAACACTCCCGAGATATTAGTTCACAGCGTAGAAAATGTAATGCGAGTTTACAATAAGATTAAAAGCCCTAAGTATTATGAGAAAAGAAGACCTGACAACTTAGCAGAAGATACCTTTCCCAAGATAAGGAAGCCGCACACAATGTATTACAAGACCACGAAAATCCGGCCCGACGGACCAAAAAAATGTTCTCTCTTTCGCCCGCAATTAGGAGAAATACGAGAGACAGAAATGAACAAAGCCGGAAACACGAAAAAATAGTGGAACGTATGAAGTAAATGATATGGCCTTGAGCAATTTGTGACTTACCCAGCGTGGCCTTCTACAGGTGATTGACTTCCTGGTCGACGAGACGCTCTCTCTCCCGTGTCAGACGAGCGACTAACTTGTTACTAGCGAACCAAACAAGAAATGGCACACAAAAGAAAAACTCCCGATATATGTCGGGTAAAATCAAGGTCCTTGTGCCCCAGATGAGGAGCCCCAGAATAAAATACCATAAGATAAATAGGAATAAAATTCACCATAATACAAACTCAACAGCACTTCAAGCGATACCGTGTATCTTATAAATCTAATTTAAAAACATTCGGTACTCAACTTGTTAGTTAGAGAGTGGATATTACATTCCTATGTTAGAGAGGAATCAAGCTGCAATTCGAGAAATTTAACACTTGATGCCTGGGGTATAGGCTTTTGATCAATTTGAACATAAATTTCATGACAAGTTTTATTCTTGGTGTTAAAATGAATAATTTGTGACTTCTCAACATTTAGATTAAGATGATTGCTGGAGCACCAGATGTCAAGGCTACTTGAAACCGACTTACATTGATTGGCAACAATATTAAAATCAACTGATGAAACAATGACATTAGTGTCATCAGCATAAAGAACTGGATGGGCACCTGCAATTTTTGATAAAATATCAGATAAATCATTGACATAAACTAAAAACAAAACGGGCCCCAGAACAGAACCTTGGGGAACACCCTGAGTTACCTCTGCATATGTGAAGGATAATAGTTGCCATTCATTTTAACAACTACTTGCTGAAATCTATTGCTCAAGTATGATTTAATCCAGTTATTAGAACTACCACACATACCAAGGTTTTCTAGTTTCTTCAGGAGCAGCGTGTGATTCACGCTATCAAAAGCTTTGCTTAGATCGAAAAACATAGCTGCAATTTCTACTTGAGAGTCTAAAGCAAACAAAATGTGGTTCATGACATCACAGATCGCAGAAATAGTAGATTTACCACAACGGAAACCATGTTGGTTTGTAGAAAGAAGACTATTATGCTCTAAAAATGACATCAATGTATTATAGAATACCTTTCCAAAATATTTTTCAGAAAACTGACTGGATTGCGATTGGGCGATAGGAATTGAGATCAGATGTATTACCTTTGGACTTATAAAGGGGAATAACTTTTGATGTTTTCAATCGTTCAGGAAACACACAAAGTCTTAGTGACTCATTAATTAAGTATAGAAGGAGAGGCTTAATTAGAAAATAAGTAAGGAAAAAATTCAAGGGTAGATTTATTTAAATCATCTTAACCTTTGGTTAGCAGCAAGCATGACTTAGATTAGTAACCATTTACCTTTCACCATATCATAAATTCTCACTAATGGAATGGTTTCGATGTCACGAAAATGTGGAGCAGAAACTCACTGACATTTACGGCCAAAAATTGTCTCCACTTACTCTTCACCTTATCCCATTCATTAACTAGTTCTTGATTGATATTTTCACCAAGCAATGACCAGTCAAACAGCTAAATCTAAGAGCACATAAAAACACGATTTCCCAATCCCAACAGTGATAACTCCTGGGCTGTTAATAAACCAAAGTACAGCACGAAAAGCTGTGAATGAACTTGATGGATGTGGTGATCCCATATGTCTGCATCCTGCAACAAAAGAAAAGAACTGAGTAATCAACATATTGCTAACAAATTAAACTCTCACTTTCAAAACAAAAGATCTTACGCTAAAGAAGACTACCCCATTAATCAGATAGGTGGCACAATTACTCCTGAGGTCATTGAAAATCAAGTCTGTGTTTGGCCTCACCAACAAGCAGTCTCAAAGTTTTTCTGTCATTTGCCATATCTAATTCTGCTCCCATTTTCCTTAGAACACTCTTAATTTCATTATTCTTTCAGAGTCTTGGTCTCTAAGGTGGCCTCTCTCCTAGAGGTCTTCTTTCTATATTCCCTTAATCATAGAATTTTCATTTCTCCTTAAGACATATGCAGAGATATGCATAGGCTCTCTGTCCAGTGGCAGCCCTGATTTGCAAGGCCTTCTTAATAGTCTTCTCAGACCACAGATGGGGGTTGATACTCCCTTTTCTCTGGAGGCACAATAGTTGATCAGGTTTGAACAAATGCTCCAACTTCTTCTGTATCTCCTCTTTCTCCTGAGTCAACTTCAGAACCTGGGAATTTCAACAATATACCACTTATAGCATTACATGAATGTCAGAAAATCATACTGTAGTCATAAATGAACATAAGGGAGGAGTAGATCAACATGGTAATGCTGTTGGTGGTGGCCAACTTTCATGTGTGGTAGAATGTACACCCTTTAGCTCAGTGATGAGTGAAAAAAATATTATTCATTATTATGAAGAAAAAGTTAATAAAATGTGTGCCTCTCACAGTGCCTGAAATGTGTTATTGGAATTATATATGCAGTATTAGAATAGTAGTTGAGAAACTCAAAAATGATAATCAGTTAAGATATGTTCCATCATGAAATTGTGCATAGGAAAACTTATTCATTTTGAGGATAGTGTGAGCTAAGACATGTTGAACTGAAAGCAGGTGACTGCTATGGAAAAATCTTCCTCCTAACTCTAGAAGCTGATAGTGACCGAGAGAGATATACAACAAAAATGACATACCAAGAAAATTATGCTTTTTCTTGGCTGGTAAAAACAGCAGAGGCCCTAACTAGGCATTAAACTTACTCCCTCTGTTCATATAACTTACCCTTTTACAACTTTTAATAACATTCTGCATTCACATATCTCTTGAAATAAACTCACAGTAACCTCGATTTTAGAGTAAATAGGAATTTCCCACATCCAAAATTATGTCACATTAGCATACATAGACCCGACGAATCACTTACAATAACCTCACATTTAGCTTACACTTTCCTCACATTGCCAGTAAAACCTGGATTACTTCTCCTCCATTTAATTGTGTTTCTCAAATACTTTTCTTCGATTCTAAGTAGATTCGTGAATGACTTGAAAAATAGCCTAGCGTTACAAAAATTCTGGCAAAGTAATTCTTCAGAAAGTAAAACCCTGGAATTCTATGAATATCCAGGCAAGAATAATTTCAATCATATTATGTACTCGATCATGACAATATTAATATAATGTTACCATAACCCTCACACTTAGATTAATGTGCCCAGAAGAGTGAGAATTAAGTGCTATTTTAATAACCTAAAGCAGAAAACCATTTAAAACTACCTACCAGCAAACACACAACTAAATGTACACTCGGAATGCTCAACGATGCTTTAAGTCTTCATATGCATAACAGATAGCGCAAATACTATGTATATAACTTTCGCGATGAAACTACACTTACTTTTGCTCTCAACTGACGAATTTCCTTCTTAAGTTCTGACACCTCGTCCTGTCGACTGTCAGATTCGTCCAAATCGGCGGTCTTTTCCGCCGACTTCTATCGGTTTTCGTCGAGGTCGACAGTATCATTATGTGCTGGTTCATGATGCACTGTACGATTATGAATGCAAACAAATCATGCGTTAAACCAAAGCACTTTTATCTCAATGATAACAGCACATGAGTTTGACATAACGACTCCATTCGCCATTCACCGATTAGTTCACCGTCACTGTCAACAACTAAAGCATTGAAATACTTGCCTTCTTCAGGGACTACTCTTTGGAGGAGCTCGACTGAAAGCTGAAGCCTTTCCTAGTCCACCAAATGGAAAAACAGTAGGAAACGCTGATTGCTTTAGGAGCTAACGGCCATCCTCACGATGAAGCTCGAACTGCTCCTCAGTGAAAAATGCCTAAATTATGAAGTTCAAAACAAGTTAAAGCCGTAAATAAAAAATTATTCGTAAAATTCGTAATTCGTAAAATTCGTTTTTCGTAAATTCCGTAAAAAAAATTCGTAAAATAAAAACAATGGAATACAAGAATACAGACTTTAGTGAGCCTAAATACAATCGGGAAATTCAACTTCAATAAATCGAAAAGGCATTATTTCAGTAGTACAGCATAAGTAACAGGTTCCGAGATAGTAAAAATATAGTAAAACTAGATAAATATGAATTTTGGAGCAGTAATTCAGGGTAACACATGTGGTACCATGCGCACGTTACAACTGCACCTTTGAGAGAGCCTTTATTCTCTCAAAAAAGGCGATTCTCCGATAAAAGACAATTTAATTGGTGTAAGAAAGTATATATATGAATATATATATATATACAATAGACAGTTATAATGGGCCAAACTTGGGACAAATGAGCAATTTGCTTACCTCGCACAAGCGCGATGCACTGGTAGGTTTCCATTTCTCTCTTCGGAAATTTCTCAACCAACCTCAACACAGCCCTTCTTTTAGAATCAGATTGAAAACGAAATAATCTTACGCCTTTCCTCGTTGAATTGAAGCACGTTGGAGCACTGCATCACACTTTTTTGTGTATTTCTTTCACACGCCCTGTGTGAAGCTTACGCACTTACCCGGCTAGAAGGAACCAAGATGCAATAATCGCAGTGCATTGTGGGAGCGTGTCATGACCTGGGTATAAGGACCTTGGGTAAAATAAAGCCACGAATTGCCCTCTGGTGGCCAACAAAAGCAAATTGGTGGCGCGAATACCAAACAGTATATATCAATGTTGTTGAACAAATGGAAGAAAATTGAAACAAAGAGAAATACAAATCAGTGGCTATTTGTTTGGGAAAGAAGTCTACAGCCCACCAGTCTTTGAGGGGAAGCCTTAATGGCTGGTTAAAATACGTTTGTTCGTGGATATGAACTATTTGCATGGAAATTCGCTTTTGTTTTTCCAACTATCATTATTTGGTGTAGATTCATGCCTCATGAAGAATCTTCTTAAAATATTCTTTATTTTTGACATGCGAAATAACAATAACTTTATTAATCCAGCAATTATGTACATGATATAGGACAGATCAAATGTTTACAAAAAATATTATTATATTTTATCATTAATGAATTCATAAAGACTTAATACATTTAACAAGTAAAAAGTGCTTAATTTTGTCCTTAAAGACAGAATTACCACTAATACATTTCTTATTTTTGGGTGAAGCATTAAAAAGTCTGCGACCCATTGAATTTGGGCCAAGCAATGCAGTACGCACAAATGGCACATGGCACAGTCTTTGGTACTTCGTGTATAATGATTATGCACAGTGTTCTTTGTATTCAATTGAGTGATATTATTATAAATATATAACAACACGTACAATATATAAATGCAAGGAAAGGGTAAGAGGCCCAGCTTCCTAAAAATTGGTCTACATGGGGCAAGATTTATACCATTAGAAAATCATACGCAGTCATAGTCCGCAGCATTTGTCATCAATCTCACAGCTCTTTTATTCAACTTTAAAAAATGTCTGTATGAGGTGAAGAGCGCCAGAATAAAATGCTATTCGTCGAATCGGAATAAAATTCACAATAATACAAACTCAATAGTACGTCAAGCGATGGTGTATCTTATAAATACAGCGGAGTTCAGCTAGATTAAATAATTGTTAAAAATTGTTACGATAAACAGCAGTGTTACTAAATTGTTGAGGGAATTAGAGTGGGGACCGCTATCTTATCGAATTGAAAAATATAGGTTAAATCTTAGACGAAAGTTTGATGTAGACTATTTTTTACGGGACATTCAACATATTTTGCTAGAGCCAAAGTATTATGGTAGAAACGATCACAGGTATTAGATTAAGGAAATAGCCTGCGCAACCGATATTTTTAAAATGTCCACGTACAATTCCAATTCGAATTTTTCCACGTACAATTAGGGACCATAATAGTTGCGATAGATCGGTTCTATGATCCTGACTAGGTTAAATAGGTTTCTTTTAGTAGTGCTAAATTTCTTTACATGATTATTAGCTACTAACCTCGAATGTAATCTCCGACATGATATACTCTCGCATGATTTAGTACCTTGTAGTGCTATTTATCTGTCGCATTAAGGAAACTAACCTGTAGTTAAATCTTGAGTAGTGTACTGCACGGTAGCATGTTCTTCTACGTGACACTCTCATAGTTTCTGGTGAGATGCGCTCTGTTGTCCTCACTGCTCTTGGCCTGCGCCAGGCATCCGGGGGAACTTGCGCGGTTCTGATTTCAGCAGGGATGAGTGCTGCATGCCTGGTGTGGAATCAGCCCGTGCCACACACCCTAGTGGTGGCTTGTGCAGTATTTAGTATATTTAGATAAATCTAATGAAAAACATTTGGTACTCAGGCTTTTTAGCTAAAGAGTGGTAATGCGATTCCCATGTTAGGGAATCTTCAAGCTGCAATCCGGGAAATTTCACACTAGTGATTGCGGAGTGATTTCAAACCCAATTGTTTTAAATTAATTCTAATTGTCGCAATGAGCCCGATTCATAGCACGAACCTGTGCGGAAGTGATAGCTGTTTATAGGAAGTGGATGGGTTTTGCTGGGGAAAACTGAAACAGTAAAACGCTGGGAAGACTTCGTTGGGGTGGTAATTAAGGGAGCGGAGGGCTCGAGGAACACCTGCGTTTGGAGATCGGCTTCGGATCGCGTCGTGTGGTTGAGATCGCTTGCATCTCGTCCTGCTAGCTTCTGCTGCCTCTGCCGTCGTCGTTTCGCATGCACTCGAGTGGAAAGGGTTTACGTTTGCGGTCGTGGAGAACCTGAAATGGGAGAATTGATGGGGTCAACGGGGCGGGAGTGGAGATACCAGTGGGAGTGTTATCCGGGGGAGATGTAGGGAGAGTAAATATATTTTCAGGTAGCAGCTACTTGGCTTTCTCGCTGTGCAAAAAAAAACGTTAAGCCACGTTTGTTGATGTGGTGGAAATTCGTTTTCATATACCTTATGAAGAGGGTATGAAGTCGGTTGAGCATGGAATGTGAAGGAAGAGTGTCGGTTTAATGGAAGGGATGACGCACGTTAGGGCGCTTGCTGAGACGAAGTAGGGAATATTATTGGTAGATAGGGCCCTACACTTGCATACCTACATATACAAAATACCGTGGAAGCCACCACTGTGTGTGGCACGGGGTGATTCCACGCCAGGCATGAAGCCTTCATTTCAGCTGAAATTAGAACCGCGCATGTTTCCCCGGATGCCAGACGCAGGCCAAAAGCAGTCAGGACAACAGTGCGCGGTCAGGCCAGAAACTAGGAGATTACTACGTACAAGAACATGCTACAATGCAGTACACAACTTAAAATTCAAATACTGGTTGGTATTTTTTATGCGACAGATAAATGGCACCATAAGGTATTAAATCATTAAAGAGTGTATCATGCCGGAAATAGCATTAAAAAAAAATACAATTTCTTTATTTAAATACATAGACCACCTGGTCCCCCAAAGCCAGAGGCTTGTCTGGAGGTGCCATTACAAAACGTACAGTTGTTATATGAACAAATATTAAAACAGTAAAAATTCAGATTTCAATATTAATAAAATAGTTGAAAGTACAATGTAAATAAACATATATATTGGTTTAAGTTCTTTCATAAAATCATAATATGTAAAAAGCGGTTGTCACATTAGGTTAAAATATTTAACAGCATG
Organism: Ceriagrion tenellum; assembly: GCA_963169105.1. Taxonomy (NCBI): domain Eukaryota; kingdom Metazoa; phylum Arthropoda; class Insecta; order Odonata; family Coenagrionidae; genus Ceriagrion; species Ceriagrion tenellum. The sequence continues at coordinate 54,584,546 of OY720636.1, read as the reverse complement.
TTACAAAATCAGTGAGAAGTGTGTAAAAACCACTAACAAAACAGTACAATATAGTACTTATAGAAGCCACACAACACGTAACTATATGGAAAGTGCACACACCCCTCGAAATACACAATCACATGAAATCCTCGCCAACAACATACATAAGCCAATATTTCATTTTCTTTTTAACTTCATGCATAGATTTCATATTTTGTAGCTCTAATGTAAGACTATTTAAGATAATAGAAATTGTTACATTGTGGATTCTTTGCCCATAAGAAGTAAAAAATGGGGGAACTTTATATACCTTTGGCCTACGACTTACCATTGTATGTGTGTCGTCATAATTTTCCCTGTAATTCTTGGAGAAGTAGTTATCAACTACTAATATATAAATGTAGAATATATCAGTGGTCAGTATGTTATATTTTTCGCTAAGGACACTATGCGTATTAAAACATGCGAGGTTAATAACTAATATTGATGTTAAGATAGCACAATTGCAAAGACCTAGTTACCTAGTTGTAAAAATGGTGAGGATTTTTACCCACTACCTTTAATCCTACCTTAACCAGTAGATTACCTCAATAGTAATATTAACCATGAAAGGTTTGTTCGCGGTCATTTGGCAGATTTTATCCTTATGACGGGAATGGTGATGTGGGGCCTTTGTGAGCCAGATATTGATTTTATCTTCAGTTCGATCAGGTTGGTCAACAGCTATTATCTTATATACCAAAAGGATGAGATTTCCTATGCAAAAATCATTGGACGTGAGCGATCAAGTCAAGTGATTTTTAAAGGCACATATCATCCCGTTTTTGCACCCTTAACTGCATACCTAGTCATTTGTGTATTTCGCAGACATTTTGAAACTATCGTTTTCTTCTTTCAAACGACTTCAAATCAATTCCTATTGGGGCCTTCCGTGTATTTTTGCCTCGATTTCGTAATCTATTTGAAGACAGGGTTTTATGAAACTTGGTGTATGGTTTAACTTTGTCTTCCAGGTCTGGAGGATCAATAGTTTTCGCTTGTGTAACATTTTTCTTTTTGTGTGGCGTAAGAGTGGCAAAATCACAGGGTAAGGACATTTCTTAGGAAAGTGTTATAATTTTGTTCAGTTGTACTCTACACTCTGGCATAAGTCTTTGTGATTGTTTTGATAAATTTTAAAAGGTCTAAAACTTTCCTGGTGAATTGTATCAAGGAATGTTTCTCGAGTATTCACTACTGTAACTGAGCTGTAGCGGAACATACCATCAACGAAGACAATATCACTCAGTGGGATGATGCAATAATTCTTAGCCGCCCGCACTGCTCTACTGGGACCGCTTAATCAAAGAGGTCATCGAGTTTCGCCTTGAACCGAGGAACTTCAGTCGGGATTCAGGATTTCATTAAATGGTACCTGAAACATATCATGAAATGCATTGAAAACATTAGGAAGGCCAGAAAATCAGGCAACGGTCAATCTGACGAGCTGACCAATAGGGAGTCACCTGACGATCCCCATTGTTTATGTTAATAGTGACCAATCTATACGGCATTCAGTAGCCCTGAGGATGAAGTACAAGTCGTACTTTGAAAATTCGGCCCTAATGAAGCCAATTACCTTGGTGAATGTGAATACCCGAGAAATATTCCTTGATAAATTGTTTGCTTTCAGAAATCTGTGAAGTTTTTATTTGCCGTTTATAGTTAGGAATACCTTTCTTTCATCAATTTGAAGGTGTACTTCTAATTGGTGTTCTCCATAAAATAATTTCCGTTCTAATTATGATTCATATAGTTGTAATTAGCACCATAAATAAATACTTCTCTATTTTATTTTTGTCAATTACGTCGATCCGCTGCCACATTTGGCGCAAAATAATTCTTCGTTGCCATTGTTCTCCTATTTAAATGGTTTATTCAAAGATTTACTGAGGCCATGAACATGTTTTGTCTGCCATAGTGTCGCGTTTTGAAGTTTTGGTGGCCATTGTATACCTGCTATTACCTCTCCACGGTGTTTGTAGCGCTGTGCTCATAAAGGTGTATCGTTGAACTCCAGGCAGGCCGAACCTGTTCCTCCTCTTTGTACCGACGATGATGTTCCTGAAATGTTCTTTTGTGCTCAAACATTATTAAAATTACCAAAATTACGAATTACCAATTACGAATTTTGGTGAGTTTTTGTTAATTATTTTTGTATGCCTTATTTTCATCATCAGTCGCTTTTCTTGCTCACATTTTATATCAGTTTTCGTTGGCATTTACTTATTTAGCCATTAGAGAAATTTTGTATCTTGCCTTGAATGTCAGAATATTTCATTACGAATTTTTGAGTTCGATTGTTCACATGCTAGGATACTCACACGTCGTAGGTAATCCCTCCGAGGTTCTGCTGAAAGACTAAGATCTTAAGTTTGGCTGTGAAAATTAATACTATTAATCGGAACCTCGGTCAATCGAGACTCGAATTAGTGGTACTCAAACTGAGTTCCACGGAGCCATGGGGCTCCACTCAACCTTCCCAGTAGTTTCACGATGTGTGGTTAATAATAATTTACGGTCTCAGGCGTCCCTTAGTGGAAATTACTTGCTTCAAACATGGTTAAAAAGTGAACTACTTAGTTAACGCTATTATTAATGGTGACGATGCTTCTAGTTTTGCTTAACATTTGTATGACAACCACCACTGGCGTGCTTTTGACCCGATCGCTTTACATTGCACTGACAAGGGGAGTATGTTAGATTTCCTCCAGCATTTTTAAATTGTCAACACGCCAGCGCAATTTATCCTCTGCAATTACCATGTATTAAAAACCCATTCACCCCTCTTAAATATTAGCCTACCACCCCTCCTCTTTCCTGTCCCCGCCTCGCAGGCAATCTCTAAATGACGTCAAAATGTTTTGTGATTCCCTGACTTATAACCCCCACCCAATAAAGCCCTCCCTCCCACTGGTGTATATACACTTGCCTCCCGAGAAGAAAAACACCTTATAAATGGTGCATATGCGCCGAAACCACGGTCGGTATTTTGCTAATGTGTGGAATTAACTAAGTATTTTACTTCTTAACCATTTTTTATATTAGTTTGTTTGGCGCTATTTACACGTTTTACTAGAATATTGTGGTAAAATATTTTTAAGCTCTTGAATTTTTGCGAATCATTATTTTATTTTGTGAGGAAAAGTTCCATAAAATTGCTTTCTTAAAGATTTAGTGAAATGAAAACAATACAGTAAGTCCCCCATTTACGTCAGAGATGCGTGTTGATGAAGAGCGACGTAAGTCAAAACAACGTAAAATGGTTCTAGATATTCGTGACCACTTAAATCCCGCGATAAATCAAGGCGTTATTTCAAAATTCGTTTTTTGCCGTTATCTAGGAAAAAATAGCTATTTCAGTTAGGATTTTTGTCTTAACTATAAAAAAACCCAAGCATATGCACATACGGTCTATTTTATTAGCACTAAACAGGGAAAATTTTTCCGGCGACCCTTGTCAGCACAGACGTAACATCAAATCAGGCGTAAATCGAAATGACGCATTCCGAGGACTTAGTGTATAAGTCAACCGGTCTATATTGTGCTCTATTGGGCGTTTATGAAGAGAGGAAATTTTAATGGTTGAAGGCGTTACTTGGTGGAAAATTGTCACATGCAGGACGAAAAAAATATCTTAGTAAATTCCACACCTTAAATGTTTATTGCCGACCCAGGTTTCGACTGCACAGCAATCGCTATCAAGGTCCACCACGATAATGATTGCTGTGCAGTCGAAACCTGGGTCGGCAATAAACATTTAAGGTGTGGAATTACTAAGATATTATTTTCATCACGTCTACGACATTTATGCATTTGAAACAACCCTAAGGGCCAGTGGAAGGTGTACAGTTGATTCCTACATCGGTCTGTTTCCCTGTGTGTCTGTCCTTTTGTTTTATTTTTGCTTTTTTTTTACTAAGTTCTCTCTCTCTCGCCCTCCGTCTCCCATCTTCGCTCTGTCCTCCCCTTCTTCCTCCGTCTTGTCTCCCACCCCTCTCCCTTTATCCCTCCCGACCAACCTCCACTTGGCCGGTTGCCCACTTCCTCTCTGACATCGATACCCCTTTCCGCACAATCCGATAGCGGGCGCGACCTCTTCCCTCTCCGCCCCTCCTTCCTCTCTCCCTCCCCCCCTCCCCTGGGGTGCCCCCGCAGGGTTGGTGCTCCGAGAGAAGGGGTTGCGGTAATCGCCGACGGGGATGCAATAACAGTCTGGGGTCTGGGGACAAGGGTGGGAGGAGGAGATAGAGAGGTAGTGTGGGTGGGTGTGCAGCGCGGGCAAGGATTACGTTGTCATCAATGCAATAATGAAATTGGTGATGGAGGTGCCCTTGCTTGAATCCTCCCGGGGTCCCACGTCAGCTTCACCAGTTCATTTAATGCGATTGATGGATCCCAATCAGCCTGACGAACAAGCGTGTGTCGGTCGGACAAAAATTGCTTGGGTGTATGTTGTGCGGGTCCGTTGGTCCCAGGCCAATCAAATGAATCGACGCCTCTCCCCTTCTTCTAATATAACCTGCTATGTCGTATCTTTTAATGATGTGGAGTGTTGAAGGTGTGCTTCGTCAAAATAGTGGATAAATATGGGATAATGTTTAAGGTAGTTGGATCGAGATTGTTCCCCAGTCATAATGGAAGCCATATTCAAATTATACGTTTTAATCTCAGCAGCTGTAAGAAGCATGAATAAAATATTGAATTATAATTGGTGCAATATTATACTTTTACATGACTAAAATTCTAATAAATTAACTGAAACTATCTCTACAAATCTTTGATTTGACAATTTTTTTCGCGCGGTACTTTTTAAAACTCCGTCGCAACGGAATTTTTTTATGATTCTAAAAAAATTACTGCGGTGACCTATGATTTATTTTAAAAAATTGTTGAGAAAACATACAAACTACACGCTGTTTGTTTTTTTAACGAGATCTAGGTGTTAGAAATACCTTATTTTTTATTATGCCTCCGGAGTGCATGCATATACCATTTCCCATGTAAAATGCCGGGTACATTTTCGCCAATATCTCGAAAAGTAGTGTGGCAAGGGGATATTGTGGTATCTTTGGAATGGTGAGATATTTTTTATTAAAATTAGACTGAAATTATTGATTTCTAGGTGAAATGCTATTTCGCTCAAACTACCATAAAGCTCCAAGGGATTGGTGGCTGCCATACCTATTCCTTTGATTTAATTCTCTTCACTGTTTTCCTATTCTTAAGCTGATACCCCCACGTTCAAGTTGCTGAGTAGTGTTTATAAAAGTGGTATTTTTTTCTTCTGAATTACATATGTATAAATGTATCTTAGGAGCTCCAAACTTATCTACTCAAACGAATGCTCTACTGCACTAATTATAAACATTGGAATGATTTCTATCGACTCTTAAAGCCGAATGTGAATCTTAGTACTCAAGTACTGGTAGTAGAAGGTGCTCGTGAGTTTAGTATCGTAGAAATTCATCCGTTTATGCTTGTTAGTTGAATGCGAGATTTGAGAAAATTTATTTAAAAATTACAGATTCTTATGTGTCCTTTTCAAATCAAAATACCCCAAGGTTTGTTTCTTCAACCCTTTGAGTTGGAATTTGCACCCGAGCGATGGGCGTGGGGTCATAAATTAGGGAAATAAATCGGCCTTCTGAGATGTGAATTGAGTTTCATTTAACTGCGAATGGCCACTGCCCCCAGTTGTACAGTTTTTGATTCCAGTGATTGTTTCTTTTGTTCTTTAATTCCAGCGTGACAGGATAAATCATTCTTTTTTCTATTTTAAAGTTTGTCATTGTGAAACCCAGATGTATTTTCGGTGATGCCGTTTGGGGAATTCTCAATTGGATTTTCATTCATTTGCTCAATCTTAGGGTATTATCGGGTCCCACAATTTTCCGTCCGTCTTTAAACATCGTATTGTATTTCTTCACGGTGACTTAATCTTTTCTTTGATGATACCAGGGCGAACAGTACGCGTGCATAGGCTTTTATCATCAAGATGTCGACTGACAATGGCTTGTGAAGGGATGTGAGCACACGATTGAATTGCGTCCATTAAGCCGTGCCGATGCTTCTTTTAAAGGTATCGAGTCAACTCCTGCCACTTAACGCGTGCCCCTGCGTTTTATTGACGCCATATAAAGAGCACTTTGTACGTCTCGACGTACCTACGTCGAGAAAACTAGTTTCCTTAGTGAGATTTTCATCCGCGTGCGCTCTCCACTTAAGGATATTGACGTAATAATCTTCGACGAAAGAGTTGTGATGCTTTTAGTTCCCCTCCCCCCAACCAGCCGGCCTCCCTCCCCCTCGCTGGCCCTGTCGATTTTAATCCCGTTTGGCAGTCGCGTTTGGGCGCAGTGGGATTCTCCCTCCGGCCCTTGTAAGGCGTAACAGCTCCCCGCCTTCCGCCCACTCCCTTTAGTTTTATCTTGAAAAGGCATTCCTTCCTCCGCTCTCGGTAATATTCGCTCCCCATGGACATTGCGACGGTGGCTAGGTGTTGTCGGGCTCGTCAGTACACGGGAGTGACTCCCCTACGGTACTCTCGGCGTCCTCTTATCTGAGGCTGTCGCATCGATGCATTAAGTGCGCAAAGGTAGTCGTGTAAACGAAGGAGTGAGGGTGTGGGTGAGATATTGTCTGAGGGTGCGGGTGCGGAGTGAGGGAACTTTTCGCCGGGGGTGAATTTTGGGGAAAGGGTAGTCTGGCGGGTTGGGAGATGCGCGAGACCTCTCCTTCGAGGAGCTCAAAGAGGCTGCGGGCCACCCTAATCTCCTTTTTCATTTCACCCTACCCCTTTACGTGATACATCTTGCCATATTACACGGGACCCCTATGATTTCTTAGCGAGAGATAGGAGGGTTTCGAGGGGCTCCTCCGTGTGTGGTCTCCGGCATTCGCCCATGTAGCATATAGTAGTGTTTCTGTTTTCTTATAGTGTGGCTTGTATTCTGTTAGCGACCTTCCCATGTGTAGCCCCGCCTCGTGTCTTTTCGTATATTTTAACTCCCCGTGCAGAAATATGCCAAATCTTTCTTGCTCGGCGATCTTACTTAATTCATTTTTGTACTGATAGCTAAACGTAGGTATTGAGCTTCATATTATTTTATTTGACGTGATTTGCGAAATAGTTGGAGTAATCACGGTATTAAAATTTGGGAATCTAAATCAACGTTGTTTTTTAATACATCCATCAATGACCATTGCGCCACATCAAAACTATCCTACAAGGATTGCAATGAAGGTAATTCTACCGATGCAGAAATATGCCAAATCTTTCTTGCTATGCGGTCTTACTTAATTCATTTTTGTAATGATAGCTAAAGGTAGGTATTAGACAATATTCTGTAGGCTTTTTATGTGGTTACTTGTTCTTTGTAGGCATTTGAGTTGCGAAAATCAGTTAACTACAAGGGGATTAAATTTTAAAATGCACATGTGGAGCTCAGTTCGAGCTCTGTTTCAGTTGATGATTAAAATATTCTTATGTCGAGCATGAATTCATGTATCGAAGGCGCTAGCATCTCAAATTATATACTTCACGGTGTACGTACCAATAAATTACCTGCTGAGTCGCCGATGAGTACACCTTGAGTAGGTAGTATTAACATTTTAGATGCTAGGTCCAGATAGTATTAACATTTTAATGTGTATGTCCGATGAAGCACTGACGTCAATTTAAGGAATGCCAAAATCCTGAGCGCCTGATAATTATCCCCATTTCTTCCTAAGTCTGAACGGTGAAGTAATATATTAGGTAATGGTGAAATCGGGTGCCAGGAAAATTAGAATTAATTAGATTCGCACTATCATTGTCCAAACCCTTAGGTGCCCACGTACTGATGTTTAGATTAGAATTAGCCTAAAAGTTTGAAGTTATAATTTATCATCATTATGTTAACAAATTCCATTGCAAGTTACGCCTGAAACCACCAATTCTGCAAATGGAAATAATCCCCATATTTAAGGAGCGATTTCAATCTGTGGCATTCGATAAACTGTATAGAACGCTGCAGATTAAATTAAATCATTACTCTAATTTTTCTGAATACGCATTGTTTACACAGCATCATAATTTACCTAGTACTCACCCAGTTTCCCTCCTAAACATCCCTTAATCCCATCCAATGGATGATTCCCCCTCGTTGAGAATCCCTGATTTACGTAAAACATGAAAGACCGGCCAAAGATAATCATACACTCTCATGCTGATCGTCAGAATTTAAGTTTTCAGTCGACACTTCTTTGTATCAGCTTGCAACTTGTGCTAACCTGTGTTAATTAAGCCCATTTCCTGACATTCGAATGCTACATTTGTTAACGTAGTTTTCCGCTTATATTGTAGCTTACGCTCCATGTTTCGACGACCATCACCCAACTCGGCGTGAGTTTCCAGGTGTCACTTTGGGTTCCTTAACCATGGAGACTCATTCACCCGCCCTCCTCTGTGCTTTATTCTGGCGGGTGGTCCATCCACGTGTGCGGTAAAACCGGCATTCCGGAGATTTCTGGGCGATTGTGTAACCTTATCAACCCACCCTCATCTTTTCCTCTCCCATGGCGGAGATTACAATGCTTCCCCAGCCGCAGGCAGAAGCAGACACACTCGTCTCGCAAATGATGGCTGGCTGTCACTCGAGTGAGTGAGAGGGAAGCCGGAGCCTAGCCGTTCCATACGTGATCGCATTTGTCCTTTCCGTGATGCCCTTACCAATGCACCATTTCTCAAAACTCTCCGGGCGATATTGTCGCATCAAAGACAGAACTGGCAGCGTATTTTGAGATTTCTTTTCCCAGGAAGTGAACGGCGATACCCGATAATATTTATTTCTGTAGGTGGGAATGAACACTTTCGGTGGATAGAGACTTCTTGTTATGTTTCAAGTGGAGCGTTGAAACATTTTGCCGGGTGGTCGAAATTAAATTTTTTCACCCCCTTCTCACTCTCAGTCATTCATCTCGTTTATTCGGATCGGAAATCATCCTTAATCACTGTGCATTGGATTGCGTCATGCTTTCGTCGTTCCTAATTGGGCTAAAAAATAAAGTGATATTTTTAACCATCTTAGTTGTCTCACTGATGGAGTCAACCTACATTCATCAATATTGTCTGCCAAGTAAGTGCAGCCATTATAGTGACCATGCGGATTATCGGGTCAATTCTTAATACTAGCTGACCCCAGCGAATATTTCCTACAGTATGCAGCTTCTTCGTGTTTCTTCCTTCGTTCTTCCTGTTGTTCTACCTGTCGAAAATTTCGCAGAGTATGCAGCTTCTTCGTGTTTCTTACTTTTCTTTCTTACTGTTGTGCTACCTGTCGAATATTTCGCACAGTATGCAGCTTCTTCGTGTTTCTTCCTTCTTTCTTATTGTTGTTCTACCTGTCGAATATTTCCCACAGTATGCAGCTTCTTCCTGTTTCTACCTTCTTCCTGTTCTTCTACCTGTCGAATATTTCGCACAGTATGCAGCTTCTTCCTGTTTCTTCCTTCTTGTTCTTCTATCTGTTTCTTCCCATGGACAATTATATGTTATTTATGTTTGTGTTAAAGATACATAACGTAAACGGTCACACTGATTTCATGTAGAATGTAAACAATCTAACTAAACTATGTGTTAACAGGTGGCGCCTCCTACAGTCTTTCAAGCACGTAATTATAGCCAACATATTAGTTGATTATAACTACAGATGGCACTGTATCTTTTTTTAACAAAAACTTTAATTTTAAAATTTTTAATAAAAAATTTAATTTTTAACCATTTGTCTATTTTTCGTCAATAGCGGGGAACATGAGCTTTAAAACGAAGTTAGAATAATTAATTTTGATGAAGAATTATGGGATCTATGGCGTTGCGACAAAAACACCTTTGATAAATAATATATATGATTAATTATATAGTTTTTCCACGTCTACTCCACTCCATGGTTAGTATCTATCATACACTACGTTCACCAATCGATCTGACCGGATCAGCTCGGTATGGTAAACGCAACGGGCTAGTATGATCGATCTGAGAAGCAGGCTGAGTCGGCCCGCTTTCTCAGCCAGTCTGAGATTTCAGTTCGACGTGAACCAGTGGGTCTGTGGCGCTACTCGTTATTATTCAAGGCGTGTATTGTAACAAGAGTGCAGTCACGGCGAGAGAAGTGACGTTGATATCGCTGCTCATCCCAATGTATCTCCATTGGGCAATTTTGTTCACTCGGAATGCAACTGAAAATTTCTAACCCTGCACTTGTACACACACCGGGTCAATCGTGCTTCAACTGATGGATTCGATTGTTCACTATCGATATTTTCAGTCCGTGTTGGTAAACCAGACGATCTGTGTCGGCTCGCTTGGAATTTTCAGATCGATCTGAGATCGACTGGTAAACGTAGTGATATTGGGAATAACTACATACCTCCTAAGTGGGAATATTGATTTCGTGGTTTCTCATTTGTGTTGATGTTTTCCTGTTTCCGTCGACTTCTTGTTCATGAGTTCTCCATTTTTTTTCAGATTCAAAGGATGGTGATAAGTGGAGGCAATTTCAGACCAGACACGTTGAAACCCAAAGAAGTTGTCTCTTTGCTGCTGGACGATGAAGAGATCGAACAGAAATGTAAGGATGAAAATTAAATTGCTAACCATGAGAGCAGGGGTGTCGAGGATTCGACTATATATTTTCAACGCTGTCATTTCTTTCTCAGATCGTCAGAAGCAAGCGGAAAAACGGCAATTGGAAGAATCACGAGCCGATTTCTACAGGGAAAGAGATCGGGAAAGAAAGCTTAAAAAGTTAACAGTGAGTGAAAACTTAAAATATTCTGCTGAAATCAGCAGTATCCTCTGTCCTTTTAGATTTTTAAATGCTATCCTTTTCCACAGTCCTCTATGCTAATACTTTCATCGTTTCACTATTAGTTAAGGATTACCGTAATATCCCCCATGAAAACTTTCTAATTTTTCCAAATATCACCTTAACATTCTATTTAAAGGTTAATCTTGTTGGTGCCCATATGGCCTCTCATTGTTGTTACTAGTTTTTTCTTGGTTATAACCAAAGGTATCTGTGATGAGAAATATGTATAGCTCATTGACTGTGTTTCCAAGGCCTTATGTGATAATGTTGACTCCATAGTAATTATTTAAATTAAGTGAGATTTCTGCTATGTTTTTGGCTATTATTTTTATCATTTTTAAAACTATAAAGACAATTTTGCTAAAGTAATGTTGCAGAACTACTCTATATCCAGAAAAATCAATGTGTCTTTTGTCTTGCCTTAGTCATATTGCATGGTGATTATGAAAGGAAATTCTTATATAGGAATAATTTGTGGTAAGCTTTTGATTGGTTATTTATTATGCAATGGAGTTTGAAATTCTGTGATTTTTGTCTATCTTGTGAAATTTTTTCAAAAATTTAAGTTATACTTCAGACCGAATTTAATTGATCATGAATCTACAAATTTTGCATTTAATAAATCATCTGCTTGGACTTGGATTTAAACCAGCCCCTGATGATTTGTTCAATAAGGATTTTCTATATCTATTCATTTTCTCCTCTGCTAGCGACTGTATTATTATTAATGGTTGTGGCTATTCTCAATGTACTTTTAATCTTAGCTGTCAAATTCAAATTTTCTGAGCCTTCTCTATCAAAGGCATCATGGTAATTGAAGAATTTGGGTTCTCAGTGATTAGTCATTCTTGTTAAATTAAGTAATAATGGAAATGAAATACACCCTCAACTTTTGTCATTTTAGGATGCCAAAAGGCCAAGACTGGAGGATGGAACTGCTGGTGATGGTGACTCAGTTCTAAGTGTTGGAGGGTCTGGCCCTCCAAGTCCTAGTCAGAGTGAAGTAAGTTTGAATATCACTTAAAACTGCCTTGATATGCTTGTCTGATTTAATTTAACTCTTTAATTAATTTGTTTATGCATGTAGTATAAAGATATATATGGTGAATTATATGTTAACTTTGAGGCAACAGCACTTGTCAAATCTGACTCCATATCTTAATGTTTCATAAGGAAAGTTTTACCTGATGAAAAAATACTTAGGCTTCAGAAATAATAAGTAGATAAACTTATTAAAGGAAGTTCACTAGTTAGTTTCTTGGAAATGATTTTCCTCTTGATTGTTTTGTGGAAATCATTTTGAAAAATCCAGTGAACATATTAGTGTTTTAGAAAAGCAGATTATCTTTTGGAAATATACTCTTTTTGGCAATAGTAACCTGGCAATGACGTCTTGTTCAGAAGCTGTTGTAATTCTTGATCAAATATTAGCAAACATAGATATATTTATTTTTTATTTATAATAATTTTATTATGGTCTACTAGTTTTCTCTCTTGTTTTTGTGATATGTTTTGTGTTGAATCACTGTGCACTTGGTATTCTGGTAGACTCTCTCAGGTCTTAAATGGGCCTGCTAGATATGGACTACTTATGCTTAGACTGCACATAAACATTCAGAGACAAGGTTTCATTGTCACTTATGATGCATTACTTGACAAACTATGGATGCAGTTAAATTTCTGCTTGATTGTGAATGGATGAATGATTAATTTCATTGCTTCCATTTTTAGCAGCTTTGCTAAAACTTTTGAAGATTATGTTCATTATATGAATTTTTTTATCATCCATCTTTTTTTGAACCCTTTGCTTTTTGCTATGAAGCTGATTTCTTTTTGTTTTACTCACCACCTAGATGTCATATGGCAGTGCAGCTCCTGGAGGGGCTGGTCAACTGGAAGAGACAAGTAATGATGGCCCCTTAGTGGTTGATGTGGAAACAACACCATCAATGTCACCAGCCCATCATCTCCCTCCTCACCTTCAATTCGATTACGGTATGTGTTTTTCCCATGTTTATAACAAAGGTCAATCATTAAAGTTATTTCATGAAGGCTGGCGATCATTTAACTCATAGTTTCTAGCAAGATTACTTATGTATTCACGTGAAAGCTTTTTTGTAAAACCTGCATGTGCTCCCTTGATTTACAATTAAAATTTTCTCATTGCTCTGCCGAGAATTCTTGTAAAATTGCATGTTGGTATGTGTTTCTTGTTGAGAAATCCTCCATAAGTCGGGAAGTAATGGACCTAGTTGAAGTATGCTTGGAGTTGAAGTATGCTTGGAGTATAGCAGGGTTTTGGTGATAAGGTTTTTTATTGAAAAATAATCTGGCTCAAAGTGACTTCAGTTGCTATGGATGGAAATTCCGTTTTGTAAAAATCTCTTACATTTTGAGTGGTTACATGGTGTTCAGCTGTAGCTGTAAGATTAAAATGCAATGTATCAAAAACATTTTCATTAAATACTGTTTGGAGTTGAAGAAAATACATTAGATGTTAAGTATGGAAGACCAGTGTTGGTTGAAAAAATCTCCGTCACCATCTTTTGCCAATAATTTGGCCAGCTTTCAAGGGGAAAATGAATGAGAATTTTGCAATAAAAGAGGTTTATGCTCTGTATATTACCCATTGCCTAGTCAGCAAATGGGATCCATGCAGTGGCTACTTCTAACAGTGGTAGTTGAATTAAGTCTTCACCTGCTAATCTTTGGTTTCGGTTTTGTCCTACTTGGATGAATTGTTCAATATCCAAAAAATGATTGTTGGTGAATCTTCTGTATTGTTTGTTTTAAAAGCACAAAGTATTGACCCAATATGCAGTTTTCTGGCTGATAAATTAGCCATTTGCTGGTTACCACCCTTAGGATGGCAATTTTCTCATGCATTGAAATGAAGATACAGAGAATATTTCTTCAGAGCTACCTTTTCATAGTGAAAACTTTGAATTTCCCCCAAAAATTTGAATTCAGGGTAAAAACGTCAGGAAATTGAGAATGTTAACAGCAAGATGCTTTTGCAAGATGCATGCTTTTGAAAATATACCATGATACTGATTACCTGAGTATGGGATATTAAAATGGTATATTCTTTGCCTGTTTTGGTATCAACAAGTTTCTTGCTTGCAAAGAATATGGCTTACGATAGGGATAATGAAAAAGCTATTTAAGAATCAAGATATTGGCTGTTATATTTACATAAGTTTGCATTCCCTGAGCTTCATTTGCCCCTTTAGTGCATTTGTTATTCTTTGTGAATATGGTTACTTAGTGAGTTTTCTAAATAAAAAGATTATTTGGTAGGCCTTGAAGATAGTTATGGCCACTTCCCATTGATATTATCAGTATCATTGGTGAAGTGTATGTATTTCAATTTCCTCAGACCGGTTCTGCATGGTTTGAGCAAGTGTTATGGGATTGTAAATGTTGTAGCCGTAAAAGCTTGATATTTTTACTTTTGGTTTGTAGTATGTTTCAGTTTAAGGTATTCCCCCTTAAGACTGTGTGAGTCAGCAACAGGAGCGTTTGCCTGCTGGTGACCTTTTGATAGCAAAATTATTTCATTTCATAGTGTGCAAATCACTGTAGAATTGAATGGCTAGGTTGAGTTTGTGATATCCCTTCACCAAAATAGGCTTTTGGCTTTTAGGGAAATTAATGAGCGAAAGACATAAGGGTTTCAGAGTAAAAAAAAAGCTGTAACAGTATGCTGGAATGTGGAAACAAAATTATGGAGCTTGATTCTAGCCTGTTATTGATGTAGGCTGTTTAACTTGACTCACTATGTAATTCCTACTATTTGATTTTTTTATGAAATACAAAAAATTTACTTGTTTTGCCACATTATTAAAGTGAGTGGAGAATTTATTACATTTAGTTTCTGGTTTCTCCATTTTAATGAATATACCTTTAAAAAATTGAAAATTTTGCCATAGTTGTTTTCATAAGATGTGTAATTTCTAAGGAGTGGGCTATCCATACAGGCTCGGTAGTTTGGAGAATATTATCAGTCTAAACTCTTAAATGTCTGGAGATGATTTCTCAGAATTTACATCATTTATAGAAGAATGTTTGTTTGTGTATTATTGCTCTGTATATGGCTGCTAGTATAAGAATGAATTATGGCATTGACTCGGTGTTGTGGGCAATTCACTGCCTCTTTACCATCAAGATTTAGATTTGAATCCTGGGAGAAATGTTTTTTTGTGACATCTATATAGTTCCTTGTGTTTTATGTGGAGAAAGTTTTCAGGTCAGTAATTTATGTTCGAACAGGATGTAAAACTGTGGTCCTTTTTCTGCTTTCATTAACTTGTGTATTCATACCAGTCCTGAATTATCTTATTCCCATCTATTTCCCTATCCACATGTTCTTTAGGCCTGAATGACCTCAATATTTTTATATGCTGAAATATGATCCACTTGAAAGAGTGATTGCTTGATTTTTATTTTTCTTTGATTTCATTTTTAACGAGCTTAAAAGTCTTGCCTCTAATTGTTTCACAAGCCTTTCATATCTTGAATGCATTTGTAGCATATATTTCAGTTGTGAACTGGAATATTTTCATACATCATTTCCTTGCCTTTGGTGCTCTTATGTTTTGAAGTAGATTCGAGGGAATCCGATTCATAAGATTTAAATGTAATTTCTTTCATTCTTAAATTGGTGGTGATGTATATTTGTTGAGCAGTTAGTCATCCATTAAATTTATTGTTCAGTCTGTAGTTTCCTCTTTTTTAGTAATGAATTATTTTCAAAGATTCCGAAAATACTAACCCTGCATTGAGAGATATTCTGTGTTATAATTTTAAAAATGTCATGAAATTGGACGTTTCAGTTAGCCTGACCTGCAAGTCTTGTTTATTATGTTAATTACGTCGCCTCCTCAGTCTTGAAATGAACCTTTATGTTTTTATGTGCCTATCGTCCTTCGTACTCCTTTTATATTCACTGCGTTTATTGCTTCCCCTAAATAGTTCTCCCTCACTAACAGAGAGGGCTCTCACGTTTATTTTGGTGAGGCGTGATCGTTAGCTTTGGGACACTCCTTTCTGAAAAGCGTCGTGATTTTGTCGTAGTCTGAGAGCGGTTCTCGGCTACGCTGCTGAAATTTAAGTTTTTGGACGGGACGATTCCCGATAAAACCGTGAGAAATGACCGGCGGGCGAGCTAGACATTGCGGCTTTTGGCGCTGCTCTCTCGGCTATCACTTTTCGTGCCATCGAAAGTGATTCGTAGTTTGTGTCACTGAAAACTGAGTAACTGAATATCTCTTGCAACATTGATGCGAAATCTTGTACCGCTGTTTCTCGAGTTGAAACTCGCATGTCGTCGTGCTGTGCAAATAGTTGTGAAATACTTCGCGCACTACGCACGAAGAGCTTTCATTGAGGTCATATTTTAGTTTTAAGTGACGTTACTATTTCTCGCTCATTCTTTTGACATGACCATTACATTGCTTTTAGTTTTTTGTGTTTTTTTTACCGTGGTAATGCGATGATTTGCATTAGTGTATGAAATATACTTTTAGGTTATTTATACTCTTAGGTTTTTGTATGTTTTTTTTACCGTGGTAATGCGATGATTTGCATTAGTATATGAAATATACTATTGCGATACTCATTATGCGTGCCATAGCTCCTTTAATTGTTCTTTTCTAAGCTGCTCACTCTTTGCAGAAATTTAGTCTCGTAATAATCCGGCAAAAAAATTTGTGAACGAGTCTCTTGGATATCCTCGCCACAAATACCTTTGTAATCAACCTCGTATGCCACCATCTCTCAAACTTTCTGCCTTTGGTTCAGTGTCAATCGGCGAGCTGATCGACTTAATAATCGAAGCAGTGCGTTAAAATGTGGAAGTATAATTCGGGAATTATAATCCGGGGTTGTGTCGTTGTATTTTAAGAATTGAGGGGAGTAGATATGTATTGTCCTTGCCTTTCCAGGCCGCAATTCTTAGGCAAGTGGAGCATTTGCGCTTGAGATGGGATTTGAATCCACAATGTTTAGGCATGCTTGCGGATCCTTTCAACCAAACTATTTCGGCCGTAAAATGCGAACATGAATTTCTGATTTAGTCATTCTCATTCAGATGTAATAAAACTCTCATTCTGAGGGTGACGAAGACGGCGAGCATTTTTGTTTTTGTTTTTAGGCATCGCACTTTCGCTGACGTTTCTCAAATGTAGCTTAAGCACCCACCAATCGTCGCTAATCGGTTCACACTGTGCGGTGTTGATTTTTTGCGTGGATTAAAATTTGGAAATTTTCCTCCGTTTCCATCCGTGGTAATGGGGCAGTTTGCCGTCACATCTCTCGTCCCGACGTGCGTAATTGGGAATGTTTATTTTATTGTTTACCACAACAGCTCTTGTTTTTGTTTCGCGAGATGAGCGTTTCCTCATCCCGGGGCGGCTTTCGCGTGCCTCCGTGGACTATTTTGCTTAACTGTCCCGACCACTCCTCCCTCCCCCAGCTCTGGCATGTCTCATCCTCGGGGAGAGAGGACTCCCGGTTCGGTGTCTTCTTGCCCCTCCTCCGCGCCTCTCCCATCTCTCTCCCTCCTCCTCCTAAACCCATCCGTCCTCCCCCCCCGCTCCGTCTCCCTCCCATACTCTTTCCCCGGCGCTCACGCCATCTCCTGGAGCGTGGGAAGAGTCGTGGCTGGGGGTAAGGCACGCGTCTCTCGAGGAGTGCTCTCGCTGGCTGCTCTCTCACTCGTTTTTGTGGCCTTGCCCCCGCGCAGGCCGTGCTCTTTCCTCCTTCCCCTTGCCTCCGCCGATTCTGTTTTTCACATCTCTCCCGCGTTTTCTGATGCTTCCGCCGTAAACTCTGCAGGTGTCGTCGAAGCTGCTTGTAGCTTCTGCGGTGGTGCAGTTTTAGCCCTCCTCCTCGCCCTCTACGACGCTCGGAAAGCTCCCATTAACCCATTGGTAATGGAATTGGTTGAGTTTCAAACGGTTTATCGGATTGCGTGTTAGATTTTCTGTTGATATTTTGGCACCTTATTCCTGATAAATTCACTATACCCTACAACACTACGTGGGTAGGGTATATTTATTTTGTCACAGCAGAAATGTAATACATTGTAGAAATGTGTAGGTGGCAGGTGTAGAAAGGTATATATAGAAATGATCAGCATCACCTCACGAGTCAGTCTATCTATGTCCGTCTATCTGTCTGTCTCTTCGTACGATAACTGCCGTAAAAATTGAGATGTCGAGCTGAAATTTGGGTCATAAGCCTCTAATAGTCCGCAGACGGAACAGTTCTCAAATGGGTTGGATCGGACCAAAACCGCGTTTTTTTCTTTTTTAACAAAATAGAAAGTGGTGTGGCGTATTTAAGTTTCGGCAAGGCCGGAGATATTTTTTTACTAGTTTTAACTTGATATTGACTGCATTTTGAAGTTTTCACCGCGTTGCTGTTTTTTGGTGACAACAGTTTCGCCTACGTTCCAGCGGGCGTCTTCAGGTCGAAGTGTTGTCACCATAAACAACAGCGCGTTAAAAACCCCAAAATGCAGCCTATATCATCGGAGCTGCGCGGAAGCCTTCACACCATCTTCATTTTAAATTGTTTAAAATTGCTTGCAATTAATATGCGTAACTTTCTACTACTTAGTGTTCAAATATGTTGGTACTGCCTTATTCTTGGCGGACAAAACCCTGCGTCATTTTCATCATATCCCAATTTATCGCATAATATTATGATTTTTCAGTTATCTATATCATTGATGGAAATTATAAAGTGGTTAATTTTAAATGTCCGTTGATTTCACTGCATAGAATTGAAAGGTTATTGAATTAATACGTTTCAAAGTCGGGGACCGAGAAATTTTTCATCGACGGGAGATATATTTTGGGGGTCGACTATAATCGTCTCTGCCGTCCGTGTGTGTATCCGCCATTGATCAGTGTACGTTGACTATCGGTCGTTTTGAGTAGTCACGATTTGAATCTTTCACGTCTTGAATGAATGAAAAATTTTTTTGAGAGGTCCTATGTACTAGTGTGGTATACATTTCTATATATATACCATGTCTTGAGCATACAGGAATAGTAGTTCTATTTTTAGAGAAATATCATTTCGTATCGCGGAAGTTTTGGATCCTCGATATTAATTACAGACTATAGATGACAGAAATGTCGCTCTTGCTTGAGGTATTTCTACTGTAATATTCGAGATTAATCGTAATTTTTTGTACTATCACATTGCGTGGGATTCTTGAGTTTGGGCATCGCTATTAAGTCGCACGCTCGTGATTGAAGATGATGGGGTTGATTGGCTGCAAGCTTCTCTCTTTGTTTTTTTTAGGTTTTTTTATTTGTGATCATTCCCCGCTAACCAAAATGAAGATCCCTTTCGTCTTGTGCCCGATCAATTCTCTAGTTTCGCTCATTTTTCGAGTCTTCGCCCCCTGCATCCTCATTTTAATTTTCGGAATCTGCTTCCTTCCGTAATCAAGACCAGATCTTTCTTCTTTCTCCTAATCTCTTGCGTATACTGACGTGTTAAACTTTCTCCTCTTGAACGACATCAATCAAGTAAACACGTTGCACTTTTTCTGGGTACGATCCGATTTCTTCTTTTCTCCACCACACTCCCTTCACCCGATGTGTCAAAAATTTATTTGCCGCTTTGTCATTTCCATATCAAATAAATGATATGGTTATTCATATCTTAGAAATACCCTGTCTCTCCTTTCTGATATACATGCCCAAAATGTAATTTTTCTCTCGTATGTCCGCAGTTAATAGACTCTTTTTGTATTTTCACGTAGTAATTTTCCCCGATCATAATCATATATCAGTGGAAAGATATAACGTTAATCTCTCGCAAGGGTATCAAGTTCCCATTCAAAATCCTCACGAGGAACCGTTTTTCGTGTTGTATCTTGTGTTCCGCATAATTTTAACGTATCCCGCATAGATATTTTATTTTTACCAGAAACACTCCGTATTCTCCTTTCTCGAAAACTTTTGCGTAGGTCTGCCTTTTGTCCTATATCTGTACACAAAAACATTTCCTAGATTTTATGTCCTCTTTTAATGGCATGCTCGTATCTGGCCTTTGTAAAACGCACTTAAGGCTAGTTCTTTTTATAGTTTCATGCTAGTCTTGCCATTTAAGTTCTTCATTTCTCCCAGAAGTCGTCATTTGTCACTTCTTCTTCGATACAGCACAAATCGAGCCTTGGCCTCTTTAATTTTCTTCCTCCATCCCTCTCTATCCTCTGCCACTCTCCTCCAATTCATCACCCCAAGCAGTTCATGTCCTTCCTTGCTAAAGTTATATCTTCCCACCAAGCTCTGGGTTTTCCCACCGATATCTTCCCTTCTATTTGTCCCGTGAACACACTATTAGCTGCCCTCTTCTCCGGCATCCGCAGGACATGCTCTGCCCATTGAAGTCTCAATAGCTTGCAATAGGTAAAGTGCTTCCTAATTTAGGCTATATATTTAATTGTTATGACGGATTCTCCGTGATCCTTCTGTGTTCATAGGGCCGTATAATTTCTGCAGTACTTTTCTCTCTAATCTGTCCAACAACTCCGCAGATTTGACTGTCGTTGTCCAAGATTCACAGCCGTAAGACAGTACTGCTCGGATGAGTGGTTTAAATAACCGAATCTTTGTTTTCCTGGGCACATTTCTAGATTCTCATCCGTCACTACCATTCTTTATTTTATTTGTTTTCATTATTGTTCTCCGACTGTTTCTCCTTATTTTTATCTGACATTTTCTGTGATTTTAATAAAATAAAATGACCAGCCTTTTTCCAACTCCTCAATTTTATCATGCTGTTTCGAAAACTTCCATGCTTAGCATCTAGTTTTGTTTCATTTATTCGCCTTTTGCCCTGGTTGGGATCGTAACTCACGTTTTCTTGGCAGACGCAAGCGTGCGCGAAGATTTTGAATGTTCGCCATGCATCTTGTCCCGAATTTTCTTTCACATTTTTTTTTACGTCGCCCGTCTCTTTCTTATTCTCTGAGGCATACCAGGATATCAAGTTCTCATTCAAAATCCTCATGAGGAACCGTTTTTCGTGTTGCATCATGTGCTCCGTATAATTTAAATGTGTCCTGCATAGATATTTTATTTTTACCAGAAGCATTCCTTCGCCTCCTTCCTCGAGATCTTTTTGCGTTAGTCTGTACTGTATTTTCTGCCGTGCCACTATTTCTCGGGTTTAAAAAAATTGAAAATCGACATTTATATAGACAATCTTTTGTAAAGACCCTGATTTGATTTAACATTTAAGTTCTTTATTTCACTCAGCGATTTTATTATGGCAATGCATTTGATGCATTGACATAAATGGACTAGTTTGAAGTACAAAACAACTGTCTAATATAGTATCGCTCTACGTAAAAAATAACAAAATAGATCGACTAAAATTAGCTAAATTCCTTCCATCATCTCCAGTATCCCAATGAAATGAGAGGGGTACGATTCACGACACGAACGCTAAGGATAAATTTTAATAGCAGCATATTATAGCCTTATAGCCGAAATTAGTCAGTAGCCCGATCGATCTTTTGGTGGAACAGTCTTGAATCCCTGAATAAGTTAGCTGGAAAAGTGATTGATTGGAGATGATTTTGGTTATCTGTTTATTGACCTATGATGATCCCCTGATGTGAGTATTATGAACCTATGATTTCGTTAAAAATGTGCTATCGCAATTTGTTTCTTCCGAATGCTTTCTTGTAGACGTCACAGTATGATATATCCGTACATCGATCTTGTGATGGATTCATTTGCTTTTCCGCGTATAAGGTCACATTTTTTGTGTCACAACAGTATTATATTAATTCTTTCATTCGGTAGCTCCCTGCGAACGACTATCATTATGCATAGTACCTTACGAAATAGACTGACTGGAAATCAAACCTGTGTCTTCACTTGAACCATGCATAATATTCACTCCGCCAAATGGTTATTTAGATATTTAGAATCCGAAGAAATTGTGAATGTTAGCGACGACTTCTGCTACTTCTAGAAGTTGACTGGCATTGTTATAATTTTGTGGTTTTCGGGAGTTGAATTCTCTAGTTTCAGCATTTGTTGAGGGTTGTGGTTTTCATTCTTGTTCATCAGGTTCCCGTGAAGATAGTAGTAAATAAGAAGAGGTGGGCAGCGTCTGCGGAAGAATATGATCGACTTTCAGCTACTCGTAATTTTTGCATTTTTTGCTGTGCAATAGCGTAGCGAAACTTTCCATTGTGAGTAGGCATGGTTATCATATCAGCATTTGCTATCTAATTCTGGTTTACACTGGGTCTACGTGCTAACTGTTGGAAGTTACGCATTTAGGAAAAGCTTCATCTCGTCGGTTTCCTTGTGGCATTAGTCATGGCGGATTGAAGGTTAGCTCCCGATTCATTTTTTATGTTACGGTGGCGAAAAAAAGGCGATCAGACAACGTACGTGATTTTTAGCGTTCCTGGAAGCTTTTGTTCGTCCGGCATCTGGCGATCATTCTGATAAATGAGATAAATTGTGGATTCATATCCCATTTCGGAAGAGTGTGGAACACGTGGCAAGTTATGAATTAATGCTCGCACGATCAGTTAAAAAAAATCACTGGGTATTGTTAAATAAAGCGTTAGAATGGTTAAGTGAGGTGCACCTAGGGTCGAGTATGTGATTCAGCTGCCCTTGCGGGAACACCTTTCTCTATAACGATATCATCAAAATTGGACGTTAATCTTCAAAACCTAGGTTTTATGCCTTTATATCTCATCTACGTAGCGTATATGATTTGCTGAGGTGCTTGCTTACGTTAAAATATACATTCTGTGTGGTCTCTATCGGTGAGGTTGGTTCCACGTTTGAGGCGATTGTCAATTTCAGTTTGTATAAAATCCGAAGATTCTTGCGATATTGAGTGGAATTTATGCGTGATGCAGAAATAAAAAAATTGCAGTTATCCACGGAATTTTTTTTATTTTTTGTGGATTATGGCAAATTTTGTAATTTCTGCAACGTTTTCGGTTTGATGTTTGCTATACATCAAGTTATTTGATTACAATCAATTGCTGTAAGTAATCCTTCGGATAGGATGTTTGAATGCTTGGGATTTCCCAAGCCTCGGACGTTCCTGTACTACCGCTGTAAAAATAGACGCAAACTTGCGTCTTATCCCTTGGCATTATCATATTCTTTACCTTATGATCGTATTTCATTTTTTGATTTTATATAATATCGGCTCTCTTCATACGTCACTGTGGTTTGATTGCCGCAATTTAACTCAAATGTTGAGGTCTATGCATTTGATAAACAATTGGTCAGTTGCCATTGGTTTGACAGTTAGTACTACATCTACTTATTACCCTGTGAGCTACCACCAAGCAAGGGTGTTGGCAGGGGTTGACTTATCACCAACATGAACTACTAAACAAATATCTGTTTGCTTCCTGTTATTTTACATGTATGTCTATGTAATGCCATGCAAGCCGCCTTATATGTGTGTGGCAGATTTTTTACCCTTTTAGGACCTTTACTTTCTGATTTGGGCTTGAATCCTACACTTTCCTATCCATCATTGGTCGTTTAATCCGAAGATTGGTTGACCGCAGCCCTCCACCCTTGCCTATCTAATGCCTGTTCCCTTACCTCCTGTTATCTCTTCCTATGTACTTTCCACTTTATTTTGTCCATGAACTTATTCCTGGGTCTTTCTCGGGGGACTTTTCCCTCTATTTTACCTTCAATTATTTTCTTCACAAACCCATTGTGTCTCAGGGTGTGTCCAATCCATCTTGTTCTTCTTTTCTGTATGGTCATCCATATGGTCCTTTCCTCTTATACCCTTCTGTACACTTAATCATTTCTTATTTTGTCCGTCAATTTTTTTCTTCAGCATCCTCCTCCACCCACAGGTTTCCAAGGCTTCTAGTCTTTTCTGGTCAGCTTTTCAATGGTCCATGCTTCCGATCCATAGAGTTCTACACTCCACACGAATGTTTTCACATACTGTGCTTGTAGTCCTAACATCTTTGGGTACAGAATTTGTATTTTTCCCATGAACGCCTCCGTAGCTGGGGCTATATTCTGCTGGATGTTTGTTGTACTTCTTATGTCCCACGTGATGGTACTTCCTAGATAGGTGGAGGAATCCACTTGCTCGAATTTCTCTCCTCCAAGGGATACTTCTACTTTTCTACTATTATACAGGCATCAGGGAAGAATGTATCGAAGGGAAATTGATTTTACGGATTATTTGTTTTATCTCTCTATTTGTGTTGTGATTGTGAAGGGTGCAAGAAAATCAGAAATTCTTAAATGTATCGATTTTATTCCCTCATTTTTATAAAGGACGGGGCTAGAATTATTACCTTCTTGTCACCGCGTTTGGGATATTACGTTACTGGTTTCCTTGGTGGCATAAGTTTCATATTCGATCGGAATGGATGTTTTGAGACGTTGTACATCATCAGTTAAATGGTTGGAGATTCTGTTAATTTTTTCACTGACGTCACAGTATCCGCTTTTCTTAATCGTATCATCTGAGTTGGCATTTCATTGAATGAAAGATACGGCGACTGCTTTGGATTGTGCGGAGGAATGATTGATTGGGTATGGACGGCTGCTTGTGGACTAAAAAAATAGGTAGAGAAAGATGGGAACAACTGTCCCTAAGGTTACGGCTGGAGGCATGTGGTCCATTAATTCGAACCCCTGTTCCCCCGTCGGCATTCTCTGTGCTGCAGTTGCCCACAGCCCTCGGGCTGTGTATGAGGCTTCTGCTCGAAGAACTGTGTGTCATCTCATTTCTTTCATTCTGTCATCGGTGAATATCGTGCGTTCTAAATTACGGGTACCTACGCAATGAAAAAGTCGTTATAGCCCTTGCGGTAATAATATAGTTCATGGGTACTTGGAAGGAAGAGAATACGAACGTCAACATTACGAGAAGTTTCTTAGGTTAAGCCTGCTTCCTAATGAGTTGACTCCTGTGTGCCTTATAATCTGAAAAATGCTAAATATTATTGAGTAATTCTTAAAGCCTAATTTCTCAAAATTGTATATAACAGCTTATCATTCAGATTTTTAAAGAAATGAAACTACTTATACTAATCACAAATGTTTCAATACCGGTCGTGAGTTTTAACTGTGATAGTCTTATTCAAGGTCAGTAGATTATTTGATATTATATATTTGACGTAGATCATTGTATTCTAAGTTTTTTAATTTCTTCAAGTATCCAGTTCAATCGGGAAACGTCTTACAACGCCAAGTTCGTTAAAATGTTTAAAATATTCTAGTTTTTGATATTTTTCCTGTATTTTTTTCCGTTTCCTTCACTTGATTGTGTTTTTCATTGTTAATGTACCGTATCTGTTCGTGCTCATGCCTAAATCATAATTTTGGGCGACTCGTACATTTCCTTTTTGTTGGAAATTTTGAGCATCCGTTTTATTTCTTTTACAGTTTGCTGCATTTGGACTCCCTTAATGAGCCATCGTTAACTTTTCTTTTAACCAGCCCTCATTTTTCAGTTACAAATAGGGCTGCGACTTAATTGAAAATTAATGTCGCCGTAAAGCTGGAAATGCTTTTCCGGCCAGTCGCCGGCTCTCGTCTCGGGGCATTTGAGGTTATGCAGCATCGGCCCCTTGTTCAGCAAGTTCGGGTTTCCTTCGGACTCCCCAATCCCCCCCCCCCTCATGCCCTCCGCAATCGTTTTTTTCGGGATTTATGCGAGTTCCGGGCAGGACCGGAGGGAGAGAAGCACCGTTCGGATTTGTCGGTTATTAAACCCTGAATCATCATCTTGCGCATTGCCTGCATCTCTCTCAGTTCTCTTCCATATCCCTTCTTTCGTCCTCTTCTTTACCGCAAGCGGATATACATCCCCCCTCACTCGCCCTCTCCTAATCCTCCTCTCTCCTCTGCCTTCACGGTTACTTCGTTTTACTGCTCTCTTTTTTATCGGTCATTATTGTAGTCATATATTATCTTTTTAGCTCTCTTCCTCCCTCCACCTTCCCCCCTGGTACCATTTTTTTGTATGTGGCAGGGGCCAGATGTCTTTTGAACTCGTTTCGGAAGGGCAAGGATTTATTCGAGAATCGGTAGCTCACCCGAAGTGTGGGTGGAAGCGTTTCCACTTTTTTTCCTCTCGTCGGGAGTCCACGGGGTACCAGATGCGCTACGAAGGTGCGCCGGTGTATTTTTATGGCTGGGTTCGGAAAGGTGAGTGTTTTGGGCTAGGCTTACGTAGTGTGAGCGCCGCAGGGGATAGTTCCGAGTTTTGATGGATGTTTTCCCCTCATGTGGACTACCTGACCTAGTTTAGTGGCCTGGAAGATGATGTTCATTGTATCATGATTTCAGTGCGAAAACTCAGCTGGTTCTTTCTGGACCCTTCTTGGACCGGAATAGTTTAGTGTGGCCGAGCCTTTTAAAAAAGCTGAATGTGGGTGTGTATTGTTTTAGCCTCTAGTTTTGCTCATCATTCGGTTGAAATGTTTTTTTTTCCGGCTCTGTACTCGCGTTCATTTATAGCCTAAGTAATGGTTTTTATCTCTATTCTATAAATGAAATAAATGGAATTGAAAAAGCCGAAATTAGTGGAATACTCTTACTCTGGCCTCGAATGTTTTGATGAGAGAATATTAAAAGATTCACTCACGACTTTTATCCTCCAATTTAGTCCTTGTGTCCTGTTTCATCATAAATGTGGTGCTGCGGTTTATGGGTTGTGTTACGTTTTATTAGGAGTATCGTGACCCGATATTAAAGGCATCGACACCTTGAAACGTGAAGCAGCTGTCTAGTAGTATTACCGATGTTTTTAAGGTGGCTGTACGCTTGGAAGTTGATTTATTTGGAAGTAGCGATTGTATAGATATCTCTATGTGTATTGCTACGTGTAGTATATCATTCTGCTTACTCATTTTTCCTGCTTTTTCCTAAAAAGATGACGTACAGAAGTACTCAATGAGTAATTCTATTTCTAAAACCACCAAGTTTGTGCTATCAATATGCTTGAACATTGTTCTCTTCGATTTCCGCATGCATTCGTGGAATTTATTTATTTTTATAAGATTTATTTAATGTATTTGTGCGTCTATATTCGTATTAGAGGTGAGCATTATTTACTACATACCATATTATTTAATGGAAGATTTTTGGCAAGCCTTACATTTAAGCTGCCTCTAGTAAAAGCAAAAATTCATCCAGATTGAAATAAACATTTAAATTAGTGAGAAGAAGTCCTTCCCTGTGATATTAACTTGCTGTTGACATTTTTTTATCGTCACTCGACGTCATGTGAACAAGATTTCTCCGGATTTAATGCGATGTAATCGTACTTAATGCTACTTGCTGACTACGTAACGGAAGATAGTCTATTTTACGTTCAAGTGCTAGCCGTGGTCAATGAGTGTACCAATGGCAACCCGTATCGATCGCTGCTGGCGTAGTAGTCGGTGGTTACTCATTGGATTACGACTTGAGAGCAACAAATAAGGCTACTGATTTTAAAGTTACTTCCATGTTTGAAGCCGCCTTTGGTTTTTCAGTGCACCTGTAAATTCAGATTTAATCTATGACAAAACCTAAGATTGGTGGTTAATTGTATTCCTGAAATTGAATTATGAAGAAAATGACTTGATGAAGAGCAATGTTCCACATTATGTCTCATGTGCTGCCAATGCTATCATTTTATTCGGAGTGTATATGCATCTAGAGCTTTATTTTATGTTCCGTTCACAATGTCAAATTAAACTTTTCGCTTCCGTTAGCCTAATGCGAACTTTCTCATGTGTGACCGTGATGCGATTCGTTCTCCCGTGTGGCTTGTCCGTCGGGAGATGGCTCGGGTAGGGGGCTCGAAAAGAGAGGGGGAGGATAATCGCTTGATAGATGGAGAGGGGGCGGATCTGTGCTTACAATCTTAAATGGTATCCTTTCAGCATCTCCCCCCCCTTTCATTCTCGCAGCCAAACCCCAGCCGTTACCGCCAATTATCTCGCCACGGTGTGCGTGCCAGCTCTCGCGATGAACCTATCAATTTTTTTTCGTCTGATCGGATTATCACCCTCCTCATCCAAACTGTAAGCGGCGTCCCCTTGCCGTTTCATTTTTTTAATGCTTGGCGTTTTGCGTGGTGGCTGGTTCCCTTTTTCACCCGCCAACGATGGAGACATACGAAGCGTTGACTATCAGCGACACCATCAACATCAAGGATCACCCTCCCTCCTCCCGCCATCAAAATATCCTTTTCCCCTTGTATGTAAGAATATAAGACAGCTCCCTCTCTCCCTCTCATGTCCAATCTGCGTTGTGCTCCATCATTACTTTACGCCTCCTGCGACTGCTCTCTCTTTTTAAAGCAAATCACTATTACCCCAATCATGATAACTTGTATCTTTGTTTTTCCACATGTTTTTATTTGAAATGACCCAGGTTTCGACGTTATCCGTCATCGTCAGGTATCTTTGAACGCCGAAACCTGGGTTGTTCCAAATTAAAACATTTGGAAAAACAAAGTTATGAGTTTTCATGATTTTGTTAACAAATTCCATAAACTTACGCCTGAAACCACCAATTATATCACCCCGTTCTGGTTCCAGTGGGAGTAACTCTTTTTATTCTCTCCCTTGAAATCAAGTTATCTTCGTATGAAATCGTTTCAGGCGTAACTTGGTGGAAATGCGTTATATCCATGATAAAATATAACAACAATAGTAATATCCACACTTTAATGTACTACTTCAACACCGACCATGGTTTCGACATACTATGTCATTATCGAGGATAATGGCATAGTATGTCGAAACCATGGTCGGTGTTGAAGTAGTACATTAAAGTGTGGATATTACTATTGTTGTTATATTTTATCATGGATATTTTATCAAGTTATCTTCATTCTGACTCGGTAGTGTACAAAATCATGATCGGAAAAAAATGTTAGGATTGGAGAGAGCTGTTAAGATCGTTGGTCATATTAGAGGAAAGCTGAATAATAGGACACCTTGAAAAAAGTACTTGAGAGGGAAAAATTCTGCTTCAACAGACACGAGCTCTTATTAGTGGTTACGTCCTTAACTGCAAATGTCTAATTTTTGTCGTTGTTCAACTATCCATTAGCTACATATTTTAAGTTTTAAGGGATGTGTTCGAGTAATCAACGTTATTTTTTTATTTGGTTCCTCTGAAAAGAGCGCTGAAGACCTTTCATTGCGGAATTTTACCTTGCATCGAATTACTCAAATATGCACTCAGGCGGAACTCAAGTAAAATGCATTCTCTATTGTGCCCTTTAAACACTGGGGCATCCATGGAGGATCATGCCAGGGGGACCAATTCAGGTTTTTTGTTATAATTGGTATTTTTGAGACTATTCATTTATTTGAGATGAAGATCGCTGAAGCCATTTTATAGTGAACGTATAACAAACGTACACATATAAATAGAAGAAGGTAACAAATAATAATCCAACATGCGGAGATAGTGAAAATTACTTTTTTTGGGAATGACATATGGCTAGGCATCTTAATGTTTGATGTACTCGAAAATTGTACTGGCAGTGTCTTTTATGGATCACCACAATATTTTTCTTGAGTGTTTGCTATCATCGAGGAAAATTAGGGAGAGAATGTCGTAGAATTGAGGTAGGGACATTTATTTAGTCCCTAACCCGTCTGCTATGCGTGATATTTAGTAATCTTATGATGCCGAGATTATTTAAGCGATTTAGTGGTTATAGAAAAACATTCTTCTCTTTTTGGAAAAAACTGCTGCTTCATCTCGTGGTTGTAGGGATATAAATGGCATTGTATAATATAGTCGTTATATAGCTGTTTATTTCTAAAAGACACTGGTTTAATAATTGGGGCGTCTGGCCCGTTGCCACCCCCCCCCCTCGTCTCTCGTCTATCTGTACTTCCGAGTCTCCCTAGGGCAATTTTCGACTCACCCTCCACTCCACCCCCTAACTTTCGAGAGGAAATTTGGGTGGAAATAGGAGGAGGCTGGACGCCACAGAAAGAGGCCACGGGGCATGTGCCTGGTTTTTCACGGCCCAAGTAGGAATCAATCGGTCCTTTTACTCCGGGAAGGACCAGGTGAGGGGAATTAGGCAGATGTGACGTCATGCGTCCTCAGGCTTTGGGTTCAGGTTGTTATTTTTCCGGGATGCACAGCCCGTCCTTGTAGCGATGCGGTTCTTTTCCGGCTAACGACTTATTGTTGTGGGCCCCTCTGCTTTCCGGGTGCTTCGTCATCATATGTCTTCTTGACACCGTGTCAATGTGTTCCAGATAATTTTTGTAGCTATGCATTTGGTGCGTTGTCCGCGACCATCTAGGCATTCCGTTAATATGATATGTATAATGATATACCTCGATATTTCTACGTAATTTTTCTACTTCGGCTGTGAATTTCTGATGGCCTTGTTACTCATTAGATGTACCGAAATTGTATGTGCAAAATATAAAGAATTTGGAAGTTGACCTGTGAATAAAACTCTGTCTTTTGTCACTTGGTGGTGTTCCATTGTTAAAAAATGTTATTCACAAAACCTTTACAATACCACGTAAATAAATAAAACAGACACCAGCCGGGTTTCGGCGAATGATCGTCATTGTCAGCTGACCGGGTTTCGACGACCATTCGTCGAAACCCGGCTTGTGTATGTTTTATTATTTACGTGGTATTGTAAAAGCTTTGTGAATAAAATTTGTTAATTTTCCTGTGGATAAAGTTACACCAGGTATGTATATGCTGACAGCTATAATTTAAAGAACCCGTGTGATATGTAATTATGAAAGAAGCAGCTGGAACTACTCAACAGTGTAAAGTATTCGTATTTAATTTTGACTGTATCGGTGATAAGTCATACGTAATGCCAAGCCATGCCAAGTTTATGTTCATCGAGCTATTATTTATATTCAGCGGACGAGGGTTTTGTTACATTGTTTCAAGTGTAATTTAGGCCCCGTGTTAGTTAGCGTAAGCTACATTGATGTCGGATTTAAGTTTTAAATGATGAATTTTCAAGAAGGATAAATCAATGATGTCTTATTAATGAGTATTTGCCATCGGAAGCCCTTATTGTGGGAATTGTTTCAGTGCAATCGCCGCTTCCTCAGCTTGGAAATCCGTACGAATTACTCTCTTAAGTCCGGAAATGTAACCCTTTCTCTTGCTCTCTCGAGTTTGCCGCCGCGTTTATAAGCCCACTTTCAGAGCGTTGAGTCTGATGCTCATTCTAATCAATAGCTTTAATGTTTCATTTAAGTCTCAGGTGCGAGTCTGCGAGTGCGACCCCTCCTCCCCTCTTTTGGTTTCTCCGTGCCGCCTTTCATCCTCGATCTAGTTTGCATCCTTTTTTTAATCCCCTTGGCGGCTCGAGCGTAATGCTCTTAGCGTTGGATTTGCATTCCCCTGCGTGTACGAGAGAGAGAGGCAGCTGGGGGGATCTTGTCTCTCTCTTTGCCCGTGGCGTCGCGTCGAAAAGGAAACGGCTTAATTTTCGATTCTTAAAGGGGTCGGATCGTGTTTGTGAACGTCTCTATTTTGCATTCTCGGGTTACGTATGGACGCGCCGTAGAGCCGTGGTTTTTATTTATCGCGCATATTTCAGGATCATCTCCTTTTTTCGTCGATTTCTTTTCAAGAACCATGCATGAATAAGGGTTTAATTGCGTGAGCAATTTATATTGAATTTCTTCGGGGACGAATTCCCTGTTCAAAGATATATAAAGCGCTTGTTAATTCCGCTTAACAAATATTCGAAGCAGATGTTTAAATTCCCCAGCAAGTGAGTTTCCTGCGCAAGGATAAGGGTGGGTAGCTTGAGTGAAAGGAATCTCATCTGAATGATTTTAAAAATTACATTTTATAAGATTTTAACGCTATCTATCGAGTTTTGAATTGATGAGCGTTTGTTACGGGCATTTTGGATATCGAAGTTAAAACGTTTAAACTTTGTAATCAGAATATAATGCTATATAATTTAACGATCTTATCACCAGATATAGATTTTCAGTTAAGGTTTCTAACCGACGCCAGGCGGGTCTGTCTGGGAATTGCAATTGAAAGTATTGATCCGAATGTATTACCATTCACTACGCGTTTCGACAGATTTCGTTGCCATAGGTGCTTTTTGTGATGCGCATAACGTGAAATGCCTGCGTTGTCATTCGCTAAAAGATGACGTGGCATTTGATGTCGAAATACTTAGTGATTGTAAGGTCGATCCATGGAACATCAATTTCACTAATCTATAACTAAGATATTTCTCAAGTCGGCCTTTGTGTCTGCCTGCTTACGGTAACACTTCGGGTTTGAGTCCAATGTCGGGTGTAGATATTTTGTTAATGATAGAGATCAATACGTGTGATAGTAAGTAAAAAATAAGATGGTAAGTTGCATTCTTTTGTTACCATTCACTTCCATTACGGAGAATGTCCCTCTTTTAAAGAGTTTTTTGTAAAAATAGCCATAATATAGATGGAAAAATACGGCGAAAAAATCATTTATTTTTAAATATAATTGAGTAGACGATCAAACTGCTTCTAAAGCGACCTATGAGTCTGAAATTCCTCACTGTTTTTATTAAATGTCCTTCCTGGAGCTCACATCCATACCAGGGATATCCCGTGTATAACATCTTCTATTTTATTTGGCTAGCATAGTGAAGTTGTGTGGTGCGTAATCTATTGGAACCATTAGGAAGACGAGCCCATTTTATGCCTAAAGAGACATAATAATTAAATTTCATGCGAAGTGGTTAAAGAATTTCATTCGCGCTAGTACGCCGCCAAATTTGCAGCGCAACAGTGATCTGCTTTTCTGTGCTGATTTACTCGGTAAAGTCGTCAGACGTGGATAATGTTAAGTTTTTAAAAAGTTACTCTGTCTAACGTTTTCAAATAATTATTTTTAAGATAGCCAAACAGTCGGTCGCGATTATGTGTATCCATAAAATGCCAACTACCGGTGGGTTTTCAGGCATTTCGCAAGCGCATGTCATTTCATTTATTGACGCTCATGCACGTTGGAGAGCGCTAATGTGTTCCGATATGCACTGGAGTCCGTAAGAGGTGATAGTTCAGCTGAAATATACTGACGGTGCGTAAAAAGAATAGTTCAGCTGAAATACAATGATTTGGCTAGTAATAAATTAGCTAATATATACTTATTTGGATTATAAGGAAATCAAAAATAAGCATTTTAGTAAACCAAATTTTGTGTCTTTAAATTTATCTGTGGAAGACACAAAGTTTGGTCAACTACAAGGTCGACCTTCCACCAAGAGAACTCTTCAACATTTGAGGCGAAAAATAAGCATTTTTTTTCGCGATAGCGTGATTTAAGCAAAGACCCCCAGCAAGGATTCTAGACAATGATTTGAGCGTTGATATTATCATTGTATATAATATTAACTGTCCTCTGAGGACATTCAAACAATCGATAGTTTGACCACAGTAAGCATTTATTAGAACGTAGAGTAGATGCAGGTTCACCGATTGATGTGATGTTCCTAAAGTCGAGAAATCTATTGAAAATGAAAATTAACATAGCTAAACCCTCACTTGGTACCCTTCCCAAAACGCCATTAGATGTTAAATTTTAATGAATAAGGCAATATCTGGTGGAAATTGATTACAGATATCATTTTCTTAAAAATAGAACTTTGTTATATTTCCACACAATTTATTCTCAAACACCGACCTAGGTTTTGGCAAAACTCATACCATTATCAAACTTTGATAATGGCATAAGTATTGTCAAAACCTAGGTAGGTGTGCGAGATTGAATTGTGTGCGGATATAATAGTGCTGTATTTTTTTTGAAATCATGATAGCCATTAGACGAGTTTACTTAATGGCTGCATCTCAGTCAACTGTGCTATTATCATGGACGGACGGTAGCTTCAGCATCCTGAATGGAAATATCCCAATATCTCACTCAAACGACCCGAGGAGAAGTTTTTCTCACACGCGTAGCCACCGCCCACACAACTGCGTATGCACGCTTCCCTCCCTCTCACTCTCGCCTCCCCTTTCTCCTCCTCCTCCACAACCGCCTCCACGAAAGCGCACCTCTCCGTGTGGAATACCAGGTGCCGCCGCCGCTCTCTGCCTCGGTTGCGTTCCCATTGCACGGGCGTGCGTGCATCTCGCCGGAAGTGTCCCGCCGAGTCCATTTGTTCGCCCTCAGAAAGAGAAGACGCGAGGAACGCGTGCGGATTACTCAATGCCCTGCTCGGCTACAAGGTGGGGAGCGGCAAAGTAGCCCTTTCATTCAACCCTTTAGAGCCCACCTTTTCGGGGATGTCTCTGCACTGGGGGGGTCGGGTCTGTCCGTCTGTCTTATGTGGCGGCCGCCGCGTCTGCTCGCTCACACACACACGCGGCGATTCCCGCCACACTCGCCCGCTTATGCCTTCCGCAGCCTGCGCGCCAGAGCGGGGGCCATTCGTCAGGGAATCAACGGGTTGAATATCTTTAAATGTTTTTTTTCCTTCTTATTTTAAACCTACCCACATTTCCTCCATGGCCGTCCTCTCTAGCTATATGTTAGGGGGTGTTGCACCGTGAGCGTATTTCGTGACGGGGGATGGGTGGGCAGTTGCCATCGATGTAACATTTGGTGGGCCCGCGAAGTGGTATGGGCGGGTGTTGGGTTTGGCCTACTCCACGGTGAAGGCTTCATCCGGGCGCACCTTTTGGGTCCTTTTGCTTGGGTGCGGGTGTGGGCGGACGCGTGGTCCTCTCCCGTCTCTCGATTTTTAAGGGAAGGTTTCTCGGAACTCCCGAGGGTCTTTGTTTTCGAGGGTGAATCCTCGGAAAGAGCAATGAAGGGGGAGCGTGGGGTGAGGGCAAGTGCGCTCCTCCTCTTTCCCGATGGTCAGTGATGGTCAGATTGTGAGCACAATTATGGTCGTGAGTGCAGCCGGTAGGCCGTGGCTTTGTTCTATTGTG
This sequence comes from Ceriagrion tenellum, assembly GCA_963169105.1. Classification (NCBI taxonomy): domain Eukaryota; kingdom Metazoa; phylum Arthropoda; class Insecta; order Odonata; family Coenagrionidae; genus Ceriagrion; species Ceriagrion tenellum. The sequence continues at coordinate 54,549,725 of OY720636.1, read as the reverse complement.
GTCTTTTTCGAAGGCTTATCTGGAGTCACTTTTACTTCTGACAAAGAGCTTAAGTCACACCTTTCGTTTCCAATAGTGAAATTCATTTTACGCAGAATTTTAGAGCGTTTCTGAGATAGTAAGATTTGTGTCTGGTCACTCAGAAATTATCACCGTTAAAGATCAGATTGCGGAAGTACTATCTGTAATAGCTCGTTTCGGGTGGAAAAAAATAAGTGGGTGAAACTATTATTAACTGCTGCAGGATGGGTAATGGGCCTTTGGGTGTAGGTGGGATTTGGTCGATTCTTAAAATGGAGGACTTTCGGGACCATTTAAGTGCTTTTTAAACTTGCATATAGAATTATCTTATTAAGGTTGCATTTTGATGATGATAATTATCTTACCTATCTCTGCTGCTCGTATTTACATCCCCTCGAGTAGTTTCCCACCCTCTTACTTAGAGGCTAGCTGTCGCTTTTCTATGAAAAAAGATCAAAAGCCTAATCTCATGCCCCTTATCTTTATTTTTTCACCCAAATGCATTGCCTATGGATTCCTTTTCATTCATTATTATAAATATGTATTTAACCCAATTTTTTTGTTTCCTTCCAAAAATTCGTATTTTTCCGTCACTTTTATCCCGCGTTTCAAATTCTTCCTGGCAAAAGAACGTCACACTTCACGTATCAGTTACGTGTTTAGGAAACGCCACGTTTGACGTATAGACTATCCTCTCTTTAGGTGTTAATGAATGGTCCTCTACAGCTCTTATTTACATTAAATTTACCGTTTTCTGAGATTCTTAAGCCTCGTACAGTCAATGCAAATGCAAGAGATAGCGGAGACTTTCAAGATAATTTCTTTGACTTTTGAAGCATGCCATGTCCATTGTGACAATGTGCGAATTAGTCCGAAGCAGGGATTATCCATATCGGTTGAAAGAATTGTCATTGTACTAGTAAAATTCATAATTATAAACAGAAGTTAAGTTTTATCGTTAAATTGTTTGTTTTTTTATAGAATGAGTCTTTCCTTACCGAAGCGGAACATTTTTTAGCAAGGCAGAAAATTTGCTACGAATGTTGGGCCGAATCTTTCTTACATAGTGCGATTCCGTTGACCTTTATTCGGTAATTTGAAATATTGGGATGTTACCCATAAATGTCATTTTTGAAGCATGATAATGTGAGTAAAAAGAATAGTATTTGTTTTTATCATCCACTCTTTGTCTTAATATAGCCTTTATTTGAGAAATTAGGCTTGTCATGCTTTTAGTCATGTGTTTCGGGATTCATTGCCAAAATAGAACTCATTTTCGAAGCATATAGGATCTCCAATTACCGTCCAGTCTTATTTTGATAGCTGGAGAGGCATATTTGCAAGGCTGCTGTTATTATGTGCGGCATGTACATTGGACCTATGATAGAAAAAAATTGATTAATGAATTTGATGTTTAAAAGATGACCGCCATGTTCGTAAGACGGTATCGGAGAAACGCCTACTGTACATTGGTATATTATAGGGGAATGGGAGTCTCAGCAAACGTAAGGAGAGCAACCAAAAATTAGACAGACTTAGGATTCAGAAAGCGACGTGGGAGCCTCCTTTTTTAGTATTCGGTTCACTTGGACAACCAAATGGAATATGAACTTCCCTCTCTATATCAGGGAAGTCGAGTATGTAGGTAAAGAGTGAGAGATTAGGTAGCTTTTGGAATGATCGGTTAAGTAATTTCTTGACGTGTATAAATCTTGACCAGAAACGTGTGAACTCTTAAAGTCGCGAATACAATAAAATGGCTGGTGTGATAAATACGTAATATCACCCGGTGTTTTACCCCGAGGAGTACTCGCGGCTCTTGGGGTACCACCTACCACCATGATTACTCATTTTTAATTATGATATGGGCGTGGTTTGAACCTCAAGGTTCTTACTCAGCCTGTATCATACTTCCTATTTATTTTCCCTCATGGTATATGATACGAGTAGCATTAGTTGTGCGAAACCATTCCAGTTTTTTCCATTGCATCGGAATCTGCGCTGACATGCTCTTAATCTGCTATGCGCCATTCTCTCCTTGCAGACGGCGAGCTTGTGTTGAAGCCGCGTCGAGGAGGCAAGCGGGGGCGGCCCCGAGGTGGTGGCGGCGGCCCTGGGAGCAGGGGAGGCCGAGGCAGCAGGAGCAGCATCCGGGGGCGGGGCAGGGGCGGATCCGAGGGCCTTCTCATGGGAGAGGCCCCCCTGTCGCCCTCTGGTTCCTCTGGAGGGTCTCCGGGGTCTCCCAGGATACCAAAGACACACTCGCACCGGCCGCGGGGTGGCAAGACAACTCCTGGCACGACGAAAGCGGCGGCCATCTCCATGGGGTCGCATGGGAATGGTATGTGAACACAGCCATCGCCCCGCATGCTTTACGTTGGACTGTTTGATTATGAATGTTTTTGAAGTGGTTCGGACCTTTATGTAGTGCCATTGTGGAGTTGCATGTCTTGTGGCTCAACTTTTCATTCTTATCTCTATCTATCTCCTTTCAACAGTGGTCATCAAACGTATTTTCCTTGCGTGCCCGTCGCCCATTTTCCTAGGTTGTAGCCCTGTCACCTAGGACCAAGGAAATATGCGAATATTCTTTTAATATCCCTGTACCGCTTTTTTATGTACTCTTAAACCATCAAGTAAGTACCCCTTAGGGCCGTTTGCACAATGTCTGGTTACGTCCTTCTGTCAATGTATTTAATTAAGAATATGCGTGTGTTTGTCTCTCAAGCCGTTATTAGGGTCGTCTCCAGTCCTTGTGCAGCCGATTCTTTACCTTGATTACCTGTACACCAGGTTGGGAACCGCTGTAATACAGCTTTGTGATATTTTCCGTTCACATTTCGGTCGCACCATACCCTACAATTTTGTTGGTATTTAACCCTTTCTATATGAGGACCCCAGAAGTCAAGGGGTCTAAGTAACAAAACCATTGTTTAGAGAAAACTTAAGTCAAAGTTGAAAATGTTTGGTACAACCCACTAAGTTATTAAGAGGTATCACCCTAGATAGCAGCTCCTGTCAAGAAAATCACTTGGATCCCGTTACCACCTAAAAGATTAATATTTTCACATCCCATTCCCGTACCTAACTTATTTTTTTCAAAAATGTCACTTAGACCCCTTGACTTCTGGGGTCCACATATGATTGTGAATTTTCGAAACGTTAGCGAGTATTCACGAGTATAAGGGATGGTGTGATTTCTGACCTTCTGAGTTCTATTATCCATTTAAAGAGACGGTTTGGTGTCCTGGAACCTATTGGTCTAGTCATCGTGAAGTTACTCCTTTTTCATCGTATGTCTCTGAGATTGTTTTGTAGAAACCCATGTACAGTATCTGTTGGAATTCCTAAACAAGTACGAGGTTTGCTTGTTGACTCCAGTGAGTTCTATTAACACTTGAGATACTATCGCCTTGTGATTGAATGTGTGAGTATACTGGGCTCTGTTTCGCTTGGAGATGCTGCATATGGTAGACTACTCGTTTTTTTTTCTTTTACCGTCCGACACTTGATCGGTTCTCGGTTTCTCCTAAGTGCGAGTTGCCTGTGGATAGTATGGCTTACCATTTTGCTGTGGCGACGTATAATTGTTTTCAGTACTTTGGTTGGTACTCTGAAATTAATGTATTAGTTTATATACCGTATGAACTTCTATTTGAAAAGATTCCGCTCAAAAATATCGCTACCGTTATAGCCCGTTTGTATACATTTTAATGTATGTCGGGTTAGTCGGCCGTTCGTTTATATGGCCAAGGGTTCGATCCGTTCGCGGTTGGCTAAGGAGAAATGTACTATTTTATGAAGAACGTAAATTATGCTTCAATACTTACCAACAATAGTAGCTTTTAACACATTAAGTTTCTGTGCCTCTAGCTTCTCGTTCAGCTCTCAGTAAATAGTCATCGTACGCATTCAACTAGGCTCGCCCATCACGTTCTCTCGTATTATTTTGAGATTAGGTAGTGCGATGGTTGATTATTTCTTTCGAATGAGGATATTATAATACTGTATCTAAGGGGTCATTCAAATATTACTAATGGCGCTGGAGGGGGGGGGGGGTAGGGAGGTATTCTAGCGTTGTCATACGCAGGGAGTCTAGATAATCTTACGTAAGAATTTAGTAAATTCAGGATGTTTACTGACCGGGAAAATCGGGAATTACTCGTGAATTTTTAGCACCGGGGAATGTTCGTGTATTATTCGTGAATTTCTGGTTTGAGTAGGGAATTTTAAAAATTGTCATTTCAAGACAAGATAAAAATCCTCACATCTCAAAATCATACATCTCATTATGAGAATATGATTTCTTTTGTTTTACCGCCACACCTCTTGGATCATACGCAGAAGATCATATTGTATAATTTAATTCAAATAACTTTATAACCATTTGCCATTGTTTATTTGCCTACCTATTTCTTCTCGAGGACACAAGTTCTATATTCCAAACAAAACATGATGTGAGTAGTCCTACTACTTACGGTTTAGTCTTCCTAAAACCATTATAAAACTTACTACCAGTAAAAAACATATTTATCTACTGTATTTAACGCTTATTTCTTATTTAATTATTTATTATTATTTAAATAATTTATTCTTGGGTTGGGGTTCTTTATTCTTACTTGTGGGTTTAGCTATAAAAATCCATATTCTACAAAGAACTTGAAGAACGTCACTTTGGCTCATATAAATACCGCGATATTATAACGTGTAATTTTGAATAAATTTAGCCTTGAAAACCTAAATTCTGCTTGAATTTAATATTTGGACTTAGTGGACATCCTGTAACTTCTAAGATTTTAATAACCTTATATTTTTTTTGTTTTAAATTTTTGTCGGCCAAATAATATTACTTTGTTGAATTACCGCCGTGGCGGCACCCGAATTGATGCTGAAATATTGGTAAACGGTATTAAATCATTGCGATTGCTTTAGCTGCGAATCGTGAAAGCCACCGTCGATATCTGGCTAATCATCCGTATTTCTAAGTTTTCTTTATTGGGCCCATGATTGTGTCAAAAAAATAAAATATTTATTTTGCGCCTATGGCCAGTGTATTTTGTGTGTTAATTGTTCCAAAATTGAATTATAGCCTACGAAAGATTGAGCTGGGAGGTCATGCGGGAAGTTTGAAAAGTGACCAAAATGGCCTTGTGTAATACTTATAAGACCCCTTTGTGTACGCACTCAGGCTCACTTTATTTCATAATTTTTCAATGCAATGATCTTGAAGCAATCTTACTTTCTCAAAGGAACGAGGACGTTATAAAAAGTATCCCTTTTTTAAGGTTTGAGCAAAGTCTAATACACGATAGCCATTTTTAAATCTCAGCTGATAGGGAGCCCGATTTATTGGAGTGAAACCTTACTTCTATTTTTTTTAGTTGTGGGAAACAATCGCCAAGAATTTAAAGAAATGTAACCGGAAATACTTTTGCGAGCGCAGGTCTTGACGCCGCCTTTTCTTGTGAGTTCAGTAGTGCGCGAATTACGATTCGCTCTCAGGCCCGATCGCTTTATCTTTACCCGTCATATGTAGTTAATTAAGTCTTTAAAGGCGAGACGAGGGAAGCTTGCGACCGTGTAGGGAAATAATATCGCGTACCTTGTTCCTGACACGAGAGTTTTTAAAAATTTCTTTCTTCTCCTCAGTATTACCCGACGGATGAGCGCACGGGAATTGTCGCATTTCCATCGCTCTCGTTTTTCGTCTTTCTCTCTTTCATTTCTCGGGCCGAGGAAATTAATTTCCCTTTTTTGTCGCTTTTGCACCGCGACGTCGCGGGGTCGTCGCGACCCCGTAATTACGTCAACGGCGGCAGTCGGCGGGAATATCGCTTTTAGCGTGCCGGAATTCTTGATGCACGAAAGGAGAGAGGCTGCTTGGAACGCATCGTGCCACTTAACGTCAGTCTCCGTGCCGTCACAATGTTTGGTTTGTGTTCTCACATTACATCGACTCGCGCGCGCGTAAATAATCTGAGCATCTCATTAATTAGCGTCGAGTAATCATGTGCTATCGTAGTTAGCGATATCCTAGACCCCGTGAACTAGGTCTGTGTACGTGCCAAAGGTTGACTGCCGTTCTTCCCTCGGTAATAAATTGCACCTTGTTTGGCAAGATATTGTGGAACAGAATTGTAAATTATGCACAAAGGATATCTTACTGTCTACTTTAATTCCAACTCGTACAAGGCGTGTTTCCACTGATTAGGAGTCATCATCAGGTACTACTAAACTTCTTCCACATTTCCAGGCATCCAACTCAAGGTGGTGGGGTGTCGAGAGGAAGGATAGGAAGAAAAGAAGATTAATATCATGATTTGGGAAGGATCCATTGTTCGTTTTGTGGCAGTAACATCTACAGTCACTAATCAGTTGAAGCACGTGTTGTACGAGTTGGAATAAAAGTAGACAGTTCGATACCCTTTGTGTATCATTCACTTCCTTTGGTAATCTATTTCTTATTTGAATTATGAAATCGGTTACTCCTCCCGTGCAACAGGACAAAAATGAGCTTAATTTCAGCTCGTGCTGTATGGAGTGCTGCTCCGGTACTTCATGTAATACCACAGAGGAGCTCCGTAACCTTTTTCAGCTTTATCAATCAAGTTGAGGGTATGTTTCGGAGTTTCGATACGTCTTATGCTATAAATTAAGCCCGGAGACAGAATTGTATTTAAAAGGGAATGTAGCTTCTCGAATTTTTGCCGCCATGCGATTAATTTTTTATTGTAATGAGGCCTCATTCTTACAATTACTCTGCCCATGTTTGTTCATTGCTCTTCTCGTCGAGAAATATCCTCTCCTTTATTTCCTAATTGAGGAGATGGTTTTTTTTTCCTCAATCAATATCTCTTACTTTATAATACCTCACGTCTAATCACTGTGGAAATCCTGATGTGGTTATGCAGACTAGATGAAGTCCCTCTCATTCTGTGCGCGGACTGCTTTAGCCTTTTTCAATACGAATTGAGTGCTCTACGAATATGCATGGATACACTAATTACCCCTCCCCTGAAATGTGCACTTACTTAGTTATTTGTGGTGCTTTCAGGAATTTGAGCGGATGGCTCGTCATGTCGGGGAAAGGTTTGGTCTATCGTGAGGTGAATGAGAGGCTGTAAATATGCTGTTACTTGCTGTCGATGAAAGTTTTCAATTTTGGTGTAATTATTTTGGTGCAGTCGGAAACAATTTTTCAAAACCAAAAGTCATTTTTTTTACCTACCGATGAAAAAGATAACGCTGCCGAAGTTAGCTAAATCTTCATTGGCCGAGAACCTCCTTCCATCTTCGTCAGCGAATTAGGGTGTGGACTACGTTCATCTCGTATTACGTGATAAGTGGTGGAGGGAGACTATTACGTCTTGGAATTACAAACGATCACAGCTGTGTTTAATGCAGTGAGTTTTTTACACGACTTTTCCTCAAGTACATTTTTAATCCTTTATATTTTTCTGGTGTTCAGTACCTATATCCTATCGTCCTCGTCAGGAGATATGACTTTTGGTTGTTGTTATTATCGGTACGCCCAGGCTAATGCGTTGAAATCATTTCCTTTCTTAGCAACCGTGCCGTACCCTATATGTCTTGACTCAGAAAGAGCTCGAAATCTGGAAATTCATGGTAAATAATGCTTATTCTAGCTGGAATAGACCCCCTAGCTGAAATAAGCATTCTGAGAGGACATAAAAAAAGGACCTGGATTCTTTTTTCTTGCGGAAAATGAGGCTGTTAATTCAATAAGGGGGTGGATGAATTATTTTCTCGCCGCAGCCGTTTCCTTCCCAGACGGGCGGCGGTTTCGTTTTATGAAACCCTTTTGCCACCCAAACGGCATTCGCCCCCATGCTAGTCATTTATTCTCACACCGAGGTTACCAAGTCCCACCCGCATCCCTATTCAAGATTTTAAATCCAACCCTTTAGTCCTATTTTTTTATCCTTCTTCTTTTCTCTACCTAGTCGGTAGTCTGCTTCCCCCCTCCCTCTTCGCCCCCGGGGTGTTAGTTCCCTGTTTGCTGTCAGTTGTAGGCCACGTTTTATATAAGGGCGATTAGGTAGTTGAATAAGGACCTTCTCCATCCACGGGGCATTATTTCTTCTCTTCACTCTAATTGAACTGTTGAGTCTTCGTTGTGTATATATACCGCCTTTCAAGTTTCAACACCTCGATTGTTGCCTCCGCAACACATTCGAGATCATATAGCGATGCGTTGGCTACCAAGTAAACTCGAAATGTGTCGAAATCCATTTAGATTCGTTTTGGAGGTAAGATCTCATAACGCGTAGAGATGAGTTGTGTCAGGAAACGGCTTTGGGATTTCGCCGGAGAAATCGATAAACATCCCTGACAATTTTGCATTTATACTGATTATATACATGTATATTAATTTAAGCCACAGTACTTCGCGGGACAAATTTTTTCAGTTGCCCTATTTGCTCTGATCACTTTTCGTTCTAGTTCTGTGTATTATACTTGTTGAAGTTCACTCATATTATGGTTGTTTTTCCATTACTTGATCGAAAGCATATAGGGCTGAATTACCATCCTGAATTACCAAGTGTTTAAGTTTTGTATTGATTTCGGTATTTACTAGTGTAGTATCGACATTTTCCGTGGTTGAAGTGCTCTTGAACCATTAACTTTGCCATTAGTGATAACTTTTTCGGATCGAACTTAAGTTTGGACTAGGTTCCCGAGTGTAACAAATTTTTGTATTGAAGCTTGGAAGCTAATGCCCATCCTGCCCTCCCTCATAGCACCTGGCCAAGATGGCGTTGATATGGCCTGAAGCTGGCAGTTAAGGGCGAATATCTAGGAGTCCGTTAAAATTGGTTGCATTCGTCGTCATTTAGTGCATTGAATTTTAAGCTGCCATTTTTTGATTTATTTGTCCGAAATTTTTTTCGGGTTAACTTTAGGGGAAGGCTTAGGTATAGAAGGACCTTGATGCAATGCCTGGTTATACTATTTAATTTTAAAAGTCTATTTTGTAATTCTTAAACGTTGTGGTGCAATGGCAAGAAATCTGGAAAAATATTAGGACAGGGTGAGCCTTCCGACTTATAGACGAGCTCTGATTGATGCATTTTGTTGCAACCGTGCATTTTCATTGCTCTGATAAGTTTTCAACTTCATTTATGTAGTGTCCCGCATGCCACAACCAGGGGGTGAGGATGGAATATTCTTGGAAATCACCTATTCCTATCCCACCAACTACGGTTTTATATATACTTTCTTTAATCAATTGCGTCCGCCTGTTAGTTTTTCACAAGGCTGGTTAAATGCTGTGTTCACCGTTGAATGACGAGTTTTCAGTCAGCATGAGCAGCGTGGTATGAGTCAAATATTTATGTAACGACTTCTGTCGGACTACCAATTTGGTTTTTGGCCTGAAATTTTCGAGATGAGGGTCGCAAACTTTATGACGGTCTCATTTTCCAAGGGCTTGGGCGGGTTGCTCCTCGGTTGATACTACTGCCGGCTAACCTATTTTGTACCGCTAATTGTGAAATAACTTCTTTAAATTCATCTTAAAACAATTATTCATCGTTTTCATAAAATCACTTGCTTTTTGTAAAATAAAAAAAATGTGTTTCCGTTCAGTAACTGCTGTATTTTTTTGTTAACTTTCGGCCGAACTGTGATTTTCAGTTTTCAGCAGATTGTAAATAATTGGTTTAGTTATGTTGTTTGAAAAGGATATGCTATCTCCTCTTTTAATCAAATTTGTCGTGAACATAAATGTTAGCCTTTTAATTAGCTTGTGATTAGAAATTTATTTATGCTCGTGTTTTCACTTGAACGCAAACTGTGGCTCCCTCGTATGTGAAATGTTACACCTTGTGAGAGTGTCTTTATAATAACTTTGACTCAAGGACGATTGTTTTTAAAGATTAATCGGCTACCGTTCTCGAGGATAGGTTAAGCGAGGGCGATTGTTCTAAATTTTATGAAAGGCATTTGCCAATAGAGCCAATCGTTCATGCATTCCTCGCCGCCGTATATAGAGGTAATAATAGAATGACTTTTTAGACGTAAACAAAAACCAAATTTTTCAAAACGGGACTGCGATGACGGTTGGTGTGGCAGTGAGCCTCGGCGCAATATAGGTGCACATCTTTCGATGGTTTAAGGCTGCTGCGTTCGGAATCAATGCCTTGATTGAGTCCTACCGGTGATGACTTGCGTGGTTAACCATACATTAATCATTCCTCTTACGAACTCGTCCCCCGTATGGGAAACCCTTTAGCCTTCTCACCCTATCGGATTGGATCTCTTAACTTTTTCCGGCCTCTCTAGTTCTTCAATTCTGTCCATCATCCACTTAGAAGATCTACTCCACTAAGGGTGGGATGGATGAGAAATTGTTGATCGCTTCATTTGTTGTAGACGCTCATTTCTCGTCATGTGGAAGAAGTAGATTTTAAAACCATTTTTTTCTCAGTTAATAATAAATCTCGTAAAAGAGATAGAAAAGAGCATGCTGATCTATCGTTAGTAATTAATTCGTCGAGTTTTTGGGCGGGAATTCATTCCTTGAATTTTGTCGCTGTACGGAATTGGAATATAATCGGTGGTAATTATTTTTATTCATAAGAGGTGATAAACATTGTGATTATTTTGGTAAATAAAGATTTGTAAATTATAAAATGGAATATATAAACATGGAAAATTTCTTTTGAATAGTAACAGCTTTGAATAATCATCACTCTCTAAGTCTCTAGCATATTCCGATGACGTTTTCATTGCTGAGATAACGTTTCATAGCCTCTGTCGCGGCGTTGATTGCGCAATGCAGTCTCCGAGAGTAATATATTGAGAAAGTTCTAATTATATAATTGTATGCTGTGCTTGTTTACTTTCGATTTAATTTTTTATATATGTATTTCTATCGATGGCCACCGTGCTGACCTGCAGTGGGAAGTTGCGGGTTTCAGGCCTCCTTGGGGGTTCAGTAAATGCGTTATCGTAGCTTATACCATCCTGTGGGAGTAAGAAAAACGAGAGAGACGGAAAAATTCCCGTTTCTATCTGCGCGAATTTTCTGGACATACGTCGTGGGGTCATGTGTGCGTGGACATAGAGTCTGAAAATTAGCAAAGGCTCTTGAAAGACAAACACGAACTGGGTGCGGATCAGCTGGACAATGGGTCACTTCCAGCGCTTCATCCGTGCAAACAAGGGGGCGTTGGCTAAGGAAACCCTCAGCTGTCTCTCCCTCTCTCTCTCTCTGCAACTGACCGGTTGAGGGTGGATTACCCTTTTGTTTTTGCCCCGAGGACGGACGTGAGGCCCCGGTGTCGCTCCTCCCTCCCACTTCAGCCGTGGGTGTCATGGGCACACATCGTAGGTGGTGGGCCGAGGCAAAATATATGCGGGCAATCGGTTGGGCATTGGCTGGGGTCATTTTCGAGTAAAACTGGGGTTAAAGAGAATAGAGATTTGAGGAGGGTCGCTGTCGAGCAGGTGATGCCCTCCACGCGTCCTCTTGTCGGGGAGGCCGATTGTTGTCCCGGGGCTAGGAAGGGAACGAAGGATGTACGCTCCAATATGCGCTTTCTAGTGATTTCATTGTAGATAGAAAAGCATTCCTCTCACGTCGTAGGAAATGTTTGTGATCAAAGGATGGGAATTTGTTTTATGAAAAGCCCTTATATTTTGTGAAAAAAAACTCCGGTTGAAACAATCTCTACGATATTTATCATTATTTTTTTACTGGCAATTCTATGAAGAATGTTATCTCTTGTGTCATGCTGCTAAAAAACATAATACGGTCAACATTTATTGCAAATACCAGTTAAAGTTTGGCTTTATTGAAAGTCGGAGTAGATTCTCCAGATTTTCACGCATGAAGGGCCTCTCTCTCCTTCCCTTCACCCTTTAATTTTACTTTCCCGTAAAAACTGGTGAAATTTAATCTGAGATTGATCGTTATAGACAATAGGTTGGTGATATGCTGTGCTACTAGCCACCTAATCATTCGCGTACTTTTGCTTTTTATTTATCCATTCTTTGATCATTATTGTATGTTATTCACTTTATTGTGTACTGTCGGAAGTTACTCTGCGGAATTTTTTTGGCTGCGAAAGTAAAGAAGTAGTGTTAAAAATCCTCGAAATTATTTTTTATTTTCATTCCAACCCAGGTTGTAACTAATTAGTAGTTCAGTTAGTCTTGAGAGTACATAAATATTCGGAATGACTAGTAGTTACAAGTACTTAAATTAGAACTACTTTTTAATTGAGTCTTAATAGGATTGTCAAGACTATTTATAGTGTGGACAAAAAAGTAATAACAGTGTGCAATTCATTCAAATTTACCAACAACCAAATATCTTACCATTGGAAAATCTGTTTGACTACACATTAATTGTTAACAACTATTTTAGTGCGAAATATAGGAACTACTGACAATGCCAGCATGATAGGGAACTTAGAAGAAGAAAATATTTATTATCTGCCACAATTTAAGGATATGTGTGGCGAAAGAAAACTGTGTGTTGTGGTGCCAATGCTATTTGATATTTGGTGTGATAATCTGGCGCATGTTAATGGTGTGTGTAATTTGAAAATAAAAGCAAAGAAGTCTTTGTTAAAAGTGAATTTTTGATCCAACTGGATTTGAACTATCGTGTTTATGTTTTCATTTGTGGTGTCGGCCTTTTTTCTTATTGTGTCTACCAACATACATCGCATGTACATAATCACCTCCTGATGAGAAATGTTTGCTCAGGAGAACTTAAAATATATTTATTTTCTATAAATATTTATATGAAATGTACAGAGTGTTATGTAAAGTAAATGTAAACGTAAGTTAATCTTCGAATATTAAGTACAAAAGTCGCAACCTGGGTTGGCACTAGAAAAAAAAGTTGGATTTCACTTGAATACATTTACTTTTGCAGGATATTCATTCGGCAATGTTCTTTTTGCCTTTTAATGTCTTTCGGAGATTTCAAGTAATCAGTTCTTGTTTATCCACTGAATCCTTTCTCTCATCGTCTGACACTATATTCTCAGTTCCGTTCTGGTTTTCATCCGGGCTGTTTTTCTCGTGGGAACTCTCCGATCCGAGCGTTGTGGAAGGTGGTGTACTGTGGTGCAGGGCGATAGTGGGGTGGGAGACAGGTTCCGTGGCGTAAGTAGTTTTTTGTGGCCTACTCGCTCTTTGATAAGCGTTTTTTTTTCAAGCATCCCTCCTCACCGGTGAGGTTGCGTCACCGATCGCTTCACGATCGATTAGCTCCACGATTGGTCTCAGCCCGTGGCTTTGGAGACCATGGCTACCCAAGGGAGCCGTGGCGGCTCCAAAGCCGCCGCCTTCTCCTCCTCCGGTCGGAATTACGAAACCAGAGCGAAACGCTTCCTCCCCGAAGGGAACGAAGCGCTGAAGGGGCTCCGTAATGCATTTTCAGGTGAACGTTATTGGCTATTTGATCGAGCTCTCGCCGATCGGTGATTAAAACGTTCTGAAACTTATTATTAGGGATTTTTCTGACGTAGCTTGAATGCCCTGTGTCACGATCGCTGCCCTTGCATTCAATCAATGTTTTTATCACCTTTAATTGGGTACTTCTATTTTAATTAACGAAAAATTGAATTTTTTGCTTCGAGTCATTTTTCAGGCGGGTTTCCTACCCCCCACACCGATGACTGATAACTCCGTGCCCTGAAAAAAGGGACATAAGGCCATTACCTGAAAAATCTAATGTAAGATGTGCAGTTTATGCTTGTTTCTTTAACGAGAAATGCGGCTTAGTATAGTTAAATCTCCTGGATGTTACTGAGTAGCATCAATTCTGGGATGTTTTTCATGTTGGAAAAAGCTATTCGATCACCGAAACTAATTTGTGGCATTCATTATACATTGTATTTGAGGTGAGGTAATCCCCAATGGGTTTCGTGTCGTTATCTTAATCATTTTGTTATAAAATTCTATCTCTTTGGGGTTCTGTCATTTAAATACCAGATGGAACCATATTTATTCAATGTTTCCCTAATGTTTCGCCGTCGCCGAGTCGATGGCAGATCGTCAGGAGAGGCCAAGGACTTATTTCAAATTGGACTGAGCTATTCATATCCCGCAAAGTGCGGTGTCTCATTCCGTCCGACTAGCAATAGTTGTAAGTCATCCGCGTAATCGTTTTTTTGTAAAGAAGCCTTTTAGTTGTGTCCGATTTACTTTGGAAAGTATTGCATGTGCCGTAATTTTGATCTCTTAATATTAGTCGAGAGAGACGTAAAAGGACCCAGGTATTCAACATAACCAAAGGCTTTAATGTACATGTATTCTTCATGCCTCTCAACTCTTGATTAACACAAAAGTTTTCTTTAAAATATTAATAAAATGTTTAGCTAGAATTTCGACTGAAGTCAAATAAAACGCTTTCCGGCTCAATGTTATGGAATTTAGAGATTATTTTATAAAAAAAGCTCTGGCCCTAATAACCTGATTGTAGATAAATAAATTCTGTGGAAGCTACAGAGTGCTTTCATGGTTTTAGTGTTACGAAGGTTTTTATGGCAGTGGAACCAATTTTTATTAAATGTTTAATCAAGAACGAGTTTTAATATGAAGGTTTGATCGCCCGCAATCACGGTTTTATAATTGAAGGAGAGCTGGTATTGTTGAATGCTTTCCCGCATTACCCGTTGACGGCTGGTACTAGTATGACTAAAACACTGCCTTAGTTAGCCGAGTACTCAACCAATCGCAGTAGTGGCTCATGTTTTGTTATAGTGTTCCGTCTTTAAGTTGTGCGCCCAAACGTTCTCCTCTTCTTCTAACACATATTTCCGCTCGTCAGTCCCACATTCACCGGGTGGAAAATTCTCGACTCGAGATTGCAAATGTTTTTTTCTTTCCCGTGGTCGCGATACAGAATGCGACCTTGGCATGACATTCTGGGCTCGTCGTAATGGGTGAAAGGGGACATTGACCTGATTGCACAGTTGAGTGATAAATTACTTTCATCTCGGTATTAGCCACGATGTGACACGCTCCGCAGGTCGTGATGTAGTTGAAAGGATCACCTTTTTTTCATTCCTATAAAATATTGGCCATAGAGCTTGGGACGCCCAACTTGGACGGGCTTCGTAAAGCGTGATTCAGGAGAAGGACATACTTGATTGGTTTTCCCCAAGTTTTAGGGGCCGCCGACATTGATTTTTGACATGCTGTGTTGCTGAGAAAAATTATCCTCTATCAATTTGGCTCTTCGACGTCGCCTTTTAATCGATGCTGAAAATTAATGGATCGTTGCTTGACTAAAAGATGCCACCTTGACGCTATTCCCTCTCCCGAGCCTTTAACATGGGTATTCTGTAGGAAGTAAGTATTGAGGATCTCGAATTGAATAATTTTCATATTATTTTACTTGTTAAATTTACCTCAAGAAGTGCTCTTGGAATAAGGAGGCAGTTACTGGGTAGAATTTACTAACATCGGTTAATGAGTATTTCGAAACGATGGAAAATTATATTAGGGATTTTTGATCGGGTGTAAGTGTGACCCGCCTACATCTCTCCGCGTTTTGGATTTTGATACAAGGCTTAAATAAATAAAATACCTTAATTTAGACCCATCAGCGTGTGATATCTCTTTCCTCTATCATTGGGTCCTGATTTACTCTTACCTTTTTGTCCTCTGGTTTTCGTTACAACTACAATGCGTGCAAATTCAAACCTATCGGTGTGTGCTCTCTGTTTCTCTTGTTATTAGGTCCAAATTATCTCCTGAAATTGTTAAGTCCTTTTGGCTTCTTTACTGTTTAGATTGCGTGAAAATGAAGAAATGAGGCATCTCTTTGTTTAATTTCCAAGTATTGTAATGTTTGAGCGCTCTCACACCATTGGAGAGACAGTCTTCGGTAGAGAACGGGATAATCCCGAGGCTCTCGGACTAAACTCGGAAGTAATAATAAAAAAAATCAATTTCAGATGCCTACAGCACCGTGGCGCGTGCTCTTCGGCCGCCATTAGCGACGGTCTTTAAAAAGTCAGCTCGTTATGGGCGAAAGCGTATGTGTTTTCACTCTTCACTCTCCCCTTCCGGCCTTGCGTGCTTAAAATATTCGCTAGTCCAAACAACCATGTCCCTCCCCCTTGGAGTCCCGTTGTGGTTTTATCATTTCCCTGTTCTCGTTCGCTTCCCTCTTTTTTTTAGAATTCCCTGATGAGCGTAAAGCAATTGGCTTCTTAGAGGCCGCTCGTAGGGAGACGGTCCTCTGAGGACCCCATCTGCCTAAGACGAGGAAGTTCCAATTTGGAAAAAATGGGAAAAAAGTGGAGCGGTGGGGAGGGTGAGAAGAGGGGACCATTGGGCTTTTTAGAGAGCGTGCTGAAGCAGCTGGACTGATTTTTTACCGGACGTGCCTTCGCCGGGCATTGCAATTTCCGGATTTTCTGTCGTCCTTCCTCCACACTACACCCTGGGCAGAGGTTCGCCCCTGATTGGTCCGGCAGATGTCTCTCTTTCTCCCCCCAGAATCCGTCTCTTCCAGCTCAGTTTTGTTTTTGGTATTTCGTGGCTCCGGCTGTGAATGCAGCCGACGTGGTGCCCATTGTTGTTCCGAATGATTTAGTGGTCAGAATGGCCTGTTTGTGACCCACTTTCGAGCGTGGGGATGCTCATTATGCGGTGTAGTTACAGGCTTCAATGGTGGTCGGGTAATAGAACTAGCTCTAGGGAGGGTTCACCCTCTATTCGGTACATCTGAACAATTTTCTGACGAAATCGTCCGTTTACACTGATCGATGATTAAATGAAAAGGTACATTTCTCGTCTGTTTAATTTTTATGCGCCAGCTAACCTTCCAAAAACGTCGGTCTGTCTTCCATTATGAAGGTTTAGTATCGTTTTTCGGGTAGTAAGAATTCTGGTTGGGCGGATTTTACGTGTTATCTCATTAAATACGTGCATAGAATTTTTTTAACCGGAGCCACGTTGAGGAATAAAATGGATGATGGTCTGAAGGCACTGAAACTCTCCCATTAGATTTAAAAAATTGAGTGTCATTTCAAGTGGTGGACATAGCTGACATAGGATAGACATCCTGTTCAAATGTAATTATCTTCATCTCATTTTTATACTTTTACAATGGAAGCTCATTAATGCTAATGAGCAAAATCTTTGTTTAATTCAAATCCTGCCATCAATTCGTCGTAATTATTTCACTCATTACCTTTCGATGTAAATGTCATTTTTGTAATATTCTGCAATACTTTCCCTTCCCGCTCTTCCTGGTCAGCAGTTGCCGTGGGCTTTCCCTGAGATAACTGATTGCCGTGAAATTCGACGCTGGAATACCAATTCCTCACGCCGTTTTGCTATGAAATTGGCCATGAAAAATCATCTGAATTACCCAGGAATTTTATTCTATTCGTCTTTGAATAAAAAACCTTCACATATACAGTGGAAAATCTTGCATCCACGAAAGTCACACGTCACAGTGATTTTTTGATAGAGCTTTGTTACGAAATTAAGGTTTGGGTGGACTTGATCTTGCGCTCAGTGTTCGTTCTTCGTCAGTGAATTCAAATGATTTAATTGTGTGTGGGATATCAAGTATGTTTCTATCTATTACTTGCGTTCGTCGGCTGTATAATGATATCTTGTACGCAGTAAATTTGACGCGTACCTTAAGTTGTCACATCGTTTAATACCATTAACTGTGGGTATTTTTTGGATTTGAAATGGTAATAGCTGTCCACTTGGAGATAGACAATTTGTGTGAAAAAATATAGTTCGCCATATTAACTACTGGACATATATTTTAATTTCAAGAAGAGAAGTTTATCTTATATTTTTCTGCAGAATTTGAAGCAGATATGGTTTTTTGAAGTATAACTCATGGGAATTCCGCTTGCATATGGAAACTGGCCCTGTAAGAAAATGAAGATATTGATTTAATTTCTCGGTAATGTTACTCTTTTATATTTGTGGCTATTTCGTGTCTTGGTATACTATTAAAATCACGCGTAATGCTTAAGAAGCTTACCTTTTTAGGATACAATCTGTTCTTGAATTGGTAGTGAAAAGTTCATTCTCCCTTGAGTCTATCTCTTATTTGCATGGAAGTCGCACAAAATGTAATTATTCCTAGAAATGGCAGTTGTAATTAACTAGTCACGATCCCGTTTCTAACTAGGAATGGAGATAATAAAATGGAAAGTCCTGTCGTAGTACACATCTTGTTTTTTTATGAATGGGTATTCTCTTCGTTCCAATTTTAAGTGTGGTCAATCATAAAGCCGTTTCTGTAAGAAAATCTCATGGGAATTCCGCTTGCATGTGAAATCCGCAGTATAACTGTTGTGCTTATCTGGTTTCCCCCTGCGTTTGCATGCATTCGAGTCATTGCGATGCAGAGATAGGCTCTTACGCTACCATTGTCGCATGCGTGCATTCTTAGTTGTTTTTTCTATTTTTGTTTTCGCAATGTTCTTGCTGTGGTAATCTTACCCTGTGTTGGTACGAGGCAATACGCACTAGATGAAGTATCTCTTAGGTGCAAAAATTGTATGATTTAGGCCGTGGTCATCAGTATTTCTTTAAACTAAGTCATGAACACAGTCACGTTCACTTTATATTCTTGCTAATACCGAATGATATTTCATGTTTTATCAACTTTAATTTACGAATTTAATTACGTTCACGGTTAAACTTTACACCTTCAGGTGTCACTTCGTGTAAGTATTTTATATTAGAATCCGTATTGACGTTTAAAATAAATACGTTTACAATAAATAATTGTGGAAAAGTACGAGGCGTTTTTTTTAGCATGGATTCGAATACGTTCATGGTATTCAATGTGTTGTTATCATGAGCGATGCATTAGTATTTAATTTTGTTCTTCGTGTACTTGAGGTGACATGTGTCTATTTGTTAGCATTGATATTTTGCAAATATTCTCCTCTGTCAATATCATTCGCATTTTCCGCATATATTTTGAAGATATTCGGGCGCCCCGGATTCAGTGACCAAAATCGCGGCGTTTTCACATTCCTTGCGCTCCGGGATCCATTTTCCGTCTTGAGTTTTTCCAGATGCATAGTTATGTTGGAAGTTGAAACGATTTGAGGGTGACTAGGGAGAGGGGTAGGGGAGGAGAGACGGAGAGAGAACGAATATTTAATGGGAATAGGGAAAGGTAGAATAAGTAAGAAAGAAGGAAGAGGATAAATTCTCGGGAAATGGGCTTTGATGGAGAGGAAATGGGGCGAGAGGGAGACGGGAAGTGAGAGCATTGATTTGTTACGGGGCTCGGCTTTGCGAGTGTTGAGGAGGAAGATTCTTCCGACAAACGCGAGCGAATATGTGTTCCGAGAGAGTCTGACATGGCACCGATAGAGGTCTCCTCGCAGCTGGAACATCCCTACCGGATAAATAATTGCTTCATACTATTTATGATAACACTCCGCCACTTCAGGTTTCTCTTCGTGGAAGTAAGTAATACCCATACTAAATAATACTGATACTATCCTTAAAATCAGTACCTGATGATACTGCAAGTCGGCGAATTGCACTATACCAAGTTAAAATAATATTCCGTGGAAATGTTCGAGATTTGACTCCTGCATTAGGACAATATTTATGATTATTTTAGTTAAAAGAGTGTCGGTTGACATAGGTTGGAATATTTATCGAAGGACCACTGCTGCTTTTCTTCTTCTTGAAATAAAGGAACCTTATCACAAAACTACCAATGTCTAACGTACTGCCAAGGACAAAATTCCCCATCAACTCCACGAGGGAGTCAGTCACATGCCATACCCGTTCGGAAGTGTTACCTACGTGAGCCGTAGGTGCGAGAGGTGGTATACATTAAGATACACCTAAAGGAATTAAAAGGGCAGCCAGACACAATCCATATAATTTTTCGATGATTTCAGGACATGTCTTCAGACATGTCATCAGAGAACCCGGATTTTAAAAATTAATTTTGTCGAGGCTGAATTGCTTGCTAATGAAGAAAGTTACTTCTTGAGACACATGAGAGGATCTAATGAGGTAACCAGAATGACATCATTGGAGGATACAGCTATGGTAGATTTTATAGCAGCAAATCATTGGCCGCTTGAAGATTTTCCGAGCATTTGAAGTATTACTGCTATTGAGCGTCATTTTTTTAGCTTCTCTGTTTTGTTGCAAAATATCCATCATGATCTCATTCCATGTTTTTACGATGCGTATATCTATCATGGGCAGAAGAGGCTATTGAGCTTTTTCTACTCCTTAACTTACATTCTTATAAAACCCTCTTCCATCAGCTCTTTGTCCTGAAAACTAGAGTGGAGGCAAATGTGATGAGGTGTATGTAAACTAGTCTTATACAAGTATTTTGTAAATCACGCATAATATGTAACTTATTCTCCTCTACAGTTCTCCTCTACAGTTCTCCTCTACAGTTCTCCTCTACACTTCCTGTCCGCGCAGTGCGTGGCAGTATTTGTGTATTTTAGCGAAATATGGGTATAAAGGTAATTAGTTGACTTGTGCTATTAAAATTATCAGTAGTTAATTCTAAAACATTCCAAAAAATGTGAATCTGTCCCGGCGCATTAACATTCGGGGGTGAAAGATTTCCTCTTAGCATGGAACATTGAGGACTTGGTTCAAATCATGCGCCATGTGCCCTTAGTTTATTTATTTTCTGAGAAGTAAAAGTTGGCAATGAAAATATTACAATTGGGCGAATATTCTCCTTATTGGTTGCAGTGCCCGTTGTGGAAGCTTCAGGATATGAAAAACTTTTTTCTTATCTGGTGCTCAGAGAAATCGCCAAATTGGTTCATAACGACCAAATGTACATTTTTTTACGTACGGAGTAGTTGACTCTATTTAATCTCAATTTCACTTGTCGGCAGCGTCTCGACAATTTTAGTTTTCAATAACGGTAATATTGTAGAAATTACAGCCCTAGAATGATGTCAGCTGTTAGGCAGTAAAAAGGCGAATGGAAATGCCTTAAAATATAACTTCTTTAGTTCTGATAGTGCATATTGTGATTTTCAGGTTTGTCTCTCACACAATCGCCTTCAGTTTATGAAAACTTGCAAGGTTGCACTTCACATTTATGAAGCCGTGAACGGTTGTTATTTATTGTTATGTTGTCGCACTGCACAGATTTGTAATTTTTTCTCCCAACTCTGGTGGAAATGGCTGGGACATATTCGATAGAGAGTGACATGTTTGATGTACTGCTTACCATTTCGGGATTGCCTATACTCTCCCTCGGCAACTTATGATGTATTGCGAGTAGATAGCGATCCATAGGCTTTACGTTCCCTCCCAGGCCTCTATAACCTCCGGTTTTTCATTAGGGTGCTAACCCCGGTGATGACCTATCATGAATGGATCGAATAAGCTCTTGAATCAACCCTTTGGAATGCACGCTCTTGTAAAGACACCGAGATCCGTCTGTTGATCAAATCTCACGGGGTTTAAGCGATGAAACAAAGGCCGGATGATTTATATGAGAACTGTTTCTCTTTTTTTAGTAGTAGTGGATGGCCGTGCTGAGCAATCTAGTTTTTACAAAATACTTATCCAGTTTTGAAAAAAATGTCATATTTATGTAAAACTTGCCGTATAATCGTGCACATGAATGAATGATTGTGGAAAAGTTTTATCGTGATGTTGAAACCTCAACAACCGCATCTACCGTAATGAAGTCATTATCGTGCTTTTACTAAAGTCACTGTTACCTCTCAACTATGCATGTGAATCGTCGCGAACAGAATTGAGATATTTAAGAATCTACGCATCATGAACACTTTTGTAAGCTAATGTTTAATATATGTATAATGTATAATATGTATAATGTCTTTTGTAATGAACTTGCGAATTCTACAAAAATATTATTCTTAGGCCCTGCTAATGTAAATAAAGGTCGTTCATTATCGATAGTATTTTTCCTTCGATACAGGTCTTCGCGACGCAAACAAGTCCGCCGTTAATGTTCTAATTTTAGTGTATTCTCTATAAGCATAGTATAGGACGCTCAACGTTTGTGATGATGTCAATACATTTGTGTTTGAAATGATGGCTGGCGCCGCATATTCGCAGATTTTCTTTGGTTTGCAATGGTGGTGAATGCTTAGTAAGCACATTAATGGCGGCCGTGTGGTGGAAACGGTTGCGAAGACCCATATCGATATAGCTACGGATATATCGAATCGAACGACCGTGATGTTAATGAGGCGTTACCATTTTTTACATTAGCAAATATATAGTTTTTATGTCGCTGCAATTTCTCGCGTCTAAGATTGTGATTCTCTGCTAGTTTTAACGGCTGGTTTTCTTACGCTTTAGTTAGATGGTTAAGTTTTCGAATGTTATTTTTTGCTGAGACACGCAACAGTGTTGAGCTAATTTCAATTTGCATTTCTTGGTGAATTGTCTTCAAATCTTACGCGACACTTATTTTCAGTACCTGTCGGCAGTCTTTGTAGCTACCATATGCTCTTCTCGTTCTTGATAATTTGCCAAGACCGGGGGCGTACGTGCAAATTAGGGATTAATTGCGCCCCATTCAATTGAAACATTACTGCCTTAATACGAATACTAAATATGCCTGTTGGAGGCCGTGGTGCTTAGGCTGCTGCTCAAATGCTTGGTATCTTTTGTTATTGCCTTTTAGTTTTTTACAAGTGAAGTACTGCGTGGTGGATTTAGATGACATTCTTTTCGAAGGCTTAGTCCGAATAAGCTTACTCATCTGCTCGAATCTTACGTCGCTACAGGAGCGTGTTGTTTTTATTCGTTCGACCTCTCGAAGAGATTTAGGACTGTTCAGTGGATGTTTTTATTTTAATTTGGCCTTTGATCGGATGCATTTTTAATATTTGTCAACATTAGTTTGATAATTCTGAATTACCTGGAGTGAATTCGTTCTTCAGTGAATTATGCAAAAGTTATTTTATTCTTAGGCTTTGCTGATGTAATGGAAGTATAGTTTTTTTTACATTAGCCGCTATATGAATTTTTTTATTGCTTCAGTTTTTGACGCCTACGATTGTGGTAGTCTTCTATTTTTACAGTACTGGTTTCCTTTGGCTTAAGTTTTTCTTGAATAATACTTTTTTCTCTCTTCCAAGGCTGAAGTGCACTACGAAGATATTATCGAATCCATTTGAATAAAAGCTTTGCCGTAAATACATGCATTCAAGCATGATTG
Organism: Ceriagrion tenellum; assembly: GCA_963169105.1. Taxonomy (NCBI): domain Eukaryota; kingdom Metazoa; phylum Arthropoda; class Insecta; order Odonata; family Coenagrionidae; genus Ceriagrion; species Ceriagrion tenellum. The sequence continues at coordinate 54,526,519 of OY720636.1, read as the reverse complement.
TCCCATTTGCGCATTTAGGCGGGAAGATCAATGTATTTATACTTGCGCCTTCAGTCTAGCCTTGGCTACTCAACTGTTTAAATGTTTAACATTGCTTTATGGAATTTTGGGTAAATTTTTTGAAGAATTTTAGACTGGAAAGTTTATATTAAAATTCGGTTTTCTCTTAATATATCCTGAATAAGCTGATCGTGTCTATGCGTAACAACATATGTTTCAAAAGTTATTATCACTCCTCATTGATTTGTTCTTACCCTGATGAAGCTTCATGGATGCTCTTCCATCCGTTAGTTCGAGGTGGAATGAGACTACCTGTGTGGGCATGAAACTTTTTCGTGTGTCATCATCATTTCAACAGATTTTAGGTTCACTTTAAACGTGCCAAGGATCTTTTCTCTCATTTACGGCGCTAACAAATTAGTGGGTGTGGGTGACTACGCGAATGCAGTCGACGAGGAAGTTGGCGTCGCACATGAATAGAGGTCGTGGAGTTTGGGAAATCCAACGCATACTGCGTAGGGGTAAGCCATTTTTTGAGCTCCTCGGTAAGGAATTCGGGGAAGGAAAAATTAGGCGTGGACCAAGGGGACGGCAATATTGGGTCGTTGTGCATCGGTGGTCGTGGGTGGTTGCTGTGGACTCGAGAGGAAGTGGATATGTTGCAAGTGGGGAGGCATGGGATGAGTGGCGCGGATTAAGAAACCCTGCCTTCAAGTGATATGTACAGTTTGGTGGTCCAAGAAGAACGGAAATAGCTGTGGGCGAGTGCTTTACGAGGGGCACAGATACTCTTGGCTGTGATTATTATTAGGCCTAATGATTTCATAGTAAGCAATCCTCACCGTACTCTGTCTCGCTGAATATAGATGAAGCGATGGAAAGCCGTCATCCTCGTGGGAGGGGGGGGGAATTAATGAATGTTATTGCATTGATATTCACAAGACATTTTATCTTTCATGGAAGGGGCTTGCTCCTTTTGCGATACTCAAAGTAGTAAATTTATTGCTTTCAACAACAATAACTTGAATCGTTGAATTTACATTTCATCCACATGAGAGCTAGGTTTCCTCTAAGGAATACCTGTGCTGAGGCAACCCTCGTCTAAAACACATACATTACCAACTTAAAACGTTATATGGTGCATAATATTCATCATAATCATCTTATACATCATAAAAAAGTAATTGGATTAATAATACAATAATGATTGTGCCATTAACTTTACAAAGTAGCACCAAGTTTAAGCAAAGAAATATATATTTCATTTCAGAAAAATCTAACAATATCTTTCTCAGCCAATAGCCAAAACTTGGCCAACTGTAGAAATACTTTACAACTTCTCGTATTTGTTATAGTTTCATATTATAAAATTAGCAACATGTTATAAACTTTTGGACCCATATAAACAAAGGATGGCTTTAAAATAGTTAAATTTGGCTTGATTAATTGAGCATTTTCCCTTCATAAATTAAAGTTAAGTGTGGTGCCAGATACAGTTGGCATATTACCACTCATAATATAAAATTATTTCTTTATCTTGAACAAATACAAGTGCTGTAATGGGAGCAATCGCAAATTTGTAAATTAAGGGTGCGAGTGTATCATTCCATTTTCCAGAGTCATGCTTCTAATGATCCTTTTTTAAGAATAAAAGCATTTAACAAGCCATTTTATCTTTCATGGAAGGGGGCTTGCTCCTTTTGCGATAATTTTCGAAGAATTCTCGAAGAGCTGGTCTGTTGTTTTCTGCCCGGGAAGGTTAGGTTTATTGTTTTTGATGGGTACTCACGTTTGCTTTCGCTGGGTATTTGTGCATGGTAGGCAGTTAGTGAACAAGTCAAGATTGTAGTGTCTCCTACATGATAACTGATCAATGAATTGAAATAAGACATTGCTTTTAATGAATTACGTTGTGTGTCGCGTGTTTCCAATTTTAATGATAAGCCATGCTGTTGTGGAAGGCGTTTCCTTGAAATGTATAGATATTTTATAGCGTCAGTATTTTACCGTCAAGACTTCGGTCCTTTTTTCCTTCTTTTACAATCATTGCATTGATATTCACTCGCTATTTTATCCTTCATGAAAGGGGCTTTCTCCTTTTGCGATACATATTTACAAGCCATTTTATCCTCCATGGAAGGGTGCTTTCTCCCTTTGGGATAGTTTTCTAAGTATTGTCGAATAGCTGATCTGTTGTTTTCCGCTAGGTAATGTTGGGTTATTTGTTTTTGCTGGGCACTCACATTTGTCTTCATTGAGTATTTGTACATGTTGGGCTGTTAGTAAACAAGTCAAGGTTGTAGTGTCTCCTACAACTTCATAACTGATCAGTGAATAAGCCATTGATTGTTGTAATGAGTTACGTTGTAAGCTGCGTATTTCCAATCTTAATAGCCAGCCCTGTTCCAGTGGGAGGCATTTCATTGAAATGTATAGATATTTTTTAGCGTCAGTATTTGTTATTTAAATCTTCGGTCATTATTTTTTTCCCTCTTTTACAATCGTCGTGGGCGACGATTCTGGGAACTGACGTCGCAATGTCAATGCGTCGTCAGTATGAAGAAAACTTTCGCCACCGCCCGCGAGTCTGCCTCGCCAAACAGATTTCACCTCCGAATTTCCCCAGGTTACAACCTGGGCTCATCACCAAGGCTGGGGACTTTTTGATTCTCGGAAATGAAACCCTTTCGCTTGACTCACCCGTTGCCTCCGCCTTTCCGCCCTCCTGATTTCCGATTTCTGCTCGTGCCCGGGGTTCCCGGTCGAATACTTTCGAAAATTCCTCTCGCTCGCACTTTGAGGGTTCCAGTGCATCCGGGGTGGAGTCGAAGATAGAAGAGGGAAAGGGGTGGGAGATGAGTGAATGTGGTTTGCTGCAGGAAAAGGGGTGGCATAGGAATGGGTTCAAATAGCGATTGTTTCCTGTTGTACAAAAGAGATGGAAATCTGTGGCGGGAAAGGAGGTTCAGTCCTTTTCCTACCTACGGTAGAATATATTCTGATCCCTCCTTCGTCTTACTCCCTGTTGATTAATACGCTTTGTATAGTGGCACCTGTTTTTCACAAAGCGCGGAGTCGCAAAGTTTTTGCGAAAATTTTCTAATTTGGCTCAAAACGCGAAACTATTTATCTTTAAGCAAAATCGCGAAATAATCGACGAAATTGTGTGAAATCACATCATTAGAAGCTAACGGCGAAAATTCGATTCGAGCTATGGGCATAAAATCCGAAAATAGATGAAAATCGATTCTACTCCTCTTCGATATATTTCAATGTGCGACGGTGTATTGCGTGTTGGAAATTGCTTCTGATCGGTGCATTTAGTCTTCTATTCTATGATTTATTTTTGTGGTGCAGTTTATTAATATGGTAGTGAAAGTACCTGTTTTCATGTGTATAATTTTCATGTTCCTTGTACTTATGTAAAAAAGATGATGATTCCCTGAAAAAATGCTATTAATGATATTTGGCTTTGGGTTTTGTTGCTGAAAAGTGGAAATAAACTTTAGGGGAATGATTGACGAAAGGAAATAAAAATAGCAATAATATACCGAAATAACTTTTTTTAAATGACGAAATCCGGCAATAATTTTCACCACAAATAAGTGTCTCTAGCTATATATGATATACGGTGAAAATATTCGGATGGGACTACGTTTGAATCCTTAGTTAATGATCATAGGAATAGCCATTATGTCTCGTTCTTTTAAAATGTTAGTGGAGATGTTGTGGCTGGTGTCATTGGCAAAAATGTGGCTGACATGTTAATTTTTACTTTATTCCACTTTTTGAGGGAGTTTTGCAGAGATTTTGAAAAAATGATAATAAACTGAGAATAAGCTTCAGTTTAAGTCTGGAGTTTCTGACATAACGCCGTACTGTTTTGAAGACATTAGTAGATATGTTTTAAATCTTTGTAAAATCATGTCGCAAAACTTGGGAATGTTTGAAATATTTTTGTAACTTTTTTCTGGTTGATATTTTTAATTTAATAGTCGACGACTTTTTAAAAATTGAAACTTGTTTAATTAATCCTGCTCCCTGTAATTCGTGAAATTTCTCTTAAGCCCTCTTTAGGTCTGATGTTCCCCTACTTTTCTTATATGTCATCCCCTCTTTTGGTTTCACTCTGCTTTGTTCACTTCATTTGATTCAACTAGTCACCAGAATTAGCCATTGCAATCCGGTTACGTTTTTTATAATAGCTTTTGGTGCTTTGCTATGACTTCGAGTCGTTTGTTGGTTATTTTTTCTACCTAAATTCCCTCTTTTTTCAAGTCTAGTTCGTATGGAATCCTGTGCAATACCCTTTCCAAAGATTTTGTGGCCGAATAATTGGTCTGCTCACCTTATCAGTTTTCAAGGGATGCCGATTGGAATCGTGGTCGAGTTTAATTATGTCTTTTCTCATAGGACTTAAAGACAATGGTGCGTTTGGTAGCTCTAATATTCTTTTATCCTTCAGTTCTTGAAGTGGATCCTCTTATGTATTCATGCTTCAGTGGTGCAGCAATCGAAGAATCATATTGTTGGTTCTATAAAATTTATAGTTGGCAGTGTTTTTCAGGTATGGATTTCTATGCAGAAAAATCCAAATTTCCTTTCGATCGGCGAATTTATATAACTGCCTTATTTAGCTATCATGAACAGTGAGGAAAGGAATCAGAGGTTGGTCTTTTCCTCTTAGCCTTAACTGATGCTTAATTTATCGACCGTCTCTACTCGGCGTCCTCGAGTTTCTCTTCGTTGCGTTTGCTGTAATTATTACGCTGCGTCTTCAAATAACATTTGCTCTTCCTCCTTAATTATTTCTCGCGTCAAAAATTTTCGCAACTGTAGTTTCCCTTCGTAACAAGTACACAAAGAGGACTATACAAGCTGTTACCCGTGCTTTAACGAAGCATTGGGGATTCAATGCAGAGAGTTTGTTGTTTTATAGTTAGGAGGAATGATTTGACGTCTCTGAAAATGTGCATTTAATTTTTATCTCCACGAGTCTGTCGTAATATTTACGAATAATTCTACGAATATATCGTTTATGTGTGAAAGTTTTCGAGTGGATTTCGCGTAATCGAATTTAACGTCTGGCTTTCTTTTAAGATTTCAACCTCGTAATTCTCTGCGCGCGTAAGTTGCTTGCGGTTATCGTTTGCACATTGGTTCGTGCCTTGTACATATGGACACGTACACACATGTATGTGTAAGTACCATACGTCTCGTGTTCCTCTTCTCCCTTCCCAATCATTGCTCTCCTTCTCTTTCCTCTCCCCCTTACCTCTCCGCGTTTGCTCCTCAGTCGTCTTTTGGCTCCGAAGAGTGTTGTACTCCTCCCCCAACAACCTCCTTCCGTCATTTCCTCTTCTGCATCCTCTCCAGGCTGACACTTATTTTCCCATCCCCTCCCTTCCGTAGCCTCTGTCTCTCATTTTAGGAATTTTATTGTTTTTCCCACGTGCCCCATCTCGGAAACCGCAAAGCGCCTTTGCTTCTCCCCCCCCCCCCCACGCTCTCTTTTCAGACTCCAGGGGAGGCGAAAGGAAAGATATGTGCTGCTCGCTTGCAAGTTTTTCTTCTTTTTTCCCTTCCGAAGTTCCCTTCTGTTGACGGGGTAGGGCAGGGCTGAAGATCATCCCCGGCCGGGGCGAGGGGTTTGAGTGCATGGTGGCTCTGTCCTCGTTTTTCTTTTCCCTTGCGTATTCCCAGTGTGCTATTTCCTCCTTTTCCCTCCTTGTCCCTTTTTCCTGTTTCTATTTTGACTCATAGTGGCTTCATCGTTTTCGCCAACTCATTCTCTCTTCTCCGAGGCTAGGAAAGAAAGTTTTATTTTTTATTCTCTTATTTGTCGGGACAAAACTTAAAAAAATAACTTTTATTTGTGGATTTGCGGAGCATGCAATTTTAGCATTCTTAGACATTTCCTCGAGCGCTTTAGGCGCCACTCTGTTAGACGTCTTCATTTTAGAAGCCCTGGTTTTATTACATATATTCAAACACATACTAACACTCTATCGGGAATTGTTCAGACGCAGGAATAATAATTGCTGTTTGGCCTAGGAAACTGCCTCTCTTTTCATAATTTTTTCCATGTTACCCTATTCTTGTATACCTCTTTTTCTTCAGTTACTCGCAAGTATTTACGCCTTACGCTCATTTGATCTCAAGACTCATAATGTCCTTTTCGTGAAGGTATCTGCCATCAAATTCACCATGACTTTATCAATCTTTCCCCATTCGCTCTTTCATTATAAATCTTCGTCACTATTTGGCCCTCATACATTTTTTCAACTAGACCAGGCCAGGAAAGGAGAATAATTTCTTTCATGTCAGTTACCGTAGTATCCAACCCGGCAGGTTTCATTTTGATAGTAAAAATAGCTTTGAAATCCAATCGAATTGTGTAATTTATTTTTTTCTGTTACCGATCGTTTCTTCTCAGTTAGTTTTGCGTCTTAGCATTCACCACCGATTTTCGATTCTGCTGTTCCTTAAAAGCTTATCGTTATGTGTTTACATATTAATAAATATAGTGATTATAATTATGCATTAACAATTGGTTCTTAAGAAAGACAAAATAAAATAATTTAATAACAAGATATTCACAAAATGGGAAAGACGTAAATTATTACTAAACAAGTATCCACCTTTTTTCCAAGTAAACAAAATGAAATAATTTATAACAAGTGATTATAATTATGACAATTGGTAGTCGTCTACTATAGTGCGGGCTGCAGTAACGTTGCGTGAGATGCCTAGTTGTGAAGTGGAGGAGTACAGTAAAAACCTAACTCTTACATTCAATGTTCTTTCCATTCAGGTCCTTTTTATCTCTCTCTTCTTCCAAGAACAAGTGATGTTTCTATTCATAACTTATTGTACGGTGCCACATATATTCATAGATTTGTAAAATTTTGTAAATTTAACCCGAGGATAGAATTATTGTGGGTACGCTTGGGATTTTCGTAAGATTTCGAAGGATCGAGAATTTGAAGATGGGGAAGAGGTTTACGGATGAGCCTTATTTGTGCGGAAAGAAGGAACTGTCGTTGCATATTGGAAAGAAACATGAGTTAGCATTCGAAAGTTGGGCGTTCGTCACAGCGGGTAGGTGTGACGGTTCTCTCGTCACGCCGTTGGGGCAAGTCCTTTACCTACTCAGTCCTTCAAACGGCGTTGCTCTCTTAATCGAGCTCTTGCCGTGACAACTCTTTTTTTCGAGCCCTCAATACGAGTTTCCTTTCCCGTAACGGACGGAAATAGTCCTACCCAAGGATAAATGCAGTTCTCCCTCGGGATGTGCGGGTGCCACTGGGGTCAGAGGTGGAGTTTTAACCTAACTCTCACCGAGCCTTGATGACCTAGCCATTCATCAAGTTGTGTCGCATATTTTGTGGACGAACTACCTGAAGTATTAGGTATTTTTCCGTGGATTTCAGCTCAAGCTCACCATTTTTGTTCGACTTGAGTGAAGAAGAAGAGCTAAAGTTAAGGTCGTGGCGATGGAACTCTGTTTGAGGAAAATGAAACGAGGCAAAGTACGTGTTTGTGAATGGAAATGAGTGAGGATGAGGCCTTTAAATTTCTTTGAGAAAGTGAAATGCTGGAAAAGAGGAAATTCAGGGATATTTTAGGGCCTAAATATTACAATGAACGTTTTCAGGGTCTCTTAATCCCCTGCGCGGATTTACGCTAGGCTTTGGGTAAGACTATTGATCTCTTTTATGACAGGCAGGATTGAACTCTTTTTGATAATATGAAGAAAGGTAGGAAGAAATCTGAACTGAAGAGAGAGCTTGTTGAAGAAGCTGATCAATCCTAGGAAGAGTATTATGAGTGTGGCCATACTCTTATCAAAATTTTATCTAGCCGTTCGAGAGCCTAATTGTATAAGTAAGAAAAATAGATTACACATGCCGAAAACAGTGCATGGCTCTCCTAGCCTCCTTTTCGATTTGTGAAAAATGAGTAGACATACACATTTGAAGGTAGTTTGAACGAAATATCATTTTACTTGGAAAACAATGACTTATGTCTCATTATTAAGACAAATACCTTACCCCTCCAAAATTGAAATAAATATCAGTCCCTTACGGAACTACTTTCGGAGATTTTGAACGAGAAATACCGCCCCTTTAACACGGGAAATGGAACATGTACGTACTCCAGATACACCTCATTTAAAAAATGAGGAATTTTTCACACCTAGATCTCGTCAAAAAATTAACAGCGTGCTGTTTCTATTAGTATTTAAGGGCATCATTAAAAATGAAATGTTTATTTCATGCTTCCTACAGCTGCTGATATTAAAGCGTATACTTCCGATATGATCTCCATTATGACTAGGGACTATCTTGCTCAAACTACCTTAAACTGTAATTATTGACTTGTGCGATCCGATTATATTCTTTGCTTGTGGTCTTCTGGATCTATAGAACAATTACATGTTCATTTTCACGCTTTCTCTCTCGTATAAATTACATCTTCATATTGCGCGCCATGCTGAACGCAGTCTTAATAGCTTTATGTCATTCATTTTCATCCAATGATCTGCCGCAGAACTTCTGCGTCCTCGTTTGCTCCCTATATTTTTCTGGTATAATAATATTTTTCTTGTTGCATTTACACCTAAATTTCTGTACATTCATCTGGGACATATTTATTCTCTTGTTTTCTTTCGTTAATTATTACTTCTTAATGATTTGAAAGCTTGAGATTGCTTTTTTTACGCTCGTAGCATACGCGTGGACCAGAATGCGATTTTCAATTTTTACAAAAGAGTTCCTGTTTTGATATTGTATGTTTATTTTGTGCTTTATCCGCTCTCTAACGGGTTTATGGAATGAAAAATACTCCCAAGATTTCGTAATTCACGCATTGCGAGATTTGTCGCCGTCATGCGGCCGTTTTCTTACTGCGGGATCTTCAAAGGCCGGTGAACTTGTTTTTGGGTGATTTCGCAAAATCCGCCGAGACTTATTTGCTATTTCTAAACGGGCACGCATTTAAAAGTGCAATAAATTTAAGTCGCTCGAACTCCAAACCGTATCAGCACTTTCATCTACGTTGTTTTTCCAAAATAATTATAAACCGCGGTACTCATCAACCTAACGTGTGCGCAAACCAATTCATGATTGACTGGTAACTTTTTTTGTTAAACTATGATATGGGATGATATTTCCCATAGTTTCAACACTATGGTGTATACATCATATGTCATGGTCTGGGAATTAGCTTTTCATTTGAGCATCAAAAGAAAATTGTTTTGCGTGCGCGACTGCCTCCTCCCGTGGTTCATCCTTATTTCACAACGTTGCGAAATTCTTTTCGAAATTGGCCAATGGCCCGCAGCAGATGGACCGCGCTTAAATATAAGGGCGCACGGTCCGTTTGAAGAGAATTTCGAGAGCCTCTCGACAGATTCATTTCTTCGGGGGTGCATTCAGCTTAGCCAACTCCCTGGCCACAAATCTCGAAATGAGGAGTCACTCCGATTCTAATCTCATTTTCAAAAATGTTCTCGTAGTTTCTCTTTCTCAGAACCGAATGCTCGAGGATTAGCTTTCGTGGCCATCTTTTGACGTCCGTCTCGGCGTTGCATCAATTTTCGCTATTCATAACCTCATTAAAGAGACTTATATATGCTTTAATTATTTATTGTTATAATTAGTTGCCTATCTAATTTCTTGGGCTCTTGATGCGGGGTTAGATAAATGGAACTCCGGTTCATCGTTCTCCCTGGGAAAAGAAGAGGGATGAATACCATTAGTATGCTAATGCAAACTTAGCAGATCAAGGTCATTGCGAAACTGCTTGTGAGCCAATAGTTGCTAAGTGTCACGTTAATTTTTATGTTACTATAGTCTTCACCTAGATTCTACGTCAGCAAGCAGCTGCAAGGGTATATGTGTGTGCTTAAGGTTCCTTGAGCGGAATATAATTTTTCTTAGAAATAAATGATTGTGGTCTCTTTTGAAAGGAAAATATCTCACCCCTCCAAAGGTACCAAAAAATCAGTCTCTTACCGTACTACTTTCCGAGACATTTGCCTAAAAATACCAGCCCTTTTATATCGGAAATTGTACGTGTATGCACTCCAGAGAGACATTATTTAAAAAATTTATTCCCAACTCCAAAATCTCGTCAAAAAATTGACAGCGTATAGTCTGCATGTTTTCTCAACCATTTTTGATGATAAACCATATGGTCACCCCAGTAATTTTTTCAGGTTCACAAAAAAACCTTTCGCTGTGACGGAGTTTTAAATGTACCGCGCGAAAAAATGAGTCAAGTAAAATTTATATCAATATTTTTATTTAATTACTTAGAATTTCAGTCATATAAAAGTGTATTATTGCACCATTAGTAATTCAACATTTAATTCATGCTTCCTACAGCTGCTGAAATTAAAACGTGTAATTCGAATATGGCCATGACTAGGGAACTATCTCGCTCAAACTACCTCAAACGACACCAGCCATGAAAATGGGAAATATGGTTTTAATTTCCGTCAATAATATTTCAAATATGGTTGCTTGAAACGGCGTAATGTGTGTGGGGTCCTTGTGTACTTCTGACAGTATGTCCTCTAGACCTGGAGACAAGTTACATTTTATTGAGAGTAATTTTTTGTCTATCCTTCGCGAAATACAATGGAATTTCCAGTTGCGTCTTCCCTCGAGTGGTAGAAATATTTGCGGGTGTCGCCGATGGCAGGGCTATCTGCTGTCTAAAAAATCGCATTTTGAGAAGAAATTTGAGGGACTTCGGGAGCAGTTTTCGTCAGGGAGACGGCGACGACGATTTCGCGACACCTTTGGCTGGAGTCGAGTGCTATGGGAAGCCTACTCGCGTTCGGAGTACGTTTTTCCGTTTACTGGACTTCTTTATCGGTAGTAAATGATTTATCTGCCGCGACACTTGAGATTCCTTCATCTGGAAGTCTGAGACCAATTTTGAAGCATTGGCGGGTGAGGGGTAGAGGAAAATGCCCTTTAAACAAATTCTCTGCAAAAATAAAAGAGAGATAAAGGGAGGAACTGGGAAACAAACAATTATATTGTACAAACCACAAATGAAATAAGTATATTTCACGAGTTTATGAATTTCAAACAAAATATTGCAAGGGTCAGCCAGTGTTCTGACGTCGAAAGCTCAACAATCAATCACCAATGTTAACGGAGTGCCAAAATGCCAGGCAAACTGCTGAGCGATGTGCACTCCACGGCGATCCCCAGTAAAAGAGCGCGCAATCAGGTATGCCGAGGGAGTGGAGATTTTCGGTAAGTTGGAAGTGTGAAGCCTTTAACCTTCTTGGTTCTGACTCCTGCCAGTGGTACCTGCGAGAAAAACCGGGGTTAGTTTTATGCACTGTATCATCTGAGGAAAAAATATTATGATGTTATTGTTCAAGATATCCTTATGCAGTTTATGTATGGTGTATGGTATTTATGGTATTAAATGAATTTGATAATTATTTGGTAGAAGACTTATTTGGTAAAAGAATGAAGTTGGTAAAAGACTTATTAGGTCTAAAAAATAATGGTAATTATATTAGTGTACTAAAGTTGAACAATATTTGCGCATGAGCCGATATATCGGCCCGCCGCACTAAGAGGGTCAATGAGTAATAACGAGGTCACCTGTTGAGGAAGACGAAACAGTTACCACGGTATTTTTTATTCAGCTTTGTTTATTTTTTCTGACATAATGAGAGGATTAACCTCACTCTGTGAAAACTGGATGAGCTAGGATGCCGATAGTTGGTATCTGATGAGGCCGTTTCAGTCTCCGCGTGATAGTGCAGTTTGCAGCTTCCGTATTTTGACGTTCGCTACTTTTTTATGCTGTAACTTCCCATTGTGATGTACCCATGATTCTTCTCCTTCTCCCCCCATATTTTCACGTTTCTGGGAATTTTTCTCATTGTAGGGATCTCGGTGGCTTCTCACGGTGGGTTTCCCACTATGCGACCAAAAACGAGGAATCTTGTGCTCACACACCCTGGTTCCGAGTTCGTCAACCTTCTCCATTTCGCCTTTGTTTTTTTCTTTCTTCCGTCTTTAACCGCTGCCCCAAGGATGCACTCTTACGGGAAGACATCTTTTCACGTCTAGAAATACATGGCCGTTCTCGGAAGGCTATGCCAGAATTCGGTTAAATATTATTCTTCTGCATGAAGTGGTGTTGCCTCCTCTCCTGATTCCGGTAAAGATAAGATAATTTTTTATGGCTAATAACGTCTCGTAAAAACTTCTGGTTTATGTCATAATTTAGCCACGTAATTTCTTTTGTCTTAAATTCCTTTGGTGCTAATACGAGGTCGATTTTTAGTGGTTATATCTCCTTACTGTTTTATCCATGACTAAATCATATCCTGCAATGTTTTTGAGAAATTCGGAATTGATGTGTTTCAGAGCGACACAAGGAATATCATGGTGCCAACTCACTACATCTCTGGGTCTGACAGAAGCGATAAAACAAGAGAGATACATTGCCGAACAGATAGGTTCAAATACTCGTTCTTCCCGCGCACAGTAAGCGCTCATTAATAAAAATTGAGCTCCACTCAATACACGTGTGATAGACGTCACCATTTCACCTCCAAAAACCTTATCCCTTACATCTTTACACGGCTGGTGTCTTAATATACCTGCCTTACGCCCATGCGGCGGCTCGCTGTGCAGTATGTAGATGTCGATCTTCAAAATTTGGAAGAAACATTCGATGGATGCAAGGGTCACATTACGACGGTGTAAGGTGTATTCACAGTTTGTTCTCTCTCTACCTTTATGCCTTGAAAAAATGTTAAGGTGTATCTTAAAATTGTGAGTTTACGCTCGCCACAGCGTAGCCAAATTAATACTACGTCTTTTTCGTAAAATATAGTTTGAAATAATCATGTTTTGAAAGTTTTTTTCTTTTTTGAGTGCTTGTGGTTTTTAGCATCTTGATCGAATTTGCAGTCATTAATATCTTGGGCACAATTTTTGCGCTTTACGTTTACTTAGCTGTTTGGCCTTAAAATGGAGATAATTAAAAATAATTTTCATGGAGGTGATTTTCGGTTGTATGCATTTGTAGCGGTGGTACCTTTGGGCTTCAGTATTTGTTGAAATATCGTAAGGAAACTCCTGTAGAATTAGTAATTGACGCTTGTGGCAACTAAATTACTAATAAAGATTTATCTTTTATCTTCTTGAAAATTTCGTTTTTCATTTCTGATGCCAATTGCGTCGAGAATGGAGCCGTTAGTCGGTGGATATTTTCAATTTTAAGTCGTTAGATGAATTGTGTCAGTCATAGTATTATTCTATCCTACCTTTTCATGACAGACTTTCTCTATATGACATGTGAGCGTGCATATTTTATACTGCGGTTGGTGCGGATGAGTTTGGCGAAGACGTTAGTCAGTTTGAAGTAGTCAAAAATAAAGAAGTTTGTAAGGTAATGCTCTTTTCTTATCTTGTACTCCATCATTAGGTAATTCGTATGTGTTTTGAGACGCCCGGTGTATTGGTTCTTCTCTTTCGAGTTACCAAAGCGGTTAACTTTATCGGTTTTATCCAATCGCATTTACACGAATGAGATCATTTGTTTCGGAACCGATTACATTTTTTTCTTCCGTCTGTCCCATTGATGTGTCAATATTGAGTCACCCCGATGCGAGTTGAACTCCCCTTCTCGCATCCCTTTTTGTGCCTTTTTTGCGCTTTTATTCGAATCTCTTTTCGTTTTTTTCTGCCTACGAAACCGTCCCGGGGCGATCCACTCCTTCCACTTAAAGAAACGGTCTCCAGATCATCTCCTCTTCTGGGCGGGACCTTGCACATTAAACTTCGGCAGGAGAGAAGAGGGTGGTTTTGTTGGCTTCCTACTTAATACTTTCCTTCGTTGTGTGTGCTGCCGCTTCTCGCTTTCCCGAATTGCCTGCCTCCCCATCCTACCGTCTCGTTCCCGGTCCACACGTGCCCCATACCCCTCTCCCTCCCCTCTTCTTCCCACCCTCCCCCGCCCCCACCCACCCTTATTTTTTTACCCCGTCTAGACAGACCAAGGTGCCAAGTCGGGGCTGTTTTGCGAACTAACTCACTTCCTGCCCCGGTCTTTTTTTTGTCCTCTCGGTCCCTCCCATCCCAAGTCACTCGAGCCCTCGTCCTTCCTTATCGCCTCACCTTTTCTTGATAAAGCTTCCCGTCCGATAAAGCCCCGTCTTCCGAACCCTCATCCCTCTCGTCTGCGATCCACCTCCTTCCTCGCCCGCTTCTCCGAATCTTTCTCCTTTTGTGGGGAGGGAAGGAAGTCTGCGGAGGGTTTGCGGTCCTCTCTCGCCTCTTCCGAATTTCCTCCCTCGTAATTCTTTTTCCAGCGATGAGTCCGCAAATTCCTGTAGATGCCCGGCTTTGTCTGGTCGCACCGATTGCACCTTCCTCCCTATTTTCACCGTCTTAAGGGTGCCGGGGGTTTTGATCGCATTTCATGACATTCTGTTTGAACTGCCCAGGTGCAGGTGTTCGGTTGTATGGTATTTTTGGGACGGAAATGGTAGCCAATGTTATAAGGCGTCCATCAATATTTTATTTCTTTCGTATAAGAGTGTGTAGTATCGTTAGTGCAGTGTCGCTAGTTGAACTTAGGCTTCTCGTAGGCTTGAATTACTTGAAAAATTCGTTTCAGTTTGACGAGGAGGATGCTGTAGTACTCGGAGCAGATACAAAACTACCACAAACTGCAAAAAAGACCGCAAACTACGAAACAGTATGTGAAAACATTCGTGTGAAGCGTAGCACTCTGTGGATCGGAAGCATGGACCATTGGAAAAACTGACCAGAAAAGACTAGAACCCTTCGAAACCTGTTGGTGGAGGAGGATGCTGAAGATAACTGGACGGACAAAATAAGAAATGATGAAGTGTACAGAAGAGTAGAAGAGGAAAGGACCATGTGGAATACCATAGAGAAAATAAGAACAAGATGGATTGGACACATTCTGAGGCACGATGGATTTGTGAAGAACATATTGATGGCAAAGTAGAGGGTAAAGTCTTCAAGGGAAGACATAAGAATAAGTTCATGGATCAAATACAGAGGAAAGTACATCGGGAGAGATACCAGGAGGTAAGGGAACTACCATTTGATAGGGAAGAGTGGAGGGCTGCAGCCAACCAACTTAGGATTGAACAACCAATGAGGAAGATGTCATTTTCATCCCGCACAATATCTATAAAAGTGAGAGAAACGACAGGATAAGAGAGTTTGCTGCCTTACTGAAAGGTTCACAGATTCTCTCGACGCTCCGTCAGTTACTACGACATTATTACTAAGATTCGTCTTTCTCTTTCCATTTCCCTCTCCCCGTACATGGCCTGCCACACGCCTCAGCGGCCCATTACAGGATATTATGTTGGTGTAGCAGCCATCACTTTCGGTGATAAATTTTTGTTAGCTGGCATTTGAATGTGGTGGAACTTTCCAGTTTGCCATTTGTCAACAACTAGGTAGTATTTGTTCAAGCCACCTTAAGTATCGGTGTTTATCCGTTATTCACTACCTTTTAAGTTAAGTGTTTCCTTCAAGTCGAGTAGAGAACGTTGAATGGGGAACGAGAAACGTTTTTTCCATGACGATTGACTCGTGAAGGAGAAGAAATTGTCGAGTCATGTTGGAAACAGATTTTATTTCGATATTTCCTCATGGATTGTGCAATTTAGGACAGCTTTTTGTTCACATTGCCATTTTTTTACTTAATTGGGCCGTGATTTGCGTTCTGACCAAGTGATCATTGTATCAGCTATCGCCTCAGTGGTCAACGTACCAATTAGTGTCCTTATTTCTAAGAACTCACGCTCTCATATCTACTCCTTGCAGCACACCAAAACCACTTCCTCCTTCTTCAAGCGAATTTTTCCCGGTTTAAATTAGTTCCTGATATCCCGGAGATAAAGTGTTCCTCGTTGATTAAAATACTTTAGATTACGTTTCCAATTTTGGATATAAAGACTTAAGCTTGAAAATTGTGTGTCATACGGAAATTTCTTTTGAGTTATCCTACAATACCTAATTTGCCGAGAAGGCAAATGGGGACACTTCAACGTTTTGTAACGTCTCACTGCCATTGCAGAAATTATTATGGTGCATCGCCTTGGAGAAATGTTAGCCTGTGCAGCTGAGAAAAGTAGCATATTTTGCTACGAAACGGGTTGATTTTGCAATCATCATATAATTGTTAATTGGCTATACCCAATGAATTTCTTTCGTAACCTTTATCGAATTCGCTTTGCAGTAATATTTGGGTTGATTTCTGTCCTTTGTATTTCCCCGTCTCTTATGGCCACTTGCAGGAACGACACACATTGATTCTATAAAGTTATGGGACCCATAATTCTTGGTGACCATTCACTAAGTGTTGCAGAAACATTCTATAAATTTATTGGTTTCATGACTTATGGCATTGAGTTCCATAAGTAGCCTAGATGGCGGATGCTCAATGAACCGCTTGGAGACTTAACTACTAGATAAAAGAGTTGTTTTGAGACAATTGACCAGTTTGTTTTCTCTTACTGACTAATTTTTATGTGCATTAACAATTATTCATGGGCTAATCTTTCATAAATTTTATCCGGCGGTGGAAGATTACATCAAACTTTCGAAGCTATTGACTATTGGTAAATAAGTTATGTGACTAGAAGATGTGTTCCTGCAGCTCGAATATTTTTATATTTTTAGGAGAACTTTATTGATCTCATAACTGTTGATTCTATCACTAAATGTTCTTGCAATCGGCCATTAGTAAAGGATTAGTTTGGGATTTTTCTTTGCGTCAGTACTTCTGATTTTAGTCAGCCAAGTGATGCTCAGTGACGTTATGTTTCTATGCATCCGTCTCCCGACAGATTTTGCGAGAGTTGTGACGTAATGGACGATGGACTCCAACCGAGTTTTTCGGGAATTATTTTGCGGATAAACTTCAAATTCCAGTCAGCCGAGAAAGGTCGTTGAAGTGGCTCTGGCCCCAGGGTCACCTATTCGAGATCTTCTAAAAACTTGGATGTAGCATTTTTGAAGTTGTGTGAACTGAGACGAGCGTAAACAGGGTTTCCGGGCTATTTTGTCTGTAATTTAGCATTGGAATTGGAGGTTTTAACATGGGCACATAGAGATTACTCAGATTATATAATGAAAAAGTCAATTTGAACGAAAAAGCATATTCAACCTTTTAATGAAATCTATTTATTATAAGCGAAAATTCCTAATTAATGGTATATAAATCAAATAAAGGCATCTTATCACTTAATGTTCAAAGTTATTGGGGAATAACTGCCCTAATTGAAGTCAAAATACGGTAATTCCATGCAAATGCGCTGCTGTTGGCTCTTTTGGCTAAGTCCTCATACTCATCTCATGACCGCACTTTTCCAATGTAATCCGCCATCTTGAGTCAAATTGTGGCGGGGTTCAAATTCTGCATGCAAATGAATAGGTGAAATGGCCACAAAGATCCACATATATTTTCCTTAATAATTTAGGTACTCCCATGACACTTTTTGAGTTGACAGACAATACTACGCGACGTTAGGATTCGTTTGGACTTCCGGCCTTACGCCTCCCATTCGACTCCAGGAAAGTTGTAAACATTGCTTCCGACTCCATAGTTCAAACATGGTCATCGGAAAAAAGGTCCATGTGTATTTCCCTGAATAATCTAGTCCAGGGGTGGCCAACTCGCGGCCCGTGGGCCGCATGCGGCCCGCTTTGAACATTTTTCCTGCCCGCGGGATTCATCAAATTTTAATACAATAACTTTAACACAATAATAATAACTCATTATGTTTCAATTTTTCACTCCAAAAAATGTCTATAGTGGGTCTAAATCTAATATGGCGATATATAATTTTATATGCGGCCCCCGGAGTTATGATGCATTTCCAAAGTGGCCCGCAAGATCATTTTGGTGACCACCCCTGATTTAGACTATACTATGAAAGGCTATAAGGAAATTTCCTATGGCTTTACAAATGTGGTTATTATAAATAAAGTCGTGGAATAATCCGCATATTTTGCACCTTAATTTTCGTTGTCAATTGGTAAGCCACTTCATCAGGAAAGGGAGGAATTCAAAACTGAATAGATATAAGTATATAAATTAGAATTCGTCTTGAATCACGTAGTCAAGCTGAGGCCACCTCAGCGTAACGTTCTGGGCACCCGTTTCCCATCAGCTTTTGCCGAAGTTGTGAGGTCATCGATGAGCGAATCACAACGCGTTATACGCGTATAAATTTCCTCACTACCTCAGAGTTCATTCAGCCTAGTGAAGCTCGCATTACTCTGTGCCTTCGTTTGAAATGGGAATGCTAATGAGGTACGCTCGCCCGCGAGGAGTGAGCATTTTGCTCGCGATCGATGGGCGTCGTGGTGAAGGGTAGGTATGAACCTGTGTCGTTTCCTCCGATTTTCCTCCACCTAGTTTCCTTTTGCTTATCTCTTTCCCTAAGGAAATGTCTTTAGACGTTGGTCGCGTCCTTCACCCTCCTGCGCTTCGTCGCCACCTTTCGTAATCCGTCGTGCGCTTCGGTTTTCCTCAATCCTCACCCTCTCGCTGTTTTCCGCGTGTATCCCTTTTCCTGCGAAGGCGAAAGAGCCGTTGCTGAAAGATCGGCTCCCCTCCGTAACGAAGTCCCTTCACCTCGTGACCCTCGCCGCTCATTGCCCAATTGATATGGTTCCCCTATCCGTCTCGTTCCCGAGTGAAATGTGGGAACAGAGCGTGAAGCCCTTGGAAACGGCAACGAGATGATGATTTACCGGTTCTTTGATTCTGTTTTGACTCTAAGAAAAAACGATCTTCGCTGTCCGTCCCATGTTACTCTCATTGTAGGGTGTCCTCTGTGTTGCGAGCAGAGTTGTGTCTTCCTCAAGGATGTGAAAGTGTCCCTTGGGATAATAATCAGAACTGCCGAAATCGAGACATTTTCACCAGTCGACATTGTAATTGATGAAGTGATTCTTCATTGTTTTACCCCTGCAGATTTTAAGGACAGTTGTCCAGTTCTACGGTAATACTTTTTTTGTTCAAATCGTCAGTTGTATTCCCTTTTCCCTGGTGTGAAAACCTCTTGTCGGGAAAGGAAAGAGATAAGGATTTGTAAATAATTATTTTGGCTGGCCTTATTTTTAGCATTTTTGTATTAATAAGGTTATCTGCCAATTAAGTTAGGTTTAAATGGATTAAGTAAAAATTCTCTAGATCTAGAATAGGACCATGAAAGGGTAACTTTCATGGTCCTATTTGTCATTTAAAATTTCAACCACATACGTTGCCTCCTTATCTTCTCCAGAAGTTTTCTCTCCTCAACCACCTCACCAAGCACTCCCTAGTTTGTGTAACTTTCCGTCAACCGTAACTTCTCCATTTTACTTAACACTTCCACATCTCAAATGCCTGCAGCCCATTCTCGTGTTCTTTCCTCGGAGTCCCGGTTTCTGAACCATACAGCGCTGTACTCCATACTAAACTCTTCGCTAGCCTTTATTTTTGAACGTAAACTTTATTTTTAAAACTTTTTGTGTGTTGGAAAATTTATGGGTTGAGAAAAGAAGTAAAATGTAGACTCGTAAAGAAAAAATGCCCACACGCCGACATTTTTCTATCTTTTTTATCAAATTCTAGCATTCTTTATAATTTTTATGACTTGGAGCGGTTGTATATATTGGTCTTACTAAAGTAAGGTGTTCTCATGCTCGCGATTAATATAATTATTGTTCTATTGAGCATGGTAGAATTATTTAATGTTAAACATTTGGGTATTTAAACCCCATTCAGTGTAAATTTTGAAGTTGTGAAATGTTAACAAATTTTGTTAATTATACAGTATTTTTTTAATCCAACAAGCTTTTATTTAATGTTTCGTATTTGACATTTTTACTAATTTTCATCATTAATATTTACAATTTTTTTCGTTTTACTTTCGGGACTCATACTCTCAGAAGAGCGATTCTATGATCTTAGATCTTTATGAATTTTTCCCGAACTTTCCGCAGGTTCTTCACCGTCCTCGACTATGTCACCATCCTCCGGAATGAGCGGTGGGATTCCCGTGAAGCGCGGCCCGGGACGCCCGCGACTCCACCCCGTCGGCCCCGGTCACACGGGGAGCCGGGGTTCGAGACCCGGGCGGCGCCGCGGCCCCGGCCACCACCGCCCGCTCCCCGTCCCGCTGGGCGCGTCGCCCGCCACGCCACCGCACCCGGACCCGCACCGTCCCTTCGGCTTCTACACGCAGAACCCCACGGCGGAGTGAGACGAATGGAAGTCGCCCGTTCGTTCGTCGCCGTGGATCTAGGATCCCCAAGTACTGCTCTAGTGCTCTGCTTGAGGACCCTAAAGGGTTCGAGGATGCTTTTCTCGGGAACGCCGTGATTTCCGAGCCCATCTTCGTCCCGATTCAGGATCTCGCAACTTCCAAGAGTGTCGCCCGCGCTTGGTCAGTTGCCCAGGAAATAAGGGGGGCGTGGCCGAGTTGACTTATGGTAAAAGTGCTGGTGTGTTTACTAGTGTTTCGTCTGTTTATGCGGTGAATGAGCGAGAATTGAGAGTGGTCGTTTGTTACAGTGTGTCATCGTTTCCTTGTAACCATTTTACCAACCCCAATCCCCACCCACGCACTCTCCTCCCCGTCCGATTAAGAATATGGAGCGATTCCGTCTCGTATGTGTCTCCAAAGTTGTGCGGTTGGGGTGGTTAAGTGTTTTCAGACTCGCGGACGGTGTGCGTTTGATGGGGTCGTTGTTTTTATTGCCGTTGAAACTCGAATGTTGGTACCCGGGTGCGGTCTTCGTTGCTCCCGTGTCAGCCCCGTCGTGAGTCGTTGCTTTTCCTCAACGATAAGCGTGCACCGTTTCTTTAATGACTGCAAATTGTTTGCGTCTTTGAGTGAGCGTGGGCCGTTTCTGATCGAATGTCTGGGAGTTGTGTTGTTATTAATTAATATTATTTTTTCCTTACTTTAAAACCGCAGAGCTACTCGACATCAAATGAAATTGTGATCTTCGGGAGGGGCTCTTTTGTTTTGTTGCTGTAAAAAAAAACAAAGGCTAATAAGAGTCTAAATTTCGAGCTCTGTGTGTATAATTTTTTTCTGAGAGCCTGTGGGGAGGATGTTAATATCGTCTTATGCTTAAGTTATTTATTTGCTCTTGTTTTAAGTTAGCCTTCAGGGATGGTGTTTAGGCGGTCATATCTTGACCGCTCAGTTTATAGCGATGCGGTCTCGCGGCTGTGCAAGCTGGTGAACATTGGATAAATATTTCTCGCAATAAATGCATGTGAAAGTGGTCTAATATTTTTGTGGCAGCCAGTTCGTTACTTAGATATTGCAGAAAACTATCGGACCAAATGAATTTATAAGTCAAGTTATTAATGGGAAAATTAATTTTTTGTGTCTTCATCTGGCAAGACAGTTTTGAAGTCACATGCTAAAACCATATTTTCTTAATTTGGACCATGAATCGTAAATTCTCTTCCAATCGGCCTTACTCGCTCGCTATCACCTTATGTACGAAGCTCACAGATTTCACATAGAGCGGAGAATATTACGCCCGGCGTACTGTTTGCAAGAATTATTTTAGGAAAGAATCATACTTCCGGAAATGCAGTGAAAATCTGTTGTTTTTTGGAATATACTGGATATTGTGCTGCTGTCACCGTCTAGTGTGTCTTAAATGGAGAATTTTAGCTCAAAATGTGTGAAGTATTTCTTTTACTAATATCAAATAATGGAATTGTGAATAGGAGGCCGTAAAAGATTCAGCTTCTCGGACACTGAACACAGTTCTATTTATAGTTGGTCGCTCCCATCACTTGGCTTTAAAGCAATTAATGGTTTCCAATATGCGTTAGTATTATGGTCACATTCTTGCATCTCTCCTTTCTGCATTTTCGAGCGTGAAATCGCCCTGCTCGTAAAGCGTTAGTGCTTGTTACTCTGTTTGCAGCTTCAATTTTCGTTGGAAAGTGTATTTTTTGGCGATCAATTGGCCATGACTGAATTAATTAATCAGTAAGATTTTAATCACCCCATAGGGTGTGTTGTTTTTCACGATAATTTTTGCGCTTAGCACTTCCATTGGTTTTTTAACTTGAGAATATATGTTCACGATCGTTCTCATTGATTTTTCAACTAAGTATTACCAGTTTAAGATAAATGTATCCATTATAAACGGAAGAACTCCACGAGAATTCCTAAGAACGCTGTGGGGGAGTTTCCTGCGGCCGTTAAGGACTGCCGATGGGTAATGCCACGTTCATCGGTTTCGATTTCTTTTGTGACGATGTGATTGTTCGCAATTTTTTCGGTCATCGTTTGTGAACAAAAAAAACTAAGTTGAAGAAACTGCTCAAAGATTGTGAGTGCGGACGTGTGTGTGTATTTGTGTGAGTGAGTGTAATCGACTACTGGCTTCCTGTCGACGTTGAAGAAGAAACATTTGTAAATATATATTTCTCGTGGCAGATGCTGTGGGAATCGTTCGACGTTTTAACCCTCCTGAGAGACTTCCTCAGGTTTAATTTCCAGCCGGGTAGAATGAATTTTCCATTTGCTTCCAGGTTAAACATTATTATGAACCATCGCCATGCGGAACGGAGACGATTGTGTCCCCATGTGTTTGATCCGCAGTTCGTACCACTGTATGAAATGTATTGCTTGGTTGGCACAGAATCACTTGGTCAATAAAATAGAAACGGATAGGATTGTTCCCCATCTTATATTTGTTTTATTCCAGTCTCATAGAATTGAGTGTAGCTGGGCGTCATGAAATAATGTACACATCCTGTGTTAGCTATGT
The DNA here is from genome assembly GCA_963169105.1 of Ceriagrion tenellum. NCBI lineage: Eukaryota > Metazoa > Arthropoda > Insecta > Odonata > Coenagrionidae > Ceriagrion > Ceriagrion tenellum. The sequence continues at coordinate 54,503,681 of OY720636.1, read as the reverse complement.
TGTGTAAGTTGTGCATTTGAACATGAATTAAGACCGTTAAAAACTAATATTTCTACGTAAAATATACAAATGGCTAAGTAAGGGTGCAAAGATATGCTCCAAACGGATAAAATTCGCCATGCAAAAACATGATTTGACCGGGATTCGTTGCCGCATCTCCTCTATAACTGGCTAACACTCATGACTGACGATGGGAAATCCGGATTCGAATCATTGTCAAATACAATGCTTTTCTAAGGTGAATTTCGTCCCATATACCGTATACCATATCTATGCGTTCAGTTCATTGTTCGTTCAATCCTAAGATTGGTCGACTGCAGCCCTCCACCCTTCCCTATCTAATGCTAGTTAGCTTACCTCCCGGTATCTCTTCATATGTATACACTTTCCTCTTTATTTGGTTCATGAACTTATTCCTGGGTCTTCCTCTGGGGACTTTTCCCTCTATTTTACCTTCAATTATGTTCTTCACAAACCCATTGTGTCTCAGGGTATGTCCAATCCTTCTGGTTCTTCTTTTCTGTTTGGTGTTCCATATGGTTATTTCATCTTCTATTCCTGTCTTTACTGTATATGAGTATGGCCTCAAATTTGTTTTAGTTGAGGTGCAGTTTAATGGCTTTGAGTTTAATAAATCGAACTTATTATGTATTTTGTGGATAAATGAAGTAGGGAATGGTGTCATCCATGTAATCAGCAGGTCACCAGGGTAAAAATTCATCTATTGGCGTTTATCGGCCATTGTTCAGTAGCTTTCCTTCACGTGGGCGATTATGTGACAGTGAAAACTCCGCGGATTCATCTCTGAATGTGAGCCCTGTCTTTCCTCGGAAATAAAGTTTTTATTCCTGTCATCAACTTTTCATGGTAGTTTTTGTGCTTGTGAGTGATTATTTGCGGTAAAACTTGGTGAAATTTTGCCCTACTTCAAAGGAATCGCGGGGTGATTAACTATCCTCACTCATGACCGAAGGATTTTCTAATGTGATTCGTGAATTGATCGCTTTTCCGTTCCGTGTTTACGTGGCGGTGGACATTTCCTGTCTTGGAAAGGAAAGCCTCCCATGATTTCCTGTGGTATTGTTGGAAATGATTTGTTACCCACGAAACTATGCGGTCATCTTGATGCCAAAAAAGTCTTATTACTGGATGTCGTTTCTCAAGGATTGTTATAGAATGTCACTCCTTTCTACTTGACCTTTTCAGGTTACTGCGTGAGCGATTTCATTCCTCTGAAACCTCAATATCTCGTTGAATGGGAGTGCGTGTGAAAATATGTGCATTGGCTGGCACGTAGTGTGATAGGAAGTGGTAATTGAGAGAGGCAGTAGGCTGCTGAAGTTTCTTCAGCCAAGTGTTTATGTATTATGGGGTGGTATTTTTAAAAGTTTAGATCAATTCGATGGTTTGGTCTTTACTTATGTAAATTGTTATGAAAAATCAAAATGCCTCGGTAATTTTTCACAGTTGAATTTTGTACGGCCGTCTTCATCGCGTAGGTGGCACCTTCAGGTGCCTTCTTCGACACCAGTAGATGCAACCTATGCGCTCTATATCTACGTCTACATACTACCCTGTGAGCCGATTGGCGTGAGGCAGTAGGTGTTAGGACTCCAGCGGTGTAAATATGTAAGGGATAAGGTTTTGGGAGGTGAAATGGTGACGTGTGTAATGGGAGTCTATTTGGTGGAGCTCAGTTTTTTATGTGGTCGCTTTTTGTGCGCGGAAAGAACGAGTTTTTGTGCCTGTTTGGCAATGTATCTCTCTTATTTTATCACTTCTGTCAGATCTAGAGATGTAGTGAGACGTCATGACAATATTCTCTGAGTCACTCTAAAACACGAGTTCTGAATTTCTCAAGCAAGCTAAGCTTAGCGTGTAGCCTCCGTGTCTCTAGGGTCTCTCACCTTAATCCCTCTAAAAGTTGTGGAACACTGTATGTTCGCTCGTGGCAGTTTTTAACGAAGCGTGCAGCTTTTCTGTGTAATTTATTAATTTTTTGGTTAAATTAAATGTTTGATGAAATCGGTCGTACAAAATAAAGTTTAGTAAAAAATTACCATGGCATTTTTTGTAAAATTTAGGCTCGGAGGAAACATCTTGAGTACATATCATCAAACCGTGGTCAATTGAGCTGGTACGAAACTCTATCTTCCGAAAGCAATCATGTGAATTTGAAAAGGATCTAGATATGCCGGCTACTGATCCCGCTGGACATTGGGGGAAGGGGAGAGGGGGAGAGTCGCCTAAACTCCTACGACGGGTTACGACAGGGGGCACCCAAAGTAACGTAGCTGTTACAATACAGTCCTCTCAGGTGTCTTCCTATCAAATTACTGTAATCCACGATATTGGCTTATGGAGGGATAAGGGAACATCGTTTATTGAGGATCGTAAGAAATTCTAGTTTTTTTTAACTCAATGTTATTCATGGTTAATTTTTAGAATTAACAAATGAATATTACTTGTTCCAATTAAGATTATATACTTGTATTGTATTTAGTTCGGCAACTTTATTTGTCTTGTTTCAACCTATACCTAAAGGTAAACTCATTAATTGAGAAAATATTTGTGAATTGCAAGTTTCAATAGTAGAGACAACGTTACATGCCGGGGGAAAAATACTACGGTTGTCTACGAAGGGAGGGGGAATGGGGTAAAAAAATCACCGGAAACGGTAACGTAGTTGGTGCACGACCCCTTACCTGTAAATCCTTGAAAAACGTGACTTTACTCGTGGATGACCCGATTTTCTCTTTGATTTAGAGAAAAGAAAAACAGCGGCTATCCAAAATATGGTTGGCCGTATATGTAATGACTGTGGAAGGTGAAAGTGACGAGGTAGGGAGGGTTCGATGAATGGGAAGGGCGTAAGGGAAAAAATAACTCTTTCTCCCCATAATATGCATCGCGAGCACCCGTCCTCCCTCGCATCACCCGTTCAGCCCCCCTCCTCCCCCATCCTAAAATGGCCTTCTCCTTTGTGGAGGTATGATAGAGTAACTTGGTGCCAGGCACTCGTGTGGAAGGGATCGATTTGAATGGTTTGAAGGGGATATTTTTTTCCGGTAAGTTTTGGAACATTTCCCATACCACCTTCCCCTCCACCTCCCCACCATAGAATTCACATAACCCCTCGAAAGTGCCCCACCACCCCGTCTCCGCTCGTATAAACCCCCGTCTCGACATTCTGCTTTTGTGGCGCGTGCCAGTTTGGAGACTGTCTCGTTATCGGGACGATGATCTGGCCGTTGTTTTTTTTTCAATGCTTTGCTCTGATTCCCGGAGGGAGCACGGGATCCTTATTTTCAAAAATCAATGCGTTGTAGTGGGAGGTTATGTAGGACGTTTTCTCCGTCGATACTTCTCATTCAATTTGTTCCATGTCTCTTTTATCTTATTAATTTTGGTTGTGGGTGAAGCGCTGATAGAGTGATTGGATTTGGCTCGTTTCCGCCTTTAGGTACCTAGGTCGTTTATCTTATGGATATGTTCGCAGTCTTGCGTTTTTCAATTTATGTTCTCCTGAATTATGGTGACCTTGCGATGAAGTGTTTAAAGATAACACTTTCGCTTTCTTTATTGGTATTTTTCGGGTTCACCCCGCGTTGCACCATTTTTATGGACGACCGTTTCGCCGACATTCCAGTCGGCTTCATCAGGTCATAACTACCAGGTACTAGTTATTAGGACCTGATTAAGCCGACTGGAATGCCGGCGAAACGGCCATACATAAAAATGGTGCAACGCGGGGTGAACCCGAAAAATACCAATAAACAAGAAAACCACGAAACACTTCGTAACAACACTCGCTTTCATTGTTCAATATTAAGGACGAGTGTCGAACATCCACCTGATGAGGAAGAGCCTGAATTATTGTTGTAGAATTATGCGGTGTGTTTTATGTGTTATCCTTTATGCCATACTTAAATTTTTATTGCTTATACATTTTAAGTATTTTACTGTAAAAATATGAGGGAGGGCGATATATTTATATTTAAGTTGACCAGTGCTGTGACCTAACAATATAAGAATTTGACCTCAGGCACTAAGTAAAACCGAGATATCGATGCAATTTGTTTCTCTGATAATTACAATTTTGCTGAATCTGATTGATTAGCCGTTAGTATTTAGCTCATATTACTCGCGGAAGGACATCTGTGGATGGACATAAATAATGAAATAGCATTATGAATTTCACGGGTGTTAAAAATCTGCCAACCTGGGGTTTGGCTTAGTTAGTCATTCTGAAGGATTTTAAGTCTTCATCGCTATGAGAAAGAAATAGATTAGCGAATACCTGAGTTGGTAGTATAAATATTCCGGAGTATTGAGAGGTTGTTTGAACGAGGTATCCATTCCCATAATATTTATTTATTGACTCATTCTTATGAAAATTGTAATAAATATTCCATGTTCCTATTTAAATGAAACAAATTAATGCGCCACTTAACCGGAATATTGAACGAGATATTTGCCGAAAAATACAAGCCGTTTTTCATGACAGTAGCTCGGATATGCGCACTAGAGCGTCGACTTATTTATAAAAATGAAAAATCTGTCGCTATTAGATCGCGTCAGAAATGCATCGGTATGTAGCTCGTATGTTTTCTCAGCTATTTTAAAGCAAAATGAATTTGTTTCTCACCATAGTACCTTTTACAAAATTGCCGAAAACTCTTCTTTTGTGGAGGCCGTCTCAGTGTACGTCATGGAACAAATAACTCAAGGTAAGGCCCAGTATATGTAATTTCGTTGAATTTATGAGATTTCCGTTTGATAGAAAAAAATTTTGCGTTATACATATTATAATATTTACTTTTTGATTCACTAAACTGCTTTAGGTAGTTTGTGCGAGATAGAACCGTAATCAAAATGGAGACCAAATTCGAATCATACGTTTGAATTTCTGCTGATGTAGAAAGCATGAATACAATATTGAATTACTAATGGTGCAATAATATATTTTAATATGAGTGAAGTTCTATGTAATTAAATAAAAGTTACCGCATAAGTCTTTTAACTTGACTTTTTTTCCGCGCGGTACATTTGAAACTCCACAAAGGAAGGTTTTTTGGTGATTCTGAAAACGTTACGGCGATGACAATATGATTCATTTTCAAAAATAGTTGAGAAAACATATTTACTCCACACTGTTTGTTTTTTGACGACATATATTGGTTAGAAATTCCTTATTTAAAAAAATAATGTCTCTCTGGAGTGCACACACGTGCACTCCAGAGAGACATTATTTTCTCTTCATACGTTTCTCACATAAAAGATCTGGTATTTCTCGTTAAATGTCTCGGAAAGTAGCGAGGTAAGGGGCTGATATTTTGATATCTTCGGAAGGGTGTGGTATTTTTCTTCAAAACAAGACCAAATGCATTGATTTCTAGGAGAATTGATATTTCGCTCAAACTACCTTAAATTGAAAAGTAAACGTCTGCGATCTCTATTATGAATTGAAAAAATACTCGCCCGAACTGCTTCAAATGACCTTGGAACAACCTTGTAAGGATTCTCATATGTGATGTGAGAGTTGAGGGTATGTAAAATATGTTCTCTTAAAGGCAAAATAAAATCTAATATCGTGTTGTTTTGATATAGTCGCTTCGTTAAAACCTGGTCTGTATCAATCTGCGGCCGTGAATGAATTGCTAACCGCAGGCGGTTACCGGAAATAGTTATCTAAGGGAAGGCGCGCTTTTCGCATGGTATGAATCTCGTGGTACTTCTCTATGACCGTGGTATGAACCAAAGATTATATACCTGAGAAAAGTTATGCATAATATTAAAATTATATTTATAAATTATGCATATAAATTTTAATTAAACGATTGGATGGGGATTTCCTAAATTCTGATATGTTTTAGCAAAGAGCTAATCAAAACGAACAATGTCAGGGGTAACTTTGTGAAATTTCTCCATGATGGAAAAAGAACAAACTTTGCGAATTTCACTAGTAAGTTTTATTCACGACGTTGGTTTCAACAGTCTATGCCATCTTCAGGTGACCTGACCTGGTGCACCTGAAGATGACATAGACTGTCAAAACCCGGGTCGTGAATAAAACTTACTAGTGAAATATGCAAAGTTTGTTCTTTTTCCATCAAAGAGCTAATAATTTTATTACCTAAAATACCTGATCTACGTACAATTTGAGAGTTATTGGATTGAGTAAAATTTTTTTTTTAGGAATTCAGACTTGAAAGAGTGACTTTGGTATCATTGAGAGAGAGACTTGTTCTACGCGAAACCGTGAATATGTGCCGATAATTCACACTAAATGCGAAGATAATGTGAATATATCATCATTGGTTAAAGTACTGCATTCTTAATATTCCAAAAATGCTTTAAAAGTACGAAAATCGCACATTTAGCTATGACTACTTTCTCGCGATAGCAGCGTCCTTATATTTTTTTCCGGAACCAAGCCTCCACAGGAACTAATACAAACTTGCTACACCATACCGCAATCTTGCTTTCAGAGGTCTGGTATGATCGTTTCTCGCCGTCGGTTTTCCTCCTAGGTGCAGTCTGCCCTTCAAGAAGGAAATGCTCTCCTTCCGCGTGTCCCCCCCACACTCCGTAAAATTGTGTTTCATTTCCGTCTCTGCGGCCTCCCTCCCCCCAGCTTTTTCATGTAGTTGCACCCTTTTCCCTCTTAAAGGAGCCCGTCTTCCACCCTTCTCTCATCTCCCACTCAATATGCTTGGCTCCCCCACCAGTCTCTCCTCGGCTCCTCTCCCCCCCCTTTCGCTTCACTCCACGGGTCGTCCTCGTTTTTCATCATTCGCCCTTTTCAGGGCGTTACCTCCTTCCCATCGTCACCAACCACCCTTTTTTATGAATTCCCATCCCCTTTAACAACCTCTCCACTCAGCAAGAATTCTATTTTCAAGGATTTTTTTTATTTTTAGCGTTCCAATAACATGTTATCCTCGCTTGGGGATGTAAGGTGCTATTCGTGGAAACATGTCTGTGTGGTCGTTAATGATGAAATAATTCCGAGAATCATAATTTTAAATGCACAAAGCGGTTTCAAGATGAGTTTTTGGTAGGCTGATAATACCAAAGAGCATAACCTCCATACTCGTTGAATTTGGAAGTTTTTAGGAAGGAATAGGTGTGCATCGGCATGAAGCTAAGGTTAACGATTCCATTTGTTGTGCACATGCTGTAATGTAGAAATGAGTAACGAGTGACTTAACTGACAGATCATAAACAGAGAAAATTCCACAAGTTTTCGCTTTTTACAAAAAAGCGACACTAGGTCGTGCAATAAATTTTTACTTGTGGAATATGCTCGTCTGGTGATTTAACAGTTGGGTTCAGTTCAACATGTTTCGGTTCCAAGGAATATTACCGAAATCTTCTGAATGAACGTGTAACCTATTCTATTGAAACATTTTATAGGTCCTTTAATATAGTAACTCCGCATAATGCAAAATAAAGAACCGAAATATCAATTTTCCTCGATACAAATAAATTTATATCGAATAGGGTTTCGATGCGCTAATTCATCTTCAGTTGGTAACGATGATGTAGTACATCGAAACCATGATCGAGTTAAATTTATCAATCTCGTGAAAAAATTCTATTTCTGTTCATTATGTTGAAATTTCACTACAGCACGCCTGATACTTCTATTTCTGTCAGCATAATGCTATTAACATGTATTTACCCGAGTTATTTTAGTGGGGTTAGGTTTTGCATGCATAGTTTTATTTGCATATCCAGTTCGATTTTCGTGCAGCAATCGCTTTTAATGTGATGGATTGATGTATCATTCAATTGTAACTAATTTTATCTCCACCTCTGCATATTATGACATTTTTTGAAGTTTTTATTTAATCCTTGGGCGTCTTTCTACAAGTTGTTCATAATACGTTGTACGTACGTTCATTGGTGCATTGCATTGGTAAAGAAAAACTTACCCCAAGGAAATGGGACCGGACTTTTACATTTTATACATGCAAATGCTTAACTAGTTTCACTAATTAGATTATTATTCCTTGTCGGGGTGTTTCGTGCTATGTCTTCTTGGTGTACCCTGGTTAAGTAATAATTTTAGGTAGTGGGCGAAGCGTTAGTCTTAGCTCTTCCTGTTCTGACCTTCATCTGAATTTTATTTATAGAAGCATGGTTGCTGAAACGCCTCGTTTTACATTCTGATTAGTACGACTTGGTAGCCTTCACGGTTGGTCACTTAACCGTACCGACTGGTGCTATTTGCATACATCAGACTTGGAATGTCCTTAATTTTTAACCAAAAAATACAAAAAAAGCTGGCTGAAATTAGTTTACACTACTGTATGGGTACTTCAGGTGTTGAAGGTCTTATCAACCCTATAGCATGAAGTGTAAAAAATCGTTGCGCCATACACTGCTGAGATCAACCGCTTGCTGAAGGGCGGGAACATGTCCTGCTTGGCTGAGGAAATTACCTTTTAGTTTCGTAATTATTATACTGCTTTATGTTAACTTGATCCGGCATCCAAGGGAAAATTCCACACCGGCGGTGAATGGTGACGTTTACTCAGCCGGGTTTGTCACCCGTCGAACAGGCGAAAAGTCGTGGGTTCGAATTCTGCCTCTGGAATGGATGGTGTGTCTTCGTCAGAAATGAAGTCTTAAGTTAAGCGTTGCGGTTTAAGATTGAACACCTAATATCCTAATCTACTTCTTCCCGTACGTCCCGCGGTAACTCGGTCGCAGCTTCGGGGCCAGCAGAATTATTTCGGGACGATTGACTTAACTCTAATTGGCCACGCTTCGCACCAACGCTTGGCCTCAAGTTCATTGGGTAAGTTCGTCGTTAAGTCAATCCGCTCCATGTCTGTTTTCGCTAAATGAGTTTTGTCGCCTTGGAAAAATTCAATCGGTCTGAGGCCTCGCTCCATTGAACTCCCCAAAATCCGTGGCTTGCGTTTCCTATCTCGTGAGCCATTCATCCCCTTTCCGCTGCCAAGGCACATTCTCACTCTTCCTTGCTCCATCTACTTCGACCTTCCCTCGAATCCTTCACGTCCAAGCTCTTAAAATCGATTTATCCCGGAGGATTGTGAAAGCTCCAAAAAGAACCGAGATTAGGGAAAGAAGTCTCTTTCAATTAAGGGACCTTTATGTGCATTGCGTCGGAGGAAAATAATTTAGATTCACGCCGAATGTTGGAAAGATGTTGAATGCGTTCACTCGGAAACGTCGGGATTGTTGAAGGTTATCCTGATAACCTCTAAGCTCTTTCTGATGCCTGTACATCTACACAATTCAAACCATAGGAATAATGTTTACTATTTAATTTGTAATTTGCATTCTAATCCCCGTAGTTGCGAAGTAAAAAAATGTCTCTTTACAATTGCTGCATTTTTATTTTTTATCCTCGGGTCCAAGCGGTCTCTGCCGTTGGAGCTTTAGAGAATCACTAATTACTTCCTTTTCTACTGCTGAGTGAAATATAACAATGGTTGGCCAAATGTTGGTTGTTCGACTGAAGTGAGCTGTGTCAGAAGTGACTAAACCATCTCTAATTAAGGAGTCTTTTGATGAGCGGAGTAATGAGTGCGAGACGAGTGGCATCTATTGAATAGTAAGTGGAAGAATCGTATGTGACTATGAAAATTGATATTTATTATTATTATTACCTCAGCGCTATAAGTAAAGCTTTTGAAGGATTTACACCAAGGGTTGAAATTTGCCATGAAAAAAATAATAATTTGACTTGACAGAGATCAAATCAGGATAGTCAAATAATTCCTCAATGGCGAATTTCAACCCTTGGGTTATATGCACCCCTGTGGGTGACTTCGTACCATATCATTTGTAAATACAATAGTTGGAAATTCTTTGGAGAATGGCTTAATATGTCGATTTATGTATTAACTGCTCATTAAGACTTGAAGTTATTTCATCTCGCTTTGAGCATACGGCAAATCGCTTCCATTGAACAGTGAGCTAAGTAGAGTACTTCCATTTTTTTCTTTTATCAACTGAATGAGTGGGTTGGAATACATGCAGTCGTGTAAAAATATCTTGAGATCGTTTTTGTCACCCATAGAATCACTGTAATGTGATATCCTTCCCGAAGTCGTGAAAGAAAAGGTCAGAGTATTATTACGTGTGTACGTAACCTTCTCAGTGCAGGAGTGTTCTTCGGGAGGATGTTAAAGTCATGGATGGTGAATGGTGGTACTGTGGGCATGTGCCAAACTCAAGCGCTTTGACATGACAGCCGTGAAGCAATGAATGTGAAAAGTGTCAAAGTTGGTCATTCAAGCGAGGTCGGCGTTTCGGAGTAATCGCCTGAAAATGTACGCGGAGATAAGAGGTTCTGGCGCGTCAGAAATCATTCAGGGAAGAAAGAAAAAAAGAAGAGGGGACGGCAAGAAAAAGTGGAGCCGAAAAGAGGTGAGTGGTGTTGGGTGGGTTAGGGATTGTACCAGAATAAAACCTCAAAAATAGTCGAGGGGAAGTTTAGGGAGAGAAGGACATCGGGGAGAGTCTGAAGGTGGCCGGCGGATGACTAAAGTCGTCTAGTAAAAAACATCCCGAAATATGGAAATAAACCCTAACTTTAGTGATAAAGGCGAAGTCAGTGTTTTTAAATTGTCCCCATTAAATTCCTTAGCACTTAATTTCGTAATAGTGCTACGCTTAAGCACTGTAAAGCTGCATTTCAAACTATTCCCCGAGGAGCAATTCTCCTCTAAGCTCCACCGTGGACGAAAATACTTATGATACCAGCCGAATATCATTTTAATTTTGGGCTGAAGATGGAAGAGTGGAATAATATTGAATTTCTGTAATATAGTGATCTTTTTTCAATTAATTTATTATAAGAGCTTACATAAAGGAGAGTCTCGAATTTTAAAAATAAATTTCCTGCCGTTCTCAAATTTTACCTCTTTAAATGCGCGTCATCGTAGATTTTCGTGTACAGCAGTAATTATTTTGTGAGACCGAATAACTATGATTGCGCGAAACTTGCTGCGTTTCTGTACTCGAGGAGGCAGCAATGAGGGATATTTTGTTTATGGAGTATCGGAAGCTACTACCATGATCTTCATGTGTTATATTTTGACTGAAATGGTCATTTGTTTGAGACTGAAGAAGTAAGCTGTATAAATAATTGCTTCTTTTTAGTAAGGGAATGACGAAACATGAGAACGTGAATGCCTGTATTGGGACAGTGAATCAAGTCTCGGTTCAAACTTTTTCGTGATTTTTATCGGATTTGTAGTGATATGATTTTTTTCGAGTAGTCATCGTCTTTGTCAGTTCCTATACGCATTAAAATATATTTAAATTTCGTTGTTATATTATTTGAGTGACAGTTTTTATCTTATGGAAGTAGTTTTCTCGCAGAAATTCTCGTAAAAATAGTATTAGCGAAAGCGGATTCCATTGCCATGAGTTTTTGTGTAATTTCTAAAGAAAAGGGCATTGTAGTCGCTGAGTTGCTATTGGACTTTTTCCAGAGTAAAAAATAAATTTTGAAAGTTGTGAACTGGTGAAACGAGTGACACCGACGGTAACTACGTAGGTACATTTCGGAAGTATGTTGAGTCACAAAGATGTCAGAAGAAAAGAACAACACACGTTTTTAGAGCCGTGCAGCGCGTTTATCTGTAATTAGTTCTATTTTTAATGTACACCTTCGAACTTTTTCATCTCTTCTCTTCCTGCTCAGTGCTAAGTATTCGCAATTTGATTTTTACATGAAATTGAACATATGCGTTATTAGATTCAAGTTTTCATCAATATTTTATGTGGCATTCGTAACACTAAAATAAGATTTAAAGTTTCAGTTTAAATTTCCAGAATACAGCAGTCACCTTCAGAGTTGGTCCTTTCCTCTTAGCATTTATTACTTTATCGATTATGTTATTTTTATTTGATAATGGCTTTTAAGTAGATACCTGCGACTTAGAAATACTACGTCTACTTTATATCGCATCTCCTACGTGTGGCTTTATAAGATTACCTCCACGTCCGGCAGAATGTAGTGCGTTCCTTCAATCCGCGGCTCAGAGATAAATTTACAACTGTCTCTTTTCGGTCCATCAAAAGGAGTTTTCCTGCTCTGGATGGGTCCTAGGGTAAATCATGGCAGATTTTTTCTACTCAGCTGTGTACGCCTTTAATGGTATCACCGTCTTAAGTCACAGAGATAGTGGAGGGTAAGAATATTTAAAGGTAAGTCCGGGAAATTATTTCAATTCGTAATAGAGGTTGAGAGGGTTGCCCTCTCGTAAAAATTTGATCCCATCTTTTCAAACGTGACCCATTGCGACATTGTTTTCCAAATGTGATTTCATCTTCAATGTAGGTGCGGGAAGAAGACTTTAAACCTTCCAGCGAATCGGGTAAACATAGCTCACGCTTATTGTTCGTGGCACGTATTTTACGGACTGTTGTCTCTCCCACATTCCAGGGGATGTTGCCCGTATGAAACAACTGTTTACCTAGAAACGCAGATTAGCGCAACTTGAGTGCAAAATAAATGGAGCCTCGGGACCTGACAACCCGGAGGCATTTGCTCAAAGTAAGCGAGTGTAATGCTGAACGAAAGTAAGGGGATGGACTCTGAGTATAAGTGATGTTACCTTTGCTGAACGTTAGTGCGTGACAAGGCGGGACGATAAAACTTTCATCGTTAAGAGTTCAAGATATTGCTTATCAGTGACGTTGAGCATTCTCTTTTTGCTACTTTAAATAAAATTTACCGTGCAATACTAGACGATCGACATCTCAAATTGGCGGAAATCTCGTAAGATGAGAAAGGAACACACGAGGGAAGAGCTGAAAGTAAATTTAAGACGGAGGTGGCTCTACCTTCACCGCGTCTTTGTCAGGTGATGGGCCTTTGGAGGCATTGTGAGGACATCTTTTGCTTTTTCTTTCCTCTTCGTTTGCCCTCTGGAAAAATTTTTGAGTTTCTAGAAAGATTTGCCATAGACCTTATAATGGAGGGTGCCGAGTGGATGGAATCTGCATGAGATGCTGAAATGAGGGAGCTGTGTAATGGGACATACGGCGAAAGGGGATGGTGTAGCGGGTAGCTGGGTAGATGATGGAATTGCGTGGGGATATGGGAGGAAAGTGATTGAAATTTTGACGGTGCGATGATTAATAAAGTGACCCAGACTGAACGTGCAAACTTAACTCGAATTAAATGACATTATAATTTAAAACTGAGAAAATATAAAATACTTTATTATGTGATAAAAGGGGGGTAAACATAAAGTGTAAACCTCCATTTAATACCAGCGAAAATAAATGTGCGTTCCGGAGACTCGTTTGGGTGTTGTTGGTTGTTTTTTTTGAAGACCTCTATACCGACTTTCCAATTCTCATAACATGAGAAAAGATGCAACAGTGAGTTGTGACTTCACTGAGATTGAAATCATTTGCTAAGGATTTACTTTAAACTTCAAATAATATTACCTGATCTAAAATCCCATAGATATTAATAGTTACAGGAAGCAGTATGTGGACAAAGTGTGTAGTTAGCGGAATCACATGCAATTTTTAGGGAATAAAATATTTTTGCATCTCAGTGCGATGGAAAATGTTTTCAAAAGGTGTAACAATTTTGCCTGCTGATGTAATAGACTTGAGAAACCCTCCGCCGGTGATGGCCGATACATATCGGCTGTGTGCATTACCGTTTTGCGCGCGCTGTCATTGATTTTCTTCGTCGCTTCCACATCTGTGCTACCGATATCTTGCGGATGGATCTCTCGATTGCATTCGTGAAAGATGTTTTTTCTGTCACGCTGAACCCACAGTGGTTGTTTTTTGAAATTTTAGGTGGGAAGGATGATTGTCTGAGGTATGGGTCCGAGTAATTCTTCTCTGTTACTACTCTCTCGTTCCTGTCACTGGAGCCGATAGAGGAATTTCGCAGCATTCCTCTCCCGTCAATCTTGATATAGAGTTCCATCACCGAGCATTACCTCTCACCTTTATATGTAAGCAAAGTGAGATTTATCGGTACTGATAACAATGATACCTATATTCTCCTGGTTGTCATGAAAACATACATATCTCACCTGAAGCAGGAATGACTCAGGTGTTCAAATTGGAGATTTTATTCTTATCATGCCGTCGCAGAATGAAAACAAACGAAACCGGCAGTTTTTCTCTTCACTGGTCGTGCAGCCCACGTTCTGGGTCTGTAAGGATGGATCTCGCTTGACTTTCAAGTCATGTTGCATGTGGGGTGGTATGGCGGAAATTGATGATGGGTCTTATTTTTTCGATTAAGATAACTTGGATAACGTTCCCTATGCTAAGGAACCCAAGTTCTCATGGGAGATGGTCTCTACCAGAGTATGCCAATTGAAAGAACATTGGAAATTACATTATCGTTGGGGATATCTCTTCAATAGATAAGCATCTTACGTGTTGACTGCTGGAAGTCTGTGGCTCCCCTACGTCCTTGAGATGAACCTTGAATTTTGCGTAAAGCCAATTCTTCAACCCCTCTGGATTAAAACACTTTCGCGGTTAACTCCTGTTTAAGCTTACTCTTTGGCTCGGGTGGATGGATTAAAACTATTTAAAAATGATCAACTTCTTTTCGACTCGCCGACTGTATCAGGAGTTCACATATCGACGTTTCTAAGTCTGCAAGTTGCCGTGTTATATATTGTTGAAGTTATACCAAGGCGACACTGATATGCTATTGAAAGGAGAATAGTTTTTCCCTAAGCACAAAATATTCTCTTCCCAGAAGTCAGCGACGTCCTGACATAAATGCAACGTTTAATTCCAAAGTGTCTCAATAGCTGGTTCATTAATATGATTTATGGGAATATTTTCCGTTTATCATCCCTGGAAACGTTTTTCTGATTAATTCGTTTTGAAAACTTGTGATTTTTGTTACATTATTTCAATTTCCTCCGCGGATGTTTTCACATGTAAACATAATTTTATAATTCATTGCTTACCCGCGAATAGCGAGAAACAGTCGTCATTGTAACCAATGAGCCTTTCTGGGTCCCTGCTATTGACTTACAACGTTTCATCTGCATACTCGATGACAGCCTGAGATCAAAACTAATTACCTATATAATCCCGGAAGACGAACATTTTCTTTATGAAGTTTTGGCCGCGATTAATTTTATTTGAATAACTCACCAATTGCACCAACTATTTAGCTGTTATAATCTTTCACGAATTATATAAATTATCTTAGTTTTTCAATTTTTCAGAAAGTCAATCACCTATAATCAATATCAATTTCTTCACGCATAGATTTGGAAAGCTTTAAGTAGCCTCCAAGAACAGCTGTGTTGTGCCTACCTTCACAAAATGAGAGCGTTGCTGCATATTACTTAAAAGAAAAATAATAAAATTGACAAAACTTACACATTTGAGAAAAATATTAAGGAGTCATAATTTAAAAAATAACTGTGTTCGATAATATTAATTTAATTCCACATTCCACACGCTGAGTAAATAGCCATTTGGATGAATTCAATGCTTTTATCTTTTATATTAATCGGAAGTAAATTGTATACTGTAAGACCCGTATATAAAAACATCTTTCAAAGAAAGTGTAGTTTGGTTTTAATAATTGAACATAATATTTGTCCCGTTAATTATAAAGTATTCTTCGCGAATGCTGAAACTGTTCGTTTCCACGTATAACATAAAGAAGCGTAAGCACGTTATAAATGTAAAAATCGTAACAATTTTGATGAAACAAATAGTGGAAACGAGTCTCCACTCTCAACATTTTATACCGCCGTGATTACTCGAAATATATAGAGTATTGCTGTAACCGAGTCATGACTGTGGGCAATATTTGTGCGTGGGCCAGCTTGAAAGCCATTGGTTCAGCTTTCATGTGGCGGCGCGGTAGAAATCACCTGCTATGGCGAATTGCCTGCTGTGCCTCTCACTCAGCACACCTGTCGCGAAGGAATCGGACGAGTTCCGCCGGTCCGTAGAGGTCATTGTCACGGAATAGCAATTGATAAATGGCGGGAAGAATGGAGCGAAAAAAAGAAAATAGAGATACGACACAAAATTATATATCTAATAAACGAAGAAAGGATAAAAACAAACATATATAAACTGCATACATCTACGGGGCTCTGAATACTATGAAAGAGAAGCATTTGATAACTAAATATATTATATTTATATTATATATTTTTATTGCATATTATTTCACTGTCATTCAGTTCTGAGATATTTTTAAAAATTCCAGTCTCTAGTTCATTGGGAAGTTAGTTTAAAATCGATTGCAAAATTTGAACCGGACAGACAAAAAAGACAGACAGACAAGAATGCGAGGTAAATAAAAACGTGTTAATGAAATGGATCGACATCTTACTGAAAATTTAACAGGACACAGAGACTTTAGATTGGAACTGAAGAGAATATGCAAGGGTAAAGAATACGATTGTGTATGCGAGAAAAAAATACCGGTAAGCGTCGGATATTTGGCTGCCTAAACTACAATGAAGAAAAAAAAGTCGAGCCAAGAAGTCCAAAAAGAACCACTATCAATGGAACAAATTGGGAATCAACTTGGGAGAAAGTAAGCAGTGGCCGCCATAACTTGCTGAGCGAAACCACGACCGGAAAGAAAGGATCTAAGAGGAAAAGAAGAAAGGAGAAGAAGATGATAAAAGAAGAACGAAGTTGACCAAAATGTAAAGCAAGACAAAGAAGAATTATGTGCCTATGAAGCTAGAGAAGGAGCCTACCCGTTGGAGGAAAAGAATAGAAAATAATGAATAAATCTAACAAGAGGGAAATAGTTGCAGGGTTTACTCTGTGGAAGTTATTCATCATGGGTCAAATTAAATGACTTTGTTAACTTCACTTGGGGTTTATTAGCACGACCCGGGTTTCGACACTTCGTGTCATCTTCAGGTGCAATTACAAAATCAGTCACAGTATAAATACAAGTTCGTCAAAATACAAAATCAGTCGCGGCTTACATATTCCTTCCCCTCCCCTACCACAAATTTGTATATATACTGTGACTGATTTTGTACTTGCATTTGAAGATGACACTAAGTGCCGAGACCCGGGTCGTGCTGATAAACATCTTGATAAACCTGAGTGGAGTTAACAAAGTCAGTTATTTGGCCCATAAAATATAATAAAATTTAATTCTCTAAATGATAAATAATAATTATATACCTTTATTTGCTGATTGGGGGTCGTGCTGATAAACATCTTGATAAACCTGAGTGGAGTTAACAAAGTCAGTTTATTTGGCCCATAAAATCTAACAAAGTTTAATATTCTAAATGATAACTAATAATTATGTACCTTTATTTGCTGATTGGAGTTGAGCATTGTAGGAATTCCAACACTTATTTGCATGATTCATAATGCCTTGCTACAAAAGGTCCGGCGGGATCCGCTTCGAATCTTCCCTCCCAGCCCAACCACGATCACCCCAACCGCGCGCCCTCCTCCCCGGCAACAGCCGGACCCTTTCCTCGGTCGAAAAATGAAAAGCAGGTCCACCAGAATGGGGGGCGTGTCCCGTGAGGGAGCGTAATAATGGATGCGACGGCGGTTTTGAGGCCCAACAATGCCACCGGAAGTTAAGTGTTATTACTTTGGCGACGGGGAGAGAGATGGAGTTGCGGGATCCGGTGTGGGGAATGGAAGGTCTCGGGCGCTGTGTCGGTACATTCTTCTTTTTTTTATTTCAAAACTTTCTCATGCTCCTGCGGAAAGAGCATGCAGTCGGTATGCAGATTCGAGGTCGCGAATTTTTTTTAGGATGTGGGTGCGTCTCGTTCCCCAGAGAAGCAGTGCGATCGTGTGCAGAATTTGTACCTTCCGATTTGCATACCGCTCGCAAGTAGGTCGCGAGAATTTCCTCCCTAGCCTAACTTAAGTCGAGTCTAATCCTAACCAGACGCTGTTTAAAGAACTGATTACTTATTTTCATGTACCAAAGAATGAAATTGATCGCGTCAGGCTTCACTTCGTTGAAGTATTGGGCGTACGTATCCCTCGTGAAGTGAATACTTTTTACTTTTCTGCACATTTTTTTATTATACGAACCCTCACCCTCCCATATCTATGTTCCTCTGTCTTCCATCCCAAAGATGTACAACCTTTCCAAATTCATAAGTATTCAAGGACTCAAGGCTAGGGAACAAGGCCTATTTCATAATTTTTATTCCTAGTTTCGTTTTTGTTTACTCTTTTCAATGACTATCATGTCATCCTCCTCTGCCACACATTCTTACAGCGGCCTGCGTGGTTGTATGTGAACTCCCATACTCTGAAAGTAGAGAACCTCGTGTTTTGTTTATGGAAAATATTCTATGGGTAGCAATGTAGCGCTTATCGGCGTTAACTTTTAATATTTGTGTAAACAATGCTACGTATGACCACCTCTATGGGGTGGGAAACTAATACCTTCATGCTCCTACGAGATTTAATTCAATATACTCATAATGACGTTGGAAAACCATTCTGGGACTTCGTACTTGGAATTTTTTAAGTGCTTCTGTATCATGCAAATAGGCTGAATAAGCATTATTACTACCCTGCAAAATTGAACCGAGATCAACTTCATCAAATCACTGTGACTGTCACAAATGATTATTACAAAATCATCTGCTTGTATCACCATTTTTAAAAATTGTATACAATTTTTTGAGGGCATTGAAAGTGGAAGAACGTACGAAAAATCATTAGCCGGTTTTACCTATTGCTTCAGATGGTAATATTGAGGGTACATTGATGTAGTTGTATCTGTTAAATCTAGGCTTAAAATGTATTTGGAATCAGGGATAGAAGGATTAATTTTGTAATTCCACATTGTAAAATATTTATTTACGACCGGTTTCGCCGCAGTGCAAATTGCAAAGTTAATCCTTCTATCCCTGATATCAAGGAATTCCACCGAGTGAGGTCTGAATCCATCTTTTACGTATTTGGGACTTATTTACCTTCTGATGAGAGATAAGTACAGATCATGAACTTCCAATAACCTAGAGCGAGTGTACTTATGTGGTGTTTGTCGTGTCTCTCTGCAGTCACAAATGGACATGATATGCGTAATTTTCTCTAATAATAGCCATACTGTCTCTTGAGAATTCATACGGTGCTGCTCACTTGACAATGCAGGTTTTCTTTGTTTATCATATTGGCCTTTGAAAGTTTTGATTGTGCCTTGTACGCCATAATTAAGAATTGTATAACGGAACTGAAATTTATCTCGGAAAGTCTTGAGGGAAAATGTTGGAGCTTGAATATTAGCATCAGTAAACCGCCTCTTGCTTGGAAAAATGATTAGCTCTTTTTATAATAGAATGAATGCGTGCTCTTAAACTTGTATGTCTTGGAAAACCTCGTCCTTGCATGCCGTTTCACCTTCTGAGCTCTGAAAGGATTCACTTCCTGAACAAGAAAAAAAAATATGTAAACCCCTTACTTTATTAGCATGGAAGTCCCTCGCTCCTCTCCTTCTTTCTCATCCTGCACATGTGTCATGTATTCTACGTACTTACTACATTTATCCTTCTCAATTGTTTGAAAGAAAATCATATTATAAATACCGTTCTCTTGAGATATCGTGCACGGTCCTCCACAAAAGTGCTAAGGTGGTTGTGGTTCTTAATGCTTACAATTAGTGGTTCTTAGTGGTTCATAAATTGAGCATGTTATTATTTTTTAACGATTGTTAAATGTTTGAAACACAGGGCATTAGATTATATTTTCTATTACCTTTGAATTACCTTGGTAAAAATATACCTTTTTTGTCTGTTTTAAGAAAATGGTGAAATGGCTGTATTTTTTAGTCACGTCTATTGTAAAATATGCTCAGCCTTAAATGGGGTTAAATTTGAAATTTTTGGCTCTCATATTTAATGTTCTATCAGCGCTCGGTTCATATGTTTTTTCCATTTTTCTGATTCAGGATTTAGTACCTCAAATATTGATTACTTAGCTCAATAAGCCCTGACTTGCAGAAATAAGGTTCACCAAAACTCCTTGTAGAACGGATTCACAACTTTGGAAAAATCTTAGACAAAATCTTTCTTTTTTTATTCTTATCCTTCAAATCCGAGTTTGAGGTTTCCTCAGTACTTCAGAGGATTTTTAAGAGACTTTTTCTTGTACACCTAGAAAAAAAGCCGAGTTTATAACTGTATTTGTGAAAAGACCTTTTTATTTGCTTGCTTATCAAAGTAATTTAGATTAACTGCCGGAGGAAATCTTACCGGCTAAGGGTTGAAACTTTTAGTGACTTACGTTGAGGCATCAAAATCAAGATTGAATAATCTTACCTTGCAATCATTTCTTATGTTTATGGCGAGCACTTTTGATTAAAATTTTTATTACGGTTTAAGGTTGAGTAGTTGAGTTGACAGGAAAGCAGTTTATAAGCAGCTTTAGTAAATATATCGTGAGTAGTCTATGATATCCACGGTAAATTTTCTAAACTGTACTCATGTTATTCACTATTATGATGAGACAGCATCCGCTGATTCTGGTGGCAGAATTAAAAGAATTTATAAGTCCAGATCGATGGGGCACAATTTGGTGTTTTCCGATGTTATTTTTAAACCATAATTACGGTATCGGACGAAGGGCGCTCTAATGTTATCGGCGAAAATGCACGTATAAAAATTCACAATGTGCCGTAAAGTGAAGCCCTACAGTTATAATTATTCATATTCCCTCTAAGCCTCATCCCTGCCTCCTTTTCCGTGTGAGTGATCGCGGTTCCTTCTGGGCACACGGCTTATATATTTATCCCTTCCCCACGGCTCATTATCAATAGGGAAGCAGGTCACTTTGAGACCTGTTTTGCATACTACTACCCCCATTCTACTTTGCATACTCCCTTGAGTAATTCACCCTTCTCGAACCGTTAGTGGAAAATCTTTCGAGCATTGCACGCATATTTAATTTGTCGCGAATAATAAGAGGAAAAAAAATTGCGAGAATGCCTCACAGTAGGTCGTGCATGTGAGACAAAGGACTTATTAAATTCAAATGGGAAAAGACGGGGTCTGGGCACAATATTAAAATCCATTCTCTTACACGTTTTACTGCCCGCCTAAATACCGTCGTCTTGGTAACGGACTGTTTTTTTTCAAAGCTTCATTTTTGATCCGTTTCAATTAACGGTTAACGGCATGTCACTTCCGTTTCCTGTTGCATCGGTTTTACCTTTTTGATACGTATGTACTGGGATTTATATATGTATATATTTTTTCCTCTTTGCTGCCGTCTTCCACGCCTTGTAGCTGGGTTGTTGTGCGAAGTAATTGGTCGTAGCGGGAAGCTTGTATCGAATGACTTGCGATGTCGCTACAAGGCGCTCTCAGAACCTGGCCCTACCTCAGCGTTTCATTCTTATCCTCCTCCCCGCACTTAACCCACTCCTTCGTCTCCCGACGCCCTCTAATTGGCATCTTACATCAGTGCTGCGCCTTCGGAGCGACAGTTACCGGCGATATATGAAACTTTGGCTACTAATGGCCAGTTTCAGGAACGACTTATGTATTTTATAAAGTTATGGGACCCATAAGCCATGCAACCATTCAATGAGTGTTGCAGAAACATTCGATAAATTTTTTGGTTTCATAATTTATGGCTTGGAGTTATGAGTTGCATAAGTGGCCAAGATGGCGGCTGCGTAATGAGCCGCTAGGAGACGTTAATCCTTGATAAAATAGTTGTTTTGAAACAAATTACCAGTTTGATTGCTCTTACTGACGAATTATTATGTGCATTCGCAATTATTCATAGGCTAAGTTTATAACTTCATGGATCTCATAACTATTGATTCCATAACTAAATGTTTTTCAACCGGCCATAACTTGAGCAATAAAATAGTTAACCATAGGTGATACAAAATATTCTTTTTCTTAGTAGCTCTACAGCCCTATGCGGGCCTTGGCCTGCTGCACTAGTGCCCTCCAGTTATTCCGGTCGGAGGTTCTGTCTCGCCATCCACGAATTCCCATCTTATTAAGGTCGTACTGCACTTGATCCATCCATCTATTTTTAGGACGTCCCTGTCTTCTTCTTTTGTACAGCCTTCCTTGTAGCATGCGCTTTGGGATTTCCTCCCCGGACATTCTCTCTATGTGACCCAACCAGCGTATCCTCTGGGACTAAATGAATATTACTATATTTTTCCCTGCAATCAACTGATCTATTTCTTCATTATACCTTATCCTCCATTATCATTGGTTGCATACTGGCCCATGTATTCTACGGAGGAACTGTCTTTCAAAGATACTGAGTGTTCTCTCGTCAACCAGAGTCATTGTTCATATTTCTGATCCAGATTTCACCACTGGCCGCACTAGTGTCATGTAAAGTTTCATCTTCAGAGTTCTACTTATTAATCTATTCCTAAATAATTATATATTTGCAAAGTAGGCTCTGTTTCCGGCCTCAATTCGGTCCTGGATGCATCTTTTCAGGTTATTGTCTCTGGTTAGTAGCGTGCCTAGGTAATTAAAGTTACTTACACCCTGGAAGGTGTCTCCGTCAATTGTTAGGTCGTGTGGTTCTCTTCGGTGCTCCGTTGTAGACATTACCGTTTTGGTACTTGATACTTGGTTTTATTTACATTTATTTTGAGACCTATTTTGCCTGCTTCACTTTTCAGTATTACATAGATCTGCTCTAAGTCCACTAGTCTTATGGCTGCAATGGCAATATCATCGGCATATGCGCAGATCTGACTTGACTTCTCTAAGAGCGTTCCCTTCAGATCTATTTTTGTCACCATTTTGTGAAGAGCCAAGTTGAAGAGCACGGCCGACAGTCCATCCCCCTGCTTAACACCAGCATTGAATCTGAACTCCTTACTGAGTCTATGTTTTACCTTTACCTTTGCTCTCGTATCAGCTAATGTAATCCTCACCAACCTGATCAGTTTTGGAGGGATTTGGAGCTGACTCAGGGTTCTCATGAGCTCCCAGCGGTTTATACAATCAAATGCTTGCTGAAAGTCAATGAATAAAAAGTGAATGTCAATGTCATGTTCATATAACTTTTCTATCATTTGTCTTACATTAAAGATGTGGTCAGTTGTGCTCTTATTGGGACGAAACCCACATTGGTATCCCCCGAGTATGCCTTCCTCAAGTACTGTCAGCCTCTTATTCATAACTCCGGAGAAAATATTGTAGGCTACATTCAGCAGCGTGATACCTCTGTAGTTTCCAAAAAGGAACTTGTTACCTTTTTTTATAAATGGGACATATAATACCCGTCTTCCATTTCTTCGGCCTAGCCTCATTCCGCCATATACTACAAATTAGCTCATGGATTTTGGTTAAAAGTTCTTGGCCTCCATGTTTCAGAAGTTCCACTACTATGCTGTCTTCTCCTGGTGAACGGTTATTCGTAATTTTCCTGAAATATTTAGAGACCCAAATACTACAACATCTTTAATGAGGCATAAATAGACTGGTGATAGGGAAATGAGACAATCAAAACGGGAAAACCCAAACTCAGTCCCTTACGCCGGCACCCGAATCATTAAAACGTTAGAATAGAAAAATTTACTTAACTAAACAGAATTGAATAAGTGAAACATAAATATTATTGACTTAGACTTTTCTCTTGAACATTTGCCAACGAAAACAGGTAAAAAAACAGCGAAAGATACCTGCGAAATCTAATGTTTCTCTCTCCATCTGTTCTTGTCTGGGTGATGTTTCCGAAACCGGCCGCTGGATGACGTCTCGCTTGTCAGAATTTTCGAATAGGAGATGATGCGCGCTTTCAATTATGTGGATATTTTTCGGTAATAGAAGTACCTTGAGCTCTTGGAGTGGTGATCTTTGCTTAGAATCGTGTATCCAGCAGTGTACCGTAGATAATACGGGTATTCTTCACTCTAAGCCAGCGGAGACGTTAAGGTGCTGGGCTGCGACAGTCTATTCGATTTCAGGTTTGTGTGTGTGAATGGAAATTTTTAACAAAAATCCTCGCTGTTAGATTTTTGCAATTTTTTCTGGCGTTGTTGGCATCTACGTGGTCATCCAACAAGTCCCATCATTTAGAGAAATATAGTTAATATACTTTCTCAGTTCAATTAAAAATGAATCATCATGGAAAAATAAATATTCACGAAGAGGTTGGCGGCTCTGGACAATAATTCAGAGAGAGGGATCACCCATATTGGAATATTGTTAGATAAATAATATTTTTCAGTAACTTAATCCAACTTGATGGTAACCTCATGGTAATTTGATGGATTTGACTTTGATGATATGGAGTTTGATATGGAGCGTAGCGTTGTATGGGGCAGAAACGTGGACCCTGAGAAAGGAGGACGAGAATAGGCTGCAGGCATTTGAGATGTGGGTGTGGAGAAGAATGGAGAAGGTTAGATGGACGGAAAGGATGACTAACGAGGAAGTGCTGGAGATGGTGGGCGAAAAGGAATCTTTTGAATGAAATCCGGGAAAGGCAGGGTAGATGGCTGAAGGATGTAATAAAGGGTGATGGGTTGCTGAAGAGTGTGATAGAGGGAAGGATGTTGGACAAGCTGGGAAGGGGAAGAAAGAGAATAGGTTTCATGGACGGGATGAAGAAGGGTAGATCTTATGCAGAGGCAAAAAAGGATATATTAGAGGGAGATAGGCCCCGGAATGTGTAAAAGGCCGGGAGCGGATTCTCCGACATTCAGCAAAACCTACCTTTACCGGTAGAATACATAATAATAATAATAATAAGGGTCAAGACTAGCCTCATGGAATAAATCTAAATCTATTATTATGGCAATTTAACAATTGATTTCAGTTATGATGGTATAATTTTAAGTTATAATAAAATTGTGGCTAAAATAGTGAGGAATTACAGTTTTGATATATTTAATTTTTGTCAATTTTTAGTTTTACTGTTAAAGGAAACGTTAAAACCAAAAAAAATTTGTGGAAAACTATTGCATAAATATGGATCAGCACGCAGATCTTCATGAAAACAAATTGCATAGGTCATAGAAAATTATTTTCCAATAATTAATTTTAAAATTACTTGTATCTGTTTGAAATATTCAATGAGAAAAATTGTTACAGATCATAATGGAGAAAGTATTCCACAAAGTTAGTTAAGTTAGATGTTCAGGTTTCATTGTGACAGTGTAGATCAAAACGAATGCTAAATTACACATTTTAATTTCCTTTCTTTTAAAAGTTCTGCTTTCACTGATAACCTTTTTTTGCCATTGAAAAGCATAATTAAGGCGTAAAACATACGTATATTTTAAAGGAGCCCTAGGAGCCAAATTTAGTGCCATTTCATCTGGATTGCCTACCGTGTTCTGGCTACAATTGTTGCAGTGGTCGCCTGATAACTGTATAAATAAGATGATAAGGTGCTGAAATATATTTTTCCTACACTACCTCGAACCGGTTGATAAATGCGATGAATGAACAACCTTTTACCATAACGTGAATAACCAGTCAGTTTTCGCGTCTTGTAAATATTTTTAGCGAAACTTGCGCTCATATAAACATATGGAATACTTCCCTCCCTATCTTTTTGCAATTCTCACATTTAATATCATGAGATCGTAAGTTTAACTCTTTGTGTAGTGATTTTTTTCGCTTTCCCTGACCCCAGTAGTGAGTATTTTTGGAAAAGAATTAAATTACTTCCGATTACAAATTTATTACCTTGAACTCAAGTTTGCTTGATAAACAATCAATGAAAACAAGAAGATCATACATTACTCTAGCAAAGCAAAACATTCAACAATTTTACTGTGTAAGATCCTAAATATTGTGGTATAAAAACAAACATATTGACTTAAAACAGGGCTAAAACTAGTTTTGAATGCAATAACTACCATCGACGGAACCAACTTCATGTGATATGCACGTCCTCAAGGCTGAACGTAGTTAGTAGAATAATAGAATAGGTGGCAGGACTCTTCAGAGACACTTTATAGTGATAATTAGGCTCACCAGCCAGCAGGGTATATGGAACAATATGTTACAATGCATCTGAATGGTAGGCGTGAACGTGTACGCCTTTACTGCTCCAGCTAAAATTTGAATGACGTGCGATATACGATCATACTATGGATGGCCAGGAGGCACGAGGACGTAAATGAACGTTCGTAATGCTCAAAAGGTTAATTTTAGAATAAAATAACGTCAAATTATGTGATTTGGATGTTATTTTTGAGAATGGGATAACTTTTTCTTCGAGAAACCAGAATATGAGTTCTTTGACATTGTAGTAATTTTACGCTCGAACCATCGCCTAAAAGAGGATATCATGCTACTGTATTCGACTGATGTCGTCTGTATATTTCGTCATGATATCGTTTCTTTTCGTGCTGTTTGGAACTCATCGCTACTCTCTCGAATGCCCTCCCTCCCACTCTATGCTCCCCCGCAGTTCCCCACAGTTCCCCACAGTTCCCCACTCTCCCCTTGGCCATCCAAACCAGTCTCCCTTACCCTCCTGCCTCGCGTGGGAATCTTCTCTTCCTCTTTGGCGCCCATGATGCTCCAGTCTTTTGTTTGCTGCTGCGGTTTTTTGCGCGAGGACGATAGATAGGGTGGAGATAGAGCCCATTGCACTCGACCCGCCATTCTCTTCTTCTTTTTCGCACCGAGGCCTGAGCACTTGGGGAGGGGTGAGTCTTATATGTACAGAGGTGTGCGTAATGACACGGCTGACTGATCTCAGAACTCTCATTCTCCCTCTCGCTGGGGCAGATGCTCTGCCAAAGTAGGTGTAGGTTCTGTTTTAACGGCGCCTTCCGGGACATCCTGACTGGAAGCAGTAGATTCGAGCACCGTATGGATGACAGCCCTCTGCATTCCTTAGAGGTTCCTGTTTTGATTAGCCTATGCTTATTTTGTTGGGAAATACTGCTCTTAAAGACGAATCTTTCGTATTATGTGACATTCTATTGGTAGTCAAATTGTATGCTGAACGCTAGATATTAGTTGAATTTTACGTGGGCTTCGTCAAATTTTAGGGAAAGATGTAAAAAGTCGCCTCCTGCCGAGCTAATATATTGTGTTCGACGGCCGACATGAGAGCTAACAGGATAGTAAAGCTATATTCTCATCGATTGAAAACGAAGCGGAAAAGTGGGCGATGGAAAAGCGGAAAGCTAATGAAAACCGGAGGAAAACTATGGGGCGGAGCTTCGGTCGGTGGAACGGTCATGTGATTGGCTTTCCGCTATTCCGTCGTCCGGTTTTCCGTTTCGTTTTCCGCCCCTGTGAATCCAGCTTACGGGAACTTGCTTGGATTCGATGACGCCCTGTGCTGATTCGAGACAATTTTAAGACGATTGAAGTTAGAGAATGAGATTAGTGCATTAAATCCACCCCCTGTTATCGTGGGTTTGGATTTCCACAAGGTTTTTTTCTTTCAATGCGTCTTCTTGCTCAGGCGCTGCTGGGGTGGTGAAGTAGGCCAGATCCCAAGGGCACACGGGATTAGAATTAGAAATTAGAACGCGAGGTTCGTTGAACTTGGAATGCGATCGGTTCAATTAGACATTGGGCAAGCGATGAGCGTTTCATTTAGGGCGCTGAGGTATGAAGCGGAGGGAAGAGAAGGTTTGCGGTCAAACAAAGAGACTTAAAATTTTATGTGGTTTTGAGCTTTAGGATGGATTTATTTCGCTGAAGCAGGGATTCAGACGGTCAAATAATGTGTTGTGTCTACGCCACAGCATGTTTGACTGACTTGAGCTTAAGCTTACTTAAGCGTTGACTTAGGTAAGAAAAGACTGCTATTGGATTTTGAATTTTAAATGTATCCACGTAGATTGAAATTCACCATGAAAAATAATCATCTTACTTGATCTGGAGTTTTCAAGTTGGAAATTCTATTTAATTTTGAACTCTGTCAAGTTAGTCGTTATGGAACGACAAATTTGAGTTTATACACCGCGACAGTGGCTTAGTAAGCACGGGCGCCTCTCTTGTGCCAAAATGTGGACTTGAGATGAGAACATCAAGTCCTCTTAAGCCGCCGTCGTAATTCGCCGTGAAGAAAAATGGCTTGGTGGTGTAACTGGCTAACAAACACTGGATGGGTTCGTATCCCGGTCAAGGGAAATGATTTTGATTTATTAAATATTAAAAATGTAATTTCTTGGTGTATACCTCGCACACTTGTGCGTGACTTCGTGCAGTATCATTTTTGTATGTAATGATTGGATTTTTTTTCAATTTATCCTTGGTCTACGTCAATATTCGTGAAGGGAACTATACCAGTATTTAGTAGATCTCACCATGGATGGATTTAACAATTAAAGGAGTCATTCTCTTTAAGTTCTCATATGTGTATGAGTTGCAACGTGATGGCGGGGTAGATATTTCCCCTTTGACAGCATGGTAGATGTGACATTATAGAAGATAATTACAAAAACCTGGCGGAGAAGACCAATCATATCAATAATAGCTATGTATTTCCTACGCTAATTAATATTTTAAAATTTTTGTACTCTCTTGCTTCCCGAAGCATAGCTCACGTAAAGCTTTAGCTATAGATATGTAAATCTAGCCAGAGATATTTAAATTAATATGCACCCATGTATTATCTATGGGGTGTCTTCCACGACTCAGTACAAAACCACAACAAGGTCTTAGACATTATGTTTCACAAATGATCAGCAGTATAGCATTGCCAATTAAAAAATGCCGTCCGAATCCTAAGAAATGTTACCACTTCAATAATACGTATTGACATTTTTCATAATGCTATACGGCTTTGCAGTGACTAACCGAGAAGAAAAAGTTCCGCCACATTCCGACGTACAGAATCACAGAAATCTTATCACTAACTCATTCTCTTTTGTCTAATTAAAATCCTCATTAAGAACAAGAGTGTATCATATCGCGGCGTTGGGATTAAGAACAAATAATTCGCTCGTTCAGTTAGATGTTCGACAGTCCAGATGCAACTCTGTAACTTACATCTGCCTGACTTGAGAAAATCACTTCCACCATCACCTTCGGCGTTATAATAAAAAATCATCCTTAAAATTATCATCGGAGGTCGATCGCCCGCGAGAGACCGTCATATTTAGTATCGCCTATTAACAAGGCAAGAGTGTGTTTTAGAACCAGCTGATATAATTGTAAGACACTCGGAGCTGCTAAGCTTAGTAGCGCTCAGCAGTTGCCATTATCGATGGTTTTCTGATAGTTGGTTCGTTACTATGTTGATAGTAGCTTGCCAAATCTGGCCTACAGAAGGATTGAACGTCGCTGATAGGTAAGTGGCGAGGTGCAAATGACGTTCGTCGCCGAAGCACCCAATTCAATCCATCCTAATCTTATCGAGTTATTTTTCCATACCGGAGGAGTGAGTAGCTTCGCTGAGCTACAAATATCTTGTGCGTCCAGAGTTTTATTCATCGTGATCACTATCAGGTGATACTTTATTTTCCTGCGTGGAAACGGTCATTCTCTCGCGTAAACAGCTATGTGTCATTCTTTTGTTTGTGAGAGAAGATGGTCGAAACCTTATGGTTAAACTGCCTTATTGTAAATTACGAAATACGAATCCACTCGCCTAATTGCAATGAGCTCCATCACGACGCACAGTGGGCTGAAATAAAAAAAAAGCTGGCCAAAAATCATATCTTCCATAGTTTTTAATTTTATATGACGGAATCTTCTTAGAGAATTATGTGTAGGCTACCAAGCTTATTTTTAGTGATATTTTACCAAAATTTTGACCCTAGATGTTAATTAAACAAAATGACGGAAATGGTAAAAAACCAAAAATCGATTCCGTGCATCCTATCAGTACCAAAAACTAAGATTACTGTGAGATAAGTAGTTTAATTGTAAGCGTAGTTGTTTCAAATTACTTTTCAATGATGAATAGATAGTACATAAAATAATAGAAATTATATAACCAATCATCATTAATACGAATGTACTGCACAATTGAAAGTATTCATCAAATCGCTTCTATCACTATCATCATCTGAGGAGAACTTGAGTTTCGTATGATACGTGCATTGTAATAACTTTTAGAATGTCATTTTATGATGTGATAAGAAAATAGTGGTAATGGTAAAAAGCCAATAATTAATTCCCTGCACCCTGTCATCAAAAAGAGCTAATCTCACTTTAAGAATTATAGCTGTAAGGCGCAAGGAAAAATAGCACCAGTTATGTAATGAAAAAGAAAGCATGATTTCCGCGCAAAAGAACGTTCAGAAGATCCCAAAATGGCACGCAGATATCCACTCATGGAAAGACGTGTGGATAAAAATCTCGTGTGAAACCAACTTGAGGAATCTATACACCAGGCCGATTGTTTTTTTCAAAGCAGAAAATTCCCATTTGGAAAATTCCCCCGAAACCCTCGGCTTTACAGTTCCCCTGAAGATAACGGATTCTCCATATAACATCTCCGGGAATTCTGCTTAAGCAATGTTTAATTTATGGCGTCGAAAAGATATCCCCGCAGGTCGATTACTATTCATTAAAATCGCGCATGCCTCCCACGTCTGCAACATCTCGTGCATTTCCGATTCCGAGCGCAGCTAGCACCATCTCACGCGCACAGGGGGAGTCAACAATCGCGAAGGTGGACTCTCCCATCCCTTGTTTACCTCCTCTCGTGGCTGCAAAATGAGAGAGAGAGGTGAAGGAAGCTTTCATTTAACATTCCGGAGCGGTCGGAATAAATGAACGCAGGAACACGGTGCATCCGATTGCCATCCTCTCTCTCTCACCCGGACTATCGCTCGTGGAAAAAAACAACTCAATCTCCATTCATGGGGTGATTACGAGTCTCCGATCACGACCCCAGCCGCGCGTATTCGATAACGCCGTTTTCTTTCCACTCGATTCTCCATCACCTCCACCGTTCCCGACGCCGAATGCGACTCTCCTAGTGTCTTACAACAAGTCGTGAGAGGAAGGAAAGCATTTTTAAACGCCAATTTTTGCGTTTCATCAATCTTTTTTCCTTTGAAATGCATACCATTGCTTAATGGAGTGCGTATACTTTCCGGATGAATGCAACATTTTACTCTTTTATTTATCGTTCATGTCGAATAACAGCAAATAAGGCCAATTTCATTGCAAAAATAATGATACAAAGCGGTCGACGTAGGATTTGGTGCTTTCCCGGCGCATGAGCTTCTCAAAGTGGTCATTAAGCATATGATGATGATGCAAAGGCATTGAAATCAATATTTTACTCTTACTTCTTGTCCACTGTGGATTTTAAAAGTCCATGTTTTTGCAATAAATAATGGGAATCCGTTACGTATTTCGATTGTATTTCAATTAAAAGTAGTGACTCTAAAAGTCAACCGTCTATCCATATAGCCAATGAAAAACGAGGAATCAAGAGTAAAAATAGCATTTAATAGTTGCTTGATCCTTGAACACCATTGAAAGATTGAAAAGATCCTTATATAGGAAGGAAATTCACAAGAAATTTTCTTGGCCCCCATCAAAATTCTAATAACAACTGAGACCATATATCGATCGCTTCACAAAATTTGAAAAATGTCACTATCAAGGAGGATTCATCAAAGGATCAAAAATCCCTCTGACAAGAGGTTGCGGGCCCATTCCAAAAATGAAATATATCAGGGTAGATACCTGGTCAACAGTCTTTTAACCCGATATCCGGTAAAAATTAGCTGATAATGACGCATTGGTTATTGATAATCAATTAGATCATGTGTTGAAGAACAGTAGATATAATAATAAAGATAATGGGAGAATCTCGTTAGCCGAGGAATCGTTTACAACTCGGAAAGAACTGACCATGGGAACTTTGAGTACAGTGGTAGAAGAGTACAGAGTACAGTATGCGGAGTGTATTGCTCTAAGGCGCAAAAACTTGGAGAGCAAAAAGAGGCAGCTACTGGGGTTGATTAGGACGGGATGGAGTCGGTGACTGGACTGGGTAGTGAGGGGCAAAGGGTAGTGAAGGCCGTGACAGAGGGAAGGATATGTAAGTGGGAGTCGAAAAAAAACAGAATGGACTTAATGGATGGGAGGAATAGAGGCAGGTTGGTATGCTGAGATAAAAAATTGAATTGTAGTAGCAGACCTGAGGCTGAATAAGAGTAATATAGATATTTATATTATCAATTACACCTACATTAACCATGAGGTCGTATTTAATAAGGGACTTAATGCTCGGATTCGTAAACTGGGACTTTAATTCAAGCATCAAAGCTTGTCATCTACATACTACCCTGCGAGCCGCCGCCGCATGGGTGTGTGACAGGGGGTGTTAGGTCACCAAGGTGTTAGGGTGTTAGGAAAATATGTAAGGTTTTGGAAGGTGAAATGGCGACGTGTATTATGGTAGTGTATTTAGTGGAGCTCAGTTTCTGTGGTGGTCGCTTATTCCGCGCGGAAAGAACGAGTTTTTACACCTATCTGCTCGACAATATATCTCTTATTTTATCGCTTATTTCAGACCTAGAGATGTAGTGAACCGTCATAATAATATTCTCTGTGTCGCTCTGAAACACACCAGTTCTGAATTTCTCAAGCAAGCTATGCCTAGCATGCAGCCTAAATTTCCAGGGGCTCCCAACTTAATCCCTGTAAAAGTTGTGAAAAATGTTCGCTCGTAGCAGATTTTAACAAAGCGTGCAGTATTTCTTTGCATTTTATTAATTTTTTTGGTTAAATCTTTATGACCAGGGTCCTAGATGCTCGCGGCGAATTCGAGATGTGGCCTAACCAGAGCGAATTAGTATCTCTCTTTGACTTTTTCATCCGAGGACTTTCAAATTATACGCTTAATAAAGCCTATCATCTTGAATGCTGTGCCACGTATGTCATAAAGCCTTCGACTCTTAAACGAGCGTTACTTATATGTTAGTAAACTTCATTTCGGGAAAAACTCCAACAGCTTTGATGGGATGCCACATCTTGAGGGTATGCGGTGCAAGAAATTTATTGGGCTTAGTCTTACCTTCCGGAAAATTTGTGTGAAGACCTACTTTTAGCCAAGAAAACATTTCCTGACTACATTATGATTTATTGTTTTTCGAATTAAAAAATGATGGAATTTCCTGAAGACTAAGATGCGTAGAGTAAATATATATTATTATAACCATTTGAAAATTATATTAATATTAATTAAATGAAAGATTTATAAAATATTAAATATAGCCATAGGAGAAAAAGATTGGTATACTTGCAACAATGTTATTTTCAGCAACACACTTAACAGAAAACTGAATTGCACTGCATGTACTATTTCCTCATTTGTGTAAATTTCTCGGGCTCGCCACCGGGTAAGATGTTCATAGGCAGCCGACGTTTCGGGTTCCGACTCGTTACCCATTCTCACTCAGTAGCCTTGAGAATGAGTAACGAGTCAGAACCCGAAACGTCGGCTGCCAATGAATATCTTACCCGGTGGCGATCCCGAGAAATTTACACAAATGTTATTCGCCGGGAAAGTGTTAAATCATACTATTTCCTCATATTTGCTTGAAGAAAAGTTATATGCCCATAAGTGATGTGTCTCCAGATGTTTAACTTTTAGTAAATGGGAAACTTCTAACTATTCTCATTTAATTAGAGTTCAGAGTTTTTTATTTCAAGAAGAGGCGATGGTAGGATTGGTTTTCTATATGCAAGAGGCCTGGCAAAACGAGCAATCGGTTGTCAGAAAGGAGTGAGATCGAGTCTGGAGGGTTGTCGGGTGTGGAAGTGGACACAGAGCACAAGGCCTGAATGATTCATTTTGGAGGGAAGTGATGCTGGCGGAGGAGCGGATGGACTGAGAAGGGGAAGCGGAGGATAAAGACGGTGTGGAGGGGTTCAAATTGGTGGAGGATAGGGGAGAGAGGAGGCGAGGGAAGGAATGGGGAGGGGGCGGCGACTCCCCGGAGGAGGCTCCCACAGAATCTTGGAAATGGTCCAGGGACCTTGGTCGTCTGTCTTTCCTCGCCTTCCGGGCAGATAACCGCGACCACCGACGGCAGAGGAAATTCTCACCCCCCCCCCACCCTCCCTGGGCACCGCCACTTCCCTCAATTTAACTCCCCCGCCACTCCTATCTCTCAATGCTGTGTCCCTTCCTTCCGTGTGACCGGACTCTCACTTACTACTTGCCTACCGATCGGTTTTCACCTCTTCTCCATGTTTCCCCATCAGTTCTCCCATCGTGTAGTCTCCCAACATTTTCGAAGCGAAAATCAAGAGTTATAGGTAGATCATGGAGTTCACCTGTTCGTGTGTCTCTTAGTTCGCCTCTTGCACATAATCGTATTTTTATTTTAGTGCAGCAACAGAGAATATTATGATGACGCCTCACTACATCTCTTGGTCTGATAGAAGCGATAAAATAAGAGAGAAGCATTGCCGAACAGATAGGTACAAAAACTCGTTCTTTCCGCGCACTATAAGCGACCAAAAAAATCTGAGCTCCACTAAATACAATCCCATAATATACGTCACAATTTCACCTCCTAAAACCTTATCCCTTACATCTTTACGCGGCTGGTGTCCTAAAACCTCCTGCCACACGCCCATGCAGCGGCTCGCAGGGTAGTACGTATGTAGATATATTGAATCACGGTTACTTGTTAATACTGTTTGGGCTTTCTACCTCGCTCTCTTTTTGAGATGGGCTTATTTATTTGTGAAGCCGTTAGATAGTGCTCAATAGCGGTCTAGTTCTATTATAGGGGCCACTGCCCTTTAAATTTATCATTTATTTGCTTGAGAATGACATGTTATATTTTCATTTTAGTGCAAATGCTAAGAAGTTGTGGATGTAAAATTCTGTCTTTCTGCCCTCTTTTACATGATCGTGGTTTCTTCGATCCCAGCGAGGAAATACCACCGCCTTCATATTAAATAGCCATTTTAATTCTACTCCGGAAATTAGTAAATTCTGTTCGCGTTTAAAGTAAGGGATTGCTTGGAACTTCATATTTTCCTGTACCTTTAATAATTACCTATGCAGTGTCAATATCCACATCATTTATTTTCTGTCACATGCCCTTTTATTTCTATTTCCAACATTTTCCATATAAGTATTTCAGTCTATAGCCTCCTTTGGAATTAATGTATCTGACAATGCTCATAATATTAAATATTGCAGTTCGTGAAGAAATTGCCATGAGAAAAAATCGGCCTGGACCGGGAATCGAACCACGGACCTTTGGTTTGCCGGACCAATGCCCGGTCCAGGCCGATTTTTTCTCATGGCAATTTCTTCAGAAAAATTCACCCGCCATGTTTGAATTTCAATTGCAGTTCGTGTTCAACATTTTGATGGCGCAAAAATAAGGAAGCGTTTTTTTTCTGCCAGATTTTTTAGATATTCTCGAAAAAAGTTTCGTGTAAATATGCGAGTCGTTGCCTCGTGCCATTTACAGAGCTCTACTGCTCTTTACGAAGGCAAGGAGCGACCTGATTATTTATGATTTCCGTAAAAATGAAAAGGCTTCCTTCTCAGCAGGGTATCAATCTTTATATCTTTGATCTTGTTTCCTCTTGAATCAATTGAATCTCTTTTAATCATCATTTTAAATGGAATGGCTTGCACAGCTACAATTTTTATAGTGAAGACTAATCATAAATTACCAATGATTATTTTCAAAGTGGTTAATCTCATTCGTTTTAAAAATTGTTAGGATTAGCTCAGATCACTTTTCAAATGTGATTTAGTTATCAGCATGATTTCCGTAACCACACAAAAAAGATAAGTAAGACCATACAACCTGAATATAAGGAGGACGAAGACTAAAATCATAGAGTGGGGATGAGAGAAGCTGAATGTAGAAGTCACCCTGAGAGGAGAGAAATTAGAGCAAGTGGATTACTTCTTCTATCTCGGAAGCACCATCTCGTGAAACGGAAGAAGTACAACGGACATCAAGCGGAGAATAGCCGAAGATAAGAAGGCGTTCATGGGAAAAAGGCTACTGTGCTCAAAAAAGATAGGACTACAAACCAGGAAACAGTATGTGTGGAGCATAGCACTCTATGGATCGGAAGAATGAACCATTGGAACAGCTGACCAGAAAAGACCAGAAGCCTTCGAAATCTGGTGCTGGAGGAGAATGCTGAAGATAAAATTGACAGACAAAATAAGAAATGATGAAGTGTACAGAAGAGTAGAAGCGGAGAGGACCATATGGAACATCATAGAAAAAGTACAATAAGATGGATTGGACACACCTTGAGGCACAGTGGGTTTGTGAAGTACATACTTGAAAGTAAAATAGAGTTCAAAGTCCCCAGAGAAAGACCTAGGAATAAGTTCATGGACCAAATCAAGAGGAAAGTACATGGGAAGAAATGCAAGGGGGTAAGGGAACTAGCGTTAGATAGGGAAGGGTGGAGGGCTGCAGTCAACCAGTCTTAGGATTAAACGACCAATGATGACTAACAAAAAAAGACATTTTGCTGCTTTGAAGTGATGACCTTTTATTATTAGCTCGTACCAATTGTGTAATTGATCTACCCGTTATCTCACTCCTGAATTGCGTGTTATATCGCCGTGTTTGGTTCCAAAGCTTGCGGCTCTATCTTATTGCGAGATGTACTGTAGAAAATCAATTTTTTCTTCTACTCTGAATTGCAGCACGTTCTTGAAACTGGCCGGAGTTGAAACATATGTTATATGTCACTGCAGTGAGCCATATTCTGTGGACTCAGAGAGAAAATGTGAATTTTATATTTGATTAATTTCTGTATAATCAACATTTCTTCTAGTGCATGCTTCAGTTATAACAACATTTCTTCTAGTGCATGCTTAAGTTTTACAACCTGAATGTTTGATAGTTTTTTTCTGCAGCAAAGTTTACTATTCCAGCTAAAACTATTGCTATCCTTCGCGGCGCAGCATTTAAAAGTTAAAACAGGAATTTGTCGCACTTCTTTCTGTGGGTCCATGGAAATAATGCGTTGCGTTTAGATTTTCCTCTTTGATGGCTCTCTTTTGTAACAGTGTTTCTTCTGATGCATGCGCCTCGTATATGGAACTGAGTTTTACGACCCGCGTGGATGCATGTTTGTTTCCCCGGTGAGAGGATAGTGCTGTTGGCGCCTTCTCTCACGCTTCCTCCCCTCATCCTCTCACATTCCTCCTCTCTCCCTCTCTTTCAACGCGGAGGACACCCGAGAAAAAAATAGAAACAAATCTGTCTTCCGAGTGGAATCTGTATTGGAAGTTGTTTCTATTTCTGGTTTCCTTTTGCTTTAAATTTATGAATGAAATGTTTACCATCCCAAATTCCAATAGCTTTTAGATGCTTCTCTCGAAGTGGGCGATACATTTATTTACTAGTAAGAGTCTGAGTTCCTCGAATTTGCATCCAGTTTCTGTATGTTTATGGGGATAAGTAAACACTCAAAGATTCTGTGAGGAGTCTTAATCACAACTTCGTGAGCGGAAACTGGAATCGGGAATACTCACAATTTCGTCAGGGTGTAAGGAGTTGAACTTGCAGCTGAGGAATATTCTAGTGACCGTTAAAATCGTGTCATGTTTTGCTAATCGTCGAAGAAATCATTTCTTTAATGTGTAAGAACAACAAATTATCTGGTTGTATTTTTGGTTTAGATAGAATATTTAATTGCACACATTTTCATTATTTTTACGTAACCTAGCGGCGTAGTAAATTCGTACTCCTCACCCTCAGCATTCTGGAATGGTATGAATGAATGGATGGTACGAATAGCCTATCCTTATCTTCATCTTTATGATTTAGATTACATAATGCCCAAACCAAGAATAACTTTATACAAAAAATCGTTTCTGTACATGGGACCTAAAATATTCAATTCATTGCTAGAAACAATAAAATGATGCAGATATGGTGAAACATTTTTGAAAATGGTCTAAGAATGGCTACTGTCTTATAGAAACATTGAATCTTTTTTTCTGGTTCGTTTCAGTTTAAGAGTGTGTTTTTTATCACTACAAACCAAATGCAAATAAAAATTTTGTAAAATGATCAAAGAAAGTTTCTGTCAAATGAAAATGTTCTATGTTTTTCAAATGTTTTCTTGCTTTCATACTATTATGGAGGGAACATGGTAAAAATTGATGGTGGCTTAATTCAGGTCTTGTCCTTGGAGCCCACATAAAGCTTTTATTGATATGGTTAATTATTTTTAAATATAATGTTCTTCATATGGACGTAAATAAAATTCTATCCTAAAAAATTCGAATGAAAGTAGGAAATTTGTTATTATTAGGTTTGGCTACCATTCCTTCTACAACTCAGAGAGTAGGTTTTGCAGTTACGGAAAAATACGAAAAGCACTGTCGGCAACCGGGGACTCAGATTATTTTCGTGATATAGCAGCAGTAAGACCCTTTCTTCTGAACTCTAAAAAAGATTTGAATTCGTTCGTCATGTAAAGCATTTTGATTCCGAGTGTTTTTGACGGAACTTTTAAATGCTGCGCCGCGAAGGATAGCAATAGTTTTAGCTGGAATAGCAAACTTTGCTGCAGAAACAAATATACGGAATATACACCACCTTTGTGAATTTTATGCGATGAAAAAAATCAAGGTTTCCCTGAATTAGGATGTGAAACAGCTAGTGTTTGACATTATAGTTGACCTAGACTATTTGAAAATATTTCATTAGTGACTCAGCGTAGAACTTTCTTCATAGAACTCTTTAATTCGTTAAATTGCATCATCTCTAAAATTTCGAATTCAAAATTTCATGCTACGAAAAAAATGGACTTGGAATAATATTATAGAGATTGGAAGAGTTGGAGGTGTGATGTCATAGAAGGATGATGAACATTAGATAAATGGAGAGAATCAATAATGAAGAAGTCCTACGAAGTGTTGGAGAGAAAATATGTTTTAAAAGAAACTAAGGAAGACAAACACCTGGGACTCATTTTGTGAAAAAATAGCTAAGAGATAACAGAATGAGAAGGATAAACGAATGGAAATCTTTCAGCGGAACACCAAAATTTGAATTCATCAGGAATATTATGAAGTTTGTCAAAGTGGAGTATTATGTAGGAGTGGAGAGGATTGTGGAAAGAAGAGAAGAGAGCAGACCAATCTTCGGTTTGATTACTAAGGATGATCATGTATATAATAACGTCAAATCAAAGCGAAACTGTCCCACGAATAGGTTAGTGCCAAGACTCTATGCTCAACATGAAGTTCGGTTCGATGTTCTCCCTATAAATTTAACCCACCAAACCCTTTCGCGCAATTAATTTCATAAAACTCTTTCTTCCGTTATAACTTGTCACCGAACCTTGTGTAATTTTTGTCCCTTCGAATTTCAGGATTGTTTAATTCAATCATTCGACTAAAGATGCGGTAAAGTAAAGACGAGAGGTAGTGGAAGTATTTTGGTTGAGAGGATGTTTTGGACAGATAAATATCTAAGTTGTATTGCATATTGTGTTAATCAGCCGCATGATTTGTGAGAATTACATTTCAATATAATTGGTAGAAAACAGGCCAGATGTAATTGAAGGCTTCCGTGTTATAAAAATGTAATCGCATGTTTCCACAAAAGAACTTAATTTTCTCAACACGATTCGTTTTACTTTGTCATTTTGTTCTCCTGAAAATGCTTTGCCAGTAGCGAGCATCGGCCACTTTTCTTGCAGTATTTTTCCATGTTCCCTCGATCGGAACTTGAAATTTTTACCTGCCTATCCAGTGTTATACCTACCTTTCACAGCCTTCACATTTACCCTGCTCACTCCTGATAAACACGAGATTTAATTTTGTCCTTATTTTGGCTGGAATTACTGTAAAGCGCAGAGAGATACTGAAGGATATTCTCAGCTGCAATCGAGGAAATATTCTCGTAAGTTAATAAAAGGTTTGTAGAGCAAATGGTAGCTTGCTCCTCAGCCGTTTGTCCGTTTCAGCCTATGAGATCGTCGAAATACGAAAAAGTGACATATCAGTCTTGTACCAATTACATAACTACTGATTTCAATAAGGACTTTGCTATTTTCCGGTGAAAGGTAATGTCTGAAGGTGACACCTTAATGGCTAACCCAGCGGAAGTTGCACCACTGTTTCTTTTCTAGAGCATTAATCTCTCTCGCCGTCTCTCTCGAAACTTGGACAAGAGTAGTTCCAACTCCTTTGCTCCCTAATGTTCCAAATCTGACGCTCGCCCAGTATCATCTACATCTTTCCTCTTCTCTTTTTTTGCTTTCTCCAAATTCGTCTCCCGGAACATCTTCCCCGTCGTTACGTGCCCTATTTAGAATGACACGTCTGTCCTCCGCCTGTGAAGAGACTAGGTTTCCGTTGGTATGCATCGGAGTTAGTCACCGCCGAATTCTCACTCACGAGTGTTTTCGATGTGGTACGTCTAAACAGCAATTTTCTGTTCTATTTGTTTTCAAACTAGTATTTTCGGAACTCGCTGGCTTGTTTTTTTAGATCCCGATTCGTCAGTTCTCTGGTTGTTTGAAGCGGATAACAACAACTGAATTAACAATAAGTGATCAGAAGTGGGGGCCATGGTTCCATCTGACATTGTCCTTATCGTAATCTGAAACGCTAACTGCTCATGAAAGGTATTGTTCATAGTTACTGGGAATACACACCATCAATTGACACCAGTGATTTGATGCACATGACAAAGTTTGAAGAACAATTTTGCTCTCATGAGCGCAATGGAAGAATAACGATAACGCGTGCGCACACATTATGGATAGTCATAATTGGGCTCCAGGTGGATATGACATGGATTAATTGCTAAAAAGAGGGTGGGTGGAGAGTACCCAGGCGTCGGCATTAGCCTAATATAAGTGCCAAGCGGTCAAAAGTTTTACGTTCCATACGAAGGACCGAGTACAACCCTTGAAGGGCTTTTCACAAAGTGCCCTAATGGAGATAATTGAAAAACGTCTGACTCTGCTTGGATTTGAACCCGGGATCTTCGGAATAGAAAGTTAATTATATAGTAAGCGCACGGACTCGATTCCTATTCTCATATACCCAGTATGCGTGCATTTCTATTTTAGCTGCATTTTATTGACAGAAGCACCGTTTGTACTTGCTTATATAAGAATAATAAACTCCTAAGAGGCGCATGCTTTAATTGGCTCAGCCGTTCGAACGCCCAGGGATAGTTTTCATGCATTTGAAGCCACTGAACTCAGCCACAGGTCGTCCCTGTGATGACCTTCACCGGTCACACTCGCTTGTCATTCCCCAAAGACCACTCTTTCAAGGGCGCTAATCTGTATAGACGTTCCAATCGCTAAAAAACGTTTTTTTTTAGAGGAAGAAATAATTAAAAAGGGTGCCAAGCCCTATAGATGGTAGTGACAGTCGGTAATACTCACAAATGACTACCGCAAAAAGTACTTCTCGATATGAATTCCACGATATCCAATGCGACATTTGCACCAAAATTTAACTGGCTTTGTAACCGCTACAGTTTCTACAGATATAATTTTTGAACTAATGAAACACTACAGCTCTATTCATTATATGAAGATATATGAGACCCGTTATCCTAACCATTCACGAGCAATACGATCTCATATACGTAAACTGCTGTGGTCCTCTTGCTCTTGACAAACTTGACTACTATGTCGCAAAGGGTTTGCTTAATTTCATTAAAAATTTGCCTATAACTCATGTTGTATCAATTCAGTCGTTTGATCGTAATTTCGATTACAAATATGATCTTTTGATATCTAGGACCGATCTAGGCTCTAGTTTTAACTTGTTGAATATAGTAATTAAATGTGAATACCTTTTGCATTTTTTGTCACTGAAGATTAGCAATAGACACTAGCATTAACTGCGTTTGAACTGCTCTTTAATCCCAAATTTGGAGTAAATATTCGTTCTATGAATGAATCATTCGGATTATTTTTTCTTGAATAACGATTTAAAACAAGGTATTTTCCTCGAATTAAGAAATAAATGATAAAGTACTTTGAGACTTCATTTGGTGAGACTTCTTAATGAAGAATCAATGCAAGGATTAAATTAGCTAGTTTCACAATAATTGTTATTAATCTAGCTCAAATTAATAAAAGTATCATCTTCTGGCTATATTTCAGGCCTCAAACAATAAATATAGCTGTGAAACTAGAAAAAATTATCCTCACTTACATCCATTGCGGTAAATAATGAAAATTTCTTCCTAGAATGCCTCATATTTGAATGGGAAAAAAGGTTTTTAAAAAATGTTATGTTTAAGTAGAAACATTGGCCGAGGAGAATAGCCTTACGAATTAAAACTGTTCGTAAAGGTTAATTTAAGATGTGAAGAAGGCCGTATCAACTATATAGGAGTCTACTCTTCTGCAAACAATTACGAGAGATTAGGTTCGTTCGCATCATTTATTTGAAGGAAGATTACATATCATATCTCATGGAAAATTTGCCATTCTCAGGTGGCCTTGTCTGACTCAGAGAATGTACTGAAATGGCATTACCTGAGAGACATTGTAATGTCTCCTTTCTCCATTTCCATGCTAATTTAAGTATGTGTTTTACTGTCGTTTGAAGCACGTGTGAAGCAGCCAGAGCGATGGAATTTTAATGCTATTGCGTGGTGAGGAGCCAAGTGCAGGTAAAGTCAAAGGTCATTGAAACGGCTTTAGATACTTTATTCTGGAATGGTACGGTGTACGACGCTGTTCCGGAAGCGTTGGTGAGTTGGTGGGATAGCGCTCGAACTTGGCTCCGTTAAGGAAATGGCTAGCAATTAAAAATGTTTATCTTGCTTCCATTGCCAGTGTTAACTGTATTTCCCGTCATCATTCGGATGATGATTCCCAAGGAGAGTGGGAAGTGGTGTTCATTTACTCGTACAATCTCACGCGACTTTATAGTTAATAGATTTTATTTTATCTTTAGGTATTAAAAGCTTAGGCTTCGCGTGTTCTTCCATTGATTCTTTCTTGTATTTGTTATCTACTTTTGTCCGTCTAGGTATCCGCCGGAAGCTTTCATTCACGATGCATCAATTATTTT
Organism: Ceriagrion tenellum; assembly: GCA_963169105.1. Taxonomy (NCBI): domain Eukaryota; kingdom Metazoa; phylum Arthropoda; class Insecta; order Odonata; family Coenagrionidae; genus Ceriagrion; species Ceriagrion tenellum. The sequence continues at coordinate 54,460,760 of OY720636.1, read as the reverse complement.
TCTAGCTAGCTGTGGGATTTCCCGGGAGAAAAAACACGTATAGTATGGCAGACAAGTTTCAAAGATAAATATTATATCTGTTACCATTGTATATGGAGTGCGCATGACTTTCACCGGCTCACCGCGCCACCCTGTGTTTTGGACTTGATATTGCTCAGCGAATTCAAAAAAAATATTTTCGATTACTCTTAGTTTTGAAGTGTTGGTGCTAATCCAGGAGAAACCTTCACATTTTATCGTAAAATTTCATTTTGTATGTTTATATAAATTAATAGACCACAGATAACATCAGATATTTCCTTTTTTCATTCGTTTGTTTCAAACATATCCAAAAACTCATCCGAAATCATTGATTTAATCAAATTTTGGAAGGCTTTAATACGAGCACTCTTCGGTATATGCCAGTTGCACCGAGGCGTTCTCTTCCTCTGTGGATGTTTGTGCACTTGACAGGACAAGATGGAACGTAACTGGCTAGGTCACTCGAGTGGAAATCGAGGGATCAGGGTTCGAATCCCGGTTAAGGCGGATGATTTTTCCTCTGTAGAATTATGCACGTTTGTGCATTGCGGGTGACCCCCTAAAGTTATCCGTCCCGGTGTACTCAAAATCGGCCAGTTGCACTTTGTGACCCTGTATGCTGAACTTCACTCATTTTTCTAAGGTTATAGGCACCTCTATTTTATTATGTTTGTACGTCTATATCATTTCACTGTAGAGTTTTTTGTTTAAATGGTTGAAGGGATACTAAAGGTCGTAATGGGGGGGTAGGATGTTGGATTAGCGGAGAAAGGGAAGGAAAATAATTATCTTTATGGATGAGATTAAGAGAGGTCGCATGTATGCTGGGATGAGGAATGACATTGAGTGAGAAATCAGGGGACTGCGTCTGTAAAATCGAGGTTTTTACCGCCTTCCATTGAACTAACTTTTAACGGCAGAATATAATAATAAAATAAGGGAATCTAAGCATTTCTTAATTGTATATACTATATTCTAATAGCAAATATACGTAACTAAATGCTTTAAAAATAATATAATTCTTATTCCTCATTTGAATGTCTTAAAATATGTCAAAAATCTTATTGCGCCTGAATCTTTGCAATGGAGGCTGGATTTAATTAATATTCCTAATTTTGGAAATTATAACTGATTTTGGAACGAAAAGGTTATATTTACAAAATTATTGTTAATACTACTTCTATTGTTAATACTAATATAATCGCTAAAAATGTTTGGATTCATATCTTATACATTCTTATACATCATATTCTTTGGTTACATAATTTACATAAGACTGAATATTAAATTACAATGGGAAAAATTAAACTACTTAATATAGTTTAGAGTTGTAGCTTGTCAGCTCTCTAGACTTACGAAAGGGGTGACTAAGTTAACCTCAGTAAGGTTTGATAATGTGTTTATTTTACTATGTAGTGTATGTGCTTGTGTAAACTACTGGTGACACATAAGTAAGTTGATATTTTGGGATGTATCTGAAGTAAAAATCGGTAAAAAATGAAGAAAGGATGTTGATAATTAAAATGAAGGTCGGAAAAGAAATTTGGTGTTTCAGTGACTTAAACAATTTTGCATCGATAGGTCACGTGAAGCCCACCGATGCTGCAGTTTAATAATAGAAGTATTCTTTACAGAACCAGCGAGCGATTGGTGTTAGATCGACGTAAATTGGTTTAGGCTGAGTATATTGCCAATTTCTGGGATGTTAAATTTCATAGAATTGCACGAAAATTCTGTTCATATTTGCAACCCGAAATAATCTATAGCTTTGGAAAATTTCCGTTGGCTTTATGAATCTACCATATTTATATCCTAATTAAGAAGGACGAGCTAACGCCTCACGGACTGAAAGACTGGCGTTGACGTGTCTCCGTCGGTTTAATGTTTGACCTTCGAGTGAAAGGGTACATTGCTGGAGCGTTGGTCGCCATGGCTCTTCAGCCGAGCTCCCATATGAGCGCCACAAAATGCATGGTTTCGATGACTTTTCGTATTTGTATGTCTGATCATGTTCTCCTTTTCCTTTATTGTATGTTTTCGAAGCATTTTATTGTGTGTACTACAGAATAACCCTCAGAAAAGAGATCAATCTAGAATATCTGGGTAGACTGGTGCAAGTACGACCTTGACGCCACCCATCAACTGGCAAAACGTTGCAAAGAAGGGATCATGGATTGCGTTAGATGAAACGGTATATTTTCATCGCCAGAGCGCTGCTCATTGTCAATCAGTAGGATTAATGCAGTTGTGAACTGTATACACTATAGAAAACTATTATGTCACGTTGTGAAGGTTTTGATTCTTATGCTCGTCATCAGATCACGGCAAAAAAATAAATCTCGTAAGTACTTATAGAGCGCCCTGTCCCCATTCCTAAGTATCTACTATGTGCCCCCATATCTAAGTATCACCATATCTAATTATCTAGTAATGGCGAACTTGCTCCAAAAGTGGGACACCATCTAGACGAATTTGTTTAAGTGTTGTTTTTTTCTCTTAATTTAAAAATTATAAATGAACTTATTGAAATATAAAGTACAGTCTAATTATCATTGTGCCAAAGCTTTAATTTCGCATAAACAATGCTAAAACTTTGCAGGAGGAAAGTAAACAAAAACTGACGTAACTTTGGATTTGGGGAGTGCACTTGACCTAGCTCACCTGATATCACTCGCGGTATGAAACTCCTTACCGAAGAAATAGTTCCTCATTTCTTTCCTTGAGTTTATGGTTAAGGAAACGGAGCCCGAGTCGGAGACAGAAAAGAAAATCATGCCGGCAAAAGTAGGTATATATATCTCTCACCGTTAATCAGTGAAAAGTAGATCGAACGGTTCGTTATAAACCGTTCGCGTGCTTTTGAGGCATCAATGGAAGCGCATCGCGAAAACTGTTCTCTCATGATGTACGGCCATTAGCGCGACTCTTCTGACGTTCTCCTCGAGATGGGAAGAGGCTTTTATTTTTTAAAAATATCTTTGGTCGAACGTTGGGCGCCATAGAGAAGTGAAAACATTTCGATGCTTATTTTTTGATATTCTGCTCCTGCACGTGCCAAGTCCTTCTATCAACAGTCAGTGACCCAAGAGGCGCATCTTTTGAGTGTGCGCTCGAAGTCAAAGCTTATCGGAATAATTGCTTGCCGGGACGTTCATCCGGGCAAATTAAAAAGAGGTGGGTGCATATAGTCCTGGGTGAGTAATTCAGGGAAAGGTATTTGTCGCTTCGGGTCAGGTGTGAGATTTTTGTGAGGAGGGGACGGGAACATGTTTAATAATAAACGCAATCATAGATTCATTGGTCATAATTTAGTTCAAGTTGTCCACATGGCTTAGATCTAAGCTTTGTTTTCTCAGCACCGTCTTTTCTCAGGTTTTTAATAGGAGATTAAATGGACGTTTCAAAGCATTGAAAAACTACCGGATATCCCCTATTTCCAGGTAATTGTCAGAAATAAATAAGATTGATCCAAGGCGATAAGTACGATTTCACAGTGCTACTGTTAAACTGTCTACGAGATACATAGAGTAGTCTGACAAAGTTTGCTAGGAATGAAGATTGCGCTGTTGCTCAAAGTGGTCATTTCAAGCTTTTCTCTATGGCCTAATGACGGCTTTCTTTCTGAAATTTAGAAAGCAGTTGTGAGGATTCGGTTAAGCTCGCTCATTGTCAGTATTCTCACTGGAGAACTCACGCATTTGCGGTACACCCTTCATGAAGCCATACTGTTTTCCGTACGGGAATAGTTGTTGAAATACCTTGAAATAATTGTTGTCAATCGTTACAATTTGGTGTGGCTTTGTGTTTAAAGTATTTTATTTTTTACCTTTGTGTGTCGGACGGTAAAAACTTATCAGTATGTGTTTCGTTGAGTTGGCCGTTTTTATTTTCTGAACGAAATTCAATCACGAACACAGTGTTTTTCTATCATGCTGTGGATAAATGTGCCTTATAAAATGAGGAGTAAGTTATCTCTATTTTTAAACATTTGTGTCTCAGGTTATTTCAGTTTGATTTTAATTCCTTATAACCCTTTTCAAATTTGTGATAACATTCCTTGTAAGAGTGTGTTTTGTCTCTACTTTCATTTCTGCATTTCTGCGTACTCCTTTGACTTCAATGTAACGCTTTGGTGAGCAAAATATCTCATAGCTATAACTTTAATCCCTAACTTTCACACTTTTGTGGGGAGTAAAATGTGGTTATGTGTATTATTGAATTGTGTAAATGAGGATTAAATAATTTCCCGAAGTACTCCATTATCCAGCCCCTCCTTGATAAACCTGCGATTCTCTTAGTAGCACTTCATCGTTCGCTTGTTATTATGAAGGAACAGAGCGATGGATACATGGAGTTGTGAGGTTTCTTCCGCGGTCTCAGCCCGGGACGGAACACGAGGGTTCCTTCGAGCGGAGGATCGTTGGGCGCCTGGTTGTCGTTATAAATGGATATCCGAAAGCTATCTTTCGCTCCTTACCCTCTTAGCGCCAGTGTTTTCTTTCAAACATTCCGTTTTTCCCTCCCTCTCTCATCCCTCTACCCTTTTCCCCCTCTTTAGAACCTCAGTTCCATTCTGACTTCACTGTGCTCCCCCACTTCCTCGGCCGCTTTTGGAATTTCGGAGTCTACACGCTCCTGCTGCATCGTTTCCTTTGTCAACCCGTTAAATGGTGGCTTGCGCGTGAGGCAGACATTCTCCTTGCCCCCGGAAATACCAAGACCACCAAGAGATCATTTCTTAAGAATGGAGAAGTTCGTGAGGACAGTGTAGAAGACTGTCGATGGAAAAAATCGAACTAGTGTTAGTCTGCATTAATGATTGAAATAATCCATATAATTTATAATACATGGCAGGTTTAGCTCAGATATGAGGTTGAAATAAATTCTAAAAATCATATCTCTGTATAGTTTGGAGTAATATTTAGATAACCCGGTACGAGTAGCCGAGTGTCACGTACTGCAAAATATTTTTATTCTACTGAACGTGTTGTCATTATATTAAAGGAATGACTTAGCACTCTCTATTCTGAAGTACTTTATAAAGTCCGATTTACTCGGAGCACGAACTTGCTCAATTTTAAACTGCATATTGTCTTCAATCCAGTGTGTAATAAAAATTGAAGATAGAGCTGGGGTTATTTTGCCATCTCGCGTTCATGCACTCGCGCATATGCATTTATGCAATTCACCGCATTACCCGATGTAATCTGGAATGCACGTCCGAACGTACATCATCTCTTGCATGCGCGTGCCCCATGTAAAACGGGCTTAAAAGAAACGATGAAAATTTCAATTTGTATCTGCCATTTTCACGCTCCTTTCAACATCTTGGTTTATTTATTCTGATTCATTTCCTACTAATGAAGCCTTTGTCATTGAAATATAATTTAATTTAAATACCTAAAATTTATTTCATTTGCTGATTTTAACTACTTAGACACTTGAGCAGCAGTTGCCAAAGTTGTCAGTATGTGGGGCTCATGTATTTCATCAATTGTTTTAAAGTTTAAAATTTGATACGTCGGTACCATCCTTTTTACTCTAACTTTCTAAGTTTAGCAGTTATTTTTTGTATCTGTGTTCTTTGGTTACATTTTTAAAAAGATTCCTCAATTTTAAATAATAATATGAAAACAAAATCATATTGTCTCTTACTGCTAGTATTTACAAGATGCTTCTCGCCAAATGTTTTTTTGTCTCTCTCTATATTATTAATTTGTAAACTGATTTCACGTGTAATTTTACCAGGTAACAGGAGAGAGCGCCTACGAAGAGAATATAATTAATTTTGCTCTTTAATTTTTACCTTCGTGATTTTTCAGCATCTCGCCCTCGTTTTGTGGGAGAAGGTTTATGGTGTTTCAAAAATTCGGAGAAGCAATATTTACGTTGATCCAGCGTTTTAACTTTAATATTGTATCATAATTGCTCTCGATAAACTTGTAGAACCATAGTGATAGCCTGCATTTTATGTAGATTTGAATATCATCACACTTCTCTTGGTTGCAAATATTTCTTATGAATCGAGGTCATTTATATTTCCTCCATTAAACTTGAATCTATAGAAAATGGTATATATAAAAAGGTTTTCTGACGGAATAAACCCATTCAACCAATGGAATATCAGCCCATTTGCATAATGCTGGAAGATGTTCCATGTGAGATATGAGTACTTAATACGATTCGTTCTCATTTGAGCAAGTGAGGGAAGAGAGGTGTACAGTAATATATGAATTCAGTAGAATACCATAATCATGTTGAATCATTCAGTATTTTTAGTTCGTCCCCATCGACTGGCTTATCATTTTATTTCGTAGTCTGAACAGACACTTTATCTTTTAAATTGTATTAATACAAGGATTGGATACATTAAGAAGGTTTCAGCGCATCTGCGCGCGTCAAAACAATACCGTATTCCACCTTTTTCTTGTGTATTGCTTCAAAAGGTCTCTATTCAATGATAATAAGCCTTACATGTGTGAAAATTACATGTGAAAATTACACGCGAATATTACATGAATGTAAAGTCACCCTGAGAGGAGAGAAATTAGAACAAGTGGATACCTTTACCTATTTTGGAAGTTCCATCACGTGGGACGGAAGAAGTACAACGGACATCCAGCGGAGAATAGCCCAAGTTAAGAAGGCGTTCATGGAAAAAAGACAACTGCTGTGCTCATAGAAGATTGGAATACAAACCTGGAAACAGTATGTGAAAACATTCGTGTGGAGCGTGGCACTTTGTGGATCGAAAGCATGAACCATTGGAAAAGCTGAACAGAACAGACTAAAAGCCTTAGAAACTTGGTGCTGGAGGGGGATGCTGAAGATAAAATGGACGGACAATATGAGAAATGATGAAGTGAAGACTAGCAGGGGAAAGGACCATATGGAGCACCATACAGAAGAGATGAACCAGATGGATTGGACACACCCTGAGACACAATGAGTTTCTGAGGAACATAATCGAAGGCAAAATAGAGGGTTAAGTCACTAGAGGAAGACCCAGGAATAAATTCATGGACCAAATAAAGAGAAAAGTACGTAGGAAGAGATACCAGGAGGTAAGGGAACTAGCATTATAAATGGAAGGATGGAAGACTGGCAAGTGTGGGGACCCAGGAATATATTCATGGACGAAATAAAGAGGAAAGTACATAGAAAGAGATACCAGGAGGTAAAGGAACTAACTACTAGTAGCATTCGATAGGGAAGGGTGGGGGGGCTGCAGTCAACCAATCTTAAGATTGAACAACCAATGGTGATGACAATTAAACCATTTCACGGTAGATCCGTCTAAAAGTCTCTAGTAAATATTAATGTGCGTCTTGAGTCACCATGGAGACGCCCCATTGTTTCCTAACTCCCTCGAAAACATCAATCTCTTCCTTCGTCTTCCTTTTCCTTTCCAACCCCTCTTCCGTCTCATTCCCTCCCTTCTTCACCCCCGCGCGAAAACTCTTTGGCGGATTCATTGACCCCGCGGCTCACTCTCGCTTTCTCCAGATTCAAGTGCGTCACATACGGGGAGAGCCGAGGCCAGTCCTCTTCCTTCCTCCTCCTTCCACCCTCCTAGTCTTTATAAAGACATCACCCTCCCCCTCCTCAACCCCATCTGCTGCTGTTGGTCTCCTTATCTCTTCCCCCTTTCACTTTCTCCCTCGCTCCCTGACATCATCTGCCCTGGTTCTACTTCGCCCGTCGTCCGCCATCCCGTCCTTAACCCTTCTCACAAACCGCGTCATTAATCGCCGTCGTTTTGGGCGCCGAGGGGCTATTCGTACTCCTTGAGCGCTCCACCCCTTCTCTGATATTTCTATTTTATCCTCACTTTGCATCTTGGGAACTTCCCGTATTCCGTTGGATTATATAGTTGACTGGTTCACATCTTGTGAGCACGTTGGGAAGTTCAAAGGACTCATTTCATTAGCTTTTCGTGGATGTAATGGAAGTTTTTCACCAATATAGGTATACATATTTTTTCATCTCTTGCCCGGTAAAGTATTGGACGTGAAGGCGATAATCACCGTTATAAATTAGGTAAGTGGACGATTATCATCGGCCATGGAATGTTTGAGTTGAGCTACTTGAGGTGTCATTTGGTAGCTATGGTTATTAATGCTTAATTTTTATTGACGTTCAAGTCCGTAAGCTTTCTGTAAGAACGAACTGATCACTGTATGCCAACGTCGTAACTCAGGTCAGGCAATTGTCCACCGATGTAGTTATGTTGTTTTTTCAAAATTTCGCCACTAAGCGGGTGGATGATTCACAATTTTAGATGTTTAAAGTAAGTTGTTGAATAAAAACTTTTAGGGGAGATTTACCTGGCGTATGAAAGTTATTGGTAGAGAATATTTTAGTAAAATCTGGATATATTGAAAGCAAAACGAGCTTGATCCAGACGATTCTTCATATTAGATGTGGAGATTAAAGGTTTTTAAAGTTAAAACGAGACGGAGAAGAAAACTGAAGAAGCGTTGGAAGTGATGGATGTGTAACGAGGAAGATATTGGTAAAATTGGAATATGAATGGAAAAGTGAGCGACAAGAACATTAAGTTGGTGTAAAAAGATTCTTCCGGGGTTGTTCGGTTTGAAGAACTTTACATAGTGGCTGGTTAGCGAGAGGGTTGGAATTCCAAGAGATGTCAATGGCGATCAAATTGCGGAGGTGTTATTATGTCAGGGCCGAGGAAGGCGAAAGAAACAACAATGGCTGTTTCTACTCATGACAAGACTCTCGAACGTGAGGTGGCAAGCAGTTTAGTGCCTGCTGAGTGCAATTTTTCGAAAGAGTTTCTCAAATGCACTCTATTTCCTTGGTCTTAAAAATTGATAATATGTATTTCCTCATATATTTTAATGGAAACCTGTGCTTTCTTCTTACCGACCCATCTTCGTAGTTAGTAACATTTTAAATTTGTGGTATGTGTCTTTTTGGCAGTTTACAGCACTAAATGCGTATTATTATACCAGTACGTTGCTCAAGTAGGCTATGTTATTAGTATCATTGAAATAATTTTGTTAGAAACATTGCACTTCATCTCAAGAAGCTGCTAAGGGGCAAGTTTCTTTCATGCAATTCAAAGAGAGTAATATAGAACTAAATTAGCCAACAAAAAACCCAAGTGGATATCGGGATGCCACTGAAAAATCTCCACCAATATGGTACTTTTCAACACTGGTACATGTCGTTGAAGTACTCCTACGGTATCAGTAAGTTAGTCCTCAACCTTCACAATAACCATCGCAAACTCGTTGCAACAGTTTCATTTTTCCAAGTGCAAATGGATGTACAAAGTTGGATCAATAAGTAACACACCGTGATTTATGTAGCAGAAAGTAGGATAGGCAAGAAATCCCACAAATGAAAAAACGACTTCGTTTTCTTCCACTGATTTAGTCCACTGATTTAGAGAAAACGAAGTCGTTTTTTCATTTGTGAATATCAACTTCCACATAGTTGAGCCTGATACCATTGAACGTATAGGCAAGAAATTTTTACCACCTACGAAGTAAAGACCATTACTGAATATAGCCACCAAAAATATCAATACATTTCTCCGTAAGGTTGAAATTACCCTCTGCAGAGCAGTCCATTTTTTAGTGAGAAGAGCCAATTGCACAACTGATGTGACTGTGGCATCGGAAGTGGATGGCATCGGCATGCCGGCCAAGAATTTTTCCGTGGGCCAAAAATATGTCAACCGGGCAGTTCCAGGTCCCACGGAACGGCGAATCACCTGTGTCGATACCTTGCAGTAAATATTGTCCATCTGTAGCGTACCGTGTCTGATGGACCCGAAATTCTGTTTGCTTGGCGCTGTCGTTGGAATGGAGTAATTTTTTTTATCTCAAGGGATTGTACGTGAAATGGTGTTCGAGCTCTAATAATTTCCACTAGTCACATTTAAAGGTATCAGAAGGGATGATAAATCATAGCATCGTAATGTCGCCCCTAATATTCAACCGGCCTCGCGTCGAAACGTCCTTGCGCTGAAACGGCGGCGCCCAAACGTCCTCGTGCCCAAACGTCCTCGTGCCCAAAGGTCTTCGCACCGAAACGGCTCGCGCCCTAACGGCTGCGCCCAAATGCCCCAGAGTCACACGGCCCTATACATAGAATATGTACCACCTGCCGATGTTGCTGCAATCCAAACTATCTACCACATATTCGCACATCATCTTCTTTTGAATTTCTCTCAGGATTCGACCTTAAGCCCATCAGAAAACAAACTACTCCTCTCTATTATCCATACTCAATTGACTGTAACACATACGATATCTTCGCTCAGTTGTTCACTCTTCTGCCACTATAGGTACTCCTAAAACAGAAAAGCCAACGACAGGACGATCCTCAAAGTAGATTCTGTGAAAGTAACACGTCCCTGAGCACAACTTTAACGCGGGAAAAACTGCTGTGTGTTATTCATTGATCCACCAGTATAGAATTTAAACGTAGTCTGCCGTAAGTGGCCTTGAGGAAGAGGCGAGGGAGCACGTGAACGTATTACGAGTACATTGAGGTGGGAGGGCGTGGGAGGGAAGAGGCGTGGCAATTTAAGGTCTTTCACTCTGGGAGTTTCATAACACTCCTGAGCGATGATAATTTAAAGCAACGACGACGTATCCCCGGTGCGCCGGTGACGTCACTCTAATTCCGCGTGGGTGCGCTCGGCAAAGCGGTCCGGATGCGGAGGCTGGATGCTCCGGGACCGGAGCCAAAATATTCGTGCCCGAGCCATTCACGGGAGGAATTTTAATGTGACGGGGGATGCGCACTTGTGCCACGTTGGCGACCTCGCGAAAAATCTCCCACCGCGTTGTGCGTGCCTTGCCTTTTTTCCGTTCCAGCTTGAATTTTGATGAATGCAAAATTTTAATACCTCTTAAATGTAATCCATTAATAATTTCAATTCTATGGGCGTATTATCTAAACAAGATTGAAGTCTAAGAAATTTTTATTACTGATGATTTTCAATAGAAGGAGAAATTTCTACAGCCTCAATTCTACCTAAGAGTTTAATTACTGGAGCGTGAACGGGAGTGAGAAAGATTTTGTCGCTGAAAATTCCCATCTAGAGACAAACTATCTCCTAATTTCGGGTGTGAAAATGAAGCTTTCGGCAACAAAACAAGTATTTTGATTGAGCAATGAATGAAACAAATATATTTCTGCAGTTAACCTAATTACAAACCAAGTATTCAAGGGTCAGTCTACCTATTTTCTGTCTCGAAAACAATCACATTTTAAAAGTGCCAAATGCCAAGCCTTCTCTGTCAATATCGCCTGGGCGCTGTGCAGTCCACGCCATCTCAGGGTAAAAGAGAGTTAGAGGTATGGCGTTTCGTCGTAGGAGGTGAGGTTTCGGTAAGGTTGAAGGTAGAATGGGTGAGGTATGGAATAGAGGCATGTGGTGGCCTCGCAGGAGAGGAAATAGCGGTATTTATTTATTTATTTAATTTTAAGTTCACCCAACATGAAAACACAATAACAGGGTAAACTAATTTCACAATTAATCATAATCACAAAAATAATACAAAAGAACTTAATACAATAATAGTACAAATAATTAACAAAACAGTCAAGGCTGGCTGAACTTTTCATTCAAAATTCTGAACAAATTTATAATGTCGATAACATCGACGATATCTGTCCGCGAAACATTGCCTTAGTTAGATTTATATTTAACTCATTTGAAAGTGTGTTGAATGAGATACATAACCTATTAATAGGTGAATTCATACAATAATTTGTGTTCACACTTCTTATGTAGAATGTCCTTTTTAGCCTTACTTTTTTTTTGGGACTAAAAAGTTCAATTTCCCAACCAATTCAATACAATTACCTTTATTAATTACATCGTGCAGAAAGAGTAAATCATTTATGACTCTTCTATTAATCAATGTTTCCAATTTAAATTTATTTAACATAACTTTGTACGCCACATGATTTTCAAAAACAAGATAAACATTGTAACGTAAATAATACATTAATCTTAAAAATCTTTTTTGGACTCTCTCTATCATCCCATCTTCATCATATGCGGGTTCCAAATCACTGAGCAATATTCCACCTTGTTTCTTACATATGAAAAGTACAGAATTTTCAACTCTTTTTCATCCAAAAAATATTTTGAGATACGATACAAAAATCCAAGTAATTTATAAGCAGACATGGTGATGGATAAAATATGGTTACTAAAAGTCATGTTGGAGTCGAAATTAACACCAAGATCTTTCACTTCAGTTTTTCTTAATATAGTTTGCTCCTTCATCACATAATTATATTGAATTAATTTTTACTTCTTGTATAGGATACGACTGAACATTTGTCAATATTAAAATAAAGATTTCTCTCTGACCACAAAATTAAATTATCAACATCATATATGCATGGGTACATATGTTATGGTATGAGTACATATGAACGGTGGAGATATTGAATAGAGCTCAGGGAACTGCTTTTTGTCTCCAATCGCGGAACACAGTATTAACCATTTTTGCCAAGGTCAGATGTCCCTGGTTTCCTCAAAGTTTTCCTACTTCGACCGCATTTTTAGTGAGGAGGAATACTCTAAAAATGCCGCGTCATAGTCAATTATTTCCACATGGATTTCATATTATATAGCATACATACCTATGAGGCCGTTCCCTTTCGACGTAGATCCAGTCAAAAAAGTACCTAGTTCTATTCAGGAAGTCCACCGAGTGAGAGACTCCATAAGTGCAGACGTTTCGATGGCCGAGTCATCCATCGAAACGGCGGTCATTATGGAGTCTCTCACCCGGTGGACTTCCTGAATAGATCCCCTTACTATCTCTCGCCTAGAAAGCCTCAGATCTTACTCCAGTCAAAAAAGTTTGCATTTGGAGTTTGGTCTAGAAAACTGGTTCAGATTTAATAAATTCCTCCGTACTGCCCTATCCTTGCTAACCACCTTCATTTTTGCCGTACTCATGCATTGCGTAATACACCCTCTCTTATTCTTAGGGCTCCTATTATTTCTTCTCTTGAGGATTTCTTCCACAATATTTACCTTTGACATTCTTTGCGAATCTCTTCATGTCACAATATTCACTACTCCATCATTAATGTGTTTAAATTATCCGATTGTCTGTCATACATTCTTTCCAAACCAACTAAAGTGCCTCACAATAAAGTGGGAAGGAGTGTACTTCGTACACCGTCCACCACCATTTTATTCATCCTTAGAAAAATATCAATTCGTTGTTGGGTATGTTCAACACACTTCCAACAATATTTCAGCCAACATTCATACGCCACCTAATCATCTCATCTGGCTTTCCATCTTTCGAAAAAATTTGGTATACTTGCCCAAATTCATCCACTTGTTTAATAGCATCACCATTAACTTCCTCATTTTTATTTGGGTATTCTACCAGCTGATTGGTAGGTTTTTGGGAAGTACTTATCTTAACGTCATAATTTCTGGCATATATTTCAATTTTCCTATCTGTAGATGTATCACCATTAGATCCCTATTTAATTCCTCATATCGTTTTTCTCGTGTTATTTTTCCCAGAATTCCTATCCAGTGTTTTCCCCTCTATTTTTCTCATCAACATTCCTTCTCCTTTCAATGCGTTCTCCATCCATCTCTTCTGTCTCCTCAGAGCCTCCTCTACTAAGTAGTCTCCTCTCCTCTCAAACTTATCCAATACCTCCTCGTTCTTCCATCTCGCCACCCAGCTCACCTCCATCGTTCTCCACATCCTTATGTCAGACGCATATTGTCTACGTATACATCCTCTCCTCCCAATGAACAAGTGTCCGACCCATGCAGCGCCACCCTCCATATTGGAGTCCCTACGAGCCTTTTCTTTACGTCTCCTTTTACACCCTTCCCTTCATCCCCTTCAATAGTTCCCTCCTCTTTGAAAAAGCTACCTTAGCCATGGCGATTCGAAATCGTATGTCCCTAACGCTTGACCCATTCTCCTCCAAAATACTTCCCAGATACGTAAACTACTACATGCTCTATTTAGTGCCCTCCTACGCTTATATTCAGCCCCGCCTTCTTACTTCCAGTACATTTTTACAATTACCTGGCTTCTAAATCATGATAATTCCAACAAAAATTATTAGCCGTATTTGTATAACCTACGGTTCTGAATCCATGTTTTATGATAGAAATCTACGGTTTTCTATGGCGATACTGTTCTCCATATTTTGGACTCCCTCGGCTTCTGTGCTTCATTTCTAACTGAACTTCAGTGGAGATCATACAATATATGATATGAAATGGAAATAAGGTCTCGTATGTATGCCGGATTTTATCATCATAAGGGACCCTTTGCGAGTATCGTTTGAATACGGATGTCGTTACTTTGCCGGCACGTTATGGTTTACTCCATCAAAAATTTGCTTTCTTATTTATGGCCAGTGAGATGTTTTTCATTCCAGTAGCTTTTTTAATACCCTTCTTTGTTCATAAAATGAATGAGACACATATATCATCTAGTAAATACCGTCATGAATTCCTTGATACTTAGCAATGCGGGATTATACTCTTGAGAGTAACAAATGGGACAATTGCACCTTGGAAAAATAAGCTTTTTTATCGTTTCTTGTATCAATCAATCTTCATAATATACAAGCTATGATGCCTTGACTCTTAGAATCGTTGGACATCCTTTTAAAACATCCTCCCATATTGCGGAAGGGATCTTACGCCATTTTCCCATTACTTTTCTCACTTATCATCTCATGTTAGTCATCTGTCTCGGCAAATGTAAAAAAATGACAGAACGGAACAATGGAAATGTTGTCGTTGATTTTTCTGCAAGCAGGAAAAAAAATCATTTGAAGCTCTGTTGCCATCATTCATTTTTTTCTACTTTGGCGCCGTTTCCGTCCTCCCTGTCTTTCGTGGGCGTGGCCTAGGGTGCGTATTTCTGGAATGGGTGCTCCAACGTGCAAGTTAAAGGACGTCTCGCGAGAGAAAAAAATTAAAAGCCGTAAAAACTGAGGAATTAATGTTGGCTTCTCTGAGAGGGAAAGGAGTGCGGTTGGGTTATGAGGAAACGCGGTGTTTCACGAGATCTTTTGGGAACGGCCACGTGAAACATTTACACTCCTTCTCAGAAATTTGTTCTTCCCGATGACTCACACAACAGAGGCGTGGATCTGAAGAAATAGGGAACGGGAGGAAAGTGAAATCATACGACAGTAGTTTGTGCCATTTCAGAAATCGATATTTCAATACATGATATGAATTAATATAATGGTCAATGACATTTGTGGGCGATATATTTGAATATACAGCTTTAAAATAAGTCGTTTATGTGTTTAAGGTTACGTCATGATAAAGATTAATCCAGGCATATTGATCGGAACAAGTTGTGATTCCAAAAATTGCGTTTTGGTTTGATAGCACTCCCAAAATTCGGCTGCTAAAGTCTCCAATCAACATGATTGCCATGTCGTATTTTATATACTGTCATCTTTAGCTATATTTCATGCTGGTAATTATTTAAAATAGATTGATTGTCAGCGATGAAGGAAAATGTCACATCGGGAATGGTAACGGAAGTATTTTAAGCTCTACTAAATATTATATTATTCAAATATAATATAAGTCGTATGCTGACCCTTCTAGTGAAACCTATTGAGACTTCTTTGTATAAATAAGAAAATTTCATTCCAGCTTATTTTCGTCTGCTTACATCATACCGCAAATTAAGGCATTTCGAATGATTGAATACTAAACAAGTTGTGGGAAAATTCTATTGCGTTGAACTACGGAAAGATTCAGGAAATATTTGAGAGCAGATATGGGGTGGATTATTTTTATCATTTGTTGACAAGCATAGAAATGTCGTATTTTATAAAACTTTGATGATAAAAATCACTTGTCTAATTTTGAGTTAAATATCTGTTAAAATCCAGTAAAAATCACTACATAGTTAAGTTTCAAAATTTAATTCTGTTTGGGAAATCATGACTGAGGCTATAAACATCAAACCCATTGAATTTTAAAACCATTCTTGCCTTCAATTGACATAATTATTAATAGAAAAAACATGAAATACCTCTCTATATTTTTCTTATTATTGTGGCGAACTACATCTTAATGCAAATGTAGTTCAATGCCAGTTAAATCTAAGATCTATGCAATAAATCACATACATTAAATTTAATTGTTATTAGCATATCATGCAATGATTTGTCTTTAATTACCTTTTGGCAAACTTACCAAATATTTACTTTTATTTATTGCCTTAAAACATCGAATTTACTTATTTGCTATCATAATTACAACTGATAAGTATACCACTTCCTAACTCAGCCAGCGATCCTATCAACGATAGTATTATCTTTTGATAATAATTTCGTTGGCCATAGCCTTAATAAATTTTGAGGTTTTAACAGCAACCTTTGTATATTACTCAACCTCAATCATTTTTGGCTAGCGGAAGTATATATTTGGTGTTAAGACTACCAATGGTGCTTGTAATTCACATATACTAAGAAGAAATGTTCTTTTCAAAGTCCAGATAGTTGCCAGCCAAGAAATACCTTCCAGAAAATTGATTAAGTTTCTTAATGACTGGAATTTTTGCGGGAATCATGGTGATCAAAATTTTTTATTTTCTATATCGCAGTGGATAAAAAAATTCGCAATGCCATACTACGCGGCTGTCACTAATGCCACCATGGTGCTGCACTTTAATACGGTCGGTGAACTCATTTATATGTAGTGATTATTCGTATTGTATCCTTTCTACTCGTAAAATCTTTCAATCCATAAATAAATAACATTAAATCACAAGTAATTTTTGTTATTTCTCGCAGTTATGTCATTACGAGAATGTACATAAAAGCATACATCAATGTGACGTGATTGGAGGTTTAGTTTTAATTTACTTCTCTACTTGGTTCATTTTATTCAGTAAATGGGAATGGTCGGCTAATTTTTGCTTGAAAGATAAAACAATTTCGTTGCATATTGAAATGGCCCCTCTCGATGTTTGCTGAATCCAGTCCAGTTGTATTTGCCGTCGGAGAAATAGCCCCCTTGTTCGCGGAGTCAACCCCCTTCCTTTGTTTTCCTCCCGTCGAACATTACGTATTGCGACAAAACCCGGCTTCACCTCGAAAACTCTCCCTCGCGCGCCGATTATTTTGCAAACAGCACAGAACAAGCGGCCTCGACTATCTTTGAAGGAAAAATAGACTGAATGCGACACTAAAAGAGATGCCACCGAACAACAGAGGCATTCATTTCGCGATCGCCCGAGTCTTCTGGAGGGTGTTCAGAAGAAAGACATTATTCACACCCTCCCCTCAGCTCCCGTGTTTACTCGCTCAGTCAGTTTTGTACCTGAAATATAGGCCACCGAGTTACCATTACCTCACCGCATCTCTCATTTCTTTATTTACCCCTCGAGGTGGGGGAGGACCTTAATTCCTTTCTGTCTCTTTCTCTTCCTCCTCCGTCAACTCCCTTGGGAAGAGTTTGAGCACGTCCCCGCACCCCATTCCCTCCCCTCTCTCAATGCCCCCGCTCCCTCAAACCCCCCCCTCTCTCTGCCATTATAACTCCCCCCTCTGTCCCAACCCCCTTCTCTCCAACGCCAGTTTCCTTCACCACTCCATACCATCTTGGCTGTGCGATGTTCAAAGTTTAACATCGCGTTGCGATATTATTTTTGCATTGCAAGAGACGAATCCTACCCATAATGTCATGAAATAATGTTGAATATCGTATATTTTATCGTATAAATAATAAAATATATAAATAAAATCGTAAAACTCCTAAAGGAAATAAGGAAAAGGAAAGGAAACTGGTTGGGCCATGTGATGAGAGGGAAAAGTATAATAACCGTGGCACTTGAGGGTTCAATTGAAGGAAACAAGAAGAGAGGAAGGAGAAGAATTAAATTGGTGGATCAGGTGAAGAACATCAGCTATGATGAAGCAAAGAAGGAAGCTCGGGACTGAAGCGGATGGAGACAGCAGTGGTGTACGTGACCTGCCAGCAGGCAGAACACCAGATGATGATGATCGTAAATTGCCATATGGATTGGTCACACCCTGAGACTCAATGGGTTTGTTAAGAATATAATTGAAGGTAAAATGGAGGGAGAAGTCCCCAGAGGAAGACTCAGGAATAAGTTCATGGACCAAATAAAGGAGGCAGTACATAGAGAAAGTTACCACGAGATAAAGGAACTAGCATTCGATAGTGAATGGTGGAGGGCTGCAGTCAACCAATCTTAGGATTGAACGACGAATGATGATAAATTGCAACACATCGTAATGAATATCGGATCGAATCGAAATGAAGCGAATGGCTAATCACAATAGATGCATTTGATTTTATGAATCACGATGTATATTATTCACGCATGGCGATACTCAAGAATATTTGCTATATAATTGCGAGATATATTGCAGGATTTAAAAACGTGATGTACCGAAATTTTTAGAAATCCTATTCACTGCAATACTTGTCCATTCCTTATCATCATCATTGGTTGTTCAATCCTAAGGTTGACTGCAGCCCTCGATCCTTCCCCATCTATTGCTAGCTCCCTTACCTCCTGGTATCTCTTCCTGTGCATATACTTTCCTCATTATTTGGTCCATGAACTTATTGCTGTGTCCTCTTTTGGAGACTTTTTCTTCTATTTTGCCTTCAATTATGTTTTTTTCAAGCCCATTGTGTCTTAGGGTGTGTCCAATCCATCTTGTTCATCTTTTCTCTATTGTGTTCCATAGGTTCCTTTCCTTATCTACTCTTCTGTTCATTTGATCATTTCTTATATGTCCATCCATTTTATCTTCAACATTCTTTTCCAGCACCAGGCTTCGAAGGCTTCTAATCTTTTCTGATAAACTTTTCCAATGGTCCGTACTTCCAATGCGAATCATGATATTTATATTATTCATATATTGCGATACTCAATAATATTTGCTATATAACTGCGAGGTATATGGCGGTATTTAAAAACGTGATGTATCGCAGTTTTTAGGAATCCGATTTAATACAATAATTGTCAATGCCACATATCAGCATGTTCTTTTTCTTGAGTTGTCTACCCTGAGGTTGGTCCGCAGCAGCTCGCCACTCCGATCTTTGTTCTGCATTCCTCTTTATCTCTTCATAGGAGGTGCAAGCCATATTGCTCATGATTTGCTCTATGTAGGACAGTGTTGGTCATCCTCGACGGTTTCTTCCAATAATCATTCCTTCTATTGTTGTTCTAATTATATGATTACGATGTAGGATGTGCCCTATTAATTTTTCTCGTCTTCTTTGAAAGCTAATCCATAATGTCCTTCTCTCTTTTGCTCTTTTAAACACTTCTTTAATATTTATTCTTTCTACCCAGCTGACTTTCAGCATCCTTCGGCAGCACCAGGATTCAGCATGTTATCAATGCGATATATAGCATTTCCCGGACGCCCAATCATCTTGCGATGCGATATCTCTGGCGTATCGTATGTGTAGAAGTCGATGTATTGCAATATCGTTCAGTCGTTCCTTCCCCGCTTCCCTCCCTGAAGGTCTCCATCTCTTCCACAGTCCCTCCGAAATCCTCCCTCACCCTCCTCCCCTCTCTGCATCCCTCCGTATCTCCCCTCTTTGCCTCCCCTCCCCTCCATCCTCACCACCGCCTCACGATTCTAATTCCGTCTTCGCGCTTTCAACCTGTCTTTGCGCGCATGCTCCGTGGACCAATATCTCCCCCCTCGTGCCCACTTCTTCTCTTTTCTCCCCTCCTCTCTCTCTCTCTCTCAAGTGCGTACCCACACGCACGCCATCCCTTTTTATCTTCCATTCCGTCTTGTTATCCTCCTCAGCCATTGTTCTTCACCGGCAGTTATTTCTCCAAAAGAATCCCTTGAGTAATACTAACCCTCTCTCTGCTGTTTTAAAAAATGGTTCCCCGCAACGAAATGAGTCCACCTTACTTGAAATTAAGTGCCAGGATACCAAATTAATTTTTAAAATGAACGGTTAGTCCGTGAACTCAAGGAAACATGTAACAGCCATTACTGCATCGTGATGGACACTTCGCTCAATCATTCGTTCAGTAATAACTCTTTGGATTAATTTTGCATTAACCATCTCTTCCACTCACTTCTTTACTTTAGTTGTGATACTTTGATACTTAAACTCAGGATGTGCGCGTAGACATAAGTATATCCCGAACGAATGTAAATTGCTGTGCTGTGTGATACCAAGAGACTAATCTAACCGACGCTCAGCTGTTGTAGATCCCACGGTTAGACTGAACGGAACGATTATTTCTTGGACGAAGTAATAATTTCATCTGTCTTGCCTATTATTTGGTCAATCCTTTCATTAATCCCATAGTTCCATTCCATTAATCCCATAATCCCATTAATCAGGGTACTTTTGTACACAGTGGGACCCAGGTAGGGGTTCAACTCAGGGGTTCTAGTTTGAATCCCGCCTCGGAGTAGTAGGCTGTCTGGCTATATGAGCTATCAAAGGCCACCTCGGCTAATTGAAAACTGGGATAATCGGAAGGCTTATGCAGAAATAAAATGTGACAAAAATGAGTTATTCTGCCTTTCTGTACTTCATTTTTATCATGGTTGCGTCAAAATTTTCTGCGAAACACTTTTTATGTGGAAGTCATATTGATTACCAAATTCTGACGTTAGTTTTCGCAAACTTAACTGTCTTGGTACAGCCAAGATGTATTGAAGTAAACCAAACTTTGTGTCTTCCACAGTTTATATATTATGAGTACAACCTGAAGGGGGCGTAACTGCCGAGACCGGTTGTACTCATAATAATGAATCAGTGGAAGACAAAGTTTGGTTTACAACAATGTCGACCTTCCTCAAAGTGAAACCTACAAATTTTGAATGTACGGCGTATTGATCTGTATCTCGAATAATACGGTACCTCGTTAAGTCGGGACTTGGATAATCGATACTTTGTACTGCCTTTTCTATTTTTGTTCAAGTTCATACAACTGCATTGCCATCGGGCAATCATTTGTCTCCATCTTCGCCTTAATCCTGTCTTGTTTTTATTTTTTCTCGCCCAAAATGATCTTTTGAATCCTTTCCGTTACGGTCGTTTCCCAACGGATGTCCCGTGTCCTCAACATCGCCACCCCATTCCCGGATTGTGTCCCTTTTTCCTCGTCGCAGAGTTCGTTGAACTCCCGAGTTGACGTTGTATGCGTATCGAGCAATTGCCTCGACAGCCCTGTGTCTTCCCCTCCTGCGTTAGTGCTGCGCTATTTTAGTAGCGGTAAATCATTGACATAAACATTCCGTTTCATAAAGCCGCGAGTGCGCAACCGGTCGGGGAAAAATATATTTTCGCTGAGTTCGGTAAGGAACGCTTCTGTGGCGGACGCACTCTCTTGATGATTCCTGTTGATCTAGTGAGGCTAGTATTGGTTGGGGATCGCATTAATCTTCGCGGAGATGGATTCTACACATTTTTGAAACCGGAGTGAGAGGATTGATTGAGCTTTTATTACGATGAGTATGTTTCCTACCCTTTTCTCCTTGATGGTTCCAGTGGATAACTGCCAGAGAAAGAGGGATCACCTTGTCATGGATTCCTTTTCATCTTTTGTTTCCCAATAACTCTGAGATTCCTCAGTAAAACGATCTTTTCAAATTAATTTTCTATCCCAAAATATGATATAATGAAGCAATTAAAAAAACATATCAACCCTTTCTTAAACCATCATAGATTCCTGTTATTGTTCATCACACCCGCACATTTCATCTCCAAGAAAACAGAGAAAAAAATATTATTAGATGCTGAAATTTTATTGATGCCACATGCACATACCGATAAATCAGCCTACCTACACTTGAAATGAGTGTTCAATTAATAAAATAGTTAACTCGCCTCTTTTTTTTGAAACTCTCATGCTTCAGGTGGCAATGTTGATACGTATTTACGGATGTCACATGACGTAGAGCATGATTTGTTGCCATTTACTTCGGCGAATTTTTCTGATGAAAAAAATTTACGTCCTCAGAATCGGTATATCACGCTCTTGGACGTCTCCAACTCCTCCTTTATTTGTGTGGCGAGTTTTTAAACGACGCGTGTGTTTTAGTGCTGACACAGTTTTTCTTCCTTCCGTTATTTATTAATTTCATTACGTACGCTCCGAGCACGTACGGCTGCTGCCTAATGGAAAAAAGGCGAAAAAATTCCATCTCTTTTGATCTCCCCCTGTCATTTATGTATATCCCCGTATCCTGCCTGCGGGATTCGTTTCATCCCACCCACCGCTCTGCGAACCACCCCTCATCAAGCCGCACATGCTAACTCACACGTTTAAACACAAGCGTACACACACCTCAGCCATCCCTTACTTTTATCCGTATCCGCTCCCCTATCCGTAGCGTCTGATCCCCTCCTCCCCGTCTCTATTCCCCCGTATGCCTCCCCGCTATACACGCCCTTTACCCTATTCTGAGAGTGAGAAAGATAGGAAGAAAAAGAAATAGAATGAGAGAGAGAGAAGGAAGGAGCGGTAGAGTCTGTGGAGGAGGAGTTTGGAGGGCTTCCGCGGAGGGATAGTCTTTGCCTTGGCAGACGCAACGCTACAGTCGCGTGTTTTTAACCAAAAAATCCCTACATCCCGCGCGCGGACTGAGGGCTTGCCTCAACACACCTCCTTCGTGCTTGTGTAGCATTCTTCCCATTCGTCCGTTTTGAACAGTATTTTTCAAGCGAAAAAACAACGTTGGTTTTGTAAGAGTTCCGTCGGAAAACGTGCTTGCGTGAAGGTGTCAATGTTGTGTCTATGATCTGTGCGCGGTGACTCCGGCTTGAAGGAGACATTCCGAGGTGTTTTTTCCTCTCCGCTCCGGGCTGGGGTTTAATTTTGAGTGAAGTGTGAGTGTGTGTGAAAGAAAACGATCTTTGTTTTTGTGCCTCGATCGGCGACAAGTTCGGTGTCGTGAACGTCGACAAAATGGCGCCCGGTCGCATCGTTGTAGACCGGTGAATTTGAGAGCCGATTGGAGGGGGATGGAGTGACACGGTTGATCAGTGCAGGATGTTGGAAGTGGGAGAGTGTCCCAACATCAAGTGAGAGGTGATTAAAGAAGTGAATGTGCTATTGGGTGAAATTACTGTGTGTTTGCATCCATTGAAGCCCAGGGTACACGGTTCGAGTCCACGAAAAATTCGTTTATCAGATTTCTTTATCTCTTGACAGCACATTGTGGGAGAAAGTGTGTGAATTCACTACTGCTACATTTCGTGGCCTCAAGACTTGTTGACAATCTGCGCACGTGGTTTGGATCATTGTGAAGTTTCATTCGTTATATAACACTTAAAACAATTGACTGACAAACATTTTCATGCTGTATGGTTGAAGTGATGACCGTGAATTTTTACTAGCCTGCTGCAGCTAACTGGATTTGCAAATACTAATGCCTGCAATATTCTGGATTTCATTCTAAAGTATCAGAAACGGTATGTGTACTTTGGAATTCATTAATTAATGGAGTAAGGCTTCAAGACATTTTTCGTGAAGTGAGCTAGTTCATTATCTGCCATCGTGAATTTGTTCCACGAATTGGTCACAAGTTTTACCGGCTTGAGCGAATCTTAATGAGGATTTACGTTCATCGCCATCTAATATCATTACAATTGACGATAATGTGAGACGAGATGTATTTGATAAATATTATTGCCTGGGTATATCTTCGCAATAATCATTGTTTTGCGAAAAACGTTTACTTTTTTCCAGTCGTCTGTAATATGCCTACTTCATTTTCTGGGTTTACCATGAATGTAACTCTCAAATAAATGGTACAGAACTCTGTGAACGCAGGACAGCTGTGAGCAAGACCCGTTTTTCGACTCCCGCTGTGAGCGTCTAGGGAGATCGGGCTTTTCTTGTCGCCCCAAAGCGATTGGATCTTTCCGGCGCTCGCGATTGGAACGGGATGCCCCTCTTCAACTTCGAAGTTTTTCCGCTTAGCGAATGTTCTCGTAAATTGAATTGCTTGATATAATCCTTGCGAATAGAAATATTAATATTTTTTGAGTTAGTTCTTCTTTCTTGCTCAAAAGTATTGTAGAATTTTTAATAGCTACGTTTATCTGGATCATCCCATGCCTCCTGTTGTGAAAACTCAGGCTGCGTGATCGATCTACGTAATAAATATCAAAACATGAAAGAAAAAATCGCAGAAATATTGTTCAAGCCACACTATCTGAACCGGTGGAACTTCTCGCGAAAAATTTAGTAATGTCGCGTTTATTTGACAGAAACGGTAGATAACCCTTCTCCCTATGATTCGCCTTTTGTATCATTTTCGCCTGATTAGTTTTTGTGCGGTATCCGTCAATCCTCAAAAACTTCTTTTGAGGGTAATGGTATGCACTATTACGTTACCTTTTGTTGCGTTGAGAAATTAACATGAATGGTTGGGAAATAGTAGGATTGCTTACAAAATAAATTGGGAGTCTTCAAGTCATGCTGCTGCAGTATAGGTTCCAAGTATTTTTTATTGTAATTCATTGATGTTACATGATAACGAATAACTTTACGGAAATCATTTCAAGAAACGTATATTCATCGAGAATTATTAAACTGCTAATAAATGATCACCGATATTAGCGGTCCGTCTCAATAATTCCTCTTCTTCTTATAATGCAGGATTGAGATACGATATAAATGCTAACAATATTACTCACATAAGATTATTATTATGAAGGAAGTAAGTAGTCAACGTGAAATTTTCTATCGTAATGACAATCCGGTAGGCTAGATAACAAATATGCAATACTTTTAACTTCATAATCCATGTTCTGTAGACACAATATCCGGAAAAAATATTCAAGAAAGACTGCAATCATCCCTTTGCAAATCATGTCCTGTGAAAATCTTTTCCTCCTTAAAAATAATTACACATGTAGGCTTTGAGTTATCTATAGTAGTTTAACGTAGCTACAGAGGACCCATTGTTAAATACATCTCTCAACATAGTAATAGGTACCTTTCTATCAACACCAGCAGTTATTAACAGCTAAGGAACGTTCCATTTTACAAATATAGTTGTTCAATCCAAAGGTTAATTCGCTATGGAAAACCTCTTGTTCGGACGACACTCCAGCCCTTTTCTGGAAATTGATGTCATAATGTTTTAAATGTGCTATCTGAGGATGGCCGTGAGGGGTTGAGGATAACTAGCCGTCGGTCGCCTCCCCCAAATATCCAATCCAATAACTATGCTCCCGTACATACTTCTTCCCGCAATGTTTGGTGGGGTGTATATCACGCAATACCGTAGGATAATTCTTCATTCAAAATGACGTTGGAACGTCAGAAACAATAAAAAATCGTGAATCATATCAGATATTTGTTCTTTTTATACTTTTAAATAAGCCAATCATTGTTTGATAACATTTATTTTTTGCTATTCAGAAGCTGAAATAATCAGAAAATTTCCTTTTTATGTCTTAAATAATTACTTTAAATTGTCAATTGTTAAATGAACCATCACAGAAATGACTCTTGGATTGGATATTAGGAGAGGCGACCGACAGCTAAGGTCATTTGCGCCATAGGTGACAGGCAAGGGAGGAAGGGTGGATAGAAACCCGGCGTCGGCATTAGCTTGCTCTTAACAAAAGGCGCCAAGGGGACCACCACTTAACGTCTCATCCGATAGACGGAGTACTGTACTTAAGTGCCCTCCACAAGACACTCAAGTATGGATCGAGTTTCCTCTGAAAAACAACCTCCTCTGCAGGGATTTGAACCCTGGTCGTCCGTGTGGTTAGCAAATATTCTAGCCACTACACCAACCCGATGCCCCTGACTCTTTCAGCACATTTGCACAGACAGGTTATCTTAGAACTGTTATGAAACGTGTATTGCATAAAAAGGGGATGATTGATATGTGGTAGATTTGTTAGTGCTAATGAGAGAAGTTGCTCGAATAGTCCTGAAATTGTTTTGAGAGTATGTCGAGTGAGAAGTAAGATCTATATATATGAGAAACAATTACTCTGTCATGAACATATGACCGATTTAAGAAATGAAAGGCAATATGTACAGCCCATCTCTGAGCATTATCAGCTTTCTAATGTATTTTGTTACATTTCTAATCCCATCATCATCAGCAGTAATCAATTCGAAGATTGACTTTCCGCAGTTCTTCTCTTCTCTCTGTCATCAGCTGACCGCTTCATTCTTGCTTAGTTCTTCACTTTGTCGTCCTCCATTATTTGTCTGATGTATTCCATTCTTGGTCTTTCATTGAAATTATTCCCATTAAAACCACCTTTCATACTGTATTCATTAGACGTTTGTGTCGCAAAATGTGTTCGATGAGTAAAATCTTCTCGGGTTTGGCACCGGGTAAGGCTATTAAAGGCCTACGTTTCGACGAGAAACTCTCTCATAGTCATCAGGGATAAGACTGAACTTAGTCCTGATGACGATGAGAGAGTTTCTCGTCAAAACGTTGGCCTTTAATAGCCTTACCCGGTGCCAAACCCGAGAAGATTTTACTCATATTATTCGCCGGGAAAGCCTACGATCTTTTGTGTTCGATGAGTTTTCATCTTCCCAGTCTTTCCTGACTTTTGTACTTCTTATCTATTCAACTCTTCGGAGGGTTCCTCATTGATAACTTTCTCCGTATATTAGATATTCAATACTCTCAGATAACACCACATCTTTACTTCTAATCTATTTTTCTTTCCAAGACTCACAGCTATAAAAGAGAATGCTCCAAGTATATAATTTAATAAAGCGCTTCCTTACTTCCAGGCTTGTGTAACTACCTGTTGGTAGACTCTTTCTGTTGAACTCCTTCTTTGCTTGGGCTCTTCTGCTGGCATTGTCTGTCTTGCTTCTTCCATTGCTGGTGATCCTGATTCCGAGATATCAAAATTCTTCCACTGGTGCCAATTTATGTTATCCTATTTTGACAGTGAGTCTATCGTTTCGATTTCCATCACAAACCAGATCCTTTGTCTCTGTGGTTTCAGGCTTGATGGAGTGGAATCGGAACATAACTAAGTATGAAAAAATAGGCAAAATTCACTGTGATACAATTTATTCCGACCGGTTTCGCTTTCTACAGCATCTTCAGAGCACCTGAAGATGCTGTAAAAAGCGAAACCGGTCAGAATAAATTTTATCACAGTGAAAGTTGCCTATTTTGTCATACTTAGTTACAGATCCTTTGTCTTCTTAACATCTTTATTCAAACTAAAACCTTCATAGTTTCATCCGTACAGTTTATAATTCTCGTAAGTTTTTTCTTCTCTTCCCCTCTATTTTGAAGCTACTAAATTGTTCTGGTAAACTGTCCTATGCCCTTACATAGATGATCTCAGGAGGGTTATTTTTTCTGTTTTTAATCCTCAGCAAGGTTTACGAGAGTCATTTGTGAGAAAACATCCTCCAAAGGCACCACTACGCGTCAAAGGCCACGTTCATAGCTCCTCTTTCAATGGACCACCACCTTAAAAGGGAGCTGGGGTGGAGAGGACTGAAACTAAGTAGTCGGAGGAGGTTTGTCTGAAACCACAACCCCCGTCAACCTCAAACGTGTTGAAGGGTTTAGACTTAAGGCGTGCTGCCGGATTTGTTTATGTTGTTGCGGGTTTTGTCGGGGTCGAGTCTAGGTGGGTGGGAGAGGGTCTTAACATCTGACTCCCAGTTGCTATGTGGTGTGGGGCAGGCCTCCTTGGAGCCCTCCCTGGCGTCTCCTGGTACAGAATAGTTTTGTCTTCCTAGGGGAAGGTAGAGCCTCCCATGTGTAACACAACTGTGCCTAGCTATTCACCAGCTTACGATTTCATGCTAAATTTACTGGCTTTTGATTCAGTAAATTTTGTTTCAACTTTCCAAGTACATTTTACCAATGTGTATCTCCAGAGTGTTTTATTACTTCTTCAATTTTGTTGCCTTCAAGATAAATATAAATCAAATCTAATGAATTTAGTCTGGTCGGTTCGATTCAAAGTTGTACTCAGTTTTTCTGTCATGCATATGAAAAATTTTCTTGTATGTTTGTTGTAATACTTCCAATACCGTTAATGAATTGTTAATGGGTTCAGTGTATTCTTATGCTTCGAATTCTGTTCTTCTATTTCCAGAAAAAAGCAGATGAAGATCGCTGTGTTCTCTTGGATTTCCCCGAAAATGCGTGCTCATCTTGACTGATGGAGAGGCTCTATCACCGAAATGCGCCTTGGAACGCTGAGAATTCGTGTGGATTATTTTTTGTGAAAGAGGAATAAATTGTGCGTGAAGATTCGCGGCATTCAGTGAGTGAGTGAAATTCCGAGGAAGTGCGCGTGACGCGGGGCGAGCTTAAGAAGACGCGTCTTCGTGGACGAAGGCGGGAGTGCCCCGTGGAGCAGCGGCGGTGGTGAGTACACTTTTCCCTCGTCTCATTCGTCTCCCTCCCTATTTTCAGCTTGACTTGCATTTCGTTTGTCCGGGTTTATTCTGGAAGCATGTGTAACTGTCGCGTTTTCCGCTCGAACTAGACTCTTATCCGTGGCGAGACCTTACGAAGCATTCATTGCATAATACTTTGAGGGATCAAAATGGCAGTGGCATCTTAGGATTAATCGATGCGATTATTAGCGGACAATTTTGGCTTCAGCGATTAATTTTTCAATCTTATACATTTTTCTATCATATGGCATACTTTTTAGTCTGTACCACTTGGTATAAAACGTTCTGCGTGCGTAAATCAAGGGTTACAGGGGTGGGACCGCGGCTTTTTGTTCCGCCTCATCGTTATCCAAAACGCTTTTCCTTGCTACTACTGTAGAAGGAAAATGTTCACAAGAACTCTCCATAAACGGGCTCCATCAATTAAAAATTGGATTGTAATAATTACAGATTTTTTTAGCTAGACTTAAAATTCGTCAGGCCGTTTTTGTCTTCAAAGCCCTGTCTCATAGCTATCCTCACCTGTGATTTTTCGCAGCTGCAGCTACTTTTTTCAGCTTCGAAATATTTACGAGAAACCAAGGAGGAAATCGTGTTCATCAATGACGTACTCACAAAGACTGCTGATGTGACACCGATGTCAGTTTGTGGGTTGTAAAATATAGAGCGTATTAGGTCCATTATTGTATTTTTTAAGTATGGTAAAAGATTTACAATGCGTTCAATGTTTTCATAATAAATTCATTAGGTTAAAAAAATTTGGTGCTGTGAAGTGAACTAGGAATATATTCCGGTGATTTCTGTGGACTGTTTGATCATCACGACTACCTTAAATGCCAAAATTAGGATTATTTCTAACCTTATCTGCCAAAAAGTTTTTCCTGGTTTAAGTTACCAAATTTAAGTATAATGGATCTCACTTCACTTTTATTTCATTTTACGTTGGAAGATCGTCGTTTTCGGAATAAATAGCATAACATAATTATTTGTATAATTTTTCTGTGTTTATGTAGAAGAATGATAGACTTAAAAGTTGAAAAACATGAACAACAATCGATGGAACACTAAAAGGCGGTAGACGATTGCATTCACTTCATGAAGATTCAGTGAGATTATTGGGCTTTGAATATCATTCTTCTTCACTTCAGTCTTTATTTTACGCAATTTATTCAGATTGCTGTGCTTTTCTTTCGGCACTGGCTTGAAGTTATTACGTTTCATACCACACAGCTGTGTATAAAGCTGGAAAAATATCAAGTCGGTAAATTATTTATTATTTTTTCCGAGAAACCCTGCAGACTGAATTCATAATCTGGGCAGAATTTCATTCGACTGTAGATGTCTGTGACTTCAAAGTGTTCACAGGCTTGCGGGGGAGAGGGAGATTGCAGTTGAAGGGCGATTGTGTTTCTTAAAGAAGACAGGGGAGTCCCTCCCCTTTTTTTCCTTTACGATAAACATTCCCCCAAAAATCTTCAAGTATATGAACCTCTGACGAGATATTTCATTCCTCTGCCCCGAAATTCTTTCTTCTTTTTTTAAAATCCCTTTTCCACCTTCTCCTTTTTTCTCATTTTCTTCCCCTTTGGAGAAACGCTTTGGAAACTAAACTGCGCCCGTGCCTAACAAATGGACGCGTGCTTCAACCCTCCGGAACCTCCTTCCTCACCCCCTTTTTTTAAACCGCCACAGCGTTTTCACCCTTTTTCCATCGGTTCACCCTTCAACCCCCCGCCATTCAGCCCATTCGTCTACCCTCCTCATAGAGCCGCCTTTCAGAGTTCTTTTGTTTCTATACATTCTTTTTTTTATTCTCCATCTCGTAAGTTTTTTCGTTTCCCTGTGTCAGTACCCAGCGTTTTTCCCGATGGTCTTTATTTCTCTCTTCCTAGAGGTCTCGTTATTTTTACTCCTGCAAAGTCTTGGAGGCGTGGGTCTTTAAAAGCATTTTGGAGGGGGTTTTTTGACTAGTCATGCATTAAGGCCGTTTCACACGGTATTTGATCCTTCACGAGACCGAGTATGCTTACGATACACGCCAATTCTTGGTACTGAGTTCTAAATTTAGAATGGTTACTGGATTTGAGCTAGGAAGCAGTATTTTCATTCATATCGTACAGTTTTCATTCATATCACATTAAGCGAAGAATAGCCAAAACTAAGAAGGCGTTAATTGGAAAAAGACAACTGCTCTACTCACAGAGGATAGGACTACAAACCAAAAAACATGATGTGAAAATATTCGTGTGGAGTGTCAAAGGATCAGAAGCATGGACCATTGGAAAAGCTGACCAGAAAAGACTGGAAGCCTTTGAAACATGGTGCTCGAGGAGAATGCTGAAGATAAAATGGACGGACAAAATAAGAAATTATGAAGTTTACAGCCAATGATCGTAGGGTATGTGTACCTTAATTTTCAATTTGGCTTTTTATGGCAGTATGCTGCTTAAAAAACTGTTCAAAGTTGGGATATGTTCATTTAATGTTTAATTCAAAGCCAAATAAGTTTTAATAGTCGCGAGGAGGTATAGATGTTGCTTATTTAAAAATGAAGATCGCACAGCTATTAATAAAGCTTATGTGATTAGACGATAACCGCTAGATCCCCCTGGGATCGACTA
The DNA here is from genome assembly GCA_963169105.1 of Ceriagrion tenellum. Classification (NCBI taxonomy): domain Eukaryota; kingdom Metazoa; phylum Arthropoda; class Insecta; order Odonata; family Coenagrionidae; genus Ceriagrion; species Ceriagrion tenellum. The sequence continues at coordinate 54,429,691 of OY720636.1, read as the reverse complement.
ACAATCTACTACATGTAAATTTATGAAATTGAGTAGCTCGGCGAATATGATAATGATATTGACTGTTTGCAGGATGGTGGTTCTGTATCACAACATATATGAACGCTACAATATTAGCGAGCGTCCTCGAGCCAGTGCTGGATAAAGTATCGTGTGGAGCGGATTTAAGCTGACCACCTCGTAATCGTCAAGCAGCTGGTTTAAATGGCTCTTTCCACATTTCATGCTCCCTCTTCTATTACGTCTAATTTCGCTGATGAGTAAGATTCGGTCACGGTTTCTCTTCATCTTAAAAGAAATGTAAAAAAAGACACTCTTCTGAATGCACTCCATTTATTTCTAGTGGAGGGTGGTGGTATTCTTGGATCTTGGCATTAATTTAGAGTGGTGTTTCTGGTTGATACATCGAGAGATAATTGAAAGATCCGACTGAGTACTGAGTACCGGAGTACTGATAAAATCTGGTAATAATTTTACGCCGAGTGTACTCGCTCTACAGTCTTATCCAGTGCCGTTGCATATGACTGAGCATGCCAGGTGGCGTTTTGAATGTTTCCTTCTGTTCAAAATGCCTCTTGAGTTAGGATTATTACTGCCACAGAATAATTTGGACTTGGATCGCGGCCAGTTATCCACAACATGGTCATCTTCAATGCTTTGCATGCCATTATGTGGTATGATGATTCATTCACTAGTTCGCCGATTTAATATCTCTTGTACAAACACTAATACTGTTCTTCATTGCACCTAGAAATTATTTGATCGGTCGTCCCATTGTTGAAATTCTTTTCACCATAAAAGTATCGTTCAAGTTGAGAATATATGCCGTGTATAAGAAACTAAAAATTGCTTAAACATTTTGAACAATGATAATTTATATAAATTGAACATATATAATTAACATATGCAACCGCATTATTACATACTTACCTTACTAATATAGTCGTGGGAATATTTTCCTCTCATTATTGAACATAATAGATCAATTTTATGGAAATGATGTACGTTCAACGAGAGCGATATATCTGATATTGTTTATAAAGTATCGCTTTGATCACATAAAAAGTTAGTGTCCACTACATAGCTTCTAAAGTGCCTAGAAATGGAAACTATAACTTTTAAAACTACCCACGCCGATGTGTCATGCGCGCTTTGTATATTACGGAGGTTCAGTAATTTTCATGGCTTTTTTTGTTATCGCACTGCTGTTATAAAGGAAAAACCACCCCGAAAATACAAATTATTACTTCTATCTTTCTAGGATGTAGTTAATAAGGCGTGAATTCCAAACGGTGCTATGTATCTTCGTCTGCCTTGATTTAGATGCTAAAACATATACCAGAGGAAATAATATAAGCCAATTAGCCCGAATATCGTGCCATAGATGCATGTCATCTTGTAAAATGTTCTAAGTGAGCGGAACGGTAGCAGCCAGCATGGGTCATTAAATCTAAATGCTATGTTTCACCATTCTAGCGTAGAAGTTTATAATCTTATTCTAGCCTGAACGTAATTTGCATGCTACCTTTGGACACGAATTCTTTCATCAACCCGCTTAGTTGTGCGATTAAGCATTTTTACGGCTCGATGCATCTTTGTCTTGGTAGAATAAACAAGTTTTCATGGCAAAAGTTGCCAAGGAAGTTATTGCATTAGAAATGAATGCTTTGAGTGCCATGCCATGACTAATACGGCTAAAATTATTTGGCATGATTTATTCGAGTCGTAACATCAGCAGTGTGTTCAAGCTCACACCCTCTTAAAAACAATTCTGTCCCACCAACGGTTAAGGGACCTGATTTTAAATAATTTTCGTCCGTATTAAAAACTTTGATGTCCGGAGGAAAACAAAGTACTCTAAAACACGTAGAGTGCTCTAATTATTTTGAAATTCCTAATATTCGACAATGTATGTTAAGCCTTGAATAGAAAAATATTCACTTCATTCCTAGAGAAATTTAAATTCAAAATATCCTCAGACTTTCAAAGTTATTATGTGGTTCCACGGGCTACTTTTCAAAAGTTTGTCGTATATAACTTTTTCTTTACCTCTTCAGGCGGTTATAAGTGCAACCCATGATTTAACTTTCGGAGATTTTTGTTCACACTCACTTTCTCGTTAATAGTTAATTCACGTAAAATATATATGCTCGTCATTGACAACTACTTGTTTCTCACATGGGTTTGAATTGCCTTCTATGAAATCGTTATGTTATTAATGGTTCAAAACTCTTACGCCTCATTTTTATGATATTTATCTATGGTGTATTTTCTCGTATGATACATTAGTGATTCTACCTTATGTGGCCGTTGAATTTGAGTGGGAGACAGTGGTGATTTTACTAAAACACGTACCCTCGCAATTAACTTGATGTATTTGATTTTAACGTCCGAGCATGACAAAGGTATTACCTGCGGTGGGACCCCATGACCCTTGAAGACTTCTTCAACCCGGACTTGTTACATTGACGCCTCGCTCTGAGAAACAGAGCCACTCTTCTGGGCAGCGCTGGGATTTGCCGGTAAATTAAGAGGAATTAAGACATCACCCATCCAGCCATGAATAAGTCGTGACAATTATTTCAGGGCTCCTTTGCTCTTAACGTTTGATTCCAATGGCATTGTTTCATCGCTATTTAGCGGGACCAGGCTCCTTCATGTGCTCTCTATCTCTCCCTCTCCCTCCTCGGAGCGTGTTTCTTGAGAAGTGGCCAAACACTTGCATATTTTGTTTCGGATCCAGTACCCGGCGAAATTCCCCGTGCAGCCGTGACGCCAAGCTTCCTACCTCCGCCAGAGCAGGTTATACGTTCAAGGGTCGGGGGGCGGTTTGGGGGGCTTCTCCCCATTGTCTCGTCCCTTCGTTCTCTCCTCCCCTGCCCTCAGCCTTCGACTTATTCTAGTCCGCCCAGCTCGTACGGAATTCCTAGATGGGAGGGTGAGTCCTGCTCTTGGCGGATTACTCTATTTTGTTTTGCGTGGGAGTCGATACTGTCCGCTCGTAAGTTTTGTGGTGCGCTCTGATCTAATGGTGCTCTTCCGGAGATAAGAGAAGTGTCAATCGACAAGAATCCTGGAAAGAAGTATCCTGATGAGGAATATTTGTTGCGGTTATTACATTGGAAGATTAATATATATCTACAATTCATTATTGACAATTTATTATGTGAAATAATTAAAATAGCTTCGTAAACTTAAAAATAAATAGGTTTTAATAACAGCTACCACATCAATCACGTTTTATGTAGTTAGTCTTTATATTGGTTTTGTAATGATTGCCAGTATATACTTGTATTGTCTCTGATTTTTCTTTAAGTTATAATTGAAACAAAGATCGACAAATTAAAAAAAATTCCCCATAATGATTGATAGTATTAACATTGCGTATGGATATATTTTATGTAGGATATTTAGGGGCGATAGACTTGCTCGGCGTGAAGATTCCTATTTTTTCAATTTTTGTTTTTTTTTTCTCCTGTTATCGGGATTCCAACGCCCAAGAGCGTTACTAAAAATGGTTACTACTATTATACATACCTATATGTTGTTTTGTTGGTGAATGACCGTTTCAACGTCTGCAATGTATTATTTTATTGCTACATTGTGGAAAATACCCAACTTGTAACTCTCTTAGTATATAACAAAAATTTGGCAGTTTTCGCTCATCAAAAGGAAGCCTAAGATAGCTCTTTCCAAAAAAAATTATTTTAGACCAAACTTTTAGCATGAACACAAACAACTAAAATCTGACGAATACAACTATGAATTCACTGTGCATATTTCATTCGATCAATATACACTATTTATCAAACGCAAATTTGCTTCCGCACAACATGAAACTTAATTAGCTCAAGCTAATTACTGTGAGAAGTACTTTCAATCTCTTATAGAAGCAACGTATTTTCCAAGGAGAACTTGTACTTTGAGCAAAGAAAAAAAAGCAATACTTTGTTTCCTCACAACATTGCCGGAATCCGACAATCCGGGATCCGTAAACGAAGCATTACGGAGAAATTACAAAAATGGATAAATTCGACTTATAGAATAATTATAGTGACAAGTTTGGTCTAATGCTGATGATACTGCAATAAGCTTTACCTAGTTCTCAATACATTTTTCTTTAGCTCGAAATTTTGAGCTCCTTTTCTGCTGAACAATGCCTTTATACTCATCCTTGTGCCTTTTTATACCCTCTCACTCTAACCCTCTAATGGCCAGGATAGAAGGATTAACTTTGCAATTCCACATTGCTCTAATGGCCAGGATAATTTTGCAATTCCACATTACTCTAATGGCCAGGATAGAAGGATTAACTTTGCAATTCCACATTGTAAAAGATTTATTTACGACCGGTTTCGCCGCAGTGCAGCATCATCAGATCATCAGATCAGATATCGAGGAATTCCACCGAGTGCGGTCTGAAACCATCGTTTACCTCTATTGGCCAGTTGCACGAACGATTCATACGTATTCTATACAGTTACAGCATCCTTAAGCCATGGCAACCATTCAATAAGTGTTACAGAAACATTTGATACATTTATTGGTTTCATAACTTATGGCATGGAGTTATGAATTCCATAAGTAGCCCAAATGGCGGATGCGCAACGACCCGCTTGGAGACTTAATTACTGGATAAAAGAGTTGTTTTGAGACAAATTACCAGTTTGTTTACTCTTACTGACCAATTATTATGTGCAGTAGCAATTATTCATAGGCTATACTTTCATAAATTTGACCCGGCTGTAGAAGATACGATCAAATATTGGTAAATAAGTTATGTAACTAAAAACACTATTGGTAAATAATTTATGTAACTAGCGGATGTGTTCTTGCAACCCGAATATTTGTACGAGATCTATATCTTCATAGATCTCATTACTATTGATTCCATAACTAAATGTTCTTGCTACGGGCCATAAGAAGCTGTTTGCCGGCTTGAAGTTGGCTCCCATCGCAAAGCTCCCGAAATTTAAAAAAAAATTGGAATCCCGTGAAGTTGTCGAATAAACTAATTTCCCTCGTTCGTCCCAACTGCTCTTTTCCTGTGTACTCGTCGGTGTAGGAAACCCCTCGGTGCTCCAGCTGGTGAGTAATCCTCCTCTCCTTGGCCACGCCCAACATCACGTCTCCGCGACTCCTTGTTTGACCAGACTCCCCCCATAGCCCTCCGTTGTGTTCCCCGTGTTACTATCCCGACGCTGACCTCACCGTCTCACGTCCGTATTCTTCGAACTCCTCGTTCTCTTTTTTCTTCTTTTCCTTCTCTTTTTGTTCCCGTCTCGCTCACCAACACTTTAGCACGCAGAAGTGCCACCCGCACTCACTCTCTCGCTCCCATTCTCTCCTCTATCTTTCACTTTACCCGCCGTTTTCATCTTTTCTCTTTTTTTCTTTTTATTTTACCAAGGGCGCTCTGAATAATAATAACGGTGGAGTATTAATTATAGTAATATGTCCTCATTTCTCGAACAAATTTAAGACATTTTAGTCTTTGCTTAGCTAAGAAGGCGTTCATGGGAAAAATACTACTGCTGTGCTCAATGAAGATAGGACTACACACCAGGAAACACTATGTGAAAACATTCGTGTGGAGCGTAGCACTATATGGATCGGAAGCATGGACCATTGGAAAAGCTGACCAGAAAAGACTAAAAGCCTTCTGAACTTGGTGCTGGAGGAGGATACTGAAGATATAGTGGACGGAAAAAATAATAAATGATGAAGTTGACAGGAGAATAGCAGAGGAAAGGACCGTATGGATTACTATAGGGAAAAGAAGAACAATATGGATTGGATACACCCTGAGACACAATGGGTTTGTGAAGAACATAATTGAAGGCAAGATAGAAGGAAAATTCCCCAGAGAAAGACCCAGTAATAAGATCATGGACCAAATAAAGGGGAAAGTACATCGGAAGAGATACCAGGAGGTAAGGGAGGTAGCATTAGGTAGGGAAGGGGGGAGGGCTACAGTCAACCAATCTTAGGATTGAACGACCAATGAATGAGTCTTTACTTACAATCCACTTGTTATTTACAATGCAAAGATGTCCATGTCCTGCGTGGTGAAAATCTCGCCCAGGATAGATTGGCCTTTGAGATCCTCTTTGGCTTTAGAATTAGCAGGCGACTTGTTAATCTCGCCGCCACCGTGTATGGAGAGAAAAATAGGGATAGCATCTTGCCTTTACGTAAAAAAAACAGATCCCATCAAAGAGAGGTGAAACCCTGTAATTCAGGGTGCGGTAGCATGAACTGCTGAGTTTAAGGGTCAATATGACAAAATATATTATAGGTATCGTTGTAGTTATTTTTTCCATATTCTACAACATATTAGTACAGCATACATTACATACAGTTTTTTCGGAGGAGTGAAATCCATTTACGGACTGAGTGTCGGACTCTCGTTACCGGACTACCGGCTTAAACACCCCCTCATTACCCTTGGGCACTAGCACGGAACCGTTTGTCACATCACTTCATGAGAGGCCATTTTTCATTATTCCGCCGGGTATATCTTGTCTCTATCAACCCAACCCAACGACAGTCGAGGTCTGCCTACTTTGCTGTCAAAATGCTTCGTTCATATCTTGCCACCAGCTTCCATTTTTTCTCTTCTTTTAGCATTACTCACACAACTTTTAACATTACATACAGTACATAAGGTATACAGTACACTTCTGTTATTCAAATCATCAATTTTTTCTGCCGCGCCCTGTACTATTAATCAATTTGTTGAGAGATCATCGTTCCGTCATCATTATCAAATAATCATCACAAGTAGCGAACCTCTCTTACTGGCTATATCATTCTGTATCAGGGTTTACTGGGAAGCAATCATCACCGCCTGTGACAATTTAAGCTCTCAGGAATGATACACAATATTTTTTGAAGCATCTGGTAAGGAGGTGACGATTGTTATCTTTTAGGAGAAACCGTGGCTCATGTAAATCAGAGCCATGTTCCTGTTACGATCTGACTTTATTCTATTTGTTCTCTCCTTCTCATAGAGCATTCAAGACTAGAACTGCCTTCTTTTGCGATAGTTTTCTCCTCGAAAAATCTATGGCGCTTCGGTTCGCGGAAGGTAAGCCGATATTGCTCCAGAAATATGCATTTAAGAGCCCTATTTCTTCATAAAATGACATTTGTCCCTGAATTATTAAATACAACTTTAGCATAGTCCTTCTTTAAACATAAATAAGAAAATCTGATCGAAATTCAATGCACTCCTCACTAATATGTCTATTTAAAACAAATACTGCCTTTGCTCACTTTTTTTGCAGTGAAATGTTTCGCAAAAGCGTGAGATATAAAATTAGGCTCACCAACAAAGTTTTTACTCCGCTTCTTCACCATTTAAACGCCAGAAATATAACAATGCGTGGGTTTTAACAATCGCCTTGCTCTGGCCTCTTTAGAAACTTATTGCACTGAAAGCGTGCGTGCCCCCAGTGTATATTGCTCGACTGTTCTTAAAGATGGTTCATTCCTCACCCACCTGACGTCAATGGCGTAGATGATCTTAAAAGTCGGTCGCCTCTGTAATGATCAGCGGACGAACATATCACCCCTTATTTCGTTTGGGAATCCCAATGAGAATTCTTTACCTCTGCGCGGATTCGAACCCGTTATCTTCGAGTCCAGAAGCGTGTACTCTTAGTTGTTGGTCCCCTCCTCAAAAACCAGCCGTCTTACATATCATTCTAAGCAAGGTTCAAGGATCCAAATGAAAAAATCTTCACCAATGCCAGGATTCGAACCCGTTCCTTTGGTTTGGAAAGTCAGTGTTGTAAGTTCGGACCACATTTAATGAATTCTGAAAATCTCCAGTGCAGCGATTTCTTTATTTTCTTTATAAACGGAGCGGCTGTCTTTCGGGAGTCCGATGCACATCACACCTCACTCCCAAAAACTGCTGAAATTCCCTCTTCTCTTCTCCTTTAACAACACCCACAAAACCTATCAGCAAAAAAATGCAAAAGCTACTCCTTGAAGCCTTCCTTGCACTCATGGAACAACGGACGAGCCTATCTACCGGAAATCCACCCTCATCACCCTGATCATCCATAAAAAGGAAGTACCGAACACTCATTACCCTGCTCGAGCAACTCCACTATCCTTCTCCATTCATTACTTTCCATATTTCACCTTTCCTAGCGGAATTGGTCATAAATAAATAAAGAAATTAACTCCTGAAGATGACACTGTGTCCAAAGTTATGTAGACCCTCAAGTGAGAGACTGGAAACCACGGTCCCACTTTTGATTGGTGGGCCACGGAATTTGGCGGAACCAATGGGAATCTTGAATTTTTAATCAAGAGCGGCACAAATATTTATGAGAATTGCATGGTTACAACCAAGATCGTTCAATATCGATTGTATTTTTAATCTGATAGAGATCTTCGCAATGCAAACAATTCCGCCATAAATGTGCTTATTTTTTTGTATTCTCTATAAGCATAGGATGTTCAACGTTTTTGATTATTTGTCTGTGCATTTGTGTTTGAAATGATGTCTGGCGCCGCATATTCGCAGATTTTCTAGGGTGTGCAATGGTGATAAATGCTAAGTAAACACATAATTGGCGGCCGTGTTGTGGAAATGGTAACGAAGACCCCTATCGATAGATCTACGGATACTACGCATACTACCCTTCGAGCCGCCGCATGAGCGTATGACCGGGTGTGTTAGGACACCAGCCGTGTAAATATATAAGGTTTTGGGAGGCGAAATGATGAAGGGTATTATGGGAGTGCATTGAATGGGGCTCAGTTTATATTGTGATCGTTTATTGAGCGCGAAAAGAACGAGTTTTTGTACCTATCTGTTTGGCAATGTCTCTCTCTTATTATATCGCTTCTGTCAGACCTAGGGATGTAATGAGGCGTCATGATAATAATTTCTATATCGCACTAAAACACACCAGTTCTGAATTTCTCAAGCAAATTAAGCCTGCCTTCCAGTCTCTAAGGGTTCCCACTTTAATCTCTGTAGTATTTGTGAAACACTATATGTTCGCTCGTAGCAGTTTTTAACGAAGCGTGCAGCGTCATGATAATATTCTCTATGTCGCTCTGAAAAAACCAGTTCTGAATTTATCATGCAAATTAAGCCTAGCGTGTAGCCTTAAAGTCTCTAGGGGCTCCCACCTTAATCCCTAGTCCTTAATATAAAACACTATATGCTCGCTCGTAGCTGTTTTTAACAAAGCGTGTAGCTTTTTTTATTTTATTAATTTTTTTGGTTACCTCTTTATGATCAGGGTGATAAAGGGATGAGGCGTGATGACCATATTCTCTGTGTCGCGCTAAAGTACCACAGTTCTGAATTTAATGTATTCTAGCCATCACACCGACCCGTTCTCTCCTGACGTAGAAATAGAAATAGAAAACAATTTTATTGTCCTGGGGCGAAGTCCCTTCGGACATTGAATTAGTTTACATGCCTTCATGAGGAGTGGAATACAAAGACAAAATACAAAGCCTTACAAAAAAAGGAAAACAAACAAACAACTTTCAAGTCTGCAGAGAGATAGAAATTGAGCGAGGTAAATGAAAATGAAAAATCAGTCTCAATATCAATAATCGAAATAGTATGTTAAAACAAAAATGTACAATCTGTAATCCCTATTAAAAAGAAAAAATGAAAAACAAACAAACGAATATTTTATTAGACAGAAAAACAGCAAATGATTATAGTGAACGAGTAACATGTAACGATATCATCTCATATAATTTTGTCTTCTCATATAGAGGCGAGAGAACATTTGGGAGACAAAAAGTCAGCCATACTCCTTTTAAATTGTGAGACATTCCTAGAAAATTTAATACTATCAGGCAACGAGTTCCATAATTTACAGGATGAGATGTGGAAAGTATTTTCATATTTTGTTGTGCGGTATTTGGGGATGTAAAATGTTTTTGTTATACGGGTCGATCTCTTGTTAGTTTGGGCATTAAAAGTCAAGTTTTCATATAAATAAGAAGGGGTTTTCGAGTTCAGTACTTTGAATTACATTAAGGCCTTTTGAATTATTCTTCTCTGATTCAATTTTAACCAACCCAGCTTTGCGTAATAGGGAATTACATGCTCGTTGAAACGAATGTTAAAAATGAATCGCATACATGAATTTTGCAGTCTTTGTAATTTAACGCTTAATTCATTAGTCATATCGGAGTATATAATTGAACAATAATCAAAATTAGGAAATATTAAACTCTCAACCAACCGTTCGTATACGGTTATACAGACGTATAGGAAGAGAAAGAAGGAGTGTATATGCTGAACTGTGGGGAGGAATGAAGCAAATCCGAGGAGGAGAGAGAGAGAGAGAGAAGACGAGCGGGCGAGGAAGTGGGAAGACGAAGAGGGAGAGGAGGAGGAACCTTGCTCCGGCAGGCGGTCCGTAACGGAAATAGCACAGGGGATAAAGAGGGCGGAGGAGGAGAGGGCTAGGGAAAGGGGAGCATTTTTGGGGAGGGAATGGGGGAGAGAGAGGTCGAAAGGGGAGGGGAAAGCGGGGGAGAGCAGCGGAGTTGTGGAAGGGGAGGGCGACTCGAGAGAGGGAGAGAGTCAGAAGAAGGGGTAAGCGTGCCTGACTCCACGCAGCTTCGCAAACTATTTTTCCGCGTGCAAGCCTGTTTCCTTTTGCTGCCATGCTGTTTAGCGTGCGTAAATAAACCTGTGTGCTCAAAAGACTCGTTCACAACGACTTAACTCGGCGTAACCTGACTGGATCAAGTCGCCAAGTTGCCTGTGCTAAGAAGATAAATTTTATTTTCTAAACCATCTCGGGGCTAGCCTATTGCAACCTAGTCAATCTATCGGCTATCTAGTAATAGTAAATAATCAAAATAAGATTTCAGAGGAGATGAAGACTTTCAGCCCGAAGGTAAAAATTTTAACCTGGCCATGATCCGAAAATTTTTCAAAGGGATTTTGGCATAAAATTGTTACCTTTTACCAGTTATGAGCGAAATATGTCGTGACATTGAAAATTTTGTGCATTTTTTTTCGAATTTTTTTGCCGTCATCTATAGATGACCCTCGGATCTTGGGGAAGTAAAAAGCTCCGGCGCCCATAGCATTATTACGTAAATCGTTCACGGCAACTTTGTAAACGCTATTTTTCGCAATGTACCTCATTATTTCTTTCTAGGGATGTTTTATCATTTGAAGGGAAAAAAATTCAAAGATATTGCATAACATGTTTTTAAATAAATGAATTTTTTTTTAATTTTTCTAATTTATCTATTTGGCTTTTTTTATTACAATATAACTCATTTAACCGACCTATAATGATGTAAATCTGTTGTTAATACTCCCTTGTTAACTTTTTTCCATGAGTATGGTATATCTGCCTCCAGGAGAGTTGTCAGATAATCGCTATATTTCCATTCTTCCAAAAGAGAGCTTCAAGTGCGTGCGTCAAATTTAGGATGACTCGGATGAGTGGCTGCATGATTTTTGAATTGTGGTGCCTCTAGTTGTCCTAAATGGCGTACGAGAATTAGTTTGATGATGAAAAACGTGGTTTATTACAAATACGTGTCAAACGCGCATCCCCCCCCCATCCCTTCCAAACAGCCGACCACATCCACGCGCCTCCCGGCACACACTAGGGAAAAACTGAAATTGCACTTCCCTGCCGCCGAAAGCAGGTTTCTTTGCATTAGAACTCTTCCGCGGAGTCATAGAGACGTTGGTGAAGGCTTTTCGGGCTTCCTTCGGCGCGGTTTCATTGTCATAGGCATATCTTTCTATTAAAAAGGGTCAGTAAATGCTACTCGAAAGCCCCCAGCTCAAGGACGGAGACGGGCTGTTTTGGGGCAGAACGGGACTTGTTTGCAGCGGAAGAGCAAGGCTTTCCACCCCCAACTCCCATTCTTTCTGGTGTGGGGTCTTTCTTCATCCAGTTTGAGATGCCTGGCCGATGAAGCATACCCAAATAAACAAGCATACGTAACGAATATCGATTATTGAAACACACACTATCTATCAAAAAACAGAAATGCTGGCAATGCTCAACGATGTAGTTTATCAATGATATTTAGTATATCCGGAAAATATAATAGTCGGTACGATTGTAGTGAAGAGTAAAAAAGTTAGGGAAACACGTTCCCATTCAAGATATTAGGATTGGGAGAAAATCAACGGTGGTAGTCTTGGAAGCAAGTACCTAAGCAGAGGCCAGGTTCTATGGGGAAAATGGTTCTTTTTACCCAGCTTTGAGCAATGCCTGCATCGTTTTTGGACCCTTCTATCATCCCTCTTTTCGCAATCCTTCGGAAAATGTGAATCTATGGCTATCATGGAAGGGCCCCGTGATACGGGCAAACTCACTCTCGTTTGGCCTTTGGCGAGGACATCTATGATGAACAACCTGTATGACTGCAAGCTCTGTTTTTGCGAACTAAACTTCTGATACAGGAGATAGTAGTTCAGAAGCATTATATGCATCATATGAATCCCTAATATCCTGTACCATTTGAAAGTTTTGTGATCACAGGGATAGTATGCCATGAGTTGATCGACACGGTCAATGCCCCCCATACTTATGTTGTATTCGGCAACAGCCTAGGGCTTTTATAGAATGTTATCCCTGGTTGTGGTAACATTGACGAATTCGTTCCTGAATTCAATGCTAAGTAAGAGGACATCCCATTTGTCTTTCCACATCATGACATTTATCCCTGTGTTGGTACTTAAACCAATTGTCTCACCTCTTTTTCATTTCGCCCGGATTACCTCCGGTGGGATTACACCACTGGGGCTCCCCTCTTCCCTCTCTTCACTTTGGCTGGCATCACAGGAGAAATGAAAGCAAATAAAGTATAATTATAATTATTTTCATTAAAGACGTAACATACATTAAATATTTAAGCCAAAAATAAAATTACCTAAAAATGCCGGAGATGCACTTCTCTGAGTCGAAGTTGAGCGAACACGGGTGGAGCGCTTCATTCTAAATTTAAAAAAAATGGATATTACACCCCACAGAAAAGGCTATATTATTATTTACAATTCGAAATTCGGGGTAAAAGTTACCGTTTTATTTTTAAATTAATAAATATAACATTCCTTCGTAATTAATATGAATATGAATAGAGCAAAAATTTATTAGGAACCCATAACTTACTCTTATCTTGCAATTCCTTTCCAAGACGGCGCCGTTTGCACTTCTGCATAATGGATGAACTTTTTTCAGACAAAAATTTTTTCGCGATAAAATGAAACACAGGACGAGAAGAAAAGAATGTATCAATAAAAATATCAAAAAGTAGCAGTAGAAAACATATCAATGACGGCAAATACTAAAGTAAGTAAAATTTACCTTGCAAAAAAATTGACGTACTTTGCGAAGCAGCCGGCACCACTTGAAAGGACGGAACCAGAACCGAAGGGCGCAGAAAGGAAGTGCAATATCTGAGAAGGCACTGCGACGACAGTGAAGATCCGAGACCACTAAGCATAGGGAAAGAGAAGAACGAGGCACTCAAGGCCACCACTGCCAGGCGTAGCTGCCCGTCATCTATTGATGACACTCGGATCTGGGCGGAGTCCGGCGCGTCATCCATAGATGGCGCTCGGTCTCAAAGTGTCAAAAGGTACTGCAAGGTAACAAGATTAATTTGGCAAGTTTACCCCTCCTCAAATCAACTCTTCTGTCCAGGAAAACTACATTAAAAATTTATGAAACATCGATAAGGCCAGTAGTTACATGTGGGGCTGAGATATGGGTCCTATCTAACAAGATGAAAAAAACACTAAGAAGATTTGAAAGAAAAATAATGAGAATCTATGGCCCAGTTAAAGAAATGAGAATTTGAGAAAAGAAATGAGAAAACAAAAAAATGAGAAGAAAGGAGAGTGGGGAATAACAATGAACTGTGAAATAAATGAAATATTGGAAGAGAAGGATATTGTGAGGTTCTCCAAGTCATTGCGACTGTCATGATTGGGCCAAGTTGAAAGGATGGAAGAGTACAGAAGGCCAAAATGGTTAATTAATAGCAAGATGGACGGGATTTGGAGGAGAGGAAGACCACGCAAAAGATGGTTACAAGATGTTGAAGAGGACTTGAAGACAATGTGGGTCGGAAGATGGAGAGAGAAAGCAAAAAGGAGAGCCGAATAGTGGCATATAACTGAGGAAGCCGAGGTCCACACCGGGTTGTAGAGCTGTGGAGGAAGAAGAACCTGTCGGCTTGTGGATGCTCGGTCGATCTTTAGAAATAGCTGCGAAATAAGCGACTTTACTCGGTAAATGAGCAGTCATTAAGTAGTATGATAGTAGCTAATAACACAAGTCTTGAAGAAAGGAAGCTCTTTATTAAGGTGTTTTTAGCAATCTCTTTTGTGGTATCAAGCTTGGAAAGGCAAGATGCAGAGTGAAAGATATTAGATTTAAAGGAAACTTGGTGTTACCGAAGAATTATGAAACTCAAATGAACGGAGAGATCACCAACAAAGAGCTCTTCCGAAGCGTTGAAGAGAAAAAATATAATGAAAACTCATAGAAGAAGAGGAGACATACTTATGATAGGAGGTATATTTTTCCAAACAATCAACATAATCACCTATTCTAAGTGTAATGAGGAGTTGTATACTTGTTCTAAGGTGTATATACACAGATAACCAATATTTGATTAAGTTTCTTCTGATGGATGATGAACTTGCCCCATATTGAGAATTAATATTTTTGCTTTTGATGCAAACATTTCAATAATCTTTTATTTTGATTTGGTAAAGTAAACGGAACGCCGAAAACTACCGTCAAGTTGGTAATGCGTCGGCTTGGCAACCCAGAGGTTTTGGATTTATTTCCCTTCCCCAGATCGCATGTTGTATTTGCTTTTGGGTGAAGATCTTTGCTGGAAGATGCGATGCAACAATAGCAGTTACAGCGCCTAAAATGTATGGTATAAGTGAAAGATGAAATCTACCTTATAAGTTGAAGAACCAGCCTATATTTGGATACTCACTAAGTATCTATTTCTAATTACATATCCGTATGCATCAGGAAAATCATTGTAGTAGTAGATATAATTCTCCAGCATTGATTCCTCAGACCTAGATTGCGCAGATGTAGACTGTGGCAGTCAATTCTATCTAGATTATAGTTGATGCTACTTGGCTTTGCTAGCTGAGGTTGGCTCTGTCGTACTCCATTCAAGATCACGCGGAGTCGAGATTAAACGGCTTTTTGTTATGGGCTTGTAACACGTATTATCAAGAATCTGATGATGAAACGTGATTTAAAAAATAATATGACTCACGCTAAGGCACAATTTTAGCCGTAAGGAGGATTATTTTGTGATTTCTTCAATCGTAGATGGCGTAAATGCTTGTAAAAATAATTGAATGCTGAAAGCATTGAGCCAGGTACGAAATCAAGTTCATCAGTCATTGTGATTGACAAAAATTAAATTCTATATTAAATATAATTTGAAATGTCGGATGCAACAATATATATAAATAAATTTTAAGGAGTTTGTTTCTTCGAATTGCTTATCTATCTCTTAGACATATTCGTAATATTCGGAATGAATTTTACTCGATATTTCTTTATTATCGATTACTCTTTTTAACCTCTTAATGGATTATTTCTCGCCAAAATGGTTTAAGTCATGGTGACTCGTACTTTTGGAGAGATATTTTCCTAATAGACCGTAATTTTCTAGCTTTCTTTCGGTTTAAACATGCACAATTGTCTTCGCTCCAAAATTTCCCCATCCACGGTGATCCTTATATTAAATCAAACCCATCCACTTTCTCTAACTTGGGGTCCTTCCACCCTTGTTCTCCATGCCCTCCTTGCTTATTTTTCATGCGGAGTCGCCAAAGTCCCCATAGCGTGACACTTGAAGAGCTTTCAACTCCTTCGACTGTTCAGTCCGCTTGTCAACGCAGAAGAAAGGTATTACTCGCGAGTACCCAACTTTGTCAGGAAGAAGTGGTTTATTAGGTAACACTTATCATCGTGACTGAGGCATGGGACTTGAGGAAATTTGGATCAATATTCTAAGTGAGCGTTTGGAGTGGTGCCACTCGGTGCTGTTAGCATGTTCTGAAGGTCTTCAAATACGAATGCACAATTATTTTCAGCTGTCATATTTTTTGTTATTTGATTCCATTTGTTTGGACTTTTAAAAAATCAGTTTTAAAGGAACAAAAGGATAAAAAGTCATGGATGCATGAGGAATCATGGACAAATTCATCTTTACTTGTAAGTCAGATAAAACGTAACACTGCGTGCTGGGCTTTAAATTGAAGGTCATCTCAGGAATACTGAGGATTTTACTCACTTACTTGGATTGTGACAGAAGTCTGTCTTAAATCTAGGGTGATGAACTTTTAATTACCACTTAAGTTTATTTTGATACTTTTTGGTCATTCATGTCTACCAGAAAGACTGCAGCCATATCAATACGTCCAGATGCCGTTCAATAATGATATTTCATGGACGTCCTAGTACGCCCATCGTCCTTGCAAGAATATATAGGAGTACCACTAAGTCATTAGCACTCAAAATGTTAAGTTTGCCTTGATTTCATGCTGAACTACATTTTAGTGATTTTTTTGAGCTCCTATACGAATTTCTTTCCATCGAAGGGGATGTCTTACGAATCCGTTTTATGGTTTCTTGACAAAACGACACTTCCACTCGATTTCCTTAGCCTTAGCTTTTGTAGGCTTCAAACAAGTGCGTTCAAAATACTGAATAATTACATTTCAATTGTTCACCGTGCTTTCCAATGTTGTAGTTTAGCATTTGTTTAATGCCCTTAATTTTTCAAATTATAATGGATATTCTATATTGCCTAAGAGCCCGATCCTATAGGGCCTTTCAGTTTGAAATAGAGATTAGTCCTTTCAGTTGGAATGAACATAATATCCGCATCTTGTTAGAATAAAATTATGTTATTGTAGTAACTCTTTCAGTATTGGAAAGATGGTCGCAGCTGTAATTTGATGGCCGAGCATATCTTTCTGTGGGAAGACAAGACTATATACAGCACGGCGGGCTTAGGAAACTTCCGGGTTGCATAACAACGGGGCGAAAGAACAGATGTCTTGTGAGTGAAATTTTTATAAGCTTTCTTTCCTGTGTTGTGGAAAATGTTTTATTTTTTATTATTTGAACGGTTTTTGCCATTGTTTGCCTCGAAAATGTGTGCTAATCTGCAAAAAAATTTTGACAATTTAAGGGCAAAAAACTCATGGCATATTTGCGTAGATAAATGTCAATGTAGATAAAAATTAATGAATTATATCACTTGAGAAAAAACTTTCAGTTGGAAAAATTACAGGTTACAACTACGGTACAAAACAGATTGAAATATCACAGACGCTGGATAAATAAGACTGTGATAGATATTAATTCAAGCAAAGTCACTTTGGTCTGTCACATCTAAAACCAAAATGTTTGAAATTTTCTTGCACGGCGGGCGTACTAGAAAGTGACTGGCTGTGTCAGGGAAGACTGACGCCTTTTTGATGAGCGAATTATCGATGTATGAGTGATAAAACTAGGATATCTCTGCCTTTAGCTATTAACTTGAACTCCATGTCTGATTTTAGGAAAGCTTTTGATAAGGTACCTCACGTTAAGTTGCTCTCAAAACTAGAAGCATATGGAATAGATAAAAACATTATTAGTTGGATTAATCAATTCTTACATGGGCGGGAACAAAGGGTTGTCATAGACGGTATCATGTCAAACACAGTTAGCGTTACATCGGGTGTTCCTCAGGGAAGTGTAATTGGTCCACTTTTATTTCTCTTGTACATTAATGATATTAGTAACGTCGTTAAAAGTAAGCTTAGACTCTTCGCAGACGACGCGGTTGTGTATAGGGATATTAACAATTCCGAAGATAGCGACTCGTTAACAATCGACCTACTTGCTATTCATGCTTGGTGCGAAAAGTGGCAGATGGAACTAAACATAAAAAAGTGCGTAGCAGTCAGCTTTTGGAAAAAGAAAAATTGGCCATTTAGGGCATACAGAATTAAAAATACAGAAATTATTCACGCCGAGTCTGTTAAGTACTTAGGAGTCACAATTAGTCACGACCTATCTTGGGGAAAACATATTAGGGAAATATGCGGTCAAGCATATAGGAAGCTAGGCTTTATCAAGAGAGTACTCGGAAAATGTGATGAGAAAGTGAAAGAACGTTGTTATTTTTCAATCGTTAGGCCTCATCTGGAATATGCTGTTAGTGTATGGGATCCATACGAAACGGGCTTGATATCAGAGTTAGATCGCGTACAGCGAAGAGGAGCTAGGTTTGTGAAACGATGCTACGATAAGTTGGCTAGTGTGTCTGGACTGTTAGAAGAATTAGGATGGGAATCGCTATCACAGCGTAGATTAAATTATAGGCTTAACCTCCTAAATAAATTTCAGGAAAATCATTTTACTGACGACGTAAAAAACATACTATTAACCCCTTCGTACTACGGCAGATTAGATCGCGCCAATAAAATTAGAGAGCTAGATTGTAGAACCGATAGGTATAAAATGTCATTTTTTCCGCGTACCATTCGGGACCATAACAGCTGTGATCGTCGTCATGAATAGTTCGAGTATTGACAATAGGCAGGCAGTTAATCTTTCTCATTATATTCTCCTCTTTCTTATTTATGCATGATGTAAATAATGATGTTCTTATTTATGCATGATATTTTGAATCTGTAGTAGTAGTCTTTGTATCCCTTGCATGTTAGAACGATTGGAGATACAATGTTTCTTGGGTATTAGATTTGTAATTGGCGCTTTGCATGTGTGGTACGCGGGTTTTTAATGTAATGTCGGTGTTCTACCATATCATTCATGCATGCCTGGTGCGAAAGCACCCCCTGCCACACACCCTTTGGGTGGCTTGCAGGGTATGACGTAGATGTAGATGTAGATGTAGATGTCTGTATTTCGTTATGCCATCGTTTCATATGTTTACTGATTTCTGAACTTTGTTAGAGGTCTAAACTTCTGCTGAGTACTGCGACTATGTAACAGTAGGAATTTCGGTTGAAATGATAGACTTCATTTACCTAGCCTGGATCAGCCAGTGATAGCATGGGAATTGGTGTTGGAGCCTCGACTTGTGTGGCCTATTTGAAAAATTGTGCTCGTTAACGATCGCTTTCATAGAAGGATCGTCATGTCATATCATCTAATTCCTTTAAGCTCTCAATCATCAAGAAATAAATTTGAAATCCTTGGAATGTGATGAACTGCATAATGGCCTGGTTTGCATAAGATACGGGATTCGATTACCGGGCAAGGTGGATCTTCTCTCATGACGAGTCCTATGTTGTAAAATACCTACTTATTTACTTTCACCATCATTTCATTGAATTATATGAATTCATACAACCCAGTTAGATCAAAAGTAAGCTCAATTAGACCAATCCCTACATTCTGTACCTTCATGCACCGTAACTTGTATCTTTTCTCTTTCATTTCTTCATAGAAGGTGTATGGCAAGCCATGGCTCGTACTCTTCTCGCGACTGGCGAAGAAATACGTAAATATGTAGGAATTCTATCAATCTAATTATATCGCGTATCGATTACATTCTCTACTTCAGCGTCTCTTATCCGTATTTTTTTAAAGATCATGAAAATCATTGTTTCTTCTTTCAATTAAAATTCAAAAAATAATCAAA
Source organism: Ceriagrion tenellum (assembly GCA_963169105.1). Classification (NCBI taxonomy): domain Eukaryota; kingdom Metazoa; phylum Arthropoda; class Insecta; order Odonata; family Coenagrionidae; genus Ceriagrion; species Ceriagrion tenellum. The sequence goes on along the minus strand of OY720636.1, from coordinate 54,410,008 downwards.
AAAACAAGTTAAATTCTTGTTTCAAAAGAATGTGCTAAAGTTCTTTAGCTAATTACCTAACTTCAACACCTTTCACCCTCAATGTTGACGAATTGAACCCGGGAGTGGCATTTTTTGTGGCTTTCAACATTCGAGAGCCGTAGATTCATCACTTGTTAATTACTTAGAATTCAAACAAGTTATTTTTAGTGAAATTGAAAGGAGCATTCACTCCTTCATGATGACCAGCGTAAACGGCACATAAGCCTTTCATCTTTTTCTTGGAAAAGAATTCTTTGAAATCAGGCGGCGGACATGTGCTACGTGAAAGCTAATTACTTACTTCGAACTGAAAAGGTGATAAAAATGGTCCAAGGTAAGAGGCAAACTGGGACCCTGAGCAGTCATCGTAGAACTTTTGACATGCTTTGTATTTTAATTATTTATCCCTTAGAAATTTCTGCCTCAGTTGTCCTAACAAAGACCCATTGATACTAAACATCAGAACATATAGTAAGAGCATAACGAGACTATTGAGGCTGCCATCGTCCATGTCTTCCTAACTACTTGTGAGAATACTCCTTTCTGTCTTAAATGTCCAATGGGGTTTTTTATTCTATACAGTCGTATGCCCAGGAAAGTTTCCATACTGTTCAAATATCCACGCTTAATTTTGAATAAAAAAAAATAGTGATCCATTTGGTCATGCGAATGTGGTCACTCGCGAGCCATCTCAATAGGATGAGACTCCATCTGGATTCCGTTTCCTTCTGTATTTCAATTTTTCTTCTATTTATTTTGTTCACCCGCCGAAAAGACCTTTGATGGGGCAATTTAAGAAATAATTCTATAGTGATTAACCGGTTAGACGTTGCTTCAGAGATAAACGAATGCCATCCTCTGTGAATCGTCCTCTTTGTCTCCACTGTCTGTGCTCTAAACGCATTGCGCTTGGTATTTTAGCGGTCAGCGGCCAATATGTGCCCGCGTGTCGCATTTTATTTTAAGTTTACTTTTAAATCTACAACTTAATGTCTGATCCGAGCTCTCTAGATGGGAAACCTCAGCTGAAACCACCACATAAACCCTATAGTCGTTATCTGTTTTCGCTTTTATATTGGTTCTTTTTTTCATCACCATTAGTAGTCATAAATCCGAATCTTGATTGGCTGATGTTCTCCACTCCATTCTCTTTTCAGTCAACAGCTTAGGCACTTCCTATAATATTCCTTATTGTATACGTCATAATTTTCTTTATCCTCGATCTTCCTCGTTTATTTTCCCCATTTTTCATCATGTCCATGACTTAATGTATATTCAACTCTACGAGAGCTGTCTATTTTTAACATTTCAGTGTAAGCTTTCAAAAACTCTGAGGGTGATTTTTCTGTAAAATGTCATCTTTCAGCAGCAGAATATTTAAAATTATGCATGAATTATGTGCAAAATTCTTCAGAGGAGAATCCTTCGCCTTAGCCATACCTCATACCCGGATCCCTCGATATTCTTGGGTTCGAGTCCCGGTCGAGACGAATTACTTTTCCTCTAAGGAATTTAGCCTTTTTGTGGCTGACAGTAATGCGGTTGACTACGCAAAGATTACACCGTGGTTAGTCCGGGTTTCCTCAAAAAGTACATGTAATCTTTAACTTTAACACATCAGCTTACTTTTACCATGTTATATCTGCTTGATAGTGAACAGTATTATCTTTGTGACCGAAGAAAAACCTTTTTTTTCCAGCCGAAATTATTAAGACACTGGGAGCGGTTTTCAACGCATCGGTGTCATAATCAGGTAAAAAATGTCAACATTTATATTTTAAATAGAGGAGAGGATGGGAAATATTAGTATAGTTTTGTTTCCCTTTTAAGGGGTAGGGCAAAGAGTGGAGAGGAGTTGGGGGCGGCTAGGGTACCTTAGCAAATTTTGCTGGAACTATGGATTTATACAAAGCTGAGCCAGAAAACATTGAAAATGCCATCGTTTCTCATCACAGTAATTGCAAAACACATCTTAATTAGTTTTAATAATTTTGCCAATGCAACATGAATGAGGCGGTATGTTGGCTCGTAACACTTACGGCCACGGAAGCTGAAGACTTAATGTAGACTCGTGTCTAAAGAGACTATAAGGAGACTGTACAGACTTCTTACTCGTGTCATCAAGAGTTTTAAACTTGATTTATCTATCCCCTTTAGCTTAGTTGAGCGTGATTTTTTCCCATTTTTTTAACCAAGCAACTGCAAGGAGCACGAAGTAACATGTGATTCTCTTGACATAAAAGCTTTTGAAGTTTGAAATTGCTGAAATTCTATATAATTATATACTAAAAATATTGATTCAATGATTTGACTCATTTTTCTTTTGTTGTTTGCTAAAAAACGCCTTCATAACCGCAGTAGTAATGCTATCTTGCAAAAAGTATGCCGGTTACTGAGAAACTTATTTTATAGATAGATGAGAAAGCATGGTAGCTGCATACCGTTATATTTCTGACGCGTCCAATGCGTAAGAATCTCTTCATTTTATAAAGAAGTACACTCTGGAGCTCTTTGACGTTCCATATCGTACAGTGAAAAACAAATTTCCATGAAATTAGTCAAATATTTCGAAAAAGAGTGCTAGGAGTGGCTGCTAATTTGGCATCATTAGAGAGGTTAGGCTCTTTTCCCTATAACGAGATCAAAGTCAACGAATTATACTTGACTTGGTATCCTGTCCAAACTACCTTAAAAACTTAAACCTCTCCCTTTCTCTCTTTCTCTCGCCTCAACAGCAAAACCCTGGTCGGAATCCGCTCGCCAATGGCTTTTCCCTGAATGTCCGGCCGCGCGTCCACCAATAATAGTGCTTTGGCACGAAGGCGTTCAAGGGCTCCACGTCACCCTCCCGAATCGTCTCTTCCGTCACTTGTTACGAAAGCCGTGACTGTTTCAGTGCCTCGTTACCGCGGCTCACGCGCACCATACACCAGCCTCCATAACTTAAGACCTTACTTCCCGGTCCGTGCTATAAATGCCAATTCCCTTACAGTGCCTAATTTACGGCCTCCGCAAATATTGACCATTCATCTGCGGATTTTTTCATTCCTAGCGTCTCGTCAAAATGAAATGTATTTCTCTTTCATGAGTTTGTAACGTATGAGAATATTTCATCTCGGAATAGAGGCAGATCTGTTTATCTGACCTAAACTAAAAGGATGTCTGTCGACTTCTGAAAAATAATGAATCGCGCGAATAGTACCATAAATATTAACTCTATCTATCATGTGCTAAACTGATAGACGAGTTGTGACTTCCAAAAATTTCTTATTGCAATCATTAGTCGTATTTATATGGCAAAAGTCAGTGGGGATGACAGGAATGCGCAAGGAGAGAAGAGACAACTTCTGATGTTATTTGTATCGTGGTTCAGCTTGCTTATCTTATTATATTTTTTTGAAATTTTATTCACATATTTTATGAAGCAATTTTATTCACATATTTTTTCTTGCGCTCTGACGTGATTAGTAAGATGAGTGTCAATCAACGTCGTGTTTACTTAAATGAGTGCGTGTAAAAATTACAAATATAATAGGAACGTTTGAAGTATATAATGCTGTTATTTATGAAATATGATGGTTTCAATTACAAACCCAATCCTTCCATACAGGTAATCATGTCCAAGTCATAGTTCACATTAGGCCCAAGGTCTTCCAGGCTTGCATTTATAAAATAAATCGGATACTTTCTTCAGGTAAACTTACTAATGTGAAAAATATTTAAGAACTCTTAAGAGATCTTAGCTCCGTTTCATTAAGAAAACTTAGTAGTAAATGTAGCCTTAACCTAGACCCTCTCATAGGTAGAGGCTAGACACTCTGATAGGTAGAGCACATGTGAGCATATACCTAGGGCATGACTATGCTAGTTCTACAAAATATATGACGCTAGTCGTGATTATCATAATACTAAACAATTAAAAGAGGAACATAATGCGGATATTCCGGAATGATTCAATAGATCAGGTCAAACCTGCGAAATTTATTTATTTGTTTGCTTATTAAATTTCCGGTCTCTAAGTGCGTGAATTTTAATGGGTGTCCAATCAGAAAGATAATATCCTATCTCCTTCGATCATTGCAAAGTATATGGCTGTCTTCCTCAAAATATGTGACACTCTAATTGGGAGTGTATTCTTAATGATCAACTCGCAGCTGTCTGATCCGTAAGGTGATTAGCGTTATCAGTGTTTAATTTTTCTGTTCGTGTCGATCATCAGATGGATATACGTCTGGCCGTAATCCTCATCTGATCGATCGACTGTGGCTCATCTAATCCGACCGACTTCGTTTCTTCCCTCTAATTAGGCCGCTCCGTCGGTAACGGGATTATCTCTGCGTTATCTTATGTGTGCAGTGTAAACTTTCTGTCGAGGCACACGTGGCAAGACTTGAGCCTTTCTGCTTTAAGCAGTCTACAGGAGGGGCCCGTGGAGTAAGACGTGTTTGGAATGGCGTCTTTTAGATGAAGTGAATGCTAATCATATCGCACATTCATCGTAAAAACGATTGCTTAACCTGAGGAGAAATAAAGACCTTGGAATTTATGCTATAATATTGGCATCATGGTCAACATGCCTCTGTTATCATAATGTTTTTAATGTTTACTTAAAGATTTCATGAAAGAATTTAACTGAGTTCTGACGCGATTAATTAGTTGAGGGCCAATCAACGCCGTGTTTAACTAATTTAATCACCTTGATCTAATTAATCACTACATTTCTAAGCTCAGACACTTGAGTGGATAGAGCGCGGAGAAAATTTTGTGCTAAATGGAGATAAAAAATGTGTTGAACTGCAATTTTTGGAAACAAATACTGCCATTGTAAATATGCAGGAAGCCGGTGCATGTTGCTGCATTCATTAATATACTTTCTAATTGCATTGGACGATAAATTTCAGATTTGGATATGAAAGCCACAGGTAACCAGCACTAAAGCATAAAATCATCTCTTTACGTAAACGTTTTCAGAATCTAATCACTTTTTCTTTTTTTGCTGTACATAAATTATTTGATGCATCAAAATTATCAATCTCAGTCTTTTTTCAAAATTGTTGAATGATTTTCAAGATGTGACCCAAGGGTGGTACGATGAAGCCGGGTAGAATTGAGCTTCATTAAAAGGAGCACTGGTAATTTCGGATATAATAGTCAGAGATTTTTTACCCTTAACTTCCACATTGAACTGGCCAGCCGTTTTAGCATCAATGGAGGTTTTCACTTTCTCTTTATGAATTCCCCATCTGAGCATTATCTGAAATATGAGCTGACAAATTTTGAAGCACATTAAAATGCTATCGTCAGGAGTCATCAATTAAAAGCTTAGTTTACTCCAGCTCCTAGCTCCACTCTTCTTTCATCTTATTGCCTGATTCCTTCATAAATAATAAAATGTATTTACTTTTGTTGAAACGGTAATCGGAAGTGTGTGGGGTGCTAGAGGAAGTTTCCATCGAACGGTTACGTTTTGTTGAAAAAGTGATACATCTACAAATCCTTGAAAACTACGTCAAGTGTGAGTAGCGGGTGGATAGGTTTTCGCCAACATATGTTCCGATATGCTTTTCACTTTATCCTACCCAATGTTAATGAAACTTCGGCTCTCTCGGAAGGTGAAATTTCACCAATTTGCTTTACACAATATGCTATCGATATTACATGTGCTAATAGTATTTATGTAGTTTGCATCTACATTATTGCACAGAGATACTCCGTATATGATGTTCCGCTACAGAAATATAATGGAAGTTGGAAATTGGAGGATAGGCCCGTATTAACAAGCTGTAATATAATGAAATATCATGATAATTGAAAAAATGACCCGTAATTACAAACTGTATATTTTTATTTTCCCCCAGTTCATAATTGTACACTGCTAAGTACCTTTTTAGAGTGAAATAAAACAGTTACCGGTTGAATGGTTATTTTCACTGTATTATTTTGATGATTGATTTTCATATACCCGTCGTCTCGTTTAATTATTCATAATTCTTATAATTATTCACGTTCTTGTCTAATATTGGCCGTAGAGGCACGCCTATATTTTTTGATTATGGCTCTCTCGTCTTAGACCCTTAGTCTGAGGGGTCATTTTCCTTCTTCCGGATCTGGGAGATATGCTAGACGCGATGTTAGGACTACTTTTCAAATTCAGCAAAAATCATTTGAGAGCAAATCAAACAATTAGCCACAAAATCGATGTGGAAATTAATTATGAAGCCTAGCTGGCAGCTTTCTGGCCTCTTGTCGTTGGAGGTAAAGAGATAATTTTAAAATTATCCGTCCTGGAGTCCATTCCATTACATGTCATTTCATTTTTCCTCCATTTCATCCGGAAATACTTTGATTCTTTGGAGACAGCTGAGCTCTGGAATGCAATTCTTCATCCTGTGACTCACATTATGAGTGTGGATGGCGCGTGCTTGGTCTCGTGTTAAGAGGGGCGGGTGGGAGGCGGAGGTTCCCGTGTCGGCCAGACGGAGATATTTGCGCCAAGCGAAACTCGACCAGAATGTACTGCGCTTGCCAAGATCGCTTGGTCTCTTTATCGTCCTCCCACGCTAGCCCTTTGCCACACTAGATGAATCTCTTGGATTCCTCGGATCATTCAAAGATGGCATTAAGCTATCGTTATCCAATCTAACGATCCAAGCTCTCATAACGGGTGATTGATTTTTTTCTCTCCAATACATTGATGAGTGATTTTCATATATCCGTCGTCTCGTTTAATTCTTCATCATTCATATACGTATTCACGTTCATGTCTAATATCGGCCGTAGAGGAACACCGATAATTTTATCTCATAGCTCTCTCGTCTTGCACCCTTAGGGTAAAGGGTCATTTTCCTTCTTCCGGATAGATATTGAAATAGTGGTCCGCTACGAAAATATAATGAAAATTAAGAAAATGATCCGTAATAAAATAATAAAGATAATTGAAAAATGGCCTGTAATGACACTCTGTGCATCTTGTTTTTTGTCAAGTCCATAACGCCGCTAAAAGTTGTAGGATTTGTAGGAAAAGTTCTAGGATTCTTTTACGGATTAGCAGACTTAAATAACTGCTGTGAAATCACGTGCAACTTCACCGCATAGACGAGATATTATCCCACTCGATGAATCATCGTTTTTTGACGAATCAAACGATTTAGATCTTGAATTATTAATGACGATTTTAATGCTTAAGAAGTCTGTGATAATTGCAAAGACATCCTGCTTAACTATAATAAAAATTAGAACCCTTTCTGGCACTCAAAATGATGCGTCATTTTTTGTAACGGTTTACTAATACTCTCTACGGGTAGAAAATGAGACTGCCTTTGTGATAGGTAATTCATCTAATGGCAGACCTGAAAGATGAATCTATATTCTATGACAAGGTATTTATAGTCAACTATCATATGACTGATTTGGAGCGATGGAGAAAACCATTGTTTAGAGAGGTTTTTTGCCTGACAGGATGACTTATAATAGACTGGATAAAATACCTTTAGCATAAAACAGCTGAGAATATCCCTTGTGTGTACCAATTACACTCTGGTGTCATGTTAGGGAGATACCACCTCCATAATTGCCCTGTAATAATTTATGTGGTGTTATTATTGGACACAAAGTAAAACGACTGAATTTTTCTTGTGTAAAATTATTTTTTTTAATGCTGGAGTAAAATATTTCTCATTACGTTCGAATTTAAAATATTTGAATAAATCGGTGCTATTCTGTAACAACCATAAAGCTTTCCTTCTCGCCATTGTATTGAAATGCTCTGTTGATTGGCCCAAGACATGCTCTCAAATAGATGGATCTTGGAATTCTAGTGAGATTACATTAAAATCATCAGATAAATTCTCAGAAAGTAAGAGAAAAAAACCCTTATTTCCTACTCTGCTTGTCCTTGGATTGAGCCAAATCTGTTCCGTTGAAATTAATTCTTTTAATGTCATTACGGTGGGAGATGCGAGAGGTCTTAATGATGTTTGATAAAAAAAAACATGACAAAGATTGGAGGCATGCCAATTAGGTGATCTTGGACGCACAAGTCTTTAGGTCTCTTTGCTTGTAAAGATTTTCACGAAAAGAATGACTTGATAGAAATAAGAAAAATGTAATAGTTGAATAATCCTTTGGAAAATCTTACAGCTTTAGAAAACCTTGCCACAAAGCATTGACTTGCTATTGAATTCCGCGCGCTTTGATATTTAATTGAATGCAGAAAAGTGACTAAGCTATATGTGATCGTTATTTTCCTTCATCAAATTTCTACAAAGTTCACTCAGACTCATGGCTAAACCTTGCCTCACCGAGTTCCCCAGAACTCTTGAGAAAAGCCTGTTGTTCGTGGAATGAAAGTATTTCTTAAGAGCGCGTGCAGAAGCTTTGTGCCCCAGCGGCTTTGGAAATTGTTGTTTATTAATCTTGCAAATGAGTTCTTTCACCTGTATTCCAATATTTTTAGAATCTAGTTGCTTCCTCTCTCACCTCTTCTGTCTCACTTTGCTTCTATGCCTCCCCTACCCTCTCCTTTTCTAGTTGATTTTATTTTTAAACCGGCGTCGTATTCAATCTGTAACAAGATTTGGAAACGGCTTAGCAAATGCGCAGTTTTTACCTCTTGACTAGAGGGTGATCTATAATTTCCAAAGCAAGTGAATCTTACGCAAATGAAGTGGTGACTATAATTAAATGAAATACTAGGTAGGCCTTCTGTGTGTTACTCAGGATAGGATATTTTATTTACTTGCGAAAAAGGTCAATTTCTATTATAATAAACTGGCATTTCAGTGGTATCCGTGGATATTTTATTTTTTTTTTCGTTTATCGTGTTTCTTATTTCACCCTTGCAAATAGTGACCTCCGTCACAATACCATAATTTTGTGCTCATGATGGGGATTCTCCTGACTTGTAGTGAACAATTCTGTAGCCACTTTTTGAAGCCTTGTTCCTATTCTATATTCTTTGTTCTCTACCTCCAATCAAACATTGAGTTAACCTCAAATTTCACGCATATTTAGATATTTTGCTCCCCAATTATTTTGAAATAGTGCTTTTTTCTTAAAAACCTTCAAAAGTAAATTTAAGTACTGACCCTAATTTCATCCGGCGTCAGGGACGTGCCTAATTTCTTTAAATAAGGACGCTCACGAGACCGCATGTTTACTCTTTCGAGAGTGGTCCGGGGTTCCTTGCCCCGTTAAACCCCCGCTCCATTTTTCAAAATCAACCGACCACACTTCCGGCAGGCTTATTGAGTGAAAGTGCTGCCGGGAGGAAAATCGCCACAGATTTGGCGAAACTACCGAGAGGCGGAGGAATTCACGAAAGGGAGGATGAGTTCTTTCTTTATTTTCTCCCTACCGCCTACTACATGTTTTTATTGCAAACACGCGAAAAAAAAACCCTTTGAAGGTAACGCCTCCGTTGCTTTATATATTTTTTTAGTTTAAAACAAACCGCCCGATCAGCTCCCTTCTCCTATTAACGTCACTTTGACGCATTGCGAGGAGATTATTTTCGTTTGTGCCCGGAAATAGACTTATTATTCCTCTATTACGTGGATGCCTGGGATCACCCCTCCCTCTCCCTCCCTAGTTCGTTGCTGGACATGTTTACTGCAACTTGGCTCCTCTAGTCATCACACCACTGCTCAGCCCACCTCGCAGCTTCATACTCGCCTAACAGGCGCCTTCCAGCTCTGAACTTACCCCGCAAAAAATAATCGCAAGTCCACGAGCATTCCGGACCGCTGAGATTCAGGTGTCACTATAACATCACTACCTCTAACGATGTAACTGCCACCTTGGTGGTCATGCCTGGAATGAGTCCGCTAATAATTTTGTAGGGGCAATATTGAAAAAATTGTCCCAAATCCTAGAATCAACGCGTTTATCTAGTTATGGAAGGAGAACCATTTGAATAATGACAATAACAACTTGGTTTTCAGTCCTTGGATGCATGCCAATTAGGTTCTCTTGATCGCGCAAGTCTTAAAGTCTCTTTTAATGTAAAGATTCTCGCAAAAAAATAACTTGATAGAAATTAGAAAAATGTGATAGTTGATTAACCCTTTGAAAAAGCTTACAGAGACTACTGAACTCGCTACTGAATCATCATCAGGTACCTGATACACCATTGTACCTGATGATGACGCACTCACGTTGAAACTAGTAGTACCAGTAAAAACTGTGTTTTGCAACATTGTTGCAACATGTTATTGTCATTATTCATAATAGTCTTCCACAAGGTTACACCTGACAGGGTTGAATTCAAGAACTACTCTAGAAGAAGAATTCTAATAATGTTCATCAACATCAGATGTAGATAGACATTATCAATTCATTTATCAAATGCTGAATATTGGATTACCAAGCTGTATCTCGGTTTAGTATAACTGTATAAAAACTATACCGCTCAACCTTATTGTAATTTTTCGTATCCGTTCGTAATTTTATATCTCATGTGTATTTTTTCGTAATTTTGACCATACGTATTCAGTATTTTTTGGTGTATAAAGTCATCATTTTACCAAGTGGCGGTAGTATTTTGATCCAGTAACTTTTTCTTGAAAAATGTAATGTTTTGCTCACTTTGCTTTAAGGAGTGTTTTGCACCCTTAGCAGTAGTACAAATGCATCCTTAAAAGTTAAAGTATTGATGATTGGTAGACTGAAAGTTTGTCTCTTCTGTAAGAGTTAGCAAGTTATTTCATCAAGTTATAATAATAGCAAATTTTGGCGTTATTAACGAATATTTCAGCTCTATTGAGCTATTTTAATAAGTGCTAGATAACTTTAACTTGGCACCGTAAGTAATGAAATATTTGATGGTGTCTGTTACGGCTGTTATTACTTGTCCATTGGTTTGTGAGCTTTAATTACATAACGTCAAAAACATCTTTGCTAGGAAGCTCCGAATAAATAGTCTTTCGCAATTCCAGGTAGCTTTTCAAGGACAGACTGACTACAACTTATCGCCGCATTTTGAGTTTCTCCTGACTGATGAAGTAGTCGTTTTGCTTTCCTCGGCGAACATGCAAAATGAAAACAGTATATCTTCCCTATGAATACACTTTCTGCGTTGATTTTTTCCGAGCTATTTATTTCCTTTATCACCTCAAGTTTCGCCGTCGTCATTCGTATTCTTGCTTGAGCTTCGCTCCCTGAAATTTGTGGCATTTTTCATCCCCCTCCCCTCGTCCTCTGTCGTCTGCTGGATCCAGTTGTTATGACTTCGTCACGTGCTTGGTGACGGACAGCTGTTCTACCCTTTTGGTCATGTGTTCAGATCACGTGGCGCCGACTATTCAAGAGGCTGTCTTGCGTGCTCGACTGGTAGGAGTCAGACGACGTCGACGGCCATTTATTCACCGGTAAATTGCCTCCCAAGATTATTCCCTTTCCTCTCAATGTTGTGCGGGGCTAGTTTCCAGATTTCCTTCAACAATCGGCTCACCAAATCCCACTGAGTTCATTTAGTTAAGTCAAAAGCGAAAATGGCGGTAATGTTATCTCGTCAATCCGCCATGTTCTTGGCTGGTTACATCCCGGACAGTCGATAGTCAATGGCTTTTTAAAGAGTGCATATAACTCGTAGGTAATGCCTAGTGCATGCCTCATGCCTCGTTTCAATGTTTTTGATTTCTGTCCAAAGATTATGAACTTCAGCAAAAGTTCAACGAAGGATTCAAACTATACGCTATGTTTCAATGGGCGCTCTTGCTTGAACAGATGATATTGTTTTTTTTATCCCTTATGTATTACCCCCATATAAGCAAGACTCAAAAGAAAATTATGTTTGTGCTTGAAAAATGCGGAGTTTTCAGGTTTTTTTTCCTAGCATTCTCTTTAAACAGGAATCACCGTTTGGATATCTTTGACTGAACGATTTAAATCATTTTTATTTTTTACTACTACCAAATATAATTCGTCAAAAATTACTGAGCTCACGGAAATTATTTCAAGCTTGCCTCCTACACAGCTTACCAAGAGCATGTTGGCGGCACGCAACTATCGTCACACGAAATAATTTGACCTCTCTGTACATATTCTCTTAGCCTTATGCCTCTGCAACACATCATTTTTTAACCGAACGGTGTCCTATTTCTTTTTGCGAAGGGGAAGTTTTGTCCAACAGGCAAGATAGCAAGTTGGTGTTCACAATGTTGAAATAAGGATTCATGACGGAAACAGAGGAAATAAAGCTGTACGCTGAAAATATATTTGAACTGACGGTTAACACAATCGGACCTTCGGATTGTTGGCTGTTAATGATGGAATTGTTAGTCTTTACGGCCCATATTCATTTCGTGTGGGTTCAGTTAACGTTCGTATAATAGAGGAACAGTTCTAATGAAGATTGCGCAAGGGAGCTTATTTTGCAGAACTAAGACTCAACTTAAAACTGGCTTTGAGAAATAAACTGTCTTTAAGAAAAAAACTGAAATTCGAGAGCATTTCCAGCTTGAAGAACTGTTTCTTGAATAAAATTATACACTTCGTGATGTCCACACTTAAACATTTTTCTAACCCAGGTTCAAATTCCACTGGCTGTATATCGTATTATAGTTGGAAACCGAGTAGAAGATAATTCTACTGTAAGCCCTCTGAAGTGAGTAGTTTCATGTAAAAAATAATGATAAATTTACGTACTGCGTAAGGAATCTCTTCGCGTAAGATAATTAATTTTACTCTCTGTGCTCATGGGTTACATTTCTAATGTAAGCTAATTCGCGTTGGGCATGCGATGGAATCCTAGTGAGAAAAGTCTTGAAATGTGTTTTCCTCCCGACTCATCATTCATCGTCCTCCCGATTTCAGTTACAGATTGTATCTATACATCTCCTACCCGATTATCTTACTGCCTAGTTTCACATTATAATAAGCCTTCTTCATATAGTATTACCTCGACTCGGTAAAATTGACCCTGTGTTAAGATCGTCATGGCAATTAAAATAATGCCCATTTCTATATCACGCAGCTAAACACGATATTCAACTCGGAGGTCGGCTTGGTAGGTGAGAGGAGAGCCCAACTAGTATTTAGCTCCGCAGCGTGTGAAAGTTCGTTGTAAGGTGGGAGGGCTAATTCCTTTCTCCTCGTCACCTACGGTTTCTTAAAAATTTCAAGTTCCCAAAAATTACAATGCTTGCATTCAACTATTTTTTAAACTGCGGAATTACTTGGATTATAGCCTTTAGCTCTTCCCTCATCAACCCAACGTTTTACTCAATTATGATTTCACACCGCGTCACGCAACAAGTGCAACTCTTGCCACTGTTGAGAGTAAGCTATGATCTAATATCTCATGCCTACCACACGAATGTTGTGAAATTCCCTCTGGTATGCTCATTAGTTTGTTTGGAGATCCCTCGAGAGGAATGTAACGATGTTGGTAGTGCGCCGATGATTTTAAGGATATGGAAATTGATCTTTACTTGCTCCGCAAAATGATTCTCATGGAAGGACTGCTTTTTCCTTCAATAAGTGGCTAAGAGTCCTTTTCCAGTAGTATACTGTACTATGATACAGCTCTTTGCTCTCTGGAATAATGAGATGTAGGGAGGGATCGTCTTTCCCACTGCTGTGTGTCTTCTCTTCTGGCGGACCTTGTAACGAAACAGGGAGGTAGAAAAGTTAAAAATAGATTGTCAAAAGAAAAAATTGCTATATCACTAGGTCTAATAAAACCCAGTTAATTTGAAACTGAATGGAAGAAAGAGATATCCCATGGAGTATAACCTTATCTTTTTTGTCTCCAACTGTGATAATTCACTGTTCTCCCTCTGGCATTTCGACATCGAAGTCGATGACACTCTGTAGTTAATAATCGTGTTATGCCTTTAATGAAATGTGCATCATAACTGTTGTAAAGACTTGGTTCAATGACACACCTGTGAGAAAAACACCCCTTCATGGCCACTGCACTTGAACGTTTGCATATTTCTTGCAGTTTATCTGCTCTCTCTCTAGAGTTAAAACTAATTTTCAGTAGAAAGAAAAATGGGGGCACTTGAGAAATCATTTAGTCGATGTGAATGTATTATCCAAACGCAGGGATTGAGTGTGTACATCCACTAGGGGAGTATGACCAGCTCGTGATAGTGTTCAAGTCAGCAAGGAACGCTCTGGATTACGAAATTGTCTCTAGTCCAATACTGTCTCTAGCATGGATGTTTTCTCATACAATAAAGGTCTCCCTCTATTAACCGCAATGTTTTACCTCCATCGATGCGATATAGACTCAAAAGTTACATATCCAAATTTTCTACCTCTACTTTTATTACCCGTCGATGGTCAAGGCCGAAATAGGTATGCTATGGTGGGCTGCTGAGAAGAGTAATGCAAGTTTATACGAGGTTTATAAGGATGAGGTGGAAATTACCTAGTGGTCCGTGAAAATATTTTATGGGAATTGATGAATATACGTTCTGTGGCCATGGTATGTACCTAAACTAATGTTTTACGTTGATTCCAAGATATAAATGGAGTGCGATTTATGAATCTATCGCTGAAACACTATCAGAAGGAGCCGTTTAGAAGACTTAGTAAATACTATGTTTGATCAGTAGGAAATCTTGAATATGAGCGCCATCATTCACGAGGAGTCCTAGACATGGTGAAGTAGCATTTATATAAGTAGTGATGCTTGAAAAACTACATCTGTGTGGGCCCATGAGCCAAAGAACTGGGTTTAGCTTAGAAAATATAGAGTGATAAGATTATTATTTTTAGTTTAGATTATTTCGTCATTGATACATTTAACTCATAGCCAACGTTTCGCCAAAGATATTGGCATCCTCAGGGCTTTGCAACACAAAACAAAGAGACATACAGCCAAGTAATTATACAAGTATTAGAACAAAAGTTGAGGAATCTCCAATCATTGCATAAACAAATGAAGTGGTACGAAGTCACTCGCACGGGTGTATACGAATTTCAACCCTGGTGTAAATATTGAGGAATCAAAAATTTGCCTATCATTGAGCTTTTGACAGTTAAGCACTAAGCATTGACTGTTTAATATTTGTATAATTACCTGTCCTCTTTGTTTTGTATGGCAAAGCCCTGAGGATGCCGATTGATCTGGCAAAACGTTGGCTGCGAGTTAAATACAATAATGACCAAATTTTCAACAATCTTATTATTATCTATATTATTAGATCCATCGTTACAATATAGACTCAACAGTTAGAGATACAAATTTTCTACCTCTACTTTTACTACCTGTCGATGGTCAAGGCCGAAATAGGTATGATATGGTGGGTCGAGAAGTTAAAATTGATCAGTAAATAACCTTGTGTGGGGCACCTTGAATATGAAGTCTTGATTTTCCACGTTCTTCAGAGGGTAGATGGAGTGTACCACTGTCTGCCATCCATCCTTCCTGCCTTCACTACCGCGGTCATTTCCTTCTTTCCCACCCACTAGCGTGTGGTGTACTAACTACTAAATGCGTGCGTTGGACGAGATCAGATTCTGCTGCCTCTCGTTCCCTTCCTTCCCTCACCTGCTCATCTGGGCGCACGACTCTCCATCTGCTTCTGGGAATATCCTTACCACTCGCGGGATTCTTCTCCGTCCTTAAGCGCCACGCGAGAGATTCCTGCTCATTATGGAGAGAAAATAAAAGGGAAGGCAGAGCGCTAAGAGGCGGAGGTGGACGTGACACGCATTTCGGACGGCACGGGTCTCGACCGGTGAAAGACCTCTCCGGCCGAGCCGAGTTCACTCGTGTTTAGTTCATGCGAGATTCCCCTGGTTTTGCTGACTCGGCAAGGTCATTACTCCCTCCTCATTTCCGAAGACATTACTCCCATCATGACAACAGAGTGCATATTACGCTTCATTGTGGCGCATTTCAATATTTTTAAAAAAGTTTAAAAATTTAAAATTGCACCCCCTTAGGCACTAATATGTATGTAAAGTGCTTAGAATTTTCTTCTCAAGGTGTTGAACAAAAATATCTGTTTCAAATAAGCCACGTTTGTGGAGCCTACGTACAGTTTTGCAATCCTTAGCCTGGCCCAAATTAATCTTGTTCAGGCGAAGTTTTTTATACATTGGTTCAAAAGCCTACAATTTTCTGCCATCTACCTGCAAAAATGCATCACACCTAACCTCATTTTTGAAAAATGTAAGAAATTGGCTATTTAATTATCAAAATATTGAAGACACATTTTGTTAAGGAAATATTTCCTAATGGTATATATTTCATATTAAATAACAATGTATGGTCATTTATTTATTTACTTATTTGATAGTAACCTCAATACAGGTCTCCTTCTAGGTTATCTAAAGCTTCCTATCTTCTTGCATGTATTATTTATGTCTTGTTTGGGAGTAATGAAGCAGTATTATTATTATCGTCTTCCTTCTCCATCGGAATTGCGACCCGGGCAACTCCCGAGCTAGATTTTTTTTGCACAACCCTCGAATATTTTAACCTCGAGTTTATTCCCCAGAAATGCAATGATTCTCGATTCCGACTCATTTTCCGGTTGCTTTCCTCTCCTTGTAACTTTTTTTGTGCCTCTTTAAGTAAACCATGAGATTCCAATATTGTTGGTCGAGCCATACCTGAATGTTCGAGTGTTTATTTGGTCTGATTAATTTTAACGGCAAGATACATCTACATCTACGTCATACCCTGCAAGCCACCCCAAGGCTGTTGCAGGGGGTGCTTCCACACCAGGCATGCATTAATAATACGGCAGAACACCGAAACTACATTGAAACCAGCGTACCCGAAATGCAACGCGCCCATTACAATCTACTAACCAAGAAAAATTCTATCGCCAATCGTTCCAACATGCAAGGGGTACAAGGACTACTACTACAGATTCTAAATATCATGCATAAATAAGAACATCAATATTTACATCATGCATAAATAAGAACGTAGAAAATATAAAGAAAGATATCTATAATCTATCTAATGTCACTATTTGCACTATTCATGACGACGATCACAGCTTTTATGGTCCCGGCGGAAAAAATGACATTTTTTACCTATCGGTTCTACAATCTAGCTCTCTAATTTTATTGGCGCGATCTAATCTGCCGTAGTGTGAGGGGGTTAATAGTATGTTTTTTACGTCGTCAGAGAAATATTTTTCCTGAAATTTAGTTAGGAGGTTAACCCTCTAATTTAATCTACGTTGTGATAGCGATTCCCATCCCAATTCTTCTAACAATCCAGACACACTAGCAAACTTATCGTAGCATCTTTTCACAAACCTAGCTCCTCTTCGCTGCACGCGATCTAATTCCGATATTAACCCCGCTTCATATGGATCCTATATACAGGCAGCATATTCCAGATGAGGCCTAACGATTGAAAAATTACAACGTTCTTTCACTTTCTCATCACATTTTCCGGGTATTCTCTTGATAAAGCCTAGCTTCCTGTATGCTTGACCGCATATTTCCCGAATATGTTTTCCTCAAGATATGTTGTGAGTAATCGTGACCCCTAAGTACTTGAAAGACTCGGCGTCAATAATTTCCGTATTATTAATTCTGTAAGCCGTACCTGGCCTATTTTTCTTTTTCCAAAAGCTGAATGCTACGCACTTTTTTTTTTTTACTTTTTTTAATACTTTTTTATGTTTAGTTCCATCTGCCACTTTTCGCACCAAGCATGAATAGCAAGTAGGTCGATTGTTAACGAGTCGCTATCTTCGGAATTGTTAATATCTCTATAAATAACCGCGTCGTCTGCGAAGAGTCTTAGCTTACTTTTAACGACGTTGCTAATATCACTTATGGACAAGAGAAATAAAAGTGGACCAATGACACTTCCCTGAGGAACACCCGATGTAACGCTGTGTTTGACATGATACCGTCTATGATAACCCTTTGTTCCCGCCCATGTAAGAACTGATTAATCCAACTAATAATGTTTTTATCTATTCCATATGCTTCTTGTTTTGAGAGTAACTTAATGTGAGGTACCTTATCGAAAGCTTTCTTAAAATCGAGGAATAACGCGTCAACTTGAACATTATTTTCACCCGAGAGCAAGATGTCATGAACGAAGAGGGCCGAATTCGAATTGAAAGTAAAAAAAAATATTAAACAACAAATAATAGCAGTATTAAAGACAGAAGAGGCTTCCAACTATTAAGAAAACAAAAATTAATTCAACGAAGCCAAACACTAAACCGCTGCGTCCCCGCGACTTCGTCCTCAAACATGACTGCTGGTATGCAGCAATAAAATGAGTTTCACCTTTACTATATCAAATAATCCGTAAGTGCTTACTTATTTATTATTAGCTGAGATATGGGAAAATGGATTAGCAAATTGGAAAACAGTACTAGCATTTAGACAACTTACACTGCACATCAGCCAATGCCACGAGCCACTTTACCCTGTCAAATAAACAACACACTGACAAAATGTAGTCTAAAAAGTAATCGACTTCTACACACATGACACAAAGCATCCGGTTAAGTACCAAGCTCACAATAGTATATACGTTACAATTACAACATAATGCCAATTACATCAATGTGAACGTACTTTTCCCCTCATGGGCAATCTTTAGAATCGGGTTGAACACAGAAGCACCTGTATCAAATATTAAAACATTCTTAATCTCATTTGTACGTCATCTTCAAGAGCAAACTTTAATAATCAGTTATCACATACTTTCATATCATGCAACGTGAATACCTACGATGATATGTCCATTTCTAGCTGATTTTTATTCCAACTAGCCTGCGTTGAGATGCTCTGCCTGTCTTTTACTATTGATTGTTGAAAACGACGCTATTTATTTCAAAATATAGTGCGGGCTTGGGTGACATACCTGCTTCATCTAGCGTCTAGTATTATTAGCGATTTATCATTAAGGCGCTACTAATAAGCTGATGCCACATCTTTTTTTGGGAAACGTTAGCCATTTATATAATTTCCATTGCCATAAGGGTAATTTGAATGTGTGATTCATTCAAAGGTATTTTTATGAGAATTTATTGCGGTTTCGTATTTGTTTCATGAATTTAATCGTCAGAAGATGGGAAAAAATTCGAAGGATTTTGGCGATTAGAGAGGTTGAAGTGTTTATCTGCCATCTACAGTTCGTCTTTCCTAGCTCTCACTGTATCGAGTATGTTTTGCAGTCTGGGAAAAAGGTGG
Organism: Ceriagrion tenellum; assembly: GCA_963169105.1. NCBI lineage: Eukaryota > Metazoa > Arthropoda > Insecta > Odonata > Coenagrionidae > Ceriagrion > Ceriagrion tenellum. The sequence continues at coordinate 54,390,850 of OY720636.1, read as the reverse complement.
AATCATTGGTAGTTTTGAAGCACTTGCTGCATTTACATACGTATACAAGTCACTGCATTTTCATTATATTAATTACAAACAAAAAATCCTGATTTTCTCTTCTGTTGCTCTCAAAATGAGTATAACCGGCACTCAAAAACTTCGGAGAAACACTTAAGAGAACATTCGATCGGCAGCTTAAAATGCGTATGTGTATAAAACAATCAAATGCAAGAATGTATTTGATGAATATCTTACTTAAAATCTTCGGCTAATGACTAAATCGCTTTAAATAATTGATTCATGCTTGCTGTTAAACTAAATTGGAAAAGAGTTCTTCTTATCCCCATAAGAAAGGTCGTAGTTTCTCAAGGCAGACAGTAATTTGAGTATGTGTGTCTAAGGACAGATAGAAAAGGGATATGGGGTGGTCCATTTGGCATGTTCACCCAGTCATTGGAGGACCTACTTGTCATGGTCGTGCTATAGGCCAAGGTGGATCCTTTGATCAGGAGTATTGACACTGTTGTTTTAAACTGATCCTTAACTTCCCTTTGTCTCTCGCCAGCTGCCTATGTCTCTGTCCATCAATACTCAGGCAAAAGATCTCTCCTTGATATGCAAACACTGCCCCGTGTCTAAGATTCGACGTCATGGCTTTATCATTTGTTTGATAATTTGTATAAATTTGATGATACAAATAACCTTGTCATGTACATATATATGTTGTATGTATATGATGTATATAATTACCGAATGACCCTCTTGGATGTAAGTAGTCATCGACTACTGGGAAAATAAGGCATAAAAGCTAAATATGTCTTTTTTTATCGGCTGAATACTGCATAGTACATGCCAACAAAAGAAAAATGTCATATTTTCGAGGGCTTAAATTTCCATTCAAGAGAGTAGTCTAGATCCATAATAATACCGAGTTAATTCTCTCTATTTATTAACTTGCGTTTTTTACTTTCATTCCAAAACGGTTAAATATTTTAATTTAAGTAAATATGGATATCAGAATATAAACAGATAGAAAAACAGGTTAAAATATAATATCTAGTATATCTATATCTGACTTAATCGGCAAGATAAATTTTTTTCTAAAAGAATCTTTAGAAATTTTTCGTATACTCTACAAAACAAAATTCATCTGTAGAATTACATATTCGTATATTTACGGTTTACTTATTTGCATTAAATAATATTATTTGTACAGCTAATTCGTGTACAACTCCCCTTGAATGCTCTAAAAAAACTCCCAAAAAATAAATGAATCGTCGTTTTATGAAAGCCCAATCGAAAATACTTTTCTCGAAGGTCCTATTTATGATTGCCCGTGGTACTTGTGCACGGAATACAGTTAGTAGGTTTTGTGATGAGGAAGAAATTTAAAAAATTCTGGATGAATGTTTGACCACATGATTTAAATGCCTTTCAAAATTCATTCATTTGTATGAGAAACTTTCGTGTCCTCGCAAATGTCGATTACCTGATATAAACAACGAACTGAAGGTGTTTGTGAAGCTCAATTTTTTAACCTAATATATTTAGAAAAACTAGCAAAGGTACCCATTGAAATTCAACGGGGAATGAAAGAAAGACAGGGCATATAGGTTGTAGGTTCGAGTCGCTCATGAGGTTTATTTTTTTCTAGGCAATTCAGCTATAATTTTTGTTTTATTTTTTAATGCAGCAGATGAAAACCTCATTACATTATGTTTACCGAGTTCCGATATTCTTTTGCAGTAACATATGGAAACTAAACTACAGGCCATTTGCATTCCAGAGGCTTTCCGCATTAATATAATATCGTGGAATTCTCGTGCTTTACATGGATCCAACTTAAATTAGTCCACTTGAAATGAATTTTGCCAATTTTAGGCCAAAATATCCCTGAAAATATCGTAATAAGCAACATTTCAGTATACGGCCCAAATTTCCACTGTAATACATATCTCTAAATATAAAAGGCAGCCGGCATTGTAAAGGCCCCATTTCCCTTCCAAAGCTAATGCTAATTCCTCGGTTACCAAGGAAATATCATATTGTTGACAGAAGTAAAATTCATGATTTTGACATGAAAAACGCAATTTCTAGGGAAATTTTATTCGTATAAGAAAATTGAATGCAAAACATAAGAAACTGCAATATTTTATTCATCTAATGGCGAAAACTATATCCTTCTATCTTTCGTAGAACTAATTATAATATGCAAAAAGAGAAACCTCTGCACTTGAACCAAAATGTTTAGACTTGAGTTTTTCAAACACATAAGACACCAGACGGCCCAATACGCTGCCCTTTTGGCTCAGGGGCCTTCCTTATACTCCCAATAGTCCCAGTTTCCTTAAAAAAGCTTTACTGATCCCATGTGTGAAAAGTTTCCTAAAATCAGTTCACTCGTTCAATAATTGTGAGGTTTTTTAAGTGGGCATTCTTTTGGAACCTTGGGCCCTCTGGGGCCCCAGCGTGGCTTACGACCCCATGACTGTTGTACATTCAGTATAGGTATATTTTACGTGTTTCTAATACAGGCAAGAATTATCTTCCAGGGCCAATTTTTGGCGATGAAAGGGCCCACTTGAGGGTCTTCTAGGGCCCTAAGGCCCTTGTGTTTTATAGCCTATGCGTGAGCCAGATATATCAAGTATCTTCCTGCCAAATTTTGTTTCAATCGATTCAGTGGTTTATGAGTGCTTGAGTAACAAGACAGACACCACTAGATTTTTATATATTAGTAAGATTCCATTAAAAGCTTCGAACAATCTTAAATATTTTGAATTTCAGAATCATTTAAAATCCCTAATTCTTTCCAATTATCCAAGTAAAGAGTGCAAGACATATTCCGGACGCCCTCTTTTTTAAAAATGACATCACGGGTTAGAGAGAGAAGGAGAGATAGAATACCATACAAGGGCTCCGCTCGTGGTTCCCGGCGTTGATGCGATAATAGGCGATGATTAAACTTGATTGAACAGGTTTTTTTGATTAATGACTTTTATCTCTCGTGCTGGAAAAAAATAATTTAAACGCCATCATCGCATTCGCGCATCATTAAACTGCGAGCAAATGGAGAGTAGTGGTGTGGGCTGCTCAGTGGGTTAAGCATTTGGATGCGGATTTGAGAGTCCCTGGTTCGTGTCAGAGTGGAGTCTCTTCATAGACGCCCATCGAAAATCCGTGCATTTAATTGCGCCTCAGAACTCTGCAGGGATACGTGAAGTGTCAATGTTCTACGTCTACATCTACATACTACCCTGCGAACCTCCGCGCGAGCGTATGGCAGGGGGTGTTAGGAAACTAGCCGTGTAAAGATTTGAGGGATAAGGGTTTTGGTTTTTGGTGGTGAAATGCTGACGTGCATTATGGGAGTGTATTTAGTGGAGCTCAGTTTTTATTAAAGGTCACTTATCATGTGCGGAAAGTACGAGTTTTTCTTCCTGTTTGGCAATGTATCTCTCTTATATTATCGCATCTGTAAGACCCAGAGATGTAGTGAGGCGCCATGATAATATTCTCAATGTCGCTCTGCAAAACATCAGTTCTGAATTTCTCAAGCAATCTAATCCTAGTGTAGCCTCCGAGTCTCTAGGGGCTCCCACCTTAATCCTTCTGAAAGTTGTGAGGCACTATATGTTCGCTCGTAGCAGTTGTTAACCAAGCGTGCAGCCTTTCTTTGTATTTTATTAATTTTTTTTGTGAAATTTTTATGACTAGGATCCCAAGTGCTCGTGGATTTTACTGCAACTCCAACCATAAATAATAAAGTTAATCTATCGTATTTACGCGCTGGAAATCACCATCTAGGCACTGATGGAAATGATACATGAAATAAATCCATAATGAAAGGTAGCGGTTTTCTTAATAAAAGCATGTCATGACAAGAGCATTAAGCGCGGTAATCGAGAGTTAACCGAAATTATATTGAAATATGTCGATTCCCAAAATTGGACTCGACGTGACTCCTTTGTTTTTGGAAACAACATTTGTATCAACATAAACATTTGTTAATATAAAGTTATTTTCCTGGAGCTTGTAGGTCATTAATTCATGTTTGATCTGTTCCTCTTTTGCCAACGTTGTATCAGTGTATAAAGATACTTTCCAGGAGGGACACACGAAAAAATCGTGCTAGTTTTTGTTGTTCGGAAAAGTTGACAGTCAAATAAACCCGTAAAGAGCTGCTCTTTGTTGAGATTTTGTTGAATTACATTTTAAAACTCTGCGTGAGCTCTCAATATTTCCATAGCAACAAATGTTTATCTAGATGATTCGTTTTCGTGACCTCTTTTTTTATTAATATAAAGTTATTTTCCTGGAGCTTGTTGGTCATTAATTCATGTTCGATCTGTTCCTCTTTTGCCAACGTTTCGCGTATTTATAAAAGCGTATCAGGCTCAACTTTGTGGAAGCGATATATATCCATTTCAAAATGAAAAACAATTTTAACTTCCCACACAGAATTTTTAATCTTTACCGACCATGGTTTTAGCACCAAATGCCATTATCATTACCTTGGCAAAAATATAATTGTAATTTGTAAATAATTGTAAAATAAAAACAATTGTAACTTTCCACACAGAATTTTTAATCTTTGCCGACCATGGTTTCAGCACCTAGTGCCATTATCAAGGTAATGATAATGGCATTTGGTGCTAAAATCATGGTCGGTAAAGACTAAAAATTCTGTGTGGAAAGTTACAGTTGTTTTTCATTTTAATATGGATTTCGCATGTTTATTTATGCTTCATCAGGGATTCAATGAAAATTAATACTTGTATTGTACATCAAATGAATACAGTTTACAATTTTAGTATTTAGATTTAAAAAAAATTATGTTTACAATTGATTTTTATTATTACCTCAGAGAGAGTTCCTTGTGAATGACTTTTTGTTGATACATTCGTTGCTATTAATTATTTTTTGGTCAATATTTGTTTAAAAAATTTGTTATAAATGTAGGAGTTAAAAAATGGAAATAAAATTAAGTGTTGTTAAAGAATATCAAATTATGATAAATTTTACTTAATTTGGCGATGTCTGTTCTTTTATTGCAGAATGTTTTGTTTTTTGTGATGTGTATCATTTCTTTAAATAATCTTTTGGATAGGTTGGTTTCTATATCTATTACTTTTGTTTCATGGAAATTAAATGCAAATAACCACTCATGTAAATATGCTAAACGTTGGCAAAAGAGGAACAGATCGAACATGAATTAATGACTAACAAGCTCCAGGAAAATAACTTAATATCAATAAAAAAAGAGGTCACGAAAACGAATCATCTAGATGAACATTTGTTGCTATGGAAATATTGAGAGCTCACGCAGAGTTTTAAAAGTAATTCAACAAAATCTCAACAAAGAGCAGCTCTTTACGGGTTTATTTGACTGTCAACTTTTCCGAACAACAAAAACTAGCACGATTTTTTCGCGTGTCCCTCCTGGAAAGTATCTTTATAGACTGATAGGCGATATTGTTTCTTCCACGACGATATGTATTTTTGCTGAGGAAAGATTCGCGTTGCTCCGCCCCCATCAACTCTCGATCGGTAGTGCCCTTGATATTTGGCCATTGATGTATACAATCCATATATGAGACGGAATGCTCCCTTTTACGGTCAGAGATCGCCCACGGTCACTTACTGCACGGTGTTATGATTTTTCCCCGAGTGAAGGACACACTCAAGACGCCTTCAACGAAATCTTAAGCACCCACAAAAACCCTACCAACTTGGCAATCTTTCGTGGGAGGACCTTTTAGGCCGTCTGAAAACACCCATCTCTCTTTCCCATAACTGCTCTCTTCAGGAGTCGCTCTCCTTCTCCCCCATCGTCCTATCGCGTTGCGTAGGTGCCTTCCCCCCTATCCACCCCTCTCCTCCGTCGAAGCGTGATTCCCGACTTTTCGCCTACGTCTTCACTTAGCCATTATTCCTCTCCTCGACGGTTCCCTTATTCGTCGCACTTCTCGTCTTCCCTCACGAGAGGTTAACCTTCCTCTTCTGCCCTCATCCGTTTCTTTTTAGATCTTCCTATTTTGCTTATTTTGTCCGTGAAATTCTAGCGTATTTTTATGTACTGCGGATTAACTACATATATATCTACGTAGTTCCCTGCAAGCTACCCAAAAGTGTTAGACGGGTTGATTTATCACCAACATGCACTACAATCTAGGTATGCTACAAATGCTATAGAAACTAATGAGTTAATCTGCTATGCAATTACGTGAACGTGCTACAAGTCATGCAGGGAGCATGAAAATCATGATGTTAGTATATACTACTCGGCAAATTTATAAAAATGCATTCGGGAGCACATCAATTTATCTTCAACAATAGCTGTCAACTAATCTACCTCAAAGTATTAACGCGGTGATTATGGTCTCTTATCGATCGCAGGTTTAAACCTGTCCATCCTGCAGTATGTTTCCCTAATTTTATTCTCAGAACTGTGAATGTACCTACTGGTAGTTGGATGTGAAAAAGATACCTTAATTTTATCCGCATGGAACAAGTATTATTCCGTTAGTACCAAGCCTTTTTACATTTATGATTAACTAAAGATATGATTAACTCCTTCCCTATCATTCCTACATCATAAGAGATTTGTTATATTGTGACACGGTTGCTTAATTCTTTGCTTTAAACTCATCCTCGTGTCATATTTCAATGAGCAAGATCTAGAGAAACACACCAAGGGTGAAATTCGCCATGGAAAAATCATTAGACTTGATCGGGATTCGAACCAGGATCGCCTAACCTAAGTGATTCCGGTCAAGTGATTTTTCAAGGTGAATTTACACCCGTGGTGTATATACACTCGTGCGAGTGTCTTTGTACCATATCATTTGTGCTTGCAATTATTGTAAAATCATCAAGAGAGGAACTTTTAACATGATAGATTTGTTCATTGAAACATTTTAGCTGTAACTATTGTAGTAGATTCCGTGTTCGTGCTCTTAGCAATCAAATATTACGTTTTTTATTTCTGAAGCAATACCTCAGCCCTAACCAAATATTTTTTATATAAATTAAAATATTGTCATATCCTGCGGTAGGTGACAAATGCTTGGCTTTATGTAAGTCTGCCATCAACTTTTATTATTGATTGTAGATTGCAAGTGATTGTTAAGGTGGCAACTCCTGTTTTTGTTTTGACGCTTTAGTTAAGTTATCCGTGCTAACACCCGAAATCTCTCAACGATGCCTATCTTACCCCATACTTCCATTAGATAACTTTATAGAAACATTTATTACTTCATTACCTTGAAGTACCTTTCTAATTGTTTAAATCTATTTTCTTTAACCTTTCTTATGCCATACCGACCCATTCTATTTATTTTCTTGGCACTAAATTATTTTTTATTTAAATTTCTCTATACTGAGTATAATTTCACTGTTTCTTATTTCGTTTCGTTTATTTTGAGACTTCTGGACACTATCTTTAATTTTACCCTTTTTGAATGTACCAATGCCTCAGAAGTTTTTTTAGGAGTTCATTTCTTCTTCCATGGATTATTTCCGGAATCTTGCAGAACATCCTTTAAGAATACAAGACTTCAATAGTAAAACTGTATTATATCAGTCTTCGCGTCGTAGAAATACTCAGAAACCATATCTTAGACATAAAACTTGTTCTTTTCCTCGCATTTTTCTTACTATATTTCTATATCCTCAACCTCTTTCCCAGTTAGCCCCATTTTCCCCAATTACGACAACAAGCTACAATGTGGTATCCAAGACATACTCTCCGTTATATTTTTCTGTACCTAATAATCCCGTAAGGCAGCAAAACGCGTAGTAGAGACAAAATTTAGTTGAGAAGTACTAGTGCACTTGATTCCACATTTGGATGCTTCAAATCTTTTAATAAATCATTCTTTTATTCTTCAATATGTTGTGACGCTAATATATAAGGTGTTGTAATTATTTTTGTAGCTTCTCTCCATGGCAATAAAATTCATTGGACAATTCTTTGGACACATACTCAGGCATAATGAGTTCCTAAAAAAATTTGGAGGGAAAGGTATTTGGGAAAAAGACTAGAGGATGACCGAGAATGTCCTTGATTAAAAGTGTAATGTTAGTCATGAAGTGCAGCTCCAATAACAAGATAAAAATAACGGCTGCAAAGAGAGATGACTGGATACAACGCCAGCGACAAGGCTTAGCATTTTAAAAATCCAAGGCTTTCCATTTCTTTTGCAAATATGTAGGACAGAGCACGCGATTCATGCTGGCAGCACCTCGCACTCATGTGCATTTTTGACCCCTGACGACGTATCGGGACCTGCCTCCGGTTAACAAAAAATGGCAATCTTGCCACACGCGGCGCGCCTGCTGTCCAAAGGCATCTTTTTTTGTTTTTAACCGCGTGAGGGCGCATCCACCCCATTTTTTATTCATCCACCACCCCCTCCATCTAAGTCTCTCCTACGACACGCACTCAACACCCGTCGTGCCCATTGGGAAGCGGTAAGGCAGGCACCCGCTCCTCATCCACCCTCCTAAACACAAGCCCTGTTATGCATCTGTTACGACTCCGGGCGAAAAGGGGTGTCAGGGCGGCTGTCCCTACCTCCTGCTCCTCCCGCCCACCCCCGGGGAAGACCGAGAGTTCCCCAAGGACGCGAGTTGGGCCCTCCTATGTAACATGTGCGCGCTCTCTGCAGGGGATTATTGTGCGCCGTCGCTTGTTGATCTGACCTTCGCGACGGCGATATTTTCCATCACGTAGCATCCTTGTGCGGACGAGAAACTGCCCTCCAACCACCCATCAACCCCTCCTCCCCACCTCTCCCTATATGCCTTAATAAACAACCTGCAAGGAAGAAGTCCGTTCATCAATGTTCCTCACGGCTCGATGTATTGCTGAACCACTATGTTCTGACGTAGCCACATATATGCTCCGAGGAGGAGGCAATCTGGAAACTCTCTTTCTTTTTGCTCCTACTGCATGCATCCCGTGCGTCTGCGCGTGTATTTTTTGTTGATTCGTTTGATGTATTAGTGTGGTGGATTTGTTTGCTTTCATTCCCTTACGTGCCGTGATGAAAAACGCGAGGACTCGTGTATTTTTAACATATTTGCGGGAGTTGGAGCTTAAGATATTCTGACCATACAAGCATCGTTGGCGTTGTATTCTTTTTTGTGGCATATATTTGGTGTTAAATCCTCGCCTTTGTATTTTTTCGAAGTGTTTTCATTGATTTCACCTATAGATTATTGCGTGCTACACATTGAATTTGCTTTTCATTCATAAAGTAGGTCTCCTCCAGCTCCTCAGAGAAGCACTCTGCCTTTCAGGGCTGCATTGAAGAAATAAACTACAAATATTAATGAGTACTAGTTTGCCGAACCCTTTCAATTATATTCATGTACATCTTACCCTGCAAACCACCTCAAGGGTGTTTGGAAGCTGTGAGTTATCGCCAACATGCACAGTAATGTACAAGTAACTTTCACCAACATGCACTGCACTATAGGCGTGCTATCAATTCTACAGAAAGTAATGAATTAATATGTGTTGCAACTACGTAAACGAGAGTATGTAACTATGTAAACGGGATACCAGAGTCATGCAGGGATCATGCGGAACGTGATGTAAGTACTACAAGGTGGATTAGGAACAAGTATTTGGGAGCAAATTAACTAATCAGCTATTCTACCGGTCGAATAACATACTTTAGAGTCTCATAAAGTATTTATTCAGAAGATTCTCGCAATATTACGTGTAATTTGAATACTATGGATAGGTAAAATATGTGTTGTGCCCATGTGAAGATAATGTAACGCATAAAAACCTTGGTCATAATGAAATTTTTCTATATTTGTGAAAACTACCCATCTTTTATCCATTCGTACTATTGTATTAGCACCTAAATACTTATGCTAAAGAATCACCCTCGATTTACACGCGATTTGATCATGCTATGCTATTGAGAGCTTAATTCACAGTTGGGATCTTTGATCATAACTTCTTTCTTATTCTGCTTACAACCATCCGAGGCATTCTATCTGATTCCTCAATTCGTTATAATACTCTAAGAAAGGCGTCCGTTTAGGGACGTGGATCTAGACAATTTATTCTCGATTTAATTTATCTATTCCGCCCCCCAATGCCGTTATAATAACAAATCCCTAATGGCCTCAGCTCAAATTCCCCCTCATTGTGCTTCTTTTGTCAAAGTCCCAACACTTTGGGGGCCACCTGTTACCCTTTTCGGGGGGGTTGTAAATCTCTTCCTCCCACAACCTCTTCCCTCACTGCCTATCCAGCCCACCACATTTAAAGCTGCATTAACATCCATTCTCTCTTCTTTGCTTGTCTCCTCCCCTTGCTCACCATGTTTGTCATTCCTTTCTTTAGTGCCCATGGCATTGTAAAAAAAAGGGACTTGTGTCTCCATCGGTCGAGTGTTGACTCCATGTTTAACTTTTCAGCTGCAACTGAGACAATATTATGTCACTGCGTATTCCGTGGCAGTAATTTCTGAGTTCGCTTATTATGACGCTTTTCTTTTTATCCTTATACGGCACTTAGATAATGTGCAGACCAGGTACGCTCTCAGTGGAGAAGGCTGTCATCACAGAAACTGTGAGGTGGGTCATGCCATGCTGTAATTTTGCAGTTGCACCTTACTTGCAGCAATAAAATTTGGATCCAGGTATTATTATTAACTTCAAGAGATTTAAAAAATTCACAACATTCTAATTTTTGAAACATTGTAGAAAAATTTTACGGAATCCTCAAAAAATCACTTTTATCTTTATGCTGGTGCCAGAGACTCTGGACTTGGAGTTGGCAATGAGAAGAGTGATAAAAAGACCTGGTCTGATTTCGAACAAGAATGAATACAGTTGTGAAGGGTACATTTCATAACCACTTAACGGATTCATACATTAATGCTCCTCTCACTTCTCTGTTACAATTTTAACGTCCAGCCAAGTAAAACTACTTGCTACGGCACAAAAGAGTTAACCGCGAGATTTTTTTCCCTATGTCCTTAAGCGTTTACAGCTTGCGTGGCGGTTACTTAGCATTCGAGGAAGCGTAGCATTCTTGTTGAAAAGGTTTAATTCCCTGGTGGCGTTATCCCTAATTTATTTCCCGTTTGCCACTTGGTTTCCTACATTTTTCCGAGCAAACGTTTATCGCGTTTCCCACGGGGACATCGAGCAAGTCACAACACGCTCCGAGTCCTGACTCCTCCCATACGACGCATCCACAGGCAAAGAAGAGAGATGACCGACCTCCATGAGGTCTCGTCCTCTTGCTCACATTTTATTCCTCACTTCCACGCTCTTTTTTCCTTTCCCCTTTTGCTCCCTTGCTTGATATCCCCCAACGCATTTTTTGCTGAGAGCTTGGCTCGTTATTGTCCCTAGCAGGTGGATGACTGATTTTTTTTTACCATTTTAATGGTCCTTCAGTGTTCCGGCTTTTTTCTGTCACCATATTACTTTATTTGATGTAAAACAAAGAAGAGCAAAATCAAAATAAGTATAATATTTTGTTTAATGGAAATTTTCATTATTTTTTTACTTCGTAGGAGGTCATAAATTAGAGCATAAGTTTGCTACATCTTAACTCTGCATTTATTTATCAGAAAACCACTTCATTGCTTCACGACTATTTATTTTGACATCTCCCGATATTTAATTAAGTAATACATCCATGATTTCTGTTGATAATTCTTTCAATTTTTTGATTGTATGTACCTTTCCATATTGTTTTCACTTTTCCGTGCTGTCACTAAGTGTTTCCACTTGTACGATATTTTCATATATAGTTTCCAATATATTATATCGGTCGTAATATCAAAACTTAGTATTTTTCCACTGTATGCACTCACTCAAAAGTTTGGTGTAGCAAAGGGATATCTGTCTTTTCATTCATCAAGCATCTTCAATCCCTAAGTATTCGTAGGGCATGGTGATTCTCTTCATCCGTTTTATCTTCGATAGCTTAGTATTTTCCTGGATTTGAATTATGAATGATTTTATGTTATTTAAGTTGTCAATTAATTACAGGTAATGCTCGTCATTGCAGTATCGCACTGACGAGATCTCAGAGTGATGATGTGAGGTAACCTCGTTTATGAAATCAGCCTTTGAGCTGATGAAACTAATTTATTTCGCATCTTTATCTAATGGACCATAAGTTTACTAGAATGATGGGAGCTTTGTTTCACCAAGCGTTTGTAGATAATTGTGATAAAAATTTATATCGTAAAAGTGGTGCTTACCTAATAAACCAATTTTGTACAGTGAACCCTTTTAAAAAAGAAGATCCTGAGTCCCAAAAATGGGCGAAAGGGTTGCTATTGACTGAGGGCCCGTTCCTGGAAAAGGATCTCACTGTAAACAACTGGACGTTATTTTATTTTCTTATTAACGATTTTAGCTATGATTCCTTAGTATTTAACTTATTTCAGTGGTACCCCTAAGCATTTGACTCAGAAAATTTTACGCCTAAAAGTCCTGACATTGCTCGTTGATCCTGAAAAGTATCAGCGAGGGTATTTTTAGAGATCTACATCTACATACTACCCCGCGAGTCGCCGCATGGGCGTATGGCAAGGGGTGTTTGAACATCAGACGTGTAAATATATAAAAGATTTTAGGAAATGGGGACGTGTATTATGGGAGTGTATTTCATCTTCGTCTACATCTACGTGATACCCTGCGAGCCACCACGAGGGTGTGTGGCAGGGGGTGAAGATCTCCAAATATTAACCATTGACATGCAAGTAGGATATTTAAGGGAGATATGCTAGATGATAGGATCACATGGAGCTAGATGGTTAGTATCTACATAATAAGGAAGAGATTATTGGTTGTTATTACATGCATCATGCACTACAGACTACTCTAACTATATTTCACCTACCTATCCCTTTGCTACGCTGCCTATTGTTCTCTCTCATAGTACGAGGGAAAAATGACATTTCAAATCTATCGGTACGACAATCTATCTCTCTGATCTTGTTAATATGATCAAACCTAGCATAATACGCAGGGGTTCTCAATATATATCTAACGTCATCTGTGAATAACTCTGTTTCGAATTTACTTAAAAGGTTGAACCTAAATTTTAACCTGCGTTCTGATAGTAATTCCCATCCGAGTTCTTCTATTAAGCTCGTAACACTTATACAATTATCATAACGGCCTTTAGCAAACCTAGCGGATCTCCTTTGCACGTGTTCTAATTCTATTATCATTCCTTCTCGTACGGATCCCATATACTAGCGGCTATTTAGTGAAGTTCAGTTTTTATTGTGGTCGCTTATTGCACGCGGAAAGAACAGATTTTTGTACCTATCTGTTCGGCAATGTTTCTCTCCCCTGCGAGTCTTTGGGGATGTCACAGAGATGCCTTCATTTCGTCATTTTTTTATTTCCATTTTTCACGAATGATATTTGCGTATAAATGCTCGTTAATTATAATATTACGTTGCCACTTCAGATCCATATCGTGCCAGAAGTTCATTTTGAACCGTCGCCGTCAATCATTTAAAAGAGTTTATTAGGTCGTTTATTTTCATTGCCACTGATTATACAAAGCCTGTTGATTAAATCCAGTTCTTTGTCTGGCCTTTTCTCACCCATGTAATGGGAATTGATGGGAATTACTATCAGAACGCAGGTTAAAATTTAGGTTAAACCTTTTAAGTAAATTCGAAACAGAGTTATTCACAGATGACGTTAGATATATATTGAGAACCCCTGCGTATTATGCTAGGTTTGATCATATTAACAAGATTAGAGAGATAGATTGTCGTACCGATAGATGTAAAATGTCATTTTTCCCTCGTACTATCAGAGAGAACAATAGGCAGCATAGCAATGGGATAGGTAGGTGAAATATAGTTAGAGTAGTCTGTAGTGCATGATGCTTGTAATACCAACCATTAATCCCTTCCTTATTATGTAGATACTAACCATCTAGCTCCATGTGACCCTATTATCTAGCATATCTCCCTTAAATATCCTACTTGCATGTCAACAGTGCATGTTAGGTGATCTTCACCCCCTGCCACACACCCTCGTGGTGGCTCGCAGGGTATCACGTAGATGTAGATGTAGATGTAAATGAGTTTATCGCGGGACCACAATAACTTGGCTGATACCGTAAAACTCTACCACCGTATTTGGATTCACTTCCTCCTTTCTCCGTTTTGTCTCCATAACGTGACTTGCCCATGGAGGCATGTTAACTGACTGCGCCATAACCATTCCTGGAGAAACGACGGTATGGGAAAGTTTTCAGTCCGTCCGTTTCAACCCCCAACCCCCTCATCGCCCCTCGCCTCCACCCCCCCGATATAGCTCTCAACATTACTCATTCCCTCTTCTTCTTCCGAGCTTCCTTTGTTTCGGATTCTCCCGTGTCGCTTCCTCGTCGAAGTAAAACACCGACCGACTCCCGCGTGTTCTGAATGCGATGGCTAATTCCAACACTCCGAACTGGCGGAGAGTGATACACGGTGTCGACTAGCTCGGGAGATCGTGACTAAATTAAGTCGTTTCCGGCTTGGCTCACTCGATTTTTCCATGGATGTAGGATGCGGAAGTCATGTGGCTGGAACCCCTCTGTGGGGATTAGCTCGGGTCGAATCTCATTCACACTCACGCTTTTTCTTATTACGAGTTTCCCAGCCAAATGGAATTAACGCCTTGACCTCGGGACGTTTTACTTAACTCCTGGGGAAGTACTCGAAGAATATTCGGGCAAGCACTCGACTCGCTGGACTCCACTCAACACTCTTCAGTGTTTGAGAAATTGATTGTAAAATGGCAATAAAACAGCGAAACTGGCTGGAGAACATTTCTACGTCAACACGTACGAAAGACCGTGCAAGCCATCACTAGGGTGCGAGGCACGGGGTGATTCCACACCAGGCATGAAGCCCTCATCCCAGCTGAAATCCGAACCGAGCGAGTTCCCCCCGGATGCCAGGCGCAGGCCAAAAGCAGTTAGGATAACAGTGTGCGGTTAGACATACAGCACACTCCTTAAGATACAACGACTGATTAGTATTACTAATGCGACGGATAAATAGCTCAACAAGGTACAAGATTATATCATGCAGGAAATTACATGCGAAGTTAGTAGCTTATAATGATGTTAAGATATTTAGAACAAGTGCAAAATCCTATATTACTTAGTCAGAGCCAAAGTATCCTAAGGCTGACCTATCCCAACTGTTGTGGTCCCATGTTGTACGTGGAAAAAACGAGATTTTAAATCTATCGGTTCGGCAGTCTATTTTCTTAATCTAATATCTGTGATCGTCTCTACCAAAATTATGGCTCTAGCAAAATTTGCTGAACGTCCAGCAAAGGAGGGGCAATGACATTTTAAAGAGATTGATGGTTAGGAGGATGTTGAGTAAGCTTTGGCGAGAAACGATGCGAATAGAAATTTGGACAGTATGAAGGGAGGCATGAGGTGTGAGACGCTCAAAGAGTTTTATTATACGGAAACATGCGGTGTTACTTTACGGCGGAACATTTAAGTAAACTCCTTGTGGCGGAGGAAATAATAGACAGGACTTTCAATGGTTTTACTATTAATTTTGTTAGATTTTTCATGATGATGATGGCGAGTTTAAGGGTTAAGTATATTTTCGGGTGTAAACCTTTGCAAATCATAGAATGGAATCACATAGGCGTTTCCGCCTGAAAATACACAAAACGATGGGATAGCTCGAAGTTTCTAAAGAACGTGTTGTATGTTATAGAGGTTTTCAAACTAGGTGGAAAATTTCCGCCCTGGGTAGAATTTTTGAGGAGATATAGGGGGTAAGAGAAATAACTATTCAGCAAAATGTGGTGCTTTGTAGTTTGTGTAAAATCTGAATAAGTGTAACGTGGTATAATTATAAAAAATGAGAGTGAAGGGAATTTTCCTATTAGATTAATTTTTATTCTACCTAGGTTTCGAAGTGCTATATCATCATCCTACATAGGTCGAAACCTAGGTCAAATAAAAATGTATCTAACTGGAAAGTCTAAGATGCCTTTACTCTCATTCTTTATGATTAATTATTTCACCCAAATCAAGCTAAAATACTTCTCTTTTTGTGATGTAATTAATTCTGTGGTGTCAAATAAAGTTTCATGATTGCTACAGATTAAATTTAATTTGCAACGCACAAAATTCAATACCCGCCCTGGGTGAAATTTTGGAGGGGATGTAAGATGTAAAAGAAATTACTATTCAGTAAAATGTGATGTACTGTAGATTATATAAAATCTGTGTAAGTGCAATGTGTTGTAACATTCTGTGGCGTCAAATAAAGTTTAATGATTGTAACAAATCAAATTTACCTCATAAATATATGCGTTATATTTGTATGCATCATTAAGTTGTCCGGTATTTTATAATTTATTTTGGGAATACAATAGAAGAGAATGTTGGGAATATGATATTCTGTACAACGGTGAAAGTGGAATTCGAACTAAAGAGCTTGATAACCACAGTACTATTTTTATCTTCAAATTTCCTCATTACGTCCCTCACGTCTATGTAGTCACAGACCATTGACTGGTGTCCTTTTTCATCGGCGGTATGCCGACCGCAAACTCAGAGCGAATGGGACGGACGTGCTAACGTCCGTTTCGGCTTTCCTCAAAGGAGGAAGCCCAGATTGGTCATAAAATGGAACCCCTTACTCCACGCTTACCCTTTAACTTAACGCACATGCGCCGTGTCTCGAGGAAGGGGGAGTGCGAGTCGACTTTTAGACTTCGGAGGGTCCTTAAGCGGCCTTCCCTCTCGCAGCAAGTGGGAAGTGCATTTCGTAGCCCGAGCTCTCTTTGTTGATTCAAGGGAATGCAGCGGCAGTGTGGCGTCGCCGGCCCTTCGCGTGGAAACCTCTCGGAGAAGGAGAGAGCAGAGGGAGATATTTTTACGATCCCTCTCTTGGACGGAGGCGTCAGGTACTTGGCTCGTCCTTGATGTGCTTCTGCTTAACCATTGATGAAACATTCATCTATGCCTTCGCGTTACATCGTGAGCCCTTGTAAGCGGAGCTGTGTCACACCATGGGATATTGGCTTCCGAGGTGCTAAAATTGTTGAAGGATGTAAAAATCTGGAAAGGAAGGAGTAGAGCGACATAGTCATGTGTAAATTTATTCAGGACGTTTTACACGAGGCATTTGGTTACAAAATCTGGTATATATTTATGGATGCGCATGGAAAATTGCGTTGTGTAAAGCGGAGAACTAGCAGAATGAGTGCGTTACTGCATGAACAATGGATGGGAAATGAGCCCCTGATCTAATTTCATACCCGTGTTCTCGCAATTTCTGTCCATCAAATATCGAATGTGAGTGCATCGAGATAAACACTCTATAAAGAGAGCGAAAATATGGGAGCGTGTATAAAGTAATGTGAAAACATTCGTGTGGAGCGTAGCACTCTATGGATTGAAAGCATGGACCATTGGAAAAACTGATTAGGAAGACTAGAAGCCTTCGAAACCTGGTGCTAGAGTAGAACGTTGAAGATAAAATGGACGGGCAAAGTAGGAAATAATGACGTTTACAGAAGAGTAGAAAAGGAAAGGACCATATGGAACACCATGCAGAAAACGTATCGTATGTAACGTATGTATGTATGACGATTGTAACGTAGAATCAATTAAATACTTAGGCGTCACCATCAGTGAAGACATGTCATGGGGAAAACACATCAGGGAAATAACTAGTGTAGCAAACCGTAGATTAGGATTCGTAAAAAGGGTTCTAGGCAAATGCGATGAGAGAGTCCGAGAAAGAAGCTATTTTACACTCGTCAGGCCTCATTTAGAATATGCCGCTAGTATATGGGATCCGTACGAGGAAGGTGTGATAAAAGAATTAGAGCGCGTGCAAAGGAGATCCGCTAGGTTTGTTAAAGACCGTTATGATAATTGTATAAGTGTTACGAGTTTAATAGAAGAACTAGGATGGGAATTACTATCAGAACGCAGGTTAAAATATAGGTTAAACCTTTTAAGTAAGTTCGAAACCGATTTGTTCACAGATGACGTTAGATATATATTGAGAACCCCTGCGTTTATGCTAGGTTTGATCATATTAACAAGATTAGAGAGATAGATTGTCGTACCGATAGATTTAAAATGTCATTTTTCCCTCGTACCATAAGAGAGAACAATAGGCTGCGTAGCAAAGGGATAGGTAGGTGAAATATAGTTAGAGTAGTCTGTAGTGCATGATGCATGTAATAACAACCAATAATCTCTTCCTTATTATGTAGATACTAACCACCTAGCTGCATGTGACCCTGTTCTCTAGCATGTCTCCCTTAAATATCCTACTTTCATGTAAATAGTGCATGTTTGGTGATCTTCACCCCCTGCCACACACCCGTGGTGGCTCGCAGGGTATTACGTAGATGTAGATGTACAGAAGAGTAGCAAAGGACCATATAAAACACCATAGAGAAAAGAAGAACAAGATGAATTGGACACACCCTGAGACACAATGGGTTTGTTAAGAACATAAATGAAGGTAAAATGGAGGGAAAAGTCCCTAGAGGAAGACCCAGGAATAAGTAAATGGACCAAATAAAGAGGAAAGTACATAGGAAAAGATACCAGGAGGTAAGGGAACTAGCATAAGATAGGGAAGAGTGGAGGGCTGCAGTTTATCAATCTTAGGATTGAACGACCAATGGTGGTGTTAAACTAATGGGTAAATGTAACAAGAAAAAGAGATACGCAAGTATATCATGGCATGGAAGAAAAAGATTCAATTTTACTGACCTAACTAGCCTTACAATATTTCAACTCTAATGAGTTATTATTGATACTTATTTCAGTTCTGATAATTCAGTATGGTTTAATGGGTACAATCACCCTTATGCCTATTCTTCAAAGAATTTTGTATTGTTTAGCGTCCATCAAAAAATCTGATGGCAACGATTCGTGTGTACTGAAAAATAACTATTCCACTATTTACCTATTTTTCTACAGTCTTGAGCGATTGTAAGTTGAGGGGAATCTATAGTTACGATTATCTTTGCCCATGGATTCTCTTTATTCTGTTATGTGCTTGCGGTCGAACGTGTGTTAAATACAAGTAATGAAATTTGAATTAATCACATGTCGCATGATAGCATTGTTTTGACAAAGCTTACAGTAATCAAAAAGTTGTCACTTTGTAACGGATAATTACCTTCGAAATCATTATAATGGTGAACAGGCGGAAATTGCTGCAGCTTCTGCATATTTTGATCGGAGTGATGGATGCATTTCCCTAGTTATCAATGTTTCCAGCTACCTGCTGCTCCTGTCGACTAGCCTAATTAAAAGGCCTCAACGTCAGCTTTTATTGTCTCATATCATTAGCGGAAAACTGTACACATCCTCTGCCCATGGGCACCTGTCATATTTTCGACGTCGGATAGGATAATATGGAAACTGTATAAATCAATCAATATACCAAAGTATTTTTTCAGATTCGCATGAGATATTTGTATAGGTCTATCGTTTCGATAATAAGGAATTGCTGATACAGCTTGTTGCTACTGTACGCCTGCTCTATTTAACTCGCTCAGCAAATGAAGTCGACAGAAAGCCGATTGGGAGTTTAGATGCTGCCCTTTTCAATGATGCTATGAAAAAATACCGGCCTCGCGAACGTCTAATACGAACATAGCATATTTCTATTTAGTTATAATTTGTTTATTGGAACCATTCGGATAATTTTCAAACAAAATCAGTGGGTCCGATTTACAATTGGTTTACACCACCTTGTAGTGTGCAATTTACTCTTTTGTACGAATATTCCCGTCCCATGTTGAGTCCATGCTTCGCTTAACCATCAATATTTTTTGCACCACCGCATGATGAATTTATGGTGCCTTCCCATAGTTTTTCCCTCCTTTTGCAAAAAATATCGTTACCCATCCTCTCGTTTTCTTATTTGTCACATTTTGCGTTGATTCTTATTCATCGGCATAATCCGAGGTCTGAGAAGGCAAACTTTCCCACAGAAGTCGTCGCCGATGTCTCAATCGGCGGCGTTTTTGATGACCGAGCGATGATTAGCTTGCCGCCCCCGGCATCAAAGTGGCCAAAATAGAGTCATGTCGATGCGTCCTCGCTAAAATTTTACGCCCTCGCTTTGAAGGATCGCGGAGTGGAAGGCCAAAATCGATACAAACCTCACATTTCAAAACGTATGTGAAGTGGGGGGGTGGTGGGATTGAATATGAAAAGTCGTTTGAAGTGACCGATTCTCCCGCACAGAAAGCGCAGCGGGAGTCCATCTCGATGCACCTCACGTGCCAAATTGTGGGCAACCGAAAGCCGAAAAGTCTGCGCACCGCTGAGGCCATCGGAAGCAGCGACGAAAAAGAAATTTCTCCAAAAAAATCATGCGTTTATATAATCCGGCGGCACAAAGCCGCCGCGAGGGTCACCGACAGAAGCTTATCACGGGGTGAGATTTGACCGGTGCGTTCCGCTGAGTTTCTTGTGCCATTCTCGGCTCCCACGCTGGCTGGCTTTGTCTTTCTTCAGTTTCCTGGCTGCGTGACTATTTAATCTAGCCATAAATTCTTCGTAAATTAATAATAACCTTTCGCGTCTCACAAGCCCCACATCTACGTGCCCCTACCTATCTCAACCCTCTCCAGGCTTTTGTATTTTTCTCTTTCTCCTCCGCTCCCGTAACTGCAACAGCAATGAAGGAAACTAAAAAAAAACTAAACCTGACGATGCCTCAAATTGGCGAAACCATATGGGTGAATGGAGATTACGCTTGGTTTGGAGGCCGATGCTATAAGCTGTAACGTGGGCGTGGCCATCTTTGTTTACCCTGATTTTCCTTAAGATCCACAGAGTAACGCGCTGTTATTGCAATTTTACGATTTTTCCATCGATGAATCACTATAAATCAGCCTGCACCTACTTTATTTAAAATATACATTCCCATCACATATATTGTTAGTTTATTTAAATTAATAATAATCCCGTATTCCATACACTACTCAATCATAGGAATAAGATTAAGGAAGTAGACTGCAGTACCGATAGATTTAAAATGTAATTTTTTCCAAATACAATAAGGGACAATAGTGGTTGCGATGGATCACTGCTAGGATACTGAATTGGTTAAATAGGTTTTTCAGTGGTGCTAAATTTCTTAACATGAATTGTAGATACTAACCTTACATGTAATCTCCGGCATGATGTACTCTTATGTCTTAGTACCTTGTAGTGCTATTTATTTGTCACATTAATAATACTTACCAGTAGTTGTATCTTGAGTAGTGTACTGCATGGTGGCATGTTCTTCTACGTATCACTCTCCTAGTTTCTGGTCTGGCAGCGCACTGTTGTCCTGACTGCTTTTGGCCTGCGCCTGGTATTCCGAGGGAACGTGCGCGGTTCTGATTTAAACTGGGATGAGTGCTGCATGCCTGGTGTGAAGTTACCGCGTGCCACACACTCTAGTGGTGGCTTGCACGGTATGTCGTAGATGTAGACGTAGATTCCCGTTGAAAAATATGGTACAATCGTGTAGAATCCATAGCACAAAGTAGCCAATGCATATTTCCAGATGTACTTGCCTAAAATTTGGAACAAATTATTAATAATCTTATTTTATATACGCTGATTTGTCCATTCTTTTGTGCTATCCGAAGGAAAGTAATGGAAGAGCAGGGATAACTGATAGGTATGGTTTTTATTTAGGTTGTTCAAGAATAGTGTGAACGACACAGTGTCCACACCATCTATCTCAATGGGCGAAACGCATCGTACCAGTAAAAAGATTCAGGAAAGTACAAATCGCTTCGCCACATCATGAATACGAACCGTTCATTACTATCATAAGTGGCTGCTGCGTCGCAGAATATATTTCTTTCCTTCATTGCAGATCTGTCATCAAAATTCTTTTCTCTATAATCCTTCTTAGGAAATCGCTGAAGTTTAGACGAGGGAATGCCGAATTATTTTCTACCAAAATATATAAAAGGTATGCCAGAAATTAATGCTTAGCCCTCTTCGCTGTATCGCTGTGGCGGAATGTGAGCAAAGACGCTGCATTTCTCATCTAGAGTAAATTTTAAAAATATGACGTGGAAATAGCGATGGTTTTGGAAAGGGAACGGTAAATTCCGTCGGCATTCTCTGCGTCTTGTGTCCCACGGGAGTGGCACGTACGAGTTTTTGAAGAAAGATGGAAAAAAAGCTTGCGGCTTGAACGGAGTGGAGTGAGAAGGGAGAAGCTTTGTGGGAGGAGGGAAGGGCGAAGAGGAGGGGGTAGAAGATAGACTAAACGCGACGTGATTGGACGACAAGAAAGAATTTCTCTGAGGAAGTTGCGGCTTTGGGTACGCTGGCGTGAAAAACTTTCATTACGTCTCCGGGGCAAAGAAAAATTTTTATCGCCGATAAAATAAAAGATTCACTTTTTAAATCAAACGATTTGACGTTAAACGGCCATGACTGATTTTTTTGCCTCCATTTATCAGTCTCCCCGGTAACCACATGAATTTTTCGCGTCGTATAAAACTGCAACGTGATGTTTGCGCTTTCAATGGAAAAGTAAACTTTACCATGGAGAATGTTTATTTTCCAAGTCATAGGATGTATGTTAATTTTTAAGGAGGAAGGTTTCAAGAGAATTTATACCCCGTTTATCCCCATATATTTTCGTCAAAAGTTTAAAAGTATACGTGTTGAACTTGAAAAGTGAATTTGTTGAACCTGAAGATGACGCTGAGCGTCGAAACTCGGGTCGTTCAAAATTAAATTATGTGGAGAAACAAAGTTATAAGTTATCATCATTATATAAACAAAATACGAAAATTTACGCCTGAAACCACCAGTATTATCAAATGCGCCATTAACGCAGTTAGGGCCACCCTCTACAGAAGACTCTCCATCGAATACTGGATTACAGCTTTGAACATCTACTTCAACAGCCACTGTCTCACTCAACATTATTTCGAAATATATCAACTCCAGTTTAGTAAAAGGCGGTCATCAGCAGTTGCCTTCGCCATCAACGTGGCCAAGAAACCATGGCTCAGGAGGGAACTACATGAGCGGTATGTTAAAAGGGATGGCTTATTACTTTACGTGCAGCTAACTCGCGAACTTCTTTTGACCTGAAGATGACGTTGAACGTCGAAACTCGGGTCGTTCCAAATAGAAACATGTGGAAAAACAAATATATAAGTTATCATCCTTAGTAATGAAGTCTTCGCGGGTTTTCCATCAGGTTAGATAGTTGAAGTTTCGACGGCAACCTCCGCCATCGCCGCTACCGCCACAAGCCCTGAGGACCCATCGAAATGTCGCCGTCGTCGTCGAAACGTAGCCATCGAAACGTCGCCCAACAACTACCTAACCTGATGGAAAGCCCGTGAAGACTTCATTAATATTCTATGTCGGGAGAGAATCAAATCAGATTATCATCCTCATGTTAACAAATTTAATAAAGATACGCATGGAACAACCAATTTTTAAACTTGTTTGATTTGACATTTCTTTCGTTTTTGCCCATGTCAGTGAGCTTGTACTTTGTATAATAAGGCGTAAACTTTATGGATCGTGATACCAATTGATGAAATGAGGGAGAGAATTGGAGTGCAAAAGACAATGACATAAAGCATAAACTAATAAAAATTGATATGGCGTAGGTATATGGAAATATGGTGAGACTGTAAAAGTGAAAGAGAATGGTGAAGACGACTAGGCATGGAGAAACGGATGCGACAAACTGAAGCTCCGGCTATTGATAAAATTCCTTTATTTATTGATTGAGAATTATATTACCTGGAGTATTTTTATGGGCACCGTTTATGACGCAGAGGTTATATTTCAACTACATGGTGATTGTAATAATTCGCCTGGTGCTAAAATAAAACTCACAAATATTTAATGGCCCTGGACGGCGACGGAGGATAGAGAAACCTTGGAAGTTAATGTTGATGGACACGGTAAAAGTTATTTCTTTCTTTGTAGCTTAATGTTAAATTTTCTTGCTCGTATTTGGTAAAAGTGGTATTTTTCCTTATTCAAGGGGATTGATAATAATTTGATGATAGCGAAAATTTTTATTTCTAAAATAGTTATGTAGTATGGCATAAATTTTTCCATTCATCATCACCTTGATTGCAGAACGAAACATCTATGATAGTGGAGTAATTTGGTTCGATAAGTATACCTTTTTAGTTCAATAAGCATAGTTGAGCGAGAGGAAGGTGTAGAGAGTCGTGGGTGAAAGTGATGAAGGAGAATTCAGAGAAGAAGCATGAGAAATTTGGAGGTGGGAGAGCAAGAGAGAGGCAATTTTTAAGTGTAAGTGGAGCAAGAGAGCTGAAGAGGGAGATAGAGAGAGATAAAAGGACTGGGATGGACAAGGAGAAGGAAATAATAAAAAAGAGGCAAGTCTCCTTGGCCTAAGAGCAGTGACTGAATTCAATGACTTTTCGTACACCCAAAGGCTTCGTATGTCTAAAATCATAGGCTTGAGTTAAAATTTAGCGCTCATATTTTGCTGACTAAATTTATTTTTCAGTTTATTTTACGAAAACCAATGTAATGATAAAGAAAATTTTCACTTTTTATATACTTAATGATTCATTTCGATGAGTATTTCTTGTCTCAGTTGTCCTGGGAAATATTATTCTGCAACAAGATTATGAACTGTAAATAATACACGCTCTTTATTTTCTTGGAGATATTACGTTTTTGAAAATATTTTATGGTTAACTTCCATAAAACCGCAAATTTGATTTAAAGTTTTAACTATATTTACAGTTTTGTATTAGTTAATGATAAAAAGTTACATTGTGGACCTTACTACAGCTCTTACTTTTGATGATGGCTTGTTTTTCTACACTTATTGCAATACTTAATGCTCGAGAGCGTCATTTCAAGTACGTCGGAAACTTCGTCCAGCGTCCAAAAAATCGAGCGCTTCCTAGAAGCAACCTAGGATCCGAGAGAAGCTTAGATGGTATGACGGCGCACAAATGACTTTTCCCACAGCCCGATCGCATTGCGGTGTGAGCCTGCGGTCTCTGACCCGTCTCCTGCCGCTGGACCCTTTTAAGCGGCTCACCCAACCGACCCACCCCCATCTCTCCCAAACTCTCCCTCCTCCTCCTCTCCGCCCTCCACCCTCGCCGCCGAGAAATGGGAAAGAAAAAATTGCTGTGATTTTCCCACGAGAACAGGTGATGGGCGAGTCATCGGCGTTCTCCGTTATCGCCTCGTTCTCCCGAGCTCCCATGAAAAGTCATTTAAGTGTGACACATGCCCCGAGTTTCCGGTGAGCTTTAGTCTGTTCACCTCCTTTTTGTCTTCAATATCTGTAGGCCCAGCTTCGACCGGATTGTAATTTTTCTTCGGCCTTATTCATGAAAACTTCGCACGTGCTGAGTGCATTCATTTTTAGAATGTTGTTGAAAATCACAACGCAGTCAAAGTTACACAAATCACTCACTTCTCTAGCTACGGCATGTGCCATTTTTTTCACAAATAAACAATAGTAGCTGTAATATTGGTTAATATATACAGTGTTGAATAAAGTGTGATGTATTGGAGCAGTTCCACAATCATAAAAACAACACACTTGCAATTTTTTGCCGTTATAATTTAATTTAATCGAGTTTTGACTGGAAAGACTAGCTGATGATGTAATTACATTAAAACTAGTTAAAATTGAATATATAATTATTGGGAAACTGCGTTTTGATGCAATCTTAGTGTCAATGTTGATATTATCTTGAAAAGGGAATGTACACGGCAAATTTTTTGTTTGATCTGAATTGTCCGCATGTAAAGGCCATCCAAGCAAAATCTAAAGTTAGAAATATAAATTTTAAACTTCTTTGCGGAATTAAGTTGAAATTTTACTGTCTTACGTGTATTTAATCATGATTTCAAGTTGTATATGCTCTAAATTGAATTGCCCGTTGTTCCTGTGCTTTTCATGCAGCCCTTAAAATCTTATCAGGGTTCAAACTCGATTCTCTAATATAGATTCCAGAAGATCTGAGACAGTCCAATGAATTTTTGGCTCCTAAAACTCTCAACATGTTATGTCTCATTACAATTATCAGAGCTGTTTTTGGAAAAAATTTCTTACAAAATTGACGTTATTACTTGTTTAAGAGCAGTGATATTGGTAATACTTGGTGGACTTTGGAGCGAACATTGCGTCGTGCAAGATTTGAAATTATATCATTACCTGGTACTTTGATTACTAGAACCTGTCTTTCTGGGAATTATACGATTGTAGCAAGTTTTCAATCAGTTTCTGTATTTTCCACATATGAAGCACGAATAATCACCGTGTCCTTTGAGAGCTGGAGGGCTTCAATTTAGAATAAAATATGAATTCAGCAAATCTTTAGCTAGTGCCTGGTTCAGACAAAAATTTAATGAATAACCAGTATGAATTTAAAAATTTCAGAGCGTAGTTTTATATGCGCCATTGAATTTTTAAATTGTCATTTCATTAATTTAATTTTCATCATTATTGTATTTTTATTACTATTATACTTCAATAGTCATTTCTTTAATCTAATTTTTAATTTAATTAATACAAATTTGTCATTTCATTAATTTGATTTTTGTTAAAGATGTCCCAGGACGTCCTATGTTTTCTCGGATGAAACCGGTGAGTGAAGCTTTAGGTCTGTTTAGCATAATGAATCAACATTCTCTCCAATGTGCTAAAAGCAATCATCTTATTATTCTCTTTATGGAGGGAGAATTTTGGGGCATAATTATAAAACATTTTGGAATATTCAGCATTGGTAGGTATTGATGTATGTTATTAAATCAAAGAAAATAATATTACATGGGTATCCAATACCGTAATCGGGCAAGCATAAAAATTCCGCTTACAGCTCGGGTCCTCTTTAATGCAAAATGGAATCGTATAATTCAAATTTCTATTTTTGGTAAAGCTTATTCCCTTCCGATTGGAATTGACATTATTGCTTCAGAGAATAATAGCGTATACTTGGTGAATGATAGATTGAATATGATTCGTGCCTTGAGTCATAAGGTGTTAACTGCCCGGAGGAATTCTTTTGTTAATTTTGTTTCGAGCTGGTTGTAACATGTTAAAAGTTAGTTATTTTCTTTTAATTCATTGTCATGGATTGATTTATTGATTGATTTTGATAATTATGAGTATTTCATTGGCTGGAACCTAAAAGATCAGTTCACCGCGTGACCGAGCTTAAAACAGAACGTCATATATTTTTTGACATTAGACGATATTTTAAGCGCTGATCGCGATAGGAACATTCTCAATCGACATCAATACTGCGCCGTAAAAAGAGAATAAAAATACTCTCGATTTTTATTGCCATCTATATCCACCTTTACGATCTCTTTCTTTACCTCATCATAAATCCTACATCTCTTTGTCCTGTCCATAAATCATATCCTTTTTCTTCCCCTTCCCTGCCTGTTCTGCATCCTTTCCTCTACCAGCAACCCTTCGCTCCTAACTACCTACTCTCACTGCTAACTATGCCTCCTCCTATTCTCCTCCAGCAGTTTTCTCGCCTCATTCACCCAACCTAGCATTTCCTCGTTTGTCTTTCATTCCTTCCATTGCACATGCTCCATACTCCTCCACACCTGCATTTCAAACGTGTGCAGGCCATTCTCGTCCTCCTTTTTTCGGAATCTACTTTTCTGTACCATACAGCGCTGTACTCCATAATGAATTCATCGTCAGCCTCTTCTTTGCATCCTTACCTATGACTTCCGTCATCAGTTCCCTCCTTAGCCTGAAAGCTTCTTTCGCTAACGCTATTCTCATTGATCGATTGTTTGATTTAATTGCTTATTGCTCATGAACATAGACAATAAATAAATAGACAAGAGACTCATGATTTAAGATTTCTCCTCTTTATGGTCAGTTAATAGTTAATTTGGTATGTGGATATTACGGAGAGTGTTGTTTCAGATTTGTATTATCTAAAAAAGAATCAACACAAATTAATACACGCAGTTTAGCTCATTGAATTTGATATTTAGATGTGTTAATCTGTTCTGATTAAATCCTTCTAATGTCCTCGCTTACTTTAATGTTTTCATTTATATTTTGCTACCACGAATAGAGCATTTGGCCAGTTTATATCGGGTGTGTAACATCATCAGCGGACGAAAATAAACATCTATGCTCTGTGTAGTGTTTTCCAGATAATTCCTTCGTGGCGGGATTCGAATTCGTGACCCTCGGCTTAGCAGGCGAGGACTTTACCCCCTCACCAGCAGGGTCAGGATGGCAAGTCCTCGCCTGCTTATGTGCATGTTTTATTCTAACTTTCTGTCCAAGTAGTTAAATTGCTCTTAACTGATGGAATAAAGCATGGACTTCATCGCTCCTGAAAAACGATCGGCCCCCGGCCGGCAGAGAGACTCGGCTTTCATTGAGTCCGCGGATATATATCTCCTCTCCAAGTATTTCCCCTTTCGAGATTCCTGGACTTTTTTCGGTCCAGACAGTGGTTCCTACGGGCGACTCTATTTTCGGAGAAGCCGTCCCGAGGTGAAGCGGGCATAAGGCAAGAGCAGCGACGGCTCCATCGCATCCTCCTAACCCCTCATTCGCCCCCCCTCCGATTCCCCTCCTCTTCATCCGGCCCCTCGATCGTCCTCGACGCTTACTCCTTTACATCCTCCATCCTCCCCCTTTATCTCTCTCTCTCTCTCCCTACTACATTCGATTCGCCAGGCGGCCTTCTTTTATTTTTCATTTTATTCCTGCCTACTTCATCCAGCAAGGTGACTCACGCTTCCCCTTTCGAAAACCCGCGCCCATCTCTCCGCCTTGTCGCATGTTGCACGCCCCAGAGGAAGCCGACACCACAGAGTGCATGCGGAGCATCAATGGCCAATGATAATTACCATTGTAGTTGATGGAGAGGGCGCTTACTACGGTAGCCAATGCTAGAAGCTGTATCGTGGGCGTGGCCTGGTCGACATCTTTGTTATCCCCGATTTTCCTTTGGCGCTAACGGACTGAAGCACTATTTTACAATTTTACCATCGATAACTTGCTATAAGTTAGCATGCTCTTACTTCATTAATATAAATTCCCATCAGATATATTGTTTTTTATTTAAATTAATAACAATCCGGATTCCTGTTGACAAATTTCGTTAAAGCCAGGGTTTTACCGGTTTTCTGTGTCACATATCAATTTTGTCCTTTTTGGCAGGCTGATATACAAGTTGCATAACCTGTAACGATCAGCAGTAGAAGTATCACGCTTACTGTCAACATGACGCATCGATTTTAAAATTATTTGATCAATTGAGTGTCGATTGAACTGAAATTGATTGCGTCGCCATATTTTTACGCCAACATTGTTCTATTATAGCAATTAAAGAGCCAGAAAAGTCACGACGTAATCCAATTTTAATGAATTTATGCCACAAGTCCAAATAAAAATCTCGCAAAATTTTTTATGCTTTCGTCTATATTGAGTATCAGCATGTTTGTTAGTATTGTCAGTCTACGACCGTAGACTACAGAATTATAAGATAATGAAAAAGGTCCGCTCGGATAATAGAATAATTCTGGCACCGAATTGTCGCACATCCCCGTTTTTTTTAAATTCATGGATGGACATATCATTATAAATCAGCTGAAAAATTATTGCATGAATTTTTCACAAAAAGCACTGAATGATTTAGTGCAAAACGCCCGTTATGAAATTTTAATATGCGCTTAATATTTCATGTAAACTTGACTTTTAAATTTCATGATTATTTCGATTATTGTAATCAACTTTAAGTGATGAAACCTAATGTAAGCTACATAGGCATTTAAGTGGCTCAGGTTTTTGCATCGTAAGTAAATGGTTTCCCAGTAATAGATATCAAGCGTTATTTAACAAAATTTTGAAAAATTTCATAACTGCCATGTTTCATAACTATCATAAAAACATCATGTGGAGCAAATGGCTGTAGAACATTAGAATGTAACCACATTGCCTGAAGAAGCCGTCATAAAAATTGGAATTAATATTCTTGAAATACAATTAACTTAACGCGTTTATTTGCAATTTTCATTAAGTATCTTCATTAACCAAGACTGAAGTGAGGGAGTTAGTTATTTGACAGATGAATTTTTGTCCTTAGCCGCTATAGTAAACCAAATGTGTTTAGAGTTTATTCTTTTCACATCAATTTATTCCACGTATTTTTATTTTGTCAATGATATGAAATATGCAGATTAAATGCTAAACGGACATCTCTACTTTGCGTAATGAAAAATGTTCGCTCGGTTTAGCATGCTCTCTAATTTGTGAAACTTCATTTTCTTAAGAGAAAGGTTTCGAAAGTTCTTTATCTCTTCACGTGTTGTTGATAAAGATACAACATTTTCTTGGTTTATGAGTTATCAACTTGCGATTGCTTTGATTATCATATTTAATATAGATAAAAAGATTCTGGGATGATATTTGCGTCAGATAACTTGGTTCTAATGATTGAAAGCTCCGATGGTTTTTAATGTATTTGTAAATCTTTATACATAGCTCTAGGTGAGGAATAATTCTGAAAAACCGTCTCTGCCAGTTGGTGCTCCTTCGGCTTTGTCAATTTGAGATGCCAAACTTTTATTTTTAATGATATCTCTGGTATAAAAAATATATTGATAGTGGTTTAAAACGTAAGTCCAGATATCAAACTGACGAATAATTCTGTTTGTAGCTCGTTGGGAAAGACTGGAGCTCAACCGATTAATATATATCTTCATCTCCCTTTTACGGCACATGGATCGTGTTCAGCCATTTCATAGATTCTATCCTTGTGGCGCACACATTGTCCTGCATCAAAAATAAATGGAATTCCTCCATGTGATTCCTTATATTGAGTATGGCTATTTTGATCAATTTAAAATCATTCCATGATGATGGAATATTTTTAGAGAAAGCTCTCTGACATGGAAGTGTTGGTCCCACGACACCATTTCGTCCTCTCCATTTGAAATGCGCTTGCCTTCCTCCACACTCTGTCATATCGCGAGATTTTTATAGCAGCTCACCACACGTATGTCCTTTGGTACGCACCACGGACCATCTGTGAGTCGTCGTCAAGTTGAATAATAATACGATCATTGAAACGCGCGGTGCAGTGATGCGGACGTGATTTCCCGATCTTCCCTCCAGTTTTCTCATCAGAGGCTGAAATTTCACGTTTCATCGGGAAAGAAATGGTTGACGATTCTGCTGTGGTGAAGGAAACCGCGAAAAGGAAAGCGACTGTAGACATGGACCGATCAATACTTGGGAGTCGAGGATGTTGTTGCTGGTAGGAAAGTACGTATGATTGACTTGTGTTGTAAACATATTTCATTCAGAAAATGAAAGTAAATAAATTAATCAGTTGTGTTTTTCATTGGTTGTTCAATCCTTAGATTGGTTGACTGCAGCCCTCCACACTTCCCCATCTAATGCTAATTCCCTTACCTCCCGGTATCTCTTCTGATGTACTTTCCTCTTTATTTGGTCCATGAGCTTATTCCTGGTTCTTCCTCTAGGGACTTTTCCCTCTATTTTGCCTTCATTTATGTTCCTCACAAACCCATTGTGTCTCAGGGACCGTCCAATCCATCTTGTTCTTTTCTGCATGGTGTTCCGCATGGTCCTTTCCTCGTCTACTCTTCTGTACACTTCATCGTTTCTTATTTTGTCCGTCGATTATATCTTCAGCATCATCCTCCAGCACCAGGTTCCGAAGGCTTTTATTATTATCTGGTCATCTTTTCCAATGGTCCATAGTTCCGATCCTTAGAGTGCTACGCTCCACACGAATGTTGTCACGTACTGTTTCCTAGTTCGTATTACTATTTTCTTTGAGAATAGCCGTTGCCTTTTTCCCATGAATACCTTCTTAGCATGGGTTATTCTCCGCTTGATATCTGTTGTACTTTTTCCGTCCCACGTGATGATACTTCGATGAGAGGTGAAGGAATTCTCTCGCTCGAATTTCTCTCCTCTCAGGGTGAATTTTAAGTTCAGCTTCATTGTGTATACATTGGGATGATGGAAAATTACATTGATTAAAGAAGAGAATAAATATTACACCACTCGGCAGGATAGCGCAGGAAAATATTGAAGGCATAAAAAATACTCCATCGGCCTTGCTAGATGGTTCAGTTGTGCAGTAAAATCGTCGAAAACATCGATATTAGCAACAAAATTGTCACGGTTCCTTAATTTTTTGTCCATAAAATACGAAATGCAAATCATTTCCGACACAGTCTTGCATTTTTCATAAAAGTTGCGAAGCGACACGGAGATAATTTTTACGCCAAAGGGTATGAAGTTCGCCCAGAAAAACATCATTTGAATTGAACTAGGGTATCCAAGTTGTCGGATTTTCAGCAATACGGTAATTGGGAGATCTGGCTTCGTATAGCGATCAAGTTTATTTCTTCGTGGTGAATTTCATCCTCTTTGATTTATATCTTTGCAATGCAAGCATTGTATTTTTCATAAAAAATTATTCGATTTTTGGATATAGGACCGGAAGAAGTGCGAGATTAATAAATTCCTTCGTAAACTCGGTCGGTTGAGTATATTAAGAGTGGATCTTGTATGTATGACGCATGAAGTTCTGCTTTTTATTCCGAAGATTCGGTTCCAATTCATAAAAAAATGCTAGGCTGCATCCTGTTGCGCACGACAGCCATGTTAGGTGGATAATTTTTCACGATTAAACACGCCATGTACTCTCTTCTTTAATCTTCGGTCAATTATATGGAATAGGGTTACATTTGACGTTTTCTCCACCCCCTTGATTCCGCTTATATTAGGGTGCACGAACGGAAGTGGCGTGGTTCTGCGAATTCTCCGTCCCACTTCGCAAGGACGTGAAATGCCTCTCCATCCGAAAGACGCAAAAGAGACATCTCCTTACTCCCTTCATCCTCCGCCCTTCTCCTGTCTAGTCTCTCACCCATTGACACGAATCTGTGTTCTACCCCGGGCGCAGGAAAGAGGAGAGTTGGGGAGAAGGGGAAAGTGAAATGTTTGAGGCGTTGCCAAAGACATGGAAATGGGCGCCTTCGCACGAGCGCCCGTGGGCGTGCCTCCCTTCAGTTTTTTCGTTTTTCTCTTGTTTTTTCCGTGATATCCGTGGAGCGTGTAAATACTAGAGACGCCCACGACGAGAGAAAGTTGTCCCTCAGGTAACTTCTAGGTGCGTTACGTCAGTTGAGGTAAGGCTGCATATTTCATATCGCACGGAAATACTTTGTATGTATATACGTCAAAGAGTATGTAATTCGCCGTTAAAAACATAATTTGAATTGCACTAGGATATCCCAGTTGCCTGTATTTCGGCAATCAACCAGATCGATAACGGGGAGATCTGGGTTCGTATCGCGATCAAGTTAAATTATTTTTTCGTGGTGAATTCCATCCTCTTTGGTTTCTATCTTTGAAATCGTGCGTGTGACTGCGCAACATGTCATTCGTATATTTTACAGTGATTTAAGAATCGTCGGGATTACTTTTTTTTAATTAAAAGTGTTTGAAGCACGGATCGTGAATTTTTTAGAGCAGAGTTTCGTTACTTTTCAAGTAAATTCAACAGAAGTTCATGGACCGTACTTCACTCAAGTACATCTATTTAGACGCCAGATATAACCATACTTGCTGTTATATTAATAATGGAAGAATTATATATTCAAATTTTCGTCTGAAGTACATCATTGTGATGACATGGGAATTCGGCGTTTGGGTTCACGGCGCGAAATTCGAAATTCATGCGAAAAGCCTATGTAAATTTGTGTTTTTAAATTCCTTATGATGCATAGATATTTATTAAGAATCGTTTAAGTGGTAGTGGTAGCACATGGAAGACAACGCCAGAAGTTTATATATTCAACGTTGCGAACAATCGTGCAATTTAGGAATTTAGAAGATGATGGAGGCCATAGAGGAGCCCATCACCGTGCCAAAAAACCGACCTCTTTGTACGCTCAAGCGCGAATTCGTAACGGCTCGGTGAAGTATTTGTATTTTGAGTGTTGTCATTCAAAAGGTTGAGTCTTAAACCACATTGAGCCGCTGTTTCCTCAAATTTCGCCTGGAAGCTCTGCTCTCCTGTACTTAGATTACCCTTGCTCGCTACTCTCAAAGCCTTCACCTCAACCCTATCTTTACCACTCGTTACCATGACTCCTCGGGCGCTCCTGTCCTCTCCATTAACATGTATTACGTTTAACTTCCCTGTGTGCTTTAAACTGTCGGAAGCAGGAGAGTATAAAGGCCGCTTTACACGGTAAATTTTATTGTATAAACGAATGCAAGTATTCTTTCATGAGGAAAATTGTACCGTGTTAAGCGGGGAATTGTATGATTGTCTGAATGACTGAATGGGAAGTAGAACCTGCTCTTATCCCATTCATTTTTGTGTACTATCTATGATGCATTCGTTTGAATACAATAAAATTTACCGTGTAAAACGGCCATAAGAGAGCGTGGCACGACTAAAGTTACGATCAATACAGAGGGGCATCTAAGTGAGTTAGAAACAGGGTGTAGTCCAGAAGTGTCGAGTGTAATGAAAATAGAACTCAGCCATTTAAGGAAACATATATATTACAGCCAAAGCGCCTGATCACACGTTCCCCGAGCCAATTCGGGCCAACGTCTGCCGAGGCGATATCGCAAGTAGAGGTACATACACACATGAATTGGTGTCAAATAGTCCTTCATAATGTGACGTATAAGGCGGACGAATACTGCAGTAGATGATTAAAGGTAGCCCTCCTATCGTTGTCACCGAAGGAAATGCATTTAACTTAAAGAACTCCATCTAACGAGTGCGATAATAATTTTTGCAGGCCATCGAAGGAGCCTACCCTCACAATTGGATTGGAGGGATTGAAGTTCAATAAGAATAACAGATTGAGCATTTTATTTTTGCGAAAGAAGGTTTGCGCGACCTTGGGGATCCATAGGAGACACACGCGGAAACTACCTTACTCCACCATGATGAGCTAATGCGGGCAGTCCCCTGTAACCTGTATCCTGCGCAACTGCCACCATATTTCGCTACCACTATGAAGAGCGCTGTCTCCCAGTGCTATCCCCATGATGACGGGCTTCCTCTTTGGAAGTACGAAGGAAGAGAACGCAGGCTTCGTGGACAAAAATCGAATGTTTGAGTAAAAAAGGGCAGAGACGAGTAGGATATGGGCGTGTTTGATTTGGTCTTCCATTTGGGCGATGCCTTCGAGGGGCCAACACCCTTGGGTGTCTTGTGGGTGCCGCCGCCGCAGAGAAGTCAAGGGGGAGGGGAGAGAGATTTTGTCCTCTGCTTTTCGGTTCCTTTCCCCACACTAGCGGGGACGAGGGGAAGGCAGTTAGTTCCGCGGGGCGCCGGCAGAGGGGAGGAAGTGTGTCCTGGATTCCATCCAACGATGTATTCGCGTGTCTCTCGAAGGGTTCAATAATTCAATGCTGGAGCGAGGAGGGAGCGCAGGAAAGTGATTTGAAAAGAAGTAACTTTTACAGCTTACATGTGGGTCTTTGATCATACAGCAAGGTGAAAGCTCCCTAATGGAAGTGCGTCAGCAATTCTCTTTCATAATTTTTACGACAAATGTGGACAGAAGTGATTGTTAAAGAAATTATAGTTACTCAGGGTCAAGCCTGAAAGTTGGGGACCCGATAAAATGTGTCTCAACGTATATTCCTGGATGATAATGAAAAATAAACTATGCCAGCCACAAATCACATGTACTATACATACCGCTTATAACCTATGTACCAAAACCAATTTAATTCGAGGTATCATCGCTTTTCCTTGGAAGTATATTCAGTTCTTGGGAAAGCAAAATTTTTTCCTTTCTTGGTCAAGAATTTGCTGGAAATTGACCGGCATGTACTTTCAGATACGTTACGTTAACATGATGTGCACAATTTTGTTCTACGAGCTATATCTAATGGAGCCTATACGGCGCATTGTGATTTTCCTTTAAATTTGGTAAGAAGTGAACAGAGTATTATAGATGATTTTGCGGGTATTATTAGCCGTCCTAACTGTCTGTGTACCTTTTGATTGATCGAACATTTTTCCTATTAATCTTGCCAGGCTCTTACACCCCCAGTAAGGGCTATACGTGTTTGTGATGTCCTCGCAAGATTTCTAATTTATTGCGTTGATTACCGCGTTGAAACTCGAACTGTTCTTTATTCTCATAGTTTACGCTACCTCCTCACGATAAGTTTTACTGGTAGTTGCTTATGTGCACCCATTAGAAGGCAGTGCATTGTAGAGTTAGTTTTGTGGGCATTTATGACAAAAAAACGAATAGGTCTTTAAGAGAGGTTAGAGAATTTAGACTCAAAAGGATTGATGAAAATCGATTATGTACAATGTAGCGTTTTTTTGTGTTAATATATGTGTAAATAATGAATCTACAAGCATTTATTTTACAAATAAAGTATTTGGCATTATTCTCACATTTGCTTTTGCGATGATCCAAAAATATGCGGTGCTACTTGCCCTGTATTTTGTCATTCGCAATTCCTGACATTTCCAACATGCGTTTTGCATTGCATCTGATGTTGTGAGCTCTCTTCGTTATTTTTAATAACTAAAGGTCGTACCGTTATGGCAAAAAAAAGTTGACCTTCTCAGTGCCGAAAGGTGTATACAGGGTTTACCAGCATGTTTTCACTTTAATACATATTTCAATTATATATGTTAATGAACTGATATGCTAAAAGGTATTATGCCTGATGATATGATGAGTTGCCGAGGTGAACATTTACTGCTCCACGAAAGCTCTTGCATTAAAAATTAAGAAAAACGTAGTTAAATTTGACAGAAATGAGGATAATCTCTGGGATAATCGTTATTGTCTCTTCATGTGTTGAATTTATGCTTCTGAGCTACAATTTACGGAAAAATCTTTTCCAGAAAGTTCTCCTGTTCCTACGGTTTCACCTTGTAGCGAAAGGATCCTCTCCTTGGAGCTGTTCTCACGTATATAACATACATAGAGGTTATCTTTCATCGTGGAACATCAATGCCAAGTAGTTAATTTGGCATCACTGTGGGCTTCTTCTCTTGACGGAAATCCTGCCGAAAGCCTCAAACTGTCTCCTTTCGGCTTCTATCTCCAGCCGCCTGTACACATCTCCCCATCATTCGTCTGTCTCCTCGACCGAATGGCATCGTTCCTTCTCGATGTAGCATAAGACATGCGTGGCTCGGCGCTTGGGCTGATTGCCTGTCAAACACCAAACGTATCAGTCTAGCCTAAGTCGAGGAAGAGTCCGTACCTGCTACATTTTTTCGCCCAGCGTGACGTATGTCTTAAAAAATACTATTCATCCGTGAATTGATGTTTTTCAGTTGATCTGCTGCCAAAGTAATCTGTTAGCTACAAACGCAGAATTAAAAGTCCATCACAAAAATGCAAACGGTGATGACGCTTAATAGGTTGTACTTGACTGTAATATTCCGTCAAGATGATGTGATACTCTCCAGCACATTCATAAGACACTTCGTTTGCGAGTAAGATATAGGCAAATTACATTTACCAATGATTATTTACTATTTTCCTGATTAAAATATCATGTAATCATAATAGTCAACGTGATATTGCCTTTCCATGCCATTATTGCCTCGTTTTCATTTTATATGACGACAATGATACGAAGTTGATATATTCGTTTAAACATTGCGTTATCTAAAATTAATCTTGTCTTGCTTCATCCTATGGGAGTGGAAAAAAATACTACTCTCAGCGTTTGCTTACAGATGTAATTTTGGGAGATTTCATAATTCTGTTCTGCATCAAAACGCTTCTTTAAAAAAATCTTTTTACGCTCATATTTTTTTGCTATTTTATTTGTTTTTTTCATTTCTACACCAGAAAAAGGTCAAGCAGACTTTTTTCCGTTGGCTCATCAGAAAAAAATCACCGTGAAGCCTACATGGAACATCAATGAATCTATCATAGCTAAATTTATATTCATTTTTTAATATTAGTCACAATTTTATTGATTCTAATTCTATAACGAAATTAAAATAATGATCTAATAACGAAGCTTGATAATTTTCCACCTGCAATATTTACTATTCACGTATCAGTATCATGATCATATTACTGTTCCATTTGTTAACATTATTTCTGTTAGAAGCCCGTGTACCTGTCAACCTATTGCTCAGCGGAGACACTTATCATGATGGGATAAATTTGTGTAGCCATATAAGCTTGTTTTTAACCTACATTTTGTAAATATGCCACTCACTCAGGCTAATAAGTTTTAGCTTATTCCGTAGAATTTACCCATTTTATAGCTGTTGAGTTTCTCCTTAGCAGTGTTGAATACGAAAATGTGATTTCGATTGGTGAAGATAGTGACTTTATAGGTTAATCAATGTCTTGCTTAAATTTTTGATAATTTGTAAAAAAAACCTCGCTAATTCAGCCGTAGACACCTATTTTCGCAATTCTAATGGGGCATTCGTATCGCGGTTTCTGGGAATGAAACGGGTATCCATATGCATCCCATCACCAATTTGATTTCCTCGAACTGCTTCTTGTTTCTATTTGCATATTGATCCCCTTCTCAGAAGCAATGGTCTCTATCCAAGAGATTATGAATGTCTGGAAGTGTGCCTGTGATGATCTCCATGGAAGAGCGTCCTACAATAGAATCTAGTAATATGGACTTGAGTGACGTGTGGAAAAAATATTCAAGGGCAAAGTACCCAAGTAAATGTTAAATATTTTCGCTCTGGTTAATCTATTCTCTCCTTAAGGTGATATTTTTCGCTCGCCATCTTACTCTCTACAAGTTCTTTCAGAGTAAAACCTAAGTGAATAATTTAGCGTAAACTTTTGACCCGACAGGCCTGATAAATCTTTTTTAAATCTCTAGTTTTTTAAGCCAAGTAAAAAGGATTTATGTTAGACATTAATATTTTATGTTGCTAAATTTTGGGTTAAACCCTCTTCTTATTCCAATTCCCTCCCGATTCATGGCTGGTGTCCTTGCACCTTTTGCCACATACCTCTGCGGGGGCTCTCGGGATAGTATGTAGATATATTTGCACATGCGTTGTAATTATTCTGATGTTGCTCGAGGACTTGGAAACAAAGGCTCAACCATATAAATTCCATTAGTAACCTACTATAAAAACAACTCCAATCGTATTATTTTTAACGGCAGAACTCCTCTGTAGAAAGAAATGGACAACATTGTTAGGGGACAACTTTCCCATCCCAATAAACGGGGATTGAATCTCTGTAGTGGCGGTAGTTTCTCCGTAGAATTGTGATTTCTGCTTGGATGACACGTAGGGAGCACTTCAAGAGCAGATATCTACCTGTGGGATCGGGCGTCAAAACTGGAAATCAATCACTTCTCTCATGAAGAGTAGACCGCTGCCAACATTGAGTTTTTTCTCCACCCTTCCTCCTAATATTCCTTCTCTTTTCAAAATCCTCACCAATAACACAAATGATCTCCGCCTTTTTTTAGAAAAGATACTTTTACCAGTGAATTGCTTAAAAAAATTGACACTAAGACTTTCGAATGCCTAGTTTTAGAAAAGCTTTTTGGCGCGAACGCCTTTTTTTAGAAAAGATACTATAAGATACTATACATAAAAAAGGCGGATCCCTGTCAAATCAGTTTTTTCTATCAGCTATGGGAAATTTCACAAAGAAATATGTATACTTTCACCTCAACGCTAGACTTTTGAACTAGGCGTTCGAGAGTCTAGCGTTGAAGCGTGAGTATACATGCTTCATTGTGAGAATTTCCCGTTATTGATAGAAACAATGGATTTGATAGGGAATGAATACTAAAGGTGTTGAGTGTTTATACTTGGACCACTTTATTGACTTTATAATAAGTATCATAACAAGTTGAGAATTTCATGTTTCTGGAAAGGTTGGTTTCATCAAGATTGCGTGAATTCCAAGCCACTACTCTCCACTATGCCTCTTCTTCCGGATCTCCTTTCAGTCTTTTCTGGTTTGCCTCTCTCTATTTCGGGTCTTGAATTTTCTTCCTGGATCTTCTTTCTAGTCAACCTGCTGTCCAGTTTCATTTCCACATTACGTTATTGAGCTGGAAATTTCTCTCAATTCCAAAAACTTTGATATGGATTTAGTAAAATGAACGTTTAGATGAACGACTCGTATATCGAAACGTCGGTAGAGATGGAGAGTTTGACCCGGTGAGAAACCTGAACTTCAATATGTGGTCTCAGTCATCGGTCGCTCTCTGTAGTCACTACGAACATTGCTAAAGGGGTCAACATCTCATGTCATACCTGGGCGTATGCTTTGATTCTTCATCTACATCTACGAAATACCGTGCAAGCCACCCTAGGGTGCGTGGCACGGGGTGATTCCACACCAGGCATGACGCTCTCATCCCAGTTGAAATCAGAGCCGCGCACGTTCCCGCGGATGCCAGGCGCAGGCCAAAAGCAGTCAGGGCAACATTGCACGGTCAGACCAGAAACTAGGAGAGTGATACGTGGACATGCTACCATGCAGTACATGAACATGCTACCATGCAGTACACTACTTAAGATACGACTACTGGTTTTAATGACTGTGACAGGT
This sequence comes from Ceriagrion tenellum, assembly GCA_963169105.1. NCBI lineage: Eukaryota > Metazoa > Arthropoda > Insecta > Odonata > Coenagrionidae > Ceriagrion > Ceriagrion tenellum. The sequence continues at coordinate 54,350,241 of OY720636.1, read as the reverse complement.
AAATAGTTCTTCTTCTTCAGTGTTCAACCCTTGGGTTGGTTTGAAGCAGTACGCCATTCCTCTCTTCTGTCTGCTTTTCTCTTCATTTCTGTGTATGTGGTGCAACCCATATCATTCACAATCTGCTGCATGAATGACATCCTTGGTCTTCCCCGGCGATTCCTTCCCTCTATAGCTCCTTCTGCTATTGTTATAACGATGTTGTCGTGTCTTAGAATGTGCCCTACGAGTTTGTCTCTTTTCGTTTGGATGTGCCTCCACAGGAATCTGGTTTCCTGAACTCTTTTCAGTACCTCTTCATTCGTGACTCTATCTTTCCAGCTGAGCTTCAACATCCTTCTGTAGAGCCACATCTCCAGGGCTTCTATCTGCCTTCTCTCTTGTTTTCTTACTACCCATGTTTCGCTCCCGTATAGGGCCACACTCCAAACTAATGCTTTCATCATCCGTTTCCTTATTTCCAAACTAATGTTCTTGCTGGTGAGTAGGTTCTTTCTAAGATAGAATGCAATTTTGGCCTGATGTATTCTCCTTACAATTTTTTTCTGGCTTCTACCATCTCTTGTTATTCTGCTTCCCAAGTAGGCAAATTCTTCTATTACTTCTAGCTTCTCTCCTCCAATTCTCATTATTGAGGGTTCATACTGTTCTTCATTACTGCAAACCATCACTTTGGTTTTGCATTTGTTTATTCTCATGCCATACTGTTTACAAAAAAATCCTACCCATTGTGTGAGCATCCTTTCTAGATCTTCTTTCGTCTCTGTGATCACAGCAATATCATCTGCATAACGCAGCATATCTATCTTCTGTCCATTAATTTTAATCCCCACCTCAGTAGTTTGACGAACGTGGTGTATAGCTTCCTGAATGTAAGCATTGAATACAAGAGGAGAGAGAGCACATCCTTGTCTCACGCCTTTTCTAACTTTTGCTTCTTGCTTTTGATGAAAATTCCTTATCACAACCATTTCGTTCTTATATAAGCTGAGTATCACCCATAGTTCTACAAGGTACAAAATCATGGAAGAGAAATGCCATGCGAGTTTAGTAACTAATAATGATGTTAGGGTATTTGGCACAAGAATAGGTAAAATAGGCAATAACCAAATTTACCTATTCTTGGGCTGCCGTGAATTGTTAGTCCTACGGAGACAGAAAGCGGATGCCAAAATAAAAAAATTGATGAATCGGGGATTTTGGTGGCGGCGGAGTAAAGTCCTCGCCTGCTAACCCTAGGGTCGTGGGTTCGAGTCCCGCCTGGGTAGAATATTAACTGGCCAGGACATAGGTGTTTGTGTCTCGTCCGTTGTTACTGCTAATCACCCGATGTAAATCGGCACATTGTGCTGTATTCGGGATAGTGAAAATAAATAAAATAAAAAATAAAGCGAATTGGCCGGCCTACGCAAATGAGCGAATCATGTAAGTCGCATGAAAGGGATGTGGCGAGTGAGATACATGGCAGAGTGAAAGCGTGGGTAGTGCAGGGATATTTTCAAGGAAAAAAGGGGAAAGCATCTTCAAAGAACGTACCAATTATCCCGTCCGCTTAGCGCCACGTAATCGGATTTCGCCCTGACGACGGCGCGCGCGGTTCTCGAAGGCGAACTGGAATGCGTGCGCGAAGAAAGCGATGGGCGAGGAAGAGGAAGGAGAAGGTGGAGACGTTGGAGAGTCCTCGAAAAGCATTCATCAGAGCAAAGGGAGGCTAGACGGTCTATTTTGAACCAAATAAAAATAAGTGTTCAAGTAGAGAGAGATGGAGGGGGAGGGTAGGGATTGGGGGGTGGCGGTCGGGGAAGAAGGGGTTGCTGTAAAGGGTTGGGAAATGGAGGATATGTTTTTTAAGGGAAGAGTGGGGAAGGGATTTATTTAGGGAGAGGGGAGGGGCGGATGGTAGGGGGGGAGGAGGAGGGTGAAGTGAAGAGGGAAAGAGATGGGAGTGGCGAGGGAGAGACTGGAAAAAAGTCTGCACTTTTAACCCACGTGCTCGGAATATCACTGCCTTTCAAGGCGCTGGCCACCTTTTTAATTGCTCCGATCCGTCCATATAAGCGGGACCTCTTGCCACTCCCCACGGAGATATTGAGTGATGTCGGGCCCCCCCACGCAGAGTTGTGCTCTGGTGTGTTTCCGAATGCCCGGCTGCGATAATGATGAAGGGCACTCCTGATCCAATTTTCTCCGCTCCCTTGTGGGACTTCCAAGATTTAAGTCACTCCATTGTATGCGTCTGTTTCAATTTGCGTTCCGAATATTACGTTGCGTATCTGTTATTCATGATGGAAGTCATTAGCACTTACTGCCGGTGGACCGCACAGTTTGCGATCATTGTTGGCGGGAGTGTGGAGTGGACGAAATGGTGAAGTGTAACTTACGTGAACAACCGTTACACAGGGGGCGGAGACACCTTATAAAAATACGACACAAGTGTCGTGACTTGATTTACAGCCTGTTAACATAGCTTAAACATTATTTAATTCGATATTTATAAAATAAAACTTTGTTTGGTGGGATTCCATGGTTAACAAATTCTATTTTCGGCCCCGGTGGCGGCGGGGTAAAGTCCTCGCCTGCTAACCCGAGGGTCGCGGGTTCGAGTCCCGCCTGGGTAGAATATTATCTGCCCAGGGCATGGGTGTCTATGTCTCGTCCGTTGTTACTGTTGTTCACACGACGTAAAATGGCCTAACGTGCTGTATTCGGGGCAGTGAAAATAAATAAATAAAATAAATAAATATTCACAAAATTTTTACAATACCTCGTAAATCAATAAAATATACACGACCAGAATTGTGTATATTTTATTTATTTACGTGGTATTGTAAAAGTTTTGTGAATAATAATGTGGTTATTTATTTTAATGGCCGTGAGGGTGATTTTTAACAGATTATTGTCACTCTCTTATTATCCCAATCAATTGTGGTACTATTTCTTCACATGATTTCTTTCGTTATTTCGTCGCAAATTTCTGCGGACAGTGCACATGCTTATAATTACAATTCGGGGAAACGTATTTCAAGTTACATATTCATAAATTATCTATTTTCTCCGTGCATAAAGGTTTCGTCATAAAAAATTCGCTATTCGTGGTGATTTTGCTTTCCAGCTTAAACACAACCAAGAATCATTTTGGTTCTCGGCCATAGCATAAATACAGATATTTCTTGCATCAAGTATTATTAATGCGCTTATGGATTAACAAGATAGGTACTACTTGCTTGATTGAGCCTTTCCGGCTCAATAAAATATTCCTGCCGCGATTGATGGACAGAATAATTTTCAGTGGGCTTTCACCTTTCGAAGACAGGGACTCCTATTTTTGATGGGTTATTTTAAAGTTAATCGTTTCTATATTGCCTTGTTATCATTTTTTTCAATAAAATCCCCCATTTTTTCATCAATACTAACTGCTTAACTCTACTTGCTTAGGCAATCGCACATATTGAGTTTTTCTCATATTTATCTTCAGTTTTGAATTTCCAAAATCGAAAATATCGGGACCCTTACGTGTTGGCATGGTACAAATTCGCCTTACTGCAGGACTCCACTCTCCGCTAGTAATCAGCCAGCTGAAAATATTAGTGATACGGTTGTATTAGTAGTTTCAAGGGGTTATAGACAGTTCTTATGGTCGTCGACTGGAGACTCTTAGGAGGATGAATATTGTGTCTTAAGAACGGGAGGGCGTTTGTGAAGCAATGTTTCAGGTTTACTGAAGCAAAATTGCATGCTAGGATGGGGCAGTATGGAGGATATTTTTAAAGAACTGCTAGTTTGACACGCTTACCCCGATAATTGAACTTTTTTGACTGAGCCTGCCTCCAAAGGAAACGACGTGATGCGTGTGTGAGAATGAAGGTGTATGGTCGGCTGGTGATTTAAAAGTGCTTTTGAGTAAGTACACTTATGTAGTACACTTGCACCGAAATGATTAGGTGGTTCGAGTTTTTTTAAATCACGAGGGAGGCTTTCAGTTGGCTGTCAAGCTTTGAGTAGAGACGAGGGACGAGAGGGGGGGGTGTTAGGCGCGTGGAATGGGGATGCGATATTGGAGCGGTGCCTATCATCGGGGCGTTAGGAATCCTCCCCTGGCCTGGACCTCTTATAATCTCAAGGAGCATGGCCGAGGGTGGGTCTTCCACCCACGTGGTAGTCGTCGGCGAGCTTTGAAATAGACTGAATGGTCTAGTTTATTGTTTGGGTGGATGGTAGACCTGCTCTTTGGCAGCGCATGATAGTGCCGCAGTTTGAAAGAGAGAGCTTCAGCTTCTGAAATCGGAATTCTTGGCATGAATGCCTGCCACCATCAACGGAGCGTTTTGAATGCTTTCAAAGACAGCTTTACGATATTTACCAAATTATAAATGCATCATAGAGGGACCGGTTCTTGAAAAAGTTGCGAGTGTACTGTGAAGTGAGAAAAATAGTCCAGTTAAAGATATCCGTGGTTGTAGAAATATATAGTAATTCCAAAGTTAATTTACTTCAATTAAAATTTTTTTTCCGCACTCAAGATCCACATAAAGTAGTGTGAGCGAGATAGTTCTCTATTCATAATGTATAACATTTTTGAATTTTGCGTTTTAATTTCAGAAGCTGTAGTATGGTGGAATAATATAATTTTATATGACTGAAATTGTGATTAATAAAATAAAAATATTTATTTAATCTTTAATTCCTCTCATTTTTTCACGCGGTACGTTTAGAACTCCTTCACAACAAAAGTGTTTTTCCGATTCTGATAAAAATTACTGCGGTGACAATATGATTTATTTTGAAAAATAGTTAAAAAACGTACAGACTAGAGACTTTTAACTTTTGGCGATATCTCGGTGCTAAATATTCCTCATTTTGAAAATTAGGTCTCTCCGGAGTATATATACTTACCATTTCTCATGTAGATGGGCTTTAATTTTTCGTCAAAAATCTCGGAAGGTAGTACTTTAAGTGACTGATATTTTGGCATCTTTGGATGAGTAAGAAATCATTATTTGAAACGATACCAAATTTATTGATTTCTTCTAGAAGTTCAAATTACCTTATTTCGTTCAAATTACCTCAATGGCACTTGCGGCTTTATATTCCGTTTTCAGGACTATTACATGAGCCGAAATGTAGGGATATTACAATGAACTGAATAGTAATATTACATCAAACCCATCAGTTCTATTATTTCAGCTCAGTTGAAGGGAGATGAGAACACGATAACTTTAAATTCTACGTTAAATGCTCTCGCCGAAATGCAGACATTCATGAATTTTTTCCACCCTTCCCCTCTCAAATTATTTCATGTGTTCTGTACGATCGTATGACGTTATGTAAATAGAATGATTGGTTATTTTAAGTCGACCTCCACAAATTCATTTTGTACCTCATTCACATACCAGAATTCTTAAAACTTCATCTGTGATTAATAATATGGCTTTTTTATTAATACATATTCATTACGAGAAAGTAAATACCTGATATAAGAAAATGGAATGTGAATCCATATTTTCTGCATTTCTTCACCTCATAAATATTGACCAATGATTTTAAATGCACACCACCATTCTGTCCTGTTGTAGATTTATTTCCCAATTGATTGATGAAAATACTCATGGTGGCAAAAATATATCACGAAATCATTGCGCGAGTTTTCTACTATCACCTCTCCATGCTTTCTGCTTATTGTTTTATTTATTAATATGCTTTTTTAAAAATTAGTGTTTGAAGATAACTATATCATAACAATTTCCACCCTTAGCTAACTTTGCAAATATCTTATCAGCAAATATATACATATCAACATATGTAATCTGTAAATAACTACACACTCCTTAATGGTAAAAATAGCAAAATGAAGATATGATTATGACCAAAATATTGTTTTGTGTCCCATGGTTTTATCCGTTTGACGAATGCCATTTTAGGAGCATTTTCAAATATTATTGTGAGGATTAATTCTTTAACTTCAGAGTATATCATGCTTACTCTATTACTCATTTCTATCGGCTGACTTAACCTTGTACAGAAACTATCTAGGTGTAATTTTTTTAATAATTTAAAGTCTTGGGTTCACTCTGTTGTATTTATTCATCAATTACTGTGCCATAACACTAATACTCCCAATTTTTTTAGTCGGTACCAACAAAATGGGTATAAATTCAATGAGTCAATTTCTTTGCCCAGCGAGTGAGTGGCATCGAGCATGCCGTGGAACTAAATCAAAATTTCTCCGTTTTTTCTTGATTACAATGAAATCCAATTTCAGGTCGTTTTTTTACATTGCGCTGTATGCTTTTAATGCAGCAATATTCCTGATATTTGAGCCCTTACCTACCAGCTGACAAGGAGAGTATCGAATAGCTGGGTCTACTTAATAAGATTAATGTGATTTCGGCGAAAGTAGGCAGTAGGTAGTCGTGCAGTGGTGACGAATGAGTCCATTAATGAATTAAGTTTCAGGTGTGTGTTAACAAAAAACACTCCTCGGTAAACACTCAATAAATCCGACGCAACTCTTCGGGACAGCTACCCTTGTATACCCATGTACGGTTGCGTTTCTTCGTCCACACGTACTTCCGTTTTTCCTGCGTTGGATGCTGTCCTTGTGTCTCGGTACAGAGCCGGGAAAGATCATTCGGGGGAGGATCTGTTTTCTTACACTCAAGTTCAGAATCAGACTTTAGTGAGAAATTTTTCCGTGAGTAGCATTGTGGATGATGTCAATTTAAACTTGGTTCTTGATGAGCCCTATTCTCACCAATGAAACCATCGTTGATTTGAAGACGGCTATGGCTTGCATTATGGACATGCTGGAAGATGCTGAAGATAAAATGGACAGGCAAAATAAAAAATGATTAAGTGTACAGAAGAGAAGAAGAGGAAAGGACCATATTGAACACCATAGAGAAAAGAAGAACAAGATGGATTGGACACACCCTGAGACACAATGGGTTTCTGGAGAACATAATTGAAGGTATAATAGAGGAAACGGTCCCCAGAGGAAGACCCAGGAATAAGTCCTTGGACCAAATAAAGAGGAAAGCACATAGGAAGAGATACCAGGAGGCAAGGGAACTAGCATTAGATAGGGAAGGGTGGGGTGCTGCAGTTTACTTATCTTAGGATTGAACGACCAATGATGATGGTTTGCATTTTGTTTCAGAGTTGTATTGACAAAAAACTGCGCAAAATACTACGCAACCTTGTACAGTTGTGTTTCTTCATCCGCACCCACTTTCGTTTTTCCTTCACCCTAACGGGGTCCGGCCGAGCGGTTCTTTGTGCAAGCCGCAGCCCTGCTTCCGCCGACCGGCAATTACTCACATCTCGCACCCCTCTATCTAACATCCCGGCCCCCGTTGTTTTAAGCTAATAAGCGAGCTCGAAGGAAACCTTCCTGCTGTGCGGTTTCGGACGCAGCTTTTTAAGGTCCCCCCGCCCCCACACCCGTTCGGATTTCCTTTTTTCTGCCTATCCTGCCCGTGTTAAGTACCAAGCTCCCGATCGTCGCCCCACCGATCCTCTTCTCAACATGGAAGGGATTGCGGAAGATTGGAGCGGAGGCTTTTTTTTTGTGATCTCTCTCTCTCTCTGCTGAGGGTGGTGGGGTTTGGTGGGGGAGGATAATAATGTGCCGGGGACCATCTCACCCCTTCACCCTCCCCGACGGCTTCTCCCCCCTGCCCGTCCAAATGCATTTTTCCAACCCCTCTTTCCGTCCGTCTGTCCCATCGCTCCACTTCGTCGCGGCAGCGGTGCAGAGAGAGAGAGAGAGAGAGAGGGAGGGGATCGTGGGGTGGTGTTCGGACGTGCATGTGTTTTTTACATCCCCTTTCGGTAAAAGGAGTAGGGCAGCCGCTTGTGTGTGTGTGTGCCATCGTCTGCCGCCGCATCCGGCCAATGACATGTCACGATTTGCACGCAACACAACACACTCGCTCCCCCTTCTTCCCCGACACCCCTTGTACACCCACATACACCCCTCCCTTCTTCAAGCCCTTCGCTCTACTCCCCTTCATTCCACCGATCTCACCCTTCCCCTCCCCCCCCGCGACTCAGTTTTTTTAGCCGGCGTGATTTTAACCATTTGTGCTCACGCGAGGGTATTATGCACGAAAATTCATTCATCAATCGCATTCATCCACGCCCTCGCATACCTTTCTCTTATTATTCCCTACCGTATACTCTCCCTCTCTCGACCAATCTTACCCTTCACCCTCCACTCAAGGACTCAGTTCGTTTCAGCCAGCGTGATTTTTGCCATTTGTCCTCCCGCAATGTTGTTGCGCACATGCATTCATCAATTGTATATAAACGTGGAAAATTCTACAGTTTGGAAGAGTTTGTTGTTAAAAATAATGATATCACTCTAGATGAATGAATTACAGTCAGGAGAAAATCCCCCGGAAGCGGGAATCCTCGAACCACGCATCTCCTATACATCGTTAGAAAGCCCGGGTAGCGTGGTAATCCCGGCAAGGCAAGTGGTTCGTGGTTCCATTTCCGGTTAAGGTGTTTGTTTTCCTTCATCTACGCCTTCATGTACCTTTCTCTCATTATTTCCCGCGGTCTACTCACCCTCTCTCGACCTATCTTACCCTTCCCCCCTACACTCAAAAATTCAGTGATCTTCAGCCAGCGTGATTTTTGACACTTGTCCTTCCACAATGCTGTTCCGCTCACATCATTTGTATATAAACGTGGAAAATTTTATCGCTTGGAAGAGTTTATTGTTGAAAATAATGAAACCACTCTGCGTGAATGAATTACCATGAGGAGATGATCCTCCTGGGGCAGGAATCGAACCACGCATCTCCATATAATTGTTCGGAATTCTGGACAAAGTGGTGATCTCGGCAAGTCAAAGGTCCGTGGTTCGATTTCCGGTTACGCCGTTTGTTTTCCGTCTGGGAAATTGATTCTTTTAATCGTCTGATTTGCAGCAGTGGTTACTCTGTTAGAAACCACTCAGCAATTTTTGTCCCGAGTCTAGTTACTTTACTTATGTTATCCATTTGCCGAAATTGGTTACGAAAATAATTTTTGCATCGTTCAGGATTCGAGCCGGCATCTCTCGAATACCAGTCATAGGTATCAACTAGGTGAAGTACCTAGACTATGACTTGTTGCAGTAGCAGAGTAGCTGTGGATACGATTTGGAATCCCAGTATTGGCAGATGATATTTTCATGGTAAAATTCTGCGCATTGGTTTAATATCTCGCACTCCAGGGTGTGATTGATTTCAGCTTAATTTGTTTAGTGCATGTCAACATTAGGCGGCTCGCGCTATCCATACTATGCGTTGGCTATGGGAGCAGAGCAAGGTCGTTGTTGTAACGTCGGGTATGATAAGATTTGCTGCATTTCTATGGTGGGTCCCGGATGATTTTTGGAATAACAAAAAACGTATTGTTTAGAAATTGAGGTGGTTTTAAAGTGCTACTTTACTGCTCACCATTTATTTGCAATAAATTAAGAATACAAAGCATTTTTTCCGTTTCAGATAAATTTTTATTACCTCAAAAACATCCAAAAATATACTGAAAATTGGACACTGGAAACATATTACAATCATCATCACCCTAATTATATCACCATCATTGGCATTCATCCAATTTTCAGTATATTTTTGGTTGTTTTTGAGGTAATAAAAATTTATCTGAAACGAAAAACTGCATTGTATTCTTAGTTTATTGCAAATAAATGGTGAGCAGTAAAGTAGCACTTTAAAACAACCTCAATTCCTAAACAATACGTTTTTGTTATTCCAAAAATCACTATCAAATAATCAATGAATAAGATAATTCGTAGCATGTGAAAATCAGGGTAACAGTACGCAGTTTAAGATCAAACATTAGGGAATGAGAAATTAAAAGAGGCAGCATAGATAATCAATCGCATTACTTGCACATTTTGCATTAAGCATAATCAAATATAAAGGTATAGGCACAACATCACACAGTATGATAATACGATATAAACAGGACGAATCTCATTCAACATTTCAATGCACAGATTTGAAATCACCCGCTACAAACTACATACAGGTAGTATGTAGATGTATGTTCACTCAAAGATAACGGATGTTATAAGCCATTTTGCTTTCAAATTTACATATATATTATAAAATCGAATCTCAGAGGCGCCGTAGCGCCGTAGACCCTGGGTATTATGATGGAATGAACCGCTCGATGAAAACAAATAAAATTTTCGCGCCCGAGGTGTCCTTGGCCATAAACTGTCTGGTAAACCTCAGGGATTTAATGTCCTCTTGGGTGTCATTTTTGGACGTGGAATCTGGTAACATTTTTCTCGACATCACGTGTTTCGCAGGCCCGCGTGTATTTGCGAAAAACGCTACGCCAAACCTGCTCCCCTCCCCCTCCGATCCATCCTCCCGTGTCAACCCTCTCCGCCCGACGATGTTCATCTGTTTCTCGTTGTTCCTCGACGTCGTTGTCGTCTTCGTCAGAGAGACAGTAAGGCACTCACTCCAAAGGGACCATCATCCTTACATGACTTCCGGTGCACGGGAGACGCATCTTTTTTTTTACATGGCCTTTATCTTTCTGCAGGCTGCTCGAAAAAAAAGGATCGGTTTCGGATCGGGCTGATCCAGACAAGTCGACCCGAGCAAGTCACTCTATCAATTAACAGGGGCACCTCTTTCCTGCATTTCTGTTTTTTTGTCGACGTTCATGCCCTTGGCCCTCCAGGCGGTGTTAATGTTTGATAGAAAAAAGGGAACTGCTTGAAAGAAACAACCAATTTGAGACACGTCCGTCGCCAGAATAGCTTTATTTTATTCAATCGTTGCCTCACTCCTCGAAAAAACTCTTGGTGATTTGATTCGGCTAACGTTTGGAATTGAAATTAATCGTGGGTTGCAAACACTTCTGTGGTGGGGAATTTAACTATTGTGAGCAGGGAATTAGGTAAGAGAGAGAGGAATGGTTTATCACTTTTGTCCATAGAAGTCCTCCAAATTTTCCCTCACATCTCTAGCTTCCCCATCCGCCTCCCACTGGCCTCACCAGAAAATCCATTATTTCCTGTTTTTATATAGCCCTAGCGTATCTCTCATTCACGGTTACCTCTTGCTCCCTGCAGACGATTTTAGTACTGACCTAATCCGTACATGTTGTGTGTGTGTTTATGTTTTTGCCGGTCCAAATGGAGTGAATATTAACCCAGTAAAATCAATCTATGTGTCTTTATTCTACTCATCTCGGTGTCTTGGAAAGGACCCCCTTAAAAGTATAATAATGTATAATGTTAATAATATAATGTTTATTCTTCCTAACATGTTTCATTACAAATATTTTTTTCTGTATTAAGGAAGTAATGTAGCCTATAAGGCATTGAGCCTGTGTTTAGGCTAATTTCAAAATCATTAATGCGGAAAAGAACACATTAAACCATGATTAACAAAATATGAAAAATATACGAACAAAATAGGTGGGTAAAAAAAGAAATATTACCACTGTGCTGGCTTAAGAACTTACAAAAATAAAAATAAGGCAATTGTACTACAAATGCAATTGAAAATACAACATACTTATTACATACTAAATTTACTGACCCTTGACAATAAGGTTTCTATATCATCAAATGTCAGCAACCATTTTAGAATCAGTCTTTGATACCTATTGAAATGGGTAGATTCTTTGACATTATTTGGCAGGAGATTATGCAATTTGGGCCCCATATACAGAAAACATCTTTTATACATTGTGAGATTAGGTTTGGGTGTAGGGACCCAGAAACCTCTTCGAAAATTAAGCATGATATCACTCCCTAATAAAGATGGACTGTAACCACTACGTAAATAAAAGATTTTCAGTACTTTATAGCAGTACAAGTACCTCAGTGGGAGTATTTTTGATTGATTAAACAGAGGACGGTAGTGTTCATAGCGATTTTTTTGTAATATAAGTCTTATTATTTATTTCTGTATGAAATAGGCTGACTTAAAAGTGCTGTAATAAGCTCCGCCCCAACACGTAAGTCCATATTCCAGCTTTGAGTGCACTAAGGCATAGTAAATCTTTTTACGAACAGAAAGCGGACATTTGTTACGTATAAAATAAAATTTTGTGAGACTACGCTTTAAGGAAGTACATACATTTGAAATTTGCTTATCCCATTTCAAGCGATAATCTAAGGTTACTTCCAGGTATTTAACTTCTTTTGCCGTTTTAACGACAGGGCTATTACAAAGATCGCTTGAACAGTCCGAGGTGTGATACAGTAAATTTACATCAAGATTATAACAGTCACATAAATCATAAAACATACATTGCGTTTTTCTTTCATTCAATTCCAAGCCATTATAATTAAACCAGCGTCGTAGACTGGATAAGTCAAGCTGCATTGCATTAACAACTCCGTCCCAAGTAAAATTCACATAATTCAAAGCCACATCATCTGCGAAAGTTGTTACCTTACCTTTTAAGTCATAGCCACATAAATCATCAATATAAATTAAGAATTAAATCGGGCCCAAAACAGAACCCTGAGGTACACCAGTGTTAATGCTGCTAAAAGCACTGTAGAAATTTTTTAGCTTTACACACTGACTACGACTGTGTGACGTCATTAAGTTGCGCGCGTACGACATAACTTGTAGGGATGAGGTTCAAAAGGTGGACAGACACATATAACGCTTATGTTTAATTGGTGGTTTTTAGAATTTGGCGAAACGTGGAAGGAATATGGGTTTCAAATATCACAGTAGGCGAATTCTCCGTGAAATGTTCGCATTAATATCTACATGACTTTATACTCGTCAGGTGACCCAGATCAGGTTGCTTTCCAGAGATTTGCCGCAGTATTCACTGAAAGTGAACTCGGTTATAAGCAAAGCGTTTCGGCTTGACTCTAGAAACCTTATAAGTTATTCATTTAAGTCGCACTTTGTAGTTTCATGTCTTTTACAGTAGCTGCGTGATTTCATAAAAAATTCTGGTACTCTCAGTTTGAAAAAAAAGATTTTCCCTCACGCTCCTAATTTAAAACAGAAACTTGCGTGAATGTCAGATTACTAGCCTTTTTATTGATTCTGTCAATTACATCGAGAATGAAATTGGAATCACCCATACTTATAGTGAGAAGTTAGAACTCGAAGGTACATATGTTTCATCAATTATCCCTTTCTCTCAAGTGGCTTGAATAGATCTTCTCTTTCATTTCTGTTACCATACCCCACTGTCTACCCTTCTGCATCAAGGATTCATTTCCCTCGGGAACAATTTTTTCAGTGCAAATTCACTAAATTCACGTTTTCCTCTGGGTCTTGTTTTGAGTTCTTGATGGATTTCCAATCGAATTAGGTTTTCCTATGCCTTTGCTGATAATATACTCAAATATGGTTCGTGAATTTTAGTCTAGCTATTTTTCTTGGTTGGCCAATCGTAGAGCTAATTCCTAAGAGTCTCTAAATCCGCAATGGATGGCTTTTTGTTCCACGGGAAGAATTGTCCACGGTTTTCACGAATTTTAAAACGACTCACTCAACATTTACTTTTCATAGACGCGTATCATTTCTCCTCAGCTTGACGCAAATTAAATGATTACGCAAATTAAATGATTATATCATATAAGCCCTCCTTGAAATAAATTGAATCTTCATTTTAGAATATTTAAGTGTATATATTTTTGCTAGGAATTTCTGGAGAAAATACCATTTCAACATCAATGAACGTTTCTTTTAATGCATGTATTTTCCCAATGCATTTTTAACATTTTCAAGCTATTTACAACATTCACATTTGTCGTACATTTTCCGGACATATTCGTCTTTTTCACTTGATTATCTGCGGCACTTCAGTGTGCTGGCTGAGAAAAATCAGCATAAAAACAATCCTTTTAAATTCATTCGCAAAATATTTCGTATCTATGGATAGGGTGTGATTTGTCGCTATCAGCACAGGCTGTTGCTGATCTTGTAATATTTGTCAATAGTGCGACGAAATTACTTGAGCATTAAGTGATACAATGAGTTCATATCCGGGTGTGGGATATGAAATACAAGTTTAATACCTGGAGTAGCAATTTGAGTATTATAAAACCTTGTACTTTTCTATCACGTGTGCCCTAAAGTTTATCGGTAGCTTGATAGTTCGTAATGTTTGACTGCTTAAAATGTCAATGAATTCTCTTATCATAATTATAAGGACATAGTCCATTTTGATGTGCTATTGGAATTGACTTTTGCAGTATTAAGTATTCCAACTATTCCCGTTATTTAGCTTGAGTGCCTTGTTTTGGAGCAAACTTGTGGGCGTGCAGTGATGAAATAAAGTCGCCTTGTGTTCCCTTATCAATGCCAAAGAGCTCAATGCGTCCTAATCCAATGGGGTGTGGTCCATTTTTTCGTTTCTGATAAATGAACGCGGTCGTGATGAACTCCCTCGGCCTTTTCTGTAAGTACTCCGGCAACCCTTCCCTGCTCGTTTCTATTCTCCTTTATTTGTTTCTCTTTTGGGAGCCGCATCCATCTCTCTTTCTGCTCCTTTTCCTCTCCCAAGGGTGGCATTCTTCAGAGCACGGGTCATTCCTTGGAGGATTCCAGATTATCTCTCTGCTCTCTCCTACTCCCGAAATCCACTCTTTCCAAAGTACCCGGGCTCTTCATCTCCCCCACCCAACGAGGAACGCAACTCTCAACCCGTACACTATAACCCGTAGAGGGCCCATGGGCCACAAATCATTTTTCCCCCGGGCTCCCGGCGTCTAAGCTCCCCCCTCCCCCATTTCACCCCTTCCCCACCATATGTGGCATTTATTTTTTCAGCTCTGTATCCGTGGCGATTTTCGTCTGTCTCGTTCCATATCCGGTCTTCGTACCGAGGAGGCACCAGCCGCAAGGAATCTACCACTTCCGATCGTCGATAAATGGTTTTTCTTACCATCTTTCTTTCTCCCTGCTCCCCTTCGCCTCTTCCTCCCTTTTTTGTCCTCGTCTCGAGAAATCAGTGGCTGATTCTGCGGCTATCCTTACCGTACGATTCAGTTCAGACTTCCTGGAATATTTCCAGAGGGTTGTCGGGTACTTTAATCTCTCTGCTTTGTAGTGCCCTCGTTACACATATCTGTGTAAGCTGGGTAAATAGTGTTAAGTCGTTAATGGGCTAAAATGAGATATCATCTCTGAACTACGTACCGTCCAGTAGCTCTCTACTTTTCTAACATGCCTGAGCTGATAACTTATTTTAGTCCATTTTGGACTTAACATACTTTACCCAGCCACAACCAATGATTCTGTGAAGTGTTCTGTAAAGTCTAGAGAGACATTCAAGTAATTTTTCCGACTGTTCAATGTTAGGGAGTGCAATTTTCCATTATTATTTGTTGTCCTAATTATTCCCAGTTTTGTTTGTTTGGTTTGTTTACGAGATCTGTGTAAACTATCGTAAGTTAGCTGTGTGGCGAAGATTTTATTTGAAAGCGTACTCCCTGTGCGCCTGGTGCTCTTATAAAAAATTTTTTATAGAATTTTACCCGCCGTTACTCAATATGTTTCCAGCCCTTAAGCTTTTAATTTGAACTGACCTAGTATCGGAGCTGGGCAACGCCAACTGCCTCTATCATTTTACTTTGGGAGGGGTCGCAAGATTTAAGTCTTCATACTCTTGAAAAATTATTGAACTTTGCATATCGACGATGTAAGCAGCTCATTGATGGAGCAGTTTGATCTTTTAATTTTTTTAAATTTTATTTATGTTCATTATCCCGAATACATCCCAAAGGGCTAATTTATGTCGGGTAAATAACAGTAACAACGGACGGGACATAAACACCCATGTCCTGGGCAGAAAATATTCTACCCAGGCGGGATTCGAACCCGCGACCCTCTGGTTAGCAGGCGAGGACTTTACCCCGCCGCCACCGGAGCCGATCTGCCGAAGAGTTACACCTTTAATGCTCTATATCAGTATAATGAATTTAGAGGACCTTATTTCTAGTGTCTAAGGAAGTACTCAAGGCTAAGGATTATCTATTACATTAAGCATACTTCCATCTCATTTGACTGCCTCTTAATACGCAGTTGATCGATGGCATACTAAGGAAAGAATCAGAAATACAAGTTTTCTTTCCAAATTGAACCTCTATGGTGTCTGTTATGTTAATCCATACGGATTAGAGAAATCACCTTTGTAGAGCCTCCAAAGTTTTTATACTACAATCAGTGCAGTAGAGATTACAATGAAAAAGGGAAATGATTTATAGGTTAATAGTACGATTGTTATTTTTACGACGAATTTGCAGGGAAGTGGTCACAGTTGACCTGCTGAGGAAACTCACCAATAAAATCATATAAACATAATGGTCAATTTAAAAACAATATACGTGGTAGTTACGTTAATGAGAAATACGGAGGGATGAAAATTTATGCATCGACACTGTCAATGTGGGGTAGGTGTGATGTGAAGTTGGGACTGATCTGTGCCCTAAGTTGAAACAAAAAAATTGTGTCTAGTTTATTTCCTGTCCTCGCAAAATTGCGGCTTGATCCTAACATGAGAATATTGAAATTTATGGAACAATAATCTTTTTCCCTGTGAGATGAATGAATTTTAGACTGGCCCAGAGAACATCACGTCAGGTATTTCTATATTCTCTTGGAGCCTACATTGTTATATCTATCTTAGTCCTTACACTCGCACTGTTTGTTCAAAATGATAAAATTTAGATAGATTTCAGCTAGGCCCACCTACAAATTTGAACGTTGAAAAGAGTCCTGAGTGAGCTTAACTTTAAGTTTACGAAAAAAGTCCTCAGAAAGTATTAACGTCCATTAATAGAAAGTATTTGCGCCCCAGATATAATGTATTATACATTTTACATACATGGCTACAAAATATTACTACAACAATGAAAGAGATAGATAACATTATAATTGTCAAGTATGTGAGAATGAATGCGGGAGGTAAAAGTGTTGGAAGACTGGGGAAACAGATCAATGCTGTGAGGGTGTCAACTTCAATGGGGAGATAGGGGAGGAGGATAAAGCGTTTGGTGTCGGATGACCTGATAATAGGCAAATGAGAAATAGAATGCGTGCAAGTGTATCAGTATGATGCTCTGAATTTCATGACTGTCGTTCGGTGGTGGATGCCATGAATGTGGTTTTAATCGGCTGTAAGCATTAATCTAAGGAAGTTATAAATGAAGACAGAAAAGAGTAGCATTAGTGGTCCTGAGGGTTTCTGTACTTAATTATTTCTCCGAAGAAATCAGCAACCTTTTTAAGAGTCAAAATATTAAACAGAGCTGAGATGGTAGATTGATCTAATGGGGAAGGAATAATTGAAAAGGCTTAAATCCATTAGTAAAAGTTAAAGCCGTTTATTCTTTCCCGAAGAACCGCAGGAATACTCGTAAAGTTACGTGGTTCCGT
This sequence comes from Ceriagrion tenellum, assembly GCA_963169105.1. Classification (NCBI taxonomy): domain Eukaryota; kingdom Metazoa; phylum Arthropoda; class Insecta; order Odonata; family Coenagrionidae; genus Ceriagrion; species Ceriagrion tenellum. The sequence goes on along the minus strand of OY720636.1, from coordinate 54,332,845 downwards.
ACGTTTATGCGTCTTGGTTTTTTATAGCACTTAAAATGGTTAATATGTATCGTATAACAGCGTGAATAAACCGTTTTCGTCAGAGTTACCAGTATAATACTAATAAGAACATAACCTTTGGATTTATTGTTAACTTTTAAAAGTTATATACTGTAGTGTGACTGGTCAGTAGGTGCCATTACCCATCCGCGGTGAGGGGTCGACGCTGAGGCTCGGATTCCGAGTTCGAGTCCCGCTATATGAGGATCGACCCTTCCGCGGGGCCTCAAGAGCAGGCAAGTTTTCAGCAAAAGGAATTAAGCCGTTGAAAATTTGAAAAATATGAAGAGCAATGTGAGGGCATGTGCAATTTTTGCGGCCAGATAAAGGAAGAAAGTGTTATTACTTTACTTTAATTAGAGACGAAATAGTAGAGAGATGGATGAGGAGGAGGAGAGAAGGAGGGACTGACACAAGATGGGAGGATGGGGAAGAAGTGAGGGAGAGAGGGGAAGAAAAGAGGGATCGTCTGTTTTTGGGAAGGGGAGGCGTTAGAAGGTGTGCGGGTGGCGGGAGAAGGAGAGGGGAGGGGAGTTTGCGGTCGTGGGAGGGCAGGAGTGGGAGGAGTCGACGGGTGGAGGACTTTTTTAAAACCACAAAAAATAAGACGGGGGTGCGGATTGATACGTATCATAGGTGCGGATGCGAGGCAGAAAGATGCGGAGGCAGCTCCGGAGGCCGAGATTAAACAGAGGGAAGAGCCTAGCGCGTTCTCACTTTCCCCCTTCCCCCCCGCCTGTATCTCGCTTCACTGAGCCGTGTTTTGATTGTTATAAACAAGGTTAATGGGAATCGTGCCACCATTTCTCGCCTTATGTAACGGTCCGTATAATTCTAGGAGGTGCAGGATGCCTAAAAAGGGACGCATCAACATGCTTCAGAATCAACATTTATAGGATGCTAAAAATATGGCCGGTATTTACATGAATTCCGTCCAGAGATTCTGTGGACGTATAGGATTCTTCACTCTCTCAAAGTATTCCTGAGAGAAAATTCATTTCTCTTTGACTATTACCTCGTCGGTTTCCAAATTACCGCCAAGGCACGAAAACAAAAGGAGTCGACGCAGCTAACCGCACTTTCTTCTCCCTACTCCCAATCATGAAATCTAGAAATGTACACAGGAAAACCAAGATTCGGTTGTATAAACACTCATCTGTGGAGTACTATCTTACGGCTGTGAATCTTGGACAATGACAGTCAAATCAGCAGAGTCGTGAGAAAGATCCGAGAGAAAAGTACTGCGGAGAATATACGGGCCTGTGAACACAGAATGAGCATGGAGAATCCGTCATATCAACGAAATATATAGCCTGTATAAAGAAGTCAGCATTTCAACCTACTGCAAACTATTGAGACTCCAATGGGCAGGGTATGTCCTGCGGATGTCGGAGAAGAGAGTGCTGTCTGGAGAAATGGGAGGGAAAGACCGATGGGAAAACCCAGAGCTCGGTGGGAAGATAACGTCAGCAAGGAGGAACATGAACTAATTGAGGTGAGGAACTGGAGAAGAGTGGCAGAGGATAGAGAGGAATGGAGGAAGAAAATTGAGGAGGCCAAGACCCGATTTGAGCTGTAGCGCCATCGAAGAAGAAGAAGGTATTCCAAATTTCTGCGCCAAAATTTGACCCAGAAAGAAACAAAGCTTAGAAAAAGATTATGCCTATGACAATGAAGATGAAATTCTGTTAAATATTAACACTTATAGGATTTATTTTTTCGTTCTAACCTAAACTACTCCTTTGTTTATATTCTACTCCTTGCAACTTTGCTCCCGAATGGTGCGTGCAATTGGGAATAAAAATGGTGATAATAAATCAAATCTTAAGAGCAAATATCGTACAATGAATTTACGCATGCAACTCGGTACACGACCTCACTTATCAAGGGTATTTAAATATAATGGGAAGAACACACTTTTTTTGCATGGTAAGGATAATTATTTGGCTAATTCGGCAGTAACTTTTTATAAGTTCAAAGAAGCTACTCCATTCGTCAATGATCAAAATTGCATATGTGGCGTGTTAGTATATCACATATGATGTTGCCAAATGTATTATCATTGACAGACATCTCTTAGGGAACAATATTATTGTTTCGGAAAATTGAATGTCAGCCACATGTCAGAGTGAATGCCACGATTTGAGCGGGCACTGGAAAGAAAGGGTATTTTTTTTGTTTAATCTCAAATTAAGGCTCCAGATCAGTCCCAACATCACATCTCATCTACTCCTTATTGACAACGTCGATGTGTCATTTTTCACCCCTCTGTTATTCTCATTTACGTAACTACTCTATATATTTTTAATTGACCATTATTTTATATGGTTTTATTGGTGATTTTCCTCAGGGGTTCAACTATGAACACTTTCCTGCAAATTCGATATATAAAGAACTAGCTGAATTACCCGGCGTTGCTCGGGATCATACTTCCTTCAAAACTCTTTATATAAGAGGTGAGGAGTTAGTAAGTAGTTGTTATAACAGACTAAATTTCAAGTAATTGTTTTATTAAATTAATATTTTCTTCTGCAGAGCATCTATACAATTGTGAGACAATAGTATGTAAACAATGTGACAATATCTCCCATGAACAATAATAATTATAAGTCAAAAGACTGAAAAATTGACAGAATGATAAAAAATAACATGGTAAATAAAAACAATGAACTTTGTAAAATTTGTTTAATATAGAGTAGAGAGATAATTTTTTGAAACCCTTTACTGTAATCATACTACCTGCACAGCCAGGCTAAAAGAACATTATAGTTAATTACATAATTCGAGTACTTACTTGTTGAGTAGCTATTCAGAATTTCATTTTCGTTAATTAAGATTTGATTTAATGATAATCACAATCAAAATGAACTTATAGTGGTAGTAGAACGTAGTGTAGTGGTAGTAGAACGTAGAAAGTAGTAGAAGGTAGTAGAAGGTAGTAGTAGAACGAGTGGATTTGTATATGACCAAGAATTATTGTTTATTCCATTTAAGAGTCATCAACAACGGTTAAGATGTTTATTTTTGTTTGTTTATTTGGTTGTCAAGGAAAATGCGTAAAAGAAAATCGATTGAAAAAGAGAGAAACTTCATTCTTTCGGGCATGATACCACTAATTTTAGTAGTATCATGTTTTCGGGTATGTGATAAAATGAATTTCAACTCTCTATCTTTAGTTAAAGTTGTTTTAAAAAGCGAAATAATTAACCGCTGCACAAATCCCAATGCTTAGCATTCCTAATCGGCTCAACTAAGCAATATGAATTCCTACAGCAATGACCAAAATCTGGTTGTCAAGCGAATATGGTATTGTTGATTTCACAGAAAAAATATGTGTTTCTGCAGATATAAACGCAATTTTCAGTCAATTACGAAGTGAAAAGGATAATTTATTGAAAGAATTAAAAACTTCATTCTTTCAGACATTTAATAAAAAAATTCCAACTCTCTATCTTGAGCTGAAATAATTTAAAAAAGTAAAAAATGAAACCACTGCACAAAACCCGATACATACCGCGAACCACTTAAGGGCCCCTTTTTGGGACCATTATGGGCCCTGAGATCAAAGTAGCCTACAACTTTACTTCTGCCTTGAACTATTACTCGGCAAAATTTCAGCACGATAGGATTAAAACTGTAGTAATGCATACAGGACAGACAGACATACAGATAGACATACATTCGTTTTTATATATATAGTTAACAAATAGTGTAGGAAAGGTATCATGCCCGTCCAAGTCAAACCTACCAGTAGAGGAGTCGTGTAAGATTCAACTCCTGCATGTGAACGCAGCTTGAGGCATTGCAATATTACACCACGACCCCCTTCCACGTGCACTCTCAAAAGGGTGGCGTTATTGCGAGGAAGCCGGTGGTATGGTGTGTTGGGCTCGGGGCGGGCGTCACACGTGGTGCTCGACACATATGGTGCAGTCTGACGGAAAAAAATTATCTCGAGCCAGGCGTCTCGTGAGTCGCGCGCTGCGCGGGTAGGATTGAGGGGTGTCCGCGAGGGGGTGTTTTTTTTCGGACGGGAGGGGTGAAGGGGAGGGAGGCTGTGATTAGGAGGAAAGGAAGGATGATGATGGTGATGCCTGATGTCCTCTTTGCCATGGGTCTTTTCATGATTTCTCGTCTAAGTTGCCTAGCTCAGGTTGCCGACAAAAGAATGAGACCATTTCGCCAAGTGAGTTTCAACCTGCACCTACATCTACGAAATACGGTGCAAGTCACCACTAGGGTGTGGCACAGGGTGATTCGACACCTGGCATGACGCCCTCATCCCAGCTGAAATCCGAATCGCGCACGTTCCCCCGGAATGCCAGGCACAGGCCAAAAGCAGTCAGGATGGCAGTGCGCAAGTACATCGTAAGTGCGCGTAGTAAATCATGCAATAGCTATATCATGCCGGAAATTGAATGCGAGGTTAGTAGCTAATAATGATGTTAAGATATTTAGCACAAGTGCTAAACCCTATTTTACCTAGTCAGGGTCAAAGTATTCGAGAACTGATCCATCGCAAATCTTATTGTAAGTGGAAAAAAATGACATTTTCAATCTATAGGTTATGCAGTCTATTTCCTTGATCATATACCTGTGATCGTTTTTACCATAGGTAATAGTTTCGTTCAATATTCATCATTTACTGAACGTGCCTTGGGTGAATATTTCTGATGACTGATTATATCTAGATTAACGCCATTCGTATATAATGCAACGGCAAGAATATCGTCTTGATGAGAATGTTGTGCTTGCGAACCAGATCTGGAAACTTTTTGAATACGACCGTTTGAATTTAGAATGTGATGCATTTTTGCCAAAATGATAGATATGCTGATTCCATCTCTTGCGTTTTTTTAGCCGAGGACTGCATTGTAGAAAACACAAATGAGTGTTTGTAGTGCATATAGATTGAATCCTACAAAAATAAGCATTTACTACATCTGCACGTGTTTAGCAAAATACGCTCAAATTGACTAATTTGGAAAAAATTTTAACAGCACATTCTAGCACACACAATCTCATCAGAAAATGTTCTAAATGGTTGGTTCGTTGTCGAGGCGACCGACAGCCAAAGACATTTACGCTATTTAGTATGAGTTCATGGATTTGATAGTAAAGAAATATTTGGAGGAAAAGGAAGGGTGAGGTGAAACCTGGCGTCAACATTACGCCTAATTTTAACCAATGGGACCGAGGGGTCCATGGTTTAACGTACCATTCGAGGTGCACCAATGCACAACATTCGAAGTCTCTAAATGGTATTAGGTGGAGGTGAGGATAGCACCTTAAAATCTCCGCTACCGTCGGTATTTGAACCCAAACCGTAGGATAGGAATCTAATCAACAATTCATGGTTGCCGCAAAGTGTAAGCCGTTAGCATTTCCTAACACGGCAAATCTACGGTGAAGTTCTCAGCCTTACAAACCTAATTTGTTCTGTACAGATAACTTATTTAGTCTTTATTTAGCAAGTGCATGAATACAATGTACCTTGATTTTCATGAAACCACAGTCGGGTAGGAAAGTACACTCAACTATGTTTATATCATATGAAATATTTTGAAAAACACGATGGATGAACACCTTAGTAAATATAATGGTGTGGAAGACTCCCCCTTTGTGGAAAGCAGAGAGTTTAGCCGTAAATCTTAGAAATGTAGATAATGAACGAGAGGCGGTTTTATTTGTGCAGTCGATTATGAAGTTTGTATGAAGTGAATATTTTATTTCCGAGTTTTGTGAGAAAATGAGTGCTATAAAGCCATTAATTATTTCTTGTTATTTTGTCACGATACATGATGGGTGAATTAAATGTAATCTATTTAATGTCTTCTCATAGAAAAATACTGTGCATCCATAATTTACTGTCGAACTGCTAATTAAAATTCGACTGGATTGATTTGGATGATTCGACTGGATTTGACTACTAGTTATTCGACGCCTTTAAATCCTGTCATTATCGGCAAGGAATGAGGCTCTCTAAATTTTCGTCAGGTGACGTCGTTATGGTAGTTTGAGCGAAATAGTTCCCTAGTCATATTGTAGATCATATCTAAATTATACTTTTTAATTTCAGCAACTGTAGGACTCATGAATTTAATATCGCTTTATTTGCAATTATGTGTATTTTTAGACCTAAAATTCTAATAATTTAAATAGAAATATCTATATAACTCTTTAATTATCTCATTTTTTCATGTAGTACGTTAACCTACACAACGGAAGTTTTTTGGCAATCCTGAAAAAAATTATTGCAGAAAATATGATATATTTTCTAAAATAGTTGAAAAAACATAAAAACTGCACGCTTTTAATTTTTTACGAGTTCTAAGGGTCAGAAATTCCTCATTTTATAAATAAAATCTCTCTGGAGTGCATGCACCTACCATTTCCCATGTAAAAGGGCAGGCATTCTATGTAAAGAATTTCGGAAATTAGTTCGATAAGGGGCTGAAATTTTGGTATATTAAGAACAGTAAGATATTATTCGTCAAAAAGAGACTAAATTCATTGATTTCTAGGTGAAATTATATTTCGCTTAAACTACCGAAATTTAGGTATAATTCAATCAATAAATATTGCCCATACGTCAAATGTCTTTCTGCTCACTCGTTCCTCGCTTTTTTACCTCACCCTAAACCCCGTCGCATGGGTGGAGTTATTAGTAAGACTCCACAGCAGAGAGCAGATGTCCACGGCCTGCAGGCCCAATGGTAGGGTTTTTGGGTCATTTTTAGACGGTTTTAGTTTTCCGAAAAAAAATATGGGGAACCATCATTTCTCAGTTTTAATCTTCTCGCCCTTTGGGACTTGTCTGGTGAATTCATCGCCTTTGAAGTCTCTGCCTTGCCCCATTTTTGTGTGGCGCTAGTCTAAGCTAGAGAAGCATTATCAATTATTGGACGAGGAGGGCCCAAATGAGCCAGTATTGTTCGAATACACACAAATGGCATATTTTCCATGTCAGCAGCTCAACTATTGTGACCCGAAAGGCTTTATTTTTGCTACAAGATTATCTTTCTCTTTGGCCCTCTACTCAGTGACATCATCGTTGCTTATTTTTGCCTGAAATATTACCCGAGAGGGTAATTTTATTTATTTATATTTTGTTTATTTATATTTTTATTTATTTATATTTTTTATTTATATATTTTTATATTATTATTTATTTACATATTTTTTATTTATATTTTCGATTTATTTATTTTATCTTCAATTACCCGAATACAGGGCTAATCGCTGTCGGGTGGATAACAACAAAGCAGACGAACACATATACCCACGCCCTGAGCGGCGATAATTCCACCCATGCGGAATTCCAACCCGCAACCCTCGGGTTAGCAGGCGAGGATGGCGACCCCGTCGCCATCTTTGGCATTATAATTATAAGATTTTGAGTTATTACATGTATTTAAAACAAATTAGCAGCAGCCTTGTCTGCCTCTCCATGTCTTAGGTAATTATTGTTTTTGGCTACTTGTCGGATTCTTAGTTTTAAGAGAATAGAATGTGCGATGAACAAAAATGGGACTAAAACGTGTAGAAAATCGACAAAGATGCGTAAAAAAGCACTTGTTTTTTTTGACAGGACAGCCTTGGGCCCGCTCCTTTCCTGTGATCGATTGAATGAATTATAAAGGAACCAAACTCTCGACATCCGCAGCACTGCCGTCTCGTTGGGTAGGAAACAATTTTTAATACTAATAAACACCGTGGCAAGCTGATTGAAGAGTTTTAGCTGGCAACATGCTTTTACTACTTTCACCTTAGAGATAGGTAACAATGGTATTCGAATGCCGAACATCACATTCTGGATGATACAATACGTGACGTGAGTTGCCTGATTGCTTGGGTTCAGATGAAGTGAATAATTATAGAATGGAATAGAATATAAATTTATTGTTCTAGGACAGAATTTCCCATGGAACATGCAGTTGATATAGAAAAAGAAGCTCTGTGGTATGGAAAAATTTACAAGTCACCTTGCTTAAACTAGATGGCATTAAAAACCATTCCAGTCATTATTGCTATACAAAAATAAGCTGAATAAAATATAATGGCAGATTGGGCGAAGAAAATTATTAAGTTAAGCTACTTTAATAAATACGAAAATAGAAGAATATTTTTCATGAAATTTAAATTACAATCTTTGGAGAACAATGTGGTCTATAGTATCATCCAAGCCCTTGAATCAATTAATTGTTGACGACCAATATACTAATGGACATTACGAGGTAATATTTATACATAAAAAGAGAATTCGAGAGTATTCATCATTATAATACTTCAATGATTAATTTCTAGCGGTTCAACTTAACATAATGTGGAGTTATGCGGTCATACCAATTTACATTACATTGCCTTTTTACATTCATAGTAAGCCCTTTTCTGAGTGTATATACCAGAAATGTTTCCATTCTAATATGCATATTGGAAACCATGACCCCAAAAGAGCTTCAAAAATAAGAATATGGAAGCCAATATAAATTTTTCTGCCTTATATAAAGTATATGACCGGTGACTCAGATCTCACGGAGGATGTAAAGTCGCAATAAAAACAACGCGAAGGAGACTAACGGTAGAGTGATTGTTTTCTCATAATCAAATTTTAAAGGCCTCTATTAAAAATGTAAATGACCTCTTTGCTTTGTAAAATGACTGCCTCTGTATTGAAGGGAATCGTGAAAAGCTTCTCTCATAAATTGAAACAACAGAAATTTTTAATCTGGTCACGAATCATACTGGGGTCACGTGGATGCCATTTAAAGCTGCGGTCAAAGTAACAACACGCGATTATGGCGCATTAAAACGAATTTTTTTCCGGGCGAGGGATAACTTATTTGCGCTGTTCATAAATTGTGCATGAATTTTCCTTCTCCGTTCCCCGTTGCCGCGAAAAAGCCTTGATTAGTCGGACCATGGGAGGATAAAATAATTTGGGAAACTGGTCCGTCTGGTATTTTTCTCTCGTGAGCGTTGGAATTTTAAGGAAAGTGGGAAACGAGAGGATGGCTCTTGCGAAGCCCGTCCTCTCTTCCGGATACACACGATTCTCGTAAATAGGCATTTATTAGAACTTAAACGTCATGGAAACTCGATAACGGGGAATCTGTGGGAAAAATGGAGATTCGCGCAGATGTTGTCGAGTGGTGACTAAGAAAGAAGTGCCAAAGATTCAGTAACGCTGAAAATTTTGTTTTACTTCAAAAGTTTGAACGTATTATTCTTTTATCGACTTAGTAGATGAAGACTTTCTGGGAATTATTTTTGAAATGGTTACCCCCTAAGATGCTTGGTCCTTCATTTCGTAAGAAAAAGGTTTACGTATGATTGTGCGAGCTTAATATTCCTGAAGAAAAATTCGACTTTCTTTGGGAGGATGTGGGTTTTATTTTGATTTAATTCATTGGACTGAATCACTTGCTTTCTTCTGATCAAAATCACGGAGCACATCTCAAGCAAACTCTAAATAGTAAGATTTTTCGGAGACATTAATCACGTTTGGTCACTTTCAAATCCATAATATTAAAAGATAATTTCATCTACATCTACATCTACGTAATACCCTGCGAGCCACCACGAGGGTGTGTGGCAGGGGGTGAAGATCACCAAACATGCACTATTGCCATGTAAGTAGGATATATAATGTAGACATGCTAGAAAATAGGGTCATAGTTTATTAGTTACTACAGTAGATTATTAGTTATTGCAAGTAATTGCAGTAGTTATTACAATAGAATATTAGTTACTACGGTATAGTACAGGTTAAAATCTACATAATAAGGAAGGGATTATTGGTAGTTATTACATGCATCATGCACTACAGACTATTCTAACTATGTTTCACCTACCTATCCCTTTTGCTACGTTGTCTATTGTTCTCTCTAATGGTACGCGGGAAAAATGACATTTTAAATCTATCGGTACGACAATCTATCTCTCTAATTTTGTTAATATGGTCAAACCTAGCATAATACGCAGGGGTTCTTAATATATATCTAACGTCATCTGTGAACAAATCGGTTTCGAATTTACTTAAAAGGTTTAACCTAAATTTTAACCTGCGTTCTGATAGTAATTCCCATCCTAGTTCTTCTATTAAACTCGTAACACTAATACAATTATCATAACGACATTTAACAAACCTAGCAGATCTCCTTTGCACGCGCTCTAATTCTTTTGTCATATCTTCCTCGTAGGGATCCCATATACTAGCGGCATATTCTAAATGAGGCCTGACAAGTGTAAAAAATTTAGTGATGTGTAGTAATTCACTATGTAATTACTGTGTTATTCTTTCTAATAATTTTAGTGGATTCTTGCCAAAAATACTTCTATTTCTTTATAACCAAGGGGTAGTATTTGCTATCAAGTTGTGGGTTCCAAGAAAGTCGTCATTATGTATTGCTAAATATGTCATCCGTGACTACTTGTCACAGATTTATTGAAACACAGTCAACGTAAAAAAAGTCCTAACATAAAACGAATACATTCCATTTTTAAAACTAATGCGTTTTTCTATATCCTGTACATGACGAATCACGGCTGAGCTTACAATTAGATATAAAATATATCTCCTAAAACGTCTAAAATTAGTACGTATATGAATTATAAAGGTATTTTTGAAATCAACGCTACAATAGTGGGTTTGCCTCTACGATGGACGGATGTCAATGAGTAATGTATATGCTCACTACAATACTATTGACATGTCATTTGTGCACTGGAGGAGCCGTAGAAGGTTTTTCATCCTTGACGAAGTTTGAAACAAGCAGCAGAAAACTGCGTACTCGCAAAAGAAGAGTCTTGAACCTGCAGAATCTGTCGTAGTGTAATTTGATATCATTTTGGTTTTTACAGGCTATATACCTTAGTTTCTGCCCTGGTATATAAATCCATCGCGATAAGAGCAAATACCAAATCTGGGGCAAATGCAGAATCTTAGGTAGCAGAATGGGTGGAATAGTGATTGAAACGAAAAGGGAATTCTGAGCAAATATGCAGGGAATCACAATACGCGACACATATTTCTGTGTTGCAAATAAGTCTCAAAATATTGAGCCTACTTTCCTTGCGAACAATCGCTCTTATCTTCAGTAGATTCTTTAAAAATAATTTTTACAAAAATAATTATTACGTTAAGTCGATTATCGCTCGTATTATCTCTTCACGTAAATATAATTTTTTTATATATTATATATAAAAATAATATTTTGTGTTCGCTTTTATGGAAGCAGGTAACTGATGAATGCAATATTCTCTGCTGATCTTCATCCGCTGTTTTTTTAAAGATAAATCTTAAATACTGAAATGCAGATTCATTTTTCCAAAACTTCATTTGAGAACAAATCTATACAGTAACTTTTACGCATGAATAAAAATGAAAAATTCTCAGAGGTTTCGCAAAGACAACATTTGGCTTCCTTTTATAAATATGTTCATCAAAACTGGTTTACCTTTCGTTTTAATTATGCTATTCAACGTCATGGTTTCAGTTTCTGAGAAAATTATTTATCAATGACGTGCTGCGTTAGGACGATTAGTCATGAAACAAATGAAGAACCCTTTGGGCTGATCGGTAGTATTTTAATGTATCTATGTATTTTGCGGAATAATAAATTAGGTGTTCATCATAAAGGAATACAGCCAATCTAATAGGCACAATTTAGATTTAATAAATTTGGAATGTTTTGTAAATAACCATCGTTCCAAGTATATAAGGGATTATCACATTAGACTGTAATAGTTTAGAGAGTATAATAAATAAAGAAAGCAGAGAAAGAATATTGGATAACGGAAACAGAATATTGCTTGAATATGGAATTATTCCTAACAATAGGCATTAAACTAGGTCCGTAGGTTCGTTTAAAACTGCTACGGGTGAAGATATAGTGTTTCACAACTTTTAGAGAGATTAACGCGGGAGTCCCTAAGGACTAGAAGGCTACACGCTGGGCGTAGCTTGCTTGAAATATTCAGAACTGGTGTGTCTCAGAGCGACATAAAGGTTTAACCAAAAAAATTAATTAAATACAAAGAAAAGCAGAACTCTTCGTTACAAACTGCGGACATAAAGTTTCGCAACTATTAGAGGGGTCAAGGTGGGAGCCCCTAGAACTCGGAAGCTATACGCTAGGCTTAGGTTGCTTGATGTTGGTAACTGGTGTTTTTCAGAGTGACACAGAGAATATTATAATGACGCCTCAATACATCTCTAGGTCTGGGAGAAGCGATAAAGTAAGAGAAATACACTGCCGAACAGATAGGTACAGAAACTCGTTCTCTCCGCGCACAATAAGCGACCAAAATGAAACTGAGCTCCACTAATTGCACGTCACCTTTTCACCTACCAAAACCTTACATCTTTACACGTCTGGTGTCCTATCACACCCAGCCATGCGTTCAAGTGGCAGCTTCCAGGGTAGTATGTAGATGTATATGTGTGTATACAAGTATTATATTACAGCTATAAATACCACTATCATGTTTTATCCTTGGCAGTAGTGGGTTAAAGAAACTTCAATTCTATGAAGTAATATTATGCGTATGAGTACCTCAATCTGCCTCTATTAATGAGTAGATTGCGAAAGATAGACGGATAGATGAAGAGATAGAGAGGCGTGCGAATGCTAGAAGGACAGTGGTAGGTAGCATGTGGAGCATATCAAGGAATGATAGACGCTCCAGTAATGGGCATATATGAAAGGAGTGTGCTTCGTTGGTTTGGCCATGTTGCGAGAATGGATGAGAGTCGAGTAATGAAACATATATAAGAGTGAAACGAATGGTGAGAGAGGGAGAGGTAGGCCGAGAAAGTTGTGGTTGAGGAAATTCTTAAGAGGAGGAATATTAGGAGTCTTAAAAACAGGAGGGCGTGTATGAAGCAGTGTATGGGGGCAAAAGTGGTTTGCAAGGAAAAAGTAAATGAGGCAAAAGAGGTTTGCAAGGATTGATCAGTACGGAGGAAATAATTGAAGCAGAGATATGTGTACAAATATGTATTTATGAGTGAAACTTTGTGACTGTGCCTACCCCGGAAGGGAACGGCGTGATTGGCATGTATGTATAATAGGTGTTTTAGGCATTTGGCAAGGTAATTTAGCGATGCAAGATGTGCTTGTGTTAATACATAAAAGTTCTCTCATTTTAAATGGGAAATAAGGTTAAGTCGGTTTACTCATAAAATATGTATTTTCAAGCTCCTCGTGAGTTGTAGTTTTCAATTTCATCTCAAGAACTGGTTTCTCATTATCGTGTTTCTCCGACGCAAGTATTAATTTTGCTTGCTCAGTTCTTCGCGTTTACCCAACGCTGTCATAATCGTCGCGCAATGACAGCTCACTATTGCCTTGTTACTCATGCAGTTTATGTCCGTGTGAAAACTGATGTATATTTCATTTTAACTGACATGGTGGAAAACGTGTGCTGAGGTTTGGGTAGAACCTTACTTAGTGATATGTGAAAAACAATCCGTCTAATTTACAACTCCACTGTTTCAATTTACAACTTTGTCGTTTAAGGTGGCTCTGGCTCGACTGCGTGAGTCAAAACAAATACTGAAGTACACATTGTTACTTGTTTTAAAATCCCTTCTTTCGCTGATGAAATGAGTTACCTGTTGAAAACGAAAATTAATGTACAAAATATACAAATTGTTTCATGAATATATTTTTAATCACCGCAATCATTCAGCCATAGGAACCGACTAATGTGTCAATTGCATGAAACTATCGCATTTTGACTTCAGTTGCGGCTGTATCTTGCTAATACCTTTAAAAAAATAGTTGGTAAGATGCCTATGTTTTACCACGAGGGCTTCCGCGGTTTTCTTGTTTATTGTTATATTTCGGGTTCTCTCCGCGTTGAACCATTTTTATGGACGGCCGTTTTGCCCGCATTCCATTCGGCGTTATCAGGTCCTCATGAAGCTGACTATAATACCAGCGAAACGGTCGTCCATAAAAATGGTTCAACGCGGAGAGAACCCGAAAATTACATATGAATGCCTATATTTTATTTATGTTCTATTTACAAGATTATTTTGACTTCTTAAAAACAGTTTTAATTAAAATCTGAAATATTCAGCCTCGTTAAAATTGACGTTTTCTGCCGTAATCTGAGCAGTCTCCATAGGAGCCCATGTTAAATTTTCCACATTCGAGGTCGGATTACAGTGAAACTATCCTGAAAAAAACCCTATTTATTTTCATCTCATTTCATAAACCACACTTCAAAGATGCTAAGTACAAATTTTCAGCAAATCTGAGATAAGTGACCCTGAGGCCTTGGATGTCCTCGGATGAAAAAGTAAAAGAGTGATGCTACTTCGCTCTGGTTAGGTCACACCTCGAATACGCCGCGAGCATTTGGGACCCTGGTCATAAAAATTAAACCAAAAAAATTAGTGAAGTACAAAGGAAAGCAGCGCGCTTCGTTAAAAACTGCTACGAGCGTACATATAGTGTCTCACAACTCTTAGAGGGATTAAGGTGGGAGCCCCTAGAAACTCGGAGGCTACCCGCTAGGCTTATGTTTTATGAGAAATTCAGAACTGATATTTTTCAGTGCGACAGAGAGAATATTATCATGACTCTTCACTACATCTCTAGGTCTGGGAGTAGCATTAAAATAAGAGAAATACACTGTCGAAGAGGTAGGTACAAAAACTCGTTCTTTCCGCGCACAATAAGCGACCACTACAAAAACTGAGCTCCATTTAATATACTCATACAATACATGTCACCATTTCATCTCCCAAAAACTTGCATCTTTACACGGCTGGTGACCTAACACCCCCTGCTACATGTCCATGCCGCGGCACGCAGGGTATTGTGTGTATGTAGACGTAGAAGCTAGAGCTACCTTAACCCTTTGAGCAGTAGAATCTTTCCTTTACGTCCTCATGCCTCCTGGCCATAAAGAGTATGACCGAACATTTACGTCTTTTTAATTTTTGCTGGAGCAGTAAAGGCGTTCTGGTGAGCCCAACTATCACTATGAAGTGTTTATGAAGAGTCATGCCACCTGTTCCATTATTCTACTTACTGCATTCAGCCTTGAGTATGTACATGTCACATGTATTTGGTTCCATTGACGCATGTCATTGTTATTGCATTCAAAGCTGGGTACAGTTCTGTCCTAAGTTAATACTTTTCCTCTTATACCGCAATATTTTTTATCTTACTCAGTAAAAATAGTTGAATTTATTTTTCCTTGCATGTGTAGTGAATGATCTTCTTGTTGTCATTGATTGTTAACAGTAAACTTGAGTTCAAGTTAATAAAATTGTAATCGTGAGTACTTTAATTTTTAAAAACTCACCCCTGAGGTCAGGGCAAACGAAAAAACAACTAAATAATACAAGTTCTTTTTTAACCTTGTGGTATTCCATTTTATCTTTCAGATGATTTAATGGTAACATTTACAAAACCACAACTTAAAAAACACACACACACACGACCCGGGTTTCAACGTTAGAGCGTCATCTTCAGGTGCACCTGAAGCTGACGCTCAAGCGTTGAAACCCGGGTCGTGTGTGTGTGTTTTTTTTAAGTTGTGGTTTTGTAAATGTTACCATTAAATCATCTGAAAGACGAAAAAGAACTCACTACACAGTGCTAAATTTACAAATCTACCATTCCCTCATCTTTACAACTCCACCATTCAACTTCTTCGCCCGCTTAACTCCCGCCGCACTTCGCGCGAACTTCCGCGGAAGTGAAGGCAAAATTTATTCAAATTCTCTCGTCCTGGCCTGGGTGAGGAAACCGGTTTAGGAACGGAAAAAAATCTCTCACTCGCTCAAGAAGCCCCTTCCGTTCTGCGTCGGCTTAGTACACCGTGGCAGGTGCATGCAGGGAGGGAAGGGGGAGCGCTTTTAGAAATTCGCGAAAACTTTTCCGGAAGAGAGGGGGCGTGTCAAAGAAGAGCGAGAGAGTGAGTGCGAAGGGGAACGATTTTTTTAAATTCACCATTTAAAAAAATAGGAGGGATGCGAGGACAAAGGGTTTTGGAAGTCACGGGATCGGGAAGGTGGGTCGAGATTGAATTGGCGATGGGATAGTCTGTTAATAGAACTTGTTTGCTGAACGTTTAGGAGTGTTTCGACGCTTGAGCAATGTTTTCCGTCTCCATTTTATACTTGCGCCCGCATTCAAATGCGTTTTGCGACTCACTGTCTCCCGGCCTCTTTCATTCTTAAGGTAGTTTGAGCGAAATAACATTACTCCTAAAAATCTATGAATCTAGTCCCATTTTAAAGAAAAATATCTCACCCTTCCAAAAATAAAAAAAGATCAGGCCCTTGCTGAGCTACTTTCCGAGAAGTATGACGAAAAACACCAGGCCTTTTCTAAGGAAATAATATAGCATAGCAGTCCAGAGAGCTCTTTTTTTAAATTGAGGGATTTATAACGCCCAGATCTCGTCATAAAACTAAGAGTACATAGTTCGTATATTTTCTCGACTATTTATAAAAATAAATAATATATTCTCCATAGTGTTTTTTTCAGAATTACAGGTAAATATTCCACTGTGAGGTAGTTTTAAACGTACCGCGCGAAGAAGTGAGTCAAGTAAGAGACTTTTTTACAGAAATTTTTATTTAGGAACCTAGAATTTCAGTCATACAATATTATACTATTGCACCATTATTATTACATTATTTACTTCGTGCTTCCTACAGATGCTGAAATGAAAACGTATAATTCGAATATAATCTACATTTTGACTACTATCTCTGGCTGGAGGCTGTAATTAGAAGTGGATGGCTGGAGGATGTAATTAGTAGTGATGGGTTGCTCAAGAGTGTGATAGAAGGAAGAATGTTGGACAAGTGGGGAAGAGGACGGAAGAGAATAGGTTTCATGGACTGGATGAAGAAGGTTAGATCATATGCTAAGGTGAAAAAGGATATACTAGAGGTAGTTTGGCCCCTGAAGGTGTAGAAAACCGGGAGGAGATTTTCTGACTTTCATCAAAATCTACCCCTATCGGTAGAGTACTTTACAAATTTTGACCATATTCAAAATTAGTTTTTGAATTTCAGCAGCTGTAGAAAGAATGAGATATTAAACTATTAATGGTGTAAAAGAAGAAACAAAAAACTGTTTATGGTGTAATAACTTACAGTTATATGACTGAAATTCTAGAAGTCTTCAGCGTGACACATTTTTCTCACGCGGCAAGTTTAAAACTCCTTCATAAAGGAAGATTTTTCGTGATTCTGAAAAATTACTGCGGTGAATATATGCATTATTTTTAAAAATAGCTGAGAAAACAAACAAACTACAAACTGATAATTTTATGACGAGGTATAGATGCTGAAAGTTCCTCATTTTTTAAATAATGTGTCTCTTTAGGGAATACCCATACCATTTCCTCTGTAAAATGGCTGGTAATTACGAGGGCTGTTCAAAAAGTAATGATAATAGATACCTTGAGAGAAAATGTGCTGTGAAGAGTAGCAATGCTGCATACCATCGTGTAGCCCATTCTGTTTGCCAACTATAACGACCAGTTTCAAGTCGATCTGTGCAGCGAATGGACGCATGTGATGATTCGCGTAACGTGTTAGATATTCACTTACCATATCCAGCATGGATGAAAAGTTAGAGCAACGTTGTACCGTGAAATTTTACGTGAAACTCGGGAAGAACCGTAAATACGAGTATGAATTATCAACCACGGTGTCTGGTAAAGATGTTACGTGCCAGATGGCCTTCTACATGTGGTATTGAGCGTTTGAGGATGGTAGAGAGAGCAATCCCGACGAGCTAAGAGAGGGACGCCCTTCAACGTCTCGAACAGAGTTTGTAATTAATACAGCTGCCAATATAGTCCATGAAGAACGACGAATTACCATTAGGGAGCTCGCCACATATCTAGGAATTTCAGTAAGCAGCGCATTTTCGACTCTGCAATATGATTTGGCCATGCGACAGGTCTTGCAGATGGGTGCCGCGCCTGCTGACACCGGAGCAAATTCAAAATTGTCTCTCGGCGTGCGTGCGCGGCCCCACGTCGCTCACACTCTAGTAGATTTCTTGAATGCTAGAGGCATCGCAACTGTGCCCCACCTACCGTACAGTCCAGATTTGTTCCTTTGCGACTTTTGGCTCCTCCCCGAAGTCAAGTTTCCGCCCAGGGGACGGAAATTCAAGACCAATCATGAGTTCATCATAGCTGTGGAAGCGTGGTGCCAGGAGCTCGAGAAAGATGATCTGGCGTTCACGTTAAAAAGTGGCAGGAACGGTGGCAGAAGTGCATTAGAACAGAGAAACCTGTTACTCCAAAAAAGAGCATGTAGATTTGGAAGACTGAATAAATATTTTTTCCTGTGGAGCGTTTTTATCATTACTTTTTGAACAGCCCTCGTATTAGCAAGTATCTTGAAAATTAGTGCGGTAAGGGACTGATATTTTGATAAATTTGGAAGTGTGAGAAATTATTATTTAAAATGAGACCAACTTCATCGATTTCTAGGAGAGATGATATCTCGTTCAAACTACTTTAAATGCTAAAGAAAAAGAACTGTTGCAACAAAATAATGCGATTAAACAACAACCGTAAGGCCTATTTGTTATATATCTCTCGCGTTATTGGAACCTTTTTTAAATTGGAAACACGATGAAAAAGTACGAAGAAAGGCCCCTAGGTACGTGCTAGGTCGCCACCCAGAGAAAGCATAATGCGTTATGGAAAAGTTGAAAGTATTAGACTGGGACTCACGTGAAATGAGAGGGAAAATAAACAGAACTCCACGCAGTACATAGGTTTGTCTCAGGAAACTTAGCATGGAAAGCGTTAAAAGAGGGAATAGTGATTCCAAATCATATTTATGGATCTGATCACCATCATATAGTATAATTTTAGAACTCAAGAGACTCTGACACTGCCAAGTAATCAAGTAGTCGCTTTTTAATAGAAGTATAAAAGATGGGAATCGCCTACCTGACGAAATTTTGGATGCGTTCTTAAAAATCTAACATCTCTAAAACCTTTTGAATAGGATCTTAAAACACCTATCACAAAAATTAACCTTAAGGTGTAAATATTTGTCAATTTATTTTCATTTCTTTAGTTTTGTATTTTTCTTTTCTTATCCGCCCAACTGATGCCTCTTCGAAGAGTAGCGATCGAAAAATTAAGAGAGATATTTTGCCGAACGGATAGGTATGGGAATTCGTTTTTCCCCCGAACAATTAAGGACTTTAATAAATGCTAGGCGGAACTTTTATTTTTTTTTGTTGACGGCTGGTGTCCTAACACCCCCCGCCACACGCCTTTTGAGGCGGCTTGCGGGGTAGTATGTAGATGTAGATGTAGCCTTTAAATAAATAAATTTTCACGGTGCGCGAAAAATAGTACGTCCATTATCCATTTATTGTCTTCGGTAAAAGACACTTAGCCATATTTGAACTTTATTGCGCGGGAAATCTCAAAAGGAGAAGCTGTACTTTACGAATATGAACCTCGAAAACAAATAATTTGATTGTATTACTTTTCCCTCTACTGAGCACATATCGCCTCATGCTATTTAAGTTTAATTTGAAGGAAACATCGTACGGAGGGATAAGTTTTTTGTATTATTTACATGTTTTTAGGACTGAGAACGCATTTTCCTGTAAAATATGTGAAATTGAGTGCATGAAAACTACTGTCAGTAAAAGTTTGTCGGACGCGTGCCTCATTTTTCAGTAAGCCCATCCTCTAATATGCCCATAACCCCTCTTAATTTTCAAGATCCCACCTTAAGCCATTCCCTCTTTTCTTCGCCCACTCAGCCGTTCACCTCAAAGGCCATCATCCACCCTTATCTCTCTCTCTCTCAACCGAGCACTCAAAAAAAGAAGAAAGAAGGAGAGTCCATTTTGCTTTACAGGAGCAACAGGTACACCCCGAGCACTCTCGCGAACAAGCCCACACTGCGAACAAACTCAGCCCAGATTTCATGCAAGGAGGCTTCACATGCCCCCTTCAAACTACTTAGCGTTGTGGTTTTAGTGAAGTTGGCTACGTTAACTCACTTGAAGTATTTTGCTTTGTGCACTTAGAACTCTAGTTTTTATTATTGGATAGTCGCACTAACAAATTCATCCGGCAGAGCTTTCGTATACCACTGTGAAAATTGATTTACTTAATTTTCTCGTAGTTATTCCAAATTACCACAATGCCTCCTCTCTCCAGATACACACATTACAGGAATCATTTACCAGCTTTTTGGATGGAACACCAGTTGACTATCATGGCGTAAGAGGTTACTAAAGTTAGCGGTAACCCACATTCATTTGGCATACTTTTAAATAGAGTTCGAATAAAGTTAGTTTGAACGAATTATTGTACGACTTAGAATTCAATGAATTTGGTCTCATTTTATAAAAACGTATCTCACCCTTCCAAAGATTCCAAAATATTGCCCCCTCACCGAGCTACTTTCCGAGATAATAGCCATAAAATACCAGCCCTTTTATATGGGACATGGTACGAATATGATCTCCAGAGAGAATTTTGAAAAAATGAGGAATTTATAGCACTGGTCAAAAAATTAACTTAGTATAGTTTACGTTTTATCAATTATTTAAAAAAACAAATAATATTTTCACCGGAGTACTTTTCTCAAAATCGCCAAAAACCTTCCATTATGAGGGAGTTTTAGATGTGTGATAAAATGAGTCAAATTAAAGACTCATGCAGTTATTTTTAATCAATCACTTCCTACTCTAGTGTTATAAAAGTATATTATTGTACCATTTATAAAGCAACATTTAACACATCCTTCCTTCAGCTGCTGAAATTGAAATGCATGATTCGAATATAGTCTCCAATTTTCCTCGGGAACTATCTCGCTCAAACTACCTTAACAGCGTAGAGAGGTTTGTATTTTCAAGCTGAAGTAGAGTCAGCCTCAAACCTTACCCGTGATGATGGCTCTGTAAGCTAAAACGGTTGTATTACTGTGGTAATGCACACTTTTAGGCTTGTGCAGCTATTGCCCTAGAGTGGTGAATAAATATAAATGTCCCCGTGAGCTGAAATAGAAGAATAATGGAAGATTTCCAGGTAAAATCATTAAAAGGGTGGGAATCTATCGTGACTGCATAGAACGGTATCTTAAACACGACTTCAAAATATGATAATCTAAAGACCCAAAGACCAGGGCAAGGTCCCAGAGAAGGGCGCGACTGGTCGGCTTTCAACGACGCGATTTTCTGAATGGCCCCAAAGAATACTTCGCTTGACACGCGTGATTTCTTCATTGATTCCCTGAAAGAAAAATTACAATCCATTCAAGTACATTTCTCCAGATATTACCCGTCAATTAGACGTTTTACGACAAAAATGAAAAGAAAAAAGCGGAAACCGTTATGATTGGCGGAGTTTATGAGCCTGTTTCAACTTCCTCCTTAAGGGTGAGGGTCTCCCCCTTTTCCAGGTGATGAGAGAGAAAGAACCTGGAACTTCGAGGAAGTGGAACGCATATATTCAAATGTGGAGAAAAAAAATAATGTGCGTGGTAATATAATTTACCGGAGAGAGACGCGTGTCCCTTCCGCCCGCGCCCCGATTGTGGCGCGCGTCGCTCGCGTGGTGCCGAAGACGGGAGGAAGAGACCCGCGATTCTCCTGCTTTGAAGGTCAGAAATGTCTTCCTTCTCTTTTTCCGTTCCGGACTGCTTCCTCTCCCTCCCTCTTCCTCTCTCTCTCTCTCTCGACCCTGGCACACGATTGGGATGCATCTGCTTCCCCCGGAGAAATTTTGCGTCGCACTTGTGTGTAAAGTGCAGGCTGCAAGAGGGCGTAATATGAATGATTGTCTACCCCCATAAAACATATGAACTCCATTTGCATACATACCGATTGTGCCATACCCTTACAGGAGTGGCACTGACAGAAAACTTAGTGGCTGACTAGTTCCGTTTATTCGGGTTTTTCCCAAGTTGATTCATATTTATGGACAGTAGTTTTTCTTGCGATACAGCTAGCGTCGTCAGGTCCTGAATGAGCTGTAGAGATTCTTCTTCCGTAATATATATACCTAACGCTTGAGCTACTCAGGCGCGAGCTGATTGGCCGGATGGACCTTTGAATTTATTTCTTGGAAAAAACGTTTGAAGGTTAAGGAGAGAGAATAGCCGTCTTCCCTGTTGCAATTTTCTGCAAAATTGGCTATTTTTATCACCTCTCGTACCAGCCGAGGGAAATATTTATATTCTCTGGCGATGATCTTGCAATTTTGCAAGTTTATGACGTGGCCAAGTTCTGACGAGGCGTGTTCTGCCACCAAGGAATGGCGAAAATTTTTCTTTTCTATCGCCCTTTGGTGTTCCTCTATTCTACATTCCAGGAATCTTAATTTACACCAAATTTCAGGAATCTCGATATGCTTGCGCACCTCTTTCGCCTTTGTTGCATTCATTAAATCTTCATTGAAACATCGGTCGTTCAATCCTAGGATTGGTTGGCTGCAGCCCTCCACCCTTCCCCATCTAATGCTAGGTCCCTCACCTCCTGGCAGCTTTTCCTATGCACTTTACTCTTTATTTGGTCCATGAACATAGTCCTGGGTCTTCATCATGGAACTTTTCCCTCTATTTTCTCTTTAATTATGTTCTTCACGAACCCATTGTGCCTCCGAGTGAGTCCAATCCATCAGGTTCTTCTTTTTCGTTTAGTGCTCCACATGGTCCTTGTTCCTTGGTCTTTTCCTGGGGAAGTTCTTCATATTTCTATGATTCTTTATATTCCCTCTTTTATTCTTGTATTCGCATCGTGCTATTCTATTTGCTTTGGTATGGTATTGATGTAGTTCTCATGCTTGACGCGAAACAATTACGTGACACGTAACGACATTTTAAACCTTTCAGTTTTACAATCTATTTCCTTCATTTTATTCTCATGATCTGATCTACCATAGTATGCTGGAGTTCCTAAGATATAGAAAATTCATATAAAAATGCATGAGTTTTGCATTTACATAAAAGAATGCGTCTAATTTTGATAAAAAGATGCCGAGTAAATGATTAATAATGATGGATAGGCTTACTGTGCTATCAAATGCTGCAAAAAGGGTGGAGGGCTGCAGTCAACCAATCCTAGAATTAAACGACCGATGTTTCAATGAAGATTTAGTGTTTTTGGGTGTTTCTCCGAAAATTTGCTCGTGTGTCACTCTATCGTCAGAGGAAAGGGTGACGGGAGATGGAGGAGGGGGACCCTTAGGGGAGCTGGCTTCTCGTCTCACTCCTCCTTCCTCCTTGAACGTCCCCCCCCTTCTCCCCGATCCCTCCAACTTCCCCTTCCACCCACACTCCTCATCCCCCAATCCACGCCTTCACGTGACCAGTTCCGCCGTCCTTAGCGAGAACAATGGAGGTGGGAAATGAAAAGAGTTTAGAATGAGAGTGAGGTTTTAAGACTTTGGGTGGGGGGAGGGGGAGAGATGGGGAGTGGGTAGGAGGGCGTAGGGGGAGTGGGGGGGGGAGGTGAGGACGAAAAAAATTGGAAGAGAGAAAGGGGAGAGTGAGAGGTGGGGAGGGAGAAGTACAATGGGGCGAGAGCATCAACAATATCCTTGCAAGTTGCTGCGAGGGTGCGTTGCAAGGGGTTTTGAGACTAAGTAAGAATAGGGTAGCTATAGGCGCTCTATTGAAAATTCAGTGCCTCAAATGGTCGCCAAAATCTGATGCCCTCATGCCGGGACATATCTAGTTATAAAGAGACTTAAATAACGCCAAAATTGGTGCGTTTTTCTATTTAAGGTAATCAAATAGATCACAATTGTGAATTCAATCCTCTCAGGCGTAACCTTGTGGAAGTAAATTATTGAATAAATAATGAAAATAACGACTATGTTTAAATCCAGAGAGTTCTTTATTAGTACAACTAGTTTCAACGCAACTGCGTCATCTTCAGACACTTGGGAAACTTCAGGTACTTGGGAGGTACCTGAAGATGACGCATCAGCATTGAAACTAGTTGCACCAATGAAGAATTCTGTTGATTTAAACATAGTTGGTATTGTCATTATTCAGTTCACAATTGCTTCACACTTTGATTGTAACTACTGAATAAATTATCTCTCTCAGTGCTGCGGCTTGTTCAAGGATGAAACTGGAGCACAGAGCTCAAATCTCTTGACTTTTGGTGTGGATGAACACTTCTTGACCCCAACCAAGTAATTTTTGTGGACCCCTCACTTGGAGACAGCTGGAAAATTACATTGCTCTCTTCGGGATCTTTGACGGGGTTCGATATAAACAATGACACATTTATTGCCATATATGTGTCATTGTTTATTTCTCCGTGTATTGGACAGCGGGCCTATAAACGTAGATATTCCGGGACATTTTAGAGCCAGATGGGACAAGTTTCCCGACCGGGCGGGACACCGGGAAAAACGCTTCTAACCGGAACGTATCGTAATCCTAGTTATGATTAGCGGAAATATGAGGGAAAAGAAATTGGAAGAGGTTTGGCTAAATGAGTCATCCATTAGCCGATGGGTGGAGTTTTGAATGATTCCTACCTCAAATTCCCCTTTTCAGGATCATCTTTAAACTTTCTCACACATTACTTGTCCGCCATCAAACCTTTCCTAAGTTTAAAGAATGTGAAGTGAGATAGGTACTAAAAAATTAATATATTATTGCTACTAGGAAAGAAGTCATTTTCATAACTATCTGTTTGGTGGTATTTCTAAAATTTTATTACTTTCGCCTATTCCTAATCTACATACTACCCTGCGAGCCGAGCATTGGGCATGAGGCAGGGGATGTTAGGACACCAGCCGTGTAAAGGATAAGGTTTTTGGATGTGAAATGGTTAAGTGTATGATGGGAGTGTCCATTAGAGTTCAGCTTTTATTGTGGTCGCTTGTTGTGCACGGACAGTACGAATTTTTCTATCAATCTGTTCGGGAATGTATATCTCTTATTTAATCGCTTCTGTCGGACCGCAGCTACTACATGAAGACTTAGAAATGTAGTGAGGCGTCACGATAATAATCTCTGTGTCGCTCGGTAACTCACAAGTTCTGAATATCACAAGCACACTAAGCCTAGGGTGTAGCTTCCCAGTCACTTGTGGCTCCTAACCTAATCTAACTTCTTCGGAACACTATATGATCGCTCGGCGCAGTTTTTAGCGAAGCGCGCCGCTTTCCTTTGTATTTTGTTAATTACTTGGTTAAATCTTTCTTTGGAGATTTTCATTCCACCGCAGCTACTACATGAAGACTTAGAAGTAGATTAGTTGGCAGGTAGTGTAGCTGAGTAATTTGAATGCACCTTAATGCATGTTTCTAAATCTACCTAGTAGTTCTAACATCATGTTCTGCATGCCCCCTGTATGACTTTTGGGTCACATTTTCATAGTTACATTAAAGATTATATTAGTACTTTCTATATCATTTGTAGTAGAAAACTAGATAGATCGCGCCAATAAAATTAGAGAGCTAGATTGTAGGACCGATATGTATAAAATGTCATTTTTTCCGCGTACCATTCGGGACCATAACAGCTGTGATCGTCGTCATGAATAGTGCAAATAGTGACATTAGCTAGACTGTAGATCTTTTTCTTTATATTATGTACGTTCTTATTTATGCATGATGTAAATATTGATGTTCTTATTTATGCATGATATTTTGGATCTGTAGTAGTAGTCTTTGTATCCCCTGCATGCTGGAACGATTGACGATAGAATGTTTCTTGGTTAGTAGATTTTTTTATTGGCGCGTTGCATGTGTGGTACGCTGGTTTCGATGTAGTTTCCGTGTTCTGCCGTGTAATACATGCATGCGTGGTGTGGAAGCACCCCCTGCCACACACTTTCTGAGTGGCTTGCAGGGTATGACGTAGATGTAGATGTAGTAGTTATACTCATATTGGGGTGCTTGTTGGTAAAAGTGTATTTCTTTTCCGTAGTTCATGTTGGTGATAAGTCACCCCCTGCGAAACACCCTAGTGATGGCTTTCCGGGTAATAAGTAGATTTTATTGAAGTTGTGGGGCAGTAGAAGCACGAGGCTCAATTGATGATGGGTGCCGGGATTTTTTTCGGAGAATGGGGATGGATCGTAGTTAAATCGGGTAAGGTGGCTATATTTTTCGTCTCGCCCTGTTGCTTTTACTCCCGTTCATTCAAACGCCCTCCTCTCCGTCCGTATAACTCCCTCATGTGCCTATCTCCTCCTCTCCCACTCCTTCCGTCCTCACTTTTATCCCCCTCGCATCCGCATTTCTCTCACCTGTCTCGGATATCCTTCTCCTTCGCTCGCTCTCTCATTCTTCCCTCGGGAGGAGGAATAAGCGGCGTCTCGCGCGCATAGAGAAGTGCGACCTTGCCGTGCGCCTTCCCCCATTCAAATCACAGCTGTCCCCACGCCATTCATGCATTGTGCGAGCGCGGCGGAGAACTCCTCGCGGGCGAAACATGTCTTGCATCTTCCTATGAGTCACCCACTCGTTTTCCGCGTCGAGTAGTCGGGAGTGATTCGTGGAGAAGCTCGTCCTGCAGGATCTCAGGAGTTACTCTCGTGAGTCACTCAAGGTCCGACGGAATGGGACCTCTTGACTTCAGACGGGCCGGAAACGCGGCCTATGGGTCACCGATGTGATTGGTACTTGACTTGGTCTTTTCAATGGTAGTGGAGGAAAACTAGTCCATCAAACAGTATGAGAGATGACAATTGTCATAAATCTACATATACAAAATACCGTGCAAGCCACCACTAGGGTGTGTGGCACGGGATGATTCGATACCAGGCATGTATCTAACGTACGTAGAATCTATTAAATACTTAGGCGTCACCATCACTGAAGACATGTCATGGGGGAAACACATCAGAGAAATAACTAGTGTAGCAAACCGTAGATTAGGATTCGTAAAAAGGGATCTAGGCAAATGCGATGAGAGAGTACGAGAAAGAAGCTATTTTACACTTGTCAGGCCTCATTTAGAATATGCCCCTAGTATATGGGATCCGTACGAGGAAGGTATGATAAAAGAATTAGAGCGCGTGCAAAGGAGATCCGCTAGGTTTGTTAAAGGCCGTTATGATAATTGTATAAGTGTTACGAGTTTAATAGAAGAACTAGGATGGGAATTACTATCAGAACGCAGGTTAAAATTTAGGTTAAACCTTTTAAGTAAATTCGAAACCGATTTGTTCACAGATGACGTTAGATATATATTGAGAACCCCTGCGTATTATGCTAGGTTTGATCATATTAACAAGATTGGAGAGATAGATTGTTGTACCGATAGATTTAAAATGTCATTTTTCCCGCGTACCATAAGAGAGAACAATAGGCAGCGTAGCAAAGGGATAGGTAGGTGAAATATAGTTAGAGTAGTCTGTAGTGCATGATGCATGTAATAACAACCAATAATCCCTTTCTTATTATGTAGATACTAACCATCAAGCTGCATGTGACCCTATTATCTATCATGTCTCCATTAAATATCCTAGTTGCATGTCAATATGCATGTTTGGTGATATTCACCCCCTGCCACACACCCTCGTGGTGGCTCGCAGGGTATTACGTAGATGTAGAGGTAGATGCAGCACTCATCCCAGTTTAAATCAGAACCGCGCGCGTTCCTCCGAATGCCAGGCGCACGCCAAAAGCAGTTAGGGCAACGGTACGCAGTCAGACCAGAAACCAGGAGAGTGATACGTAGTAGAACATGTTACCATGCAGTACACTAGTCAAGATATAACGACCGGATAGTATTAATAATGCAACAAATAAATAGTACTGCAAGATACTAAATCATGCTAGAGTATATAATTCCGGAGATTGCATGCAAGGTCAGTATCTAAAATTCATGTTATGATATATAGCATTAATGAAAAACCTATTCAATCTAGACAGTATCCAAGAACTTATGTATCACAACTATTATGGTCCCTGAATGTATGTGGAAACAATGACATTTTAAATCTATCGATACTGCAATCCATTTCCTTAATCTTATTCCTGAGATCGTTCCTACCATAAAAGTTTGGCTCTAGCAAAATATGTTGGACTCTCGGTAAAAAATAGTCTACATCAACCTTATGTAAAAGCTTTAACTTATATTTTTCCCTTGGATCCAATTGAGGTCCCCACCCTAAGTTCCTCAGCAATTTTAACTCCTCAACAACCAGTCATAAATGTGCTTAGACTCTTCTTCTTGAGGTGTTGGGCAAAAATACTGGTTTCATGTAGGCCACGCTTGTGAAACCTACGTACAGTTTTGCAACCCTTGCCCAGGGCTTAATTGTCCTTGGTCCGGCGATTTTTTTATATATTAGACCAAAGGCGTAAAATTTACTACCTTCTACCTGCAAAAAATGCATCACATCTAACCTCGTTTAAAAGAAGCAAGAAATTAGCTATTTTATTATCAAAATATTGATGGCATATTTCGTTAAGGAATTATTTTTAAAATGTTTGTATATATTTTCATGTTAAATTACAATGTATGGTCATTTAATTATTTACTTATTTGATGGTAACCTCAATACACTTTCTCCTTTGAGGTTACCTAATACTCCCTATCTTCTTGATTGTATTATTATGCATATTGTTTGGGAGTAATAAATATCATTATAATTATAAAATGATTCCGCAAGTTGCTGCGAGAAGCGTTGATTTTTTCACCACTATAGTTTAAAAAAATACCAATACCTCTCTTTTGCTTTCTTATTTCCTTATCTAGAATGACATCAATGAAGCAATGGGAAATTTTCTTACTTTAATGGATCCATATATTTCGTTAACTTAGTTCAGTTGCGCATTGATTCAATATTTTCTGTAGCACTGGTACCATACCTATAATGTAGTGCATGTTGGTGAAAGTTACATGTATATACATAAAACTGCATGATGGTGATAATGTACCCCCAGCCAAAAACCAATGAGATGGCTTGCAGGGCAATATGTAGATATATGGAATAGGACGAACCTTGGGTCTGCTCATAATTTATCATGAATCCTCATTAATGGTTCGCTACTCATACGAGAGAAACTTGTTTATTTTTATGAGCAGGATGCGTTTTGAACCGGGTTGGTTGAAGTATATTATTAATTGCCGTTAAGGTAAATTTAGGAAAAAATGGAGCGATTGTCTTGAATAGCCATTTTAATGTGATTATAGTAATCAATGAAAATAATGTGAGCATCTCTTATGCCAACGCTTGCCTTTACGGAAAGTCAGTAAACCATTTTGTTTGTTTCATTCACATTATGTTTCTCGTTCATTTATCGTCATCATTTGAATTTAAACTGTTAAGGTATTTAAATTACTCCAAGAAACAGGCAAGAAGTTTTTGAAAAAAACAGTCTAGCCTGCGATAAATGGGGACTTTGGACAGGATTTTCTCGTCAGTGATACATTATTTTTCCTTGACGACTTACGCTATGGATGCAGTACAGTTACTTTTTATTCTGGTAAATTATTGCAAGAATTTCAGCCAATATATCCATTTATGCAGTGACATCCTCACTATAAAAGCCATTTTCAAATTGTTCAATCATGCAGGAGTGTGAGTAGGGTAATTTGTTAATTTTCAAAGTATTTATTGCATTGAGTACCTCAGGGTAGCCTTCAGCTGTGTCTAACGCCGAAGTAACAGCTGCAGAAGTTAAGCTAGTTTACTGTCCCGATGTATGCGATCTGTCCAATCTATTGCGTTGCTATTAAGTAATTGTGTCTAATTAACGGCAACATTGACATTTTTATTTTCATGTTTGTTAGAAATATTTAATTTTCCATGAGCGAAACAATAAAAGAATACGACGCCTTGTCCATTTACATATTTTATCCATTTACCTAATGATATAGTAGCTCAAAATTAAGCAAAACAGTCCTTGAGAATAGCTTTTATTTATGAGCCGATGGTTTCTGATTTCCTGGAAGCATCATCTTAGTGTAGCGTATCTCAACGAACCATCCTGTTTTAGCATCCCCTCCAGCCTTGAACGTCTTCCGCGGGTTCTCGGAAGCCATCCTATACTTAATATAGCTTCCGACTGAGATTTTCATCCTTTCAGTTCACCCAATCATTTATGCTGTCTTTTGAAATCCGTTGACTAATTTATCGTCGTTTCTTCTCGCCGGCGGTAATTAATTTTGCTAATTCTATTTTGAATATACTTGCATATTAATGCTTCCGATCGAATGATATGCTTGCGCTGGAGCATAATTTTTGTTGCTTAACTTAGCAGCTGCCGTGGTTAGGGAAATAATGGAAAGATCATTTCACTAAATGAATTTACTCCAGCAAAGCGGAGACTAAAAATGTCAACTTATAGGAAACTTAAATGGCGCTTTGGCAATGAGAAACTCGAAAAATGTTGATATTTGTATTTTGCTTTAAGTTCTGATGTTGATGAGATGAAATAAGAGTTTTGCATGCCACAGATCTCACGTATACTTTAGATTTTGAAATTTTTAGCCATCATGTGAGTCCAGAGTGAGAAATCAATACATTTAATGAGCATATTAGTATGTGCTTCTTTGAAGAAATTTAAGAAAAAATGCTCCTGTCTTGCATATACTTGGAATATTAATTAATTATATGCTTCATGTCTGTGAAAAAGTACTTCACACATCTACATCTACATCTACGTGATACCCTGCGAGCCACCACGAGGGTGTGTGGCAGGGGGTGAAGATCACCAAACATGCACTATTGACATGCAAGTAGGATATTTAATGGAGACATGCTAGATAATATGGTCACATGCAGCTAGATGGATAGTATCTACATAATAAGGAAGAGATTATTGGTTGTTATTACATGCATCATGCACTACAGACTACTCTAACTATATTTCACCTACCTATCCCTTTGCTACGCTGCCTATTGTTCTCTCTTATAGTACGAGGGAAAAATGACATTTTAAATCTATCGGTACGACAATCTATCTCTCTAATTTTGCTAATATGATCAAACCTAGCATAATAGGTTCTCAATATATATCTAACGTCATCTGTGAACAACTCTGTTTCGAATTTACTCAAAAGGTTTAACCTAAATTTTAACACACTCACAGAAGAAGCGACCCACCATTGAATTCTTCCTCAAGGTAGTTTATCTCAATCCTTATGCAGGTTCTCCGTATCACTGTCGTTTTCGCATTAGCATATTAGGTAAATGTTTGAATTCTGTTGGTATGATATCACCCTAGACTTTAGATCAATCCATGGGACGTGGTTCCGGCGATAACGAACTCCATAAATGATTTAATTATAGCTAAACGGATAAAATTAGCAGTGAGTAATTTCATGCTTACACTTGAAAAGATTTAAGGAACGAAGTGTGCAAAGGGAATTTTCCATTTTTTCCTAATTTCATATTATTGAAACTGTAAATGCGTTAAATTTGTTTTGGAGCTCGAAGAAGGGCAGTTTTTCATTTATTAGCCTAATAACACTAAACAAATTAAACCTCTGTGCTCATCATCATTCAACGTAATAAATGATAAGCTTTCATCTGATGTGTAAGTAGTTGAAGTAGCTTTTTCGTCTTTTTTAAAAATTCCCCTACAAAATGGGTGACGAACTTCTGAAACGGAGGGTAGTAGTTCTGATCTATTAATAGGATCAGGTACTCTTTTTTTCCAGTATTTCGAATGGTGACTTGCGCGAGGGTCGACTGAAAATGAATGCCCCATATTAAGCAAAAAAACTCCTTATAATAGCAGAAATCTGTGCGTTGAAATTATTTTTTAAAAATTAAATTCCATTGGTTGCAAAACGACGTCACCGAATTTAAAAAAAAAGTGCTTTGACCAATTTTATGAAAAATGCCGTGGGCATACAGAAAGATTAGGCTAGCAAATACCAATCTAGAACAAACTAAAGACGTGAGAGATTTTTCCGTAATTTATCTTCCTTTTCAATCAATTTTGAATAATGACTAATTACTTTTCCACACGACTGCTTTGGACGATGAAGAGGTGAGTAGCGCAGTGATAACCTGGCTCCATAACCAGTGCGAGGTCAAACTGGTACCGACGGGGCACACACCCCCAAGTGAATCGCTGAAGGAAGGCTGTATAATTTGTAGCAGGTTATGTGCAAAAATAGAGGGAATAAATATAACATCATTTTTTCGTATGTGTAAATTCAAATTTTGCATGACAAATTGTTTTTGAGAAAAAAATGTGCTGAAATTATATTTTAGGCAACTCTCGTACTAGAAAGACGTGGGATGAGTTCGCAAAACAGATTACAGGCAGCAACGGACGATCTAGAATTATGATGACGGGAAAGAAAATTGGCGACCTCTTGATCAACGAATGGCGTATTTAGTGGTCTAATGGCTGGTTACAAGAACATTTAGTTTTGGGATCAATACTTATGAGATACATATAGTTATTCATCTCATAAATATATTCGGGTTAGGAACACATGAACTAGTTATTTAATTAACTTACTAAATTTAATTAAGTATATAGCTTCGAATATTTGATTAAATCATCAACCGCCGGATAAAAGTGACGAACATTTAGCCTATGAATAATTGCTAATGCAGATAAAAATTAGTCAGTAAGAGTTAACTAACTGGTCATATGTCTCAAAACAACTCTTTTATCGAGTAATTAAAGTCTACAAGTGGTTCATTGCGCATTCTCAGTCTTGGCTACTTATGGAACTCGTAACTCCAAGCCATAAGTTATGAAACCAATACATTTATCGAATTTTTCTGCAACACTTATTGAATGGTTGAATGGCTTATGGGTTCCATAACTATATGGAAGACATATGTTATGTTCCTGCAACTGGCCCTAAGCGACGGACCTAATGGTATAGAATTCTAGGATGCCTGAAGACGATGGGCAAGCTTCCTTTCGAAACGCTTGGAGAAATGGAGAATCTGATCTGGAGAAAAACCCGAGGTGTTTTCAACCAGCGGAATTCCATTTTCAGCACAATACCCGTAAACAAGTCATGAAAAAATATCATTTCCATATCGTTCCGTCCGAAAAAATTAAAAGACCTTTCCCTTTAACTTTATTCCTCTATTGTCCCTTAAAGCGACGTTTTCTTTGCTCTACAATGGCCTCATTTTGATTAAATTCGTCGTAGAACGTGCCAAGCGGGCCATAGCCTAGTTCGGGGGACTCGGAGCGTTTCCACGATCTCCCCAGGACCGCTTATGCATGAGATTGTGTGTTTTGGCCGAGTGCATTCGGATGGGGGAAAAAATATGGATAGGATCTCTATACACGAAATTATTCCATCGTAATTTTCGACAGCGGTCCCTTCCGACTCATGCCATTTCGATGTCATTCATTTTTTGGCCAGTTCCCTCTCGAGAGATCCGAGGGCCGAGATTGTGACGAACTCGCAGGCTTTCTTTCCGTCGCGATGACCACCCCCTCGTCCCCGCCCCCCTATTTCATTACTCACCATTAGCTCTGTCCCTCCCTACCTCTCTCTGTTCGTAACTTCCTCAACCTCCTCTCCCTACCTCCCCTAACCTACTTCCTCCAAGACAAAACTCTTGCCTATCTCATTCCTCTTTCTTCTCCTGAGGAAGGAAAATAAAACATCCCCCACCCAACTACCTTTAAAACGCCCTGACGTCACGGACTCAGGTCGAGATTTGGATCTCTCGTGCCCCCTTCCCACTCTCCTCTTTTTTTATTCAGCATCATCATTTTTATTTTGTTTTTATTTTTTTATTTGGTTGTTTTGAAGGTTAAAGGATTGTGGGGGGGGTGGCACGGGAGGGGGTTTGTCACTCGAGGGGTTTGGGGAAGGATATGTGAATGGAGGACTGGGGGTGTGGAAGGGGGCGGGGGAGGAAAGAGCGGGTGGGGGGGGGGTGAAGTGGGGTTGGAGGGGATGAGGGTTACGTGTGTGTGCTCGCCGAGGCGTCCTGTGTTGGCGAGGGTGGTGGTCGGGCGGTTTCTGCGGTTGCTCAAAACCTTGACACTGAGGGCGGCAGGTGAGGCCGAAAGGATTGAGGAGAACGCGGGGGTGGAGGCGGCGGCGGCCGTGTCTGGTTGGGTCTGGATTGACGCCCTGGATCCACGCAAACGGAGGAACGGCTATATGGCCTGAGCTTAGAAGTTTTAGCATTCATCTTTTTTTTCATAGTTGAAGAAAATATATTTTTTTATAACAGTTTACTAAGAAATGTAACAGCTTTTTCCCACAACGGCGGGCAACAAATGGCTGCAGATGCGTACAGGAGTGATATTTTAATGAGGAAACGGTTTCAGTCTTTATTTTGTGGTAGTTAAATCTCGGGGAGGCGATGAAAAATAACTTGGTGAGCTTCACTTTATACATTTGAATGAAACGAACCGGGTCTCAACACTTAATGTCATCTTCCGGAGAGGATACGACATAAAGTCCCTGGTATCTTTGCCTGAAGGTGACGTAAAAGGTTGAAACCCAGATCGTTTCAATTAAATTCACGTCGTGGTGTTCTCTCAGTTATTTTTAATTTCTTCCGTGATATTTTAAAAATTTTATTGTACGAGTCCTCAAATAGAACCAGGTATTTTACTGTAGACTTAATGATAATAAAGAAAACGCATATCTGTTCTCTCGGCGCGGCGATGGAAAACTCACACGGGGGTGGGTTGAACCCTAAACCTCAGGATTAGCAAGTGGAACCAAGTTGAACTTTATGTGAAATTCCCTTTAACTGCTACTGCTATGAAATCAGAGTTCATGCATTCGTAGCCATCAGCACTGTATCAGGGTTTACGATGTTTCTTTAAATATTTGGGTGGCCAGAGCAAAGGAAAGGTATTGATTTGGAATTAAATACTTTCCTATTATCAGGTCGTGATGCATTCTTAAAGTGGCACACTCTGTTCCTTCATGACACTTTATCCCGAATAGACCCTTTTTTACTTGGTGCTACTGAATTTATGAATATTTATAAGGAGGTACATTTCAGCCACTGTTTGTGAAGAGTTTATGTTTCTAATTAATATAAATGAATGGTCTCAACCACTAAGGTTCAGATTCTGGGCTGATAAAGTTACGTAACCGCATTCGAGTTATAATAATTGGCATGTAGGCAATCAATGTAAATCGGGGAACGAATCGGCGACTTCAGAATCAGCAGGCGAGGACTTTATTTCGTCACCACCGAGATCATTTATCTCTCAAAGTTGTAATAAAAGGAAACCCTTCTTTCCATTCGCCGGTTACCGCTGCAAGAAAATATGAGTGAACAATAATTCTAACGCTAACGCGATTTCTTATTTCAATTCTCGATATTTTGCTTTCCTAAACTGAACATCCCCTGTCAAATTTTCTATAGACGACTCACAGGGTGGTATGAACATGAGTAATTTGAATCTTCTTATCGTAACTCTTGCAATTGCGAAAACGGAATCACTCTCTATTCAATTCCAATTGGTATATCAACAATATACGAGTATCATTAAAGGCCAGACATTATTTTATCGGAAACAGATGGGCAATCATCCATTTGGTCCAGAGTGACACTTGTGTTGTCTTTAAGTGGCAGGTGGCAAGTGCAAAATGACCTCAGCTGTCCAAGTACGTGGAACCATTGTCACTGTAAAGTGTATTTCATATACGAGGTACATCCAGAAAGTAAATTCCATTTGCATTTCTCGCCACCGCAGCGCTGCGATCGTAGTTTCGCACATGTGCGGTACTCACATTGGCCTATTGTGAAGGAGTTGACGCCATTATGATTTAGCTGATTGTTGTGTACGCTTCATCGTACTTATTTGAAATGACGAATAAAATTGAAAATCCCACCGACGAGGGGTGCTCACCAGCGATATTGTTTTCATTCATGACAATGCCCGTCCTTACACTGCGCTTTTGACTCAACAACTTACACAAAACTTTGATTGGAAACAATTCAACCACTCCTCATTTGGCCCGGACCTCGCTCCTAATTACTTCCATCTTTTTTGTACCTGAAAACAAGAGTTGATGGCAAGATATCCAATAATGACGATGTGATCAACGAACATGTTACTTGGTTGACATCACTGGCGGAAACTTTTTATAAGGAGACAATACAAAAGCTAGTGCCGCACTGTGAAAAGTGCCTATAAAATATTGGTAGTTGTGTAGAAAAATAGCTTAAGGTCTAAAACTTTGTTCACAATAAATATTTTTTCTGAATATATAATTGTTTTCTTTGACCTGTCAAACGGAACTTACTTTCTCGATGTGTACCTCGTCTTTGGATGCAATCAAGGTGTTATATTCGTAATTGAATACCATGATCCCTAAACGTAGAACTTTGTCGTATTTCCACTCTACTTGTACTAACAGAAACTGACGTAGGTTTTGACAAGACTTTGTCACTTTCAAGGTGAACATGGCATACCTTGAAAGTGACAAAGTCTTGTCAAAACCTACGTCAGTTTGTGTTAGTACAAGTAGAGTGGAAATACGAAAAAGTTCTACGTTTAGAGATCATGGTATTCAACGACGAATATAACACCTTGATTGTCATCCAAATACGAGGTACACATCGAGAAAGTAAGTTCCGTTTGACAGGTCAAAGAAAACAATTACATATTCAGAAAAAATATTTATTGTGAACAAAGTTTTAGACCTTAAGCTATTTTTCTACACAACTACCAATATTTTATAGGCACTTTTCACAGTGCGGCACTAGCTTTTGTATTGTCTCCTTATAAAAAGTTTCCGCAAGTTATGTCAACCAAGTAACATGTTCGTTGATCTCATCGTCATTGTTGGATATCTTGCCAACAATGCTTGTTTTCAGGTACAAAAAAGATGGAAGTAATTAAGAGCGAGGTCCGGGTCAAATGGAGAGTGGTTGAATTGTTTCCAATCAAAGTTTTGTGTAAGTATAGTATAGTATTGTTTTGTGTAAGTATAGTATAGTATTGTATTGTGTAAGTATAGTATTGTCGAAACCTAGGTCAGACTGTGATGATTGAAATTGAGTGGAAATATGACAAGGTTCTATTTTTTCTTGAGATCAGAATGTCTATAACCAATTTCCGCAAGATACCGCCTGATTCGTTAAACTTTATTCGTAGTTGAATGTACACCTTGAGCAGCCAAGACACATCATGGCTAATGTATTAATGACCCTTGATGCAAGGTATTGGGTCGACTCATGGGATCAGTACCTGCGAGGAACCCTATTGTACTCGAGTAGTTTTCCACGGTGCTGAATTCTTTTTCTAGACGGTAAGCAAGGTTTCAGTGCTTGCTGTGAGGGAATTCATCGCACATACGACGCCCGAACCTGTCCCGCTGACGAAAGTTTCTTTTCCTCCTCCGTAGTGGGTAATTCGTTGATCCTCTCTCCCTCCCTCCCTCTTCAACTTTCCTCGCAATCCCTCCCAACACCCCTTCCCATCTCCTCCTCCTCCTCCACCGTAATTTTAGTCCCCTTCCACCCTCTCCTCATCCCCCCCATCCCCACCGCCCTCTCTTGGTTCTAACCTCCGCTCCGCTCTCTTGCTTTCCTCGCGACGCTCTGCTGACCTCCTGATCCAGGGGACAGATAAAAGGGAAGCTCCCGGTACTGCCTTTCTCCTATCTCCACTCCCTTCCGACTTCTACTCCCTCTTCCTTCCTCCCACCCGCCTCCTCCCACCATCCTTTGCTTCTTACTTCCCCTCACTCCCTCCACCCCTCTCCTCCTACCCTCCGCCTCCCTTTTCCACCCCACGTTTAAGCCCCACCTTCCGAAAAATCTCTTTCCCTTTCCCTTATCTCTTCTTCCTTCGCCGCTGCTCTCGAATATCCCGCACGAATGTCGTCTTCTCTCTCTGTCTCGGTGATCGGGTTGCGTGGTGGAGAGAATGCTAAGCTTTTCGATCCAAAGGCTCGGGCTCGATCCATTTGAGGTTCTATGAAGCGAATCTCTAACACCAACATCCGTTATTCGTAAAATTTACCGAGTAGCCATCACCATTCCTAAGGTTTTCATCTACGTCTACGCATTCCCCTGCAAGCCACCACAAAGGTATTTGGCAGGGGGTGACTTATCTCCAATATGAACTATATTGAAGAAATTTACTTTCACCAACAAGCACCACACTATCGGTATGCTATAAATGCTACAGGCATTACTAAAATAATCTATAATGTAACGATATAAATGCGACATATGAGTCATGCATGGAGCATGGAAAACATGGTGTTAGCTCAACTTAGTAGATTTGGAAACATTCAGTAGGGGGCATATGAATTAATCAGCTACACTACCTGTCAACTATCCTAATTCAAAGTCTAAACATAGCCATTATGGTCTGTTATCGTTCGTGGAAAAAGCGACATTTTAAACCTTTCTGTTCCACCATCTAGTTTCCTAATTTTATTCTCATGATCGTATCTACCGTAGTGTATTGGAGTTCGTAAGATATTGATAACTTCGTCTGAAGAAAATTCGGCTTTGAATTTACGTAAAATATTGAGTATATTTTTCACTGGACGGTCTTTAAGCGATTCCCAACCAAGTTGTTGCAAGAGGTTGTTTTACTTATGCCCGCGAGAGTTATTTGTATCTGATACGCTGTCACTACAGTTTACTGCTTCTACACCAGTCTTCACAAGAGGAGTTTGTGACAATCATCTCTATATTTTCGTGTGATGCGGATTTCTCTTTCCTGTTTGGTCAGTGTCGCTCCAAGAAAAATTGTGCAATAGTCTTATCGCTACGTTAAGAGCTGAAGCACTCATAACGTTGCTTGTAGACACACATTTCACCGCAAATGTTCCGCAAATCACATTCCTCCGCGAGTCTACATCTACATGTACGTGATACCCTGCGAGCCACCACGAGGGTGTGTGGCAGGGGGTGAAGATCACCAAACATGCACTATTGACATGCAACTAGGATATTTAAGGGAGATATGCTAGATAATAGGATCACATGGAGCTAGATGGTTAGTATCTACGTAATAAGGAAGGGATTATTGGTTGTTATTACATGCATCATACACTACAGACTACTCTAACTATATTTCACCTACCTATCCCTTTGCTACGCTGTCTATTGTTCTCTCTTATAGTACGAGGGAAAAATGACATTTTAAATCTATCGGTATGACAATCTATCTCTCTAATCTTGTTAATTTGATCAAACCTAGCATAATACGCAGGGGTTCTCAATATATATCTAACGTCATCTGTGAACAACTCTGTTTCGAATTTACTTAAAAGGTTTAACCTAAATTTTAACCTGCGTTCTGATAGTAATTCCGCGTGTCTACGGAACACAAAGGGCTTTTCGCGAGTAACGCGAAAGTCTTTTAAATAAGCCGAAGGATACTTGACTTTACCCATCTATTGTGATCGAATATATGATCAAGAAAAGAATTACGATGCCAATTTTCCAAACATCGGAGAGAATCAACCACTGCTCTAATCTTGGGCGTATGTCAAAGAAATTTACGAATATATTTTAGAAGGGATCGTAATAGCAGAACATTTTTAAGAGTATTTGGGTCATTCATAAAGGCATATGTAAATATCTACTTTTCTCGGGAACACCGAAATCTGCTCAGAACTTACATTTATATAGTAATCAACAACCTAGACTTATTCTAATTATGTGCCAGGTTTTGTAATAATTTTTTGCAAATCATGTTTCATCGTCATTTTCAAATTTGCAAGGGGAATTTCGGTCTCGGTATAAAAGGACTAAGATTCTTTAGTTCCTTAATCCCTCTGCCACAATTTCAATTTCTTCCCTATCTGAATCTTCGAATGATTCACTCCCTCCTTGGGCTTTTTACCCTATACATCTCTCATTAGCATTTGCGTATTTTCTAATTTCCCCTCATCTCTTCGCTTCCGTATTTTGAGGTGAGCGGATTGTCGTTAAAAACCTCATTTTTCAGAATGTCTAGAATTCTACGAGAGCGACATCTCGAGATAAGTTTGTCCCGCATCTGAATGAGGAATCCATTTGTAATGTTACTGTCCGTTACCCATTAAGCTATGAATTATGAACCAGCCGTGGACGTGCATGCATTGTTGCATTAATAAGGATCATGATGCCTGTTAAGGGGATAGTTCCTTACTCTGTTACTCCTATCATTTTAGACCAGTATTCTGCTGAACCTTACGTTGCATAAAGTCGAGGAGTGTGCATAATCAACTCCATATATTATAAGGATGGAGGAATCCGAGTTGATTGATGGAGGAATCTGAGCGGCCAGGCCACCGGCTGCCCATATTGAGGGTCCTTGGTCGTATTCCGGAAAAGGTGGAAAAGTTTCAGTGAAATGCGTTGTAATCCCAAGTGAATACGACGGAGGGGGACTCACATTGTGCATTACTCCGTCGCATGCTTCTATTACCAAACAACTAAAGTTTGTTCCTTCGGTCCCTCACCTTCCAATCCTCTAGCAAACGTCACCCAAATGAATATTCTATAAAGGTTAAAATATATATGAGTTCCCAATTTCGGGAGCTGGTTTATTCTATAGATTAAGCCAGAAATGACCACGAAACGTCGGGCAACAATTCTATTTAGATTATTTACAGGTCAAAGTAGGTTTAAATGAAAGTGAATTAAATGTCCCCTCGATTGGTACATGCGGAGGGCTCTTTCTACTATTTATATGCCTATGTATTCATAACTAGGTGGATTGGACACATTCTGAGAAACAATTGGTTTGTAAAGAACATAATTGAAGGTGGAATAGAGGGGAAAGTCCCGAGAGGAAGAACCAGGAATAAGTCCGTGGACCAAATAATGAGGAAAGTTGAGAGGAAGAGATACCAGGAGGTAAGGGAACTAGCATTAGATAGGGGAGGGTGGAGGGCTGCAGTCAACCAATCTTAGGATTGAGGGACTAATGATAAATATACATACCTAGGTCCTTTCTTCATCTCATCATACTTTCTACCTCTCCTCATGTTTATCAAACGTGTTAACTATATTATTATCCCGTACGTAAAACCTTTTCTATTTTTTTCCATGCCCCGTCCAACCAAAATCCTCCCCCTATCTCTGCTTCCAGCTACCCATCGTACATCATTTCTTCTTCTGAGCACCTACTTTGCCTCCCCCTAATCTCTCCCCATCCATCATACCAAGTTTTTTCTCTGTTGCCCTCCTATCCGTCCAGTGCACCTTCTCCATTCCCCTCTTCATCTATATCCTGATCTCCTTTCGCCTATTCTTATCTTCTTTTCTCCGAACCCGCGATTCAGCCCACGAAACGAGATTTTCAATATAAAACTCTTCTCCAGCCTCTTCTTTATATCCTTAATAGAGGTTCCCTTCATAATCTCCCTCCGATTGGTGAACACTTCTTTCGCCTGGACAGTTCTTCTCCTAATTTATTTGCTATTATATTCAATTTGTCGGGCCACGGTGGCGGTGGAGTAAAGTCATTGCCTGCTAACTCAGGGTCACGAGTTCGAGTCCCGCCTGGGTAGATTTCTCTCCACCCAGGAAACGGCTATATGTGCGGCGTAAATTGAGTTTCATGTAAGAGAGGGCTCGTTAGTCCGAATATGGCTAAGTAAAAAAGACAACATTATCTCATAACCAACTACCTAGATAGCCAAACTGCTCTACTTTCTCTAGTTATTGCCCTCCTACTTTTATGGCCAGCGTAGCTTTCTTTGACCTCGAAAAACCACTCAGAGTTGTGCGGAGTACACTTGATTTTATGTAGTCACATTGGCCCGCGAAAGCTTCTATAAAGAATTATTTCGTCTGATTAGACGCCAATATGTGGTCGCCTATTCATAAAACTTTCAGAGTAGTCTGATAACTGACGCCGCATTTCTCTATCCTTTCTCCATTCCTACCTCTTGTCTCTACAATATTCCCAAAATTGTACTCCCCTTACCAAATTACACCTCGAGATTGGAGTGAATCACCTCAGTTTTCGATATTTTCCTATAAAAATATATCCCGGTATTGCTAGGGTGGAGGTTTCTGTTTATTTTCCAGCACCACGTGGAACTTCAGAGAATTCTGTCCTATTTTCATCTACATCAATGATATACCGTGTATCATACGGTACGTGATTGTACAGTATGGCATGATTCATACCCCGAGATGTGTGTTGCGCGGGGTGATTCCAATCCAGCAATGCAATAATGGTCCCAGTTCAAATTCGAGCCCCAGGCCGCCTGGTAAGGACCAGAAACATTTCAGAGATCTGTTAACATGCAATTCACTGGTTACAATACTACTAATGACTAGTTTTACGACTATTTTTAACTCATGATACTGCGAGGCATCAATTTATGAAGAAAATAAATTCACGCTAGACTTTGGAAACGGGTATAAGCAATAGTAATTGTAATCAGTTTATGTACGCAAGTACAGAATCTCGCCTTATCAGCAACAATTTGTCTCTTCTTCACAGCTCGACAATCTTGCAAAAATTATCGCAAAAATCGGGCACGTCAAATCAGTTAGTAATCCAAGACGTCATTAAAAAGTGGTCAATCTGGAACTGGTTAAAAATCATTATCGTTACTCTTATTTTAATTTATTTGGCAAAAATTGGGATTTAGAGAAATAGTCATGGAAGAAGTGTGTGATCATTTAAGATTTATAATTGTCATGCATGCAAGTTGAATTCAAAATTAACGAGAATGTTATGAACAGAGAATAACATAATTACTCCTCTATCTTGACAGCATTCCGTAAATCAACATTGGCGTATAATTTCGCGGTAGGGTTACTTCAGGATTTCGTAGGCATTAGTAATCCTTGAACGATGCCATTAATGTGACCTGATGGTTAGTCACGGCTCTATTTTCTTACTATCGCACTCTCCAACTTCCTGCAGGTCTTTAAATATATTGCCGCATCCTCGACTTAGAAAGCTGGCGATAAACGTGGTTTCAGTCTCCTGTTAACAGTTTAACTGTACTATTAACGAAGCGATTTACAAATTAATTTTGTGTTAGGGGCCATTTGTTCTATCATACCTTTTGTCAGTTGCTTTATTGAGCGTACTCTTTTATCATTCAATACATTTATTACCTGTCTCATTTAGATCCTTGGTCATATGTGATAAAATCAAAATGACCCGCTGGAATCTGGAATTACTCACTTCACATCTTCATTTATGGTTCCCTTAGGCCTAACAGTGATTTAGCTCAACACGAATATTGCTATTTCCAAAAAAGGAGAGACATTTGTGTACCTTTTTTGTACCTGCGGAGATTCGGATACTCGGGCGCATTTTTCTGATGAATCACTCTCGGAATAATTGTATTCTTCTTTCCCGCCCATTCAAGGCGCCGCCATAAGTGGTAAAATATTTGCACGAGTACAATCTTTCATTCTGTTTAAGGTAAAGATTTTAATTACCCTTCGTGTCAAGATGGCTATTACTTTGCCCTTTATTTAACCATTTACTACGGCAATCATCGAAATCCAAGGGACTGGCGCATCATTAAGCATCAGTAATAAATTCCGTTGAAAAATAAAGGACGGTGATATTTTGTGCACTGGCAGAATGTTAATGACTGACGGCAGGAAGACAATTGAAACATAAACGAATTCTACGGTTTGATGTGGTCATATTGCGAGTACACCTTTATAAAGCACTAATGGCTCAAATGGCCTGAATTCGAACCATAAAAAAAGCCATTGTTACGAAGTTTTCTCCCGCAGGGAAAATCAAAATGCCAAAATAGATCCATAAAATTCCATGGATTCGGCGGAGTGGAAGAGGTAGCGATATGGAGCCACCCGAAGGTTAGTGAGGGATGGGGGGGGGGGGGGCAGAGTGAAGAGAAATCGGTCACGTGACCAATGGGGTGGAGATATTACGATGGGCGCGCTCCATAGTTTATGGGTGTCGGAGTCCCATAAAACAGGGTTATCGCGAGAGGAGCAGTGTCGGGAGACTGGCACGGTTGTCCGGCGACTGGAGGAGTGGATGGAGAAACAGGAGAGGACACTGGGAAAGAATAGGGTGTAGG
Organism: Ceriagrion tenellum; assembly: GCA_963169105.1. Classification (NCBI taxonomy): domain Eukaryota; kingdom Metazoa; phylum Arthropoda; class Insecta; order Odonata; family Coenagrionidae; genus Ceriagrion; species Ceriagrion tenellum. The sequence continues at coordinate 54,288,900 of OY720636.1, read as the reverse complement.
AGAGACGAACGCCGAAAAGGGAACTACCCCTGGGCATGGATAGAAACAATCGCGTTGAAATCATATATTGCATGTACATCAGCATGCAAAAAATATTAAAAACATACAAAACATATGCGACACAGCGTTAAAGAAACTAGGTTTTGTTAAGCGTAAATTAGGAAGGCCCTCTGATGAAAAAGTAAAAGAGAGATACTACTTCGCTCTGGTTAGGCCACACCTCGAATACGTCGCGAGCATTTGGGACTCTGGTCATAAAGATTTAACAAAAAAAAATGAATAAAATACAGAGAAAAGCAGTACGCTTCGTTGAAAACTGCTACAAGCGAACATATAGTGTCTCAAAACTTTAGGGATTAAGGTGGGAGCCCCTAGGGACTCGGAGGCTACACGCTAGGCTTAGGTTGATTGAGATATTGAGAACTGATGTATTTCAGAGCGACACTGAAAATATTATCATGACGCCTCATTAAATCTGTAGGTCTGACAGAAGCGATAAAATAAAAGAGATACTTCGCCAAATATCAACAGTACAACGAAAGAAATTTCTTTTCAGAGCCAATTTTTTTAAACTTAAACTATATAAGAGTAGGTGGGTTCATTGTTATTAACTTAATGAGGGTACTCCTAAGCTGTCCTTTGCTAAAAACGTCCTCAATCTGATTGAGGTATACATTTGCTGAGGTCAACCCCTTCCAACATTCCCATCCACACCCGTCTCGTATATTTCTTTCGTCTATCTCCTTTCGTTCATCCTATTTGTCCAAACCACCTTTACACCACTTTCTCCTCGACATTACATTTTCTTTCACTCCACAACGCTCCCTAAAATTTAACTTAATAAACTTACCATAAAGTTTTGAGTGGTAGTTAAACTATAGGTGCGTTGGAATAAAACTTGGTATCATACCTAAAAACGATATTATTTATTCATAAAATTAAGTACGTGTGCGCCCGCACGTGGCATTTTGTGGTAGAGCCACAGTCAAGGGGCCAACGAGCCGCATTTAACTCACGAGCTGCGGTTTACCGACCCTTGAGCTAGGCCATTTTATTCCCTTTGCCTTCCGCAGAAATCGTGATATCTATTTCTAACTAGATTTGACAGGATTAAATACTGAATGTGGAAACTGCGAGATGATCAACTTCGCCTCCATGAAAAACATATTGGGGAAGATGCGGTACTGCTTCGGCGCAACACCCTATCACCGATTGGTTGTTGACTTAAATTTTTCGAAGAACAAATGCAAATCTTCCATACGATCATTCGAAAGCCGTTTGAGGAACGTGTGGCTGAGAATGCCATTTTAATAGCAATGAAGAACTGTGCCAAGTCTTACTTGAGCTACGGGAATTAGCTCGATCTCTAAGTCCACCCGCTCCGACACGACATCCTTTGTCTTACTGATGAGAGAGAGCAAGGCTTAAATGAATGGGCCAAGAAATCAGAAGGCCTGTTAATTTAGAGTTGAAAGTAGTTGAAGTGGAAAGCGTGAGTCACTGGGTGCACATCTTTGTAACTTTTCAAGATAGTTGAAAAAAATTCTCGGATCACACTCCGCATAGATACTTAAGTTTATGCGTCTAAATAACCATGCACGTTGTATTATAAATGATCTAAGGATTAGTTTTTTAAATCATTGTCTAGATGAAAACAAAATTATGACTTTGATTTACGGCGCGGAATGGAAATATTAGGCAAAAATCATGAGTAATATTTACTTGTTTTTGTGTTTAACTCGGCATGATGTCTTGCTATTTGATAGTCACCGTTATAATGATGAGATACGAATGATTTTGCGTTTTGGAGGAAATTTGTACATACAGAATCGAATTATTAAGAAATATAAACCAAGTAAAAATATTAAAACATAGCAGGTGAAATACAATGAAATTTTATTTTTTTGTTATATCTATTGTATCCAAAAAATTCGGAGAAAAATTCGAAAAAGATCTAGTTCCCTTGTATCCTCCAAAATTGCCGCCAAGATTAGGAAGCCTGGATAGCGTAATGGTCTGCTCATTTTGTCCGGCAAAGCAAATATCTGCGGTTCGTTTCCTGGTCAAGGCCGAACTTTTCTCGTAGCTATTTCATTACATGGCAATTGCCCCAAGGTTACGAGTTAACAAAGCATTTATTGCAAAATTACCAGATCGTTAATATATACTTTTTTTCTCGTTTATCTATATTTATTATTATTAAGTACACATTTGTGAAGCTTTACGCAAATCGGTCTATTGACGAAACAGCTCCAATTGCGTTAACGGAAGCTTAACTCAAATTCTGGCTCAGGGCCGGTGACCATAATGTGGGCACGCTTCGAGAGTATTGCCAACAAATTCTCACATAATTATTTTTTCATTCGACCGCGGTTTGACATGAAACTGCATCAGGAGGGTTGACGTTGGTGAAAAGTGGAGTATTGAAAGTCTAAATTGAAGTAAGGAGATGAAAACACATATGCAGATTCCATTTAAATATTTTCACCTATCCGACCTAAGTGCAACAATTTATTCAATCATCAAAATGATTTAGGAAGAAATTATTAACATCCATAGATGCATACATAACTGTTTTCAAGACCGCTGATCTAGTTTAGATGAAGCTATCTATATACATATACATACATCCGGCCAGCTACTCCTATAATAGTGTGGCAAGGGGATTATATATCCTGGCTGGTATATTACATTTTTAAAATGGCTTAGCAGCATTTATGACGTGCCTTTTTTTACTGCGAAAGCATCGTTATTCCCAATTATTATGAGGTTTACTCTTGAATTCGTCACCGTTACTCACCATGGTCTCCGCTCAGTATAAACAGCCTTGTAGCGTTTCAACGTGACAGTTAAAACAAATGAGCAGCCAGCGGGCGTCGGTGACTAAAATGCCAGAAAAAAAAATTTAAAATGACTATCGTTAAGCGTTGAGTGTTTCTACATTTAACATCACTATATCCTTATTAAATGTGTATTACTTAAGGTACATTACTCTTACTGATGTAAATCCGGTGCTTCGTATTTTCATATTAACAGCAGCGTAACGATCACTTCAGCATTTAATCGCGGATCCGGACGAGCATTAAGGAGCCTTGCACGTGCCCCAGCAGCGTTTAGACTGGGTCAATTCGATTCAACCTCATCATTTAGCATTCAATTTCATGGATCTCCGGTAGGTACAATGTAGTCAGCGTTCCTTTTTAATCTCAGGCGAGGCTAGTTGGAAAAAAAACTTAAACGATGCGAACGCTTTATTAAACTGAGCGGGGAATTCGGGTGGATGCGAGAGAAGGCGATCGCATCTCGTCCCGTCTTCTGCCGCGATTCGCACATCGATTATGAAAATTAACGCTCGTCCTCCCTCAATTGTTTCCCATTCGACACGGAACATAACCGTATCAAAGGAGCTCCCGCACTCATCCCACCAATGATTCCATTTCCCTCACAAAACGAAAACTGTGGTAAAGTCTCCTACAAGCAAGCGGGGAATGTGCTGTTCCTTGTTTCTTTCTCTAAAATTTTCCTTGAGCCGTTTTTGGAAAGAAGTTTCTTAAACAGTTAATTTCACAAAACTATCTTTACCCGCAGCTTTACATTTATTCGATGATATTATGTAGAGTTTTAAAAAAGAAAAATATAACTAATTAAGATGCAGAAAAGAGAAACTTGTAATTATCCACAGGAATTAATTTTACTGCGACCATGCATTAATTCCATTCAATATCAAAGATATATTCGAAATTTATAACTAATTAAAAAATTTTAGGGAATATAATTATGGGCTACAGGCCTTACGCAGTAATTATAAGGTCTTGGTTGTGAGCTACTCAGGATTCCGAAACTGTTTGTAAGTTAACGGGAATATTTAGACCGCACGAATTAGTTTCAGGGCAACATTGAGATGCCATTTCACAGCCACATTAAGTGTGTACAAAGTTCAAGTGGCGAAATAAGATAGCTAAAGTGTCGGACAGATAGGTGAAATAATTTAATTTTCCCTACGCTCTATTATTCATAGCAGAATATACGGAGCGAGACACTGATCCTGGAATGAAATCTCGCATTAGATTATTGTGTTATTCGGGGTGGATACTGACATCATTTGCGGGTGAAGAAGGGCGTGGAGAGTGCGTTTGAGGTGTGATTGGACAGAACCCATCGTATGCATTAGCGGGATTTAAACTAAAGGATCCAGGGGGCACCAAAGTTAACTTGACATCCGATGGCTGAAAGGCATCACTTGTAGTGCTCTCTAAATTGTCAACAAATCTCTGCCACAACCGAAATTCTAACCAGGACCCTCAGAATGGGAAGCTGGGTTTCCAACTCCCTTTGCTTTCATATATAGTTTCTTATATGTCTAGTCTAAGAAAACAAAAGTAAAGGGATTCTCTAGGACAAAGAAAGCGAGGCTGATCATTTAAGTTAAGGATTCAAACTCGAGCAAGTAGAGCATTTAAATTACTTAGGTAGTGCACTAAGAGAAAACGGACATTGTAGCAAAGACATACGGAAGAGAATGGCGCTAGCTAAGGAGGTGTTTAGTAATAGAAGGGAGCTGATCACGGGGACCTTGGGTAAGGATGTGAAGAGGAGTCTGGTGAAGAGCTTGATATGGAGCGTAGCATTGTATGGGGTAGAAACGTGGACCCTCAGAAAGGAGAACGAGAATAGCCTGCAAGTATTTGATATGTAGGTGTGGAGAAGGATGGAGAAGGTGATGTAGAAGGAGAGGAAGACTAAGGAGGAAGTGCTTGAGATGGTGTGCGAGGAAATGAAACTCCTGAATGAAATTCGAGATCGGCAGTATAGGTGGCTGGAGAATGTGATAATGGATGGATGGGTTGCTCAAGAATGTGATAGAGGGAAGGATGTTGGGCAAGAGGGGAAGAAGAAGAAGGAGAATAGGTTTCATGAACAGGATGAAGAAGGGCAGATCGTATGCTGAGGCGAAAAAGGATATATTAGAGCGAAAGAGGCCCCTGAAAGTGCAGAAAACTGGAAAGAGATTCTCTGACATTCAACACAACCTACGGTAGAATACTTAAAAAATAGGTATCTTTAATCCATCCCATTTTCAAGATTATATCTAAGTATATTATGTGTTGTTTTAGCCCGATTATGCCTTTGTCTTGGACAACGGATATAATATGTGTATTTATGTAAGTAATGCAGTTGTATATTCATATGTACACTGTATTTGATTAATGGTTTTCTCATATTCAAGGATGACCCAGCAATGAAGATCATATTGAATATTTCATTCATCGGCTTCTGCGATTTTATATTTTTTATAAATGTGTGACAAGGGACTAGGAGGAGAGTGAGACTCGAAAGTGCCAATCGTACCAAAATAATAAAGACATTGATCCATCTATTGTATACTCAATCCCTATTTCTCTATTATTTCACCTTCCTTGAATCTCGTGTCCCTATGCCTCGCACCCTAACGAAGGGACTCACTAGTGAAGAGGATTCTGGTGAAGAGCTTGATATGGAGCGTAGCGTTGTATGGGGTAGAAACGTGGACCCACAGAAAGGAGAACGAGAATAGCCTGCAAGCATTTGATATGTAGGTGTGGAGAAGGATGGAGAAGGTGATGTAGAAGGAGAGGTAAACTAAGGAGGAAGTGCTTGAGATGGTGTGCGAGGAAATGAAACTCCTGAATAAAATTCAAATATGTAAATGTAGGTAGTCTCTAAGACTCGAAAGTATCTATCGTACCAAAGTAATAAAGATGTTGATCTTTCTATTGCATATTTAATTCCTTTTTCTCCAATACTTTATCTTCATCGAATCTCGTGTCCCAACACCCTCTGCCGCACGCTCTAACGGAGGCTCGCTCGCGTGTAGATGTAGGTGCTCTCTAAATCTCTCATAACGGCCATTTTTTCCATTCTACCTCCTCCCGTTCCAACTCCCCTCTCTCCTCCGCAACATTCCTACACTTCCCTTCCACCTCTCGGTCTCCTTTAATGAGCTTTATTCATTTATCAAACTGAGCGTGAATGAATAGTCACCGGAGCAACGAACTTCCCGCTGATCTAATTAACTGTTGCTCATCTCCACCCACCGGTTCCCCTATCTCTCCCACACACACTGTCTCTCTTTCGCCTTCTCGCTTTATGAGCCCACCTGCCCGTTTTCAACTCCCCCCCCCCCGTAACCGCCCCCCCCCCACGGTCCTCCTCCTTTCTTACTCTTGAGGTCGAACTCTATGGCGAGATCCGTTCGCTCGAATCACTCACTCACTGAGCACATCCGTTGGCGTGGTTCGGTTGAAACCAGTTCCCAGATTGAATCAGATACGATTTTTGCGTCCTTCGATACCAAAAACCAAAGTTTAAGGCGAGCGTAAAAGTATTTTCTCTCGGGAACATGAACGATTCCTTAAAATGAAGAATGCCTTTTAATGTTTTTCGTCTCCAAGCCGTGGAAGTGTGAAGTGTAAACATTCCATTGAATTCATTCACAATTGCTTCATTGTCATGGTTAGTACTTTCAATATCGGTGTGTTCTACTATATAAATTTCGGCGAAAAGAGACTGTATGCCATTTGACAGGTGCTCGAAGGTCTATCGCCGTTTTCTGAGCACTGAATTTCGGTTGAAACCAGTTCTCAGATTAAAATCGTAAGCGATTTCCTGGTTATTCAATGCTCGATAAGGTTTATATGAGCGTGAAGGTATTCATTCCCCTGGATATTAAGAAATATTTAAATTAAAGCTGCCTTGCTGTTGTTCATTACTTGACGCTGTGCGAGCATGGAATGTAAACATAATTGATTTTCATTACAAATGGTTCCGATTTTTAAATTATCCATTTAGGCGAGCACAGTGGGAGATAACGATGGCAGGTGAAGTCAGATTTCATGATATTTGATCGGTACTCAAAGACTAAAGGCTGTTTACTTGACATGCTAGAGTGCAATAAATAAATTGGTTGCTTTAGATAGTTTGAGCGTAAAATCATTTCGCCCAGAAGTCAATGAATTTGTTCTCATTGAAAAAAATTGCACCCTTCCAATAACACCAAAAATTTTCCTCCGTACCATATTACTTTCCGAAAAATTTTCCAAAAAATACAAGCTCTTTTACCTGGGAAATGGCACTTGTATGCACTCCAGAGAGAGCTTATTTAAAAAATGGGGAACTTATAACAACTTAATTTCGTCAAAAAATTAAAAGTGTTTAATAGGAATATTTTTTCAACTATTTTTGAAAATTAATCATTTTGTAACTGCTCCTTCCTTTTTGAAGGAGTTGTAAACCTACCGCGCGAAAAAAATGAGTCAGGGTAAGACTTATTTAGTTATTTTCATGTAATTACTTAAAATTCCTGTTGCTAAAATCCATATTATTGCCCAATTTATAATGCAATATTTTATTCGTGTGTCCTACAGCTGGTAAAATTGTAACGTATTATTCGAATATGGTCTCTATTATGACATGGTAACTATCTTGCTCAAACTACCTGAAGAGATGTAGGTTAATATAATGATTGAGAGAGTTTGTGGAAATGAAAAGGAATTATGACTAATTGAGAAGAAATTTCTGTTTGAGGCTTTCGCAGCGCTGGATTGCAGTTCTCTCCATTGTTTTCGGGTTAGCTGCGTCAAGTTTTATTCAGATGACGTTTCGTGGCCTATGCTGGCCACAAAACGTCATCTGAATAAAACTTGACGCAGCTAACCCGAAAACAATGGAGAGAACTGTAATTGAGAAGAATTTTGCATGGTATAATATGTATAAAACTTTGCCCTTTTCATCCTCCTCCCAACTCTAAATCCTGGGCGGAATTAACTTCATTGATTTAGTTTTACATAGAGCGTCTATCATAAGTTCAAATAATCCAGCTTGTCCTCTCCATGCTTGAAATGGTAATGTCCGATGAACAATTACAAAATTGCCTTAAAATGATCGTATTTCACAATTGAAAATAGCTTACTATCTGTAAAAATGTCTGAATACTTGAGTTTGCAATACTCTTCCTTCAAAGTAACAACTGGAGTAATGGCAGTAAAATTCTCCTGAAATTTTGTTTATTTTTCCGGATGAAATTTAAAAATATTTTGTTGCCCTACATGCACTTCCGCATAATTTCATTTGAAAAAAGCCTCGATTTTCGTCGCATAAAATCTAGTCACCCATGTTTTAGCGTTTGATATTTTGCAATTTTTCATTATACTAACTTGCAATTAAGATCTGAGAGAGCCTAGCTTATTTTTAACATTCAGTAAATATGTGTAATACTCGGAAGGAAGACTGTATGTGAAGCATTACAACTTGAACGCAATCGTTGTGTGGTCCAGAATGTCTGCATTACGCAGTTAGAGATTATATATGAGATATATTCTCGTAAAACATAGTTAACTATCACCAGTATAATCTATATCGAACATTATTTAGTAAGAATGGACGTGTTAACAAAAATCTCATGCCACAAAAAGTGAAAGTGGACCAAGTACCGTGTCGTGTCATTACGAATCGAAATCTGAGCCATGACTTAGAGACATTCAGCTTTAACCGTTTCGTACCATTGAGTTACGGATCGTTGGACTCGAGGCTAAATTTTTGTCGTCAAAACTGCATGGATAATTTAACATTACCCGCTCGCCCGCCCACGACACCCATCCAGCGTGATAATTGTCTAAAACGTTCGTATTCCGCGAAAAAGGCTCATAAATATAACTTTAAACCCTTACGGTTTCTATGTCACATTATCGATGGGAATTAAACGTTTCCACATTGGTGTGTACGATACTTAAATTGCAAATTGGGTATGGATCTATCTAAATGTTTTAAATAGCTGATAGTTATCCATCTCAGAGCCAATTAACGCGAAAAGAACTACCACAAGGTTATCTCTTTGATGCAGAGATGAAAAATTTGCAATTATCCACGGAAATGAATTTTACTGAGACCTAGGTTTCGCAAAAAATAATTTCTGTGGATAGTTGCAATTTTTTCATTTCTGCATCATGCGTAAATTCTTCTCACTATCGCAGGAATCTTCAGATTTTATATCTCCTTTTTCCCTGTAATCTAAAATTGTTTACGACTAATCTATTATCGTCTACGAATCTAGGATCCTGAATATAATCACTGATAAAATATTGTCTCTCTAATTCTTATAATGAAAGGTAACAATTATAATCCAATAATGTCCTAAGCTATTTATTTTGATGGGATAGTCAACCTTATTACTATGTAATGCTCATTAAAAACCCTGTCTTTTTTGTTATCCTAGTTTTGGGGAATATTTTTTCAAAATAAGAGGTAGGGCGACTGCGACGCTAAGGGCATTGCTGTGATTATTAATGTAACGACAAAGAAATAGGTCAATGCTAATGAGCGTGATTTTTCACATTACGTCGAAAAAGAGGGAAATTAACAAGCTTGGGCACACTGCATTAGCAATGGCTACCGTTTCACATCAAGATGCGCACCAGATACGCCTGCCTTTCACCGATTGTAATTACCGCTGGGAAGTGGAACTTTCACCAACCTTACCATCTTGAAGCTCCTCTATCGCTTAACGCTTGTAAAGCGGTTTTCCTATGGTCTCGGCTATCCTCCCTGGGAAAAGTCATGCATCAGACTATTGTGTATATATTGGTACATCCCAATGGGGTTTGCGATTGACAGTTATTTCATCGTGTGAATCTGCAGCCTTTGGCTGTGAGATATATTTGCAGGTCCACTAAAGATAGAGCCCCCTGTTGATTTATGTACTCGATTATAGAGAATGGGCAGCTATTAGCAAGAGCGAGGATGACTTGTAGGGCGTATTCTACACATGGCATGGGGAATACCTAGCAAAATTACGGATTTTGGCTCAAACGCATCATGACTACTTCAGATTTGATGAATACACTGGAGTCAATTACATGCAACATAGAAATGCAGTGTCTATGGCTATACATATCTAAAATGGACGTCTCACTTTCGTGTTTAGTGTGGTTGGAAAGCAAGTTTAGTGTGGTTGGAAAGTAGATTGATTCATAAGAAGTAATTATTAGCGTTATTCTAGTCGTGTAAGTAAGCCTTATTCTACTAATGAATTTAATGGACCAGTCACTCCTTTTTGAATATAAGGAGTGTGCTGAAAACCATTGATTTTTAGCTAAATTGATTTGATATCATCGGCATTGGCAGATCTCGGAATGATAATATTTTATAAATTTAAGCTAAACATGAATTTTTGAACATCACAAAATTGGGAAGACTTGAGAGATAACGTTAGTAAATTCCGCTTTCCAGTGTTTCGACGAATCAAACTACTGTATAGCGTTCATTGCTATGAAAAAACTTTATGGCACCAAGACTATATCGCTAATTTTCAAGTTGCTATCAGCACACTATTAATTTTAGAACTGATTTATAATGCTTGAGAGAGACCATTTATAATTGTTTTTCTAAATTCGGTTTGCAAATGCATGCAATTAATTTCACGCATTTCAGCTCCCACATTTACTCCTACTTCTACATCCTACCCTGCGAGCCGTTGCATGGGCGTGTGGCAGGGGGTGTTAGGACACTAGCCGAGTAAAGATGTAAGGTTTTGAGAGGTGAAAGGGTTACGTGTATTATGGGAGTGTATTCAGTGGAGCTCAGTTTAAATTGTTTTCACGTATTTTACGCGAAAAGAAGGAGCTTTTGTACCTATCTGTTCGGCAGTGTATCTCTTATTTTACCGCTTCATTCAGACCAGAGATGTAGTGAGGCGTCATGATAATGTTCTCTGTGTCTCTCTGAAACACACCAGTTCTGAATTTCTCAAGCAAGCTAAGCCTCCTAATACTGAAGTGACCCTCTTAAACCAAAGAATTTACCGAAAGCTGCTTGAAATCTTCTCAAGAAAATTACGATCGGTGATGCGTGTGTACAGTCATTTAAAGTGGGCGATGCCAAAGTTTTCTTAGGGAAAGCGCCGTCGACTTAATGGCTCGCGAAGGAGCCCACAATTACGTCTTATTTTCGTTTCGGAGTGGGTATGTACTCTTCGCCCGCCTCTCGCCCCGCTAATGTCCATTCGCTCCTTTTTGCCCAGCCGCCATCACTCATTCACGGGACCGATGCCGCCGCTCCTTCGGCCGGGACACTGTTCACTCCTTCGCCTCACCCCGAAAACATACAACCCTTCTCTTCGTCTCGTTGGCTTCTCCACACACACCCCTCTAAAAGTGCGTAATTTTCTTCCCACCCCACTCCTTCTGTCACCATCTCCCTCCCGTACCGCAAGCTCATCTTCCCCTTTCCGCTCCTGTCTTCGGATGAGTTTGGGGGGGGGGGGTGAAAGATGTCCCTATCCCCTCCTCGCAATACAAACGGCTCTCGTGGCACCAGAAAACGCACCTTTTTCCACCCAGAAAGGAGCTTTTTTCCCACGGGGCAGCTGTCTTCTTCTCCTCAAGCTGCCCGTCGCAGAATCCCTTCGTTTAACCCTTTTACGCACACGGCCGTTGAAATCATCGGAAACCATCTTTGCCTGATGGTCCAAATCGGCACGCGTGCTGCGTACTAACGACTCTTGCCGCCTCCTAATTCGCGGTAAAGGTCCATCCGCTTTATGTCACTGCGTCTACTCAGGTACTGCGGTCCGGGCGCCACTCCGACGCGTCTACCGTTGTTCATTTAAAGTGTTTAAGGGATCAGAATGCCAAAGAAGTAGATGTGAATAGATGTTAATGAGGACTTTTAATTTCATTTTTTTCAGTCAAAATAGTGCTTCGTTACACGTGTTCATCCATAGCCACGCTTACCAATACATTTTCTTTGTGCCTAATGTGAGATTGAGATATAACTGAGGATAATCGGGGCAGAAATTGTAATTTGCCTCAGGTGAAATAATTTTATTCCGACCTAGATTTTGATGTGATACATCACCATCAAGTCTGACCAAAAATCGATAGTATATTGAACATATACATCGAAACCTAGGTCGGAATAAATCTAATCCACTTTTGGACAATTTCAATATCTCACTCTTGAATGCTCAAATTCCACCACATCACGTCTGGTACTTCTAATTTTGCAATTGAGGGCATTCATAATAAGTTAAAAGTACTTTTTCAGTTTTCTCTTTTTATTTAAGACCAAGGCAGGTAAGAAAACGAGGAACCTTGATGAATTGGATTTAGCGTCTAAATTAATATAATTAATTCTCACACTCAACTTTACTTGAATAATAAGGAGATGACATGGATTCATTTCCGTGGCTTGGAAAGCGCTCTTATAAATAATTAAACACCTCATATCTACTTGCTTCATGCAAATGAAGCCGAAGGGTTAGGTAAATTTAACGTTTTCTTCTATATTATCGTGGAAAGCAACTGATAGCGTTAAGGGTGATGTTATCCCCGTAAATCAATCCGTGTAGCTTCGCATTTTAAAAGAAATGATCTATTACCATAGCTGCATGTACCAGGTACTGCGGTCCGGGCGCCGCTCTGACTCGTCAACCCTTGTTCGTTTAAAGTGTTTAAGGGATGAGAATGCCATCTAACTCTAATGCCGCCCTCCCTTGCTATGCTTTGAAAAACTTTCCAACGACCGTTCATCTGCCTTGACCGTAAACTTCCCGACTACCGCCAATACCACGGTGGGGTGAGCCTCCCCCCTCTTATCCTGTTTTGGTCTTAAAGGGTTACGAAAGGGCTGCGGCTCTTGAAGGGGGAATGCCTCAACGGAGGCCACCTTGCCGATGTTTGTACCGGAGCAGAGGAAGAAGATTTCAGTCGATGGACGGCGTTTTGGGACTTATTTTCCCAGCTTTGTTGTTGTCTCCTGTGGCAATCGTATTCGAAGCAGACGTTTTCCTAATGCATCACGTTGCGTTTCCACCAAGAGCGCGGGGCACATGGCATCGGAGTCTCAAAAGCTGTCGCTTTGCGAGATTGTTGACGACTCGTGATTTTTCAGATGCCGTCGCCATCCTTTCAACCCTTTAACCTGAACAAACCTTTCTTTCCGTGCGCGCGTTTTCTCACGCGTGCGATCCGGCAACCGCCTGGGATGTTGTGAGTGGCGGGGATGTGGCGAAACCATGAGTCCATTCTATGCTGTCACGTCGCCTATCTCTCGGTATCTCAGTCTTTATTTCTCTTTGCAATTCCCAAGTCAGCCAAAATAAAAGAGAAGTGCTCATCAACGAGAATTTTTAACACCCGTGGTGCACGGCGAGGGAATTGGTTGGAAATTTTCGCGAAAAAAGGGTATACTGGGCTGGTATTTGAACTGCGTACCTCAAGGATTACTTAAGGTTGCTGGAGCGGTAATCGTGGGTCGTGTGCACATTTATTTACTTTTCTGGTCTGTTGAAAATAGTTTTGGACCACTTTTCGTATATCTGCATCTCACTGAGCATGGGAACTCATCATCCAGGTGGTAATGGAAGTGATGATAGAATTACATTAAAAAATTTTCCGCAGTTAAAACATATTAGGACTAGGGCTTTTGGCCCGGTATTCGAAGTTAGAGCGAAATTATATTGATAGGTTTTACGAATATAAACTCGACGTGACACCTTAATATTTGTTAGCAACGATTTTAATAGTAAAAAGATACTAAATCGCATAGAAGACTAAATCTATAAAAATGTAGTCGGACTGTTACAAAATATTCTTATGTCGTGTGTCATAAGCGCTTGTGTTGAGTATTTAATTGCCAAAAGCAAAATCGTTATGATGCAGTTTTTTCACTTTTATCTCTTGAGAACATGCATAGAAAGTTTCACGCATGTAACCATAGATTAAAGAAGAGATCAGATGGCGCATTGAAGTACAAATGTAATGTCTGATTTTGTTTTGCAAAAAATCACCTGCCTAATATGGCTATCGCACGTAGGTTGTGTATTAACTGTTTGAATAATGCAGTGGTTATTTGGAAATCGTGTCTAATGTTTATTTTTCCAAATAAATAATTAAAGTATAACACCAATTATGCGACAAATGCGTATGTTTTTGGCTCATTAACTTAATAAATGATCCATTAGTTGTGGCCAATCATGGAGTGTAATGGCTTCAAAATCTCCATGCGATCGTACCTTATGGAAACATCTATTGTCTTCTCATAGCCATGTTTACTATTAAAGTTTTATGAAATTGTTTTCTCTGTTGAAAAATATAAAAAATCGTCTTTTATTCATTTGTATGCTATGGCATAGTTCAGTTCATGCCGCCCGACTCTTGTCTCTGGAATTGAGTGACAAATATTTTGTGGCAGTGTCGGACGTAGTGGATAATCCCACCACCGATATTATAATGGCCTTCTTTTTACGGAAATGGCAAACATATTGCGTAGTGAGTAAGCAATCGTACTTTTCCAGAGGTTTTAATAACAATTACGAGTTTTAACTCACAAAATCATCATCAGGTACTAGATGTGTTTCGGGGTCTGTTACCTGATGAAGATTTTGAGTGGAAACGCGTCGTTTTTGTTATTAAAAGCCTGTGGAAAATTGCGATTGTCGTTTTAATTATGGCGGACAGCCACTACGTTACGCCTGAATCTGCTGAACTTATAAGGAGATTGCGGTAAAATATCCATCCCACTGGCGGAGCTCGAATATTTACTTACTCTCCTCGTATGATCCCGAGAGGAGTCATTTTTTCAATGAAAACTTCCACTTTATTCGGACTCGAATTGAACCCAGGCTTTCAAAAAGGCGCACATAAAATACGCCAATCCTACCTCCAACAAAGGAAATAAATTCCCTGTCCGCACTGAAATCAATCATCTACCTAACCCCCAATTATTTTCAAAATTTAAATTCGTTTTATTGGAAGTGGTTTTATTTCCAGAAATAACGTCTGGGAGTTGATTTGAGATGTCATCACTTTGCCTCCTCTCCTTAAAATATATAAGAAAACTTCTACTAATTGGAAAATATATTATCACCCTAATGTATATTTTTAGCTACGACCTTGGCACTCACACGGATGCATCCTAAAAATTTGCTGACCACGTGAATAAACGTGCGGCATCATAAAATTTTACCCCCGACAACCTGCGTCATACCATGAGTACTGAAAAGATCAAAAAGGAGGTCTGGAATTAAAAGAAAACAGCCGCCCAGATGCAAATAATTTCTCTTGCTTCTGACGTACTGCCATGTAATGAAATTAATCGTCGTCTTGCCGGGAGGAGTGGGCAGTATTCGAGAGGGGTAAGACATAACGTCTCGAACTAATACGTGGACGACGAGTGTATTTTCTCAGTTCATTGCTGGCTTCATCGCGCGTTGCTCATGAGGAGACGGAGAGGAGATGGGGAGAACTGTGGATAAATTATTGTAAACGGGTGCGAGACGCCATATCCACCATTGCCAGTCACACCGCACGCTTTTAAAAAGAGCACCACCCCTTTCATTTCCATCCCCTCCTCGACTTCCTCTTTTCTCTCGCCGACTCCTTCACTTAAGGTTCTCCCTTAAAAAAAAAAATTTAAAAAATAATCAAAAGCACCCCTTTGAAAAATCACTCCCACACGTTCATCCTCCCCCCCCCCCCTCTGCTTCGAGGGTTCGCCCCTTTTTCTGCCATTTAACCCCTTTTCTCCAGCCAACCTACCCTCCTGTGTGTGCATGTGTTGGTTAACTCCATCCTCGCCGCCACTGCACCCACTCACCTATTTTTGGATCTCATTTCCTCCCGACTCGACGGCGGGCGACAGATGATCATTCCTCCTCTCTGCCTTTGCCGTTTCTTCCAGTCTTAAAAAATAAGTAAGAAATGGGGTTGTGGGGGGGAGAAGGAGGCGAGTGGTCCCTTCGGGTAAAGGAGATGAGCTAAAAAAAGTATTTTTCCCTTTCCTCCTTCCCTTTTTTTTAAGGGTTCTTCTCCATGAGAGGGGGAGAGAGGTGTATGGTAGAGAGTGTGTGGCTATGCAAGTGTGGATTCCATTGAAGGAATCGGAGACGTCGTCTTGAGTAGTGCAGACCCTTTTTCTTTCTTTTTTTTTAACTTTTCCGCAGCCGCCGTCGCGTCTTCTACGACCTACGAACTCACCTCCTCCCTAACCCCCCCCCATTCCCACTCCGTACCCCTCCCGACCGGCCTGCGCGCAATCGTGCGGCATTTGTCAAAAAATAAAAGAGTAGGTTTTTGCGTCTTTTTCGTCTCGAGGTTGGAAGAGAGCGCACGGCGCGTTCGCTCGCACGGCTGGCGCGTGTGCATCTGCTCGTGGTTTTTTTTCACTTTAGGAGGGAGAAAAAAAACTAGGCGTGCGTGGGGGATGTCGGAATTTTTTGGTTATATTTCGGAAAAACAGACGTGAATGGTGGTTTTGGCTCCCATTCCTCTCAATTCTCCCCCTTCCTCAGATAAGTCTTAACAGTGATGGTTCTTGTTAGGGAATGAGTATAGGTATTGGTTAGCACCAACATCGTGCACATGCAATTTGCGAATTTGAGTTTCGCACCATTATATTTCCCAGGAGGTTAGTGATTGTGGAGTACCTGATTTATGAACCCATGAGTGCAGTAGGCTCGGTTTAAGGCATACACCGTGATGTTTACCTTTCCATTTAACCTTGTTGGATAATGCTGATGTCTCAAATTTTCGCACATTGTACACAAGTAGTGGCGAAATTTGTCTCTAATAATGATAACAATTATTCAGCTCTTTATAGACGAGATTCAATAAAAAGGTCCTATCGGCTTGACCAATCGGTATTAGATACATGAAATGTATAAAAATATTAAGTTGTTAGTCTTGTATAAAACTTAGAGGTCATAAAGGGGAATAGTTTTACATTTTAGTGCAGTAATAACATTATTTATACGATACTATGTACCCAAAAGGTGAAAATATATATAGATAACTGGGAAATACTCAAGTATTATTAATCGTAATGCTATCTCGTTTCCCAAAAAAACTCACTGCAGGGAAACGGCCACTTAAGAAGAGGGGTGTGAAAAACAACCCTCCGATTTATAAGCTCATGTATTACCTCACCAAGGACATAAGAAAAAGATATGTAAATATGATAAGAACAAATCCTTTATAATATATTGCAATTGCAGTTGCAGAAGTACACCAGTAACAATGGTGAGAAATTGTACTTTAATTTTGTTTGTCACCAGGTTTTTTAATTGTACCACTACACCGAACCACTACATTTAATAAATCCTTTTCTGTTTTAGGGACAAGGTTATGGAATAGTATTCCTAAATTAATCAAAAACTCTAGTTCACTGATGGCTTTCAAAAACATATTATTTAATAAAATGCTATTGCAGGAAAACATTTAATTTACTAATATGCTTGACTTTAATTTACTAATATGCCTCTGTATTAATTTCACCAATATACTTGTATTTTTTTGTTACCACTATTATATCATTTATTGCATGTATCCAATTTTTCTGTGTAATCGAGCTCTGATACTAATGTTCATCTTTTGTATGTTCTTAGTGGACCAAGTGGTCCAAGAACAATAAACATTTCTTTATCTTTATCTTTACAGGTGTTGTATGTGGTATTTTACAAAATTGGAGAATTATTTTTTAACAAAATTGCAAAGTAATTGTAAAAAAATTACTTGTTTTTTTATTCGTTCCGTAATGATTTGAGAAGTGGCATATGTATTTTAAATGACAGAAGAGACAAGAGAAGTGGCATTCTCGTATGGTCAAATTAAGGTTGTTGCACTCGGGTCAGAGAATAACGAACCAGATCTTTCCAGCAGATCAAAGACACCATTCACGCCTGTCCTGCTATCTTGTCTCGAGTTCCAAAGAATCAAGACAAGAAAATATAGTAGACCTAAAGTATCACCAGTATTAGAACCATATTTGTATATTTCCCTCAACACATAGTCATCGGTAAAAGAGTTTTAGGTCAATGACCACAATATCTGAATATTAAGCAGTATTTCCTACGAGTATCCGATCACAGATAGGGGAAGGTTTAAATTAATATTACCTATCCAGGTTGGAAAAGTGGACGGGATCTTGTAAATGACAGTTCGATGGTGTGGTTTCACAAGTTTTTAAGTATTCACGTACTTCTTCCCGGGTTTTCCCGTCGAATTAATGATAATCCTGATATAGTATAATGATTATCCTGATGACAATGGCTGAGTCTTTTGTCGAAATGTTGACGGTTTTCAACAACATCTCCCTGTATAAAACTAAAGAAATCTTTACTTGAAGGTGAGCAACTTTACCTCCTACTAGTTCCGTTACGCCGCAGCGTACTTGACTGAGCTGAAATTCCACGAAATCTGTCGGAAATGAATCCGTTTGTGAAAAACCTCTAAGAATTCCTCAGTAACTATCAGTTTCACGGCCTTAGGCCTGAACCGTGGGATTTCAGCGGCTCCTTGCGCATAATTGAAGGTTTTTTAACTGCCATTATCATTTTAGGAAAAGATAAGTCCTTATCAGATGTAATATGATTATCTAGTATTCGCAATTTACGGACTCGTAAAGGGATTATTAACGTGGCTTGGTTGAATTTTTCCTGATGTTCTCAAATGGATATACTTCAACAGAAGTGAAAGGTGATTTTCATTGGTATGTCTGATGTAATAATCATCTCAGTTTACGGACAATCAGCGACGAAGTTGAGTGCTCTCATATTAAACAAATCTTTATTATTCCTAACGCTTTCACCTGAACTAAATTTGGCGTTAAAATTTTTGAATAATGTGTTACTCGCATCAATTTTACCTGTATTCACAACCTCTGGTTGGGACTACTGTAATGAACCCCATAAAGAGGAAAGTACATATAATGGGATAACAGGATGTAAGGGAACTATCATTGGATAGGGAAGGGTGGAGGGCTGCAGTCAACCATTCTTAGGATTCAACAACCAATGATAATGAGGGCTAATCTACACTGAATATGCTTATTAATAACATTTTGGGTCCGTATTAATGATGTATTTACTTTAGGAAAGAATGACGAATTTATTTCGTTTTCAATGTGCATTTAATATTGTGGATTGTAAAAGCTTTTGGTATAAACTTTATTTTTAACGATATTATTACATCGCGGAAACGTTCTTTCACTTGTATGACTGTTTCTATGCTATATGCGTACCATTATTCCTCGAGAACTACCATTTGATCTGCAAAAGGATGCAGGATGACTGCTTCCCTGAGACGAAAATTTTTCGAGTTCTATCCTTTAAAGACTTATCATTAGCTACGCTCCATGTGTCACTCTGCTCTGCTCTGAAGACTTGTGTGCGACTCAGGTCATGGGCCATTGAGGCAGGCAGGGACTGTTGGGTAACGAAAGAAAGCCGGAAAGGGATAGGAAAAAGCGAGGATAGTGTCGCCCGCCTGCAAACCGCGCTCTCAGCGATAAGGCACAGTTAGTGAGTGGGTTAATGCGTGCGCTTTCCCGAAAGTGGATACCCACCTCGATTCCGAATTGAGTTTTCAGAGAAAGAGAAAATAAACAGGGGTTGGTGGATTCGAATCGCTTCCGTACGCTCGGATGGCTCCCGTGGTTTGCTTTCATTGTCTGTATACTCTCCTTTCCCCTCGTCAGAGTTGTTCGGCATTACGGGTTCAATGCCCCAGGGCACTGACTGTAGGATGTGCCCCATCTTGCCGTTTCCTTGAAACTTCTTCCGCGGCTGCCTATCCAGAATACAAAAAACCTTCTCAACCGTAATCTTCGATGTCAAGTTAATCCTGGGTTAAGGTTGTTGGAGTGGTAATCGTGGACTATCGAGCATTGACTCGTTTTAATTATTTTTCATTTAAGTGGAAAAAAATTCTAGGTCCACATTTTATTTTACTGTGCACATCTGTCTATGCGGTGGAACATGCAGTAAATTTCGTGAATTACACTCTTAATCATTTGGAAATTATTTTTTCGTGTTTTGAAGAAAATATGTAAATATATGCTAAGTCAATTGGAAATGCATCTCATATGCCTTAAGACTTCGAGTTAAATATTGCATAGTTAAAAAACCAAATTGGTAAAATGCAATTTTTCACTTTTATTCAAAGATATCACTAGCGAGAACACGTATGCATATTTTCACGTATCTCTATATTTAAGCTAAAATCGATCCTACCACCTTAAGGAGGATTCATAGCCTTGGTTTATACACTGTAAAAGCAAGTCGAGCAACTTGATATCAAAATGGGACTGGAGGTAAAATATTTCTCTGCAATTCATTAAAAAAATTGATAGAATTGCAACTAAAGATCTCATCGTGGAGATTCCAAATATTTACTGCGCTGTCCTGGATTCACTTTTGTTCCTCAACATGGGTCAAATAAATGTTAAAATGCTTTTATATGATCGAAAATAATGGAGGGGCTGTGGGTAATAAAGGTGGTATCACTGTGTCATCAAGGCAAAAGCTAATAGATTATTTTTTAAAGGGTGGGTGTATGAAAATCTTTTTTTAGTATGTGCACTTTTTTATGCGTATCTTAGACCGATGAATGAGTGAGAGAGTTCGCAAATAAATGAATGATGAACAGACCTGCAGCAAAACAGTCTCTGGATCGATGATGATGATGAGTTCTACTTCGAGGTTGCCTTTTTCTTGAGGTTAGTAGCCTCGCGGCGCACTGCGGAGTCTATTTTTTCATGGATAAGCTCACTCTTTTGAGTAATTTGATGATCAATTAACGACTTTCGTGTGCTGAGAGGATTTTTGCGGTTCAATTTATGTACTACGGGTCATTTTTGGATTGAAATTTTGTTCTCTCGGAAGTCGAAATTTAGTAAAGGAATTTGATAGTTCGCTGTATAGCAATGTAAGATACCGAAAAAAGTTTCGACATCTTTGGCTTATACATTATGTTAAGTTGAGAATGATGTCCATTAAAAAAACAGTTTTCACCTTAACCTGCTCTAAATATTGTTATTACCGAACCGAGCAATTTATCAAGAAAATGCTCACACAGGCGTGTCACTTTTACATTTGATAAACATAGATGGTGAACTCACTCTAGCCTTTCTACCATAATTATTACTGATATGCTCCTTATGAGCCGTGAGAACGCTTTGTTCCAAATATTTGCGGATAAGTTAATGCTTATGCTTTGGACAGTTTCGTAACCTTTGTTTACACTTAATATAATTTAAATAAATTCATGAATACAGATTTGAATAAATGGACAAGAAAATTCCAAACACTTAAAAAAGAGAAAATATGAACAAGTATAAGAGTTAGGAATCTTTTTAAAATGTTCTCTTCGTTCTTTGAGAGACGAATTCTCTTCAATTCCCATAATCATCAGATCAAAATGGAAATGGGAACCCAATGGAATGTAAACAATCTATCGGAGTTCAATCTTGTTTTCGTACTAAATAGGTTACACATTATCGGCAGCATATATTTGAGGAAATTCTTCAGTTGAACATTTCACTATCTCATTGGTGTCCCGAATTAAGGAAACTATTCAGGTTTTTATTTAGGAAAAGAAGGGGTAGCCTAGACACACTTCCCTCATGAACTATTCCCATCGGTCGGCCTTGAAATAGGAATTGGTGTTGAAAATCATTTATAATTTAATGTGAAGCCCGAGCTTGTAAGCCAATGCTATGCAAGCACATGTTTATAAACCCACTAATACTAACCTCAGTTTAAAAAAATCTTCTTTGACACATTTCGTCTACGAATGAAATTTAATCCATGAGACTTTGAGGTACACTTCTAGATGGAGCATATTCTCATTTAACGATGATGTATTTTTTTAAAGCTCTGGAGAGTCTTTTCTTAAAGCAAATAATCATATGAACATATCACCACATTGATAATCAAACGCAACGTAACTAGTAGCCCGGTACTCCGACGAAAGTTCTCCAAATCTATCGTAACGATCCTTTTCACTTGCTTGAGATAGTTGTGGTCTGCTGGATTTCGAAAGGAAATGCAGATAAGAGATATCTTGAAACATTTTACCGGACATCTATCTTTGCGAGAGTCAATTCTCGTGTTTGAAACGTCAAGGAGATGCCCATCTCAATCCCAGCTGCCTTAGGAAGTCGACTTTGTATTTAGTCGCTTGCTTAAGTCCCGGACATACTTTTCCACGTGTGTTTTCCGATCTGTCGTATGCTTGCATTCCTTCCCTTGTATACATTATCCCCTCAAACATCTTCCTCTTATTCTTTCTCTCTCTCTTTAGGGACATTTATTTCGATCAAATCTCATTTTCTCTCAAAGAGAAGAGACGCAGAGGGAGCGTTTTCGATGCGGCGCGCAACGTCACACAAAGGACTTCCTTGAAAGGACGGTATAGGGGGAGGGAGAAGGTATGGCGGGAGGTGAAAACCTTATCTAAAACGCCTTCCTTTTCCCCCCTTTAACGCCGTGGGTGAGATGGTACGGATGGACGATCGCGAGGCGACAAACGTCTCCTTAAAGAAAGAGGAGACCCTGGCAGGGGGCTGGAAGAGGAGTTTCGGGAAAGAGAGAGACTCACACAACCGCTCGCGGCTTGCATGTGTGACTCAAACGCGGGCTTTGAAATAGGATTTAGATGTCTCGCCGATTAGGTATGGTGTGCTTCCCGCCCCTTACTTGCGGTTGCTATTGGGAAGTCGTCCGCCTTGTCTCCTCTCTCCCTGTGGAAAACGGAAGCTTTTTCCCCTACTCAAACCATACCTCGTCTCTCTTTTTGTGAATGCCTCTTTTGTCTTTTACATTTTTAGTTCTTTTTTTCTCTCCTCCTCTTCCTTTTTACAAAACTTTCCATCCTTCCTTCTTCCTCCCCAAAGGTTTGTGCGCATTGAGAGGGTTGAGGGGGAGTCGCTTGGATGGATATAAGCGTATGCATTGCACATGGCGAACCGCAGAAGTACGCATTTTTTTCTTAGATTTTTTTTTACCCCCTCATTCCTTGGTCGTGCAATTATCGGTTGTGCTTTGCGCCCCGCTGAAGATGAGAAAAAATGAAATTAAATCATCCGTAAGAGTTTAATGAGGTTCATTTTTTTTGTTTCTTCGACTCTTTGAGGTTGGGTAGGCATCGTTGTAACTTCTTCGGGGTAGGCTTGGGGAGAGGTCCCTGTTGCGAAGCGAAAATCGGCGAAAAGAAAGACGGAAATGATCGCGTGTACCGAGTCATTTATCGGTGAACTGATTCATTTATGTGTGTCCTGAATCGTTTGCGAGTAGGTACTAATAAGATGTCTTTTTTTCTCTCTAAAAACGATTTTTTGATACAAAATGTTTCTGTTTTTTAATTTTGCTCTTGTTGAAGCTACTACTGTAAACTTGTCTCTTTGGATCGTCTCCTCTATATTTATTGGCTGGTCGGGAAGAAAACTTAAATAACATGTTGGGAGAATATTCAATTCACTAACGTCACTCAAAATATTAAAAATGTTATTATTTCCTGGATTTGGGTGATGTGCTGGAGTATCTAAAAATAGATTCAAATAGTGAGTCATGCAACCTGATGAATAAATTGAAGGATCCTTTAATTGTGTAACAACTTTTTCTTGGTTTGCGTTTTTGCTCGGTAAGACAAACTACGCTGGTGATAGGGTCATATTTGAACATTATGGAATGGAAATTAGGATGAACTTTAACATTAACCCTTGACATAACTGTGCTACGTGGCAATATCTCACGGCATAGTTTGGGGAAAATTTAGATTTTTCGTATTTTATTGCAGGTAAAATATTTCGCAAATAAATTAGAAGAATTAGGCTTGGAATATTTCAACAGATTTAATTCCATTGTCTCAGTTCCCCGAAGTAAAATTGTCAATATCTCTTTAACTATAGCGGTATCCAAGCCTGCCGCCAATATGGCGGTGTAATTCGTCGAAATTGTCGTGAGAAAAACATAGCAAAGCGTGGCTTATGCGCTGGTATAGGATACAGTCTGTATGTTGTGGCTTCCTTGAAGCCCATTCTCCCTTGCGCAACCATTTTTGATCGATCGATAGGGCTTAAGATATAGTTCCTGCGTATTCTTCAAAACTGCCTCGAGCATTTGATAGCCTGGGCAACGTAGTGATACGCGCATCAGCCCGAAAACCCGAAGGTCCATGGTTTGATTCCCGGTGGAGTTGATGTCATGGGGATTTCAACAAATGTCTTTAACTGATATCTTCATTCATCAAAATTGGTCGTTCAATCCTAAGATTGGTTGACTGCAGCTCTCCACCCTTCCTTATCTGATGCTAGTTTTTTTTACCTCCTGGTATCTCTTCCTATGTACTGTCTTCATAATTTGGTCCACGAACTTGTTCCTGGGTCTTCCTCTGGGGAATTTTCCCTCCAATTTAACCTTCAATTCATTTCTTCACACACCCATTGTATCTCAGGGTGTGTCCAATCCATCTTGTTCTTTTTCTTGTAAGGTGTTCAATATGGTCCTCTCCTCTTCTACTCTTCTGTGCACTTCATAATTTCTTATTTTGTCCGTCCGTTTTATCGTCAGCATCCTCCTCCAGCACCAGGTTTCGAAAGCTGATATCGAAGCGAAAACTGATATCCTATTCCTTCTCAATTCCTGAGATCCTTAGCACTTATCAGATCAGTTCTCTCATTGGACACTCTTGAGATACATTGAGTCATCGTCTCAAGGGACGAAACCCGTCCTTCCTCCGTCTACGTCCGTATTAATGCCACCGATTAATATCCGCGAGGGGAAGTTCTTAGTGGGAAGGAATGGCGATCGAAACGTGTCGAGCGGGAAAAAATGAATTGTAAAGATATAAACGTCGGAGTGTGTTTTGACACATGAAGGACATAAAAAGTAGTACACGAATAGAAAACATCGATCGTTCATCATGTGCCGTCCGCTCGGCCTCTTCGCTGAGGGTAGAAATCGAAGCAATTTCAAGCTGGATGCGCAGTCTCTGAGGAGTCTCTTCGGAAAACGTTCATCCATCTCTTGAGAAGTCCGCAATGACGGGAAGCCGGGAAGCTAGATTGGTTTTAAACGGTGAAATTCCCCGCATTTCGCGTAATTTTAAAAGTCACCGAGCAAGTCGCTCCGCCGGGGTTCTGCGAATTGCCGCGTTCCCGCGCGAGCCAACCTGATTTTCCAACCTCCAACCTCCCCCGCATCCCCCGCGGTTGCTCTTTCGCCCATCCCCCTTTCGCTCCCCCCGCCTCCAATCCACCCCCACGGATTGTTCTTCGCCTTCCATCATGCCTCCCCGGCTTTCTCCCGCGGGTCGAATTTCGCGCGAGTGATTGCGGGTGGTGGGGATAATGAGAAGGCGGAGAAATTCTTTACGTGAATACTAATCACGTCTTGAGATGGAAGTGGACGATCTCGAACAGATAACAAAACAGTAATACAGTTTTCGCTTTGGTTATAAAAAATCGTACCTGTCTAATCCTCCATCTATAGGTTTGGTTTGAAACACTACCTACGCGTGTTCATTACAGTTATATTTTGAGCAAAAACTTTTCTTTGCGATTTTGGTTAATTTAATGAAATCCTGACTTAAAGCGATTGAAATTTCCATAATGCATGTTAAAAAAAAGTTTTCCTGAGTAAAATTGGTCCAATACGAATAAAGCCTTACTTTTCATTAGTTTTCCAAAAATGTCATGCATTTTGCTCTCGAAAAAACTTCCTTCTAGTGGACTTCGTCCATTAAACCTCTCAAACTCTACTCTTGCTCAATTATTCCACTATACCTTGATCAATTATTTCACAATACTATTGTGAAATTCTATTTGTTCTATTCTATTTGTCAAAAATTTTTAGATTTTATGTGAATTCTGACTTTCCTACGTAAGTCCAAAGTGAAATTCCCAACCCTGAGCAGACATTTATACGAGCTGAAATGTGACTGAGTTGAGCGCGATAATTTATTTTTGTCCACTCATTGCAGATATTTTTCAGCAATACATTGAAATCTGTATTAATCGACCACTGGCGGTTCTTAAGAAAAATTGGAATTAAGAGGGATGGTCGTTCCACTGGGGTTCAGTTTCTAGGAGTACAATTATGCAAATGAACATGTGGCTGATTTGAATGAAATGGAAAAAATCTTGAAGCAACGGTTTAATAAAACCTTTACAGATGGCGTTTATTTCCTCATAGTTTAGTTGTTCCTGGGAAATTTCAATCCCTATTAATTTGATAAATATACATATACAGTGAAACCAGAATTAAACGATCAACAACGGTTCCGCTGGAAAATGGTCGTCGAGAGGGGTGGTCGCTTGATGGGAGTATTCGTTAAGAGGGGTTTCACTGTATCTCACTTTAGTTATAAACGGAACTGAAACCGCCTCAAGAGTGTTGATGAATAAGAGAAATCTCGGAAAGTCACGGGTTTGATAAAAAACAGTAGTCTAGAATAGCTATATTGCTACAAAGTCACAAGTTTCGCGAAGAACCGAAGGTGGGAAACATGGCGTGAATGAGTCTTCCATATGTATGAACGAGAGTGACGGCGAGAAAACTTGTGCATGTCTGTAGGCTTTGTCGCTTATTATTACTCGCTTTTTATATATCTTCGAGAGATTTTTTTGTCAAGATGGAGAAGAAGCATGCAATCACTATTTGTGATCGCATTTAAAACAATGAGCCTCTTAATTGAAATCAAGCTACATATTAATACATGCGTATCTCTTTCCATTAAATCTTAAGTAGCAATTAGCACTTAAGACAGTTTTGCCTCTTTGGAATAATCTTTATTTCGGCTGTCATTGATGTCCATGTATCCATCTACCATAATGAATTTTAATAAGCCTAAAACATGTTTTTTCCTGGGAATGTTAGCACCAGGATGAATACAATAGCTGGGCATAGGCTAGTTGCTAACTTTTAATACCCATTGAATTTTTCATTTTTATGCAAAATTTGTTTGAAGATGTTCATATTTAGTATTTCTCTTTTAAATGTCTAAAAATATCTTACTTGGCTGCTTTGCACTGTACGTTATCTTTATGTCAGAAGATACAATGGCTTACATTTTTATAGTTGTAGCTGTTTGGCAAACTTGTTCTGACGGAAAACCTCACGTATGTTCGTACATAGATGAGGATATTAATATTCATTCACATAGAAGAGGCACCCGGTAATAACTTGAGTTGAACTTTATTATTTCATAATTTTTTTCATAATTTCTCATGATTTATATTATTTAATAAGCATTACTACTCTTCCTTGCTAAGCTAAAAGACATTAACTGCATCATTGTTGGTTCTTAGTTATTGCATGGTAATGTTTTCACTTTCAATTCTCTTTAAAGCCCATCTTCGAAGAGATTACAATTTAGTTAATGCTTATTATGCCAGTTTGGAATGAAGATAAATCATAAGGAGATAAAAGTAATGAGATTCTCTGGGAAGAAGGCATGTAGTTACTGTTATTTGGCCTAGAAAAATGAAATGCATACTATAGATACGGTGAAAGTAGGACGTGATATCTGGAAAACCACTATGGATACGATTTTTACGCTTAGATTTTTGAAATTCTCAAGTTTGAAAATAACAAAATCAAATCTAGTCTCAAAATGTGTAATTTTGTCAGTTCATGTCTTTTTGTTTAGTAGGGCAGTCCTGGAAGTATAAGGTCATACTAAATTTTTGGGAACGCCGAAAATATATCCCCGTACATTCGTTAATAGATTATTGAATAAATAAACTTTCATTTTTCATGATTCCAACTTACAGACTCTAAGAAAAAAATATATAACGGAATTTCACATTTTTTGTCCCTGTTAAGCGCATTATGCAAAAACTGTTGGATAAAACAGTCATCAGCACAAAGGATGCATGCTTTGACGAGCCACATTTATCGAATTTGGTTGAACGTGGGGGCATTTCTTTGTGTCGATTGCACTTCACTGATCCGTCACGTGGATCCGCCCATCGATTTGCCGCGGCCGTATTATTTTTATTGGCGTGGAATTGGTAATGATGCCACTTCTTTCACGCATCTATGCACGCAAACCGATGTCATTGTAACGACTTCATTAAAATACTCAAACGGATCGAAATGTTGTTCATTAAAGTTGATGCGTTGAATTGATTTGAACCGAATATTTATAGAATACATTTTATTGTTACCTTTTCTTTTCTGACTAGCGCATGATGGAAATTGCTGGCTAGTTGAAATGTGCCTTTTTCATAAAATTTTATGGAAGAAAATGATTTTTTCTATCAATAATAGATTCCCACTATCGGTGAAATAATGAGGAATTGTATTTACTGCTTAAGTCTAAAGTGTAGGTGGATTCCCATTCTGATTTTCTCACAATTTTCTATCAGCACTTAGGCAAAAAACGAGTATTTTTAATTATATCAACACATTATTCAAATCCACTGCGATATTTTTTAGTGTTGCGCAATAAATCATGTTACCATGATACCATGTTACCACATACCATGATGTTATGCAATGGCTCATTTGATTGAGAACATAGTGGAAGTGAATCTCCAAGGTATTCTCAAAATTATAGTTTTTCACAATATCGGTTGCGTTCTTGCGTAATTGAATGAGAATATTTTGTATGAATCTCTTGCACTAAGATTCATCAGCGCCTGAACAACACTACCTAACGTAAGGAACGTGTAAAGCATTAATATTTAGCAAATATATTCTCTTTTAGCTTTCGGCTTCTGTTAGAGCTTCTGTTAGAGTTTATAGATTATCCCAAGAAGAACCCTTGTAATTACTATCATACTTTACTGACCTAGTTGCAACTCATTAGGCACTGGATTGCTTCCCCTACTTCAATAATTAAAAGGTAGACGAAAGAGTAAAATTATAGCCAGTCAGATTTTGCTGTTAGTTTTACTGCGAGGCCCCCGTACCATACACTGTGTTATCCTTTTAAGAAATGTGATCGAATGCTCTGATGAAGTTCCAACAAATGACAGCCCTTCCAGGAAAATTAACGGCACTCCAATTTTAGACTTTTAAGTATCAGATAGATGAAATCAAGGGTACAAATTCTTGGGACGCATTTCATTGCTCTATAAATAGAAGTTTTCTCGAGAGGATGAAATGTCATCGCAACAGTCCCTATTCACTGGACAACCGAATGAGTCTTGGTTCAATTCCAAATAACTACGCTCACGCATTTCTTCGAATCATTCTCCCTAATTTTTTTAGGCCTTTGTTAATCTGCTCTCTCGCGATGATTTAGCATGTTCCCTGCATGAATCTCGTGTCACGTTTACGTCATATTATAGATTATTTTAGTAGTTTCTGTAGCATTTGTAGTTAATCGATAGTGAGGTGCTTACTAGTGACAGTTAATTTCTTCACTGTAGTTCATGCTGGTGATGAGTCACCCCCTGTCAAACAGCCGTGAGGTGACTCGCAGGGTAATAAGTAGATGTATATGTACCTACTCATAATTCAACTAATCACTTATGCAGTGCACAAATCGGAGCATTAAATTAAAATTAAAAATCCTGGGGGTGCTCACGGTGCTCCATGACGCGGGCGTTCGCGTAATTGCTATATTTTAGTTGCCTTTATGAGGGTGAAAACTTTGTCGTCATCCTTCAAATTTTGTGAGATGCTAAAGCCACCAGTTTTAATCGACGGAGGGCGTTCTTAGGACGCATACTGACGAAATGTCCCGTCCAGGGTGGTTTACGTTTTATATAACGACATCGACAACGCAAAAGAAGGAACCGTGATCTCACATACTGGCCCCACCAAAACTTCTTGGTGCGTAGAGCGTCCGTAGTCTTGGGATCGTTTTGTTTTTTGACTTCACACTCACTTGGCTACGGTGGTAGATACGGTATCTCATGCTCAAGAAAACAAGGCTACGGTCTTGTTCCCACCATCGGGCTTGACCTCAAAAGGTTCTCTACTTTCTCTCGCAAACTATAAGAGCGCTCTCGGCACGAACCGCTACTGTCTTCTCCGTGACGCCGTATCATCCCTTTGAAATTTAAACGCTATTATGCAAATTTAAATCGACCACAATAAATAAAATTTGGATCGGGGGAACATCTCAGCCGGTATCCGAACCCAGATCTTCTTAGTTTGGGACCATTGGGGTCGATGGAAAGGGCGCTTGCTTTGATGGCCAATGCTAAAAGCAGTTAAGTGGGCGTGGTCTGTCCGCCATCTTTCTTATCCCCGATTTTCTTTCGGCGCTTTCGGATTTGTACACTAATTTTGCAATTTTACGATGTTTTCCATTGATGACTTATTTTATTTTTTTACTTAATTCAATTACTTTTCATACCAAAGTTTTAAAAATAACAAAACGGTGAAGAAATCAATATGCTCCACTTCGCAGATGATATCGCAGTCGTAGCTGGATATGGCGATGATCTTCAAAGGTCACTAAACGCAATGGACCAATTTTTATAGGAATACAACATGAAAATAAGTAAGGTGGAGACCAAAATCCTAGTATGCGGAAGAGAGAAGCTGAATGTAGAAGTCACCTCGACAGGATAGGAATTAGAGCAAGTGGATTCCTTCACCTATCTCGGAAGTACCATCACGTGGGACGGAAGATGTACTACGGAAATCAAGCGGAGAATCGCCCAAGCAAATATAGTGTTCATGGGAAAAAGATAAATGCGGTGCTCAAAGAAGATAAGAACCAGGAAACTGTATGTGTAACCATTCGTGTGGAGCACGCTACGGATCGGAAGCATGGACCATTCGAAAGGCTAACCAGAAAAGACTAGAAGCCTTCGAAACCTGGTGCTGGAGGAGGATGCTGAAGATAAAATGGATGGACAAAATAAGAAATTATGAAGTGTACAGAAGAGTAGAAAAGGAAACGACCATATGGGACACCATACATAAAATAAGAACGAGATGGATTGGACTCGTCCTGAGACACAATGGAGTTGTGGAGGACATAATTGAAGGCAAAATGGAGGGAAAAGCCCCAAGAGGAAGAGCAAAGAACAATTTCATGGACTAAGTAAAGAAAAAAGTGCACAGGAAGAGATACCAGGAGGCAAAGGAACTAGAATTAGATAGGGAAAGGTGGAGGGCTGTAGTCAACCAATCCTAGGATTGAACGATCAATGATTATGATCAACATTTTTTTTTAAATCTATGCTATCCCGAATGCAGCACAATGTGTCATTTTACGTCGGGTGGATAACAGTAACAACGGATGAGACACAAACACCTATGTCCTGGGCAGATAATATTCTACCCAACTAGCCAGGGACAGCGAACGAGCAGGGACTATTCTAGCCAGGGACTCGAACCCGCGACCCTCGGGTTAGCAGGCGAGGACTTTACCCCGCCGCCCCCGGGGCCGACTAAATAAATACAATCTAGAAAATAAATACATTTTAAGTCCTCCTGAGCTAAAATTGCTCGTCAGGAGATTCTCATGCACAAGTAATGTATCGTGGTAGACACAAAAAGAAAAAAAGACCGACACTATAAATGAAAACATGAACACGATGGTTCAAACTGTTGGATCTAAAATCCACTTTTAACAAAAACTTCTTTGATTATCTTTTCAAATAACTCACACTATTAACCGGTGCTAGATTATCTCACCAAATATATAATAGCCTTGGCACCACAACACTCATTCTTCTTTTTCCATACGTATTATTTAATTATGGCTGGTCATGAATATTTTTTCCTCTGATTTCCATGTCATGCTGACATTGTCTATATTTCTTATATTTGGCACTAAAATAATTGTTACTTGTTTACTAGACTTACTAGAAACTTAATAGAAATCAGCATGCATTCATTTCTTTATCAATCATTCCATACATATATAGTTTTATTTAAATTTATGATAATCCGCGTTCCCGGAGAACTTTGATAGTAAATCAAATAGAATCCATAGTATTCCTCTTCTAGGGCGTATCTATCCTCTTACAGGTTTCAATTGAACTGCTCCCTCCATGCTCGTCTATTCTCTGCTGTCTTCCTCAGCTCTTCGTAACTCCTCCCATTCATAATATCTATAAGCATATCATTTCATCATCTTCCTCTCCCTCTCTTTCCCTCGATCTTTCCTTCTGATATTCCTTTCAGCTGGCAATCTTTCCTCAGGACTTGTCCCATCCAGTTAGCCTTCCTCTTTCTACCTTTTCTCATTCATCCTTGCCAGCACTTCCTTGTTTCTCACTTTATCAAGTATTATCCATAACATTAAGTGGCCAATTAATGGTTCATGAGTTACTTGCCTTAAATTCCGAATAGATGGTGAATATTCTTGCAATACATCCGTTAAATCACCCATTCCATCGTGCTATCCATAGAAAAGTAAGAAAAGAGTAGGGATAGCCAATATATTGTTATTTCGGTTTACAGGCAACAGTTTGATAACCCTCTCCATCTGCCCCATTGGCGCCAGGCTACTTTTTCTACCCCGTTGTCGGTGGGTTCATGTACTCGCATGTTTATCCTGGGTTCGTGTGTTGGATTTAAGTGTGCCCTTGATCAGAATTTCCTGGGAAATTGAATAAAAAGAAAATATTAACATCTTGCCAATTATTTTTTAGTGAACAGTGAATTACTGCTAAAGTGAAATCAAAATGGGGTAGTTACATGCAAATGGCGCTGCAGTCAGGATCTGCGGCTGGACAAATATGGTCGTTAATAATATATTCATGGAATAATCTGTAGTTTGTTTTATAAAATAATATATAAAAATAATTTTTTGGTACCTTAGTTTTGATTTTCAATAGATGACTCATGTCATCAGCTGAAATAGGATATTTTAAACTGAATAAATTAAAATGTGTATGTTACCGTCGGCACGGAAATTATGTGCACTTGAGTTTGGGTGCACTTGAGTCCGAACAAATAAATAAGGAGAAGACCTACAGAAAAACTAACCACACCATAATTTTCCTATTTTAATTCTGAATTATATAATACTTTAATTCTGCACTATATTATGATAAACTTACACTTTTTAAACGCAATATAACATCTTTTATCATGGATGTAATTGTAAAAATTACCGGTTTTTGATGTTGTAGGAGGAAAGTGCCGACTTTGATAATTTATAACTCCAACGTAAGTACTTTTATTACTACCATATTTCAGTAAATGGTAGATAGACAAGTTTTCTATACCTATTGTCAGTTTTAGATTTACATATGTAACAGGAAAGAGATTGTAATTAATTTTGTAAAATGCGTTCATTTCAATACTGGGGCGTCGTAGAATATCGTTCTTGGTCGCGTTGTAATCCGTATGTGTTGAACGTTTCGAGTGTATAATTGTTCGATATTTTAATTAATGTGTTTAATTTTCTTTTGAGTGGTAATTATACTGATCAAAGTGAGGGGTCCCTCTACGTAAACTGTCTCGGCAAAAAAAGTATTTGTCTTTGCCATAGTGATCGCAGTATTTTGCACTTTTCCTTCCGACACCTCTCGGCCTCACCCCATTTTCACCTCTCCTTCAAAACTCCTTGCTTTCCTCTCTCCCCCCCTCCTCCATCTTGGCCGTTTCCTCCCCGTCCCGTGCATCTGTTCCTCCGCACTCCTGGCCTGCAGCTGCGCCCCCCTAACCTCCATCCACCCCTTCTCTCCGCATCCCACCCCCGCATCAACAGCGTCCCGAGAGTCTCCTTTCTTCGCGCTCCTCAACGGGGATGGGAGAGCACCTCGGACCGACCGTGGGTACGGCGTGGAAAAGTCCTACGAGCTAGGGGGGTCGAGGGTTCGTGTCTCGCCTGGGTGTGGACCTTTTTCATTTGAAGGAGGGGTGCTTGTGGAAAGGTGCGAAGAGTTAAATGTAAAATCCTTTATCTTATACTATTAAATGAGCAATACTTGTATATATGCATATGTTTATATACACATCGGTATGTAAACATTTTCTCGTAAACTGCGCCACCGATTCTCTTTAAAGTCGGTGTTCAGAGGTTTTCAGGCATGAGGAATGCATTGGACTATATGCCTCAGACCTGCAAAGGCCCAAGGCCCACGAAATGGGCCCCTATTTTACTCGCAATCAATGCAGGTTTTATTTTTTTAAATTACTTCCTATCAATATGAGGGGTTTAAATTTTCACTATCGGATGTCAGAAACAATGAAATATTTGATTCTTGTAATCGATTTTCCAATACACTTCGATTTCGCTTAAAATTCTGCACCTTAGTCCCGGGTTCGAGAGATAATTTCCTTTATACTATTTCATAAACATCGTGTACATTTTATTTATTATTTATATGAGTTATCCATCGGTTAATGTAGGTTAAAAAATGAGTAAAAATCATGCAGATTTTTACAATGCCTTATCTCTCTTCACAATTTCTTTCTTCACCTATTTCAGGGTACTACCCCTTTTAACCCATTCATTAAGTAGTGTCACGTGCAAGGTATTCGCATCCGTTAACCAAACGGTCGTGGATCATAATACCATTGAATATAGCAGTCATCTTAAGAGATATTAAAAAATGGGTTATATTTCAATAATCGCCGATTTCTAGCCTCTCTCACAGGATCCTTGTGAAACTCACGCACGAACAGCGACTACTGGGAAATGCACTGCTGTCCGGGCCTACATCTCATGGACCCGAGCTTAAACATTAAGATAGTGAGATATTTATACTCCCAGAAATCAATGACTCTGGTCTCATTTTAAAGAAAAATTTCCTGCCCTTCTAAAGTTATCAAAATATCCGCCGTTTACAGAACTACTTTCCGAATATTTGCCGAAAAACAGCCCTTTCACATGGGAAATGGTACGTGTAAGCGCTCCAGAGAGACATTTTTTAAAACAGCAATGAATATCTAAGACGTAGATAACGTCAAAAAATTAGCAACATTTAGTCAGTATTTTTTCTCTACTATATTTAAAACTAAATCATCTCATAACCGCAGTATTATTTTCAGAATCACAAAAAACCTTCCGCGGAGAAGGAATTTTAAATGTAGGGCGTGAAAAAAAATGAGTCAAGTTAGAAGAATATATCGATATTATGATTTAATAACTGACAATTTCTGTCGTAATAAAGTATATAATTGCAAAATTAATACTACAATATGTATCTAATGCTTATTAAAGGTGCTGAAATCGTAACGTAAAATTCGAATATTAAGACTTGGAAAATATCTCGCTCAAACTACCACTCCTTCCATTTTTATGGCTGGTGGTCTAGCACTCTCAGCCACACGTTCATTTGGTGGACCAAGGGGTGTTGTGTAAATACATGGTTAGATTGTGGCGTTACAGCTCGCCACCATCGTAATGATTTTACAGGTTGGCAGTTCTGCCTCGCGCGGAATGTCCGTACAGGGAGGATATTGTTGGGGGATAGGGTTGTTGAGGGAAATTACGGGGAGTAGGAGGAGAGTTGTGTTGGGAAAAGGTGAGAACGTGTATAGAGGGAGTGGAAAGTGTATGTGCAAGTGGTGTGTGGAGGAGTGTGGACAAATGAAGAAAATAAGTACGAGTGTCGGGAAGTAGAGAAAGTGGACAATTCAAGGACTACATACAGAAGGATACAGATGTGGGACATGATTTGGACGGAGGTGAGGAATGAGGAAGGTTGATGTGTAAATATACTATTACATGTGACACTGGTAATAGAAAACGTTGTTCAATATAAACAATAACGTGGTTGATGTGTACACATTTGTGTTATACGTGACTCGGGTAAAGAAAACGTTGCTCAGTACATAATAAACGAGTTACAAGATATATGAAAATTGGTTGGCCAAATACTCTGATAGCAGTCATGTCTCGTTACTTTTTATTTTTCCACAAAATAAGAATTTATGCTCTCCAGTAGGAAAAATATAACACATACAGGTCTAAGGAACTTCTATCGACAGCACTGTTAAAGTAATCCAATAAAGAGGTAGA
Source organism: Ceriagrion tenellum (assembly GCA_963169105.1). Lineage (NCBI taxonomy): Eukaryota > Metazoa > Arthropoda > Insecta > Odonata > Coenagrionidae > Ceriagrion > Ceriagrion tenellum. Next base: position 54,253,201 of record OY720636.1, on the reverse strand, counting down.
TTTAGGCATCTGCTTCGGCGGAAATGATCGTATACTGGAAGGTATTCAAGGTCTCTAATTCTCCCAATTCTGCATCTTGCAATTCCCATTGGAATCAGAACACCATCCTCATCAAAAGTACACGATTTTCTTCGCCAAATCCTTCAGCCTGATTTATTTTTTTCCAGCTGATCTCAGGGTTTCTTTATCCGTTATATTAATTTGGCTCGGAATCATTTGCATACATCTACATCTGCATCACTAGGGTGAAGAAATTAACTTTCACCCACATTCACTACGCTATGGGTATTCTACAAATGCTACAGAGACTACTTAACTAATTTAATATGGAACTTAATAAACGTGACACAAGATCATGAAGGTACCTTGAACCCTGACACCTTGAAGGAGGCTTGCACGATATTTCGTAGATATAAAAGAATAAGATCACGGCAACCTTCTGTTAGGGATGTAGATTACGTGATTAGATCCGTGACGCAGTCCTTGTGGGGTACGAGCGTCGATCCCTGCTCCGGTTCACTCGTCGCCTCTATCGCAGCTGCTCGGGATAGGACCTCTGCCTCCTCCTTCCGCTCACCACTCCTCAAGAGTCTGGGCTCCTCCACGACCACCGGAAGGAAGGTTAGTCAATGAGTGTGGAGTAGGAGATGAGGACACATAGTGAGGGATGCGAGGTTCAACGGGAGGGGGGATGGATTCAGGGCCAGGGTGGGCGGCGTGGGTGGGTACGAGGGAGATCGGGGGAGGGAACACCCACTTTTTCGAGGGTTGGTGTGAGGTAGTAAAGCAACAGCTGATTGGGATGATCGATCTGTGAGGTTTTCTTTCTTTGACAGGCCCAACCTGGCTGCGGTTTCTCTCCCTCCCTCCTTCCCCCCCTTCCTACTCCCCCCATATATCCACAACTTTCCGCGCACCCTCCACATCAGGACCCCATTCTGTTTCTCCTCGGACATCTGCATCCCTCCTTCGTTTTTTGGGGGTACAAGTCCTTGCGTGGATCGATAGGTCGGTGGAAGAGGAAGGTGCGTCCTCATCGGAGTGGTGTTTTGTTTGGCAGCGAAGGAGAGGAGGGACGTGGCCAAACATCGACGGGTGTTGTTTTGTGTTTTGCGCGTGTACGGGTATGCGTGGCGAAAGGGAAGTAGGGGAAGCGTGTGAGGGAACCAATGCAGGTTAAAAACATGGCGTTATTTGTTGTTGTTTTAATTTTGGATAGGTAGCGGAATGTTTGCGTCTCACGCCGTGCCTGGATTATCATCTTTCTCGCGGGGGTTGGGATTGGTTCGTTGGAGACGCCTCCTGTTAGTTTGAGTGGGCACCGACTGATTGTGCCCTCCATCCATAAATGTATCTTGACAGCCATCGAATTAGGAGAATTCTCTACAGGTACAAAACAACTATCATCAATCAATTTATTGAAATAAATTCTAGGTATGAATAAAATGTTTCTAAATCTGCCGAGTAAGGCTAACACCATCTTTTGCATGTTCCCCGCATGACTCACGTTTTCATAGTTAAATTATGGATTATTGTAGTAGTTTCTGTAACATTTGTAGTATAACGATAGTGTGGTACTTGTTAGTGAAAGTAAACCTTTTCACTGTAGTTCATGTTGGTGATTAGTCACTCCCCAACAAACACCATTATGGTGGCTTGCAGGGTAATAAGTAGACGTAGATGTACATGAAAATTAGTTTCCTCTAAACCATATTGCTGCTTGGTCATATTTGAAGATTAATTTTTCCCTTTTGAGGTTTCTCGTTCCCATGATCAATTTACATTATTTGTAGGAATATTTGTTACTGCTTTCCAATTACTAGCCTTTGCAACAAATGGCGGGGTTTTAATGCGGGGCTCAGTAATATCGATTTCCTACTCATTCTAATAAGAAATAAAGTAATTTGAATAGTGTGACATCTATGTATTGTTTTTTATTTTTTTAAATATCTCTTTCTTGCGGTAACATTTTGTTACCGTTTGATCAAGAGTAAAAAAAAATATTGCGCGAAAATTCCTTCTGGTGTAATTTTGTCTTGAATAACGATAGGTTTAAACTTGAAATTTACAATTCATCTACATCTACTAATTACCTACAAGCCACCACAAGAGTGTTTGGTAGGGGGTGACTTATCACCAACATGAACTATAGGGAAGAAATTAACTTTCACCAGCATGCAACACACTATGGGTATGCTAAAAACGCCACAGAAACTACTAAATTAATTAACTATGTAAACGTGACACAAGAGTCATGCAGGGAACGTGCAACTCAGCACTACTAGGCAGATTTAGAAACATACATTATGGGGTATATGAATTAATCAGCTACACTACCAACAACTAACCTACTTGAAAGTCTTTGACGCAGCCACTATGATCTCTCATCGATCGCGGGGAAAACGACAATTTAAGCCTTTCTGTTCAACAATCTATTTTCCTTATTTTATTCTCATTTTTTAATCTACAGTAGTATGTTGGAGTCCGTTAGATATTGATAACTTCGTCGGAAAATAAATAAACCGGATGAATTTAGCTTTAACGTTTTTATTTCCTGTACTGTTTCAGGAAAATCATTTTACTGACGACGCAAAAAACATACTATTAACCCCTTCGTACTACGGCAGATTAGATCGCGCCAATAAAATTAGAGAGCTAGATTGTAGAACCGATAGGTATAAAATGTCATTTTTTCCGCGTACCATTCGGGACCATAACAGCTGTGATCGTCGTCAGGAATAGTTCGAGTATTGACAGTAGGCAGGCAGTAAATCTTTCTCATTATATTCTCTACTCTCTTGTCTATGCATGATGTAAATATTGGTGTTCTTATTTATGCATGATATTTTGAATCTGTAGTAGTAGTCTTTGTAACCCTTGAATGTTGGAACGATTGAAGATAGAATGTTTCTTGGGTATTAGATTTTTAATTGGCGCTTTTCATGTGTGGTACGCGGGTTTTAATGTAATGTCGGTGTTTTACCATATCATTCATGCATGCCTGGTGCGAAAGCACCCCCTGCCACACACCCTTTGGGTGGCTTGCAGGGTATGACGTAGATGTAGATGTAGATGTACCATTGAATTTTGGCGTTTATTGACCCTGGAAGATGTATAGGAAACAATTAAATCCTGTCATTCGATCACATAAGTGCTAAGCTATTTACCATACTATGTGGCATTTTTACACTCACGTCATTATGTTCGCTCCTGATATTAACAGAAAAAATGAGACAAAGTGGGGAATACGAAGCGTCATGTTCAATTTGATCTACATCTACGAAATACCGTGCAAGCCCCCACTAGGGTGTGTGGCACGGGGTGATTCTACACCAGGCATGCAACACTCTTCCCAGTTTAAATCAGAACCGCTCACGTTCCCCCGGATGCCTGGCGCTGGTCATAAGAAGTCAGGGCAACGGTACGCAGTCAGATCACATACCTGAAGAGTTGTACTCTGGACATCAGTGCGCAGTCAGACCAGAAACTAGGAGAGTGATACGTAGAAGAACATTCTACTATGCAGTACACTACTCAAGATAATACAACTAGTAAGGTTTATAAATGTGACAGATGAAAAGAACTACAAGGCACTAAGGCATGTGAGAGTATATCATGCCGGAAATTGCATGCGAGGTTAGTAGCTAATAGTCAAGATATTTAGCACTACTGAAAAAACCTATTTAATCTAGTCAGCATCCTAGAACTGATCTATCGCATTTACTATGGTCCCTTATTGTACGAGGAAAAAATGGAATTTTAAATCTGTCGGTTCTGCAGCCTATTTCCTTAATCTTATTCCTGTGGTATAGTATATATTGATTCTGGTGGACGTATATTTTTAAATGCCCTTCCCATATTTCAGGTTGGTGAAGTTCGGGAAAATTTTTTTCCTTGCCCAAAATTGCTACAGGTTGGATGCCATCTTTTCTAGGTGTGTGTGGGAAAATTCTCTTTTGCCCCGTGAAACTAGAGGAACTCAACCCCGTGCAGCCAACAGGTATACGGGCCTCAGGAGCAGTGGGAGGAAGGGATAGGATGGGATGAGGCTAGAGAAGGGAGATGGAGTGAGTGAGTGAGATGCAGGATTCATTCAAGCGGGGGTGAGTGAGGTGAGGCCGCGTTGGGAAACCGGAAACGGGAGTGATTGGCAGGTAGAGGGAAAACTGGGTTCCGGCGAGGAAATGCTGGCAGCTGGGATTGAATTGGGAAGCCTTGGAAAGAGGAGAGGAGAAGTCTTTATTCAGCCTTGATCCCTTTAGGCGTTCCTCCTTCGCGTACCAGTGGATGTACCGTAGTATTTGGATATCGCCATTCCTCGTGGATCAACTTCTTTGTCATATTTGTTGCGAGGACTCAGTGTTACTCCTTCAGTGATCCTATTACTTTTAAGAAATAATTTTAAAAATATTAATTGCAACCTTAAGTGTATTCCTAAATTGGATATACTTTATTAATGATTATAAATCCAATATGTTAAAGCACGATTAACCCTTCGAGTAGTGAGTTTGTTATCCTTTGCCCTGACCCCAGGAGTGAGTTACTTAGAAAAAAATTTACCTACTTCCTATTAAATTTTTAATACCTTGAACTCAAATTTGTTTGATATATAATCAATGGAAACAAGAAGATCATAAATTAAATAAGCAAAATAAAGTTAATTCAAAAATTTCACTGTGTAAGATCCTAAATATTTTGGTATAAGAGCAAAAATATTAACTTAGAACAGGACTTAAACCAGTTTTGAATGCAATAACTTCCATCAATGGAACCAACTACATGTGATATTCACGTACTAAAGGCGTAGTTTGTATGATAATTGAATAGGTGGAATGACTCTTCTGAGACACTTTATAGTGATAATTGGGCTCACCAGCCACCAGGATAGAGGAACAACATGTTACAATGCATCTGAATGGGAGGCGTGAACCGGGAGGCGAGGTACGCCTTTACTGCTCCTGCGAAAATTTGAAATAGGTACATGTACGATAATACTCTGAGAACACAATTAAAAAACGCCCACTGGTCGATTCCCCGTGGGATCTACACTTAACCATACTTTGTAATAATGTATAGTTTTTGGTGGGAACTCAGTGTTACTTTTTCATTATTTTAATTACTTCTATAAAAAATTCTTCCAGTGTAGGTATTCATCGCAACTTTATTCTCATTTTTATATAGGGTTGAGTTACGTTTCTTATTGAAATTTAAATCAGTGTTTCAAAGGGAAATCCTTGCTGATACTCGTGAGTTTATATATACTGGCGCCAATGAGCAGACTAGAGTTATCAACATAACTGCGTTGAAAAACGATAGGAATATTTTTTGCCGAAATGCTAGTCTTTACGCACCCAAGTATTTCTCTATTACGTTAATTGAGAAATGTCTGTCATCTTAGGAGGATCATTGAAAATGCTTATCATTTTAAATGCCCCTTTAACTCCGATACCTCTAAGAAATGCTTCTTTTTTCACAGGCATAATACCAGGGTAAAACTAACAGCTTTTGTTGGACTGGATTAAAAGCGTTTCCAAGTATGTATCTTTATATTTTTCTCTTTGCGCAAAATCTAATCGAAGGGAAATAGTCGGCAAAAGTAACGTAAAGAATTGAGGAAAAAGGGAAAAAATCTAAACAAATTGTGCATATCGTAGATGATTTCGGGTATGAATAAAATAGGTTACATGACGTGAAATAGTATGTAAGATGAGAATACTGCAATGATTAACGAGCCCAAATTTCGGAACTATGATTTCGTATTTATTTTGTATGTACATATAAGTATGACTTAAAATTTTGTGAATTTTCTTTATAAAACAATAATAGGTAATAGATAGCACAGAAACTTGATCTCTACTTTAGGAGCACAAGCGAAGACCGGAGGTGTAGGAGACGATGCAGCTGACTTAGTTAGACATCAATGGGTTCGTCATTTACAAATGAGGAAATGTATTCTTTGCTAGTGTGTTTAAAAAAATATAGGCACCGGTGAGATTCGAACTCACGATCTCCTGTTTACTAGACAGGCGCTTTAACCAACTAAGCCACGGCGCCTCGTAATTTTAACAGATTATTTCAACAGTGACATACTGATATATACAGAACTTAAAATATTCCTTCAGTTGGCATATTAACCTCACAATTACAGCGTCATCGTTTAAATATAGAGCCAGTATTTTTGACCGAAAATTGTCACATTTTCTATTTTCTGATTGATTGAGCATCGATCTTATTTGCAGTTTTTCGGTTTAAAATTTTCTAATGTTTGCAAACTGTTCTAATTATTGCGAAATAATTTAGCCTGCTTTTTTATTTTTGAGATGCTTTTTTTGTTTTTTGCAGGCATTTGCCAATGCATTAATAGTCATAGCGTGGCTAAGTTATTCGCGTATAGACCGGTTTAAAATATTTTGGTGCTGACTTTTGGTAGTTACTATGGTAACTCACCCCCTGCCACAATCCCATCAGTTGGCTTTAGTGTATCATGTAGAAATAAATGTCAATCCTCAACCCTTCTCTTATGTAACTCAATTCCTGGTTCTGGGGAAAAAGTCTATACTCAGCCCGGTGCAAACTTATCTCTTTCCGTTATAAATTCGAGCTCGTCCCCTTCAAAACCTCCGTGGTCTACCGTCACACCGAAAACTGAAGACCAACAAAGTGGCACGGAGGGGAGAGAGTATGCCCGACGCACCCCCTAACCGAGCACCGTGCACACTCTACAGAGTGCGCACCCTGCAACCACCTCATCCATTCTGGCGGGGGACCTCTTTGGCCGGAAACAGGAAGTTGTGATGCCACGGACCACAAGAGGGGGTCTTCCTAGACTCAGAAACCCCCTTGCCTCCCTGCCCGTTCCAGAATTTGTCTTTTAAGGATCCAATGGGAATATCACGGTATTCTGCCGTCCCTTCACGGCGGGACCCAAACGAGGAAATGTACCCCTTCTCTCCCATTAAGGGTGGCCGAATGTGGGACTGTGAAAAGGGTGGCGGAACCACTGACTGCAGCCGTCCACTGGCTCTTCTTCCGCAGTAAGCGTATCGTCCACCGAAGTGGGAACTCACCCCTGCTTGGTGCGATCATCCCCGCAGCAGGGAGACTGTTAGTTACACGAACACACCCTTTAGAACTACCCCAATCGAAAGCTATCCTAAGATTGACGCCACCGCCCATTTAAGAACCCCCAATCCAATATGGGCATAAACCTCTTTTGTTTTCTTTCGTCTTCCGTTCGGTTTAAGAGAGTGAGTTTTCGTTAGACTGGTATGATTGTTGAAATCAGGTGGGATAATCGATTCTCCACGAGGGAGGATATTCGTATGATGATGGCATTTCTTCGTGGGGAGTCACACAAGAGACCACAATGATTCCTGAGCAGTTTCCATAATTTACTTCAACTTGCCTGATTATTTACCATGACGAACCGGAACCATGGAGTTGATTTAATATAAATTGTCCTAAATGAGAGTTATACAGGTCTCTTCCGGTCAGAAACTGATGTAACCGGTCCGCACTTTGCCTGAGATATTTATGTGGACTTTACCAAGAACTGAAGTCCGTCCGTCCATTTGTATTCGGAGGGGGTATGCCCGTGCTTTTTTATTTTATGTGATTTATATTTTCATACTGAAAGTAATAGAATATACTGCTGCAATGAGTGTGTTTCTTTAGTTAGTTTCAGAGTTGTTTTGTGCCCAAGTAAAGGTCTGTTACCTGTACCTTTTACTTAATATTCAACTATGCTTAGAATGAAAATAATAATTCCAATTATTCTACTGGTGATCAGGTAGTTACCCATCACATAAGATATTATTTCACTCTAGGCGTCACCATTACTGAGGACATGTCATAGGGGAAACACATCAGGGAAATAACTAGTGTAGCAAACCGTAGATTAGGATTTGTAAAAAGGGTTCTAGGCAAATGCGGTGAGAGAGTACGAGAAAGAAGCTATTTTACACTTGTCAGGACTAATTTAGAATATGCCGCTAGTATATGGGATCCGTACGAGGAAGGTATGATAAAAGAATAAGAGCGTGTGCAAAGGAGATCCGCTAGGTTTTGTTAAAGGCCGTTATGATAATTGCATAAGTGTTACGAGCTTAATGGAAGAACTAGAATGGGAATTACTATCGGAACGCAGGTTAAAATTTAGGTTAAACCTTTTAAGTAAATTCGAAACTGATTGTTCACAGATGACGATAGATAAATATTAAAAACACCTGCGTATTATGTTAGGTTTGATCAGATTAACAAGGTTAGAATAGATTGTCGTACCGATAGATTTAAAATGCCATTTTTCCCGCGTACCATAAGAGAGAACAATAGTCAGCGTAGCAAAGGGATAGGTAGTTGAAACATAGTTAGAGTAGTCTCTAGTGCATGATGCACGTAATAACAACCAATAATCCCTTCCTTATTATGTAGATACTAACCATCTAGCTGCATGTGACCCTGTTCTCTAGCATTTCTCCCTTAAACATCCTACTTGCATGTTAATAGTGCATATTTGGTGATCTTCACTCCATGCCTCACACTCTCGTGAAGGCTCGCAGGGTATTATGTAGACGTAGATGTATTTAAGAATGTGGTGGCCAAATTTTTCAAGAGTTAAGGATCAAATGAATTTAAGTGATGGGCAGTAAAATATTTGTAGAAGAGGCAATAAACATTTCTAAAACATTTGTAAACCAGGTTAAAAAATAGATCGTGAGACGTTGGTGAAGATTGAATATGGAAAAAAGTGGCCTCATTTGAACGATTGTGTACATTTGAACTTGCGAAAGAATTTGTTTTGTAATTGACTTAAGAAAAATGATCTCACCGATGGTAGAAGAATGAGAATGATAGGAAGCTATTCATGTTGGAAAATGAAACTACCTACTCTGGACATGAAAAATGTGTAAAATATTTGCTGGTAACAATATCCATTTGTATATTATTAGAAAATAGGTAATATACAAATTACAATTAAAAAAGATAAAATCATTATTTTACTATCGAATTTAATAATTAAAATATTTTATTATATTAAATCGATACACGTTCAAAAGTGAGAGACTTGCATCATAAAACTAAAATAAAATCTCCATTACAAGTTTTTTTCGGTTACTAGGCAACACAGTCGAACCTCAATTCGGAAAAGAGGGTATAGCGATGTAAATGCGATGATGCAGATGAATCACCAAAATATGCGGTCGGACGTTATCACCTAATGACTAGTTGCTTTCGGAGGCGAAGGAAGGAGTGGTTTAATAGTAGCCCCGGAAAAGAGAAAGATGCGAAAGTAATCATGAATGAGCACGACTGCAGGAGAGGACAATGAGAGTTACGAGGCGAAAGACATTAGCGAAAGAAACTTTGAAGGAAATACAATATTGTTAGAGAAAAAAATTTGAGGATGTAACCTTTGTTTGCTATAAACCAAATACCCGACTGTAAATTCTCGGCGGTGATAATACAGGCATCAGTTTCCCTTATGGCGCAATATAAACTGCTTCAACTGTGCGTCATTATTCATTTTCATAGCTTCAACTCTACTGTCCCTCATACGGTCCGGAATGCGTATAATTATTATAAATTAATAAATAAACGCCTTCAGAAGAGGACAATGAGAGTTACGAGGTGAAAGACAGTAGCAAAAGGAACTTGAAAAGAGTCATAATGTTGTTTGAGAACAAACTTTTGAGGGAGAAACTTTGAGGGAGAAACTTTGAGGGTTGCTATAAACCAAATACCTGTAAACTCACAGTAATGATGATACAGGCTTCCGTTACCCTTATGGCACACTATAAACTGCTTCAACTGTGCGTCATTATTCACTTTCATAGTTTCAACTCTCCCGTCCTTCCTGCTGTTCGAATACATACAATTGTTCTAACCCTACCATAACACTCAGGCAGTTTATATGACACTTAAGCGTTCTTGTTCCTCTAAGGAACCCTAAACTCTCCATCGCAGTTCATCGAAACTTTATTCCCCCGTCTGCATAACTGATCACTCATCGCTCGCTAAGGTTATTGACGTACCTATATCACACATTCCGCGAATCATTCGCAATTGGTTTCTTTGTCTCGCTCACGTGACCCACTCCCTTCTTTATTGCCACACATTTCATCCTACTCGAATTCTTCCGGTGCTGTTTGTTTTATACTTCGGCGAGCAGAGAAATCTGAGGGGGGCCCCGTTAACGACCGCCGATGAAGTTTTCTAAAACGAGAGCTCTCCGTTTGATTAATATTCCACCCCGCCCGGCAATTCCTCTCATCATTCACCACACCCCGTGCCTCAAACAGTCTACCTCCCTCCCTGGATTTATGCGATGCGTCTGTTTCTTTGCTGCACCGGTTGTGAAATTCGGCCGTTTTTTTACCATACTGTCGGTCAAAAAGTTTCATCACGAGAAGTCTCCTCCGCCAGGGTGTAGCGAGATTTTTACCAGCATTAGCAGATCACTATCCAACTAATGTTATTGAAACTGCATCTACCTACATTTGGTAAATACTTCAAGGGGGTGTGAGACCACAGGCATGGAGTTAAGGAAATGGACTGCCAAACCGATAGATAAAAAAGGTCATTTTTCCCACGTACAATATAACACCGTAATAGCTGCAATAGATCAGGATAATTTGACCCTGACTTGGTAAAACTGGTTTCTGCACTTGTGCCTATTATCTTAACATCATTATTAGTTACTAACCTCGTATATAATTTCCGGCATGATATAGCTCTTGCATGATTTAGTACCTTGTGGAACTATTTAATTGTCGCAGTAATTATAACCAGTAGTTGTATCTTAAGTAGAGTACTGCATGGTAGGATGGTTGTCCACATAGCACTCCTAGTTTCTGGTCTGACCACGCACTGCTGTCCTGACTGCTTTTGGCCTGCGCCTGGAATTCGGGGGAACGTGCGCGATTCTGATGTCAGCTGGGATGAGGGCATCATGCCTGTTGTGGAATCACCCCGTTCCACACATCCTAGTGGTGGCTTGCACGGCATTTCTTAGATGCAGATGTAGATAATATCTACATCTGGGAAATACTTCAAGGAATTTTGAGCCACCGGATTATTCCACTCCAAGTATGCAGTGCTCGTCCTAGTTCAAATCAGAATCTTACACGCTCTGTCTGTCGATAGTCGAGGACCAGATAGCAGTCAGGAAAACAATGTAGGTTCAAGGTAGAATCCAAGGGAGTGATTCGTTAGCAAACATACTAACATGCCATACTCTGGTTTACATACATCTGCTGATCAATATATCCCTTACTTTTTGTTAATGGGTACTACAAGATACTAGTTCATGTAGAAAATAAAATTTTGCGAGTCATTTTGAGGGAGATGAGGTATTAATTGTGGTAAGCTACCAAACTCATGAACGAAATACAATTTTCCAAACAAAATCCAGTATCGTCTTCACAACTAAGAGAATCATTGCATTGGTAAAAACCTGCGAACAGGTGCCAGGAGGTGAATTTGCACCAAGATGCATTACTCTCTATGCTATTTATGTCGTGGCTGTTGTTGTATTTTTCATAATGTAAATTCACGGAGATATATGAGTTATATAGGAAGCATACGGGATGCGCTGTTCATACGACTTGGCACAATAAGGCTAAAATGTGAGAGCGAATCGTATAATTAGCTACCCAGCTTATCGAAGGACCTAATTATGATGTCTCATTTGATTGATAACCACGATTGCAGTATCATATCGTTCGAGGAAAAGAGCTTCATTGTGAATACTGGGAGTATAACAAGACCTGATAATGAATAACGGGGAAATATGCTTCCGATAGCCACCGGGTCTTAATCAAGAGTATCACAATTATTTTGGAGTCGTACTAAGTATACTATATTTTAAGGAGAGAGTAAATTTTAAATTTTCTCGTGAGTCTTCGATACACAGACGAAGTAAGAAGAACAGAGAGTTAAGCTGCTATAATATATAAAATTAATATAACTGACTGTAACGGTTAAAATTTGAAAGAGAGCCGTTACTTTCCATTTTCGATTTACAGTTGCACAGAACTGCGTTATTTGGAAAGTTTGAGAACATTCATACACACGATAGGAACATAAATCTTTACGTATCTCATATTTTTGTTAATATTTCATGCGTTTTGGTCTATCCAAGGTCTAATTTGATGGTCTTATTTGTTATCTTCCGCTATGCTATCCTCCCGTGTTAAAGATAGTAGAACATTTAAGGTCTAGTATCTACTTCTTAAAGCTCAGGTTATTTATAAATATATTTTTTATGTGTATAGAGAGAACAGTGTGTACTCTCTAAATAGCAAAAATAGGATAAGTTTGCATCGGTATTTGGACATTTGATAAAAATATGTCTGTCGTGAAGTGGCAATTTTTCACTCTTAATTTGTTTATTTTACAACACGGGAATTTTTCAAAATCATGACGATTTATGGCAGTCCAGAGGTTTCCACGAATTTCGAAAGGACAAAATTAGGGGTGAACAGAAGAGAGCTGGAAAACCCTGAGGGCGTTCTTTATGGAGGGGTTGTTTTTTTAAGGGATGAGGGAGGCAGAAATATTGGGAATACCAAGAGGTTGTAAAATATTGGAAAAACCTGAGTGATGTAGGGCGATGAGTAGGTACCTTTTACTATGCATGGTTCGGGAGGCAGGGTGGCGCCTTTTGTCTCTCCATCTGACAAAGGATTATGAGCCTGTTTGAAGGTTCAGAGCGGGAAGGGACCGAGAAATCGCGTTGAAAAGGGATACGAACCGCCTTCGTGGGTCACCTGCGGTGTCCACTGTACACTGTACTGGTGCCCGTTGCCCCTCCACTCCCTAGGTGATGGGAAGGGGTCGCCGCGGGTGTTCTCTGCTTCACACTTCTGGGGATATGGAACTATGCATCGTAAAAGAAACTTATCACCCCCATTCTCTGTCTTTCACCACCACTATTTATTCCTCCTCCTGTATTCATTAACCTGCCCCATGCGGCCTCCAACACCCTTGCGGTATTTCCAAAATTTCCACTGTTCAATCCATGAAAAAAACCCAAAAACCCAGTCGGAAAAACCAGGGTATTTTCTGGTTTTCCCTCCTCCCACCGGACTTTCCATCTAAATTCTTGGAATAAATGAAGGCATGAGGCTAAAATAATCTACCGACGCCTCTTCTATCGATTTCAGAAATAGTGAGAGGTGACATCGTGAGTACCCCAAGGAAATGTGATCGAGCCACTGCTGTTCTTCTTTTGTACTGATGGCATTATCACCGGTGTGAACAGATACGCTTAACAATTTTACCATGAAAGAAATATGCATGTGCGGCATAATTCATCATGCTATAAACTGTGGAACCTAGAACACAGATATTTTAAATTTACTGCAGCAAACTTGGCGCAATGCAGCATACAAAATAAACAAAGTAACCTTAAGGAAGTCATAACAGGTCATATCTCAATCTTACCAATATCATGAGTAATATCACGTCAAACCTCTCCGAGGGGACGAACGATAGGGAAGTAAGACAAGCATTTTAAATCTTGCTTTCATTCGACAGGTTGTGGCTACATGTGGTGAAAAAGTCAGAGAAAGATGTTAATTAATATTGGTACATCTGTAATTATGATATAAAGAGAATCTTAGCGACTCACCTAGGAGATTTTTTATAGAGTTATAGATTAAAGGGTGAATTATGTGTGGATATCTTTTCGAATTCGCTGGAGAAACGTTGCATTTGCAATAAGGTTATTTAATTACTCATGTACCTTTGACGATGATGTGAAATAATCGAAACTGGCGCTGTCAGAAAATAATTCGGAAAATGGTTGAGGAATTAAGGTGTGGAAAATTATCAAGAATTTCATTCTCGTGATTTGTGGATACTCAAGTAAACTCCTTTAACTACGATGTTCTCTCAACGTTCTGTATTGGAATCAGTTCATCTTCATCCATGAAATTACGTTTTTTATTAAAACAATGTGAAATTTATAGTTTGATATTATTCTAAGTTTCCCTATCAAACCCTCCCAGGCCCTAATTTCCACCCTAATCCACGGCGCCGTGGCTTACTTGGTTAAAGCGTCAGTCTAGTAAACAGGAGGTCGTTATTTTGAATCTCGCCGGTGCACATTTTTTAACAGCTTACGTTATATTTTGTAGGTACTGCTATGAAGTGCAGTCAATTCCGTAAGCGTTATGAGGGTTTTTTATACCATGGCAATGAACGAACTCTTGTTTTTTGCCGAATCGCTTAAGTGAAAGAATTATTTTTAAGTTACAATTTTAAACTTATAATTATTTTTAACTTAGGCAATTAAGGAGGAGTTTGAAGAGTACGAAGACGCTATTATGCTCTTAAATATAGAACCAATACCCACCATATAAGTATCGCCAATGAATTTGGCTATTAGAGTTTGAAATAATGTTTCAGATTTCATTGTGATTCTTAAAAATATTCGTTAGCTCTAATGCTTTAGGTCGACACAAATGAGGTATTTTATCATAAGTACTAATATTAATTAAAAATAATGTAACTGATTAATATATCCTTTCATTTTTTTCGATACGTTTTTATGGTACTCGAAGTTCCCTATTATATACAGTATTTTAGGTTGAAAATCTATCCTTGCTCTATGCTGGAAAGTGCAAATTTGTTATTTTATCAGTATGGTAATGCTACATACTGTTCCAAAGCTTCGAAGGGAAAACGTGCATTATTGTTACTGTTGATTCTGAAATCTATTTGCTTCTTTCTCCGGCGCTTTCCGCGCCCTTTTTCAGAGACCCTACCTTAACTCTTTCTCCCCTCTGGGTGCCCTAGGGCATTCTTCGCACTACACCATCCCCATCCATTATATCCCCCACCCTGCGTCAATCCTCACTTCCCTCCCCCTCTTACAATCGCCCACTCCACCCCTCCTTCCCCTCCCTCTCTCTGGTCTTTAGCGCCCCTCTTCCCAATTAATATCATTGTGGAAACACCCACATTGCCCTAACCTGTCAGCTCCTAGGAAAAGAAACCACCCGACGCTCACACTGTACGGGCCCCCCCAAACTGATTCGAATTTTTGATAGACGTCTCCTTCCTCCTTCTTCCCGAAACTCATTGTCCTTTTTCTCTTCTTCCACCCTTCGTACCCCTAAAAAAGTCTTCCTACCAGTCAAGAGAGCGTATGTCCTCTCGTCCGTGTAAATTCTTTCACTGCTTCCCTCTTTCCCCTAGAGGGTGTGGCTCCTCCAATGTTGATGCTGTTTTTTTGTCCTGTTGGTTTCTGTTGATGGGGTGGAAAATTATTACCGGTAGGCAGTAATTTCTCCGTCCGTATCAGTCACTCGGTGAGGGGTCATTTTCGCCGGAGCCGCTTGAATTCGTTGACTTGGTCATAGATTTAAATTGCAAGGGATGCCTATTCCACGACTCTTCGTCCTTTCAAATTAATTTCATTCACATTTATTCCAATTGTATTTTTATGACTCACGTCTCAGCAATTTGTTGGTGGACATTGGCATATGCCATTAGGAAATAATGTTTTATTAATGAGAGCTATTCTTCGTAAATTATCAAGTCGTCGTCACTATAACCATATGCGAAATAATTAGCTCAGTAAACTGCTTTTTCATTATTATTACGTCTACTGTTCATGTTTTCAACATCTTTAAGAGGGCGTAAGTATGATTTAGAGACGTTATCCTAAAGCCTCGTAAAACAATCCGTGAGAGCGAGGAACACAAGTGAAGCCTGTCATGATGGATTCAGTTTTAAAGAACATCGTATTAAATTTGGCATTATTTCGGAATGATGATTAGGTTGGAATGGTGTTTATTATTATGAAGCACCGAATATGCATTAATTGGCCCTCGAATGAGGGATTTGAATAATGCAAATCATGCGTTGAATTGTGGATAGGTTTTGCTAATAATAGACTCGAGTTGCCTTCGATTGTTCCTATGGCTCAGGAAATATTAGCGACAAAAGTTTCAAAAGAATAACCGGGACATTTTTCTTGCCCCCTTCTAAATAAACTGAAACTAAAATAAAAACAATATATTTTATATTTAAATGTTCTATTCTGAAGTTTCAATTGTGTCGTTTTTTCCATTCACGTTTTTATCTCACAGGTAGCTGAATTATTTGCAAACATTCAACCGAACGGCTACATGTACTGTAACATATTTCATGTGCTGGTCTTCCTTATGTATTTTGCGGATGAATCATACCGTAAATTACGTGATTAATGTTTATGACATATTTTAATGGCAAAAATTTAACCGAAATGCTAATTTTACTAACACACTTTTCGTGTGTTCTTCTGCCTCAATTTTTCCTGTGCAATGTGACGTGAATAATATACATCTACATCTACGTAATACTCTGCAAGCCACCACGAGGGTGTGTGGCAGGGGGTGAAGATCACCAAACATGCACTATTGACATGCAACTAGGATATTTAAGGGAGACATGCTAGAGAACAGGGTCACATGCAGCTAGGTGGTTAGTATCTACATAATAAGAAAGGGATTATTGGTTGTTATCACATTCATCATGCACTACAGACTACTCTAACTAATATTTCACCTGCCTATCCCTTTGCTACGCTGCCTATTTTTCTCTCTTATATTACGCGGGAAAAATGACATTTTAAATCTATCGGTACGACAATCTATCTCTCTAATCTTGTTAAGATGATCAAACCTAGCATAATACGCAAGGGTTCTCAATATATATCTAACGTCATCTGTGAACAAAACGGTTTCAAATTTACTTAAAAGGTTCAACCTAAATTTTAACCTGCTTTCTGATAGTAATTTCCATCCGAGTTCTTCTATTAAGTTTGTAACATATTTTATGCAATAATATATGAAATATATTATTATGAATAAGTAATTCTTTTGCAGCACAATTAGAGATACTTCAAATTTTTATAGAAGAAAAATTGTTGATATTCAGTATTGAAGCTAGTATGGATATGTATGAATAAAATACTTGGGAATTTTGCAAGGTATAGCAATGTAAAAACTTAAACTTCTTGTTGTACACTGAGGGCTCAGGTGATAAAATTCTTCCTCTTTTACTTCGGCTATAAATTTACTGAAAATCTATGTTAGAAACTTATTCTCACTAAGAAGAAATAAATAGATGGACGACCATTAATTTTCATACAAAAAATAAAGCTGAATTTTCTCCATCAGGTCTATTCTCTCTCATTTACTCGAATGCTCGGAATTTTTAGCCCAAATCTTTTTCTTGGAATACTCGTTTACTTGGTATGTGCAAAATTGGGGCAAGGTATATTTCATAATAAAAGGTAACTGAACGAAGGGAAAAATATTCGGCTATATATTTCTTGAAAAATTATCCAGAGTACCATTGAAATAGTTGGAGACCCTGAGGTATATTCTCTTCCTCGTTATCGTCTCAATTAATACATACATGCCAATCACGACGTTCCCTCCCAGGATAGGCGCAGTCACAAAGTTTCTCTCATAAATATATTTGTACACCTAACTCTGCTTCAATAATTTCCTCCATTCTGACCTATCCTTGCAAAACCTTTTTGCCTCCTTTACCCTCATGCACTGCTCATACACGCCCTCCTGTTTTTAAGACTCCTAATATTCCTCCTCCTAAGAATTTCCTCAACCTCACTCAACCACAACTTTCTTGGCATGTCTCTACCTCTCGCATCATTCATGTCACACTTATACATCTGTTTCGTTATTCGACTTTCGTTATTAGACTCTTCATTTATAGTTTCAAAATATACATTTGGTGTTCGCATTTCCCGATGCCTGAGGCAAACATTGGCAAGAATCACCGCGGCAGAAAATAATGGAAAGAATTCGTCATCAATCGGGCATAAAAATTTCTCTCTTGACTGTATATTTATTGCCTATATTAGTTTATGGATAGCAATTAATGCATGAGTGTTCTTTTGTGTGAGAGAGAGAGTCCTTTAAATTCAATTATTTTTTCCATTTCTCTTTAACAATAGCTAGATGTGAGTGCAAACTTTTAGCGAGTTTGTTTATGGCACATTGCTCCCTAAAACTTATAATAAAATATCCAGAGACGTTATCAGGTATTTCATTGTTCGTTATACCCTCTAGTTTTTTCTTTTATGACGTAATACGGTAGGAAACTCGATGATATCATTTCATATTCAAATTCTTTATTTTGATGAGTAATTTCAAACTTTTTTCCTTGGACTCAATATGCAAACTGTGAACAGTTAAACTGATGGTTGAAACCCTTTTGTTTTTAACAGGAATCGAGATATGATATAACGTTGTATACTGAAACGTTTGAAACCGATAACATATATTGCCCAGTGTTTTACAAAAGGCAATTCCAAAACTTTCAGTCACGATTTCCTTCAGAAAATTTCTCAACAGTCATCTTTTATCGCAACATTTGAGGACAGATTACGGTGAATTCAGTATGCTACTGATTCTTTAGAGGCCATATAATTTAAAACTCGTGCAATTTCGAAGTATATTAGAAATAATTTGAAGTTTAGAGCGTCGTATTGTAGCAATAGTGCTTAAATTATAAGTCGATATTTGATGTGCTGGAGTGGGTGAAGATACATAATGTTCCTTGCAATATAGCAATGTATTACGACTGTTCTCTTTGACTCATTAAGGACTTGAAGTTGAATCTCCAAAGTAAATAATTTAGGGCTAATATGTAGCCATTAGTAATGTAGTAATAGCATAACATTTATAACACACGTAAAATAAGTGCCAACATCTAATGGAATGTTATATCTAATATGACGCGAACTTTTGGAAGTTGATATCGAGGTATATATTCATTCAAGGTTTTTGAATCTTTTATTAATTTTAATTTACCATTTTATTGCATTCTTACTAAAATTCATTTTTCATTCCCGATGGCTAAACGGCTATTGGATGAGCAAAGACGGATTTGGAGCTATTTATGCGGCTGCAAAAATGAAATCTCCATGTGATTAAATAATTAGTCAGTAGAGTATTAGTTAATAGTATCTCCGAGTCCTTTTTGTATTAGTTTATAATTCTTCACTATATTTTTAAACATTCGATTGAAAATTTTAAATCAGTTTTGTTTGTTGCTACTGCTTTTTGTATGGATTATCTGATAGTAGCCCCAATACAGGCACATCCTTAGTGGTTATCTGTTGTGTTCTGTCCCGTAAATCCTGAAATGAATTTAATTATATTGCTATTATATTATTTTTACGGAAGGTTTTCCGAATGACTGTTTGGTAGTTTACGAGTGCTTTATCACCATTACAAAGTAAATGTCGTCGTTAGTAGCGTACAAAAATATTCAGAACAAAAGAAATTTTAAGTTTCTCAAAAGAAACATGTGAAACTATTCAACAAATGAAACTTTTTGTGACTCATTGATGTTCCTTACATGATTGATTGGCATTCTGTCGGGTAATGACAGTTTTCATGGGTACGATAAGGTAATGGTAGAAATGTGCATTTTCAAGGGCTTACTTACGTCTACGTCTACGTCATACCCTACAAGCCACCCAAAGGGTGTGTGGCAGGGGGTGCTTTCGCACCAGGCATGCATGAATGATATGGTAGAACACCGACATTACATTAAGACCCGCGTACCACACATGCAAAGCGCCAATTAAAAATCTAATACCCAAGAAACATTCTATCTCCAATCGTTCTAACATGCAAGGGATACAAAGACTACTACTACAGATTCAAAATATCATGCATAAATAAGAACATCATTATTTACATCATGCATAAATAAGAAAGAGGAGAATATAATGAGAAAGATTTACTGCCTGCCTATTGTCAATACTCGAACTATTCATGACGACGATCACAGCTGTTATGGTCCCGAATGGTACGCGGAAAAAATGACATTTTATACCTATCGGTTCTACAATCTAGCTCTCTAATTTTATTGGCGCGATCTAATCTGCCATAGTACGAAGGGGTTAATAGTATGTTTTTTACGTCGTCAGTAAAATGATTTTCCTGAAATTTATTTAGGAGGTTAAGCCTATAATTTAATCTACGCTGTGATAGCGATTCCCATCCTAATTCTTCTAACAGTCCAGACACACTAGCCAACTTATCGTAGCATCGTTTCACAAACCTAGCTCCTCTTCGCTGGACGCGATCTAACTCTGGTATCAACCCCGTTTCGTATGGATCCCATACACTAACAGCATATTCCAGATGAGGCCTAACGATTGAAAAATAACAACGTTCTTTCACTTTTTCATCACATTTTCCGAGTACTCTCTTCATAAAGCCTAGCTTCCTATATGCTTGACCGCATATTTCCCTAATATGTTTTCCCCAAGATAGGTCGTGACTAATTGTGACTCCTAAGTACTTAACAGACTCGGCGTGAATAATTTCTGTATTTTTAATTCTGTAAGCCCTAACTGGCTTACTGTAGGTATAACTTAACCTAACTTACTGTAGGTATATTGAGTATAATGAGCGGCAGCTCTTGGTTATTTCGTTCTGTTGGGAAAATGGCATACGGGCGAACAACCAGAAGAGTGCTATGAACTACGTACTATTCACGTACGTAGCAGTGTGTACCGATGGATGTTAGGGTAGCACGTACGCAGAGTTACTATTTACTACAGGAGTTACTACGAACAGTGTAATAACTCCTGTAGTAAGACATGGCGTTCACGTGCGATAATTCCTTCCACGTCCCTCGACTTACAAAAGTCGTTACTTGACGGTGAGGAAGTGCATTTCCTCATCTGTATCTATGGAGTACCCTGAATGACAACTCCACATGCGTAGTACTGGGTGATTCCGCACCTGGCTTGCGACATTTGTCCCAATTCAAATGCATACCTTTCACGCTCCTCCGGCCGTTTGCTGAGAACCAGAAAGCAGACGGGTAAATATCGTATTTCTTGGACCAACCAGAAACCAGGGGAGTGCACCTTTCACTAGATTGCAGTACACAGTGTTATCATAACCAATGATCAGTATAGCTAATACTTTTTATTCATAGATATAACAAGAAACTAATTCATATAAATGATTCTACACAACTAATTCGGAAAAAAATGACATTATAATGACTTGGTTCTTCCCTTCGCCTCATACGCCGCATTTATAATACCAACCAGTAGTTGTATCGTCAGCAGTGTACTGCGTGGTAGGATGTTCGTTTACGCAACACTCTCCTAGTTTCTGATCTGACCGCGCACTATTATCCTGACTGCTTTTGGCCTGCGCCTGCGGCATCCGGGGAACGTGTGCGGTTCCGATTTTAGCTGGGATGAGCCACGGCCGTCTTCATAGACCGTCTATTCATAGACAAATGGCCGTCTTTAGAGAAGTCTTAGTCTTGGCCTTGGAGCCTTTGGATGAGGGCTTCGTGTCTGGTATGAAATCACCCTGTACTACACACCCTACTAGTGGTAGTGAGGGCTTGCACGGTATTTCATAGATGCAAATCCTCAGGGCACGAAGGCGATGGCGGATGCAGTCGTTGAAACGTTGGCCGACCTATACCTACCCTGGTGGAAAATCCGCGAATACCTCATTAATGTTACATTTTAAATCTACCAGTGGTGCAATTTATTTTTTTTATATATTATTCTCTTTCACGATTTTTGCTGGGCCTGGACTGTTTGCAATCGGTGTGTCTGAATCCCCTGCTATTCCAAACCCTAAGGAGTTGGTCCCGCGTTGCGGCATTGCGACGAATTCCTCTGCTCCGTTCCTTCATCCGAACCTCCCCCAGGTTCATTGCCGAGGAGGAAAGAGGGCACATATACACCTACCCCTCCCATTTCCCTTACGGGCTCCCTTTTTTTCGGCTTCCTTCCATTCAATTCCCTTCAAGTTCCTCCCTCTTCATTCTCCTCCCCTCTTACATGCCCAATTCTTCCTTCCGAGACCTCCCCCTCTTCTCCTTCCCTCCCTATCTCTACCCCATGACGCATTATGTTCCTTGCTCTCCCCCAACCCCTCACTCGCAAACAACAGCAGTCCACCCCCTCTTTAAAGGAGAAAAAAAAGGACCCCGCCTCATTATTCCGTCTCCTTCTTCTTTCACCCCCACTTCCTGCCCACTCGTGGCATTCCTACAAATCTCGATTCGCTGCCTCCAAAAGATTCGTTCCTCCCACTCCGAGTCATGGGGGTCCGTCTGCCCTCCTTGCCCTATCGTTCAACCCCTCTTTGTCAACCCCTGTTTTGAAAATTACTCCGCACATGAATTGATTAGAAAACATAACTATCTAAATGATGATGTGTATAAATAAATAAAATCCAAAGTACCGTCTTAGAGTCATAAAAGTAGTTAGAGTGGGATATTTCCCAAGTGATTTTTTAAAAGTATTCTACCGGTTAAGGTAGGTTTTGTTGATGTCAGAGAATCAATCTCCTCCCGGTTTTCCACACGTTTAGGGACGTATCTTGTTTTAATATATCTTTTTTGCCTCAGCATACGATCTCCCCATCTTCATCCTGTCCATGTAACCTATTCTCTTTCTTCCTCTTCTCCGCTTGCCCAGCATTCTTCCCTATATCACATTCATGAGCAACCCAGTCATCCATTGTCACATTCTTCAGCCACCTATACTGCCGATCTCGAATTTCAATTAGAGGTTATCTTTCCTCGCCCACCATGTCAAGGACTTCGTCGTTAGTCTCCCTCTCCGTCCACTTCACCCCTGCCATCCCTCTCCAATCCCACATCTCAAATACTTGTAGCTTATTCTCGTCCTCCCTTCTGAAGGTCCACATTTCTGCTCCATACAACGCTACGCTCCATATCAAGCTCGTCACTAGCCTCCTCTTCACATCCTTACCCAAGCTCACCGTCATCTGCTCTCTTTTATTCCTAAACGCCTCTTTAGCTAGCGCTATTCTCTTCCGTACGTTTTTGCTTCTATGCTCGTTTTCTTCTAGCGTACAACCTTAGTTATTAAAATGCTATACTTGCCTGATTTTGTGCCCTCCAACTGTAATGATCAGCCTCGATTTCTTTGTCCTAGAGAATCTCATTACTATTGTTTTCTTATGGCTTAATATGGCTTCCGAATATCGCGCACTGCATTCCTAAGTAATAATGGAGACTATATTCGGATGTTACGATTTCATTTCAGCAGCTTTACGAGGAATGAAGTAACTATTATAGTATTAATGTTGCTATAAGATACTTTTACATGACTGAAATCCTCAGTAATTCATTAAATATATATTAGTATTTAAATTCACACATTTTTTCACGCGTTACGTAAAAGTCCTTATGATAGTTTGACCGAAGTATAATTTCTCCTAGAAATCTATGATTTTAGTCTCCTTTTGGTTTCTCCATCTCTACCCTCCAAAAAATATCAAAATATCAACCCCTCGCCGATCGATTTGCCGAGATGTTTGCCAAAAAATACCGGCCCTGTGCATGTAAATGGTTCGTGCATGCAATCCAGAGAGACCTTATTTAAAAAATGAGAAATTTTGTATGCCTAGATTTCATCCAAAAATTAACAGAGCGTAGTTTTCATGTTGATCAAATTGTTTTGAAAATAAATCATATCGTCTCCCCAATAATTTTTCAGGATCACAAAAAAATCGTTCTAAAGTAGTTTTAAACGTACTGCGCGAAAAAGTGTCAAGTTCAAGACCATATTGACATATTTATTTAAACTTTCATTGATGTAAAAGTGTATTACTTCGCTCCATTAATCATGCAATATTCAATTCATACTTCTTACTGCTGCTGAATTTTAAACGTATAATTTAAATATGGTATCCATTATGACTATGGCACTATCTCGCTCAAACTTCCTTAAATAATGTTTTTTTTGTGATTCTGAAAAAAGCTTCTGCGGTGACTATGTCATTTAGTTTGAAAAATAGTTGAGGAAACGCACAATCTACCTGCTTTAAATATTTTGTTTGAAATTTGATGATGTTTGAAAAACCCGATTTTTGAAATTCTTAATTTTTAAAAAATAATACCTCTCTGGAGTGCGCAGACGTATACAATTTCCCATGCAAAATTGCTCGTATTTTTGGAATACATTTCTCGGAAAGTAGCGCGTTTAAGGGTAATGTTTGGGTATCTTTATAAAGGTGAGATTGTTTTCTTGAAAATGAGACCAAATTGATTGACTTTTAAGTGAAAAGGTATTTAGCTCAAATTAATTTAAGATTTAAACTCGAGTCAACGAGGTATAGGCTCGGAGAGTAGTCCATTTCCCAGTAGTCATTCTTGAGACATTGAGTACGACGAGTATTTGTTGAGGGAGATTAGAAATCGGTGATTTGAGAAATATTACCCGTTTTTCAATATTGTTTCAGATGACTCCGTATTCAATTGTATTATGACCTACGATCGTTCGGTTAACCCTTTGAGTGCTTATAAAATACATGTGACACTACTTAAATAACTCATGTGCTTGTGCAATTAAAAGTCATTTGTTAAAAATAACAACAAATTACACCGTATTATTCATATTCGAATGCCATTTCACTGAGTTTTCCTCATCTAGAAATAACGAAACGAATTTGAGAGACTTCTCAGTTCCCGAGGCAATGACCATTCAATTTCGGATCTTTGAATACTGGGGTGACATTTCTGTGGAGGTCGAGACTATATTTTTTCCTCCTTACTCCAAAATGTCATCCTTTTAGATCAAAATTTAGTCTTACATTATATACATAGGCAGTTATAATGCTACGTGTATGAATTACATATTTTTTTAAGTATCGAAGTTTACAAAAGTAAAGAATCAATGACACTACAGTGGGGGACTGCATGGAGAGTAGGGAATGGAGAATTCTGGAAATCATGCTTGATAAATACATTTCTTCAGAGTAGATTTTACCTTATTATAGGACGAAAATAAATTAAAATGAAATTTTCAATTCTGTTTTGGCGGGAGACCTCAGTCTCATCAAAGTGACGGCCGTCTATTTTGAGAAAGGTTATCAAAAGATACAGACATACAAAAGAAGATACAGACTTTAACTGACCGATTTAAGTTGTAAAGGAAATGATTTAAGCGCTCTAGATAATTATTATTAATACGCAAATACTGCTACATTATATGCCAATTTTGGATGTTAACATGGAAGGTATGGATGAGGCCTGCGCACTACCTGTTGCAGAAAATCCCCAAGCACTGCAGAAATACGTATTACGGAAGGATTTCGCTGGAATAACCCACCCTATCATCTACCACGCTGCTATATCATTCCATCCTAGCTGTTATAAACCTCTTCGGTCAACCTAACCTACATTCATGAGACAGTCTTCAATCTCTTAATGCAGTGGCCTGTGTAGTCATTATGGCGCCGTGGCTTAGTTGGTTAAAGCGCCTGTCTAGTAAACAGGAGATCGTGAGTTCGAATCTCGCCGGTGCCTAATTTTTTCACCTCAGTGATAATCCCGCAATGGATTCTTTTTTCATTCATGCAAATTATGCTTTCCTTCTTCCACTTGATAGAGCTTTCCGTACTTTTTATTTTGTCTAGGTTTCAGAGAAAATTTTTGCTTAAATGACCAGGGCCATAAATTGACACGTTTAACCTTGCATAAGAAAGTCTTCGTTATACTTTTTAAAGTATATTATTTTATATCATCATTTGGCTCCCTTTTCTATGCAAATGATTGTGGAAATTTGATTTTTTATCTCAGATTTCTTCCGTTTACCCAATTTTTGTATATCTATATATGCATATACTACCCTTCACCTTTCCTCTAGCTACCACGCCCGTCTTTACCTCTCCAATGGCCCCAATCAATCCCAGGTGAAGAAGATAAGCTTAACTTGTGAACACATGATGCTATTTCATGTTCATCGCAAGGATATAAAAATACTTACTGCTACAAAAATAAATTAAAAATACTACTGGTATTTGCCGTAACACATGAGGTCTAGTATACCAAAATCGTTCACTCAAGACACCATTTCGATACAAGAAAGAAGAGGAGGATTTGACCGGTGGATTCATTGAATTATTTTTTTTAGTACCTGCATTTTTGAGGAATGGATTGTTGGCGATACCATCTTATCTAACGTTTTGCGATTGTAATGGAAAATATTCTCTTCAAAAATAAGGAAAAAGTAAGCCAATCTTTTTGTATCAAAGAAACAAGTGTATTGGGCGCATGCAAACATAGCAGCCCAGTGTATAAATGTTGCATGGTAATGCAGTACTCATCGATAGTCCAAGACTTAAATGAACATAATGGTCCCCTTTTAGTATCCAGCCAAGCAATACCTACTTAATATTTAGGTACTGGTATTTGCAGGACGCACGTACCCATTCAGCCTATTTCCAAATCAGGCGCGCTTGCTTAGGCTTTTATTTTCCTATTTAGCCAACTTTGACTGGTAGAACCAAAAGTTATCTTTGTTCCGTTTAAAGGAAAGACTTTTGCCTGCAGAAAAATATATATCTTAGCCTATAATTCCCAGTTGAATGTTTGTTTTGGATTTGTCGAACGTTAGGCGAAAAAGTTGTAACATTTATATTTCTCCTTTCTTTTTGTTGCTCCATTGCTCCGAAGTTATTCAACAAAAATAAAATATAATTCATACTAAGTATATTCCAGCGTTATGAATGTATACAAAAATGAATTTTACTCCTTTCAAAATACAACCATCCCTGCCACCTGGTCCCAAACAAATATGAAGTACGAAAACTTTTTGAGTAAAATTGAAACGCAATAAAAGCTGGAAAGCTGATTCACATCGTGACAATTTAAAGTATCAGTTTAATGGTTGGGTTTCCAACATGTTTGTCATTTTGATATAATTGAGTATCAACGACTGATGTTTTGATAAGCTTACTATTGCCTAATTATCGTCCTTGGTGCCGAAAATTATGAATTAGCGTTTACCGAGCCTCGATGACCTAGAATCCTCCATCCAGCTGTGCAACACTATGTTCGCTCGACGCAGCTTTTATTGAAGCTTGTCTATTTTCGTTGGTATTTTTCTCAATACGTGAATTAAATATTTTGTGCCGTCCCAAGTGAAAAGGCGTTTTCCATCACTTTATAATTCAAAGATCTATAATGAATTTATTTTTCCTGTATTCCGAATATCTGACCTTTTACATCTGGTGTTTCAACAAGTAATAACGGACGACCGCAATACCCTTCGCCTGAGTGGAGTAAATCCACTTAGGCAGGACTCGTACCCATCGACCTTACCAGCCGATGAAAACTTTACCTTGTTGCCTGCTAGTTCCGACATTCTTCCTACTATTTACCTGTTAAATTCAAATATCATTAATGCTCTACCGCAAATTTTCCGTGTTTTTTCTTCCCTTGCGTGTTCGAATGTTTCATGTGAGTAAAAATAGCTCTTAGCTTACTACGCCTAACATTGAAAACTACAAATGCAAAACCTATTTTACCTAGTGAGAGTCAAAGTTTTCCAGAATTGATTTATTGCAACTATTATGGTCCGTTATTGTACGCAGAAAAAATTACGTTTTAAAAATATTGGTTTTACAGTCTATTTCCTTGATTAAATGCCTGTGATCATTTCTATAATTATAGTTTGGCACTGGCTGAATATGTTGAACGTCCCGCAAAGAATAGTCTACATCAAACTTCCGTATAAGATTTCATCTATATTTTTCCCTTCGATCAGATAGAGTCTCCCACCTTTTTGTACCACATAGTGCGTAATACTTCGATGATATTTGTAGAGATGTTCTTCTGAACGTGAAAATATATTTCTCATCATTATAAACGATGTTTAAAAAAATAAAGTTGTCACGTCGAGTCCAGTTTTTTGGAATCAACATATTTCAATAAAATTACGTCAAATCTCGATTACCGATCTTAATGCTGTAGTCATGACATTCTTGAATTGAGGATAAAACTATGTACAATTAGGGATACATTTCATGCATCGTTTCCATTATTGTCTGGATGGTGAATGCCAGCGCGCAAATGGATGAACTTTATTGTTTATGATTGGAGATGCAGAAATATTGACACAGTAAGTCCTCGATTTGCGTCGTAGATGTGTGTTGAAGAAGAGCGTCGTAAGTCGAAATAACGTAAAACGAATCCAGATATTCGTGACCTCTTTACACCCAAGATAAACTAAGGCGTTAGTTTCAAAATTCGTTTTTTTCCTTCATCTAGGAAAAATAGCTATTTCAAATAGGATGATTATGTCTCAATCATCAAAACTCGCTAGCATATGCACATACGCTTTATTTTATTAGCATTGAACAGGAAAAATTTATCACCGACCCTTGTGAGCATGGACGTAACATGGAATCAGACGTAAATCGATACGACTCATACCGTGGACTTCATATATCCCTGTAGAGTTCTAAGGCACAGTTAAATGCATGGATTTAGGTGATTAGATTACATCTACGTCAACATACCACCCCGTGAGCCGCCGCATGGACGTGTGGCAGGGGGTTGTAGGTCACCAGCCGTGTAAAGATGTAAAATTTTTGGAGGTGAAATGGTGACATGTATTGTGGGAGTGTATTTAGAGGAGCTCAGTTTTTATTGTGGTCGCTTATTGTGCGCGGAAAGAACGAGTTTTTATACCTACCTTCTGTTCGGCAGAGTATCTCTCTTATTTTAATCGCATCTGTCAGGCCTATAAATGTAGTGAGGCGTCGTGATAATATTCTCTGGGTCGCTCTGAAGTACAGCAGTTCTCAATATCTCAAGCAACCGAAGCCTAGCGTGCAGCCTCCGAGTCTCTAGGGGCTTCCACCTTAATCCCTCTAAAAGTTGCGAGACACTATATGTACGCTCATGGCAGTTTGTAACGGAGCGCTGCTTTCCTTTGTATTTTATTAATTTTTTTGGTTAAATCTTTTTGACCAGGGTCCCAAATGCTCGCGGCGTATTCGAGGTGTGGCCTAACCAGAGCGAAGTAGCATCTCTCTTTGACTTTTTCATCCGAAGACCTAACTATTATACGTTTAGCAAAACCTAGTTTCAGACGATGACGTTATCTAGACGATGACGTTTCGTGGTCAATGCTGGCCACGAAATCTTCAGATCAGGTTCTAAAAAAAGAAACATCTTCAGATCAGGTTCTGAACTTGAGCTGAAGATGTGGCCAGCATTGGCCACGAAACGTCATCGTCTAGATAACGACACGCAGCGAAACGCGGAAACCATGGATATACCTGCACTACAGCGCTGCGAAAGCCTTAAATAGAAAACCTAGTTTCTTTAATGCTGCACCACATATTGTATAGTTGTATAATATTTTATAGTTGAATAAAATATTTTACCCGCAGTTTCATTTATTTCTTGAATAAGTTGATATGACTAAGATCTGCTATAGGCTATGAGTAGGGAAAGAGAGAGAGAGAGGTACGAGTAAGGGCATCATCGCTGGAGGTGATTGGCTCCCATCCACTGCGCTGAGCCCTGTCGTCAGAGGTCCATCTCCTCCCACCTCATCCTCAAGAGAGAGAGAAAGAGAGGAGAGGAACAAGGCAGACGAGGAGAGAAAGAATTCCCCCCTCCCCACTTCCCAGTCCACCCCGTCCCCCTCCCCGCACAACTCCTTGAATAGACTCCCGTGGGCTCTGACGGACGTATGAATGAAAAGCGAGTCCGCTCTCTTCGGAAGGGGGAAGGAGGGAGAGGAGGTGGACTGTGGGATAACGAAGAGATGTGGGAAGAGAGAGAGATAGAGGGAGGACATGAATGAAGTTCCATCAGGTCTCCTCTCGATCTTCCTCCCCCTCTGAACCCCTTCCTCACGCTTTGGTGCGGGGGATACATCGTACGGCGAGAGTGAGAGACGATGGGAGTGGCATTAGTATGTGTAAGGGAGCCGTTGGTTGGGTGACCAGACGTCCTGGTTCCACGTAACACGTCCCTGATCAATGTCGTCGCCTCATTTTTTCATAAGAACGTTTTTCAGGGTCAGGGTTTGCGTATGAGTCCACGAACGGAGCGAGTTGCTGTGGTCCTGTTGTCGTGTTGAATTGTCTAATGATGGGTTTGATCAGACAGGTTTCTCCTGGAAGTTTCTTCTACTAGAGCTTGCGGGAGATTTTACTCTGATGAAGAAAATCCCTGGTGTTAACGCATCGTAAGGAACTGCGGCTGCATTTACAGTCAGTGGATGTAAATATTGGCAGCTAGTGATTTTACCCCTTCAACGGGACACGCACTGCAATTGTTACAATCGCCAAAATTGGATGGGATAGCCGGTTTAGAACCTTTTTAATACTCTAATTATGTCATTAATAGACGGTTACAGTAAGTAGTAATGCTGTTTACGGAGTACACACAAATAGTTTTAGGTTACTATGAAATTCTGAGCAAATTATTAAATGGAAGAATGGATGTACTCCATCGGCATCGGCTTTGGCTGTTAACTCACTTCGAATTATCAAAATGAGGACGAAAATATTTGTTGCATATTTTTTACTTGCGCATTCTCTTAGCACCAATTTCATTCATGACACGGGACGCATGCATCTAAATTTACCCTGAAAACTACTTCAGGAGTGTTTGGTAGGGGCTGACTAATCACCAGCATGCACTATAGTGTAGAAATTAACTTCGTCCAACATGCATCTCACTATATAGGTTAGCTACGTAAGCTAAAAAACTACTAAATTAATTTGTAAATCAATTTCGATGACGTGATACACGAGTAACTCAGGGAACAGGCAAAACATAGTGTAAGCACTACGTGGCAGTTTTCGAAACATTCATTAAGAAGCACATTAATTAATCAGGCTACCCTACCTGTCAACTAACCTACTTCAAAGTCTTAACGCAGTCATTATGGACTCTTATTGATCACGGAAAAACGGTATTTTAAACCTATCTGTTCTGCAACTCATTTCTCGATTTTATTTTCATGATATGATCAACTATAGTATGTTGAAGTTGAAGTTAAAGCGTTAGATATTGATAGCTTCGTCGGAAAATTAATTGGTTTTTAATTTACATAAAATATTGGGTCTAATTTTCAATCGACGGTCTGTAAGCCATTGCCATCCAAGTTTTTGCAAGAGAATAGCAACGCTAAAAATTAAATAAATGAGCTCGTGAGTAATTTCTAAATCCACATTATTCCCCACAAGTCATCTTAAGGATGTTCTCTTATTTTATTCTCATGATCTGATCCACCGTACCATGTTGAAGTTCGTAATATATTAATGACTTCTTTGGAAAATAAAGATACATGCATAATGATCGAAAGGACGGAGTCGTCTTGATTACGCCCTATTCTGATCGCATTGAGTATCTTGTCCTGTTCACGACTCGTCATTCTGGAGAAATAGAGCCTGGTGCTCCATTGAACTGCGCCTCGTAGGGAAGAAGGGAGGATGAGCCATTTGCTCTCAGGAGAGGGATCAGGGAGCGCCCGCGGCGGGTGACCCAGTTTCGCAATGACCGTCGCGGTTTAGGGCGGGTGCCAATTCCGCGTTTTATGCGTGTGAGAATCGGGCGCGGCCCACAATGAACGAAGCCCCCCCACACCGCCGCTATTGATGATGAGGCGTCTGGCGAGAGAGATGATTGGTCGTGACTCGCTTCACCGCGTGACCTCTCACAAGAAAAGCGACACCCGAGCGGGAGAAAAGAAAGAAAGGAAAGGACTATATCATGTCCCGAAGTAAGGGCGTGTTGGTGTCCTGTCGAGCCAAGGAGGATGCTTAAAGAGAAACGGGGCGACGAGTTATGAACGAACGTTTACTATCTTCTTTCACTTTCTAAGGAATGAGATCTCTCCCCGGATAGAAACGTGCGAGCAGTGTATAGTCAACGTATTCATTACGCCCTTCTGTTCCGCGCATTATAAGCATTTGGGTGATGAATGGCATCACTTGGTGTCCCGACATCAGAGGACATCTGGTCAAAACAGATAATAAACTCCTGTTTTTCTATTATTCAGTCAAAAAAATTAATTCCTGTGATGATCTGCGTTGTATACCGAAAATAAAATTAAAGATATAAACTATTCGGATAATTCCACAATTTTCTTTTTAATAACTGCTTTTTCCAACCATGGAAGTCAATTGCACCGCCGTTTTTATGAAATACTACGTTTTAACTTCATTAAAATAACGCATTCAATGGTTAATGACTCACAAAACAAGTTGTTAAGATGACTAAATTAACTTTTTTCTCTTTCTCTGGATTTTTCACTTATAAACAGTTTTAATCTGCGAAAATCGCCTTTAGAGTGTTTGGAAAAAATTACATTTTTCCCACTGTATTTCATAAAATGATTTTTAATCATTTTACTGAGGAATCACTTTAACCATGAGATCAGAGTACATACACTGCAAGAAGTCAGATGCAAAAATGATTATAATATTCTTCCTCAATCCGGCATGTTCTTAGCCAGTTCCACTCCAGCCAGTCGACAATTGGGGTAGTGCGTGCGAGATAGTTCCCTAATCATAATAGAGACCATATTCGATATTTACCTTTTAATTTCACCAACTATGAGACACACGAATTAAATATTGCATTATTTATGATGCAATAAAATAGTTTTACATGACAGAAATGGTAACTAATAAAATGAAAATATCTAAATAAGTCTTTAACTTGACTCATTTTTTTCACGCGGTACGTTGGAAACCCCATCAAAACGGAAGGTTTACCGTGATTCTGAAGAATTTACTGCGGTGACAAAAATGATTAATTTTCAAAAATAGTTGATAAATCTCACGAACTACACATTATTAATTTTTTGTAGAGATCTAAGATTAGGAAATACCTCATTTTTAATATAAGGTCTCTCTGGTGTGTTAATACGCACCATTTCCCATATAAAACGGCTGGAATTTTTTGGCAAACATCTCGGAAAGTAATGTAGTAAGGGGTTGAATTTTTTATGTCAATGGAAGGGTGATAAATATTTCCTTAAAATGAGACCAAATTCATTGATTTATAGGTAAAGTGATATTTCGCTGTAACTACTTTAAGTTTGGCGAACAGAGTAAATGGATTTTTTTTGCAAAACGATTGCTTGGATGTACATCTACATCTACGTGATACCCTGCGAGCCACCACGAGGGTGTGTGGCAGGAGGTGAAGATCACCAAACATGCACTATTGACATGCAAGTAGGATATTTAAGGAAGATATGCTAGATAATAGGGTCACATGGAGCTAGATGGTTAGTATCTACATAATAAGGAAGGGATGTAATGTCCAAGTGTTCATTATCTCTCATTCTGGTATTATTTTGTATAATCCAGATATTATGAACTAAAGGAATATTCAACGGGAAGGTTCAATAAAGGAAAAGTCGATATGCTTGGTGTTTAAAATGGGTTCTTTGCAATAGATTTGAAATTTAATTGCAATTTTCCCTTCGTATTTCCCTCGCATGAACAATGAACAAGAAAATGATAAGTCACATTTTGAAATTACCGACTTTGAAGATTTTCCAGTATTTTCCTTCAATAAGGAATATTCTTCTTTTCTTTCCTCATGACCTTTGATTTCAATTGGGTTTGGATTAACAACTAATCTAATATCCCCTTGGTGCTACTTCCAAACGTACTCATTTTGTCAAAAATTACGCTGTTCGATTGGCTATTTTTGTCGTGGCAATTTTATACTTTTCGTGAAAGGAACTGCTTACCTACATGCACTTATTTCTACTATTCTAAAGCAATGGTTATTATGCGTTCGTAAATACTTGTAGTTACTCCTCAGTACTTGATCTTTTCCATAGCATGTGCTACTCTTTAAGTCACCAAAGTTATAGAACATAGAGATACAAGAAATTTACAAGAAGTAAGCGAGGCGTGCTAGTGGTACTTCATTGCAGAGTTAGAAACAAACATTGGCGTATCGACAAACCTAAGAATTAAGTATCAGGATCAGCTGTTATCGAGTCTTATCATTTGCGGAATAAATGAAATATTAAACCTGTCTGTTTATGTATTTTTACCCTTTTGAACTATGCTGTTAGCTCTCATTAAATGCTTATTTCCCTACGTTCAATGGTATCAGGCTCAACTATGTGGAAGTTGATATTCACAAATGAAAAAACGACTTCGTTTTCTTCCACTGATTTATTTTTTTGGTTCAACATGTTTCGACACATAGAGGTCATTTTCAAGCACCAGTACTTGAAAATGACCTCTATGTGTCGAAACATGTTGTACCAAAAAAATAAATCAGTGGAAGAAAACGAAGTCGTTTTTTCATTTGTGCTTATTTCCCTCTTTGCGATGTGCTAAATTTTGCGAAATCTTATGAAGACCAACACTTTTTCTTTTATGATTCTACCTCATAATCCTACCGTGTTTTGGGGTGTAAATTAGTCGACACTCTTTATGGAAACTCCTCTGGGCATCCTTGAGAATTCTGTGTACATTCATTGAGTTATATTTTTTGTTAAAATTACCAACGTCATGTACAGACATCGATTTGATCAATAGATCATTAGGAATCCACCATAGTTACCCACTACTTATCTTAAACTGCTCTCTATGTCGCTATCTCGCTCAGAAATGCCGAGAAAGTTTCTGAACATTCTTGAATGTTTCCTATTTTCTACCAAGATCACTTCTGCGGTATGCGCTAGTTAAGCGCTCATGTTCCGTGCAAATCCTAAGAAAATAAATTGGTAGCTCGACAGTTTCTGCAAGAATCCTACAGTCAATTAGACATGCTTCCACCAAGGGTTGAGATTCTCCATGAGAAAAATCTCTTGACTAGACCGGAATACGAACCCGAATCTGCCAATTTTCGGTTAGGTATGTGAGCCAGTTACACACCAAGCCATATTACTACAAGGCGAAATTTGATGGGGGTTTATGCGAACTACTACATTTTTAGTAGGTATTCACGTGTCAAGTCTATGTTATGGCATATGTGACGATAGTCGTACTTGCAAAGCCACTGTCGCGTTGGATAAACCGAATATCGTCGTTTAAATAACGACAAACTTGACGAATTTCCAAATATTGCATATATATATGATATATAAATGCAATTATAAAAACACCTGACCAGCAATTGGGAGATCTGGTTTCGAATCCCAGTCGAGTCAAGTGCTTTTTTTCATGGCGAATTTCAACCTTTGGTGTATATGCACCCATGCCAGTAATTTAGTGCCATATAATTTGTAAATGCAATGATTGGAAATAAGAAAAGCTTTTGTGGAATTTTGGAACAAGTAATATCCATCCGTTCATCAATGCCAATTAGAGTCGCAGGTCTCACTTAGAATATGCTTAATATAAGGAAAGTATTTCAAACTTGTCTCCCTCTATTGTAACACTTATTCGTATTATTCTAGAATAAATGGGATTTCTAAAAGCTACTGTGGGAAATACCCAACCTAAAAATCCAAGAACTCGTGTTAAGGTGATGCCAAAGACAGCGTATTCATCGTGCACTCTCACTACTCAAAACTGTGGTGTTAGGTTGAGAGACACGGATCATCCTTTTCGAGAGAATAATGACTGCGCAGTTGCTTTCTAAATTACTTCCGTGTATCAGCTGCAGCAGTTTCCTCGTGTGAAATTGGACACACACCCTTGAGTAGCCAGTTGGTCATCTTCTCCGATGACTCTGCTGCTGAATACGTATACCATCTATTTTAGCATAGCCACCCTCGTGATAGACTATAATTCAAGCTATGAATACAGTCATGTTCCGGGCGTCCGGTCGGGCGAGATAATCTAACCCTTCCATCTTTGGCTAATAAGAAATGGTTTCCGAAGAAGAGCAGACTGATTCCTATCGTAGGAGGGTCTCACCGGAAGAGTAAAAAGGGTTATTTGACTTTTAAAAACACTAGAAAGCTGTTATATCCATGGGAATGATGGGAAACTAGCGTGGAATATTTTGTAAATACCAATGTCGTTTGCTCTACTACTGTTTCGTTAATATTAGGATGCTTGAGGATCTAATTTTTTTAAATCTGTGTTTTCGTTATAGGCTCATAAACCTCGGATATAATCATAATTTTATTTAGTTTCATATAAGTATGGAAAAATATTAATATTTACGTATTTTTAGAGAGGATGATTTGAGAGTAAAATTTAAGATTATGAAATGAAAAAGGATTAAGAACCCTCCTCCACCACGTATGGTAGGAAAAGTATGATGAGCACAAGAGTTGGCTAAAGGCAGTGGATCTGGGGCATCTTAGAAGTTTTCCAGTAGAAGCTGAAGAATTTGGGTCTCGAATGAGTGGGTAATTAATAGGTGTGGAATGGATAATGAATGGATGATGAGAATGTATGAAAGTAACATGCCTGGTTAGTTTGGCCATGCTGAGAGAAACAATGTTAGTCGAGTTATTCAGCATAAAGTAAGTATGCTTCGTAGAGAAGTGAATATGAGTTATCAGTCAATGAGGTGGAAGTTTCTCTTAAGAGGAAGAATATTATATTTTTAAAGAACAATATGGCACTTATGTAGCAAGGCCTGAGTTAAACTGAAGAAAAAGAGATACACAACGAGTGGGCAATGTGGATAAAATTACTCAAGCAGTCAAGGGTCAGCTTCTGAGGCCTATCACTGAGAATCAAATTATTTTGACTGCTCCTACACCGATGAGGAACAGCGTGATGAGTATGTATGTATATACATAATGAAATTAGGTAGGTTTTTCAATCTGCTGGCATTGGACTAGGAGAAGGATATACTTGCCTGGAATATGGCTATCACCTTATCCAGGTAAACAAAAAAACGGCCATGTCTATTATGAAGACATTAATATGCATAAAAACCTGAATTCATGGTAAAATGTTACCATGGGAATGATTGAATGAAAAGCAGCTTTTAAGGTCTATCTTCCGGAATTAAACTTTTTTGACTGCGCACGCTCCACTAGAGAACAACGTGATGAGTATGTACACAGTAAAATAAGGTAGGTTGTTAATTTTCTCCAGGCATATGGATTTACATTTTCATGATACAAAATTATAGACAACTAAAATAGCATGCAATTTCCGGCATGGTATAGCTCATGCATGATTTATTACCGTGTAGAGCTATTTATCTGTCGCAGTAATTGTAACCAGTGGTCGTATCTTAAGTAGTGTACTGCATGGGTGCATGTTCTTCTACGTATCACTCTCCTAGTTTCGGGTCCGATAGCGTGCTGTTGTAGTGCTTCATGCCTGGTGTGGAATCACCACATGCCACACATGAAGCTCATTCTACAACGGACGTAAAATACTCCAATACTGGAGTAAGAACTAAACATTCTCCAATACTGAAGTAAGCCGTAACAGATCGACCGGGATATCGAAGTCAAATGAGAGTCGAAACAGTCTCTGCGTGTCTCGGATATTTCATTGCAGCTGGGATGAGTGCTTCATTCCTGGTGTGGAATCACCCCATGCCACACATTCTAGTGGTGGCTTACACGGAATTTCATAAACGTAGATGTAGATGTGTGTAGATACCCTGCAAGCCATCTCGAGGCTTTGTAGTATATTGGTCACATCAATTTTGAAGATATTTCCATGCATAAAATGAACTGACTTCGTAAGGAAATATTACTATGGAAATTATAGAAGCAGTGTTGGCATTACCATCTCCGTGAATTTAACTCTTCGACTATGCGTACTCCGAAAGAGAAATGTGTGACGGCTATTTATGTGACTTTCGGTTAACAAGCTCGATTGAAAACCCGTTTCCCTCGGCTCCTCTCAATCTCTCACCATTCATTTTGCTTCGGACATCACGCGCTCAATTAATCGTTCGAACGCGTGACCGATCGGGCGTCCACGCAAGAGAGATGCTACTCGCTTCAATTATCCCTTTCCGCCGTTAAGGGTCCGAACGGGGCTCAATTATCCCCCCTCTATAAAAAAGTCAGCAGGGAAGGATGATGGCAGCAGCCTCACACATTTGTGTATGCATGCACAATAAGGATTTGTAACATCGGGGACGCCGATGACCAGCAGATGCTCCCTTCGGACATTCGAACCGTTTTCACCTTGCCTCTCAAAACAGGCGGGAGGAACAAGGGGAAAAAAAACAATTCCATCCCAAGGGGCGTCCACTTATTTTTTGTTAAAGGAACGACAGTATCGACTCGAGCGCACGGTTGGAGATGGAAGCAGTAATGAGAAGTGGACTCATTAGTTGCAATACCACTGGCTCCCCTTCCTTTATCGGAGGATCGGCTGTTCCATTATAAATGAAGTCACTAATCCCTTTCTCCCATTCGTCTGTATCTGTATTTTACCCTGCTAGCCTCCTCAAGGGTGTGTGTTGTGGGAGGCGAACTTCAACTGGAACATGAAATAAAGTCTGGGATAAAAAATTCGTCAAAACTTTTGGACCTCGAGTGTTCTAAAGTGCTTGGCATCAGCAGACACATAAAGCTCATTCTACAACGGACGTAAAATACTCCAATACTGGAGTAAGAACTACACATTCTCCAATACTGAAGTAAGCCGTAACAGATCGATCGGGATATCGAAGTCAAATGAGAGTCGAAACATTCTCTGCGTGTCTCGGATATTTCATATTCATTGTGGGTTATTTAAAAAATTATATAAAAAATTTTCACTATGATATTGGAAAATATTCGTTACTAACCTCTAACCTCAAAAGTGCATCTGCTAAAGCAGTGGGCTGTGACTGGCACCGGCAGTAGCAATAGCGCTCTCTGCATCTACATCTACATCTACGTCGTACCATGCAAGCCACCCAAAGGGTGTGTGGCAGGGGGTGCTTTCGCACCAGGCATGCATGAATGATATGGTAGAACACCGACATTACGTTAAAACCCGCGTACCACACATGCAAAGCGCCAATTACAAATCTAATACCCAAGAAACATTCTATCTTCAATCGTTCCAACATGCAAGGGATACAAAGACTACTACTACAGATTCAAAATATCATGCATAAATAAGAACATCAATATTTACATCATGCATAAATAAGAGAGTAGAATATATAATGAGAAAGATTTACTGCCTGCCTATTGTCAATACTCGAACTATTCATGACGACGATCACAGCTGTTATGGTCCCGAATGGTACGCGGAAAAAATGACATTTTATACCTATCGGTTCTACAATCTAGCTCTCTGATTGGCTTACATTTCGCCTGCCGTAAGACGTAAGCCGTAAAGATGGGACTTGACTATCTTTCTTACGGCAGCGCTTTGCGGCTTACGGCAGGGCCTAGCGGCTCTATAACGGCTGACGTCCTTTGTAGAATGGGCTTGAGACTTTCGAATGTGCGGATGGCATGGTATGTAGTCGCTCTTAGAATTCTTTCGTACGTCTTAGACGTAAATGGCTTCGTTATGGCCTGCAAACCACCTCTTTGGTGCATGGCAGGGGGTTAACCCTCATCAGCCGTGCACAAACTGTTGAACACTATCAAAACGTAATTCTCTAATTTCATCAACTTAAATGCTGTCAAGTGTCCCTGTAATAAGACCACTTGCAATACGAACTATGAAAATCATTTTAATTGATCGGGTTGGACACTACACTCACGAATCTCAGATATAATGAAAGTTTACATTATTAGAATTCCATACAGAAATTGAAAGCTGAACGAAAATGAGATATAATAGAGAATGAAAACAACGCTATCTTTCGTCACATTTACAAAATTATTCGAGCATCGATCATAGCTGCTATAGTTGCTTAACGCATGTGGAAAAATAAATTTTATAATTGTCCATCCTGCAGTGCATCTTTCTAATTTTTCTTTGCATGTAATCGAATCTGGAAGTTTTTAATGCATTGAAAACACTTAAAACTTACATTATTGTGTTCTCCACGTGTTCGGAGTTGTAAATCACCTCAAATTTCCTTAGTAGGTGAAATCTACAGCTAACCTACTATGTTATCTACATCTACATCTACATCTACGTAATACACTGCGAGCCACCACGAGGGTGTGTGGCAGGGGGTGAAGATCACCAAACATGCACTATTGCCATGCAAGTAGGATATGTAAGGGAGACATGCTAGAGAACAGGGTCACATGCAGCTATATTGTTAGTATCTACTTAATAAGAAAGGGATTATTGGTTGTTATTACGTGCTTCATGCACTACAGACTACTCTAACTATATTTCACCTACCTATCCCTTTGCTACGCTGACTATTGTTCTCTCTTATGGTACGCGGGAAATATGACATTTTAAATCTATCGGTACGACAATCTATCTCTCTAATCTTGTTAATATGATCAAATGATATACGATGAATACGATGCGTGTCGTTTCGGTAGCCCAAATCCCTAATTTAAAGCTCATGATTTTACACTTTAAATTAATAAACACGTTTGGGTTTTCAAAATGCTGTGGGTATCGTTAGAATATTGATCAGTTCGAACTTGCTTAAGGTAGTTGGAGCGAAATATCATTTCACCTAGAACTCAATGAATTTGATATCATAGTAAAGAAAAATATCTCCCCTTTCCAAGGACACCAAAATATTAGCCTCATACCACTATGTACTTTCTGAGATTTTTGATGAAAAATTGCAGCCCTTTTACATGGGAAATGGTACGTGAATTCTCTCCAGAGAGACCTTATTTAAAAAAATGAGGAATTTGTAACACCTATATAGCGTTGAACAATTAACAGTTTGTTGTTTGAATATTTTCTAAACTATTTTATAAATAAATCATATTGTTACAGGAGTAATTTTTTCAGGATGACAAAAACCTTCCGTTTTGAAGGCGTTTTAAACGTGCCGTTTGAAAAAAAAATAAATCCAGCTAAAGAATAGATATTTTTATTAATTACGTACAATTTCAGTCACATTTACAGTTCAGGACATTGTTACATCATAAATAATGAAATATGTAATTCATGCTTTCTATAGCTGCTGAAATTATAACGTAATATTCGAATATGGTCTTCCTTATGGCTAGGGAACTATTTCGCTCAACATATCTTAAAATATCGAGTGCGAATTATAACCTCCGGACCGATAACTTCCCCTTGATCCTCATTGGAAAAAGGACTTTTCACCACAGCCCTGTTTCCTCCCTCTATTCTCCCCACCTTCTTCGCCAATCCCATTCGACCATTTCTTTACCCGCCCCACAATTTTCTGCCCCGCGCGCGAAAGTCACGTGACTCATTAACAGCGTCACGCGTCGCAACGGCGTCATTTCCGGTCCTATTTCTGAAGATGGCGCTGGGCCTTCGAAGTTCCTCCCCTTCCCCCATTTACGATTCCCTCCCCCCACCCCCGTGCCCACTCCCGCGCGTACATGCTATCTTCTTCCCATTCTTCACTCCTCCGCCCTCCCCCCCACGAACGACCGTCGTTCTTATACGCAACACCACCCCTCCATATAGCCCTTCCGATCTCAAACGCTTTGACTCTTCAACCGCCCTCCCATCTCATCCCCACTTCCTCCCTCTTGTGGGCACTCCCTGCCGGACACCCTCTGCTGACCTCTCGTTATGAGACCCCTTTCCGACCCACGGAATCCACCCAACGTACGCATTCCCCCTTTTCCTACCCCATCTGCCCACTACTCCTGAACCCTTTTCTTTTATTTTTTTTGTTCTCGGCCACTTGGAGAAACGTTATTGTTATTTTTTTTCTTCTTCAACCCCTTTTCGACTGTTGTACTATCTGTCCGACCCCGCCCCCATCATCAACGGACATACGTGCGCCTCCTGTTGCCTCGTAAAACAACCCTCGGACAGAGAACACATCGATCAAATTGTATCGCTTTGAATTCTCTCCCGCGCCCGTCTCCTCGGC
This sequence comes from Ceriagrion tenellum, assembly GCA_963169105.1. Classification (NCBI taxonomy): domain Eukaryota; kingdom Metazoa; phylum Arthropoda; class Insecta; order Odonata; family Coenagrionidae; genus Ceriagrion; species Ceriagrion tenellum. Next base: position 54,211,552 of record OY720636.1, on the reverse strand, counting down.
TCGGAAGGATGGACTTCCGCCACTTCCGACACCTCTGCATCCCACTCCCCTTCTCTATCATCCCCTCCCTCTTCTGGTCTCTCTCGTCCGAAGAGGCTATCGCCTGGAAGAGCGGTACTCAACCTTTGTCGACTTGTGCACCCCTTGGTAGCCCGTCTCTCTTTGGAATGTATACCACTTGAAACCCCGATCGGTTTGACCCCTCGCATTAGGAGAATATGCTTGCCACACTTTTCCCATAGTAGTACGAATACATTCCTATCTGCACCACCATGACTTTCACCATTCTTTTTGTAGACAAAAATGATCATACACGAGGGTTGAAATTCGCTATGAAAAAATCATTCGACTTGTTTTTTCATAGTGAATTTCAGCCCTGATGTATATGCACCCGTGCGAGTGACTTCGTACCACATCATTTGTTAAATGCAATGTTTGCGAAAATGATCATCTTCAATGAATCACGGAACGGGCCGCGCAGTTACTTCAACGGAATCACACACTAGTGACTACACAATTGTGTTAAATTCACAATGGAAAAATCATTCACCCGGAATGGGAATCGAACCCAGATCCCTCGATTTCGCGCCGAGTGATCTAACCAATTAAGCTACCCAGGTGTCCTCCTCCACTGTGAATCTCATGGGGGCTTAAAGGAGCTTCCCAATCCAGGCGAATGATTTTTCCACCGTGAATTTCACACAATTGTGTGATCACTAGCGGGTGACTCCGTTGAAGTAACTGCTTGGCTAGTTCCGTGTTCCTTAAAATGTCCTAAGTAAACACCTTTGTTTTTAAAGTTCGGCATTACCCCATGGATTATGGCGGTAGCGCTCGCATACGGGTACCTCTGGCGCGGTACCTGTGAGGACAACTTGCACCTATAAGCCCCCACCAGATTCACAGTGGAATAGGACGCCTGAGCAGATTAATTGGTTAGAACACTTGGTGCGAAATTGAAGGATATGGGTTCGATTCCCAATCCAGGCGAATGATTTTTCCACTGTGAATTTCACACAAAAATGATCATCATTGGTCGTTCAATCCCAAGATTGGTTGGCTGCAGCCCTCCACCCTTTCCCATCTAATTCTAGTTCCCTTATCTTCTGGTATCTCTTCCTGTGTACTTTCCTCTTTATTGGATCCATGAACTTACCCCTGGGTCTTCCTCTGGAGACTTTTCCATCCATTTTACCTTCAATTATGTTCTTCACGAACCCATTGTGTCTCAAGTTGTGTCAAATACATCTGATTTCTTCTTTTCTGTATGGTGTTCCATGTGGTTCTTTCCTCTTCTAATCTTCTGTACACTTCATCATTTCTTAGTCACCTGATCTTCTGAGTCTTAGGGAGTAGTCATCTGATGATAACATGTGTGTCAAAACCTAGGTAGCGGGAGATAAATAAAAATTGCGGAAAAATCAAGTTTATTCATTGATATTATCATCGTTTCTTATTTTGACCGTCCGGATGCACAATATTTGGCCATAAATAGGTTATGAATAAAAATGTATGCTCTTTTTTCCAAGTGGTGGGAGTAGGTAACATCGAAATGAGGAAGCGCGGGGAGTCATGAATGGGGAATGAGTGAAAGTTAATGGAGAAAATTGGTGGCGGTAGAGTTAGAATATGGAGCAGGTAATAAGAGACAAAATGATGTTGCGGAAGAGGAAAGATCAGGTACTTCCACATTACCCTGCGAGTCGCCGCGGTGGTTAGTGGTAGGTGTTGTTAGGATTTCAGCCAAACATAGGGAAACAAATATAAGGTAAAGTAATCTACATCTACATCTACGTGATACCCTGCGAGCCACCACGAGGGTGTGTGGCAGGGGGTGAAGATCACCAAACATGCACTATTGCCATTCAAGTAGGATATTTTAAGAATTAAGGCAGATATGCTAGAGAACAGGGTCACATGCAGCTAGATGGTTAGTATCTACATAATATGAAATGGATTATTGGTTGTTATTACATGCATCATGCACTACAGACTACTCTAACTATATTTCACCTACCTATCCCTTTGCTACGCTGCCTATTGTTCTCTCTTATAGTACGGGGGAAAAATGACATTATAAATCTATCGGTACGACAATCTATCTCTCTAATCTTGTTAATATGATCAAACCTAGCATAATACGCAGGGGATCTCAATATATATCTAACGTCATCTGTGAACAACTCTGTTTCGAATTTACTTAAAAGGTTTAACCGAAATTTTAACCTGCGTTCTGATAGTAATTCCCATCCTAGTTCTTCTATTAAACTCGTAACACTTATACAATATCATAACGGCCTTTAACAAACCTAGCGGATCTCCTTTGCAGACGCTCGAATTCTTTTATCATACCTTCCTCGTACGGATCCCATATACTAGCGGCATATTCTAAATGAGGCCTGACAAGTGTAAAATAGCATCTTTCTCGTACTCTCTCATCGCATTTGCCTAGAACCCTTTTTACGAATCCTAATCTACGGTTTGCTACACTAGTTATTTCCCTGATGTGTTTCCCCCATGATATGTCTTGTAATTGTAAGATGGACGGCACGAAAGTTGAATGTGCAGTTATGCAGTGTCTTTGAGTTCACTCTGTTTTTGTAGTGGTCATTTACGGTGTGTAAAAAGAAGACTTTTTCGTCCTCTCTTGCTTTTGCCTTATATTGGCTCCAGTGGTATATTGCGTGGCTAAAATAATATTCATTTTTGCCACTTTGAAACTTAATCTTAACTTTGAAAGCTAAAAAAAAACAATTTTCTAAACTTTGGAAGAAATCTCAGCCCAGCGTGAAGCCAATGAGTCTCTTGTGGCTTCCAAACTAGCCTTAGCACAATCTGCTGTATTTTTCTCTCGTTTTGCAAGTCGCATTAAAAAAAATCAAAGTGCGTGGCCTTCCTTTGCGTTTATTTTGCGAATTTAATCTTCCCTTGCAAATTCTCAAATACTAACGGCGCTCTCGAGATGTGATGTAATACTTCATAAGCAAAATTTCTCTTTCACTTCTTCTTCATGGGACCTTCCTTCTCACCATTCACTTTTCAAATCGTAGCCACCTTAATGCAGTGCCGCAACTTTTGCAAAATTATCTATTTTCCCCTCCTTAGGTCTGCATTTATGATGATTTCTTCGTATGAAACTTCATCTGAGACATATTTACTCCCCCTCTCAATCGAGATGATGTTCATGCAATATCGCAATATATATACTAAGTTAATATTCGAGGCCCAGTCAAGACACTAAGAGTTAAGGTTGTTAAGTATCGATTTAAGAGATGAAAGTCCACTGTTGAGCCTATTTTCCGGTAGATGATCGCATCCCCATCAATCGAGTTCAATTTGTCCCTTACTTAGGAGTAATTTTCAGAAATAAGGAATAACTGGTGGGTCGATTACGGTATCTTGTGGGACGCCACCTTCCTTTAGCCACCATCTTCCATCTAACTCAGTCAAGCCTCGAATGAATAGGTATGAAGGAGGGAAGAGAAATGTCAGATTTTTTGGGATAGGATAAGTGAAGAGATTGCTTATTTTTATTTATTTATTTTAAAGAAAGAAAACTACGTACAACCAAGGTGCCAATCTCTAGCGGCCAGGTAACTATACATATTTTTAAGGACATGTACAAGCAAATTTAACTAGAAGAAACGGGATGCAATTTTACAATTAATATAATCGAAAAATAATGGGGATAACTAGTTAGATGAGAGATACGAAAGAGAAAGGCTTAAAAAGGCTTACGAAAGGGAAAGGCTTAGATGAATGTACAAAAGGATGAATGAGAGGAGTAAGAGAGAATTCAATCGAGAGGAAAGGCGGATGAAAAGAGAACGTTTAGTTATCGAAAGTCTGGGAATGAGCATCTGAAGAAAAGGGTGAGAACGGGTGGGGCGGGATGGAACTTTGAATTTGATGAAAGAGAGTAATTCAGGACAGTCGATGGTGGAATTTAAAATATTATAAACTAATTTTATGCCTGTTGTGAGTTTATAGGTGGGGAGATTAGGGATGGAGAGGGAGGAAAGGATAGGATTGGTGGACATGTTACAAACTTAGGAACGAAACTGAGTGAAGATACATGTGAATGGGTTCTTTGGGGAGCGTAGTAGTAGTTTTTTGGCCCTCACAACCTTCCATCAATTCGTAAAATACTGAATGGAGGAATTATCCCGGAGACACGTCAAACCCATTAAAATTTGTTCACGCTGATTTAAATTTTATTGTACCCGGATACTCTAATCTCATCCAAATATGTATATAAATAGTGGCGAAGGCGTTTCCTGTGGTTTGGACTTCGACGCGTCTTGATAGTTAGCGCGATTTAAAAATAGTCATCCGTTTTAATGTATGCACGTTGGCCAGTCCTTCTGAAGGAGAAAGAGAAGATTTCTTGTTCCTCGCAAATAGGCTCTCGAAGATTTTATGTATTTTTTTATATGCCATACCACCACCTTTTCCAACTACACCGAAACGGCAAATCTCCTTTCCCTCCCTCTCCCCAGGGGGAGCCACCTCTCCCCTCATGCCTCTCTACTCCTTTCATTCAATCCTAACCAAAACGCCTACACAACACTTCGCTGGGTTGTCCCGCCCTCACGCTACCCCCACCCAAAACCCCCTATACCTCCCCCACCCCGCCACAATCCCTCCCTCCTTTTTCTCCCCATTCCCCATTCCCTTACTTCTTCGGCCAGGTGTTCTTTCCGTTCCACCCTCCAGTGCCCTCACCCCCACCCCATCACCCTCATCTCCCAGCGTCTCCTCCCTCCTTTAAGTTCCTCCTCCTCAAACCACTTCCATGACCCGTTCACACTACCATCGTGCATGCGTACCAACGTAACAAATTCGACACATATTCACATACCACTTCTTTGAAATGATATCGTTGTACGCAATTGAAATGTAAGCTCGATGAGAAAAATTTGTAGTTGGTTTCCGATTGTTATTTTTCGGCGCAATGGAAATGCTATTATGCTGTTAGATATATGTATTCTTTAAAAGATTTTTCTTAATTTAGCAAACGGCAATGCATGCAAGTAACGGAAGGCAGCCTCCCCACAGATGTGTGACCTGTGAGACTGCCTATTGCTCTTGAATAATTGTGCAAAACATTTGGTACTTAAAATTGTGGAGTAATAAATATATTATTATATATTAAATACCATGATAACTCAGACAGCATCCCTCTACAGGATTGAGAAATGATTATGCGAAAACCAACCATGATCTAAAATAATCTATAGCCTTCCACTTTGATTATAAAAAAATTATTATCCCCCGCCGGAAGTTGTCTTGATGCTAAAATTTTCCGATTAAATAAATGTTTTTTGTGTTGTAATATCATAATAGAGTAGGTTACTGTTGAACATTTTACCTATACCCTTAAGTTTTTCGCGTTTTCCATCGCTTTGTTACATTTGTGGGCCAATATTTCGCCGTCTATCTTACGGGTTTCTTCAACTAGTCATCTGGAATTATTGAATCATGCAGGATAATTTGGTGACGAAAGGATTGAATGGTGTCCAAAAAATGAAAGAAGCGAAGAAAAAACAGTAAAGATATGATCAATTGCTGAAAAGTTTCACAGTAACTACTATACGCAATCTTTGTCATTCAAAGCAAGTGAAAATGAGACAGCAACTATCAAAGGAAAATTGAAATTTTGCATCCTTGAGGTACTTTGTCAGGCTAAAAAAGTTTGGCATCTGTAAGAAACTTTCCTCTCATCTTAAATAAATGTATACAGAAAACTGCTCGAGCAAACAACTCAATCAATCAAACTCAACTTTCCATTATTCTGTCCTTGTTTTGTTATCTTGCATTACATACCCAGGAATGCCCGCACTTTCCATGGCAGGCAGATGAAAGACTAAGGCGTCACAATGACAGATTTATGCTGCCAAATTGTACAGAATATTCCTTCTGCTCTCGCACCATTAGTGACTGAAACGAAAAATCTTGGGACTAGTTAACTCATATAGGACTTTTCACCCTTTTCAACTTCCAATTTTCATCTTCATTCATTTCCCTTCTCATGGATGGTATCCTAACACCCTCTGCTTCATGCCCCTGCTATATAGTATGTAGGAGTAGGTGCAGATGGTAAGTTAGGAAGTGTTAGGAACAGAAAGTTACGATGAAACACATATCTCATGGCGTTTTGTGCTTACGATATTGGTCTGTTTGCTGGTATTGGAAACGGGACATTTCCACAGTCCTAGCCACTATTCTTACATTGCCCTGTCCTAATTCGATTCCCTTCCACGTCCTTTCCCTCAACCACGATCGCATGTGTTTTTTCATATTTTTATAATCCACTCCCCTTCCTTCTCCGACTTATTCTGCTTCTCCTTTTACCTTCCTCCCCTTTCTTTTCCCTCTCTCTCTTTTAAGGTTCCCCTCGTCCACTGCCACTTCCTCGTCCTCGTCCCGCCTTAAAAAAACTCCAGGATGTACTAAAATATCGAATTGCCGAAGTTAGAAGTAAGTACAATGCTTAGTTTTCGGCATCGTCTCTTGAGCTCCCTTTATTTTTCATATTGTATGAGATAATTTTTCTTACATTGATGACTGAAGATTTTCGGTAAATTTTTCGCACCGAATACGAATCAAAACTTAAAAGATTGTGTGAGAGACCTAAATCCAACGTTGGGCTCTTGTATCCAAACCATTTGCGCAATTCTAAGAGAAGAGGATATTTTTTTGCGCAAAAATTAATTTATTTGCGAAAGCGGTAGACTCGATGCAGGATTGTAATGCTGTAAATGAGGTGATTACAGGTTAGCCTCGCTGTAAAAACTCTGCCAATGTAGTATTCAACTTGATCTCATAATCTTCCATACATAAAAGAGAAGCGTTACCCTTCCATAGCATAGTTAAAGACGTGAGGTGTGTTAATGGTAAGAGTTATTAATGGGTTCTTTTATTATAGTCTTAGATCATCGATAAAACCCTATTACATCAACTTATATTACTTGACCAAAGGTTTTGCATGATACGTGTTTTTTGGTTCAAAAATCAAATCGATTTCTTACCATAGTTTTGAATATCATGACAGCTGTATTTTCCCTCGATTTAGTATGTCCATATTGATTTTTTTATCTGAAAACATGATTCATTAGTGATATTTTTCGCCAGTGATTTTTTATTATGATGAAAAAATATTAGTCTCCATATGTGATGATGGAGTTATGAAATATATTTCCGTTATCATGAACTCAAAAAGACAGAACTTTGTTTCCACACATCCTTCATTATCACACACCGACCTTGGTTTTGACAATACTCTATTATTTTCAAGGTGTCTATAGTATTTTCAAAATCTAGGTCGGATTGTGGTAGTAAAAATTGTTTGGAAATATAACTAAGTTCTGTCTTTTTGAAATTAGTATGACTGTAACCAAATTCTACAAGATATCGGGTAGTTCGTCAAACTTCATATATTTCCGTTGCTCGCGTACATGTTTTCTCGTGATAGATTTGGGTATTTTTCTTCACCGCTATCTTATTTCGCCTTTGCACGCTCATGTATACGACTCGAAGTTTCCTTTCCTCCTCTCTGCGCTTTTCCGACTCCAGTTCCATTCCCCCTTACCTCCCCCCCCCCGCACACCCTCACTCCCTGCGACTTAGGCACCCCCTTCACTTATCTTCCTCCTCGCCTTCCGTCACACTTCCGTGCTTCCACCGGTAGAGTTCCATGCATGGTTTGTCCTCATTATTCCGTCATCTTCTTCCTTTCTTTTTACTCCTCCTCGCCGTTCCCGCTTCCTCATCCTGCCAACTGTAAAATGTTGGAAATCCCTACTCATTCTTGATAGATTCCAAAGTGAGTGCCTTTATTATATGTATTAGTGAAATTCTTGAACCATAGCCTGGACACGGTTTGAAAACGTGGAAGGGGTGCCATTTCATAAACTGCAGAGTGCAGTATTTGTGTATAATTTTCAAGTTTGACTGATTTTTTCGAAGATTTAGAGTGTGTTAGATTTCTTAATTTAATTACTTGAAATTAACTTTGGCTGTGGCTACTGTCGCACGAATGTTAAAACCATCTCTTACATGGGCCAACCTCCTAAGAATCTTTACAGTATTTGCCTTACAGTGTAATGATGCTTGAAGGAAACCGTTGGGAGAGAAATGTCATGATAACACTATCTCAAACTACTCATATATGTTGTGTATATTATTCATTGTTATAGCCTCCCATAATTTCTTCTTTGAGCATAATATGGCCAAGTTGTATCCATCAAAGCATGGTGTAAAACCATTGCTATGAATATATTCTTTTGACTTGGACGCTGAAGCCATTGAGCAGAAGCAATTGAAAGATGTATACTGAATAGTCAATAAGACTTGTTTTTCAGCTCGGTTTTAAAGACTCTGCTGTCAAAAGATGTCTTTAGTAAACTGCTGGGGATGATCTACATCACTATTACAATTGATTGATAAAGCTAATGACGATACATTAATTATTGGTGATCCAATAATTATTCTTTTTTAATATTTTACTATTGCAACCAACTGCAACATATAGGACCGAGAAATTGTACCATCCTCAGAGACAAAGGAGTTAAGTCTTCGCCTGCCAACCCTAGGGTCGCGGGTTCGAATTCCGCATGGGTAGCGTGTGCACCTTGTAGGGCATGAATGTGTTTGTCCCTTGTTGCCTGTCACACTGCCTGGTGTGAAAGGCTCTTAGGGTTGTTTTCAAGAGAATAGAATATTATAACATTTATTTCGACCAAATAAATATTCACATATTTTAACAAATCAAAAATGAAGGTGAAATTATGCATCCCAGAAGAAATACTTTCTTGTTTTGGGGTTGCCATTCCTAGGAAAAATCGGCTGTAGTTGGCATTGCTTAGTAAAAATATATTCTATCATCATATTATTAAAAAATTCTGACAAGGGATATTTCTACATAATACCCAGCAAGTCACCTTAAGGGTTTATGGCAGAGTGTTTGATGCTCAATGACCCCACTCTACGCGGCGTATTTTTACCGAGTTGTTAAGTTGGAATTGAAAGCGGTCTCATAATTCGGCTACCGTATTCCATTCGGTCCCTCAGCTGGAAGGAGGTAGAGCCTCATCCTGGGCGAGAAAGAAGCATTTTGGGGCACAAAGTGATGTCCTCGCCCTCTCCCGATAGTTTGGCGGGAACGTGCCCGCGACATTACTCGTGAGAGCGTCCACGCTAACGCAGGGAAACGGGAATAAGGGACAGAGAAAGGGCGAAGATAAGAAGGGACACGCCGTGTCGCCGCCTCCCCCCGCCCCTACGCGATCACAGCCGCCTCTCCTCCCGGTGTCACGGGCCGCCTCCTCCGTGTGCCACGTGCTCGCGCGCGCTGTTTTTAATGGCCGACCGCCACGAACGCCAACGAGGATAAAAGTCTTATTTTCTTTCTTCAGGTGTTTCCTCCTTATTCGTGCGTTGAAGTCTCCCCGCTCGGAGGTCCGAAGGAAGTCTTTTAACTCTTCTGTGCGCGTGCGTGCGTGCTGCGAGGAGGAGGAGAATTGTACGGGGCGTGTGTTTTTGTTGGAGGGAGTGGTGTGTATAACCCGACCCGACCCCTTTTGGAGAGAGCATAGCCTCGTTTTCATCTACGGACACATCATCTCTTTCTTCGAGGAGTCTCCGGGCTGGGGCACGTGTCCATCGCAAAGCATGCTCCCTGGTCCCATTCTGTCAAATATCTGAATGCGATGGATATAATATCCCGAGATGCATCTTGATTTGTCGTCGTTGATCACCCGAAGCAGCTGATGGGTCGGACAGGAGTACGGGGAACAAGGCATGGCTTTTGTTCATTCGTCACCAGGAACATTTTTATGTGTGTCCCTATCATCCCGATATGATTTCTATGTGGAATGATTTTTATGATTATTTTTTTTGGCCTGCCGGCTAATTATATTATGGCTTTCAGCACATTAACCTCGCATCACGTCATGTCAGGCTTATTGTGTCATCAAGGCTGGTGATGTGCCTTCTTCTGGATTGAGCCGTGAGCAGGAGGGGCTGTGATGCTTATCATGAATTGCCCTCCCTCCTCAGAGGCTTTAATTTTTTTCCTCATGACCTAGTTAGTATGCGCCGTAATGCGACATCTCGTTGAAGAAATATTTTTTAAATAACAGGGGTTGCTATTACCTTATATGAATTTGTTTTGTTACTGGTGATATTTTTCACAATCATTGGGTAATTATGGCCAAAATGTTTCATTGGATGATAGTTATCTACATCTACATCTACGTAATACCCTGCGAGCCACCACGAGGATGTGTGGCAGGGGGTGAAGATCACCAAACATGCAGTATTGCCATGCAACTAGGATATTTAAGGGAGACATGCTAGAGAACAGGGTCACATGCAGTTAGATGGTTAGTATCTACATAATAAGAAAGGGATTATTGGTTGCTATTACATGCATCTACATCTACGTAAGACATCTACGTAATACCCTGCGATACACCACGAGGGTGTGTGGCAGGGGGTGAAGATCACCAAACATGCACTATTGACATGCAACTAGGATATTTATTTTTATTTTATTTTTAATTAAAGTAATAAAACCACATACAGCTATGTCGCCATTTTATAGTGGCCATGTAACAAAACACACACTTAAGGACATATACAAGCAAACTTAACAACATAACTTAATGAAGACATGCTATAGATTATGCTATAGATTATACAGATGCTGGATAGTTATAGGTAAGATTGTTAGCCCCTGTGCCCACTATCTTCCTTATGATCCTTTCGTCGTATTCTTATATTAATTTATCTGCGTAGTCTCTTCTCTGTACACGCCCCTTGCATTTCAGTTTTCTATTTCATAGCCCGTGTGAATCAAATTTAAAGGCGAGTATCGAGCAAACTACCCAATCTATCTTGCTTGATCAGTTTTTAATCGGCCAACCTCAAGGAAACCAATTAATTTTCTGGTGAAGTTGTGAATATATTACAAATACCAATATATTGTGGTAGATCAGATCATGAGAATAAAATTAGGGAAATAGACCGCAGAACAGGATGGTTAAAAATGTTTTTTTTTCCCGACATCGATAAGTGATCATAATAATTGCCAATGAAACTTTGAAGGAGATGCGTAGAGAGATAGTATAGCTGATTAGTTGATTTGATCCAAAATGCTTGAATCTTGAAGGATCTCATGGACCTGCTCACCCGGTGGAAGACCCGAGAAACCTTTATCCTGCTTGAATCTTAATCTGCCTCGCAACACTAACACAATATTTTGCATTCCTCCTGCGTGACTCTTGTATCCAGCTAACGTATTTGCAATATAAATTGATGCAAATACTTTCCGCAGCATTGGTAGCATACCTATTAAGTAAAGCACGGTCGTAAAAGCCATTTGAACATTATATGGTATGTTAATGATAGTTCACCCCCTGCCAAATGCCCTTGCGGTGACTTGCAGGGTAATATTTTGATGTGGATAAAGCAACTCATCCCATTCGTAACGACATTGGTCATCCAGAGCCTTTGCATCGATTGTAACGCTGCGAAGGGATGAATGAATTTTTTTAGTGCCATTTTTAAGCGCTACACGCGACGTGGATGCATACGGCTCTACCGGTCACTTTTGACTCCTTTTTGCTAGTATTCCGCAAGTGCAACTTAACTGACAATATGTGGTTCTATTTTCAGTGTGCCCTCCTCATTACCATTTCTATTAATGATGACATTTCCTCCATTGTATGGACAACGTTAAGCGGAGGACATCCTGAAAGCAGCACTTCATTGTTCAGAACGTCGTAGAAACTTGAGAACCAATTATAGTTATTATGACTAAGCGATTTTTGCATTCGTCAAGCAACATATACTACCTTGAATTACATTAGGTACGAGGCAGCCTTTGCTGGTGACTCTGGTTAACGTTCCCATATACTAAACATTGTCAGTGGATCATGTGCATTTTCAGAACAAGTGTAAAAACTTATAACTATAATTAACTTTTTTGAACTATAATGCATCTTTGGGTCCGTCGCAATTCTATCCATAACTTATCTCTCTGCCTGTATAACTACTAATATTGCAGCAGGCTTTACCCCTTTACAGGGCAATTAATTTTATCCGCATTAATTTATTAAGACTGTTGACAATGGTATCCCAGTCAAATGGGAACAAAGGCAATAATCAGACATTGATGTAAACCATTTTCAGAGAAAGCTTTTCAGCTTTGCTGGTAAAAATCTAATTCGTATCTTCCAAATTTTTCCCAGATGCAGAGCTATTTAAAAATGTTTAACCGCATTAAAATATAGCCATAAATTACAATGATAATTTCAAAGTCCTCTATAATGGAAGTGGTTTGTGTCAAAGATGGGCTACTGATTAGATGTTGGCTTGTTGAAGGTAATTGATAATTAAGTGATTTAGTTCGACTTCAATTCTGGATCCATTAAATAATTCGCTAACCTAGAACGATAGTGGCTATTTTTAATAGACCTTTTCCGTGCTATCTCAAAAATGAAATCATTATGTTCCTCCAATGCAATTGAAATTGAGGAAGAAATTAAGATGTTTCAATAACCTCCCGTTGAAGTTATTTCGATTTTATATTGGACTAATATTGTTGTTATACAATGTTGAGCAACATTCCAAGAACATTCTAAAGATTGTGCGTGATTAACATACGGAGTCCCTCATCCAATTTTTGAATAATTCACTAGTCATATGGTTCGAATAATGCTTCCCGTAGCGTCCTATTTTTTGATTGCTGTCGATCTTCATTTATGTGAAAGATTCTAAAAATATTATGACAACTCTTTACGGACAATAGTTCAGATACAGGGCCGCACTTCTGAAATTTCCAAATCAGTGTACAGTGCACCATGTTCGCTTAATTGCACGAGACATTACTTCTGCGATACTTTGACCCTCACTGGGTAAACTTGGTTTTTGCACTTGTGCTAAATATCTTAACATCGTTATTAGCAACTAACCCCGCATAAAATTTCCGAAATGTTATAGCTCTTGCGTAATTTACTATCTTGTATTACTACTTATCTGTGCATCAATAATACTAACCAGTAGTTCTATCTTAAGTAATTTAGTGCTTGGTAGCATGTTCGTCTACGTATCACTCTCCTAGTTTCTAGTATGACCGCGCACTGTTGTCCTGACTGATTTTGGCCTGCGCTTGGCATCCAGGGAATAGTGAGCGGGTCCAATTTCAGCTGGGACGAGTGTTTCATGCCTGGTGTAGAATTACGCAATGCCACACACCCTAACGGTAGCTAGCTCGGTATTTCGTAGATGTAGATGAGATGGAGCAGACTAAGGCCGATCATTTGCAACCTTTCCCGTGTTTATTTTAATTGTCTTAAAATGGTAAAAAATAGGCTTGCTATTTCTTTTTTTGTTTTACATTTTGTCCTTGAAACTCTTACCTGAAATGAAAAGCATCATTAGCTTTATATCCCTGGGGCCACTCACGAAATCCAGTTTCTGATCAATAAATGTTGGAGGGTCACCAAAATAATCGCCTTCCGCAGTCCATCTGCTCCTAGGCAGGGGTTACGTGTCATTGAGGTTTTTTCTGGGTGACTATGTTTCGTAGTAACTCGTGCGTTCTCTGCAACTGAGAACTATGTAAGAGTTTTATAGCAGGTACTGCAATTGGCCTTGTAGCTGATTGCCGGGCTATAAAATTTAGTCATCTGCCGGAGCCATCTGCTGACTTTAAAAAATGATGACGAGTTCCGAAAACCTACCTTGGCATATGCTGTGGGTATTGCTCAGTCTTCAATGACCTTCACGATAATTTTTATGCCGTTGATCTAACTTCGGCCTCCACAGTCTTCCTTTTTCAGAGTATCTTTACACCCGTCATACCTCCTCGGGGCCCCTTAAAAACTTAAAAAAAACTGATGGTATGCGGGAATTCACGCATAAGTCTTCAAAATAATCTCAGCCCATGAGATTTAGAACTCCTCAAGAAAATGTCAATAAATGGGAATGGGGAAATGTAGGAACAGACGAACTGCAGTCAAATTTTGTGAGATTCTGGATACGATTTAGGGGATGAACAATATGAAAAATATTGATTGTTTAAGAACTCAATCCTGAAAGCAGTTGATCGACAAAAATTAGTGAGAACCAGTGACTTATTATTGACTTCTATATAACACATGGAAATAAGAAGCAGGTAAGATAATTGAATTAATTCTTAACGATTGACGACAAATTTTTATTTAATAAATGGAAAATTATATTTAACTTCTATATGAAATGATCGAATGTTCATAAAATCTGCATTTTTACGTTGACAATTAAGGGATCCGGTCAAGTGTAAACCTTTATTACACTTTAGTTTTGTGATTGAAGTCGATTTTTAGGAAAATTGAGTAGTTACATTTAAGTGTAAAATAAAGGGCTTTAATTTTGAATTTCAGCAAAATTTAGGAGATGGTTATAAATACATTTTATTCCATACTTTAATAGCTGATGCACTTTTTAATATGTACATAGCATTGAATCATTAAAAAAATGGAAGTTTTAAAGGTCTTCGATTCCTCGCCAGTCTGGTCACAAAGATATAGCAGACTGGTGAATAACACTCGGCTCGACGGAGCAAGTGGCAGTAGGATACAGTTGCACCGAGCCATCTGACTAACGTGAGAGAGACAGTTCGCTAAGCCTTTACCCTCCACCCCCTCCCATCCATGATCCCGTGAGTGGGCGGAAGAAGGTAGGAATCAAACCCAGAACACGGATGGAACGAGTACGCTGGTTGAACGTGGATGGGTGAAAAACCAGAAGAATTAGGATGGAAATCGCTATCACAGTGTAGATTAAATTATAGGATTAACCACTTAACTTAATTTCAGGAAAAACATTTTTCTGACGATGTAAACAACATACTATTAACCCCCTCGTACTACGACAGATTTGGTCGTGCCAATAAAATTAGAGAGATAGATTGTAGAACCGATAGGTATAAAATGTCATTTTTTCCGCGTACCATTCGGGACCATAACAGCTGTGATCGTCGTCATGAATAGTGCGAATAGCGATATTAGCTAGACTTAGATAGACTAGAATTAGATATCTTGCATTTAATATTCTCTAAGTTCTTATTTATGCATGATGAAAATATTGATGTTCTTATTTATGCATGATATTTTGAATCTGTAGTAGTCTTTGTATCCCTTGCATGTTGGAATGACTGACGATGGAATGTTTCTTGGTTAGTAGATTTTTAATTGGCGCGTTGCATGTGTGGTACGCTGGTTTCAATGTAGTTTCGGTGTTCTGCCGTATAATTCATGCATGCCTGGTGTGGAAGCACCCCCTGCCACACACCCTTTGGGTGGCTTGCAGGGTATGACGTAGATGTAGTGTAGAAAATCAATGAAGTGATGCTTGATTATGGCAATTATACGTTAGATTTACGTCCCATATTTAAGTGGTGTGCACGATCAAAAAAAGAAGTATCAGGCTTGATGTGAAGGAAAGAATTAATCATAAAGAGTTAGAGTAAAGGCAATTTTCCACGTAAATAAATTTTATTCGACCTAGGTTTCGATGTCCTTCATCGTCAGTCTCCTTCAAAATCGTACATCAAAACCTAGGTGGAATAACATTTATATAAGTGAAAAATTGACTTCGCTCTCATTCTTAATGGTGTACTAGACAGTAGATTTTACAAGGAATTCAAAAATGTCACCCGCGTGTACTTGCGTCAACCGCTGGCATTGTTAATTATTATAGGTGAACCGCTGATGAAGTCTGACGGAAATACTTGCCGATATTCGATAGGCAAGTATGTCGGTTTCGAAGCTACGGAATCGACAGTTTTTGCATAAAGGAATTTATCAATATGAAGATATTTATTTTTACGTTGAAAATTATTTTCTATCTTATGTAATAGAAATGTTGATAAAATAATTCCTCCTTTCATAAGTAGTCAAAATACTTATAGCTCCATCATCATGATCGATTGTAAGATTTTACTGTCAACTTTAGTACCTGCGGTGCATTGAACCAAATCAAGATTACTTGCGTCGTTCCATTCGAAAGCGCCAAAAAAACCAGAACTTTTTTGCTCTCACCGCCATAAAAATCGATGGTACATGGTAAAAATAATCGAAAATATCTTTAAACGCAAAATAAAACAAGCTAAAGTTTGGTGTAACTAGCATTTATATAGGTACCACGGTTCATTTTTAATCAGTGTCCAAACTCGAGTTTACATTATTTTTGCACCGACAGTAAACAACTCTGCCATTTGTAAAAGTCAATAGATATGGATCAAAATGTACTCGGTGGGGATAATAATACGTTGTAGATTTATCAAAAAATACTCTAAATATGGGAATGTAAAAGATTTGGAAATTATGTGTATATTGTTTAGCAAGGATATCACCGAAAGCAGTACTTAATCTTATTGTTTGATTACGAAGATTTTAGACTGAATAAATTTATTTGTTTGCGGCTAATTAATAAAGGAAGCAGATTCAATTTTTTTACTATAATTATCTCCAAGCTAAGGATTGGTTTCATTTAGCATACATATATGAGAATAATTTGAATTCTGCTCGTGCCTGTTGTTAACTAATAAGTGGGGGATATCATACCACACTCGCATGCAATTCTAGCCAATGGGGGAGGATGTTTGGATAACACCCGGTGTGAATGAACAATTGGCAGTCGGATACAATGACAGCATGACATGACAGCCATCTGACCGCCGTTTACCAGACGGATCACAAAAAGTCTCCGGTTCCAATTCCCTTTTTAGTCCCGGGTGGGGGACGAGGTGAGAATCGAACCCCGGACACAGATTTCTTGAGTGCGCTCGACAGGCTCGGGGATTGTGATGGGGGGGAGGTTAGAAAGGGAGAATGGGTGGGTGTGAAGGGGGATGTTGCTGGGGGACTGGAGAGGGTGCCAAACGACAGAGGAAGAGTAGGGGGTGAAAACAAGTAGCGTCACGCACTTCTGCCGCGGGGGGTGGGGGGAGGGGGTAAGAGCAGAACCGTTTGGGCCCTACTATACCCCTTGAGGTTATCGGAGTTATGGAAAGGGTGCTTGCATGTATGTGTGTATGTCGTATATGGCTCGAAAGGCGGAGTTTTTAATGGAGTGGAGAAGGCAGCCCACGGGAGATACGTCTGGGGAGGGATAGGTTTCTAGAAGGGCCGGATCGAAGGGTTGGGAAGGGGGGGCGGAGTGAGGTTATAAGGACGCGCAGTTTTGGAAGTGTCCCTGCTCCGCAGATGGCGCTCTGGGCTTTTGGGGGGTTTTCTTTCATCCCTATCAGTTCCCCGTCCCGGTCTAATAGGACCCTCCTCCCCCTCCCTCTCCAATCCTCCGTCCTTGCCTTCTTTTATGTCTCTCAACCCCCCCTCTCCCATTTCCAACCTCCGCCCACTTCCCTATTGGATCTCCATTTCTTCCCCATCCACTGCTCGTACTCTCTCACTCGGCCTATCTTTCCGGGCACCGAAAAAAGTGCCCTCATCAAAGCCATATCTCATCTAGCCCGTTCTCTTTCCTTTCTCCTTGCACGACACCATTCCGCACGATCCTATTTTGGCCATTTACCCTGCCACACACTCTTGAGGTGGCGTACGGGGCACATCTTAGTAAGATCCCACAAGCTACCGCAAGGGTGTTTAGCTCGGGGGAATTCCTTGCCAAGCAAGACCCATTAGTTAAACACACTATCATAATGTTATTTGTTATTTTACTCAATAAAGTTCGATGAACATAGGTCTAAGACAATTTTAAGTTCTTCTGTTAATGCGTGATGGATGGACTCCAATACCTATGGGGACGACTAGTTCAGTTATGCTAACATACAAAAGTTATTACAAAATTACAGACACATACGGCATAAAATAACTCAGCTTCAAAGAAAAAATTGAAGCAATAAAATTAACGTAAGATGGAGATGAGAAACAACGCTACCTACCGTTGCAATTAACATTATTAGAAGCATCGATCATAGCAAACGTAATCCTCTAATCCTGCGTTAAAATCCTGGCATCTTAAACCTCCATATTTGAAAACTAACCCACCTCAAGGGTCTTATTAATAGATTATTGGAATACAATTAGGGAATTAGACTGTAGAACAGAAAGGTTTAAAATGTCGTTTATTAATAGATTATTGGAATACAATAAGGGAATTAGACTGTAGAACAGAAAGGTTTAAAATGTCGTTTTTCCCGTGATCGATAAGAGACCATGATGGATGCGTTTAGACTTCGAAGTAGGTTAGTTGATAGGTAGTGCAGCTGATTAATTCATATGTACACAGATGCATGTTTCGAAATCTTCCGAGTAGTGCTAACACCATGTTTTTCATGTTCCCTGCATGACTTATGTGTCTCGTTTATATGGTTACATCATGGATTATTTTAGTAGTTTCTGCAGCATTTATAGTATACCGATAGTGTGGTGCTTCTTGGTGAAAGTAAATTTTGTCACTGTAGTTCATGTTGGTGATTAGTCATCCCCAGCCAGTATTGTGGTGGCTTGTCGGGTAATTAGTAGATGTAGACGAATAGCATAACCTGATGATCACTAGTTACTGCATAATTATTCTGGAGGAATTCAATCTACAGCATACTCTGTTATGTGAAAAAATGACCTCGATGGAACACCGTATAAAAATCTTATCCTCATTCTCATTCAGACTAGGACTAAATAAAACTTCTTTAACTAGAGTGTAACGTGAAACTAATCAAACCTTGCAGTAAAAATGTATATTTTATCCTGCGGCCTGAGAAGTCATTCTAGTATTCTTCACCATATAATCTCCAAGAGTCCCGTAGACTATCGGTAAATTTCTTGGAAAACCACTAGTACATGAATCCCGTTTTTATTTTTACCTTTTTCCCGCCTTTAGTAACGGCAGTTTCGTAATCGGCATTTGGGAGGGTTTTTTTTCTCGGTTTTTTTTCTACGTTTTTAGAAGAAAGAAAAACCATGTGGAGGAAACGCTATAGCCGGGAGATCGGAGGCAAAGGTGTCCATCTATTCCTATTGTTTTTTCCATCCGACCCCAGGTTATTTTTTTGTCATCCCGGCGTTGGGGTTGGGTCGACAAGAATTTTGCTGGAGATAAAGACATGAAGTGACAGACAACGATGGAATCAGATGGCCGATTGCGTGCTTCCTCTTTCCTGAGAACGGCAAGAGTCGTTCGAACACTCCTTTAATCCCCACATTCACCTTTCTTCCCTTCCATCTGCTATCTACCGGCGATCAGAGGATGGCGCGAGGATTCTTTCCCTCCACGGATGGCTTAGGGAGGAAAAAGGAAAAGAATTTTTTCATTTGTCGATCAAGATTGTACAATAAGTTAGGTTCAGCGAGAGTTCTAAGAGGAAAACTGAGGAATGTCTTGCCGGAAGAGCAAATATTAAATTATTGATAGAGCGATATTTCTTTGAGTGGGGTGATTGATCATAAGAAACTTGATTGAATGACAGTTCCATGATGTATAAAGTGAACATGTGCTTAGTTAATCTCGCACATCACATCGTTTGAAAGTTTTCTAATGAATTCTTTTGCATTTCAAATATGTATTATATTCATTTTTAGAGTACTGGATTATTAAGCTACTTGGCTTTGACACTCCAGTCTTCAAGTACTTATCAGCGGCCCCCACTCAATGGCTATGAGTAAGCATTGAAAGTGCTGTATTATCACTTATCATTTTAATGTATGCTAAAGCTGCATCCCGTTTCAAGCGGTCGCGACTGAATTTAATCAAGTGAATAGTAAATTGACTGGGATTACGGGTAGCTCTTAATGTCTATCCCCTTGATGCATTCCTTATCCAGTTTTGCATAGTTATTTTAAACTTTTGGTATATTTTGTTCTTTCATTTGCATTAATCTATAAAAATTGAAAAAATTATGGGGATGGATTTTCCTTAGTTGAAATATTTAAACCAGTCTTGCTCATCTTGCTGCCCCACACCGCCTCATCTAATGCTTCGGTACCTCAGAAATGACGGTATATTTTTCAGAAGATTGTATCTTGGATTAAGTATCAGGATGGCATTTTTTACCAAAATGCAGTTTTGTGCAATACGGGAACTTTGAAGTGTCAGCATTCGTTCAGAGAGTTGGATTGATGCCATACTCTCTCGCGGAAAATAGATTACGCCCAATTTCTCGTTTCGTTGGCTAGGGAGAGTTTGCAATCATGGCCACTACTTTTGAACCCGGGTTGGAAACCATGGAAAGGTTTCTAATGCAACAGTAAGAGTAAAAAACATTGTCACTTAAACGGTGGGTGATCATCAAAAGTAAGATATGATATATTTCCTGCAGTCAATGGCAAAATTCCTTACATTAGATGCATTCACCATAGCACCTAGCATATACTTCTCTCTTATTATGAAAAACAAGCAAGCTCCGTCTTTTTGCCGATGATGCAGTAGTGTATAAGGAAATGAAGAGAACATCCAGTCTTTAGCGAAGGATTTAGATGCGATTGATGATTGGTGTGATAGTTGGCAGCTAGAATTAAATTTGAAGAAATGCGCGATAATGAACTTTTGGAAAAAGAATGGCTTTCCCCGGAATAATTATTGCATCAAAGAAAATAAAATATCTAACGTAGAATCTAATAAATACTTAGGCGTCACCATCACTGAAGACATGTCATGGGGGAAACACATCAGGGAAATAACTAGTGTAGCAAACCGTAGATTAGGATTCGTAAAAAGGGTTCTAGGCAAATGCGATGAGAGAGTACGAGAAAGAAGCTATTTTACACTTGTCAGGCATCATTTAGAATATACTGCTAGTATATGGGATCCGTACGAGGAAGGTATGATAAAAGAATTAGAGCGTGTGCAAAGGAGATCCGCTAGGTTTGTTAAAGGCCGTTATGATAATTGGATAAGTGTTACGAGTTTAATAGAAGAACTAGGATGGGAATTACTATCAGAACGCAGGTTAAAATTTAGGTTAAACCTTTTAAGTAGATTCGAAACAGAGTTGTTCACAGATGACGTTAGATATATATTGAGATCCCCTGCGTATTATGCTAGGTTTGATCATATTAACAAGATTAGAGAGATAGATTGTCGTACCGATAAATTTAAAATGTCATTTTTCCCGCGTACTATAAGAGAGAACAATGGGCCGCGTAGCAAAGGGATAGGTAGGAGAAATATATTAAGAGTAGTCTGTAGTGCATGATGCATGTAATAGCAACCATTAATCCCTTTCTTATTATGTAGTTACTAACCATGTGTCCCTATTATCTACCATGCCTTCATTAAATATCCTAGTTGCATGTCAATAGTGCATGTCTGGTGATCTTCACCCCCTGCCACACACCCTCGTGGTGGCTCGCAGGGTATTTCATAGATGTAGATGTATTATCCATTTCGATTACTGTAACTAAAATGTCCCAATAAGAGGATTATTAACGTTCCTTTTTAATATACAATTTATGATAAGTTGCATTGTATCAACGGAGACCAAAAATGAAATATACATGGAACAAATTATAAGGGACTTAAAATTTATGGCTGATGTTGGAATGAAACTATTGGTAGAGACGTGGAGTACCGTGTGGAGAAACGCACAAAACCACTCTTTGGATTGATGGTAGTTGATGGTGATGATGATAAGATTTCTTGGCTCAGTGCTATATTTTTGCGTTAGGAATCACCAGATGATAAGAATTTGATGAATCACTAGTATTGGTTGTTTACTATATAAACTGTTTAAATCCAATCCATCTTGTACGAGAATAATAGCGTTGTAACGCAATTTTCATCACATGATGAATCAAAGAATTACTTATTCCGACAAGTTCGGGATATTTGTACCAGGGAGTTTCAAATAACTGTGAAGATCCTTTGACAACATTCTGCGACTTAAGGGTGCTACTGGGTTTGAGATTTCTTTTACGGAAATCAAGCCTTCAGGATAATTTTCTAATTATAAGTAATAAAAATTTCAAATTATCCTTACACATGCACAATATACCGTCTAAATTAAGCGTATAGATTGGTTTCATATGCCAAAAATTTTTCCATTAAAACTTCGAGAACGTTAAATTATATCCTTAAAAAAATGGCTCTGTGACGGAGTGAGGAATTCCTTCTTAACTTCAAAATCCGAGCTCCTTGTTCGCCTCTCTTCATTGCATCCAAAAGGGAGCTATCATAATTGACTCGAATAACAATTGGGAAGAACCTGAGTTCAAGACTTTTACAAACACATCTCCGTAATACCGCGCAAACCACCTCTAGGTTTAACAAGATTAGAGAGATAGATTGTCGTACCGATAGATTTAAAATGTCATTTTTCCCGCGTACCATAAGAGAGAACAATAGGCAGCGTAGCACACGTGGCAGGCAGAACTCGCCTCAGCCCGAGGTCAAACATTGGCCACTTTGTGCGCATCGAATAACTGTCAGTAGTGCAATGCACAGCTAAACTAGGGAGCGCTACACAGACGAATATGCTTAAGATTATACTACAGACGAGCACTAGCCAATACTACCAACATATACGCCAAGGGTTGAAATTCACCATGAAAAAAATCATTTGACCTACCGGGATTCGAACGCGGATCTCCCAATTGCCGTTTAAGTATGTTAGTTAGTTACTAACCCACTTGATTGGCAATTGGGAGATCCGGTTTCAAATCCTGTTTGTCAAATGATTGATTGTCAAATGATTTCTTTAATGGCGAATATCAACCCTTAGTCTATACGCACTCCTGCGAGTGACTTCGTACCACATCATTTATAAATACAATGATTGGAAGCTTCCAATTTTACTAATTTTTCCATATTACAAGTTACAAATTATCGCAGAAAAAGATGTCGTGCGCCTTCAACTGGGTAGATGTGTTACTGATTATGATAACTTGCGAAGCACATAAACAAAGTCTGATCATCCTTGCTGTCAGAACGTCAGTAATAGTCTCCGGCGTCACTAGGTGAAACAATTTTACGTTCAACTTTCTTAAACGGATTCAACGCTATATTCACACCTTTTTAACTCAACTCACTATCCACCATGGCTTCAGTACATATGTTCAATTTTCAAGGTGCCATATGCACCATTATCAGTTTGATAATGGCACATGTGCTCAAACCATGGTCGGTAGTGACTTGAATTGGAAAAGTGTGGAATATAACGCTGTTTTCATTTTAAAATGTTGGACTTGCTGTTAGACTCTAACTGCAATGATTTTTTTCCATTGCAAAATTCAATGAGCCCTACAATTTTAAAGAAATGAAAACCTGCTCAAGTGAGCCCATACGGGTCTCGCTTCAAAAAGCAGTACATCATTCGGCTGATGAATTCCTTTCCTCACGCCCCATTGGAGAAGTCCCCGCGGGGATCACAAATTATCTCTCGGCCATTACTCCCAACTCCTGGACCTACCCATTGACTATCACTCCCTTTTAACCCATTTTCCCTGGCGGCGGGGGAGTAGCCCTTCCACCCACCCCTGGAGGCCTCTCCCCGTCCGTGCAAGTTCACTCTCGTCCTCCTCCCCTTCTTCACCCTCCGGGGCACCCCATCGCACTTGTAGTCATCACCCTCTCGCGCCCTCCCTCTCAATTATTCCCTACCCTCCCTCTCCCCCCACACAGAGCACAGATCCTTACAATCCTCCCCCGCAAGCCGATCACAAATGGAATTCATTCGCCACCCCCAACATGACAAACCCGCCTCTCCTCGCCGTCTGGGTGGTTGGAGGATTAATCCCATGGGGCCAGGCACACTTGCACACATGACCTCGCCGTTTGTGCCCCCAACCCTCACTGGCGACCCCCTCGTAACTCCCAAGGCACCCCGAACCACCCCGTCTCCCTCCCCACGCAACCACTCGCTCCTTGCGTTCGTAGTCTGCTCTAAGTAGACCGCGTTTCTTGAAGAGGACGGACATCCGGCTCGCAAAGCCCATCACAAGACACGCCCACAAATCTGTACCACATGCGCTCAATGTTGGGTTTGGTACAGAGTTTGGTGGAGGGTATGAGGGAGATTGGATATTCGTTCAGTCATTATTTCTCATTGCTACCACTTCCTCTAGCTGTAGCTCGTTCCTTACTTCCAAAACTCACCATATTGCTAATTTGAGTCTTTTACCGCCCCTTTACTCGTGCGGAATATTATTGCCAATTTTGGCAAAAGGGCATCGGATTCTGGAACAAAAAAATAATTTTCCAATTGTAAACATATGCTATTCTTCAAATTAATTCAGAAATAAAATAGTGACGTAATGAAAAGTTTCTGATTCTTAAATGAATCCTAGCCAAAGCGTCAACCCTGAACTTTTTGTTGCAAACACAACGGTATTAGGTAGTGCCCTTCATCATTCATTAAATTGAAAATCTACCGTTTAGTAATACCATTATTCAATTGAAAGTACTTTCTATGGGTCCACAAACTACTTCAGATTCGTTTAAGTGAAGTTAGAAGAATTAGGATGGGAATCGCTATCACAGCGTAGATTAAATTATAGGCTTAACCTCCTAACTAAATTTCAGGAAAATCATTTTACTGACGACGTAAAAAAACATGCTATTAACCCCTTAGTACTACGGCAGATTAGATCGCGCCAATAAAATTAGAGAGCTAGATTGTAGACCGATAGGTATAAAATGTCATTTTTTCCGCGTACCATTCGGGACCATAACAGCTGTGATCGTCGTCATGAATAGTTCGAGTATTGACAATAGGCAGACAGTAAATCTTTCTCATTATATTCTCTACTCTCTTATTTATGCATGATGTAAATATTGATGTTCTTATTTATGCATGATATTTTGAATCTGTAGTAGTAGTCTTTGTATCCCTTGCATGTTGGAACGATTGAAGATAGAATGTTTCGTGGGTATTAGATTTTTAATTGGCGCTTTGCATGTGTGGTACGCTGGTTTTAATGTAATGTCGGTGTTCTACCATATCATTCATGGATGCCTGGTGCGAAAGCATCCCCTGCCACACACCCTTTGGGTGGCTTGCAGGGTATGACGTAGATGTAGATGTAAGTGGTCCTTGTAGTCATCCTTTGAATATTAACCACCATTCACTGATTAGAGATTGAAACACTGTAATTTCCATGAAAATATTTTTTTCACGACCCAGGTATCGTCAATGTGCAACGTTATAAGGCATTGTACGAATTTTTTTCAAACAAATATGTACCCTCTGAGAAAGAGGGTGGTTTTCGACTGATAAAAACGGTGCGGTTTTCCACCACCCTTGCCTCAGAGAGTGTATATTTGTACGGACACACTTGTGAATTACCTGACTATGTCGCACAGCGACGATACCTGGGTCTTGAAAATAAAAATCTCACGTGGAAATTACCAACTATTTCAGTCACTAATCATGAAGTTATTCCACTAAGTTACACGTGAAACCATCACTTTCCCATTGACTTCAAGTTTCGAATTATATTTTCACGGAACGGCTTAGTTTACATTTGATACATCATTTATTCAGTTGAATTAATTCAATTCCATTGTTAGCGGCTTTTTATTTTTAAGATCATTCCTAAAAAATGCAAAGTATCTTCAAAAAATCGTCTCAGAAGGTACATGAAAGGAAGAAAACTTAGAACAACTCTACGTTTCACTCCCCTAAGTGGTTCAGGACTGAATTTTTGGACGACATTTCAATGGACATGGTCCAGTGGACTTTGGGGCTCACGGCAATCGCGGCAACAAGAACCCTTCCCTTCTTTCTCCAGTCACCTCTCCAACCCCTTCTCTCAAAGCGTCACCCCTTCCCCGGATCTTCCCCTCATTTCCAGAAATTTCTCGCATCTGTAAACCTCCCCATCCTCTGCTGCAGCCCCACCGACAATGGTTGTAATTGTGCGTTTTATTCCCGCCGGAGGTTAGGGCAGCCATCCATTAGTACGTCGCCGCCTTCCCCAAGAGATTACTATTCATGACTACCACATGTTATGTCGGGATTCTTTTTTGAATGACACCTACTCTTTCATTATTTGTCGCACCCCGCTCCCGCCCGTCCCTTGATTTATTTGCCAATATTTTCTCCGTGCTGTATCTTATCCTCGGTCACTCATTGTTCCTGTATATTTATAAATATTATCGAGAAATTTACCCGAGGATTTCGTTAAAATACACTGTGAAGTTGCTATACAAGGAAAAGGGAAAAAGCTCCAAGAGGGCCATTTTGCTGAGTACGGTTCACCAATTCTGTGGAAGGACGTTGAACAAAATAAAGAAATCGTGTGAGGAGATGCCTCCGGCTTAAAACAATGGTTTCGAATATTGTCCAAAATGTTACGTACCTTTATCGCTAGACTTCCTGAAATAATAATGATAAGTATTCGCATAAACTAAATATCTGGCCTATTTCGGGCTTCTAATTAACAATTAGTGGCTTTTCTACCAATAGGATATATTATTTCTTCTGAATCTACGAAGGATAGGATATTTGGGGAGGCAACCGACAGCCAAGGTCATTTGCGCCATAGGAGACAGTTAAGGGAGGAAGGGTGGATGGAAACCCCGCGTCGGCATCAGCCTGCTCTTAACGAAAGGCACCAAGGGAGCGACGTTTTAACGTCTCATCCGGCAGTCTGCGTGCTGCACTTGAATTGTCCTCCACAGGACACTCAATTTAGAATCGGATTTCTCCGGAAAATTGCCTCTTCTACATTCATTTGAACCCTGGCCGTCAGTATGGTTTGCCAGTACTCTAGTTTCCACACCAACCCGAGCCCCTACATCTACGAAGTACCCCGGAATAGTTATAGCATGAAAGAAAAGATAGTATCTAACGTAGAATCTATTAAATACTTAGGCGTCACCATCACTGAAGACATGTCATGGGGGAAACACATCAGGGAAATAACTGGTGGAGCAAACCGTAGATTAGGATTCGTAAAAAGGGTTCTAGGCAAATGCGATGAGAGAGTACGACAGAGAAGCTATTTTAAACTTGTCAGGCATCATTTAGAATATGCTGCTAGTATATGGGATCCGTACGAGGAAGGTATGATAAAAGACTTTGAGCGTGTGCAAAGGAGATCCGCTAGATTTGTTAAAGGCCGTTATGATAATTGTGTAAGTGTTACGAGTTTAATAGAACTAGGATAGGAATTACTATCAGAACGCAGGTTAAAATTTAGGTTAAACCTTTTAAGTCAGTTCGAAACCGATTTGTTCACAGATGACGTTAGATATATATTGAGAACCCCTGCGTATTATGCTAGGTTTGATCAGATTAACAAGATTAGAGAGATAGATTGCCGTACCGATAGATTTAAAATGTCATTTTTCCCGCGTACCATAAGAGAGAACAATAGGCAGCGTAGCAAAGGGATAGGTAAGTGAAACATAGTTAGAGTAGTCTGTAGTTCATGATGCACGTAATAACAACCAATAATCCCTTTCATAATATGTAGATACTAACCATCAAGCTGCATGTGACCCTATTATCTAGCATATCTCCATTAAATATCCTAGTTGCATGTCAATAGTGCATGTTTGGTGATCTTCTCCCCCTGCCACACACCCTCGTGGTGGCTCGCTGGGTATTACGTAGATGCAGATGTACCGTGGAAGCCGAAACCAAGGAGTGTGGCACGGAATTATAATCCACGCATTTAATGCTCGTTCAAATCAGAAACGTACGTGGTCCCCCTTCGAGAGATGAGGACTAGAAAGCTAGAAAGCAGTAGAGTAATGCACAGCAAAACTAGAAACTGAAAGAGTGATACCTTGACGAGGACTAGCGTTCATTAAAATTTACACTTGAATGGTAGATCCATAGGCTGTGTGTACAAAAAAGTGTACGCCGGATGTGGCATTTGAACCTGTAAACCATAGTATTTAACTGAGATTCCAAAATTAAATCCGTCCGGTACCACTTGTAGCGGAAACTTTAATCCATACGGTAAAGGGTAATCGTGAGTAATCAAATTGAACCTGCCGGACCTGAAATCTGCCTCCTTCATTTTATGTTCATGATCCAAATCAAATCAAACGCCTACCGAAATTACTCTGGGTTTTAAATATGATCATGACATCGTCTGAGATGTAAGCAGCCTCGGATTTACGAAGGAGATTAAACCTACTCTTTTATCTTTGCTGTGAGAGCGGTTCCTATACCAGTTCCTTCAATTACACTGACACATTCATCTTAATAATTCTTCATAAAGCTAGACTTTGATTCCTGGACGCGATTTCGTTCTGATATTCATTGTTGTCCCGTCTTTAGTTCATGAAAATTCAGAATTTGCATCGAGTGTGGAGGAGAAACGCCAATATGTGGACTCAAGTGACTAAGTGGGTAATAAACAGTTGTATATTATAAGTGAGTGTTGAAATCCACTGCTCACTGGGAATGAATTTCAATCTACGAGATGTTTCGAGTCATTTTCAGCCAGGCCAAATTTCCGCTGTTAATTTGGACGGCTAATATTAATACATCTAATGCTACTTTATACCCTGCAAGCTACCCAAAGGATGTGTGGCAGGGGAGGCATCCACACCAGACATGCATGAATTATACGGCAGAACACCGAAACTACCCTGAAATCAGCGTACCACATATGCAACGCGCCCATTAAAAATCTACTAACCAAGAAACATTTCATCGTCAATCGTTCCGATATGCAAGGGATACAAAGACTACTACTACAGTTTTAAAATATCATGCATAAATTAGAACATCAATATTTACATCATGCATAAATAAGAAAGAGGACAATATAAAGAAAAAGATTTACTGTCTGCCTATTGTCAGTATTCGAACTATTCATGACGACGATCACAGCTGTTATGGTCCCGAATGGTGCGTGGAAAAAATGACATTTTATACCTATCGGTTCTACAATCTATCTCTCTAATTTTATTGGCTCGATTTATTCTGCCGTATTACGAGGGGGTTAATATTATATTTTTTCGTCGTCAGAGAAATTTTTTCTGAAATTCAGCTAAGAGGTTAAGCCTATAATTAAATCTACACTGTGATAGCGATTCCCATCCCAATTCTATTAATATATCAGACGAAGAGAAAGATTTGGATACCGATTGGTAGATAGAAACTAAAATTGGATCACTATAGGCTGAGGAATGGATAGAAAGAATTGGAAAAGGAATGCATTATGTTATAGAGACATAATTAAAGGAAAAATAGCCTCTCTCCAGCAGTAAGTCGTAGATTCGTGATCCGAAACCGAGTGAAGCAATGAGGAGGGACTTCTTCCACCGAAACTCAAATCGGCTCAATATGTCACGCCTTCTACGCGTCTGGCGTTATCGTGGCTAGCCCACTCTGCCTAGTTCAGTCTCACTTCCTCTTCCTGTTCACTCTTTGTCCTCTTTCGGAGCACCCGGAGTCATTATCGCTCAAGAGAACCAAAATATCTCCTATGGGCACTGGTCTCATTACATGAAAGCCTTTCCAATGGCTATTTAAGATTATTGGGGGTAATTGAATCCCTCAGAGCAATTATTTTTCCTTTAACCGGTGGATCTCTGCCTGAAATAATGTATTTTTTTGTGTGAGGGAGATGATTTTATTAGTAAATATCTACATCTACATCTACGTAATACCCTGCGAGCCACCACGAGGGTGTGTGGCAGGGGGTGAAGATCACCAAACATGCACTATTGCCATGCAAGTAGGATATTTAAGGGAGATATGCTAGATAATAGGGTCACATGGAGCTAGATGGTTAGTATGTACATAATAAGGAAGGGATTATTGGTTGTTATTACATGCATCATGCTCTACAGACTACTCTAACTATATTTCACCTACCTATCCCTTTGCTACGCTGCCTATTGTTCTCTCCATGAAGTACCGAAAGGTAAAGGACCGAAATAGGTGGAAGGAACTGGTAGAGGCCCCAACGCCAAAATTATAAGGGAAAGGAAGGCTGAAAAAACGTCTTTTTACTCATATGCAAGTACTTCATCACTTCATTTTACCTATGAATAGTTTCATTGGGTGTGAATCGTTGCATTGCGCAGATACGTGAATTTAAAAAAAGTGGACGAGAATTAGCTTAAGTCTTTTCAGAAGTGGGTATCCATATGAAAGTAGAACTGGTGGTAGATTCATTGCACACAGCGCCCTGGCATGATGTATTTTGGACACGATAACAAATAATAGATGGCACTGACAGCTCGGCGTCATTAAAAATGTTGCTTGGCACTCATTTTCCCCTACCCCTTCAACAAGCACCTAACCCTTTCATAAAATTATTAATCTTCCTAATCTTTCAATACTGAAATCCTACTTGCGTGGTTAATATTTCACGATGATGTCTCTTTTTGAGGTAACAACATTCTAAGGAAGGAGGTGCATATATATATTCGTTGGGGCGACACGCCCTCAGCAATGGAACCGTTCTAAAACACGGCTTTGAGGACTGTCCAATTTCCTCCATCCGGTAGCCCCTTCCCGTACGTAGTTCACAGCTCCTACTTTTCCCGGTAGTACTCACAAGTGTGGGGGCTTATACACACATCTATCTCTTCCTTGCACGCGTCCACATTCGTCGTACGACGATAGCCTTCGATTCCTCATTCCTCCTCCTCACATCCTGTCGGACCC
This sequence comes from Ceriagrion tenellum, assembly GCA_963169105.1. NCBI lineage: Eukaryota > Metazoa > Arthropoda > Insecta > Odonata > Coenagrionidae > Ceriagrion > Ceriagrion tenellum. Next base: position 54,180,969 of record OY720636.1, on the reverse strand, counting down.
CGGACCCTTTGGAACAAAAGAGCAGATGGCGGTGGATTACGTCCCTTTTACCCACTTGACCGTGAAAACCTATGACAATTCTGGGAAAGTCGTAAAATTTGGCCTCTGTCTCTTTCCCGTCTTCCGGCGGCTGCCTCCTTTTGATATCTCAGTTCCCTCTGCCTCAATAGAGTTAACTTATCCCCCTCTCTCACGCGCTTTAATTTCCCTCACGACTCTGCTCATCTTCGGATCACTTTGATCCATAGAAATTCGTAGTACTTGAAGATTTTATTCCAAAACCTCTACTACATTAAAACTTTGAATTAGGTTAGTTGACAGGTAGTGTAGCTGATTAATTGATGTCCTCCCTATGCATATTTTTAAATGGGCCGAGTTGTGCTAACACCGTGTTTTGTATATTCCCTGCATGACTTCTGTGTTAAAGTTATGTTATAGATAAGTTTCTTAGTACCTGAAGTATTTTTAGCAAAAACATTGTGTGGTGCATGTTGGTGAAAGTTGATTTCTTCACTCTAAATCATGTTGGTGATAAGATAACCTGCAAAACACCCTTGAGGTGGCTTGCAGGGTTATAACTTATAAGTAGATGTAGAAGTACTTGTCTTCATGTTTTATTTATCTTTATTTATTTTATTTATTTATTTATCTTCACTATCCCGAATACAGCACTATGTGCCAATTTATGTCGGGTGGATAATAGTAACAACGGACGACACGCAAACACCCATGTCTTGGGCAGATAATATTCTACCCAGGCGGGACTCGAACCCGCGACCTTCAGGTTAGCAGGCGATAACCTCACCCCGCCGCCACCGGGGCCGACAATTTTTGTGATTATTATTGACAATTCGCGCTTGTTAGCGCTTATAATTATGAAATAATACGAGCTTTCATGAGAATTGCCAAAAATACTGCCGAGAAGCGTCTTAATATTTATCTCTAAAACTATAGGCCGCTGGAAAGTTCGGAACAAGGGTCAAAATTTCTCGCATCTCATCTATTTACGGAGTTGCATAATTATCAATCATAATTATAACTTTTGGCAAATAACTTGCTGTTTCAAACCAATTAGCGTCATTGCTTGCAGCTTGCAAATTACAAAAAGTTGTTTTTGGAGAAAATTTATCGATGCCTGAGAAATTGCCAGTCTTTTTGCCCGTAGCAAGACGCTGAGACATTCCCCAAGTGAGGAGAGGCTAGAGGGCCTTCATTTATCAGAGACTGCGTAACTATTGGTTCTGCTTTGCCTTACTCATTTAATTCGATGCCATCTTAAAGAGTCCCATGAATTGGTATGTATTCATTGTTCACTAATGCTACATTCGGAATCGATTCATTATCCTCAGTACGTCAAATGTTTACAATGATTTTTTTACATAATTAGGAGTGTTCCTTGCATTGAATTAGAAAGAAATGAATTTAATGATTTGGTTGCTCTTGAATTATGAAAAATGATTTTTAATGCTTATTTTCACGATGTCCATTAGTTCTCGAATTGATAACCCTTCAATTTGCACTTTTCTCTACAATACTATTCCCTCTTTCATACAGTAAAGTGCATGCTGTTTTTTTCCGGGAATCTTCTGCTTCGCCCCCTCCTAGCACACCTGTGTTTCGAAATATCGACTCGTACGAAAGTGACGTGGAGGTCAATCACAATGATTGGCCTTTCGCAATACCAACGCTTTATGTCTTTTCGAGAATCGCTCGGCGGTCAACACCTGCCGCTAACGTGCCGTTTCGGGAGAAGGCCATCGGGTCTATCACTCATTCCGTTAACGTTTTCCTGACAGTATGTCATCTCAACTTCAATTTGGCCTCTAGGAAAAGCTAATCGTCATCCCTCGAACACTGAAGATTTTCCCTATTTCCTTGTTGGACGGCGCAAGCTGAATCTACAAAATTGAATTGGCAAAGTTTCTAATCTTGCTACTAGATTATAGTGTTATTATCCCATAGATAGCTAATATTATATTTTTCGTTTCCCTTTCCAGATCTTCCGAAGCGGAAATGGTTCATTTTTTAAAATGTTGTTCATATATTTTTCAATGATGAGATAATGCCTCTCTAAATTTAGACCTTTGACGTAAAATGGCATGTGCCGATTTCCTGATGACATTTATTTGCGTTTTAAACCCCTTTATAAATGGTGAACATAAACATTCAAATCAATCTTGTTCGTTGTTGGATTGTTCATCACTCTAAATCAGCTCTATTTCACTCTTCTACGAATGCTTGGCGGTTGGTATTGATGCATACTTTTTTTTTATTTCATCTTTGCAGATGAGGTAAAATAAGCCCCCACGATAAAAATCTTTCAGTTAAAGATCTGTAGCTTATTACTAAATGCATCATAATTCGTGTGCCACCTTATGAAATATATGTTTCTTCATTTATTTTTTCCATATCCTGGATTTTTAACATTGTTTGTTCTTCATTGCCTTTATAAATATACATCCGTTAATTATGGTCTCTCTGTCGTGTTTTTTGTTCTTTATTGCATTTGTAAAATGATATATATGTAATTGTTTCCTAGCTCCATAACAAGTTGGTAGCATTATCAGTTTACATACATACGTACATACCAATCACGCCGTTCCTTTTTTGGGTAGGCAATGTCACAAAGTTTCACTCATCAATACATATTTAAGTCCGTATCTTGATGGGCCAACCTTATTCAGCTTCCGCCGCCCGTCGTCCGAGGCTATTTTATGACACTTAAGAGTAAGTTTTAATAGAGTATGCAAGGTGACTAGCCTTTGCAGTACGCGCACCACATGCAGCTTTCCCTGCTAACGGTTACGGCGCTCTACCGGTCAGTTTTGGCACATTTTCGCCAGTATGCCACAAGAAAACCAAAGCATAGTAATACCGTAGGCCCGCTTTCACTATTCTACTCAAGCTAGGATCCCTACTGAAAGAACTACCTTAAGAGCCAGCATACCGTTGCCCGCGACCCACCACTAGGAGGTATATGCGGTGTACTGAGACACCGGGTCACTTATCTGTTTAATTGTGTAATATTCATGTAATTAAGGGACTCAACTCCTTAGTGTTCATTTGGTCAACCCTCACAACAATTAAGTGTTGTTATCACGATTTACTTAATATGCAATTTGTTTCCTGATGTTGGAGCACAGCATGTCGTAGATCAATAAATACGTTTTCAATCATTCATTATTTGTCAAAGTCTGCATGGGATGCTAATTAATTTTATGTTTCGTGTGTCTCTATTTTGTAATAAACTTTGCATAAAATCATACTCTTCTCTAAAATGTGATATGTTTTAAAATGCAGCTTTTCTCTTAACTGTCAGGATGGCCGAGCGGTCTAAGGCGCCAGACTCAAGATATTCTTGCCCGTTATGCGGGTATTGTGAATTCTGGTCCTCGTAAGAGGGCGTGGGTTCGAATCCCACTTCTGACAAATTTTTGAAGCTACTAATGACACTTTTGACTGGTAATTAAACGACTGTGTTTTTCAATTGGTAGTGTAGTTACTTATTTGAGTTCTCCCTAATGCCTGTTTACTAAACGTTATCGTTAAAATTACTTCTTGCGTTTTTTCTGCGTATTTCATGTGTTTGTGTGAATATATATGGTTTCAAAATTCATTAAAATAAAAAGTTTCTACTACATTGGAGGTACAAAGTATTGTAGTGCACATTGGTTAAATATCATCCCTTGACAAGATTTTGCAGATTTGTTTGCTTATTTATTGATAGACGTAGTTTCATTTACCATATTAGGGTATGGTGTATTTCATGCTTGTGATGACACAACCCAGGCCACACTCTTGATGTGTCTTGCATGGTATTATGTCCATGTAAACGTCTGGATGCAGTATCCATCCTGAATCAGTAAAATGATGGTTAGAGGCTGTATTGCGCGCCAATTCTCTTCCCCGTACGTTATTTATTTAGCATAAAAGTGTTTGAACCCGACTCGTTAACCTCTAGTTAAATGTTTTATCGGTATAAATACCAAGCTTCTACGTTATCTCATCCACAATACTCAGGTCAATTAACTAACGATACGAGGTGGTGCAGAAGGCCAAACTCTCATTTAACTTAGAGTTGCTTCGAAGACTATGTCTATTTGACTTTTAAGTCAACGAGAATTTGAAAAACCGAACTTGAATGAAGAACCTAATCACTGTAGGACATTTTTTGGCGGTTGTCATATACTAGGTGTGTAGTCACCCCCCACCGTGCCTCCTTGAGGTGGCTTGCAGAGGGTGAATTTTCATCCAACAATTCACAAAACACTGCATACCACTAGCATTTTATGGTCTATGATTATTGATGAAATGTCCGCAGCCTCAAATCTCGCCACCCTTAACAGTTTCACAACTTTCTTCGCGAAAATAGTGAAATACAGAATTCCAAATTTCCGCGCTGTAACCACAATCTTCCCTTTCCATTTGTAGTCTCTCCCATTACAGACTTAATCATCATCATTGGTCGTTCAATCCTAAGATTGGTTGACTGCAGCCCTCCACCCTTCCCCATCTAATGCTAGGTCCCTTATCTCCTGGTATCGCTTCCTATGTTCCTTCAATCCTTCCTATACTTTCCTCTTTATTTGGTCCATGAACTCATTCCTGAGTCTTCCTTTGGGAAATTCTATGTTCCTTACAAACTCATTGTCTCAGGGTGTGTCCAATCTATCTGGTTCTTTTCTGTATGGTGCTCCATATGGTCATTTTTTCTTTTCTTCTATACTACTCTTCTATACACTTCATCATTTCTTATTTTAACCGTCCATTATATTTTCAGCATCCTCCTCCAGACAAGGTTTCGATAGCTTCTAGTATTTTCTGGTCAGCTTTTCCAATGGTCCATGCTTCCGATCCGTAGGGTGGTACGCTCCACACCATAGTTTTCACATACTGTTACCTGGTTTGTAGTCCTATCCTCTTTGAGCACAGATGTTGTCCCACGTGATGGTATTTCCGATATAGGTGAAGGAATCCACTTGCTCAATATAGGAAAAGTAATTCACTTGCAGAGACTTAACTCCGGCTAAAACCTCAGTTAAAATACCCTGAATTAATCTATTGACAGTCCCAAACTCACCTCATTCATCAACATCAGAGTGTCTTCGCGTCCTACCAGAGCTAACTTATTACTCTACATCACATCTCCAAGATTATCACTAACTACGTCTACGTATACCCTGCGAGCCACCATGAGGGTGAGTGGCAGGGGGTGAAGATCACCAAACATGCACTATTAACATGCAAGTAGGATATTAATGGAGACATGCTAGTTAATAGGGTCATATGCAGCTTGATGGTTAGTATCTACATAATAAGAAAGGGATTATTGGTTGTTATTACATGCATCATTCACCACAGACTACTCGTACTATATTTCACCTACCTATCCATTTGCTACGCTGCCTATTGTTCTCTCTTATGTTACGCGGGAAAAAAGACATTTAAAATCTATCGGTACGATAATCTATCTCTTTAATCTTGTTAATCTGATCAAACCTAGCATAATAGGCAGGGGTTCTTAATATATATCTAACGTCATCTGTGAACAAATCGGTTTCGAATTTATTTAAAAGGTTTAACCTAAATTTTAACCTGCGTTCTGATAGTAATTCCTTTCCTAGATCTTCTATTATACTCGTAACACTAACACAATTATCGTAACGGCCTTTAACAAATCTACCGGATCTCCTTTGCACGTGCTCTAATTCTTTTATCAAACCTTCCTCGTACGGATCCCATATACTAGCGTCATATTCTAAATGAAGCCCGACAAGTGTAAAATAGCTTCTTTCTCGTACTCTCTCCTCGCATTTGCCTAGAACCCTTTTTACGAATTCTAATCTACGATTTGCTTCACTAATTATTTCCCTGATGTGTTTCCCCCATGGCATGTCTTCAGTGATGGTGACGCCTAAGTATTTAATAGATTCTACGTTAGATAAATTAAATGCTACCTCTTCTTCCGTCTCTCCTCCCTAATAAATTCACTTCCCAATGATTTCGATCTCTTTTCCCTATTGCCAAAAAACTTCCTCAACCCTGCCTCCGCATATTTTTCCTTAAATAAACAGCGAACCTAGACAGTGACAGACTTAGACGCCAACTACAGATCGTCTAAGTCAAGTTTTTTGTTGTTATTTTGTAAATTTTGCTGTTATTGTTGTTTATATGTGTCTTTTTGTGGTTTTTTTTTCAAGTACACATTTAAGTAACAAGCTTGCTGTATGTGGATTATTTTTCTTTAAATATAAAAATTTTAAATCAACAACGGATGTGTATTATTGACAGTTAACTCTGATCAGAGATTTTCCCCGTTTTTTATTGCATTATCTGTATCTGATTTAACCTCGGAGGACGAGGCGTCAGTTTCTTTCATGGTAATACCTCCATCTCCCGAAATTGGGCGACTGATTGATCCCTCCACTCGAGTGCAAATATCTAGAGTGTGTCAATAAATCGATTCTTCTTCTCATTCACTTAATTCCATTTTCAGGTCTCTTTATCGGATAAGGACGTCTCCCCGCCACCCTCTTTCCATCGAAGGCTTCGGGGAACGAGAGCGCATCTGTGCGGGGAATCGTCGCGGGACCCTGTGGTGTATGCATCGAGTGTTTGGTGGTGCATGTGTGACCGTAGTGTAGCCAACCGCCTGAGGGAGGACGGGCGGCAATGATCACTTTGCTCTCCCGCACCACTGCCTCCTGCGCCGCATCGTCCGTCGCTACAAGCACCAAGGTGCTTCAGCTGCACAGACACGGAGGAGACGCCACTGCTCGGGACGAGATATTGGTGAGTGCCATGCCAGTCACCTACTGTCGGTGCAAATATTATGTAGATTCGAGTTTGGACATTGATTTAAAATGAACCTTTGTACCTGTTTGAATATAGGTCACACCAAACTTAGATTGTTTTACTTTGCGTTTGACCGTGTTTGTCGAATGTTTTAAGGATACACTATCGATTCTTAATTGTGGTGAGAACAAAAGAGTGCACGATTTTTTGAGTTTTCGAACGAAACGCTCTATTTGACGTTTAATAGTGAAGAAAGTTTAATCGTAATGAACCTGTAGTATTGTGCAGGAAAAATGTATCCAAATGTATCTTAAAACGTTCAATTCTTTCTAATTTGCCCTAAAAATTTATTATCAAGTTTATAAAACAGCTTTTTCTTGGTTATGAAAAATAGTAGAAGCAAGACCTTGGTCTTGTTTGAAGCTATTTAATTCAGTATTTAATAACAATTACCATAGTAAACCTATATTGTGATATCGATTTATTACGAGTCAATAAACAACCGAATATTTTAGCGGGCTCTAGCTAGTGGTGAGACGGCTGTCTCCGCGAGATGGGTGGTGAAAATTTGAGAGCAGTTGCCACAGTTGTAGAGAGCACTTGCGGGTTGTAGTAATCTATCCAGCATAATTTCTATGAACAGCGTCTACTTGAAACGCCCTAGCGTGTATTGAAGTTATGTACACAGTTTCTGTTCACGATCGTCTGACAATCGAAATGCCTTGTCTTCGGTTGTTCAGACTATAATGGACACTAATGGCCGTAAATATTAACATTGAGATCTTTACCCTCCGTGGACGAGCCAGTCAAATTTGTCACTCTTCAAATTCATTGAACTATCTGCTTTGTAAGAGGCTTTTCCATTTAGTTGCTGTACTATACAGGATTGTAACGCTTCGGATTAAGTGTGAGGTAAGTTGCGTCTCTTTTGGCGGCTTGTCAAACAATTTGAATAGATAAATGTATGACGCTATTCACTGACGATGGCTTGCCTCCTGGAGCTCTGAAATAAATAATTTCAGTTGTCATATGAAGCAAAAATTGAGAAAGTGTAAAAAAGTACATAATGAAGGCAGTGTTGTAGTATACCTTGTGTAAATATATATTATTATGTAAAGTATAATTTAAATTAAATATATACAATACAAATACATCACATTTCAAAATAAATGTTATAATCTAATAATTGAATTTTTTTAAATGCTTAAACAGCATTTTTAAACAACTAATGTAGTAGCACTATTTCATTCATGCTGATGTTTCATAATTCCGTCCATAGAGGGTTAAAATGGATTATGGTCTCGCGGGTACTCCACCGGGTAAGCCAGTCTGTCTCCCGACGTTTCGGAGAACAACTTGTTCTCCATCCTCAAGAGTCTGAATGCGTCAGAATGGTATAGAAAGAACAGAAAGGTTCAGGATGATACTCAAAGTCTTGATGTCGTCGATGAACTACTCTTATATGTGACCGATGGCCATAAATAAACAGAGAAGGACTTAAATTTATTTTCCACTTTTATTTCTTAGATCTTTCATTAAGATGTTAAAGTTATTTTTATGGAGTGCAATTTACGTTTTATCAGCATAACAGACAGAATTTATTACCCTGCTTTGATCAACATGACAATTATATCGGCCGATCGATAATGACGATTAAGTTATGAGCAAATGAGAAAAAATAACCTGAAGAGAATATTAAACGAATCTGGCGATACTTTGTGGAAATTGGTTACAGAAACCTGGATCTCAAAATGACATAACTTGAATCTGTTATTTTAGGCCTGATTGAGTGGAAGAGGAACATGACTGCACTTTGAAAAATGATTAACTTCCGGTCTGAAGATACTGTAAAAATCAAAACCGGCCGTAATTAATCGTATTCCAGTGGAAGTCGCTCACTTTATAAGCGCAGACAGAACTTTGTTGAATTTCCTCATAATTTTTTTAACCACACGCCGACATAAGTATCGACGGTACCATGTCATTTTCAATATTTTTACTCTTCTTTCATGTCTTTAATGGCAAGAATCGAAACCAGTGGGGACACCAGAGCTCGTGTATAGCTATTTCTGTTACCATTTGCAGGTGCTCTACCAGCAGTGAAATCATAGGGGCCCTGTCCACAAAACTGATATCATTCAAATCTGCCTTCTGCAGAATGCCTCCTAAAAATATGAAACCCAACCTTGGATTTGCCATAGTAGTATCGAAACGTAGGTGAATGTGTGGTAATGAAAATTGTGAGGAAGTTTATATATTTATTCTAGAAAAAATCACATACAGCATGAAACCATTTCATAGTGAACGTATAACAAGTAATAAAGGACACAAACGATAAAACATAACAAGAAGAAGATAACAAATAATAATCCAACATGGGGAGATCGTAATAATTACTTTTTTGGGAATGACATATGACTAGGTCAGCGAAGACGGTGGAAGATGAGGTGTAAAGGTCGATGTTTCCAGGAAGAGAAATTCCAAGAGAAGAGACAAAGTTCTGTTGTTTTGAGGAAATGATACACGAAGAGTAGACTGGCAAATGAGTTCATATATGTTTATGCCTCATGTTGCGCATGCACAGGAATCAACTTTGAACCGTGAATGAGATACTCTGAAATGATTTGACTTTGACCACGTCATATTAAAATCATATTTACGTATTCTTCCTCTCTCATTCTTATAAAATGTGGTATTTCATCATCCCCTGTGCCTGGCGTCAGAATGCTACTCAACGTCACGTTACCGTCGATATAGTATGTGACCGATGGCCATAAATGAATAAAGGAGGAATTTATTTTCCACTTTTATCCAGAGCACTGGTTGTTAAAATTACTACGTTTCTCTTCTATATTCGATGAAAATTTACGCAAACTACATAAACCTGGATTATCGATTATTTCCCGATTATTCACGTTATGTCTTGTGGCATTTTATTGCGTCTCAAATTACTGTTTGAAACGTTCTGATGTGTTGTACTAGAGAATTGGCTCAGTCTTGTTTACTTCTTGAGAATTCGAAAATCATTGATTTAAAACAGTATTTTGGAAAAGAGAATGCTTAGAACTTAAATTCGTTTTTAAATACTTATTTTTCATCTAATGTGGCTATGAGTTCATTTTTCGTTTGAAGTAGTTGTCTCCTGGAAATTGGTTCATTGACCTCCCCCTCCCAAATCTCTCTGGGTTTTTTTTCGCATTCCTCTAATTCCATCTTTGCACATATGCTCTTTTCTAAATCTTGGTTTTTCCTAGGCGCGGGTCGTATAAGCTATAAAACTACGCCCCGCGCTCCTTTGCCATTTGGCCAGCCTTTGTGTCGCGGGGCAAACACCCCTTTGGCTCAGCGGGTGGCGCGTGTATCGGCAGCGTTCCACTCTCCGTAGAGGAAGGGGGTGGGTAAGGACCCGCTGACCTCGGCAATCCTTTTTTTTCCTTCCTCTGGGATATTGCATTTCTTTAGAATCTTTTGTTATCTCTCGTTGGGATTTTTAAAAAGGCTAGGGCTCAAGGGACATGCCACGACCACCGAGAGAATGCAAAGAAATCGGCTGCCAGGAACAGGAAAAACCCACATTAGTGTCTCATATGAGAAGACACCACGGATCACTGTTCCCCACGTGCTTTCATCCCCTTTGAAGTTTCCGAAAGTGTCCTGAAAAAAACCGTTTTGTTTTAAAATGTATGGAGATGCGGAATGGCATAGTAAATACCATTTAACCGATAAATTATACAAATAGCATTAGTTATTGAGTCGTGGTGGTATTGACACGCGAAAATACTTGCTCAGAAATATATATACCGTCTTATGATTGTAATAGTTTCTTTATTTATTTTATCTATTTATTTATTTATAATCACAACCCCGAAAACAGCACAACAAAGGCCTTTAACATCGGGTGTTTTAACATTTACAATAGACGAACACACATACTCATGTCCTGGGCAGATAATATGCTACCCAGGCGGTATTCGAACCCGCGACCCACGGGTTAGCAGGCGAAGACTTGACCCCACCGCCACCGGGGCCATCAAAGTTTCCGCGGCGTTTTGAAGTTCAGCTCCCGGTTGTCCTCCGCGTGATGTCTGTTGGAGAGAACATTTTCTTCAGCCATCCTGCTGGCTTATTCAAGTCTGAAGTGTGAATGTAGACCGTGGCCAGTTCATAAAACATTCATATCACTATAAATGACGGACAATGAGCTGTGTCGACACTTCGTCATTAATAGAAACGTAGATGTTTTATAGACGGACCATGAGCTACATCGACACTTCATACCTGGAGACGCCAGCAGGATGGCTAGAGAAACTTTTGTCACGGAAAGGACCCGAGAACTGACTTTGAAAAATTAACTATAATTTTTACCCTTTGAAATTAACTGTGGAAGCACCTTTAACTCCTTCGTTGTCTATATGCTTAAGAACGAAATATCATTTTATCTAGAAATCAATTAATTTTGTCTCATTTAAAAGAAAAATACATCAGCCTTCCCTTGACACAAATATTCAACCCATTGCCACATTACTTTTCGAGATATTTGCCAGAAAATACCAACCCCTTTATGTGGGAAATGTTACATGTATGCAGTCCTGAGAGACCTTATTTAATAAATAGGGATTTCCAGCTCCTAGATCTCGTAAAAAAATCAGCAGTGTGTAGTTTGCATGTTTTCTCGACTATTTTTTAGAATTAATCATATTGTCACCGCTGTAAATTCTTCGAGATCACAATCAGCCTTCCGTTTTCATGGAGTTTCATACGTACCACGCGAAAAAAATGAGTCAAGTTAAAGACTTGCTTAGATATTTTCATTTGATTGCTTAACATTTCTGTCATGTAAAACTATATTATTGCACCATTAATAATGCAATATTTAATTCGTGTGTCTTACAGTTGGTGAAATTAAAACGTATTATTCGAATATGGTCTCTATTATGATTAGGGAACTATCTCACTCGCACTACCTTTAAGAATATCTGGCAATGAATGTAGATAAATTTCTGTTCATTTCGACGAGTCATCAAAAGTAATTGTGTATAGGAAATGTCTTAATATTGTGGTCTCAGAATGAGTACTAACCAACTATTCTGAAAATAATGAGTAAGATCATTATGCAATTCTAAAAATTACTTTGGAATTTGCAATTAACATAAATTCTAATATATCCGATTTCCTGAACGTTATATCGTTGTAAAACGCATCTAATCAACAGCATAGCATCTAATCAGCATATGCTGTTATTTGGTTACGCCCAAATATTTCCACGACCGCGTAGGCTTAATGTTTGACACATGGAAAACATTCATGTAGATCGTCACGATAGGCTTCAGCACACATTACATTATCCAGATTCTCTGCTTGTCCTCTTGTTTTCTATATGCTGAATGTGACGCGTTACTAGTATATCTTTTGTCGTACTTCCTCATCATGGTACTCCACTCTACTCCTCTTTCCGGCTAAACATACAGCCATAGCGCAGTCTGAATCCCTCGCTGCGCTTTCTGAATGAATGAGATACGCCCTACGCTCGTGCTCTATCGAGTGCTATATTCCGACGTATCGCGTTGCTTTAATTGTTATCTGGCGGGTTTTTCTCGGATCTTCTCTGTTAAACGCAAATTAGAGTGATACGCCGCGTTGGGTGGGAGATGTACGGAGCAGGAAGTCGCTTAAGCTGTTAACAGAGATAAGTTGAATCAAGGTTACCTTAGCATAGATATTATTTCCGCTTCGACGATCTAGCCTTTTTTTGCTGGCAATAGTGTTCCAGCGCTGCTCCTGCAAAGGGAGCAGCGATGTCTTTTCACTCGTTTGCCTGCGAGATACAAGATATAAATATATAAACTAATTTTCATAAGCGCTTCGAGTGTCACATGTAAACTAGTGATTCACATTTACATGTAAATCTACGTAATAACCTGCGAGCCACCACGAGGGTGTGTAACAGGGGGGGAAGATCACCAAACATTCACAGTTGTAATTCCAAAGTCTATTTATGAATTGCTGATTTGGATGTTGATTTTGTTTTTATATGAAAAATATAATTTCACCAATTTAATTTTCATCAACATGCACCACACAATAGATATGCTGCAAATCCTACAGAAACAACAAATATTAATATATAATGCAACTATGTAAACGTGATACAAGAGTAATGCAGAGAACATGATAAACATGGTGATAGTACCTCTCGTCAGATTTAGAAATTAATGAAAAGAAAGAAATGTATTAGGGAGCACATGAATAAATCAGCTACATTAAAAGAACTAGGATGGGTAAACTTTGGTAAAAGTTTTAATCTATTTTTTCCCTCCGATCGGATAGAGGTTCCCAATCTAATTTCCTTGGCAATTTTTGTAGCACAGCTATGTTTAGAATATGCCGCTAGTATATGTTGTAGACATAAATAGGATCCGTACGAGGAAGGTTTGATAAAAGAATTAGAGCGTGTGCAAAGGAGATCCGGTAGATTTGTTAAAGGCCGTGATGATAATTGTGTAAGTGTTACGAGTTTAATAGAAGAGCTAGGATGGGAATTACTATCAGAACGCAGGTTAAAATTTAGGTTAAACCTCTTAAGTAAATTCGAAACCGATTTGTTCACAGATGACGTTAGATATATATTAAGAACCCCTGCGTATTAGTAGTCTGTAGTGTATGATGCATGTAATAACAACCAATAATCTCTTTCTTATTATGGAGATACTAACCATCTTTCTGCATGTGACCCTATTATCTATCATACCTCCATTGAATCTTAAATATCCTACTTGCATGGCAATAGTGCATGTTTGGTGATCTTCACCCCCTGCCACACACCCTCGTGGTGGCCCGCAGGGTACTACGTAGTTGTAGATGTACCACTTCTACAATATCGTTTATATCTGATTTCTTGATGTGATGAATCAATCGCTGAGTATCTGAGTAGTTTATTCCTCAAAAATAAGTTGTTGGACCAAGATATTTATTTTGTTCACTTGACGCTTCTTAGAACTGCTTCATTTTTTAAAAATCTAATAGTTTTTTTTAATAATCACTAGGGAGACCTGTCGACCGAATTATCACAGACTTCGTCTTATGAAATTGAAATTCGAATTTTAAATACGTCATGCCATTGATAACTAAATCGAGGACACTCATCGATATAAATAATTAATCCCGATGGCGATGAGGTAAATTCGTCGCCTTCTAGTTGGATGGTTGCGGGTTCTATTTGCACCCGTGTGTTTTTTTTTACAATAATCCCAGGGGTCTTCGGGTGCGTCTATTGTTGTTATCGCGCCCGATTTAAAAGACCATTCGTGCTGTTGCCGAGGTTGTGAAGATAAATATCTCGGTCGAACGGTATGTAATCAAATATCTGAGTAAAATAACAATCGAGCGCAATTTTTTTTCAACGGTTTGTTTTCAAAGATTTATTTTGATTACAAATGAAAAACATGCTCTGAAATATTTTTGATCATTTAATTACTCTTTTAAGTACACCAATGTATCCGACGTTTGGTTCATCTACATCCACATCTACGTGATACCCTGCGAGCCACCACGAGAGTGTGTGGCAGGGGGTGAAGATTACCAAACATGCACTATTGACATGCAAGTAGGATATTTAAAGGAGATATGCTAGATAATAGGGTCACATGGAGCTAGATGGTTAGTATCTACATAATAAGGAAGGGATTATTGGTTGTTATTACATGCATCATGCACTACAGACTACTCTAACTATACCTATTTCACCGACCTATCCCTTTGCTACGCTGCCTATTGTTTTCTCTTATGGTACGCGGGAAAAATGACATTTTAAACCTATCGGTACGACAATCTATCTCTCTAATCTTGTTAATATGATCAAACCTAGCATAATACGCAGGGGTTCTTAATATATATCTAACGTCATCTGTGAAAAACTCTGTTTCGAATTTACTTAAAAGGTTTAACCTAAATTTTAACCTGCGTTCTGATAGTAATTCCCATCCTAGTTCTTCTATTAAACTCGTAACACTTATATAATTATCATAACGGCCTTTAGCAAATCTAGGAGATCTCCTTTGCACGCGCTCTAATTCTTTAATCATATCTTCCTCGTACGGAATATATTTGGAAGGGCGAGATATTTATCTTTAAAATGAGACTAGACTCTTTGATTTCTAGGTAAAATTATATTTCGCTCGAACTACCTTAACCATCTTCATTCTGCCCCAAGTTAAGTGTAATCAGAAAATGTTAGTAGTAAGTATTCAAAGGCAACATGTGAAAACATTTCCTATTTTCGAGGAGATTCCCTCCGGCTTCGCTTCTATGCTACTGGGTCCGATGAGCTCGAAAGTGTCCTCGCTTCCGAAAAAAATTATTCCCCCGAGGGTTCGTAGGCGTGCGTAAAAACCCAGGTTATCGGAGTAAACGACCCAGGCGGGGAATGCTTCCTTCTTGGGGTGGACCCTCCCCGCCAGTTCCCGTAGCCTTGGGAAGAGATCTGCTCGCGAAGGACAGGAAAACGGGGGGTGAGGGAGCGTTGAGGTGGTGGAGAAAGAGAAAGAATGGGGGTGGACGCTAAAGGGTTGAATCCGACGAGAGGATGAAACCCTTATATTCCACATAAGACGCTGTATAGAGAGTGGGACATAATGGGATTCTCCAGCTCGTATAATGCCATCTACATCTACGTAATAACCTGCGAGCCACCACGAGGGTGTGTGGCAGGGGGAAATTACTATTACACCCGGTGTATTTGAAATGAACTAAAAAAATTGGTCTGGAGGAATAATTAGCACGGCGACTCCAGTCTTTAGATAAGGATATAGATGCGATTGATGATTGGTGTGATAGTTGGCAGCTACAATTAAATTTGAAGGAATGCGCGATAATGAACTTTTGGAAAAAGAATGGCTTTCCCCGGAATAATTATTGTATCAAAGAAAAGGATATATCTAACGTAGAATCTATTAAATACTTGGGCGTCACCATCACTGAAGACATCTCATGGGGGAAAAACATCAAGGAAATAACTAGTGTAGCAAACCGTAGATTAGGATTCGTAAAAAGTGTTCTAGGCAAATGTGATGAGAGAGTACGAGAAAGAAGCTATTTTACACTGGTCAGGCCTCATTTAGAATATGCTGCTAGTATATGGGATCCGTACGAGGAAGGTATGATAAAAGAATTAGAGCGTGTGCAATGGAGATCCGCTGGGTTTGTTAAAGGCCGTTACGATAATTGTAAAAATGTTACCAGTTTAATAAAAGAACTAGGATGGGAATTAGTATCGGAACGCAGGCTAAAATTTAGGTTAAACTTTTTTAGTAAATATGAAGCAGAGTTGTTCACAGATGGCGTTAGATATATATTAAGAACCCCTGCGTATTATGCTAGGTTTGATCATATTAACAAGATTAGAGAGGTAGATTGTCGTACCGATAGATTTAAAATGTCATTTTTCCCGCGTACCATCAGAGAGAACAATAGGCAGCGTAGCAAAGGGATAGGTTGGTGAAATATAGTTAGAGTAGTCTATAGTGTATGAAGCATGTAATAACAACCAATAATCCCTTTCTTATTATGTAGATACTCCATCCTTCCATGTCTAGCATTCCTACTATGCATTTACATCTATCTAAAACCCTTGAGCCACCTGTATGAGCGAGTTATCATCAATATGCGTTACGCTACACCCAATTATAGTTAAGGTATATACGACTGTTAATGGACTAACAAAAACATGCTTAAACCTGACAGAAGGAAAAGCCTTGCAACATAATTTATTTTCCGACGATTTGATCTTACGAACTCCGTCATAATACGGTAGATCAGATCATCGGAATAAATTAAGGGAAAAGATTGTAGAACAAAAAGGTTTAAATTGTCGTTAATCCCGCAATCAATAAGATACTATTATAGCTGCTTTAAGACTCTGAACTTCAGAGTCTGAAATAGGTGAGTTGACTGGTAGTTTAACTGATTAATTCAGATGCCCCCTAATACCTGTTTCTAATCTGCAGAGTATGTATAACACCATTTTATGCATGTTCCCTGTATGACTCTCGTGTCACGTTAAAGTAGTTACATAATAGATTAATTTAGTAGTCTATGTAGCATTTGTAGCATACCCATAGTGTGGTGCATGTTGATGGAAGTAAATTTCTTCACTTTAGTTCATGTTGGCGATAAGTCATCCCCTGCCAAACACCCTTTTGGTGGCTTTCAGGTAGATGTAGATGCACAACTGTTAATGCATTAGCAAAAATCTGCATAAAGTTGACAGTAGGCAAAACCCCGCAAATATGCGCTACACTATGCCATGTTGCCAATGTAGCACTGTTCATATTCATGCCTTTTACAGGTAAGTAAATACGCAGAGATACGTCTACATCTACGTCTACGAAATACCGAGCAAACCACCACTGGGGTGTGTGGCACGGGATGATTCCACACAAGTATGTGTGTTTCATTGAGAATCGCGAAAGGGGCAATGACACGAGTGCTTGCGTTTTACTTTTCTCTTGCTCTGATGTAATCCAATTTTGTGAGTTTACCTCTCCTCTTCAACTTCCTCCTCTCTTCTTCTTCCTGTGTCGCTCAAAGATGACCTCAGGTATTCATCATCTTCAATTGATGATACGACCGTTGACACTTACTTCCTATTCTTGCAGAAAAGACTGTTTATATGTTCTACCGAGAAATTCGGATCCTCTGTATTGAGAAGCAATAGCCATTCGCAAACATAGCTCTTTTTTCGGTTAGTCCCCTACTTACAAAACATTCACTCTTCTACTAAACATCTGTTCGGTGATTCAGCTTTGATCCCTTCTCTCTGCGCGATTGAGCCCATGGAGACTACAACTGCAGCCAAGTTATTTTATTTGAGCAGCATAAGTAAGATAAATGAGCTTGTCGCCACTTGATCGCCTGAGGGAAGACGAAGTTTACTACATCACATTGAATTTTAATTTCATTTGAATGATTTATTATGATAACGGTACACACTTTTAGTTACCTCATTTCTATTTGAAAATCAATAAATTATTGCTCAAGACTGTAATTTACTCTTCTCCGGGGGCAGGTGACGACGATTATCTGATTACCAACGTCAACAACGGTCCAAATAGCTCGGGCGTGGAGGTGGGTGAACAAAAATCTTTGTGCGGGCAATATCTCCTCAGACGCAGCAGTCGGCATGTGTAAAATATGTCTCCTATTCCTCTACTCTGTCCTGGTGTAGTTCCCTCATGAGGCAAGTTTCTAAAAGTATAGGCCTCGTGCAACTAATGAGATTGAACAACAGAGGATTCGACATTCTTTTCATTCATTCGTGAATTACCCATGCGTAGGGTCATATAATAATGCGAAATCGATAGCTAAAATACCTAATGCTATGAAATAAGATGATTTGGGCTTGATCAATGTTTTTTCGAAACGAATAAACGACGGTGCGACCATGAAAATTTGGACGCTCAGAAATTTTGACAGTAGTCAACATTCAGTTTTATTGATAAAACGCATTGGTCAACTTATAAAATGTATACTTTAAACATTGACGTTAACACTAGGACTATTGAATACCAAAAACTTTTTCAAAAGCTTACTTCACTTTTGGCTTTCTCATTTTATGCACAGAACCTTGTTTTGGTTATCATCCAATAGCAAACCTACGAGGCATTTGGCCACATAGTATAGAATATACTATAATGTTGGGTTATAATTTCTTGTGCCGGATATGTAACGGTTTTAATGATTTTCTCCTCGATGAAAATATATAGGTATAAAATAATATATTGTTTTAATGCAGGCAGTCTTTTATCGTTTTTAAGGTGCTTCCTGAAGTATATTATCGTACTGTTTAGTTTCGTCTGGTTGAATGTTTCTATACACATTTTGTTTGCATGTATTTTCCAGTCTAAGGATGGGAAACGGATTAACACTAGTTCTCAATATAAATATACGTCGTGTACAATTGTCAATTATAGCACGACGATTTCTTAAAAATACACTACATTAAAATTCCTTAATCAGAACGTAGATAAATCAATATGTATAACTTAATGCTAATTTCCCTGTTGAATGTTCATATTAATGTGTCATATGTGCGTATTTCCCTGTGGCTATGAATAAAATAACAATTGTAATTTCCACACTGTTTTTAATGAAACCCAACCATTGTTTCGACTCTTTATGCGATTATCAATCGACATAAAGTATAGAAACCATGGTCGGTTTTCATTAAAAACAGTGAAGAATTTACAATTGCTATTTTATTCTTACCATCATGGATATTAGAAATGAAGAACACAGGCAGTCTTTAGCTGAAAATTTCGATGAGATTGATGATTGGTGTGATAGTTACCGGCTAGAATTAAATTTGAAGAAATTAGAGATATAGATTGTCGTACCGATAGATTTAAAATGTCATTTTTCCCGAGTACCATAAGAGAAAACAATAGGCAGCGTAGCAAAGGGATAGGTAGGTGAAATATGAGTAGTCTGCAGTGCATGATGCATGTAATAACAACCAATAATCCCTTTCTTATTATGTAGATACTAACCATCTAGCTTCATGTGACCATATTATGTCTCCATTAAATATCCTAGTTGCATGTCAATAGTGCGTGTTTGGTGATCTTCACCCCCTGCCACACACCCTCGTGGTGGCTCGCAGGGTATTACGTAGATGTAGATGTAGATGTAGATGGATATAGATTATTTCTACAAAGTTACCCCTGAAACTCTTTCATTCGTGCATATTTTCCTCCCGAGGGAGACTTGGATGATGACATAAGCAATCCAGAGATTGAGGATTGAATTTCGGTGGAGCGGAAGTGTCCCGGGAGTGGATCGCCCCATCCTCTCTTCCGTTTCGTCTCCTCTTCTATCTCTCTTCTCCCCCCTCCCATCTCTTTCGCTCCTCCCACCGTCGTCGCCTTCCCCTAACTGAGATTCACTCCCCTCCTCCACCTCCAATCCTTTGTCGTTCATTCATTCATTCATCCCGGTCTTTATTTTTTTCTCTCTCTCTCTCTCTCTCTCTGCTCCTTTTCACTCACTCCATTGTGCCCGAGCTTCCTCATCACGCCTTCAATCGCATATCTCTCTCCGTCCATGCACCGCTCCCTCGATTCCCTCCCCATTCACGACTTTTTCGATTTTTTTCACATCGTCATTTCGTCGCTCGGCATGCGATGGCTCCTGTGACCGATGGATTTCAACGTGGGATGCCTCAGCCCATGTGACCCCACGTTCCACGAGGCAATGACGCCGAGGAAGCGAGCACTTGTAGTAAAGTTTACCACTTACCCTCTCATCTACATCTACATGTACGTGATACCCTGCGAGCCACCACGAGGGTGTGTGGTAGGGGGTGAAGATCACCAAACATGCACTATTGACATGCAAGTAGGATATTTAAGGGAGATATGCTAGATAATAGGGTCACATGGAACTAGATGGTTAGTATCTACATAATAAGGAAGGGATTATTGGTTGTTATTTCATGCATCATGCACTACAGACCACTCTAACTATATTTCACCTAACTATCCCTTTGCTACGCTGCCTATTGTTCTCTCTTATGGTACGCGGGAAAAATGACATTTTAAATCTATCGGTACGACAACCTATCTCTCTAATCTTGTTAATATGATCAAACCTAGCATAATACGCCGGGTTTCTCAATATATATCTAACGTCATCTGTGAACAACTCTGTTTCGAATTTACTTAAAAGGTTTAACCTAAATTTTAACCTGCGTTCTGATAGTAATTCCCATCCTAGTTCTTCTATTAAGCTCGTAACACATATACAATTATCATAACGGCCTTTAACAAACCTAGCAGATCTCCTTTGCACGCGCTCTAATTCTTTAATCATACCTTCCTCGTACGGATCCCATATACTAGCGGCATATTCTAAATGAGGCCTGACAAGTGTAAAATAGCTTCTTTCTCGTACTGTCTCATCGCATTTGCCTATAATTTGCCTCTCATTGGTTTTTCAATCCTAAGATTGGTTGACTGTACCCCAGTGCCCTTTCCTATGTACTTTTCTCTTTATTTGGTCCATGTACTTATTCTTGGGTCTTCCTCTGGGGACTTTTCCCTCCATTGTACCTTCAATTATGTTCCTCACAAACCCATTGTGTCTCAGAGTGTGTTCAATCCATCTGGTTCTTCTTTATGTATGGTATTTCATATCTACATCTACGTGATACCCTGCGAGCCACCACGAGGGTGTGAGGCAGGGGGTGAAGATCACCAAACATTAACTATTGACATGCAAGTAGGATATTTAAGGGAGATATGTTAGATAATAGGGTCACATGGAGCTAGATGGTTAGTATCTACATAATAAGGAAGGGATATATGCCATATGGCCCTTTCTTCTTCTACTCTTCTGTATATTTCATCATTTCTTATTTTCTCCATCCATTTTATCTTCAGCATCCTCTTCCAGCACCAGGTTTCGAGGACTTCCTTTCTTTTTATTTTCTTTTCTCTCTTTTCCAAAGCTTTTCCAATAGTCCATGCTTCCGATTCATAGAGTGCTATGCTCCATACGAATGTTTCCATATACTATTTCCTCGTTTGTTGTCCTGTCTTTTCTTAGAACAGCAGTTGTTTTTTCCTATTAACTCTCTGTGCGCCGATTTTTTTCGTCCACCATGTGCAGTCACTTCACATGTTACCCCACTCGTGAGAGAATCAGGAACAAAAATTTATGAATGAGAGATGTTTTCGTTGCCAAGCTGTAAAATTGATGTCACAAAGGCACATAGACGTAAAGAAACCTACTCAAAGACAAAAAATACACTACCTAGTTTATATGTTACCTCTAGGTCACACAGCGTGATAGAGGGTTAACGCCTTCTTAGTTTGGGCTATTCTCCGCTTGATGTCCGTTGTACTTTTTTCATCTACATCTACATCTACGTCATACCCTGCAAGCCACCCAAAGGGTGTGTGGCAGGGGGTGCTTTCGCACCAGGCATGCATGAATGATATGGTAGAACACCGACATTACATTAAAACCCGCGTACCACACATGCAAAGCGCCAATTAAAAATCTAATACCCAAGAAACATTCTATCTTCAATCGTTCCAACATGTAAGGGATACAAGGACTACTACTACAGATTCAAAATATCATGCATAAATAAGAACATCAATATTTACATCATGCATAAACAAGAGAGTAGAGAATATAATGAGAAAGATTTACTGCCTGCCGATTGTCAATACTCGAACTATTCATGACGACGATCACAGCTGTTATGGTCCCGAATGGTACGCGGAAAAAATGTTTCCATCTCACGTGATGGTACTAGTAAAGTTTAATCCCCGGAAAACTGACATTCGGAACTTCAAATTTACACTTTTCATTTTATCTCTCTGTTGCAGTCGTTTTTAATCCATTTTTGACAGAGTTGTTGGCTGTGTTACAAAATGTTTTGAGCGTTTGCTGTTTTCAAACTGAGGGTGGCGTGAAATATTGGGGTTGGAAATATTGGCCTGCATCATTTGTGTTTCAAGAAAGCTTAATAATTTGATTTTACCATTATTTACTGGCGTAATTCGGTTAAATGACACGAGAGTATTTAAGGTGCGCTTTAGTGAATCCTAGGAACGTTGAGTTTTTGTTTCAACTCTTAGCGCACACTCAAGGCTCCAAACTTTGGAAAATCGTCATTTAGAGTTGTTACAATGATAATAAATGCTGCTTTTCCTGTTCAAAACGGCTTCCATGCTTAAAGCGGTTTACATTTATAAACTTTTCATCTTTCATTCGCCAAAGAAAAAGTTGTCGGTTGAATTTAATAAAATTTTCGGATGAGCCGCGTTTGCATGTTGCCCCAAAATATGAAAGTACTCGTGTCCATTTCCCATCGCATTCTAGAGACTGATTAAGATAGCTGGTAAAATCACGGCATCCCTATTTTTTCTGTACAACACTCAATTCGTCCTCTCGCCTCTAAAAATTGGCAATGAAAAATGATAAAGAGATGAGCATCTTCGGCAGAATGGCGTTGAGCGAGAATTGAAATAACGTAGATCCTAATCAATGAACTCCGAATAGCCATCACTCCAGCAAAAGATGCACCCAGTTCCACGTCGCGCATGGAGCAGAAGACATTTTAAATGTTTCAGTTTATTGGTCTTTCTTATCTTTTCATCGTTAACCAATCTATCACAGCAGTAATGAATATCTCGATGATATTTGTGATCAAGCAATTTTGAGACACTTCGGGCTATTTTTCAAAGAAGATATTATTATATTATATGCCAATCATGACTAACAGCTTTACCGTGTATGCTAAGTGCGGGCATTCTCGAGGTTTTTGGAACCTGCTTTATTTTTCTATTCGTCGTTCACTTAATTCTTCCTTTTCTGGAAACTTGGTTAACGTCACTTGGTCACTGAGCCGTCAATACGGCGGAGTTTGCAAAATGTTGTACATTACTAGGAACAAGATCGAATTGAAGTTCAGGGAAGTTTTACATCTACATCTACGTGATACCCTGCGAGCCACCACGAGGGTGTGTGGCAGGGGGTGAAGATCACCAAACATACACTATTGACATGCAAGTAGGATATTTAAAGGAGATATGCTAGATAATAGGGTCACATGGAGCTAGATGGTTAGTATCTACATAATAAGGAAGGGATTATTGGTTGTTATTACATGCATCATGCACTACAGACTACTCTAACTATATTTCACCTACCTCTCCCTTTGCTACGCTGCCTATTGTTCTCTCTTATGGTACGCGGGAAAAATGACATTTTAATTCTATCGGTACGACAATCTATCTCTCTAATCTTGTTAATATGATCAAACCTAGCATAATACGCAGGGGTTCTTAATATATATATCTAACGTCGTCTGTGAATAAATCGGTTTCTAATTTACTTAAAAGGTTGAACCTAAATTTTAACCTGCGTTCTGATAGTAATTCCCATCCAAGTTCTTCTATTAAACTCGTAACACATACAATTATCATAACGGCCTTTAACAAACCTAGCGAATCTCCTTTGCAAGCGCTCTAATTATTTTATCAAACCTTCCTCGTACGGATCCCATATACTGGCGGCATATTCTAAATGAGGCCTGACAAGTGTAAAATAGCTTCTTTCTCGTACTCTCTAATCGCATTCGCCTAGAACCCTTTTTACGAATCCTAATCTACGGTTTGCTACACTAGTAATTTCCCTAGTTTTAGTCTCAGCTCAACTCGTACTTAATGGATGAATGAAGATGGACTTGATCTCCTTCTTCATATGAAATGAGGAGTGTAGTATCGAGTCATTTCGTAAGGTCTTTGCTCTCGATTATATGATTACAAGCTTCCGAAAGATCCTCTTCGGTATTTGGACCGCAAGATTAGGCACCACACCGAATTGATCATCTGATCCTGCACGTGTTTACGCTTGATCGGGCCCGTGAAGAAAGAAAGGGTATGGATTGAAACGAGGGAGAGATGTGAAGGGGATGAGATAAGATTAGGCAGGGAAGGATATACAGTGATCCTGTCTCCAGTCGGACACGTGTTTGGGCGTGGTTGGTGGTGTCGAAGTGGGGGGGTTCGGCCGCCGGCGGAGAGCTGCTGCTTGTGACCACGTGGCCAAGCCGACGGCGGCCGACGCCTTCGAACACGTGTCCCCTCCCCCCCCCCCCATCGTGGACGCCGCCGCCGGGTCAGGGGCGGATCTGCCTCGCTTGTAGGTGGTCCTCCTGATCGGGATTTGATGGCGGCGGTCTTTAGATATGGAGAGGCAGCAGGCAGTTTCGGAGTGGGGGGAGATTTTCCGTGTCGAAGAGTGTGAGGGATAGAAGCGTGCCGGGGTCGCTGGGGGTCGGTGATCGAGGTCAAGCGAATGAAAAGGGCAAGGCTTATTAGTGAAGGGCTGTCAAGTCTGGCTTCCCCTTCCTCCTATCCATCCTCTATCGCTGGTTTTGAGGCAATTAGAATTGGTCGTGTAGGAATTTGAGTATCTCCTTGCGGTCCTCGCTTGTGAAGCTCGTCTCCCCCCTCTGATTCGTGAGGAAGCGAGAAATTGAGTATTCACCGATATCAAGGGTTCACAAAGTGGTCGATAAAAAACCCCAGGGCTTGATAGAAAGATGACCGTTACTCATATTGATAATTCACTAAATTATGTTATATTTTGATATAAATTGCAACGTGACGATTATTAATTGAGGGATTTATTAGACTGATAATCGTATATACTTTAGTAAATTTGTTGAGCTAAGGCCAGCTCCCCAACACACTCATTTTGCTTCGTTTTCAAATACGGCTAATTATATACTTTTCGATTCATATTTTGAAATATAGTCTGAAAATTGGAAAAGCATTTTCTTATTTTGCCCGGTTACGATTGTATAGCCGTGGAAATGAGTGGGTTGATAAAATGTAAGGATATTCATGAAATTATCGACGGTCAAAAATTTTTAAGACCCTTATATTCACTGTACCCTATAAGTACCCTGCAAGCTATCACAATAGGGTAAGCGAAGGCATTGGTAGGGTTGTATGCATCTCCAAAGACTAATATTTAAAATTTACCTGTGTAATCCCTCTGACTGAGGCAAAATTAAATATTTTAATATTTTTTTGGGGGACTGGTCTGGCAAATATTAAAACTTAGTATCTTCCAGCCAGCGTTTTGGATCGTGAAAATTTCTCGCTGAAAGCTTCTTGAAACGTTATATAAGATAAAAATGGAAAATTAATTCCGATGTAAGTGCATAGACAGTAGCTGTTATCTCAATGTTATGGCTAAAAATCATTTCGCCCTTAAAACCTCGGGAAACCCTGCTAAGGACCTCAAAGGTGTGTGGCAGGGTGTGGGTATTCACCAACACACCATAAATTTTATGCTGAAAAATATTTAGTTTTAATTTTGAACATTAGCTCTCGTCATTTTCTAATAAACATAATTGCAGATAATTTGTATATAAGGAGCAACTACATTTTTAGACATGAATTGTCACGTACTCATTTGGTGGAATCATCATTCATCGGCGATTGGCCCCTCTTGTGAACTTTTGAGAATAGTAGGTCTAGCCACGGTATTACCTTTACGGAGTCGCCCTCAACTGAACAAAAGCGCGAATTATATCGAAATCCACAGGGGAAGATGATAACTTAGTAAACACTCGGTGTAATGAATAGGGGTCAGAATTCGAGTCCCGGTCAAGGAGAACGATTTTTCATTGGCGGAATATCGACCTCGATTGAAGTAAACTAGAAAGGACATTTGGGATTTAAAGTGAAGGATGTGATAAGACATCGAAAACAATTTCCAGTTATTAGTCTCTGCCACATTGATGGGGATAGTTATTTTTACCACTTGGAGCGAACAAATACTCAGACCAATCCCCAACCAAACCAGAAACCACGAGCCAGACCACGAGAGTGCTACTCCGTAGAACATGCCTACTTGCAGTGCCAGGGCTAAGGCAAGACTACTTCGTAATACTGCCAATATTAATTATTCATCATGTTATGAGATTATTATTCTTACAGAAAATAAAATTATGTGGGGCAGCCGAGGAGAGGGAGGGTTTTAGTGATACATCTACATCTACGTAATACCCTGCGAGCTACCACGAGGGTGTTTGATAGTGGTTAGTTAGGAACTCAAATGTCAAGTCTTATTTACCCACCGACATAATCTCGCCTTCACACCTCGACAGTCATTCTAACGCGAAAAAATTATTTAAAAATTGCAGACACACGAAAGAAAATATCAGTTATCATCTCATGCAGATTTTGGAAAAGGAAAATAATTAATAATGCATAAAAATGAAACTGACTATCGTCAACATTAGCATCACAGGAGATATCTCTTTTGGTCCCTCATCGGGCGAGGAAATCCAATAGGAATTACAGTTTCCTATTCTAGATAGGGCTCCTATTTTCCTGTTGAGGAACAATATTGCATAAATCACTAATAAGGTCAAAGGTGATTTGGTAATGGAGGTAATTATGATAGATGTGGGTAGGGTATTGGATTCGATGAGGAAAAATTTAATGAGCATCGTATACTATGGTTATAGCTCGATTGTAATATCAGATGATGATTGTGGCGCCCAAAGAAAGTATTAAAAAACAATTTTTCTTTTTTTCATCGGTTTCCCCCGACATCGAGGATTTCGATGGTGAACTAAGTCAACTGTGATCATGTGAGACACTCCAACAAATGATTTTAAATATGAGTAGTTGAGTCATCGCATTACTTTATGCTCGTAAGATGGAAAACTTTTCAAATCAGTAAATGTGTAATAATTACTAGCTAAATAGTTAGATGTAACTAAATTTTTGGTATTTTAACGGTTCAACTTGAAGTTGCCTAAGGCAACGAGTAGTGCCACCATCATATCAGTGACAACTTCACTCGCTGAGTAAAAAAACCTGACCTTGGGGAATCTTTATGAGTCTGTTTGGGACGGGGACAGACATGTGCAATACTCGTTTGCACCGAGCTGGGTCATGCAGGTGCATTTTTTCCTTTTTTCCGTGCCCAAACATGGGAGAAAAAACGTTAGCAACGACACAGAAACTAGCTTTTACGACAGCTGCTGTTTAAAACGCGTTAAAAACATCGCACAATCACGCCGGGGTCGGACTTTAAAAAAATAAATAAAGAAATCATCGCGGTAGCGCAATCGAAGGACGACGCCGGAATGAAAACAGGTTCAACGAGAGGACGCCACTGCGTGCTCTCATGTCCAAGGGGACGCCCGAGCATTCTAAGGAGAAGAAGGGCTTCGCAGTTACTACGCTCGGTGGCGTATGGAATCCCAGAGGAGGAGGATGAATGAACTTATACATGAATGGAGGGACGGGTTCCGAAAGGGATGATGGGCTTGTACAGGGCGGTATCGCACGTGAACTTCCTTTCGCCTTGGCCTGTCAATGAAATGAACATCGGGTGGGGAAGGGGAGGGAGAGCACTTACGCTGCCCTTGCGTCTTTTTTTATATTATTATTATTATTCATATCCCTCTAGGGGACGTCATAAGGGTTCTTTGCTCCCTACAAAGGTCTTCCTCACCTCCCCATCCTTCTTTTCCTACTACTACTACCATTACTACAGCTCCAGGAGAGAGCCCTTCCACAGGGCGTGGTTACGCCCCCTTCCGCCTTAAGGAGCGGCCTCCCACAAAGGGCTGCGAGAGAGAGAGAAAGACAGGACCTTCCGAAAGGAGATTCCTTTCCGCTCCATTTCTCGTAGCTCTTCCCTTCCTCCCTCTCGCCTCTGCTCTCTCACTCATACCTTTTTAGTCTCCTTTTCTTCGCCGTCTCTCACTAGGTCCCTTCCCATCGCCGGCCACACCTCTTCCTGAAACACAACTCCGCGCCAGACACGTGTCTTTCCGCTTACCCATGATGGTGGGCTCGGAAGGATTTGAGCTCGTACCCGTTTCGAGCTTGCGGGCATAAACATGTCTGCGTCGTCGGTGAGTGTCCAGAAGCTCGGTAACGCGTTTGACGAGCTCATTGAGAGGACACTGACGCTCTGAGAAGAATGGTTTGGGAGTTTCTATCTCCTCCTCTTTCTCTGAAATAAAAAAGAGAAATATTCGTTACTCCGGTCCAATTTTGAGAAAGGAGTAGCATTACTAACGCCACTATTCAATATATTCAATGGTATCCGGCGAGATATTGCGGAACATCATTGTCAATTTTTAACAGAAAGAGCTTTGTTTTGTCCACACGATCATTTGTTGGCACAACGCGTTTCGACGCTTGAAGCGTCATTATCACGCTCAATCAAGTCCTGATGCAATGATGCACCTGGTTATGACGCTTTAAGCGTCGAAATTTGTTGTGCAAATAAATAATCGAGAGGACAATACAAAGTTTTTTAAAATTTAAAAATCCACTATTCAATCATTTATTTTTTCACGGTATTGCAAATTTTATGTTTATAATTTTGAACAGAAAGTTAAAGAAGACACATTTATTGGTGAGATAAAGGCGTGAAACGATTCCACAAAAAAGTGTAGTGAAAAACAACGGATGCAGTGAAAATGTTGTTTAATAAAATAGTCCGCAAAAAGTACATAAAATATAGAGAAAGCTTGACAAACCAAGAGACAATTCCACGAGAGAGTGCAAAAAACGGCGCAGGTCACCCTTTATGGGGAAAATGCCCTTTGGTTAACCAGACTTATCCTAAATGGTAAGAATATGTTCTTTCTCTCCATATACTTTGGGAAAAATTATTTTGACATTTAAGTAAGGTTTATAACAAAAATTTTAGCTAGTATGGATGTGCTTATGTGGGGTCAAGGGATGTAAATAAGTAAAAAGGAGAGCTCAGAGGGGGAAGAAGAAATATTAATTCTGCGGACTTATTTTTGCCTAATATATATCAAAAGCAGGAAGCGGGACTTGAACGCAAAAAAATTATTTTCGCTACATATTTTTTGAGCAGGGTATCTAGGAAATTTTGGAAATAATTTTGCAACTTTGTGTCCGGATAATTTACATCTTTTGGCCTTAAGTCGGTATATACCTCACTCAAATCTTGTAGGAAATTGACGGCTTTTCACTAAAAGTATCTTCTAGATTTTTTTAATGTGAGAGATTGTACGCGATGGGTACTTGAAAAATATTCCGAAGGACCAGGGGATCACGATAATGAAGATGCAAAACGTCAGATTGATGATTTTATCACAAAAAAAGGAGCACTCTCAAACAGAACCGTTCTATATGGCGACCAAAAGCTGACTGACTGCCCACGGCACCGGAACACGTGGGGCAGTCACACAATTTGACTTACTTATCACAAATTTGACTTACTCAATAAAAGAACAACGAATCACCCTTGGTGGGAATTCAAACAGGATTACCACGACTTCAAACAGAGATTTTTAAGACAAAAGAAATATCTTCTATATTAAAAATCTCTCACATTAAAAATGCCTTCACGTCTACTTTCTAAGGTATTACTGAAGCGGAGAGCAGGAAAGATTTGGCATTTTTAGATGCTATGAAAAGCAGTAGGAAGTGCACTGAACTCTACAGAGAGGGAAAGAGATCTTGTCTTGGAGTACATGCCTGATGATTGCTGTAAATGGATTACTTCGGTATTTCGTGGAGATTCACACTCTCAGACTTGCAGCGACACCGTCCCGTAAAGCATTCGGAAAGAGATTGTGCGTGACGAGGGAAATCACTTCCCCAAGTCCCTTCCTTTTCTCCATCCCCCCTCCTCTTGCGTCCGGGTTTCCCAAATGGGCTCGTATCTGCCCAAATTCCCTTCCTCCCTCTCATCCGCCCCCGACTCTCTCCGCACCCCCTCTAGAGCTTTTCACTTCCGCCCTCCGCCCGGCAAAATGCTGAACACGCGTTTTCATTCATTCATGAAAAAAGTTCGTTGCGTTGCTTGTTTTGTGACGCCAAATATCTCTGCACCCACGGCTGTCGGCTCCCACTCTTCCTCGGGTGCCGATATATCCTCTGAGAATGCCGCGACACGAAATGTTGGAGAATTACTCCATGCGTTTACAAATAGCATCAAATAATCACCGATATCGCTGATTTGCCTTCTAGGCAACCTTTGCTGATGAAATGTATTGCCTTGATCGACGTTTCATTTGGAAAACTGTCAATTTTACTCTGTCCACTGTGGTCGAAGTACATCTACATCAACGAAATACCGTGCAAGACACCGCTAGGGTGTGTGGCACGGGGTGACTCCACTCCAGGCATGCAGCACTCATCCCAGCTGAAATCCGAACCGCGCACGTTCTCCCGGATGCCAGGCGCATGCTAAAACCAGTCAGAACAACGACACGCTGTCTGACCAGAAACTAGGAGAGTGATACTTTGAAGAACATGCTACCATGTAGTACACTACTCAAGCTACAACTATTGGTTAGTATTCTTAATGCAACAGATAAACAGCACTACAAGGTACTAAAACATGTAAGAGTATATCATGCCGGAGATTACATGCGAGGTTAGTAGCTAATAATCATGTTAAGATATTTAGCAAAAGTACTTGATCCTATTTTACCTAGTCTGGGTCAAAGTATCCTAGAAGTGATCTCGTAACTGTTATCGTCCTTTATTGTATGTGGAAAAAATGACATTTTAAATCTATCGATTCTGCAATCTATTCCCTTAATCTTATGCCTATGATCGTTTCTACCACAATAGTTTGGCTTAAGCAGAATATTTTGAACATCCGGCAAACTTTCGTACATCATTAAACTTTCGTAAAAGAAAGTATTCGTGTACTCGTGGTGACGGATGGTTAATTAACTTTAATCTGGAATTTAGGCTATTAGGATTGAGCACCGTCAGCTGTTGTCAGATGCTCATGTGACTCTCGAGTTATGCTCTGGCTGGAGCATTTATTCGTTTCCCACGCGTTGCAGCGAGCGTCTTCAGGAGCCAAGTGATTTATACTATTCATCTACATCTACGTAATACCCTGCGAGCCACCACGAGGGTGTGTGGCAAGGGGTGAAGATCACCAAACATGCACTATTGACATGCAACTAGGATATTTAAATGAGTCATGATAGAAAATAGGGTCACATGGAGCTAGATGGTTAGTATCCACATAATATGGAAGGGATTATTGTTTGTTATTACATGCATCATGCACTACAGACTACTCTAACTATATTTCATCTACCTATCCCTTTGCTACGCTGTCTATTTTTCTCTCTTATAGTACGAGGGAAAAATGACATTTTAAATCTATCGGTACGACAATCTATCTCTCTAATTTTTGTTAATATGATCAAACCTAGCATAATTCGCAGGGGTTCTCAATATATATCTAACGTCATCTGTGAACAACTCTGTTTTGAATTTACTTAAAAGGTTTAACCTAAATTTTAACCTGCGTTCTAATAGTAATTCCCATCCTAGTTCTACTATTATGTCGTCGGATGGGAAAGTTCCCAAACTTTCGGCTGCAAAATGTTTTGTCCTTGACAGGCCAAACACAATCACGCGAAATACGGTGGCTGCATTTTGCCACCGAAACGAGGATATTTATTAAGCAACGCGTAGTGACACCGCTGCCAATAAGCTCCTAACGGCATCAGTATCCACGGAAAACATTGGACCTACTCTGCACTTTATATATTTTTTTCAATCTTTCCAATCATCCCTTTTTATAGTAGTTCTTACCGATATGATTTTTTGTTGCTAGCAAATTAAGACCTCATAAGTGACAAAAATTACATATTGCACCGACGATTATAACCAGACATGTGGAGAGTCAAGATATAAATGTTAAGCTTTCGTCCTTCTGTATTGAAAGGAAAGCCATTTGAAGAGAAGTTGCTTCCCATGATACTTCGTTGTTGACTTGTTGAACGTTATGATAATGGATACATTTAATTAATCGACGAGAGCTGAAACTAGAGAACATTGCGAATTCTAATCGAACTATTTATATTAAGCTAATATGCAGGAAAAATGGAAAGTGAATGGAAGTTTGGAATTAAATTGTTAATTAAATTAATTATTATATGGAAGTGAATATATATCTTATAGATATTGCGACTTTCGGAGCCCTGGATACAAACACCATTTCTTGCTTATCCTCGGCGCACGTCCTACCCTTCTTCATCCCGGCCACAAAACCGATTCTCTCGCTTCCTAATCCCCGCTTAACCAACATCATTCTCTCCATCACGACCTTAACCCCTGTCCCTTGCTACCTTCGAAATAATTCTTTGGCCCCTGTTAAGGTAGTTTGAGCGAGATAGTTCCCTAGTCATAATAGAGACCATATTCGAATTATACGTTTTATTTTCAGTAACTGTAGGACACATACATTAAAAATTGTGTTATTATTGGTGCAATAATATATTTTTATATTACGGAAATTGTATGTAATAAATTGAATATATAGAAATAAATCTTTAAGTTGGCTAATTTTTTTCGCGCGGTACGTTCAAAGCTCCTGCAAAAAGGAAGGTTTTTTGTGATCCCGAAGAATTTAATGCAGGTGACATTGTGATTAGTTTTCAAACGGCGTCTGTAAATTTCAATAGTTGAGGAAACATACAAACTGCACTTTTAATTTTCTGACGAGATTTATGTTCTAGAAATTCTTCATTTTATTAAATAAGCTCTCTCTGGAGTGCATACACGTACCATTTCCCATGTAAAAAGGCTGGTTATTTTTTGGCAAATATCTCTGAATGTTATGAGGTAAGGGATTGAATTTTTGGTACCATTGATAGGGTGAGATATTTTAATTTAAAACTAGACCAAATTCATTGATTTCTAGGGAGAAATGATTTTTCACTCAAATTACCTTAATCTCAACCTGGAAGTTTCTCAACTCACTAAACATCCCTAGCACTTCCTCGTCGGTCATTCTTTTCGTTCACTGCTCCTCCTCCGTCCTCCTCCATACCCATATTTCAAACGCCTGTAGCCTGTTCTCGTGTACTTTTTATCTACATCTTCAAAATACCGTAAAAGTCACCACTAGGGTATGTGGTGATTCCACACCAGGCATAGCACGGGGAGGTTCCACACCAGGCATGTAGCACTCATCCCAGTTTTAATCAGAACCACGCACGTTTCCCCGGATGCCAAGCACAGACTAAAATAATTCAGGACATCAGTGCGTAGTCAGACCAGAAACTAGGAGAGTGATACGTAGAAGAACATGCTACCATGCCGTACCCTGCTCAAAATACAAGTACTTTTTCATACTGACTGAAACAAGTATTTTTCTGAGAGTCCTCGTTTCTGCCCTTTTACCTGTAAAATTCTAACTTTACTCTTTTCCGGAAACTTTTCATTGTAGCTCGCGTGAACTTACGGCGGATACAATTTAGCTAGGATTGTAGATAATTCCACGTAAAATTAGAACCACGTGTTGGGGACCTGGAATCGACTTCCTGCCCGTATTTTCTGGAAGGAAGTCTGCTTTAAATGCCTGTCCTGCACTCAAGGGGCAATAATTGCGATTCGCTTGACGGGACCTGAAAAGGGAAACATCGGACGCCTTAAGATGTCCCAGCGCGATACGTTGGCAAATTGATAACGCTTTTCGGAATTAATTAAACGGCCATGTCCAGAGACGAATACCGAAGCTCGACTAAGCGATTAAAAAAATATATATAGGTCTTATTCTTCAATTTTTTTTCAGTCGCCATACGCCTCTCATGAAGGCCTCCATTAATTAGTGCACGCCTAATTGTGTTTGCCTGCTCGTTTGGTCGTCTCAGATTATATTGGTCGCATAATATGTATAAAAAAATAGATCATCGCTCGAGCTTACTTCCGGTCGTTCTGTCTCTGCATTATCATCCACCTTGACGATCCGACCAAGACTTTAGCACCTTGGTCAGGTGTCCAGGCCGTGCGTGCATTCACCAAACGGGAGGAGGTAGGTTCTCGTCTCTCTTCTCTCCCCCTCTTGCTCGTCTGCAGACCACCGCTTCCTCCTCGGAAGTTCTTGGCTCGCACCCCCTCGCTCAGAATGCTTTCCTGTCCACCTTGGTCTTCCCGAAATGATAATAATAAAACGTTGGGAGAGGGGTTTATGGGGGGAGGAAGGGGGAGAGAACGGAGGAACTCATTAAACGAGACCGGACGGGATACTGGCAATTGCGTGAGCAATTCCCCCTCGCGGCCCTTCACGCTTGGTGTCTCCCCAAAATCTTGTAAGAGGGCGTGGGGGGGTGGAGTCGGAGGGAGAAGAATGGGGAGAGAGTGGAATGGAGTGACTACACCTACATATAGTGCCTTGAAAACCACCTCAAGTGCGTGGGGCGTAGGGTGAATTTTTTGTTTCAACATGTACCGCAATTTACTTTTGCTACAAAATTTTTAGATAATGCATTAGTTGATGCATTACACAACTGCATAAATGATGATATATGTAACAGCTCTATGGAAAGTTTGCGAGACGTGCAATTAGTTATAGTTGTTGAGGTCCGTGGGATTTACGTAAAGAAAGATCACCATCTGTGTGCTCTTTAACAACCGCTTTATTACATGTGACTGCGTATTACATGTTCTCTTGAGAAGTTCGAATTGTATTCTATCGTCTTCATAAAGAATGAATAACGTTTGACGCTAGCTCAGTTGCCAACCTATGCAAGTTTCATTTTGTCATTACTAGCATTGAACATCTTAATAAACAAGTTTTTACAATAGTTAGATCGAGGTAAACAAAATGAACCTGGAAAATCAAACGAACTACTTAGCCACATCACCTTTCGAACGATATGATTATTAAGTCGTAACAGTACCTACAACGACCTCGTATTATTATCGAAAACAATATTGTATTTAACTTTCTCGTTCACTTATTCCAAATGTCCTTGATGGCTGATATATTTTTAAACTGATTTTAAGCCAAAATTGTGCTCTATCGTAATGTCTAAATGTTTGATGGTTTTTTCATGCATACTACGTAAATGTTTGTGTCAGAATAAGCCCCATTTTGATGTGAA
The DNA here is from genome assembly GCA_963169105.1 of Ceriagrion tenellum. NCBI lineage: Eukaryota > Metazoa > Arthropoda > Insecta > Odonata > Coenagrionidae > Ceriagrion > Ceriagrion tenellum. The sequence continues at coordinate 54,145,724 of OY720636.1, read as the reverse complement.
TTGTCTTGATTTTTCGTATGTGTGGTATCTCAGACTTGGTAATTTGTTGATTTCTAAAAGATAAGTGCTTTTTAACGCACAGAAATTGATAAGTGTAGTCATTCTTATTCGCTCATGCATTCTATCGGTTTCTCTTACTTCTGGTTTAGCTTTTGTCTACTTCTCTAACTTTATGCGCGTCAGGTAAAAAGATCAGCTACCGAATTTTGTCTAAATTGTCCGCGCGGTGCTGATTTCCATACTATCTGTTGTATTAGGCATATGACACCAATGTAACTATCGCGATGGCCCAATAAGCACTTTGCCGATCTTTGCTGCACACCTTGTAACCCGATATTATTCTTAGATCATGAGGATCCCATCAGGAAGTATAGGGTGGCTTTATTCCTACTTCTTTTTTCAGTATCCTTGTATCTTATATTAACGTGCGTGTGAGCGTTTTGTAATCAACTTCACCTCTACACTGGCCAGCAAAAACTCATCATTTTGCCCGGAGTGAGTGAGCTTTTCCAGAGCTTTTATCGCCCATCGAAAATGCGAACCATTGGAACTGCCATTTAGGCGTGGGGTAGAGCAAGGTCTTCAAAGGAAGTCGATGTTTTTTGCTGCGGAGGGGTTAATTACTTTTCACATTAAGTAATGCGCGTGGATTCAAACGTAGGTGCATCGAGGAAGCATTTTTTTTGCCGCAATGATTCCAGTGACGCCATGAGAAAGGCGGCAGGACGCAGGCCAAATCACTGGGTGCCTGAATTCTGATTATTCCGAGGGATGACGGAGCATTGAAAGGCGATGGCAATTTCTCATTTCCCTTTTATTTAGGAACGCGAAAACTGTGATGATTTATGGAAGATGAGGACTCCCAGGCTGTAATCTTATGGGGGGCACACAACAGGTGGGATTCAATAATAAAACGTAAGGATATTATGAAGACCAAAAGCAATACCTTGATGTTTTACTCTTCGGATGCCGTTATCGTGAACCAGTTTCAAACATTTTGTCACCACTCGAAGATATTATCAGACATTAGCCATAAGAGAGAACAATAGGCAGCGTAGCAAAGGGATAGGTAGGTGAAATATAGTTAGAGTAGTCTGTAGTGCATGATGCATGTAATAACAACCAATAATCCCTTCCTTATTATGTAGATACTAACCATCTAGCTCTATGTGACCCTATTATCTAGCATGCCTCCCTTAAATATCCTAGTTGCATGTCAATAGTGCATGTTTGGTGATCTTCACCCCCTGCCACACACCCTCGTGGTGGCTCGCAGGGTATCACGTAGATGTAGACGTAGATGTAGCTGTAGCTGAAGATATGGCGTACATTTTCATTAATTAAGCGGCGGTCTCTCCATTTACATCTGTATTTCTCTCTTTATCACCTTATCTTTTACTTTCTTATTATTTATTTTATTTTCTTATCATTTATTAATTTGTTTTGAACTTTGCCATTATACATAAATTACCCTTCTATTATTATTATTTCATGTGTATTTAATGCATTGTTCTTTGTTAGTGTAACATTAGCTTTATCTGTCTGTAGGTTTTCGCAGGTTTTTAACACTCCCCTTCATAGGTGTTATTTCCTGCTGTGGGTTTTTTCGTCAAGGACATCACCTCCTCATTTCCTTACGTTTTTCCGACAAATGTATATGAATATCTTTCTTCACACTTATGCCATGTATTTTTCTGACGAGTGGTTAGATGGAAGAAGGGACTGCCTTAGTTTCAATCTCGTCCCAATAATGATAATTTATTATTATTTATCCATCCACTTAGTTTTAAGGCATTGAACACATCGCCATTTCCCAATAATCCTGTCCATTTTTCAGTTTTATGTTCCAATTAGAAGCATCAATTTTTGTTCACGAAGGATATTTAGCGCGTTTTCTTTTATAACTCGTTTGGGCAAACTAATTGCCAAGTCTTCATTAGCACATTCTCTACACCAACTCTTTCCCATTCATTGCGTTTAAGGTTCCTCCATTGCTCGTTATCTCCATTCCGAAAAGGTGTTCTCATCCCCTTGTTCTCGCTCAGCTCCTCTTAACACTGCTCATGCGTCTCCATCCGTGCTATGCAACATGATTTTCATTTCCACTGCCTGCGAGTTGGTTCTCACAGCAATCATCGCGTTGAGAAAAGAGATTTTTCCACTTGACAGAAAATATAGCGACTTTCATTTTGTTCAGCCATACAATCAGTCCAAATAGCTGGTGACAATTAATACAATTGAGTGAGCTCTACGTTAGCGAAGATGTCTCTTGAATTGGTAGTCGACGTGAGAAACCGGCCAGAATACTTCAGGCTTTGTATTGGTTTTGTTCATTAAGAGTAAGTAACTGAGAATTGAAGACATAAGGCCTAATTGAATCGGTTGTCCGTAAAATTTCCGGCATTAAAGGCCAGTTCTCAAGAAAATGCTTGGAAAGATTTTTATAATTTCTTTTAAACGGACTGATACAGGTCTTTTGTAAAATCTTCAATGCTGCGTAAGATTAGAAAAAATACTGAAAAAGAAAGTAGGACAATATTATTAAAACAACAGTAATATTCATCCGTCAGGAAATCGGTAGATGAATGGAGATCCAACCTTTGAGAGTCATGTGAGAGACTCGAGTTTACTTCTGTGTCCGGGGCGATTATGACCCATTGCTAGAGACTGGACGAATATTTACGATCCATATAAACTGCATAAATGAGCCTGAACCCCTCAATCGTTGAAATCCCATACTTTTTCTCTAGCATGGTCAGCAAACGAGACGGTAAAAAGGCCAAAGAAATCCAATAAGTTAGTATTTATTTTAATAAAAAAATTATTGCTCTTCTTAACGATTTTAAATAGTTTTGACGATCATATTACGATGAAAAAAGTACACGGCGGCTTTTATTTCAATGAACAATCATAAGACCGTGCTCCAATTCAGGTATCCCCCCCTTAGTATTCACAACTGTACTACATTCAACACGAGCCTGGGCCATACTTGCGAGTTGGAACCATTGGAGCGCAAGTATGTGTATGTGGTCGAAAACACGTCAGACAAATGAGTGACGTCGGCAGTCACCTTGGCATATCTTGTTGAAACGCCAAAAGGGAAATTTTACTAGCACGGAAAAGATTATCAGGTCCCGCAGGAGCACTATATCAGCTCTTAAACTTAATAATGGCTGATTTATCTATATGCATTCACATTAGCCATCACGAAGTTTGCAACCGTAGCCGCAGCAGACGCCATGATGAATTAGTACGACACGTATAGTCGTAAAGTAAGTATTTTATCATGCTAACCTGTACTAGTCCTTTAGTTGAGGTGGAGTTGGGTTCCAAGGTTGAAATTGGGACGTCACTTCCTGAATTTTGGGAAAAACTAAGTACGGCTGGCAAGGTTAATCGTGGATTAGAACACAGCTTAAATTCAACTCGCACAGAAGAGTTAATCAGGTCAGGCAGGGACATTATATCAGTTGTTAAACTTAATGATGGTAGAAATATCATTATGCATTCGAGTTAGCCATCACGAAGTTCGTATACCTAACCACAGCAGACGCCATTTGGATTGGTACGACAGGTATGGTCGTCAAGTAAGCCTTTTCTCATACCAGCCTGTATTAGCCCTTTAGTGGTAGTGGAGTTGGTTCCAAGGTTGAAATTGTGACGTCACTTTCTTAATTTTGGAAAAATTAAGTACCGTTGGCACGCCCAAACATGGATTAGAACACAGCTTAATTTCTTACACGAAATGAAACCTGATGCATCCGATTCAAGTTCATCATCCAACGGTTCAGGTTGAACACAGTTTCAGCCTTTCAACCACCTTGCTTCATTTGCCACCTCTCGAGTCAGAGGATGGCGTCCTAACAACCCCTGCCACGCTCAGACGTGGAGGCACGCGGGACGAATAAAACCCAGATGTAGATGTAGATTTGATATAGTTTTGATAGACGTCTGCGCCGTGGTACCACGTCCTCCGCGTAGATGGCCGCACGAGCGACTCCCGCCCGCCCCCCCCCACGAAAAGGAAGGGGATGGGCCGGTCGGGTTGGCTGATCCCGCGGGGAGGGGCAGTAATATAAGAGTTCGCGCATGCGTGAAGTAGTTCGCCACGCACGCTCGCCCACGCTGCATGCGATGCTCGCGCCGCGTCCGAACGCACGGAACCGACAAGAACAAGGAACGACAATGACGACACACGCACCTGCCTCCTGCCGCTGAAAACCCACCCCCGCCCCCCGTTCCACCCACCCTATAGACTTCCCCTATAAAAACGCGTACCCCTTCGCCACCCACCCCCATATCTCCGCATTAGGGGAACACTGATAAGCCACCCGTATCGCCCGAGCCAAGGGACGGCGAGGGGGAGGTTTCCATAGGTGGAAATGCACACGTCTGGACGGATGACGGGAAGGGAGGGGGGGGAGGGTTAATGTTGTGTGTATGTGGGGTGGGTGGGGGGAGAGTGAGGTTATTTTTTTCATATGGGGCACGCTCTACGCCTGAGGAGGTGGCCGGTGGAGGGAATGAAAGGGGTTTATGCGTGAGCGATCACTCTGAGTGTCCGAAGAGAGAGGGCGGGCTGGTGCTCTTTCTTGACTCCTCTCAGCCCTTATTTTTATATTTCCAGGGGCTTCCTACCATTTAATCTACACTGCAAGCACAACTGCAATTACGTAGGGAAGGGGTAAACTATCTCCAAAGTATGCGATTCTTGGCACTGCCTGCCGATCCTTGCCACACTTGGGCTGGTGCTCTTTCTTGACTCCTCTCAGCCCTTATTTTTATATTTCCAGGGGCTTCCTACCATTTAATCTACACTACAAGCACAACTGCAATTACGTAGAGAAGGGGTAAACTATCTCCAAAGTATGCGATTCTTGGCAGTGCCTGCCGATCCTTGCCACACTTGTTCTCATTCCACATCCAATAAGTTGAAAAATTCCCGAAGGATTTCCTAAGGTGAAAGTCTAACCATCAACGTTTGGCTATCCTAGCGTATGCGCAGGCCTCTGCACAACCCTTAAAATCCCACCAACACAGCAAACTGCGCTATTTTCCATTTCATACCATTTAATCTACACTGTACACCGCAAGCATAACATCAATTACGTGCAGAAGGAGTAAAATATCACCCTAATATGCGATTCTTGCCACTGCCTGCCGATCCTTGCCACACTTGTTCTCATTCCGCATCCAATAAGTTGTAAAATTCCCGAAGGATTTCCTAAGGTGGAAGTCTAACCAACAACTTTTGTCTATCCTAGCCTATACAGAGGCCTTTGCGCAACCGTAAAAATCCCACCTAAACACCAAAATGCGCCACTCCTTGAAAGCTGCCATTAGTGAATATATTTATTCATTAAACATTATTATTGATGTAATAGTAGGTTCGGAACCATAAGAGATGCGGAGGCTACGTGATTGGCCTACATTACTCGAAAAGTTCAGATGATACGGAGAATTTTTCCCGCACTTCTTCTGCTTCTACTTACTACCCTGCAAGCCGCTACTTAAGTGTTTGGCAGGGGGTGAATTATCACCAACGTGAACTACAGTGAGAAAATTTACTTTCACCAACATGCACCACAAATTGGGTATGCTGCAATTGCTACAGAAACTACTAAATTAATCTATAATGTAACTAGGAAAACGTGACTCGAGATTCTTGCAGGGAACATGTAAAATATGGTCGGTTGGGGACCATTAGAGACCCAGAGGCAACACGATTGGCTTAGATTACCCGAGAAATTCAAGTAACGTGGGGGATTTTTTTCCCATGCTAAATTTCTATCACGGACAAAAGCGACTAAGTAAAAGAGATGTACTGTCAAACTGATAGACTTTCTGTAGTATATAGTGTTTTAAGATACAGACAATATAACTGTGGAAGATAATTTCTCATGAATATCTTTTGTTGTGAAAATGGTGAAGACATTAGGTAGAAAATACAATTTTCCCCATTTTTATCTCTTATTCAAATAGATATTTAACTTGTCATTTAAGTAGTTTTGTCGAAACATCATTTTGCCTAGAAATCAATGGATTTAGTTTCATTTTAATTAATAATATCATAATCTTAAAAAAAAAATATCAGCCCCTTACCGGACTACTTTCCGAGATTTTTTGACAAATAATTCTAACCCTTTTGCATGGGAAATGGTTGCAGCTCGCACGCAAGAGAGACCATATGTAAAAAATGAGGCATTTATAATACCTAAATATCGTCAAAAAATTAACAGTGTGTAGTTTGTATGTTTTCTCGACTAATTTTTATTTAATTAATCATATTTTCACTGGCGTTTATTTTTCAGAACCGCAAAAAAAAACTTTCGTTGTTAAGAAGTTTTGAACATGCCGCGTGAAAAAATGGGTCAAATCAAAGACTTACATGTATATTTTAACTTGATTAACTATAATTTCAGTCATATAAAAGTATAATATTGCACAATAAATGATATAATATTTAATTCATGCCTTCTTCAGCAGCTGAAATTATAACATATAATTCAAATTAGATGCCCAATATGACTAGGGAACTATCTCGCTCAAACATGATATTTTAAGTTGGATTTACGATATAATGGTGAAAAAAGGTGTGATTTTGCTATTCATATCAAACTGAGAATACTTTTTCTTCTATGATGAACAATAATATGGAACAATTTACTCACATCACGGTGGAAGCGGCAGTAGTTGTTGAGAGGATTTCTCGAAGGAGGGTCCCTGCGCCTCAGGATTATGGCGAGAGATGACAGAAGGGGTTTACGCGCGAGCGATTGGTTTGAGTGACTGCGCCGAGGAGGCGGGCCAGTGGTCTTTCTTTGTATCTCGGTATTCCTCTTTTTCCACGGACTTCTTACTTGGGGCACGTAACGAGAGGGACGTCCTTCGGGAAGTGACACGCACTCGGTGACGTGGAGGAGATGCGTTCGCACAGCGGACGTGAGGTTGGGCCACGCTCACTCTACTTACTACTCCGTCTGCCTACCACCACCAACCACTTCTTCCGCTTTGGGGACGTGAGCGCTTCGAGACTCTCGTGAGAAAAAGGTGTCGTTTTCTCAGTTGGACATGTCCGGGTCTCGACTCGGGAACGATCTCTTTGAGGAGGAAAGGGAGTGTCTCTTGCGGTCTCTTGGACGTTGGTCATTACTCTCAGGCGGCGTTGGTTTTCTCTCACAGGTCTGCTCACGGTGGAAAGCGATCCTGCTCGTCGATCCGCCTACAAACGAGAATTCGACTACCCCGTGTGTAGTTAGGATACACTGCTTTTGGATTGTGTGGAATCGCCCATTTCCATGTTGATTCTTAATTATTGATTAATTATAGCTTATTATGCCTAACTTATGGTATATCGTGGGAAACACAAACAAAACACATGCGGCACTGCATCAAAGAGACTAGGTTTTGTTAACATCTACATCTACGTCATACCCTGCAAGCCACCCAAAGGGTGTGTGGCAGGGGGTGCTTCCACACCAGGCATGCATGAATGATATGGTAGAACACCGAAATTACATTGAAACCCGCGTACCACACATGCAAAGCGCCAATTAAAAATCTAATACCCCAGAAACATTCTATCTTCAATCGTTGCAACATGCAAGGGATACAAAGAATACTACTACAGATTCAAAATATCATGCAAAAATAAGAAGTGTATGAAAGGAAGGTCCTCGGATGAAAAAGTCAAAGAGAAATGCTACTTCGCTCTGGTTAGGTAGCTCGGTAATGGGCTGATATTTAGGTATCTTGGGAAGAGTAAGATATTTTTCGTTAAAATAGGACCAAATTTGTTGATTTTTAGATGAAATGAACGATGGTACATGGCGTGATCTGTGGAGGTTTTTTGTGATGGGACGGGGAGGGGGTTGAATCTTGGAGTGATTATGGTTTTAGAGGAGTGTTGATACTAGATTACCCGCAACATGGATACTTTTCACCGTCGGTTTTGCTGCGTTCAATTTTTCAGCACATGCATACCGTTTTCAGTGAACGAAGTTGGCCAACGAAAAAAATTAACTATTGAGAGAGAAAATTTCATACTCCCGCTTTTTTGCACTCGAAGAATCTTAACTTTTGTTCAGGTGAGAGAAATGTGAGTGGACATCACTTGAAGGCGTGTGATTTTGCAATCGATAAGAGACCGTGGCTGCGTTTAGACTTTAAGGTAGGTTAAAGAGGTTAATAGAAGAACTAGGATGGGAATTACCTTCAGAACGCAGGTTAAAATTTAGGTTAAACCTTTTAAGTAAATTCGAAACAGAGTTGTTCACAGATAACGTTAGATATATATTGAGAACCCCTGCGTATTATGCTAGGTTTGATCATATTAACAAGATTAGAGAGATAAATTGTCGTACCGATAGATTTAAAATGTCATTTTTCCCTCGTACTATAAGAGAGAACAATAGGCAGCGTAGCTAAGGGATAGGTAGGTGAAATAGAGTAGTCTGTAGTGCATGATGCATGTAATAACAACTAATAATCCATTTCACATTATGTAGATACTAACCATCTAGCTGTATGTGACCATATTATCTATCATATCTCCATTAAATATCCTAGTTGCATGTCAATAGTGCATGTTTGGTGATCTTCACCCCCTGCCACACACCCTCGTGGTGGCTCGCAGGGTATCACGTAGATGTAGATGTAGATGTAGGTTAGTGTAGCTGATGAATTCATATGCCTCCCAATGCATGCTTCTAAATCTGACGAGTGGTGCTAACACCATGTTCAGCATGTTCCCTGCATGACTCTTGTGTCACTTTTATATTGTTACATTATTAATTAATTTAGAAGTTTCAGTAACATGTTTAGACTACCGATAGTGTAGTGCTTGTCTGTAAAAGTAAATTTCTTCAGTGTGGTTCATGTTGGTGATAAATCCTCCCTGCGAAACACCCTTGTGGTGGCTTGTGGGGTAACAAGTAGGTGTAGATGATTATGCAGGGTCAGTCAAAAGTCTAGTTATGATTACGGAAAATCAGAACATTGTATTTTTCAACATAGATACGTGAAACAAAGATGAAAATGTTACAAAGTACATCAAGTTTTATTTGTTATCGCCACAAATGTTCAATGTGACCTCCATTTGAAGCACGGCACTTAAATTTATATTAGCAGATATATTTAATAACATTTTCATTTTATTGCATGCATCTATGTTTAAAAATAAAAAAGTGCTGATTTTCCGTAATCATAACATGACTTTTGAATCATCCTGGTTAATTAAGGCTTAACAATTTCTGATGGTGTTTGTCTTAAAGGTATGAGCTAGAAAGTGATTGATAATATTCTCTATGCCAGTTGATTTTTGTGATCATACCGCGTTAACGTTCTACCTCTTCAGACCCATAAATTTAATTGTTGGATGTAAATTTATCCACGGGAGCGGAGGGCATGCATATATTTTTTGGTCGAATAACAATGCCTTGAGAATTGAAGCATGCCTGAAATTAGCATCGCAGATGAATGGTTGGACGAAATTGTTTGGTGAAGGAGGGTTGTCTCAGCTACGATCGTAAAATCTTCTCCTGCGTAAAAGATGGTGGTGAATGGGTATATTAATATGGGTATAAACTAGGTATAAACTGCGTATATTATGGGTATATTTATCTTATCATTATATTTTAATTTTAAGACTTGAAATATGAACCTTAATGTAGATTCCATTAATTATTATTCTCTATATTTTCCTTTGAATTTTCCTTTTTGTTTGAATTTGAATGTTCCTTTGAATCAACAAGGTTTTTTTTAAGTGCATTTCGTCCTGATTGGTTCTAGACTGTACTAGGGGTCCAATGTATACATTACGTATGTATTACGAGTCAAGAATGATTTTGGCATCGCCTTCTTTAGCAGGTTTCGTAAAGTTTTTGAGCCTATTTTGAGTGGGTGTTTCCCACCGTAGATGCGAATGGTATTGTGGATACAAATAAGCCCAGCATGAATAAAAAGCGCGTCCTTGGGGATATCTGTGGATTCCGATGTGCCGCAGACAGGGCAGAGAAACCGGCGACGGGGTCGTGTAGTCTGCGCATTCTTCTACATCTCGGCGGGTCGTTGGTTTGTTTATGTATCCATCCATCTATCCCTTTCTCAACCCATTTTCGCGCAGCGTCTGTTTTGTCTCGTTATGTATTTTGGTGGAGGGATCACGTGGTCGCCTTGGTTGCGCGGCTGTGTCCCTGCAATATCCTCATTTTTTTCGTAAGGTCACGGGGCTCACACAGGATGTTAAGGCCGGGAATTAGGGGTGGGGGTTAGTGGTGGAATGGGGTTTCCCTATAAGCAAAGGGGTTAAAAAGAGGGTGGTTTTGTGAGGGAGGTGGTGGTGGAGGCCTGGGAGGGGGGGGGCGGAGGGGCAGAGGGGTGCGCACGCGTTTGGACACCTGCCCCCACCCCTTTGGACACGCGCACGTCCGCCTGTCCAGTGAGCGGGATACCCTGCCGCTCTCCCCCGGGCGAGGGGACATGCACCAATATAGGGGGATGATATGCAAGCGCTTATATACAAGTACACACTACTCCACTCATGTGTACTCACTTTCCTTTTTCTCGCGATGTGCGAACTAGGAAAAAGTAATTCCGTGGCTCACGGATGTGGTTCCCTACCATTTTTGATTTTCGCATCCATTAGTCAAACATTTACAAAAACTGTGCCCCTTATGTTTGAAAAATAAAATGTTTCTCATTGACACTGTTCAACATTAGTTGATCAATTCTAATATTGGTTGACTGCATCCCTCCACCCTCCCCTATCAAATACTAGTTCCCTTACCTCCTGGTATCTCTTCCTATGTACCTACTGTCCTCTTTATTTGGTTCATGAACTCATTCCTGGGTTTCCTCCGGGGACTTTTCCCTCTATTTTGCCTTCAATAATATTCGTCACAAATCCATCTTGCCTCAGGGTGTGTCCAATTCATCTGGTTTTTCTTTTCTCTATCGGGTTCCAGTTAGTCCTTTCCTCTTCTACTCTTCTGTGCACTTCATCACTTCTAATTTTGTCCGTCCATTTAATCTCACTGCTATTATCGCCTTAAATCAATCTTAATTTAAACTTTTTTTGCTTGCTCATAAACCGTTCCCCTCATCAAGCTAATACCCCCAATGACTCATTTTCATTAATTTGATTTCTACGAAGGTATCTTTTAAGATATCACTTGAGAAAACTGTCATGAAAACCTTGTCTGTTTATTCTTGCTGATAAAAATATATCATTTAACTGCTCATTTATTTTTTGATGGTTACAATATAAGACTTATGATCCACAGGTACATCAGTACATTTGGATCCTTGGTTAGTAAAAGTAAATATGGATCCTCATGTTATGGTTTAAACACATTCGTTTGAGGCGTAATTACTTCATCGCACATGAAGCCAATAAACTGCGCACTACTAGCGAGCCCCATTCTTTAACTGCAATACCGCGTTTTTAGTTATATCTTAACGTACTATTACAAATCACGAAGCTTCTTACAAGTTTTTCATCTCCCAACAGATCAATCATGCATATCATAAAAATGAAGTATTATGGAGAGCAATCTTTTATTTTTTAGAACTGCTTCAATGATTTGTCGCAAAAGCTAAGTTAAGCAATGGTTAGCCTGCGCATCATACGTAATGCTTTGATTTAGCATATTTTGGGATTCGTTCGTTAAGTTTCATTAATTCTTGAATTACTGTCGAGTGATCGGGTATTGTGCATTTCTTCTCTCTCCACTCTTAGCAAAGGATCCTCTGATGAAATTAAGGAGTTTGCAAGCTATTAAAAAACCTAATTTGCCTCTTGTTAGTCTTTTTTTTCTTATGTCCTAGTTTCTATTGACTTCGGCGGAGAGGAAGCCGCCTCTGAACTCTCAGTGACGTAGTGACCGGCTGTGCTTTCCGGGGCGACCAAGTTTATTTCCTTTCTTCGTGGACTTTTACGACTAGACCCTGGAGGATGCTCACAAAGTCTTCATTCATTCGTGGGAGTAGAACCTTAGGACGCTATCGACTAAACTCGTCTCCCATTGTTTCCGATCCGTGTAAACACTCTCTAGAGAGCAGGAGGAGTGGCCCTATAATTAGAAATCGCCAGAGAATGTTTTGGTAGTGAAATATTCACCCATAAACTTCAGGAATGGAAGTTTGCATACAAAAGAAGATCTTTTTGTTCCTACTCAATGTTCTGTATCTTTTCCGTATTTTTTCCCAATTTCTTTCGTTGTCCGTGAAAAGTAGTGAAAAATGTTTGTTTACAACTGCCCACCTGTATGTACGATAAAATTTATGACTTTTAAAATACTAGCAAATCTTACCTTGTTATCAAAGACGTCGCGTAAATTGTTGAATTTCCTCAGTGTTAATCGAGTATGACTGGGAATTTTAATTGAGTGGCTATGATGTAAACGCAGTACTTTATAAGAATGATCACATTCAATCTCGTCTGTTTTACCAATTTATTCGGAAGAAATGCATTTTGAAGGTTTATTTCTGGATCGATAGCATTTTTGCACACTAATTTTTTGAATTTGTTTAAGACACTAATCATTCGAATGATTCTGCTAGATGGATTATTTAGAAACATAAAAATGTTTAAATTATAATTTTTGAAAGTGAGTGAAACTAGTAACTTCATGTAATCAACATACGAGTACCTTAGACAGAATAAATTCAGCATTTGTTTACAAAATATATGACATACTAGCCTCTTGAAAGCAATCACGTAAGGAAAAATGAATCGGAAGAAATATCGACGCAGACCATGGATGAAATGCTTCAGACAAATCACGAAGGGTGTCAGTGTTAACTTTTGAGTATGAAGCAGTCAGCTGACAGGAGAATGAAGTCTATAGCTGTTGAAACTTGCCATTGGAGTGATGATTATTGGTGATGAAATTACTGTCTAAAGGCATATCACCATGATATAATCATGTGCAACTGAACATTTTAAGAGCTAGTTAGATTTAAATATATATTGTGAACATGTTATACGTTTTATACATCTACTTACCTCAAAGAAGCTTTACGAAGATTAGCCAGAAAGTAATTCCCCACATTTTTGAATAAACTCCCTGATAACAGAAACCATTGCGTTGCGAAACAGTCATCAAGAAAGGTATCTACATTGATTACAAAGCCTCATCGGGTTATCACGTCGTTACTGTATCTCACACTTGGGTGCTCTGACCAATTTCGTGGACTTCGCAGAGAATGGACAGCAAAATTAGGCTCGCAAATATCAGTCTGACACAAGCTAAAGACGTGAAAGGATGTAAATTGCTTCATAATTTCTCTTCTTTTCTCATAAATTTTGAATAATGACACTGTGTACTTTTGCACGCTACTACTTCGAACTACGAAGAGGTGATTAGCACAGTGAGAACCAGGCTCCACAACCAGAGTGAGGGCTGGTGCCGATAAGGGCCTTTGTGAATTGTTGGAGGAAGGCAATAAAACTTGAAGGAAATTATATGAAAAAATGTAATGGGTAGATGAAACATCATTCCTTCACATGCATATATTTCATTATTGTAGAATGAGCAGTTTTGGAGAAAAAAATGTGGGGCCCTACTTTTTGGGCAACGTTCGTATAAAACATAGCAATATTTAATTTGAATGAAAACGTAGAATAAATTCGATATATAATTACGTCTGGATTCACGGACATAATTTAATAATATGTTTTAAAATGTTTCATAACTACTTCTAAGGATTTATCTAAGCTGCATGAACAAATATTTACAATTTAAAGGAATTCCTCGACGGAAACTAATCTTCTACTGGAAGTTGGAACGGAAATTTATTCAAAAATTTGGGCATTTCAAACTTGTGTGAAAGTATGATGAAAAATCCCTTTCTCATGACCATCTCTTAGCCATCTTGCATTTCTCAAAAGATATACCCTCCCCTCGTCACCACCGAAGCAGTTCTGGTAGGCCTAAGCAAATCTTTGAGATGGAGACGGCGCGACAAATCTCCTCCGCAAACACACCCGAGCGAATATGACATCTTTTCCCGGGTGAAGGGGTGCGCATTCACACTTTTCCGATGGAAACTTCTCGTTCAACATACCCGAGATCCACGCGGCATTAGCATTTTTGCACTTCACCGCTATGGGTCTACTAACACCGGAGAGGGGTGAGCAGTGCATCCGTCCCGACCTTTTTTCACTTGTGTATACGTGCAAGTTCTCTAACCTTATATGTGGACGAATTTCCGGTGGTTTTCCTTTTTTTCCAGGTCACGTATTATCAACACGTGATCCCCACCTGGACCCCTCTACCTTCCCCACTATTCATTCCCCTCCACCCTCTTTTGGACCTGAAAAAGCCTCCACCAGCGAACAGGGAAGGGGGAACTTGGGACCACCGACTCAACTCCATACCCAACCTCCCCAGTTGAGTGTATATCCAACTTCCCCCCTTCCTCCCTCCCCACAAGCCACCTCCACGATCCCCACGGCACCCATCCCTTTGCTCATGCTCTCCGACGACCCTCAGCTTTATCCATTTCCCCCCTCATGGTTTGAGCACCCCATCTCCGCCGCTGTCCCTCTATCGTGAGTCTTCCACTTTCCCTTTTACTCAGGTTCTCCCGATCCTCCCCTATGTCGATTGTAAGCGCGCAGGTATAGAATTGTCACTGCCGTAGGAGAAAATGAAGAGCAAGCTGCAAAGCTCCTCGGCGGTTTGTCGCACAGTGATGAAATAAGCCTACATCTTTAGAAAATTGTAATTATTCCATGTGACGTCTTTTCCGCTGTGCTCAAAGAAGATAGGACTACGAACCAAGAAACAGTATGCGAAAGCATTCGTATGGAGTGTAGCACTCTATGGATCGTACGCATGGACCAGTGGATAAGCTGACCAGTAAAGACTAGAAGACTTCGAAACCTAGTGCTGGGGGAGGATACTGAAGATATAATTGACGGACAGAATTAGAAATGATAAGGTCTACAGAGGAATAGAAGAGGAAAGGACCATATGGAACAAGATAGAGAAAAGAAGAACAAGATATACTGGACACACCCTGACATACAATGAGTTTCTGAAGAACATAATGAGAAAAAGCAAAATAGAGGGAAAAGTTCCCAGAGGTAGACCCAGAAATAAGCTCATGGAACAAATAAAGAGGAAAGTAATTCAATGTCCTAAGGGACTTTGTCCCAGGACAATGAAATTGTTTTCTATTTCTACTTCTAAAAAAAAAGTACATAGAAAGGGTTACCTGGAGGAAAGGGAACTAGCATTATATAGGGAAGGGTGGAGGGCTGCAGTCATCCAATCATAGAGTTGAACAAACGATGAATAAGTGAATGTCCATTCCAAATAATTTTTCGTCTTAATTTAGTCTCCCGTTTGAGAGCCAAATTATTGGGAAGAATTTTCAGTTCAGAGGGCTACGAGAAAGTAGAAAACACCACGAGCACTCAAAAACATGGGGACACGACATACTATTTTACCTGATTTTTTCTCAATTTTTCCGTATAGCATTGCCTATACCTGGGAAATGTTCCAAATTTCTATTTTCGATCAGTTGAGGAAAAAAAAAATCTTTAATACAACTGATATACCCCATGTATATTTATCTAGTTGCACTCTATCATGGATGTTTTTATTCCTTAACATCATTTATGACCTTTAGTTGTTATTGACAGTGATGTAACCTAAAAAAACACGAATTAACAAAATTAGTTCTTATAAAAATTGAATGGCTAACAGTATTTTTTCTGTCACTTTTTACAGGTAATCAGCTAGTATTGCGTAAAATAAAATGGATATGGCATATTTATTAAGAAACGCAACTCTTTTTCTAGTGACATGAAAATGTCAACTACTTACCGTACTACTATGTAATACTACCGTGCTACTATTTAATAGAAGAACTAGGATGGGAATTACTATCTGAACGCAGGTTAAAATTTAGGTTAAACCTTTTAAGTAAATTCGAAACCGATTTTTTAACAGATGACGTTAGATATATATTAAGAACCCCTGCGTATTATGATAGGTTTCATCAGATTAACAAGATTAGAGAGATAGATTGTCGTGCCGATAGATTTAAAATGTCATTTTTCCCGCGTACCATAAGAGAGAACAATAAGCAGCGTAGCAAAGGGATAGGTAGGTGAAATATAGTAAGAGTAGTCTGTAGTGCATGATGCATGTAATAACAACCAATAATCCCTTTCTTATTATGTAGATACTAACCATCTAGCTGCATGTGACCCTATTATCTAGCATGTCTCCATTAAGTATCCTACTTGCATATCAATAGTGCATGTTTGGTGATCTTCATCCCCTGCCACACACCCTCGTGGTGGCTCGCAGGGTATTACGTAGATTTAGATGAGATTTATTCGAAATATTTGCCAAGAAAATATAAGCCATTTTCTAAGAAATATGGTACGGCTATTAGTTTCGGAGACATATCATTGAAATTACGAGGAAGTTCGGAAGCAAATCTCGCATCAGATATTTAACGTTGGGTATTACTCATGTTTTCTCAATTTTTTATTAGAATATAGTTATTATATACCACAAAATTTTCCTAAAATAACAAAATGACCTCTTGTTTTAGTGAATTTTCAGAGTAGAGTGTTGAAAACAGGACAATAAGTGTTTATTGAAACTCAAACATGTTTATTAAGCTAATTAATGAAAATGTTAGAGACGTAAGATAATAAAAATTTTTGCTCCATCGTCATTATCATTAAATCAAGGGAAATTGAGCTCTACGGCCTCTCAAGGTAACAAAATTAAATGAGTATCCAATAGCCGTAAAAAGTGGCACCACTCGTCAAACATGCAACCACACAACACTTACTGTGTTGGTTTGCGGGAATGGGTATTCCACAGCAGGGACCAACCACAGCCTCTCTACCAGAATACCCTCCTTCTTTTCTTTGTTCCTTCTGTTGTTACGAAATCCAACGTGCTAAAGTAGATCAGATCATGAGAATAAAATGAGGGAAATAGTTGAATAGAAAGATTTAAAACGTCGTTTTTCCCGTGATCGGTAGGAGACCACAATGGCTTCATTTAGACTTTAAAGTAGGTTAGTTGACCAGTAGTGTCGCTGATTAATTCAGGTGCCTCCTAATGCATGTTTCTAAATCCGTCAAGTAGTGCTAACACCATGTTTTGCATGTTTCCTGCATGAATCTTGTGTCACGTTTACTTAGTTACATTATTGATTATTTTAGCGATTTTTGTAGCATACCCATAGTGAAGTGCGTGTGTTGAAAGTTAATTTCTTCACTCTGGTTCATGTTTGTGATAAATCACCCACTGCCAAACACACTGAGGTGGCTTGCAGGGTAATAATTAGATGTAGATATGTCGTTAATATGTCACGAATCAGTCTGCTGATGCGGAGGATTTTTAGTAATTATTTCATTGCACAAGGAGAGTGCCAGCAGTCTTCAGATGTTCAGCCGCTCATTACTGTTCACCGGGGTAAAACCTAAAAATCTCTGGGCCTGCCTGTACGAACCCTGCTTCCCCCAAGCCACTCTGTCGCGCGCATTTTCCCCCGCGAAGGCAGTTGAAGTGCAGGGGTGAGATGAAAGATTACTAGCCCCAAGGGTGAGGGGACCAGAGAGTGTGTG
The DNA here is from genome assembly GCA_963169105.1 of Ceriagrion tenellum. NCBI lineage: Eukaryota > Metazoa > Arthropoda > Insecta > Odonata > Coenagrionidae > Ceriagrion > Ceriagrion tenellum. The sequence continues at coordinate 54,128,119 of OY720636.1, read as the reverse complement.
CACACCGGGGTTACTCATGCACTCTGTCGCACTGATGGCAGCGAGTTTTAGGGGACCCCGTCGAGGATGCTCCACGAAGTAGCATCGGCCTGGGCGTTTCCACCGGGATTTTCGAGAGGTGTCGGGGACGAGTGGATAGAAGCCTTGGGATCGGAAGAATGGTGGGGACCGGAATGTCCTATTCAATAGATTTATTACGGCCCATGCGGTAAACATAAGGAAGATGGATTTTCGCTCGAATCCATTTTTCATTCGATTATTGGACCGCCCTGTGGGTTTGACAACCTGTTGAAGTTAGGCACGAATGAATAGCATTGTCTATGAGCTTCGAAATATGGGAGGACGTAAAGGTTTCTTCGTATATTTTCAGTTGACTTGCCTTGCGTTCAGTTTAGTCGTTCATAGAGCCGTTACCTACAGTTCCCGTATAAAACAAATACCGGCAGTGTCCTACCGTGTCTGCCGCACAGAAAAATAACCCTCGCCGTTCCTTTTATATGGCGTATTTTATGATCCCGCCGTACATATTTGCAATGGCTGGCAGAGTATTATGGAAAAGCGTACGTTTTGAGTTAAGGAAAGATCCATGCTTTACAACTGGACTTAGAATTTATCGTTTAATAGCAAAGATACCATTCTGGCTAAATAAATACCACTTGCAGGTAAACCAGTCGTATTTATGGGTTGATATGTGAAAAAGATCTTTACGAATTCGCACAGTTCTAAAATAATAAATGCCACAATACTCACAAACCTATTCGCTCTCTCACAACCTCAAGTGTTGACTCCATGTTTTGCATTTTCCCCGCATGACTCTATATCACGTTTCCATAGTTGCTTTGTCAATTGGTTTTGTAGTCTCTGAAGCATTTGTAGCATACCCGTGGTGCGGTGCGTATTGATGAAAGTTAATTTATACACCGTAGTGAACGTTTGTGATAAGTCACCCCCTGCCGAACACACTTGAGGTGGTTAGCAGGGTAATATGTAGATGTAGATTTAGAAGTCTAACCTCCAATTCATGTCGCTCTTATCACTACTTGGTACGGCGGACAAATTCTGCGATAACCGAAGGGTGCAAAAGTATTGGCAGTTGCCTCAAAAGCAATAAACGTTAATTTAATTTTTGTTATAAAAGGTATCGATCGAAACACAAATGCATTATAATTACCAGAAGCTAGCGGTCCAAATCAGAACCTTTAACCCCTCCACAGCGGCTAGCGCATGACATAGACTATCAGGGCAGCCGAAAGTAATTACCTGCACTAATTTTCAAAGTGATCAAAACTGAAGACAAATGAACCACACGCCTATATCAAGTCATCGAACGGACAAGCATATTCACCCTCTGATAATAATATCGTCTGCAAGACAGCCTTATTAATTATTGTTTTCGATGGTAGTATAGAAAGGATGTAGAGTGGGTAACATCTGGTGATGTCTTAACCTACATCATACAGTCATGTACCTACTATCAGCACGACTCGCGTACTTGTTGTGTGGCCCTCTTTATTTATCTTCATTAACCCGAATACAGCCCAATGGGCCAATTTATGTCGGGTAAATAACAATTACAACGGACGAGACACAAACTGGGCAGAAAATATTCTACCCAGGCGGGACTCGAACCCGCGACCCTCTGGTTAGCAGCCGAGGACTTTACCCCGCCGCCACCGGGGCCGACAACATTATATCTATGTTGTTGTTGTTCAAAAATAAAATAATCATGGCCTCTGTAAAAATGGTAGCGAGTAACGTTGTGTATGCTGGTGTAATTCCGCTTTCTGATGGGCAAATGCAGGATTTAGCAAATCCACTGACAGTTGTAGTTCCATCAACTCCAGTAGGATTGCGTGTGTTTATGAAAACTTACCCTCTCCAGCCCACCCTTGGCTTGTAGGGTACTATGAAAAATTTAGACGCACAAGGCAGAGGAACGCGCAAGTCTTCTCAAAACAAAATCAAGACATGAGCCCGAAATATAAACAAAGGAGTGAGGCTTCCCCGATTCTCACTAAATAATAGTGCTATGCCTTGCTCGCCCACCCCTCGCCGGTTTGTGGAGTGGGTTATGGATAAACCAAGCCGGTGGCTTGGGATGAGGTGGGGAGGGAGGGCTTACGATATAGGGGTGGGTCTTGGACGGGCAAGGATGTGGAGAGAGGGTAGGGAGGTCGGAGGGGCGGCTTAGGAAGGGCAGATGTTTCCCCCTCCCGCCCGACGCTCAGGCCCTGGAGGTGGTAGCGGCGGCCGCGGTGGTTGCAAAAAAAGGGCGGGAAACCGTGGTTGCCATGGGGACCGGAGGTCGCGTGGGGTGGGTTTTTGGGTTTTATATGGTGCAGCTGCCACGTGGTCTAGTTCGAAGGGAGTCCGCCAGCGTCGCTGCTCTCCGACCACTCGTTCCAAATGTCCCGCGGCGCGGAGCACGGAGGGACTGACTGACTGAGGAGAGGAAAAGGGCTTCCCAGGGCTTCCTTCCTTCTTCCCTTCCAATACGCCGCGTCGCCTGGGTTTTTGAGCGGCTGTCCGCGCAGACACCACCGCCCCGAGTCTCTTCGGAGGATCTTTTCACAGTTCTAGAAAGTTTGCGGGTAAACAATAGTCTGATGCTCCGTCCATGGGCCAAGGATCGTCTGTAGGTTCATCATGAGCTGTCATGATGAATCATCAATCTGAGTTTTGGTTTACCACTGCACTCCACTCTTCATCAACTGATTCCACCCTGAGGTGGAATCATCCAACTGATTCATTATAAAACGTAGTTTTTCTCTTGTCTTAAGCATATTAATTTTTCTGGTGTATTACTTTTTTGGTCTTCCCCTGTGACTCTTCCCATCCTAACACCGATAGGATTCATTCATTGGTTTTTCAATCCTCAGATTGGTTAACTGCAGCCCTCCACCCTTCCCTATCTAATGCTTGCTCCCTTATCTCCTGGTATCTCTTGCTATGAACTTATTCCTGGGTCTTCCTCGGGGGACTTTTCCTACTATTTTGCCTTCAATTATGTTCTTCTTAAACCCATTGTGTCTCAGGGACCGTCCAATCCATCTTGTTCTTTTTTTCTTTGGTGTTCCATACGACCAGTTCACATATTTGTCCTGCCGAAGTTGTATTTTAACCATATTTTGTTTGAAAAAAGACATCGTTTGTTCTTAAAATTCGACGGTCCTAAGACAACTGATTGCTTCTCAGGCTAATTGTGGTTACGTTAATTTTCGTAGTTATCAAATATATAGTAGGCAAGAATATTTCTAACGTCTTACTGCAAAATAATTGTTTATATCCCGGAATTTGCGCGTCAACAGACTTTCTTGTCTCTCTATTAGCCATAAATACCTAATAGTGAAGCTGGAATATATTTCAGCTTCGACGGAACGAGAGGAAAAACGCACTGGGAGTGATTTTAATAGGATGCTGCACTGGGTATGGGTGCTTCATTAAGCAAAAGTTACGACTCTTCCGGTGTTGACGTCAACGCGATCGCCTTGCTCTGACCTCATAAGCATTACATCCCTCGGATAGCGCGTTCGTCCCCTATTGTACGCATGCACGCTCGAAGCTATGGACGAAGCCACGCGCTCTGCTACCAGAGGGACTGTAGGTCTCCCCCCCCCCATCACGTAAAAGACTGAACGAAGACCTACACTCATGGGAGACGCCAAGCCGGGTGGAAGAATCGAGGACGATGACCGCCAACTTTTTTCCCTCACTCCTCCCAGCGATGGAGTGATTTAAATCGTTTTCTTCTCATCCTATCTCTCTCGCTTTCGATCCCTTAGTCGCAATTTCTGCAAATGCATCGCGCTCTTCTCTGATAGTTCTAATGCATCTGGCTCTTAATAGTTGTTTTCACACCAATGCCTGTTGCAGCCTTCGCGATTATTAGTCTCAATGCTCTCTTGCGGTAATTACAGTTCCTCTTCATTTGAGCTGGTGTTCCAAAGCCGAAGCGAACGAGAAAAAGATGCTATTTCGGCCGAGACATATCTCTAGTCTAATACTTTTTATTGTATAATGTGAGGCTTGGGGGGGAATACTGTATCAGAGTAATTGATCCGATGAGTAATGTATCCATAAGTTTAGATAACTCATCTAATGCTGAAGTCCTTGTCTTAGTAGATTTTTATTTATTCTTGGAAAAGATGCAGGTCGTGGGTTTGGCCTCAACTATATCGAGCGTGCCATATTTTCCAATCTGACCCCTCTATCTTCCTAAATTATGTTAAAACATTAGAAAAATCTGGACTAAAGAATGAAATACTGTTGCAGCTTTGAAATTTCCTTCCAATTTAATGAAATCCACCTTATTTATTTAGCATTACAGATATATTGATTTAAAGTAATCGAATTCACAGCCAAAATTGGGAAAAAATACGTTGGTACCTATGTGGGATGAATTTTTTCTCGATATTATATGCCTTTCCTCTCATTCGGAAAGGCCCGATTCCGTGATAACTTATTTTCGATTTCTTAAGAGCTAATTTGATATTTTTAAACTCTGTGCTGTTACTTATCTTCCATTGACCGCTTTTTGAAATTAGGTATCCCGTTTAAATTTCAATATGTATACCATCTCATAATTTTAATGCGGATACAACAATGTCAAACATGCATGATGGGATTTGGAAGGATAAAAAATAGCTTCGCAATTACACCACGCAGTTTTGGGTTTCATAACATGGAAAGCTTCTTCACGTAACGGCAGATGGAGGATATTGAATCACATCAAAATTGGCTCCCGGAATCCATCCAGTGGAAATTGAATGGAGTTTCGGAAGAAAAAAATTGCGAAAGAGAGAGAAAGAAGGTATGCACAAAAGACAATTAATGCTCTTTCTTCCCTCCCATTCTTCCATTCTCTCCTCTCATTCAGTCGCGCGTTCCCTTTAAATCCGAGAAACGAATGCCATCAGCCTCTCGAAAACTCAGCGGAGCGTCAGCGGCCGATGGGCTGGCGGACGAGGGGAGGTGCAGAAGTGGGGGAAAAGGACGATGCTTTTGACGGAGACTTTTGTCCGATCCGACGGGGTTTTCGGTCGCTTTCATTTCACTCCCGGAATCGGGGAACTGCGTGAAGCTCCCTTCGCGAATGGGCACCCACAGTCAGGTTCAGCGGTCCTTATATTCCCTCTCTCTCTCGATCTTCTCTGCCTTCTACTATTTCTCTGTCCGCCCTTTACTTGTCCCATCCATTGTTCGGTTGCGTGTTTTCCTCCCGTGGCCCGGTCGCATGAATGCTTCACCTTCGCGAGTCACGGGCAAACTATTCCCTTCTTTCTCTCCCATCCATTCAGCCCTTTGTCTCTTTTCCCTCCTGCCTCTTGCAACCGTTCAACGCCCTCATTGACACCCAAGAGCTGTCTACCTTATTTTTTTTCGCATTCCAAGGGAGATCCTCTCTCTCGACTTCACTCTTGTCTTTGCAGATTCTTAAATTTTAGCTCTCGAAAGAAACGGATTATTTTTAGCGCGTCGGCTTCTGGCACGAGGCGTGGCTGGAGAATGAATCTACATCTACATCTACGTACTACCCTGCGAGCCACCACGAAGGTGTGTGGCAGGGGGTGATGATCACCAAACATGCACTATTGACATGCAACTAGGATATTTAATGAAGGCATGCTAGATAATGTGACTGGCGCAATATGCGCCGGGAGTCATAATGTGAAAGTGAATGGCGCAATATGCATGCATATATGGTTCTGCAGCTTATTTTCTTAATCTTATGTTTGTGATCGTCTCTACCATAATAGTTTGGCTCCAGCAAAATATGTTGAACTTCTGGCACAAATAGTCTACATAAAACTTTGGTAAAAGTTTTAAACTATTTTTTCCCTCCGATCGGATACAGGTTCCCAATCTAATTTCATCAGCAATTTTTGTAACACACCTATGTTTAGAATATGCCGCTCGTATATGTAGTAGATGTATATGGGATCCGTACGAGGAAGGTTTGATAAAAGAATTAGAGCGCGTGCAAAGGAGATCCGCTAGATTTGTTAAAGGCCGTTATGATAATTTTGTAAGTGTTACGAGTTTAATCGAAGAACTAGGATGGGAATTACTATCAGAACGCAGGTTAAAATTTAGGTTAAACCTTTTAAGTAAATTCGAAACAGATTTGTTCACAGATTTTGTCACGTATATGCTTCCCCTATGACAAGTCCTGAGAACGGGTCACACCTAAGCACTTAACTGACTCTACATTTTTTAGTTCGGCTTGATTAATTATGTTCGTCTCGTTGATTAAGCTACTCTTCCTCCAAAAATTCATAACAACGCACTTGTAAAAATTTAATTCTAACTGCCAAGTATTGCACCATTCATTTATAGCATCTGGGTCTTTCTTCAGCGCCATCCTATCAGACTCGGTTTTAATATCTCTGTACAATTCTGGGTCGGCCGCGACAAGGCAAATTTTGCTCGCAACGACGGTGGTGATATCATTGATATACAAAAGGAATAATAAGGAACCAATGGCACTTCCCTGGGTTACACCGCAGGTGACTTTAACTGTATCTGAACTAACGTCATCTAGAACTAGCCTCTCTTCGCTGGTATTTAATCCAGGAAATCCTTGTGACGTACGGTGGATCAGAAACCCTCTGTTCGCGGAAATCAATGATCCAGCATATTAAACCGTGATGTATTCCATAGGATTTTACGCCAATAAGAGCGTCGCTCCGCTCGGCATAACCCCAGTTGCACACAGCCCAGTACGCACGCCCAGCTCAGCAAGGCCAGCCAAGCCACCACCAGGCGTCTCTTTTTACGCAGTCCCTTCCCCGAAGAGGAGGAGAGCGCGCGAGCGACGAAATAACAGCGGAGCTCGCTGGTAAATGCTTCCGGCCACGCGTCGTCGGCAGAAGCGGGCGGCCCGCCTCACTTCCCCCCCCAAATCCCTCCATCCCTCCCCATTTACAACTCTCCGGAGCGTGCCCACGCTTAAGACCGGCCATGCGCCTCGCTTTCGCCACATCATAGGAATATAGATCGTAATGAGGGACGTCGGCATTGGGGCCGACGAGAAATCGGTCGTCATATATATCGATGAAATCGGAGGATTGATTAAGTTAAATAGGCGGGATGCGTGATTGGAGAGGCCGATGAATTCCCTCGACACGTACTGATTAGACAATTTATCTTGATCTAATTTTTATTGAACATGGTTGAATTTGTCCTTAGATTTCTAGAGACGTCCTCATGGTTGAATTTGTCCTTAGATTTCTAGAGACGTCCTCATGGTTGAATTAATCCTTAGATTTCTAGAGCGTTCGTTGGGTCACTTGAAATTTTTAATTTTCTGGCGTTAACCTTCACTCGGCGTTTCTGAATTCCAGCCTCGTTGAATACGTTGTGCAAATTAGCTTCGCACGAATGAAGCAGGTTTATGGCATAGGGTGCTGTTACGTTGCTACTTAGCATGATCCCTGATTGACTCTTGTACCTAAATTACGTAGTTGCATTATGCATTACCTAATTCAGTTCTTTCTGTAGCATTGAAAGTCTACCTATGGTACATCTACATCTACGTAATATCCTGTGAGCCACCACGAGGGTGTGTGGCAGGGGGTGAAGATCACCAAACATACACTATTGACATGCAACTAGGATATTTAAATGAGACATGCTAGAAAATAGGGTCATATGGAGCTAGATGGTTAGTATCTACATAATAAGGATGGGAATATTGGTTGTTATTTCATGCATCATGCACTACAGACTACTCTAACTATATTTCACCTACCTATCCCTTTGCTACGCTGTATTACGTAGATGTAAATAAGGGGATGACTTATCACCAACATGAACTACAGTGAAGAAATTTACTTTCACCAACAAGTACCACACTATCGGTCTGCTACAAATGCTACAGAAACTACTAAATTAATCGTAATGTAACTATCTAAACGTGACATAGGAATCATGCAGGGAACATGCAAAATATGGTGTTAGCAAAACTCGGCGGATTTAAAAACAGTTTTTTACATTTATTACACTTGATTGTTGCTGCAATCTATGTATTAAAATATATTTCCGTTCGAATCATCCTTGGCAGCTGCATTCTAATCGTCAGTTGTGAGGGTAAACAACATAAGGTACATTTCCGCAGATACCTATCCCTGTTGTTTTACTTGTCTTGTTTACTCAGCGATATTCCGAGTTGGGCTTAGTACTGACAACCGACTTGAAACCCTTTCGTATATGTACACCCGTCTTCTTCACCTGGGGGTGAGTCTTTGCGGCGTTTACCAAACAATATGCCCGGGTATCAGTTTCTCATTTGAAGTTGATCGACGTTTCTCAGCCATTGTTTACTCAGTGGGAGAGGTGGGCGGCGACGTCGTGAGTAAGGACGTCCCGAGGACAGACAGACCGAGAGAATAACCGTGGAGTGAGCTCAGATCAGAGAGGGAGGAGCACGCGGTAGATCAATTAGAATCAAAACACGGCGACGCGTCGAACTCGACGCATGTGTGGAGAAACCAACGAAATGGGACGCGCGCGCGAAACCAAATGCGCATCCGGGCGAAATTTCGATGCTCGCGTGTTTCCCCCCTCCCCGTATACTTCTTCTCCTTCCCTTCCTCGACAGCCTTATGACGCAATGGAAAATTTTTTTACGTTCTGTCGCCCCAGCAGGGTTTTGTATGTGTGTGTGTGTGTATTGTATATACACCCTCCTATTCCTTCCCCCCCCCTCATACATACGCCATAAAGTGGGAGTGCTGACGGACAAGAAGAAGGGGGAGGGAGGAATAGGTGGAAGGAAACAGGGTGGTTGGTTGGTGGTGAAGGGGGTTTTCAGAACATTCACGCGCGACCCCCGGTGGCGGGCTGGTGAACTTTTCGGCGGGCGCGGCATCGGTAGTTGGTGGTGTGAGGCGACGGGTGCGCGGTATAGACCAGTACCATCACTCCTCCTCCCCCACTCCTCTTCCCCTCCGCTTCCCTCCTCACCCTACACCCCAACACCCCTCATACACCCTGCTCTCGCACAGTCGCGTGCCACCTGGTACCACGTGACCCGATGACGAAAAACGCCTGCAGATGGCCCAGGCCTTGGTGGCCGTGTGTAAACGCTGCCCATCCCCCCCAACCTGAGCCTCCCCTTGCCCCCATCCAGATAGTCACCCCACGAACACCCCGCCCCCCTCCCGAGGGCCCCTAGCTTCGGCACTATCTGGTTCCGACATTAGCCCGCAGAGGGCCCATAGTCAGGGCCGGCGTCGCTAATACCACATCCGTCTACGGTCTTATTTACGAAGTATGGAATCGGCTTGATGAAGGGCAAAGTAACTTGAAAATGTTGTGAAATTTCAACGCGTCATTAAAGAGGGAACTCTTAATAACACACCACCGAACATTTTAATTCAACTACTGATTTCAATGCTCGAAGGAACGTCATCAGAAATGTATAACAGTCATGTGGGTAATTCTGTTGATGACATGAAACAGGTCAGTGATACATCGCGGAACGTCACGTTTCTTTTTGAAAAAGTGTAACACTTGGAAATTCCACTCGAAAGAGTTAATCACGACAGGCTTCATAGGCGTAACGTCATCATCAGGTAGTTGATGAGCGTGGTCATGACGATAAGCGTTGAAATGTGGTCATGACTAACTCTAATAGGAGGCATTTCCAAGTGTTCTACTTGATCATGAATCGCTTACACAAAGGTACATTGGAAACTAGCTCGTATTTAATACTTTGTCTTTTATAATAGTCGAGTATGGTAAAAATTTTGAGGATGTTTACGCTTATCGTGCATTTCGTTACCATCGAGGTTCCACGTCTTCCAATCGCTTACACAAAATTACATTTCTCTTACCAATCTCTTACCAATCTCTTACACAAAGTTACATTGGAATCAGTCTCGTATATAATTACTACTTCTTTTGTAATACTTTGAGCATGGTAAAACTATCGAAGGTGTTTACGACTTATCGTGTATTTCGTTACCAACGAGGTTCCTCGTCTACATCTACATAGTATTCTAAATGCTGCCTCAAGAAGAGTGGCAGGGGGGCGAGTTATCACTGAAATGCATTTCACTCTACCCATTTTAACTCAATGTGATTACGACTATCGAAGCATCGGCAAAAGCCTGCTTATGCCAATACTAGTCAGGAGGCGTTATTATTACAATCATGCGCTACACTATAGATTACACCCATAGAGATTGTTTGTTTTTATGTATTTGCCAACAGCACAAATGCTCATAGATACATGAGTTATACAGGAAACATGCTGTGGTATTTGAATCACGTATTTTATAAGGATACTAGTATTTGGGAGGAAATCTACTAATTAGCTACTTTACCTATCGACAAATGCAATTAAGAGTTTCATCGGCAGTTGTAATGGTCTCTTATCACTCACTCTTCATGAGGTGCTTGGCATGGGGTGACTCCGCGTCAGGCCTGCAATTCTCATGCAAAATCTATAAACATTTAAGTGTCTGATACACTCCGATATGGAGAAATTGAGATCTTACGAAGCCCAAGTTTTTACCCACTATGATGCAGTCGCGGGTGAAGATAACGTTCATATTGACGCTATTTTTCTTGAATTTTAAAGAGTATATGGTAAAGTATCACATACAATATTACTTACAAAATTTAAATATTACGGGTCAAATCTGAAGAAATATTTGTAGTTTCAGTAACATTTATAAGATATAATGTGCATGCGGGTGAAAGCCCCACGACAGGCACCTTGTAGGGTACTATTTAGATATAGACGGTTCCTGCCATACACACACATTATGGATTTACGGAGAGATGGATTGATGCAAGCATATCCAGCCGGAAGGTCGTTCCTTTTCATCTCCTCCCCCTCCGGTACGGGAGTTGGTGGCGATGGCGGTGGAAGAGAAGGGCAGAGCAACAGGAGGGCTGCTGGAAAGGGTTGCCGGCGTGGCGGCAGAGGAAGGGAAGATTCCGCCGAGTGACGTCGCTCGAAGAAGGCTTCCCATGTCGTCATGATTACGCGGGCGGCCAACGTGGCTTTCCCCACTTTGCGTCGCGAGGGCAATAGCGGGCTCGTTTCTATGATCGGCGGTGAGATGCGTTGGGAAAATGCACACGCTCTATTACTTCTACGCATATTAACTCCCCCAACAAGTTTAATATTCCTACTGGAACGACGATTACGCACTCATTAAAATTTTTATTTATGCCATCTCAAATGACTTGCTCTCCACTTTCTTCGCGCGCAAATCACCGAAAGGGATTTTTTCACCTCGATACGTACATTTCACGTACGTTTATACCTTCATTATTATTATTCATCAATTAAAATATCTATAGTACTAATCAGTTTTGGTATTTCCCCCGTGTATTGCGTGTTAGCATTTTATGGACGCAGAATTCCCTTAGTTGGTGGTTTAGCCTCGCATTATTCTTCTGACTGCTTTCGAGGCCGGGGGAGCGGGAGAAGTTCTGATTTGAACTGGGGCGGCGGTGTATACCTGGTTTGGAATCATCCCATGCCTCTCACTTTAATGGTGGCTGTAGATACCAAGTCGCGGGCCGCTTTTTGAGTGGATGGCTGTGGTAGTAGGTGACAAATCTAAAGAAAGTGAAATCGGGCCCCCCGAATTCGTAAAAAGTAAATGCATTCCCACATCACCCGGAGAAAAATGCATTGAAAATGTGTTTTTATTGCGGAAACGAATTTATCATCGTCAAAAAGTTCTATGAGCCACACATTTTGCAAGAGTAGGAAAATGATTGGGGCCAGCCTTGAGTCTGCATAGGCATTAATTTCTTCGAAACGCTTTTGCTCCGTTTGTATCATGATGTTATCGATTTAAGCTACTCACGTGCTTTTATGTTGCGTATTATTTCGAGTTATAACATTACCCAGCGTTCATAAGTCATTTACGCTGCTTATGCTACTGAGAGAGATCTTTGTTTTCATCTACTTATACATATTACCCTTCAAACTCCCTCATGGGAGGGAAGGAGTGGGTGAATTTGCACCAAACATGCACTGCATATACCTGTGACAAAATTATAGGGAACTAAGATAATAGCACAGAGATGAGAGTTATGAAGCAATAATGCAAATGTGTTGCTAGAAATCGTTGGTGTTGTATAAGAACGGATATTAATGTTATGCAAATTAGCTGATTTGCTGCACTTCCTGCCGGAAAACCGGAGTTAATCCAGTCTAAATGGCAACTATTATGATATAAAATAGTTTATAAAATGAAGCGGATAAAAATGAGGTTTTAAACGTGCCCAGACGGTAATCTTAATCCTTATATTTATGTTCTGGATCTAATATACCGTGGTATGTCAGAGTTTAAAAAATGTTTCTTTCGTCAACAGAAAATAGTTCAGCTTCCAACTTCATGGACAAATCATGATAAATTTGTTCTGATGCATTTGGAGACTTCAACGCCTGAATCCAAAAATGAAGGAGGAGGAGATGAGTATAATGGGTTTTATTCCAATCGCCCTCAGAATCACTTTCTCTGCATTTTACTCGAAGAGTGCTTTCCAATATGTGTTACCTTGCTAGAAAATGTGTTTTCTGTTCTATGAAATCCCTCTTATTAATTGGACGAAAAACTAGTTAAGGGCGGAACGGTGGTTAAGAATACTTGACCGGTTGACGTTTCGAATGGTTGTCAATAGTTGTTTCATTGAAACTAAATTCATTGTCCAAATATTTCAAACATTTGTTTATTGGAAATTTAGATTAATAGCAGTCATAAAGCAATGAATACCTGGACCAGATACTCGGAAGGTGCTACGTTAGCGAGAATATAGTATATACATTCGGTGAATCGCATGATTCACAATATAATGCCCCATGCAAACAGGTGATGGCAATGAAAAACGAAACTTCTGACCACCTGTTCGCGTTCAGTTCAACTTGTGATCAAGTTGGTCCAAAATCAACAGGGTTTAATAGCAATGAACTTTTTTAGTTGAAGTACGAGTCAGCCACACGTCCCACCGACTCGGCAGGATTCCACCGCAACTTTGTTGCACAGGTGACTCGTCGTGGTAAGTTCCCGAAGTTGCTCCTCCTAGCGTCACCGATGGCGATTTAAATCTGCGGTATGCCTCTCCGATCTGTCCTTCCGGGCTAATACGACGTTAATGTTCTTTGCAAACATGCCTTTCGTCGATAAGCCTTGCAGATAACCACGCCCCGCGTGGAAATTCAGCAGCCCCGAATACGTCTCGCACTCGCGGGCGCTCGTCGGTGGCAGATGGCGGAGTTGGCCCGCCCGCCCCGAGAGGTGGAGGCCAGCCTCCCTCGCGGAAAGCACTCTTATCCCTGCCGTGCCAAAGCTGCGTCCTCGCTTCGTCTCGGGGACTGGCCAGGCGCCCGAAATAAGAAAAAAATGACAAGTCGATATCCGGTGTTTACATACCACTGCACCCAGCAGGTTGTCCGCGAGAGCTCGCTTCAAAGGAGGTATTCGCGCGATTGAAACCTGTTGAGGCGGAGTTGTTTCCATGCAATCGAAGAACTTGTTCCTGGTAGAGTACTGGAATTCATAACTTGCACAGGATGCATTTACAGTAGTCCATGTCCGCATATTTTCCACTATTGAAATCTCACTTTTCCTGCTATCGATAAGTGCTCATAAAAGCTGCAACTGAGACTTTAAATTAAGTATTTTGATAAGCAGAGTAACTAATTGTTTTATTTGTTCTTCAATACTTCGGTCCACATTGACTGAGCATAATTAAGAATCCGTCTCACAAGCTTTCATGCTTCATGCTTGTATCTCCTTGTAATGTTTTTGTTGCAATTTGCAATAATACTCATGGTTGCTAATATTTTAGTTGCAAATTTTCCATACACACTTGTGGTGGCTTGCAGTATACGATATAGATAAAGATTAGCGGGAGATGTGTGAGCAGTTTGGTGCAGTGTGCCCAAAACAAAGGAAGGAGTTACATTGGGCATGTAAGAAGAGTCATTGTGAGAAGAACTTATTAGTGGACACTCAGATCTGTTGCGTGGCATAACAGACTTAGCCATTGCGTTCGTTTAGATGATGTGCTCAGACTGGACACTTCACAGATATGAGTGTGACGATGAATGAACAGGACGCACCGGATACGGAGGAATGCAAACGAGGAATTGTAAGAAAGGTATGAGAGGAAAGAAATTGATTTTCTATGATTAGGAGATGGCAAAAAAAATGGAGAATTAATTTTTTACTCTTGGGCATGATGAAGTGGTAGAAGTAAGTGTGAAAGAGGAATATAAAAAAAAAGTTTTTGAATAAAAAATACGGAAGTTTTTGAAAGATTATGGTAATGCAGAGGGTACGAGGAAACTAAAATACCTATAACCTAATGAGTATGAAATGCCTATAAAATGAACCATTTGAGGATAAGTGGAGCTTGGTACTGGGAAGTTTAAGATTGCTTCGAAAAAGGGAAGTTAAATTAGGGACCTCGCAAAAACGTACCTGTCAGCCACTAGAATACCTAAAAATGATGAGTGAGGATGAGGTGTAACAAAGATGGACGACACTAAAGTCTACATGTCATTATTCGTGACGTCACAAGTACGTTAAGATCAATAGAATCCTTTAAATGATACATGTATAAATATTTTCGCCCTCCGCACTGTCATTTCATTAATATAGAGCAATGGTTTCAGTTCCTCTTTTTTATTTCAGATTTCAAGATGATAACTCATACTTATTAGCAGCATAATTCTTCTTTAAATATTGATTTTTAGAATTTTGTTTAGCTTTCCAATGCATGAAAAAATTAAAAAGGACTATAATTTTGTAAGATTAATTCACATTTTAGTGTAGGAGAAAATATTTTCCTCTTTTAATATTTAGTGGAGATATACCTACGGCTTCCTTGCCCTGCAGGGAATTGGCACATATACTAACCGCAAAAGATGCATCCACACCATGCCCTGCATGCCACCTCTTCAATTTGTGGCAGGGGGTTAGTAATGATTGATCAGTCCTAGGATACTGACTAGATTAAATAGGTTTTTCAGTAATGCTCAATATCTTCACAGGAATTGTAGATACTAACTTCGGATGCAATCTCCGGCATGATATACTCCTACATGTCTTAATACCTTGTAGTGCTATTTATTTGACGCATTAATAATACTAACCTGTAGTTTTTTCTTGGGTACTGTATTGCATGGCAGCATATTCTTCTTCGTATCACTCTCCTAGTTTGTGGTCTGAATGCGTACCGTTTTCCTGACTGCTTTTGGCCTGCGCCTGGCATTTGGGGGAACGTGCGCGGTTCTGATTTGAACTGGGATGAGTGTGGCATGTCTGGTGTGGAATCACCCCGTGCCACACACCCTACATCTACGTCATACCCTGCAAGCCACCCAAAGGGTGTGTGGCAGGGGGTGCTTTCGCACCAGACATGCATGAATGATATGGTAGAACACCGACATTACATTAAAACCCGCGTACCACACATGCAAAGCGCCAATTAAAAATCTGATACCCTAGAAACATTCAATCTTCAATCGTTCCAATATGCAAGGGATATAAAGACTACTACTACAGATTCAAAATATCATGCATAAATAAGAACATCAATATTTACATCATGCATAAATAAGAACATCAATATTTACATCATGCATAAATAAGAGAGTAGAGAATATAATGAGAAAGATTTACTGCCTGCCTATTGTCAATACTCGAACTATTCATGACGACGATCACAGCTGTTATGGTCCCGAATGGTACGCGGAAAAAATGACATTTTATACCTATCGGTTATACAATCTAGCTCTCTAATTTTATTGGCGCGATCTAATCTGCCGTAGTACGAAGGGGTTAATAGTACGTTTTTTACGTCGTCAGTAAAATGATTTTTCTGAAATTTATTTAGGAGATTAAGCCTATAATTTAATCTACGCTGTGATAGCGATTCCCATCCTAATTCTTCTAACAGTCCAGACACACTAGCCAACTTATCGTAGCAACGTTTCACAAACCTAGCTCCTCTTCGCTGTACGCGATCTAACTCTGATATCAACCCCGTTTCGTATGGATCCCATACACTAACAGCATATTCCAGATGAGGCCTAACGATTGAAAAATAACAACGTTCTTTCACTTTCTCATCACATTTTCCGAGTACTCTCTTGATAAAGCCTAGCTTCCTATATGCTTGACCGCATATTTCCCTAATATGTTTTCCCCAAGATAGGTCGTGAGTAATTGTGACCCCTAAGTACTTAACAGACTCGGCGTGAATAATTTCCGTATTTTTAATTCTGTAAGCCCTAGTGGTGGCTTGCACGGTATTTCGTAGATGTAGGTGTAGATGTCAAAATCACATGAAGCGCCCTGACGAAAATTCGAGGTATGAATGGTAGAATGTAGTATGGCGTAATTTATGATTCGCTGGCGTGATATGCATGGTTTACCAACTATGTTAGTCTCAACGATCTATACATATTCAAATACAATTCTTTTACAGCTCTGCCGGTTTTATAGTTATCAGGCATGCAGTTTTTACTTCCATCAAAAAGATGTTATTTGATCAATGTGAAATCGTTAAGCTCATTTTTCCATCATATCATCCCTTTCAAATCTAAGATTAAAGACTGATTAAATTTTCATATTTCGCTTTCTGTAATGAGAACAGAATAAATTTCAAGCAGGAAGTTGTATGGTGAAAGGAATCTTTCCATAACCGAAGCTGGAGGAATAATGTTCGTTTTTTTCCAGATGGCTCGACATGCGATGTTATCACGTATTTTCCATCAAGCGAAACATTCATTGGCGTCGAATGAAAAGTTCCACATTCATCCCTGTGAGCCACCTCAAGGGTCAGTTGTAAATAGTGAGTTTTCACCTGTATTTAAACTAAGCTGATTGATCAACAAAGTTAATGAAATGACAGAAATGTATTTGCGAAAACATGCATCGACATCCACATTCAATCCTGCGAGCCACTGCATGAGCGTGTACATCTACATCTGCGTGATACCCTGCGAGCCACCGCGAGGGTGTGTGGCAGGGGGTGAAGATCACCAAACATGCACTATTGACATGCAACTAGGATATTTAATGGAGACATGCTAGATAATATGGTCACATGCAGCTAGATGGTTAGTATCTACATAATATGAAATGGATTATTGGTTGTTATTACATACATCATGCACTACAGACTACTCTAACTATATTTCACCTACCTATCCCTTTGCTACGCTGCCTATTGTTCTCTCTTATAGTACGAGGGAAAAATGACATTTTAAATCAATCGGTACGACAATCTATCTCTAATTTTGTTAATATGATCAAACCTAGCATAATACGCAGGGATTCTCAATATATTTCTAACGTCATCTGTGAACAAAACGGTTTCGAATTTACTTAAAAGGTTTTACCTAAATTTTAACCTGCGTTCTAATAGTAAAGACCATCCTAGTTCTTCTATTAAATTCGTAACACTTATACATTTATCATTTCGGCCTTTAACAAATCTAGCGGATCTTTGCACGCGCTCTAATTCTTTTATCATACCTTCCTCGTACGGATCCCATATACTAGCGGCATATTCTAAATGAGGCCTGACAAGTGTAAAATAGCTTCTTTCTCGTACTCTCTCATCGCATTTGCCTAGAACTCTTTTTACGAATCCTAATCTACGGTTTGCTACACTAGTTATTTCCCTGATGTGTTTCCCCCATGACATGTCTTCAGTGTTGGTGACGCCTAAGTATTTAATTGAATCTACGTTACATATTTTGTTTTCTTTGATGCAAGAGTGTATGATGTAACAGAGTGTTAAGACACCAGCCGTGTGAAGGTGCATAAGAAAAGGTCTGGGGAGGTGATATGGTGAAGTGTATTATACGAGTGCATTGAGTAGATATCAGTTTTTATTATAGTCTCTTAGTGTGTGTAGAAGAGATGAATTGTTGTACCTATCTGTTCGACAATGTACCTCTCTTATTTTATCGCTTCTGTCATAGCGAGAAATATAGTGTGGTGACAATGTGATATTCTCCGTGTCGCTCTGAAACAGACCCATTCTGAATTTTTCAAGCATAATAAGTCTATCGCGCAGCTTGATGTGCATGTTAAATATGTGCTCATCTTTGACTCGCTTGTTCTTCACGCTACGGGAGTTAACTATTACTAAATTTATATCGTATTTAGCTTGATGCCTGTCCATTGTCTATTCGGCAATTTATCTCTCTTATTTGATCGCTTCTGATGGACCAAGAAAATGCAAATAGAAGTCAGGATGTGAAAATTAATAGACATACACTGCGCTAAAGGTATACTACCGATATTATAGAATCTATAAATACTAACTTTTTGTAACTACGCATATGCAGTGTAATACAAGAGTTATAAAGGAAGCATCCAAGAAGATGTAATGTTAGTGCTACGTGACGGGTTAAGAAACGAGCGGGGTGCGAGAAATACAACTAATTTTCCTTAATACTTATCGGCAAGCCTTGTTATAAAGTCTCTAAAAATTTTTGGGCCATTGATATTCTGTACTCGTTCGCACTTATGAGAATTTTTATGACATGAACACAATGCTTGCATTTTGCCATTGAAAAGTTTTCCCTCGGATTTTTTCTCGCCGTCGTTGAAGCGTGGAAAAAGCGGTTCTGCGCTTTTTCTCTCCTTCAACATGCGGGGTCACCGTAGTATGAATTCTGCCCGTCGCCCTCGCTACTCCTCACTCGGTTCTTTCTCTTCCGCGTGCGGGGAGAGCGGGAGAGAGAAATATGTTACGGCCGCGCAACTTCTTTTGTTTTCGTTATTGGGTCACGTGTGCTACACGAGAGCATTACAGCCTGGGGAAAAAAACGTTCAGCTGTCTCTTTCTCTCTCTCTCTATCCCCTTCGACGAGTGTCTTGCACATCATTAGCGACGGTGATTTTCATTTTCTGGTGAACTGAACGCGAGAGTGGCGATTTTTTTCCAAATTTAAGTAAAAAATTATTCTGATTTTCCCGAAATATTTCCCGTGAGTCTGCGCAATGTAATCAAAGAAAGAGGGCTTCATATTTACGCAGCCAATGGATCAGAAATTTTTGACACGCACGTGGCTGAAATGACATTTTATTTATTCTGAGGGCTACTTGTCAGGGCGATAATCGAGCACGTAGTTTCAAAAGGGGCTTCCCCCTGTCGTACCACTTGAAATTTGATAACAAAGGATGTAGAGAATAAAATGTTCTCACTACCTTCTTAGCTTACGTTCGATGGTGAGATTTATTAACGACACGCAATAAATTGTAACGAATGTTTTACGGTCTATCTTGGATTCATTTTGTGATGATCCCACTTAATACCACGAGACTTAGCAAAAATTTCGAAAAACTTGACAGCATTTGCAATGGGAGCATACTACCAAAACATAACCTCGTAACCCACTGATTTATATTTAATCCATGAATTGAGTTAAACAGTGAGGCAAACCCAGATTTGCGACCGCGTATATTTTACCGCTGGCAAAATAAAATAAGTAAATTTGAGAAAGAAAGAAAAAAAAGTATTATCCGTCCGGCTTATATTTTTTAAGCTTATCGTAACATTATTTTCTATTGTCCTCCCCACTAGTTGGAATCAATGCTGGAATTCTGAACTGTATTCTATTCAGGAACTGGTGATTATCGATTCCTTGACCCAATCTATAGATCTTTGTTGCTTGGTAGCATAGTGATGCAAGAATTTTAGAAACCATACGGTGACAATAAACATATAACAAGCCTTCGGGCTTTGAAATAACATCTGAATATGAAGTAAACCTTTCCCATTAAGCATTGAGGTACTTACTTATTCTGCACTACATAATGTCTGGTATAGCTCGTTTAAGTAAATTGTTAGCTCTTCTTCAGCAAGTTTCATTAAATCGTTTGTTACTTCCACCAAATCTATTGGCCGATGTTTCCAGTCAAAATGAATGCGTTTAGACGCGGATTCGTGGGTTGTAGAGCAAAATTTTTAAAGACCCTCTGCCAGGTGGTCGATCAATTCTTACCCCAAATGCCTGCCCCAATTCCAAGGGCACATTCATCCCCCTACGAAACCCTTGAGGAAGCAAAAGGGCACCTACATCGCGACGGGCAAACACGGATGTTGTCTTTTTTTCATTCCCGTACCTCTCGAAGGCCTAATTTGTAGCCGGATGATGCAACACGTGCTCCTCTGACCTTCCGTATTGTATGCGTAGGCCCGAAAAAGGGATTCTCATATGAGGATGCCCTCCTGAAGTGTCCTTCCTCCCTATCACCCAGGGAACAAACGCACTGGGACTGAACATCAGGATATCCCGCCCAGCATGTTCACCTATTTTGATTCAGATGATCCCGAGGTTTTTTTTCCTTCTCTTACCACGACCTCTTCCTCCCCCTTCGCGTCTCCCACGCTCGGTGCTAAAGGTGGGCGGAAGTCGGGATTTCCTTCGGGAAACTTGCGTTCATTGAAAGAAAATAAAAAACAGGCGTGAGCACGTGCGATGCGGTCCATTCGTTGAACGTACGAAATGCCAGCACTCTGTTCCCTTCAGCACGTGCTCGCAAAGGACCCATGTTTTTTTTCAGTCGGTTTCCTCGTTTTGACGCTACGTTTTTTAAACCGTGGTCCTCCCATCCGGGCAGAAAAAATGCATTTGTGGGCCGCGTCTTTTGCATTTCCTCCGTTCCCAGCCAAATAGAAATGGCATGCTGGAAGTGATTTCTCTCTCTCCTTTGAACCACCAAAAGGAATATCAGCTGTGAGAGATATATCTAGGTTATGTATGCATAAGCTTCTGGTCGGCCCTGTTTCAGGCTGGCCCTATTTATGAAGGTAGACTTTGGTATTTCTTTTCTTCAGCTGCCAAAGTTATATCGAGCTGACCTATGGCCTTAATTCTGTGCCAGAAATGGCATTGATGGACCTTGATTCTGTAAAAGTTTGGCACGGAGCTCCTACAGCGAGGCCACAAGCGGAAATGGTTTTGATAGTTTTTACGCAATTCGTAAATGTTCTCAGCGAGTTCTATCACGATTTATCGCTGATAAATAGTTGCAAACAGTGAAAAAATGGCTCATTTAACAGAAAAGACTGATCAGAAGATTTGACTAATGTGAGAGTCATGCTTTTGGAGTCTAAACTAACAATTTTTGGACTCCCACCCAATATGAACGAAGGAAAATGGCGGTACGCTGATGTTCTATTTAGTGTTTCAGGATGACCGGACAGGATAGTTTTGAAATAATTCTCTTCATTTTTCCCTCACGCATCCGAGAGTTGACCATAAAAATTATGCATCTTCTTTAAAAGTTTACGAGAGTTCAGAATTTTATAGTATTCTCAATAAATCATAATAATCTCATTTTCTCGCCTATTTGTTATATTTAGGCCTTAATGACCGCTATACACAAGTTTCTTTAAGTACCGCTACCTAACATATACTATTCGTTAAATGTCATCGAGTGCACAGAAATGCTCCC
Organism: Ceriagrion tenellum; assembly: GCA_963169105.1. Lineage (NCBI taxonomy): Eukaryota > Metazoa > Arthropoda > Insecta > Odonata > Coenagrionidae > Ceriagrion > Ceriagrion tenellum. Next base: position 54,106,664 of record OY720636.1, on the reverse strand, counting down.
AACCTTTGCGGCGAAGGATCTTGGTAGAAATATGGTGAACGCGCGATACAATCATCTCAGAACTTAGCACACGGAACAACTAATATGTTCCTCACTATCATTACCTACTCTGATCTTAAGTTACTGATGTGGTTTATCCATTCAGTGCCCTATTCCGTAGAGATAAGATTCATTATCTCACAATCAGTGTTCCCCGTATCACAGGCCACAGTATTTTGTATCCTACAGCTGGTGCCCACGAGGGCCTCAATTTTTTGATCGCTGTCGTGCTATTATTTCGTTCGACGCAAGATTTTTTTACTATGCCCCTTCTATCCGAGCATAAAAAATTACCCGCATTTGTGCGCCAAGTGCATCTGTTCCTTGTTGATTAGTGCCAAATATGGCACGCTGTATGTGGTCTATGTGCATAAATAATACCAAATCAACTGAGAGTTTCGTTGGCATATGTTTCTTGTTGATCCAATTTTGATATAATGAGATGCCATAACTCACGACCTGGAACATTTTCCTCATTTCAAAGTGAACACTGAATAGCTCCCTTAAATATCCTACTTGCATGTCAATAGTGCATGTTTGGTGATCTTCACCCCCTGCCACACACCCTCGTGGTGGCTCGCAGGGTATCACGTATATGTAGATGTAGATGAATAGGGTGAAGGGATAATGAATTCAGCCTCATACTATGTTTGTCCATCTTGTATTCTTCTAGTACTGTCGGTTCGTCCTATCGAAAATGATCATGATTGGTCTTTCATTCCTAAGATTGGTTGACCCACAGCCCTTAATCCTTCCCTATCTAATGCTAGTTCTCTTACCTCCTGGTATCTCTTCCCATGTACTTTTCTCTTTATTTGGTCCATGAACTTATTCTTGGGCCTTCCTCTGGGGAGTTTTCCCTCCATTTTACCTTCAATTATGTTCCTCACAAACCCATTGTGTCTCTATGTGTGTCCAATCCATCTGGTTCTTTTTTCAGTATGGTGTTCCTTATGGTCATATCCTCTTCTACTCTTCTGTACACTAAATCATTTCTTATTTTTTCATCCATTTTATCTTCAGCTTCCTCCTCCAGCACCAGGTTTAAAAAGGCCTCAAGTCTCTTCTGGTCAGCTTTTCCAATGGTCCATGCTTCCCATCCATAGAGTGCTACGCTCTACACCAAGGTTTTTGCATTCTGTTTCCCGGTTTGTAGTCCTATCTTCTTTGAGCACAGCAGTTGTCTTTTCCCCATGAGTGCCTTCTTAGCTTGGGGCTATTCTCCGCTTGATGTCCGTTGTACTTCTTTCGTACCACGTGATCGTACTTCCGAGATAGGTGAAGGAATCCACTTGCTCTAATTTCTTCCCTCTCAGGGTGACTTCTACGTTCATGTTCACCCTTCCGCATACTAGGAATTTAATAATTAGATTCTGGAATATTTGGTCATTAATATATTCAACTCACAGACAACGTCCTATAGTTCGGTATTGAAACATTCGATCTATTAGGCACTAACTTACACAAGCCTTTCGGTGAGCCATCAATGGCGTACTTGGCATCCCTGACATGGATATTTATCAATCAATTCGAATATCAGATGTATAAATGATTTCCATCCTCTGTCACTCTGTTCGATGAAATTTGGCGTTAAACGTGAATGATATCATAAATGAATTAAGGAGCGGAACAATAGAATCCTGGGCAAATTATGATTCACTTTCTTATAAAATATTCAGTATAATAACACAGCAAGGTTTATGAATCAGTAAATTAAAATCCGTAGTGCTTTACGGGGATTACTTTAGTTATTATAGTAAAAAGTAATAAGCTCCGCTTATCAAACCCGCTAGATGAGCAGCACTCTCTACCCTTCCATGCAGGTGAGACTATTTCTTGTGCACCTTTCGGAGCAACCCAGGCATTGTCATCTGACAAGTTAAAGGACCTCCGATCAACACTCCTCTGGCTGTCGAAGGAATCATCCTTCAGTCACCTTGTGTTCTCTGAGTGGTGGGTTGAGAAGGAGGCTTATGCTGATCCACGCCATACACCCGGCCTTTCCCCTCCCTTCCGGAGCGACAAATTAAAGCGACACCTTGCGTCCGCCACTTCCTACTCTGAGACCTTAGTTTTTGCGTCCCATCTCCTTCCTCTTTGCCTCATCCCTGCTCCAACGATGCACATCACTACCTCATACTCGCGCCTGTATTTTTCCTTTCCTCGGTGACGCCGCTGCTGTCGAGACGTCATTTTTATTCTTGCCTTGTTTCCATAATACTTATATAAACTTGCCATATTTGGCTGTGGAATATTTTGTAGCGTATTCGCAAAGTTTTTATTCCTCTTGCTGACTTCATTGTTGCTAATTTATGTTATTTTGATTAATTTAACTAATTTCAGGTGAATTTTCGAGAATTCCATCAAATTTTGTGAAGGTGACTTGCAAATGACCTATCACTTTTATCATACCATAGACTGAATAAACTTGGCAACAATCAACAGCTTGAATCCATATTAAAACAATCCATGTACTTTTATACTAATATTTATTAATGTACTACGCGTTACGCGGTACGTAAGTGGTTTTATCCCCAAAATTCTACATGTCCTACCAAAAGGTTTAAAGATGGATGCAAATGGAATTTATCAGAGAGTCAAGCAACCTTTGCAACGAGTTTCTTTTTACAAGCCCCTAACCAGTGTTCCCCTGCCTTTCCACCCAATATTAGTTTGCTCTCCAAACCCCCCCCCCCCCCCGCCCCAGCTTATTGGCGTTGTTACTAACGTAACTATTAATAAATTACATGTAAAAAATTGAACCTGAGGATGCAGCAAGCTGCGAAACGCGTAGTACATTAATAAATATTAGTGGAAAAGTACAAGGATTATTTTAACATGGATTCAAGTATAACATACTTCCACGAAGTGACGCCTCTGGGTGTAAAGTTTAACCAACAACTTTATTTATATTCAACTATACTACAATGTTGAGTGCATAAATTTGAAATGTAAGATACAGGTTATGGTAACAATAGTTTTTCCAGGTTTCATAACTGTATTCCCTTCATTTCCTTATGCAAACTTCGAATTCGTATGGAGAATTACTCTATCACCTTAAGTTTATGAGATATTCAAGCTCAAATAGACCTAAAAACTGCCATTTTGACCCTTTAAGGTTAGAATATCTCAAAATTCTGACAAGATTGCCAATTTTCGTTAGTAGATTAGGATTCAGCGCACAAAATTATGTCGGGAATAGGCCTCGGCATCAAAAAAGTATACCCCTCTTGATCTGTGTTATTGAAGCGTTGAATTTACCAATTTTTTTGTTCAGTGCAAACAGCGAAAAATTTCACCGTGTCCGATCAAATATACATCTACATCTATGTTATACCCTGCAACCACCCAAAGGATGTGTAGCAGGGGGTGCTTCCACACCAGGCATGCATTAATTATGCGGCAGAACACCGAAACTACATTGTAACCAGCGTACCACACATGCAACACGCCCATTAAAATCTACTAACCAAGAAACATTCCATCGTCAATCGTTCCAACATGCAAGGGATACAAAGACTACTACTACAGATTCAAAATATCATACATTAATAAGAACATCATAAAGAAGAATGTAGAATATATATATAGAAAGAGAACTACAATCAAGCTAATGTCACTATTTGCACTATTCATGACGACGATCACAGCTGTTATGGTCCCGAATGGTACGCGGAAAAAATGACATTTTACACCTATCGGTTCTACAATCTATCTCTCTAATTTTATTGGCGCGATCTAATTTGCCGTAATACGAGGGGGTTAATAGTATGTTTTTCATGTCGTCAGAGAAATGTTGTTCCTGAAATTTAGTTAGGAGGTTAAGCCTCTAATTTTATCTACGCTTTAATAAGATATTTTGAGTCTAAATGAGAAGATTTGCTAGTAGAGTTGGATATGGGTATTTTTGGGTCCTTCGGCGTGTGCTTCGACGAAGGAGTTTGTCTTGAAGGGAGAAGCGTGTGGTGGTGTGTGGTGCGCAGTGAGACAGCTGAAGGTGGGTGCCCCGGGAAGTCCCGGGTCGCATCCGATTTGGGTCCTCCTGCTTCACCTTTTGCATCTTCCCTCCCACCCTCTCTCCTCACCCACCTCCTCCTCCTTTCTTTTCTTCTTCACACTCTTTTAACACGCATACACACATATACCGTCCTCCCCCAAGAGGCTCTCTCTGGCGGGGGAGGGAAGGCGGCGGCGGTGGTGGTGCTTTTTTTGACGTGGATCCTCCTTCCAAGGTGCTGCCGGGACAGAGAGGGAGCCTGCCTCCTCTTTCCCTCCTCGTCTTGTCCCTCACAACAATCGCCTTTCGCCCGGTTCGAACCCAACACGCGCCGTGCCAGAGTCCGACGCCCCGCGCTGGAGAAGCAACAGCAGGCCCCCCCGCGACACCTGCTTTTGGTTCGCCCGAAAAAAAGAATTCCCCCTTCTCTGCCCCTCCTCTCAAACTCCGACCCCCTCCCCCTAGTCCCACCCACCGACATAGGCCTCACCTTTATTTTTTTCTACCTCTCTCTCCCGATCGGCACACGTGCCCGCGGCACTGCGTCTTTCGGATGGAACTGAAAAATAAGAGCTTAAATGGTTATACCGACTCTCCTTTTAAGGTGTTCCCCCCCATTAGTTAGTTGCTTCCTGTTCTTCGGGAGGTTGAGCAGAGGAAGGTGACTCTACCTAGACTTCCCTCGATCTTGGAGGGGAGTTCCGGAAATGTTTTGAAGACCGCAGGGCAGCCGGTATTCCGCGAATGTTCGCCGATTTATTCGTGCCGGACAGAGGTTTATGAGATGAGCGTTTAGTCTCGATGTGATTTGCGACCTTCTGTCGATTTGCGTCGGATTTATTACTTTGTTGGCCTTGGTGTTCACTCAGTTTTCGGTATTACCATTACTTTCTAGTTCTTGTTTAGTTATTAGCTTGCTAGATGATCTCTTGTTACATTTTTAAAATGCAAATAACGTATCAAATCAATTGATTGTGGCGTTACATTGTGGAACGACGATAAGGAATAACTCATAATAAAAACCTCATTTTTCAGACAGACTGATGGATGTTTGTCTTGACGCTATAGATGTCAAGCCAGTAGACAGCATCAAAACATAATGGAACCGTACAACGTTTTTACTGAGTTATTCCTCAAGTTAAAACATAATGGAACCGTAGAAAGTTTTTATTATGAGTTATTCCTTCAAATAACGTTTTACCAATGCTTTTTCAAAGTTTTCTTGGTCTGCATTTTAGCGCAATGAAGAACTGACAAGGCGATTTCCCACAGGAGAAATAATTTTCATGCGACCTAGGTTTCTACGTACTACTACATCTTATTTCGCATTAAAAATCTAGGTCTCATTTATTATTTATTCTGAGGAAAATGCCTTATCTGCTCTTAATTTGGCTGAAATTCCACCACATTACGCCTGATACTTCTCTTCTTTTGCATTTGAGTGTTTTTGATTGCTTTCTGATTCAAATTCAATCACATTAAGTAGAACAAAATGCAGAAGTCGCCAATTATTCTTCCCTTGCTGAGTTCAGTCACTTTATACCTTAAATTGTTATCATCATTTAGGTCCTATTTCCTGCTGTCGCAGGCATTGCTTGTAAAAAAACTGTCAATTTCTTCATATAATTTGTGTCGAATCGAGTTCTTCATAAGTTCCTTATTTCTGCTCAGTTCACCTGATGATGCACACCTTGCGCCAGAGGAACTCACCTGGCAGGTTAAGGTGCGCATCAATGATTGAAACTCATTCCATTCTCACGGACATCAAAGCACAAAAAGGACCAGCTGTGGTTGACGTGGTTTCTTTAGTAAAACATTATGACTTGAGTCACAAAAACTCCAATCTTAGACTTAATTATTGCGAAAAATATGATGAAAGGAAGATGTTATTCTGTAAAGTGACAATATTATATGAAGTTCCAGTGATTTTAATCGTGAGGCTGACTGTCACAGTCTTTGTCCATAGTAAGCTGACGCTCTAACGATAGTAATACATGATGTAATGGTTATAATGTCAAATATAAATAGAAACATTGTTTATTTCCTCCGAAAAATTTCCAGAGGTAACTAGGTTCAATGAGTCAACGTAATGACAATGTTAAAATCTCTTGATAATGCGGTATGTATGAGAACACATTTTTAAATGGTAATGTTCCTAGTTTTTATATTTCATTAGATATGTATTTCATCATAGCTCAGCCTAAGTATCAATAGAAGAAGAAAGAATACTTGCATTATTACCACAAGGTTGCAGTCGTTTTTACGAACGAATTGCGCCTTTACAATTTTATGTTCACCATTTTATAGTTTTTCTTGGTTTTTTTGATGAAATTTCGAAAACTATATACGTAGAAGCCCGATTCTCGTCGTAGTAATCCTAAATGCAGTATCTTTTCTGTGTTCAAATCAGTTTTGACTGATTTCTAAAGGAAAAAATAAATACCCTTCCATTTTTTTCAGAAAAAGGCCCTAAGTGGTGGTACTTGTCTCCATATGTAAACGCATTAACGATATGTATAAAATAAAATTTTAAATGGAAATGTTCCTGGTTTTTTAAATTAATTAGATGTTTTCCCTCATAGTTCACCCTACGTATCAAAAAGAGCAGAAAGCATAAGTACCTCAAGAATGTAGTCATTAAGATGTTTTGTTTACCTTTTTATAATTTTTCTTGGTTTTTTATGCAATATCGAAAACTAAGATAGCCTGTTTCCGTCGTTGTAATCCTAAATACTGCGCTTTTTCTGTGTTCAAATCCGTTTTGGCTGGTTTGTAAAGGGAAAATAAATATCCTTCCACTTTTCAGAAAAAAATCGCAAAGCCGTGGTACTTGTCTCCATATAATAACGCACCATTACTCAGGTTAAAAAGAGAGAGAGCAGCATGCTGTTGGTATAATTACGAAAGAGAGAAAAAGATAGGTTGAGTGACAGAGAGAGGTAGGCTCGGGTGGTATAAGAAGAGAGAGAGAGAAAAAACCAAGAACTTTGAAGATAAGAGAAGACGAAAGAAGACGGAATAGTTTTTCGGGACCCCCCGACGGGGCACGCGCTTCGCCGTTTCGACAAAACATCTGCCACGCGCCGCGCGGCCAACTGCGCATGCGCCGGACGGCTTAAAAAGCCGCCAGGCCTTCTCTCTCCCTCCCTTTACTCCTCACCTCACGAACACGCACGCAGCCCAAAGGGGACAGGTGATATTGGCGTTATAGAGCTTTCGGTAGGGGACAGAAGGATGAGAAGCCGAACTTAAGAAGGACGCTAGAGAGTAAGGAGGAGATGGGAGGGAGGAGAAACAAGAGAATCCGCGCCTGCCTTTTGGTTTTTCTGGGAGTAAGCCAAAGGGAGGGGAGGAACGATGAAGGTAGGAGAGGCTTCGGCCGAGAAGACTCGCGATGTGCACTGGGAGAAGAAAGATGAGTTCGGGTCAAAGGCTTCAAAGTGATCTGGTCTCGGGTCTAGTTACTCAAAAAATTTCTTAAAATTACAAGGAAGCGTCTTTTCATGTGTTTCATCTCCCTTTTTTCCTCTAATCAGTAGAGAATGTAACCATAATATCGTGATACTAACATAAAACAAGTCCAAGAGTTTCAGCCTTAACTTCGTAAAATTTTTCCATAATGCTCAGGAATCAACAAAACTTTGTAAGCTTTACGTAGAATATCTATTGGACAACCGGTTACTTCGAATAGTCGACATCATCAGGTGAGACTAAGACCAGACGTCGTAAACGTACGATTCACCTCTGTTATCTCCCACTCCTTTTCCGTATCCCCTCCCCATTCGGTCTAATATCGTAATACCTCGTGTCACACGCATCTGCGGCTCCTCGTGGGGTAGTGCGTACGTAGATACATCTGGAGTGAAGATCAATACATTTGCCTGTCTGACTGATTTCCTTTCTTAATTTTTTGGAAGAAAAGCTCTCAACTTGAAGTATTAAGACGCACAATCATCCAGTAAAAAAAAATGCGGTCATGTAAATAGGAAAGCGAAATGAGGTATAAAGAAGTCTTCTTGGGCTTCCCACTGGTAAAAGGCCCCATGATGGGTGATAAACCATTCCTATCCTATTTCCAGGACACTGCCCTGAAGACGATACCCGAGTTGGAGGTCAAAACGTAAATCAGATTGGAGTCGTTTACTTGACGAGAAATTCGGATACAATCCTTGCTGCAATTTACTGGGATATTGCCAAATTGTACAACATAATGAGAGGTTTAAGAACAATTAGGAAACTCCTAGAGGAGGACTTTGAATGAAAACGCCAATGACATTAGGTGATAAGGTTCTCATGTTTCACCCATTTTGCCTTAGAGCCGATGTGAACTCAGGCTCCATTAGTAAAAAATAATTGTTAGGCATAATAGGTAGGCATTTGTTGATATTATCGAATAGATTATATATTTTTATATTAGAAACAAGAATACAAAATTATATTTACTCCAATCTTCTAAGAAATCGGGCCAGATACGATTTGTATCCACATTAAAAACTGATACTTGGTCCTGACGATTTGTTGGTCTAGTCCCAACGGGCTATTAGCCTATTACTGCCGTAATTGAAGTGAAAATGCGGTAGTTCCATGCAAATAACGCTGGATTCGGCCCCAATCACTAGACAAATCTGGCCTGCTAAGCTAAAATACAGTAACTGGATCATTGTTATTTCTCAGTTATTTCATGTTAAAGTTTTCATTTCGAGTCTGCGATTCTTCATCTAGTCCGTAATCCAAAAGATTACAAGCTTTAGTTGATGCTTAGATTGTCAATGCGGGAAGATAAATCACAAGGGAACAAAAGTAATGAGATTCTTTGAGAGGAAGACTTGTGGTTACTGTTATCAGGTCTAGGAAACTGACATTTATACTGTAGATACGTTGAATCCAGAACGTGATTTCAGGAAAACCTTTACAGATTCGGGTTTTTGTTTATTTTTTTTGAAATCATCTAGGATGAAAACAACAAATTCAACTCTAATCTCAAAATGTGTAATTTTTTGTGATCATTTAAAATATCATCTTAAAACAATTGCATAATTTGTACCTTAATTTTGGCTTTCAATTGGTTAGCCATTTAATTAGCGAAAGCCGGATTTTTTAAACTGAATATATAAAAATTGTATATTAGTATTTGTCTCGACTCTCATAGTCAAGCCAGATCCACCTTAACGGGGGAGGAGGTGGTGATACCTTCCCCTCCGCACACACCTACCCCTCGTTCCCTTCTCCTGCAACCGGTGGTCACCGCCCTCCGAACCTCCTCCTTTCCCCTACGATCCCCCTCCCCTCCGGGAGAGTCCTTTTTCGTCTCGAGTGATTGCAGTGAGTGGGGTGGGTCTGGCGCCTAAAGTTTTTCGGGAGCAAGGCAGGAGGAGCAGCGTCTGGTGTTCTTCCGAGTCCCTTCTCCTGCCTCCGTTGTTCTTCCGACGAGAAGGAAGGAGGCCCACGGAGATCGGCCCTCTCTCTGGCCGTGCTGCCTCCACCTCCCGCGCCTTCTGCTACGTTTTCCCCTCATCTCCGCCCCCCATCCCTGCCCATCACTCGTCCCTCCTCCGCCTTTCTCTCTCTCTCTGGTTCTTATTTAAGTTAAGACACCTTGTGACCGGAATCACCGCCGACTTCTGCCACTGCTGTGTGTTCCTCTCCCTTCTCGTCGCTTCCGAGGTTGTGGTAAACAGGAAGTTTTTTCCTTCGGTTGAAACCGGGGATTCTGCCTCTCTTTTCGCCGGCCGGCGAATAATCGGTTTCGAAGGGAAGAGAGCGAAATAATTTGTGCGGAGGCGAAGATACCATTTTATTCTTTGGAGTAGACGGGTCGTGCGCTTTGGAAATTTCTCTCGATTACCAATAGCACTGCGTGTCGGTGATCAGTTTTTGCCTCGATAAAATGGATATAAAAATATCTTCTTATATTAATCGGTCAAAAACTTGAAGTTTTAGAGACTTGTCTGTCAATCTAATATATAATCTAATAATATTATACTTGTCTATCAACCTAATACGCCATCACTCACCTTTGAGGTTGGTCCGTTATCTTAGCCACGTTTGATTACACTTATTTGTTTTTCAGTCATATTCTAGTAAGGTAGTAGGGAAAACTCATTTGGATGTTAAATTTAAATTAGTGATTTTCAGTTTGATTTCCAAATATTGGTTTTTTTGCCTTTCTGATCACCTATTGATGTCACCCATTCTTTTTTGCAATAGTTTAGCTGATACTAGTCGCCAGGGATTGAATTTTAAATTAATTATTTAATTCATTCCTGCATGAGTTTTATCACGAGTATGCGCAGTGCTATCATGGATTCAACTTTACGTTAGCTAAATTGGAATAATTGCAGTCCTCACCCCACGTAAACCGATAGTGGGAAGGTTTTTGGTCATGTAATCTCTATGCACATTCGCTACTTAGCAGTATTTAGAATAATTCCTGATAGCAGTGTGACAGTGTTTTTATAGCAGCTGAGGAGCCACCTCTTAACCACCCACGCGTTATGTTGGGTTGATGGATATCGTAATTTACATGAATGTAGTGTCGTTGCGACTCTCGTTTACTTGGATGATGGTAAATTGGTGGCGATCGCCTCGATATTCCCGCGGGGACTGTCACGCACCGGACGGAGAAACTTTCAATTTTTTAAAATTATTAGTTCTGAACGATGAAATAAAAATGCGCGACGTATGCAATTAACAAATGCAATGGTTTGAGTCGGGGAGCGAGAGGAAAAAAATTGAAAAGCGGCCGCCCGCTTCGCTTCGGGAAATCGAATATGCGCGCTTCGCGTTTCGTACGACGGGAGTCGGAGCGTGCGTCCGAAGAGCGGTGATGCGGAGATTTCCCCAAGGAGGAGGTGGAGGTTGAGAAGAGGAAGGAGAGAGGAATATTCGGATAAAAAAATGAACGTATGTATCCACGGTATCGTTTCGGAAATGAAATTATAAAAAGTATGGGAGATAACCAATCGAAAGTGGAGTTGAGAAAACGAGGTTCACGCAATTACTCCGGGATGGTATGTGTGAGTGAGACGCTTTTATAGGTGAGAGACACCACCATGGCAATACCAGGAACCCGAAGGACGTATTTGTTCGATCGGAACCAAAACGGGCGAGTAAACACAGGACGGAGAACGAGAGGTATACGGAGGAGTGGAAGAGGGAGGTGCAATGTAAGGAGAGCCAGTCGACGGAGGAGGAAGAGAAATGGAGAAAAAAAGTATATTGAAATGATATGGGTGGTTGGCTACCGGTTGGACCCGTGGGTTGGGTTTTCTGCCATAAGGCAAGACGTGGGAATGGTTGGATGACCACAGACTTGTGATGCCTCGGATTGGATATTTAAGTTCCATGCTTTCCGCCTGAAATGTACTCTCATTAACCCACATAACTTCATTTCCGCGATTTCTAAATTTGTTTAATTTACGCGATAGGAAACGTACGTTATATTTAAAAAACTGGTAGAGGAAATTAGGGAGATAGATGGATAAATGCCTATATTTTTAGGGCGAGAGAGTTTTAGGACTGAAGAGCCTCTTGATCAATTATCATCATCATTGGTCGTTCAATTGGTTGACTGCAACTCTCCACCCTTCCCAATCTGATGATAGTTTCCTTACCTCCTGATATATCTTCGTGTGTTATTTCCTCTTTATTTGGTCCACGAACTTATTCCTGGATCTTCCTCTGGGAAATTATCCCTCTATTTTGCCTTTAGTATGTTCACAAACCCATTGTGTCTCAGGATGTGTCCGATCTATCTTCTTCTTTTCTATATGGTGTTCCATTTGGACCTCTCCTCTTCTACTCTTCTGTACACTTCATCATTTCTTATTTTGCCTGTTCACTCGTCAATTATGTGTGTGATAAAAATATACCACATAAAGTATATACTACAGTATGTAGACATGTTTTGACTCATTGCCGAAGAAAAATGTGTACAATTTATCGATAAAAAAGGAAATACGAGTGTACTAATAACTTATACAAATTTATACAATATGTTCCACTGTTCTATAGGATGATTATAAAGCAGGAATAATAGTTATCAAAACCAAAATCAAAAAAGCATCAAAAAATGTTGAGCATTGGTTAAGGAGAAAATAATGGGTGTTATTCATAGGATGAAGACATTCAGAAACGTGCGTTTATATTAATTGAATCAAGCGATACTTGTTAAAGGCCGTTATGATAATTGTATAAGTGTTATGAGTTTAATAGCAGAACTAGGATGGGAATTACTATCAGAACGCACGTTAAAATTTAGGTTCAACCTTTTAAGTAAATTCGAAACCGATTTGTTCACAGATGACGTTAGATATATATTGAGAACCCCTGCGTATTATGCTAGGTTTGATCATATTAACAAGATTAGAGAGATAGATTGTCGTACCGATAGATTTAAAATGTCATTTTTTCCGCGTACTATAAGAGAGAACAATAGGCAGCGTAGCAAAGGGATAGGTATGTGAAATATAGTAAGAGTAGTCTGTAGTGCATGATGCATGTAATAACAACCAATAATCCCTTCCTTATTATGTAGATACTAACCATCTAGCTCCATGTGACCCTATTATCTAGCATGTCTCCATTAAATATCCTAGTTGTAAGTCAATAGTGAATGTTTGGTGATCTTCACCCCTTGCCACACACCCTCGTGGTGGCTTGCAGGGTATTACGTAGATTTAGATGTTTGCGGAACTTCTTTTACTTTAAGCGCATGAAAAATATACACCTTTTACGACTGTAGGCTAGTTATTATCCAACTAGTTTATGACGGGGTAGTGGTAAGTTACCTGGACAATTTAGTAATCCACGTCAAAATCGGTGTGTTCATTAAAAAGCTAAGTGCTGAATCGTACCGAGAGTTATTTTATGTTATGTTTTACGTTTTGAGCGTTTTATTCTTGTTTGAGCGTTTTATTCTTGCTGCGATCATGTTATGTTGAAATCCATCCTTGAGTACAAGTGCACACACTTCTTGCGACCAAGTTTCGTCCTCCACGGTGCATAAACACACATCTCACCTCCTTTGCATCTGCTCCTGTTTGTGTTTTTTATTTTGTAAAGGTTTCAAATCTATCCGTGCGCTAATAGTGCTTGGGCGTCAGTTTTTTTCCCCTGCGCGATCAGTGTCCGTGACTAAAAGGGAGGAGGTGGATAGAAGGGTTATAGGGTTTAATCGTCGGAGTGTGCGCTCGCGAGCAGATGTCCCTCCTTTGTTTGCTAACGCGGTCGACTGGAAGAGGGAGGATGGCATTCGCCGGTAAATCCAGTCCATGCTCACTTCTCCCGCGTATGAGCGTGCGTTTCCACGACAAGATTGGTCATCCACCTAATGTTTTGTTTGGTAACAAAAAGTTTGGTATCAAATTTCGACCCTATCAAAGATTGAAATGACCTTGTCGATCGTCATCGCCGACTGTATTGCCTTCCGATTTCCATTTTCAAACAGCGCCTAAGGAATTAGTTATTTAATAATTTATGCATGCATGCCTATTCCGCCATTCCTATTTGGGGTAGGCAGGCTGTCTTACTCCTTAACTTCCTTGCCATGTTATTTTTGTTACTTTCCAAAGTTCCTCTTTCCTACGTTCTTGCAACATAAGTGCTTAATATTATATTTCGTGTCTTCGTAAATGGCTCATGGTTCTCAAAGAAATGGGATTATTCTATTTTTCTTCGTGTAAAAGTAATGTCTTCATTTATATGCAACTTTAAGAAGCTTATAAATAACTTGTTCGTAAATGAGAAAAAGTCAAATCTTTAAAAAATTCTTTGGCCAATGCCTTACGGGTGAGACTGTGCATTGAAAGAATAATAGGATGTCGCAGAAGACTACAGTGTAGTACAATTGCATTGATACATGAAAACATTTATACGGGAGATCGCAATGAGCGAAACACGAAATTTGGCCATGGAGTAAATAAAAACATGAAATATGAAGCATGAAGCACGTTTACTGTATGAAAAGTGGATTGCGAATTTGAAACAAATCAACTTATGTTTAATGAATTCTGATTTGAATGATGAAAAAACAGATGAGAAAAATGCAGTGGCTCACGATTTTTTTAACATATTTGCATCCCGGATTCTCCCAAGCAATACTATTGACATTTATCAGGTGTATCGCCCAATCATACCCGGTGAAAAAGAAATTAGCAAGTTAAGAGCATTAAGCGTTAAGGTAAGGACCGCACTAGTTTATTGGGGAATAAGTAACATAATTTCTGCCCCTGCTTTGCATCGCCTAATCAGACCAAAGCAAAGAAACTTCGTCACTCATATATTCTCTAAGCTACATTTTATCCTCCGAACTGTTGCTCGTACGGTAATAAAAAATGGGAGCTTTGATTTCTGAATGATTCTCCTTGTTAAAATATTTCCCTTCCCGTGCTTTGCGTAACCTATGACCTAGAGGCACTAAAATACAGAAAATATCTTGGAATAACTCCGGGAAAATGGTTAAATAATTTGTTATTAACTTTGCTGAATCTGAATCGAAGTGTGCATTGTTTGGGAGCTTATTCATGGTTCTGTCTTTGCTTCGAATGGTTTATGTATAAAGGAGCTCTCAAATTCTATCATTTCCTCTGTTCATTTACCTGTATTAATATACTTATTCCCAATGACGTATTTCCATATTTTCAGTGGCTTGTTCTTAGAAATAATTTAACTTGATAGTTGGAAGAACGACCGAATTCACTCAGTCATGTGGAGAGCTGGAAAATTTAGAAGTATTGGACGATACTGACAAGGATTCCGAGTTCACTCTAGGGTTCACCAAATTATTTTTTAGGAGACTCGCTAAATCGGCGGATTAAATCACTCAACGAAACATACATCGAGAACATTCTGACAGGCAGGGAGTGTGGTTGAGCGAGGATTTAGCCTCAGCAAAAAAAGATTGATAATGTCCTAACGTGCCGACTCGGCGCAGTGATAGGCCCAAGCTGGCGAAGACCCCCATCGGGTCGATGGAAGCGGGTATAAATTAGGATTACGATAATGAATTTGATGATGAGGGACGGGAAGAGGGGAAGAAAATCGGGAGGAGGGCGGGTGATGACGACGGAGGGGAGGGAGAGGGAGGCGGGAGGTATAGGAGGAAGGGGGGGCAGGTGGAGGAGAGAGAGAGAGGTCGCTGGAGGTATACCTTGCACCTGGTATATATGCGTCCTTCCGATGGGACGGGCCGCTAGAATGAAGCCTGGAAAGCAAAGGCTGTGTGAGGGGAGTGGGGGGGGGGAGGAGTTAGGGATTGGGGGAAGGGTAAGGGGCCTTTAGAGCGAGAGAGACGGTGACCTGGTCTGCATGAGTGTGCGCGTGAGGAGGATAGGAGTGGGGGTCGTGCACGGATAAGGAGCGATGCTTTGGAATGAGGGAAGAAGGCTGTGGTAGGGGAACAGGGGGCATTGAAAATGCTGCAAGGGTATGGCGTAGGGGGAGGGGTATTTTGTGCGTGGCGTAGGGGGGTTGGGGGAGAAGCAACTGGTGAAGCGCGCGAACTCGAGGGATGTGTGTGAAGGACTTCGCGGGGAAGTTTTAGCATGTGTAGGATTTCCCTTTTTTCCTCTCTCTCCCGTTTCTCAAAAGTTCCCCTGCCTCGGCTAAATGAACCTATGCCCTACCTAACTCCCCTACCTTTCTCCCCCGGGAAAAAAAGGTTCGTGTAGCTTATCCAATCCACACTTGGGTGCTTAGGAATTGCGTCGTCCTCTCTCCCTTTCGAGGGATATTTTCACCGGGGTGCGATGCCCTCGAGATATTTTCCGGGATTCTTGCCCTTTGTATCGTCTCCCCGAGGCGAGGTCCACGAACGTGTGCAGCTAGGCTTTCCATGCATGGGGATACCCGCTCACCCTGGTCTCATCTTTTTGAAACTGGAGTTCGTAACCTTTATTTTACTCATCATACATTATATATCATTCCCGATTCCCAATATGTATTTGTTATATAGTGAATCAGTTACAAGGACATAAATGTTATTTACATCTACATCTACGTGATACCCTGCGAGCCACCACGACGGTGTGTGGCAGGGGGTGAAGATCACCAAACATGTACTATTGACATGCAACTAGCATATTTAAGGGAGACATGCTAGAGAACAGGGTCACATGCAGCTAGATGTTTACTATACACATAATAAGTAAGGGATTATTGGTTTTTATTACATGCATCATGCACTACAGACTACTCTAACTATATTTCACCTACCTATCCCTTTGCTACGCTGCCTATTGTTCTCTCTTATAGTACGAGGGAAAAATGACATTTTAAATCTATCGGTACGACAATCTATCTCTCTAATCTTGTTAATATGATCAAACCTAGCATAATACGCTGGGGTTATCAATATATATCTAACTGTACTTGTGATTATGTCCAATGTAGTACGTTGTCGCTACTAAAATACTGTAGACACTATTACGAAGATCTAACGGTATGGTTTCATTGAAGGTGGGTTGGAAATCTGTTACTCCTAGCTAACTTTCGGAATATAATGATTTCTATCACCAGGGCTACAATACGATGTATGAAGGTCAGCTATTGAATACCAATGAACATCATTCACCATTTCAAAAACATGTGAACTTATAAATCTTGTCACGTGTATTACATCAGAACAGAATTTTAAACATTAAGGTGTCAGTATTTATAATTTGAAACAATTTCTACAAAATAGTATGCAGAAATAAACGAGCGTGTTAAAACGAGCGATGCAAGCGTATTAAACGGACACTTTGTGCGTTGGTACTCACGGCTGGATAAAAAAATGCACTATTGCACCCCTCAAGGGTTAATCTTCACCCCCTGCCACACACCCTCGTGGTGGCTCGCAGGGTATTACGTAGATGTAGATGTAGAAGGGTGTTAGGCAGGGGTTGTGTTATCAACAACATGCCTTATAATGTTCAAGTTACTTTCACCAATAACTGTGGGTATGCTACCAATGATACAGAAATTATATTTATTGATGAGTATTGCAGCTACGCATAAGCGAGGCAAGAGCCATGCAGGGATGGAGCAAAACGTGACGCTAGTTTCAGTTATAACTCGCCGCACGCCTGCTGAAGTAGTGAGATTTAGTTTCCCGGACCACAGCAGGGGAAGATGCTGTTTAGCGGGGGATTTTCAGCGACTGCCCTCCCGGCCCCAAACTTTCTTTAATTCTCCCCTCCCTTCGTGAATCTCGCGTGGAGGGTGGTTTGTTTGGTTCGGCGGGGTGTGGTTAGGGGGATGGCCGCTGGTGGTGGTTGTCGGGGGTCATAGGGGGAAGTGGAGGAAGCCAGCTGCGACGCGTCCGCCGTCGTGATTGGTCCCCGCGTCGCGTCATTGCCCATCCCCCCTCCCCGCACACCACCCTCGTTTCCTTCAAAGGACCGCATTAAAAAAAAAGGCTCACTCTGGTGCGGAGAGATTCCGCTGACAATGCGTGCGCCGTGTGCTGTGCTTTTCGTTCCCGGGTTTGTTTCCAGCCCACTGCAGTGGAGGAGTGAGAATAGATTGGGGATTTAAACGCTCGTGAGAGTGTGTGTTGTGAAGGAGTTGTTTTTTGTTTTTCGGTGACGAGAGAGCTTTAAAATTTTTTTCCATGCACTCGTAAATCACTGTTTACCAACACATCGTAGGAATACACTTCAGTACATGTAATATTTTAACCAATGCACAATATATATCCGGAGTTATAATGTTTTTGATGGCTTTGCTGTGAATTGGATTGGCACTCGACGTCGAACCTTTAAATGTATCTCGTTTATTTTGGTACGACAATACCCATATCATCCTAAATATGCAGCTGTGTGAAGATCGATTTGTAGAAACTTTGCTTTCAATTTTCTGTGCAGTAAACTGTATTATTGATTGAGATATTTAATCTCGTAAAATTATTATTTTCAATTCGCACGCATTACATTTTTATCACGTACAGATTTGTCTATTCTCTGTTTAGCATTAAGCAGTTGAGCTACACTCCAATGAAAGGGTCGAAAGGATGAGTTTTTGGAACCATATTTTCATTTTTTATATTTTTCTTTGAGAATGCGCTTGGTAAAAATATATCATAAATATGTCGGTAACTCGGACGGTAATAAGAGGCCATCAGTGTAGACGTAAGTTGCACTGTTCGTCAAAATGTTATAGCAGCGTCATATAAGCGACACGCCTACTCCGTAACTTTCGAGAACTGTTATCGATATTGACGACAGATAAGAATACCTAATATACCATGATTCGATAAAGTTTATATTTTGGGGAAGAAAGCAATGAAAGGTATACCATGATTTCACTAGTATATGACAATAAACAAAGGCCACTGTCTTGACTTCGTTTGCCCTTCGCTCCTCTAGCGAGCACCATAGGAATATACTGATTACGGCTGCATTTCTGCCTACCAACTACGATGGACAAAGTTTAGCAACGTGAACGGGGAACCGAGGAAAGTTCTGGAATGAGGAAGGAACCCTTGCAAAAGCCGGCGCGTGTTGAATCTCATGCAAGATGGCCTGACGACGCGTTCCCCAGGGCATTCAACAGGTCACGGCGGGGTTGAGGGGGTTTGTGGTGGAAGGCGTCGGGAGGGTGGTAAAGGGTGAGTGAGGGAGGTGGTAGGAGGAAAAAAAATTTGGTGGAGATGAACGGGGAGAGAGGGATGAAAGGTGCTGGGGCAGTTGGTGACGGGGCACCATCCCTCGACTCACACCACCGCGTACAACATCCCCGTACTCCTACTCCCCCCACCCCCTGCCATCCATCTCCATTCTCTCTCCGCTAATAGGGAAACCCTCTTACTCCAAAAAGGCTCCTCTTTCCTCCTCCCCCTCCTCTCTCGAATCCTCTCCTCGTGGGGCATCGCTCCACTGACGCGGGCCAACTCTCTTCTTCCTTCTACGCTAGCCTTCTGCGATACACACGCGCACGCTGTGCTTCTTTCTCCCCTTCCCCACCTCCTCTCCTATCCCTCCCTCTCCCACTCCACCCACCGACTGCTGGGCTATGCCTCCTCCCACCCTTTTGCCAAACTCCTCAAACACACTCCCATTCCTGGACACATAATGAGCGGGTGATGGCGGTGGCCTTTCGGGATGGGGGAAAGGCAAGGTGGGAGAGCAGACAGACGGGCGAGTGGGTGGGTGGTGGGGGTACAACAAGGCGAGCGCCAACTGTTGAATGCGCTCGCTCACGCCCTGCTCCTCGGCATCGACTCGTGCCGGGACGGGTGACCGTCGAGACAAGCGTCCCCCCCCCTCCGCCCCCGCACTCCCGTCTCACACTCCCGTGTGTGTTCTCCCACACCGAAATCCATCCTTCTCAATTCTGCAGGCCTCACGTGGAACATATCGTGTAGTGGGTGGAGAGCCATTAGCTCTCTCAAATTTGATCGCTTTATGAGAGATCTCACGAAGACTCTTCTCTGTCATGATGATATAATATGTCGCAAACTGAAAACAGGAGAACAAGCTTGGAAAACGAGAATGTTTAAAATTTCTTTTTTTTCTACTTACGATAAGGGGCAATGGTAGCTGTGATATCATAGCCGTCAATAATGCAACGTAACGTAATAGTAGCAATAGATGGCGATCTTTTAAACAAATATGTATTATTTTTACTTATGCCGGTTACTTTTTTATGCCTTATATGCCTGCAATTTAAAAAATTGTTTTTCACGTTAACATCACTTGAATTTAACTAATCGTAACCGTAATGCACGGTGCAGGGTCCATCTTGCTTGAAATGCATTATAGTTAAAGGACTCAGGGCTTGAGAAATCTCCTCAAATTCTGTTAATCAACAGTGGATATGTACAGTAAAATAGCCAATAGAATGATGATGCAGTTCAGGTTCACCCCGTGCCCTTCAGGCAAATGGTCATCCATTCCATACCCGTAGAACGCCACGTAGAAGTCTTGTAGAACACGACATGAATGCAGACACATGAAATTCGTTTACGCTCAATTTGATATTCGAAGTGTTCTCTCCAAGAAAAATCCTTTTAAATTGAACTCTTATTGGTTCACTCTGAAATGTGTACCCTCGCTTGAAGTTAATCTGCATGCTACTTCTGGGTGGATTACCCTAAATAGGTAAATAAAGTGTCCAAAATTATTCTTTACAACCGAACTTTTAGCGTCGTTTTGTTCCTTGCAGTGCAACTTGTGTGATTCATCAGAAATTTAGCTATGGATCGTCCCGACCGCAGTTAATACTGATTAGATGACTGGCTTGCATAACTTAATGTGTAAAGTTCTCATCAAATGATATGCAAGTACCTGCAACAAGTCAGTGTAGAACACAAAGAAATGAAATCTTTCCTTTCATCAACTGCTATGGATGACGGCAAGGACTCACGCAACGCACGCCGAATTGACTGTGAATGTTAAACTCATTCTCTTTTTGAATTAATTTCACCTCCTTTAACATATCCACTAGTTTATGGATTTAATAAAAAAATCTGAATACATATTGAGATCTGCATACGGATTGAGAAGGCAGCTTTATTATTTTTTTGACCTAATTCTTTCTATTCCATGCCCCTACCTCCGTAATTCTGATGGACTTGTGCATCCGTTGTACGACCCGCATTGGTTACTGACCCCACGAGAGAGTTTTCGTATAAAGTGTGGCAACTAATCAGCATAAATAATGCATTCGGGACTCGTTCGACAATGTAAATGCTAACGGCTTCAGGAAGTTACTATGCATAAAATAAACTTCCGTATTTTTTAGTTTTCAGGCACGGAGTAGGACGATGACTCTTTGTTACCGAATATAATTTTTCGCTGACGTTTGAGGTACGATTTTACTTCGCACCACTGACTAACCGTACATCAATTGATACTAGTGAAAACTTATATGACTGACATAATTATTGTTGGGTGAAATGAGACGTTTCAATATATTTTATAGGATAAATGACTCTTTGGGAACATCGGTACACACCAAACTAGAACGAGTAACGAGAAGACATTATTCTATAGATATCATCAACTTTTTTGTAATAATTATGAACCTGTTAACTGTATTACTATTATTTTTTGTTATTATGTACTTATTCCTGAACAATAAATGTTTTTCTTTCTTTCTTTCAAACTGTCAATATAAGAGGGAAATTAGAGTTTTCTCCAGTTTCATAAATTTAAAATGAAGATTATCTGCGAGATCAGTCGGATTGAGTTATTACGAATACCAATCTATTTATGAAGACCGAAAAGTGAATAATACCGAAAATAATGCGGTGTTTTTTGACTGTGCATAGACGCTGCTACCTGGCAATATAAAGTTAAGGATTAGTACCCTCCACTAGTAAGATTAAATTATAGGCTGAATCTCTGAACTAAATTTCAGGAAAAGCATATTTCTGACGACGTGAAAAACATACCATTAACCTCCTCGTACTACGGCAGATTAATTAGCGCCAATAAAATTAGAGAGATAAATTGTAAAACCGATAGGTACAAAATGTCATTTTTTCCGCGTACCATTCGGGACTATAACAGATGTGATCGTCGTCATAAATAGTGCGAATAGCGACAATAGCTAGACAGTAGATCTTTCTCTTTATATTATCTACGTTCTTATTTATGCATGATGTAAATATTGATATTCTTATTTTTGCATGATATTTTGAATCTGTAGTAGTAGTCTTTGTATCCCTTGCATGTTGGAACGATTGAAGATGGAAGGCTCCTTGGTTAGTAGATTTTTAATTGGCACATAGCATGTGTGGTACGCTGGTTTCAATGTAGATTCGGTGTTCTGCCGTATAATTCATGCATGCCTGGTGTGGAACCTACGTCATACCCTGCCAGCCACCCAAAGGGTGGGTGGCAGGGTATGACGTAGATCCGCTTGGATCCAATTAACCTTAACTTAGCTGTTTAAGTATTACTGTTTATTACCATCTGTTACTTACGCCATTATTTAGGTGATGTCAACATTTTTCTGGGTTCCATCCGCGTATGTTGTTGGGCAAAGATTATTATGGTGTTGGGCATTAGAACAGTTTCCCCAGTTATCCTGCTGGCGAAACTGTTGTGATACCCAACGCGGACGCAACCCATAAAAATGTTGACATTATCTGAATATCCGCGGAAACTTGCGAACATACATTATTTAGGCGATTTACCTCTCTCACCACCTTCAGATTCAAAGTCTGTCTCCTAGTGGTTATATTGAAAGTTTTAACAGCGACTCAATATGGTATTCCATCATTAAATATGCACTCATTTTTACGAGAAATCGGCGGAGGAACATTTTTCAGAGGTAATTGCTCTGAACTAGATGGATGTCTTTTTCGGATAAAAAATAATTCTCTTCATCATGAGGCTAGCCGGGCAGATAACTCGGAAAAGCTGCAATTTTGGTGCCAATTTGACTTTCAGACGACTTATATTGATGATGGCGCCATTTTTAAATCATAGTCGTCCCAGCCGCTTCCAACCTGATACGCCCCCGTCTCTTTTAGCCTCCCTTCTCCAGCCCTTTAAACCATCCCACAATGGATTGAGTGCAGTGATGGGGAGGATTCTCAATCAATGGGGGAAGCACGTGCCCTGTCGGAACAGTTTTTGCCCTTAGGACACACCCCTCTCGCGCGAGAGGGGAACAGTAGGGATGGGTGGGCGGGAAGAGATGAAGGAGGAAGGGGAGCAGAAAGAGGCGAACCAGCCGATCCACCGTCATCCCTCCGCCTACGCACCCTATAACATCGGTTCAAAATATTCTCACCCCCTCCACACCCCCCGCCGACCCTTCTCCAATGGAACATTCTCTCGGTGGCTTCTGGTAATGCCCCTTTATATCGTCTCCCCACACCCTTGTACGCTATACCATTTATTTTTTTTCCAATCGGTGCCCGAGCTGGTGACTGACGTGTGGTTCGTGTTCCCGACGAAAGCTGAGGCACGCAGCGTCGTATTCATGCTTTCTTTCATAGAACTGAAGGTGCAGAGAAATGCATCTTTGCACGAGACTACATCTACATCTACGTACTACCCTGCGAGCCACCACGAGGGTGTGTGGCAGTGGGTGAAGATCACCAAACATGCACTATTGACATGCAACTAGGATATTTAATGAAGGCATGCTAGATAATAGGGTCACATGGTTAGTATCTACATAAAAAGAAAGGGATTATTGGTTGTTATTACATGCATCATGTACTACAGACTACTCTAACTATATTTCACCTACCTATCCCTTTGCTACGCTGCCTATTGTTCTCTCTTATAGTACGCGGGAAAAATGACATTTTAAATCTATCGGTACGACAATCTACTAGACTAGAAAGACTAAAACGTTCTTAGTGAACGCAACGTTTTGAGGCGTCCCTCTGTTGGACTGGACGCTCGTGCGAAGAAAATAATCTGTAAATTCAATGAGGAGACGCGTTGCAAACAAATTCAGCAGTTTCAATGGCATTAATTGTATTATTTTTGGACTGTATGAATTCTTATAATGGCAGAGTAAGGCGTCACCTTTTGGAAGTTTGGTGTTAGCCATCATTACGTAAACAGTACAGCCCCACACTTTTTATTCATATGATATACTATTTCAACGTCTTCGCAGTATTTATGTGTCATTTTCAAGGTGCATAGTTCTAGGTCCATAAAAAGATCTGTGTACTTTGAAAATAATGCAGAGACGTTGAAATCCATCTGGTCAAAGAGGTAAAAAGTGTGGAAGTGAAACGCTCTCCCCTATTTTAATCGTCCTTGTTTTGGAGATATCTCTGAGCGTCGCAAAAATATGTGCACATGTTTCATAAGTTCTCTCAGTAAGTGTTTTCCGTAGATTATGATACAGAGTCCGTATTGCTAACTACGTATTCTACTTTCTTATTTTGCGCAGCGTTCTCACATATGCATGCACATCTTCGAGGGCTCAGATAGCCATATCAAGTGTCTGTAGCAGCCGACTGGGGTTGAATCTGCACCAAATGATCTTACCATAAAAAACACGGTAAAACAACTATTGACTCTTTTATAAAATATATTTTCTAGCTGAATTTGAAGACCATTTGTTAGAATTCAGTTATGCCAATATCTACGCCTGAAATCATTATGAACTGACTGACGCGCATTACATAAAATTTATCTTGCAACCCATGTACGAAATTAAAAATAATCAAAACAGAAAATAGTGTTTCTTCTTGCAATTCCTGCCTTTATCATTAACAGGTTTGGAGGAGTTCATTTAACTATTTTTATGTGCAATAGTTCGTTGTAAAAACGAATTTTTAAGCGATGTTTTAATTTAATGATGCTGTCTTCAGAGCGGTATATTTGGTGGCTTCAGGCGTAACTTTGTGGAATTTGTTAACATATTGACGATAACTTGTAACTTTGTTACTGCACATAGGGTAAGGAGCTCTCAAGCTCTGCTCGTGAGATTGAGTCTATTTTTTAAACCTATGTTATGATGGCGATTCTCAACCAAGTCCTTTCAATGTCCTCGTCACACAGTGATACACAATATGTATATGGTAATAAATTCTAGCAAGCCTTGCCGATTGTCGCTACGCACGTTCTAATTCCTATCTAGCCTATCTAATTCCGATACCTTCTTACACATTTCAAATACTGCTAATACTACTTGTATTGTCGGCGGTGCTTAACCAGTGGAAAATGACAGCACTCTTCAGTTTTTCATTGTTTTCTTTAAATATTCTTTTAAGGTAGTTTGAGCAAAAAATCATTTTGCCTTGTAATCAATGAAGTTGGTCTCCTTTTAATGAAAAATACCTCACTTTTCCGAAGATGTTAATATATCAACCCCTTACCGCACTACTTTCCGAGATGTTGGACGAGTAATACCAGACCTTCTACATGGGAAATGTTACGTATAATCACTATAGAGAGACATTATTTTAAAAATAAGGAATTTCTAACACCTACATCTCGTAAAAAAATTAACAGTGTGTAGTTTATATGTTTTCTCTACAATTTTTGAAAATAAATCATATTGTCACCGCCGTAATTTTTAAGGATTAAAAGAAATCCGTTTTCCGAAAATCTGAAATCCGAAATCGAAATCCGAAATCCGAAAAAAGAATCCGTTATGAAGGAGTTTTGAAACGTATGGCGCGAAAAAAATGAGTCAAGTTAATGACTTACGTGGTTATTTTTATTTAATCACTTAGAATTTCTTTCAAATGAAAGAATATCATTGCGCCATTACTAAACTCAAGAATTTATTCATGCTTTCTACAGCATCAGAAATTTAACGTATAACTCGAGTATGGTCCCCATTATGATTTTGGCTCTATCTCGCTTAAACTACTTTGTACACTATTCACTACCATCGTGCTCTATGTCGTATGCGCAAATGTGCACTGCCTTTGGTGCACGCGTGTCGACGCCTGAATTCCTCCCACTCCGGACTGCCTCGCACCCGCGTCGGGTGTGAAATTAAAAAAAAAGGAAAATACTTGGAGGAGAGAGAGACGGAGAGCGAGAAAAAAAATGTGTACTGCTCGCCACGTGGTTCGGTTCCCGATGCAGCCTCGCTTTTATTTTTCCGTCCGTTTCTCTCTCTTTCTTCCTTTTTTCCTCCCTCCCTCTCTCCTCTTTCCTTTCACTCCCTTCCACTCCTCCATACATCTCCTATCCTCTGTCTTTCTTTCGGAGGGGGAAAAAATCGTCAAACTCCGTGTTCGAGCCAGAGCTTTCCATTTAGCCAGGTGCGCTGACACCGTCGGTGTGCGTGGACGAATGAGCTTTGAGGGTGGTTCTGTTGTGGGTGTGGGTTGTGAGGCTCAAGTACGCTTTCTTAGGAAGGGATGAGGGATGCATCGGGAGAGGTGTTGCACGGGTGGTTTTCCGCATCACACCCACGCAATATCCTGCAAGCTACATTAAGGTGGCTCTGGCTTGACTATGTGAAACAAGAGACCTAAGTTACACATTTTTATGAAATTTTAAAGTAAATAAATATTTAAAAACAATTGCAATGCACAAATTTGTATGTTGGTAATTGAGTATTATTTTACCATGTATCCTTATGGAACATGAAGTATATTTTGTAATTATTCGATTACCAACGAACAAATTTTATTTTTATTTACATTATACTTGCACAAACTGATAACTCAATTTTTTGGTAGTGGTGAATATTCACAAGCAATATGATATTAATGTTATAGAAACAGTCTGTTTTAATTCACTTTGTAAATGGAACCATGATCTGGGACATAAAAGGTGTGCATGAAAATTACGAGACGTACTGCTGCTACTACACGGCATATAAGTACAAAAAATAATAACCAAATCCTAATGGCTGCTGGCATATCTTATTCTTCGCGGATAATATTTTAAACCTGTTATTTCTGCCTGCAGTTTCCGTAAATTTACGCTTAGTATGTTATTTGACGTTATGTATCGGGTTTCGTAAAATCTTTTTGGCGTCGTCGGGTCATAGGTAGGTTGAAAACTTACTCAAAAGGTTGTCTAAATTTTAATGGACGCTCTTATAACGATACTCCTCTCAGTCGTTGTGATACGCTATCAACATGAACGGAGCTATCCTAATTGTCGCTAAAATGCAGGCCAATCTTTGCTAAAAAAATAAACTTCGCATTGCATGGGAGTGAAGAGATATTTTATGATGGTTTTTAGCTTATTTGGATATAGAGTATCAATTATGATTGAATGCGAGTCTTTTCGGAAAAGAAGAATTTTAACTTGATCAATAGCAAATCGAAAGAACCTTTTTGGTGAACATTTTGCTAGTTGAGTGTGGCTGATTACATGATGATTGAGATAATATGATTAAATAAGCTCCAAGTATCTTAATTAGTAAAAATAACTTTAACACTACACTGGTCAGTTCACAGATCAATTTATTGCTCGATCCGGATTTCGTGCGAGAGGTAGAGGTAGGCCGAGATAGTTGTCGTTGAAATAGGTTGAGGAAATCTTAGGAGGAGGGATATTGGGAGACTTACAAACAGGAGGGCGTGTATGAAGCAGTGTATGGGGGTAAATGAGGAAAAAGAGGTTTGCCAGGATAGGTCAGTATGGAGGAAATTATTGAGGCAGGGTTAGGTGTACAAATATGATTTCAACAGATTCAGGCGAGATATCGTGGAAGTTTGTTATATTAAAACAGAAACAGCAATTGCACTATTCCATAACGTATTTTAATGCGTACGACGCGTTTCAACTCACAGAGTTATCATCTTGTACCTGTCTAGAGTCTTGTACCTGGTGATGGCTCTGTGAGTTGAAACGCGTCGAGCGCATTAAAATACCTTGTGGAATAGTTCAATTGTTGTTTCTGTTTTAATATGTACAAATACGTATTTATGAGTGAAACTTTGTGACTGTGCCTACCACGGAAGGGAACGGCGTGATTGGTACGTATGTATGCATGTATCCGGATTTAGTTGCCTGGCATCATCATCAGGTGCTCATTGACAGTGGTCATTCACAGAAATCCGGATTGCGCAATAAATTGATCTGTGAACTGACCAGTGTAGTGCAAAAGTTATTTTTTCACTAATTAAAATGGAACTTCACCAAGTTGAACCTAGTTTTAGTTCATTTATTTCCCAATATATTGCCAATCTTTGCTGCTCGCGTTCATAAGTCTGCCTCATGAGAGATAATGTCAGCGCAGCTGCAGTCCGTATGAATCTTTAAAGCCGCTCCTACCACCCTCGCTATTATGAACCTTAAACCCAACCCCGTCTTATACGCGTCTCATTCTCTTCTAAACCCACCCACGCCGCTACAAATCCACCCCTCCGGTGCCATATGCCTCTCCAACTCCCTGCTTTTCTTCTGCTTTTTTTACCCACCTTCCTTCGCCCCACTCCTCCCAAATCACTCCCTCTCCTCTGTATGTATGTATATCTCAAACGCTCCATCTGTGCCCGTACCTTCACCCGGGTATGTATACACGCTCTTCAGCGTAACGTGCGTACGTACCAATGGCCTCATATCCTACATGGCATCTCGGGTCTATCCGAGTTCCTTTTTTCTCTTTTGTTTCATTTTATTTCTCCCTCTTCCTCTCCATGGCACGTTTCTCCTTTGATCCTCCCTCCACTCTTTCTACCATTCAGTCTCTCGTTTGCAATGCGCGAGGAGAATAAAAAATAATCAAGAGAAACACGAATGGTTTTCTCGTGCATTTTCACGTGCACCTCTGCGTGGTCGGCGACGCCCCGTCTCGCCTCTTTTGTTTGCGGTCTCCGTTCTCATTATCTTCGCGCGATCCGCTTATGCTCGCATTATTATAGCGATGGGGGTCATTAGAGCCAACTGCGGGACCTCTTTGTTTCATTTGCTGTTAAACCTGGATGGGTTTCGGGGATCGAGAAGTATTTTTTTGGGTCAAACCCTTGCCTGAATTTTGTATCAATAGATCAAACTAAAATTATTCTGAGGTTCTATTTGAGAGTGTAAGGTTAATTCCTAAGTGATGTTCTCATACGATACTTCCTTACCAAATAATTCTATACAAACAGCTCTTTAAAACACAAGTAACTATGCGGAAGTTGCCGTGCTTTCTGCTGGGCCATACCCTTTCCTAAGGATTTCCGCGGAATATGAAAATTTACGTTATATTCCTTTGAGGTATTTTTGTAGTTAGAAGCCTTGAGACATCAATAACATTCCAATATCCTTAGCAAGTGCTCTTCTTTTCTCTCTGAGGGGTTTAATTAAAGCAGTAAATTTGGTAATTATTCTGTCCTGTCGAGGATTTCTCAATACTAAACTCTGAACCAATACTTACGTGGAGGACATTGCTGAAGCCGAAATATGCATTTAATGAATCCCAGGTGGTTTTCTAAAGAAACTTCCGCAGAGTATTAAAAAGAATTTCTACAGAATGTGATTAAGAGTTGTACAGAATGCATAATAGAATTTGTAGATTAAGTGCTAGGGATTTTTGAAGAACTGCCTTGAAATACTTTTCAACACATTTACCTATAGATACCTGGAGAAATACCAAGGGAATTCTGTGGAAATATTTTTAAAGAAAAAGTACGGAGCTTCTAACACATTTGTAGAAATATACTATCTTGGAACCAAAGGTATTATCAAAAATGGAATTACTACTGAATTTAATTTTACCCATCTGACTCAATTCCAAAGCTGATGTTGCTTTGCAGTATAGCCATGTTCAGTGATATTCTGAAGATTTTTAAGAAAGGAAGAGGTACTCAGCTGGAGAACTATCTTCAGTGAAGGAGCTATCATAGACATATATTTTCTCGGACATCAACTCCGTAATTTTGAAGCTGGTAACTTATACTTGATCCTCGTCTTCACCTGTGACTTAAAACGGTCAATCATATAAAATGCAATCGGCGCGAGTTATTGGGTCAAATTGTTCAGACGTGGGTAATATACGGTGGTTGAAGCTTGAGTACCATTTTTTTAATTTTTGTGCATGTGCTAACGTGTGATTATTGAGCGTACATGTTATTAGGTCCCTTCGCACAATAATAATAATTAATTACCAACTCTTCTTACTTTATTTTATTTCAAGGACAAACAATATTAACATTTACATGATTGGATAGCGCGTTTGGATATTACATAATTTTGTTTACTGTCGCAATCAGTCCAGCTCTTGCATACAAATGTCAGTCAGGCTTCTGATTTGACATAACTAAGGTAGATTTTTTTTAAGTGAACCATGTATTGTACAATGTCCCAACTCTAATTCCTCACTTACCCACCAAATTGTATCAATTTGATGGTGACGTAAATTAAGAACCAAATTTGCGATCAATTAACTTAGATGCTAGGAGGTGTGAATTCGTCGACCATATCTAAATTAATAATGGCCGAAGAAGTTCAAGTTCAGATTATTTTGTCGTAAAATTTGAGTGAGACTCGCATTTCCCTCTGAATGATGCGCAATTGCTCGGAGAAAGATCCATTGTGTGTTTTCTCGATATTTCAAGGCGTTATTCTGCCTAATAAATTAGCGCCGAAGATCGTCAGTTCTTAAACCTACACGTATGTATGCGATAGAGGCCTTCATCTGCAATGCACTGGACTTCCGATATATGTTATGCAGTCTAGCCGAGTGCTGATGGAATTTTCGGAATAATTATTAATAGCAGGTGGGACCTTGAAAAAAATAATAAAAGAGAATCACATTCACATATATTACGTTAAACTTTCGCTTTTGATAATCAAGGCCATTTACCCTCCTTAAACTTTTCGCTTCGCACGCTGGGGAGAGATGCACGTATTTAAAGGGCAGGTCGGAAGAGAGCGATGAGCGTTCGTTCGCTCAAACGACGAATTTCGCTCAACATCTGCCGCATCTGCTTCCTTTCGGGAGCAAAATTAATATTCACCCGAAAGATCTGAGATATCGATTAGGCTTACTTTTCCTTTCTTCGGATAACTTGTCGACTCGAGCATGTGCGTCGCGATGCCGTAAATTCACTTTCATGGCGGTATCTTTTTACCCTTCATTCGCTGGGCGGATAGCTTCGGGAATCGTTCCCTCCAAACGTGTTTTCATTCGTGAAGCCATGCTGTTGCATATCCACGCTCCACGAGATATATTGCGATAAGCTGCGCGAAACCAATTCAACTTTTGTTTGCCGGTGCAGATACGAGAGAAAGTAGAGAAATTTAATTACTTAGGCAGCACGCTAGAGGAATACGGGCATAGTGGCAAAAGCATACGGAAAAGAATAGCCCTAGTTAAGGAGGCGTCTAGTAATAGAAGGGAGATGATGACGGGGACATTGCAAAATGATGTGAAGAAGAGGCTGGTGAAGAGCTTGCTATGGAGCGTAGCGTTGTATGGGGCAGAAACGTGGACCCTGAGAAAGCAGGACGAGAATAGGCTGCCGGCATTTGAGATGTGGGCGTGGAGGAAGATGAAGAAGGTGAAGTGGACGGAGGGGAAGACTAATGAGGAAGTGCTTGAGATGGTGGGCGAGGATAGGAAACTTCTGAATGAAATCCAGGATATGCAGGGTAGATGGCTGGGGGATGTAATAATGGGCGATGGGTTGCTCAAGAGTCTGATGGAGGGAAGGGTGTTGGGCAAGCGGGGAAGGGGAAGAAAGAGAATAGTTTTCATTGTCGGGATGAAGAAGGGTAGATCGTATACTGAGGCAACAAGGGATATTCTAGAGCGAGATAGGCCCCTGAATGTGTAGAAAACCGGGAGGATATTCTCTGACATCCAACAAAACCTGCGTTTACCGGTAGAATAAATAAAAAAAGCTAGGTGAGAACACAGGACGTTCGGTTATTGACCGATCGTCCCTCCAATTTGGTACTCAAGTGCGGGTACGCAGATGAAAAAACAGACCAAGATTTGTTTTTTTTTAAATTTCATTGTCGTTCATATGGATGTCCGATGAGCCCTTGGCTATAATAGAACTGTACAATCAGTCATGAAGGTATTATAAAATATAGCAAATAATAGCAATCATATTGAATGGAAAATGATAAGTAAAGATCAAATACTAAGAAACGAAATCGTTATGCTGTAAATTTGACTAATAATGCTTTATGTTGAATGAAGTTCTTTGACACAGCCATATTTTTTCAGTTAAATAGATATTAAGATAATAACAAAAATGGTTACAAATCATTACAAAGGAAATACATATTAATGCACTGTATAAATGCACTCAAAATATTACCCCAACATACTGCAGAAATAGAGATCATTATATTCAGTCAAAAATGAGATCTTTTTATTCATAGACATCATTGCATCCTTTCTAATCTTAAAGAAAATACTTACCTTGGCGAAGACTTTTCGTGAAAAAGAATGGAAAATAAATATATTCACTTAAAACTGGAAAAATATGAAATTTATGTGAAATACTTGACTACTCGTTGACTTGCGATGTTTTTTAATTGCATTATAGTTTCAAAAAAGAACTCATAATGTGGTATATTGCACGGATTATGCTTGTAAAAGCTCTATCCGTTACGAAGAATTGAAGCCATCCCTGCATTTCTCGCACTGTCTACCCCAGCCGGCGCTGCTGGTCGACCTGTTAATACGTCTTCCCGTTTGGAAGTCGCTATGGGTGAGATAGGGAGAGGGTTCCACCACCAATCACTCCTGATATGGCTTCATCAAAGCTGCGATAGATACGATGTTGAGTGCTCTGCAAACAATGTTACGAATGAGCTTGAAGCGTAGGGGGCAGGGTAAAATTGAGGCTGGGAATGATTTGTGGCAGGCCAAGAAACGCCGGATACAAGTCGTTTATTTTTATATCCATGCCGAGAAGAAAATTTGACTTTGCACTTAAAAATCTCTGTCACTCTGGGCTCTCTCATCAAATTTTTAATAATGTGCCATGATGCTTATAGCTCTTGATCCATGCTCCCAAGTTATCCTTATTAGAATAGGGAGAGGCGATTTTTTACTCAGGTAATCGTTTGACTTTTCATTATGATATTATAGAAGATATCAAGTAAACAAAATTTATATTTTTTGATTCATATCTTGTGATATGAAATGATTCAATCGGTCTGAATCGCGGGTTCGTGCGGTCTAAAATACATGTGTGGTCTGAAGTCAAGTACGAAATAGCGATGCCATTAATATACATTGAGGATTCTAAAATAATTGAGAATAATATATAATAATATGAGTTTTTATATTTCTCTCTTTGGCCCATTGCAATGAAATATTTTTATCTACCGTGTATCGTTATCGTAGTGGAATGCAATATTAGGCACAGTTATTATATAGCCATATTTTAATCCAGGGTGCAAATTATTTGCGCGTGAACTATTCATTTATTGATTGCCATATCAACTTCACCTAAGTTTAATTTTAACCTGGAACATGAGTTGCGATGTATTTTTACTTCCATTTGAGTTTCGAAGAAAGAGTTGTGAAATTGGGCAAGAAATCCATTGGCTCAGTGGTCAACCCATGATGTGGTGTCTAAATCATTATAAAACTAGTTATAGTTTCAGGGATAGAAGAATTGACACTGAATTTACACATGGCAGTAGATTTATTGACATGACCGGGTTCGCCGCAGAGCAGCGTCATTAGGTGATACTGCTCTGCGGCGAAAACGGTCGTGTCAATAAATCAATCACCATGTGAAAGTGCAGTGTTAATTCTTCTAACCCTGATATCAAGGAATTCCAACCAGTAAGGTCCGACACTATCGTCTAGTTATAGTTTATTCTGTCAAACGACAGAATGAACTTCCATATGGAATTTTAAATTTAAGGGGTTAAACAGAAACAGTTTATTATACTTTTATTACATATTCATCGTCTCATGAATCCGATTGTCATTTGATTAAATAAAAGATAGATTTAGGTTAGAAAGTGCTTATTGTAGTTTAGAAACAAGTAAGTTTAAGCATAAAATTGAAGCTTCCTACTCCTCAAAATAACTTTCCTAAATATTGGTGTGCATTTTGAGAGGGCTAACTCTACCCTCTGTCTGTCTCCGACCATTACGGGGCAGGTATAAGGCAAGAGCTTACTTCTCTAAGACCATGGGCAAGAGGTATAAAGAGGCTCAGTTACCGGTCCGACGTGGATTGCTGGGCCTCGTCTCGCAGGTGAGGTCTGTTGACGGCCACCTGTTCACGTGATTAGCCCTACCGAAAGGTGAAGAATCGATTTTTGGAGTGAGGGTTTGGGCAGGGGTCCTGAATTGAAATGGTTTTCCTTCGGACCATACCCCATCCCATCTCCCAGACCCCTGGTCCCCTCCTAATTACCCCTTCGGATATTTCTCGTGAGTCAAGACGTGGAGACAATTGATAGAGACGTTTGGAGGTTAAAAGAATGATTATATACTATCCATGAAATAATATGCTGGATAAAATACTATGATCGTGAACGTGGGAGAAGTTTGGAATCGATCTGACACAATGCATTCGAGCTCCTTTTTCCAAGAAAAAAACGCATCTTAACGATATTTTCTTGATCTCAAGATTACAAATATGCCGCTTATTGCTTCATAAGGCAAAATAGAGGGATAAGTCCCTAAATAA
Source organism: Ceriagrion tenellum (assembly GCA_963169105.1). NCBI lineage: Eukaryota > Metazoa > Arthropoda > Insecta > Odonata > Coenagrionidae > Ceriagrion > Ceriagrion tenellum. The sequence goes on along the minus strand of OY720636.1, from coordinate 54,072,657 downwards.
GGAAAGACCCAGGAATAAGTTCATGGATCAAATAAAGAGGAAATTACATTGGACGTGATACCAGGAGGTAAGGGAGCTAGCATTAAATAGGGAAGGGTGGAGGGTCGTAGTCAACCAATCTGAGGATTGAACGACCAATAATGATGTTGAGCATCATACGACAAAAGATGATTAATGAATGCTAAAAAATTCAAATTTTAGGAAAATATCGTGGTTTATAAATGAGATTATATTGCTCCCCTTTCTCTTATCTTGCCTTGATGTGATGCCAAAGAAGACGTCCTTTTTGACTCGTTGTGTATTATGTATAGGCAGATGATGATATCCGAGTTTAATTGAACTAGCTAAAATATACAGTGCTTTCATGTTGGTCAGAGAAATGAAAATGAAAACAAACTCAATATTCTGTTTAACTGTGGTTTCTAGGCATTAGATTACGTTAAATACACAAATTTGAAAATTTTTGTCTGCTTGCTGATACTTATAGGCAGTGAATTATTCTTGTTTGTAAACCATTGGCATTTGTCTTTAATGTATTGATAATTCCTCAGACATTTCTAGTTGATATTATAGCAGTTGTCATATTCTCAGTTTACGTTCAATTTTGTGCATTGGAGGCTCATACCATGTCGTTTAACATTTGCCTTTATGTAACTATACTTCATAGAAGTAGGCTTGTCATTTGCCTATTTTAAGATGTCATCCATATGATATAGGTGATATTGAAAGTGACCCAAAGCAAAATTTTCCTAGGTGAATTATTATAGCAAGACCTATTTAAAATTTGGATTGAATTGAGTAGGTATTTGATTTGACCTGTGAAATTTAACCTTATGAAATAAGTCATTTTTGAGACTGTAATCCTTTGGAAAGAGTTTCAATCCAGAAAATATTTCCAAACAATCCCATAGTAACTAATTGTATGGTTCCATTGTGGGTAGAAAAATGCTCGCATTTTTAAAAATGGAGTGAAGAAAATCGCCGCTTTGGGTACAGAAATATAAATTACAGAATAGTATACCGTGTCGTTTATTAATAGTATTAGAATTTTTCGGAGAAAAATATCGAAAGAATAATATAATTTTGACTATCAAAAGATGTCTGAGAGGCTATTAGTCATTTTTTTACTCGTTCTTTTAAAAGAGACAAAAATAATTGCCGAGTTTATACATGTTTTATACATTTTTTTGCTATAGCTATGCGGAAGAAAATGAGTGAGTCGTAGACTAAAGTAATTGCACTGCAGGCATATGTATGTTAATTTTTTCCTCAAAAAGATTTTTTTTAGTTTCTAAAAACAATAAATTAACTTATTAACATTGAAGCATGAACAGCTAACATTCCTACAAGCTCTTCCGTGGCATCGAGTAGAACAATTCTACTTCTCACTACTTCTACTAGGAGTTCCATTCCTTTCACGTTCTTTTACCATCCTCGCTGTTTTCACCCTTTCATTGCAAGCGAGTTCTTTCCATCAACCCTTTTACCCACCCTCCGTCTTCGTCTCCCATCTGCCAAGCGCGTCTTCCGTGAGGGGCGGCGCATCAGCCTCCCCCCCTGTAGAATTACGACTGAAGACCCCTCCACCCTCACGCCTCCCTATACAAAGAGTTAGATATGAAAGAGACTTCTTACTCAGAGTAAATAATAATAGCTTTTTAGATAAAATAATCTAGAACGCTCTTTTTTGAATAGTACTTTTGTATCCTTTTTATTTGATGCCCTCGAAACTTTAAAACTTCTCGTAAATCCACTAACCACTAAAAAAGAAATTACCAGGGTCTGTAGCAATCAACAAATTCTGATATATTTACCATATACTGAAACAAAATTTCGCTCTGTACATGTGTTTAGAATAAATGCGACCCGAATTGCTGAAATGTGCATGCAAATATGCTGTGCAGTATCCAACATATTTGCATTCAGAGCGGTGCTATCGTGCTTTCGGCGGCAAAAGCCTTTACTTTAGTGATAGCCATTTTGGTCGAGATAATTATTCCTTCTGCATTCCCTTCTAGTTTGACTCTGCAATATTTATTTTGTCTTTGTTTCTTCAGTACGTCATGTTTACCTTTGTCATGTACCTCTTCGTAGACTCTACTAATGCTCTTTTGTTTTACACTCTTGTTTCTCACCATGCATAAAGCCACTTAATCAGCGATGATGTGCTTTGACTAGGATTTTATCGTCAAAATGGACATGGTAATTGGTGATTTTCCGTGTATTAGAACTTTCACACATAATTTGTTAGTAACGAAAGAATAATTTTCGTATATATTGGTGCATATTTTTACTGGAGATTATCGAAGACAAGGGATTTTATGAAGCTTAAAAATGAAAACTTCTATATTATTGACTTATAATAGTCGGATGATAATTTAAATATATAATATAATTAATATAATATATATAGTAATGCAAAATAATTAAATACGATAAAATAACTGTCCATAATTTAAAAAATTGAATTTAATCATCCCGGAGTTTGAAATTCGGAATTATGGCTCTCTTTTTTTGGTGCATGTGATGTGTGATTTTATTTTTCATGATTATTGCGCATTTAAAATATACGAGGGGCTAGCGTTAAACAAGATATGCAAAAAAACGCCGGAAATAAGTTTTCACTGAAAATCTCCGAAATGCAGAGTTTGTGTAACTTTTTGAGGAGAATTAGGAAAGAAAATGTGATCGATTTTCACAGAAAAATCTTAACCATTGACTTGTTGTAATTTTATTAAATGTAAAGAGTTATTTGCTTTGTCAAAATTTATTTGCATTGTTTTTAAGCCTACCTCAACAGGATGCCAAATACTGGAAGCGTTGACTTTTAATTAATTTTTAGATGTATTTGGATGAGAAAACGATTGGATTCTTAAAGTTTTGCTCGGGAGTGTCGCATCTCTGAGAACATTCCCTTTTTGTCAGCAATTTGTGTTCGTTTTTCGAGATCGAAGATGATGGCAAAATATTTAATTTCTTTTACCTCCACCATCTCCTTCATCTTCTACCCCTCGCTGTCTTCTTGCCCCATCTACACCTTTCCTCCCCAAGTACACCGCCTTTAATAACCTCTCACCACGGAACCCTCTCCTTCCCGTATTTCGGGAAATGAATTGTATCAATGTTTTTTCCTCCCTGAAGTTTGAAGGTGACGGGTGTCTCGAGGTGTGTGGGGAATATGGGGTGTGAAGGGTGGTTTTTTTTTCTGGAAACTTTTCGGCAAAAGCAGAAGATTGCGCGCGTGTCTCTCGTGGGTTTCTTATAAGGTGTTCGTGAGTGGAAGGGAAATGAGTGTTGGGTGTTGTTGAAGAAATACAGAGGGAGGGAGAGAGAGAGAGGGGGGTTGGTTTGCGTCTTGGGGGAAGTTTTTAGGACCTGCCGGTGTGTACGGGTGGAGGAAGGGGATGAAAATGAAATGGTGGTGCGAGAGGAAAGCAGGTGGAAGGACCCAACCCCTTTTCCCGCTTGAGAAAAGGGGGTAGGAAGTGGCCTTTTTGGTGCCCGCAACACATTCTCCTCCGACTTCAGCTGCCAGGGCACCTCCGCGTGTATACAAGGGGATGAAAAAGCCCCCAAAAAGGGGTAAAGGTCGGTGGAGAGAGAGAGGGAGGGAGGAGCGGTGGTGGCGCAACAAGTTGGGTTGCCCGCCGTCCCCCCTGTCCCCTACCACCCCAACGTATCCCCTAAAGGGTCAGTTTTTGTCGCACGCGGGCGTCGATCTGAACACGCGATCAAAATCCTCGTCACGATGGAAGGGAGGACCCTCTTCGTGAGGGCATCCGGCTAAACCATTCGCCCGTCCTTCACACAATGATCATTTCTCTAAAGTTCTCCGAATTGTTTGTTCCGGGGGTGGGAACTTAAGAGGCGAACATATTTTTTCGTTACTATTAAAAAAACACAACCCACAGAGTCATTTTTTTGGTTTACATATAAACGTTTATTCCTTTCATTTTTTTATTTTTCGCTCTCTTCAAAACTTTTGTCTTATGTATCGATCTTAAGTTCTGTTTTATTGCTCACGTGTGCTACACTGAAAGAAAAGGTCGGCTGCAGGAACCCGAGAATGATTGTTGTCGTAACCAACTTCGTTGGATACTGGGGCGCCATCCAATTAGTTGGCTCACGCAGCCATTTTAAATAGACACGTCGGAAATGGCTTCACCGACCAACTCTCTTGGTTCCGCTGCCTACGTAGTTGGGTCTCACATCCAACTGTAGTGGAAGTAGCAAGTGGTCGTTATGCTATCAATACTATGCACTCTCTACAGTTCTTGCTTGACTAGTATTGAATATCAGGTGCAATCTTAACATTAACAACCATGACATAATCAATATTTTAACAAAAAATGAAACCATAAGACAGATTCATGAATATTACAACAAAATATCTGTCCTTGATTGCCATTTACGTTTAAATTTATTAATTAGACAGTTCAGGCCCAATACGCTAAGTAATTCTCGTCTGGTCATCCATGTAGCCCTCCAACAAAGATTAAATATTCAATAAACCTCTTCAGTATTCGATGAAGGCCGATACAATATTCCACACACACACCCACGCACCACAATAACAGCAACTCGCACGATCACGGGATATGCCGGACGTGAAAATGGCGAAGTAGCCCAGGTTGCCAGGAACGAACGAGTTTGAGAATTTATCAATAGAGCGCTCTGAAGTAGAAGCTTAATCCGGCTGACAATCGCATTGGTTTTCCGATCCAACTATTGATAAAGAGGCTTCTTGAGTGAGGTGTATGAACCAACACGGTGGCACGCCGACCAAGTAGCGACTATCCAATTAAATTGGTTGGTATGTCCAATCATCTTGACCATCGTATCGATAGCAGTTGATATTCAATCCAACTTTTCCTTATCCAACTAAAATTGGATGCTTCACCCAACCTCTTTTTTGAGTGTAGAGAAGTAAGCGGTGTCACCAACAGGTATCCTTCGTTGGCACCTAAACAAGCTCCTTCTGTATAAATCATATAAATAAAATGCTGTTTTTAGTTAGTATTACTCTGTTTTTTTAATTTTGTAATATTCTGGAGCAATAAATTTTAATGTCAAAAATAAATTTCAATAGCAGTTTAACCATAATAGTTTGTTGTCAATTTTGGCCGCACGATTTTATGAAATAATAAAAACACGTTTTCTTTGATATGGGATCTGTATCATGCTTGTGAAGGCAAATAAACCCTGGATTAAGTCACTAAGTACCTAACGATGCCATGGATCAATGATAATATTTTTGGAAAAAAACAGCAGAAAATCATCGACAAACTTTGTGCTGATATTTTACGATATTTTACCATTTCTCTGTACATATTCTTATGCAGTCAAGTAGTGCATAATATCTGATGCTACCAGCCATCTGTTTTTACTGTACATAGAATGCGAAGAAGAAGAAAGAAATCAGCTTTTTTCTTGTTTAATTTGTCGATTTGGTGGATGAAGTACCTAACCTAAGGAAAAGTTAATCTTGTTTAAGTTTATTTTTTCTGCTGTCTAGTGCGAGGACATCAAAGCAATGTAATTGGTCTGTGAAAATTGTTTCTCAAATATTCCTTCGTTTATAATAAAATGTTTCATGCAGTATTTAACATCGTATGTATTTCAAAAGTTAAACCATTCAGCAAAAAATTTACACCAAATCTATTTATTGCAATGAAGTTTTATCGTAACATATCTGAAAATTTACAGTGATGATAGAATGTCGATATTTTGTTACTCTTCTGTTGGTTACCTGTATTTTTTTGCGAAAGTTGTGAAGGTTAATGGCAAAAGCTATGATTCCCATCTTCAACTTTCGTATCTTTCCCCTAAGTCTTTATTCTCGTGGTAAACTAGTTTTAATATCACTGCGTCATTATGAGTTTTACAGAACCAAATTTTAACCTGGATTTAGGAAGCTTTGCTACGTTCTGATTTGAGTTAAACTAAAAGCTGACATTCAACCTAACCACGAGTTTTAACTCACCGCTGGGAATTATTACGGCAAAAGGCATGTGATAATGACGAAGAGTTGAAAGTAGTTACACGCATGCCCTCCATGTCATGGCATTGACCAAACCGGTTGAGAACATGTCCATTACCGGAGGATCTAATCGCTATTCTTTCGTCACCCACTCATTCCTAACCATATCCCTTCTCCCTTTAAGGTATTCGTACTGTAAAAAATATTTACTTAAAGGAAAGATACGTAATTCTCTTATTCCATTGGAATAAATTTCCATCGAGATATGCCAGAAACCATCGAAATCAAAATATGAATTTTCCTGGAATCGCATTTGGAGCCAGATAATACAACCATCTTTTTTCCCGACATATGTGATGTGCTTCACCTTCTTCCATCGGGGGAGACTATTCCGACGATAGGGAAGAAGTTCCATCGGTGCCTTAGCGGAAGCCATTAGATAGGTAAACTGCCGTAATAACTTTCGACAGCCCATTCTCTCCTTTCCAAAGTACTCCATTAAAAAGGAAATGGTATTCATTTTTCCACTTGCGAACCCTTTGACTTCCTGCGGACGTCTTATGTGTCCGCCCCGCGATTCTCTTCCGAAACTTCTTATCCTCGCTTCCTGTTTCGTCCGTCAAAAAATTAGTTTCATCGCCACCTCAAAATTTTGAGGTTCAACGTCAGCTGCATGCAGCATATGCACCTCTCCCCCAAAAATTATGAAGGAGGCCTTTAACGTGACCTGGTCCTTTTGTTTCTAAAAATATCCAGGTTTAACATATTGATAGCATTTGTCAAACTATCCACAGACCATTGTCGTGGGTTCACTGTTTGCTTAACGGAATGGACTCGTGTCCTCATTTCCTTATATGTCTATTATAGTCTTTTATAAACATGTGGGTGTCAAAACCTCCTGAAATATCAATGCCGGAGGATTTTGCCTAGAATGTCAAGCCAAAATCGACTGACAAGAGCTGTATTATTCTTTGTACTCCTCTTGTTACCTTCCATTTTGATGAACATGCTTGGCCTGAGCTTTTCATAAGCATTTGTCGTGCAATACTAAGATTGGTTGACTGCCTCCCTCCTTCCTTCCCTTTCTAACGTTAGGTCCCTTACTTCCTAGTATCTCTTCCTATGCACTTTCCTCTTTATTTGGTCCATGAACTTATTCCTAGGTCTTCCTCTATGGAATTTTTCCTATATTTTACCTTCCATTATGTTCTTCACAAAACCATTGTGCTGCTGATTGTGTCCAATCCATCTGGTTATTCTTTTCTGTATGGTGTTTCATATAGTCTTTATGCTTGTAGTTACCTATTATTAGAAGGAAAAGACCCTTGAGATTATTTTATCCCTAATGCTCAATAGATCACTGAACTTAGACCAATAAATGACCATTCCATTTATGCAATCAACCTATAGAACAGCTCTAATATATCCCTAATGATAAATTATCTTGATTAAAACTGCGGAATGAATTTAGAAATAAATTCAATGACAGGTGCTTAAAATTTCACACTGATCTCTTCGTTTTCAACGTAAGTAGGTCAAGTAGTTGCACAACTTCTAAAACTGTAATTTTCTTCCATGTTACTATATTAACAACGCTTATAATCACGTTACATATAATCTATGTGGTGAAGGAAGCTCTCTCGAGTGTTCTACCGGGTTAGTGGCTCCATGTCTCTCGGCGTTTCAAAGCACGACTTGTTCGTAGTAAGACATATCTATATTCATTATTCAATTGCATGTATTCTATTCATTATCTTAGTTTAGTTTATTTATTTATTCATTGTATTGGTTAATAGTCGATATATAGTTTGAACCGTGCAATTTCCTGGTGCGTTACGTTTTGAGGCACACTTTCTTCTTATTTTTTCATTCTAGTCTTGCTAATTGTATCTTGTGTAGTATCAGTTAATCTTACCCTAAAGTTTAATTTGGAATACTCCTGCAAAGTTCAATGTCCATTTGTAACTCTTAGGGGACATTTCCTCTTCTTGGAGTGCACAGCTGTACTTATTTCCTTCTCCCCGAGAAGCATCTCCTTTTTCCCACGTTATCGCATATTATTTTCCTTATGAAGTTCATTTCCTGAGGTGAGCCTATCTGAGTTCGTATCGAGACACGGTCTATTCCGAACTATTTCCTTCGCGGCAGCCACTCTTCTCTTCCTTGCTCATCCCCATGCACCTCTAACCCATTTTAATCACCACCTGTTTTTTCTTCACCTTGCTATTACCGGAAAATTGAATGATTAAATTGATTTGCGGACGAGTTTGAGAAAATTTTGAAAACCCGTCGTGTTACAAATGCATTTAGTAGCCCTAAAGGCAGTTTAGTAATTTAACGGTTTTGTTTCTGTGCGGTTAATTTCAGTTTACCTTGTTCATATGGAGAAATATATCTGAAAACCGTTCTTCCATCTTATTGCAATTTTTATTACGCATATTCATGAAGAGATTACACATTTTGAATGACTATTAATCCTGTCTTACATCTTTGCAGCTTGCAGAGTATTTTGAAGATGTATGTGATTAATTATTTTTCAATCTGTTGGGATTTCAGCGTTAAATAATTCACTCTCTTTCAATGTACATAAGGCTCTTTTATTGCCTCGTAAAAGATTGGGAATACAGCACGAGAACAAGTGCCACATCTGCTACGTAGCACGCCGGGTTACAGACTGACTGGCCACACAAGAACATACGTGATCAGCAAATCAAAAACAGTGCTGCCAACCCTTAGAAGTGTGTCCTTGGTTACGACATCTTACAGATTTACAACACAACATCACCCCCTAACCAAAACACACTTCTCAGCCAAAAGAAAAACAATATTCATGTGATAATATTTTGTGCTACGTTCAACCTTTTCCTAAATTTTGCAACCTTAAATGCACTCAAAGGTTTCGTGAAAATATCGGCTATCATTTCTTCAGTTTGGATGTACCTTAGTTCAACCTTTTTACATTCTACAGCCTCTCTTACAAAATGATAACGTACATCAATATGTTTAGTTCTATGGCTTACCCTTTTATTCATCGCAAGTTTCTGAGCAGACTGGTTATCATTAAAGATAATGGGTATACAATTCATCTTTCCAATTAATTCATGCAGAAAATTAGTTAAATACATACATTCTTTGGTACCTTCAGAGAGAGCCATGTATTCTGCTTCAGTACTGGAAATAGCTACAGTCTGTTGCTTTCTGCTTTCCCATGATACAACACTTTCATTTAACATAAATACAAACCTGTATATGATTTTCGATCTTCAAGATCATTAGCATGAGATGCATCTACATAACCATACACATTTAGCATTGATTGATTACCTCTTTTAAAAAACAAACCGTAATCACAAGTTCCCTTTAAATAGCGCAACACTCTTTTTGCCTCTTTTACGTGTTCATCATTATAACATGTATTATATTGGGATAATACGTTAACAGCGTGAGTAATATCTGGTCTAGTGCAAATGGCAATATACATTAAACATCCAATTAAACACTGGTAAGGGAAATTAGTTTGACAATTACCTTTTGATAATTTCGTTCCCATTGACATAGGTGTATCAACTGGTTTACAGTCTGACATCTGAAATTTGGTCAACACTTCATTGATGTATTTACTTTGATCTACCAAAATGCCATTACTGGTATTTGTTACTCTCATACCAAGGATATTCGTTACTGCTCCAAGGTCTTTCAATTCAAACATATTTAGAAGTTTACATTTCAGCATCTCCTTTTCAACATAGTCATTTCCAAAAACAAAAATATCATCAACAAATATTGCAACAACAAGAATAGAGTTCCCTCTCACCCTTTTATACACACATGGTTCAGAGTTACACTGCTTATAATTAAGATGACACAGAATAGAATGTAACTCCTCATTCCATACTTTAGATGATTGTTTTAGACCATACAAAGCCCTTTTTAACTTGCATACCTTTTCTTCTTCTGCAATTTTTATACCCTCTGGTTGCATCATATACACTTCTTCTTTCAGCACTGCATTTAGGAATGCCGTCTTAATGTCCCAATGGTCCATGTCCCAGCCAAAGTGAGCTGATAGAGCAAAAAGCACCCTCAACGTTGAGTACCTTACCACTGGGGAAAAAGTATCAAAATAATCTACACCATATTCTTGGGTAAAACCTTTGGCCACCAATCTTGCCTTGTACCTAATCACATTACCCTCACTATCACTTTTAATCTTAAACACCCATTTGTTTTGCACTGGCTTCTTACCTGGGAGTAAATCTACGAGTTCCCAAGTATCATTTGCCTTCAGGGAATTTAACTCATCATGCATAGCTTGCACCCACTTATCCCTTTCCTTAGAAGACAAAGCCTGAGACAAGGACTTTGGCTCCACACTTGAACATACCGAACTGTACATTATGTGATCAGGGAATTCCTTCAGCCTTCTTTCTCGCAATGGGTACCTGCGTTCAAGACTAAGTGACACCTCCCTTTCCACGGTGTCCTTCTCCTCAGTTGCTTCACCATCACCAATTTCAGAGACTGCCTCAGAGAGAACACAGTCTCTTGTCACAACAGTAGGGTTCACCTCTGGCTCATTTGTATCACCTCCTGGAAAGACACTTTCAAAGAATAAAACATCCCTAGCCTTTGTTAATTTTCCAGGTACTTTCAGGCTCATAAGACGATATCCTTTTGTCTCACTACAATAACCTACAAATATCATCTTTTCACATTTTGGATCTAATTTACGCCTCTTCTCTTCTGGGACATACACATGAGCTAAGCAACCAAATACCTTCAAATAAGAAAGGTTAACTTTCCTGCCACTCCAAAGTTCTTCTGGAACACTTCCTGAAACTCGGCTAGGACACCTGTTCCTAATATAGATTGCAGTGTTCACTGCTTCAGCCCAATAGCGCTTATCTAAATTAGCTTCATGGAGTAGGGTACGTGCCATTTCAATCACTGTTCGATTACCTCTCTCGATCCGACCATTTTGTTCTGGATAATATGGCACAGTTTTCTCATGCCTTATACCACTTTTCCTTAAGAAGTCAGCAAACGGTTTGTTGCAAAACTCAGTTCCATTGTCAGTACGGAGAACTTTGATACTTTCACCAATCTGATTCTCAACTGACAACTTAAATTCTTTAAATGACTCCAACACATCAGCTTTACTCTTAAGGAAATATCCAAATAACTTTCTGGAATAGTCATCCATCAACAGCAATAAATACCTTGACCCTCCAAATGATCTTGCCTCCATTGGCCCACAGAGATCAGCATGTACAAGTTCCAATTTTCTTTTTGCCCTTGACAAGCTTTCCTTAAATGGAGCTCTCCTCATTTTTCCGGCAATGCAGGGAGTACAATTTATCTCCATAGCACCTGTAAAATTGACACCATAAGCCAATGTCTTTAACTTAATCATATCTTTCCTGTTTAGATGTCCCAGCCTCCGATGCCACAGTGCTTCAGCATCAGCACTAGGATTTATTTTCTTCTGTTCATGCCGTGTGGTTTGACTGGAAGTGATAAAGCAGACTTGCGGATTCTCATTCTCTATCACATCCTCCTTAGTCTCCACCTCCAGCTGATAAATCCCACCGATATCCCTGGCCACAGCAACCAAATCGCCGGCAATACTGCATCCATCCTTGCGGAAGATCAGGCATTCATCATCTTCACTAAAAAACATACAGAACCCTTTGCTAACAGTATTACTGACTGACAACAAGTTAGCAGTTGCCTCTGGGACATACAGGACATCTGATATTGACGATATTTCGCGACTATTTGGCAATTTAATGGGGATGTTGCCACTGCCAGCAGCCTTGATGACGTCGTCGTTAGCAACAGATATTTCAAGATCTGATCCCCGAGAAGAAAAATTGAGCATCTTATTTTTTTCGGGTGATACATGATGACTACAGCAGCTATCTACATACCAATGTCCTGGAATTAACCGCTCAGTATGTACCGTTAAAGCGTGCCCGGTTTCTCGTCCACTCTTTTTCTTCACTCCAAAGAATTCTTTTCGTTTGTGGTCATCCTTTTCTGGACATTCGGACGCTTTGTGACCTTGCTCATGGCACTTAAAGCACTTGTACACAAACTTCTTCCCATCAGTTTGCTTAACAGTCCTGCATTCACCTCCGCGCCCTTTGCCTAATCTTTTACCATAGGCATTATTCTTCGCTGCGGTGAACAGGGCCACGTCATCACGGTTCTGGACTTCACTGGATTGCTGCCGATCACTCTCAGATAAAAGTTTATTCATTAGCTCATCAATTTTAACAACTTCTTTACTATTATCAATGGACATAATAAACGGTGCGTAATGATCAGTTAGCCCGCCTAGAATTATCGATATGAGCCAATCTTCACTAACCTTGGCGTCGATGTCTTCCAGCTGATGAGCAAGATTCATTACTTTCGTCAAATAATCGTCCATCGATCGCGATGTCTCCAATTTGCAATGCCACAGACTTCGCTGAAGTCGCAGCCGTCTGCCCCAACCTTTGTCCTCATATGCGTCGCAGAGATTCCTCCAGGCTGCTTTCGCTGAAGTCGCGTTTCGTACTTTGGCAAAGCACACAGGTTCTAACAGCATGCAAATGGTTGTACGAGCTAGTCTGTCTTTATCTGCATTCAACGGCAACTCATTACCGTCCTTGTCGGTGTCCGGAACAACCGCTACCCATAAGTTCTTGTTCTCGAGATAATTCTTCACTTGAAATTTCCAGTCCTGAAAGTCTTGCACACCTTTCAACTTTGGAATACTCGCCAAGATAGAATTTGTTCCAACACTGTCTCCCATAGTGCTCTTTGAATCGCACAAACGCTACAGTCAAATTCATCCGCGAGATGATAATCTCCAACTCAATGATTTTTACGAAAAAGCATTAAAAGAGAGTTCCGAGAGACTGGGCCCATAACCTGTTGGGATTTCAGCGTTAAATAATTCACTCTCTTTCAATGTACATAAGGCTCTTTTATTGCCTCGTAAAAGATTGGGAATACAGCACGAGAACAAGTGCCACATCTGCTACGTAGCACGCCGGGTTACAGACTGACTGGCCACACAAGAACATACGTGATCAGCAAATCAAAAACAGTGCTGCCAACCCTTAGAAGTGTGTCCTTGGTTACGACATCTTACAGATTTACAACACAACACAATCGTTGGAAATCACGCTACTGTATGTCCCTCTGAATGTTGTTATCCCTCATTAATACCCTTTATGGGTATTGCACGGTGTTTTGAAGGTGTACGTTATAAATTTTCATCAAGCGTTGTTGAAAATTACGCTGTCGCATGTTCGCTAATCCTTAGGTCCTCCTCATAATGCAAGTATTATTGTCTTAGGTGTATTTAATCATATTTCAAAGTCTTAAAATGAAATACTCCGCCTTGAATTCCCGTTTGCTTCCCGCCTTTTTCATGTTTTGACCCGGTAATCTTTTATGGGCTCTGGTCCCTTAGCAAATTGACCCAATCGTTCAGACGTAGTAATTTTCTTGTACCAGTGGCTTACAATATATATTTATCGACTCCCCGATTTGCCATAGTTCAGGATATCACTCTTCAATAACAGTGCACGTTACTAAATATTAGTTTTACTACGCAATAAAAAATTAAGTGCAAGCTCAAGAATTAATTTTAACCTTTACTGCACGTTGTTCTCGGGTTTCCAACCGCGTACGTTGACATTGGTCGACAACGGTTTCGGAAGCCATCCTGCTATCGTCTTCAGGTCGAAGGTCACCTTCGACCGAAACCGTTGTCGACCAATGTCAACGTACGCGGTGCAACAACGTGCAGTAATGGAAAACGCCGCGGAAACCTTCGCGATAATGTTATCAATTTTAACCTGTTGCGTTTGTTAAAGTTGAATTATCACAAAGTAATAAATTAAAGCTAACTACGCTTCTGGAAATTGAAGATGGTTTTGAGCGAGTTTTGTTTTCCCTGTAAAAGTAAATATCTCAGTAGAATTTGTTTTTTAACTTCAGCGTCTGTGAATAGTATAAAGTACCTATATATTTTAATATAATTGACGCAAAAATATTGTTTTATGTGACTGATTCTAAGAGCTCCAAGTAAATATACATGCATAAATCATAAGTTGACCCATTCTTTTCACGCTACGCGGTAAAAAAATCCGCCACAATGGGAGATTTTTTTGCGATAATGTAAAATTTACTGTGGCGAGTTATTGACTTATGTAAAAGAAACTATTGAGAATTGACATGATCTACATGATATTTGATTCCTGACGAGGTCTCTTTGTGGATAACCCTCAATATTGAAATGAAACCACTCCTGTGTGTATATCCGTACCTTATTACCAAGGAAAACGACTGGTATTTATCGGAAAATAACTCAACTGTATACTGGTAAATGGTTGGTATTTTTTATTATGGGAAAAATAACATATTTTACTTCATGTTGAGGCCAAATTAACTGAATTTAATGCTTAATAATATCTCGTACAAACTGCCTTACAGAATATCTACGGAGTTACTTTGTGTTTGTAATTTATTACTGTGTTAAATCAATTTTAACTAACGCTACAGGTTAAAACTGCCTTACATAACATCTACGAATTATGCAATTTTGCTGAAAGGTGGTCCCAATTCCTCCCTCCTTCCCCTATTTTCACTCTTAATTCCCTCGGAGGGATGATACCCCACTCGTGGGGAATGTGTTTTATTTCTAGAGCCCTAAAGACATAGTTTCACATCAAAAGTCGTTTGAGAAGTTTTTGAGATTAATTTTACGTATGTGTAAGCATTCCTCGCATGTTAGTATGAGATAATGTTTTCCCGTGATGAGGTCAATAAGTGTTTAGGCCGTTTTACACGGGGCATGAAATTGCACAACTTAACATAGCATTAATTCCGCAATCTGCCGTGCAATAATTATTGCGATAACGAATGCGTGACTGCTTTACACGGTGGTCGTAAGCGTGCATTCATTCGTGAATTCCAGTCGTATGATAAGTACGCTAAGAGCAAGTGTTTTGTTCAAACAGGAGAGATACGATATTCTGTACACGACGTAGTTGACATTCAGTGAAAAATAAGGTTGTGGTGATTGTGGGATTCTGTGATATTGAAATTGAGTCTTTCTCTCTCTGTGAGAGAAACAATGGATCATGAGGAGGCTGCATTGATTGCTGCAGAGCTAGCAGTAGTGGGAATTATGATCGGGGCCGCAGAGCTCATAGAAAGGCGTAACCGTAGGAGAAGACTCAGCAGAGCACTTCGGATGCGGGAGTGGATCCGTAGGCGAGAGGAGGGAACAGGCATTCTTAATATGGTCCAACAGGAGCTGGCTGTAGAAGACAGGAATGCCTACCGCAATTTTATGCGGATGAAAGAGGAACAATTTAACGAGCTATTAAATATCTATCTAAATAAATAACAATATAATTAACTGTTAATATCCTCCCACACAACGAATAACTATAAACACCCATCACTCAGGTTATCGAACCTTATCGTCAGTCAACTTCCCGTGAACTTAGATGTCGTTAATTCTGCGATCTCTAGTTGAAGTGCTATTCGTACAAATTGCAAGAATGCGACCACCGAATTAGAGCAGGGGCTATTCTGACGTCTCGCATTCATGCATTCGTGCATGCGTTCTTGAATTTCGCCGCTTTACACGGTGAATTTTGAAATTCACGATTGCACATACATTAGCTTGTGCAATTACGTGCCCCATGTAAAACGGTCTTTACACCATCTAATCAAAGTGTGGCGCTCCGATCGCGGTTATGCTTTCAAGGATCTCTCGAATATCAGGGCAATGGCTTTAGACATGAGTGCTTCTGTGCCATCACCTCCAGCAAATGAGCGACCGAGATCGTTATTAACACCACGCTTTGGTAGCCAAAGGCCAATTAAACAGAGTGTTTTTTTTAAGATCCGAAATGAGGCCCTTGGTAACGGAACTCAACTGACCATAACGCTGACCACTTGGCGATCACCTGCCCTTAGGAAGGCGCCGAATTGATCAAAATGCTTCTTTTGAACCGGTTCTAGCCGTTTCAAGCGACGGGTGCGAAAAACTCTCGGAGTTTAGAAACAACATCTTAATTATTGCATTAGCTTCTATACGTTTGTTTTTCATTTGTTCGACACATGAATAAGTGGTTAATTATACAATGAATTGCGTAATATAAAGTACATTGTACTTTTTTCTTTTCCTAAATTGTTGTTTTATATTCGTATCAAAATCAGTATCCCTACCATTATGCTGTCAGTCGAACAGTTGGATTAGCAAAGAAAATCTGATCGCCGTGCATAA
The DNA here is from genome assembly GCA_963169105.1 of Ceriagrion tenellum. Taxonomy (NCBI): domain Eukaryota; kingdom Metazoa; phylum Arthropoda; class Insecta; order Odonata; family Coenagrionidae; genus Ceriagrion; species Ceriagrion tenellum. The sequence continues at coordinate 54,056,377 of OY720636.1, read as the reverse complement.
TGGTTGCTTATTTATTTTACGTGTGCATATCCTGAAGATGACAATAATCAATGAAATTATCTCTCAAGATTTATCTCTATATTCAGATATCTAAAGCCATCTATCATTGCTTTATTAAAAGTATCTTCTTTCAGTGGGAAACTTAAGTAGTGAAAAACCCTTACAGCCTTGAGGTTTTCAATTCGGCTTTTCTATTGACCGGGAATAAATTGTTTTTTCAGGTTGTTAAAAATGCAGTGATTGTATTGACATTTATTATAGGCAAATATTATCCTGAAATTTGCAAAAATGTGTACCGGAAGGACTTAGGTGGTGTTGTGAAATATCTTGGTATTTTTCTCCTTAAACTCATTTAAATGTACTACAATTGCATATCAGAGAGTTCTTAATCGCAAAATTCTCCAATGTTTCTACGTAGAAATATGAATCCTTAGGATTAATGAATTTTTTGTTCAGCAATTGAGTTCTATAATTGGAAAGGAAATAAGGTTTTACAAAATAGCTTTTTATACTCTTATCTCACAAAATATATGTGATTTAGGCTTCGTCCTTTAGGCTCCGTGGGATTTATCGACTCTTTCGTTCTGTTCATCTACATCTACGTCATACCTTGCAAGCCACCCAAAGGGTATGTGGCAGGGGGTGCTTTCACACCAGGCATGCATGAATTATATGGCAGAACACCGAAATTACATTGAAACCAGCGTATCACACATGCAACGCGCCAATTAAAAATGTACTAACCTAGAAACATTCTATCGTCAATCGTTCCAACATGCAAGGGATACAAAGACTACTACTACAGATTCAAAATATCATGCATAAATAAGAACATCAATATTTACATCATGCATAAATAAGAACGTAGAGATTATAATGAGAAAGATCTATCGCCTAGCTATTGTCACTATTCGCACTATTCATGACAACGATCACAGCTGTTATGGTCCCGAATGGTAAGCGGAAAAAATGACATTTTATACCTATCACGGTATATACCGAGCACGGGCAGCTCATGAAGTGCTCACCATACGCTCTCCCCTATTTTACTCCATCCTGTCTTCTCGATTAACGTCCCACTCGCTTTCTCGTTCCTCTGTCTATCTAATACAATATGTAGCTTTTACTTAGCAGGCCCGGGTCCAACACCCGGAATGGGAAATTATATCAGGGGTAATCTACGACGGTGGGGAAAAGCCCTTCCTTTCGTACTTTTATCATTGGCTGTTCAATCCTTTGATTGGCAGACTGCAGTCCTCCATCCTTCCCTGTCTAATTCTAGTTCCCTTACTTCCTGGTTTCTATTCCTAAGTACTTTTCTCTTAATTTAGTCCATGAACTCATTCCTGGCTCTTCCTCTGGTGACTTTTTCCTCTATTTTGCCTTCAAATATGTTCTTCACGTACTTGTGTATACGTTGATTATTTTGAAGAGGCTACCGAAAACAGAGGTCATTAGCGTCATTGGAAGCAGTTATATATGTTGGAAATGGATGAAATTATTTGGGGAATTGAGACTACAGTTGAACGACCCATACAAGTCACTTGTTGCAGTGTTTTAAGTACTTTCCTCGTGGCACTCAAGTAGGGATTGGTTATGATGGAAAAATCCGCGCCACTACCGTGACGAACCAGTGTCATTAAGATAGGACGTCAGTATTCTAGCCACCTCTACAGATCTATCCAGACGGGTTGTCCTTCGGTGGCGAGATGAATAAAACACCTCACCCCGAGGTGGATTGATAATTGTGCACTTTCCCGTCGCACTTCACCCAACCCTTCGTTCACCTGGAGATGGAGAGAGCGAAAGATCTTTCACTTTCTCCTCCTATTTACGAACTCCCACTCCTAGCTTAATGAATGCACTTCTCCAGTACTCATTAAAGCTTGAAATAATACTATTCATCACCTTATCATCTCCAAAAGGATCCGAATACTGTCAGTCACCTCCCACGAAAGGCGTTAACTAAAGATACGCTCTAGCCAACGTCAATTTACAGCTTGCTGCTTCGTCTCTTAAAACCGTTGAAGTAATTTTTTAACTCATCGTAAAAACGGTGAGAAATAGCGCTAAAGCGGTGAGGCTTTGAGGCTCGCAATTGACGAAAAGATAATAATTATATAATTAATTTAAAAGTGTCCCCATTCAGCAATGAAGCCAGTTTTAAGTGGTGCATGTGATTTACGTATTGTAAGGAACACACCAACGACTGAAAAAGTAGGGTCTAATAACGTTGCTGTATTACTGGGAAGGAGGGACGATGGTTCAACATAGATTTGAGGATAAGGCTTTACTGGCGCAGAATTTGGATGATAGAGAGAAAGGCCGATGTCATAGTACTGATAATACATTATATCGGTAGTAAATTATAGTGTGGTGCATTGTGAAATTAGTCTATGGACATCTACATCTACGTCATACCCTACAAGCCACCCAAAGGGTGTGTGGCAGGGGGTGCTTTCGCACCAGGCATGCATGAATGATACGGCAGAACACCGACATTACATTTAAACCCGCGTACCACACATGCAAAGCGCCAATTAACAATCTAATAACCAAGAAACATTCTATCTTCAATCGTTCCAACAAGCAAGGGATACAAAGACAACTACTACAGATTCAAAATATCATGCATAAATAAGAACATCAATATTTACATCATGCATAAATAAGTGAGTAGAGAACATAATGAGAAAGATTTACTGCCTGCCTATTGTCACAATTCGAACTATTCATGACGACGATCACAGCTGTTATGGTCCCGAATGGTACGCGGAAAAAATGACATTTTATACCTATCGGTTCTACAATCTAGCTCTCTAATTTTATTGGCGCGATCTAATCTGCCGTAGTACGAGGGGGTTAATAGTATGTTTTTTACGTCGTCAGTAAAATGATTTTCCTGAAATTTAGTTAGGAGGTTAAGCCTATAATTCAATCTACGCTGTGATAGCGATTCCCATCCTAATTCTTCTAACAGTCCAGACACACTAGCCAACTTATCGTAGCATCGTTTCACAAACCTAGCTCCTCTTCGCTGTACGCGATCTAACTCTGATATCAACCCCGTTTCGTATGGATCCCATACACTAACAGCATATTCCAGATGAGGCCTAACGATTGAAAAATAACAACGTTCTTTCACTTTCTCATCACATTTTCCGAGTACTCTCTTGATAAAGCCTAGCTTCCTATATGCTTGACCGCATATTTCCCTAATATGTTTTCCCCAAGATAGGTCGTGAGTAATTGTGACCCCCAAGTACTTAACAGACTCGGCATGAATAATTTCTGTATTTTTAATTCTTTAAGCCCTACCTGGCCTATTTTTCTTTTTCCAAAAGCTGACTGCTTTGCAATTGACGTAAAGATAATAATTATATAATTTATTTAAAATTGCAATTGCTTGGACATTGTAGTTGGGAATGTATTACAGTACATAGATAGTGAGTAATAGTCTAGGATGGGAATATGGAGCATGAGGATTGCGCACGGATTGGTCGAGTAGGTACGTTCTCAGTGTGTAATCATTCACGTTCTCTAAAATTGAATTGGGAAATCAGAATCAGGGCAGTCGATGGTCGAGTCGATAGTGTATAAATTAATTTTAAATGAACAACATGCCTAAAATTACATCGAGTGAGTGGTTCGTAAGAGGAGCAGTAAAATATAAGGGACATTTTTAGTACCCACCATGGCCTTCTAGTGAGTAAAATCTATCGATCTCCTCTCCTCATCTAGGTACTGTCTTTTCACTTCCCTTTTCTTAAAAGAGACGGAAATGTTTTCGTATTTTTTCCCAGCATACGTTTTTTAATCAACTTCCACATACAAGCATTAATCCTTAGCTTTAATTTATGTCCCAAAAATCATGCCGTTAGTAAAAAATAATTATATCGTGGAGTTGTTGAGAGTTTAAGTTAATCCCCTGAGAAAGCCTGTCAGAAACCACGCTAGATTATAGGAGCGAATATGGCGCTAAGTAGACCAGTGAAAAAGTAATGGGTAACTTATGCAAAAGTTATGTTTAAGAGCTAAGAAATCATTGTTATTGATATAAGCCTCTTTACTCCTATCGAAACTTTATTGAAATCAGAAATAAAGATTATGGGAATTTTGGTGTAAGAGTGACTTCATGAGGGTAATGTTTCCAGTTCCAAGAAAAGAATTTAGCGCCTGATGGTGAAACATTTCCGTCGAAACCCGAGTCATGTTTTTTATTCTGGTATCAATAAATTTTTGAGTGGAAAAGCTCAGTTTATCCACGGAGAATATTTGACAGGAAAATAATTAGGAGAATCTATGGCCCAGTTAAAGAAGGAGGAACGTGGAGAATAAGAATGAAATGTGAAATAAATGAAATATTGGAAGAGAGGGATATAGTTTGGTTCTCCAAGTAATTGCGACTGTCATGGTTAGGCCATGTTGAACGGATGGAAGAGTACTGAATGCCAAAATTTTTAATTAACAGCAAGATGGAAGGGAGTAGGAGGAGAGGAAGACCGCGCAAAAGACGGCTACAAGTTGTTGAAGAGGACCTGAAGACAATGGGGGTTGAAAGATGGAGAGAGTAAGCAAAAAGGAGAGACAAATGGAGACATATAGCTGGGGAAGCCAAGGCCCACACCGAGCTGTAGAGTTGTAGAAGAAGAACAACAACTCATTTTATTCAACTAATCACGAGCGGCCGATTCCGCTAAGCATTTGCCTTTATTAACGGCTGAGAAATCTCTTCGAAAAACGACTCGAGTGCGTTGACACGAATGCTATGGACTTTTAAAGACCTTGGTTTTTGAAAACGTTGTCGGTTATACATCCAACACACTCACGCGCCGTAGTAAAACTACAGCGGGCTAGTCGTCAGTCGTGAGGAGAAGCAACGGAGAGGAGGAGGAGGCAGCGGGGGGAACACCTTTTGCATCCACCCCACCCGGTCTTCTTAGTCCACCGGGTAAAAATCTTTCAACCTCCTTCCCCTCCCCTCTCCCGCCATTATGACTTCCCCCCTCCACCTCTCCGTCTTTTTTCACTCCTCCCCCCTCTCCATCCATCCATCCTATGCTCCTCTCTCCCTCCCCCCCTCCGTCCCTCCCAGGCAGCGCCACACCTTCCCGAAAACTCTCATGCACCTGTCCGTCGCGCCAGAAGACTCTCTGTTGATCGGGCGACGGGACCTTCCTCCTCCTCCTCCCACTTCCCCCTTACACACACGACCCACCTTTCCTTACTACGCCCTCTCCCATCCCCTCCCCCCTTCCTCGCTCTCTCCCCCCCCCACGACTCCTCCCCGTCTCTCACCTGCAACCGTCCCGAAATCCACCTCCTGCTCTCTTGGTGGGTATCCTTCGCACACCCCGCTATCACTTTACTGCCCAATTTCTCATACTCCCTTTCTCTCTCTTGCAGTTCCCGTCTCTTTTTCATCACCTTACCTTTGCTTCAAGTGGCAAGAGCGAGACGTATGTTAAATAAAATTCAAAGAACTTAGCCTCATTGTAATGAGAACATCTCGACTTTCTAATGGTATACAAAAATATCAGCTACTCGCCGATTTTTAATGCATTTTTGAGATATTTGCTAGTAATTATTAGCCGTGTGCCATGTGATATGGTACGATTGAGGAGTCCAGTGAAGTACTATAAAAATTATATATAAATGGGAAGCTCTGACGCACAGACTGCGCGAGTTATTCAACAATAGATAGCTCGATTTTTTTAAAGTTATTTTTTAGGAAATATTAATTTCTCGCTCAAAATTTCTGAAATTGCAAAAAACCTTCCAGTTTTTATGATATTTTCAGCACACGATGTAAAAAAAACAAGTGAAGTAAAAGACTCAAACATACATTCTTAGCCAATTAATGAGAAGCTCAGTCAATTAAAACAAAGGCTATCTGTAATTAATAGTATCATTCGCTTTTGCCTTATTACAACATCTTGAATTTAAAAAAAATTCGAATATGACCTAAAGTATGACTTCGAAAGTATATCACTTGACTACCTTACAAATATCTCACTTTAAAATAAAGTATACGTTTTATGTTCATTTTTGTGGCTATGTTAAATACCATTAAGAGGAGGGTGTTGAGTGGCCGTAGATGTGTTAGGGACAGAAAATGAATTTTGAACACTATGAAGAGAGGCAAATAATGCAAAGAGTTTTTAATTATTTACCGTCTACAAATAGTTATTTTGACGAAAAAATAGCTCGAGAATACTACTTGTGATTGAGGAAATTGTAGGCGGTACTGTCCATATACCTGCTTTTGAAAGAATAGTTGCGGTGAATATATCTTTATATATCTTTTTTCCGTTGAACCCGAATACAACACATAAAACCGTTTACATAAGGATACATTAAAAGACAACTACAGACGGACTCAGGATCATGACCTAGCAGAGGAAAAACTCACCCAGGCCAGGACGTAAATCTGCGACTATTAATTTGGAGACGCGGGCAGAACTCCACCGTTACCGAGGAGATAATGATGATGTTATCGTGATTATTTAATTTTCACACCGAAATGGTATATTTTTTGTGGAACCCAATTACTTTTATGTCTTGCTTGCTATTTGGAGTAACCATGGGGCGATATCTTACTTATTAAATATTTTTTCATGATGTATATTCTTCTAAAACTCGTATATGCAAAATGAGTGAAACTTTGAAAAAATGAGTTGAATTGCCATTTCATCATTCAACATAACTCTCTTCTAAAAATATGAAGCCCCAAACTGTTTTATACTTGCCCTACTTGACCTCCCCTATTCGGCAAAATTCTTCAATTCATAAAAAGTTTGCGTAAGTTCTACCTACATTAATTACACCCGTAATGTCAGTCCCTTATTCGCTTCTTTCCAAGGATTTTGTCTACTTAAATGATCTTCAACATCTACCATTCCCACTATCCTCTTTTTCCATGTACTTCTCAAGATGTCTATTTGTACCTTCTCATTATGCTGCCCTAAAATCTTCATCGTTCGTCTTCTGATCTGTTCATAATACGTTCTCATGCCTCCTTCGCATCCACATCTCTAGATTCCTCCGGACCCTCTTCTTCGTGATCTAAATTTTGCCATCATCCGTTCTACGCTCAATATTTGGTTGATCATCAGCCTTTCCTTCACATCTGGACGCAGAGTTTCAATGAAAACAGAGTGGTTTAAATGTTAGGAAATTTTTGCTAAACTTAAGCGCAATTTTCATTGAAAAATGAGTACAGAATGGTACTATTTTCTTCAGTAAATAATGCGAATGTGAAATGTAGGCGTAGACTTATCATAGTTAAATTATGGTATTATTACTGAATTTATGATCGGCAAAATGCATTGGTCTAATAACATTGGCAAGGAAACATCGTCCCTCTCGCTGGAAAAGTAACTAACAAATATTGACCAAATGGTTGGTATTTTTACTGCTTTTTTTTAATTTCTCAGTGCAAAGGGAGGAAATTGATGAAAGTAGTTTTTTTGCTACAGCACTAAGGGGAGGTTTGAGCATTTAATTTGTTGTGCCGTCTCGAGCAACGGCGAGTAAATTTAGTTGCCAACATTTCTCTGGTCACACAACTCTCATGGGTGGGCGTTCGCTGCAAGATCCAGCTCGCTGTTTTGCGGCGCTGTATACCCGTACGTTCGGCGAACGGGACTCGCGGACATCCCCGCGGTGCCCTCAACTGGGTCATAAAGATCTGAATCCTGAAGTGAGCGCACCTGTCGAAAAATTCCTGAGAACGGATTATTTTTCCCGTACGCGGCCAGACGAACGTGTTGGTGGAATTTCCAATGCTCTCATGCACTGGTCCAATAACATTGGCAAGGAAACATCGTCCCTCTCGCTGAAAAAGTAATTAACAAATATTGACCATTCCGTAGGAAGAAACTTTGGTTCATCATCATCACTAATCATTAATCCGGATAACTATTTGCTGTACTCTCTACTCCAGAATCTTCTCTCTCATCTTTTCAGCTGAACGCTTAATTCCCACATCATTCTTAACTTTTTTCTTCCTTAACCTTCTTCTTAATTTGACTGAAGTATTCCATTCTTAATCCTCTGACATTTTTCAGTTAGTTTCTTCTTCTATTATTGTTTCCACTTGATTATTGTACCAACAATACTGTCCAATAAGTTTTTCTCTTCCGTGTACTTCAACAGTGATCTGTTTTAGTTGGTGTGGCACTTATGTTATCAGTTACAGGATTTGCTTTTTAACTACTATAACCGCAAGCTGTTGAGCGAAATGAATAGGATCCACTATAAAAATATAAGATCCGTGGGTAATCGGTGGTTAATTTTCAATGATTCAGGGTGAACAATCGATTATCTTTAGGTTGCAAACCTTCAACCTGCAATCCTAATATCCACCGCCACTACTATTTTTCTGTCTCTGTCTGCCCCAACGCCGTTACAGGGTGGCACCTAGATGAACCTGATATAGCAAATAACCGCTTACCTGTGCAAAATTCCACAGAGGGAAAGTCATTCGCTTTGGCCGGGACTCGAACCCGGATGCTACCGAGGAGTCTTCTTCTCCTGCGGATGTATGTGGGCTTTACGGGACGAGACGGAATTGACTGCCGGGCATATTATTAAGATAGAGCATATAGAGAGAGAAGAATATATTAAGAGAGAACAATAGGCAGCGTAGTAAAGGGATAGGTAGGTGAAATATAGTTAGAGTAGTCTGTAGTGCATGATGCATGTAATAACAACCAATAATCCCTTCCTTATTATGTAGATACTAACCATCTAGCTCCATGTGACCCTATTATCTAGCATATCTCCCTTAAATATCCTACTTGCATGTCAATAGTGCATGTTTGGTGATCTTCATCCCCTGTCACACACCCTCGTGGTGGCTCGCAGGGTATCTCGTAGATGTAGATGTAGATTATACAACTGACAGTCTAAGTCGTGCGCTAAGCCCCTCAGCCCGAACTTAGAACACTAAAAGGTGTTCCCTCTCGCCTTGCCTCTTTGTATTTTGTCAACACCGTTTCCAACAACAATCAATGCAAGTCGTTTCGTCGGAATCTCTCTGGAGGTTCTTGGCACGTTCTCAAACCGCTCGCAAAACGGACACTTTCAAGGAAGAGAAGTGCCTCTCTCTCATTTTATTTTTTATTCCTCCCCTCCCCTCCACGGCACGCAACGCACTTTCTTCCACCCCATCCCTTTCGCTAATTGCACGTTGTCTTCGCTCGGTGGATGAATAATTTTTTCTCTCCCTCCAACCTTTCTCTTCCGAATTGCATGCATTCACGTTTATACCGGGCATTAATTCCTCATCATTATTTGATTTCAAACACCTGCAGGTCCCTTTAAAGCTCTCAACCTCCACTCTTTTAGGGTGTATATATGTATATATAAATACACGGCGTTCCTTGCCCCCTATAATAGTTTCTCTTTTATTTTTCCGAAGGGAGCATCAAGGGAACATTCTATCTGAAAGGGATTTTGAAACAGATCAATCTGTTTTTATTAGCAATTGAAAATTATGATACGGCCGTTAAAAATACTTCTTTCCTCGCTGTTGAGGGGTTTGGAAGGGGCATGATTGAAATGTCTGGAAAAAAATTTGGTGTTATAGAACTTATTGATTGAAATCAAACCCGACTTATATCAGTTTTATCGTGCTGTCAGGGCAATGAAATTTCGTTTCCCAAGTTCAATGCTCGATGTGGAACGTTGCCCATGTCTTATAAGTGATGATTCAGTGTAATCCGAAATGTTAATACAATCAAAGCTACCCTTTAAAAATTCAACGCTGTGTCTGGATTAAAACAATAGTTTTATTGTTGGTTGATTGAGCATTTATTAACCTGAAGGATTCGTGAAGGTAGAATTCACTCGCTCATAGACTTTCGGTGGTCGAAAATCATAAATTTTGGGTAGGTGAGAAAGTCCCTCTTTCTTGCCGTGACGTACCGCCGAGCCCTAAGAAAAACTGAATACGTCCATAGGGCGTATTGAAAAGCTATTTACAAATCCAATTCTTAATGATAACCAATATGTTAAATTTTTACAAATTCGCTCTGGTGAACTGTATCCAGCACGGTGTGAACACGGATTCGGAGGTACCGAATCAAGTTTAAAGTTCCAGATTTGATTCCGAGAGGCGCTTATATCATTGATGTATCTAGCGTCATGTGAAACGGCATTTTACTTTTGGCTGCAATCTCCCTCCTCAATCCTCCTCAATCTAGAATGGGAATTACTATCAGAACGCAGGTTAAAATTTAGGTTAAACCTTTTAAGTAAATTCGAAACAGAGTTGTTCACAGATGACGTTAGATATATATTGAGGACCCCTGCGTATTATGCTAGGTTTGATCATATTAACAAGATTGGAGAGATAGATTGTCGTACCGATAGATTTAAAATGTCCTTTTTCCCTCGTACTATAAGAGAGAACAATAGGCAGCGTAGGAAAGGGATAGGTTGGTGAAATATAGTTAGAGTAGTCTGTAGTGCATGATGCATGTAATAACAACCAATAATCCCTTCCTTATTATGTAGATACTAACCATCTTGCTCCATGTAACCCTATTATCTAGCATATCTCCTTTAAATATCCTACTTGCATGTCAATAGTGCATGTTCGGTGGCTCGCAGGGTATCACGTAGATGTAGATGAATCCGACCAACGAGAATACTTTGTGCTCACTCAAGTTGACGACTGGATATTTGCTGAACTACACAACCAAAATTAGCTGCGCCATTATGAATTCATCCAATCCTTTTATTGTTTACCAAATATTCGCAACGGTCTCCAGCATACCGGCTCTACATGTCTCCATAGAACACATTCTAAATTTTTGCTCTCGCAGTTGTTCCAAAAATTATATTGGTAGATTCCAGCTCCACTGTCGGTATTCTTACGAAGTTGTCAATTCACATTTTTGCTTGCGATTGGCCATTGGAAATAAGGACGGTTCTGATGTAAAAATGTGCGTCGTGGTTATTCGACAAGACTTACTTATTTGAAGAACGTAGAAGGGAAAGGCTGAGTATCGTATAAACTTATCGGGAAGATTAGGTTGAGGTTAAGTAGGTGGCTGGAAAAAGTAATGAGTGAGAAGGGTTCCTCAAGACCATGATACAGGGAAGAATGTTGGGCAATTGGGAATGGGGAAGAAAGAGAATAGGCTTCATGGACTGGATAAAGCGAGAACTTAACTTTAAGATGAGGAAAGAAACACTACGCGTTAATTGGGGCCTCCATTTGCAAAAATTTATAGGATTTTTACTGGCCTCTATAACCTACCATTATCGGTAAATTACCTGATAATAAAACTTGATTGATTATCAAAATGAGTTTAGATTAAATGAATTAGTCATAATGTCTTGTTACCCATGAGAACATGAATTTTATAAAGGACTTTTACCAATTATAACTCAGAAAACTACGTCTTCAGTAGGCTCTCGCTAAAAGTAAACTTTCATTGCTCATAATTGAATGTATTTGAACATAATGAAGTAAATTATGGCGCTCCATCGCCTGTCGGAGATACAGACTACAAATTTTCAAAAATGATAACTGCTGGTACTATGTGATAACGCTAGGCTGATATGGAACTTTGCGCTTTGCAACATTGCTCAGCGTGAGAGTTGAGACTTAATGGTAGTATCCAACCAAGAACCTTCTCGAATCTTGCCCTTCGTAAAATTGTTATTCGGGCCAAGCCGCGAGGCACCTGGAGTGTGGAAGACGCGACCCGAAACTCTTCTCAGGCTGATGGAAATTCTGGCACAGGCGACTTCTCCAATTCGACACCGGTCCACCACCGCTGCTCAAGTCTTTTCTTCCAGCCTCCCCCACGACCTTAATTCGTCCCATCCCCTCCTTCTAAGAGCCTCCCTCTCCTCCTCCGTGTGGGGGGAGGATTTTTCGTCGAGGTTATAATAGCGGTATGGGGGGGGGGGCAGCAATGAGAGATCCTCTCCCGACGATCTCCTTCGCAGGCGGCGGCGGCGGCCGACGTGGACATCTGCCCTTCCAAGACATCTTAGCTTTCCTTCGTCCGACCGCCGGCCACAGCCTGCAGCAGCCCGGCAAAACACCCTCCTCACTCACTCTCTTTCCTCATTCTTTCGGCCCAAAAATCTTTTTCTCATAACCTGACCGCGCACACCTTACCTCGGCCACCAGCCGGAGCATTCGTAGTATTTTCGTCAAGGGGGGGGGATGGCTGAAAAGAGGTGGAAAAACCTTAGCCTTCGGGAAATCTTCCGTGTTACGAAATTGCCCAGAGGTGAACTGCGATTAATGCGATGTTTGCATGTGAAAATTCCTTTTTAAGTGGTGGAGATGGGATAAACGAGGCAAAATTACGGCAAAAAGTTTTGAAGCGCTACTTTTTTTACGGAAACGATGAACCACAGTCTTTTATAGTATGCGGAATGAGACGTCATTTCAAGTCTCAAACTCTTGTCTTGTCCATGCAACCTTCTCGTCGGGTGCATAATACAAAATGACGGTAATTTTTTCGACGATCGGAATTTATGATTTCCGAAAATGAATTGCATTTGTTGACATTCATTTAATTCTTTGTAGGCTTTCAATGAAAATTTGCAAGTTATTTGGTCTTACCGGGTGTTACAAAATAAGTATCGGGGTTTTAAGGCTTTGTAGTATTTATACCATTTTATTTACAATCATAAATGTTACATCAGAAGAACTAACGGGAAATAGAGGAAACACTGCATGCGCATACGTTCAAGGGTATAACAAAACTGTTAGAGTTTCTCTTTTATTTGATCTATAATTTATAATTATAAATTTAATGGCATAAATACTACAAAGTCATAAAAACCCCGATACTCATTTTGAAACACCCTGTATAATGAGCAAATACTTTCGCGTGATGAGGAATCGCACGTAGCAAAAGCGGAGGAACGATGTAAAGAGGTGTTTTCGCTAGGTGAGTCGACTTCCTTTTATATTATCCAGAAGTTTTTTGGACAGATAAAAGATATTTTCAAAATTGCATCCCTCATTCTTGTTTTTTTTCAATTTTGCAAATAATTTTCTCTTTTATTTTTTATTGATAGTTCTGAAAATGTCTTGGAAATAAATCAAAGAGTCTGCCTATTTTATTTACTTATCACCACTCAACTTTTGTACTCCGTACTTAAGATAGTATTAGTCTAGGTTTTGTAACCAGACCTTGATTCCTTCGTTCCTCACTTCACTTTTAAGAGACATAACGGTTATATTTCGGAATACATCCCCCAATTCGATGTAACACGTAAAAACCTTCGACAAATCACCCTCCTCGACAGAGAATATTCGCATTCACCCGGTAATTTGAGTCACAAATTCACGATCGTCTACAACGAAGTTTATTACTTTTTCACCTCGTGCCGGTCGAAAATCAAAGGAATCAATTTATAAGTTTCATTTATTGATACGGGAAAAAAAACTTGCGAATTTATTGAAGCGGCGCTCTTGAGACGAATGAAGAATTTGATACGTGATCCCGAACAATCCAAAAACCTTTTTAATAACATATTGATGATGATGACGGTTTTCATACGAGAGAGTTCTTTTTTCCTTTTTCTTTGAGAGGAGGGGAGGGGATTCATGATCGGCAAAAGTGCTTGTGGGTGAGGCGATAAACATTGTTAAACTCCACCCTTTTAACTTGACTAATTTCTCTCCTCAAGAGACACCTTGCATCTTTCCCCTTCGTCCTCCTCCGGCTCCCCTCACGCATCCGCACCATTCTCCAAATAAAGAATCTTTTCACCTTGGTCACCTGCCCCGACACGAACAGTCGTCGTCGGCATATAGGCGTCTCCCACTTGATTGTATGTTGATTTTTATTTTTCTTCCATTCTCTCTCTCTCTCCTCTTCTCGATACTCCTTCTCTCTGTTCGTATACGAGCTCCATATTTGCATTCTGCCCATTATCCAGATGATTGCTGCAAGAAGGGCGGTTACAATAATTCCTCCTCCCTCCTCCCTTGGTGGAAGCAGTTGAGGTTCCTCTCACCGCGCGCTCCGGGGGCGCCAAAGTGGTTTTTCAAGGAACTGGTGAGAAAGAGAGAGGGGGAAGCGTCCGATTAATGGTGAATATTTTTATTGATTAATTATTGGTTTCTTCATGATGACCATGGTGCCTTCGGGGAAGCAGAGATGAATACTCGTTATACTGGTAGCTTTTAGGTGGTTCGACTTGGATTTTTAATGATGGCACCCTCGTTGGCGCTTTCTAAGTTCATCCCTTCACACTATGTTTAAGAAATATTCCTCATGACTAAGCGTCGGTACAGCTGATTAATCACTATTTCCTTGCCTTAGTGCTCACTGTCTTGAGAATAGACGTATGTTTTGTGTATCAGTGGCCAAGTTATGAGTAAGATACGTATCGCGTGCATAAAATTTTGTATATTTTTGTTCTGTACGGATAAGGTTATGACACCAATTTTTTCTCTGTACAATTATGGACCTCTACGACTGTGAAAAATTGACTAATTATGAAAATAGTGGCAATGAGTATGTTGTTTTCAAATTTTTTTTCCCATTTCTACATTTGATGCATGCATATGACTACAGTCGATAGATTTATCCACCCAGTATTTATGGACTACTGAAATCCATTATGAATGCTTAATCTCCTTTGTCATATGTTAATTTCCTTTGCAACTGATGAAGTGTATTACAGAGGTAATAACATTTTAGTGGTGTTTTACCGTTAAGCCATGCCTGGTGTGAAGTAAATATCCACGACAATCCTTGTGGTGACTTGCAGGATATCTCTTAGATGTAGATAAGTAATTTGTGGTCTTTTGGCTGGTATGGATAGAGTACAGTTACTAGTTGCCCATTGGTAAATCCATGATTCTAATCGACCAATAGTGAAGATTTTTCATTGTTTACCCAGCGAATGCCTGGTGGGTGACCTCTTCTTGCTGAAGTTCGCAAGACTCCATTCTTCGAACGGAATTAAACAGCAAGCAACTGTGCGCACTATTTTTGGGGAGCTACTAGGTATGGGCTCGTTGAAAGTGACGAAATTTTGATTTCACAGCCTCGAAAATATCATTTAGAGCCATTTTTAAGTTGAGATTAGTCTGGGACTGTAACGTCTCATCCACGGACTTTCTGCGGTCCGACCGTGTTGAGACTTGACTGGATGAGCCCCCCAAAAAATTTGATACCGATGCCAGTTTTTTCCCACCCTTTTTCCTCTCCGTATTTATTAACATTGCCACATGTAATCAATAGAGTAAATTATCATTCTTTTTGGTGATCCAAGACCTGATTTTCTTCAGGGGAGATCGATGTTCATCAAAAATGCTATGCTGAAAGCACGCGCTATTATGGTTTGAAATATTTGATTTTAATTAGATTGTTTGATATTTGAATAGCAGATAAAAGCAGTTCTCCGAAAACTCAGGGTGGTGATCATTGCACTGAAGTGAGTACTGGCCACTGAAGAGACCACTGGCATGAATATTACGATTCCCAAATCCTTTCGAGAAGACAAAACAAAACAAAAATGATTCTTGAGTATATTTCAAGTATCTTGTAGAAAGAGAATATATTTATGCGACAATTGTTTCCCCGTGTGATACAAAAAATATCCTTCGTTGGATTTTTGGTTTAGTTAGAATTAGGATGACAGGTGATTCTTTCAAGTATTTTCTTATTTTAGTCAACTACTTTGGAAAGTATATCCATCACCAAGTGAAATCATGATTACGATGAACGCAAATTTATGGGGTCGGAAAAGGAATTAGAATTAGCATAGCATCAAAGAAGAATGAAGGAATTATGATTATTGAACATTGACTCTGTAGGGAAAGCGTCTTGAAAGTTATGAGAACTATATGATGCCCTTCATAATATATTTATTAACTGAAAACAATACGTGTATGCAAGGAATACTGAAAAGATAGGAGAGGTACAATTGGAAACTACGAGAAAAAGAGACATACGCTTACTGCAATCATTCTGAGAGTTGGTGAGAGACACCTGACTGGAAGCAAAGATTAACATGCGTAATGTGAAGCGGAGATAAATGTATTGGGATGTTTTTTGTCATAAAATAATCTCATGCCATTGAAATAATTATATATGAGTGCTACTTGTACAGATTATTGACTCAATATTCCAAAATTTGCCCGTGACGCATAACTCAGATTCCGATACCACTAAAACTAAAAATAAATAAGAGAAAAATACACGAATAAAGCTATTAAATTAAAGCCTTATCGTTTATTTTTTAGTCGTAATACTAGTCGACTTTGAGAGGAAGTCACAGGCAATAATAACTGCCTATCTTTTGAGACGTGACTATTTTACATATTTTTATTGCTCTGATTTATAAAACGAAACTTTTATTGCCATATCATATTTAATTGGTTGCTCCAGGGTAGAATCTTGTCCGGAGGTGCTATGTTGTCTCTAAGCAGAAGCTATTTACCCTAGTTATTGACGTCAGTTGAAAAAATAAAGAAATTTTAGGAAGAGGTAATTGTAGGGTAGCGATGATTTTGGAAAACGTCATAGAAGGGCATTGGAGAGAAATTTGAAGGCAAGATCTAATTTTATAAAGATGAGGGTAGAAGGGAGAGAAAATAAGTTTCTACGTTAAGAAAATGGTCTGGAGAAGAAAATCTAACTAATCGTTAACCATAGATGATTAAATGAATGATTGAATGAACTCGATACTATGTTATTTACGGGCCGTGTATAAGGCTAAGGGCAAAATGAAATGTTGGTCACTTAATATGGAAGTAATGAACGCAGTAAGATACACATCTCTTGAATATTAATAGGGAAAGTTTTCATGCACAACCGGGATAACCTCAATCATTGAGGTTCAAATGAGCCACAGTTGAAAACTAAAAACTATTACTAAACTTTGACAAATCTAAACCTGCCAAAAGTCTTGCTCAGCGTATGCAGACATTTTATTGGAAATTTTATTGACATTCCAGCACATTCGCTCATGACTCAATTTGAATCAAATTATAAGGTGGTGTCTAATCATTATAGCTTCAAAAAGTTTAGTTTGTCTAACTGGTAAACGAATTAGCAATACGAAATGGGATGAAAAATTTAATGGAGCATATCGGAGTTTAAAAAAAAACAAATTTTCCCAATTAGTGTATGCTTCAAGGACTGATCTTACCGTAACAGAGAAAATTGAAGCAGATATGAAGTTACTTAAGAGAGCGTTTTGGCACAAACTTTGTGGAACCTATGGATTTCCATATTTGAAAAGAAACACTGTTACAATTTCCACACTTTTATTTCCGCCACAGACCATGGTTTCATAGATAGCTCATTATGCCATCATGTAGTTACTCTAACGAGAGTAAAACTGGAGGCGGCGTGTGTAATAAATGAAATTTCGACGCGTCTAAATTTTATGTGATACTACAACCTTGCAGTATACTCCAATATGGAAAACGGTGGGGCATGTACAGATTGACAAAAAGTCGGAATTTAACATAACTGTTTTACATAATTCGAATGGTGTTACAAATTTGTTAAATGATATTCCTGCATATTTTATGTTTTTTTATCATGGATGATACCATGATTTTTCTTACGTTTTAATGTATGTAATTTTATAGCTCTGAAAAAAAATAACAAAATCAAATCGTTTGCAAAAGGTATATTGATAAAGTTTACAATTAGGAGATCAGAGTTTCAAAAACTACCGCCATAAAAATTTTAATCGTAGTCGACAAACTGATAGAATACATACTTCTTGTCTCCGAGGCGTTGCTAGTGGGACTTATTGACAGTATACACCAGGCAGGGTGAAATTCGCCTTGATAAAAACTCATATGGCTTTACTGGGATTTGAACCCGGATCTCCCGGTCCATGCGAGCAAAATGATACTGTCACCATTATAGAAGTGCAATGGCTTGGTAGTGTGACTGGTGAAAACACCTGACCCGTGATTGAGAATTCCAGGCTTGAATCCTGGTCACGTAATTTGTTTAAAATAGCGGATTTCACTCTCTTTGAAGTGTATCTCTGCTCCAGTTCATGTCACTGTGTACCACTCCGTTGGCATTTGTCCAACCGCAGTGCTTTGAAAACTATTGTTGACATAGCCATATGAAAGTGCAGTGATGGAATGGAGGCTTGAAAGTTGGTGGAATTCGACTCAAAAATAATAACATGAAAGCACCCTTCCCTTGACTCGAAAAAAAGAGACTGCTTGTTGGCGCAACGGAGTGTTCACTTTAATAATTCGTCACAAAATTTTTCGACCGCTTTTCTGGGCACCGCGCCGCTTCCTTCAGATGAAAATCTTTAATACGGTGGCATGCGGTCATGGCTCAAGTACCACACCCCCCCCCCTTCCTCCGTCCACCCTCTCCCCACCCTCCCTTGTTTCTGAAGAAACCAACCAACCCACCCATCGCTCGCTCCTTTTAATACAACTCGCACTCTGAAACAGCCAGCGGTGTGTTGAGCGGGAGAGAGGAGGGTCGTCGA
The DNA here is from genome assembly GCA_963169105.1 of Ceriagrion tenellum. Taxonomy (NCBI): domain Eukaryota; kingdom Metazoa; phylum Arthropoda; class Insecta; order Odonata; family Coenagrionidae; genus Ceriagrion; species Ceriagrion tenellum. The sequence continues at coordinate 54,037,903 of OY720636.1, read as the reverse complement.
CCGGTACGGGGGGGGGGAGGGGTGGGGTCCGAACATACTCCCCCGCTCTTTCTCCCTTCACGAACTCCTTACTCCACTACACAAGATACGCTCTCCGCTCCTGATTATCTCTCAGTCTTGAGAAGCGAGCGGGTGGGGGATGGGGTTGAGATGAGGGGAAGTAAGACCGCCCCTCTCACAATCTTCCAAGCCCCTTTCCACTTTTCTCAACGTTTCCCATTTTCTCCTCACCCTGCCGATATTTCTTATTCTCCTCCTCGCTCTCATTCTACCTTGTTACGTCCTTTTACTACCATCATCGTCATTGATCGTTCAATCCTAAGATTGGTTGACTGAAGCCTTCCACCCTTCCCCAATTAATACTAGTTTCCTTACCTCCTGGTATCTCTTTCTATGTACCTTCCTCTTTATTTAGTTCATACGTTTATTCCTGGGTCTTCCTCTGGGGACTTTTCCCTCTATTTTACTTTCAATTATATTCTTCAGAAATCCATTGTATCTCAGAGTGTGTCCAATCCATCTGGTTCTTCATTATGTACGGTATCACCATATTGTTTTTTCCTTTTCTACTGTTGTTTACACTTCATTTCATATTTTTTCCGTCCATTTTATCTTCAGCATCCTCCTCCAGCACCAGGCTTCAAAGGCTTCTAGTTTTTTTGGGTCAGCTTTTCCAATTGTTCATGCTTCCGATCCATTGAGTGCTACGCTCCACACGAATGTTATCACATTCTGTTTCCTGGTTTGTAGTGTAATTTTTTACCACCATGTATTTTTTATTTTTTCATTTTAGTTACACGTACAATCTCCGATGGCATAAAACAAAACACCTTGTGTGGTATGGTCTCAGAAAACGCATGGCAAACGAGAAATGACGAAACCCAATTTTAGCATTAAATCCTTTAGGGAGAAAGGAGAGGTGGGCCCTGAATGGGTTGGAGAGAAGGGATAAAAAATGCAATCAAGGAAAAGCGGTTTTCACAAGGCCTGCAGATAAACAGAGGGCAATGGCGGTAAGGCATTTTATTTCGTTGCAGAACGTCTAAAAACTGATTATGAAATGCGATACGGAAATGAAATATACATATCCATATTTCATACATATAAATATTTTACAAACTGACACCACTCGTGAAGAGGGGTGTAGAGCAAATACTGACGCCATGTTTCGCCCTCTATCCTCCTCTCTTCCTTAAAATATCCTTCTCAATCAATCTACCCTCATTTCTTTTGGGGCTTGGTTGTGGATCGGCTCCTAAAACAGCCAGTCAAACAACCAACCAACTTTCACTCATTCTCTTCAAAAACATAGCCAATAGTTTTGCTAGTCTCGTATATTTATTTATTTTAATGATTTATTACGGTTTACGAAACTTGTTACTCTATTTTTGCGATAATTAATTACCTCGTCCACCTGATTGTAGGTCAGAATTTAGGCGAGAGTTCTATCTTCTCCCTCCGAAGATTCCTGTTCATTGACTTCTCAGATAACTGCTGCTCTGAAAGGGATGTGATTTGACGATGGATTTTAATCTGTCTGTCGAAAGTCCTTTTTGTTCATCCTGCAGAAGTACCTTCACGGTCACTGGATTTTCAAAAAGAAATATCACACCTCTTCTATGAATAGATGAAGCACCGGAGCTAATAGATCATCTGACAAGCACGGAGCAATCACACGTTCTGGAAATAACTGTTGAAGACACATGGCGTGCGTACGCGTGAACGCTAATTGTCGGCAGTGCCCATGTTAAGGGTACCCACGAATAAATGTATTTCTTTTCATTTATTATTCATCATGAATACCCTTTGATGAAATTTTGCCCTGATATCCATCCAGAAAACATCGGAAACCGGTATTTTGTTCGCATGCACAGCCGGATCAGTACCATTGTCACTCTTTATATTCGACGGAAAAATACCGGTACCTTTTTAAATGCCGTCCCTTCCTCCATTTCCCAATAACCTTTCCATGAAAAGCCCACCCACCTATCCTAAATGGCACAAGAGAACTCAATTGTCGGTCGTCTCCCCAAGTAACCAACTCCTTTCTTCTCCTCCCCGCCCGCCTGGCCCAACCCCCACTCCTTGCCTTCACCACACTCTCCCCTCAAGTACTCCCTTCGAGAAACTTAATGATACCTCATGCATATTCCATCTTCACTCCCGCTTGAGATTTTATTTTTTTATTTTGCGTCGTTGTATAAGGCGGCCCCGCTCTTGTGGACGTGGTGGGGTGCCGTGCTGTCACGGGTTGTAAAGCAAAGACGACGAGGAGGAAGAGGATGGGTATACCAAGGGAGTTTAAAACGTAGGAGGGAGGGGAAGAGAGGAAAAAAAGTGGCGGAGGGATTTCACGAAAACCACGCGCCCGGACTATTTTTTTTTCGTTGTTTTTCTTCACAACTTTTTCTCGTTCTAATTTTCGTTTAATGCCTATGTTGCAAAAAAAGTAATACTCGGGCTAGTCTTTAAATATTCCTCTTATAGCCTTTTTTTCTTTATCCATTCGGGGTCCGTTGTTCACGTTTTTATTGTAGTCCACCTCCACCTTGTTGCCCTTCTCGTGCATATTCCGGAACACGTGGGATTTTGAAATCGCCATCCGAAGCGCTAAGTGGAAATTTGATTTGATTGCGCCCCTCCGGAGTGGGACGCTATCTTTGTGTCTGGGAGGGCGTGTATTTTGATTTTGATGTTAATATTTTGTAATTTTTCTTTTTCATTCGTTTTGTGTACGTTTCATATCAAATCACTTATTTCAGTTATTTCCGCATTTCCGAATGCACATACATTCCGTTATGGGGGTACCAACGTTGTTTCGGGGCTGATGGGGTGGAACTTTTACACAACGGAAGAAGAACTCTTTAAAATTTTCCATTGATAAATGTTTCACTAACTCATCATCTATAAATGGAAAATTTCCAAGAGTTATTATTTGGTTATTTGGTATTGAAATAAACAGCAATAATACCCATAGCGTAATGTAACGCATGATATATTTCGGGTTGCAGGAACAAACGCTATCGCAGCTTATCTCAGAGTAGCTGATACTCAGAAGACTTCGTTTATTCTCGTACCCCGTGTTAAAATCCATGTCTCATGTCATTTTTGCACATTATAAGGGTCAGCATGGTTAAGTAAACTCACAAATGAAAAAACGACTTCGTTTTCTTCCACTGATTTATTTTTTCGGTACGACATGTTTCGACACATGGAGGTCATTTTCAAGTACAACAATTTTTGAATTTCAAGCAAATATAAGGTAAGGGGTGGCGGTTATGGTGAGAATTGGTTTTCTTTTTCTCTCTCATACCAGGGGGTTTCCCCCCCTCCTAACACCCACTTCTGCCACCCCTCTCCAACCTCCCTCAAGTCCCTTTCAGGTATTTATATTTGCTTGAAATTCAAAAATTTTTGTACTTGAAAATGACCTCCATGTGTCGAAACATGTCTACCGGATAAATAAATCAGTGGAAGAAAACGAAGTCGTTTTTTCATTTGTGAATATCAACTTCCACATAGTTGAGCCTGATACCATTGAACGTTATGTGAACTCATTAACTTTCGCATAATGTCTTCTGCCAAGTGATTACTCTCTCTTACGATTCATTGAAAATTCGTCATCTTGGTTTCCGATGGAGTTTATAAGTTAAAACCATCTATCTGGTTTAATAATTTTGTCGATATCAATAAATTAAACGAATTCTTCTTCAACACGTTTGAAAAAATGCCTTGTCGTATCGAGCCCTTGCCTGGATTTAGTTTATTGAAGTCATATTTTAGTTGTTTTGTTTCTGCGATCGAACGAAAGGAAACGGTTCAAGGCATAATGCTTTTTTATTATTTTTTAAATTAAATTTAAAGCCTTCGTGTGGTTTTTTGGCGATCAGATGGAGAAATAAAAAAAGATTAATGTAATGAAAAAACAGTCACTTATGTGTTTGATAATTGTCAGTTCGAGCATTCAGATTTTAACATGACATTTTTTATTTTTTTGTGCTTAACCACGTGGTCAATATGATAACGGCTGGTTATAGTGACATTCTTTGGTGTAGATATCCTAGACTCATCTATCTATCCCAGCTTGGACATTTTTACCTAAAATCGTCGAGAGTATTTTTTCTATTTTAAAAAGTAATCATTTTCCATTAGGCATAATTATAGGATACACTTATTCTCTTTTGAAATATTATAAATGTGAAGACGCTTAGACAGGTACCCCAAACACTGAAAATCACCTCCAAAGATTACTACTAGCAAGTTATATTTAATCGAAAGGAAAATTTGTGAATACACGTTTCCAATATAATATTTTCTTAAAGCACAAAGCTACTTACTCGAATTCGCTAGTTGGGTTTGAATTTGGGATACCCATGGTATAAAATTGTCCTCAACGATTTTCAGTCTAATATAATGCGTCGAAATTTTCAACATTAGCATCAGAGGTTCCTTTCGCTTTCGATCGGTCTCCACCATTGTAAGACGAAGTTTTTACCTCGAGTTTGATCTCGAAATGTATTGAAGTTAGAGGGCTAGCGCAAAATAAAAACTTATTGATTGCTTTCATTTCTTACAAACCAATCTCAGATGCACTCAAAATGGCTTGAGAGCCAATCAAATGGTTAGGAGCGTAAGAAAACTCTTTATTACGAAATGCCCATTTTGTGGCTGCATTATCTCACTGACATTCATTTTATTTCGTCGGTTGTGGCATAATTGCAAATACAATCTTCAATTCGATCAAACATACTTACTAATTGCAATCATGCGGAGTATATTAAGCATTGAATTGAATACTAGACTTTATCTGTGATCGTTAATACAAAGTAGTTATTGAATTTATTAACTCTGAATTGGTTAGAGTCACATCCGTTGTTTCACGAGGAAGCGTGGTTGCCCCCCTTCTATTTATTATTTATATAATTGACCTAAGTTCTAGAGTTAGCAGTAAGCTAAGATTATTTGCAGACGATACGGTCATCTACCGCAAAATTAGCGAATACTGGGACTCAGGAGTTCTATCATCGGACCTAAACAACATTCATTCGTGGTACCAGGGGTGGGGGCTAGAACTGAATCTTAGTAAATGCACTATACTCAAACTGTACTTGAAATAATACAGTGCACTTTTTGGAATTAGGCCTCAGTGCAGTTACCAGAATGAAGCCAGAGTGCAGTGCCCAGATTGAGCTCACGGTACATTCTCCACAACACACTTGAAGGGCAAATTCATCTTAAATATTCAAACACAGTAGAGTCCTGTGCACTTAAGAGGACTGAAACTGCACTAAATGCTGAGTTTAGTACTGTTTTATTCTTATTTAAAGTACTCTCACAGTAGAGATTTTTTCTCTGAGTATTATGCTGCGTGGCGAGGTAGATAGAATTTTCTACTGCTCCGAAGGTCTCCCATCCGCAAATTCCATGCACATATTTTCCCATGAATTGGCTGTCTTTTTAAAACATTATAAATGGCTTTTTGTTTAATTTCAAAACTTAATATTGTTCTTTATCTATCATCATTTGAACCATTTCCTTAAGCCGCGCCACACCGCGGGGTATCAATAAAATGGCTAATGGAAATTTAACGGGGTTTCATTATGACTCAGTCACCTTGGAAGATCGATTTCCTGTGATCGCAGCTCGTGCGATAGCGGCCATGATCCCGTGTGAATTTCGCCCCTCGCCAAATGTATTCCTCCCCAAATGTACGGCGGAGTGTTCGCCGGGGGAATTTTCCCGTGGCCCCGCGATGTGTGGCGGACGAAGGCAGGATCAATTAGCGGCGCTCGTCTCGCTCGAGAGAAAACACACTACAGTAACAGTACGATACCCTAGCGTGATCCGCGGAGAGTAGGCCAATTTCTGAGGTCAGTGGGCTTCCCTCTACTTAAACCTCAAGTTCGCGGCTTCTTAAATTCTGTTTGCTATTCTTCTCCGATGTGTGTTCCTTTCTTCGCATGGAGCCATTTAAAGCGACACCTTGATCGTATCAACTTAATCCTTCAGCTCATGTGACAAATTTTAAAAAGAGTTTAAGTCATTAGCGTGGGACTCACATTAATAAGGGCACATCACATCATGAGAGAGGAGGAAATCAAAGTGACGAAACATGTGTGGACTGAGAGCGTAAAGAAATAGTAAATTGTCTGGGATTGGAGTCTTGAAAAACAAAAAGCAATGAATCACATCACGAAGATTGTTCCTCACACCGGAGATACATGGATGTTACGATCTTCTAGACAATATACTGGTCAAAAGTTCATTTGTAAAAAAATCATTACTTGATAGAAAAAATGAGGTTTGGAATAGTCTGCTTACAGAATCATTTGAGTACTTATCTTGTAATACTACTTAATTTATTTATTTATATATTTAAAGTAATAAAACCACATACAGCTATGTCGCCATTTTATAGTGGCCATGTAACAATACACACACTTAAGGACATATACAAGCAAACTTAACAACTGGTTGCAAGCAGAAATTATGGAAATATATATAAAAAAAAGAAAATGAAAATTGGGAGAATAACTACTTAGGTGAAAGATACAAAAGAGAAAGGCTTATAAAGGATTTAGATGAAAGTGCAAAAGGATGAATGTGGGAAGGGAGGGAATTCAATAGAGAGGAGAGGCGGAAGAAAAGAAAACGTTTAGTGATCGAAAGTCTAGGAATGGGCATGTGGAGTAAAGGGTGAGAACGGGTGGGGCGGGATGGAACTTTGAAATTGATATAAGAGAGCAATTCAGGGCAGTCAATGGTTGAATTAAGAATATTATAAATAAATATTAAGTCTGCTGTGAGTCTATGAGTGGGGAGATTAGGGATGGAGAGATAGGATAGAATAGCCTTGGTGGACATATTACGACACTGTGCCAATATATTCTTAACTATTTTAGCAAAGAAGTTGCAGACACAGTCCAGCGATGAAAGATTAGTTTGAGAAGAGATAGACCAGATGGGGCAGGAATACGTAAGAATTGGAAGAATAATGGAAGAGAAAAAAGTTCTAAGTGCTCGGGGCTCATTAATTTCGGTAAAACGATAGAGGAGGTCTAAGAGGGACATTGCTTTAGACTTGATTGTTTGTATTTGTGGAGAAAAGTTCAATTTATCGTCAGTAAGAATACCAAGGTCCTTAGATGTTGAAACACGTTTTAGCGGGTGATTAGTCACAGTATAATTAAATTCTAGAGGGGCCTTCTTTAGGGAGATAGACATCACACTGCATTTTTCCAGGTTTAATTTAAGGTTCCAAACATCGCACCAATTTGAGGTCTGGCGTAAGGCATCCTGTAGTTCATGGCAATCGGAGGGTTTTTGAATGTTCTTGAAAAGTAATAAAGAGAAGGTGAATAAATACCTTTGGGGATTGAATTCATAAAAATATTTGTTTTCAATTAATAATGAACTGGTTTCTAGGTATTTTTGGTGGATATTGCGGTTGAGTTATAAGAAGTATTCAGAACATACGGTGGTCTCATGAAAGGTTGTGAACGATAATGATCTTGGAGTATTCGATGAAGTTCTCATGATGTCTTCATCGGTCGTTATCAATCAATGTGATGATTGTTGTTCCGCAGCCTTTTCCCTAATTTTATTGTTCGCTAATGGTTTCATTCTTTGGGTCATGTAGTTACTTGAAAACTGTCCTTTTTTTAGAGCCTCTCTAAAAAGTTTATATTCGATCGTCGAAGAGTTTTGTATGTTATTGGAAGGTAAGAATTGTCTCCAAATCAACTAGTTTTCTCGAATGCTGTATCTGATAGTGAAGGTAAGATAATGAAAAGTAAAGAAAACTTTGTAATTCAACATAAATATTTAATGTACGACCTAGGTTTCGACGTGGCACGTCATCATCTGGTGACGACGTGCCACGATCCATCCAGATGATGACGTGCCACGTCGAAACCTAGGTCGTACATTAAATATTTATGTGGAACTGCAAAGTTTTCTTTACTTTTCATTATGTTAAATCGATTCCATGATGTCACGCCCGAGACAACGGAAGGTAAGATAGTGTGTACGCGTAAGATTTCAGAAGCTTTGCTAAGAGGGAGTCGGTCATTTTTGCCAGTAATGTTTTACGACCTTTTCTGATTTGGGTCTGATCTGATCTGGGTCTGATCTGATTGGATCTGAAATGGGTCCAAAATTGCTTAAATATTCCAAAGGCTATAATTGTAAACATCCTTAGTTCCTTATGGACAGTAAGTCGTTGTGATTCGTTTGTAAAGTGCCTTCAGATATTTCAACAACGGGTGTAATACCCTCATTAGTATTCAGCTGAATATGTTTATTCCGTGGTTCTATGTGGAATGGATTCCGGTAAATCACGGAAATATTGAAGCCAAAATGTTTCTCTTTAACGTCAAACTATTTCAGTCTTTGCTTCAATTCCCTCATTAAAAGTAATCGATATATATACGCGGAAGTGTTTTCACAGCTTATTCAGCGATTCAAATTGAAACAGATGCCGGTAAATCATCCGACTATTCATTCCGGGAAGCCGAAAAAATAAATTTAAAAAGATCTCCGAATTCCAAGAGTCTTTCACGCTTTCGCCTCGGTCCTAAACGGCATCCGATGGCCCTTCTCTTTCCTCCCCCACCTTCCTTCCATCTCACAACCACCACCGCGTCTCTTCACCGATTATCTTGGCCTCATTAGCGCACCCAGCGTAAGCACACACACTCACACTCTCACGAAAGCTAGCCCATCCACCCACCCACACAATCACGCGAGCCCACCCTCTCTCCCATCGGAGCACCACTCTCAAAACGTACCAATGGCCGCTCTCCTTCCCTCTCCATCTCCGATACCCCCCTCTCCACCCCAATTGCAAGCCTCTCTCTCTCTCTTCGTAGGAAAGAAATCCTCCACTCTCACGCACGCGTACATACTATCATCTTTTCCCGTTCCGCTTTCGAACGAAGGCATCCCGGCAGTCGACAAACAATTGGAGCGCCCACACCTTGTTGGGCGCGGGGAGGAATTGAGCGTTTGGGTGAGGGGAGTGAAGGGAGGTCAATTTAAGACGGCAGGGAAATCTTTTCAACCACCACAACACCGGCCGCCGAGTGCTTTACTGAAAGGTGTAACTCCTTGCACGTGGGTTCCTTTGCTAGACCGCCCACGGTATCATGCTGATTTATGAATAGATAGGAGAGCGAGGATAGATGTGGACCCCAGAAGTCAAGGGGTCTATGTGACATTTTTGAAAAAAATAAGTTAGGTACAGGAATGGGATGTGAAAATATTAATCTTTTAGGTGGTAAAGGGATCCAAGTGATTTTCTGGACAGGTGATGCTATCTAGGGCAATGCCTCTTAACTACCTAGTGGGTTGTACCAAACATTTTCAACTTTGACTTAAGTTTTCTCTAAACAATGGTTTTGTTACTTAGACCCCTTGACTTCTGGGGTCCTCATATGAAACCCTAGTTAACAAAGTCGGTACGAGTGGTTGACCGTTTAAAGAATGAAATTTTGGAGCTGATGTCACACCAAAGTTTATTTTTGTATTATGAAAATGTGGAGACAAATAATGGCAGAATAACAGTATCTGTATTGTTACTAGACCTGTGCGCCACCGCCGATGGTTTTGATAACGCCCCCGCCGCCGATGGATTTTGTGCGGCGCGCCGCCGGTCCCCCATGTCGGCGCGGCGGCGCGCGCCGTCATATGCGGCCATGTACGAATCATTGCCTCTAGAGCATGGCTTTTTTATTTGATTACACTAATTTTTGCTGACTCCTCATCATTGTATTTCATAACTTGGCCAAACATTACTCACCACAGATATCCGTGCAGCAGTATTGATAGTCTTTCCTTAATAGCGACAGTTATCCGTGCGTTTAGAGAGGGAACCATCTTCAAAGACTTCGAGATATCTTTTCAAGCTTATCCGCTAGTTTGCATAGTATCCGGTGTATTTAAATAAAAAATTCGTATTTTATTCTTATTTCAAGCATTTTCAAGCATCCTCTCTCATTGGAATTGTAACATTTGTAGGCTATATCAAAATGATAATTATACACGGTAAAATATCTTTGTTCTACTCCATGTTTTAAAGTATAGCGCCACTTTAATTCAGCCAAAGTTGAGGCTTGAGGGTACCAAGTGGAGACCGCAGAAACTCTTTATCTGCCATGTGCTCATTAAGGGCCATGCGCCAGCGAGGACCTCATTTTGAATGTCTCCGAGCTCAGAGTTTTGGACCTTATGTCGCCCTCAGAACCTTTAGCTCGATCCCACCCATCAGGTGGGTGAAGGTATGGAACGAGCTAGAGCAAAAGAAACTCCTACACGCGGCTATTTATGCGGCTATACTCAGCATTGTATGTGACTTTTAAAAGTAATTTCTTATGAGTATTCTACCGGTAAAAGATAGGTTTAGGTGACAGCCAGAGAATCTTCTTCTAGTTTTCTACCAGTTTAGGGTTCTATCTCCCTCTAGTACTACCATTTTTGCCTCAGCATACGATATACCGTTCTCCATCCGTCCAAGAAGCCAATTCTCCTTTTTTACCTTTCCCTGGTTGCCCAAAATTCTTCCCTCTATCACGCTGTTTTGCAACTAGATTTAATTCAGAAGTTTCTTCATTTTCGGGATAGGAATAAGCACTCTGGCCATATTCCTTCCTCGTAGATCCATCCAATTAGTTTAGAAAAACTTGCCTTACATTTTTACTTAAATTAATTAGCAACTCCGAAGGTATGATCTCCACTCCTACAGCTTTTCTTGCCTTCATATCTTTCAATACTTTCTCTTTTTCACCGTATCATTCCGTATCGTTGGACCGAGGTTATCCTCATCTAGTGTTCCCAGATCCTGCACCTATAAATTAGTTTATCTACTATCGCTCTTCCAAGTATTCTCTCTACCTAGCTTGAATATCTTCTTGCTCGATTAATACCCACCTGCTCTGCTCTTAACATTTGGTACCATTTTCCCTCTCCCCGCCCGATAGCAATTTTATTTTATCGCAAAACGCACCCTTTTTCCCATCTTATTGCTGCTTATCCATCTCCTCGCAGTGCCTTTTCCACCAGTTTTCCTTTGCCCGATTGGTTATTCTCTGAATTTGATGATTACACTCATTGTGCTTCGTCTTAACTAGTTCAGTGTTGGTATTTTTTCACCTCCTTCTCTCCTCTATGTTCCAAATTATTTCTTGCGAAACCCACTGCTCCTTAACACCCTCGTTTCCACTTATCCTTTCGTTTTTTCCGCCTCTCTTAATATTCATGTTTGTATATTCTCCCATGTTTTCTCCATTCCCTTTGCTTCACTTATGTTCCATTCCACTTGCTCTTGGTATTCCCTTCTTTTTTCCCCTACCGAAGCTTCAAAGTTCCATCTGTTTATCCACCTAATTTTTTAAATCTGCGGTCACATATCATCATAACTAAGTTAAGATTCAAGCCTGCATTAAAACAAAATTCAACTGCCTTCTCGTCGCGATCATTTCTCGTTCCTAATCCATACCATCCCACTTCATACCCATCTCTCCCTTCCCCCACTGCTGCGTTCCAGACCCCCATTGCTATTAGGTTTATCTTGTCCGGGAACTCTCTGATTATCTCCTCTAGCTGTTTATAAAGCCCATCCACCTCTTAATACCCATGGTTGCTTGTGGGCATATACACCTGGGCTCTAACGAAAGTTGTTGAGCGTACGTTTATTTCAACCACTAGTATGCTGTCGCTCTGTTCAATGTTTACTACCCTCCTCCCCAATTTTGCGTTCAATACTATAGTTACCCCACGTTGACTCTCATCCCCACCACTATAGATTACCCAGTAACTATCACTGCAATAGTCTCCGCTGTCCTTCCATCACTCCTCGCTCAGCTCCAAGACACCCACGTCCTCTAGGACAATCCGGCAAACCATTTTGGCGCAGGGACCGTTTTAGCCGAGAAGGCCGTTAGGGCACTGAGGCGTTTCGGTTATCACTCGGCTAGTAGCGATTCTTTTATGATTTATGACTTGAGGCAGTATTAATAAATGTGTCAAATAAAATTTTAACTATTGTATGTAATTTGGTGTTGCTTACATAGACAAAGCGTTAGCATGATTTTTCTCATCAACGACCAGATATGCTTTGGCCTGTATTTTCGGTGTTTTCGATGACAGATGAAATGGTTCCTCATAGTACTGGAAAAAAATCTCCCCACAAAGAAAGAAATCATATATTATTTTACAGTATTGGTAGCACACCAGCAGTGCAGTACGTAGTTCATTACTACTTACCCCTTCCCACCACCATTGAGATGACTATCACTAGTCATAAATCATAAAAGCATCAATACCAGCCGAGTAGTAACCAAAATATCCCTGCGACGAAACGCCCCTGATCTCAAACGGCATCGCCCAATCATCCCTGCGCTAAAACAGCTTCACCCAATCATACCTGTGCCCAAATGACCTGCGCAAAAATGGCTCGCGCCAAAACGACCGCGCCCGAACCGGCGCACTCCCGCACACCGGAATGTCCTAATCCCCTGCGTTCCCCTCTCTATTTCCTAATCGATATTTTCTATAACTATTAAAAAAGAGCAGCTCTTCTGTCCGAATTTGATATACAGATGAAAATGATCTTCAGTCAATCTGTGCGATAGCAAATAGCAAGGTCACCATTTCTGTTGGACCATGGGCCACGTGTTCAGTGTTCACCCTTCGTTGGCGTGGATTTCACTCGGCTCGAGCCTCTAACGCGGCATGATTGGTTTGTATTCAACTTCCCGCTTGAAGCCGTTTTAATCAATATTGTATAATAAGAGATTATAATGACGATATAAAAGGCCGTATAACCGGAAAAGGTATCGAATAAACTTCATCCTACTGTTCTTGAAACTATGCCTAATTAGGACGTGTAATATCGATTGATTTCCCTTCCTCACTGAACAACCTTACAAAATTTTCATAAGTCTATCCGTCCACTGCAGCTTCTCCTTCCTTCTCCACATCCTCATTTCATAGCCTTCTCTCTCCTCTTTCTTTTCCTTAAAAGGTTCACTGTCTTCGAGCCTTACAACGCAATGTATTGGAAAACGGGAAGTAGTTAACCAAAGGGTTTATGTACATGCTGAAGAGTTTCTAATACTTCTAAATTCAAAATGAAAACATTTGGAGAATATTTGAACGATATTTCTTTTGTATTTGATCATTGCTTATGGTAAGTGAAGTTCAAGGAAGTAAATCTACGGTGCGGTCTGAGAGTATCTAGGAGCATCTTAAGGGCTTCGCCTCGCATGAGGATAGGAAAAGGAATCGGAATAGGAGAAGGAATAAATTTCATGGGAAGTTTTTATGTCCCACGGCATTGATGAGGCATAGTTTTCCATCATATACAATTTAAATGATGCAAATAATATCCATAAGGCTTCATATTATCCATTAAATAATAAACCGAAAGCCATAGGAATTTTCCTCTGCGGATGAACAGAGTGCTTAAATGCATGTGATGGACCTTACTGGAAAAGTTTAGACGGGTGAATAATGAGAGATTTTATTTAGGAGCGTTTAAACTACGTTCTGTGACCACCTGGGAGGGAGAGTGGTCCCAGCCCTGATACAAAGAGGCACAATGGGAACGAATGGTGTTGAGGGGTAGAGATCTCTTTCGAAACATAGGGGGGGGGGGGAAGGAAGAGGCCCTGACAAGTAGTTACATGTTGATCCGATATGTGGAACCCAAGGAAGAGGACAAGGGGGGGCCAACAGATTCCAGGCCAGGTTTTCAAGCAATGATGGGAAAACTGTAATTCCCTTTCCCTTACTCTGAAACCCCCTCCCTCTTCCACTCTCTTAGACAGTAACATACAGATGCCTGGAGCAGATAGGAAGTATTCAAACATGATCGCGGGAGCCCAATTTCATCATATTTTAAAAATTATTAATAAAAGTTTATGTACTTATTACCATATAGACCAGAAAATACTTAATAATTAATAAGCTGCCCCAAAGCGGTGAAATAACGAAAAAATATTGAATAAAATACTAAAAACCACAAAATTCAATGAGTGAAACGCTTATCTTTGTCAGAAATGTATTCCATATCTCTTCTTAAATGAGAGTATAATATTAGGGGTGTCTGAAAAGGATTATGAAATTGAATGTCCGCTCCTTGATTATCCGACTTTTGCTGCCATTTTTTATAGAAGTTATGAGAATTAATTTATTGTACAGCTACATGAATTCAAAGAGGCACAATCGCAGTGAAGGATTCAGGAAGAGTTATGTTTTGCGGCTGTTGTTTTAATAACCTTTTTATATTTTTTTCTACATTCCGCTTTGTTGGCTCGCAGCTGAAGCACCAATTGCCTTTTCATGCCAATCAAAATGGAAATAAGGTTGGCAATCCCAGAGTGCTCTATGCGGGATCGCTCTCCATAATGGACAACAGGAACCATTTGTATTACATCATGACGTGACACCGTTGCTTGTGTCCATAAACCCGACGCACTGAGCACCGCCGTCTCTTCATTTGGAAGTGAGAGGGGGAGGAAGATTGAGTCCTAACAGTACTTCCTCATTAGCTCTCTCCCTCTCTCTCCCCCTCCTCACTCCTCCCTCCCTCTCAATCCTCGCCCCTAATTAACAAAGAAGGAAAGCAAATCCAAATGCAGCTTTCATTGTGAGAGTTCGGAGAATAGGGGGAGGAGGAGGAAGGGAAGGCAGGTTTCGACCGGGAGGGGGATCAGCAATTAACAAACAGTTCGCCATCGTTGGATGCGATTTGAAGCGGGGAAGAATGGTGGGGAGGAATATGGGGGGATGGGATCTCTCACTACATGGGATGAATGCTATGTGCTGGAAATGGGACGGCGTCTACCAATGTTATGGGGTCCCTAGAGGGTTCAGGTGATGAGGAAGTAAATGGCCCGTCCATTTTTGTTTGGCAACATAGGGCACGGGTTGCATTTCCATGTTTTTCTCATCGTTTATCGCTACTTACATCTGGATGGCTCAGTTCCATAGGTGACCTAGCATAATTACGGCTCATTTTGATATGCCCTTTTTTATTATCAGTAAAGATATACTTCTATATAAATTAAACTCTTATGTTGAAATATTGAACAGTAACATATTGGGAACGTTCAAAGCATGCGAATTGCAACGCGACCAAGAACGAAATCGTACGATGCCCCAGTTTTGAAATGTAATCATTTTATAAATTCAATAACAACCTTTTTCCTATGGAAGATACAATGCTGACTCTTATAAAATTGGTAAAAAATATATTTATCTACCGTTTACTGAAATTCGGTTATAAAAAATGTACTTGTGTTTAAGTAGCGAATTATCAAAGTCGGAGCTTTGCTCGAGCACCGTAAAACATCGGTACTTTATAGGTTACATCTGTAGTAAAAATATTATAATAGGCATATTTAAAAAATTAAAGTTGTCCATCAAATAAGGCAGAATTAAATAAGTAAAATTATAATGTGATTAGTTTTTCTGTAGATCCTCTCGTTATAATTTTATTTGTTCCCCAACTCGAGAGCACATAATTTCTGCGCCGACAGTAATCAACTCTATTTTACGCTAAATTTGACTGACGGTCTTGCTATGTCCGCTAAGTGCTGGCACGATTTAGGTTTTTGATAGCTGCTTCATTTTTTAAATGTGCTGTAAACTTTGTGCTTCATTTTATGAAAACTTGAAAAACAGTGCTTGGTAATCTTCAGCATTGAGCCATCTGTTTGTGGTTTATCCCCAGCGCTGCTCTTTTTGGCCTGTAGACTAAATTCATCGGCTAAAGACAAATTGATCTCGAAAAATAGATGAATTCGGATCTCGGGGGTCGAGGTTGGTTTCTGAAGATCAAGTGGACGAATGAAAGGAGAATTGAGTAAGCGTGAAAAAGGGGAGTGGATATGACATTGTATGAAATATTACACTGAAAAGAAGAACCAAATGGATACTTTATACTGAGAATGAGGGTCACTAAGGCACTAAGAATGCGCTGGATATGTAAGTATTTGACGGAAAAGTAGAAAACGAGGCTGTAAGTGGGACACCGTGGTGCAGTGCGTGAAAAAATCAATGGAGATATTGGGTGGGAAATTTATTGTATATTAAGAAATGTTTGAACAGGTAAAAATCCTTGGCAGCATTAAACCTATCTTCGGAATGAAGTCTGGATGGTGATAGTTTGAATGTATTACATCGGCTCCTTGCCATCATTTCATTTCGTTTTAAAATGGAGGAAGTGCGGTGGTTGAAGGTGAGGACGACGAGGCAGAGTTTGATATGTTGAGTGGGTACAGAAAACTTCAGGAAGAGATTAGGTTGAGGCAAAGTAGGTGGATGGATGATGTAGTAAGGGGAGAAGGGATGCTGAAGGAAGTGATAGCGGGGAAGGGAAGGATAGGAAATAGGCTTTAAGAACATAAGAGAGCGTATCGACACTACCTTTGTGGAACCTATGGGTTGCCATATTTGAAAAGAAACACTGTTACAATTATCACACGTTTTTTCTCCACCACCAACAGTAGTTTTAGCCCATTATGCCATCACCCTGGCGGAGAATTAAAGTACGTAATTGTATCAGTGTTTCTTTTCAAATATGGAGAGAATGAGCTTCATGGATGGGAAGTACAGGGGTAGGAGATATGCAGTTCTGAAGAAAAAAATCGAGGTTCTTTCATTTTTCTTTCAAAGTCTTACGAAATTCATTAAACCAAGAGATCATTCCTGATAAAATGTTGCTTTCTTTATTAGATGCAGATATATGCAAGAGTGAAGAAGAAGAAGTGGAAAATGAAACGAACACTGAGATGAGCGTAGAGGAAGGATATGATTCACTGTTAAAATTAAAATAATTTTTCCAAAAAATGGACTAGGATTACAATGAAAATTCAATGGAATCATATGAAAATCTCAATTATTGTTTATAAAATGTTTTAATCAAAAGAAAATGTACCCAAATGAAACAAAGTACTTTGACTAATTAAAAAAAAAGTAAATGTAAATCTAATTTGCCAACTGGATAAGATCCCATATGTTATTAACAATAAATTTCAATTGCCTGATTTTAGAAAAGAACATCTTTAAGTATTTTTGTAATTTGTCCTGAGAGCTCCTATTAAACAGTCACCCCTCCAAACGGCCACTTTTTTCTGGAACCGGCAGTGGCCACCTTAGAGAGGTTTAACTGTAGATTGGAAAACCGCCCAGCCCTAGGTCGGAGAGTCCGGCGTCTCGTTTGGCGACGTGGTGATTTCTTCCCGCATTCCCTGCCGACCGCCCAAAACCCTGTCATATTCCCCTCCGAAAGTGTCTTCCTTCTCCTCCCACTAGTGATCCCCATACCATTCACCTCCAACGCTCTCCACTCACTCCCACCACCTCACGCCCCCCCCCCCGGAATTCTCGCTTGGTTCACCCATAGCTCACAGGCCGCGTTGCGGGGAGAGAGAGAGAGAGAGAAGGGAAATCGTTATGCACCACATAGTAAAGCAATGAGCGTCCCCTGAAGGAATCGCTCTCCTCCTCCGAGCCTCTCCTCCTCCCCTCACCCATCCAACCCACGCCTCCCCCTCCCCGAGAGAGCGTGAGGTCCACGTTTCCTCATTCCTCTCTTTCGTCGAAGCGGAGAAGGACTTGCGCCACATCCCGCGATGTTCTTCGTTTCCCTTAACGTGCACCCAGAATTTTCGCTTAACTAAAGGACTGTCACTTGTAATATATTGAACGTGTCGCGGTTTCAGTCGGGAGACGCATTAGATAGTTATTTATTTAATTTATTTATTTTTTATTTTATTTATTTAAAGTAATAAAACCACATACAATTTATTTATTTTTTATTTTATTTATTTAAAGTAATAAAACCACATACAGCTATGTCGCCATTTTATAGTGGCCATATAACAATACATACACTTAAGGACATATACAAGCAAACTTAACAACAGGTTGCAAAAAGAAATTATGGAAATATATAAAAAGAAGAAAATTGGGGGAATAACTACTTAGGTGAAAGATACAAAAGAGAAAGGCTTATAAAGGATTTAGATGAAAGTGCAAAAGGATCAATATGGGAAGGGAGGGAATTCAATAGAGAGGAGAGGCGGAAGAAAAGAGAACGTTTAGTGATCGAAAGTCTAGGAATGGGCATGTGGAGTAAAGGGTGAGAACGGGTGGGGCGGGATGGAACTTTGAAATTGATAAAAGAGAGCAATTCAGGGCAGTCGATGGTGGAATTAAGAATATTATAAATAAATATTAATTCTGCTGTGAGTCTATGAGTGGGGAGATTAGGGATGGAGAAATATGATAGAATAGCTTTGGTGGACATATTACGACACTGTGGTAATCTATTCTTAACTATTTTAGCAAAGAAGTTGCAGACACAGTCCAGTGATGAAAGATTAGTTTGAGAAGAGATAGACCAGATGGGGCAGGAATAGGTAAGAATTGGAAGAATAATGGAAGAGAAAAAAGTTGTAAGTGCTCGGGGCTCATTAATTTCGGTAAAACGATAGAGGAGGCCTAAGAGGGACATTGCTTTAGACTTGATTGTTTGTATTTGTGGAGAAAAGTTCAATTTATTGTCAGTATGAATACCGAGGTCCTTGGATGTTGAAACACGTTTTAGCGGGTGATTAGTCACAGTATAATTAAATTCTAGAGGGGCCTTCTTTAGGGAGATAGACATAACACTGCATTTTTCCGGGTTTAATTTAAGGTTCCAAATATCGCACCAATTTGAGGTCTGGCGTAAGGCATCCTGTAGTTCATGGCAATCGGAGGGCTTTTGAATGTTCTTGAAAAGTTTACAGTCATCGGCATAAAGTAGAGTATGAGCTTGGGAAGAGGGTATTAGGGAGGCAAGATCATCAATGTATAGATTAAATAGGTAAGGACCAAGGACACTGCCTTGAGGAACCCCAGATGTCAGTGGAGACCATGGAGACGAAAAACCAGAAAGAATGACCCTTTGACTTCTATTGCTGAGGAAGCTAGTAAGAAGATTTTTAAAATTACCAGAAATGTTAAATCGTTCGCTGAGTTTGTAAAGGAGGAGGCTATGGTTGATGGAGTCAAAAGCTTTGGAAAAATCTAGGAAAATGGTCTCTAACTGAGTTTTATTATTAATGGAATTTACAGCATTATGTTGGAAAACAGCTAAGTTAGTCAGGCATGAACGACGCGGAAGAAAACCATGTTGATTATCAGAGAGATGAGGAGATGTGAAATAAAAAAGTCTGTTGAGGACAATTTTCTCACAAACAGAAGAGAGAACTGGTAGTAAAGAGATAGGTCGATAGTTAGATGCTTCATTTTTTGGGCCGGATTTGTAAATGGGGATAACATTAGCAGTTTTCTATAGTGTTGGAAACGTACCAAGGGAAAAACAGCGGTTTAAAAGTAAACTCAAAGGTATTGAGAGGGATTCAGCGCAATTACGAACAAATATCGGGCTCAGGCCGTCAGGGCCAGCGGAACGTTGAAGGCGAATTTTACGTAGATAATTAAGAACTTCAAGAGGGTCAGTTTGGATGTCAGAAAGGCAGTTATTGGTGATGGGAGTGAGAAAGTGATCTTGGGTGAGGGATGGGATGGAGAGGGGTGTCATACATTCAGAGAAGAATTTGAGAAAGAGGCTCGTCCTGCTTTCCCCTACAGCATTAATATTACCATATGAAACTAGTTCTGGGATTCTAGGTTTACTACGGCGACGATTTACAAAAGACCAAAATTTTCTAGGGTTGGTAGTAATAGACGAGGATACTTTCTGAGTGAACTCAACATAATCCCGATGAATGAGCTGCTTTGAGTAGCGACGCAAATTCTTGAATGAGCGATGGGCGTGCACGTTTGGACAGGATTTGTAAAGGTACCAGGCGCGATTCTTATTTCCAAGAATGCGCAGAGTATCGGGCTTAAACCAGGATGGAAATTTTCTTGTTTTTGGTTTCACTTTAGGTACGCAGTCTTTTATGACACTTTCGAGGACACTGTACAGGTAGTCGACCGCTTCCTCGGGGGATAATGACGATAGAACGCCCCAGGGGATGAGGTCGAGGCGGCGATTGACGTCCTCCCAACAAACCTTTGACCATGCAGGAAGGGGAAACAAAGGGACATTGGGAAGTCCCCTGACTGTGTGGGAACGGTGGAAACGGTACTCGGCATCCAAGGATTCATGGTCCGAGGTGAAGATATTTCGCCCCGGGACAACTTCTTCTGGAGGAAAGGATGAGAGAAGGAAATCCAGAGTTGCCAGATCGCGAGTATGATGAAGATTATACTGGGATAGTTGAAGGGCGTTGGTAAAATGATCAAGAAAAAAATTGTCGTGGACGCTGCGCGGATGACCACTGTTTAATTAGTTTTATTTTAATACCCTTATCCCGAATACAGCCCATTTATATCGGGTGAGTTACAATAACAACAGACGAAACACAAACTCCCATGCTCTGAATGGTGATATTTCCACCCAGGCGGGAATCGAAACCGCGATACTCGGTGTAGCCGGCGAGGATTTTACCTCGGCGCCTCACCTCATTTTACCTCATTATCATTATGAGAAAAAAAGGTGTAATTATAAATAAATAATGTTGAGTTTTTGTAAATTTATCGAAAATTATTGGAACAGTTGGAGCAGTTGGAACTCCATAGACTCAATTGATAAAAAGATGGCAGCGAAGTTCAGTTGAAACGAAAGTAGCCAAACAGGAGTTAATGTGATGCTGAGTACAGGGTATTTTCGAAGATTAAAGTAAGAATAGCTATGTAAGGAAATGAGCGCATTTGCTTAGTTATAAGATAGTAGGTTAACCCATTGAGAGTTGGGATCTTAAGGTAGTTTGAGCGAAATATTATTTAACCTATACATCAAAGTATTTGGCCTCATTATAAAGAAAAATTCTCACCCTTCCAAAGATGTAAAAACATCAGCCCTTTACGGAACTACTTTCCGACATTTTTGACAAAAAATACCAGCCCTTTCACATGAGTCATGATACGCGTATGCACTCCAGAGAGACCTGATTTAAAAATTAGGTATTTCTAGCACCTAGTTCCCGACAAAAATAAACTGCTTGTAGTTCGCGTGTTATCCCAGCTATTTTTAAATAATAAATCATACTGTCACTGCATTAATTTTCTTTAGAACTGCTATAAATCTTCCATTGTAAAGCAGTTTTGAACGTACGCGTGAAAATATGAGTCAAATAGAGACTTATGTAGATATTCTAATGTAATTACATAGAATTTCAGTCACATAAAAATTAATTAATGCACAATTTATACTGCAATATTTAATGCATGCCTCCTATAGCTCCTGAAATTAAAAGATATAGTTCAAATACGGTGTCCATTATGACTAAGGAAGTCTTTCGCGCAAACTACCTTAAGGAAGTACTTGTAGAATCCAGGGAAATGAGAGGGCTAAAGAACCCCAGCCCCTCTTGGGTGCGCGCCTTCATAAACTATGCTGCTTCATTTTTACTTCTCCCCTTTCTGTCGGAAAACGCAGGTATTAAAGGGTGACTAGAAAAGAAAAAAGTGTAAACAATTTCATTTCACCTGACCGTGTATATTGCAATCAAAATATTACGTACGATATGCATTAGATACTCAAAATTGAGGGGTTTAACGCACACATAAGTCATGACAGAGTTGTGAGTTGGGTGCTCCAATTATGGGCCACTCCAGTAGTGATAACAATGTGCTACGGTGGAAATGCCAGATTGAGGCAATATACGAGAGTCAAATGGCGACTCAAAATTATGATAGAAGAGTGAATGGCGTAAGAGTATGGTGTAAACCGAGAAAGGCATCGGTAAATGAGGTGGAGGTCTCTCTGACGAATTGTGTTTTGTTGATCCCTCCTAAATCCCCTCGAGGTGACATGCTCGTGGAGGCAATTTGTAGAATTGGAGAACGTGTATGAAGCGACGTATGAATGTAACAGAAGCAAAGGACATATGCAAAGAGTTGACACTATGGAGGCGATGATGAAAACAGACCCCTCTTTCTTGAGCTCATAGCAATAAATAAGTTACTAGCATGCTTGTATGGTTGTAAGATTGACGAATATTGTACAAGATAACTTATACCCAGCTCTTGAATTAAACTGTATTGCCATTTGTGTAGATCAAAAGATTTTTGACTTCAAAAGCGCCATTAATTTCCCACTGCTCAAAAGTTAAGATGAATTGGTTCCTTCATTACATTGTTTTTGTTTTCATGGAAAATTTACGCGTCTCGCGAGGTTTTCATTGAGGAAATAGTGTGCGATTAAGATGGAAAACTTCAATATCTCCCATTTTCACGAATATTTGCCTCAATCCCATCTAATTTCAAAGTTAAATTTCCGACAAAGCACGGCAGGAAGGCCGAATTTTGTCAACGCTTTCACAAACGAGACATGTTTTTCAGAATTAGATAAAAAATAAAGAAATGCTATTTGCTTCATTCTTCAGAGGAAGGACCTTAAAGCCTGGGCTCTGGCTAATCCTTTCCATAACGCTAATTGTGCTGTTTACTGACCAGACGAGAGAGGGTGGATCCAATCACCACGACATAGTGCCTTTGAATAGTGAGTCGCGGCGAGAGCACCGCCCGCGGTGACGAAACGAGCCCATCATGCACTACGGTTCCGATTGCAGTGTTTTGAAAATTAGAATGGGTGCCCCGCTCGCTCCTATATTTCCATCCTCTAATTAATCGGGCATTCTTCTCTTCTCGGTCGAGAGAGGGCGGTGGTGGAGCCTGGAACGAATGCATTATGGCTCGCATCAAGTAAATCGAAGCAATAGCAATATATCAGGACAAAGCCGCGAAGTTAATTAAAATTTTCTCAGGACGCTACCGGTTTTCTGTTGCGCCATCATCAAGGCGTGCTCTATATTCAACTGACGATGACGGAACTTCGAAGCAAGTTTAGGTCCGTGAAAAATGTTAACGAAACTTATTGCTTGCTGCTGAGGAACTATGATTTTTTCATTTCTATTGAGGTGCTCGCGCGAGCTTTGATGCACTTAATGGGCATGATCATTCTACTCATAAGGAGGGACGTCATAGTTTTTAGCTTCTCGTGAACTCATCTATGTATACATGATATCTTGCTAGCCAACTCAAGCCTGCATAGTAGAGGGTGATACCTCACTGGACATATACTAACAGTTAAACGTGCAATCATAATATTATTCGCTATGTTATATTATTTACAGTTTCATAAGGTATATTTAACGATAAATAACATACAAAAGGGATTTTTATCATAATCGCATTCATTCGATGTACCATTTGTTTACATCAAGGGGACCAAGAGCTAAATTCCAGTCATACAAACCAGCAAATGTTATAAAATTACAGACTAATAACACATAAATAAATATAAAAATAATGAGCGTTAAAAAAAGCACTGCCATTCGTTATCACATACAATATTGCACAGTTCGATCGTATGTGCTGAAGTCGCAAATTGTACTCTGAATAATAAACATTTTAAAGCATTTCCGTCTTGTTAGCTATTTCTGTGATTTCCAAATATAACCTTATTTACTGTAACAGGACTAGTTTTTATGCGTCCATAAGTTCTTCTCTTCTCGGTCGAGAGAGGGAGGTAGTGGAGCCTGGAACGAATGCATTATGGCTCGCGTCAAGTAAATCGAAGCAATAGCAATGTATCAGGACTACTATGAATTTCTTTAAAGTCATTCCTTGGTTGTCCTTTCTCTGCCGGTAGGTGGACAGGGCTAATTAGAGTACGAGAAGACTTTTTAGAGGTCTGAATTTTTGCTAGAAATAGCTTAGCACTTCCGAATCCTACCCGAGATTACATTACTTAATATTTCCAGAACGTATCCAATTTTAAAGCATTTCTTCAATTTAATTCAATGGAATGGATATTCTCATTATTTTTCTATGTATTTTTCGAGGAAGAAGAGAGGACGTGGTTACTTACCCTTTTGAGGAAAAAATTAACTTCTAAGGTGCTAAATTTTTTTTATTTGAAGGCGTTGCCACAGCTGTTAACTTCGATATTTGTTTTTTTGAGGTGCTGTTGTAAAAATCAAGTCATCTTTTTAAATAAACCATTATTCATGTATCGGTTAAAGACGTTTCTGGATCGTATTTATGCAATGCATCGTCTAGTCTCCGAAATGTGTCGTGCTGGCGTGTGAGCATATTTTCGGAAGCAATTGAGTGATTTCCCGAATAAACTTTCAGAACCACACCCGTTAGCGGTCACGGAAATTATCGCGCTGAAAAATCTTGCCATTAATATCCAAACCCAATCGAAATTCATGCAGTTCCAGTGATAAAATCCAGGCCATCAACCTCGTTAGCGTATGTAAATCTTCAAGCGTTGTGGAATGGGAGAAATTTCCATCAGTTTTTCTTCATCGTTCAATCTTATCTGTTCATCATCGATTTTCAACTGTGTTATTCGAGTGTGGATGTTGTAACGCTCAATTCAATTTAACGGATAGACTAGCTTCAGGCATTGTTCAATGGAAGAACTGATGAGTGAAAGGTGAGGGAAATCGGCTGTTGTTTTTCAGCGATACACTTTCCAGAATTTATGCAACCGTCACATTACTTTGTGAACCCAACGGAAACATTTTTACGAAACGAAATATGAGCGTCGTCGTTATTCAGCAAGGGCGTAAAAGCATGGCAATCTCGTCTAATGAATACCTGACCGAGCGGGAAACCTGTTGCAATTTTTGTGAGCTTTGAGACAATAATATCAATAATTGTTTTGTTCCAACTCCATTATATCAGGCTTCACATGGTATCAGTTGTAAATATTCATGCTCAGTGGAGTGGTAACGTGATTTTATAACTTAGAGAGATGAAATAGAGGAGACAGTCACATGCATTGTTTTAGAATCTTTTCATCGTGAGAAATGAGAAAAAACAGCACTTCAATTCCAAATTGAAAGAGTAATTACAAGACATTTTCAACTAAATTCGGAAATAGCCGCGCAGTAACTTTAAAGTTTAGTTACTGCGCGGCTAGTTCTGTAGTTTTTTGAAAATGTCCAAAGTAAGCACCTTTGGTTTTAAAGTTGGGCTTTACCTCGTGCACGGTAGCGCTTAGCGCTCGCATACATGTACCTCTGGCATTACATGTACGATACCTGTAAAGACAAATTGCTTCACATGGGATTAACAGTGGAAGAGGACGTCTGGGTAGCTTCATTGGTTCGAGAACATGGTGCGAAATCGAGGGATCCGGGTTCGATTCCCAGTCCAAGCGAATGAGTTTTCCTCTGTGAATTTCTCACAATTTTAATTACAAGTCCTTGGTTTCACCATTTACGGCACTAAATACTTCCTCTTTCTCTCGTCACAAGATACGATTTGCACCTAAAAATTACCAAAAATTGGTACGTACGTTCTCTTTAGTTGAAAACAGAGAAAATAACTCACAAATTCCACATAAAAGATTAATTACACGACCTAGGTTTCGCCATTTGAAGCATCATATGCTTGAGTTTTCTGTCTTAGTGAGGTAAGATTTTACATCTAAAAATTACCGGGCAAGTAACCTTCAGAGTGAGAGTGGTACGGGTTGATTCCACTCCAGACATGCAGTGCTCGTCTCAGTTCCAACGAGAACGTCGCACGCTCCCGCGGCCGGTAGGTGAAGACCAGAAAGCAGTCTGGAGAACAATGTAGGGCCAAACGGGAAACCAAGGGAGTGATACTACGTTGACAAATATGGAGTACAGGAGATATCATACTAATGCTGTTTAATATCGCAAACACTTTTAATGTATAGATACTGCGAGATATCAACTCGTGCAAAAAATAAAATCAGAATACGTTGCCTCATATCGCAATGAGCAATTTTTTATTCATGGTATAATGAACGGTATACTATGTAAAACTCGAGTCAATCCATTTTAGAATCAGCCAGAATGATAAACCTTATCATTGCTTGGAAATAAAAATTACAAATACGTAAGGAGAGTGGAGTGGAGCGGTTTATAGATAGGTATATTTATTTCTCTTGAAGAATATTTTTGCATATCGGGCGTCCTTCAGCCACCTTCCTCGCCCGTCTGCGCAGCTTTGTCAAGCGGGTGACGGAATCCCGACCCCCGGAGAGAAATAAGCGTTGAATCACGCCGCCGATCACACTTTTCCCCGTCGACAGGAAACGTAAATTTTGCCATCGGCGTAATCTAGACGTCACCGGGACGTGTCTGACACAAAGAGGCGCGGTTTTCCGCGCATATGGAAAATCGTCGTTACTCACCGACTGCTCGCAAGAAAGAATTAACCACGTAATGGAAAGGGAACGGGGAATGAGAAGTGGGACGAGGAGGACTGTGGTAAGGGGAGATGGGGTGGAGAGAATTAGACGACCTTGGCGATGGTTAATAATGGGGTGTAGGGGGAAGCCGTCCGATTTCCACCGGGGAAAGTGCAGCGGGTAGTATTTCTCATTTGTTTAAGCATTCGCGACGCGTCACCACGAGACAACAGCGCCACATTAAACACCTCATGTTACTAGGCGAGAGAATTGGTGTGGCAGGCAATAAGAAAGTGGGTGACATATTTAAATGACGTGGGTGTGCAGTAGCTTGGTTGTCAATAACTGGTGCCATAATTTGTTTTTACATTGAAATTAATTGTGCCAATTGTAAAATAATATTCAAATCCTATTATTCCACGAACTCACCTACCGTTTAACACTAGGAAACTATTAATCACGACACTAATTTTTACTCAATTTGATTATTGCAGTCTAGCCTTCGGAAATCTGTCGTGTGAAATGAAAAACAAACAGCAACGGTTACAGGACTCATGCATTTGAATGTGATTCATTTTCAGCCTCAGTGGGAACGAGAACATTTTACCTTATAGGGAAAAGCTCCAATGGCTGGATATCAGTTCTAGGCGGAAATATCTGCTTTGTGCCTTTTTATTTTCTTTATTTACAAATCAAAAACCGAAATATCTCCTTGATCCTTTTTGTCGTCCTCTTGAAACTAGAAGTGACCCATTCAACCTTTATTTACCTGCACACAGAACTGCAATGTTTCACAAATCCTGCGTCGTTAGGTCTACTGTTATATGGAACGCTATGCCTATCGAGTAAAAAAAATGTAATCGTTTGCAATCTTTAAAGAATAAATGTTTTAATTTCCTGCTCCACCAATAAGTTTAGTAGATACACTTAAAATGACAACATCTGTTTTCTTGTTTAAGTGCTAAAATTATTGTAATGTTTTTTGATACAAATGCTGTTCTTTATTATGTACAAACTTTATGTCCGTCACAATGAATTTCTCACTAGCTTTTAGTGGTTTTGTACCCAAAGCGCTGAAATAAACTTATTCTATTCAATTCTCTATTCTACCGATCACTCAAGTGAGCTAACAGGATTATTAAGTGAATCTAGCCAGAAATAAATCACCCCATAGCGGTTCCTTTCTCTTTGAATAATTGACGCTTTGGTTTCGAATTAACTAATTTGATTGATGGTATTTTATAGCTATATTGAATGCATTTACGGTGACAAATGCAACTGAATATTCTAGATCTGTTAATGTTCTAAAAAGAGAGAATTCTATTTAAAATTTCAATATATCGGAATAAATCCAAAAAACTTGGTATTGAGACTCTAAAAAAGTTTCTATGATAGTATAGGTAATTATTTAAATATAATCTCGAATTATATTATGTAAATTTGCTTTATATTAACAACCGGATTGTCACGTATGCTCCATGTATACATCTTTGATGTATTTGCAATTTTGTGAGGGAAAAAAAAATTCTCTCCGGCTCCATAACTATTGTCGCATATTTAGTAGTAAATGGGGATAATTGACTCCCTAACATGAAAAATGAATGCACTGCAGTTAATTACAGCCATGCTTTTATTATGCCATCATCTTTACTATCATGAACATATAACGTAAAATAATCAGAATCACTTGCAGAAATTGAAATTTTATATTCACATACATGATAAGCCAAGGGTGTATGGTAGGGTATGAGCCATTGCGAACATTCTTTACACAACACTCCACGACTGTTGATGCTCACGGAGATTTTGAAATGAAGGCGAACTCTAATTAAAATATGCTGAACTATACGTACATATTATACCAATATAAGACAGACATTTTGTATTAATACTTATGCAACTCCATAAATGCGCAGAGATAAAAGAGTTTAACGGGAATAATGCAAAAAGTGCTGTTATTACCTCGTATTAGATATGGCCACAGGCATCAGGGGGCGTATCAGATTATTAGCTACTCTCCCCATAAAAAAACCTATTTCAAAGCTTAATTGCGTGTAGGCAGACCACGTTGGTACGTACGGCAGTCGTCTGAACCAGGCATTGCGGGGAAAGCGGGAGGATTTTTTATTCTTTCGCCATTCGCATCACGTCACCGCCGAGAGGCACCATCAGCACCTATAAGAATCCGTTTGGCCGGCAGCGGTGGGAATCGCGTGGGCGACAACTTTGATGGAGTGGGTGTACCTGCGCCTCTTGATCGTCACAGATTGTCGGGCGCGATCCGCGATTGCGCGCGCTTGATTTCACGTGCGCAGGTTCGTGTGTGGGTGCGTAACTCGTGTGGGATTGACGAGGTGTCGTCCGCGTCTCGAGGATGTGTGCATTGTGGGAAAAGGAAGACACGTTAGAAGTTGGAGGTTGGGGGATGAGAGACGGGGAGGATGAGGTGGAGGGGGTACATTGTTGCGGAAGAGGCTGAGAGGAAGGGGTTGGCGAAACGCCGGCGCCGCCGTGGGCAATGTTAAGGCGCCGCGAACGCCAAGGTCACACGCGGGCAGAGGAAGGAGGCGCCTGAGTAAATTGCGTCTGAACGTTTTCAGGTTGAGGAGTAGGAGAGGGATGAATAGGGAAACCTAAGAATAGAGAAGGAGACGAAGATAGAGCGAACGAGGGAGGGTTAAGTGTGGGAAGAAAGGAAGGGATGGAGGACGAGAGGAAGAGGGTCGAGGAGGTGGAGCGTGAGACGATTAGTCTGCGAGGATGATTGGACGGTGGGCGAATATTTTGCCAATGCACGATTTCGCGAAGACGAGTGGGAAAGAGTCCTTGGGCCATGGGTGTCGATGGCCTTCCTCAAGTCTGCATTGCGGGAAAATGTTTGCTTGATCTTTGAATTCTTTTGTTCTTGGTGACAGCATGCCAATTGGGATGGTAGCAGTTTCGCAAATGGCGAATGTAATGAGAAGTCTTTTGAGTCGGTGTGTAAATCAAATGAGAAAGTGAATGTGGTGGAAAAGGTTTGAGGGTGGTGGAGCGTTTTCTAGGAATTAAACTTGCGTGAAACTTAGCATGTGTGTCTTTATCAGTGACCGTGAAGTTAAAATTTGAACTTTTATTGGCAATTGAATTATATGGTAATAATTTAAGGGCACACATGATATACTTTGTAATCATTTGGTTGCATATTTACCGATTTTCTTCTAAATAAGATATCTTTTGCAGTCTTTTTGGCAATTCAATTTTATTTGAACAATATAATGGCACATGAGATGACTTTGTGACCATTTGATTGCATTTTTACAGATTTTATTCTAAATGCGATGCATTTTACCGTTTATTTTATGGCAATTCAATGCTATTAGTCAATGCAACGGAGTTGGGATAATCTCTTCGAAAGGCGTCACAGTTTTTCCTTCCATTCGACGGTCGGAGTTCTCTATTTGAAGTGCTCCATTATATTGCAAAGAAGTCTTTGTTAAAAGTGGATTTTTGATCCAACAGTTTGAATTATCGTAAATAATACAAGTTCTTTAGTAACTTTGTGGTATTCCATTTTTTCAGAGGATTTAATTTTAACATTTACAATAACACATACTTAAACCCACCCATCTCACCCATTTAGATACCCATCTCACCTTATAGATTAACTAGTGATTAAAAAGTCCAAAAAAAGCGGCCATAAATCTAATATTCTCCGGTGAACTTTCCTCCAAAACAGTTCAAAAATGGTGTTCTCTGAGATACTTAGGTCCGATCAGTGAAAATATCGCCAAATTTTTCCCACGAGAAAAATATCGTGTGTCATTTAGACCCCCAAGAAACTTAAAAACTGTATTCGACAAGAACAAAGACCTGTTGAGTCCAAAGAAGAGAAGTGGCATATATGCATTAAAGCATGGTGACTGCCAAGGGTCTAGGGTATATGTGGGTCAAACTGCCCGTAACTTCAATGTTAGAGTCAAAGAACACCAACTAGCCTATATTAATAATTGTAAACTTAAGAGCAATTTTGCGAAACACCTTTTAAACCATGACCACCACATTGGTTTTAATCTTGATATTTTATGTTTTGCAACCCGTAGACGTATGCTTGACTCATTTGAGCCGCTGGAAATTTTAAAGACATTTTATGACCCTGACTCGATGAGTCAGGGTCATGCAATGAGTGTTTTTTTGAGTATTTGTACTCGTCCTCATCTCCCATCCTCACAGCCGCCTCCCGCATTGCCTTCCCCCCTCCCAGGCTAAACTCCCCGCCAATCACTGCTCCTGACCAACCCACATCCACACCACCCTTAATCACTCACCTCCACCCACCTCCTACCAAGCATATATATAAGACTTTGTAAACCCGGTAAAAGCACCTGAAGATGACGCTTAAGCGTTGAAACCCGGGTCGTGTGTTTTTTAAGTATGTGGTATTGTAAATGTTACCATTAAATCCTTCGAATGATCGTGTTTATGTTTTCATTTATAGCGTCGGTCTTTTTTTCTTATTGTGTCTACTAAGATACATCACGTATGCATTAGCACCTCCTGAAAAACAATTTTTACTTAGGAGTACTTAATTTTTACCTTTACTTCTGATGTAATGAGGGGAACACGTAAAACATATGCGGCACAGCATTAAAGAAACTAGGTTTTGTTAGGCATATAATAGGAAGGTCCTCGGATGAAAAAGTAAAAAAGAGATGCTACTTCGCTCTCGTTAGGCCACACCTCGAATACGCCGCGTGTATTTGGGATCCTGGTCATAAAGATTTAACCAAACAAATTAATAAAATACGAAGAAAACCAGTACGCTTTGTTAAAAACTGCTACGAGCAAACATATAGTGTCTCACAACTTTTAGAGGGATTAAGATGGGAGCCCCTAGAGGCTTGGAGGGTACTCGCTAGGCTTAGGTTGCTAGAGAAATTCAGATTCGGTGTGTTTCAGAACAACACAGTGAATATTATCATGACGCCTCACTACATCTCTAGGTCTGACAGAAGCAATAGAATAAGAGAGATACATTTCCGAACAGATAGGTACAAAACTTTGTTCTTTTCGAGCACAATAAGTGACATTAATAAAAACTGTGCTCCACTAATTACACTCCCATAATACAAGTCTCCATTTCACCTCCCAAAACCGTACATCTTTAAACGGCGGTGACCTAACACCCCCTGCCTCATGCTCATGGGGCGGCTCGCACGGTATTATGTAAATGTAGAAATTGTATTTATTTTCTAAATATTTTTGTATGGAAAGTAAAAGTATTAGAAAAAATCCTCACGCGTTCCAGTCGAGTATTCTCTCATGGAGACCAGCCTCTTCCCCAACAAGTGTCCCCTTCTACCATTTTTTAAGAGCTCGTTCATCTGGAAAAGGAGTGAATTGACCCCTTCCTCCTCCTCCTCCTCCTCCAATGGACCCGCCCTCCTCCCCCACCCTCGATGGCCCGGAGAAAGATGATGACGGTTGGAAGGGGGTTTAGTTAGTTCGTGAGTGCACCTGAAACCGAGACGGCGGAACATTTCTGCTCGATTTATTTGCGAGATGCGGTTCCAGGTGGTACCCCCGTCGTTCGTCGTCCTCTCTTTTTCTTCCCGATTGGCTCAGAGTCCCCTCCTGGATATCCTCGGGACGATGTCAAGTGGCCAGCTGTCAAACTCTACAGCGAAGTATAGTCGCACATTACCTATAATGAGAGATAGTACATGGTTGCTTGCTCCATTACGATTATTTTTCTTTTTGGATGGGAGAGCAATGACCGTAATTTGGGACGGAATAAAAATTCGCATGAAACTTGATTAGATTCATATTAGGAAGTCATGTCAAGTTTAAAGGTTATAGAGTTAGTGGTCTCCGGCGTAACTTTATGGAATTGGCTAAACAATCTGAATTAGAGGGGTTAAAATTTTTTTTTTCCGGGGTCGGAAGATGACCTGAACCGTCGAAACTGTGGTCTTCAGATATAAAAGTTATCGTGGAAAACAAAGTATAACCTCTTTTCATTTATAAAATTTAAAGGTCATATTGAAGAGGCTAATTTGGTGAAAATTCGAGAAAAATATGAATTTTAAAAAAATTTAAACTTTCCATATTCCCCATCTAACACACATTTATTTCAGAGCTGTTAACAAGTTCTCGCAGAAATCGGTTTAAGCCTATGACTGCATACTAAAGGCTTTTTTCCTGCATATCCATGGCTGCCATTCCTTATTCTATGTATTATAATATAATAATAATAATTTAATTCCTTTTCAGGAATTACAGAGTGGTAGTACCATAGATAGCCCCTAAGGAATAACCTGTGTTGGGGCTACTGACAAATAAATAAACCATGCAAAAAACGATAGCAAAAAACAAAATGGTTTACAATTTTCGATAAAACGTTTACAATACAGTGAAGAAACTAATTCCAAACAGAAAAGACTCAGAGATATACATAATTAAATAGTGGTTACAAAAAAGAGACACATAAATACAAGATCGGGCGAACTTACTTCAACAATGATATTACAATATCACTTAATTCATTACATTTAATTCGATAAATATTTCATGTAAATTACGAAACAATATCTCGATATTTTTTATAAGTAATAACCAAGTTTTTACTTTCTTAAGAAATTTTCTTACGTTTTTTTCTTCCTTAATGTGGTTTGGAAGGACGTTAAATATTTTTCGGGATATATACACAAAGCATCTTTGAAACAAAGTCAAATTAGGCTTGGGTAGAGAAATCGTATTTCTTTCTCGCAATGTTGGTATATACAGTACGTGGTTTCCCCATTTAATGTATTTTTGTTGTTGTTTGGGAGAGTAAACTGATTAAATTTCCCTTCTCTATAGTACTGAAATGTGTATTAGTCACCAGTGCTCATCATTTCGTAGATTGATTCATGGCAGCTGTCCACTTCTCCACTGCGCCAATCTCTTCATGAGCCCGTTTTAACGCGGGATATGAAATTGCACGATTTACCACTGCATCTTTTATCCCCCTCGGGCGTGCAACAGTTAGTGCATTAGAGAAGGGGCTATTTTGCCATCTTGAGTACATGCATTTGCTCATTCGTCCTTGCGATCCACCGCCTTACACGACGCAGTTTGAAATACACATTAGTACACGTGGAAATACATGACCCCAGTAAAAGGGCTATGCATCCGTGGTACTTCACTTTGAGGTCCTTCCAGTTGAATTATTTATACTATTACTCTTTTATTCTTCCCATCGATTCTTTCTTCCGATATTGTTTTCTTTATGCCATTGTGACGCGCAGTTTGCCCAATACGTTTCTCTCCGTGTACGTGGAGTTTTTATGATTTTTTTTTCATCTCTAAAACTCGTGGTTAGACTTCGTTGTTTTTGATTCTTTCCGTCCATTTTATCTTCATGATTCTTCAATACCATCATTAAGCCATAGCTACCAGTTTCTTCTGATTTACAGCTCCTATTGACCATACTTTACTGCGATGAAGGTCAATGCCCCTGGTATATTTTTAATGAAGTGCTTTCTTCCTTACAGGTTTGTATTACTAGCTGTTAAATGACTTCTATTATGATAGAATGCCGCCTTTGCTTTGGCTGTTCTGCTTACAATTTTGCCGCTTTATCCATCGTTGGTGACTCTCATCATTATCACAAGAGTTTTATAGTCTTTTTATTTTTCTTACCACCCTTGTTTCAAAGACGCGGAGTCGCTTGATGCCTTTATGTATGTACATTGTACATTCAATGCAATGATCTTACAGGTAATCATCATAAATCATCATCTCGTACTAGCATCATGTTTCCCATGATCCCTGTGTGACTCATGTATCTCGTTCACGCAATTGTATTTTACATTAAATCAATAGTTTCTGTAGCATTCGTAGCATACCTATAGTGTAGTATATGCAAGTGAAAGTTACTTTTTCGTTATAAATGTTACGCATTTTAGTGATAAATCACCCCCTGCTAAACGCCCATAAGATGGCTTGCGGGTCATATGTAGATGTAAATATAGTAATATGAACGAAAAATAAATATCTGTGAAGATTATTGATAAATAAAATAATCTACAAATCGGCCAGCATAACCCCTCTTGTGGGTAACGTGATTTCATCAATGCCTGTGTGCTTTGCCGGTCCTTTCATTTAAGGATGTAATGCTTGAAAGTTCGATCAATTTGAGCAAATAGCTTCAAATTACAGCCACTCGGCCATATTCTCTGAGGAGCGATTTCGTCCTTTTCAAGAGCGGCAAACCTTCACAACCTTTGTTTGCCAATAACGAAGAGCGTTGGCACACAGAGAATCGGTAGCACCTGAAATGTCATACTGCCTTATCAAGCAGTGCTATAAACTTCGAGCCATCCCTTTAATTAGTATTGTGCCCGAATTCAATATTGACGCTTTTGTTCCCCCTCATCTGTGTAGAAGTTCCAAGACAGTACTTTTCCACACACGGAGCGAAATTCGACATAAGAGCTTAGCTTAAGTAATGAGGATAAGATTAGGGATATAGACTGAAGAACAGACAGTTTAAAATTTCATTTTTTCGCGAGCAATGAGAATGTGACTCTATATTTATGCTTGTCGATAGGTGGTGTAGCTGTTTAGCGAATTTTCTCTCTTTAGCTTGTTTCTTAATCTCCTTCATTGATCTAACAGGTCTTACATGCCTCATCCACAACTCTTGTACATCTGGAGATTTATGCATCCATGTTGATAAGAATAAAATAACTGGTGAGAATTTCCACACTATTTTTAATTCAAACCGATCATACTTTCGACAATTTACGTTATTTTTAAGGTTCAGTCGAATTTTAGTTCAGTTTTCAAGGTTTTTCAGTCGAATGACGTAAAGCCGAAACCATGATCGCTTTACATTAAAAAGAGTGTGGAAATTACTTTGAGTTTTTTAATTTATTTATTTAATCAATTTCTTTATTTATTGTAACCCCAAATACAGCACCATGGCATTTTACGTTTTCTGGTATGATTCATGAATACTAAGAATTAACAAAAAGAAGTAACACAAAATATTAACAGATATTCACATCATCGTGAAAATAGAATGTTCCCGTAAAGTAAGACCTGAAACTCTTTCATAGATTTATGTAGCTGCAAAAAATGCAGTAATTCTCATAATTTTTGTAGCTTTGGTGGCATACTTTGGAGTTGTTCCTTTGGGTGAACTTTAAGTTATTGATAGGTACGTGCAGGTTTTCACTTACGCATAAATAACCGTTATCATCTCTTTTGTACATCGTAGTGAAAAGCGAAATGCATGCTGGTGCAAAATCAACCACTGCCACACCCCCTTGAGGGGGCTGGCAGGGCATTATGTAGATGTGGCTGGAAATGAATCCTTGAAATCTTCCGTTCGCTTGTGGATGAACCACTTGTGGCTCTTCGACAGCTGTTCCAGTGGCTGAAGCGTCAGGATTTAAACAGTGTCTGAGTCGGGACGCGAGCTCGCAATCATTGGGGCGGCAGGTGGGCGAGCCCAACTCACACCACACCAGCAGGCCACCAAATGATTTTCGGGGAAGTAAAACTCGGATGTATTGGCATCCCAGTTCCGTTTTGGGGCGTGCCACGGCCGGGTTGCGGTCGCGTGCCGGCTGGAGAGTGCACGTGCCACACCTCTCTGGTCCACATCCTCCCACCAGTTGCCCAAGTATTTTGTCAAAAGGCAAGCTAGCAGTCAGGAAGGAGCTAGGTTTGGGAAGAGAGCGGAAGAAAAGAGGAAAGTTTGTGTGGACGGGACAGGAAATAGAGAATGGTGGGTTATGGGTTTTGGTCTCCCGTTGAGGGGATGGTGGGGGTGGATTGGTTGTGTTGTGCGTGGGTGGGTCGCGGCATTTTTTTTCTCCTGTGACTGCGGCACAAGGCGGGCTCACGTGGGCGGAGATCCTCCTCTGCCCCTCTGAAGAGGAGCCAGCGAGGGCAACAGCTGCCGTCGCTGCACCGACCCAGTGGTGCCCACTGGGGCGGAGGATGGACGTCCACGGGGCATCTGGCCACCCGTCACCACCGGCGACTCCTGTGTAGAGCTGCCCCCCTCCTTGCGGGACCTGCATCCCATCCTGTGCCGCATCTTCCTACTCCCCTCCTACTACTTCCTCCCAATCCCTCTTGTCTCCTCCCCGCTCCTCCTCCCACTCCGTGCTTTAGTGCATCTTCCGCCGTCCGGTGACACCCGGTGCCCGTTGGGAATTTGCGCTCGGTGGCAAGTTGAGGGCGGCTACCTGTGGAGTCTGCAGTGCTTGGGAGTATGCACAGTGTTTCCTAGTGGAGGTGGAGAAACTGTTGCATTTCCTTCGTTCTGAAGGTTGCCAGGTTGTTGACGGACACACCTGGAAACCCTACGGTCGCGAATTTAAATCCCATTTTTATAATAATAATAGGTAGAGGTTGGTACGGGCTTAGGGGATGTGAAAAAGGCTAGGATCAGTTCGGGTTAATCTATGTGAAACACTTGTCTTGTAGGTAAATAAATTGTATAGGTTATCAGCCGTTTGGTTATGGAAGAGTGAAAAAAGGGAAGTAGCTACAGCCACCGGAATAACTCCAAAACAACTTCTAATAAGTCTAGAAAAACCAAAATTACATTACAAACTACAACGTATACATCCAAATTCAGAAGGTTGTCATCATAGTAACTCGCCATATTGTAAGGAAATGCTAAAACTTTGTTAACAACTGAATGAATTTTTGCTGAGAGTACTTGGTATATTACCCGTACGTCTGAGTAACCCAGAACGACTGAGGAATAAAGAGGAGAGAAATAATGATAATGTTTTTATTACTCCGACAGAGAATGCTTACAACATAATATATTTGGTTATATCAGGGAGTCATTTAAGGTAGCCATGAAGGTTAACCTGAATTATGGCAACCATATTTTACAGAATGGGTTATGCACACAAGCATAAAGGAAATACAGCATTTTAAAATTACAGTATATGTATCAATAATACTACAGTTGTAAGAAAACATCCTCTAGACTTCCTTTAGTAAACAACCAATATCGTATATTTTTCACTGTTGTGTTTAGGATTTTGGAATTAAAACATAATAATACAGGAAATAAATTATACACTTTAGGTCCTATGTACAAGAAATATCGTTTGAATAACACCAGGTTCGACTTGAGTAAGGACATGCGTGCTTTACGTAGGGTGTAGGGAGAAGGGAGTTGCGATTGAGTTTTGTGAATGAATGAATAATTTATTTATACTCCGGGATAACCCATTAATGCAAAAAACTGTATTAAAATTTACTTTCTGCTCAAATAAGTCAAATAATTAAGAAAAACTATAATTGAACAGCATTACAAATAGATTTAAAAAACTTCACATTTGTCAACTCAACAAGCTTTAGTCTTAAGTTATTAAATATTAGTCAAGTTTATTTATAAATAATGTCACTGAAGAGATAGATTTAATACGAGAAGGTAATAAATTCTATAACTTAGATGCGGTGATATGGAAGTAGTATCTGTAGAGGTAGTGCGGACTTGGGGGATGTGAAGAAGGCTAGGGTCAGATTGAGTTAGTCTAAGTTACTTGTCCTGAAGGTAAATAAATTGTATGGGTAATCAGGAGTTTGTTTATGGAAGAGGGAAAAAAGGAAAGATTCCAAGAAGTATTTCCTTCGGAAGTCGAGAGGTAGCTACTTCAGGTTCAACAAAGTATTTGGTCACATGATCGTCTCCACGAAGATCAAATATAAATCTGACACAGCAGTTGATTAGTCGCTGAAGGCACATATCAATGAGATTTGTTAAATCAATATACTCTAATATGCAGGAATCCACAATGCCTCAAATGGTAAATTTTTCTTTTGGAGTGTAAGTCAAAAGAGGATTTTATTTCCCTTATTGCAGATTTCTGAGACATGCGTATCTCATATTAAGTTGAGAGAAAGAGTTAGACCACTGCCACTTAAAAAATTTTATACCGCTTTTAGGAAAACTGTCTCGGCATCTTAGCCTATGAAGAACCTTGCAACTATGGTGTACAGCTTTCCATACCTTTTCCATACCTACTATGAAATTTCCGTTCCAGTACGAGGTCGAAACTAACTGAGCCACTACATCTACATCTACGTAATACCCTGCGAGCCACCACGAGGTGTGTGGCAGGGGGTGAAGATCACCAAACATGCTCTATTGCCATGCTAGTAGGATATTTAATATTTAAGGGAGATATGAAAGATAATAGGGTCACATGCACCGAGATGGTTAGTATCTACATAATAAAAAAGGGATTATTGGTTGTTATTACATGCATCATACACTACAGACTACTCTAACTATATTTCACCTACCTATCCCTTTGCTACGCTGCCTATTGTTCTCTCTTATGGTACGCAGGAAAAATGACATTTTAAATCTATCGGTACGACAATATATCTCTCTAATCTTGTTAATCTGATCAAACCTAGCATAATACGCAGGGGTTCTTAATATATATCTAACGTCATCTGTGAACTAATCGGTTTCAAATTCACTTAAAAGGTTTTACCGAAATTTTAATCTGCCTTCTGATAGTAATTCCCATCCTAGTTCTTCTATTAAATTCGTAACACTTATACAATTATCATAACGGCCTTTAACAAATCTAGCGGATCTCCTTTGCACACGCTCCAATTCTGTTATCAAACCTTCCTCGTACGGATCCCATACACTAGCGGCATATTCTAAATGAGGCCTGACAAGTGTAAAATAGCTTCTTTCTCGTACTCTCTCATCGCATTTGCCTAGAACCCTTTTTACGAATCCTAATCTACGGTTTGCTACACTAGTTATTTCCCTGATGTGTTTCCCCCAAGACATGTCTTCAGTGATGGTGACGCCTAAGTATTTAACTAGGCACGGGTTATAAACCCATCAGGAGAATAATGCAGAGCTAGACTCGAAACTATGAAAGTGATTCGTTAGTGAAAATGCCAACAAGCTATAAACGTCTTAAGATTTCTGGGGCTCTAATCGTGGGTCATTGAGTATACGTTTTAATAATTTTTAATGGATATTTTATATCTTCGTGGGGAAAATATTTTTTTTAGCATTAGTTAATTTCTCAATTCCCTCAGCCGTTTTACTCGACCACGAGATGAGTTTCATTTTAATGTTTATATCAGTCTCCAAAACTGTGAAATATTTGTTGTGGCGGAAGTTACACGAAAGAGCGAATCCCTTCTACTAAGAGTTCTATTGCATGTTGAATAAAAACACTTGTTAATCTTCCACAGATATATTTCCTGGCACGACGCGTTTCACCGCACTCTGACATAATTAAGTGCCACATTACCAAGATCACCAAGTGTTTTTATTCAACATTTATATTGACAACTTCCAAGTACAGCCTCGTACAGTTCGATTGAAGAGTTCTATTGTTCCATTTTTGTTTTTATAATTCTGCTCTGCATTGGTGTACAACGCTCCATCGTGATTTTTTTCGTGTCGTAAAATGGCTCGTATTAACCCTTTCCCTTGCACTTAGTTCCCTGGGGCTTTATGACCAACAGGATACGATATCGTAGGTCAAAATGGCTAAGAAAACTCGTATCTCTAGACTCAACTGTCGGCCAAGACCCTAACGTTGCCTTCCACTTCGCTCACTCACTCCGGCTACGTGCTTCTCTTTTCCTTCAGCATTATCCCTTATCGTAGCACTCACTCGCTTTCTTTCCGAGCCTATTAACATGAAACCCGCAACCCTGAGGCAACATTTGGCCCGCCATTTTGTGTGCATGATCCCGAGATAAAGTGTCTCGGTGCTTTATCGAGGATCTTTCCTTGGAAAAGTCATTAGGGAGGAAAGACGTAAACTTCTTGCTCACCACATGCTGAGCGGGCTCTTAAAGTTGAAATTACGTGCGGGAAGAATGGAGTTACGAGATGCGAGATTTAATTAGAATTGAGGTGATACGTAGAGGTCATTAGGCTTTATGACCACTAGGTTATGGGAGATGGAGTTGTTTCCGCTAATGTAACAGTACACCTGTTCCTTTGGAATTATGTTCAAGGTTACTCATAAGAGTATTTGCTTGTTGATTAAGAATGTCATTCGAGAATCGGATTGTTGTGGTGGCTAGAGCACTAGCTAACCATACGGAAGGCCAGGGTTCAAATCTCCTGCACAAGAGGATATTTTTCAGAGAAAACCCGATCACTAATTGCGTGTCTTGTGGAGGGCCTTTCGAGTACAGTACTCCGTCTGTCGGATGAGACGTTAAACCGTGGTCCCCTTGGCGCCTTTTGTTAAGAGCAGGCTAATGCTGACGCCGGGTTTCTACCCACCCTTCCTCCCTTACCTGTCCCTCATGGCGCAAATTACCTCAGCTCTCAGTCGCCTCCCCAATATCTAATTCAAGAGTGTAATTCAATACTTACTAATATCCTGTGAATAAGTGAAAGGCAAGTAGGCCTCTAAGTTGTGCCTATATCCCCGAATATCTCGAAACCCTAGTGTTCAGAGGCCAAATAATGGATGAGGACGAGTTTTGATAAAATATTGAATATGCAATTGCCACTATATTTGAGCGAATTGTTGATCGGCACTATGTAAAATTGGTTTGTGTGTTGAGATAGTTCGAGCGGTATATCGTTTGACCTAGAAATCAATGAAGTTGGTCTCGTTTTAAAGAAAAATACCTCATCGTTCCGAAAGTATCAAAATATCAGCCCCTTATCACCACTACTTTCCGAGATATTTGATGAAAAATACCAGACCTTTTACGTGGGAAATGGTAGGTGTATGCCCTAAAGAGTTACATTATTTGAAAAATAAGGAATTTATAACACCTAGATCTCGTCAAAAAACTAACAGTGCGTAGTAAATATGTTTTATCAAATATTTCTGAAAATAAATCATGTTGTCACCACCGTAAATTTTTTCAGGATCACAAGAAACCTTTCGTTGTGAAGGAGTTTCAAACGTACCTCGCGAAAAAAAAGCAGTCAAGTTAAAGACTTATGTGGTTAGTTTTATTTATTTAGTTGTAATTTCCGTCAAACTAAAGTATATTATTTCACTATAAATAATCAATATTTTATCCATCTCCCAACAGCTGCAGAAACGAATAATTTGAGTATGGTTGCCGTTATGATTAGGGTTCTATCTCGCTCAAACTACCTTAATTCCTCGAAAAATGTTATCGACGAGGAAAATATTTCTGCTGCAGTTGCGTTATCCTCGATAGTTCATGCGTGAAAAAGTGTATGAGTGTGTAATATCCAATTTAATTTCGCCTGGAGGAAAAATGTTGTTTCATATTTTAACTATTTTTCGGTATTACGTTACGTCTCATCTGGTGTCTCTCATCCGGAGTTCTTTTGTTGACTGTATGTTACACCACTAAGAGTTGAAATTTGCAAAAATTATGGCACTTACTCTAAACACACTCACCCAGATAATTATGCTGTCTTCTTGATGGAGAGATAACGCATCACACATCAAATTTTTATGAGCGAAACCACGTGACTATTTATATTGGACCTACCAATCAATTATACCTTCATTGTAAAGCACAATCTGTTTCTTCTAAATTAAAATTATGCAAAAATGTTGCTCCTGATATCTTTTTCGACGAGTCTTATCTGTAAGGTATTATGCGATGATAGGCTTTTGCTAATATTGTTGGATTTGTATTCTATGAAACCTTGATAGTTTAAAGTAATCTGCAAAATCGTCGTAGAGTATCACTCTTTCGTTCTCATATCCATCACTCTTGCGATGACAAGGCACCTGTTTAACACAGTATAATTGGCTCAGTATAACTCTTATCTACTTAAACGATTTATTTTTATTGATGTAGTTTGCAACCAGTGAATAAATACTGAGGTACTAGGTAACCACACCGTTACAATAGCTCCAAGGATGTGAAGGAGCCACTGGTGAAGAGCTTGATATGGAGCGTACCGTTGTATGAAGCAGAAACGTGGACCCTCGGGAAGGAGAACAAGAATAGCCAGCAAGCATTTGAGATGTGGGTATGGAGAAGGATGGAGAAGGTAGGTGGATGGAAAGTAAGACTAACGAGGAAGTTCTTGAGATGCTGAGTGAGGAAAGGAAACTACTTGAATAAAATTTGAGATCGGCCGAGAAGGTGGCTGGAGGATGTAATAAGGGGCGAGGTTGCTCAAGAATAAGATAGAGGAAACCATGCTGGCCAAGTGGGGAAGAGAATGAAAGAGAATAGGTTTCATGGACAGGATGAAGAAGGGTAGATCGTATGCTGATGCGAAAAAGGATATACTAGAGGTAGATAGGCCCCGGAAAGTGTAGAAAATTGGGAGGAGATTCTCTGACATTCAGCAAAACCTACTTTTACCGGTGGAATACTTAGTAATAACAATAGCTCCATTGCCATCATTTTATTTACATATCTTGGGTATGGAAATCTTGATGAAGACGATTAAAATAAATTTGGGTTAGGCATTCAACTTTTGCGCTCAGCGTTTTCCGTGAGTCTCTTGACATTACGTTTGGTAATCAGGCGTAGCAATGATTCTCGATCGTCGGAAATTTTGCTGGCATCATTCATAATGGCACAAGGAAACCTCTGGAGGAAATGCTAGGTCTCTGGGAGATCGGGACAAATTTCCGCGTGCTAATAATCAAGTCGTCATCTTGTCGTGACTTAAAAGTTCTTAGTCAATAAGTCAGCTCCAATCGCGCCCACTTCCACAATCCCCCACCACCATCACCAGAGACTATAGATGTCTAACTATGATGCAAATGATTATCTTTGTCGTGAAATTAATTGGTGATGCAATATGCGCGCTGGCAGCCGTTGGAATTGAAGAGGCATCCTCACAACGGCCACGGACGCAATACCTCAATGGGAACTTCCTTGGAGAAGGCCCTAGCGTCGACGCATTCGCACGTGTTTGCACAGGGGAGTCACGTCTTTTTTCTCGCGCGAATCCATTGTTAACGTGGAGACATCGAGGCGGAGGAAAGATGGCGCTAAGGGTTAGAGGGCGTCATCCTTTTGGCAACCGTGGGGCGTCTCCCTGTGGTCACTCCTCTTGAATACGATCTTGTTTCCCTTTCCATGGCAACCTATCCCGCCCACAAATCTCCGCGAACTCTCAGCATTCTTCCCAAGCGTTTGTGCGCCAGAAGAAATAGACTGCCATTAAGGATAAAAGACGAGGAGTTTAAGGTAAAAGGAATTTAGGTTGAGAGTCGTAGGGGTATGGTAGCTTGCTTTAAATAACTTGTGGAATCATATCCAAGTACTTGTTTTTTCATTCATAATGAAGGAGATCCACTGAAAAATGCCCGAGACAGTGTCTTACGTTTATAAATAGTTTTTTTTTAACGCAGCGCGCCTAATTATTTAACACGCTCTCCAGTACTTTTTTCTTAATGTTAACTCGTAAAACTAGTAGCACATTGCGAAGGCTGTGACAAAAACTTATAAATTTCTATTCATTCCTGTATGGAATTGCCCTTCTTTCAGCTATTTTCTTCCCAGAACGATAAGAAACCTTCATTGTTGCTAATGATACTTCAAAACGCCAGATTTTTTCACCGGTGGAGTAGCTAGATATTTGATTTACTCTCTACGCTTTTCACTAAATTGGTGAAAGTAGTTCTGACAGTATGACTTCTGTATGACTCTTGTACCTCAGTGCACGTATGTAATTGCAAAATACTTTTTTACTCATTGTTCCTATAGCATTGGTAACATATAGTGTTGTCCATGTTGGTGAAATTTCTCCTCCTGAGCTTGCCACATATTTTCAGGTGTTGGTAAGTACATCAATACCCGTAGATTCCAATTAACATGTGGAGGATGTAGTGTAGTGTATGATGGCAAAACCTACCTCCTGCTATAGACCCCTAAGGTGTCTAGTTGTCGATCATAGGGGCAAACTCCAAAACTAAAGGAGTGGCCTTGTTAGTGACGTACCGGACTGGCTAACCTCGTGGCTATGGGTTGTAATTTCGAGGATATCTATAGTCAAACCAAAGCGTCGAGGTACAAGGAATTGAATCACTGCATTTGATTATTAAATAACTAATTACTGTGAAATGAATTTTTCAAAATTTCTGCTATTTTTATATTATTTGTCTAACATACAAGTTTATAAACTGTAG
The DNA here is from genome assembly GCA_963169105.1 of Ceriagrion tenellum. Lineage (NCBI taxonomy): Eukaryota > Metazoa > Arthropoda > Insecta > Odonata > Coenagrionidae > Ceriagrion > Ceriagrion tenellum. The sequence goes on along the minus strand of OY720636.1, from coordinate 53,993,572 downwards.
TTTAATATGTATTATTGGTCTTCGATTGAAAAATACCTATTTTTTAAGCTGAAAAAAGAGGAGCACTACTTTGAACGATTAGAATGAGGATACCGCTGCACCATGCGAGCATGAGCTTTTAAATATAGCTTAAATCTAGCAGTGATGGTTTTTTTATTTTTTTTGGGGATAACCCGCATCAAGATTTAAAAAAGCCAACGTTTCTTCTCCTTTGCCGGAGACCTCATTAGGGCTGAATGACCTAATTGCCTTTATTTTTCATCAATTTATATCGTCACGGTGGTGGAAGAGGGGGAGAGGGTGGGTGTTGGTGGAGAGTCTTCTGGACGTCGCTCTTCTTTCTAGAAATTACTGGAAGCCATGATTCACTTATTTTTTGTCCCTGGTCTCTATTGAAATTCTTGTTATGCTTTTTAATTTCTAATGCCTCCCGGAAGATTCGACTGGGCTACGCCGATAAATCAGCAGTTGCAGAACATGCCGCCCTAGGGCACACCATTGACGTCACCAACCCAAAAATTCTCGCCAGAGAAAAACATTTCAAGACGAGAATAGGGTGGAGAAGACTCTCCACCAACACCCACCCTCTCCCCCTCTTTCACCACCGTGACGATATAAATTGATGAAAAATAAAGGCAATTAGGTCATTCGGCTCTAATGAGGTCTCCGGCAAAGGAGAAGAAACGTTGGCTTTTTTAAATCTTGACGCGGGTTATCAAAAAAAATTCACTGCTTGCCGAACATGGACCGCAAAAGTTTTAATAATTTGAGCTTAAAACTACTTTAAAAAAGACACCATTGTACTTACTACCCGTGAGCAATCGATAGAGTGCAAGAAACTGTGGATAACCAGAGGTGCATTCCTGCTGTCCGACATACTAGTTGTTGTACTCGAAACATTCTCTTCATTTTCCCATTTCCGGTACAATGATTGGAAAAATTCCTCATTCATGTCCGACCAGCCTTCTCAAAGGCATCTTTAAATGAATAAGGTCTTAGGCTTGACAGCGCAACATCACATTAAACTTACTGTCTATCACACTGTGCCCAAATATTTAGAGTCCTTCCAACAATTTACACTACCTAAGCGGTAGATCGCCTCCAATATTAATAGGGGAACATTCAATCCTCACAGTTAGCATACAGGATTGAAAAATTCATTTTAAAGTAAGAAAATATGATCCGACAAATGATGAATTAAAATCTACATACGGTTAAATCTGCATACGTCACCTCAGGCACGGTTACGTAATCAAAATCGTGGTGATGCACGCCTTTTGAAGCAGCTTGGGGGCCATATGTGCACGTCGGTGTAATGAGCATGTGGATGATTTCGAAGTTCCCACGAGAACTAGTTATTCTCAGACGGAGGAGCAAGTCAAGGGAAAAAAATCTCCGTATCGATAAATGTGATGTGGAAGTGACGTGGTCGCTAAACACTGGAATTATCGATTGTGAAATTATTTTTAAATGTGATGCGTAAAGAGCGGAAAATAGTGGCCTGAAGCTAAGTGCGTTATTGTACGAGATTGAAAATTCATACTTACGAGGGGATTTCCACCGATGAACGTGATTCTCTTGCGCTACAAATGGAGGTCAATTATAAGGTCTGAAATCGCGATAGAAGGGAGGCAATTTCCTTTCGGAAATCATGAAATTTTGGCCAAGGAACGGAATATTTATATCTGAACAGTGGGAGGGTCCTAGAAAGTTGAAAAAAGCACATGATTATGATTGCCATCAATTTTTCTCGTCCAGTTGATTACGGAGGACGAATCATTACTCCGTCGATGTAATCTATTAGTGAAGCTCATGAGGAAAATTGGAATTAAACTAACCGTTAGATAATATTGAGATCGTCATATTAGCGGTGGGACATTATTGGCCAGATGCGACCAGGGAGAGGAATGTAGTGTGTTTTCTACCTACGTCAGAGTAAGATAATAAGAGTTTTCTCCATAGAACGCAGCCAAATGAAAAGTTTTCAGGAATAGGGCCTGTAATGGGCCTGAAAAACCCTAGTTATTCCTCGTCTTGCCGAGCGCCTTCGGCTAATCGTTCGGCTTTTTTGGGAAATGGCCGAGATCGAAGGTTATTTGCGCCATTAGGGAGAGAGGAGTGTCCTGGGACTGATATTTTTGCGAATGGAGGAAATATGGAGGGAAACTCGACGTCGATGTTCACCGAAATTTTGCGAAAGCCGCCAATGGTATCTCTGTTTAACGTCCTATCCGACGGACCGAGTATTGCCCACGGCACTCTCTCCACATGGCACTCAATTAAGAGTTGGGATTCCAATTAATCCGCTATTTCCGGTATTAAATTCCGGAACCGAGGGGTGGGAAGCGAGGTCCCTAACCACCGTGCCATACTTAGCCCTCACCGTCTTTGGGTTCAGCTTGAATTTTGCTGGCATATGGTCAAATAAGTCAGCGTGCTATTGATCCCATGAACAGATACTTGGCAATAAGTGTTAAATCAAGGTTAACCCTTTGAGTGAGGCATGACGTGATATCACGTCATAATTTTTTTACGCTGGTGCTGATGATGTAATATCACGTCATGGGTACCGGGAGTGTTCCAGCTTTCACTAGGTGGCCTAGTGAAAGTTCCTTAGTGAACGCTGGAACACCAACGGTACCCTTGACGTGAAATCACGTCATCAGCACCAGCGGCATGACGTGGAATCACGTCATGCCGCACTCAAAGGGTTAAGACCACGTGACTTAAAGGGTGGCACGGAATATGTGCCACGCTTTAATCCCGTGCTTTATTTCAAATTGATAAAAGTTTCGAAAAAAGAGAGCTAACTTGCCGAAAAGAGAGGTACAAATATTCCTTCTTCCCACGCACCATTTTTGATTCCCACAATAGCTGAACGAGTCACTCTGGCTAACTCTGGTTCGCGTAGACCGTAAAATTACGCATCCTTTACGTTAAATTGATGTTAGCTCAAAGTTTGGGTTTTACTTATTACATCAGGCCTTAAATCAGTTGAAAAGAGCGACATGAATAAGGCTACGCACTAACTTTGGTTTCATATCGAGAAACTATTTAATTAGAAATTATAATAGTTTCCTATCTCCTTATATGCTTGTATTATAAGCAATTTATTTATATAGTTAGTTCTGTAATGAAGGTACTGGACCCCTTTTTGTTCATTTGGTGATCCCTCACAATAATTGTATATAGTGTTGTTTTTATGGTTGATTTATTATGTAATTCGTTTCCAGATCTTAAAGGACATCACGCCCTAGATCTATAAATTTATTTCCATTCATTCATTCATAAAACTTATAGTAAGTCACACCATCAACTTACAATTAATCCAGTTTGGTTCTTTCCCTATTGCAATTCCTTTTTCTTGTTCGTTTACTCTTTCATAGCTGGTGTCAAAAACAGAAAATAACCGGGCCCTAATGTCCTGCGGCTAGCGGGGCGATTTTATGTGTGGAACCATGGTACCTACCGGTTGATGCGGAGGTGAATCAATATTTCCATGGAAAACTCATTTCGGAGGAGAATATAATGTTTCAAAAATCCCTCAGTGCAATAACTTGCTGTTAAATCAATATGATAACTTTGGAAATTTCACAACAAATTTATTACTTGTCGACTGGTTTCATCGTAAAGTCAACATACTGTGAACATTACAAAGTTATTACGCTAAATCAGTCATGATTAACCTTCTCAAAGTTAAGCCTGACAACATCGCATATACCAGCAGTTTTGGAATTTAAAATCTGTGCACGTACACACCAATGCCAGGGACTTTACCGATGACGCTAATTTCAACCTTCAATCTCAATTTCAGTCTGCCTTATTTTCGGGAGTATTAATCAAGAACATTCGGAACCGCCCGCATTTTTCGAGTCCTTGGTGAAATAACGTGATGCTTGAACGCTTCAATTCAAGGATTCATGACTTCCCCTAAAACCGCCCCCTCGCGCACCCTCTTGCATTTTAATTTCCCCCTCCCTTTGGAACTCACCCAGTTTCCCCTCTGCATCCCCTCTTCGACGTTTATACCATCAACGCTCATGTGTGACTCAATTGAGCTCTGCCTTCTTGAAAACGAGCTGTTACCGCCATGAGATGAAAAGAAAAATCTTTACAACATGTCAGTAAGTTAGGTGGTAATTTCAGTTTGCTGTTATCGTTTGACGACCTTTTTTATAAAAGGATCTTCTCTAAATTTTCACTGGCAAAGTCCCCTTCCATCTTGCACAATTTATTTCTCGACTGAATTATGATTTGTCTCTTTCCCAGAGTATAATATTAATGCAGTATTCGCGGATTTTCCACCATTATTGAATCCCTCATCTGCGGGTGCGATTCTCCTTGTGATATGTTTCTACTACCTACGCCTATTTTCCTCTGGCGGTTTTGCTGGCCTAGGTTTTGCTGAAATTCAGAGAGACTCCTCCCGATTTTCTACGCTGTCAGGGTCCTATCTATCTCTACTATTTTCTTTTTCGCCTTAGCATACGATCTACCCTTCTTCACCCCGTCCATAAAACCTATTCTTCTTTTCCCTTCCCCGCTTGCTCAAAATCCTTCCCTCAATGACAATCTTGAGCAATAAATCGCCCCTTATTACTTCGTCCAGCCATCTACCCTGGAGGAATTATCAAAGACCAATGGGTCACTCAAGACTGTGCTAGTGAGAGTAATCACTAAAAAACAGCTTTGAAAAAACACCTTCGGAGCCCCTGGGACTCCAAAGTGATTGTCAGGGGCTCCATCCACGGCAGCCATGAAGATGAATACAATCACGAATATTAAATTACTGCTGCTATCTAGATTTCTCCTTTTGCTTGCTTTTACCAGCATATACACAAGGTTTAATTCAGACTTGCGTATACATGTAGTGTGTTATATACCTCATAAACCGTAGACTCTACCGTAGGATCTCATAGACCGAGGCTGCACGCTATGCTAAGTTTGCTTGAGAAATTCAGAACAGGTGCATTTAAAAGCGACACCGAGAATATCATTTAGACACCCCACTACATTTCTAGGTCCGACTGAAGTGATAAAATAAGAAAGATACGTTACCGAACCGATAGGTGCAAATGTTCATTCTTTTCACGCACAATTAGGAACCACTATAAAAACTGATCTCTGCTTAAAACACTCCCATTATACACTTCACCATTCTCCTGCCAGAGCCATATCTTTCACACGGCTGATGTCCTAACACCCCCGGCCACACGCCCATGCGTGCAGCGGCTCGCAGCGCAGATAGAACTAAGCACTAAATATTCCTCAGTGCTCCGCGAGAAACCTTTGCTTCAAAAAGACTGAAAAAGTTTGGCTAACCACTGCTTTACATGCTCTACTCTTTTAGCTTTCCGCTGTTTGCTTGCATACATGGATGTTTAATACCTTCTGGGACCAATCGGCGCCTCCCCCCCATCCCCATCCTTCAGAAAGGCAGACACCACCTTGTCTAAAGACGTCTGCCGAGAAAGAATTGGTGGGGGTGGGTGGGTGTCGGTCCTTCCGCGCACACAACCAAGACGACGCGTGGCATCTGTCGAATCTCGAGTGATTTTCCTCGCCGCATATGCGCTCCTCCTTACGTTCGGCGTGGTGTCGGCTGACGAAAGGCCGAGGTCTCAGATTCAGGGCGAAAGGTGCAGAAGGAGGACGGATCGTGGTGTGCACATATGTGGAGGCGGTGGTGGTGGTTGTGATGTTATGGGTGTCCGGAGGGAGTGAGGAGGGGAGAGACGGGGTGCATGCGCCGTTTTGGGGGTTTTAGGGAGGGAGGGTGTAGTGAAGGAGGGTATAGTGTTCTCCAGGAAGAATTGAGGAAGTATGGCCCTCGAGTGGAGCGTGCGATACACATTCTGGGGGCGTGCCGTCTGAAATTGACACTAGGGGGAGGACATTTACAAAGATGTCCTCATAAAACGACTCAAATGCATGGGCCTAAGGGGGAATAGATGAAACCTCACGGTACGGTAGCATATGGGGGATATTGAAACCAATGAAATGTGCAATAGGCCATATTGAATAAATTATTTTTGCAGTTGATGCAGCGATAGTGCAAGTATTGCTGGTGGAATAGTTGCGGTACCGTAGTGATTTATTTGGCAACATTGACGCAATTTAAAAAAAAAGCACGGCATTACTGATAAATACCATGGACAAGATGCTTCCCTGAAGGCGGAAGTCAGAAGTTAACAGGTGTGTTCGACGATCAAGATTTTCAGGCGTAACTTTTATAATTAAGAAAATTTATGAGAGGAGCTACCAGAGCCAACTTCGCAGTCAAGTCCGTTAAATTTTATCCTGCAATTAGCGCTTTCTATGACTCAACCGATGCTCTGGCACCTCCTGTTCAGAGCCTTGTTGTAAAATATTTTTAGCAACAAAAAATGTGGCCATCTAATTCTAATTCATGACGGCCAGGTACTTACAGTACTGGACTTTATGTGGTACTTATAGATCGGAAATTCAGAACAGAAAAGATTGGGTGCTTTTGAAACCTTTTGTCGGAGGCGCATTCTGTTGATCAAATGTAAGAATAAAATAAGAAATGGAGAAGTTTCCAGGAGAGTGTGAAAGGAGACAAACTGGTGAAACACTATTCACCAAGGAGGAGCCATATGGGATACACTTGGAGGCATAATGGATTTGTGGGGGACATGATGGAAGAAAAAAGTCCAAAGAGGAATGCCGAAGGATAAATACATTGACCAAGTAAAGAGAAACATATATAAGAAGAACTGATACGGAGCAACGGAACGGACGTTAGATACGGAGGGATGGACGGACCTCAGTCAACCAATCTCAGGATTGAACGACCGTCGAACGAAAGAGGAACAATATCGGCTACGCAAGAGGGCGATGAAAATGGTCTTTCTGTTCGGGACGTGGCGAATCCCGTCACTTAAACCCTTTGAAAACCAACTCCATCACCCACACCGGCGAGCACTTTTCGGAACTCTCAGGGCGTCGTGAACGGGCGGGTGTAAGTGACTCAGAGGCAGGGTTTCCGCCGGAGCGCTACCGCCTGCCGAGGGGCCGTAATTTAAATCTGTGCACGGACGAAGCCGTCCACTCATCCTTGGTAGGCGATCTTATTATTTAATTTTATCCCCCTCTCTCTCTTAACCACCCCCATCGCACCCGCATAATGACTCCGCAGACGTTTTTCGTGAAAACATAAAAGGGGAACGGGGGGGGGGGGAGCGAGGGCGGGGGTTTCCTCGAGAGGAGGGAAGTAGAGGTGGGTGGGATGTCTGTGTGGAGTGGAGGCGGAGCAGATGTCGATCAGAATGGTGGAGGAAGAGGTGGAGGAAAGGTGTCGGATGGGATGGCCCCGGGAGGAGGAGGTTGGTTGAGTGAGGGGGGGGGCCAGGAGATAAGGCATCTCAACGGGAAATGAAATGGAAGAAGTCCCGGGCTCAAGACGTATGGGATGCCGCAGACGAGGTAGGGCGGGTGTGTCTCTAGCAGCCCCGGAGAGGAGCAGGGAATCGCGTATGGGAAGCTACACCACGGTTCACCCCAAGAGATCTGACTGATCGCGCTCGGGATAAGGAGGGTAGAAACGAGATGGATGGGAGGATAGTATGCAAGGGGAAGGGAGTGGCCGACGGAACTTAGGACGGGGGGGGGGGACGGAAGGCGCAGAAGCTGAAGTGAGTGAATGAAGGAGGATTTTCTTCGAACTGGAGACCCGCATAAGGGAGCATTCGAGACGTGATCATGATAAAACCGTGATCATATTAAGAGCTTAATTCATTTCATTTCATTATTATCTTTTCAGTTTAAATGCGTCGGTATTGAGGAGATGAAGATAAGCCATAAAACGCTATGAGATTGCGTTATGAGATTTCATGAAAAAAGTGAAGCCTTTCACGACCAAGCAGATTTACCAAGTTAATGGCAGGGAGGAACTCGGATGTAAAAGTGAAAGGGAGATACTATTTCCCTCGGGTTTGGCCAAATCTCGAATACTCTGCGAACATTTGAAATCCTGTGCAAATAGATACAATTCACGTAATTAATAAGATACAAAGTAAAGCCGAGAGTTTTGATATAATAAACAGTCTCGAGCGAACGGAGATTGTTACACAGCTGGTGGAAGAAGTAAGAATTGAAGTATTCGTGTTCGTGGAGGAAAAAATGAAAGGAATTGAAAGCTCGTTAACATTCTTAGCTAGTTCTACTTTGCTTCTTAGCAGGGCAGTTACTAAAATTTACTACCTGATGTGAGACTTAATCTCATGCAATTTTGGAAGATATTCACTTCTCTATTATTTTATTTTGGAAAAGAGCATTTCATACCATTATATAATATTTTTACTCCGTATTCCATCGTCTACGTCTTCCTCCTTTCAATATTTTTCCTAGCACATTACCTTGTCTATTGTATTGATAATTTTAATATCCAATGAACTGGAAAATATTATTTTTAGGCAGAGTTTTATTTTCTCGTACAAATACATTTTCAACAAAATTATTCATTATGTTTCATAAGAAATTTATCATTAATACAATAAGTTATATGTACATTAATACAAAGACAACTGCTGTGTTCATAGAAAATCGGACTCCAAACCAGGAAACAGTATGTGAAAACATTCGTGTGGAGCGTAGCACTCTGTAGATCGTAAGCATGGACCATTGGGAAAGCTGACCAGAAAATAATAGAAGCCTTCAAAACCTGGTGCTGAAGAAGGATGCTGAAGATTAAATGGTCGGAAAAAATAAGAAAGATGAAGTGTACAGAAGACTAGAAGAAGAAAGGACCATATGGAACACTATTCAGAAAAGAAGAACGAGATGGATTGGACACACTGTGAGATGCAATTTGTTTGAGAAAAACAAAATTGAAGGTAAAATAGAGGGAAAAGTTCCCAGAGGAAGGCCCAGGAATAAGTTCGTGGATCAAATAAAGAGGAAAGTATACATAGAAAGAGATACCAGGATATAAGGGAACTAGCATTAGATAGGGAAGGATGGACGGCTGCAGTCAACCAATCTTAGGAATAAACAACCTATGACATCAAGTTTAGGTGATCTTAGTCTTATAAAATTCGTTGTCTCGGGCGTGACTTCATGGAATCGACTTAACGTAATGAAAAGTAAAGAAAACTTTCTAATTCCACATAAATATTTAATGTACGACCTAGGTTTCGACGTGGCACGCCATCATCTGGTACAATTGCATAGAAGGTGGAGAATAAATATTCACACACAAAATGATTTCAAAAACAAAATTCCCAAAAACACTACGGTCTGATATGTGGGTTAAGGGGTCCCCACCTCCTTGGCCAAACTCCGCCCCTGGGAATTCCACCCCTTAACCTACACCTCAGACCGTAGTGTTTTTGGGAATTTTGTTTTTGAAATCATTTTGTGTGTGAATATTTATTCTCCACCTTCTATGCAATTGTACCAGATGATGACGTGCCACGTCGAAACCTAGGTCGTACATTAAATATTTATGTGGAATTAGAAAGTTTTCTTTACTTTTCATTATCTTAGTCTTACTTTTTATTCTGAACGTTACACTCATCTCACAGTGATATTATTTCATTACCGTGGATGCTTCATGATAATTACTCTATTTAAATCACTTTTTGCTGCCCTGAAATTCGAGCTCTCATACCACATAATGCCATACCAAGGAGACGTTTTTAGGTATCAATAATTCAGCGTTAAGTCGCAAACTGCACAAGCTTCGCTGTTTCTCATGGATACCGCGCCGTAGCATTCTCCGGTGACTTATTAGTCGGATTATGGACTTTGGTAAATCCTGTCTTATTCATGTGGATCGTCGCTCTGGAAAAGGAAACGAGGGAGCCCTGGCTGGGATACAGGAGAAGACACGCTTGGAAAAATCTATGGCTCTACGTTCCACTGTGGTCTATGGCAAGGCGAAGCCCCCCTCGGAGTATTAGGAAGGGAAGAATGGAAGAGTGGAGTATTTAAGGGATTTGAAGAGATTAATCCGGAACGTAGGGAGCGGGGAAAATTCTTGGAGCAGACTGGACCCAGGGGGTCGCTGTTCATAAACTAGAATCGATTGCTACGCTTCTTCCTCGATGCACTTCAACGGTTCACCCTCCCTTAGTGCGTTTTCGCTTTTCTCATTCTGTCTGTCGTTCTTCATCCTTTTAAAACTGGGTGGAAATGCTCATTTGACTGAGTTGCCCACGTTCAGAATCCAAGGCCAGAGCATGGGCCTAGCATTATGCTCAAAATACGAGATCGTAATTTATTGCTAGAGGTAGCACACTAAGATTTTTAGGAACTCAAACGGATGTTCATGTCTTAAGGTAGTCCGAGCGAGATAGTTCCCCAGTCATAATAGAGACCATATTCGAATTATACGTTTGAGTTTCACCAGCTGTAGGACACATCAATTAAATATTGCATTATTAATGGTGCAATAATATAGTTTTATATGGCAGAAATTATAAGTGATTAAATGGAAATATCTAAATAAGGTCTTTAACTTGACTCATTTTTTTCGCGCCGTGTGTTTGAAACTTCTTCAAAACGAAATACTTTTTGCAATACCCAAGAACCTACTGCGGTGACAATATGATTCATTTTCAAGAATAGTTTAGAATAGATGCAAACTACAAACTGTTATTTTTTCTACGACATCTAAGTGTGATGCAGGAATTAGATCATGAATCATGAATTAGATCATGAAAGTAGAAGTACCTCAGTTTGCAAATAAAGTCTCTCTGGAGTGCATACACTTACCATTTCCCATGTAAAAGGGCTGGTATTTTTTGGCAAATATCTCCGAAACTATTGTGGTAAAGGGTTGAATTTTTGGTGTCAGTAGAAGGGTAAAATATTTTTCTTTAGGATGAGAAAAAATTCATTGATTTCTAAGTAAAATGATTTTTCGCTAAAACTACCTGAAGATAGTTTGAGCGAGATAGTTTCCTAGTTAAAATGGAGACAATATTCGAAGCATATGTTTTAATTTCAGCAGCTGTAGGAAGCATGAATTAAATATTCCATTATTAGTCTTGCTATTCAATACTTTTATAAGACTCAGATTCTGAATAGTTTAAATAAAATATCTATGTATGTCTTTTTAGGTTGACTCATTTTTTTATCCCATTACGTTTAAAACTCATTCACAACGGAAGGTATTTTGTGATCCGAAAAAAATATTGCGGTGATAGTATGATTTATTTTGAAAAAACGTTCATACGGCATACTGTCAATTTTTTACAAGATCTTGGGATTTTTAATTCGTCTTATTTCAAATAAGGTATGTCTGGAGTGCATACACGTACCATTTCCCTTGTAAAATGACTGGTATTTGTTGGCAAAATTCTCAGAAAGTAGTTCTGTAAGGGGCTGATATTTTGGTATCCATGGAAAAAAGAGATTTTTTAATTCAGACCAAATCTATTGATGTATAGGTGAAATGATATTTCGCTCATACTACCTTAAACATTATATTATTTCAATCCAACTAATTGGGCCAACATTTTGGAATGTACTAAATGTATATCTGCATGATACCTGTAAGGTATCTCTGGGGGCTTTCCATTCACACTGGTGCACTTATCACTTTCCATTCACTTTCGCTGCACTTGCATTCCATTCGTTTCAGACCTGTCACACTAAACAGCGCGCCTCAAATAGATTGGGAGCAGTTAATGTACGCTAGACAACAAAAGACCGTCGACAATCGGATCCGCGTCAGATTTTGTATTAATTTTCCGTAAATGTGTGAAACACGAATATTGTAGTTTTTAATCACTCCGTGGTAAAAGTCTTACGTTTTTAAGCACTACCAATCAACCACACTACCCGTGTGTCTAAGTCTGATTTGCTGCTTCTCTGACTTGCTCTCTTATCGTCCGTTGGAAAAATGACAGTTCAAACATGTCTGTTTCCCTAATTTCATTCTCGTGATCCGATCTACCGTAGTATATACTAGAGCTATTTGCGGGTAGTATGTCATGTAATAGATGACTTGATGCTCGCAGAGATGACTAAGAGGGTATCTTGCAGATACATATTTGGTTCATTCCAAAATGTTGGCCGGGCGAGTGTGATGGGTTTATTATAATGATTCAGACATAAACAGCCGTAGTAGTTTCTAATAGTACTATGCAGCATATAGTTTGTTCAGTATCACTTGGTTATCTGGAATGCGGTGAGTTTTTTTAAATATTATTTAGTGTAACTACATTACAGAATATAACAAATCAATAAGGGAAATAGATTGTGGAACAGAAAGGTTTAAAATGTCGTTTTTCCCGCGATCGATAGGAGACCATAGGCTGCGTTAAGACTTTGATTTAGGTTGGTTGACAGGTAGTGTAGCTGATGAATTCATATGCACCTTAATGGATGTTTATAAATTTGCCGAGTAAGGCTAACACCATGTTTTACATGCTCCCTACATTACTCTCATATCACGTTTACCTAGTTACATTATTGAATATTTTAGTAGTTTATTTAGTACTTGTAGCATACCAATAGTGCGGTGCTTGTTAGTGAAGGTAAATTTTAACTGTAGTTCATGTTGGTGATAAGTCACCTCCTGCTAAACTTCCTTGTGGTGGCTTGCAGGGTAATAAGTTGATGTAGATAGATGTAGATGAATACAGAGGAGAGCAAAATCCACCATAGGTAGTATGTAATGTATCTATTACATTATATACTACTTGCATGATGAGCGTAGGTCCTCCTTGTACCTCTCTTTGATCCGCTTCCATATGCCCTTATACCTTTGCCACCACCTTGCCACCCTCCCGGCACCGTTTCTCCAGAGGTCCCCTATCACCTGCCTCGCCCGGGCTTAAAAGTGAAAAAAAGCTCACCTCTGAAATTCTCCCCCTCCACCTTCTGTTACCCCAACTTCCAATCTCTCTCTCTCTTCCTCCACTTCGTCACTACTTCTTACGTTCTCCTCTCCCCATCCTACTCCTCTGAGATCCTCTTCTCCTGCTGCCCTCTTCCTGCTCGATCAACTTCTTTCTTTCCGACTGAAAACCTGGCCCATCTCCGCGCTCCAGCCGTTCGATTCCGGCCAAATGCCCCGCCGTCCCTTACTTCTACGGCCGCATCTGGAGGTTAACGATCGAGATTCATCATCGGCTTCCAGTGGAGGGGCTCAGAAAAAATAAAACACAGCACCAGTTGCGGAGGCGCCTCGATTTCTCGTGGGTCGACAATTTTTCACGAACTCTGAAGAGCAAAGCGATCATATTTAATTTACATTTGTGTGATTATCCTTTTACGCTAATCAGGTTTGCGGTAAAGGGTAAGTTCCCACTAACGTACACTTATCTATATCCTACTAGTAGGCTGGGGTAGCATGGTGCTGCACATTGGCCCAGTAAGCCAAAGCTCTGCGGTTCAATTCGTGGTAAAGGTGGATTTTTTCCCAGGACAACTTCTACATACGTACCTTCTATGAACCTGACATCAGGCGGTACTTCGTAGATCTTAATACTAGTATTCATGTTGAATAGAGTACTTTGTACTTTCTTCATACCAAACACCCTTGTGGTGGCTTGCAGCGTAATAAGTACATATAGATGTAATAAACTTAATGAATCTACGACTTTTGATGCATTAGAAAAAATCCTGGAAATACTCCGCTAGTCGCTGCTCAACACGTTTGCTACCAATTCTACTATGGGTAATAGTGTAATTTTCAACTAAATAAACTAACGGAGACACAAGAGATAGACATGAAGCATGGAAGATGTGCCGTTAGAACTACACATCATATAGTTGGTTAAGTATAGCATGTTTATCTAGAATACGATAAGCAGATTCTTTTTTTTCATTTCATTAAGTATAATCAGATTACAAAATTAGCAAATAAATACAGAAGAGTACAAAATCTTCCACGAAATACGGTCCTGCCAAACCTTGTAAGTATTTCGGCAGTTTATAATGTATCAACACAGCTCAATCATAATATTCGCGTCTTATAATGTCTGCAAATTTACAAAAAATTTCAAATAAATATGCTCATTACTACTTGACGATACCTTAATGGACAAGGCAGAATTAAATTCTGACATATTACAAGGCACACAGCATGCAACTCACTATATGAGACGTAGTTTCTTGCTCTTCACATAATACAAAATTTTCTTTGATTTGAATATTATATTTTATTTACATACTCTCTTAATCTACATTAAATAGGTATCACAAATATTGTAAGATCTTTTAGAGATTCAGGTAATTTTTAACTCAACATTAAACTTTTCTTCCATTGTTGTCGTATTTCCTATTATTTTAAGATTAAGTTATGTTGAGTAGTATAAAGTTGAGGAAGCTCGTGAGCTCCTACCTTCAAAATGACTACCTGGGGCAGGGACCCAGGAAACTATCATTTGCATTAAGGATTCCTAGTGACTCTGTTTGAAATGAAATGGTAAAGTTATCATCTAATTGCATGGCTCATTCATGAAACTTTCCTGCTATTTAAGTAAAGCGCGCTAGTTACTTTGTTCCACAAAAATGAATTCGAAACGTGAAATCGGATACGCTGACTGCGGCTTCATGAGATACAGTACGATTGCAATATCTTTAGCTAGCGTCACTGGGAATCCTCTTAATACTAATCTTGTAGTGTTTACAACGTGACCAGTGAGTTTTTACATCCTTGGTCTGCAGTGTTTCCAAAAACTTACACCTGACAACGCTCAATTTACCTAACTTTCCTGCTATTTTCAAATTTGATTATGTGACGATATGTCGCTATTAATGTGTGCCTGTCACGCTGATACCTAAAAAATAGGTTTACATTTACATAGGCCCATAGGTTTACCTAAAATATGGTTTTGGCATAACAAACTGCGCAGTTTTAACCGTATTTTTATTTTAAAATATCAGTTAAGAAAAACCTTTTCCTTACTATCATGAGAGGAAGAACTTGAGAACATTTCACACGTAAAATTTCAACGATGAATCCTTTTGACTATATTATTTTCCGTAAAACACCTTAATAGCCTGTTGTATATCAGATAAACTTTATAAAACTGTGCTTTTTAAAAAGTCTGATCGGAAATTTTTTCATGGAATGAAGCTGGTCTGCTCCTGATTTTGAAAAACTTTAAACGGGAAGATTTACCAATCTTAGATGAGATTACCTAGTACCAAATTTTATTCATTTTGCTTCCCGTTAATCCTTACAGCACGTTCGTTAGTAAAATCGGACACCTAGATGATTCCACTTGAGTCATGTCTCCCTTACTACGAGTCAACTACCGTGGCGGTTTCTAAAATCAATCATAGAATTAAAAAAAAAACAATTCCACTTCCGGTCCTCTTTATCACTACTGCGATATTGATTCCTATCAAAATATTTGGTTTTGCTTCCAAAATTAAAGCAAACAAACATTTGATACTCCGAGAGTTCGTATTTTTCGTCTCCGAAAGACCGACTGAATTTATGGCTTCTCGAACGTGCCCGAAGAAAACCAATAAATATCCCCCTTGCAACCTTTTATGGTAATTAATGGTGCGTGCCCCAGGGCACAAAAGGAAGTAAGGGTTTTCTCCCTCCCGCCCCTCTCTTTCTCGCTATCTAGGGTACGAAGGGCCCCCTTAAATGTATCCTGGCACCTGACGCAGTTGTTACGGTTTCAGACGATCAGTCGGACGGTTTCGTTCCGTGCGTAATGACATTTTTTTCTTCTTCACTCGTTCTCAAAACCAATTCCTTTTAGTCACTTCGTCCCCGCGTCTCTCTCTCTCTTTGGCTCTTTAAGTTTTTATCTCGACCAAAAATTTTTTCATCGCACTTCCCGACCTGCCCCAATGCTTCCTCTCTTGTGCCCTTTCCCTCTCTCCTGCCGTCCTTCTCCCTTCTGCTCCCCTTGGAAAAAGCCGTATCTTTGAAGGCGCGCGCGAGACTCCACCCTCTCCCTCGAGATCTACTCCCCTCCCCGTATTCCTCCCCTCTTTCATCCCCTTCTGTCTCTCTCTCGCTCTCTTTCCCGCCAAACCCCGCTCTTGTCTTTCCCTTAACACCTTCACTCTTCTCCCCTTCCTGCGGTACTTTTCGTCGACTGCGGAGGGTATGCTTAAAACTTATTCCTCACATTTTAATTAGCGCAAGTGATGGAAGAGTTTCAGAATGGTTTGCGCGAGATTATTTCCTAGTCATAAGAGATCATATTTGAATTTAATTGTTCTTTTAATTTCAGCTGCTTTAAATCCCGCTTTACAAGATAAAATTCATTGGACAAATGAATATATAATAGATTGTACAAGAAAATTAATATAATTAGGGCAGGTTCTCTTTCCCGTTCAGTCATCTAGACAGTCATACAATTTGACGTGGTGTCATTTCAATGGCACACACTGCGCTATATGTATTCCATTATGGCTTGAGAAACAATTTATATTAATTTATTTTTTAACTACATAAATGCCCAGAGATTAGGATCTGTATGGAATATATACATACGTCCAATTATGACTCTGTCGCCGATAAAGAACTTTGAGCGAGGAAATCAATGAACTAGCAAAGACTTGGTCGCAGATAACGAACTTTGAACGAGTAAATCAATGAACTAACAAAACTGCTTATCCTTACATGTATTTTAAAAACCTCATTGGCTGCTGTTTTGGTCCCTAATCGTTTGCAGGGAAAAATACACATTAAATGCGTCCCTTCTGCAGCGTAGTTACCTAGTTTTATTCTCATGATCCAATCTTCTATTGTATGTCGGGTTTTGTAAAATAAACGGACGCTGTCAGAAGATAAATAGTTGAAAATTGAGTTGTAAAGGAAGCTTTTATCCTTTAAATTGAGTATTCAAACGAAGGGTAATAATAACTTTGGGCCATATTTCATTTAAGTGCATATATTTATGCGTTGGAACTTACCATACAGAAAGTAATTGAAATGATACAAGAATCATAATTGTGTAGTTGGCAATGCTTTGAAGAAATAGCACCCAACCTCATTTTTGCTTTTGTAGTCATATTCACTTATTTTAAGGCTGTAGCTGTTTATGTAAATTCACATTGAAGCGCGTTCGGCGATTTTTTATTATTCCTGGATATTCCTAGCTATTGTGACAGAGGAGCAAAAACAACTTCGGTTTAAAAGAAACCAGTCAAAGTCTGCTTGAAAAAACAAGTATTTATGACACATTCCTGTAGTATATCTTCATTGGCTGAAAAAGGTTTGCAGGTTTGATAAAGAAGGGTTGTCAAGTATGATATCGAGACCAATGCTCAATCATCTAAGAGGAAAACAAAAAATTCTAGGAGACCGAGGAAAGTCCGTCCGCTGAGATAAAATGACTTGATTTGGAACATGTTGATGTTAAATTCCACCAAATTCTGCTTTTTTTTACTCTACTGAGGATGTTGTAGGACAGTTCATTTTTCATGCATGAGAGTTTCCTGCTGGCGTTCTTTCGGTCTTCATTTTGCCTGTTGTCATATTTTTTCCTGTGGTTGTGGATAATAAATCTCCCACTTAAAGTATTTGCAATTCTTAATTTTAACACGATAATTTTCCATTATTTGATATACTCAACGCTCTCTGCACGATAGTTAGAATGACATACTAATTTGCATATTGTTTCATACAGAGGCTTTTATGAAAGCTATCTTATTAA
Organism: Ceriagrion tenellum; assembly: GCA_963169105.1. Classification (NCBI taxonomy): domain Eukaryota; kingdom Metazoa; phylum Arthropoda; class Insecta; order Odonata; family Coenagrionidae; genus Ceriagrion; species Ceriagrion tenellum. The sequence continues at coordinate 53,975,966 of OY720636.1, read as the reverse complement.
TGATCACCAAGACCCTCTTCGACTTGCCCATGCCAGAAAAGTCCCTGTGTTGGGCTCCTTTTACATTTCTGATTTCCCGTTTTTGATGACTCGTTGGAACTAAGAGATAATCACGCTTACTTCCATTTTTGTTCAAATTCTCTTACCTCACTGTGGGAAATGTCAGCTTCGTTCAAGATTGATTCTCCATCAACAAAAGCAGTGAGAGACCTCAGTATTATTCAACTTTAGGTATTCAATGGGCGAGTCCTAAGTAAGTATGCACCATTGAATACATTCGATCAATCTTATTCATGATGTCAGCGCGGAGGGATCACTTTGGGTCCATTCATAAGCGTTCAGGTTTATACCATGCCATAGGGTAGCGAATGGTCATTTTCACACGAGAGGAATTCAGGGTCGGACTGCGTAAGCGATTCCTAGGATAGGTGGCAAACTTTTTTATTTGACGGACTCCGCCTCCGTATTTACTGTGTTGCCGACGAGAAGCTGTGAGTAAAATCATTCATAACATCACTGCTCATTGGAGTAACGAAATCGTCGTGAAAAAATCCACATCACTTTTATATTACATTTTGTTCCAGTCCAAATAAAATGATTCACAAAAGATAATAAGGCAGGGGAATTTTTGGGGGAAAAGGAGATTTGAGAATTTTTTCTCGAAATTAGAACAGATTATCCACGAATTTATCGAAAACCGTGGACTTCGGAGAAGTATTCACCTCGTAGTATTATGTGTGCCTAACATGTTACACCAGCTACCAAGGTAGAATACAATAGCATAGAATAAGTTTTGTTATGCTCTGGGATTCCCCATAAGAGCAAAACAAATTCATATCTCATCCTGCTTTTAACGGAAAAAAGAATAAAAATGTACTTGGCCAGCATATTACAGTGAAGGTAAGTACGCAATGTTACAAGTAAGGTCGCAGCATGAAAACAATTGGAAGGTTTTCCATCTTAATTCGACTCTAGCCCAGTGATACTAAAGTCTCCTTTCATATTTAGCACGTTGGCACTTGAAAGTAACATGTGGGTATTCCCGAAACAATTTCCATTCTCTAACAATATAATGATGGAATAAAATAAAATAATCATGGATGTTTAGTATTGATGATGTAGATGATTAGCGGAAGTCTTCTTTTTCTTAAGCAACCAACACCTTTCATGGTTTCCCATGAGCGTCGATTCGGGCGCCTTAACCCGTCGTTTGGTTCATCCCACAGCGCCAGTTCTGCTTACCAAAAGTGGTCCACTATGCACTCCGATCCCGGGGTAAAACTATTTTGTATTCCACAAAATTTAAAAAAAACAAAGTTTATTTTATACGTATACATCATTGCTTGCTATGCGTCTGTAGGCGAATTTCGCTCCGGGGAAATGTAATCTATGCTTACCTACGCTCCAACCGTTAACCATTGGTCACCACCCTACCAACAGAGACGCTAAGCTCCTTTTTTTACCTCCTCACGTTGGGTGACTCGGGACCATGGAGCATTCTTTGGGACGTTAAGCAAATAAGGCCTGGGTCGGTAAAAAAAATACATCCCCCCGATTCCCATAAATATCGAGTTTCTTCCCTTCGAAACATAATCTTTTCGTGTGTGCCGAGAGTCCATTCGTGAGGGGTAAGAGAGAAAGAAAAGAGTGCGTATGAATTTCCAAAATCTCTCCTTCCGACTGGGTGGGACGCGAAGATTCTTTCTCCATGGTAACGTCAGTGTCCCGATTCGCACCCCCTCACCTTTCCTTTGGGTAAAAATGTGGGGTGGAGGACGTCAACCGTTTTCAAGAGCTCCCTCCTTTCTTTCTTCCTTTCTTTTTAACGGGAGAGAAAAATATCAGCTTCTCCTTACGCCAACCTCCTTTTTTTTAAACTGCCTCCGTATTCCCGTCCACTCGCCCTTGCTTCTTTCGAGCGTTATTATTTTCCCTGCCTTCTGTCTTCCTCCTCTCACCCATGAGACATAAAGGCCTCTGTATTCACCTCCTTTCTTCTCGTTCTCCCGCACCCGTGGCTTTCCGTCCATCTATTTGCAGTCCCGTCGTGCATCGGACCCCTATCCTCACACTTCGCGATGCAGACGAGTCCAAATATCGTAACGTTCCCTTCCACCTTTCTTCATCATCGGTTCAGTCCTAAGATTGGTAGACTTCCGCATTCCACCCTTCCCTATCAAATGCTAGTTCCCTTACCCTATGGTATTCTCTTCCTCAGTAAGTTCCTCTTTATTGGGTCTTCCTCTAGGGACTTTTCCTTCTATTTTACCTTCAATTATGTTCCTCACAAACCCATTGTGTTTTTGTGTGTGTCCAATCCATCTGGTTCTTCTTGTCTGTATGGTATTCCACATGGTCCTTTCCTCTTCTACTCTACTGTACACTTCATAATTTCTTATTTTTCCGTCCATTTTATCCATCCTCCTTTCTTATATTTTTAATGATCGATCACTGGCATAAAATAAAGTATAAAGAATGTACAATTAATGTCATTTATCCGCATACAATAAGGTTGAGCGGGTCCGAGCGATGGGTCATTTCTGTGAAACTTCAGTCCCACCCTAGCTGGGCAGTGAAGACAATGTCCTTGTAGTTCATGACCTATCATTATTCCTTACAACTTACCTCTGATGAGATGTCTCGTAAATTTCTGGTCCAAATGAATTTTTAGCATTAGTATTACTAGTGAGTAGAAGTATCTAAACCTGTTACCTGCATGTCAGCCTGTTCTCAAACGCAGCCCTCTCCGTCTTAAAACGTACGTCCTACTACTTTGTGCCGTGAATCCAGGTTTAGCAATTAAATGTACGATTCATCGAACAAGGTTCGACCTTTAGCTGGGGCGAGTTCTTCAAATCAATAGTAATTATATAATTATGCCCCAATAGCTCCAAACTTTTAGTTATATAATTTTTTTACCATTTTCAGGAGCTGTAGGTAGCCTTAAAGGTTACTGACTTATAGGGAGGCTTCCCTCGGTGAATTAAATGTATTGCCGGTAAATAAAGTTAGAACTTGTAAAGCATATATTTAATATAACATAATAGTATTGTTGCGCCAAAAAGCAATGACAAATCAATAAAAAATTTTCCTCATCTACATCTACATCCACCTATTACACTGCAAGCCTCCACAATGGTTTTTATCAGAGAATGACTTATCACCAACATGCACTACAATGCAGAAATTTCCTTTCACCAACATGCACTACACTATGGGTATTCTAAAACTGCTACAGATACTACTACAATAATATATAATGTAACTATATAATGACAAAGGAGCCATGCAGGGAACATGCAAAACATGGTGTTAACACTACTCGGCAGATTTAGAAACATGCACTAGGGGGTATATGAATTAATCACCTACACTACCTTTCAACTTACCCACTTCAAAGTATTAAAGTAGCCATTATAGTCTCTTATCGATCGCGGGAAAAACGACACTTTAAACCTTTTTGTTCTACAATCTATTTCTCATAGTTCATTGTCATGATCTTATCTACCGTAGTATGTTGGAGTTCGTAAGACATTGATAACTTGGTCGGAAAATGAACTTCTCAAGCTCGAGTAAACTCTTGAAGCTTATATTGCATCCATACATACGAGTTTACACATATAGCGATATAATGCAATAATACTGAAATACAACAAGGATACTTGGTGTGGAATTACCCAGTGCCACACGCCTAGGAGATGGCATGAACGGAGCTTTGTTGATGAACGTGCTTCCAGACGAAAGGACGACGTTCCAGAAGCTTCGCCTCTTCTATTCAAATATTTCCTGAAAGGAGACGATCCGGTTTTTGCGACCAAACGGAATCGCTCACACCACTCTAACCCTTTATCTGTGCCCTATGTTCAGTGTGGAAGGGTTGATCGGGTGGGGAAGAACTTAAAATACGGGCAGAGAGAAGAGCCTTAATGTATTCATGCCATGAACAATTTTAATTCTTTAACGCTTTCAGGCCATCGATTGAAAATTAGACTCAATCTTTTATGTAGATTTATTTTCATACACAGTTTTCAATATCTAATGAACTCCAACATACTACGGCAGATCAAATAATGAGGATAAAAGAAGGGAAATACATTGTAGAACAGAAAGATTTAAGATGTTTTTTTCCCCGCAATCGTCAACGGACCATAATGGCTGCGTTTAGACTTTGAAGTAGGTTAGTAGGCAGGTAGTGTAGCTGATTCATTCATATGCCCCCTAATGCATGCTTCTAAATCTGCCGAGTAGTGCTAACACCATGTTTTGCATGTTACCTGCATGACTCTTTTGTCACGCTTCCATAGTTACAATATGGATTATTTTAATAGTTTCTGTAGCATTTGTAGCATACAGATAGTGTGGTGCTTGTTGGTGAAAGTAACTTTCTTCACTGAAGTTCAAGTTGGTGATAAGCCAAAAATGCCCCTGCCAAACACCCTTGTGGTTGCTTGCAGGGTAATAAATAGATAGAGAATTCCCGCGGTTGAAATGCTCTGGAGAAGCCTGCTTCATTTTCACTGCCCTCTTACTTCTATTCTTCTTCCTGTTCCCGTGGTTGAGGTAACTTTTGAAAATAAGAAGTAAATATTCAGTTAATAAGCTGGGAGAAAAGATATGCCACTGTCAACGATGACGGCGGTACTTTCAATTAACAAAGGGAAGTTTGGGAATGAAAACATTGAGTGGGAACGGCTGTTTCATTTCATCCCTTGATGGAGGCGTTCTTTATTTGGAAACTTGTCTCTAGTTTCTATGGTTAGCGTGATGGGATTATAACTCCACATACAATTGACAAAGTTTTGATACGGTTAAAACCTCTGTATGGAGACCTTGAATTCGGGTATAACCGCTTCAATCCTTGTATAACTTAACAAGGACATATTTTAGATCCAAGCAAAATGTTCATCGAACTTTAGTGATCAATTTTCTCTCGAATGGATTTGATAACCAGAAATATGATTCAAAATTTTCAGCCTAAGCTTTGTAAAACTTTTCCATAATATTCAGGAATTGACAAAACTTTGGAAGTTTTACGTAGAAATTTTATTGAACAACCGGTTTCGTCGATTAGTCGGCATTATCAGACTTGATGATATCGACAATTCGGTCGACGTTGGTCGTCCAGTTAATATTGTTACAGTTTTGTTAATATGTGTGCATTAAAAATATGATTATAATTTAGATTTAAAGGTATATGTATTTTTAAAGCGCTCTGTTGTAAATTATTGCTGAAATACTAAGAAACATTTGTATGGTCAGCAATGTCTCCTTACCGCTTTCATCTATAAAAAATATGTCTTCATTTCTTATTATCTAGATGTGAATTGAAAGTTAAGTGAAAAATAATTGACATTTTTGCTCCCAGCAAACGGGAGCAACTAAAGCTTATCGGTAAAGCTGAAAAAGCCTCCCCTTAGTATTACATTCATCTATTTGAACTACCATTCAAACGATAGCTGGCCAAATGTAGATGGGATTCAAACATCGCTCAATGCGCATTCCAGGTCGTAGAAGTAAATCCCGAAATCCCATCTGGGGGCTGTGACGCTCCCGAGCAGACTGTATTCCTTATCAAAACTTTGGGACGCATTAGGTCCGCCTGGGTGAGACCGCGATCCGTTGAGATGAGCCGAATACCTGTTGCCTTGAGTGAGCACGATATTTCCCCTCTGGGGGAGGGAGGGGGGGATTCTTTTACCAGCACATCCTCGTTTCATCCCAGGGACAGAGAAAGGACCAGAGAGGTTGCTGGTTGGGTGAATCCGAGAGGAGAAGATGGATTTTTCTGGTCCGCGGAGAGGGGAGAAGAAAGGGATGGAAATACGTTGGAGGGAGCATTGTTGCGGCATTGTCACGTGGTAAGGGTTCCATACTCCCTCTTACACTCCCTCTCTCTCTCTCTCTCTCTCTCGTAACCATCTCTAACTACGAAAGCATTCCCCGTACGTTTTTTCCCCCGGTCTTTCCTTCCACGGCTATCTTCAAATCCTTCGACCTCGGTCTCTTCTGCATGCTTCCTCCTTTCTCTCGCTCCTTTATGAACAATTTCGCCACCCACCGAGTCTCCCAAGGCCGGGAATCGAATGATATATGTACTCCTACGGCAATGTCTCTAGCGACGTCTTGCTCTCTTCTAGCTCGTAATTCAACTCTCAAGCGGTCATAAAACGTAAGGAGATCGTTCCATGGCGTTAGGTGGCGTGTTTATCTCATTGCCGATACAATAGGTCGACATTGGATGCAAACCATTAGTTTTTGTACCTATTTTTTGTCATGTTCTTTTGCTGGGAGATAGACTTAGGTTTGATAAAAAAAATGAATTGGCGCTCATATATATAAGGGCTGCCGCACAAATATAAATTCTCTGACCCTGTGTAGACCATGATTTAGATACGTTCACGGATTTATTTTTTCTTTGGTGAGATATGTTACGGGTGTTTTTTTCGCCAACATGAGCTGTCTAAGGAAGTATGAAGGATAGCCACAAAACCAACCTTTTTCTCAGGTCTCCCCAAGGGATTTCTGCCGAGTTTCCGTTTCAAATTGGCTCTTTTTCCTCGAGAAATCAATCGAATTCCTTTAAAGCTGTGTTTTTTGCAAGTTCGCCTCGAAAGTTATTGCTAATCGTATACACGGAGATTGCCAAGGTTAATACTCGTCTTCAAATGTATTTAAAACCTACGATGTGCAGACATTTTTTTCTAATCTTGTACCTTAATGTACAAACTGTAATTTTGATCCAGACGTTTTTGGTTGCCGGTCAACGCCCCATTGCGAAACGGAGTTCTGAGGTGGATTTTTTCAAGACGTACCTCATAGGTCCGTTTCAGATCGGGCCCTACCAGCCGTTCAAGAATTTGAAAATTCCCGGATGATTTTTTTTCCCCCTTTCGTCGTCCGTTGGGAGTCTTTTCTTCCGTTCTGCTCGAGCAGAGGAATCTATCCGCGCATCTTTTAGTTCCATTCTTTTCTCCGAAGAAATCGCTAATCTCCTTGGCGTGTGCATTTCAGCGTTCGAAACACCGGGCGGGCGGATGCAAGCGAACAATGCCAACCCTTCCTCCGAGTGAAGCGATGTGTTTTTTTACCGTATTTCGAATATCGTTTGCCTTCAACCCTTCTTCTTCCATCTCTGAAACAGCCGACCGTAAGCCTTCCACCGTGCTCTTATTCTCAAAGAAGTTTTACCTCAGGTCCCATTATCACTCCCGTTCTGTCCACAACCCCTTCAAACAAGCGACCCACCGCGATGATCCTCCTTTGCATCTCCTCGGGTTGGTTTTTTAAAGATGAGGTAGGTCAGAGTTCTTGTTTGAAGTCCGGATTGGATATGCATCTCAACAGGGACTACCTGAGGTGTGTGCCATTGCATTTAAATCGAAGATGTCCGCTAGATTTGTTAAAGGCCGTTATGATAAATGTATAAGTGTTACGAGCTTAATAGAAGAACTAGGATGGGAATTACTATCAGAACGCAGGTTAAAATTTAGGTTAAACCTTTTAAGTAAATTTGAAACCGTTTTGTTCACAGATGACGTTAGATATATATTAAGAACCCCTGCGTTTTATGCTAGGTTTGATCATCTTAACAAGATTAGAGAGATAGATTGTCGTACCGATAGATTTAAAATGTCATTTTTCCCGCGTACTATAAGAGAGAACAATAGGCAGCATAGCAAAGGGATAGGTAGGTGAAATATAGTTAGAGTGGTCTGTAGTGTATGATGCATGTAATAACAACCAATAATCCCTTCCTTATCATGTAGATACTAACCATCTAGCTCCATGTGACCCAATTATCTAGCATGTCTCCCTTAAATATCCTAGTTGCATGTCAATAGTGCATGTTTGGTGATCTTCACCCCCTGCCACACACCCTCGTAGTGGCTCGCAGGGTATTACGTAGACGTAGACGATGTGGATGATATAGACAGGACGACTGATGGAGAATTGTCTTTTGATTGAAATAATAAAAAAAAATCGACAGCCCTACCTCTGTCGAACCTTAAGGTAGTTTGAACGAAATATCATTTCACCTAGAAATCAATGATTTTTGTCTCATTTTAAAGAAAAATATCTTATTTTTCCTACGCTGCCAATTATCAGCCCCTTACCTTACTACTTTATGAGATTATGTCAAAACCAGCCCTTTTCCTTGAGCAATGGTACGTGTATGCATTCAAGAGATACCATATTTAAAATATAAGGAATTTTAATAACGAATTTTGTAAAAACAAACATAGATTTCGCAAAAAATGAAGTGTGTAGTTTGCATGTTTTCTCAACTGTTCATTAAATAAATAATTTTTCAGAATCGTAAAAAAAACACCCGTTTTGAAGGAACTGCGTGAAAAAATGAGTGAAATCGGTAACTTATGTAGATATGTTTTTTGAAAAACTAGAATTTCAGAGATATATAAGTATACTGTTGCGCTATAGATAATACACTTTTTCAATCATGCTTCCTACAGCTGCTTAAATTAAAAAGTATTTGTTATTCGCATATGGTCTACATTATGACTAGGGAACTATTTCGCTCAAACTATCTTAAGGGAAAATAGTAGATGAAGTAGTATGCACGGACCATTTCATGACAGTAAGTGAATCCTATAGGTTTATTCATTGTAGGTTTATAAAGTCGAATTCTTAAAACTCTATGTCCAAACGTATATGCTAAGTTCATTCAAACTCAGTGTCTGAAACACTTATGGTATTCAGTAAAATGCATGTTTGGGAGCAAATTCATCCCCGCAAAGCACTCATGATTTGGCTTGCTGGGTACGGTGAAAAGGTAAATATTTTTATTTGAGCATAAAGCAACGAAAGTTCTGCGAAGGTAAAGGAATATTGGAATAAATCAAGAAAGCAAGATAAATTTAATACTTCCATTCAAAATAGGATTACTCGGAACGTTTAAATGTTAGGCGTGATAAAATGTAAAATATAGTTCTTTGTGCAATTGCTCGAGTGCAAGTAAATTTATTTTTCAAGATAAAAATAAAAAATTCCCTTTGCCTTAAAATATTAATGATGTTTTGCTTACTAAAGGGGTTCCATATTCATAAAGCAGTTGTTACACTAACATCATTCTGGTGATGCCCCATGGTGCGAGCTGCATACGGCTCTGTACTACAGAGGGTATCACATGGGTTTTTTTTACCGTGAACGGTGCACGTGTGGTACCTCCCATGTTTTCCTCACTACCCTTATTTTACTTTCATGGCCTTTCAGGAAAGACCATTCTTTCGTCTCATATATCTGAACCACATTCCTGCGTCCGGGAATGTAAGAATTCCGTCGAATAAAACAACATTTCACCGATCTGTTCGCCCTATTTTTGTGCACAACATACCTCCGTCTCTTGTAGTATAGGTACCTACCCTTCGACCTCGTCTCAGCAAGCTTTCTTTCATTCCTTGGTTTCCTTCTTCGGCTCCCTTGCCACCTTTTGCCCTCCAGTCACATAGACCAACCCTACTAGGTCCTCTTTCCCCGCTTACAGTCCCCCAAACGGCAAAAAATACCCTCGTGGTCCTGTCTCTCACCTCGTCAGCGTAACCCAACGTAACGCGCCTATGTCCTATTCTTTTCCACGACCCCATACCATCCCATCTGCAGGAACCGAGAGACCCTCCCTCTCCCCATCGCTCCACCTATTGTGACTCCTGGATACCCTTAGGGTCCATTTAAAGGGCCTTCTTCTTCTCCCCCACTCATCCATCTCTTACCTGCGTCCCTTCTCCCCTCCCATTCCTCCGAACATCTCCCCCCCCTTATCCCCACGCAACACAGCCTTCATTATCCTCTCAATGCAACTTTTCCTATGCGTCCCTCCGCCCCATGGGCCTGGCGTCCAACGCCCCTGCCTCATGCCTGCACCTCCTGGCCCGACCGACCGACCGGCTCTTCTGTGTCACAGTGCTTTAAACCCCTCGCATAGCGACACCGCGCAACAGTTACGGGTCTGAAATCCATCACTACAACGACGGAATGTCAGCGTCGCGTGGTCTATTTTCTCGCCCAAGAGTTGGCAACAGCGTAAAGCTACGGGGAAAGAGTTTTATGCTTAACGTGGTGAATATGTTATTAGCTTCGAGCAATACTTTCTTCATTCATCGTAGTAATTTGTACATTGCTTATATTTCAGTAATCAGTATTCAAAAGCTACTCACACATTTTAAAATGCCGTAATGAACCCTCTTTTCGGAAGATGTTTCCCTTCTGGGTTTGACAAAAACATTGGCTGTTATTTATCAATGAAAATATTCATCTGTTGAAATTGAGTTCAAGCATTCTCGAACTCTTAACCTCTGTGATAGCTTATCGATTATGCATTTCCATAAGGTGTCAGGGAAACGGGCAAAGCTTCACGTAGGCTACCCTAAAATAGTTTATTTTCAGTGTAATGTCATTTGTACTAATATATTCCTTCCATGGCGAACATCCTCGTGATATTGTTTCTCTTAAATAGAGATATAATCTTTGGGTGCTATTTTTACACGGGCAGTTAGTACAATTATAGGAAGTTGTTTTTTTGGAACTTTTTTCACTGTGATATTCGTCACCTAACTGGTACAGGCAAATGAGGCACATTTTAAATTATGTAATTTTTCTTGGCAGTTTTTCGAGTCTGAAATAATGTGCAGGGAAAATTGGTGGTCCTAATTAACTAGAAAATTTTGACTCATAAATTTTATCGATAATTTCATTTTAATTGAATTTAGTAACTTCAATAAAACTTTGTATACTCCACTACAAAGTTTTATTTAAGTTTCTATGAATCACTTCCACAAAGTCAAGCCTGGAACCATTTCCTTTGTTAATTGAATTTATTTGTGTTTATTTTCTATCTGTTCATCGGTTGGCCGCGGTCCAAAGATTTTAATGTGAAAATTTTCATGTATCATCTTTTTATTTTCTTTTTTATTATTCCTGGACACCAAATATTTCTGTTTCTTGTGTAGAGAAATATCCTGAATTCTATTGTTCCATGACGTTCCGATGCATAAATGTAATTAAATATAATTGGTTTTTCTCCATATACATTATTTAGGTTATGTTGATTGGCCATTGTCAGGAATCATTTTCACACCTTGAGCTGGTGGGACTATTTACTTCACCTAAACCTACATGAATACCTGCAAGTCATCTTCAGGGGATGAATCATTACTAGACATGCAATAACTGTGAAACCCACTACCATGATATTATTCATTATTTTGCGAAATATACGGTTTTATGGGATATTACATTAAGTAATGTGTCTTTCATGATGTGGAGTTTGCTCTACTCTCACATCACGGAGAACATTAAATAGAGTATATAGTCATAATTTCATGCGATTCAAACTCAAAAATTAAAAACTATATCAAAAATTAAATGATGCTAGTTACTTTCATGCTTACATGCACGGATAGTGACAAAATAGCAGACACAGGTAAAATACATTATCAAGGAGCATCCCATAGAGTCATTGTAAGTTGAACAGAATTGCATTAAAATAAAAAAATATATAAAATGTCTTTCTATCTTTACAATTTACGTAATTCGTGGCATCTACCATCTTCTCTTTTGGTCCTTAACCGTGCATGAAACATCAATGCGAACGAAGGAGTTTCATGCTCTTCCTACGCGGCCTCTTTTTTCCCCTTGCCGATTGATACGAGGGTGTCTTTACCCCAGCCGTCGCGGCGGATCCCTCTGCTGCGGTGGGATGCCAATTCCACTTCCCCCCGGTGTTTGTCTGGAGGGTGACAATAATGGAGGGAGGGGCCGATTCGTCTTACGCCGCCTCCTGGATGTTCACGTCTCCGCCGTCTGTCACTTGCCATCTTCCATCAGGCCACGACCGCTCGTGGAAGTCTTTTCTTCATTCGTCTGCACGCCAGGGTCCTCCTCCTCCTCCCATCCACCCTCAGCTGTTATTTATTCCGTTATTCCGTCTCACATCAGGGGTTTCCCTACTCGCTGTTTTCTTTCTATTTTTGGCTCGCGAAGGGGAGGGAGATGCGTCGACTGGCAAGGTAGAAAGTATAGCAATCGAAAAAAATGGCATCATTATCGGAAAGATAGGAACGGGACATGGCATGCGTCAGTTGTCTCTGAGAAGCAGCCGGAAAACGTCCTTCCCCGAGGAAGTGGTCGGATGCATATCTACGTCTAATCTAATCATTACCCTGCAAGCCACCACAACGGTATTTGGCAGAGAGTTACTTATTGCCAACATGAACTACAGCGAAGAAATTTACTTTCACCAACAACCACCACTCTATCGATGTATATACTGCAAATGCTATAGAAACTGCTAAATTAATTCATAATGTAACTATGAAAATGTGGCACAAAAGTCATGTAGGGAACAAGCAAAATATGGTGTTAGCACTACTCGTCAGATTAATAAACATGCATTAGGGTGCATATGAATTAATCTGCTACACTACCTGTGAATAAACCTAATTCAAAATCTTAACGCAGCCATTATGGTCTCTTATCGATCGCTGGGAAAACGACATTTTAAACTCTTTCGTTCTACAATCTATTTCCCTTATTTTATTCTCAAGATCTGAACTACCGTAGTGTGTTGGATTTCGTTAGATATTGAACACTTCGTCTGAAAATAAATCGGTTTTAAATTTACATTAAAAATTGAGTCTAATTTTCAATCGACGGTCTCATATGTAGCATAGAGCCTTCAATATTGATAATCTTCATGGTTTTCCAAGTTCCAGTAAAAATTCTTGCTTCATTGTGTTTTTGTGGAAACCGATTTTGGTTTGGTTCATTCTTCGTCAAAATCTTATTTTTTTCGTTGAATTTAATATACACACAGTTACTCTACCGCAATTGAAGTCGTTTATCTTTGTGAGTTTATGATCGTGAAGTACTGAGTCGTCATAAATTTATGCTGCGCTATAGAAGTGATAAGCGATATGTGTAAGTGGCACTATAAGAGAAAAAACTCACTTGCAGATCCATGAAGAAGGGCGTAGACATTGCGTATTTGAGCAGCATAAAGTTGAAGAGGGTCAATAATATGAAGTACTCGTGGGGAAGTCGAAATGAAACATGAAGTCTCGTTCTTAAAAAGTAAGATTGCATTATATCTACATCTACGTCTACATCTACGTAATACCCTGCAAGCCACCGCGAGGGTGTGTGGCAGGGGGTGAAGATCACCAAACATGCACTATTGACATGCAACTAGGATATTTAAGGGAGACATGCTAGATAATTGGGTCACATGGAGCTAGATGGTTAGTATCTACATGATAAGGAAGGGATTATTGGTTGTTATTACATGCATCATACACTACAGACCACTCTAACTATATTTCACCTACCCATCCCTTTGCTACGCTGCCTATTGTTCTCTCTTATAGTACGCGGGAAAAATGACATTTTAAATCTATCGGTACGACAATCTATCTCTCTAATCTTGTTAAGATGATCAAACCTAGCATAATACGCAGGGGTTCTTAATATATATCTAACGTCATCTGTGAACAAAACGGTTTCGAATTTACTTAAAAGGTTTAACCTAAATTTTAACCTTAATTTAATTTTAACCTTAACCATTAATGGTAGTACTCAATGGAAAAATAAGGATTACGATTGACATGATGATGAAGCAATAAATCCTCTTTATTGACTGAATTTTATGCACAGTAGTATTTCCTTTTATTCTGTTTCTCGGAAATATTCTCGAATAGAGTCCCGCTAAGTTGTTGCGTGTTTTGAGCACTCCTTTTCTTCCAAAGAGTTAGCATACTTTTCAATTGTTTTGAAGGTGATTATTCGTCATTACTAGGTACATATAATTAACAATGAGTGAAAGGCAATGAGGTTATGAAGAAAATCTTAGATACTCTGAAAAATTTGAAAGGAGGGATATATCTTCTCGTCTCTGAATCACCACGTTTTTTTCGGAAGATGAAACAAAGCGACTAGAGGAATGAAATTTTGTATGCAAGGGTTTGATTTTTCTCCAGCGGAATATATCATCCGTAACAGGATAATACCTTTAAAGAAAATAAGTTACTCTTAAAGAAATATTATTTTATCAACCGGCCTTCAATTTCTCCACGTAACGCCATTTTTCAACTCATGTCGCATCAATCATTTTACGAAGCCAGGAGGTAAAGTTACATACTTATTTTTATAAAACAAGTGAACTCGAGTAGACGGCTGTCGTCTCGGAAGGACGATCCATTCGGACTTTTACTCACGAGATAATCTCACGGCGATAGTCACGATGAGCATCAGAGTGCGAAGATAATGGTCAAGGGGTCGCTATCGGCACGCTCTGTAGACTCGCGCACGACAATCGTGAGATAGTGAAGGATCTCTGTCTTAACTTCCCCACGCGAGTTCCATCGTTCTCTTAAGGCTGCATTCGGCGAGGGACGCCGCGACCCTCGACGGAGCCACCGTGATCGGGGAATCCTCAAACCGTGGTAGGAGGAAAGCAAGGTCTCTCTTCCCTTGGATAGTCCTTAATCTTGAGATTGAGAAGGATGGGAAGGGGGGCGAGACCTTTGTCCAAAGATGTGCGACATCTTGATGGATTTACCACCAGACACGATGCTTTCACGATCTCGGATCATGATGTCAATCGCGCCTGCTGAGAAACGTATGATAAATTCCTTATTTCAATCAGACGTCGCCTCTTTTCCGTCTTCGGAAAGTCGTTCTCCACCATTTTAGCATTAAAATCTCCCTTTTATCGAAGTTCAGAGTGTCATTTCCCGTTCACATTGTAGAAAAACTTAAAACAAATTTATTAGTTGATTTTCCATTTCCTCAAAAACAGATGTGGCCTTTGACATCGGGTATTTTAACTTACTTTGTAACAACTGTCGTATATACTCAAACAACCCTGCCCGGGGTGGTGGAACAACCAGCTGGGCGGGATTTGAACTCACGACTCCGGGGTAGCAGGCGAGGACTTAATCCCACCACAGGGGCCGAATGACGTAACATAATTTATAAAATAATAGTTGTACGCAGTAAATGAAAATAATACGCATGACTAGAAATCGATTTGAATTTGTGAGATTCAATCAATTGTTTGGACACAATGATAAATTAAAACAGACAACTATTTTACAGTTTTCCCTTCATCTAAAGAATACTGTATTTTGCTATATAGAGGTCCAATTTTCTTCCTAAACATCCCTAAATATATCTTCGGAAGAGAAATCCCTACTGGTTGAGAGATCCCCGGTATATTCTAAACTGTAAATGCTACCTATTTGGTGTTCAGCTGGTCAAGGTAGGTTTTGAAGGGTAATTTCTGAGGTGAAAAAATGATCAGGATCAAACCTTTTGTCTTTTATTCACTGAAAGTATGCTTGACAAAATGGGTGCTCTACAGAGGATATAATTTGTAATTACGTGACGGTAGTTTGTACTTGATTATTCCGAAGCCATAAAAATATTCGACAATACATAAAGCCCAGGTTACACAATACATTAACTTGTACTAGTTAATGTGCGTATGCATGAACGCGTGAATAAACGCGAAAATTCATTTTGTAACCACACCAACGAGTACGAATGCATGAACGTGTGGACAGGAAAATAGAACCTGCTCTATTTGGTTCATGCATTCGTACATGAACTTGTACATGAACATGTACAATTTTATGTATCGTGTAACCAGGCCTTAAGACAATATTCGAATTTTTATTACAAATTTAGGCTGCTTAAATAAGCTAGAATTAAATATGCTAATATTTAAGAGGCGAAAACTGGCTTTATTGGACTAAACTTCCCATTAATTAGCTAAAAATGCACGTTTGAGCGTTTAACTCGGTAAATTTTAGACAACAGCTATTAACGCACGCGATTTCAGTTACATTGACGACCAAACGTACTGTTGCATGTATCGGCTGATGCTGATGTTAATGATGAATTCTTGAGTAAAGTGTTAAATGTGGGTGCCCCGAATACTGGGTAGTTTTATGGAGTACTTAAAGCTTAAGGATTTATTGCTTACGTTCGTTTATAGCAGCTCTTCTTGATATGTGATCGTCGTCATGAATAGTTCGAGTATTGACAATAGGCAGGCAGTAAATCTTTCTCATTATATTCTCTACTCTCTTATATATGCATGATGTAAATATTGATGCTCTTATTTATGCATGATATTTTGAATCTGTAGTAGTAGTCTTTGTATCCCTTGCATGTTGGAACGATTGAAGATAGAATGTTTCTTGGGTATTAGATTTTTAATTGGCGCTTTGCATGTGTGGTACGCGGGTTTTAATGTAATGTCGGTGTTCTACCATATCATTCATGCGTGCCTGGTGCGAAAGCACCCCCTGCCACACACCCTTTGGGTGGCTTGCAGGGTATGACGTAGATGTAGATGTATTCGTCGTGACATTGTGGAGGTGAGTTAATTATTTAATGACTTTTTTGTTATGGCAACATTTGAGCAATAAATATTCGTTCATTTAAGCTCAAACCTCCTCAAAGCTATAGGGTGGTATGAATGGGTTAACCCATACGTTTTGGTGGCCTCCTGAATATGATATTCCGTTTCACGAAAACGGTGCTTGGACACTTCTGTGGCATCGCTTATCGACGCTCAACTTTTTCCAACCTGGGGACGCGGGGCAGCGCATTGCATGCGTCGTCCGATGCAGGGGGAAGGAGGGAGGGATTTGGCGGGGCGGAAAAGATGGGGGAAAGGCGTATGCTACGGCATGCCCTGTAATGGGGGGGGGATGTTTTTAGGGGGGAGGGAGTTTGGGGCACGGGGTGCCACACGGCAGCTGCTCCACCTTTTTCACTACGACCCTGCGGGAGGGAGGGGGAGGCAGAAGGGAGGGGCATGTGTCAGTATAAGGGAATGGGGGAGGGGACCGGAGCGAGAGGGGGAGGCTCTGAGTTTTGAGTCAGGAGCGTCCCCCCTGCAGGTAGTCGAAAAGTGCAGTGGAAGTTGTACGCGCGGGGTCTGAGGGGGAGAAGATTTTTCCGGGAGAGGCCACAGTTGGTCGCGGATGGAGGAAGAAGCAACAGGAGGTAGGATGTTATTCGACGGGGGTTGCAGTTTTCCCGAGTGGGTCCATAGGGATTTTTCAAGAGAAGGAGGAGGATTCAGCAGGGGTGGGTTTAAATTTTCTGAGAAGGGGGGAAGCGCTTCGTAATTGGCGCTGTGGGGAGGAGGAACCACGATGGTGTTCATTGGGTGGCAAAAAGGGAAGTGGGAAGAAATTCGTTCTCTCACTTCCTCTTCTCTCTCCCTTACTTTTCCCCCGACTTCCCGCCATCCGTTTCTAAGCGTTAGGGTCCAGGATTAGGGTGAATACTACGTAGAGGGGAGCACCGGGTTTACTTTGGTGACTTTTCTACCCTCCCCCTTTCCCACTCTCCCGTACCTTTCCAGGGGCGTCACCTTCGGAAATTCGTGGGGCGGATTTATTTTGATAGAATTATCCCTTTGGAAAAGATTTATCCCCGTCTCTACTCCCGGAGTTTTGGGGATTGTCACGCGAGGGCTTTAAATTTTATCTCGGTGGTTTCTTTTAATGGCTGAAATCGATTCCCTCGGCTGTTTTGATAAACATATATTGTATCTGAGGATCGATCTCGGCAGGAATCGGTTTGAGGGTGAAAAATGTCGGTTGGAGCTTCAAACAGAATTAGACGCACATTGAAGATCGTATCACATCACTTGATGAACGAAAAAGGTGACAAATAGTATACTAGCATCTAACATTCGCACAGGAAGTTACATGTATAGGCAGAATATAGAACCTGTCGTGAATGATGTAGGTCTTCTAGGCTACTAAAGGAAAAGTTCTGGAACACAAATATTTTAATCCTAGAAATTTTGGAATGTAGTTTCGCGAAAGATAGTTTCTACATCTACATCTACATCTACGTCATACCCTGCAAGCCACCCAAAGGGTGTGTGGCAGGGGGTGCTTTCGCACCAGGCATGCATGAATGATATGGTAGAACACCGACATTACATTAAAACCCGTGTACCACACATGCAAAGCGCCAATTAAAAATCTAATACCCAAGAAACATTCTATCTTCAATCGTTCCAACATGCAAGGGATACAAAGACTACTACTACAGATTCAAAGTATCATGCATAAATAAGAACATCAATATTTACATCATGCATCAAGTTTTCAGCAGCATGTTTCAAGTTAGTGGAAAAGACAGAGTGAGTATTCCAGCATTTTTGAAAACGTTGATTGCAGCTACGACCATTTTCACTGCCCCATCTTACGACAGAGCGTTGACTGGATAGCTGTGGAAGAATCTTCCTCATTATATGCATTCATATTTCAAGGAAACATCTAAATTCTCCGCTCTAATTAGCAAGTTATCCATCCCAATGATAAGGTTCCCTCTTGGAGTATGCCGCTAGCATATGAGACCCTTACAAAGTAGAACTACTTTCAGATACAGGTCGAATACAGTGGAGAGCATCTAGATTTGTAAAAAAATTGTTACGATAAACATAGCAGTGTGGATAAATTGTGGAAAGAATTATGGTGGGTACCTCTATCCGGCTGAAAGGAAAAATAGAGATTAAAACTTTTACGAAAGTTTTGTGTACACTCTTTTTTGCCGGACGTTGAACATATTTTGCTGGAGCCAAATTATAGTAGAAAAGATCACAGACATATGATTAAGGAAATAGACTTTTTCCATGGACATTAAGGGACCATAATAGTTGCGATAGATTATTTCTAGGATATTTTGACCCTGAATAGGTTAAATAGCGTTTTTGCACTTGTGCTAAATATCCTATCATAATTAATAGTTATTAACCTCGCATACAATTTCCGGAATGATATTGTTCTTGCATGATATTGCTTTTGCAAGACGCACTCGTCTTGCAAAAAAAATAATTCGTGTAATATTGTCCAAAAATTCTTATGAACACTCATTTCCGTTGTTCGTGGCCCTCAAATTGTTGCCACTAAGGCATTTGTATTTATTTAAAGTCTTAAAATTGTTTTATGCCAGAAGTGGCAATATGCCTAGTGTATCTGATAATTGTAAATATAATTTAAGGAATGAGTCAAACAATGTAAGAAATAGACCTAGATTACCTTTTTTTCAACGTTGCTTTCTCTATATGGGGCCGAAGATATTTAATTTACTGCCCTTTGAAATTTAAAAAATTAAATTCTCAAAAAAAATGTTAAAACTTTCCAAAGACTGGCTTTTTTCTTAAGAAAAATTTGAACATTTACTTTGATGGTATTTCATTGTAACAATGCTTATGTAACAGCTACTGCGTTTATTTTTATGGCATACATTTTTGTAATTTGCTAGTGGCTCAATTCTGGTCCTATGACCTTGGACACCAGCTAAAGCTCCCTCTCCTTTGCTGTTACCAGTTTGTGCAACAAAAATTTTTTGGGAGTTAATAAATAATAATAATTATTATTATGATTTAGTACCTTTTAGAACTATTTATCTAATTCAGTAATTATTACCAGTATTCTTATCTTAAGTTGTGTACTGCATGGTAGCATGTTTGTCCACGCGGCACTCTCCTCTAGTTTCTGGTCTGACCGCGCACTGTTTTCTTGACTGCTTTTGGCCTGCGCCTGTCATTTCGGGAGAACGTGCGCGGTTCGGATTTCAGCTGGAATGAGGGCTCATGACTGGTTTGGAATCAGTCCGTGCCAAACACCCAAGTGTTAGCTTGGACGGTATTTCGTTGATGTAGATGTGAAGTCGATGAGTGAGATGAAGAATCATAAGATCACAAAATGATCCCAATGCATCCTCACGGACGAGTTACCGCATCCCATCATTTTATCGAATGATTCTAATCTTAGAAACTACAGCAGCACGCGTCACTTTTTTTCTCTAATGCCAACTTCTGTGTGCTTCTCAGTATTTCCTTGAAGATTTGGATCAAAATCTTTAGATTTCACCTTAATCGCATCTAGCCCCGTAACGAGATGTTTTTTTCAGTGTCATTTAGAGTTTTTTATCATGGGTATAACGAATTTTCGAAGCAATTAAGATAATTAGTGGGATACACAAAACTAAATAAGACGATTGTCTGGTAGGGTATCATTACGTAGTGTCAGTGGTCTGTCATTCTCACACCAAACCTCCCTATCTCCCTTTCCCATCTGCCTTATCCTTCGTAGTTTCCTCACCTTCATATCAGTCCTCCCTCCATTAAGTGAAATTTAGAGATACTGACCGATAACTTTCCTCCCCATTCATCAATCGAGATTCGTTTATACGGCTTTCTTTGAAATTTTTCCTCGGTGAATGTTTTTTTTCATATCCGGGAAAGCAACTCACGTTCGGCGCCGTGAATTTCGATCGTCATTTTCTCAGGAGCGACTTTTTTTATAACTACTTTAGTCCTTAAGAATACCGAGAATGTTATGTGATGTGTATTTTCTGTAGAAAATTTCCTCATTACGAATTGAAAAAAAATATCTCTGCCAATGTAAGCATTGATTGAATTCGTACCAAACATTTTGAAATATTGGTGCGGTGATGAATGTGTTAATTTGTCTCGTTCAATGTAAGAGCTAGGCAGAATGTGACCTCGTGATATTTGTAGACCGTTGCTTGTGACTGCAAAAAGTATATTCAGCGATATCCAGCGAGATATTGTGGAATATCGTCTTGAATTTTAAAAGAAAAAAGTTTGTAATGTCCACTTGGGTCCACTTATTTGTACAACGCGTTTTGAAGCTTTAAGCGTCGAAACCTAAACCTTTAAAGTAAAAAGCCGTGTGGATATGACCAAGTCTTTTCTTTTCAAATTTACTGGAAAAAGTATTTCCTCACACTCTCATATCAATATATTTCAAACACATTCATTAAAAAAATGTTGACAAAATCTAAAATAAGTATAGAGTGCTTTATGACGCAGCAAAACATTTCTTCGTCATTTTCTACAGCCTTCATTCCGAAGATTGGTTGGCTGCAGTTCTCCAATCCTCTACTCACCGCCAGCGATTTCGTTTCTACGTAACAAAGAATACTTTTTTATGGTGAAATGATGCATTTTGCTCGAGAAGACTCTGCCAATGAAGTGTTTGAATGACTTTGAAGTAGTTAAGTCAACAGGTAGTGTATTTGATTTTCTCCCTAGTGCTCGTTTCTAAATCTACATCGTAGTACCAACAACATATTTTGCATGACCCCTTCATGAATCTCACTTCTTGTTAAAGTAGCTGCATTGTAAATTCACTCAGTGGTATCTGTAGCAGTGGTTGCATACCTATAGTGTGGTACATGTTGAAGAAAGTTATTTTTTAGTACATGCAGTCTCGTTCATTTAGTGCATGCAGGCGATAAATTATCCCCCACCAAACACCCTTGAGGTGGCTTGCAGGGTAAAACGTAGATGAATTGTTGACATTACTGCTCATATTCAGCCGAATGAGGCAATAAGAGTTTGGATTGGTGGACTGCGAAGAGTTGATCAGGAAGAATCGGTATGGTACCTTCGGAAACAGAAGTCGGGGTAGCTGGGTGGAAGGGTAGGCAGGTGGTGATCGGATATGGGGAATCATGAACCACATTGGCATGGGATAGAGATTGATGGTCGGGGGGTATGGCATCGTGTGGGGATATGCAAGACACCTTGTATCGGAATCGGGGGGGTTACGCGGGAAGGTGGTGGAAGATTGGTGGGGGAGGGGGCGCAAATCCCTCGGTTCCTCTCCAATGGTTGTGTCTTTTCCATAAAAGGGAAGAGGATTTAACATGGCTCGTGCCGGAGCACGTGCCGAGGGACCGGCGGCAGATGCGCCCGCGATCAAAACACTCAACGTCAATGGAGAGACCGCCCTTTCGGAGCGCCCCGAAGCACACCTCATACCCTAACTGGTCCCCCTCACCTCCTCCTTCCCTCATCCCTTGTATCCCTGAAGATCGCCCACCTCCGCCGCCCACAGGCTCCCCTCCGGGTCTTTTGTGCAGTACATGCCCTGCCACGCGAGGCCATGAGGGACTTCGGGAAATCCCGGCCTTTTGGGGTGTTTTTCACCCACGACTGCACATCGTGCGCATACGGGCATGTATCTCACCATTCCTCCACATGCTCGGCCGGGAAGGAATTATCCCGGGCCGGCCGGGAAGGAAGGACCATGAGGGGGGACGCTGTTGCACATCCGGGTCTTCCTGGTTGGAAATGGTGCTCTCACTTCCCTCTGTGGATTTGGCGCTATCTTATCTCCTTGCATCCTTCTCTCCTCCTCTTGTCCTCTCCTTCTCTCATCTCCTACGCGTACGAAATATCGTGCCAACCACCTCTTGAGTGTATGATTTTATACAGTAATTTATTTTAAAACAGGTCACACACGGCATGAAACCATTTTAAATTGAACATAGAACAAACGGAAAAGGACACAAACCCAAATGTATTACAAGAAGATGGTAACGAATCATACTCAAACATGAGGAGGTAGCAAAATTGACTGTCTTTGGGAATGACTAATGGCTTTTTTAGCGAATGCATTAGAAGATAAGGTGAAGAGTCTATGTTTTCAGGAAGGGAATTAAGAAAAAAAGATGGCGAAAAATAAAGAAGCGCTTGGTGCGGGATAATCTGGGAGTAGAGATATGGAGCGATGAGTAAGTCCTGGTGGGTCGGGTATGCATTTCGAAAATTATGAAGGGAACAATGGTTGGGTTCAGAATGCCATGGGTGAGTCTAAGACCAGGATTTAGGAAGGTATAATGAAGGACTCCATCAAATCCGCAGAGGGATAACTCAACTCTTACCCGTGAACACTTTTCCGAGAATTCACGACAACGAACGGACTAGCCTCGACTCAAGGATTCGAGGAGGAGAGAAAAATAAACACGAACGGTATTATTCGGGAGGAAGATGGAGCTGATTGAAATCTCGAAGCTGCCTGTCATCTTCAGTCCGTCAGTCTCTCCACAAGTGCGGTCCGAATTTTCCTGAAATTCTAAAGGATGAGACGATCAAAGAAACATGGGAGGAAGGTAAACACGAGAGGATTTTGCTGTCGTGGTCGATTGGACCGCTGCCGTTGGGCTGTTCGTTATGGAGCCTAGCATATGGCGTCCGTGGCCATTGCGCATTGAGATTCTCTCTATTTAACATTGGTTTCAAAGGGAAGGGTACATCTACATCTACGTGATACCCTACGAGCCACCTCGAGGGTGTGTGGCAGGGGGTGAAGATCACCAAACATGCACTATTGACATGGAACTAGGATATTTAATGGAGACATGCTAGATAAAATGGTCACATGCTGCTAGATGGTTAGTATCTACATAATATGAAATGGATTATTGGTTCTTATTACATGCATCATGTACTACAGACTACTCTAACTATATTTCACCTACCTATCCCTTTGCTACGCTGCCTATTGTTCTCTCTTATAGTACGAGGGAAAAATGACATTTTAAATCTATCGGTACGACAATCTATCTCTCTAATCTTGTTAATGTGATCAAACCTAGCATAATACGCAGGGGCTCTCAATATATATCTAATGTCATCTGTGAACAAATTGGTTTCGAATTTACTTAAAAGGTTTAACAGAAATTTTAACCTGCGTTCTGATAGTAATTCCCATCCTAGTTCTTCTATTAACCTCGTAACACGAATACAGTTATCATAACGGCCTTTAACAAACCTAGCAGATCTCCTTTGCACGCGCTCTAATTCTTTTATCATACCTTCCTCATACGGATCCCATATACTAGCGGCATATTCTAAATGAGGCCTGACAAGTGTAAAATAGCTTCTTTCTCGTACTCTCTCATCGCATTTGCCTAGAACCCTTTTTACGAATCCTGAGTAGTGTTTACGAATACTGGGTAGTGGTTGGGTGGGTTGAGCTGGCGAGGGAAAGGTAGAGTGGAAGACGTAGTGTAGTACTGTACGCAAAAATGATCTTGTAGGTTCTATTTTAAACATTATAAACTCCGTGAAGGCCCTTCAGATATTCACTTCTACATCTACAAACTACCCTGCGAGCCGCCAGATGGGCACGTGGTAAAGGGTGTTAGGATACTAGCCGTATAAAGATGTAAGGGATGAGGTTTTGGGAGGAGAAATGGTGACATATACATCTACATCTACATCTACGTCATACCCTGCAAGCCACCCAAAGGGTGTGTGGCAGGGGGTGCTTTCGCACCAGGCATGCATGAATGTATATATTATGGGAGTGAATATAATGTAGCTCAGTTTTTACCATGGTCGTTAATTGTGCGCGGAAAGAACGAGTTTTTGTACTGTTTGGCAATGTATCTCTCTTATTTTATCGCTACTGTCAGAAGTAGAGATGTCGTGAGGCGTCAAGATTATTCTCTGTGACGCTCTGAAACTCACCAGTTCTGAATTTCTCAAGCAAACTAAGCCTAACGTGTTGCCTACGAGTCTCTAGGCGCTCCCAACCTACATCTACTTATTACTCTGCGAGCCACCTCAAGGGGGTTTGGCAGGAGGTGTAATATTGGAGGTATTTGGTAAGGTAGTAGAGTAATCGCACGAAGAGTAAGCTTGGAGGAAGCGTTTTCCATAAGGCCCGTGCTGTCTGCTAAATGTGGAACGCTCAATAGTTGTGGCGACGGTTGGGTGCGGAGTTGTATGATAAGTTTCGAGTGGCAATTGGAGCGAGAGCTTTGTTGGGTCATGGAAAGAAAGGAAGAAGAGGATTTCTTGAAGGAGCGGTTGTAGGGTGAGGTGGCTGCGGATGGCGGCTGCATGTTTCAAAAGGAAGGCAGAACGTGAGGCACCTTGGACTTCTCTCCGCCGAGGTCCTTCATGCGTTAGCGTGAGTCAGACGAGAGGAGGGAGCGTGCGAAAAGGAAGGAGGTCTGCTGTCGGTCTTCAAGGGCTTTGGACGGGGTCGACGCGACGCGACGCCCGCTGGAACTGGCTTGGTGCTGTTCCGAGGTCCAGATGGGTGCTCGTTCCGACCGGTGGGAGCTGTGCTAAAGCGCAAAATAAATGACCGCCGTCGAAAATTGATTGTAAGCCTTGGTCAAAGTCACGCGTGGTAAATTGTGCGTCCGGTAAATCGTGGCCGATAAATGGACATATGTATAGTCGGGTGACTAGTCCAATTCGCTCTACTCCACCTGAAAAATGAGTCAGTATTCCGCGGTCTAATTATTGCTGGAAAAAAACATGACCGGCAGTTCCAACCCGCGGTCCATGAATATGGAGTACGTTTCCCCTTCGTTGCAAATTAAGATAAATTCTCCTATTCGCGCGTTAAAAATTTAAAAATTTCATTGAATCGCAGTTGGAGGTATGTATCTATATCTACGAAATACCGTGATAGCCATCACTTGGGTGTGTGGCCCGGAGTGATTCAACACCAGGTAAGAAGCTGGTGTTGAATCCTAGCTTAAATCAGAAGTGCACGTTCCACCGCAAAGCAGTCAGGACAACAATATGCGGCCAGACCAGAAACTACATACAAGAACATGCTACCATGCAGTGAAATACTTAAGATACTACCACTGGTTAGTATTAATGCGACGGATAAATAGCACTACAAGGTACTAAATCATACAAGAGTATATCATACAAGGTAAGCAGCTAATAATGATGTTAAGATATTTAGCACAAGTGCAAAATCCTATGTTTCCTAGTCAGGGTCAAAGTATCCTAGAACTAATCTATCGCGACTATAATATTCCCTTATTGCACGTGGAAAAATTAAATCTAAAATCTATCGGATCTGCAGTCTATTTCCTTAATCTTGTGCCTGTGATCGTTTCTACCATAATAGTTTTGCTCTTGTAAAACATGTCGAACGTCCGGCGAAAAATAGTCTACGGATAGGGGTCTCCACTCTAATTCCCTCCCAAATTCAGTAACACTGCTATGTTTATCGTAACAATTTTTAACAAATCTAGCTGATCTCCGCTGTATTCGATCTATATCTGAAACTAGTCCTACTTCGTAAGGGTCCCATTTAAGTGAGGTGTCACGGAAGAAAAATGACATCGCTTCTTTACTTTCTCGTCTCATTTTCTTAGTATTCTTTTAATAAATCAAAATTTACGACGTATGTCTCGAGTTTCATTAGGAAACTCATAAACAGAATGAAGTAATAGACGTAGTTGCTGAATTTTTAACACTAAATTCGCTTGTTCGAGCTTGATAAAGACCTACCATTATTCGCGGACGCCATCTATTATGGAATGGAATGCAAACTCTTCTGACTTTCCTCTGAAAGGTCTTATGCGTGTGGCCACACATGTTAAATAGGAGTATTTTTAACAATACTACAACAAAGGAGGCACATTCAAAGACCCACAGTATTATGATCACAGATGATCTAGGGTATTCAGAGAAACAAAATATTGGCAAGAAAATAAACACCCACTTTACATGACCATATGTTCTGATGTGACCGTAGCTCTAAATGAGTTTCAATTTAATATTAATTTCCTTTATGCCCCATATACTTTAATGCATCCCAATGAGCAGAAATGACGGCTGGCATAAAACTGTTTTGACCATAATATAGACACTCCTGCAAATCAGTTTGTTTTCCCACGTTTTTGCTCCACGTCACACCCACATGGAGAATAAACGCGCATAGTCACTGTTCATTCTGGCGTTGAAACCAGCCTTTACTGGGATGACGTGCACGTTTCCCAATCAGAATAACTCAAGTGACTTCGTAATCAATTTCTCTTTTGATGCAATGTGCTCACACAAGGAAACTCGAATAAGACTGAACCTTTCCATACCGCAATGCCGCATCAATCGTGTTTCTATTTTTCACTTTCACTGGTAAATTAGATTCTTTGCCATAGACTGTAACCTTAGCCTTTATTTTACGATACCTATGTATCTAGGAACGAAATTGATAGGCCACTGAGAGTCTTTAAAAGCTTATCGTGAATCAGTTTGCGTCAAATTCAGCTTAGGAAGGAAATGAAAATTATTAGTTAAATATCCAACTAATTTTCTGCCACTTATTTTCGTACATTTTGTATTCGTAATTAGTTTGCACAAAAAATTAATAATGCTACAATTAATTAAAAATTATTTTTTATTAAGAGTAGACATTGCACACGCATTGAATTATGATCTGATATTGTCACTAGCCATAGGTCTTGTAATAGTTATTTTGCGATCATAACAGCCTAAAACTCCAGCAAAATGCTACTTATAAGTGTTAATTAGTTTACAATCTCTCTTTCACCTTGAATTCTTCACTCGTACTATTTATTACTTTTCTACATACTTTTCGTACCGTCAAGATATGACACACAGTAGGTACTGCTTCGGTATTGATCAATATGTCATTATAGTTGGGGGAATGAGAGATGAGGGAGAGAAATACAGTATCTGCTTCTGCATACTCTTTGCTACAAACACCGAGTCATCCTTAGTTCTATCCCATCTAACGCACTGGGCAAAACAAATGAAGTGTAACTCACTCTATCTAACTCACGGGTTCGGATAGGAATTCCACAGAAAAATATTAAAGCAGCAGGAATCGAATCCCGGCCTCAGAAAAACAATTCAGTGCCATGGTCGCCACACCAACCTGGCACCCCGGGAACAAAGATATGTCTGATAAACTAGTCCATTTGGCAGACTTATCTTGTGGTTTTGATTAGATATATCATAAAATGGCGGATTTTATAAAATATACTTGTTTTCGGAGATTATTCATTCATTTGGGTATCCTACCAGCTGGTTGGTTGGTTTTTAAACAAACCTTATTCTGACACATCAATTTTTAGGCCATTTTTTCACTTTCCCTCGTGTAAAAGGCTGACCACAAGCATTTAAATTTATTGTAACATCCTACTCTCTTGGGTCGTCCAAAATTTCTGCCCTCTTCCCTTTTATACATTATCTTCATCGATCTTTCCCAGCGTTCTCCTCTCTACCATCCTTTCCAGATCGTTCTTGTCTCTCAAAACCTGATCCATTCACATTTTCCGTGTTCTCAGAATTTTCTCCACTAACCTCAGTGATTATATTGACTTCAAATTCACCTGCTGAATTTTTTAAAATTAATATTCTAACATAACATCCGCCTGTTGAACCCATCTCAGTTCTCATATTACTCTCACTGTTTCCTATTCATCTTCTATTTTTTATGCCTAAAACATTTATATACTACACGCACTTTAAACATCTCAAGATTACTTTACACGGTACATCTTCTTGTACAAACGAATGAATGAGTTCATTCATCTGGAAAATTTTACCTTGTAATGCGGAAAATTGTATAATTGTCTGAATGACTGAACGAGAAATAGAACCTATTCTTATTCCATTAATTTTTTTGTACAATCCATGATTCATTCGTTTGCACAATAAAATGTACCTTCTAAAGTGACATTTAAACTACCTTCTAGTATCCACATTATGTAGATACTAACCATGTAGCTGCTTGTGACCATATTATCTAGCATGTCCCCATTAAATATCCTAGTTGCATGTCAATAGTGCATGTTTGGTGATCTTCACCCCCTGCCACACACCCTCGTGGTGGCTCGCAGGGTATCACGTAGATGTAGATGTATTTATAATTGTAAAATAATAAAACGTCGTGTCATCTACAGCTGAAAAATGTAAAATATTTCTACACACCAATATTTCAACTTGTTCTTTTCCCTTATTTTACTATTTTTCTTCACGGCCACCAAAGAAGAAGATTCAGTGACATCCCCTTTGGTTTCCTCTCCGCTTCCTAATGGCAACTTTCTCTTTCTGCCGCCGCGAAATGGCTTCACAGTCGATTATTCAGAAACAAAGGGACAGGAATCGTCTCCCCTCGTCCCTTCCTGCTTCCTCGCAGCCTCCTTCCGCCTTTGGGGGCGAGTGGGGGCGAGAGAGAGAGAGAAAGAGAGAGAGGGAGAGATACACCACTGTCCTGGCGCCAATCCCCTCCCCCCTTCCGAACCAACCCCACCTCTTCCTCTCCCTCCCCCGCAACCACCCTCCCCCTCCGCGGCCACTGTTCCTCATTTCCGACCAAAGCACCACCTCCCCACTCTCACCTCTTCCCCTGCCACCGGAAGTTGGCTAAAGAAGGCCTGAACGGACAGCCAGATCTCTTCTCCTCCCCCGCCAGCCGCAAACCGCATCCAAAACCAGCTCACCGCAGTCGGATTTCGTCTAATGCTCCATCTCGAGCTGAGGGGCTCGAAATAATTTAATGTTTTTCCCACAATTAGTGGTCATCGGTGCGAAAATTGGTATCATCCAAGGTATCAACCCAATAATTGGTATCAACTAAGTGTTTTCATTTTAAAGAGTTCTTTTCCACCAATATATTAAAAACAATTCGACCGGTTTCGGCCTTTTCAGGCCATTATCAAGATTACAATTTAATCTTGTTAAGATTACAATGTAATAACTACATTGTAATCTTGATAATGGCCTGAAAAGGCCGAAACCGGTCGAATCGTTTTTAATATTTTAGAGTAAAAAAACTCTTTAAAATGAAAACACTTAGTTCTTTTCCACCGATATATTAAAAACGACTCGACCGGTTTCGGCCTTTTCAGGCCATTATCAAAATTACAATGTAGTTATTACATTGTAAGATTACAGTGTAATTGTTACATTGTAATCTTTACAAGATTCAATTGTAATCTTGATAATGGCCTGAAAAGGCCGAAACCGGTCGAATCGTTTTTAATATATTGGTGGAAAAGAACTAAGTGTTTTCATTTTAACCATTGATAACCAACTTCCACAAAGTAAACTCGCCAACCATAGGATATTGGTATGCTGCAGATCTCCACTCCTTTCTCCCAACAGCTAAGCGTTCCGTTACGGAAAAATTATTTCCTTTTACGTCTTTCATAAACTACCCGGCGCACCACATTCTTGATCGTCTTATGTAATTTTTCACGTTATATTCTCCCTCCGTAATAGTTTTCAATGGACTGTTGTATTTGATTTAATTTATTAAAAAATATTCAAAAACAGCCTACAGAGTGAATATTTCAACATATTCAGGTGAGACATCGTGGAAGTTCGTCATATTATTACAGAAACAGCAGTTGCACTTTTCTACAGGATATTTTTATGAGTACGACGCGTTTTAGCTAACAGAGCCATCATCTTCCAGTCTTGTTCTTGGTGATGGCTCTGTGAGATGAAACGCGTAGCACTCACAAATATATTCTGTAAAAAAGTGCAATTGTGTTTTCTGTTATAGCAGTGAAAATTTATGACACATATCCACAAAATTAACATAATCAATTTTGTAAACACGTGGATAGATTATAATATCATAAATAAAAACACAAATACAAAATACCAGCATTAATAAACATTTGACAGAAATGCGGTGATAATTGGCTGAGAATTTGGAGGACAAAATTCTGAGGCGTGAAAAGCTGACGTACCTGACCGGCAGTTGGGATATCGGGGCTCGAATCCCGGTCAAGTAAAATGGTTATTTTTATTGCGAAATTAATCCCTTGGTGCACATGCACCAGTGCGAGTGACTTTGTACCAATATTTGTTCATGCATTGATGGGAAAATTGTCAAGTTCTTTGTTAATAAACCTTGTTCCTCCTCTTTTGGCTCACTTTCTGTTTGCTGGTAGCAGTTTTTTTATTTTTTTTTATTTTCACTACCCCGAATACATCCCTTTTGGCCAATTTATGTCAGGTGAATTACAATAACAACAGACGAACACGGACACTTATGCCCTGAGTGGTGATAATTTCACCCAGGTGGGATTCTAACCCGCGACCCTCAGTTCAACAGGCGAGCGAGGACTTTACCCCGTCGCCACCATGGCCGGCAACGAAACCTGCGGCTTTGCTTTACATGTTATTTAAATAATTAATATGTATGCTTATTTCTATTTAATTCACATAAAAGATAGCCAGGTATACCGCTCTAGTTTGTCGTGTTGGGTGATACAGTCAAGTATGACTCATACTTGACTGATCTTCTGAGTCGCCCCCTAACCCGGGGCCACTCGCTATAAAGCCTACTATCCCGTTCCCAAGGCTGATGTGATTTGCGACAGCAGAGAGGTATTCGAGACTACAATTCAGCCCGGGTCGGAATTTTCGAGGTCTCAGGTTTCTGAATTATTTCTCACGCGATATCCTTTTATTATTTATAGAAAGAAAAGGCCATTATCGCCCGTCTGGAATTCCATAGCACAATACACGCTTACGGACATTTGTCGCTTGATCCTTAACTCAAAGTGGATGAGTTGTTAAGTCTTTGATCAATTGGCATTGGGAATAGATATCCTTGTTTTTATGGAGGGGCTGGGAAAATCCGGGTCAATGTTAGATGCGAAATCTTCACTTTTCACAAGGAAGTTGGTATATTTTTTTTGTTATCTCAAACTCTCCCCGAATAACTTCCTCTAAGTGGCAAAATTAAGGATGTAAGACGTGAAAAACTATCGATATTTTTATGCTCGAAAGATATATGAGAATGATATGATGAAGGATTATGATATAATTGCTTTGCCTTTCTTTCCAAAATTGCAAAACTCTCAGGATTTCATTACTCAGAATGAATAATCATGAGTGACATTGTAATTGCGAAAACTTGGTGAATGTGGCATTGACTAATTGATGAGGATTTCGGGACTAGTTAAAGGACGACATTTTTTGATAAATTACGTTTAAAAGATGAGATTTTCTTGCTAATTGTCATTAAATATATCAGTTGAGGATATTTAATAACTTCAAAAGGCGAGGAGATATATTAGTGCTCATTTTTTGCACTTATTTTCCTGAGCTCATTTGAAAAATTTATATTCTTAGTTTTTTAACGTATTAAAACTCAATGAATTTCCACGTAAATATATTAGCGTACTTTAAAGTATCGTTTGAACCCCGAGGTAAAATGTATATCTTGGTATCGCCAGAAAGTACGTTGCATTTTCGAATATCAGCGTTGAGTGAACAAAGCTTGAGATATTTTCCATGCATCGTCAAACGAGCCTGTTGACGCAAGGAATTTTTCCGCATATTTCATACAACACCGCAATAGTATAAAGTTTATATATACTATAAACCCTTACTTTTTCTGGATTTAGTACCTAATTGTCAGTCACAAGGAAATTATGTAGCATATTAAATTGCTGAGTACATTATTCCACTCGAGCGCAATTTCCATTATCAACTCAGAAAGGTCACTTAATCGTCGTGATTGTCCTTGATCCTTGCAGCGCATCACTTTCATTAATTCCTACCGTGGCTCTCTATAGAAGTCACGACGATCATGCTTCACCATTAAAATATTTCGCTCATCATTCACCAGCTTCTATTCGTAATCTCCTTCTAGCAATAGAATATTTTTTTTTAAGAATTAGTTTGTTCTGGAAATAAGTGTACGAAGCAAGATGTTTTTGTCGTAGAATTACCTCTTTCTCACCTTCAAGACCTGGCATTCAGAGTAGTGAGTAGATGTAGAAAATAGTAGCAAGACACCCCAGAGGGCAATGAATGCAAAGCTTATGGATATACGTGACATGGTAGACCATGAATATTGTTATGAGACCGGATAATATTGTGTTGCTGAAATACCTCTTAATGTCACGAACTAAAGATCCTCGGAGCCACAGGCCACCTCGGGGAAAATTCCATTGTGCCGACATTCAGAGGCTACATTACTATACCTAACCTGTGACCTAACCCATATAGTTGAAGTGACATTTTAATCACGTACTTGCTCCCGCGTTTAATAATCCCAAGGTGATACTTGGCCTTACCTCTAAGTTTCCCTCATCTTGTCTTTCCTTATTTTAAACTATCCTTCATTGGATTCATCTTGCTCTTGTCTCTCAAAAGCTAACATTTTTTGTCATTCCAAGAGGTCTTCTAATTATGGGTTATTTTCAATGTCTAAAATATCTGAAGTGCTGAGAAAATCATATTTTGTAAACTTTTTGTGGTCTTTACGTCTAATTAATTCCTGTATTGAATTTATTAGATGCCTATGTACGAGAGAAAAATGAGTAGACATGTCGTGCTCCTTAAAGTACGCTAATTCAAGTCCTTGAATCGGATGTACAAAGTTCTTAAAATTAGCTTACGATGCAAATATATTTTTTAAATTAGAACAACCCCTTTCTCACATTCAAGACTTGGCCATCAGCGTACTGAGTAGATGTAGAAAATAGTGCCAAGATACCCCAAAGGATAAATTAATGCCCGGCGTATGGACGTATGTAACGTGGTAGACCATGAGTAATGTGATGAGAAACATATTCCATCCATTCCATCGCAAGAAAAATATTCCTTGTGAGTATTCTAAATATGAGTGGGAAACTTAAATTTTATAGTTGATGATAGTAACGATCGATAATTATCAAATGAACACTATCGATCTTCAACGGCGAGGTCATTCCAAAGTCTCATCCTGTGCAGATCGTTATCTGTAGGGGAGGAAGCTGTTATTCGCAGTCTCTAAATGAAAGGGTGTTTCAAAGAATAAGAGGGGATATAGAAAATGAAGAGACTTGGCAGCCTAGTGTGAAAAGCCTTCCAATAATTGCGTGAGGCTCCCGGTGTCCTGCTCCTGGTGGAGGGTTCCGGTCAAATTCTGGCGAAACATCCAGCTGAAGCCAAACTGAGTAATTTTCAGGGTACCAGATCTTTCTGGGAAACCACAGACGGTGACACAGGTATTAGTTCCCGCTCCTCGATGTGTGAACTACACGCTTGATGTGCTCAGTACCAGGTGAACTCTACCCACACCTGTCTAACCAACCTTCATATAAGGTTTGACAGGAAGATGAAAAGAGAAACGAAGTTTGTGCTCTTTACGCTGCTTAGTCTTGCCACTTCAAGGTCGACATCAATGGCGTGAAATGGTATCTCGCAATCAGAAGTCTTGTCAATGCTTAAGCGCAACCTCCACTGAAAAACAAATGCTCTTGATTCGAGGAAAATATCATGGAAACATTTGACTGAAACTAAATTGATTGAAATACGAGTGACTGTTATGGTATAATTATTGGCATTCGCCTGATCTTTAACGATATATCCAATTTCACCTTCGGTTTGGGCGATTTGCCAGTTATCCACGTTCCGGAACCATATTGCACCTTTTATTATTGCTGTAAAATGCGGATTCCCTGAGTGATATAATCACTATGAGGAATGTCACTTCACGTGGATGATGTGAGATAGACCTCATGAAAAAACTGAAGATTCGATTGCGCATTGGACGACTTGGCCGATGGTGCTCTGTATTCTCTATGATATCGACGGATAATCTGTTAAACAAATATAGCTGTGTATATTTTTATTCGTCTCTCTTGCGTGGATGCTACAGAGGAAGTTGACAGTACACGAATAAATGAAATCATTGCTAATTATTTTTAAACATAATATATCTTTCGATGCAGTGCAAGCCCAAATAATGGCACGAGTGCTCCATTAACAAAACAAACTCGGAAAAATAGCATGTTCAAGCAAAAAGACCAAAACGTAGATCGTTTCAAAATTAAATTGAGACCGTAGAGGGTTATTCGAACAAAGAGATACATTAATGATAAAGGGACTGGTGCTACTATATTCTTTCCCGAAGGGTCAGTTAGCGATAGCAATCACAAAATAATTATGTAGGATAGAAGGGAATCATACTTCAATTGCCTATACAAATTTTGCTCTTCATTGATAAAAAATTCAATTTATATTAGCAAACTTGTATTATGCATTACATTGACCTCGATGCCTGTGCATTGAAACAGGTTGTGATAAATGAATCAATTGAGCAGTCCATTTTTGAGTTTGTTAAAAATTAAGATGCTTATCCGCCACATCTCACCACGTGCCTGTTTGAAGAAAAATGTTCGGGAGTATTTGCCGTCTCGAAAAAATTAATCAAAATGGAAATATATTAACCTAGAATATTAATAATTTTTTAATGCTACCTTCCAAATGGAGATATGTTTTCTCTATACGATGGAAATTTCACACACAGGTAAACGCAATGTAAAAAGATCGTTTATCTGGTTACGTTTCCCTTGAAGCGCCGTATACTAATTCATGGGAATTATAACGCCACAAGAGCCCATAGTAAAGTGAAAACATGGGTCGTACTGGTATACAGTTTAACCTTAAGTGTACTTGTATGATGTTCGCGCCTGAATTCCTGAGGATTGGGCGCAGTTATTCACTCTTTTTTATTTTTTAATAATTTTTTCCATGAATAGTTCACTTATTTTTCTGATCGTGTGTTGTGCATAAGTTTTATCCATGCTTATATATTGATAAATGCACATCGTGTGCCATTTTTGTATTTTCTTCGCCAACACTCACGTGATGCTGCATCAAAGGCAGATTCCTTTGAACAAATGAAGCGTATATTACGGAAGTATTCACGCGTCTTTACAGAACGTATTTTGTACATAAGTTTGTGGTACTGAGGACATTATTCATGCCGATAATGGTCGACCATCTTATTAATATCCGTCATCAAAATCCAAATTCCAGAGTGTTGAATATTGTTTCTTTCGAGCAATCCAATACTTTTTTTGCGGAATTTTTCGCAATTTTTTTCCTTAGCTTTTTTTTGCTATTGCAATATTATATAATAATAATAAGGTATTCATTCCTCTCGCTGAGGCCGTCGAGTTTAAAATTCCAACATTTCAAGACTATGCCACCAATGGCGCTGGATAGCAAGTAAATTACCTGGCTTCGAACTAGGTCCCTTGAGCTGCTTAGACGACTGGAACACGTTCAGGATCTGCGTCAGGTTCGAACCGTTATTGCAACCGCACTGTGAAGGGCCATCGGCCATCTTATGCCACAAGTGACTCGATGGCTCACCAACCTCGGAGGTTTTAACGGGTCGGACTTGGGGGCAGGTTCGGGAAACAGCGGCGGAGGGAGAAGATATGTATATGACAACAGTTTGAGAAAGTTTTTCGCGTTGAGTCAACTTGTGAAAGGGTACGCCTCCCTACGGGAAATATGTGTACGGGAAAAATGCATGCCATGGTGTGCGTCACCTCTGCGTTATCGGCATCGACGCCCTCGTAATGATGGGTAAAATGCATTTTCAAAGACCTACGGAACTAGCCGTAACTAGCTAGTAACTTGAACGGAGTCATCTCGCTAGTGAACACAATTCCGTGAAATTCACAGAGTAAAAATCATTTGCCTGGACTGGGAATCGAACCCAGGTGCAAAATCGAGGGATCTGGGTTCGATCCCCAGTTCAGGCGAATAATTTTTCCACTATAAATTTATTTATTTATTTATTTTCACTGCCTCGAATACAGCACATTAGGCCATTTTACGTCGGGTGAACAATAGTAACAACGGACGAGAGACAGACACCCATGTCCCGGGCAGATAATATTCTACCTAGGCGGGACTCGAACCCGCGACCCTCGAGTTTGCAGGCGAGGACTTAACCCCGCCGCCACCGGGGCCGAAAAAATTTGAAACAGTTGAGTAAAATGCAGTTTCCATTACACTATTAAGGGATTTTTTTTTACATCACAGAGATTTAAGTCCAACAGAAAAATATTATTTTATTTCAATTCGGATCTCCCAATTGCCAGCAAGATGTGTAAGCCAGTTACACTTCCAAGTCTATTGGTCAAAGAGCTTGGTTGTGTAACTGGGTAATACAAATGACTGGCAATAGGGAAATCCGGATTCCAATCCAGCTAGATGATTTTTAAAATTTTTTTTCAGATGATTACGGCTTCAGCACGTGACTGCGTACCAATATCATTTGCACTATCGCAGTGATTGGAAAATAGCAATATTTTTACGATCTTCATTTCGAAGTTTGCGTCAACTTATGTCACATTTATCATCCCCAATCCTCTCGCTTGCCAGTTTCCCTCTCCCAATCCTCCTGCCTCCCTCCTCGACTCAACGTCCGCACGCTAATTTGCTGCGAAAGGGAAGGAGGGGGAGGGAGGAACGACGCCCCCCCTCACCCATAACTATCTGCCCAACAACCATCTCGCGCTCCCCTACCCGAAAGACCACCGTCAAACATGAGCCCCATGAATTTCGCGGAGTGACTCCGTCAGTTTCACTCTAATTTCCGCTCCTTATCTCCCGTCCTCGCGACGTCCCTTGTTTTCAACCGGGGACCTTCCGGTTTATCCTGTTGTCGAATTACGATTCCGTCCGCTTGCTTTCTATTCGCCAACTCCTCTCACCCTCCCCCCCCTCTCCGGCCCCTCCCCCATTCTTTGCTGTGTTGAGTTGGTGGTGCTCAAAAGGGCCACGGAGTCCCTTATCCCGCCTCGGAATCTCTCTCTCCTACTTTAATTAGCATGCCACTTGCTCGGGGAAGCGAAATTTTCGACCCTCCCCCCTCTCCTGAAAGGTTTTTTGCCAAGAGTCTTGCGTTAAATTTCGCGAGGAGTAGCAGAGAGACCTTCAACTTTTAACCTGAGGTCAAATTCCATTTTTTTTGGAAAACTCGGATTTTTTTCGGGGAATCTCCTGTGAGAAAAATTTTCTTCCTTACCGCCTCCATGTTTTAATAAAGCTACAATTTTTACTCAGGTTTGATTAATTACAGTATTTCAGAAATCGTATTTTACTCACAATTTAGGATGATTCTTCTTTGGCCATGGGCAGATACCGTCTAGCTTACAGCGTTAAAACAATGTCACTTCCTTGGGATTTATTATTCAAAGGAATCCCTTCGTGCCATATTTTGTTTGAGCAGGGTTAGCCATAACCTTCATCTGCAATTTAAAGTTCTTCGTTGAGCTTTTGAGCTCACTTTTCATCTAAAGCTGTGAATGATTAGATATAATTTTAATTTTTACTAGGTCCCAAATAAGACAGAAGCACCAGGGTTGAAATTCGCTATGAAAAAATCATTTGACTTGACCGGGATTCGAACCCGGATCTCCCAATTGCCGGTCAGGTGTGTTAGCCAGTTACACAACCAAGCCATCTTCACCAAGCCATGCACCCGTGCGAGTGACTTCGTACCACATCATTTGTTACATGGAATGTTTGGAAATAAGACAGAAGGTTTTGAAGCCCTGGTAGTTTTAATTAAAATCGTAGGTGAAGTTAATCAATTCATTTTCATTTTTCGCTTAAGTTACTACTCATCCGTTGTTCAATCCTAAGATTGGTTGACTCCATCCCTCCACCCTTCCCTATTTAATGCTAGTTCTCTTACCTCCGAGAATCTCTTTCTATGGACTTTTCTCTTTATTTGGTCCATGAACTTATTCCTGGGCCTACCTCTGGGGACTTTTCCCTCTATTTTACCTTCAATTATGTTCTTCACAAACCCATCGTGCCTCAGGGTGTGTCCTATCCATTTGGCTCTGCTTTTCTCTATGTTGTTTAATATGGCCCTTTCCTTCTAGTCTTCTGTACACTTCATCATTTCTTACTTTTCCGTCCACTTTATCTTCAGCATCCTCCTTCAGCACAAGGTTTCGAAGGCTTCTAGTCTTTTCCGGGCGGCTTTTCCAGTGGTCCAGGTTTCTAATCCATAGAGTGCCTCGCTACACATAAATGGTTTCACATAGCGTTAAATCTCAGAAATCGTAACATAGGTTACCATAGTTAAACGTTTTTTCAGGAGGAGATCGATCTTGCCAAACGGTGCAGAGATTGTATTGGGTTTTTCAGTATTGACAGCAGTTGCATTTTCTTTCGCGGTTTTATCACAGCTTTGCAGCATTGTTTTGTCGCGAGTAATTTTAATTTTTCTCTATGTTGGACATGAATAGTATTAGAATTTTAATACCGTGTTGCTGAAATTTTGTAAGATCATCGACCACGAGCCAAAAAAATGGGAACTGGGTTATTTAATAAAACTTCCGCGTATTCGTTTAGGGTTCGTTTTAATTGATTTTGCGGTCGAACCATTTGCTAGACTCACTGTTTCTACGCTCCAAGGAACTCACTTCGGCCAAATATTGCGAAACTTTGAGGACTTTTTGCCCAATCACTAAGGAACTCATTGGAATTGAGTAAGAATTTGTGCAAATCCCTGCTAAATCCATGGTGTGCTTCTTCGTGCGTACCTGTGGTGTTAGCTATATGAGTTAACTGTGGGAAGGTTATCACGACGAGGGAAAGAAAACGTCGCCCATTTGGAAAAGATAAAGAGATGAACTACGGTCAAGAGAATCGTTTCCCAAGCTGGACAAGATGCTTGCATCGAGATGGCCTTGGCTGGCCTCTGTTCTTTTTACACACCGACTTCCGTTCCTCAACCGCGAGCTCTCGACGAAGTTCTGGCGAATAATGAATTATATTCCACATGTCCCCCACGCAATCCGCCCACCCAGTCTCCAAAAGTTTCACGGTCAAACTTGATTTTTGGCGAAATTTTTCTAATTTCAGCAAAGGTAGGCTGCTTCGGATGACAACGAAGCGTTTTTTGTTCTCACATCGCTGTAGTAAGACCACGATTATACATTTTTTGCTGGAATGTAGGGACAGAAATAAACAAGTAGTTTTGGTATGACAAAAACACGAAACCCACGCCGACGGATGAAGGCATGCTCAAGAAAATTTGCGTGCAGATGATGCTTTAATATTCGTCCTCAAAATCTCCAGGTTCTCTAAATGCCTGTGAGATATAGGGGAAAACATGTTTTGCGATCTTATCGACCTTTC
Organism: Ceriagrion tenellum; assembly: GCA_963169105.1. Lineage (NCBI taxonomy): Eukaryota > Metazoa > Arthropoda > Insecta > Odonata > Coenagrionidae > Ceriagrion > Ceriagrion tenellum. Next base: position 53,936,407 of record OY720636.1, on the reverse strand, counting down.
TCATGCCCGCATTATGTAAAGGGACTTTATTTGAATCGCTCATTGTTCAAGTAGGTGACTGGAAGTCCTTAGGAGCGAGTTGTTATGAAATATGTTTGTTCATTTTTTTTACTAATAAACCATGCCATTAATGTTCGCATAATGGTAGGGCGTGACTCTTAATTAGAAGGACTTTAAAGGTGAAAGTCCTTTTCCAGAAGCTAATTTGTTATCCACACACTTATTTAATTTTTTAAAGAGCCATATTATGCATGATATCAGTCATGACTAACGTTACTAAAAATTTCAGTAGTATTATTTACTTCGGTGCCACGACGCATGGAAAAATTAAAATGCATAAAATTCTTCATCATATTGTCACGATGACCGCCATTTATGCACGCGAACTCTTATTGAATTGATATCATGTATTCGAGTATCTGAATAAAGCACATATAATTGCACACACATGTATATTCGTTTTTGGTAAAAATTTCTGGCCCTGCCACGACTGTCTGCGGTACTTTTCTGTACATTTGGAGGGATTCAGGATTTGTTAAGTGTTTAGTCTTAGCAAAACATCTCAAAAAATGAAATTTTATAGTGTATGAATTGATCGATTATGGCATTAAAAGTTTTTGATTGGCGTGAACCATACTGAAGTCTGTCAAATCTTTTGAAATTTGATTTTTTTCAAAATTTGAAATGTATTTAACATTGCTGACAAAGTACTTTTTAAGTGCTAACAAACGAAATGTTTAAATCTCAAATTAAACTGTCATCGTAATGTTAAAAATTATTTACTTATATTTTTCTATCTGTTATATCTCTCTTCCCTTTCGATATCGTGTTTTAAATGTTGATGAGAAGTTTTGAGAGAAGTTCTACTTTACTTCAAAGTTACTTTTTAGAAGGAAGTCTAGAGTACATGCTACGCTTACATACTTTTAAACGTAAGTCATCTTGTTATCAAATGAGAGGCTTATTCTTTGGATAGAATTTAAAACAGAAAGTTATTTATTTGAAATATTGTGAAGTCATCATATCGTGGCAGGGCCCAAATTCTTAGCAGAAATTAATATACATGTGCGTGCATGTATATGTGCTTTATAAATATCATCATATTTAGTGATGAAAAACATTTAAAGTGAAAAATTCTTCATTGGGGTGTTAAATTCGTATTTTTCCATTTTCAAACTGTCCTCTGATACTTTTCTTAGTCACTTAGAGACCGCAATGAGTCGCACATTTACACAATTTCCTTTTCAACTTATTTATTTGCTGAGTAAGTGAACACCAACTGAAGAGAAAGACGTAAAATTTTACAATTTTCGCCGATTACGTTCATGAAACAGCTGAAAGCTTAGAGAATAATGCTGGCCACGGAGTGGTTATAAACTTACGCCGCGGTGGAGGGACAGTATAAAAAAGAGCTGTGATCGCAGCTTACTCAATAACTATCCGGAACCGAGTGTAAAAGAGGAAAAAGAGATGATCCATTCACCAACCGTGTAACCTTTGGAATCATATCGTTCCGATTGGGTGATTTCGTCCATGGGATGTGTTCGCCTTCCACCGCCCGTTGTCTTTTTTTCATCGTATAACTCTCACGGTTTCCCACGGACGGGAAGGTGTCTATGAAACTTGGCATGCAGTTGCCATCAATGTTTCCTTTTCCGAACCTAATCCTTGCCACCATGTACTTCCCGTCATCACCGAAAGTAATTTCGCCGGCTGATGACCATCATACTTGCATATTCATTAGAACACATGTACGTGGAAACCGTAGAGATTACTGTTTTGTTCATTTTCCTGTACATTAATTGTTCACCGAATAATAAAAGGTACACTGAACTTACGAAGTTCCTATAAAAAGTTTTTGATTTCGTAGCAAAAAACAGATTTATGCTTAAATAGCTGCGGTAGTTTTAATTGCCCGGTAAGACTTGCGGTTGTATCTTACTTGTGGTCGATGGATCTACCAGAATTAAAGAGATTATTCTGTTTGTTATAATGGTATGTTTGGTTATATATGTGATTTGCGGAAACTTCACTTCCGAAGAAAGTATTTTAGTGTTTTCCTTGCTCCTCTCATCAACTCGGGACAGTTCCCATGGCAAACGCTTTTATCTTTTGTATCCTTGTTGGCACAGAGTTCGGGTCATCGAATCAGTTACATGATAAGCATGCCCAGTGGTTAGATATGCCGTTAATAGTAAGTAAAAGCTTTGATATTACCAAATGAAAACTTTAATTTTCACTAACAGAAAAACTATATCCTCTAACGTTCTTTCTTCTTGTTAAATATCTGAAACGACTCATGAAGCTAGGTTTTTCCTGTTGCACTTTTTGGCATTGATTATACGGAACATTTTATTGGATTTTTCAGCTTTTCGAGGTATACGTTGCGAAATGTTGGCACTACCTGTTACTCTACGCACCCTAACGTAAGCATCAAACTTCCCCTCCACTTCCGAGAAAAACAAACGCCTACCGGCTCACATCCGCGTCGCCTGACATTCTCGGAAAGGGCCAAGGGCCAGAATTACGCTCCTGTTACGCTTCACAACCGCCCTAAAAATACCTCTGGTTACACTTTCGGCTGGAGTAGAACACGCATGCTCTTCTCCTTTGTCCCCATTATTCTACCTCTCTTACCCTCAGTTACAAATCTCTCATTCGCTCCCAGTATTCCGGAAGAATTAAGGATCATCACCATTCCTACGGTCCTTAAGGGGGCTGTACAACATGGTCGAAAAAACTTCCGCACACCCCCGCCTCCCCCGAGACTTGGTAGGATTGCACTTCAATAAATTAAAAAGAATTATACTTCTCATGCTCCGCTCTTGATTCGAGTAAATCAACCGGTTACTATCCCTTTGCCATCCAAGTCCCGTCCCAAATACTACACTCCGACCCCAATTTGCCCAACACCAAACTTTCAGCCTCTCATCGACACATTTTATTTCCCCTATTCTTTCTCGGCTCGTTTCAGTCTCGCTGCTGAAAGTACAACGATTAAGGGCTAAGCCTAGCGAGTATGTAGAATAGGCGTTGATTGAGCGATGATGTAGTGGTGCATCACATCGGGTGCGAAAAGCTTTGGCGCTTTGTGTTCGGAAATCACGTATTTACAATATGCGAAGGACATTATGAGCTACGGCAGGAAGTGGAAAATATTGGGTTAGGGGCATGAGGGTGAATTGGAAGGAGGCAGACGAAAGGGTTGGACTGCATTGAGATATAAGGAGTTGCTGAAAGGATTGACAAAGAATTGAAAGGACGAGTACCACGTAAACACTAGGGATATGAGCAGAAGGTATGGAGAGGTAAAGAGGGAAACAGACATTTGTGACGGGATGGAAAACGGATGTAAAATGAATCGAGGGATCGCGGATGAGGATGCAAAAGATTGGTGTTACTTCACTCTGGTTAGGCCAAACCTCGAATGTGCCGCGATCATTTGGGATCCTGGGCAGAAATATTTTACTAAAAAATAAGTAAAATTCAAAAAGGAAAGCTGTGGACTTCGTTAAACTGCTACGAGGGAATAGCATGGTTTCTCAGCTTTTAGAGTGATCATGTAGGGAGCGGCTGGAGACTTGGAGACTGCGCTCATGACTTATGTGGTTGACAAATTCAGAATGTGTGTTTAAGGTCACAGTGCATGTGTGTGACACAGAGAATATCATTTTGACGCCTCGCTACATCTCTAGGTCCGAAAGAAGCGATGAAATAAGAGAGATACATCGCCGAACGGATAGGTCCAAAACTCGTCCTTTTCATGCACAATAACCGGCTATAGTAAAATCAGAGCTCCGTTTAATACACGCCCATAATACACTTCACCATTTCACATCACAATACCTCACCTTTTACGCCTTTACACGGCTTTAAACCAGGAATACCTAAAGTCCTTCATGCTTAACGCATACTTTTTTCTTTGCCACACTATTCGCCAAAGGTTATTTTACCTTCATTAATCGAGCATATGAATTAATGACAACTCATTCATTATAAGAGATGTAGTTTCAGGCTTTCTATGTAGAAGTTATCCATTTTGGACCAAAGAAAATGACTTTGTTGACTCAACTTGAGATTTATTAGCACAACCAGGCTCAAGTTAAGTGAAAAATTTCATTTTATCTGGTCCTTATTTATCAAGTAGACGACGATGCTATGGATGAAAATTGCAAATGTGAAACCGGAGGGGTATGCTCACTCAGCTGCTTTGATGGATGTTCCTCTAATATGTTACGATTCAAAGATCACCATTCACTTTCACCGAGGTAAGCCCGAGTTTTTACACGAGGAAAACAATAAATGCACGACTGCTCCCAAAAATTGTCCAATGTTAGACAGGTGAAAGATTTTCCTTACCCAGGTTGCATCAATCGCATGCGCCTTCATCAGGGGCTGATCATGATTGATCTCTTAACTTCTTGCACTCCCCTAATATTTCACTTTCACTATTGATCAATTTTGGTCTCGCATGAAGACTTTGTTTCAACTAGGTTAACTTCCTCGTTTTAAAGTGGTGGACGATAAAGTTTCCTATAGGATGTGACACCAGTAGTAAATAGTTCGTTAAGCCTTAAGTTTGTGACTGAGCGCATCATTTTACAATGAAGATCAATCAGGAGTCTACCAGGCAAACCATTAAATCAGTCAAAGGTTGAATTCCTTAATGACCACCTTTGAATGAAGTCATGCTATTAATGTCTGCTTAAAATGTTGAGTGCTATGGACGTAATGATACGTCGTCCAATTTTTCTGAGAAGGACGATGGATGTAGTAGAGCGTTCATGGAATAGGGGAATCCGAAAGCATTTTGGCCATATGTTAGGGAAGTACAGGGAACTAAAAAGTCAACGGTTAATTCCTTGAAAAACAATAATCTTATTATGTATATACTAATCACCTAGCTGCATGTGACCCTGTTCTCTAGCATGCCTCCCTTAAATATCCTACTTGCATGTCAATAGTGCATGTTTGGTGATCTTCACCCCCTGCCACACACCCTCGTGGTGGCTCGCAGGGTATTACGTAGGTGTAGATGTATTGAACGGCAGCTCGACGTAATGGTATGGCTGCAGTCTTTCTGGTAGACATACGTATGGTCACAAATGTGTCAACATAAATTTTAATAGTAAATAAAGGTTCATTTACTTAGATTTAAGAGAGTATTCTTTCACAATCCAGGTAAGTGTGTAAAATCCTCAGTTTTCTGGGAGGACCTTCAATTTTAAGCCCAGCACGCAAAGTGTAAATGGTTTTCCCTCTTTAGCAGGGGAAGGTTAAATCATTATTTTAAAATTACTCTTTGGTGGTTCTTAAGAGCCACCTAAGAGTTAGAGAGAGAGTAAGTTTTTTTCCTTCTGCAGTGGAGAAAGACCACCTAGTCAAACTTTGAGCTGTTAGTTTATAATAAAAAAGTTTGCAACAAAGTTTTAGCTGTCAGTAACTGTTTGTATTAAATCCAAGATTGCAACCAGTTATCAGCATGAGCGAGAATTTATTTTAGAAATACGATACCAGAAATGGACTATGATGGGCAGAAGAAATTTCTTCTGCCTGCTTATAAAAGGTAACATGTGGTCATCATAAATAATTGGTCAGATAATTTGCACAAGAAGCCACTGAAGGGACACAGGCTATTCTATTGATTTAATAATGAAAATTTCCTTGTAACTTTGTGGTATTCCATTTTTCAGAAAAGTTTTGATAATAACGTTTACCATATTACATACTTGAAAAACACACGACCCGGGTTTCAACGCTTAAGCGTCATCTTCAGGTCTGACCTGAAGATGACCTGAATTTAAGACCCTGATGATCTGAAGTGTAGAAAGAGAGTTAGGAACTTGAAGATGATACTCAAGCGTTGAAACCCAGGTCGTGTGTTTTTTTCAAGTATGTGGTATTGTAAATGTTATCATTAAAAAATATTCTCTTGACGTTGGCCTGTTAATCAGTTGAGGTGCATGCTTTCTTTATCGTTCCAATTATGTTTGATTTCCGAGAGAGACCGTATTAAAATCCGAGTAAACCTACGGACATACTTACGCGTCCATCATATGAGCAAATTTCATTGAATAAAACTTGCTGTCCCATGTGAGAGAAGCAGGAAATCGTGCAAAATATACTTCGCTAACTGGCTGGAGGGAAACGTCTGCTCCATTACGACGCTCACCACCCGCCCAAGTTGGCCCTCCTGTTTTTCATGCGCTACTGTTTTCCTTCACCCTTTCATTTCCTCCCCTCCGTCTCAACTCCTTCCACATCATGCCCTCCCCCTTTCTCCACCTCCTCGCCCCACTTCTCCCCCACCTTCCCCCACCCTCACTCGTCCTCGCGCTTTGATTTGGCTCGCCTCGAGAGAGGAGTCCGCACCACTCCGTGTTGTCTTCCCGCGAAATCCCACGCTTTGGATAGAACCTGGGATCGTTCCTGTGATTGATAATTGGAAACCGTATAGGGATTTCTCGTCAGTAATTACTACAGTCAGTACTTCCTCCAAACTCAGATTCTCAAGCAATGAAGTAATCTTAATGGCGGATTTCAGAGCTGTATTCATTTTAAAATTTTAATCATTACATCCACATCATCCAATGCATCCACATTTAGAGAATACAAATTTTGTACATTTCCAAAGTTTAGATTTACTGTGGTACCTGATGATGCCGCAAGTCGGTACCACAACGTACCACACTAATTAACTTCTGTGGAAAAGTACAAAATTATTAATTATTAAGTATTCTCTAAATATGAATACTATTAACTCCCACGAAGTGAAGCCTGAGACTGTAGAGTGCATTACTTAAGCCTTTATAATGAGCCAGAGTGCGCTAAGTGAGAGTTAGGAAGCTCCTGGATTATCCATAAATGGTAGTTTTTTTCTATGTGCATGCTATTTTTCAGGTTTTTTGTTACTTTTAAGCTAAATTACTCTTGAAACGCTCTTTTTTCAAAGCATTTTAGAATGTCTGGCACACTTTACACGGAGGAGAGGAGTGCCGTGGAACTTTGTGCTTTCGCGCTTTCAATCGAGAGACACACGATTGAGAAATGAATGTTGTCCTTATTTTAGTTACTTGATTAAAGTGAGCTTCCTCTTTTACCATTTTTCTCGTCGCAATTATGTAACATTGCATACAATGGCAAAAATACAATCAAAACATTAAACGTATTATGGAGACTCTGTGGATCTTAGAGAAAGGTGTCACAAAGAAAGACAATTGCCCATAGAACAACATGTAGAAAAATCGAAACGTGAAAACTAAAATATTTTACGAAAATATACAACCTGATCCGCTGTACATGCAATTAGTCATTGTCATTATTAGATTTCCATACTTAAAAAAACATTAATGAACTCCTGGATTAAATTTTAAATTTAGTTTTTTTCAGGTATCCATTTGTGAAACTGTTAAAACAATGGAATCTTGCCCCAAATACCCGGTCTAAAAATGTCCGGTATAAAAACCTTCCAATGTACTGATAATGAGCAACTTTTGAATGAGGATAAATCAACTCGTGTCCATAACTTTTTTTAAATTCCTAAAGCTATACATGCTCCTGAGGATTTTGCTTTTATTACAGATACGAAGCCTGGTTTTCGATATGTGTAATCCTATTCGAGATAATCGGAGGGTTAAGTGCCTTTGGGCACTAGACTCGATAGAGGCACACCAAAGATTACTGTCACAGTTTCTCTGTTGAGGAATACTTTTAAATTCGTTGATCATACTTTTAAAGTTCAATTAAGGTTTTTGTTCATTTTTTATGTTTTCAATATGCTATGCAATCTTAAATACTCTGTTTTACTGAGTGAATCACAATAAGAGGGGACAAATACGTGTAATTGCGGCTGGTAACTCGTTGTAAATTAGTAGCTAATTCAACCTTCTCGTGGAGCTCAAAAGTAAATAAAAATTATATTATTGACTGGGCACTCGGTTACGGAATTGGAATACATGGGTAGAAAAATGCTATTTGAGCGAGAAAGGGCAAGCCTACTAAGTATCACTCTCGTAATAGTAGTTGCGCTAGTAAATATTACTACTTCAGTCTGGAACTGGTGAAATTTATCGATATTCACTATGGATAAAACACTCAGTCAATTTGTGGAATATTACAAACTCTCATTCATTGCAAACACTGAATGCTCAGCTGAGGTACCCTTTAAGCTTCATCAACGCGTTCAATTAATATAAACGAAGTTTTTAGTTCGATTTTCATCCACGGGGGATCCCACGCCACCGTCTTTTCATCGTCTCCTGTTTCTATTCTTCTTTTGCCTCCTTCACGGCTCTCACCCCCAACTTTTACCGCCCCTTCCCCTCTCCTTCCCCCTTACTCTCCTCCCCCCTTTTCTCCCCTTTTACGCTTTGATGCCCACTCCTTCCTCCACCGAGATTGGACTCTCTATCTCCCTCTTTCGCCCCTTCCCCTTCCTCCCACCCCCACCTTTCTCTCCTCAAGTCAGTGCGTCCGTCTTAACGCCCTCCTGACCAGGGTAACGAGGGAATTCCGGTCTGGAGGGTACGCTGACGCGCATCCATAGAAACGTCTCGGCGGCGACAACGTGGTCGTCATGACAACCTCCTCTCCCTCTCTCCCCCTCTGTCTATACTCCCCCTCTAACCCTCCCACCTTCTTTCCTTTTCCCCGAACTACTCACAGTTCCTCTCGTCTCTCTCTTTTTCTTCTTTTATTTGTTTTCTTTCGCTACCTTATTCTTATATTCGCGGGAGGTGTTTACCCTCCTCCTCCCCTCCACGGTCACATATGTGTGGGAACCTGCGTACGTCTTTTTATCGAAGTTTGGGGAAAAAAAATAACACTCCCCTTTCTGTTTTAGGTTTTTTTGACCGTCCCGTCTGTCCCTCCCTCAAATTCTCATACCCTCCTTCGCCATATAAGGACAAATGGGGAGGGGGGGACCTTATTTTTTCGCGAAAACTGCTCAAAGATTCTCCTCCCCGCCTCTCTTTATGGATTCTGATCACGGAGGGCGGAATCAGATCTTAACCTGAATTCTCATTCTGAAACGGAGACCGTCGACCACTTACATTTACACACACACACGCGCGCGGTCCTTTTCTCTTCGCCGCGCCGCCCGCTTGTGTGTGTCCGTCGGCATTCAAATGTGTACCTAGCTGCGAGACGCCGAACTGTTTTGTTGCGGTCTGGAGTGGCGATTTCGTACACTCCCCTCTTCCACCTCCCCCAGGGCGTGTGCAACTGTAAATTGTTTGTAAACTTGTCTCCACCGTCTGCTTCGGCTGTCGCTTCGTTTATAAAAATACTCCTGAAGATTCGTCGGCAAAATTTTAGTCGGTCGATTGAGGTGATTCTTAACCTCTTGTCCCACTCTCACGTGTGAGTAACGATAGTGTATTGAGTGTAATCTGTATGGCTACAGGAGCTATGAAATTCTCACACCCGAAGTGATTTAAAACATGGGTACAGTAATCGCTGCCACATCATTTATTAAAGAATACCAATTAACTGCTGAGTGGATTCTAGGGGAATTATTTTTCATTGAAGCATAGAAAGTTTTAAACATTTCGAGACACTTGAGTAAGCTAGGCCACGTTTAATATAAAATTATTTGGATTGGCCCAGATGGTGTAAGTTTTAATTTTTGCTCCGCGCGATTGTGGACTAATAGATATGTGATTGTAAACGTCTAAAATTTAGGTTGTAATATACGCGTTGTAGTTTTTATTTTATTTTCTAGCTTCCCCGCTATTCATATACTGATAGTTTCATAAACAGTAAGTACTTTAATTCTGTTCATACCCATCACGCCGTTCCCTTTCGGGGTAGGCACAGTCAAAATGTTTACTCATTAATACATAATTGTACACCTAACTCTGCTTCAATAATTTCCTTCGTACTGACCTTTCTTTGCTAACCTCTTTTGCCTCATTTACCCCCATACACTGTTTCATACACGCCCTCCTGTTTTTAAAACTCCTAATATTCCTTCTCCTTAGAATTTCCTCAACCACAACTTTCTGGGCCTACCTCTACCTCTCACACCATTCATTCTACTCTCATATATCTGTTTCGTTATTCGAATCTCATCCATTCTCTCAACATGGCCAAACCAACGAAGCCCACTCCTTTCATACACGTCCATTACTGGAGCATTTAACCCACATTCATTCATGGCCCACTCATTCCTGACCCTATCCATCCTACTTTTGCCGCAAATACTCCTCAGATAATTCATACCCCACGGCGTTTAGTCTACTCTTATGACTATCCTGACATACCCATGTTTCACTACCATATAGCAAAGTGGGAAGAAGTACACTTTTGTACACGGCAATTTTCGCTTCCTTAGACAAGCACTCATTCCTTGATATGCTCCACATGATACCTATCACTTTCTTTCCAGCATTCACACGTCTCTTTGTTTCCTCATCTATTCTTCCATCTTTCGCATACACCTTACCTAAGTACACAAAATCATCCACCTGTACCATTACTTCACCATTCGCTCTCATTATACAGTTATTCTCCCCATTCTCCTTATCAAAAACTACTACTTTAGTCTTGCACGTATTTACCTTCAATTCCATTCTCTCCGTTGATTACAAGAATTCTAGCTATTCAAGCGAATAGCTTGAATTCTTGTAGTCAAATAAGCACGTTTAGCTCATTAGCGTGACAGAACATGAACTAAAAGTCCATGTAATTGCTAATAGCATAGTCCATCCTGCACGAGACTAGAATTTTAATAATAAGCCATATTTAAAATTCAAAAAATCTCCTTTCTCGCCCATTACTTAATTTAACTTGAAGATATGTCTTATTAAAAAGCTGATTATAGGGTGTTTGGCACTGGTGCATGCGTGATGAGTAGTAACTCTCCGCTACACAACCTTGAGTTAGCTTTCTGGGTACCGGATTGATGTAAATGCATGATGGTATGATACATTTATGTTTAAAATTAAGAAGATTAGGGGTAATGGAGTGAAAAAGGCCTCAAAATGTTGATTCTTGCATGTGATCACATGCGCAAGCGCCAAATTCCGTTGAAAATCAGGCACCCAACTATTTATCGGACCAAATTTGGGTATTGATCCAAAAACAATTGCGCATTGGTTTGGATTCACGAAAGAAATTGCTTATTGGAATTATTTTGAATAACCTACAGCCTTTCTCATTTTTTGTTTACTATAAAAAATACCAGAGTAAAAATAAGGAATATAATTAGTCATTTCACTGGTTCAATAAGTGATTTTAATCTTTTGCTGAGGACAGTGAAAACAAAACTTCTCTGCGTAAAAGATAGGAAGGAGTAAAATCTTGAGGCTGCAAACGTCATCGAGTGAAAGTGATGTTAAATGCAATCTCTCCATTCCTCCTGTGATCGAAAGTTTCCAACGGTTAGGCATTTTGAGAAAATGTGGATTTTGTTATCGATTCTTGTTAAATTTCGTTTCCCTCCGATTATGGATTTTTCTCAGGTGCATTTAGTCGTTGAAAAAAAGAGTTCAAACCGTTGATACATATTTTTGAAATATAACTATGAAATATTTTCAATATGATGATCGTTAAGACGATCACTCTAAAATCGATTGGAGATGCGAGCTCTATCGACTAGCACAAATACGCCAGACTCAAATAGAAGAGTACAGATATTTCCAAATTTCATGATACAAATATCAATATTTGTTCCTTTCATGAGATGACATTCTTGAGTACATCGTATAGTATACGATATATCAAAAATTTCGACGGAATTCACAGTGGTACTCGGTTGAGAGATTCATATACTTTAGAGAGGAAATGAAGGAACTTATACTTTCAAAAAAATATTGCCGTAAAGGATAGGGTAATTGAGGGGTATTAAAGATGGACACATTTGCTCCCCGTTGAAGTATTGTGATACGCAGAATAACAATGAAATGAATTGAAGTTCACCGTTGAAACCACTGATTCGAAAGTTTTATGAATAATATCTCAACATGACTGGGCTATGTTTAAAATCTTAGACGCCACTGTAAAGAGTGCATAGGAGGAGGACAAGCCCGTTCTTATTCATAACCCGAAACTAGCTCCGTAGTTTAGTCACTCTATCATTTTTGGGCTTGATTAACAATAAAATAATCAAACTTTACAATTAGACAATAGGATAATTATATATAATTTAAAATTTTGATCGCCTTCATGATGAAAAAAAAATAAATTCTGGCATCGTGAAGTCTGATGAGAGCAGAAGCGGTATTACTTGAACATTTTCCACTCAGAAAAACGTTAAACGCAGCATGACACTGCTCAGATTAAAGTCATTTGAGGCGTTTTAAATTAAACTAAGCCCGCTCAATATTTGTACGTATACTTATTTATAAACGTTTTGAAAATTGAAAGGAGGTACCTGAATTATTATTAGTAACGGAGTCTTTAATTATTTATTGCTGTTGGGATCTGATAATTATTAATGTAAACATTATGGACATTATCTCGAAAGTAGTTACTCCTCTCTATTATAACTCTTGTTATTAAGCATATGTATTTGTAGTATACTTACATCGAAATATAGGTCGCATGTTTTTAGTGGGAAATTGCTCATTCTGATTTTATTTTTCTTACTGAGCTCTTTAAACTGTTACTGTCAGCATTGCAATGATCAGATCGCAGTAGTGTGATACTTTAGATTTTAAATGCTTGTATGTTCTCAAGATTGGAAGATATATTATAAGTCTAATCTGTTGCCTGGTCGGACGTCGGCGCGGTCTCTTCCTCCGTCGAAATAGCGGGACTGTAAGCGCACGACTGGACAGAAAGCGTCAAAAGTCAGTCGTTTCATCAGCATAAATTGGGAAGCGTTCTTCTTCGCGGAGGAAATTGGCGGAGAAAGACTAATTCATGCCTCGGCCGAGGTTCCGTGCACATCCATAACTATTCCTCCGAAACGGGAATCGCTGATGCCTTTGTCATACTGTTATTTTGACGGAAAAACGTGAGTTTTTTCGTCGGACAGTGCTTTTTTTTTGCTCGTTCTCCGCCGTGCCTCCGGACACATCCGGCCTCAAGAAAGGGAGTGGAGTCGGTAATTAAGAATTCAAGGTTGTGATCGCTCGGTCTTTCCTTTGAACGGCGAATGGTGGCCATTGTCTCGCTCCTGCAACCCGTCTCGCTTTTGTATTATATTCCCCACTCTTGCTCGGCCCGTCGGGAGTAATCGATTCAATTAGCCCTAATATAGATACGTATTTTTATTGCGTTTCGATTTTGTTCTAATGCCTTTCTACTTATTCCGATGGCCCTGTTTAATATGCGCAAGCAGTTCCAGACTCGGATCCTTATCACGTCATGAATTATCTTTTATGATGCCCTTCTTTACAATATTCATAACTTTTCGTCCAATACGCGTTGAAAAGTTGATTAAAGGGAAACCGTGTTCAACGGCTTCCATGAACATAACGTCATGCAGCTTGGCTTCAAGAGTTTTGGAAATATTGAGGGAGAATTATCGCTCGAATATATCTGGTATTTCGGGTACTAAGCATTTTTGATAAACTACTGCCTGAAGTAAATTTCACTGGATAAACATAGTTAAACATATTGAACGAATTTAAACGTCCATAATGCTCCGTCTTCGATAAATTTCAAATCTAAGCATATGGATTTTGTGATATATGCGATGCCTTCTAAGTATTACTTCTACTTTATTAGGCCCATGTCTGGGGTTTTAGAGAAAGTATGACATTTCAATATAGACATGCTGATCTCTGATTCTGGTTATCCGTTGAATATCAGTGGCAAAAATTCCCTACCAAATGAGTTAACACTTTCACTATCTGGGTGGACAAAGTTTTCTTCAAAGGCAAATAATAATTTCTCTCTTACGTCTCTTGTTTTAAACTCTTCCGCTTTTATTGTTGACTTGGTCCGTTATTTTAAACCTTAGTCCATATATCCAATCTTCATGCTTCAAGCGGTTGCAGCAATTAAAATTTTCAAGGCGAGTGTTTAATACCTATATAGTCCTTTCCACCCTAGCCCACACGATCGTGCGGGTTTGGTTGAAATTACTTTTTTTTCCAGGCGAAACCAGCTCAAAGATAGTGCAACTGCTTTTCTGAGAAAACTACGATCAAATTTTTTTTGTTATTATTCCCTATAACTAGATCCCAAAACATCTTAGAAGACAATAGTTACATTAAGAATTCATAAGAGAAATATATCAGGAGGGATAGAGATAATATAATTCTTGCAGTGATATGTACTCAAGCAATCAATCACAGCACACTTCTTTAACAGAAAATAAACAGTACAATTATCGTTTCCCCTTTCTCTATGCTCTCCGATAAACTGAGACGTTCACACTGAATAACGGGATCTTTCATTTGTTGACGATATATTAATATATATCATATTCACTTGCGAATAGGGTTTAGACAATTTGAAATTAAATGGCTCATTTTTATAGTCACGATATACGCTCTGCCGCAATATCTTTCCTTAGCTGTGTGTTGTTAGTAGCTTGGAATATCTGTAAATTTATGTCTATAAAAGTTGTTCCTACAGGCCGATGAACTACAGTTTATTGCTTATATCTACACCACGCCTACACATTGGAAGTTGTGTTAACTACCGGAAACGGCTAATGGCTCTCATGCTTACTGAGAAGAATTTCAAATTCTTTACGATTGACGCCGTCGTTAATTTTATTGCTTTCCCAGTTACCCCTTCGCAAGTCCTGTGATTCAGTTACTGATCTGATTTTTTTAAAGCCTTTATTGAGGAGCTATCCATTGTTATCTGCTGTGTTGTTTATTGTATGGGGTATAAAAACCTAACCGCACCAATTGATTTCGTTTCTGATGAACGGAATCTGTCCAATGCATCCAAAATACTCCAGAGAGAATAAAATATTCTTCCCACTGGCCAATGTGTATTTCATTTAGATCGACCAAGTCTTTACTACCAGCAATACTTCTATTTGGCAGTTATATGTCTTGTCTTATAATTTCGTGCACATTTTGCTTTTTATCAATTAATCTGTCTAAATCGTGCTACGAGAGGCCTGTAACTACCTACGGGTATTAATTGAAATCGGCTTGGAAACTGTGGTTGGTTGGATTTGAAGATGACCGAAGGCGGGTCAAACAACATAGTTTCCTTACATAAAGGCCACTTTACACGGTAAATTTTATTGTAAAAACGAATGTATCATAAAATGTATACACATGAAAATAAATGGAATTAGAGCAGGTTCTATTTCCGGTTCAATCATTCAGACAGTCATACAATTTGCCGCTTTACACGGTACAATTTTCCTCATGCAAGAGTTCATACATTTGTTTGTACAATAAAATGCACTCAGTAAAGCTGCCTTAAGATATGATAGATCACCGTACTTGTATTGGGGCTTCAGTAGGCAGGGTTTGTCGTAGGATGGAGGGATTTGTTCGCTCCTGTGAAGAGGGAGGAAAAGAGATGAGGGCTTATTGGATTGGTGAAAATGAAAGGGTGCTTGTGGGAATAAAGTAGGGCATACAAAATTATACTACGTAGGACAAACTAAACTCTACTAGACTAGACATTAAAAAAAAGCTTAGGGGCATAGAGAAATGATAAAAAAATGATTAAGTGAGGAACAAGGAGGCATGCTTGCTTGTTTTTGGCCTGATTTCGATCTTCTTTAGATCGAAGATAGTTTGAGCGAGATATTTCCCTTGTCATAACGGAGTTCACATTCGAGTTATGCGTTTTAATTTCGGGAGCTTAAGGAAGCAAGTATTAAACATTGCATAATTAATTATGCAATAATAAACTATTATATGACTAAAATTCTGATTGATTAAATAAAAATATGCCTATATACTTTTAACTCATTTTTTTCACGTGTCACTTTTAAAACTCAATCACAACAAAAGCGTTTTTACGGTCCTAAAAAAATTACTGAGGTCACCATGTGATTTATTTTGAGAAATAGTTGAGAAATCATACATCTTTTGTTGGATCTGGGTGATAGATATTCCGTGCTTTTTAAATAATGTCTCTCTGGAGTGCATACACGTACCATTTCCCATGCGAATTGCCTGGTATTTTTTGGGAAATACCTGGGAAAGTAGTGCAGTAAGGGGCTAATATTTTGGTATCTTTAGGAGGATGATATATTTTTTTAAAATGAGACCAAATTCATTGATTTCTGGGTGAAATGATCGTTACATCAAACTACCTTAAGGTGGCTCAGGTTTGACTATGTGAGACAAGACTGAGTTACACATTTTTATTTTATCAGTTTAGAAAATTCTACTCACGCTAGCAACAGATGTTACATATTAAAAATCAAAATTAATGTACAAAATATGCAGTTTATTCCAAGAATATGTTTTTTTAACTACATTTTTCCAGCTATAGGAGCTGTCTACAGCGCTATTTGCTGGGAACTACCATATTTTGACTCCAATTACGGCAGTTAATCGCTTATATCTTTAAAAAAATAGATGGTAGCATTCCTTTATTTTATTTTTATTCAATTTCCCAGGATGTTTTGCTTCGTATAAATAGTTTTAATTGAATGCTTAAATATTCTTTCTTGTTCAAATGGACTTTCAATCTCCATGAGAGCCTATGTTAAATTCTCCACTTTCATGGCTGAATTGCAGTAAAACTAACCTGGATATCTTATTTTATTTTCATCTCACTGTATTAAACGCACTCTGAAGATGCCAAGTTTCGAAAGTTTCAAGTTTTTCGAAAATCTGGGACAAGTGGCTCCTTTCCGCTCGCTTTACTTGTTCACATGCTAATTATTTCCCTCGTTTACTTGATTATAGTGAGAATTCAGTTTGAGTACAATGCCTGCAATCAATTACTCTCATACAGTGTTGGAGTCAATTGATGACGACCCTTGCGTTACAAATCACGCAAATGGAAGGCCTTTGTGTTTCCAAGCGGCAGAACTCATATGGTCCAGAGTCGACGGGACGGCAAACCGTGAAACGTACACTCAGTACGTTGGACACGAGAAATTTCCCTACTCATCCTGAAGAATACAGGTCGCTTTACCTCACGGATAAACAGATTCAATGGCTTTAAAAGGATTTTCATCTCCTCCAAGCGGCGATCGTGTTGAGGACCAGATTTTTTCTTTAATTGTTAACCGTAGCAGTTGGCCGCGAACAAAGTACGGACGAAATTACCACTACCGCGTCCAGCAGCAAGCAGGTGATGTTTACGCACTATCAAACTCACGAATCACGACGCTACACTGTGTGCAGGTCTGTCATTGCCCTCCTGGATATAGCACAGTCACCGATAAGGGGGGGGAAAGGGCTACTTTTCTCGGTGGCTAAAACGGGAACAATTAGGATAAGAATTGGACCCCGTCCTCCTCAGGTGGGGATAAAACCCTGAGGAAATCAATTAATTTCCATTTCGTTCACGAAAAGATTCTGGCAACTCATACCGGTTTCCCTTGAATCTCGTCCAAGGGCAATAACCTTTACACTACCCTCCATCCATATTTAGGTGGGATCACAAAGGGCGGGAAAGATCAGAAAAACTTTTTAGAGTCAGAAAAAAGAGAGAGGGAGAATAGAGAAGAGAAGATTGTGAGGAAGATGGGGAAAGGCAGAGACCTTTGAGAGAAAGAGACGGCGCGAGAGGAAGGAAGGAAGGAAGAACATTTGAGAGTGTTAAAAAAACACAGATCTGTTCATGAAAAGGAACACCTTCACTATTTATACTTTTCTACCCTAAAACTCTGAAGTGATGCGTTCCGTGGAGCTGCTTCCGAAGATAATACAACCGGAGAGAGAGGGGAAGAACCTGGCGGGAAACTAGAATGGTAATTTTTTTTCTTCCTCTATCTCCGCTCGGCGGTTCTCTTTCTTTTTAGGCTTTCCGTTCTTTTCTGTGCTGCTCCCATGCGTTCACACGCGCGGCACCGTATCACTCGGGGAACAAACACACGAGGATGCTGGCCGGCCCATTAGCGGAGCATCGCTCAAGGGTGTGTGGTTGGAGGAGTGGAGCCGAGGGGGGAGGGAATTGGGGTTTTTGGAGGGGGAGATGGGGCGTGGATGCCTCAGCAGGAGAGATGTTGGAGAGTGGTTAGGAGGGGTGAGGAGTTAGCTGTGGGCGGGGAGGCTTCTTTGCCCGTTCCTGGTGCTCGGCTAGGATATCTCCTACGCTCACGGCCTTGAGGTGACTATCGGTTTCATTCATACTCTCTCTCTCTCTCTTGAAACTACGATGTTTCTCGATGACGGAACCGCTCCCTTTGGGCAGTTTCCCTTCAAGTAATGATTAATTCTATATTCCGATGGTTCCATGCACGGGCACTTATACCGAAGTTGTTCCAATATCGTTCGGTTTTTATAATGGGTGCAGCTAATCGTATATATCAATGGTCGTTCAATTCTAGGATTGGTGGACTGCTGCCCTTCACCCTTCCCTATCTAATGCTAGTTCCTTTACCTCCTGGTATCTCTTCTTATGTACTTTTCTCTTAATTTGGTGCATGAACTTATTCATTGGTCAACCTCTGGGAGCTTTTCCCTCTATTTTGCCTTAAATTATGCTCTTTACAAATCATTGTGTCTCAGAGTGTGACCCATCCATCTTGATCTTCTAACTCGATTCATCGATTACTCATTAATTACTTATTCTACCTATTGGGGCGATTATTGGCTCCATCTATGCTTTCTTATTGGCACGATATTCAACCGTAATGTGCCCGCTCATATCGGACATTCTACTTGGGAAATGATTTATTTTACAGTTTATGGACCCATGTTTAACCTGTAATGAAGAACTTTACTTCTTCTAGTCATTTCCAAAGCCTACTCTAGCCTTCATTTTATTTACAATTTTTCATCGCCTTTAGTGGGAAAGACGTATTGTGCTCTTGCATTTCACCACAAGTATTTTGACTCATAATTTTCTCTATTTCTTATATCAATCAATACTCTCTCTGTGTATGTGAAATTAATAATAAAGATGCGTACATGTCTCGTTACCTTATGGTGACCAAGATATTGTTGGTGATTGTAGATCGACCGTTTTCACAAACTTAATATTACTTTTAATAGTGATTTATAACTCAAAGTACAGAAAAAACAATAATTACTACCCCGTTTACGCATAGCTATCAGGATGCTGATCTACGTCAAAGGTACTATCGACCACTCTGGCTTTATTTCATTCATAAAATAGATGACGGGCCTCGGAAAGTGACCGGTTGCTTTCCAGTCTTTACCGAATTAGCCTGACTACCTCTCGGAACGGAAACCGGACCGTGGGATCCAACAGAAAAACTTACCAAGGGAAACGTCCTTCCCTCTCCCACAACCCCGACTCCTATCCACCGGACGTCTTTAGTCCTCTTGGCTTCGAGGACAGATGGAGCTGCAGATAACTCGAATCCATGTTACTAGGTGTCACCACTTATTTTTCCATAACTCATGAACTAATGCCACATTCATAGCCTTTGAACTAATGTAATAACTGAGATGAGCTGGGACAACGCAATACAAAGCAAGCCGCAGAAGCTAGTCGTATTGTCCTGCGTTGATTATTTTATTAACCCAGTGAAAAAGATTCAACTATTATTTATCCCAATTTTTAATAGCTTATGAGTCACAACACAATCGATCTAATAGTTTTTATGGCACATGGACTAGCCACGTTGTTGCTTTTACGGAGTCTCCCGTAATTGGACATAATGGCAGAAGGAAATTCATTCGCCTTGATGAGGACCCGAGCCTAGATCCGTGTATACCGTGTCCATTGCTTTGGTCAGTTAAGTTACAGAGGCGTCCTCCTAGGGGCTGTCCATAATCTACGTAGATAAAAATAGTCCACATTTTTACCTCCCCCACCCCCATCGTGGACCTCGTAGACTTTAACCGGATCCCCCCGTCCTCCCGTTGTCCTCGTAGACTTTTCTTTTTTTTGCGGAAAAAGCTGTGAAACGGGTTATTAATTGATAATCATGGACTATCTGTAATTTAAGGCTGATTTTAAGGAAAGGTAAGTAAAAGAAAAAATACTCTTGTAGCTATGAAGATGTCGTTTATTATAAACTGTAAAACTAGAAACGCGCCGTGTCGACCATTGGCTGCGTAGACATCCCTCCAACGCCCCTTTAGTCCTCTTGGCTTCGTGGATTGTTGAAACTGCAGATAATTCGAATCCATGTTACTAGGTGTCACCACTTATTTTTCCATAACTCATGAACTAATGCCACATTCATAGCCTTTGAACTAAAATTGTAACTGAGATGAGCTGGGACAACGCAATTCAAAGTAACATGGACCTTCGTTGACAATACAAAAATTTGTTTCCACGCTCCAGCGCCTGGTGGTGCTACTCGAGCCCGGTCTTTGAATGGGAGTGCCAGCTCATTTTTTCATACTCTGTTCAGCCAGCGGAGACTGACTGCGTAGCTGGCTCCGAGGAGCCTCCTCACTTGGATGGAGCATATGCGTCTTTCCGTATACCCACCGGCCACGCGAGTGGAAGGAAGGCCGCCTCCTCCGTCATCTCCTATCCTCTCACCCAACCGGGCTGGCTCCCCGGAGGGCAGAACACAAGAGGCCGGCCGGTCGAGAGGAGAAGACTTCTTTTCAAGCGGGAGAGTTTAGTCGTTGTGTGTGTCTGTGCGAGGAGAGGAGAAGGAATCGGGAGGAAGAGGATGAGGAGTCAGTAGGATGAGGAGTGGAGAGGAAGAAAAGAGAGGACTGGAATGGGAGGAGGAGTAGGGAAAAACCCCTGGAGCGAATAGAAGTCCTTCTTCCTCTACGGCTGGCCGAAGGAGGAAAAAAAGGGAAGGAGGATTATGCATGTTGAGGGTGGGAAAAGTGGTGTGGGGGGACGAGTTTAGGAGATGCAGGAATGGTGTGGGGTGTTGAGAGAGGGAGGGAGGTTGGGGAGGAGAGGTGTAGTAGAGCGTGGGAGCAGAGGAAGAGGGCAGAAGAAGTGGGAGGAGACGGCGATCTCGCTGGCTCCTTCCTCCTGGTCTCAGCCACGCGACAGCCACGCGTCTTCTCCGTATTCCAAGAAGACGTGAAAGACTGGATCTAGCAAACATTCTTCTATACGATTCGTTCTCATTCTTCGCTCGCCACGAATTTTACGCGATGATACTTAAAACTCTCTCCCTCTCTCGCAATGTTGTATGTTCCGCAACCTAACCCTCTATGGACAGAATTATGAAACATCAGCATGAATAAATACTGCTGCTATATTAGTTTTTTAAAGTGCTATAGAAGTATTTTCCAAAAAAATTCCATTTTATTTGATAATGACATTTATTTTGAAATGTGACGTATTTGTATTGTATATATTTAATTTAAAATAATACTTTACATAATAATATTTACACAAGGTTTACTTCAATATTACCTTCATAAAGTACCTTTTTTTAATTTCCCAATTTTGTCTTCGTGTGACAGCTGGGACTATTTATTTCAGAGCTCCACCAGGCACGCCATCGTCAGTGAATAACGTCACACTATGATCTATTCAAATTGTTTGACAAGCCGCCGAATGAGACGCAACTTTCCACATACTTAATGCGAAGCGTTACAATTCTGTCTAGCGCAGAAACTAAATGGAAAAGCCTTTTAGAAAGCAGATTTTTCATTGATTTTGAAACGTAACAAATATGACTCACTCGTCCATGGAGGGTTAACAGTTGATACTCCGTCCAAATACTACTCTGCAAGTTACGATCGACTCGCTTCTCCACTTTTATTTACGAACAAATTTCTCGAATTTATGATTGTCTTCTCTCCCTCCGCTCGGCCTTGTACTTCCTTCCCTCTCGTTTTGAGTAGTTATGCAACGAATTTAATGCGATTTTTTCCGTCGTGTTCGAGCGAGGATATTTACTCTTAAGCGTGCTTGATAAATAACCTTGAACAGAGTTGATTGACAATGCAAGCTTCAGTGGTAACATAAAGGATTAGAAATTGATGCATTTTCTGATTGATTCGGAATAGATAATCGATGGCACAAACGGATAAAATCAGTACTCCGAGTACCTAGCGATTGGGCAATCTCTGCGGGCGACTGAGAATAAATGTCGGTATCAATGCTGGCCATTTTGAGGATCAAAATTGTCCTAACACCGGAGCGGGATAGCATATTTTGCATTAAATTAATAGGCCCTGCTTCAAATTTAAACTCAATGCTGGAAATATTTTAAGTGGAGAAGCGGAAATCCCGAGTGAAATTGGTAAAATCGATCACTCTCACAAAATTAGATACAGGTCAAATAAGACTAACTTTGCTAAGTATTTACTTTTAAACTGGGAAATCAATGAGTGGACAGTATCTCTGAGGTACATTTGTGCCGTTTTCCTGAAATATATATTTTTCTTTGTGAAGAGATTTTAAAATACTCGTGACAAATTTCATTGTATTTCCCTTGTTGCATTTTTTTATCATTCTCTATTACTGTGTTTATTTTCATAAGTTATTTCTTGTTGGAACTAGAGTATTTTCTGATGACATTATTGTAACCAAAGGTATGCATGAATTTTTTTCCTCAAAAAGTGACAAAAAGTAACAAAGTTTTTACTGGCTTTATTTAAATAATATTAACAATTGAAGTTTAGTTTAGCCGTTTGCTATACAGCGTTGGTCCTTCTTGCAATATATTCCATAAATTAATAACCCCAAGAAGAACATGTACCTGTTTACTGAATTGTTTTTGTGTGCGTACCATACTATATACATACATACCATACCAAAATAAAGTCCCTTGCCCCTTCTCCATAACTACTTCTCATTTCTACTACTACTACATACTACCCCATAACTACTTATAACTCCCGTTCGTCTCGAACATATTTGGCAGATTATATTTTGAATTTGGGATCGCTGAACATCGCCAAACTTTATCCTAGCGCGATAATAATTGTCTCAATTTTTCTTGGTGACTTGTCTTTGTAATTTAAAAATATTTTAAGTTGTTTTTCAAATTAATAAGCCAAATTGAGCCTTTGAAGGCGTAAATGCTATTTTTAATTTGACAAGGAGCTTTCATCGAATCGTATTTCTTTTTCAACATGCAATCGATACATCACCCCACCGTGGACTTTTTTCATTTGTTTTCACATCATATCTGCTCATTGGTCATAGCTAATTACTATCAGATATTAAGTTATAGATTAAAGCAACAGTCCGGTGTAATTCAGTCCGTGAAGTTTCCGATGAGCGACACGTTTGAGTGTTAAACGAAGGTGTGTGAAGAGGAATGTTTTCCCGCACAGCCGACGATTGTGAAAGAAGTTGAAAGTTGAAAGAGGTGGCAGGCAACAGCCAGTGCTCGCGTACTTAATACAGTTGTAATCTTTTTTAACTTGATATAATGGAAAAAATACGTATTTTTAGGTGTACTATGTAAAATCCTCGACCTTAACTAGTCTTTTTGCATTCTTTTCATAACATTTATCTCAACAGACAACACATATTTAGTGTTTTAAGTCATTTCTTGTATTCTCATTCTTGAAAATGTATTTTTTTGCGAGAAACGTTTGGGTTCAAGGCAAAATACATTCAGGTACCGTCGTCGGATATGACAGGAAAAGGATTAAGAAGCCAGCCGCCAATTTAATAATGCAATGAATATTCATCATCATCATTGATCGTTCAATCCTAAGATTGATTTACTGTAGCCCTCCACCCTTCCCTATCTAATGCTATTTCC
The DNA here is from genome assembly GCA_963169105.1 of Ceriagrion tenellum. NCBI lineage: Eukaryota > Metazoa > Arthropoda > Insecta > Odonata > Coenagrionidae > Ceriagrion > Ceriagrion tenellum. The sequence goes on along the minus strand of OY720636.1, from coordinate 53,912,733 downwards.
CTTACGTCCTGGTATCTTTCCCTATGTACTGTCTTCTTTATTTGGTCCCTACCGTATTCCTGAGTCTTCCTCTGGGGGCTTTCCCCTCCATTTTACCTTCAATCATGTTCTTCACAAATCCATTGTGTCTCCAGGTGCGAAATTAATATTATATAATCTTTTTAAACATGATAAAATGGGAAAAATTGATTTGTGGAGGTTGAGGCTGAGATATATGAAAGTTTTTCAAGCCATTTCTCGTCATTTTCAAGAATACTTTTAATTTTTTTAAGAGAAACACAGGGGAGAGTGGAGGAATGGAATACTTTCCGTTATAGCCGTCGGTTGTGGAAAAGAGAAGGGTTGAAAGAGGCGGGAAGGCGGCAAGCCAGCGTACCACAACGCCTGGCTAGTCGGACAGCACGTCCGAGCACATATGTCCGTGGGGGGCTATTTCTTTTTTTTCCTCTTCAACCTCCTCCTTCTTCGGAGGAGGAGTGCAACTGGCTCCTCCTTAGGACACACATGCTCGGGAAGAGGAGGAGGAGACGACTCCCCCGCACCACCGGACCCTCCACGCTCCTCATCTGGAGAGAGTGGAGAAGCAGGATTAAGGTGGGGTAAGAGAGTACACATTGCGGTGGACAGGCTGGCTGGCGGAAGTGACCACCACCCAGGGTCCCTCTCCGCCCCGCGCAACCCCACTCAACTCACCCACGCGCCCCCTTCCTCCTCCCCACGGGGGTGGAAGTGTGGCGTCCTCTTGGAAGACGGAAGGAAGCGAGGGAGGATAGGGGAAGTTTCGTTTGGAGAAGACGAGGGAGAGTGGGCGTCGTGAGTGAACTGTGCGGGAAGGCTTTGGAAGTGAGCGCGCTTCCACTATACTATATAATACTATAAGTACAACTGCAGATACGCCGACTAGAGGGCGACTGCCAGGCGTAAACCTTCCCTCAGGATAAATACCCAAATGCCAAAGAGCCAATTGGAATGGACTCTTCCTGAAGAGGCCAAGGTGTTAAACGGGGCCCGTTTATTCGGCTGCTGTTTCTTTTTGTTGTCAACTTTCTTCTTCCCTCTGTATCGTTATGTTATAAATGGAAATGAGCACATTATCTTAGTGATTACCACGGATACCAAACGCCAGGAGCGCACCCAACGTTTTCGCTTTGGGGGAGCTCAGTGCAACCAGAGTTTTCGTTCGGTGGAGAAGTGGTGGGGGCTGAACTAAAGGGTTGTTACTAATAGATCATTTAACACATTACTGTTTTAGTTGGGAGAAGAGTTGGACAATTATCATGATAAGAAAGAAAAAGAGGTGTACTCTCAATTAAATGCAAATTTTTTAAAATTTGTTGTCCGAACGATTGGCAATTGGAACCAGGCTCTCATAGTCTTTTAAAATCTTTGGAGAGCCAGTCAGACCCCTTCCCACATTCTCGAGTGCGCGCTTGCCACACACTGCATTCATTATGAGCCTGGGACATACATGTGGAGTGGAATGGACCATTTGTATAGGTACATATGCGGTCGAAAAATACGTTCAATAAGTGAAAAAAGGCCGCCATGACCTTGGCATATCTCATTAATATCGAAAGAAGTTACATTTTACTGATCAAGTGAATGATATTTGCTGGCGCAGGAGTATTTTACCTTTAAAATATCTAAATTATGGTGTTTTTCAATGAATATATATTCGGCCTTGTGTATGGAAACAATTAATGCGTAGGTTTAACCAGTACAATTATCAAATTAGTCGATTAAAAATGGCTTATTAACTGATAAAGGCGAGAGGTAAAATTTACTCATAATTCACCTCACGAGCAGTTCGATGTACGTGGAATAGTTTACTTTTTTTAATAGAGTACCAAAAACTGAATAATGTTACGACCATATCGATGCGTCACAAATGGAGTTAACATATGATAATCTATGGGGTGGAATAGGTATCAAGAAGGTACGTACATGCAATGGGCAGGGAGCAAGACAAAGGGAGCTAGGAATGGTGTATGAAAAAAGGAAGACGGAGGAATTTAGGATGAGGCAGCGTATGTGGATGGAGCAGGTGTTGAGGAGAAATGGGATGCTGGCGGCCCAGATAGAAGGGGAACGTTACGTAAGTGAGGATCGGGTAGAAATACAAAAGATACAGTATAGTTTGATGAAGGTAGGTTGGAAATGACTCGGGCTAGAGATCAGAGTTGAATGAGGAAATAAGAGCTGGCGGGTTTAGAAGACGAGGTATAATTATAAATATTTAATTCACTGTATAATCGGGATTCATCACAATAATTATCGTAATAACGGTTTAGAAACTTCAAGGTCACTCGAGAAATAAAGTGATCAAACTCTAACCCTCGCGCCTTTGTCTGCGATACGTAAATATTTTGATGACACAAATTTTCAACTTGTAGCTGAACTCCACTTTCTCCGGCGGGATATTGTAGAACAGCATATTTAACAATGATACTCAAACGATATCGTACTGTCTACCAAATTTATTTCAAACTCTTACAAAACGTGTTTCAACTGTCTAGTCATCTTACCTGATGTCTTACCCTGGTCTTACCTGATGATGACTGCTAGACAGTTGAAACACGTGTTCAAAGAGTTTGAAATAAATTTGGTAGACAGTACGATATCGTTCGAGTATCATTGTAGCTGAAATTTTTTTTAGTGATTTTGAAATTGATTTTTAAATATTGATGGTAGGTATGAGTTTTCTCTGCTGCGTCAGAAAACTTCTGATGTGATTCCGGCTGGTGGCGGTGGTGTGACGGGGTAAAGTTCTCGCCTGCTAAACCGAGGGTCGCGGTTTCGAGTCCCGCCTGGGTGGGTTTTTCACCACCCAGGGCATGGATGTGTGTCAAGTTCTGTTGGTCCGGACCCTGGAAAACCTGATGACAGGCTCAGCAGTCTATCAGGATTCCGGGGAAATACGGGCCAACAGAATCGTCCGGCAGCAAAAAAAAACAATGTCGACTTTAGACAATTGCCTACCGTGATCCGTACCTTGGGAAGGAGGGTTCAAATAGTATCGAGGATAGGGAATGGCGTTAGAACCTAGGGAGAGTTACGGTTGGCTACGCGGAAGAACGGGTTTGCTCCAAGCAATATGTTTTTCTTACACTACAGTTTTATATTGTGTTGTATATGGGATCCGTACGAGGAAGGTATGATAAAAGAATTAGAGCGTGTGCAAAGGAGATCCGCTAAGTTTGTTAAAGACCGTTATGATAATTGTATAAGTGTTACGAATTTAATTGAAGAACTAGGATGGGAATTACTATCAGAACGCAGGTTAAAATTTAGGTAATTCGAAACAGATTTGTTCACAGATGACGTTAGATATATATTGAGAACCCCTGCGTATTATACTATGTTTGATCATATTAACAAGATTATAGAGATAGATTGTCGTACCGATAGATTTAAAATGTCATTTTTCCCACGTACCATAAGAGAGAACAATAAGCAGCGTAGCAAAGGGATGGGTAGGTGAAATTTAGTTTGAGTAATCTGTAGTGCATGATGCATGTAATAACAGCCAATAATCCCTTTCTTATTATGTAGACACTAACCATGTGACCCTATTATCTAGCATGACTTCATTAAATATCCTAGTTACATGTCAATAGTGCATGTTTGGTGATCTTCACCCCCTGCCACACACCCTCGTGGTGGCTCGCAGGGTATTACGTAGACGTAGATGTATATTGTAACGTGTGAGTCCAACTTTTGGACCGGCCGTGTTTTACTTGGTAAGAGTATTCAAGCTACCACTTTCTTAGCTGCGCGTTTGTTAGAGTAATTAAAATGAGGACGGGAAAGCATTTTAAAAAATTTAATAATTATATATAATTTCCGCTTCACGTGAATCCGATACCTATAGTTTTAAGTGTTTAATAATAAAAGTTATGTTGTTTATGCATTAGAGTATTGAACTTTTATATTTAATGAATAAAAATCAGAAATAAATAATCAAAATCTTTATAAGAGGCAAACCTATCTTTAATTATTTTAAAAAATAACGTACCGCATTTGCATACTTTTGTCATTTTAATTAGTATCTACAATACTATCGGCCCAATAAGTAGGACTATACATGTAGAAATTTATTCTTGGTTTGAACATGAATAATTTTGCTCATTTCCTTGGTTAAACTAGCATTTTCCTTTAACACCTGTCTTAAAATATTCGTTGGACCTTGAAAACTATTGATACCTACCTAAACGCTCGAGAGCATATTTTATGCGATGCATATGAACGTGATGGGTGTTTCAAAGGTCTTTGAATAGCGGAACTTCGTGTACTTATAGGATATAAATTCTGAGGATATTAATTGAAATACATTTCCCTCCGCTCACACCTTGAGGGCATTTTCACATAGGTACGCGGGTTTTGTTCTTGTGGGAATATGGGGAGGGTGTATACAGGGTGTGTGGGCAGTGAGGAGGCCTTTAAAGTGTAAAGTTTACTCTGAGAGTGCCCTCTGCCCGGCGAAGGTGTACACGAGGCGACGGAGGAGGTGGAGGCGAGGTGAAGGAGGGCCCCGAGAGGCCTTTGGGGGCCTCCAGGCTCTTCTTTTCCCTTCTTTCAGTCTCGGTCGACAAGACGGCAGCTGCTCCGGACTCCTTTCGGCCGCCTAGTCGTCCCATCCTCCGCACCGCCCCTGGGAAAAGTTCCCTCGGAGGGGGTCCCTTTGGTCGGATGGTTCCTTGACGAGGCTCTGGAAAATCCTTCCCTCTTCGGCGAGATGGAGGAAATCCTCCTGTTAGTGGATGATTTTTTTAAGGCCTTCCTCGTTCACCCTGCACTCTCGGAAAGAAACGACTTATCCTGAAAGGCCCAAGTCCTACTTTAGGTCGACTTCGCCCTAGTAAGAGTCTCACTGTGAGACTTGCTCCTAGTTCTGCCCCTAAGAGTAAGGCTACGTGATAGTAGAGAAGAGTAGAAAGTGGAGTGTAGAGCATTAAGATTTAAGATGTCGTTTTTCCCACGATCGATAAGAGACCATAATGGCTGCTTTAAGACTTTGATTTAGGTTAGTTAACTGGTAGTGTAGCTGATTAATTCATATGCACCCTAATGTATGTTTAAAATCTGCCGAGTAGTGATAGCACCATGTTTTGCTTGGCTCCTGCATGACTCTTATGTCTCTCACTCTCTCTCACTCATCTCTTACATTTTCATAGTTACATTATGGATTACTATCTGACCCGTGCGAATATTTCGCACAGTATGCAGCTTCTTCCCGTTTCTTCCTTCTTTCTTCCTGTTCTTCTACCTGTTTCTTCTCATGAACAATTATATGTTATTTGTGTTTGTGTTAAAGATACATAACGTAAATGGTAAACGGTCACATTGATAGCATGTAGAATGTAAACAAGCAAACTAAACGATGTGTTAATAGATGGCGCCTCCAACAGTTTTATAAGCACTTAACCATAGCCTACATATTAGTTGATTATATTGTCAACAGATGGCACTGTATCATTTTTAACAAAAACTTTAATTTTAAACCATTTGTCTATTTTTCGTCAATAGCGGGGAACATAAGCTTTAAAACGATGTTTAAATCATTATTTTGATAAAGAATTATGGGAGTTATGGTGTTGCGACAAAAAACACCTTTGAGAAATAATATATATGATTTTAGTAGTTTCTGTAGTATTTGTAGTATACTGAAAGTGTGGTGCTCGTTGGCGAAAGTGAATTTCTTCACTCTAGTTCATATTAGTAATTAGTCACTCCCTGCCGAATACTCTAGTGGTGGTTTGCAGGGTAATAAGTAGATTTAGATTATAACCGGCGAGCATCTATTGGGTGTGCGGCTGTAGGTTAGGCCTCCCCAGGCTTACTTTTACCGTAAAACACAGTAATAATGCTATTCTCTATTTTACTAAATGTACATTTAAGTCTTTGTAATGAAAAAGCCGTGGTTAAATGCCCCAGTTAAAAACATATTAAAGGAACGTTCTCCCTTAGTTTGGCCATGTTTAGAGAATGAATGAAAGTCGAATATTGAAGCGTCTTCTGGTCAAATTATGGCAGAATCTCTTAATAAGTGGCAAATGTATTGGCAAAAGACATTTCTCCTGGTTCCGGGAACATCAACCAGCTATGATCACCATATAGAGATATTCTTAATTGCTCATACGAGCAATTCAGTCATGCTCGAGAATTGCCATCACATTTCAAGAACCAAATTGAGGCTTCTATAGGAAATATATACAGGAAATTCTGCGTCAAATCCCGTCTTTGTCCCTTCCAGAGGCGCGTTACTCATTTTAATTCATCATTGTTCTATCTAGGGAACAAATTGCAGCATGTTTAAAGCATAATTGACGATCAGGACAATCAGCACAAGTAACAGGTTTAGGCGTCATTTCGCGGAATTCGCCTACTTTTTCCGTTGGTAAATTCTCAAGGCTGTTTTATTATTTTCATAGCCGGTTTTGCCTGTTATGGCATCAACGGGTGTGTAAAAAAGATGTGCGCCCTATATCTTTGATTGGTTTATGGCATTCGCTTTATATTGATTTTTTTCGTGATGTGGATTGAAAAATATTGAATTTTAACTGATATAAATACAATTAATCTGGTTTATCTTTGTTCTTTAATATCGTTTGAGTTTTGTTCATTTTTTTAATTCGTATGATTAATTACTGTTATATAACTTCTGGTAGAAAGATAGGTCAAATACTTTTCAAGTTATATTTAATAGAAATTTTTGCTCACGAATAAAATCATGCACACATATTTGATGGAAAAATAAGACTGCCGCAGAATTTAGTGCGTAAAGGTAAACATTGCTTAACTCAATAATTTTTGTAAAAAGCTCTTCTCAGTATTATGTTATGTTTCACGTTCAGCATGTTGAGTTAGAAAGAAGAACTTGTTATTTACTTTTTTTAAATTTCTCACTGATTATGGTTTCGGTATTATGAGCCATTATCAAAGAACTACGGATATGCCAGGTATCTAGGCATCAATGATAGTAACGTAACCAAGCCGAATTTTGAAGTGAACATTGTGGAAATAACTAAGTATTTTTCTTATTCAATGTGCTGAACGCTAAACATTTCCACCAAGTGAGAAATAAATTATATGAAGTATGTTAGGCGGTTAGTGGATGTCTGGTGCGGAATAACCTCCTATCACATACTCCGAATTAGCTCGCAGGGTACCACGTAGATGCAGATATCCCATAAAAAAGCCATAGCCCTCTAAAGATAAACAACTTCAAAGTTACCTGCGTCGTTTGTGGTTGACCTAAATTAGCTTTATCCGTTACAAATGTTTCAGTTTCAATCATAGAGGAGTAATTCTGTTTAAATTATGAGCCATCCTTTAACTACTCAATCACTAATCAGAATTATTCCATTTAGTTAAATACATTTTCATTCATTACATTACAAAATAAATTAAAATACATAATGAATAAAAAATGCCCCAAAATCATTTAAAGCTTGACTTGCCAGGCGTAGCCATAAATTCCGTCCTTTTATGCATTCCCGAACATGAACCCCAAGAGTTTGCTAATATGATGGTAATTAAGGGTTCACGTAATGGTTCTAAGCCATAAAGTTCATCAAAAAGAAACTCATCCATTAAAATCCGTTTGAAGGTGTTCGCTAGAACAGGGCGACTTCTATTCTCTGGCGAATCCATGACCACGAGACCACCGTGAGGATTTGCTAGTGCGTCAGATTTCTCGTCCGCCGTTAAAAGGGGGGCAGGCTCATTTTATAACTTCCTGCCATTCTGTTTTCCGAGGTGCTTGAAAGAGTAAACAAGCCCGGGTTGCCCGAAATATCTCGTAGCTTCCGCAGTATTGAATACCAGTTCCGGAAGACGAGACCACATTAATCATTCCACATAAAGGTTGTTAGATTGGCAAAAAAGTCACTGTCATTTTTTTTACATTGATCAAATAGAAATTCAACAGATAATTTTAAAAGTAATGGGCAGAATATTAAAAATGAGGTGGTACTGATAAGTTTTTGAAGAGGCTAACAATATTGAATATTGATGAGAAACGAAAGGCAAATTATATAGACCACATATTACGGAGAGATTGTTCATAGAAAGATGTCTTTGCAGGAAAGATAAATTGCAGCAGAGCTTCAGAACTAAGGAAGGGCCACAGCGTTGCTTACTTTGTTCAAGAGAACCTCATTTCTTTTGCTTCCTTACAATTATCTTCATTTCATATTACTGAAATTCTTCTCTGATGCAAATGCCATTGCTTGTAATAACTTTGAGATTGAATTACCAAATCCTTGTCGTCCTGGTACGAACGCTTCTGTCGCAAGCGCTATTCTCCTCTTTGGGAAAAGACGACCTAACCAGACTAGAAGCCTTCGAAACCTGGTGCTGGAGGAGGATACTGTAGATAAATTGGACTGACAAAATAAGAAATGATGAAGTGTACAGAAGAGTAGAAGAGGAAAGGGCCACATTGAACAACATAGAGAAAAGTAGAGCCAAATGGATTGGACACACCCTGAGACACAATGGGTTTTTGAAGAACCTAAGTGAAGGTAAAATAGAGGAAAAAGTCCCCAGAAGAAGACCCAGGAATAAGTTCATGGACCAAATAAATAGGAAAGTATATGGGAAGAGATACCAGGAGGTAAGGAAACTAGCATTAGATAGAGAAGAGTTGAGGTCTGCAGTCAACCAATCCTAGGATTGAACGACCAATTAATAAATGAATTCTCCCCCCAATGTCTTTGTCACTACACCTATTTCCATCCAGCGTATTACGCAAGAATTGAACCTGTGTATTGGCCTTAGTTTGCAAGAAAGGATTACACCTATGCTAAATACAAATAATGATGTCACAGCAATGTATATTTCATTGCGACTGGATTTTTTCATTGATCACCATGGAAGTGATGGAGGAGAGGTCTTCCTCCCACGTACTCTGATAGGTCGGTGGGTCCCACCGCCTTCGCCGCCGGCGGTGGCACATAAGCTGAGAAGGTGGGGGCGAGGGAAGGAGACAGAATCGTGAGGAACACAAAAAGGTCCTTTTTTCGGGAGCGCGGAAAAAAGGGGAGGGGGGGAGATGTGGAGGGATGGGAGAGAAAGATGGAAGGTTATGAGATGCGATAGGTATTGGGGAGGAGAAAACAGTCGGCGGGTGTGTGTTCCGTACCGGAAGCAGGATTTTACGGGTGGGGGCGGGGGTCGGGGTGCTCCCCTTGTTTGCCATTGTAGCGGGGGGAGGGGATGGGGCAGTAGGAGAGGCAGAAGTGGGGGCGACCGAGATGGAGACCGTGGGATATTTGCTGCGTTCTAGGGGATCTATGGGAGAGGAAACGCTACGGAGAAATACAAGCAGATAAACTGCATATCCAGGTGCAATCCTAAGTGTACCATTGGAAGATATCATTTACGATCATATCTTCAAAAGATATTTAAATACAGCGTCTACATAGGGTTGCCTTGCGGGCTGAAAGAGGATAATTAACCTGAATTTTTGCTTATAAAAAAGCGTACATGTGAATGATACATGATTTTCAGTGTATATTTCCGCTTAAAATATTCTATTTGGCAAAATAACAAATGTCCTTGGTCAATTTTACTTTGCATATGAATATAGCCTTTCCCGCGGACTACAACCTTAATGTGGAGGAAGGGCCAGCGTGTTCCTATGACCCCAAGAGCTGGACTAGCGGAAGCGATTACACTGATACACAAAAATAAACTTTTTGTGGATATCTTGGTATCCAACATGCCCACAGGGACAATTGATTCATGCTGATTCATAATTTGCCAACCGTTTGTCTCCATCACCCACCGTTCTTGAGATATTTGACATTATCCTTTTATCTATGTTTAGCATTGCATCGAGGCACACAACTCACTATCCGATGTTACACTTGAGCACTTATTTATTGTAAGCAATTAAATACACATATACACAATATACCTCTTTAATTTAAGGATTGTTTGGTTTTATTTTCTTGGCTTTTGACTTGCGTTTGTTCTGAGCATTTGGAATGTCGCACTGAAGCGACCAGCAGTAGTCAGCCAACATGGCTCACTCAATCGACCTTGATAGCGTGACTCCATCACCAAGATGTCCTGATGAAATTGTTCACCATGTTCGTCGCTGACTGAATCTAGATTTGCAGGGAAGAAGTCAAGATGTGAGTCTAGGAGATGAATTTTGAGAGATATGTTGCAACCTAGCAGTCTGTACGCACTAATGCACAACATTCACATAGTCATCATATTTATAATTTTCGCGGAAATTTACTTCAACTGACTTGAATGCCATCCATACATCTCTTTCAGTACCACCTAGTAAGTCTTCGAAAGGGCTGTCATCAATGATCTTTCTTATTTGTGGACCTATGAACACTCCTCCTTCCACTTTCGCGCAGCTCAACTCCAGAAACTTGTTGCATAGGTACAGAGAATCATCTGAGTTGCTGTCCAGAGCCTTCTCAAAATTCTTCATGAGCCACAGCTTAATATGAAGAGCAGTACCCTGTCTGTATTCCCATGAGGATAGCCATTACTTTTAGATCACCGCATATACACCAATTGTACTCGCAATAGCGTATTTGTTTAAGGAACAGTGACATGGTTTCGTAAAACTCTTTCAGGTGGCCATAATATCCAATTGGTACTGACGCTTAGCGGTTTCCGTTGTGCAATAATACTGCCTTCAAACTTGTCTTCGATGAATCTATAAACAGTCGCCACGCTTTAATGCTGTGTTCAACCCCAAGGCTAAACATAAGACCTTGAACGTCCATGCAATAGCAAAAAGTGTCGCTCAAAGAACTTCTCAAGCTCTTCATGTCTCTGCCGAAAGTGTGAAGTCGTTGTACTCGGTGCAAGCAAATGAAAAGACGTGAAAAAGTGAACGTCTTGAAGATGTGAACCAAGCAATTCAGCTTCACCTTTTGTTAGTGCCGGGTCCCGTGCGAGGTCGCAAAGTTCAGCATTAGCAACCAAATGAATATCTTCTTCAGGTTGGTTATAGTCAGAACCTGATTCGTCGGTGGGAGGTGGAGGAGAACTTACTTCTTGTGATTCTTCATCAACTGTGTGTACTGCAGGCGATGTTGGTATTGGACAACTGATGGGATAATGTGGTGTTGGTTTAGAGACTGAGGGAAAGTCTGGATACTTTCTCAATGCACGAGTTTTGAAGGAGAATCCGATGACGTTTGCAAAAATAAAAACAGTCTGTAGTGTAGTTGCTTGACTTACGCCATATCATAGGCACTCCGCAATCACGAGGCTTGACCTATCTGCTGATGATGCTGTCTTGAGTTATCTTGTTATGATCATTTTTCAATTTGAGGACCCTACGCACTGATTGATGAAAGCCCAATCAGCATGGATTTAATTTTTATTACAACAAAGAGAGGGCAAGGTTAGCAGCATTAGCTAACCGTTCCCCATAGTCCTCCGTGGTCTCTGCAAAAGACGTGCATCAAATGTCTTGTAAAAGTTTTTTTCCAAATATTTATTTGAAGTCACTCCAGTTAGTCCTGTTGACTCCCTAACATGTTAATGAGATCTATAGTATTGAAATTATTTATTTGAAGAATAAAATTCTTATTTGAAACAAATATTTTGATTTAATAGGACGCCTTACCTAAAAAGCAAATAAAGAAAGAAACTGTGCTTAACAGCAAACAATTATTTCCCAAAATGCAAGACCACAAAATTTCAAAGGAAGATGGCTCGGTTGTGTAACTGGCTAACACAACTGGCCGGCAGTTGGAAGATCCGGGTTCGAATCCCGCTCAAGTCAAATGATTTTTTCATAGCGAATTTCAACCCTGGTAAAAATATTCCTCCCGGCCATTGACAGAAGTGCCTCCTTCATTGTACCCACCAATGCTCTTTATTATTTGTTGTTCTCAAAATCTCAACCAAAAGCTTACCCAGTTAATTTTAATTTCTGGGAGAAGTAGTGTTTCACTTTTGTAATTTTTCAATTGTCCAATCCTTATGTTGCTGACTTTTATTTCTTTTATTGCACTTAAATGAGTAGAGAACTCCCTCAAATTATTTAGGACTGGATTTGTTCGCCATTAATTTTGCCATCGAACAGAATTTCAACACAGGGATTTACTAATGACATAGCAATTAACCCTGTAAAACGGCCGCTCGCAGCAACCTTGACTACAATTTAATCCTAGGAGAGATGGGGGAGCGAGCCAGTTGAACTTGAGATAGTGCGGGTGACGGTTGCTGTTTACGAGTAATTCGAAAAATCGGGTCAAAAAAGACCCGAGGATAATGTGTTCGTGGCCAAAAACCACCATAGCAGTTAAGGGTTACGGAAACACGTAGCAAATCGAAGATTTTGACTCCCATTTCATTGAGAGAAATTTTTATCCCATTATTTTGATAATGAAAACCTTCCTCGTTATAGACATATAGATGTCTCAATTTCAAGATAACTAAATATCAAGAATCCTTTCATAAACATAGTTAAATATATTCAAATACCTACTCTACTTTGGAAGAATTGTCATATTTTCAGTCACAAACTATAGCGGCATAACGTCATTTCATCACCATCATCTCTCCATTACGAGAATTATTTGATCCTACCATCCACTCATTATTCGCCTCTTGATTTCCTCGCGGCTTTTCCTCTCTTCCTTCTCCCTTTTTCGTCTCCTTCCTCTAAGCATCGTTTGATTACCTTTCTTGGGAGTCACCTCCACGACGCGTAATCAGAGAGAGGTACATCAAAAGTGTTGAATGAAGCCCATCGAGGAGGGTTGGGGCAAAAGTTACCCACCTGGTAACATTTTCCCTCTGATATTTTTTGTGCATTGCTGCGGAAGCAATTTATTTGGACCATACTGGAGGAATTTCCGCGCTAATAGCTTTCTCTATCATAAAAAATAATTAAAGCTAACTTTTCTCGTCCAGTAAATATATATAATTAAATTTATAGAGTTTTGGTCAACTTGTTTTATGGTTCAATGCCAACGTTTTTCCAATTTTTTTGGCTTCTTTAGGGCTCTGAAGTCAGCAATTTTCAAACGTAACGAGATCAAATGTCATATGAGCGGTAGAGTTTCATTGTCGTCAGCTGGAGCTCTTAAGCTCATATCGAAATTTTCTCTGGCGGTGTTGGAAGGTTGCTGAATTCTAAGCCCTCATGATGCCAAAAAAGGTATGATTCCATGCTCACGTTTCGCCAATTTGTTTAGCATCTTCAGGGCTTTGAATTTAGAAAAGTTCACAAATAACCAGAGCAAATGTCGACATGAGCGGTAGAGTTTCTTGTCGTCAGCTGAAACTCTTCTGCTCATCGTGACATTTGTTCTGATTATGTTTGACCTTTGCTGAATGCAACGCCCTGAATGTATCAAAATTGTTGATGAAACGTCGTAATTGAACCATAAAACAAGTTGACCAAAACTCGAGAAGTCTTATTGGAATCAATATATACTTGGAGCATGCTCTTATATGACCGCTATGCCTAGACAATAACGGCTGTAGAGCAGAATTCATCGAAAGCATGGGAATGTGGTGAATTGGATGAATGGTGAATATCGAATGAGCTAATAAGATCACCAATGTAGAAGTCCTTCTAAGTGTTGAAGTAAACAGCCTTATAGAAAATATTCTACTTCTTCTATCTTCGGAGAAGATTCATAAGTTCTGGCAATGTTTTGTGACTCTGCTGCCAGCCAAAAAAATGGAGCAGAATAGTCGAGAAATACATCGAGGTAATTATGAAGGACGTGAAAGCGAAGAATTCTGTACGAATGAAGCGGTTGGGTGATAGTACACTGTTGTGGAGAACTGCAGCTAATCTATCTCTAGATTGATGAATATAGTTGATGATGAGCTCTTTTTCATGAGAAATAACACTGTGTTAAGGTTTCTGAATGATTCAGGTGCAAAATCTGGCCACCGGAAGGTCATCTTCCCTACTGGGAAGAAGTAAAGAAAAGTGAATTAGAGAGACTGCCATTCACGCATTGTGACTGAGACGATGTGAAAGGCAAAGAGATGGTTAGAAAAGACCGATTCGCCACTGGAAAAACCACGGATCTGGAAATTAGATAAAGGGAAGGTAAGGTGTAAAAGGAGCGAGAGAAGGACGGAGTCCTTCGGTGGGAGGACCCTAAAACTGCATCCTGTTTTCGGGAACGCCTTACTTCCTCCCACCTTCCAGCCACCGTACCCTCCCTCCCTTTAAGGATCCGTGTGAAACTCCCAAGGGGAGCTCCTCACCATTCCGGCTCTCCGCACCGAAAAAAGGCCTTGTTCTACTCGCCCCACACTGCCTCGTTCCTCCTCTCCTCCCCCGAACTGATTCAATAGAGTAATATACATACATGGCGAAGAGAGAGAGGATGTTTGTTCCGACTCACCCCCTCGTGCTGAAGGTGTGGTGGAGAGAGTTGTGCGTGTGTGCGGTAGGAAAGGTTTTGTGGGGAGAGAAGGTGAGTGGTGTGAGTTTGATGGAGGGAATAGCGGAGGCAAGGCAAGTCGAGGACGAAGGCAGTGGGCGGGACGAGAGGAAGGAAGGGAAGGAGGCGGGAGACAAAAGGGGTGGGAGATCTCTGGAGAGGGGCTGACACCGTGGAGGGCTCGCAGACGTTTATGATGGTGCAAGTGTTGCCTGGTGTTATTGACTGGTGTTATTGCCTGAATGTCTTCTTTTGGGGAGGACTTAACTGTCGAGGTGGCATCCGCCTCTTGATGCGCCCTTAAATGGCCGGACACGCACGAGCCTCTGTCGCGTGCATTTTTTTCCATTCCTCTCTCTCGCGAATCGAAGCTTTAATTCGTCCATCCATATTTTCTTTGCAATCCGCCACGCGAGCGTGAAGGAAATTATGAGCAGAGCTGTCAGTGTGTCTTACATAAATTCGATTGCGTCAGGCTCGACTTGTAGAAATCTGATTATTTCACAAAAGATAAAAATTTGGTAAAAATTTGTCACAATTTTTTGGTTGCAACCAGTTTTATCTAGTTGTGAACATCATCACCAACTGATATACACTTCTGGATGTAGCCTGTCGTTTATCGTCGTGAATATTACGATGGATGACTGGTATATCGAAACGTTGGCAGATATGGCGAGTTTGATAAGCTAGTGTGCTGGCTTCCCACCACTACTCGGTGACCGGGTAGGGATCGGGTATCTTGGCTGTGGTGATGATTTTTAAAAGGAATTTCGTTCCTGACGACGTTTCTGTGCGGGGGGGCACCTTTATTGTGGTACTCCGTGGGATGGCACGTGAAATAGTTGTGTCCTAAGCGCCTTTTGTACGGCGGAGATCTATACATTTCAACCCTTCCTCCATTTACCCGATAACCCTCCTATCCATTCCTCCAATCTTTCCCAAATGACGAAAATGACCTCATTTGTCTGTTCTGTCCTCCATATAAACAGCCAATCAATGCCGCAGCTGTTTAACGTTTCGTTGCATTAAGTAAAGATTCCAACTGGGGAGTGTTTGAAGAGGAACACGGTAGGAAAGACATCGGATTACAAAATCAATTGATGAATCTGTGCCCGCAACTTTGAAAAAAATTCATTCTGTTTTGTGTTTCTGATCCGATCGACTTAAGTGGGTATTCCATGATCAGGTGATTTCATTTTGGGTTTGAGAATACCTGTGAAGCATCATTTTTTATCTAAGGCAACAGTTTTTGTACGTGCTTCTCGGAGTGAGCTTTCAGATTATTTGCGGTATTTATCGGCTCTCAAATAAAAGTTAAGCATTGAAGTGCCAATCCGCATAGAATTTATAGTCATTAGATAGTCATAGAATAGATAGTCATTAGAAAAGTCTAACCCTTACGTCATTACGCTAAGTGTCAACTTTGTTAAGTCACTTGCATGAATTCTCCCTCCCATTTACGTATACATATTTCAGTGGCAGTTATTTTCGATAGAGTGGTTAAAACATTTTCAAACTGCAGTCTATTGACAAAAATAAATTTATATGGGTAGGAAAGGCCTTCGTTTTTATTTCAGGGAATGTTATTCACCGTGGCGTGTTTGTGAAAATCATCCCCATCACAAACCATGAAGTATTAAGATTTATTGGCAACAGTCCGTCATTCTTCATTATCAGCCGCTAACTCCTTCATACCTTTGTAAAATTTCTATTTTGCATCCCACTATAATCAGTCTATGCATTTGACATATTTTTCCCTTCTTTTAGCTTCCTGATAAAGTCGTCGTGTCTCAAAGTATGGTCTATTTATCTGGGCCTTGTCTTCCTGATAGCGCTCATTCAGATTTTTTCTTATTCTCTTTTATCAACAATTCTGATTCAATCCTTCGATTTGATATTCAGCATCTGCTCCCACCACCAAGTTTCATGAGAGACTAATCTTTTGACAATTATCCAAAAATGCTCCTTGTCTCTAAGCCATTTTGTGCAAAAAAACTTCACACGATTTTTTCCTGGCAATTCATATTTAATTTCAACAGATTCCGGCGACATATCGTGGAATTTCGTCATATTAAAACAGGAACAACAATTGCACTATTCAACAAGTTATTTTAATATGTACTACGCGTTTCAGCTCACAGAGCCATACATCATATGTACAAGACACATTTGGTAGAGAGAACATCACATTTATACATTTTAAAATGATGGCTCTGTGAGCTGAAATGCGTCGTACGCATTAAAATGTCTCGTGGAATAGTGCAATTATTGTTTCTGTTTTAATAACTCATATTTATCTGTATTAGTAGTGGTAGTAATACCCACCGACGAATCGTATGGTGGATTTAAATTGTTATGAAAGTGAAATACGCCAGGTTAAAATGGATAAAACTATCCCACTTGTTCAAAACTCTGCATCTGATGTAACACACTTTCTCGCAGCCACAATACATTTTCCAACCGCCGTCTCGCACAACTCTAATAACACGAGCACACTTGTATCGCTTACGGCACTCGTCTCTTCCGTGTCTCCTTCCTTTAACCCTTTGAGTGCGGCATGACGTGATATCACGTCATGGTTGTCTTTGCCCTGGTGCTGATGACGTTATATCACGTCAAGGGTACCGTGAGCGTTCCAGCGTTCACTAGGGAACTTTCACTAGGCCACCTAGTGAAAGCTGGAACACTCACGGTACCCATGACGTGATATCACGTCATCAGCACCAGCGTACCAGCAACCATGACGTGATTTCACGTCATACCGCACTCAAAGGGTTAATGAATCCAACTCCTTCCCTTTCAGTTCGCGAGGGGTCGCCAACCGGTGGGAGTGGGGGAAGAAGAAGAAATACGAAATTACGCCCAGTTTCGCGTGCCGTAATTAGAGTGATTATCGTCTCCCTTCTCTCACTCTTTGCCATCTCTGAGTGCACCGTGCAAGTACCATAAAACCATTACTCGGCCCGAATGAGGCAAAGGGATGAGTGAGTGTGTGAGGGAGGAGGAGGTGGAGGAAAAAAAAGAAGGGGGAGAATCGTCAAGATTTTGGAGATTGCGCGGAGTGGGAATGGAGGTGAGGCTAGAATGTAAACATTCACAGAAGGGGAGGCGAGATGATAGGCGTGAGGAATTGGTTGCGTGTGGGAAGTGTGTGTGTGGGTAGGGTGTGGGAATTCTGGGAAGACGTCCGGTGGATGTCTTACGACTAGTAGCTGGGCAGGGGGCGAAGGAAAATTCCTGCTATATCGAAGTGCCTCGTGCTACTGGAGCTGCCGAGTAGACAGAAGATTAGTTCTCTGTTCCAAAACCGGTAGGAGAGTAAAACATTACTGAATGCAATGAAAATGTATACATCTACTGCCCTGCGAGCCGCCGCATGGGCGTGTGGCACAGAATTTTGGCCTTTAACAGTGTAAAAGTATGAAGAATAGGGCTTTTGGAGGTGAAATTGTGAAGTGTATTATGGGGGTGTATTGAGTAGATCTCAGTTTTTATTATGGTTACATATTTTTTTGCAGAAAGAACAGTTTTTATCTCTTTTATTTATCACTTCAGTCGAACCTAGAGATGTAGTGTGGCGTCAAAATGATATTTTCTTGGACTGGGAATCGAACCCAGATCCCTCGATTTCGCGCCGAGTGCTCTAACCAATTAAGCTACTCAGGCGTCCTCTACCTGGGTTCTGGGTTCGATACCCAGTCCAGACAAATTATTTTTCCACTGTGAATTTCACAATATGGTGTGTTCACTAGCGGGTGACTCCATTGAAGTTACTATGCGGCTAGTTCCGTGGTTCTTTGAAAATGTCCAAAGTAAGCATCTTTGTGTTCAAAGTTGGGCTTTACCCCGTGGACTGTAGCGCTTAGCGCTCTCTTACGGGTACCTCTGGCATCGTATGCACGGTACCGGTGAGGACAACTTGCTCCTTAAAGCCCCTATGAGATTCACATTGGAGGAGGACACCTAGGTGGCTTAATTGGTTAGAGCACTCGGTGCGAAATTGAGGGATCTGGGTTCGATTCCAATTCCAGGCAAATGATTTTTCCACCTTTTCCACAGTTTTGTGTTCACTAGCCGGTGACTTCATTGAAGTAACTGCGCGGCCACTTCCGTAGTTCTTTGAAAATGATATTTTCTGTGTCGCTCCAAAACTTACATGTTCTGAACTTGTCTAGCAAGCGAAGTATAGCGTGTAGCCTCCGAATCTCGAGCGGCTCCCAACCCATTCTCTCTAAACCTGTGATACAGTCTAAGTTCGAACGTAGCATTCGTTCAAATCACCCTGCTTTCCTTTGTATCTGATATTTTTGGGTTAAATCTTTCCGTCCAAGGTTCCAAATTAATAGTCTCACAAAACTGGGGAGACGCAAATCTTCGCCAATATTGTCGATAATTCAGGCTTGGGAATGGCCGGGAAGAACCAGAATCTGGGTGCCAGAGGGACTTATATTTTGGCCATCGAGACACGTTTCTTTGTTTGTTCTCACACGCATTGTTCAAACGTTGTGTAGCAATGAGGTTTTGCTACACCATGTTTTTTGTACACTCATGGTGGTGTGAACGTCATTTCGTGGGGCCAGTTTGTCGTTCAATTGTCAACCTTGTCACACATTGGAAATGGTATGTACTTTTCTTATGATACATACGTACATATCTAAATCCTGTTCCACTCCACGTGAGTCTAGAAGTTCATTAAGCCTCGCCATTGCCCTCTATCGTACCATAGCTCTTGTCGGATAACTTCATCCCAATGGTACCCTCTTGCCTCCACGTCCCTACTCACTTCGTCAATCCAATCTCCTCGGCCTTCCTCTCGGTCTTTTACCTTTCTTTATTGTGCTTAGCATTAATTTTGGCATTCTTGTTTCTTCCATTCTTTTAACATATCCTAACCCTCTAATCCTATTGTCTCCTATTTTTTGTCTAATATTTTTTATATTTAATTGCTCCCTTATGCTGGAATTTCTCACTCTGTCTAGTTTGGTTTTCCCCAGCTTTGATCTCAAAAACTTCATTTCTTTTGTCTTTCTTTTCGTGTCTTTCCGTCTTTCTTACTGTCTTTCCGACACTGTCTAAGTTTCAGCTCCATATAAAACTATTAGTAGTTAGTACGTCTTGAACATGATCATTTTTGCCTGTAGTGGTATATTCCGATCCCTTCTTAAGATATATTAATAAATTTTTAAATATTATTTAATAAATATATAAATTAATTATAATTATAATAAATTAATAAATGTATAAATATTTCAATAATTTGGGCGATATTGAGGTTCTGCTACCACCACAATCCTAATCTCAATTATGTAACCCGTTACATTTTTCGTTCATTTAAGTACACACACTGCCCTTGATAGGTAGGTTTTCGGACAGTACTTACACTAACGTCAGGAGGTCTTGCATATTGTTTCGTTTTCCTTCCTGTCGGTTATCTGCCATCAGATCCCTTATAAATCCATTGCATCGTCTTCCTCTTCTTTTTTCGTCCTGTACTCCTACCATCTTCCTTCCTCTTCCACACTTCCCCAGTGTTATTTCCTATATTACCCTCCTCAACAATCCATCTCATTTCTAAACGTTCTTCGTCTCTTCTACCACCTCCGAATCTCCACCACCAGCTTCCGTTCCTCTCCAGTAATATCCAATACCTCCTCGTTTGTCCTTCTCGACATCCAGCTCACCTTCTCCATCCTTCTCAACACTCACGTCTCAAACGCCTCAATTACTCATTCATAATAACAAAAAACTAATAACTACATCCTACGGTGTGATCTGCAGACCCATTTTGGCACAGTTTCAATGAAAAAACCGGCACGTTATATCTATGGAATAACCCTGCAGCAGTTTGAAGGGTAGTATATGCATGCAGTGGACTCCCTGCTCGGTGATATACGCGAGACTCCATCACATAAATGACCGTCCCTTAATGTAATAATTGAATAGAATAAGAGTAATTTATTCCTTCCTTCTTAAATACAAAGTACATTCCAATTTAATAAAAAATTGGGAGATTTTAGGTTACTCTAAAGATTATTTACCTGTGTGAGTATAACCAAGAATTTCAAGAAAAGAAACATAAAAAAATATTTCAGTTTTAAATGGTACTATATACAATTTACATAAATGTTAATAATTTCCTTTCAAACAAACAATTTCATTGACATTTGCAAATAGTATTTCAATTTCATAATGTTCAAATAGTCTTTTTAACTTGGTTTAAATAAGAATTAAGTTTATTTTCCATTTACTCTGCCAATGGAAGTAGATTAAAAGTTTTCGGGGCAGATTAAATAAAACTTCTCTGAAATAAATTCAAATGTGGCCTATGGGGTAGAACATCGAATTGAATGTCAGTCGTCTTTGCAGACGCGCGGGGAACAAGCGCGGATAACCCACCTTTCATCCTACTCCCACACGCATATACCCTTCCTGGCCGTGGATGACACTAACAGAAGCAATTATCTGGGCTTTCGTTGGCACCATTCAAGGAGATATGGGAACATGAAAGCATTTTCACCATGGCTATGTGCCACTCAATGTCGGAATGTGGCGTTTCTTAAACCTGTTCTAAGAGGGAAGAAAATTAAGGGTTTATTGGAGATACTGGAGACGTGGGTATGAAAGAGGATGTCAGTTAATAATACGGAGAGGATTGAGATGCAGAAAAATCTGCGTTGATTGTTGAAAATGCACGCTTGGGGATAAATATTAATTCAGGAGATTTGTAACCGGAGCATTTTCTCTCATTACTCACCAGATATTTGCCTTTTTTAGACAACTATTTCCAAATAAATACACTTTATCTTAAATATTTTATGTTATTCTCCAGCCTGCTTTTCGTTTTAAATGACTTCCCACCTATTTCTTGATATTTAAATTGGTATAATATTCTAGGATCAACCCTGGAGTGCATTATTTTTTCTTTCTAACCACTCTTTGTTAGTTCCAGCTGTCCCATATATTTTTGTAGTTTTTCTCTATCATCTTCGCTATATATTCTCCTCTCTCTTCATCAGAGCCCTAGCTTTGGACCAATGCCAAACAGCGGGTCTCAATGCTATTATATAGCGTCTAATCCCACCTGGGATTCACCATTTGAAAAAGTGTCGGAAATGGCCTTTAAATTCTTAAATATCCCCTAAAGGTCTTCAAAATCGACGATTGACGACTCGGCCATCGAAATGTCGGTACCTATGGAGTCTCTCACCAGGTGGACCTCCCGAACTAAGCTTCTCAACATCTCACGCTGAGAAAGCCTCACATCTTATGTATTCAAATCCCATTAACTGTGTAATGTTAGATCTAGTTCTACGGATCCTAAAAAAATAGTCCATAAAAAATATTGTTTGTCCGATAATGGAACCAGTAACAGTACTTTAGGATTCCTACTAAAATATTTATGGGGATCGAGTTGGTGTGGTGGCTAGAGTACTGGCTAATCATACGGACGGCCAGGGTTCAAATCCCTGCAGAGGAGGATGTTTTTCAGAGGAAACCCGATCCCTACATGAGTGTCTTGTGGAGGGTACTTCAAGTACAGTACTCCGTCTGTCGGATGAGAAGTTAAACCTTGGTCCCCTTGGCGCCTATCGTTAAGAGTAGGCTAATGCCGACGCCGGGTTTGTATCAACTCATCCTCCCTCACCTATCTCCTATGGCGCAGATGACCTTAGCCGTCGGTCGCCTCCCCAAATATCCAATCCAATCCTAAAATATTAATGCTGTCAAATTAGGTATATTACAATGGAAAATCGTGAGGTAGAGTTATCATAGGTAGGCATTGAAACATGGGCTGTATCGCAGCAATGATTGGATCCCTTTGATTGAAGCCTCTGAAAATGAGGAGGAGGCTTTAAAATGGAAATAAATAAGAGGTTTAAATGGGCATCACTGAATGGTTGATTACCAATGAGGGGGTTACACATAGGTTCAGCTGCTTAGGAAATAAGGAGGACAAGTGCAGAATGAAATGTTGATAGATAAATTCCAGAATTTTCTCTTTCATGAACCGAGGAATTGAAGAATTAAAAGAGTTGCCTGAAGATACTTTTCACATGTTCCTCGAGAATACTGAAGTGTTTCGAAAAAAAGAGGGCATTTTATTTACATTGATTTTTTCCTTTCCTCTCTTTCTCGATTATTCATTTTTTTTAATGCAACGACACTAATTTCCTTATTTTGGCGAAATGTTATTTACACTTTCAGTGCTATGGATGTAATGGTACGTCCTATATTTTCTGAGAAAGATGATGGGCGTAATAGGACGTCCATGGAATACCCGGTGGCGGCGGGGTTTAGTCCTCGCCTGTCAGTCCGCGGGTCGCGGGTTCGAGTCCCGCCGGGATGGTTTTTCACCACTCAGGATATGGGTGTTGTTGTTCGTCTATTTTTAATTGTTAATCACCCGATGTAAAAGGCCTTTGTTTTTTTTCGGGAGTGTGAGTATAAATTAAAAAAACAGCTTTATTGAACGGAAGTTGTGCGTAATAGTATGACTGCAGTCTTTCTGGTAGAGACATATTTGTCTACAAAGAGCCGAAATAAATTTTAATAGTGAATAAAAGTTCATTAACCTAGACTTAAGAGAGTCGTCTTTTACAGTCCAGGTAGTGTGAAAAATCTTCAGTTTCTCTGAGAGTACCTTCAGTTTCAAGCCCACCACGCAACGTCAAAGAAATAAACCCCTACTTTTGCGATTCTACTCCGTACCTGCATATGTGACTCACGCCGATATCACAGAGTATATATCCGGAAGGGACAAAAGCGGTCGGCTCCTTTGATGCTTATAATGAGGAATGCGCGCGGCAGCCATGTTCTCAGTAAGTTACCTACGGCGGGACTTCGAATACGTATGTGATGTTACTTACAGCCGCTGTGCAAACACAGTTTAAGAGCGTCCTTCTAAATATCTGTCACCTATTCCAATTGAAATTTGAATTGATTGCGAATGAAAATTTTTAAATAAGAAAATGAAATGACGACAAATATTTCCTGGCAAATTTACTGTGAAAGTAGATGACCTATACTCTGTGCTGATATCCTTCTCTTGCGGAGATGAGACGGGGGAATTGACAGGTCGGCAAACTTTCGTGGGAGTGAGGTGGAGATGAAGAATTTACGGTACACTCTAACCTTTTTCTCGCGCTGTTAGCAAAATAAAAAAAGAGGACGTTGGGGTGGGGGTGGAAGGAGATATAGTGCTGGGGAATGGAGGAAGTAGTGGCAATATAATAGGTGTGCACACGGGCAAAAAAAGAATTTTTTCGGAGTGTGAGGGTAGCTTTTTGGCGCGGGGATGTCAAGTGGGGTTTTTTTATTTTTTTATCACGGCAGTGTTTGCCCTCGGGAAGTGTCCCCACTCTACTTGCGTCCGGTCTCACCATCCCTGGCTCCCGTCCTCTCCCGGGGTCAAGTAAACACGAAAGGACTTATGGGATAGGAGGAAATGCGTCCGGGGACATTGGGAGATGACATTCTTCGAACCATACCTTCGTTCTTGATGGCTGACGCTCCCGAGGGGGGACTGGAACAGGACTTTGCTGCAGTTGAGGCTGCACGACTGACCAATTTTTAAGCAGCCCTATATGAAGGTATGGTTCGAATTATGTCATTCATTTGAGTATTCTGACAAATAATTGGTAGGTTTTCGGACGGTACTTATCCTGTCTCTTTTCTCTATTCATGAAATTTGTGCATGACATGAATAAGATCAGTTCGTTAAGTGATGTTGTGGGATTCAGTCTTATTATGCATTTAAACGAGCTATTTCGTGGCGAGGCGAAGGCGTGCTTGGATGACTTTCCTCGAAAATGGCTCCGGCAACTTTCATGAAAAGTTTGGATTTTTTAAAATTCAGATGAGAAAAAGAGATTGAGAAATGCCTCATATTTGGGTAAATTAATTTTATTTAAAATATTATAAAAAGCCAATTTTTAAGCATGGATATGTAGGGTAACAAGGGTGGTAACGCATCAAAAAATAGAAGTAAAAAAACAGCATGTGAAGAGCAACATGAGTTGTTGATTACAGATCGGCAGATTATCTTGTTTAGGATATTTATTTCTAGTAGTCACGTAGCTTTTAAAACATTACCTTTACCTCCTCCGAAAAAGAAAACTGAATTACAACTTTACCAGGCTATCTAAGGCATATTTAAAAGGGGAACGTCGTTTTTATGTTAACAAAATAGAATTTACTACCTCTAAGTGCATTGGTTTGTTTGTAATTCGCTATTTGTGATTGTTTCACAGAGGAATTGGTTGCAGACTTTACTTTGTGGAAGTTTTTTATTGTAGAATAAATTAAATGACCTGAAGATGACACAAAGTGTCGAAACTCGGGTCGTGCTAACAAACCTCAAGTAGAATAAACAAAATAATTTTATTTGCTCCATATGCGATTGTTTCATTTTTCGAAATACAACTTTTGTCGATTAGCGAAACTTGATAGACTGGTACTTACTATTATATGGGTAAGCAATCGAATAAGATAGAAAACATAATAATTATTAAATGGTTCGTTCGAACTAACCCTAATTGAAATTGTTGCACGTTCAATATACCATTTCTGGCAATCCTTTTGCTCAATCCCCCCACTTAAGGGAAAATTCTGGGTGCGCGCCCGGCGTGAGCTCCTTCCTATTTCTAAACGCCTCCTTCGCTAGTCCGATTGCATAAGGTTGTCAGAATCAAATGCCCATAATAAAGTGGAAATCAGTGGGGGGGGCGATAAATGGTCGGCGGTTGAAGGCGCCCATAACTCTACTCTACAAGTGGTTTCCTCGCGAGTCTTGGGACATCATCTCCCTATTCCTTTCAATTCCTCCTTCGCAGCCGGAAGGGGGTGCAAAATTTCTCGTCTCACTCCGGAAGTGGTGTTAGGTGGTTGGTTCCCCCCTCTTCCCCCCTTCTCTCTCCGCCCCCGCTCCACCGTCGCCCATCGTCACGCCTCCGCGCACAGTCCCGAATTGCTTGCTCTAGTGCCGGACGAGTGCGTGGCCTTCTTATTCTGCGCAGTTTTTTTCTCTCTCTTTAGGTGTAAGTCAGGGTTCGATGACCTCAAAGTTTTCCTCGGGGAGCCACCAAAATGTGACTCAGCCAGCCTCAAGCTCTTGCGACGGATTCGTTGGGAATCCATCCCGCCGTGTCTTAACTGGCCATTGTTAACTGTAAATAAATGTCTTTGCGACACCTCCGTCCCAGCCTCTTTGAAGGAAAACCGCGAGTTTTAATATCATAAGTTCTTCAAATTTTGTATCTCCATTGGTGACATGCGGGATTTTTTGGATTTCCTATCAAATATTAACTCGATATATCGTCTTAACCATCCATGGACGGGCGAGTCAAATTTGTTACGTATCGAAATCATTGAAATATATGCTTTCAAAGAGGGTTTTCCATTTAGTTGCTGCGCTAGACAAATTGAAACGCTTCGGATTAATTGTGTGGAAAGTTGCGTCTCTTACGGCGGTTTTTCAAACAATTTGAATAGATGAATGTGTGGCGCTATTCACTGACGATGGCGTGCCTGGTAGAGCTCTGAAATAAATAGTTTCAGCTGTCATATGAAGAAAAAATTGGGAAATTTAAAAAAAAGTACGTTATGAAGGTAATTTTGAGGTATAGCTTGTGTAAATATCATGTAAAGTATTATTTTACGTGAAATACATGCAATACAAATACGTCACCTTTCAAAATAAATGTTATCATCAAATAAATTGCAATGTTTTAACGCTAAAATTGCACCTTTAGAAATTAACATTGAGGCAGTATTTTTTCATGCCAATGTTTTATAATTCCTTCCATAGAGAGTTAAGGTTGTTTGAGCGAGATAGTTCCCCAGTCATAATGGAGACCATATTCGAGTTACATACGTTTAAATTTCAGCCGTTGTAGAAAGCATGAATTAAATATTGCTCGATTAATGGAGCAACAAAATACTTTTATAGATCAGAAATCCTAAGTAATTAAATAAATATATCTACTTAAGTCTTCAATTTGACTCTTTCTTCACGCGGTATCTTTAAAATTCTTTCACAACGGAAGGTTTTTTTGCGATTCTGAAAAACTTTTTTGCGGCATCAATATGCTTTATTTTAAAAAATGGTCGAACAAACATACAAACTATAGACTGTTGATTTTTCTTCTTGATCTAGGTGTTAGAAATCCTCATTTTACAATCAAATCTCTATGGAGTGCATACAAGTACTATTTCAAGAGTAATAGGGCTGGTATTTGTCGTCAAAAACTTCGGAAAGTAGTCCGGTAGGGGTCTTATATTTTAGTAACTTTGTAAGAGTGAGAGTTTTCCTTTAAAATGAGACCAAATTCGTTGATTTCTGGGTCAAATGATATTTCGTTCAAACTACCTTAAGCACCTGTCTAGCATCATGCCTGTGGTAACACCACTAAGGTTACAATAAACTCCAAGGAAGGAATGATACGGTGCTTGAGTACACCGATGTCACACCAATGGAATTAAGTATATGTCTTAAAAATTGATACACATACATTTTCATAAATATACGTATATGTGCAGTGATACTTGGATTGATGTGACTGGCCAATACTGTTGAAATGCTTGTTGGATATTCCACATGTTAAGCAGAGTGTTTTGGCAAAGCATCCATCACTATCCCATGAGGTTTTGAAGATGATGTATGAATATAATCGGAAAGTTGGGAACTTGGTATAAGATTCAAAGTTTTTTGGACCAAACCCTGGACATTTTCAGTTATATAATTTAACAGTGTAGTCAACACATGTAACACTGTTATATAATTTAACTGTGTAGTCAGCACATAGTTCTTTTATTCCGGATGAGTATGAACTCCCACCGTGTTGAACATGAAACCATCGAACTTGCTTGTACTCTTTCCTTCACAGAAGCAATTTTAGTCTCTCTAAAGGTGCATCGTCGCTATAAAAGGAAATGCGTTTCGTTTTCTTGTGCCAGTGGGAGTAGTTCATCCGTCTCAAAAATCACGCTCCTACGACATACTTATTTTATGATTTTTCGCTCCGGTTGAAAAAATTTACGTTGTAAATGTAACTACAATGGTCGACCGCCTTTCGCTTCCGCGGCTCTGGCAAGGGGCCGGATGTGAGGTGCGAAATAAGATAATGTTAGTGGTCCGCCGCAAATTATGTGTGTCCATTTCTCCCCGACGGTGCCCTTTCTAACGGTTCGCTCTCGCTATTCATGCCATGCACAGATGCCAATCGCTATGCTGGGCTGAGACTTGGAGCAGGTGTTTTATTTTCCTCATCTGGGTGCACGTTCAAGCGGAGGAAGAAAATACCTAGTTGGGTTCGGAGTTTTGTAGGTGCATCGAGGGACGTATCATTTGTACCTCATGAAATATCGTTATGAAATCATCTCATCTTCATGTATCATGAAATCATAAATATCATGAAATGAAAAGAATGATATGAAATGCAATATTATGAAGTAGTCTTCGTCAATTATAAAAAAGTGCCGTCCAGATTATCAAAAAATTATACTCTTACTCCGCACGGTATAGCTATAAAATACTACTTGCTCAAAGCCGCACGACATCGGCCCTCTTTTATTTATTATTAATATTAAATATCTAAGTTCTCGAGTAAGCAGTAAATTAAGATTATTTGCGGACGATGCAGTTATCTACCGTGAAATAATCGAAGACGCGGACTTTGACGTTCTGTTATCGGACCTTAACAAAGTTTGGTCGTGGTGATTAGAATTCATTAGTGGGGTTAGAACTAAATATTAGTGAATGCACCGCAGTTCACTTCCTGCGAAAGTCATCTCACAAATGCCATGCCTATACTGTGGGTAGAGTAAACATAAAATCATCAGATGCAGTAAAGTATCTTGGAACTACGTCAACTTCTGATATATCGTGAGGAACACACATACAAAATATTCGGCACAGTATTAAAGAAACTTGGTTTTCTTACGCGTATAATAGGAAGGTCCTAGGATGAAAAAGTAAAAGAGAGATGCTACTTAGCTTTGCATAGGGCACACCTCGAATACGCTGCGAGCATTTGGAGTCCTGGTCATAAGAATTTAACCAAAAATCATTAAAAATACAAAGAAAAGCTGCACGCTTTTTTTTTAAATCGCTACGAGCGAACATATAGTGTCTCACAACTTTTACAGGGATTTAGGTGGGAGCCCAAAGAGAATCTGAGGCTACTCGCAAGGCTTAGATTGCTGGAGAAGTTCAGAACTAATTTGTTTCAGTGCGACATAGAGAATATTATCATGACGCCATACCACATCTCTAGGTCTGACAGAGGCGATAAAATAAGAGATACATTACCGAACAGATAGGTACAAAAACTCGTTCTTTCTGCGCACAATCAGCTATCACAATAAAAACTGAGCTCCACTAAATACACTCCCATAATACACGTCACCATTTCACCTCCCAAACCCTACATCTTTACACGGCTCGTGGCCTAATACCCCCTGCCACACGTCCACGCGGCGGTTTGCAGGATATTATGTAGATGTGGATGTACGTTAAAAATAAGCATAACATGTGTGAAAGTCTGAGTTTGAAGTTGAGTGACTTAAGATGGGAGGATCTCAGTATCCGCTGGTGGGCAAGGTTGACTGCCTTTTACAAAGTGTTTTGTGATGTTAAAGCATACAGCAGTGTAGTGAGAGAAGTGTCCAGTAAGAGAAGCTGAATTATTACGGTCGTCATGACCATCAGTACAAGGTGAGAGCAATCTTCTCTGCCTACAACAGGACAAGAAACTTCTTTATGGCGAGGACTCTTTGTGACTGGAACAATTTGCCTTGTGAAGTATTCAATGAATTTCCTATAAATCTTAATATGTTTCAAGTGAGGATTTGCGCTATATGAAGGCATAAAATTAGCTATGTGTAATATTTTATTTCGATTACGTCATTTATTTTTCCTGTTGTCTTGTTTGTTTGTTAACGATTTTAATATACCTTGATCTACTCCTTTTGACACCAGAAATGTAAATTTTCTATTGAAAATGTGCAATAAATTCTATTCTATTCTTTCTCTCATGGCCATTTATACCTCAGGTGTCATTTCGCCTCGTCAACGGTCCTTCTCTATTTCTCCTGGTCTCAGTCATCTTCCTCAGTGACCACCATCTTGGTGATTTCTAACTTCACCTTGTTTCCTCCGAGCTCTTCAGCCAACTGATTTTTCTGTACACACCTGCTTATCATGTTTTTCTCGTCTCTTTTCATTACATATATCGCCCATATCAGCTTTTTACGCCTTATTTCTGCCAATATCTTGTTCTCTAAACATATTTCTTTCCTATAATTGCACGTAATCATAATGATTCCTATCTCAGTCGGTCAAAATGACTTTTCAAGACTTTGTTATCCCATGTAATTAATTTTGTTTCTCCTTTTTTTATCCATTATCAATTTTCAACCAGCTTCATACAAAAGTACTCGTCGAGCGATGGTTTTGTAGACCCTGAGTTAGCTTTGGATTTAATCTTAACAAACTTTGATATACTTCGTCAACAAACTATTTGGTGTGCATAGACGTTTTCTTACTGTGCTTTAAAAATGTAATAAATCAAAATAAATGTGTTGGATATGACAGTAGTGTCCCTTCGTCGTTGACAAACGATAATTAATGTTGGATTTTCCCAAATAACTTTTATTCGTGACATAGGTTTCGTTATTGTACTACGTCATCAGATGCAGAGTTTGGTTTTTGCAAAGGCATCATCATCTGATGATGTTGTATGTATTTATAACGAAACCTGAGTTGTGAATAAATATTTTATTTGGAAGAAAAATATTGCTGATTGACGCTGGAGAAGTTCCAAAACAGGAGACCCGTCGTCGAGCATCGTCTTCAGGGCAGAAATTCATTCTGCCCTAAAGATTATGGATAAAGGCCATCGGAACGTCGGCACTTATGGAGAGTCTCACCTGGTGGAATTCCCGAATAGAACTTCTCAACATCTCACTTCGGGAAAGCCTCAGATCTTACTTCACTTACTCTGTGCTTCTCAGTGCTGCTTATATTTGAGAACAAAAGTTTAACATGGTCTCTGTTTTGACTAGAGAAACATCTCACTGGGACTATATTAACTTTGGATTGAAATCCACCTTGATCACAAAGTTAAGAAAAAATTTGCCGCATGAATATATTTGGCATGGTCGCTTGAATCCCTATTGAGTGAGGCTCTCGCTATGTTCGACCTCGGTATTTGGAAATCCACGACGCACCACCAATTAATCCCAACCACAGTTAGACTACAATTTGATTGAATTGCAAACTTCCTGCATTAGTAACTCACCGGCTGAGGAAACAATTGTTTGTTTCAAGCGCCACGGTGGCAATTATACTCGATGCCTCCTCTCTCTCTCCCTTGTGGCCCTTGATGCATCCTGCCAGTCTTGACTGCTTCGTCTTACAGTCCAATCCTCCGGGTATTGCATTGGCATCCGCCGTTTGAATCGCCTTTATTGTTCCTTGGGAGGTCGTCAACTGACCTTGGATTCGTATCGATGTCTATTTATCTTCCTGCCTTCATTTATGCAGCGCGCACTGAGTGCGTCACCGTGTAATTGTTAGTTACTACTTTTATTCCTGGGCCGTGACTCACGGCCAGAAGCCGCGTTTTGCTGTATTCGCAGAGTTACATCATTTAATTGAGCTGCGTTACATAATACCTCATATTTAAGCTTAACGTGTTCGGAACCTTAATTCACAAATT
Source organism: Ceriagrion tenellum (assembly GCA_963169105.1). Classification (NCBI taxonomy): domain Eukaryota; kingdom Metazoa; phylum Arthropoda; class Insecta; order Odonata; family Coenagrionidae; genus Ceriagrion; species Ceriagrion tenellum. The sequence continues at coordinate 53,881,616 of OY720636.1, read as the reverse complement.
TTAACGGGTGTCCCTGGGCTATAGTAATTATAATGGCATATCATTACTCCGATAGAGAGTGCTTACAACATAATATATTTGGTTAAATCGGGGAGTAACTTTAGGCAGCTATGAAGGTCAACGTGAATTATGGTGACAACTATTTATCAAATGGGTTATGCACCCATGTGTAAAAGAAATACAGCATTTTGAAATGACAGTACATGTATCAAATAATATTACAGCTATAAGAGTAGACTATCATAAGTAAACAACCAAGATCGTATATTTTTCATTGTAGTGTTTAGAATTTCTGAATTAAAACATTATACAGGTTAAGTTATACACTCCAAGTCCTAGGTACAAGCAGCATCGTTTGAACAACGTCAGATTTGGCTTGGGTAAAGAAATACGTGATATATTCGCTCACCTTCATACATTTCTCCAGTTCGAGGCTCTTTTCTTTGTTTTCTACATATTATTTTAGTACTGCAGTTTTTTTTTCAAATTTAAATGAGTCACCTTTGAGGATTACGTGGAAATAATTAAAAAAGAATTTTCTCGATCGTAAGGAACCAAGCTTTCGATCTTCATAACTGTCTAATAAAGCAGCATTTACTTAGATACAGTAATGATAATCGTGAATCTTTGTTTTTGGTTACTCGAGCTCACATCTAACTAAATTGCGAATGAATATTAAATTAACTGTACTTTTGCTCACTTTTCATCATATAATTACTGCCAAATACAATTTTTTATACCTCCTCCCTACGTTTACGACTGCAAGATCATTTTATAGTCGAATATCAATATGGCGGTGAATTTCATAATTAATTTTATTTATTTATTTATCCTCAACCCCGAAAACAGCACAAAAAAGGTCTTTTACATCGGGTGTTTTAACATTAACAATAGCCGAACACACAAACCCATGTCCTGAGCAGATAATATTCTACCCTGGCGGGACTCGAACCCGCGATCCTCGGGTTAGAAGGTGAGGACTTTCCCCAACCGCCACCGGGGCCGATAACTCTGTAATCTCACAGCTAGGCTTCAAAGAAACTTCACCTGATTATATTTTCATGGACAGAAAATGTTTAAATCGTGCACTTTATCTCGGTAGTTACATTGATATGGTTTTATAAACATTCATTATTTTGAGCAATATTCTTCCATGAGGGATCATGATGGTTTGGGATGGAACCATTGGAATTCATTTCATATCTTCCATTCAATTCATCTTCTCTCCTCTCCTCTCTCTTTCTCATAATATATATATATATCTCTCTCTCCCAAGTAAAATCTCTCCCAAGCAATGAGAACATGAGCCAGTGAGAGTAGTGTTGACAAAATCACTCAGTCATGTAAACTACTTTAGTTTGAAATCTGGTGATTGATACTGATGTCAACTATATTCTGCTCTTCTGCAATATCTGCTAACTTCGGGTCAGTTGCAAGATGCTGCTTGAAACAGGCGAAAGAAGCTGAGCTCACTTAAAACTAGCAATAACGTATACTATTTTCATTTTGCTTAATATCTTTTTTATTCATAAAACACAAATATAGTAACAAGGAGAACAGTATTGCAATAAACACCATTGCAAATCCGATACGCATGCGTCAAAGCTGGCCGAAATTCATTTCGCATTGCAAAATTTTTCTCGATCTTTGAACAAACTTTGGACATTATTAATCTATTATATTATAAATAATATATAATAAAAAAATAAAAATAAAAAATAAACTATTATATGTCGCTCAAATTTTGTTTGTGGGATATATATTTCACATTAGTCATTTTATACATTCTATGCTTAAAATGTCTTCTATCGTTTAATGTTACTTCGAAAATGTATTCATGTATATGTTCTGTCCCTTTATCAAGTTATCTCCATATTTGACAATATCAGTTGAAAATAATAAATCGTCCAATATTAAACTTTTGCGTGATTTTGAACATTAAACTTCATCTGTCGTTCTTCATACTTCACTTGTTTTTAAATGCTGGGTAAACATGGTAGGGAACTTAATCCCTTCATCTGAAAAATCAATATTGAGACTCACAATCATTTCAACGCACGTATTTGGACTAGGTTTCTAAACTAATTTTAAAAAAGCATATTCTGCTGTGCTCCTCACCGGAGAAAGTTATGATATTTTTGGCGATTCCTGAAATATTTCAAAAACATTACCAAAAATACATAGTGGTTTACGTGGCTTTCAAACCTACAACTAGTAAAATTTACACCTTAGGGCGTCACTTCGTGCAAGTATTTTATATTGAAATCATATTTAAAATAATCCTTGGACTTTTACACAGTTCCTACCTTATAAAATTGAACTGTATCAGGCTGTACTTGGTAGAAGTCGTCTATATTCATGTTGAATGAAAACACTTGGTAATCTCCCACAGATATATTTGCTGGCCCCAAATAAATATATAGCCTGCAAGTTAATCTTTGGGAGATTTCCAAGTGTTTTCATTCAACATGAATGGGTAAGTAGTTCTTACCTAGGCTTAAAAACTGCATCTACCAGTAGTACAGCACAGTAGCAAAATCCATATCAAAAGTAAACCTTGTGTTTTTCCACAGTTCTTAAGCTAAGGTAAGAACTATATTCATGTTGAATAGTAGTACCTATCAGTGCCAGACTGGTAGTATCTACCAGTAGTATAGCTCAGTAGCAGAATCCATATCGAAAATAAGCCTTGTACTATTCCACAGTTCTTAAGCTAAGGTAAGAACTATATTCATGTTGAATGAAAACACTTGGTTGCTCTTAAAAAAAGAAAATAGAATGTATTAAGCCAATTTTCATTCTTGAAAGTTAGCTTAATACATTATATTTTCATTTCATTAAGTGTTTCAAGAATGAAAGTTGGCTTAATACATTATATTTTTCTTTTGTTAAGAGCAACATACCTACTAGTAGTACAGCACAGTACTAGAATCCATATCAAAAATAAGCCTTGTACTTTGCCACAGTTCTTAAGCTAAGGTAGGAACTATATTCATGTTGAATGAAAACACTTGGTTATCTCCCTACTACTGTGCTGTACTACTGGTAGGTACGTTGCTCTTAACAAAAGAAAAAGATAACGTATTAAGCCAACTTTCATTCTTGAAATACGATATAGAGAACTTAGTTGTTTACATGTTGGGCTCTCCATTATGACGCGCACACCTTGCTACCCCGCATCCTGCGTGGGTGGAGGTGCGGTCAAAACAGGTAGAGGGGAAAGCGAGGGCAGAGATTTGAGTTAGGGGTGCGTTGTTTAGGGGATGAAATGGATTGATGGTGGAAAAAGGTGCGGGTGGTGAAGGAGGTGACCTCACCAAGAGGAAAATATGTACAGGGGATGAGGGGAAGTGAGCAGTGTGGGAGAAAGAGACGGCTGCACCCTTCCTCTCCTCGTCCTTCCGCTTCCCCCGCCTCCTCCCGTGTGTGCCTTCGCCCTTTCGAAGGGAAGTTTTTAAAGGGAGGAGGTGGAAGTTCCGATGCGTGGGAAAACGGGTGGGAGAGAGAAGAAGATCAGGGAGGGATGTTCGAGAGTAGGTCGGGACCAGTGGTGAGGGAGAGGAAGGAATACGGTTGGAGGATGGGTGAGAGGTCTTCCCTGAGATTTTTTTGAGGGAGGAAGAGGAGGAGGCAGTGAGGGCAGCGGGGTAGGGTCCTTTAGGAGACGTGGGTGGAGGAGATGGGGCCGAGTGTGGATTTTTTTGAAAGAGGAAGGAAGGAATAGGTCGGGGAGGGGAGAGAAAAAAGTTTCCTCTTCCAACTAAACCGTGATTGGCTTTCGGAAGCAAGTCGGTCCTGCACTGCGGCTTAGTCGCGAGAGGTTGAAGGGTGGGGGAAGGTCGTTCATCCTCCCACGACCGGCCAGGGTCACCCTCTCTCCATCTCCATCCCCACTTCCACCTCTCCGCCCTCCCCTTCCACTACTCCTCTTCCTCTACGGCTGTGAGGTACGGTCTAAGGACAGAATATCTGCAAAACAAAGGACCAAAGGAAAGGACCTATGGCTTTTGAGGATTATACCACACCTCTTCAGTCAAAACGATCTCTGCCCATTATTATGATGGAAAGGGCAGATCAGTGAGCGTAAGTTGAAATTGAATGGAAAATAGATGAGTTTACAGCCTGAACTTCACCGTAAGTTGCTCAAGGGTTTGATATGTCAGTTACCTCAGGTTGCCTTAAAATACATGTTGTATCGATGTTATGTTTATTATTAGCATAGTCAAGCGGTTAAATAAAATTTGAATGGGAGTGAGTAAAAATTCTCTGGATTTTAACATGCGCGAGACCCTATTTAATATCACCATTTCTTTCTTATCTCAGATTTCGCCCAGCTCTTATTCATGCCGTCCATAAAAACTATTTTATTCCTTCCCCTTCCCCGTTTACTCAGTATCCTTCCCTTTATCACGGTCTTAAGTAGCCCTTCACCCCTCATTACCTCCTCTATCCTCCTGTTTGACTTCTTTTTAGTCTCATTAAGAAGCCTCCCTTTATCGATATATCGACTAATAAAAAAGACTAATAAATTTGAATTGACTGTCATATAAATATTTTATGTTTTATTTTGCGTTAAATTTGACATTAAAAAATTTTTTTTTATCTAAACAAAAATTGGCTTACGTGCTAAGATACGCAGTAAACTAACCAAAATAGTTGAAATTTTTACCAATAACCCGCGACCTTTTTGAGTGTGTAAATGGAAGTGCCATGGCTACAACAAAGTTAAGCATATATTTGAATCCTGATATCTTTCAATGTTTCGTTATGATAATTCAATGTCATCGATGAGTTGCCAATGTAGTTTGACTTCGTAACTTAACAATTACATTTGAGGTTGTTAAAAATAATCGAGTTGATCTCACCAGTTATAACAGCAAGGTCAACAAAACAAATTTCTTTTTGACAATATTCGTGAGCTTGTCCGCAACCCACCCGTGGCTAGATTAAATCATGGACGATAATAAATCTTGACGAAAATTTAACCGAGTTATTGCAAATGAGCAAACATTTCCAAGTGCATGGGCATTCACAGCGGGGCTGCTATGAACCTATAGAGGGTTGCAGAATTCAGTCAAATTAATCGATAGTAGCACTTAATCACAACTAATTTAATAGCTAACTTTATCTCTAGTGCCTAGTCATCTTTCAAGCTGATGAAAATGAAACGAGATGGAAGGAGAAGAAGGGAAATTATTACCCAATTTGGGGATATATATCCAGAAAACCCGTTCTGTCAAAACTACAGGCAAATAATTTTTGTGGAATCATAATTACATTTGATTCTTTTATGCTCGAGTGTACTAAATATTACTCGGATCGAATTTGAAATTGAAACAATGGGCGATTTTAGAAGTTGAAAAGCACGGGGTATCTATTCCGTGATAATTATTGAAAGTTTTCGATATTGTTCTTTCTATTTTTTTCCTTTCACTGCACTGTAGCAAATGGTATATCCTTGAGCAAGATTCTTGCTCGGGTTTTACTCCCATTATTTTGATATACCGTTTCACTATCGTTAGAGTTTATGGGCATCGTCTTCTTCGAACTTTTTATCTCCAAGCACATCTGAAAGAAGTATCACTCAGGTCCAAGAAATCCCCATCAGTCTCCCACTTTTTTCCCTTTGTTGCCCGATCGTGGTCTCTCATCTCCTGTCCTATCCTTTCTATCTCTTTCCATCTTTCCTCCCATAAGACCCTCCGTCTCTATCTATGCCTCTTGACTTTTGTTCGGGTTACAGACAGTTTTTGGAGATGGATGAAGGAAATCGGCAGGACCTTTCGTCTGGTATCTCTGTTCTGTCTATTTCAACCCGTCGTTCTTTTTCTTCCGGGGCATCTTGTGGGATAACTCTTAGGATAGCGTCTGGAATATCTTGTGGGAAAACATGAACAGGAATGCATCTCGGGGAGATCCTGTTCATCTCTACGTCTCAGTGTGAAGATTTTTTCCATAAATTCTTGATTCTCCATAAGATGAAGCGCATTAGGAATGGTCATCATTATTTCTAGCTTAACTTGTAACTTTATAGCACGATTTATGGTAATTTTCTTTGTTTTCAACCGAATTTATATCAGTCCGCTTTTTATCTATACTATACTAGGAGTATTGGAGTGTTTGCTGAGTTCGAGATTAATTGAATGCAATTTTTTACCGCTGCTTACGATGGATTTGATTAAATTGTAAAGTTGAAGCTCTCTTTATCGCTGATAACGATGAGTTTGATTTTTACTCTTGGATTTCTGTTTTGAACGGCATGTCCTTACTGTTACGTATTTACTTGTTACAACGTGTGCATAATTACGATGATTCCATGGTACATCATTTCTATATGCTAAGTTTCTCATTCTTTAATTTGTTATTTAGTGAGGCTGTAGTGGCAAATGAAGTCAGCCCCAAAATGAACATAGAAAGGTGGCTACAACCTTGCGTATTACAGAGTATGGATGAGTTTTTAGCTTAGATGTCTCTGGACTGAGTTTTTAATTACTCCGTATTGATCACTTGCATGTATTTTATTGTACTCCATTTTGGTTTCAATTACTCCTACTAGCGTATTATATAAAGGTGTGCATGGAGGTAACTACTTTTCATGGGCACTTACTTTTTCATTTCAACGCTAGAACAATGTATTTTTTGCACAACCCTTGACCTTGATCCATTCTGCAAAATGTTGGTTAAATGATCGATCGATGACTATTATTACTCTGATGATTCTTTTTCACTACTTTTTAATGTTGTTATTATGTTTTGTAAGTAAATGATATAACTAGGGGTAACTCAAGACGACGTGTGATTGTTTGTGGAAGTCGTCTACGCCACCAATGTTTTCGTAAAGATACGTGAAGAAAAAAAACACCTACTCATCGAAAGGTGCCTCCAATTTGGAACAAAGGTGACAAAAAGAGGAGGACAAAGGATCATTTCCATCATTCAGACACGTATCATTCACATAACTTTCCATGAAGGCTTTTCCTTTGGGTACTCCATTTCAAGGTGACGTACACATGTCTTCCTGTGTTTTCTCCCTCCTTCCAAACACTTCTTTCTTTCCCACGATGTGTGTAGAATATGGGCTCCATTATTCTAGGAACCGAAGGGGCTCATAAATTCGATTTGAAGCGTCGGATCAGTTATTCATTTTCATCACGTCCCTTCCCTCACTTCCCTACCTCCTTCCTCTCCCCCCCTCTCGTCCCTCTCCCGCCGCACATTGATTGATCATATCTTCCCGAATAAAGGTGTTCGGATCGCCTGTCGCAGGTAGAGTCATCGCCGCCCCCATCCAAAAACCGGACTCTGAAAAGGGCCTTATAGTCAGGGATACGATAAAGTCGCGTCCACATCAATAGGGGTATTTTCTTCGCCACGAGACTACATCCAATCAAACAAAGCTGAAGACTCGTCGTGGATAGGTGCTGAACGCCAGGTGCAGTCATCACAGGTGAATGTTTTATATGGTTGGATCTTCGTTTTGTGGAGAAATCTTTCATTTATCTCTTTAGGTGACGTCGCTGATTCGAGCCTCCTCTTCTCATCTGCTCTTTGCAGAAGTACATAATTCATTTTTGCAGCGCTGTTTCCCTCCGTGAATCATGAAACCTTTACATGATACAATTTTTCGGTTAAATTCCTAACTTATTCCGTGGTTTACCGTCAAGGGACTTCGTCGCATTGGTCTGAAAGCTATGTGCCCTAAGTAATGGCCAATTTGGACGAACAATGAATGAGCTATGAGCTAAGTTATGCGAGAATGTTATCTCATCGGTTCTTGAGCAGAAGAAAATTTTTTTATTTGAATTAAAAAAATTAACATTTATGTATTCTACTGCTGAAAGAGTGAAGTGAGATATCTAAAGGAAGGGGATGGTACATTATACACGTTCCAATAGACGTTTTGGTACCAACTTGTAATGATTTCAAAGGAAAGTAATTTTACCTATAAATTGATTTAGATGAATGATTTCGAATATGTAGTAGTATTCTTACACATTTAGCACTCTTTATCACCATTTTGATGACTGGACATTTTCAAGGGATTAACTATTTATTTAATCTTATTATTAGTGGGTGGAAATTTTTGTCAACGGCATGCCAAAACATTTCACGAGGAAACACTATAATTGGTTTGAATTCATTCATTGAGCTCAGCGACTAAATCATCCAAAGTACTCAACGAATTAAAAATTTCGGTAAAATGTTCGATTAATGACTATTATTACTCTAATGATTCTTTTTCACTACTTTTTAATGTTGTTATTATATTTTGTAAGTAAATTATATAATTTTGTAAGTAAATTATATATTGTCGGCCCCGGTGGCGGCGGGGTAAAGTCCCCGCCTGTCAACTCGAGAGTCGCGGGTTCGAGTCCCGCCTGGGTAAAATATTTTCTGCCCAGGTGCACATCTGGTTTTCTGCACATGGGTGTTCGTGTCTCGTACGTTGTTACTGTTATTCACCCGACGTAAACTGGCCTATTGTGCTGTATTCGGGGTAGTAAAGATAAATAAATAAATAAATAAATATAACTAGGGGTAACTCAAGACGACGTGAATAATATGTCTCAAATACGATCAAAGATGTTTTTACAGCAGCAGACAACATAGAATCACAAAAGCAGTAGATAGGGAAGGCTGGAGGACTGCGATCAACCAATCTTAGGATTGAACAACCAATGATGACTAAATGGGTATGACTAATATCTAATACTTATCCTTCGGTAGTAAAGTCGATGAAATCACTAATACACCTATAGATTCCTATGAATTATTAAGGCCATTATCGTTAGGATTGGTTTGATTGGAACTGCAGCTGGAATGCAACCCTGAATTGTGTTCTCCAATTTTGTTTTATTGGGTAATTTTACCCTAAAAGTTGTGACAATAAAAAAAAATGAAAAGTTGGATGGACGGAAAGGAGAATGGAGGAAGAAATGCCCGGCATAGTTGAGAAGGAGGTGGATGTAGCTAGCGGAGATTAGGAAGAGCCCGAGCAGGTGGATGGAATATGGAATTAGAGACGAGGAATGGGAAGTCACCGGCTGTTTTTGAGGCTAGAATATTTGGATGGGGAATGGAATAGGCATTTGAGATGAGATGAAAAGAGGCGGAAAGTATATTGGGGTAAAAATGGGTAGAGAGTAAGGAGAAGTTTGAAAGTGGAATGTCAATCATAAAAGTTCAATCAAACCCCATCCTTATCACAAGAATCGGAAGGACAATTTAACTATCTAGGCCCCGAATAAAAACATATTCCTGCTCCCATAATCAATTACACAGCATTATGGGATAACAAGAACTTCAACATCAAATTATTATGATATAAATGACCGGGAGGCAAAATTATTCCAATACCACATTTATAATACGTCTCAATTTCATTTGGGGACAACATAGAATTGCTTCAAATAAGTCAAACTTATTTCTAGATACTAACGTCCATTGAAGAATTACAAGTTAAATATAAAGTTAAATCCGTATGACATAGATATCGCATTCAGACTAAGACAGCAATATGTCAGAGATTTGGGGACAAAATCACTACAGCATCTTTGGAAGGAGGTTTTAGATTCAGGTCAAAGGGTATCACTCAAAAGATTTCACGATCATGGAGAGAAAAAATAAAAAAAAATCACGAGTGCGAAATATCTTCATGATACTAATATAGCCTTTTTTTACACGGCTTGTGATTCATTCAATCCTTATGAAACTTCTCATCAGTCAGTCATATATTTCTCATCTCCAGCTGAAAGCCTAGGTCTTAAATACACACTCTGTTTTTGGTAGTTTCGGTCTGTTTCGGCTTATAATTAGTTGGTTTCGGTATTCACCAATAGAGTGAGCTCTATTGCTGAGCTCTATTGAGTGAGTTTGACATTAGTACCATACCTTTAGTGTAGAGTATGTAGGTGATATTTCACCTCCTGACATGTATTTGAATGCTTCAGCGTAAGTGTTAGTAGTCGTTGTTTTGTTAACTCTACTAGGGTATAGTTTAGTGCATATAGATGATACTCACACCCTCTTGAGTTGGCTTGCAGGGTATTTTGCGCATGAAGATGAATTTATATAAAGTATTATTAACAGATGTATCATACACCGAGCGATTGCAGAAATCTTGTTTGGGACGATTAGGCATGGCGAATTGGAGGCGGCCTTAATTGGGGGCGCTTCGTCTGACGTGATGCATGAAGGGAAGGCAATATCATTAAGGTGGATGGAGGACATATGTGTGGGATATCTGTGAGAAATAACCAACCAACCCTGGTCCCCATTTAGGGTGTGTTCCTTCCTCCATTTGGAGATATGGTCTCCGTCCTCAACGTGTGTCTGTGTGCCTTCCATAAGGCCGGACTGACTGACCTCTTGCTTCCTTTGTGGGCCCTTAGGCGCCCTCTCGCTCCCAACATCCCCCCCCCCTATCCACCCCACTTCCCACAAACGCCATGTGTCAGATGCGGCGGAGGCTGGAGGTGGGATGGCGGAAGTTTGCATACTGCTTGCTTCCGTCTCCTCGCTCTCTAACCTAATCCCACACCCTTCTTACGCCATAACAAGCTCCGGTCCCTTCCAAACTTCTACGGGCTCATGTTGGGACCATCAGAGAGAACATCTCAATCCCACGAGTACTACTAGGTTTTCCGTGTACCATGACCAATATATAATATTTTTTAGCTCTTTTAGGAACATGCTTATTCAAATGATACACAAAGGGTATCGTACTGTATAATTTAATTTCAACTCGTACTACACGTGTTTCAACTGACCAGCAATCATCATCAGGTACAAATAATCTACAGGTTGGAGTGCTGAAGCATCAAGATTAATTGTACATACCTGATGATGACTACTAGCCAGTTAAAACACGTGTAATACGAATTGAAAGTAAAGTATAGAGTACGATATATTTGTGCACTATTTGAAAATGCTGTTCTACAACATCTCACCTGAGAAAGTGGAATTAATAGTCACTCAGTTCAGTGTTCTGCATATCAGCTTCTGAGGTTCAACAGTATTGTTTCATTGAGGGTAGATCGGAAATAAAAAAAACATTGACTCTTTGTCAACGTTACGGAATTTGTTGGATTCCATCATCGTGGCTGAGAATTATTAGATAAAAGAAAACTTACACTTCAGAGTGGACATGTTTGAGTCCAAAAACAGGAAAAATGGAAGGAAGATGGTATTTTGAGTGTAATGCAAAAATTGTTGTTAGAGATTAGATTGCTTATTTTTACGTGCATTTTCGGCGTAAATGAACCAAAACATGGGCACTCAGAATCTTCAGTTTTTTATTTATTCTGAGCCCAGTTTATGCAATTCTTCAAATTTCGAAACGCTAGGAAGGATTAAAGTTGGAGGAAAACCATACAATGTATTTTTTTAAAGTTATTCATGTCTGCATTAAATGCTAAATATTTTTTTTAATTTATACGTCTGTAGTTTTGTTATTATCTTTGCTTGCCAGCATAGCCTACGAGGAATGATGATGAGACTGAATGTCACTGGGTAGACTAGACTTTCATATAACCTACATCTGCTTATTACCCTGCAAGCTACCTCAAGGGTGTTTGGCAGGGGTGACTTATAATAACTCTCATCATGACTTTGCACTCGTATTTAATACTTATCATTATAACTGCTGCCTTATTCTGCTTCAAATGCTTCACCTTATGCTTTTATGTACGAATTAGTCTCTAGTTTTATCCATGAATTGATATTATAAGTTATACCAACCAGTAGTAGTATGTTAACATATTTGTCAAAGTAGTCATCTGAATTGGCCATGCTATATTCTCCTAACCGCTTGGTCCTCGCCTAGCGAACGGAGGAACATTTCAATCTTAGTTCGATCCTGAACAGAGACGAGCGTTGCTGTTGAGAAATCTCCCCGTGCCGCAGTACATAGAGGAGGCTTGCAAAGTATTTTGGAGATGTATCCAGACGTTTGTTACTACAGCCTCGACTTTCCTCAATTCCAAAAAGATCAATGCCTGTGGGCCAAACAAAACAGACTCAATGGATAAAAATCTTCTCTCGCACATGACGATAGTTTAATCTGACGTTAAGTTTTGCGTTAATACTGACGTTTTCAACCGTTTTGGGAACTTTCATATCCAGGATGAGCACCGTGAATCACTGAAATCGAGGAAAAAAACCTCAATTACACACCTATCCTAAGTGATTTCACCACACCATCACCTGAGCGTTCCTCTGATGCATATTCATGGGGAGTATCATCAATAAAATAGATGGGATGGAGGGTTAAGATTTCCTCTCCCTTCTGAAGCTGTAATGGTGACTCAACGAATAGTAGTGTAGCCTCGCTTAGAGGACCTCTCCCAAGTTCTTCCTCACAGCGAGACCCTCCTTTCTTTCCCTCCGGGGCTTCACACACGGGACCTCCTCCCCCCCGTCACTTATACAGTCCTCCCCCTACTTCTACGCCCCACTCACCCACCCACCACCGTCAAAATCCACCGCCTCGTTCCATCCCTCCCCGTTCCCCAGAAGAGAGAGCGCACCCACCGCTTGTAACCACCCTTTTCCTCGGTCCATCTCCTTCCTTTTATGCATCTTCAGAAGGCCCGAAAGAAGGCCCGTGGCGAAGGCCGCAGCCACCACCTTACCGACACTTTTCCTCTCCCTACACCCGGAGACCCTTCGACCTTCCCTCCCAATTCCTCCTCCCCCCCCCGTTTTCTTCCCTCGGACCATCCCGTCCCGGGGGCAGCTGCGTGGGAACGAAGGAAGGCCTCTGGTTGGTCGAAGGCACGCGTCTTGGCCCTCTCCTTCTAAGCCCTCCTCCGCCTTCTGCTCTCCTGGAAGCCTCGGTCATCCTGTGGGCCTTCCCTTCCTCAACTCTCCTCACCTCCTCCTCCGTCTCTTTTCTGTTCCCTCTGCCTCTCAAAACCAACCTCCCCTCAGACTCCTCAGGCGATCTCCTTCAGTGAGAAGGTCCTGTGATCCTCTACAATCCCGTGCGAGGAAGAAGCCACACATGCCTCTGCAGTAGGCGACTTAGTATTATGTACATACTCTAAAATCTTACAAACGCCAACATACTACAGCAGATCAGATCATTTGAATAAAACTCGGAAAATAAGAACTCCGGAACTAGCCGCGAAGTAACTTTAACGGAGTCACCCTTAAGTGGTCACACAATTGTGTGAAATTTACAGTGGAAAAATCATTCGCCTGGACTGGGAATGGAACCAAGATCCCTCGCCACACCATTAAAGCCCCTATGAGATTCACAGTGGAAAAGGATGCCTGGGTAGCTTAATTGGTTAGAGCACTCGGTGCGAAATCGAGTGATCTGCGTTCGATTCCCAGTTCTGGCGAATGGTTTTTCCACTGTGAAATTCACACAATTGGAAAATAAGACTGCAGAACAAAAAGGTTTAAAATGTCGTTTCTTCTGCGATGGATAAGAGACCATAATGATTGATAATCAGTCTATGACGTATGCTAGTTGATAAGTAATCATGCTGATTAGTTGATTTTCTCCCTTATGTTTGTTCTATAAATCTGCCACGTAGCACTAAAACCACGTTTTGCATGATCCCTGTATTACTCTTTCATCTCGTTTACGTAGTTGCAACATGCATAAATACAAATGGTTTATGTGCAACTGGTAGCGTACCAATAGTGTCGTGCATGTCGGTGAAAGTTATTGGTACATTATTGTGTATATTGGTGTTGACTCGACCACTGCGAGAAACCCGTGAGATGGATTGCGGAGTAGATGTAGACGCCTCACTTAAATATTGTCATCATATTACGCTACTCCGGAGTATCTTGTTTTTCTCATAATTTTGTAGGGTCGGAACTAAGTGACGGTAAACATTTTCCTGATTTTGGAGAAATATATTAATAGAAAATAATCTCGAATGAGACAGCGGAAGAATTTTCTACTCGCTGCATGCTACCCAAACATCCTTGCTCCATTGTTGAGAGGCAGCAGTCTTAGTAGAAGGCACATATGAGGATAATCAGTTCGGTATCAACTACCAAAGCTGCAACGTCTTCAGGCCGAAGTCCTGAAGACGTCCCCCGGAATAAGGGCGAAACTGTGAAACAACGTATATGGTGAATTCACGAATAAGGTACTCCTTTCCTACATTACGCATTCGTTGCCTACATTCTGTTGATATCTACATCGGATCCTTTGTAATTGATTTTTGATTTCATCCAGATTTGAACCAGGGTCTGCGGGGTGGTCTTTGAAGGGAACTACGGGAAAGTAAAGGGGTACGCGGATTGGGGTCTCCAGTCAACTAATCCTTAGACTCATTTACATCTAATTAGCTCCGCAAAATTACGTCTATGGTGCGTGGCGTGGGGTGATTTCACCGCAGGAATGCAATATTTGTCCAAGAAAAAAGTCAAACATGACAACGAGAGAGCTAGGCTATGGAGCATGCTAACTTTAATACCTACACCGGTTAAGGTTATATTGATCAATATGCGGTGTTAATTCATGCCGGAATCTAATGATGCGGTGCGTTAATTCATGTGGGCTAAGGTGTTAGCATAAATGATGAAAAATTATCAACCCAGCATATTCTCTTGAGTGAGAGCTATGTTTTATGAATTCTACGAGTCCCTCATTTACACGAGAAAAAAGGTGCTTATAGACCTTCGTTTTGCTATCTAAATACCTGTAAAATATGCTGAACGTCTTCAGGGAAATATTTAGCTTTTAACTTATGTGAAAGATTCATCTTGTACGTATTTTACATTTTGATGCGGGGTATGGGTGCGTTATTGAATGATTAGATTTACCATGGAAGACAAACGAGAAAGTGTTTGAAATGGTGGGCGAGGAAAGGGAACTTCTTAATGAAATTCGAGATCGGCAGAGTAGGTGGCTGGAGGATGTAATAAGGGGCGAGGGCTCAAGAATGTGATAGGAGGAAGGATATTGGGCAAGCGGGGAATAGGAAAAAAGAGAATAGGTTTCATGGGCAGGACGAAGAAGGCTAGATTATATGCTGAGGCGAAAAAGGATTTACTAAAGCGAGATAAATCCTGTAAATGTAGAAAACCGGCAGGAGATTCTCTGGAATTCAGAAAAATCTGATGAATGAAAAAAAGACACCTGGTTATGATTCCACACTTAATTTGAAGCAACGCTACCTGGGTTTCAGTATATCATTAATAAATTATCAAAAGTGAGAAATATACATCATATAACATGATGTATATTTCTCACTTTTGATTTTCGACCATGGTCTCAGCAATGATTGTCGAAAACATGGTCAGGAGATGATGGCATGATATGCTGAAACCTAGGTCGTGTTGCTTCAAATGAATTTTGGAATCATAACCAGGTGTTTTTTCATTCATTATGAAGGAGTTCCACCGAGTAACGCCAGAGACAGTGTCTTACAACAAAATCTACCTTGGCCGGTAGAATACTGAAACACGCGGTGTTACCATGGCAGAAATGTTAGTAATGATAATGAGACATCAGGCGAGACTACTCCCTCTCATCCCTCACCGTTCGATGGACCCAGTGTTCCTCCCTACATGCCCCTGCTCGGAAGGAGCCACTCGGAAGACCGATGGGATTTTCTCAGGCCTTCTCCCTCCCCTCCACATTTAGTCCTCTGCCTCCTGTCCCCATCCATTCCCCCCCTCCCAGGGCTGAGGAGGCGAGCGGAGGCATCTGTTGTGGGTGGTGAAGGAGGGTGTCCCCCTAAACTCCACCCGTTCATGATCCTTCCTTTGCCTTCCCGTCGAAAGATCCCGTGGAGAAAATCGTAAACACGCAGAGAGGAAGATAAGTCCTTTCAGCCCGTCTTTCTACTTTCCTTCCTTCCGTGCCTACCTCCGTATCTTTGGCTCAAGCTGGCTGGCAGTGTTTCTGCCTCACTGTCGGCCCCCTCGCAGTCAACGGTAGCCTTTTCTTTCCTGCTTGTCAACAACTTCTTTTCCCCCTTCTTTCGTCCACTTCCTTCATAGGGTAGGTACTCGCTCTCCCCCCCTCCCCCCCCAAGGCCCCTTATAGTGAGAGCATCCCCGGGAGGAGCATCTGGCCCGGCGGAAATCTTCCTCGGTGGCTGTCATGTTGTTTTGATCAGTTTCTGGAGAGACCAGTGATAGCTCTCTCTGTCACATTCGGCAGTCTTTGTCACATGTCAAAAAGTCCCCTGGATCAACAGTTTTTGAAAAGTCGGTGGAAATATTGGGTGAAAATACCTGCAGAAAAAGGTACACTAGTATTTGAAGTTTCTTTGAAATATTCAATTCCGCAGCGTTAACTTGAATTACATATGAAGCCACGTTTCGGAAAAATGAGATTCTTCTATAGCCGAGTATACTCGCTTTCAAGACAAGTAAAGATTCATTGCCTCTAATTTCTAACTCAAAGATCAGCAGGCTGCAAAAACGTGCTAAACTACTTAATCACATGGTGACTTTGCTGTCTGATGTTATATTGAAGAAATAACCAATCCATCTTTGTATAATTTCTCTACGTGATGATGCGATGGGCTTCCTGCTTATCTATATGGAATAGGCAAACATCCATTGATTAATATTACTTAAAGCATTCAATCGGTTACATGGAGGTTTTGTTGAAATTCAGAGAAACTCCTCCCGATTCAATTCACATTCAGGGGCCTATCTATATGTTCAATGGTATCAGGCTCAACTATGTGGAAGTTGATATTCACAAATGAAAAAACGACTTCGTTTTCTTCCACTGATATATTTTTTCGGTACGACATGTTACGACACATAGAGGTCATTTTCAAGTACTTGAAAATGACCTCTATGTGTCGAAGTCGTTTTTTCATTTGTGCCTATCTATATCTATTACTTCCTTTTCCTCCTGGATATATGGTCTGCCTCTCTTCATCTCGTCCATAAAACTTATTTTCTTTCTTTCCCTTCCTCGCTTGCCCAGCATCTTGCCTTCTTTTAGAGTCCCAAGCAACCCATCGCCTCTTATTATTTCAATCTTTGTGCATTTCTCACTTTTTTATTTTTGACCATGGTCTCAACAATGATTGTCGATACCATGGTCAGTAATACTTGTTTATACGCAAATAGCTAATTCATAACCACTCCGGTTGCAAATTAGCATACACTACTGCTGACATTTACACTCTAAACTCATGGTCGTCTCTTCAACACACCCGAAGCAGCTAGCAGGCTCCCTTTCCGAAGCATTCATTTCTCAACATTTATGAGAATTAGAAAGAGCACAATCGATACGCTGATTTCGATGAACCGTATCTTTAAGCTCGGGAAAAAAATAATTTGACTCTGGACAAAAATGTTCAATTTTTTTGTTAAAATTAGCTGCATGATCTCTCACGATGAAAAAATTATAATGACTTGACTAATAAAGACGCTGAATCTCCCGCGCCATGTCCTGCCCTTATCTTAGATCTTCAGCGCCAACCTGTGGAAGTCTCTCGCGTGATTTTACGCCCAGCTAAGCAGTCCCCCATATCGCCTAATTCGCCTGCCGTGTAGCGCCAATCGCCAGTGTCGAAGATCGAGAAAAGAAAGACTTTTTTGTGTGTCCCTGGGCATTTTGTTGGCGAAAGGCGTTGAATAACCTTTTTGAAAAACGAATTTCTGCACTTCAGGGGAGATTAGAGAAAGTAAATCAAGTTCTTGCGTAGGATGGATAGACGTCATTCCACACGCGGCAAGCAATAATCGTCCAAGTTGAAGATCGAATCCAGCAAGCCTCCTTAGCCGCTAGGTGCGAAGCAAAGAGCTGGTAGGAGACCAATGCACGAATTAACCAGAACCTAGGAACAGAGATAAGTTGAAACGCTTGGTAAGTACTGGTGAAAATATTGATACTGAGAAGCATTGCCACTAATTACTGGATATATTGAAATATTAAAACATGCAGAAAACTGAATCATGCAGGATACTTCATGCGGGAGGAGATGCTAGCCACAATAAACAATTCATCATTGGTCGTTCAATCGTAAGATTGATTGACTGCACCTCTCCACCCTTACCTATCTAATACTAGTTCTCTTACCTCTTGATATCTCTTCCTATGTATTTTCTTCTTATTATGGTCCATGAACTTATTCCTAGGTCTTCCTCTGGGGACTTTTCCCTCTATTCTACCTTCAATTATGTTCTGAATTAACCCATTATGTCTCAGGGTGTGTCCAATCCATCTGGTTCTTTTTTTCGCCTGGTGTCCTAATACAGAACTTTAATGAGGAGAGAACCGGAATGAAATGCTTGTTAAAGGGGTGTCTCATGTCAATGCTACTGTATATTATGGCGCTCGGAAAGAGGGATTTTTTGACATAATAAGTCAACAGTGTCCAATAGATTTCACTCTAACTCTGCTACTTGTTCAAACTTTAAATAAAATACTGGTTCTATTCCACTCTTACAATTTCTAACAACCACCCATGGTTTCCCCTCATCATCATCATTGGCCGTGCAACCCTAAGATTGGTTGACTGCAGCCATCCACCCTTCCCTATCTAATGCTAGTTCCCTTACTTCCTAGTATCTCTTCCAATGTACTTTCCTCTTTATTTTATCCATGAACTTATTCCTGGGTCTTCCTCTGGGGACTTCTCCCTCTATTTTACCTTCAGTTATGTTCCTCATAAATTCATTGTGTCTCAAGGTGTGTCCAATCCATCTCGTTCTTCTATCCTGCATGGTGTTCCATATGGTCCTCTCCTCATCTACTCTTCTGAACACTTCATCGTTCCAGTTTTACTACATGTATACCTTGATGATGGCGTATGTGTGTGGAAAACTGGGTCGATTTTTAGATATTATAAATGAGAAATGCAGCCAAATCTTTCAATCAAAATGTTTGAAGCGAAATTATTCCACCAGGTGACGCCTGAGGCATTCTCAAACGTCGTCGCTACTGTCAATTCTTGAGATTTATAGCCCGGGCTCAAAATTATATCCCCCGGCTCATCCTGAAACCCACCTGATCCGAATTTTTCAAGGAATATAATTTTAGCGTGCAGTCTCCGCCAGTGTCACAGATGCCTCCGAATCTTGACCCTATAAGGTGGCTCAGAGGGTAATAGTAACACGTGGATGTGAGGGTATTCCACGAAGCTACACTCAAGTCCATTCAAATACCCACTTTTAGAGGGAAGGAATATGGGGGAGGAAGTGGAATGATTCCCGAAACTGCCGCCAGTATCGCTGAAGGCGGGATCGGGGTCATTTGGTTGGCTCGCGCCCATCCGAGTTCCCGACACGCTTCGCGACTCACAGCCTTACTTTCCTTCTTCCTTCCTTCAGGAAGAAAAAAAGAGAAGTGGAAGAGAGGAGACATAGATAAAGAAAGTGCAATTGGGGGAGGGGAGGAAGGAGAAATAGAGGAAGGAAGAGAGGAAGTGGAAAGGAGGAGGAGGGAAAAGAGACGGCGCAAGGATATGCCGGTACAGATTGAACACAAGGACATAACTTCCAGTAATTTATGCGATATAGTTCCCTGTTCATAATGGAGACCATATACATTTTAATTTCAGCATTTGTAGGATGCATAAATTCGATATTTATTTTTAATTGTGCAATAATTTACCCTTATATGACTGCAATTCTGACTAATTAATAAAAAATATATATAAAAGTCTTTAACTTGACTCATTTTCTTCACGGGGTAGGTACATTTAAAACTCCTTCACAATGAAATGTCTTTTATAATGCTGAAAAAATTACAGCGGTAGCTATAGGATATATTGTCAGCAATAGTCGAGGAAACATACACACTACAGACTCACTTTTCGAGGAGATCTAGGTGGAGATATTCCTCATTTTTAAAATACGACCTCTCTGAAGTGCATACAAGTACCATTTTCCGTGCATAAGGGCTGACATTTTTCGTCAAAAATCTCTTGAAGTAGTTCGGTAAGGATCTAATATTTTGGTATTTTTGGAAGGTTGAGATATTTTTCTTTCAAATTAGACCAATTCATTGATTTAGTGATGAAATGATATTCCGCTAAAACTATCATGAGGGAGATAAATGACTTAGATTTCATTTTTTTCATGTTTCAGCTTTTAAAGGAAAAAAATCCTGTAAATGGTATGAAAAAGAAAGTCATTCCTTTCCACGCTACTTTATTCATATTGCTGAATGAATGAACTGAAAATTGCGTGGTGTTCAGTGAAAATAAGTGTAAAATATAGTTGAAAATAGTCTGAATTATAGTTGAAACACTTGAAATATAATTGAATACACACTTGAAATATAGTTGAATCTGTCTCATACAAATACCATTTTCGCATAAAACCGTTGATATGAAGCTAAATTCCACCGGAACTTGAATAATAATTAAGTAAAGGCACTTAAACATTCCACTTCTCTAGTTATTAGCAATAAAATTGCTATGACTCAATATTATTAGCAGTAATTTATAATAAATTTTATAACTTGCCTTTATTATGAGTTCAGTTAGGACTGTACTGTCTTCTCTAACAATTAATTCTTTTGACTAACACAATCACCCATGTCCCACGTGCTGTCCTAATACAAACACCCATGTGCATACTCTATTGAGGCGGGAGTCGAACCCGCGACCCTTGGGTTAGCAGGCGAGGACTTTACCCCGCCGCCACCGGGGCCAACAATCAACCCCCATGAACGGGAAAAAGTGTGCACTGAAAGTAAGCTCGATCAATTATTAGCATATTATGTACCTCAATTTTGTTCTTTTAGTTACGATGACATGACATCAATGAAAGCAGAATTTTTCAAAAGAGCGAACAAGAAGATGGAATTCAGGATGTGTTTTAACTGCCTCTGTTGCGGTAAAATATCCTAAAAGTGATTTGTACTTAATTTTTCTCTAGTCAAAATGAAGACGCTATTCGAATTCTACTATATAAAGTAAGAGTAAGTAAAGTTAGCGTACCATGTTCCATGTAAAAGGGGAGTTGTTTTTCGTCAAAAATCTCGGAAAGTAGTTCGGTAAGGGGCTGATGTTTTGGTATCTTTGAAAGAGACAGATATATTTCGTTAAAATGATACCAAATTCATTGATTTTCAGGTGAAATGATATTTCACCCAAACTACCTTAAGTTACGTCCTCATGCTCGATGTAAGCAGGCCGGAAGTCTGAGGAGTTTTCAATGGACTGCTTCAACCGACCAGCCTGAGTCTGAGGATAGAGATTCGTGGATAGGAAATCTCGGAAAATCCGCCCTTCTTTATCGTTCCTTCCATGAGGCCCTTTCATTGTTTACCCTTTTCCCCCGGAGCTATCCCTCCGTAGCTCCTTTCTCGTCTCTATTCACCCAAATCCCTGGAAAGTTTCGCCAGGAAGTCCTCTTGTGCTCGGGTGAGTAGTACTTCCTGGCGAGGGAGGTTGCCGTCCGCAGATTCTTTACTTCCTCTTACAATCAATTTTCAGTGCGTTTCTTTCCTGAGGCCCTCCCTCAGGCAAAGAGAGGTGAGGTTTTCCCGACATTCTTGCGATTTATTTTTCCATCACTTGGGTGAAGATAAGCAAATCAATTGATTGTCGCGTTACGTTGTGGAACAACGAGAAGGAATAGCTCACGACATAAACGGTGTACAGCTGCACTATGTTTTAATGCTATCAAACGGTTTCGACGTCTATAGTGTCATTTTCAAGACAAACGGAAGGAAAATTATCTTTCTTATAGCCGTCTGCAAGATCATTTAGTGATGGAATGAAATCCATGAAGTTATAGATTTCACATAAGTATTCGGATTGTAGGAACACAACTACTTGTTTCATAACTTATTTACCAATAGTTAATAGCTTCGAATGTTTTATGTAAAATTATACCGCCGGTAAAATTTATGAAATTTAACCCAATGAGTAATTGCTGATGCAGATAATAATGAGTCTGTAAGTGTGAAAAAAATAGTTATCTGTCCCCAAAAAAAAACTTTTATATGGTAATTAAGTCTCCAAGCGGTTCATTGCGCATCTACCATCCTGCCTACTTATGGAACTCATAACTACATGCATAAGTTATGAAACCAATAAACTCATCTAACGTTTCTGCAACATTTATTGAATAGTTGCAATGGCTTATGGGTCCCATAACTTTATAAAATACATGTGTCGTTCCTGCAACTGGCCATAAGTGAAGGAAAAATACCTTCCTTCGTAATTTACCTTCCGTTTGTTTTGAAAATGACGCTATAGCCGTCGAAACCGGTAGCCAATATTGAAAAATAATGGAACTGTACAAAGTTTTTATTACGAGTTATTCCTTGGGTGAATTTCATTCGTATGGGGCAGTCAATTATGCCAAAGTGTAACATTTCTTTAGGTTAGCGTGAACTAAGAATTCAAGTGGCATAATATTCATTTCTCAAAAATGTTGGTTTCCTTCAGCGTGAGAAGCACTCTTTCAGGGGCTGACAAAGGAATATGTGGATATAGATGTACTTCTACGTCCAGAAAATTTGGCGTAAGCAACTACTTGGGGATACATTTAGGATTTCACGTTTTCCACGTGCATTGAGGGGCCATAGTGGTTGCGAATGATTGGTTCTTTAAAACTTTGGCTCTCAGTAGGTGGAGTAGATTTTGTAGACATGCCACGTATTGCTTACATCATGTTTTGCATTTTCCCTGCATGGCTCTTGTATTTTGTTTACTTGCATGTCAATAGTTCATGTTTGGTGATTTGGTCTTCACTCCCTGCCACACACCCTCGTGGTGGCTCGCAGGGTATCACGTAGATGTAGTTGCATTGTAGATTAATTCAATGGTTTCTGTAGCACACATATAGTCACCCATGTTGATGAAAGTTAATTTTTACACTATAGTATATGTTGGTGTTAAATGACCACTGCCAAACGCCCTTGAGATGGCTTGAAGAGTAGTATGTAGATATAAATCGTAAAAAAATTACTCGATTATCTCTGATATTATACTCCATGGGTGATTCGTTTGACATTTTTCGCGAATTTTTTATATAGCGTTATATGATTGAAGGGAACTCCAGGATTATCTTTGTGTTTCTCAAATTTACATTATGTTGTTGCGCATATAAAAATTTTACATAAAATCTAAAGTAAATTATCTTTACATCTTCCACTATCACCTGTACCAAATATTTGCACTAGTAATTTTTGCTCATCGCGTTTGTTGGTCATCCTCTTTTTTTATTGGTCATTTTATTTTGAAAAAATATACATCAATCCCTTTTGTTCTATTTTGGTCCCCAAGGTGAACCTTTCTTGGGCAACCAATTGTTTAAACATGAAATATATACAAACAGAATAATTACTTAGAATGCTGAGTATATTTGAGTATTTACAACAATTTAATTACATAAAAATCAATTTCTCCATGACATAACGCAAATTACATGTAGATTACTGAATTAAGTTTCGTATCACTTATACCTACTACACACATAGAAAAAATATAAACTTTGAACAATTGAGAACATATAAGTTCGTACCGATTACTTTATTGTTCAACGTACAACAAATAACTTGCAGATTACTAAATTAAAGTTCACTGTTACTTATTCCTTATGTAAGCATAAAATATATCCAAAATTTGTGCAAGTGAGTACATATAAATACATCAAAATCAATAAAACCTTCAGTTATTGCCAAGATTTTTAATTTGTAAACCATACCATAGTTTTGTAGGCCATAGCTTCGGCGCTACGTATGTACCTGTATGATACAAAAATAATACGGAAAACCTGATCGGTCAAAATAGTCAAATAAAATCGTGGAAATGACCAATTGTTTCCATCACTCCAAATGTTGAGAGGAATCTTCATAGAAAAATGTGTCCGACGGCTTCCTTCGCATGTCGACCTTCGGCTGAACGTGCATGAGCAACCTCCTCACGTGCTCCGGAGAGCCATTCATTAACATCCATCCCCGAGTGGGGAACAAAAAAACCCACTCTCTCCGATGAATGAGGATTTTCCAGATCCGAGAAGCGTGCCTCGCCGGTCGGACATCATTCCTTCCTCTTTCGCGGGCGCGTCGCGTCGCCGGGGATGGAGAAAAACAAGCGCCGGTGCATCCCCATCGCAATGAGAACCTCTGTGTCCCCTCACTCTCCATCGCTCTTCCCCGGCATTCCCTCGCTGCTCGCACAAGACAATCCCTTCCTTTCCTCTCTGCTCGCGGGGGCGGGGGGAGAAGCGGGGGGAGGATACGGCGGCGCGTGCACGAACAGATCCATAATAAGAGGCGTCTCTTAAAATGTGCATGTATTCCTTACCTATGTATAAGGAAAGAGTGTCCATATACTTGTGGGTATCTAAGGCGTGGTCACCGTCCCGTGACGATACGGGGTTCGCCTCCCTCCTCCCCCACCGGACTCCGGAGGCGGAGTGCGGGGGTGGACGGAGGTGGGGCTGGGGGGCGGGGGAAGGGGAGCAGCACGCGCTGGAGGCCGTCCTCCTCCTCGCCTACCCCCACAACCCCACTTCCCATCCCATTCTGCTTCGCCACCTCCCCCCTCAGTTCCGGTGATGTATCCGGTGTGCTCCTTCCTTCCTCCGCCGTTCGAGAGGACGAAGGAGAGTGAAAGGCGGCTTGGGATTTCTTACGGAACGGCTCCATGTATTCTCAAGAGCATGGAGCTCTTGAGTCCTCAGTATGAATGGTCGCTTCGATTAAATGATCAGTTCACGAACTAACTATTCACTCGAATGAAGCACTCGTTTTCAGGCCATCGAATAAAAATTATGCGTAATCTTTTATGTATATTCAAAACCAATTTATTTTCTGAGGAAGATATTATCTTACAAACTCCAACGTACTACGGTAAATCTGACCATGAAAATAGGGAAACACTGCTGAACAGAGAGGTTTAAAATGTCTTTTTTCCCGCGATCGACGAGAGTCGGTAATGTTGCCAATGAGACTTTGAAGTAGGTTAGTCGACAGGTGGTGTGGCTGATTAGTTGATTTGCTCCATAATTCTTGTTTCTTAATCTACCACGTGGTACATACATTACTTTTCATTTCATGACGACGCCGTGAACATAAGTCCGATTATAGTCAGAATAAACACTGAAACAAAATCTGGTACTCTTTATCGTCTCAGGCTTAACTTTGTGGAAGTTCATTTCGTTAAATGAAAATGAAAAACTTGTAATATTCCTCCAATTTATTGTATGGTACAACTAGTTTCGTCGCAGCGGCGACATCTTCAGGTAAGTAAGCGGTTAGACCTCCGTGGAAATGCTCTTTCGGAATAAGAGTACCAGATAAATGAAAATGAAAAACTTTGTAATATTCCACCAATTTATTTTATGGTACAACTAGTTTCGTCGCAGTGGCGACATCTTCAGATACCTGCGACGAAACTAGTAGTACCATAAAATAAATTGGTGGAATATTACAAAGTTTTTCATTTTCATTTATCTGGTACTCTTATTCCGAAAGAGCATTTCCACGGAGGTCCAACTGCTTACTTAACCAATTCTCACTTGACAAGTAAAATATTTGTAAAGACTTTCGTGAGGAGCGTGCTAACTAATGGCGGTTAAACATGGATCTTGGATAAAAAGGAAACATATGGGCTCTTGGAAGCCAAGCGTGATTCTGTAGAAGAATGACAAAAGCAAATTGGCTCATGAGAAACATAAATGAACACGTTTTGGAAGAAATAACCGAAAGAAAAACGCTTCTTCAAACTATTCACTGCTGAAAATCCGAATACATTGGGCATACGCCCAGATGTAATAAGTTTCTCAAAAATTAACTGGAGGGAAAGGAAATCGGGAAAAAGACAAGAGGACGACCAAGAATACCCTGGCTAAAGGGTGCAATGCCAATCGTGAAGTGCAACTCCTGTAACGAGATGATAATAATGGTTGCAAGGAGGGACGAATGAATACAACGCCAGCGACAAGGCTTAGAATTATAAGAAACAACAATTCAGAAGGATAAATATCAGCAGACCAAGGGAGATGTAAATCCCTTCTTGAATGTTACAAATGTCCCCTTTGTTATCATCAGTGTTTTTAAACGGCAAAATTGCAATAAATGCTATACGGACTAGTCATCGGGAATGACAGAGATGATTTTAGCTAAGTGATAAAATTCCTCATGCTTCCATTCAACGGTCAAAAAACCTAAGGTTTTAAAGGAAACACATGCATAAATGCTTATCAAGCTGTTCCTTTTCTTGTTGGGATGCGTCAAAAAAGTTTAATCATCGGTAGCAGGTTTATAAAGCTGACTCTACTCGGATCACAAAATAATTCACTTATTCAATTATTTTACCATTCACCCTCATCGCACATTTATTCTCCCCTTTCTCCTTGCCAAAATCCAATTATTTGGTCTTGAAGTCATTCTCCCGAAATTGCAGTCTCTCTGTCACTCTATGAATGATCTCGAGGAGTGTCAGTTATTCTTGTGGGCTCTCAGACAACAACACATTGTCATCGGCGGAAATCAGTTCGTGCACATTAACATTCCTCGCGCGTCCATAGTCAGTGCAAGCATCTATTACACACTTGTTTGCAAGAGCATTAAGAAAGCTGCGGTGACATTACGCGAAGTCAGGGGTTTTACGGTTAAAAGCACAGATGAGCGGCAACTCCAGCCCAGTCCGTTCGCTATGATCTTTGTCAGGGTGGCCGTCTTGAATTAATTCTGCGCAGGTTGGCAGCGTGAAGAGTGGGTAATCATCGGTCTGCTTTCAAGGTTAATATGCTCGCGAATGCAGAAAATTTTAGGGGCGCTATTTTTTCTCTTATTTACGATCAGATGAATTCAACGCAGATTGAATGCCGACGCTAGCGCGTGTGGGCAAGTAGGGGGGAAAAATCTCATCCTTTTACATCAAACTGCGCCCGGCGCGTGTGGGCAGGTCAATTTCACCGCCTACGCCGAATCTCTACCATCATTTCTTCCAACGTTACAAAATATTAATTTCTCAGAATCTCATGTTTTTTGCTAAATGCCTTCCCTAAGTGTTAAGTGTTCAAAGTGGCGACTGCGCGGAAAGAAACGGGGAACGTGCTACCTGTTTAGGAATGGGTAATTTACTCCCAATCACTATCATTTATTGCGGCACATATGTTTAAATGGAGTTGGAATTTGATATTAGCCTATTTTTGTTGTTGGAACAACTCGAAAGAACTCTGCGTAACCATAGTTCAGGTTTGTATAGGAGTTTGGATCGTGATTCGAACAAAATTAGGTGAATTCTATCTCTAAGATTATTAGACCCCATTCTTTAGTCGTAGTTTTGCGCTCTTCTAAATGATTTCTAACCGTAACATCATATGATTTTCAACTCTTGTTGTCAGTGATTGTTTTTATTCCATCTACTGGGGAGAGAGCTAGTCTCAGGAAGAAAATAATCTCAAAATACTTCTGAATACCATGTACTGGATTGTACAAACAGACCTTGATAATGGCACTAGGTGCTAAAACCATGCTCGGCAATTGATAAAAATTCTGTGTTGAAAGTTACCATTTTCTTTCATTTTGAAATGGATATCAATAAGATTGTTTCCACAAAGTTGAGCCTGATACGCTTTATATGTACAAACAATTTTATACTCAAGAATAATGACTCCTTCACAAGTCCTTAATATTGGTAAGAAAAATGGGTTAATACGAGTTCACACAGGCAACATATAGCGATCAAAATGGACACATTTCTTAGTCTGAAATGAAGGAATTTTCACGAAGTCTCAGTGGGATGAACCATCTGGAAATAGCCTTTCCAACTTACTTACAGCTACTAATAGTTGAGTATAATGCTTGCTGTCGCCCGGGCGCCTTTATATCCCTTACGAAACTCCAATATCCAAACGTTAATGAGCGCACGATTACTAGGTTTGCGTATATGACCACGATTAAGGGTCCATATCAGAAATCTGATGCGCCGCTCTTGCTGCTGAACAGTTTGGATCAAGTTTTCCCGCATTTGAAAAAGTTTGAAGGTAATAACGGCCAATTCGAAATCAAGAATAAATTGTAGTGTTTGTTAATTGCCGGTTCTGTTTGCCAAGCATGCTTCAATTTCATATATGTGATGAAGGAATTGACACAAATTGAAAAAAACAAGTAAGATCGATAGCTTTATTTAAAGACATGGCAGTGCAGCCAAGGAAAAAGAGTAAACGATAAGAGAAATAGGTGAGACATCTTTCTAAAAATCTTGCGGATATACCACAATGTAGCAGTGTATTGTTACCCAGATGTAAGAGTATTACTTCATACTGGGAAAAAAATATACAATTTATTCTCATTTGAATGGCTTGGGGCGCCCCTCAATATTGCCTTTGCGAGCGGTCACTGAAATCAGTATTCTTTCCTACAAATACGTGTGAATTTTTAGTTCCTGTTCTCCGGCATGATTGTTTACTGAACCCTTTTAATACAATCTCACGAGAGACATCGATAGTGCCTAAGGTTATTATATCCACTCCTGAGGCATAATCGTCAGAAAATTTCCCTACATCTATTGCAAAAGTTTATTAAGATGGTTCTTGAGACAGAGATTAATCTAAACTGAGGCCATTAAAAAACTGGAATAAGTCCGACTTCTGATTGCACGGACTTATGAAGACGGCTACTGCTTAAGTGTTTATTTTTATAATCGTTTATATTTGCTATGAGCTAATTTAACCCCTTAATTTTTTAACACATTTACCAATGCCAAGATGATTCTTGAAAATTATGATATTCAAGTAAATTAGACATGTATTTGAGATAAATACTCGGGAGTTTAAGGCAGAGATGTGGTGACTTGTGGAAATACTCGTCATATCTTTGGTGTAACTTAATATACATGTATCATTAGCGCTAACACATCCTTTAGCCTTTTACATGGAGTATTTGCAGCATATTAGTAATTAACACTTAAGGAGGACCGTCACCTAAATCTCACTGTGTCCTTTGTGTCCACTTTGTGTCCACTTGATCTCCCAAGTGAACCACTAGCCAAGAAGTCCTAACGAAACTTGGAGGGAAAAGATAATTCATGAAAATTATTGAGACTTATGTTGTTGCTAAGTGCATTCATAGGTGAAATGTGTTAGATGTTCCCGGCGTATCCGCTGAATAGAGGTCCTTCAGGAATTTCGCCGGCCTAGCAGACTGCATATCTCCCGACGTTTCGAAGATTGACTTTTACTTCATCCTCAGGGTTCTGAATGCCGTCTTCTCAATTTGGCCAGTATATTTACTCCACAACTTGGGGTCGAGTGCCATCTGGTTGGCTCTGGCGTATGTTCGTTGAGTGTTAAGGAAAAGTCGTTCTTCGTAAAGTCGGGAGATATGGAGCTGAAAACCCGAGAGTCCTTTATTCTTCATTCATACGTATCATAGAACCCTAGAACTATGGTATTTCATACATCTACATCTACTTATTACCTTGCAATCCACTACAAGGGTGCTTGGTATGGGGTGACCACCACCATGAACTAGAGTGAAGAAATTAACTTTCACCAACGTGTACCACACTATGGGTATACTACCAATGCTACATAGAAACTATAAAATAGTCCTGTAATGCAACTATCTAAACGTGACACAAGAGTCATGCAAGAACATGCAAAATATGGTGTTAGTACTACACTTCACATTTGGAAGCATTCATTAGGGAATATATGCATTTATCAGCTACACTACCTGTCAATTAACCTACTCCATAGTCTTTACGAAGCCATTATGATCTCTAATCGATCGCGGGAAAAACGACACCTTAAACCCTTCTGTTCTATTATTTATTTCCCGTATTTTATTATCATGATCTGATCTACCGTAGTGAGTGTGTTGGAGTTCGTAAGATATGGAAAGCTTTGCCTGAAAATAAATCGGTTTTGAATTTTCATAAATAATTATTTTATTTTCAGTCGACGGTCTAGGAGCGATTCCCATCCAAGTTGTTGCAAGAGGTCAACAACATTTCGGTTTTAATGCATGTTGGTGAAAGATAACCTCCTGATAGGTATTTGCAGATCACTATTTATGCATCAGTGCCTAGTTGTAGTATCAGTAACATTTTTAGGATAAGGTTTAATACGTGTTGATTAAAGTCATCCCGTCACATGCACTACTGTCCATTACAAAAGTCGAGTTCGTTGAGTTTAAGACGCTCTATCTTCAAGTAGGGTCAACCAATTTTAACAAAATAAAATGCATACAATAGAATGGTCATTTCTACGTTTACTTACGCGTGTAAACATTTTTCCTATCCTTATCTACACTTTTACCATATTCGTTTTGAAAAAAGGCTCTGTTTTCGGCGCTCAAAACCCGATGTCCCGAATTAATGTTATCGCCATTCTCTGAATATGTATTGTAGAGATGAGAGATTTTGATTTAAGTTAGCCAAATATGTTTATAGCATGTCAAAGGAAAAATATTTCTATGTTGAGTTTTACACGAGCTGTTGTAAAAGTTGTAAACCTCGGTTCATCTCGAAACTAACGATGCGATAGAGGTTTGAGTTATACCGTTGTAACCGCAATGACGCCAGCTTTATAAATATGAACATAACCATTCGTCAAATATCCTGGGATTTCCGATAACGATTTTTAATTACATGTATTTTACGCGCAGAGAAAGCAAGGCTCTCCGAGGAAGGTGTTGCAGTAGTAGAGGTTATTTTTTGAGTACTACGTAGATGCAGGCGTCCTTGCGTCGGCTGCGGCACACGAATCCAGGATGTAAACAATGGGAAGCGACGTAGTGGGTAGAGGTGGGCTCATGAGGAAAATTTTCGGGAAGAAAGCTTGGCGAGAAAGACCCTGAGAGCTTGCGTACAAGAGGCGGCAGGTGTTGAGAGCTCACTGCCCCCACCCCCACCCTCCCACCACCCCTCCGGCCGCAATCTTCCTCCTCGACCAGGGTTTCCGCTTCGTTTGGGAAGAGGTGGGCTCGAGAAGTGGGGGACGCGCTTAGGCTGAAGAAAGGTGGGAAGAAAGCCTTCCTTTCCTCCCGTTTCTCTCCAAGAGACCAAGAATCCCTTATGGTTGCACCGAAAAAAGCAAGCCGGCAATGAGAGAAAGCGAGAGTGGATATCCCGACGCAAAAAAATAGAGGTGGGTATAGCATTTTTTTTGCGAAATTCACTTTTTTCGAAAGGTGTATGTGTATATTTGGAGGAGAACTCGAGGAAAAGGTTGAGGAGGAAGCGAGTCGGGATGAGGCTTGACGGATAAAGGCTCGAACTTATTGTCCTTAAGGTCGAGGTAAGGCAGGAAGGGTGAAGGGAAAGAAGGTTTAGTTGTCCAAGAGGGGAAGTTCGAGGTGGGGGGAGAGGGTGAGATAAACTGTAGATAGGATATGTGCTTCTTTTTCCTCCTCTCTTCCTTCCTCCACGTCAATCCCTCGAGCGGAGATAGAAGTGCAGAGATAAAGAACCTTCGGATGAGCTCGTGGAAGTCGTTCCCTTCGGATAAAACTGTGTGGACTGCGGATGGAGGGAAAAGGACCTTAAAAGAAATGTATTTTTTCCTTGAGGTTCCTCCGGGACGGGGGTCATCTAGTGGGCTTGTCGATCTGCGTCCTACTTTGCAGCCGCCCTTGCCTCTTGCCTTTTGTTAAGTTCAAGAGCTGACTCCTCTCCTCGATGCGAGATTGAGATAGCCATTTCGGCGATTGTATTTAATCGGCCCACCTCTTGTTCTTTACGACGGATCCCATTCGACCTTTTGGCGTCCGATATGGTGTATTGCCACCGTCTTCAGTTTTTGCGAGTAGGGGAGACCGATTTTAATGGAGGCACAAAGGCAGGAAGCAGTAAAAAATAGCCGCGGGGAGCATAAGAATTTTTTTGGAAAGGTGCAGTTATAATTCTCGAGGGATCAATAATATTCTTGAGGTTATCGATAGGTTGGAATAATGGGAAATACATCTAGGTGCTCTGCGATCAATATACATCTTGGAGCCTTTCACAGCGTCTGCTAATACTGCAGTCTTAACATTTTTGTTCTGAAGTGAAGAGTCATTTGAATTGCTAGGAAATCAGCGACTGTTTTCCACCGCTGTCGGTAATTTTAGAATATACGTGGTCATCTCGAATGACAAAGTATTAGCTGTTGGCCTCCTAATGTCAAACAGTTCAGTTCCACGGTAAGTTTGTTAGCAATATATTCAATGAGATCGTTGAAAATTATGTCTAGTTTATCGCAGAAGCTATAGAATGTATTTCCCATTAAAAGAAATCAACCACAATTCTGTGAATGCGGCGTACATCCTGTGGACTAATTAGTCCACAACTAACGCTGCGACTACCTGTACGTTACTAAGGTATCGTACCGGTAGACGCAGCGTTTCTTGACTTTAGAAAAGCATTTGACAAGGCTCCCCACTGTAAATAACACGCGAAGTTAGCATCATACGGGATAGACAGTGATATTGTAGGCTGGATAGGAGACTTCTTACATGAACGCGTTCAAAGGGTGGTATTAGATAGTGTCAGCTCAGGCGAAGTAAAAGTTACATCGGGTGTTCCCCAGGGAAGCGTGATAGGCCCAATTTTATGTCTTCTCTGCGTAAATGACTTGAATACAGTAGTAAAAAATAGCAAGCTCCGTCTTTTTGCCAATGATGCGGTGGTGTATGATGAAATTAGAAATGAAGAGGACAGTCAGTCTTTAGCTACCGTAGATTAGGATTCGTAAAAAGGGTTTTAGGCAAATGCGATAAGATACGAGAAAGAAGCTATTTTACACTTGTCATGCCTCATTTAGAATATGCCGCTAGTATATGGGATCCGTATGAGGAAGGTTTGATAAAAGAATTAGAGCGTGTACAAATGAGATCCGCAAGATTTGTTAAAGGCCGCTATGATACTTGTATAAGTGTTACGAGTTTAATAGAAAAACTAGGATGGGAATTACTATCAGAACACAGGTTAAAACGTAGGTTAAATCTTTTAAGTAAATTCGAAACCGATTTGTTCACAGATGATGTTAGATATATATTGAGAACCCCTGCGTATTATGCTAGGTTTGATCAGATTAACTAGATTCGAGAGATAGATCATCGTATCGATAGATTTAAAATGTCATTTTTCCCGCGTACCATAAGAGAGAACAATAGGCAGCGTAGCAAAGGGATAGGTAGGTGAAATATAGTTAGAGTAGTCCGTAGTGCATGATGCATGCAATATCAACCAATAATCCATTAAATATCCTAGTTGAATGTCAATAGTGCATGTTTGGTGATCTTCACCTCCTGCCACACACCCTCATGGTGGCTCGCAGGGTATTACGTAGATGTAGATGTAGTTTCGTGAGGAATTGGATATACAGTTAATTCTTCGAATTTCTAAACAACCGATTTATCTAAATGACGGAAGTTTTTACAGAATTTTGCAAGCCTCCTTTTTTATGTGACGCCATGGCATCGACGGGAACAGGACTTTACGGCGCGGCCGTTTGGGCGCGAGGCGTTTTGACCAGTCAAATGGCAACACGGGGAAGCATAGCATATTCGTGTAGTTCTTAATGTTAAACCCATCTCGCGCCGAGACGTCCCTGCGCCGAAACGGCTCGCGCCCAAGTTTCCCTCCGCCAAAACGGCTCGAGCACAAAAAGCCGCGCCGAAATACCCCAGTCTCGGCAATGACGGCTATTTACCGTTAAAAAAGCCACCACAAATCTCTGTTTGCCTTTGGACAATCTCACGGGTGCCAGGGAAGAAAATAGCGCTTTCCATATCCAAAGAAGAGAATCTTATTTCGTGCTTTCTCTTCAGTCCATTCGCTGGTGATGACTTACGTGATGATGGTTTAAATATTATTACGAAAAAAAAAATTGTAGAATGAATGCATTTTTAATTACCTCTTCCAGGTTCATGGTATCTCATTTAATGACTTAAAATGAATGAAGCTTTTACAATCATAATGCCCAGCTTAACGAAAGAGATCCCGGAGTAAAATACTTCCGGAACGAATCCAGTCTTTCAAATTTTTTTATGATCGATCTTCTACTGTAAATCGTGGCTTGTGGGTTACTGTATAATGCATTGAAATAAAAAAAAGAAAGTACAATTGGAAAGTGGCTAGGATAGAGAGAATAAGTGGATTTGGAAACGTATACTAATTAATCATGGGTTAATGCATACCGTTATACGGGGTAACGTAACCATTGCCTCCGAAGCACCATGTGCTACGAATGCTTATCTTGAGAACAAGAATATGCACATGAATTGTTTGAAATAATAACATTTTCTGGTTGCTGTTTTTATATTTGTGGCCCCTTATTGTACGTTGAATAAATGACATTTTAAATCTATCGGTTCTGCAGTCTATTTCCTTAATCTTATTCCTGTGATCGTTCTACCATAATAACTTGGCTCTAGGAAAATATGTTGTTTGTCCAGCAAAAAATAGTCTACATCAAACTTTAAAAGATTTAACGTATAGATTTACGTAAATATTTGAACAATTTTCAGTAAATTATTAGTATTAATAAAGTATTAGTAGTAACCTATTATTTAGTAAAGATTTAACCTATTAAACGTAAAATATTTAACCTATATTTTTCCCTTCGATCGGATAGAGGGTAAAAGCAGTCAGGACAGCAGTGCGCAGTTAGGCAGACCATCCCGTACGACCTCACTTCTGCATGCCATCGTTGGTATTGAAAACTCCAAAGGTCGTCACCTCGGAGGCGTTCACAAGTGTATTCAGCAGTAATCAAGATAGAGAATTATACAATGAAAGGTGAGAGAAGATCCTTTGGCCCATTCTCCCTGTCTAGAAACCAAATTGACCTTAACCCAAAATAATTCCTTTGAACAAAAAATCCTTCGTTTACTGCCTGCGTGATATTTCTTTAAATTGTCAGTCAGTCAGCTGTGAGTGGCTCGGTAGATTTTATCGGATTTTAGGTCTAAAACACAAAAATGAAAACCTTGCTCATCAGGAAAGGTTCTTCGGCTATCAAAGTTGTGATGTAGAAGATGTCTTCAGATATCTCTTGTTATTATTTTACGGCTCGAGCATGAAGAAAATTAATTGATTGAATCAGTGCATATTTTAGCTGCCATCCGTCTTAGACTTATTTTTACCGATCTATGGTGGTTGATCAGTGTTTCTGAATTGTTTTCATGAGAATGAATGTTTTTAAAACATCAGAAACCTGAGCCTAAAGGTGTATTTTTTCTTTTTTTCGGTTATTTGTTGTTGCCTGGCGTCAAACATATTTCCTCCGAGAATCTCGATGATATAATAATTTTTTATAGGTATCTCGTTGTCGAGGTGACTTCCACTTCAAAGTTCCGGGTTCTAAATCTAAACTAAATAGTGCCTTGCCCGCTACATCAAGGGTGATTGGCAGGGGTGAATTATTACCCTCATGCGCAATACATATTTCTCATAAATGTTATGGAATCTACGACTGAAAAAAACCAGCAAATAATTTTAGGGGTTCAAATTTTCACTGACATTCTTCTCACTATATTCCATTTCCCATATTACACTGTTTTCCATAAACGTCATGGAACCTACGACTGAAAAAAAACAACAAATACTTTTAGGGGTTCAAATTTTCACTGACCTGCTTCTCACTATACTCCATTAATGATATCGAAACTATGGATACTCGTATTCTTGTATTATTCAACCATGGATGTACTTAGACATATGAGAGTTACGTGCTGTTATTACTATCAAATTAAGATGAAAGCATTAGGGAGGGAAAAAATTACCTGCCTACCAGCTACCTACCGCAAACAAAATAATGGATCCTCGAGAAATAGTATACATCTCATTTTACGTAGCATTAACATCAATCCCCTGAATGGAGAAAATTCTGTTTGAGCGAGAATTGAATCCGCGATCCCCGGACTAATTCATCTACATCTGCGTAATACCCTGCGAGCCACCACGAGAGTGTGTGGCAGGGGGTGAAGACCACCGAACATGCACTATTGACATGCAACTAGGATATTTAAGGGAGACATGCTAGATAATAGGGTCACATGCAGCTAGATGGTTAGTATCTACATAATAAGAAAGGTATTATTGGTTGTTATTACATGCATCATGCACTACAGACTACTCTAACTATATTTCACCTATCTATTCCTTTGCAACGCTGCCTATTGTTCCCTCTTATGGTACGCGGGAAAAATGAAATTTTAAATCTATCGGTACGACAATCTATCTCTCTAATCTTGTTAATCTGATCAAACCTAGCATAATACGCATGGGTTCTCAATATATATCTAACGTCATCTGTGAACAACTCTGTTTCGAATTTACTTAAAAGGTTTAACCTAAACTTTAACCTGCGTTCTGATAGTAATTCCCATCCTAGTTCTTCTATTAAATTCGTAACACTTATACAATTATCATAACGGCCTTTAACAAACCTAGCGAATCTCCTTTGCACGCGCTCTAATTCTTTAATCATACCTTCCTCGTACGGATCCCATATACTAGCGGCATATTCTAAATGAGGCCTGACAAGTGTAAAATAGCTTATTTCTCTTACTCTCTCATCGCATTTGCGTATAACCCTTTTTACGAATCCAAATCTACGGTTTGCTACACTAGTTATTTCCCTGATGTGTTTCCCCCATGACATGAATTCAGTGACGGTGTCGCCTAAGTAGTTTATAGATTCTACGTTAGATATTTTCTTTAATTTTAATTGATGGGAGCTCAATCCCTCCGCCACGGAGGCTGACGAATCCGGGCCGTGTAAAATTTTTTTCTGAGGTATATTTTTCCCAGGATTGGAGATAGTATCAAGTGTATTATTCCGTCCTGTAAAATAGTTGTACATGAGGAGTGGATGGGGTGTCTAACTGAGGATCCCTTGGCGCATTTGCCCCACTGCCACACAACCTCGTGGTGGCTCGCAGGGTATTACGTAGATATAGATTTGTTTCGGAGCCGGTGATTCTATCGCCGTACATTCGGTCTTTCCTTCAAGACTGCCCAAGATGATTCTTCCCACTCCAACCTACCAACCCATCCGCAGTGGTGCAAATACCCAGTAATTGGTAGCCTTCCTTAATAAACGAAGGTGGGCAAAAAGTAAATATTCAGAGGGGTCAAATTGGTAACTTGTATGTAATGCTATCTCGTGTATACCTCTACATCTACAAAATACCGTGAAATACCACTATTAGGGTGTGCGGTACGGGGTGATTACATACCAGCCATCATCCCAGCTGAAATCAGAACCGCACATGTTCCACCGGGTGCCAGGCGAGGCCACAAGCAGTCAGGGTAACAGTGCGCCGTCAGACCAGGAACTAGGAGAGTACTTCGTGGAAGAATATACTACCATTCAGTCCACTACTCATGGTACGGCTACTTGTTATAATTACAGCGACAGATAAATAGTACTACAAGGTACTAAATCATGCAAGGGCTAATTATCGGAAATTAAATTATCGGAAATTACATTCGAGGTTATTAGCTAATGATGATGTTAAGTTATTTTGTACAAGTGCAAAAACCTATTTAAACTACTCATGGTAAAATTATCCCAGAACTGATTCATCGCAACTATTATGGTCTTTCATTCTGTGTGAAGAAATAAAATTATAAATCTA
The DNA here is from genome assembly GCA_963169105.1 of Ceriagrion tenellum. NCBI lineage: Eukaryota > Metazoa > Arthropoda > Insecta > Odonata > Coenagrionidae > Ceriagrion > Ceriagrion tenellum. The sequence continues at coordinate 53,844,130 of OY720636.1, read as the reverse complement.
TCAGTTCTGCAGCCTAGTTCCTTAATCTTAAGCATATGATCGTTTCTACCATAATAGTTTGGCTCTAGCAAAACATGTTGAACATCCGGAAAAAATTGTCTACATCATACTTTCGTAAAATATTTATATAATCTATATTTTTCCCATCGATAGGATATAGGTTCTCACCCTAATTGCCATTATCTCTGCGTGTATCCAATATATTCTCAGCCAGTTTCTTAGGCGCAAAGCTAGGAGCCATTGGCAGGCGTTTAATGTTTTTTTAATTGTATTATTTTTTCAAATGGTACTAGAAAATTAGCAAGCGTTGTAAATAGTTGCCGTTTTAATGATAGGCAAGGTGTTGTTCATTTGAGGGGAATATAATCCAGATAAACGCTAATGAAAGCTTCCTCTTTAAACAGGCGTCCTTCAATTTCGTACCTTCACTCTGTGATAACGCAGAATTTTTACGAATTCATCAGGTTCTGAAAATATTTACTACCATCCATTCTTTACTGCCATACTTCTCCTCCATTTGAAAATTTTTCCTCTTAGTGTTCCAATTGGGGTATAGTAATTCTTTGGACCAGTATTTAAAAACAGATGGCGCTAGAAAATCGGGTATTCAGGCCTTTACACCTCGGACACAAAGGTATCTAAACAATCAATTCGATATCCAATCCCCTGATTAGAATGTCGTAATTTTCTTAAGTAGACAGTGCCAGAAAATCGTGCGTTTGCTTTGCGGACGGAGAGTACCCCCTTTCTTATTATGTAGATACTAACCATCTAACTGCATGTGACCCTGTTCTCTAGCATGCTTCCCTTAAATATCCTACTTGCATGGCAATAGTGCATGTTTGGTGATCTTCACCCCCTGCCACACACCCTCGTGGTGGCTAGCAGGGTATTAAGTAGATGTAGATGCACCCCTGTGGTAGCAGTCCCTGGTGAACCTCCGGACCGTATGCGTAACTCGAATCCTAGGGACACCAGCGAGAGAGGTGCTCCCCAGGGTCTCCGCATGGACACAGGGGTATACATCTACATGTAACACTGGAGTATATACACCTCACTAAATATCCTACATGCACTGTTGCCATGCAACTAGGATATTTAGAATTAGAGATTATTTTATTTATTTTTATATGTATACATCTACATCTACGTCATACCCCGCAAGCCACCCAAAGAGTGTGTGGCAGGGGTATACGTTTATGTGGGGGCTCAGGGTCTCGCCCACGGCCGGCCTGGAGACGAAGGACACTCCCGGGGAGTGGAGGTAGAGCTCCAAGTGGCAACGGAAGCAAGAAAGGGGGGTACTTTTTCGACCCTGGGGGGAGGAGGTTGAGGGCCTGGCTGGGGCCATTGGAAGCGGGGAGAGGGCAGCGATCCAGCCGGCTGTAAGGGCCCAGAGAGGGATGGCCAAGAGAGAGAGAGGGGCGGCAGCTGTCCTCTGACGATGGGGGAGGGGAGTGGGGTAGGGCTAAGGGGGGACTTGCGGGTTGGAAAAGCTTGGAACGCCTTTAAATGCTCCGGTATAATGCTTACGCTAATGGTATATACTAGATGGGATATAGGAATAGCGATAAAACTACAGCGAACGAGAGCCCTGCATAAAACTTAGGACCTACGTCTACAATTACCTTCATCTACGTGATACCCTGTGAGCGTCAAAAGTGTGCAAGGCAGCGGGTGAATCCTCACCAAGCTAGCTACAAACGATCATTGGTCGTTCGATCCCATGTTTGTTTGACTGCAGCCCTCCACCCTTCCCTATCTAATGCTAGTTTCCTTACCTCCTGGTGTCCCTTCCAATGTACTTAAACTTACCAGTTGTTATATCTTGAGCAGAGTGTTGCATGGTAGCATGCTCTTCTTCGTATCACTCTCCTACATCTACATCTACGTAATACCCTGCGAGCCACCACGAGGGTGTGTGGCAGGGGGTGAAGATCACCAAACATACATTATTGCCATGCAAGTAGGATATTTAAGGGAGACATGCTAGAGAACAGGGTCACATGCAGCTAGATGGTTAGTATCTTCTAGTTTGTGGTCTGTTGCGTACCTTTGCCATGACTACTTAGGCCTGCGCCTGGCATTCAAGGGAACGCGTGCGGTTATGATTGAACTGGGATCAGTGCTGAATGCCTGGTGGGGAATCACCCCGTACCACACACCCTAGTGGTTGCTTGCACGGTATTTTGTAGATGTAGATGTAATGTAACAATGTGAACGTATCACAAGAGTCGTGCAATAACTGTGTCATCTTCAGGCGAAAATACATCAGTCACAGCATATCTACAAATTCAAGGTAGGGGGAGACATGGAAGGGGAACTGTGAGGTGGGAGTTGGATGAGGTTTGGGATGGCTTGGGTGAGGGAGGGAAAGGGCTGGGAGGGGGGAAAGGGTTGAAAAGGGATTACGGGGAGGAATGGTAGTCATAGCATGTGTTTTTTTGGGAATTACCCGTTGCTGTCTTCACTGTGGGAGGTATAGCTTATGTCACGGGAAGTTTAGGTATGGAGGGGCGGAAGGGGTAGTATAGTCACGCATACTCTTACTCAATGCATACTGTTTGTAAGTTCACTTAACCATGAGTCATTGCGATGCTTCTGGGCTTTTAGGGGATGGAGAATATGGGAAAGTGGGAGGGCAGATCTTGTTCGTTGGCTAGAGGAGGGTCATTGCCAGATGATAGCTATTTATTTTATTCTCCCATGATGGATATGATAAAAGAGTACTTGACAATGTGACGAATCAGTCAGCGAAATCAGCTATTTTTCTTCTGTAACACCCCACTTGGAATACGCTGCTAGTATTTGGGATCCCCATGAGGTATACATATTAAAAGGTTTAGTTTCTGGTCTGAATGCGCCTCATTTAGAATATGCCGCTAGTATATGGGATCCCTACGAGGAAGGTATGATAAAAGAATTAGAGCGCGTGCAAAGGAGATCTGCTAGGTTTGTTAAATGTCGTTATGATAATTGTATTAGTGTTACGAGTTTAATAGAAGAACTAGGATGGGAATTACTATCAGAACGCAGGTTAAAATTTAGGTAAAACCTTTTAAGTAAATTCGAAACCGATTTGTTCACAGATGACGTTAGATATATATTAAGAACCCCTGCGTATTATGCTAGGTTTGACCATATTAACAAAATTAGATAGATAGATTGTCGTACCGATAGATTTAAAATGTCATTTTTCCCGCGTACCATAAGAGAGAACAATAGGCAAGTAGCAAAAAGGGATAGGTAGGTGAAACATAGTTAGAATAGTCTGTAGTGCATGATGCATGTAATAACTACCAATAAACCCTTCCTTATTATGTATATTTTAACCTGTACTATACCGTAGTAACTAATATTCTATTGTAATAACTACTGCAATTACTTGCAATAACTAATAATCTACTGTAGTAACTAATAAACTATGACCCTATTTTCTAGCATGTCTACATTATATATCCTACTTACTTGGCAATAGTGCATGTTTGGTGATCTTCACCCCCTGCCACACACCCTCGTGGTGGCTCGCAGGGTATTACGTAGATGTAGATGTAGATGTTGTTCTGACTGCTTTTGGCCTGCGCCTGGCATCTGGGAGCACGTGAACGGTTCTGATTTAAAAGTTTAATTGGCTGTGGAATCACCCCGTGCCACACGGCCTAGTGCCACCCCGTGCCACACACCCCCTACCCAACACCCTTATGATGGCTTGCAGGATACTAAGTAGATGTAGTGGTGGCTTGCACGGTTTTTCGTAGATATACTGGAGATAAAAGTGTTAGAACTGGTGCAGAGAAAATCAGCAAGAAATGTAACTACATGCAACATGTAAAAGGTGGTTATGATAGTCTCGTTAGTGTTACTGACCTCTTGCAACAACCGGAATGGGAAATGCTAACAGACTGCGGATTAATAATTAGACCAATTTATTTCAAGTAAATTCAAAACCAATTCATTTTCCCAATACGTTGTTAATATCTTACGAACTCTATACCACGGTAGATCAAATAATGAGAATAAAATTATTGAAATAGACTGCAGAGCAGACTGTCAAGTAGGTTAGTCGACAGGTTGTCTAGCTGATTAGTTGCTCAGTTCTTAAATAATTTTTATTTTATCTGACTCGTAGTACTAACATCACCTTTCGCATGATCCCGGCGTGACTCTTGTATCTCGTTTACGTCGATGCATTGTACATTAATCCAAGAGTTTCTTTAATATTGACAGTATATCTATAGTTTAGTGAATATAGGTGAAAGCTCCATGAACTCTATAGTGCAGGTTGGTGATAACTCGACCCCTGCCATACACCTTTGAGGTAGCTCACTGGATAATATGTAGATGTAGATGGATAACGTCCATTAAATGAAGCCTCTAACCGTTTCCTTTGTGAAGAAGTATGATCTAGAGCTGAGGCTGAGACCGATCGATGCAGATTTTGGGCGGATCTCAATTTTACTCATTACCGCTTTTTAAATGAACAGAAATCTGTGACCACTGAATCTACATCTACATCTAATAAATACCGTGCAAGCCACCACTAGGGTGTGTGGCACGGGGTGATTCCACACCAGGCATGCAGCACTCATCCCAGTTCAATTCAAAACGCGCACGTTCCCCCGAATGCCAGGCGCAGGCCAAAAGCAGTCAGGACAACGGTACGCAGTCAGACCACAACCAGGAGAATGATACGTAGAGGAACATGCTACCATGCACTACACTCCTCAAGATATTACTACTGGTTAGTATTATTAATGTGACAGATAAATAGCATTGCAAGATGAATGAATGTCGAATAATGCAGGAAGTTGAGCAGGATGTCGAGGAATGCATGACTGAATGTCGAAGAATGCAGAAGAATGAAGAATGCACAACAAGAAGAATGCAGATGTCTTCTTCAGATTGCAGACTTGAGTAGCCGAGTTTAGCTTTTAAACGGATAAGATGCGTATGTCAGATGAATTTTATCAACGAATATTAAAAGTGACAAAACAAAACGTATTCCTGAATGCTCAGAAACAGGAGACTTCAGAATAATCCAGATTGCTGGTTATACAGCCATTCGTCCGTGGCGAAGTGAATCGCGATTGCTCTGGTTAGTTTTTTCAAGCGAAACGTGGTGGGCGCCTGCTTTGAAGTTGCCGGCATATCAGGAGACGAAATCAAATACTTAGTTCGTTCGAGGCTGCTGATTTTTCTGGAGCCATCAAGATCCTCCGCATGGAAAGAATTCTTTACAATTTAGACTCTTTTGGTGGTCTATAGCATCGAAGATTTGATGGATTTTTAGGGACTAATTTTTGTGGTTGGTTAGTCTCAAAGATGTTTTTGTTCAAGCAACATATTGAAGAAACACCATTGTTTCCAAGACTTCAAGAATACATTCTTTTTGACTCCATTTCCAATATTTGTATTATTATCAGGTGATGCGTTCTTCATTAATGTTTGTGAAGGAGAATGCATGACCTAATAATGACGAGGTTAACTATCATGATCATGCGAGGCGAGCTGTTAGTAACGATGACAAGATGTTAAGCACATGAACAAAAGTACTCTTCCTAGTGAGAATCAAAATTTAATAGAATCAATCTATTACAACTATTATGGTCCCTTTTTGTGCGTATAAAAATAACATTTCAATCTATCAGTTCTGCAGTCTATTTCCTCAATCTTATTCCTGTGATCCTTTCTATCATGATAGTTTGGCTCTAGCAAAAAATGTTGATCGTCCAGGAATAAATAGTCTACATCAAACTTTAAAAGATTTAACGTATAGATTTACGTAAATATTTGACCTATTATTTAGTAAAGTATTAGTATTAGTAAATTATTAGTAGTAACCTATTATTTAGTAAAGATTTAACCTATTAAACGTAAAAGGTTTAACCTATATTTTTCCCTTCGATCGGATAGAGGCTAAAAGCAGTCAGGACAGCAGTGCGCAGTTAGGCAGACCGGCTTACTCATCATCCCGTACGACCTCACTTCTACATCATATGAAATATTTCGGGTTTTCCGTTTGTGAAGAGAGCGGAGAAAGTCTTTCCCATGATACTGCTAAACATATACATAAACATAGTACTAAACATACATAGTAGTACCACGGTCTTATCCTTCCTCGTGCCTTCAAAATGACGAATGCTACGGTCGATGTCAATAGTGCATGTTTGGTGATCCTCACCCCCTGCCACACAGCCTCGTGGTGGCTTGTAGGGTATTACGTAGACGTAGATGTCCTCTCCGTAGAGGTGGATATGACCTGGTTACTTAGTGCTATGGCCTTTATGCTGAGATAAAGTGACTAAGGAATTTTTCTGAAATATATGATATTTTCTCTCATCCAATCAGCCAATGCTAGTCGTATCCAGAGACGAACAAGCTTAGCCTTGTTGAGAAAGCGCGGGAAAATAGCCTATCTTCTGCCTTCCCGAGACGACTACTTATTTGCAAAACTAATACTCATCGGTATCTCATCATCCTTAGAATGGCTGCAATGTAAGCAGCCGAAACATTGGTCATGGACTTACCAAACTCGATGGACCCGAGATCTACATGATTTGTTGACGTCAAGAAAATACTGGCGTAGTTTTATGACTTAGTGACTCATTTTAACAAGGTTCTAGTTCGTATTCAATGAGTTCATCGTATTTGATAAATTGATTTTACGGAATAAATAAACCTTTGATTTTTTTATAAACCTTTTGATATGATATTGAATTGATTTTTTAATATTTTGATTTGAATTGATATGTTTTGATATTTTTGATATTGAAATTTGATAAACCTTTCCAAGGATAAGGTATTGAGGGTATAGAAATACTCATTTCAAGAAGAGAAATCATTCTCAAGCTAGAAAATATGTGATAGTCTACTCCTTTCCTCAATTTTGTCCGTCTAAGAACCTCGTCAAATAGCCAAAAGCTCTCATTTTCATGTATTATTTTCCAATTTCCTTGCTCCTCAGTTGTTTCTGATCCTTCTGCTTTGTCGTAATTCTTTCTTCCGCCCAGGCGTTACTTATTTTCTCATTTACGTCTTCTGGAACCCTTTTGAGTGTTACATAAATCTATAAATAAAGTTCTTGCTATAAGAAACGTGATTAAAATTCGTGTCGCGTTTCTAATGGCGTGCATATTCCTTATGTGGTCGAAAAACCTAATTCTACCTTCTCTAAACTTATCTGAAAATATTTGCTCTCTTCATTCTTGTCGATTTATAGTAATAATAACACATTGATTTTATTTAAATTTCGAAGCTGTAATTGGAGCGAACATGTTCTTTAATGAGTTTACCAGATGACATGACGCCGAGAAAATTGCACAGAAATATGTTGAAAAGTTGTTCCCGGAAGCCGAGTTGGCATATCTATACTAAAGCGCTTGCTATTGGGGATACCTACTACGCTATTCAAGCTCCCAGATTATCCCAATTATATTTTACCAAAGCAATGATTGATAATTACAGGTTCTTGACCAACGGTTGGCCAGATTTTGTCGAAATGGATTTAAACCTTGCCCATAGCGCACTGGGACATTCCTTGAAAAATCAATACCCCTAGATGGCCAATCACCGCTTCATCCATCCGATCCGCCAATTAGGCTCGTCGAGTCGGTAACGCGAGCGGATACGATTGCAAACAAAAAATAGCGCGCATTCCGCCGCGCCGGGTTCCGATCCTCCCTTGTTTTTATCTCCCTTTGTAGCCGCCCTCTTGCTACCTCCCACCCCCCTCTACCATTTCCCTCAGTCCAACCCTTTTCCAAAGTCGCCCGTCCACTCCCGGATTCCTCAGAAAGCCATCGCGAGGACTTCTGCTGCAATCTAAAAGGGAGGAAGGCGATTGGGGGTGGAGGGGGGGGGGAAGGATTGCTCCAGCCGAGAGAGAGAGGCTGGAATTCAACTTCTATCTTCGCTGCAACTCTAATGGTGCTTTCAGTATTTTCCTTCGCTATCACAGCGTAGATTAAATTATAGGCTTAACCTCCTAACTAAATTTCAGGAAAATCATTTCTTTGACGACGTAAAAAACATACTATTAACCCCCTCGTACTACGGCAGATTAGATCGCGCCAATAAAATCAGAGAGATAGATTGTAGAACCGATAGGTATAAAATGTCATTTTTTCCACGTACCATTCGGGACCATAACAGCTGTGATCGTCGTCATGAATAGTGCAATTAGTCATATTAGCTAGTCTGTAGATATTTATTTTTATATTCTCTACGTTCTAATTTAATCATGATGTAAATATTGATGTTCTTATTTATGCATGATATTTTAAATTTGTAGTAGTGGTCTTTATATCCCTTGCATGTTGGAGCGATTGACGATAGAATGTTTCTTGGTTGATGGATTTTTGATTGGCTCGTTGCATATGTGGTACGCTGGTTTCGATGTTCTTTTCGGTGTTCTACCGTATAATTCATGCATGCTTGGTGTGGAAGCACCCCCTGCCACACACCTTTTGGTTGGCTTGCAGGGTATGACGTAGATGCAGTAGCTCTAATGATTTTTAAGTGCAATCCACCATGTTCTGATGCAACTTCCATCCCGGTCAGTCGGTTATTATCCCCACGGTTGTGATGTGAATTATCGGGACATGGGTAGTGACGTCGGTCTCTGGGCCGATTTGGACTTTGAATTTTTTAAAAAGCTGATATCAGTTTTTTTCAGAATAGTCTCGAAGTAGCAGCATTTAAACGTGACTTTAAAAATATTTATTCAAAATGTTCACAGCAAAAAGAGAAGATACTTCAGCTTGTATTCGATCTTTGTTGTATGATAAAATGGGTTGACTGGAGCATTGTTTTTATTCATAAGAGAAAAATATCCGTTACAAGGAATGGGTGCATAAAAAGGATGCATTTACATAATATGTCAGAAATCACTTATCCACATATTTAACATGTCATATTTTATATAGGAGAACAAAATATTTATTATTTGGAGACACAAGTGGTGACGCTCGGTCTGTGGGACCGAAAGTAGTTATTAGTAGCGATATGCTTTCAAAAAGTGATTTTTTATCTTTTATATCGGAGGAGCAGTATGAAATAGGAAGCTTCTGATTAGCATAAACAACAAAATTTCATACTTCACCTGCGTCACCAGAAATAGTATATTGTCGGTCTGAGAGACCAGGCGTCTCCACTCAAGGGTTAAGAAGTGGCGAATAATTAAAGGATGAGGATTTATAAAGAGAGAAGATTTCTAGACAAAGGTTAAAATTATGAAAACACTTCGTATTTCCACAAATTTGTTTTATAATAGCTGATCAAGGTTTCATCGTAAAAGCGTCATGATCTCGATTATCTATCACTCTAAGACAGTGGCATTCTTGCTTTGGAACCACCTCCGAATATTATTAATCCAAAGTGTGAAAATACAAAAAGTATAAATAATTTTTATCGCTTAGAAATTCCACGGTGTTGATCAATAATGTTTTAAATTTATTCGGATGTTTTAAAATAAATTATGAACTCTAACGCATGTTTAGCTAAGGAAAAAAACGATAATAGCCTAGTGTATTAATGAGTTATTTACTGTGAAATGATGAAATAATTTTGCAATCCTCACTCCGCATTTATTCCTCGTGAACAAGGCATAAAAAAAGAGAGTAATGTATCGCCTATAAAAATATTTTTGGGTGTGCAGATTTTTTCGTCGTCCCTTTAAATCGCGACGACCTCCCTTTCTGCTCCAAGACAATTGTCATTAATAGAGTCTGAGTTGACAATGCATTTCGTTTACTTTTCTTGCCACTTACAAACATAGAATTTGCGTATATAATGTTATGGAATCACGGGACAGTCATTACGTAATTTTGCACTCGGAACTACGAATTTGGCCTCTCTGTACATACTATCCCGGATCTACACGTTTTGGAACTTTGTAAGTGAGTGGACGAAATTGGATATATGATTGCAATTTATCCAATTTATCTTCAGATTTTGAAAATAATGTGGGCCAATGAACTGCTGGATATTGACGTGCTAACGAACATTTTAGCTAAGGAAATAGCTTTGAGTATTTCAGAGAATTTATGGTAATATCGAATATTTGATTTAATCGGTGGCATTGCTTTAATAATTGAGAAGTAATGGCAATAAAGCTATTAGCACTACTAGAAAATGTTACAAATGTGTCACCCTAATTATAAAAATGTCTATTTGAAATATTTTATTTTAAACTAATTATTAAATAACTTACTTCAAAGTCTTCACTCAGTCTTTATGGACTCAGACTGTTCGAATGCTGACCGCAGACTAGGCAGTATGGCATTCAGACCGTCAGTTGAAAACTAGACTCAATCTTTTATTTAAATTCAAAACCGAATTATTTTCAGACGAGGTTATCAATATCTTACCAAAACCAACACACTACGGTAGATCAGATCATCAAAATGAAATAAGGGAAATAGATTGTAGATCAGAGCAGTTTTAAATGTCGTTTTTCCCACGGTCGATATTAGACCATAATGGCTGCGTTAAGACTTTGAAGTAGGTTAGTTGACAGGTAGTGTAGCTGAAGAATTCTTATGCACCCTAATGCATGTTTCTAAACCTGCCGAGTAGAGCTACCACTATGTTTTGCATGTTCTTTACATGACTCTTGTGTCACGTTTTCATAGTTACATAATAATTTTTTTGTAGTTTCTGTAGCATTTGTGCTATACCGATGGTGTGGTGCTTGTTGGAGAAATTTTAGTTCTTCACTAAAGTGCATGTTGGTGATAAGTCACCCCCTGCCAAACATCCTTTTGGTGGCTTTCTGGGTAATAAGTAGATGTAGCTGTAGATGTTAAGAGCTGCCAGCGTAAAGTTACGATGAAAGAGAAATTTTCTTTAATAGACTGTTGTTCATACTTCGCAAAAACTTTTATGATCTACTATTTTTTCCATGGGGCTGCAAACTACGGAGGAGATCTCACAGATTTTGACGGATATGGCCGCAAACCAGCTTCATTAACAGCCATGTAAACTCAAGTCGAGCGAATGAGTTATGTTTGATGCTGCAATGCAACCATCCTCACTCGAAACAAGAAGTCAAAACCGACCGTATATTTTTCAAGCGAGTTCATTCCTACTTGTCATGTGCATCGTCTGACTCGCCGTAAGTGATATCGTAGTGCTACATGCTGGAGCAGGTGAAATGCATATTTGAGCAGGCATGTTTATTCGCGAATTAAAGGATATTTTTTTTCTTTAAATGTCTTTTCGAGAAACCAGCGAAGATTTATTCTCCATGACTGCTCCAAAGGAAATGTCAGGAGAGAGAGGCAGATTCAGAATATAATTACGAGAATCTCCTGTCTCCATTGCATTTCCAAGAGGAGTTCATGAAAGACATCATAGGCGTCACCATAATGAGTACATTTTCAAAATTCTTAAACGAAAACTTAATAAGTCTTCATTGGTGCCAGTTCATGAAAATTTTAGAAGGCACATGAGGTTAAAAGGTAATAGAATGGTCAACATCAAATGAACAATAGGACGAGAGAGATCTCTCAGATTTATGACTATGAAAATGAGTCCTTCGGTAACTTTCGTTATTTCTTGTCGACTTGTTTGGTGAATATGGATACAAAGTACCCCAAAAGTGATGCACGTATGAGTGAGGCTGCGGTGGCTTTTGGTTGAGTCTTTAGAAATATCCGTGATTACCATCTGGCCATCAAGCAAAACTGCTGTCCATTTCTCTTATGCCATAATTTTGACCTTGACTTGAGGACAACTCCTTGGTTCAAACCTTCCAAAGAACCTCTCTTTTCTTCATTTACCCCTATTACATCAATGTGCATCATTCTGACTGTCCATCAACCAGTTGAGCTTTATGTGTTTCTATGAACTTGTTAACATTAGCTGGCGGTAGTTAAAACTAACTGTATATTTATTCTTGGCTTTTTGCACAACAATGACCACTTAGGTTTCTTCCTTTTGTTGTCTCTATGTACATTATTATTAAGAGTCGTGAGTAGTATTTTGCTAGATGTTTGTTAGAGATCGCGGGTAAACCAAAATTATAAATGATTCTGTTCAACAATTTATTTCCCTTATTTTATTTTCATCATCAGATCTACCGTTGTATGTCGGAGTTCAGAAGATATTGATAACTTCGCTAGAATTAAAGCTGCGGAGATGACATCGAGCTAAAGTGCGGAATTCCCTATTTGCAAATAGACGTCAATGATTAAAGCATGTTTTTGAATGAATTTTCTTCCAGCTGAAAAGCGACTCTGTCCCACATTGTGTCAGAGGGTGAGTAGGAGTCGACATAACGTAAATGAAGAAAAAAGTAGAACGGACTGCGCACCTTGATTGCCGGAGGGGAGACGCGATGGTCTTGTCCGGATTCATCGCACCTGAACACTGCGCTGATATGACAAGTGGGGGAGAGCAGGGGTGGGTTACTGAGGGTAAGCAGAGGACGACCTCGTTTCAGGTGACGTAGGTATGTGAGCATGGGGTGGTAAGGATACGATTCCCATAGCCGTTGCGTGGTGTTTCCGGGAGTGAATTTTCCCAAAAGGGATACGTACTAATACTAAGATACCTAAGATGGCCGCGTTTAGACTTGAAGTAGGTTAGTTTACAGGTCGTGTAGCTGATTAATTCACATGCCTTCTAATCATGTTTATAAATCTGCCAAGTAGTACTAACACCATGTTTGGCATGCTCCCTGCATGACTCTTTTATCACGTTCATATAGTTACATTGTATATCATTTCAGTAGTATCTGTGACATTTGTTACATACATACAATAGTGTGGTGCTTGTAGGTGAAAGTAAATTTATTCACTGTAGTTCATGTTGGTGATAAGTCACCCCCTGCCAAATACCCTTATGGTGACTTTTAGGGTAGCATTCAGCATCCTGTAAAATACTGCATGGACGTGAGGCAGGGGATGTTACGACACCAGCCGTGTAAATGTGTAAAGGTTTCTGGAGGTGAAAGGGTAAAGTGTATAATGGAAACGTTTGAATGGACTCCATTTTATATTATGATCACTTAATGTATGTACATTGATCGTGCGTGTGTTAATGACAGAGTTAAGACTTTGAAGTAGGTTAGTTGACTGTTAGGGTGGCTGATTAATTGATGTGCTCCCTAATGTATGTTTCAAAATCTGCCGATTAGTGCTAACACCATGTTTCCTACTTGAGCGTTGTATCACGTTTACATTGTCAAATTAGAGATTAGTTTAGTAGTTTCTTGTAGTATTTGTAGCATGCCCATAGTATGGTGCACGCTTGTGAAAGTTAATTCTTTCTTGCCTGAAAGAATTGCCTTTCTGCAAATATTCCGCATGTGCTTCCTCAAGGATAAGTCCTGAGTAAGGGTCCTAGGTACTTAACTGACTCCAAATTTGAGAGTTCGGTTTGAATGATTGTGAACGTCTCGCTAAAACTAACGTACGTTCAACATATTTTGCTAGAGCTAAACTATCATGGTAGAAACTATCACAGGCATTAGTTTAAGGAAATAGACTGCAGAACCAATAGATTTTAAACGTCATTTTTTCCACGTACAATATGAGGTCATAATAGTTGCGATAGATCAGATCTAGGATACTTTGACTCTGACTCGGTAAAATAGGTTTTTGCACTTGTGCTAAATATCTTAGCATCATTTTTAGCTACTAACATCGCATGCAATATCTGTCATGATATAGCTCTTGCATGATTTAGTACCTTGTAGAACTCTTAATCTGTCGCAGTATTTATAACCAGTAGTCGTATCTTAAGTAATGTATTGCATGGTAGCATGTTCTTGTACGTATCACTCTCCTAGTTTCTGGTTTGACCGCGCAATGTTGTCCTAACTGCTTTTGGCCTGCGCCTGGCATTCCGGGGAACGTGCTCGGTTCTGATTTAGACTCGGATGAGTGCTGCATGCCTGGTGTGAAATCACCCCGTGGCACACCTAGTGGAGGCTTGCATGGTATTTAGTTTGTAGATGACTGGTAGTGTGGCTGATTAATTGATGAACTACCTAATGAATGTTTCAAAATCTGCCGAGTAGTGCTGACACCATGTTTTTGCATGTTTCCTGCTTGACTCATTTATCACGTTTACATAGTTATATCAGAGATTAGTTTAGTAGTTTCTGTAGCATACCCATAGTGTGGTGCGTGCTGGTGAAAGTTAGGACTTTTAATTAATCCCAATTTACGTTTGCCAGTCCGAAAATTTCCCTTATGTGCTTCCCTCGGGACAAGTCCTGAGTAAGGGTCACACCTAAGTACCGTACTTAACTGACTCTGCATTTGATAGTTCGGTTTGATTAATTGTGAACGTTTCGTCTATAGGCTTTTAGAATTTTGAGGAGGGCTAATTCCACCCAGGGTGCGCGTGCATCAGATTGATGACGCGTGAGCTGTGACGCAGGCCCCTGCGCAGAGGAAGACAACGGCATCTGGCTGTAGAAGTCAAGTTGCACTTGCCAACTGCGCGTCGTCCAATAGGTCGGCGTCGGGCGAAATGTGGCCAGCGGCGGCGAGCCCACCTCTCCTCTCTATGTCTCCCCGGACGCGTGCCGGGGATATCCCCCACACCTATCCCATCGTTTCGCTCTCCTCCCCCTTAAAGAGGAGGCCCCCGTCCCGGGCCTCACACCCCACTCCCCCCCTCTCCTTTAATCGGATTGATTTACTCTGGCGGAAAGGCGTCAGGTGTAAGCGCGCGGGGAGGATCCCAGGTGTTGTCCCTTATGAAACCGCGTGTGTGGTTCTGTCCGAAGAAGATGGCCTCACTCCCCCTGCCAACCTCCTCCCTCTCTCCTATCCATTCGCCGTCTTGAGCGAGTTTAACGCCCGGCAATGGGACGCAGGAGAAGATCGTGGAGAATAAACAGAAAAAAACACCGAGTCGGAAGAACGCGGCTCTAAATCTTGAGGATTAGTTAATTCCCTCCTCTCCCGCGTCTCATCCGCGATTGGTCGGAATAGAGAGAGATTTTTAAGTGTTCACGAGAGAGGAAAGGTGTTCGCTGTCGGGTATACGATCGTCGGCGGTTAGGGGTGATTCAATCAAAATTGGGGCCCCAACCACAGGTGCTGAGCGACGGACGGGCTAGAGATGTCGAATGAGAGTACGTGTGCCTCTTTCAGTTCACCGGCCGACTCTCCTCTTTTTTTCAACCAGATTTTTCGAGATTATAACATGATTCCGTAGATGTGCAAGCTGCATCCTAAACGGTTTAGGACGGGAAATTATCTGGATGAATTTGATTGAACCATCAAGAGGTAAGGGAAAGGTGCGTAGACTAAAAAACAGCCGTCAGTCGGGCTCTCTAGACATCTGGGGAGCTTTCAATATCCTTCTAAACATTCTTCGGTCAATAGGTATTTCCCCATTTACAAAAGCATCATTCTTTGCTTTTTTATAAAGTATATTTTTTGTAGCTTAGCATCTCTCCCCTAGTATAAATTAAATATTTCTTATGTGGTTTCTTCCCTTAGCATTGGTTAAACCACCAAAACTATTTTATCCACACCTGTTGGCGTTTATTTTGGTTTTGCTCCACAAGCTTATTCAAATTATTCCACGTATTAGTTCTCTAAAACTTTAAACGGAAAAAGGTCTATGTTTCTTTCTTCTAATTAAAGCGCGTCGGACTACTTGCTTTAAAATCACGACGTTCCTATTATCGGAGGAAAGACAATCAAATGCGATAAATGTTAAGGTTTTTGAATTAATGTTTCAGATATTTTTATCCTAAGAAAAGGTCATTAATTTAATGATTTGAACTTACACTATACTTGTGAACTATAAAAATGTAAATGTTTTCTCGAAGTACTTAAATGTTTCTTTCGATGTTGTTATGTAATTTTATGTATTAATATTTATTACACTTTTACTCTCAATTTCAGTGCTGGCACGAATTAAAAGCCATATTGATTGTAAAAATGCAGAGGCGACTGTGAATATGTAAGCACAACATTGTCGCCCTTGCTACCGAGTGAATATGAGGCGATAACATTACGTTTCGCTTCTTCATTTTTAGCATTTAGCCTTCAAATTAGGCAGATTGGTTGTATGTACAGCATATCAGTACACCTGACAGACGATTGATACACTCAGGCTCATATTCTGGTCAGATTAGCTGATGTTTTCACGGCATATTTCCCCTCTTAATTGTTATACATCTACATCTACATCTACGTCATACCCTGCAAGCCACCCAAAGGGTGTGTGGCAGGGGGTGCTTTCGCACGTTATACAAGTTGCATACTCTATCAGTCGTCAATTTTAATTTATGCTATCCTCAAGTCATGTGGTTAAACAAGTGAGTGAAATTCTTGGTGAATAAATCACATCCGGGGACGTTTTTGAAACCACTCGGAATGATTGCGAGCACGTGACCGAGTCACGTGTTACGATTGCAAATAGTTGGAGATTTCGGTTAGTTTTGTCCACATGAATGGGGAACTTAATTATCAGATATAATGTTTAAAGTGTCTCAAATCGCTCCTGCTTCATTCACAATATTTTCGCGATGAAAACTCGATGGTGGGGGCTGCGTGGACTTTGACAAGAGGTTTGAATACGTCAAAATCTCGAACCCTTTGTGATTGTACCGCGTGACTCTTTAGTCACATGCCCGTAACCACTTAGAAATTTTGGACTGGGATTTTTTGCTGGTTGATTTAGGTTGGAAATGTACATACATACAGTCAATGGCGTGGCGTGTTTTAACAGGAAAATCCCAGGGAATGTCAACTATTTCATGGAAAAAAACACAAAAAAGTCATGCCTAATATACCCCTCTGAAAAATAAAAATATCTGACTGCCTCCAAATGCTCCACCCAGATTCGTTGAGTTCAATGATTTTTATCATGTTTTCACTTTATTTCGCCACCGAGAAGTTGACCGCCCAGACCACCTGTACGTATTTTAATACTTCTTAATATTGCATTCCTCAACGCTAGCCCACTCAAAATGCCCGAGATAATGTGGAAATTACGTGAAAGTGACGCATGGAATGGGAAATTCCGGCCGCCTGCGTAATTTGTCTTTTGGTCCGGAAAAAGAAAGTAAGCGAAGGAGGAAGGTGGGCTTCATTTGTACACATTCTGCTGCTCTGCAGAGCGGAGGAAGATTTCTACACCATTCCCTAAGAGCACAGGATCGGGACGCCCGATCAGAGAGAATGAAAAGCACTGTAGCTAATGATCTCTGCATATTTCCGGGCGTTCTTCCGCGTACGTCGGTTACGATGACAACGTTGTCCCAGGTTTTTCCACCAGCATCGAACTGAAGACCTGAAAGAACTGTGACCTGAAGGCGCCATTAGGATAGTCAGCGTCCACTTAATAATCTGAGGAAACTCCGAGCTGAGATAGCCGGCAGGATCATCAGCGTGGTACGGAAGGACCTGCAACCTGATAGTGTCCTCCTGATTACCTGAATGAACTCCGAACTGAGGTAGCCAATAGAAAAATCAGCGCAGTACTGAAGGACCTGTTACCTGAAGACGCCCGCAATACAGCCAACATCACCGTGAAGATCAAAAAAAGCATTCAACTTTAGGACGCCGGCCGGGTAACGAGCGTTGACCCGAAAAACCTGCCACCATCAGGTGCCTGTGAGAAAACAAGTCTCGATCTGAAGACCTAGAGGGCCTTTCACGACCTGAAGACATGTAGGACTTTTGACCTGAGGTCGCTGTTACAATGACCAACATCCCCTGGAAAATCTGAAATACTGTCGATCATATGGCGCCGGTCGGATAGAAAACATCCAAATGAATACTTGACGAGCGTTTGATAGGTCACGTTCCTTCATTCTACCACTACACGCCGTCAGGTCACAGTCCTTTCTACTAAATTGTTGAGGAAATTAGGGTGGAAACCTCTATCAGATCGAAGAGAAAATATTGATTAAATCTTTGACGAAAGTTTGATTTAGACTATTTTTACTACTGCTAGACTACAAAATATTTTGCTAGAGCCAAACTATTATGGTAGAAACTATCACAGGCATTAGTTTAAGGAAATTGACTGCAGAACCGATAGATTTTTGAAATTTCATTTTTTCCACGTCCAATAAGGGACCATAATAGTTGCGATAGATCAGTTCTAGGATACTGACTAGGTTAAATAGGTTTTTTCAGTAGTGTTAAATATCTTATCATGAATTGTAGATACTAACCTCGCATGCAATCTCCGGCATGATATAGCTCTTGCATGATCTACATCTACATCTACGTGATACCCTGCGAGCCACCTCGAGGGTGTGTGGCAGGGGGTGAAGATCACCAAACATGCACTATTGACATGCAACTAGGATATTTAAGGGAGATATGCTAGAAAATAGGGTCACGTGGAGCTAGATAGTTAGAATCTACATAATAAGGAAGGGATTATTGGTTGTTATT
This sequence comes from Ceriagrion tenellum, assembly GCA_963169105.1. Classification (NCBI taxonomy): domain Eukaryota; kingdom Metazoa; phylum Arthropoda; class Insecta; order Odonata; family Coenagrionidae; genus Ceriagrion; species Ceriagrion tenellum. Next base: position 53,825,750 of record OY720636.1, on the reverse strand, counting down.
ACATGCATCATGCACTATAGACTACTCTAACTATATTTCACCTACCTATCCCTTTACTACGCAGCCTATTGTTCTCTCGTATAGTACGAGGGAAAAATGACATTTTAAATCTATCGGTACACAATCTATCTCTCTAATGATTTAGTACGTTATAGAACTATTATTAGAATTATCTATCGCAGTAATTATAACTAGTAGTCTTAAGTAACGTATCTTAAGTAGTGTACTGCAAGGTATCATGTTCGTCCATGTAGCACTCTCCTAGTTTCTGGTCTGACCGCGCACTGTTGTCCTGACTGCTTTTGGCCGGCGTCCGGCATTCCGGGGAACGTGCGCGGTGCGGATGTCATCTGGGATGAGGGCTTCATTACCGGTGTGGAATCACCCGTACGCACTCAAGTGATGGTTTGTACGGTATTCCGTAGATGTAGATCATTTGAAGGCGACGGTGGGCAAACCAGCCAAAACTTTGTCATCCAAGTTAGCATAGGCGGATGAAGACCCGGAAAAATTCGGAGCTCATCATACCAACGCAACACAAGCCTACAGTCGAACAAGAAAAAATTCATGCATGCGTCCCGTGCCATATGCCGGCGGCATTCGATGCAAACGGTATGAATTAGGGCGATTTCCCAAGGAATTATCCACGCTTGCGTTTCCCGAACGATCAGAGTGTGCACAGGGGGCGGAGAAGTGGGAGTTTTCATCCGCATTAGATCTCCGCCAAAAAAAACTGAATAGCGTCGCCCGCTTCAACCTTTTCATTTCCACCCCTCGATACACGCAAACCTAAGCGTTACTACTTCGAATCACTCCCCTCTGTGTGTGACGTCACTAGCGTCGTGGATTGGTTTGGGGGAGGGTGAAGGGGACGGGGGGCTTTCGTCGTGAGTATACGTTGGCATAACATCTGCTGACGTACCCATGGAGATCAAGAGGTGAGTGGTGGGGGTCTACCCTTCTCCCCTTACGGCATAAACCCAATGGTAGATTCATCCCAGCCATCGGGAATCGCCCTAACTCCTCCTCAACACTTGCAACTCACCCACGTCTACCCTCCCGCTTGATGAATTTGTGCGGGAGAGAGTCTTCATAGGATCGAAAGGCTAATTATACGTGAAATCTAGCGATGCAACTCAGGTCGACTTGATATTAACTTTCATTTTGAAATAATTCGTTACAACCGCTTCCTTTCACTGCCTTAAGAAGAACTTACAAGGGCCCAGCGGCTGTCATCGGCTGATCGTAACAATTAAATCCTATGATTCGTAATTAAAATTGATCGTCGATTGAAAATTAGACTCAATCTTTTATATAAATTCAAAACCGTTTAATTTTTTCCGACGAAGTCATCAATATCTGTCGAACTTCAACCTACTACGGTAGATCAGATCATGAGAATAAAATAAGGGAAATAGATTGTAGAGAGAAAGGTTTAAAATGCCGTATTTTCCCGCGATCGGCAAGAGATCGCAATGGTTGCGTTCAGACTTTGAAGTAGGTTAGTTGATGGGTAGTTTAGCTGATTTATTCATATACCCCCTAATGCATGGCACACCCTTTGGTATGGGTTGTAGGGTATGACGTAGATGTAGATATCTTACGAACTCCAACATACTATGGTAGATCTCATTCGGAGCGATTATCATCCTTACGATTCTGGCATTGCTGTCACGCTGCCTGATGTAAAATTTAGGAAAAAAGTTGATTATATTATCGTCTCTTAATAGAAAAGAGAAGATGAGGAGTTTAGCCTTTAACAGTAAATATATTTACAACTAAGTAAAATATGAATTGGCAATACAAATGTACGTACACGTCTAAATGAACGCAGGTTAAAATTTAGGTTAAACATTTTAAGTAAATTCGAAACAGAGTTGTCCACAGATGACGTTAGATATATATTGAGATCCCCTGCGTATTATGCTAGGTTTGATCATATTAACAAGATTAGAGAGATAGATTGTCTTACCGATAGATTTAAAATGTCATTTTTCCCGCGTACTATGAGAGAGAACAATAGGCAGCGTAGCAAAGGGATAGGTAGGTGAAATATAGTTAGAGTAGTCTGTAGTGCATGATGTAGGTAATAACAACCAATAATCCCTTCCTTATTCTACATCTACGTGATGCCCTGCGAGCCACCACGAGGGTGTGTGGCAGGGGGTGAAGATCACCAATTATTATGTAGATTCTAACCATCTAGCTCCATGTGACCCTATTATCTAGCTTATCACCCTTAAATATCCTACTTGCATGTCAATAGTGCATGTTTGGTGATCTTCACCCCCTGCCGCTCACCCTCGTGGTGGCTCGCAGGGTATCACGTAGATGTAGATGAAATGTTTATGTGCCATGAATAAAGCATGGTTGTTGGTTGAGTGTGCTAGCGAGGCCCCAATGGTGGTATGGCCAGCCTTCCTACATTTACTTTTGCCGTTGACTGCACACGTCTCGTGCCTAGCTTCACCCCGAGCGGGCCAACTCGAAAATGCACTCCCCCCTCTCAGCTGCACTTTCGTTATCCCCCACGCGACCCTCCCAGCTACACTCCGGACGTGCATCGACGACGTCACAGCCGTGGACCGTTTAAATGTCCGAATCGGCGAGAAGGGAGGTTTGTGAGGGTGTGGTACGTGCGAGGGGGGGAGTCGGATTCGACAGAGAATAAATGGTTTGTGCTCTTCTGGATGGGGGGCGATTGAACTCGCGTCGAGGGCTCCTCAGTACATTGGTCGGTCGGCTGGTGGTCTCGTATTCAGCGTGGGCGTCACCTCTGTCTGTGGACGGAAGGCTCAGAGGTCCATTGTTGCAAGAGGCCCCGAGCATATTGTTCGCCGGCGATAACCTAGTCTGCTACTCCCCCCTCTTTTCCAACGAAGCCACCACGTGTATCTCGGGCTGTGTGAGGTCGCTTTTCGGCCCGTTATTAAATGGACTCCAACATACGGGCGATGGCGATTATTCGTGAACACAAATTCTTTTAACTTAATTTCCCCTACCTAGTATATGTGCATTACCCTTCGGCGATGAAATCAAAAGTCGTTATTTAATGGCTTTACTATGACGTTTCATCTCGGTAAAGGGTTTTTTCCGTTCGAAAACACGTAAATTTAGTTTTGAGGTACATGTTGACTTCGGAGCACCGGTTTCCGATAACTGACACTGACTTTCGCACGTGAATTCACACGTACTCTACATCCCATATGCATATTTATTTAGAGATAGGCAGAAATTTATTAATTCCGAAAAAATAATTGCTAGATGAACAAGTGCCCCAATAAAATGCTCAGCATTTTATGATTCCGCCACCGTCGTGAGAAGAACGAGATCAGCTACAGGGTAGGCGATACAACTGTGGGTACTGATGATGCAGCAAATCCACGCATAAATTTAGCATTCATAGATGGTATTTCTCTGCATGTGTCCTGATGAAAAACAGAAATTGTGATCCAAATCATCCCTTGTTCCCTCAGCCGTCCCAAGCTACTTTTTATACAAACTTTTGATGCACACAAAGCGTACTCCTTGGAATTCGTCTTATTAATTTCTGAGTTACATTAGGCTCTTGCGAAACTTCTTTTCGTGCTTGATACTGCATCACAGGCACTGAGTGACACGAATTACAATATGACATTATATAATGGTCAAGGATTCCAATCCTGCCTCGAGAGAAGACTTTGTGAATGTTGGGCAAATACTGGCTTAATTTAAACGATATAATGGAACTTGACCGCCTATAAACCCAAATCTGCTATTATCCTTCAAATGCTGGTCTTGGAGTCGTCAGATCTCTCTTTATTCGCTCCTCTACATTTTAGAATGTGTTTGTTTGATCCAACATATTCTTGAAACCGGAATATAGGCACTTAGGTTTTTACTTGAGGATTTATTCGTTCAACGAGATAGCCTATCGTTATATATTTTTACCAATGCCTTCATTTTTAGTAACTTAAATAAAACTTTGTATACTCCACTATAGGTTTAATAACACGACCCGGGTTTCGACAGTGTCATCTTCAGGTGCAAATACATCATCGACAGATGATGTTACTCGTATAAAACATTCGTGTTATTAAACCTATAGTGGAGTATACAAAGTTTTATTTAAGTTACTATGAATTACTTCCACAAAGTCAAGCCTGGAACCATTTCCTTTGTGCCTTCATTTACATGCAAAGTTTTAGTGCTCATATGTTTGAATGGTAATTGAGGATTGGGAATTCCCCGTATTTATCCATACCAATTACAAAACAATACCGGTTTCTACCCTTTGACGTTCTCAAGAAGATATGATAAATTGAGGTACCGGCCGTTTCGTAAGTTGTAGCAATCAAGTCGTTACTAGGGCATGAAAAGCGTCACCCTAGTTAAAATTGCTCGTATACCTCAATAAAATTCGCATGAAGACTAATAATACCCTAAATAATGAAAGGATAATTGTAAAAGGTGATCTGGATGTAGGGATATCAGGTGAATTACTTAGCACACTTGAATGAGACTTGTAGACTGGTTTTATTAAAACGCCAATGTTACTATGACCTCGAAGCAATTTTCAAAACTCAGGAAAGTCATGTATAGAATCTACCCCATCCCAACCAATTAAGGTCATTTGAATCATCCCCATCGTGCAATTTATGATGAAACCAAAACAAGATTAAGTTTTTCGTCAAATATCGAGAGACAGTAAAATCTCTCAGAGATTCATATGTACTCAACTTTTGTAATGAATAATGTAAATGTAAATAACATTCCACCCCGTGCCCCTTCGTTATGATTCAAGAGAGTATGAGAAACGAAATATACCCGAGAAAAGGTACACATATTCTCCACAGGATGGTGATTGCATATTAATTTTGCGAGACATGATTCTAAAATTATGCTATGAAGACATTTTACGCTTCTTTCTGTGATTCTTTTTGACATAGAGATCGGATATCATTTCTTGAAAAACGGTCACATTTTCTACTTCCCTTCACTAAGTACATCACGACCATCAAAAAACCCTCTGACCTCTCACTGGATGAATCTAGGTACCAAAAAACAACAGATATAGCGAAAAAAAAATGGAAAAAAACGTTTAAATTCACATACCTTCCAAAAAATTAATGTTGATGTAATAATGGCTTTAAAAACCTCTGCCCTGAAACATTATCCCCTACTGCCATCTCCTGCTTTTTTTCACACCTAACCTCCAAACTAGCTCATGGAACCACGCCCAGGAGCAATTTGAACTGCATTAATTTCCAACCTGTACCTGGAGTGATAGAATATCGCAGATGCACTCATACATCTACATCTACGTACTACCCTGCGAGCCACCACGAGGGTGTGTGGCAGGGGGTGAAGATCACCAAACATGCACTATTGACATGCAACTAGGATATTTAATGGAAACATGCTAGATAATAGGGTCACATGGTTAGTATCTACATAATAAGAAAGGGATTATTGGTTGTTATTACATGAATCATGCACTACAGACTACTCTAACTATATTTCACCTACCTATCCCTTTGCTACGCTGCCTATTAAAATCCACTTTCTTCGGCGAGATGTTGTAGAACAGCATAATGAATGAAGCTCAAATGATATCGTACTGTCTGCCAAATAAATTTGGAATAAATTTAGTAGACAGTACAATATCATTTGAGCTTCATTATTCACGCTGCCTATTGTTCTCTCTTATAGTACGCGGGAAAAATGACATTTTAAATCTATCGGTACGACAATCTATCTCTCTAATCTTGTTAATCTGATCAAACCTAGCATAATACGCAGGGGTTCTTAATATATATCTAACGTCATCTGTGAAAAATTCGGTTTCGAATTAACTTAAAAGGTTTAACCTAATTTTTAACCTGCGTTCTGATAGTAATTCCCATCCTAGTTCTTCTATTGAATTCGTAACACTTATACAATTTTCATAACGGCCTTTAACAAACCTAGCGGATCTCCTTTGCACGCGCTCTAATTCTTTTATCATACCTTCCTCGTACGGATCCCATATACTAGCGGCAACACATCATACATGCATAACTTATTAAACGCTGGTGCTGCTTAATGAAAAACGTAGTTCGGAATAGGTTTCAGCTCTCGATCGTTATGATATAGCATTGTGGTACGTTTGTATGAATAAACAATGTCGGGAAATTCTGTAATTTTTAGTGACGCAGGTTTTTCTGATCGGGAGACTGTGACTTGCATTGGTTTTAGCTTTCTCGGTTCATAATTTACCTATCACACCTTCCTTCCCCTATCGGAGTAGACACCGTTAATAAAGTTCCGTTTCTGGGAAGGTACAGTTTACTCGCTACGATGGGGTTGTACTCTGCTGTAATAGTTTACTCCGTACCGCCCTCTTCTTACATACCTCTTTTGTTTTAGTTACACTCATGCATTGTGGCATGCACGCCCTTCTTATCTTAAGACTCCTTTCTCTTTGCAGTTCGTTCCAACACATTCGCTTAATACTTAATATCCCACCTCTTCCTCTCACATCCTTAACGATTGAGTTAGATGGAGGGGGTTCTACGTCATCAAACTGTAGCTTGGCAACCGAATTACAACGAAATTGGTTATCCCCGCTAATTCCTTACTTCCTTTTGTATAACATGAGGGAATGGTCGGATGAGCGGATGTAAAACAAGTATATCCTTCACCTTTTTTATATTTAAGGCAAATAACTCTTAAAACATATACTAGCTTCTTTGTGATATGGATAGTTTTCACCGGGAATACGGATTATTATTATATTAAATAAATTAAACATATATGTGAGGAGAAGGAAAATTACAGAAAAAAATGCATCCTCATTTCTAAAAAGTTATCGATGAAAAAATCCTAAAATTATAAAATTTGTGGGTCAGCCCGTGAGAACTAAAGAAAATCAGGTTAACAAACATGGCGGAGGGACCACGCCCACTCTACGGCATTTAGCATTGACCGCCATGGCAAGCGCCCTATCAGTACACCACATTGTCCTTCTCCTTTCCGTCTTAAAAAGGCCTTTGTCATTTGATTCTCATCTCTCGTCATTAATAACATAGGCAAGCTGTATCTCTTTATTACAGCTTGCCTCTACTATTAATGCCAGTTACCAGAGCATCCATTGCATGGTCTTTCATTACCTACTAATTCCTCCATTGATCACTTCTATTTTTACCGCAAACGTTTCTAAGATATCACATACTTACTGAGTTTAGTGCAATCTATTGCTGATTCCATCGTACCAAAGTTTAGCTACCGTGCGATAAAGTGGGACGGGGTACACTTTTGTTGCCTGCAATATCCAGGGAAACAATTTGACGTAAGTTATCCACCTCTCAAATGTACAGATAGCTTTTCATGTTCTGCCTTATTCTCTCCCGAAGTTCACTATCTCCATGGCTATTTCTGACTTGCTTGATGCCATTTGGAATAGTTCCGCTGATTTGTTCCATACCTACCTTGTCTTACTTCAACTTTCCTTTGGAGAGCTATTCGACGAAGTCGGTATTATGATCGTGTCGAAGATATTGTGACTACAATTTGTTAAATGTCCACTCCAGGTCAGTTTGACAACCTATTGTGTGACATAATTTTTAATTCGTCATTCGCACCAAGAAATCCTTAACGTGCGTCCGTAGAGCCAAATATTTAAGGCTGGAATCGTCTTCTCCAAGTATTTTTACCATCAAAATTATATAATACCGGGATTGGCTACGATATTGCCCTTATGGAGTCGCCACCAAGTGCACGGAAGTAGGAATTCCACGGGGGAAAATCATTCCCCTTGACCGAGACTTGAACCCGGATCCCTCAATTTCAAATGATGCCTCGGTAGTTTTACTAGCTAAAACACTTGAGCGTAAATCGAGGACTCCCTGTTCGAGTCTGGGCCCAGGCGAATGATTTTTTCCTCCGTGGAATTCCCACTTATTTTCAACATTTCCAATGTTTCTGAAGGTCCAAAGTCAACTGGTAAAAAGGTTTTCCCTTATAATTAAGTTTTCTCAAGTCACCAAAGCGCACCTTACTTATTTTTCAGCCACACCTAGTCACGTAGCACGGCTTGAACCCGCAACCTTTTGGTGTCAGCAGGTGAGAGCACTGCAATGTAGACAACGTAGGCCGAAAATCGACTCTATAAAGTCACTCTGAACATTGACGACTGTGCGTAAATTGTTTCACACCGGTCAGAGGGCGTTTCAAAAGCTCTCCGTGTGAAAAACACTCCCGGGGAAAGGCATTTGTCCAGCAGTCGAAGTCTTCTCCCACGAACTGAATCATTAGTCACCATTCCCCGTGTCCCACACGACGGGAGCGCTTCAAAAGCAGCTCGTGGAAACCCTAGGACCACCTTGCCTTCATCCCTTCCCCCTCCCCCACCCCGACCCCTCCCGTCCCTTTAAATCAGTTACCTTCCCACACCCCCGGCACCTATCGCCCGCACCCTTCCTGCCCTCACAGCCTCTGCGCTCAACCACCCACGCGCTGTATAGCGGATCGGAATGGAACCCTACATTCGCTGCAACAATTATACAGACTCGAATTGGGATCTAAATTTAGCATTGAAATGTTCGTCTACGTCTACACACCATCCTGTGATCCGCCGCACCCCGCATGTGGCAGTGTATGTTAGGACACCAACCGCGTAAAGGTGTTAAAGATGAGGTTTTGGAGGTGAAATGGTGAAGAGTAGGTATTATGGGGGTGTTTATGGTGGAGATCAGTTTTTATTATAGTCACTATTTGCCTGTGGAACGACAGTGTGTGCGATCATGCATCTGCATGGATGCAAGTAACATAGAAATCTACCTTGTTTAATTCTGCGTTTTATCATGGTCATTAATATATTTTTACAGAATGTAATCGATTTGTTTATTTCGATTAGAGCATAATAGTACTGGGTTTTTGGTCATTTTCAAATAACTACGGAACTAGCCGTGCAGTGACTTAACGGTGTCACCCGCTAGTTTTCACACAATTGTGTGAAATTTACAGTGGAAAAATAATTCGCTTGGACTGAGAATTGAGCCCAGATCCCTCAATTTCGTGCCAATTCCTAACCAACCTGGTTATGTTAATTGGTTAGAGCACTCGATGCGAAATCGAGGGATCTCGGTTCGATACCCAATTCAAGTGAAAAATTTTTCCACTGTAAATTTCACACAATCGGGTTTTGGGTGCTTTCCATCTTCTTTCTTGTCTCATAAAGATAAAAATTCACATTTAATCATTTTGAGATTTTAACAAAGTATATAAAATAATTAACTCGGTCTTATTTTGAAGCTGATTTAAAAGTAGAAGGTAGGGTCAAGATCTGGAATTGTCTACCAGTAGCATATTTTCTCCCTTACGAGGGGATAAATTTAGAGGGGGTTTGCCGAAGAAACTAAAGCCAATATTCAGCAAAATGAGGTATTCCAAAGTTTGAGAACATTCCATGAACTGTGAGCAGTTTGTTTTAATATATTCCCTGAAGTTCAATAATTTTTTGAAAATGTCATTAATCGAAATCGATTCTAAAGCATGTGCATTATTTTCATTAGTTACATTGCATTTCGCTTGATAAATTATACCTATTGTGAAGGGCGAATAATATTCTATTCGATAGAGGAAGGGAAGATTGAAAACCAGTTTGAAAACAACTAGCCTGATTATACTGGAACCTTTTGATATTGTTCGGAGGTCTGTGGTATTTTTCAATTGGTCGGCTGGGAAAAGTTTTGAAAAACTCATATTTTGGGTTACATTAATTAATGCGAATAGCACGGAAACATATTTTTAGTCATGAGAGGACATTTTTAGTAATTTTCTTGTTATTTTAAGTAATTTTGGAGTGAGCGTTACATAATATATCTCAATTAAAATAAATCAATATTGACTACGTAGTAATCAGAGATATTTGTCAACGGTCATTTTGAAAATAATTGTTTCAATGGTTTTTCTAAAAGAAATAAAGTTTATGTTGTTTCTAAAAGAAATAAAGTTTAGGTAAAAGTGTCGGTCTGAAAATGATGTATTAACGTCGGAACCCGGGATAGAAGTAAATTTTATTTTTTAAATGGAAAATTGCACGTTTTAATCGGACAAATTTAAGTTTTTACAAATTCCACTCGATTTTACGAGGTCCTTCGAATTTTATATTTCTTAACTAAAATTTGGCTATCTCAGCATCGACACACTCAGCCGATGAAGCACGTTTTGTGATTAGCATGTCGTATTTTATACTCTGGCAAGTAGGTGGTGTACTTTTTTGTAATGTGAGGAAATACAATCTTTTTAGCACAAAGTACAAGCGCTAAGTAGTTAATGTTGTGTTATTTTAAATCCAGATACCTCAATTTTTTCTCACTCCAAAATTACTACCATTATTTTGGGAACATTTTCTACTAGGAAAAATTTGATTTATGAAATAGATAACTACTTCTAAGCAGCAAATTACGAAGAACTGATATTTGAGAAACTAATTTAGAAATGCGTTACCTGCACCTTGTTAAAATCTTAGAATGATTACAGATGAATATTCTATCTTTATAAAATAAGAGAGAGGAAGTTTAATTTTTAAAACCCGATACTTTTTGCTTTCATCGAAATAAAATATCAATGGCATGTCGTAAGAATAAATTAACTATTAATAAGCAGGATTAAATGCAGAATTAAACAAGATGTTGCAAAATACTAAAGATCTCCAAAAAATGTCTAAAAGAGCCCCAGTATCATCAGACCAATTGTTCTAAAACTGGTTTTGTAAAGGTAAAATGTATATTCTTTTATTTGGTACCGTACACCGAAATAGAGTCCATTGCTTTTCTCAGTTTCGTGCACCACATGTGTGTCCCCCACGGGTAAGGAAAGGGTTTTCTTTTCGGGAAGAGTGTGGGCGTGGTGTTGTCAACCGGTGGTGGTGCACAGTGCAGGGATCTCGAGTGTGTGAAGGAATGGGACGGTCCGCGCAAGGTTTGGCGAAAGGTGTTTGCAGTGCACCGACACCCATTCGCGCTCGTGGGTGTTGTCGGGAGGGGAAAGAGGAGGGAAAGGCACCCTTGCTTGCATCTGCCTCCCCACCATCCAGCCAGCCACCTCCGCACGTCTCTCTCGTCGTCCAAAAAACATCTTCCGGAATATAAAACCCGGAGGGGAGCCGGGGCCCGCGGCCACTCTCTAGACACAAGGTGCGCCGAACACACAGTGTGTCGAGAAGACAAGAGCGTGTACATCGTAGGTGTGCATCGGTGGCGAATCTCTCCGATACGCGTGTCAGACTTGTGTGATTGTGCCGTTCGCGTGTTTCTTCACGATATTATTGCAATCGGAGCTCGTCGAAGTAATCTCCATCCGGGGACGTGCCGACGTGATTTCGACCGGACGTCAGTCGGCGTGTTACGACGCGCGGAGAACCAGTGCAAATCGAGTTGTTCTCCCGCCGTGATTTGGCGAGTCGCTGGCTCAATCTCTCTGCTCTTCGTGTGCGTGTGTGAGTGGGTGTGAGTTTCCGCGAGCGCAGTCTGTTCCTCGGAGCTGCCCCGCAAAGAGGGATACCCGCCCGACTCGTGTGTCGTCATACCATGGATGTGTACGTTGGATTATAATCGCCGATCCGTCCACACAGCAACGTGAGTAGACAGACATATCGCGGCTCTTTCTCGTGAAGTGGCTCCGTTTTGCGATATAAGGTGTATATAGATATGTACATATCTACTTGTTTCTGCTCATTCGGATCTTGCAAATATGTCATTCACACCCGTTTAGTAAATTATTTCTAGCTGCGAGTGATTTATTAGCTTCAAATTGTGTGCAGAAAAATAGGATTTATTTTAAACATTAAACTTAATTTTGCAATTGACATTAAGAAATCGATTTTTCCCTCATTCTTTTACCCCTTCAAGAATTCAATGCAAAGGTATTGAGCTAACTCCATCACGTGCCATCCATTACATTCAAATCGGCGACTTCTACATTCCATATTTAAATCTCAATAGAAAAACACCCTCAATTACAATTCTTTTAGTGTTTTGCGTAATATAATGACTTTTCAATGGAATTCACTTTCGTGAGCGCAAATTTGAAAGCATCAAGAGGGTGGTTTAGATTGAAGCTTCGAAAAATTATTTTATTTCTGCAGTCAGATCAATCGTTACACCCAAATTATCACCTTATTTTCCTTACCAAATAAAAATCTATTTTGAAAAACTTAGCAGGGTGCTACTTTAGTTGTTGTCAGTAGGATCATGACACAAAACTGTAAATTTCCTCACCACAATCGAGTAGTTGGTCCTTCGATTGAGATTTCCGGGCAGTGTAATGTTTAGTCGTTGTGAAATCTTGGATTAATCAGCCTCCATGGCATTTATTTACCTTGCTGGGGTTGATAACTTGTCATTATTTCATGAAATTAGCTCTATGAGCATGGATGATTAATGAAGGCATTGGAAATGTAACACGCATACATCTACAGCACAGTTAACTTGAGGGCGATAACAATAACCCGCTAAATTCACCAATTATCCTCTATTACCTTGTGTTTCATGTGGCTTATTTTTTCGTTATCGCTAATTTTAGTTCATTGAGAAATTAGTATAAAACAAGACATCTGACAAATGTGTGAACTGTCTCTATTCCACTCTGTTCTTGAGTAAATATTTTAAGATGAAATATCTTAGCGTTTTCCTTTTTCTAAGAAATTTACAAATATTTTTTTGTATCTAAAAAGGTATCTAAGAATCATAAACGCATTTGCATAATACTTATGAAGGAGCATCCCAGGATATTACTGGCGTCATTTCCTGGCACTTGCAGTCGGAGAGATATGACTATCCATCGATTTGGATGAGTCGTGTTGGTTCACGCCAGCGGTGACCTTAACATTTCACGGTAGACGGTCATTCTCAATTGGAGATCATTATTTGTGCATGATCGGTGGCATTAAAGGTCTCAGGAATTACGACCATCGGATGTAGGTCAGGGTAGCAAACTTACCCACCTATTAGGGACGAACTGCGAAGCGGGGGCGGAATGAAACTGACTGCCAATTGAAGAAAAAAAGTTCACGAAGTTTTGCTTGGAAAATTATATTCCCTAGTGCACATATTCTCAGACATTTGGCCTGGCTTAGCAGTTTGAGGAAACTTTCGTCCCAGCACTGTCCTTCACTAGTTTTACACGTCATGTGGGTTTTCCTCTGCGTGTGCGGGAAATAGTCACTGGAAATTTTATTACTTAAACAATTTTATATGCAGTGAATGCCGCACATATAAATCGTGGCGATGATATCCGCTACGACTTTTATTTGTGGATAAACGTTACGCAAACCCACCATTATTTCTAAAGTTTGACATCGCGAATTTGCTCTGGAGCCTTCCAAAACATACCGTCTCTATTATTGTCCACAGCATAAAGTATAAGCTAACTGAAAGCGTAACGATTCAACTATTACAAAAATTCTTATCTACTTCATATCCCATTGGCAGTCTAAAAGGGAAATAAATGAGTAGTTACTTATGAATGATAAAAACTATGGGATACGATTAATAACGGGGACAGTATTGATGGATTTAAAAAAATATGTTCATAATTACCAATTTAATTGAGGAATGATTCCGAAAACCCCTAAATTCAACCTCTCAGTCGGTGGAGCGTAGAAAATTACACGAATGTCAGAGTTGATAAAGCCATTTAAGTGAACGTATGACTGTTTTTCCCAGTTAACTCTCGTCAAACTCAGAGAGGGCGCTGGTGTTTGCAAATTATTTATTTCACCATAGTTCCAAAATGAAGTGGAAATTGCTTGACGTAGACGGATCAAACATTCGGTTGATTCCAATATCTTTCACTTATTAACTATCTATGTTTTTCCTCATTTGGTTTTATGTACATCCTCGCGCTTTATGCTGGTACCCTTAATGAATAATTGGCTTGAGAATACCAAATCACACACCCGAGCATTATTTTTTTTTAAATCACGGCTTATCTCTTCGAGCTAGCATCGAGATGCTAAGAATGAGTAGAACTTGTTCAAAAATTTGGGACTGATAACCTGAGCCTGCCTTTGACTTAAGCTCTTTCAACCTTTAGGAGGGTAATTTTTTCGTCGACTGTTTTCAAAAACCTTTTTATTCCTGGAAATTAATCGGTTATACTTCTGTTGTGACCTGGATATTGGTGATCTATTTCCAATCTCTTCAAGATGGAAACAGTTGTTTTTTCTCTATTCTTAAACATGCATTTTCATATTTTCTCTTAATATATTTCTGTGATTTCTCTGGCTAATCCGAGCTCTGCCAAATAACATCACATTTCAACAGAAGTAGAAATCAGTTTTTTACGTATGCTGAAAACCGGCGTCATTTATTGCTGAAAGAACAAACTAAATGAGACGGAAACTTATATGATCAAAGAGAGTAAGACGAGCGGACGGGGATTACGCGGTCTAAGATGGAAAAATCGTTATTTCTATGGATTCGTAAAAAATAGTATAAGCCCAACACATTGAAATCGTGGACCAGCTAGCTTGTAAGTTCACAGAAATTCATGAAAAAACGCATATTATTCTTGTATTTTCTCTCTCTTCGTTTCTTACAGGAGGGAGAAGGCTCAGAGGAGGAGGAAGAGGAAGACAAACCACAAACTGAAAAGATCCTCACCGCTCGCCGTCTAGCGAGCGACTCAGCCCGCGGCATGCACCAGGCTCTCTCGCCCGCCAGTGACATCTGTCGGCCGCAGAAGGAGCCCCAGCCCTGGTAGTTCGCGCGGACTCCGCCTAGGCGTCTCCCCGCTCGCGTGTTTTGTATGTGCGCGAAGCAGCACCCCCGCCGCCGGCGGCCGTGCCTCCGTGTGCGCCCTCAAGTGGTGTCGGTCGGGAGGTGGTGGTGTGAGGGCCGTGTGGTGAAAGAGTGGGGGAAGGGAAAGGGGAAGGGATCGCGAGGGAGGGGAAGGCAAGAAGCAGAGAGGCATCTGCGAAGGGAGGGGAGGGACCCTTTCGTGTGTTCGAGGGTGTGAGGTAGAGTAGGGGAGGGAAGTGAGGGGAGGGGGAAGGTTGTCGCGGAGGGAGTGGGAAGGAGGGGAGGTAGAGGGGGGCTGAAGCTTTCGTCGCTCCTCCATTCAGTCGGTGGCCGGCAAACTGAACGCTTACTCTAGCGCAGTGTTCCCCAGGAGTGAGAGAGAGAGATACTGAGAGGCTGAGCCGATTGTCAAAAAAGCCATCTTCTCCCATTTTTTCCCAAGCAACATTTTTTTAGCCGTGTCTGGAGGATTCCCTTCATTGGACTGGATTGTGTGCTGTGCATTGTGTTTCTTTTTTATTCGTGTGCTCCTCATCTACATCTACAACACCGGCAGTTTTTCGCGAATTTTTTTTAAACTCCTAAATAAAAATACGCTGGGATTTATACACACTCACATACTCTCTCTGCATTGTTTATTCGCGTTTTTTCGTCCGCGTGAGCGCGTGTTCATCGTTGTACCCGCCCCGCCGGATAATTTCGCGCGGATCCGTGTATAAAGTTTCTTTTTTTTAAGCGCGGAGTGTTATTTTTCTACGTTTTAGCCGCGGCCGAAGTAATTATATTCCGCGTCTTCCATCAAGAAGGACCTGTGAAGATAATATCCGCGTGTTTTACCGTTCCCTGGATAAAATTTGTACGCCCTGCTACCTACGACGGTTATCGCCGGGTTGTTGGCGAACGGGCGCCGACGGAGGATAACATTATTTTTTTATCCGCGCTCTTCGACTCGATCCCTTGATTATCCCCGTTTCCGCGAGTGCAACGGATTGTGTTTGGATTCGTCGCCGCTGGAGTCGCCGAGTCCACCGCTTCTGACCCTCCCCACGTCAAATCCCCGATTACCGGATCCCCCGAAAAGTTGACCGAAGAATTGTTTTATCCGGGACGCACTTTCGGGGACCTTCCGAAGGCCCTTTTGTACCGTGGCTGTGTTGTTTTTCCGTTTGTAGCTGTCAAGTTACACCTGGATTATTTCATAGTTCCCCCAGTTTAACTCGTGCCTCGTGAAATCATCGCCCCCTGGGAGGAGAGAATACTGATATTCCCCGCCGTCTCTCCAAGGACTTAATTTTTACCCGTCGATCCTGTGGGACTGCTTACGATACTGTGTGGCGTGACTCCTTCGTGAAAGGGGAGTTGTGAACGCAATGCCGGGCCATGGGCTGTGCGGAGCGGGTCCTGCCGACATGCTTTGGTGACGGATAAGTACAAAAATTATACGAGGCAGGGCAACATTGTTTAACTATTGCCGTCCGTCATCTTGTGTGCGTGTGGTGTGTTGTCATTGGACATTATTGTAGCTTCGGAGGAGGTGCTGCTAGGAACTGGACTCCTCAACATCCTCGACGGAGTATGCCTGTGTCATCAAGTGTCTTGAGGCCTGAGGTTCGACCCCCGTCGACACCCCAAACCGAGCACGGAGGCGGTCCAATGGGATACTTAAGTGTCTACAAGGAGGAAGGTACAAGGCAGAGCCGTAGGATCTACAAATGATATAAGAATTATATTTTGGACGAGCTCCCTTCGACGGCGACACCATCAGCATACTCAACAAATACTGGAACGAAGCCTCCGCTTTACCGGATACGGGATGAATATCTAAGTGTGTCTTATTTTATACGGATGTGTTAGTTTCATCGTGTCTTTTTCTCCGTCAGAAAAAAAGTTTTTTCGTTTTGTTTTCTACGCCACCACGCATTTTCAACCACCTCTTCGATATATATATTTTTGTTTCGACGGCGTGTTGACGTGATTGGAAATAAAGGAGAGCATCAAAGAAGATTTGTCTGCTAAGCAAACCGCAGGCCCTGCAAGCAAGGAAACAACGACCAATCTTTTTTTTTAAACTCTCGTGTTTTCGAATCAACAACCATAAGTGATGATGGGAATATCAAATATTGTGGCCGCGGTAGCCTGCTTCGTCACCTTTGGATTATTCCTACAGGTAAGTGCCTCTTCCATATTTTTTATTGTACATTTTCAAGTTCCTATCCCTAATGGTGAGCTTGTGCGTGGAATGTTTTTCCTCATAGGTATATTTGGGTAAAACAGACAGAATCGCATGCACACCTCGGTGATGCACGTTAGTGATCCTAAAATTCGCGTCTTGGTTTTTATCAAATTTGCGTTAATTCTGATGGTGGGCTGTTATGTGAATGGAGTCGGTAGTTCTCAGTTGTAGTCTCAATAGCTACGAATATTGATAATCTGTTCGTGATCTATCCATCAAGTTGATCTATTATTTCTCTTTTACTTTAAGTTATCCGAGATGGAATTTTTCTCATATTGTACTCATGTAGGCGTTGTAGTGTCCGTAGGTTACTTGGAGAGCGCCTCATACTGTTTCATGTCAGGTTTTTCCCGTTAAGTTGCGATCGCAGTCCGTATACCCTTCGTTCATATCGCGAGCCCGGTGCTTGGGTTCCTCATCGGCCAATGGAGCCGTCGAACCCCGGCTTCTTCACCGCAGGGCCCTCCACCGGAAGTCCTGAATTAGAGTGCCTCTGGCCTCTCAAACGTTGGCACGTAAATCAGGCGTCGGCACGAGAAGCTTGATGTGATCTCGATCGTTTCGTTCAAGGTGCGATACCTGTTTTTTCGTGATTACAACGATGAACATCGAGCTTTTTCTCAGGTGAAGCGGCGGGATGAGGGATTGTTTATTTCGTGCGGGCGCAGGATCTTCTTTTTCGGCTCCGGAGGAGTGGAGGGAAGGTGGTGCGACTTTATGCCTTGTACTTTTTTTTTTGGGGAATGAAAGAACCTCTTGAGTTAGTGAGAGTGGAGTGGGTGGAGTTAGTGTGTGTGTTGGTAGACTCTGTGTTGTGTATCCGAGAATACTTTCCAACGGTGGCGGAAGGGAAGGAGTGCGGAGAGGAATAGTTTTTTAAGGGCCGGGGACGGGTTCGGTGGTAGCAGCAGCCCAAGGGAGATAGTGGCAGACGATGGGCATGGAAGTTTGTGGCCAAATCGGAGAGGACGCCACCCGTCTCTTTCCCCCTTGCTCTGGCGTCCACTCGGGGATGCTCGAGGGTTTCTTCAACCCGGCGGCGGCGGCGTTTGGCTTGCCGTCTGCCCTAATACCGCACTCCACTCGCACGGTGGGCTCGTCATGCCTTCTTCCCCTTTGAAATACCAGTCGTATGCCTGCAAATGTTCCGTAATAATACTGTGGTTAGTAGGATCAAGTTTTTGCAACGCTTTTCGGATGTTGGTTATGCCCATTCGCGTTGCGGGAATAAAATTGTGGACTTTGTGCCGAAGTCGGCAGAGCTTTAATTTTAATATTACCACAGATGATAAAGTAATGATTCGGAATTCATGTGCAAATCGGTACCCACAACCGGTTCACTCTATTCGAAAAAGTTGTGATTGATAACAGTGGCGATATGCGAAGGTAAGCAGACCTGTTCGCGTTAAATTTGTGTAATTTGTTCATTGTTTAGTCTCATCTATTGGCGTTACTTGTTGGGGATCTGTGTTTTAAAGAATAATTTCTGGATCCAATACTTGGGATAATAATAATACTTGGGAATGGATCCAATTTCGCTTCTTTTTGGCCTAGTTTTGCCCATTCTAATACCTCGCTGCGAGACCGAACGTCAGCGTACGACTCTCGTGTGCATGGCTTGTTGCATACTCGGCGCCGTGAACCATTGCATTCGGACGTTTGATGGCCAGCGCCGCCGCGACCGCAAAGGGAGATGAGATTAACTTTTGGCTTTTGAACGCTTGAGGCAGTTTTCGTGCGACCGCCTGCAGAAAGTGGATACAAATCAAATTGCTCTATCTACGTCCTTCCACCAAACCTTGTTGGAATGTTCCATTTTTAATATTTTCCCGAGTGTGCCGTCCCGGGAATCGAGCGGTTTATTTCATCGACGAGGAGGAAATTGTTAGCCTACACAGACTCACTCCTCCGCACATTACCCTTCTTCGCTCTCGTTCTGTCGTTTTTTCCTGGGAATTCCTACTTCCGCGCGCCCGCTCTCGCGAATCTGTTCCCCAATGGGATGAGCCGCGAGTCGCCTCGCTATCACGGCTCCCCCTTCTGCTGCGTGTGCGGGGGTGGGTGGCGTGGCAGCCGCTGCTTTATGGGTTGTGCTTGTTTTTATCATCTATCACGCGGCCGTTGGTTGTTGGAGGGTGTCCTTGCCGCAGGAGAGGCGTATTTTTATCCCGTTTGGGGCCCCGCTGTGTAATCCCAAAACCCCTCTTACCAACATGTTTGAGTGTACAAGATAGGGGCGAAGTTACGGACTTTCGGACGGTTTTTCCGCGGATATCTTAAACGGTTTCAGGTAGTGTGACCGTAGATAGGCGCAGCTCGGAACGTGACTTGAGGGCTTTTCTTGGTCTCTGTCACATTTTTGTCATAATCATCAGTTAGCATCAATGCTAGATGTACATTAGCTCTCCAATCGGTTCTCACTGCGGTTGAACGTTAGAATAACTTTTATGATTTATCATTTCAACAGTTTCGCAATTTGCTCCATGTCTGTCTTCCTTAGTGAATGCTCACATTACTCGCTCTCCACATGGTAGTTTCAGTAGTTTTTTATACCTCGGAACATGTCTAATAACTTGAAATCAATGAAATCATGGAGATGAGTTGATGTAAATATGGGGGCATGAATTGTCGAAGGGGTTATAAAATAACAATTAAGTTATCATTTAGCAAGGACTTTGTCTGGAGAATCCATTAACATGCCGCTCAAAACGGCCAAGAGATAGATAGTTCTTAAGGTTGGCGTCGATCAATTGAATCACTTCTTTCGAGTTATTTTCTATTTTTCCTCCCGTCCCCGTATCTCTTCCAACTCAACGGTTCTTAAAGTTAAGTCCCCGCTCGCTCCCTCTTCTATCTGCCCCGCGAATTTTCTCTTTTCCCCCCTTTCTTCGGGTGAATCTAATCTCTACCCACTCGCCTCCATAGCGTGGAAGGAAGAGAATGCCTCGTGTCATTTCCGGCCCGTCTCCGCGCACTAATGGGGCCCTTTTCACGGGAGTTGTATGTGCTCGCGGATAGAGAGGGACGGGCTCATTCATCAATTGATCAGCTCATACAACCTCCTCTTTCCTCCCGCCACCCACAGCAGTCATCGTTGTCCCATTTTAAAGTGCAGTTTCCGCCGTGCTTGCTTGCGTGTCGACCAGAGAGAGTAAATGAAATGCTTCGTAATTTCCCTCCTCCCTTCCCCCCCAAACACCGGGTGCTCACCGTCGGTCGACGTGAAAATTCGGCACCGTGTGATATCCGGTCCCTCTCGTCCGGGACGTAACCTCCTTCGTGGTGCCTCCGGTGGTTCTTAAACCACTTTACACCCTACCACACTTCTCGTCTTGGCTCGTGGTTGAGGGGAAGAATGATGTTTAAGTTTGCACGTACGAAAATACCTGGGGTTATATAGATTGTCGCGTGTATATATTCCTAGTGGTGATTTTTTACGGTCCCTCGTATTATTCATGCTTTTCTCTGCTGCAGAATTGCCAGGTTGAAACAAACGCTAAATGTATTGTCCTTTGCCCCGGGATAATTTGGCCAGAAACACTTCCCTCTGCTTCAACTTGGCTTGCAACTGGGTAAACGAAAATCTAATCGATATTGAGATTTCATGGCATTCAGAACAGAAAACATCTGATTTGTTCCACATTTTCCCCTGATAGTACAGTGAAATCTAGAAAATGCCTAGGCAATTTTTTCTTTAAACTCAAAGGGAACTTGATTTGGCATCCAACCGTGCTCCAATAATCTAAGTTCTTCTCAAGGCAGTGCACCTAACCGTTGAAACAAACACCTAACTGGGATGATCTGGTTATTTTTTGGTCAAAGGTCTTACGTTTGAGTATATGCCATGAATTATGCCTTCGTATGAAGGGAAAATCATGCAACTTGGTATATTCTCTGTGAGTCCCGTCGCAAAGATAGCTAAGAAAGTCCTCCGGAGGGTGGCGAGTAAGAGGCTGAGGTGTTAGGGGTCGGACGAGGTAGGTACTCTCCGGAACAGGGAGTAAAGACATACGGTGTAGGATGTCGCGCGTGTTGGATACACCACGGCTGAGAAGTAAGTCGAGATGGTGTTATATGGGTTGCGCCGGGGTTGAGGTGGGAAATTTCTCGAGAGACAGGCTGAAGAGAGAGGAAAGGAGAGTATGATGTGTATATATACAATGCTCGTGAGGCTTGGAGTGAGCATTGGAAGAGAGTTGCGATTTTTATTAATGTGCGGGAGGGAGAGAGAAATGGGAGCGGAAAGGCTTTTGAGGACTCAAATCGACGTTGGGATGGGGCTTTTAAAATGCTGTCGATTCCTCTGCCTTAGAGGTATGAAGCAAACTGGCCCCCTTTAGTGTGGAAGTGGCGGCATCCGGGGGACGAGGCTGCTCACTCGGTTCGCCTTATGTGAGTCATTATCACCCGCCGCCAATATATATGTGGTGTTCTGTTTCATGTGCTTAATTGCTCCGGACTCGAATCGTGGGAACTTGAATCATTGTAGTAAGGTCGGTGACCTCATCTTTATGCCTCCCGGGTCCCTTGCACGTTGTCCTTATCTCGGCTGCCAGAGGGAACAAGATGTTTTCGTACTTCGATCTTTAGTGCTGTGTTAAAGTAGACCACGTATTTAGTATCAAGAATAGAATAGCCTAGACGTGAAGTAGTGTAAACTTTTGGAGTATTAAGATAAAACACTAATCGTATATCCTTCTTTAGAGGTCTTAACTCCCTAGATATGAAACAAGTTATCACGAGCATTGTGTGCACATCAATTCAAAATGATTGTGAGGTAACTCCTATCCATATGGAATATGATTATAAACGAAATTGGTGCAGATATTTATGGTCGCAAGTTTTTTCTAGGTGATAATGCTGTTTCAAATTAAGAGTTATACCCTTAAACTTCATGGCACGAGAAATTACCTGAAAGTTACATGGACTGTGGATAATGATGAATAAATGTATGCAGGTCTATTGTATTTTTGTCGTAAACTATTGGGAAATAGAGTAATAACTATTTGCTCCCTTCTTTTCTTCATTCATTCGTTTCCTGAGAGACTGTTACAGTGGTGTTCTGGGTGCGGGGTCGATAGCAGTCTTAGTTCAATGATCACCTCACAATCCAGTGACTATTCCCTCTCCACCCAGGAATATCTTTCTCGGCTTTCCTTTCTCAAGGAACCCTCCCAAGAGGGACTTCGCATTGATTTAGACGGGCGCCCTTCTCCCTCCCGAGTGCAGTCAGCCTCCGGGGGGTGCGTGTCGGTATCTTCTGGAAGTCGGGGAAAATCTGTGAAGTGGCGGGTTGTCTTGGTCTTTGGATGGGAAGGGGTGGAGAAACGACGAGGCCAGCGTGTGGAAGGCTCCTGGAGTGTTTAGCGCGAGATATCGGCGTTTTTCGGGGGTCAAACAGTTTTTTTATTCTTCCCCCGTGAGGTTCGTGTGCTGAGGACGAGGGAGAGAAGGGTTGGTTTTGTTGGACCGTGTATGTATGTGGGTGGGAGAGGACCGTGCCGAGTTCGTGCCGGTGCTAAGTGTGCAGCGTGGAAGAGAGGTGGGGGTCGAGTTTCTTGGGCGTCTGCTCGCGGCATACGCGCCGCCGTGCCTCCCTGTTCCCCCGCCGCTCGCGTCTTTTATGTGTGTGAAAGAGAGAACATATAAGGGCCATGTTTTATGTGGTCGGTCCTCTCTTGGTCGGGGTCGGCCTGGGTGGCTCGGCGGGCACGTTTCATGAGAAGCGTTGGGTCCGAGAGGATTGCTGCAGACACGCGAGTCTGAGTGGGTGGGGAAGGGATAGTCAGGTGGACGGCTAAGGCAGGGGAACGTGCCGCTAACAGCTAATGTTCCCTGTGAATGTTTCGAATGTATGTATGATGGTAGTGGGCACTGTGGAGAGATGCTGTATTCCCCCCAGAAGGAGGGCATAAGGCAAAGTGTTTTCATTCGAGTGTGATGTGGAGACTTAGTTGCATAGTTGTAGAGTATTTTGTTATTCGGTGTCTCGATATAACTCCAGATACAGATAGAATGTACCTTTTTGTCATGGCGAGTGGATGCAGATGTCTGGAGATGGAAAAGCATGCATTATTATCCATTGCCAGCGAGTAGCTGGTAGCAGTGGGAAATTAATTCACCTACCGAAAGTAGCCATTTATAAGTAGCAATGTATGCTATGGAGAAGCCTTCTTGATCTCTTTCTTGTGAAATTAATGATGGCTGAATATACACTTTGGTCGAATGCATTTAGCAATAATGCTTTTTTTCATGAGTAGTCGAAGATAACAATTGAATTTAGAAAGATAGATGTCTAGGATTCGTCTTAATTTTATATTAAATTATTGGTGTTGATTACGTAATATTGTAATGAAAATCTAATGCAGTCGAACACAATTATCTACACATCCTACGATATAATGTGCTAGTTTATTTCGGTCTTAAAAATAATTGGAAATATTACGAGGATGGTGTGGTTTGAAAATTCCTTGGTGCAATCTAGTCGAGGATTTGACGCCGCCTAAAAGCCTCTCGATGAGTGCAGAGATGAAGAGTTAGCGATCAGATGGGTGGGTGAAAAGAGAGGTGACGGAATAGAAGGTGGATGAAGAGGAGGAAATGTTAAGGGCGCTTGGATTCACGGGGGATGAAGGCGAATGGAAGGTGTCGGTGGTGTCCTAACCCCTTACGTGGGTGCAGGTCGGGTTAAAAGGGGGAGGTTGAGTGGGAGTTTCCCCCACCCCTTCCCAGCGTCCCCGAGAGACGGGATCTCGTGTGTGTGTTGTGGGAGGCGGGTTCAGCGGGCGGGTCGACAGATTAGGTTACAAGAACTCGCCAAAGTGGCACTGACGTGAGAGGTTGTGTATATGGGGATGGTGGGCGGGAGGGAGGGAAAGGGGAGCTGCTGGCTGCCGTCCCCGCTCTGCTCTGTTGGTGGTGATGGCGTGGTCGACGCTTAAGCGAGACCAGAGGGAGTGGAGGAAGCGAGATGGAGGAAGAGGAAGGGAGGAGGAGAGGGACAGGAAGAAAGGTGGCTAGCTTAGGGCTCTCCCGCTGCTGCCAGACACTTTAAAGCGACAGGTATCAATTGCCAACAGAGGCGCCGTTTTATTTTCCCTTCGGCGAGTAGGAGAGAGAGGAAAAAACTATCTGCATCTTTTTTTTTCATCGGCATGATATCGGTGACATTTTTTATTTTAAGGGGAAGATCGGTGTTGGTTACGTTGTGGTGCTACTCGAATTAAGCAGAAAGTAATTTTTCCCCCGTAACACGAATTTTCCGATCGACTGAAGAAATTGAAAAGAAAAAAAATCGGACTTGCCGCTTTCCTTATATGCATGGTGCAGTTTTCTCCATCATTTATTTGTCAATACGATTCTAAGATATATTGAAACCATTACAAAAAGGTAGAAAATCGATGTTTTTTAAGCTGGAGTCTTTCTATGAGGAGTCTACAGAACCAAGTCTTTCTCAAGTCTTGAGAAATGAAACTCTTCGAAGTGCCTTTCCAGGGTATTTGTTCATCCATGTCAGTGGTTAAAAGTATTACTTGGCGTTAACTTGAAATTTTGTTACGTTCACGAAGTTTCATGAGCGTTTTTTAATGGACTAACAGTCTAGGATTGGTTATTTATTCTTCTCCACGAAGTGCATCAGGTCGCATTGTCCTTTTGGCTACATTAGACGCATCTCCTGGCGGGACTCGTTCGTAGAAAGCACCCTTATGTTTGAATAGCATCCAAAGAATCCCCACCTATATTTTCCCGGGTTCCGTCTGCCTTTTTCTTTTTTGCCTCTCCATCCCCCTCCCGTGTGTGGCAGCCGTCGACTGCTCCCGATTCCGAACTGAAAGGTTCCCATCTTCCACATCAGAAGGCATCCATGTCCCCCCGACGTTCCCTGACCTCAGTCGTCGGACAGTGAGTGGCGGTGGGTACCTCTACATGCAAGGGCATCCGAAGCACACCCTCCTTCTCCATGCCATCCCTCTCGGCCTGTTTCTTGTCAAACTCATCTCCTCTCGTCCACGAGGCGAGATTCCCTTCCCGAACCGCTTGGATGTCGTCCTTCGGCCTCCTCCCGGAGGTTGAGGAGGGAATCTCGGAGAGTGAGTGGACTCGTCTCTGGGAAGATCTCTCTCTCTCTCTGGACCCCTCGGGGAGATGAGTTCCGGTGCAGTGCGCTCGCCGGGGGTGAGGGAAGGAAGCACATCGCAGCTAGTGCCCCCTCCCCCCCCCCGTGGCTTGGTGGAAAAGTGGTGGGAAACTTGTGATTCTTCCGCTGGGTAGCATGTGCATTTCTCCGGGATCGATCGAGTCAGTTTCTCGGGAAACAATGAGTCGCGTTTGCGTGATTTGTGGTTCTCCTGGGGAAAAGCGAGCGTCGCTTGTCATCATCTTCTGAGTAGTGCGACCTATGTTTCGATACAATTTTAATTTGGCCTCCCTCTTCCTCGTATTAAAACCTTACTTTAACTTCTTGTGGTACTGAGATCAATGTGCTTTTCTTAGTGATGAATCCATCATTAATTAAATGAGGCACTTACACGTTATGGTATTAATCGATCACTTCTTACTTGCTTCAAGGTATTATGTCGTTGATTTATACTAATTTTATAATATTTACGATATAAATCTAAATGTGTAATCGGTGTTTGTGACCCTTCCCTTTCATCCCGAGTTCTCCAACTCTTCATCGTATATTACTCCAGTGACTGTTACCTTTCTTAGATAGCCACCTGGCGAAAATGACATAGCTCATATCGAAACCGTGGTCGGTGAATTTAATTCTGTGGAAAGTGAACAGAAAAATATATTGTGAGATCACGGCATCCGCACTCCATTTCTACAAACTATCGCCTAATATGCTAAACTCAATGAAAGTCACAGTGTACTTTGTGCCCTCATAGTTAGTCTACTTGCAGAGTGACAGTTTCCACTTAGCTGCCCCCACCGAAATGGACTTTCCCCTTCGGCTCCATATGCCTGTAAAGATCGGGTGCAAAATCCGTGCGGCCTACTTAAAAACGAACACATTTTCATCCTCCTCGTGCGCCGAAAC
The DNA here is from genome assembly GCA_963169105.1 of Ceriagrion tenellum. Classification (NCBI taxonomy): domain Eukaryota; kingdom Metazoa; phylum Arthropoda; class Insecta; order Odonata; family Coenagrionidae; genus Ceriagrion; species Ceriagrion tenellum. The sequence continues at coordinate 53,799,709 of OY720636.1, read as the reverse complement.
GTGCACCGTATCTCATCCGTGTGTAAGGTGGAAAAAAAAGCATTCTCTCTCTCACCCTCGATAGTCGACCAGTCTATCGTCTCCCGAGCCTTGCCGGCGGAGGTGGTCCATGCCACCTCTCCTCAACCCCTCCCGATCCTGCCCGTCCTCCCCGGAGGCGACAATGCCGGAGCGAGCTCCCGCATCCCCGCACGTTACTTCCCTATCGGGCGGAAATGAGAGGGACCTATTCCATTTAAAGCTCGCTCTTTCCCCTCATGCTCCATGGATCCTGCTTGCCCCTCCCCACTTTCCTCGCCCTTCCACCCCTACCGCGATCCTCCCCCCTCCCCGTCTACCGATCTTCCCCTCCCCTCACACTCCTGGAAATGTTCCGGAGGCTCCCAACTATTCTGCCCTCCGGCAATGGACCCGCCTAATACTCCTCTATTTCCCCGGCATCCAGGCCTCCTCCTGCTCTCACTCTCCCCCATAACACAAGGCGCTCGATACTGTCGGTGCAGCTAAAAGCTGCGATGCCGTGTAGTGTGTCCGTTATACGTGGTGTGTCTCCCTACCCCCGTGCCCCCATCGTCATCCCCCCCACCACTGTCCCCTTACCCTGATCTCTACCCTGTCCCCCACCACCGGGGCTCTTCATTGAACCCCTGCCACGAATACGCTGACTGAAAACCCCTTCACCTCTCCGTGATCCTCTGTCCCTTGCTAGTCTCGTATGTCTCTCCTCGCTCCTTGTCCTAGCGGTCGTATCTTTCCCCATCCCTACTCAGCCTCATTCTCTTTTCTTCTCTATCCACCATCCCATCTTCACGCCTTTCTCGCCGCATCTTTCTCCCTCTCTCTGGAGTCGGGAGTCAAGGTAGTTGAGTTAGGAAAAAGATATCCTTTTTAATATTCTTCTTTTTTGCCTACCATCCTTGAGCCAATCCTTTTGTTTCCTTCATGTCAACATTTTACTTCTGCTTTTAATTTTCTCAATCTCATTCCCCGAATATCCCGGTGATTAATATTTTCCCTATTCGTACCGTCCTACTATATATTAGCTTGTCTCACTTCGGAGGAAAGTGAAGTGTTATCGGATATAAGAAAGAATACCTAAGATGCCAACTCATCCTCCTCGAGTCTGATCTCATACGGTCGTAATTCGAGAGTGGAACTCTGGCAAGCAGCTTGAGCATTACGGAAATTCCTGTTCGGTTCATCACTCTCTGGTTTCTCACGATCTTGTATCACGGGTTCAACTTCGGGAATGGGTCCTCTCTGTTCTTATTTTTTTATGAATCCAGTGAGCGTGAAATGGCGTCGTATTAATTCGTTTCTTTATAAAAGCGCTCTCAGTAGTTGGAAAATTTGGGTTTGTATCTTTCATTTCGTGCGGCTGGTGGAAAGTAATCGTTTCTTCGTTACTTCATTTGATTTTCCTTTTATCTCTTTTTGAGCATCCCCTTCTTTTGCTTTGATAAATCACGAAAAAAATTAAGGTTCCCGACCGTCGAATTTTTCGAGTAGGAAACGTGACGTAGCCTGCGAACAGCTGGATTTCATAAATGGCGCACCTGACCTTCTGGCTGTGGCGAATTCTCACGCTCGGCACACATTTCGCGAGCCAGTATTTTGCATCGTAAGCTTCAGGGGTAGTTTGTTTGAGGGTTGATAAAGAGTTAGAGGCGTACATTCATTTTCTAGACTTCTATACACTCAGAAATATCTATCGTTATGCGCCCCAAGGTTGATGGTTTCCACCCATGATGGAAGTTCTCTCCCCGGAGAAGCTTTGATGGAAATTTTAAACGAAGGAAAATGATGAAACCGTAAAAGAATCTTATCGCGCGACACGCTCGCGGATTTTCGAGAAATTAAAACGGACGAAGAAATCCCTTCCCCGTTTTCTTGTTATATTTTGTTTTTATTCATAACTCGAAATTTTATTTCCTTTCGTCATCCCGGCGAGGTTAATGGTATGATATCTCGGCGGCGGTGAAGTGGTGGGATTAAAATGCAGATTCCTCGTGGGAATGCCCGGTGTGGGGTGGAGATTGAATAAAAAAATTGAATTAAATGAAAGATGTCCTTTCTTTATGAAGTGGAAGGAAAGAGGATTTAGATTTAGAATGATGAAGAGCTCTTCTGAACCTTTTTGAAGATGGAACTTGTAGAGTGTAGTTTTCCGTGATGTTTTACAATAATCAAAGGTAAATCTGGGGCTCAAAAATGATGACTGCTTTAAGAACTTGGGCAAACTTGAAAAATTGAGCCATGTTGACGAGAAAACTACAAAATCGAAAGAATAAAAGCATTCACCGTTGCTATTTAAATAATTACGGGTCTATTAACATACTGACAAAGTGTGATCATGCATTATTGCCCGTAAATTTTACGTATTCTAGTAATTAGGTTATAATACAATTTTATTTCTAAAGTAGAAGATTTATTGGGTATATATTTTCAGGAAAATCGGTGAGTAGGTGATTTTCTTGTTGTATTTTTGCAATAAACTGAAGTGCCCCGAAATTATTGGAACGTATGGGAAGCACAATGTCGAGGAGTTGGATGACTTAATGTTTTCGGATCGTAGGGTGAGGTGTGGAGATGCTAATGACTCGGGGGTTGAGGGGAGAGGTTGGGACGGAGTAAGGGAATCGGGGTAGGAATCATGAGACCTTCAGGGCAGTTTGCGGATGACTTTCCCTTTCTCACCACTCACCTCTAATAAAACCCTCCCCTCCACACACGAACCTCTCTCCTGCTACAAGATCGGCCCAGTTGCCAAGAGGTGAGGGGATGCACGGTGAGAGGGCGCGAAGGATTTTGCTGGGGAGTCTGTGAACCGTGGTCCAGGTTGGAGCTAGAAGGCATAAGAGTGTAGGGGAGGGACTGAAAAAGTCAATGATTCGCCAGTCTAGAGCAGGGCGGTTTTCCAATATATTGGTTTCTATATCAATATTTTTTAATATTGGGATTTCAACATCACAATTTTGGAATGACCAATACCAATATCCTGTATTGGCCGTTGTTTGTCGGAAAAACCAGTACTAATCAGTTGGAATATTGTATATTGAAGAACCAATATTTGCTATTGGAATATATGTTTATTGGATTAGCAATGTTAAAATTCAAGTATTGATTATTGGAACCCGGCGAGGAGGGTGATCGGAGAGCGCCCTAATCTTTGAAAACAGATGGCGTGGCTGGCACTCAGTGCAGCACTTTTTTTTCCACCATAATTCATAGCAATAACCGGGGAAAATATGCTTACCTTGGGTTTCTCGTTTTATAAACAGACTTTTAAACAGTTAATGAAGTCCATTTTTCGAAGTAACCCCCCTCGGTTCAAATACACTTCTCCCACCGTTTTTTGTTTTTAACCTGTTAATTTTATCTGTTAATATTGCTATGTTCAATACCGTAGAAACTCGTGTAAGAGGCCCTTTTTCCCTGAAATCGCAGCCGAAGATGAGGGTGCGACTCTTACACGACTTACCGCTCGTCATCGCTTACAGCTAAATATAATATGTAAAAGTTAAATACGGTTAAAAGACCCATACTCGCAGTGACAACGACTTGTGCATTAGGAAAATGGTGGGGGAGAACGGCATTAAAAAAAGGTGTAACTGTCCGGAAGGCTTTGATAATGGCAGAAAAAGTTCGAAGTTAGGTCCGCAAAACCTCGCAATGGGAGGAAAATAAGCCCCAACATTTTTTCTTCAACTTCGACGCTTAAAATGAGGGGTGCGCCTCTTACACGCGTTTATACGGTATTTTCCAATATACCTGTATTTCATTTTTTCATTATCTCTAATGTTAAAATATTTCCAATATTCCAATATGCGGATATTTTCCAATATTCAATAGTCCAATACAGGTTATTGATATTGGTCCATTTTAAATATTTTTAGATAATGGATATTGATATTGGGATTCAAATACCGTCCAGCCCTACGCCAGCCTCTCCCAGCTCCTCTCTCTCTTCCCATGGGGAACTTTAGTCTTACTGAGCCGCACGCGGATGTGCACGGCCGTGATGAGGAGTGCCGATTCCCCCCCCCTACCTCCGACTACGTCTCCCTCCACCTTCCCACCCCCCCATGCAGCCCTCGCGTCTGGCGATGAGAAGAGTGAATAAAGGAGGGTGTCGTCATCACCAAATGAATGCCTCTAAGTCGATTACATCTCGAGATTTCCGTTTTCATTAGCCTTCCACCTCTCCATCCTCCCCTCCTACCAACCTCCTCCTACTCGTCCTCCCATTTAAAGGGAGCCTGCATATCTTCTCCTCCTCACTCCTCATCCCTTCCTTCCCCTGACCCTTCCCCCTCCATCACACTCCCGTGAACCCCTTCGGCTCGAAGGCAACCCGGACGAGTGCAAGTTGTGGGGTCCCGAGGGGGGGTTTTATATAATGCCTTCTCGCCGTGCAAAGTGGGGGCAGCGTCGCGGCGGGAGTGATTAATGCAAGGACATGCGTCTTTTACGGGAAAGCCAGCGACTATGCTGAGAGCCACAGAAATCTTTCATAATGCGTACGTAGCTTCGATATTTCTCTTCTCTGCGAGTAGGAATAATGGTAATTAGAGTAATAATCAATACCTATATTTGGTCGGTGATTTAATTTTTCGAGTCCATTGCCTTTTTTTTAATGGCCTTTCACTTGGTTTTATTTTATGAAAACTTTGCGTTTTCAGTCATTTCCTGATTTGTCTACTGATTATTTTCCACATTTTAAAACTTGTTTGTATGCTTATATCATTATGACGAGAACATTCCATGCGCAATTTGTGTAATGGCGTATGGGTTTTTTATATGCATGGTGTTCTGTGCATTTTGCTTACACTGTCAATATATAAATTAATTAAACGATAATTGAAGGTGATAATTTTAAAGCTGGAAATCATAGCGTGGCGTGTTTGTCAGCATTGCATAAATTCTTCCTGCTTTGATGATAATATTTTCAATTGATTTAATATGCCCCAAAAATGCTATTACCCCAAACAGTACTAAATCATGTTTTTAGTTACTACGGTAAGCCATGGAATATTTTAATTGCTTCGCATTTATTATACCTCGGGAAATGTCAAGACACACACAAACCGAGTGCTTCAATGTCGCACCATTTTGATGCCGGCGAATCTTTTAAAGCTGGTGTATAATTGCTTGGTTGCAGAATCTTAATCTTAAATGTATCTTTCACTTCCTTTTCTCCTCCACCACCAGGCATCCGCGTCAGGAGTGTTTGAGCTGCAGCTTTCTTCCTTCTCGGCCGACAGCATGCGGTGCTGCAGATCCGTTCCCCGGGACCCGTCATGCGATTGCACGGCGAGGTTCCGCGTCTGTCTCAAGCACTACCAAGCGAGGATAGACAACTCGTCGCCGTGCATCTTCGGATCCTTCCTCACGCCGACCGTCGACCTCTCCAGGGCCAACAATGCCCATAGCGACGGCGGCATTCTTGAGGAGCCCATCTTGTTCCGGTTCGACTTCGCGTGGCCGGTGAGTACTCTCTTTACTTTATTCCATTTACTCCAGTATTTCACGTGTGAGTCGGAAGTTGTTATCGTTGGCGTTGTGTACCTAGCCTTTTTTTTTAAAAAGTCACCTTTCGGAAAGATAAGGCCGTGTTTTAATCAAAATGCTCGTTTGGTAATTCTTCACTCTACATATTTACCAGTTTTTTCCACAAATTCATCTTAATCAGTGGTTGGATACAGAAATATTTCGTAAATTTTCGTTAGTTTTTGGTTTTACCCTTGACCGTAGCTATAAAGAGCCAAAACGGTGGTTGGCATTCAAAAATCTCCTTGGGGGAAATTACCAAGTCATTCATTTGATTGTTTAAATGGGAGTATTCCAATTACTGCGACCACATTATATTAGAAAAATGAGGTCATGTGAACGAGCATACCTTACATTTCCCCTTTCTCGAAAATGACGCTTGCAGTGTACCAATTTGACTAAGTATGGAAGGCTTCGTCAATTCCCGTTTGATGTTTTCCGTATCGTGCCTCAAAATCATTTCTCCGTGGAAAGTCGATATCTATATTTATTTTTTTTGCCTCCTGGTGACAGATGGTATCTCGTTCACGAAGCCAACAAAGCGAGTTCGGCTTCACTAGTCCGACCCCCCCACCCCCAACCTATCTTTCTAGTGTCGGCATAGATCAACATATATCAAGTCTCCGACGAGTCGACGTGTAAATTAGGCCACGGGAGGATTTGTCAAGGACACTCATTGATACGAAAGAAGATTGTGATGATGTGTGTGCTGCTCTCGTTTGACTCATGTGATATGTGGCGTGGGAAAAGTGGATGTGAAGTGTGCTGTTGGTGGAATACCCATAGCCGTGAGGGGGAGAACACGGCCGGGAGACGAAGCACGTGCAGTTCCATATGGGCGACACGCGTCACTTCCATGAAGGGCGTGTGCTGTAACCTCCGCCCGTGGTGGCGCGTGCGTCTGGTTCGGTTGGCCTCCTCAAGTGGATGTTTGGACAAGGGGGTGCAACCCTGGCTGGTGTTTCCCGTGGGAGTTTTCGTGTATTGACTAGTTAGCCTTAGCGTTGATAGCATATTAGCATAGACCGTGGTTCTGTTGATCCCCCCAATGTATGGACCTCATATGTGAGCTACGAAGCCTATTCTTTTCATATTAATGCAACTGACCTCTATCTAATCATTACCTTCTATTATTTTTCTTGCCTTCAGCAGACTTTTAACCCTCCTAATCGAATCTATTTCATTGTTTACTTGTAAATTATTGAGTTCTACGAAGAAACGTGCATCTAAGTTATTACATTATTAAGATGATTGTGTTCCTGTGTGTTGTTGCGATGTTTTAGTGCATGCTGTAGCCGTAAGCTTAGTGTTTTGATTCCTAGTTCACTCCCCCGTCAAGGGCAAATCTATAGTGTTCAGTTATTTTGTGTTTTTACATTTAACTATAATAGCGAAACAATAACCATGACGGAAATTGTATAGTTTATTTTTTCAAGTCCAAATGGCATTTATCGCTGATCCAAATCAGAAATAGTTTTGCGCAGCGGTTGCTATAAATAAACCAGAGACTTCGTCTCGTCTTCAGGTGGAGAAGGAAGAAACCGGTGGGATGATCCATCATGAATTTTGCATGCAAGAATTTTTACATAGGTAATCGTCTGTCGACGAGGTCGCCCTTGCCGGAATCGTCCTGAGTTGGGAGCCCTTTAAACGGCCGGGTCGCCACTGTCAGACCATCTGCGGGTACCTTACGCTTCACGCTTCTTCATTGTTACTACCCGGTGGATAAAATGAAAACGGATGTCCTTTCTGTTCTTTTTCTCTGCCCTCTACTTGTGCGTTGCCGGGGGGAAGGTGTGATAGAGGAGACGAGATAGGGGTCTCTCGTATTGTGATGGTCCTGGATGTCGTATACCGAGACGACGACGTTTGGAAGAACGGGAAGTTGTCGAGGGTGTCATGCGAAGGAGAGTTGAAAATTAGCATAACTTAGTAGTAATCGTCTATCGAGGAATCATTTCCCTTCTTCTTAGTTTTTTACGGCAAAATTACTCCTATGGCATCGCGAACGAGCATGATAGAAGAAATATAAATGGCAAGCAAAACCAAAGTATATATTAATATAGTCTGGATGCGCATATTAGCAATTTGACCCTCTCTGTACACTACTCCAAAGATCTAATGCTCTTTTATCTATTGATTCATTATATTTCAATCCGATCGCAACTTTCATTTTATCTTCCATCTCAGGAATGATTGGAGTGTATTTTAATTAATGTTATTCCATCGGGAAACATTGTTTTGAGATAAAATCGTGATTATATTTGCAGTAAGGGACCAATCCTTTTAAAACCCATGCTCTCATTGTAAGTGTACGTGACTCTGCTCTCTCAATTCATGAACGTAAACGCCGTAAAGCAGGAGACAGTGCAACCTTACCCTCGCCACCCCTAACTCCTATCAAGGGGCCTTCGGAGACGCCTTCCCCGCGCTAACCAAAGGGTTGTTTCGTCGGTTTTTTAGCCGTGGGATGTGAAAGGGCACACAATGGTTGTGTGGAAGACCCTCGGGTGAAGAAGAGGGAAATGGTTTTAATCTCTCTCTCTCCTGTTTTCTCGCTCATTTTTCTTACGTCCTATGACTCCACTTCCCTCCCACATAGCAGCCACTACCACATCTTACCTCTTCCTCCCTCCATTCCCCCCCCCCGTAACCCCTCTCCCTCAATTCTTCCTCTATAGGTCGGCTTCAAAGACTGCATTTCCCGCCCTCGAGAGGCTTTTTTTCGAGGGGTGGTAGAAAGAAGGGGGGTGGAGGTGCTTTGAGAGGGGCCGGACCATCTGTCCCGGATGTAGACGTGGTGGGGCGCGTGCATTGAAGAACTTGTCGTGCAAATGGAGTTTCGCGAATGCGTTGTAGTCGTTGGTGTCGCCGGCGACGAGGGTGGTAGTGCCAACCTTTGAAAGTGGAATGTGTCTCCCTTCCCCCCGAGCTGCTCGAGGGAACGGATCAAAAAGGTGACAATTTAGTAGGTACTCCTCGATTCCGAGCGTTTCTAAGTTTTCTACTCTGTGTAGTTAAGAGTATAATTTGTATTTTTGCGCGAATTATCTAGAGTCGGACAGTGGTTTGGAAATTTCGTGCCAATTTGAAGACGTATCATTAATTTCTGGGCATAATAATTTCCTTGCGTTCTCGCATTGCTTAAAATTTAGACTCCATTGCCTAGTCTTGCCTGTGACGCTGTACCTTCAGTATCGCAGTTGCCCACATTAACTTAATATTCTATTACCAAATCTTAATCGTCTTCCAAGTAATGACGAAATATGCTTGAAACCTTTAGACAATCGCTCTGTAAGCATATGGGTCTGGACAATTTGAATTTTCAGTCGTCGGTAGCAGAACGTGGTACCGAAAAACCAGGGGTTCTTGCCGCTCATCATTCATCTTCGTATCGTTCCAGGGATTTAATTCTATTCTTTCTCCACCCTGAGCAATTTGAACGAGACTGGATTTTAAACGCCACGGCCCTCGTACTGGTATTAGCTTGTCCCTTTATACCTCTCCTTCCACAAAGCTCAACCGGCCTTAATTCATGCCGACTCATAATCGTTTAGCGCATGACGCTCCGGCCCTTGGGGAGCTGCTTCCTTGGGAGACCTGAACGCCTGAAAAAGGCGGAGGGTAGCGAACGTCACACGGTGGCGTTGGTATCTTTGTATTCTTCCGACTTGCCTTGGCCGCCCCCGGAGGCAGCGAACTTGATAACAATGAGTGGAAAAACCGTTAAAAAACGAGACTGGGCTTGTGTGTGTAGGGAACTGTGGGATGGGGGAAAATGGTTTGGGGGAAGGGAGGGTAGACTAGTCGGAGGGAGGATTTAAAAAAACGGAGGGTGCACATGGCTCCCGTGGTACGATATAAGGGGGGGCTATGGTGTGGTAGGTGGAAGGGGATTTAAATCACGTGACCTGCCCCGCGGGGGAAGGTTATATAGAGAGGAAAAGGTATCTTGGGAGGAGTGGGGGGGGGGTGGTTATTGGACTCTGTCTGCGCGAGACTTGCTCTCGTAGGTAATGCATATGCTCCATTCGATCAACTCGTGTTGCATTTTGCTCACTCGAAGGCGTTCGCGACGCTTCGTGACGGTTACTTAATCTGTCCATGAAGGTCGATAACTCTCGTATACTCGATCCGCAAGGATCCTACCTATTCTCTCCCCCTATCAGACTGAAAGACCGTTAGTGTTCCCCACTGTTTGCTTTCGCCTCGCAGGCTTGCTTTCTGTAGTTTGTCTAGTTTGGGAGCTTTAAAAGAAGGCCTCTTCGCGTCTGGATCTATTTCCGCCCGTAATCATGCTCAGTTAATCCAATTTAAATGAACATGGATACATTACTTGCCATAGAACACTCCGTTATTTTATGGGGATTTATCCGAGAAAAATTTTGCAGAAGCCGTTTGTCAAAATGGTAAACATCTTTTAAGCTTTCGTGGTTTTAATGCCTTGTTTTATGTCCTCGGAGTGCTTATGAGCTCAACATTTTGTATACCAGCTTGGAAATAATTGAATTTCATCGCATAAATGTGTTCCTTGCTCATGTTTTGCTTGGAAAGCGGACGACGCAGTTACCTTCCAGGGAGAATTGTATTGCCTTACTGTTCCTCTGGTGTCATGTGCATTTAGCCCGGAACAATCGAAGGACATATTCTCAGCGCCCTCGGAAGATACATTCGCCTTTATCATGTACCTATTGCCATTTAAAAGTCCTGGAAGAGGAAGATCCTTGGGGTGATACAAAAATAAAAAGAATGCATTTGAGAAGCAAGGGAAAGGAATATAGGAGGAAGGAATGCATTCTCCCGTCTGTAATGAATTCGTTGGCCCAACTACTCCATTTTTAAAGGAGAACCAAGCTCCCAGAACGCGTGACGTAGACATCCGAATGTGTGCCCGGGCGATATTTGAATTTGAATCGCGTCCATTTCCCCTCTCCACCTCACACAATCGGGGGTGAGAGGCACTTTGGTGCCCGTTGCCCGGCTAACCCCTCAGCTCCCTCCCCTCCCTACCTACTCATCCCCCCGCTCCGTTACGGTTAATGCGCTCCCCATACCCAAACCCTCAGAAAACGTTTTCCTTCCCCTCCGTAGCTACCCCGACATCGTCCTCCGAACCTCTCCAGACATATATCCCCATCCCATTTCAGGGCGTATTGTCGCGTCCTCCTCATCCTCCCTCTAACCCATCGAGGCAACCCTTCTTTTTCATCGTACCCTTAAAGGCTCAACGATCCCCTTGTACATCTCTACCCCTTCCTCTTCACTTCCTCCTTAACCAGACCAGAAAACCAGAAAAATATTTCCAAATTTTCTTTCATTTCGTCCGGTCCCGACGAGTTCCAGTGCGAATATTGCTGAGCTCCAGAAGCACTAGTCTTCTGGAACTTTACTGGAGTATACTACAAGATAAACGTGTAAATTACCGACCAGCAAAATTATGGTCCTATTTTAACGAAAGAAACTGGAAAGATTCTCAGAAGACCCCGTCGTAGTCTTTGAATTTCAATCGTCTGAAAGAGATCAAGCATTTAATTTCGGGTCGAAAATTTCAGTGCATGCCTGTGAATATGTGCCGGGGGTGGGTTTCAGTTGTGTCGTGAAGGTAAAACGGTTGGTTTATGTGTGAGTGGGGTGGGTCGGCTTGGTTTGATGACGAAAGGGGTGGAATAACGAACACCGCCATCTCCTCATTGCGCGGGCGGATGTGGGAGTGTATGGTGAGTGGGGAGGGGCCAATCGCCAAAACTTCCCCGGAGTAGGGGTGGTTGGTTTTCGGATGTCTGCCCGTCTACCCCTGGGGTCGAGCGAAGGTCGCGCGTGGCTTAATGCATTCATTTGGATGCCCTACCCGCGATAGGACGTGTTTTTTCCTTATGGGTGTTTAAAGATGTGCATTTAACACCGTCGTAAAGTGTGTCGACATTTTCCGTCTCTATAAGTCAGGTGATACTTTGTTTACGAGGAAATGTTGAATTTTAACTCCGAAGAGAAGTACATGTTATTGCCCACTTTCACTAATTTAGTTTTCTCGTTTCGTGTGTGAATTAATTGATCTTTCATCACGATTAAACATATATAGAGTGTTCACTTATTCGAAAGCACTATTGACTTGAATGAAGTGCTTGAGGAACATTTTTGCTAATTAACCGCCAAAGTTGCATTTTTTTGAAGTGGTAATTTGTTTCTTTTAAATAATTCGCAGCGTTCATGTTTTACTTATTTAATGAATTAAAAAAAGCAGCCAATCTTTTAATTTTTCCCATTTCCAGCTAATGTCGAATATGCTCGGATGTCTAGACAAGCCATAATTTTTTTTCAATCCATCTTGTTTTCCCCTGCCCATGATTTGCGCTTTTGAGTTTTTTTCTATCAAAAAAGGTCACTTTGGTTTTAGAATACGTACTTTCCTATCTGACATGTAAAGATTCCATCGTCCTGATACTTCAAATCCACCTACCAAGCATTGCCAAGCTTCGAGGAGTTTCCATACAGCCTGTTGTCTCGTTAGGGTCGGGGGAATTTCTTTTGTCACCGATGCTGTTCCAACGGCTTTAGACGATCCGGTTTGGGTTTCTGAACTCCACGAGTCGAGCGCTTCATACCTTTTCAAAATCATACCACCCAAGAGTGACCTCTGACGGTTTACTCAGTCATGTCTGTGTGCATTCGTTCACTATTTCTTATTCGTCAGTCAAAGGAACACACTATCATCTCATCGAGGATATAATCGATAGGTAGCATGAGCAATTAGTGTGAAGTGCCGACAGTTAATGCTCCATGTCATTCGGGTGCATTCTCATGCGAAGCTGCGAATTCTATTGAATTGTCAATAGATTCAGAGGTGAGACAATGGCCCAACCGTAGAATCTGTGAGACAGATGATATCACTTAAGAGTCCCTCAGGGATATTAGATAGTATATCCATTTTTATTAGTCATTGGCCATACTAACTAGGGATTTATCTCACAGCCAGCGTCCTTTATCATGATGAATTGGGACCGCGAAATTGGTTAGATTAATGTAGGCAGTTCTTGATTAATGATCCTTTCATCTATGTACCTCATCGCATCCTTTGCGTGCTAATTATTATGCATACTCCCACATTTTGCCCGCATGCCCTTTCATGTGATTACCACACGCGTGAGCAGTGGCGAGGGCGAAGTTTTTAAGCACCCTCTCTTGCCTTCACCCATCTCTATTCGTCTCTCCTCCCTCCTTCTCCTCCGTCCTCGGTCCAAACTTACCCAACTCCACCTCCTCCTCCCAATGGAATATGTAATTCACAGCTTCCGGCCGGCCAAGGCGTTGAGGGAGGCTCCATTCCGTAAATGCCCTCAAGGGATTGTTGGAAGGGGAGGGAGGGGGGAAGAGAGCATTGTTGGATGAGGAAGGTCGTCGCGAAGGCGGGGAGGAGGAGGATGAGGCTGGGTGGGAGAGATGGCGAGGGGAAGTCGTTGGTGATGATGGGTACACATTGGATGCTGTGTTGGAAAGGGGTAATGTAGAGGGTGAGGTAGAGTGAAGGGGGGCGAAGCGGGCCCTTCTGTGTTGGCTGCAACAACGCCACCCCTTCTTTCCCCTCTTCTCCGCTTGGACGTGACTAGACGGTTGAGGGTGGATGGGGGAGAGAGTGGGAATTGGTTAGGCGAAGTGAAATGTCTAGGCCACGCGGCCTTTGTCCTTTATGGCGCGGATAGGAAGTCGTTATCTAGCATGGGTTTCAGCACGGATTCATCGGATGAAAATTCACAGCGTGGGAAAGATCGGCGCTTTTACTAACGTCAGGGCGTGTTTCTTTATCACCCCTTGCGGAAGGCTGTGTACTACCCATTGTTATATCAGACCATGGTGAAGTTTGTAAGATACAATCTTCACCCATGACGTTTTACGCAGCATCTTAAGGAAACGTGATTAGCGTTTTTACCTTAAGTAAGTCTTTTCAAATCCTCCTCCACGTTTGCGTGGTAGATATTCCAAGTCGCCAATGATGGAACCAAATAAAACTATCCCAAATTCAACAGTTCCAGCCTTAACTTTGTAAAACTTTTCCATAATGCTCAGGAATTTACCAAACATCGTAAGTTTAAGGTAGAATATTTATTGTACGACCGGTTTCATCGAATAGTCGACGTCATCAGATCTTGATGTCGATGATTATAAGACCTTATGATGTCGATTGTTCGACGAAACCGGTCGTACAATAAATATTATTTGTAAAACTTTCAAGGTTTTGTTAATTCGTGAGAAAAACTTTCCCATTTTTTTAAGCTAGTGTAAACGATTTGGTGATGTTCATACTGTGAAAATGCTGGGTCATACTGTGTGTCACAAAAACTTTTGTCTCTTGAGATTCTCGTTTTTGCTTCTTGGAGTATTTGGGGAAATACCTTTTGGTACTTCGTACGATGTGCATTCGACCTAATTGTGGGTTATTCCTCTACTTCCGAGTGTGAGCCTTGGATCTTTGAATATGCATGATGTCGTAATTCATACGTCTGTGCTGGCCATTCGAGAAGGTATGCAGGCGATATGAGCTCCTACGCCAAGTAATGAAGTGCAATGGGCACAGGATAAACGCTCGCTTGCGCTTCCTTTCTCTTTAATGGCAGCGGTTCGCATTGTTGAGAGCGTGAATGTCGGATAAAATGCACCTCCCTTTCACTGCTTGCCAGACTTTTAAAAGAGTGCGTGTTCATTTTAGGGCTCCTCCCTGAGCGTGAAGACCGCCAGACTTGCTTGGGGAGAAAATGTTGGCTCGTCAATGCATGAGAGATTGAGTTAACGGATCAAATTTTCATTGAAACATTGAAAAGGTCATTCGTCCCCAGTGCAGCGCTAATTTAAAAAAAAATATATTTCGGTCTAACTTTAAAGGTGAGCGTTTAGAACAGCCTCGAGGAGTTATAATACCACCAGTTATTAGTAAAGCCGGTTGTTCATCTCCCTATGCGATCCGTAGTCTAGCATAGCACATAGCCTCTAGTCTCACATACTGCTGGTGATATTTATACTGGTGGGAAGTCTTGTTATGAATCTTTGCCATCGTATCATGCATTGACTTTAATTTAATTTATTTATTTAGCATGTTAATAGCCTGAAGACTACCTTGTATCCACTTCTATGAAAGTCTTGCTACATATCTTTGCCACACAATGACGCACTGATTTTTAATGTTCTCTCTTTCAAGAAAGTCGCAGCGTAAATATACGTGACCAAGGGAGGCTTTCATTACATTGATATCTCGAGATGACACTGAAAAGTGATCGAAAGGAATGTTTCCTACGACATGAGCGAGACAGAGTGAAGAACGATTAGCAGCGTCCGGCGTGCGAGTGGGAAGTCGCAGGTGAAGCCCATCGTGTGACGTCAGTTTCAGCCTTCTCCCGGAATAATGTTTGCCGATGCGACCAATATGGCTCTGCTCTTACGTCGTCGATGGAAACGAAGCGAAAGTTGTCTTCTTCACCGCGCAGCTGGAAGTAAGGAGGAGAAGAAAATAAAATATCTCCGTATTTCACCTTGCACTCTGCCACTCACACTCTCTCTCTCCGTCTCTCCCTCTGCAATATTTTTTGGGGAGCTCTCTTTTCGCGAGAAAGCACTCGGGCTCTCCGCTTCCCGTTAAAAAGAAGTCCAGACGTTCCCACGTTCGGCAAGGTAGAGAGAGCAAGAGAGAGGGAGGGCCCTTCTTTTTCAAAAGGCCGTCTCGTTGCGATTAGATCCGCCTTACCAACATCGAGGGGGTGGTACGTGTGTGTGGGTGTGGAGGCGGGCGGGTTGGCAGCCCTGCATGAGGGATTGGGGAGTGGGGGGGAATGAGGGAGTGAGTCAGTTTGGGTGTGGGAAAAATGAGCGAAGGAGCGACCCTTCTCCTCCTCCTTCCTTGGTTCGATTCCTGGAGGGAGATATTATTCGTGTTCTCCGCAGTCGACGCCCTCTTAAAAACTTGAGCGTTCGCCGCTCGCATCTACCCAGAACGTGGGCAATATATATTCATTGTTTTCGCACTGAGACTAGACTGCCTCGGGAGGGAAAAGTTCCATCAGTCCGGAGGTCCTCCTCATCGCGAGACTCTCATCTTCTTCCGCGGAGATTTATAGATTCACGTCCGAGGTCGTTCAACCACGTTCATTTTTGACATTCCGACCATTAAAACGAAGATGCCTTCAGGTTCTCCCGGTGTCGTCTTCACGTTTCCTGTCCTCGCCTACCCAAGGTTTTCCGCTGTTCCCTTCTCCCATTGTTTTCCATCGCTCGGTTTAATCTTAGGCATTGCCTCTAATTTGAAAATAAAAACCTACGTGGTTATTATAATATTCATCGGATCATGTATCGAATTTTGATTCGTGGCTTCGGCACAGCTCTCATGTTCTTAAAGATCTTTATAGATAAAACATACAACTGCGAGCGTTTTAGTTTCTTGATTCAGAGGCTTCTCGGTTAAATTATTCTTACGCTGTTTTACCTAATTACTATTTCGTTCAGTGGAGCATTTGATCGGTCAATTTACTGCAATTCTGGGCTCCAGACATTGATTTAGCCATGGTTTAAACGGATCCAATCCGTGGGAGTGAATGGTACTTCATCCGTTTCGTCGAGTTCTAATTTTTTACTACTTCTTTTTGCAATCCCCCAACCAATCCACGGTGTCCTTTTCGTTAATCTCTCATGATACAGTTTGCAGTTTTGGTCTAGCTACACAGCCGTTGGGCCAGGCACTTTTTTTCAAT
The DNA here is from genome assembly GCA_963169105.1 of Ceriagrion tenellum. Lineage (NCBI taxonomy): Eukaryota > Metazoa > Arthropoda > Insecta > Odonata > Coenagrionidae > Ceriagrion > Ceriagrion tenellum. Next base: position 53,783,429 of record OY720636.1, on the reverse strand, counting down.
TCAAGACCTTCAAAACCTTTTGGTCGGTGGGTAATTGATTTGTGACGGACCAAAACTTTTCAATACTCCGCCTGGAAGACATTTTTCTTTCCTTTATTTCTTACCCCCGCTCCCACATCGGGGTGATGTTTGTGTGGGAGAGGAGGAATGGCTGTGGTGACAGCGGAACGGGGAAGGAGAGAAAGAGGGATGGGTCAAGGGGGGTGTAGGTACTTTGTGTCGAGTTTATTGAGGCTTATATATAAATAGCGTGATTCTCTTGGTTGGGGTGGGTGGACTGCGGAATATTTAAGGGGTTTTGAGTTCAGAGGTTAGGGGGAGGGTTGAGGGAGAGTGGGATTATGAAGGGGGGAAGGGGTGGGAAGGAGAACTTCGTCGTGCTTGGTACAAATTCAGTCACTCGCCATCAATCAAAAGACCCGAGATCCCCTCCCTTCAATCCGCCTCCCTTCCCCCTTCGCCGTGTATTTCCACCGACTTACGCAGGAAAAAATTCAAATAATGCTTTGAATATACCTTCTCTCCCACTCGTGTCAATTGTTCCCACAATACTCATCCTTCCCGGCCACTCAGCGAAAATCACCGCCCTACCCCCCTTTCCAAACTTATCTTTTGTTTGTCTTCTTCCCCTTTGATATTTTCGCGAAATTTCCGGGAAGTTATGCTCTCGTCTCTCTTTTTCTCTCATGAGCAGCTTGAAGAGGTTGTGCAAGGGCCTCATTTTTCGACCAATTCTCTCTGCCGGCGTGATTGAGGGGATTTTCCACAAATCATCCTTTCCGGTCTTTTTGATCGCGTGGTGGTGTGGTGACGTTCTTTCGCTCTGTGGTTCTCATTTGTTTTCTCATTGTGCTCCTTCCTTTCTGGGCTCAATGGGTATGTTATTAGTAGGTCGTCTTATTATTTTTTTCTCAAGGGTTTGGAGGAAGGTGGTCGTTGGCGTCCTTGAGGTCAAACCGTTATTTTTGCTTGCGAAATTGCACATCTCGTGGTTACGCGAATCATTGAGAGCGTAATTGCAACCTTATTCAATCTATTAATTTATAAGTTGATTAGTAAAAAATTTGAATTTTCATTACCTTTGAAACGGTATGAAGATTAAATATGGACACGTTAATGAATTTTTGTCGTATTAATTAGCAATCACACTGATGGATGGGAAAGCCCAAGAGATAGTTTGAATTTTTATTCCGTCCGTTCAACCCGATGTAACCTTTATTTCGAGTCGTACGTGGATGCATCTTTATTTTGAAGCGTTCACCGAAAATCAATCAAAATATTTCGTCGCTCCGTTCGACCGTATTGTCCTCATCTCATTTGCAAACCCCGTCACCTTCGTTGTATTTGAGCCGCTGATGCTTCCGGTGAATTTTTAAGTGTTGTTCCTTTCAAATCACTTCAACTAGCCTCGCCACGGAGGGAAAATCTGTTGCAAGTGTCAATTTGACGGATGCATCCCTCACGGGAAGCATCTCTTGGGACAGTTCGAATACTGATTCCGGTACGTTCAACCCGCAGCCAACCTCCCTCTAGAGTCATACGCGGATGCACCCTTTGTTTTTATCGAGTGCTCGCTCCAAATCAATCAAAACCTTCGCTCTCTGCGGGTTCGATCCGGGGATATCCTTCCTCCTCGACTCCTCACATCCCCTTCATTTCCTCTGGTCATTGTTCTCCTCTCCCCGTGGCTGAGGAAAGGTGGCTACGGCTGGGGAGGAGAGGTGTGGGGGTTGAGAGAGAAGGCACAAGGCTATGTGTGCGCCTCGGGAGAGGAGGTAGCCCTAAAAAAAAAGCTGTTGCTACGGGCGACCAGTTCGTCTCTTAACCTCCACCACCTCAATCCGTGGGCGACCGTGCACACACATATCTCTAAGTAAGAGGGGCGAGAGAGGGCGGTCGTCTCGCCGGTGGGTTCGGGGGAAAAGCGCGCCTCCCGCCCTCCCTCCACCTCATCTGCTTACCTTCTTCGCAGCATCATCATCATCTTCCTTCCTTCTTTCCTCTTCCCCGTTCTGCTGCCGCCGCCCCTCCCCCTCTTCCGTTTTCCACAACCCTGGACCCCAGACTCACTTTTCCTCCCCGCCTCCGAGCAACTCTTTAGCGTCTCGCCGCTCCGTTCTCATCCCAATCCCTCCCTCCTCTTACTCACCCCAACCAACATCTCTTTCTCTCTCTCTCTACAGCATCCATAACCGACAAGTCTGTCTCCCTCTCTCTCCCCTCTTTGATTGCGAAGACTCACACCACTTTTCCCGAGCCGGTCCATTCTCTCCTCCTCCTCCTCCCTCGCACGCTTTACTTTCTCACCCCCCTCCCAGCATCATCGTCTTCCCATACAAAACCAAACCTCAATCCCTCCCTTCCCTCCCAGATATCCTCCACTCACACACATACGCACACTCTGGACCGGATGGGACCACTTTCGTTTTTGTTTCTTCTCCCCGATCTCCTTTTGTCTGCGAAACCCGGCAAATATATATATTGGTATTGGCGTGCGTGAAAAGAAAGGAAAATAAATACACGTGTTTATTCCTTGTATTTGAATTAACAGGGGTGATAGAGTGTATCTTGCTTTTCCATAGGATAGGAATAATTATATTATTATATAAATAATTATATTATTAAATAAGTTCTTATACTTTTTTCCCAATTCACAATGAACCTTCAATCAATCAAAATGTTACTTATCACTATCGTGTACTGACCCCTTCGTGTTATTAATATATATTATTAAAGTGGTGATGAATTGAAATGAGAAACAAAGAAAAAATAGATCCCCGATTCAGTCTTCCTGGTTCCCAGAAGAATATAATTATTCTTATACACATGTGCATAAAATGTACATATATTCTTAAGAAGTTGTTTTCGTAATTCGTTCATTTTTTCCTTTTATTTTTGTTTTCTTTCATCCTCTGGTAAATCCTTTCCTCTCAATGTATTCCGCCAACTCTTGTTGTATTGCGCGTGCTTCGTCTCTTATTTTATTCTGTCTTCCCTCTCCCCCATTTATTCTCTCCTTCCTTCCGCGTGCCTCCTTTCCCTTCCCGTCATTTTATTCTCATCTGGGAGTGTTTGCGATACAGTTATCCGATGGTCATTTATTTTACTCGCCGCCTTCCCCAGCCAAATCCCCTCTTGCCGTCCCAACGTTTCTCGTCTCGGTCGGAAACTCGTTCTCCGTGGCCTGGTGGTAAAATTGAAAACTATTTTTGTCTCCTCGTTGAAAATCGACGTCGCTCGCTCGCTTGCAAACTCTGAATCTGATATGAGTGTAGTGGATCGTCATGTCCCACTGTATTGCGTCCAGATATTTCGGGAAAAAACGGGAGTTTGAAGTAAAGGAGGCGGCGATCGAATAGAGGTGGATGTCGCTTTAATCGAATTCTGATATTTGCGTGATCGTTTGGCAAGTGTGCTTCCCATTGTCATACGCGTGATGCTATGTAGGGTACATTGCGTTCCGAGATTTTAGGTCACATTCATGTAGCCATCCGGTGGCTGGAATCAATCAGTTGATGGCTATCACATTTTGTAGTAAAATGGGACAGAGAATTTGGAAATTATTTTTATATCATTTAGGAATGAATTGAGTTTTTCCAGTACCAACTACCCAGTTTATTGGTATGATTTCCATAGTTAAATATTTGCTACTCAACAACAATTATTGTCCCCTCAACTGGTCATTTTATGAGTTTTGCTCTCTTGTAAGGAACGCCATACGCTTGATTTTCTTGTGCACTGTTTACTTTCCCGGCAACTTGGTCTAAAATTTGGCCGCAACGTCGTACACGCGACGGAGTTTGCCCAACTCCTGCGCCCACTCGAATTTTGAGTCTTTCTCGCGCATTACGAGAATCATTTTCCACTATCGGTTCGGTATCATCACAGATTCATGAAAATAATGATAAAAAGTAAGATGAAGGAGTAGAACGGGACACTCATAACTCGGTCGGCCGAGAGATCGAACACAGTGAAAACGTTTTGGAGACGGATGCAGAGGAGGATAAGGAAAGAGATTTTGTAAAAAAAATATCTAGACACGACTGTAAAAAAACTTTTTTCTCTCCAATCTCTCTTTCCCACACATCTCTCCCTAACCAGTGCTGTCGTTCGTTCCATCGCTTCTCTGGGAGTCATCATTTTATCGTTTCTTCCCCTGGTGCGTGGAGAAGGAAACTTCCATCCACTTCATCGTATCCAACAACCCATTCCGACCTGTAAAGGATTGTTACCCTTCGGTCATTGCCTTCTAAAGTTTACATCTTCCGCAAAGTTCATTAAAACTCAGGTTTTGGGGAATTTTATTAGGTTTAAGTACATTTTGTCATGGCACAAACTATGCAATGAAATCAATAAATCTCTATAATTGGTCATTTGTTAATTTCATTGTGTTCATAATATTTTTGCAATATAAGTAATTTCCTATGGTTACCTCGTCCCAGGAAAACTTGTTGTGAGAAATTGTATGCAATTTTAAGGGCAGTGCTAATACAATAAAAGGGCCATTCTACCTCCTTCATCTATATGTGTAGGATTTTTCATTGTTTAATTATTTTCAATCGATTTTTACTTCCTATTATACATTTTTGGTAATATTTTCGGTTTCGTACCGAAAAAGGAGTGAAATTCTTTTGGGATGTCCCTCAGGAATGGAAGCCACCGCCATTGGTCTATTTAGCTTAGTTTCCTCATGTAGGTAGTTCAATTCATTCCATTCTCCTCTGGTGAAATTCCCATCTTTTCTGGATCAGGACTTGCCGACACATCGTCGCTGATGAGCCTCGTTAATGCTACGCAGTCATTCTCCCAGCGTTTCAGCAGCGAAAGCCGTCGGCGAGACGAAAGGATGCCTCCAATCACGTAACGAGTTTACAGCTCTCTCCCGTTCCATACCTTTTGTCTGATTTAATCCGGCGAAGCTGCTTGTGGGGGAGACAAAAGAGAAATATGCCATTGGGATGTGAAAGTATAGGTTTTTAAGGAATGGTGGATACAGTGGAGGTTATTGGGAGTAATAGCCTCCTCATCTTTCATGTTTTAAATTCGTGGTGAGTCACTGTGACTCTTTAGTTGTACACTCGGACAATGTAAGTGTTTCGTCCACCTTTTCAAAAGTCGATGCCGAACCTTCACTTGGTTTCATAGTTGTTTGTATAGAGATTACGAAATCTGTTCAGTCCGGAAAGTATGTGCTACTGGGCTAAGAAGCTTCTACGGCAGGTCATTTTATCCAAGGTAAAACAATAAACGCACCTATTGGCATATTATTGACTGTATCATGCTCAAATTTTGGATCTTGCGTCACGATTTGACCATTTACCTTAGAGTTGAATACTTACGTGACTTGCTAACGGAAGTGTTGACCAAATGGTTTCACTCAATATCATTCTGATCACATGCATTTTTGCGTGGCATTCACATCTGCAGTCGATAATGTTGTCAGTGGGTAGGCCTGGGAGAATCGTGTTATAGTATCGGTAGAATTTTTAGATCCGTTTTCTAACTAGACTAATAGATCAGTATAAGCACTGCCTCTCAAAAAATAATGGGGCATTACAATTAGTATTCCATCTTACGCGTAGTGGTATTCGCGCGGCATGTTCCTTTTTAGGAGATCGCGTACTTCTACACACCTGCCCTTCCTACTTCACCGCTACGCATCCTCTCTCCCCACATGACTGCCTGCAACCCGTGTGTGTTTGCTCGATATTTAAAGGGAGGCTGGAATGGCATTGGAGGCCACAGATAGTAATGCGATGGAGTGGACCCGAAGAGGGGTGGGATGGAGGGGGAGGCGTGGGGGGGAGGAGAATGGGAGAGAGGGGGAGGGTGAGGGCGGCGGTCGGGAGGGGAGTGAGAGGAAGCCCGGTTGACAGTCGTGAGAGAGTCTCGTAAACAGGCTTCCAAAGAGACAAGCGATGTGACTGCGTTGTGTGTGGAGGTGGATGCGGGAGGTGAAGGGGGGCGTGTGTGGAGATAGATGGAGGCAGTTCAAGTCTGCTCTCCGAGTTGTTGGGAGAGGTTTGGTTTTTGAACTGGTGTCAGTGGGGGAAAGAATGGAGGGAGAACGGGAAGGAAGTCGAAGAGGGAAGGCAAGAAGAAAGTTACGGAGGAATCGGAGGAGAGTCGAGGGCATAAACTCGTCGGGGCCCAAGTGCCGCACGCACAAGGAATCCTCACTCTCCAGTCAGGAAGAGTGAGAGAAGATATATAGACTCGTTAAGACCTCAGTATGTGGAATGGGGGAGGATGTCAGCGCGGAGTCTTTGGGAAAAGAGTGGACAAGAGTTAGACATGCCGTACATGATCGGTGCTTGAAAAGGCAGACGAGGAAGGGAGGGGGAAGTTATCAAAAAGCGTTCGGTTATATAGCCTGCGAGTTTGGTGAAAATTTTCTCGAGGTAAAATGCTTTTAAAGGCATTCCCTTGAAGTTGTGTCGTTTTATTTTTATTTATCCGTGGGTATCTTCTACCCTCATCTGTCTTTATCTCTCCCTCCGTTGCCTGACAGCGTCAATAAATTACGCCTCTCTTTAGGAGATGTAGGCGGAATTTTTATGCATTCCCGTCTTCCCGTGGGTGTGGGAGGGCAAATACCCTTCTTGGACCTCGACCTAGCTTCTCTCGTCACTGTCGCCGAAGCGGTTATCCCTCGCTGTCTCTCTGTCTTGAGGCCTTTTATATTCCTGTCTTACTATCAGCATCGGGCTTCATCTCCGTCTAAAGATGATTGAAACACGATTTGATTCGTTCTTGTTCCTTGAATATTTATATTTCGATTTCAGTTTCGTTAACATTTCTGCTTTATCGCTCAATTTGACTTCAGTTAAGAAGATCAGGGCCGCGACGGTGCACATTTTGTCCCAAGTGGCGCGGTGAACTTCCTAAAGAGGTCACTCACCTTGTAATTAATTCCTCTGCCGACGCCTTTTTTGGAGTGGATGTGCAAGGGTGTTTTTCTCTGCTCAACCGTCAACTTCGCCTGAAAAACTTTAAAATTCCTTTCGCCTACTAATACGTGCAGACCATTACACTCCTATCCGATCTGTTTATCGTTTGATTTGTTATTTCTAATGGTGTATCCGGGGCAGGAGTGGAGAATTTTTTTCAAATGTCTAACCTTGATGCAGTCAACCGCTGCGGTGCCTCTCTTTCGCCACTCAACCCATCCGTCTTTTTCCCTTTAGTTTCGTGCACCTTTAAATGTGGGCCAGGGCCAATGTCTTTCCTACCGTATCGCGTGGCTCATCTTCTCTCTCTTCATCGTTTAGTGGGGAAGAGATACGGCAGGGGGAACCTCGGGGGAAGTTCGAGTGGGGACGAATAGGGGGGGTGAGGGGATGTAAGCGATAAGAGCCCACACGGAGGACAATGGCTGCTTATTCTTCATAAAGAGGAGATGCCTATTGTCATGGTAATGAAGCGGACAACATCCCCTATAGATTTTTCTGCAACTTAGGAATTTCGTCTGGTCTTTCCTCCCTCTTGGAGGAGCGTCGGGTGAGTCTTCCTTCTTTCCGGGCTGTCTTATCTCTTCTCTCCGGGACGATTATCATCGTTTGGCCCCGGGCGTGAAAAATGTACATGCGACGGATTCACGAATCTTGCTTGCTGCGGTTCGCAAAGTGTTTGCTATGACGGGAAATGTCCGGAAAAGAGCAGTATAGAGATAAGTGGAAATGTATATGTTAATCAAGATTCAGAGCTCTCCGCTATGATTTTGTCGTGAGACGTAATTCGTCGTAAATTGACACTGTCACTCAAGTTACAGATTTCAGGAATTGCAAATGGCATGCGAGAAAGAGCTAACATTAGTATCTATCGAAATTCTATTTGTTAGTTGTGTCTCAAATGATTGTCGTGATCTGATCTTATTGTTTGCGTGACCAATGAGGCTTCCACTATCTGCTAGCACTAAAATAATAGCTCTTTAGATTTAGCCAATAGTTATTCTATTTCAATTATTGATATTTTACTCTGTTATCTTTCCTGTTTTTTGTCGATTTTTGGTGCAGTTTGCTGTATTTTTGTACGGAGCTTGTTCTGGTAGTGATTTATGGGTGCTACTTCGATCCCTTTAAGAAACTCCGAAAATGTTCTGTCGACATGGCTTTACGGTTGAATCGTAGTGAGATGTTCCTCATTGATTCATGCAATTTGGGGTGGGATCACTGATCATCAAAATCCCTGAACGGAGCTCACGGCAAGTTGTCACCGCCCCCTTGAAGTTGCTGCACAAGACTGCCGACTCCGCTTAGTCTTTTCAGGTACCTTCATCTTCTCACCCTTCCGTACTCTAGCATCCCCTAAAAACTTTCCTTTATCGCCCAAGCGCTCCGTCGCATTTCTTTCCCGTATTGCTTCCTCATCTTCCCCCCCCCCCGTCTGATCTCCTCTGCCCATACTCCCTCCCCTCTCCTTTTTGGACCTCTCTTTCGCTCTCATGGACCGCGCACCATTCGTCCACCCCTCAAATACCCGCCTATAGTCCCCGTATAATAAGAGACATCCCTCCTGCCGCATCCGACGTTGCCAAGTTTCTGCTAAAAAAATCTCGTCTATGCCTCCTCTCTCTCATATTCACGCGAACATACGAGCAAACGACGAGCCTGAGGGATCGCTTTTACCCCCCCCCCCGCGTGGAACCCTTTAAAATGTTCCACATTCCACCCTTCCCTTTGGATATGGTGAGTCTTTTGTTTTTCAACATGGGATCCATTCATTTGCTTCGTCAGTCGCATTAATTGGCTTCGCAGACGCTCTTTCATTGAGTCATTCTTCTGTAGTTTCGGCTGCGGTGACGGAACTACCATTCTCTTGAGTTTAATGACTCTCCTTCATATATTAGCATGAGGTAGCGTTTATTTTCAATTTTACTTAGACCATTTTACAGGAATCCTGCTTCATGTATTTCACTTAGAAACTTGCGTCACTCAGAGAATTATTTCCTAGAAAGTCATTCAGAGGTAGTTGACATTGCACAGTTAAAATTCATAGAGATATGGAAGATATGTGGCGCTCGGCGTATTTTACTATCACTGGTCGAATCAATAATTATGTTTTTACGGCTAATGCCCATACTTCGACAATTCGTTGAATTGACCTGTTTTCCCCATGTTATATGCTATGGTTTATCGGCTTTATTTGCGGAAAAGTATGCACTGAAGGTCTAGTGGACCCACCTCCGGGTGATGCATCAGCTTTAAAGAGATTTCGCAATATTTTTCGTTCAGTTAGAAGCGTGGGAGTATCCTGTCCAGTTGAGCCTCAGGCCTATTGCTCAACTCTCGGAAAATTCAGGAGCGGTCAATTTCCTCTCGTGCCGTTCAAAATAAAACAACGCTTAGATGGGATGGACGCGTTTAATTGATGAGGTGGTGGTGTTTTGCGGTGGGTTGCTAAATCCACTCTCCCGCGGGCGCCCAAAAAGTGATTATCAAGTGCTGGGAACTCGCTTATTTTCACAGGGGACGTTTCTCTGTCCCTCTGGCGATTTATTTCTCTTTGAGTTGGCATTTCATCGTTTCTGGCGACACTCCGCGGCTTTTCTTTTCGGGTGTTTGTCCTTCAAAATCATTCTCATGCATTCTGCTGTTTATCGTGTGCTTTTTGGTCTCCATTTTTTCTTGGTAGCATGCTATAACTATCACTCCCTTATTCCCTCAATAATTTAACGAAAGAAATGGAATTAATAAATGTTTGAGGAGGATAAATCATAAAAATATTCACTTCCACTCACCGAGTATTTATGCTGTGTTGTGTGTTTGCGGAAACAGTTTTGCTTTCAGATGATTTAATGACTGCATTACTTTAATGATAGCATCATTCATTGGTTTTTAAATCCTAAGATTGGTTGACTGCAGCCTTCCACCCTTCTCAACCTAATGTTAGTTCCCATACCTACTGGTATCTATTCCTACATACTCTCCTCTTTTTTGGTCCATGAACTTATTCCTGGGTTTTCCTATGGAGACATCTCCCTCTATGTTTACTTTCAATTATGTTCGCACACACAACACAAACCCATTGTCTCAGGGTGTGTCCAATCCATCTTGTACTTTTTTCCATGGTGTTCCATACGGTCCTGTCCTCTTTTACTCTTCTGTACACTTCGTCATATGTTTTGCATGTGATATTATTAAATGCCTGAGAAAAAAATCCCGCGCATCATGTCAGCGAATGGATGTAACCGTCAGTGAGTCACTATTTTAAGAGAATACGGACCTAAGTATGCATCGCTGGACGACCTACAAATTTTGTAAAGTTTCTCACCTCGTAGGTTTTTAATTTTCCTTTGAGTCATCCGGAGAAAACGTAAATATTTATATTTTTCTCTACGCGGCGCTCGCTGTGCATTTCATCCTCGAAAGAAGCGGCGAAAGCGGTGCGGAACAGGATACGGGTGCGTAGCGACAGACTCGCCCATTAACCTTTGCTAACAAGCCATCTCCGACCTTCCGAGCGTCAACGCGCGGTCCTCCTCAGTCAGAACTCTGGGTTAATTGCGCTCTTGTCACAGTGGGCAGTCCACTCGGCCACGCTGACTCTCCCTCCCTCATCTATGGGATGGGATGAGAGGGACTCCGTCCCATACTATGTCGAGGAAGAGAGAGGGAGACAGCAGCGGTAGTGGGTGAGGCTTTAGCTTGGAAACATTCCCGTGATCGTGGGTGCGTCTCACGCCTTACACTTCTCTCCCGAGTCCGCCGCCCCTGGTCAATTTGTCTCGGCGTCCTCATGCTCAATGTCTGCCCCACTCAACGTTGACTCGCGGTTGTAAAACTCTCTGCGAAGAAGAGAATGATTGCTTTAGGAGAGGGCTCCCGGGAGTCGGAGGGATTTTTGAGGACAAGCCGAATGAGTGCCGCCTACCTACGCGGTCCTTCCCATCGATGCGGTGCGTAGCTTAGGTGTTAAAGAGCAGTCGGTCATTGGATTCAGTCGATTCTCTCTCTCTTTCCAAAGCGTCTCGCTTATTTGTTTCACCTGAGGGGAATTTGGGTTTCCCGGAATCGTAGGCAGAACTGTTTTCGGGAGTGCGAGGAGGAAATTTGGGGTGGATGAGTACGTGTATGTGTGTGTGTGTGGCACTTTTCCGGTTTGCTCACGGTCTCCTGAGAAGATTTCGCGTGGGAATCTGCCGCGTTCTGTGCGCCCCGTGGCCAGGAATGCATTTTCCCTTCACCGGGGGCTGAAAAGTTCAAATGGAACACACTGCTTAAAGTGGAGTGGGGGGGGGGGGCGTGGGCGAGACTCAAGCAAGAGGTGAATGGATGGCGGGTTTGTTGTTTGAGACGCCCATGGCTTAGGGAATCGCGGGCGAGTCTTGACCTTTAAAAACGTGCACGCGATTGTCTAAAACCTATATTGAAATCCTTTTTGCTGATCAATCGGGTAGGACAGGTGCAAAAAGCGAATTCTTTTCTCATTTATATTATTCCGGGCCGTCTCGCGCGAATCGACTGCTCGAATCGAACGGAAAGTTACCGGAATAAGAACGAAAAAGGCTGAAGAAGAGGGAAGCTGTGTATCGGCATTTGCGTCATTTTATCCTATAGACGGCGTGAGGATGACGGTTTACCTCCCCGCCTGACTGACTGAATATTTCATTTTCAATGCTACCTCAAGTACCGGTCGAATTACAGCTTATTGCCACTTCCTCCGGAAATCATACCCGAAGCCGGACACTGGCCACCTGAGCGCCGAAGCTTTTGTGGTTGAGGCCTCCGCGGATTGGGAAAATGCGTTGTGCTTTCCTCTAACGCCTATCCTAAATTTCTCCCTCCGGAAAGTCGTGGAACAAAGTGAAGAGGCAAGTGTTTCAGCGACTTTAGACCGGCTCTCATTTTTACCAACCTCGACCTAATGTGGGCATCAGGGTTCCAGGAATTCCGGTACCGTGCCATACAGTTCCCCGGGGATAATTAAAGGAAGGTGTGTCGGGAGCTCGGGAGGGAGAGAAAGTGCGGGGTGAGGATAAGAGAGGGACGGGCCCTCTGGCCCGTCACGTGCGGTAGGACAAGGGTCCCACCCAATCTATATTGCACCCGACGCACGCCCACCGTTTCGCTTTTGTCAACCCCTTTGACTGGCTCTCCCTCCCCCCGTATTCGGACGGTCCTCCTCCCTGTTCAGTTCGCTCTGGTCACGTTGGGTGGGAATTGAAAGTCTGGTGCCGGTTGGCCTCTTTAATTTGGGTTTACAACCGTGAAAATTCCACCCATAATTCACATGACACTATGGGGGTGAGCTCTCTTTCTCTCTAGAGCTAACTGCACCCGCGCAGGCTGTAGGTCGGCCGGGAGAAAAGTTTTAGTAGCACAAGAGTATGTTGAACTTTTCGGTGTAATAAAAAGGTTTTTCAAAGTGAGCCAAATGCAAAGGGGAAATTATGTCGGGCGTTGAACTCTCGTTTTCTTTGACTTGAAGAAGGGCAGTAAAACTATTTTCCCTGCAAGTTTTCGAGCGAGGAATAGCCCTGTCTAGTTCTTTTGCCTTCTCAACGGTGTTTTCTTTCTCATCACCTACTTTAAGCATCGATAATATCTCCGAGTCAAAATTGAGGGCTGTAGTCATATAATTACGGCTTCGCATTTTGTGTCAATGAAGTCACTGGCTCTAAATTTCATCTTACATTGTTTATCTTCCCTCTCTTCTCGTGTGTGTGTGTGTGTTGAATATAAATTGATAACACCCGTGCCAACTGCTCGGGATGGGGGAGTGCTCACACGAAAGATCTCGCCTTGGCTTCAACTTCCCGTGGATTTCTCGGCATAATCAGGATGTAACAGGATTATTAAGTCTCTATTAGCATACGGGAGGGAGGAGAGAGAATCGTAAAGTGGATTCCTACGCGATACACACTCCACGCCCATTGCTCCGGCGGGGAAGCACCGCTTAAGCTCGCCCCTTTTGGCCAGCTAGGCTTGTTCATCCCTTACTTACACACCTCTTTTTTTACGACTCCGCTGTTGTTTTTATGCATGTGAAGAGTGAGAGAGATATATAGAGGCCTAACGTATAAAGAACGCGGCCGGAAGTGTATGAAATGGCTCTGCTCAATGGAGGTAAAGTGGGGGGAAAATCTTGAACGTCGTGGGGGGAGTGGGAATCTCTCCCACTCGCTTTGGTCCAGGGACAGTGAATGCCCGCCTCTACCATCCTGCCTGCCACACTCGAGAAAAAAATAAGGGGAGGAGAATAAAAAGAATAAGATCACCAGCCAGTGCAGCGGTCTCACCAGCTTGCCTCCGCTCTCCCGACTCCTCCTTGGCGCGATAAAGACAGACGGAGGTGGTTGGTGGCGGCGTGTAAGTGGAGGGATCGGGGGCGGCGGCGGAGGGTGGTTGCTCTTGTGGTGTTGATGGGAGCTCGTCCGCCGATCGTCTTCCACGCTTCGTTGCGGATATCCAGCCATCTTCCGTTTCTCACCCTCGAACGTCCTCTATTACCTCTTTCCCCCCCCCTCAACCCACCTCCTAAGCCTTCCTCCCACTTGCATCATTGCCTCTCTTCCCGCTTTCTCTCTCTCCAAAAGCAAGCCATACCAAAAAGGCAAATACGAAGCATTTGCGGCCCAACTTTTAAGGTAATTTTAGTGAGAAATCTCTTCGCACATATATTTCTATGAATCTGTCCTCATTAGAGACTTAAAACCGACCTGGTATGCTGCTTTTTAGGGTAATTTTTAAGACATCTCGTGCCATTAAACTCCACAATTGTTGACATTTGCCGTGAAAAAATAATTTTACTCGACCGAGATTCGAACCCGGATCTCCCAATTGCCGGTCAGGCTTATCAGCCAGTTACACACCCAATCAGGTCAAATTTTTTTTATGGCGAATTATAATCAGTGGTGTATATGCACCCGTGCGAGTGTCTTCGTACCACATTAATTGTCAATGCAATGAATGGAAATTTGTCAATAAACGATCTGGCATATCGTCTGAGATTGGCACGATCATCATATGTATCAATTGGTAGATATTGTGGTAAAGGACTCAGAAAAATGCTTGGTCAAACTAATTGGTGTGGGTATTACTTTTTGTACTAACCATGAATGGCTACATGGGAATCAAAGCTACATATTTAGACAAAATTCGCTTTGGTCTCTTCCATTTATTTTCCTCTAACCTCACTTTTTCATTACCTCATGGCCCTGCGGCGTCTCACAGGATTATTCGTGGATGTAGAGCCATTTTTGACGTCGTTTTGGAACATCTCCCAATGCTCGAGTGTCGACGATGATGGCTAATCGCGGAACGCTCCCGGCTCTTCTGTAGTGAATGTGGTCCTTTCCTCGCTTCTATGATCCCGGCCCCTCCCTCATTGCAGGGTGGGCGGGGTCACCAGGTTGTCCTCGCTTCAGCAATCACTTTGGAGGGAATCCAAACGGTGGGAAAAGTCCGTTTGCCGCTGCCGGCTCTTCCCTTCTCCGATGTGCATTCATCGCGCTGCTTGATTGATCGCTCATTTTGCATGCATTTTGAGAATTTGGTCAAATCCAGACGTGAGAATCCCTCTAGCTACGGTATATTTTATTTTTTTAATGTCTCTACAGCCGTGGTAAATTAGTTTTTCCCTCTCTATTAACTTAATCACCTCCATTGATCTTATCTTATCGGCTTAGTAGTTATGCTGAGGGACACCGGCGCCAGTAATAGCTGTTCCGAAAAATGGTGCTTCAATATTGATAACCCTGAGTTCAAAATGATGTCGACAAGTGTGACGAGTACTCTTTGAGATTGACTGGGACCATTTTTACGTTTATCTCAATGAAAGCAAGTGTTACAGCCTTTTTAACCGTGTGTTTTTAGTGTCCGAACCCTCTCTTTAATTGATAGAGACCTCGCGGAACCGTTCCTCGGCCGGATGTGTTAGTTTTAAAATATCTGCCTCAGTAGTGCAGCCCCTGTCATCCACAAAACTTATTAGGGCTTCGGTCTAAAATCTCTTAAAAAGGTTTAGGTGGAGGTAAAACTTTGCTACCCTGAGGGTTAGATCTCGTGTTCTCGGTTCATCCTCCCCCGCTACTAATTCTGTGGGCCTTAACTCCCTCTCCACCCCTGAGACCTCTGACGGTTTCTCGCTTTGTACCCTTCTCCTCCGCCCTCCTGTCAACTTACTTTCCTTCTGCCGCCTCTCACATTTCCTCTCTTCCCTGGGCTCGAAATCACTCCCGTGTTGAGTTTTTCATATCCTCCTGACGAGGATTCCGCTGCTATTTTCATCTCCGGCATCCACGCCTTCGTTCTCTCCGCTCCTCCCCAAACGGCGGCGTTAACTCCGAACCTGTTAGAATGTTTTTCCGCCTCGTGTGTCCCTCACCTCAGAGACCTTCCCCGTATCTAATCTTCGAACGTTTGCCGTGTTTAATCTTTTCCATCCCTTCGTTTTCCCTCCTCCGTTCCCTGAAGAATCTAATCCTCTTACTTTCATTCCGTTGTCCTCTTAATTTTTTTCCCGCGTCCACAAGAGTGCTAAGTAATCGTTGTGCCCACGGGACTTGTCCAAGGGAATCTTGTATTAACAAAAAACCTTGGGGAACCTTGAACTTGAGATCGGTCGTGGTTTCTTTTTTTATCTCTCCCAGCCTTGACCCCTATTTACTTCAAATGATTTGCAATGTTAAGCCAATAGGATTAGATCTGTTGTTTCCTGTGACAATTCCGAGAGGTAATCCGATATTTATCGCACTTGAGCAAGGCGGTAATTGCGAGTGCGTTACTGCTTTGGAATTACATCTTCCGTCACTTGTGCTTTCTCCTTTTGCACCTTCTTAAACCCTAAGCTCCTGACAAATCGGTTTCAAATTACGAATCATCAGAAGCTTGATGGTTTTATTCCAGCGTAATAACCGCAATGTGATCAATTAGGATCTAATTCATATTCCAGTAATTAAGATATGCTGAGTTAATTATTCTCGTTGCATCAGAACTTACTCTTCTTAAGTCGTCCCAGCCACATTCGGCTCTCTATAATGTCTCAGTTTTAATTTTAACTGCAATTTCAAGCAATTTCTAGTTAATAATAAAGCTATACGTAAGTGCCAATCGCCTCGCATCTGTTCGGAGTAACCACAGTCAATAACACCAGGTGATAGCCTCTTAGGCCGACAATTGAAATAATTTTCCCTATACTGCCGTATCCTTGCATACCTTCATATAATAAGTCACCTTTATACCTTGCCTCATACACACCCTCCTATTCTAAAGACACCTCCTACGCCATTCACTCGTCCATTCTTTGTTAATTGTTTCGATATTGTATAATCGTGTTAAAATCATATGGTAATCTATCTACTTGTCCTTAACTCTTCTCGACGGAAATTTTCTCATCTTCACCTTCGCCACTTCCTCCCAAATCTTCCTCTTCCTCCGCCTCTTCTTTCCTTCACTTTTCTTAAAGGTCTTATATACGTGTGCCCATAGCCTCGAGGTAGAGTCCGTCTCTCGAGAGTGTGTGTACGGAAGCTTGGACCGGTTTCCTAGCTTACCTCTTGCCGGCAGGCCGGTCGGCCCCCACCCGCGCTCTCTCCCTCCCTCCGGGCCCGGCACCTCCCACACCCTCCGAGACCTCCTCCTTCCGTTCTATTCACCCCTCCCTCCCCTTCCTCCCTCCACCCCGCCCCTCTCTCCGTCTCCGGAGGTGGAGCTGTGTTATAGAGGTTTAGGGCGGATGGAAGGTCGCCTCTTTTAATTTTTTCTCCTCATCCTCCTCCCTCTTTTAACCCTCCCACCTCTCTCTCCCTCCCCTCTCGTCTCGGCCCCTCCCCTTCACACACCCCGCCCTCTTTCCTTCATCTCAAAGAGCACAACTCTCCCCGTTTCTCATTCGGTCTCGCTTCAACCATCCCGATTCCCTTTATCCGGTCTTAACAAAGTTTTGTCTGACGATTATTGACAATTTTATACGAGGATCATCATTACCAAGTAAGTTTAGGTTTATCGAGTACTATTTTCAGTTCTGAGTCAAACTAGCTGAAGCTGCTGTTTGGTAATGTTTATGACGAGTGAGATTCAGAAATTGTTCTAAAGGGCGAATATTTTTTATATTCTGCGAGTGTAATCAATGATAATGTTCATGATGAAATATAAAACTTTTGCTATTTTCACACTATTTTATTATTAACCGACCAGGTTTTGACGCAGAGTGTCGTAATCACGGATCATACCTCCTTGATACTGACACTCTGAATCGAAACCTGGTCGATGAATAATTAAATAGTGTGAAAATAGTAAAAGATTTATTGTTCATCATGAACATAACAAATTTTCAGATAGTGACCCCTGAAGTTACATCTTATACAATCATAATGCTTCAAAAATGCTTAGTAATCATTAACAGTACTTATAGTGCTAAACTTAGAGCACACACTCTTAATTCGTTATTTCAACCCAGGAATGATATTTTTAATGTTTTTTTAAGATTTACTGCCCATTCTTTAATTGGGCAGGGGTCTCTGGCCTGTTGTGACCGAGTTAGGGCGAGTATACTGTACTTTTCTTCATATACTACCTGCCCTCTACCTTTTTGATCATTTTCCTGGTTCTGCTCTTGTTCAATTAAACTTAGTCTCCTTTCCTCATCTCTTCGGAATGGTCTCGAAGAACTCCCTCCCCTTTTATATATAAATATTTTCACCCGTCTCCTACTCCCACAATCTTTCTCTCGCAACTTCTCCACATCGTCCACCTCCTCCTACAGCGCACCGTTTTTGTTTTTGGGGTCCGGCGTTTTCCTTTTACCTCTCCCTCCCCTCCCCCACCGTACGTCCTACCCTCCTCCTCCTCGAGAGATCCTACCCTCCTCCTACTACCGGCCAACCCTCCCTCTCTTCGCCCCATCCTCCCCCCCCCCCGACTCTCCCCCACCGCCCTAACCTTCCAGTCTTCCAGGAGACCCGGAGAGCTCGCTTGCTTGGCGTGGGAAAGTCGGAAAGGTGTGTAAAACAGGAGAAAAAAATATACTAAAGGGTGGGAGTCGGAGGAGGAGGAGAGGGTGGAAGGGAGGGGAGGGTTGGTCGGTGGGCGAGCTTATCGTTAATTGGCTTCGTGGGAGGAGGGGGAGGGTGGGCGGGGGGAGGAGAGCTTTTTTTATCTCTCTTTTCACCGGTAGAGGCGTGTGTATACGTGTTTCGTATTGGTGTGTGTGTAAGATGAGGCCGGAGCCGAGCACTCTCTCGGATGTTGTATGCGAGCGTGGCGGTCTGTCGGTTGCTTGGTTACTGGATGGATGGGCTTTAAGGGCCCGTAAGAAATTAGTGTGGCGGTGGAAGGTTTGAGATACGTGGAGGAGGATTGTGGAGGAGGCTCGGAAACTCCTCCGCCCTCCCCTCTTTTATTCCTCTACCCCCCTTTTTGTTGAGGTAGTAGTCGGGGGGAGGGGAGGGGGGGGTGTTGGCAGTCGGGAGGGGAAAGAGTGAGGGCGGTCGGATATTTCGAGGCTGATACTTTTGTTTTTCATTTGTTTCCCCGGTTTTTTTCATCTCTCCCGTTCACTGGGTAGGAGAAGGAGTTAGGTAGTGGACGCGGTGGATATATATCGAGTGTAGTGGGTGGATTCGGACGCTCGTATGAAATATACGTTTGAGCCGGGCGAGTGAAAAAGGGGTTTCTGCGTCCGACGTTTGATTTTTCGGATATTTATCGTGGGGGTGGTGGGGTCCTTGTGGTGCTGCGGGGGCTGATATGTTGTGTTTAGGGTGGTGCAAGGGGTTCTTTTATTTTCTTCTATTCGGCGAGAACATATTTTCTTTTCCTGTCGGCTGGAATATCAGGATAGACCGTCTACACTTAACTGCATGCTGTTAATTGTCATAGTAGACCAAATTTTGGGTTTTATTCGTGGAAGTAACATATTGATTCCTCAAATTTGATGTTTTACTTCGTCATCGATGCTGGTTATAGTCTCTTGGGCTCCGCAGGGGTCGATATGAATTTTATTATGTAGTGGCCTGGCCCATTCATGCCTAAAATCGATTCCTCGAACTCATCAATCCTTAGCACCATCCGATATACCTAGATTTTTTTTGACACATCCATGCCTGCCTTGCGAGCCTTAGGATTTGAAGAGGAAAACCAATGGAATAGAGAATATTTATTCCAGCACCGTAGCGGACGAGCCTAGAATTATTCCTTCGACCGTAGTGTGATTGTCTCGCCCGAGTTCTCGTTAAGTTGTTTTAAGCCGTCGCATTTTATTCCAGGCGTGAAAGCGGTAGACACTTCTCCTAGTTGGTTTTTTACGAGTTTTTTTTGTCGTCAATCGTCACCAGGATGGGACCATTGTTCGAGTCGAGATGTCTCTCTCGCTCACCAACTCGTTCGTTGGATAACTATTCTTTCCCTCTCAATCTCCTCCGCCCTCCCTATTCACCTTCCATGAGCTCGCCGGCACTAATTTGTATCCCGGCCTTCTCTTTCTCTCTAGTTCTCGGAATGCGTCTATTCGGCGTATTCCGCTCGTTTACCTCCTCTCACACGGTCACACGCGCTTTTAATAATCCACGACGACCGCGTGTCGGCGCCGTTTCGAAAAACAGTCGAACAATGGAAAGCGCCGACGCACGTCACTTGTGTAGTTCTCACCCCTGCTGACCACTTCTGTAACCCTTCTTCCATCCCTGCCGGTCTGCGCCACTAGTGACACGATTGTCAAGAATGTTTGAGATGTGACGGTGTGATTGGACGTGGAACACAGCGACGAGAGAAAGCTGCATTGGACAGGGAAACGAGAAATGTCTATCTCTTTCGTATGCGTTCTTGTACTGGTGAGTGAGTAGGTGTACAGAGCAGGCTTACCTATTTATACATGCTAGACGTCTTTTTTAACAAATGTTTACGTGTATTGTACCACCGGTTCTGTACCACGTTATAGCTGCTGGGGTGTTTTAGTCATATATGTAACCATTTATTCGCAGGGATCACTCAGGACGCAGTCAACCCCTGACGTGTTATATCGCGGATGCCAAGTTGTAAATAAAAGTTTACATTTATGAATAAAAAACGCTAGCAGCTTTAGCGTGATTATCCGGTGGTAATAAATACGTTTACATTTGTGAGTACTAGACTTAAGTGACTGTAACGTGGAAGACCCCGTAGAAAATATACGCGATTATGTGCAATGAGTGGATGGGATTAGTATCGGTCAATTCGTGCTTTTTACGCATTTACACGCGGGAACGCAAACAAACGCGCAACATGATCGGACCGAATGGGGAGGCAGTGAGTTGTGGGATTGATCCGTATGGTTGGTGGTTATGCCGTCGACGGATGTGATCCCATAGTGAGTGTGGGAGGAAGGGGTGAGAGGGTAGAGTCGGAGGTGGTATAAGATAGATGTTTAAAGAAGCTTCAGAGCGCGGAACGGAGTGAAAGGAAGGCACTAGTTAAAGGCTGGATGCCACCGCGCCCGAACCCCGCAACTATATCCCGCCACTACGACAATCCCCTTCCCCTCCTCACCTCATCCTCCTCTCACGCCTCCCCTCATGTCCTCCCCCTCCCTCCTGTACTCCTCCACTCAGTCTCCTTCCATTTGCTCTCTCCTCCTTTATTGCTCCATTTCTCAGTACCCCATCCTCCGCTTTCGTTCTCCTTTCCCGTCTTCATCCCGTGTCGATTTCCCGTCCCCTTCCTTCCCCAGACTTCTCCGCTCTTAACACACCCCCTCAAGCCTATAAAAAATTTTCTGCCCAGTTGTAAACAACTTTTGTGTCTCCTCCTCTTCGCGAGCTCTTACAACTGCTACTTCGGTGATAAGTTCCAGTGATTGTCCAATCACTACTAATTATCTAGCCTGTCTTCTGCCGACGATACGATTAACAGAGCAATTTTTTTCACTTGCCTCGTCTTATGTAAAGAATATAATTGCGACTTTCCGGACTTTTTGTAATCCCTACGTCAAATTCTCTATTGATTCTTATTTCTGCTCGTTGTTAACGTGGTGTTTTAACCATCAGTGGTGCACGGGTTTAAATGTCCCTAGTTGTGCATCGTTGACAGAACTCTTTCACGACACATTCTCAGTCCCATTGCTGTTCTACATTTTTCTTCTCAGCCTGTTTACCACCTGTGAGTGAATTTCCCACTTTGTAACTTACTTTTCCCATCCTTCGATATCCCCACCGCTCACCGGTCAACACCTCGCCCTGCTTGCTCCGTTAACATGGCGTCGCGTCATTTAAAGAGCCCGCAAATGGTCTTCTCAATGTCGCGACTTGGCAAACTTGTCGACCGCGAAACTGCGGCCCATCACGGGACTGCTCAGCGGGAAAAATATTTAGCGGTGTCGAACCCGCGACGTTGTGGTTGGGGAACGATTGAGAGATTGGCTGGATGATGGTCACTGTTCGATTTTTTACTTGTTTTTTTTATCGGAGACTATTTTCTCGGTCGAAAAGAAAGTTTTTCAATACAATCGCTAAGCCACAAGTGCATGTATCTTTATTTGCGAATTCGATTTATTTTTACCTTTCCTTTTCAATCGTATTGCATTGTATTTGGTAAAATCCCCCGAGTAGTTTCTCAAATGGTAAGTTGATCTTCTTTTCTTTTGGATGATCCATTCTGTATCATATGTGCATGAAAATTGTATTGTTGTAAGAGGGAAGAAAGTACAACTCCTCGTAGGGTTGGCAACTTTTCGTGAGCAATAATTTCTATTTTTGTTCTTCGTTTTATCCAGTCTTATTCACACGCCTGCGGAATGAATAAAATAATCTTGGGGGCACAGGTTTTTAATTTTGGGATTTCCTTGTACCATGCATTGTCTTTGAATGTCCTCTCGGCCGGAATTCCTCCCCATGCCATTCAGACCGTAGGTCTTCTGGGGAAGGCTGTCCCCCATCCCATCCTTATAGAAAAAAACTACTGAGTGGTCCATCTTCCTTCTTCCCCATCCAATAACTATTCTCCCCTCTGCAATCCTTTCTCTCTCCGTGCCTTGCCTCGTCTTTTCCCCTCCGCCTTTTCCACGCTCCTTCCCCCGGAAGTGCCGGTCAGCCTAAACCGGTTGCTAAGCAACTGAACCCTCATCCGCAGTTTCGTGGGTTTTCCTGTTTGTGCGCGGGTGTGGGGTTGTGCCGTGAAGATCGCTGCCATTCGACCGGATAGCACCGCGAAGAGACATTCCGTTTTCGGAACCCGCTTACTCATTTTTTTTCTCTCCGATTTATTATTTCGTTTAATTTTTCGACCCGAGTCGTCACTTTGTTTCACTTGGGAGGAATCATGCCCCGTTCCCAACTCACCTGAAGATTCAGTTGAAGGAAAAAAGAAAGAATCAATGCCTTTCCTCTTCGAATCTTTATTACTCCGTCTCTTTATTTTCCCACGGGAGTAATGATGCTCTCGTTTTACCATGTGTGTTTTGTTTTATGTGGGCACATACATCAAAATAAAACGCCATCCGGAAAACCCGCGGGTGTATTTTTAAAAGTGAAATTGTTTCGGTCGCTTCCTGGATAATTTGTTATTTCGCGTTGTTCATTTTTTTTCTCCCTCCGGTCGTTTCGACTCCTCTTCCTCTCTCTCTCTATCTCTCTGCCTCCCCGCACTCTCCCCCCTGCTCCCCGTGGGCGAGTTCCCACTGCATCCGCGGCGAGCATTTGATAAAGCGATCCCATGACCGGAGCTGTCGTTGATGAAGGTCCCGGACGGGCATTCGGGCGGTGGCCAAGTTCGGGGTGGTCGAGGCAACGGGGGAAATGTTCCTCTACCCCACCGGCGGTTTTTTTTTTCGTTACGTTTGACTCTTTCACCCTGTGTACATATTTTTTCTCGCTCCGAGCTTTGGTTCTTCTCCTCCACCACCCCACCCCTCCCTCCCCATCACAACACCCTCCCGTATGAATTTTATTCAGATGCCCGGGACCGGTACGAGTGATCTAAACCGTGGGGTGGAATACTTGGTGTGGTGCTCGGGAGGGAGGACATCGTTTTGGGACCGTGGGAGGTAAAACGGCCGGGACTTTCCCAATTCTTCCTCTCACATAATCTGTTTAACGTTTAAAGTGACCTGTCGGCGTGTCCGGTCGCGGCGTGTGAGAACGCGACGCCGTACCGCCGCGAAAGACTACAGAGTGATCGATTCAACCTCGCCGTGTCTCCATTCATCTCCTCAGTAATGCCACCAGGTGGATGTGACTCTTGAAAATGAAGGTCTTAGGCCACATGGGGTCCTCTACTCAGTGTGGCCCAGTTTATTCTCTTTCCGCCCGTTATTCCGACGCCGAACAGTCTAGTTTGAATGCTGAGAACGAGGTGTTTCGGACACCATTCCGAAAGTGCGTTCGTTTAGTTTTTTTGAATCGCTCAATTTCAGTGTTTCGCGTGGTTAGTTTGAACAATAGGTTTGTCTAATTTAGTGATTCCTTTCGAATGAACTAGGAAGTGCTGACGGCGCGTACGATATGGGTAGTATACACATGGTTGGATAAAGTTTTGGGAACATCTAGATGGGAGTTTTTTTTTGTTTTTGAGAACTTGATTCTATTGTGATGGGAGACACATTAAAACGGATGGGAGATTCCCTTTAAAAGAGGTAGCCAATGTGAACTCTCCCGTCAGAGCGACCGTGATTGCCTGCGTGTGGCCTTTCTATTTTTTTATGTTTCCCCACGGAGCGCGGGCGTGGGATTTATCTCGTGTTGGATGAGAAGAATTGTTCGTTTCCTTCCTTATGTTCCTCGGTTGGTTCTGGAGATGAGACCCGCTCGCTGGCTCCTCTACAGGTATGCGATCTACTGATGAGGGGTTCCTTGGCCGGGACGAGCCCCGAAAAAGAGCGTGTCTGGGCGCTCTTTCACGTGTTCGTGGTTGTGGGAGTTTTTTCGATTCATTACGCAGATTCGACCCGCGTGATGCGAATCACGCGGCCGCAGTGAACCGTTCGCTCTCACAGCCACCCGGTTTATGGAATGAGCCTGTTGGGAGATTCCCCCAGTGGAGCACGTGACGGATTCTCAATTCACGACGTTGAAATTAGTTCCGATCGATTTCTGCTCGACGAAATGCTATGTATGTTTTGAAATACTCGAAAAATTTTGAGACGACCCGTTTTTCATGTGTGTAATTGGAATCTAAATTACGCATTACCTCTTCATAATCGTCGATGATGTGAATATTACGATCATTTTATCTAAATGATTGGTCTGTCTTTTGTTTTAAATAGCTTTCATATCATCCAGATGTCTTGTTCATGTACATTTTTTCCAACTATTCCGTTGTGTTCTTTTATTAACCCATTATTTCTCTTCCTTCTTTACAGGGAACGTATTCACTCATTGTGGAAGCTCTCAACGGGTCTGCGTCTGATAATGGTAAGTACACTGTTTTCATATTTTCTGTATGTACCTACTTTTTCTAATTTCTCCCCGATAAAACCATTCGTGTAATTCATGCAGTTGTGTCAAAGTCCACCACCTCATACGGTAACTACTTTGAATATTCACTCCCTTTACCCTTACAACAACTTTACCTTTTTCTGTTTTCATTTATTTTCCCACGCCTGAGAGACTTGATTGCTCTGTTATGTCATCCTTCCATGGCGTTTTTAATGTTCATCTCCACCGGTCGAAACCGATTTGAACCCAACCGCGTGCTGCTTCTTGTTTTCCCAGTGCCCTCGATGACGTGGTGGTTTTTTCTGAAAAGCGTGGTGCTTTTTCGTTTTGGCTTTTTTCAATCCCCGTGAGACACGCGTGGCAACGATCATAACGAGCAAGAGATTCCTTAATTATCGTCTCCCGTTCCTCTCTCCTTCCCGATTAGTCGAAGGTCGGTGGAGGAATGGAGAAGGAACCTTTTTATTTAGTAAACGGAGAGGAATCCCTACGCATATTCCCGTCGTGTGGTGGAACCATATACGCGTGCGCCTGTCGACTTTACTTTTTTCCCCCTCTTCTTTCTTCCCATCCTACCGCTGTCCTCTTCCTCCCCCCTCCCCGCTTAATCTACACCTTTCCTCACCTCACGGCAAGCGAACCGTCTTCCGCCTATGTCCCCCCCCCGCGGTGTCTCTAATCCCCTTGCGCACACCTTGTGGCGTCGTCTCCTTTGACCGCTGACTTCCACCCACCTTACTTCTCCCCCCTCTGTGTGAATACCCCCACCGCTATACCCCCAGTGTGCGGGAATGGGTTGTAGGAAGGAAGTTCGATACCTTGTGTGTTTGGTACGGGGGTGCAAAAGCCAAGCGCTCAACCCTTTCTGGTCATATACTATCCCAAGAGCTCGCATACCTATCTCTCGCACCTTCCTTCGCACAATAGTTCGTCCGTCCCCTTGTCCCGCCGTCTCTCTCTTATTACCTGTTCTTCCCCTGGCGATGATCTCCCACTTTTGTCACAGGGAGCGGCGGGATCTTCGGGCACCCTTCTTCAAGGGTGTGCCCTCTCGTAAAAATCCTTTTTTAACTCACCGAAAATCCCCAAGGAACATTCCCCGTCGAAAAGCGGGTAGGTTACCTATGCTTTTTGAGGAATTACCTGCACTTCACGAGTGTTATCCCCGTCGTAAGTTTCCGGGGATCACTAACGACGTCCACTAAAAGGCTGCACATGCGTTTAAGTAATTATTAGTCACACGCTTTCTTGGTGAATGGAATTTGAGCATGGGTGTGCAATATGTCTTTTAATTTTGTAATTTCAACGTGCCACAGCGTGCAGTGTGATACATAATCAAATAGATTGTTCCCATGTCACTCGCGGAATGTGTGAACAATTTTCAAACCATTGCATGTTTACCAGCATAATAATTGCCTTTATTTCTGGATATGTGAAATTGCAATTACGTGGCTTTTGGTTTTGATGATTACTCGATTCAATATCATTTGTGAAATTCGCTGTTCCTTGCTACCTTGTCTGTGCCAAGTCGTACCCATGCCGCAGTGAATTTAAATTCTAATTCTTACAAGATTCTTTCGTCCAAACTTCCTATTTCCTAGGAAGGGGACTTCCTTTTCCTCACCTCGGCGTCACCTCACCGCCTGTCCCCACCCTCCCAAAGGCCCTCAAGCCCTCCCCAGGCCCCTTCCCCGAGGGTCGCCCGTGCATTTGCCATGTGCTTAGCAGCTGGCCAAGTGGTGGGGAAGGCGACCTGAGATCGCATGGCCTACCTCAGAAGCTTCCTCCTTCCCACCGTTATACGAATCTTGTTTCCTTCTGGCTCCGTTTTCTCTTTCCTGGCCTTCTAAACACATGTCCCTAGACACTGTCTTGTCATTCCCCTTCTCAGTATTGTATATTTTATTATTTTTTCACAAAATCCCATATTATATTTTTTGTATTATGTTAGGAAAGCTGTTTATCCCTGTCATTTGTATTAATTTCCATGGAAAGTGGTTATTTTGTTGTATTTACGGACTTTTGGGTGGTTACTCCTGGTATTGAGCATTTACTTTTGATTTTTTATTCATAGTTCATAAAAGCTGAACCGAAAAGGATAGCTCACTAGTAAGCAGTAGCATGAGGCAGCGCGATTTTCACCTATCCTAAACACATTGTTATTTAGTTTTTGCTATTTTATCTCCGTAGTTTCATATTTTTCATTCAGTCTTACATACACTTACACACAGTCTTACAGTCGTCTACATAAACTTGTAACTTCTGTTGAATACCAAAATTTTAAGTGTGGTTTTTAGTCATGGATCCTCC
Source organism: Ceriagrion tenellum (assembly GCA_963169105.1). Lineage (NCBI taxonomy): Eukaryota > Metazoa > Arthropoda > Insecta > Odonata > Coenagrionidae > Ceriagrion > Ceriagrion tenellum. Next base: position 53,756,773 of record OY720636.1, on the reverse strand, counting down.
CACGTGTAAGAGGAACATAATACGAGCTACGCACTTCTTACGTGCCCGATCGTAATTTTTTGTAAATCGGCTCCAACGTGCCGCGCCTTGGCGCCAGCTCGGGAAAAAAATCGCTTCCTCTCAGTGAAAACATAACCTCTCTCCTGCATCTCCGTTTCCATCCACTTCCCACCTCCTCTCTCTCTCGCTCTGTCTCTCCCACACACTGATCGTCTTTCACTTCCTGCAACGAAAATCCGTAAGATGCAACACTTACTTCACTGCTCCTCATCCCCACTCCCCTTTTACGAGACCAAGACACGCACCCCTCGCCCGCTCCGAGTTAAAGTTTACCCTTGATATATTATACCGCCCTTTAAAAACCCCCACGAGGGTCCTTTTCCCCCCCTTTCGAAAGGTGTCGTAACTCTCACAGGGAGTTATTTTTCCAAGCTATACTACCTACTCTCTCAAACTCTTTCCTCGTACCCCTTCACCGCCAGCCATCTTCGAGTGATCGAGAGTATCTCGTACTTGTTTTTATTAAGTCCTTCATTCAACCAGTCAGTACCTCTTTCGTTTTGTGCTTAACAATTTCTCGATTTTAACGTGTGAATAAAATTGGAATATTATCCGACAGTGCTTTTCGATTTTCCAATGCTGTCACTTCCATTCCCTTCCTGAAAGCGCCTTTTCGCCAGGCCGAACTCTTCCACAAGTAATATTTGGTATGTTATTCTCCACCAGATTCCTATTGCTTTTTCGCTGTTTTGCTCCGAAGGAATTCATAAATTCTATTTTAGTTTTTAATTGCTGGCCGTTAAAGTTCTCTGGAAACCTTTCTTGTCGCGCTGAAAATAATTTTTCCACGTATATTTTTATGTAATTTTTATGTTCTCACAAATGTGTGGTCAAAATTCGTACTTATATATAATATGTTAACTCAGTTTGAAGCACTGCCACTCTAATGTCAATGTTGTTGGAAGATCACCGCTTACCCGATGGTCGCATTTACAACCTCTATGGAAACAGCAGTATCTCCTGTATAATTCTTGCCAGAAATCCTCTTCACTCTGCAAAGACCAGGGGAAGAAAAAAATCTCCATTTTCTCAAAAAATTTTTCTTTCACCACACTTATGGTAGATAAGGGAGATCCGACATTTCCTCAGCCACTCTTCCGTATTTTCCGTGCAATGGAGAGAGTAAAGGAGTAGGATATTTGAGACGGGATGCCATTTTTTTCGAAACGGTGGCGATGGGAGAGTCTGATGGCGGAGTTGAGATGAATCCTTCCCCTTAGGAAACGCTGGGGAGGAGTGCTGGGGAGGCGTTTGTGGCTGGCGAAAGAATGAGGATGGCAAGGTTTGAGAAAGACAATGGGAAAGATGGAAGGCCTCCCGCCTCCTTTACTTTTCCCCTCACGTTTCATCCCTTTCAGGAGGTCTCCCGGTCTTCCTCCCTTCCTCCCGTGTGGACCGGTATCTTGGATCGCGGGGGTGGAGCGGTGATTTCTTTGCTGTGGGAGGGTGTGTGTGTTGGGCTGTATATTTTTTTCTCCTGAGGGATGGATGGGAAATGGTGTGAGAAATGGTAGGATCCTCCTCCTCTTCTCTCAACGGATATTTTTTTCTCTCCTCCGCTCCCCGTTGTTTTTCACTGGAGCAGGGGGTTGAAGGTCCGTCCTTCGTTCGTCTCGGGGTGAGTTTTGAGCGAGCCGAGAGGGTTGAAGTTAAAATGGTATTGGGGGTGGATGTTGATGGGAGGGTGGGGAAAAATATAAGGGCCAAGTTTCTGGAGACGTCTTGTGGGAGTTCGGCTTGTGAGTTGGTTCAGGTCGTTGTTTTCGAGGTGGGAGGCTGGAAAGGGATGTTCGATTAGATTTTTGGTTTAATGGAGGGGAAAGGCTTTGGGAGGGTAGAACTTCTTTTTTGAAGGGTGGGCGGATGGCTGGAGCATCCTTGCGGTTGCCGAAACGATCCTTATCGTTAAATCTCAGCCCCCGAGTCTCATTCTGAAGCCCCTCCACCTTTTGTCCCACGCATTTACTACCCACTGCTTCTTCTTCCGTTACCATCGTTTTACTTACTTCTGGTTACCCTTCCTTTAATGGTTCGAGTCGTATTGTCTGTATCGTTTACGACCTTTTGACTCCTGCGATCAGTAAAACCTCGATCATAAATAAATAAAGCACTTCGATCGCCGTGAGAAATCAATCGAAGACGGAGCCCTCAGGGAAGGGGAAAAAACATTTTTCACGTCTGCTTCCCTCCCTAGCCAGTTTTATTGTTTATTGCTGTGGGCTTGGTTTTCCTACCGTTTACTACCCATCTTTTTGCAGCAACATTGGTGGTTCCTCCACTGATGTGTCCATCAATGGTTTCTGGCTCTGGGAGTAATTTTCGAATTTTCCGTACATATTTTCTGGCGAATTCTCCGTTCACTGTCCACGCCTTTGGGGTAACGGATTTTCAAGATGATGGGGTTGCAGAGCGTGCATTTAGTTTTTTTTCGTCCGGAAGGGGTCAATGGTGCGTTACTGCTTAATGTCTCGCGCTATCCGCTACCTCGAACGAAAAAAAAATAAGTTTCTCCACTTAATGCTCCATTCTGTTCCGGTTTCAAATCTTCGCGTCTGCATTTTTCCGTCGCCCTTGTGGAACCGGTGATGTGTTTCTCCGGGGTGGTCGGAATATAAATTACCCATGAACTATAATGGCCCTTGTTCAGGAAGTTGGCACTTGCAGCGAACTTTCAGACTCCCATTTTCAATTTCAACCGATGCGCAAAGCGATTCTATCATGCATTTCCATTTGGTGAACCGTTCCCCTAAGGTTTTTTCTGCCTTCGGTAACGTTTCAACCCAGAGCGCACGTGCTATAATTTTTACTTTATTCCCTTATACTCTCGGTGTGTGGACAGCCGAAGGATTCGCGGATATCACCAACTTTTTGTCTCCGATCCGTTCAATGAAATTGTCTCTAACTTGAGAGGACTCGAGGCAGTTAGGGTAATGAGATTTTAATTGAAAGAAATGGGATTTAAATTATACAAATCATTTGGGTAAGTGATCAGATTTGTTTCGTGCGACCATATCCTCGCGGAAGAGAGAGAATAAAAGCCTATTGGTTGGGAGGTAAAAAAATGTTTAATTTTTTCGCAAGAAGTAACTTTATAGCCCAGCAGGTCGTGGCACGCTACGTGATCATCAAGAGACAAGCTTTAGCTTCAATAAAGCGTACTTGTGCGGAAGAAGATTCTCAAAAATTACTTTATTGCTCAGGTGGTCATGGCACGCCACGTCTCCATCAAGTGAAAAGCTTTAGCTTCCATACGTTTTACTTGTGAGGAAGGAGACGGGGAAGGATCAATGCGTAGTAATAGTCGAAACCAGTCGTGCGGAAAACTGCGACGTCTTTGTTTTAACCCTCATCGTGTAACAGATACACCGCTTTGACCCTGAATTGTTTAGTTTATATGCCTACTAGAAGTTCATTTTTCCCTAGCCTCGATTTTTTCATGGTAGAGGATCTATAGTGGCCCTGGAGTCATATTATTTTTTTCCTCTTCATAAGATATCATGGTCAAAGACGCCACCTTGGGGATCGTCTCCAACCGCCCACGCTTTATCCCTCGTCCCGATCTGCCCGCATTTCTTCCGTGCCATCTTCTCGCCCCATCGGTCCTCTCCCCCGCCGTCCCCTTTGTCTTCTCCCCCTCAACGCATCTCCTCAATCTCTCCCTTTCGGCCCCCGTTCCGCCAAAATGCCCCCTTATGGCACCCACACCCCACTTCCCACAATCTCGTTTCCCCCGGGGTTATTCTCGCCCACCGCCCCCGCTTCCCCTGCCGAAGAAGTCCGCACCGCACAAACCGCCCCATTGCCCCATCATACCTTACCTATCTCCTCCTCTAACTCCTCCTACTCTTTCCCCTGTCCCACCGACCCTCTCATGATCTCTCCCTCCTCTCTGCGGCAATTCTCTTCCCATTCTCGAAAATCATCTCTTCTTGACTTTCCCTTCCCTTCTTCGCCCTCCTACTCCTTCCCCAGGCCCATTATTTTTAGGCGCCTTGGTTTTTTTCTTGTCGTTTTCTGGAAAGTGTTCCCGTGTGTAGGTTTACCGTTTCACGACGGACACCTTCCTTAGGTAGTGATTCGTTTCCGCATATCCAATGCAGTGATAGCGTGTGTCAATTTTCATCGACATTTTCCACAAAATCCGAATAAATTGCTCTAATCGACTTATTAGTGAATGCCATCTCAGATGGGTTACCCTTTTTTATTGCCACAGTTCCCGGAATCTTGTTTTGAAGCTTTGGTGAAAATACTAGCTTCCCTTTAAATCCTTTATTTCTATTTCCTCTCTCCTTCATTTCTGTAATTTGCAACTGATTTCAACCAATCGACTCTAAAGAATGAGGTATATTACGCTGCCTTGATTTAATTTGGCGGTACTTTCATGATAGCCATTATCACGCTCACCGGCGAAATTACATGTATTGATGAAACGCAGATTTTTCAATGGAATTTTTCAGGCCGTAATAGGGGAACTTGAGTTATCAAACCAAATGGTAACATTTAGTGGAATTTTCTAATGGGAATGCATGTTTATCTAACCATAATTGTTACCCTGTGGCACTTTTCAAGTGTATGGCCATGCATTTAAGTTAATTGCCGGATGACCGAAAACTTAAACATAGAGAGACACTAAGCAATTAACGATCACTCAAAAATTATCGACGTTTCCACAATATCCGTGTTTCGTCGGGCTTTGAAATCAGTACGTGTCATTCAGGAATCTTTCTTCATCTCGGGAAAGTGAACAAAAATGCCAATATCTCACCGTGCAAATTACGGGGGGGAAATTGTAACACCTCTCCTCCAATACGAAATAAGTGTAGGTTTCGACAATTGGTCTCTCTCTGTCCGTTTCCTCAGTCTCGGGCAAGGATCGCCTGCGGTTTTCTTAGCGGGATTGCTCCGGCGTCTTGTACGCGGGAAGATAATTAGCGAGATGGGCCCGGTGCAAGGATTCCATTTCGGGGTAAAACCGGCGCCTCGCTTTTGTTTAATTGCGGGGCTTTTTGGCTGGTTAAAAAGGGGCCGTTTTTCGAGAGCGTTTAACGCTCGTCTCGCTCCGTTTGGCGCCCTCGTTATTATCGTCTCCGGGACGAACCGTCTCGGTTTACGTGTTGTCGCCATCCATCTTCCTTCGACTCGTGTGCCGAACCACTAGAAAGGAGAGCGTCTTTGAATGGCTTGGCTGTAGCCGACCGTCCTTCCCTCTCGGTGGGGGAATCGGTCGTTGTTTTGTGTGGAAATGATGAATTACGTGAAATAAAAGTTAAATACAGTCTTAAGTTTCCAGGGTTCCTGTTAAGCTTGAGGTTTTAAATGGAGTAAAATTGGTGACCGTATTTAAAAACAAGAATACTGTTTTAGAAGGCTGTTTGAAGAAGACTTGCTCTTAAACTTCAGTAAATACATAAAAACGCAGTTTTGTCTCTCCTTACAATTAAAATAAAAAATCATTTCGTTGGTTTCCAAGAGTTTCAATTTTCAATTACATCAGATAATAAAACAAAATTTGTTTTCATATAAGGTTAGCTGATGGTAACTTTAAGATTTAATGAACTTAAAAGCAATCGTAGATGAGGTAAAAATTCCATTAAAAGTTAATTAAATTAACATAACGTCGTATTGGAGGTAAGTTTTCCCTTTTTTACTATTTTTTGTCGACTAAAACAATTCGTTTCCCCATGCCGCCATCCAATTGTTTGATCGACCGCCGTTGGAGCCTCGGTAAGGAGCGTTGTAGCAATGCTACCCAACAATTCGTTTCTCTGCCTTTGTAACAGGGAGCCAATACCCAAGTTGAGTAATTAAAAAAATGCTGTTGCGAAGTATTGAACGGAACGAAAGTTGGAATTGAGTTTTTGAGACGAGTGCGTAGGGCTCTAAAGTATCAGGGGTGGTGCGGGGCGGTTAAATCTCTCTTCGTTTTCGAGGGTCGGAGAAAATTATGTAATGATACGGTGCTTTGTGGCGAATGGGTCATCGCTTTTGCCAAGCGCCACTCTTCTCTCACTCTCCTTCGCACGAATACTCCCTGTCCCTTCTTGCTTCCCTTCCCCATCGCCTGAGATGACAGGGGACGGCCGAGGCGCCCCGTCAATAAACCATAATTAAGAGTCACCCATTTCCTAAATAAATCAAAGCAATTTATTTTTTTTCGCTTCATGAAGAGGCTTTGGCGGGAGGTCTGTGTCTGGGGTGGGGGGCAAGAATGGGAGACGAAGGGTAAGGAATGAGGGCATCCACAGATACATTTTGGCGTAGGAAGAGCGTGAGCAATTATCTAAGGACCTCTGCACTCATGCTTGGCACGGGTTTACGAAGGCAGCGAGTTTGTTACCTTGTCCCTGAGTGTACAAAAAGATTTATGCGTCGAAGTTTTGCGTCACTAAAGAATCGTAAACGATTTTTGTACCTTGTCTCTTGACCAATACCTTCCCCGAATATAATTCTTATCGATGAAGGCAGTCCTTTTGAGTATTAGAGATCCCTTTCCCACTATTATCTCTCTTCACATTTCTCCGCTGCTTTCAATCCTTAGGCTCTCATGTATTTCGATATTTTTCTTCTGTGTAATTCCTGCGACTTAAGAGAGTTGGTTTGTTGTTTTGGTGGGGAGTTTGGGTGAAAGAGATTGAGGAGGCACTGTAATTGGGTTGCCAGGAGTTGGTTGTAAGAGTGGGCGAATCCCTTTTTCCTCTCCGAGGTGGGTGAATTCTCGTGTTAATGGGTGAGATGGTTTTTCTGAAAAAAAATACAGAGGGAACATTAAATTACGGCCGCTAACGTTTATTAGTGTTCCCTTAGTCTCCCTCCCGGTTTTCTCTCTGATGCACCTTTTCGACCGACCGCGTAGGAATATTTCTTCCTCCTCTTTCTTCACATTTCTTCTTCTTTTGGTCATACCTTCTATCAGAAACCTCTCTGGTACTTCCTCCTTCACAAACGAACGTACTTAGCGCTTGGCTTTGAAATTCTTTGTTTGTGTGGGTAGGCAAGTGTCTTCTTCCCAGCTTTTGCTCCTCTCTCTCCCGGTCTGTTATTTCCTTTCGTTTACCTCCGCTGATTTTTTTGTCGACTTTTTTCCTCTCTCGCTGTTTTCTTTCCATCATCGGCGGGATTCCACTTTCCTTCTCCAGTTGCCAACTCCGCCCTAACTTTGTTTTTATGTCTTGACTCTCCGCCGTCTCTGACTTTTGACTCAGTTCGTAATATTTTTTTCCCTGGCAGTCGCAAGCGTACAGAGTGCAGCTTCCCAGTTTTCTCTGTTCGGCACCAGAAACGACGACCTTCATTTTCTACCTCCCGTTTTTTCTTATAAGACGTAAAGGACCAGCCTTTGCGCGGCTTCTAGTGTTAAAAGTTTGTCACCGATCCTAGATTTTGAACTTTGACTTTGGTTTTCCGAGCAGTTAAACTCGAACGAAAGTCGCCTGCTGAGAACGTTCTAGGAATGAGTACGAAATTCGCAATGAAATACTTTGGACTAAGACTAGGATTCGAAGGTAGATGTCATGGAATGTATCTTCCATTATGTTCAAGGTGGAGAAGGATATACGGGTAGCTATGAAGGCACCTTGATATATTACTTCGCGCATGAGTTAAGTTCTAGGAAACAGTGCTCCCTCAATTATGGGTGCACGAAATCATCATTGAGATGATATACCGGGAGATAATGAAAACTCCTTTGAGACTTTAAGATGAGAATTGACGGGTTAAAAGCCTCGCATTGTTTTCTGTTTTCTCCTTAACTAATCTTCCTGTGCTCTTGAAAAAAAATGCACTCTGTTTTCCCTTCGTAATTATCCTCTGTCTCGAGAGAGTTTCTATCCGTCGTTATTAAATTCCCCAATAGTTTCCCCACTTTCCCAAAATAACACTTCATAAAACCCTCTCATACGCGGGTCCTCCCTATATTTCAAGGAACCCCGCCAACCTCTATCCACCGCAATGCCCCACCGTAATGATCAGTTTAGTATAGTCTTTTCATATCCATCAATCTATTCTCTCTTGCCCACACCCCGACCCAATCCTCCAGTGCCACAACAATTTCAACCCCAAGTTTTTATTATCTTCCTTCCTCCTACCTTCTTCTATTCCTTTTCGGGAGTAGGATGAGTGAGTAAGTTTTGTGAGAGGGGGGGGGGAGAAGAGAGATCCCTTCACGAAAAACCCCACCTCTTCCTACTATACTCTTCCTCGTCCCTACCACAATCCCCTCTACCTGACCTCTAATATCCCACCCTCAGCAATTATGAGTGACCCTCGGCCTCTTCAGAGGTCTTTTTCCTCCTACCAATCGGGTGTAGTCTTGTGTAGTGCGAGGGTGGGAATTAAAGCGGGTCTCTGGAGGAGGAGGAGCGGTCGTTTAGTGGGAGGGCGGGCGGGACGTGTATAATGGTTGAGGTCGAATGTAGCGGGGGGGGGAGGGGAGAGGTGGGCCGGCAGGACTCAGAGAAGCGTGGGTGACCACCCATACGGGGGAGATGAAGGTGGGAGGAGGAGGAGGGCTATGGAGAAGGCACGAGGAGAGGAGTCGGACGGATATTCCTGGCGTTCCTCACGGAGCATCGTCCCACGCCGCACGATCTCTGCGTCTCATGGCACCCGCAACCGTAGCCAAAGCTTGTGGCAGACGTACAGTGGACGGTTTTTGAAACAGAAAATAATTGAGTGCTTTTTTCAGTAATCTGCGAATTTTCAAACGTCTGGACTTTTTTGATATAAACACCAGGGACTGTTGAGGATCTGATTTCTCAACCTTGATATTGTAGACAACTACGAGTCCATCAATAATGAGGTACCTAAACTGAGAGATAGCCATGTGAGAAAGATGGATTCAGTATATTTTTCAGATAAAACGCTGCATAACGCCGTAACTGGGAACAGAAATGTACGGGGTTAGGGAAGAGGTGACGTCAACAACTAACCAATCTTTAGACAGAGTGACTTAATATGAAAAAATTCTTTTTTCATAATGGGTTCAATTCTCAAAAATCTGTAACTCTAAATGTAAGATTAGTGGCTGTGTGCCTTTTTTATTTTAATCATCCCTGCCAGCAATTGTATTGGCTGTTATAATTGAATGGGTGATCAGGATTGAAGAGGGAAAGAATTTTTCTCTTCCTCTCTTTACATTCCCTCGTGCTTCACATTACTATTACCTATTTCACCGGGCTCTTTATCTCCCCCGTGACTGAGCGTTCTGCGCAAACTTCTACCACATGCTTTTGCAAGAGTGGGTGTCCAGAGGGAATATCTTGGGCGTCTAGGGAGGAATTTCTCAGGTCCGAGCGGGAGAAATCCTCCACTAGAATGTACTCGTGAACGTTGATGTTAAGTTCCTTCTCCTAAAATGTGTCCTCGTTAGGGTCTTCAAGAGAGATGAGGGATGAGAGGACGGTCGTGGGGTAGTGTAGGGGGCTGGAGGGTCTTCACGCAAAGGGGTTTGACACATGATGGGACATGAGTAAAATACACACTAGGGAGATACGGACACAGGTGGGGGAGCACGTAGAGAATCGTCTCCCTTTAAAAACTTTTTACGTCCGTCCCGTCAAATTCCTCCGACCCGACGGTCGCTCCTTCCCTTCGCTAGCCTTTGAAGGGTCTCGTCAAAAGATATGGCGGTCCCAGCGATACGCGTGTTACACTCTCTTTTGTCCTTCCCCGCTTCGGACGTCGCTTTCCGTGATTGTTCGTGAGTGGGGCAATTACTTCTTCGTGAGTCTTCCTTTCGGGAGATACTCTTGCGACGATCATGCCTTTAACGACAAAGTCCTCGTCTCGGGGGAGGAGGGGTGGGAGACGGGTATTATTCGTCGCACTCGGCGGGAGGTCAGTGCCTCCTGCCGGGGTTATTTTGCCTTTTCGACGCGCTCTCTCTCTCACTCTCCTTGCTGTTGAAAGCCGGTGATGTGTTTATGTCGCTCCCGTAAGAGGTTCTTGCTACCTGTGTTCCCAAACTACTGCTACCTTTCTTTTTGCCGTCGCAAATGAATTGTTCCTCCGGGAATGGTTTAATGCGTTCACTGAAATTTTCTGCCACCTTCAGCTGTCTAGATCGTTGAGTAGCTTTGCTACTACTCCCCGTCGGATAACCTTAGTTAATGAATGCAAGTCCATGTCCTTGATGCCTATGGTTGGCAGGTGGTTGGTTGGCTCGCTGTCGCTAAGGACAGGTATTTTGTTTGTCGGTGCAGAAAGACTGGACGTCTTTCAACAATTTATCTAATTTTGTTTCCCTCAGAAACGCATCACGATAATTTTAGGCTGAATCGTTTTCCGCTTGGATCCGTTTGTAAATTTTTCAAAAATGAATTCCCCTGGAAAACGGGTGTACGCCCGTTAGGAGTGTGCAAAAAACTGGGTGCCTGTTTATTGCTTAAAGCGTAAATGATAACCCTCCTAATACAATCAGCGGGAACGTTACGACTAAAGTTTTAAAGCCGAGTTCTGCGGCAGGAATTAAGCAATTTACGTGGTGGGCCGAGTGTAAAGAGTAAGTACTACCTTGTGCGATCCGTAATGTGTGCGAATCGTCGTTTTCTTTGGGTTTCCCACCCGCCACCCCTCGGGTAATCATCCCCACTGAGCTAAGTCGTTCCGCCGATTTCAGTCGGGAGAGAGCCCCGTTTTAAACTCGTTTCCAGGAACTGTGCCATTTCACCGACTTTCCAGGAGCTCCTTCGAATGGCGTGATATATATTAAGCGGTCTCAAGTCCTCTTGTATAGAATGGGAGAGAAGGAAGTGGCGTGGGGGGAAGGAGGAGTAAGGGGACGAAACAAAGCGTAGATACTGAGGAAGCAAAAATTTTTCGGTAACCCGCTTCCCCCTACCAAAGAAAGGTTTTGTTAAGTTTTAATGGGAAGACAGTCTTTTGGAGAGACTCTCCTCCTTTTCCTTGAGGCGATTCTCTGCCGGTCATTTGTCAATTTGTATTCTCCCGCTCTCCCCTAGCGACTTCTACCCCCTCTCCCCATAAGGGAGTTCTTGGTGTTGGTGGTAGGTATTTAGGTTTTCGGGAATAGGTTTGGCCTGCCACCCTCCTCGTGTCCGCGACTAAGCGTGTGTGGAAGATGAGTAGGAAGGGGAGGGAGTGGAGGACGGAACGACACGGAGTTTAGGAGATAAAAATGGTCGTCTCCGGACTTCCTTGAATTCCGAAAGGGGCGTGGAGAAAGATACTTGTTTTTTTTACAGTCCTCGCGGGAGTTATGGGGCTACCTTAACGAGGGGTTGATGGACAGCTTGTAGAGAGAAGGGCGTCGAATGGAGGACAAGCGGGTGTAAAAAGCCCGCAGGAGAGGACTTGACTAGCTCTGCGGGAAGAAATCTCTCGACTTTTTGACGGCGCTTTGGTAAATGACTTTTTTTCCACATCTCCCTCGCTCCTTTATCCTTCTCTTTCTCCCATCCAATACCTGCCGGTTCACCGTGTTCGATCCGGCCCCCGTGAAAATAAAAGGATGCTCTGTGGGTTTTGTGCAGATTTTTCTCGAAACGCTCATGTCAGTTCCCGAGATTATCGCCCCATCAATGACGGACGGACAAGACTTTGAGGAATGGGTGGGAAAGAAGTGCTTGCCTCCCGTGCGTTCATCATCCTTACTCCCTTTCTTCTCACGTTACAATCCTTGACCTAATCGTTAATCGATTATTTACGACGGGCTTCGTGCGTATGTCTGTCTTCTGTACCAGTGACTGTGAGTGGTTGCCCTAAATACTTTTCCCTCCCCCGCTTGCTTCTTCAGTCCCCCCCCGTTCCTACCGGATCGTGCGTGGAATAGTACCGTGCATCACGGTTTAATTATTCCACCTACCGCCTACTGAGGTGGTAGTTGTAATCATAATTCTTGGATAATGGCAGCACGCCATTCTTGTTCCAATATACTAGCTCAATTGAGATCAAAAGAAAACACGGTTATATTTATGTGGGTATCAGTCGACTCAGAAGAAATTCTGAGCCTTATTTTCGTCACTTCGTGTCTTTGGATTCAAGCGTACACCTACGGATACCAAATCCGTCATTTTCTTCCAAAACTAGTTCAAATATAATACAAAGTCCTCAATTAGACATTCCTTACGTTAGTTTTCTCACCCTTGACCACTTTTTTTTCCATTCCCGTGCTTGAGTATGCTTGGAGGGATTTCAGAGAGAATTTCAGCCGACGGGAATGAACCTATTATGTAAAACTTGGTCTCACTAATGACAGCTCTCCCGGACCATGAAAAATGACTCGGAAAGTTTCACATTTTTTTCCAAATGTGTGAGGCGCGGTAAGAACCCTCAAATTCTCATCTTTTGTCCCTTCGTTACTCAAAAGGCACCTCTCAGAGCACTACGGCGTAGCGTTCCGTTCTGCTTGACAGAATCGACGCTCGTTAAGATTTTGAGTCAACGGTATCAAGTTTAATTTGCGCGGAACTCGGCTGAGGCTGCATCAATATAATCCAGACTAATCCTTTTTCTTTAGAATTATGAAATTTCTGGATTAGAGAAAGTAATCGAGGGCCCATGTTAAACGAAGTATTTAGAGGCTGGGGGAACTGTTGAGATGCTGAGGACTTGACATTCAATAATTTTTCAAATAAAATTGAAAATTCGACAGGATTTGATGGGGAAAATATATTCAAACGCGCTTTTTAATATGGCCACAAACTGGACGGAAAAATATTGACGTTTTTTTAAGATACCTACCTGACACTTCTCCAGAAACGTCAGCAACCTGTGAAATATCGCCCGTTTGGGTCTTGTTGCCCTAAAGAATACCACCCCCCCACTTCGCCCTCTACTTCACATGCATTAATATATCCTCGACCATGAGCCTTCACCCGCCTCCATCTCCCCTGGGAAGACTAATGAGCTCAATTAAAGTGCGAGCTTGGGAATAAGCGGACAGAGTAGGGGCAGCAGCGTGTGGAAGGGGGGTTGTAACGAGAGTGGTGGGGCGGGTGCAGACGAGACTTGCCGCTTTTTGGTGTGTGTTTCATCGGTGGTCGTCATGTGAGGCGGAATAAGCGCGCTGGCGGTAGTGGGCGTGAAATAAAGTTTAAAAAATGCTAGGGGCCAAGAACAAGTACCTGTGGTACCGGTGCCGTTTTAGGGGGAACAGCGCTTTGAGGGTTACGAGGAGTGGAATGGGGGAAGAGGGGTAAAGAGAGAGAGAGATTAATGTGAAAGAAAGAGTTACGTGCAGGCGGGGAAGGGGAGGGGAAGGTCAAGAAGAGATGAACACGTTCGTGAGCCTGCCATGAGCTTGTGCATATGTCCTCCGGCGACGTGTAGAATGCGTAATTCCTGAACTCACACAACTCCACCCCTCCTTTATTACGTCCCTACTTACTCAGTCCGAACAAATTTGAGGTTTTTTATTATTTTTCCTGTTTTACCTCCGCCCCTGACTCACCATTCAGCCTCCCCACCTCGTCCCCCCACTCCCAATAGTTATGGGAGGCTGTGCGAGGGGCGGGGGTAGTAGGTTTGTGGAAGAGAGGAGGGGAGATTGGGAGGAAGGAGAGTTTTGCCTCCCGAGAGTAAGAAAATGGCCGCGGGTTGAAGAACTGGATTGGACTCCCCCATACTCATCCCACTTAATACCTCCTCCCCCGCCTCGCTCACTCCCTAAGTTACGGACTCTCCTACCCAAGATCGACGGTGGCGGAGAGAGGAGTGGATTGGGAGGCCCTCGGGCCTTGTTCTTCACCTCTCTCGCTCTCTGTGTGGAGATCTTAAAAATCCCTTCTGGGAAGGCTAATGGCGGTCTCTCGCCCAAAGCGTCTACGCCCTAGGGCCCGGAGAGAAATTCACCTCGAGGCTTCGTGTATAATCGGCACCGCTGGCTGGATTGCGAGGCGAGTGGAAGAGAGGGAAAACTTGGGAAAGGAGAGAGAGAAGAGGCGGAGCTCTTCATCTCTAAGCATTCTAGTGCTTTGATCCGGTGAAGGTCGTCTGCTAACATATGTCGGCCCCGCTGTCTTAGAAGATGGAGCTCTACTCGACTGGGGGAAAGAGGTGTTTGTGTGTGTGCATTTCGCGTTGCTTATGTCCCGTTGAGTCATCGTATGGTCACGACTTTTTACCCACACAACGCGCGAACTGTATGCTATTTTTTTCTGCCGAGACAGTCAGAAAAACATGGGAGAAACGCTCATGATAACTCCTCAAGGCATTTTCCTTTGTCTTATATAAAACGCAGATCTCTGCCAACCAGCCCATTAGATGTTTGGCTCTGTTACTTTTTTCTTTTGGCGTTTACCAGGTTGTCCCCTATATCTTTTTGCACTTTTGTCACCTCAAGAGCTGGGACTGCGACAAATAGTCAATGTGAGCATCAATATCGCTCTACAGGCTGTTTTCCCATTGCAATTAGAAAACGCCTCACTTAAAATGTAGTTTGGAAATTGTATATTTTGAAGTTACGTGTTATCCTCAAGTAAATTATCTAACTGTCGCTTTTGCTTTTTTTTCATCTACCATAAAGTCGACGCTGTTTTTTTAAAGCAAACCAGGAAAATTTAGAGCATTAGCTAAATTGGATAGGTATAGTTTTTGTGACTATAGTCTCCATTCGGGAAGGTCTACAGCTCCTCTTTTGAGATCCTTTTCAACCTGCCATGGAAAACATTTAGTGTGTTGGAGAGACAAAAAAGAGGCGTAGGAGATAAAAACGCTCCTTTTTGTTTCAAAAACCCATCATAATTGCTTTTCCGTCTGCTGTGAAACTCTTGGGACCGCAAAAAATTATGGAATTGGGAAATTGCTTACCTTCCGCTGCCGCTGCTTCAGTAGTGGACGGAAGGGACATAAAAATTTTCGAGGAGAGAGAACTATGGCCTCTTCGGGGACACGCAAAAACTGTTTTAAAACCTGAAAATTGGAACGTATGGCGCGATAAAAGTGAGCCGAAATGTTTTTCGGGAGCGGGGGCCCCTGTTGCAGCACACGTGTTATTATTGCGATTACGTTCCTCCGTAAACAAGTCCCCCTGCAGGTTACTCTACTGTTTCAGATCGAGTTTCATGAAGTCTTCTGCGGATGGGGCAGTCCGGTGTTGGATAATTACATTCCCACGGATATATTCTCTCCTCACCCCCCTGCCTAAGTTTCTTCCTCCACGTTTTTTGTCCCCAACTTCTTCACCTCTAATGTGTTTAGTTATCCTATTATCACGTTGTACGACCACTCGTTACGGCATTATTCTTATGTAATAATCCACTTCGGGTTCTCCTTCCCCTCTTACCAATCCATCCCTCTGTGGAGGTAGCATCCGAGACAATTGATCAACCCTCAGCATTTTAGATCGTTAAGCGTTTTCTTACCAAGGTCTGTAATCTTAAGCGGTTCCCCGTCTACCTGGAAGATCTTTATGTATCACTTCGGAGAAAAATCGTTTCCTATCTATTTGCATTGTTGTGCCTCCAGTGCGTGAGTTTCACTTCTTATTCTTGACGTGTGCATTTGTTACGTGGCGCCCTCACACGTGTGTACACCAGTCTCTTGGTCATTTATTTACACACTTGCACTGATTTGTCCTAGCGAATTTAATGCCGTGAGTAGGTAAACTTTCTGCGACCGGATGCTTGCACTTAATAATGGAGACTTCAACGCTCGTCGGCCATTCTGTCTCGTAAATTGATTCCCCTACCCCGTCCATCCTTAGCTGTTTCCTGTTGCTTGCTTCTCCTCCAGGAAGACCACGTGTTTTTAAAACGACGTTTTTTCTTCTCCTCTTTGCAGATACCAACCAGACGCTCCTGGCGCGGCTGACAACCCAGGGTCACCTGGAGGTCGGGGCAGCGTGGTCCCACGTCGACACCCGGTCCACCGGCGAGGCGACAACACTCCCGTCGGGCGATGTCCTCCTCGGAGGCAAGGCTAGCATTCGCTTCGGGGCCCGCGTGACGTGCAACGCTCACTACTACGGGTCGGGGTGTGCCAACCTTTGTCGTCCCCGCGACGACAATTTCGGCCACTACACCTGCTCCGCGGCCGGGGACCGGGTTTGTCTTCCCGGATGGGAAGGCGACTACTGCAGCACTCGTGAGTATTTCACTTCTTGCATCTTACTGCTTACACTTCTATTATGCATGTCACCGCTAGAAGGTGTTGCCTCATTGTCCGTCCAGCGCGTTTTTGTAAAAAAAATTTTCAAGTGTCAGTGAAAGTACGCTCCTTCATACTCCAAGGTAAACGAGTCTTTCTTAACAGGTGAAAGGGATAGGCTTGACGCATCTTGTCCGCGCGAAGTGTTGCTAACTACTTGAGTCAACACTCTTCTTTTGTTCCTCGTTGATGTTGCCGCAAAGTAAAAAAATAAAACTTAGCGCCACCCTTTTGGCCTTAATTTCATTTTAAAAATTTTTAGAGCATACTAAAAGTGCCCAAGGGTTTCTTTGTCATTAGTCATCTCGTAACATAACTCTTGTCTAGGAACATTCTCGGTGGCGCTTTTAGTAGGCCAATCAAAGCAAGTGACGCACACGAGTTACGGTGGTGGAAGTGTTGCGATGGCTTTCCTGAAAAAGACTTCGCTGCTGCCGTTGCTGACTGGGAAACAATTTGTCTTCGTCCGTGTTCCCTCTTTCTCTCCATTCCGCCATTCCCCGTCCCGCGACGGAATCAAAGGATTGAATACTGATGTCTCATTCCTGCCTTTTTCGTGCCGTTTTCAGGGGGAGAGAGACTCCTTACACAAGCAAGTCACAGAGGGAGCACGGTGCCCACTTGATGCCTCTCCTCCCTCTAGTTTTATCCACCTCCTTTTAACCCATTTCATTTTTTCTCATTCCTGCACGTCGTTCCACTTTTCCGCCCGTAAAGTATTTCCCTCTCCTATTCCCTCTCCGTACCCACCTTCTTTTATATCCTCTATTTTCCTCTACCTGCCTTGAAAAACTTTCTGCGTGTGTCGCCTTTCCTCCAATTCAGGTACTTTTTCCCCTCGTTTTCACTCCTTTCTCTCCTTGATCTCTCCCATCTCAATTCTCCCCATTCCTCCACATTCTCTTCGGCGTCGCGCATTTTTTCCCCCAGTTCTCCCCTCCCCTACTTGTAGCCTCACCCAAACTGCCCCGCCAGTATTTCACTGTCTCCACGGTTCAAGGTTAACTGAGAGAGAGGGAGGGACCCGGCTTCGTGACACCGAATTCTAACCGATCCGTGACATGGTTTAACAAGTTTTTTGAATATGTTTCCGACTTTTGCTCACAATTTTTCCTTTGTTTGTTTCCTCCCTCCATCTACACAGCCTCACCACCATCCAATTCGAGAGGGATTAAACCTTAAAGACTTTTCTCCAGCTTTCCTCGTTCTTGTTAAACTCTCAGCTGAGTTTCTTTCCTGGATGATTTTTAATGGGACCTTCTCGACTAGAGTTTTCATCCTATTGGATGCCAATCCCTTCCAGGAGTCAGGTATAGGAATGGGGTGCACTTACAACACTTTTCTTCTCCTTCTTCATGAGTCTTATTCTTATCTCCTTTGCTCGTACGTTCTCGTTTTTTGCTCATCCAATGTCTCGGTCTCGACAAATTCACTTTGGCATCCTCGGAGAATCAGTCGAACAGGCCTTTTCACGCCACGTTAGCTTCATGCACCCCATTATTCACATTTCCCCTTCTGTCGAAGTGGGAAGAGATAAGAGCCTTCTCGTGATACCCCGGCAAACTCCGCCTTCACGAAATTCGATCCACTTGAGCGTTTTTTCCTCGAAAGTTCTCCTCTTATCCTTATAAAACACTCCCGTAGACGATCTACGATAGGCACGCCACGAAGAAGTAGTTGTTTCGAATTACTTCCCTATTAATCACGCCTCGTGGAGCGAGTGAAACTAGTACGGTACACTGGGTTTTCATCCCATTCCCAAGACTAAGAGAAGTGCATTCAGTGCATTAGTTAATCATTCTCATCGAGTGGTAAAATCTTATTGGGCTCTTAGTCCCTTATTAGGAATTGAAAAAAATGTATTCAAGAGAGCGCAACTGGTCATTTTTCTCGCCGTCATAAAAATTCTGAAAAGTGGAACTTCTTTCTTCAATGGGGGATATGTATTTTTTTTTCAAAACAGTCGGAGGAACTGATTCTTTTTTATCCCACTTATAATTATTATTACGGTGCTCTTTTATCTGTTTTCACATAAACACGTTCCGGCACAATATCTTTTCCCCATTTTTTTCCCTCCGTCTCTCTCTCCTCTGTGCGTGCCAACTCGAAATTTTCCCTTTCCTCCCTCCACCTCACGGTGAAGAACCCTTTCCCATCTCATCCCCACTCCCTTCTTGAAAGAGAAGAGTCTCTCAATCCCATCATCTTATTCCCCTCCCCCCCATCCCCTCCCCCCCACAGACCGACCAACGTCCCGACTCCGGCTCTCCTAAACCCCTCAATTTCCCCTCCGGGTTCCCATGCCCCTGGGATACCTTCTTGCCTCGAGGGTCGAAAGAATGAGAGGCTTTTTATTATGGTCTGGATGCAGCCGCTAAGGTAGCAGGTATAAAAGGTGGAGAAGGGAGTCGGGGGGGCGTGAGGGGGGGAAGGAGGGGGGGGGGAGGAACCCTCTGCAGCACTGTCTTCAAGATAGACTCCCTCCAATCTTCCCCTTTTTAGCCCCGCCCTCCCTCCACGAACCGTTCTCAACTACCCACCCTCCACCACCCTCGCACAAGACTTCTCTTAGGTTCTCTCTTCCTTCCACTTTCTTTCCTTTGGCCCGGAGACCCGATCATCATCATCTCCTCAATCTCTGTACCTCTCCCTCTTTTGCCTCACTTTATCATCCCCGTTCTCTCTCTCTCACTCAGTCCCGTCGATGTGTACCTTCCTCCGGACCATTCACTCCTCCGCAGTCTCGTACCTTTTTTCACCAGTCGAGTTTTGTGCCTCTCTCATACGTTTCTCCCGCATGTTTCCACCTCGAGAAGGCATGCCGTCATCCGCCTTCGGTTTTCTGTCTTATTCGTGAGCCTTCCTCCTCCGTCACTTTTCCTCGTCCTTTCAACTCATTTTCGCGGATGGAAACTCTTCAATTTTTCCAATGTTTGCTCACAAATTCCTCGTTCTTCGCGAAATAAAGTATTCTATTTTACTTCCCTCATCGTTTTATCATCACCAACCATGACAAAATTAGGTAAGAATTTTTCTCCAATGGCAGTAATTGTTAGCTAAACTCGTAAAAAAAGAAAGTGGGGTTTTCTGGTTGAGAGGCTGTGATTGGTCACTCACGTTTCCGTTAAAAACCAACACAGTAAATATTTTATTTCTTTTGACGAGTGTTGCCAATAATTACGGGCATTGGATAAAAATTCTTACCTAATGTTGTCATTTTACGGGGCCGTAAATCTTAAGTTTACTTGATATCATCAACCATGTTTCGCTAAAAATATGCCATTATCAATGTGATAATGATGACATAATTTTGTCGATACCACGGTCGGTGTCAATTAAACGGTATGGAAAGTACAAATCAATATTTTATTTCATGTAACGCGTTTCCACATTGTAAAGCCTGAAACTCATGCCCTCGTTCATACCCTTTTCCTTGCTAAGGGTTTTGTTTCTTTCCCTTGTGTCTCCACTGACTTGTGTCTTTGGTTTAATATATCCTCGGTTTTTCTTCGAAATTTCGCCAGTTCCTGTTTTACATCGTGAAGATTATTTGTCAACGTTTATTTCCTCTCCTTTTGCATGACCAAGTGCTGCGTTTCTCGTTTCACTGTCGCTTTCACGCGTCAATTTTTTTGGCTTATGCATCGCCGGTCGGGTTTTGACCGCGTAAACCCCCATCGACCAGTTTTATTAGCCGCGCTTGAATATATTGAGAGTGTCATTCAGTGTTCCCACAGTGAATGTTTTAATTTTTTACCAAAATTATACATCCGGTCCTTAATGGCTATTAAAGAGTCAGCAATCGAGTCATCATGGAAACAAGGCAATCAAAACCTTATGTATTCAAAACGAAAACTTGTCAGACGCTTAATCTTTCGATTTCAAAAAAGTTCGGTATGATCGTCGTTAAGAAAATCAATTATTCAATCGGTCTGCCTAGTTAACGAATCTTCTTCCGCGACAAAACCAGCCGGAAATCGGTGCGGTGGTTAGGTGATTAATAAAGCGCTGCACATTTTCTTTTTAGCGTTCCTAATGCAAATATTTCTCGGACGATGTTCCATTTCGCGAGCTTCAAGGGGAATGGGGGAGGGGGTGAAGTCCTTGTGTATGTCTGCGATGAGCAAAAAAGGTCGATGCGCGCGGCGGCCACCTTGTGATGCCCGCTCGCGGTAATGATGGGCCGAGAGAGGCGAGGAGCGAGGAAAGGCCTTTTTCAAGGTCTGCGCTTTTGGTTAACGCGTGGCTTTGTTGATCAATATTGGCATTTGATGCTCTCTCTATATATCTATCTCTTTCTCTCTCTCAACCTCATGCCTTTTTTGTCCCATCGCCTTCGAAGTGCCGTCTTCATGACGAAAGGGGGGGGTCTTGACTGGTTTGATTTTTTTCTATTTTCTTCGCCTTGGTCAAAAGGAAGAGAGAGATGTACAAGGACTGTACAAAGGCAGGCTGGGAGGGAGGCGGTAAAAGAATTTTACCCTCCCGTTCCGCGGTGGAAAAAAAATTCTTGCGTCGTGATACTTGCACAAGACGGCGTGACCAGGATCTGAACCTGTGACCTTAAACCATTGGAGGCCTATCCTATTCTCTTCCTCTGGAATGTTCCCTGATTGGCCTGGCCATTGCGCTTGTTTTTTTTCGTCTGGCGTAAGGTAAAAAAAGAAGATGTTTGTTCCAGGTAGACCGTTCCATCTTTAGACCTGCTGGGGAATATGTGCATTCTTTCCTTCAGATAATGGACGGTATATTTTCAGATGTATATCTGCGTGACTGAGGTCGCTCTCTTCTTTATTTCGTGTTCTTTATTGACCGCTGAAGCTTACATGAATCGCCCTTAAGTAATATCAGACCAAGTTTTGTCACTAAAATCTCATTTTTTTTCTAGGTTAGAGAAGTTTGGTAAGGGCTTAAAAAAATAATAATGCCAAACTGATAACAGACTGTTGACTCTTTTCTCTGGTTTGCCAGATTAATGTCACGCATTGACTTTTCTTTACTGATTTGTTCTCGCCCTACCCTCGTTTCTATCGCGGATAACTGTGTCAATATTTTCAACTTTGTGCATCTTCAGAAAGAGCAGTGGTGTTCACTATTCAAATCCTTACAGCTGATCTATTTTCAAACCTTCCCTACTTTTGGACCCAACTTTTTACTTCATGAGTTATATTCGCGAGCGTATCTCAGGGATTAAAAATTCGGTACGATCGTGGGGGGTTATTCACGCGTGGGAGATCAGTTAGTTTCTTTGCACACAATACACATCAGTAGTGTTAGTGATTGTATCGTGAATCAACAGCGATAGGCGATTGCTAATAATATCGAAGCATCGTCTCGGCCTCTCCTCGTCTGCAATCTCGCCCGATTCACGCGCCCAGAGCAGCCCTCAATCCCCAATGCTCTCGGCCACAATCCTTCACCCGCTTTTTTTCCGCTCATACCCCTCCTCGCCATATCTTTGGTGATCTTCCTCGCCACTCCTCCCCCCGCTCCTTTCCTCCTCCTCGCCACCCCTACGGTTTCCGCTGCAACCACCCCTCTCCTGCACCTATTCGCCCCCTCCCCACCCCACCCCGCCCACCCGACTCCCCCGCTCCTCTCTCCCCTCCGTCTCCATTCCTACTTTTCCCAGGCTTTGTAAGAGTAGCCACCAGTCTCTCTCTAGAGTTCCCTTCTTCCCACGCCTTCCTCTGTGCGCTGTGTGCTACCTCCTTCTCCTCGACTTCCCCTCCTTTGCTGCCGCCCCCTCCTGCACCTCCGCCCTCCCTGCCCCTCCCTCCCTGCTCCTCCCTCCCAACCCTCTCCGCCTCCACCACCCTCTCGGGAAATCCTCCCTCTCTCCTCTGCCGAGTTTTCTCAGACTCGAGGCACCAAACATCTCTTTTCCTCCCCTCTCTTCCTCCCGTCTTCATAACCCCTTCTTCTCAATCCTTCCCGCTCCTCCTCGACTCACACCCTACATCAGTCACTATCACTCCTCTTCGTCCCTTTCCTCTTCGCCGTGTACACATTTCTCCTCCTCCTCCGGTATGGAGGGACTCTCGTTCGTTCACGGGCGGGCGAGGCTTCAGCAATCTTGGCTGCTAGTGAGCGAAGTAGTGGAGCCCCTAAGCGAGCTTAAGGCTGCATCTTCACGCGCACACGCAGCCTTCCTCCCCTTCTCACCGCACACACTGCGGCTCGCATAGCACGGGCGTACGCACACACGCGGGCAGACAAGTGAATCTCGCCGTTCCACCCACACCTTCCCACCGCGAGCAACCTTTTATATCAAAGCGGTAGTTCAGTGATTTTCGAGGGGCATGGGAGTCTTTCTCTCCCAAACCCTCCCTCGAGTTGGTTTGAGCAGGATAGTTCCCCAGTCATAATCGGGACCATATTCAAAATATACGTCTTAATTTCAGCAGCTTTAGGATGCATGAACTAAATATTCCATTATGTCAGTGCAATTTTATACTTCAAGTTATAATAAATTAAATAAAAATATTTCTATTATATTGTATTATATTATATTAAATAAAAATATTTCTATTGTATTAAATAAAAATATTTATCGAACTTGACTCATTTTTATCGCGCGGCACGTTTAAAATTCCTTCACAACGGAAGGTTTCCTGTGATTCTGAATAAAAATACTGCGGTGACAATATGATTTATTTTCAAAAATGGTTGAGAAAACATACAAACTACCAGCTTTTAGTTTTTTGACGACATCTAGGAGTTGTAAATTCCTCATTTTTTAGATTAGTTTATACACGTACCATTTCCCATGTAAAATAGCTGGTATTTATTGGCAAACAGCACGGAAAGTAGTGAGGTAAGGGGTTGATGTTTTGGTATCTTTGGAATTGTGAGATATTTTTCATTAAAGTGAAACTGAATTAATTGATATATAGGCTAAATGAGAGTGCGCTCAGGATACCTACCTATTGCCCCGGAGAGGTCTTAGGTTGTTTGCGTGGGTGAGGTAGGACGGGAGAGTGAGGGGTTTCGATTCTCATTCCCTCACCTCTTTTCCTCCCTCATTCCTTGCCAATTTTCTCCCTCGCCTCTTCCCATTCCAGTTCAGCCCTCTCTTCTTAAATCCTCCCCCTCCCATCCCGGCTCTCTCAACCTCGCACACGATAAGAAGTGTTCTTTCTCTCCTCTGTGTGTGAGACTTTAATCTCGGTAGTCTAGATGGGAATGCGCTCGTCGGTAGAATGCCCTGGGAAGATTTGCTCTCTCGGTGAGAATGGTTATATAGGCTGCGAGAGCGTTTGCAATGCCTGCCGGGGTCTAATGAGACTTCCGTCCGATTAATTTCTTTTTGCCTCTCTTGGGAGGGGAAAAAAACTTCCTAGGTCGTATTTTAGTGCACTCGTGAGAGGTGGAAGAGGATGGGAAGATGATTTACCGACAGTGAGCGATTACTTCATGACTTGCCGTCCATTTTTTTCAACGAGTATCCATGACAGGTATTAAGGTCTGCGATTCATATTAGTCTTTGGTTTAGATTTATTATCATGTAACAGTATAACGGCTTGGTTTCCAAAATCGTGTTGTTGTTCATCCTTTTCAGACTAAGTAGTATATGGCCTTACACCTGCATAGGCGTTTTTCCGAAGTATATTCCTGCCAGTAGTCGTGTTGGAAGGAAAGGAATCTTTTGAATGAAATACGAGGTTGCAAAGTAGGTGGCTTGAGTATGTAATGAGGGGTGAGGGATTGCTCAATAGTATGATAGAGGGAAGGATGTTGGGCAAGCGGGAAAAGGAAGAAAGAGAATAGGTTTCATGGACAGGATGAAGAAGGGCAGATCGTATGCTGATGCTAAAAAGAATATACTAGAGGTAGATAGGCCCTGGAAAGTGTAAAAAACAGGGAGGAGATGCATTGACATTCAGCAAAACCTTCATTAACCGGTAGAATATTAACTTTAAAAAAAGTCGAGTGCTGCTAGTCTCTCATTTGAAATGACTCTTAGGCAGTAGGTGTCAGATGTTTGTAGCAATAGCCTTGTGTTCCGCACTGCGGTCCAGATGATCCCGCATTGGCAACAGTATCATAGTTGTAATACAAAATCGACAGTCGAGCTTTTCTCAACATCACGAAGCACGATGGGACAAGCCGTCATCTAGCCGTCTATTCCTTCACGCTCGACAACACCAGCCAGTCTACCGCTCCGCTATAACTGTCCCACTTCTTGGGCTCCTAAGATATTCGAACCCTTCTTTCTGTCTCTTGCGTAAATAGTCGGCTGCTCTCACTCGCTTCTGTCCTCGGGTCCGCGCGGACGTTGTGTCTATCCACCGATGCGATGGCTTCACTCGTCCGTCGTCTCATCATGCACTTTCGGGAAGGCGCCGTCGACTGTTTTCCCCCCGTAGGGTCGTGTCGACCTTGTTCCTCTTTTTCCGATGCCCCATTGTCTCGCCGGGGAAATGGAAATTGAAAACGATGGAATGCCATCTTTTCACATTTTTCCACCTTTGAGCCGTGCCCGTCTCCCGTCAAGTTCAGTAAAAATTCATAATTTTTGACCTCCGGAGGGTTTCGTAATTATGATGATTTGGCAAGAGTCCTCTCCTTTGTGATGTCGGTCCTTCAAACGCGAAGCTTCCTTTTGAGTATTTGAAGGTTTTGGTGACAGAAAGGCGTCCTTTCTATATTTTTGGAAATTGGGCAAATGGTGTGTGCTGGATCTTTTAACGTGGTCTAATCAATGGCGAAGTGCTCTTGTGAACCCAAGCAAAGTTATCTCGACGTGTAGAGCCCTCAGAGACCATAACATATCGCACAAGATTTAGTGGGGATATTGCGATCTCGTCGGCACGAATACGCGTCGACACGGTTTTATTCGCGTTGGTTTGTCAGCAATTTGCAATCCTATAAAGTTGATTGGTTTATTGAATCGAAGCATTACTTACTACCAGTAATCAGTTCTCCTTCCAATACTGCCTCAAAATCGCGGACCTCTTAATCACTGATAACTCTCCGTGTGAGCGAAGCGATTCGGAGGAGATACAGGTTTACCTGATTATCCTCCCGCCAGTTCGCTCACTCGGGCCGTCCTGTCCTTGGGTCGCCCCGGCTATGAGTCGTTTGCATCTCCTCCCCATCTGGAGCAGGTGTGATTCACGGGCGAAGGGGGGGCGGCTGGGGTAGGGAGAGAGAGGTTTTGAGAGGATGGGGAGAGGAACGCCCTGCTTGGACCAAAGACATGTGCGGCCGCGTGTGTGTGTGAGAAAATGTATCGGCAGAGCAGAAGGAGAACCGTTCGTTTTTGATCGTTCGAGCTCTGCCGAGGAAAAAAAGGGCGGTAAAAGGTTGTATCCGTTCGCATTGGCGACGGAAGACCTACTTCGTAAAAAGGGTGGAGTTTAGCGATTTTAATGGTTTTTCGGATTGCGCTCAAACAGCCCCACGTTGAGGGCAGTAATCTCGGCGTATAATTTCTTGTTTTCCTCTTAGAATGGTTCTATTTTTACGTACACGTATAGGTCCTGCTCCTGTGCGTGAGAACTGCCGAGTCAAAGCGGCTCTTCTTTCGTTAAATTTGTGCCGTTGCGATATCACTTATTATTAGTTTGAAATGGGCCATATAATCAATGCTATCCCATGCGTGTGTGTAAATTGAAATGAGCCATATAATCAATGCTATCCCATGCCTGTGTGTAAATTTCATGTATTCGATGTAATGGCTATCGACCGTTGTGTGATCAAAGTGGAATCGAATATCATTTTGTATTCATGAAAGCAGAAACAACGAAACTATGAAGATGAAAAATTACACTTGAGATACAGTACCGTAAACAGTTGTAACGCGTTTTTAGAACTTGTTTCCCTTTTATAATATACCATTGTATGATTAAAAATAATGCTCGCATGTGACGACTTAATGACCACCTATATATTGAACTGCGAGATCGACTTTGATTTAGTATTCATCATAACGTGAGCAACCAAAAACCGAGGAATGACAAGTTTAGGAATCTGACCTCTATTATCGCAATTTCATTAGTTACCTAAAGACGCTGCTCTTTTTGCGTGCAATATTCGGGTTAATCTTTACAAAAAAATGTGTTCTCGTGGCTGTGCTCCGCTAAAATTGGTTTGTTGTGAACTGGAGACTCTCCGCAGTATGTGTGGGAAAGAATTCTCATGACAGGATCTCTCTCAAGTACGACTGACCACTCCGGGGCGACCCCGGTCACTTCGCTACTTCCTCCCTTTGCCCACTCTCGTCCTTTTCTTTTCTTTAGCTACGCCTTTCGTCTTAGCACACCCGGCCTCGGTCCCCTAAGTCCGTCCTCGCTTTGCCTTACACCTGCTCTCCTGCAACTTCTCCAAAATCCTCTCCACCCCTCTATCCTCCTCCCCCCCTCCCGTCTAAGCGCCTCCCCCCCAGCCAGAACCTCTGCCTCTTCACAAACATCATCCCCCTTCCTCTCTCATTTCTTTCCCATCCACCCTCTCCACCCTCCTGACCAACCGATATCTCATTTGCTCCACGTTCTCTCGGAAGCGAAATCGGCCTCGTTTACTGCGCCGTTTGTTGCTCGAATTTCCCCCACCCTCCTTAGCGACTTGGGAAGCCCTCATCGAGGCCGGTTTCTCACATTAATTACTCCTTTACAGATGTATATCCCGCTGTGATTGGCGCAAGAGTTGATGTATCCTTTAACCTCCTCTTTATGGCTTTGAGAGTAAGAGCGGGGTGGGCCGTAACCATTCAATAGACTCCAATACTATCGCATTGCTTAACTTGCCATAATCGTCTCCTGCGAAAAATTGTGGAGTAAATGTAGAATGAATTGTAGTGTGAAAACTTTTCTCGTATGATTGTCTCCAAAAATGAATAGTCGGGAGTGATTTTTACACGTCTCTGCGTCGTGTCCTCTATTTATTTTGGATAATATTTTTATTCTTCTCTTTCTATTCTCAACGCTAATTCAACGTGAGTTTGTTCCACGCAAATCTTTTCTGTATCTTCTAAGCCTTTTGCAAAGGTGCCAAGTCATTACCGTATTCGGAAACGAAGAATCATGTTTGATTTGGGCTTAAACCCATTGGATTGTGTTCTTTTTGGGAAGTTAGTGTTCGTCCGGATTAAGTATGTATGTAGATCTGTTTAATTCTCTCTCTGTGATTTACATGAGACGAGCCTCTCATCCTGGGCCCGCTAAATGGAAAGGGGGAACTAATCGGTTCGCGGTCCTCCCCTCGGAATTATATGTTAATTTCCCTCATGTTTGAAATAATGCCGCCGCCGTAAGGTACGGCCAATACTGTGGCCGTGTGTAAGCAACTAGGAGGGAAATAACTGCGTGCATTAACCAAAAATGATGATAATGAATATGCATATGCGGATGTGTGGCGTACATTTCCTCGCCTATTATCTCCCCCTCCTCCCCACTGAGGTCCTCGTGTAAGCTTTTTTAATGCCTGTCCTGTCTCTTCTTCCCCCGAAAAATCCTCCCATACTCCTCTCCCAACTCATTCAATCCCGCCTGTGCGACCTTGCAATGCCTCCCGTCTCCCCGCCCCCCTCCCATCCCCATTTCCACCTCCCCCCATTCCGCCCCCCCCCCCGTCCACTCCCACCTCATAACTCCAGTCCGTCCCCTCGGCGCGCACAGTCGTACGTGTTCCTAGCCACAGCCATGCCCCCGCGACCCATCCTTCCCTCACCTCTCTCATGCCAGCTCCCCCTTCCCCTCCGGGAGGCGGCGGGGGCGGAGAGGGGCGTGCGTGTGGCGGGGGGTGGGGCGAGATGGGACTGCTTGGCAGACCCTTCTTCCCTCCCTCCCCCTCTTTCATCCATTTCCCTCAGACCTCCACTCAACCTCCATCCGCAGTACACCACAACCTCCTCTCACTGTGCTCTCTGCCTCCTCCTGCTTACCCCCTTCCTGATGCCGCACCCGGGAGCCCCGCCTCCGCAACCATCGTCCATGCCCACTTTGGTGTGTTGCCGCACCCCGTCCGCCCCCCACCCGCAGTCATGCACCCAACCCCACTCCCGCAACAATCTCTTCGCCCATCCCACGAAATAGTGGTGCTCTCAAAGCGGTGTCTCCGCCCGCTCAGTTCTACTCTCAGCTTCCCCCACGTCTAATATCATCCATTGTAGTGTCTAGAATCCCATAGGGCTTCCCTCACAGCAGAGTCTGGGTTCGATTCTGTTGTGTAGATTTTTTCATTTTTATTGGAACCCTATACGGATGCCATTTGGGGTGCGCGTAATATTGCAGCACTTCGACGGTTTGAGCGTGTAACTGTGGTACAAAAGCCGAGTATAATCTAGTTCACCGACGCCAGGTCTCTCTATCCATCCTTCTTCCTCTCCAGAAAATGTATCCTAAATTAATCCTTCTTATAATTAACAATTAAACAATTCTACTTGCTCTTCATAACCTCAGCTTTCAATCGCCTATCCTTTGTATCCACCTCGCCACCAAAGAAGGTTTTTAAAGTTAGAGACTCGTTTTTTCGGGAAAATAATTGTGGCTAGATTATTTTCTATCGTATTCATTCCTATTTCGCGAACAGTTGTGCCTCCCGTTGGTTCAAAGTCCCACGGTGCAAAGTCATAACTCTTGCCCTTCTTTTGCGGTATTTATATGGCGATGTGGTGATTGACTTAATATATATGAATCAGGGTCGAAATATCTCGTCTGAAGCGATTGCGTCATGCGTGGGTGTTGGCACACTAAAACAGAAATGACTCTTCGATTTCGGGTCGTAAAATTCTTCGTGGCTCTCGAGATTCTTTTCTCTTTTTGGTTTAAGGAGCCACATCACGGCACTGGATTTAATTAATAGGACTGTCGTAAAATACATATTGTGATTTTTTTTACTCCTTCCCTTACACAAAAGTTGTCGGGACGTAATTTTCTTGTGTGAGATCGAATTCATCAATACTGTTGAAATTCGTTGCTCTGCTTTTTTTTATACTTACGTTTGTGGCTTTCATTCATCAACTAACATTTTTCATCTGTTTGATGAAGGGGTTTCATCTAGCCGTCATCCCACTCCTTTTCTTTTTTTAAGGGGAGTATAATTTAGTTCAATGTCAACTCGTCACAATACACATCTTTCTGCAGCTAAAAAAGAAAAAAAAATAGCAGACTCGCCGTCTCTTGACGCAATTAATCACGGCGAAAAACATGCATTTATCCGTGCTCGTGTATTTTTTGTGTGCGCGTGCTTGTGCTCTTTCGTGTTTACTCTTGATGAGTAGCTAATTTTTTTCTCCTCTTTTTTCCCAACAGCCCGCTGCCTGCCGGGATGCCACGCCGAACATGGTCACTGCAACAAGCCCAACGAGTGCCTGTGAGTACAAATTCATGTTAATAGTTCACGACATTCGTCCTTCACCCCTCCCACTTCTCCGTACCTTCTTCAGCCCCGTTTCCTGCATGCCACACGAACCTCCGTTCCTCTCTGTCTCCTCGCGTAGCTGTTTCATGCAGCACCATGCAGGAAGGGTGGAAGATTACGTCACGATGGTGCACAGGGTCGAATGTGTCCCTGAGCGTGCTGTCACTTAAGTCAGTCCTTGCATGAACATACTTTTTGGACAGAAATGTAAATGGTTCGCAAACTTCCCTCGATCCCAATGCATTCGGGTACAATTGTGTTGTGTGGTTTTGTTCTCTTTGCTCAGGATTGATTACTTTTTGGCAGTTAATATTTAAGCCGTGCTCAATATCATCTAACCTTTTAGCATGTAATCATTATGCCAAAATATCAATATTATTACTTTGCTCAGGGCTAATACAAATCCGCGATCAGTGGTTGTTGACCTTGGAATTCTATTGCATTTTCTTGGTGTGGATATTCTTATAACTCTGCCGAAATGTGATTACAATCCCAATACTTAAAGAAAATACAATTTGAGGATTTGATTTGCATTCGAGTATCATAGCTTTTATCATGGCGATCTTTTGTCTTAAGGGCCATAATGGCCTGTGGTTAAGGACAGAGTAAAATACTAAAAATCTCTACCGATCCTCAAACATCTTATTGGTCTCTCATCAAGGACGGAACAGTATTTGGGGAGGATCCTTAAGGGGATCTCTTATAGAGGGGTTGAAAGGAAGACAGTCGACGCCCTTAAAACTCACCGCAAGAGCCCTTTTTCTCCGAAATCTTTCCCTCCGCCAGATTTTTCCCATCTATTGTTTTAAATCCTCGATCCCCCTCCCTTCTGTTTGTGTGGCATTCCTTCCAAGGAAAGAGGGGGATGCGAGTGGGTAGGTACTTTTTTTCTGATGCGGCTTCAAACAAAAAAATAATGAAAGGCGAAGAACGAACGCTGCATGAGCCCATGTCTCTTCTCCTCTCTCCCTTCTCCACCTCCTCCGGTGTGGGCGGTGGTGGAGTGAGCGGGGGAAGGGGGACAAAATGCCTCTCTGTGCGAGGACGACAATTGAAGTGCGGAAATGCGTGTGAGTCGGTCGAGAGCTCGTCGTCCGATGCGTGAGCGTGCTGGGCGTTCTCACGTCTCTTGGTCACTAGCGCTGCGACAAAGTGTGCGATGAGGAGGGTGGGTCGGAGGACGAGGAGGAATAGTCACGGACGTGCGGAGGGAGGCGTTGAAGAATGGGGAAAAGGGGTGACGGCTATTGCCGAAGCAAAACTAAGGGGTTGCGGCCAATGTTGTCGCGCAGGAAGGGTTGCTATTGTAATGAGGGGTTACTGGAGCATATTTATCAATGCCAACCGACTTCGTGTAAGTCATTCGATGTGGAATAAAATAAAGGAGCCAGAGGGAATTTTGGGGTAATATTAGCGAAATAGGACTAAAATCCTAGTATGCGGAAGAGAGTAGCTGAAAATAGAAGTCACCCAGAAAGGAGAGAAATTAGAGCAAGTGGATTCCTTCACCTATTTCGGCAGTACCATCACGTGGGCTGGATGAGTATATTAACAGGAAGTGATGGAACTAACATTAGATAGCGAAAGGTGGAGGGCTGCAGTCTACCAATCGTAGGATTGTACGACCAACGAATGAATGAATCAGCCAAATAAATGATCTTCTACTCGCAATAGTTTAAAGTTTGCCTCCTAGATACGTGCTTGGTAGACTGGATAACTCATCTTCATTTGGGTCGTACGTATAGACCCTTTCCTTTCTAACAACTACTATGTTAAATTATTACGAACAGGTGACCAAGTGCAGAAATTACTGTGGTCAATAATATTCAAAACACTCGCAATACACAAAAAAGTTTTCATACGATAATTTCCTTCTTAAAATATAAGGGTAGTAGTTATTCTTACCAAGTTTCTGTGTTGAGATGAACGATTAGGTTGATATGACTTCAGTGATTCGGATGATTAATCGTTCTGAGTGGTGCCACTTCAGTTTTTTTTTGCATCGCATCATCCTCGACTTAGGTAAGGTGGTGGTAATATAGCTGGTAAATTGTGCTTCATTTCCCCCGATATATCTCTCACTCGACAAAAGCATAATTTTTTTCGTACCCAAACGCCTTCGATGATATACCTTTAATGGACGATACGTAATTCCCATCGCGTCATAAATAATTGCACTCTTCTCATCTCAAACTCAACGGTGCGACGACCTCATCTTGAAGAAAAAAAAGAGGAGCGACTCACGACTCGTCCGCAAACGCTATCGTCTTTCTTTTTTCTTTCTTTCTTTGCCCGACCACAACGCACCAAACGAGAATTTAAAAACACACACTACTTAATGAGATTACCACCGTGTGGCATTGCCCCGGTCCGTTTTTTTCGGGCTGTTCTGTTGTGCGAGAGAGGGGTGGAGGAGAGAAATTTTTTTTAAGTTTGGACATTTGAGAATTTCGCACCACACACACGGACACTCTTTTAAGGAAGAGGAGAAAAAAGAAATGGCAGGTTTATCGAGATGATTAAGGGGAAAGCTTTAACTTGAGAAAAATAACCCGACGACTTGGACCTGTATATACACAAACATAACATATATATATATATATATGCTAGTCACTCTGCGCTGAAGTGGATGAGTACTCGTAACGGACAGAGAAAGAGATTGAGGAAATGGTGTTGGCAGGGGGGTGAGTATGAAGTGTATTCTGGAGGGATATTTGAGAGTGGAGATGTTAAGGAAGTCAGGAAGGAGATGGACGGATGGGTGTAGAGGGCAGGGGGTGTTTAAATGAAGTGTTTGGTGTGTGGTTGTCTGTGTGTGGGAAGTAGTGAGTGTGGGAAGGCGCTTCTCTGGAGAGTCGGATTCAAGGAGGCTGAGGCTGTTAAGAGGACTCCCATGACGTCTTCATTAAAAGCGGAGATTTTGAGAGGAAACAGGAGAGACATGGGACGATAGTGGATATGATTCCTGATAAACTCATAAAATACCACATAAAATGAGGGTAGAATAATCCGAAATTCCTCGATTCAGAGTAATCTACGAGGTGAATTTGTAATCGCCAAAATTTGAACGGTTTATTCAGTCTTAACTCGTTCTTTAATTTAATCAGACAATGCGCATTGATGCTTCTCGGCTCAGCCAGTGTTTCTTTTTCGAAAATAAGAAGTTGAGACTGTTTTGACAATACATGGCCATACCTCTTCTAATGCAGATAGTTATATATGCAAGTTAATAAGAACTTCTGGATGAAATAATTTTATATTCCTGCGCGGAACAGTTCTCATGAAATTTAGACAATACTGTCATAACCACCATGTGAATTAAGTTGTGACCTACAACTTCCACCTCCAGCGATGACTTACGGCCTCATCTTTTGAACACGATACATTAATGTGCTAAGTTTCGTGTTTGTAAATGCATAAAAAGAGTCCTTGCCGGTCCATACGCATTAAAGCGCATCTAATAATGATGTTGGTCGTCGGAAATCTTGGAAAAGGAATGAGATAGGAATGCCACTTGTGGGGGAAGGGGATAGCGAAGCTTCTAAGAGCGAGAGAGAGAAATATGGCGGGATGCAAAGGATGCTGGGAACAATTGCTTGTGGGTGGGCGTTCATTGGGTCAGTGTTGTGCTGGAAAGGGGAGTGTAGTCCGGGAAAAGATTTCATGGGGTTTAATTTTTGATCACGTGGGGGAGGGGAGGAGTGGGAGAGGTTTTGTTATGATTTTAAGGGCTTGGGATTAGGGTGGGAATGTAGAAAGGCGGGAATAGGGGACGGGGGATGTGATTCACCTTATGCTCTCCCTTATTTTTTCCTCAGTCTGTCGTCAAACCCATCCTGATCCCACGCGTATATAAAGAGCACTCAGAGACCGACGCGTTTGGCGTCGGCTGTTGTGCGCGTGTGTTTATGTGAGTCGAGCGTCTGTTGCATGTGGTTCAGGGTGGGCGTGTAAGTTGGTCATTGCCCGTTCCCATGCAGGCGGTCCCTCCTCTCCCCCCGCTCCCCCAACTTCCACATCCTCTCCCTCCTCCTCCTCCACATTCGTTGCAGCCTTGTCCACGCTTCAATCACTCCCCTTGTCTCATCCCGATGGATTCTTTTGCTTTTTTTGTTCTTTCCCTTTCGATAAAACTTGGTCTACCGCTCTGCTCTCTCTCTCTGCCAGTCTTCATCATTGCTCCCTTCCTCTCATAGTGGGATGTTCCTCCTCCTCTCTTGCTTCCTTCGATATGGGGGTCGTTGTGGCTCTTCGATGTTCGCTCGCCCCTTGGTTTGGTTCGAACCGTCGATTCCCAGACGAGAGGGAACGGCAGGACTCGACCGGCGAAGTGTCTTTCGTGTCGCCGCCGCGTTGTGATTTTTCTGTTGGTCGGTTGGTCGTTTATGTCTAGCATATATCCTCGTTCTTGCCGCTGTGTTGATTGACTGCGGTGGTATTTCTATTGCGGGATTCGTTGATTTGTTAAACCAGGTCTGCGGCAGTCTTTCCGGCGATTCTATCAAATGAGTATCAAGAGTATTTTTGTCTTCTCTAAGAGCGTCTTTCATTACCAATACCTTATGTCCATACTAAAATGTATTAACAAGTTTTAAAGCGATATGGTATGGCCAAATGCACACTTTTCTCCTCGTTAAATTCTCTCTTAAACCTTAAGTTGAGTACTTATGAGAACACACACGCTAAGCTAATCCAAGCTTGACATCTATCTTGATAAGCTGCTAAGACTGCTAAAACTTTGCTTTTTTGCGATGCCTCTAATTCAGTTTAGTCAGGCGAAGGTGTAATCGAATTTTTTTACAAGATATATCTGCCGGACTAAATTTTTTTGTGAAACCTCCAGCGTTACTTTTAGTAGTACTTATACCATTTTTCATATGCCCAGTGGTCAAATTGAGTAGGTCACCTGTAGCTGTGCTCGTTATGAACGGCTCAAATCATGAGCGAAACATAGTCCGCGGGTACGCGGGCTACTCCTTCTAACATCCACAATCCATCCCCTCCTCTCAGTCTTTCTCCGTACGCTTTTTGCCCGTCTTCGGCCGGCGCAATCATCTCTCTTCCACCACGTTCCTCCTCCTCAACCTCCCTCGCCCTCTTATGGTCGTCGTTCCTCTCTCCTTCAGGGGGGCAAAGCGACGTCCCGTCTGCTGCAACCTTCGTCGGAATTCTCGCCGTTGCGTGCTGGCGAAACGAAAGGGAACCCCGGCGATCAAATTAGATGGGCTATTTTTAGGATTGTAAAAGAGCCGGGGGGGAGGATGGGGAGATTCGCTTATCGTTTGTGTTGCTTTTTCTTCGTCGGCTTATGCCTAGATCCCAAAAGGAGAAGTTGGTGGATTTCGCTAATTTTACAACGACGAAGATTTTAGATAGAAGCCCGGAGAGAGAGGAATGCCCTCTATTGCAATGCTAACCGGGAGTGTGCGAACTATGTGCAGGAACCATCATCATTCATTTCAAGAGAGAAAGGAGATAGATTTAAATTACAAATGAGGAATATGAAAAATGTCCTTCAATTTGTATTGACAAATGAGCTGAAAATTTAGACATTTAGAACAATAAATTCCCACTATAATTGCTGTATGATTTTTAATTCTAACAGCTTCTTTGACGGAACTATTTGAAGCAGTAGCCCACATTTTATGACCTTGCTTTTGATTCTTAAACGACCTTTTCCATCTCTCTTTCTCTTCCTTTCATGTAGTTACCTCCTTTCTCATTTACCCTTTCCTGTCTGGACGTGTTATTTTTACACGTTCAAACTCATGGAATGCTACACTCCAGCATTTTTTTAGCAGTCTTCCCAGTGGATAACACTCATTGCTTCCACGAATGAATTTCTTCCAATCAATGGAATCCATTTACTCTCGATCTTGGGCGAGTTCTTTCAAGTTGTTCCGTAAAGACGTCTTCATGCAAAGCCGTTTTTCATCGCGGCTTGCCAGTGAAGGCATTTCCTTTTTGTGTCGTTGCCTTCGACTCTTGGAATTCTCATTTTGAGAATTTCACTTCTTATTAACTCACCACCGAGTGTTCAACCTGCGTTTTCCTTTCATCTGATGTGGTAATCAGTGTTCTCTTTGCAACGACGCTCTCAACATAGTGATAACAACGTTTTTAATATTTGTTCCCTCTGCCACCTTTAAATGCGTACTCAGTCTACCTCGGTTGACAAGTCTGGTACATTACCTTTCCGACGCCAATTTTCTGTGCTCTCTATTAATAAAAAAAAGAAATAGAACGATGTCTGTTAAGAAGATTGTATGGGTATCCGTTTAAAGAAACCTGATTTATAATTACTATGAATGCAGCGAGAATATTTGGCTCTTTTCAGCCGGATCACTGTGATTGTCATTGACCATAAGTACTGAAGATTGCTGTTAGTCTTTGTGAGCACTTAAAGGGTATCGTGCGATAATGACCCATGTCCGTGATTCCCACTTCAGTTGCTCTCGTGGAGGAGAAAATCTCTCGCTTCCTCTCAGATCCTCGTTCTCAGTAAGCGCTTTCCCCGAGGACAATTACTGCGGGATAGAAAAGTCATCGGTCGCGGTAAGCGGCGCCACTTACCGCGCCGACAGGAGAATTCAACCACCCAAGAACCATGACTGTGGCGAGGTAAGCTCAAGGAGCAAGTCCAGCATCCGACCATTTTAATCACGAGGAAAGCCGTCGTTTGAAAATCATTGCGTGTCCCTTTCGTGTATATGTCGATGATATAAACTAGACTGTTCTTCAAACCTCATGCCCTGTTAATGTTGTATACTCTCGACTGGTGTCCGATAAAAATGCGTCGAAACAATGCAATCATCACCCATTTCTCCAATTGTTAGCATAAATCGACGACCTATTCGGACATCACAGTTACATATGATTTCTTTTTCTCAGCTTCACCCGAAAAAATAGCCATTTAGCTTGGTATATTTTTCACTTTTTTGCGTTCGAAATGAATGTGACAGTTTACCATTGAGCTGAATACAAAACCCAATTCATACAGTACAATGTGCAGTAGAAACTTTAGTGCAAAAAATGGAGCCAGATCCAAAACTACCTGCTTTTCCAATGGTTGTCGGGACACATTGAAGGCGAAGGCTCTCCGTGAATCAATGCCCGAAACGATCTATTCCTTCGAATGACAATTTACGTAACGGTCGCGACTTCCAAGTCAAACCGCGATGAATAGGACGTCGAATTCTCTTTCAATCCCAAAGACGCCGGTAAACTTCGGAAGACAAGAGGAGACAATTCCACCCGTCGAAAGAAATGAAAAACCGCTACCGACTTCGACTCCTTGGGTGGAAGCGCATTTTCGTAACGATAGTCACTCGTGTATCCTTCTTCATTATTACCTCCTCTCGATATGACCTCCTTCCTCCACCTCAAATGGTCACGTCCTAGCCCTTTTCCTGTTGTCAGTCCTCTCCTAACGTCCCTCCTGCCGAAGTCTCATATATATATATATATATATATATGAATGGATGAACGACTATATATATATATATATATATATATATATATATATATATATATATATATATATATATATATATATATATATATAGTTAGTTCCGAAAGCTAGCTATGTAAGTGTGATCGTCTCTTTTTTTGTGTTTCTATCTCCTCCATCCTATCAACATCGTGTGTTCATCGCCGCATGGCTGACTCCAATCCATCAACGTATTTATATATATATATATATATATATATATATTTATAATCGTTCGTTCATTCACTCAGACCGCTCAGCGGCAAATACATTCATATAAATGTTTATAGAGAAAGATAGAAAGAAAGTGGCTAGGAACATATAGTTATATAAATAGATATATAGATATATTATATATATATATATATATATATATATATATATATATATATATATATATATATATGTATATATAAATAAAATACAAGATGATCCTCTCATCCCAACCGTCGCGAACGACGAGTGCCCGGCTCGCCGCCACCTACCTTCACCTTACCTCGCCCGCCCTTCCTCCCGCGTCTGCCTCTCTCTCCTTCCTCATTCTGTGACTCTCCTCCGCCTCCTGCCACCTCTCCCCCCCAACCTCCCATCCCCTCGCTCACTCCCGCAACTTTTCCCGCGGGGATGGAGTGTGTTTGCCGTGTGCCCTCACTCCACCTGTCCGTGTGGCCTCATGTGGTCTTGTGACTCTTAGCGAGTAGTACGAGGCATTGGCATTCACGACAAGCCGTCTCCTTCTCCTCCCGCCCTCCGATTCCCCTCCCTTCCTCATCCCTCCCCTATATTCCCTCGCCTCCTCCTCCTCGCCACGTTCTACCTCTCCGCCTCCCTCTAATCCACCGCTTTCTCCCGCTTCTTGTCTTCTATCTTCACGCTCTTTCTCTTCGTCCTCTCATCTCCCCTATTCCATCCTCCTATGTGTCTTCGAACTCCAATTTTCTCAACACATATAGTCCTCTCACTCTTCGATTATTTAAAGCCCTAGTTCCTTTCTCTTGGATCGGTATAGACGAATGATTCCTCGCCTTAACTCGCAGATACTTGAGTGAGAATACTTACGTGTTGCATTTCCTGCCGTCTATTTTTTCGTATTTCCTCCTCTTCATTCTATTTTCCCATCCACCTCTTCATTAGTATTTTATACATACCCTTTACTTACACCGGGAAGGATAGTTTTTATGGATTACGTGAAGAATTCAATGTATATTCGTGTCCGTGAGGTGACAATACCGGATTCTTTCAATTTTGTTCAATCAAATAGTTGTTATAATCTAAACGGCCCTCGCGAGATGCTGTCTTTAGCACATCCTCAAGCATGTTCTTCGTTGGCTATCTTTACATCCTAGCATTCATTCGGGTTCATTGTACGATGCGTAGCATCTGGAAGTTTAAAAACTCGTCCAGCTTGCGTTCTATGTAGAAACAGTCCTCCCGAGTCTTATGAAATATAGCTCGGTATATACGTGTATGTTTTCACTCATTCTGATTTGATTAATTTTTGTTTCTCAGCTGCAGATGTTACTCGAATGCCGTTATTACATCTTGGGACGGTAAAGCTCTGCCGTAACAATTCCCTCAAGCCTAATACGACCCCTCGCACTCAGTTAACTCCCCTCTACTGGTTTTTTAAAATCATAACGCCGTAGTGGCGTACCTAATGGGTGTGATGAGATGATGACGATTCGAGGCCAGCCACCGGCAGGCGGAAGCATGAAGAGGAAGCAACAGGGCGCTGTAAATGAGTCTTAAGAGGTACGACGGGGGGTGAAAAACTTGTCGAGGAAATGGAGGAGTTGAGCTAACAACGGAGAAAGAGAGAGGGAGAAAGAGGATCAGACTCAAGCTGAGGATAGAGACAAGTTTCATAGAGGTGTGCTTTTGGGCGTACATGCTTTCGCCGTCGGTGTGAGCTAGTATGACGTGCACGGTTTGGTGTGGTCTCACTCAAGAGGAGCGGACTGTCTCGGACTGTTCTTTAGTATGCTCGCGTGCGCGCTCGGAAGGGGGCAGTCATTGACTTAGATTCATTGATAGTGGGGATGCGGAGTCCCATCCTTTTCGTGCGTGATGTGTCCCGTGGAGTGCCGTGAAGGTGAAGACCGTACGTGTTGAGAGTTTTATAGTGCACGCGGCCCGGTCCCCGAAAAATCGGTTTGTGCTCGCAGCGGCGCAGAAAAAAACTCACCCCACCTTTGGGTGTTTGAGGTATTCTCTCGATTCGCGAAAAGATTCTCTCTTTATTTTTGGACATCTCCGAGGTCGTCGCTCTTCTTTTTTGTCACTCTCCCCACCCCTCCTTTCCCATACTATTCTCGTTCCAGAATGGAGAGTGTCTCTGCTCTATTGTGTCGTGAATTTTGAGGCGGGAGGCCCTGTTGAGATAATCGCCTCCCAGAATCATATATATTGCGCGGCCAAGTTCGTCGTCTAGACGATTCGCGTGATTTTCCGTCACCTTATGGATGTTTTTATTCAGTTTGAGCTAAGTTGTTTGACGTGCGTGGGTACTACTCTGGTAACTCTTAGTTGCCTTGAATAAATGGTGTTAACCACATCGAGTGAATAGTTCAGTTATATTTTCTGCTACCCCGAGGGCATGATCTCTGCATATGAGAATGTATGGTTCAATTGTCTCAAGGTTCCTCTGTGCTAAATCTTTCATTGTGAAGTGCCATGTCAAAATTTTGTAGCGTTTTTCGGTTCAGTTGTTGTTCTATTCCAAGATGGTACCTCTATTTTTAACTGAGGTGAGGCTAGGCGTCTGGTTATGTTCATCTACATCTACTTATTGCCCTGCAAGCCACCACAAGTGTGTTTGGTTTGGGGTGACTTATCAGCAACATGAAATACAGTGAAGAAATTTACTTTCACCAACATGCATCACATAATGGGTATGCTACAAATGCTACAGAAACTACTAAAATAATCTATAATGTTACTATGTTAACGTGACACAAGAGTCATGCAGTGTATGATACAAGAGTCACGCATGTGTTCCGTAATGCTTGGCAATTTCTTCGTACCTGTAGGACACGTCGATGACTACATTTCTTCTCTTCTTTCCGTATTCACGTGCCTAGCCCACGTCCTCTGTCCGCGCGAATACGGCAGGTTTCCTCCACAACGTGCAGTTTCGGTTGGAATCCATCCCTTTTCTGTTCTCTTGACTTACTTTTTTCCGAGAGCAAACATTTTTTTTGCTCCCTCTCTCTGCGTCGTGAGCCCTGCAAAACCTTTCTTTTTCGCTATTCGCGTGTCATTTGTATTTTTTCTCCTCCTCCTCCTCCTGCCGTCCCGCTGTGCGAGAGAGCGCTCTGCACGCATCTCTCTCCCTCTCTGTACATCATCCGTGACGTCATGCCCCCGCGGATTTCCCCCCTCTCCTCCTTTCCCGCACACCTCTCTCTAAATGTTGTATGTGTGTGTGCGTGTCCCCCGCGCTCACGCCGAACCGAATGTCCTTCCCTTCCCGTCTGATTCCATCCCCACTATGCCTTCGGACTTCTCTTCTCCACCGTCCCCTACCACTCCGCGCTGCCTCACCTGCATATAGGAGTGTCATACCGTGGGAACTCCCGAGTGAGGGAGAGTGTATGAGGGAGAGAGAGAGAGAGATGGAGTGGGAGAAAGGGTGGAGAGGAGAGAGAGAGAAAGAGAGAAATGGGCGTGGTGTCTTTTGTAATCCCCCTTCCTTCTCTCCCGCTCGCCGCCACCGGATTCTCCCTCTCCCCCCCCACTCCCTTCCTCAATCAATCCCACCTTTCTGCTTCCCACCCTCCTCCTCTCCTTCCCCAGCTACGCCTACCTGTCGCCTCCTCATCCCTCCACGCACACTCTCTACACTACCCCGTGTCTGCTTCCTCCCTCCCTCCCCTCCCTCCCATTGCATACCTCTCCGGCCTCTTCTGCGTCCTCAACCTCCTCACCTCTCCTCATCCCTCCCCTCTCCGTTCCCCATTCCACCACTCCAATACCGTTCCTCCGTGGGCATGGCTTCTGCAACTCAATGAGACATTGTCTTACATTACCCCTTCTCACCTTATGCCCTCCCACTATTTCCCTCTCTCTCTCTCTCTCTCTCTATACATCCTATCTGTTTTATCTCATCCCTCTCCCCCTCAGCCATCTTCCTCCTCTTTCCTTTAATCTTTTCCATCGCTTTTCTCATCCTACCACTGTGGTAGCTTCTTCCTTCCTGCGGATTAATGTTTTTTGAGTGTTGTTTTCGTTTTTAAAGTTCTCACCTTCTCTCTTGTTTTATCCGACATGGGTATGGTATATTGTTGGTCACATGTCTTACTTGGGGTTTAGTTCATTGCGAATTTGGAGATTTCCCGTTCCTCTCTGAAAGTGGCCCTCGTGTTGGAGAGTGATATGTTTTTGTTCGGCTCCACCAGTACTTACCGTATGATGGTTCCTCTGCGTTCTCCCGTGCTCTTTCAACAGCGCCCTTTTTCCCATCCTTCGGATTCCTCCCCACTTTGTCCCTCCATACTCCTTTTGCGGAGACCCGAGTGTCAACAACCTTCTACGGAGATTGGTTGAGGGACAGGCAGGCACCTCTCTCTATCCCACCCTTCGGTGATCGAAAATTAATTTAATAATTGCTAATTAATGAATTGCTTTGGATGCATTATTGTTTTAGGTTTAGCATTGACGTAGTGTCGTGATCGACATTAGAACTCTTTGTTGAAATGCGGGGAAATGTTTTTGCTTTTACTGATGTCTGATTTCCATATCTATTTCGCAGGTGCCACAGTGGCTGGAAAGGTCCATTGTGCGATCAGTGCGAGCGCTATCCTGGCTGCCTCAATGGCGGATGTGTGGAGCCCTGGGCCTGCATTTGTGACGAGGGCTGGGGAGGTCTCTTCTGTAACCAGGACCTCAACTACTGTACTAATCACCGGTAAGTTATATCATCCAAGATTTGAGCTTCATGAAGTCAATTTGTGTCGTTCGAACGTTGAAGTCTCCATCTTCTGCCGTTGTCAATATTAATAAAGTCAACCGTTGAAATCTCTTCCGGTTAGCGGCTCGTAGTTGTCTACAGGAGAGTGATGCGTTATCGTATTAATTTATTGACATTGCAGTGTATATAATAGTCATTCCGATATTTTTTCAGCCCTTGTAAATCTGGAGGCACCTGTTTCAACACTGGCCAGGGTTCGTACACTTGTTCCTGCCCTCCTGGGTTCGGGGGCACCGACTGCGAGAAGCGGGTGGATCCATCACCTCCAGCGGCTCCATCAACCACCGCCTCCACGCCACCATGCGGTGGAGGTCCGGGATCCGGGCACCTTCACCCGTGCCTAAACGGGGCTACCTGTCGAGTAAGTTTCCCACTAACTATTGTCTCATCATGATGCTATTTTAATTGTAAAGTGACGGTATTCTCTCTTGGATGCCTCGTATCGGCGCCAAGAATCAGTGGCTTCTATCTTTGTCCCCGCTAAAACGTTTTTCTTCCTCTTTCTCTCTCTCCAGGCTAATGGCCCCAGCTCGTACGTCTGCGAGTGTGCCAAGGGTTGGCGAGGAATTCACTGCGAGACCCCGGAGACGAGGACTTGCGCGGATTCCCCATGCCGCCACGGCGCCACGTGTCTCGACCGAGATCTCTCGTCCCCGTCGCCGTCGACGGGTGGTCCCGGAAGGGGGCAGACGAGCGTCGTCCTCCGCGGTTACACCTGCAAGTGTCCCCCTGGCTACGGGGGTGACCACTGCGAGAGGAGGATGGACCCGTGCGCCGAAAGGCCGTGTCTGCACGGTAAGAAACTGTCGAATTGATGAATTGAAAATGGTTTGATGGGGTGAATTTCTTGGGGATAAGATCCCCTTCCCAATCAAAACTCTTCTTCAAACCCTGAGGGTTACGAGTCCTTCATTGAAGAATAATTTTCCTGGGAAACCTCTGAATATTTGTATCAATTAATTCTTCATTTTATTTTACCATGAATCGTTTTAATAGTTGATTCATTAGTTTGTTTGCTATTCAGTATGACATTTATACGGCTTCTTATATGCCAGAAATTGCTTTATACTTCCTGTCAAAGGCCACCCTCGAGGCAATATTGACGTTTTCATTTTGTCCTTTATCAGGAGGCACATGCTTATCCAGAGCCAACGGCACGGGGGTCATCTTCGACTGCCTGTGCGCAGAGGGCTTTTCAGGCCCCACCTGCTCGATAGGCAGCCCACCTACCGCCCCTCGCGTTCCCTGTAGTGCAGACGCAGCGGCCCACTGCTTCAACGGCGCCACCTGCGTCGTGGACAACAGCAGGCGCGGATTCCACTGCTCTTGCGTTCCTGGCTTCGCGGGAGCGTCGTGCGAGAGTCCGGTCGACTACTGCGCCGCCGCGAGGCCCTGCGCCAACGGAGGAATGTGCATCAGCCTCCTGAACGACTACAAGTGCAGTTGCAGGGCTGGGTTCACCGGCAAGGACTGCTCGATCCGGATGCCTCCGCAACTGCCGGAAAACGGCCGGTGGACGACGGGGAACGTTTCCCGTCAGGTTGGCGGCGAAGGTGAAGAGGGAACTGTGGGAGTCGGAGTGGCCCCCGCAGACCTCGGGGCGACTTCGCAGCTCGGTGCGGAAGACGCACCCCTGTCGACCGGGCACGTCGTGGTGATCGCGACGCTCTCGACGGCCGTGCCAGCGGCGGCCCTCGCGGCGGCTGCCGTCGTCGCCCTGGCCAAGAGGAGGAGGAAGAGGGAGAGGAGGAGAGCGGACGAGGAGGCGAGGATGCAGAACGAGAGGAACGCCGGTGTGTTCGGTGCCGAGAAGCGGCAAAAGCAGCACCCACCAGGCACGCCGCCTCCGCCGGCCCCGGCGACCGGCGGGTCCCTCTTGAGGGACGCGCACATGATACGAAACACGTGGGGGTTCCCCGAAGACGGGTCCGCCAAGAACAGGCACAAGTGCGTCAATAGCGTGATTGTGGTGGAGGAGGTGGCGC
This sequence comes from Ceriagrion tenellum, assembly GCA_963169105.1. Taxonomy (NCBI): domain Eukaryota; kingdom Metazoa; phylum Arthropoda; class Insecta; order Odonata; family Coenagrionidae; genus Ceriagrion; species Ceriagrion tenellum. Next base: position 53,712,801 of record OY720636.1, on the reverse strand, counting down.
CTCCTCCGGCGGACGTCAGTGCGAACGCGAGTGTCGTGTCTAGTGTAAGTGATTTGTGCTACGCCATCCAAAGGGCGGCGGCCGTAGCCCAGCAGCAGCAGAGCACTGGGCACAAACAGTTGAACACAGAAGCAGCGCACCGCGTGGGTCTCTCGCAAGGCCTGGGCGGTGGTAGTGTGGTGGGCGGTGGCTGTGGGGGGAAGTTGGTGGAGAAGGACTTCGATAACCTCAGGAGGGCATCCATGGTTTCGGGATGCATCGACAAGAGGATATCAGTTCTCTCGGTGGATTCGCTCGTGTCTCCTGTGGGGATCTGTAATACGAGGTAAGCATCGTACCTTATGTCCTTCATTATTTCTCTTCTCCATTTCATGATATGTATTTCATCAATAATTTTGCTTCTCAATACTCAATCAATTTGTGGTATTCATATATGTACCACTAAAATTGAGCGTAATTGTGGACATTTGCTGAAATATAGGTTATTAAATTCTTCTTCTGATAGCTTTCTCAGTAAATGATCCCTACCACTAAACATAGCTCATGGCTAAATGCTCACCCTAATGCTCTTTGAATAAGGATACAATTTTTTCTTTGAGAAGAAAAGATCTCTTCACGGTAATTAGGCAATGCACAAGAGGTCAGCTGCTATTTCAAAGGGAATCCGTATCGTTGCTTCATTAGTATATCATGGTGATAGAAATTGTAATTTTCCAATGGTAAAATAGACTTATGTCGACCTCTTTTCGATGTACTTAATCGTCATTAAGTTTTAAATTTCCCTGATACCTCCCGACTTCTTTTTATATTGGTATGTTTTTATTAATAGTGGTCCTCTTCTCTTCCTCAGTGATTCCTCAATGACCAAGAGGTCCCTAGAAAAGGAGGTGTCATGTACTTCACCTTCCAATGGTGGTGGCCCCGTCTACGTCATAGGGGAGCACTTGCAAGAGGAAGGGGGCGGTGTTGTGGGCAGTGGGATGCTGGCCACTGAGGTCTGAGCCAACCGGCCAGTTGACAGCCCCCTGACCTGGAGGGTACTTCCTCCGTGCGTATGTGTGCTTCTTGTGCCGTGATGTGAGCGTCTGTGACGTGGTGGGTGTTCGCACCAAAAACTGAGACAATGGACGGGGCTGGGTCTCCATAATGCCTCCTGCTTCTGATAGTGATTGCGCAGTCCCCGAGTGTAAAAATCTCTCCCGAATGCCCTCTCGACCTAGTGTGCTTGTGTTTTGCCCCTGTAAGACGGGGTAAGGGTGAAAAAAGAAAAGTCCTCCAGTGTGTGCCGAGTTGGATTCGTCTGAGCCCATCGGTTCAACGTCTCCACGAAAAGGGAACTCATACTGACCACCTCAGCACTGATTTTTTTAACCTCTGGGCTACGGATTGAACTCGGGGCTCGCTACCAGCCAAATTTGTATGTCTGTGTAAAAAAATCCCGTGTTCATTAATTGTGATCTGTGAGTGTCTGTGTGCATGTTTGCAAGAGAAAAAGTATTGATTGCAGCCCGACTACTACGAGGATGCCCACGAGAATGAAAAAAGAGACACCATCAAGTTGGGGATCGAGTGAGCCATTTGGGCTGCAATAAGTGTTAATAATTATTAATATTATTGTTTGTGCGTGTGCTGTCGTCATGAGATGTTTGTTGAAAATATATAAATATATTTTTTTTGAACAAAGAAAAAAAAACGCTGGACTCTAGTCTCTAAACCCACAGTCGTTCCCTTCTGATTGGCCAAACGGAAGTAATTCTACATGAAGTTTTTTTTTGGGCAGCAGGAATTGGTCAATGGCAGCCTTCTAGAGAATTTTGAAGCTCCTGGACGCCTTTTATTTGGAATGCTGGGTCCGAGACAGTGAAATGTATTTAATGAAAAAAAACATGTGGAGGAGTTGAAACCGTTTATAAGGAGATGAAAGCACAAAACCCTGTACAGTTCTTAATTTATTTATACTTTGTGGACTCCCTTTGAGGAGTATATCAACTGTGCTGGAATCTCATATACCAATTTTCTCTCACTCTAGATATATCTATTTCTCTCTCAGTCTCTCTCATGAACAAATTTGTAATTTGTGGAAGTATGTACTGAAGAACATTAGAAGAAATGAGTGATTTGCATGGAAATGGCGAGTCTTTACAATGAGTAGTGTCATGACCTCCCGGATGAAATGCAGATCATTTTTTATATCTCTCACCCTAATAAGTTTTCCATCATAACCACTGAGGTGATGACAATTTGTAGTAATGTTTGTGTAAATGATGATTATCGAGGGATAAGACTTTTGTGTTTATCTATGTCCTGTCATCCCTTTTGTATGCGCACAAAAAAATTAGTCATCCAGGCCTAAAAGGTGTTCGCGGACCCGTTGAAAAAAATAACTTTGGAGTTGGTATATCATACCTGTAGGTTGAATAATGTCATGATGGGATGCATGCAAGCATGAAAGTGGGAATGGAGGTTCTGCACAAAGAAATTGATTCCATTTTTTTAAAGATGATATTCATGTTAACTCAAAAAGTTGGCCCCATTGCAAACAACGCTCAAATGTTGTCACGACCTTTGTGTGGACAAGTGAGTGAAAATTCTAATTAGTGTTCTAATTATATTGTGATTTCCCATTTATTCTCCCCCCCCCAAATCTTATCTGATCCCCTTCTCCTCCAATTGAATTTAAAAAGATCTTTCACCTCTCCCTATTCCCCCAAAACATTTTGAAGCTAAGTCACAAGAATATAAATAATATTTAAATTATGAGAGTATAATAAAAGGTTGAAGTGGAATAAAAGTATTTCAAATAAAGGAAGGATATGTGTTCCTAGGGGTGGCTTCTTCTTAATATTATTGACTGATCAAAGAGGAAAAATGTGTAAGGTTTTGAAGGAAAAAAAATTTAATGTTCATACATTTGATGCAACATTTTTTGAGTAACATTTTTTGGTGTGTGAAAAAAAAACCTTTTCATAAAAATGAGGATAAATATATTTGGATGTATTTGGAAATGTTCATTAGAATTTAAAATTATATCCGGGTATGAAAATTTTAAATTTAAAAAAAAACAACCATTTGTGGTTCAACTGTTGCAGTTTGATTTACCTTGCCATGTGTACCATGTTCCTTTATCGTGGTCAAGGTTGTTTCAATGTAGTTAAATAATACTTTTCAATGTTGAGTGGGAGCTGGTATTTGAAACGCTTCCACTCCCTCTGTTTCGTTAGTAATCATTATTATTGAAAAATTGTTTACTTTTTTTATAAAGCTATCAAGATGTTCCTGTTGAAATGAAAAATAACTAAAAACTAAGTCATTTTTTCCATGAATATTTGAGGGGATGGCAACCCCTTTATACCCACCCCTATCAAAGAAGTAGTTTTTTCAATTGTTGTAATTTGTACTTACTGTTTTTTTGGACAAGTTAAAAATACGTAAAAAAAATTGATTAAAAAAATGAAGTGTTGAAATGAATTTGTAAAATACTGTATATTTAAAAGTGAGAAACGGTGTAATATCATGTAAATAGATAAAAATTTGTCAATATCATTGTTCACTTAGCCTTCAATAAATAAAAGTCATCTTTTGACTATTTTTTCAAGCATACGTGATGTCTTCATTTTCTCTACCTAGAAGTTCCTTGAAATGTGAATGGAAGTGCTAGTTAAACAATTCAGTTAAATAAATAGTTCAGCACATTCGCAAGACTCGTGCTGCAAACCCTGGACGGCGGACTCTGACAACATACCAGAACACAGTTGAGCAAGAATTTATCAATAAAGTAGTTTAAGTGATCATAAATGTAAGTGCTTAATTGGAGAGCCATATTATGGAGAATTTTGCCATATATCAATGAGATCTAGCCCTTTTGTCGGCTGATTGGACAATCCAGTAACCTATACCCAGGTTCCTTGAGATAAGTGGTATCATAACGAGCAGTTAATTTGGGATTGAATATTTCGTTCCTCTTAAGGGAATACATATAGGACTATTGACTCAGGACATAGTACTCATACTTCCATGATCAGAATGGCGACACACCTTACCAGGGGAGACCCACGACCTCGGCATTGAAAACAAATACCTTACTATGCCATCGAGACAGGACAATATTGGGCCGGTCCGGGAATCGAGCTTAGGACTTCTTGCAGTTTTGCAAGGGCTGACAATGTCTTAAAAGATAGACAGTATAGCAGGAAGTAGACCGAATACCGCACCCCATTATGGTGTAAGGGTGGAAAGCGACCCAGAATATGCAATGTCTAAATGAAAGAAAGACTTCTAAGAGTCCTTAGTTAGACGTTCCATCCAACATATGCAGCTTTGTAAAATGTTTCAAATGGCACCCGAATAGAGACAACAGCTCCATCTCTATTTACGGATTTCGAACTCGGGTCCGTAAGATGGCGAGACACAACAAAGTCTCCCTTCTGAAAGCCCCGAATTTTGCATGAAACATGGACGACTAGATTCTCAGGAGAATGCGTAATTGACTAAAATAATGTGATTATGAAGCAAAGCCGTAGCACGTCCAGTTCCAATATAAGCACCGATTCTTTATTTATTTATTTATTTATCTTCACTACCCCGAACACAGCACAATTGGCCAATTTACGTCGGGTGAATAACAGTAACAACGTACGAGACACAGACACCCATGTCCTGGACAGAAAATATTTTACCCAGGTGGGACTCGAACCCGCGACCCTAGGGTTGGCAGGCGAGGACTTTACCCCGCCGCCACCGGGGCCGATTCTTCGTCACGACTTGAGACATAGATTTTTAAATAAATGAATTTAGCCTAGAGGGGGTAACGAGAGATCTGGAGAACACGCTGAAGCAGAGATAATGTTATCAAGGAATTACGCTCTCCAGTGAACGAGGGCATACAAATTTATTCAATTATAACATCCATATTTTCCCGCCGTAGTGGCCGTCGCGTCCCCTTCCTCCGGCAGTCCGTTGATCCTGCTTTTGTCAGAATATTTACCATTCGTTAATTCCCAAGTGTATCACTAGTCACCTACCTAATCCTCGTTACTGTTTCTGTTAACATATATTTAGGTATCTCGGTGTTCATAACGAATTATTAGCACTACAGCGTGAGAAATTCAAACTTAAGCTGAAGAGAATATTCTTGGAATCTCTAATTGAATCAAATGCGACGGAGTTTTTGAACTGTCTTCCTTGCATCATGAGACTGGCCGTAGGAATAACCGTATTTCACTTCAAGTCAGGGACCGTAGCGACGCATTTCACTCTAAGAACGAGATGGTATTGGAGAGGCAGTCAACAACATGTTCACAGCATTAAAAAGTTGACGGTGCATTTATTGGAGTCAGTTCAGCGACCGCTCGTGCACTCGTCGCAGTCTTCCTCTAGAATCCGTTCCGAACGTTCTTGTATTGTTGGTGCTTAGGGACTCTCATAACCCAGCGTCTAGCTCTTGCAATACATTTCCCTGAAGAGAGTGTTTCTAGTACGTGTTACGAGGTGTCGAGGCGTATGGAGTGGAACTAGTACCAAGGATAGACCAAGAGAAGCCGAGTCTGACAGGTCCTGATTTTCGGGAAGGCATCCCCGGTCAAATTCAGCTACTGGAGACATCACGGTAAGTAATATTGGGGTTCATTTTGTAGAATTAATCACTGTATAGCGAAGAAGGGAAGCTTGATGTTCGTATAGGAGCACCTGTGTCAGGTACACGTGTACCACGAGCTGGCATTTTTTTGAGAATTTGAGGATGCAGTTAGAAATGAACCACTTCTAACAGTATGGAGATAACTTTTACTTAGCTGTACAAGACGTTTCAATGTCTTGTACTGCCAAGTTAATATCGATAAGCTATATCTTCGTGTGTGTAATATTTTGTAATTTTTTTAATAGAACCAATAGCTAATGCGAACATGAGTTGCACTTCTGATTTCAAGTCCCTAGTGTATTGTATATACAACTTTATTTTCAATCCTCAGGGGGGCGTCATCAATTGATGTGAGACCCCACTATGGTGCTTATTTAGGAAGAGTCATGACGTTATGTATTCCAACTACGAGGCCGTAGGTTCCATTCTTGTTTGAAGAAAATATCACCACCTAGGCCATAACCGAAATAGATTCAGTTTTATATGGTTTGTGTCCGAAATTACCTTGCCTTGGAAGCGAAATTTAATATAATATCTTGTTTTTAAAGTCAATTAAAGTATTAGAAAGATATCGGTTAGGAACCTGCACCTTATTTGGTGTTTGGTGCGGGAGTTTTTGGCATTTCAACCCTCAAGTCTCATTTTGTAGATTTTTTTGTTCGGCAAATACTGCGAAAGAGTATGAATACTTTTTTATGTGATTAAGAACATGTGGGTATGCGTGAAAAATGAAAAAGGACATAATTATTTTCGTCCAATCAATCATAAAAATATATTTGGATTGGAACGTGTGGTGCTCTACGGCCTTAGAATACTAATAGAGTGGAAACTCCTAATGGTCTAAATGTTATAGCAACAAACTTTGGGAGAGACAAGCACTCACTGGGGTTATTCCGCAACAAGTACACCTCCAGACGGCGGGCACCTATCCCAGTGGTTCTTTGGCGAAGCTGTTAAGGATCAGGAAGTGATGAACTGACGGCAATACACTATCACGCAATACACTCTAGGGAAGAAACGTTAAGTACAAACTTATTAAGGGGATCCGAAAGAGATTCACTCACGGGAAAACACAATCACGCGATACACTCAAGGCGAGATTAAGGGGAAATGAAAGGTGCCAGACGAATACGCATATTTCAGCCACAAGGTAGCCCTCTTCAGCGAGCTGAAGAAAGAGTCACAACGCTGATTGTTGAAGATGGTTAGTGACTCTTCCTTCAGTTCGCTAAAGAGGGCTCTGTGTGGCTGAAATACGCTCTCCTCAGTGTATCTTTTCCGGATCCCCTATAGCTCAGGTAATGAATGAGCCACTGGGATACGTGGCTGCCGTCTGAAGGTGTCCCTGACGTGGACGCCCCTGCGAGTGCTTTAATCTCCCCACGTTTGGTGCAAAACATTTCGCACATTTGGAGTTTAAAGCCTTTTCAATTTTTGGATTGCTTTGTTTAAGGCTTACGTTTACCTTTTTAGGAAAACTCAGATAAGAAACGACGATAACTACTCCTTTTGCTTTTGTGACATGGGCTAGCAGAAATAACCGTGAACAATATCATTCGCATATAACTGAAAAATCACAAAACATAACAAATTCCACATGTAAATATATTTTACACGACCTAGGTTTCACCTTTTACGGCATCATCAGATCGGCATCTTTTACGGCTTCAGGAATCGCTTGATTTGGCCGTAAATGGCCAAAGCTAGGCCGTGTAATCACTTGGTAATTGTGGAATTTGTGGATTTTTACTGTGGATTTGCTCGTTTTGTGATTTGTCGGTTATGTTTCGGTTCCACGGAATATCGACGGAATCTTCAGAATTTGTATCAGTCGTATACACGCATTCTCAGCGGTTGAGATTTCATAAATGGGGGTCGGGTTGGTGTGGTCGCTAGAGTACTGGCTAACCATACGGGCGGCCAGGGTTCAAATTCCTACAGAGGAGGATGTCTTTCAGAGGAAGCCATATCCCTACTTGAGTGTCTTGTGGGGGAGTACTTCGTCTGTCGGATGAGACGTTAAACCGCGGTCCCCTTGGCGCCTTTCATTAAGAGCAGGCTCATGCCGACGCCGTGTTTCTAGCCACCCTTCCTCCCTTACCTGTCCCCTGCGGCGCAAATGACCTTAGCCGTTGGTCGCCTCCCCAAAATGCAATCCATTCCAATTTCACAAATGAAAAATTCATGTTAAAAATACCAAATAGGATATCAAATTTACCCCGCCGGCCTCGGGGGCGGCGGGGTAAAGTCCTCGGGCAAAGTCCTCGCCTGCCAAACCGAAGGTCGCGGGTTCGAGTCCCGCCTGGGTAGGACATTTACACCTCCCTGGGTATGGTTGTGTGTGTTCATCCATGTATTAAATACCTAGTAATTGGCTTCGGCTGTTAGGTATGAAGAAATTATTATTATTATTGAACTCTTCACTTCTCAGCCTTTTTAAGGGCTGGGAAACATTCACCTATTTCGGGTGCAAGGCACCAAAGGGATTAGGCTCAAGTACTGTTTTAATGTTCATTTAAAAATCTTCGTACTATGGAGCACGTATTAATTAATGCGGTTTTTTGAATTTTCATGTACATATGATTTTCTATTCCTATTGTTTCCAAGCTTTTGTGCAGGTTTTTTGGTATTACACCAGTCTCGGATATTATTATTGGTACAATTTTAACTGTTTTTTGGTTCCATATTTCTTTTATTTCTTCAGCCAGAGGAATATATTTCTGTATTTTTTCTTTGTATTTAGCCTCTAAATTTTCTGTATTTGGAATGGATACATCTATTAAGTATGTTCTCCGGTCTTGTTTTAATTGAAGAGTTATATCCGGTCTATTGTTTGGGCGAGGACGGTCCGTTATAATACTTCTATTGTAATATATTTTGACAGCTTCATTTTCTATTACAGGCAGTGGTGTCATTAGGTACCATGGTTTAGTTTCATGGGAAACATTGTACTTACTAACTAATGCAAGATATATTTGTTTGCATATATTATCATGTCGTTGTGTGTATTCCACGCTTGCTAGTACACTGCATCCACTTGTGATGTGTTCTATTGTTTCTGTCTTGCTATTGCATTTTCGGCATTTGTCATTCACGTTTGGTTCTTTAATTATGAATTTACTGTAGTTTTTTGTTTTAATTATTCTATCTTGTATGGCAATCATAAATCCTTCAGTTTCTGCAAAGATATCTAATGTTAACCATTTATTTGATGCCTTTTTGTCAATGTGTGGTTGCAGAAGATGGTTAGCATGCGTCCCATGTAGCGTTTTGGCTCTCCACCTCTCAAGCTTCAAACTGTCAGAATCTTTTTATATCACTGTATTTCTTTTGCTTAGTTGCAAGGGAGAGTTATCTATTCGTATCAAGACTTTATGCATTTGGGATTCTTTTTCTCTCGAGTAGAAGTATTTTCTTAAATTTTCTATTTGCGATTGGTATGAGTTGTTTATGTCGATAAAACCTCTTCCTCCATTTCTGGGCATTATTTTCTTTGTCTTCTTATTATTATTATTAAAATTGCGTAATCATCTCTTGAACTCGATGCAGAATCGTCTTGCAGCATAAAATTGATCCCCTTATCCCTCTTCTACCTCCTCTCGTCATATACATAATTGGGCTGGGCATCGTATCTCGGAGATTGAACATGAAACCTTCCCGGAAGAATTTCCCAAGCAATTTCCTTGGATATCCTTGAAACGTAAGGTAGAATGTATCGTCATGTTTGAGTTTCAGGACAAAGATCGTGCGGTGACTGGTCTGATACCGATATTGAAGCGCAGGCGAATATTGAAATGTAAGGTAGCATATATCATCACGTTTGAATTTGAGGATAAAGATCGTGCGGTGACTGGTCTGATACCGATATTGAAGCGGTTTTCTTGCTCGAAGGGGGATGGGTCATGCTTGTTTCGATGCCTCAGGAGTTCCGCATGTATATACCTGCCGAAGGACTTATCTTACTCGGATTTGGCCAATGCTTACTTAGTTGACTGTGCAAACCACGATCCTGTGTGTGTGTGACAAAAATGTTTGCCTGTTTATTTCGAAAAAAGTGACCAATCCATCAATTATACGGCTCGGTTTTTCTAGGATTAATCGGGATCGCACGGCGGAGAGGGGGGGGAGGGCATAGATCTCACTTCGGTGCTCACGAGTAAACAGAAGACGGCGGGAAGGAAATTGGGTGGGGGTAGAAGTAAATGGAGCGGGGTCGTGCCTTGCTCATCGGTCGTAAAGGTCCGATTCGCTCGACACGCGACTTCTAAGTAGTACGCAAGTCCCGTTGAAGACGGCCGTAGATTTCAGGAAACCTCCAGCACGCCACGAATTATTAAAGGAATCATCCCTCCCCCATTCTTGATACAACAAACTGCGGTCGTGTGGAATTAATGGCTAATGATCAATTGCGGAATCAAGTCATGGCATGAAACCGATTATATTATGAGATCTATAAGTGGATAGGAGTGAATTTGGAGGCGACCGACAGCTAACGTCATTTACGCCATAGGGGACAGGTAAGGGAGGAAAGGAGGATACAAGCATGGCGTCGGCATTAGCCTGCTCTTAACAATGGTTAGGTTAGGATACTCTTAACGATAGCGACAAGCGCCAAGGGGACCACGGTTTTACGTCTCAACCGACAGACGGAGTATCGTATTGAAGTGCCCTCCATTCTATTTGGGATCAGGTTTCCTCTGAAAGAGATCCTCCTCTGCAGGGATATGAGCCCTGGCCACCCGTGCGGTTAGCTTGTACTCTAGTCACCACACCAGCCCGATCCCCAGATCTATAAGTCAAGGCGTTAGTTCAATAAGTGTTGCAGAAACATTCGAATGACTTATTGCTTGTTTAATAGTTTCATTATTCCAAAGAAATAACTTTAACTTGTGCGTTCCATTGGAAACCGAGATTGCAGATTTGCTGTGAGCTGTTTAAGAGGGTAGTAACTTGATATAAATTCGGTGTGCGGCAATAGATAAGTTTATTCATTCATGTAGGTTACTTACTTTGTGAATAAGTAAAATTTCTGAGGAATTTGGCTAGTGGTTGAAGAATAAGCCAAATGTTCAAATTTATAACTATTTAGACATTAGTAAAGATAGTGATAGTTCCTACAAACTGGGTTTTGGAATGAGTTCTTAAATGTATTGCATTCCATGACTAATAATTGTTTCCATAGAAATTAATTATGCAAAAAGTAGGAAATTGAAGACGGGGCTCTCTGATTGATTACAAACAAAACGTTTATTACAAGTGTTGCCAACACCGTGGGCTTTAGAGGCGCTTCAATTCTCATTTATAACAAAAAAATCAATTCCAGAAAAAAAAAATAAGTCAAATAAAATACTTTGGTGGACATTTTTATGTAAATATTTTGAATTTCAGTTATATAAAAGAATTTCATTGCACCATTGAAAATGCGATATAGAAATATAGAATTCATGCTTCGTTCAGCAGCTGAAATTAAAACGTATCATTTGAATATGATCTCCATTATGACTAGGTCACCATCTCGCTCAAAATACTTTTACTACTTAGCGATCCATATTTATTCGACGGAATCGACCTCCTGGGCAACGCTGTTACCAAGCTTGAATCAATGCAGGTTTCCGATTCCGCTTCACTTCTTTTTCAAATGCTTAACTCGCCCTCAAAGAATTGTGCCATAATCTGGTTTGTTGTTGAAACCGCGAAAGGTGGGTAAGGTATCCAGTAGAAAATGATGAGGAGGTCTGCTTTTACGTCTGGCATTCAAAGTTTTGGCAGTCTATACAAGGGCTAAGCGTGCCAGTTTCAAAAAATATTAACCAAGCATTTTCCATAAAGTCATTGCCTTTACTACAAGCATCCATTTGATTGGTGAGAGTAGAATCTCACAGATAATAGCACTTCACTAGGTACCAGGGCTGTGCTCATAATAGATAGGATTACAAACCAGGAAACAGAATGTGAAGACCTTCGAAAGGAGCGTGGCACTCTATGCATCGGAAGTATAGACCTTTGAAAAAGCTGACCAGAAAAGACTAGATGCCCTCGAAACCTGTTGTTGGATGAGTATGCTGAAGATAAAATGGGTGGACAAAATGAGAAATCAAGTGTACAGAAGAGTAGTAGATGAAAGGACCACATGGAACGCCATAATTAATAGTAGTAGATGGACTGGACACAACCTGAGATACAACGGGTTTGCGAAGAACGCAATTAAAGGTAAAATAGGGGGAACCGTCCCCAGAGGAAGACCCAGGAATAAGTTCATTGGCCAAATAAAGAAAACAGTACATAGAAAATTATACCAGGAGGTAAGGGAACTGATAGGGAAGGGTGGAGGGCTACAGTCTGTCAATCTTTGCATTAAACGACCAATAATAAGGAACCAGGTTTTCTCACTTTTTCAGAACAGTATAAGGTATCATTAACACAGAATTGTGTCTCGTCCGTTGTTACTGTTGTTCACCCGACGTAAAGTAGCCTAATGTTCTGTTTTCGGGGCAGTGAAAATAAATAAAATAAATAAATAAATAATAAAAAAATCTTTGGATGTCCAATGCTATTATTGAGCGAATGAAACGCTCGTAGAAGCCTGAGAATTTGCGAATCTTGCGAAAAAAAAACAGAAAAAAATATTTAAGAGTTACTTAATTTTATAATCCTTGTAAACCAAATTTCTCTTGATTTAGATCCTGCAGCTCACTTAAATGCATGGCCAAATATAAAAACAAGAGGGTGCAATTTCCCTCCGCGCGAGAGAAGAGTCACTCTTAACATTGTTGGAGACGGCAAATGACCGAATTGCCTCTTAATGTATTTTCAATAAAACAGTTTCATTTCATCCTTCGCACAAAAAAGTAGTTACTATGTATATGGAATAAGCCAAAATGCTTAAGCGTTGCCTGACTTTCTTTTCAAAATTTATATATCGATGGTGGCGAGGTTAAGTCCTCATCTCCTCACCCAATCGAGTTCAATTTTAACTGGATGAGTTTTTCACTCTCCAAGAATTGGGTTTTTGTGGTAGTCTTTAGTATTTCAAATGTCTTCCTTCTGCGGATTCCTTCTGGGTTGATGAGCATATGTACAAGCATGGACACTGTAGTCTTTCGGGATAAGTACTGCCTTAAATTTTAATTGGTTAGAGAACTCAGCACGAAATCGAGGGATTTGGGTTCGATTCCCAGACCGGGCGAATCATTTTTCCACGGTGAACTTTACAGAATGTTACTATTATCCTCTCCAAAAACCACATCTTTGGTCCTTGACGCATATACCTACTCTCAATTAAATTCTCTCTGTCACTGTATAAAATCTATTTGGGCGTTTTTGTAATTCCTGTGGCCTCTCAAAGAGGAACACAGTTTCATCGATGTAAAGTAGTACTCGCTCTTATAGATCTCCAGTCATTTCTCAGACGTCACTACATGCATTCATCACGATAACGAACATCAGGAAGCTGTTAATATAATACGAACTCAAACATAGTACGGTAGATGAGATCATGAGAACAAAATAAGGGAAAGAGATTGTAGAACAGAAAGACTAAATACGTCGTTTCCCGCGATCGGTAAGAGACCATAATGCGTTTAGACTTTGAAATAAGTTAGTTGTCAGGTTGTGTAGCTGATCTATTCATATGCACCCTAATGCATGTTTCTAAATCTGCCGAGTAGTGCTTACACCATGTTTTGCATGTTCCCTGCTTGACTACTGTGTCACGTTTCATAGTTATATTAGGGTCATTCCATATGAATTCAACCAGAGGTGTTTTGGGCTTGGCTCAGATTTTCCTAAAAATCATTATTTTTGTTCATGTTTACTCCTTTAATGACCACATACAAAATTTTAGGTTGAAAATCCTAAGGATTTATGTATTAGGGCCTTTCAAAAATGGGCATGACACCCTTTTCTTGAAAGGCCCTAATACATAAACCCTTAGGATTTTCAACCTTAAATTTTGCATGTGGGCATTATATGAATAGAAATACCAATACCTTGTTATTTAGTTAAATCCAAGTTGGTGACCATACAAAATGTATGGAATTTGGTTGAATTCACATAGAATGACCAATTATAGATTATTTTAGTAGTTTCTGTGGCATTTGTAGTAACCCAATAGTGTGTTAGTTGTAGATGAAAATAAATTTCTTGAGTCCTGTGCATGTTGGTGATAAGTCAACCACTGCCAAACACCCTTGTGGTGGTTTACAAGGTAATAAGTAGAAGTAGAAGATAAAAAGGCAGTTAAAGACAGTGTTGCACAAGTAACAGTATGTTAAAAGAAAAACTTTTTCATAATTACCAATGGCTTTATAACGTAGAGCTTAACATGATCATTTGATGCAATATTGGCTTACGCCATACGATTAGTGACGAAATAAAGAGTCAATTTACTCCTCGTCGTGATAAATAAAACTTTTAATTCCCCAGCTTTCCGTAATACTCAAGAAGGCCATTCTCTTTTCCATTCTTCCTTCAAGGTAGAGCTCGAAGACGACAAAACCGCATCCGTTTTTTTTTTCTCTCAGGCCGTAATAAATCCGCTACGATTTTAATCCCCATCCATTAGGAGTCATTACATTTTTAACTTTCCAACGGTGTAACCGGAGCATAGCACAGCTCCGTTTGGAGCACAACAAAGGATGAAAATCCCCCATCCTGTGCACTCCGCGGCTTGCACCTACATCACGCGTAATTTCTCAAATGGAGCAAATGTAATCGACATCCTCCTTCCTTTCTGTCACATAGGTAAGCGGCGGCATCCGGTGCATGTCTTCCTATTCCAAAGCCACAAACACTTTGACCGTAAGATCACCGTTTCTAGTTTTTTTCTTCAAATAATATCTCCTCTCTCTCTTATCGTCTAATGTCTGAGGATTTATGTATCCACTCTTCTCCACCACTCCGCACTGACAGCTGCTGCTCACCACCGCAACCAGCCGCAAGATTAGCACTCGGATGACAGCGGGCACGGCAGAGGGTGGACAATGAGGTGTATCTCTTGCGTTCCCCCCCCCCCCCCTGATCACTGCCGTATTGCGTGCGTGTGTTTGGGCCGAAGTGTTCCCTTTCTGATTGGCCGGCAGAAGGCGATTTCCATTCAACTGGTTGATGACAGCGTAGATCGGAACACATCATCAAAAATATAGGTTGCGGCAATATAACTTTCTTTTTTCGAAACGCAATAAATCACATTTTATGAATGAGAAGTATTTTATTTTTTTTATGATGTTGTAGATACATATATAAAGTTTTGCGTTGCACAGTTTTGAAAATCATATCAGGTAGGTGACGCCACCCACTGTTCATACACTGAATAAGCTGATTTCTGGCGTTTGTCATGAACCTTACCAGCATAGCAGCAGGTATGTTGGCATTTCTGCCCGGATGTTGGCCTTCAGATCTTATAAGATCCTTGGACGGTTGACATAAACACGGGATTTGAAAAAAAACCACGAGTGGGGTTTTTGGGGGGTTCACGCAAATGGGGGCAGAAATTGTCAACCTACCCGCTGCTATGCTGGTAAGGGTCATGAAAAAAGCCATAATCGGCTTATTCAGTGTATGGACATTGGAGGGCGTCACCAACCTGATATGATTTTCAAAACTGTGTAAAGCAAAACTTTATATATGTGTCTACAACATCATTAACAAAATTTAAAAAATCCCATTCATAAAATGGTTTTTATTGCGTTTTGAAAAAAGAAAGTTATAATGCCGCACCCTGTAAAACCAGATTTTGATGAAAATTCAAATCCAATTTATTTTCCGACGAAGTTAACAATATCTTACGAACTCCAGCATGCTAGGGTTGTTCAGATAATGAGAATAAAATTAGAGAAATAGACTGCAGAATTGACAGTTTTAAAATGTCGTTTTTCAAGCCATCGATAATAGATCTTAATGGTTGCTAATGCGGCTTAGAAGTAGGTCAGTCGATATGTAATAGGGCTCATTAGTTGATTTGTCCCCAAATGCTTGCGTCCTAATCTGCCTCAAAGTACTAAGATCATGTTGTGCATGAGTTCTACATGACTCCTGTATCTCGATTACGTAACTGTATTATACATTAACAAAATGGTTTCTGTTGCATTGGTGGCATATATGGTGTAAATGTTGGTGAAAGTTACTTTTACGCTTTAGTGCACGTTGGGGATAAATCACTCCCTGCAAAACACCCTCGAGGTGGCTTGCCCAGGAATATGTAGATGTAGGTATAGATTTAGGGTGTGTGGCATGGGGTGATTCTGCACTAGGCGCGCAGCACTTATCCCAGTAAAGATCACAACCTCGGATGTTCCCCCGGCCGCTAGGCGCAGACCAAAAGCAATCAGGAGAATAATGCGTGGTCAAACCAGTACTAGGAGAATGCAATGTAAAAGAGCATGCTAACATGCAATGAAGCCCTAAGAAATCTACTGGTTTGTATAATTTATGCTATTAATATATGTATAATACCACTGGATATTACATCATGCAGATAACAAAATCATGCCATACATTTCAAGAGGGATGAGATGTTAACAATGTTGATAAGTTATTGAGCACTAGTAGAGAGTCTACTCTACCTAGTAAGGTTCTGTATTTCAAACTGACCCATCGCCATTTATGCAGCGGAAAATTGCCGTTTCTGTTCTTCATTTCACAAAATTGTTATTTTGATCAGATTCTTAACCTGTTTGTAGGTTTCTGAAGTTTAAAAATAGCAACGACCGTATGTTTCATGTATATCTATTTGATTAGCTCAGAATTGTCCTTCAAAACGATGGACAAAACTTCCTTTTCTATGATGAAGTTATAGTTTTTCATCGGTTGAAGCATATATTGATAATTAACACATGAGCAACCATCGTGGATATGATTATCAAAGTCCTTTTTCGCTAAGTTTGCGTAAACTCTGCTCACAATCTTTTCAATTGTGCTGTTTAGTACACAGGGTATGAACCGAAGTGAAATGGTAAGCAAGAGTGATTTTGTACTGCCGCTGCTGCAGAGAAGTGAGTAGCGTAATCACCTGATCAGCCACACTATCTATCGACAAACCTTCTTCAAAGTCTCCTATTCAGCCATTTTGGTATACCTTCGATCGCATGATAAACCTGTATGTTCTGAAGTCTAATTCCCAAATTTAATTCTCATATTATTTATTTAATAAGTTTATTGTTCACTCAACATGTTAAACATAATAATAGGGCAAACTCATACACAGTTAAACCCTTAAATAAAGTACAAGAGTCAAGGCTGACTGAATACTACAGAAAATTTTACATAATAATAGTGTTGATAGCAAAATTTGATCATTTGTTTCTTTGGAACTATTTTACAATTTTGATAGCATTGACTGTGTATCCTTGCAAAACTTTTCTTTTGACAAGTTCATATTTAGCTCTTTACAATATGTTTTGTGTGAAGCCCATATTCTAATTAATGGTGCGTTCTTACAATAATTAGTCTTGACGTCTCTTACGCAAAAAGTCCTTAGTTGCTTCCCTTTCTTTGTTGGTTCTGTAAAATTTAACTTACCAGTTAATTTTAAACAATTAATTTTGCTAATAATATCATGCAGGAAAAGTAAATCCTTCATAATTCTTTTTTCATTCATTGCTTGAAGTTTAATCTCTTCCCACATAGTTTTGAAGGCTACATAATTTTTAAGCATAGGATAGACATTGGATAATTGATATTATTTTCTTTAGTATAAATGAATGAATGAATGAAAATGAATTTATTCATCTAGGACGTGATGTCCTCTAAGATCCGGAAACAAATTACATTATAAATAAATCATGAAAACACCGCTACTTAGACAAAATTTTTGTGAGGGATCACTAAATGGACACATAGGAATTGAGTCCCTTCATTACAAGATTAATTACATAATTTAATTGATGACGCTGCAAACATACGATAGAGTTAGGAAATAGTTGTAAAGATGTCAATAAACAAATGGAATGAAGAACAAAAAATATGGAGACCATAACAAACGATCAGTATAAAGGCAATGATGAACAAGCGATGTCAAAAATCCAGGACATTGATAAAGTATACACATACATTTGATAAAGTGGCACATGAATTTTAAGGCATTTAGTAATAAACTAAAGATTTTTGACTGAAAGATTATTATCGTGGGGGCTTATATTTACTTCATCTGTGAGGAAATTCTAGAAGTTGGATTCCATTACCTGGAATGCTTTTTGAAGATAGTATGTCGGAAATAGTTAGACGCTAATTATGACGACAGAAAATGCACGGGTTTTGAATTTGCATGAGAGTTGGAGCCTAATTTTTAATTGACAGTAGGAGTGCAATTTTCATCCTCGTATTTGCAAAGATTTAGTAACAATAATGAGATTATCTTAAAAATTATAACTATATACATTACATACAATTATCGGAGTGGCCAAATGACTGAGGTGATATTTTCGAAATTTCGGAATATTTTCAAAGTTTATTACTCACAGTCTAAGACACATTGCTGCCTCATTTTCATGGCCAGTAAATTTCTGGAAGGGATTTTTGTCCATAATAAAGTATACAGTTTTCTCAAAGCTGAAATGCATGTAAGACAGATTAAAATCGAATTTTATCGCTTCATTCTATTATCTCATTTAAGTTGATATACATTCAAATATAATCAGTAGAAATATTACGTGTGTGTGAGATAATATTAATAACATCTACATCCACGTATTACCCAGCGAGCCACCTCAAGGGTGTTTGGCATGGCGTTATTTTTTATCACCAATATGCACTATATTGTAAAAATAAATTTCACCAACTTGCACTGCATAATAGATATCCTATCAATGCTCCAGAAACTATTGAGTAAGTGTATAAGACGTGGAAACGGGCACAGTATTCTACAAGTATTTCGGATGAGAACAAATAAAATGATTCCATTCGGTAGGAGGTAAGACTACAAGATTCTTTGCACGACCTTCTTCCTCCCGATCCTCCCTCCATCTCACGGATTCGATCCGAACCACGGACGATGAAATCCTATCCTCCCGCTCTGGCTCTTATAAAATGCGTTCCTCGCCGCTTGACAATCTTTTATTGATGCGGTCGCTCTTCTCCATTTCTGCATTCTGTGGGTGAACTTAATGCGTGCGCATATAACGGTGGAGGCTTCCTTTGGTTGAAGGAGCGGCTTCCCTCGGAGATGTTAAACGAATCGGGAACCAACAGTATTTTTTCCGGAGCGAAGCTACATATAGGCCCTCTTCTACACAAAGTTTCCGCCCGTGATCAGCTAGACTTCAGATGTGTTCAGCTAGACTTCAGTTTCGTCAACGGTATACGAGGGTAGCCTTTTAAGTGTCGGGAATAGAACGTTCCTTATCACCTATCAACTATAAATGGTGTTTATAAACAACTTTTTGAGTTGGTTAATGCCCATGCAAAGTTTCATTAAGATCGGCCTGATAGTTTTAAAACGGTGGCGTGTCAAATTTCCCAAGTCGCTGTACGAGATGGAATTAAGTCATGAACAGTAACGCACGATAATTTTCTATAACTTTCGACGAAGCCTCACCCAGCAAGAATGCGTCGCAGAAATTTTTGTTGTTTTTGGCGAAGAAGTACCATCAAAGACAACCGTTTATAGCTGGTATGCAGAGTTTCAGCGAGGACGCTCTAGCCTCGGTGACGAACCGCGTGAAGGGCGACCAAAAACCGCCGTCACTAAAGAAAACGTGGATGCTGTACGTAACATGGTTCTGGAAGATCGTCATGTTACATATCGTAAGATTCAGGCATTATTGGACATCTCAGGGACCTCAATTTAAAAGATCTTACACGAAGATTTAGGTGTTAAAAAATTGGTTTCCCGCTGGATACCGCACCTCCTCACAGAAGAACAGAAAGCAGCTCGAGTCAAATGGTGTCGAAATACTCTGCAACGATTAAACTCAGGAGCATCAAAGCACGTTCAAAACATCTTAAGTGGTGATGAATCATGGATTTATAGCTACGAGCCTGAATCAAAACGCCAATCTTCAGTATGGGTCTTCCAAAGTGAACTCAAACCGACAAAAGTTGTTCGCTCTCGCAGCGTTGCCAAGAAAATGGTCGCATCGTTCGTAGCCAAATCAGGGCATGTAGCAACAATTGCTCTTGAAAATCAAAGAACAGTTAATGCTCAATGGTATACGACCATTTGCTTGCCAGAAGTGATCGCCGAGCTTCGGAAAGATAACCCAAATCGACGCATTACGCTCCATTACGACAATGCAAGCTCACACACCGCTCGAGTCACAAAGTCGTTTTTGGAACAGTAAAACGTCGAAGTTCTTGATCATCCTCCATACAGCCCGGACTTAAGCCCCAATAATTTTTTCACATTCCCCAGAATCAAGAATATGCTACGAGGAAAGCGCTTCCAGACGTCTGAAGAAGCGGTCAATGCCTACAAAACAGCCATTTTGACTACCCCTACTTCGGAATGGAATAAATGCTATAACGACTGGTTCCATCGAATGCAAAAGTGCATTGACTATCGCGGAGAGTACTTTGAAAAACGATTTAAAAAATTGCGTTATTGTACCTCTTATAGTTTTCTTCATTCCTGACACTTAAAAGGCTACCCTCGTAAAAGTTGAAGACGAACAAAATATATCATTTCAGAGCCTACATTAGAATAGTTTCGGATCAAGTAAGGAGGAAGATGGACTTTATGTTCGCACTGATGGTTCCAGTCCCCTTCAAGCGGGGCATAAAATTTTCAACTATTTACCAGATATGTGATCAGGTGCGTATCTGTACGTTTAGTTTTTGTTACGAAAATATCCGGGACAAAATTCAATGTTGTTACATCAAAAAAGGTGAGTTGTATTACACGCAGATTGGGAGATAACCAAGTTGTTCATTCTTTTTACTTCGTAAAATTCCTCGAAGTAATTTCACCTATCATTAAGTTAATAAGAAATTATTGGTTGTGATCTACTTTTGTATCGCATCGGTAAAAACTTCCCCTTCGTCTGCGGGATCTTATTAATTACCTGGTGGATAGTATGAAGACGACTGCTGATTAAAGTGACATGCGACACTTCCCTGTGGATTAATCAAGAGTTATTAGAGTAAAAAAACCAAGCAGATTTGTATTAAAGGAGAGAGTGGAAGGGGTAGACCGCCAAATTTACCAGTCACTGTGATGGAAGAGTACGTAAAGAAGTGGCAGATTTGGAGTCTTAAGAAAAAAGAGATCGCGTGAAGCAAAAGAAGTGCGCCAGAGCAGCGCGGTAAAACTGGGTGAAGCTGTGCAAGTATAAGAGAAGCGAAACAAGTGTGTAATCATGGCAGGCTATGGAGAAAATTATCCGAGGAATTCCAATTTTTTAGGCCTAATAGGTATGTCAAAGCTATTTTATTTTGTCTATCCCGGAATGTAATGGCGTGATGAGTGTGTATGCTTCCATGATTATATGTATCTACCGAAACATAAAGAGATAATAAAAAAATAAATTCAATCAGTGAAATTTTGATGTAAGTTTGTTTCTTCTTATGGAGTGGTTTTACAGAATTCTAGCTTCCAGAATCCCACCGACGCACCAATTCTTCTCGACCGACGTGGGTACACTCACTTATGTTTCGCCCTCTCTAATTGACTTGATTGAATAATTTATTCTATGCGCAATCACCGGAAAAAATAAAGTATACTGAGTTAGATTTTTCACAGTTAGTAGTTTATTTTCAGCCGAAAATTTTTCTGATTATTAGGGTATAGTGCCCCAGGGGAATGAAACGTTTGCGTATAGGAAGTTAGGAATGGTTTCAGGTCGTATTGAAAGCTGATGAATGCGTTAATCGACCATAACGGTGATTCATTGGCTCATGCTCAAGGGTCAAACACACTTCTACATTAAACTAATTCTCGCTTAGAAGAGTAATTGATTCTTTTTTAAGGGAAAAACAATCATTGATAACAGCATGCTGAAGGCAGTTCAAATTTTTAGAAAAATCATATATTTTTAAGAAGTAATTTTCCAAAGCTTAGGCTTAGAATGTGGATGATGTTTTAAGGGTCTCGTCTTCCATTGTAAGACACTGTGAAGGGAAGTCTATTGGAATCAGTTCTTCAGAGCCATTCTACTATGTTTAACATTGGAAGCATAACATATAAGTTTACCTTGGAGTTGTAACATTGACATTACATTACTCTAAATGTCGAAGAAAAAAGATCCTATTTATAGTATTTGACAATATTTATTTTAATTCTCTCTCCTTACATGTTCAGTACTTGATAAATCTAATGCATAATACATACTAATGTAACAAAAACATATTTCATGTAATAATTATCAATTTCATCATCCTATAATGAATATTGGAGAATTATTTAACAATTAATTATATAGAATCATGAAAGATGTGAAGGAGGAGATTATAATGTCGAATTATCATTCATTTTTAGGGGTTTTATATAAATTTTCTTATTAGTAAAAATAAATTTTATACTCCACTGATCAGTGAGCACCTGAAGATGATGGCAGGCATCGGAATCCGGATTGTGTAATAAATTATAATTATTAACTTGTGAACTGCCCAGCGGAGTGCAAAAGTTATTTTTACTAATCGACATGGAACTCCACAAAGTTGAACTGAGTTTCACTTCATTTATGTACATATGTTTCCATCAATTTTCGATCGATTGCTACTTCATAAAACCAAAACTCAATCATCAATTCAGAAGGACGGTTTGATTTTTGAGAGTATAGCCCACCCAGTAATTCGTTATTCGATATCATATTTGTCTACTACTCATCAGGGAGAGGCTGGCCAGCATCTTTCTCGTTCCTTAGCCAGAAATGTTTTAGAAACGTTGGTTCGAAGACTCCATTTTAGCTCGATTGGGATTTAACACTAGAAGGACCGGATATTTTTACTAACTAGAAGGACCGAATTTTGGCTCATTGTGTTATAATCCAACTTTTTGAAACTTTTGTTGATTTTTCGTTTACTTTGAAAGAATTTACGATGAATTATATTTATTATACATTGTATAAGCATAATGTACGCAGCGTTTTGACTATATTTTAATTCTGAAGAATCTTCTTAAAAACTCTTTTCAGAAGTTTAGGGCTCATATATTTTTGAGAAAAATAAAAGTTCTCGTTATAATTTTTTTTGTTACATCCAAGTTACACAGGTAAGTTGAGTGAATATAAAGATCAGCATGCTTATAGAGCAGGTAAATGTTAGTTAAAAAAACATTTAGAGATGTAAACATTGATAAATTAATTTAAACAGGTGTATACTTTTGTCATTAAACCAAATCAATTGTAACAGTTTACACATATGAACTCTGTTATTGTTTTACATTTTCCGCACACTTGCTTCTTGCAGCGATTACACATGCCAACACTGTGATTGTTTTTACAATTTTTTCTTATATTGCATGACTGGTTTCTGACCAAGTAGCGTGGTTAACTTTGTCACCACGAGTGGACTTAGTTCTGAAGTACCATAGCAAGCAATCTTATACTCTAACGTAAGTTCTTCCGCCAACTGTTGAAGAAATTTCCTCCTTGAAATTTTACTTCCTGTCACCTTCCTGTACGCTATCCAGGAATTAATTCCAGCCAAGTCAAGAACGTTATAGAAGGAATGCATAGGCCATCATCGTGACCCTCCTTTTACGGAATACTGCCTGGACATT
The DNA here is from genome assembly GCA_963169105.1 of Ceriagrion tenellum. Classification (NCBI taxonomy): domain Eukaryota; kingdom Metazoa; phylum Arthropoda; class Insecta; order Odonata; family Coenagrionidae; genus Ceriagrion; species Ceriagrion tenellum. The sequence goes on along the minus strand of OY720636.1, from coordinate 53,689,513 downwards.
TGCTGCTCGGCTATGGGGTGGTGCGGAGCCTCTTCTCCATCCTCTTCCAAAGCAGGGTCATTATTACCATCCTGATTTCTATGGAGAAGACCCTTTCTTACACCTTTGACCCGTCTAAGAGTTCGAGCTCCAAGACGGTCGCGATCGTGTTTCCGTGAAGCTATTAGTGACCTCGAAGCACCCCGCCTTCCATTTCCTCTGATGCAAGGAGTTTCTGAAAATTAAAAAAGGTTAACAGTGGCAAATTTGTTCTTTTACTTTTACTGATGAGAGAATAAGAAATAAATACCTGCAGAACGTGAAGATAAGATAGGTCCATCTTCGTCACTGGCTGAACTTTCACTAAGTGGAGGCTGATCTTCTAGATCACAATCCTCTTCACACTCCATTTCATCAATATCTGATGTGTCCTCTGGAATATTGCTCAAAATTGCGCGTATCTCCTCAGGGGAAGGGCCTTTTATACGCTATATCGTCTTTTGAGTACACCTCTGAGAATGACGCGAGCGACTGTACAACCACAAAGTTTAGAAATGCTGCCACGATTCTGACAGTGAGTCTTACATACAAGCTCGTCTCATACTGATATAGATCGAAAATCACGCAAATTTCCCAAACAATACTATGCATTCCAAACGAGAGGAAATCTTCGCCTACAAACTCTTGCTGCGGCGACAATGTATACCGAAAGCAAGCAAAAATAAAAGTAGCCTTGATGGTGATACTAACCTCTGTAAGTATAAAAATTTGAGAGACGGCCATAAAACCATGTCACACATTTGCTGGGGGAACAGTACACCGAGGCCATACAAATTGACATAACTCCATCCACGCATGAAATCGGAAATTCTCTCCGTCATTACAAAATATTATTTTTTCACGTACGAAGTAAAGTAACTGTTTATGATAATACTTAAACCCTCCAAACTGCTCAATAAGGAAGTCGGATTTTTGGTAGTTATATAAATAGTTGAGAACATATGTATCAAATAAATAATAGAATATGGAAAGTTTTGCTTAAGCCAAATTGGCGCATTTGGGGCTTTTAGGCATTTCTACTAATTTTTAAAAAACTTATTACCATAGCTTTGTCAAAATATCAGAAAATAAAGAAAATCTAAAACGATTAAAAGTCATGAAACATGAGCGATGAATATGCAATAATTATGAAATGGCAGAAAAAAACAAGATTCGGATGAGCCAAAATGGTGCGTCCGGTCCTTCTAGTGTTAAACACAACAATGAGAAGTATACCACCTTGGTTGTTTACTAAAGAAAGTCTACAGGATGTTGTCTTATAGCTGTAATACTATTTGATACATGTACTGTAATTTAAAAAAGAAGTCGGCCCCGGTGGCGGTGGGGTAAAGTCCTCGCCTGCTAATCCGAGGGTCGCCGGTGCGACTCCCGCCTGGGTAGAATATTATCTGCCCAGGACATGGGTGTCTGTGTATGTAAACTGGGTAGGGGGAAGAGGGGACGGTTCTGTCCCATCCAACCCAGGGCAAATAAAATACAAGTAATATTTCCTTTATACATGTGTTATGAACCCATTCTGTAAATGATGGTTGCCATAATTCAGGGTTACGTTCATGGCTCCCTTAAGTTACTCCCCGAATTAACCAACGATATTTTTTTTATGTATTCTCTGTCGGAGTAATAAAACAATTATTATAGTACATTATTATTATATTTAAAAGACCGAACTTAATTCGAGAATCTTAGCCAGGTTGCCTGCCCACTTAACTTCTAAAAGATGATATTATGGAAACCATGCATAAATCGATAGATCGGCTCAAAATTTACACCAATGTTGACCAATGCCTTAGCCAAGGTGGCGTCTGTAGAAGGTCTATCAGCGAATCTCATCAAAGTTACGATAAGTCTAGCAATGCCAATAGAGTCATTGGCTACAAATCTTTGCCGACCAAAGCTCGCACTGAGCGCAAGTTCTTATGCTCGTCTCTTTTCTCACGAGATATTCCCCCTGAAACCTTTCCGCAGGGAGGCGCGACAATTGATCCCAAACGTACGCAAGCACGTTCAATGTAATTGAAGTTGTTGCGGTTTTAAGGAAAGGGAGAGGGCGGTGAGGAATGGGGGTGGTAGGAGGAGATAAACCTCACTCCCTTCATGACCGCCGTCGGCGGCCCCTCCTTCGTTTTGACCGCCTCCAAGGACGCGCCAGACGGAGGCCTTCCTCGCTACCGTCCCTCCACGTTTTGTACGTCTCCCGAGGAGATTTGCCATGCTCCGGCTTCAACCTCTGCCTCGAAAGTTTGACACATACCAGAGAAGGCGTTCCGTACATGGACCAAGGCCCCAGTGCGTGATTTGCTCCATATTCCTTAGAAATAATAAAATTTTTGCAATAACTAGGTGGACAATGAAAAGGAATGATGAGTATGCATACAACATTCAATTATAAATCATGGGGAAGGATGCATTAGTAATGATTTAAATTGGCTTTTTTGTCATTATCATTTTATCGTAGCACAATAGTTTACGTAAAAATAATCATTCTTTCACGGCAAGAAGATGTTGGTGAATCATCTCTTCCTTGTTGATCAAATGCGTGGGATGGTTAAGCATTAGCATTAAGGAACTCAACTGAGATGCCCGTTCATTGAGGACATGACATGGATCCTTACTCTCTGCAAAGCTCACAACTCCAGTAATTGGAGTCGGAGGTATATTTAAAATTCTTCTGGGGTCAAACCGAGGACTTCAGGCCCGAAGTTCGAAGAAACTTTTAGTATCATTAAACTTTCAGGTAACGTGGAATATTTAGTTGCTTTATCTTTCCTTTATAGGTTGAATATTATCCGTTTATTTGCATACTAAATTTGAGTTCCCGCTGCGATACCGGAAAGTTTTGTTTTAAGAACGAATGGATCCCACAAAATAGCTCTTGAGACCACGAATTGCATTTAAATTATAACTGGTGCAAACATAACTTCATAGATATAAGGAATGATAATTTTTTTCCGCTCAGTGTTTTAGAGAAATTTTCAGTGTGACAGAGGGGCATGGGCGCAGGAAAATTTTTAAAAAGAGAATTTGTCCGCGCAGTAGTTTCAATATATGTGCCTATACGTTGTTCTAAGGCTTAGTGATGGTATGGAGCAACTATTTAAACAGATTTGCTGATAACTTTATTTTCCATACCAATATCAAATGCTAAATGAGTGTCCTTGAAATGTAAGGCACTAGAGCAAAAATATCATATGTGTACTGCGTGTTTTTTTGACTTATTGAATTTAATAGTGTTGAAACTAGCTCCCTTGGTTTTTCTAGGTCACTGAGTAAAATGTAATACGACCATTGGATGTAATTATTATTACAACATTTGAATCGAGAATAAAATGGTAAACAGTGAAATACGTATAAATAATTGATATGAAATCCCAAAATACGATTGTTGAGACTAAACTGTTTATATTTGAATGGAAAGAGATTCTGAAAGTGGACATTCAGGAAAAGAATGTCAGCTGATTTAAGACCTTTTTTCACATGGTAATATAGAAGACTGAAAATAAAACAGTTGAAATGAAAAGTTTAGTGCATTATAATTAGAATTTTTGGACCGTGATGGAGTGAACCCCAACTTAACTGCAGGAACATTTGCTGAACAATTCAGAGGTGGTCAGAGATTTTAAGTAGCGGTGAAATGTGGGGCATGGAGAGAGTTTAGGGAGCGAGAAGTTGACAATCACTTTTATTTCATGAATTGAAGATAGGTTTATCAATAGAACAAAGACAACTTTATAACATTTCCGCTCAGGAGGAGATAGAATTCATGGTTCGTCTCAGGTCAACGCAAAGTAATAGGAGAGGGTTTTGTGAACTTGTCGTGAAATCGCCCACCTCTAAAATACTTGCGGTTACCTTCTGAGTAAGTACCATGTCCATGCACTTAGATGAGGCCGACCAAGTAAAAAAAGTCAGACAGGCTATGATTACAGAGAGCAAGAATCGAGAACGATAAAATCAATATCTTGATGGGTGCCATTCGGGAAATAGCCACGCGGGGAGTGGCCTGCGGACTCTCGTGGGGCGGTGATATTCGACTCGGTAGAGGCTTTTTTCCATCAAGATCAGGATCGGGTATTAGAATTAGCTCTGGAAGTCGATTTTTAATATACGGAACATGAGATACCTATTTCTTTTCGATCGAAGGTTCTTAACTGGATGGAATTCGAAAGATTTGTATAAGTATTGTGCACCAAATTTTTTATCCCAACAAATTAATGTTAAGGAACCCGGGTGAATTCAATGTTAAAATGAACATCTTTTCCCTGCATATCATCTATATAGATGTATCTCAAACATTTCATTGAATCAGGATTTCCTTTTCTTTAAATTAAAAGTCAATCCAAACTGTGAATGAAAGCAAAAGGATTTTGGCTCCTATGTATGCATCTCGTATATCCATAAGACTACTGTTTCAGTTCATTTCACTTAGAGGTCATGATGTAACTCATGAGGAGAGAAATTGACGAGTAAATTAAAGTTATGATAAATCCAGAGTTCCAATGAAGGCAAGAGAATTGAACCCCATGAGCTCCATTTCTGCAGACGTTTTGAAATTCGAATTGCTCTTCTGAATTTGTCCTGAGGATAAAAAATGAGTTTCTATGAAAAAAGTCGGAAGAAATGTAGCCTTTGATCCGTTGGAGCATCTGATAAGTCTTCTTTCGAAAAACTATTCATTCATTGGTTGTTCAATCATAAGATTGGTTGACTGCAGCCCTCCACCCTTCCGAATGATAGTTCCCTTACCTCCTGGTATTTCTCCCGATGTGCTTTCCTCTTCATTTGGTCCATGAACTAATTCCTGGGTCTTCCTCGGGGAACTTTCCCTCTATTCTGCCTTCAATTATGTTTATCACAAATCATTTGTGTCTCGGGGAGTATCCAATCCATCTTGTTCTTCTTTCCTGTGTGGTTTTTCATTTGGTCCTTTCCTCTTCTACTATTCTGTCATTTCTTATTTTCTCCGTCCATTTTATCTTCATCATTCTCCTCCAGCACCAGCTTTCGAAAGCTTCTAATCTGTTCTGGTCAGCTTTTCTAATGGCCCATGCTTCCAATCCATTGAGTGCTACGCTCCACATGAATGTTTTTACAAAACAAACAAAACACGAATATTTTGACTCTGCATCTGTCTATAAACACCCTCTTTTACGCCAATTTTTCTTTCTTTCCGCTCTGTGAAATGCAATCGTCTACGTTTTTAATGTCTCCGTAGTAGTTTCAATGGTGACTTCGTAGGATGATTCATCATTACATAGCTGTTCATATATAGTATAAGATTCTATCCGGACAAGGTTTCAACGCTTCACCATCAAGTGACTTGCCTGATTATTACGCCAAGCGTTGAAACATGAGCACGATGAACTCTTGTACATGAGGAATTTCCAAGTATTTAGTTCATTCCATTTTTTAAGATGTACCTATATATAAATTGGCTGCCTTTATCGAGACCACAGTCAGTCATATATTGTAAAGAGATCAACATGTTTTTTCTTCGCGTAAAAAAGAGCAAGATTTTCCGTAGGAGTTTTAGAGTTTCCCTAATACTAGGTTTTTGTCATCTTGAAAATTTTATTTTTTGAATAGACGTTGCACTGCTTCCAATTAAACTGAGGTAGTAATACATCAAATGATATTAAATCTTCTGAACCGACTTTCCATCTCCTTACAAAAATAGTTTTCGTATTGCTCAGGTTCTTCCTAAGACACGTTTCACTGCAGCGAGAAAAATGAAATTTTAACCCTTTACCACAGTGTGCCAGATCCGGACTAATCAGTTAAACCCCGTCAGCGTACATTTATAGAATTACTTTGGAAGCACGAAAGCCACTTTGAATCCTTTCACTCCCTTATATTTTTCCCCATTATACTCCATGATAGCACGTAAATAATTACCGGAACTTTGTAAATTTTATTTTTCATATAAATTGTTTGTCTCCCGATCTTTTTTGCACCTATGTCGATAATTTCTTCATGTCCATATGAAATGCCGTTTGAATGAAAAGCCTAACGCAAGGTAAAGAGGTTTGTAAAACGTAGTTCAATCTTTCCAGACTTTTTCTGAGCTCACTATGAGTTTTTAACATATTTTTTGTTCTAAGGTTAAAATTGTCATTAATTTTTCCAGATGCTGTTTCCGAATGAAATGTGTGGAGTTCTACGGTCTTTAAATCACAAAAGATAAAAATTGCACCAAATGGTCGTAAAATCAAGAGCATTATCACAACGAAAATCACAACCAGATTTAACGACCATTTAGTGTAATTTTTACCTTTTGTGTTGATTACGAGACGAAATACACGTTTAGGTATTGGATTAGGTTAGAATTGGCAGATGATTTTTGGGGTGAGAACATTGGTAGCCACAACACTGGAACCTGTCAATATTTGCACAATGCCATTGGTGTGGAGTGAAAAACGACGCAGTAATTTCACGGTTTTATGAGAGGGAATGCGAGCACTGAGGGTGGGGAAGAGGAGGAAGAGGATGTCGAGGAGACCGCTCTATCGTCCCGTGGGTGCTCTCCCACCCCCCTCTGCATCTTCTTCTTCCTCCTCCTCCCGAAAGATCTTCGCTGCTCGCTTCACTTCATTCCATTTCCTCCCTTCATCTTTTCCCACGGCGATGTGTCGCGCTTCTTTTTTTATTCTGTTATTTTTGTTTAAAAAAAAGTAACTTTTTCCTCTCTCCTCTCTCCTACTCCGACTTACCCAGCAACTAACCTGCTCCACGGGAGGGAGGACGCAGATGCATGCGGCAGCAAGAGAGGATGCGGTACTAGCGATGTTTTGTATGTGTATGTGTGTAAGTCGAGATAACGAAGATGGGGTTGGCCTATGGCGAAGAGGAAAAGGGAGTGCACGTCTTTAGACACGATGGTAGGTTAGCAGCTTCGAGTGGTGCCGCGTATTGATACGGATGGCGGGAACATTAAAACTTACACACTAAATCCCGTTTTAAACGGGGCGTGAAGTTGTATCATATACAACTGCATGTCTGTCTCTATCTGGCGTGCAACAATAATTTCATTAAGGCCGGGGCTATTTTGCCATCTCACGTTCATATATACGCGCATCAATTCATTGGTCGTTCAATCCTAAAATTGTTTGACTGCAGCCCTCCATCCTTCCCTGTTTAATGCTGGTTCCCTTACCTCCTGGTATCTCTTCCTATGTATATAATCTCCTCTGTATTTGGTCCATGAAATTATTCCTGGGTCTTACTCGGGGGAATTTAACCTTCAATTTTACCTTCAATTACATTTTTCGCATGCGCATGCGTTCATGAAACTTACCGCGTTACACGACGCAATTTGGAATGCATGTTTGTAGATACATCGTACTGTGCGATGTATGTACAAACGTGTATATGTTTGTACATATATCATACATACAATTGCGTGCACCTTGTAAAACGGGCCTTACTCAGAGATGTTTAAGGCCTTACTCAGAGATGTGACATCGAACATCAAGCGTAGAATAGCCTAAGCTAAGAAGGAGAAAAGGGGGGGAAAAGACAACTGCAGTACTCATAGAAGGTAGGACTACAAACCAGGAACAGTTATGTGAAACATTCATGTGCAGCGTAGTACACTACTTAGCGGAAATATTGAACATTGGAAAAGCTAACCACGAAAGACTAGAAGCCTTCGAAACCTGGTGATGGAGGAGGATGCTAAAGATATAATGGATGGACAAATTAGAAATGATGAGGTTTACAGAAGAGAAAAACAGGGAAGAACCATGTAGAACACCAAACAGGAAAGAAGAACCAGATAGATTGGACACACCCTGAGATACAATGAGTTTGTGAAGAACATAATTGAAGGGAAAATGGAGGAAAAATCCCCTAGATGGAGGCCCAGGAATAAGTTCATCGACCAAATTAAGCGTAAAGTACTTTGGAAGAGATATCAGGAGGTAAGCAAATTAGCATCAGATAGGGACGGATGGAGAGGGGAAGTCAACCAATCTTAGGATTGAACAACCAATGACGATACAGAGATGTTGTAAATCACGATGTTGATTGTTGCAACTCGGTCACTTCGGATAAAATCAATTTCCAAATAATTTGTAGCATTGTGTGGTGGAAAAACGTGGACTATGACAAAAAATAAGAAAATAGACTGCAGGCGTTAGAGATATGGATGTGGAGGAAAACTGTAGAAGTTGTGGTTATGATGGATAGAAAAACAAAGGAGAAAGTGCAAGGTATGGCGGGTGGAGAGAGGAAATATCTGGAGGAGACTAGGAGGAGGAAAAGTGGATGGCTGGAAGAGTAATGAGGGTTGTATGGATGCTTACTGCTACTATAAAGGGGCATACGTTGAATTAACGGGTAAGGGTGAGAAGGGTATAGGTTTTTTGGACGGGACTAAGAGAGGCAGGACTGCATAGGCTAAGTCACGGAAAAACGCTATCCGCACCCTTACGGCGATAATTTCTTTTATATGGTTCTGTTACTCGACTTGCGAAACAGTGAGATTTCCGAACCTCTCGTTTTATAGTTGTTTTGATTGAAATTTTGAAGGAAACTTGCCTACTCTTAATTCCAGGGACATTTATATGTGAGTTGATATTCAGCCGCACCAACATATTCCCTCCACCTCTTTCGGTCCGTTGTATTCTTTTCTGCAGATCCAACCCCCTCCGAATCTGTCTTTACTTGGTTCCACCGTCTCTGTCGTGGTCTTCACCGCGGGTCTTCATCCTTCTGGATTTCCCCTTTAAACCTTCTTCATCACACACCCGTCATCTTTTCATCTTTCTTACGAACGAAACACATTCTAGTAGTTTATTCGAATTTAACGAGTTTCTTCGTCCCCATCACTTATAACGCCTTTGTTTTCGAGAGGTGAGAGTTCAGAGAAGGAACAGTTTTCCGGCAATAGACTAAGAAAACTTTATTAATGGTACCATTCATCCCCGATTCTCCTTCCCTTATCATAAGTTCAATTTTTGTACATCTGTTACATTCGTGTTGCATATAGAATTATAAATTTTTGTACTTATTGGAATCTGAATATTCCTTCTTAGAATTTCCTCCACCAGCAGCAATTCAATCTCTTCACGAGCCAGCGCAGGAGCAGCGTAATTATCCATTACCATGGTCTTTTTTGAGTACATGGGAGCCATATAATTAGAATAGTAGCACAAAATAATTAATGAATAAATATAAGGTAATGAATCTTCCCTTAGGTAAAGAAATGTCAAAACATTCAAGAAAGATCAGACGGAGTTGCCAAAATTTTCTCGGGGGTAAAAGCACGCATTAATGCGGTAATAGGATAAGGAATGGTTGGAAAGCCTTTATTCATAAAGGATGAAGGCGATACAGATGAATTTAATTAATATATATTGCGAGAACTTTACCTCCAACTGCATTAAACTGATGAATAACCTTCGCAATTGGTAGGGAAAATTTATAAAACAAAGCGGACGTTAAGGCAGTGAGAGCGAGATAGTTCCCTAATCATAATAGATATCATATTCGATATATACGTTTTAATTTCACCAACTGTGAGAGTGAGGACACGAATTAAATATTGCATTATTAATGGTGTAATAAAACTGTTTTATATTACAGAAATTGTAAGTAATCAAATGAAAATATCTAAATAAGTCTTTAACTTGACTCATTTTTTTCACGCTATACGTGTGAAACTCCATCAAAACGGAAAGTTAAATTTGATTCCTAAGATTTTACTGCGCTGAAAATATGATTCATTTTCAAAAATAATTGAGAAAACACACAAACAGTCGGTCTTCAAAATGCACAAACAGTTGGTCGAACAGTCAACATCGACAATTCGAACATCAACAGAAAACTGTTGATATTCTGACAAGATCTAAGAGTAGAAAATTCCTCACTTTTGAAATACTTCTGACAAATCAACTTTGAATTCTCTCTGGGGTGCATACACGCACCATTTTCCATTAAAAAGGATTAAAAAGGTATTTTCTGGCAAATATCTCGGAAAGTAACGAGGTAAGGGGTTGAATTTTTGGTGTCAATGGAAGGGTGAGATATTTTTCTTTAAAATGAGACCAAATTCATCGATTTCTTATTAAAATGATATTTCACTCAAACTGCCTTAAATGAGAATAAGAATTCGATATTGAATATTTGAAAGCCCTCGAAACATTTTCATTGCTTAGTGCCTAAGTCTTCGTATCTCCAAAATATTTGTCAAAAGAACACGTTGCATTGCCTTTACTATTTGATCAAATCCCTTATTCTCCTCTGATACTTCATGAAAATGATGAGTGTCCGAACACTACAATGAGACATTCATGTACTCTGAAAATGGCTATGATGTTAGGTAGGCTATGAAGCTGATAGAATTTCAAATAAAAAGGGAAGCAGAAACTCTTGCGAGCGGTGCGTAGATCAACTGTGTCCCATAAGTTCTCAATGGATGTACAATTTGGCAGATTATTCATATATACTGTTTGTAATTTGTAGAATGGTGGATGCACTCTAATGTAGGGGTATGATCTGAGGAACCTCCTTATCGTTAACCAGGAACTTTTATCAGAAAAATAATTACAGCTGTAAATATTAGGGAATCGGGGAGCCACATGTCAAACTAAACGTAAAAAACTGAATAATCATAAAAAGAGCGAAGAAATGCTGAAGTATTCTCAGTATCTATATTTGATTTACCTAATATTTCCATTGGTGGCCAAGTATTTTCATAGTCATTGAAAATGCGGAAAAATGTGAAAAATGTTAAATATCACCAACACAAGTACTCCATACGTCATTATAATTTAGATTGAATGCTAGTCCGCATTTTTTCATGGCATTTGGCGCTAAAAAATTTGGCACTCCATCTTGAAAAAGATGTTTTGCGCACGAAATGTTAATGTTAATAATAATTAAAAAGTATCGCGGGATTCACACTAGGTGAAATGATTTTTCAAATTGCGATGTGGTTCCACCATGTCAATCATCATAATTTTTGTAAATGTGGCAATGTTGTTATTCGTGCAATAAAATAGTTTTGAATTTTTCGAGAGGTTTCACGGAGCAATTTACGGGTAATGCTCGAAGGTGGTACAATATCATAGCAACATCAGACAGTGAATTTATGGATGGTAAACTGCGAAGTAAATTCTCAGTAACTTCTCAGTAACTTTTATTTTTCGGTTACTCTCAGCTCTCCAAATTTTCGGAACGTATTCCAGTCTCATTCGTATTGTCTGAGTGGATTGGATGTGGTAAATACCGGTTCCAATAAGATAAGACTCATTCATTTCGAGTGGTTTTAAGAGACATCGCATATCATGGCGATATGGCTTGCGGGACCAAAATTACTGCCAAAGTTTTTGGCTAGAGGCACTCCGGTCCCATTGGAGATAAGCAATCCGCTGCCAACCCGCGAGGGACCTCACGTTGGACATATTCCCCCCGAATGCTACATAGCAACGCGCATACGAGGGAATATAAACCGGGAGACAAAAAACTTCTTTTTCCTTGGCCATTCTGTTACTTCATTTGCTTTCATTTTTCCAAACTTTTATGCGCCTGAGAGATGATAGCGACTTCAATCTTAAAACCTACGAAGGCAATCGGCTGAGATTAACAAAACTACTGCCGAGTATATTATTATCCCATTGTAAGCTCTGGAGAATTACAATAGTGGCTATTATATCACTTCATTTATTTTAAGACCAGGGGTAAGGGAATTTTATTTTATTTGGTCTGAAGAACCAAACGAAAGAAAATACTCCCAGGTGATATCAGCTGAACACGAGTCAGATCATCATTTGTCTGCATGTCGCGTCATTTCTGAGATCAACCAAATTCAAGCGGAAACTATAATTTTTTATATTTCACTATCATTTTACTCGCTTGTAATAGTGGAAGTTGGTCTAGTTTCTTTGCAAGATAGGTATATTCATTTTGAAAAATTCTGTACACGGTGGACAAGATGGAAAAAATGGATTAAAAATTAACTAAATCAAGCATAAACAATTTAATCATGGGAAGAAATTTGGCCATTCTAATTCTGTTAAATTCTTCAAGAAGTTCAAATTATTTTCATTCTTAAAGTTATAGCGCGTTAAAATGTTGATCATTTTGGACTACGCTCATCTCAGTGATAACAGAATTAGCAGGCCAGAACGATCAACATCGAAAAATCGATCTTATTAGGATAATATAGATTTAATTTTAACTAGTTCTTTGCTACTGAATGGGCCCCACAGTCATTTCTGTTTTGAGTAAATATTTGATTGGGGTTAACCGTTGCTATAGCTGGTGTGTCCGAAGGAGAATTACTTAGTTTAGAAAATCTCAAACGAAGATATGGTGGAAATAGAACTATCATATTTCTTCTTCGCTGTTGCATAGATAGTCAAGTATTATTCACGTAAGTGCTGCAACGTAGTCAGAGGTAAATTACCTTGAGCGAGTGATTCGTATAGAAACCATGCGTTAGCGCTTCTGCCTGCTATTGTCAGTGCAAAGGCTAATCCATAGCAGAAAGCTCATCTGCAGAACAACAAATTCATGCTACATAGAATGGTATTAGGAGTGAAAAAATTGGTAAAATCACCTTTCGTGAAATGTATTAGTTTTTGTGTTACGTACAGGTTCAATTGAGTAAGTGCGTTCTAAAACTTTGGAGCACTTTTACGGACACGCTATATTTCATGAGTCCAAACTTATAGGTTAAACCGGCATGTCATAGGCTAAAATTTCTGCGGCCTGAAGTTGCCGGGATTCTTCACCTATATTATACCCTGCACTCTGCCTACAGGCATTTGGCAGGGGAAGGTAGAACAACACCATCTCGGGAGACCATAGAAGGGGAGGGAATAGGAAGAAAGTTAGGGTGGGAGGAATGAGGGGGTTATATTTTTAACAATTTGTTTTATTTTTGTGTCTCTTTTTTGCTATAATCACTATTGGTGCGTGGAAATACAGAATTTTTTAACCAATCAGGCAGTGTACCTCTTTTTCTTATTTTGTCTCTGGTATCATCTCCTTCGTCACTTGTATCGCTTGAAGAAAAGCTGCTCTTTGTTTCCCAGAGGCACACGTGCCAACGTATTATGTCCTGAGAATACAAAAAAAATGAAAATACAGCTCGGAAATCATAAATAAAATGTTTTTTTTTCTATATTTCTTACGGATGGATGTAAAAAGTTGGCAGTAAACTCATCAAAAGGTATGGACTGAAATTGGAGGTAACACTAAGAAGCTTACAAAAGTTAAATAAACACCAATTACTTATTTATCCTCTTTGCTTGGTCCGAGAGTGCCTCGGTGTATGAATGAGCGAACTTGAAACGCTATCGTAAACTGGGCGACTTTATTACGAAAGAGTGAGTTCTACGATACATGTTTCCGGACGAGCAAAAACCATAGTCTTCATTAAAATACATCCCGCAGTGTGAGAAAGGAAGTCCACGATAGAGGAAAGAATCGCCCGCTTGTCATCCAGGAAATCGATTTTTGAATTCGTGAGAAATTCAATTTCTTCAAAGCCACTAGGATGCATATTGTAGCAGATTTACGGAAATGCCGAAGTTGACATATACCTACGTAAGTTGCTTGAAGTACCTCCACACCGATATTTCAAAAAAATAAAATATTGGTCGAAGAACCTGGGAAGTTTTTGATGGCCGTGCCGTGATAGCCGTTGTGGCTATGCAAAGTGTCGTTACTTAAAACAAAACTCAAGTCATATGTGCGTAGGCTGTTGCGAATTCTTGTGGAACTTCATTCCATTTTGAATTATAAACAAGGGAGGTGAACTGAGACGTATGAAGCAGGCTAACAGCATTTATTTATTTGAAAAAGTCTCAAAAATGGCACAAAGGCTTATTACATTGGATGACCAACAAACAAATATGTTATAAGATATACAAATAAATATTCAAACCGAAAGGAAGAAAGAAAGTGGATAGGAACAAATAAAATTGACAAACACAATGGTGATGTGAAGATGTAAAGATGGCCGATTCCAAGTGGAAGAAATTTTATGTGTTCCTATCCATATATATATATAATCAATCGTTCATTCACTCAGACCGCACAGCGGCAAATACATACAAATAAATATTCAAACAGAAAGGAAGAAAGAAAATGGATAGGAACACAAAAAATTCTTCCACTTGGAATCGGCCATCTTTACAAATAAAATAAGTATAAAAAATATAAAATTAATAACAGAAAATGGAAAACGTACAAATGAACAGAAGAGCGTGAACGGGGACTTATTGTTAGCGATAAGTAAACAAGGTAGATGGGGCTAATTTGCTCACATGGTTTTTAGTAAGGAAGGATTTTAAAGCTGAGGTTGGCGAGAAGAGGTCGAGAGAGGGTGAATGTGAAGAAGCCAGGGTCTTAAAATTTTTGGAATGCGGTAGAATAGGGAACGCTGAGATATCTAAAGACGAAATTTGGAGATGCTAATAAGAATACTATTGCGTGTGGTTCGAGGAAGAACATGAAGTGGAAAGAGAGGAGGAATGTCATTGGTGTGGAGAGTACCACTCCAGATTCTACGAAGGAACTTCATGTCAGAGCACATGACGAAGAGAGAGGTGGGGTATTCTAAGAGAGCCCCAGAATAAATTCTTAAGTGGAATACCAAATAATCAATAACAAGAGAATCTATTACTATTACCTCGCAAGAAAAAATTTTGGGAACTCAATTTGGTTATTCAGCAAGCTAAAGTAAAATTCTTACATATCCATTAGGTTAGAATTTGAGTGGATCTGTCTTGGAAGACCGTTACAGTTATTCAATCTTTACATCTACATCTACATACTACCCCGCGACCCGCCACATGGGCGAGTGGCAGGGGATGTTAGGACACAAGCCGTGTAAAGACATGGGGATAAGGTTTTGGGAGGTGAAATGGTGACGTGTATTATGGGTATGAATTTAGTGGAGCTCAGTTTATATTGTGGTCGCTTATTGTTCGCGGATGGAACCAGTTTTTGTACTTATTTGTTTATCAATGTTTCTATCTTATTTTATCGCTTCTATCAGATCTAGAGATGTTGTGAGGCGTCATAATAATATTCTCTGTGTCGCTATGAAACAGCAGTTCTGAATTTCTCAAGCAAGCTAAATCCTGCGTGTGGCCTCCGAGTCTCTAGGGGCTCCCACCCTAATCCCTCTAAAAGTTGTGAAACTCTATGTGTTCGCTCGTAGCAGTTTTCAACGAATCGTGCAGCTTCTCTTTGTATTTCATTCATTTGTTTGGTTAAATATTTATGACCAGAGTCCCATATGATCGCGGCGTATTCGAGGTGCAGCCTAACCAGTGCAAAGTAGCATCTCTCTTTTACTTTTTCATCCGAGGTCCTTCCTATTATACGCTTTAAAAAACCTAGGTTGTTAAATGCTGTGCCGCATATCTATGTTGATACTCGTGCTCTGTGATATGTTCCCCTCAGAAGATGACTTACTTTACATGGATACTTTTGAAAAAGATTTGCTTGTACCTCACTTGAAATCATGTGCCATCCATTCAATATTCTATGTTTTTGCTAAATTAATGGCATATATAAACGTTATTTCAGTTGCAGATAGACCAGTAAAAGTTTTTCAGGTATTTGCACTTGAATTATAAATCACTGATTAAGTATAAATATAAGGATGTTAACTGATTACTCTGTTTCACCACGTTTTTTATTTGGAACGACCCGGGTTTCGACGTTCAACGTCATCTTCAGGGATCGATTCACACACAAACATCACAATATTGTTTATTATAAGTATTCTACCGGTTAAGGTAGGTTTTGTTGAATATCAGAGAATCTCCTCCTGGTTTTACATACTTTTAGGGGCCTATCTCACTCTCGTATATTGTTTTTCGCCTCAGCATACGATCTACCTTTCTTTATCCTGTCCATGAATCTGTTCTCTTTCTTCCTCTTTCCCGCTTGCTCAAAATCCTACCCTCTATCACATTCTTGAGAAACGCCTCCCACTTATTACTTCCTCCAGCCACCTACTATGCCGTTCTTGAATTTCATTCAGTAGTTTCCTATCCTCGTCCACAATCACTGTACCAAGTACTTCCTCGTTAGTCCTCCTCTCCGTCCACCTAACCTTCTCCATCCTTCTCCAGACCCACATCTCAAAACCCTGCAGCCTATTCTCGTCCTCCTTTCTGAAGGTCTACGTTTCTGCCCCATACAACGTGACGCCCCATATCAAGCTCTTCATCAGCCTCTTCATCACATCCTTACCCAAGATCCCCGTCATCATACACTATAAACTTATACACTCGTTTGTCATTGTTCAACCCAGCCCCAATGCTACTTTACCATCCGAGTAAATGCACTACAAGGGTCTTCCTAAACCTCTTCGACCGTTTTCTCCTTATCGCATATCCTCTCTGACCCTCTTCCAACCACCAACCCTCCCCACCCTTCCCTTCGCCCCCCAATTGGACTGTGTGAGTGATTTTTATCAGTAAATCTTTACCTGAAGATGACGTTGAACGTCGTACGTCGAAACCCGGGTCGTTCCGAATTAAAGCATGTGGTAAAACAAAATTATATAAGATTATGTTAACAAATTCCATAAAGCTACGCCTGAAACTACCCTCTAATTATGAGTTCATTAGTTAAGTCCACAGGGAACGACTTCAAGTACTTATATTCATTATTATTACTCGGCAGTCTGGGTGGGAAAAAAGTATCAAAAACTAATTAAATCTAACATAAACGATACATCACTGAAAGAAATTAGGCAATTATAATTCTGTAAAACTCTTCAAGAGGTTTAAACGAGTTGCATTCGCAAATTCATAGTGCGTTCAAAAATATGTATCATTTTGAAATACACTCATCTCAGTGATAACGGAATTAGCAGGCAACAACGATCAGGATCAAGTTGGAAAAATCGATCTCATTAAGGTAATTTATATTTACTTTCAACTGGTTTTAGGTCCGGAATAAGGCCCAAAGTCTTTTCTGTTTTGAGTAAATATTTGATTTGATTTTACGTTTGCTATAGCTATAATGAATCTTCAGTGACTTGCCTCTTGATTCACTGCATCATTAATGACGTCCAGTCCCTCTCGACTGCAAACGACATTAGAACCAAATTCAACATAAATAAATAAACATTTTAAAATACACCAAATTAACTAAAACATTTTAAATCAACTTAACCCACTTAATAATTAATATACATAAATTGAAAAATAGCGGGTGTATCCGAAAGAGAACTCCCAAGTTTAGAGAATTCCAAATGAAGATAATGTGGAACTAGAGCTCTCAAATTTGTTCTTGATTGTTGCATAGATAGTATTTAGTCTTTATGCAATACTTCTGGGGTCAAAGCAATAAATTACTGTCGGTGAACTGATCTGAGTAAACGAAAAAAAAGCTCGTCCAAATCACGGAATACTTTAGAACGACGGCCTTCGCTAAGCGTTGCAAAAAAGGAAGCTGTGCTCGCTGGAAATATCCAAAGAGATTCCATTATCCACTCCAAACTAGTTCGCTCCTTCCCCCCTACACTCTGGCAACGCCACCCACGTCCCGACCGGCCGCGTATCAACCGGGCCAGGCTGTTTCCAAAACCATATCGCAAGAAGAAAGCGTGGTCGTGGCCCCTTTTATATCTCCGCTGGCACATTTCTCACCAGAGTCGCGGAAGACTCGCTGCTTTTTCCCATTCTACGGACTTCAAGGTTCTACATTCGATAATGGATACATCAAGTGAGAAAGCTAAGTGCCAGGATGCATTGCTTGATTCACAAGCACTGATTAGAGGACAAAAACGTGCAAGCAATGTGAATTTCACTCATTATTTGTAATTCTCCTCTTTAGCTGATTACTCATTGAACAATTGAAAACGTCCATAGCCCTATTTATAAACATTAATGTATTGAGATGAAAGGTTATCTATCCCATTAGATCCATATGTTGTATTGCTTCTACAGAATCTCTAATGTTTTCATGCAACTAGTAGTGTTGCTCTTATACTAAGTAGCATAAACCATTTTCTTTGTTTCTCCTCGGATCATCACTAGTTACCATGATAGTACACAAGAGAGATATTTCAAATACTTTTATATTTAAAGCCCTTATTTTGAATTTTTTTTTCAAAGTTTGATCTACTCTAAAGTTGTTTAAAGAACTGACCAGAAGAGTAATTTTGTTTGATATTCGCTTCCCAAAGATTTTTGATACCCATTCCACTTGATTTGCAGTGAACAGGAGAATGGACAGGGAAAACACGGAAACAATTTGAAAGGTGATATGATCCTTTTTTTGTTTTTATGGAAAACTTCCCTTGACACGAGTTAGTTTTTCCTTAAATTTCGATTCCATTTTGTTTAATTGGTAATGTGTTTAACGTTAGCACACCCCTTTGACCCCTTTGGATTTGGGAAAACCCCCTTGGACTATAAAGTGTCCTTAACTACCTGTCACATTGTTTATGCTAGTAATATAGCGGTGATTAGATATCGGTGTTCTTTTACTTTTGGGACGTTCCTAAAATATTTTCTGGTACTACTTGCGGCGCCAAACGTTCACAATGGCGCAAACCGCGTCCCCTTCTCCTGTTATTACAGGATTAGTTAATTTTTTTGATACCTTTTCGGGAAGCGAGGGTGAGGGGAGTGTGGACGATTTTATGTCAGCCATTGAGGCGGCAGCAACATTAAGATAGATGGATAATATTGTTTTAATTTCTTTGATTTGTTTTTAGTGCCAGTGTTGCGGCATTAAATGGCTGAAATTGATTGGGGAGTGGAATTGGAACTTGAATATAATATTATTACCTAATACGAATTCATGAGTAGTAAGTTTGATCGCAATGAATTACGATAGATCCCTAATTGGAATTAGGGAAGCGTCGTAATATTTATCGTTCCAATTTCCCTTTACGGGAATTTTCCCATTCATTTTGAATTGATGAACCGAGCAATTACAAGCAGCCGAAATTTCTTCCTCAATCTTTACAGCAATGAAACATTCTTGTACTTAGCGTGACTTCAAGTACTCGAGAAGAAATCTTTTCAAGAACACTTCTTTGATATTAATTTCCAAATGCATATAATTAAAACACTAAGCTTGGATTATTTTAACAATCTGATTATTATTTATTTTTCAAGCCCATGTATTTGTCGCAGCTCAGGCTCTTTAGCCAGTCCTTTTATCAAATGAAACATTCGGAAAAGAAACGGTTTCACCAACTATGGTATCGTCAGGTAAACATGCGTCGCGCACATTACTTACAGGGACTTTTACTGCGTGACGTACACCGTTCAAACCGGATTCCCAATGTGATTCCCTGGCAACAACAGTGACGGGAATTTCTCGTATCACACGAATCCAGGGCCTTCTTCCACTTTTAATTTCACGGATTTTCAATGATAGAAGGGGCGGAGGAATTTTGAGGTGCTTTACATCTCTGAGGTAGTAAAGAAGATCTAAAAACTCCCCGAATTTCCCCATCGTATAATACCGTTAAATAGATTTTAGCCCGAACAAGTTTAAATGCAATTCTTTTCCTGTCCGATCAGGGAACAGAATAGCTTTTTATTACCGATGCTGTCCAAAATGTTGTTAATGTCCAGGGTATGACGTAGGTGTAGAATATGCCGCTAGTATATGGGATCCGTACGAGGAAGGTATAATAAAAGAATTAGAGCGCGTGCAAAGAAGATCCGCTAGGTTTGTTAAAGGCCGTTATGATAAATGCTTAAGTGTTACGAGCTTAATAGAAGAACTCGGATGGGAATTGCTATCAGAACGCAGGTTAAAATTTAGGTTAAACCTTTTAAGTAAATTCGAAACAGTTTTGTTCACAGATGACGTTAGATATATATTAAGAACCCCTGCGTATTATGCTAGGTTTGATCATCTTAACAAGATTAGAGAGTTAGATTGCCGTACCGATAGATTTAAAATGTCATTTTTCCCTCGTACTATAAGAGAGAGCAATAGGCAGCGTAGCAAAGGGATAGGTAGGTGAAATATAGTTAGAGTAGTCTGTAGTGCATTATGCATGTAATAACAACCAATAATCCCTTTCATATTATGTAGATACTAACCATCAATATGCATGTGACCCTATTATCTAGCATGTTTCCATTAAATATCCTACTTTCATGTCAATAGTGCATGTTTGGTAATCTTCTCCCCCTGCCACACACCCTAGTGGTGGCTCGCAGGGTATTACGTAGATGTAGATGTAATGTTAGAGGGACGACATGTGACAACGCTGTTAAATGCTCTTGTCTTATTTGTCTATTTTTCGTTTTTTTTAAATTCTATGTTGGATGATAACTAGAATGTATTTATTTAATATTTATGCATATTAGCATGACTGCAATTTTACTAATGGTCAGCGTGACAAATTTATAGTGTCTATCAACTATATCTACCTTGTGCCCTTCATCCCATCACAATGGAATATGATAAGGGGTGAGATGTCACGAACATTGCCCGACACTATACTCTGATAAAGTTAACGAATCTATGACCTCATCAAAAAACCTGTAAACACTTGACAGAAGATGAAATTTCTCCTACTTGCACTACACCACAAGTATTCTACCAATTATAGAGAAATTATTTGTATTCATATATTTTGATGCTACGCAAATACTCAGAGGTTCAAGACTTTTACGGAAACATGTCAGTGCTACTTAACAAATAAAGAAACAAGAACTAGGGAACATATTGACTTATTAACACGATATCTATCGACAAACCTAGTTAAAAATCCCATTGACAGCTAATCCTTATCTGTAAAATAATAGACGCCGTATTGCGAGTGTGATGTCCTTACGCATACGTTAATAGTCAGTATTATCAATTAAAAATAGAGAAAAACAATGACTTTGTTAAATGGTTGTGAAATGCCTGGTGACGAATCATCGCCAGCAACACACTGTTGAGGTACCTTATAAGGTGTCACGTTGATATAAATGAAACAACCACGATGCGTTACATCACTTTTGAGCTCCGCACGATGCAATGCGTAACGCGCAATAGTGAATCTTGTATGTATGTATATTAAACGACGAAAATGTCTTCAGGATGTATAAATAGCCCAGGGTCGCGAGAAAAATCCTTGCCGAGGCTTCCCGGAAAAGCGCTCGAGACGCAACAGCACCCTCGTCGTCGCCTCGCAAGTTTTTTTTTCCTGCCTCCTCAGAAGTATGATTAAAAAAAATTGGCTCGCCGCGCGATAGGGACCTTTCTCACGCCTCAAAAAAAATAAAACGCTCCTCCCTCTGAGGAGAGGAGGCTCAACCCTTCTTCACGCCCCTTCCCAACCTCCCCTCAGCGTCGCAATCTCTTCTTATCCTTACTCCCCTCCCCAAACCTCACACCCACATCCAGCCTCCCTGCTCCTCACACTCATTTCCCGCCCGTCCGAATGTACGACGGAGAGGGCCCATGCCCTCTTTTCGTCCGATTCCCACGGACCTCCTTCACCGCGGGGACATGTCCCAACACGCGCGGTGGAGACCCGAAACCCGACCGACCGACTGAGAGGAGTGCTGTAGTGCCATAGCTGCGCGGCATAGCTTGGTATGAGTTCCGTCTTCTTCTTCCATTCTCATGGGGGGGAAGGGTTGATAGGAGAAGGGATGATGAAGGAAAGGCCGCCCTCTCGGCTTGCAGGGAAGGCCTCTAACCCCTCCTCCCCACAAATGAGTAGGAAAGGAGGAGCAGTGAGCAGAGGTTCGCTCAATTCATATAGCCAACGTCTTCTCCTTCACGAGAGGAAGAGGAGGGATAGGAGTGAGTCATCGTCTCTTTTCTCAAGCCTCTCTCTCTCACCGCTATGAGAAGAAAAAGACCTCGTCCCTCCAGTCGCCGTCCCAAAAGAGAAGATAGGGTTAATGGGGGTGGGTGGAGCACATGGGCCTTCGGCGGCCAGGAGTGAGATTGGGTCCCGGGTGGGCCAGGAGATTTCGGACGGGCACAAAAGTTCGTTCATGATAATGGCGCCATTGATAATAATAAATATAGCCAAACAGTCAACATGTGCGACAGTGTTTGGGAATTCACATGACCGAAAAGCCCATGATGGTGGCCTTTGTACAGATCATTCGACCGTGTTAATAGTGTTCACTTTTCATAACTTTGTTAACCAAACCAGTTAATTCGTTCAAACGCTATTCCTATTGTTCACCGCAGCAATGTTAAGCTGAGGCACGAAAATTCTTTGATTTTGAATGGCTTTTAGCGTAATACGTGAACAAAATAGGTCAAGTTACCACGCAATGAGTTGGTAATTAGTTCATTGCTCACAATTTCAGCAGTCGAATCCAAGTTTTTTCTTGAAAAACGTCACAATTCTCACTACATTCTTCTTGTAGTTACTTTATCTTAAAAAGTACATTTTTTAATATGATCTATATACAATGTGACCCAGGAATATCTCGTTCAAAGCGCCCAAATAATCTGTAGCCCGTTCAAAATAATAGAATAGTTTAAATACACTAGTTTGCGAAGCAAGATCTGAGGCTTTCCCGATATGAGATGTTAAGTAGCTCTATTTAGGAAGTCGACCGGGTGAGAGACTCCATAATTGCCGACGTTTCGACCCGTCTTGCAGATCAAGTCCTCGCGTACACACCTGCGAGAGCACGTACATAAGCCCAAAGCCTCTCAACTGATTAGGCTATTTTTACTTCTTCATGCAATCGAAGCTTTTTTATACATTCGATAGCCATTCTTAATTTTCTCTTTAAAAATTCGCATTTCCCTCCCTTGTTAGAGTAAATCATTCATAAATTACGTTTAAGATATTTACTAACTGTTATACCAAAGAGATTCTCTCTCTCTGTTGCTGACGTAATCGTCATCTACATGATAACGATGCTATCCCAAATTGTAAAGATTTATTAGAAAGAAAAGGCACTGACTCGCTCAGTATTTTGTAGTGATGAATGCCATCAACAGCTAAACCAACGTACAAATCACGGGCTGTTTAGAGAATGCTCATACATTGTCGTAGCCCGCTAATAATTTCCGAATGTCTCGAGTTTCAAAGTTATCATGTAGACATTATCGTCATCACATACGTTTAATACATTTTCGTCAACAAATTAGAAAAGGCTGGTTTAGAAGATGAACTTGTAGAGAGGGAACGAGCAGCTGAAAGATGTTCAGTAAGTTCGTAGTCTGCAAGATCTAACATACTTCCTCAGCAGGGCGACCAAAAACTCTCCTCAACCCACTCTTCCACTTGTTTCCCAAACGAGAGCACCTGTTCAACCTCTTCTCTAAACGGCACCCAGCTAAGTCACTCGGAAAAGAAGCTGTCCAAATCCATCTTCCCCCACTTAAGACTTAATCAAATCTTTCCCATGACACTACCGCGCGAAAAAATTATGCATGGCCCTCCCTCCCTCGTATCCTCCTCCCGCCACCGAAAAATGGGAGGACAGGAGTTGTTTGCGCTTCACCAAGACCCTTTGTGACGTACTCCTCTTCCTCTATAATGTCATTCTCTTCCCTCCCACCCACCTAAGAGGCCGCGCGGGGTTGACAGGAGAAATTATTGTTGTACCGCAACGAGGGTGGGAGTGCGAGGTGCGGAGAGGAGGCCGCTCTGCTCATATTGGGAAGCGGGTTCCGACCTGCCTTTGTGTTTTATCTTTGCCTGCCTCTCCTCCCAGCCGCCTCAGTCCCCCCCCTCCCCCCTGGTGCCTCTTTCCACCCCCACGTCTGCCTGTCTGTCCCCTTGTTTCGTCGGGTGCGGAAGTAGATCCCATTGATGTGATCGGTAAGCAAGCCGGGTTCCCATGATGAGCGCCCGGCGCGGGCTCGTTCTTCGGCGGCGTCACGGAGATTAGAAAAGGAGTCGGCGGGAGCATTTGGTCTCGAGGCGGAGGAATGGGAAGGGTGAGCGGTGAGAAATGGGAGAAACAAGACGAACTACGAAGTAGGGTGACCCATTTCATTTCTCGAGATTCTTTATCTCAATCCTCGAAACGATGCGGTATTTTTTTTAATCCGTTAATTTCGATTATGTTCTCTTAAGGCTCTTTTAATGAAGCCTTCTTCCTTCCCATGATTTTTAACGCCTGGTGTTTTATTTCGCGCGGGGGAATCGTTGGAATAAGTTTTCTTGGCTTGATAGCATCGCGTTTCATGTCCCATTAAGCTAATATTTCAACGTGACGCGGACGATTCCGTTAGGCGCTTCTATTTTTTCTTTCCCTAAGGTGAGATAATACCTATTGTTCTACATGAATTGTAATCTAACTGACCCCACCGATATTTTCGAATAAATGTTCGTTACTTATCTTATGCAGAGTTCTTAAACTTTTTTTGCGGAGTGGGCACTTGTTAAAAAAATTTTTTGCATAGTCGGCACTGGAATGGCACATCGCCCTGGTATCATAAGCGGGACCATCGCTTTCAATTCGAGGTTTTAACTCCTACCACACAGTTGCATTTTTTTCTGAGAAGCTTTATTTGTTTTGTGCCGAAAATCATTAATCTATTTCCCATGGCAGTTAAAATGGAAAACTATGTTAATTCCTATTTTAAACACATTTAAAAATGGCTATTTGAACATGATGATATTGAAATATGAAAATGTTCATGAAATTGTTTATTTGAAAGGAAATTATTAAAATTTATTTAAATTATGTATAGTGCCATTTTAAACTGAAATATGTTCCATTGCAAAAAATTCATGGTTACCTCAACACAGGTTTATAGTCTTTGGGCTAACCTAAAGCTTCACCATTTTTTCTTTGTATTTAAGACGGAAAGAATAAAGGAAGGAATAGATCCTGGAAATCCTCATGAAGGGAAGGAAAGATTTCCAGGGGTGCCAATTTGCAGGGATTTTGCCTTGTTTCCAGCCTGTATTGAATAGGTGCTAAAGTATAAAATGTAGACAATTATCTCCATATTTTTTTAACATTCCGCATTGTTTTCATCCATTTCTGTTGCTTTTTCATTCTTTAAAGCCTTGATAACACCTATCACCTTATCAAAAGTTATGTCATGTGATACATAGTGTTCAACCGTGAAACTTCCTTCTTCTGACGGATTTTTTTCATTCCAGAAATTTTTATAATGTGTTCTCCAGGATTCATCACCAATCACATCCGCCCTTACGGTGCCTATAAGATCATTATTTTTAGTTTTCAGTCCTTAATCAGAAAACAACTGTTGGCCACGTAGATCATTTTCTATGCTTGAGAGGAACCTATCCCAAGATTCTGCATGACTTCTCCTAACCAAATTTTATGCTATTTTTCTTTTGAAAGGATATAGTTCTCTATTCCATCTGAATGATTACTCAAGTATTTTTTTTATTCTTCATTCTTCTTTTTCACAATTTTTTCCATGTCTTTTGGCCAAATCATCAGGACTTTCCTTCTCCAGTATTTTCTTTTCCGTCCAAGGAATTCAAATGGTATTAGTGTAAAGTACTTATAATGTTCTTCTCTCCAATTATCTATATTGTTATTGCTGAAAGCTAGGATCTTAGAGTTCATTTTAATTGCAAAATTAAAAACAATTGTAACTTTCCACACAGAATTTTTTTTCGCCATTATCAAGGCATTACTAGGTGCTGAAACTATGGTCGGCAAAGATTTTTAAAAAAATTCTGTGTGGAAAGTTACATTGTTTTTCATTTTGAAATGGATATATATCGCTTCCACAAAGTTGAGTTTGATACGCTTTTATATATAGAGTTCATTTTGATGAACATGAAGTGTTTACTCATTGGATAAGGTATAGCAAGTTACTAAATATTTACTTGATTCCACGTTTTACTTCATCCTTTCATTTTACGCATAACTTGATTTTTTTCATTCCTCGCAAGAATGAAAATCCCTTCGATAACTTTTACCCCATAATCATAGCCAATAATGGGCTTGTTATTCATCAGTATTCGGCCATCAATAATCTACTTTTAACGCCGTATTGAATCAGGCTTTTTAGTTCTCTTTAAAGTAGCGCCGTTTAAAGTTACGAATACAACTAATTTTCATTACATATAATAATTATTTTATTCCAATTTCGATGCTGAAGTTTTTCTTTCTGGTACCACATTTGGGCCTGAGGAAAAATAAACCTACCGGGCAAGGCCAATGTGATCATATTGAATGAACAATAATTTGGCAATGTTTGTTAATATCCTGTTCTATGTCGTCAAAATGTGAAAGAAAAACAGTTTTTCAGGTTTTTTTATTCTAACGTCCAACAATAACTGTAAAAATAGACATTCAACTAGTTGCCTCTTTTCAATGTAATAAGGTGTTCAAAGAAAAAGTGGTTTCATGCCTCAGTAGAATTGATTATGTATGACAAACCAGTCTGTAGAAAAACCAGCAAAAAGTTTCTGAAGCCATAAACGAGAATAATCTAATTTTGTCCCATCCTTGTCGCATAATATAAAAGCCTTTGCGGAAAATACCAATCATTTCACATTTATTGGGCTTGCTTATGACTCAGTAAATAATTTTGCTGTGGAATGTATCGCCCATCACCTGAGTTATTGGCTGAGCATTGTCGAGTTTCGATTCGAAAGAGACCTAGCTAGTTAAAGTAACGCATGGGATGGCCTTTGCAACCAGGAAACACGAAATAGTCTGCTTTATTTATATTTTTTTCAAAGACTCTATGCACGATTTCTTCGTCACTTGTCTCTCTGTTTATATCACGTAGTTGATTTGAAGTTGAATGTGTCTACTGAGTTTGCATGCTCGAACAAAGGATAACCTCTTAAATGTCCGCATTCCTCACTCTTTCTTGCCATCGTGGAATTCCCTTGCCTCACAATGTTTCCAGCGTCCCGTAATGAGTCTATTCATTCCTCACTCCATTGACATGTTTCCTCGTCTGCCCGCGGTTCGGCCCTTCATTTTGTTTTGTCGCTCTGCGACCGAGGTCCTCCGCGTTTCTTTCCACATTAATTGCGGGATTCACGAGGCGCTTGGATAGAGGCGTGTGGAATTTCTGGTCGCAAGACGATTCGTGTTATTTTTTGCGTGCGCTCAATGGGCTTATTAAATGCACGCTCAGGGTCACAGTGAAGTATAGAACATACAGAAGGAAAGAATTTCGGCGACATACCTACCAGTTTCCTCGACACCAAGGGGATGGTTCACATTGTGAGCATAAAGATTCTAGACTGTTAAACTTTAGCATTAAGTCCTATGGAGAGCGTTCACAACACGCTTTGAAAGCATGAATTAATGTAAAAGATGGATGCGCATAATTCAATAAATTGAATATGACGTGTATCAGAACACATCGAGAAACTTTAACACACTAGGACGACGATAAATGAGACGACGTGCGCTGGCAAAACGTTTGGTAACTAGTCAGTAGGTAGAATTCTGTAGGGTCAGAGTGGTGCTGGGCAAATATTTCGTGTGTATCATTAAATTTAGTTCAAAATACGTATTTCAAAACATCAAAATATCAGTCTTTTGGCCAGATAACAGTAACTACAAGTCGTTCTCCCATAGAACCTCATTACTTTTGTTTCCTTATGCTTCATCTTCATTCCGTATATCCCGCACTGAAAATCTAATGAATCAACTAAAGCTTGTAATCTCTTCGAAGATGGACTAGATGAAAAATTGAAGATGAAAACTTAAGTATGCAATAACTACTAGTAAGGACCAACAATGATGCAGTAACTGTCTTTTACCTTAGCAGGGCAGAATAGATCTCGTCAGAAATTTTGCAATGTAAGTTTGTTTGCATGCTTTTACTGCACGAAAATTCCAGTTCCTTAGGTTTCTCGAGTATCTTTAAAAATAAATCAATTACTCACCGTAGCTATTTCAAGCGATCACTATCATTTCCTTTGTAACGTATTGGGTTTTTACATGAAACAAGACATTGCGGAATCGTTCCATTTACGCTGAGAAATTGAAACCAATATCTGCGGATTGAAATTATATGGGAGAGAAGTGGTTGGCAGATTGAAGGGTGGAATGGAAAGCTCCTACTAACCAATCTTCGGATCGATCCCTGGTGATGATGTCCTTAGCTAAGGCTGAAGGAATTTTTTATGGCTCCCTGAAACTAGCACAATCTTGTTATACCCAAGGAAACAATCGGAAAGTCAATTTGAGACTGTTCTGTGCTTGAATTGAAAGTTATTTCCTCATCAACGAGCCCTGATAATCAATCTCATACACTATGTTTACGAATTGAACTCAGGACTATATGAACTCGGACCGATCTAAACATTCTTAGCCAGCCTACTCGGATCGCCTGGTTTATCAATGCGAAATCAATCGAAATATTGATTATTTAGGATATTTAAGGGAGGCATGCTAGAGAGCAGGGTCACATGCAGCAAGGTGGTTAGTATCTACATAATAAGAAAGGGATTATTGGTTGTTATTACATGCATCATGTACCACATCTACGTACTACATCTACGTACTACCCTGCGAGCCACCACGAGGGTGTGTGGCAGGGGGTGAAGATCACCAAACATGCACTATTGACATGCAACTAGGATATTTAATGAAGGCATGCTAGATAATAGGGTCACATGGTTAGTATCTACATAATAAGAAAGGGATTATTGGTCGTTTTCCATGCATCATGCACTACAGACTACTCTAACTATATTTCACCAACCTATCCCTTTGCTACGCTGCCTATTGTTCTCTCTTATGGTACTCGGGAAAAATAACATTTTAAATCTATCGGTACGCCAATCTATCTCTCTAATCTTGTTAATATGATCAAGCCTAGCATAATACGCAGGGGGTCTCAATAAATATCTAACGTAATCTAATCCATATCAATCCCACTAGACCGTTGCGTTGACTATACCGAGCTGAACCGGCTAAATCGATCTGAGTTCGATTGGTAAACGTAGTGATAGACTCGTAATGGCTATGAGCCATTAAGGTCGTGCTGTGTCGCCTTGATAACTTCCACCTTTTGGAGACTCGTCTTCCATACGAGTGGCGGGAGACGCGTGACACTGGAGGCTCAATGGATCCCATTTGATAGGCACTCTATTCGAATCAGCCGTATTCATAACGAGTTATCCAAGCAGGGCCAGCAAGATACGAGGCAACCGTGGCAGGAAATACATACCAACGTGCCAAAGTAGATATTGCTTCACTGGAGCCGCCGATCGCATCCATTAGCCCAATAAGTCAACGGTTCATCGATTTCAGTTTTCTCTGACCTCTTAATGAAAACTCCATTTAATGTATTAGAATATAGACATTTACCAAAAGATTGCTAAATAAATTACTTACCGCGAGAAATGGACGCCTCTTACACGAGTGTCTTTTTTCGGAATACGATTTATGCGGTTATTTTCCTAAATTAAAAAATATAAAAATTAATTATCAACAAAGTTAATATTACCCCTGCTAAAAATTCCTTAGAAGCTGTTCCGTAGAACGTAGGGAATTCTACAGAAATTGACTCTTTTTCTCCAGAACTAGTTCCCTTTCCAAGGATCTGTACGGATCATGAGAGCCTGACTCTACAGAACACATGTTCTGTAGAGTAATTTTCTGCAGAGAAAAATAATTCCTTACAAGCTG
Source organism: Ceriagrion tenellum (assembly GCA_963169105.1). NCBI lineage: Eukaryota > Metazoa > Arthropoda > Insecta > Odonata > Coenagrionidae > Ceriagrion > Ceriagrion tenellum. The sequence goes on along the minus strand of OY720636.1, from coordinate 53,659,961 downwards.
TTCTGTAGAACTTCTACAACTCTACGGAAATAAGTGAGGTTTTCTTTGACTCAGTTCATTTTCTAAGGACCTATATGGAGAGTCGTAGGTAATTCCACAGAACATCCTAAGGAATTCTGCAGAACGTCCTAAGGAAATTTGCAGAACATCCTAAGGTGTTCTGCAGAACGTCGTTGGAAATTCCGTAAAATAGCCTTTCAATACTTTAAGGAATATCTACACAACCTTTTTAGGAATTCTGTAAAGTATTTATAAGGAAACTATACAGAATTTTTTAGCAGGAACTAATAAAATACATTGGTGAATCAAGCAGAAAAAGGAATGAGAAATCTCTACGACTCAATTAAACCCTGCCATTTCTCCGCGATATTGACTGAAAAGCAAAGTAACTCACTTTAACGTACAGTAAACTTTTTATTCTTGTAGAAGACGTAACTGCTTTGCATGCAGTGTTTAATTGTGTTTAGACGTCTAAAATTTAGATAGATGTTGCTTTACATTGGCAAAAAATGACAAGAATCAATAGCAGATAATGTCTCAAAGCATAATATTATGTGCCAAATAAAATGACATTCCAATTACTGAGGCAGCAATAACTTCCTATTCAAGTAGATGATATGCGTGGGGTGAGCAATAGAGAAGCTTCCAACACTTGGAAAAAATCTATTGTTCATCGTATGAACAAAAATTTTGAGCATTCTGGACAGATTTCATCGCGTTTCAATTCTCATGTGCTATAATCTCTATAATTTGCTTAGTCTTTGAGGTAGTTCTAATAAGGGGTCCTCAGAATGGCCTACATAGACCTCCAGGGGTATATATAGCTTTGAAGGGAGTCAATTCGAGGTCAGATGTTGATGAGAAAACGTTAATGACCAATAATTCATATGATAAAAAAACTCTTTCAAATTTCTTTGTATCTGATATTCACAAGTTATATAATACGATCATGGCTGTTTAGTTCGGCAATTTTCTTCGCTAATTGGTTGGCTGAATACAAATGTTTTGAGTAATCTTCTCAATTCAGATTAGATAACGTGTATTGTACTTTTTCACGTTTTTAAGTAAGGCATGCATCAAATTTCATCGGATAAAACAAAAGTTTTAAAAACCTTCCATTTGCTCTTTGATAGCTAAAAATCTCCAAATTTCCTCTTATGATTTATCTACATTAGTGTAATTCGCATCTTATGGATATGTATAGAAATCATTAAGCGCCTTTTTTTACTCGATGTCATATCAAAGTAGAGGGAATCGATAAAAATTTCAGAGAATTTTGAAGGAGTCAATAAAGTTTAAAGACATACGGTTTAGATAAACTTTCTTAAAAGCTTTACTCTCAGGAAAGAGGAGTGAAGAATTTGCAACAAGACATTTGTAATAATATTCGTTATTTATCGATCAACCATTAATCCACAAAATAAACGGATTCCTTCCCCTATGATTACGAGAGGTAAAAGGACGTGTCAGCAACGGAGGGAGACAAATGCGTACACCAACCGGACCCAACCCTTATTACATTCCCTTGACCTCCACCTTACTCTTCAGTTTTTCTCTCCCGTCGCGTTCCAATGCTCGCCTACGGCCCTTCTCGGCCACCTCTTTTACAAAATACCGGGATATCCCACCCTTCTTTCCCCATTCCTCCAAATTCCTTACCTCCACCCTCTTTGACTGCCTACCCCGTTTGTTTTGCAAATTGAAAGGGAAACGAGCGACAGATACATGGCTAGTCCTCCTCCCTCGGGAAAGGGTGAAAGTTAGGGGGATTGGGTGAGCGTATGTGGAAGGGGTAGGGGTGGTGTGGGAGAGGGGGGAATGGAGGGGAAGATGGAGTGAGGGAGTTGGTGTGGGAGGATCCCGAGATGCAGTGTTGCCAGTGCAACCCATCGTGGAGGATCCACGAAAATAGACTGCGGGGTTAAATAATACTTTTTACTGCCGGATGGGTGCATTTTTCTGCGAATGTATATACTCGTAACATGTGATATAAATGATTTTTTAAAAGTATTCTACCGGTAAAGGTAGGTTTTGTTGAATGTCAGAGAATCTCCTCCCAGTTTCCTATCCTTTCAGGGGCCTATCTCGCTCTAATATATCCTTTTTCGCCACAGCATAGATCTACCTTTCTTCATCCTGTCCATGGAACCTATCCTCTCTCTTCCTCTTCTCCGCTTTCCCAACATCCTTCACTCTATCACACTCTTCAGCAAACCATCACCCCTTTTTACAACCACCAGCGACCTACTCTGCCGATCTTGAATTACATTTAGAAGTTTCCCTTCCTCGCCCACCATCTCAAGCTCTTCCTCGTTAGTCCACCTCACTTTCTCCATCCTTCTCCGCACCCACATCTCAAAAGGCCTGCAGCCTAATCTCGTCCTCCTTGGATTAGGCACACGCGAAGAAATTCTTAGCAGAAACTCCATACAATGTTACCCGAACCCCATCAATTTCCTAATATTGGTCAAATTGGTCTTCGAGCCAACGTCCATTTGGAAGTTGCAATGATTATCTCAAAGAATCTTTCTACTCTCAGCTAAACGCTTTAACGTTCGGAATCCATAATAATTGCTATTTGCCATTTTCCTGGTGGATAAGTAAATTATTGATCATCAAAAATTCTTGTATTTAGTTAATAACTTTATCCAGCCTGACAACATGCATTTATCAAACAACAATCTGGCGTCAGTAATAGCAGAGCATTTGCACAATATACCCTCCAACGGGGTTTGCTCGTGATTACTGAAACCTGCATCGGTAACTAAACAAAGAGCATAAATTACTCACTTGACACATGTTGGCATGAGAACGAGTTATCGAGTATCCCTGACAAGATTTCTCCCGACAGATTAACACCTAGAAGGTGAGGTTTCTAATTGGTGTGCTGGCTAGAGTACTGAGTACCCATTCGGATAGCTTTGGTTTGAATGCAACGGGAGATTTTTCAGTGGAATATTTCTCCTGTCAGATGGATCGTTCAACTGTGAAGCCCATTGCCTCGTTGATGAGTCATTGCTGCCATCAGATAAGAAAATTCAAATGTTAATACTAGGTTTTCCACCGTCCTCCTCATCCTTACAGTCGTTCTACAACCCAACTACTTTTCCTTCACATGGCAAATTTCCTCAACTACTGTTCACCGCTCTAGGTAAACAACTAACCAGAAATGGAGCCAAATCCAAAGCCTACCTTCACAAGTGACTTGAATAAAAGTCTGATCTAGTTAACTTTTTTGGGCAAAATATCCGGGAATAGATGGTGCATAAATAATAACAAAAATAGTCAACGGTTGCGCTATTGACAACGTCTTACATATTTATCCCAATATTTATTGAGACTTCGGTGAAGCAAAATGAAAAAACTTTTTTCCCCCACCAACATTTTCCGTGTATTTAATTCTTTACATAATCCTTCAGATCTTAGATTCTTGCACTCTATTAAGAATGAGTCCTCCCGCTCTGATCTTCTTTCCTATTTTTCACTCCGAATCTCAGTCCGTCCCACTCGCAATGTGAGTCTGTAACACGCACCCACATTTCATCTCTCGTAATGCGTAACTTCATGTCATCCTCACCTCATACTTGCCTTTTGTATATTTAGAATATATCTGCCTTTGCTTGACTGTTAAATTTACTGTTGTTGTAATTTATTCAGTTTTTTGACCCCAATGTAAATGACTTATTTGCTGTTTATGGAGGTTTAATAACTAAATAAATAACGTCTTTGAGTAATTTTCAATAATTAAAATACTTAAATTCGACCAACAGAGCGCTAATTGATAATAATCAATATATCATCACAAGCTGTCAAAAATATAAAAATTTGTTCGCTGCGGCACTGAACACCACTCTCCTCTCCGCCAACTATGTCATTCCTGAATACTTCTTCACTGTGATATCCTTCATAATTTTCTTGTTGTTTTTCATTTTGGTATTTTGGGGCGATTCTTCCTATTCATCCCTCCTTTCATTATTGTTTTGAATGGACAATTGTGTCGCAAAATATATCAAATAGCTTTGTCTCTTTTTCTTATCGGAGTTCACGCTATACACATTTTCCTTTCGACTCATCGTTGGGAAACTTCTCTGGTGGTTCACTTCACCTATTAAGTCTTCACCATTATTTGGTAGCACAACATGCCTAGTGCTTCAATACAACGTAGTAAAATCGCAACTAAAATTTGTTTCATTGAGAGTATTTTCACGAAGTTACGAGTAGCATTTAAAAGAGCTGGAGAACTTCCATGAATAGCCAATCAAGTTCTGCATAGTCCTGAAGGATTTAAATCTATACTGATAAATGCCTGGTGAATAGAGAGAGGAGGAATTTTAATGGTGGAGAAAATTGCTGGACCAATGTAGAAGGCTAAGGATCCACCTGTTATTGCGTATAATCACATATATTTGGAAAATGCTTCGACTCTATGTTTGTGGCGAGGATTTATTATGAAAAAATGGACACACTTTGACTCTAACTCATGAGCTCCGTTTTATATATCCATCAAAACTACATATATACCATCAACCACATTATATTTTTGCTCAGATATTTATGTTTCGTAAAAATATGTTAGCGGCATCCAGATTGGACAGTGAAAAAACAGACACAAAACATACGTATGTTAAATCTATACCAATAAGATCTACATGGCCGGGTATTATGCCCATCCTTATTGACGGGTTATCACCTTTTTTTGAAAACATGGTACTATTAATACGGTATCAGTAGTACCATGGTGATAACTGATGGACATTATGAAGATTTTAAATACCAGTAGTTTGGGGCGTGAATTTTGGGAATCAGTTCATATTTTTATGACAAATGATAAAGGCCAATTCACATTGACAACGAGAGCATTACATTCGGTTAACAAATCATGGTTTTTCACAGTGCCTAGCTATACACGGAGTGCACTCTGAATTTGGTATCTGCGTGGTGTTTAGATACAACAGAAGCGTGAGGGAAACATGCGGGAAGAGGATGCTTTAGATATCCCATGTACTTGTGTACATTTGCATGGACGAAGCGAGTGAAGATTTACCGACGTAATGCTATTCAAACTACGTCAAAGCAGCGTTCTACTAAAATGATGCTCAACGACCTACCTTGTATTATAAGTACCTACCATGTTTCAAAATAAAATGAAACGAACTCATTCTCTCCCGACGAAGAGTTTACCTTAACTCTTTAATGAACTTAAGGAACACCAACAAAATCTGAGGCTGGGGAAAAGGGAGAATTCGGTCATGGCTAGGCATGGTTATAAAACGAACAGTAGGATAATAAAGAAATTACCACAATCAATACGAGAACCTGACAAAATGTCTTCATAAAAGAAAGAAGTGAAACAATGGTTGTTGTACAAACAGAAATGCAGTTGAGTTAATATGATATACTGTCAAATCTGTTTTCTTTAACCCTTTTCCCGTTTTCTGATCGATCAATGTTGTGCATTTGTTCAAAAAACAACTATTGGTACTTACATTAAGGTAATTACGATTTCATTGAAATGTTCTAATTGTTTTTTGTGTATGTTTATGTATTTTTATTATATTTAAGGTTTTAACTCTCTTTTCTTCTATATTTTATTAAAATCTGTTTTCTGAGTTATATGGCGGTAATTATAACATCATTTTTTTTAATCTGCTTTAAATTTTTACAAAATTTTTGTATCGATACTTGATTGGAAATCCAGTAGATACTATAAAAAAGAGCACCTGCTGACTAGCCATAGGCTTAGCAAGACTTAATCGGTTACATATTGTTTGTATTAAACAGATATACTATTATACATATTGTATTGAATTAAATTAATGACAAATATTGTATTGAATTGTAACAAATTAAATCATAATTTTTATTATTTTTTAATTTTTATTTAAATTGAAAATCGATATCAGAGAGAGCTCATATGCTTTGTACTCGAGAAGGCACTTGGGTCACCTTACCAAAGAGGCCTTAGAAATCCCCTTCCACGGCACACCTTACTTCTCGCTCTCCTTTACTTTGGATTGCCGTGGAGTGCAGATCGCTCAGACGCTTGCCTGGCATTTGGGCACTTTGCTGATATTGTTGATTGTGTGAGCTTTCGACGTCAGAAAACAGGTTGGCTGACCATTGAGTATTATGTTCGTAATTAGTAAGCTGGTGAAATATAATTATTTCATTTATGGTTTATTCAATATACTTGTATATTTTCGAGTTCATCCTTTTATCTCACTCGTATTTTTGGAAAGAATTAATTTTGAAGGGAGTTTCCAGAGAGAAAACTCTACTCCTCTCCCGTTGAAGCATGCAGTCAAGCTTGGTGCAGTCAAGACACGTGCAAGTAACGATTGATGCAGTCAAAACACTTCGATAAACAACCCGAGAGGACGGCAAAGACTTGCCAATCAATGGTCTCCTGAGTTTCCAGGAGAATGTATAACTCCGCCAATTTTTGACACCAAATGTTATATTAGGCGACCAATTTTCAATGTCCATAGCCCTGATGATGGGAAGCGAGATGCTTATTGAAACGCTAGCAAAATGGAAATAACTCGGTGTTACCCAAGGAGAGTTTACACCATTCCAGTAGATAGAGAGGGCGCTTGCATTACTGCCCAATAACAAAGGTTGTAACGTGTGTGAAGCCAGTCCGCCATCTTTGTTAACCCCGATTTCCCTTTCACGCTTAAGGGCTGACGCGCTGATGTTTCAATTTTACAATGTTTTCCTTCGATAAAAAAACTAGAAATCAGATTGCATTTACTTCTTAAATGTGCATTATCTATTCATGTCTTTTTTGTTCATTTAACCCTATGTACACTGATTTTTTCGTCCGCCATGTGCAGGCATTTCAGATATTACTTCATTTGTGGGAGAATCAGTAACTAAAAGTTATGAATGAGAGATATTTTCGTTGCCAAGCTGAACAAATGATGTCACAAAGTCATATAGGCGTAAAGAAACCTAATCAGAGGCAAAAAATATACTCTTCTATATTTTATCTCTGGGTAACTCAGCCTGATATAGGGTTAAATTAATATTATCTGCATCCATGATCTATTGACGTCGGTAACGACCCCGATTACTTGCCAAAACCACTATTTGGTACTTGTGGCATTAGCTAATAATTCCATTTTAATGTGAGTTATCGTGCGTGAGTTCGTGAGTCCTTCATGGAGTTAGCAAGCGGGTCTAACAGCCCCGTGAGCAACTGAGGTGTGTGTGCCTGTGGTAGCCCAGTCCCTGTCGTTGTCGTCTTTCAAAAGGCCAGACCTTGTCGCTGTCTTTGTAGCCAATTGTCTCTTTCTAAGGCTGTTTTTTCATTTCCCCATAGGAGTTGCAGATCGTGATTGACATCACACTGTGAAGTAAGGATATTCTAGGTCGTCCTCTCCTTTTCTTCCCCAACACTTTTCCTTCAATTATGTTCTTGATGAACTCGTTATGTCTTACTAAGTGACCAACAAGTTTAATTTTCCTGGAGTGAATAGCTTGGAGAAGCTTTCTTTTTTCGCCTACTTCTTTCAAGACTTGCTCATTTGCTTTCCTCATGACCCAACTTGTTTTAGTCATTCTCCTCTAGAGCTACAATTCTGCTGCCTGGAGCCTGTCTTTTTCTTGTCAATTTAATGTCCATGTTTCACAACCATAGGAGAGTATACTCCATACGAACGTCGTTACAAATCTCTTCCTCGTCTCAATTGAGAGATGGTCCCTGGTGAGAGTAATCTCCGTAAACTACATACTTGTATGTGTCCGACTAGTGTTTCACTAAGTAAGCTCCACGTCAGAAAAAAACAGTAGCTTGCAGAGTGTGAGAGAGCACCGTTTAGGGTATTGTATGTTTGCCATACTTGTGTTGTGAATCCCAGGCACGGGTTTTTTACACCGCAAATCTTTCAATCGCTAATCCCTTTTCCCCTAACTACTATCTCTGAAAGGGTTTTATTTACGTCTATTAAAGTTTCACCCATATTTTCCTGGAGAAAACTATAGCACAATCGAGTTGAATTCATAGCGCTAAGTAACCAATGCATGTTTCAAGAGTGAAATTTCGAGTAGATGGTTCTGGCTCTACATCCGTTAATTCGTCCAATCTCTCGTGATATTCAACTGAAAGTGAGAAGGGAGCAGGGATAACCTATATAGTTGTTTTATAGGTTGCCAGGCCACAGTTCGATGACGTAATTTTCTCTCCATCTAACTCGATGGTTTTTCCGCAAAAAATAATCGGATCTCAATATCACTCGGTAGTCATGGCAACGTCGGCTCGAGGCTCACCGTCTGCGTTGATGCTCGGGAGAGGAGGTTGCCATTGGAGATTCCGGGGTTCGGTGGGGGCGGGGGATGAAGGGGTGAGTTTTTTTAAAGGCAGTCGTTAGGTGGATGAAGCGAATTCGGCGGAGGATGTGGTGGAAGGGGCGAGGAATTCGTGACTCTTCGGGGCGAAGTGGGCAAGGGGAGAGGAGAAGAGGGAAATAAAAGGATAGAAGGATAAAAGGAGGTGCTATAAAAAAGTTTGGAGGAAGGAGGTGGAGGAGGGAAAAATTGTGAAGATGAGGGCCGCGCGGGGAAAGCGGAAAGGGATGAGAATTAGGGGTTGAAATGGCGAACGCTCTCAGGAGAGGGAGGAGGCGGAGGAAACTTAGCACAAAGGGAGGCGAATATTCATGGAATAGGTTGGGTAAGGAGGAATACTCGGCCATAAAAAAGCGGCCAAAGTTGGGCTGTACGTCAATGAAAGTGAGACAAATTTCATTAAGATCAGCCGGCTAGAAGAACAGGATTAAGATATAGCAGTAATGAACTAAGAATTTATAAAACCACACCAATTCAAGTATTTGGGAATAAACATAACGAATGACAACAGAGAGGAGGCTGAAATTTTAAACAGAATAACAACTGCAGACAGAACATACTGGAGTCTAATAATGCTTTTTCAAAGTAAATTTCTTTCAAGGAACACTATAGTAATCTATATATATATGAAAACGAATGTATGTCTGTCTGTCCTGTATGCATTACTACACTGTTGATCAGATCGCCAAGAAACTTTAAGAAGTTGTTGAGTACACTCTTGCAAAGGTTTCAAAGGTTTTAGGTATAAATATTTTTTAAATTTCGCCCCCCCTCCCTTTCCCCACAAGGCTCTCTTAATCTTTCGAATACTTTGCGCGCAACAACGCCCGACGGGTAAGTGCATTACTACAGTTTTAATCCTATCGTGCTGAAATTTTGCCGAGTAATAGCTCAAGGCAGGATGAAAGTTGTAGGCTACTTTAAAATGATCTCAGGGCCCATAAAGGTCCAAAAAAGGGGCCCCTAGGTGGTTCGCGGTACGTATCGGGTTTTGTGCAGTGGTTTCATTTTTTACTTTTTTAAATTATTTTCGCTCAAGATAGAGAGTTGGAATTTTTTTATTTAATGTCTGAAAAAATGAAGTTTTTAATTTTTTCAATTAATTATCCTTTTCAATTCGTAATTGACTGAAAATTGCGTTTTTAGCTGCAGAAATACATATTTTTCTGTGAAACCAACAATACCATATTTGCTTGACAACCAGATTTCGGTCATTGCTGTTGGAATTCATATTGCTTGGTTGAGCCGATTAGGAATGCTAAGCATTGGGATTTGTGCACCGGTTAATTATTTCGCTTTTTAAAACAACTTTAACTAAAGATAGAGAGTTGAAATTTATTTTATCACATACCCGAAAGCATGATACTACTAAAATTAGTGGTATCATGACCGAAAGAATGAAGTTTCACTCTTTTTCAATCGATTTTCTTTTACGCATTTTCCTTGACAACCAAATAAACAAACACAAATAAACATTAAATCAAATCTTAATTAACGAAAATGAAATTCTGAATAGCTACTCAACAAGTAAGTACTCGAATTATGTACTTAACTATAATTTTCTTTTAGCATGGCTGTGCAGGTAGTATGATTACAGTAAAGGGTTTCAAAAAATTGTCTCTCTACTCTATATTAAACTAGTTTTACAAATTTCATTGTTTTTATTTTACCATGTTATTTTTTATCATTCTGTTAATTTTTCAGTCATTTGACCTATAATTATTATTGTTCATGGTAGATATTGTCACGTTGTTTACTTACTATTGTCTCACAATTGTATAGATGCTCTGCAGAAGAAAATATTAATTTAATAAAACAATTACTTGAAATGTAGTCTGCTATCACAACTACTTACCAATTCCTCAGCTCTTATAAAAAGAGTTTTGAAGGAAGTATGATCCCGAGCAACGCCGGGTTTAATTCAGCTAGCCTAATATATGAAAATGAATGTTTGTTTGTTCGTCTTCTATGCGTTCCAATACCATTCATGAGATTACGATAAACTTTGGTGAGTTGTTGTGCGCGCACCCGCAAAGGTTTCTAAATAATAAAATCCATTGTACAATAGGTGGAGCGAGAGTCATTTCAGCAAATGAGTGTTGGCATACGAGGTTCTCAAACAAGCGAGGAACTACAAGCAAGCAACGAAGCAGTTCGTTTACGAGTTGCTCAATATTATGCGTCAGAATCGTATCACTGAGACATAACATCGCATGCATCAGAATCATATCGGTGAGACATAATTTTTGTTAATAGGTACATAATTTATTTTTACGTTGAATAAGATTTGGTGCAGCGATCTATTCATTTGCCTTTTTTGAATTGTTGCATTCGATTTTTGAAAAGCTTCGCCTTTTTCTTGAAATTGGATTATCAACCTCGAAAATCTTAAAATTTTGCACTACTTCAACCCTATAATATTTGATTTACGTGGAAACCGCGGCATAGCCTTGGAATGGAAACTCATGCCATCATTTGTGATTTAGGGAATCCTGTGTAGGTACAAGGAATTCATTGTAATTGGTCTCAAACTCGTTTAGGGACCGACTTTGAACTCAAAAAAAGGTATTGCAACGCATGCCGGCCCAGCTAGTGAACTATAAATTTAAAAAAACAAACCAATTCAAGTATTTGGGAATAAACATAATAAATAACATCAGAGAGGAGGCTGACATTCTAAACAGAATAGCAGCTGCAGACAGAACTTACTGGAGTCTAATGAAGCTTTTTAAAAGTAAACTTCTTTCGAGGAACACTAAAGCAAGAATATATAAAACTATGGTGCAACCAGTATTGTCGTATGGCTTCGAGGTTATGGCACTTACAGAGCATTTGCAAAAGAAACTCATTACTTTGGAAAATAAAGTCTTAAGAAGAATATTTGACCCTACTCTAGATGGAGATATATAACGAATTCAAAGAAACAGAGAACAAAGAGAGCTATATAACAGACCAGACATTGTTGGAGTGATCAAGAGCAAAAGGTTGAAGTGGCTGGGTCATGACTTAAGAAGAAATAAAAATTATAAGATGGAGAGAATATGAGAAGGAATTCCACAAGGAATAAGACCACGACGGAGACCAAGAATGCGATAGAACGACGAATAAAGAGTGTCCTAAGGAAAATGGGAGCAGAATTCGAGATCACAGAAGACAGAAATATTTGTAAACGGCTTGTTGGCGAGGCCAAAGACCTACTTGGTTGTCAATGACCCCAGGAATAAGAGTGTCATTCCATGCCACTTCGGACCAACGTTGACCCTTGACCTCTCGAATTTTGACGAACATTTGAGGAAACGTTCGCCTTTTAGAATAATGAAAATTCTTTCAAGCAATTTGCGAAAATTTCAAAAACAGCTGATTAGTGGCTGTTTTTCAAAATGGCAATTTTCACTGCCATTATTTGAGGAGGAAAATACATATATAAGGGGGACTTATTTGAGTACAAAAAGGAATTCACATTAAAAGATGTCCAATTTTCAATAGGTGTGGATTTAAAGTGTTTTGTTGTGTTTGGAGCCGTGCAGTAAGTGAATAGCATTAGCTAAGGAGGCTTATAGTAATAGAAAGGAGCTCATGACGGGAACCTTGGATAAAGACGTGAAGAAAAGGCTGGTGAAGAGCTTCATATGGAGAGTAGCGTTGTATGGAGTAGAAACGTGGACTCTCAGAAAGGAGTACGAGAATAAGCTGCATGCTTTGGAGATGTGGGTGTGGAGATGGATGAAGAAGGTGAGGTGGAAGGAAAGGAAAACTAACGAGGAAGTGCTTGAGATGGTGGGCGAGGAAAGGAAACTTAAGGTTTAAATCCAGGATACATCTACATCTACGTAATACCCTGCGAGCCACCTCGAGGGTGTGTGGCAGGGGATGAAGATCACCAAACATGCACTATTGACATGCAACTAGGATATTTAAGGGAGACATGCTAGATAATAGGGTCACATGCAGCTAGATGGTTAGTATCTACATAATAAGAAAAGGATTATTGGTTGTTATTACATGCATCATGCACTACAGACTACTCTTACTATATTTCACCTACCTATCCCTTTGCTACGCTGCCTATTGTTCTCTCTTATGGTACGCGAGAAAAATGACATTTTAAATCTATCGGTACGGCAATCTATCTCTCTAATCTTGTTAAGATGATCAAACCTAGCATAATACGCAGGGGTTCTCAATATATATCTAACGTCATCTGTGAACAAATCGGTTTCGAATTTACTTAAAAGGTTTAACCTAAACTTTAACCTGCGTTCTGATAATAATTCCCATCCTAGTTCTTCCATTAAATTCGTAACACTTATACAACTATCATAACGACCTTTAACAAATCTAGCGGATCTCCTTTGCATACGCTCTTATTCTTTTATCATACCTTCCTCGTACGGATCCCATATACTAGCGGCATATTCTAAATGAGGCCTGACAAGTGTAAAATAGCTTCTTTTAGGATAGGCAGTGTAGATGGATGGAGGATGTAGTAAGGGTCGAGGGATTGTTGAAGATTGTGATAGAGGGAAGGATGTCGGGCAAGCAGGGAAGGGGAAGAAAGAGATTAGATCTTATGGTTGGGATGAAGAAAGGAAGAATGGTATGAAGAAGAAGAAGAAGGTTGGTATGAAGATGTGGAAAAGGAAATACTAGAGGTAGTTAGGCCCGTCAAAGCCTAGAAAACCGGAAGGAGGGTCTCTGACTTTCATCAAAACCTGCCTTTACCGCTAGAATATTAAAAAAAATAACGTTCCGATGAGCGCACAGATTTGGAATTATAGACGAGTAGTCGGGAGTATGATATCTGAAGTAAGTGGGACTCAAGTTCAGAGCTATCCATGGATGCGTCTTTTACACAAAGCCAAAGTTCTTTACACTTGCTAAATATACAGATATGGTATTTATTTCCGGTTTGTCTAACGAAAGTTCTCGTGCTGCATGCGAACAGTGTCGTAGACCTCCGTACGTCGAATACCGAATTTCATCATTAAGGACTTCATGTGGTCTTCATTATTGCATTTGCAGAAATATTGATTTTTGCAAAAATAGCTCATATTATTCTCTTGTTCATTCGTGGCAGATTTAGCTGATTCTAAACATTCAGACCGATGTAACTATACGCCTATTTAAAATTGTTCTCGTACTGATAGGTGTTTTATTACGCTAGATGTTCCATGCTAAAACCTCCTGAAATATGTACCTTCCCTTGTGGAGCACCCTGATAATGCACATGAATTACATGCTTATATTAAGTACATACTACTTGCTACTACTCACTACAACATTAAATACTGCTAACTACAATACTTGTAATAAATTTATAATGTGCTTAGCAAATGTATTCTCATAATGATTCAATTTTAATATTTCTTTAACTGTAGAAACAAATACGACGATCCATGTATAAAAATGCTTATAGATTAAATTGATCTATTTAAGAAATTATCAGGATTTGAAAAATCCTGATAATTGAAATTTGGATTGAAATTTGTATTGTTTTATTTATTGTTTTTTATCCACACTATATAAAATTTTTACCTTAAGTCAATATCCACATTGATTTTTTTTGTTAGTAGATCAACATGTACGAGCAGTTAAAAAGTGCTCGTGTTGGATCCAACTTCAATATAAAATTACAAAAGAGATACATTTGAAAGAGCTGTATGCAAATCAAAGAAATGTGAACCAAACTACTGCAGATCATGGAACTATCCGCTCAGCAAAGGGAAATCGTAATCAAGTCTTAACTTGACGGATCTATTGTGCAGGATACCATACTGTGCAGCCTTTCTCATTCAAATGGCGATAATTTTAAGCAGTATTGAGCGTTACTTGAAGTTAGGATATTAAAATTCATTTTCCAAATTTTTCAGCTGAAATTATTATGCATGTCTGATCTGCGTGGTGGTCCACTAATTTTCTATATTGACCCACCGATCCAAATCAAATAAACAATCGGCCCGTGCTTCGATTCTTGCTGAAGTTTTCATGGATGTAGTTTTCGAATGAGATTATAAGCTTCAGAAACGGTTATTGAAAGCACGAGTTAACTGACAAATCCTTTAACGGCTTCTAAAACGCTTTGTAAACGCTTCGATCGGCTTCATAAATGGTCCTCCTGCGCTTTCGGTTAGGTTCGGTAACCAAGTTATAGAAAATTTTATAGGTTTAAGAAGAACAGTTAAACGAAATATATACTGTGATTGTGAAAGATAATAACATCAATTACAGACGTCGAAGATGGATCAAAAAACTAAAGTCACCAGGAAAGCTATTTCTCTTTGCTCAAAAACAGTTTCTCATCATCACTCCTGACACTTTTGACTCAATTGTCCGTAATTATACTTATACACCACGATTTGCGTTTTGCACTACGTTGCACTTCAAGTCATGTGCCATCCAAGTCCATATAATACTTTATGGATCATTGGGATGAAGCCTTAGAGGAATATTTACTTGGTGCAAGGGCACAATATTTATTTCTACTTGGGATGGACTTCGCAAGTTTGAGAGTGAGGAGAAAACATTCAAAATTATCAGTAACCTACTGATTAATGCAGTTGCATTGCTCTTAATGGAATCAGAACTTTTTAAGACACACTAAAAGTTTCATTTTTGTACCACTTTCGTAGGAATGAGAAACTGAAATGTCAATTCATCGTAAAGAAAAAGGCGAAAATTTGAGGATATTCCGCAACCCTTGTCGAGTTGAAGTAGTTTTATTTGCCTCGACTGTCCATAAACGTCCCGCCGTCATGGCGTTTTTTGTGGTTAGCTGGCTGGATGGGAAGAGTGGCGGGGTAGATGGGTTGTGTTTCGGAGAGAGGAAAAGTGATTCAGTGGCGTATAAAAACGACCTCCGAAGATTTAAGTGCCCTGAGCGGAAAATTACTCCCAAAAAAGTAAACGTACCTCTTGATACAAATACACTCACAATCGCATACAAACTGGTGTGCATGCAATTTGGCAGTTGGCGTGGACCGTAAAATTTGAGAGTGGGATAAATTGTGAGCAAATTATTCCATAAAATGTGAAACGAAAGCGTAAGGGAGGTTCAAAAATCTCGCGTCATGTGTACATCCTCCTGCATCCAAAGGAGGGGAGCCATGCTGAAGAAAAATGAAGAATTCGCTTAAGGCTATGAGTGAGGACCTCGTGTCTTGGTCATTTCCTCTCAGGGGCATTTAACGCACCAGACATTTCAGTTGCTTGACTACACTTTATCAATCATTCCTTAGAATGGAGTCCACCCATTTATAGGTGTTGTGATGTACTATTTTTTACGTTGGGCCAAAATTCTAGGAATGTCTTCGGATGACCAAGTAAAAGAGAGGTGCTACTTCGCTCTGGTTAGGCCACATCTCGGATATTCCGCGAGCATTTGGGGCCCTGGACAGAAAGATTTAAACAAAAAAATAATAAAATACAACGGAAAGCTGCGCGCTTCATTAAAAACTGCCACGAGCAAACGAATATTGTTTTACAACTTTTACAGGGATGGGAGCCCCTAGAGACACGGAGGCTGCACGCTAGGCTTAGTTTGTTTGAAAAATTCAAAAGTGGTTGGTTTCAGAGCGACAAAGAGAAAAACCCTTCGGCTACCAAGGTATTTTTTCACCTTACCTCTCCCAAGGGGGGTAACTCGGTTACCCCACAGTATTTTTTTGTTTATTCGCTTAATTTATTCAGAAAATGGATTTGGTGTGACATAAATCTTAAATAAAACAATTATACAAAATTATAATAAATATGATTTATATGATTTATATTTAATCAAATAACACATAAATATAATCGTAGGCTCCGATTGGAGCATACAATTATCTAATCGGATACCCTGTCTAGGTCTAATCGGATGTACATTTCCACAGAAATGTAAATATCTTGTGTGCACGCTAATATATCCAATTAAATCGTCAAAGTAAATACTAACGACTCCACATGTCCGCCATTTGTTTCACGCGTCTGGCGCGTCGCGCGCGTAGAAAGTTGAGCAAAACTCAACTTCGCTCGCGCGAATCCACGCGTTAGAGGCGAAGCACCTGATTGGCGGCGCGCGAGAGGCTACGCTTAGTTTCGCGTAGAACGCGTGCATGTGAACCCCCCTTTATCTCTTTCTTCTTTAAACGGCTTGTGTCCTAATATCCCGTTCCACAAGCTCATGTGGCGGCTCGCAGGGTAGTATATAAATGAAAATTATTTCTCTCTGAATTCTAACGGTGGTGTTGATGTGAATTCAATTCATTGCGTCTGTCTTAGATTCAGACCTGATTTCCTGGGAGTAATAGAGTCGAGATTGGGAATGTTCGACCATCTAGTCGTTTGAATTTCAAAGGTATACCGTTCCGAGTGATTTATTGACTCATTTCAAACGGTGAGATCTTCGAAAAAGCAATCTATTTTATTCTGAGGAAGTGAAGGGGTCGCAGTTTACATAAAATATTGGGACGTTCAGGAATGAAACATAGGTCTCATGAGCTCCAATACTTTCTTCGTACTTGGTAAGAGCGGTAAAAAGATCTATGGCACGAGTATCGATTTCTCACTGAATAAATTATTGTGAACGAAATACTGTACTTTTCTGTTTATAAGTTATTTAAATAATCCAGCTTTTTAAACTTTCGTGTAGGATCTCAAAGTTTGTATTAAAAGAAGCAGGATAAAAAGGATACGTTCTGCTAAGCCTCGCGTCGCCACTGTGCAGGATCATGCTCTACAAGTCTCTCCTGGAAGATTGACCTCCCATAATGAGAGCCTTACGACAAAAATTCATTCGCTGGGAAACTACTGGGAAAAAATTCATTCATTTTCCGAATGGAATATAGTTAATTTGAAATACCAAATACCGATGTCATTTCTTAAATCGTTGATACACAGGAGAATGGAATGGAGACACTATGGTGTTTCTCTTCACATAGAAATCCATTTTGAATTATACAAGTTTTTCCACACGTTTCAAATTGATGAGGCATCTTCTGGCACATTTTTAAGCTCCATCAAGCTATATCATTGGTTGTTCGATCCTACACCGAAAAAAAGTATTCTAAAAATTAGAAAAATCCTCTATATATTAGCGGATTTTCCGCTACTATATGGTAACCAAAGTATTTCTCTAAGAATTTGAGGAATTTCCTCTCCAGAGAGGAATCCTCTCATACTTAGAGGATCGTATTCAGTATAAAGGTAATTTCCTCTACAATCCAGAGGATTCTTCTCAAAATTTCCTCTGCTTTTAAGAGCAATCCTCTCAAAAATTCCTCTACTGGAACTAGAACTCTAGAATTGTTGTTATATTTCTGATTTATTCTGTTTTGGGAGCCAAATACAGAGCACGCTGCTATTTTGCACGCACAAAATGCCGCTCACGGCGCTCGCCTCATCTCCCCAAATTACGGTTTAAAAGACTACGGCACTTCTGTTGATTCTGGATGCCAACCCTGTGTTCCTTTCCACTTCATACATGACATCTTACTTTTAATCCTTTTATTCCTCTCAATCCAAGAATAATAGTCTTGTATTGAGAGGAATATTGGGAGAGGAACGTCATCTAGAATGCAAACATAGATCCTCTTAAGGGAAGAGGAATATTCTATAAGTAAGTGGAAATTTTGAGAGGATTTGGAAAGAGGAACTGTCCTCTACATTTTAGAATATTTTTCTTTCGGTGCAAGATTGGTAGACTTCAGCCCTCCACCCTACCCTGTCTAAAGCTAATTTCCTTACTTCCTAGTAGCTCTTCCTGATTATTTTCTTGTTTATTTGGTCCATGAACTTATTCCTGAATCTTCCTCTGCAGACTTTTGCCTTTATTTTACATTCAGTTACGTTCTTCATATACCCATCATATCTGAGGGTCTGTCTAATCCAAGTGATTCTTCTTTTCTGCATGGTGTTCCACTTGGTTCTTTTTTTCTACTCTTCTGTAGCGAGAGATGAACGTCATTGAATGAATCTTCCCAGAATCTCAAGTTGAACGTAAGAAACAAATTTGTACCGAGGGACCGCAACTTTCTCGACAGATTATTAGTATTATTATTTTTAACATTAAATTGGAAATGCTTGTTTTTAAATACAATTTTTAAAAAATTTATTTAATTTTCATCAAATTATAAATTAAAGATCTCACGAACCATGGCGTTAACATTTTTTTTCTCTCAAAATAAAGTTTGCAAAAAATTTACTTTACGAATTTATATTTCATTAAAATGACCCTATTTTAGTTCTTTGAGGCGTATAGATAAAATTTTGATGAAACTAAAGAATAAAAATAATAGAAAAGTAACGAAATGTTATTAGAAATTCATAGTTGAATTACTTTTTGATAAATTAATACATTTTTTTCTGCATTACACAGTTTTTGCGGAAATGGGACCTAAACTAATCGATTCCTTATACAGAAAAACACTCTATGCCGGAATTTGGGAAGCTAGAATATGCCAGAATTTGGGTGACTAGTTGACAATGAAATCATCACATAACACAGATATATATAAAATTTTGTACGCTTTATAGTAAGGAATACGTTTCGGTTCAAAAGATTCAATTTGACGCCAAAAGCGCCTGGGATCTAGCATTTGAACATCAATACTGAGTCAATAATCGCGGCATTTGAAGATTAGAGGATTACTTGGTCCCAACATGAATGGAAACCGTGGCGTGATGCAAGAGTAATCGAGCGTGAAGCAATGCGTGAATCGTCCCTTTGTAGACCCTCGTAATCGCTAACAAGGAGATGATGTGCATCGATCATAAAATAATACGCCAAGAAACTTAGGTAATATTCATTCACTTTTTCGTTTTTCCAGCCTGACCCTCACAGCAATAAAGTACTTAGCCTGTTACTTCATTTCTCTCGGATTTCCTCGGCATCAAATTAGCACATCATCTATTGCTATGTTGGCAACCAGCCCAATGAATGCATAAGCATATTATATTAAGCTTCCTTGGATAATGTTAATGGATAATGGATTTTCCATGTCTGTGTTGCACAACACGCTGGGAAACCCACTTCATTATGAACGCGGGGTTTAAATCGCACTTGAATGAATATACAATGGAAAATAAATATAGAATGCAAAATATACTTTAATTTCTCTATCAGTGTATACTAGGCGTATTCCGTGGTTCTGCCATTGCATCCCAAAATAATGTAAATAGCTACTAGGACGATGGTTTAAGTAAGAAAACAAAAGAAAAGTGAGAAAATGAAGGAAATTTTAGCAAACGGTAGTCATCAATTACAGCACCTACTGTTGACTGATTTTGTAATATTTGTTTCAACAAATATTTAATAGTTCCTATAGGTATATTGGTCAACTCTTGGCAGGAATAAGCGAGAAAAGTGATTGGGGGTGAAGAATGAGTAAGCTAAGAAGAAAGAAATGGGAGGCTATGGTTTTAATAAGCAATAAAGAAGTATATTTCATTGTTTTCCTCCTATCTTGAGTCAAATCACAAAGCATTCATATTTCACAAGCAGGATCAAATGTCTTGAAGACTAAGAAAGTTTCATTAAGGCGGGCAAAAACGGCTATGCTTGATGAACAAACGGTGGTATAAGAAAACAAACAATAGGGCAAGTTTGATACAGAAAATAAATGAAAAAGAGGCAAATAAGGATTCAGACGATTGAGGTAAGGTAGCGTGGGAAAGCATCAGCTGAAGTGTCCTGCAATGGCGGACTCAATCAAATGCTTAAAATCTGAGAGATAGAGTGCGGGACCGAAAGGTTAAAAATGCCATTTTCTCCGCCAATAATTAGGAGGTACAATGGCTATGAATGAAGTTTTAAATATGCCTGTTTTCAGGGTAATCAGCTTTACTTAATTTATTTTGATCGTGTGAGTATTTTCTGTGTTAATGTCGACAAATAAGTTGACACGTCCATTATTCTGTACCTAATAATATTTGCATGTCAGTTTTACATTCGAGGTATTAAGATATTCTACGAGACTAATGGCCAGTTGCAGGAACGTAACATATGTATTCCATAAAGTTATGGGACCCATAAGTCATAGCAACCATTCAATAAGTGTTGCACAAACATTCAATAAATTCATTGGTCTCATAACTTATGGCATGGAGTTATGAGTTCCATAAGTAGTCAAGATGGCGGATGCGCAATGAACCTCTTGGAGTCTTAATTAGTTGATTGAAGAGTTCTTTTGAGACAAGTGACCAGTTTGTTTACTCTTACTGACTAATTATAACGTGCATTATCAATTATTCATAGGCTTAACTTTCATAACTATTATCCGGCGGTGGAAGACTAGATCAAATATTCGAGGCTATTAACTATTGGTAAATAAGTTAAGAAACTAATAGATGTGTTCATGCTACCCGAATACATTTATGAGTTCTATAACTTAATGGATCTCATAACTATTGATTCCATAACTAAAGTTTCTTGCAACCGGCCATAAATATCGCTTGCTGTACAAGATTTTTTACTTTTGTTTAATAATTAGGCATTTTAATATTCGCCTCATACAGCTAATCTAAAAAATGGAATATGGCCATCCAAGGTATTGAATGTCTTGTATTAACATGACAATAATAAATCCAGCATTCTTCTTTCCTGATACACAGACTTATGAGCGAGTTAAAAAAATTTTCTATGGCCTATGGGTTACCACCTACCTCTAAAACCGAACTCTTTTTCACAAAGGAGACTCATTATATCGATTATACGACAATAAAGTGATAGGTCTGTAAATTTAAATTAAATACAATCACCATATTAAAAAAACTGAACATATTGGTTTGAAAATTAATATTTTTCGGGCTTCTGGATATTCCGCTGGTAAGACTAATTGGGAAATATTGATAAGTAGGTTGTAAGCTGGAAATGTTTCGGGGAGAAATCCAAAAACCTACCTCTCTATACACGAAAGATCATTCACAATGTTAATATCATACTTATGGAGAGAAAATCGGCCGAGAGTAAGGCGAGACTGGGAGAACTGTGAGATTTACGCAGGTCGAGAGAAATGGAAAACTGTAATTGGGACGTTTTGAAAGAAATTTTGAAGGAAAAGTGTTCAAAATTACTACGGTACCTTCCATTTAGCTTCCGAGGGAAGGGAAGCGACGTGGAATTCTTTTGAGCTCCTCCCGTGCCGTCGACAACATTCTCACAGGTCGCCGTGCCGAGGGAAAGGTCGCTCTTCCTACGGGAATGATGCGCCTCCTAAAATATGCGCGCGCGCGGGCGAGTCGCGCGGAGAAAGAGAAAGTCGGCGGATGAAATGAGAAATGGTAAAATTGTGCCGCCGATGATGCGCGTGGAAATCGATTCTAAAATTAGTACGCATGGGTTTTCTTGCGAGTCGGGAAAGAGGCGGGAGCGATGCGGGACATTCATCAAGCCGTAAAGGCTCAGTATGGAATGTCCTCTCGCAAAAGCTAGTCCTTGGACCTCTCCTCTTTACTTTGTACACTCTGGATCTGGCTAAAAGCATTAGTCACGCCAACTATATGCTCTATGCAGATGATCTGCAAATTTATATTCACTGTTCTGCTGATGAACTTCCATTTTTCATTGAAATAATTAACAGTGATCGTGATAGATAGATAACAGTGAACTCCATCAGCCATTAGGCTAACATCAACTGCTTACAACTAAACCCCATAAAAACTCAAGCAATCATTTTCGGAAATTCAAGACTTTTGAATAGCCTCGATCATGATAGTCTTCCGCCTATTCGTGTTCACACGAGCATTGTTAAATTAAAAGAAACTGTTCGATACCTTGGCATCACTATTTCCACTAACTTTAAATGGGATCAGCACGTATTGGATATGTGTAACAAGGGAAATAAAATTCTCTATTTACTGAAGCTTCAAAAGAAAAATTTACCTGTTCACACAAGAATTTCACTTGTAACCTCACTGATTTTTCCAATTATAGATTATTTTATACTAGTGTATATCGATTTAACAAATGTTCTCGAAATACGTATCCAGCGATTAATTAACAGCTGCCTTAGATTTATATTCGATCTTCGCAGAGATGACCATGTTTCTGATTACTTTGCTGCCTTGAAGTGGCTGCCTCTTGGCCCCCGAAGGAACTACTCCCTGGGGTGTTTTCTGTTCTCCCTCTTTCATGCTCATATGCCTGAATACCTCTACAACCTATTTACCCTCAGAACTACTGTTTCCGTCAGAAGAACTCGGGCAGACCTAAACCTTCTCCACATACCCCAAGCCCGTACCAACCAATACCTAAATTCCTTCCCGATTATAGCATCCAAGTTTTGGAATTCATTACCCCCCTCAATAAAATGCTCCTCCACTCCGGAATCTTTTAAGAGGAAATTGTACGAATATTTAAAACAGTAGCACTGTTGTTTTTAAATGAAAGAATCTTTGTGTTGATTAATTTCATTTTTGTTAGAACCTTTGTTTTCAATTGCTCTTGTGTTTATGCTATGTTTATTTCATAATTATTGTATTTTGAGCAGAATGTTTTCTGTACTTATGTTTTTTTTTCTTTTTTGCTCTTATGGGTTTCCCAGAGCATCAATAAACCATTCATTCATTCATACTATGATACACAAAGGATATCGTACTGTCTACTTTATTTGCAACTCTTACAACTCGTGTTTTAACTGACTAGCAGTCATCGTCAGGTACATAGTCTGTTGTACTTGATGTCAGATACATAGACTGTATTTCACATGGCAGGCTCACTAGGTACATAATTATCATCTTTCTATAAAGGCGATGCCTTGTCGCTGTCAGTGAGCAATCTGAGTCTCTCTCTTCATTGATGTTTTCTTCATATATGAGTGCTTGTCCAATTTCGTGAATATCGTCTTAAAGTAAGAAGTTCTGGGACGCCCTCTTGGTTTTTTCCAAGTACTTTTTCCCTCAAAAATATTGATCAGAAAACTATTGTGCCGTAATATATGTCCCACTAGCTTTGCTCTCCTTTCCTTAATTGTATTTACTGTAGACCTCTCACAGTGTAAGTGTGTTCGATTCCCGTTCGAGGACTGCGGACATCGGAGTGCATCGGAGGATTGCGATGTAGAAGGCAACAACGAAAACACCTCATTAGCCTCCCTATAAAAGCAGCCCTGCATTATAACTATATATGACATGTTGGCATCCCTCCCAGTAAAATATTCCTGGGGTAAAATAATCCCCAAATCTGATCTCCGAATGGGGACTACAGGGAGGGGCACATCAGTCAGGAAGGAAAATGCAAATAAAAATGTGTAACTAAGTTCCGTTGTCTCAGGCGTAACTTTATGGAATTTGCTTAGCATATTGAATGAGAAGCAGTAACTTTGTGATTCCACATTTATTTATTTATGTAAACGACCCGGGTTTCGACGTAGCACGTCATCATCAGGTACAAATATCCCAGAACACATAAGTCATATATATAGTCACAAACATAAGGGGGGGGGGAATCACAAAGTTACTGCTTCTCATTCAATATGTGTAACTAAGTATTCGTCTTGACTCACATAGTCAACCAGTGCCACCTTAAGGGAAAGAGTCCACTGCAAACAAACAAGCTTCTAATGGGGAAGAAATATAGCCTCTGTTTTTAAATACAATATTACACAAAGCCTAGGGCTCACTATGGAATATCCTCTCTCAAAAACTAGTTCATGCAGAAGTTTTACGCAATGATTTACTTAATTTACATTTATTATTTTAAATAAAAGGAAAGCCGAAAACTTCGTCAAAAACTACTCCGAGCGAACAGAAAGCATCACGCAGCTGATGGAAGAATCAGGATCGATATTAGAGAATCGGAGGCTACTCACCAGGGTTAGATTTCTTGAAAAACTCCCATCACGAGAGTTTCATTACGACAACCAGAATATTATTTTAGACCCGAATTACCTCCAGAACTGGAAGGAGTATTATATTACACGGTGATCGATGTATCAAGGGTTGTTTTCCGCTCGTCGCACTCAATGCATCGCGCAGGTTCTGGTACGGACAGGTTCTGGAGTGGGGGCATTCCAGGGAGTGCGGAGGAGGAAACAATCTTCGGACGTGAGAAACGGTGGAGTGGGCTCCGGGTTTAGAACCTGTTGGTTCCTGTCCGTTAAAAGTGCACTCCCTTGGGTGCTGTTAAGCGTGGGAGAATATTTGGAGGAGAGTCATATGCATGCGCTACCGATGGAGAAATGGAGAGAGCGTGTGCTGGAGGGAATTCCAACCGAAATTTTCTCCGCCCTAAAAACGAAGAAAGAGAAGGTGGGAAAGAATTATAAATTGCCTTCGCATGCAAAAACGAAAGAAACAAATCGAATGAGATTCAATCACAAAGGAAGGACCCAATGGCGATACTTTCGACCGTAGGAAGCGAGCAGTTATTAATGAATGATTTGAAGAATAAACATATTTGGAGTTTCTTCGCAAATTAAAATTTTCCCACCATATCATTTTCTCCAGATGATTGCCTCTCTTGGCCTCAATATATTCAGTCAGATTTCTTTTTGTAAACATAGGTCCAAAATGTAGAGTATTGGCAACCCAAGCATTCAACAAATACCATGTTTTGTTAATTAATATGTCACCTAAGATACAGTTGTTTACACTTTTTTGGACTTTGAGCATGACGAGAAGTATCTGTAATGATTAGAATTTATTGGAAAAATAATAGATGGAAAAGTTCATATTAATTTCAAGAAGTGATTTAATTTAAACATCCTTCCACCATAGTTTTCATCACAAAATATATACAGTGAATAATGATTTTCCTCCTTTGCCGAGGTTTCGTATATTTATTATGCTCCTTCAAGGTGCAAGAGTTCCTTCAGAGTTTCTTTTCATCAGATAATGATGATTTAATTATATAATAGAAATAATTAGATACCAATCTAAAAAAACGAATTCAGAAGTACTCTGAGCCTATTAGAAGTATGGTACATATGCGAGAAGGCGGTAGAAGAGACATATTACGATTCATTAATCATATCATTTACTTATGCCTTCCTATGAATAATTCGTTTCCCATGGAGTAGCCATTAATACAAGTAGCAGAGGTTCTAAATTAACTACATTTCATTGCATCTTCAGAAACTGTTCACACTTCTCTCACTTGTATTCGAGTCACAGGCTAGATTTTAGGAAAAAATTTATAGCTTTGTCAGACAATGGCGACCTCTATCAACTCGGATGCAGCCTATGATTAAATTGGCTGTAATGGAGTAACAAGTCGAAAGACGGTATAGAAACTGACCAACACATTTTTCGAACGCGTGAATCTCCTATACTAAAAAAATCATTTTTTGAATCAATCAGGCTTCAGAATGCTTGGTGTATTACCGAAGGTGTAATGGCAGTATTCCATAAAAAAATATCGGATGAAGTCTATTGAATAGCGCCATATATTTTGAAACAATGTCAAAAGATCAAAAATATTTTTTATAGAATCCCCACGAAAATTGAAGGATATTGTGCTGAAACGGATTAATTGACGTCATTAAATAATAATAATAAAACATTTATTCCATTCCGGCAACAATAAGGTAATATTACACAAAGCGAGTGAAATTAGGTACCACGGAGAAATAGTTTTTATGTTGGGGTAGCCAATCCTTGGTAATGACTAGAGCGTGGAAAAAAAGTCCTCAATTTTGCACAAAAAGTCGAAAAGAAAAACCACAATTTACAAAATATTTTTAAAAATTCTGAATAACACTTCGTTTGATGACAAAGCAATTGTGGAAGAAAAATGTTAATCCCTATTATTTTTTAGCTGATAAATATCTATCTTTATTTTGAGAAGGGAAAATTAAAGCTTTTAAGTATGTTTTAGATAACAGATTTTATTTTTGATTGCATCATTTTAAATATAGAAAAGAAATTTACCTACTTTCATTCTTTTTTAGTTCCATTGCCTCGAGGACGCGTCATAAAGTTGTGGCAGACAAGATATTTTTCCATATTTTCCATAGTGAGCGTTGTGCGACGATCGCTCAAAATAAGTTTGTACATCGAAAATGATTGCTCAACTTCACAGGTTGTCATATGAGCATACCTCAGCGTAGCCACTTTACTTACAGAGAGTTTTTGGAAGATGTTAGATGCCTGCCCCTTGAACTCTCCGTCGAGAATCTGAGCTACATCACTCATCATACTCGAAGCCTTTGTCTTTACTCAAAACATCACACAATTTTGTGTAAACACTTACGGCTTGTACACCCATTACATTTTCAAGTTTCTCCTTTTCGTTCATCATTGATGACACTGAATCACATAGGCTCAGGATGGAAGATACAAGGTATTTGATTGTTTCGACCAAAACCCAAAGGATGCTGAAATGCATATCAAGTCCAGTGGAAGTGTGCTATCTTCTAGGAGTTCTCGAGTATTTTCTACACATTATGCATCATCTTCAGGGTCAATATTCTGTATAACCTGAAGTAAATAATTAAAATAAAGTTTTCCTCTTGAATTTTGAACGTGCAGTTGTATTAATGGTTAAGTGATCAAAACTGGCAGGAATTCTATCATAATAATGAAATTGATTCATCTGTCACAAATATAATTACAGATAGGTATTTAAGTTCTTAATTTTTTCGAAGTGCTGGGCATTGAACACACAAGCTTCCAGCCATGTTCCAAATCTCGTGAGGTCTGGGTCTGGAGGCAATGGCAGGCTGGGCCCAGGGAAAGGAACTGTCCCCCCTACCCTGAATATGTGAAATTCATACGCGTATGGCTTATTGTTAGTCGGGGGTGAGCTCTACCCTCACCTATCCAAACCATCCTTCTGGTTGATGCACTGAGTAAGAGTGATTCTTTCATGAACGGTGAAGTAATAGAATGAAATCATTGCAATTTCCGGAGCTCTTAGTCAAATTTTGCATTAACATTAGTACATCTCTGCTCCGTGGAATACTGCATGAAAAATATAAATGTGTCCAATACCCAGATGGACAAAAGTAATCACAACAGCCAAACTTAGGCATGTGGTTTCAATAAAAAAGCCCGGAAAAGTCTGTTTTATCAGAAAATGTCCCACCACGCCAAAAGAGTCCCAAAAGGTCTCTAAACAAATCATTAAAAATGTTTTATTTAATGAAATTGGTGAAGAATTGTCCCACTTTTCCCACCAAGTCCCACTTTTACAAAAAGTCAAAAGACTTTTTTACGCACTATAGTTATGACTGTGATCGGCAGTTAAAAGAAAAGATAAACAAATTTACCGAAGCCTTTACCAGTAATATACCAAGAATGTCCTCTTGTGGTGAAACTATATCATCTTAACACTCTGATATACAGGTAATTACAATTACAATAAATTAGATGAAAAAATCATTAACATGGTCGATAGAAACCTTATGTAATAGCGAGTTATACTGACTCAGCAAATTATTTTGATCGCTAAAACATCGATTGAAGGGCAAACCCTCAATAAACTCTAAAGATCTTGCTGTTGAGAAACTTTAGCCGCGTCATGAAATAACTAGACTGGTGTATAGCCCGACGTGACGGCGATGTGTTGAATCATTCCCAAATGGGACAGTCCTCCTTTTGCTGTGCTACGGGAACACCTTTGAAATGGTAATCCAAACTAGGCATTTGACGATCCGATGGTTGTGTGGAAAACTTCTTGAGAATAGAGGAATATGCTGAATCACTGGTTGGTGGAAAAGGAATAATTTATCCTCTACATGCAACGCGAACAGAGGTAGAATCGTCGATTTATGGGAAGAGATAAGAAGCCCTACCAAGATCCATGTCGCTCGGAGGATAAATGAAAGCCTATAGTTGATTTATAGGTAGACTGGTTCGAGATAATTACTTCAGGGCATGCTGCGGATAAAATTTTGTCAAAAAATCTGGAAGTAGGTTATCCCCAAGCTCTAAATAAGCTCTTAATTAGTGTACTCGATGATGTTTTACGAGCAACGGAGGATGATGTCCTGAAAACAACGCTTCTACGTCTAAACCCAGGCTTTGTATGATCTCTTTTCACATGAAAATTGTTGAAAATTCCTGATCATTGGCAGTAATCAATCCGAAGAATGGTTTGCCGCATCTGCCGTATTCCGCTCTCCAATTAGCTAACCGCTTCATCCCAGCAGAATAATTTACTTCAATGCCTTTCATAATTTGCCTGATTAATTCCACTCTTAATCTTCCTCATCTATTCTTCCAATTCATTCCTCCATCCTTGTTGTTTTCCATGGGCATGTAGAACAAAATCTCCCCAATTTTCTCTCTTCTTCTTCGATGATTTTTCATTCTCCCTCTCTTCTCTCCAAATCTTCGTATGAATTCTTCGTCGGGCATTCTCCACGTCCAATATTCATTAAAAATGAAACAAAGAAAGTCTCCGATATTCACCATTCTCAACACCGTATCTCCATTATTCCAAATCTCATTAGCTCAGCTAATGTTAATGGTAAGAATTCACAGCCATGAATGTAAAGCTCTCGGGTTTCCAACCGGGTGATGAGTTTGTGGTACTGACGTTTCGATGGCGTAGGCTGCCAACGTCCTCTGGCTGAATGTTTTGGCCAGGAGGGTGTCACTTATTATATACTCTTTGGATGGGTTCAACTTGCTTCTGATTGACCCTCTTTTCACGCTCTTTTTCTTGTGAGTTTCATGATTGGTTTCCACGCATTGAGTTATCTGAAAACCTCTGTCTCTGTTTATATTGTCTCTGTGGTTGTTGATTTTCACAGCCTCCTTCATCGGCCATCGAAACGTCGGTACCACAAACTCTCACCACCCGGTAGGAAACCCGAGAGCTTTACATTCTAAGCCGGCCGGGAAACCTGAAATCTTACATTCACAGACATTTTTTATAAAACATGGTGTAATGCATTATTGACCATTATGCTTTGATGAAGTACGTCATTTCCAGACTTTTGTTACAAGTGGTTGGGAGACTCCTTATGTGCTGGAATGCCTTCTTCGCTTGAGCTATTCTGATTGCATATGTCTTGCATTTTCCATCGCTGATTCCTTGATAGCAAAATTCTTCAAATTGGGCAGATATTTGCAATATCAGTTTGACATGATATTTTAGGTTTCTATTCCTTCCATAACTTATTATCATTGTGTTCTTAATATTAATATCAAAATTTTATTTCATCGAAGTTTTGCACCCAAGATTCAGGATTATCAATAGATTTTTTTTCTTATAACATTTTTTCTTCTCTGACAAAATTACTATTTCATTAGCAAAACGTATCATTTGCTTTTCTATTCCACTCACTTTAATCTTATCAAATTTTCCTTCATTCCATGTGCTGCTATCTCGATATAACTATTGAAAACCTTGTCTGGTGACAAATCATATCCTCGAAATAATTATAGCGCTTTTAGTGGGAGGAAGATCCGTAGAGCGCAATCCAGACGATATAAAGGTCGCGCATTAGAATTCCGTGCGGTCATAGGTGGGCATTTGACTTGGGATTTTAGTTTTTAGGTTGTCTAACAGGGCGCCGTTTTACACGCGCGTCCATGCTTCCAGGCTTACTCTACTAGCTCTTGAAAGGAACCTCTTATTGTAAAATTCCTTCTCTGCTTGGCATTGTTGAAGGATACAGAAGGTAATGTAGAAGGTTGCTAACATAGTTATACCTCTCATTAACAGGTATGGAATCAGCGAAGTGATATCTGACACAATATCTCCTATTAGGATACGTAGATGAGGTAGATAAAGGAAGCAACCAGTGTCGTGATTCAAGATAGGGATGTACTGTGGTCGGAGCGGAAATCGAGAGTCATTGAGTGTACTTTTTGTTAACTTTTTAAGCATGTTGGAAAAAATTAATTTACCATTCATCTCTTTAGTGGATGGAACACACCATAGATTTAATGATGGAGATGATACATGAATTATGTTTCATTTTAATTCTTAATTAAATTATGCTACGACTTTTTTTCTGCACGGTATCCAAAATTCAGACGAATTTATGATGAAATATACTGTTTAAGTACAAGCCTCGATGTGGTTCCCTCATATTTGTCAGCGAAAATAATAGTAACGAGAAATGCATTATTTTCCGTTTAGGAGGAAATTTGTGTACAGATAATTGAATTATTACAAAATATATGTCATCTACCGTAAGTCTACCAGTTTAAAGACAATGAATTTCCGAAAAATCAAATGTGAAAGCACTCTTTTTCACTCGTATAAATAACTTTTACATTCCACTGGTCGGTTTAGAGGTAAATTTTTTTGCACAATCCGGATTTTGATGCCTGGCATCATCATCAGGCGCTCACTGACATCTGCATCGAAAGCATCAAAATCCGAATTGTGCAATAAATCGATCTGTGAACTAACCAGTGGAGTGTAAAAGTAAGTTTTACTTATTAACATGGAACGATAATAAGTTGAACCGAGCATTATTTCATTCATACACTTTTACACTCATATTACTAAATATCACCAACGAGAGCATTTATGCACAGTTTCTCACAAATCTGTGTTTTAACAAAAAGCGCCACGACTACCTCAAAGTACTTCTCACAATTACACCGCCTTTTGCTTCCATGGCCGACCGAAATACTGACGAACAGGTCCGGACGCGCACAATCAAAATCGGTGGGCTGTTGTTAAGATATGACGGGCCGATGGGGCTTGGGAGCGGAGCACGTGGACGAGGAATAGAAGGCGAGACCAGGAGGAGGTCACGACTGAAAAGAATGGAGGAAAAAATTTAAAAAAAATAAACGAAAGAGAACAGCCTTGTTGGTGAGAAGGGAAGAAAAGAGGAGATGTGATTTGGGGGAAGAGGTTGGAGAGGAGAGAGAGAGAGAGAGAGAAGGGAAGCGTGAAGACTGGCTGAGGAAATGAGAAAAAAGAAGAGGGAATAAATAAGAAAGCACCTGTAGGAAAGCCGGGAGTGGTTAAGTAATTGGGATAGTTTCTGGAATGAGAGAGGGAGCCCTGTGAGGCCGTCTGGGTGTTAGCCGTTCGTTTGGGGGGATGAGGGGGGCGTAGAGGGAAGGAGAAGTGAAAGACGGACTGCTTACGTCCTCACCTCCCCTTTCAACCACCCACTACCCCTTCCCACGGTCCTTCTCCGCGGCCCTCCCCAGATCCCCCCTTG
The DNA here is from genome assembly GCA_963169105.1 of Ceriagrion tenellum. NCBI lineage: Eukaryota > Metazoa > Arthropoda > Insecta > Odonata > Coenagrionidae > Ceriagrion > Ceriagrion tenellum. The sequence continues at coordinate 53,628,561 of OY720636.1, read as the reverse complement.
CTCTGACTACGCCACTTCTTCTAATGCTCTGTACGTACTCTAAGCGTACAGTTGAAATTTGTTCATTGCAGAGGGCTATTATTATTACCGTTGCTTCACCAATTACACTCGTTAAGCTAGGTAAATTACAAAAAAAAATTAGGACAAAAATTGCTGTGGAAGAGTAGATGATTTTGTCGTTATTATAAGGAAGACCATAATGGCTGCGTTGACACTCTTAAGTAGGTTAGTTGACAAGTAGTGTAGCTGATCTATTCATATGCACCCTAATGCATGTTTCTAGTTGTGCTAACACCATGTTTTTCAAGTTCCCTGCATGACTCTTGTGTCACGTTTTCATAGTCATATTATGGATCATTTTAGTTGGTCTGTAGCATTTGTAGTATGCCAACAGTGTGGTGTTTGCTGGTGAAAGTTAATTTCTTCACTGTAGTTCATGTTGGTGATAAGTCTCCCCCGCCAAACTCTCATGTGGTGGTTTGCAGGGTAATAAGTCCATGTAGATACGTTTTACAACAGGACACGTATTACAACACGGGTATGTAAAAAACCACTTTAAACTCATTCAGCTGTTGAAAAATGCTGAAAAACGAGGAATATCCGAGTATTTGTTCATTGAACTTGCTCAAGTTCAAAGTGGTTAATTATCAATTTGGCCTGTATGTAGTGTTATCGATACTTGGTGGCAGTCGCATCCGGGTTGCCAGACATATGGGAAGGAGAAGGGTCGGCAAAGAAGCGAATGAGAGAGGAAAACAAACGGAAGGCAATGCTGCCAACATAAATGAATTTAACATGTTACGATAGGTAAGTGACTGCAGCGTATTTTATGACAGTTTTGACATAAACTGAACATTTTGAAGTTGAAATTGAGGCTTATGAAAGTGGAGAATCATAGTGGTCTAACGCGGAGAGTACTCAACTTCCTCGTGAGGATTAAGTCAGTCGAAAAAAGGCCCATCCACTGAAAAAGGCCTTCTATGCAGTGTTGCCAACACCTAAAACATTTTTAAGGTTTGAAAACTTGAAAGCCCTGGTATTGAAATACAGAAATTGCTTCATTTATCACCCCTTGTGGAGCCAGTCCTTATAGAACGGACTCCTCCACTGGAAATAGATGGCTGCACAAATCCAACCATGTTTCAGAACCACTACAGGCACGATGGCAGGGTGAAATGAGCATAAACCTCCATCTGTTATCTGCTCCTCAAGCCACTCGCATTCTTTGGTTCCCTTCCAACTTCTCCTCTTCCCCTTTCCTTGTTTTCCAAATATTCCTCTTTCTCCCTTCCTCTCCCATCACTAAACCTCACACTTGTTGGACCAACCCGCCTTCTTTCTCCCCACAGTCTTCTTTACATCTCTCACTTCTCCTCTCTTCCCCGCGTCCTTTTATTCCTCTTCCTTCGTCTGGGACGCATTTCTTTCCCCATTCATTCTCCTCCAAGGATTTTTCCTTTTGTTTTTACGAAGCGTCTTTCGGCGGACGAACTCGGGGAAAATTTCTCCCCGTGCTCCAAGACTCGGTTCTGAGTCCGTATCCTCCTGAACGCCTACACCAGTCTCCGGAACAGCTTCCATTTATTTGGTGCTAACCGGAACTAAAGATTGAAAGTCTGATGAATACCTGAGAGCCCTGGTATTGAAATGCAGAGATGACAACACTTATAACTTGACCTTGTTGACCCAGTTCGCACTCCTTCACTGGACATAGACTATGGCAAAAACTCCAACCATGCTTCAGTACCACTACACGCACGATGGTAGACTGAAATGGACATAAACCTGTTCTGCAACAATTAGTGTTATCCTTTTACGTATGAAATTCGCGCCACTATCTCCTTTCTATTCATCATCATATTCTTCTCTTCGTGGACCAGGCAATATTGCCTGTTCCGGAAACCATCTTAACCTTGGAGGTCCAACGCGTCGTTCTCCTCTAGGCTTGTACTCCAAGGAAATTCTGAGGAGACGGTCCTGCTGTAGTCTTCCTACTCTTAAGAACTATTTAATTTTGTATTATTTTATTTTATCTTATTATTCACATATGTTTAAATCTTGTCTGATGTTTTCATTCCGGATTTAATCTTTTCATGTGCAGCCATTTACCGTTCTTAGGAATTTCATTTCAGCTGATTCAATTTGATTTCGTGTCTCTCTATGAGAGTACGTTTCTCAACGTTTCTTTCCCATAAACGTGTACTAATAATAAATACATACATTCCGTCATCCTAAGAGAAATACTATCCACGAAATACCGTGCAGCCACATTCAAGTTGTGGAACACAGTGATGATGAAATTTCCGGCATGATTTAGCTCTTTGTATGGCATACCTTGTAGGACTATTTATCAATCGCAGTATTAATTTCAACCAGTAGTTGTATCGAAACTAATTTACTGTAATGTAGCATGTTAGTCTACGTAGCACTCTCTTAGTTTCTGGTCTGACCGCGTATTGTTATCTTGACTGCTTTAGGCCTGCGCCCAGCGGCCGGGGGAAAGGTTCGCGCGGGGGCGCGGTTCTGATTTGAACTGAGATCAGAGCTGATTGCCTGGTGTGGAACCACCCCGTGCCACGCAACCTAGTGGTGGCTTGCACGGTATTTCGTAGATGTAGATTTGTTTCCATTTGTGAAATGCAGTGCTCGTCCCAGTTCAGACAGAGCCTCGTACTCCCAATGGCCGGCTGACAGAGACCTGAGAAGTCAGGATAGCAGTGCCATACCAATCCAGAAACCTATTATGTAAGTGCATCGTGGATAAACATGCTGATGTACAGTAATCAGATGTACAGTCGGATTCAAATGTATTGCAAAGAATCGAGCGGCGCCACTTACGCTTCTCAAGGAAATCGAGTTGCACTTATGGCGCTGTTCTTCTTTGATATGCAACGCTATCTATTCAGCTGTTTATTTGCACGTATTTAAATTGTGACAGTTGAGCAATTGCTTGTTTTATGCTAACTTGTTATTGCATAATATGATCAGCTCGAATAACAATGACAAGCTGCGACGTATTGATCAATTGAAAACCCAATCTTTATTATTAAACTTAGATCGTTCCCGGCATACAATATACCTACGGCAAATACTACGTAATGTATCATTTAGAGTAACAGTTGTGATTAATAAATAACAATAATCCATACTCAAATCGTAAATCCCAACCGAAACGAAAGTATAATGACAAATTAGCACAAAGTAGGCAAATGCTCAACTTTTATCATTTGAATACGTGCAAATAAACAGATGAATAGATAGCGTTGCATAGCAAAGAATAGCAATAAGTGAAACTCAATTTCCTTGAGAAGCGTAAGTGGCGCCGCTCGATTCTTTGCAATACATTTGAATCCGACCGTACATACTAATACTAACTAATATTATGAATGATTTCAATAGATGAATACGGCAAGATAATGTTTCGTGCAGAAACTAATATTGTACGTTACCTTTCCAGCGTGATGAGGTATTAGTTTTTGTGACGAATCATTAAACAGAAGTAAATCTGATAAACCAAGCAACATTCAGTCTCGGCTTCATACCTCAGAAGTCATGCTTTCACGCTAACCATTAAAACTTGTAGAAAAATAAGCAAAATGTTGTAATGGAAACGTTGTGATAATAATTTTGTAAACATGTAGACACATAAATAAAAACAAAATAACTTAACGTTCCATGCGGACATTAAATACTGAATATTACAAACTAAAATTCGTTATGTAAATGAAAAGCGTGGTTTGCAATATGTTCATTAAATTTTCTGAGAAGTTAGCGGCCTCGATTTCTATCAGGAGGTATAGCCTAGCCTTTAATCGTGATGTCAATGTCATCTTATTTCGCTGCGAGCTGCCGCATGCCGCATGTGGTGATGTGGTGAGCAGATGGTTTGTGGACAACCATGAATAGGATTGGGACTGAGGAAAAGGAATCGGTAGAGAGGGAGTACGAATGGGAAAGGAATATTGATGAAGTGCTAATTAATGACAGTCTCTGTTTTTGCGGTAGTCAATAATGGTGCGTGGAAAGAAAGAATTTTTGTACCTTACAGTGCAATAGCGAATTTAACTCATTTTGCTACCATTGAGATAAAGAGTGAGGTGAATTAATGTCCTTCATATTTTGCTGACATACAATTCTGAAACTCAACAAATCAGACTTTTTTTTATAATTCTCAGCCTAGCTGTTAGCCTTTGAGTCTACACACAGCCAAGCGGCACCCAACCTAGTCATTCCATCAGCAGTGCTTCACATGGATTCCGAATTTAATCATTTAGTACTTTCCGTTGTAATACTGGGAATATTTACGAAATGGTGCTCTCTGTTGTTGTTGCAGTCACTAATGGTGCGTGGAAAGAAAGAAATTTTGTTCCTTTCAGTGCTATAGCGTATTTCTCTAATTTTTTTGCCATTGAAATGTAGAACGAGGTAAATAAATATTCTCCACCTCATGTTGAAATATACCATTCTGAAACTCAACAAAACGGACTTTTTCAAGAATTCTCAGCCTAGCTGTTAGCCTTCGAGTCTACACCCAACCTAGTCATTCCAACAGCAGTGCTTCATATAGATGAAGTCTGAATTTAATCATTTTGTACTTTCCGTGTGGATCGTCTTCGTTGCGAACTTGAACATTAGCGAACATATCAAGCCGCCAATGCGTGGCCATGCACAAGGCGGAATTCCACGCTCACGGCCTTGAAGCGAGTCGAAAACTTCTCGAAGGCTTTCTCGGCCGGATATCTTCAAGAGAAATTGTGGCCGGTCTTCGGAGACCAACGTGAATCTTCCGTGCGGGCGAACGTTTAATCTAAGATCTCTCCCGACTATTCCCAACCGTCAATGCGCATTTATTTGGGAATGCGACGCCATTCGGAATACAAGCACTCCTTCATCAACCCGAGTGAGACATTTCCTCTCAAGCATTCCGACAAGATTTCCACTGCGAATCTTCATACTTCCAGAGCTCATTTGCTAAGATGGTAGCTACTTGAAACTTCATGTACTTACTCATACTGGAAAAATATAATAACTCAGTAAGTAATTTCCGCACTGTTTTTATGAAAACCGACCATGATTTTGACACTTTATCAGGAGGTGTAATCTAATAACCACCTTGATAATGACAAAGTGTCGAAACCATGGTCGGTTTTCATTAAAACACTGTAAATTATTACGATCTTATTTTATCATTGCCAATATGAATATACAATATTTACACGATGTTACGCCTGAAACTCTTTCGTACATTCATGTCCATTTCAGTGCGGCATGACGTGTTATCACGTCATGGTTGTCTTTACGCTGGTGCTGATGACGTGATATCACGTCGAGGGTACTTTAAATGTTCAGTTTTCACAAGGGGGCCTAAAGATAGTTCTCTAGTGAAAGCTGGAACACTCACGGTACCCTTGACGTGATATCACGTCATCAGCACCTCCGTAAAGAACCATGACGTAATAACACGTCATGCCGCACTCAAAAAGTTAATAATAACGTTTAATAATAATAATAATAATGTTTATTGCTCCAAAATATGAACTACAGGAAAAAATACAAAGAATACAATATTAAGATATTTGGAGCTTTAGGTAACCTATAAGGCGAACCTGTGTTTAGGTTACCATCAATTAGAACTACGACCATGCATTGTTACATATAGAACAATAAAAATGTATATATACCAAAATTTCAAATAAATTCCTTTTAACAAGTATTTTTACAAAAATAAATAATTTTATTTAGCAAAATATATCTTCGATTTTTTCATGAGTAAATAGCCAGTTTTTAATATCTTTTAAAAAAGAAGCGAGATGAGGTGCACATTTGTACTCAAAAGGTAATATGTTATACATTTTTGGCCCAAATATATAAAAAACTTCGCCTGTACAGAGACAATTTGGGCCTCGGCAAGGGTTTCAATATACTGTGAAATGTACTGAATCACAAAGCCTTACATATAATCGCATTCATTTTTTACATTTTATGTATTATGATGTATCCCGTGCTGTAATATGTATAAGGAGCGTACTTACTTATGGCGTTATCGTTCAAATATAGTAAATGAGTCCCATAAATATGTTCATGTAACGTATTTATGCACTGCGAGTTGAGTGACGTAGCTCTTTTCCAATCAATGGCAAAACTTAACGGGGAGTAAAGTTTTTAATTTTTAGGGAAACAATACCGCGTCATTCATTTTATAGAACGGTACTCTTCACCGTTGTGGCGCATATGATAGTGAGCAGTATTAATTTGCCTTGAAACAGCAGTTATTCGAGTCAATGGTTACTCTGTAATTGTATTTATATACATCTATACAATTTTTTGTTTGTGTTACATTGGCTTAATCTGTCTGTAGACTATCGCAGGTTTTTCACATTCCCCTTTCTGTGTGGGTGTTTTCCTGCGGTGGGTTTTTTCGTCAAGGATATCTCTTCCTTACTTCCTTACGTTTTTCCCACAAATGTATGTATATATTTCTTCACACTTATTTCATGTATTTATCTGACGAAGGGTTAGATGGAAGAAGAGACTGCCTTAGTCTCAATCTCGCACCAGTGAAGACGCCTTATTATTATTATTATTATTATTATTATTATTATTATTATTATTACAAAGTTTGAACGAAGTAACACCGAAAAATTTTACTGCCAAAAATGTTTCAAAGATTAAAAATTGATTATTAGAATGCCAGAGAGTAAATTATAATATAACGTTATGGAAAACAATCGAAAATACGTTAACACATTTTTTACGAGCACGAAATGAAACACTTGAAGTGCTACAAGAGAATTTTTGTTTTTAGATTTTTGCAGCGATTAGATGCACTAGTATCAACCATTTTCGGGTATACTGCTGCGTGATGAACTTTAACGGCTCTACGTTTCGTTCCTCCTGCTGGGAACGTCGACGACGACGACGTTCCCAGCAGGAGGAACGAAACGTAGAGCCGTTAAAGTTCATCACGCAGCAGTATACCCGAAAATGGTTGATACTAGTGCTGTAAGAGAAAATTAAAGGACTAACCATCTTGAAATAAAGATTAATGCACGATAGAAAAAAACCTCAGGATTTTCAGAGGGCTTAGGGTGAAATTGAATGCTAGTATCATCTAAACCTTGAATTAAAACACATAAGAGAAATTTATTATTTCGTCTAGCTGATGAAATAATTTTGTTAAAAAGGACGTATTAATTTAGATCTCTGCGGGTGATTAATTTTTTATTATCTGAGATAAGAATTGGATGTCCCTATGCTTTCTTAATATTATTTGCACACGTATTTACATGCATATTATGGGCATAATAGGGCTTTACAGAAAGTTGTGCATGCATGCATGCATGCATTATTTTCATTAAGAACCATGGTTTCCTATGTTTAAAACGGCGGATTTCATTTTCATTTAGCAATGAGAGCCTCAGATTCTCTTATCCACGTGGATGTCCCAAAAAAAATACATGTTTATGTTGTGTAGAAAGTCTTTTGATCAATGTAGTTAATAATTTGGACATGACAACAAATATTATACGTTTTCTAAAAGATATTTTAATGAAAAACAGTTGGTTTCTAGAGTGAAGCAAATACTAATCATTTCAAAAATCTTCCGAAACTTTCGTAATTTTCTCTAAAATGCAAATTAATAGAGACAACGAATCGTTGATATTATCTGGCACTGATATCTGACATTGATATCTTTGATACATATGTGTGTAGTGTTTGGTCCATTGGGGATGTGATGGGAGTGGGAAGCAAATTCACAGAAGATATATTAAATTGTCTTGATCGCTCCCTGAATCATTATTGTGAGAGTAAAAAAATTTGTATTTAAGAATGCTGGACAAAAAATTTAACTTGACCAAAAGAATTAAGAGTAAAAACGCGATAGCATTTCGACTATTTTTGCCTCAGAAACGAATCATACAATGAATATTTTCGAAATATTCAGAACTCGTTACGACCAATACCGTAGTATTTGCTCACCGCATAACCATGACCTCAGTTTTTAGGGAACTGATGTCTAACTATGGATTCTGCTGTGGGAATGAGTGATAAAAAACTTACAGCCTTTTTAATTGCTTCATTAATGGAAAAGTATCAAAAGGCCATTAAAAAAGGAATTCCTATGAAAGTTACATCTCTGAAAGGATATGGTCTATTTTTAGACGGGAAAAAGAAACGGTTATTTGCCATTGTTCATGAACTTGAAAATATAGGCTTCCAGATTAATTTGTAAATACCTGCAGCTCAGTTCATTTAACGATTATCGTGCAAAACAAAGGAGAATTTTCCAGGACCAAGGAGACTACTGTTACAGGGTTGATCTCAGATATTTAATTGAATTCTGCGTGGCTGCTTTTCATTGTTATCTACCCGTGCGATTCCCTTCTCAAGCATCTTTCCAATTGTTTCCGAAATATTTATTCAGAACTCATTACTTTTCCGGCCGTTTCGGCTCGTTTCCACCGACAATTACCCGCAATCAGTTCAATTAAGTCCTTCTCATCCGCTGCATCTCAATCCCACGCAGTAAACTTCGGTGCTCTCGTGCATTATCCTTTTGCGCACTCTTCCTGTCGCGATCCTCGATTTCCCTATGTGTGCGTTTTTGCACCATTTTGTGACATTTACCGAGGAAAAAATATTTTCTCCTGTCGTTCAAACTCAAATATATAAATATCGCCACAGTATTTTGACCTGTTTTGCTGCCTAGACGTCCTCTTCTACTGCAAAATTCACAGAGGATTTAAAGTAGTGCGAGCGAGATAGTTTCCTAATCATAATAGAGACCATATTCGATTTATACGTTTTTATGTCACCAGCTGTGAGACACAAGAATTAAATATTGCATTATTAAAGGTGCAATAATACAGTTTTACATGTCCGAAATTGTAAGTAATCAAATGAAAATATATAAATAAGTCTTTAATTTGACTCATTTTTTCACCCGGTACGTTTGGAACTCCAATAAAACGGAAGGTTTATTTTATCCCGAAGAATTTACTGCGGTGACAATATGATTAATTTTCAATATAGTTAAGAAAACACAAAAACTACACACTGTTAATTTTTTGATAGATCTAAGTGTAGGGAATGCCTCATGTTTAATAAAAGGTTTCTCTTGAGTGCATACACGTACCATGTTCCATATAAAAGGGCTGGTATTGTCTGCCAAATATCTCGGAAAGTAATGTGGTAAGGGGTTGAATTTTCTGTGTCAATGGAAGGGTGATATATTGTTCTTCAAAATGAGACCAAATTCATTGATTTCTAGGGAAAATATTTCGCTCAAACTACCTTAAGGAGCGATGTGTTCTCACAGGCATCGTGCTCATGATGAGCTTGCTAGAATAGCGAAAAATCGCTACTTCGACACAATTTTAATTGTTTGGGAAGGTTTAAGACAAGAATTCCCTGTTTTCGAACTTTTTCCTGAGGTTGCTCCCTAAAACCCATCCGCATGCCAAATGAAAAGTCTCCAGTACCCCTAGAAGTGGGTTAGAACTGGTATTTGTGAGTCAATTGCTAACAGCTGTATTTGTGCGCCAAATGCTACTGTCTCGGAGGGTAAGCCTAACTTAAAAAACCAAAGTGTTTGCTTAAGACAAATGAAAGAACTATGGAACTAAACATTTTTGACGGAGTTACCAATTAGTGATCAGGCAGTGGAGCGATATCGAAAGTGATAACGTCATTAGCTTGGATAGAAATTTGAAGTCCGACCCCTCGATGTAGCGTGAAATGCCCATAACAGGTGCTACCGGTGAACACAAATGTGTGCTCGCCGGTGGATGACTCGGTAAAAATGATCAGATATGCATTGTGGTCTCAAATAAAGAAGCGTCTGGAAATTTTGGAATATTTATAACTAGCTGTGCCCGGAATGCGTTGCAATGCCTCTTTTTCTTTCTAAGTAGGCGCATATATACAAAGGAGACACATTTAAATGTAAAAAAAATGAAAGACAATGATTTTTTGTAGTCCAATGAATTCCTCATATTTACACACAGGAATTTGTAACGCACAAATGATGGTATTAATTTCCATTCCATGCCTATGCTGCGGTTTCCAAGTAAATAATTTTTTCAATTGTGTAAGTAGTACAAGTATTTTAGATGTACGAGCTTATTTATTGTACGTACCATTTAACGCAAATTATGTCTCACCGATATGATTCTGATGCACGTGATTGAGCAACTCGTAAACGATCTGCTTCGTTGCTTGCTTGTCGTTCCTCACTTGTTTGAGAACCCCATGTGCCAACAATCATTTGTTGAAACGACTCGCGCTCCTCCTATGTACAATGAATTTAATAATTCATAAACCTTCGCGGGCCCGCGCACAACAACTCACCAAAGTTTTGTTGTAATCTGATGAATGGTATTGGAACGCATAGCAAACGAACAAAGAAATATTAATTTTTTAATATTAGATTAATTGAAAAAAGTTCACCATATCACATTGCCAGTTACTTGTGGAATGAGCCTGCGAGTATGAACCCACTCCAATATTTATCCATTTTCTTCAAGCTCCCCACGCCTGATTTTATTTGAAACTAAATTTTGCCAGCCAACGACCTCTCTCATGATTAGGCATGCATCACGATCAAATTTTCTCTTGAGCAAATGTTGCTTTTTCCTTCAAAGGGATCCTCGACGATGGAGGCGCCAAGTGACACGATACTTATCCCGGTTCCACTACCATACATTTTTCACTGCCAGTTACTTGTGGAATGAGCCTGCGTGTATGAACCCACTCCAATATTTATCCATTTTCTTCAAGCTCCCCACGCCTGATTTAATTTGAAACTAGATTTTGCCAGCCAACGACCTCTCTCATGATTAGGCATGCATCACGATCAAATTTTCTCTAGGGCAAATGTTGCTTTTTCCTTCAAAGGGATCCTCGACGACGGAGGCGCCAAGTGACGCGATACTTATCCCGGTTCCACTACCATACATTTTTCACTGCCAGTTACTTGTGGAATGAGCCTGCGAGTATGAACCCACTCCAATATTTATCCATTTTCTTCAAGCTCCCCACGCCTGATTTAATTTTAAACTAAATTTTGCCAGCTAACGACCTCTCTCATGATTAGGCATGCATCACGTTCAAATTTTCTCTTGGGCAAATGTTGCTTTTTCCTTCAAAGGGATCCTCGACGACGGAGGCGCCAAGTGACACGATCCTTATCCCGGTTCCCTGCCATCACTCACTCGCTCTTCGGTCACCGTTTAACTTCTTTTCAGCCCCATGCCAACCCCTCTCCCCCGGCTCAACAAAATGGGCCTCACCCTCTCACTCCTCTTTTTCTCCGACCTTATCTCCATTTCTGCGCACGCCCTACTCCCACCCCACAACCCCCTTAACCCTTCCATCGAGTCCCCATATCAGATTTCATCTCAAACTGACCTCCTCCAGCGACGAAAAAATAAAGCGGCACCATGCGCTGGGACTCGAAACACCGCAGCACTACTGTTTCAACCCCAGCTGATTTAATTTTTTTTTGCGTGCTCATTCAGTTCAGCAGTCATAGTTACATCATACGTATGCAGTATAGCAAACAAGCTGCATGCTGCAGTAGGAGTCTCACTCTACGAATTCTTGCCTATGCATATCTGAACAGGATCATATTTTGGTTAAGTTCTGGCGTGATTTCGTGAAGGTTTCAACACCGTTGCATTTAGAGGAGTTTTCGTGTTGTCCACCATTTATTTGCAGTACAGTTGAAGGTCGATAATTCGGGATTATAAACAACAGAAGTGCCAATTTGTAGGAAGGTTATCAATAATTTTTTCGAATCTCATTTATTTACGTCGCGCAATGGCAATGACGTGTCTTAAGCCGTTGGATAAGTCACCTTAAGGTAATTTGAGCGAGAAAGTTCCCTAGTCATGATGGAGACCATATTAGAATTATACGATTTAATTTTAGCAGCTATAAAAAGCATGAGTTAAATACTGCATTTTGAATAGTGAAATTATGTACTTGGATATGACTGAATTTCTAGGCAACCAAATAAAATATCCACCTAAGTCTTTGATTTGACTCATTCTTTTCGCGCGGTACGTTAAAAACTCTTTCACAACTGATGGTTTATTTAGATTCTGAAAAAGTTACTGTGGTGACAATATGATTTATTTTCAACAATAGTCGAGAGAACATACAAACACATTTTTGACGAGATCTAGTCGTTAGAAATGTCTCATTTTCAAATAAGGTCTCTCTGGAGAGCGTATTATTCCATTTTCAATGTAAAATGGGCTAATATTATTTGTCAAAAATCTCGGAAAGTAGTTTGGTAAGGGGCTGATGTTTTGGTATCTTTAGAAGAGTAAGAATGTTTTCGTTAAAATGAGATCAAATACATTGATTTATTCGAAAAATAATATTCCGCTCAAACTACCTTAAAGCTGTGTATGAATCCTTGTGTCATCTCCATGGATTTCAGCAAAGGAAATAGCACCTTCCTTCCAAAGAAGATTGTCTTGTTTCTTGCTGTCAATGCATTCTATTATTTAGATTCTGAAAAAGTTACTGTGGTGACAATATGATTTATTTTCAACAATAGTCGAGAGAACATACAAACACATTTTTGACGAGATCTAGTCGTTAGAAATGTCTCATTTTCAAATAAGGTCTCTCTGGAGAGCGTATTCGCTGCATTCACTGGTGATGACTTGGATAGTGATTGTTTAAATATTTGCATACAAAAAATTATGGTAGTATAAATGATTGTCGTTCACATTGCATATCACCTCATTGTTCCTACCATACTTAGGATAAATGACTGCAGCTTTTTCAGTCATACTGCCTGCTAAAAGTAAAGTGATCTGAGCCCCGGAAATATCGTAATTCTGAGACGCATCGGGTCTTCCACATTCCGGATTATCAAACCTCTATTGAACATAGACAAACGCAAGGCATTTCATCGATTTAAGTAATTTCAAGAATCATTTGTTTCAAATAAACGGTAGACGGCGCGAAAGGTTGGTTTCGAAAGTTTTGATTTGCTTGATTTGAGGAAGGTCAAAAATATTCTTTGAATGACTAGTAGATGGAATCCTTCTGAAAATTAACGAAAGAGGAGCTCAAAAGATGCGGGGATCTGTCTTCCGTCAGCATACAGCCTTGCACGACCCAGTATATTCTCGTCTCTCTTGTCCGATTTGTTGTCTTATTTTGAAAAATATATCCTACATACTGCTGCGCTGAATTGTATGCTAGCTGTAGCAAACATTAGGCCGATAATTTCAGAATTGCAAGTGATAATTTAGGAGATGTTATGGACATACAATCTGAAGGTACAAACTGGAGTAAGCAGAGAATTTTGATTACGTGAGTTGTACGTTAGATGGTAATAGGAATTATAGCAAAGACAGAAGCTATCGAAAGAAGCGTTCAGCAGTATGAAGGAGCTCATGAAAGGATCTGAATAAGGGGCTAATGGAGGCCTTAGGAAAGGATCTGAATAAGGGGATGATGAAGAATTAAATGCAGAGCGTGTGAGGCGGAAATGTGGACTCGGAGAAATTCGATAATAGGTTGTAGGCGCTCTACTACACAACGCAGATGGATTGAAACGCGACCAGGAACGAAATCGTACGACGCCCCAGTTTTGAAATGCAATCATTTTACAAAATTGATAACAGCCTTTTTCATACTAAAGATACAACGCTAAAACTTTTCAAATGTATGTAAAACATGTTTATCTAACAATAACTGAAATACAGTGATCATAAAATTACTTGTACTGGAGTTACGAATTTTCAAATCCGGAGTTTTTCTAAAACACTGTCAAAAACCGGTACTTTTTACGTTACACTCGTAGTAAAAAATATTAAAGTGTATTTTTAAAATTTTAGTTTACCATTAAATAACGCAGAATTTAATAAGAAAAATTATGATTTGATTAGTTTCTCTGTAGGTTTTCTCGTTATTTTTTTATTTGTTCCCAAACTCGAGTGCACATAATTTCTCGGTGACAGAAGATATGAATGTGAACGAGGACGGAGGTAGTGCGGTGGACGATAAGGAAGGCAATCGAGGAAGTACTTAGTATGGTATGTGAGGACAGGAAACATCTGGATGAGATCAGGAGGCAAACTAGGTGGTTGGAAGAGGTATTGAGGAGAGAAGGGTTGCTTTAGGCCGTGATAGAGAGGAGAGAGCGGGAAGGGGAAGTAATAGGTTTTGGTGACTGGGTTGATGAAGGGTAGAATGTACGCTGGGATAAGGAAAGAAATTTTATAGATAGATAGAACCCTGCACTGGTGAGAATCAAGAAGAGTTTTACTCCTGCTCATTAAAACCTATCTAAACCGGTAATACGGTGTAACGTCTGATTATTTTTTAAAATTATTTTTTATTTTTTGATTTTGTGTTAATTTTCAGTATTTTGTTTAAATGTTTTAATTTAATGTAGTATGGAATTGTATGCTTGATTGTTGAAATGTTTAAGGTTGTGAAGAGGTTTGTTTATAAAGAAGAGAGGGGATTGTTGGATTTGGGGAATGAAATAGGCGGGAAGCTGAATGGAGCTTCTCTGTAAAAGATTGAAGATTGGAAAATAAAAATAGGAAAATGTGTAATTTCGTCGAGTAGTCATATTCCGGTATCTTACCTTAATAATAATGGTTTATTATAACAGAAGCAAAATAGCACTTTTCCACAGGATATTTTAATGTGTACGACGGGTTTCAGCTCACAGAGCACACATCAGGTGCAAGACACACTAAGCAGAGGGCACATCACATTTATATATTCAACATCTTTGAAGGAAGGGGGGGACAGAAGTAAGGTAGGGGGAAGTGGTGGGTAAACGAAAAAACCAAGGAAACATCAAGAAATACGAAGGGTGTCATGCACCTGATGGCGCTGTGAGCTGAAACGCATCGCACTCATTATTATATCCTCTGGTAAAGTGCAATAGTTGTTTTTGTTATAATATGACGAACTTTCACGATACCTCGCCTGAATCTGTTGAAATCAATAGTAGTTCAATCGTGATCACAAGAACTGGGAACTTCTTTTTCTCCTTTTTGTTAAATAGAACTCTGCACATGTGAGATTTTTACTTTCTACGTTAAAATCGATGTAAACTGGTAGAATATCGCAGTAATTATAACTCCATTGTGATCGCAAGAACTGGAAATTTCATTTTTTTACTTTTCATCCTTTCTCTTGCACGCTATGCTTAGATTAGGTGGATATTTCTAAGCATCTGTCTACTTCCTTTTTGACCAAGGAAAAATGTAAAGTGACATTGAGCATGAATATCACGTCACGAATTAATAAACCTTGCTGGAATTAGCTTAAATCAGAATCAGAAGAATTTTGCGAAGATTATCGACTCATCAACACCATTCGGATGCAAGTCACGCAGCAGAATACTTTAGATATTTACCACATGACATAATCTTTGGCTTAGTTAAAAACTTAGTTAACTACGAGAATTTAGGCGAGCTGGTGATTGAGCGACCAGCAAAATCTAGTGTACAAGAAAAATAGTTGGGCAACGAGCACGTTCGCGGAGTGGAAACGCATTATAGCCGAAGCAATTGTCTGGGAATCCGACTTTATCCAACATTCTATTGACATTCGGATGCCGCTTACGCTAAGCTGCTTTTAGCATGCACGAGACCCAGGATCTCATCCGAAGGTCGTTAAGCAGGCAAGCATTTGGACTGAAATGGGCATATATGAGCTTCCTAGACAGAATATCATCGGTATATGTCGTGCCTAGGGGTTATAAAGCAGACAAAACTAGATTCAATGACGGAATGAGATCTGGGGACCTGAGTGAGATGTAAATGAGTTGAAGAATAAAACAATTACAGGAAAAAACCCAATATAGAGTTAAAGCATCTTTGTATGTGGTTCAGATTTGATTATATAAAAATATAATATAATAATAATATAGCATTTATCATTGTAGGATTTAACATCGGCCTTTCAGACTTTTATGGCAAACAAATTTAATGTTTAGATAAGGTTAATGTGATAATAATTATAATATAAAAGTAATAATAATTAGATAAAAGTAATACTAATAACATTAAACATTTATGCCCTGATAGAATTAAATAAATAATAATTAAATGATCTAGAATGAGAATGAGAACATCAGCCTTCCTCGCCGTACGCTACTACCGCTGGTGATGATAACGTTCCATGAACGCAGCTAGAATTATTACATCCATGTGTGCTAGTCTCCCGCGTAAACGACTTGGGTGGTATACTGACGCATGGGGGGCAAGAAGCGTGGAAAAAACCAGACCACCGCCTCATCATCATCGTACTGACGGCAATGAAACCCGTTGCTTGCCGAGGACTCGGAGGGGAATGTTACTAAAGTAACAGTTAATAATAATGATGAGTTGAAATTAATAATAATAATTACTAGACAAAGATAATGTTTGCATAGGAAAAAATAATTATAATTACATGATACGAAATTCACACAAAATCAGATTGAATACCCTATTAATTTAAAATATACAACAACTAAATTTTCTTTTTAAGTGTTGATTTAGATTGGAATATTTTTACATCCCCTGATACTTTTGAGCACAAACATAATGTTAAATAAAGAAAAAATAAAAATAAACTAATAAAAATAGACAATAATATATATTTCCTATGTACATAATTTGTTCAAGATTTTGGTAAAAATAAACTAAGATGTCTAGAATGAAAATGAGAACATCAGCCAACTACCGCAATTCTTTCGAAGTCGTTGCTCTCTTTTTATAAAAGAACTATGCCGTGCCCATTATATATTAAGATTCGCAGACAGGTAATTGTATGTACTTTTTAAAGTCAAACATTTTCTAATGATCCAAGCCAGGTACATCATGTCATAGAAGAAGTTGAATTTATAGTGTAACGAATTTTTTTTCAAGGGTGTGAGGGATAGTGCATATTGGCATTAAATTATTGGCCCCCATTCCCAATCAAATGCGCTCCATATTTAATTATCGTTTCTAATACCGTCAATCAATAAAGCGCAACTCCTTTAGGTGAATTTTGAGACTAAAGTGTAGTTTCGTGTGGATTTGATTTATCCGCTTGGCAATCGCAGCCTTATAGAAATCAAATAATTCCCTGCATATTTTCCCCACAACTAACTACTAGAAATGCGTTGCACCTGTCTTTACTTCAACGGTTACTACGCCTTAAGATAGGTTGATAGCAGCTCTCCATTATTCCCCATTTCATTTTTTTCCATTCTCTCTGGTAGTTCTCATTACTTTCTTATATACTTTCCTCTTTCTTTGATCAACGTCATTTCTCCTTCAATTGGCGTTCAGTCTTCATCAAATGGCATATTTAATCTTATCATATTCCTCAAGAAAGCTATTCTGCATCGTGTGTACCCAATCTTTGAGCTTTTTTCTTCATGTTAAGTTAAGGCAGTAATGAATCACTAACTTTATAGAAAGCAATTTTTTGATTTGCTTTGACTATTAAGTATTTACGCACTTTCTGGTGTAAAATATTATCTCATATGGTTCAATATCAATATTCCTGGGAAGTGTCCCTGGAGATAGAATCTCGTTTCTTGAAGTAACTGGCCACGGGCGCAGATTGAGAACCACTGGAATATTCCTTTTTAAATAATTTTGAAACGTCATCCTCTGGATAGGAAAAAAAGATGATTCACTAATGGTCAAGTGCTATGTAACGTCTTCCTTACCCTTCTCCGACAAAGCCTTTCTCGCCATACGCTATTACCGCGGGTGATGATAACGTTCCTTGAACGCAGCTAGAATTATTAAAAACATGTGTAAACGACTCCTGCGTACACGACTCGAGTGATATACTGACACTTAGGGGCAAGAAGCGTGGAAATTAAGAGACCACTGTCTCATCATCTCTTTCGACTGTTTGTTGATTCGCCCAAGAGCGGGGTACGCGAGGAAATTATCCTCCATCTCTCAGGATCACTGACAGAGAGATATATACCCATCACATTCATTTTCGGAGTAAACACTGTCATGAAAGTTAAATACTCGGTGATAAGTCTGTGAAACTGGCCCTGGTCCTACTCACTATTTCCTCCATGCTGGCATATCCTTGCATAAATATCTTTCTACAGTTTCACCCATGTTTTGCTTCGTAGATATCCCCTGTTCTCATAACTCCTGACATTCCTCCTCTCAAGGAAGTTAGAGCAAAATAGTTGCTAGTCGTAATGGAGACCATATTCGAAATATAAGTTTTAATTTCAGTAGCTGTGAGGAGCATGAATTTGATATTGCATTTTTAATGGTGCAACAATATGCTTTTTACGACTGAAATCCTAAATAATTAAACAAAAATAATTATATAAATCTTAAATAGGACCAATTTTTTCACGGAGCACGTTTAAAAATCCATCAAAACGGAAGGTTTTTCTTGATCCTGCAGAAATTACTGCGATGTTAATATGATTAAATTTTAAAATAGCTGAGAAAGCATACAAACTACGCAAGGTTAATTTTTGACGAGATCTAGGTGTTGGATTTTCCTCATTTTCTAAATGAGGTCTCTCTGAAGTGCATACACGTGCCTTCCCATGCCATATTACTGGCATTTTTGACATAAATCTGACGAATTGGTTCGGCAAGGGCCTGATATTTCAGTATCTTTGGATGGATGAGATATATTTTTTTTAATGAGACCAAATTCATTGATTTCCAGGTGAAAAAATTGATTTTGCTCAAACCATCTTAAGGTGGCCCTGGCCTCATGGTCACTAATTCCAGATTTTGCGAAAACTTGAGTACAGCATCTTTGAAGTGAATTTATTAAACTGAGATTAAAATAAAAAAGAGTTTCCGGGTTACTTTTCTGTCTTAAAATTGGTGATTGGAGGAGTAAACATAAAGTTCACAGAAAAAGTCAAATACCATGGAATAACCTTAACTTCAGACATATTGTGGGGAACACATACAAAACCAAAGAGGCACAGTACTAAAGAAACTAGGATTTATCAAGCGTAAGACAGAAAAGTCCTCCAACAAAAAATGAAAGAAACATACAAGCACATTAACTAACTAAGCCACGGCGCCGTTGAAGGATGAACTTCCCAAATAAAAAGACCAGCACTTGAAAAAGTGAAAAATACACTGTCAGTGATAAAATGCCTGTATTATCAACATTAGCGCATTAGAATATTAGGTCCGCTGATGAGAAAGTAAAAGAAAGGAGCCATTCGTTCTGTTTAGGCCACACCTCGAAATCGCCGCGAGCATTTGGGAGACTGGACAGAAAGATATTACCAAAGAAATAAATAAAATGCAAAGAAAAGCGGCTCCCTTCGTTAAAAACTTCTATGAGCAATCATATAGTGTTACACATCTTCTAGAGGGATTAAGTTGAAAACCACTAAAGGCTCGGTGGCTACAAGATAGGCATAGTTTGCATGAGAAATTCGGAACTGGTTTGTTTCAATGCGACACAGAGAATATTATCATGACACCTCATTACGTCTCTAGGTCTGACATAGGATAGCGATAAAATAGGAGAGATACATTGCCGAACAGCTGGGTACAAAAACTCGTTCTTTCTGCGCACAATTGGCGACCAACAATCCTAAGTATTTTAAATTGTTAACCTTCGATGGAGAACGATCGATTGAAGGAGGGACCATTCATTTGCTATCTTACCCTATCTAAATTGGAACTTAATGTTCCCTAAGAGCTAGTTAGAATATTTGTGCAAATTTTGGAGGAGTTTGTACTTATCAAAGGCATCACTTATAGTATTTTAATTAATGGACCCATAAAATTTATAAAGTGAGAGAATAATTATATTATTTTAGTCATTATAATACATGATAGCCTCGACATTTCATCGTCGCAAAGCAGCACAAATACCAATGTGACAACTAACCGTTATAATCTCCTGTTTTTTGGTCAATTGTTACAGTCCCTGTTACCGACCACTCCTATCATGCAACCAGCCCTCTTAACGACAATTTTTCAGAGAAACCGTCTATGTTACCTTAATTCAGGTTTCACTAAGTTGGTACATCAAATTTCTATGCCTTGAAATTTCCCAAGAGCTACAATAGGTATTATGATTAACTAAACGCTATCTGTATAGGTTTTAACAAAACCGTCGCTTCAAGAGTTATTTCCATTTTTTTTAATCAGCCGCCCGCCCGCTCATTTGCAGAATATGTACTCCAAGAAACTGAACCCCTGTCGAACGACCATCCATCTTAAGGACAATTTTTCAGTGGAATCGACGGTGATCACTTAATCCCGACTTCACTGCAATGAATGAAGCAGAGACTGCCCCCAGACGGTGATATTTTAATGTCCCATTCTACGTTGAGGTCAGAATAGTATGAAGGAAGAAATGACCTCGCCCTGTGACCTCTGCAGCGAGGCAGGGCCTGATTTCTTGCAACGCCCAGCTGTTGTCTACTCCCACTCGAAGGATCACTACCCTTTCGACCGCATGGGTTTCAGAGAGGAGGGCAGAACCTGTCCGCCGGGGCAGTACCACAATGAGTCAATCGGAGGAGAGTGATTCCTGCTGCGTCGGGTATGACTTAGAGGGACATTGTTAGCACTGGTGGCCATTGTGAACGTTAGGAATATGAGTACTTACTTGGTGGGGTAGAGATTATCTCGTCTATCCATCGAATCAAAGACTAGACACAGAAGCATAGAGTCGCAACCCTTTTAGCGGTCTAGGGGTGATAGATTAAAGGTGATGAGAGGCGAATTCACTATGCGGAATCGTGATGTGCTTAGTTTAAGAATAAAGACTGCAATTTCCAACATTTTTTAAATAGGACTTACCGGTTTCAATGATAGTATATCATCATCGGAGTTTTAAATGTGAAATGGCATTAGAGGTGTGGAAAATAACATAGTTTTAATCATTAAACTAAGAGTTTTAAGTTCATCAAAACTGCTCATAAAATAACATGAGTTTTACCGCCTGGTTCTAAATTGTGTAACCCGAGTTTGAAGCGTAATATCTCAAAAATCACCTAGGCCTTCTGGTGCAAACGCTAATTTTCTTGGGGGTGTGGTTCAGGAGATGATGCAATTGCTTACATTGTTTAACATTCGCTGTACGGATGAATTTTATGGCGTGATATTTCATACGAGTACTTTCAAAGACATTAGCTACAAATCATATAGGCGAAGATGTTCCCACTATCCAAGTTTCGTTATAATATAGCATCAAACATGATGCACTCGTTTAAGAGGGCGAAAAATGGGCCATTTTCCCGTTCTTTTCTAAATTATGCCAATAAAAATTATCATTCAACAAATGTGTTTTATATAAATCAACGTAGAGTTTAATAAGCTATAACTTGATATGAAGATGACAGAAATAGTCTTGGTGGTTTTCGAGATATTGCCCTTCAAACTCGGATTTTTTTACCTAAACGAAAGGGTTGAAGTATGTCAATAGTACGATAGTGCAATTATTTATGCTGAAGCAGTCAGTTAAAGTATTTGTAAGCGATGTAAATGTCGTTCTTTGCATATAGTGATAACTTATAGAGAATATCAAACTATTAATTTCCTCTACCGGTCTTAAAAATACTCGCAGTTATTGTTTCCTAATCATCATCTATTACAGTTTCCAGCTGGATGGGTCTTCTTTGTATACCCTTTTCACTTTTTTCTAGCCTCCCACCATTCCTCTTCTCTCACTGTTCTCCAGTCCTCGTTCAGTTTCTCTACGCTCTCTTCCACGCCTTTTAACTATCTATCCCGTGGTCTTTCTAGAGCTGTTTCCCATGCATTTTTATTTCATGTATCTTCCTCGGCATTCTGTGAGTTTCCTTCCTTTTTATATGTCCAAATCATATCAGCCTATATGTTTCTATCTTTACCTGAAGCGCTTCCTCTTGGACCTCTTCCTCCGGATTGTCTCCTAATTAAACTTTGTTATTAGCTATAAGGGAAGCATGGGATCGGGTTGGTGTGGTTGCTAGAGTAATGGCTAACCATACGGGCGGCCAGGTTTCAAATCCCTGCAGAGGAGGATGCTTTTCAGCGGAAGCCCGATCCCTACTTGAGTGTCTTGTGGAGGGCACTTCAAGTGCAGTACTCCGTCTGACGGATGAGACGTTAAACCGTGGCACTCGTGGCGCCTTTCGTTAAGACCAGGGTTTCTATCCACCGACGCCGACCCACCGATGCCGACGCAAGGTTTCTATCCACCCTTCTTCCCTTAACTACATTCTGTGGCGCGAATGACCTCAGCTCAAAGAATGTATCTTCTGATTTTTCTATTAATAATACGTTCCGTCCTGTAAGAGAATTCTGATTTTGAAATTTTCTTGTGAGGTCAATTCATATTTGAAGCGCAATAAATGAAAAAGACTGGGTCATCATCACCGATGATTCAAGAGCTGCCGCCATGGCCAATTAAACCAGATGGTTAAGGAATACCACCATTTCCGCTTCAATCATCGCCTCGAGCATTAAGATTCCCTCCCTCGGATAATGCAGACGGTGACTCCCAGAAAGCGGTTTCTTGTTAAGATTAATAATTCTCTCCTCACTTTCCTCATTCTTCTCCTCTCACTTTTAGCGACTCGGGGGATATGCGCGAGAGAGTCACTTTGAGTCTATTAGCGGACTCGACAACAGATCGTTTTACGGCGCTGGTCCTTGGGAGGGCATTAGCACGGAATGAAATTATTTGAGTTGAGCCCTTTAAGCCATTACGCATACGTGTTTACTCTGTGAATAACGTTTTTTGAAGGCGTAATTTGAAATCTTGGAGTGCCGTTTCTCCCCTCCCCGAAACTTGGGTAAACAGCCGCCGAGGTTTTTCCCTCTGCCTCTCTCCGCGCGAGCGAAATGTTCGTCGACCGTGAACCTTCTCCTTCTCTCTTCGGAAGGAAGCAAGCGCCTTAAAAGTTCCGCACGGATGATGCTCGGTTTCAAGAGTAATAAAAAAATCACAGCCATGGTGCTCACTCAAAAGTGTTTAGTCTAGTCTGGCCAGTGACTCGTGATTGCTGTTAATTCCCAGCTCGTTAGAGGAAAAGGTTATTCGGGAACGAGCCGTGGGTGAATTTTTGGGAGGTACCTACTTTCTGGTGATTCAATATTCTCAAAGTTTGATGGTAACCGCGAGTTCAGTTAAGAGGATACGGAAATATACACACATTCACTCTGCGTACATCGTAATCGCTTGTTTGGGTCAAACAGTATAGTTGAATCCCTTCAAGCATTCACTCATAGAGGTGACTGTATATTATTTAATTTTCAAAACATCAAAAACAGCACAAATGCCTTTTATTATAGCGGAAATAAGAGATGAAATATTAAACAGGGTAACAACGAAAATCAACTATTGTGACAAAAGCCACTTAATCACATTGGCTATAGCAAGTATAAGATATCGCCAGAAAGGTAGGAGGCTGTAGGTTAACAGATGAATTCTTACTAGTAGTAGTTACTAGTAGTAGCTAAGCAATTCAATATGGTCCGATTTAAGAATCAAAGGAATTTCTAGAGCACGGAAAGTCAAAATATAAATTTAGGAACATGCCCTTGCCATCAGGGAATATGTCCCTGAAAGAACGTGGAAGTATAAGGAGAAAATATTCTAGCAGCAGGTCATTGTCACGGAAGGCCTCTTCGAAAGACATTCTCAAAACTTAAAAGTCAGTTATTTGATGACGGTGGAGTAGGTATGTCCTGAATTCCGATGGTGGAAAGAAATGTCATCAACTCGACCACATTTAACTTGAGAGGGCGGGGAAGTGTCACCAGGGCGTGTTACTTGGAGTTCTTAAAGTTAAATGGAGTTCCCTGTTTGATTACGAGCGGAAGGAACATACCCGATCATCTACATCAGAGCGTCTAATTGTGAGGGGCTATTTGATGTGTGTTCATTTGCACATACCTTTACGAGCGATATCGTCACAGCAGACGTTGGCCCGCATTGGCTAGAGAAACGTGTGACCAGGCGAGTTCGCTATATTCTGTTAAATATATATACTAGTTTTCCGAAATGCCTGTTCTATCTTCATTATACCTGACGCTTTGAGAATTTACCATATTTATAATACGCGTAGCTCGGCTATGTTAATGTTCCAAACAAAGCCCTATTAAAACACGGTGATTGTGCAGTGCCCCATCGGAGAAGCCAATCTAAAAATATGGGTTTAAAAACCTTAGAGAGAAAGTTGGTGTGAATAACAGGTTGATCATTTTGTGACTGGAAACGAAGGTTATACGAACTTGGGAAACCCTGGTATTCATACCAATTCCCTCACACGAAGCTAGGTAGTAGGAAATGGACTCTTCCACAGACATAGGTCTTCAGTGCAAATGCCACCATGTTTCGCTTCCACTATACCAAGCATATTAATGGTAAGAAAGCAAAGTCCCAATATTAAAAATTACTCGAGCAACTCAGGTTTCATTCGTGGTATGGAGTGAGTTCTTACGGAATAGGTCAGTGCCTAATAATGCCAAGAATGATACGATGATATAGAGAAAAGCGTGAAATGCAGAGATAATTTATTTTGCACAAGTCAGCTCCATCGGTATTTCTTAAGGGGTTGTGAGCGTTAATTACTTAAATTTAAACAGTGTCAAGGAAAGAAAGCGATGGATGGGACTCAATGGCGAATAATTTTCCACTTTGTTTCTAGAAATGCAACTAATTAGGGGAGGGATCAAGGGAAAAGAACAAAAATGGCACCTTGAAAGCTAAATCCTCGGTGAGAAAGATTGTATCTATGATGACCCCGATACATCCACTACTTTGTGGGGATCCTCTCAATAATTAGCCAAGCAAAGTGAAAACAAGTCTACATTTTAAAGCAGCCATTAAAGCATGAAGCCGCGGTTCAGAAAGAGCTGTCCTTAACATTTGATCCAAGCAATCTTGGAAATCAGAAGGAACTCCGGAAGGCGTAGATGGATTTTAATCCACTTGGAAGAGATTAATGATTAAAGTATTTTTGGACGTCACTAACGAGTGAAACTCTACCATTGTATAAACATTCTCAGATCCAGTTTTGCAGAGCTGGGTTGCGTAAAGTAAGCAGATGATTCTTTGCGCTCGAATCTCAGATCACACCTTGTAAAGAGAGAAACCATCCGACTCGTAAGTGGTAATGAACATTTATTACCCCAATTTTCGCTACAAGAAGAGGTATTTGGATTTTATCGCTTGATTTAGTTAACATTGAATGCCAAGTATCATTGCGAAGGTTTCAGCGTAATCGGCATGTTTCTGCGCCCACTTAGCTCACTCGCTGGCTGAAATCAGCAGTATTATTAGGTAATTCTTCTTTAGTCATCATAGATGATGTGATGTAAATCAGCTTGTTTGTGTCCCAAAATGAGAGGAGATAATAGTCGCTGATTCCCCCTTACACCGTTCCTCATTCCAAGCGCGAACAGGTGAAGAGAAAGTGTGATAATTATTATCGGTATCTATTCCTTGCGCGTCGACGCCCATAATAATTCAATAATTCCTCCCTTGGTTCAACGGTACAAGTCGGCTTCTGGTTGTGCGTACGTACAATCATTAACTCATGAAAGAATTTTCTCCGTACGAGGAAAATTTAATTAATAATACTTACAGTGAGGTCTTTGGTTAGTTAAAAGGCCCATTACTCTTTCGAATACAAGTCCACACTATCAGTCAATCGAACGAACCCATCCATTGAAAGCACCGTCATACATCTGCATTTCTTATTTCACATTGTTAGATTACAGCTTTTGCGACACATAGTGGCAGTTATATTGCTGTTTGTAATTGGGGAAGGGTGCGGGTTTTGGCTCTAAGAGGCTTCATTTGGAAAATTAGAGGGGTTTCTGGTGCATATGCGGTGTCATAAATGTAAGGTAATGTACTTTGGATGCTTTCTCAGCAATTTAAAAAAATGAATTTATTACATTTTGTAATATTTTTTTTCCAAGCCAGTAAAAATCAGTAGGTTTTGAAGGCCATTAAATTACACGGTGTAAAACATAATGAGTCACTGAAAACCAAGTTGAATAGGAAAATTTTGTCAAACACTTTGAATTTCAGCATCATGAAACAAAGTCTTAGGTATTCAATATTTCTATATTTTATTATTATTATTATTAAGAAGAAATTGTTACAAGTCGACCATATGGTCGGGTGGTATCATAGATCGGTATGAACCGAGTAAATCCTAAAATACATGCATGTAAAAAAGAAAAACAAGGACATTGCCTAATTACAAAAACAAAGATATTACAATAGAAAAAGGGGAAAATACCTCACAGTACAATTTCCTTTAATCTCGTCATTAACATTAGTGTTTTATTTGGGGAGGGCTCTAATACTTGTTTGGGTATTAACACACTCCATGATTCATACCGCTGCTTTAACAAATAATATTTTCCAATGTGTCTTCTTGACCTTTTTAAAAATTATTTATTCTGTTAATGTATCATTCAGAAAAAGATTGATATAGGTATGAAGTTGTATGTGTTTTTTCTCCTTTGTTAATATATCACAAGTTTGTTTTGATCCATCAGGGACTATTTTAGAGTTTTCACAAGGTATTGGTTGTTAATATTTGTAAAATATTTCATCAATGATATTTGCTAAAGGCATTAACCTTACACATTTCTCGCGAGTGAGCGTGCTTTTTTGTGACATATTTTTTCCTTATATCCTGTGTAAATTCTTTGTTATTTGGTTTCCAAGATAACGATAAGATCGTTGGTGCGTGTATAAAGTGTTAGTTGTTGGTAGTGATTCCTTTTAAATTATGTGTACTTAATATGTCTCTCATGAAGAAAAATAAATTTGCAAAAAAATTTCACAAGCAGCATCAAAATCTGATATATCACACCAAGACCAATATTCTCGTAAAATAGCAAGCTAAAAGTCTATTCTGGACTTTATAACGATTTCTAAAAGTCCCTCCCAAATCATAATTTCAAACAGTGTTAGTTTACTAAGAGATTATCGTTAAAAATGCTTCCGAAATTCAACGGAAATAGTTCGTTGAGGATATTATTGTGAAAGGTCGAGATGCCCAACACTGAATTCCATACATTCTTCATTGCCGGAGCATCTAACTACGCCGCCCATTGAGTGCGCATTCGTGAATCCACTCTCATGTTCTCAACCTCGTTAGTGGATCCGTGCTTCATGATACCAGTGCACTTCCCTATGATCCAACCTCGGGAGTAACAACACTCTTACTAATTCTATTTTCCCCTCACACGATGATAGTCGTCCCTCTCGTGCATTTCCCACCCATTCTACTCGCACGTTTCCCTCCCCTACGTGTCCCCCGCCGCCGACTCTCCCGCCCTTAATAAACCCAATACCCTCCCTCCCCCACCCCCCGCCTCCAATGAGTGGATGGGTGGGTGGGTGGGTGGCTGGCTGTATGGCGAGAGTCTCTCGTTCCGATGACGAAGTGCGATTAGTTCCAGTTCAGACCACCGGCAAGTGGGGTGGCGCCACCATACTTGAGGGCCTTCCATTGAGGAAATCACGGCTCGCGAGAAAGGAAGGGTGGGGAAGAGAGAGAGAGAAAGAGAGAGGGGATAGAAAGAGAGAGAGAGAAGAGATGGAGAAAGTGGGGAGGGAGAGCGGAAGAGGATGAGAAAAAAATGGCGAAGAATGTGAGAAAGGAGTGATATGAACAGTACTTGAAGGTTCGCAATAAATAATATCAACTGCTTACATTCATACTAATTATGCCGATCCATTTCGGCTCAGACGAAGTCGGGAGGAAATTGAAGGGATTTTTGTCAGGACCTTGCTCTTCAAGTTTCGATTTAGTAAATTCATTTTATAGTTTTCGACTTTAAATTGATGACCTTCAAACATATGCCTGCGTTTACCGTTACAGCTATTTTTCTCTGGGATATTGATAAACCTACGTATTTGTCCAAGCAGAAGAGACCCAAATTGTAAAGACTAGCTAAGCGAAATCCATGGTTGATTTTCACAATACCTGTTAGTATCTCTGTTTAAAAGGCTAGTAATTTACATTCGTGACTATCAATGTGATTTGTGGTGGATCGTTGTAATATCTGTGAAGAATTGCCACCTATTCCTAGTTAAATGTGAACATCGGTTATCCAGAAGGTATATGATTCCAATTTTTGAAGATAATTAGGTTATTAAACAATCAATTTGGGTTGGTTGCACCATGCCTGGTGGCGGACCAAGCTCGGGCTTGAGTCACAATTTTTCGTATCATTTTTCATATGTAAAAGCGTGTTTAACATCACAGAAGGACCTAACCAGACAATGTACAATCGACCCTTTATGGTGAACTCATACAGATCTTGTACAGGTCCCATATTTTACGGATAAATTTTCTAATGGGATTTATTTCCCTGCGAGCATTCTCTGAAACGCTTCATGTTGCAAGATGCTTATGAATTGTCGTATGATTAGGAAGAACGTATATATTGTTTAACTGTTCGGAGACCACATGAAAAATGCATCGTACCTACAATCCAACTTCGATCCAGCATTAACTACCACTATCCAGTATTAACGTAAACACAAGTATTTGCGTGGTGTTTCTGCCACTAATGTCGATTTAAAAATGTTATTTATTGTGTTCTTTGAAATATTTTTACGCATTAAGTATTCGTAACTATGATAGTTTTGTGAATAGGAATACTGTTCGTGTATGGAAAATTTACGAGGAATGAAAATGTGGTCGATCGCGGCAGTGATTTCCATGGTGGGTGGGAAGGGGAAACTTTGGGAAGAGATTAGGAGTAGGTAAGTGGAGCAGGTAATTAAATGCGTAGGAATTCTGAAGGCTATGATAAAGAAGAGGAGAAGAAGTTGTATAAGCGGAGTAGGGTCGGAAGAGAATGGGGTTCTACGTATGGGTTGAAGTGAGCCAAGACGCATGCTGACATGAAGAAAGAAATAGTATAAATATGTCATGACGCCTTTTAGAGTCTAGATAAATTTGCTCCTCTATCATAGAAGCATACTAAAATAGTTCACGATGAGAAATTATAGCTTGATACTATTTTCACTCTTATTTAACCAGCCGACCAAGTTTTCAACACATTAGTGTCATCATCAAGGTCACATTAGAACTTGACATTGACACTAAAGTCCGTCCTAGATAATGGCACTGCTGAAGGTTCGAAATGCAGCCAATCACGTACCATAAATGCAGTAAACACATACTATGTTGTGTGGGGAAGGGAATTGCGTTTTATAAGAATCCATGATGATGGCCATTGTTGAACTTATTCAATTTTGAAATTTAAATTTTTCTAAGCCAAATCAATACATTTTATAAAAGGGCGTATTGGCACAAACTTTGAGAAACCTATGGATTTCCACATTTGTAAATAAAAACTTGTACAATTTCCACACTTTTACTTGCTTCACCAACCATGATTTCATCACATTATGCCATCATCAGGGTCTGAAAGGACACTGTTCTCGTTCAAGTGTTGTACAGGGTCCCATCATAAACACTTGCACAATTGTATATGCAATTGTTTATTTCCAAATATGGAAATCAGTACATGCCATCCGCACTGCGAGCTTGAACTGACTCTAATGCGTTAAAATAATAGCCGGCAAATCAAATAACCGTAAAAATAGTACAAAAGTAGAATTTTTCATCATAAACGTTAAATACCTAATAGAAACTGGTAGAATGCCCTAATAATAATAAAATTACCATCGATTTACGATGCAGGTGAATTATTTATTTTCCTTTTCTCTCCTTTTATTGGAAGCAGCGTTACTGCCTGGGTTGGCAGTGGTCACTCCAACTTCCTTCATCGCCAACGATGCTTCACGATCGTCTGAGACTTCCCCTCTTCTCACACCCCTTCCCCCTTCCCTCTCCCTCAACTTCTCTCCCCCCTCCTCAACCCCAAGCCTCTCCCTCGCACTCTTGAGCGGTACATTTCCCTCATCTCCTCATTACCCGATGGAGAATTAATAAGCATATTAAGGCACTCTTGTTAACCGCCCTCAGGGACGTGTCAGAAGACGCACAAACTCGCCCATCGCGGGGAGCCGGGAAAGGGTGATGGCGACTCTCGCGTTAAATGTTCGCGGCGTGTTATTTCTCTTGAAGCGTGATCCCGACGGGGCCGACGAGAGGTAAGAGCGAGAAGGATGAGACGTTATGTCCACTTGCGTGTGTTGGCGGTGAGGAACGTGATAGGGGATTAATTTGAGTGATTAATCCTTTTTTCCCAGTTTCCGTCACGACGTGACCACTCCCCGACGCATTACCGAGTGTTTACGAAATTGGAATGCTAATCCACGTGCATGTACCGGCTCCCATTCACGCCGGTGCACGAAAATGCATTAGTGATCTTATTAGGTGCTTAGCGTTTATGTATTGGTCAGCCATTTGCTTGCGATGACGGTCTCGTAGGCTACTATTTTTCTCTGGACAAAGACGCCTTCGAGACGCGGTGTTGGAGAGCAATACTGAAGATAAAATGGGCAGATAAAATGTAGAATAAATACACGGACAGACAGAATCGCCTGTACAGAGGCGTAGAAAAAGAAAGGGGTTATGTATTTTGCTAATAGCTCAAAAAATCAAGCCCCTTTCCATGTTGGGCTCTCGTTGCTTATTTTTATGCTGTTATTGTGTTTTTGTCCTCTTTCTTGTTTTTTGTTATATGTTTACTATAAATTGGCGCTATTGCTGTATGTGAACAATTTTTATAAATAAATAAATAAATAAGTAAATATAATGTAGAAAGGCGTCTGCATTTTATGCAACTAAATTCCCAAGTACATAGTTATAGCTGGCTTGAAACAATTTTTTCCCGAAAATGCCTTATAAGTTTGACAAAAAAAGTATTTTCTGGATAAATTCCACTCTCTTACGTGAGATAACGTAGAGCAGCATTTTCAGTGATACCTATACAAAGTATATTGTACTGTCTACTTTATTTTAACTCGTACCACATGTGTTTCAACTGACTAGCAGTCATCATCAGGTACAACTGTTGTATCAAATGATGTTGTACCTAATGATGGCTACTAGTCAGTTGAAACACGTAGTTTACGAGTTAAAAATAAAGTAGACAGTACGATATCCTTTGTGTTTCATTAGAATTTCCACTACGCACATTAGATTCTTACATTCAACAATGTAATATAGCGTACAACCAAGGGAGTTCTACATTGAAAATCATACTTACATGCCATACACCAATTTATCTACTGATTGAGTGGTGAAAATAATATTTACTATGTATAAATGGATACTATTTACTCAATAATTCTTTCAGATGATAAATAAATTCAAGCTTGATAAAAAATTAGCGATGTTAAGTATCCTTTTACTCATCGTACTCAAAAGAGGACTCAATTCCTCAATGCTACAAATTTACGTTCGAGTCGTTTTCCGGTGGAACCAACTTATATCGTAATGCAGGAAGGTTTCTCGGGTTTTCCACCGGTTGATATTCTGCATCTCTCCCGACGTTTCGAACAGCGACTTGCTGTTCATCCTCAGGGGATCTTCTGAATGCCGTATTCTCAAAGTGGTCCGGTATATATACATCCCGTTCATGGTCAGGTGTAATCTGATTGGCTCTCGCGTGTTACGCTTTTCCCGCCATTTTTGTCATATATAAAGGTGTTCACTATTGGTTTCCACGCATTGCTGATTTGAAACCCGGTGTCTCTGTTGATGTTGTTGCGGTTGATGCGGATGTGAATGGCTTCCTTGACGAGGCGGTCCCAGTAGCCATGTGCACGGCAGAGCAGTTTCGTCTCCTTCCATTGTATGGCATGGTCCTCATTGATACTATGCTCTGCCACCGCGGATTTTTCCGGTTGGGCCAGTCGCAAATACCTCTGATGTTCTTTCGTCCTCGTTTCAATTGTCCGACTGGTCTCTCCAATGTATGTCTTCCCGCACTCACATGGAATCTCATAAACTCCTGGTGTCTTCAGACCGAGAGGATCCTTCACTTTTACTAGTTGGTCTCTGAGTTTTGGAGGTGGTAAATGAACGGTCTTAATATTGTATCTGTTAAGGATACGTTGGATTTTTCCCGATATGGTGGAGACATAGGGAAGGAAAGCTTTGGAGATAGGCTTTTCTTGCGGCTCCCGTATGCCGTCAGTGGGCTGTCTAAAGGCCCTCTTCAGGGCCATGGAAATTTGAGTTTCACTATAGCCATTTCTCCGAAACGTCTTCTTCAGATGTTTTATCTCCACTGACGGCATACGGGCAAAAGCAAAACTACTATGCAGTCTTGCTTTTCTTCTGAAATGCCGTGACGAAGAGGCTATTCCAACTTTTGCCAAGGTGAAATCATCACTTAAGTCGACGAAGGTGGATCGAATTCTCCACCGGACGAGCCTGGCTCTACTCAGAGAACAAATTCAGAACAAACGACGGATACTGGATCGCAACGCCAAAACCCTGAGAGATCTCCACCTACGCCTCTCTTCCTTTCTCTCACCGATGGACTGGGAATATGTTGATCTGGCCACTACAGCCTTGGGCGATTCATTGCATAACCGAGACACGGAGAGATTGAAACAGAAGTTTGAGCGTCTACCAAGAACAAAAAGACAAGCCAAGATACCAGATCGCCACCGTTTGGTTATAAACCTTACTGACGAGAGGATCGACGAAGACACGATCGCTGTTCTCTCTAAGGGTCTGAACTTTGCACCAACGCCAAGATCAATACCATTTAGCGACATCATCGGTGGAGTAGAGCAAGCAGTGCGTAAACTACCCAAGGACGCCGCGGAAGACATAAGAGCTGAGATATCCATGACTTTGAAGAAAGCAGTACTGCCCAAGTCCAATATCAATTTCAAAGAGAGGACTGCTCTGCGAGCCTTACAGAGAAATACTGCAGTAACCATCCTACCAGCCGACAAGGGCAACGCTACCGTTCTCATAAAAACCGTGGATTATCATGAGAAGATGCATGAGTTACTCACAAGCAACTCGTACAAGAGAATTCCACGGGACCCCACGGACTCTATAAACAGAAGGGCTATCAAGCTCATCAAAGAAGCGGGAATCCCATTTGAGACAGCAAGGTACCTTAGAACAGAAGCACCGGTGCCTCCCAGAATTTACGGATTACCGAAGATACATAAGGAAGGAGTTCCACTTAGACCAATCGTCAGCGCCATAAGCTCGCCAACTTATAATTTGGCTAAACATCTAACCGGCATACTTGCACCACATGTGGGCGTTAGTGACCATCATGTCAAGAACTCGCTGGAATTCGTCAAGACAATAAAGGAGATTCGAGTGGACACTTCTGACATCCTTGTCAGTCTGGACGTGGTATCACTCTTTACCTGTGTACCATTGGCTGACACAATGCGACTCCTGGCAGAAAGATTCGACTCTGACACGGTCAAGCTATTCCATCATGTGCTGACTTCGACCTATTTTTCCTTCGATGGAAAATTCTACGAGCAAACGGAGGGTGTAGCCATGGGTTCGCCGTTATCCCCAGCAATTGCGAATTTTTACATGGAAAACTTCGAAAAGCAGGCCCTCAACTCAGCTCCACTGCAGCCCAAATGCTTTTTTAGATATGTGGACGACACATTTCTGATCTGGCCACACGGAACGGACGCCCTAGACCTGTTCTTCGCCCACATGAATAGCCAGCATCCTAACATTAAATTCACCATGGAAAAAGAGGAAAATGGCCAGCTCCCGTTCCTCGACATTTTAATCCGGAAAAAGGAAGATGGAACCCTGGGACACAGCATATACAGGAAACCGACTCATACGGACCTGTATCTGAGCAATCAGAGTCACCACCACCCATCACAGAAGGAGGCGGTGCTGTCTACCCTATTGCACAGAGCCAAGAACATTCCTGATACCGAGAGCATCCCGAATGAGATAAAACATCTGAAGAAGACGTTTCGGAAAAATGGCTATAGTGAAACTCAAATTTCCATGGCCCTGAAGAGGGCCTTTAGACAGCCCACTGACGGCATACGGGAGCCGCAAGAAAAGCCTATCTCCAAAGCTTTCCTTCCCTATGTCTCCACCATATCGGGAAAAATCCAACGTATCCTTAACAGATACAATATTAAGACCGTTCATTTACCACCTCCAAAACTCAGAGACCAACTAGTAAAAGTGAAGGATCCTCTCGGTCTGAAGACACCAGGAGTTTATGAGATTCCATGTGAGTGCGGGAAGACATACATTGGAGAGACCAGTCGGACAATTGAAACGAGGACGAAAGAACATCAGAGGTATTTGCGACTGGCCCAACCGGAAAAATCCGCGGTGGCAGAGCATAGTATCAATGAGGACCATGCCATACAATGGAAGGAGACGAAACTGCTCTGCCGTGCACATGGCTACTGGGACCGCCTCGTCAAGGAAGCCATTCACATCCGCATCAACCGCAACAACATCAACAGAGACACCGGGTTTCAAATCAGCAATGCGTGGAAACCAATAGTGAACACCTTTATATATGACAAAAATGGCGGGAAAAGCGTAACACGCGAGAGCCAATCAGATTACACCTGACCATGAACGGGATGTATATATACCGGACCACTTTGAGAATACGGCATTCAGAAGATCCCCTGAGGATGAACAGCAAGTCGCTGTTCGAAACGTCGGGAGAGATGCAGAATATCAACCGGTGGAAAACCCGAGAAACCTTCCTGCAACTGATACACCGGGAAAACCTGAGATCTTATATCGTAATGCTTGCTATGAAGAATGAATGCTAAAAGTGATTATATGTTGACATTATGGATTCATAGTGGGATTAAAACTTGGTGGCGGTCGTCTACGCAAATTGTGACGCTGAACAGGGGGAGGCTCATGTTATAGGGATTGGCCAAGGAGAGGGCTCGGGGTAGGTATCACTGCCATAATTACCTTGTTTAATTTGAGAGGGTGGGAATGTGTCAGCAGAACGTTTCACGGCAGTGCTTACGTTCCAAACAACGCTGCACAATATAAAGCTATCTGCATTGTTCGAAACCCAACAGAGAAGCCAATATACACAGTTCGGTTAAAAGCCATTGTGATCTGGAGAGAAATGGTTCAGAGTTTGAGCGTTTTGAAGTTGGCTATGAAGGTTTACAGCCATGGTGATCAAACGCTCACGCTACTTTGAGGTAGTTTGGGCGAAGTACAATTTCACCTAGAAATCGATGGATTTGGTCTCATTTTAAAGAAAAATATCTCTCCCTTCCAAAGATACCAGAATGTCAGCCCCTATTTGAACTACCTTCCAATATATTTGACAAAGAATACCTGCTATTTTGTTTGGAAACTGTGCGTGTATGCACTCTAGAGAAACTTTACCTAAAAAAATGAGGAATTTTAAAAACCAATGTATCATCAAATAAATAAGTGTGTTGTTTGTATGTTTTTTCAACTATTTAAAAATAATTCATAGAGTAACATCATTAATTTTTTCAGGATCGAAAAATAACCTCCTCATGTAAAAGAATTTTAACGTACCGCGTGAAATGAATGAGTCTCACTCAGGACTTCTGTAGATATTTTAATTTAATTACTTAGAATTTCATTCATATAAAACTATTTTGCACCACTAATATTACAAAATTTTCTTCATGCTTCTGACAGTTGCTAGATGTAAAATTCTTTTAAGGTCTCCCCTAAGACTAGGGAACTATCTCGCTCAAACTGTCTCAACTCCTTCGTGCCGCGGTAGTTCGTCGGATATTGACTATTACCCTGAGAAGGATCTTCTGTGCTACTGTCTTGCCGTACATCTACGCGATACCATGCATTCCACCAGCAGATTGTGTAGCACAGGGTCCACCCACACCTGGTTAATGATAATCGTTCCTGTACAATTTGGAATCGGGTTGATGTGGTGTACTGGCTAACCATACGGGCGGCCTGGGTTCAAATCCCTGTTGAAGAGGATGTTTTTCAGAGGAAACCCGATTCCTACTTGAGTGTCTTGTGGAGGGCACTTTAAGTACAGTACTCGATCTGTCGGTTGAGACGTTAAACCGTGGTCCTCTTGGCGCCTTTCATTAAGAGAAGGCTAATGCCAACACCGGGTTTCTATCCACCATTCCTCCCTTCCCTATCCCTATGGCGCAAACCACCTTAGCTATCAGTCACCTCCCCAAAATCCAATCCAATCCAATCCAGATCAATTTGAACTTTGCCCTCCTCCATAACCGATGGGAGAGGACCAGAAAGCGGTCAGGTGAACAATGCAAAGCCAGAAACCAAGGGAATCTTACGTTGAAAAACAAACTAATATGCAGTACATCGATTTACCTACTAATTGATTGGTTAATATCACTAATATGTACTATTAATTCATAGATACTATTGAGATAAATACTTTCGGAAAAAATAAATACATGAGGGACATTTAAAACGGGATTTGACCATAGTAATAATGATGAACTATTTAACAAAAGTAGTTAATCAGGTCAATCTAGCAACATTCAGTCTCTTCATCCTCCAACATGAAACTGCCATGTAAAAATGATTGCAAAATCATAGTCACGTAAAATAATTTAAACTACAACATGACTTCCAACCATGAAAAATATTATAATGAGCAAAATAAATAAAAATACTGTTACCTATCATTACCATTAACATAATTTAAAGATTCGATCACAGTTATATGCCCTAACCTGTGCGCGGGAAAGTGACATATAAAACCTGTCGATCCTGCAATCTATGTGCTCAATTACATGCTTGTAATCGAGCCTACAATGGTAGAATGGAGATTTTGATATGTTCTTTACCATTTCGGAAAAGTAAGCGTCCTCAAATTTAATAATTTTGGTTAATCTAAATAGTTATCTGCGCTACCATGTTTCGCTACCACTATAATCAGGGGCGAATGTGCCCGCGTGTAGGGCTGTGACTCGAGCACGCGTTCTTTTCGGCGCTCATAGCGCCATACTTGCTTCCACTGCTTCGCTTTCGCCGAAAGGGATCGTTAAATAGCATAGCCTTTTTTTATATTCACGTCGCCCGGCGCCTCTCGCGTGTTGAATGCATTGACCTTTTTTTATTCCACTTTTATTTTCATTGTTTGAGGTCGCGACACGTCAGTCCCTTGCTTTTCCCCGTCGGGAGCCACCTCATACAGCCAGCCACTCGTAAGAGTCGAAAACGAAGAATTTTTATTCTGCAATATTCAAGGTCGTGCATGCCATTCCACCACTAGCACATAATTCCCATTTCATTATCGGGAGTTTCGTCACGACGAATCCGAAAGGCCATGCCGCCAGAACGGGCGGCGTTACGCCTATGGGTGATTTAATTCCGCATTAATGCCACGAAAAGCTCGGAAGGAAATCGATTGAATCGCATCAACACAACCGAAAGACGGCTGAATTATCCAAATTTGTCATTGTTATCCGAGTGGGTTGTATCCGACCTTGACTCTACTTTTGTGACTTGAGAGAAATCGTTTGGGGATATCTGTCCCCAATCCATGTTTGATGTGATTTTTGTCCGTATTTTGAAAAAAATGAACTTTTGGAAGTATGACAGCAGATTAACCTCCTAATTCAGCCCTCCGTGAGGAACCCATATAGATTTGAAATGCCAAACGCTGTTGAAAGATGTTTAAGCTTGTGTTTTCAATCACACAATAGCAGTGTGAAATCATAGATATCCTTCATGAAAAAGGAGAGAAAACGATAGAAGTTGCGGAAATTTTGATTAAAAACTCATGAAAAAAACTCAGATGGCATAAAAAGTAATTTGTGCTATCGATTTTTCTTCACAAGTAGGGCCCCCGCGCACTGGCAACTTTTTCAAAGCAACTATTTAGTTACTTTGAAGAAGTTGCAATGAAACACACGTTATTGACTGTGGTCCTGCGCACGGGCGACTTTTTAGTTGCCTCAACTAAATAATTGCGTCCGAACCTATTCCGAGGGTGAGTAAACTGTTGCCGGCAGGAATAGACCACGTAGGCTTTTGCCCAACCCCGCGCACTGTCAACTATTCAGTTGTTTGACGGCCCTTGTTCGGAGCGCTTTTCGGAGTACTTCAATAACTACTAATGCAAAGCAATAAAAACGTTATATTTCCATTTATTTTGCAATAAATAATTTAAACTATTAGTGGTATTAAAATGTTCCTTACCTTAGAGTCTAGTCACTGCCAATCTTTCTTGAGGTGGTACAGCCTGTCGTAATGATGTATTTTGGTAAGTTATTCGAGGTCCAAGGGTAACCAGCAGTTGATCAAAAGTTTCTATGCTCATTCTAAAATAATTAAAGAACTTATTTGGATGTTCTTTCAATCTATCAAACGGCTTATAAAATTGCCCATCAAGAAGTCTGGAACTAATTATTGGATGTACCCAAAACTTTTTGTTCCTTTTCTTATTTTTTCGCTGTCTCAGAATGAGCGCAAGAACACAAGTAGCTTCCACGAGATCCATTGTAAACTGAGCTGAGAGGCAACTATTTAATCGCCAGTGCGCGGTGGCGGGCAACTCACGGGTGAGTAAACTGTTTGGTTGCCGGTGATTAAAGTTGCCAGTGCGCGGGGGCCCTGAATGAACTCTCTAAAATATCTTCGCTATGAAGCCTTGCTACGGGGAAGTAGGATTGAGAAAAATGAAAGCAGATAACATATTAATTTGGCTTTTCGGAAACAGGGTCAAAGTATTCCCAGAATTATTGAGTAAAAAGCAATACAAATTAATACATTTGCTATTTGCCTTTCATTTTTCTCCAAAAAATACTAGTATTGTCATCATAAGTTCTTTCATGCCACAAGAGGAAGCGTTAAATTACTAGCGACGGACAACAACATTGGTGCGTCATTGTTTAGATATCCGACCGTATTGTCATCATAATTATTTTTTATGAAATAACCTTCATCCGTCCCAGTGAGATTTCTTGATTTTCACTAAGTTTCATTCGTCGTTCAATCCTAATATTGGTTGACTGCAGCCCTCCACCCTTCCCTATCTAATGCTAGGTCCCTTACCTCCTGGTATCTCCCCCGGTGTACTCCCCTCTTTATTTGGTCCATGAACTCATTCCTGGGTCTTCCTTTGGGGACTTTTCCCTCTATTTTGACTTCAATTATGTTTTTCACAAATCCATTGCTTCTCAGGGTGTCACAAATCCATATTGTTCTTCTTTTCTCTATGGTGTACCATATGGTATTTTCCTCTTCAACTCTTCTGTGAACTTCATCATTTCTTATCTTGTCCATCCATTTTATCTTCATCATCCTCTTCCAGCACCAGGTTTCGAAGGCTTCTAGTCTTTTCTGGTCAGCTATTTTAACGGTCCATGCTTCCGATTCACAGAGCGCAACGCTCCACACGAAGGTTTTCACTTGCTGTTTCCTGGTTTGTAGTCCGTTCTTCTTTGAGCACAGCAGTTGTTTTTTTCCCGTGAATGTCGTCTTAGCCTGGGCTATCCTCTGTCTGATGTCCGTTGCATCGTATATATTAATTCTCAAAGGTGTTTTTTTGTCACAACAACATAACTCCCATAATTCTTCATCAAAATTAATGATTCCAACATCATTTTAAAGCTTAAGCTCCCCGCTATTGACGAAAAATAGAAAAATGGTTTAAAATTAAAGTTTTTATCAAAAAATTTAAAATTAAAGCTTTTGTTAAAAAATGATCAAAAATTAACAGTGCCATCTGTTGAAAATATAATCAACGGATACGTTGCTATGATTACGTGCCTAAAAGACTGTAGGAGGCGCCATCTATGAACACATCGTTTAGTTAGATTGTTTACATTCTACATGCAATCAGTGTGACCGTTTACCGTTTACGTTATGTATATTTAACACAGACATAAATAACATATAATTGTCCATCGGAAGAAACAGGTAAAAGAACAGGAAGAAAGAAGGAAGAAGCCGCACACTGTGCGAAATATTCGACAGGTAGAAGAACAGGAAGAAAGAAGGAAGAAACAGGAAGAACCCGTATACTGCGCGAAATATTCGCTAGTCATTAAGTATTACGGACTATATTCGTCATCTACGCAACTAGTAAATTACACTATCACTTAAGTAAGTAGAAGCAGGTAAGCAGAAGATGAATCGGCATCATACATATTTTATACATGATGTGAAACACAAACACATACAATGTATAGAAAAATTTTAGTTGATTTTTATCCATGTTAACCTTTCTTCTTCCATATTAGAGGAACGACTGGAATGAAATGCAAAACACCAAGTTAAATATTTAAGCAAAATGTTTAACTACAACTCACTTAGAGTACAAGAGTAATACATTAATAGTCTTATTAAATATTTGATAAAAAATGATGAACAAATGAGCAAACGTTTAGACTTTAGTTCATGAAAACAAACCTTCCGCAGTTGGCCAATCGTCCTGGTACGCTATTAGTGCTCTCCAAGTTTACGCATATTCTGACGAAATACCAGCCGTTCGAGTTAAAAAAAAACCCTAATTTTCTGAGTCAAATGCTACCGAAAATTAACAGCATACCGTTGAAATGAGATATAAAATTTACTCAGAGGGATGTTTTCAAAACAGCAATTTTTGGTCAAAAAAATGCTTAGGAATGTCGCTGCGTATGGGGTACCCATCGGACGAATTTCGTATGGATGCTTTCTGTTTTTCATGGCTCGGTGTACGTCCAAAAGTGGCTTAAAACTTTTTTATTTGGAAACGGTCTCCGTAGCCTAATAAATTATTCTTAATGGCGGCCAATGAGGTTTGCATGCGACTAAGGAATCAAATGGCTGCCATCCATGCGGCCACCGCATACGATGGGAGTTATTTTATTCGCTGGCAGTATGAGAAATTTTGAGCACGCGAGCACACATCATTGATTTTCAATTTTCAGGGTGCTCTATGGAGTGAGTTGGTGAAAGATTGTGGATAAAATCTTGTAAAGATATCTGAAATGTAATGCTTCTCATGCTTACAAATGCCACTGTTAAAACACAAATTGAAACCCGTGTCATTTCAACTAGTATTCTCTGAGGTACGGTTTAACTGGTTCACTGGTTCAGAAATACCGTTTAATTCATTGTTATTACTAGGTTTTTTGTTATAATCACATACTTACTGAATCCTTGTCGACTTTAATGTAGTTATTCTTGCAATGCAGTTATTCTGAGTGAGCCTAATTCTATTTATGTGAGAAGGCATTACATTTATCTTCTAGCAATTCACAAAATACTGCTCGAAGGTCTTTTATATTGGAAAATATGAAAAAAATTAAATATATTAGTCATAAAAACACTGCAGTTACTGAAGTTTACGTAAAAATTGCAAAAATAATATATACACAACCACTAAAAGACCTACAAGTAGGTTAATATGCTTGAACTATCATGATTATTTTTGAAATAGGATTCAGGTTGGTATGGTGATTGACTAATGCCTTCCCATACTAAAGGGCCCGAGTTTGGTTCCCAGCGGAGGCGGAGATTTTTTTGGAGAAGTTCCAACCCTTACTTGGGTGAAATGTTTGAGAGTACTTCAAAGTACCAACACATCCTTCAGTTGGAACCATCTCGCCCATAGTCCAGACTTATCCATTGGTCACTCTTAAGGCTAATTTCGTTTATGGAAGTAATTTTATTTCTTAAACAGCCCTTAATAGGTAAAATAACGTTAGTCCGTTGTCCACCCGTAATAATTACTACTACGGATAATTTTTTTAAATTAAATTAATTTATTCAATACAATACAATGCAATATGTGTTCAATATGTTACAATTCAGTACAATATTTGCCATAAATTTAATTTGATACAATATATATTGCAATAATTTCCCGTTGGATGGGTTACAAAAGGATTTAAAACTACAGAATTAAAATTACAGCAGCTGTACAAAGTCCGCCTGAGTCAATAGACTCGTCAGGTGGTACTTTGTCAATGAAATATGATACAATATCACCTGGTTTTACACATTATGGATAAAATGTTTCAATTTAAAAAATGAATCAAAGGACAAAATGTTTCAAACTTTTACAAAACTCACAGTTAAAAAAATTAAAATCACAAATTAAAAATCACAATTAAAATTTAAAAAATCGCAAACCCACTTTTAATGACAAATTCCAATATCAAAATCCATCTTACTCCATCAGGTCCCTTGTGCTAATAACTTTTGAAAACATATCCTTTTCAATTCTGACAGGGATATCTCATCTGATATATATGTCACTATCCAGTTTAAAAGTTTTGGCACAAGAGTGCCAAGTCTTCTGTCTCCATCATTCTAAACTGTGCAATGTTCTCGTTTTTGGAAGTATGTGGCGTGCATCCATGAGTGAATGTTGGTCTACGGAATAAAAATTTGCTGTTTATCATGGTGCGATCTATCAAACTTTAATGTATGGTCGCGACTATTGATTTTACTAGGATAAGCATAGTAATAGAGGGCTTAATGCCGTGGGGATGTGGTGTTTGTGGGTTGTTTTTTGGTAAAAACAAAATAGTACAGGCTAGGAAACGATTGGGTAGTAAACGAATGTGTATTGGATTCTCCATAAATGGACTTGAATGGAAGGAGCGGTCTTCATTGGTCCTGCCATGTGTATTTTATTATATGAGAATCGGATAACGATGCATATTTGTGATAAAGGAGTGAGCCATGGGAGAGGAAGGAGTAGGCTGAGAAAGTCTTGGGCTTTAGTGGAAGATGCGCATAGGACGAGGAATAAGTAGAAGTCTTAACAAACTGGCTTATTATGAAACGTTAGAGTGAAGCTGATGAAAAAAGATATTCGAGGATATTCGTATGGAAGAAATAATAAAAGCGGATTCGGATAAAGGAAGTCTTGAGGAATACTTAATACTGAGAAAAAAACATATTTGACTTTTCCTGCCCCAAAAAGAAGCGGCATATGTATAAGTTCCTTTCATTTATGGTTACAAATATTTATGCTAAACAAAGAATTCACAATGCCCACGACCAACCTCATTTGCAGTCAAAAGAAAGGCTCTTGTCGACGGAATTATCGTTATTTATATTCCTGGGTGGGATGTACCACTATGGCTTTGCGTAAGTACTATCCAAAATTATTCATTCCTTCATTGGTCGTTCAATCCTGAGATTGGTTGACTGCAGTCCTCCACCCTTTCCTATCTAATTCTACTTCCCTTACCTCCTGGAATCTCTATCTTTTTAATGGAATTATTTTCCTCATTATTTGGTGCATGAACTAATTCCTATGTCTTCCTCTGAGGACTTTTCCCTCTATTTTCCTTCAATTATATTCTTCACGAATCCATTGGGTCCCAGAGAGTGTCCAATCTATCTTGTTCTTTTTTCTACGGTGTTCCAAATGGTCCTCTCCTCCTCTGTTCTTCTGTACACTTCATCATTCCTTATTTTGCTCGTCCACTTAATCTTCAGTATCCTCCACCAACACCAGGGTTCGAAAACTTCTAGCCTTTTCTGGTCTGTTTTACCCAAGGCTCCATGCTTCTGATCCGTGGAGTGCCACGCACCACTCGAATGTTGGCACATAGTGTTTCCTAGTTCGTAGTCCTTTCTGATATTAGCACAGTAGTTGTTTTTTCACCATGAACGCATTCTTAGCTTGGGCCTAAATTATGGAGACCATTATTGAGCCCTTTGAGGGATATTTTTCGCGGGATATAGGGATTGCAAAAAACAGGTATTGCATAAGCTTCAAATTACCGAGCTTTCATCGATCTTGAGCACAAATTACCCACGACATGAGCCCTACGCACTTACGCGCTTCGGTGACACCATGTAGAGGATAAATGGTTGCACGATGGTGGTTTATGAGGGTCTCGCGGGTGGGTGAGAGGGGGGGGGGTTAGCGGGAGCCAGGCGAGGCCCACTCCCATTTGGACGCACTCAGTGGCGGTGGGGTCATTTGCCCAGACCCCGTTGAATGCAAGGGTATATGGCAGGAGAGAGGGACCTACCATTTCCCTTGAATGTGGCGCCGTGATTACGATCCTGACTGCCCTCCCCACCCCTCTGGCCCACCACACACACCTTTCTCCCCTCCCCTCCCCTCCCCCCCGCCCCTCCGTTCCCCTGGCAACCCTTTCTCTCCTTTAGGGGGCCTGCCCAACACCGGGGCGTCGCCCCCGACTTGGTCAATGGTGGAATCCATAATTTTCGGGCAGAATGGCCTTACCGAGGATAGAAGAGAGAGGGTACGAATAAGAAAGTGTGAAGGGAAGGAAAAACGGATAAGCCAAGGCAAAGGGAATAGCAGAGCCACTGCACGGAATCCCATGTGTGTCTATCGTGTTGGCTGGGCGTAGATGGGTTGCATCATTTTAACCTGTAAAAAGCTAGTGTATAGACATCTCTTTGGATGTCGCCAATGAGTGAAACTGTTTTCTATTGTGCAATGTGTCTAAAAATAAGTTTCGCCTGACCATGTAGAGTGAACTTCATGACCATTTTTGTGCGC
Organism: Ceriagrion tenellum; assembly: GCA_963169105.1. NCBI lineage: Eukaryota > Metazoa > Arthropoda > Insecta > Odonata > Coenagrionidae > Ceriagrion > Ceriagrion tenellum. The sequence goes on along the minus strand of OY720636.1, from coordinate 53,584,207 downwards.
ACAGAGCTGACGTACATCCATGAATACTAAATTCGAAGGTGAAACTTAAATCTTGAAAGATATTTACGATATGGAGCTCTGATTGCACGCTGACCAGAAAATGTATTAAGATTGTAAGCGATAAGGGCATTTTTTTCTAAATCTTAATGTTCGCGGCGAAGAGCGGCGATAGAGTTACGCAATATTATTGAGTGAAAACTATGCCATTTGCACAAGTAAATGGGGCCGATTTTTATCTTCTAGCAGCGAGTAGATTACTCGGCCCATCACAAAAACGTCGGATTTAAAACCCTAATACGAATGGGATTACCGCAAGGCTAGAATAAAACTTTTTATTCCATATGCGAGTATTTTAGCCTTGATTCTTAAGAGAACCTTTTAAGAATCAAGGCTAAAAGTTTTAAATGCATCATAAAAACTTTCTGATCGTTCACATTCTGTTCAAAGTATTACATATATATTACATCTCGTGGCCCGAATCCCAAGGTCTCATGGCTGCTCGTTGAAATGCTTAATGTTGCAATCACAGAAAAATTAATATTATAACGGAATTACGATCATTATTTAGCTCAAAATAACAATTAAGTGGTTGGGAGTCCTGAAACATACACTTGTTTTGGATTTCTGCCGCGTCTAAGTAGGTAAACCGACATTCATTTTAATTTTGGTCTTCAAATACGGAGAAGAAACTATGCCATGAGACATTTACCACTGCTAGGATAATTAAAGGTACTGGTAACTAATTAAGTCGGGACGTAAAATTAATAGGATTTCTCTAATTTTCTTTTGCTGGGATTTTGTCTTACTTGGGATCAGCAATCCTAGCGCCAGAGCCAAAAATTCTTACCAGTTTCATTCTGGTGATAATCTTTGATGTATTCATCGTAAGGTAAATATTTTGGTTAGTATAAAAATGACAAAAGTACAAGCTTTACTCTGGCAAACAGTCCCTAATATTTAGTTGTACACGGAACTAGATTCGGTGAAAGAAGGTTAGGCGCAGTCGTTGAAGCAACCAACGCTGTTGTTTAGCAATACATATCGAACAACTAAGGCTCTGGACAATTCCTAGACATCACTATAAAGCCAAAGCGGAATTAATGTCAACATAACGTTAATTGGAGAGGATGTACCCATTAATTCCAATAAATTTATTAGTATAAAAAACTTTTTAAATCCATTACATGGCAATAATGAGCCATATAAATGCTACTGTTCGTTGGATGCACCAGGCACGAGATTGGTGAAAATTTTCTATGAAAAGTCCTCTGGCTTTCTTATCTCGGATTCGTAATAATTACCAGATATATCACCGAGGAGTGAGAAGAATATCAGATACCAGAGACTTCGAAAATATTTTTTGGGTTCTAAAAGAGAGTTCGTAAAATATTGAGTAATCAAAATTATCAAACTAACGAATTATTTGTGCATTAGGTTGCTAAGCAAACTCGTAACATGAGTCCAGTGGCTTAAAAGCAGGTCAATACTCATAGGAAATAGAGAAACATTTTTCAGGATTCCCTATTAGATTATAATAAATCAACCCGTAACTCAGTTCTTAACGTGAGGTAAATGAACGGAAAATTATTGGTTTGGTAGAGCCGAATAATTCCCATTACCTGCGACAGATACATGTTGTTAGATTCATGCGTGATATGGAAATGTGTATGGTAGATTAAAATTTCAAGTGTACTCTATAACGCAGTTTTTACTAATGTTTCAATGGGAACTCCTTGAGTATTACAGGACCCTTTCAGTATTGCTTCCACCAATTACTTAACTCAAATACATGGGATCATACGCGTGAATATCTTACAGTAATAAACCCTTCACGAAGTTTTTCCCCTAGTGACCTCTACCGAGATGACATCAAAAATCTTCACGGATGATGTTTTTCTTTAAATAGTAAGAAATTCTGAGGTATTTTGACAGCCATATGCTCAAATACACCAAAAATACATGGAATGCCAGAACAATATAAATTACTTTAAAAAAATTTAAAATGCCATATGACAGACTCAAAGAATAAGGTTAATTGTTCTGCAAACGTTCCAATAGATTTGTGACGGATTTAAAAAGCTTGAATTCTCTCTTTGCCTTCAAAATCTTTGCACCGACTTTGATGTGATCAATCTCGGAAAATGATTAAGATCGCTTCTGTCGTGATAAAATGATGCAACAGCACTTACAAAACTCGTAATCACCGGCTACCATTTTTTAATGACGTGAAAATATCTTTTGAATCGCGAGCAATATGGGTTAAGATAGACGAAAGAAATTTCAAAGCATTGCGGCAGATTTGCGAACGCATGCAGCCTGGTATAATTAATCACCTGCCATCATTTATAACTCCATGCGAAAAATACAAAAGCGATTATCGATTCATCTCCATGGTCACATTGAAGCTGGTTTTACGGAGGCGTATCACTACTTGATTTCGCTTAATTACCCTCAAATTCTGAAGTACCTAATACTAATCGTAAATTGGAGTTTGTTAAAAGAGTACTTAGAAAGTGCGACAATAAAGTTAAAGAAATCAGCTACTTCTCCCTTGTCAGATCCCACTAAGATTACGCTGCCAGTGCTTGGGATCCTCAGGAGGTAGGCTTAAAAACAGAGTTAAAGAGCGTGCAGAGAAGATTAGCAAGATTCGTGAAAGGCCTTTATGATATTCTCGTTAGTGTAACTGATATCTTGCAAAAACGTTGATGGAAATCGCTTTCAGACCGTCAATTGAAAATAAAACTCAATCTTTGACGTAAATTCAAAACCGATTTATTTTTAGACGAAGTTTTCAATACCTTACGAACTCCAACATGCTTCGGTAGACCAGGTCATGAGAATAAAATAAGAGAAATATATTATAGAACAGAAAGGTTTAAAATATCGTTTTTCCCACAATCGATGTGAGACCATAATCGCTATATTAAGACTTTGAATTAGGTTAGTTGGCAGGTAGTGTAGCTGATAAATTCATGTGCACCCTGATGCATGTTTCTAAATCTGCCGAGTATTGCTAACACCATGTTCCCTGCATGACTCTTGTGTCACGTTTACATAGTTACAGTATAGATTAGTGTAGAAGTTTCTGTAGCATTTGTAACACCCGTTGTATGGTGCATGCTGTTGAAAGTTAATTTCTTCACTCTAGTTCATGTTGATGATCAGTCACTCCCTTCTAAACACCCTTGTGTTGGTTTGCATGGTAATAAGTAGATGTAGATCCTTAATCATAGAAGCTCATTTGATGCAATCTTCCTTGGGGTATAATCTTATTCTCTTATAATATCATAGAACAGTTCATTGTAACACTGTGTATGCGCATAACTCGGCAACCACTTTTTTATGGCGTGAAAATGATTTACCTTTTGATGCCTCTTGAACCGCTAACAATATTCATGACAAATGAAGTACCATTAATTTCCTGCAATGTTGCTTCAATGTATCAACGTATAACTCCAATGTAATAACATAACTCCAATTATTTCCAATTATTTATAACTTCATGCGGAAAACTTATAAGCTATTGATTCACCGTCCGGCTGACATTTCCACGGGATACGCGAAGGAGTTTCAGCGCTCGATTTCCCTTGATTTTGCTTAATTACCCTCAATTCCTTAGTTACAGCATCCCATTCGGTGTAATCATCCCTTGGGGTGCCATCTAAATCACCGGCGACGTCAAGGAACAATGCCTTGCGACACTAAGCACGCGTCTAAGCCGGTCACCATTTTTTCTCAACGGCGTGAAAGTATCTTTTGAATCGCGAACAATATGAGTTCGGAGACCCGTTTTAAACTCCCAACCTTCTCTCCCGTTGGAGGTGGTGGTGGAGGAGGAAGATTGCGTGACCTAGGTTAACCGTTCTGACGGGGGGGAGGGGGCGCAGAGGGGGGGGAAATGGGGTATAGGGGAGGGTGGGAGAAGAGTGTGGGTGGGAGGAGATGGAGGGGGGGGGGAGAAAGAAGGAAGGAACTGGACTGGAGACCCGGTGTTAGTGGCCCCGTGCATGCTAAAATCGATGTCAGAGAGGGTAGAGAACCCTTTCGATGGGGAAGGAGAGAGCGGTGGAGAAAGGGATATGAAGAAAGCCGCTCGCTTGGCCTGCTGACTTGCTGGCTGCTTTGCGCTGCGTGAGCGAGAGAAACGTTGAAGCGAAACAGCAGGGGGGAGGTCGATTTGTGAGTGGCGGTGGGTGCCTGCTGAAGGGAAAGTGAATCGGGTTTTGAACGTTCAACTCACGACCTGTTCAACCTCCTTGGGGTGAAGTGTGCGTGCTTTACACATGTGCACGTATTCATATGTGTGTCGAGGTGCACTTTTTGACGCTTTCGAACCAGCGGGGTACATTGGCTGGCTGCACGATAAAAAAACGTTATGTTTAGGTGTAAAATATAAGAGAGGCGAAATGCGTTCAAAGTCGTGCGTGAACCCTCTTTCGACGATATTGCTCTGAGAACTCGAGAAGCATTTTTTCCGGAAAGCCAGGTCATGAACTCCGTGAACCGCATTACGCTGCGTTTTCGTTGTGTCTAACAAAAATATTTTTTTAAGGAATGGTGAACTTATTTCTTTGAATTAAAAACTTTATTTCCAAGATAGCGCTTTTAGTTTTTTTATAGTTTTCCATTCACTACTTAGGTACTTGGTACATCAAGACGGAATTGGTCAACGAAATAAGTTTATTCCATATATTCATCGAGACGTTAGGAATAGGTTTAATTTCTCCTTTCTTACCATAGCCTAGGGGAAAATATTTTATACTATAGTCATTCTGTGATCAAGGCCTCTATTTTATCTCCGTTCAGTAAGTAGGATGGATAGGGTCAGGAATGAGTGGGTAATAAATGAATGTGGGTTAGATACTCCAGTGAAGGATACATTGGAAAGGAGTGTGCGTCGTTGGTTTGGCCATGTTGAGAGAATGGATGAGAGTCGAATAAAGAAACAGAAATAAAAGAGTGAAATGAATGGTGCGAGAGGTAGAGGTAGGCCGAGAAAGTTGTGGTTGAATGCAGTTGAGGAAATTCTGAAAAACAGGAGGGCGTGTATGAAGCAGTGTATAGGGGTAAATGATGCAAAAGAGGTTTACAAGGATAGGTCCGTGTGGAGGAAATTATTGAAGTAGAGTTAGGTTTACAAATATGCCTACCCCGGAAGGTAACGGCGTGATTGCTATGTATGTATCATTTTCAGTAGCTATTATCCTTCAAAAGCACCTCAATTTGTTGGTAAAGATATTAGCTAGCTGTAAAAAATAGGAGATGGATGCATTTTGGAGATGATTAAAGAAGCTCTTCCAACTGATGGATCAGAAATGGAACATAGCACAATTTTTATATTTTCAAAGGATAGAGAAAAGTTCAAAAATTTAAAGGGTACCAAATTATTATGAGGTAAGGTATTAGAGTTTTATAGTAGTGTGATTCAGCTGCTAACGGAAATATACACCATCATCATATAAATTTCAATTATGTGTTAAGTGCTGAAACCAAGGAATTTATATGATCCATAGCAACATAAAACATTGTATATTCATCCTAATGTATAGGGCATTGTATATTCATCTTGATGAATTTCAGAAAAATAGAATTCAGAGTAATCGTGTACAGCTACAACAATTTAAAAATGGATGAAGATTTTTCTAATGATAAGGATATTCAAATTTATATCTAGGTATGAACAGCGGTAAAATATGTTCTTCTGCTGAGTTAAATTAGAGAAGGTGAAAATACTAAAAAAAACAACTGCTAGGTAATTCTTGCAAGTTTCTTACATTATTCAGAAATAATAATAGATCCCTTGGATTAAAACCAATCGGGTATTTTTATAGAAAATATTTATTTTGAATATACTAATCTTGAATTAGAATTTAGATTAACTGAAAAATGTAAGGGCGAAGCGAAGGGATATATAAGGAAATAAGGAACAAGTTAGCAGCATTTTTTTCAGGGAAAAGGTTCATGAAAGGAGAGAAGCGAAAAGATATGAAATATTTCATTTCCAGGCCAAATAGCTGGCGAAGAAAAAACAGAAAGGACAGAGAGGTTACTTTTCCTCCGAGTAATTTCAGGTTTTTAAATGATAAGATCACATTCCTTCATTCTTTATTTTTTAAGCTCTCATGTGAGTTTACGTAAATTGTACATCTACCTAAACTAAGTAACAAGGATAGGACAGAATATATTATACTTCTATCTTTCTCTTTTTTGGATTTAACTGACTTATTTAAACTCTGGTGTTTGGTATCAAAAAGTTAAATACTTAAATAATTCTCTAGCTCAACTTTATGAATTGTGATTTGCCAATTTAATTTAAGAAATTTCGCGGCTGATATTGTCATAGTCCCCGTTGAAATTTTGTTTCTTTTTGCTGCAGATGGAGTGTCAAATTAATTAATTTACATGGCTGATAAGTTTTGGATGGATTGCAAGGAAGAATAAGTGATCATGTTTCTCACGGCCCTTAGAGAAAAAAATCGAAAATTCATGCGAGAAAATTGAGATGGATATGAATTGAACCAGCTATATCAATAATTTAAACACAATAAAAATAAAGTACAGCCTGCCATGATAGCTTTCCACCCATATTTATCAACTCTCTTTGCAAGCATAACTCTGAGGAAGATAAACAAGTGGGCGAGCTCAAGAGCTGAAACGTTCCTTACGCAGCAGGGGTATTGATTTTACACCCTGAAACAAAACTCACTGAGCACCTTTCTCGGAATGGATCTAAGGTCTTCATTTCCTGAACTTAGGAATAAATATAGGTTTACTCTCACGCAATCGTATTAGCCTGAAGATTTTCAGGCTAAGCATAATCGACGATATCTTATAGCAACGAAATGTCGCACTTAAAACCTCAGCAACTGAGGGAGAAAACATACGTTCAAATATTTGGTATGTACATTGCAATGGAAAATAAAAATTACCTTCCCATCTGTTTTGACTAAAAGCTACTAATTTTCTACAACCCAACAGCCAAAATATAGCAATTCGCAACAACTGCCATGAAAACTCTCATTGATAAGACGTTTTTGAAAGCATAACATTAATGTAACAGTATTTTTAAACCAAATGCAAATACATACATGTTCGGAATGTTTTCCAAGCAAGCAAGTGTTCTAATTTTTTGTCCAATTAAATGTATTCATGCAATACTACAGACTACAGATACCATTCCGGAGCACAATCTTGGCGATTTACTAATCTATTTGTTGGATCATTTCTACAGGTGCAATTGCATGTGTTAGGTTTTAGGTTACAGCAGTTTCTGCTCCATTAAAGAAGGCGTCTTCATTTCGAAGTGGCTTGATCATTGACGGATCATACTTGATTTGGCCCAGCGTTTTGATCGATTGAAATATTGGATAGCCATTTACAGTTTCGGATCCCATATCTTCGGTCGCACGTGAAGAATTGGCATTCTACTTTCTAAACCGCGGCGGAAACCCTCGCTACCACTAATTTTGCTCTTTAATACGTTTATGGCAAGTAGGAATTCCGTCAGGTGGTAACGACAATATATACTCACATTTTACCTTTGTTCTCGTGGAATTATTAAATTTGACTTGGATTCGTTACGGTTGATGAGCATAGCAAGATCATACCGAATTTGTAATTACCAAGGCCTTTGAGACGTTCATGGAATTGGTTAGCTTAGTCAACAGAACGGAAATATGAAACAAAAAATAATTAAAAATAAAAATTTAAACGTCACTTAAAACGATTAGACTGTCTCGATATTTTGTACATCCCTTCATTAAATACAGAATTTCGAGGGGAAATATGGTTGTGCTTATTTTTACCTTTTTTTAACCTCATTTGGTGACATATAAACTTCCTGATTTTCCGTAAATATCACTATTTAAATTATAAAAATTAGCATTTTTACGACGTACTCTAGCGGCGTTAACGGAAATTACCACATCTCTACGGTCACAACGTAAGCCACGACGATACTCCAATTCGTGTTCTGCACCCTTCTTCGTCTATTTCGGGGAGAGAATAAAATTCCCGTATCCAACAAGTGAATGAGCTTTTCTTGCGTGTTCGCGCGGTGGAAATCAATTGTTTTATCAAACCGATGGGATCTATATGACTCCTGTCTTTACAATGCCGAGCGCGGCGGCTGCCTCTTCGGAATCGCTCATTGTCCCGAAAGGGAAACGTCCGCGATAGGCAACGACACGCGTTCGCATCCGGTCCTTTGACGGTATTGATTAGACGTTAAATTCGTCGATTTTTTTCCACTTTCCCACGGACCGCGGACGAGATTAAGTCAAAAAATAAACACGGCGGGGTCGCTGTCTATGCGGTCTCGGCAAGGCCTAAACATTTCGGGCGGGGGGGAAGGGAAGGGAGGGGAGAATGGACTGGCTGCTGTGTTTTTGAGCGTGAGACCTCTCCGATTGATCCATCATAGTCATTGGTTTGATGACACGAGGAAAGCCCCGTCCAGACAGATCGATCGGTTGAACACGGCAGTTTGCTGAGTGTTGTTTCGGAGGGAAACCGAAATGGATCAATCGTGCGGCCGGAGGCCGAAATATTTTAGCATCCTCCCTCCAATTCCCGCATCCACGCATCGTTCGGCTAAGGATAGCTCCGATTCGCATCCCTGTCATACCCTCTATAGTCTCTCAAGTCGGAGGACATGCCTCGAATATGTGAGAAAATGACACCATCATCAGTTTAATTTGAAATTAAAGGCCACAGGTTTTAAATGCAGTCCCTTCATTTGAAGTATTTTTATTTCACTTTGTAATATTTATTTCCACCGAGGTTGATGATCTTGGCACATCTATGGCTGATACCTCACGGTAAAAAGGTTGTGTAAACATATTTTTCTTCAAATTAGCAGAAGTTTAAAATTATTTAGAACATTTTAAGTATTTTGAACAAAAGAATCGATTCGTACAATTGTCAAATCTGCCACAAGCTGTTAACTCATTTGGTATGGAGAATAATTAGGGTTTATGATATAGAAAATGGATCTGAAAGCAAATATTTTCCCAGGGTATTGCATTGCAATTAGTTGCAACGCTGGTTCTAGCAGCGGGAGTCATATTTCATTGCTATTGGAAAAGGGGCCAAGGAATGAGCGTAAATGGACCAACAACCAAACTTGAAGAATACAATTTTGTACTTTTTCACAGAATTTTATCATGGATGGTACATACGCTGGGAACGCTCTATTCTTGAGGCACTTGCTGCTGACGAATATGTTCAGGTACAAAATTCTATTCTCTATGTATGAATAAGTATGAATACTATTAAATTCCACGAAGTGAATACTGAATCTGTAGTGTGTATTTGTGAAGCTAGTATGGCATTGCAGGCGAAACATTGTCTCAAACTTTCTGTCAAGTACAGCATCGCATCCCTAAACATATTCTTCAACAGCAAGTGCCTGTAGAATAGTGTTTTCCCAGCGTATGTATGTACAATCCATGATAAAATGTTGTGGAAAAGTAACAAATAGTATTCTTTAAGTATGGATACTATTAACTTCCACGAAGTGAAGCCTGAATCTGTAGATTGGACCAACAGTATTTTGCTATCGTGTTTCAGGGGCCCGACAACGTGTAATTCCCATTGACAGCCTACAGATTTATTTTTACACCCATCTGGAATATTTATTTTGTTTCGCCCTTTTGTTATTTGTCCTGGATAGTCAATAGTTAAAAAAATATATGACCTAAAAAGAGCACCAAAAACGACTCAGAATGACAGTGTGCACAAATGTGAAGTAAATAAAGCGCCATTTTAAATTTACCTTCTCTGCTATTGGCTATTTTTAAAAATTTATTCCTAGTTGGTTCAAAAGTTTTGAGATAGTTTTTATCTAATGTCACACACTTCAAACCCAACTTCCCACATGGAGCTTAAACTGGTTTGATTAATATATCGTCAAACATGTCGTCCCAGGGACATAGGCTTAAAGATCTACGACAAACAACTTTTGAATAACTAGCAATTACCTCAAAACGCAATTTATTTTACTATTTTTTGTGTAAAATGGGGGAATATTATACAGTGCATCAGGAATAATGTATGCATGTAACTCTCTTCATTAATAAAGATTCTAAATATTTATGCCTGTCATAACTAGAGTTACTTGGTTCTCCTATAATTTTCAGTCAGGAATTTCCCTTACGGATCAATAGTTACTGCACAAGTAGCTTGAAGATAATTGTACTTCCTTTTATGTAAGCGTTTCCATGGATGCTAGAGACAGGCTTGCATGTTCTTGCTTAAGAAAATACGTTGAAAACAGCATATGCTTCCCATTTTTGATGCATTTGCTGTTGTGACGCTTGAAGACACTTTGTGACATTCATCCCGTGCCACATCAACCACGACGCTCCTACTGAGGGACTGTACACTTGAACCTGCGACCGTTGCATTAAGCGGCTAATGCACTGTTCATCAGACTACCCCTCCAAACATTTCCCCCCCGTACGTCCGGACATTCATTCGCTCGGGCATTTCGCGAGCAATCACCCTTATCCACTCGGGAGCGGCCGGGAGAACTAACTCCACGATGATTTACGAGATAGGTACTCACGCCGTGAATGATGATCTATCTTTGGCCATAAATTGCGCGAGGCTTTTAGAGGTATTCCTTGGCTCCTCGTCGAAAAGCCCGAGCCAAGGGCAAAGCGACTGTAACGAGAGGGCGAGGAGAGGGACTAGGGGAAATGAAGATGTCCCCATCTGCGTCATTCATCGTAAGAACATTTACTGGAAAGAGGTTCGAGGAGCTTTTAAGGAAGTTCACCCCAGACTTTGAAATAAGAGCGTCAGAAGTCAAAATAAGAGCAAGGCTCCACATCCGTATTTTTGCAGCTGAAAAGAGTTCTGTCGTGGATGACCGCACGCCTGAGCTATTAAAAATATAACACCCCCTATGACGAGTGACAGGGAGTGTAAGAACACCATCCTTGAAAGGGTAGGGAATAGGGAACAGAAGCGAGAAGGGGAAGTTGAATTATATTTTAATGAAATGTCTAATCTTAGCGTCGTACTCTTTTTGTGATAATTCACAAATGGTGTCCTGACAGAAAGAATATTTGTATTCTTCAATTACATATTTAATAATTGTACTGTAATTTCAAAATGCTGTATTTCCTTTATACATGTGAGCATAACCCATTCTGTAAAGTATGGCAGCCAAAATTCAGGTTTACCCTCATAGCTACCTAAAGTTACTCCCCGATTTATCGAAAGATATCATGTTGTATGAACCCTCTGTCGGAGTGATAAAATATTATTATAAAATAAACATTATTACATTTATACCCATTGCGCTGTTCCATTTCGGGACAGTATTTAAAAAAAATAAATTCTCGGTGAATTTCTCGGCCCACCTCTTCTTTCATAAAATTCATTCAAATATTACATATCTATTTCCTCAATCGACTTTCACTTATTCCCTCAATATGACCAAACCAACGGGGAGCGCCCTTTTCATACACATTTCTCCATTACATAAACATTAAAACTACATTCCTTCATGGGCCCATTATTCTTATCCTCATCAATTTACCGCTTACTTTTCTCAAGTATATAATTCCCTCAGCATGTTACTTATGATCATCCTGGCATAAGTAAGTTTTACTAGCATTTAATCAATTGGAGAGATGAAAACTTTGGTACATTGTCGCTTCCTTGGACAACCACCCATTTATTGATTCACTCCACATATCACTTAAGATTTGCAGTCCAAGTTTTTAAGTCCTTGCAATTACTTCTTCTGTGCTTCCATAATTCTCAAGCAATCATTGAAGTAAACAAAACCATCTTATCAGTTAAACACCAACCATCTTCCGATCGAATATCGCAGTGTACTTAGATTTTTAACGAATTTAACCTCATTTAATAAAATCGTGAAGACGAATAGTATACATTTTAGTCAACAAATATATTTTTAGAGTTTACATTTCCCAACACCAGGAATCAGACTCGGTGCTATTTCCATATCACTAATAAAGTTTGCATTCGGTTACTTTCCGATGACCATATGCGAAGACAGATTTTCGCTGCAATTTAGATATCATTTCATTATAAAATTTCATAGAATAACACATTGATCATTTTAATTTGTTGGTAACCGAATAAATTAGGGAAAATTTTCATAAATTTTCCATTCACAGGCTAGGAGACCTTAAACATGTTCCCTTAAGCGACCCCTTCGGAAGGAGAGAAGGAGTAAGAGTAGTCTTGCACCACCACCGTCGCCTTTTCGAGTGAGCGTGTTTAAAGTACGCGGAGCCGGAGAGGGACGGACGTCTTTCCTCATCTCGTAACGACCTTTAGCGGCCATGTGTTCGGCCGCCCCCGTTCTGACCACTTGACTAGGGGGCGCCACTTAGTGATGCACTCTCCTTCCCAGCATCTCTTCCACGCTTTTCCACACAAGACTGCTCCCTTTCTCCTCTCCCTCGAGTGGTCCACCATTCCATGCGACGCCCCAGAAGACTGAAGGAATGAGAGGAGGAAAAAAATATTTCCAGACGTTAATTTACGCCCCGAGAATGATGGGATAACTTGCTCGCGGGCACGAGGATGTCTGTGAATCTGGCAGCACATGAGACGCTTTCCCATGTGTTGCACCTCGTCGGCTACTTTGGAATGCCTTGTGATTCTCTTCATGGTCGTCACATTATCAGTCACAAGTAAGCATGCTCTAGCCTAAAAATGGAGCAGGGACAGTTGTAGCATCGAAAGGGAACTATCGGTAGCTGACATCGGAAGACCATCCAAACCAAATCATCGATGTAGGGAAAAATTATAAATATTTAAATATTGTTTGCTGTAAGTACACTTAATATTGGCAATTATACTGTATTTGGACTATTTTATTTAAATAAATAAACAAAATAAAATATATTTTGCCAAAAATACATCTGAAACCCATGATGGTAGACGGTTGAAGTTCGGCATGCAGCCTCCCAGTCTTTAGCAACCCCCAACAAAAGTCCTTCCATCAGTTGTTTCATTATTTACGTTCGTGGCTTTTTTAACGCAAAGTAAGGATTCACTTAGTATTTTTTTGATTATACAAATTAAATATTTCTGTGCTCTACTCCAAATAATCGTAGTGTATTTGACATGTGATTCCAAAGGGGAAAATACCATCACTCTTTCACTTCTTCATCCGAAACCTTGCGGGCAGATTATGTCCGTCTATCTGTCTCCAATTTGTAGCACTTCTCTCTTGCGATTGATTAATTCGCATTGGGGATGTGGCTTTCCTTATTTGATATATCAACAGATACTTCCTAAAGCAAGTACTCGTAAAGCGATATTTTGGAATATCCTCCATTTTGAGTTTATTAATTCGTTTATTTGCTGGTGCAAGGCACTGCCTGCCCCACTGAAGGAAGGAAAAGTATTGTGAGAAGTATTTTGCTCTTACGAGAGAAGACAATGAGCGTTGACCTGACATGATGAATACAGTATTTTTGTGTGTTGTGGAAGAACAAAATTTCCATGCCATTGTACCGCAGTTTGGTTTAATACGCCCAATTTTGCCTAAATTAATAATTTTTATAGATAATACTCAAATGGATAGCCGTAAATTATTAAGAAACCCCCAGGGGAAAACTCTCTTTTTATCACACTTCAGTTCACTGGCGTACCGAATGGGGCTGGTTAGCCAAATATTACTATTTCAAATCTCCGTGTTTGTACGAGGCATTTTTTTTAAATTAGTACCGTTTTGAATTTCGGCCACTGCGGTGCTGCGTCCGGCGCTGTGTACCAACATTTTTTAAGAGGCCACAGACGCCATTACGAGAGCATTCGACCGTGTTTACGTTTGTTGTGAGTATTCGAAATGCAAAATGATCGTGTTTCAGTCACTGTCGAATCAGATGGAAGTCTTCAATGAGAATAGGATTAAAAAGCTGGTTCTACCATGCGATAAGTGCCTTAATATTCGTGGAAATTATGTAGAAAAGTAGATTAAGGAACTGGTTTTCATGAAAAAATAAAATTGTCGTGAAAAGTATACTTGTTTTGTTATTATTTCTAAACGGTACTTACTTAAAAAAATACGCCTCGTAGATGTTAATAATAGAGCGCAGCTTGGACCTAGATATAATAACACCGCACTGCATACAAGAAATGGTGCGGGAAGTATAAAACGCTTGACACGGACACAAGTGGGGAAGAGACTTGGGAGCCGATGGAGGGAAACGGCGGTGAATCGGGAGGCTTTTAAAAATCTGTGGCGATGGATTAATCGAGTGAGCGCTCAGGTTACGTTTTATGTGCCTCGTGGCCTCAAGAGCGTGGTCGACGGGGGCGCCTCGTGCCACATCTCCCCACCCCCCAAAATACTTCGTGGGTTCCTCTCTTCTTTGCGTTTAGAGTTTACGAGCTCACTCGGTCGGGATGGAGGACCACACACGTTGCGAGACCAAATTAAACACAACGGCGGCCCGTGTCCCACTCACTCGTCGAACGGAGCAGTGAGTATTTTCGCAACCTTAAACGCGGAGAATGGAGCATCTTAATGCATGCGATACACCATATGAGTCATACAATTTTTAAGAGTGTAAGTTTACCAGCCTTCAGCAGTAACGTAGCAACAGTTTGAGCTTCCCGATGAGGTGTATCCATTACCACCACCAATTAAGGTAGTTTGAGTAAAACCTTTCATCTAGAAATCAAATAGTTTAGTCTTATTTTGAAGAAAATATCTCCCTTCCAATGATGCCAAATTATCAGCCCATTACTACACTGCTATTTGAGATGTTTGCCAAAATACATAACCAATTTTGCATGGAAAACGGTATATGCGTGTATACTGTCCACAGAAATATAATTTGAAAAATGAGGAACATATAACACCCAGATCTCGCAAAATTCTCATAAACCACGTCTGGTACCATTGGAAAACTTGATCAGAAAAGGCGAGAAGCTCTCGTTACCTGATGCTGGTGGAGGATACTGAAGATAAAATGGACGGACTAAATAAGAAATGATGACGTGTATAGAAGAGTAGAAGAGGAAAAGACCATATGGAACACCATAGACAAAAGAAGAACCAGATGGATTAGACACACTCTGAGACACATTGGGTTTAGAAAGTACGTAGGAAGAGATACCAAAAGGTAAGGTAAGAAGCATAACATAGGGAAGGATGGAGGGCTGCAGTCTACCAATCACTGGATTGAACGACCAATGGTGATGAGAGATAAAAAAATTAAAATGTGTTGGATGTATGTTTCTTCAACTCTTTTTAAAAAAATATTATGGCCACTGTGGTAGTTTTACGTAATGAAAAAACCTTCCGTTGCGGAGAAATTTTAAATGCCCCTCGTGAAATAAATGAGTCAAGTTAAACATTTACATAGATATTCTCGTTAAATTACTGAGGATTTCAGTCATTTCAAAGTATATTTCTCACCATAAATATTACAGTATTTACTTCGTGGTTCCGACAACGGCTGAAATTTAAACTTAAAATTCGAATATGGCCTCCATCATGGTTTTGAAAATATCTTGCTGAAAGTATCTTAACGACAGTATTTTGTTCAGAAAATTATGTAAAATCACAGTTAAAAAAATGATACACTGGGGCTGAGATTAGGACCCATACCTCTCGATTTCGCGCTGAGTGCTCTAGTCCTACTCGTACTCAGGCGTCCTCTTCCACTGAGAGTCTCACGAGGGCTTTTAGGTGGTTGAAGCGCGAACCGTGAGACAATGAGAGCACATGTTAAATAATTTTAAGTAAGTCGAGAAGAAATTCATAGACCCAACTTCACTTAACTAAATCTTTTTTTCCGTCGGAAATAACTGTACATGTGGTGATAAAAATGAATCAAGAGTTATATTTTGAAAATTTCGTCTCGATTGAAGCATTCCAATGACTTGGGTATAGGGCGCGGAATTCGAAATTTAAGCAATATTCATATGCGATTACGTATTTTATATTCAATATGATGCCCTTATGTTTACTGGAACCATAAAAATAACATAAAATCTATGGTTTCGCATTTAGGAGAAAATCTGTTCATGTGTCATCGAATTATTTCGAAATATTTGTCAAGTGCCATAAGGCTGTGTGTCAAAGTAGCATTAAATAGCCGAGAAGCCATCCCGGTAATACGCATTTTTTCAGTTTTATTTATGCATGTTACTAATTAGTATACTTATGCCAATTTTTACGAAAACCTGTACGGAAACGAGAATCCTTAAATGAGCTGCGGAACTGGCCGCGTAGTAACCTCGAAGGGGCTACCTACCCGATGATGGCCACGCATTTGTACGATATCACGGTAAACAAATTCATTTAACTCATGGTCATGGACATTGGAGAGCATTTTATGAAATGGGACAGGGCCGTATTTTGTTTTTATCTCACTCCATTTCATTTTTTAATGTCTCCTGTGCCTATTCGCTGTCGCGGCTATTTGTCCAGTTAAACATTGCCGAAATCAAACTACTCAAAAAGGATCAAGCGTGCAATCAGTCAGGGCGCATCTCATTTCTACGGTGGTTGTATCGATTCAAATAATTCCAAACGGCGATTTTCGATTCTTTCAACGGTATTTTGAACGTTTCCTGCGTCTATTCACTGTCGCGGGTGTTTGCATAGTGTTGACGATTCCTGGAATCTAGCAGCTCAAAACGAATACCTATACACAGCCATAGCACGTCCTAAGGTGTTTGTATCAATTCAAATCATTTTAAACCTCCGTTTTTATTGCCTTTTTCTTTTGACGCCGTGGAAACTCCCCAACCCTGCGACAAAATCATTTATAGAATATGTGAGTTTAAAAAGCTATTATTTAATGTTTTTGGAAAAATATTGTGGAAAATTCTCAAATGATGGATGAAAATGACGTCAGCTAAATTTGTTGTATAGGACACAAGTATCTATAGGATATTCCACAAATCGCCAAAATGACGTCAACCTCCTTTTCGTTGACTGGCACCAAAATTATTTTAAATTTCTAGATTCTCATGATTATATTGTGATCATTGTGGAATCTGAAGAGTTTTATTAATTCAAACTAGGTTCATATAGTCACAAATGACTATTGTAACATCAAATTACTCGATAAAATTTCCAAACAAGACAGAGGTACGCACCATTAGTATTCGTGTATAATTTTTAAGCATAGCAAAATACTCAATTTGTGTTAAGGAATTCATTTCTCGAAGACGTCAACAAATTTTTTCTCCAGCGATTGAATTTTGAGTTTATGACACATTAAACTCACCAAAGAATCCACGTACTGTGGGATCGAACGTTTCCAATAAATTTTAGATTGTGCGTCCTAGTATTAAGTGCCGTTTTGATATAAAATTCACATTTGATTGGACAGTATTTTGATATAAAATTCACATTAGATTGGCCAGACACATTTTATGTTAAAATGAATTTCGGATGGTGCATCTTATTATTGAGAGGTTTAAGGATATAAAAACTCACAGTTAGTTGGATATAACTTTTAAAAAAATGTTGGATGGTGCTTCCAATTTTTAAGTACTGTTTGGATAATACAGCATTGAACTGGAGGAAATAAATAATTTGTAATTATGAATAAAATGGCCTTTAATCCACTTTTAAAAGTAATCACCATCCAAGTTTTAGCTCTAATTTAAAGATTTCCCGTACATAAATTATCATCAATTAAATGTTGTAATGCAGGTAGAAAATGGTAGTGTTTGGCCCGTCATAATGTTACTGGTGCTCGATATATAGGGGCGCGCTTTGTAGTGCAAGATTCAGAAAGCTTATGACGAAATTTCAGAATATACCAATGGAATCCAGGTGGAAATTGGAAAAAAATTATCGGGGAAACTGAAAACTGCCATTTTCTTATGCATAATAAAGTTAAATACTTAGCACATTTTCTGCAAGTTTTCATAGTATAACGCGTTTCACTGCTAATGGAAATAAGTAGGGAAGATGTTGGACTATCAGTTCGTTGCTAAGGTTGCCATGAGGTTAAACTTCAACAACTTTTTGGGACATTAGCATTTTATCATTTGCTGTAGATCTCCTGCTGTATATAGTCCTTTTTAGGCTTTAGAAGGAACTTAAATAAAAGATAACCATTCCGATAAAATTACTTTTATTTTAAATGAGTGTCATACTTAAGCTCTGTCACTTGCAAAAATTGCATTCTTATAATATGTAATTTTTACCCGTGTCTCATCCAAACTAGCATCATATGATCAAACTAAAAAAAATTTGTAGGTGAAATTAATGAAAAAGTTATGATTTTGTTATCCATACCAAAGGATACGCTGTTACCCAATTAAAAATGATAAAATAGAATTTAAGGTAGTTTGAGCGAGATAGTTACCTAGTCAAAAAAGAGACCATAGTCGAGTTATGCACGTTATTTCCCCAGCTTTGGACATATGAATTAAGTGTTGCAATATTAATGGTGTTATAATGTAGTTTTTATATGACAGTAATTCTAAGTAATTAAATGAACATATCTGTATAATTGTTTAACTTGACTCATTTTTTATATCGCAGAAATTACTGCGGTGGCAATATGATTATTTTTTAAAATTATTATGGAAAGCACAGCCATCGCACGATCAATTCTTTGACGAGATCTAGGAGTTAAAAATTCTTCATTTTTGAAATAACGTCTCTCTGGAGTGCCAACACGCGCCATTTTTCATATAAAAGGCCGGTATTTTAAGGAAAATATCTCGGAAAGTAATGTGGTAGGGGTTGAATTTTTGGTGTGATTGGAAAGATAATAGGTATATTTTTCTGTAAAATGAAACTATATTCACTGATTTCTAGGCAAAATGATATTTCGCTTGCACTGCCTTAAGTTGTATTACGTTGAAAAAAATACTACGATATGGAAAGTTTTTGGATTCCGTTGTGCTTTAGATTTCACGCGATTATATTTAACGCGTTATGTTTGCCTCAAGGCGCTTCTTCAGGAATGAAAAGCACTGTGGTAGGCTTTCCACACATACTTATCACATTCTTGAGATCCTTTGGCCTATTTGCTGAATTTCTCTGATTACTGGTGATGGCATTTTTAAGTAATATTTCTATAAGTTAGCGGATAGCAGACGTGGAATCGCCTTGAAAGTGACCTACATGTTATTTCTCTTCCTTAATGATAAGTAACCGTTATCATTCGTAATGACGCCCCGAAGAGAGCACAATAACGGATCCAATTAGCAGAGAGCTTGGAAAAAAAACTCCTTAATTAATACAAAATAAGCCTGGCATCAAGGAATTTCTCCAGCATTCCGGATTGTGCTTCAAATAATAACGTATAGAATTATGAGAGAAATTCAGTGGCCGCTAGATCTCTCCGACAATCGCACAGCATGAATGTACATGAACGTAGAAGCGGTCATATAATGACGTCATTTCGGAGAAAAGCGGCGGTGTCCACACAGGAGACTCAAAGGCTGATATTTATTTTCCCGAGGTCCATTATTATTTTTACCTTTTACCTGGCCGCAAAATGCGGAGGATTGTTTTGATAGAATGCATACCACAACGGTGGTCGTCGCGGAATATAAAATTGTATTTCCCACGCCTCAAGGGTTCTAAACGAGATGGGAACGATGGCAAATATGAGTGCAGTGTTCTCAAATACAGAAAAATAATTCTACGTCTGTTGCCAAGCCAATGTTGCAGGGAAGAGTATCTTAGATTCACGGAAAATCAAATTAAAAAAAAATGTATTTTTTGAATTTAGCTATGTTAAAACTCCGCACATTTTCGGAATATTTATAATTTTCAAACCTTTTTGCAAATTTCGTTTATGGGAAAAGGTAATTGACAAAAGACCATGACGAATCATTATTCTTATCCGTTGCTTAAAAGAGTTCAATATCATTAAACTGTTGAGTCCCGATTAATAATTGTTGGATACTTACTGTAACTTTTATTTTTATTCCTACGGAAATCTAAGCACTTTTCCAGGGGGTATACAAAATAATTTCAATTACGTACTCTTTGCCTTGTGGCAACACATAGCGATAAGAAAATTTTGCACTTGTAAATTTCCTCAGTGTTCATTCAAACCGACCCAGGTTTCAACTTTACCGAGAAACTGAGTTTTTTAAGTTGAAAATTTGGTCGGTTGAAATAAAAACTGAGGAATTCCACAATTTAATTGCTTTCTTGTCGATATAAAAATTATTTTGTGCCACGAAAACGTCGTTCATCGTCGTCGTAATATGTAGTAATGTCGTCATAACTCCACAAATTTTCGGAATATTTATAATTTTCAAACCTTTTTGCAAATTTCGTTTATGAAAAAAGGTAATGGACAAAAGACCATAACGAATCATTTTACTCATCCGATACTTGAAACAGTTTAACATATTTTAACTGTAGACTCTCGATCAGTTATTGGATATTTATAAATTTTAACTTTTATTTTTAGTCCTGTGGAAATCTGAGGAATTTCAGAGGATATACAAATTATTTCAATTACATCTGCTTAACCTTGTGGCACGAAATACGATGATGGTAAGAAAATGTTGCACTTATAAAATTCCTCCGCCTTTATTTAAACTGACCCAGGTTTTAACTTTACCTTGAAAATGAGTTGGTAAAGTTGAAACCAAGGTCGGCTGAAATAAAAACCGAGAAATTTTACGCGTGAATTTACCTTATCGAAAAAGCTTATTTTGTACCACGAAAACACCGTTCATCTTTCAATTTAAAATTGAAAATAAATATAAGTTATCAAACTCAAGTGTCATCATAGTCTCGATGTACAAGTAATTTTTACGATATCCATAAAATATAAATAAGTGCAAGCCTCGATATATCTGGAATGAGCACTTTTTTCCACTACCCCATGCTTCACCATGCGAGCTTGTCGATTGTCTCGCGCCGTCCTTACGTCCGGACCGAGGGGAAACAAATTATCCGCATGGATGGTGGTAATTGATGCGATCGGTGGAATACCAGGCCGTGGAGATAATTATCTCCCCTTAAAGCGGCAATTTACTTATCTTCACCGAGGCGTCTCTACCCCATGCTTTTTTTCTTCAATCCCTTCGGTGAAAACGTCCCAAAAGGTGCGTCTGGTGGGCCCCGAACCGTGTCTGTGCCTAACCTACAGACGCACGCCCTCACATATATATATCCATTTATATTTATTTATATGCAATTCCCTATTCCTTTAGGGGGGAACCTACCCCCCTCTTCCCCCCACTCTTTCTTTCCCTCGCCTCGTCTGAATCTTACATTCCTTCACCTTGTTCCTCCTCGAACGGAGGCTCGTAATTTTTTCCATCTCGCCCGCACGCACCACACCACCCTCCATCTTTTGGTGAGCAATCCTCTCAATCCTTGAACACCTACCTGCCTCCCTCGTCCATTCTACATTCCACCCAACCCTCCCTCTCCCCCGTTTCTCTTCCACCCCCACACTCTGGCCACAGTTTTTTTCGCGTCTGTCTCTCTCGCCCATAGTCCTCTAAAACCCCATTCTTTCCTCTCATTCCGAAAAGAATTTCGCTTAACATTCGGAGCGTCCTTCACCCGACCTTCTTGCGATTTTACCCGTATTGCGAAACCGTTTTCATTTGCAGTACCCCTGCTCATCCCTTTCTATTCCATTGCTGCGTGCAAGCCGGGAAAAACATTTTTTTGGGTATATCTTCTTTGATCTCAACTATTGGATCCTCCTTACTATAGATCTATTGATCTCCTTATTATAGATCACGTCTTCCGAGTTTTTTTCGTATTGTAAAAGTAAGCTTTTGGTCATTTTTTTTTCAGACTAAATAAGTATTTAAAAATGTGTGGAATCCACGTTGAAAAATGCCCATTGCTCGTACTGTTTTTTTCTGCAAAGGAATGTATATTGATGGCCAGATTGAGAAAAACATGCTGTGCTAAATCGTGCAATTCCATTCCCCGTTTAAAACGTGCTTGAAAAATGACGATTCTCCGTTCGGTCATTGAATTGAACATAAATAAGTCTCCGATGTACGCAAAGGTCTAAGTATAAATGTCTGTCAAAATGAATTTTAAATAAACTAATGCCCGTATTCATAGTCGTATTCCTAGGGGTTACCTGGGTATCCCCAAGCCAGGTAACGCCTAGGGGTTCCCTACGCTGAGCTATTCATATACCTTACCTGGGTAACACCCAAGGTTATTAAAAGTACTATTATCCTTTACAGACCTTGGGTAACACCCAGCCAGGGGACGCCTGGGTGAGAGATTTGGCAACAATCCCGCGGAAAAATACAAATGAACGGTTCCGCTGAATGGTTCTTGATGTTTTCGATGCTCATTTTTCACCGTAACCAAGCACGCTATAAGCAATAATATAGTATACTGTTACACGATGTTGATGAAAAACGATTGAAGGAATATGACAGAATGTTTATGATATTACTTAAATATTTGTGAAACATTAATGGTTAGGAATATGAGGGTGGTTCAATAAGTACCCGTGTTTGTAAAAAGATGACGTTACTATGGAAAGTTGTTGATATTATCGTGTACTGCCGTTAGTACAGTAGTATCAATTCGTCTCACGCGTGGGCAGCAGTACTGCGTTAAGGGAGTTTAGGGTAAGCTTCATGCCTTACCCAGTAAATCGGCGGCCTAGGGGAGGGTTAGGGGACGGCAGTCCCTGGGTAACGACTATGAATACCATTTCTGAGCTAAGGGGTTCCCCTAAACCTGGGGGACACCCAGGTAACGACTATGAATACGGCCCTAAGTGTTTGTGGCAATTAAACATTAGATTTAATCCGGGACCCATGGCGGGCGAGCTACATTTTCCTATAACTTTGAAACCAATGCAAAAGTCATACTGAGGTAAAATAACATTTGCGTTTAGGGGCCTTAAACTAAATTCAAAACTGAGAGAAGAATTTAGTGCTAAGGCTCGAGTTCACAAGATTTTGGAGCGAATATTTGATGGTAACAAATATGCGGTGTCACTGCTCGAGGAGTATTCTAGCATAAGATATTGCACCCCTGACGTATAAAAATAATATTAGCTTCATTTGCCACCGCAAACATTCATGTTCCCACCCAGGCTAATGTACTAACATGCCACGACAAGGCAAGTATCTGGTTCACATTATGTACAATACATCGTTGAGGGAGTTCTTAGGGAATCAAGATTATCTCATTTGCAACTACATTGACAACCCACTTCGGCTTCTTACTGTTAATTTTTCATTATTTCACCCATCATTCCCTTTCTAAAGATCACAATCATTCGGTGTTCACTGATTTTTGTTGGTTTTTCAATGGCCATTCTTCCTCCTGGCATCTATTCTGAGAGCAATGGTTGGCTTCAGTGGTCTGTCTCCTCCATTTGCTTCTATTTATTGCATCCGAAGGTGTCACACCTCACTCTTCAACGGCACTATTTCCACAAATCATATATACTATTTCTCAAAAGGGTTTTTTGTCGCAACGCCATAACTCCCATAATTCTTCATCAAAATTTATGATTCAAACATCGTTTTAAAGCTTATATTCCCCGCTGTTGACGAAAAATAGACAAAAGGTTTCAAATTAAAAACTTTTTGTAAAAAAATTAAAAATTAAAGTTTATGTTAAAAAATGATCAAAAATTAACAGTATCATCTGTTGATAATATAATCAACCTTATGTTGCTATGGTTACGTGCTGAAAAGACTGTAGGAGGCGCCATCTATTAGCACATCGTTTAGTTAGATTGTTTGCATTCTACATACAATCAGTAGGACCGTTTAAGTTTACGTTATGTATCTTTAACACAAACATAAATAACATAGAATTGTCCATGGGAAGAAACAGGTAAAAGAACAGGACGAAAGAAGGAAGAAACATGAAGAAGCCGTAGAAGAACAGGAAGAAAGAAGGAAGAAACAGGAAGAATCTGCATACTGTGCGAAATATTCGCACGGGTCAGCTAGTCCATAATTGCCCGGTTGTCTTCGTCCTCTTTTTCCCAAGAAGCTTCAATCACACCTTCTTTCAAGTGTAATCCTGTGAACGCTGTTCGATGTGTTCAAAAGATCTAAAACTACTTCTTTTCTTTTATTATTCAATTGGTGCAACTTTAAAACTCCTCATTATACACTCAGTCAGCATTTTATCTAGCTCCGCTGTAACTCATCCACTTCTATTTGTATTTCAAGTACGTGCATTTTCTTAAGTGCTATGCTTATATTCCTGGTAAATACATATAATTAGTTGCTTTTTTTAATTATTCCACCATAAGTTACACTCTTAGTGCTACAATGGGTACCTTAAAAATTTCACTCTACAAACCGTTAGTACTTACGATGTCTTTATATTTCTAGGCTGGGGACATAAATGCATTTACTACATTATATAATGTAGACCAAATAAATTGTCAATCCATATATTTGTCAAAACATTTACGTGAGAATGTAATGGGGACATGACTTGGAGAGATGAAACACGAAAATATCGTGTTATTCCTCATAAAAAGTTTTCGTATCTCAATACATATTGTAGTCTTTCACCTTGCACGCTGTTTCGTGTCTATCTTTAGGCAAACCCCGCCTATGTCTTAATTCCACTTTTGCGTGCCTTCAAAGATAGACCTGTTGAGTTATGGAGGTAGACTTGAGGGTAGGGAACTTATCAAAAAGGTGGCCTGCATATTCTTAAAAGGATAAATTTGCAATTGCCAAGGATTGTATGATCACTCCAAATCACTAATTTTGGAAAATGGCTTAATTAAAATCAATGGACTGCATGTATGAATAGCTAAATAAACCTTGGTGATATAGAATAGAATGGTCTTAGCCACGGGATAGTTTTTTATCCTTATCTGCTCCGATAACATTCTTAGGCGTTGAAAATTAAAAAAATGCTATTTAATGAGTTATTGAGTTCCTAAAATGAGTTCCTTTTTGCTTTGAGTAATTCAAACTTCAAATAATGCTTTCAATTCGCCAACCACTATACTGAAGTGATACAAGTGTTCATACGATTTCATGAATTATCGGAATTGCTATAGTGAGTACCCGGTTTTCTTATTATCTGCCTAAAGCCATGGTTACACGATACATTAACAAGTTAATGTCCGAATGCATGGACGCGTGAATGAACGAGAAAATTCACCGTATAACCTCACCAACTTGTACGAATGCATAAACGCATGAACAGGAAAATAGAATCTGCACTATTTAGTTCATGCATTCGTACATGAACTTGTACATGAACACGTACGGGTTAATATGTCGGGTAACCAAGCCTTAAGTCTTTTCCAAACGTGAGGAATTTTACTTTGAAACCGAGGTACCCGTAAAATGCAGAAACTGGCTCTTAAAAAACAAGCTTCTCAGAGTAATTCCAAAGTATTCTAATTATATTTATTACGCACGTAATTACACTACTGAGGATCGGCCGGAGAATTCAAGCATGCTAATAACATCTTTTCTGCAATATATGCTAATGCTTCTCCTGAGAGGTAGACAGCTCACTACTATAAAATACTATAAAAAGCAAATATTATTTTAAGTGCATTCCATTTCCGTTTTTCTTGCTTGTTGTTGCATGATACTTATTTTACAATATATAGCTATATATTTCATCATGTTTGCTTTCAACCCTAAGCTCAAGAGATGGCTATAAAATTGATATATCTCTGAACCAACAAGAGAGTTTTCTTCCTGGACCACAGGTATCATTTCAAAACCAATATTTTTATGGTACGTTGTTTCTGATCATCCATACATCGCGTCTCTGACGGTTTCCACGAGGTCCGGTGCCGTCTCAACAAATTATCGCGCCCATTTAATGGGGGGGTTCCATATTTAGGTGAGCGGATGAGCCTCATGGAGGACATTGTTGCCATTCTTACGCAAAGCACGCCCATCTCCCTTGCTCCATGGCAACCTTTCCCATCACCAAGGAAAATGTAAGTAATGTAATACAAGGAATGGCATTCGCACATTGGAAGGCTTCTCGATCTACATCTGCATACTACCTTGTGAACCGCTGCATGGGCGTGTAGCAGGGGGTATTAGGACACCAACCGTTTCAAGGTGTTAGGGATAAGGTTTTGGAAGGTGAATTGGTGACGTGTATGATGGAAGAGTATAGAGCGAAGATCGGTACTTATTATGGTCACTGGTACTTATTATATACTGGTACCTATTATGGTGCGTGGAAAGAAATAATTTCTGTAACTATCTGTTCAGCAATGTATCTCTTTTTATTTTTTATTATTTAAGTATTATTAATTTTTTATTATTGAATTATAAAAATTATTTAATCGCTGCTTTCAGACCTAGAGATGAATTGTGGCACCGTAGTGATATTCTCTGTGTCGCTTTGAAACACGCCTGTTCTGAATTTCTCAAGCAACCTACGCCTAGCGCGTAGCCTCCAAGTCTCTAGGGGGTTCTAACTCAATCCCTTTAAGAGCTGTGGAACACAAGCAGTTTTTAACGAAGCGCGCAGCTTTCCTTTGTATTTTTTCTTTTTTTTCTAAAATATTACTATCTAGGGTCCCAAATGCTAGAGGCGTATTTGAGTTGTGGTCCAACCAGAGCGAAGTAGTACCTCTCTTTAAATTTTTTATCCTTCCTATTGAACGCTTTTAATACCTTCCTATTAAACGCTTGATAAATCCTAGTTTCTTTTTTCAATGCTGTGCCGCATATGATTTGTATATGTGTTTCCCACGATAGATGTGGGGTCAGTATGTTGCATAGCACTATTTTTAATTTACCACTGCCGGTGAGGTGGACGGAAAGAAAGACTGACGAGGAAGTGCTTGAGATGGTGGGCGAGGGAAGGAAGCTTCTGAATGAAATCCAGGATAGGCAGAGTAGGTGGCTGAAGGCTGTAACAAAGTGCGATGGGTTGCTCAAGAGAGTGATAGAGGGAAGGATGTTGGGCAAGCGGGGAAGGGGAAGAAAGAGATTAGGTTTCATTCACGGGAAGAAGAAGGGTGGGTCGTATGCTGAGGTGAAAAAGGATATACTATAGGGAGATAGGCCCATGAACGTTCCGAAAAACGGGAGGAGATTCTCTGACGTTCAACGAAACCTACCATTACCGGAATACTTTTATTTAAGTATTCTACCGGTTAAGGTAGGTTTTACTGAATGCCAGAGTATCTCTTTCCGGTCCTTTACACATTCAGGGGCCCATCCCCCTCCAGTATATTCTTTTTCGCCTCAGCATACTATCTACCTTCTTCATCCTGTCCATGAAACCCATTCTCTTTCTTCCTCTTCCCCGCTTACCCAACATCCTTCCCTCTATCACATTCTTGAGCAACCCCTCGTCCTTTATAACACCCCTCAGCCATCTACCCTGCCTATCCCGGATTTCATTCAGAAGCTTCCTTTCCTCGCCCACCATCTCAAGCACTTCCTCGTTAGTCTTCCTTGCCGTCCACCTAACCCTCTCCATTCTTCTCCACACCCACATCTCAAATGCCTGCAGCCTATTCTCGTCCTCCTTTCTGAGGGTCCACGTTTCTGCCCCATGCAACTTTACACTCCATATCAAGTTCCTCACCAGACTCTTCTTCACATCCTTACCCAATGTCCCCGTCATCAGCTCCCCTCTATTACTAAACGCCTTCTTAACTAGCGCTATTCTCTTCAGTATGTCTTTCCTACTATGTCCACTTAACCGGGATAATACTAAAAACAAATTGGCAACATCTAACGTTCGGCCTTGCAACCATTTACAAGAGGGAACAAATCTCCATAAGAGAACGTACTGTCAACTATAAGTGGGACTCCCTATAATCACGAACACGGTTCTCATGCCCACCCTTCCACCTCCTTCACCTCTCCTCCTCTCTGTTCTCCTCCGCACCCTGCAGCCCGTCTCCATCTTCCACACTTCTTCCACTTCTCCCATCTCTGCCCCTCTCTCCTTCCTTTTTTCTCCCCTCCCTCCTCTCCCTATTCGCTCAACTTATCTCGCAGCAACGGGACGATTCCTTACACGTCCCCTTAATGGCGTCACTTTCCCAGGTGCAAGATTCATGCGAAGGAATTCCAATCTGTGATTGCCCACCAACCTTCCCTGCCCGCTCTCCTCTTTCTTTCTCTCTCTCTTCTCTCAAACTCCCTCTCCCCTTTCTCTCATCTTACCACGGAGCAGTCTCCTCTATCTGTCTCTCTCCCTCTCTCTCTCTCAATTTCACCGGCCAACTCGCTCCCACCCCCTGCGGGCTGAATCTATTCCTATTTTTTGCCAACTTTCCGCGTCCATCCCTCTTCCCCACTTCCCTTACTCTCCCCCGTGAAAGAAAGATAGAGTTCCCATGTCGCCATGAACATTCTTAAGCCTCTTATTCTCTACCTGCTAGAGAGCTAT
The DNA here is from genome assembly GCA_963169105.1 of Ceriagrion tenellum. Taxonomy (NCBI): domain Eukaryota; kingdom Metazoa; phylum Arthropoda; class Insecta; order Odonata; family Coenagrionidae; genus Ceriagrion; species Ceriagrion tenellum. Next base: position 53,555,898 of record OY720636.1, on the reverse strand, counting down.
ACAGTTCAGACTCGATTCAAGAATGTTCCATTGGTGATTTTACGTTGGGCCTCCGTGATTTTATGTCGATGATGTATCCTCTTTGATCTCAATTATTGGACCCTATGTACATTAGATCTGTTGTTACATCTTCCTGGTGGGTCTTTTTCGTTTTATAGAAGTAAGCTTTGGGTTTATTTTTTTATAGTAACCTAGCCGCGTCCGACATGCGTTGCAATGCCCCTTTTTCTTTCTTAACAGTCATTCATATGCAAAGTAGACACAAACAAATTTGAGACCTAGTCCAATCAATTCCTCGTACCTACACAGAATTCTTATCGCATAAATGATGGCATGAGTTTCCATTCCATGCCTATGCTGCAGTTTCCAAGTAAATGAAATATTCTATTGTTGAAGTGGTGCAAAAATTTAAGATTTTCGAGCTTAAAAATCCAATTTAAGGAAAAAGTGAAGCGTATGCGAAAATCTAATGCAAGGAAAAAAAGCAAACAAAGAGACCACTGCAACAAATCTTGTTCTACGTATAGATACATTATGTACCTTTTAACACAAATTATGCCTCACTGATATAATTCTGATGCACGTGATTGAGAAACTCGTAAATGATCTGCTTCGTTGCTTGCTTGTCGCTCCTCGCTTGTTTGAGAAGCTCGCGTGCCAACACTATATTATTGAAACGATTCGCGCTCCACCTATTTTACAATGGATTTCATTATTCAGGAACCTTTTTGGGCGCGCGCACAACAGCTCACCAAAGTTTCATTTCAATCTGATGAATAATATAGGAACGCACGAACAAACGAATGAACAAACATTCACTTTTATATGCTAGTTAGTTTTGCTGAAAATTGGCGAAGTCCGCGTTGAATAACGCCCATTGCAGATTGAGAAAAAAAATGCTGTGCTAAACCGTGCAATTTAATGTCCCGTGTGAAACAAACTTGACAGTGGACCCTACTCCATTCTGTCGTTGAATTGAACTTAAATAAGTCTCTGATGTATGAAAAACGATGTCTCTGGGACGATCATTTACAGGGTAGTGACTGTTCCGACTTTGCTTCCATAACAATCTTTTAGCAATTCTCCAAGGTTTTGCCTCGATGATGGCTCACTAATGGCTAATTAATGACGTATGATATATGAGGACCCCAGAAGTCAAGGGGTCTAAGTAATAAAATCGACGCTTTGAGAAAACTTAAGTCAAAGTTGAAAATGTTTGGTACAACCCACTAAGTAGTTAAGAGGCATTACCCTAGATAGCATCACCTATTAAGAAAATCTCTTGGATCCCTTTACCACCTCAAAGATTTATAGTTTCACATCCCATACCTGTACCTAACTTGTTTTTTTTTAATGTCACTTAGACCCCTTGACTTCTGAGGTCCTGAGGTCCACATATACAATAGGGGAAGCTCGAACACTCTAGCTTTTTAGCGCAGAGGATCGAATAGCAAGGAGGAGCAAGTGTGCGTACAAAGTTCTTTCTTAGATAAAAGGAATCTGGCTAAATATTGAGGAACCGTTTTATCCTCTGTGAAACACTTTTCATCATTCCTCGATATGTTTTTTGACTTAACATTGTATTGAAGGTTTAACGATTATTTACGTGATAGCCACCGTTACAACATTTCTTCATCACCGTCGCTTAGCAAACAAAATCATATCTTCTTTAAATTATATCGAGATCTTTCATTGTTATGAAACCGTGTCATTTAGCTCAACTAAAATTGTTACTCAAGCGTAGCGAAATTTCTTTTTCCTTCCATGCTTTAAGGCTAACATAGACGTTTCAGTTATTTTTCATATTGAAACTAGGGAAGATACATATATATATATATATATATATATATATATATATATATATATATATATATATATATATATATATATAAATGCACTTAGGATCACTTAGGTGACGAATATATAAAAGTTTGCCAGAGGAAGGCAGACGACAAACACAGAAAACAAAAAAATGATGAACACACTTACAAAGTTTCTTGATATTTCGGTGCCACTAGCACCTTGGTCGCAAGAGCGAAGACACAGTGTCTTCGCTCTTGCGACCAAGGTGCTAATGGCACCGAAATATCAAGAAACTTTGTAAGTGTGTTCATCATTTTTTTGTTTTCTGTGTTTGTCGTCTGCCTTCCTCTAGCAAACTTTTATATATATATAGGGTTTGGTATATGGCGTCTATTTTTCTCTTCTCACGCGTATCTACATCTACGTACTACCCTGCGAGGCACCACGAGGGTGTGTGGCAGGGGGTGAAGATCACCAAACATGCACTATTGACATGCAACTAGGATATTTAATGAAGGCATGGTAGATAATAGGGACACATGGTTAGTAACTACATAATAAGAAAGGGATTAATGGTTGTTATTACATGCATCATGCACTACAGACTACTCTAACTATATTTCACCTACCTATCCCTTTGCTACGCTGCCTATTGTTCTCTCTTATAGTACGCGGGAAAAATTACATTTTAAATCTATCGGTACGACAATCTATCTCTCAAATCTTGTAAATCTCATTAAACCTAGCATAATACGCAGGGGTTCTCAATATATATCTAACGTCATCTGTGAACAAATCGGTTTCGAATTTACTTAAAAGGTTTAACATAAATTTTAACCTAAGTTCTGATAGTAATTCCCATCCTAGTTCTTCTATTAAACCCGTAACACTAATACAATTATCATAACGGCCTTTAACAAACCTTGCAGAGCTCCTTTGCATGCGCTATAATTCTTTTATCATACCTTCCTCGTAGGGATCCCATATACTAGCGGCATATTCTAAATGAGGCCAGACAAGTGTAAAATAGCTTCTTTCTCGTACTCTCTCATCGCATTTGCCTAGAACCCTTTTTACGAATCCTAATCTACGGTTTGCTATACTAGTTATTTCCCTGATGTATTTCCCCCACGACATGTCTTCAGTGATGGTGACGCCTAAGTATTTAATAGATTCTACGTTACATATTTTATTATCTTTGATGCAATAATTATTCCGGGGAAAGCCATTCTTTTTCCAAAAGTTCATTATCGCGCATTTCTTCAAATTTAATTCTAGCTTTTTTAGCAAATTCTAGCTGCAAACTATCACACCAATCATCGATCGCATCTAAATCCTTAGCTAAAAACTGTCTGTCCTCTTCATTTGTAATTTCCTTATACACTACTGCATCATCGGCAAAAAGACGTGGCTTGCTACTTTTTTCTACTGTATTCTAGTCATTTACGTGCAGAAGAAATAAAATTGGGCATATCATGCTTCCCTGGAGAACACCCGATGTAACTTTTACTTCACCTGAGCTGACACCATCTAATACCACCCTTTGAACGCGATCATGTAAGAAGTCTCCTATCCAGCCTACTATATTACTGTCTATCCCGTATGACGCTAACTTTGCGAGTAACTTACAGTGGATAACCTTGTCAAAAGCTAAATTTGCAAAAGCGTATTTGGCTAATCATTCATTGGTGAACGAAAACCACCAGTAGTGGTCAATAGAATGTATCATGTTATATATGTGCCATTACTGATACCTAAGCCGTTGAAATGTAGTAATTATTTAACTATTCAATAGCCACAGCATCGATTTCTTGAATTTTGAGTTGGTGGTCCAAAGATTATTATGGTTCAGGCTGCCAATATTGATTTACTTTCCGGGCGGTCCAGGAGCTCAGTACGCCCACCTATGCCAGTCCGATAAGCCTTTCAATGAGGTCTGGTTTCCCAGAGTTAGGGATATATTCACCAGAAAGTAAAAAAAAAAATATTCAACCTCTATATGCAGTGATTAGTAACCTTTGAACACAGACTTAGCTGATTACATCCTGGACGCCTCCGAGATCAGCGAAAATATAATTCATTCACAGCTGTTTTTGTGCGTACTCTCAGATTCATCCACGATAGGAATTAAAAATTATGACAACAATACGCAATGTTTAGCGAAACATTCGAGAATTATTTAGGATTATAAGCATGATGCAAAATCGTACTAACTGCTTATCACTTTTATTATTCAGCTGAACTAGCTATCCATCCTGAAAGATAAATGTTTTTGATGTCCATTAACTTTTTTATTGTCCATTCTCATACTCTCATCTTTAATTCTTCACACTATTTCTGATTGCAGAATCTCATATAGTTGTTGATGCACTCCACGGTTGAATTGCGTAATGGATGGAGATTATGCCATCGTCAGGAACGCCGCGAGACTTACATAACTGTCTAGTATGATATTTTTGCCCTTTTATGAAAATTACTTAATGGTTAACAAACGTAACTATTTCAGGCGCAACTTTGTGGAAGTTTTGGATATTCATGATGAAAAGACATAACTTGATTAATTCCACAGTAATTCATTAAAACCGACCCGGGTGTCAGCAACTGAGTGCCATTTTCAAGGTTCAAGAGTACCTTTTTCACCTTGACATTGGCACTCAGTTGCTGAAACCCGGGTCGGTTTTAATAAATTAGTGTGGAATTAACTAAGTTGTGTCTTTTCATCATGACTTAATTATTTACTACATAAAGAGTTACGATGTTAATTTTCGCTTATACTTAGGATCCAAGATCAATTGAAATATCTCTATTATGTCATTATACATTAAGAAAATTATTATCCAAACTCTTAGCTACTGTCATTACCCAAAAAATAAATTTTCCGATAATTTTATTCTGAAGTATGCAGAAAAGTAGAACGAAGCCTTTAAAGTGTTCCAATACCAAGTATATAATAATTTGCAATGACTTTGATTCTATTTCAAAAAACCTGACTAAATCAGCTAAATGTATTTAAGACAGGTAGCGGTCTCCGCGGAGATCTTCCTTCACACATCAAATGAATGAATCTCACGGTCTTAGTTTCAACAGACAGAAAATAGTAATGTCTAACATTAGCACAATAATTTTGAATGCCTTTTTAAATCCATATTTTTATCAATACATCAGGCAGTCACGTGCATTAACTTACGAAAACTCTTTATTAGGTACGGGGCAACCTTGTCTAAAAAGATCCCGTTGATTGTAAATGTGAGCTCGAATGGAGTAAAGTGTTTGCTCGTATACTTTCGGGTGGACGAATAGGCCGAATGGTCTGAAACTTTTTTAAATTATCGCAATCATATTGGATGAGAAATGTAAATTTTGAATTTGCCAGCCAATACAATACATTCAGGAGATCAACACTTGTAACAGTTTCATTTGACTTGTCACCTACATCTACATACTACCCTGCGAGCCACCGCATTGGAGTGTGGCTAAGGGTGTTAGGACACCAGCCGTGTAAAGATGTAAGGGTTTGAGTTTTGGGAGGTGAAATGGTGACGTATATTACGGTAGTGTAGTGGAGCTCAGTTTTTATTTCGGTTACCTATTGTGCGCGGGAAGAACTTTTGTAACTATCTGTTCGGCGGAGAATCTCTCTTATTCTATCGCTTCTGCCACACCTAGAGATAATAATAATAATAATAAAAATAACATTCCCCACCACCAGGCAGTTGGAAGCGAACAAGCCTGACATCGTTCTCCTCGACCGCAAATCTCGTTCCATGTTCGTAATTGAGTTTTCGGCTCCGGCCGATACGAACTTGGACTCGAAAGAGGCGGAAAAACGGATGAAATATCAAGACCTGCTGTTCGAACTTCGGCAGATGTACCCGGGACACTCGGTAAAACTAGTAGTCCTAGTCATAGGTGTGCTCGGTGGAATCAAGGGCTCGCTGATACAGAGCATCAAGTGTATTCCTGCTTGCGTGGCACAGGCGGAATAACTTGCAGCCCGCATGCAGAAGGCCGTCCTCTTGGGGTCGCTCCGTCTGCTCCGTGCGCACGACCCGAACGCAGCGTAGCCACTGATCCGATGGGTTAATCGGAAGCGGCTACGAACTCTGCACCGCCCCTCTCGAGTTCTCGGCCATTATGACGGCAACGAAACCCGATGTTAGCCGGGGACTCGGAGGGGAAAGTTACAGAAGTAAAAAAAAAAGTAATAATAATAATAATAAACTCGTTTATTGTTCTAGGAGTGAACTCCTTTGGAACATAGAGATGAAATACAGTGGTGTGCAAGACAATTAATATGTGAATAAGCCAATCAGGAAACAAAAAAGGGAAGTTATCATATGAATTGCTAACAATAGACATATACAACATTATCATTTAGCAATGTAGAAAAAGAACTGAATTTCTTCTTCTAACAGAAAAACGAACATGAAACATATCAATAAACAAATAACACAACTTTTAAAAAGGAAATTTAGCTTAACCAATTAAAAGAAAAAAAGGAACTGAATTGCTTCTTCTTACGCAACAATGGACATTAATCACATCAATGAACTGATAAATGAGTTACATGGTCAGCATTCCGGAAAGTAAGTGTGTGATAATCTTTCTCTTAAATATTACCAGTGATGCACTGTCTTTCACCAGTTTAGGCAAGTCATTCCACAGCTATGAGGCAACAACTGCAAACGATTTCTGGACTGTAGCTGTCAGGAACTGGGGGGGATACTGGGGCGACGTGTACCTTCCGAGTCTCTAGGGGCTCCCACCTTAATCCCTCTTAAAGTTGTGAGACACTATATGCTCGCTCGAAATGTAGTATGGCGTCATGATAATATTCTCTGTGCCGCTCTGAAGCACACCAGTTCTGTATTTCTCGAGCAAGCTATGCCTAGCGTGTACCTTCCGAGTCTCTAGGGGCTCCCACCTTAATCCCTCTTAAAGTTGTGAGACACTATATGCTCGCTCGTAGCAGTTTTTAACGAAACATGCAGCTTTTATTTGCATTGCATTAATTATTTCGGTTTAATCTTTATGACCAGGGTCCCAAATTCTCGCGGCGTATACGAGGTGTGGCCTAACCAGAGCAAAGTACTTTTTCATCCGAGGACCCTCCTATTATACGCTTAACAGAGCTTAGTCTCTTTAGTGCTGTGCCACATATGTTTTGGTACCTACCTGTTCGGCAATTTGTCTCTACTTATTTTTATCTCCTCTGTTAGACCTAGAGATGTAGTATGGCGACATGGAAATATTCTCTGAGTTGTTCTGAAACACACCAGTTCTGAATTTCTCAATCAAACTAAGCCTAGCGTGCAGCCTCCGAGTCTCCAGGGACTCCCATCTTAATCCCTCTAAAATTTGTGAAACAGTATACGTTCGCTCGTAGCAGTTTTTAACTAAGCGCACAGATTTTTTGTATTCTGTTAATTTTTTGGTTAAATCTTTATGACCATATTTCAAAAGACAAGCCTAAGCACCTTTATGCTGTCGATTTGACTGAAAACGTGTATACTTAAGAAGTGGCTATTAGTGAAACTCTCGCAAAGACTGTAGATCTCGAATTAGGTTCAGGAAATGGTCTGGGATCCCTTCCTTGCTCCTCTCTACATTTTTGTCGCCGTGCCAAAACAAATTGGCATTACACGGCATGCGCACTGTGCCCACCAAGGAAGCTAAAAGGAGTTTCAGGAACATGTCAAGTTATTTTGTGATTCTTATCGGATGAATTTCAATGTTGGCCTCACGCACGTTTTACGCTGAATTCCTCCGCGATTGGCTCTTTGCTAACGTCAGCTCTCAGATTCGTCGTCGCCGTTATTACCTCTCTCAGCCCCAAGTATCGTGTGACAGAGGAAGATATCCGTTTCAAATGTCTTGCGCATCATGATGTGAATATTTCATAAGCCACGGACTTCAATGGATTTGTCACAAATCTTTGGAACTACGTCATCATGCAGTGTTTTTTAAAAAATCAGCTGTGAGAAAGAATCTCCGTGGATTTAATCAGTGGAGTGCATCTTTTGGCATGGTTCCCCGCGATATCTGCTTCACCTCTCCCTAATTTATCATTATACTTGCTATGTTAATAGGTAAAATTTATAGTTGAAGGCGTAGCTTTGTGGAAAATTGTCACAGACATGGAGAGAAAAAAATTAAGTACATCTTTTCCTCCTTAAAGCACTTGTGGGTTGCCTGGATGCGGTTCTCAGTTAGTTTTTGAATTTGTCTCCTAGCAGTTTATCACCAAAATATCTGCATGGATGGCATCCTCCAACTTATTCTTGAATCAACTCATACAAGCATGTGATTTCAACTGATTCAGGCGAGATGTCGTGGAAGTTCTTCATATTAAAACAAAAACAACAATTGCACTACTCTACAAGGTATTTTTATGCGTACAAAGTGTTTCAGCTCACGCAGTAATCATCTGGTACAAGATATTTGTTGGAAAGCTCATCACATTTATACATTTTACAAGTTTGTCAAGCCGTTTCCCTGATCTTCCCCGTTCCTTTATTCCCCGAGGATTCACTGGATTCCGTCTCCTACCCTTGGTATTTCCGTTTACCCACCACTTCCCCACCTTATTTCTGTTCCTCACCCCCTCCTTTTCTCAAACTTGTAAAAATGGTAAATGTTATGTGCTCTCTACCAAATATTTCTTGTACCTGGTGATGGCTCTTTGAGCTGAAACGCGTCGTACGCATTAAAACACTTTTTAGTTACTTACTAAAATTTAGCTCTGGGTAAATATAGCTGAAGATATTTAAGCATGCCTTAATATGGTGGTAATATAAACGGCCTACATTTTCCAAATATCTGCAAAAATTAGAAAGCTAAGGCCTCCGCCTTGTCCCGTCAAGTCAAAGGTTCGTTGTTGGATTCCTGGTCTCGGCCGTATTTTTTTCGTGGCAATTTCTTCGCATTCATAGTTGGCTTAGAAATGTGTTGATATAACTAAATGTGTGCGTAAATTGTCCTTCCTTCGGGTATTTCGGAAAAAAGACAAACTAGGACGTTTGTTATTAAAAGACTACTGCATTTAAGTCCCTACTCGTAAAGCTTTGAGCAAAGGCACATTCTGCGTCAGGTCCCGTACTTCCGCGGGCATATTCGCACCTTTCTTTCGTCCGATCATTCTTTTTCTTTTTGAAGGTACAAGTGTGATCCACCCCGCGAGGAATGCAAAAATGTGATGCCCACGGATTTCGTATGAAGATGGAGGAGAAGGAGAGACGAATCATTTAAACCACGAAACACGAACGCTCGGGGAGTAGCATTGCGGCTTATGCGGTGGCAATCCCACGGATCGCACCATACACTCTCGCCCCTCCCCATTTCTTGCGTATACTTCCTCCCTCCCACCTACCGCCCACCCGAGATGATGGCCTCAAGATGTCCCGAACCGCTTTGCCGGCGTGCGAGGAAAACTCCGCGGTTTTGCGGCCGCGGATCACCGTTGGCCACGGCCGCCGAAGGGCCGGGGAAGCGACCGCCATCCACGCTTCGGATGCCATCTCGCACGAGTCTGCGGTGACACGCAAAACAATAAAGCGATAATACACAATAGTAAAAGCACACCATTTCTTGGTGGAACTGATTCATTTTTTTGCCGAGTTTTGAGCCGAGCGACGTTGTCTCGCAATTGTTTTTATTTTGTCGGTCGTTCTTCCCCGGAGGTGGCGGGTTTCTTTTCAGCGGGCGCAGTGGGGCTGAGAATTTGTCCCGCAGAAATTTATCGATCGGGATGCGAAATCCCTGTCGTATAAAACAAAAATTAGATTGTACAAAACAATAATCTGCCTAGTATTGCTCTAGAGATCCGAAACATGGAAACTGAATATGAAATAGAAAAAATGGATTGTGTTTGAAAACAAGATGTTACGAAAGACTTACGGGCCAACAAATGAACAAGGAAGGTAGAGAAGAAAGGACAATGGGGAAATAAGGGACCTTTTCAAGAATGCCGACATTACAAGTGAAATTAAGTGCAGGAAAATGATATGGGCAGGACACTTGTTAAGAAAAGAGGATGGGTGTGTGATGAAGCAGGTTTGGAGAGGAAATCCAGAAGGAAGACGACCCCGGGGAATACCGCGACAGAGATGGCGGAACCAAGTAAAGTTCGATTTGGAGAGGGTTGGAGCTGCAGAGGAGGATGCAATGGACCAAAAGAGATGGAAGGGCGGATGTTGGTGCGGCTGAATATCAACTTGGAAGTGAATGGCCATGAGAGTGATAGTAAGGGTAAGAGATGCTAACGTGAACCTACCTTGTCCTTGGTCGAATGCTCAACACTTGCGGAGTGCGGACTTTGGGTATCTGGGGACCCGAATAATACATATTCAAAATACATATTAAAAGAAGTTGCCGCACTTGATACTTATTCGTGTGTGTCTTCTCCCAGACAATCTGGTCGGGAGTGTAAAGTTATCCTCTTCTTGATTTGGGCTATCGCCCATTGTTCCTATCCTGTATTTGTCCTTCCTGACTCATGCACCCCTTCCAGTAGTCCCCACCCGGAGTTCCGATGGGGGGACTATTTCACCTCCGGAAAAGTTTACTGGGAAGGATGCTATCATGTCATATATTTATATTTAGAATGTAGGGCTGCATCTTCTGGTGAGATTAATGTGGCGGTTTCCCAGTCGCCTTCCACATCGGACTACCCCGGCCGATTCCGTGAACATCACCCTCGCCTGAAGCTGTGGATGCTGATACCGGTCCGATCTTCTTGATCTGCTTCATCAATTCCGACTGCTGAGACTGCTGCCTCTCAGTAGTGGGGTCAAATTCGGACAGCGAGCAAAAGTTCGTTGGCAAGCCATGAACATTTTCTTCCGTCGCTTGTTCTTGAACCTGCGACCCTCGAGCTCGCTGGTCCAAACCAGACCCTTATCACCCATTATTGATCGGAAATTAGGAATATTGACTTCCTCCATCTTTTATGGTCAATCTTTATGTACCCTGCTGTGGGGGATATCACCGGAGACAATCTAGAAATGCGGAGACAATCATGATCCTGTTTGTATTGAGAACAAATTTTGTTCATTAAAACATTAGTCATTTGCGTAATGCTCTAATGTACATAATATGCAGGCATGCGCATGGGTAAATTATGTGTCAGTAATGCATAAATCATTTCTTTATACCTAACAGCCGAAGCCAATTACTAGGTATTTAATACATGAATGAACACACACAACCATGCCCAGGGAGGTGTAAATATCCTACCCAGGCGTGACTCGAACCCTTGACCTTCGGTTTGGCAGGCGAGGATTTTATCCGAGGACTTAACCCCGCCGCCACCGTGGCCGGCAAAAAATATCCTTCTTATCTCTAGATTATTCAAAAATATATGGTGAAATATATGGAGATGTCATGAATGATGCATTGATCAATACTGGTGTTATCAATGCAATATGATGAATAAGATAGTCTCTAGGCTTTCTTTTTGTCATTCAAAATGTATTAAACGGAGTCGCTTATATTACTGTACCTCCGGTGAAACTCTTCGGCAGATGATTTAAACATTTAATAGTAAGCATTTTCTAAATGTTCGTACTTTATCTGATAACTGCGAGACTGGTTTTTCAATCTACAATCGAATTGCACTCTAGTAAGGAAATTGACATCTTACTTCCTGCCCATTTAAATTGGTTAACAACTACTTTCCAGTTTTTTTAAGGATACTTGTTAACCTGTTCATAAATATTTAACCAAAAAAATAATAAAAAACGAAGAAAAGCTCCACGTTTCGTTAAAAACTGCTACCAGCGAACATATACTGCTTCACAACTTTAAGGTGAGAGCCCCCATAAACTCAGAGGCTACACGCTAGGCTTAGCTTCCTTGAGAACCTCAGAACTGGAGTGTTTCAGAGCGGCACAGAGAATATTATCATGAAGCCTCACTACATTTCTATGTCTGACAGAAATGATACAATAAGAGCGATAAATTTCCGAAGATATAGGTACAAAACTCTTTCTTTCCGCGCGTTATAAGCGACCACAATAAGAACTGAGCTCCATAAAACCCACTCCCATAATACACGTCACCATTTCACCTCCTCAAACCTTACTTCGTTACACGGCTGGTGTCCTAGCACCACCTGCATTACTGCAGCGGCTTGGAGAGTAGTATGTCGGCGTAGATGGATAATTTCTTGGGCAAAAACGTTTTAAAGGGGTCCTCAGAATCATAAAGTTACGTTAAGTTAGACCTTCGATTAACAAATCATAGATTAAAAATGAAATTAATGGGACGTATACGTGTAAAATAACCGAAAATTTTGCTGCAGGGAATGTAGAAAAATATTTTAAAAATTCACAAAATTCCGATCCACTTACCCAAATTGTTATTAATTTCCATCAATCCCATTTAGGCTACCAGATGCTTGACTATTTATTTTTTTAACCTTTTACAAATGTTTATATCCCTCATTTCAATGTCTTTTTGTCCCTCATTGTCTGATATAACCATGTGCTTACCATTTAATGTAAAATGTAGATCCTGGAAAACACCTTGCGAATTGATTGCACAATAGAAAACAGATTTTCAGCACATACTATCCAAATTGGATAGACTCTGAGACGAAATGAGCTGGTTAAGATCACAATTGAAGGTAAAATAAAGGAAAAAGTTTCCAGAGGAAATTCAGTAAAAGTTCATGGACCAAACAAAGAGAAAAGTTCAGAGGAAGAGTAACCAAGAGATAAAGAACTAGTATTAGATAGGGAAGTGTGGAAGGCTGCAGTTAACCAATCTTAGAACGAATGATGACCATTCAAATTAAGTTTTATTTTACAAGCACATTGACTGAACTATCGAACGTATTATCAAAAATATTCTCAATCGTCGTCGATCTGGCTCTTACTCCTGCCAATATAGCCATTTTGTTAACAATAGAGTTACATTCATTATGGATAATTAATCATACTCTTTTAAGCTCTATCAATAATTGAGATATCACACAATTTCACAGTGCCCAGCGTCGGTTTTTTCTCTTTGGCCCATAAAAGACGAAAAGGGTGAGTGAAACTAGCCACATTGGAATGAAATTAAATTTAGAAGGAAATAGTGTAACTTGGGCGTGTCATCCACTTACATTACATATTACTTACCCTATTTCTCATATCAAAAGATCATTACTTGTTACAACCTATTCTTTATCCCTCCTGCTTCTAGAGATTTTTCACTCTATTTAAGTGGCTGTGGTGGCTGTCGTCATTCAGCGCCCATTTTATTATTTTTCAAGATTCGTCGAAAAAAACTTCTTAATTCACATTTTATTTATTCACGTCTATGCATGCAGTTGGACTTATCTCATGTAGTGAAGGAAGTAATACAGGACTAGTATTTTACATTTTTCCTTAATTAAAATATGTTATGACGAAGGAAGTAATACAGGACTAGTATTTTACATTTTTCCTTAATTAAAATATGTTATGACTTATGTTTTCGGCATGGTCTTCGAAATATAGGAAAGACATATTCCTATTTATATGTTGTTTTTAAATTTTGACTTGAAGTGGAATTTAGAGTTTACATATCAATATTTATAAAAATTTTGTATACATAATTTTGCAGAAGAATTTTTGTGCATCTGTAGCCATCAAATTAACACCAAACATATCTCATGTGCCTGAAGGCTGCGAGTCAAAATAGCATTGAATGGACAAAAGATCGAAGCATAAAAATGCAGTTTTTTCACCTTTATCTCTAGATTTTACTAATTAATAACTGCATACAAAGTTTTATATCTGTACATGGATATAGATCGCTCCAACCACATTCGATTCGAGAGGAGAGAAGATTCCCTTAATTCTTTTTTTTTAGTGTGAGAGCTAGAAAATATTGGCAGGCATTCCCAACCTCCCTCCCCAATAGCCGACCTTCAACTCTGTGAAGGGGTTGTTGGCGCCCCGGGGGAAAAATTCCTCTCTCTCCTCCCTATGAAGTTGATCAACGCTCTAGAATTGACTCTCGAGATGCCACCGCCGCCGGAAAGCGATAGAAATGAGGTGGCGGCCGGTCGGTCGTTTGCGGCGCGGTTGTTGCGAATTAGTCTCATTTATTTCTGCACCTCATCCACTCAAAGCCGTCCTCCTCACTCTTGCAAGCCTCTCCCCTTCGCTTCGTGATCGCCCGACACCCTCTCGCACTTTCGCTCGAAAATCCAATCGACAACCGACCGTCTCCAACCCCGACCTCGTTGATCCGCAGTTTTACGCGTTGAGGAGTGGAGCTCCTTGTTTTTGCCTCTCGACGCAAGATTTTTTCCCCATCTCGAGATTCACTCCGCTTCCATACCCTTTTCAACCGATTTTTCCTTTATCTCCTCTTCCTCTCTAGCTTTTCTATCCATTCCTCGAGGTTGTACTTCATTTCTTTGTCCGTTCAGCGTCTTTCTATCTCTTAACCTCCGCCTCATCCTCTTCTCTTTCCATTCTACCTCTTGTAGCGGATTTTTCTTTGAAATTTATTCCCTTTTTAGGCAAGTTCTTCTTCTTCTAGCCTACCTTGAAGCTTTATGCTCGCATCTCTGTCCGTTATATCTTCCCACTCACTCCATACAATCTTTAAACTTCTGAACGTTCCGTTTTTCTTACCATTCAAACTCATCTATCGCAGTGTCTCCCTAACTATGCTCTGCGGATCCATCCACTTAAACATTGGGAAACTCCACATCAGTTATGAAAATGACAATAATTTTAATTGAATTCCTGCTTTAATCCTGCATTTTTTGCTATTGTTTTCTTTATTAATGTATGCACTTTATTATTCATACTTCCATAATCTATAGAGTGCATCACGCCTAATTGAATATGGATTTAAATAAATACAAAATATATTAAAGGGTTTCATGAGAAAATTTTGCTTCTAAAAGGGGTTTGTGACTGAGAAAGTTTAGGAACTGCTTTTCTAGCAGATTTATACAATATATTTCATTAAGTTTTCCACCCATTAACATGAATTGATAATGAAGATGACAAGAATTTAAAAATTAAACTCCTGCTTCAATCCAGCGTTTTTTTTACTATTATTTTCATTAAAAATGTATGTGCCTAATTATTCAAACCCTCCGTACATCCATAGAGTTCAGCATGCCTAGTAGAACATGGATGTAAGTAGATACAAAATTCTTCCAAGGTTTCAGCAAGAATTTTTTGCTTCTAAAAGGGGTATATGGTTTTAAAAAGTTTAGGAACAGCTTTTCTAGCGGATTTCTCCACTATAGTTCAAGTTTACCACCCATTATTTTGATTGCTTCCATCTTCGTACTTCTTTCAATCTTTATATCCTTCTTTCTTCTTCACATTTTCTCTCTCTTTCTCTCCTTCTCCATTTCGATCCGTTGCCTTTGGATGGGCGCTATGCTTTTTTTATCAACACCACCAACCGTCTCACTATCCCAAAAGACCAATAACCTACGTGACTTTCCCACGAGCCCCGTATAAAGCGTAAAAAGAATGTAGAAGCCTTCTCCTTCTTTTATGTGTCTCGTTCTCACTCACTCAACCTCTCCCCACCTCCTCCTCCTCCTCCTTTTCTTTCCCTCCAGTCATCCCAAATTCTTCCATCCATTTCCACCTATGTCTTCTCGCGACCGTCGGCTCCTAGTGGTCCATTGTCTTTCTCCTCCTTCCATGCGACCCTTTTTTCCCTCTTTCAACGGTGGAGAAACCTAAGAAAATTCAAGGTTCTTCCACACTCCCTTCCAATCGATGATCCACTTCTCCCGTCTACTAGTGTAGGGAGGAAGGTGGTCGTAAACGGGAGGGCATTGAATTCTCTGCCATTTTTTCTCCACTTGGTTGGGTGGTCCGTTTCTCATCAAGTCCCTCAGGATTGTCGTCCGGAGTGCTTCTTCACTTAAGACGCATTTTTTCCGCTCGATCTTGACTTCGCGAACGTTTCTGGGCGCTGGTTGCCGGCACCGCATGATGCCGTATGGTCACGGAATGAGAGAGATAATGAGAAAATAAAGAAATTCCTTCTACCGGTGGCACGTCGAGATGTGCTCACATCGACGCCCTACGGTTTGTAGTTTGAATCCTGGACTTTTTTTATATATCCTCCGAAAAATTGTTTAATTTTTTCGTTTTGTCTGAGGCTGACTAAAAAATAACGCCATTTTGTGCTAGCATCAAACTTGGTGAACTTCAATGAGCGAAAATATGGAAGCATCTTGCACGAAGCAACCTTCATGTTGTACTTATGGAACCGTTCATGTACTGAAGCAGGTGGTGATGCGGTGGTGTACCAGCTTCATATATATCTACTCAAGTATTTAAGCTTCAGTTATCCTTCAGTGATAAAAATTCTGGTTTATTTATCCCTGGTAAAATCTTTTCTCTATCGGAAATTCGTACATTCTTCTATCGTAACAGTCACATCAACGAATCCGCTGCCTGATATACCGAATAGAACCCGGTTTCAGTTAGCGTCAAGTTGACAAAAAGGAGTTGTAATCCTACGGTAAACGTTAATTAGACATTATTTAACTTAAACTCAGGGTAGAAAAATAGTAATCCTATATAAATTACATCACCTCTATCTATAATTCGAGGAGAACCGGCGCGTATATTCAGACTTATCCTCAATCTTAAAGAGGCGTATTTTACAATGGATGTGGGAGTAAGTACAAATTTGACACACTTTGGCATTATAATTACAGCGCATCATCACAATTTACGTTGGAAACATTGGACAAAAATACATGATTACCAATGAAATGCTAAAATGTTAAAAAAATTCTGAGCATTGTTGTACCCGAAAAAATAATATTAAAATCCACCGTAACTGAATATGTAACTTATGATGCAAATGATGAATGCCTTGCCTTGCTACCATTTGGTTTCAATGATCTATTGCCCAATACAAGTGCATAAGATTTTGTTGAACATTGTAAGAAATATGGACGAATAGAAATTTAAATAGGATTTTAAAAACAATGCAGCAACTTTAGGCATCAGGTAGATTTCTAAAAGTTTAAGGCAAAAACATAATACCAGCATTGATCAGATTGCTCATGTGTTGCCGGATTTTTTTATTTTAAGGTCATTTAAATGTTTTTAGAATAGTGGAATACGCGTGGAAGTGCTGCGTCTAGCATCACCGCACACCATATAGGGCACGAATGAGATTCTAATTCATAACACAACATGATATTCTTGGTGCAAGCTTTTTCAAGTGATTTTGGAAACAAACGAAATGAAAGGCGCAGCTGGTAAGGTTAGAGAGCAGGCATTTTGTTAAAACTCATATATGTTAGGCTAAATAGACACTGAGGGCTACTGACACCAAACCCTTGGTACTGAATGCTTCAACTAAACAGACGTTGTGACCAATATCTTTGCCACCGCTTGGAGTAAAGTGCTCTTTGGAATAAAACGACGCAAGTAAAAGGGATAAGGAAAAAGGGTAATTTCACTGGCGTTTGGGGCTGTTGCGAAAACCTTCATTGCAAAAACCTATGAGGCCTCCTACCTGCGAGGAGGTCAGCCACCCTGTGGAACAAGCCGAGCGTCCGCCCCCGGGTTACCACACCAGCGACGGTCAGTTCCAAAATTTCACTCCGCCGCGCGTTGAAGTCTCCTCCCAACGGATTCCGGAATTTAACGATATTATCGCCAGGGACGCTTCTAACTTCCAAGAGATAGCATTTGCCCTCAGGCACATTGCCGCAAGGAAAATTAACTCGTCATAGGAAGCCCAAGTTTATGCAAGAATACCGACACATTCTACGTTTCCAAGGGTCTAGAAAAAGGCTCGAAGGGAAAGTATTTCGTAAGTGGGCTCCATTTTCTCTCATACGAATTTTAATTGACGAGGAAACTGGTAAAGTATAGGAACGGAGATAAACTGCGCAATATATATTTTATAAATTAACCTTAAAGGTTCTCACGGCCGTCGAACTTGCTAAGTAATGGATTGAATATTAGGGATCCGGAATAACTGAAGCGGGACCTATCTCTATAGAGGACAGCGAGATACTGATTCCTACTCTTAAGGAAGAAATCATGAAAATGAAATCAATAGTATAGTACTTATACTTCTTAGTAAGCAAAATATTTTTTCCTTCATAGTATCAGTAATTAATTGCCGTTTTCAAGGAAGGTTTGTTTCGGAGTAATGTGCTGTGAATAAGTACATAAAAATAATTAATTTGCTTTCAATGACATCATAAACCATTGGTGCTGAGAATGAGAGACCTCAAAACCAGAACACGTGAACTGAAATACTTCAATTTTTCCTACACGAGTACAGTAAATGATTAACGAAGGAAATATTGCCTTCAATGTGCATTTATGGCTTTTTACTTGGCACAATTAAAGATTCTAAAGATTTTATTGCAACATTTACCATGATGACGAATCTACTATGAATACAATGGAGTATTAAGAACTTATAGAGAAAATATTTGGTAGATCATCTATTAATGGGAATGGAGTAATTTCTATAGTGTGATAGAGGTTGTCCTGTAAATTTCAAAATGAACAATTAATCTATTAGTAATAGGTGTCTTTAAAATAAAAGATCGCATTTAAGATAAAAGAACGCAAGAGAACGCTCCCTAAGAGTTGGCAAATGTCGACAATGTTTATGAGTGAGAAATCATAAAATTCAAGCGGACGCCTATAGCCAGACTTAATGGATTCTTATAGATCTATCTTGAAATCTCATCTCTTCTGCCCCTTTGCTCGAGGACAAGTCAACTCCCTCCGTTATGCCGAATGTTGGAGCGTGTGAAAACTGACTTTTACTCATATCTTGAGTGCTTTGAGCACCCCATTTTAGGTCTAATTTAATCGCGCCACGCGAAGACCTTATTCCCTAAGGCTATCCGAACTGGCGACAGAGGTAATTCGGAGTTAACGGATTTCACAGCGGTATACATTTGCTAACAAGCTAAGACGATTATCTCGATACCTACGGAATACGAGCCCATCGGCGTGGGACATATTAGCTTAATAAGTTACTAATCAAGCGAGGAGTGCAAAATCTTCAGCAAGCTAACCCACTCTTTGTATTCATACTGAAGGATTTCTATTTGCCACAGCCTAGGTTAGTGAAATTATAGGGTAATAAGCTAATAGGGTTTTTAGGCAGATGCACCTGGTAGTAGGAAGAGATACTAGGAGGAGAGGGAATAAGCATTAGATAGGGAAGGGTGGAGGGCTGCAGTCAAAGAATCTTAGGATTGAATGACTAATGATGATGATCATGCCCCTGGTAGTATTGATGACAAAATGCCACTTTCTACCATTATCCTCTATCTTCTCCGTTGGAATCGCTATCTGTCCTATCTTCCAAAAACATAAGTGCCAGAAATATTGTGACCATTTAAAATTTGAGACACCGACTGGTGTACTGTGACACTTCAGAGTGGGCACCAAAACTTTTAATCTGAGGCCAAGAATCACGGTCCATATTTATACTCAATAAGGCAACTTTCGCATAAAAATAACTAATCAATAAATAGTCAGTTTAACAAAGCATCCTTCATGTATTTTTGCAGTCTAATCCAGAAAGAGAATGATGAAATATCACGAAAGATTATCGATTTGATTGGACTTATTGTTATTTAATGGCACAGGTCAAGAAAATATATGAATAATAGAATATAGAAGGCTCAATCCATGGAGCTGGAAAGTTAGGAATTAACAAGTTTGATGGGGACAATAATGAAAAATTCCAGTTTTACCTTGTAAAGTGAGGGAAATAATAACCCGTGAGGAGATATTTCCTACTTCTATTTGATTTATAATACTGGGCTTAGTTCTGAAAACGATTGCTGAGACAGGAAAATTGTTGGCAAAAATATCTCGCCTGTTGATACTGATCCGAGAAATATCTCTGTATCTCACCTGAGAAGGCTTAATCAGTGCCCTATTATTTCAACAATTAAGTTATATGTGTGGACACAGTAAAGAAAATGGACATAACAGGTATTACTCCTCCCAGCATAGGACACTCGTCCAGTCCCAGGGTTCATGTATCTGAACCATGTTGCTGTCTTAGTCCAGCTCTTTTGCCGAGGTATAAACCAATTTTACAATTATCATAGAGAAAAGGTATTATAACGTAAAAATTTAACAAAGTAATTTACGATTGAAAATACTTTTTTTTTGACATTCTTCTAAAATATTCTTCTGCGAGAAGGTTAACTGCGTCATTTTACGTGCGTAAAAACATAAATCCACTAGTTTATAGCGTAAACCTTGTATGTCATTTCTCTCTGTGTAATCTTTCGCGGTTATTGAACTTATAATGAGGAAATAAAGTTGTAAATTTAGTTCTGATTTGATAAGAAACGAAGAAGTGAACTTTCAGTACCTATGGAGCTGATGAAAAAACGGTCGAAAAAACAAGTGCGAATCGTATCAGAATCTTCCCATCGGACGGACTGATTGCGGAGAGGCCGAGGAGTGAGATTGGAAGCTCTTGAGACGGTGGAATCTTCGGAATTCCTCAAAAAGAAACAGAACGCCTCCACAGGTGCATCGGCTGCAGCAAAAGTTCATTTCGAACTCTTTTTTTCCCGCGTTGGAAGTTCTGCCAGTGAGAAATTCAAGGCTGGTGGAGTAACGAGCCTCTTACAAAACCAATTCCTTTAATTGCGTGGTGAAAATTGTTTGAGGGCAAAGTGCATCGCAGTTATTTCATGAAAAGCGCTAAATGATGCGGTAAATTCAAGAATGATTAAACCATTAATATCTATATCATAATTATGGCGCGCCATTTCTTTTCTGTATTTCAAAAGCATCTTATTGCAAGATATGCTGATGTTTTAAAACGACTAAATGGTCAAAAATGTCACTGGTTTTCGTGAATAAATAAGGAGTTTAAAGTTTTGCCCGGAAAACAGGTATAACTCAAATTAAAACCTAAGTATAGGTGCTGAAATAATGTTTTTTTATTTTCTGGTGGGGAATTACAATTCTTTATTTTATCAAACTGATGAAATTCTTCACATTATCTTCGGAATCTTCCGAATTTGCGATTGATATTTTAATTGAATCAAATCAATTTACTGGTATAATAATACATTATATTTATGTATTAATTATGGGTAATAATTAATTCATCCGCTAAATTTGCAATTAAAAAGTAAATTATTCCCACGCATAACGTGCCATTAATCGTGAGCCAAATTATGCGAGATGACTTACAAAACTAAATAATTTTGAATCTTTTCACGCGGATTATTACATGGATTAGTATACTCTCGAACCTACATATTTAAGCTACGAAATTGAATGTATGACATAACTTTTATAGCAAATTGTTCCGATCAAATGTCATTTTGGGAAGGTTAAGATATAAAGTTCTATAAATAAAACTGTTCATGAAGCGAATATCTAATTGACTCAACCAAAATTTAAGGCCTTTTTACGAGAAGCTAAGATCAGCACTAAATTTATTACAAAAATCATTGCCGAAAACTCGGAACCGAATAGCTCATGTTACAGCATAAAAACTTCAAGTTGAGCAAGATAGTGTACTCAAGGTTTTTATTGAAACTGTTTATAATAAGATGAAGTCCAAGGAAGACGAATAAAAATAAAATTTAGACTCATTACCACCAAAATTTTCAGTATTTTGCGATAGTATGCCGTAATTGGAGTACAAATGTGGCAGTTCCATGCAAATAGCGCTTCAGTCGATACAATAAGGCTGGAAAAATGTAGTCATTAATATTATATTCGGCGACCAATCTGCACATTTTGTGCCATAATTTTTTTTTAATTGGTGACGCATTTCATCAGCAAAAATATTTTTTAAACTGAATAATTACCTTAGAATTTGTCTTTACTCATAGAGTTAGCTAGGAACTATCTCAAATGGAATTCGATGCCTCGAGGCCTATTTTTCTGATAACAAAGCGCAGTGACGCTGTCCGGACATGTGCGGAACTACGGAATTTATATAAACTGTAGCCTTAGTCTTTTGCATAGTTTCAGTATTGTTTACGAAACGTTCGAAATAATCATCTGAAAACCAGTTCTAGTGATTTCAATTTAACGTTTTCTCGATAATAGTTCACACAACTCCCCCGAAGACTCTATCGGAGGACTTCAGCTCCGCCATCGATATTCTCTCGGAACGCTCGACTCGCCTGCTTGCCTTTGATTGGTCGTCAGTTCCAAGAATCAGCTGGAAAATTAGTATCGTGTTTATTTCTCTTCTCAGGGATGAAAATCGAAGTCGACCCCGTAATCAGATGCGATCACACACATTACACGGCACGATTTATAGCATGCTGATTTCAATGAGAAGAACTTATCTATGGCCGCACGTGTGATACTAGCCCTTTGAGTGCGGCATGACGTGACATCAAGTCATGGTTGTCTCTACTCTGGTGCTGATGACGTGATATCACGTCATGGGTACCGTGAGTGTTCCAACATTCACTAGGAGGCCAGTAAAAGTTCCCTATTGAAAGCTGGAATACTCACAGAACCCTTGACGTGATAAAACGTCATCAGCACCGGCGTAATGACAACCATGACGTGATAACACGTCATGCTGCACTCAAAGGGTTAAGTAAAAGTTCCCCTAGGTCGTAATTTTGAGCGGGCACAAAAAATAGGAACAGGTGAGATGTTTCGGAATTAAAAAAGGGGAAAAATTAGAAGGAAGCCTCCTTAGTCAAATGTCCACCCAAGGTCAATACATATAAACACGATGAATATGTAATGTTCACTCCCTCCTTTGGGTATGCGAATGCATTGACCTGTCGTGAGTCTCAATCACACTCCCACTCAGGGTTTGAAAGGATTCCTCCTTCGCCAGTGACTTGCCAATCACACTCAGGAGAAATGCTAAGGAATGTGGGAAAGGGGTGAGGCAGTGCCTAGGGACTGAATTTGATACCAGGTGTTTCGCCTGCTAAGCAGGCCTCTTCAGAGAGATTTTGCCTCTATCCCCATTTTGATGACGTACCTAGTTCAATGGAAGAATCATTTTTTAATTTCGTAGAAAAAATGCAGAAAATGTATGAATGGAAACTATTCTGATGTTTAATGCTCCTTCTTATATCTTTGCTTCTTTGCCCAATTTGACGTCATAGTTGCAGGGAAGGACCATTTTTATTTCTCGTAGACAAATTTCAGAATAGGAATTTAGGGGAAATTATTCTGATAAAGGGTGTTAGTGTATTCTCCTTCTCATGTCTTTACCTCTATGTCCGTTTTAATGTCGTACTTCAAAGGAAGGACCATTTTTACTTCTTGCAGAAAAATTGCTGAATATGAATTAAGGGGAAATTATTCTGATAAATGATGTTAGTGTATTCTCCTTCTCATGTCTTTACCTCTATGTCCATTTTTATGTCGTACTTCAAAGGAAGGACCATTTTTACTTTTTTCAGAAAAATTGCTGAATATGAATTAAGGGGAAATTATTCTGATAAATGATGTAAGTGAATTTGCTTTCTTATGTCTTTACCTCTGTATCCATTTTAATGTCGCACTTCAAGGGAAGGGCCATTATTGTTTCTCGTAGAGGAATTGCAGACTATGAACGAAGGGAAAAACATACTGATATGCTGTTTGATGATGTTAGTGTGTTTTCCTTCTCATGTCTTTGCTTCTATGCTCAATTTGCGGTCGTAGTTCAAGGGAGGGACAATTTTGTTTCTCGTAGAAAAATGTCAATGTATGAATTAAGGGGAATAATTCTGATAAATGATTCTAGCGGAACTCGTTCTAATGTCGTTGCTTCTATGCCCAATTTGACGACGTAGTTCAAGGGATTGGATTGTTAGTAGGGGGAGCCTTCGTCAGGAGCTCGGGCACCTAGCACTTTAGTGGTCCTTTGTGCCTACCCCATTTTAACCTGCCTGCCACATGCAGACAGGGGACAAGAGCGCCACGGTAAAGGTATGAATGGTCACCCATCCAACCCTCGTCCGGGCCCAACATTGCTTAACTTCAGTGATCTCACGGGAACTGGTGTGTCAATGAGGCTAGGCCCTTGCCCTAGTTCAAGGGAAGGAACATGCTCATTTCTTGTAGAAAAAAAATGCAGTATATGAATGAAGATAAACTACTCTGATAAATAATACTGGCTCCTTCTCCTCCTAATGTCTTTACTTCTACGCCCATTTTGACGCCGCAGTGCAACGGTCGAACCATTTTCAATTCTCTTAGAAAAGTGGCAGAACATGAATGAAGGGAAACTATTTTGATAAATTTCGACCAATCTCATTAGAGCATCTCCGAGAGATTCTCTGTCGACGTCCACAACACGGAGAGACAACTATAAGAATTCGCCCAGAATAGCAGCAACCTTCGGGTCGGGCTTAGGAGGGGGATGGGGATGCGCGGAGAGATGCAAAGGCTTATGGGAGCGGGGGAGTAAGGGGCAGGGGGACGAGGGTGGGAGGAGGAGGAGGTGAGCGGAATGGTGGAGGGGGCAGGAGGTTTGTGGACTGGGGTGGGGCGGCATTCCACG
The DNA here is from genome assembly GCA_963169105.1 of Ceriagrion tenellum. Classification (NCBI taxonomy): domain Eukaryota; kingdom Metazoa; phylum Arthropoda; class Insecta; order Odonata; family Coenagrionidae; genus Ceriagrion; species Ceriagrion tenellum. Next base: position 53,531,631 of record OY720636.1, on the reverse strand, counting down.
GACCGAGAAAACCTGTAATGCCATCCGCCCCAACCGATGGAGACTCATACGTGATCAGAAACTTCTGAAAAAGCTACACATTTTTATTAGCCGCTTCCAGTTGACTTGAAGTGGACAGTGGAGTGCTTCGGAGGACTCGCGTGGCGCAATGCACGGATCCTCACTCTCCCGACTCCGAGGGATCTCGCCGAGGGTGAAGGAGGCCGTATGAAATCGAGCTCCGATTGATGGTACCTCCTTCATGATTTCGCAATCCTCCGTTTTATGCTGTGTCGGCTCCGTTAGGATGACTCAGGGGTCCAAAAAGGTAGTCGGGTTTATGTTTTTAGTCGCAATGATTTATCAGAGACGAGAGAATATATTCTTCAAAACATTTAACCCTACGGAAGTGACGAGAATAATCGGGACACGAGTAGTGACGTCGCTCTCCTGGACCGATTTGGACTAGGGAGTTTTGAAAAAGATGATATCAGTTTTTTCTGTACGTTCTCAAAATACCAGCATTCAAACGTGAATTTAAAAATATTTATTTAAAATTTTAAAGCAAAAAGAGAAGTTACCCAAGCTTGTGTTTAATCTTTGCTTTCGATAAAATGGGTAGACCAGAACATGGTTTTTCTCCATAAGAAAAAAATAACTGTTATAAGGTATGGGTTCATGGATTCATTTGGATGGGCTCATAAAAATGGATTCATTTCTATAACAAGTTAAAAATCACTTATCCACAAATTTACCATATCATATTTTATATGGTACAACAAAATAGGTAGTATTTGGAGACACGAGTGGTGACGCAGTGTGTGGGACCGAAAGTGGCTATAAGCAGCGATATACTTAAACGAAGTGATTTTTTGGATTGCTTATGGGAGGAGCAGTATACAATAGGAAGCTACTGAATAGTATGACATACAAAATTTCATACTTCGCCTGCGTCACCAGAAAGATCATATTGTCGGTCTCAGAGACCGGTTGTCACCACTCTAGGGTTAAGGAGGTTGGAGCGCGCTCCATAAGTCGTTGAGTGCTCACTTTAATAACTTTTCAAGCATTGTGAATGAAAGTACCTACCTTTGTTATGCCACATAAATTTCATTTAAGACGACCCAAGTTCGACGTGGCTCTTCATTATCAGGTACACATGCGTCGTTGTTATAAGTGTCACAAGGTATAAAAGTGTCACCGGGTCGTCTTTAATAAAATTTATGTGAAATAATAAAGATACTTTCATTTGCAATGTTGAGTTGATTCCACGAAGTTACGCCTGAGATAACCGAGTTTTCAAGTAAGTTGAAAAAAAAATTGTTGAACCACACATTTCCTTAGTGCATCAATTTTATTCGTTGGGAATTACCATATTTATTGTATAATATAAAGGTGCAAGAATATTTCAATATTTCCAATCAATTAAAGCATTGTTATTTCATGGATTTACGGTCTGGAATCCGAAATTTAAGCAAAAACTGTATAGAAATACATGTTTTTTATTCAACATGACATCTCGATATCAAACAGGAACCATTACAAAAAAATGAATGGTATGTTTTCGCGTTTAGGGGAAAATGTTTATATGCGTCATCGAACTATTTCCAAATATACATATATCAAGTGCCATAAGGCTTCTCGGTTAAATAGCCTACACAAAAAATTGCCAAGAAACCAAGACGGAAACTAGCAATTTTTTCATTAACGATGCATATTACTGATTAATACGCCTCTGAAAACTTTCACACAAATCTGTACATAGTCAAAATAGCTTCCAACCTCTTTAAAGCGAATATTTACCATTAGCTTAAAACACTATGAATATGAACCGATTTCACCCAACTATTTAATTGCTTGATGTGGATTCACAGGGTTTTTTGGTGTTTGATGCTCCAGCTTCAATAAAAAAATAATGCAACCGAGGACTAACTAAATGGAAATAAAAGCATGTAAAAGATGACAATAAATAAAATTGTTTAAGAGCGGGGCTTAATCCAACTTTTAGTTAGATGAGGTATCAGAGGACAACAGAGCTAACAAAACTTACTTGTTCTTTCTTAAGATATGAGTGTAATTTGATTTTAATACCAACATAATGCAGCATTAAACAGAGGGTATGCATAAGGTACCTACTCTATTCTACTTATCCGAGACGTTAATGAAGCGAGTCGACTGAATGGGGTGGGCAAGATCGATGAGTGACAGCTGCCTTTAATGTGGTATTAAAAGAAAATTATCCTAAAGTGTACAAATCGTAGAAGAGGAATGAAAAAATAAGAATACAATCATAGCTGCCAGTTTGTAATCACTTTTGCCGCCTACAAAGGAATTAGCGGGAAGTTTAGCGCCATTCCATACCCCAGCCAAACATCCTTGTGGTGGCTTGCAGAGTAATAAGTATATGCAGATTCATACCAGCTCAATTTTGACGCCCGCGTCGTCTCTGTTACGAGGTATTCACAATTATCAATTACATGCACTCAAGAGAAAAACATAAATTTGACATCAGTGACCGTGTATATGATTGAGATTGCAAATCACAAAAAGTGGAATTCAAAATTACGGGACGACTATTTGAGTGAATGTGTTCAAGAGCTCTTTTCTTTTATCATATCCAATGACGGACAGAACAATAAAAATGAAAAACAAACCTATCTTCTTTTGTCAAGGCAAGAAAAAAATCTCACGATCTCTTAACGTCTATTTCGTTCTCTTCGCGGACAAAAGGAATCCTTGACAAATTTCAAGCTATCCGGAACATCTAGTCCCGTAAAGGTCACAAAAATCCTCAGGTGAATAGGACGCCTCGGTAGTTTAACTGGCTAAAGCCGGCCGGAAATCGAGGGATCCGGGTTCGTATCCCGGAGGTTCGAATCCCGGTCAAGGCGGATGATTTTTTCTCTGTGGAAATTCGCAAAAGGAATCCTTGCCTGGTGTCCGCAGTAGCACTAAAACTTTTATGTCTTAACCCTAAGAGTTGAATCAGATGTAGTGGTCTCCATTCAATCCTTTAATTTTCACCTCTGTGGGTAGGATTTCTCACAATTTTTAAAAACAAAGGTTAAATAGTTAACTCATAAGTCTCAGACTAATTCAGTTACTACCTAGACTTAGGACGTGTTTACACGATGCATGTACCCGCGCAAGTTCGTGGCCGGACAGATGCCTGAACAAATGCTTAAAATTAGAACAGGGGCTATTTTATAGCAACGCGTTGCATTTTTGAGTGCCATCACGATGCAATTTTGATGGTGAATGTGTTCATGAATCTAATCGTGTGGGTATATACATCATTCAAAAACGGCTATTGAGTTTTCAATACATCTCAACTTTTCCTCAGGACTAGTCAAAATATATTTTCCGTAACCAGCAAGAAAAACTATGTACTGTAATATTTATACTAGCGTATCAAAAAAAGTACACGATTTCTTGACATTATTGGGAGGACTACGAGTATGTTCACCATTGGCCCAACTTCAAAGTAAGGAAAATTAGGAATAACTCATTAAAGGCAACTGGCAAATTAATTAAAAGTTACTGATCTGATGTTGCGGAGGTATATGCTGAAGTTCGTTGGAAATAAGGGTAGGTTAATTAAAGTTTTAATAGTGTATGGTCGACCAAGGGATCAGATGTTGCAGGATCAATTGTGGATTGGATTGGATATTTGGGGAGGCGACCGACTGCTAAGGTCATTTGCGCCATAGGGGATAGGTAAGGGTGGATAGAAACCCGGCATCGGCATTAGCCTGCTCTTAACAAAAGACGCCAAGGGGACCACGGTTTAACGTCTCATTTGACAGACGGAGTACTGTAATTGTAGTGCTCTCCACAAGACACTCAAGTAGGGATCGGGTTTCCTCTGTAAAACATCCACATCTCAGGTATTTGATCCCTGGCCGCCCGTATGGTTAGCCAGTACTCTAGCCACCACACCAACCCCACCCCCGGATCTAACTTCAAATCATCCATTGGACATATGATGTAGCTTTTTATATGAATAGGCACTACCACATCTAGCTACATGCATAAAAGCAGCCTTTAAAGGTCTTGCATTACCAAACTTATTCAGCTGCCTACCTTTGACGGTAAAAAATTCGCCACATGGCGATTGTCCCTTCTACCGACTACTTTGATTCGCTTGCTTGTAGTAATGTTGACGAAAATTAGGTTTCCTAAGGGTCATTGGGTAAGGATGTGAACAAAAGGCTGGTGAAGAGCTTGATATGGATCGTAGAGTTCTATGGGGCAGTAACGTGGGCCCTCAGAAAGGGGGACGAGCATGGGCTGCAGGCATTTGAGATGTGGGTGTGGAGAGATGGGTGGAGAAGATGCGGTGGACGGAAAGGAAGACGGATGAGGACGTACTTAGTATAGCGGGTGAGGAAATGAAACTTCTGAATGAAATCTGGGGTAGGCTGTGTAGGTGGCTGGGAAGTAATAAGGGGCGATATGTTGTTCAAGAATGTGACAGAAGGAAGGATTTAGGGTAAGCGGGGAAAGAAAAGAATGAGAATAGGTTTTTGCGACGGATGAAGAAGGGCAGATCGTATGCTGAGGCGAAAAAGGAATTGCTAGAGGTTAATGGAACCCTGAAAGTGAAGAAAACCGGGAGGAGATTCTATGGCTTTCAAAAAACCTACCTTTCTCGGAAGGATGCTTAAAAAAGATCGACCGCGTCCAATTCGTATCAGTATAAAGCAAAATATTATTACCTAGCATGGGTAGTTTATTTGAGGCATACATTTAAAGCTAATGAAGAAAATTTGTACCAGTAAAAATGAAAAAAAAATCTTCAGCTTCGTAAAAGAAACCAGGATGTGGTCTTTTGATTTCAACGAAGATAGAATTGAAAAGTGAAACGTTCGAGCACGACGGGAACGGTTTTGGGTTTCTCTTTAACCCTTTCATTACTCGCACAAACTGTTCACTTAAAAGTGTGTGCGACACCAACAAAATTATTTGTAGCCAGCGACCAAAAACTAAGGTGTTTTAGTGGGGTAAGGCCAGTTGGTGTAGCTTTACCAGTCTCTTGCGTCTCTTAATCTTATCCATCTATCAATACTCGTAGCAGGTTTTAAGGAAGCGTGTGTCTCTCCTTTGTATCTTATTTCTTTCGCGAATTGATTGTTAATGTTAAGGGTGCCAAATGCTCGAAATATATTTTATATGTGGCCTAACCAGAGCGAAATTGAATTTATCCTCCACATTTTCACCCTCACACTAAGAGCTTGATGAATTCTAGTTTCCTTAATGCATCGCCGTAAATGTTTGAAGAAATGCTCCAGTTGGCCACATATATCTCCATCATAACTCAATTTATGCTATCCAACTTTCCATCTACATCACGTGTATATACGTACAAAGTACTGTGTAAGCCATCACTAGGGTATGTGGCATTGGGAGATACCACTCCAGGCATACAGCATTCACTCCAGTTGAAATCAGAACCTCGCATGTTCCCCAGGCCGCTGAGTGCTGAAGTTTCATTGACTTGGTGAATCGCAGCTTCAATTTCCGATGTATCTCAGATCCCAACAGCTATGCATTTGATATTACTTCGTTTGTTGTTGTCAAGTGTTGTTATTTAGAAAAAATTGAATCACGGATAACAATTATAGCGTTGATTTGATCCTTATTAGAGATTGACATGCTTAGTCATTTGTCCTCAAGCAAGGAAATGAAGTGACGCAACACTTTCTCATGAATTCCGCTATTGAAAAATAATCCTTAATATAACTTTTAAGTAAAGAATCCTGTTACGCATTGTAGTTATGGATTATTGTGGTTTACTGTATTCGTTTCGAATTTTTCACCAGCAAAAGCGACCACTAATCGTTGCGTGCTTCGATTGAGCTGTTTAATAAATTTGTGGATGATATTTCGTCCAAGTCCCTCGATGATATAAAAAATTCATATGAGTATGAAAGAGCATATATAAAGAAGAATAAACACCAAGCTACTTCTCATTCAATGGCATGGAATCCAAATCATACCAGGGTGAGGTGGTATCTCTAATCTACATCAACTAAATACCCTGCAAGCCATCTCGTGAGTGTGTAGCCGGGGGTGAGTTATCGCCAACTTGTACTTCAATGTACCCAGTTTTAACGAAATTTAATTAATAAACTTCAATATAAGTTTTAACGAAACTGCAACTATTCGTGTATTTGCAAAAACCTACAATACTTATCTTAAGGATGGTAAAATCTCACTGACATGTGCTGCATTTTAAGTACTTATCCTATTAATGCTACGACATTATCTATATTGATGTTTACTTTTACGTTTTTCTCGTTTAATGTTCTATTTCACTATTAAAGCCAAGGATCTCACTTCTGTTCACATGGTAAATCCTATTTCCATTAACGGAGAGCCGCAAATTTTTCGTATATGTTTACTCCACGACAGGGTCTGAATTTTACCGCGAATCCCAGGTATTTCTTCTGTTCACTTAGGGGGATTGTATCATGGTTGCGTCAATGTAGAATCTTCTCCGTCTGCAAGCGACCCAATACTACGGTCGGTCTGGGTATGCGAGTGGAGATGTTGGAGGACCACCCTCATCCTTTTTATTTGTCTCTCTCTCTCTCTCTCTGGCTTGCGCATGCGCGGTGCGCCCATCACCCCTTCGCATTCTTCACAAATTTCTCTCCCTCCTCGCTCTAGCCGGGGAACGAACAAGTGAGAGAGAAAGAGAGAGAGAGGGGCTGTTTGTCGTCGTCGCATTCCTCTCTCTTTCTTTCTCTCCCGTCGTCCTTTGAGAGGGCAACGGGTGGGTGGAAACATTCCGGAAACCGAATGGCGTAACAACTCGTCCGTCTCCATTCGTTTTTAATAAGTTTCAGCGGGAAGGAGAATCATTATTCTTATTCCCTGCCACGTTATAAATAAAGTTTTATCGCCCTCTATTTGTTCACGGAGGGAAAAGGAAAAGATTTCATCTGAAAAGGGAGAATGAGGTAATCATGAAAGAAGAAAACCTGTGATGAGGCTACCATGAAATGAATTTGCCCATAAAATGACACATATCGAACAAAATGCAGTCAAGTCTCGATCATTTGAGGTGATTTCCATGGAGTCTCCCCTCAGACAATAAGAAAACGGATAATATCGGAGAGCTGTATACGAGAAAAATTGCGAAAAAATTAGATCTGTCTATCCTTTGACATACGTCATTTTTTGACATGGTCGGTATTGATTATTTTCGGTGAATCACCGAAGAGATTAGAACTGATCATTAAATTTTGACGGTCATTTGCATCAGATAAAACGGAAAGGATGTGTCTAGGAAAATGCAAACCCGCGGTAAATTGATACTCCACTGAGTACTAAAAAAGCGATTAGGTACATAGCATTATGCAAGGGTGGAAGAAGAGTGAAGGTAAGTCTGTAGTCAATAATAGCTTTATCAAACCAGGGACACCAAGAAACGAGCAGTTTTACGTTCCATCAGACGAACGATCTTTTAAAATGCTCACTACATGTCGAGGATAGTCAGTTGATTAGGAGGTGATCAGAATTCCTACTTTGATAATAAGAAACTGACTCATAATTTCTCTTCTTTATGCAGATTGGAAGTAGCCGAGGAAATAATTTTAGCGACGGCTAAGTTCAACGGATTCAGGCGTAGTATAATGAAAGTTCATCATCGTAATTAAAACAAGCGCACTTTTTTACAAATTTCAATTTGATAATACTACGCGTTTCAACTGACAGAGTCATCATCAGGCTCAAGACGTTAGTATTTCCAGTTTTGTTCTCCGGAAACGTGCAATGGTATTCTTATTACCAACGGTTTACAGATACGAGGGATGGCAATTTGGTGTGGACGGGTAATAATTTGCGGACATAAACATGTCTCATGCGTGTTATGATGAGAGGAAAAAAAGTCATACGGTTCCATACAAGTTATATTTTATTCGGAAATCAAAACTTTCAAGTAATGGTCCACTAATATTTTCATTATTTACGACCCGGGTTTCGTCACGTAATGACATCTTCAGGTACAACAACAGACATAATGACATCGTCAGGACAAGACCTGAAGATGTCATTACGTGACGAAACCCGGGTCGTAAATAATAAAAATATTAGTGGACTATTACTTGAAAGTTTTGATTTCCGATATGGAGAGGTTCTACAAAGTGAAGCCTGAATTTATTAGTTATATTATATTTTAGTGTTTTTGGACTTCGTCGGAGATTCTCAACGATTATTTTGTCTTCATAATAACACGTTTTATCGCCTCCAATCTCTTTTGCTTCACAGCTATTATTGTCCTTCTGTGGAACAAAAGTGATTAGGAGCAATGGTGATGTTATGCTATCCAAAAGTAATTAAGATTTAATGGATATAGAAAATCGCTAACGAAGAAGTCCCGAGAAGAGTAATGAAGAAAATAGGTGGGGATGCTGTACTGTAAGAAGAAGATGTCAACGCATTGGACACATTATGTGTAGCAATAGCCTGTCAAAAATTATAATGGTAGGGGAAACCATAGGCAATAATCATTGAGAAAGACGTAGAGTACGTCAAATAATTACCAAAGATATTCAACCGGAAAATCATGTACGAATGAATTTGGCTGGTTGTAGAGCGGAGAGGAGATATGCAGCTAAGCAATTTTTGGATATGGGATACTGGATAACAGCCTCTAATGGTGGTCAATAAAACTAGAATAGAAGCGAGCAGTGAATTAATTTCATAATTGTTAGCATTCTCAAATTTAAAAAAGTTTACCTATCTATTTTGTTTCTCAAATATGACTATTCACTAAATGATGGCTTTAATAGCGATAGCTTCATCCACCAAAAGTAGGTATAGGATGCGGTAGCATAATTTGCTGATTTGAATTGTAGTACTGTACTATGTGATGTGTGTACCGCATACTGTATGTACTGTATGTTGCGTGTATGCATGTATGTATTGCTGTACTAATATGTTGTCGAATATGGAAACAAATATTTAAAATGATACCTATTACATATTTTGTTTTATTGACCCTTTCAAATCAACAATTGATGCTGCCACACCCTGTAATGGCTCGATAATACCCATTAGAGTTCAGCAAAACACGTACAAATCTCAGTACCTTTCGAAATTTATGACTCCTTGCTATTTATCATATGTTCACATACGGTTAATATAAGTGAATTTGTGTGCACATTTTTTTCTTTCCAGGTGAAAAATATTTGGTGGACATTAGCGCGGAGAATGGATAGGCGGCATTATAAAACTATATATATTAGATTTTTGTTTTAGCTTATACATTTCAGTGTATATCAATATGCGAGTATACAACATTAAATTTGATAGAACAAATTAAATACGCATCGTAAACGTTTCGATATCAAGAAAAACCCATTCATTATCACTAGATGTAACCTATCATCAGTCATTATTCATGATGTTGATGGTGAAATTTATAAATTAAATACTATCTTGATCTAAAACAGCAGAAAATGTGAATGACATTGCCTATATATCTTTAAACATCCCGGTAATACGTGTTACTTATCTTTAATAGCCTCCATCAAAGCCGACGACAAGTTCGTATATCTATCCAAGGATATTCCAAGTACATTTCTTTGAGATCTTCTCATAAAAAGTAGATTGATGAGCCGGCGATGTATGTATAATATATTAATTCTCATTATATGGGACAGGATTGATTTGTGGTTAATGAATGGCAGTACTCCCGCAAGGGCTTATATCCTGGCAGCAGGAGTTCAATTTCGCATGAGCGATCACCAATTCAAATCTGCTCTCGACGAAGCATAAACCCCTTCGGTGACTTTTGAGCGTGAGCAAACATGCACCAATCAAAACCATCAATTAGGCATGTTAAGTGTTCAGGGAGGGAAAGCTGACGTATTATTTCTAAATGATATTCACTCGCGGTGAACCGCCTAAGAAAAATAATTATAAAAATTTAAACAGACTAAGAAGTAGAAAATGATTTCTCCTAGCATAATACAGATTTATAACCGAATATGAACTATCCTGAAAATTTTTGATCATGAATTTTAATAGCTATGAAAATACTTGTAGGATTTAAAACTGAAAACTTGGGGCGCATAAATAGATGAATGATGCATGAATATTTCACCTTAGTCACTAACAATCTTACTGTACTGCAATAGATATGAACTGTTGTGTGACTTTTCTCTACGACAGCCACTCCCGGCACTCCTTAATATTATCTATAGCATGCGCTCCACGTTTTTTGTTGTAAATCTTACAAGCATTTTCATCGTTATTCAAATTCATAATGACAAATTTTCTGGACAATCCGTATGAGATTAGGAATCTGTATTTAGTTCTAAATCTGTGTGGAGCTAGGAGAAATTATTTTATACTTCTTAGTCCGTTTTAAAAACTTTGTTGTTTACATTTTTTATTTAAATAATGATTTTCTGCGTTTTGGTCTTGTGTGATCACATCTGAAATGGAAAATTGTCATACATACCTGCCAATAGAATTATACAGTTCAGCGGATAATACGAATGAATTCGTCAATAGTATCGCATTTGATGACACAGATTTTTCCATTTTGTGCTCCACTTTTTCCCCTAGTGCAAACTTTTATCATTACTTATTATTACTAATATTTAGTATTACTTTATTTACGCATTATTATTGCACATTATTGCATTGTCATTCTGTTCTGAGCCATTTTTTAAGTTTCAAGTCTCTAGCTCATCGGAAAGTTAGTTTAAAATCGTTTGCAAAATTTGTATCGAACAGACAAACAAACAGACAGACAAGAAAGCAAATTAATACATACAAGGTAAAAACCTTGTCAAAATTACCCACGGGTGTGGAAGCGAGAAGAGTGGGTATGTTTGTTTTTCTCTTATTTCCATTGATTCATTACCAACTTCATACCTGATTCGTGACTAATGCTACGCGATGACAAGCATCTCGAGATGGGACTTTATACGAGCCATATTTTACCGATCATTTCTCACGCTTCACGTTACCTAATTGGGACGCTCTCTCTTATAACGCGAAATGAAATTTGCGCTGCCTTTTCCGAGTCGGCGATTCTCAATAACTTTCTGAGGTTGCTAAGTTATCGACAGCGCTGCATATTTCCCCATGACCTCGCCAATCGCGCGATGATGCTTCTTTCAGTGACTCCGCCGAGATATTGTCACTTCACTCGACAGACGTTCCCGATTATTCCCCGACAATCGAGCCCTGGGGAATTATAAACCCTTGGGCATCATAGTACACACGCAGCCCCCCTCCACAATGTGGCAAGTATCGAAGGCTATATATCAAAAACGAGTTTCATCGAACTTTCTCATCCTTTGCTTTGTATTTATGCCGATGGTGTAATTCCAAACCATTTAAACGAACCAAATTTGGTAGCACACGAACTTTCCCTATGATCACCTATCGTGCATCATCACTGGGGACTTATGAGGGAGGCCGCGGATAAAAAAAAAATCGCTGCGCGATGTAAATGTGATTTATAATCTCCATCGATGAGTTTTAGTCGCCACAGGGACAACAGATTGAAATAGATGATCGGCAGTGTTGCGATAAAACTTGGCGAAAAATCATTTAGCGTGAGAGAGAAGTCAGTTCCAATATCTCGCAGCGTCTCTCACTCTTGCATTAATTACTTTTGAAACCTTGCCTTGCCACTTTTAACCTCAGAAAGAAACAAGATTCACTCCACAACTCAATGTGTCCTTGGGAATGCAGATAGAAAAAGAGAGGATAAATATGATCTCATGTGGCCTGGTGTCTTAAATCTTGCAAATTTAATTCAATGATAATGAAGGCGATAGTGATCTCACATTTTATTAAATAGATATCTACATACAAACGTAGCAATTTGTTCGTATAATAAATGGTGTGTGTTGGCCAATATAGAAAAAATCTCGATTATGGCCAAAAACTCTAAGTAATGCTTTCGGTGAAGATAAAATTTCAGTAAAAATCGCCAAAAATTACCCACCACGGAATTGAAACAGCAGTATACTCATACTTGGAGCGCATTTTTTTCTATTAGATATGATCCTATATAATCTTACATCATTAGTAGTATCATTCCTAAGAAATACTTGTTTGCAGCACTCCGAACCTGTCCTTTTCCCGATCTAGTTGTACGTTGTGTACTAGTAAAGTCGCTTTAGTGGCTTTTGGATGCCGTTCAGCATCCTCAGAAAGGTACATTTCTCTTTATCACAAGTTGAATTTACGAACACTTCGAGTTTTCAAACCGTCTTATTCATTACATTATAAATTTGAGCTAAGTTAAGATGGTCGCCAGAAATTTCACAGAGAAATCATCAATGTCTCTTTAATTCGTTTTTTAAACCTTAAGGCCACAAAGAATTTGCGAAAGTGAAGATTTTGGAATAGCAAAACTTCTACACTTTCACCTGGTGCGGTATTACACAAATAAATGCTTGAACTACTAAAATGTATCACCGAAAGCCATACATACTTGCGTCGTTATCATTCAGTGTAGGCATAATCCCAAGAGCTCAATTCAACATTCGGAGCTTGAAAAATGTCTTCTTTGTTTATTATACTCTAGATACTGCCATATTCCTGAAAAACCTCCTTTGCTTCTATGACATTCAAGCATTGATTCATACACGCTCTCTTATCCCTAAGACTCGTTATATTTCTCACTTTGAGATTTCTTTCTACCTCACTGATCCATGACTTTTTTCATCCACCCCTTCCTCTTACAAAATTCACTATATATCATATATGTGCTTGTTTTGTTACTCTTCTCATAACCATTCCATCAGCATGGCCAAATAAACTAAGGGCACTATTTTCATTAGCATCCGTAGCCTAAGCATCCAGTTTCACTATCTTTGACCTTTAATCTTTCAAAATTATGACTAATTGCTTCTTGATATAGCTATTTTATTATATGTTCACATACAATGAATAAAGCTGCATTTGTACGTACATTGTTTGCTTTCCAGTTGAAAATTATTAGGTGGATTTTAGCACGGAGAGTGAATAGCCGATATTATGTAACTATATCTTTCTATACTGCGATGATTTACACATATCAGTGTATGAAAATGTGCAGTATACAACGTTAAATTTGATAGAAGAAATTAAATACGCATCGTAAACGTTTTGATTATAAGCAAAATTCATTCATTTTCACTAGTGTGTGAGCTATCATCAGCAGGAAATGTACTTTGGTGAGTATGCCTTTTGACCATCGTCTTCGTAAGTGTGAGTGACCTTTTGCGACACTATTTTTTATTTTATCTTCACTGCCCCAAATTTAGCACTCCGGGCCAATTTATGTCGGGTGGATAACAGTAAAAACAGACGAGACACAAACATCTATGTCGCGGGCAGATAATATTCTACCCAGGCGGGATACGAACCCGCGACCTTCGGGTTAGCAGGTAAGGACTTTACCGCGCCGCCACCGTGGCTGACTGTTTGGTTATATATCCCACTCATTCGTTACCCTGTGCATTCTGTATTTACCGCAAAAGACTTCTCAGATTACTCACAACCACTGGGCCTAGCCTAGACTTATGCTTATCCTGGAATCCCCAAGCTTCACTGTCATGAATAGGCAGGAGTACACTTTAGTACAATGTGATAGTCCCTTTCTTATATGAACAGAAACTGCTCAATATACTTCTTTCCAGAAAATACAGGGTTTAGTTAATTTTAAACCTAATATATGGGTACCGAGATGCAGGAAGAAGGAAGAAGCTCAAAATACGCATCCTTTTCACGGAATTCAACAGGCAACCTATTCTTCCTGGCGCCAAAAACGAGATAAGACAAGCGTGAGCCTTAATTCTCCCAGAACCGTCACGCAATTCAAATGCAAAACAGACCCGGGCGGAACAAATTATAATTCAAAACCTCTAACCTCATTCTGAATTCCGAGAAACTTTTTGACGGACAGAATCAAATGCGTGGATGTATACATGATTTTCTCCCTACAAAAGTGTGGAAACAGAAAGTTTTTACATTTAAACAATTAAACAAGAACTTGAGAGTATGAACTCGAAGGCTTCCGCGGAGTCGTTGAGATGGCAGTGAAGGCTTTTCGGACTCTCATTCGCGTATTTCCATCGTCGTTGACGATAGATTCGATAGCATTGTAGCTATCTTCTTCAGGTCAGAAGATTCAGGTCACTTTAGGTCACTTCCGACCTGAAGATGATAGCTAGAATCCTATCAAAACTTTCGTCTACGACAATGGAAATACGCGAAAGAGAGCCCGAAAAGCCTTCACGGAAATTAACCCTAATTGGTGACACTTCAGTAGGATTGCATAATGGTCACACTGGTTAAATTCAACCCCAACGCCGAAAAAGTGATATCCTGCTTCAATAATAAGTTCAGAAATCTAAAAAATATTATTTAGGTATTGTTTAAGGATTGCAGAAAAAGGTGTCACAGTTTTCCAACCAAAATTAATTCTTTAAGTATTGTAAAACTAATCAACCAAAATTAAGGGGAGTGAAAAATAATGAATTTTTACGGAAAAAATGTGTTATATTCCTGAAGTATTATATTTTAATAAAAAACTTTTATAAATACTCGTCGCGAAATAAAACTATTTTTTTTTAAGATTAAAAAATGTAAAAAATAAAAAAAGACTTTATTTTGCGTTAATAATGAAAAGGAAAGAAGTAATAATCATCATAGCACAATAATACTACGCAAAATACAGTTTTATTATAATAATTTAATATAAAAATATAAATGGGGTTTATTTGTGACCAATGATCAAGTGACCATGTGACCGAATTGGGTTAATTTGAGAGGTTTGTTTTTTCAATCCTACTCTTGGGGAAACAACACTCGCAGTTTCCCGTGGCCCATATAATTTTCGGTTCCGTCCCGACAGTCGCGCGGGCGTCGATAATTTATCGCCCAATCGAGACGGACCACTTCCCTTCCTCGATCTGAACTTCAACGAGTCCCACTGGCCCGCTAAAAATAATAAGAAATTTAAGAAAAAAAAGAAAGAAAAAAATACACGATGGCCTTCCCTCTCAGCCTTCTCCTCCGTCATTGAGGAGAGGGATGAGAAATGGACAGTCTAGCATTTCTTACGACCCTTCGACTGGGAGACACCGACTGCGGAACCGAAGGAATGTGATTCATGGAACACCCGCACCTTTTTTCTCTCTCTCTCTCCCTTCCTCGCTTCTTATCCCGTTCCTAAGCAGATTCCTTGAATGGGCACGACTCTGGTGCGTTGCCAAGGGAGACCGGGAGCCTAAAATGAGAAAGAAGTCCAACTTACCTCCATTTTCTTCCACTCCACATCTCCGTTTTGCCAAACTATTATAGTAAAAACTACCTCAGGTACAAGATTGAGGATATATACTACAGAAACGTTGAATTTAAATTAGAAATTAGAGACAGAATTAAATTGTAAAAAGTGCGTCGTTATGAATTTTTGAAGAAACAGAAGCTTAGCCAACGAGACGTACAGAATTAATCAAGCCTAACTAATAGATGTAGAGTCAGTTAAGTACCTGCGAGTGACCATTACTCAGGAATTGTCGTCGGAGAAGCATATAGGTGAAGTTTTTGGACAGACAAATCGTTAATTAGGATTATTAAAAGAATACTAGAAAAATGTGACGAGAAAGTAAAGGAGCGATGTTATTTTTCACTCGTGTGACCTCACCTGGATTACCCCACTAGTATATGGGACCCTTACTAAGTAGGACTAGTTTTAGATATAGATCAAATACAGCGGAGGGCAGCTAAATCTATTCAAAATTGTTACAATAAACATAGCAGTGATACTAAATTGTTGAGGGAAAAAGGGTGTGAACCTTTATCCGATCGAAGGGGAAAAAATAGGTTAAATCTCTTACGAAAGTTTGATGTAGACTATAATTTGTCAGATGCTGAACATATTTTACTAGAGTCAAACTATTATGGTAGGAACGATCCCAGGAATAAGATAAAGGAAATAGACTGCAGAACCGATAGATTTCACGCACAATAAGGGATCATAATAGTTGCGATGAATTAATTCTAGTATACTTAGACCCTGACTAGGTTAAATAGGTTTTTGCGCTTGTGCAAAATAGCTTAATATCATTATTAGCTACTATCCTTGCATGCAATTTCCGGCTTAATGTAGCTCTTGCATTATTTGGTGCCTTTTAATACCACTTATCTGTCGCAGTAATTATAACCAGTAGTCGTATCTTAAGTTATGCACTGTACTGTTAAGTTACTGTATGTTATCATGTTCTTCCACGTAGTACTCTCCTATTTTCTGGTCTGAACGCGCATTCTTGTCCTGACTGCTTTTGGCCTGCGCCTGGCATCCGGGGGAACGTGGCGCGGTCTGATTTCAGCTGGGATGAGGGCTTCATGCTTGGTGTGGAATCACCCTGTGCCATATACCTTAGTAGTGGCTAGCACGGAATTTCGTAGATGTATGAGTCCATCAAGCGTTTGAGGAAGTTCCTAATACCTAAAAAGGCAAATTTTGTCATACTTTGCTAAGCCTAGTAATATATGATTGTTACACTATAAAAAATCCATTAACTTTACCGGGATAAATATAAATCAAAAACAGTAAATTTTATCGGGACAAAGTAATTTTTACCGGGATATCCCGGTAAATTTTATTTCTAAAGTAATTTTAATGACAAAAATGTCTCGAAAAGTTCTGAAAAAATTCACACGTGTTTTTTTAGCAAATTTTAAACATTTTCTTTCTATAAATTTTTATTGTAAAGTCGATCCTTTTTGAGTAAAAAATAATAAAGTTGAAATTAATAAAACCTTACACTCAGATTTCGGGCGTAACCAAACTGCGGCCAAGGAGTAGAAGACGGTCCCGGTGTGACAATTTCGGGAGTCGTAGTACTTGGCAGTCCAGGAGCCGCACATAATGGGCCAAGAGTCAAAGAGTTGGACCTCGCAGCACATAACGGGCCAGGACTTACAGATTTGGAAGTCCCTGAAGTTGGTCTAAGGATGTCGTTTTCAGAATTTAACTTCCGACAATAATTTGCCAAAGTTCGGTCACACAATCCATACTTTGCCGCTACACTTTTCATACTTCTCCCCTCTCTCACTTTTTTGACAGCTTCAACCATAGTTTCTATGGTGTACTTGCCTCTTTCAGACTTCTTTTTGTATCTTCGTACCATGGCTAATCTGAAAAAACACACCTTTCAAGTAAGAAGCTTACATTTTATCACGTGTATTTATTTATGCCTTATATTAAGTCAATAACATTATTAACA
Source organism: Ceriagrion tenellum (assembly GCA_963169105.1). Lineage (NCBI taxonomy): Eukaryota > Metazoa > Arthropoda > Insecta > Odonata > Coenagrionidae > Ceriagrion > Ceriagrion tenellum. The sequence continues at coordinate 53,514,400 of OY720636.1, read as the reverse complement.
TTAACGAACAAACTAGCTAGAAGAGGACGGGGCACGTTTTCGATGCGGAAACGTGCCCCGCTCACAGTTCGAAAACGTGCCCCGTCGCCATGTTTTTACTTTAACCTAAGATAAGATGGTGAAAAGGGAACTTTTTTGAAAAAACTATCACATCAATCAGTGCAGGGGAATGCCCTTGTTTCGACATCATATAAATAAAAAACCACAACTGAAGGCGTATATGTTTGTTTTGAGTTTAAGTAAGGTCATGAAAACTTACCTGAACAAAAGCAACATAATTTGACGTTACGCAGCAAAGAGATCAGCCATCAAACTGAAATTCTCATGGTTGTCACTTATGAGCGTCGTCTTCAAACTGGTTGGTGGTGCGCTCTATCTACGCACTAACGAAATAAGGCCCTGTCGAAAACCTACCCCGCGCGAAAACCTGCCCCGATCTCTCATATTACGACCAAGGTCACCTTGTAAAACTGTCTCAATTACTCTATATATCGACAAGAATCCTAAAGATAAAATCCCAAATAAAGGGAACTCTAGCCAAAAGGAAAATGAAACACACTAATAAAAATCAGTTACATTATTTATTATGTAAATTAGGAGGTAAAATAAACAATTGGTGATAAATTCTACGATCAATTTTCTTTCGAGAATTTTTTTAAAATTCTTTGCCATTACTGCTCTCTAAAAAGCTACGGAAAACAATTTTAAGGCCAAGGTAGGTATCTCGATGTAAACAAGGACACCAAACTTCTCACACAAAATTCATTGTTGTCATTAGAATGGAACTCACTTGTCAAGGTTAGACCCTACGGTTCCTTTGTGGCTTCATACAACTCCCACGGCGAAATGAGGCACTCTTCTGAAAAGCCCCAATTAATCAGTAGAGCAGTTTTCTTTGAATTGGCAACTGCGCATCAAAAGGGCTACGAGCGTAATCAAGGTCACGGCTCAGTTTCAAAAGTTTCATCTTGATATATGGCTTTAAAGGGTGGTATGTGATGGGGACTAGGAATGGGAAAGTTAGAAAGAGAATGAGTGAATTACGAAGTTTATGAGACAAAGTTTACGATGGTACCGGTGTTTTTTTATCTACATCTACATTCAACCCTGCGAGCCGCCATATGGTATGTAGCAGGGGGTGTTAGGACACCAGCCGGGTACATGTGTAAAGGACAAGGTTTTTGGAGGTGAAATTGTGAAGTGTATGACAGGAGTGCTTTAAATGGGGCTCAGTTTTTACTGTGGTCACTTATTCTACATCTACATCTACATAATACCCTGCGAGCCGCTGCGTGGGCGTGTGGCAGGGGGTGCTGGGTCACCAGCCGTGTAAAGATGAAAGGTTTTGGGAGATGAAATAGTGACATGAATTACAGGAGTGTATTTAGTGGAGCTAAATTTTTATTGTGGTCGCTTATTGTCCGCGGAAAGAACGAGTTTTTGTGCCTATCTGTTCGGCGGTGTATCTCTCTTATTTTATCGCATCTGTCAGACCTATAGATGTAGTGAGGAGTCATGATAATATTCTCTGTTGCTCTGAAAAACATCAGTTCTGAATTTCTCATACAACCTAAGCCTAGCGTGTAGCCTCCAAGTCTCTAGGGGTTTTAATTCTCTTCTCCCACCTTAATCCCTCTAAAAGTTGTGAGACACTATATGTACGCTCGTAGCAGTTTTTAACGAAGCGCGCTGCTTTCCTTTGTATTATTGTGCGTGGAAAGAGAACATTTTTTAGCCTTTCTGTTCGCGAATGTACCTTTCTTATTTTATCGCTTCTGTCAGACCTAGAAATGTAGTGTGGCGTCAAAATGATATTCTATGTATCGCTCTGAAATACTCTGTTCTGAATTTCTTAAGCAAACCAAGGCCAGGGTGTTGCCTCCGAGTCTCTAGGGGCTCCCAACCAAATCTCTCTAAAGGCTGTGAAACACTATATGTTCGCTCGTAACAGTTTCAGTAGATTTCTTTCGTATTACTGCAAAATCTGTAGTATTTCTCCTTATAATAATAGTTATTTATTATCCATTCAATTGAATGAACTTTACATTTATTCCTTACATAACAAATAAAAAGGGATAAATTAGGAATCCCTTTTAGGCATTGTCTGCATTTGGGATACCTCATAGATAAATTAAATTTCGAATAGTTGATAAATGAAATAAACCAGATGAAATGAGTCCAGATACGTTACAGAAATATATACACGAAAAAAGATAACAATTTTTGTTTAATCTCAACCAGTCATGAATACTGTTTATAGGGAGTGTTAACCATACTATTGACAAAAAACACATCTCGATTGTCTACAATAAATAACCATCTTTTTATTCTGTTCAAAAATGATATTAAACTAATTGTACCCCTTTAATCATCTGAAAATCTAAGAAATAATTTTGGCCTTATAGAGATAAATGAGTTTTTAAACAAAGACAATTTGGGCTTGGGCAAAATATACATTGTTGTAGATCTTAGACTGTATACATTGGTTTTTGGTTCTACATTAGGTTAATTATCACTTCTGGGGTAAAACAAGTTCAATACTTTATAAACGTAAAGATGACATATAGGTAGTAACTGTAAATCCTAAATATATGGAAGAATTGTCCAAATTGACACACTATAGCAATCAGTCTCACTGTTGCTTTTTGGATAACCAGCGGCGGATTGAGCGAGTTTTTATATTTTTATTTTTATCCCAGCAGATTATCCCGTAGTTTAATTTGATCGCACAAAAGCATTGTAAATTGTTTTAATGAATTGATGCTATAACGAATGAGATGGTAGGTAATGTCATAAACATTTATGTCACCATATATTTTTAATAAGAGGAAGAGATTTAGATAAGAGGAAGGCCACGAAAGAAGTTCCTGGATGACACATTAAATACTTTGGGAGTGACAACATGCAAGGATTTGAAAGGAACAGCAATGGACGGAGACATATGACTGCAATGATAAGACTCCGCTTTCAAAAGATGATGACGGTGATGTTTATAATGATTTATTGAAAAATAGTAGGAGAAGAGTTTTTGGTTCAAGACTGGATAAATTTTTATCGCTCATCAAATTTTTATTTAGGCTTAGTACATAACACTTCTCCTACGAAACTGTTAGCCTACGTGAATTCGTTCTTTGTAGCGGATTGATGGTGTTCACGCCAATGGCTTATCGTAGTCAACGAATAAATTCAAATTTACACACCGAAACCTCGCATGAATACTAAAATTCAAACCATATCCACATCCAATGCCTCCTCTAAAGGGAATGAATTTCCCACCGAAGACAAATTTATGTTTACTTTATCAAAAAGGCACAAAAGTTCTCCACTTTCAAGCCTTTGTGGCGAGGAGAAGATTTGCGACACCGCACTCAACCGTGTATTTTTCTCTCACTGGTATTGATTATTCCTCAGGCATACGGCCAATTCGATTAGCTCTCCAGACTCTGGGTGAGTCGTTTCCCCACTTGATTTATACGATGAGGTTTTCTAAGCGGCTGGAATTAACTGCACCTCAATCGCTTTTATCCATTCAGTTTCACGCCTCGAACAGATATATCTTCCCGCGGTAAGCCGATATCCACGAGTCCGTACGGAAAAAAGCGTCACCCCTTGGGCAAATAAGGTAAATTGGTGGGATGATTTAAGGGTTTGGGCGGTTGTGTCAGGAGGTGCAGTCGCTTTGGATTCTCGGAACCGTTAAAAATTATTCAATTTTGAGTCCTGCCGGAAACGCTCTTTTGCCTCGGGCTTCAACCCTGACTGGTTCCTCCGTTTTAATTGATCGTTTTTCAACCAAAATTAGCTTGATGTCATCGTTTAGAAGCGGTTAGCATACAGAATATTTACAAATCCACCACTGTTTTACATCAGATAGTTTGAGAACCCCACTTGAAGCTTGAGAATCGGGGAAATTTGCATGAAAAGCTGGGTATTCACATATTGCTTCAGCACCCGGACATGAAATATTATCCTAATGTGTATTTCATATGGCTAATATTACGGCGTAGCAGAATTAAAAGTGCTGTGTGGTGGGCAATAAGGAATATTTTCAGCTCTCAGGTCAATGGCATGACGAAAAAATATCTTAGGATATTCCACACATGAAAGTTTATTGCCGGCCGAGGTTTCGACTGCACACAATCATTATCAAGGTATTTCATTTGCTGTGTAGTCGAGACCTTGATCGGCAGTAAACTTTTAAGTGTAGAATTTACTTGGATATTTTTGCATAATTTCTGTGACAATTTTCCACAAAGTTAAGCCTTCAACCATTAATTTTATTCTCAGGTCAATAATATTTCATCAATCTTTCAACTCTGATTTTCCAGAGATTCAAGGTAAAACTAAAACCATCAAAATCGGAACACCTTTGGCTACCTTCGGACGAACAGATGTCTTGTAGTGAGTTCTGTGGACGCCATGGTGTAACCTTAAGGGCTAAATGCACCGGAAATACTTTATTTCCGGGAGATTTATGCTGGAATGGCACAGTGGGTACAATCGAGGGATAAACTAGCTGTAATGCACATTGTTTTTCAAGATGAGCTTCTTTTCTGAGAGAACCGCTCTCGGGGGAGTGAAACTCTTAAGCTGACAATGACGAATCTTTTCAGGTCTCAGATAAATAATAGTTCGTCACTCTTTCTGATTCCCTCAGACTGATTTCCCTAAAATTCAAGGTTAGCTAAAACCCTCAAAATCGTGGAACGCCTTGAGCTACCTTGGAACGAATAATTGTCTTCTAATGAGTTCTGTGGTAATCATTCTGTATTTATAAGGAATATATGCACCGAAAATACTTTATTTCCAAGAGATTATTGCTGCAAAGGCACGCTGGGTGCCAAGGAGAGAAAGTAGCTGTAACGCATTGTTTTTCAAGATGAATTCATCTACTAATAGAATCACTGTCGAGGTATTGAAATTCTTTATCTGCCTTTCATACGTAATCTCCGTGAGTTGAGGCTAATCTGAGAAAAGGTGCATTTTAGTACTCGTAGAGAAATAAATTAGGAATGCTCACCGCACTCAGTAAGGCCTTGAATGAGCTGTTATTCATTTGACCTTATGAACTCTCAATAGTGCCCTTCAATTTCATGAGTCCAGGAAAGTAACAGTAGTTACTTGCTCATACCATAAAGGCACATTTCATTACAAAATTTTACCTTTAAATGACTTATGTTATTACACAAGTTTAACAGACGAGACGATAGAGGAAAACCTGTTGCGTAATGAATTATTGCCAATTAATCAGAGTCATACTTTATGTATAATTTGCGATTTTATTTCTAAAGCATTCATTTAATGTCTCATTAATGCTATAAAAGTACATATTTTGAATTCAATTTCCAATATGGTTGTTTATATATCTTTGCAGGAATGTATATATTACATATTCCATGAGATATATATGACATTAATAATTAAAGAGCATTTTCAGCTATAGTAGTGAATTAAAATATAAAGAAATGAAAATCTGTTAAATATACACGCACCCATTGGAGCCGAGAAGCATATAAAACGATACAAATAGAAGAATAACGAGTCTTTCCTAAAGATAATTCTAATTTCTAATTCGGGAATACCAATATGACTAGCAGAAGATAGAGCAGATTTGAAACTCCCAAAAGCCGACAGAGGACCTAATGATAAAGATCGCCGTATTTGCAAAAGTTGATTTCACAAACATCTAACATTTGATACATGCTCAATCCCTACTTTTCTCGATTCAAAACACGAAGCAAAATGGGCAGGTTTAAAAGGTTATTTTTTCCGCGAAATATTAGTCCACATAGTCGCCGTTTAGACTTTATATTATGGCTTTTTCGGTAGATACCGCAACTAAATATTTGATTTGCTCTCTGATGATTGATTTTTAATTTGCTCCGCAGGCTTAGCAGCATATCTCGCATGTATCACTTATGCACCTATGAGTAGTCACCTTCGCAGTTGCCAAAAACATGAATTCACATAGCTTCTATTGCATTGGTAGAAAGTAAAAAATTGCATGTTGGTGACATTTAAACTTAAACAAGTATTTACTGGTTTTTGCTTCCGCATAAATAGTTTTCGTTTCATTAACGTATATTGGATACAGGGCACTGCAATCTGGTGCAAACTAATCCCCAACCTTACACCCTTGAGGTGGCATGCGGGGTACAGGTGTTTCACAAGTGTCAAAGTTAGGTTTCAATATCCGAGTTCGAACCAAAGCTATGAATTAATTTTTACCTTGTTGGACTGATTGAAAATTTAAATTAGCGTATACTTGTAAGTATAAAAATTAGCAACAACACTAATAAGCACTTTTAGCTCAAGGGACTTTCACGCAGGAGGCCATGTGATATCTGCCATGTAATGCGGTGTCATGCGATGATTCACGAGTTGAAATATGCAAAATATTAATTTCGCCATGCATGTCCTAAGTTTGGACATTGCATATCCCAGTCAAGGTATGCCCTCCTAAGGAGACGTGTACGTTTGATATGATAGATAAGACAAGATTTGGAAAGCCATCACAAAGATGGGGTGAGCTTCTTACGGCTAGACAATGAAATAAAATAAAAGGCAGAAAATCCCCAAAAGCCGTAAACAATTAAAATTGTTTACGGCTTTTGGAGATTTTCTGTCTTTTATTTAAGACAAGATTTATTTGCTCTGGAGAGCATCCTTGGAGCATGAAAAAAAAGGTGCAGGTTACTGATCTTTTCAGTATTAAATCAATGTGCAGTTTGTTCATAAGAAGGAGAAAAACCAAGGTTACAAGACTTAATATGCATGATATACGACAGTAATTAAATACGCAATCAATATACAATATAAACATGCAATGACGGAAGATAAATTACTTTCAAAATAAGTTTTCAAACAGGAATATACCATAGGTGAACAGTAACCAACGAAGTATCGCCAATAAATGTGAAAACTACTAACGAACTATGATTTAAAATATTACGCAGTTTGAACATTTAGGAGGCATTTAAAATATTTATTTTTGAAGATAGTAAACTTTTGGTTTTGGTGTGTTTTAGATCATGTGGTTAAGCATACCATAGATTGGAGTCGAATATAAGAATACACTCTGCAAAGACTTAAGTTTTTGGAGTTGGGGGAATTAGGGCATCACCAGTAGACCAAGAAGATCGGGTAGTGCTCGAGGATCTAAAATTAAAGAGATCATACAAGTTATATGGTGTTATATCTGTTATGATAGAATAAAGGAGAACTCCCAGAAAATATCTTCTTCGTTGCGATGTATTGAGCCAGCGGAGTTTCTGAGGGTAGGAGGAGACATGATCCAATTTATGAATTTCAAAAATAAAGCGTACACATGGATTAAAATGTTGCAATTTCAGAGATAAATCCTGTCTTAGGTCGTAGTAGACTGGTGAACAATAGTCCAAAATCGGTAGTATTATGGTAGAGACGAGATGTTGTCGGAATGCTAAGGGCAGAAATTTGCTTTGAAATTTCAGCTGTTAAAGAACTCTATTGATCTTGTTACATATTTCAATGACCCGTGTGGCCCAAGATAGATTACATGTTAGGATCAATCCATGGTTCAAAACAGAGTGTTTGTGAGGACTAGTTCGACCATCAATGACAATTATAGGATGGATGACGAGATTTACGTAACTTACTATCTTTTTACCATCCAGGATAATGGGTTGCGTCTTTACAGGTTCTATTACAAGAGAATTTGAGGGAAGATAGGTCCATTAGGTCACTGCTGGCTCATTTCCTTGAGATGAAAGATCTTAGGTTTTCCCGACGTATCTGCTGGATAAATTTTTTTCGGGTGTTGTACCGGGCAAGAGGGTCCAAAGGTCCCGACGTTTCGGATTTCGACTTGATCTCCATCTTCAGGGGGTTCTGATGCCATGTTTTTCATTTTGGCCGATATATAAATTCATTGTACATTCAGGTGCCATCTGATTGGGCCATCCAATTGCGTGAACGAGTTTTCCCGCCTTCCCATATGTATTTAAGCGACAGTATTCCAAGTTTGGAACGAAAAATGCATTCTATCTACCACGGAGATGAAAATTTCAAAATCAAATCACCACAAGTAGAACTAGATCCTTCGCCTTTGACATATTCAAGGGAGCGGATCCGACGACTCGTGCCGGCGAGGAAGGAACTATAAGAGGAAGGCACTTGACCAGATTCCTTCCTGCCCTCTCGGTTACGCATATGTCCTGCCAACACACGCTGCTGACCATATCGTTCGGTGGCGGATGCAGAGCTGTTTGGAGTTCCTTTTTCCGAACGGCGAGCCGAGAAACCTCACGCGTGTCCGGTTTCCCTCCCCCTAAGTTTCGCTGAACAAGGTATGGGACGATTAATTGAGCTTGCAACATAAAAAATTTTGGCTTTATATTTAGTAACGTGGTCTTCGTGTTATCGCCAAAATGTTACAAAATATCTTTTCCTATTTTATATTTTTTTAAATTCACGGATTTATGCTTTAACTAAAACCTCCTCTTATTATTTTTCTCGAATACTTTCCTTCCACGTACTCGCCTCGCTGGTATTGCATTCCTCACCTTATTTCTCCTTGCTCTGACTAGTCGGTAAATCAGCATAAGATCAGTATATAAATTTCCTTGTACCACAATTTGATGACATATTAAATAGTATTCTGGAACAGAATTTCAGTTGTTACCATTTAAAAACTTTAGCAAGTTACCTTTTGTACTTCTTATTGAGAATACTGATGCTGTTTTCTTTGACAAAACATTATAATGGACATCTTTGAATATGTAAATGACTTTACTTTGAATCCTCTTCAGCACGAATTGAATATACTGGACTCTGAAGCCAAAGATGAACGAACATGGTCGACGATAACCACCGCTAGTCCAAGTCATCATTTGCTCGTAAATCGAAATTGCAAGCCAGAATCGTGGTTGACTTTTCCCGTGGATGCCAATAGTTAGTAGGCTAATGCGTTTTGATGGTATTTCTAAACTTAAAATCACTTGAATTCCTCACCTTGAGGATAGATTCTCGATCAATTACCGAGAAAACAAGTCTTGATACCTTGATGGTATTGCTTATACCATCTATGGATGTGGTATTTAGCATGAAAAACCCAATCATTTTTCTGAGATGCAATTTGAATCGTCAAGTCATCACTGGCATGGCCAACCCAACCACTCTTCTAATTGTGAAGATACAAAAATCATGTCTATGCGATACCACATAGGAGGAAATTTGAATACCTACTTCCCCAAACAGAAATTGGACTTATATTTTGTGTGTGTGGGGCTGAAAACATTCAGCTCATTTATAAAAGCGTATCAGGCTCAACTTTGTGGAAGCGATAGATATCCATTTCAAAATGAAAAACAATTGTAACTTTCCACAAAGAATTTTTAATCTTTGCCGACCATGGTTTCAGCACCTGAAGGTTGCTTTCCTCACCTAATTTCTCCTTGCTCTGGCTAGTCAGTAAATAAGCATAAGATCTGCAATGTCTTGAAGACCTGAAGACACCTGAAGACACTGAAACTATGGTCGGCAAAGATTAAAAATTCTGTGTGGAAAGTTACAAATGTTTTTCATTTTGAAATGGATTCAGCTCATTACCAGAATATAAAAAGATTTTTGTGTAAAAATCTTCTTTAACCAGTTCGCTGTTATTTTCTGAGAAATGTGTAAATAGCTTATACAATCGTATGACTAAATCAGTTCATCTACTAAAGAGACTGAATGTCGTATGATTTATTGATAGTAAATTTTGTAATACTTATGGTACCAATTGCATAGTTTTAATGCTTGTATTCGTACATATTCTTAATCATTTGATGATATATTTGCAATACTTTCGAGGAGAGATTGAAATCATGGTGATACACTGTATGAAACTCAAAATCAGGAATTAGAGGCTAATTATTGCTTCCACTTAACGTGTTGTATTTTGCTGTTTTTCCTTTACTTTGAGTTAGCTATACATAATGATTATCATCTTGGATTGGAGTAAAATTCCACTTGAGCTAGCCTTTATTTGCTACGTTAAAAGCTGATACGAGCGAACATATTTTCGAGGGATTAAGACAGCAACCCCTAGAGACTCGGAGGCTACAAGCTAGGTTTAGCTTGCTCGAGAAATTCGGAACTTGTGTTTTTCAGAGCGACAAAGAGAATATTATCATGACGCCTCACTACATCTCTAGGTCTGACAGAAGCGATAAAATAAGAGAGATAATTGCCAAACAGATAGGTACAAAACTCGTTCTTTTCGCGTACAAATAAGCAACCACAATAAAATCTGAGCTCCACTTAATACACTCCCATAATAAACGTCACCATTTACATGCAAAAACCATATCCCTTACATCTTCAGACGGCCGATGTCCTGTCACACCTTGCCACAAGCCGATGCGGCGGCTCGCAGGGTAGTACATAGAAGCAATGTATTTTTGAAACATTTTGTGAAAAACCTAGGGCAGGATAAGTGAGGTCTTCAAGCGTTAGGCAATTAACGCCCCATCAGGTGGGGTGAATATAAAACACTGAGAAGAATCACATGCGCCCAACTCCAGGAAAGGGGTAATAAAACAATTCAAACTTAAGAGCTTGGTGTGGAAGAGATTTATCGTCTTTTACAATTAAATTTCCCGATATCCCTGGGGCTTCCAACACTGTATTGCATCATATCAATCATAAAAATAGTCACCAACCCTTTGTTAATCAACTTCCGGCCCACTCTATTCAACCGGTTGGTTCAAACCTGACTTCCATTGACCGCCTCAGCCCTCCGAGCCTCTTCCGTTCGCGAAGCCCCTCTAAAATCGTCCGGCTGCCCGGCTTACTCAAGTTGGAGGCGGCTAACGAGCAATTAATGGCCGCGAGGGACGTCGCCACGCGGTGCCCATAACGACCTAATCTCGGCGATCGAACTCCTTTTATGTTCTCACTGCCTTGCGTATTTGCGACTAATGAGATCGTAATGCATTCCTCGCCACTTACGAACTGATCTCCGGTGTCCTCTTGCTCAACTGCTGTGAAGGCCGAAGTGCCGATTTGGCATTGGTGATTCCTAAAAGACAAGCACCATTATTTTACCGACGACTATTTTTAGGCAATAATATTACTGGCGTGGAGGAACTGAGGAACAAAATGGCACCATTTTCAACTTTAAATTTGGAATGATTATTTAAAAAGAGGCATAATTGTAATCTTCATTGTTCTGGCATTTCCGTGATAAGATATGCGAAATTTTCAGTATGGTAGATAACCTCGCGAGTGCTATTAGTAATTATATGCTACTTCACTTGTTTAGGAAATAAATCAATGCTCCGCTACTGTCATTCAAACACATTTTAAGAAACAGAATTTCTTGAAATGTAATTGAAGAAGCATTCATTTATGCATGAAAACGGTGTTAAAATTCAAACACCACGAAATTGCATAACTAAACTATAGGTGTCAGCAGTTCTGTGTGTAGAGGTCTTTTAAAAATGTTAGTCTCTTATAGCTTTTTAGTGCTTGTACGGATAATTTGCTGTTCTATCAGGAATACATGCCGGCAGTTTCGTATTATTTCACGGAAACCAAACAACGCATCACCGTCATTCAACTGTTATCCTGAGGAAGTTACCCACTTGGACACTAGATGAGTGCCCGTCTAAGGTGCCGGTATTTTCAATGCTGTTACTACCAGAAAATCCGATTTACTGACCTATAGTACCAGATTATAAAATTGTAGCTGGTAGCTATATATACCGGTAGTTTTTGCCCATCATGGCTCCTACTACTCATCGGTTCGCAGAGGATTCATGCACTGAATTACATCTACCACTTGATATTCGTCAAAATAATTTTTTTATGTCTCAAAAACATATTTATATCGACCTCTTGTAAACAATGGGAGGTAATTGTGTCTATATCTACGCTTTAGCATTGCTATGGACAATGATTGATGATATCCCACGGAGTATTTATTTGTAGCCGAAAGGTTTCAAAAATAATGAACAACCCTCGAAAAGATGCAATCCTGAAGCATGACTATGACTTTCGAATCATTAATGCTGAATAAAGCCAATGGTTACGCTTCATGTAAATGATCTTAGCTAATGACACAGAAAATATTGAAGGCCCAGATATAGAAAAATGGGAAGATAGTTGGACAGAGAAGCATGAATGACGTACTAGGTGAGAAAGAGAGAGATTGCAAAATGCCTGATACACTGGTGAAAATGGTATCGGAGACCGATGCTCACATCGAATTGTAGTGCCTAAAAAGAAGAAGAATGAAAGGATAAAGTTAATTTGGATCGATACAAATGCAAAATTGTTTGGATACTCGCATTCTATTATTAAGGTTAATAATACCATAGAGTTGACATGCTTTATGTCTTTATTCTTTTCATAAATCCAATTAAATATCAAGTATAGGTCCGAGTTAGTGATCCAAACAATCATCCTTCGCCAGAGTCTCGGAATTTAATAATTTCCATCTTCAGGGCTACATACAAAGAAAAATGTGAGGGTACAACAATATAAATCTGACACTTTAACGTCAATATAATTTACAACAGACAGTTTACAAAAGATAATCACCTCAAAATTTCTATGTAAGGGTACAGAATCATAAGCAATGCATATTGAGGTAAAACCTGCCGTGGTCATAACACTTTAGATAAAAATAATAATAAAATTTAAGGAACATCATCCTGATGTTCCTTAATAAAGAGACCTCCATGTGTGGATATATACAACAGTAAAACAGTTTTACTCTTGTATACATCCACACATGGAGGTCTCTTTATTAGACTTTAGACAATACACATCAGGATGATGTTCCTTTAAACAGTTAATTCCCTAGGTTTTGCCATGACGGTAAATGCTCAGTGAACACATTAATGGCGAATGTGTGGTGGAAATGGTCGCGAAGATCTGTATCGAAGGAAGAATACAATCGATATCGAACGACCTTGCCTCAATGATAACAGCTGAGCGAGAAAGCTTCAAGACCAGCGAGGCAACAAATACTGGTTCTATAAATTTAGGTCGGCAGCCTAATAGAAAATTCATACCCAAGACTCACTTTGTAAATTTTCATTGCAGGCATACATTTTTTCTGTTCACTCCGAGCGGGCTATTTCGTTTTCTACTAGATAAGTTTAAGTTTCCGACTCGTATATTATAGAGAATGTATTTCACATATACATCTAACCACTTGGTTCCCCCTCCCAGTTCCAGTTCCATCGTAGCCTAGCAACACAATGACATTCCGCTATGCACTGGGATTATAAATAGCGAGACGGCTTAAGTTATCGCTGCTCATATATAAATGAATTTCATCATATTGCAGGAAAGCACGCAGAATATAAAGTTTTACTTCTGTATTGAACACAAATCGTCTCGATAGCGAGGTAATGTGTAGTAGGCGATGAAGTAAGAGACCAGCCATGACGTCAGGGATTTGCGATGACTATCGTTACAACAGTGGGAATCGAGGTACTTCTGTTCAGAAACTTACACCATCGCGCTAAGAGAGAATAGAATCCCAGCCATATTATTGCTATGGGATATAATGAAATTTAATCTACGAGAACTCTCCACCAGATGATTAGTGAGAAGAATCAATCAACGAATATGGTCACTTGGACGATTATACAACTTTGAAGCACCGTCAGTGGAACCAATCGTCCAATAATCTCATATGATTATATTTATAAGATTATATCAAGTAAGAATACTTACGCATGCTAATAAGAGGCTGCTAATTGATATATGAAAATTTATCGTGTATTCCTTGGCTATATTTCGTTTCATTTATTGGTCGTTCAATCCTAAGATTGGTTGACTGCAGCCCTCCACCCTTCCCTGTCTAATGCTAGTTCCTTTACCCCCTGGTATTTCTTCCCATGTACTTTCCTCTTTATTTGGTCTATAAACTTATTCCTGGGTCCTCCTCTGGGGAATTTTCCTTCCATTTTACCTTCAATAATGTCCTTCACAATCCTATTTGGGTCTCAGAGTGTGGCCGATCCATTTGGTTCTTTTCTTCATGGTGTTTCATATAGTCATTTCCTCTTCTACTCTTCCGGACACTTCATCATTTCTTATTTTGTCCATCCATTTTATCCTCAACATCCTCCTCCAGCACCGAATTTTGAAGGCTTGTAGTCTGTTCTGGTCAGCTTTTCCAGTGGTCCATGCTTCCGATCCGTAGAGTTCTACGTTCCACTCGAATGTTTTCACATACTGTTTCCTGGTTTGTATTCCAATCTTCTTTGAGCACAGCAGTTGCCTTTTTCCGTATTTTGTTTATGTAAATGAATATAAATTTATAGCGCATTTGATGTTTCTTGCGTCTTGGAAATATAACCTAAGGCATAATTTTTGGGGTCACGACAATTTTGAGGTGAGCTCCCAAAATAATTCCCTTGACACAGACGGAATATTTTACTCGGCACCTGTTTGTGGGATTGCGGTCTTGCTTGCTGTCACTATCATTGTGATAGATGGGAATTGCTGGCTGGAATTTCAAAATTGACCCTTGGAGGTGGAGTTAAATGTGAAGAATATGCGAATTGAAATATGAATACAAAGTAGCCTTTAATAAGGACGTTCCACTTAACGCAAGGTGCATGCTATCGTGAATAAAAAGGACTAATGACCTCATCGGAAAGATTTCGCTGGTCGTCCTTACTTCTAAATCTAAGGATAAAGAATTGATACATAAGTTTAGTACTTTCATAGCAAGTGGAAATAAAATATATTAAAATATAATACCAGCTCTAGCAATGAGAAATTTATCGAAAAATTTGTAAAATTATGATATGCAATTATGATATGGAATATAAAGCACCTTATGCGAGAAGGAAGGGCGCGCCGCGGTGGGGAGAAAGCATTGGTCTTTACTCATCTATTTGCTTGCGTCATGATGACAATATCTGCGGTGAAATCGCACTTAACCAATGGCTTTGTTTAAAGTAATTAATATCGTAACTTTAGAGGCTAGATGTACCCCAGTATTTAAGCAACAAGGAGTGATGCAGATGAATAGAACAAGCTTTTTGGAGAATTCTCTATGGTAGAGTTAATAACCTTTCTCCACATTGTCATTTCCTACAGAGTCCTGAATTCCACAAACATTATATATGCCCCTTGAATTCTCAACCTTACGCTAAAAAATATTCCCTCAATAGCTCTGAGCCCATAAAGTGAGGTGACAAAGAAAAATGTACGTTAAATTTCGAATAGGATTCTCGCAAATTTTAATTTCTGACTACCATCACCTGCACTTAAAAATTTTATAAAGGATCGATTGGTTGATGATCAAATATTTATTTTTTGTGTTTATGTATTTGATAAATTAAGTAAATTAAGGCAAGGGTGTGAGAAAGTTGGAAGAGGAAGAGAAAAAATGAGAAAATCATAGCGTCAACATTGATTTCTCAAACTGGTCCTCAGTTATATGCCATGTATATAGACGGTAGGGTTGGTGAAGAGAGGATGGGGTGAGTGACAACATTAGAGGAGATTAAAGCTTGTATTGTTATTTAGTGGAAACACGTTCAAGTGAATATTAAATAAATAATTAAGAGGGCTTACCGAGAGTGAAGAGCGACATTAAAAGAAAATACGATAAATTATTTTACGTGTGAGAACTATAATGCTGAATACGGACTTGCAACTTATATTTTCAACACACACTACTTCTGGGGGTCAAATACACCCCCCATAAAACTCATTAAAAATTTCTATTTTACATTCACTGAGAGGTTTCGGTACAATAAGTCTTCAAGATATAACCAGAGGAGGGTCTAGGGAAGGCATGCCTAGAATATGATTCCACCCATGATAAACAGAGAAAGCTAATCAAGTTAGGAAATGTGTGTGTGGTCGAAAAGAACCCAGGTGGAGCCGATGGGTTTATGGGCCAGCTCACATTATTGATTCCCATGTAGTCAAAGAGATTTTATATGTTGAGTTAAATTGTTATCAAAAATAAGTGTGTAGTAGGGTATATTTTATGTTTTGTTTCCTATATTTTATTCGTTAAAACCGTCGTGGCGGCGCGAGGCAGACCGACCGGTCCACGTGGATTGGCGATCATAAACGGAAATCTATGAGTCTCGAGTTAAATTCAAACCGCAAGTAGCAATTTTTTTCGTTGCATTTTTATACGTTAGCCAATTTTTTGAAGTTTCATTTTTTACGCGTTTGTTTTGGAGTGTATCAAGCCGTAACTTAAAACCCAACAGTGAGAAAAGTCTGGAGTTGTGAGGATGTTACATTTTTTTAGATAGAGAGGTGAGATATGAAGGAGATTTGGTGGACCGGTGGAACTGGAGAAGATGGAGATATTGAGAGAAGAATTTGACGGGAAAGAAAAAAATAGGCGCTCGCTTGGAGAATGGAGGCTTGAATTGATAAAAGCCAATAGTTAGGGTGGAGTGAAAGATGAAGGGTTTGAGGGTGGAAGGGTTTGGATTACGGTAGGAATGGGGGTAAGATGCGGGCCCGTGTGAAGCTTTTGGGGTTAAAAAGGGTTAAGATGAGACGTAAATTTTGTGATTATCGATATTGGTGAAGAACATCACGCTGTGAATGTGCAGCAAGAATACGGGACCCATCAGATTACAACTTTCAATAAATAATTTGATAAAATTTAAGGAATGGCCCACATTATTGGAAAAAAATACCGATATAAGAAAAACAAATGCAACTGCTGGAGTAAACAGTCAACACTAGGTTAAAAAATCAGAGGAAGAGCTCATAGATTGACATTGATAAGACTTCAAGTATGACCCACAAAATTTTAAAAATAACGTTATGACAAAAATGTCAGATAAAAATTCTTAGAAAGGTATTTGGGAACTGAGTTTACTTCCGATGAAGATGAGGCTATATGGAGCCTTCGCTGCCCCAGTAGTTTCGTTCACTCAGCTAAAATAAGGGAGAAAGTGACTTGAACTGATTGGATAAAATAGCCTTGGGCGTATGAATGGAAAAATCCGGAACATGTCTTGAGAAATCGGAAAATGGAATGCAGGAGAAATAGATACCTATAAAATATCATTTTTCTTGACCGATTAGGTACCATACAAGCTGCAACTGAGATCTAATACAGAAGACATTTGATTGGTGGTATAGATAATTATATGTTTTATATGCTTTGTAAGGCTTGCGTCTGAATTAGCTACACCGTTCTAAGAATACGTCTCGCACGCGTACTGTATTACGCTGGTGCATACTAGGACACGCTCTTGGGAGCTCCTGTAACCTCTAGAGGACACCTCTCAAATATTGATGGCAATAGAGACATGGAATACCTCCCGCAGACCAACAGGCAGGGTAGATGGGACACTCTAGTTGTAAGGAAAGCGACCCGTCAAAGAGAAGGAAATTCGACAAAAAATCCCTGTGAGGGGTTAAAAATTGGGGTAACTCCCCAATATTTATAAAAAAGTGAAACGCTAGAAAGTCCAATCCTAAGCCTTGGGCTATATTGGATCATCAACGACGACTATAATCTATTAAAAGAAAAATCTACAAGAAGATAATGAGTGATAGAGATAGATATTTGGAGAAGATCCGCAAGCATATTCCGACGAGATGAAGTCAGGAATATCAGAATCAAAGAAACTAAGGACGTTCTACAAGATATGATCGAGGAAATAAAAGGAAAACAGTTGGAATGGTAGGGACACGCCAAACGAATGGAAAATGAGGGGCTACCACAACAAGTACTGCTGTGGACCTCTCTTGGGAAATGGAAAAGAAGAAGTCCAAAGAAGAGCTGGCTATGGAAGGTAATTAAAGAGATATGAGAGAGGAGTCTTGAAGATGAGCCATAAGGTGACCGAAAAATATGGAGATTGAGGTAAACAACATACATATTTACAAGTTTACAGTGGTAAACCTATTAATATTCGTAGTAACTATACCTTTGATGAGCGGTGTTTGATGTATATTGGTAAAACGACATCTCCGAATTGACATTTTATGGTTTTCCGGAATGTAGAAATAACAGATGCTTCATTACCCTTTGCAGGATATAATGTAGATAAAGATAAAGAAATGTTTATTGTTCTTGGACCACTTGGTCCACTAAGAACATACAAAAGGTATACATTAGTATCAGAGCTCGATTACACAGAAAAATTGGATACATGCAATAAATGATATAATAATGGTAACAAAAAATACAAGTATATTGGTGAAATTAATACAGAGCCAGAACAGAATACGGTCAAGTATATTGGTAAATTAAGTTTTTTTCCTGCAATAGCATTTTATTAAACAGTATGTTTTTGAAAGCCATCAGTGAATTAGAGTTTTTGATTAATTCAGGAGTACTATTCCATAACCGTGTCCCCTACAACAGAAAAGGATTTATTAAATGTAGCACACTTTGGCAACACCCCCGCCACAACTCATTGAGGCGGATCGTAGGCTACCATGTCCATGAAGAAGCAGAAGTGGAATACATATATATTGAAGGCGGGTGTTTCGCGTCATCAAAGGAGTAGCGGTTTTGCGGGGAAGAGATGAACGAAAAAAAAAGTGTCGGCCGATGAGGTTGATATGAGTCCGGGGAAGGCAAAGAGGGGGTGGTGAGGAAATATGAGGGGTTGGGGAAGCTGGCAGGTCGTGGGTCAGAGGTGAGCGCACCCTCCACTCTGACTTTTTCCCCTTTCCTTCCAATGTGCCACCCTCGGCTGGTGACTGTGAGTTTGCCGACCTCTCCTCTCCATTGGCAAACGAGTCAACACCCATCCCATCACTGCTTTCCCACTTTTCTCTTAACCCTCCTCTCTCATACGCCTCCTCGTGACCGACTCTCGCGTGCAATACTCAATCTTTTACTTCCCTCTCTCTCTTTTCACATGTGTCACCCACTTTGCGCGGGTTATTCGCCGCGCAATTTTCTGTATCTCTCGATGCTAAAATAAAATACGGAACACTAGGACAGAGTCATGTACCTATATAGTGGGGGAAAGAAAAAGAGGGCCATGCTTCCTAGCAACCTGTGCCGCACAAATTAAATCCTGCCTTCCACTTTAGTTTACAATTAGAAATACCGGACTTAACGGAATTCCTATTACCACCAACAAGGTTCAATTTGACCACTTATAAATAATATGAATTCAATTCTTTCATATGTAACCTTATGGAAGTCCATTATTGAGTAAATAATCACAATACTAACTATGCTTAAATCCACAGAGTTCTTTATTAGCATAACTCATTTCAACGCTACTGCGTCGTCTTCAGCTACCTGAAGATGACGCAGTAACGTTGAAAATAGTTGTACCAAACAATAACCTTGTGGCTTTAACTTAGTATTGTCATTATTTAATCACTTAGAAATAATTTGTTTTCCGTAGAAGAATTGACGTTTTAAATTGAAAAAATATGAATATTGTTTCAGAGATATGTTTTATACACATTAATTCATTATTTTATTCGAATTTTGTCTTATATCGACTCACTATAATTTCCAATTTCAACATATAGGATGTGGCGCTTAGCATGAGGACTAGGACCCGGGAATTCTCCTATGCATAATTGCTTCGGATATGAATTTGTATTTTGAATATTAATGAAATATTATCACTGTTTATCAGAAAAACGTATGTTAAAAAAAATTATTCCTACGAAAGACAACAAAAATCCATATCATTAATATAAAACTCGAATAAAAGCGGAAAGAGAATACCTGGGGTCCAAATGACCCTTTTTATACACACTGATATTAGGAAATGTATATAATTAATTATTGCTGCAATAAGGTCCTTATTTTAAGATTACATTCTCATGCTAAAGAAGCAAAATTAAGCAAAGAAATATGCAAGAACTGAGACAATTCCGTCAGAAGAAATTGATTTTCAAAAATGAAGAAGGACCCCTTCAGTACTTCTCTTGTCACCCTCTCATCTAAGTATGCCGACTATACTATCTAAATAAACTATTTCAGACTCTCTGTTGTTTATGATGGTAAATGAAAGCAGAGTTCTGATTCGGGCGAAGTTACTTAACGAGGCTGCTCTTTTGGGCGCAAATCCGAGTGTAAGTCATAACTTCGTCCTAAATCTTTGCTGTGAGCAAGACCAAAAATCGCCTTCTTGAACACCTCCCAAAGGTCGAAGTGGTGACTCTTAAGGTGGACCTGGGCGGACTCTCATTCGCGGTCAATAAGCCCGCGTCAGTGGAAAGGTAGTGCATGCGTTTCGCATCTGAATCCGACATGCGCGGTTTTACTCAAATGCGCCCAGCTCGCGCAGGTCCAATTTCAAATGGGAAAATACCGCTCCCTCCACAGTAGCCTAGTGCACGAACTACATGCTTGTGATTACTGATCTGACGGACAGCCTGTGCATCAGCATCCGCCAGCGATTATAAGATCCAGTTGAGCAAGCCGAAGGCAGAGCTATTTGTCCAATTATTTGGTTTGAACTTAATCTGATATCATTTTTATGGGCAATTTTTCATAAGAAGATTTAATTAAAAAAGGTTGTGGTACTGAAAAATCCTTTTAGCTGTAAAAATGTAATCTGATGTAATTCGCTTTTTGTTTCGTATCAGCCCGATGTTTCATTATCCTTACTGGTTACTTTTTCACACTGAGAGAACAGGTTTGGATGCTACACCCTAAACTCTTTTGGGCGGGGAGGTTTGGATGCGCCATCAAGAATAATACGACGTCAGAACTAATTATTTGGATGTGAGAACCAAAGGCAAAGAGTGTCACACCAAACACGTCTAGTTGACGTCCTTTGGATGGGAGACACAAAGTTGTAGGTGGTGCAGTCTACCGATTTAGGTGCGAAATCAAAATCTATAGTTGCGTGATCTGGTTGCAATCTCAGGAAGCTCTAGCACCCGCCATTCCGTGTTCAGCCGTGCAAGCCGTCGACACGTGTGGACTTGTTCTGGGCGAAACAGGCGAACTTCGCTGTGACCCTTCTGCCGCGTCTGCTTCACTGTTTTACTGCTGCTCGAAGAGATATGGACAAGGGGACGATGGAATTCCTATTGACGGCTGAAATTGGAGCCTAAATCCAGGTGTTCGCTAGTAAGTTTCACTAAAATTGCGCGGCCATTACGTGTTAATTCTAATGCCTACACTACCAGCCATTGCTTATAAGATTTCCCTTTCAGATTCCCATTGTTATCTCTATGTGCTTATTACAAACAAAATTCTCTCTCAAGTCATATTTTGTATTATGTTATGATTGTATTCTAATAATATTTTTATGTTGTTGACATAAAATTTTTGATAATTGTGTTAATTTGTAATGTTTTGAAATATTTTGTGCATTTTTTTGTAATATGTTGGCGAATTATGTGATAATAGATACCTATCATAACAACCACAGAGCCCAGTTTTATCGTTTTTCTAGTTGCACCGTCCTACTACCCTATTTCCAAATGGGTTGAAAAAGAAAAATACTAGGGCAGTGTGGTTTAAGGGAGGAGAGAGTGGCAGGGGCACATGCCTTTGGGCTGGTCATCTAAAGTTTTCATTCGGTACCCAAGCGCTTTTCTGATGAACCACCCAAAACTTTGGTTCTCACACCCTAAGTACTCGTCCATCTTCCTTTGGATGCAGCACCCAAAGGAGTAGGTGGCACATCCAACTCCTCATCACCAATTCCATTTGGATGACACATCCAAATGTATGGGCAAGTCCTTTCCTTCACCTCAGGTTTTGTTGTGACATCCAAACCTACGATAATCATATCCAAAGTGTTTTCTCAGTGCATGCTAATTAAACACCAATTATCCGAATGTATATTTTAGCTCATCATGAGCAGCAGAAGTTTAAATGATGATAAATTACTTTTTATTTTCCCAGTAAAGTTAGTGAAAAGTTCGCATCGGCCTCGAACTGAAGACGCAGTATATAATCGACTTGGTCATTTTTAACGCCTACATGAGTACCCAATTACCTTGGATATATAGCAAAGAGTTGCATCAGACCAATGCGAGAAGCTGCCTTGTTATTTTCGATCGCTGAATCACAACTGTTTCACGTCCTAGAGGGTTATTCATAGAAATCCCTATTAAGATAGGTGCCTTAGCGGAAGTCACGTGCGGGAAAAATCGCGGATGAGTGAAATCCTTTCGACCCTCCTCATCCTTTTGAATTTTTTCCCCATCGGTCAGAAACGCGGATTTGGCTTTATATGGACGACTCATCCGCGTGATCGCAGAGTTTTTCCTCGACGCTACGGCGGCGCACGCGAATCGCCTCTCCCTCCGTCCCGCACCGAAGAGGCGTCAATTCCTGTTTCGACTCCCGCCATCCATCCATCTCCCGACCTTGCCGTCCATATATAAATGCATGATGTGGAGAAAGGAGAAAAAGATGCCTACCTATTCAGGTTGTTTAATAGGATATGCGTTTGAGGAGGGGAGAGGAAAGGGTCATTGGGAGGATTTCTCCACTCTCCTCTGAGGAATCCCTCAGGAACGGAAGATACCTTTACGGATGGTGTAAGGGGGGAAGGAGGATGAGACAATGATGAATCTTGCCGAATAATATTCCCTCTCTCTCGCGTATCACTTCACTATGAGATTGGAATCCGTGATTCAGTCGAATCACGAACGCGAGAGCGTGCGTGTAACAGAGAGTGTTTCACAAAGGGAATGAACTAAAGAACATATGAATGCTTGAACTGTTGAGATTCTGGAGATTTGACTTCTAAAAATGTAATCGTCGGTTTTCGCAAAGGCTTGTTGGGTTCAAGTGATGATGCAGTTTCATAAATTGTTTAATGTTAGCTAAACGGGTGAGTTAATGGTGTGTAATTAAAAACGAGTGGGTACTTGCAAATACCTTAGCTACATGGCCAATGCAGTTAACTTTGCTGCTCACTATGGACCGTTGTAATAAGGTACCAATCACGCTTCATTGATTTAAGAGCTCGATAACTGATCAGTTTTTGTTCTCAACATAATTTTTGTTATAACAATCAGTCTTACAGTCATGCAATTTTACAGTCGTATATACCACCGCATGAAATATTGAGCTTGAATTTATGCGAGAGACTGAAATGCCATTTCCAGTTTTTGATATATTAATTTTTCAAACTTGCGTGACATATTTTTTAAATGGACGGCAGACCTGGAATCATAGCAAGGTTTACCGTATTCTTCGCGCGAATTTTTCATCAATTTTACTACCGTGGCGTCCTTCTGTACTGTGTATCTCTTACAGGACTCAAGAGTTTGAATTCCCCTTTTCCCTCCGCAAGTTATTGCCATGCAGCATCGTCTGTCCTCCCGTTTATTTACGATGAAATACGCCCTTAAATTTTAGCTTAAATCGATTTGCTTTTATAGCACCAATTGAACTTAATGAAACAACTTCATATACATTAAACATTTTTGAATTTCACACAATCACAGCAATCACTGTTCCCTTGCCAAACGTGCTTGTGGTGACTCCGAGGGAAAAATATGGAGGTAAAATGAAAGTCGAGCGAGCTTTTTTATATTAAAGTCACTTTTGAACGAAAGCATCATCCATCTTGATGTGCACTTTATACGGTACGGGAAATCTAACTTCGTTCGTCCTATGAACGCTGTTCCATATTAGCCGCAATTGTAATTTATCACGACATTTTCTCAAATGATTGCACGTGACCTGAAGGTTATGTATCTACTCTCCTACCTCCAATAGAATATGCATTAGGACTGAAAGCCAAGAAAAGTAGAAACTAAGGAAAAGTCTATTTATGCTGTGGTAATCTCATATAGGTACTCTTTGCAAAAGCTGATGAAGAGTGCATTACAAAGAAAATATCAAGGTAACAAAATGATTTGTTATATTTCCGCAAACCTTAATCCAATTAAAATCTCACAAAAATAGGGAGACGAAAATTACTTTTCTGTGATAAATTTCTAATCATTACATTTACAAATGATAAGGTATGAAGTTACTCATAGGTGTGCAATAACACCAAGGGTTGAAATTTGTCATGAAAAATCAATTGACTTGACCGGGATTAGAACCCGGATCTCCCGATTGTCACTCAAGTGTGTTGTCCAGTTACACAAGCAAGCCATCTTCCTTTAAGGCGAATTTCGTAACTGGATAACACACCTGACCGGCAATTGGGAGATCCGGGTTCGAATCCCGGGGAAATCGAATGATTGCTTCATGGCGAATGTCAACTCTTGTTATTGTTTTCTGTTATAATCAAACATACTCACACAAATTGTATTTCCCAGAGGAAAAAAAACGAGTTAAAATATTGGTCATAGCCTATGTTTTTGTGGAAAAAAAACCGGAATCAAAGTTTAAAACAGAAATTGCCAGGTCGATAGAAACCGCTAGAATTACAGATGGTTTGCTCCTGCTGTGAAAGGTAGTCATCATAAATATAAACGGCCAATAAAAACTCGTGAATTATAGCTTAATTTGACTAAATCAAACGTGAGCCAGCGTCTTTGACTCCATCACCACCGCGGAATCCGGCACAGACGCAAGCTGCGGCGTGAGAGAAGTATTTCTTCGAGGGATCGGCGAATTAACCGATTTCCGACTCAAAGTGGGCACGATTCCAAGAATTGTGGGGAGATGAGTGGATGTCTCTCTCTCCCACAGTTGTCGGCGATGATGCTTCCCGCGGAGTATGACCAATCGATTTTTGCGCTGTTGCTCAACGATTGGAAGCCAAACGCGGTTTTGCCTACGTCATCATTGATCCACGGAAGACCAAGGATGCCCCTCGTTGTGCGAAGGTCTCGGCCATGGCAAAGCTATTTGCTATTTACTCGCAAGCAATTCAGTATACCATGAACTATTATCCACTCCCTTGATTGATTTTGAATGAGTTGCAGAGCTAGTGTGTGACTCTCATGAAGCATAGTGGGATGATGCGTTGGTAAACATATGCCTTACGCCTCGATCAATCCGACACATTCCATACAGATGGTGTTATTAGAACGTTCACAAAAAGCGTATTGGTTGCACAGTTCAAGTAGATATTCTCTCAAGTCCTTTGGTCGCACGTTGTAATTTGAATCCAATAGACGGTCATCTGAGCTTCGAAAGACTAAATAATATTCTTCAAGTTATGATTATAATAGGAAGGTCCTCGGACAAAGAAGTAAAAGAGAGATGCCATTTTGCTCTAGTTTGGCCACACCTCAAATTCTCCGTGAGCATTTGGGACCCAGATATATTTGCTTATTATAAAGCGGTGTGAATATTTTCTGTTAAAACGAACGTGAATGCTAAAATGGTCCATAATTACGTCCAAGCACTGGTACCACGCTTAGATTCTTGTACATCTACATGTACATACTTCCCTGCAAGCTGCCGCATTGGCATATGGCAGGGGGTGTTAAGACACCAACCGTGTAAAGATGTAAGGTTTTGGGAGGTGAAATGGTGACGTGTATTATGGAAGTGTATTTAGTGGAGCTCAGTTTTTATTGTGGTCGCATATTGTGCGCGGAAAGAACGAGTTTTTGTACCTATGTTCGGCAATGTATCTCGCTCATTTTATCGCTTCTGCCAGACCTAGAGGTGTAGTGAGGAGTCATGATAATTTTCTCTGTGTCGCTTTGAAACATGCATGCTTATTTAATGCATTACAGTTACTTATTTGCGACGTTGAGACTCATCTGCATGTCACATGGCCACAGCTTATTTCAGTCTTTGGTCAGACGTGCTTTCTATCTTCATTCATGCCTTCCCAAAGGCCAGTTCTCCGCCACGCACATGCAAGGCTTGCCTAACATTCAAGAGACATAAATTCGCACTGTGACTGGATTAGGGTCGTAACTCCTAACGGGTAAAACTCGGGGAAGGACGTAAAATTTTCCCGAGCATTCGGAATCTCGTTTTTGGGAGACCCTCGGCACGTTGAACAGACCAAATTCTGGCGGAAACGAATACAGGTAAAAGAGAGAGAGAGGGGTCGAGTCCATAGATTCCTTCTCATTAGTCAAACTCCACTCGAGTGAGGGAGAGGGGGAGAGAGAAAGGAAAAGAAAGGAGCGGATTGGAAAAGGGAATGGGTGAGGGGAGTAGGCAAAAAGAGGGGAGAGAAGGCTTCCTCACCTAGGATGACGAAATTAGTCGCTTGGAGAGGCCAGAATTAGCCCGTTCCCTCCATGTTGAAAGGCCCGCGGATGTGGGGTCACGCCACGAAGCAACCTTCATCCCGAAGGACGTTCCAATCCGAAGACGAGACTCGTTAAGGTAATTTGAGGGGAATATCATTTCACCTAGAAATCCATGAGTTTGGTCTCATTTTTAAGAAAAACATCTCACCCTTCCAAAGATATCAAAATATGAAAAAAAAATTGACTCAAGATGGCGGATTACATTGGACAAGTGCCTGTCATGACCTGGGTATAAGGATCTTGGCCATTGGAGCCGACTGCAGTGCCATTTCTATGGAACTACCGCATTTCCACTTCTATGACGGCAATCTGGATATAGACTCAGGCACACACATTTAGTCAACTACTAACAATTTCAGTCTCACAAAAGCAAGTTTTGTAGCCATTTATATTAGATTGTTTACTTTAGACTTCGTACAGCCGATTACATTTGAAAATCAATAGATAATTTGATAATGATCTGTATTGTGTCCAGGGAAAAACTCTTTGCTCTAAATTTCTCAAAAGAGTACTTTCCTGGAGATTGAAGAGCTATAATCGACCGCAATGCGTTGTTTCACGGCTCTTCTGTACCGGAGATTTTAACGCGGGATATCTCCCTCGCAATAAAATTCTACAGTTAACAAGCATCGTTGTTAACGTGTGAGGAGCGATTTTTATGCACAGGTTTTCGTGAAACCTTAGACGTTTTCTCAATAGTAAGACCTGCAGATAAAAGTAAACAATGTGTATAAAACTGATTCAAAATCATTGTGAACCAAATCAATTATCTATACGACCTATAGAAAAATGTAATTACAAACGTTAACGTGGAAAATTTCATTATTAGCCTGTCCGTTCTAAAGTTGGTTTCTCTAATATCATGTTCTTAATCTATCCTACCGTAATGTACCGGGTTTCGTCAACTCTTTTGAATGCCATCAGAAAAGTGATCTGCTTGTATATACCTTACGTCGCTTAAATGGGAGAATATGGGGGATATAATTCCGAGCATCAGAAGTAAATACATACAGAAAGAGAAATATTGAAAACAATTAAAACAAGACAAACAAAGCTCATCAGACACATACTTAGGCACGGCAACTTCATACAAAATGTTATGGAAGGAAAAATTCTCGGCAAATGACAGAGAGGACGACCGAGAACTTCGTACCTAAAAGTATTGGCGATGGGAATGGGATGCACCTCGTACAGTGAAATGAAGAGGAAGGCTGAAAAAAGAGATTGATGGAAGTCGTGGCTGCAACAAAAAGAATAACCTTTAGAAGAGAAGAAGAATTCCGAGCACGAATAACGAACTCAAATAGAAATCTAATCGGTCATCAAGTTTTGTTTGGCGTTAGTATGGAGTTAAACTTAGCTTTATACATTTCCCTCTCCTACCTAAGCCGCCACTCACCTTGGGGAGTTCACCTCCCTTTCCTCATTCTTCTAGCTATTTTATATCACTTGATCTTAAGAGTTTCTGTAGTATCCTCTTTCGGGATTATGAAAGAGCACAATACACTTAAGTACTAATTTTTAAGTGGTCAATGCAAAAGCCATAAAAATTCTCAAGTGGCCATATATAACGTACCATTTAGGAATGGAATTATTACTTAAATTATTGGCATTCATTGTTATAAATATCTCATGCAGCTTGATGGATGATTAAATCAAACCCGAAAATCAATTACAGAAAAACATTAATCAGCAATTCATTAAGCAGTTAATGAACGTGCTTCGTGTGATAGACGTGTATGCTGAAAATGTGAACAATTGAACAATACAAGTCAGGGTTTCCTTTCTCGAGTCAGACCCTGCCATATATCTTCCATTTCTTTCTTTAATTTTCTGTTCTTAAGATTTCCAAACAAGTCATTGGAAATGACTGAGGTAAGAGTGTTCAGGAGTTAACAAAAAATTTGTAAGTTTTCGTAAAATGTATACTGGACGGATGTGTAGAATATTAATTGGATGAATATGTTTTAGTCCCATAAATATTCTACGTAAAACTTACAAAGTATTGTTAATTCCTGAACATTCAGGAAAAGTTTTACAAAGTTAAGGCAAAAAATATTGAAAATACGGTAGAAGAGGTTCTATAGTTTAGTTCAAAGTCAGGAGATTTAATTATTAATAATCGGGAGAATAAAGGCAAAATTATGAAAGAGGGTTCTTCCGCCAAATAGCTGAGGCAATAAAACTCTCAACTAAGTTATATTAGTCAACTAAGTCAGCTTTGTACTCTCACCCATATCTGGGTAAGTGCACAAAGACTTCTCACTCACGAATACAGTGATTAGGAACGTAAACACGCATATGGGTGCACAAATAAACACCAAAAGGTCAAATTGCTATAAGGACCCCGGTGGCGACGGGGTAATGTCATCGCCTGCTAACCCGAGGGTCGCGGGTTCGAATCCCACCTGGGTAGATTAATCCCTGGCTGGTAGCTCTTCCAATACACTTTCATTTTATTTTAGTGTAGCAAACCGTAGATTAGGATTCGTAAAAAGGTTTCTAGGCGATTGCGATGAGAGAGTCCGAGAAAGAAGCTATTTTACACTTGTCAGGCCTCATTTAGAATATGCCGCTAGTATATGGGATCCGTACGAGGAAGGTATGATAAAAGAATTAGAGCGCGTGCAAAGGAGATCTGCTAGGTTTGTTAAATGCCGTTATGATAATTGTATAAGTGTTACGAGTTTAATAGAAGAACTAGAATGGGAATTACTATCGGAACGCAGGTTAAAATTTAGGTTAAACCTTTTAAGTAAATTCGAAACCGATTTGTTCACAGATGACGTTAGATATATATTAAGAACCCCTGCGTATTATGCTAGGTTTGACCATATTCACAAGATTAGAGAGATAGATTGTCGTACCGATAGATTTAAAATGTCATTTTTCCCGCGTACCATAAGAGAGAACAATAGGCAACGTAGCAAAAGGGATAGGTAGGTGAAATATAGTTAGAATAGTCTGTAGAGCATGATGCATGTAATAACTACCAATAATCCCTTCCTTATTATGCAGATTTTAACCTGTACTATACTGTAGTAACTAATATTTTATTTTATAACTACTGCAATTACTTGTAATAACTAATAATCTACTGTAGTAACTAATAAACTGTGACCCTATTTATCTAGCATGTCTACCTTATATATCCTACTTGCATGTCAATAGTGCATGTTTGGTGATCTTCACCCCCTGCCACACACCCTCGTGGTGGCTCGCAGGGTATTACGTAGATGTAGATGTAGATGAGAGTTCCAAGTATCAAGAGCTTTAACCTTGGTTTGATTTTTATACTTTTTGGGATTAATCTCGTTCGTTGCTGATTTTCTACGTTCCGCCAATCTTTAACTATATGCGTGGCATGAAAACGACGAATTCGAGGAGTTAAGGTCCGCTACGCGCAATTTAGTAATATTGTTTACTTTCGGTGTCGCAAACATTTTTCCAAGATTTTTGCAGAAATACATCAAAGTACGTTTTTTTATATTGCTCTAATGAAATATTTCGGCAACCATATTTCCTAAATTCAAGATAGTGGCTGATTCACGAAAAACATTTTACCTGAAAAAAGCATCCGTCATTTTGTGACGTAATAGCACCAAAATATGGACAAAAATCTCTGAAACTTATGCATAGTGCAGGTAAAGAATTACGTTTATAGGTAATAATGTTTATATTTAATTAAAATCCCTCCATTACTTCACCATTTGTGTAACTATTAAGGTTTTCGAAGAGAAATGAAAACGGGCGTTACCTGGGAAATAAAGCCATGTTTAAACCTCCGAATCTAAGTAACGGCTAAAGCCTAAGGCAAACAGCTTACCTTCCATAGCCAGCAATCTTTTTGAGTACATGTGCCAAGTTCAAGTCTTTACCTCATAAGAAGCCATTTTGGATTTATGTCTGGCATTTTACGATTTCCGACCACTGTGCGTCGTCAGGTTTGGATCTCGAAGACTACTCCAGGAAGGGAGGCGCAACGTCGTAATGTAAGCGAGGAACACGATGAATGCCGAAAAGAATGAAAATGAAATCATAAAAAATTGCGGAAGCCTGAATAGTAACTGTACTTCGGTCGATTGTTGGGTGAGGGGGCAGATTCTTGGCTGTCGCCGGGCATCGAACCCAATAGTTCCCCACTGCTCGGTGAAGTCGGGTCGTCGCCAAGATTCCCCAACCGCTCCTCTTCTTGTGAGATGCTCGGAATCCTCCACTCACCCCACTGGCCTCATCTCCAACGGCCGAACCCCCTTCCACGCATATCTCCGCACGCCCCCCTCCCGTGCCCTCCTACCCTCGTGGAGTTCGCTTATCCCAGTTCCCCATTTACCGCCACGTGACCCCTATTCGTGACACCGGTGACCTCAAGGTCAGGTGTCTGCCGCCGAGCGGTGCTGGTGCTTGAGCGGAGAGTGGGGGGGGGGGAGGAGGGGAGGGGGTCGGGAGTGGGTTTGGAGGGACACGGATGAGTCGAGGAACGAGAGTTGGCGAAGGGGTCGGCTGAGGACGTGGGCGAGAGTCTCGAAAGAGGCTGTGCGATATTGCATCGATGATGACGCGCGATATCCGGCCAGTGCGACAGCGGTACTCAACCGATTCGACTCATCGAGCATCATGCTCAATTCTTCCTAACAGAGCGTTCCATATTTAGTTAACTGTGCCAACATTATGAAGAACACTTTTGCCAAACTTACGCCACGTATACTCACTCCTTCTACACATAGGCAACCATTTCCCACGCCGCACTAAATTAAATTAATGGCCAGTTGCAGGAACGAAACATACGTGTTCAATAGATTTATGGGACCCATAAGCCATGACAATCATTCAATAAGTGTCGCAGAAACAATCAATATATTTATTGGTTTCATAAAAGGCTTCGTAACTTGTGGAATGGAGTTATGAGAAAGAACACTATTCAGGAAGTTTGAACAAAACACCTTTTCACCTATAAATCAATAAATTCAATCTCATTTACTGAAAAATATCTCACTCTATCTCCCTTTACCATATTTACCAAAACATCAGCCTCTTTCAGCAATACTTGACGAGATATTTGCCAAAAATACCAGCCATTTTTCATGGAAAATGGCACGTGTATGCACTCCAGAGAGAAATTAGTTTTTAAAATAAGTAAGTTATAACACTTGAATGTCAAAAACTAACAGCTTGTAGTTTGTATGTATTCTCAATCAAATTTGAAAATAAATCATATTGTCACCGCAGTAATTCTTTCAGAGGTACAAAAAAGCTTCCATTGTGAATGATTTTTAAATGTAGGTTCCTCGCGAAAAAAAATGTCAAGTTAGAGACTAGTCGAGATCATTTTATTTATTAGAACTTCATTCGTGTAGAAGTATGTTATTGCACCATTAATAATGCGATATTTAATTTATGCTTCATAGACTTGCTGAAATTAAAACGTATAATTCGAGTGGTATACAAAATCAATGTAAAAATCATTGCAAATATCGTAAAATGTCTTATATATTCTGATATAATGTGAAAATAATTCCTTGATTTGTTTATTTCTTGCTAGTTCCTGTAAATGGCAGCAAAGAGTTAACATTCCCAGAATGTTATTCGGTTGGTTTTTCCGCTTTCTAGATGTAATGAAAAGGGGTTGTTGGTCAAAGTGTGGGCAGAGGTTTGCTGGCTCCCCGTCGGTCGCTTGCGGGGGAGGACCCTTTCAGGAGATGGGAAAAAGAAGGCGGGGAAGAATCTAAAAAGGTAAGGGATTGGAAGGGGGCAAGAGAGGAGAATCTCCCTCTACATCCCCTCGGTCCTCTCGGTCTTCATCCGAGGAGGCAACCAGGCAAAGCCGCGGATATTTTTTCCTTTCATGTCGTTGGACTGCCTATAAATTCCTCCACACCACCACTAGGTCACCCACGCGATGCAAACAACACGAATTCACTTGGATCCTCTAGTATACGCTCATTTTCGGACGTCCTCCACGGAGATCGAAGAAAGTGCACACACATACTTTTTCCGTCGTTCCAAATTGTTTATTTCTACTCTCTCTTTTTATTTTTTTCGACGGGTAGGCGTTCGAATGAGTTATGGCTCACTCAACGGGCTCTCCGCGTAGCGGTGATTTCGTCTGCGTCGGAATGCATCGCCGTATTCCTGAAAAATAGAAAGATTTTTGAAGAGGAAGATAACGGTTTCTTTCTTTTAAATCAATTGCGTACCTCATTTTCTTCCTGGCAATACCTTCCACACAAAATAAATCACGGCGGAGGCAGTTTTATCCGGAACTCCTTCCTCCCTTTCCATAAATATTAGATTAAAGCAAATTAAATGGGTACGCTTTTCACTTTATTAGATCTGTGTATTAATTATTTTACCTCCTCTTAAGCTTTCCCATCTATTTTCTTTCAGTTGTATATCTCGCAAACCATCGTACCTTGAAGTGTGCCCAAATTAGTATACTTTTTTGTACTACATAGGGTTCCATGAGGTCCTTTCTTAATCAAATTTTTAGCACGTATAATTTTGCACGTCTTTTTCCCATACATTTGATCTCCAGCATCCATCCTCAATACGTCTTCGAAAGCTCTTAATCATTTCTGATCTGCTTTTCCAATGTTCCATGTTTCCGATACATACGAGTGATCAGCACAGTTGATTTCACATTCTCAGCATGTGCTATTAGTGAAAACATGTTGCCAGCGCCCAGTTTGGATATCAGAGTCAATCCATATGACGATAAGGGATAGGTTATGCCGCAGAGCGAGAAAAATCCCAACTATTTAAGGAGTCAAGGGAAAGGGATAGGAGCGAAAAGCACATCATTAGCGGAGCGAGAGGGAGCAGACAAGCACTCATTCTTCAGAGCCATCTCTCGTTCGAGGACGGATGATTATGGCTGTGTTGAGTGGTGTTCTTGGCCATGGGAAGGGAGAGGAAATGAAGGTAAGGAGTTCTGGCACACGATCTCTAAAGAAGTGCTCGAAGATGTCTGTAAATTTGGAAGTCCTGAGGAGGGATACGAAAACAAAGCAAAAGATTCTGCATCTACTTCACCCAACGAGCTAAGAGATGAGTGATTTACGTATATGTTGCACCCAGGAATTGATAACCATCTGAAGTATCTTCTAATTGAGGTTATTTAAGCGATAATTTAACTAAAGATATTCAAATTGCCGCAACTATGGCGTGGGTATTCTTAACTCTCACGTTTTTCCAGATATTTAAATATCCAGTTGCTAGTACTTCTTGGCCTCTTCATTTAAAAATACTTTTATTCTCAGGAGATGATAGGTCTTGGCATCCATTCAAGTAATGCATGTTATTTACTCCGTTAGCCAAAGTTACATAATATTTATTTCCTTTCTTTAGGGCTCCACGGGTATGCATTGCAGGTATCTTGCGTAAGTACATTTTTTACTAGCATTCGGAGGAAATGACATCTGTCATTAAAAATGACTAGGGCTACGAAATTTCAATAGGATAAGTATTAGGAAAACAAGAGGAGGAGAAATACTGAAAAATGGATATTAAAAATATCATCGTTGACTTTCTCAACCATTTTATGATCTTCTTTCTCAATCATCAACTAATGCAAACAAATGTCTTTACTGTTAGACGTGACATTACTTTGTTTCATGGTTCAACTTTACTGATTAGAATTTCCTGAGGAGGTTACAAAATTTGGCAAAACGTCGGCACTGAGAAGTTTATTATTTTTCCAAAATTCAAGAACTTGCTGTCGTATTAATCATTTCGTTCACATAATCATGTATCGGAGAGAGGAACAATTGTAATATTTTTCATCCGACGGGAAGAATTACTTATTCAATTCCACTCATATTGCACAATTATTGGAAGGAATATCTAAATTCGAATCCATATTGAAAATACGCCTTGTACTTTTCCACATTTGTTTTTTGTAAACGTACAACGCGTTTCGCAGCTTGCAGCAGCTTTTCGCGTAGTACGTTTACAAAAAAATTACTGTGGAAAATTACAAGGCATATTTTCAATATAGATTTAAATATAAAATACTTTCACGAAGTGACGCCTAAAAGTGCAAAGGAGTAGCTAATTTTTTTTTCAAAAATTCCACTGATTGAAGGTAGAAGAAGAAAAGACAGTGACAATGAGTTTGACTTGAAAAAACGTCCATTGAATCCCAGCTAAAATGAGTAATTAATTCCGTTGGAATGAAATTGGTTCTAGAATTACAATTTTTAAACTTTGTGGTAAAATTTATACATCATTTACGGACATTTCTCCTGTGCTTCATGAAACACAGATGTATGAGGCAGGCTCCTTGGAAGATCGGGGCATTAACTGCAACAAGTAGTGTACTAAAGTGTGACGTGGTGTATCTCCTATTTACAGACAAGCGTCCTTAGGAAATAACTTAATTGATCAAGGTGACGAAAATGGTTACCTCATCATGTTGAAATAAAGTCCATTGCTTTTTTTAGTTCCAAGTACTTCTGAATGGAGCACAAACATCCTATTTATCAATCGTTTGACACAAACAATGAACTATGCGCCAAAATACTCATGCCTTGGGTAATGAAAAATCCACCCGGGTTTGACACGGATCCACAATTTCAGGTTTAGCAGGTGAGGATTTTACCCCACCGGCCGAGAGACCAACAATTATACTTTTTGTTCTTCATTTACATCTACATCTACGAAATACCGTCAAAGCCACCCCTTCGATCGGATAGAGGTTTCCACTCTAATTCCCTCGACAATTTAGTAACATTGCTGTTTATTGTAACACTTTTTAATAAATCTAGCTGCCCTCCGCTGAATTCGATCTATATCTGAAACTAGTAAAGGCAATGCGAACATCCGAAGTCTAAAATCAACGAATAAGTTGCCGATAAATTATATACTACTACGAACAAAGTTGATCACCAAGTATTTCTGCAACGGCTTGGAAGGTGGAGTTGATCGATCACTGCCACTATTAACCAGAATACAGGATTCAAATCTGGATAAGTAAAACTTAACAACTATGAATTTCAAAATCAATTTTTTCTGTCTTTTATTATGGACATGTGTTCACATTTGTCATCACTTATTAGTTAATATGTGAGTATCTAGTGCCATTTTCCATGTGCGATACGTATAGGTAGCCATTGACGCATTTGGTGAATAAATTTAAAGCTTTTCGTTGATTTAACCATCGAAGTAAGTGGAAATTCTTGCAGGACTCTTTCCAAAAGCGAAAACATCTATTTTCGCAATGTGAAGCAGAGAGTCAGTGTCTGCTGGGGGGGAAAATAGTTGAGTACCCTTATTCCTATACTTTTCAACTTAACAAGGTTGTAAATTAATACTGTTAATCGTTAAGTTTAAACAAATGTATCAATCGTTTTGCATCTTCAGGTGGATTTTTTGTTACTCCTCTCTTTTATTTTGGCATAATTCTTTTCTTTCCTTTGAATGGGATGTCAGGTTGCGATGAAAGATGTCACAATTGGTTGGATTCCTAAGACTGTCCGGAATGAACAAGAGTCTTCCAAACCCAAGAAAAGTTAAAGAGGCAAAATATGAAGGGAAATAAAAACTGTAAACCGTAATAACGTCGCATTGAGTTCTACAAGGGACGTGTTTTGCTCAGATTGCAAAATTTTACCCTTATAATGGAGGCACACAGTACTTCTGATATAAAACCTGCTAAACAGGAAAGGTACCTACTCAATATATCTTCGAAATTAACTGATCAGAATCCTAATTTTCTTCCCTCCTCAACCATGTTTATTCTAACTTAAAAGAGTGGTGGGTTATTTCATGAGAAATTAGAGTCGATAAGGAGACTAAAACCTTAAAGGTACGAACAGTTGCTGCTGAGAATCAGGACTTGACGGCATTAATTTCATTGAGCTTAGATGCCTGGAAACGCAAGGGTAGCACTTCTGGATTCCACAAGCACAGTGCATTAATCAGATACTGAAACATATATATAACCTGCTCAAATTATGGCTGTCAACCCTTGAAACTCATGGTCACATTCAGCACGAGTGTATGAGATTAAATCCGGTGAATGTTTCTCCGGGATCTTCGACTTCGACGTGGGAAAATCAATGTAAATGCATAAACCAAGGAGAAGTTCCCCCCCTCCCCCCAAAAAAAAAAACGAATTACTTCGAAAGAATCGAATTAGAGAAAAAATGAATGAGATTTTCCTTTTTCCCGCCGTTGTGTCCCATTGTCTTTCGTCGAAATTAGTTCCAATAGCCATCGCTTTCAGAAGGGCGTTCACTATTTTTGGCGACGTCGGAGTTTGATTGGAGAGGACTGATTCACATTATTTAAGCCCACGTGAAAATGGCGCTGGTTCTTCTCTTTTGAAGAAAAGCGTGCACTCAAGGATTTTTGAGTGAGATTGAGGCTACATTTCAACTGATTCTCGAGGCCATTTACGTTATTACTCTCGACACGGTCTACAAATTATTCTGGCTAACATTTTCTGTGTTCGTTCAAGAGAGAACTCTGCTTGCGTACAAATGTGCGTGAAACTTGGCGTATTACGTTCTCTTATTTAAGAAAACATTAGATTAGAGCTAAAACAAATATATTTTATCCATTGATTTTTGCCAATCTAATTATTGGAAATTTAAAGAGTGGTCATATAAATTATTTATATTTAATAAAAATTAGAATGCATATGTACAGATTTGATTCTAAACGGAAAATAATCCATATTTGTTATCACGGTTGCTAACAAATATCAAGGTGTCGCGCTGGATCTATATCAGGAAAACAATCATATTTCATAATTTCTTTGCCTAAATTTAACAATACATTAATTTCTAAAAGGCATGATATAATTTTTGTACTATTTACTTTTCAGCATGCATGGAGAATCCCAGCATATAAATAGATGAACTTGAATGAAATGTGAGTAGATATTTTTTTTCAAATATCTAATGCATGAAAATTATGAAAATGTACCCTCGTTGACCCATGGTTATCGCTCCATCCACATAAAGACTTTAGACCTCTTTATATATGAGTATGTGTGATGATGAGCCACTAAAATCAGAAATGTTTTGATGGCAATGTTCAATGCCACTCACGTCACGCCTTCTCGGAACAGAATCATTTCTGTGCGTCCTTATTGCCACCCATTAGTGCGGGTAGGCATTGGTCGATTTCACTTTTAGAAATTTGTTCGATAGGCATGCACTAGCCGCCAAACACAATGCCATGTTCCTATTGGAATATCGTGCGGGGAGGAGACTTCCCATTTGATATTCCTGTAAACTGTCACTCTATTCATTTGCGGTAGCTGGGCGTTTTTTATGTTCTTTATTTCTTCGATGCACGTATTTATACAATGCGTATATATATAAACACATCCGTGACTATTACTGGTATTAAGACAGCAATGCTTCTGGTACAATATAATTTACTTTTATTTTACGACTTATTGCCTATTTTGCCTGATTTATAGATTTGATTAACGTTACCCCTTTGCCAAAAATTTTGGACAGAAAAAAGCGACAATGGGACGACATGTAAAAGAACATTTCAGTTGTTTCAAGATCATTACATAGTGAAGGCAGGTAAATAATTTTAAGTCGTGTCAACCAGAAACTCGAAAGATATGATTTTTTTTGTCAATCCTTGCCTAATTTTTAGCTTTCAAAGATGTGGTGGCTCCCAAATCTTTTGGATAGAAAATAGCAATAATGAGACGCAAAGTCAAATAAAATTTCATTTGTTTCATAAGTATTACATAGTGATGACTGGTAAATGATTCTACAAAGTGTCTACCAGGAACTCGTGAGATAAGATTTTTCCGTTTATCCTAGCCTAATGTCTAGCTTTCAAAAATGGCGGGTCTCAAATCTTTTTGGCAAAAAATAATAACGATGAGACGTAAAGTAAAATAAAATTTCATTTGTTCCAAAAGGATTACTCAGTGCAGACTGGTAAATTATTCCACATCGTGCCAACCAGAAACACGTTAGATAAGATTTTTCCGTTTATCCTAGCCTAATGTCTAGCTTTCAAAGATCAACCAAAGGCTCTCAACCCACCAGTCGATCATCGCATCCGTTTTCCCCCCCAAGTCGTATGGGACGTAGAAATAGGACGAGTAATTAAATTATTTTTTCCTCCCCTTACCGCTCTTTTGCATGGGGACGTTCCAATCATTGCAAGTGGGGGGGAAGGGAAAAGGTTGGGAAGGGCACACACACAGAATGGGGTCACGACTGATGGTTGCGATGGGAAGAGGTGGAGAAGGTCGAAGAGCGAGCGAGCGAGCAGGCGGGCGGGCGGGGTGTGACGGGATTTCTCGGGTGAAAGTACTGACGCGTTCATCCTCCGTTGGCGGGGTCGCTGTCGCATTGTCGGGAAAAGGGATGAGCCGAAGAGGGGAGGGGGGCGACGAGGGTGGGGAGGGGGCGGGCGAAGAAGGGAGACAAGTTTTCCCATAGCTGTCTCTCCGGGGAAAACCTCTTTTGAGTAATGACGAAGATGATCAGCTCCACGTGCAGACTTTGTGCAAGCCTTGTTCTTGTCACCATCAGACGGGTTGTAACGTTGCAATGAGAATAATTAAAAATAAAAAAAGTAACAATCGTTGAATTGCCATGAGAACCTTCATGACTTACCCTCGGTGCAATTCCTATTTTCCGTCTTGGATCCGAGAATTTGATCTCTTTGATCATCACCGCAGCATTGATTTCAAATAAACTGTGATTCAATATCCACACCTCATCTCAAATCAATGATCACTCGACTCGTCATCATTGGTTTTCCTAAGATTGGTTGACTGCAGCCCTCAACCATTCCGCATCTAATGCCAGTGCCCTTACCTCCTGATATCTCTTCTTAAGTTCTTTCCTCTGTATCTGGTCCATGAACTCATTTTCGCGTCTTTCTCTGCGGACTTTTCCCTTTATTTTTACCTTCAATTATGTTCTTCTCAAACCCATTGTGTCTCATGGTGTGTCCAACCCATCTTGTTCTTCTTTTCTCTATGGTGTTCCATATGGTCCCCTCTCGACTCGTCTTAGGTTTAAATTAATGTAAGAACGTAGCCAGTTTCAGAGAAGTGGTAGTTTTTACTTTGGGTTTTAATGCTGCCTCCTTCGAAATAGACGCCCTCAGAAACAAGGCGAAGTGTGGGAAAATGGAAATTAACTTAATTGTGAAGAAGAAAGCGAGATTTCACTATATCCTAATCAATTCCATTTTAGCCCTTTGTGAGCTTAATTATCACCCCGTAAACTGCACTCAATATGTAAGTTTGCATTTTGGGCTTAAATTTGTGTATAGATGAATTAGTATCTTCAATTTTTGGTGCTCAACGAATTAATTGATACTGAAAGATCTAGTACAGAATCAATGAAACTTATAAAGCTGAATATTATTGTAGGCGATTTGATCTGAAGGTACGTTCAGATTTGGATTGGAATACCTTTTCTTTATTTTACACCTTAATGTCCTGCTCTCGATACTCTTATTCTGTTCTTCAGCTCTACATTCGTCCTAACACCCTTCATCTAGTCTATAAAGCCTTTTCTCTTTCTTCCCCTTTCCCGCAAGTCATACAGCCTCCCCTCTATTACGGCCATCAGCATCATCTCGAGCCACATTTTCTGTCCCAACCAACTATTCTGTTTTCTACTATACTATACTGTACTTCCTTGGCCGGATAGGGAATCCTCAATCTCTATAGGGAATCCTCCTTCTCCCCTCTTAGTCTGACTTTTCTGTGCAGATTCCACCTCGTAGGATCTTGGCCCCCTTATAATTCTTTATATGATTTAGTCTCGACGAACTTTGTCGATTCTCTTTTGACGATTTTGTGGTATGATATGCCATTTAAAAAATTGTGTTATTTTTTTGGCGAAAAATAAAATTAATACAGCAAAATTGGGTCCAACTAATCCGTTTTAAGCATACTTATTACGTTCCCCTGGAAGTTACACCCTAGCAACTGCTTTTTGAACCTAGTAGAGGTCATGTAAATTCCAATATTTATCCAATGTCGAAAAATTGAAAATTACCGAAAAGCCACTGGTGAGAATATTTGAACAGACTGATGAGAGAACTGAGAGAGACGGCATGCATATTTTCTCTCAAACTGTTACCATTGAGTCATTTTTATGAATCATATTAATTACTTTTACCTCATTGCAATAGAATGAGGGGGGTGATAAATGACTACATTGTTCTGCAATCAAAAATCCCAAAACTGTCGCTTCTTCCACTCAAGCGCTGTGGAAAGACCGAACATGGAACCTTTAAGAGGAGCATCTGAACAACTTCTCCACTGGGCCAATAAAATTCTCGGGCGAATAGGGATTTGCGACGAGACGGAGAGAGAAATGGAGGTGGACAAAGGGTGAGGTTGAAAACATTCCCAAGATGGCCGTCGGCGGAGAAGAAAAAGAAGGGATTTTGTAGGACGAGAGAGAGGGAGGGAGGGATGACTTTGGAATCTGGCAGAAAGAACGCACCCACGTGTGCAAGGAGATAGGTGTATATAAAAAAAAGGAGCGGCGAAAACTTTTTAAAGTCGCCGGGAAATTGGAAAATGAGAAACAAGTCGCCTTTTGAAGAGGGTTAACGGGGAAAGGGAGGTGGGAGAGGGATACTGCAGGTTTCACCAACGTTGACGGGCGATAAAATAAAAATAAAGTTAAAAAAAAACAAAGTAAGGACGGAAAGAAATAATAAAAAGAAAGGGAGGACTCCGCATGCCTTCTCGTTATAAAGCGGCGGTCAGCTCTTGAACGGAAAGGAAAAAAGAAAAGGGTGGGCGAGAGATATTGTGACCGACACCTTCAACTCGCCAGGTCTGCGGATAAATGGCGCGCGAAGCCCAACCGACCAACGGAAAAGACCGGAGGAAAAGGTATAGACGGGCAAGTGGTAAGAGCGGCAGAGAATGAAAAGAAAAAATATAAAATCCTCCTCCTCCTCCGTCTAATTAAGATTTTTCGTCGTCCTTCGCTCGCTCGTTCAATGGATGGAACGATAGACGTGACCTCGGGTAAAATTTTCAAGTGCCAAGAGTGAAGAGGGTTGAAGAAGAGTTTAAAAACGGTCTCTTCATCACTTTCGGTGAAGGCTAGTTATCCACCGCTTATACCTACATCTACATCTACATACTACCCCGCGAGCCGCTGCGTGGGCGTGTGACAGGGGGTACCAATTAGTTCGGTAGTGTATCTCTCTTATTTTATCGCATCTGTAAGGCTTAAGAATGTAGAGAGGCGTCATGAAAATATTCTCTGTGTCGCTTTGAAACACACCAGTTCTGAATTTCTCAAGCAGCCTAAGACTAGCGTGCAGCCTCCGAGTCTCTAGGGGCCCCCACCTTACTTCCTCTAATAGCTGTGAGATACTATATGTACGCTCGTAGTAGTTTTTAGCGGAGTGTGCTGCTTTCCTTAGTATTTTATTAATTAATTTGGTTAAATCTTTATGACAGGATCCCAAATGCTCGCGGCGTATTCGAGGTGTGGCCTAATCAGAGTGAAGTAGCATACCTACCTAAAAATTTTGAGTTGTGTACCTAAATATTATGTACTAAATGAAGCCTAATTAGTACCTAAAAATTATGAGCTGTGGAAAAGTTTTTTTAATTCACGTCGGAAACGGAACTTGGTGGAAATCGAATGCGACAGGTGGTAATCCAAGGACAGGATGGCTCATATGAAAAGCCTTCGGCTATTCACCAGATGGGAGAGGACTACACGTGGTTGGCAACCCTAAACGCTGCCAGTGTTTGGGATCCTCATGAGGTAGGCTTAGAAACAGATTTAGAACGCGTGCAGAGAAGATCAGCAAGATGCGTGAAAGGCCGTTATGATAGTCTCGTTAGTGTTACTGACCTCTTGCAACAACTTGGATGGGAATCGCTTTTAGACCGTCAATAGAAAATTAGACTCTATCTTTCATGCAAATTCTAAACCAATTCATTTTTCAACAAATTTGTCTTACGTACTTCAACATACTACGGTAGATAAGGTTATGAGATTAAAATAAAGGAAATAGATTGTAGAACAGAAAGTTTTAAAATGTCATTTTTTCCGCGATCGATAAGAGACCATAATGGCAATATTAAAACTTTGAAGTAGTACTTTAAGGTAAGTAGAACAGGTAGTGCAGCTGATTAATTCATATACCCCCAAATGCATCTGTCACAATCTGTCGAGTAGTGCTAACACCATGATTTGCGTGGTCCCAAAATGACTCTGGTGTCTCGTTTTTATATTATCTCAGTGGATTACTTCAGTAGTTTCTGTAGAATTTGTGGAGCCCCGATAGTGCGGTGCTTGTGGGTGAAAGTAAATTTCTTCACTGTAGTTCATGTTGGTGATAATTCACCCCCTGCCAAACACCCTAGTGGTGACATGGAGGGTAGTTAGTAGATGTAGATTAATTACAATTAGCTGTAGATAGCGGGGAAATGTCGGCAGTATGCTTCGAGATAATGTTTAAGTATATGTATTTTTGCTACCATGCCAACATAATTTGCACCTATCTTGAGAGAGTAGGAATATATCGGCAGTACACTTAGACACGTTAAATGAGGTAGATGGGAGGAGAAAAATTAGAGTAAGTAGATTCCTTCACCTATCGCGGAAGTACCATCACGAGGGACGGAAGAAGTACAGTGGACATAAAGCAGAGAATAGCCCAAGCTAAGAAGGCGTTCATGGGAAAACGATAACTGCTCTGCTCAAAGAAGATAGATCTGCAAACTAGGAGACAGTGTGTGAAAACATTCGTGTGATGTGTGGCACTAAATGGATCGGAAGCGTGAATCATTGGAAAAGCTGACCAGAAAAGACTAGAAGCCTTAGAAACCTGTTGGTGGAGGAAGATGCTGATGATAATATGGACGGTCAAAATAAGAAACAATGAAGTGTAGAGAAGAGTAGAAGACGAAAGGGCCAGATGGAACACCATGCAGAAAAAATGAACCAGATTATTGGACATATTCTGAGACACAATGGATTATTGAATAACGTGATTGAAAGTAAACTAGAGGGAAAAGTACCAAGTCAGAGATCCAGGAATGAGTTCATGGACCAAATAAAGAGAAAGGTATATACAGTAAAACCCCTCTTAACGACCACCCCTTTCAGGCGACCACCCCTCTCAACGACCATTTCTCAGCGGAACCGTCGGTAGTCCCTGAATGCAGGTTTCACTGTTTACATCGAATTAAAATGCATTGAAATTTCCCAGGAGCTACTAAATTGTGAGGAAATTAGCGCCATGTGTATAGGTTTTAACAATATCGTCGCTTCAAAGTTTGTCCATATTTTTTTTCAAATCCACCGCACGTTCATTTGCATAATACTCCT
Source organism: Ceriagrion tenellum (assembly GCA_963169105.1). Lineage (NCBI taxonomy): Eukaryota > Metazoa > Arthropoda > Insecta > Odonata > Coenagrionidae > Ceriagrion > Ceriagrion tenellum. Next base: position 53,470,979 of record OY720636.1, on the reverse strand, counting down.
AGAAACTGAACCCCTGTCGAACGACCACCCCTCTTAACCACCATTGTTCAGTGGAACCGTCGGTGGTCGCTTAATACAGGTTTCACTGTACATAGAAAGAGATAACATGAGGTAAGGGATCTAGTATTAGATAGGGAATGTGAATGGCTGCAGTCAACCAATCCTAAGATTGAACGACCAATGGTGACGCTTTAAGACAATGTTTATGAATGGCTGTTTTTATGTGCTGAAGGGAACAGTGGTGGCGAATCATGGTGGCATATGATTCGCAGCTGACCCTGGTCTGTGAAAGAGTTTGTTGCCACGGAACTAGCTATGCACTTGAGAATATGGTAGTCTCCGCGTTCGAATACCATGGGAGCCAAGGTCGCAAAACTTCATTGCCCTCTTCAAAGTACTCTGTTATTCACGTCAACTTTCTAGCTCTTCACAGTCCTCGATCCGTTTTATCGTACTCTCCGATGGGTTTGGAACGAAATCAGAATATATTTTTCCAACCCAGCTAGGATCGAAAATATTATCGCGAGACACGTTGCTGGCATATTCTCACCTTGGTCTTGCGTCGAAATTCCTGGGGTGACCCAGATTTTTCAGAGGAATCCCTATCCTTATGCAGGCTTCATGGGCGGCGGCAATCACATTGGATCTCGCCGCGGACGGAGGCTATGGGCATTTCATAGCTTGGCGGTGGGAAAACAAACGAAATATGTTAGGCATCACGATAATATTGGCACTGCAGTGTATTTACATGCCATCCGTAAAAGCAATATTTTTTAACTGTTTTGGGGGATTAAATGGATAAAATCGTAAAAAAAATAAGATAGTTAAATAATGATTGATGAATATTTTATGGCAGTAGTTTTTATGTAAACATTTAAGTTGAGAAATATGTTACTCGTCCATCGCTATAAATTAGTTGAATTAGGTTGAAAACAAATCTCAACACTGGACTCAGGAATTTTATAGCCCCTTAATTTTAATATTTGCGCGAATGAAATAATTTGGTTCTCGTTTCGATCTTTGTAGAAGGTAATATCGTAGTTATACGCGAGCAGCTCCACCATTTGAACATGCATTAAAAAAAGTCGCGACCTGAAATTTTTTTCACCTTGATTGTGGCAACAAGAAAGGGTAACCAATATTTTGGCTTAATATTTGTTGAATGGCTGATTAATGCCAGTCTCAGGTTGACGCTAGTAGATAATTGAGGCAATCTGACTTAAAGAAAGGCTGTTTTGTCGAATACAAAAGCAGACTGTCTCAAAGCATCATAAAGTAAACTCTTAACAGATAAAATATATCGTAGAAATAATTCGTATTGAAAAAAGCTCTTACGGAAACAAATTTTATCTCCTCAACAATTAACGGCTTTTAATTGAAGGGTATCTACAATTGTTACATAAAGTTCGGTGTTTAAGTCACTGTTTACCGAAGAAAATAATTATTACCGTTATAAAACAAGAAGACCCTCGGGCTCATTTTGTCACATCTTAGCGTCATTTACTAATATAAATAAATAAAAAAATGTGGTCAAAATTCAAATTTTCAGCCAGCGTTAATATGTAAATTGAAAACTTTGCTCCCATTAGTAGCCTTAGTTTCTCGTCAAGAAACGCTAAGGGTAGGGAAATCGTAAGAAACCTGATGATTCTCAGAAAACGAGGAATTCGGTAAAAATCAATTTACGCTACATTTAGTTTGGAATGGAAAAATGTTTAAAAAGCCTTGTTATGAAGTGGCAAATGTTTGTAGTCTGTCCAGCGTTATATGAACCGTATCCGCTTGATTCAGCGCAAATATTTCCACAGCGCATAAAGATCTTCCATATGTGTTAAAATTGATTACATTAATAAAGGAATAAACTAATTTTTGATTTAGGATTGATCATTTTGTGGCTAACTAGGGAAATCTAGATAGGCAGAAATAACCCAAAACCAATGCGAACTATTTTTCAGAGTGGAAAGTGATCACTAAGCGATAACTATGTTTCTCGGCATCACACGAAACGCATTCAAAATCACATAAAGAACATATTGAAGAGCATATTACTACATCTACATTTCTACCCTCCGACCCTCTGTATGGGTGTGTAGCAGTGGTTTTTAAGACATTAGCCGTGTAATTATGTAAGGGATAAAGTTTTGGGAGGAGAAATGGTGACTTGTATTATGGAAGTGAATTGAGTGGAGAAAAGTTGTGGTCACTTATTGTGTGCGGGGAGAACGAGTTTTTGTACCTTACTTCTTGGTAATGTATTTCTCTTATTTATCACTATTGTCAGACCTAGAGATAGTTGGGCGTCATGATAATATTCTCAGTCTCGCTCTGAAGCACACCAGTTCTGAATTTCTCAAGCAACCCAAGCCTAACGTGTAGCCTCCGAGTCTCTGGGGGCTCCCGCCTTAATCTCACTAAAAGTTGTGAAACACTATGCGTTAGCTCGCAGCAGTTTTTATCGAAGGTCTCAGCTTTTATTTGTTTCCTATTCCCTATATTGCATTCCTCGAGCATCACCAAATGGGAAGAGGGGAGTACGGATGAAGTTAGATTGCTAGCAGTTATTTTCCAGTGGGTATACAGAAATGTTTCTTCATTCCCCGTTACTGATGGCCGGAGTCTCTGACATTCCACTGTGGCCGATCCGAGCAAGAGGAGTCTGTGGTTGGTTTTTTGCAGTTGACTCTGGCACTGACTCCCGAGAAATGCACACGGGGCAAAGCTCATGAAAATTAAAGCAATGGGTTTTCAATGCGCTTGCGTTTATATAAAAAAGATTAGGTTTGACCTCCTTCCGAATCACGCACTACGCGCGTACGGTCTATTTTCAGAGCGAGGAAAACTAGAGAAAATTTGAACGAAGTGCTTATGGAATTCAAGTTTTCATAAATAATTTACTTCCCAGACTTTTAAGTCTTAGATATCAGGGAAGACGAGGAATAAAACTTTTCCGAAAGCCCCCGAGTGGCTGTAATACCGCGAGGCCCTTACCACGAGGCATATCCTATGGGCCTATCCTATTTCTTATCTATGTTAATGACTTGTGTAATTTTGAGTTTAAAGGAACACTCACTGCTTTTGCAGATGATGTTGCCTTATGCTATGGTGGAAGAAATTTTAACAATGTAGTAAATGATGCACAGAGTGACTTGAATGTATTACGAAGATGGTTTGTCTACAATGGTCTAGAAATAAGTGACAAAACCAAACTTATGCTTTTTGATCCAAGAAATTGTTATAAATGTTATTCCTATTTAATTTACCACGACTCTGACTGTTCAAAACAGCCTTGCGGTTGTGTAAAGATTGATCAAGTTGAAAGTATAAAATATTTGGGAATTGTTATTGATAAATACTTGAAATGGAATGATCACATTACTGGACTTTCCAAGATTCTTCAATACTATACGTCAAAACTATTCTACATTAGAAACAGGTGTCCTGTAAATTTTCTAATAACCTTATATAAAGCCCTAGTAGGGTCTAGATTGGGGTATGGGCTAGTCTGTTGGGGAGCATCTTATAATAACTCCTTGCAGCCAGTTGTATTATTGCAGAAGAAGATAATAAGAATTGTTACCAAAAGTAAAATGTACGAACATACATATCCCATATTTGTACGGTTGCGGATTCTGCCAATTAAACAACTGTATATTTTTAAAATACTAAAATTATTTTATTTAAAGAGCGGCAATATTCCCGCTAGTACCGGTAGTGATGAATACCATTTAAGAAGGAAGCGATGTGCAATTACTCCAAAACCAAACTTAACATTATTTAAGAGGTCCTTTGTTTACTTAGGACCCAAACTATTAAATGATATACCAGAGTATTTAAAAATTTCAAAAATCAAAAGAAAAAATCTAAAGCTGCTTAAGGAATGGATACTATCCATAAATAAAATCGAAGTTTTGTATTAGATTGGTAATTCGTATTATGTTCCAAATTGTAACTAACCATGTTAAGTGTTTATAAAATATAGCTTGGTGTATTGTAAAAAAGAAGTGTGTATTTTTCTTGTTAACAAATTGGCATAAATGATATTATTGTCCTTATTTGTACATATGTTCGGAGAAATTTAGTTTTTTTTATGTACTACATTAACCAGCAACTGCATGTATTTATTTATTTACGGAGGGCAGCCTCGATACAGGTGCTTGTACCTTTTAGGCTGCCTAAAGCTCCAATTTTATTTGTACCTAAGAGATTTGTACTTGTATTTCAAGAGGAGCAATAAATTTATCATTATCATTATCATATGGAAGCACTCTTCACATTCTGATAAGAAGTCATGCCAGCTTTTAGGTCCTGAGAAGTAGCATGAGAGCATAATTATCTTTCCAAATGGTTAACAGTGGAACTTAGCAGAGAAAAACGGTACGTTAATTAGTTTTCATCGGGAAAGACTCAATATAGCATAAATCAATGTCGTTGACTTACTTCGTAATTTATCATCAAAGGATTACTTTTCACTTACATTGTTCTAGCCAAAAACATCATCTCCATGAGACCAGGGAATCACTGTAAAAGCCAAGATTGAGACAAGAGTAACATTTTTCCGGGCACAATCCTTGCTGAATTGTAAGTCTCCTTCTCAATGAGTTAATCTGCTTATCGATGTGTAAAAACGAATGAAATCGAAGAGAGGAAATTCGTCATGAAAATACTACTGAATTACCTTGGATTTGAGCTTGAATATGCTTACTGTTGGTCAGGCGCATTAACCAGACATGCTTCTCACTCGTCCATCTAATGACAAACCGTGTTTCCATGATTATGGTTGATAAAATATCTATTTTAGCCATTTCATGTACGTCACCTGATTCAGATTTCAACCACTTAGATACTTTGACCTCTATTCGTTCTCACTGAAATAATTTTGAGCGTCATGGCACGGAATTTAATACAGTGATATCAATTATTCCAACATTAAGTCTATTTGAAGATGTATCGCTCCAATTGTCTCCTAAGCTCAGGTTGAGCTGGATAGATTACTCAAATAGGACGCGTAAATAAGCTCATGTGCCAATTCACCTTTTGAGAGTCATAAGGTAATTTCTTCTGCATAGTTAAAATCGCGTTAAAATTATGAATGCGACTGCTAGCTTGAATGTAATCTACAACTACAGCTGTTTGAGCTGCGTGAATTCCAGGTATAGTGTTAAATTCGTCCTGTTTGAAAGACAAGCAAATTCTGCCGGAGGATATGGTTGGAGAACCACTTGCTGCAATATCGTATTCGAGAAATTACTTGAATGAAAGGTGCTATTGGTAACCTCTATCCAGTCGAAGGGAGAAATATAGGTTGAGTCTTTTAAGAAAGTTTGATGTAGACTGTTTTTTGCCCGACGTTGGAAATATTTTCCTGGAGCCGAACTATTGTGGTGAGAGCGATCGCAGGAATAAGATTGAGGGAATGGACTGCGGGACCGATAGATTTAAAATGTAATTTTTTCCACGTAAAGCAAGGGACCATAATGGTTGTGATGGATCAGTTCTAGGATACTGACTGGGTTAAATAGGATTTTTCAGTAGTGCTAAATATCATAACGTGAATTGTAGATACTGACCTCTCATGCAATCTCCGGCATGATATACTCCTGCATGTCTCAGCACCTTGTAGTGCTATTTATTTGTCACATAAATAATACCAACCAGTAGTTATATCTTGAGTAGTGTGCTGCATGGTAGCGTGTTCCTCTACGCATCACTCTCCTGGTTGTGGTCTGACTGCGTAGCGTTGCCCTGACTGCTTTGGCCTGCGCCTGGCATTGAGGGGAACGTGCGCGGTTCTGAATTGAACAGGGTGCTGCATGCCTGGTGCGGAATCACCCCGTGCCACACACCATAGTGGTGGCTTGCACGGTATTTCGTAGATGTAGATGTAGATGCTATATCTTATGATCTATTTGTTTTGTTCAAAATTTATATAGACTACATTTGCCGATGATATTGACTGTAATTGCTACTGGCTTTCAGGTTTATCGTTTTGGGAGCAATTATGAAAAAAAATAATTAGTTTTACCACCTTCGATTTCGCGAGGATTATTAATGAGTCATACTAATATTATTGCTCGTTATTAAGGGATCGTAACGAAAACCAGGGCGACTTCCTTCACTGGTGCACAAAAAAGCATGTATACAATTCTCACGCACTGGTGGACAAGAAGAGGAAAGGATGACCGCAAAAAATCTCCATCAGGGTTTATAAAATATGAAAGTGACAAAAATGCTAAAACAGAAACAATCAGATATTAATCCCATTAAAAAAATTGGTAAACGTTTTCTTCTTCACTTCATGGATTTGACAGTATTGCCTGTTCCTAGTGGACATCCAGCATCCATTCTCCGTTGTCCTCCAGGTTTGTACTCCAAGGCAATTCTTAGGAGGCAAACTGCATACATACTGCATTCTTCTTACGCTTTCGTGCCATTTGATTTCTTGTAATTATATTTCATATTTAACTTTTTTTAAAGTATAAAACTTGCCTAATGTTTTCAATGAGGATTCTAACTTTTTATGTGAAAACTTTTACTGATCTCAGGAATTTCATTTCGACACTTTCAATTTTATTTCTGTCTCTCTTTGAGAGAGCCCACATCTCACTCCCCTGCGACGCCTTTTGAACAGCCATCGTTTAATAAGAGGTTAGTTTATTTTCTGATTTTGTGACAATATTGGCTGTCCCTGTGAGCTCTATTGATTGCTCCTCATATGTGACAAATTTGGTCAGCTTGTCCTCAACATCTTGATCATCCATAGTACCTATTTACTTATTTTGCACCAAACAGGTAATCTGCACGAGAATTTGGCCGTTTATTACAATTTTTGTTTAAATAGGATGTGTAGCCATATATGCCATTCCTTTCCTCTGGCTTGGTAGAGTTGGCCAATATAATTCTCATCAAGAACGATTTGGGAAAGGAAGTTGCTGAGATATTAGGTCAAATATCTCAGTATCGGTTATCAAAAACAAACATTTACTGAATATTCCATATAGAACGCATAATTTCGTAATTTTTACCTGTAGCTATATATATATATATATATATATATATATATATATATATATATATAAATACGTTGATGGATTGGAGTCAGCCATGCGGCGATGAACACACGATGTGGATAGGATGGAGGAGATAGACACACAAAAAAAGAGACGATCACACTTACATAGCTAGCTTTCGGAACTAGTCCGTCTTCAAGGCGTATCACGGAACAAAATCCGTGTTTTGTTCCGTGATACGCCTTGAAGACGGACTAGTTCCGAAAGCTAGCTATGTAAGTGTGATCGTCTCTTTTGTTGTGTGTCTATCTCCTCCATCCTATCCACATCGTATATATATATATATATATATAGCTACAGGTAAAAATTACGAAACGAACTTTAATAGATAGCACACAGAAAGAGCTGTAATGCCAAATAAAATGGCTGTAATATTTAAGTGAAGTTGATTCAACACCAAGAGTCGTTTATTCACGGTTCCGATTTGGTAGACTATGAGCAAGAGGTGTATTAATGAATAAAATCAAACTAAATAAGGCAGGAGGTTGGGGTAAATTGTTATTTTTTCGTTTTTTTCAGTAATTATTTTTGAAAGGGCTTCATTTTTCATTTCTTAACTAATATCGGTTTTTTGAAGTAAAATAACTCTGAGGCAATCGATTCTGTAAACAAAACCCCAGTTCACATCCTCTAACATCACTGACTTACATATAAAAATACATTTATATAGGCCGCCGGCATTCAGAAGGAAATGGAGTACGAACTAACTTAAAAAAAGATGCAAAAACACGCTTCTGACAGGTTATTTCTGAACATTCATTTAACAATAACTTCCACGCTCATGAATGACTAGAAATATGTATTCGCAAATGAAAAACCTATTTCATTATCCACCTCCTCTTTATTTTTCTCCCTGGTCGCGGCCTTAAAATTTCCACTCAATCAACAAGCCTTCGAGGCCCGGAACAGGTTATTGAGCGGATATGACTTCATGGGATAAAAACTCTCTTTGAGCACTGCATAAATCCTCGACATTTCTGACCCCCTGTGGTCTCACCCAATGAGGTGCCAATTCTAAATGTGATCTCCACCATTCGTGAATCGAGGGAGCGAGCCAAGGGCAGGCTCGGTTGGTAATCATTTATGAGGTGTAAAAGCGTGGTTATCTTTTATTTGCCTGGAATGGATATCTTTTAAGCCGGCCATCAACTAAAATTTGGTATTCGTGCCGTACATATCTACTCAGATGACTCTCCATCATAATTTCTCATCGTACGTATTTTTAGGAAATATTCCTGCGCAACTGTAATCGATAATTTGATTCAAGAGCCATCCTTTAAATGTGGTCTAGCACTGAGTATATTAATTTATTCCAATAAGAAAAATTTTCACCAGTTCTTTCCAAACCCTAACCTCTAAAAGTAGTGGCCTAGCGTCGTTTGCGTAGTGACGGCATATTCACTGCGACAAAAAACGGCCTAACTTAACTTAAGGTAATGTGACTTCAATTCAATGGCTATTCCCACATGATGATTACTAGAGCAATGCGACCAAAGCGGACAAAATTTTACTAGGATCAGCCTGCAATTTAGTAAGAGCAAGAGCAGCTGTAATATCACTCTTGTGAAGGAATCTACTTCGACAGTCAATATTCACGCGCACTAAGATACAAGAATCCGCTTTGGAGTACGATGTCCCCTCATATTCCCTAATATATTTTTTAAATATTTTGCCTCAATGTTTATTTGAATGGAATGAGATGCCAAGATTACATCTCCATGCCACTATGTCAAACTAGTAGCTTAGCCCCTTTCATTACTAGAAATATTGGTTCAAAATTGGAACATAAGAAAATTTTTCCATTTTTTCGACACAAATTTTAAGGCGAAGACGAGTTACTCCGAGTTTATTTTTTATGAAACATCCTTGAGAGGACAAACCTCTGAAGCCATCCCAAATTTTAGACGAAAGCCGTTTTTCTTATCCGCTTGTAGTGATGTTAAGGTAGTTTATGTGAAATGTCATTTTACCTAGAAATCAATGAATTTGGTCTTATTTTTCAGAAGAATGTCTCACTCTTCTAAGAATTTCAAAATATCAGTCCCTTACCGAACTTTTTCCGAGATTTTTGACGAAATATATCAGCCCTTTGACTTGAAAAATGGCTCACGTTTGTACTCCAGAGAGACCTCATTTAAAAATGAAGGACCTCTAACACCTAGAACACGTTGAAAAATTAAGAGTCAGTAGTTTGTAAGTTTTATCAACTATTTATGAAAGTAAATCATTTGTGTACCGCTGTAATTTCTTCAGGATCGTACGAAAACCATACGTAGTGAAGGAGTTTTAATTGTATCGCGTGAAGAAAAGAGTCAAGTTAAAGACCTATTTGGATATTTTTCGCCACTCCAACCAGAAGGATGCCAGGACGCCAGCAGGATGGCTGGAAAATATGTCGTCAATAAAAGACATCACGCGAGGGAAACCCGAAAGCTGGTCTTCATATATTTTATTTTAATTTCTCAGACATTCACATATATAAAAGCATATTACTGCAAAATTAATAATGTAATATTTGATCTATGCGTCCTGAGGCTGCTGAACTAAACTAAAACGTATTTTTGAAAATGATCTCCTTTATGACTAGGGAACCGTCTCTCTCAAACTACGTTGAATGATCTCCCAATGCCATTCAGTGTAGTCGGAATTCAATCTGAACTGTGTCCTCTTTTCCGCCTACCCTCGCTCCTTAATCTTCTCACGCGCTTCGGGTGCTTCAGGAAGGCCCCTGATTGGAGCTCAAGGGACCAATTACCGTATGGCGAATCGTCTTCGTACCAAGAATAAGTGGTTGGGGATTTCCATAATTAAGCCAATGGAGAGGGTGATTGGTACGTCACCAAATACTTGGAACTTACTCACAAGAGGTTCCTCAGAAATGATCATTAAAACAGCAATGCCTAATCAAAGACATCCAGCCCAAGTCTGAAGAGAAATTAATCATTTGTGTGTAACTGAGGTCATGGGATTCTACCTTGAATCGATTCCGAAAAATTTCAAGTGGCAGGTACCTGCCCACTATTTCATCATAGGACAGACTGTTCGTAAAACATTCTCCGGAATCAATCGCTGATCGATGACCCTATTCCAGTGATGGAGAACAAGAGAGAGCAAACCTGCAGTTATTCTCTCCCTCCGCCAATGACTACCATCCTATTGACACCATGAAGCTGTTTCCTGATAAAATTCTTTAGTTTCAATTATTTCCTCGAATATTACCTACACTCTTGAGGTGTCTTTAAAGGAAAGTTAGAATATCATCGATTTCTTACCCCTAACGATAAAAATATTCTTCAATGCTTATTTTACCGCAGGTATGGCGAAAATACTAGAGGATAATGTGAAGTGAAAAGGTCTTTGAAGAGTAGCGTGGGGCCAGGGTTGAATTATTGATTTAAACACCTCGTAATTTCCACAGAGACATCTAATGATGTCGCACAACGATGACACCTAGGTCGTGAAAATAAAAATCTCATGTGGAAATTACTTAAAACTACTCATGTGGAAAGTATTTCAATCTATAATCACGAAGTTATTGCACAAAGTTACGCCTGAAACCCTTAATTTCGCCAGGTTTGAAATTGGGAAGCGAAGGAAGTTGGACGACTGAAAGATAACGGCATTGATGATTCACTATTTCAAAGATTTGAATAGGTGTAATGTTTTACATCTTATCTGATGAGGTGATTACGAGCTAATACTGAAAATACACTCCAAATGAAATTTGCCATAAAATATCGTATGGCTTTACCGGGATTCGTACCCGGATCTCCCAATAGCCGTTCAGGCGTGCCTCACTGATGGTTTGACTGGCTAACACACCTGGATGGAGATCCGGGTTCGTATCCCGGTCAGGTCAAATGATCAATTTCCTGGTGGATTTCATCCCTATGCTCTTGTGCACATGACTGCGCACCAAGTCGTTTGGGTCTTTTTCGCAGTGATATGTGCTGAAAACTGAATGAGTATTTAGATGGGAGTCTAATTTGCTCCGTTGTGCAAAGGAAAATTAACTACTACAGTCGAGGAGCAATGAGAGAGACTGATAAGCATTACACAAATGTATCCGTAAAAATTTTCAATCAAACCATAAAAGTTGTGAGCATAAAAAATATTTAACTATAATGAAAATGGGTGATACGGAAATTTTTTAGGAAAAATGCCATAAATCCATTGTTAACATAATTAATCAAGCTAAGGTTATTATACAAACATAGAATCGTTGAAAAACTCATTGAATTATTCTTAAGGTTCACTTTTATAAAATCGATGCTGCTTTAGCTTGTATTTTCAAAATGTTTGGTTGAATGCTGTGATTTATGGAACAGTTGGCTGTTTCAAAAGAGGAATCTAATGAAAATACCTCTACCCGAAAGAAAATATGGCAGATAAATTTGCCTCAACTTTAATTTAGCGAAATAAATCGATTGAATGCCTAGTCGTTTGCTTCGAACCCATGGACTCTGGATTTCCAGGCTAGGATTTCTATTCTGACTATAGTGGTCGGTCCACAAGAACTGCTGAGATAATATACATGGATGGGTTAAAAGTTATGAATGAGAAATAATTTATGTTGTTCTTTGGGGCCAGCATTTAAAAAAATTCCCATTCACGAGTCCAAATGGTGCTAGCAATCCCTATTTCACACCCCTACCTCATATATCGATTCTCAATGCAGGGGCAAAGCAAAAATGGGCCAGATTTAAATCTTTTTATGTCTTCCATCATTGCCCTACTCAGATGCCGCTTTACAGAAAGGTTTCGTATTATTCCTTCGCTTACCTGTACGATGTGACGCCTAAATTATGAGTGAATTGAAAAATTAAGTCCATTTCGCAGTGCAGTCCAGCCAAACGCTCCAATGATTGATGAGCTTTATTCCAAACGCGTGGAATTTACAACACAGGAGTTTGAATGTCACGCATGCCTCCACGATATCCACTGCTGTGGCCTTTTAATCCTACGAAGGCCAAATCCAAATGCATACTCTGTGCAACTCTTTGTAGGGAGCGATAAAATGTATTTATTTCAATTTTCAAGGATTTTTCAAGAGTTTTCGGTTTCTAAATAGTTTTTAGAGAAGATGGATGGCATTGATATGTAGGATAATGCTATTTACTCCGACATTTTTTCCATTTTCGCATATAACTTCATGTATTTTCAAGTTCAAGTATCGAGCAAAGTTTCTTTGATTGGTGGAATTCATTGTGAACATCAGATAGCGGGGTAAAAAGACAACTGCTGTGCTCAGAGTGGATAGGGCCGAAAACTAGGCAATAATATATGAAAACATTCCTGTGTAGCGTGACACTATGAATTGGAATCTATAGCAAAAGCTGACCAGAAAACACTAGAAGTCTTAGAAACCTAGTGCTGGAGGAGGTTGCTGAAGATAAATTGAACGGAAAAAATAAAAGTGATGAAGTGAACAGAAGAGTAGAGGAGGAAAGAACCATATGGAACACCATTAAGAAAAAAACAGATGGATTGGACACCTCCTGTGACAGAAAGGGTTTGTGACGAACATAATTGAAGGCAAAATAGAGGGAAAAGTCCCCAGGGGAAGACCCAGGAATAAGTTCATGGACGAAATACACAGGAAGACAGGAAGTATGAATTTGGTGCATGGAGGAGGGTCCAGTATGGAGGAAAGTACATAGAAAGAGATATCAGGAGGTAATGGAATAGGCATTAGATAGGGAAGGGTGGAGGGCTGCAGTCAACCAATCTTAGGATTGAAGGATGAGGATGATGTTGACTTAGTGTAACATGTGCCTTTCGTCGAGTCCCCATCCTTCATGGTAACATTTGTACTGCACGGGCAAAAAATGTCATGCGAATGAATGAATAAATGATCTCTCAAAGGGAAGGCATATCGCGACGATACTGTATCCATCCCTTCATGAAAAATACATTTCGAGGATCATTAAGAGGAGTCGATGGAATAACACGGCAAAACTCCCGACAGCGTCAAAGACGTCAGTAAATCAGTCCCCCTTGTGGGAGGAGCGTCTGGAGAGCTATAACCTGCAGCAGAAATATAACCGGATTCCGCATTCTGACATTTTGCAAGCATTTTCACTTGGGGAAAGGATAATTGATGCAGTTTTATTCGAACCGTTCATCAATTTATTTCGCGGTACCTACCTCTCTTCTCTCTCTCTCTGTCTTGTGCGAAGGGAAAAAAGTGAATATAGCGCTTGGACGAAGAGGTAAAGAGAAGAAAAAATGAAGGTTTCGAGCCGAAATATAAAAAAATAGGATTAAAAGAGAAGGAAATCCCTCGGGAACAGACGAGCATTCCTTGAAACTCGAGTGGGCAAGCCAGAAGTTGGGTTCACTAAAGCAGAAATGTCCTCGTTTATTTCCTCAGCTTCCGATAAATAAATGGTTCCCAGCCTCTCGGCTTCTCTCCCTCCTTTTTCCCTCCTCTCATTCCCTTCTGTGCGCCGTTTCCCTGGACTGCCCACAATACTTTCGACTCGAGCGTTTTTCACCAATGCCTTCCCTCCTCCTTCCTAACCTGGACTTTTCAGCCCATACCCTCAAGTTACCCGGCTCGGGTTGTTCATCGTCTATCACTTGGGGAGACACGAGGTGTAGAGAGAGGGGGGGTGGGGATTGGGCAGTGGCAGGGGGGGAGGGGTTTAACGGGAGATGATCACAAATTTTTAAACCATCCGCCAGTTTTTATTCCGCCTTCCCGCAATTTATCCGCAATCCGTGGATCCGAACCGAGAGATAAGGCAAACCGTCTTTTGCAAGCGGGGGATGGTAATTGGAGAGAGATCAGATGTGTGGTGGGGATGGTTAAGTGGAGAAAGAAAGCAAGAAATAAGGAATTAAGCACCGTTCAGGTACACTTTGATGGGCTCCCCCATACCCCTACCCACCCTCTGGCTAGGCTGGCCTTCGAGCTGATACAGTTTTTTAAATTGTTTTCTCTTCTTTTTTTTCAATCCCTTCAGCCATCTCGGCAGGGCGTGGTGGGGAAATGCACTTATTGGGGTGAAGGAGATGCATAAACGGTGGAATTCTCTTGTTGAGGTGGCTCCACTGCATTTGTCTGAGTCAAAATAAGTTCTGAATTCCACCTTTTCTTCTGTACCGTTTAAAAAATACTACCATCAGTGATAAAATGTCTATAATACCAACATTTGCGCTTTCGAATAAGGTCCGTTGATGAGATAGTAAATGAGGGGAGCTAATTTTATCTGCTTAGGCTACACCTCTAATACGATGTGAGCATTCGGGACCCTGCACAGAAAAATTTAATAACAAAATTAACATAAGACAAAGGAAAGCTTCGGGCTTCGTTATAAACAGCTACGAAAGAACATATTACGTTTCGCAGTTGATAGGGGGATTGAGTTAGGAGCCGCTAGAGACTCGGAGGCTTCATAATAGGCTTAGTTTTCCAAGTGCTAGTGATAACATTTCTGTATAGGAAATAGGAATTAGCACCGTTCTGGTACACTTTGTTGGGCTCCCCCATACCCCCTTCCCACCCTCTGTTAGGCTGGCCTTCGAGCTGATAGGGTTTTAAAAATTATTTTCTCTTTTTTTTCAATCCCTTTAGCCAACTCGGCAGGGCGTGGTGGGGGAAAAGCACTTATTAGGGGGGAAAGGAGATGCAGAAACGGCGGAATTCTCTGGTTGAGGTGGTTCCATTTCATATGTATGAGTCAAAATAAACACTAAATTCCACCTTTTATTCTGTACTGTTTAACACTAGAACCACGAACGGGACATTTTTGTCCCATTACAAATTTAGACGAGTGATATCTCTCTTAATATTTTTCGTAAAATTTTCGGAGTTTTTGACTTCTAATTATTTATAGGATTGTTCACTATGGAAAATAATTTTCATCCTCAGACTCCTAGTTTCCGAGAAAAAACTAGGAATACCTAAATCAGCGAATGGGACATTTTTCTCCCGTAAAGGAATATAGATCTGTTTGTCGTATTGCATGATTAATGGTTGAGGAATTCATTTAAGATTCTTTCGAAAATGTTGACCATCAGATTACTAATTACATGCATACACTTTTGGTCTCAATTTTTAAATTTTTACGAGCATTTTTCGAGTTACACTGTCGCAAAAAAAGCATTATTTCCATGCAAAATTTTTGAGGTTATAAAGCTTCATCAGTCTTCGCTTCTGTTCTTTCAAAGAAAATACTTTCGAGAACCTTGAAGTCTTATATTGACATTTTGCCGATCAGCCGACTGAATGTCACCCCTTGTCAGTGAGACATATGAAAAATCGCGATATGATCTCATACCATTTGGTTGCACATTCTGTCTACTATGCGCATTTAGAAATGCTGAAAGGGTTTCTTGACGGTGTGGAAACGTAAGCAAAGGGACTTGCAAAATACTACTATCAGTGATAAAATGCCTGTTTTATCAGCATTAGGGCATTTGAATTAGGTCAGCCAATGATAAAGTAAATGAGAGGTGCTACTTGGCTCTGGTTAGACCTAACCACGAATACGCCGCGAGCATTTGGGACCCATGGACAGAAATATTTAACCAAAAACTTTTACAGAATATAAAGGAAAGCTTCGCGATTCATTAAAAACTGCTACAAAAGAACATAAAGTGTTTCACAGTTTATAGAGGGATTTGATTGGGAGCCGCGAGAGACTCGGAGGCTACACGGTAGGCTTTGTTTGCGTGAGAAACTCAGAACAGGTGCGTTTCAGAGCATCATTGTTGTTTGAGAACAACATTTTGACACCACACTATATTTCTAGGTTCAACAGAAGTGATTTATTACGATATGGTACATGGTATGGTATATGGGACCTAAAATGTTCAATTCATTGCCAAAAATAATAAAAAGATGCAAATCTGGTAAAATATTTTTTTAAATGGTAAGAGAATGGCTGCTATCCCATAAAAATATCGAATCTTTTTTCTGATTCCTTATGTGAATTAAGTGTTAAATGTTATACCAAATTTTACATTTCACAACTTTTTTCTCCAAATATAATTATAAAACTTTTGTAAATGTTGAAGGTAGTTTCATTTGTTTAATGAAAGTGTTGAATGTGTTCGAATATTGTTGCTGTTTTTTGTTTTTTGTTCTTCACTCTTAAAAGTCCGTTATTCACAACCAAATAAAATACAACTTGAAAATTTAAAAATGGTTAAAGGTTGTGTTATTATGTTTATATTTAATGTAATTTTCTGATTTTGTATTACTAATTTGTAATTACATCATATTACTGCAGCTTATATGAAGGGAACATTATACGAATTGCTGGTGGCACAGTTCAGGTTTCAACCTTGGAGCCCACTTGGAACCTAGAGCTTTCATTTCTATGTTAAATTTTATTATATTTCTTAATTTATTGTCATTTAAATGAAAGTAAATAAATTATATTCTATTAATACATTGCCAAATATATAGCTATACAAAAAGATGTTCTTTCCTCGCACAATAACTGACTACAATAAAAAATTAGCTCCACTCATACACTTCCATTATACACTTCTCTATTTCACCTCCCAAAACCTTATTCTTAAACACATTTACTCGGCTGGTGTCCTAACACCCTCTGCCCCACGCCTTTTCCTTTTATTTTGTCCGTCCATTTTACCTTCAGCGTCCGAGTTACAAGTATCAATCCTCAATGTAGGTAAGTGAGGTTACCCCGGAACAGAAAACTAAATTCATCGTGCATCTCTGTGCAGTAAAACTTCAATTACATCGACTGAGTTCAAACGAATGAAATGCTTATGGAAAAAAATTCGGCGATCTAACTTCAAAGAATTCAACTTCCCGCGTACACTGAAAACATGGAGTCACTCATTCCCAGGACTCGAAAAATCTCCCAGCCGATTCCAAGAAAAACGGACCATTGATCCCACGCTTTCAAACGTATTGAAGCCGTCCCTCTCGATTTCTAGCTACAGAAAAAAATATTTCATCGTTTACCGGCGGAAAGGGGCGAGGGAATTAATGAGGACCCACGCCAAAGACTTGACGAATAAACTTACATTCCAACGTCATCCCAAAAATCGGACCAAATACCACTCCCAACCAACCGCTCACCGGGCGTTTAACTTTTTAATTTGGACGCACGCGATCGACCCGCCCCGGCCAAAGGATTCGCAGCTCGTTTCGGGCCCATTACCTAATTACGTTAATGGGCGACCGGGAAGCCGTGATTTCCGAAACGCAACTTCTCGGCCTCAAATCTTCTGGGAAGATGCCCTTTTTTATCCGAAAGGGATTGTGAGCCACCCTGGTCGGGAGTCGTCGATGAAGTCGAGACAGAGAGAGGGAAACCGTAAATAAAAGAATCCGATGGGTTTATACATGCACATTTGAGCTTTTTTTGTTCTCTCGGGCCTCAAGAGCCCTCGGTGATTATCAACTTTTTCTGTTCATTACGATGAGGGCTTGCTCGATGCGTATCGGCCGAATATGCCATCCCCCCTAGGCCTTTTGTAACTTTATTTTGAAGAAGTTCTGTTTATTTAGCACCAAAAATATTCAACCTACTGCCAGAGAATGTAAAAATTGGAAAAAAAGTTATGTTATTTCTAAAGCAAGTTAAAAAATGCCTGTTTGATTACGATGATGTTCAATTATTTTTTAAAATACGCATGAATTTTTTTCATGCGACAAGAAATTATACATTATATCTGTAAATTATTGTATAGCACAGTGCATAACACTGAAATCACTCTTTTGTTACATAAATTTTGCGCGGTATTTTGATTACCCCCACATAGGTTCTTTGGGGTAACCTAAAGGTAATCTTTGAGGTAGTCTTTGATGTAATCTTTGAGGTAATCTTTAAGGTAACCTAAAGCTTCCATAAATTATGTGTTGTCGTTTTAACGTGTGTACATTATGGGAGCATTAAATTATTAATATTATTATATTTATACCGATTGTACTGATAATTCTCGGTAACGGCCGATCCGATCCTTTAAGTATACTCATGTGCATCTTATTAATACTCTTCAATTATGCTTTGCAGTCAAAACTATCTTATTCAGCTTACATATTTCTCAAAGTACCTTTTTAAGCTTATAAAATTGAACCTTCTTTGTTTGAAGGGAATTCTTTCTACACGTTACATTTGAAAGATTCTTTAATCATACGCAACAATTTTCCTAATTCTTACCTCTGTTAAATGTCAAAATGACTTTTTCAAACATAGCTCCATGGAAAACCTTTGATTTTTAGATTTTCTCCCACAGTCACAAAACTTAGAAGGGATAGAATAATGCACCTCATTTCATTGCAATCATTTCGTCGGATATCGCAATATGAGGTCCCAAACTTATTATCTCAATTTATTGCATGGTAAGTTATCCGAATGGGACATGACATTAGTTCTTGATATAAACCGTTTTGATATTCTAGATAATCCGGTGGCGGAGGGGTAAAGTCCTTGTATGCTAACCCGAGGGTCGCGGGTTCGAGTTCCGCCAGGGTAGAATATTATCTGCCCTGGACATGGGTGTTTGTCTCTCGTCCGTTGTTACTGTTATCCACCCGACGTAAATTGGCACATTGTGCTGTATTCGGGATATTGCAGATAAATTAATCAATAAATAATATTGATACATATACCACCGCGTCGGAGTGCTAGGAATGGGGAAGCATTTGGAGCTGTCTCAGGTCAATTCGTAGCGCAGTGTATGCAGAGCAGTGTACCCAGATTCCCAGAATTCCTAATCATCCTTTTAAAGAGTTCATCCAAACTTTCCCCTCTCACCATTTATTATGAAACTGTATCATAATTTGACTCTCGTACATTCTCTCAACATGGCCAAAATAACGATGCACCGACCATTAGTCCTATTTAGATAACTGAGTTAAAAAAGAATACTAGAAAAATTTAATTAATTAAATCCTGTCACAGTACCACCACATACCGTAATTCCTTCCATATAAAATCCTATCTAATATGGAATTATTCAGTTCCTCAACATTTGAAGTACATCAACACAGTCAAAAAATTTAAGAAAAGTTTATTTTCGTTTAATTTCAATGAAATTTGATATTCATGTTTAATATTCTGAATAAAAAGAATAAATGAATATATTGTCTTGATGTAACCACTCCCATGTATTTGTAACTTGTATTCATATTTATTTGTCGCAAGTTGCGGGCAATTATTTTGAATGTGAATACCTCAAATGTGATTGATTGACAGATTATTTACTTTGAATGTGATTGTTTTTTCCTGATCTGAACATGTCTATCTGAGTTGCTATTACTACTGCATACTCATGCTTCTGAGGAAATTATTCCTATAGCAAATTTAGCACTATCTTATATTATTCTTTCGCGTATGTCCATTACCAGACCATTCAACCAGCATTCTTATATTACCCGCTCAACCTTAGCCCTAGTACTTCTAATTTTATCCCTAATACTAGCAAATTATGTTCCATTGAGTAGCCAACTCTCATGATTATCGCGACATACCCAGGTTTCACCGCGGAGCAAGTGATTTGGGAGGAGATCACTTTGGTTTACTGCGATCCCAGCTAGACTAGACAAAAACTCAATTCCTTGATCTTCTACACAAGACTTTCCTTCCAACAATCGCGAGCCTTTTAACATCTTATACTTAATATATCAAACTAAAATGTATTGTAGTGTAGAGCACCATGTATAGCTGAAAAGACACGGAAGCCTTTTAAAGTCATTATAGCACATTTCCAAAGTAGTGCTAATAGTGAATTAAATGGTGTGTATTTACATTTACATCTGCAAACTGCGGGCAATCCATCATTAAGGTGTGTGGTACGGGGTGATTCCACGCGAGCCATGCAGCGCCAATCCCAGCTCAAATCAGACCTGCGAACTTTCTCCGGCCGCCAGACGACGGCGAAAAGCAGTCATGATAGCAACGCGCGGTTAGACCAGAGGCTAGGAGAGTGCTACGTTGACGAACATGCTACTGTGCAGGACACTATTAAAGTTGCAACTACTGGTTAGTGTTATCAACGTGCGCCACGTGCATAGATAGTTAGACAAATCATCCCAGAAATGGCAAACAATTCTTCCGTAGTGAATTCTATGCCCTTAAGCGCACGTGATAATTTTAAAGTAGTTTTAGCGAGATAGATCCCTAGTCATGAGGGAGACCATATTAAAACTACTGGTTTTAATGTCAGTAGCAGTAGGAAGCATGAATTAAATATTGCATTGTTATTGGTGCATTAACATAATTTTATATGACTGAAATTCTAAGAAATAAAAGTAAAACATCTATATAATTCTTTAACTTGCCTCATTTTATTCGCGCGGTACATCACAGCGGAAGGTTCAAAGTGATCCTGAAAAAACTACCGCGGTGATAATATGATTTTTTCTCCAAAATAGTCGATAAAACATTCAAACTACGCACTGTTAGTTTTTTGGCGAGATTCAGGAGTTGTAAATTCCTCATTTTGTTAATAATGTCTATCTGGGGTGCATACACGCACCATTTCCCACGTAAAAGGGCTGGAATTTTTCGTCAAAAATCCCTGAAAGTAGTTCGGTAAGGGTCTGATAACTTTGTGATTTCTTGGTGAAATGATATTTTGCTCAAACTGTCTTTAACGTGGAAAATCAAGTGATTAATATAATAGGCATTGGTTCGAGAGCAAAGCAAATTGCGCAGGTAAAATGTCAAAATCGGTTTGTATTGGGGGACCTTGCTTTTAGTCCGCCCTCAAACATTTTCGTCATTTTTTTCGCCCATCTCGGACCAAGGAGGACCATTGTTGATTATCGACTTCTTTTAAGTCATTATTATCTTGATTACCACTTCCAAGTCGCATTGTAATTGGGGATACACCTCTCGCTCTGCTTTCCAGGTATGGGACCGGCACATTATCGTCAGGGAGGAGAGGACCTATGCCATTTCTTGTTTATGTCCTCGGCTTCGAGAGGCTAGCTTAAGGGTGGGTTCCAGTGGGGATGGTTAGGGATGGAGGGAAGTTGGAGGTGGGGAAGGTAGAAAATAGTAACGGGCTAGGAGGATGGGGAGAAGTTGGAAGCGGAGGGAGAGGTAAGCGTCGGTAGGAAGGAACTCGGAAAAAAGGTATAAAGTGAGGAAGCGGCAGAACCAATTATCGCCGGCTCGGCGTCCAGAAACACGCACTCAATCTAGTTCACGGACGTGCAGCCCATGCCCAGCGGGCCAAAACCCAATCCAATCGGACAGTTTGCTGTGCCATATTTCTTTGGCAAAGCACCACGGCCGGAAAAGGAGAGATCGGAATAAAAGTCGGGTGGTAGGTAGGCGTACCTTTTGGGAAGGGAACCCGAAAGATTTTCCTATCTAAGAGTCGTCCAAATACACAGTGGTCATCTGTTGCTTCCTCTGATTCAACAGCCTCAAGCCATTGGATAATTTCTTTACAATTAAGAGATTTCAAGCTCCAATTCGCTCTTAGTCGAAAATATGCGAGCGATCGAATCTCGAATGCACTCTCAATTGAAGTGAATCTCGAGTTCTTTATGGATAATTTAGAAGCTGTTCGGAGTCGTCGGCCTAATTGCAGATACAATCTGTTCCGCTCAATGCGGTGGTGAGTGTATTTTATGTTAATAGGGTAACCTACCAGTAAAGTTTGTTAAAACTCGTAATTCCGAGACATTTTTCGGGATTTTTTTAATTGTAGAAACTATATGTGCAATAGCCCTGCAGCCAGAATAATTAAAGAGACAAATTTGCTTCCTATAACTGCAGATTGTTTTCATTGGTCGCTGGTAGGGTTCAAACATATTTTAAAGAAATGATATTATTAAAATTTTTTATATTTGCATACTATAATTGTGTAATTGACTTAAAATTTTGTATTATTGGATAGCTGCGCATATTTATAATGAACAAACAGATAAAAAGGGAGGTTTTAATGGAACACAGTAAAACTTTTAACACACATCCTACCCTGTATCACGGCCTTAAGCATCTCTTCCACTCTCATTACCTGTTCCATCCATCTATTCTGACTTCATCTAATTTCTTTCAGGCGGGCTTAATTCTCCGATTGCAAATGGCAGAATGGTATCATCAAGTGGTGAATTTCAAATAAAGATAACGTTTTACTTGTGCTGAAATAATGTTCCAGCGCGCCTGAGTTGACCTCTGTAGTTTGACTTTCGTCCGCTTCCCTCATTGTCACTCTCTGAATTCGTAAACTTCCATCACTCATCCTCTCCTCTCCCACGTTTCTCCTTCTCCCACCCCCTCTCAACTGAGATAGTATAAAAGGTTCGCATTTGTAATTTTTCCTTCTGTTCTCATTGAAAATGACTCTTTACGTCGAAACCGGTAGACAGCATTAAAACATAGTGGAACTGTACATCGTTTTTATTATGAGCTATTTCGCACTTTTAGGGTTATCACTCTGAAGCTGGTACGCTTGAGTATGTTCTAAAAAAAAAGAAAAATAAATGATCAGCCCTCTGATTTCATTAGATTTGAGTTATCATACTCTTAAAGGTCATGTGTTTGACGGGAAGCGTTTCCTGTGGGCCGTGAAACTGACACAGGCCTCTGTTAGAAAATGTATAGTTTTGACAGGCTCTTTAAAGACAACCGCATCCCTTTCTGTTTCTTACGCGGATCTTTCTATTTTTCGGGGACCAATAGTGCACGCGTTCAAACCCAAGTCACGAGTTGAGGCTCTAGTGAAAATCTTCTGCGGTGGCTCCGGCGTGCTCGCCGCCGGGGAAGCGAGGCGCTAAAAGGTTCCGGTGAGGTCGCATGTCTTAATTCACTTTCAAAATTTCGGAGGGACCAGTTTTAAAAGATGTAGAAATTTCTCCTCTATTTATGAGGTTTCAATTATTTAAATTTGAAAGAAATGGAAAGATATGAAAGTGAAAAGAGGTGAAATTTGAGAGAGATAGCAGGCGTCTCAGCATAATTCCGTTACGCTTACGCGAAGCGATGGTTTCGTTTCGATGCCTTTATTACGATAATTTGCCGACGGGGGACGAGTTAATTGAAATTTATGAGTAGTAGGTAGACAGCAACGTTTTCTGCATTGTTGTAAATTTACGTAATGAATATGTATTTACGTATCACTTCCCTTGGATACCTTCATACTTCTCTATACTTATCAGCACTTGTGTAGAATACATGCTAAAGCGCATTATTGTTTTTTGGGTGTCTATTACTTATTGGATTTTTGCTGGAGTTGATGTTGTAAACTGCACACTTCTGAATTTAACTTTATTCGTATTAATATTTTGCTAACTTTTTTTTGCGATGAACATCTTTTTTTATCAAAAATGCTCCATATAATCAGTCATGCAAGACATCTGGATGTAGAGGACTGCAGGTTGGAAAATGAAAGCAGAAAGGCTGGCCAACACTGTATAAATGAGCTATTAAAACTGACGTAAAGTTTTACCCAACAATTTGTGTACATTTCTCGGGCTCGCCACCGGGTAAGATATTCATAGGCAGCCGACGTTTCGGGTTCCGACTCGTTACCCATTCACAAGGCGACGAGTCGGAACCCGAAACGTTGGCTGCCTATGAATATCTTACCCGGTGGCGAGCCCGAGAAATTTACACAAATGTTATTCGCCGGGAAAGAGTTAAATTTTACCCAACAAATTGAAGGGGGGCATGCAGCAAAAGAATTGACTGACAAGTATTATTCAACTGAGTCGGTTTGAAGGCGTAAAACAGAGATATTTGTTCCTCGCCAGATAAAAATAGTTTTGTGGCAGATGGATAGCGTAATATCCTGAGAAACAGTGACAAATTCATTTTATGTTCCACCTATATGGAGTAATTAAGTACACTGAGACGAATATATGTAAAGTATATATATGTAAAGAGGTAAATTGATGCAACTGGAAATGCTAATCCAAGCACTGATGCTTTACATTTGTCATATGTGCGTACAATGCCAACAAGATTTTAATGTTATATTTTTATATTTTTGTGATTTTATTGAGGATAATACTTAAATGAATGTATGAAAATAAGGCTGGTTATATTTTATTTATGTTTAAATGTATATATGTAAAGATGTAAATTGATGCTACTGGATACGATAATCCTGGAACCTGCTGATAAGCATAATGCTTAGCAGGACCATACCCAAGATATAACAAATGCCTTGTAACCCATCCAAAGGGAACTATGGACTTGTATTTTGAATTTTTAAACAAATTTTATGTAGAATTGACCCACTTTAATAAAACTTTAATCTAATGGTCTCCTGACCGATTGTAGCAGTGTAAATGAATCCCAGCTATATTACTCGGCTCATCGTTTTCCTTATTGTTTGTGATAATTAAAGTGGAAATTCGTTTAAAATTTTCAAAATGTATTCGTAAAATTCTATAAGAATAGGTTGAAGTGCGCCTCACCATTGAGTTCAAAACGGAATAAAATATGTTGATCTCTCACTTCTACGTTACCCACCAAATATTTTGACTCATCCCCCGGAGTAAAATTATTATATATTAGAAATTGCTTTTATACGTCTCTTTGCGAAAATTTTTGTCCTTCAAGTCGAACAAAGGGTATCGTGGCCTTGATAATGACAGTAATGTGTTGAAACTTTGGTCGGCCACTGAAATTAATTTGAAAGTACCACCACTCAGGTGTTTCATCTTTTGATTGACATTTTTAACAAAAAGCTCCTGACTACCAGAGAGACTGAAAATGTTATCGGTACATTCAATCATATAATTTTCAAGTCTTGATTTCAGCGGTTGAGTGCTATTGAAGCGACGATGATCCGTACCTGTAAATAGTCGCATTGCTTCAGCGCGACAGCAACGATGAAATCAGGTAATATTTGCTGACAAATCTATCGCCTATATCGCTATATTTCTTGAGTTTTTTTGTGATTTTGATTTTATAATAAAACTATTTATGTTAAGGGTTATTTTTAATCCTTCCTCTGGCTATTAAATGCTGTTTGTAGAAAGTAAAAATTTCTTCGACCACCCATTAAAATAAAAAAATTAAAAAGAGCTTGACATCGGTTTAATTTTTGTATTTTAAATTTTATCATGCGAGTTGGTAGAGAGAATTCTCATGATTTTACGAGCATCATGTCATGATCTGAGGGAGAATTAAAATCAATCTGACACATCTATAAGCTTTAATAGTATTACTATTTAACCAAAATCCTATAAAAAATCTAAAGAAAGATTTAGTAATGCAGTGGTGAAGAAACAAAATAGAAAATATATCGTTATCTCTAGACCGATATGGCATTAGTTGGTAAAGAAATTCTGCCGTAGCATTTTTCCCGTATGATGATCGGATATTCCGCGTTCTATCGTCTAAATAAGAGGCGTAGAAAGCCAAAATGACTACAAATGGAAGATCGGAAAGGAAGAGAAATGAAGAGGGGAAGGGAGCGTGGAAGGTGCCATCGATGAGTGATTCGTGAATACTTGGCAAAGTTCGGTGCAGGGCGATAAATGCCCCACCAAATGTGTCAACGCTTGGTGAAGAAGCGTGTGGCCTTTTAAAGAGCTATCGTCCCAGTGTGAAGCGGACGACAGGAACGGGTCGAGCGACTGCCAAAGCAATGGCGATCAAGTAATTCACGAATTCATTACCGACTTGTTAGACACATTCTAGGCTCCAGGATATAACGGGAATTCGTGTGCACGCTTTTCGAGTATCGGGTATAATGAAAGACACACGCCAGCAAAGAATCCGCTTCGAGCGGTGGCGAAAAAAAGATTCTTTTGGCAGCAAAAGGATTGTAGGATAAAAACCAGCTGAATTTTTTCTCGCCCCTAATTTTAACCACGGAAACGATG
This sequence comes from Ceriagrion tenellum, assembly GCA_963169105.1. Taxonomy (NCBI): domain Eukaryota; kingdom Metazoa; phylum Arthropoda; class Insecta; order Odonata; family Coenagrionidae; genus Ceriagrion; species Ceriagrion tenellum. The sequence continues at coordinate 53,445,131 of OY720636.1, read as the reverse complement.
ACCAACATTTTGATCATAGTAGTCCTTAAATACATACATACCAATCACGCCGTTCCCTTCCGGGGTAGGCAGAGTCACTAAGTTTCACTCATAAATACATATTTGTACACCAAACTCTGCTTCAATAATTTCCTCCATACTAACCTATCCTTGCAAACCTCTTTTGTTTGATTTACCCCAATACACTGCTTCATACACTCTCTCCTGTTTTCAAGATTCCTAATCTTCCTCCTCCAAAATTAAAGAATTTCCTCAACCACTACTTTCTCTTCCTACCTCTACCTCTTGCATCATTCATTTCACTCTTATATATCTGTTTCGTTATTCGACTCTTATTGATTCTCTCAACATGGCCAAATCAACGAAGCACACTCTTTTCATATGTCCATTACTGGATTATCTAACCCGTATTCATTTATCACCCACTCATTCCTGACCCTATCCATCCTACTTTTTCCGCAAACACTCCGCAGATAACTCATACCCACGGCGTTTAGTCTACTCTTATGTCTATCCTGACATACCCATGTTTCACTACCATACAAGAAAGTGGGGAGAAGTACACTTCCTAGCAGTCCTTCATTTGCAAGATGCGTAAATGTTGATATTTTGGACGTTTGTAACGTTGACAATGATATTTAAAAGTATTTTATTTTGCTCTATGGTTTTTATATGCCAATAAAAATGATTGTGTAATTCTATATGTTTTTCGATGTTTAATACATGATTCGTATATTATAATTGAGGCATTTTCCGCCAGATGGAGTGAGAATAATTTAATACCGAATTAAATAAAGTATTTAATAATTTTAGTTCTGCACACAGATATTTTATAGATACGATTCGGAAAACAATCTTCTTACGTTTTCCTGTTGTCAGCATTTAAAAAGATAGTGTAATAAAGTATTTATTTTCTTAATTTCAATTAAGCTTACCGGAAAAATTGACGCAATCAAGGCCTTTTAGTCGGTCAAGTTTAAGACCTTGAATTGCTATATCACCGAAAAATCTAGTCTACTTACCCTGACTCTCAAGAGATAACCTAGTTAACATTTTATGACCAACAAATTCCGGAATCGCGCTCTTTGTTTATGGAATTGTTTCTCCCAGCTGCGGCATAAGACTTTCGTCGCCAGCTGTCTTGTGGTGCTAAATGGAACCTTTTCTCTGTGAGATATACGACGCCATTAATAAGAGCCATCACACTCCGAGTTCACTTAGTTTAGTCTACCATCGCCGCTAATAGTGCGACCATTGCAGCTCATATGCTTCATCGCATATATCACAAGAAAATCTCTTAGTAGATAGACGAAAGAACTACAACCTACATTATATTTTCCGTCTCTATACGTCTGCATCCCTCCAGACTAGGATCTGGATTGACTGTTGAGTGAGTCCATTTTGGGCCCGGGCCAAGCATAAAGAGCCGAGCCATAGGCCGGCTGAAAACCACCGTCCAAGGGAGGGAGGCATGTTTGCGTTTTCGGGAGTTGGGATTTCCCTTTAGATGGGCGTTGGATTTATAAACATCGCGAGGGGTAATCAAAGCCCAAGTATGCTTGTTTTGACGCTGGATATGTATGTTACTTTCTCCTCTTGATGACAAGGGTCACTGTTTTAGAGAGATGGATCAAATGTAAGAAAAGGAACTTGCATCGGATCAATGCTTAATGCTTATTACGAACCAGATGGTTGTATTTGAAATCACTCGGAATGATTTCGAGTACGTGACTAAGGTACAACAACGAATTGCTGGAGATTTTGGTGAATTTTTTCCACACGAATGGATAATTTAAGTGTCCGATGCATTACTTGTTGTGCCTCTAATCGCGATATGTAGCTCCGTTAACAATATTCACGCGAGAAAAGCTCAATGAGGCTGCGTGAGATTCCAACGAGAGGTTTAAATTAACTGAAATCTCGAAACATTCGTGATTGTACCCCGTGACTGCATAGCTATATGCTCAGAATCATTACAAGTGCATAATTTCAAATACAATCCATTAAGGGGTGGGTTCACTGTTACTGCGTCGCATTCACCAAATGTGACACGTAAAAATCATTTTTCTCGACCGTGGTTGAAACCCGAATCTCTCAACAGTCTGTTTTGTCTATATTTTTAATTTATTTATATTTTATTTTTTCTGCGTGTATTACAAGAGTTTGTATTATATTGCCTAGCGAGATACATATTTTGAGACGGGGAAAGTTTCCTCTAGAAGTTTGCATCACAAGTGCAACCATAACTTATATTATTATAATAACTTTATCATTCGCGGTAGGTATACTTATTGTGTGGGAACGAAACTTGGCTATGTTAGGATAAACATAAGATAACGCTAAATGCATTGTGTATGGGTATCTGAGAAGTAATTTTGATGAAATCAGCAGAGATTGGGTTGAGGATTGTGTGGGAAAAGAATGATTAGGAATGTATGATAACTGACATGTATGAAAGAATGTACTTCGTTGGATTCCTGAGGTTGGAAGAATTGTTGAGAGCCGATAGTCGAAGGAAATTGTTGAATGAGAAAGTCACGAATGGATGAGGTGGAATGTTCTTCTACTTAAGGTTTCTCATGTATAAGAGAGCGAGTATGAGGTAATAAATGTACATATAAGTGTTGCTGAAGCAAAAAAGTGTATGGAATAATAGGGCAAATTTGAGTCAACTCTACCACTGAGAATTTCACATTTTTGGCTGTGCCAACCCCCGAGGGAACCGACATGGTGGGTACAAACACGCATGTATGCAGCATTATTTTTCAGTTGCCCACCTAAAATTATACGGTCCGAAACCGGGGCAATTTTTATCAGCGATAGGCAGTGATTTGACTAAAAGAGAGAAGCGGTTGGTGTTGCCGAGGTGAACGAGTATGGGGTGCGGACATTCAGCGTATGGAAAGAGAGGGATGGAGAGGAAGAGATAGAAAGGATCTTGGAGGTTCATATTTTATGACAGACGACAGACCGACCTCATCCGACGAAGCGCGCTAAGGTGTCGTGCTCAATCCCAAGGCTGGTACATGCACTCGTCGAAGCGGGCTGGCTCCCTCGAGCGTAGCCATGGCAACAGTTGCGGCTTCGTGGGGAGGAATGATCACCACGACATCATCTTACCCATCGAGAGAATACTCCGACTCTTCATCTGTGCACGTACTATCGCAAGGGTTGCCAACTTCTGAAAAATGATTCCAGCTGTCGATCGATCCGGGAGTAGGAATCCACCGATACTGAGATGCATAGTTCAAGAAGCGTAGGGGTCGTGCATAAACTGCGTTACTGTTTTCGGTGTATTTTTAGCCGCCGCCCCCCCCTTCCTTCGTGGACAACCGCAATGTTTTTCCCAACTCCCTCCCCCCCCCCGACATGTAATGTTGTCTCTAAATATGAAACTTTGATTCCAAAAATAATTTTTCAATTATTGAGTGAGTTTATTTTTAGGGATAGGTTAATATTAGACAAATAAAGGTTAAAATAAGACGCGCCCTTCCTCATGTTTAACTCTGTAGTATTGTCAACACGATGTTGATGAGTAGGAAAATTAAACAGGCGCATTGTAACAGCAACATTACTTTGAGTGGACCCCCCATTTTCCCCTCACCCGCCGTAGGTTTTTAGACGACCCCCTTCACTCTTAAGTTGGTAACGTAGTTTAAGCATGTCCCCTTATATTTTATATGTTGTCTATTGCAGCGATTCCCAAACTATGGGTCTCGAACCATCGGTGGATCGCGGGCGATGTCTTGGTGGGTCGCAGACGTCCTTTCAGATCTACAAAAATGTAATAATGTTTTATTACTCCCAAACAATATACAAAAAATACAATCAAGAAGATAGGGAGCTTAGGGTAACCTAGAAAGAGAACCTGTATTGAGGTTACCATTAAATGAGTAAAGAAGTAAGTGACCACACATTGTTATTTAACGTGAAAAAATGTACCAAGTAAAGAAATAATTCCTTAACGAAGTATGTGTTCAATATTTTGTAATTCAATAGCAAAATCTTACTTTTTTTAAATGAGGTTAGGTGTGATGCATTTTTGCAGGTAGATGGTAGTAAATTGTTGAATTTTGGCTCTATGCATAAAAACACTTCGCCTGAACAAGGACAGTTTGGGCCTGGACAAGGGTTGCAAAACTGTGCGTAGGTTCCACAAGCGTGACCTATTTGAAACCGGTACTTTTGCACCACACTTCAAGATGAAAAGTCTAAGCACTTTATATACATAAAAATGCCTAAGTGGGAGCAATTTTAAACCTTTAAACAGCAAAAAGGAATATTGGTAACTCTTCTTTTTAACTATCACCCTGATAAACCTATTTGAAGGATGACAGCTGGTTTAATTGAATAAAAACATGCTCCTCCCCTAGCAGTCATGCCGTAGTTCAATTTAGATTTTACTAGCGCATTATAAAATGGCTTTATGATTTTAGTTGCTGTAAATGTGAAACGAACATACATTACTTAAAGCAGAAACAAAATTTCCTGAAACTATAGTGTGTTTTAAAAAGTAGGTCGGCATTGTAAGCTAAGCGACTATATTCGTATTTGGTGGATCGCCAGATATTTTCGGACCCCAGCAAAGTTAGAGAACCCCTATTGTATTAACCCCATTGAATAAAATGAATATACTAAAATGATCAGCGTGACATGGCGAATAGATAAGGCAAAGGCAACTTCGTCTTTGTCCTTCATCCTTCATCTTGCCCCTGTCCCTCATCAAAGTAGGTTGGAATTGTAAAACAAGCGATATTCAAATTTCGTGGGTCGCCAGAAATGTTCAAACCCCGGCAAAGTTTGGGAACTCCTCTTGTATTGAGTCTATTGAATAAAATTAGCGAGCAAAAAAGATTGGTGCGACATAGCGCATAAAGACACTAAATTCAAATTTATCTTTGTCCTTCTCTTCCAAATCTTACGAATCTTCCTTCCTTACCCGGCAAACTTTCCCGTATCCGATCATCTTCTTTTAATGGCTCCAAAGCGCTCTTCACTTTCTGCTCATTACCAAAACACGGACCGCAATTTCCTGTGCGGGACAAGACACGAGGGATGGACTGAGGACGATGATAAAAAAGCACTCAAAAGAACATCCAGCTCACCCCACCTTTCAAAACCAAATACCTCCAGGGCGGGGGGGGAGGGGCGAGAGGAGGGGAGCGGAAATTATTCTCGATTTGTTTTGCCCGACCTCTCCCGCCTTCCCTCCTTCCTCCTCCTCATCTTCCTTTCTCTTCCCCTCTACTCTGCCTCTCTTAATTCTTTCCTCCGCGAGAGAAACCGTGATTGGCTCGGGGGCCACTCCAAGCCTTCCGGTCCGTGAGTGAGTGTCAGTGCCTATATAAAATTTTAAAACTTTTTTAATATGCGTGTGGACATTTTCATAATAATGTTTTATGACAGCGAACCTACACGTAATTTTCTCTTCCCTTCCGACGTTTTTTATAAATCCCATCGCGAAGTGTATGCATCTCGGATTTTCTTTAATTTCCTCGCATTGACAATTTTTCTTGATTCTGGAGACATTCATTTGCATACTACCCAGCGAGCTGCCACAGAGGCATGTGCCACAGTCGTTAGTACACCAAGCATGGAAAGGGTTGAAATAGAAACGGAATACCGGAAAAGGTCGGGGGAGAGACCATTGATGAATTGTTTGTAGACGATGAATCGTAATATAGTATCATTTTTTTGTTGTAATCACTTATGATTCTAGGAATGAAGAAGTACCTGATGATGGCTCTGTGAGCCGAAACGCGTTGTACGCATTAAAACAATTTTGTGGAAAAGTGCAATTGTTTCTCTTAAATTATTGAAAATGTGTCTGTCCATCAGTTCGGCAGCATATATCCTTCTTTTTTAACGCCAATGAATCCTAGAGTTATGATTAGGGAATAAAATTACATTCTCCGCGTCGTAATGAAATTCTCGTGATAAAAATGTTCAAGTCATCTAAGCCTAGCTTGAAGTCTACAAGTCTCCAACTGTTACAAATCTTATCCTTCCATGAGCCATGTGACACTTCGTATTCTCTCTCATATTAGTTTTTGGCAAAGTGTGCGGCTTTCCTCTGCAGTTATTTACAGAGTGATTCCAGTATTATGATGCCAGTATCATTCTAATGAAGAACCGGTGGGGAGCGATTACCTCTTATTGCAGTTTTATCGAGCTAAATTGGCATTTATGGACGAGTAAAACGCTGAAATCCCGTAATGCTATTTCCGCGCGAATTAGGATTTTGCGCCAGTCTATACTTTTTAACTCTCTCTTCCCGAACCGAAGTGTGGCTCTCGGAAAAGTTCTTTGCGCAGCCCAGTGGATGAGTTTTGGACATGGTCTACTGAACAATCAGAATCCAGCAAAACCGGGGAGTAGGATTGTATAGTGTGTGACCTTTATAATGTATGCCAGCCCAAGCTTTTGGATGACTCACCATGTCCTGCGGTCCCAGCCGTCCCATTTCGACTCGTTTCTCAAAAAGAACTTCCTAGAAGTTCCCTAGGAAAATCATGAGGATGGGAAGTTACTTTGCCATCAATTTCCTAGCCATTAGTATTATCAAATATTTTACGAAAGTTTGATGTAGACTATTTTTTGCCGGACCTTCAACATATTTTACAGAGCCAAACTACTATGGTAAAAACGACCACAGGCATAAGATTAAGGAAGTAAACTGCAAAACCGATAGATTTAAGATGTCATTTTTTCCACGTATAATAAGGGACCATGATAGTTACCCAGTCAGTATCCTAGATCAGTTCTAGCATACTGACTAGGTTAAAAAGTTTTTTGCACTAGTGCTGTATATCTTAACATGATTATTAGTTACTAACATGCATGTAATCACCGGTATGATACTCTCTAGCATGACGTAGTACCTTGTAGTGCTATTTATCTGTCGCATTAATAATACTAACCAGTAGTTGTATCTTGAGTACTGCACTGCATGATAGCATTTTCTTGTGCGTATCACTCTCCTAGTTTCTGGTCTGACCGCGCACTGTCGTCCTGACTGCTTTTAGCCTGCGCCTGGCATCCGGGGGAACGTGCGCGGTTCTGATCTAAACTGATGTCGGTACTGCATGCCTGGTGTGGAATCATCCCGTGTCACACAGCCTAGTGGTGGCCTGCACGGCATTTCGTAAAGTTGATTATCTTTTTCCTCGAAGTCGTTGAGGTCCTCTGCTCCCTCCCTTCCGTTCGATCACTTTACTCTTTATATTTCTACCTCCCCTAATTGCCACGCAGGCCTGCGCTAGGACTTTTAGCGGGAGCTATACTTGAACGCCTCTTTCTGAGTGATTTAAACAGATTTTGGCGAGATATCGTGGGAGTTCGTCGTATAACAACAGAAACGACAATTGCATTTTTCCATGGGATATTTTTATGAGTACGACGCGTCGTCGCGACGCCTTTCAGCTCGCAGAGCCATTATCAGGTACAAGACTGTACCTGATGTTCTCTGTACTCAAGAATGTACCCTGTGCCAAAGACTGTACCTGTCTTGTACCTGATAATGGCCGTATGAGCTGAAACGCGAAGTACTCATTAAAATATCCTGTGGAAAATTATAATTTTTTTCTGTTATAATACGGATCTTTCTCTTTTTTTTATCAGCTCACTCACCTGTCCCGTCTGACTGAGATGAGAGAGACCAGACTGTGCTTAACGGGTGTATACAGCCAAAAGCCCGTGAAATAAGAGCGACGGTTTTCAGAGGGGCGGGTAGGTTTCTGAAGAGGAGGGGGAACCAAAAAAAAAAAGCAAATTAATGCCTTCCTGCTCGGTCGCTTGCTTGCTCGTTCGGCTCTTGAGGACCGATTCGAATATTTAGCTTTTTTTTTGGTCAAAGAGCGTCAAGAGAGGTGGGCCGCCATGCCCTTGGAAATCTCTGTGCTCCTATCCTCGTGCTCTCGCTTCATTCTCTTGTTCCCAGTCTCTTTCTCCATCCTCCTTGTATTTTTTTACTCTTTCGGCGGGCGCCTCAGGCGTCTCAAGAGTTTCCATCGATCCCGTTTATTTTATTTCCGGCGTTCAGGAGGAAAGGAAGAGTGACAGGAAAATAGAAGACTATGTATCGGCTCTGGGGAATTTTTCGTGGAGGCGATCACCCTTTTTTAATGGATGATGCTGATATATATCTTTCCTAATGAGAGGATCAAATCGAATTCGATACCTTCGTCTCTTTTTTTCCTTTTCCCTTTTTAATGATTGGTTTTGAGTTCCGCCCGCATTAACACTTAACATGCAATCGACCTTTTCTCAGGTATTCGTCGAGTGGTATTGGTCACTGATTGGGAATGAATGATCCAATTAAATCAGCAATAATTTTCCGCCCAATGCTCGGATAGGTCGTCTCTTGCACTGGAGACGTCATATGTCAGAGAGAGTATCTCACAATGATTTACATGCTCATTCATATAATGAAAGGTGCCATTGGTTTCATAATGACAGGTTTGAAAAACTTAATTTTTATAGCTAAAAAAGGGAAATCTTAGGCCGGTATTCATAGTCCTCAATAATTACAGATTCGTTTCAATCTATGATTATATCTCTAATTAATTACTGTTTCTTATTCATAGTCGTCAAAGAATCAGTGATTCGTCAATCGATGATTCTTGAATCAGAGATTCATCAATCTCTGATTATTATGTATTCATAGTCGTCAAATAATGATTGTTTATAGTTCTAGTATTCATAGTCAAGCAAACTGTAATTATTTGGCCAAATAATGATTGATTCGTGAATTAAGCTCTCTACCGTAATTAATTAGAGTTTTTCTTTGTTGGACGTCGGTAGTTCTGTGATTGTTTACGACATATTCATGTCTTTACGTTCCAAATTTACAATTTTATACGGTGCTTAAGGCATAGAATACTCTATATGAACGTCTTGAATTGATTAGGATTATTGATTACCTTGAATTGATTAGGATTTCCGTGCAATGGAAATTCGTTCGGATATATTGGCGTATGTGATTGCCGATGACGATGTACCAGCGTATCACTAAAGGCTGCGAAAAACACACATTAGGGATCCAACAAATCCAAATTACTCACATGGGGAGACTACGTACCCTGACTCGCCGATTTGCATGCCGTATTTACTATGTCGTGCACGAGGTCAAAGGGTAGTACGCCTTGGACATCGTCAAACGTATCCTAGTTGTATTGTAATTAATCAGTTTATAATCAGAAATATCCGCCCTTAGTATAAAAAAGCTGGGAAAAGTTACTCTCGCTAGGTTGTTCCGGAGCCTCACATCACCCGCCTCAAAGCCACTTTGCGTATTAGTATTATTAAAATCCGTTATCTAACTTTCTGTAACAATAGACATGAGTGTTGACAGACGAAGAGTTTAATAGAGGGTACCGATTCTCAAAACCCGTAGTGATCGAGTATATTCTTCTTAGAACTTATGTTCATATATCGACACTTTCCGCGAGGACTGACAGTTCCTCTTGTGCTACTGTGGCTCATTGCTTTGAGATTTTACGCTTAGGCATCAATATTGAATTGTTGAAATCATATTACTAATTTTAAAAGTATATCACAGCGGTTTTTAATCACGCAGTATTTAAAAAAAATCTTCATGCTGAATTTAACATCGGCCGAAATTGCCATGAATGTTTTACTCGTAAGCCATCATCAATTGCTACTAATTACATATTTCAAATTTCCTTTATCGGTGATGATCAGTTATAATTACTGCTACTGCTACTCTTCGTCTTCTTTGGTGTTTTACGTATATATGTAGGGATTGCTAGTTCTGTTTCACAGTCAACGGTGTCCAGAACTGTGAAACATATAACTAATCATTTGGCCGTCCAAATAGTTGACACCATCAGACCGCTTGTTTCTTATGATGATCAGGCGACGAATCGGTGCCTCGGGTGTCTCTTTGTGAGAATAGAAAAAAGAGGAGACCACACTTATGATCGGACAATTCCTGACGTTAAACAGCACACGCTACATCATCAGCACTTGCCGGAATACGAGATTACTGTTTGTTGATTTTCCCTAGCAACGCCTTCATTAACGTTGAATTATCATAAGAAATAATTTTAATGTAGGCACGGCTAATTCATTTTTATCAAAAAAACATTGCCAATCCATTTTTCATTTTCTTTTTCAATATGCAATTAATAAAACTATATACTCAACTTGAATAAAAATTTAACGATACCCACAAAATGTTTTGCCTCTTCAATTTCTCATACCACTCAAAAATAAACATACTTCCAATCTGTAATTCACCAATTACAGATCATCCCAAATAATTAGAGATTCATGAATCAGTGATTCATGAATTGGAGATTGTTTTCTGTCTATGAATACATAAATCAAATAATCAATGATTGACGAATAATCGTTGATTCAGCAATCATTGATTATTTATCCCGTCTATGAATACCAGCCTTAGTCATTGGAAATGCATTTATCTGTATTGATTGCAAAATTAGATATAGTCAGAGTGCAATATAATAAGAAAGTGTAAGGCAAACGGTAAAGATGGTGGATAATTTAATGACATGCTATAATGATTGCAGTTCTTCAAAATTCATTGGGAATGATTAGAGTGGGACATTATAATTAGCTTTTTTACTTCTACCGATTTATGTACATATCTCCCAATCTTTCCTATTATAATCATTGGGATGATTCTTTACATCGTACGGTGCTCAGACTATAGTAATGCTGTGCATATGCCCCTCAGTATTCAATAAATGGGCCATATTTTACTCTATATTGTGGGAAATTTGGTTAATTAACTAATTATCTGCTCACTCAGATAAAATACATTCAGCATACCCTTAAATCGTGTCAGAACACGCGATATATGATGGCCGATATTTTTTATTTCAACATTTATTTTCTTAATATAAATATTTGCGTTTATAAAACACATGTTCCTGGAGAATTGTCGTGTTTACTTTTGTTCTACGGGCTACATCTTCCAAAATACGAGAAATGATGCTTTATTAGATTTTAGGGGAGTTGGTTTTTCAGCCATAACGCACATCTTTATTGGCTGCAAAAAATGAAAGGAACAAGTAACGTTCAAACAGGTGAGCCACCATTCTTTATTGCAAAATTTTACAAGGCACTATATCTATTGACTTGCTCGGCTAAACGAATTTAAAAAGAATGCCATTCTTCAAAATTCATTTGGTAACTGAAGTAACACTTAACATGTAATTGTTATCGGGAATGAATGATCCAATTATATTTATCCAATATAAAACATTTTTTGACCTGGGTAATCAGTGAAAGATGATAGAAATTCAAATACCGTCACGTCCATAGCTCTCAAAGAGTTAAGAGTCATGCACAGATCATACAGGGATCATGCAGATCCACAAGAGACTTGTGGCATCATTCTGTGAGATCAAATGAGGATTTTTACACACTCACTTGGATCGTGAAAGAATAATTGATCTTAAAGAGGAAAATATTTGTAACTTTACAGATAGTGAGAAGTAGATTTAATTTAACACTTTGCGTACTGGGTTGAAATCATGAGGTACTCAGAATGCTCAAAGTGCGTCAAACTACTGTAACAAACAGTAATAGCAAATGAAAATTTATACCTTCCTGACCTAGGTATTTTGGCAGTGACCAATGTTTTCTTTAAATTCATGTTGTTTAGAGGTAACATCGCAATAAAATCAGAAACTTTCAGAAAAAATTTACCTAAAATGGCCTTTAGAATGAATTGACACAGAACGAGGTCCATGTCATTCAAAAATGTCAGGGAATTCAAACAATATCACTCAATCAGAACGAGTGTTTAATATGAAATGTTATCAAATATTATAATTTTCAATTGCAGTTAATTTCGAACCAGCATTTGAAAAGGAAAAGAGCAGCTTTTTAATTGCTCTATGAATAATATTGAGTTAAACTAAAAAAATATTTGACCTACCTTTGACTGATATGGATGCAGTCTACAGAATGGGCCACTTCATTTAAAAAATATAAATTTTATTTAATTTGGAATTAGGGGAACGACTCTATTCTGCCTTTGTAAGCCAATTGTATTACGTTTTAAAATAACCTCTTTCATTTGAGATAAAACAAGACATTCATTGAATACTCGGGACAAAAGATCACTCTCTAATTGCAAATTTGTAAATAAATGGATCAAGAGAAGTAGATTTAATTTAACACGTTGCGTGCTGGGCTTTGAATTGAAGGTCCTCTCAGAAAAGCTGAGGCTTTAACATATCCACCTGAATTGTGAAAGAAGACACTCCTAAATATAGGAAAATTAACTTTGACTTATAATTAAAATTTATTTTGGTATTTTGTGGTCCAATGAATGTCTACTGTTATCAATTTGATCAATGTATATTAATTGCCAATAAATTTGGTTTAATTTTTTAACTATTGAACTTAATATGGTTTATCTTAGTATGTTTATTTATTTGTGGCTTAACATTTGTGGTTAAAACTTAACATGGTGACTGCGTAGAGATATAATATGGGTGAAATTAACACTATAAAAGGGGATAGAAGAAATGATTGGAAAAAAGTATTGATAAGTAGAAAAAGATAGAAGAATATAGATAGAATCATTTAAGTGAAGATAAATGATACTGAATGCATAGAAAAAATGGGAGATAGGAAAGATGTGTATGAGTCATTTGTTTTTTTTAAGTATTCAAACAAAAAGGGGAAGATGTTATGCATTTGATTTATGTATATTAATCGTAAATGAAGTTCGTTTAAGTTGTTTTTTAACACTTAAGTTAAGTTGTTTTATCTTAGTATGTTTACTTAATCGTGTTGAATTTGGTTCAATTGTTGTTTATTGTTTAGAGGGACCAGACGTTAGTAATAAAGCAGTGAACCAAGAGGCAAGTCACATAAGACTAGTTATTAAAACGTAACGTCTACTAGAACGACTGCAGTCATACCATTACATCTGCCGTTTAATAATGATGTTCAATGGACGTTCTAGTATGTCCATCGTCATTCTCAGAAAAATAAGAGGACGTACCATTACGTCCATTGGACTCAAAGTGTTAAGGAATAGGCTATTACGAAGGCAAGGTTTTGAAAGGATTGAACAAAAGACAAAAGAGATGGGGGGGAAAATGTCGAGTCCGGTTCTCTTCCCTACCAGTGGATCGGTCCCATTCCGTGGGGAGCTTGGGTTTGTTTGGAAGCGGATCTTAAAGAGATAAGGATGACTTGTGGCATTGTTATTCGCGAAGTTGAGCGTCGCAAGCTTGACACGAATCCGCGATAGCGCAGCGTGGACGCATGGATTCCATTCACTCTGCCCGCCGTGCAAAGCTGAGTGCATTCTAATGTTAATGGCGAGAGAGTTGTGACGAAAAAGCGGCGTGAATGACCTCGACTGCCACCGAGTAGCTTCACTATAATCATCAGTCTTTGATTGTTCGGAGTTTTTGCCAAACAAAAGTGATGGCTTTATTCGTCCTTGGCGAATTTTGTTCGCCTACCCGGCAAGCCACCTCACGGGCGTTCGGCAGGGGGTGAGTTATCACCAACATGCACTTTAATGCGATACCTGTAACTCTCACCAACATGCACTACACTATAGGTATGCTAACGATGCTCAGCTATGTTATTGTTAACAAAAATAGAAATTTAAACATTTAGTTGTGAAAACGATATTCTCTCTATTGAAACACTATTCAGCAGAGCTAAGTTTTTAAAATAATGAGAGATAATGACAGTGGGGAGAGATTGTTTTGCGAGTATCGCTGCTCTAAGTTGCATATTTTATACATAAATCAAAATCTAAGAAGTTCTTTGAAGAATGTACTCGTGTACGACCAAGACAATTCAAATATGAACATAAAACAATAATTTGGAAATAAGCTTGTGTTTACTACTACGAGAATGGAAGTGAGAAGTGTAATGTCCAATATTTGTTCATACCCTGAAATCCAGGATTTTGTCTCCAATATTCTGATTATAGCTATCTATGTGAAGTAGTAAAAGTAGTATTTCATAACCCTTCTAAGCTTCGTGCGATTGGATTCCAAGGTTTTAATCCAAGTAAACCAGTGTTGTACATTTGGAACATATTGTAAATAATAATGACAAGCATTACAGGCTTGAACGGAATTATCAACTATGGTCCTCGTTCCCAGCCAATTTCAATGATTTTTTTCATTCGCCAACCGGATTATAAACTGTGACTTTCACTTTTCTCAACCGTTGGTACCAAATAGCACCGTCTCAGGCCAACGATTCCGTTCTTTAGTAACCATTTAGGAAGCAATCCTCCGCAACTGATGCAGGGGAGTGATATAAAAAAAGAAGAACGATTAAGATACACGCGGTCGGATTCTGCCGGTTGCTGTTGCGACAAGAACCGTCGCCAGATGGCGGGCAGCTATCTATTAGCGCCGCAACAAAAAAAGGTCAACAAGTATTGCAGTGAGAGAACGGTCAGATTGATCGGATCCATCAAAGAGCATGAAGAATTGAGTCATCACTAAAGGAGATGGAAGAGGTGTCATGGCCCTGGGTGCTTGGATTCCCACGGTAAATATGCACTGAACGGAGGTGCCCGACGGTTTACGAACTTTAATAAAGAAAACTATTGGAAACCCTTCACGTTAAACGAGACAATAACTTGGAATCTCTTCTTCATATCAATCTTACATGAATCTGTCCTCAGACAGGTTTCAATTGATGATGATAAGATACAACTTGGTTAACTCCACACTAATTTATTAAATTATCACCAACCCGGGTTTCAGCAACTGAGTGCCATTTTCAAGATACAAGGAAAACATTTTACAATACAGTGGAGCGTCAATAAGCCGGATTTCAAAAATTCAGAGCGTTGATAATCCGGATTCACATTCGGCGAAAAATTAGCTAAAGTGAATACAGTGTACATATTTGTCAAAAGCGTTGATTAAAGACGTATTGCAATGTATTTCATTATAACACTACATCTACATCTACATCTACGTGATACCCTGCGAGCCACCACGAGGGTGTGTGGCAGGGGGTGAAGATCACCAAACATGCACTATTGACATGCAAGTAGGATATTTAAGGGAAATATGCTATATAATAGGTTCATATGGAGCTAGATGGTTAGTATCTGCATAATAAGAAAGGGATTAATGGTTGTTATTACATGCATCATGCACTACAGACTACTCTAACTATATTTCACCTACCTATCCCTTTGCTACGCTGCCTATTGTTCTCTCTTATAGTACGCGGGAAAAATGACATTTTAAATCTATCGGTACGACAATCTATCTCTCTAATCTTGTTAATCTGATCAAACCTAGCATAATACGCAGGGGATCTCAATATATATCTAACATCATCAGTGAACAACTCTGTTTCGAATTTACTTAAAAGGTTTAACCTAAATTTTAACCTGCGTTCTGATAGTAATTCCCATCCTAGTTCTTCTATGTAATAAGTTCATATTAATTTGTTTTTATTAATGTGATCTAATTATTTAACTACAGTACTAAAGTGAATTACTGTTTTTAAGGTTTTTAACAAAGTTTATTTATGTTTAAGGCGTCAAACGGCCTTTTTTAGGTTCTGTTCGAAAATCCGGACTTTTTGATAATCCGGACTGGGTCAGGTAACAATTGATCCGGATTATCAACGTTCTACTGTACAATTTTACCAGCATAGTAAAAAATTTCCTTTTTCAGTGCCTTTCAGCATTCAGTTACTGAAACTCTGGTCGGTTTTAAATTAATTAATTAGTGAGGAGTTATCCAAGTTGTATCTTTTCATCATGAATATGTAAAACCTCCACAGAGAAACGCATGAAACAGTTTTGTTTGTTCGTAAGGTTTCAATGGAACCGCTCCCTCCATGCTCGTCATTTCTGTGCTGCCTCCCTTAGCTCTTCGTAACTCTCTTAATGAAATTAAATGGATTCCTTATTTGGCCTCCTTTAAATCATTCGTTTTCTAATACGTATTCAATGGATACCATTCAAAGCAATAGGTGTGAAGTCGCACCTGTCCTTTTACTGTGAACTTACCTTTTGAATGTCTCAGTTTATGAATGGGCGAATTGCATTTCATTTTCATTTAAATTTAATATTAAATGAACAAGTAAATGAGGCATTTACCTAGATAAATTGAGCTAAATCATCGATTTGCTGAAGAAATTCGCCCATAAATCCTGACGTCCTGCACTTGAACTTTCTCAAAAACATGCGACAGTAAGAATCCTTTTTTTTTCAACTTTTTGCATTGGTAGAGGAAGAAATTGGTACAATTGCAGTAAAACCAACCGTTCACGCTCCAAAGCACTTATTCGAAGAATCGCGGATGGAACGTTACGTTTATACGTTCTTTTACGCAATTCTGTTCAAATTTTTCCTCATCCTATTTTTCGTTCGCGTTCGCGCAGAAAACGAGGATCGAATACAAATGTACATGAAACGGCGGTAGAGGGCAGCAAAACGAAGGGAATTCTGCGCGCGGAGCGCTGAAAAACAAAAGACGTATTGATGCCGGGCAGTTAGAAAGGTAAGTACATGAACACTTCACGTCACGCATCGATGAACACCTGTAGCGCTGAAGAATTCTATGAGGCGATTAAGTCTGACGTTATACAGAAATTCTTTTGTGGCGTAAATATTTAAGTCTTACAAGCTGTTTTATGACGGTAAACCGTTTAAGTAGCCACCCATTAATCATGGGTAGTTAAAAGCAAACGAATAATAATAAGAGTGCAGATGGTGGAGACATGGGGCGCGAAATTTTTTCTTCTATGGCTCAAAGAACTGGTAAATACTATTGCTATAATTTTTACTGAGATTTGACCGGTAGGTCGAAGTGATTGTCCATATGGTCGATACTGCACTGGGTACTTTGCTACTCTCTCTCCCAGTGGCTGTTGTGACAGTATAGGTTGTTAACACACATGCTTGTTATGGCAACTATTTATTTTTGTGTTTTTTTACTAGGGGTCAAAACAGTTTGTCGAGTGAATTATTGTGAGTTTGGAGGAGAATGAAATAGTAAAAAGAGTAGTGAGTGATATTTAATTTTGATTTCAGTCGCAACTCCACGATGAATTGGTGACCACTGCTGGACAAGAGAAAAATAACGGGTTATTTTAATAATAATTGTGGTATACCTTGCAAAAGTTTCAATTTGATCGTTAAAAAAACAATCTACAGGACAGGGGTTTATCTTATTTGGGGACAAAAGCTGATTTAGAGTTGAGGCTGAAAAAAGATTTGTAGGACAAAGGAGGTAAACAAGAAGAATTCTTTGCAGAAGGCGACAGAGAGTAGGCCAGTGTACCCAATATTATGTCAGCATTAGGGGTGAGTACTATATTAGGTTAATAATACTTATTATGAATCAATCCGAAGAAATGCGTCAGAATTATATGTTACAGTCTCAGGATAACAGGGACTCACCCATGAAAATGGACAGCACTGAAGATTTAATTAAAAATCTAGAAAAGAAGAGCTTATTTTGAGGTAGGGCTAATAAAGTAAATGAGAAGGTTGGTACATTAAGGGGGGATCAAGATGAACCAAACCCTTTCTAAGTGTAGTTTCTACATATGATATATCAAATCAGAAACAATAATTCAAGAGGAAGTCTTGTTACTCATTCAAAAAAGGCAGTGAAAAGTGTGAATTTTTGTGAGTTGGATGCGTGGATGAGAAAAAGATAATAAAAAGATTAGTGAGTGACATTAAATGTTTATTTTTGTTGCTATTCTACAGTACTGTGGACCAATAATGTTAGCTATATCAGAGTCACGTATCGGTCTTTGAAATTTGGGCTCGAAGCCCGTCGTCGTTCCGCCCGTTAATCGTCGCTCTCAGTAGCTGTATATGGACATTTGTGTAATTTGACGGACTCGTACTCTGTTTTTAGACTTTATAATTTATTATATATCATTGAACAATAAGGTGTATATGACATTAATAAACAAATTGAAAATTCAATGCATTTCTTATCGTGGGCCTTTCTGACCCATGAGATATTTTACATGGTTATTACAAAAGTAAGAAAAGTATAAAAAATAAATAAAGAAAAAAAGAAGAAATGAAATAATAATTACAAAAAATATACAGTTTAATCCCATTAAATGTTAAATGTTAAAAGTAAATTCGCCGGTTTTCAGTTTCACAATGTATATCCATATCGGGAATGTTGAAATCATCCTCGTTCTGTACATATTATTACATTCATAAACATAATAGGGATCAAAGTTCGAAAATGTAGCAAATACACAATTAAATATATACATTATTTCCTATTTCACGTAAGTTAATAGAGCAGCGTTATTAGTTATGCAGGGAACTGCCATGCATCGTTTAGGATTAACTCCTACACTTTTGATTTAAACAAATGTATTGATTTTGAGTTTCTTATTTCTAATGGAAGATGAAGAAAAGTCGTCCCCGGTGGCGGCGGTGTAAAGTCCTCGCCTGCTAACCCGAGGGTCGTGGGTTCGAGTCCCGCCAGGGTAGATTATTCATTGCCCAGGGCAGGGTGTATGTGTTCGTCATAGATATGTTAAACACTTTTAATTGGGGAAAACCTCAAAATTATTATAATAAAATATAACACCAGGCATTAATTTTGTAACTTAGGAATCAAAAAAATTAACTTATAGGGCCCGGGTAGAAGTCCAATGGTCGAGTGAAGCGTTCTGAAGCACAACTTTTACACAAACTCAGCGGTACACATTTTACTATACGCCGTACTTATTAAGTACCTACCCTCTACCATGCTAGGTCAGGTGCTGGATCTGGTATGGTGTAATAAGAGCTTTGCCAGAACTGTTCTCTCTCCATCCGAGACCCTTACTACTATCCCAGTTATTGGATATCCCAGGATATTTGACTTTTGACTAATGTTTATGTACAAGTTTATAAAGCTGGCGTAATTGCGGTTACAACGGTATAACTCAAACCTCTACCGCATCGTTAGTTTTGGAATTAGCCGAGGTTAACAGCTCTCACAACAGCTGGTGTAAAACTCAACATAGAAAGAGTTTTTTTTTCCTTTCGGCATGTTAAAAACATGTTTGGCTAACTTATATCAAAATCTTTCATCTCTACAATTATTACAAATATTAAGAGAATGGCGATAACATAAATTCTGGCCATCGGGTTTTGAGCGCCGAAAACCTTCCGGGCCTTTTTCCAAAACAAATATCGTAAAAGAGTAAATAAGGATGAAAAAAAAATATTTACACAAATCAGTAAACGCAGAAATGATCGTTCTATCCTAGGTATTTTATTTCGTTAAAATCGGTCGACCCTGCTTGGAGATACAGCGTCTTAAACCCAACGGACTCGACTTTTTCAATGGACAGTAGTAGGCACAGATGTGCGATCGAGGTTAGGTTTACGGGCGGTGGAGATACTTCTTGGGGCGGAGGAGAGAGAGAGGGAGAGAGAGAGAGAGAGAGAGAGAGAGAGAGAGAGAGAGAGAGAGGAAGGGTGCGGGAGGCGAGGAACGGGGAGGAGGGAAAGTCTTTAGAGGAAGGCCCTTTTGGCCACTCACCCCTCCCACCCTCTGGACTCCCTTAACCTCTTGTTTACACCCACCCACCCACCTACACTACACATACACACGCACACACAACGGACTCTTTCAACAATAACATCTTCGCCTCCCAACTGACGCGTCCATCCCACTCGTTCCCTTGTCTATTCTCCCCTCTCTCTCCTCCTCCTGAGCTGCCTTTCTTCCTTCCCTCCTTGGGGGCCCTAATCTCGGTGAAATAATTGGTCGCAACATGCGAACGACCTTGGATGGCATATGGGAAAATGGAGAAAGAGAGGGGGAGTTGATGGCTGTGGTTCGACGTGCAGAGAGGAGCATTCACCACGTCCTAACTTTGGTTCCACTTTCACGAATTTATTTGGACGGTTCAGTGCTAGAAGTGCCTTACAAATAGGATATTTACTAAATTTCCTAATGAATGAAGTTAAATTCCACATTACGCAAGAAAATATGTACTTACGAAAAATCGTTCTTTCCGCGAAAAATAAGCGACCATCATAAAAACTGAGCTCCACTGGTTACACTCCCATAATACACTTCCCCATTTCACCTCCTAAACACTTTGGTTCCACTTCCACAAATTTATTTGTATGGCTCAGTGCTAAAGGTGCCTTACAAATATAATATTTACCAAGTTTCCTAATGAATGAAGTTTAATTACACAATACGCAAGAAAATGGGTACGAAAAATCGTTCTTTCCGCGTACAATAAGCGACTACAGTACTTGGATGGGAATTACTATCGGAACGCAGGTTAAAATTTAGGTTAAACCTTTTAAGTAAATTCGAAATCGATTTGTTCACAGATGGCGTTAGATATACGTTAAGAACCCCTGCGTATTTTGCTAGGTTTGATCAGATTAACAAGATTAGAGAGATAGATTGTCGTACCAATAGATTTAAAATGTCATTTTTCCCTCGTACTATAAGAGAGAACAATAGGCAGCGTAGCAAAGGGATAGGTAGGTGAAATATAGTTAGAGTAGTCTGTAGTGCATGATGCATGTAATAACAACCAATAATCCCTTTCTTATTACGTAGATACTAACCATCTAGCTGCATGTGACCCTATTATCTCGTATATCTCCCTTAAGTATCCTACTTGCTTGTCAATAGTGCATGTTTGGTGATCTTCACACCCTGCCACACACCCTCGTGGTGGCTCGCAGTGTATTACGTAGATGTAGATGTAGATTGTTTTTAAGACATTGTTTCATGATATCACGTAAATATTTTAGTAGCGATAGTGTACGACGGTGGCAAGTGTCGAGAGATTCTCAGGGAAGACAAAATGAATTCACACGCTGAGATTCCGCAGGACTACTCTAAAAATTTACCGGAAGATTAATACTTATCCACTGTAGTTGTGGGGCTTCTTTTATAGAAAAAAATCATCCGACACTGTCAGTTACATCGCCATTAATTTAACTCACAATGAATGTCTATGAATTCGAATGCAATTTTTATAGAAGAACATAAAAACATTCAATCATGTGAAGAAATTAATTGTTAAATGAAATACGAATTGATATGTCATTAATTGTTCGTTCGATCCTACGATAGGTTGACTACGGTCCTCCACCCTTCCCTTTCTAATACTAGTTCCCTTATCTCCTGGCATCACGTCCAATGTAGTTTCATCTTAATTTGGTCCATGAACTTATTCCTGGGTCTTCCTCTAAGGACTTTACCCTCAATTTTGCCTTCAATTTTGTTCTTCATGAATGGGTATGTATGAACCTGATAATCATCACACATACATCCACTCGGGGACATCAAAAGATCACTGTACCCACTAAAATTATACCATCTCTTCCAGATATGAACTGGTTCTACGTCAGCTGCAGTCAATGACACTTATTGGAGTTGTTGGGCGATTGTACTGCGAAGCAAAGACCATATCATTGGTAAGTTATCACGAATAAAATAAATAAGAGGAATTGAAATGCATGGCTCTTGAAGTTGCATCTTTAATTAAACAAAGCAAAACACGAATTAGGTCAGTCACCCGTGCTTCTCCGCAATCATATCTATACCAGCCGACGGCCTAGTTGCGGAAAATCTAGACAGGGACACGAGTTCGCGGTACGTTATAAGAAATAAGTTTAAATGCGATCCACGATCACCGTTCCTTACGACCCCAGATACATGACTTAGCCTTAAAATGTCCTCATGCGTTACGGCTTTATTTACGCCTCGTTCTCCAGCGCGCGTTTTTTTCTCCGCTTTGCTTTGCGTTCACCCAGAGCCGCACTAATTAGAATGCAACGCAGTGCAGTCTACATTATGAGTTTTTGTACGCGCGCAATGCCTCATCTTTTGCACTGAGAGAAGGAATTAAACAAAATTTATAGTCCTGAGGATGTTCTTAGACATGTTTGTGCAATGTAAAGAATGAATATTCTACATCTACATCCAATTATTTCCCTGCAAGACACCACAAAGGTGTTTGACAAGGGGTGACTTATCACCTACATGAACTCGAGTGAAGAAATTGACTTTCACCAACATTCACCACACTATATGTATGCTACAAATGCTACAGAAACTACTACAATAATCTATAATGTGAACACATGACATAAAAGTCATGCAGCATGCAAATCGTGGTGTTAGCACTACTTGGCAGATTTATAAACATGCAGTACAAGGAATACGAATTAATTAGCTACACTACCTATCAACTAACCTACTTCCAAGTCTCAACGCAGCCATTAAGGTTTATATTGATCGCAGGAAGAACGAAATTTCGCATGAAGAACCTTTCTGTTTTAAAATCTATTTCCCCTATTTTATTTTCATGATCTGTTCTACCGTACCATGTTGAAGTTCCTAAGATTGATAACTTCATCAGAAAATCAATCGGTTTGGAATTTATACGAAAGATTGAATCTAATTTTCAATTGACAGTCTGAAAGCAATTCCCATCCAAGTTGTTGCCAGAGGTCAGTAACACTAACGAGACTATCATAACGGCCTTTCACGTATCTTGCTGATTTTCTCTGCACATTTTCACATAGAGAAATGAAGCACTTCGCTCATAACTTTTCTTTACCCCTTTAACCTCTAAACTTTACGAGAAGTACATTTTCAAACACCTTTTGGAGATATTCTTTTAATTAAATTAATAAGAAGATGGAGAAGCTTACCACAGTTTGCCATGATCGCATGGATAAAATAATATTTCAGCTGTCGATTATTTTTTCAACCTATTCATGCGATGTTCACTGTGTATTACACAAGACTATTTTTATACGTATGTTATAGCCTACGCACAAATAACTACCGGTGAATACTGGTTTCAAATTTCTGTTATATACCTTCTCATTGATTATATTCGTCGAAATCTTTATTTTAATGAAGTTTTCTTGGGTTTTCCACCAGGTTAGGTAGCTGTTGGACTCAAGCCAATCACATAACCTCTCCGATTAAGCCTGTCTGTCATACAAATTTTTTTACCAAATTGGCTTGAACCGCTAACTTCAGCGTTTAGGTTTTTTTTCAGTCCTGTTTTATCTTTATATATTTGTGTGAGGGGAAAGAACTACAAAAATAATACCTAATGAAACGAATGTATGACTTTCAGAGAGAATTCCTATCACGAAACGCTCCTGTTCGCCACCAAGTCGTTTCGTCTTCAATCCTTCTCAGAAAAACCACTTCCCACGGTTAGCAAGCTTACGTATTTACCGGGGAACATACTATGGAATTGGTCTTTCATTGCTTTCATTGGTCTTTCCGTTGTATTTCAGTAAATTAAGTTTCTTTATCTTTTTGTCCTTACCGTCGTCTCACCTCAATTCTTCTGTCCCTTCTCCCACTCTCCTGCTCCACCCCACCTCCTCCCGTCTTCTCCATCCTTCACCACGGAACCTTGTGCAAATCTGGAACTCTCACCGACACAGTAGCCGCTTCTCTATTATCAACATCTGCATCTACTTATTGATCTGCAAGCCATCACAAGGGTGATTGGAAGGGGGTGATTTATCATCAACATGAACTACAGTGAAGTAATTTACTTTCACCAACATACAAGGGTGATTGAAAGGGGGTGATTTATCACCAACATGAACTACAGTGAAGTAGTTTACTTTCACCAACATACAAGAGTGATTGGAAGGGGGTGATTTATTACCAACATGAACTACAGTGAAGTAATTTACTTTCATCAACATACACCACAAAATCGGTACTAAACTAGAAACTGCTAAAATAATCTATAATGTAACTATGAAAACATGACACAAGAGTTATGCAGGGAGCATGCAAAACATGGGGTTTGCACAACTCGGCAGATTTAGAACCATGCATTAGGGAGCACATCAATTAATCAGCTACACTACCTGTAAACTAACCTACTTCAAAGTCTCAACGCAGCCATTTTGGTCTCTTATTGATCGTGGTAGAAACGACATTTTAAACCTTTCTGTTCTATAATCTATTTCCCTTATTTTATTTTCATGATCTGATCTACCGTAGTATGTTGGAGTTCATATGATATTGAAAACTTCTGAAAATAAATCGGTTTTGAATTCACTTAAAAGATGGAGTCTAATTTTCAATCGACGGTTTTAAAATGATTCTCATCCAAGTTATTGCAAGAGGTCAGTATCACTAATTATGCCGCTAATCGGTCCACAGGTTTGTAGCGGTCTATAATAATAATAATTACATATTCTTTATTGTAGGTAATCTACCAATTAAAGGTGGGCTTTGTTAATATTCAAAGAAACTCCTCCCGATTTTACACACTTTCAAGGCCATATCTACCTCTAATATTTTCCCTTTTGATTTCAGCGTACGATATACGCTTCTGCATTCCGTACATAAAATCTAATCTTTTTGTGGGTGCAAACCTGAAACTGTCACCGACACAGTAGCCGTCTCTCCCGTTTACCTTACATCCTTCCCTCTGTAATAGTTTTCAGCAACCCATCGTCCCGCTCTACGGTGTATACCTGCAGTCACCCACTCTGCCTAATACTCGTTAAGTATCCATACACGTCAGCACTTTTCTTATTTTCCGCCTCTTTCCATGCTCTCCAGTAGCTCTTCGTCTGTTAACATTGTTTATGCTCAAATAACCCGTCCAGGTACCTTTTCTCCTCATTGCATAATATCTTCATGCTTTGTATCAATCTTCTAAATTTAGTCTTATCCAATAATATATCTTTCATTTTCAATATCTTTCCAATGTCTTTCCGTGTCCCCCGAAGCTATTCTCACTCCTAATATTTGCATGATTAAAAATTTGAGAAAGTGAGTCTATTGTTGTTCATCTATTTTAAATGGTCATTTACCCATATTTATGAATGATGCTCAAATCATAATGCTTCTGTTATATCTATCGATGCTTGCGTAAGTATATAACGAGTAATTTTTCTTAACGGACAGCGTACTTTGGCTACCACGTTTCGCGCACCTCATAACAACGCGTGTGTTACCTCGATCTCTTCGTCACACAATTACCTAGCTCTCCCATATGCATTACACAATGGTAGCAAGTGATCATCTTCCAACAGTTTCCTTTTTTCGTAGATATGCGACACTCGAATGATTTCATTGAGTACCATCACAGTCATCTCCAGCAATCAGCGTAAGCAGAGTCATCTATATTTATATGGACCTTCATGACGATGCATCAATATTTGATAAAACAATTTGCTGTACACCAAAAATGAAGACTTGATTTTGGCCATTGACCCAATGACATGAATACACCCGTTTCCCCTGCCATTGTACGTATGAAAGTAACCATACGGCATTCCTATTGTAAGAGTTAATATCTGCACGGCCATCTCCAAATTGCCCAAGATGATGCGCAGAGCAGGCCGCTAATTTCAAAAGAAATATAAATTTCGGCACATTAAAGGCGTGTAGCAGTTTTTGCAAGGATTTAGAGAGCAAATTACACCACCAATTAAGGTCTTTAAAAAGAAAGTTTTATTTTTCTCTCTTTTTTTTTATTTATCTTGATCGTAAAGGCAGGGGTGAAATAAAGCCAGCGATCAACTCTATTTCTTTCATGCTATTCAATATTATTTGAAAAAGCAAGTGATAATATTATATTGTCCGTCGAATTTAAAACTTTAGATAAAGTCGAGCATTTTTCATATCTGGATAGTGTTTTGGAGGAGAATGGGTATAGTGATTGGGACATGAGGTGGAGAATTGCCATGGCTAAATAAACAATTTCAAAAAGGAGGGAATTGATGATGGGGGGTCTGAGTAGAGACGGAAAGAAGAGGCTGGTAAAAACTCTGACATAGAGCGTGGCGCTGTATTAGTCGGACACTTGGTCATTGCGAAAGGAGGATGCATGTAGACTTGAGGCGTTTGAGATGTGGGTATGGAGAATGATGTAGAGGCTGAGCTGGTAGCGAGAGGGACTAACGAGGAGGTATTGGATATAGTTGGAGAGGAGAAGGAGTTTGGCGGAGGTTTGGAGGAGGCAGAAGAGATGGATGGATGACATTTTGAAAGGAGAGAGAATGAGGAAGTTGGTAATAATGGGGATAACGATGGTGAACCGTGTTAGAGGAAGGAAGACGACAAGAATTCTGGACGAAAGGAGAAGAGGGAGACGATATAAGGTATTCAAGAGTGCTCTATTGGCGGGGCCATCCATAGGAGTGAAAAGGGATTAGGACAATTACTTCCCACACACCTATCAATCGGCTGGTTGAATACTTATATGAATGACTTAAAAACTAGATAAAATGTTTCGAAAAATTATTTGTAGAAACTCGGTGAGTTCAGGCGTGAGTTGAGAATGTTTTTTCTATTTTCATTTTCTTTTTGGTCATATTTTTGTTCTTGTTTTTGTTCATTTTTTTTGGTCATATTCCACTAATTTTTGTAATGTGGTTTGCAATTTGCGGCATAGAGACTGATTTTTGTTGTTTTCTATACTGATGTGATTTTGTTAGACAAAGAATAGTCGGTTAATTTCAAACAGGATGTAATCCTAAGAGGAACCTATGTCCCTCATTTTAAAATTTTTTTATACTTTCCTTTATGAGATTGGGCTTATATGGGGAACAAATATTTTTTTTTCATATTATCATGAAACAAAGAGAGCATTTGGCATTTTTTTACAATGTATTGTCTACGAAACAGCTAGTTCCAACGAAAAGGCGTCACCTTCAGGTACATGTGAAAACTGTGACAAAAGTTCCAAGTGTTCCCTTTGCATCAAGATTTGTAGATTTATGCTAAATAAATTATCAACGCACCATAACAATCACTGTGAGCGGGTATTCTTTGTGCAATATTTCCCTGATGCTTTTATTCGATGATCGTATTTTATCTCCTCCGGTTTCCGGCACTCAATAGTTTTTAGACGACTGAGTCAAGTATTGCGAGTTATGCTTGTACAAAGCCCCAAAGCGCTGGCATTGGTGTACATATTTTCCCACACAGTTTTTCTCCTACGTTGGTCGGTAAATGTCGCTGGTGGAAACGGAGAATTATATTTTTTTATTTCTCTCACAGCCATGGAAAGGTTTTCCAGTTTGCCAACTTTCAATGGTAGTTCTTACACCAAGCTCGCTTGCAAACACACCAAAACCGACCGCGAGGCGACGACGAACTAATCAGCCGGCGTTTTGCGGTGGCGGAGGCGTCGGGGTGGAATCTTAGCAGACATGCCGATGTCTCACGAATTTGCCGCTCTCACGCGACTATATTGCCGGTTTCCTCTTGCGACTGGCAAGTCCTTCTATGGGAGCGGAGAGCTCTCTCGTCCACATCCTCTTATTATATCGCGGTTGAAGAGTACTCACTCTCGCATGTTGAGTGAAAAAGTAGGTTAGACACTCCACTCGGTAATAAATCACGGTGACACCCACACGAACTCATCCTTGCCACAGGTTTTCTGAGCGTAAATAACTTACGAAAGCTCAAAAATATAGCGGAGGGAGTTTAACGAGGATGGAAAGCTGACTGTCATAAACTCCAGCCAAGGCTTTTTATCCAAATACCGATTCTATGCTGTAGATAATAAACGTGGCCGATGATTTGCGGAATTATATCGTTATTTTGACCAGAAACATGTAACTCGTAAGAGAAAACTACGCTTACTACGAAGGCTTCCGCGGGTTTCTTTTTTATCGGTAAATTTCGGGTTCTCTCCGAGTTGAACCATTTTTATGGACGACCGTTTCGCCGACATTCTAGTCGGCTTCATCAGGTCCTAATGAACAGGAGGATTGTCTGCCGCTATATACAGGGCTCTGGTCCGTTAATTGTCCCTTGAGATCTTGTCCGGAGCGCTGTGGTTGGCTGAGGAGTTGGGCGGTCTTGGATTGTTGAAAATCCGTTTAAAGGTAGAGGAGAGCGGATAGTCATCTGCCCTCTTGAAATTACAGGGATTCTTAGCGATTTCGATCGTCTCCCGTATCAGCTGAGGGAAGTACTTACTTTCCCTGGCATTGATCATACTTCCTTTAGCATAAATTTTGTGATCGGGTGCTGACCAAGCATACTCAGCAACAGCAAAATGGCGAAATTGCTTCTTTTTCTACAGTAGCTTATCATTCTCTTACAAATTCTCGTAAGAGAATAATCAACTGCTGTAGACACATTTATCTTGACTAGTTTAGCAAAGCTGATGTTAGAAGGCTGAACGTAATAAACTCAAGTAGAGAATTTTTATTCAAATACGAATTCAATTGTGTAGATAACGGATGTGGCAGATTATTTGCGGAGTTCAATCGTAATTTTGACCAGAAAAATCAAAATTGAAACTTGTAAGTAAATAATCAACTGTGGTATGCACATTTATCTCGACTAGTTTTGCAAAGCTGATGTTTCCCAAGCAGTTTGCGACCGAATTATTCCCATTTAATAATCAATTTAACATAGACTATCATACCGTTAATTATTATTCATTTCCTTGTCTTCTCTGATGGCCAATCATCTGTGATACTATTTATGACAGTTACAAAAAAGCGTGTCACTAGCATAATTCACCTTAAAATGTAATTCACCGCTAACCTATTCCCCCACCTTTTCTATATGAGGACCCCAGAGGTCAAGGGGTCTAAGTAACAAAATCGTTGTTTTGAGAAAACTTAAGGCAAAGTTGAAAACGCTTGGTACAATCCACTAAGTAGTTAAGAGGCATTACTTTAGATAGCACAACCTGTCAAGAAAATCACTTGGATCCCTTTACCAACTAAAAGGTTTATATTTTCACATCCCATTCCTGTACCTAACTTATTTTTTCAAAAATGTCACTTAGACCCCTTGACTTCTGGGGTTCACATATATCCTCCACTCAAATGGCTGATGTTCTAATACCCTCTGCCACCCTTAATTGCCATAGCTCTGTGGGTAGTATGTAAATTAATATCTTTGGATCTGGTTTCGAATCCATGTCCAGTATATGATTTTTAACTTTGCATTTTTTCACCTATCTTTCATCCCAAGATAAAGAGAGGCTGTCCCGCTGTATTACGATGGAGGATTACATTGTACTGGTTGGGCTATAACTGATTAAACTCTCTTCAATGTCATTTTTGAGCTCTTACCCTTCAAACTTTTAATCTAAATATCTGGATGGAAATGCGACATCATGGTACTTATATGACCTGTCGCTAAAAAAACAAAAATGAGTACTTTATATCTTTATCATTCAAGAGATTCAATTGCAATGTAATCAAAATCAGAGCCATATAAAATGAACAAACCAATTACTTTACCTTCACTTAAAGCAAGCTACCATCATGCGTTATAGTTATTGATAAATACGTGTCGCTCAGCTTGAGTACAGAATTTATGGGGATATACCTCTATAATATATTTTTGGCCGTTTCCCACGATCAACGTCGTTTAAGATCCATAAACGCGAGATTGCAAATAAATTTCGTGAGTGATTGGGTAACCATATACTGCATTCGCATGCGAGGATAAAATAAAAATTTGAATAAAAAACGGACAAGGAAACCAATTCAAATCGCTGTAATCATCTCGGAAGCGAGGACAAGACCGGCTCATGAGTGCCATAAAATGCAGTCGCGGTCATTTCCATCTCTCCGTGAAGTATTCGATCGGCTCACTCCGGCATTTTAAATTTTCCTCCTGCACCCAAATGTGGAAGTTAGAGAGAGAGAAAAAATATCAACTGTATTTACTCCCCCTCCCCCAAAATTTTCGATGCAAGCGATCAATTAATACAACCCCAGTGATTTATCACTTTTTATGATGAAGAACGTTTATAATTCAATCAAGTGGCCTCTTCCAGCTGGTTAATGGCCCATTTCATTTATTGCGTTTCGTCTCGCGTTTAAATCTCTCTTTCTCACGCTCAGTACGTTTTCTCCGATTTTTAACTTTTGGATGACAACAGACTCGCATTCAAAGTGTGTACATCTTTTAAAGGGTATCTAAATATGTATATATGGGTTCTACAATTTTTCGAATACTATTATTGAAATATACACTTATAAAATCTTCAGTTAAAGAAAACTCATTCCCTAGGATAGTACTATATTTTATTTGTTGTATTTTCTTAGTATCTTCCATAATTTTCAACGTATAGTCCCTTCTTGGACTTCCGCTGTGTGTCTTCCCATCCATTTTCCAATTTATACTTTCTAAGGTCTTCATAGTTCCACATCTTTCATTATATATTCTTTCATGACATGATGTATACTCCCATTTATTTTCTTTGTTGAATAATTTTCGTAATATCTTGGAACTACCCTAACATCTGATATTTCGTGGGGAACACACATACAATACATATGCGTCACAGCATTAATGAAACTAGGTTTTGTTAAGCATATAACAGGAAGGCCCTCGGATTAAAAAATATGAGAGAGATGCTACTTTGCTCTGGTTAGGCTACACCTTGAATATGCCGAGAGCCTTTGAAACCCTGAAATAAAGACTCAACCAAAAATTAATAATATACAAAGAAAAGCAGCTTGCTTCGTTAAAAACAGCCACGAGCAAACATAGTGTTTCATAACTCTTAGAGGGATTAATGTGGGAGCCCCTTGAGCAAAGAGGTTACACAATAGGCTTAGTTTCCTTGAAAAATTCAGAACTGGTGTGTCTCAGAGTGACCCAGAGAATATTATCATGACGCTTCACTGTATCTCCAGGCTTGACAGAATAAATAAATAAGAATAAAAATGCCGAACTAATAGGTACCAAAATTGCTCTTTGCTCGTACAATAAGCTACCACGGAAAAAAATGAGCACAATACACTCCCAAAATACACGTTACCATTTTACCTCCCGAAGCATTATCACTAACATCTTTACACGGGTGGTGTCCTAACTCCCCTTGCCACACGCCCATGCGTCAGCTCGCAGGGTAGTATGTAGATGTAGATGTATTTGTAAACTGTCATTAGTCTGGAGATCGGTATACTGTTGCTCTCTACCTCATTCCCTAGGATAATACTGTATTTTATTTGTTGTATTTTCTTAGTATGTATCTTCCATAATTTTCAATGTATAATCCCTTCTTGGTCTTCCGCTGTGTCTTCCCATCCATTTTCCAATATTATACTTTTTAAGGTCTTCATAGTTCCACATCTTTCATTATATACTCTTCCATGACATGATGTAGACTCCCATTTATTTGCTTTGGTGAATAATTTTGGTAAATTTTGCGATGGATCCCGCGTAGGCATGCAGTAATATTCCATAATCCTTGTTATTTGAAATATTGGTATTTTTATGACAAGTTACAGGAATGAAATTCGTCCACACTTGGTCAATCTTTTACGAGATGAATTCCAAGCTTGTAGTCCACGATAGGTAGCTATTCAGTGATTCTTATTAAAATAATAATATCTCCTTTTTTGAGTGCAAATGGGGATATTCTAGATCATCTGCTCGATATTAGTAAAATATGATATCTAAATACATACTCAATTAAATCAGTTGGATAATAATATAAACGACATTAGGATGAGTGTGTAAAACCCATGATTATGTATTCTGCAGTTACTGTTCACCCCAAAAATGATAACCCCACGAAGGGTACTCCTTAGGTAATAAAAGATTACCCTCTCGTTAAGTACTTATTTGTATCACAGGCTGCGTTTTTTCACTTACTTAAAGTCTTAATAACTTTTATTTCATCAATTGAATTATTTTTCTTACAATAAATTAAATATTCTAATGTGACGTAAGAACTGGTAGTCCTCATCGCTGGAATTCTCGGTGGTGTTAAGAGCTTGCAGGTACAGAGTGTCAAGTGTATTCCGCCCTGCGTGGCGCAGGAAATCACTCTCTGCTCGCAAGCAGAAGGCCGTCATCCTTGGACCACTCGGTCTACTACGTTCTATTGACGCAGCATAGTCACTTATCCGATGGGCGTCGGAAGGGACCATGAAAGGCACCAGCCCCTCTCAAATTCTCGGCCATAAATAGGGTATTGAGCCCTGATGATTGCCGGGGAGTTGGAGGGGAATGTTATAAAATAACATAATTAAATAACAGTGTGAATAATATATGTAATAAATTATTTTAAATTTCATTAAAACCTTTTTTTCGGTTAGGCAACACCTCAAATATGCCGCAAGCACTTGAGAGCCTAGAAAAAAAGATTTAACCAAAACATATAAATTAAAAACAAAGGGAAGCTTCGTTAAAAACTGCTGCGAGCAAACATTTAGTGTATCACAGCTTTTAGAGGGATTAGATCGGGAGCCGATATAGTCTCAAAGGCTACACGCTAGACTTAGTCTGCCAGAAAAATCCAGAATGTATGTTTCAGAGCGACACAGTATCATTTTGACGCCATACTACATTTATAGGTCCGACAGAAGTGATAGAATAAGGGAAATACATTACCAAATAGATCGATATGAAAATTTGTTATTTTCTTGCACAATAAGCGACCATCATAAACTAATCTCTATTTAAAACACTCCCATAATACTATTGACCATTTTCCTCCCGAAACTTTACTCTTTTCATGACTGGTGTCCTGACACCCCTGTCACACGTTCATGCGGCGGCTTGTAGGGTAGTATGTAGATGTAGTCACTTCAGGCAGATGGGCGTCGGACGTGACTGCGAAATCTGCCCCAACCTCTCTCCAGTCCTCGGGCATTGTGACGGAAATGAGAATTGTTGCTTGTCGGGGACTCAGAGGGGAATGTTACAAAATATAATAAGATAAACTCATAGTATGAATAATAAACAAAATACGTTTTGTTAAATATAATTAATATTATTTTCATTGCTTCCCGTTTAATTTTACCACCCAGGATTTACATATTCTCCTTTACCTCGGGGAGAGACTTGGCAAACCTCACCCACTGAAACAGTGTATCTTCGCCATTCCTGGTATTCACCCCAATCTTCCCAGAAATCTCGACCGCCCTCCGTCGACATTCAAATTCCTTAACCGAAAACATTTCACGCCCTCTTTCACGAGGGGCGGGCGAGCGGGCGGGGAGTCGTCTCCCCTTGACTCCTCCGTCTCGGCGATACTCATCGAGGTTAAAAAGGCGGCGAGCAAGCGAGTCCTCTCCCACCCACATCTCGACCTTCTCCCCCAAAGATTTAGGTCGGCGCTTTGCACTTTAAACTCTGAATGTATCGCTTGCTGTTGATTCGCACACTCATCGCCCATTCACCCCCTCTCATGCTACAATAATGTTTAACAGATCATCTTGGAAAATCATTTAATATGAGGAATTAACGGACAGATAACTAAAAAAATTTAATATTGAACAATGGATTTAAAAAACCTGAATCCTTCTCCATTTTTCAGGTTTCCACCGCGTAGGTTGTCTTTTTAGGCAACAGTTTCGCCCATGTTTCAACGGGCGTCTTCAGGTTGAAGTGCCGGGGCACAGTTGTTGTTCCGTTGCACAAGTTTCCCCTGTACTTCGACCTTCCGTTGCACAAGTTGCCCCGGCACTTTGATCTGAGGACGTCCGTTTGAACACAGGGGAAACTATTGTCTAAAGAAACAACCTACGCGGTGGAAACCCGAGAAATGGAGAAGTATTCATCTGAACGCCGCGGAAACTAACGGTGGCATAAAAAAATCTTTTGTTAGAATACCTAAAAAATATATCATCATTGTTATACTACACCATAATAACGAGAACAAACTATAATTAGAAAAATTAAAACTGGTTAATTGTATGAAAAATTATAGGAAAATTGTAACTTCGTATTGCCACCGTCAAAAACACGTACTGTTGTGACGACCAAAATTTATAGGTGACCCATTTAAATTGTCGATTGATCTAGAAAATATTGTGTCAGTTTGTAATACATATTGTTTTAATTTCTTCTTCTCAATATTCCGCCTACTTCATGACAGTCGGCATTTACCACTTGGTTATATCAATTTATCGAAATCAGCTGTTTGGAATAAATTGAAGTTTAATGAATTGGAAGTTTTTGAATAGCATGGGTAATGACGATACCCATCCATGGCTGGTGAGATATCCAATTTTAAATTTACTTATCTTGGTAAATTATAAAATGCTTGAATTCTGGTGTTACTTACACTTTTGTGGCACAAGTGGCGGTGAGGTCAGGTCGTCGATAGTTAACCGGGTTCGAATCCCGCCCCTATGGATTTATTATGGAGTTTTTTGTGAATGTCCATTGTTATAAATTTTTAAAGCGACCAATTTATGGGCCAAATGTTTGTTTTCGGGTAGATTACAAAAATAAGTAAATTAGTGCATCCACAAATTATTTATGGCCTGCTGCGAATACGGCGGTGAAAGACGATTAAACTGCCATTAGAAAAAAATCGGCCTGGACCGTAAATCGAAACACAAACCTTTGACTTTCCTGCCTAATGCACAGACCACTGCGCTACCCAGGCTTATTAATCCTACCTCAATTGCCCCGAACATTTGGATATAGCGAATTGGTCTGCGCATTGGCTGGGATAGCCAAAGGTCCGTGGTTCGATTCCCGGCCCAGGACGATTTGTTCTCATGGTGAATGAATACATACTTTAAGAATAGGTTCATCTGAGTAGAATAAGAGCTGTGATCATTTCATTCCATTTTTGTCAAGGGTAAAGACGCAGGTGATAAATTCTTCTGGCCATCGTCCTTCTAATATCACTCCGATGAAAGGTTTTTAAATGAACCGCGATACATTACTAGGAAGAGTACCGATGTGTTAGGGAGGGGAGAAGTTACTAATGGCTATCGCGCACCATTCACGAGAAGGATATCACGATTGTGCAATGAATCTCTTTCCGGCACCTCCTCCTGGTCCAGGGACGTCTGGGCTGTCTTCTTCGAACACGTCACGTCGCAGGATGTAAAAATTTTCCAACCCGTCATCGGCGCGGTAAATGCTAAAGGTGACGACGATCAAGGATATCGCATAATGTGTTTCGTGCCATTCAACCTTTAAAACGAATCCGTAGTGCTCATTGAAATAAAATAGGAGATTTCCGGTCATACTTGGATAGCGACCAAAGTAAATTTGATCGGAATCTCTCTCTAACCATATCAGACACAATGTTCTGATTTTATTTTTTAATCAAAGCAGTTGTAAGAAGATTGAAACCAATATATACTAACCTACATACGAAATGTCCGGAGCCAAAGACGATGCTATTGATGATGAATACTACTAAACTAATTTTTATTGAGACTTTACTGATTTCATTGACTGATAACGACGTTATTTGGTTTTGGTGTCAATATTTTCGTGTAGTACCAATACAAATATCTTGAAATATTCCCAAATATCCATTTTTGGTCCAGATACACCGTTAATTGTAAAAAAATAAACACGCCTTAACCCAAACTCATAAGACCCATGATAAATTTAGATGGCAACCACGAAGATAACGTCAAAAACGTCACTTTAATGCAGCTGTTTATATTCCATAAAAATTGGCAACTGCCTCCAGATAGTAGACCAGGTAGTAGATCTTTGACTTATCCTACGCTGAATAAATACATACATATCCATAATTATCCGATTTGCATGGCAAATTATTTTGTACATCTCTTACCACAAGTTATCAGCTAATATTATTATATTATTGGCACACGAACTTTATCAAACAGAATTTAAACCCTCTGTAATTAACTGAAAATACCTAAAAAGGCTTTAACTGCCTTATTTATTCACGCCATACGCAGAACACCTTCAAGACCGAATTAATTTGCTGTTTTATAATGAAGAAATGTCATAAAAGACATTTGAGTATTTGATAAATCATTTAAATTACATACCGTTGAATTCCTATCATCATATATGACCTATGCGTCAGAAAAAGTTAATTTTTTTAATGAAGCCTCTATGAAGTGTATAACCGTAACAAATCCCATGAGAAACTGCACTTATTTTTTCAGAAACACCTCTTAAATCAGTGCGAAATGCAGTCTGCTTTTATGCATCATCAGAAATATGGGACATTTTTCATCATAATAAAGTTAAACTCATCGAATCTCATGTAAAGTAATATGTAGCTCAACTACGATACCTTAGGCTCTGCCACTTTTTAACGAACACAAGATAATTTTTGAGATGCAAGTGAGCGTTTCTCTGAGTCTTGGTAGGGCACGAACAGTTTACGCAACATAGTTTTACTTAAAATTTTAAGAGCAAGTAAATATTTAAGATTTTACCAAATTTCCTTTTCTCATCGCAGAGCACACACTCTGTCTCATACGTCTTGCCAAAGTCACGTGCGTTTCTTTCTTAAGAATTCTTGTACAGTGTGTCGTATCGCCAATCATCCTCAATACACTACCTAGTTTTTACGCCAACAAACAGCTCATCTCTCTCATCAAATCGAATGCTACATGATTCCTTTTCCGCAATCCTTTCCCTTTCACTCCCATAAATTCCTTATAAACCCGCGACATGAGTTTTTGCATCCACATCCATAACACTTCAAACACGCCACGTTTTCTCCGTTGCTGCCCTGCACGTATGTTGCAGTGTGATATTCCCTTATTTATTTCATCCGGAGCTAGCACATTGAACCACCATTTCTCGTGAAGTATTCATTTGCTACCTTAATTATATCCTCATTCTCGCTTTGAGTTGATGTCAAAATAGGCCGATACGATTGCGGACAAAAATGTTGCCCTCACTTTTCGCGAACGATGAGGCCATTCTGTGGCTGAAATACGAGCTATTGTGTTAGCTTCCAATTTCCGTAGCCGCCATTATAAAAAGGTTAATGGATATTTTATCTGTCGCAAACTCCACTTAGCGTTTCAGTATTCCTTCATTCTCCATATCGGGGATCGAGTTGTTGTTGTGGCTAGAGAACTCGCCTACCACACGGACCGCCAGGGTCCAAATCTCAGCTTCTCTCCTATAAGGAAAGTATGTTGTTATACCAAATAAATTTACTCAAGTGTCTCGGGAATGCGAAGAACAAGTTGTGCAAATTAAAGATAAGTATTGGGTTGGTATGGTGGCTAGAGTACTCGCCTACCACACGGGTGACTAGGGTTCAAATCGCTTCAGTGAATGTTTTTCAGAGGAAAACAATACAGCAGGGAAAGGAAAACTGGATCGGTCATATTTTAAGAGGGAAGGGGATTTTAAATACAGCAGTTGAGGGAACGGTGGAGGGAGACATGATAAGAGGAAGAAGATGGTAAGATGAAGATCGACGAAGTGATGATAAGATTAAGATAATTTACAAGGAAACCAAGGAAGAGATCCGGGACAGGAGGAATTGGAGACAGCTCTGGCGTTTGGGACCGGCCTGTTGGCAGAATACCAGCTGATGATGATGCTGGCTGGATGAGAACAATTGTTTCAAGATGGTGGTGAAATAAATGAATTCCTGCTGTTGAATAGATACATTCTCAAAACTTCACGAAAGTATAAATTATAGAGGAGGGATCGGGTTGGCGCGGAGGCTAGAGTACTGGCTAACCATACGGACGGCCAGGGTTCAAATCCCTGCAGAGGATGTTTTCCAAAGGGAACCTGATCCCTACTTGCGTGTCTTGTGGAGGGCACTTCAAGTACAGTACTCCGTCTGTCGGATGAGACGTTAAACCGTGGTCCCCCTGGCGCCTTTCGATAAGAGCAGGCTAATGCCGACGCTGGGTTTCTATCCGCCCTTCCTCCCTTATCTATCCCCTATAGCGTAAATGAACTTAGCCATCGGTCGCCTCCACAAATATCCAATCCATCCAATCATTCTCCATCTATCAGGGTAAATGGACGACCGAGTTTTCCTTCGTAGAGGTCGTCTTTTTTGAACCTACATTTGTGAAGCGCAAAAAAAATCTTCCCACCTTTATGACTTTCCTCGTTGCATTAAATGAGGGTGTAAGCTCTACTGGTAGGTGTTTGTTTTCCTCTGCTCCTAAGCAGTAGGATAATTTGTTAAAAACTCATTTACTTCACAGTAACAAATCCAATAGTTTTGAGTGGTTGAAAATAAAAATAAAAATTTGTATGCCGTCTCAAGTAAGGGTATCTCTCTCCTGCCTCATGAATATATATTCCTTATGAGCTTATCTAACCACAAGGATGTGGTACTTTAATCATACGAGATAACCTTATAACCAGCATGAATGAAAGAATTATCTTAAATCTTCGAAATCCATCTCGTTGATAGTTCGTCAGCACACAACAACACCTCCTACGAAAAATAATCACAGGTTTTTTTTACATTATTAACATATTTTCACCTTCAATTTATAAGGCCTAATGCCACATTCAGTGCATCCCATTCAATGCAGAAAAAGGGTTTGATGTCTACCCAAGTATACCTGTGTGCCATCCTGCGAGCCTCCGCAGGGGTGGATGGCAGTGGATTGTTAGGACATCAATCACGTAAAGGAATGAGAAAAGGTAGGGGCGGAGGGCAAAGGTGAACTTCATGTTAACAAATTTTTTGTTTATGTCATTAATTATATCTGTTTTTTGGAGCAGATTGGAAATAATATTGTGCTTAATTCTAAAAGGATTGACACATTTCTTTTGCCGTATAATGCCCTAAAATCTCTGAGCACACTTTTGTTTGTAGATACATTCATTGTAGAGTGTGGAAAATTTAATGAGTCGAATTTTTAACAACAATTGAGAAACCTTTCCAGCTTTCCCTTTCAATCTTTCCTCCAAAGAACAAAAGGGCAAAAATATTTGAAGATTTTGAACATCAGGCCGTATTTTCGTGCGCAACTCTCTCTGGTGACGAGAGTAAGTCTTAAGCATGCTAAATTTTAATACAAATTATGCTTTCACCTTCGTTTTGGCAGAACTTCGTACCTTTTCATGGAATGTCAAAATAAACTGAAGGAAAACTCCACTATGTCTATATCTGCTGTGCATAGGTCTCTCATGATTTTTTGAACTGTTTAAGGTCGCAGGCATCACTTTGTGGAAATTACTTGCTTTAAACATGGGCAAAAGGTAAAATACTTAGTTGATTCCACAAATTCATTAACGAAACACCGATCATGGTTTCGGCGCATATGCACCATTTTCAAGGTGTTTTCTTGTGGGGTGAGCAAGCTTATATACATTAGTGAGAGAAGGGAGGGGATATAGAAGATGAGCGAATTACAAAACTTTTTGACGTCATTTGGAGATTACTTGCGTGGGGGGCAAGGAAGACGGAGGGGTGTTAGGCCAATATTCAGGAGGGGTGAGTGGGTTTTTAAATACATGGGGATTACAGAGATTAAATTGTACTGGCGTATTGACAATTTCAAATTGCTCGAGAATATCTATGAACCGGTTACCCCTGCATTGCCTTTGGAACCCGGTAACAACCCTTCATGATATTTAAGATTGTCTCATTTTTACAAGCTCAAATCAACCGAGGAAACGACTGATGTCGGCAGTCCTAGGAGACGTGCAAACACGTGCAAAGGACAGCACGGAAGAAAAATAGAAAAATTAAAGCTTGCTTGAACTGGTAGAAAGAAGAAAAACAGTCGAGTCATAGATCGCAAGAATCACGAAAGCATGAAGATATTATCAGGATTCGGAGTGGAAAAGTGAATGGCATTAAACTTTTCCTGGTGCAACTGCCTGATTCCAGCGATACGGCATTTTGATAGGGAAATATTTGCATGCGGTAATACTCGGAACGAAGAGAAGCCGAAGTAGTAAGCGGAAGTGCGAGAGACTAGATAAGTTCTGGAAATTTCAGTGTCATTAATTGTTTCCCAGCATAGGCGATTCCTCGATCCGCTGATTTCCTCAAAGTGCCATTTGGTTCTTCTCATGGTGGTATAATAGCCACGTCTAATGCCAAGCCCAGCACGATTAAGGTTCTACCATACAAGTAAGCCATTCATACTTCCAGGGGTGACGTGAGACGGAGACCAACTCTGTCCTATCATTAAATCTCACTAGATCACCACCGGGGAAAGCTCGTGACGAGTGGAGAGTGACGGGGTAATGGAATCATCGCAAGAGTATACGGAGTGAATAATCCTGAAACTTAAGAAATAATGACCCAGCATAAGTCAAAGGTGTCAATTAAGGCGTTGATGATATCAATACATTGGCACACATCCATGCCATTAGAGTTACGTAAATGAATCATATACGGGAGGGCTTAGCAGACTTTTAAGCAGTGTAGCGCATGGAAATACACCGATAACCAAGCTATTAGTTAGTTTGAATAAAAAATAACGATAAGTGAATAAAGAGTGGCCTTATATTTTACGTTTTACCTCACGAAAAACTAAATCGGTAGGTGAAATTTGTAGAGCATATGAGTAAATTAATTCCTGATATTATCAAGGATGACCTTCTTTCTTCTATTTTAAAATCGATATTAAAAAATGAATAAATTTAAATCGAATGGGTGGCCTCATTTTTAATTGTCTATCAATATATTATCTCCATATTAAAACAGAAACAACAATTGCACTTTTCCACAAGGCATTTTGGTACGTACGACGCGTTTCAGCTCACAGAGCCATCATCAGGTACAAGACATATTTGGTAGAGAGTGCATCACATTTATTCATTTTACAAGTTTGAGAACGGGGGTGAGGAACATAAATGGAGTGGGGAAGTGGCCGGTAAACGGAAAAACCTAGGGCAGGAGGGGGAATTCCAGTGCATCTACTACCCTCCTACCCTTGGTTTTTCCGTTTACCGGCCACTTCCTCACCTCATTTCTGTTCCTCTCCCCCCTCCTTCTCAAACTTGTTAAAAGGATTTACGTATATGATTTATTTACGTGACTCGTTTGGCATGGATGTTTTCCAATGTATTGACATCATCAACGCCTTAATTGACACCTTTGACATATGCTTGGTCATTATTTCTTAAGTTTCAGTATTTTTGTGGTTAGTAAACGTTATTTCAATAAATGCATTTTAGAAATGAATTACCACAAAGTTACCAGAGGGAGTGTTTCATTCTGTCAAACTTGTTAACTGCATAAATGTGATGTGTTCTCTACCAAATA
Organism: Ceriagrion tenellum; assembly: GCA_963169105.1. Classification (NCBI taxonomy): domain Eukaryota; kingdom Metazoa; phylum Arthropoda; class Insecta; order Odonata; family Coenagrionidae; genus Ceriagrion; species Ceriagrion tenellum. Next base: position 53,404,232 of record OY720636.1, on the reverse strand, counting down.
TGACTTATACCTGATGATGGCTCTGTGAGCTGAAACGTGTTGTACGTATTAAAATACCTTGAAGAAAAGCGCAATTGCTGTTTCTGTTTTAATATGACGAACTTCCACGATATCTCGCCTGAATCTGTTGAAAATATCATCTCCAATTTCGCTCCATTTACATCTACATCTACATCTACGTAATACCCTGCGAGCCACCACGAGGGTGTGTGGCAGGGGGTGAAGATCACCAAACATGCACTATTGCCATGTAAGTAGGATATATAATGTAGACATGCTAGAAAATAGGGTCATAGTTTATTAGTTACTACAGTAGATTATTAGTTATTGAAAGTAATTGCAGTAGTTATTACAATAGAATATTAGTTACTACGGTATAGTACAGGTTAAAATCTACATAATAAGGAAGGGATTATTGGTAGTTATTACATGCATCATGCACTACAGACTATTCTAACTATGTTTCACCTACCTATCCCTTTTGCTACGTTGCCTATTGTTCTCTCTTATGGTACGCGGGAAAAATGACATTTTAAATCTATCGGTACGACAATCTATCTCTCTAATTTTGTTAATATGGTCAAACCTAGCATAATACGCAGGGGTTCTTAATATATATCTAACGTCATCTGTGAACAAATCGGTTTCGAATTTACTTAAAAGGTTTAACCTAAATTTTAACCTGCGTTCTGATAATAATTCCCATCCTAGTTCTTCTATTAAACTCGTAACACTAATACAATTATCATAACGGCATTTAACAAACCTAGCAGATCTCCTTTGCACGCGCTCTAACTCTTTTATCATACCTTCCTCGTACGGATCCCATATACTAGCGGCATATTCTAAATGAGGCCTGACAAGTGTAAAATAGCTTCTTTCTCGGACTCTCTCATCGCATTTGCCTAGAACCCTTTTTACGAATCCTAATCTACGGTTTGCTACACTAGTTATTTCCCTGATGTGTTTCCCCCATGACATGTCTTCACTGATGGTGACGCCTAAGTATTTAATTGATTCTACGTTACATATTTTGTTTTCTTTGATGCTATAATTATTCCGGGGAAGGCCATTCTTTTTCCAAAAATTCATAATCGCGCATTTCTTCAAATTTAATTCTAGCTGCCATCTATCACACCAATCATCAATCGCATCTAAATCCTTAGCTAAACACTGTCTGTCCTCTTCATTTCTAATTTCTTTATACACTACTGCATCATCGGCAAAAAGACGGAGCTTGCTATTTTTTACTACACTATTCAAGTCGTTTACGTACAGAAGAAATAAAATTGGGCCTATCACGCTTCCCTGGGGAACACCCGATGTAACTTTTACTTCGCCTGAGCTGACACCATCTAATACCACCCTTTGAACGCGTTCATGTAAGAAATCTCCTACCCAGCCTACTATATTACTGTCAATTCCGTATGATGCTAACTTCGCGAGTAACTTACAGTGGGGAACCTTGTCAAAAGCTTTTCTAAAGTCAAGAAACGCTGCATCTACCTGTATGTTACCTTCTCCGGAAACTAAAATATCGTGAACAAAAAGACCTAATTGAGTTTCGCAAGACCGTCCTTTTCTGAACCCATGCTGGTTTGTTATTAATAAATCCTGGCTGTCGAGGTGTCCCATTATTGATGTAACTATTATATGCTCTATAATTTTACATGATAGTGACGTTAATGATATTGGTCTATAATTACATGGCTGTTCCCTATCTCCGCTTTTATAAATTGGGGTCACGTTTGCTATCTTCCAGTCTTTGGGAACCGCGTGTTCTTCGAGGGATTTGTTAAATATTACTTTAAGATACGGAGCCATTTCGAGAGCTAATTCTTTATAAATACGAGCTGGAATTTCATCAGGACCTGAGGACTTGTTCGGGCTAATGTTACTTAGTAAGGATACGATTCCGCTACAAGATATATCGATTGGGGGCATTGGTTGTTGAAATCGGTCTGGTATGGTTTCGCGGAAACTATGCATAGGTTGATTAAAAACACTCTGAAAAAAGTAATTCAAACAATTTGCCTTATCTAAACTGGAAGTTACTATTTCGCCTCTATCGTTTTTCAAGGAATTAACCGTTGACTTTTTAGTTCCCTGTACTTCCCTAACATATGACCAAAATGCTTTCGGATTTCCCTCTAGTTGTTCTCCAAGTACTTTTCTCTTGAATTCGCTAAACGCTTTTCTAAGGGCTGTTTTTGCGGCTGATTTACAAATTTTATAATGCTCGATGGTATTTTTTAGGTCGCTATTAGCTACATTTTTCTTCATTTTTCTTAGTTTCGCATGGCTAACTCGTTGGCGTTTTAAACATTTTCTAACCTCCGCGTTGTACCACCTTGGTTCCCTATTCTCGCTCTTATACTTATGAGGTATATATCTGTTGACAAGTGACCGTGTAATTTGGAGGAACTCTTTCCATGTATTGTCTGTATTGCTGTTTTTGCTAATGTTCTCGAATTTTTCAAAAGATGTCTTTAAGTCAAGCCTAAATCCGTTAAAATCTGCTTTACTAAAAAGGTAAATCTTTCTTTTTAATTTAAAATTTTTTTTCAGTGTTGAGGGAAAATTTTACGTATACTACTTTGTGGTCACTTATTCCATCGACATTTTCAACTTTAATTACTTTTTCAGGGATGTTTGTGGCAAGTAAATCGAGAACATTTTCCCCTCTATTAGGCAAATTTACTATTTGATGTAGTGCGTGTGATGCGAACAGGTTAAGCAATGACTCGCAGATTTCTTTGTCCCTACCTCCAGACTTATGACTGCATGTTTTCCAATCTATCGATGGTGTATTGAAATCTCCACCTACAATTATCTGTCGTTCGTTACTATGGGAATTAATGGACCTGATCTGTTTCTCGAGTTCTAATACTGAGTGTACATCGGAATGGGGTGGTCTATAGTAGGCACAAACATATATTACTTTCGAATTAGCACATTGAATGGAACACCATACACTTTCTATTATATTATGGGGAATCACTTCTATTTTGCTGACTATTGTGTTCTTAACTGCGATAAATACTCCCCCTCCCAGTCGACTCTCTCTATCTCTCCTGTATACCCTAAAATTTACTGGAAAAACTTCACTATCAGCAATATCGCTTGTTAACCAACTTTCGGTTCCTATAATTATGTCAGAATTAGTACTCTCTATAAGGTGATGAAATTCAGGTATCTTGCTTCTTAAACTACGACAATTAACTACTACTACTGAAAATTCCTCTATTTTAATATGTCTGCCTATTGTATTTGTGGGGTTCGTGTTTTCTAAATTATTTGGAAAGTTACAGTTTGGAAATTCATGGGTGTTGTTTTGTTTTGTACGTTTTTCCTTTTTCTGTGCTTTCTTCCGTCCCGATAAACCTACACTGTGTTGTCTGGTCAACTTGTTATTCTTTGCTATCCTGGTGAGTGGCATGTTATTTAATGGCCCACTATTTGACCTACTCTCTTCCCTAAATATTTCTAATTTATTGTTATCTATTAAGATTTTCCTAGGCACTAAGCTTTGTGTACTCTTTATTATCTGACTTTCCGGAAAAGCACTGATTTCGCCCCCACTAACAGTATGGTTGGCGCTTATTTAAGCCTCTGATTACAAAATGACTTGTTGGACGGATGACACAGTAGTGACAGCATACAGCATCAGAGTTACTTTGAGAAAACAATTTCTAATCTCCCTACGTGAAACTATTGCCGCGTCAATCTCCTGTAACATATATTAATAAACATATTGATGACGTAACTGAGATAACAACCTCATAGTATTTTAATTCCGATTTTTACACAATTCATTTGTATAGTACTTGTATTGGTACAAAGCGAGGATTAATGAATGCAGTCAACTTGAAGCCGACCGCGGTCGCCAGATTGATAACGAATGGTGGCTCAAAGGTCCCGGGTACTGATCTCAGGCAAGTTCATATTGCGTTTACATTAAGCAGAAGGAAAAGTTATAGACTCTCGTCAGGTAACATGGCTTGAATCGTAAGGTCTGACGTGTTATGACTCAATACAATTTTGGAAAAAGCAAAATAAGGTGAGTGTAGACGTAGTGATGCGTGTTGTAAGTGAACTGAATAGAGAGGAAAAAATGAGGTAGTGTTAGATATGCTTGCAGAGGAAGAGAAGGTGATGGGATTAATGATATCGATGCAGAAAAATTGGGTGGAGGATGGAGTGAGGGATTACAACACACTGGAAAAGTAATATCTGGGGAAAATGTTGGATATAAATAGAGGTGGCAGAAGAAGAATCGGAAATCTGGTCCACATTAAGAGGGATGAAAGATACGAGGAGTTATGGAGGGATTTGTCATAAAACAATGTTAGTTATGAAGGAAAGTTTGGAGAATTCTCCAAGCGATCGGGGGAATCACAGGCAAGGTTAACCGTGGGCCATGGATGGAATCCAGCCTGATGTATTTTAAAAGTGTGAGAAAAAATTTATCTTGGTATCCCCAATCAAGAAGTTAATTGCCAATTGTGATTTCACGAGCCGAACGTTAGAATCCACATTGAAAATATGTTCCGTTCTATTCCACGATTATTCATGCTTTAAATATAGATTCTAGAATAAAATACTTCCAAGTGACGCCAGGAGGTGTCAACTTTAGCCAAAAGTTAATTTTAGGAAAGCTTTGGTGTTTTTGAACGATCTTCTAAACCTGTTTATTTCCTTTCACGTCAAAAATTCTATTTTAATCAGTACCTAAGGTGACTCCAAGCATTGATTTTTACAGGAAAAAGTGTCATTAGTAATTATTTAGATTTTATGGAAGTATTGTGGACCTGTGCAAAGTCTAATGTAAATTGCTGTCATTTTTGCTACAGGTCCTTTCAGTCGGTTGACGATGAGAATGCAAATGAAATAAATTGTTAGTTTGTAGATTCATTGTGCACTTTGTTGAAGTGAGTTGTGATAGGCTCTAAATTAAACAATTTTGAATTTTATTTTCGATTAAGATAATGGAGGTAGTTTGAAACGTTTTTCTTATTCATATACTTATCTTCCCTTTAAAATAAAAGAGTGAATCGCTGACTTTTCGCTGATATAATGACTGTCGCTGACCAGCCGACTGTGGCTTTTGCCCACGCTACGCTACTCAAGCCTTGGGTCGGCACAGTCCTTGAACGCCCTACCAATCATCTGGTAGAAGACATAAAATTGATTTTGAATAACAAACAAGAGTCGAAAGGAAATTACCCGCCAACATTTAATTCCATAAGTCCAGGTCCGGGCTTTTGCTGCATCGCTCAGATGAGATTGCAAGGTTTCTCCTGGGACTTCCGCCTTCGAATTCTGACTCAACCCAGCGGAAATCCCCTATGATTCTCCTGTGGTAATTTGAGAGAGGCTTTTCCCCTGTGATAATAGATATCAAATTAGACTTTTATTTACCAATTTAAGTAACATTAATATTCATGAGGTAAATATTGTAACATTGGTGGATTATTTGAATCTAGTATTCTCGGTACTTACCGAATTATATTTGCGTAAGGTTTTAACTTTCCTCATTTTTTTCATGCCGTTAGCTGGAAATGCCTTAACATGCGAATGCTATTTTGAAATCATTACAGTGGAAACTAATTAATTGTTAAAAGTGGTTGAGAATACATCTTAAGTACACATTATTTGTGACGGGACCTATGGGTGAGAAATCCTTATTATTTTAAATAAATTATCTCTGAGAGAGTACTCCTGCCATTTCATATGTAAAAACGTACCAAGAGCTGAAATTCACCTTGAAAAAATCATTTGACTTGACCGGGATTCGAATCAGAATTTCTCAATTGCCGGTCAGGTGTGATAGCAAGTTACACCACCCAAGCCTTATTGGTATAACTAGCCAGCATACCTGATCGGAAATTGGGAGACTCGGGTTCCATTCCCGATCAAGTCAAATGATTTTTTCCGGGCAAATTTCAACCGTTGATGTACATGCATCCTTGCAGGTGATTTCGTGTACCATAACACTTGTACTTGCAATGATCGGAAAGTTGTAAAATAGGTGTTATTTGGTGGAATATATTTATAAAGGTATGATTAATAATAGATAATCTTTTGTTATCATTATAAAGAAGTGATCTTTTTCTTGACGATGACGCTAAATTTCATGATTTCGTGATATATTGCTCGAACTACCTCGAGTGAGGAAGGCGGTTTAGTGCTTCGGTCTACGCTGGCAGCGAGGAAAGCGCTCGAAATTCGTTGCACTTTGTCATGTGTGGTCCACAGGCAATACCGTGGACGCAAATGAGACCGCGACCCCAACACTCTTTTCCCTTTTATCCTTGAAGTGACCAACACACGATGTACCTTTTTTTCTCCCTCTCGTTCCCGTGCTCTTCCCCCGTGACGGACGATGTACACCGGGAGTGCACCGCGAGAGAGTTAGTTCCCTTCTTCCCCTCCGTCGCAATGCATCTCCTCCACCCATATTATGCAGATGCGTCGCATTTCCCACAAGCTCAATTCAGCCTCCACCTCTTCCTCCCCCGACCGACTCTTTAACTGCAGCCCCATGACGCCGTGCCGTAGCGGAACGGGCTTTGCACCTTAAATACGCTCCGTCTCTTTTCAACAGCACCACTTATTACCACTCAACTAATACCATCTCTCCCTCTCGACCCTAATCAGCCAAAGATGCCCTTACTATCTACATCTACATATTCCCTACAAGCCGCCACAGTAGGGTGTGGTAGGGGAAGTTAGGATACCATCACAGGGGAGGGGAGGGGGCTAGGGAAAAGTCGGGGAATAGGACAGACGTGAATTGTATGTTACGTAAATTTACCCGCGACTGTGCGGCCTAGGTAAAAAAATATATGGTTCAGAGGACTCTACTTCTCTAGTACTCTATAGGGCTAATCTGTTTGTTACCTTGTTGCCAATTTCTTTGGGAATCCCTAAAAAATTGTGTCGCATCCCAGAATCCATATAGGTGAATCCAATATATAGGTTAATAAACGTCCATATAGGTGAATTTCATATCTCTACCTTCTCTTTCTACTGCTAGCCTTACTGAGTCATATTTGCTGTTATTAATGTTCATACAGTCATGGTGTTAGAAATTTTCAGTGAGACAGGTCGTTCGGCTTTACTGGGCTCCGAACCCATGATCCCAGATATTGCGCCCAGGGCTAAACCCAATCAAGGCGTCCTGCCATTCCATTGAGATTCCATTGCGCAATAGCTTAGATTATCATATTTTTCTTTCTATCAAGTGTCATATATTCAAAAACTAGTTTTGAAATTTACAAAATTAATATACATATTTATTGAAGAAAGCATATAAAATGAGAATTATCTAAACAAAAGGCTATATGGATGTAATACTTCAACACTGCTGGTCATGCTAAAGCATTTTGACTTCTAAGTCTTCATTTTTACCTTTAGCAAAACAGCAGTAGATAATTGACAATGGCTTAATATAATGCGTTTTTAATGAAGTTCAATCTAAAATTAGTTAGCATTGGAGACTTAAACTAATACTGACTTATGTAAAGTTTCATACATTCGCACTAAAGCAGTTAGACCAAGTAATCATCATGAAATGAGTCCGATCTTGGTAGAAATGAAACAGATTAATCATTATACATGGAACATGTCATTGCTCAACTTACTAAAATTGGCCTTACATCAATAGAAATGTGCCATTCATTATGTCGTTACAAATACTTCGGGTGTCCTTGCAGTTGGAGAAATACCGTTAGGTAATATGTTTTTGCTAGAAAAATGTCGTTTCCACATCTTTGAAAAAATAAACATAGTTAATAATATATATGCAAATCATTTGTACCACGTAACTATTTCTTGGAAAGTTCATCAAATTTCATCTGGTGCAAAAATTACGCGAAAAAATTTAGTGAAAAAGTTTGTTATATTTGTTAACGTTTACTTTTACTTATGGGAAAACATTTCGTATTCTGTTAAGGATGAAAAACCTTGTATTAAAATTCTCAATGTTTTTCTACCAAGATTAGGATGCATTTTTATCTCAGTTATTAAAATATCTTGATGTAAAAACCTTTGAGAGTTAAAAAAAAGCCAAAGGGATAATCGTCCATCGGTGTTCGGGTAGTGTGTGCGCGCATAACTTGGCATATTACCAGCCAGGGTGACTGCATTTCGGTTTTTTGCATCCTTTGCGCTTAGATTCAGAACCTGTTCATAAAACTTTCATTACGATGAAGCAGGTGCATGCAAGGACCACGACACCGCAAGCAGTTTCACGGCGGGACATTACAAAAGTAAGCCGTGATTAAATACCGCCTCCTTGAGGTTAGATAAGTCCAGTTAGACATGTGTACGCACCGAGACAACTTAAAGATTTTTATTTATTTTTTGAACGGCTGAATGTATCTTGATTTTTTTTGTCTTAAGGAACTGTGTTTTTATGTACATTTTCCAACTGCTATGGAGCATAGGAAAACGGATGCCTTTAACCTAAAACCTCGTGCATTGATAAATACACTCATCATAAATTCACTGCATTATACCAAGTATATGTTGCTATCGAGGATCAAAATCTGGAGTATGATGCAGAGATTACGATTTTACAGGTATTTTGAAAATGTTCATCATCTAGTTTGCAACTGTTTTGTCAGAATGAAAAGAATCGAGTTTCTTTCCACGGTGATGGTGAATGACTCGATAAATGTTGGCAAGCTAAATGACTAAGGAAGGAATAAAAACGTACCTACTTTAATTCCGTTTCCAGTGTTTACATCAAGGACGTCAAATTGCTAGAATAGAATGTCTTTGTTTGCAATTTTGAGGCTTAAATTAATATTTCTAGTGCCATGGTACTACTAATATATGAGGATATCTGAATATTTTACTATTATCGTGAAACAAATCGTTCAAAATAAAAAAAATCGTGGAATCCACATGTAGTCAAGAACTTGCGCGCTATCAACCCTTTCATTGGGGATGGTGAGGAACCTTTGAGCAAAATATTAATGCAAGTGTTGCACTATTTTATGGAAAGTTTTCTCACATGCAAATAATGTAGAAGGGGCTCAGTATACCTTATCTGATATCACTTTCTATAACTGCGTTATCTTCAGTGTACAAACAGAGACTCGGTTCCCTCGGTAACCCAGGATTTTTACGCATGCGTGAGCAATGCTTAACTCGCGATGCAAGACTAACGAGCAGCATTTCAAAGGGTTTTCAATCTCCCCCGGGGGCTACTGGCGGAGGAGAGGAAAAATATCCACGCAAACTATCTCGTTCGAGTGATTCGAGGAGTGCAGAGAGAAACTGAAGGGGTAGATGGGTGGTGGCGGTGTGATTCGCACGGGTCACGCTTCTGTCCTTCTTCCTCCGCGCCCACTGCACGGTTGGCCGCGTTCTGCTTCCATTGCCACCGCCGCCGATGCACTGACGAGCACTCAAGTGCAGCCCGAGTGCGGGGTTTGGAAGAGGGGCTCTGACGCAAGGGAGTTGATCTACATCACCTACAACTGTTAGTACTACACGACAGAATAAATTAATACCGACTTCAACTAATAATAAATAATATCCAGTGCACAGCTGCTAGGGCTTGAAAAAAAGAAAAGTCCCACCAAATCCCAAGGAAGTCTGCGGAACGCACAATTTTATCACTGATATTAAATGGGGGTTTACACTTTGTTTAGCCCCTTTTTATTACTCAATAAAAATAGTACATATTTTCCCAGTTATTAATTGTAATGTGTCTGTCTAAAGAAGCAAAAATTGCCGTGTGCAAAAGTGTGCTTCTTCCCAAGTGGGGAGAAGCACACTTTTGTTATGGGTTGGTGTGGTGGCTAGAGTACTAGCTAACCACGCGGACGACCAGGGTTCAAATCCCAACAAAGGAGGATGTTTTTCAGAGGAAACCCGATCCCTACTTGAGTGTCTAGTGGAGGGCACTTCAAGCACAGTACTACGTCTGTCGGATGAGACGTTAAACCGTGGTCCCCTTGACGCCTTTCGTTAAGAGCAGGCTAATGCCGACGCCGGGTTGCTTCTCCCTTACCTGTCCCCTATGGCGCAGATGAACTTAGCCATCGGTTGCCTCTCCTAATATGCAATTCAATTGATTAATAAATAAAGAGTTTGATATGGAGTGCTAGGTTGTATGCAGCAAAAATGTGGACTTTGAGAAAGGAAAAGATGAATAAGCTGCTGGCATTTGTGATATAGATATGTGGAAGAGGATAGAAAAAGTGTAGTGTACTAAATGGAACACAAAAAGCAAGTTTTTGGCACGGTGAGTGAAGATTGAATAAAATTTCTGGGGGAAAAAAGGAGACAGAGTAGGTGGTTGGAATTAGTCATGAGGAGGGAAGAGTTATACCGGCGTAATAAGTGCCTAATATTTTGGTTTCAATGCGACTCAGACTGTTCGGACAATTGCGCTGACCAATACGCTTCTCAGGGTTCCTAATTCCGTGTTTGCCCGGCAAGTCCGTTGCACATTACTCGGTCCTGTACGATTTTTTCCTGCGGTAATTTTTACCCACGAGGATTTCCTGCATTTACAATTTATATTAAAGACGGTGTGAACTTCAAATAGAATGATTCGAGCAAAAGGTAAATTATGAGTTGATTACGTACAGGTTGTCCACCGCTTTCCCACATGTTCAGGTACCGATGTTTGGCTGACTAACTCCTCCATCATCATCGGGGCGTCAAAGCATCGGTTGCTGAGCCTCTAACTAAGTAGAAAATACATGAGTCAGAGCAACTAGCTGAGAAAGCACCATATCCACCTGGCGAAATCACCCGCATCTTGAAAATAAACAATTCTGTTACGGAGTAACCCCGGACGGCAAACTGCAAGTACCTGCCGTCCGACAGTAGGTCACAGATCAATTTGCTCATTTCTCATTTTTGTCCATTAGATACAAACAGCATTAGTTGAAAGGTTACACTCATTCCTGAAAAAGGTCGGGTCAATGTCCATTTGCTAAGGTATGCACCGGTGTCCTAATAAAGCGCAGCATGGGATGAAAATGCGTTATCTCATCTTATGAATCAGGGAAATGCAGAGCGCGCGGGTTGTGCGTGCTCTAACTTAATTTCGTTCAGTTCGAATTTAATGAATTATCTTCCACCGCTCTCACTTTCTTTCGCACTTGAATACTCGCACCTGGTGAAGGGAATCAGAGAGCGTCGATAAATTAGCGGCGACCGCCCGAAGGTATGCGGACCACCGACTCCAACTCTGATACATCCTTAACCTGGAGATAACGAGTTGGAGAAAACTCATGAGATCCAAGTTTTCAAGCACTCAGCTTGACTCGTGCAAACAAATCTTAGCATGTTTTTATTGTTTCCCCTGTTAAGTGATTGTAATGCCATTTAAAGTACCTTGAGCGAGGTATAACTTTGCATAAAATTTAATGAATTTGGCCTCATCACGAAGAAAACGATGTCATCTTTTCAAAGATAACAAAATGTTAGTCAATTATCATGGCATGAATTTCAAAAAATTCGCTATTAGAAAGAATACACGGGATTTTGAAGGGGGAATTTTATCACAACATCATTGATCTTTCATCATCTCTATCGTCTCAGGCTTAACTTTGTGGAAGTTCATTTTATCGTAAATGAAAAATGAAAAACTTTGTAATATTCCACCAATTTATTTTACGGTACAACTAGTTTCGTCGCAGCAGCGACATTGGACATTCAGGTACCTGAAGATGTCGCCGCTGCGACGAAACTAGTTGTACCGTAAAATAAATTGGTGGTATATTACAAAGTTTTTCATTTTTCATTTACGATTGATCTTTCAATCCGAAGATTGGTTGACTGCATCCCTCTACCCTTCCCTATCTTATGCTAGTTCCCGAATCTCCTGAAATTTATTCCTACGAACTGTCTTTTTAATTTGGTCCATGAACTTATTCCTGGGTCTTCCTCTAGGGAATTTTCCTTCTATTTTACTTTCAATTATATACTTCACAAACCCATTGTATCTCAAAGTGTGTCCAATTCATCTTGTTATTCTCTTCTGTATGATGTTCTATATGGTCCTTTCCTCTTCAATTCTTCTCTTAACTTGACCATTTCATATAGTGTCCGTCCATTTTATCTTTAGCACCCTTCTCAAGGGAGAATTTATTGATGGTATTACAAATTTCTGACCTATAGATGTCTTCATAAATTAAACTCTAGATAGTGTGGATGATTTTCAATTTTTTTTTGAAAACAAAACGACTCCTCACTGCAATACATTGCTAAAGAAATCTTTTGTTATCGTAAATGAAAAATGAAAAACTTTGTAATATTCCACCAATTTATTTTGGACATTGGACATTATTAATTATTGAACCGACGGGCCGCACTTTCCGGCAGAGAACAGAGGAGCACAAGAGGTGTCTCCGGAAATGTAACCTCTCCCAGTCCCACTTTGCTAAACACCTGTGGGAGGAGAACCACACCTGTGATTTCATTCCAAAGATTTTGCACCGGGAAGAAAAAGGGAGGAGAATGGACAAAAGAGAAGAGTTGGAGATTAGGAGATGGATGAAGAAACGTCCTCTGCTAAATGACATCTTATTTGAAAACCTTTCCCCCCTCCTAAAAGCCTCTTTGACCCTCACGGAAAAACCAGCAACCCATAATCCTTCCCCTCCCCCCACTCCTACGGACACCCCCTCCGCTACCTTAGTCACCAACAACCCTTCAAAACTCCCTGCCAACGGTCATCCATCCCCCGCCCCTCTCCAAACCCCACCACCCGCTCACAACGCCACATTACAGCCTTGAGGTTTACCTTTCCACCTACCTTCTTCCTCCCCCACCGAAACACCTAATCAAGATGGGATATAAGGACCATATTTTGTGCTTTGACTCTTTGTACATCTACATCTACATCTACGTCATACCCTGCAAGCCACCCAAAGGGTGTGTGGCAGGGGGTGCTTTCGCACCAGGCATGCATGAATGATATGGTAGAACACCGACATTACATAAAAACCCGCGTACCACACATGCAAAGCGCCAATTAAAAATCTAATACCCAAGAAACATTCTATCTTCAATCGTTCCAACATGCAAGGGATACAAAGACTACTACTACAGATTCAAAATATCATGCATAAATAAGGACATCAATATTTACATCATGCATAAATAAGAGAGTAGAGAATATAATGATTAAGATTTACTGCCTGCCTATTGTCAATACTCGAACTATTCATGACGACGATCACAGCTGTTATGGTCCCGAATGGTACGCGGAAAAAATGACATTTTATACCTATCGGTTCTACAATCTAGCTCTCTAATTTTATTGGCTCAATATAATCTGCCATAGTACGAAGGGGTTAATAGTATGTTTTTTACATCGTCAGTAAAATGATTTTCCTGAAATTTATTTAGGAGGTTAAGCCTATAATTTAATCTACGTTGTGATAGCGATTCCCATCCTAATTCTTCTAACAGTCCAGACACACTAGCCAAATTATCGTAGCATCGTTTCACAAACCTAGCTCCTCTTCGCTGTACGCGATCTAACTCTGATATCAATCCCGTTTCGTATGGATCCCATACACTAACAGCATATTCCAGATGAGGCCTAACGATTGAAAAATTACAACGTTCTTTCACTTTCTCATCACATTTTCCGAGTACTCTCTTGATAAAGCCTAGCTTCCTATATGCTTGACCGCATATTTCCCTAATATGTTTTCCCCAAGATAGGTCGTGAGTAATTGTGACCCCTGAGTACTTAACAGACTCGGCGTGAATAATTTCCGTATTTTTAATTCTGTAATCCTGCTACGCACTTTTTTTATGTTTAGTTCTATCTGCCACTTTTCGCACCAAGTATTAATAGCAAGTAGGTCGATTGTTAACGAGTGTTTGTACCTGAAGATGTCGCCGCTGCGACGAAACTAGTTGTACTGTAAAATAAATTGGTGGAATATTACAAAGTTTTTCATTTTTCATTTACGATAAAATGAACTTCCACAAAGTTAAGCCTGAGACGATAGAGATAAAATCTTTTGTTGTTTAGACATCTTCAGTGTAAGGGGTGACATTTATGCATCAAGTTGAATTTTGTACTATATATTCTTCACTTAACTATAGAGGATCTCATTAATTGATATTTAGGGTTCTGCCCTGTTAATGCAACAATATTTACTTAAGGCTTCATAGTGTTACTCAAATTAAATTTATATTTAAATGTGGACTCTATAATGACTGGGAAAATATCTCGTTCAAATTAACAAATTTATAATCAAGTCATAAAAATGAATCCTTAGTTTGATCAAAACTACAAAATCCTAAATTTGATCTCATTTTTTTTGCCAATTGAATTTGAAATTAAATGGTGCTAAATGCGTTAAGGGAGAGAAATTTGGGAAAGAACCATTTTTTCAGTACGATGCAGACTCTTTTTTTTGCAAAAAAAATAGCGTCTGCATCATACTTATACATACAAATAAGCAAATTCCTCCAGAGAACTGAATGTTTATGAAATTTAGCCACTAATTGATCTCACTTGTTTACTCATTAGGCAATAACAACAGTTACTTAATTTCAAATGGTGAAGTAAAATATGAATTCTGCTGGATTCAGCTCATGCGGTAGTAAAAAAAAGAGTTCATACATTTTATGAGTAATTATTTTTTTGGTTGATTATTCATTTAATAGCTATGCAAAAAGTATCATGTTAAATTGTGTTTTGGCATGTTAAGTTTTGTTGTGCCAGTAACAGGAAGTGTTGCATTACAATTAGGGTATAAGAAGATTATTTTTAATTGATTTCTCTCGGATCCCACCAAGTCATCAGCAATAGTTTTCATGAGGTAGCATAAATATATCATTGAGTATAGGTCACATTTAACAATATACTCGGTTATTTCTTAATGATTACACTAATCATGTGCATCGTGACATGAATAGTTGTTCAGATCAATTATATAAAACTATGGGGGTTAAATATTGAGAAATAAATGTGCTTTAATTTTTAACAATGTTTTCTCAATTTCATGTAATCAAAATATTCCACAAAAATTGTTTACGTAAAATATACTCGTAGAACATTAGGTATTTTTTAAATCTTAATGTTGTTTTCTTACAACTAAGAGTTGTCATGAAGTATTTTTAAAGTTATACATGCGGGAATGTGGATTTTCTTATTTGTTTTGCTCACTATTCCGCGGCAGAATTATTTTAAGACCAGATATTTTTCATATTTAGTTGATTGCAGCAAGTGGCAGTAGTCTAACCTAACTGTGTATTCCGCTCTTATGTTAAATGATCATAACTTCCAGCGTGCAAAATTGATGTTGGAACAAGATGATTTGATATTTGACTTTTATCACCTAAGTAATGATAACGAACGTAAATCAGGACGGACGACGTCCATTCCCTGCAAAGAATCCAAACCACTGACCTTTACGTTAGACTACGATTGCGTGACCCAAATACTGACAAAAATGTTAGTTCAGCTGGGTAACAGCGCCGTTCGCTTTAAGGTACTCAAAGTTATGGCACTTGATGGTCAGTTAAACGTAGAAAACAAGCACCCCTGAAATGTTTCCCTGTCAACGATGACAGAGAAAGAATTGATGTTTTAGCTATTTTCTTAAACTACGGGGAGGATTTTTAGATTTCGTTTTTAGGGAGTTTGCATTCATGTTAGGTCACGTCGAGACTTTTGAAAAGAGACGCATAAAAAATAAAAAATTCAGACATTTACGGCTAGTCTTCAGTACAGGTGAACTGTGAATTGAGACGTTGGTAGCCATTTTATTCACCTTAATTTGTTTCTTTATAATCTCCAATTTTCGTCAAACAAACATATGGTAAATTTATAATTATCCTCAAAACTTATTCACGATCATTTTATGAATTAAAATCCAAATTTCATTTGGAAAAGTTGTCTTCATTTTACTCTTAATGAGAAGACGATGGAAAATAATGACTGGCTTGTACTCTCCCGTGAAAACTCTCTCAAATCTCCTGTTATACATCTGTCAAATTCTATAAATCTTGTTCTGCAGAACAAGTAATCGAAAACACCGGAAAGGTGTACAACAAAAAGTGGTTCCATATTATTTTCCAAATAAATGGTATATATCCTGTCAAAGTTCTGGCACATGTCTACTCAGTAGTTAAGCTATACTCGAAAGCTATCTACCAACTTCCAACTTTCTCCTACTCCAATTCAAAAATGCAATATTTATGCTCTTATAATTTAATTATAACTTAATAAAACGTTAATTTGATTTATTTCATGCAATAATCTAATTTATGTACCATTAACATCGTAATAGTTTTAATAATTAATGCTGCTTTAAGGATAGCCACCACAAGTAGTTAATAGAAGAAAACCATTTATTTGAATTCCTGGACGTGGATCTCAGCGAAAATAATTCTCGACTAAATTTATTCCCACGGTGCTGAGTATAGTAATTAGTGAATTAGATGAAACAAACACAGTCAGATTCCCTAGTAAAGGGTGGGATATGATTTCCACATATGAAACTGGAGAATGTATGTATGGGGTGTTTGCGTAAAACGTATTTCTTGAAAAAAACTTACCAGCATGCTGAAAATGGTAAGAAGAATACAAAATGTTTAAATTTCTGTGATAAAAATGCCCCTTGAAATGTAAAGGAAACAATTTCGAAGATAACAGCGGAAGGAAATATTTTGTGAGACGTAATTTACCCGGAAAAAAAGGCGGCAGGGTCGCAGACATGCCACAAAAATTCAACATTTACGGCAAGGAATATTTGGAGATAGTAGTAAATGATATCACAAGCTGTTTACAGCGGTCATATCGAAGAAAATGGTCGCGAATATGTATTATGAAGTCGACTAGAAGGGAAAGGTGATGGCAGGAATGCAACAATTATTTGGTGAACGTTATGAACAATGTCGTGCGAAAAATGAATAAAGAAATGAAAGCTAGCAATAATGATACCGAAGGCATTGATTTGAGGTAGTTCTGCTTTGCACTCTGATCTGGAAATAAATATCAGAAAGACTCGAACTCGGAGAAAACGAATACTTATTGTTACCGAAATGGAAATCTGTTGATGATGTGTTGGGATATAAATACGGGAAAAAATTACTAATGAGAAAATCAGAAATATAATGGGAGTCACCCACACAATAGTCGATGGCATTAAAAAAACCGCTATTGTGGTATGGTGACATACAACTGTTAACGAAAGAAAGATTACTTCGATAAAGTTTAACATGGAATCCACGAGGGAGAAAAAAAGAGGAAGGCCCAGGATAAATTGGAAAAACAGATACAAAGGCAATCAGAGAAAAGCAATTACCAGAGGACCTGTAGATGAATGGAGAGCAATGGTGTGTAAGAATCGGATAACGACGTAGAGTGTTAAAAATCCGATTTTATATATGAGTTTAAGGAATGCGATTACATTCAACAAAACGAAGGTTGTTTAAAACAATCATTGACCGCAAATTCAGATGAAAAGAAATCTGTCTTTATCGCAAACAGCCAGCTAAATACTCAGTTCCATTCTCTTGTATCACATCTCGTACCATAATTCCTCATATCCCTTCTCAAACTCAACGCCGAACAGGACACAACAAGAGGTTTCCTTGTTTCTTCGCTCGCATCCATCATACCCAACTAGAGTTACATGCATCCATACCGACGTATAGCTCTCTCCACGCCCTTTCATCCCCATCACCGCTCAAATGGCATTTATTCCCACAGCCTCTCCTTGCTTCCTTCCCCTTTCTGTTTGAGAGGGCCGACACACGCCGCCCGAGGCAGCGACGAGCGGGCACGAGCCACGGGAAGACGGTGAAGGAAGGAAGCTAAGTGTGCACAGTGCAGTGTGGAAGTCGCTCCGGACACGCCCATCTCCCCCCCTCCCTTTTTCCCAGCATGCTCGGCTCCTCGTATCTCTCCCCCCCTCCCTCATTCCTTCAAATGATCGCGTGTGTGTACAACCGGACTGCTCAAGTCCCTTTCATACGTGCTGAGCGATCCTTAAAGACCAAAGCGAGATCGTCTCCTTATGATGCGCGCAGCATTCGGACGCGCAACTCCCCTCAACATGTAATTAGCAGCATTTCTTTCGAGCTAAAGTGAGTTTTGATCATTATCAGAGTAAAAAGTCAGTCTGTGACGATATTCTACGTGAAATTAGAGGGACTATTATATTTTTATTTTAAAGAAAGAAAACCACATACAGCAAGGGTATCATTTTATAGTGGCCATGTAACAATACGCAAAGTTAAGGATATATACAAGCAAATTTAACAACAGGATACAAGCAGAAATTTTGCTAGTATACAAAGAAGAAAAATAGGGGAATAACTACTTAGGTGAAAGATACGAAAGAGGAAGGCTTATAAAGGATTTAGATGAAAGTGCAAGAGAATCGATGTGAGAAGGGAGGGAATTCAATGGAGAGCAGAGGTGGAAGAAAAGAGAACGTTTAGTCATCGAATGTCTGGGAATGGGCATGTGGAGTAATGGATGAGAACAGGTGGGGCGGGATGGGACTTTGAAGTTTATAAAGGAGAGCAATTAAGAATGTTATAAATAAATTTTAAGTCTGCTGTGAGTCTATGAGTGGGGAGATTAGGGATGGAGAGATAACATATCTTGATGTAATTATTATAAATTTTCCGCATTAGAGACGTTTTAAGAGTGCACTTGAAATATAGAATATCTATCTTAACTCTAAAAAATTCATGCATACCCTCCACCGATTCAGGCTTCACTTCATGGAAGTTTATAGCATCCATAGGGAATAATACTAGAAGGACGGGAGTTTCGCACGATGTAGAAGAACGGCCAGGGGTCATTTTGACCCATAGATTTTTAAACATTGAAACGCTACTTTTTTCGCTAATTACTTTATTTTTTCTACAAATAACATTGATAAGGCCTTATATACACATTATTAACAATAATAATTATTTTTAATAATTTTTAGTTAATAATTATAATCATTTTACTCATGATTTTCCATTTGAACAATACCTGCAATTATCTCCACTTGTATATAGAAATGTACAAGTAACATTCCATATGAAAAGAAAGAAAGAAAAATTGCGGATAATTTGATTTGCACTTTATATCAGCTATATGCAACATCTTTCAAATGTATATCAATAACTGATGCAGTTGAAAAGAGCGCCCTATTTTCTATTGTATTATTTATTTTTACATTGTTTTCAGGGGACGATTGTAGTTGGCAAATGAGGCACGAGAACTCTTAAACTTTGCTGTAAGTGCCCAAAAGACATTCTGAAATTAGGTTATTATTTTGATATGCTACATTGCATTCGGTAATCAATGAAAAACTACCACCATTAAGGCCGGAAACATTCTTTTATGTTGCTATGTGATAATATTTTCGTGTACTAAGTTTCGAGAGCCCAATTACTGATAGATAATATGAACGTAAAAGATTACCTACTATGAATGAAATTTTCGCGCAGATTTTGTATAGTTTTTCCAATGGTTAGTAGATTATTTCGTTCAATCCTTGCAACACCTGCTATTTTTGTGTTGATAGCTTAGTCAATGTTAAGCTTAAATATCTTTTATGTAGGTATATATTTGAAAACCAAAGCGGAAGCTAATCGTACATTTAAAAGAAAATGAATTAATTTATTGTTATATGATATAAATATTAGTGCATGAGTGTGCTAAAAATAAATGAAATGCGATGATATATAACAATAAGTCAGGCCTATTGTCACTGCCCCTTTATGCTGTGAAGAGGAGAGAATATCATATTCTAATTTAGCTTTAAATTTTAGACAAAATTCAGTGAGAATGGGGGACCAGAGATGTGTCTGCACTGAGTTGAATGTTCACACGGAGATAAAAGGCCGTCCCAGCAGCCACTGCGAAGTTATCCTTTCATGGGTCACTCTGGCGTTATTTCCAACTGCATCAGTTATTCGTGTAAAGTTTAAAGAAATAAAATGAAATTCAATGTGGCTGATATAAACTCCACTTTCCCCGGCGAGATGTTGTAGAACAGCATATTGAACAATGATACTCAAACGATATCGTACTGTATACCAAATTTATTTCAAACTCTTACAACACGTGCTTCAACTGTCTAGCAGTCATCATTTCATCAGTCTTACCTGATGATGACTGCTAGACAGTTGAAGCACGTGTTGTAAGAGTTTGAAATAAATTTTGTATACAGTACGATATCGTTTGAGTATCATTGGCTGATATAAAATGCAAATCAAATAAACAGTAAGTTTTCAGAGCTTAGATAGATGTGATATTTTATTTTCTATTCTATTTATTTAAATTAAATGAACTTAGTTCAGCATAACCATAAACTAAGGTAGACTTGAAAAATAGCCACTTAATCTTAATACCAAAATAAAAGCTGGAGGATTAAAATATTGGTTTCATTTTTTATTAATAACCACTTTCTTAGTTTCCCTTTGTATGAGCTCCTGGAAGTGTCACTGACGCAAAGAGCAAAAAATTGTTCCTCCATTGGTTTAATGTCGCCGAGTATAATGAATTTCAAGTGCTAGTTGGCGCTAACGACGGTGCGACGGTGAAGAATTCTCTCTCCCTAATTGCTCATTGTTCCGTCCGTCTCAGAAACTCCACCCATTCCATTGACAGCATTCATGAACATTGACAAAAAATATGCTTATACATGTTCTTTGCAGAACAAAGACAGCAAAAACAAAAGCCAATTGAGAAATACCTACAACTTGAAAACCATTAGGCTATAACTCTTCCGTCCTCCACCTAGAATCTTTCCTTGGGTTATTTCAAATGACTGAGGGAACGACTCAAAGCCATCGATTGGCGCATAATAAGCATGGTTTTACGACTCGGGGAACGATCTTTGCGGCCTGCAAACTTCATTTGAATGGCTCCCTCCCATCCAGTTTGAGCGCTTCTCGACCGATTCTGTTTTCACGAGCGGTGCACTTGGAAGACTTGAAAGCTTCGGTTGAGCGTCCCACGAAAGAATCCCTTCGCAGTGGCTGCTGGGACGGCCTCTAAACTCCGTGTCAATCTCCTACTCAGTCCAAACACATTTTTGGTCCCCCATTCCCACTGCATTCGTTCTACTCTTGCACCTATCCTGGCATAGCCAAGTTTGAAATCCGTATCTTAAAGTCGTGAGAGCATTTTTGTACATTTCGATTCCCGCTTTTCTAGACAAACACTCATTCGTAGAAATGCTCCTCAAACCGCTCAAGACATTCCACCGGTCATTAACACGCCTCTCAATCTCTTCATCTATTCTTCCATCTTTCGCAAACATTCCATAATATGATTATTTTATTTTCTTTTTTACTTCAATGTCGGTATACCAACGAGCCTTTTACATAAAGAACATAAACAAAGAGAAATTGAGAAATGCACACAATGGCCAAAGCCCCGGACGGAGACCAGACCAACTCAAGTGGGATTTTGAACTCGGTCACTACCATAGCTTTACAGGCCTTACTTAGAAGCTTAAAGCTTATTAGCAGGGGAGGACTTTCATTCGTCGTTAATGCGCCTGTTATTTCCATTTCATCCGAGAGAAAATTCATAGCGGAGAGTTCCCTCTGATAAAATTGTTACAGGTACAAAATCCGAAGATTCTTGCAATATTGAGTGGAATTTATGCACGATACAGTTATTAAAACTTGCAATTGTCCACAGAAATAAATTTTACTGCCACCTAGGCTTCCATGTTTTTACATCATCATCAGTTGTATCTGAGAGTCAGAAAGAGTCAGTGTCAGAGAGAGTCAGCGTCTGAGAGTATCAGGTGTAGCTGATGATGATGTTAAAACATCGAAACATAGGTCGCACTAAAATTTATTTCTGTGGATAACCGCAACTTTTTATTTCTGCATGTTACAGATACGTATAGCTGTGAAGACAATGTTCTCTTTAAAAACCGCTTCACACGGTACGTTTCATTTGTAACAACTAATGTATGATGGAAAGGAGAAAATGAAATGGAAACAAAGCCGGTTCTGTTTCCCGCTCAGTCATTAAGACAATCATAAAATTTATCGATTAACTCATTAGACTCTTACTCATGAAAGAGTTAATGCATTCGTATGTACAGTTAAATGTATTTTAAGAAGATGACACGAAGTGTCGAAACCCGGGTCGTGTTAATAAACCTCTAGTGGAGTATAAAATTTTTTTTTAATCTACTAAATGTATTGTATTAAGCAGCCTTTGGAGTTGAACCAAACTCTGTGGCACATTACAAGCATTGTGTTTCCAGTAATAAGATGTAGGTTTGCATTTATTGCTCACTCTCTCTTGAAATTTATCGTTAATGTCTACAACTACCCCGCGGGCTGAGACATGGGCGAATGGATGGGAATGTTCGGACACCAACCATTAATAAGGGGAGGAAAATGAAGGGGGAGAGGACTTGAACTAATCAAAATATTCCCTTAGGGCGTCAAATGGGCAACCATGATAGTGTTTCATCCGTCGCTCGATAAGCTGTCCAGCAATTGACTAAATTGATAAGTTAACACTCATGGAAAATTATCCTTAGATGACACCTTGAGGCAAGATATTTCTTGTAGCTTTTGACTTCGTACAGGCAAGTTTCTCATTTCTTTTCCAAATGCTCATGTTGAAATGTAACTTAGAATAGGTAAGATGCAGGCGCCTAATGATTGTTATGCAAGCAGCTGCGCAGAATTGCAACGTGAAGCAACGCAACGAAGGAGCAAACATGGGTCAGTGAAAGCGAGTCATAATAAAACTTACTTTATATTAATAAGTAATTCAAGACCAGCGCATAGCAACCGAGTCTCTACCGGCTCCTGGCATAGTCTTTTCATAAGCTGAATTACACTCTACATTTGCTCATAGAAGTTTTTTTTCTGGGATGCTTGCGGCTTTCCTTTGTATTTTGTTCTCCAGCGCTGAGGGGCACACTTTTAGGTCACTCATTTCCCGGGATAGCATGCAACCTGTCCACAGCCTCAACCCGCGAGAAAACCTATGCAGCAGTATTTCTCTCTCCCTGCTTTGGATTAGCCGACCGCTCTGATTGTGAACGCAATCTCTCCGATCCCGGACACTTATAAATCTCTTAACTGTTAATTCCTCGTCCCCGTCGCAACATCGCCTCCAGCTGACGCTCACTTAACTCCTTTTTTCTCTCGACGCCCGATTTTTTTCTTATTCAAGATTGTTGCCCGTCCCACCTTTTGCTCTCCCCCTCCCTCACCCTCCGTCCATCTGGTTATTTAACCTCTCAGTTTACTCTTATCGCCGTCTTCCGAGAAGCGGCGTCCTCAACACTCATCGGCGCGTTTTCCTAAGGCACACTCTCTGTCCATTGGCCGTGGCAAAATGGGGAAAAGGTGTGCTTCTCTTCCTCCCTGGCGCGATGCCTCTCCAGACGGCAGTTGCATATAGAAATTAGAAAAAATTAAATAAATAAATAAATTATGCGATTCCCCATCCTTCCTCTTTGCGGGAAATATTTCCCTTTTTCATCCATGTGTGCCATAGCGAGAGGGGGAAATGTGTTTTTAAATTCCTCCGGAAGAGGGGAGGATTAAGCGCATTCAACACCTGCCCGTCCTTCTGCTTATTTATCCTTTAAACATATTTATTCTCCGCCGAGGAAGAAAATACTGCACGGGTTTCTTCGTCCACTCCCGTTCTCGAGGATTTCGTTAAGCTCGGCAAATGATCAAGTTCGCGCATTTCCTGTTGTAATCATAATTACGCCTTTGTATGCTCAATCGTTTCAAATATTTCAAGCAAAAAAAATGCTGAGGAATGCATTCATAGGCATGACGAAAAACTATCTACGTACATCGTACAGTTTAAATGTTTATTTCCGAACCAAGTTTCGACTCCACAGCAATCATTATAAAGGCTGCTGTTCACTCGAAACCTGGGTCAGAAATAAACATTTAAAGTGTGGAATATACTAAGCCAATTTTTTGTTATGTTTGTGCCTATGTTTTACAAAGTTACGCCTTCAACCATTTATATTATTCATGAATGTATCCATACTAGTCTCTGCTTTGTGACTGGAATCCTTGTGGTGAAACAAGAATATGATTTTCTCTCGGAGCTTATGCTCCATTAATTTTTTACACTATCCCAGCCAAATTATAAACCTAAATGAAAGAAATTAAAGATAATGTTGCTATAACTACATCTTATGCGGTATGTGGTATGCGAGCCGCATGCGGCCAAAAGGCGTCCTAAATTATTTTTGTCAAATAATACGACTCCTATATTTAACATAACATCACATAAGTTTTAAGAGTAAATACGTAATACAAATAGCAAAATCTATAAGACCTGTTGTCCTATACTACTATTTAGTCTCAAAGGAAGAGTGAAATGTTTCAGGCTCATTTTTAAACATCATTCACTAGTAAGCCATTATCCTCCGATAGGTTACATAAAAAATATTATTTCATAGAGAGAAATTCATCCAATTGATTGAAAATGGCCATTAAAAGGAAGCAAGGTAAGACATTGCAATCAATATATTGGCGCTTTCGTTCAAATTTAAAAAAGAATAAAAATATAAATCTTTAATTGAAAAAATCACTCATTTTATAAAGTATTTTGCAACTCCGGTCAGAACATTCTTGAGGGAATTTCCTACTGAGATATAATCAGCGCAAAGCTAAAACACTATGTGTTACCTTAAAATACAGGAACTTGAGAAAAATCTAACATATGAGTATTATGGGAGTAAAATGCTAATATTTTACTCTACGGCATACCATTTACGCATTTTCGCTAAGAGATAGATGTCAGTTAGAATAGGTGATGGCGCAGCACGAGTCACTGATTTAGATTTTCTCCACAGAATGGGTGCACGAGAGAGGCTGTACATTGTAGAACAGGAGTCAAAAGAAGCTGGAGGATGGAGGGTAATGTATACTTTCTTGGGTAGTTTGTTGGATCAAAATGGGCTCAGTAGCAAGGGCATTTGACGAAGATTAAAGACTCGTTCACAACGAATTAACTCGGCATAACTTGGCTTTTACTCGATGCGAAAGTGAGCAAGTAAAAGAAATTTGTAACCAATCACTGCGCACAACCTCTTACGTCGATCTAACATTCGATCATTGAGACCTATCCAGAGAGTGAGTTTCGAGAGTTGTCGTCAGATCCCACGAAAAAGTTCAGTTTAGGAGTATACCAATGGTTACAAGTCAGTTGAACTATAGATGAATTAAAAAGGAAGGTTTGTTGTGTATATAAGGATTAATTTATCACTAACTTGATCAATTTCTCCGCACATATTTTTGCCTTAACGTACACGCAGGTGACTTCACAACAAAACCATATTTTCACTATACATGCTTGAAGAGATATCGATTGCTGCCCGATTACCGGTAGAGAGGCAGGCCAAGTAGGCTAATGGTTGGAATGAAGAAAAAGTTTAGCAAATCTCGACTCCAGGCTACGCCAAGTCAAGTTACGCCGATTGAAGTTGTTGGGAACTGATAGGTACTATTCTCATTCCGGCGTTGCACTAGGTCAATTCATGTTACGCTTAGTAAATTTTTGGAGGGGTAGGATATACGTCAAGAAGAAGAAAAATATCATAGCTGCATAGAGCCCCCAGGTATTAATCTATAGATTTTTCATCATCATCATTGGTCGTTCAAACCCATGATTAGTATACAGCAGCTCTCCGTCTCTCCTTATCTAATGCGTAGCCTTACCTATCTAATCTATTCACTTACTGCCTGGTAACTCTTCCTTTGTACTTTCCTCTTTATTTGGTCCATGAGCTTATTTTACGTTTAATTATGTTCTTCATGAAACCATTGTGCCTCCAGTGTCCAGTCCGTCTGCTTCTTCCTTTCTTTACCATGTACTGTAGAGTTCTTTCTTCTTCTACTCTTCTATAAACTGCATTATTTCTTATTTTGTCCGCCCATTTGATCTTCAACATCCTCCTCTCGCACCAGGTTTCGAAAGCTTCTAGTCTATTCTGGTCAGCTTTTCCAATGGTCCATACTTCCATTCAATTGAGATACACGCTCCACAGGTATGTTTTCATAGAGTCCTGCACTTCTAAAAATGTGTAGGATTTTATTCACCACTATTTAAACCTAACTGAAACTGTAGATAATGCCAAAGTAAGCGACTGTTTTTGTTGACTCATCATTGATCAGTTGCCACGCCCTGTTTGCAAGTGATAATTATTGCACGCAAGATGTCAAGTGATGATGTCGTATGAGCTTTACCAACGAAACCCTACCATAATCTGTAATTTTCGCATGCGATAATCCTCGCGACATTTCGAGAATAGACACCCCGGTCAATCCTTGGAGAGGGAATTGCCTCCAAGCGAAGGATCCAGGGGAGACGGAAGATGGAACGCGACTCGACCGCCGAGGGAAGAGGAGATGCAAGGGTAGGTAGGTCCATCCCCTCCTTCAACGGCAGCATTCGCGTCTCGAGATCACTGGAGCGTGAAGAAGACGACATGATGGGGAGAAACGGAAAGAGGAGAGCAGGGGAGCATGTTGCGCGCAAGGGAGGAGGGGCAAGGCAGCAAGGTACGCGAGGCAGGAGTCGTCCGCTTCCTTAGGGACGGCAGAATCAACCCCCTCGTCGCTCCCCCCCCCCCCCCCGTCTTGAAGACGCGTCGTCCTGGGAGGTTTGGTCCATCCCACCGCGTCTCTTTGGTTATTCATCCCTCCCGCTTCTCTCCTCATTAGCATTCATTGTCTTGTCCTCATCCGCATTAAGTGGCCGGATTGATACCGCCGGCTTATCACCGGGCTACGGACATTCCTTTCCCTTTCCATTAGGCGTTCGCCTGAGACTCTTTCAATTACAGCTGTCACAAGAGTTACCAGGTGTTCCATTCCTTGCTCATAAACCCGTCTTCACTTCCATCGCGAAGTCATGAAAAGTAAGGTTGAAAGTATTCCAAACTGTCTAACCAGGCGTGGCAAACTAATGAAAGTTATCAGACACAAGGAGGGGAAGGGCGAATCATTTGATATGCTTTTGTAGAATCATTGACTAAGTGACCATGGGAATTTTTCCTAGGAAAGTACTTGATATGCTAGGCAAATACGACAATAACAGGAAAATAATGACTGCACTCACACTGCAGCTAAACAAGAAATAGTTTCGAATGATAGAGGCAAAATTAAAAATTTGCAATTATACAAGGAATGTTTTCTGTGTATAATTGCAAATTTCAATTCTGGGATAGTTGCAAATTTTTATTTCTGCATCATGCACATTTTCCACTCAATATCGCAGGAATCTTCGGATTTTATATGAAGAACAGAAGTTGAGACAGGACTCTACCATGAGCGACATCACTCTCATGTGAAAAAATTGCTGTATCGATATCTTGAATTGAAAAGCTATTAAGTATATAACATATTGTATTCACAAAACGTTCACAATACCGCATGAATAAATAAAACAGGGACGACACGGATTTCGACGAATGATCGTCATCATGAGGTGGTTTATTTATTTACGTAGTATTGTAAAAGTTATATGAATAAAGTTTGTTAACTATGGAATATCAACAAGTGAAAAAATTCAGAGTATTATTTATAATATAATTTGTCACTAAGAAGCAAAAATTTCATGCTCCATTAATTAAATCTGCGTCCGTAACTGAATAGAGACGTGATATAAAGGGATATTCACTGGTTTCCCTAGCAACATGCATTGAACACGTAGTGATGTTTTGTTGTATCTACATTGTTATTTTGTTTAACGCGTGCTAGTTTGACTGATCTTGTTCAATTCAAGTACCTGCAAAGTTCTTTTCCATTTGTGACGCATTCCATTACACTGCCGTGCGTCTAGTCGTGAAGGTTATGATCATTTCACGTTTTTACTGTCTTTAACGACTTGAATAGTTTTGTACCTTTTCGCATTGAAGAATATCTCGGAAATATCCTCTATAAGCAAGGATATTCAGAATTAAAGAGGAAAAAGGCTGTAGCGACTATACTTAATGCCCAAGTCTTCTGGAGCCTCCCATTTGAATGTAGCATTTTACGTAATAACCTTTTACAAATGAGAGAAAAACGACCTGTGTTGGTAGGCTATATTTATCCTCTTGCCGTCTGGGAGCAATGAAAAATTAGATCAAATGCGATAGGTCTTTGAATCAACAAACCTTATCCAGTGTGACCACATTCTTCAATTATATAAACGCAGGCTAACGGGCTGAAAACAGAACGAGGTGTCTAGCAGTCGGAGGATAGCAAAGGCACATAAGATTGCTTTCATTTGATAACAAAACAGGAATAAAGCAAGAAGATTGAAAGGTATTATAGACTAATGCATTGGGATTGCCCAAACTATCAAATAGCAACTGGAAGGAATTGGAATTAATGGCAGGTAATGATTGGCAGCCGTTCCAGATAAATAACATATGAAGCAAAGCAAAGGCCAGTCACACGGATTCTCGAAAAAATGGGAGAATTTTGAAACATTTACTCTTAAATCACTCACCAAAGATGGAATATTTTTTCGAAGGCGAAGACATTCTTTCGGCCAAATTTTTGTATGGAACTCATCCCATTTCTCAGAGCTCCCAGCCAGTATCTGTCTTTTCTCTCTCAAAATATGACTTTACGCCGAACGAACTATAATTCTAGAAAGGAAGAAAAATAGCTTTACCACAGTCATGTCGATGGAAACTTGATTTACGCGCTGATCCGGTCACTTTTCTTAAGGTGATTGAAAAGATTTTTATTTTCTTACTGATATGTATGAAACGTATCATACAAGTACTTATTTCCCATTCTAATTCATGAGGTAAAAAAAATGTCACCATTGAAAAATGAAAAAATAGAGCTAATCCCACGAGTAGAATAATTACTTTGGCCTACGTTTCACTTATTTCAGAATCATCAGGTAAGTATACCACATGCATATTGAGATTTTCCTGGAGGTGGTTGAAGTGGGGGAGTAGGGGAGAAACGAGGGTTAACAAAAAACAATACAATGCGAAAACATTATCAATATGCCGATTTGTTTTTTTGGCAATTCGTTGCTATTTAAACATATGGTCTGACGGCACATGACTTATAATTTGTAATCATGTAATTAAATATGTGCAGAGTTTCTTCCAAACGAGAAATCATACATTTCATATAATTTTTCGCCTTATAATGTTTTATGACTGTGAGAACATACATTTTTTTAAACAATTTAAGCTGAAATTTCGAATTCCCCGCCGAAAAATGAAGACATACACTGTTATAATAGTAGGAAAAATGTAAAGTTTAATTTTTGAATCATTTTTACTACTCCATGTAAGGTTCTTTACACCGCTAAAACAGGTGCACACAGATGCAGATACAAAATAGATGAAGGTAGTTTGAGCAAAATATCATTTTCCTAGATATAAAATGAATATGTTCTCTTTTAGAAGGGAAATATCTCTTTCTTCCAAAGATACCAAACACTCGGCACCTTACCGTACTACTTTTCGAGATTTATGATGAAAAAAACCAGCCCTTTTACATTGGAAATGATACGTGTACGCCCTTCAGAGAGACATTGAAAAAATAAGGAATTTCTAACAACGAAATCTCATTAAAAAAAACTGACAGCGTGTAGTTTGCATGCTTTCCAAAGAATTTTTCAAGATAAACCATGTTCTTGAACTCATATTAAAACTATCCCTGTACTTTCCTTCTAATATTACACCTTGACAACGAAAATATCTCTCATTCGTAACTATTAGTTCCTTATTCTCCCACGAGAGGGGTTACAAATGCAATGACTGCACATAGTGGGCAAAAAATCGGTGTATCGACGGTTAAGTAATCTATAGTCTTAAGTGGGACTTGATGTAACCGATTCATACTGCAACTGAAAGAAAAATATTGACTAGATTTCAATCATAATATTTCGCCTTCATCATAATCATTCGCCTCATAATATTTTACGACTGTGAGAACATACATTTTTTAAAACAATTTAAGCTGAAATTTCGAATTCCCCGCCGAAAAATGAAGACATACACTGTTATAATAGTAGGAAAAATGTAAAGTTTAATTTTTGAATCATTTTTACTACTCCATGTAAGGTTCTTTACACCGCTAAAACAGGTGCACACAGATGCAGATACAAAATAGATGAAGGTAGTTTGAGCAAAATATCATTTTCCTAGATATAAAATGAATATGTTCTCTTTTAGAAGGGAAATATCTCTTTCTTCCAAAGATACCAAACACTCGGCACCTTACCGTACTACTTTTCGAGATTTATGATGAAAAAAACCAGCCCTTTTACATTGGAAATGATACGTGTACGCCCTTCAGAGAGACATTGAAAAAATAAGGAATTTCTAACAACTAAATCTCATTAAAAAAAACTGACAGCGTGTAGTTTGCATGCTTTCCAAAGAATTTTTCAAGATAAACCATGTTCTTGAACTCATATTAAAACTATCCCTGTACTTTCCTTCTAATATTACACCTTGACAACGAAAATATCTCTCATTCGTAACTATTAGTTCCTTATTCTCCCACGAGAGGGGTTACAAATGCAATGACTGCACATAGTGGGCAAAAAATCGGTGTATCGACGGTTAAGTAATCTATAGTCTTAAGTGGGACTTGATGTAACCGATTCATACTGCAACTGAAAGAAAAATATTGACTAGATTTCAATCATAATATTTCGCCTTCATCATAATCATTCGCCTCATAATATTTTACGACTGTGAGAACATACATTTTTTAAAACAATTTAAGCTGAAATTTCGAATTCCCCGCCGAAAAATGAAGACATACACTGTTATAATAGTAGGAAAAATGTAAAGTTTAATTTTTGAATCATTTTTACTACTCCATGTAAGGTTCTTTACACCGCTAAAACAGGTGCACACAGATGCAGATACAAAATAGATGAAGGTAGTTTGAGCAAAATATCATTTTCCTAGATATAAAATGAATATGTTCTCTTTTAGAAGGGAAATATCTCTTTCTTCCAAAGATACCAAACACTCGGCACCTTACCGTACTACTTTTCGAGATTTATGATGAAAAAAACCAGCCCTTTTACATTGGAAATGATACGTGTACGCCCTTCAGAGAGACATTGAAAAAATAAGGAATTTCTAACAACTAAATCTCATTAAAAAAACTGACAGCGTGTAGTTTGCATGCTTTCCAAAGAATTTTTCAAGATAAACCATGTTCTTGAACTCATATTAAAACAATCCCTGTACTTTCCTTCTAATATTGCACCTTGACAACGAAAATATCTCTCATTCGTAACTATTAGTTCCTTATTCTCCCACGAGAGGGGTTACAAATGCAATGACTGCACATAGTGGGCAAAAAATCGGTGTATCGACGGTTAAGTAATCTATAGTCTTAAGTGGGACTTGATGTAACCGATTCATACTGCAACTGAAAGAAAAATATTGACTAGATTTCAATCAATGAAAAAGGATTCTTTTTAAAAATACGACTTCCGGCATAACCTGACGATAACGTGTGAGGTTGAAATCCGGGTCGTGATTATTAGAATTAAATCCTTGAGCGAACAACCATTTTTGTGTTTCCTTCGAATAATAATTTAGCCAAGTTAACCTGCTGACATTTTTAGTCGAACGATTTAGGCATAGCGCGTTATTATCAAGGTGGAAGTCATGATGAAGTTTGGATCGTTCAGCGTTAAAATATAAATGAGGGACTAATTTTTGACAACAACCCATACACACTTGTAACATTAACAAATCGTTCTCTGTAATATTAGTGGAAAAGTACAAGGATTGTTTTAATATGGATTCAAATGTAAAATACTTCGACGAAGTGACGCCTGAGGGTGTAATGTTCATAAATCATGTTGTCACCGTAGTAATTTTTTCACCAAAAAATCTTCCGTCGTGACGGAGTTTTAAATGTACCGCGCAAAAATATGAGCCAAGCTAAAGACTTATATGGATATTTTAATTGAATTCTTATAGTTTCAGTCGTATAAAAGTATATTATTTCACAATTAATGCCACAATGATTACTTCATGCTTCCTACAGCTGCTGAAATTAAAAGGTGTAATTAGAATATGGTCTCCATCTTGACTAGGGAACTATCTCGCACTAACTACCTTAAATAATGTGTGGTCATAAAATGTTTTTTTCGGCTTGCTTGAAAATTATTAAATTATGCACTCAGTGACACACAATTTCCACTGAAGGTACGTAAATTAAAAGAATCAAGTGGTAAGCGATTGTTAATCGTAAAATCAACATGACAGGGAGTCCATCTGTTGGTCACTGTGAAGTTGACTCTTCTCAATTAAATTCTTCGGCCGCAAACGATTTGGAAGAATTTTGACGACAAAATATTAGTAATTAATCACAATCTCTGTAAACTTTCATGTCTATTTTATTTTATAACCAAACTTTAGTGCATTATTAGATCTGAAAGATACTGAGCTCACCGATGAACAGGGTACGAATCTGAAAGATTTGCTAAGAAAAAAACTCAGCAATACTCTACTTTCAAAGTCACCACCTGTAAAAAACGTCTTTTTCGAAACGAAAAAGTTTAAACGTCTAAAACGAAAAAGAAATTCTCGAGTTATGACCAACATATCTTAATTTCGAGAAGTGGAAATTTTCGAGTAAAATGCACCTGAAATCTTTCGAATTTTACATTTATAAATATACTTTATATTTTTTGTCATATAAAATGCACTCTTGCTTTGTTCTATTTGGATACAGACACGGATTTTGGGGCGTAGAAACAAATAACCTGCGTGCGGAGTATTGTATTTTTTTCACCCTATTTATATAGTATACTGCTGTGCAAAAGTCAAGTTTACTCTAAATAGTTTGCAGAGAATGGTTTGTTGATGTAAAAAATGTGTATGAGTTGTTTTCAAAAAGTATTTCTGCTTTTTTAATTTAACGCTGAACGATCCAAAATCATTCATGCCTAAACCGTCCGACTAAAAGAGTGAGCAAGTTAACTAGGCTAAATTATTATTCAAAGGAACCATAAAAATGGTTCATCATTCTAGGGTTTTAATTCTTATAATCACGACCCGGATTTCGACCTCGCTCGTTATCTTCAGGTTCTGCCTGAAGTCGTATTGTTAAAAAGAATCCTTGCTGGTTGATTGAAACCTAGTTAATATTTTTCTTTCAGTTACAGCATGAATCGGTTACATCTAGTCCCACTTAAGACCATGGTTTACTTAACCCTCGATATACCAATTTTTTGTCCACTATATATAGTTATTACAGTTGTTACCCCACTTGTGCGAGAATCGGGAGCTAAAAGTTACGAATGAGAGATATTTTCATTGCCAAGCTGTACAATTAATGTCACAAAGGTGTATAGGCTCAAAGTAACGTAAGCAGAGAGAAACAATAAACTCTTCCATATGCTAACTCTAGGTCACCCAGCGTGATAGAGGGTTAACTTTACTTATTTATTTATTCAGCTTTAAATATCAGCTAGGGGCACGTTTTAATTTTATTTTTTGTGCATCTGTTATTCTGCAATAAATTTTGCGTGCTAGCTCGGCTAAACTAAAAGCAATGGCATCCGAAATGCATAATGCCACGTCTATCCCGCATGACTAGAGTGATATTTAGGCACCATACTGCAAGTGAAGTCCCTTTATAATACGTAATTTAATTTAAATAAGAAAATAATCTCGGCTATACCTTCACGTGGGACGGATGAAGTACAACGGACCTAAAGCGGAGAATAGCCTAAGCTAAGAAGGTGTTCGTGGGAAAAAGATAACTGCTGTGCTCAAAGAAGATAGGGCTACAAAACAGGAGACAGCATGTGAAAAAATTCGTGAGGAGCTTGGAACTCTATGGATCAGAGGCATGGACCACTGAAAAACCTGATCAGAAAAGACTAGAAGCTTTCGAAACCTGGTGCTGGAGGAGGATCCTGATGATAAAATGGAGGTCCCACTTAAGACCATGGTTTAGTTGAAGACTTAATTAAAATTCTATCAATGCCGGATCCGAAGTTGCCCACCTTGAGGCCTTTAAGTTAAGGTAATAAAATACGTGAGGGTGCTAAAGAAACGATTTGAAATTCCAAAATAATCGCGGTTACAGCATGAATGAACCTTCAGAGATGTCGACGAGAGTCGAGAAGTGGGAAAGGAAGGGCGTAGAATGAGCAGAATGATGTAGCGAGAGGGAACAGCCATAAGATGCACGCGGCCGCAGAAGAAGTTGATGGGGGGAAGAGCGGGAGGTAAGCAACTACATAGTTGCACCAACAGCCTCCGTCGACCACACCCCTCAGACTGCACCCGCCACGTGCCGGACGTTCATCTTAAACTCCTCCCCGCGCCCTATCTCCACCCAACGACACGCGACCCCCTGCTATAAACCACCCCATTAAATTACCTCGCGCTCGCTCCATCTGCTCGGGCGCCGGGGGAGAGTTTGCATATCGGGGCCGTTTAAATGTGTTCTCCGCAAAGGAGAACGTCCAGCAGCAGCCGCCTCTACCCGTGGTGCATCTGTGCTCATGAGCCGTCCCGTACTCATACCCTGACCGCGTCTTCCCCATCTCCTCTCTTTCTCCATCTCCAGTTATCCTCTCCGTATTCCACTCAAACTTGCCTCACGCCTCATTGACTTCTTTGGTAATTCGCTTGGGACTGAGAACCTCGTATTCAGACTCTTTTAACAATTTATTTAGTAGAGTAAAATATCACATACAGCATGAAGTGATTTTATAGTGAACGTAAAACAAACAGAAAAGGATACAAACGTAAAAACACAACAAGAAGAAGGTTAAAAATAATAATATAACATGGGGAGATAGTAAAAATTACTTTTTTTGGGAATAAAACATGGCTAGGTTAGTGAAGACGCTGGAAAATAAGGTGAAAATGTCGATGTTCCCAGGAAGGGAATTGACAAGAGAAGAGAGGCAAAATATGAGGGAGCGCTTGGTAAGTGATAATCTGGGATTTTTCTGGGAAATTCCTAAGCTTCCAGCAACCAGTACAAAGCTCTGGGAGGGTACGATCCTAGACAACATCCTAAGTAATCTGCTGGATATTTCCTACTATCTAAATCAAAGAACGGCATGACAGGTCGCGACATTTGATTTTCCAAATGATTTATTTCGCTTAGAAACTTTTGCAAAAGCATTATTACCATCAGTGATCGCACCGTTTGCACAAAGTAGCCCTATACTTAAGACTTTTTTATTGAAATCTACTCACATCGTCCTCTTACATCTCCCTTGTCACCTATTCATATCATCTCTGAATCTCCTTCGTATCCTGTTTGTCTCGTTCTGCTGCTTCTGTCTCCTTATACCTTCCCCGTTTCCTCCTTGTATCATTTTTGTTTCCACCTCGTATACCCTCCGTATCTACCGCGAATCCTATCCTCATCCGTGCCTCCTCTCTGTCTCTCTATCTGTTGTTCTCTAGTCCTCTTCGCCAAAAATTTTTTCATTGTATTCTTACCATTAATTGGATTACAATCACCATTGATGTAAACCATCCTGGATAGAATGGCAAGGAAAAAACTCAAGATGATAGGAAACATAGTGTTTTATGCAAATATGCATAAATATTAGTTTTTAATTAAAATTCTTGGGACTTACTTAAATTAGTAGAACATAATGCCCATTGGTGCGTAGAGACTACAAGGTGTTAGATACAGGAAAAATCTCATCAAAATCTACACAAACAGGAGGAGAGTACAAAAACTATTAAATACTCTTATATGTAGTCCGTTGATTTTCAACGGGAAGACGTAGAAACATACAATTCTTTAATAGGAATAATATCATCTTCTAGTGTAAAATAAATCCCCCTAATGATAAAGTCGTAAGCCATAAATGAATCGGCAGGAATAAAACTATTGTAACGGAAATCTTACTGTAATTCTGTTATATGGATCATTTTACCTAATAACCCTACAAAACTTAAATTCTGTCGGTTTTGAACACACTAAGTATCTTAAAATAACATGCTCCTTATGACCTTGAAGGAATATTAGGCTTAAATAGGAAGAATCTAGGTCCACTAGGGTCCGAAACCCATATTTTAGCCAACATTAAATTCCATAAGAACATTATTGGATTTAGCGCAGAGGTTTATTCATGGTATCTAAGCGCGTGGTAAGGCAGAGAGCTATCTAAAGCCAACTAAGTCTTCCCACTGAAATACTGTGATCCAGTTTCCTATGATCTAAATAGTGAGTTCTTACTTCGAATTAATGCAAAAATTAACGATTCGGGAGCCAAAAACTTCTAAAATTTTACGAAAATTCTAAGAGTAATCGAAACATAGACGCAAGATTTGAGCATTTTGTTCTTGCACTCATTCGAAATTAAGAGTATCTAGCCAATATCATGACTGCAAGTAACTAAAAAAAGTTGGTAGAGAAACCTCTGCGCCAAATCCGATTATTTTTTTACGGAACTAAAAGTTGGCTAAAATGGAGATTTCGGGCCCTAGGGAATCTCGGTACTTTCAATGTAAATCAATTAATCGTTCCAGATACTAGGGAACATGTTTCTCAAAGATAATTTGAATCCCTCAAAGGATGTGAAAGATAAAAGCGTTTGAAACCGAGAGAATTTAAGTTTTGTAGATACAAAATTTCCCTGTTATGCAATGTAATTTATTACCAAAATGTTATGCAAGGAGTATTTTACGTCGCACCCTCTCCACCTTCTCCTCATATCAGAAAGACGCCATACTTTTTGAATTTTATAACCCCCGCAAGCCACCAAACCCTTACTAGATCTTCTCCATCTATTAGCTCGATTGGGGTCGTTGATTTCGTCGGTCGTCGTGTGCTCGTGGCTGGCGGGGGATGTCCGCGAAGCACCTGCTTCGTGCTCCCGGCTTGCCGCACGTGAGACGCGACTTTCAAATAGGGCGGAGGAGGAGAGATGGAAGTGCGGGGACTGGTTTTTGAGGACGGTGATTCTTCGACGCAAGAGAGCGCCTGTGTCCCCTTCATCTATCAACCTCCAGAGCACACGAGGCATGCATCGGATTGCTTTATGCCGCGAGGTGAGAGGAGATAAAGTGGATAGATGCTGGCGCCAACGGTGGATAAAAATAACAGCTCCCTTAGGTGGCGATAATATTCCATTTAGGTGTGCTTTTTCTGCCCTAGGTTAAAAAGGTGCAAAATAGCCATTAGAAATACCAAATTTGCATGATATTTTACACTTATTTCACCAATTAACAACTTTTATTATCAGGTTAACCTTAGATTAACCCCAGGACCAGGCTCGCGTATCACCTTGCCCTTGAGAAAGGAATAGAGATGCTCAACATGAATGAAAAACGCCTTGTAACCTTCCTCGGAATTATCAAGTGGCAAGTGTCAGATAATAAGCCACAGTGTGGTGATATACGTATTACCATTTAATAGAACTGAGGAAGATTGCTAAGAGTATACATCCTGAATTTTGACATTTTTCAACAAGTCCAACCTGATATGTTACATTCAATGAAGGTGCTTCCAAAAAAACTTTTCTCGAGAGCTTTTTAAATAATTAAAATCAGATAGAAATGCTTCAGCTTCCAACATTTCTATGAAATCTACTCTGGCCATTTCGAAGCAAAATTTATGGCTTAAAAATGTAAGGCATTAAAAGACACGCCGAAATATGATTAAAAATCGAAGGATTAAGCTCATATATCCAAATATTTGTATTTTATAAAGTGGTCAAATAATAACAAATTAACGACGAGGCTGAATATAAAACATATTACAAAAAATAATGGTATACAGTAAAAAACACCAAGGAAAAAAAACAATTTTCAAAGCATTAGTCCATACCTACACGAGATGTTTCCAAGGCACCAAACATATGAAAGAAAGAGAATCACAAAAAATCCAATAAATAGTAATAGCATCTTCATTCGAGGATAAAAATTAGTCTGGTTAATTGAGTGAAACTATCTCGATCTTAGTAAGCCTAAGTTGCATCATTACCATCGAATGATATCACAAATCCAAAGAGCGAACGTGACACCACGTTCAAAAGCTCGCAGGGTTTTCTTGATTTTGATCTTGCCCTACCATCGATTTCATGATAACAAGGTTTGAAAATTTTTTTGTGTCACGAAACAGTCATTAATCTAATAAACTGGATCTGCTGGAGGAGTTTATCTTAATTTTGTCGATAACATCACGAGATAATGATAATTTTTCTCTTAGCATGTTTTAAAAATCAATTTTTTAATGAAATCATTCATCAAAAAATAGTTTAATACGACACACAAGACTTGAATTCATAAAATTCAAGAGAAAACATTCGTTCTTTTAATTCATCATACCATAGCTACTGCACTTGAAGT
The DNA here is from genome assembly GCA_963169105.1 of Ceriagrion tenellum. Taxonomy (NCBI): domain Eukaryota; kingdom Metazoa; phylum Arthropoda; class Insecta; order Odonata; family Coenagrionidae; genus Ceriagrion; species Ceriagrion tenellum. The sequence continues at coordinate 53,365,935 of OY720636.1, read as the reverse complement.
TACCAACGCACAATGAAAATAATTGTTGTAAAGGGGCTTTACGTTAGCTAAAATTATTTCGATTAATACATAATTTTAAGAAAAAATGTGAAATTCCAGTTTCAATCTATGGCACCATTTAAACCATGTCTTAGAGATTTGAGATTTACGTTTAGGCACTTGCTGTGAACATCCCGATCACAAGAAGATATTACTTTTTCTCTCTGCTAGAGGGGTAAAAATATTTATTTTCTCATTAAGTTAACCCTAAATTATTTTCTGTCAACATTTTAATGAATAAGGGGAAAATTAATTGATTTTTAAAATTTTTTTACCACAAGTACAGAGCCTACTCTATCTATAAAGGGTCGGAGTTTTTTAGAACTGACCTTTCGCAGCTATTATGATCCATATTGAACATTAAAAATGACATGTTAAATCTGCCAGTTTTATAGTCTCTTTCCTTAATTTTGTGTGAAATCATTTCCATCGTGATAGTTTAACTCTAGCAAAATATATTAATATCTGGGAAAAAATTCTCAGGCTCAATTTCGCGTAAAAGATTAATTTTTTAGATTTTTTAGAAATCTACGTTCATAATTCGATCACATAAAGGTTTCAACCCTAATTACTTCAGCAATTAAGTAACGCTACTAAGTTAATCCTAACAAGTTTTTACAAATCTCTCTGCGCTCCGCAGTGTTCGATCTATTTCTGAAATTAAGCCAACCCTTTAAGAAACGAATTTTACGTACGGTTTCCATATGGTAGCAATACACTCTAAGTGAAGTTTCACGAAAGAAATTAACATCGCTCCTTTATTCTCTCGTCACATTTTCCTAGTGTCCTTTTAATATATTCCATTTTGCGGTTGGTCTGTCCGCAAATTTCCCGTGTGTGATTCCCTCAAGACAGATCCTGAGTAAGGGTCACACCTTAGCATATAGCTAACTCTACATTTGATATGCCGGTTGGATTGATTGAGTACGTTTTGTTGAACAAGCTATTATTTTAACAAGAATTCATAACTGTGCACTTTGTAAAATTTACTTCTTACATCCAAGTATTGCACCATTCATTTTTAGCCCGTAGATCTCCTTTCAAATGCAATTCGTTCAGACTCGTTGGTAAAATGCCTATAGAATACCTATGTCACTTCCCTGTAGTGCATCTAATATTACTAGAACTGTAATAGATACTAACACCATCTATAACTACCCGCTGTTTGCTGTTGAATAATAAATCTTTAATCCAACATATTATGTCGAGATGTATTTCATAGGCAGTCATATAAACAAGTAATTTCGAATGCGGAACTTTATCGAAAGCTTTTTTTAAATCTAGAAATATCGCGTCTACCTGGACGAGCCATTATCCAGAGGAGAGATTATCGTGAGGAAAGAGGGCTAGCTGGGTTTCGCAAGACCTGCCTTTCTTAAATCCATGCGGATTTTGAATTAACAATTTTTGCCACACAAGTACCCCATAATTGATCTGACGATCGTATGTTATATATCTGCACGAGATAGACGTGAGGGAATAAGATATATAGTAACTTAGCTCTTCCTTATCACCGCTCCTAAAGTTAGTTGTTATATTCGCGGTTTTTCAATCGTAAGGGATAAAATATTCATTCAGATTTTCAAATATTATTTCCAAGTAACGTGTCATTTCTGACGTTAGGTCTTCATAAAATCGAGCCGAAAATTGATCGGGCCCGGGTGGTTTCTTGGAGTTAATGTATTTCAGAGGTCTTACTGTCCTACGAAAAGATATTTTAAGAGACTTAATTCGTTGCTGGCTGTCTCTCCTATAGTCTTTAGATCGTCTTTAGAGACGCTACCGTTGAGTCATTCCTCCAATATGTAAGACCAAAATGGTTTCGGGTTATCTTCCAAATATTCACTCAATCAATCATTATTTAGTTGATTTTTATCAATCTAAGCGGAAGGTAATAAGGTTTAAAATAATGCTCTTGCGAAGTTTTCTTTCGGTCTTAGTGATATTTCGAATCAAACTCGGGATACATAATTTTGAAACGGAGGGTAGTGCCCAATGGTGGACCTCAGTAGAACTTTCGTCGGATAGAAAGAGCCAATTAACTTTCACTTAATATGCAATTTGTGGTCGTGGTCCTTCCTTCAGGCCTCGGTCATTGAAAATAAAAGCTTCCCGTTTGATAAGGAGAGAGGGTATTTCCCGCAAATGTGGATGGAAATACTCCAAAATTCAAAAATATTTTTCAAAGGAAGGGTTGCAGATTGTGGCACCCTAGCGGAAAAAAAGCGCAGAATAAACAGCAATCCATAAGCTAAATTCTGATTTATTCGTAACAATCGACCGTGGCAAACGTCAATCCCGTCTCGAACTTATTCATCTACATCTAAATATTACCTTGCAAGCCTCTTCAAGGGTGTTCGGTTGGGGATGACTTATCGCCAACGTGCATCTCACTATAATTTATTGGATTGAATTAGATATTTGGGGAGGCGACCGACAGCTAAGGTCATTTGCGCCGTAGGGGATAGGTAAGAGAGGAAGGGTGGATAGAAACCCGGCGTCAGCATTAGCCTGCTCTTAACAATAGGCGCAAAGAGTACCACGGTATAACGTCTCATCCGATAAACGGAGTGCTGCACTTGAAGTGCCCTCCACAAGACACTCAAGTATGGATCGAGTTTCCTCTGAAAAACAACCTCCTCTGCAGGGATTTGAACCCTGGCCGTCCGTATGGTTAGCCAGTACTCTATCCTCCGCGCCAACCCGATCCCTCTTCTATAATTTATGCTTTTCGTGAAGTTTTGAGAATGTATCTATTCAACAGCAGGAATTCATTAATTTCACCACCATCTTGAAACAGTTGTTCTCGTCCAGCCAGCATCATCAGCAACTGGTATTCTGCCAACAGGCCGGTCCCAAACGCCAGGGCTGTCTCCAATCCATATTGTTTTCCTCTGAAAAACATTCTCAGAAGCGATTTGAACCCTAGTCACCCGTGTGGTAGGCGAGTACTCTAGCCACCATACCAACCCCATACCCAATACTTATCTTTCATTTGCACAACTTGTTCTTCGCATTCCCGAGACACTTGAGTAAATTTATTTGGTATAACAACATACTTTCCTAATAGGAGAGATGCTTGGCTACCTTGAAAAGTATGCATTTAATCTTGTTTCCTTAAGCTATTTTAATGATTACTAAATAATAAAGCTATAATAATATCGTACTGTCTACCAGTCTACCAAATTTATTTCAAATCTTGCCTGATGAAATCAGTCTTGCCTGATGATGACTGCTAGACGGTTGAAACACGTGTAATAAGAGTGTGAAATAAATTTGGTAGACATTACGATATCATTTGAGCTTCATTATTCATTATGCTGTTCTACAACCTCTCGCCGGAGGAAGTGGAGTTTAATGATTACTCTCTCCAGAAAACGTTAGCTTTCAAATAATTTGCAAATGAAATGTCAAAATCACAAATGCAATCGGTCAAAAAACTTTCGAATCATCATTGCATCCGGCAAGTATTCTGAAATGACGGCACAATTAAAATTGAAGCTATTTTCTCTGGGACCATCTTTTTAAAAAAGATGAACCATGAACGGTCGATTTTTTGTATCCTGGCCGAGTGTTTGCGAAAGTTGGGCAGGTAGATGAAAATTTCATAAGGTGTGCAAACTAGAGATCTGCAATACCCGTTAATTTTTGGGAACTCGTACACTCTGAACTGGTCCTTTTTGGCACCCATTCCTTTTCAATCGTTCACCGTTTCTTTTTTTATTGGTGGTCAAGTATTTATATTTTTAACGCGTTCTTGATGCATAAAGAATTAGTACGTTGACCACATGACAAATTTTTGAAAATAGTTAATAAAAACATACAAACTACACACTTTTGATTTTTTTACGAGATCTAGGAGTTGTAAAGTCTTCATTTTTAAAATAACGTCCCACTGGAGTGCATATGCGTACCATTCCTCTTGAAAAATGGCTGATTTGTTGGATAAATATCTAGGAAATATCTCAATAAGGGGCTGATATTTTGATATCTTTGAAAAGGTGGGCTATATTTCTATAAAATGAGACTAAATTCATTGATATCTTGGTGAAATTACATTTACCTCAAATTACTGCAATGTAGTGGGCATGTAGTATCTGATTTTATTGTCTTCTTATATTGCTTGGGACCCCGATGACCTCCTGCAAGAAATCAACTAATTCCGTACTTCTTCTTGCCAAAGATAATGACCCACTTCTATGCAGATCCATACCCGTTAAATCCAGTTGAGCAGTCATAAAAATCTTAACAACTGATTGATTATATCTGGCGATTTGACCAATCATTTGAGTTAACTCTGAAAAATGAAAAATAAAAAAAAGGCCTCAGACACCAATTTTCCTCGTCCCAGACCCGTCACTGCATTCAGAAAAGCGAAGTTAGTTCAACAGGTTGGCGTGTTGTCGCAGCTCACGCCTTTGAATTGATTCTAATCTGCGCCGTTAAACAGGTAAATAGAAAATATCGACGCGTTCCTAAATCGATGTCACTCGGGTCACGTGAACGTAAATATTGCTTTTGGAATCCCGAAGGGGCGGCCGACGATTTTCTCACCCTCAGTTCTTAAAATATCAATTGATTTCTAAAAATAATATATAAAAAGCCTTTGAACTTTGTGACACATCTGATATGTAGTTGTAAATCATTTTATCTTGGGCGGTAAGTTATAAGACATTTTCACGTGTTTCCACTTATAATTGATTTAGGTTATATTTCAGATTTGTGCCGTATGCATCGTTATGTCATTTTTATGTCTATGTATTTCATGTATGGATCATTACGCGTGGTCAAATATATAATGGAAGAATAGAACATCAATCTAAATTTTATTTGATTGAACTAAAGTTTTATTCATTTCACTCGTGCAATGTTATGGACATTACAATATTGATAAAAACAAAGGACAAACATCGGGTCCTTCTCACTTCTATCGCATGGGCCTCTCCAACGCCCATTTCCGCCTCGGATAGCACCTTCATGCCCCCTTCGATCATTGAATGAATATTTCCCTGGAACTCCGCCAGGTTATCTCTGTTAAAGTTCCAAAGAACGACTCTTTGAAGCAGAATAATACCCCTGATGTTGAAGAGCGAGTTTTCTTTCGAAACACCAGGGCATACGATGGAGTATTTAACCCTGTGGAACGTCCTAGAAAGCTTACTTAAGGAAACACCTCGGGAAACCATCAGATAACTAATTTCTCTGGACATTGATAAAAGTTGCTTAACTCAAAAATGTAAATTAGGACTATGATTTTTTTCATTGGACACTTTTTTTCACTGGAAAAATGTGGTCCTCAAAAATACATTCGTGGAAAATCTGCAAAAACTTTTACTATGATTTTGGTTTTCAAAATGTTACTAAATTCATCAGAAGAAGTCAGATTTTTTATACTGATTTTTTCGTATTTTCTACTTGATGGAATTTTGCATTACCGGACTGAAAACAATTGTGTCTAAAAAATGTAAATCAAGCAATGTAAATCCGAAAGGCTTACCTATGATGTCTCGATAGTGACATGAGAACTGCTCCTTATAATATAATAAGTCGGATTTATAACGACAAAATTGAGAATTTAAAGTCCACTCTGCCAACCAACTCCTTTTTGACATGGATGTATGAAAAACCAAAAAGAATTGTTGTTAAAATGAAGATTTAGATTTTACAGAAGAATATTTTTTTACATTCATAACTCTAAATAAACGTCTAAAATACCTAAGACCCAGTAAGATCAAAAAGTGTTAAATGAGACATGAAATACCTACCTCAGCGAAACACCTACGCTAGACGGGAAAGTGTGAAAACTCTGCACCGACCAACGTACGTTGCAAATTGAATTATTTGCGTCGAAATGGTCAGCAAGGAAGAACGCAGGTAGGTTCTGAGCCACAGACTTCCACCCACATCCTCCTGTATCTTCCCCCCTCAACTGTATTCGTTCATTGGTTGTTCAATCCTAAGATTGACTGACTGCAGTCCTTTGCCCATCCCTATTTAATCATAGTTCCCCTACTTCCTGGTATCTCTTCCTATGTACCTTCCTCTTTATTTGGTCTATAAACTTATTCCTTTGTCTTCCTCTGGGGACTTTTCACTCTTCTTTGCTTTCAATTATGTTTTTCTTAAATCCATTTTGTGTCAAGGTGTGTCCATCTTGTTCTTCTTTATTCAATGGCGTACCATATGGTCCCATCCTCCTCTACTCTTCTATACCCTTCATCATATGTTTCTTCCGCCCATTTAATCTTAATCAAGACTCAATAATTACTCGTAACAGACTGAAGAGACGTACATGAGGATGTCGCCTATGAGATGAAATCGGTCGTCTGAGATTAAAACATCGTCAAAAAGTTATAAATTAATTATTGATTCTGTTAAAACGTAAATGGTTTTCATCGTACGGATTTCAAGTTTCACCAGTATTCCTCGTTAAAACATCTAGACTAACAACGAGAGAATATATACTCTCTCATTTCTTCGGAGGAGCCGTGGGCTTGCCATCTCCGGCGGCGGAAAATCTTTGAGAATTGCAGGCGTCGGACGAATTCACGACCGCGGAGATGAAAACACGCGGGACAGGGAGGAGGGGCGCCATGTCTCTCGGGGGAAATGTCGGAAGCGATGCTTCACATCATTTCGGTTCCCAACCCACTTACTCGCTCAGACGTGCAGGCGAGAGAGAGAGAGAATTTTTCAAAAAACTTTTTTTTTTCAATTTTTATTAACGTGGCACGGTCCCCCGAGGTCGTCAATCGCGCGGGAGTTTTCGTGGATTGCAGAAACCTTCACCGAAGAAGCGACTTGGCGCCCGAATCCCGTCACTTTCATTCGGGTTTGTAATCTCTCTCTCTCACTCCCAAGGGGCAAGTGCAAGTTCTCAGCCCCCTCCACTTACGTCTCCCCACACTTCCACTGATCTTCCCTCACATTATTACGCTCTCAATCGGCCATAAATTATTCATTCATTCCTTTCGGATGGACCGCTTTCCACCCGCGGCGGTAGCAATCTCACGGCGCGCCGTTATTGAGGTATTCAAAGGAGTTAAGCGGGTGGGAGGCGAGCATGATCGCAGACGGGAGGGTGGATGGGAGGGAAGAGGAGGAGGCGTGTGGGTGGAAGTGTAAATGCTTCGTCTCCATCGCCAACATCTTGCCATCCATGGCTTGGATTTGCTCCCGTAACCTACCTTCCTACTCGCTGCACCCTATCGTCGCAAAAGCGGCTCACGAATGTTTAGTTCCCTGGTTTCTCTCAACCCTCCTCACGGTTTATCACTAGAAGGACGGGACTATGCTTACTTCTTAGAAGGACGGTAGGGGGTCAAAAATGACCCATTGTTATAAATTTGGTTTTTAGAGATAAATTGATTCAATTATTGTTTAAAATTATAAAAGAAATTAAAATTAGTAAATACAAGACAATACACAATGTTAAACGTTGTTATGCAAAAAAAGTGATGGGGGTCAAAAATGACCTCTTCCCGTCCTTCTAGGTTAACACTAGAAAGACGGAGGGGGTCATTTTTGACCCCTTTTCGATTTTCGCCGTGTGCCATTTCTTTAGTTCTGCACGGGTCTTACTTTGAATATGTGACCTATATCCATTTAAGGTACTCTTTAATATTCAATAATTTTGTTGGATCATTCTTGAAAATTTGACACCTGTACGCCGTTTAACCTAGAAGGACAGTAAGGGGTCATTTTTATCCCCCATCATTTTTTTTGCAGAACACCGTTTAACATTGTGCATTGTCTTGTATTTACTCATTTTGGTTGAATTTTCTAATTTTAAACGATAATTGAATAAATTTAATATCCTGTCATTTTGTTGGATTATTCTTGAAAATTTGGCACCTGTGCGCCGTTTATGGGGACGTTTCTCGCCGGTAGGTACTTTTGGACAAGTATTTAAGGTTAACATTAACAAAACGGTATTGGAGCTAGAGGTGAAAATATAAAAAGACAGAGTGCTTGCGCATTGGTGTTTTCGGGCGCCTCCCACAGAAAAACAACCAACCAATAAACAAATGCATTTAAATGATATTTGACGCAAAATTTTCTTACGATTTTCCTAAATCTTCATTAAAATGAGTACTCAATGACTCACGATTATCGCTTCAGGCACTTAACGTCTCTCATAATTCACTTTATCTATTCCAGCATTGGTCCACCTCGGTAATTCTCCCTATTGCCTCTATCATTCAGTACTGGTATGAGAGGCGGATGTCTTATACCCATTTTACAATGTACGTAAGCCATAAGACATAAATCGTAGCACAGGGGTTAGATGGAAGAAGTAACTGCCTTAGTCTCAATCTCGCCCCAATAAAGACGCCTTATTATTATTATTATTATTATTAAGACGTATTTCCTTAAAGCAGCCATTCTACACTGCTGAAGTAATCCGCAACAGATTGACATGGATATCGAAGTCAAATGAGAGTCGAAATAGTTTATGCGTGTCACGGAAAATTCATATTCATCGTATGTGAATGTTTCAAAAATAATTTCTAAAATTTTCACTATGATGTTGGCAAATATCCGATATTAACCTCCAAACTCGAAAGTATTTCCGCTTAAGTAGCGGACCGTGACTGACACCGGCAGTGGTAATGGCTCGATCTGATTGGCTGACGTATCGCCTGCTGTAAGTCGTAAGCCGTAAAGATGGGACTTGACCATGTTCCTTAATGCCTCTTTACCCGGTACATTTTATTGTATATACAAACGAATGTATGAACTCTTTCATGAGGAAAATTAAACCGTGTAAAGTGGAAAATTGTGTGATTGTCTGAATGACTAAATGGGAAATAGAACCTGCTCCAATTCAATTCATTTTCTTGTACGTTCATCATACTTTCGTTTGCACAATGAACTCTACCGCGTAAAGCGGCCTTAACGGCGGCGCCTTACGGCTTACGGCAGAGCCTTGCGTCTCTATTACAGATTACGTCCATTGAAGAACGAGCGCTATAGAATGTTTTCAGTGGATTCGTCCGGTCCATTTCTCTCGCAGTCTCCACACACCAACCTGATTCCTGTTATTTTCCATTCCACCCGCATACACTTTCCTCTTCCCCCGATAGGAACACCCTCCGCGACCCCAAGCAGTTTCCCATCAAGTGAGAGCGAGGTGAGGATGATCGTCTTGCAGATTTTTTTAGGACGATCAGGAGAAAAAAAATAGCGGCTCGGTAGATAATTTGCCTCTTTCGTAATCCTGCGTGAGTGATAGGCTGCCCTCGCGGGCATCTTTTCGACAGGAGACGACGCTTAATTTCGGGAGACTCCAGGTGGCTCGCCGTGACTGCGCTCTTGGTGGGAGGTGATGGGCACGAGAACGAACCTGCCAGAAAATGGAAAAAAAAAAACTTTCGCTTTCCGCGTTTTCAAACTGAGACCACTGGCGGGAACAGCCCCTTGACTCCAAGTGTGATGCAGGGATGGACCATATCACTTTCACTAGATCAGATAAAACCTATTCTTTCGTGTGCAAAATAATTTCAATGGAATATACCGACTGGCAGAGGCTTACTCCTTGAGGGAGGACTAAGCCTCTGCTTTATAGATTTGGAAAAGACATTTGACAGGGTAAAATGGGAGAAGCTGATGGGAATTCTTAAAATAAAGAAAGTAGACTGGAAGGATAGGAGGCTGATAAGGGAATTGTACAAGACCCAAAAGGTGGCCATTAAAGTAAATGGAAAATTGATAGAATGGGTGGACCTGGGTAGAGGGGATAGGCAAGGCTGCTGCCATTCACGAACACTATCAGTATTTCCATAGAAGAAATGGTCAGTAAAACCCTGGATAGTGGGAAAGGGATGGGAATTGGAGGACGAGAGATAAAAAGCACCAGATTTGCTGTTGATACGGTGATCTTAGCCGATGACAATCAGGCACTTCAAGGAATGATAAAATGTTTAGAGGAAGGACTGAAAAACTATAGAATGAAAATAAATGTTGGGAAAACGAAAGTTATGAGGGTGAACGATGGAGGAAATTTGAATGTTATGACAAATGAGGGAAAAATAGAGCAGCTCAGAAGGTATATATATCTGGGGAGCATGCTGACGGAAGATGGGAAGAGTGAGGTAGAGATTTAGTCAAAGACAGCAATGAGAAAGGAAGCTTTAAATAAGAAGAGAAATGTGTTATGCAGCGATATGGACCTAGAACTGAGGATAAGATTGGTGAAATGTCATGTTTGGAGTGTTATAATGTATAGATGCAAAACGTGGACCTTGGAAGGAAGAGAAAAGGATAGGATCAATGCTTTTAAGATGTAGATGTGCATGTGGAGGAGGCTAAAGAGAGTGAAATGGATGGTTAGAATAAAAAATGAGGAGTTTCTTGGGAGAGTAAGGGAGGAATGAACACTACTGAAAACAATACAGCAGGGAAAGGGAAACTGGATCGGTCATATTTTAAGAGGGAAGGGGATTTTAAATACAGCAGTTGAGGGGTCAGTGGAGGGAGAAAAGAGAAGAGGAAGAAGATGGCTGAAAATGACAGACGAAGTGATGATAAGATTAAGATAAGTTACAAGGAGACCAAGGAAGAGATCCGGGACAGGACGAATTGGAGACAGCTCTGGCGTTTGTTGGCAGAATACCAGTTGATGATGATGCTGGCTGGATGAGAACAATTGTCTCAAGATGGTGGTGAAATTAATGAATTCCTGCTGTTGAATAGATACATTCTCAAAACTTCACAAAAAGCATAAACTATAGTGGAGGGATCGGGTTGGTGTGGTGGCTAGAATACTGGCTAACCATACGGACGGCCAGGGTTCAAATCCCTTCAGAGGAGGTTTGTTTTTCAGAGGAAACCCGTTCCATACTTGAGTGTCTTGTGGAGTGCACTTCAAGTGCACCATTCCGTCTATCGGATGAGACGTTAAACCTTAGGTACTCTTGGCGCCTTTCGTTAAGAGCATGCTAATGCCGACGCCGGGATTCTATCCATCCTTCCCGCTTAACTATCCCATTTGGCGCAAAGGACCTTAGCCGTCGGTCGCATCCCCAAATATCCAATCCAATCCGAGAGAAATATTATGTGTAGACTTGTGTGCCGCTGTTTATATTACCAAACGGGCAGGAACTTCCAATTAAAAATCAAAGAACATTCATACGACGTTGTAACAGTGAAATTGTAATAGGTTATTTCCAGGCATTAAACAGAGCGCTCGCGTACCACCAAGTATATTTGGAACTATCTCAGTTAGAACAACTGGAGATAGTTTTATGCAACAAAAAATTGTGTAAAAGCTCTCCTTCAAACCATTAACTTCTGTTGACTTTAACCTTCCTGTCAAACACCTAATCTGGCGATTTTACAGCAGAAAGGATTCTTCGGGTTGACCCTAGATCTCAGCTCAGACCAGCTCCATTCCTCCTCTCGCCTCTCCTCCCCCCAACCTGCCATACCCTGACGCAGATTACCCATATACACAAAAAGGGTCTCGTGAAATAAAATTGGAACTGTGATATAGATCACCTGATAATGATTTTGTAACACAGCAACTTGCGTCGTAATTAAAATATAATCCATGTAAATGTACCAAAATCTTACCTTAATTTCAATGTGATTTTCCTCATGTAATCGCCTGGATACGATAATTGTATAGTTTTTCATGTTGTTTAAAGCTAGTTTACAGTTAGATTTTGTTTCAGATACCTATTAAACCTATTAGGGCAATGGCGCACCGTCTGGCCAAAGTTAGACAACTTTCACGCACTAGATGCATTAGAACCCGCATGTATGAACCCGTAAACTTCTGGCTGCACTACCGCTTTCAGGCTACCGCTCCTGATTGATCCCCACATACGTACATCATAGCCGGTGGGAGGACAATCGTTCTTTAAAACCAAAGGGTTTTATTTTCGCACCGTAGCAAATGACTCATCCGCTGACAGAGAAGGATTCAGCCAACCTCACGAGAAGAGGCGGAAGTGCACTAGGGGGTGTGCACGCGGAACGCGAACCAAACAGTGTTTGTGGCCCAATGCCGATGAAAGAAAAAGGAAAAAAAAGCTTGTATTCTTTTTTTACTTTCCTTTGAATTTTGATGCAAAAAACGACGCAGATCTCAAAGTGGGGATCCGTGATTGGCTCCCGTCCCGGAGGATGAAGCACGCGAAGGTGATTTCTGCGGCGAGCCAAAAAGGTGGTGTAGGGCAGGGTGTGAGGGGGGGAGATGTGTCGGGGAGGAGGAAATAGGCGTGGAGAACCTCTGAAACTGAAAGGCAAAGGTTGCACGTTCGTGCGTGAAAAAATCGATGTTTCTTGGGCGCATTAGCGGCGCAAGGAGAGTGCGGCTCATACATTAAACATAGGCGAGGGTTTTAAAAATACACGCGACGAGTGGGAGACGCGGCCGACACTTCCCATGTGAAATATGTATGTGCTTGGGTTAATTCTTAAATAAAACTGTTCCTCAATGCAAGTATTTTAACTATTAAATGATTGATTGAAGATTTTCCAATTCCAAGTATTAAATAAGGAAAACTTTAATAAAGACGCAGGTGTTTATGTTATTTCACGACATTCCGGATATGATAAAAACTGTGAAAAATTAAAAAAAATTTTGAACAAACGACAGATTTTATCTAGCAGTTGACATGGTCAGATGGTGGTTAATATATATATTTATTGTTGTCCACTGCTGGATAGAGTCCGTCGTTCAAAATAAATTCCGTGAACTGCTACAATTTTTTGTCTATTGTGCAATGATGAAATTTCACGAATTTGAGCTGATTCAGTTGAATATATGGGGTAAAAACAAGGCATAAAAATATTAAAATCTTGGTTTTAGTTTACGTTTTCTTTATTTGTTTGTTGATATGGAGAATATATATTCTACCATGCTGCTAAAATTCCACACATTTTTGCTGGAATATTCTGAATTAACTTAAACTCTAATCTTGATGTATGTATATTACAAAGACTTTCCCAATTACTACTTCTTCCAAATCATTTTCGTTGGTCATCAGTTTTTCATATCAAAGTGATGAGTGGCTTTCACTTATCACAATACAGATATCCTGATGGCGTTTCTTGCAGACATATTGTTGTTATTTCGATAGGAAGGAAGTATGATTTGTTTCATTCATTTTCCGTTGGTCGTTTTCATGCCCTTAAAACTAATAACTAATCCATTTCATATTAATATTCATTAGCGGAATGGAATTTTTCTCTTCGGTGGCCAAAAATGGAAAAAAGTCTCCCCTAGATCACTCCTTACTATTTTTTCTCTCATATCTCTCTCCTGAGTACCATTCCTGGAACTAGCTTATTGAATCGGCAAGTTAATTTTTCTTTAGATTCACTGTGAAATCTCTCCATAGTGATCACTAAAGACTTGATAACTACAACAATATAATAATATTATATTATAGTAATAAAATTAATAATAATATAATAATGGCAATGACAACGACAATGACAATGACAATGGAAATGATAAATATAATGAAAATGATAATAAAAAGAATACAGAAAAGACAAATAATAATAATATTAAGTAATTTTCTGCCTCAACACTGTATATATGGCGTTCACCTCCATTCTGAGCGACCTTATCCTCCACCACGTCCAGCCGGTTTGGGAGGAGGTGTACGAACAGAGGGGCTCAAAGCGTGGAATCGCGGGATGTAAGGACAACCTGCTCATTGATAGGTGCATATGCCAGGATGCCATCCAGCGTAAGCGTAACTTATCAATGGCCTGGGTGGACTACAAGAAGGCATTTGACACCATTTCACATGAACTCATAGCCATGTTGAAGTTGATGAAAGTGCACCCAGAGGTTGTGTCCTGCATCCAACGCCTGTTACCACTCTGGAGAACGCGCTTTGACCTGACCATAGGTCGGTTTCGACAGAGTTAGTAACAAATCACTGTGGCGTTTTCCAAGGCGATTGCTTGAGCTCCTTGCTGTTCGGTACTTCCCTCCTACCTCTTTTGCTAAGGCTGCGACAAGGGAAAGGATACATGTGTGGTGTAACCGGTGGCAGGAAGCATAAGGGCATGCATCTATTTTATATGGATGACCTGAAGCTCTACGCTTCCAACGCAAAATACCTTTGCGTGGCCCTGGACACCATACTGGTGTACAGTGAGGCTATAGGGATGGAGTTTGGCAAAAAAACTGTGCACCCATCCACCTGACGTGAAGAATATTTTCGGAGAACAAGGAAGATGTGCACCTCGTTGATGGGAGCGTCATTCACCACCTCAAGGGTGATGACAGCTACGATTACCTCGGAGTTCCCCAAAGGCGAATACAGGAGGTTGCAGCAGTGAAGGAAAGAGTCACCGCCAAGTACAGACTGACTCTCAGGAAAATCTGGAGTACTGAGCTTTCGGGCAAGAACAAGGTTCTTATCACGTACATGTTCGCGGTTCCCACACTGCTGCTCACATTCAAATGCGAAAATGGAACGTCATCGGGTTGCAGACCCTCGATAGGGGAACGAGGTAGATGACCATCAACAGAAGTCTTCATCCAAAATATTCTGTCGCCAGACTGTTTCTGCCTCGCAGTGTAGGTGGTAGACGTCTGTTGAGCCTGGAGTGTCTCCGCAACAGAGTTGTCCTGGGCATAAGTGCTCAAAAGCAGAGACCTCCTGCTCAGTCTCGTAAGAGAACACGAAAGTGCCGGAGTAGGGGTGCTTCTCTTCCAGGCGACCAAGAGGGCAATGGACGAAACCTGGATGGACTTTGATATGACATCAGACGGTAGCGACGACGACAGTCTATCTTGTCGTTGAAGACGGAAGTCCTCAAGCTCTAAATAAAAAAGTCTGTGCAGGGCGCATACCGATAAGCCCATGCATGGATGTCTCTATCGAATCATGGAGAAGCATGGGCTATCGAAGGAACTGACATTTTCTTCCTCCGCTCCGATGGTCTAAAGTCAGAGACCAATAGTTTCGTCCTCGCATGCCAGGATGGCGTCATAAACACACTAGTGTACCGCCGCATTACATTCAAGACGGAGGTTTCGGACAAGAGATGCACGGCGTGCTGAACCCAGCCAGAGACTTTGAGACCTCTTCTCTCCGGCTGTAGTTATTACGCAAAGTCAGCATATATTGGCACAATGCAGCCCTGCGGGTGTTTTTTTATCATCTAAGACACCATTTTGGTATCAACGATACTCCTGTGCTGCCCTATGACCCTGGAGATATTGAGTCCGTTGCGGAGAACGATAAATGCATCATCTGGTGGAATTACTCCTTTTCCACCACCAGTGGGCAGTTGGAGGCGACCAAGCCTGATATCGTTCTCCATGACCTCCTCTCACGCTCCATGTTCGTGATGGAGTTTTCGGCCCCGGCTGAAACGAACATGGATGCAAAGGAGGCGGTGGAACGGGAGAAATATCAAGACCTACTTTTTGAGCTTCGGCAAATATACCAGGACACTTTTAAACTGGTTGTCTTCATCCTAGGTGTGCTCGGTGGAGTTAACGGCTCGTTGCTGGAGAACATCAAGTGCATTCTGTCCTGCGTGTCACTTGTCACAGGCAGAGTCACTTGCATCTCGCATGCAGAAGGCCGTATTACTTGGGTCCCTCCATGTACTCCGTACGCACGACCCAACCACAGCGTAGCCAGACATCCGATGGGCGGCGGACGTGGCTGCGAGTACTGCCCAATCCCTCTCGAGTCCTCAGCCATTATGATGGCAATGAAACCCGATGCTTGCCGAGGACTCGGAGGGGAGTGTTACTAAAGTAACAATAATTACATTTAGTAATAATATAAAATATATAAACATAGAACCCGCGCTGAAACTTGGACTTTTAAGATAATGAAAGCAGTTTTCCTTGGGCAATAAACTCTGTAGGCACAAAATCAGTTAACTGAATAACTTTAGATTGAACCATTTCTGAAATAATGAGGACGGATCTTTTTCCTCATTTTTGCTCGTCGTATTATTGGGGCCAATCCTGAAGGTGTACGAGTCCGTCGGTCGAAAGAACACGGGAGCAAATTAGGAGAAGCCGGAAGAAAAGACTCCACTGAGTACATCGTCGAGTTCAAAATTGAACATCTTTAGTGCATACATTCCGAAAGGACCGCTTTTTCCTGTTTGCGCTGCACTTCATTTTGACTGGTCTTGATGCTCTCCAATCCTCTTACGCGTCTCACGCTGCGGCGCTTAAACTAGCACAGACTGCGCTCCCGCCAACCAATGAGAGCAAACGCAGCAATTCCTTTCACTTTCTTCCTATGCCACATGGAGCCGCCGTAAATAGTTTACGAAATCTTTCAAAGGAGTTGCTAGCAGTTGGTGTAAGTTGATGCATTCACGCCTTCGATTGGAGGAACTTCACTTCCTCGAGGAATTCCAAAACACTACTAAGCATCTCCTTTCTTAGCTGTATCAATCGATTCCAAATGTTTGTTAAAATCAGCTTTAGTATAAGTCCTCTTGATGTTTACATGTGTAGGACTTATCTAGATATGGTATTTCTTTTTTATCTCAGCGCACGTCCCACTATTCTTCATCCCGTGTGTAAAACATATTTTCCTCTTTTTTCCACTTCCCCAATATCCAAACACCTCCCTTCTCTCACAACCTCAACCAACCTTTTGTCTTTTATCACCTTCTACAACCATCTACTTTTCTACATCGTAATCTTATCCAGAACTTTTACTAATTCCCGAAAAGTTTTCTCTTCATCCTACCTACCTACCCAAGTGCTAAGATTTTTAATAACTCATAGGTCCTCGAAAGATTACTACAATCTTACTATTAAAGAAAAACTACAATTGTACATCAACTGATTTCCTTTGTTGCTTTCGTGATACTAATTTATTTAAAACGTCCATGGCATATTTTAAAATGAGCTGGTAAAAATTTTCCAAAATCTAGATTTTCTCTTTAATTGATGATTTTTTGTGACAAAAGAAATTTTTTCTTCAATGAAATTGATGTTGGGCTGATATAAATGCGGACAACGGTCGCATCATTTGAAGTGATAGTGTTGAACGGGCTTATTCCTACGTTCAATTTACGATTCATTGCCTAGAATATACGCATTGGAGTGGTATTTTAGCAACCATGTAGTGGCCATAAAAGGCATCGGAACGAAGCATTAACGCCACGTTTTTAGTGCTCTTTTGCGTGTCTTACTTGCCCCAACGGAGAAAGTGGCTAAAAATACTGTCCGGGAATGGAATCTCTCTGCTGTGAGCGCGGCGAGATGTTCCGCAGAAGCCAGCGCGCTTAATAAATCACCGCGTGACTCACAGGAAATCGAAGCGCCTAGATTAGGCGCGAAATCAGGCCTGGGTTATGTTTCAGTTAATTAGGGAAGTACATTTTCGATTTATTTTTAGGAAAACCCTACATTTTCTCTGATGTTCCAATGAATTAGGTATGTTCTAGGATTACCGATTGAGTTAATCGGTATAGTATTAAGCCCTTTATTATTTAATTATTTTAATTATTTAATTATTTTAAATATTAGTTAATTATTACTTTTTAGAATTAATTAAGTCGATTAATTGACCTCTAGCCATAACACAACGTACATTTATTCAATTGTTTTGCAAAATTTACTGACGACCCAAAATTCATGATAAAACTCGGTACTTGATATTTTATCTGTACCTGAATAAATTATTTTGCGTGAATCGATAATTTCAATGAGCATTTTGATTTGAACTCTTTGATATCAATTAATCGAAGAGGATTTGCTGAGTTTGTTAATTATTTTCCACAACCGGAGGATACAGCCATTGGGCCTTTTAATATCGAGGTCATTCAAAAGCAACAATGGGCAAGTAGTACCTATAGTGTCCCGAGAGGTGAAAAATCCAACCCAGAGAGACAAACCCGCAACCCTGAGCCTGCCTGGTGGGGCATGCTTTGAATCATCGACAGGGCAAAATATCGATTTGAAGGGCAGGTTTTTGGACCTGAATACTATTGACATGAAATCTACGGGTGCTATAAAATATATCCGACAGTCTACATGAGCAAGGGAATGGACGAAAAAAATTGAAGATTGTACCCTACGAGTGTTCTCCCCGACGAATTACCGTGGAACAGGTCCTGGGGATTCTGCGGCTAATATAAATATTGCTTCAGAATACAGAAATCATGGAAGGCATTTTGCAAATGTGCATTGGGCATGAAAGCCTAAAATTCTTCATGTCTTCCTAGTCATTTGAAATACCGGAAATTGTCTGCCGATATTTCTCTTTTTCTTAATAAAATTATCTGTAAATCCCCTTTAAATAACCCGTGGTTAAAAATGGAAACGTATATGGTAATATAAATAACCACTAGGTATGCAGTGAGAGATGAACACAAAAAAATCGCATATGGAGAGTGATTCCGATTTTGAGGCTAGTATAATCCTGGCCTTCCTCAAGGAAGAATTATTAGTGATTAGGCAGAAATATATATCATTATTCAGGTATAACCAATGAGTATAGTATTATCCTTCCTGGCGAATGAATCCGTCCTACCAGTTCGCACCCGGAGATCTGATTGGGGGATTATTTTACTTCCGGAATATTTTATCAGTTAGAATGCCATCATGTCATTCATAGAACTCTAGGTTGCATCTTTTATGGAGGTTGATGTGGTGGGCTTCTGTTGCCTTCCACGTCGAAGTGCCTAGGCAGATTCCGTGGACTTAACTCTCGCCCTGAGCTTTGGATATCGGACCAATTTTCTTGATCATCGCCATCAAAGCCTTCTGCTGGGACTGCTGCCTTTCATTAGTCAACCATGTGGGGTCAGTTTCTGTAACATGTAGAAGGTGCTTGTCGCTGTCAGGAAATTATATTCTCCGTCGCTTGGTCTCAAGCCTGTAACCCTTGAAATGGGGATCGAACTCGCTACCTCTATGGGACCCCGGTCCATGTGTAGCATATATGTTAGGTATTTGCAGCGATTTAAAGTGAAATAATGCACGTTTACACAAAATTCTTTGATGTAAATGGGTATTTTTAATTTTACCTTTCTCTTTTATTCTTTTCTGATATATTTTTACCTTTTGTTTTAATTATAAATTACCTTTTGAGCCAGGAATACCTACAGTAGTAAAAAGTATTCCTATTAACCCGCTACACACCGATCTTTTCGTCCACCATGTGCAGTCATTCCACATGTTACCCCACTCGTGGGAGAATCAGGAACTAAAAGTTACGAATGAGAGATATTTTTGTTGCCAAGCTGTAAAATAAATGTCACAAAGGTATATAGGCGTATAGAAACCTAATCAGAGACAAGAAAAGAACTCCTCTGTATATTACCCCTAGGTCACTCAGCGTGATAGGGGTTAAATTCTCCTTAAATATCAGCTTGACCGATACCATGAATTAAATTATCAAGGCTGCGTACCTCCGATTTCTGCATAGATCGAAGTAGAGTGCCTTTTATCCAGCGTTCATTTTCGAAAGTTAAAAAATAAGTCCAAGGAACCGCATGGAAGAGTGAATTCATCCACTCACCGGAACCATGAATCTTACTCACTTCAGCGACGCCCCGCGGATAAGACCGTGCCACGGTTTTTTTCCTATGCATGCAAGTACGTACTCTACTTCCAGATTGGCACCAAAATTTGGCAATCGGATTAACACTTATCTGCAACATCCAATCTCGTATATTTTTTATTTTAAGTTCACTCCCCTCTCGGCGCTGAGCGGACTGCGCCAACTCTTCGCACGAGGGAAGATCGGTGAAATGAAAGGGAAAGTCGGGACGGGCGATTCGAAATGGAAATCTGTACGGCGCGTAATTGGAAACGTGTAAAAAAAAGGATTGAGGGACTATCTGCCGAGGTGGTTGAGGAGGAGTTAGAAGAAGAAAGTGATGGAAAAAGCAGTATTGCGAGTGCACCCGGAGCACGCGAAGATGGTAAAGGTCACGGGGTCACCCGACGGCGATCTTCGCCCTGGAAATGAATTTTGATGCAATGAATACAAAGTACAAAGTAAAAAGTTTGTAACAATATATATGCTAAATTATTGCCTATACATACAGATTTTTAATAGGAACAACAGGTCATCGATTATTTTGCTCTTAAATACTCACGCATAAGCATTCTGCGAGCAGCACGACTCCCGAGCATCCGATTTTCATTCATCGGAGGTTCAATCCTATGATTGATTGACTGCAGCCCTTAACCCTTTCCTATCTAAAGTAATTTCCCTTAACTCCTGGTGTCTTTCCCTATTTACTTTCCTCTTCGTTTGGTCCATGAACTAATTCCTGGGTCTTCCTCTGGGGACTTTTCCCTCCAATTTACCTTCGATTATGTTCTTTACAAGCCCATTGTGTCTCAGGGTGTGTTCAATCCATCTGGTTCTTCTTGGTGTTCCATATGGTCCTCTCCTCTTCTACTCTTCTGTACACTTCATCATTTCTTATTTTATCCGTCCATTTTATCTTCAGCATCCTACACAGCACCAGTTTTTGAAGGTATCTGGTTTGTTCTGGTCATATTTTCCAATGGTTCGTGCTTCCAATACATAGAGCGCTTCCGGTATAACTTCTGAATGTCCGTGCTTTTCTGCATTTGCAAAACTCATCAATGCTCAGGTTTTCTGTATCAAGTCTGTACGGCTGAGCATTATACTAGCGAAAACTCACTCCTATCATAAAGCTTTGAGGTGGCTTGAGAGGTGCAATATAGGTACACCCCCTAGATCTATGGTACTCGTTCCCCATATGAGTACTCGTACCAAATGTTGTAAATCACTGGTGTATATGCAGTACCGATGCTTCATATGCATTAATTTCTATTGCAGAGCCTGCACTATAATGAAGAATGTTACAAGTTGACTGTTTGCCAAGTGGTAACAAGAAAACAATAGTGTAAGGCGTTCACATGGTCGATTACCAACAAAGCAAAACATCAATGTAAAAATGAAAATAAATATCAATGATCCAAAATAAATGTTCGGCAACTTTTCTTAACATCTACATCAACTCTCTTACTTACTTAACATCATCTCTCTACGTCTCAAGTAGTTATGACTTTCACAGGAAGTGAACTGTGGAAAATTTGCTGATATTTAATTCTAACCCCCACTTCAGGTACCACGAATGAACGTCGTTAAGGTCCGATGACAGAACTTCGAAGTCCGCGTCTTCGCTTATTTCACGATAGATAACTGTATCGTCTGCAAATAATCCGAATTTACTGCTAACTCGAGAACTTAGGTCAGTAATCGGCTGCGCATTGGGTATTAGAAGTCGGTATTAATATATCTCGTCGAGTAGTATTAATTGTTGTTGCCGATGTAGAGCTTATACGCTTAACAAAACCTAGTTCATTTAATGCTGTGCCGCATACGTTTTGTGTGTTCCCCACGATATGTGTGCACTGCCATGCGATGCAAAACATTTATTTCGCAGCGCAATATTGGAATTCGGGCAAAGCAGAGCCAAACTCAAGCACCAAGCTACCGAGTAGGAAGCCACGCGCATCAGTCGACGAGCTTTCAAAGTGACGCATCGATAAATCGCTGAGGAAAGGCATGGAAAAAATGGCAAGCATGCTTGTAGTACCTCGACTCATGTGGGTGTTTATGTAGATTGAGAAGATTGTTCGGGAGATTCTTTTCCCGCCGCTATTCTTTCTCGCCAACGTTTGACGCCCGCGGCAAATACCTACGTATATAGTCGGTAGGCATACATATATACGAATCTACAATCAAGTCGCTCGCTCCTCGACCTCAGAGTGACTGGTTCTTCTTTGCAACGGGGAAAGTTAGTTCCCTCTCTTTTCACCCGACGAGCGACCGACACGAAAACACAAGAGAGGTCACACACATACATAAGACGACTCTTTTTAAACCCTTTTTTTATTTCTCAGGGGACTCTCACTCACAGTGAGTGTACTGGATCGCGTGCTTTCTTTCCAAAATTTGCGTGTGTTTGTGAGTCAATGCCGCGTGTTCGCGTTTGTTTGCGCGGTGCGTGGGTGTTTTTTTTCTTTTAAGGTAGTTTGAGCGAAATATCATTTTACCTAGAAATCAATGAATTTGGTCTCATTTTAAAGAAAAATATCTCACCCTTTTAATGACACCACAAATTTAACCCATTACCTAATTGCTTTTGGAGTTATATGCCAAAATATATCAGCCCTCTTACATGGAAAATTGTACGTGTATACACTCCAGAGTGACAGTATTTACAAAATGAGGAATTTATAACACTTAGATGTCGTAAAAAAACTAACAGCGTGTAGTTTGTATGATTTCTCAACTATTTTTGACAACAAATCAGATTGTCACCGCAATATGTTCTTGGGTATCACAAAAAAACCTTCCGTTTTGAAAGAGTTTCAAACGTACCGCGTGAAAAAAATGAGTCGAGTTAAAGACTTTTTAGATATTTTAATTTAATTGCTCACGATTTCTGTCATATAAAACTATATATTTCACCATTTACAATGCAACATTTAATTCATGTGTCCTACAGCTAGTGAAATTAAAAAGTATATTTTGAATATGGTCTCTATTATGACTAGGGAACTATCTCTCTCGGACTACCTTAAAGACTCTTCCCGCCGGTGAATGTTTTTGTATGTGTGTGTACTATATGGAGTGAAGGGAAAAGTTTTCGGGTGAGTTTGGGGAGTGGATTTGGTCCGTGGGGGGGGGAGAGAACAGGGGGGAGGAAAGCGGTATCGTCCGCAGATCTCTTCTGAGAGAGAGGGAGATGGGGGGATAAAAAGAGTAAGGTGAGAGGGGGAGAGAAGCGAGTCATCTTCTTCATCAGCCTTTCTAAAGATGAGACACACTGAACTTTCTTCGGCATCGGCGGAGAGTTGTTTTTTTGCCTCTGTTGTATATATTCTTCCTTCTCTGCGCGACTCATCTCTCTTCCTGTTTTTCCAATGCAGAGTTGGATTTTTCTCCCTGTAACAAATATTTTTTCCGACGCTCAATCTTCTGCGGTATTGAACTGCACCCAAGATTTATATCAATTCTTTTTCTTTGTATCATCCCAACATTTCCAAATATCACGTCAATGCAAGTGTTTATGAGATTCTGTTGGTCGAAATTTATTGCAAACGAGTGAAGCAGAGTAGTTTTCCTCAGAAAAATGTTTTATGCGAACAGTTTCTTTGTTTTATATAATTGATAATCCAATTGTTTACGCTAATAGGTATGGTTGACTTTGGCTCAAAGTTTCCTTGGCCGAATTTTTACTAATTTGAAGTTTTTAAAATAGTAATTTAATCCTAAGAGAGGATAACAAAAGACCTCCAGTCCTCCAAAAGCCGTAAACAATTGGCACCCTTCGTCAACAAACAACAAATTTACTGTCTTGATATGCTGGGAAAACCACAGCAGAGTAAATAACCGGGCATCCTTAGCGGGGTCTCATTAGCCCTGTGAAGGATCCCAGGTTATAACCCAAACATCCTTAGCGGGGTCCCATTAGCCCTTGCAAAGGATCGTATTTGGTTGTGTGTGTGCGTCTGTGTTTGGTCCCTGGCGAGGAAGTAACATTCCCGTAAACCAACACAGGGGGGTATTCTTGGTTGAGAGGCTGTGGTTGGTCTCTGCTGTGGTTTTCCCAGCATACCAAGACAGCAAATTTGGTGTTTGTTGACGAAGGGTGCCAATTGTTTACGGCTTTTGGAGATTTTCTCTTTTATTTCATTGTCTAGTCGTAAGAAGCTCACCCCATCTTTGTGATGGCTTTCCACCTCCAGTCCTCGCCCTTTCTTTGTGTTGCATTCCTCGCAGCTCTTCCGTTTAACATCCCATTTCATATGCCGTATATTCTATCCTATTTTTCTTCATATTGTGCTCCATATTAATCCGTTAAGTCTCAAAGTATGACCTATCTTCAGGGCCGCCCTTGGGGCTTGCGGAGCCCCGGGAAACTGTCTTGTGGGGTCCTTAGAAACTATGATTTATGGGCCCTAAAAATTTATTTAATCGCGCCCTACATAATTTAAAAAATTTGCAGCATGTAATAGTGTTATATTCAGTTAATTTATTCCTTTTATGTGGTGCTCTCTTTTTCGTAAAAAATGATAAATTTTTAAGTTCCACAAATGGAGTACGAGTCCTAAATAGCACACAGAATTGCTTATCTGGATAGAAATAGCGAAAATTGAAATGACCAGTGACCACTGTCAGACACGGTAATGTAGCGGTCACACCAGGATGTTGTAGTTACTTTTTTTTAAATCCAGTGATTATCGAGAGCCTCCATGATGCAGGATCCTCGAAGGCGTGGGGCCCGGGGCAGTTGCCCCGATTGCCCACCTCGGAGGGTGGTCCCGCCTATCATTATGAACTTTGTTTTTTGTCTGATAGTGTTCCATTTGATTTTCTTCTCTTCATTTAATTTATGTACTTCCTTATATCTGATCCTGTTCCTCCATTTCATGTCAAATAAATCGACCCAAATGTCATTTAGGTTGATGTCCATCGCATTATGCGATGAAAGTTGTTAAAATGTAACTAGAGATATCATGTATTTGAATCATTTTTCAGCCCCAGGGGAAATTCTAATCACCTAAGTTCGGACTGAACAGTCTCGAGCGTAGATTAATGGAAATATTTAATGCCTGGCTCGAATTGATGACTAAACTATATTACTATTTTTACAATAACAACAACAATCGCAATTACCTTAGATTTATTCATAAAATTACAACGCATTTTTACTCACGGAGTCATAATCAGGTGTAGTGCCTGGTCATATCATTATTATTATTACATTATATTCATCATAACTAGGCGGGGAATCCGAATAGACCTCAACAACTACACCTATAAATGTTTTCCTCTTCTTCCTTGAAAAAGGTAAATCCCTCCACGAAGTGCCATTACAACCTTGTAAATGGTATGAAAAAACGTAATAATTTCACCGTAATTGCCAGTTCAGAAGTGTCATTGCTGCATTTTTAAGTCATTCATCAGGCTTTTAAATGATGAGACTGAACATCATTATGGCAAATTGCCGCCACATAACGCCTGAATCTACACATATAAAATATATGTGGCACAGCATTAAAGAAACTAGGTTTTGTTAAACGTATAATAGGAAGGTCATTGGATGAAAAAGTCAAAGAGAGGTTCTACTTTGCACTGGTAAGGCCACACCTCGAATACGCCGCGAGCATTTGAGATCCTGGTCATAAAGATTTAACCAAAAAAATAACAAAATAAAAGGAAAGCAACGCGCTTCGTTAAAAACTGCTACAGGCGTACATATACTGTCTCACAACTTTTAGAGAGATTAAGGTGGGAGCCCCTAGAGACTCGGAGGGTACACGCTAGGCTTAAGTTGCTTAAGAAAATCATAACTGGTGTGTTTCAGAGCGACGCAGAGAATATTATCATAACTCCTTTCTACATCTCTTGGTCTGACAGATACGATAAAATAAGAGAGATACACTTCCAAACAGATAGGTACAAATACTCTTTCTTTCCGCGCTCAATGAGCGACCACAATAAAAGCTGAGCTCCACTAAATACACTCCTATAATGCATGTCACCATTTCATCTCCCAAAAACTTACATATTTACACGGCTGATGACCTAACACCCCCTGCCACATGTCCATGCGGCGGCTCGTAGGGTAGTATGCAGATGTAAATGAAAATGTTGAACATAGTAGGTACTATTTTTGTTGACCCGCATGATTACGTCGTAACATCATTAGGTAAGTGTATAACTTTTGTTGCTGCTAGGAGGCAAATGCGTGCTTTTTGACAGTAAAATATTGAGCGTAAATTGCTGCATTTAAAATTTCCGGTATCATAGTTGAATTTTACCTCGAAATGGTAGGTGTGGTGGCTGGAGAAATTCAAGAAACGCCGCGATAAGCAATGTATGTGGCAAAGGCAGCTCATGGAATGACACTGCCCATTCAATGTCGTCGAGTCGTCACATCCTGTCCGGATTTGATTGTAATCTCCTGGCAAATAACAAGTGTGCGTATATCATGCGATACTCTAAATAAATCATGAGAGAAAATTGCCGTAAACAAATGTGTACTTCACCCCAATTTGTTGTGAGGTAGTGAAACATGATAAGTCAGGATAGACGTAAGAGTAGACGAAACGCCGTG
Source organism: Ceriagrion tenellum (assembly GCA_963169105.1). NCBI lineage: Eukaryota > Metazoa > Arthropoda > Insecta > Odonata > Coenagrionidae > Ceriagrion > Ceriagrion tenellum. The sequence continues at coordinate 53,339,820 of OY720636.1, read as the reverse complement.
GGTATGAGTTATATAAGGAGTGTTTGCGGCAAAAGTAGAATGAATTGGATCAGGGATGAGTGGGTAATACGTGAATGTGGATTAGATGCTCTAGTAATGGACATATATGAATGGAGTGTGCTTCGTTGGTTTGGCCATGTTGATAGAATGGATGAGAGTCGAATAACGAAACAGATATCATCACCTAGTGATCTGCCTGCTGGCAGGTCCCGTACACCACTGCTGTCTCCATCCGCTTCTGTCCCGAGCTTCCTTCTTTGCTTCATCATAGCTGATGTTCTTCACCTGATCCACCAATTTAATTCTTCTCCTTCCTCTTTTTTTCTTTCCTTCAATTGAACCCTCAAGTGCCACAGTTATTATACTTTTCCCTCTCATCACATGGCCCAACCAGTTTCCTTTCCTTTTCCTTATTTCCTTTAGGAGCGATCTTCCTTCTTTTACTTTGCTCAAAACCTCTTCATTTCTCATCTTATCTACCCATCTTACTTCTTCCATCCTTCTCCACATCCACATTTCATAAGCTTGTATTCTATTTCTTTCCCTCTTACCTAATGCCCACGCTTCACATCCATACATGAAAATGCTCCATGAATAACATTTAGCTAGTCTCTTTCTCAGCTCCAGATCCAGGCTTTTATTGCACAGCAAGTTTTTCTTCTGACTGAAGGCCTCTTTTGCCATTGCTATCCTTGCTTTTATTTCTGCAATACTTCTCCAGTCGTCTGTCACCATCGTTCCTAGGTACCGGTAGCTTTTCTCTTTTCCTATTACACCTTCATTTATTTTCACACTCGTATAATGTTCACAGTTTATTGGCATCACCTTTGTCTTTCCTATAAAAAGATATATAAGAGTGAAATGAATGGTGCGACAGGTAGAGGTAGGCCGAGAAAGTTGTGAGTGAATGTGGTTGAGGATATTCTTAGGAGGAATAATAAAAACAGGAGGGCGTGTATAAAGTAGTATACGGGAGTAAATGAGGCAAAAGAGGTTTGCAGGGATAGGTCAGTATGAAGGAAATAATTGAAGCAGATTTAAGTGTACAAATATGTATTTATGAGTGAAACTGTGTGACTGGCAATCCCGGAAGGGAACGGCGTGATTGGTATGCATGTATGTGTAATCTGTCATTTTCGCCAGCAATATTGATCATGGTCTTTTCAGAACTTAGCCCCTGCCTTCCCATCGTGAGGGTTTGGATTCTAATCACAGTGGCGGCGGAAAATCTTTTGAAATACACCTATCCCTGCTTGGATGCAATGTGGACATCACTTTAAGTGCAGTGCTCCGACCGTCGGATGGGACGTTGAACCGTAGACCATTGGCCACCATTCGTTAAGAGCTGGCTGATGCCGGCGCTGGCTTCTTACCACCAATTCTCCATTGCCAAATTTTCTGTCCGTCATCTGTTTGCCCTCGTGTCATGTATGGCACAGATGATCACAGTTGTCGGTCGGCTTCTGCAAATAACCAAATAGCCAATCAAATATGTCATTTGAGAAGTATTTGAGGTTTTCAAGGCGTATGATATCATTGAGACCTATTCGAAATCTCAACTTAGTCAAATATTACATTTCTGCTGGTGAATCGATGGACGACTCAACCATCAAAACACCGGGAGTAGTGAAAAATTTCACCAGGTGGGGATCCCGAAAAGACCTCAACGATTACACCTAAATTTTTCCTCTTCTTTAATGAAAAAGGTAATACATCCGTGAAGTGTCATTAAAATTTTGTAAATGAATTGGAAATCGCAATAATTCCATTGAGGTTTCCACTTCAGAAGTGTTATTGCTACATTTTTTTAGTAATTCATCAGGTTTTCTGAAGGATGAGACTTTCTTCTCTGCCCGCAAGGCATCTGCGCGGCCTTTTGCCTCTGTCGTACATTTTCCATAATTCGACTCTCTTTTCGAGTGTGGAAGAGGCATCTGGATTTTTCCGGCTCTTATTTAGGCTCCCAACCTTATGGCTTGGGAAATGTTAGCTGCGGATTGGTAATGATACAAGCCTTGAACTTTTATTTTATAAAATTTATCCTATTAAACTAATAATCTTTCTATTTTGCTATTTTGAGTCATAGGCATTTGATCAGAAAAGGTAAAGCAATATTTATGAAATGAATTTCAGTATTCATTAAGAAAGGGGACGGCAATGCTTGATGAATCCACTCTCCAATGAATTCACTTTGATGATGAGAGTAAAAAAAAGGTGTTCCGAAAGCATTTTAGACACGCATATTTTATTTTTTTTTAATTTTTAGAAGGCACTTGAGTAACTGACATTCCGGATGAATGGGTAAATAAGATAATATGAACATAACTAATGAATTCAGGATTGACTTTGTGGAACCTCTCCATTTTGAATATATAGTGGACAATTATGAGAATAGTTTAATTTCCGACAGTAAGAATAGTTAATTTCTCAATTGTTTTGGTACAATGTAGTGTACAAATATCAGTGAGCTTTAGGCAGTCTCAAGGGTCACAGATACGTGTTGATCTGGCTTTCATAAAAGTAATTCATGGCTGGCTTAGATAGAAATACTTTCAAAAGCATATGTAATAATAACAAAGACAATTCCATTTTACCCCAATAGTGAACAAGAAAAGCAGGGACAATAATAATAATTTATCTTGCTTACACTCGTCTAAAGCATTAATTTTACATGTTATGACATAGGGCACATGTATATACATTACATATCTAGTTTAAAACATCAATTTTGCTATGTGCCAATATCCATTCCTTTGAATTTCTCAAAATTTTCTTGTTTTTTTTACTTTACATGGAATAAAGTAAGGCGCCTGGACTTACTTTAGGGCCCAAATATATAAAGGATCTCTTAAGCAATGTGAGATTATTTGTAATAGGCATTAGACTGATGACATAGGTGATATAATTTATATACATTTCAAAACCACAATGAGTGGTGGAGATTCCTATTCACCTATCTCGGAAGTACCATTACGTGGGACGGAATAGGTACAATGGATATCAAGCGGAGAATATCCCAAGGTAAGAAGTTTTTCATGGGAAAAAGACAACTGATGTGCTCAAAGAAGTTAGGAATACAAAACAGGAAACAGAATGTGAAAACATTCGTTTGGAGTGTAGCACTCTATGGATCGGAAACGTGGACCATTGGAAAAGCTGACCAGAAAAGAATTGAATCCTTCGAAACCTGGTTCTGGAGGAGGATGCTAAAGATAAAATGCATGGAAAAATTAAGAAATGATGAAGTGTAGAGAAGAGTAGAAGAGGAAAGGACTATATGAATAACCGCATATAAAAGAAGAAGAAGATGGATTAGTCACATCCTGAGACATATGGGTTTGTGAAAAAAAAATTGAAGTGAAATTAGAGGGAAAAGTCCCCAGAGAGGAACCCAGAAATAAGTTCATGGACCAAATAAAGAGGAAAGTTCATAGGAAGAGACACCAGGAGGTAAGGGAACTAGTATTAGATAGGGAAGGGTGGAGAGCTGCAGTCAATCAATTTCAGTATTAAACGGGCAAATATGATCCTATACTTATCGCAGGTAACCGTGTGCACCAACTGGCTTCAGACATTTGAGGCATAAAGCCATCATTTATGAATTCCTTCTTCCGCACACACCCAGGAAGCAGCTGATTGGATGCAACCGAAAGATTTCTCTTTTCCATGGCGCAGGGAAATTGAAATTTGGTGTCGTATTCGGCTTTGACCGTTTGTTGCCAAAGCTCGCTCCCGCCCAACGAGGGGAAAAGTTGTTTTTGTGGGTGGACGAATAAAGCCACAGTTCTTTGGAAATTTCGCTTCTTGTAGAAATTTTGCCGTGGTGAACAGTTTCCATTGTTTCCTCATCAAACGCAACAAGACGATATTTCTCATGGCGAATGGAACGCAAGGCCTTCCGGTTATGGAATCTCATGAAGTCTCTCAAGAGAAGTCCATCATCAATCCTTAAAGGTGGTTAGAGCGCGAATCGTGAGTCGTTGAATGCATATTTTAATATCTTTTCAAATAAGTCGGGAAAAATTCAATAACCGCACTTTATTTACGTAAATATACTGATTTGTCGGAAATAACTAGTAGGAATACCAGTGACGGCAGAATTATATTTGTAAATTTTTGTCTCAATTATAACATTATTGATACATCTACATCTACGTGATACCCTGCGAGCCACCAGGAGGGTGTGTGGCAGGGGGTGAAGATCACCAAACATGCACTATTGACATGCAACTATGATATTTAAGGGAGATATGCTAGATAATAGGGTCACATGGAGCTAGATGGTTAGTATCTACATAATACTATGATACATACTATGATGATATCTACATAATACTATGTTACATAATATGATACTTGGGTTTACGGCGTGGAATCCAAAATTTAAGGTAATTTGAGCGAGATAGTTCCCTAGCCATAATAGAGACAATATTCGAATAATACGTTGAAATTTCACCAGCTGTAGGACACATGAATTAAATATAGCATTATTAGTGGTGCAATAATATGGTTGTTATGGCACAAATTGTCAGTAATTAAATGAAAATATCTAAAAAGTCTCTAACTTGACTCACCATTTCGTGCAGTATGTTTGAAACTCTTTCAAATCGGAAGGCGTATTGTGATCCTGAAAAAATTTCGGCGGTAACAATATGGATAATGTTCAAAAATAGTTACGAAAACATATTAACTACACGTTGTCAATGTTTTAATGAGAAAAATGCGTTAGAAATCCCTAATTTGTAAATACTTTCTCTCTGTAGTGCATGCATGTACTATTTCCCATGTAAAAGGGCTGGTAGTTTTCGTCAAATATCTCGGAAAGTAGTGCGGTAAGGGGCTGATATTTTGATATCTTTGGAAGGGCGAGGTATTTTTCTTTAAAACGAGACCAACTTCATTGATTTCTTGGTGAAATAATAGTTTGCTCAAACTACCTTAACCCTTAACTGCTAACGTCGGGTCTTATTTGACCAGACGTAATTTTTTTTGCTGTAGTGATAAAACGGCCGCTCGCAGAAATCTTGGCTGCAATGTAATCCTAGGGGAGAGGGGGGAGCAGGCCCGTTGAATTTGAGACAGTGAAGATGAGGGTTGTTGTTTACGAGCAATTCGAAATTATGTACGTGGCCATAAACCACGATAGTAGTTAAGAGTTAAGCTAAAACCTCAAGTAAATACGTATTTTTTATGCAGTATGATACCTTGATATTTAGAAGCTGCTATTATAATTGCATAAAACGTCTGTTTTGCGTCTAGGAGACCATTTTTACGTGTTCCGCATCGAATTATTTCAAAATATACGATAAGTGCTATGAGGCTACGTGTTAAAATAGCATTAAATTGCTAAGAAACTGAATGGGTGACATACTATTTTTCACTTTTATCTAAGCATATTGCCAATCAGTACACGTATTCAAAACATCACGCAAATCTGTACAGAAACGTAAATTACTCCAACCACCTAAAATCGGCCTATAAGGTCTCACGAGGCGTTTTTGCCTAGATTTTTCCTTGTCTTGAACTCTGTAGGCTGTCACCAGATCTCCTGAACTTTTTAGTGCTCACTGCATGTGTACTAATGCGTTTTTCAAAACTGAAATGGTGCAATGTTTTTCTTGTCTAGAGGAGCGTCATCCTTTGAGGAGATCAAATTCATTACGCATGGTCCAGACCTCACATGTTATTTACGATGCGATAGTTGTGCCCACCAGGTTTCAAAATGCATAAAAAATAACTAAAACGTAAATTTTATTGATGAGAAAGCAAAAATCTCTAGCTGATAAATGTATTTCAAAGATGGTTCACCCCTCAGGCCAAAAGTCACGAGAAACTCTTACTCTAGTTTTCGAAAAGGCATTATCGCTAAAAATTAAAAGGTTCGGATTTTTATTTTATAGGATAACTATATGTAAGGAAAAATGCGTCAATAAACGTAAATTAAAACAATTTCAGATAAGTAGTCAATAACTGCAAATGATGCCAAGTATCGGGGTAAAGCCCTCGCCTATTAACCTGAGGGTCGCGGGTTCAAATCCCGCCTGGGTGGAGCTATCAGCACTTAGGGCAAGGATATATATGTTCGTTGGTTGTTGCTATTCACCCCATATAAATTGGCTAAGTGTGCTGTATTCTGAGAAGTAAAGATAAAATAAAAGAAATTAATAATTAATGTACAAATTTCGTTGTGATTATATAAAATCAGTTAGCCTCAGCAAAGAGAATTGTTGAAAAATCTGAGTAATTGTACGCAGTTAACATAAACTACATGATGACTCAAAATATCTTTATTAAATATTTTAGATACACCCTTGCATATGCAATACTCAGGTATGTAATTGAAGATGTAACGGGGAATCACCGGAAGCTGAGTCCGTATGTTTTGACTCAAAATAACTGAGTCATTATTTCAACAGCAAAATTTTATTTTCAACAGCCATTCCAAATAATGGCAACAAAGTAGTAGTAACCAAAGATCAATAAAAACTCTGAAGCAACAAAATGAGAGATAATTATTATAGAGTAAACAATGTGAACCATTTGTAAACCGCACGAGAAATATTAATATCGCGAAATAAAATGCATCGTAGAAGTCCGCACTAAGTTCAGTCAGTGTCTTCGTTCGAGACGAGCGAAGTAAATTGTCCGTTTTATGTTCCCGTGTAATCAAAATTATACGATACCTGAAAATACAACTGAAATTTATTGCTTTTGTGCCAAACAGCTTCTAATCTTGCTCCCGTTCCGAGAGTTGAAATTGTCTAGCTGTTTGCTTTTTCCAAAGGAAAAGGAGTCTTGCCGTCTCTGATTTATGCCGTCTGAACAAAGGGTCATCAAATCATGACTCAGAGCAAAGTTTTGCGTGCATGTTTATGTGCCCAGTCAGAATATCTATTTTTAGGTATATCCCTTTCGGGAATCAAAACCACTACTTTCATTAGAAGAATATTCATTTATTCAAGTTTGGGAACTTGAGCCGTTAAAAGTAAAGAATTCATGACTTTAAATAGCGTGTGTGTGTCAGCTGAGGAATTACAGCGAGTAGAGTGGAAACCTTAAAAAAGTAAGATGAACTACTAAGGCTTTTTGGCTAATTCGATTTCAAAAAATGCAAAGCAAAGTTTCCTGTTCCAAAGTTAGATCCAGAAGTATCTGTAATATATTATTACAGAAAGGTCTTTTTCTGTCATTCCGTATATGCTCCGTTAATACTGCACCTACAGTGATAAATGAGGTATCATTTTAAACGTTGAATCACAAGCTTCTGACGAAAAATACAATCTAATTCTCAAATTTCACTATTTACCCATTAATTTGACTTAAAAGTTTCGATTTTTCCATGTCGATTACTCGCTCGAGGTATAACGACTCCACACATCATCGGTGTATATTATTTCTCAAAGGTGTTTTTTTGTCGCAACGCCATAACTTCCATAATCATACATCAAAATTAATGATTCAAACATCGTTTTAAAGCTTATGTTCCCCGATATTGATGAAAATTAGACAAATTGCTAAAAATTAAAGTTTTTTTTTAAATGATACAACGCCATCTGCTGACAATATAATCAACTAATATTTTGGCAATGGTTACGTGCCTAAAAGACTGTAGGAGGTGCCATCTATTAACACATCGTTTAGTTAGATTGTTTACATTCTACATGCAATCAGTGTGACCGTTTACTGTTTACGTTTACGTTACATATCTTTAACACAAACATAAATAACATATAATTGTCCATGGGAAGAAACAGGTAAAAGAACAGGAAGAAAGAAGGAAAAAACAGGAAGAAGCTGCATACTGTGCGAAATATTCGACAGGTAGAAGAACAGGAAGAAAGAAGGAAGAAACAGAAAGAAGTTGCATACTGTGCGAAATATTCGCTCGGGTCATCTATCTGTAATATTGGTTTACCTTTCCAGCCATTATTTTGCAACTCAATCAAAAAGAGCATCAAATGATAAACTTTGCAATTCCGCGGACTAAATTATTATATGTAAAAAAAATGTTTTCGATGGAGAAGTAAATTTGACAATTCGAAATTTTTTTTTATTTGCCCAATGGAAATTATCGGCCACAGCCATCGCACAAACTTCTCGGTACGCACATGTACTTAGCGCTAAAGCCATTCTAAGGTTTTTGAAATAATTAAGAAATTCGCTGTTCCTTTTTTCGGGCCGTCTTCAACGTTGTTGACCTGTTTCCGGGTATCGTAATCGCGGACACAGAGAAAAAGACACCTACAACCAAATCTTCCGAGAAAAATAAAGTTGCCGAAGAGAAGAAAGAAAGCATAGAGAAACCTACAACTCCCAGGCTTAAGAGGAGGCCCCGTGAACGCCATGGACGATTATACTCAAAGGCTGTATTTACTGGTTACAAGCATGGAGTCAGGAATCAACACGAAAGTACAGCATTTCTGAAATTTGATGGCTGTAACTCGAAAGCAGAAAGTTGGTTTTATGTGGGGAAACGATGTATCTACGTTTATAAGGCGAAAACCAAGATTAGGGTTCCTGGGGGAAACAGGAAAAGCAAAATTCGTGCGATTTGGGGAAAAGTCACACGACCACATGAATGCAGTGGTGGTATCAGGGCCAAGTTTCGCACTAATCTCCCTGCGAAGGCCATGAGACATCGTATTAAGATTATGTTATACCCATCAAGTATTTAAGAAGCTTTGTTTTTTTACGAAAACGAGCTAATTAAGAAATTCAGCTGAGTTTACATGCGTTTCATATTTTGTGATGGTTTGGCATATTAGTGGCATTGGATGTTATATCTTACAAATCATGATAATGTTTGTAGGAGACATAAAATGAATACAATTACAACTAGTTCTTAGCCCGGATGGAATTTACTCTCTATAATGCTCAAGAACAATCATAACTTTAGACGTTATCATTACTAGAATTAAAATATTAGTTGAAAAAATAAAAATATCAAAAATGAATAAATGTATATTATAAAGCCGCGTTTGATGAGAACATTTTATGTAAGGTTTGAATTATTGCACTCATTAACCACGTACATCGATTTTGCCTTGCTGATAAATGAATTCAAATTGTTGTATTAATCCATAGCACGGGCTGATAAGAGTGGAATAGAGACCTTTTTATAGTCCATTTCAAACCTTTTCAAGTCAATGCAGAGCGAACAGATTAAACGGCCGCGATACTTCTTACAACACATATTTTTTTTAAATCCAGTTTATTCAACTCTATATGTACATAATACACATCTCCGGTAAAAGACGTAATTAAATACCAGATTTGTATATCCAACACTGTAACTAGCCCTTAACCGATTGCCCATTCACATTGAATTTTAGAAAATTGACAGAACAATTAAACCGTAACTAGACTTCTAACTTTGAAAGAGAACTTTTCAGTTTGCGAGTTAACTAAAATATATCATTAATATAAAAACGTGAGTCAAAACTCTTTCAATGATGACATGCCATAGCTTTAGAAATAAAAGTTACTGTTGGTAATATGCGGATAAATCAATGATTTTACTATTAATGAAAACAATTCTGTCTATATTAGCCAACTACAGTGCCGTGTGCACTGAACTAACGCGTTTTGACTTCAGTTCCGGTAGTTATTCGCCTATAACTCAAATACTATAATGGACTGATGCCTTTAATGTATTTTTTATTCAACTTCGTCGGAGAATCTGCTCTTTGTTGGCAGTTTATCCAAACATGGAATTTATTCTATCAGTAGTAATACAATATTCGTTGTAACAAGGAACAGAATCCGGAAGTGGTTGAAACATATATATGAAACTGCTAAACAAATCAATATAACCAACCTGATGATGTCGAATATTCGACGAAGCCGGTCGTCCAATAAATATCCTACGCAAAACTTACAAAGTTTTGTTAACTCCTGCGCATAATGAAATAGCTTGTTCACTACCTATGTCATCGTTATTTCAAGAACTAGTAAAAATATTATAAACATGCTCAAGCACTAGCTTAAAGTAAGTGTACATAAGTGATCTCCATGCTAAAAGTTTTAGTTTAAAAGAACAATTAAATTGATAAAGTAAACCTTACCATTTTAATTGCTCATCAGAGGGTTTTGAATCAAAAGACACCACGCAGAGCCCGGATATGAAGACAACCGTAGGAACAGCAGGTCACCACAGATGGAGGTGGAGATGAATTCAATCGATTTGATAAATTCAACCACGAGACTTGGCGGTGCTCAACGGTGAAGGAATTCGGTGCCGACTTTTTTTTTGCAACGTGTGAAGAAGAAACCGCGATGCGGTAAACCGCTTTAGGTCGAACTATGCCATTTTATCGCAGCAATAAGGAAGGGCAAAAGACAGCTTCTAAGAATGAATGGGGTGAGGAGGCATCACACTCATTCAAGAGTACCTCGATATAAAAAAAATCATGCGACGATGTTATTCCCATAAGCATCGCCAATTTTGGCATGTTTTTCCGTCCCGCTATTCGCCATAACTTTTTACGGGTCATCAGTTCAGTGCATTTACAGGTTCATACAAGGGACAGTTCATGTTTTAGCGGCGTCGCGTAGGCATGAATATTCACGCTGCGTAATACCGCAAAAAAACGTGGAAGTTCTCGGATTGAAGCCAAGGAATTTTTTAGATAGTTATTTGGAGTATCTCATGGTCACGTCCAAGTATCCCTACCCTTGGAATAAAGGAGGGAATTATATATTAGCCAGACATTGTGATAGCACATGAGAATATTGAAGCCATTAATTTATGCAATGCGTTGCATGCAGTTGAACTGATAAATCGTGAAGTTATTATGTCAGAAATATATGACTGAGCCCCGCTTCCACAATGAAAAATCTATTTAATGCAATTTGATAATATCCAAATAATATTCCATCATACATTTAATTAATGGACGTATTGCACGTGAATACCATGTTAGGTTTACAATTTTCTCTTGAAAACAGGCCTCATTTTCGTACGTCAAGACTTCATCTATTCTCTTCTCTAATACATGAATTGTAGCGAATAAAATATAAGGTAGTTGGAGGGGTAATGAGGCCAATGAATGCTCATATAATTATTTTTATATCGAAACAAAGTGATACGAAAATTATATTTTACATTTTTTCCTCAATAAAAGTTGTTAATACAATTTTCGGCGCGGCATTTGAAATATAAAGGAATGGCATAAAAATATGTTTTTACGAATATTGGACTGGGTAATTTACATCAACATTTGTTATCAACGATTATTTTTTTAAGATATAACTAATACCTTCAGGCTTTAGTTGAGAGTTTAGCATTGTCTATTGAACGAGAATATTTGATCGACTTTTTCTTATGAGATATATTGGAAATTTATCTTTAAAATCAATGACTTTCACTCTTGATTTCCACAAAATTAATTTCATGAAATACAACTATTTTGAACGTTGTCACGCGATCCATAAGCAGAGTATTGCTTTTGTTATTAATACACTTCATCATTGAATGAGACAACTTTCAGTGCTTACGACCTTACCAAGTGATACCAAGACATGTTTTGAACGTTGTCACGCAATCCATAAGCAGAGTATTGCTTTAGTTATTAATACACTCCATCATTCAATGAGACAACTTTCAGCGCTTACGACCTTACCAAGTGATACCTTGACCTGAAAACTGGAACAAATTCAAAATATTCCTGCCATTTGGCGTAGAATTTTAATATGATGAATAGATTAAAGAAGTGCAATTTCCAGTAATAAATGAAACTTCAATTGCATCCAGGTTTCATTGTTATTGCATCATCACCTGGCTTAAATGTTGCTACATCATCTGATAATTACGTCATGACATAGCAGCATATAATTATTGGTGTTATTTATCCTAGGCTGCATGAGATGATACGGGTATCTTCTCCGAACCAAGTTAACGCATGCAACGAAGAATTAACTTGAACCTTGATCAAAGTTTTGTTCATTTATGGAAAAACTTAGTTTAGAAAATTTTTATATTCATGATGCATATACCAAACATGATGTATTCTTAGCCCTTGGTAAAAATTTGAAGATATGAATGAGACTTAAAATTAATGCTAAATCTGACAAAATAGCTTCTCCTGTGCCAAATTTCCATCTTGAGTAAATATGACATTTCCCTGAACCACATAGTTTTTCATACATACTCATCACATCGTTCACTTTCGAGGCAGATTCAGTCATATGAGCTTAATTATCGTCGTTTGGCCTAAAAAAGTACAAGCTTCAGTGTTAATAATTTCCTCCATACTGTCCTATCCTTGTGTCCCTCCATTGCTTTGGCTTCACTAATACCTAATTCATACACGCTCTCGTTTAAAACTCGTTGTAAAGAGTAAACCGTATAGTTATTGGCAACCTGAGGAAGATTTCGAGCGTGAATTGCAATAAAAATCACAAAAGTAATTCAAAAGTAAGAAAAGTCAAAATCAAATCAACCTTTTTGTTAGCCTCCATAATTTCCTATTTGACAATCGTAATGCACCTGTAGAAAGAACTTTGCATAAGAATAAATTTTGACTGAGGGTCAAACTTTACACATTCGTATTGCTATTGACTACCTCGTACAGCTATTATAAGGTGACTGATAGATATTAGTCAAATTATTTTTGTTCGCTTAGGTGAAGCAAATAACTATTGCTTTCACAAATTATTGCAGCTATAAAACTTTGGCCATGAGTCGTCGTATTTCTTCAATCAATTCCTTGTTTTAAGCAAAAGCAGTCCACCATCCTTCTCATCTTGCTCCTCTAGTTATTCTTTAGATTATTTTATATGACCTCTCCTGTTCAATTACATCTTTCAGAATTTCTTTATTACATTTGTGACTAAGGGAGATAATGCAATCTTAGATATTTGCTATATGCTTATTGCGATGTTTTAGCATGGATTATTCATGACATGAGCTTCTGACATTTTTCAGATATAGACACTGCGTCTGGTCCAGTTATCTGACGGCATACATTAAAGTGTTAATTATCCATACTTCACACGTACTCATACAGAAAAAATTCCTGCGGAAAAAGATTAGGAAAATATTCCATTTCATTTTCTTATAAAGTCATCCATCTTCACTTCTTTTGCTTTTTCGCCTAATCTATCTTTTTCTCCTATGCTTCTTCTTTCCCGCCCATTCGTTTCTTTTCAGATATCACCCGTTATTTTTTAAATGTAATAGCAAATATTTTTTAATTACCTGCCGCTTTTATTTGCGATTTATAGTTTCTGACTTGTTTGATGATATAATATCTGGTAATTATTGCGTTATTAAAAACCTTTGCTGTTATATAGCCATTGACCGGAGGGGCCAATAAATGATCATGAAGTTGAGTGGGAATAGCTACTGGCCAACGTCCGGTCAGGCCACTTGATATAGCAAGTTGCATCGACCACAAATAACTACTTAGGCAGTACCATAAACTAAGCTCTCTATACTTTATAAAAGTGTGTTTGTATCTGAGAGAGCCGTACTGATGCGTTAATGCGTCTCCTTCGTTGAGAAAACGAGAAGAAACTCCTTCGTAAAAGCACCTGCTTGAAAAAAATCATATCTCACCGAATTGTGTGACATGTAGTGTTTATTTCAAGAAAGTTGCAGGCACAGAAATATATGTCCATCAAATTTAGCGTAATTATTGAAAATGTGGTCAAGCTGTAGCCGTAATATGCTCTTAATAATACCAAATGGCTGATAACTGTCGGGTAGCCAATAGCTGTACGGTTCACCTTACCTCTTCTTGAGGGTCACTTCCTTCTCGTAAACCCATGACTTTCTCTATCTACCCCTTTCTCTCATGTCACTCAATCAACTTTTTCATTTTTCATGTACTTTTTTAGTTATTAAACTTGTCCATATCCTCAGCATGGCCAAACCGAGCTCCCTCTTTCACGTACATCCATTACCTGAAATTCCATTGCTCATTCTTTCATCACGCACTCATATCTAACATCTCCTGCTTTTTCCGGAAAATATTTCTTAGATAATTCATTCTCGCCGCATTCATCCAACTCTAATGTTTATCCTGGACTAGCTGTGCCCGGCATGCGTTGTAATTGCTCTTATTCTTTCTATGTAGGCACACATATTCAAACAGACATAAACGATTTTGAGAGTCCAATTAATTTCTCGTGCCTACACAGGAATTTGTAACGCACAAATGATGGTATGACTCTCCATACCATGACTATGCTGAAGTTTTCAAGTACTTAAAATATTCTATTGCTGAAGTAGTGCAAAAATTTAATATTTTCGAGCTTAAAAATCCAATTCTAGGAAAAAACGAAGCGTATACGAAAATCGAATGCAAAAATTCACAAAAAAGCAAACAAAAAGACCACTGCTCCATTTATTATTCTACGTACAAATCAATTACGTACCATTTAATACAAGTTATAACTCACTAATATCATTCTGATGCATCTGATATTATGCCTCACTGACACGATTCTGATGCACGTGATTGAGCAACTCATGAACGTTCTGCTTCGTTGCTTGCTTGTCGTTCCTCGCTTGTTTGAGAAGCTCGCATGCCAACACTCATTTTTTGAAACAACTCGCGCTCCACCGATTATACACTGGATTTAATAATTTAGAAACCTTTGCGGGCGCGCGCACGACAACTCACCAAAGTTTCATCGTAATCCGATGAATGATATTGGAACTCATAGAAGATGAACAATCGAACATTCATTTTTATATATTAGATTTCCCAAACTTTGTTGTTATGCCATTAAGTGGAAAGGAGGAAAATTTCATTCCCTACGATTTTGCTCTCACGTCGTATTTCAAATCTCAAATCAAGCCAATTATTTCGAACAAGCGGCGGTGTATAAAGACTTGAGCTTAATGGACGGGCTGGTTAAATAACGAGGAAAATCGTAACCGGGAGGAAATGTTTGGGGCATTCCTCGGACGCGCAGCGACAATTTGCGGAACAAGATTGACTCACGTACGGAACCCCCATCGGCTGTGGCGGCTTCTTAAACAGCTTACACTCCACCGAGCACTTACTCTTTTATTGACTCATCCGTTCACAAGGCCGAAGTCAATTTTGAAAATATTCTTTATACGGAAAACTGTGAGACTGGACATGAGTAAACGCTAGTTGCAACGAAGGAGAAGCCTCATAAAGGGAGTCATTTATAGCCCTTTGCAGTTATGTTAATCCACGACCATTCAGTTATGCAAGCCAAAATGGCGCCGTGCCTCAGCAAACGCTGTTACTTATCCCTCGAGACGCGCAGTTAATTCAAAGAGTCGTACTTATGCAGGGAGTAAAAGCTATCTGAATCACTTCGTCACAGCGTCTACCATCCATTTTAATTACAAAAGAGAAGATATGATTCAACCGGTGAAGATGAAAGTATATGATGTAATATCGGTGGAATTGAAAGTGCGGAAGCTTCAGAAAGAGGAGTATGCCTATTATTTCTTGTCATCCATTATCGCCAAGGATTGCGTGTTGTATCATAAAATGAATAATGATCTTTCTAGATGAAAATACATATTCGTAGACTCATTGACTTAATGTGCTTTTAACTTTAGTTTTTTTATCGTTTTTCCTGGATATCACTGATAGCTATCTTAACAAATGATGCCAAGAAGAAATCTAACGAAATAAAAAACACCATGTGACGTAAATTAAATTGAATTTCACACTGATTTCATCAAATATATTTACTAAAACATCTTGTTTTTGATGGCCTTGGAAGTAATTTAAATATTATGAAATGTTATTAAATTTATTCCATGAGTTTTTCAATGGTGAATATTTTTTTAAGTTCGGACTTGTATGACTCTTACACGTATTTCAATGTTGCTTGTTTACAAGTCACCATTCGAATTCAAATAATTGGCTGACTTTTTCGGGAATATAAAGCTAATGATTTGTAGATGATGGCCGAGTCCGCTAGCAAAATAGATGGAATAGTATGTGGAGTGAAGAACTAGCCAAATAATGGCAACAATATATTTCGTCTTCGTATTTAACTAATTCCATGCATTAAAGATGATGAGTTAATGGTAAATTGGTTCTGTTTTAGGATACCCATTACTTTAAGATGTCTAATAAGAAAACATTTTAAGCACAAGTTAGACATGAATGTGTTTATCACTGAGACCACCTGATTATAAGCATTTGAAGTCGATAAATTAGACTTAGTGTGGACTAAGACATTCAATAAAATACATAGCATTAGTTAAGTAAAACCATGAATCCACCTTTTCCTAATATTTTTTTAGACTAACAGATAATATAGCCACTCATTACTACCAAATCATGCAACGTAAGGAGGCAAGGATTCATTTCAGAGTTCCCTGCGTCAAAGAAATCAAATAAAATGTGCCGAACTGTGGAATTGTACGATATGTTAAAAGCATCTTTTTTACCTGAATTGTTAGGATATCTATCCGCTCCTTGAGGTGAATCAGTCCTCCTAGTTCATAAATTTGCTTAGTTTTACAATACTTTAAGGGTGCTCTGGCCTCAGGGTATTTCCAGCTTTTCCAAAAACCTGAATATAACGTTTGAAATGCGTTTTATTAATTGAGACAAAAATGAACTAGGCTTTCCCAGCTAGTTTTACTTAAAATCACCCTTGAAAGTAAACATTTTGTAACGTGAACTCTAATGGAAATTTCACAGATTACTACAGGAAAATGTCAATCTGAACTGGAAAGCATATTCAAGCTTTTCATTAGAACTATGGACAAAGAGTATAAATTCCTGGACCACTGTATAAAAATAGAATATACACATCTCACAACTTCTTTTCTAAAGTTATTTTAAGATTTCAAATTTTTATGCGAATTACCATTGCCCAAAACATCTCGTGTACCCTTGACCTAATCAAACCTAACGTTATTTAAACGATGTATTTTGTATGTTTGACCTAAAGTGTATAATCTATTGCCTACTTCATGTGCTAAATCCAAATCTGCTTATACAGTATTGAAAAATATACAATCTTGGTTATTTACTCAAGAAAGAATAGAGGATACTTTGTTATAATTGTATGTGATAAACTTGATAATTCCGCTTAAAGTACTGATAAACTCATGTAATATTGTGTATCTATTTTCATGTTCAATCATGTAAAAGACTAACTCATAACTATTGAATAAATGATGGTAGTCTTAATACTGATTCCTTTTAGGGT
Organism: Ceriagrion tenellum; assembly: GCA_963169105.1. Taxonomy (NCBI): domain Eukaryota; kingdom Metazoa; phylum Arthropoda; class Insecta; order Odonata; family Coenagrionidae; genus Ceriagrion; species Ceriagrion tenellum. The sequence goes on along the minus strand of OY720636.1, from coordinate 53,322,660 downwards.
ACCTAATATCATTCATATTGTAAAGATTAATGCATGTCTAATTGTGTTAAGTAATAAAATATTTTACTATTATCGTTATTACTGCCGTGACTGAAGTCAAAATCCACACAAATGGTGCTGCAGTCGACTAATATGGCTGGAAGAATGTGGTACAATTAAACCCTGGTTAATGACCGCACCTATCAAGCGACCACCCCTCTCAACGACCATTTTTCAGCGAAACCGTCGATGGTAACTTAATTCAGGTTTCACTATATATGTACTTCAAATAAATATTCATGGAAATTTCCCAGGAGCAACTTGAATATGAGGAAATAAGCGCCATCTGTAAAGGTTTTAACGGAACCGTCTCTTCAAAAATTGTTATTTTTTTCAAATCAGTCGTCCGTTCATTTGCTGAATAGTTACCCCAAGAAACTGAACCTCTGTCGAACGACATTCCCTCATAACGGCCATTTTTGAGCGAAACCGTCGGAGGTCGCTTATTACAGGTCTCACTGTAATGGATAATATATTCCTGGAATAATGTACGTATTTTGTGCCTTAATTTTTGTGTACAATGGGTAACTCATTTCATCATTCAGCGAAAGTGAGTTTTTAAAAATGAAAAAATAAAAATGCGTGACGTAGTATGAGTCTAGATTCACATAGTCAAGCCATTGCCACCTTAAATCCTTCAAAAATCTACGTTCTCTTGACAATTTTAAACCATTTAGCATTTTCAATAAGGCAATTGAATTATCCTTTTGATTTATTTAGTATTTTTAGTTTCAGATATAGATCGAATACAGCGGAGGGCTGCTAGATTTGTTAAAAATTGTTATGATAAACATAGTAGTGTTACAAAATTGTTGAAGGAATTAGGGTGGGTTCCTCTATCCGATCAAAGGGAGAAATATAGGTTTAATCTTTTATGAAAGTTTGATGAAGACTATTTTTTCGCCGGGCGTACAAAATATTTTGCTAGAGCCAAACTATTATGGTAGGAACGATCACAGAAATAAGATTATGGAAATAGAATGCAGAACCGATAGATTTAAAATGTCATTTTTTTCCACGCAAAATAAGGGACCATAATAATTGCGATAGATCAGTTCTAGGTACTGACTAGGTTAAATAGGTTTCTTCAGTAGTGCTCAGTATCTTAATATGAATCGTAGATGCTAACCTAGCATGCAATCTCCGGCATGATATACTGTTACATGTTTTAGTACCTTGTAGCGCTATTTATCTGCCATATTAATAATAGTAACCGGTAGTTATATCTTGAGTAGAGTACTGCATGGTAGCACATATCCTTCTCTTGGATTCTGGTCTGTGTACCGTTATCCTGACTACTTTTGGCCTACCTTTGGCATCCGGGGGAACGTGCGCGGTTGTGAATTGAACTGGGATGACTGCTGCATGCCTGGTGTGGAATCACCACGCGCCACACACCCTAGTGTTGACTTGCACGGTATTTCGTAGATGTACCTGTATATCCCTTGATCCTTTCAGATCTACACTTCAGTTAACAGCACCGCTCTGCTAATCTAAAAGACAGTAACTGCATCATTGTTGGTTCTGAGTTATTGCATGCTATAGTTTTCACCATCGAGTCTTCGATTCTTCATCCAGTCCATCTTCGAAGAGATTACAAGCTTCAGTTGATGCTTAGATTGTCAGTGCAGAGAGAGGATAAACCATTAGGGAACAAAAGTAATGAGATTCAATGGGCGAAAGACACGCAGTTACTGTTATGTGGCCTAGGAAACCATAATTAATACCGTAGATACGGTGAAAGCTGGAATCTGGCAATCCGCTACAGGTACGGTTCCTTTGTTAAGTTTTTTTGAAATCCTCAAGGTTGAAAATACAAATAATCAACTCAATATCAAAATGTGTAATTTTGTCAATAATTGTCTTTTGACTTTGGCAGAGCTAACATTAGGGGTAGTAAAACGGTATCGACTTATCAAAACTCATTCGTGTACACGTGCTTTGTGGGTTTAAAATTAATACAATTAAGTATAATATTCTCCCTTATCATGCTAGGTGACTCTTTCGTTTATGAATCTAAACGATTATTTGAAAAAAAACACTTCCCAAAATAACATAATGACCACTTTATTGGTCATAGTATTTTCACTCCTCCTAGGCGAATCTATCGGCTCTCTATATTCGCTACGATTGGAGACTAAATAACGCTGAGTAACAGCATCATCACATCACCATTAGCCTGTCTATCCCTAAGAAAGATTCGCACGACAGATGGGTGCCGCCACTTATTTGCGATATGAATGGTCATCCACTTATTTACTTCGGAAATGACGCAGTCGAAAACCGCGCAGGAAAAATACAGACTCCATAGTCCCTTCCGGTGACAGGCTAATTTGTAGTCCACGTGTCTCTTTTCCACACTTGGGTGTAGCGCGGTAGGTGATGTATACTTTGAGTCTATTGACTATCGCGCCTTGATTATGAACACACTCTGTTGGCATTTTCGGCAAATAACAAACAATCGAACAATTTTATCGATACGATGTGCGGTCCATTTGAGGATGTTCACGATGTTAACCATTATTAAGAAAACACTTGGTAAAATTCCACACTTTTTATTGACCCGATCGATTTCGACGTCTTGAAGTAATTTTTACACTTTAAGAGAAGGAGGTCTACGTATCTCGATAATGACGCCAAATCGTTGAAATCGATTGGATATTTAGAGAGTGGTAATTATACTATTTCCTTATAAACATCTGGTAAAAAATCGTACTATATTGACGTCACGGGGATATGCCCAATGTAATTTCTTCATACACGGGCTCTTGTTTTTAAAACTCCTAATACTCCTCCAAAGAATTTCCTCAACCACATTCAACCACAACTTTTTTGGCCTACCTCTACCTCTCTCACCATTCATTTCACTCTTATATATCTGTTTCGTTATTCAACTCTCATCAATTCTCTCAACATGGCCAAACCAACGAAGCACACTACTTTCATATATTATGTCCATTACTGGAGCAAACAACCCGCATTCATTTATTACCCACTCATTCCTGACCCTGTCCACCCTGATTTTGCCGCAAACACTCCTCAGATAACTCATACCCACGGCGTTTAGTCCACTCTCAAGTCTATCCTGACATACCTATGTTTCACTACCATACAACAAAGTGGGGAGAATTGCACTTGTGTACACGGCGATTTTCGCTTCCTTAGACAGGCACTCATTCCCTGATATGTTCCACATGCTACCTTCCACGTTCCTTCCAGCATTCGCACGTCTCTTTATCTCCTCATCTATTCGTCCATCTATCGCGAACATCTTACATAAGTACACAAAATCATCCACTTGTTCAATCAAATGATAATCTCCAATAAGTTAATTTAGAGCCTTCCGGAACTTGTGAGAAAATTTGAGACGATATTTATAATTCTCAATTTTCTCGCCATACATTTTTCACATCTTATTTCTCCGTGTAGAGGTCAGCGGGCCATTAACAAAGACATTCCGGGATATATCAGGGTTAGTCGAGACAAATTTGCCCACCGGGCGACACATCGGCAAAGACCCTTCAAATGGAGAGAATCTCGGCCAAACTTGAGTGCATCAGAAAATAATACGTAATGACTGGAGAAAGAATTCCAAGAAAGCAATGAAAAATGAAAAAAAATACTGGAGAGTGATGAATTGAGAACCAGATGCTGAAAGTGAATTCGGAAAATGCTTAATGCCAATCCGTGATATAAAAAGAAGGCCAAGAAATATTTCTTCATGTTCAGGCATAAGTTACGGTGGAAGTTAACCCGAACTATTTTCCATTTACATTCAGTTTCTATTATCTAATATGGACAAAAATAGCCATCAGAGGACTGATGAAGAGCAGGGCCTACATTTAGAGTAAATAGAATACTCGTTTAAAGGTGATAAAATAGCCAATTTACTGTCCTAAGAGTATAACTGCAAATACTTAATTGCCGCAAAAAAATTAAATACGATATCGTATATCCTACAATGATGGAACAATGATATCATTCGATGCCTCACATTGTTGTGGGGCTGTACGGTTCTTTAAAGCTCAAGTCCTACCTGAGTAAGTTTAGGCCTCCCAGGACACGGATGTTTCTAGACTGACCATCATCGTCAGTGATCGTCAATCCAAATGCTGGTTTGCTGCTCTCCCCTCCACTCTCTTCTCCGCCAATCGCTTCGTTCATACATACTCCCACACTTTCAAGTCCGATTATAATTATCTTAATGCATTCAATTTTTGATCTTCTTCTGTGATTATACCCATTCATTTTTCCCTCCAATATGGTTTTCAATAGATAGTTGTGTCGCAAAATGTGCCTGTTATATGCTCCTTCTACTCAAATAGTTTACACTATAGGTACTTTGTTTCTCTCCAACTCTTCGTAGAACATTGAAACAACCACTATATATTAATCAATTTGCAACCGGTTTTTGCTGTAATGCCATCATCAGGTACACTGTACACACTTTGCTATTTCATTGTACAATGTGAAGTGCTGTTACACAGTACATTATGCATTGCTATAACGCTGTAGATTGCTACCACACCGTACTGTTACTATGAACACTGTACAGTGCTATTACATTACACTGTTACACTGTACAGTGCTGTTACACTGTACAGTGCTGTTACACTATACATTGTAGAGTTTTGTTACCCTGTAATGCACCTTTTCACTCCACAGCACTATTACACTTTACTGTACTATTATACTTCGCAGATACACTGTACTTTTACCCTGCATTTTACTGTACTTATACACTAATTTTAACAGCAAAAACCGGCAGTGCATTCTTTAATAAAAAGTGGAAAATACAAACGTTGTTGTTTTGAAATGTCGAACTTCCACAAAGTGAGACAAACAACATATGAATTCACTTTGAAAGACCTCTTCGTTGGTGACTCGCTGCATCCAAAGAACATCTCCATTCGGGCGTTCCTTCGCATGGTGCCTTTTTACGACAGTAGCTTCTTCAGATCGGAATTCACCAGCTGGATAGTTGGTGAAACAATTATTGTTAAAATAACACCACGCAAAGGAACGCTCGTAAGCTGATTGGTGTTAAACGCCGTGGAAGCCCTCGTATCAACATTCTCTAAGTCCATTTCATCATTATTCCGTATTACCGCATTCTAATTGCTTCTTATCTCCTTTGCTCTGAAGCTGTTATTCTTTTTGCTCCACAGCCACATAAAGGAGTGTATGTTTCAATAGATAGTATCCTTACTTCCAGACATGCTACAAGCTGTCAGGAGACACCTGTTTTGATAAAGCGCCTTATTTTCTATGGTTACCCCGCTTCCAAAGTCATGCTTTTCCCATTGCTAGAGATTCTGCTTCCGGGAATAGTAAATTTTTTCCATTTGCGCGAATTTTTCCTATTCAAGTTTGACAGGGATTCCGTCTCAATTCTCGAATACTGCAATAAATGCCTGAGGAGTTTAAAATTCGCTCGAGTACTGAAAACGACAGAGTTTCAGCCACCTAGCTGCACTTTTATGTCCTGAGTCACGGAGTCTTTGTGCTGAGGACCGTAAGTTGCAACTCCTTATCCTCAATTTGAACACATCTTCACTGCCGAAGGGCTCTAAAAAGACATCCGAACGTCCAGCATTGAATTTATATGCCTGCAGGTCAATCGAGGTAAAGTCCAGAGGAATTGGCAGCCGCTTGGAATAACCTGCCCTTCCGACAATAACGTCGTCCTCTCTCGCCGCCTCCAGAGGCGACGTTCAATTCGTCGAGGAGGTTAATGGAGCACCTTGTATCCCTTTCCTACCGCCTCGTAAATATTTTCCGAGGCGTACCTCTCTCCGATTTGCTGAGAAGCAGGGATATGAAGGAGAAAAAGGAATGCGGAAACTCTTACTGGTGTTGAAAGATCTTAGGTTTTCCCAGCGTATCTGCTGAATAAATGTTTCTCGATTGTTCCACCGCGTAAGCATCCATATGACCATTTATATATATATATATATATATATATATATATATATATATATATATACACCAACTAAAAACCTCGACAGAGACGCTGGTTTCCAATTAAGTAACACCTGGATATCAATCATTAACACCCTTAAATACGATAGGGAAGGCGGGAAACGCACATACGCCATGGTCAATCAGATGGCACCTGACCCAAAGGAGTGAGTATATATACAGGCCAAATTGGGAAGACGGCATTCAGAACCCCTGAAGATGGAGAGCGAGTCGTTCTCCGAAACGTCGCGTCAGGAACTATGGACCTATTTATCCGGTGGAACACCCGAGAAAAATGTATCCATTTTACTGGTGTTTTTCAATGCGGCGTTACTTTTTCAAAGTGGCAGATTGTTGGATGCATATGAAATGGGGACGCTTCTTTTCCTCAAAAGATCAGTTTTACGTTGAGTTCAAGTGTACAAAGTATTCAGACCTGCCGTGTCACGTGCATTGAGTGTTGATTGTGCATTGGGTGCAAGTGCATTGAGTTGAAATTGACAAAGTATTCAGGCGGTGAAATGCGATGAAATTGCCATGAGTGAAAATTGGTCTGGAACGGGAATCGAACCACGGACCAATGCGCAGACCACTACGCTACCCAGGCTTCCTAGTCCTCATGGCAATTTCGAGGAATACGTATGACCTGGATGTTAAGCCCTTGCGGTCGGTCCATCGCAGATGGCAACGGAAGGGAGAATGGACTTCAAGGAAGCCATAGCATGAAGATTGTATTCTACACCAGCGCAAAAGCCGCGCTTGGCTCTGCATACAAAGTATTCAGGCCAGCCGGGATCGGAAAGCTGAAGATCCGTTGTTCGATTCCCGGTCAAAGTTAATTTTTTCTCATGGAAATTGCATTGTATTGAGTTGAAGTGCTTACTAACTAAAATCGCCCTCTCAAATTCAAACAATATTTCTAAATAGCAAAAATTAATAGATTCTCCAATGGCCGTAAAAATGGCACCACTCGTCAAACATGCAACCACAAAACACTTACTGTGTTGGTTTGCGGGAAAAGGGGGATTCCACAGCAGGGACCAACAACAGCCTCTCTACCAGAATACCCTCCTGTGATGTTTTACGGGAATGTTACTTCCTCGCCAGTGACCACCACAGACACACACACTCAACCCAATTGGGATCCTTTTCGAGGGCTAATGGGACCCTGATAAGGATACCTAGGTTATAACCTGAGATCCTTCATAGGGCTAATGGGACCCTACTAAGGATGCCTGGTCATTACCACAATCACACTCACAAGCACTCAAATCACTCACTCACACACTCAGACGGGCCCAACTTCTGGGAGAAATCGCTCAAAAAGAGCGTGGTCAAAATATAAACACAAAGACAAACGAGGGTGAGCATCGGATACGCGTATTTCGGCCACAAGGTGGCCCTCTTCAGAGAGCTGAAGGGAAAAGCACTTGCAACACGAGGTTGTAAGTCTTACACACTTAACTGCTCACCGAATGCCAAGTAGTGTGAATGGGTTGCCCATTACTTGCCGAGAGCCGATTTTCAGTGCTCGCCCTTTCTCGCGGCGTGTCTGTCTTTTGTGGCATATCAAAGGACGCGATTATTCGTCGTTCTGTGCGTTGGGCCTGCATCCGCTTATTTTTCCTTTGGCAAGCATTAAATCATGGGTAGATAGTCGTTCAAAAGCCCGTTTATTCGTTGCTTTTTTCATAAATGGTTTAATTCGCACACTCTAAACGGCCCCTCTAATTCTATTATTTTTATAAACTTAGATTTCTCTGCTTTGGCTCAAACCATCAAACCATCCACCATATGTTTACTCTCAGTTATTCTTTTTATAATAGTAAACTGCCAAAAGGTATGGATAATATAGCAGCTGAGTTAATGGCAAACTCTTAGTTGTTATCCATCGTGCTATCCACTAAATGACGAATATTCGTTGTTCCAGAGCGACTCCTTGCACGGCAAAGTGCGCGTATTCGTTTTTAGGTGCTTGCAATGTGGCGAGTATTAAGCAGACGCCCCGACAAGCACCTTAACTTCTCGGGAATTGGCGAGCAGTTGCTTGGTACTCGCCGAATGCCGAATATGTGGAGCCACCTTTAGAGAATCCAATCAGGACGGCATGTTGCACTATTGCATCACCATGTATTCTACTAAATTTTTTGAAGTGACGGATATTAATGCATTAATGCAAATACAGGTCAGGACGAGAAATTCCACAAAAGGGACAATACTATAGAGCGCTCAGATTATAGAGACAAAGAGTACCTTTAAACTTTACAACAATATATGCACACAGAGATACAAATATTACAAAGTAAGTTTACTATCACTGGAGAAATGAACTAAGCGTGCGTGTCTCCACAGATTAATTCAACGAATGACTGATTTCGTTCTCTGATTTCATCCTTATACCGTGCATAAAATAATTTTGTAAAAACATACCTACATTGTCCATGTCTTCGGCAACTATCGATTATTAAAAAATAAATGGTTCCAGATCAATGTTTTTTACGTCTATAGTTAATTATCGATGGTGTTTTGATATCAACTATTGATAGTTTACTTTGGTGCAGGTGCCCTTTACCGGGCACTGAATAGCCTGCGAGGTATCCGGCGAAATATAGTCAAGAAATTCGGACGACGCGGAGAAGACACGAAAAATAGAAGATTAAACCGTCTTTCCCATTACTTGGCTTTAAGAAACCAAGGAAATTGAAATTAAATGAAGAATGCATGGCAGTGAACGCACATGGGTGAAGGCTAAGAAAGATCAGGGGTGCATGGGAAGGATGTTTTGCCGGAAAGGTGTGCTGGGCATGTTCTACCAGGCAAAGAATTCAACAGTTGATTTTAAATTAAATATGTCGACAATCGTACGCAATGGCCAGATATGTTAGCTATAGTGAGGCTATGCAAACTGTGCCGAATGTTATGGCGGATTCCGCTTAAAGAGTTCAGTGAAAAGTCGTTCCGTTTTTTTGCCTGAGAACCTCCTTGTAAGAAGCAAACGTTTGAAGCCGGATCACGTTACGTCATGCTCTCATGTTAATTGTGAGCGAGCATCTCTTCTCTCTGTCTCGTCCTACGCCCGGACGGTCTTCGGACCGGCGGATGTTAAACGGAATGACTGGGAAATAACGCACGGTTTTACGCAACCACCTCCTCGGAAATGGGAATCATCATCGCCGATCCGACATTTCATTCTCTCCATCACACGGAGCATCGGTAACGCTTATTTTTAAACCTGGGAGGAATAATTGCTTGTGGACTAACACCGTATCGTTTCCTGGAAGAGTGATCTCCTGAGCTGAGTGAGAAAGATGAAAGAGAGAGAGAGGAAATGGAAATATGGAAGGATGGGTTGATACGAAAGGAAAAAGTCGACTCGCTGCCAGTAAAGATCTGCCTGAATTACAAAGAATGGTCATCGTGCGCTCAGCGGCCATACCTGTACCTGATTTTCAATTTTGAGAAGATAGCCATGTGCCTTATTTCTTACGAGTTGTCATCATTTTTATATCTCTTTCGAGAAAAATGCAAAGTACTTTTCAAGAATTATTTAATGAGCACGACGCATTTCACAGTTTTACTGCATCTTAAGGTACGGCTGTAAAGCTGTGAAACGTGTCGCACAAGTAAATAATTGCAGAAAACTACTTGGTATTCAGTGCAATATTTATACCTATATATAATTTTACATGTATTTTTTGGAATCAGCCATCTTCACACCTTCACAACACCATTGTGTTGCTTGATTTTGTGTGTTCCTATTCACTTTATTTCTACCATTCTCTTTGAAATTTTATACCTATTTATTTGCCGCTTAGCCGTCTGAGAGAATGAACGAATGATTTTATCTGAGATTCTCCTACAAAGTGACGCATGATGCCGTAAAGTATTCATCATTTTGTTGGAACTAAGGAGATTCTGCTTTTAAAATAAAAATACAAAGTAAGAACTATAATATTTGTTACATTTTAATATCTCTGTCGTATACATCGATGGATCGGAGTGAAGCACGCAAACAAAAGAGCTACGGACATGAAAGCAGACATAATTTTACCGGTATTTCCAACGTGTAAACGCCAGGTACAACGTAATCATATTCGCGATATCTGATAGTAAGTGGGTTTTTTCAACGCACCAGAGCGTGCGTGAAGTAGGTCAATGTAAAATGGGCAGTGCAAGTGATACGTTCACCGGTAAACTTTCATTTTTCGCTGAAATATTTATTAAAACACGGCACCAATTATTGAATAACACACATTCTCATCCGCTGACCCTTTAAGTTTGCTCATGTAGTGCAAAGCCAATGTAGTCAGAAGGGAGAGGGGATTGATCGCTCAGTATTCAGGCTGAGACTCGCATAATATCCCACCTCTCTCGCTGCGGATTGAGCTGCACCTTGTTCTGCAGATCAGTTTTCTTGCACTTTTTTAACTTTGTCAACAGAATACAATTTGAGAACTTTTATTCGGGTTCTTTTTACATAACTCTTACAATACCGAGTTTTTTTGGTTGTTATGATTTTTGTTGAAGTCACGTACCACATTGCACGTCGTAATTACTGTATAGACCTATGTGATTTATGCTAGCCCTTTTTCCATAGATCTCCGAACCCGTATCGACCCCTCTTGGTATCATACTGACCACTAGGGAACTGTATCAACCACTTTTAATGACCTCTGAACTAAGCTAAAATATTTCTTTATCTTTTCGGTTAAATTTACCGATAGTTCATTACTTTAAGTCAATTCTTCCCAGCCGGACTCTCTCATTGTTAATCTTCGGCGGCACAAAAAATGATCACTTACTTCATCGCACCATAATGAAATTCGAGATCGGCAGAGTAAGTGGCTGGAGAATGTAAGAAGGGGCGAGGGATTGCTCTAGAATGTGATACAGGGAAGGGTGTTGGGCAAGCGATTAATAGAAGAAAGAGAATCGGTTTCATGGACAGGATGAAGAAGGGAAGATCCTATGCTGAGGAAAAAAATTGATACACTAGAGCGAGATAGGCCCCTGAATGAGTAGAAAACTGGGAGGAGATTCTCTGACATTTAATAAAACCTACCTTAACCGGTAGAATACTTAATTTTGAAAAATCGCAGCATCTCATGGGAAAAATCGACGTTTATCCCATGAAGCAAAACCGGTAGGACGGAGACGAAAACGAATACATAAGAGTAATTAACGGGAACATATGTTGACTACACCTCGGGCCACTTAGCACGAGAAGGTAAGGGGGGAAAGGAATATTTTTTTCCACACGAAATGAAGCAGAGGAGGATGAAAATGACGTTCGACACGTGTGTTGCGATAGCAGCGCCGCCTCGGCTCGGGCAGGGGCGAGGGGGGGGGGGAAGCGAGCGAGATGACCGCGCACTCTCTTGGGCAGTCCAGTCAGTGCCTCCGTTGAGTGCGACCTTTACCGCGACCCCGCACGCGGAAGTAAAGCGATGTGACTCTCGTATAATACGCACGTGAACACTTTTTACGCGGCGCGGCCTTTTTTTCTGAAAAAAGAAGTTCTCGTCTCCCGCTCCTTTTTCCTCCGTCTGTTCCCACGGTTTGCGGTGGCTGTAGCGAAGACAGCAGTGCGGAGCAGGAAACCCAACTTGGGTCACCGCCTTGGAATGTCAACGAAGTATTCACGTCCGGGCGACGGCGAAAGGGTGCGGGCTGGCCCCCCTTCGTCTAACAGGGGATGAGAATGTACACCCTATACATCCCGCTGTTCGTGAAACTTTGACAGTAACAGAGCAGAGAAAAAGTGAGACAGGAAGCAATTTAGATGTGAAGCTATCAAAGAATGATGAAGATTTGATGAGCGGAGAGAAACACCCACGAAGATTTGAAGGAGACGATGAAATATTGAGGTAACTTTAAGGAGAAGATGTGGTAAACTTCTTAGATATTTTAAAGCTCTATTCGGGAATTCCAATGGGTGAGAGACTCCATTGGTGCCGAAGTTTCGATGGCCGAGTCGTACAATGTCTTCAGGGCAGAATTCTGGGACATATTTTACGAAACTACAGTTTTCTTATCACTAGAAGGTGAAGAAGGAGGGGTTATTTTGACATTCTGACCCCTAAACTTTTTTGACAATCCACTACTTCTGACTGAATCGTCCCAGCTCTTAATATGTCTTACTAAACTCTATTAGCAGGAGAATTTAATGTGAAAATAAGAACCTCATTGCATCAATAGCTATTGATATACAGAACCTTATATCTTTTAGTTCCAGAGGGGTCAAAATGACCCCAGGCTCTGTGCCTTGTCTTATTTATACGTACGGAAACGGAACCGGAAAAGTTCGGCTCTAAATCCTCATGCGCCGCATATAGAAATGACAAATTTTAGCACATTGGTATAAACCCTAACTCTTGAAAAATAATGTACAATAAAATATATATGTATATGTAAAAGAAATTTTCGAAACAATTATTCAAATTAGAAACGTCTTTTTTCCTTTTCATTCCGAAAACAAGAGACCAAATTGACCCCTGTCGGTACAAATAGGTATTCCGTAATGACCGGTACTTTCAGTGTTGAAGCAATAATGGAAGAAGAAATAGATGGGAGGACCAAGGATGAAGTACATAAGGCAAATTATAAAGGAAGTCAGAGTAAAGAATTATGGAGGAATAATGCGGTTGGCTGACCGGAGAGTGGGTTGGAGTCCTGCAGCAAACTAACCTTTGGATTGATGAGAGTTGATGATGAAGATTTTAATCAATTTCGCCACGTGCCCGAGGTTTCACAAATCTATGAATATTTTATCGTGTAGAAGAACTTTATGATGAAGCGTAGACCGCGATTGATAATTGTGTAAAGCCACTTGGAGGGTAACGGTGAGATTAAGCAAAAAAGGACTAATAGATAGTAAAGTTCTAAGTTCTAAATCGTACAGGTAAGGGTGAGAAAACTCCGTTACTTTCAGCCCTCCCATTATGAAGGAGAGGAGTTTTGCTGGCCGAAAATTTAGAAATTTAAAACGTCTGAGAGTCCTTTTTTGAAATATTTCACCACATTATATCGAGTGGCTTCAATTTATTTATCACTTAATTTGGTGATCCCAGATTACGATAAGGAGTGGAGGTCTGGTTTAACGATATTTACCAATTTCGCCACGTGCCCGAGGTTTCACAAATCTATGAATATTTTATCGTGTAGAAGAACTTTATGATGAAGCGTAGACCGCGATTGATAATTGTGTAAAGCCACTTGGAGGGGAACGGTGAGATTAAGCAAAAAAAGGACTAATAGATAGTAAAGTTCTAAGTTCTAAATCGTCCAGGTAAGGGTGAGAAAACTCCGTTACTTTCAGCCCTCCCATTATGAAGGAGAGGAGTTGTGCTGGCCGAAAATTTAGAAATTTAAAACGTCTGAGAGTCCTTTTTTGAAATAGTTCACCACATTATATCGAGTGGCTTCAATTTATTTATCACTCTATTTTGTGATCCCAGATTACGATAAGGAGTGGAGGTCTGGTTTGTTTTTTTGAATGAAAATGCCTGTTCCGGTAGGTTTGCTTCACTGCAATTTCAAATCTTACGCGACGCACCGAAGATTTCACGAATCTGTGACTTTTATATCCTGTGATTCCCGTCACCTGCCTCGATGCAAATGACGAGTTAAATGTTCAACAAGTTTTTTCGGAAGAAAAATTACACTCTCACGAAAGCAGGATTGCATTAGAAAGCTTTTTAAATTTATATTTCCCATAATGAAATTGGATTTTATGGGTGAGATTAGATGCGACTCATTAAAAATACATCAGTTCAAATTCGTATATGAGGGTAATTTATCCAAAAAAGGCTCTTGAGATGGATGAATTCTCAGGAATAATTTCGTGAGAAAATGAAAGTGACGAACTGTCTCGTTTCCCGACTTTCAAAAATTTCAAAAATTGCGGATGCAATTCCTCAGTGAAATTAAGTCAACCTACGGTCGGCATTGGCTTCAACGACCGAGAATCCCGGGTAGATAATCTTCGGATTATTCGTTTACTCTGGGCGAATGGTTTTGGAAGCAATCTCCATGCCAAGATAGTTCATGGCTGTACAAGTAGCAGTAGTATAGTAGCACATGGTAATTTGGTTAGATATCAGTAGAACAAATAATACCTAAGGTGCTTATCTTTTTTCGCTTCTTCACAAATGAAGCTGTTAAAAAATTTCAAACAGGCTCTAATCGCATCACTCGTTTTGGAACAACGTAAAATGACGTGATAATTATTGAGCTTTTTTAAATAGAAGGTAAAATGAAAATTATGATAGATACAAACTGAGAGAGTAGAGTTGACTGGAGCCCTGCAAAACAATCTTGACTTGAAATCAATTGATGACTTCAGATTACATCTGCTTCTACATACTACCCTGCTAACCACTGCATGAGCGTGTGGCAGAGGGTGTTAGGACACCAGCCGTGTAAGGATGTAAGGGATAAGGTTTTGGGAGGTGAAATGATGATGTGCATTATAAGGGTGAATGTAGAGGAGCTCGATTTTTATTGCTGTAGCTTATTGTGCGCGGAAAGAACGATTTTGGTACCTATCTGTTCGGCAATGTATCTCTCTGACTTTATCGCTTCTGTCAGACCTAGAGACGTAGTGAGGCGTAATTACATTATATGCTATTTCAATCGGCAGGATTACATAAGATAACTTACATATAAAAACGGAAGGATTAAAATCATAAACAGCTGCGTGAAATTTCACATTGAAGTCTGTTGTTAGTGTGGTATATTCTCTGTAACTGCAAACAGAGGAACTTTTACTACCGCCTACTCCTCTAATTTCTTCCCATTCATTCCCTCTGGACCGTCCATTCACAAATCCGGCTCAAATGTTTCCGCAGCAGTCACTATAGCTGCTGAGGCCGTGCTAGAAGCTAAAGCCGGATTTTCATTTAATGGGCGGGAGGAAAAAGTGCTCACCGGCCAACGGAATAGGAGTTCAAAGGGCAAGGGCGCACGAGACGGAATGCGTGTCTAGTCTAAAGGATCCTTTCGGCTCTCCAACCCTTTCCCTTCTCCAGCCGCACCACGCAGCATCCGCTTGATTTCGAATTCTGTCCGGGATGAGTCAAAGAGCCGCTCCCCTGCCTCCACCCTCTCCCATCACCGACGCTCCGTCTCAACTCTGCGGGAAATTCGGAAAAGGCCGCACTGATGATCTAATGGGATTTCTCCGCCACGTCCTTGATTCCTTTAGAAAAATGAGGATATAATTCCTTTTACTTATTTTTTTCCCCTGCTACACGTTTTTTTTAATGTCTGTGATCGCTAATGATTGAGTGGTCTCGCTAATTTCCCAGTTCCCGGCCCGAGAGCCTAAATAAATGAAATTGGCCAATTCTTTGGGTAAAGTTCTTCAGTTTTACTAAAGGGTGCATACATCAGTTGCCGGCGTTTCGAAGGTTGACACCAGCACAGTCTTTCCTTCCTGAAGAGTAAGGTGAGATTAGCCTTCAAAACGTCGGAAACTAAAGCAGTGAACCTATTGGGAAGCTCGTTAAGACTTCACTTAAAATCATTCCTTATAAATGATCAAAATCTTGGGGCGCGAATGCCTTTTTAGCGTGTACGACTAATTATGCTGTTAGCGTATCTTAATTTTTTTACAGCTTCAATAAAACAAAAATGAACTTTCATTGAACTACGCCCACTCTTTAAAGTTTGAAATAACTGTTCTCGCATTAGCGGAGTGAATTTCACCTACTGCGATTGCAAACAGTTTGCAGCAATGGACGTTTGTGTTTTGGATGGCAATAGTGACAACGTGCTCGAAATATTCTGGCTAGCAAAATCATTCTTTGATGAAACGGAACCTAACACAATAGGATAACATAAGACATGACAAAATGTCAGAAACTGTTAGGCTGAGGAGACAGTTTCTAAGCCTATAAGCGGTGAAATGTTCTTTTGGCTGTGCCAAACCCAAGAGAGAACAATGTTGTATTTAAATTAATGTGATTTAAAATCCAGCCAAATATATGAAGATCTGTGAACTAGGCCCCCAAGATTTCTTGTGAACTAGGCCCCCATGATTCCAAGTAATCGACCCCAAGTATTTTAATAATGTACTTAAACACAGCAGACCGAACTCAAGTAATCTTGAGTAATATTATGCTAGGTTTATATGCTATCTCAAGTAATATTATGCTAGGTTTGACCATATTAACAAAATTAGAGAGATAGATTGTCGTACCGATAGATTTAAAATGTCATTTTTCCCGCGTACCATAAGAGAGAACAATAGGCAACGTAGCAAAAGGGATAGGTAGGTAAAACATAGTTAGAATAGTCTGTAGTGCATGATGCATGTAATAACTACCAATAATCCCTTCCTTATTATGTAGATTTTAACTTGTACTATACCGTAGTAACTAATATTCTATTGTAATAACTACTGCAATTACTTGCAATAACTAATAATCTACTGTAGTAACTAATAAACTATGACCCTATTTTCTAGCATGTCTACATTATATATCCTACTTACATGGCAATAGTGCATGTTTGGTGATCTTCACCCCCTGCCACACACCCTCGTGGTGGCTCGCAGGGTATTACGTAGATCTAGATGTAGATGTAATCAGTTTCAACTGTTAATCGTGTTCAGCCTATTGATTAGGCATCCTTACCTATTCTGTCTACCATTCAAAAATCAGGCTGTGATTCATGGTTCATGTTACCAATTTACGTTAGCAGTCAATTGAGTACCTGGTATAAATTATGAGGATAATTGGTGATATAAACCTTAACAACCAAAACTTGGATTCAACAAATCTGGAGAAAGATTTGCAAGGAAGACGACTTTTACATTTATTACACCTCATAAACACAAATAAATTCATTTGCTGGCGAAAGAAACAGTAGCATGGTTGCTTTCAAATCGGTAAATTTCGAACAAATTTTTACCTCTAGCTGTACTTACTAAAATACTGCTTCTTTTCGGAACCTGGAGTGGATCATATTCGTATGTTCTACCATTACGAGGAAATGTTTTTTTTAAGAGTCAGAGAAAGTGTTTTATGCGTAGGTGTTACCATTTCAGCAGTTGTTTTGCATGGATTTTTTTAGTAATTTCCATAGTAAGGTAATAGACTTGACTCTTTTAGCCGTAGAGCAGCTCGTAAAGAGTAGTATGAAACTTGTTATTTATTGAAAGGAAACCTGCCCGCGATTATACTTGCTTTGTTAATCCATATTTGAGCCTAGATCTTGAAAATGAAAATAAAAAATGTTGAAAAGTTAGCCCAGTAACTCTGTAAATGGTAACTTAAATAAAACTTTGTATACTCCACTATTGGTACCTATAGTGGAGTATACAAAGTTTTATTTTAGCTACCATGAATTACTTCCACAAAGTCAAGCCTGGAACCGTTTCCTTTGTGAAAACTCTGTGAATACTTAGGCACGTGGTTTACTTTACTCAGATCACATTTTAATGATAACACTTGACTTTGTATTTCCACATATTTTTATTTGTAACGACCCGGGTTTCGACATTCGACGTAATCTTCAGACCTGAAGATTCTAAACATCTAGATAGGTTCAAAAGTTGAAGATTTGACATGATGGAATGTCCAAGGTACACTCCCTGTATACCTGAAGATGGCGTAACTGCCAAAACTAGTCGTACTCTTTATAATAAAACTGTGGAAGATAAAAAGTTTGGTTTAATACAATACCAATCTTCCCTCTATCATTTCTCTCGCTTCTGAAGGTTTTTTTCCTGCTTCAAGGGGTAACAGCCACGCTTCGCAACTACAAGAAATATATTTGTCATCTGCGGAAACATACCCCTCAAGATGAAGGAAGCACATGCACTGCATGTAAAAATAATCTATCAGTTAGCATAGTTAGTATAGTATTACGGTGAGCCATATTTCTTTTATATTTCTCAGTATTAAAAGGATTACCGCAAAATGAATTCCCACATTGACTCAAATTTTTAAGTTGACCAACGCATTATCGCAGTTTATAGCCTATTCGCACACTTCCCAATATGTACCCATTTCATGGTTTAAAATTTGATTCAGACAGTTCACTGGCTGTAGGATATTGATAATCCACAGCCGGGCAATGTTTTCGATGCTGGGTGTTGTGTGGCAAGTAGGTATCGTTCTCTCTATCACCCAATGCCACATTTTTCGGCCTCAGCGGCGGCCTGGACACTATGGTGGCGGGTTCGAATCCCACCCGTGTGGATTTTTCTCAGTCAAATATATGGATTTGTATGTTTCTTCGTCGCTTCGTTAATGCCTGATGCATCAGGCACTGGATGCTTTAGTCAGGATAGTGAATAAATGGTAAAGATTTTGAGATAATACAAGGGAGGAATTTTGAAAACACCTTGTTATCTGGTGATGAAGCACAGAGTTGGAACCGCGGTTGTAGGCTTGTAAGTGTTCTATTGGGATTTCTGTTTTTCTGTTGCTCTTCAATTTCCAAATATTTTACCTCATCTAGATATATGACTTTATTTGAGTACATTTTGTGGATGCTGGGACCAGCTTAGGTGTTACCCACAAGTGCGAATTATCCATTGAGGAAAATCCACACACCTTGATCGGGACTCGAACCCGGATTGCTCCATTACATGGCTTGTGCTTTAGCCATTTATAGTCTCTTATTCTCTGTGGGTTTTTGTAGGCCTCAAACAAGGTATTCTAGACGTTTGATGCTACAGAAGCAGCCCAAAGCGTGCGCATAGTCCCATTGTCCACGAGAATAGAGTCAAACTTGAAGCATAATCACGTGCTCCACTTTTTCACTTATATTTAGTTTACCGGGAGCAATTTCACGTTTTTCCCGCACATGGTATCAACCGCAAGTGCCAAAAAGACGAAAATTCCTTAGAGGGAAATCATCCGAATATTCGATTAATTAGTACGTTCGCGAAATAGTATTTCCAAACACTACATAGTAGGTACCTACTAGCAGTATGCTTCATCTCGTTCATTTACCTAAACCTTATTATCGACTTTTATTCTCAATTAAATCGCTGATGAAATATATTATGCACGATATGATGAATTTCCATTCCAACAAGTATTTTCTGCAAGTTGAAAACGATGTATAGTTTTCGAAATAAACTTAAAACTATTTGAAGTAGCATTTGGAAGAACTGATAAACCCTCGCAAGTAGCAATGAAGACCTTTTTTGTCGCTTTTAAAGCGATACGGTTACTATTTTAAGAGATATATGATATTCCGGTTATGATAATTCGTATGTGTAATAAAATTTGGGCGCTTATAGGTATTCTTTAAGTAAGCAACACTGATAAATTACATATTTTGGTGTATAGTAAATCGTCTGCAATCGTGACGTGAGGCATAGATGGGGCCACTGTTTTTGTTTACTCCTCGAACATAGTTGCCAAGTTTGTTTCAATATGGCGGCTACAGAACGGAAGTAAGACTCTTCATCGATTTTAAATCATAAATATATGCATTAAATGGCCGATAAGATAACCTGAAAAAAATATATTGTATCCATTGATTATTTAATCACCATATAGTCGTTTTTGAGGTAGCCTTGTCGAGGAAAGTCTTGAGAAATAAAATGTTGAAGTGAGGGACGACTACATTCCGCCATAAGAGCAATGTAATTTGAGGCAGAAAATTACGATTTTCAAATACTGTTATCAGCGCTAAATGGCCGATGACCCCCAATTATTTTTTCACAGATCGATTAAGGCATAATTTCTCTGCAATATATAAAAATATCAGGGCATGTTATCGAAGGTCCTTGTAGTAGAGGTTCTACCTTAAATAGTACTCAATACTGAATCCCTTAATATCGTGCCGAGCTCGAGTCCTTGTCACGGCGAATTATTTTACCGCCACGTGATTTTCTCTCTAACCAGCAATATGTTCACTTTTGGTTGTTTGCGTAAAGGTTATACCGTGGCTGGTCCCCGTATCCTAAAAATCTGCATGAACGATTGAGCAGTATTTTAGGGCGAGTACCTATCATGATGAGGAGGAAGGCGTTTTTGGGGTCATTTGTTGGAACACGCTATTGGGCTCGTTGGCTTTAGGAAATTGCGAAAATCACCCTTCCATAGAGGTATCTTATCCCGCTGGTTCTCATCTCCAGAATATCATCGGGGAACTTTATTATTTCCTCACACGAATTCATTCGTGCTCCTTCTTCAAGAGAATGAAGGAATCAAGATGAGTCTTATCTATACATTTTTTCTCGAAGAGCATATTTACTTGCGACTACGCCGTCTTGACAGATATCGATCGTCGGATATAAAAGGCCGCAGAGGGGTTGGGTAAAAATAAAGTCCCGGCGCGATTGTTTCCATAGTGCGCGACCTAAACAGTGCAGCATCTTGTTACCACGGGAGTGTACCTGTTTTTTTATATCAGGGCGCGATGGTCTTGTTCCCGTGCGGGCGTGAGTTGAAATATTAAAAAAAAAAAATAATTGGCACGAAATTTCCCGAGAAGCGATTGCACTCTTAGAATCCCCTTTCACATTTAAAGGGGCTGGATATTTTCGGAGGAGTTGATGATCGATGGAGATTCCATCGGCACAGTAGGTTTTTGCATTCTAAGATTCCAGCGATGGAGTTCTTCTTCCCATCGCAGACGGCGGTTCACGATGGTGAGGGCAATTGTGGATGACCTCTCAAGAGTTGGAATTTTCATCGTAAATAAACTGCTCTCACCCGTTGGAATTTGTAAGTGCACCAGCACCTGTTAAGGTAGTCCGAGCGAGATAGTTCCCTAGTCATAATAGAGGCACTATTCGAATTGTACGTTTTAATTTCATCAGCTCTAGGACAATTATGTCTCTGAAGTGCATGCACATACCATTTCCTATGTAAAAGGGCTGGAATTTTTTGGAAAATATCTCGGAAAGTAATATGGTAAGGGGTTGAATTTTTGGTGTAATTAGAAGAGTCAGATATTTTTCTTTAAAATGAGACCAAAATCTTTGATTTTTAGGTAAAATGATATTTCGCTCGATCTACCTTACGGCGCCGAATATAGATATCTCTTCCACGGTGTGAACGTGACAATCAATACTGTAATATCACAATGTGAAAGAGGTGAAATATCCATCTATCCGTAGCCTTTCATGTTCCACCATGTAAAGGGAGTAGATATTAAAATTAAGCACATATGACTTCAAAAATTACCAAACTAATTACCATGGGTGTGCCGACAGGTGGCAACCTAGTGTTTACACAGTTACTCAGGGACCGGAAGTCCATGATTACTTATTTTAGGCAAAGATATTCCCTGGTACAGCTACCATTTTTGGCAAACTGTAAATACAAGAGCTATAACAGATTGATAAGTCACCTGACGATTGTGATGAATTCCTAATTACTGTGGTGTCCCTTTATATCTCACGTATTTACGCACACAAGTGCAAAGATACGAGGGTAGCCTTTTAAGTGTCGGGAATAGAACGTTTCTTATCACCTAGCAACTATAAATGCAAAGTTTCATTAAGATCGGCCTGATAGTTTTAAAACGGTGGCGTGTCAAAGTTCCCAAGTCGCTGTACGAGATGGAATTAAGTCATGAACAGTACCGCACGATAATTTTCTATAACTTTCGACGAAGCCTCACCCAGCAAGAATACGTCGCAGAACTTTTTGTTGTTTTTGGCGAAGAAGCACCATCAAAGACAACCGTAGAGAGAGAGTACTTTGAAAAACCATTTAAAAAATTGCGTTATTGTACCTCTTATAGTTTTATTCATTCCCGACACTTAAAAGGCTACCCTCGTATACACCGAAGGGGATGAAGTCTGCCTTGAAAAAATTTCACTGAACTGGAATTCTAACCCGCATTTTCAGTGAATTATGTTGGCCAGTAAAATCGTATAAATGGTTGATAGACATTACCGAAACTTTAGAGATATGAATTTTCAACCAGGTCAAGTCTAATTATATTTTTCACGGAGATTTTCATCCAATTATATGTATGCGATGTGTCTCATCGAAACCAGGATCATGTGTGTGAACATATTAAATTTTTAGTGGCCTTTGTATGAACAAATATTTGTGAAATAAGTTTCGACAGATTCAGGCGATATATCTGAGGAGGTTCGTCGTAAGACCTGTCATCATGTCTTTACATTCATTCTCTTCTCACTACATACTCTTTATATTCATATTACATACATTATATATATACTCTTCATTTCCGTCACATTACAGGTCTTGTACCTGATATTGGCTCTGTGAGCTGTAAGGCGTCGAAATCATTAAAATATTCTGTGGAAAAGTGCAATTGTTGTTTCTGTTACACTATTTGTGAAAAAAGCTTATGGCTGTGCAATACAGCAAAGTTTCTGGAGAACAAATCGTTATTTAATATGTAAACATCCGCATTGCAAAAGCAGGAACGCCTAGAATATGTCTCCCGATGCGAGGCGCAGTGAGCAGTCGTGAGGTATACGCGTCCGCTTCCTCGCATTCTGAACGGAAAATATCGCAATGAGTTTTTTTAATGGAATCGCCACGTTGGGAATTCATGAGTCATTCGTGGTAGTCGGGAAACAGAAGGGAAAAAATAGCAAAAGAGTCGGGAAAACTCTGGAGTTAAATGTATGTATATAGGAGAACCGAGAAGGGTGATTTGAGCGAACGGTTTGTTCGATTCGCGCACTTGATCCGTTGGAGGGACAGGCAACGAGGCTTTTCCTCGGCGATGTCCAGAATACAGAGGTGCACTTGCGAGGAGGTAGTTAAGAACATACGAGCCATACTAGCGCTCCAAACTCGTGCGAAATCAAAATTTTCATCACACGTTCCCACTGCCTGTTCTCCTCCCTTTTCATACCTCACCTGTGCGCACGCTCCCTGCAGTGGCTGCTACCATCCTGCCATTTGAATTTCCTAATCTCGCCGTACGTCTCACAGAATGCTCATTGTATGAAAATCTCGCCGCTGGATTAGAAACGCCATGTTTACCGCTGGCAAACTTCCCCGCATTCAAGTTTACCGTTCATTCAAATCGTTTCCTTCTCTTCTAATTATTTCACCCATCATTATTCCCCAACATGGGCAATGCGTGGATAGGTTGCCGCATGAATTAAAGATCGGCGCGCGCAAATAAAGGCAAAAGTCATCTGGACCGTACCAGCACAGCGAATACGAGGAATGAATTAAATGAGAGTCTATATGATGCATGCATAAATGTTCACGTAAACAATGATTTACCCCCAGTATTATTCTGAGTGAACAACAATGCAAGTAAACTAACGGTATTCACAACAGTATCAAACGAGCGGTGATAATTCAAATGTTTTCATCAGGCAGTTATTTCAGTCGCTGAACTGAGTATAACAACTGATTGTTACTGCCATTATATGAAACAAAAGTGGCGGTCTTAGGAATACGCGCCTTTTTAAACCCGTACGTTAATAGAATGGACGAAGCAATACTGCATCAGTATTGTGATTGCGAATTCATTTTTAACAATGTGACGCGCAGTTAAAAACATATTCCTTGATTAAAGTAAGATTAAACCGCTTTATTTCGATAGAGTCTACTGAATGATCGCAACATTTTTAAGGACAGCTCTGCAAAAATATTCATGAAGATCGGTAGGTTGAATAAAATGCTTCCCAAACATGTAGATTCCGATCTCTTGAATGCACTGGTAACATGATTCCAACTAGAAATTCTTCAATGTCTCTAATATCGACCTCAGTTATTCAATAATTTTTTGTTTGAATTGAGAATTTAGGACTAAAAATTTGGTTTATAAATAATTCGGAATATACCATCCATCCAGACCAAGAATCCATTGTATATATGTATAGCAAGCATTATCATTCTTATTACAATACAAACATAAATGCCTGAAGAGTGCTGTCAATTATATAAAAAATGGTGGCATTTTTGTTGAGTGAGGCCGGAAAAATATGGAGCGGAAACACATTGGAACTTATTTTTGTAAATATTTGATTACAAGGTAATTGATGCGTGGGTGTATGTGATGGATCATTCGTAGATAAATGAATATTGTTATTAATGAATTTCACGTCATGTGTGTTAATATTCTAGCCCTGATATTGGAATAAAGTACATTCTGAATCTCTGGCCAGGGAAATCGAGCATTTTAAATTTGACGTAAAACCACGATATAGACCAATAATAAAAGAAATTCTTCTTCATTGCCCCTAAACCTGGAAAATTCATTTTTTCAGACGGCATGAAAATTGTGTTACAGCAAGAATTAGACGAAAATGGAGGAATCAGGAAAAACTTGTTTCCCAAATACTTCATTTTTTCGAATCCTGAAGGTCACTTTCAACACTATGTTCAAGATATGCACGGGCGTAAAACCTATGCAGCTTCACGCTGGCTCTGTTCGAACCGGTTTATTTTATTACCCAAAACAATTATTTTTAATAGTAAAATTGCAATGGTGTATGGAGTGAGCAAGATAGATGGAGAGCAACATAGATAGAGTGACTTCAATTTTTAAAGTTTTATATTCTGGATTGAGCAACACTGCAATAATAGGTAAATATTTTACTTTCTTTATAGTTAACAGTCTAGCACCTCAATAGTTTGACTTTTTTATCGAAAAAGTGTACCGTTTTATAAGAGGAACAAGGAGGAGTCAAATAAGAGCTTGAATGATAGTTTTCCTGCGAAAACAAACGTCATTCTTCATCGTGCATCTTTCTCCGATCGTGAGTTCGAAAGAATGAATGATAATACGAGGCTCATGTTCTCGAGTTCCTGCTCGTCATGTAACTCACCAAAAATGGCCCGTGCTGTACCGTTTTTCTCTTGATTGCCATTCTCTCTCTCTCTCTCTCTGAAACGCTCGAAATGCCTTTCAATATAACAAACACCGAGAGATTAAGCATGACAATAGTGAGCAGAAAGATCATGATGATGCGTGGGCCGCCGAGGAATTTTCGAAGACACGAATTTCCTCAGATGGCGAGGAGTTACATAATTTAGCACTCCACGGTGAGGGAGGATAGGAAAAAAGGATAGCGGTCCGCTATCTCTTGAGAAAAACAAAAAACAATTGATGAAAGAAAGGCGTGCTTTCATCCGCGTGTTAGGTCTCACACAAGTATCGCTGGTGATTAAGTTTTTTATTTTTTATTTTTTTAGAAGCGGTTGATATGGCGACATCCCTCGGCCCATTAACCGCTATCGTCCGTTACGCTTCTCTCATCTGCATTTACAACCACCCGCCCTTCTTCTAACCCCCTCCATCCCTTCCCACGTTTAAACGGCCATCCCAATGGACCAGGGAGGACGGGAGGGGAGAAGCGAGGGAGGCGATTCTGCGTCTGATCTTTCCCGGTCTACCTACCCACACCAATACTCCTTTCCTCTCTTCCTGTCCTTTGAAATATTCCCCACCCATTCAAAAGCAAATGAGATTCTCGCAAAAGAGTGCGAATGATCTGCGTGCATTGCAAAAAAAACGATCTCGTCTCGCCGTGAAGGAAATTAGTTTCCTCCGACACCTGCTCCCTCTTTGACATTAATGGAAAAACTAGTTCCCATGGTAACGAGCATCCGCGAGTCTCAAGGATGCCTAGACTAATAGTTTTTGATGAACGTGGATCCGGTCGTTAGTCAGGGTTGCAAAATCTATGTGATCCCCTCTGATGATCGCCACCGAATTAGATGGGTGTAGTGGTCTGAAGGACTCATTCACGGATCAGTTGAAAGGGCGGCGTATTACACGCGGAAACATTGCCCATTACGGGCGAGAGACAACGCTCGTAATAACGAGGATAATGAATATTCTGCTTAATGGGAAATTACCAATGTTGAGTCAAAATGGGTATAATAGGTGTGTTTCTCGACCTTGATGAATTATATTCAAGTATTTGTTCGCTACAAATGCGAAATTCAGCATCGATCACGTAGTGTTAGAGATCCTTTTATTGCTAGACGCTAATTAATATTTTTTTAATATCCTGAAAAAAAATTCAAGCGTGAAACTAGAAAAATGTACATTTTCCTAGCTTCACTCGAAAATATCAATAAAATTCGGATTACTAAGCTTTAACATATCTAAAAATTTTTTCGAATTTCTCTCAGTTGTTCTCGTGTGATTTCACAGGTTTTATCTACATACCACCTTAACAGCCGCCGCTGAGGTGTTTGGCAGGCGGTGTTAGGACAGCAGACATGTAAAGGGAAGTGGGGGTGTTGGAAAGGGTTGGTGAAGAGCACCATAGTAAATGCATGTGTCACAATGTGTTTTAAGTTGGTGTCATGCTGTTTTTGTTATAATATTTAGCGGTGTGCGGAAGGTGGGAATTTTTTCATCTGTCTATTCAGTCGTGATTTGCTCTTAATATGTAACTCCTGTCAGTTTTAGAGATATAGCTCGAGGTAAAAATAAATCCTCCATACTGCTCTGAGACTCTCCTGTTGGAGTGTGTCTAGATGTCTACCCTTGCCTAACATAATTGCTAGGAGAAACTTTATTAAAATTAAAAAGTTTTCGCTGTCTTTTCAAATAATCAAAAAACTAATTTTTCTCCCCAGAGAATGCCATTCGCCACGCAAAAAACCATATTTTGCATGACCTTGCTTCTAACAAG
Source organism: Ceriagrion tenellum (assembly GCA_963169105.1). Classification (NCBI taxonomy): domain Eukaryota; kingdom Metazoa; phylum Arthropoda; class Insecta; order Odonata; family Coenagrionidae; genus Ceriagrion; species Ceriagrion tenellum. The sequence continues at coordinate 53,296,094 of OY720636.1, read as the reverse complement.
CATCTCTCGATTGCCGGCTAGTTATGTTTGCCCAGCCTGAAGACGGAGTTCATGCGATCTAGACACCCTTTAATGGTAACTGGAATGCCCAGTTTCAAATCTTGGTCAAGTCAGAGGACTTTTTCCATTCCATTCCGAATTCCGAAGTGTGAGGTGCATATCTGATCACCCGTGCGCTATACGGTGCATCATATGAATAGTGCAATCGCAATGGTTTAGAATAAGCTTCACTCATTCATTGATTGTTCTATCCTAAGATTGGTTGACTGCAGCCCTCCACCCTTTCCTATCTAATGCTAGCTCCCTGACCTGGCATCTCTTCCTATGCGTAAAATAAGGTGGTGGAAGATAAAATTACGTCAACAACTATGAGGAAGAGCTACTTACGGCATAAAATAGGTGTGGAGTTGGTTAAGATCTCCATGTCTCCCAATCTCCATCCAACTCCTTAGTTTCATCAACATCCTCTTTATCTATGCGCCAACAGGTCTCCTTGGCAACAACGTAAAATGATGGCACCATATCTGGTCGCCGCATCAGTACAGTGTAGCCCCTCTTAACGACCACTCCTATCAAGCAACCACCCCTCACAACGACCATTTTTCGGCGGAACCGTTGTTGGTCGCTTAATTCAGGTATCACTGTATGTATCCATAAAATTTATATGCACTGAAATTTTCTAGGAGTAACTAAATTATGAGGAAATAAGCGACATTTGTATAGCAAAACCGTTGCTTCAAGAGTTTTCCATTTTTTCAAATCAGCCGCCCATACATTTGCACAATATAAGCTCCCAGAAACTGAACCCCTGTCGAACGAGCAACCCTCTAAGCGACCATTTTTCAGCGGAACCCCCGGCGGCGGTCGCTTAATACAGGTTTCACTCTATGTGATGAATAATGCACTTTGCCTTTTCAAACTACCTCACTATAGTGCTCGCAGAGTTTCTGTGTACTGGAGAGTTCCTCCAAGCCTAATTGCCCATGGTAGATGAGCAGCGATTGGCTGCCGGCGTCCAATCCCGTAAACCGGTTCTTAGCTTAGTGCCCGCCGCGTACGAATACTGTAAGTGGCGATCTAAAAGAATCGGCGAAAACGAACGGATGTATTCTAGTTTCTTTCCCAGCGATAAAAATTTTTGTTTTTATGATAATTAGTCGCAATTTTCGTATTTTTCAAAATGTTGGAGAAGAGGATTTAAGTTTTGTTTATTTATCGTGTAACCACGGTGACCTCCGCCGATGAGGTACATTCTAACCTCACTGCGATGACTATTGCAATCACTGCAAGTTTTGACTCGATATCCATAGTATTTTCTCGTCCAGAGTATTTCTATTCTAAAGGCCCTCGCGTCGGCGAGGCATAGCGTTCGTTTTCGCCGATTCTTTTGGGTCGCCACTTAAGGTATTCGTACGCGGCGCGCACTGAGCTAAGAACCAGTTTACGGGATTGGACGCCGGCAGCCAATCGCTGCTCATCTACCATGGGAAGCTAGGCTTGGAGAAATTCTCCAGCGCACAGAAACTCTGCGAGCACTATAGAACAAATTAAACTCTATAGCGTAGTAGTTGGAAATCGCATAGAGGCCACTTGCATTAATAATTTAATACCACTCAAATTCTTGTTCCTCGCAGCATGTCCCATGGACTGAAGCAGCTAATGCACCTTAAGGTTCATACCAGGAGCGGAATGGTTACCCAAGGGCCCCGGCTGTGACGTGGTCAAAGGGCCTCAACAGGCAAACACCCCTTCAAAAAAATGAGAGAACAAATTTAGGTGAGTATGTTTTTATGATTTAAACCAAACAGTTCAATTTGCAATTCAAAGTAACTGTCTTTTCAGTTCTTCTGATGTCTGAGCAAACATGTCTACGATTTTATTTTTGTCGGGCCCCGGCGGGGATTCCCGCCCGCCCGCCCTGGCCAGTTCGCCCCTGCTTCATACTCAGTATTAGCACAGCAAAAAGATCTTCCTCGAGGAGACAGCAATGTACCATAATTCAATCTAAGCTCCGAAAGGTAAAATAAGATTGATAATTGAATTCATCTGATTAGATTGGCGAAACGTGACCGATGACTTTTTGCTAATTTACAATGGCGCTTGCTGCTTTCTGGGGATGCGATGACATCAGTAACTATAAATCTGCGTTTTAATTAAGGTTCTATAGCGGCCAAAGTAAACAAGGCCATCATGTCAACCTCTGGAGAAGTACCCAAGGAGCATAAGAAAAGACCGTATGCCAGAAAATAACTGCAGCAAATGTGATGTCTCGGCAATAAAACTTGCAATATTGAGAGGGTCGAAACGAAATCGCAAAGCATCGATGAAGAAAGTGATGCGGTGATTTATTAGGTTAAAAAATCATGCCAAGTCGACTTTGAAGCATTTAATTAGGTCAAGAGAATATATTCGTTTGATCTCGGATCTACTCGTATTCCCAATTGCCTTATTATTTCCTTTTTTACGATACAAGTGTATTTATTTCCCCTTACTCAATTCGGAGGAGATAAAAGAACACAAGTAGGTTAAAAAATCATGCAAAATCGAATTTGAAGCATAAAAGTGGATCAGAAAATTGTATTCGTTCGATCTTGGAGTTACTCACATTCCCAATTACCTTATTATTTTCTATATTTTTACAATACAAGTGCATTTGTTTCCACCCAATTCAGTTTGAAGGAGGGAAAAAACTCGGGTAGGTTAAAAAAAATCATGCCAAATCGACTTTGAGGCATTTAACTAGGTCAAGAGAATGTAATTGTTTGATCCCGGATTACTCATATTCCCAATCGGTAATATATGACTACTAATTTGATAATAATCTGCGAAATCATTATTTTCTTCTGATACTAGTTCTTGCAAACATTTTAAAAATGTTTTACCTCTAAGACCTGAAGTCTAAAAGGTTTTTCTTACCAAATAACTTAAATTACTTCATTACATTCCAAATTATGTTTCATCGTTTTCCTTGAAGGTTTCATGCTGCTTTATGATTTCTGGATTTTTTTATATTGTCATATTTGATGTATTTTTCATTTAGCATTTTCATTGGCTAATATTAATGTTTTTGTTTAGTGATATTTATTAGAAAGAGTCGTCAACAAATGTTCTGTTTACAGATGTCTCATACTAATGTCGTGGCTCTGTAGGGAGAAATTAGTATTATTTCAGCTGATATAAGGAACAGATCATATTTATAAAAAACCTGAGTACAGATGTATGATCAGCACAAGGATTTATTTTCGATATAATTATATTTAGCAGTGTTTTGCTTGAATAGGGACCATCACTATCAATTTGCAACTAATTGTCAGTGTTTACAAATCGTAAAATTTTAACTACACTTGCAGAAATACTTCAGTTGAACTGGTGTTGATTGCAAAGAAGGCAATAAAAATGATTAGATTCATGCCTTGCGTGAGATTCTACGGAGCGACGTAATGACGCCACCGTGCAATGCTCTCGGTCCTCGTCTTAACATCTACTCGAATGACTCGGGAGCATAGACTCACATTAAACATTCATAAGCATCCACTACAAGGTGTAGCGTTCCACGGACAATACCTATGTAAATGACTTCGTCGTGTCGAGATGTGCTTTCATCACGAAAGACGATATCGGCATAGATTGAGCGAAACACGTGAATCTTCGAGAAAGGAGTTGTGAGCGTGGCAACACGGTCACATTATGTCAATATCATTTCCTTCACATTGGTGCTACTTTTAAGAAAATCCCTCCTCCATCTAATACCTTCTGCGACATACACATGCCTGCCTCTTACATACTCTTGACTTTTATAGTTCGTCTAACACTTTAAGACCGTCGATTGAGAATTAGACTCAGTCTTTTATGTAAATTAAAAATCGATTAATTTTCAGAAGTTTTCACTGTCTTACGGACTCCAACATACTACGGTATATCAGATCATGAGAATAAAATAAGGGAAATAGATTGTAGAACAAAAAAATTTCAAATATATTTTTTCCCGCGATCCCGCGATTTTGTGTTTCTTGTTGGATTGGAATAAATATTTATTATTATTAAAAAAGTAAGAGAAATGAAATGAGAAAAATAATGGCTGCGTTGAGACTGAAATCGTTTAGTTGACAGGTAGTTTAGCTGATTAATTTGAATGCACCCTAATGCATGTTTCTAAATCTGCCGAGTATTGCCAGCACCATGATATGCATGTTCCCTGCATGACTATTGTGTCACGTTTACATAGTTACATTATAGATTGTTTTCTGTAGCATTTGAATCATACCCATACTGTGGTGAATTTTGGTAAAAGTAAATTTCTTCTCTGTAGTTGATGTTGGTGATATGTCACCCCCTGCCAAACACTCTTGTAGTGGCTTACTGGATAATAAGTAGATGTAGATAAACTTCTGAATTCCCTCATAATTCTTCATTTTGAGTTTGACTTAAAATGAAGTTTTTTTTACATTTTGAGTCCGCGGGAAACAATCTGTTTCCATAAATATCTTTCTCTCCTCCTTACCATATTTCTTCATTCTTTTTCTATTGCCCCTTTCTTATGAAGAAATTTTTTCAGCCTTTTTTAATCGTTCTTTCCTTAATTTTTCCTTTACGCCTTCAAATCCATTAACCTTCCTTCAAAAAAATTCCTAAGTTCCAGCAATTCACTAAATAGATCCCACCTTCCTCCATGCCTTTTACGGTTTGCCGAATCCATTTTATTGTTGTCTTAAATTCAATAACGTAGCTGGAGATTTTCTTTATCGGCTAAAATTATTCATTCTTTAAATGCACTCATAATCATTCTGTCTTCTCATGCGCTTAGTAACTGTTTGCTTGGTATCTTGGTAACTTCAAATTTTTAATCAATATCTTCTCTTCTCACCTTTTCACATAGTTTTATGCATTTATGGAGTAAATTTTGAGTCGCAGACATAGCAGCTCTTTTTCGTTTCCAAATAAACATTACCAAGTGGTTGTAAAAATTATCATGTAGTTCATACTTGTCCAGAACTAATATCTATTCATATTCACCTCATACTAATGTTATGTATGTTTCTTTAATCGTTTGTCTCTCACGCTGCGAGTTACTATATAGGTATTGACTTATTTGAAAATGACTTTATTTACACCTTAAAATGCATAGTATGACACGCATGTATGCACGTCCGAAATATATGCAAGAGGTATCAAGCATACCGATATATTTTGTTATCAATTGAAACTGGGATGACACAGTCACTATATTTGTAAATATATTTACATTCCGGACTGGCCTGGAGCAATAAACGCTTCATAATATTAATTTGAGATTGTTTTCCGCTCACTTTTAACATATCGTGAAATTTGTGTTTTCCTGTGCCTTCTATTTTCTTATTTAGAGGCTTTAAAATCAATTTTATAAATAATATCCTTTTTCTTAGCTAGATTTTTCATGTATATGATTGAAAATGGCGAAGGGAGGATATACGCGGACTCTAGACATTTGGGATGTGGGTTTGGAGAACGATGAAGAGGGTGAGCTGGGTTTAATTATACTCTACTTTTTCATTTATTTAGCAAAAGACTTAGTAGTTCTGAGTCATGAGAGTCGTCTTGAGCTGAGCGGGCACGATGCCGCTGGCGAATCGACCGACAAATCCATCCATGGGAGCCAACACGGAACGATGTCCCAGAATTAGGTTTAGCAAATCAGGCGATATTTTGTGGAAATGGAGTACAGATGCAATGATCTCACAATCAATGTTGTTGTTCACTTTCCAGTTTCGACATAAGCTTATAATAAGATAAGTGAGATAAGGTTTCGACATAAGCTATATCATCTCATAAGCTATCTCATCTACACAATCTCAAGTATACAATTTTACAATTGTTGCAAGTTTATATATGCTTTGGAATAAGTCCGGAGGGGGGGAGGGGAGGGATGGAATGACGTAAAGTATAGAGAAACGACGTAATCAGAGGGGAGGAGGGGTGAAGGTTTGTTTGGAGAAGGCTGTCACGCGATGGATGCGTCAAGTAACTTAATTATTAAATTAAAGAAATTGATGAAATCGGTGATGAGTGGTCAGGATACAAATAGATAGATAGATATTTATTGCTCAAATGCCTTTAATACAGATAAAATACAGTTACAACATTTTTTATATTTTATAAATTTTGCATGTAAACTTTAGGTAGCTCTAAAGGTTTCCCTGTTCGGAGCTACCATAAAAAAATATTGGTGCACGAATATGATGCAAAATATGTGACAATACTTTTCGTTTTTGAGAATAATTATTTGATAATTGTAATAAGATTTATGAGCAACAAAAGAAAACAAATTTTTTTTAAATTTTTTTTGCCGATAGCAATATTATGCATACATATATATATATATATTGTATATTGTCAATGACGAATGCAAAATATTTAATTTACAAAATAATTATTGTTTCATCAAAAGTAGTTCCACTCTTTCAAAAGAAAGAGAGAAAAGCCATGCCTTCACTTTTTGCAAGAAAATTAATACATTAATAATAACCTTTACATTAAGAGGTAAGTTATTATACACTTTAGGGCCAAGGTGCACAAAACATCTTTTATGTACAGTGCTTTATTATAGTCATTAACAATGGGTACATCTTTGTTTTTACGGCTCACTCACAGGCTCACAGGCTGAGGAAATTTCATACTGCTCCACGAAGTCAAGTTTTTTCCCCTTAGTACAACATTTGCATGAAATTTACTATAGTGGTTCAGATCTATAAGGTGTTTTGCAAAATTAGACTTGGAGTCACCTTTGTGCCAACACTTCATATGTTCGTTTACCCGAGTATTGATTTCCCGTCCTTTTTGCCCAATGTACAAAGCATTGCAATTAGGCGTATCACAACATAATTTGTACACTCCGCTCTGGTCCTTGTTGTTGTATTTATATTTTGAGTTGGAGAGAAAAATACCAATAGTTGCGTGGTTGTATAAAGATGTATTTAACTTATCCTTTGGAAAAACATTTGACATTCTCTATGAAAATGGGCCAACAAATGGTATTTTGTACCACTATGTCTCAGTAGTATAAAAACTACCTATTAATTAGCTGGTAGATTCAATTTCAGTTGAAAGAAATTATTTAAAAGTATTTCAACCTCATCATGGCTAAAAATTCATGCCCTTGGGATGGGAAGTAGTTAGTCAAACCACCAGATCAATCCATACCCTCCTCCTTTAAGCCCCCAACCAGTGCGAAGAGGACAGAAAGCGGTCATTTGTGCACAAGATGAATTTTTTTCGAGGTTCACGAAGAACACGAGACGTTGACACGTGGTGGGGTTAGGGGTTCAATCACGAGTCTTTCTCTCTCAAAAGTTTTCTTCTCCCCGTTTTTCTCCCGTAAAAATATATATATCGACGTAGCATCGGCGTCGAAGGAGTCGAAACGCTTCCGTGTGTGCGGTGTGAAATGAGTTGAGTGAGTTAGCGATGTGAGGGAGATGAGAATGAGATTGGTAACATCTTCTCCAATCAGGTTTGTGAAAGCTCATCTCCCTCGGATCCCTTGAGTAGCGTTCGGGTTGAAGCGTGTGCTCTCATAAGCGGATTGCTTGCTCTCCGTTTTTCTCTCATCTTGCCCAAAGTCGCCTTTCCCACCGCCCACACCGTCGTAAAAACACTTCAGCGTGAAATAAGCAAAGTTGCGAATGTTCATTAGAACCGATGTAGATATCAACGATGGGTGACCTCTTTTAAAGTTGAAATGTGACATATTTTAGAAACTAATTAACCTTGAAGAATGGGTTCTACGGAAGTTAACTCGCAACTATTGAGAGCGGACTCAAAGAAAATGCCCCTATCTTTGTACCACGGAAATGGAGGCCATCATTAGTTTATCTCGAACTCTTATAATTATAATTTTAATGCTCCAAAGCATTGATTTGTACGTGATGCACTCATACGTACAGTTAATACATCTTGGACCTGTTTAAGATGCCAAAGAAGGATGCCTGCATCGTTGACACCGTTAAGAGTTCAAGGAAAACATTACTTTTTCTTTTAAAGAATCAATAATGTTGCAAACAACCACAGCCAAGAACTAATACATATAATTATCATTTTAATGCTCCAAAGCATTGATTTGTACGTGATGTACTCATACGTGCAGTTAATACACCGTCAAGAGTTCAAATAAAACACTATATTTTCTTTTAAGTACCAATAGTGTTGCAAACAACCACAGCCAAGAACTAATACTGGGAGAAGCAAGATTCTTATATACATTTCACTATAATTTTTCTTTCGTTATACTGTTCTCAGAAGATATAAGGCTTACCAAAAATCGGACACATCATCATCATCTATAATAGTTTCCAGCCACTGCACTGGCTGGGTCTGCTTCGTGTATATACAAGGCTTACCTCTTATTTCTCTCCTCTCACTACTATCCAATCCTCCATCCGTTTCTGTACTCTCTTCCACTCCTTTCAACCACCTGTCCCGTGGTCTTCCTCGAGGCCGTTTCCCTTGAATCTCCATTTTATGTATCTTCTTCGGCATTTCGTCAGTTTCCATCCTGTTTATATATGGCCAAACCATTTCAGCCTAGATGTCTCTATCTTTTCCTGAAGCGGTTCCTCTTGTGCCATCTCCCTGATTCTTTCACTCCATTTCCTGTCTATTCTGGCTTTTCCTGCTCTGTTTCTAAAGGAATTTCATCTCGCGTGCCTACAATCTACTCACATTATTTCCCTCGATTATCCGAAATTTTCTGAATCATAAGTCAGGATGGGAACACAGCATGTCCTGTAGATAATCTCTTTCCTATTATCCGGGACATCTTTGCTCCATACCAAGCTCCGGTTTTTCTCAAAAATACTTCTGCCAGCCAACTCCTTCCATTTATTTCCCAATCATTCCTTCTATTTTCTTCCACTACACTTTCTAGATGTTTGAAACTTTCTACCTTCTTTAGCGGTTCGCCAGCAATTGTGAGTCCAGTGATTTCCCACTTTTTTCTTGTTATGAATTTGAATTCAGTCTTCTGTCCATTGAAATTCATTTCATATATTCTGCCCACCTCCGTCCACGTATCTAATTGTACCTGCTCTTTCTTCTCCCTATTGTCCCAAATCATTAAATGGGAAAGATATTGATTTTCAAATTATTTTTTCTCAACAAGGCTCCCTCTTCAGGTAGCTTGATTTCAGTGCGCTGCCTCTCCGAACTACAACAAGCGCACAAAGATGGTAACGTAGCTTGTGGGAGAACTTGGATGGGTACTACAAGAGACTTGGAGACTTGCAAGATATTTTATGATCACTTTCAAAATTTATTGAATGTAAGTTTCAGGTCATCTCGAAGGGTACTATTTTAACGCCACACTTCATCTTATGAACTGGTAGAAACGACAAAATTAGGGTGTCATCATCATTCGTAGCTCAATCATGAGAGTGGTTGTCTGCAGTCCTCCACCCTTCCTTATCTAATACTAGTTCTCTTACCTTCTGGTATCTCTTCCTATGTACTTTCCTCTTTATTTGGTACATGAACTCATTTCAGGATGCTTCTCTGTGAATTTTTCCTCTAGTTAACCTTCAATTGTGTTATTCACGAACCCAGTAAGTGGTAAAGTAAGCGAATATTAGGAGTAATATGAATAATTCATTGCTAAAATCTTTACCGCCTGACAGAATAACATTAGAATTCTCTAATTACTGATAAAGACAGCGACATAAACAAATTAAGACAGCCAGAACCGGAGAGCAGCGGAAACCAAAACCAGACAGCAAGAGCAGAGCTAGCAGTGCGTCAAACTGCATCACAATTTTGCTTTCATTCTTCCGATTTCTTTTCCCTGATCACCCAATCCCCCTGTCGCTGCTGGCAGTTTAGCTTGTGGATGTGGATCATATTTCGATCTAAAACGATGTTTTCTCATGGAACAGGAAAGGAACCGGCACATTAAAGCCGGGTGCATACGCTTTCGAAAGGGGCGGGTTGATTAATTTTTCGGACCCACGACCCTGCCAGGTCAAAACCCTCCACCTTCTGACATGATTTCCAACATTTTTTCTCGTCTGACGCCACCGTAATAAGAGGGGGAAAACGCAGCGCTTGCACGTTATTTTCACGCCATGTTCGTGGATGCTGCGTGATTTTTTAATGACTCCCGCCGCCTTCATTTCTTTTTAATTAATCAAAAATCACGCGGCCGCGCTCTTGCCTCGGACCAGCGATTCATGTCAAAGCTCACGCGTGATTTGAGAGCTTGATTAGTAACTCCGCCAAGTGATATAAATAGGTGTTTCTTGATTGAGGAAACAGTAATATTGTTTCATTAAGTCCCTTTTCTGCGCTTTGTTTTCCCTCCGACGGTCGCCATGGAGATGCGATAGTGACGCAAGTTGTTTTTCCGAGGTAATTAATTCAGATGAATGGTATAGTACATGCAGAATGTTCTCACCACCTTCAACAAACCAATTTCATCATAAGGCTTGTGGGTGGTATCCCAGAGACCAATGATAAAGCAAATTATTGTGCGTCATTGTAACAACCAGGACCTTACAGAAAGATGGATGGCTTTTTTGTTAATTTAATTTTTCCAACAATATCTGAGGTGGAAATCGTAATTATTCATCAAACAATAGCGTAACTTGAAGGTGTATGAGAACGTGAGAATACCGAGTCACTTAATGAAATTTTCAAGCTGATTAAGTCTTAATCATGAATATAACACACTCTACTGTTTGGATCCTTAAATATGACACAGATTATTTTATCAAAAGCTAATTTTTAGTGTGTCATGGCTTTCGAGCTAATAACTACAACACTTCTGCAAGTAATTTTTAAAAAATGTGATATTCCTCGCAAACTTTCACCAGGTCCAACCAGGATCATTAATATTGAATGGATTCTTCGTATCTCCGTGTTAATTTTGTTAAAATAAAAAAATCAAAGATTTTTATTACCATCCTGGCAATCTGGAAGGTGTCTTCCGTGCTACGTAGGATAAAGTTGCTTCGTATAGTGTCTCCCTCTGGTCCAAAACCCCACGCAAACATCTTCTGAGCATTAGCCCATAGTTGTGGAGCATACCCAGTAGACTCACTCAGCCCATGAAAATCCTCTATGGGTGATGGTTAAAACTCGCGTTGAGACATTATGGAATGGATGAGTTTTAATATCTGATCATAACGATGGTTAAGTTCTACAGACTAAGGTTTTATGTGGTATTATTTCATAAGAACAAAAACCCTTCTTGTCCACAGATTTAAATTATCATTGCGATGCGTTTTGACTCAAGGATTACTACGACTAGTAGGCATCACGCACTAGACCTAACGTCTAGGACTGGATAATGACTCCGTGAGTCGACACGCGTTCGTCACATCAATACTTTCCACATCACATCAATAACCATTGTTAAAATAAGAACAAAAATCGCATAGATTTTTAATTATAATTTCGACGCGAATCAAATCATGAAGTCTCATCGGGTACAAAACATAATCCTTCGCAACTCCTTGGCTGAGTCGAAACGCACTTCAAAACACTTATATAAATAACACTTTACATATAACGTGAAAGAAAGCCTTTAGAGTAAATTCTGTTTATTGCGTACATCTTCGTTGTATTTTAATTTGGGTATCTTGAAATGATACGCCACAATATAGATTTAAGGAAGTATATGTTATAAATACGTTCTTCTTGATACATGAACAATTCCGAAGTCAAACAAAACCATGGTAACTTAATACACAAAATATATATTGCCAGAGGGCGACACTAGTCATAGAGTGAGAGATTAATGATGTGCAGAGTACCCGAGATGAGAAATACAACACCCTCCCTTAATCGAATCACTCAAAAGATATAAACTTAGATATTTAAACAACAAATGAAAATGACATACTTTGTATCACTGTATGCTTCATTACATGCAATAAGGGCTCATGCCCAAACCTGAAATGCAAAACCAATGCTTAGTTCCACTAAGACCTTTTGTAAGAACATCTGCAGACATTTTGCTTGTGGATTTATACTTTACAATAATTTTACCATTTTCCACACATTCACGAACAAAATGATACCTTATATCCACATGTTTCAACTTGCAATGATAACCTGGAGTTTTCAACAATTTATGTGCACTATGGTTATCGTTATAGACTACTACATACTTAACATCAACATTCAATTCTTAAAGCAACCTGGAAAGATGAATGGCATCTTAGCTGGCTTCACTAATAGCCACATCTCGGCCTCAGTTGACGAGAGAGCGACCGACCTCTGTTTTCTTGATTCCCAGCTGATACACCCTCCAGCTAAGGTGTAGGCAAAACCAGCGTAGGAACACCTGTCATGTAGATCTGCTCCCCAGTCAGCATTGGTGTAACCTGTCAAAACAAAACCATGTCTCTCATACTTTAGACATAGATCTTTGGTTCCCTGCAGATACCTTAACACTCTTTTCCCAGCATTCCAATGTTCCTCATTGTTGTTGGTGTTAAACTGGCTGAGCACACTGACAACATGTGCAATATCTGGTCTGCAACATACGATTAAATACATTAGAGCACCAACTAAAACTTGATAAGGAAGACATTCAGCATTATAACCCCAATAAACTCATCTTCTACAGGTGAACTTACGTCTGCTTATTTTTGTGTAATAGACATAATACCGGTTAAATATTCTTCCATGCTTGAGTAATCTACTAGCTTCGTGTTTAACAATCTTCTTAGTAGGCCCAACCTTTTAGTCATCCCTTTGGCTTCAAATGCTGCCCTTAGGTTTTCCCAGGTCTCTTTACTTGATTTAGCATTTCTTACATGTGAGATCACATTTGGTTTAACCATCAAACAAATTTTCGACCTTACCCTTGCATCTTTCTTCACATCGATTTCTTCGCCCAGAATACAATCCCAGAGATCTTCGTGTATTAAATAAATTTCCATCTGGAATTTCCATGTGTTATAATTTCTTGTTTCTTCCAATTTTTCTATGTTGGGAAGCGGGGATGAGCCAACTATTGTAGTACTCGCCCTGTTACCAGCCGTGCCACTGCCAGGTACATTTTTACCTTCTTCACTTGCTTTTGTCGCGTTTCCAGTACTTTGTTCGTCATTACTCATCTTAATGACCTTTCTTGACTGTAAATCTTTGCACCAAAATACTTGTGGAGATTACTTGCCAGTTACACTTCGCGTGTTCTTCTAACCTCACACCACCATTTACTTTAATATAATTTTTTTTATTTTCCGCGGTGGAATCGTTCTGGGCCCATAACCTATAGTAAATTCTGTTTATTGCGTAAATATTCGGTGTATTTTAATTTGGCTATCTTGAAATGATACGCCACAATATAGATTAAAAGAAGTATGTATTATAAATAAGTTCTTCTTGATACATGAACAATTCCGAAGTCCAACAAATCCATGGTAACAAAATATATATTGCCAGAGGGCGACACTAGTCATAGAGTGAGAGATTAATGATGAGCAAAGTACCCGAGATGAGAAATACAACACTCCTTAACCTTGGTGAAGGCTCCCTCGTGAGGTGAGACTCTTGCTACGGGCCTAAGGCTCCGTGGTCGAAAGGCGTGGAAATTATGGTTAAAAATCTGTGGTAAAGTGAGATTATTTTTCCTTTTGTAGCGATGGTTATTGACATAATGTGGAAAGTATTGCTGTGATAAACGCAATGGATATTCAAATGCCTACTCCGCGATATAAGTCTGCTGTTGAACTTTGCCTGTAATCATTTGCTCAAAGCTGCGAGAGTAGGAGTGTCACTGGAGACTATAACTTATGTATTTACCATTATCTACAACCGTCATAAGCAAACTCAAATCAAGACAATAGAGTGCTCAAATTTATCGCAGGTTCTGGCGCTTAAGTTCCAAGTCAGTAGCTATTTTATAGGAAACAACAGTAGAGCGATTAGTCTCAGTAAACCATTATGTTCTCAGTAAACCTGTTATGCTCTCTCACAAAATCGAATAATTTATCAATCATCATTCTGATTCTGGTTTTTAGGCCGGTTTATGTAAATCTTGGTCGAATATTTCATCGATGTAAAAATCGAAGTAAATATATTCTCTCTTTGATAACTCTAATGTCAACCAACCGACATGCAGATGTAACATATATGGACCGACTTTTCAATTAACACTTGGTCATCGATAAGGCCAAATCACCTTGCGGTAAATGCCAACTTGGCCTTTTTTAAACCGGACCTTTCTCTGCTTTGTTAACTAAATTGAGTCATTTATATACACTCCCTCTCTAAATTCATAAAACCTGCGTTCCTTGGAATTTTCCCGAAATTTTGAACTTCTAATCAATATTTCCTTTTCCAATCACAATAATATTTTGTTCATACAATGATAGCAGCATTTTTCAATATGAAGTAGCAAGTATATTGTTACATTTTTAGCATCTTGTTTTTCGAGGGACTGGTAGTTGAAAAAAACGGCCAGTTTCTTTCTCGGCGGTTTTCAATCTTAATACTTAACTTTGCTCATTCCGCAAGTATGGAAATAAATTTTACCAGAAACATTTTGTCAATAATATTCGGATCTCTAAACCTAATATGGTAATCTTACTTCATAACTAATGGAGGTGTTTTTTTTAGATTGGATTGAATATTTGGTGAGGCGACCGACAGCCAAGTCATTTGCGCCATAGGAGACAGGTAAAGGAGGAAAGGTGGATAGAAACCTGGCGTCGGCATCAGCCTGCTCTAGACGAAAGTCGCTAAGGGGACCACGGTTTAACGTCTCATCCGACAGACGGAGTACTGTACTTGGAGTGCCCTCCACGAGACACTCAAGTAGGGATCGGGTTTCCTCTGAAAAACATTCTTCTCTGCAGACCTTGAACCCCGGATGGTTAGCCAATACTCTAGCCACCACACTAAACCGATCCCGTTTTTTAGAATTATCAACTCCTGATTGAATGCAAACAATAAATTATGTCCAATGGGTTTATCTACTTCTACGGAATACCCCAAAAGCTACATCTAGAGTATATTGCTGGGAGAGATTCTTCACCAGGCATGCATTAACGGATCAAAACCTACCTCAATGCTGTTCGCGATTTAAATAAATATACACTTACTTAGCGTATTTCTAAGGAGTCATTATGATATATAACTAATATTTTACCCATGCGGAACATAAAGAAAAATTTACATTGCGTATTACATATTAAATCCTCAAAGCCTCAAATAATATCCTCATGACCGGTTTCGTAACATACCTACATCTACAGGTTCACTATTTTAATAAATATACTTTTCTGTAAATGATGTCTATGGATTCATTGTGGTGCCTAAAAATATTTTATCCATGCGGGACACAAAGAATAATATGCGATGCAAATTCCAAATAAAATTTTATTCTCACGACTGGTTTCGTAACAGAGTTATATCTTTATGTGAAAAAAGGACATTTATCTTGTCTATAAATATACATCAGGAAGAGGGAGAGGAAACACTCCATAAAGTAGAGCTAGAGACGAGGTCAAACTCATGCGGGTGGGAAACTGTACTCGTTCGTCGCGAGGGTTATTAGTTGAAGCTCAGTCACGCCAACATGCGAAACGATTTCAAAATTACGCTGTTGTTGAATAAAGTCGAGCTGACTTGATAAAGAAATACGTAAATTGCAGACAACCGAAACATAAAATAATTAAAACCGCTGAATGTAATTGGAATTGTAACAATTATGAAATAAAAAAGGACCAATAAACAAGGTCAAATATCTCTTTGAAGGCTTCCGCGACTCATATACTTGTTAATATTGCTGTTTTCAGGTATTCTCGTCGCGTGCTTAGTTTTTCTGACTACGGTTTCTCCCACAAAAGAATACCTGAAAACAGCAATATTAACAAGGTTAAATAACGTTGCCATCAACATTTTTGGAAATCTCGGTCTTAGCTATTGTGCTCCCTATCGCACGCGGCATAAATGGCATTGAAAACTGTGAATTAATAGGGCATAAAAATTAATATTTTTGGAGGTGAACAT
This sequence comes from Ceriagrion tenellum, assembly GCA_963169105.1. NCBI lineage: Eukaryota > Metazoa > Arthropoda > Insecta > Odonata > Coenagrionidae > Ceriagrion > Ceriagrion tenellum. The sequence continues at coordinate 53,280,107 of OY720636.1, read as the reverse complement.
TTTTTAGTTCAGAAGTTCTAGTATTCCAAGTTTTAAATCTCACAGATATGACAGCTGAGTCAATACTCGGAGAGGCCAGATGGGCCCATCTTGATCAAATGCATATGCAATAAGGATTCCGGAGTTGAATGAAGTCCCAAGTGTGACTTCAGGCGGAGGAATTCATGCTCCATCGTCAACTACTGTGTCCGTCCGCCTGGGGCGTCTAATTGCGAAGGACGATTTGACGCCAGTTCATATGTACATGATTATCTTGCGACATCGCCGCAGCAGACGCTGTCCCGCATAGACATGGGTAGCGTTTGACCAATGAATTATTCTTTTCTCAGTCGAATAGTTTCCCAGGAATAGCTGAGATTTATCTTTATTAAACTCAACACTACGAGACACCGAGCCCTCTAGTATCAGAGGCGGGATACACACCATGTTGCTGGCAAAGGTTCCATGAAGGAGGAGTAACTACGGAGCACGCTCGAGAGACTCACCGAGGAATGGCGAATCCTACTTCTCCAGCTGAACTGTAGTTGCAGCCCACTGGCCAAATGAGAACAACTAGGACGAATTGCTTGTTACACTGAAGAGTTGGCAACAGCATCCCATCAGTTGGCTGTGGTATTGCGGTAAGAATTACTTCTTTTTTTGTGGGGCCCATATGCAGCCTGTATGGGCGATGGAAACTTGTGATCAACCATGGGAGTGATTAAAATACCTATTTTCTGCCAGAATTTGTTTGATTAAGATGTTTTTTCCACAGTTTTCACATAATTTGAGCAAGTTATTGCTGTAGTTCGCATTGGTGACGTAAATCTCATGAATTTTGCAATGAATTGGAGGGTAGCAACCAACTTATAGCAAAATGCTAGTGTAATTCAGTTGTTCGTTCATCAATTGTTTGTTTAAGTTGCTAAGCTATGCCTAATTTAAATCATCCTTTCCGTGATCTTGTCGTTAATTGATTTAAAAAGTGAGGAATTAGTGCTTGTATCTCTATGTGGCATGCAAATGACGCAATCGTTACGTTTTATAGGGTACAGTAAACACCGTTTCGCATGTCAAAAGATAGGTCGTATGGGGCAGGAATGCTGCTTTCCAACGAGGTAAAAACGAATTCCTAAGCACTTAATCAATTCACCATCAAACACACCAGTAGCAGCGATGGGAGGGTATGAAAGGATTCGTCTTTGTGGCATTGTCTTGAGGAGTGTATTTCACGAAGGAAAGTGTATACGTAGAGTAACTTTCTCTGTTTCCTTTCAAAATATTAATTTACGAGAGTTATCGAAACTTTCTGATTTTGACCTGGCTTATTTCGTGAGAAAATAAGTTAGGTGTCAATAGAACCGTTTGCTGAATGTCCTCTATCATTGAATAGTAGAGTGACTAATCCTTCGAGTGAAAAATTTCCGGGTCGTCATAAAGGGGATAGGTGCGAGAAGAGTGCTTCACGCCGTGAAATAAGCCTTTTGATTAGTTCCTGGGACATCAACTATTAATTGAAGTTTTTCAATATCCTGAATATTTTACACTCAAGAAATTTCATATTGACTTGCATTTCCATTGACTATGCTGGTATGAGTTTCGTTATATGGGAATGTGAAGTGTAATTAGAAAAATCTTATGAGAAATATAAGAAAGGATATGCTTTTATTTCCAGAAGATTTGGAAGTGATCGGTGATAATGCTACTGGTTTTAACTCTGTTAGCATAAGTAGCCGCTTACATGACGAATCGTTGGCATATATTCCTTATAGCCAGGCCACATCAGAGCATCGAGTCGCTTGAGATATTATTTACGACCTCTGAAAGAGAGGAATAAGCTATTGTGTGAATGACCTTCACCTCTTTCCTAGCCAGTCATATTGAACGAGCCAAGTATAAATAACTTTGGTCATATGGAATATGCGAGGATACTCGGGCATTAAACCACTGAACGGTAACAGACCCATGAACTTTACCGTCCACAACCATTTGTCTGCCTCTGTGGCGGGAGGGTGTCTCACCAGCTGATCCTATGTCCATGGGCTCGGATCCCACCTGGGTGGAATTTCTCAGGCCGAGTCGTGAGTGTTTACGTGATTTGAAATGAAATTAATGCAAGAAAGGATTGTATAGTCTTTACGCCACTCAAGTAAGAATATTATTCATCTACGAAATACGACATACGTCTACGAAATATCCTGCAAGCCCCCACAAGGGTGCGTGGAATGGGGTGATTCCACACCTAGCATGAAACACTCATCCCAGCTGAAATCCGAACCGCACAAGTTCCCCGGTTTGCCAGGTGCAGGCCAAGAGCAGTCAGGACAAGAGTGCGCGGTCAGACCAGAAAGTAGGAGAGTACTACATGGACGAACATGCTATCATGCAGTACACTACTTAAGATACGTCTACAGGTTTTTATTATTACGACAGATAAAGATTTCTATAAGGTGCTAAACCATGCAAGACCTACATCATACCAGAAATCGCATGCGAGGTTGGTAACTTATGTTAGGATATTTAGCGCAAATGCAAAAACCTATTTAATATATTCAGAACTATAGTTCTAGAACTGATCTATCGCAACTATTATGGCTCTTTACTGTACGTGAAAAAAATTGCATTTGAAATATATCAGTTCTGCTGTCTATTTCCTTAAGGTAGTTTGAGCGAAATATCATTTTACCTAAAAATCAATGAATTTGGTCTCATTTAAAGAAAGAAAACATTTATCACCCTTCCATTGACACCTAAAATTCAATTCTAACCTCACTACTTTCCAAGATTTTCGACGAAAAATATTTGCCCTTTTGCATGGGAAATTGTACGTGTATGCAATCCAGAGGGACCTTATTTATTAAATGAGGAATTTTCTAACACATAGATCACGTCAAAAATCAACAGTGTGTAGTTTGTGTGTTTTCTCAACTATTTTTGAGAATTAATCATATTGTCACCGCAGTGGGACTGAACTGATTTATTTACCGTTGAACTGATTTGAACGGATTTTTTGTCATGAACTGATTTATTTATTGTTGGTAGGTACTACTTTCAAAATATTAGGAACGCCAGTAGGAAACCCTGTTTTAAGATGAAATTTCGTGTGAGGGTTTTGCCATTCACATTAGTGTTTTAATCACAATTATTTCTCAACGTATAAGGAAGCGGTACGGATACATGTCTTGGTCAGAAAGGCGCCTGGAGCAGACCTGTAAGAGGTCCGGCGCGAGTAATCCCGCAGGCAATGCCCTGCTCCCCTGAACTCCAACCTCCGCCGATAATCTCTCACTGCCACTCGCCCGGAACGGTAAAAAGGGGAGAGACATACTTTGGATCCCTCCCCGATGACACGATTCACTGATATCTCAGAGGAGCTCACACACACCGGACGATGATACCTCGCCGCCGGCCAGTGCAAGTCAAGTAGTCGGGTGAAAACATTCCGATCTCGACGAGAGGTCAAAGGCACCGCTTTCCTGGAAGTTATGTCCTCAGGTGGGGGGAGAGTTAACCCCTTGTCCATTTCAACCCTCCGGAGATCTACTCTCCAACTTGCAACCCTTCGCCTTTCCCTGACCTACCGTCTCCAAACCCACAATGGCCCTAACCCGATCCCCATGTGACCTCATCATTAATTGTTGTTCAATCCTAAAATTGGTTGACTGCAGCCCTCCACCCTTCTCTATCTAATGCTATAGTGCTCGCAGAGTTTCTGTGCACTGGAGAGTTCCTCCAAGCCTAGCTGCCCATGGTAGATGAGCAGCGATTGGCTGCCAGCGTCCAATCCCGTAATCCGGTTCTTAGCTCAATGCCCGCCGCGAACGAATGCTGTTTTAATACTGACTTAAAGTTTTGTTCATTTATCGTATGATCACGGTGACCTGCGCCGATGGGGATTACTTTCTAACCTCACTGAGATGACTATTGCAATCACTGCAAGTTTTGACTCAATATCTATAGTAGTTTCTCGTCCGGAGTATTTCTATTCTAAAGGCCCTCGCGTCGGCGAGGCATAGCGTTCGTTTTCGCCGATTCTTTTGGGTCGCCACTTACACTTTTGGATCGGCCCCGGTGGCGTCGGGGTAAAGTCCTCGCCTGCTAACTCGAGGGTCGCGGGTTCGAGTCCCGCCTGGGTAGAATTTTATCTGCCCAGGACATGGGTGTTTGTGTTTCGTCCGTTGTTACTGTTGTTCACCCGATGTAAAATGGCCGAATGTGCTGTATTCGGGACAGTGAAAATAAATAAAAAAATAAATCAATACAGTATTCGTACGCGGAGAGCACTGAGCTAAGAATCGGTTTACGGGATTGAACACCGACAACCAATCGCTGCTCATCTACCATGGGAAGCTAGGCTTGGAGGAACTCTCCAGTGCACAGAAACTCTGCGAGCACTAGTTTCCTTACCTCCTGGTGTCTCTTCCTGTGTATTTTCCTCTTCACTTGGTCCATGAACTTATTTCTGGGTCTTCCTCTGGGGCCTTTTCTCTATTTTGCCTTCAATTATGTTCTTCACAAACACATTGTGCCTCAGGGTGTGTCCAATCCACCTGGTTCTTCATAACCGTATGGTGTTTCAGATGGTTCTTTCCTTATCTTTTATAGTTTTCATATCTACCTGTCTGTTTACTTCTTAGTTTATTATTATCTCCATCCATTTGATCTTCAGCATCCTCCTTCAATACCAGGCTTCGAAGGCATTCCGTCTTTTCTAGCCTACTTTTTCAGTGGTCCATGCTTCCGATCTGTAGAGTGACATGCTCTGTCCGAATTCTTTCTCTTTCCTAGTTTGCAATCCTAAATTCGTCGAACACAGTAGTTGTTTTTTACCATGAACATTTTCATAACCTGGGATATTCTTCGCTCGATGTCCGTTATACTTGTTCAGTCGCTCGCGATGGTAATTCCAGGTAGGTAAAGAAATCCACGTACTCTAATACTCTTTACTGGGAGTGAATTATGACATCAGCTGCTTTCTTCCACATGCAAGGATTTTTATCTTTGTCTTCCTTATTTTCTTTTTGTACTAATGGAAAATTTGGTTCATTTCATTCAGCGACTTATTAAGATTATCGCGATATTCTGCCATGACAGCGATATCGTATGCGAGGCGGAGCATATTCATTTCTTCTCCGTTTATCATTATTCAGCTCAGTCTCATTTCTAGTGCTTCTCTTATCCTCCTCCTTCTCCATCAGTGCACCATCACCAACAGAACTAGATCGCGTACAGAAAAGATCAGCAAGATATGTGGAAAGCCATTATGATTGTCTCGTTAGAACAACTACCTCTTGCAAAAACTTGGATGGGAATCGCTATCAGAACATCGATTGAAAATTAGACTCAATCTCTTATGTGAATTCAAAATCGATTTATTTTCAGGCAAATTTTTCAATATCTTGCGAACAAACTCCAACATACAACGGTAGATTAAATCATGAGAGTAAAATAAGGGAAATAGAGTTTTGAATAGAAAGGTTTAAAATTTCGTTTTTCCCGAGATTGATAAAAGAATATAATGTCTACGTTTAGACTTTGAAGTAGGTTAGTTGACAGGAAGTGTAGCTGATTAATTCATATCCCCCAATGCATGTTTTTATATCTGCCGAGTAGTGCTAGCACCATTACGTGTATTTTTCCAGCATGAATCTTGTGTCATGTTTACATAGTAACATTATAGATTAATTACATAAGTATCTGAAGCATACCCATAGTGTAGTTCATGTTGTGAAGGTTAATTTATTTACTGTAGTTCATGTTAGTGATAAGTCACCCCCTGCCAAACATTCTTGTGGTGGCTTGCAGGGTAATAAATAGATGTAGATGCAGATAAAATCCTATACCTGTGATCGTTTTTACCGTACTAGTTTGGCTCTTCCGGCAAAGAATAGTCTACATCAAACTTACGTTAATGTTATCTATGTTAATCTATGTTTTTCCCTATACCTATTACATTTCTTACAATACAGGGTGATTCAAAAGTCTTGTTATGATTTCGGAAAATCAGAACTTTTTTATTTTTCAACGTAGATACATGAAATAAATATGAAAATGTTACTAAATACATTAAGTTTTATTTGTTATCGCTACAAGTGTTCAATGTGAATTCCATTTGAAGCGCGGAATAAATCTGCATGATAGGAGAATTCATCCCAGGCGTTGTGTAGCATAACCATAATAAGACTTTTGAATCACCCTGTACATCTCAAGTGAAAGTCTATGTTTGGAAAGTATGTTGGTGACAAGTCACCCCCTGCCAAACACCCTTGTTGCGACTTGCTGGGTAATAAGTAGTACATACATACCCACCTCACCGTTCCCTTCCGGGGTAGGCACAGTCACAAATTTTCAATCACAAACACACATTTGTAAAACTAACTCTGCTTCAATAATTTCCTTCATACTGACCTACCCTTGTAAACCTCTTTCGCCTCATTTACCCCCATACACTGCTTCATACACGCCCTCCTGTTTTTATGACTCCTAATAATCCTCCTCTTAGGAATTTCCTCAACCACATTCAACCACAACTTTCACGGCCTACCTCTACCTCTCGCACCATTCATTTCACTCTTATAAATCTGTTTCGTTATTCAACTCTCATCCATTCTCTCAACATGGCCAAACCAACGAAGCACACTCCTTTCATACACGTCCATTACTGGAGCATTTAACCCACATTTATTCATGACCCACCCATTCCTGACCCTATCCATCCCACTTTTGCCGCAAATACTCCTCAGATAACTAATACTCACGACGTTTAGTCTACTCTTATGTCTATCCTGACATACCCATGTTTCACTACCATAATAAGTAGTTGTACTATTAATGTAGATCATTGCTAAAATGCTCTCCTCCCCTCCCACAACTACATAGCTCTCGGTTCACCCTTAGCCTTGTACAACCCTCTTTCCCCCTTCCACTCCTTTCTCCCTCACTCTCGGCCCCTCTCCATATCTGGCGAGTCGCGGCATACTTTCGGGGCACGAACCGACTCGTCCTCCTCATCGTCTCACACCGTCTCCTCACAAGCCTCCCCTTCCACTCCCCCTTTACATTTCTAATCTCTTCCCAGCATCTCATCGTCCTCTTCCATTCCACATTTCAAACCAACCCCCATCCCACGTCTTCCGAACTATTCGAAATGAAACAGTAAGTCTTTTTTCAAGTTGTAATCGGAGAAGGAAAGAGATAACATCCGAGAAAAATATACTTCGTATTTTGTGGACTTTTCATACCTGCCCTGGCCTAAGAAAATTCTTTTTCTTGTAGTCCCTCCTCCTCCATCCATCCTCCCACAGGTTTCACCTGATCAGCTCCCTCCATGCGACTCTGTCCTGTGGTTGGTTGGTTGGTTATTTGGGGAGGCGACCGACGGCTAAGGTCATTTGCGCCATAGAGTATAGGTAAGGGAAGAAGGGTGGATAGAAACCCGGCGTCGGCATTAGCCTACTCTTAACGAAAGGCGCCAAGGGGACCACGGCTTAACGTCTCATCCGACAGACGGAGTACTCCACTTGAAGTGCCCTCCACAAGACACTCAAGTAGGGATCGGGTTCCTCTGAAAAACATCCGCCTCTGCAGGGATTTGAACCCTGGCCGCCCGTGTGGTAGGCGAGTACTCTAGCCACCACACTCTGTCCTGTGCTACCGTCCTCGGCTCTTCGTAACTCCTTACCATCCTTATGACCGTCAAAACATCTACATCTACTTATTACCCTGCAAGCCACCACAAGGATGTTTGGCAGGGGATGACTTATCACCAACATAAACTAGAGTGAAGAAATTTACTTTCACCAACAAGCACCGCACTATCGGGGCACAACAAATTCTACAAAAACTACTGAAATAATCCATTGAGATAATATGAAAACGAGACACAAGAGTCATGTAGGGACCATGCAAATCATAGTGTTAGCACGACTCGCCAGATTTAGAAACATGCACTAGGGGGGATATGAATTGATCAGCTGCACTACCTGTCAACTCACCTACTTTAAAGTCTAAACCTAGCCATCATGGTCTCTTATCGATCGCGGAAAAAACGACATTTTAAACTTATCTGTTCAAGAATCTATTTCCCTTATTTTATTCTGATGATCTGATCTACCGTGGTATGTTTAAGTTCGAAGGATATTGAAAACTTCATCTGAAAAGAAATCGGTTTTAAATTTCCACAAAGATTGAGCCTTATTTTCAATTGACGGCCTGAAAGAGATTCCCATCCAAGTTGTCGCAAGAAGCCAGTCTTATTATGCCTTCGTCTCTTATGTCATTGTCTTCCTCTCCCTCTCTTTCCCTCAAATTTCCCTTCCAATATTCTTTCCAGTTGGCAATCTTTCCTCAGAACATGTCCGAGTCAGTTTGTCTTTCTCTCTCTGATTGTTCACAAAATGTTCCTTTTCTCATTTATCCTTGCCTGTACTTCCTTGTTTCTCTATTTGTCACTCCATTTTATTCTTACCATTCACCTTCATAGCCGCATTTCAATTCCTCTAAAAATCTCCCTTCTTTCCACCTAACAGTCTATATCTCCGCTCCATAAAGCGTTGCACTCCAAATGAAACACTAAGCCTATCCTAAGCCTCTTAAGCCTATCCTAAGCCTATCCTCAAGCCTATGTTGGCTAATTTGGCTGATAGTAGTAGCGTCACTTTACTGAAGGCTGCCTTTCCCTGAGATATTCTACTTTATATTACCTCCGTAAAACTTCAATTCCATGCAAAAACACTTCCGAGGTAGCTAAAGGAATTGTGAATGTAGTATTCCACATGATTACATCAAGGTGAAACTTAGAGGAAAGTGTTCGTGAATAAATGACGGCACCATATTATGCAGAGCAACCTCGTATAGACGAAATAAAGGGGGCTGAACCGTTTCACGTAACCCGATTTTTTTACCTAGCCAATATTTGACACTCAACTGTTAATTTGCTGAAAATATTTAAAACTGGATTTTTTTAATTTGACCGCACTATCAACATCAATAACTGCACATCATAAATATCAATAGCTAATAATAATTGAAAATTTTCTTCTGCACTTCTTCGAAACGATTGAGGGCAGCTTTAAATATCCATCACTCGCATCTTTTGCTGATAGTTTCAGTTAAACCCAGTTTCCGTTTAGCGGGGTTCAGTTCAATAACCTATTTTCCCTTCCATACCTTCCATGGATTGGATTCCACGAAGAAAGTTATTTTATGGATCCGAATAAAAAGACATTTTATCATTACGAGAAGGTAACTTGGTCTGAATCCACACTTATTTTTTTCTCACCGACCAAGGTTTCGGCATATCCTGCCGAATTCAAGGTACTAGGGCCGTTTTCGAACTTGGCAAACGCCTAGTTAACTTGATATCAAGTTAACTTGATCCCAAGACCGACCGGGTAGAATCTTGACTTGACACTTTCGTAGCCCTTTTACGGTGGAAGAGACACCATGCGGCCTTTTCGTAAAACGTACGAAAAGCGCTATCCGTGTCCATAATTATTGTGGGTGTTTGAAGTGGTTTACTTATTTAAAATGCTTCCCAACCTTATACGGCAAAGTAACAGAATATTATTTTAAATCTTATTGCTTATGAATAAAATAATTCTCATATACCATAATATGGTGACTAATATGCTTCGATTACTTGGGGCTGCGAAAGTGGACGACATATCGCTCACTATATTTCACCACAATCAACGTCTTTGTGCAAAAAAAGGCATCATAATATTGTTTGCCTGTATGAAAAAACACGTAACAATATATTAATGCATTACACTCCGAACTAACTACCAATGATCTCTGACTGTTGACTGATAAATACGCGCGTTGTAACTAACATAATTAAGCTGAAAACAAATTACATTTACCCTAAAGGTTTATTGTCCCATTTCTTTGATGAATGCTGTGAAAACCTCTCCAATGCTAACGTTATTAACAATTATTATGTTCGTTAGCTAAAAATAATGCTGCCAATGAAATTATGGCTACCTTAGAGTACTTTCCATAGGACCATAATTCTTTCATATAATTTCTTTCATCATTATTTCATTTCTTTTCCTTCCACAGTAAGGAAGATAGATTTCGTAGGTTCAATGAAGTAAACAAGGACGGTACATTTACAATGTATGGAATTATTCACACAACTATTAGGTCTTACTACAACACACATAAACAACTATCTTTTATCAGTATATTCACATTTGAAAAGCCTTTAAAAAGAACGAATTCATCAATTTTTCCGCAAAAAAATAATAAATATCACACTAGTATACGTAGTAATGATAAAATAGGATCCATTTGAAAGTTTCTTCACTTCTACCTTCCGTACAAGCCCATATTATCACACCCCGAGTTCGAACTTAAAACCTAGCAAGCATAACAAGTCTCCTTTTTTGTTGACTTGGTATCTTTCCTCGATAGCTAGTGAACAAGCGCTTGGTGATGACGCGTCCATGACGTCATAGCTTTCGATGCGTACTAGGTTTCAAGGCAAGATGCTAGATTTGCCAAGTTCGAAAACGGCCTAGGTGTGGAATTAGACAAAGTTTCCTTTGCTTTATGAAGAACTTCGCGAAACTCCACCGAGTTACGAAGGAATCAGTATTTTAAAAAGAAACATTTAATTATCTTTATTGGACAACCAACGTCTTTAGCTTTATCGTTGCGAACTGTCGGCCATTTTTCACAAGGTCTCACCCACGTAGCCGCGTCGAGTCATGGCAAGTTACGCCGAATTAAAATGTTGTAAAAGAGGCTCAAAAGGGAGGGAAATGGAGGGAGGTTTGTCGGCGAGTGAAACGTTCGTACGTCTTCTCGTGCCTCAGGCTCTCCCGCGAGCGATCACTTACCATTCGCCACTTATCTGGACCGACTGGCGGCCGGCGGCGGCGGCGGCGTCGGTGAGGAAAACTTGAAAATCCATTAAGATGACGCCCGCTCACTCTCGTCCCGTTTTCATTCTCACCCGCGTCTCATCCATGTCCCATTTACGGGGACAGCCTCGCCGAGACATTTGAGCTGGGTGTCCACGTCGTGCGAACACTTCACGCTACTGAAAAGAGACCGCTGTTCGCACGCACCCGTAACTGCAGTCGGATTTTTTCATTATTGGTACTCTGAGTTGAAGCTTAAAATACGAGGGAACTAATAAGGCCACTTGATAAACTAGTTACACTGATTACCGAATCGCCAAAACCGGTTGAGTTTTCCCATTATCACGATTGAGGGCTTCGAAACAGACCAAGTTTCCTCTTACACGTTCATCCTGGGCTGAGGAAACTTAACTTTAGAATAATGATAAGAATTTTTCTATGGCTAATTGAAAAAATTGTAACCTGTGTACCAGCATATGTGTCCTGCCTGTGTAAAAATTTGATTACCATTAAACAAATACTTTTCCAGCTATGCATAGTGACCAGTGAGCACTTACTAGAGAAGCCAAAGACCTGGTCATTATTTACTAAAAACCACACTGAAAGGCATATTGAACTTAAAAAAAATATTAAATCAAGGGAAAGAAATAATAGGATAGGTTATAGGTTTTATATAACCTAACCTATCCTATTATTTTATTATTAATATTATTATAACCTTATAAAACCTATCGCAGACCTGTAGGATTTAACTTTTCCCCGGCGAATGACGGCAATAAATTCTTCTCGGGTTTCCGTCCGGGTGAGATGCTCCATCTGCTCCACTGCCGACGTTTCGATGGAAGACTTTTCCATCGTCATCAGGGCGGTTGATGCTAGGTGTCAAGAGGGTCAGTTTATATACACTGTCTCTCAGGTCTGGTCGTGCTTGGTGGAGAAGTTTTCCCTTTTCCCGCCATTTTTAAGAGTGGGTTCCAGGTCCTACTTAAGTGGAACCCTTCGCCTCTGTTGAAATTATGTCTTTCAAGGCGGATTTCAATTGCCTCTTTGGTGAGTCGGTCCCTATATCCTTTGGACTGGCAGATGCGTTTTGTCTCTTCCCACTGGATGGCGTGGTCGAAATTGATGGTTGTTCTGCGACCGTTGACTTTGTAGGTTGGCAAAGTCGGAGGTGCCGTTGATGCTCTTTCATTCTCTCCTCAATGGTTCTCACCAATGTACACCTCCCCGCACTCACATGGTATCCGGTAAACGCCGGGAACCTTCAGGTCGGCCGGGTCCTTAACTCGTACCAGCTGATTCCTTAATTTGTTAGGTTGTAAATGCACTGTCCGTATGCTGTGTTTATTAATATATGCGAGATATTTTACCGGATAACGTGGAGACATACGGTAGGAGAGCGTTGGCGACTGGCTTAGAAGTGTCCTCCGTCTTCTCCTGTGAAGGTCCTTTTCAGGGCCATCGAAATTTCCTTAGGTCTATATCCATTCTCTAAAAACGTCCTTTTTAGATGCCTTAACTCAGCCGGCAGGCTTTGTTAGTCCGAGATGGCCTTGGCTTTGTTCATTAGGGATGAGAGATCAGCAAACCGATGGTGGCTCCTCCCGTTTAGATACAGGTCAGTGTGCGTCGGCTTCATGTAGACCTTATGTCCAAAACTCCCGTCCTTCCCGTGAATCAATATGTCGAGGAAGGGTAAACATCCATCTCTTTCCATTTCCATCGTAAATTGTACGTTGGGGTATCGGCTATTCATGTGGTCTAGGAAAGACTGGAGACATCGAAACGTCGGCAGTGGAGCAGTGGAGCATCTCACACCGACGGAAACCCGAGAAGCATTTGTTGCACTATCACAGACCTTATAAATAAATGTAACTCATTTTGCAATGAAATAATAGGTTTATCCGACTGTTCGTTTTCTGTGCACTCTTGCCCACTGGAATTACTTTGTAGAACTCCTCGACAATAAGTGCAGCAGACCAAAAGGATTGAAATCAATGAGGGTGTGGTGTTACCAAAGAATAATGAAGATAAATGGACGGAGATAATCGTAAACTAGTACGCGACGCATGTAATTTGATAGAAAAGATGCTTTAAGGAAAATCTGAGGAGGGACAAACTTATTGGACACGTTTTATGACGATATAGCCATTAGAAAGTTGAAGTGGAAGGAGACATGGAAATGAAGAATTAAATAAGGAGACGGAAGCTAAAATTTATATACATCAGGTAAAACATGGTGGACGACAATGTATAGAATTACGCAGGAATGAAGCGATTGGCGAGGAGGATAGTGGACTGGAGAGTTACTGCAAACTGAAGTTCGGCTTAATGATCACTGATCATGATGATGTGGCATCACCCGACTGCTTTTTTCATTTTTCATACTATCAATCATATATTGAGCCTGAGGTATTCTGGCTTGCTTCACTCCGTCCAGCTTTAAGTTAGTTTGAGCGAGACAGTTACCTAGTCATAATGGAGGTCATAATCGAATGATGCGTTTGAATTTCAGCAACTGTAGGGAGCATGAAGGAAATATTGCAACATTTAAGGGGCAAAATTATAATTTAATCTAACTGAAATTCTAATTAATTAATTGATAATGTCTATATATCTCCAACTTGACTCACTTTCTTCACGCGGTACGTTTAAAACTCCCTCTCTAAGGAATTCTTTTTACAATCCTGAACAAATTACTGCGGTAACTATTTGGTTTATTTTCAAAAAATAGTTAACAAAGCATACAAACTTCTGTAAATTTTTTTACGACATCTAGGTGTCAAAGATACCTCATTTTTAAAATAGTATCTCTCTGGAGTGCCTACACGTACTAATCTCATGTGAAAGGGCAGTTATTTTGATTCAAAAATCTGGGAATATAATTCGGCAAGAGGCTCACGTTTTGTCAATTTTGGAAGCCTGAGATACTGTTCTATAAAATTAAACCAAATTAATTGATTTCTACGTGAAATTTCACTCCTACTACCTTAAATTGCTAATACCTAACGAAAAAGTGGATAAAATGGCATTTCAGAAGGTAGATAAAAATACGACTATGGCTTTATAAATATTTGAAGTGATACAGTCACCAGAAAACAGACAAACTAAGGTGACCTAGCCTCCGGTCTTCCAAAGCTACTGCAAACGAAAACAAATGAAGAAAATATCCATGTTTTTCCCCCTCATATAATATTTTAAAAGCTTGAGTGAAGAAAAAAACACTCCATAGCCGAATGCCTTGTTCTTGCTGAAACTCTTTCTAAAGCTTCATCTAAACTTTGGCTTCCCATTTTAAAAGTAGAAGAAATCAAGAATCTCCTTAGATAAATATTCGCAAGAACTCTTTCTATTTTGGCTGTTATTACAGCTGCAAAACTAAGTGACCTTGGAACATGAAAAATAATACTCGAAAGAATGTAGGGGTTGAGTGGTAAGGTCATTTTAGAAACCGCCTGCAACCATTATATGAGTAGGAAAAAGATGATCTCATCAGCAAAATTTCTTCGAGTAAAAGAAATTGTGGTTATTAGGAAATGTGCAGCAAGATTTCTAACTCCTAGTTCTTGGCAAAAATCATAATTAAGACCTCAATATGTTTTTCAAATATTTTTGAAATTGAATAAAACAGTTACCGCAGTATTTTTTTCAGGATCGTAAAAGATAATTCATTGTGGAGGACTTTTAAACTTCCCATGTAAAGAAAATGAGTCAAGTTAGATACTTATCTGGATATTTTCGTTTAATTACATACCTAAAATTTCAGTATGTAAAACTATATTATTGCACCATTAGTAAGGCAACATTTGAACCGTACTTCCTACAGCTGCTGATATTGAAAATTAATACTCGAATATGATTCCCATTATGACAAGGAAACTATCACGATAAAATTACCTTAAGGTCTTAGCCTACCTAAATTAACCGTCCAACCAAATATATTTTAATTTGTCAATGAGTCATCCACTGCGATTTTCTGGCTGAATTTTCTAGAAATTTTCATTTCCCACGGTACAAAAGAGGTAGGGACTCGACTTCTCAGAATGGTGTGAAGCAAGTCACCCGTACATTCATAGCCGTCTCTCAAATGTAAAGTGGCACTTGATCACGAGGGAACGTGAAAAGAAGCTCCGGGATGGATTCACTTCCTGCCCCAAAATAACGCGGACCCAATCAATCAATTAACCTCTCTCAATCAAGGAACGAGGATCCCCCAAAAGTTCACCGGGAGGATGGGGGGTGATATTCCAATCCACCCCCGACCGCTTTAAATGAAAAACCGCATTCCGATCACCGCGACCCGAAACACGAATACATTTTATTATTCGGCACGGCGACGCCGTCCCCTGTCGGCGGCGAGACTAATTGACTTAGCACGCGCGGGAGACGGTGACCCGATATCACAGACCTCCCCGTCCACATCCGCCACGGCTCGATACATCATCGATGTAATTCAAGTCAGTCCCACAAGAATCGGCTTCTCCGACCGGTAGGAAAATTATAAGGATGGGAACGTACGATTCAATGCGATATAGGGAAGCATCTCAGTTCCGATAGCACATTCTGCATCTACATCTACGAAATACCGTACAAGCCACCGCTAGGGTGAGTGGCTCGTGGTGATTCCACACCAGGCATGCAGCACTCATCCCAGTTAAAATCAGAACCGCGCGCGTTCCCCCGGATGCCAGGCGCAGGCCAAAAGTAGTCAGACCAGAAACTAGGAGAGTGATACGTACAAGAACATCTCTACCATGCAGTACACTACTCAAGATACAACCACTAGTTAGTATTATTAATGCGGCAGATAAGTAGTTCTTCAAGGCACTAAATCATGCAAGTGTACATCATGCCAAAAATTACATGCGAGGTCAGTAGCTAATAACCTCTTCAAGATACTTAGCAACACTGCAAAAATCTATTTTACTTAAGTCACTTAATTACTTTGCAGAGTCAAAGTATCCTGATTTACCTGAACTATTATGGCCCCTATTTGTATGTGGAAAAAATGAAATTGTAAATCTATCAGCTCTGCAGTATATTTCCTTAATCCTATGCTTGTGATCGCTTCTACCATAATAGTTTGGCTCTAGCAGAATATGTTGAACGTCCGGCAAAAAATAGTCTACATCAATACTTTGCGGGCTGGGCTTTAAATTTAAGGTCCTCTCAGAAAAACTAAGGATTTTACACGCATACATGGATTGTGAAAGAAGACTATCTTAAATTGAGCTAAACGAACCTTTATTTACTGTAAAAATTTATTTTGGCATTTTGTGTTCATAAGTGTGTCTACCAGATTGACTGCAGATATACAATTACGTCCAGCTGCCGTTAAATAATGATATTCAATGGACATTCAAGTACGTCCATCCTCCTCAGAAAATATAGGAGGACGTACCATTACATACATAGTACAAAAAATGATAGACTGGTCATCACATATTTGCCAGTATCTATAGGTAACTACTTACATATTACCCAGTCATCCACCGCAGTGACGTGTAGCAACAGGAGTCAAGGAGCCTACGTCACCTTGCTTCTTGTAGCATCGAATCATTTTTATTCAACTCTGCAATCCATTTTGCATCAGCATCGTTATTACTTTTTAATCAAGGGCAACGTGCTCACAGCAGTCCGCTGAACATTCGTTTTGTACCTCTACAACCGCAATGATCCCCCTTTACTCCTTCGTCCACATACCCCTAGTAATCACCCAGCCAACAAGACAATGCACTAATTAACAAAACATCAACTTTTTTGAAGATGGTAATGAGAAAAAGTAAAAGAAACATTGACCAAAGCAGTACACTCTTTTGGAAAGACCCCAAAGGAAAAAACGTGGATTTTAACGTCCCACCCGACAGACGAAGTATGTACCGTGCAAGAAGAGTCCTTATCTATGTGTATTAATTTTGTAGCGTGTCAGTCATTCTGTATCCGTTTTGTTTCTTTCTCTGTCAATTTTTGAGCTAGAAGAGAGAGGTTTGGTGCGTTGAATGTGGAATCTCTGTCTTCATGATTTGGTAGTAGTTTTGGATTTTTATAGCTTGGGCGAGTGGCAGGCGGTGTTAGGTTACCAGCCGTGCAAAGGTGTTAGTTATTTGGAGATGAAATGGATCATTTATGGGTTGTGGTTGCAACAACCAGATGCTGGGAAACACAGTAACAAGGGAGAAAGGCCAAAAGGGAGAGTGGAAGAGTGTAAAGGTTGAAACAATAGAAACCCACTGTGCTCTCCTATTCAAATGGCTTTAAAAACAACAAAGGAGAACAGTGAATGAAAAAAAAAATTTCACCAAGGAGCTATTTTTAGACTAGGACACTTACCCCCTGCGGGTACACACCTCTGCTCAAGGAGTGATCAGGCTAGCTGCCTGCTAGTCATTGTTGAAGTAAGTAAGTCCTTCTACCTCTTTAACAGGATTTTTCAGCATCTTTTTTAACCATTGCCCTCCTTAGTGGGATTTTTGACATGTTTTTGCCTCTCCCATGAGATTTTAAGCCTGAAAATACATTTATCTTCTTAACTCAATGTGATCTTTGCACCTTACGTATATTAGCCAAAAGTTTAATGTTCATCTTTGATGTCGGTAAATTAATGTATCATTTCTTGATAGTACACAGGCAAATAGTTATGAGGAATCCCCGGTTTTAACCCCATTTTTTGCCTCACCGAAATATAATTTTCACTCCTTTAGAGATTCCCAGATAGATAATATTTCATTCGACACTTAATGGCCCAGTTACACAACGCATTAACTTATAAGAATTAATGTGTAAATGCATGAACGCATGAATGAACGTGAACATTCACCGTGTAAGCGCACCAACTTGTACAAATGTATGAATGCGTGAACAGGAAAGTAGGACCTGCTCTATTTGGTTTATAATTTGCACATGAACACGTAGGGATTAATTTATCGTGTAACCAGGCCATTTGACTCGGGAACACTTGATGTAGTCACTTCGTTTGGCACTAATTTACCACTGACGCACTCCTCAAATACTCTAAAGTATTTTAAGCAAGATATCATTTCGAACAAAAATTCCATAAATGTGGTCTCAGTATAACTACCCTAAATTCCCAAGTATAACGCGTACTCATACATAACGCGCAGGTAAACCTTTGGCTGTAATCCGCATGTCTCCAAAATTTCAAGTATAACGCGCACTCATATATTACGCGCAGGACACCCGCAGAACCTTGACTACTGAAATACATATTCTCGGAATCATTGAAATTCGCATTTTTTCAATAAGCCAGAGGAAAATCCAAAGCAATTACGCAAGGGATGAAAAAGTAACACATAGAAGTAGCTATTGTATTAATTTCACTTCCAGTAAAGAAAAAAACAATTACGAGAAATAATTAGATGTTAAACTTATACAAAATTTTAAAAAGATCCAATTTCCCACCTGCCTCCCGTAGAAAGCCTACACAAAACAGTGTATCAAAAAAAGAATTGCAATCAAAATGTTTTCGTTTCGAGTGTCCCTGCAGGATAAGGGTACAGGGATACATTGTATGTAACGCTGTGAATCTCAGAAGCACCGTTTTAGATTTAGGCGCACTTTCTGAAAATCGTTCCTATTCACCCACTGGTCCGATTCACACCCCTCTAACTTATGGCAGGGGGCAAGAGAAAGCGAGCGTAAACAGTCCGAGAATACGGAATTAGGGAATAGGGAATGAATAATGAGGAGAGGACACATGCTTACAGATGACTCGCAGACTAGAAGGTCAAGCCATAATCTGCGTCTGTCGTTCATTGTGTGAGGAGCTGCGGTCTGGCTGTAACGTTGTGGACAACTGGGAAAAGTGCTGAAAGTACAGCATTGTTCCTCTGTGACATAAAGCAGGTGAGGTATTTTTAAAGATATGTTGATCTAAATATAATTATTTTCAATAAACCATTTACGTCGTATTTAATGCAGTGTTACCTTTGTAATTTTTTCATATCTTAAGACATACTGTGTTTCTGTAACTGTATTTCCGTAATTTTTTATTTCGTTGTACATAGTTAATGAAACTAATAAATATGATATAAATAATGCTCTTATTTTTCATATTTTAGTCCCACTCTTGGATAATAAGCCTGTTTAAAAATACCAAAAAGAAGGAATTCTTACACGGCGCAGAAAAAATTGGAAATTGTGAATTACGTCGAGATTCCCGGTAATCGGCCACGGAGTCTTCGAAGTGGGTGAATCCAGCGTACGAGAGTGGCGGTCACAAAAGAATTTGTTGAGTGCTCTGCCTGCTGCAAAAAGGGCTCGAAGGAAACGTAAGGAGTTTTCGCCAGATCTGGAGCAAGAATTGAAGGATTGGGTCTGTGTGCAAAGGAGTGAAGGAAGAGGCGTTTCAACTGTGTCGCACAAGTGCAAAGCACTGCAAATGGCTCGCGAGAAAAATAGTGACAATTTTAATGGCAGCAATTGCTGGTGTTATCGTTTTATGAAGCGAAATAGGTTGACAGTGCGAGCGATTACTTCTACCGGACAAAATTAACCAGAAAATTGGCAAGTGAAAGTGGAAGAGTACAATTTATTTGTTGGGCAGGCAAAGAATGGCGTTGAACCAAGCCAGATTGGAAACATGGATGAGGTACCTATGAGTTTTGACATGCCGACAAAGTTTACAGTTGATGTTAAAGGCACTCAAGACAAAGATATGCACCACTGGATATGAAAGAACATTGCTTTACTGTTGTGCTAGCAGTGATGGCTGATGGAGAAAAGCTTCCCCCAATGGTGATATTTAAGCGAAAAACAATTCCCAAAGGGTAATTTCCGAAAGGAATTATTGTGCGCGTAAATCCAAAAGGCTGGATGAACTGAAATATGCTGAGAACATGGTTAACTGAAGAGTGGGGAAAAAGAAAGGGCTCATTTTTTAATCCAAAATCGCTGCTTGTATTGGATTCAGCATGACCACTCATAGCAAACGATTCCAGAGTTTTACTGAAAAGACATTTCAAGGTTGCAGTCATTCCTGGAGGTCTAACAAAAAAGCTACAGTCATTGAACATCTCCGTAAACAGATATTTTAAATCGAAAATACGGAGGAAATGGGAAAAGTGGATGGTAGATGGTTTCCACACCTATACGAAATCTAGAAGGATGCAGCGAGCTTCTTATGCTGAAATCTGTAAGTGGATTGCAGAAAGTTGGGGCCGATGTAACCCGTGAATGTACATTCAATGGTTTCAGAATATCATAAATTTATTCCAATGATATTGATGGGGTGGATGGAGGGTTATACAACTCATCATATGATGAAAGCGATGTTTTGCATGGAGAAAATTTACCAGACTCATTGTTCAAAAACTTGGATGATTACGATGTTAAATGTGATAATGAATCAGAAAATTTTGATGGATTTGTTAGTTCATAAGAGCAGGAATAAAATTTTGCAGAATTTGTGATATTTTATTTCTTATGTCAATGTTTTGAAATTCGTTATCGCATTTAAAAATAAAGTAGGTCGTTAATTGATTGCGTACACATTTGTAAATTATTAACTTCGAATATGGCCTTCGAATTGAATTAGTTTTAATGTGAATAATGGTGACATAAAATTAGATTTACATTTAAATATTGAATTGCATTTTACCTAGTTTATACCAGAAAATATGAGAAAAGTTAGGCTTGGAACAAAAAGATGGAAATTTTGATGTTTCAGCAATATCGTCATTTCACTGATTTAATATCTGAATTCTCAAAGATATTTTTTATAAAGTACCTTCCTAGTAATTCTTATGCATAACGCGCGCTCGTTCACCTTATGTGTAACGCGCATCAAATATCTTCGAAAATTTTGCAAAAAAAACATGTATAACGCGCGCGTTATGCTTGAGAATTTAGGGTAAATTAATAAATCGTAAAATAGTCTTAGTTTCGAAAGCATTTTCAACGTACGGTGTTAAAAAAAGTAAATTCAATCACTCAACGATGAAGTTATGAGGATTAAATTATAAAGGAAAACTATTTTTCTTCATTAATATCATAACCTATACTATGTAGCGTTTCATAAAATCTGTATTAACTTCATGTTTATTACGCAAGCTTACCTTTAAAATCAAGGTCGACTGTGGTCTGGATTACTCCAAATTCACATAATAGTAATAGTATAGTATAATGTTTATTACCTCAACACAATTACACTTAATATTTATAATGACAAGTTCCGGGTAATTTGAGGTAGTGCATAACTACCATCAAATATTTATAACCTGGTAGATCATGTAATGAGATTGACATTATTACTTAACAATTTCAATGTCTGCATGAAGTTATAAATTCATAATTTATGAAGTTTTATCAAACATTTTCTGATGCCCTCTACATTTCCTTTAGTGAGAATCCATGACTGCACATTTTTGGATAATATTTTTATGAATTTAAATTTGAGGAAATTATCTGATACGTGCCCCTATCATTTAGGGGTGGCCTCAGTTGCGTCAGGCGTGACTTCATGGAATTTACTATGCGCTGTAAATTTGTAACTTTGTTATTCCACAAAAATTTTATATAATAACATTTAATAAGGGCCAAATTTAAATTTATGTGGAATAACAAAGCTTATTTTATTTACAATACAACATTTAGGGGTAGCCTTCGATGACAAAGTTCGGTGTCGGCGACAGGCCTTTATCTACATCTACATCTACGTAATACCCTGCGAGCCACCACGAGGGTGTGTGGCAGGGGGTGAAGATCACCAAACATGCACTATTGACATGCAACTAGGATATTTAAATGAGACATGCTAGAAAATAGGGTGAAAATAAAATCTGACTCTACTTTAATAATTTCCTCTGTAGTATCCTATTCTGGCATACCTCTTTTGCTTCAGTCACACTAATTTCTTTCTTTTACATTCTCTCCTGTTCTTCTCCCAATGCCCCTCCCCTTATGATGTGCCCTATAAGATATGCCTAAATTTAAATAAATCATTTTATATGACTAGGGAAAAATCTCCCATCTCCAACTATCTTAACATGAAATGGAATTTGACAGCAATCGGGACTGAGGATAACGGCTTTTTAGTAAAAAAAATGGAAACGATGCACAATCAGTTAGCTTTGCCATCAACTCAACCTGCCAGCCGGGCAAACGATTTTTCACAAAAAATTTCCCAGACTCCCTCTTCGTCACCCTTCTTCGAGGCATCTTCCCAGGGAGCATGATTGGGCCTTTTTACAACACGTGACGGAGCCCTAGGTGGGAAGGCGCACGTCGTGATCTCATTTATACATTCGCTTCGCATTAGGTCAACTAAGGAAGGAGGGTCTGGGTGCTGAAAAAGAGGAGGGAAGAAGCTAATGTAGAGGTATCTAGTGGATTATTAGGGGAGGAAGGTGAAAAAATGAATGGAGATAGAGGAAGACTGAGTCGTAGTGTGAAGGGGTAGGATTTTACACCTACATCTACATACTACCCTGCGAAACGCCGCATGGGCATGTGGCAGGGGGTGTCAGGACACCAGCCGTGTACTGTTGTAAGATTTTGGGAGGTGAAATAATGACGTGTTTTATGGGAGTGTATTTAATGGAGCTCTGTTTTTATTGTAGTCACTTTGTACGCGGAAAGAACGAGTTTTTTTATCTATATGTTCGGCGATGTATCTCTTATTTTGTCGCTTCTGTCAGCCCTAGAGGTGTAATGTAGCGTCATGATAATATTCTCTGTGTCGCTCTGAAACACACCAGTTCTAAATTTTTCAAGCATGCTAAGCCTAGCGTGTAGCCTCCGAGTCTCTAAAGGATCCTACCTTATTCCTATAAACAATACTACATTAATGTTGCTCTTTTCAGGTATTTCCGTCGCGTGTTTGGTTTTTTTGACAACAGTTTCTCCCCTCTTCCTGGGGGCGTCTTCAGGTCCGTTGGATATTTTTGTAATTGTTATTATTTATTTTCCGTTGTTATGTATTGCGTTGCTAGTACATCTAGGACCATAGGGTGTCTCGATTGCCCGCTCCTCGTTGTGGTTTCACCACTCTCTCCCAGGTTGAGGCAAGTGGGTATCCATCCTCCCGATTGAAATTCGATGGATATTTAACCAGCTCTACCGCTTCTCTGATCAACCTGGGAAAATAACGATTTTCCCTTGAGAGTACTCTCACTTGGTCAAAGGCAATCTGATGTCCTGGCTCGAACCACGCATGCTCTGCAACTGCGGAGAGGCTGAATCTCCTCTTTTCGGTGGCCCTCTGGTGCTCTTTAATTCTGCATTGAATTGCTCTCCCCGTTTGGCCGATGTAGGATTTACCACATATACATTTGATTTCATAGACTCCCTCATACATTGCAGCGGGAATTTTGTCCTTGGGTTTTGGGATGATATCTCCAATTTTCTTCGAGTTTGAGAATCTCGTCACTATACCATACTTCCGAAGGAGCCTACTAATCTTTTGTGCCGTCCCTGCGATGTATGGAATTGTGGCATATGCAGCTGGCTTTTCTTTAGGTCTTTCTTTGGTTCTGTTTATCATTAGATCATTTGCTTCCGCCAATTCCTTTTCTTTCCTTGCGGTCCTTAAAAGGACTATATGCCTAGGGTATCCATTCTTCTCTAGTGCTGAGATTAAATGTTGCTTCTCTGAGGGAAGAGATTCGGTGTCTGAAATACTGTAGGCACGATGAACTAAGGTGTTGATTAGAGAGTTCTTATGGGCGGGATGATGGTGCGATTTTGCATCCAAATACCGATCTGTGTGGGTTTTCTTTCTATATACTGCATGACCAAGGCTTCCATCTGGTTTCTTACTCACCAAAACATCTAAGAATGGTAGGCAGCCGTTCTCTTCAATCTCCATCGTGAATTTTATGGCGGGATTCTGCTGATTAAGGTGTTCCAGAAAAAGCACGAGTTCTTCTTTCCCGTGTGGCCATACGACGAATGTGTCATCAACATATCGGATCCAAAGTGATGGTTTCTTGTGATAGGACTCTAATGCCTTCTGCTCAAAATTCTCCATGAAAATATTTGCTACCACTGGGGAGAGGGGTGATCCCATGGCGGAACCTTCGTTTTGTTGGTACCAGATTCCATTCCAAAGGAAATATGAATTTTTGAGGCAGAATTCTGTGAGGTCTGGGAAATCTTTTGGTAGTCCTTCGTTAATAAGATTTTTGATGAGTTGGATGGATTCATTGATGGGCACATTTGTGAATAAGGAAACGATATCAAAACTTACTAATATATCTCCTTCGCTGATTTTGGTATTCTTAATAATCCGCGTGAAATCCATTGAGTTCAATTGAGCAAATTATGGGACTAGAGAATATTAAAACATTTTCGTTTATTAACAACAAAATTTGCATTACATAAATTTGCGCTTGCCATTTTTTAATATTTTCATTAATTCTCGCAGTTTTTGGTGGGAAGTCAATGCTGCAGATCACGTAGTTTTCCCTAGGCTGAGTTACAAAGTTCATGACGTTGACAAGACTGAAAAATTTAGGGTGCACGGTGTCGGTTATTCCATTTATGTGTCAACATTTTTGGTTTTATCATATAATAAAATATTGCTTAAATTGCAATAAAGTTATTTTTAAAGTGGTGTATACAGTATTGCACTAGCATTTACCCGGACCAAGATATAAATTTTTAAAATATAGCGAAACATCATTTTGACGCCGACAGTAGTGCTACGTTCGAATGCAGTAGTTGTCTTTAATGCGTTATTTTCCGAAAGGAAGGATATGATAGACCGCCCGGGTGGCTCAAACTGTGGCTCTACGCTACTGAAACGAGGCATCAGAGGCATAGGGACACAGAAACACTGAAGTTTCTGTGTCCCTATGCCTAAATCGAATTTAACGCAGTAAAAAAGGAGTTTCATATATGTGGGACCAAAATTGTGCATCCTGCCTAGTGCAATGAAAGAAACTACTGGTTTCAATAAATACAAAAGGTTAATTCATAAATGGATATGTATTTTGGATAATATTTAAAAATTATTGTAAAAGGTCTGTGTTCTCAGTATATTATGCTTCAAGTCATATTTGTTGTACATTCTATGTTGTAATGCCTGTTTTCCAGCCACTACAGTAGCAAATTTCTTTACACACAAAAATTTCTATCAAAATATTCTTTATGTACTTCGTAAATTTAGGTTCCATGTATTTTCATTTCCGCATACATATTAGAATTTTGAGTTAGCCTAATTACAGGCTTATTACCTTACTTCCTTGAATGGAAACAATAACTGTATCAATATATGTATGGAATAATGAATATATTATTATTATTCTCATCATTACGTTTGCTAGCGAGAAGAGGACGGCACAAGATTGCTGGGTTGCGGGTGGGTTGCTCTACGGGAGAAACAGGAGGAGGAATTCGAAGGCTCGGTGGTGGGGGGGCGGGGGAGATACGTCTACTGGGTGAGGAGAGAGGAATGGGTCGGGACTGAGTCTCTCAGGAGCGCGTCCTCGTTTGTCTCTCGGGTCCACGAGAATCGTGAAGGAGCTGTCACCGTCCGGAAGGGATGTCATCTTTCTCCCTTCCTATAAACAACGGTGCCTTCCCACCCTTATCCCAACCTTTCTTTCCCTCTCCACCCTCCCACGTACCCACTCCGATTATACGTCGATTCCGACGATGGGATCTCTTTAATCATCGATCTCCCCACACCACGGCCGCTCTTCGAGAGCCCAAAGTCGGCCTTAACAAAGATATCAAATTCTTTAAATAAAACTCTCTCTTCAGTAACTCTGTGGTACACCATATTTTGACAATATTTTATCGGAAATAACTTTTACAAAGACCACACTTAACACATCTAACACGACCCAGGTTTCAACGATTTATCGTCATCATCAGGTCTCCCGATAGTACTGTGGTGGTGATATTGTACGGAGTACTGATTATTCAACATAGATTTCTCTCATTTGAATGATATTCGATACGGGATACGGGTTCAAATAGGTACTTACCCTCAAATTATTATAAAATGTGTTAAGTGTGGTCAAAGTTATTTCAGATAAAATTTTGGTAAAATTCTTTCCCTTAAGGTCGTTTGATCGAAATATGACTTCACAATAAACTCAGATGAATTAGGCCTAATTATAGAGAAAATGATCTTGTCTTTCCTTAGGTAGCAAAATATGAGACACTTTACGTTTTACTTTTATAAATATTCTCCTAAAAATCCCATCTATTTTAAATGGAAAATTGTTCCGGTTACACAGACCAGACAGATTTTATTTTACAAGCGAGGAATTTATAACGCAACCATCTGGTCAGAAAAGTAGTAGTTTGGTATTTTTTCAACATAGATTTTTCATACTTGTATGATCTTCAAATGAAAATCTATTCCCCTATCTCGTAGTTTTTACAGATTTGCGATAAAACCTTCTGTTATGAAGACGCTTTCACCCGAATGCGTGAAAAAATGAGTCAATTTACAACTTAATGCATATTTATTATGTTGTTACTGAGATTTAATGACTGTAAAATAGCATTTCAGTGACATTATACCTTACAAAAATGACTTCACGTTTCCTAAAGCTGTTCTCAGTGGTCTCAGGCGTGTCTTCGTAGAATATACTCAACATTGTAAATGTTGGTAACTTTGTTATTTCACATACATTTTATTTAAGCTAACCCGGGTTTTAACTTCGCATTTCATTATTACCTGAAGTTCCTCGTCGTAACCCGGGTCGTCTTAATTGAATTTAAGTGGATTAACAAAGTTACTTTCATTTACAATGTCCTAAAGCTACTTAAAGGAAGAATTGGATTGTATATTTGGGGAGGTGACCGACAACTGAAGTCATTTTCGCCATAGGGGACAGTTAAGGGAGGAAGGGTGGACGGAAACCCGGCGGCGACATTAGCGAAGGCGCCAAGGCGACCAGAGTTTAACGTCTCACCCCACAGAGGGAGTACTATACTTGAAGTTCCCTCCACAAGACACTCAAGTGGGGATCGGGTTCCCTCTGAAAAATATCCTTCTCTGCTTGGATTTGAACCCGTATTGTCAGACAGTACTCTGGCCACCAAACCAAACCGATCCCCAGCTGCTTAAATTTAATAAAAAAATACGGAAATATTCTGTATCTTGACTACGGAGAAATCTCGCACAAACTGCCTCGAGGAAGTTTCACCGCGGATTGTGAGTCAAAACAAATTCCACCTTTTTTGTTCATTTGGCATAAAAATTATTACGACTTACGGTTATGTCCGGCTTTGTTTATTGAAAACCAAATTAAGAATCAATATATACTGACTATTCCACAAATATATTTTCAACGGGAATTTTTTTCCTGCATTAGGTGCCGCGATATGTCCATTTTTCTCATCTTTTTTTAACTGTGAGTGAGTGTGAATTCCACAGCCTTGGCGGAAGCAATTAATCTCGCGACGCCCACAAATCGTCACCTGCGGTAAAATTAGGCCCCAGCTTTGAATGATTGGGCCATTTAACGCGGGGAAATTCATCCACATAAACATGTCGCCACCATAAATGGTGAGGCAATTAATATGACCTACTATTTTTTTAAAGTCAGGTTTATAAATTGATTTCACCTCAAATGAAGGAATGTGTGTGGTGGTTAGATTAGATTATTCCTAGCCTGATGGCTTGGGTTTGACTCCCGGCATTAGCAGAGATTTTTTTCAATGGGGATCTGATCCCTTCTTGGCTACTTTATGGCAATAGTCCTACGTCCTTCGGATGGGACGTTAAAATGTTCACCTCTTTGCCGTTTTCTCTGAAATATAGGCTAATGCCGACAACGGGTCTCCCTCTATCCTTCCATAATTCCCAAAATGACCCTTCAGCAACTTGTCCGTAATTGCAAAAATGATCTCAGCTGTCGGATATCTATAAAAAACCGATCAAACAACTAATGAAAGAATTTATATGTTATATAGATATAATTCAGTATGGTGGTCTCTAAATTGAAGAAATATTTTTACGGGAGCGAATTTGGACT
This sequence comes from Ceriagrion tenellum, assembly GCA_963169105.1. NCBI lineage: Eukaryota > Metazoa > Arthropoda > Insecta > Odonata > Coenagrionidae > Ceriagrion > Ceriagrion tenellum. The sequence continues at coordinate 53,252,308 of OY720636.1, read as the reverse complement.
CCACATTACGCTGGTACTCAATATAAATTAAGAGTCAGGATTAATACGGCTGGTACTAATCATCTTCAAATCATTATTAGTTAACAAAGAAAAATATCTATGCCAATATGAGTAAGAACTGTGTTCAGTCTAAATTTTTTTAATGAGGCTTAAATTTATATTAATAAACGCTGATCCCAAGATACCATTGATTTTTCGTAAAATCGATGTTAACTTTGAGTTTGCCTGAGATCTGTCGATGCACATTAGCGGATTTCATTTTTGTTGAAGAGCTTTAGCAAGGTGACACTATTTAGTTACTAGTTAATGCCCAGTAAATTGCGTTTGAAAACAATTGATTGCCTGAAAAAAGCCATGTAATTTGTAAAATTAATGGTAGTTAACCATTAATTCTGGAACAAAATATCCATTACAATCTTGCATCCTCCTGAGTCTCGACAAAAATAGAAATATTTGTTAATTATCATAATGGGAACATCCTTTTTTGAAACGTCTAATACCCGTGTTTAAGAATATGCGCCGTGATGAGATGCGTGTCGTCTGCACGGGTTCACCGTCGCGTCTTATCGCCTCTCATCAGTCACGGCATCCATATCTGTGGCTGTCACATTGGCATGCATAACATTTCTGCTTGAAAAATCACAAAATCCCGCGATGGGCCAAAGATGAGGCAATGTGTAAACGCGTTGTGTGACTTCAACTTGCAGCCTTTTTGGTCAGTCCTCGTGAGCAATTAATATTAGAGGTGACTCATATGAGTTTATCTTGATTCCAAGCCGCTCTGCATAGTCTAAAATTGTTTGATTTTAATGGAGATAGGATTGGGAAGAAGAAAACATTTTCTGAGTTCACTCAGTAAATGTGATCTATAATTGTCTGGAATCACATATTTTGATAATCTGCCCTCATTTCTTCATAATTTTAATGTATATATTATATCGGTGTATATCTACCCTCTGGCTGATTATAGAATCGTTGACCATTTGTTAAATTTTATTAAAATTCATGTCTCTTAGATAATTTAGAAATAAAATGAATCAATTTTCATCAATATCACAGCAGTTTTAATTTGATTTAATTATTTTTTCAATAACAATCACCTATGTTAAAGGCAAATGGAGTTAATTATATTTGTCCTAATAATAGCCTACAATTCAATTTCATATGTTGATGGAGCTCTAAAATTACCAAATTGATGATATCGATATATCTCTCCAATCAATATTTTGGCATATAATATGTATTATTTCGAGTAGGTATATATTATATCTACATTATTGAAACCATTATTATATAAATAAAAATCTACCCCTGGATTATCAATATTGACTGTGGAACTCTGATTAATGTGCATGGATCTTAGGTTAACTTTTCATCCAGTTAGTGATGGAATTTATTTTCTTCAATCCCGTTATCCGGGCAAAACAAGATTTCTAAAATAGCTCTGCGTGTTAAGTAACGTTTACTCGGAACCTGTATTTATGTAAGGCAACAAATAACAAGGAGATATTTCTGATAATGTATGTATCGGAAGTAAAGAAGCAACAAGTCATGTTAACTTTTTCGAAGGCTAATAGTCTCTCTAATATCGTGTTAATATTTCGCGTGATCCGTAGATCGTATACAAATGAACGTTTAAAAAAATCTTTACGTGGTTCTATTTCGACTTTGTTTTCGTATTCACGTTACTGATTAAACTTTTCATCAATAGAGAAGCTCTCGCTCATGAATCTTATTTGTTCAATTGATAATGTGACATGAAAAGGTAAGTATTGCAGTCTATTTTCCACGTAAGCGAGTAGCAACAGGCACCGGGATATGATTCAAATTTAATACTGTAGAGATAGAGATATTTTAATTTCATGTAATGGAACTTAAGTCTGTAAAAGTATAATTTTGCTCCATTATAATGCAATATTTATTTCATGCTTCCTAGAGCTCCTGAAATTAAAACGTAAAATTCAAATACGGTCTCCATTATGACTAGGGAACTATCTCGCTCAAAATTCCTTAAATAGAGCTAACAATAAGAATGAGAAATTAATTTAGGTGATGAAGAAATAAAAAAACGAAAATTTTAGGTAGTTTGAGCGAAATATCATTTTACCTATAAATCAATCAATTTGGTCTCATTTTAAAGAAAAATATATCATCCTTTCATTGACATAAAAAATTTAACCCCTTACCACATTACTTTTGGAGATATTTGCCAAAAAATACCAGTCCTTTTTACATGGGAAGTGGTACGTGAATGCACTCCAGAGGGACCTTGTATTAAAAATGAAGCATTTCCTACATTTAGATCTCGTAAAAAATCAACAGTGAGTGCTTTCTAAACTATTTTTGAAAATTAATCACATTGTCACCACAGCAAATTCTTCGGGATCACAAATTGTGATCCCGAAGTATTTATTGAGGTGACATTAGGATTAATTTAATAATAGATTAATTTAATAATAATCAAAAATAGTTGAAACAACATGAAAACTACTCATTGTAAATTTTTGACGAGATTAAAGTGTAAGAAATTCCCTTATTTTTTAAATAAGCTCTCTCTGGAGTGAGTACACATACAATTTCCCATGTAAAAGGGTTGGTAACTTTTGGCAAATATCTAGGAAAGTAATGTAAAATGAGGTTAAATTTTTTATGTCATTGGAAGGGTGAGGTTTTTTTCTTTAAAATGAGACCAAATTCATTGATTTCTAGGTGAAATGATACTTTACTCAAACTACCTTAAGAGACCATCCCATCTCTGATTCCGCTCGTATACCCATTCGTTGAAATACTACTCTGTCCTTTCTGACTTTTTCATTTCTCATTTTATCCGATCGGAGTGATTCACAATAAACCTTCCGTTTTAAAGGAGTTTCATACGTACTGCGTGAAAAAATTAGTCCGGTTAATGACTTATTTATATATTTTCTTTTGATTACTTACAATTTGTCACGTAAAACTATTTTATTGCACCATAAATAAAGCAATATTTAATTCGTGTGTTTCACAGCTGGTGAATTTTAAACGTATAATTCGAATATGGTCTCTATTTGATTGGAGAACTATCTCGCTCACACTACCTTAAATGGAACGACTAGTAGAAATAGATAGTAGAAATAAGAATGCGAAATTGATTCATGTGATTTATACATAAATAGAGAACGTTTAAATAGAATTAACAATAAGAATATATTTTTTTTCCTGCACTAACATGCTTCTATACCGGTAGAATATTAAGTTACGTATCACTACGTATGTACTGAGGTATTAGTTTGTTGGAAAAGATATGCAAATTGAAAGCAACGCAGTCTTTTTCATGAGTGGAAGAGAGGAACATTAGACAAGTTACTGTATTAAAATTAAAAAGATTCCGTCAACATGTCATCAAAAACCAAATTAAAATTTATATAGAAAAAAAATGTTTCAATTTTAATCTGAAGAAACATGAAAAATATGGCACCGTCGATGTTTGAACTCACCATTTTCTGCTAAAAAGGCATGCGCAAAAATCATCAAATATAAGGTGCCTTAAATTGTAATTAAAAAGATCCTAGCATGACCGTTACGTGGTCAACAGTGGTGCAAGTCTAGTTTTAGTTTCCACTTCGAAACTGGATTTTTCGATCACACAATGCGCGTAGGCTCATTTTCAATCCATAAAGCACAGTATTCCCCCCTCCCAAGATTCTAAATAGGATTTTCTTTGAAGGATCAATGCGAGGAACTCTGAGGCCATGGGTTACTAAATTACAATATAATATATCGAAATTGAACTTGCTTGTGGAATGATCGTGAGTCATGCATGAAATCAGTCCAAGCAAAAAGCGGAGGGACAAGAGTTATATAATAACATACTAGCCGATGATCCCATTGTAACCTATTAAACTGTGTATCATTATCTATGTATTTTATCTTTCCGTAAAATTAATGGGGAGTTTTTCAATAATAGTGAAGTATTTTCACGGTGTCATTGAAAAAATGTTTCAAGCGGCTTTTTCCAGATGAAATACTGAAGCATCATCTGAAACGATTATGACTAGAAAACCGCACAGCACAGGTGCAAGGGCATTTGGGAAAGTTACGAAACTTCTGTTTCAAATAAATGAATGGAATAAAAACAGATTTACAGATAAACATATGTCAGAATTTTTTGTGTTTGAAACTCTTAATTTTCCTTATTTTTGCCTTACGAGAAATTTATGTGTTTTGAGAGCACGTGACGATATATCGATGATTTGACCAAAAACGCTCTTTGTTTCATATGTATTCAGCAAAGATTTTTCGTTCATTTTAGTTTACTGACCCAGTAGTTTTGCTTATCACTTCATTACCTTAGGTTTTTTACCGCAGAGTTCTCGAAGACTGAGAAAGAGGAGGGATCCTGAATAAGCGAGTAAGGGGAAGGAAAAATATATTTATTAAAGATGGAATGAGCAGTGTAAAGATGTAAACCGTGGTAATAAATAAAATTTTGAAGGTTGATAGAAGTTTAATCCAGTAAACAGCCAGACGATTTTTCCCTCTATCATTTATGCCATCCTTCATCATCATCAGTAGTCATAAAACCGAAGATTAAGCTGCATCATGTCTCTACTACTCTCACTATCACCACCTTCATTTCTGCATTGGGATTCGGGAAATAACTGGTCAAGCTAATCGTAAATTGGTATTTGGTACAAGAGTTCTTGGAAAGAACGACGATACAGTTAGAGAAGTCAGCTACTTCTCTCTTGTTATACCTCACTTAGAATACGCTGCCAGTGTTAGGGATCCACATTAGGTAGGCTTAGAAACAGAGTTAGAACGCGTGCAGAGAAGATCAGCAAGATGCGTGAAAGACCGTTATGATAGTCACGTCAGTGTAACTGACCGCTTGCAACAACTCGGATGGGAATCGTTTTCAGACCGTCGATTGGAAATTAGACTCAATATTTTATTTAAATTTAAAATATTCATTTTCAGAAGAAGTTATCAATATCTTACAAACTCCATACTAGATCAGATCTTGAGAGTAAAACGAGGGAAATAGATTGTAGAACAGAAAGGTTTACAATGTTTTTTTTCCCGCGATCGATGAGAGACCATAATGGCTGCGTTAAGACTTTGAAGTAGGTTAGTTGACGGGTAGTGTAGCTGATTAATTTATATGCACCCTTATGCATGTTTCTAAATCTGCCCAGTAGTGCTAGCACCATGTTTTGCATATTCCCTGCATGAATTTTGTGTCACGTTATTATAGTTACTTTATTGAATATTTTAGTAGCTTCTATAGCATTTATAGCATACCGATAGTGAGGTGCTTGCTCGGGAAAGAAAAATTCTTCTCTGTAGCTCATGTTGGTGATAAGTTATCCCTCGCAAAATACCCTTGGAGTGGATTTCAGAGTTATAGATGCAGATATACATGATTATTTAATTGAAGCCCTTCATGATAAGCCCGACGCATTCAATTCGTGGTCTTCTTCGGTAATTTTTCCCATTTATTTCTTCTTCTAATATAATTTTCAATCGGCACTTGTGCCGCAAAATGTCTCCTATAGGTATATCTGTCTTTCTTCGCAGAGCAACCAAACTTACACGACTTATTAATCGAAGCAAGATGACATAGTATTATCCCTTCCCGAGATTCTTTATAAGATCGAGGATCGTTTCTGAAGAATCAATACGGATCAGAACTCTTTCGGAGGGGTGGTTGGTAAGGGGAAAACAATATGTGATATGTCTGGCTGGAGTTTTCCTCCACCAGGCGACCGGAGGTAAATCAAGGACGCCTTACACTCACTCTATACGTGGTCCTCCCGGTGAGAGATCTTCAAGCCGCGGGCTTAATTCCTTTAGGCGGTGGACGAGAGACGGCGGGAGGAAAAAAATCAAGTGTGCGGGCAAGCACTTGTCGTTGAACGAGCGCTCTCCTCGACTGGATAACTCACCGCGTCAACAAACGAACACACACACAGACATTGGCTCCTTCTCTCTTCCCCCTTCCTTTCCCAAAAAACCGGGGATTTTTTTGAAAACCAAGGGAAAGAGACGGGACGGATTCGTGGAACAGGTCGTTGACTCGGAAAAAACTATCAGGGGACGACCGCGGAAAAGTCGGTTGTTTTCGTGTTTGTAGACTCCGCGTCTCTTTTCTCTCTCTCTCACTCTCTTTCACTCTCCAAAGAGGAGAGGAAGGGGAAAAATTTGGGGGAAAAAATGAGAGATAGGAGGAGAACGAACATATAGCTGTAGCATCCCCCGAAGGTTGTCGCCGAGAGAATTTTGTGGAAGTTCTGGTAATGAAAAAAAGAGCGCTTTCGGTTTTTCGATTTTCATTTTTTTATTTTCTTTCTTCTTCTTCTTCTTCTTCGTCTGAGTAAAAAGACTTGTCAAAGTTGAAGTAAAGGAGAAATAAGAGTCAACGCCGGCAGCTAAAACTGATTGCATTTTGTTTTAGAAACTTATAATCAGTGTATGCTCGTCTTCTTGCGTCAGAGTGGAGAAAACCGTACGAAATAATATGGTTTAGAGGAGAATTTCCAAGCGTCGTTCGATTATTTCATTTATAAATAAGCAAATAAGGTTCTTGTATTGCATAGAAATAAATTGTATTGCCTAACACTCGATGGGAAATACGATGCAATATGAAACAAGGAGACATTTTAATGAAATGGCAGAATCAGCCCCTTAAATAAAAGAAATATTATGGCTTAGGACAGATAACTTTATAATAATTGGACCGATAACTTAATAATTACGATCATTATCCTCATTCGTTTTAGTAATCATATCATCTATATATGTGACAAACTAAGGTGTATTTTGTTTCAAATGTCGAACCTGAAGCATTATTTGCCTCATGAGTTGAAAAGATTTATGTATCAAGGCTTATCTGAGGCCGTAATACGTTATGGTTCGACGATTTGGGGTAGCACAAACTCCACCTTGCTGAATAAGGTTATTACTTTACAAAATAAAATGGTTGCGCATTTGATGGTCAAGGAAAACAATGTGAGAGAAGTATATAAGAATCAATGTTTGTTACCATTAAAAGAATTGTATAAATATGTGTTAATTTGTGACAACTTCTTTGACAGCAAATTAATAAAGCAACGTGTGATTAATACTGACATGCAACTGCGTCGAATAAATAGGTTGTCTGTACCTAAGTATTTTAACCTCCATGGCAAGAGGTCTTTAGCACATGCAGTCCCAGGGTTGTTAAACAAATTACCTATGTCAATGCATGATATTAATAGCATATCTGTTCTTAAAAAATCACTAAAAGAGTGGCTCATAGGCTAACATTGTTAAGCTCTTAATTGTCCAAAACACTACACAGCAAAAAAAAATATTTTTTAACTAAAGGCACCTGCTGACAAGCCGCTTTGGCTTAGCAGGACCTCAACTGCACTATTATTCTTTTTTTCATTATTGATAGAATATAATTTTCTTTGTGACTGCAAAAATTAAAAACAAAAATTCTGAATGCATCTATCTATTAATGTATTCAATTATTTGTACACTATAATACTATATCCGAAATATCGTCATGTCATAATGGGTTTTGAATATGAAGAGTCTCCTTTAATTTCCTGCAAGGTTTTGAAACTCAAAAGGCGAGTTTCATTATTATCCGTGGCTACTGGTAAAACCCAAATTAAGCAATATCTATTTAATAATTTCCGAGATATCCTATGCTTATTCGCGCCTGATACTAAGGATGTAGTCTAGAACTCTCAAAAATCTCGTCGACAGCCACTTGATTTGCTGTAGGAGGTGAGTGATCAGAAACGTGCACCACAGTATATCCTGCGCTGTTATTGAAACCACTGCCATCACGACTATCAATTTATTAGCCAAACCTGCAAATACCTGCCAGGAAAAGAAACTTCTACTAACTATTTGCATGCTACCGATGCTACATAAACTAACGGTATTACTATATTTTGCAATACATAAATACAAAATATATGGAAAAAACTTACAGAACGTGCATCAGAAATTCGTATCAGATTAAGAAATAAGCAATAGGGTGAATAACAACTAATTAGCAACACTACTAATTGATAAACCTAGTTAAAAAACCTCAATGGAAGCTGTCCTAACGTTTGTGGAGTTAGTCTCATTTTTAAACCCGTTCGGTCAGAGGTCATTTGTATTTCCCTTATTTTATTCTGATGAATTGGAGACATTTTTCACTTCTTATTAATAAGAATTGTTGAGGATGGAAGACTGTCGGTGATTGCAACCACAGGTGTTGCTTGTGTGGTGCTTCTCATCATATTCGTTAAGCATGAATCATGCAAAGTTTGAAATCTGAAAGTTTTAAGGTGATGGACGTCATATTGATTGGCAAAACATTTGTTACTTCCACAATTTATTGACAAATTACCGACCAGTTTCGGGTGTCAGTTAAGTAGATGCTTTAAATGTTCATGATACACAGGAGTAAGATCCTTGACTAAGGTTTTAAAATTACCATCGGCAATAAATTGTTGACACTTACATTAGTGATATATACTCCATGCTTTAATATAACCAAGCATTTGCTTCTCCTAGGGATAGTAAGATTATCGACTTTTACGGCGTCCTTAATGCTTTTAAATCTCTTTCTAGGTATTTACCAAGGGACCGTCACGGTTCTGATTTCTCGCAACTAACCAAGTACTTTTTGAGATGGTAGATGTGAGGAAATATTTGAGATTGAGCGATTCATTACAGAGAGAAGCTTTACAGTCTATCACAAATTCACTGAGAAGTTTTGGTGATGGATAAGGTATTGGAGAGAACTGAAAATTTAGCTTTAGCGATTGCTATTGTTGATCAGAAAATTGCCGAAGTCGCAAACACTTTGTTGTTCATAATGCAATTTTCTTTTGCTGTGAGGCAAAAACCTTTCCAAGTTCGTTTGAACAAATATGTAAAATGTTTACAAAACATTCTGCCGTGACTATTTTTCACCAATAAACCCACAGGCCGGATAGTGAGCGTTTCTCTCAAGCACATCATACAATTTGTATATCGTCTGATATGCTCCTATCTAGGCTCACCTCCACGTCTAACATCGAAAGCTTCCATTAATTCGGGGAACATTGGGGAGGGTATTCGCCCTTCAGTGAGGAATTCTTGGTCTCACTCCCTGGTAGGAACACGACAAGGATTTTCGTCGGGCGTTTTGTCTTTTTATATTGTCTAGTGAACGGTTGACATGCACGTCGCTGTCCTACCAACCAACATTTTCTCCTCCCCGCTCATCTCCTCTAGAGAACCCTTCAGTCCTCGTGAGACAGCCTTGCCTCCTCCTCAATCAATAACCAACACATATGCCTGCCCTTACCCTTTCTTCGAGAGCCTGCCGACCGTCGAATTCATTAAGAACCCTCCCACCCGAATGCCCCCCCATTATTTCTTCCAGCCGTCCTTCGACTCACCTCACTCTGCCAGTGTTTTTTGTGCAATCACTCCCTGTCAAACTTTCCTACTCCATTTTAAACTCTCTTCTCTTTTAATTAAGCAAGTTTTCATCAACCTCCCGCCAGGTGATAAATCCCGTTGGCAGGGGCGAGTTAGGTACGGTGCATCGGACCAAGATATTACCTAAATCACGGCCGACCGGGCGTATGTCATCACATTCCCGAGAACTTTCTACGTTGTTTGCCTGGGCGTTGAATTATTATAATAGCCATCGTGTTAATTATTGCCATGTATAAATCATCATCTGCCTCTCTTCATTGAGGATGCGTTGGCGACAAATCGGTTCATAAAATGCTATCGACATATGTGACAATTGCTGTCGGTACATGAAATGCTATCAACATAAATTTATCTCGTCCATAGGTACGGAAGTCATAGATTTGGTACAGCAGGCAATAAGACTTTTAGCTAGGTTAATTTGATACATAGGGAAGCAAATGACTAGATTTGCTCCCAATGCTTGTATGCTTATCTGCCACCAAGTATAAATGGAACATCGTTCATGCTTCCGGTGCAACTCTTTTGTCCTCATTGATTTGTGTGGTTTCAAATATAATGATTTAAATCTACATATACATACTACCCTATGAGCTGCCATATGGGCGTGTGGCAGTAGGTATTAGGACACCGGCCGTGTAAAGGAGTAAAGGATAAGGTTTTGGGAGGTAACATGGTGAAGTTTATTGTGGTGTGTCTTGAGTGAAACTTATTTTTTATTCTGATATATTATTGCGCGTAGAAAGAACCAATTTTTGTACCTGTCCGTTTGGCAAATATGCTTTGACTCTGACTAGGTAGCATAGGTTTTGGCACTTGTGCTAGATATCTTATCATCATAAATAGCTACTAACCTCGCATATAATTTTCGGCGTGATATACTCTGGCATAATTTAGTACCTTTTAGTGCGATTTATTTCCCGCATTAATAATACTAACCAGTAGTTGTATCTTGAGTAGTGTACTGTATGGTAGCATGTTCTTGTACGTAGCACTCTCCTAGTTTCTCGTCTGACCACGCACTGTTGTCCTGACGGCATTTGTTCTAGATCGCCGTAGATCAGGATACTTTCACTCTGTAAAGTGCTTAAGTGACTTAGGTAAAGTATGTTTCTGCAGTATCTTGAAAGGATTGTTAGCTACTAACCTCGCATGTAATCTCCGGCATGGTGTACTCTTGCATGATTCTTACCTTGTAGAACTATTTATCTGCAGCATTAATGATACTAACTAGTGGTTGCATCTTGAGAATTGCACTAAATGGTAGCATGTTCTTGTACGTAGCACTCTCCTAGTTTCTGGTCTGACCACGCACTGACCTGTTCTGACTTGTCCTGACTGCATTTGGCCTGCACCTGGCAACCGGGGGAACGTGCATCGTTCACATTTCAGCTGAAATGAGGGCTACACGCTCGGTGTAAAACCACCCAGTGCCACACACCCTAACAGTGGCTTGTACGATATTTCGTAAACGTATATGTTCCTCTCTTATATTATCGCGTATGTCGAATACAGAAATAAAGTGTGAGGAATAGTTTCTTTCGCATTGCTGATATACCAATAGTGTAGTGCACGACAGGAGGGAGAAATTTTACCTTCTGGCAAGATTTCGCAGTTTTTTACTAATGCATTAATGGTCATGGTTCCATTGCCTCTATCATAGTTTAATGAAGTACATATTGGCGATAACTCACCCCCTGTTGCATACTTTCTACATCTACATCTACATGATACCCTGCGAGCCACCTCGAGGGTGTGTGGCAGGGGGTAAAGATCACCAAACATGCACTATTGACATGCAAGTAGGATATTTAAGGGAGACATGCGCGATAATAGGGTCACATGCAGCTAGATGGTTAGTATCTACATAATAAGGAAGGGATTATTGGTTGTTATTACATGCATCATGCACTACGGACTACTCAAACTATATTTCACCTACCTATCCCTTTGCTACGCTGCCTATTGTTCTCTCTTATAGTACGAGAGAAAAATGACATTTTAAATCTATCGGTACGACAATCTATCTCTCTAATCTTGTTAATATGATCAAACCTAGCATAATACACAGGGGTTCTCAATATATATCTAACGTCATCTGTGAACAAATCGGTTTCGAATTTACTTAAAAGGTTTAACCTAAATTTTAACCTGCGTTCTGATAGTAATTCCCATCCTAGTTCTTCTATTAAGCTCGTAACACTTATACAATTATCATTTCGGCCTTTAACAAACCTAGGAGATCTCCTTTTCACGCACTCTAATTCTTTTATCACACCTTCCTCGTACGGATCCCATATACTAGCGGCATATTCTAAATGAGGCCTGACAAGTGTAAAATAGCTTCTTTCTCGCACCCTTGTGGTGCCTTGTAGGGCATTATGTAGATGTATACCCAATATGTAATAATAACCTAGTACATTTTTTCAATATTTAATGAGGAAGTTGATAGTTTCCAATAGGATGGATAATGTGGTACTGCAGCGTACTTAGCAGTTTCATGCATAAAATTCGTTAGTTTTTCATACTATCAATTGGCTTGTAAGCATGGTAGGCACTACTTCCCTTCATCACATTTAGAGGGTCTACTTTTTTCTACCTCTGCACCGACTACCCCGCAAGTATTTATCGTCGAAAATCTCGGAAAGTAGTTCGGTAAGGGGCTGATATTTTGGTGTCTTTGGGAGGGTGAGATATTTTTTCTACAGAATTAGACCAAGCTCATTGATTTCTATGTTAAATGGTATTCTGCTAAAACTACCTTGAGGTGCTTGCCTGGTGAGGAATCATCACCTGCCACACACGTGAATTGCAGGTTATAACGTAGATGTTGATGAAAACTATGGTGGAAGCTTGTTTAAATTAAACTACTTCTTGCCATTTATTTGAACTTTCTTAAAAATAATTTTTCCAATAAACTCTTATTCATAACCGATAATTCTCTTCATTATCATTGTCCAAAAAACAGTAAATAACCGTGTCAGAGGTAATATATTAATAAACATATTATATTCTATTATCCAATTCTATCCTATATCTCCATCCCTAATCTCCCCACTCATAGACTCATTGCAGACTTAAAATTTATTTATAATATTCAAAATTCCACCATCGACTGGCCTGACTTGCTCTCCTTTATCAATTTCAAAGTCCCATCCCGCCCCACCCGTTCTCACCATTTATTCCACATGCCCATTCCCAGACTTTCGATCACTAAACGTTCTGTTTTCTTCCACCTCTCCTCTCCATTGAATTCCATCCCTTCTCACATCGATCATTTTGCACTTTCATCTAAATCCTTTGTAAGTCTTTCTCTTTCGTATCTTTCACCTAAGTAGTTATTCCCCTATTTTTCTTTTTTTTATATTTCCCAAATTTCTGCTTGCATCTTGTTGTTAAATTTGCTTGTATATACCCCTAAGTAATCAAGTAGAAGTAAATAAACATTAACCATGAATCTTTCCTGAAAAGAACACACGATGAGGGTATCCAACAAAATAAATGCAATTTTACATCAATTAAAAATCCATATAAATCTGCTGCCACTTCAGTTAAAAAGGAAACTTGTTACCTCACTCATTCTTCCTCACCTAGACTACTGTAGTCTCGTGTACAATGACTTAACTGAGGAGTTGAATATTAAGCTACAGCGTCTGTTGAACTCCTGTGTGAGATTCATCTTTAATCTACGGCGATATGAACACATTACCCCTTATTTTAAAAGGCTCTCCTGGCTAGATCTTAAATCAAGGAGAAAATATAACATGGCCTGCTTCATGTTCAATCTCCTCAAATATGGGAGCCCTCAGTATATAATGGATCTTTTTCTCCCAAGTAGTAAATACACTAATGTTTTTACTAGACGAGACCCCTGTTTTTTGTATCCTCACCAGTTCCGGACAGCTACAGTCCAGAAATCGTTTACAGTTGTTGCCTCAAAGCTGTGAAATGACTTGCCTAAACTGGTAAAAGACAGTGCATCACTGGTAATATTTAAGAGAAAGATTATCACACACTTACTTTTCGGAATGCTGACCATGTAACTCATTTATCAGTTCATTGATGTGATTAATGTCCATTGTTGCGTAAGAAGCAGCAATTCAGTTCCTTTTTTCTTTTCATTTGTTAAGCTAAATTTCCTTTTTAAAGTTGTGTTATTTGTTTATTGATATGTTTAATGTTCGTTTTTCTGTTAGAAGAAGAAATTCAGTTCTTTTTCTGCATTGCTAAATTATAATGTTGTATATGTCTATTGTTAGGAATTCATATGATAACTTCCCTTTTTTGTTTCCCGATTGGCTTATTCCCATATTAATTGTCTTGCACACCACTGTATTTCATTTCTATGTTCCAAAGGAGTCCACTCCTAGAACAATAAACGAGTTTATTAGTATAATTATTATAAGTCTGTATATTGTTACACGGCCACTATAAACTGGCACTCTAGATGTATGTAGTTATCTTCCTTTAAATATAAATAATAAAATAAATAAAACATATCATGGTATTTGTTAAATGATTGGGTTGGCAATACTCAACAGATGTAAGAACCGAATGGCGGGCGAAGGGAAAGAAAAGCGTTTGAGGATGAGACACGGCACCAAGTCAAGCCTCTCCCTCGCAGATATTTCATTAAGTCGAAACATTTCCACGTTCCAGCGGGGAATCCGTAATTTGTGAAGGCTTCCTCAACTTTGCGCCATAATCCCTGCTCACGTGACTCTTTTATCCGTGCCCGTGTCACGAATCCGTCGCCGTTTATGCATTAGCCCACCGTCATCCATCCCATCTCGAGGCTCCTTCCTCCGCTCTCGCCAGAAATCCATCTCCCTGCATCGCCGCCCCTCCCCTTCCAACTTCACTCTCCTCCCATTGATCAGCCTCCTATCCCCGCTCCCAGTCACATCACGGAGAGCCACACGAGTGCTCCCGCCGGGTTTTAAAAATATAACCTTTCGACTCTTTCGAACTTCACTTCCGTGTCAAGTCGAAACGTTCATCCGATTTATGGAAGATCCAGTCCCAAGTCGTTATTTTCACCGCGACCACTCCTGCATGCTCCCTATCCGGGCATCATGTGAAGGAAACCACTTAAGTGTATCCAGGAACAAATCTCACAAAAATGGTGAAATTCAATTTGTTCTAGCAGTCGCAATGACAGTTCATTACCGAATTGGTGTTAAAATTTTTACGATTAACATAGCAGTGTTCGTGGATTGTTCAAGGAATTAGGGTGGGAACATGCATTCGATCGAAGAAAAATTTTTTGACAAAACCTTTGGTGAAAGTTTGATGTAGATTAGACTTTGCCATTAAACATATTTTGCTAGAGCTAAACTATTATGGTAGGAACGGTCATAGGAGTAAGATTAAGGAAATAGACTGCAGAACCGATTGATTTGAAGTGCCATATTTTCCACGTATATTAAGGGACAATGGTAGTTGCAATAAATCAGTTCTAAGATACTTCGACCCTGACTAGGTTAAATAGGTTTTTGCACTTGCTGGATTGGATATAGGGGGAGGCGACCGAGAGCTAAGGTCATTTGCGCCATAGGGGATAGGTAAGCGAGGAACGGTGGATAGAAACCCGGCGTCGGCATTAGCCTTCTCTCAACGAAGGCCCCAAGGGGACCACGGTTTAACGACTCATCCGACAGATGGAGTACTGCACTTGAGGAGCCTTCCATAAGACACTCAAGTAGGGATCGGGTTTCCGCTAAAAAACATCCGCCTCTGCAGGGATTTGAACCCTGTCCGTCAGTATGGTTTGCCAGTATTCAGTATTGCCAGTTATATGATGTAGCTCTTGCATAATTTAATGCCTTATAGAGCTAGAATCTGTCGTAGTAATTATAACCAGAAGTTGCATGTTAAGTAGTGTACTGCTTGGTAGTATGCTCGTCCACGTAGCACTCTCCTTGTATTTGGTCTGACCTCGCACTGTTGGCCTGACTGCAATTGGTCTGAGCATCCAGTGGAACGTGCGCCGTTCTGATTTCAGCTGGGATGAGTGATGCATGCCAGGTGTGGAATCACCCCGTGCCACACTCACTAGTGATGGCTTGCGTGGTATTCCGTTGATGTATCCTTCCAATAGTGACGTTTATCCTTCATCGGCATAAACAATTTCTTTCATGAGTTCTCTCTACGCAATGAGAGGCATAGAGAATATTCGGATGAATATATACCATCTGTTGAGGTTAGCTTTATAGAGCTATATGTCACTCCATTCCCTTTTGCAATGTATCAAAATCAATGTATCAATACATTTTTAGAAGCTTTAATTTAATATCTTATTCTAGCTCTAAAATAAGTGGTTGCTATTGTTGAAATTAGGGCTTTTTTCATTCTAATAGGCGTAGGACAAACATCATGGGTGAGAATCTGATAAAATATGCAAAACTCGAACTCTCAGGAAACGTCAGATTGTAAAAATTTGAACGTCATAAAGACAGGTCAATTATTATCTTTCACCTATCAGCTTTCAAAGTAGAAATAATTTCATATCTAGTCTACGGGTTTTCTTTGGTCGACATGTTTTATTCAGTCCCTAACAGTACGTGGTAAATTTGATGAAGGAATATTATTTAGCTGAGGCGATACGTTTTTATAGGCACAATATTTCAAACAGATGTAATAATAGCCAAGTTGTGATAATTCTTCTGATACTGATACTCCTCTCATCACATAAACAAAATGCATAAAATAAGAAAGAACATAAAGCTGGTGGTGTAAACAAAATTTACACAAATCATGCCAGCAGAGAGTACTACATGATAAAACTTTTCCCAAAAATACACTAAGTTTATGATGGATGATAGAAATTGCAGTTGGACAGAAGGCAGTATTACTCCAAACGTGCCATGTATTCCGAAAAATCTTGAACTGTGGCATTAATTTATTGTGCAAATAATTAAGTTGTTTCCTCACTAGCTCCATGAAACCAACCGGAAAGGTTGATGAAAAAAATAGTACCGATGAAGGAAAGCCATTTTACGAAAGGTTTGGCTAAATGAGGTAAAAACATCTATAATTATCATGATCCCAAAAAGACAGAACTTTGTTATATTCAAGGATTATTGGCTTGGGTTCAAAGGGCATTGCACTGTCAAAACTTTTGTCAGTGTGTGATAATTTAAATGCGTAAAAATATAACATGATAACTTTTTGATTTCATGATGCCTGTAGCAGTAATAATACGTACATACATACCAATCAAGCCGTTCTCTTCCGGGGTAGGCAGAGTTACTAAGTTTCAATCATATAGACCTATTCTTGCAAATAGTAGTGATAATAATAATAAAAATGCGTCTATATTGGGTCAAGATAGAGACTAAGGCAGTTCCTTATTCCATCTAACCCCTCGTCAGAAAAAGAAAGGAAATAGGTGAAAAGAAAGATATATACATTTGTGGGGAAAGCGTAAGGAAGTAAGAAGATGAGAGACTACTAGTAAGTCAGTACCTTCTTCCATCTAATCCCTCGGCAGAAAAATTCATGAAATAAGTGCGAAGAAAAATGTATGCATTTGTAGGAAAAACGTAAGGAAGTAAGGTTGTGATATCCTTGACGATAAAAATCACTGCAGGAAAACTCCTACATATGAAGGGGAGTGTGAAAAACCAGCGAAAACCTACAGACAGATTAAGCTAATATAACACCAACAAAAAAAATGCATGAAATACACATAAAATGATAATAATAATAATAAGAGAGGAATATCAAATATATTTTCCACGCACAGCAAGGGACCACAATAGTTGCAATAGATCAGTTCTAGGATACTGACTAGGTCAAATAGGTTTTTTACGGTAGTTCTAAATATCTTAGCATGAATTTTAATTACTAACCTCACATGCAATCTCCGGCATGATATAGTCCTGCATATTTTAGTACCTAGTAGTGCTATTATTTGTCGCATTAATAATACTAACCAGTAGTTATATCTTGAGTAGTGCACTCCATGGTAGAATGTTCTTCTACGTATCACTCTCCTGGTTTATGGTCTGACTTCGTACCGTTGTCCTGACTGCTTTTGGCCTACGCCTGGCATTCGGGGGAACGGGGGAGGGGGTTCTGATTTGAACTGGGATGAGTGCTGCATGCCTGGTGTGGAATCACCCCGTGCCACACGCCCAAGTGGTGGCTTGAACGGTAATGTGTAGATGTAGATAAAACCTGTGTATAAAAATATCCGTAAACTAATTCGCAAAAACTTTAAACATCTACACTATCTCAACCGAGACCCATGCATTCCTGAAAAGTATAAATGGCTTAAAAATGTAACTCTTTATGCTTCAACACCTAAAGCTTTATTTAAAGGTCTTGGTAAAATGCCACACACGCTTAATAGTACGCATGCTTACAACCTGGACACCTCCGAAGCACTACAAATCCTCATCGTAATGTCGTTGTCGTATAGGATAGGGCGGGCCGCCTTTTTGAACCGTCATGCCACCTTTCACTTCTCGACACGAAAGATTTTGAGACGCTGACCGAATTATTCCAAAAATAAAATTCACCACGAGCTTGCCATCCGAGAAAAATACGAAGACGGCGGGAGGGAACCTACATATCGAGCGAGTGAAATTTCCCTTCTCTAAGCGGGGACAAGGAAGAGTCGCGAAACAGATTCTGCGTGGGAGTACATTAAGTTTCAAAAATATTTTTCCATCCCTTCAGCCGATTCCCACGGAGAAATGGAGTCGGAAAAACACTTAAGAATGACCCCAAGGGTGTTAATGGGAGTGGTTTGTGTATCTTTTTCAGCGTGTTTGTGCCCTTAGTCGTAATTTTTCATCTGCTTTTGTGAAAGCAGAGCTATGATACTCTGGGAAAAGCAAGTTTTAGCCATTAAAGAGTGTCTTCTAAAGGCCTCAGGGAGGTGGAATGACGTACATAGTGGATATTTATACGAGACTGATGAGGGCGTGAGACGAAATTAACCTCAACATACTTGACGGAGGATGCCTCATTAGGTCCGACGAGGATGAACGATCATTGACGATATACTCAACTGTAACTATTGAAATTCTTCTGAAATTTGGAGATATTATCTGCATCTACATCTACAAAATACCATCTAAGCCACCACTAAGGTGTGTGGCACGGGGTGATTCCACACTGGGCATGCAGCCCTCATCCCAGTTCAAATCAGAACCGCGCACGCTCCTCCGAATGCCAGGCGCAGGCCAAAAGCAATCAGGGCAACAGTACGCAGTTAGACCAGAAACCAGGAGAGTGATACGTAGAAGAACATGCTACCATGTAGTACACTACTCAAGATACAACTACTTGTTAGTATTATTAATGCGACATAGAAATAGCACTGCAAGGTACTAAGACATGCAGGAGTATATCATGCCGGAGATTTCATGCTAGGTTAGCATCTACGATTCATGTTAAGATACTGAGCACACTGAAAAAACCTATTTAACCTAGTAAGTATCCTAGAACTGGTCTATCAAAACTATTATGGTCCCTTATTATACGTGGAAAAAATGACATCTTAAAGCTATCGGTTCCGCAGTCTTTTTCCTTATTCTGATTCCT
The DNA here is from genome assembly GCA_963169105.1 of Ceriagrion tenellum. Taxonomy (NCBI): domain Eukaryota; kingdom Metazoa; phylum Arthropoda; class Insecta; order Odonata; family Coenagrionidae; genus Ceriagrion; species Ceriagrion tenellum. Next base: position 53,233,300 of record OY720636.1, on the reverse strand, counting down.
GTGATCGTTCCTACCATAATACTTTGGCTCTAGCAAAATATTTTGAACGTCCGGCAAAAAATAGTCTACAACAAATTTTCTCAAAAGATTTAACCTATATTTCTCCCTTCGATTGGATAGAGCTTCCCACCCTAATTCCCTCAACAATTTTTTGACACTACTATGTTTATCATAACAATTTTTAACAATTATAGCTGCCCTACTATATTATACTTCTATCAATTCAAGTTTGTGAAGTGGTAGATCATGCGTTAAAAACTCGTATCACTTTTATTTTTTTGATATCACATTATTCCAGGGAAATGTATTTGACCTCTTGGTTTCCTAGTGATTTACTCATAAGAAAATCATAGTTGAAGAGACATATTATAGTTGTGAGCCAAAAATGCTAGGTTTAGGAGAAGAGTAAAGAAATGACGACAATTTATCGCAAATAAGCCACAAATTAGGAACCCCACATCGACATCGATGTATCGGAATACTCGATTTTGTTTACCCAGACATTGAAATCATCGAATGGTGAAATAATTCGATGAAAATTGAGTGAGGAGCGAATACTTTTATAAGCATCGAAATATCGACTACTGGACAGTTTTTATTCGATGCGGCATTCCGACCGCAAATAAGTCCGTTTGGGAGGCCGCAGAAAAGTTTGACCTCCTCTTGAAGCCCCATGGAGGGGTCGACTTAACCAGTAATAAATACGCGTTGCATATGAGAGAAACTTTGAATTCAGTGTTGGACGATACGAATTTCTATGTCAAACATTTTGGAACATAACCATTTGAAAACAAAACAATGCTACATTTTTTCTGTGGACATGTTTAATTAAATTAAGTTATTGTTGTAGTCGTCATATATTATTTGTTATTATTTTATTTTTATTTTATTTTTATTTATCTTCACTATCCCGAATACAGCACAATGTGCCAATTTACGTCGGGTGGATAACAGTAACAACGGACGAGACACAAACACCCATGACCTGGACAGATTATATTCTACCCAGGCGGGACTCGAACCCGCGACCCTCGGGTTAGCATGCGAGGACTTTACCCCGCCGCCACCGGGGCCGACAGTAATACAATAATGTAATTATATATTAAGAAGAGATAATGTTAGAGTAGGGGGGTAGGGAAGGGAAGGGAGAGTAGTGGCCGGGAGAACACTGAAGAAGCCAGAAAGGAAGGGGATATGAATAAGGATACTAGGAGGACGAATTAAGAAGGGGCAGAGGGTATGAGGAATTCCAGAGGTTTCTAATGTCGGGTCATCTATCAGAGAGAAAACGCAGCAACGTGCCAGTATATGGGACGTTAGGAACTCTCCTACAATCTTAGTCTAGGACAATACTAAATAAAGTTTAATTTAGATTGTCCGAGTATAAATATTCTGACCACGCAGCATCACAGATTTGTATGAGCTTATTGGAGATCACTATCACGATATGTACATAAAATAATCAAATTATGAATAGTCAATTTATTTCTCGTAACAATGTAACTAAAATAATCAATTTCTCTCTCGTATCATCCTCGACTCAACAAGAGTTATTTAAAGTTAATTTAGCTAGCCCTTGTTTTTTATTGTCCTCAAAAAAGTAACTGGGACCAAAAACTCAGTCATCTCTGAGATGGTGCAAAGAGTTCTGAATAAATATATCCAGATTACTAACTTTGTCATATCTTATGTAACAGAATCAATAAATAAGAATACAGCTGCAATAGGCTGAGTTTCAAAACCTCATTGCTGTCACTTCCTCGTTAAAGTGGGTGTTTCCGATCACATTTTAAAGCCCGCATATAGCGGGTGTGATTTCTCGAGCTATCGACACGAAAATTACACGACTACTGAATTACTCTCATCCGTTCTCCCTCTCTCACGAAGTTGTCCTTTAAATGTTAAAAGGAGGCCTTGAGGCAATCTTTAACAAGTAGGGGCGTAATTTGAAGACGACACGAAAAGGTTGCAAATTCCTTCCGGGCTATGCCGTTTTAGTACAAGGCGAAGGAATAGATGCACCATTAATAATGGAAAGTACTGTCAAGGAAAATATGGACAAACTATACCCTCGATTGAAAATTATTTCGCTTGAACGTAGAATTATAAGGTTTAGCGTGTAACTGAGGCTGTTTTTTTTCTTCTCTGTGTGCTTGGAGGCTGGTACTTCCTGGGTGCTACCATAATTTTTTGACTTCCTGCTTGAAAAAATGTCTGAACGAAACTGGTATGATGTGTTTCAAGAAGTAATATGGCATGATTTTAAATGTTTCCCGCGTGATCACATGTCTTTCAATGTGCCCTTTTAGCTATATAGAAGCTCAATTATGATCTTCTTTATTCATCTCTATCGTGCTTTTCATCAACCCAAATGTCTCAGGCATGTTTTCCTCATGATTGAAAGCAACTGCTCTGCTGTCTCGTGAATACAATTATAGTCAGAAAAGCCTTTTTGATTTTAAGGTGTATCATATTATATGTATTACACAATTGGCTTTTGTTTTTCAAATGTCCCCATGGATAACTGGGAACATGCTCTTTGCTGAAGTATGATTCATGAATGGTTCATTGTCGACAGTTATAACCCATATTATATTAGTCGAATAATTTAGCTAACTCGCTCGCTGCAAAATTTAAATAAGTAACTGCAAACTCGAACAAGTTTCACTCTGAATTTTATGGAATTCAGTAATATCTACCAGCAAGAGGACGATCACCAGCGATGAATTAAATCTCTACATCTACATCTACGTCATACCCTGCAAGCCACCCAAAGGGTGTGTGGCAGGGGGTGCTTTCGCACCAGGCATGCATGAATGATATGGTAGGATACCGACATTACATTAAAACCCGCGTACCACACATGCAAAGTGCCAATTAAAAATCTAATACCCAAGAAACATTCTATCTTCAATCGTTCCAACATGCAATGGATACAAAGACTACTACTACAGATTCAAAATATCATGCATAAATAAGAACATCAACATTTACATCATGCATAAATAAGAGAGTAGAGAATATAATGAGAAATTTACTGCCTGCCTATTGTCAATACTCGAACTATTTGAAACAGCTTAAAAATTTCCGGGTTACCGCGATCAGATTTTTGGATAGCAATTTGCCAGCCCCAGGCCCAAGTCACAAGCAGCAACGAAGAATTTTTCCTTTTACGCATATTACACAGAATTATTAATTTTTCTTACACATTTGATATTTTTACCAAGTATTAGCAAAGCAAATTAACTAGACTGGCATTATTAGCCTGAAATTTACGCAGTTAGTTTGAAAGTCAAAAATACATACTTTCATTAACATCTACATATTACCCTGCAAGCCACCTCAAAGGTGCTTGATGGGGTGAGCGATCACCAACATGTTCTTTAATGTACAATTAACTTTCACCAACATACACTACACTATAGGTATGCTACCAATGCTACAGAAATTTATGAATTTATCTCCAATGCAACTATGTAAACGAGATATAAGAGTCATACAGGAAACATGCTAAACATGATGTTAGTATTACGTTGCAGATTTAGACTCAAGCGTTGGGGAGCAAGTTGGCTAATAACACTACCTGGTAACTAACCTACTTCAAAGAAGTATTGACAGCCTTTATGGCCTCTTTTCGATCGCGGGAAAAGGTATTTTAATTATTTAAAACGTCCTTGAGGGAACTAGGACCCATGAACTTCATTGCAGCCGATGTCCTGGTTGCTTAACAAAAATATATGGCCTCCATTTCACTCTCCTATAATATTATCATCCTATCCATCTATCTATCTCCTCTAATACATCTATTATGTTGGTTATTTTTTGCCGGGCGTTCAACATATTTTGCTTAGGCCAAACTATTATGGTAGAAACGATCACAGGCATAAGAATAAGGAAATTGACTGCAGAACCGATACATTTAAAATGTCATTTTTTCCATGTACAATTAGGTACCATACCAATTGCGATATATCATTTCTACGATATTTTGACTTTGACTAGGTAACATAAGTCTTTGCACTTGTGCTAAATATCTTAACATCATTATTGGTTACTAACCTCGCATGTGATTTCCGGCATGATATACCCCTCGTATGAACCAGTACCTTGTAGTGGTATTTATTTGTCTCATTAACAATACTAACAAGTATCTGTGTCTTAAGTAGTGTACTGGATGGTAGCATGTTCTTAAACTTAGCACTTTCTTGTCTGACCGCGCACTGTTGTCCTGACTGCTTTTGGCCTGCGCCTGGCATCCGGTGGAACGTGCGCGGTTCGGATTTCAGCTGGGATGAGGGCTTAATGCCTGATGTGGAATCACCTAGAGCCACACACCCTGGTGGTGGCTTGCACGGTATGTCGTAGATATAGGTGTAATTAATGAATTTTTATTTTTATTTTAGCACAATTATTGTGTTCGAAGTACTTTCACTCCCAGGCACTGATTATGCTTGCAAAAGAATAGCGTCATAAATTTCTCGCCTGAAACGCATTTCGTAGGCGTAACCTTGGGTTTGAGATATAAACAAGCTCAACGTACTGGGTGGAGCCTTGGGTGAATTCGTGGTGGAAATTCATGTGAATGAATTATCAAAACAGTGGCGTGGGAAAGGTGAGCGTTGAAAACAATAATACTTTCACATAGTATCATTCAGTTCAGATATTCATAATATTCGACACTTTTGCATGAATTTGAAATGGCTAATGTGGTGACATTGCTTTTAAACCTCGGATTTAACTGAGTGAATCTCCATGGCACTTTGGAGCTCTTATTTTTTGATTGACGAAAATATTGACCTCCAAATATAACATCCTAGAAACAAGTTGATCAGCTGGGTTAAATATATTATGATCCTAGAAATAAGAAAAATTCTTTTAATATTACTTTTGAAGCGCCAAATTTTAGAAATACGATTTATGTCGGCAGTGATTACTATAAAAATTCTCCTTTTATGTCAACGTGTGCTACATATGATAATTTTTGTATTTACTTAATTTTGAAGTTGGCTCGATAAATTATATGCTAAGCCGACTCAGTTAAACAGTCAAACACTGTTACTGCTATGTGTTAATTAATATAATGCATATATTTGATGTATTTGGGCCAGCTTTTACGCAACTTTATTTCATTTTTAGTTCTTTACTGTGTTATTTTTCACCTTGTAATGGTATTAATTTGTCGCGTGAATATTAAAATCCATGAGTAATCTAATAATTAAAGCATACATATTGCGGTAGATAGTGAAGCTGATTAGTTGATTCGCTCTCTAATTCTTGCTTTTTATTGTGCGGAGTAGTACTAATATCACGTTTCGCATTATCCCTGCACGAATCTTTCATCTCTGATGAAGTCTTCTCGGGCTTTCCACCGGGTCAGGTCGTTATGGGCCCATAATGGCCTGACCCAGTGGAAAACCCAAGAATACTTCATCGATATAATACACCGAGAAAGAACTAAATCAATCTTTCAACTCATTTACGCAGTTGCATTATACATCAATTCAATAGTTTATGTAGAATTGGTAGTATACTTATAGTGCATATCGGTGACAACTCATCCCCTGCCAAACACTCTTGAGGTGGCTTGCAGAGTAATATGTAGATGCAGAGGTAGATGTAATAAAATCCAATATATTAGGCCAATCATGCTGTTTTCGGCGTAGACTAATAGATAAATAATTTAAAAACAATTGCCTGGAAGTAGGTGGCCAGGATTTAATCCTTCATTATAGATACTTAAAATCCCTTGCCTTAAGAAAATACCTATCACTGTGAACTTTCCCCTTGTCATGATAAACCCCATATTCGGATTTTGCACTTTTAATTTCAGTAGCTGTGAAAAGCCTGATGGAAATTTAGAAATATTAATTGAAAATCTATCTTAAATTCTCTGAAATATGGTAGTTATACCTAATTAAGCCATTAACTCATTTTTTCACGCATGTGTCGAAAACGTCGCCATAATAGATGTTAACGATTCTGTAAACAGTACAACGAAGAGTGACGTATTTAGTTTGAAATAGTTGAGAAAGCACATAAACTTAACTCCGTGAAATTTCTGACGAAATCTACACATTTGAAATTCTTGTTAAATATATCAGACGGTGACAAAAATTTTGACATCTTTATAAATGTGAGATATTTTTCTTTTAAGTCTGGTAAACTCATAAAATTCTATGTGATATGATGTCTCACTCGACCGACATTAAAGCCGAAAAAAGGCAACAATAGCGTAACACTTGCAAGTACGTTAAACATTGAAATATATACCGCTGTAGTATCCATATAAAAAAGAATGTTCAGTACTTTTATAGAATTTTTTCATTGCATGGCGCGTTACACAGCATCAATACATTGTCAGTTGAAGTGGTTTTATATAGGCAAGTTAATTATTGTACTTGACGACGCAGTAAAGCCGTGAAACGCATCGTACTAGTTGAAAATTAGCGTAAAATTACAAAGCAATCTTTTCTATGTGGGTACTACTAATAATTATCTCCATCTACAAAATCCCGTACAAGCCACCATTACATTGTAGTGTGTGCCACGGGGTGATTCCACACTAGGCATGAAGCCCTCGTGCCAGCTGATATCAGATCCGTGCACGTTCCCCCGGAACGCCAAGCGATGGCAAAAAGCCTTATACCCTTAGTCAGGATAACATTGCGCGGTCAGACCAGAAACTAGGAGAGTGCTACATGGACGACTATACTGCCATGCAGTACATTGCTTAAGCTACGATCAATGTTAATAATCACTGCGACAGGCTAATAGTTCTACCAGGTACAAAATCATGCAAGAGCTATATCATGCTGGAAATTGCATGCGAGGTTAGTGACTATTAATGATGTTACGATATATAGCACAATCAGAATGACCTATGTTACCTAGTCATATTGAATATCCGTGTTTATAGTTCTATTCTGCAAAACATTAATCCAGTAAATACATTAAGTGATTATTTATTTATCCTTCTATACATAATCTCATTGCGTCGTGGGTGTTACGCTGAACGCCATTTTATTCAATGGCGTCCTTATATGCCAACTTCGGTAAGCTAAAACACAGAAGCTAATGAAATTCCTCATATTTAAAAAGTGATTACGGAATCACTCCACGATTTTCGGAATTTGTTACCCACAACAGTATGAAAGAGAAACTTCATCCCAAAGGGCCTTTGCGGAAAAATTCAAGATTCAGCAGTCTCCATTCCATTATTCAGTTATTTTCTTTCCCATCTACGACTTACGCCTTCTATACTTGACTGCGCTGTGGAGCATAAAACACGAAAACGAAAATAGATTTAACTGTTTGAAGCGTAACTTAGAAAAAAAATAACTCAAGGGGACCCCGTGCCACACACCTTAGGGGTGGATTGCACAGTATTACGTAGATGCCATAGTCAAAATAGAACCAATCTATCACGACTATCATGGTCCCTTATTGTACGTGGAATAGGTGACATTTTAAATATATCGGTTCAGCAGTCTATTTCCTCGATCTTATTCCTGTGATCGTTTCTACCATAATAGTTTGGCTCCAGCAAAATATGTTGAACGTCCGGTAAAAATAGTCTACATCAATCTTTCGTTATCGTAATAATTGGTAAAAGATATAATGTACATGCTTACCTTCATTATATTTCTAGCTATATTACTCAAGTGAATGTCTGCGTCCTAAATTTAGGGAAACTTAAAAAAAAATATTTATATCGCTCCGTGACGCAGCAGTACCGTCACAGTCTGATGAAACTCCCATGGGCCGCGGTGGTATTTCCCCCGGTGGGGAGTGCAAGGATGAAATTCCATCGGGTCTCGGAAAATCGGTGCGGGAATCTCTGTTGGCGGGACGGCAGAGAGAATGGGGAGGGGTCGCCCGACGTGGTGTGTAATAACGCCCTCGCGTGGAGAGAGGGCGGAGGGGTGGTGGGGGAGGGACCTGTGGACACGGGGGTCGCGGTCGTGAACCCTAAATGGGCACGCCAACGAGAGGGAGGGGGTGGGGACTGTGAAGAATGCAATGGTTGGCTCCCACCTTCCGTCTCCCTCCGCACCCCTCTGCATCCTTCAACTGAATCTTGCAATTTTCGTCCTCCCTCCTGCGCGCACCAAGGCACCATACTTGAGATGACGCGGTAGGGAGGTGTTCCCGGTCATGGAGATGGTCTGGTCAAATCTACCGCTTCATGTTACCCGGAAAGCCGCCTCTCGGGTATTGGGCAGGGAGTGAGTTATCACCAACAAGAACTCTAATCTACGATAGTAAATTAAGACCATGAAAGATAAGATACCATAATGGATGCGTTTAGACTTTGAGGTAGGTTAGTATACAGGTTTTATAGCTGATTTATTCAATGCCATCTTATACGTGTTTCAAAATATGCCGAGTAGTGCTTATAATGTGTTTTTTATGTTCCCTGTATGACTTTCTCTTGTGTAGCGTTTATGTACGTCTATGTCTATATAGTTACATTATAGGTTATTTTACTATTTTCTGTAACATTTGTAGCATGCCGATTTTGTGGTGCATGTGGTCAGAAAGTCAATTCTACATCTACGTAATACCCTGCGAACCAGCACGAGGGTGTGTGGCAGGAGGTGAAAATCACCAAACATGAACTATTGAAATGCAACTAGGATATTTAATGGAGACATGCGCGATAATAGGGTCACATGCAGCTAGATGGTTAGTATTGGTTAGGATGGTTATGATAATTGTATAAGTGTTACGAGCTTAATAGAAGAACTAGGATGGGAATTACTATCAGAACACAGGTTAAAATTTAGGTTAAACCTTTTAAGTAAATTCGAAACCGAGTTGTTCACAGATGACGTTAGATATATATTAAGAACCCCTGCGTATTATGCTAGGTTTGATCATATTAACAAGATAAGAGAGATAGATTGTCGTACCGATAGATTTAAAATGTCATTTTTCCCTCGTACTATAAGAGAGAACAATAGGCAGCGTAGCAAAGGGATAGGTAGGTAAAATCTAGTTAGAGTAGTCTGTAGTGCATGATGCATGTAATAACAACCATTAATCCCTTTCTTATTATGTAGATACTAACCATGTGACCCTATTATCTAGCGTGTCTCCATTAAATATCCTAGTTGCATGTCAATAGTGCATGTTTGGTGATCTTTACCCTCTGCCACACACCCTTGTGGTGGCTTGCAGGGTATCACGTAGATGTATCTTCATAATAAGAAAAGGATTATTTGTTGTTATTACATGCATCATGCACTATGGACTACTCCAACTCCACCTACCTATCCTTTTTCACCCTATCCCTATTTCACCTACCTATCCCTTTCCTACGCTGCCTATTGTTCTCTCTAATGGTACGCGGGAAAAATGACATTTTAAATCTATCGGTACGACAATCTATCTCTCTAATCTTGTTAATATGATCAAACCTAGCATAATACGCAGGGGTTCATAATATATATCTAACGTCATCTGTGAACAAATTGGTTTCGAATTTACTTAAAAGGTTTAACCTGCGTTTAACTTAAATTTTAACCTGCGTTCTGATAGTAATTCCCATCCTAGTTCTTCGATTAAACTCGTAACACTTACACAATTATCATAACGGCCTTTAACAAATCTAGCGGATCTCCTTTTCACACGCTCTAATTCTTTTATCAAACCTTATATGTCGTGGAGTAAGGGAATGTTGCCCGTTGTCGCCGTTGCTTTTTAATATTTTTGCTGAGAAATGGTTAGGGAGACATGGGGAGAACTAGATGTGGGAATATAAGTAGGAGGGCAGCTAATAAAGTCCATTATGTTTGCGGACGCTCATGAGTTGTTTAGTCGATATTCGAACGGATTACAAGCTTGAGTAGTTGCTTTAAAAAAACAATGCGGGAAGTACGGAATGGAAATAAATCATAAGAAAACAAGAGTTTTGGGATTTCTTTGGACAAATAAAGTGAGGATTATCATAAAAGTAGGAGAACTCAAATTTGAACGAGTATTTAATTTACTTGTGTGGGATGCCAAAATAAATTTTGCACAGTAGCAAGGACATAGGAAGGAGAAATTTACATGCTGAAATGGCCTTAAACAAGGGAGCTGATGACAGGGATAATGGATAAAGATGTGAAGAACAGGATTGTGAGGAGCTTAATATGGAGTGAATCAGTGTATGGGGCAGAAACGTGGACCCTGAGTAGAACGATGAGTGAAATTATAGGCTTTTGAGTTGCGAGTATGGAGGAGGTGCGGTCTACTCGATATGGAGGGTGAAAAAAGGAAACTTCCGAATAAAATCAGATATAGCCAGGGATATGTGGCTGAAGGAAGTAATACGGGGTGACAGATTGCTCAAGTTTATGATAGATTCAATGGATGTTGGGCCAGTGGGGAAGGGGAAGAAAGAAAATAGGTTTTATGGACAGGGTGAAGAAGGGTTCATCGTATGCTGAGGCAAAAAAAGGAAGTACTACTGTTCATTAAAAAGGTCGATTCCGTTGAGTTTATAAAGCAGTATCTTCAAGTAGGGTCAACCAATTTTAAAGAAATGAAATGCATTGGATAGAATAATAATTTTTTTCGTTTACTGATGTACATAGGAATATTTTCCTATCCTTATCTGCTTTTTTACGATATATTTTTAAAGAATGCCCTGTTTTCGGCGATCGAAATCCGATTGACCGACTTCATGTTACCGCCGTTCTCTAAATATGTATTTCATAGATGAGAAATATTAATATACGTTAACTAAACATGTTTTTAATATAATACAGGAAAAACATTGTTTCTATGTTGAGTTTTACTTGAGCTGTTGTAAAAGTTGTAAATCTCGGCTAATTCCGAAACTAACAATGCGATAGAGTTTTGAGTCCTACCGTTGTAACCGCAATGACGCCAGGTTTATAAATATGAACATAACCATTAGTAAAGTATCCTGGGATTTCCAATACCAATTTTTAATTTTATGTATTTTATGCTCAGAGAAAACAAGGCTTTCTTCCAAAGGAACGTCGAGGCATCGCAAGGGGAAGGTAGGGGAAATCTCACAAAACTGTCCACTGTTGCGGAAATAGGTAGAAATAGTAGAGGTAGATAGGGCTTTAAAAGAGTAGAAAATTAGGAGTAGTTTCTATTACTTTCAACATAACCTTCCTTTAAACGGTAGAGTGCTTAAACGAATGTGCACTTGCGGGTGACGCTTAAAATTATACTTCAAAAGGGTAGACCATTTCAGCAAGACAAAAGTTGAAGAACTAAAATGACGAGACATTTTGACCATTGTTTCAACCTCCACGTGATAGACCAGTTCTAGGATACTTACTAGGTTAAATAGATTTTGTTCATTAGTGCTAAATATCTTAACATGAATTGTAGATACTAACCTCGCATGCAATCTCCGGCTTGATATACTCCTGCATGTCTTAGTACCTTGTAATGCTATTAGTTTGTCGTATTAATAATATTAACCAGTAGTTATATCTTCAGTAGTGTGCTGCATGGTAGTATGTTCTTCTTCGCATCACTTTTTGGTCTGACTGCGTACCGTTGCCCTGACTGCTTTTGGCCTGCGCCTGGCAATCGGGAGAACACGCGCGGTTCTGATTGAACTGGGGTGAGTGCTGCATGCCTGGCGTGGAATCACCCCGTGCCGCACACCCTACTGGTGGCTTGCACGGTATTTCCTAGATGTAGATGTAGTGTGTGCATGCATTAGTCCTCTCTATCCACCCCTCTACCCCGCCTCGATCCCCCGGATTCCCCACAATATCTCGACAGTATACCATACCACATTCCCGTCTCCCCAAAGGGTGGGAGGGGTTCAGCCTTGCACGGTCGTGTGACTCGACGGAATGCTGGTGGCTTCCAAAGACGTGCAGCACGGAGGGCACGGAGCGGGGACAGAGGAGGGAACAGGGATGTGCAGGATTATGATGCACCGACGCGATATTCGGACGCCCCACGGTGAGCTGGGGTGAGGAGAGGATGGAGGGCAAAGAAACTTGAGCGTTCACCACGAGCCCGGTGACCATGCGTCGTTTAACTTACGAAGGACAGTCCAAAAGTATAATGTTCTGTCCTTAATTTTTATTATATTTTCGGGAAATGCAGTTTCAAAATAAATTATACTTCATTCGTCTTAAGCAAATGCTTAGCATAATTATTCATGCTTCACAAGGTCTTAGAAAAGGGTTCTTCTGCATTTCCTTTTTTTATTTTTTTAAATTTGCATTTAATGCATTTTTGCATTTGCATTAATAAGCATTTATATGCATTCAATTTGATGATGAAACAAATCAGAAAGGACTTTGACTGAACCCTCAAAAAACATAATAAAATAAATATGCAAAGTGTCGGCGAAGGAGGAATGAAGAAAATAAAAAAATAAAAAAATTCTGACCCTTATCTCCAGGGAAAAAATACAGGGTGGGGCAGAATGGACTTTTTTTAAAATGACTTCCCATCTTTAACTCAATTCCTGTGGGAAGAAACAAATATATATTTGCTATTGTCTGAAAAAGGATTATTATTTGTTTGGGAAAACACATTTTTGACATGCAAAAATTGATTTTAGTACCTGGAGATAAATAATAATATTTCAAATCAGGGAGTCCATTCTGCCCCAACCTGTATCTATGTATATGAAAGTAAGATGTCGTGACAAAGGCACAAAAACAGGGGAGAACAGCCATCTATTTATTTTTTATTTTGTTTCAAAGTGTCGATCTACAGTAGTGTTGCCAATCTATTGCCTCCAAAACAGCAATGTATAAAATAAGAGACGGACGCATACGAACACAGCAGGAAGAACCTTAATAAAACATCGAAGTGAAAGCTGGTAAGAAGGGATTGCTAATTTTTTCAGAGAGATGAGAGAGACTCAGATTTATAAATTCATAAAGGGAAAAGTAAACGGATCAACGTTGTCGGGTAATGAATTAAGCGAAGAGGGGAGGCGGAAGAAAAGTAAACACTTGTAGGATGACAACGTGGAAATTGTTATGATGTGGTTGCGCATAAGCCGAAAGGGTACCTGGAAATCAATATAAGAATCGAGTTCAAGACAATTTGTGATAGAGTAATAAGATTATTTTACCGACATTTTTATAACTGGAAACGAGGAAAATTGTAAGTTGAGCGTGAACTGAAGTGAGAAATTTAAGTTTACTTCACATTTAGACGTAGATAAATTCCCATCCACAGTAACCAAGTTTCCGTCCCGTACAGCACCACACTCCATCTACATCTACATCACATCCTGTAAGCCACCCAAAGGGTGTGTGGCAGGGGGTGTTTCCACACCAGGCATGCATGAATTATAGGGCAGAACACCGAAACTACATTGAGACCAGCGTACTACACATCCATCTACATCTACGTAATACCCTGCGAGCCAACACGAGGGTGTGTGGCAGGGGGTGAAGATCACCAAACATGCACTATTGACATGCAACTAGGATATTTAAGGGAGACATGCGAGATAATAGGATCACATGCAGCTAGATGGTTAGTATCTACATAATAAGAAAGGGATTATTGGTTGTTATTACATGCATCATGTACTACAGACTACTCTACTAGATTTCACCTACCTATCCCTCTGCTACGCTGCCTATTGTTCTCTCTTATAGTACGCGGGAAAAATGACATTTTAAATCTATCGGTACGACAATCTATCTCTCTAATCTTGTTAATATGATCAAACCTAGCATAATACGCAGGGGTTCTCAATATATATCTAACGTCATCTGTGAACAAAACGGTTTCGAATTTACTTAAAAGGTTTAGCCTAAATTTTAACCTGCGTTCTGATAGTAATTCCCATCCTAGTTCTTCTATTAAACTCGTAACACTTATACAATTATCATAACGGCCTTTATCAAATCTAGCGGATCTCCTTTGCACGCGCTCTAATTCTTTTATTATACCTTCCTCGTAATCCTCTAATTCTCTTATCTTCCTCTAATTCTTTTATCATGCCTTCCTTTTATCATATATTCAGCGCGCCAATTAAAAATCTGGTAATCAAGAAACATTCAATCGTTCCAACATGCAAAGGATACAAAGAATCCTACGACAGATACGAAATATCATGCATAAATAAGAACATCAATATTTACATCATGCATAATTAAGAACGTAGAAGAAAATTAAGAGAAGATCTACCATCGAGCTAATCTTACTATTCGCACTATTTATGACGATGATCACAGCTGCTATGGTCCAGAATGGTACGCGGAAAAGATGACATCGGTTCTACAATCTATCTCTCTAATTTTATTGGAGCTGTCTAACTTGCCGTAGTACGATGGGGTTAATAGCATGTTTTTTCCCATCGTCAGAGAAATATTTTTCCTGAAATTTAGTTAAGAGGTTAAGCCTATAACTTAATCTACGCTGCGATAGCGATTCCCACCCCAATTCTTCTAACAATCCAGACACACTAGCAAACTTATCGTAGCACCGTTTTACAAACCTTCTTCTCTCTAGCTCTTCTTCGCTGCACGCGATCTATATCCGATATCAACCCCGCTTCAAATGGATCCCATATTTTAAGTTTTTCATCAGCCCTCCCTTTGCAGAAGAAACGTTTAAATATGCGGGAAACAATCTCAATATAGTAAAAACTTTTTTAATTTCTTAGTTAAATTATTTAAAATTAGGGTGTAAGACACCATAGGGCTTCCTTTCATCTATAGCGGAGGCCATTATCAGTGTATTCAATTATATATTTAAAGATAGTGCGATCATTAGTGAAAGTATAGCTCAGTTTTATTATGGTCACTTGTGGTGCGAGGAAGGAACGAATTTTTGTGCCTATCGTTGAGCAATGTATATTTCCTATTTTACCGCTTTTGCCGAGTCTAGAATTTTTGTGTTGCGTCCAATGATATTCTTTGTGTAGCTTTTTTTCTATATCTATATGGAATTTCTCAAGCAAACTAAGCCTAGCCTGTAGTCTCCAAGTATCTACTAGCTCCCAAACTCTAAAGGCTGAGAAACATGTTCACCCGTAGCAGCTTTCCTACGCATTTTATTAATCATTTTGGTTATGTCGTCTGTCCAGGGTCCCAAGTACTAGCGGCGTATTCGAGGTGTGGCCTAACCAGTGCAAAGTATCTCTTATTTATTTTCTCATCCGAGGACCTTTCTAGAGTAAGAAAAAGAAGGGTAAATTAGCAGCGCCGCACGCGTATTTTCGTTCTCCATTAACTTCTTGAGAAAACTTGCGTTGAATTGCAAACATCGGCACCGAGGAAAAGTTCCACATCAAAGTGAAAAAGATCTCATCTCTTCACCGCAGTAATCCTTTCAACAGCCAATTTGTCGAACTCCATTCTTATCGAGCGGTCTTCACTTGAGGTGGGAGAAGTCCTCTTTGGGCACTTG
Source organism: Ceriagrion tenellum (assembly GCA_963169105.1). Classification (NCBI taxonomy): domain Eukaryota; kingdom Metazoa; phylum Arthropoda; class Insecta; order Odonata; family Coenagrionidae; genus Ceriagrion; species Ceriagrion tenellum. The sequence goes on along the minus strand of OY720636.1, from coordinate 53,217,931 downwards.
ATACAAATTTTACTTCCTCCGACTCTCTCTCTCTCCCACGCACTCCAACCGCAGAGATAGAAATCACGAAAACTTCCCTGGAACACCAGTAAAAGGACCCGACGAGTACCGTTTAGTAAAACACTGTTGCTTCCTTCCTTCGGCCGGGTCCTACAAATGCGCACCATTCCCCGATCCATATCTCGGTGCACCCACGTCGGACAATGCGACCAAGTGGGGATAACCCCTGGTGTGGTGTCGAAAGGAAGCGGGCATGATATCTCATTCAAGATTCGAGTGCGTGTGTATGTGCCTACTCTCCTGCTCCGTCCTTTGCGACCACGCCCACTTTTAACCACCCCGTTCGGCGAAAACTCCCCCATATACATTCTATTTTTTTCCTTTCCTCCGACCAGCTCCCGTCCGCTGACAAAGAGATGGGCGAGATACAAAAAGACGATACACCAGATCCGCATTTCCTTGCAAGTGGTGACAAGGGATCGCTCTTCCGTTCGAACACAAACACGGGGCCCCTTGACTCACTCCCCTCCCGAGCAGACACTCTCTGCATATACCGTTACTTTCTCATACCCTACTCCGCGCCGAAAAAAACCCTTCTTGTCCAACTCCTTATGGGCGGGGAAGGACGCGCACCCTTTAGTCGAAAATCCCCACCGTTAAAAACCTTTTCTCCCGAAAAACCCAGCCCGCCTGCGATGCAGCAGGTGTTCCCTCTCCAACACATCGTTCGCCGCTGCCCCCTTATCCCAAATGCCTCCCCGAACACAACCCCTTCCTTCCAAAATACGCGAGCTGTGGCGACAATACAAACTCATGACCGCGAGAGTGTAGAAGATAAGGGTCTCAGAGACCTTCGGGGATTCCCAAGTGGAGAGTACGAACGTTTTGTCTACAAAATAGCATATGCAGCGTAGCGGATGAGCAAGTATGCGGGGTTTGAGGTGAGGTATCTTACTAAGTCCGAGATTGTACCACAATCTAGTAATCTACAATCGCGACAGAAATTGCAGTAAACTTGCTGCTCGGGTCTCAGTGGCGCCGTGCGGTGTAGAACAAGTTAAAGCTTATTTCAAATACAGTAAGTCCTAGATTTACGTCGGAGATGCGTGTTGAAGAACAGCGACATATGTCGGAACGACGTAAAACGGATCCAGATATTCGTGACCACTTTAATCCCGCGATAAATCAAGGCGTGAATTTAAAGATTCGTTTTTTGTCTTAACCCATGGAAAAATATTCCTAATCTACAATCCCTTATTTTATTCACATGATCGGATCTACCGTAGTATGCCGGACTTCGTTAAATATTGATAAATTAGTTGGAAAATAAATTGTTCTTGAATTTATATAAAATATTGCGTCTAATTTTTAATCGACTGTCTGAAGTAGTCTCCCATCTGAATTGTTGCAAGATGTCATTAACACTAACAAATAGATAAGAGAGCTCCAGAGCTGTATCTAAATCCACATTATTCTCCGCAAGTCACGATATTCCGAGAATATTAGAGATAGAGAATAAGAGATCTCATTTTTCCTCAATTTCCCAAATTGAGACGAGATTTGGAGAGATAGAAGAGAGTTTTTAGACATTGACATTGCAGCGCTAATTTCAATCATACCCTGTACTGAAAACCTCGGAATGTAAATCCTATTACCTTGGAGAAATAAAATAATATACCTAAGAATAACTCAAAATATAAGTACCGTAATATTGCCGTTTTGAAGCAGTGTAGTTTTTGCGCAACTAAGATGAATAATCTCTGAGAGATATCTCAGAAAATCCAATGGGCGGGTTAGTTATACTTGGTAGCGAGTAGAGGCCCTGATACCGTCAGCACCAATCTAGCATAGGGAAATTAACAACGCGTACCATACCTGTATATTAATTGACCGCGATTGTACATTTACCGTTTATTTTTTAAGCCCTCGGGGAAATACACTTACTGAAGTGTGAGTGAGATTTTTCTTCAGTCATAAAATAGGCTATGTTTGAATTTTTTATTTGAGTTTCATTAAGAAGCATTAAGTAAATATTGTAATTTTAATGGCGCAAAATTATATGTTCGTACAATTGTAATTGCCGGTGATAAAAAATGCCTTAAAACTTGAGCCATACTTTACTCGCCTGTGCTGAAAATCTTCGGCGTTCTTGTCAACCGCCGGTTTTTCGTGGTAGCGTAAAAAAAATACGCTGAGTGATTAACTCGTTATTTAATATAGTTAGTTAATCGAGAGTTAATACGAAAAGCACTTAGCTAAATTTCTGGATAGATATTTTTACGCTATATCCCTCGTTTTTAAAATTATTTCTCTCTCCCTATGGAGTGCATTACGCGTACCATATACCCAGGACAACTGCCTTTTGCGGCAAAAACCTCGGAAAGTAGTGCTATAAGTGCCAAATATTTTCTATCTTTGGAATGTTGAGATATTTTTCCTCTGAATGAGGCAAAATTTATTTTGGTCTCATCATTCGTTATTCAATCCTAAGATTGGCTGACGGCAGCCCTCCATCCTTTCCTATCTCCTATTAGTTCTCCTACCTCCTGGTATTTCATCGTATGTACTTCAATCTTTATTTGATCCATGAGCTTATTCCTGGGTATTTCTCTGGGGACTTTTCCCTATATTTTACCTTCAGTTATGTTCTTCACAAATCCTGTGTCTCAGGGTGTGTCGTACTCTAATGAGGTCTACATAGGTGAAGTTATATTTCGCTCAAACAACCTCAACAGAGAAAAAAATATGACCGCGTTACACTTAACAATGCTGGACATTCGCTGCGGCTATATCGTAGTAAGAGCTACATGTACACCAATATTCGTCCCAATTCAAGGTAAAATCTCGCGCGCGGTGCTGGCCGCTATTAGTGAGGACCAAAAAGCAGTCTGAAGATCAGTGCACGGCTAGACAAGAAAAGAGAAGAGCGCTATGTTAATTATCATCATGACATACAGTGCGCATATACTATAACTGGATCGTACAACTTATACCATAAATTTACGGATAACAATGTCTACTAAATCAAGAAGAGAAAAAAACCACACTGGACATTTCTACATCTACATCAACGTAATACCCTGCGAGTCACCACGAGGGTGTGTGGCAGGGGATGAAGATCACCAAACATGCACTATTGACATGCAACTAGGATATTTAAGGGAGACATGCTAGATAATAGGGTCACATGCAGCTAGATGGTTAGTATCTACATAATAAGAAAGGGATTATTGGTTGTTATTACATGCATCATGCACTACAGACTACTCTAACTATATTTCACCTACCTATCCCTTTGCTACGCTGCCTATTGTTCTCTCTTATGGTATGCGGGAAAAATGACATTTTAAATCTATCGGTACGACAATCTATCTCTCTAATCTTGTTAATATGATCAAACCTAGCATAATACGCAGGGGTTCTCAATATATATTTAACGTCATCTGAGAACAACTCTGTTTCGAATTTACTTAAAAGGTTTAACCTAAATTTTAACCTGCGTTCTGATAGTAATTCCCATCCTAGTTCTTCTATTAAATTCGTAAAACTTATACAATTATCATAACAGCCTTTAACAAATCTAGCGGATCTCCTTTGCACACGCTCTAATTCTTTTATCAAACCTTCCTCGTACGGATCCCATATACTAGCGGCACTATTTCAGGCGAAGTAGCTGGTAATGACGATAATCTATTAAATACAAAAGCCAGAATCTACTCCGCCCATCGAGGGTGACTTATAATTTCATATTGTTTACCAAAAATTGACCTTTAAAATCTATCGGTTTCGTAATGTACTTCATGCTTGAGTAATGTATAAAGCTCCGAGAAAAAAGGTGTAACCTGTGAAAATATTTGCGAAGCGTGACATCATTCTGGGGTGGGAAGTTAAGGAGGCAAAAAGGTGTGACATCAAGAGGTGTCGGAGAAATAAAAAAATATTAGCACGGAGTCATTTCTCACGCAGACCAGCAATATAAGAGTGAGCGTGCAGTTAACGGAACGCATAGGGGACATTTCTAGAATTATCAGGAGCTTTTAATTCGAGGAAACTACGAATTTTGAATAAAATAAAATAATTTTAAACATTTTGCCGGCTCTGGTGGCAACGGTGTGAAGTCTCTGCTTGCCAATCAGGGGGTCGCGAGATCGAGCCCCGTATGACTCAGGGAAAAAGTTGTATGTGTTATTGTGTTGTAATTGTCAATGTACCCAATGAAAAATGATGAATTGAGCTGGTTGCGGGGTAGTAGTATAACACATTAAATCAATAAAATTTGCATGCATTTACACGTTTAATTGTTTTTTAAGCTATATTATTACAATTCGAACAATGCTTAAAGCATGAAGTTATAATTTAAAATGTTTACACTTTACCTGTTAAACACTCGCTGACGAGATTTTTAAGATTAAATTCAAGGAAATGAAAGATTTATGAATTTTTTTTCAGCTGTGGCATTCTATGGCTCACCAAAGAGAAATTATGGTCTTCATCCTTGGAGAACTCGGCGTTCTTCATCTGTCCCAGAAGCCGAAGCCTCAGGAATGTAGGTAAGAGTTTCAGTTTTGTAAAATAAGGAATTTTTAAGCTTTAAATTTTTGAGGACTCAGAAAAATCTGCCGATAAGTCTTTTTTAATCGAGCGGCCATATTGGGAAACTAAACCTGTTCATTTTGATAGAAAAAACACGGCCTACGTGCCACCACCCTGCTCTAGTTAATAATAGAAATAAACTGCAATAATGTTTTATTTCTCCGGCAGAGAATGCTTACATCATAATATCTTTGGTTAAATCGGGGACTACGTAACTTTAGGTAGTCGTGAAGGTTAACCTGAATTATGGCTACCATCGTTTACAGAATGGGTTATGCACACATATATAAAGGAAATTCAGCATTTTTATATTTCAGTACACGTATCAAATAATATTATTATCATCATAAGAAAATATCCTCAAGACTTTCTTTAGTAAACAACCAATGTGGTATATTTTTCATTGTTGTGTTTAGGATTTTTGAATTAAGACATGAAGAAGGTAATAAATTATACGCTTATGGTTCTATGTAGAAGAAATATCGTTTGAATAACTGTTCCTTTTTTCGGGATTCATTCCGCGATGTATATTGTAAGAAAGCAACAATATTTCGCTGGTCCTCCAGCCAGCTTCATCAGGTTAAAACATAAATCGCGGAATGAATCCCGAAAAAAGGAACAGTCAACACTGCATCCGCAGAAGCCTACGAGCTAATCGTTTGAATCACGTCAGATTCGGCTTGAGTAAGGAAATACATGCTTTACGTAGGGTGTAGGGAGAAGGATTGTACAATAATAACCCAATATTACCACTTATTATGTAAAAATTACGTAAAACTGAAAAATGTTGTCTTAAGGGAAGATGACAAAATAGAGGAAAGGAACTTTCAAAGCGACTCTTCCTTTAAGATCACTCTAACAATTCTGTTGAAAAGTGTTGGATCTTCCAGAGTTTTGGTAAGCTTCACCCCAACAGAATACACAGTAACTTAGTCTTCAGTTAACAAAGGCGTTATATATTAATTTCAGAAAAGATGTTGGACATTTATTCTAAATGAAATAAAAATTAGCCATGATTTGCCGCTACATATACTATTTGCAGCATTAGTTACGTTCCATCTTTAATTTCAGATACTACAAAGAATTAAATCAAATATTGTGCACCATTGTATTCCTCGTCAAATTTACATTGCAAATCGCGATTGTTTAGCATGTCAAACCCTGCGTCTAAATTTAGACCCGCATAAGCAGTCCCCGACGACCCGCGTGTCTGCATCACATGAGCGAGCTTGCATCACAATCGACGGCTTAAAATTGAGAAGAGCCTTCAGTTCACTTACAGAAAATAGATTAAGTGCTTATAGACCAAATCCATGGTTCGTACGTGGAGGAAGAAAGGTATGATGATCAAATCATTCTGCAGCATTGAATGATTCAATTCGTTGATGCAAAAATAAACTCCCTTGTCGTGGAAATGTCAGCCAATTTACGCAAATAAATTCATGAATGATTTCATCCATTGTCTGTCCCAAGCCAGAATGAGAAAGGAGGAGGGATAGAGGAGTAACAACCTCTTTAAAAATCAGGGTTCATCTGGACCGGATGATAGCACCCTGTGTGGGCTCCTGCCTAGGATTACAGGTGAAAAACGGTCAACGGCTCCTGGTGGATATCCAATCAGGAAGGCGGAAGAACCAAATAAAGGGAAGGCTGATCTCTACAGCTGTGGCAAGCAATCAGCCTAGGGGAAGAGCACCCTAAAATCAAAATACCTGGTACTTCAGGTTAGGGGTTAGGCAATTGGGCCAGCACCCCAATGCTCGGAAAAATCTGAAAAATGCTTTAAAAATCCAATAAAAAGGAGCCTCGGATACCGGATAGTTCAAATATACAACGACTTAGGCAAAGAAAATGGACCATGAATTTTGGAACTTGGAACGTGCAGTCTTTGACAGGAAAAATAGAAGAAATCACAGAAAGCTTGGATAAAATGAAGATGGGTGTGGTTGCCCTGACAGAGACGAAGTAAAAAGGAGAAGGTTCAGAAAAAGTAAGAAATTACATTCATTTATATAGTGGAGTCCCAAAACAAGAGCGAGCAAAAAGAGGAGTGTCTTTTCTAATTAACAAAAACTGGAAGATAAAATTACAAATTGGCAAAGTATAGATGAAAGAATCATTACAGTAAACCTAAACCATCTTGGACCTAGATTAACAGTAATAGGAGTCTATGCACCTTATGAAGATGAAATTATGGAAGAAAAAATTTGTCGGTCCCAGTAACGGCGGGGTTAAGTCCTCGCCTGTCAGTCCGAGGGTCGCGGGTTCGAGTCCCTACTGGGTGGTTTTTCACCTCTCAGGACATGGGTTTTGTTGTTCGTTAATTGTTAATTGTTAATCAACCGATGTAAAGAGGCCTTTGTTGTGCTGTTTTCGGGAGTGTGAGTATAAGTAAAAAATTAAAAAAGACAAATTTCAGAAAATTTTGAATAATCTTTTGAGAGACGTGGGAAAAAATCGGGAAATAATTATACTAGGAGACATAAATGCGAGAATAGGCAGACAACAGAAGCACCCGGTAGTCGGAAAATATGGAGAGGATTATATAAACAACAACGGCCAGAGACCGATCGATATCTGCGATATACATGCATTGAAAATTATGAACGGATGGTTTGAACACAAATCAAAACATAAATACACATGGCGAGAAGAAAACCGAAAACGATATTCAATAATCAACTACGTTATTATGAAACAAGAGACCAGACTGAAAGCGCTAGACGTTCGAGTATACAGAGGTGTGGGCTGTGGAAGTGATCATTACTTTTTAAAAGCAAAAATTTTGTGTCCACATATAGAAAAGTACAGAAGTATTAAACACAAACACGAAACCCATGAAAAAGCTCTTACAGTACAATATAATTTAGAAAGTCTGAATCAAGAAAGTGTGCGAACCTTGTACCGAAACAGATTAGACAATATACTAAATATTGATATGACAAATAAATCCACAGAAGAGTTACATGGTCATCTTGTGAAAGCTATTCACACGGCAGCTAAAGAAGCTTTGGGAATGAACGTGAAATATACGATGAACACGGGTTAGAAAGTTTAAAAGAAGCCAAACAAGAGCTTTACAAGAAATGGATTAACTCAAAAGGGACTGAAGATAGAATGCGGTATAAGGAAGCTCAGGCAAAATTTAAAAGACCGGTATTGCGAAATCAAAATGGAAAGTGGGGCGAAGTATGTAAAAGAATAGATAACTATATAGGAGGGAAACAAGCAAGGGAGACATGGAAGGTACTAAAAAACCTACGAAAACAGAAGAGGAATGGAAATTTTCTAAGCATTATACCAACAGAGAGTTTAAGTAGCTACTACCAAGATTTGCTCCAAGAAAATAGACCACAATGCAAGGAAACAATAAGAAATACCTATCAAACTCACGAAAAAAAATTAGAAATCTCAAGGGAAGACGTACTGAAGGCAATAAGAAAAATGAAGACTGGTACCTCCCAAGACCGGGAAATATTTGCATTGAGTTGGTGAAAGAACAATAAAAAAAATTACTCTATCTACTAATGACGATAATAAATAAATATTTAAACGGAGAAAACCCCCCAAATGACTGGAAAAAATCATGGATAGTATCAATTCATAAGAAAGACCCAAAAGACCAGCCCAAGAACTATAGGGGAATAGCAATCACCAGCACATTAAGCAGAATATACGGTAGAATATTGACGCAGCTCATTGATGAAGAGTATGGAAAATTTGAAAAAGAAGAACAATCCGGATTCAGAGCAGGACGCTCAAAAATAGATAACGCTTATTGCTTGACGCAAATAATAGAAAAAAGGAGAGCTACTGACTGAGAAGTGCATTTCATATTTATTGATATCACAAAAGCTTATGACAGCGTACCATTGAAAAACCTATGGGAGGTACTTGAGACAACAAAGATAAATAAATCTATCATAAGGGCAATGTAGAGACTTTATGCAGACTCTATAGCTAAAGTGAAAGTAGGAAACAATCTAAGAAAACCATTTAAAACAAATAAAGGGCTAGGACAAGGATGCTGTCTTTCACCTAGCCTATTCAGAATATATCTCGATGGTGCCCTTAAACAATGGAAAAGACAATGCGCAAATATGGGCTTTCCTGTGGGAGACAAGACCATATACACACTACATTATGCAGATGACCAGGTAATTCTAGCCCAAGACAGAGATGATATTAACTTTATGTTTAGAAAGCTAAAAGAAGCGTATAGTGCTTGGGGATTGGATATCAACGTGCAGAAAACTAAGTGTATGTGTATTGGTGGAAAAAATGAAGACATTGTGCTAGAGGATAGCAATGAAATAGTAGAGGCCTGTGATTCATATGACTACTTAGGCATAAAAATACACAGAAGTGGAAGGAGCGCAGAAACGATTAAGGATAGGATTAATAAAGGTAGAGCAACAATTAATATGTTAAATTCAATACTATGGAGCAAAGATATATCAAATCGAAATAAAAGATACATATACAATACCATATTTAAAAGCATACTTACATATGGATGTGAAATATGGCAAATGAATGTGAGTGACGAAAAGAAACTTGTAGCTACAGAAATGGACTTCCTCAGAAGGACAGCCGGAAAATCCAGGCTTGATAGAGGAAGAAATGAGAGAATTCGAGAAATTATGAAAATGACAACAACCATTCTGGACGAAATCAAGTCAAAACAACTCCTGTGGTACGGACATGTTCAGAGGATGCTCGAAGAAAGACTGCCTCGCACCATCATGGAGTGGAAACCGTATGAAAGAAGAATAAGAAGAAGACCACCTAACTCATGGAGAAGCGGAATAGCCAAAGCCATGGCGGAGAGAAATCTGCAAGAACGAGATTGGGAAAACAGAGAGGCCTGGAAATTGGATGCCGTAAAGCGCAAGCAAGCTCTCTAAAGACGGAAATTAATATAATTCATGAATGATATGGATGACACAAGACTTCTAAATCAAGATGCATCGTTAGCTTTAAACTACAGCCTGCTTTCTCTCAGCATGGGCGTAGTCTGAGACCAGTCAGAAGACGGAGAAATTTGGATGTACGCCCACACTTAAATGGTTGAGGCATCTCAGGAATCGTCCTAATCTGCACTCTCTGGGGATAAAACATAATTCACCAAAAAAATGCGTGACACAGTTTAACGTTTAACTTTCTCTGGTTCTGAAATACTTAGAAAACCATGTCAGGGCGCGTAAAATCTTTCTTAAGCGCTCAATGTAAAATTAGGGTCATTGTGTAAAAAATAATCGACACGTAATTTGCGACCGTATATATGATCACGGCTAAGACTGAAAATAGTTTAAATTTCAGCTAATCTTGATACAATCTAACGGCAATTCTGATACCCTTACTGAATCAATTACCTAATGGTTAGCTTATGAATACAGTTAAAGAAAGCAAGTAGCTTATGAATAATGTTGATGAAGTACGACGTATATCTTCAATTATTAACTTTACGTTCGAACGATTACGACTTCTAAGCAAATTCTCCCCTACATTTCAATAATCATTCAAAACATACTAAGTTTATCTTGTCAGCTTGGGACTATGAAGCGTCACAAATTTGAACCAGAAACCGGATATTTTATAGAGATAAATGTCTTATAAACACGAAAATATGTGTAATTTTTCGAAAGCTTCGATTATATTTATATTTTTTGTGAAATAAAAGATATAATAAAGTAGACAGTATAATTATATTATTATAAACACGAAAATATGCCTTATTTATTCCGGAAGGTAAAAACTAAAAATCATTTATTAAGCATTTGAAATAGATTCATAAGAAATAGATACACAAGTTATGATAGAATACGCAAGTATTCAATTTAATCACAAAATCTGTGCTTAACATTACAATATGAGTTATCATTTGAGTGTTTAACAGAAATATGATGCCTATACAAACATTTTGCACCAAAAAAAAACAGTTAAAATTGGGGACATTTTGGAAAACCAAGGCAAAATAATTAGAGTGCTCCTGAGCCTGTATTTAAGTATTATATTATTAATACGAATTTATATTAATATTTATTCGTAGTCACATTATTGATATGAAAATTACAACGTCACCATAGCAAATATATCCGAGAAGAAAGGCCTTTATAACCAAAATTATATTTTTTCGTAGAATTAATGTTTAAATCGTGCACGTAATATAAAGCGTAAACGTTTAAGGGGGGAGCGGGTTAAAGCTGCAGAAATTTAGCATAATAAACACGAGGTCAGCATCACTAGTTGACCCACCCACACCCTCGCATCTTTACGAGCTCGTTGGCCTTTCCGGCAAAATTTCACACGCACATGCACAAACACCCCCTCCTCCTCTTCTTCATACCGCCAGCCGCTTGGTCACGGCGGGTCACGTCAGCGAGGGCGCGGTAATATGGGCGCAACGCCGATGAAGGTTTAACCTGCCAATTCCGTCCGAAAAAATATTGGTACTTCGGCGAAAGGGGTTGAGGTGGAAGATGGGAAGAGGGTTGGTGTGTGGGAGTACGGCTCCCATCCCTCTCGCATATTCGGGAGGTATTTTGGTGCGTGGGAAGGTGGACTCGCTTCGATTATGTAGACTATTTTTTGCCGGACGTTCAACATATTTTGCTTGTGACAAACTATTATGGTATAGACGATCACAGGCATAATATTAAGGAAATAGACTGCAGAACCAATAGATTTAAAATGTCATTTTTTCACACACAATAAGAGATCATAGTATTTGTGATAGATCAGCTCTAGGGTACTTTGACGATGTCGTTTTTTCCACGTACAGTAAGGGACCATAATAGCTGTGACAGTTAAGTTCTAGGATACTTTGACTCTGACTAGGTAACAAAGGTCTTTGTACTTGTGCTGAATGCCTTAACATCATTATATAACCTCGCATGCAATATCCGGCATGACATTCTTTTGCATGATTGGGTACCTTGTAGAACTATTTATCTGTCGCAGTAATAATAACCAGCAGTCGTGTCTACTGCATGGTACATGTTCATGTAGCATGTACATCCATGTGGCACTCCACTAACTTTTGGTCTGCCCACTTATTGTCTTCCTGACTGCTTTTGGCCTGCGACTGGCATTTCTGGGTAACGTACGCGGTTCAGATTTCAGCTTGGACAAGGGTTCATGCCTGGTGGAATAACCCCGTGCTACACATACTAGTGAAGGCTTGCATGGTATTCCGTAAATGTAGATGAAGTTTTGATCTGGCCTTAACTTGACATCTTGAGTCAAGACCAATACTGAGTTTAATATTTTATTTATTCATTATAAAAAATCCTAGTTACAATGATGAAATACCCAAATTACCTCTTTTAAACCAAAATTTAGGCACGAAATATGCAGATTATTCCACGAATATATTTTTAACAACCACGTTTGTTCAGCCATTACACAAACGTGTCCACCGACTGCAGCGCCAATTTCATGAAACCACCGCATTTTGACTCCAAATACGGCAACAATTTGTTTATAACTTCAAAAACAGGCTGGCGCACTAATTTTCCAATATTGCGATCTATTTCATCGATAACTTACTAGAAATTAGCAGCCATTGGCGTACATATTAATGATTATCCTTAGATACATATTTTTTTTAATTTCAGTTAATAATAATCCGCATTCTCGGTGAAAACTATGGTAAAATCGATGGAATTTATAGCAGTAAGCTGCCAATATATGTTAAAAGAGTGATTTGCCGTAAATTTAAAACAGAAGTTGGAAAATTTAGCTTTTAATCCACTTGTTCGTCCGTTCCGTTGCGCTCTCCAAAAGAAAGTAAGGATAGAGCAGGGATAACCATATGGTTCTTACTTCATTCGTCAGGCCACAGTTTGATGACGTAAAGCCCTCTTCATCCACCTCAATGTTGCCTACACTATTGCTAGCTAGCGATAGGCTATAAAAGTTAGTTTTATGGGAAAGCGTTCCTCAAGGGGATTTGAACTCAGAGTTCTTTGATCAGAGGTGGAATACTCTATCCATTGAGCTGTCGCGCTGCCGGTATAATATTTGCTATGCATTTATTCCTTAGACGTTTTACAGAGCGTCCGTTGAATCAGTCACGATCAGATGCATTTATGATGCGTTGGCACTTAGTCGTTTTTAATCTATCCTTTAGCTCTGCCAAGCTTCAAGTGATTGAATGATCGAAACTGCTCGTGAAAACTGCCTCCGTATGTTTTATTTATATACACATGTTAATCGTTTCCTAGTTTACAACACTCTTGTTGCGTACAGATGACATCAAAATGGGAGATGTGTATGATGGTGAGTTTCTATCGACGTACAATTTCCTTTATAATGAATTCATTTGCAATTCAAAGTTAGTAATTTTCATTGCACCACGGATATTATTTGCCATGATAAATCATTTGATTTGACAGGATTGACATAATTTGACTTGGGCTCGAACCTGGACCCACCAGTAGCCGGTCAGGTGTGTTATCCAGTTAAACCACCAAGTCTTCTTCCTCAAGGCAAATTTCGATGGGGGTTCATGCCAACCACTACAGGTGATGGCGTCTCAAGCGTATATGCACCCTTGCGAGAGGCTTTGTATGTACAAGTTCATTTGTATATACACGCAATGGGTGGAAAATAGTTTTCATTGGATTGAAAACTGGAGAAAAACTTTTCATTACACTTGAAACTACATCCAAATTGCCTTGTTGATGAACAATGGCTTGGGACAATGTCACTAAAATATCCTTTTTTACTTCCAATGATGAAAGCTACCTAAACTTTGAGTAGTAAGAGGTTATGATACACATCATCAATCATACATATATGATTTTAAATAAAGGCGTTTCAGAATACATATCGTCCAGCACAATTTTAAGAACGCTCGTCACTGTGATAGCTTAAGATTGCTTTTGAATTTACATAAAAGATTAGGTCTAGGCGGTCTGAAAGCGATTCCCATCCAAGTTGTTGCAATAGATCAATAAAACTAAGAAGATTATCACAAGGGCCTTTCACTTATCTTGCTGGTCTTCTCTGCACGCTTTCCAACTCCGTTTTTAAGCCTACCTTATAACTATCCCAAATACTGGCAGCGTACTCCAAGTGGGGGTCTAACAAGAGAGAAGTGGCTGATTTCTCTGACTCTATTATCGCATTCGCAAAACACTCTTTGAAAAGTACAAGAGGTCTACGCGTAGGATATATAATTAAACTCCGAGGAAAAGTGCAGTTGCGGTTCTTATAAATAAAATTAAATGTGGTCTACATAATGACTAGGGATATATCTCGCTCCAAGTACCAAGAAATAATGGAATTGAAGGCGAAAGCGTGGGAGGGGATTGAAGAGTATGAGTCGAGATAGAGGGTGTGGATGAGTAATGATTATAATGCGTCTTAATTAGGGCGAGATTGAGAATGAGGTAGTCCCTTCTTCTATCAAACCTCTAATGCCCTGTTTAAATTACTAGCTTTCTAACCAGGCTTAATCTAGCCCTAATAGAAGGTCGCCGTGTTACCGCAGGTTGACGCTAACCCTGGTCAACTTTTAAACAACACTAGGGTAGGCGCTGGTTACCATAATTTTTAACTAGTGTGAACGCAGGCTAGTTAGAAAAGTGGTTGAGTGATCCAGTCCACATGCAGCTTTCATTTGAATCTTACAATATATTACTAGAGTTTCTCAAAGTTCAACATTTCAAGTTTTTATTTATACAAACAATATAGGTGCGTAAAAAAAGATATATTGCCACAGTGCTGGATTAAGAACTTACAAAAATAAGGTAATTGTACTGCAAATGCAATTGAAAATACAACATACTTATTATATACTAGATTTACCGACCCCTTACAATAAGGTTTCTACATCATCAAATGTCAACAACCATTTTAGAATCAGTCTTGGATACCTATTGAAATGGGTAGATTCTTTGACAGTATTTGGCAGGAGATTATACAATTTGGGCCCCATATACAGAAAACATCTTTTATACACTGTGAAATTAGGTTTGGGTGTAGGGACCCAGAAACCTCTTCGAAAATTAAACATGATATCACTCCCTAATAAAGATGGACTGTAACCACTACGTAAATAAAAGATTTTCAGTACTTTATAGCAGTACAAGTACCTCAGTGAGAGTATTTTTAATTCATTAAACAGAGGACGGGAGTGTTCATAGCGATTTTTTTGTAATATAAGTCTTATTATTTTTTTTCTGTATGAAACAGGCTGACTTAAAGGTGCTGTAATAAACTCCATCATATAACGCACCTATTTTGTTTGTACATTTTTCATATTTTGTTAATCATGATTTGATGTGTTCTTTTCCGCATTAATGATTTTGAAATTCGCCTAAACACAGACTCAATGCCTTATAGGCTATATTACTTCCTTAATACAGAAAAAAATATTTGTAATGAAACATGTAAGGAAGAATAAATATTATTTCTTTCTTTCTTTTTATTTATCATAAAAGAGCGCATACGACAAATAACGTAATATTCAGGGTATCTTCATGCTGAAGTAAAGCATAATGAAATGCCATTCTACTAGAGAAATTTACTCTCTCAGTTTTCATCTTTCAATGCATAAAGTAATGAGACATGAAATGATAAGTATATCGTCAAATACTTATAATTGAGAAGTCTAACCGCACGAAAAATTTGCACATTGAATCTTTTTTCTCGCCCATACAAGTCTCGTGAATTTATCCCACAGCCTTTGAAACAAATTAAAAACGACTTGCAATGTTTGCTGAGCTGTGGGCTACATCATCTTCTTAACTCTCCACCAAAGGCCATCGGTATCTTCGCAAAGGTTGAGGTATGTCCCCCCTGCAACCCCCTGCCACACACCCTTTGGGTGGCTTGCAGGGTATGACGTAGATATCGTGTAAATGAAAGTTAGATAAGCCGCCATATTAACTCTCATTCTAAGTTAAAATGATTGCTATATTTGGGATAAACGATTTAAAAATTAAAGGTTGAAATTCATCGTTGAAAATGTAGTTAACTATTTAACTTAACCGTTTCTGTTTAGAAGAGTTAACTTTTAGATTAAACTAGTTAGGTTTCACATAGATTGACTTTAAATTTAATCAGTTAATTATTTTTTGGTAACTGTCCCAGCTATGGATACATTACATCCCATCATAGTTGGGATAAACGATTTAAAAAAATTACGATTAAAATTAATCTTTAAAAATGTAGATAACTCTAACTTAACCGCTTCTTTTTATAATAGTTAACTTTTAACTTTAAATAGTTACTTTTTACAGAGATTGACTTTAATCAGTTAATTTTTTTGTAACTTTCCCAACTATGATTCTAACCCTAGTAATGAAAAGGGGGCATATGGGGATGTTTGCTGAAGGGTGTCCCGTGTCTCGTGAGTGGGAGGGGGATGAAAAAGAAGGGGAAAGGTGGGGGTTGTGAGAGTGGGACGGGAAGTGATGGGGAGGGGAAGTGTTCCAGCTCTGGAGGAGGCTCAGCGGGATGCGTGGGAGATGAGCAGAGGCACTGTGCGAAGTGGTCTCTCCTACCCCCCCCCCCACTACCTCCAAGGAGAAGTGCGAAAGAGGAAAAGGCTAACGGTAAGCTTTACTCACGCCCTCCTCCGTCCTCTCTACGCCACCCTCCCTTTCTCACCCTCCCCTCACCCCCCCCCCTCCCAACACCCATGTGCAGCTGCAAGCCAGGGGGTGTGTGTAGCCATACAGAGGTGGTGCTGGAAGTGGTGGGATGGCTGTGTATACTCCGAGATTTAGGGTGGTGGCGGAAAAAAAATCATTTCGGGCATTGCTTCCGCGGAGTTGGAGACATTTTTCCCACAGGAACCGGTCGTCGACAACTCCCCGTCATCCGCCCCACGACCCATTTCCACTTCTTTGTGGCGGCGGCAAAACTTCCCACACAGGGGCAAGTGCCGCAGATGCGTCGCGAGCATAACGCACGAGGAAATATTTTTAAAGCGTCAGTGGCACTTCGAGGTAGTGGGCAATATTTAAGGTCATTTATTTGGGCGGTAAAAGAAAATCTCAAAAGCATTATTTATTATTCGTAGGAGGTGACCAGCATCTAAGGTCACGACTTCAGCTCGGATGGGTTAAAAACACAATTTTTTCCGCGCACGATTTGGGACCTCCTAAGTTATAACCGATGCTCTCGATAAAGTTCCGCATTCAAAATTACATGCTTAGCTAAAAGCCTATATAATACACCACGATATAATATGCTGGATTGAAGATTTCTTAAGTACCCGCGAACAGAGGATAGTTCTATATGGCGTTCGTTCAGATATAGTTAAAGGTCACATCCGGTGTACCCCAGGGAAGTGTCATTGGTCCTTCATCACTACTTTTGTATATAAATGATATCACCACCGTCTTTCCGAGCAAAATTCGCCTTTTCGCCGACAACGCATTATTGTCCAGGAATATTAACACAGAGTCTAATAGAATTGCGTTGAAGAAAGACCTAGATGATATAATCGAATGGTGCGACTCTTGGCAATTAGAATTAAATTTTAAAAGTACCTTGTTATTAATTTTTGGAGGAAGAGTAGTTTAACCAACGACACGCACACAATTAATCATGCCGATCTAATAAATTTAGAGTCAGTTAAGTACTTTGGTGTGGCCCTTAATCAGGTCGTGTCCTGGGGGAAACCCATACGTGAAATTTGCGGACAGGCAAATCGTTAATTAGGATTTATTAAAAGAATACTAGGAAGGTGTGACGAGAATGTAAAGGCGCAATGTAATTTTTCTCCCGTGATATTACTTTGAGTACGCCGCTAGTATTTGGGACCCTTACGAAGTTGAACTAGTTTCAGATGTAGATCTAATACAGCGTAGAGCAACTAGATGTGTTAAAAATTGTTACGCTAAACATAGCAGTGTTAGTCAATTGTTGAGGGAATTGGAATGGGAACCTCTATCCGATCGAAGGGAAAACTATAGATTAAATCTTTTACGAAAGTTTGGTGTAGACTATTTTTTGCCAGAAGTTCAACATATTTTGCAAGAGCCAAACTATTATGGTAGAAACGACGACAGGCATAAGGTTAAGGAAATAGACTGCAGTGTCGATAGATTTAAAATGCCATTTTTTCACACACAATAAGAGATCATAGTATTTGTGATAGATCAGCTCTAGGGTACTTTGACTCTGACTATGTCAAATAGGTTTTTACGCTTGTGCTAAATATCCTAACATAATTATTTGTTACTAACCTCGCATGTAATTTCCGTTAATTTACAGCTCGTGCATGATTTAGTACCTCGTAGAACTATTTATGTCGCGGTAATTACAATCATTAGTCATATCTTAATGGTAGCATGTTCGTCCATATAGCACTCTCCTAGTGTCTGTTATGACCGTGCACTGTTGTCCTGACTGCTTTTGGCCTGCGCCTGAAATTCCGGGGGAACGTACGCGGTTCGGAGATCAGCTAGGATGTGGGCTCCATGCCTGGTGCGGTATCACTCCGTGCCGCACACCCTAGTGGTGGCTTGCACGGTATTTCGCTGATATAGATGAAAATGCAAAGTTTTCCGGGCACAATATGACTACCCATGAATGACAAGGCAGATATATTCAATCATAAATAACAGCGATTACAATATTGGGAAAAAGACAAATAATCATTTAACGACTCATGGAGAAGGGTGCTCAGGGGTTGCCTGTTAAGTGAGGAAGAGCACGGCGGGTAAACGTGTAGGACGAAAGCGAAAACGGGTCAATGCTGTCTGGAAGATTTTTAACCAGGAAGGAGAGGGTGCGTAGAAGGGAGCGCTTCATTTAGGATAATCTGAGAATGGGCACGTGGAGTAGAGAATGCGTGCGAGTGGGTCCACATGGGACTCTAAAACTGAGGCTAGAGATCAGTTCAGGACAGTCAGTACACTGAAAAAAAAGTGCATACGCTCTACTGCTAAAACGGATTGGTGCTTTAGTTTTGCTGAATCAGCAGATTTTATAGCTGTGGAGGTATGTAAGATACTGTACAGTCAGTCGCATTAAGCTGGGTACCTGTAGATTTACAGCAGACGGTGTTTAGATGCACAGCGAAATGATTTGGTTGGTAAGCTCATCCGGTGAGACTCGCTTCCAACTTGAGTCACGTGACTCGGCTCCGTCGCTTCTTGCGGACCTATGGTTGTCTCATTCCGCCATTGTTTCTTTCTAGTGCAGAATGAACCACGAGGTCAACATCGGGAGGTTCACCTCGGGTGATAACTTGAAGCCATAACAGAGATTTCAGGCGAAAATACCAAAGATACCGGTGGAATTGCTTTTCTCAAGTCTGGCGGATGCGACGTGTAGTACTGTTGCTGGATCAAACTGAGCTTTTTAATTATTTGCTCTTAGTCTATCAGTGTGTTGTAGTACTTTGTAGTGCTTCATGAGTGTTTTATTCGACGAAAAAGGAAGAGCTAGTGAGATCATTAGTGTGGTTTTGAGCGTCGTAAAGTGGTTATCACCTCTTCTTCATCTCGTTTTATCAGTGCTATGCCTCACAGCATTATAAAGTGCATAAATAGTTGTGTGTATGGACTGTTTTTGAGGGTAACGATTGCATTTTTTTAAATCATTGGACGTTAGTGCTCTTTATTTGTGTTTTTAGATGATTACTCTACGAGATAAGAGCCCATTTTAAAGAATGTGTCGAGGAGGAAGCCTCGTAAACAATTTACAAGTGCATATTAGTTTTCGTGACTACTGCATCAAGTGACGTGCTTCAGAGTAATAAACTCGAGTATATTACTGTTTGTTGTCGTAGAAATGTGTCTTACATTGATATAAAGACGTACAATTGTTATCGTATTGAATTGTAATGATTTCGCTCAGGTAATGATTGTAATTGCGAATATGTTTACATCAAAGCGCTGATATGTTTACATTCTGCCGTAATTCTATTTCGCTTCGTTTTTGTTATGGTTGCAGAACGTTGTTATGGTTCACGCAGAAAAATGTTTTCTTCCAGTGCTTCAACAGTGTATCGCATCATATTTTATGTTTTATCTTGTAAGTGGATAAGTTAAATCAGTTTCGTTTTATTTTATGCTCAGAAAGGATTCATGAAGGGACAAATAGGTATCCAGATTAAATAGTGACAATGTTCGCTGTACCGTGTGCATGTTCGTTTTTCGTTTACAGAATGATGGTTAGTTTGTGAATGTGAGTATTTTTACATTTTCTGTGTAAATGGCAGATATTATCCATTAACTAGAGGCAAACATTTTCCATTTTGAGTGTTTTTATATTGACGGAACGGTGAAAACCTCAAGAAAGTACTGTGATTGTTTGAATATAACTGATACCATAATTTTGTGCGAGTGGATGGAGTACGTTAAACTTTGATGTGGTGAAGCTGCAGTGTGTCCAATTGATTTTATGAACGATCTGTGCAAGTTTGTGGTGTATTACTACGTGTGGCAAAAATAAAGTTTATAACAAGCACGTGTTCCCGATTTTTCTATACATTCAGCTTCATTGTTTCTAAGGCAGTCGCTACCTACAATTATGTACTCCGATACGATAGTGGCGATAATAGCATACTAGGTTAGTAGCTCAGTGGAAAGGCTCTAAGAATACTATTTTTTCGTATGCGAGTAAGATCTCTTAGTAGCTGACTAAGTTAGTCACCTACTAGCACCTTTTTGCGGAAATCTATGGATACGGCCGTACGGGTCTATGTTTGACGGTAAGTATCAACTGCGAAATGTTTTTTATTATTTCCTACTAGAACTCTTCCACGGAAGAAATTTGTAAGCAAAACGTATTAAATAACGAGGAAGTCAATGCGGGTTTTCCACCGGGTCAGGTTGTCCATGTCTACCGACGTTTCGATGACCGAGTTGCTCATCGTCTTCAGGGCATGCCCTGAAGACGAGGAGCAACTCGGTCATCGAAACGTCGGCAGACATGGACAACCTGACCCGGTGGAAAACCCGCATTGACTTCCTCGATACCATACGCCGGGAAAGCCTTCGATCTTTCTTCGTATTAAATAAGTTAGTAGCATGCGTTAGGTAAAATATTTTTCATTCCAGTATTGAGATATTTTTCATTTCATGTGATTAAACTTGTTCAAAATTATCCAGTATGCAGCCAAGTGTAATGCTTTCAGATTTATTCTACATCGCATATACTACTTCCATTTTTGTGATGCACAGGAAAGTTATTTTTTCTGAAGTATTTTATGTATAAATACATACATATTCGTAATATACCGTAGACCAGCTAGAAATTTAACAGATTATCGGCAATATAGAGCTAGTGGCTAATCTGCCTAGCTGGTGTTATATGCGAAGCAATCGGTTAGCTACTCCATATGGCTGGAGAGCTATACCGTATTGCCGTCTTCCTAGAAATATCTATTTAGACGGATTAGATGGCTCTGCTAGAAATTTCTCTCTGTATAGCTACACGTCTAGCTGTCCCATATACTGCTAGATATTCTGGCTATACAGCTAGAATTATAGCTGTACAACCAGAGTTTTTTCTCAGTGTAGTTGAACTGAGAATGCTGTAGATGAGCCTTAGGTCAGTTTTGAGCATTTGTTATGAAATGAGAAGTGAAATAAGGATCCACAAGTGAAGTAATTCCTCTTAAGGGTGAATTAGGACCAGTTCGGTCCCCCATTTGCAAAAACATAAACAAATGATTCACTAAGACTGCAGGAAGAAAAAAGGGTACCCAAACAAAATGCCTCAAAATAAAATCAGGATTTTACAAAGCACCTCGAGCAATTTGATAAATTAACAGCATCCTAGGTATCAACTGGTCTGCGAAACTATCGTTTTATTCATAAAACCACTATTAAGGATAAATTGAATAGTTCACTGAATTCAATGAAAGTTCATCATTACAATTAAAAAATCGCGATATTCGTATTTTTTGTTATCTAAAAAAAACAATTCAACTTCAACTAGAATGAGTGAAAGAGTCCTTGTGAATTGCAGGTAAATTTTAGGTGCCAAATAGCTGAATCAATGAATAAATGATAACTATACAGCTATGTTTAAATCCACATAGTTATTTATTGGTGCAACTAGGTACCTGAAGATGACGCAGTTGTATTGAAACTAGTAGTTGTACCAATAAAGAATTATGTGGATTTAAACATAGTATTGTCATCAATTGTTCAATAAGGGACTTCCACAAGGTAACTCGGTGAAATGATTGAATTACGCTGAATCGATACTGAAACAGTGATCTTTGCTGTCGGTGAACCGCATAATTATTACGCTGTGAACAAGCAATACTAGGTATTATCCGTTGGGAATCTCACTAGACCTCTGACACACATAGTGCTCAGATTTTTCGGGAACATCTTCAGGAAAGGCTTCTCAACGCTAATGGAGAGCTTTGAAGATACTTCATCTGGACGGGTTAACGCCGGAACACCTCTATTAAATGCTTGCAAACGATTTCACCTGGGACACGGATGTCTTTCGCCTTTCCCGAAAAAGTCTCCATTTCAAAAGTCTCTCCTATGTCTGGATTTTTGGGTCTCCGGAAGAAATTTTCGTACCCCATAGGTCCCCTCCTTTTTAATAAAGTCCGCTTTCTTTTCAGACCACCCAAGAGCTGAAAACAATTCAGTAACGCTCATCTTTCGAGTGCAGTGTCCCAACAGAATCCCAGCTCAAAAGGAGCCGCCCTCTTAGGCGCGCGGCAACAGGTTCGAGTGCCGCCCTTTGTCCAATGGGGAGAGAGAGAGAGACATATTTCGGGATTTTGGGGAAAGAGGGAGGGAAGGCGGCAATCTGGTCAACTGAAGAGGAGGCGGGCGTCGGGAAAGGAAGCCGCTTCGTCTCGGTAAAAATTAGGCAAGCCTTAATAAGCGGAAAACGGCCCGCGGCTACTGCCTTGTGTCCTCACTTCAAGTACCACCGGCACAGCGTGCGGCGTATGGTTTTCAAACCATTTTTCATCTCCCAAGCGGTGGTCGTCAGGTGTCCAGTATCATGAAACCGATCGAGATTCAAAAATTTGTAATTCGGGATGCATTCAAGCATCATCATATGCCTGTGGAATATCCACCTCTGCATTAAAATGCTGAGACATTCTTTTATTGATATATTTAAAATATACAACAACTATTTGCCAATTATAATATTTTGACTGGAGATAAATTAGAAGAATTGATAACTTTTTCTTGTAACCACTAAATTCCTTTAATTTTCACAAAAGGCTGAAACTCCTGATTCCCATGAACATTTTAGGTTTATTAATTTGTTCTGTATCAACAGCGGTGGAAGAAAACTGGTTATATTTGTACCAAGGCCATATAATAAATCATCTCAGGAGTTTTTCATCGCAAATGGTAGGGAATATGTTAAAACAAATGTCATTATTAAATTGAGACATGCTGCAATAATTTATTTGCTTAGAGGCATCTCTCGTTGAATTCCTGATCGGTTTCTTTATCTCTGATGCTTGGATGATCTCGGGACTCCCATACAAGCCTAAGGCTTTGAGGGATCAGGTCGAATGTCAGTACGATAAAACCTTTATAACATCTACATCTACGGACATAAGTCGCTATGCGTGGTAATAAAGCAATTTGAATTGAGGAAAAAATTATTACGCATTACATTGAAAAATATTGCTATTATTTTTTCATTTTCAAGTCAATTGTAGGGGATGAAGGCAGGGTAGTATATATAGTTGTAGATGTAGGCTGTACAATGTTTTTGTTCTTGTATTTTTTTCTTCGGGAATATTTTGTCCCAAAGAATACTGCTCGGCAATGATTTATTTGTGCCTACTCCTTAAAAAAATGTTAAAAAAATGTACGCTATAGGAAACACTAGGAATGATAAGATGTATCCCACCCTTTCTGCAGCATTCTTGTATTTCTTTTTCTAGTGTTCCCTCTCATGATATTTTTAACCCTGGGTAATTATGTTCTTAACAATGCTGCATATGCTGTGCTGTTTCAAGAATAAGATCATGTTGTG
This sequence comes from Ceriagrion tenellum, assembly GCA_963169105.1. NCBI lineage: Eukaryota > Metazoa > Arthropoda > Insecta > Odonata > Coenagrionidae > Ceriagrion > Ceriagrion tenellum. Next base: position 53,194,390 of record OY720636.1, on the reverse strand, counting down.
TTCTACTAATGTACATGTTCACTGCCTTTCTAATATTAATCTCTATCCCCTATTTATGATTGTCTCCGATTATCTAGCGGGTCATATACTCAATTTCGTCATAATCCTGCGATATAATTATTTGATCGCCCGCGAGACAGAATAATGAGGTCCTCATCATTCATAGTGATCCCAGTGGCGTACATTTTTTCCCAATAATTTAAAACCTGCTCTAAGTACATCTTAAACAGAGTTGTCGAAGTTGCTAATATATTTATATACCCTATTATGAACAAGAAAACCAGTGGCCTTGTAATACTTTGCATGATTTGCATTTCATTAGTTTTTGTTTCACTGTTATAATTCCAATAACGGAGTAGGATTGCCTACTCCGTTCTTCCAATATTCATGTCTTGTTCAGTGCAATCATGTTTATACATTACATAAATCTTTATTTTAACTCTCTGCACGCTGAATTAATTCTAATGGGCGAGAGGCAACATCTCTGTCTCAGCCCTTACCTAGATTAAAATCCTGAGATATTCTACTCTATATCTATTAAGATATTTTACTTCCATTCGCGCTTCGTTCTCCTCATATAAGTCTTCAATGGCTTTGATGAACTTGAACTAAGTGATATTTTTTTTCTCAATGGCTTCTCAAAGTTTTATTTGAGGTACGGTATCATATCCTATTTTCAAGCCAAGCCATAGAAAGTTTATTTACTGGTTATGGCATCTTTTTTCTCAATAAGTTGCCTTACACAGTGAATGAGGTCTATTACGGATCAACCCGCTCCTAAAGCTTGCTTGCTCTTTAGCCTACTTTACGTTGTGTTTTTTTAATTCAATTTTTAATCACTTTTACATATACTTTTACAAAATGCTTTAGCTATGACCGCTAAATGGTGCAATACCTGGAAGCTGAACTTAAACGCCACTAACTGCATTATTATTTCCATCTCTCTCAAAAAAGATCCTCTTAATTTTAATTATGCTATTAATTCTGAGCCTCTTAATCGCGTTTCTTCAGTGAAGGATCTGGGTATTTTAACAGATAGTAAACTAACCTACTTGTACCATATTCAATTGATTAAAAGCAAAGCCATGTCCATCTTAGGTCTCCTTTACCGCTTGACGGAAATCACTAACCTCCAAGCCCTACAATCATACTTTACAGCATTTGTTCTTCCACTCACAGCATATTGCTCACCCATATGGTCGATCGCTGCTCCAACTAATCTCGCCACTCTTAACAGCGTAACTAGTTTCTTTGTTGAAATAGTAAAATACAGAGTTTCCCACTTATGCAACATGCCTACTGATTTGATCCTATCTTCTCTATCCATCCCCAATCCCTCCAATCAAAGAATCAAAACCGATTTAAAATTTATTTACAACATTCTTAACTCAAATATTGATTGTCCTGAATTGCTTTCCTCCATTAATTTCCGAGTTCATTGTCGATCCACACGTACGCACTCATTACTCCATATGCCTATCCCTTATCAAGCGTTCCCTTCACTACCGCCTCTCCTCACTTCTCAATTCTCTGCATGATTCCATTGATCCCTTTTTGCTCTCTTCCGACCCATTCATCAATCTTGCCATGTCCCATTTCTCGGGAAATAACTAAACCACTCCCTCTTTCCTCCCTTTCCACCTATGCTTTATTGGTTTGTTTGCCTATTTTTATCATGTAATCTTCGTTTTATTTGTTCGTCTACGTCTACATTACGTGCTTATTGTTACTGCGACACTGTAAACTGGAAGAAATGCTGTATGTGAGCAATTACTAAAATTAATTTTAAAAATACTCTACTTATTGTTCTCTAGGTTGATACTCCGCGGTAATTGTCACGCATGATTTTATCTCCTTTCATATTGATCGTTGAAATATATGAAGTTGTTATTCCATTGGGACTTTTGCACCATTTAAACTTCGACTAAGGGTTTGGCCAATTTAGTATACAAGGAAATAGGACACAGCTTTATGAGTACCGGTGAGATATCCCCTGGGACTGGGGCTTTTTTTTAACCCTATACATAAATCTCTCACTTCCCCGTATTCTAAGTGACGACATTGTGGTAGCAATATTTTGCGAGTCCTCTTCTTTATTCTAGAATTCATCTCTCTCTTCTGTTAAACCTGAATCACACGATCATTTTTTCCGTCCCTTTCAAGGGATAGCTCCAATGATAGCTCAAATGATCGTGTGACGCGAACAAAGTCAGGGAAGGCTCCAGCGATAGGGATCCCTATCGCTTTTTCCATCACTGGGCACGTCCCTTTTTCCGTCCCTGGAGACATCGCTGGTTCCACCATTTAGCCAATCAGAGCGCTCAGCCGCTAAGAGCGACTCAAACGCCACCGTCGGCTTTCAATGGAATGAGAGTAGTAAACGTAGTAAACATATAGAAATGATGCAAAAAGGGAAAAAACGGAAAAAATGATGGAAAAAGGGACAGCCAAAATGACCGTGTGATTCAGAAAATGATAGCTCGAGCTATCATTGTCACGGTCCCTGAAAATCTATCATTGGAGCTATCCCTCAGAGGGACGGAAAAAATGATCGTGTGATTCAGGCTTTAGTAAAATGGTAGCCTTTCCTTTTTTCTACACTAATTTATGTTAATACTTCTTTCTTTTTGTTCTTTCTGACAGCTTGAGAAACCGCCAGGTTTTTGAGCTTTTTGTCACAATGTATCTACCGCTAGACTATTAACAAAAATCAGCTACATAAGTCATTGTCAAAAAGTACCGGTCACTTTGCATGGTAAATGATTGGGGCTCGTATCCCGATGAGAGTTTAACCCTTCGGCTACCAAGGGGGGTCACTCAGTTACCCCAACGCCACATTTTTCGTTTTTATTTACAATTATTTTCTGATATATTTATGCTTCCATGAGTTTGTTTTTACAAATCTTACAATACGATTCCATGTGAAATCTTCATTCATTAATTGTTTTTTTTCTTCTAATTTCTGAAAAACTCGTTGGGGTTAGTGTGTTACCCCTTTTGGGATAGTTCGTCTCAGATTCACCTTTCCAGCTTTCTGAGGATCTGTGCACCATTCACAGCACAGTACCGAGGTTTAAAATAACAATGGGATTCTGTGTGTGCCTTCAGATGCAGCAAACCGTGCCGTGGACGGCAATCGTGGTCATCACGGCGCCTTCAATCCGACGGGGCGCGGCGCTGCGCCGTCTGCGCCGTGAAATGTATATGACACCTGATTTGCTTGTTCGAGTTCCTTGACTTCTGTGCATGTATGGAAAGAGCAGCAAATGAAAAGCCAAATGTTGTGAAATATCAGGACGTCCGAATAGACCTAGACAGGACATCCGATTAGATAATTGCTTGCTCCAATCGGAGCCTACAATTATATTTATGTGTTATTTGATTAAGTATAAATCATATAAATCATATTTATTATAATTTTGTATAATTGTTTTTATTTAAGATTTATGTCACACCGAATCCATTTTTTGTATAAATTAAGCGAATAAACAAAAAAATACTGTGGGGTAACCGAGCTACCCCCCTTGGGAGAGGTAAGGTGAAAAAATACCTTGGCATCCGAAGGGTAAAAAATAAATGAGGAACTTACAACACTAAGATATCGTCAGGAACTTAACAATCTGAAGTTTGATAAATTATTTTCTTAAATAAATTATTACTCACCAAAATATTTGTATCAAAATCGCCAACAACTCATTTTTTGCGAATACATTAACGATTTCGGGCAAGATATGGTGGAACATTAGGAAGAAATTAAATGAAGAAACTTTATGTAGTCCATTGGGTAATTTACTCTACGTCGCGTTTCGATGTCGGTACAGAAATTATCTGCACTCGAGTATGAGTACAAATAAAAAAATAACGAGAAAACTTACGGAAAACTAATAACACCATAATTTTTATCCTTTGATTTTAAATCATTTAATGATAAATTTCAATTTTTTAATTTCATTTCAATGTTTTTACCATGAATGTAACGTAAAAAGACCCGGTTTCTGACGTTGTGCGAGCAAAGCGCCGATTTAGATAATTCGCAACTAAAACAAAAGAACTTTCCAGATTGCGATTAATAGCAGATAAATGTTTTCTATAGATTTTGCTTGTTTCAATTTTTTATCTATTACAGAAAAATTGTAGTTACTAATTTTTTTTAAGTACTCGAATTTCAAAACTGGGGCGTATAACAATTTAGGGGAGGGTCGTCTTGTAGTCAGCATGTTTTGAACTTATTGAGTATGTAATTGCTCAATATTTCAATAAATATGTTTAATATATTTCGAGTGATAATTATTCTTTTCCAAGTGAGTGAGAAACTCGGCGTGGATAAAATAGTCAAGTTACAACTGAATGCATATATATATTAATTCAATTGCTGAGGATTTCACAGTTTTTGCATCTATAATGTTGCAATATTTACGTGATTCTTTTTACTGCTGCTGAATTTAAAAACAAATAAAAGTCGAATAAGTTTTTTATCACGACTGGGGAAACATTTTGGTCAAACCACCTCAAAATGAATGAGAGGGTACGGAGTGGGCGTCATAAGTTTCCACCTGCATATGTTCGCGGAAAGATAACGTCACTCCTTTTTACGACTTGTGTTTCTGGATTAGCGCGGCAATGAAACACGTGCACGTCTGACGGTGCGCTGTGTCAATGGGCCGTCCAGAGGCCTCTACGATCGCTGGAAAATTTTCATCCCTGCACGTGTGCTGCCTGGCTATAAATTCTACAACCCCCACATGCAGACAAGACCTTTCCTCAGGCCCCGCGTCTTTCGGAAGGCTCCTAATCCCTTAAGCCCTTCGACGCATCATTACCCGTTTCAGACGTTTTCCACTTAAAAGGAAACCCCGCCCCTCTTCCGTACTTTCGGCCCTGCGTATTTTCCTCAATGCTTTTCGAGGAATATATTCCTCGCTTTTTGTTTTGAACGCACATATTTCATTTTAATACTAATTATAGTAGTTCATATCAAAAGAAATATTTCATGCTTTATTGGATTGAGCTGCATTGCACAAATGAAGAGAAACGTTGGCAAAAATGGCGTGAAATCTGTCATAACCGAGGGGATACTAGAACCAGAAAATTAGCCAGCAAATATATTTATAATAATACGCAATATTTGGCGTTTACAATATTTGACGTAGGCAAAAATGACGTGAACTCTGCCATAACCGAGGGAATAATGGTACCAGAAACTTAGCCAGCCATTAAATTTATGACTATACGCAACGAAGGGAGAAACGGATATGTACACTGCAGATTTTTTTCAAAACTTTTGCCCTGTCAACGACTAAAAGTTTCTTCGAACTAGTTTCTATTAGATTGGAAAATTTTCGGATTTAGATCGAATACAGCGGAGAAGACCTCGGTTTGTAAAAAAAAAAGTTGGCGACGAATATGGAAGTGTTACTAAACTGTTGAGGAAGTTAAGGTGTGAACCTCTACCCGATCGAAAGGAAAAATATAAATTTATTCTTTCACGAAAGTTTGATGTAGACTACTTTTTGCCGGGAGTTCAACATATTTTGCTTGAATCAAACTATTATGGTAGAAACGGTCACAGGCGTAAGATTAAGGAAATAGACTGCAAAGGCGACAGATTTGAAATGTCTTCTTTCCACGTATTATAAGGGACCATAATAGTTGCAATTGATCAGTTTTAGAATTCTCTGACCATGACTAGGTAAAATAGGTTTATGCACTTGTGTTAAATATCTAAACATCATTATTAGTGACTAACCTCGCGTGTAATCTCCAGCATGATATACATCTACGTAATACCATGCGAGCCACCACGAGGGTGTGTGGCAGGAGGTGAAGATCACCAAACATGCACTATTGCCATGCAAGTAGGATATTTAAGGGAGACATTCTAGAGAACAGGGTCACATGCAACTAGATGGTTAGTACCTACATAATAAGATAGGGATTATTGGTTGTTATTACATGCACCAAACACTAAAGACTACTCTAAATATATTTCTCTTGATATACTCTTGCATGATTTACCACTTTGTAGAACTATTTATCTGTCGCATTAATTTGACTAACCATTAGCTGTATCTTGAGTAGCGTACTGCATGGTTGTATATTCTTGTATGTACCTCTCTCCTAGTTTCTGGTCTATCCACGCTCTGTTATCCTGACTGCTCTAGGCCTGTGCCTGGCATTCCTGGGGAATTGGTGCGGATCTGGTTTCAGCTGGGATGAGGACTTCATACCTGGTGTGGAATCACCCCGTGTCACCTACCCTATTGGTGGCTTGCAAGCTATTTCGTAAATGTAGATGAAACCCAGTTATTTTATTTTTTTTAAAACTATAGACAAAATTACAGAAGTAAAACGGAGTTTTTCAGTAATAAAGATTTTATTTAACTGCTTTAGATGATACTCAATCATTCTCAAGTTATAAAACACTTGAATATGATGTTGTAACATCGAAGCTAGTCAAATTAAATATTTATTACTGGAATACCGTGAGCTTGGATTCTATCATGTGTGATTCGATTCCACCGAACCGGCGCCGAGGATTAGTTGGTTAAAGCGCCTGTCTTGTAAATAGGAGATCGTGAGTTCGAATCTCGCCGGTACCTGATGTTTTACAGCTGTGATCGTCGTCATGAATAATGCAAATAGTTACATTAGCTAGACTGTAGATCTTTTTCTTTATATTTTTTACGTTCTTATTTATGCATGATATTAATATTGATGTTCTTATTTATACATGATATTTTGAATCTGTAGTAGTAGTCCTTGTACCCCTTGCATGTTGGAACGATTTACGATAGAATGTTTCTGGTTAGTAGATTTTAATGGGCGCATTTCATGTGTGGTACGCGGGTTTCAATGTAATTTCGGTGTTCTACCGTATCATTCATGCATGTCTGGTGTGTAAGCACCCTCTGCTACATACTCTTTGGGTGGCATGCAGGGTATGACCTAGATGTATCATTACAGAACCATTGCACCACATCATAGCGGAATCTGTATTTCATAAATAGATACTGACAAATTTCTTCAAATAGTATTCCAAGTGGAAGAATAAATTATATCAACATTCTTATGTAAAGAATGGCAAATAAATCTTCAGCTTTTGAAACTAATTTACTAAAATAAATTCATTATACCCAAGGTAGTGGTCCAAAAAAACTTCCCCCTAGCTACACAATGACCTGTAACGATTAAAAATTGTGAAAAATTATACTTTTTGTGCGCTATTATCCTACTATATGCCGGTTATCAATGTCCATCATCACAATCCTATTCCATCAATGTCATTCATCAATACTCCACCACATGAAAATAATATTTATATGCCTAAAAGAGTATGACTGCTTACGCTAATGATGGGCACTATATATCACTTACTGGAATAGTTCACTGATCTATAGTTCACCGAACTGAACTATTCAGATTCATTGTCGTGTGATCACGAGATAACAGGTCCGTTATTTCGCTTATATTTTTCATTATTATATTTAAGTGTGATGAAAACTTGCTATCTGATAAATTGTGTCAATTTATTAATTCTTTTTGTAATAAAATTATTATTCAAGGATTCTATGGGTTGTATGAATTTCTTTTATCGCTATATTAAGCATTCCATTTCACTTTGATTATCTGCTCTCGCCACAGGAAATATGCGACCCTGATCTTGACACTTATTATCCTGAGGTGATTGGGTCGATGTTTATGAAACAGATATAGTAATTAGGTTGACTTTTATTATTTCACCTAATGGAAACTGTAAAAGATGAAGTGCAATAGTCCAATATATATATATATATATATATATATATATATATATATATATATATATATATATATATATATATATATATATATATATATATATATATATATATATATAAAAGTTTGCCAGAGGAAGGCAGACGACAAACACAGAAAACAAAAAAATGATGAACACACTTACAAAGTTTCTTGATATTTCGGTGCCACTAGCACCTTGGTCGCAAGAGCGAAGACTGAGAAGGAAGGGAGGACTGAGGCGGTAGGAAGGGAGGACTGAGGCGGAAGGAAGGAAGGGAGGGGAGGGACGGGGGAAGGGGAGGAGGCGGAGGGAGAGGAAAGGTGGGGGCGGGAGGCGGGAAGTGGAAGAAATTCGAAAGGAAGAAGTAGTATGGGCAGAGGTGAAAGAAGAAGTTAGTGGGATTTATTGAGTCCTGGCGGATAAATAGATAATCCCACTAACTTCTTCTTTCACCTCTGCCCATACTACTTCTTCCTTTCGAATTTCTTCCACTTCCCGCCTCCCGCCCCCACCTTTCCTCTCCCTCCGCCTCCTCCCCTTCCCCCGTCCCTCCCCTCCCTTCCTTCCTTCCGCCTCAGTCCTCCCTTCCTACCGCCTCAGTCCTCCCTTCCTTCTCAGTCTTCGCTCTTGCGACCAAGGTGCTAGTGGCACCGAAATATCAAGAAACTTTGTAAGTGTGTTCATCATTTTTTTGTTTTCTGTGTTTGTCGTCTGCCTTCCTCTGGCAAACTTTTATATATTCGTCACTTAAGTGATCCTAAGTGCAGTTATATATATATATATATATATATATATATATATATATATATATATATATATATATATATATATATATATATATATATATATATATAAAAGTTTGCCAGAGGAAGGCAGACGACAAACACAGAAAACAAAAAAATGATGAACACACTTACAAAGTTTCTTGATATTTCGGTGCCACTAGCACCTTGGTCGCAAGAGCGAAGACTCTCAAGAGAGAAGAGTGTCTTCGCTCTTGCGACCAAGGTGCTAGTGGCACCGAAATATCAAGAAACTTTGTAAGTGTGTTCATCATTTTTTTGTTTTCTGTGTTTGTCGTCTGCCTTCCTCTGGCAAACTTTTATATATTCGTCACTTAAGTGATCCTAAGTGCAGTTTTATATATATATATATATATATATATATATATATATATATATATATATATATATATATATATATATATATATATATATATATATATTAATATGGAGAAGAGAAAAAGAGAGTTTGTTTGTTACTTAGTATAAAATAAGTATCATTTTCTTTTAAGGCATTTGGAAACGATGGCGTCCTTGGTCATTACGTTGACTATTTTCCAGAGTTAAGTAACGCTGTCATTCAATAGTCATTAAAAAAATACCGGCACATTCAACTAATACTTAGAATTCAATCCTTTCAGGCGCAACCTTGTGGAAGTCCCTTATTATTAATAAATTGTCATTACTTATTCAATAATACTTAGTGCATAAAAATGAAACCAATACAATAGTTTAAGTCGTAACTTTGTAAAACTTTTCCATAGTGTTTAGTTATTAACAAAAAATTTGTAAAGTATTACGTAGAATTTACATAGATAGACATCATGAAACTGGTTGTATAATAAAAATTATACATAAAACTTTGTAAAGATTTGTGAATTCTTGAACAATAAAACCAGTTCTATGAATTAGAACTATCTCATCTCTCTCAAGATTAATATTTTAGTAACAATTATCTAAAAAAATAACGAGCTATCCTTACCATTAATTGCATAACCATCAACAAAATTACTCTTATAATGTCGTTTTTCCCGCGATCAATAAGAGACCATAATGGTTGCGGTAAGATATTGAATTAGCCTTACACTCTCAGGCTTCACTTCGTAGAAGTATTTGATTTCTCCACCCCTCCCGACCCCAGCTTACTAGCGTTGGTAACTATCGTTACTATCAATAAATAACATGTAAACAATTGTACCTGAGGATGCAGCAAGCTGCGAAACGCGTAGTTCATTAATAAATATTAGTGAAAAATAACAAGGATTGTTTTTTTTGTTGTTTCGCAAGTTGTCAGGTATTGTAGCTGATGAATTCATCTGCACCCTAATGCATGTTTATAAATCTGCAGAGTAGTGCTAACAACATGTTTTGCACGTTTCCTGCATGACTCTTGTGGCACGTTTTTTAGTTACATTATGGATTATTTTAGTAGTTTCTGTAGCATTTGTTGTATACCGATAGTGTGGTGCTTGTTGGTGAAAGTAAATTTCTTCACTGTAGTTCATGTTGGTGATAGGTTACCTCTTGCCAAACAACTTTGTGGTGGCTTGGATGGTAATAAGTAGTTGTTAATGTAAATTTTATGCAAAAGATTAAAATTACTTTTTATAATGGTCCACTTGCGTTTTACTTCAAAATGGCCCACCAAACAGAACGCCTCCCTTCGTAACCTGTCAGACGCGCAGCGCATAGGTGCATGGCAGAAATTCCTCTAGTTAATCCGCGGAATGAATCAATGCGTGCGCACAGTAGGCACGATCGCAACGGTACTTTCCGGGAGGATGAGGAGGAGGTTCATAGCCGCTGCTGGCTTCGAACCCTTGCCCATCCCTCCCGCAGAGTTTGAGGTCGTCGGCGACAGAGACCCTTCCCAAGGACATGGTCTTTCCTGTCGGGGAGGCGAAGGAGGGAAGGGGATAGATGAGGGGCAATGAGGGAGGGGTCTACGCAAGGCTATAAGATTGTCGCGACGTCTCCTTTATGCCAAGCCGAAGAATACCCGGCACTCCGGAGAGGGGGTGGCAGAGGGTAAAAAAGAAGTGCGCGGGGTTGGAAAATAGGTGGGGGGAGGCAAGTGACTGCTGTCCCAGCCCCTCGTTGGTCAGCCAGCATCCGTATGCAGGGAGGGCTCCGTGCTCTTCTCTTCCCCCAGCGGGAGTCCCGACAGTGTCTCCGTAACTCCCCTGGAATTGGCGCCAGTGGCAGAAAGCGACCCGCCTCTTTCTTCTCTCCCATCCTCATTCATCTCCACTGGAGAGATTCTCCAGCCCCAATGGCGGGTGTATTCAGTGGTACGCACTGGAAATAAAATAACTCTGTGCTCCACTTTTGTCCGATAATTCTCGACAAGACTTATAAAACTACATATATATAATCAATCGTTCATTCACTCAGACCGCACAACGGCAAATGCATACAAATAAATATACAAACAGAAATGAAGAAAGGAAGTGGATAGGAGCAGAAAAATCAACAAACACAAAGGTGGTGTGAAGATGTACAGATGGCCGATTCCAAGCAGAAAAAAATTCTACTGGACCGGGGATCAAACCACGGACCTTTGTCCAATATATATATGCACACACATATAAATGGTTATACAGAGAGGTAGAAAGAAAGTGGATAGCATATATGTACATATATATCGGGTGTTAGCCCTTCCTCAGTCACAGAGAGATTTCTATGTAAGAGTACATAATCATAAACAATGCATATTGAGGTAAAAATAGAGTCAATATGCATTTTTAATGATTCTGTACCCTTACATAGAAATACTAAGGTATTTATGTTTTGTAAATTATATTGACGTTGATGTGTTGGATTTGGATTGTTGTACCCTCACATTTTTCTTTGTATGTAGACCTGAAGATGGAAATTATTAAATTCCGAAACGTTGGCGAAGGATGATTGTTTGAATCACTTATACGGACCTATACTTGATATTTAATTGGATTCATCTACCTATTACCCTGCAAGCCATGACAGGGGTGTTTGGCTGGAGGTGACTAATCACCAACGTAAACTACAGTGAAGAAATTTACTTTCACCGACAATCACCACACTATCCGTATACTACAAATGCTACAAAAACTGCTAAAATGATCCATAATGAACCTATGAAAACGTGATACAAGAGTCATGCAGGAAGCATACAAAACATGTCGTTGCTACTCCGCAGATTTAGAAGCATGCATTAAGGGGCACTTGAATAAGTCAGCTACTCTCTCTGTCAACTAACCTACTCCCAAGTCTTAACGCAGCCATGCCTCTTATCAATCGCGGTAAAAACGACGTTTTAAACCTTTCTGTTCTATAATCAGCGTCTCATCTTTTATTATCATAATATGATCTACCGTAGTATATTGGAATTCGTAAGATATTGAAAACTTTATTTGAAAGTAAATCAGTTTTGAATTTACTTAATAGATTGAGTCTACTTTTCAATTGACAGTCTTCAAGCGATTCCCATTCTAGTTGTTGCAAGAGGTCAGTAATACTAACTAAATTATTATATCGGCCTTTCACGTATCTTGCTGATCTTCTTTGGACACATTCCAACTCTGTTTAAACTAAACTATATGTATACATTAATATTTAAAGCCACTGGTTTGGCATGCTAAAAATCAAATGCATTAATAAGGGCGCTAACATACATTAATACTCCATATTTTCAAGGAGTACAACCATAGCTTCCCTCGATAGAAGGTTGAAAATATCTACATCAAAATGAAACATCTTCTAGTGTTACTTGATGGCTGTGATTCATTCTTAAATGACAAATTTTAAAAACCCACCTTAAACCGCCGTATTTGTCTGTTAAATTTCAAAGAGTTTATTTATTCATATACATTTTTATAATAAAATGCAACTCAACTCAAGGGTATGTAGCAGAAAACAGGTGATGCATGTAATGTGTTGTCACGATAAATGTATACCAGAATTCATGTAATCAATCGATCATTGACCTAAACCGCTCAGTGGTGAAGACATAAATATTCCAGATGAACAGAAGGGGAAGAAAGAGGATAGAAAAACCCATAAAAACACGCAAGACAATGGTGGTGAGAAGATGAAACAATGGTCAATTTCTACTGAAAAAAATTCGATTGAACCGAGATTCGAAACATGAACCGTCCGATTTATTGCCACACTCATTGTTCATGTGTTTCCTATCATCTCGCCTTCCTCTTCTGTCTATTTAGCATCAATGTAAATTTTTTAAAAATAAATATACTAAAATTAACCACATCCCTGAATATTTTTCGAAAATATTTTTTATTCTTCACTTATCGAATTGTTTATTTCTCTTATATTATTTAAAAGGTTTGCAATGGGATGGAAAGACCTATAGTAATGTGCCATATATTATAATTGTTATACCTACACGTACAAGTGGAATAAGGGAAATAAGGGAAGTAAATTGTGGAACAGAAAGGTTTAAAATGTCGTTTTTCCCGCGATCGATAAGAGACAACAATGGCTGCGTTAAGACTTTGAAGTAGGTTAGTTGACAGGTGGTGTAGCTGATTAATTCACATGCCTCCGAATGTGTGTTCTAAATCTGCCGAGTAGTGCTAACACCATGTTTTGCATGTTCCTTGCATGACACTTGAGTCACGTTTTCATAGTTACATTATGGATTATTTTAGTAGTTTCTGAAGCATTTGTTGTATACCGATAGTGTGGTGTTTGTTGGTGAAATTAATTTTCTTCACACTAAATCATGTTGGTGATACATCAACCCCTGCCAAACACACTTGTGGTGGCTAGCAGGGTAATAAGTACATGTAGATTTAACCAGCCTGTCAACCTCCAATTTTCCTCAGGATTTCTCGTTATCGTTAAAATTCCGAGTAAACATTGGCCTCCTGATCATTTATTTTTAATAGTGTTTCTTCACAAAGACAAGCTCGTTGCAGCACTACTGCGGTCCCAAAACAGAGCGGAGAACACACATATCGGTGCCTTGGGTGCCGAGCAATGAATGAGCCTACCTAGTTGCTATTCAGGACACGGAGACCACCGGATTAGCGGACGAGTGGGCGGCTGTCACGATTGCGGCCCATGAAATAGTAACTGAAGAATACCGAGAAGTAGAGGAGGCCATAACTCTTTATATTGGAAACTGAATGACATTGGATGGAATACGTTCAACGGTTCAGTCAAATTCTATATCAAGCCAGGAAGGCATTAATGATGAAAACAAAACAGTTGTTGCGTTTGAAGATAATAGGATTGCCAATAAAGAGGAAGTACCTGGCAAATTTTAGTGGAGTTTTGAGCTCAAAGACGCAAATAATTAGAGAACTAGAGCAAAAGAGAAAAGAGGATGTAATAATTTGGCGCTGAGGTGGGATGTCAAAGATCATATTGACGGATGGTAAAGGAAACGAAAAGGTACAAAGAAGAGTTGAGAAAAGGACAAAACCATATTGAGGACTAAGATGACAAGGTGCAGATAGACAGACTACAACTTGAGAAAACTAAGAATTGGTAGGGAACATAATCAATGGAAAATCCCGCGTGAGAAACCGAGCGGCAAAAACACCGACAAACCAATTGAAGATAGAAAAAAGAGAGCTATGAGGACTATCGTCAGTCTGAGAACAGGTTAGAATAGAGAGCATTAGTTAACCCAACTCAGTATACAATGATTAATTCTGATACAAGCTCTCAGCCTATTCGTTGGTCAACTAATTGATATATTTCTGATTGTTACTTTAGAGGGTAGTCATAGGAATATAGGGCTCTCCATATCGCGTGCGCTTGTGTTATAATTATTGTTCCATAGCGCTCACGTGAGTGGAAATGTGAATGTTATCTTCATATGTTTTTCGGGTGCTTAAAATAACTAATAGTTCCAATGGATGTAGTGCAGAGATTCTTAAGATAGTAACTGTAAAATTTGTTTTCTTACAGAGTTGAATTAAAACACTCAGTAATTTTCCACAGATTTATTTAAATTGCACTGTGTGGCATAGTCATGTACTCATCATCATGCCTCAGAGCATTGACACGTGCCTTGCCAGTGAAACAAATCTTTGGCAAACTAGAAAGGCCATTGGATATGATGTTTCACTTAGCTCTGAAATCGACGCCGGAATCTCGGAACTACATTTGAGGTATAAATGGAATTTAATGCCTTGGAACCTGTTTTTTAAACTCTGGTAATCTCAAGAAAAGATTTTCTCGGTTATAGTTCACACAGCGCCCCAGATGATTATTTCGGTTGACTTCAGGACCAGCTCTGGTATTCTCTGAAAACACTCGACTCGCCTGGAAAAACATTCACTCGAGACAAGTTACAGACTGAAAAAAATATTTTTATTTAATTACTTAGACTTTTAGTCTAATAAAAGCATATTGTAGTACTATTAAAAATACAATAATTATATAATTAATTCTCAGGCTTCACTTGGAGGAACAACATTGTGATGGTTTATAAATAAATATACTTTGTAATATTCCACAATGGTCATCATTGTGGAATATTGCGAAGTAAATTTATTTATAAACCATACAATAATTACTTCATGCTTCCTACAGTTGCTGAAATTAAAATGTAAAATTCGAATATGGTCTCAATTACCTATGAATAGGGAACAATCTGGCTCAAACAGCCCTAAGTGTCTTTATTATACAGAAACTCTTCCACAAAATTGTTGGGATTCTACTTTTACATCTACTTATTACCCTGCAAGCTACCGCAAGGATTATTTGCAGGGGGTGACTTATCACTAACATGAACTAATGTGAATAAATTAACCTCCACCAACATGCACTACAATATGAGTATTCTAAAAAGGCTACAGAATTTACTAAAGTTATTGGTTATGTAACTACGTAATCATGATACAAGATTCATGCAGGGAATATGCAAAACATGGAGTAAGCACTACTCAGCAGATTTAGAAACATGCATTAGTGGGCACATTCATTAACCTGCAATGCTACCTGTCAACTAACCTACTTCAAAGTCTTAAGCAGCCATTATGGTCTAATATCAATCGTGGGGAAAACGACATTTAAAATCTTTCTGTTATACAATCTACATTCTACTATTGCAGGGTACTCTTAATCAGGGTATTATTCATCAGGAACTCTTTCACACAATTGTCTAGTAACTACCTCATAAGATATGATACATTTCCAAAGAAGGGTAGTAATCCTTGGCCACGCACCCTTGAAATACTGAGACAATGTACTGAGTGCTAGTGCATAGCAGCACATTCTGGAGAATTCGATTCAGTTCCCCGAGTTCGCGCGGAGGAGCACTTGGCTATTATACGAGAGAGGCATCCCAAGAGAATCAATCCCTTCGCCGCCTTCTCTCCCCACACCCGGACACACCTGGAGTCGGCACCAAAGCCAACAACCACGTCGCGAAGGATCCTCCATTGAGGAACGACGAGGAGACGGAGGAAGAGAGGGAGGGAAATAAGGGGAAGAGCGAGCAAGCGGTCTCCGTGAGGAACCCCTCTCTGCGAGACCTCTCCCTCCATCTCCCAGTCGGTTCTGTTTTATTCCACCCCCCTTCCCCCCCGCTCCCCCAACCATCCCACCTCAGTCTCTCCACCTTCTTAATTTTAAAATCACTGCGCTCGCTGCATTCGAAAACGGATTCGTTTCCGCAGAAATCCGGTTTCTGTGGAAGAAGGGCAAGGATTGCACCTGCCACCCTCATTTCCGGTTGGAAGAAGCGCGCAAGAGGTATGGCTGGCTATAGTGTGCGGTGGTGGAAGAGGAGAGGGGAATTATACTTCGGGAGGTGGGGGATCTGTACAAAGTAGATTGAGCGGGGGAGGGGCGGGGGTGTTACATGGAAGGTTTTTGGAAAGGGGACGTTGCCATGGAGCGTGGGAGGTGGTTAACCCGTGTCATTCGGGGCCGGCTAAGGAGACGCCGGGGCCGGACTGACAAGGAAGATATATGGGAAAATGTTCGGTGGAGGAGAGATTTTTTTCGGTGATATTGCGTCGGCATTTTGGGGAGAAGTTTCCAATCCGCCCTGCCAATAAGTTCCCGAAAGCGAAGCCATTTATCCGGTAATTAAAAAAAATGCTTTTAATGAATTTTCGCGGGGACATAAATGCACCTCTCGACGAGAGATTCGACGAAGGATGAGTGTATCTCCATTTTTGGCTGTGAGAGACATTTTTCTAAGTTTGGCGTGCCTCTCAACGAGGGCAAGAGTTCATCGGAGACAGAACTTAACGATGCACCGACACACATAACGGTAAAGGTCCATTTTTCATCGGTGGGGATTGAAAAATGCATCGGCAAAGTTTTAATTGATGAGAGTTAAAAAATGCGCCTCAACTACACGATGGGCTGGGCTTACTTAGCCCAGCCAAGACCCTGATTGCCATCGCTGATGCTCAAGTTGAAGTGAAAAGAGTTTAAAGCTACCTTGTGTCATTAATATTTCAAAATACCTTTGACTCTGGTCACCAATCTCAGGAAAGAGAGAACGTTGAGTAATAAAAAATTAAGAAATCCCCTGCGTACCACATTTCCTGAAAATGCCGTTGAAGACAATCTCGATGGTACCCAATTCAGAAGTGAACATCAAAGTTATATTACAATTTTTCAGTGATGTATACACATATTAATACAGAAAATCATTTAAAACAATAAAAATATATAGTGCACAATTTTTTGGCTCATTACCATTTAAAAATGTTAGAAATATTTTCGCCAAAAATCTAATGTACGTATTTCATGATTCTACATCCATCATTCTTTTTATACTTAAGGCTCGTGGAAAATTTTTCATGTTTCATGTCCAACGTATACAAAAATAACGTAAAATTGATATAAAATATTTAAAATTCGTTTAGGTACTTTAAGATACGGATTTGAGTTCAGGGTATTTTTATTGAAATTATCCTATGCTTTTCGTTATGACGCCATGTAAATACAATAACCAAGCGTGATAAACACAGCCAATTCCACAATCGTTACCATGATCGTTGGAAATGATACTTCATATCCATTGGATTTTGGTCCCCAAACAAACGCAGAACAATTTACTTTTAAACTTATCCGTCCATTAATGTAGCTCTCATATTGTTTGTAGGTGATTTAATTTACCGTTGCAGCACTGATTTTTTAAAATCTTGTTAATGTCTTCGAGGAAATAAGTCGCCTCAAATTTATTTAGGAGGTTTAGCCTATTCTTCAATCTATGCTGCAACAGAGGCTCTTGAGCAAAGTATATTTATAGATTCATCTTACTTACTTACTCCTGGGGCCATTGTAAACCAAGTAGTCCTTTGGCCTCGCCAGAAAGCCGTTTCCTAGCATAAGTGTCTTCTGTCATCTCGAATTCTTCTCCCATTGTCCTTAGGTCACTGTTGACCTCGTCGTTCCATCGCATTCTTGGTCTCCATGGTGGTGTCCTACCTTGTGATCTTCCTTCCCAAATTCTTTTCATCATAGAATTTTCATTTCTTCTTAAGACATGGTCCAGCCCCCTCAATCATTTGCTCTTGATCACTCAGAATGTGTGGTCTGTTATACAACACACTCAGTTCTCTGTTTCTTTTTATTCGCCATGTGTCTCTTTCTAGGGTAGGACCAAACATTCTTCTTAAGACTTTATTTTCAAAGGTGATGAGTTTCTTTTGCAACTGCTTTGTAATTTCTCAAACCTCGGAGCCATATAACAAAACTGGTTGCGCCATTGTTTTATATATTCTTACTTTAGTGTTCCTCGAAAGAAGTCAACTTTTAAAAAGCTTTATTAGACTTCAGTATTTTCTGTCTGCTGCTGCTATTCTCTTTAGAATTTCAGCCTCCTCTCTGTTGTCATATGTTATGTTTCGTCCTAAATACTTGAATTGGTTTGTTTTATTTATTTATAGTACTTACATTGCGTCATAACGACAAGCTTAGGAGAAACCTAGCTTCATCATATAATTAAATTATCATCCCATCCTCGAAACTGATTTTTCACTCATCCAGACCACTTCGACCAGGGTCGTTCACTGCCTTCTCCTTATTCCCTTAATAGATTTCTGAATACATATCCTACCTCCAAGGACTCATTTTTGCATATCATACCAAGATTGCTCTAAGATTGTTCCAAGCACTCCCTGCTTTTCGCCTCTCTTCTCTTCTAAATTCCATTCCTGGCAATGTCGACCCTTTCTTCATATCTCCCAGCATCTTCGCTAACCAAGCCTAATCTACTCCTATATAAAATAATATTATCTGTCTCCCATGTTGGAACATAAGAGCAATAAAAAATGCAATTGTCCCAATGGAATGGATGAGTTTTGCAATATATGTGTCTAAAAAATTGGTATTTTTTAGTAATTGCCACTGAGGTGCAACTTATCAATCACTAAAATCGCAAATTAGATATAATTTTCATTAATACAATGGATTATTTATAAATTTAGTTGCTAAATTGCGGCTGACAGTCATGTTATATGGATCATTTTTTGTGAAAACAGCGCTAATTTTCGTCTGTCAAGAGGCCATTTACTTCTCTTCTTTAGTATTACAAGTTCTTTAAGATTTAAATGATACCCACTAGAAACTATGGATGGAGTCGGAATATATTCAGCAAAAAGGAGTTGAATAAACTATTTCAGTTGGCTCTTTTATAACGTCCAACTACTTACCTAATATACTCTTGTGTTCTTACTGCATTTCGTGGATTTTAAGTTTTGTGAAAGAGGGCAAAGTTTCAAAAGCGTGGGAAAACAAGGCATGAAAACATCTCAGGAAATGGATAGCGCGAGTCTGTTCGCAAATAGGTCAGAAGCGCTGTCTCTTTTCGGATATCCAGACTATTATAGCTGGACGAATGTGAAAATAACGGTGGAAGAAACTAGCCATTCAAAGGCAGTCCTAGCGTCGCCTCCCCTCCGGCAAAGACGCCGATTATCCTCCTCCGTGTGCGCAAAATGCATCTAAATATAACGAGTCCGTGCATTTAATCTCGCGGTGCCCCACAGGGATAACAGACTTCCTCATTATACAAACGGCCGTCGACAAATGCCCGCAAGGTGACAAGACATTGAAACCGCGAAAAGTACAATATTAATCCTAACTGTTCCCCAAACACTCTGCTTCCACTAATTCCATCTTATATAACCTCAAATACCGCTGCTTTCGACATCGGTAAACACTAAACGGATTATATCATTTGACATAATTTTCAGTGAGACTCCCCGAGTACGCGCAAGGACTTCATCTTTTAAGTAGGCCCAAAGCCGATGTATTATCTGTTTAATTATTCATTATTATCCGTACGAGGAAGGTGTGATAAAAGAATTAGAGCGCGTGCAAAGGAGATCTGTTTGGTTTGTTAAAGGCCGTTATGATAATTGTATTAGTGTTACGAGGTTAATAGAAGAACTAGAATGGGAATTACTATCAGAACGCAGGTTAAAATTTAGGTTAAACCTTTTAAGTAAATTCGAAATCGTTTTGTTCACAGATGACATTAGATATATATTGAGAACCCCTGCGTATTATGCTAGGTTTGATCATATTAACAAGATTAGAGAGATAGATTGTCGTACCGATATATTTAAAATGTCATTTTTCCCTCGTACTATAAGAGAGAACAATAGGCAGCGTAGCAAAGGGATAGGTAGGTGAAATATAGTTAGAGTAGTCTGTAGTGCATGATGCATGTTATAACAACCAATAATCCATTTCATATTATGTAGATACTAACCATCCAGCTGCATGTGACCATATTATCTAGCAGGTCTCCATTAAATATCCTAGTTGCATGTCAACAGTGCATGTTTGGTGATCTTCACCCCCTGCCCCACACCCTCGTGGTGGCTCGCAGGGTATCACGTAGATGTAGATGTATTACCGATACGGATACAAGATCTTAAAGGCTGCTATTTATACTTTGTAATAACCCTTTTGTAATGGTAGCCTAGCTAATTATTTGGTTTTCACTCAAATACTTCGGTCTGTATTTCATAAGTAGCATAAAAACATGTCCGCATGTATTTCCATATATATGACTCTTGTACCCTATGTATTCACGTGCTGGAAAGTATATTGACACTCTTAGTTTTCGAATCATTGATATCACATAATGTAGTACACGTTGGTGAAAATTTATCATCTAACAAACAGTTGAAGGTTTTGCCAATGTGCAATTGGTCTTTGTTTTAATAATAATATTTTGTACAGTTTTGTATATTATATTGTAACGCAGTGCCCTACACGCATTCTTTGAATGAGGTACTAGTAATTAGATTCAAATATACCAGTCATTAAATGTAAATTGTATGAATATCACGTAGTTTCAGCTATGATTAAAAATCGCCTTTAAATGCATATACGAGAATACGGAAAGCATTTCAACTACTGTGCCCAAGGCGAAAGATCTAAACCGAGAACTTCGATAACTAGTAATTTCCGTTCCGATTCCATGAGCATTAATTTGAATCATACAACTAGTTGTGGCCATGAACTATATCTCTCACCTCGTCTACCCTAGTGAAACCTACCTAAGTGAAATATTTTCATATTAGAAGAGAAACCGTGGTATGGATCCGTTTACGGTCCAACCCGTGGTATAGATTTGACATTTAATGCATTATTAAGGTCTTGGAGTAAAATCCTTACCAGTTTACCGTACGTCAGAGAAACTTGAGTATGCCGCCTTATGCACTTACGTAGCTCATCTATGGTGAGTTTTTGGTACCTGAAAAGTTTTTGTTGAATTGAAACAAATTTAAATTCCTATAGGAATGAGTGAGTGTTGAAAAAAATTGAAATGGACACTTCAGTAGTGGGCGTGTTTGAAAATACTTGCTTTTCTAGTTTGGCCTTGTTTAGAGAAATTATGATAATTTAGAGCAGAAACGTTTGAAATGTCGTTTTTCCCGCGATCGATAAGAGACCATAATGGCTGCGTTGACACTTAGAAGTAGGTTAGTTGACAAGTAGCGTAGCTAATAACTTCATATGCCCCCTAATGCATATTTCTAAATCTGCCGAGTAGTGCTAACACCATGTTTTGCATGTTCCCTACATGACTCTTGTGTTGCGCTTACATACTGACATAATGGATTAGTGTAGTAGTTTCTGTGGCATTATTAGCAACCCATAGTGTGGTGCATGTCTGCGAAAGTAAATTTCTTCTTTGTAGTTTATGTTGGTGATAAGTCACCCTCTGTCAGACACCCTTGTGGTGCCTTGTAGAGTTATAGGTAGATGTAGATGAATTTAATTACAAATTAGGTATATGATAGATGTGTAGTGTGAGAGGTATGGGCATATCGAGTAAGTCACGGAATAATAGAGGAAGATATTATTAAGAGATAGAACAATATGACTATTAAGAACAGGAGCTCATGAAGCAATGAATGAGTGTTAATGAAGCAAAAGAGGTTTACAATTAAAGGGCAGAATGAACAAAATTTGAGTCTAAACGGAGCCAGTGTTACAGGGAATTCATCTTTTTGGCATTGACTACCCCGAATGGGAACGTTGTAATGTGAACTAATGCATGTATGATAGTGTAAATTTTCTCTGATACTGCAGTCTATGTGTATTGAAATTCCGTCGAAATTGTAGCGAGCTACTTCTTCTCATGCGACACAGATATAAAATATTTTTCCTGAAACTCTCTCATAGGTATCGCGTATAAGCCCAATAGCCGCTGTGTTCAGGTGACATGACGGAATTCCTCATTATATAAACGTCATTGACTATTGCCCGCCGACCATATTTTCCATGCTGATAAATAAACGAGTGTCTGACGCTGATTTAATCTTGCATTTCCTCAAACACCGCTGCCGTCGACATTGGAGAACTCAAAACAGATTATTAGATTAGATATAATTTACTGTAAGGACTAGTGCCAAGTAGGCACCACTGTTGCTGTTGGGCATTGACGCAGTTTTGTCCATGAATGGAACCCAACTCCAAATGGATATCAAAATGTGAAGCGATCCAACCATCATCCCTAAGGCGGATTAGGGAAGCAAAAATTTCGCGTCTCAGTCGCTACGATTTCCTCGTTCCTGGTCGGCGCCATATGGATTCAGACGTCAGATTCCACGATTACAGGCCCTAAGCTATGCATTGAGCCAGTTGTCTTCATCTTTCTTTTGCTCCTTACGTTGAAGTACTTTCCATCGGTTCTCGTTCTCATCCCGAAGAAGTTGATGTGTCCACGTTCCCTCCACATTCCAAATCAAAATCTATGATAGTTCACGCAAATCCTTAACCCATTCTTTCCCGAAGCTATTTTTTTACCGATTTTAAGGCTGATTTTTAAATAAGTTGTTCTCTTTGAATCATTAGCCACTGGAAAAATTGTTAAAAAAATCTGTGCTTTGTAGTTTCTGTTGCAGAGGCCGTGTGTTTAAACACACGGTGGGATAAAGTCCACATCAATCTAAACAAAAACGATTAAAAGGATAGCATGACTAAAAAAAATTGTACTTCATTCAAACTAATTTATTTAAACATCAAATAAGTAGGAAACTGTATTGCTTACATTTTTAATGAATACATTTGCATTAAAGTAACTTTTAATTGAAAATTTAAAATTTTTTCTGGCAGTAAAATTAAAGAGTCAACCGCGTTTTTACATTAATTCTTTGTTAATCAGTTCAATCTATTTTTTCCAATTAGATTTATACCTCCTATGATATTCTTTGAAGTACACATCAGGATGGACACCAACGTTACACTTTTCACTGTTTAACTTGGAGCTTTTACCACAGTAACCGCACCGTCCATGGGTTTTTATTTTACATAACCAGTGATCTACTTATCGTATCATCCATCTATGACTGCCTGCCTCATTGTTTTTGGTGAGAGTGATTTTGGCTTTGAATCAGTTGACAACAATCCAATTACAATCTCTCTTAAAAATCAATTTGATTGATTTTAGGGTTATTGATTCGGAAAATATGCCATAAGTTCCTAATACCGCTGTCAAGACAAAATCTAAAAAATGGCCAGTACCACTTGTTGGACCTAATACTCAGACGATACACGTTGATTAAACAAATCCACACCTGCCATGCCATGGTTGTACATTTTTACAACTTGTGGTTGGCTGGATTTCACATTATTTTGCACTTTGAATTCCAACGGGTGCACGTTCTCAGGCTGGAAACAGATTCTGACGTCATGTTAGCTGCAATGGTAACTTGCTCGTTGCCATGCCAGCGAATTAGAGAAATTGCACTGTTCTTATCAGTGAGAGCTGAGAATGCAACCGCTCTTTTCTGCTGACATTTTCAACAGAAGCCCCGTCAACACAATCAATTTTAATGGTTCCTATACAGTTATTATTATTTTTTTTCAACTTCTCTATCAAGGTGAGTGATTCAAAAAAATTATCAACAAATTAGTTTGAGCCAGGAGAGAGAAAATTAAGACTCATATACTCTTTCACTGAGGCACCAAGAGAGACGCCTTTAGGTCTATCTGTTTTTCCCGCGTAAACTAAATGTAAGGTGGTAACCTCTCGAAGTGGCTACAGACTATATTTTATAAGCAAAACGGATAGGCTTTCCTCCAATAGACATTTTCATTGAATGTCGCCCATAGTATGGTTTCATACCTTCATCAAGGAAAAAATAATTGCCATTCACTCTATCATCTCGGTAAATTTTTTGTTCATTTGATCAAGAACAGGTCTAATTTTGTAAATCTCATTATCTGGCTGTATCTGTGTATTATAATCAAAATGAAGAAATTTGTGAATCAAATAAAATTTATTCCGCCTCATTGATCCGGCAACTAGTGGGTGCAATGTTTTGCTTCCCAACACATATGTCTAAAGGGCACATTACAGTAGCCAGAAAGCAATTATATACCAACATATTTGTATAAGTCATTGGATCCTTTTTATAGAGCGTCCACTCCCTAAGGTTGTGAATTACATTTTTGCCTAGGCTTCCAAAGGTAGTGAAAAACATTTTAGCCTTAGGACTGTATCATTTCCCCTTGCATCAAGCTACAAAGGGGTTAAACACATTGTAGCCAAGAAATGCCTATTTTGTAACGTTAAGAAGACGCCTACTGATGTACAGGCAATAATATACTCGGCGAGAGAAATAGACGTGGATGATCCCATCGTGAGTTAAAACACACACACAGTATATTCACTTACTGATTTGTCCCATTTTCCTCCGAGTAAAATATTTGGGGTTCGTCATATTCCTAAACATTAAAATGCATGAGTTATAGTAAAATTTTATTTTTTTATGAATTGTTCACATAGAAATTAAGAATTTAACTTGAGGCAATAAATGTACAAATGCAGAGATTTACGTTTTTTACAATGATAACCAGCATGGAGCGAGTTGATGGCAATGTAAGAGATATTAAGCCTCGAGAAGTTACAACTACAAGGTACCAAGACATGCAGGAGTAGGTATACATGCAGGAGTAGGTATACATGCCGGAGATTGCATGCGAAGTTTGTATCTACAATTCATGTTAAGATACTGAGCACTACTGAAAAAGTCTATTTAACCTAGTCAGTATCCTAGAACTGACCTATCACAACCATTATGGTCCCTTATTGAGCGTGGAAAAAATGACATCTTAAATCTATCGGTTCTGCAGTCTATTTTCTTAATCTTATTCCTATGATCGTTCCTACCATAATAGTTTGGCTCTAGCAAAATGTTTTGGACGCCTGGCAATAAACAGTCTACATCAAATTTTCGTAAAATATTTAACCTATATTTCTCCCTTAGATAAACCTTTATTTATCCCTTCGTTTTTTTATTTATGGGAAATGGTACGTGTATGCACTCCAGATAGACAATATTTTAAAGAATAAGGGATTTCCAACACCTAAACATCGTCAAAAATTTAAGTGTGTATATTTTACCAACTAAGTATATTTTGAAAAAAATCAAATTGTCACCAAAGTGATTATTTCATAATCGCAACTTACAACTGTGAATGAGTTTTATACGTACCGTGTGGAAAATATTACCCACATTTAAGACATTGGTACACATTTTTATTAATTACTTAGAAATTATTTTACATCGAAGCATTAAAAATGCAACATTTAATTCATGCTTCCTAAAGCTGCAGAAATTTTAACGTATAATTCAAATATGGTTTCCATTACGACCAGGGAACAATCTCGCTCAAACTGCCAACATTCGGTAAGAGGCTGATATTTTTGTATCGTTGATAGTTCGAAATAGGTTTCTTTATGATAGAAAAAAGTGTATTGAATTTTATGTGAAATGATACCTCGCCCGAAGTGCCTCAAGTAATTTTGCTTACATTTGCTTTTGTTATTTGTAATGTCTAAACAAAATAATGTATCAGTACTTCAGTATGAGCTCTAACGACTAACGAAAGTTTTGTCGGAATGTTTTATTCTGGGGTAGAAGACACCCGGGGAAGACGGGAGGATTTTATCAAGCTGGGAAAAGGCCAGGAGTTCGCCAGGATTTTCCCAACCATTCGGAAACCGGGTTTCACTCCCATAAATCCCTCTACCCAAGCCAGGGAATTCCCCTCAAATGACAATAAACCCCATTCCTTCCGAGCACGTGTGCTCGTTGCGAATGCGTACCCTACTGCTCAAAGTAAAGGGCTTTGACGGGTAGGAAGGGGGCTGGAGCTTCTTAACTGGTCTCCTTGCAACCGCGTTTTGACCACGGGGTAGGCGAATGCACCCTGAGGAGGTGGACATGAGCCGTGGGGTCTTGGAGGAGACCCGCCCAACATTAGCCGTCTCGAGCCTCCGCTCGTTTTCCGCACCCTTGGAGATGTCCCGGTGCGCCAAGACGGCGCCTGTCCACACGTGTTGTTTTGGGGACTCGGGAACTTGCACTGCCCCCCCCCCCCTCCGTGCCGGAGCCGTGGGAGAGCCCCCCCTATTGCCCACCCTCCGCCGGGGTGGGATAATTGCAGCCCCCGCGCCCTGCGCCGGGAAAGCCGTCTCGAAGGAATGGGGCAGCTTATGCGGCACATGAGAGAATCCAGAGGAGCTTCGCCTGTGGCCTTGTCAGGATCCTGGACCTATACACCCACCCACCGACCGGGTGGGTTTCTACGCCCTCCTGTATGCCAATTGGATGGCGTATGACAAGGAGGTAGACTTTTAACCTTCTTGATGCTTGAAACTGAAAGAGAGTTTTCTCTAGTCGTAACAGAGACACAATTTCATCTACATCTACGAAATCCACCACTAGGGTGTGTGGCACGGAGCGATTCCACACCAGGCATACAGCACTCATCCCAATTCAAATCAAAACCGCGCACGTTCCTCCGAATGTCAGGTGCAGGCCTAAAGAAGTCAGGACAAAGGTACGCACTCAGACCAGACACCAGGAGAGTGATTCGTGGAAGAACATGCTACCATGCAGTACACTATTCAAGATATAACTACTGGTTAGTATTATTAATGTGACAAATGAATAGCACTACAAGGTACTAAAACATGAAGGAGTATATCATTCCGGAGATTGCATGCGAGGTTAGTATCTACAATTCATGTTAAGATATCTAGCACTACTGAAAAAGCCTATTTAACCTTGTTAGTATCCTAGAATTGATCTTACACTACTATTATGGTCCCTTATTGTATATAGAGTTAAACGTGGAAAAAATGACATCTTAAATCTATCGGTTCTGCAGTCCATTTCCTTAATGTAACTTAGCGTTATCAAGATATGGCGGGGAAACATATTCAAGTTGCTTAGGTATGCATATTCCGTTAATTGCAAATATCTTTAGTCACGTAAAATAATATTTTCCACCATTAATATTAAAATATTTCCTTCATGCATTCAATCGCTGATAAAATTAGTGAAATGAAATCTGAAAATGTGATGTGAGATGAATGTGATGATATGATGTGAGAGTGAATGATGTGATGTCTGATGAAATTAATGAAATGTAATTGCATTTCATTTCATTATTTAATCGGAGATTGAAATTATGAAGGAAATATTTTAATATTAATGGTGGAAATTATTGTTTGATGTGATTGAAGGTCTTATTAATTAACGATTAATGCATACCTAAGCAACTTGAATAGTTTTTTTTTCCGCGCCGTATCTTGATAACGCTAAGCTACAACCAAAAACTTATTTACAATTCAGTAAGGATACTGCTGTGAGCAAATGTTATATTTCTTCAAGTACGTATTTGAGAAAGCAAGCACATTGCTAATTTTCCGACGCAATCTATGGGTATAAAAGTTTTTAATATTTTAAGGTAGACTCTCTGAATGTCATACTTGTACTATTTCCCATCGCAAACTGCTCGTAGTTTTTGGCAAATAAAATATAGAGATAAGTAATACCTTTTTGTCATTGGGAGGATGAGTTATTTTTTTATTTTTGATTCAAATTATTGGAATTACCGTATAAACTCGTGTAAGAGGTGCACCTTTTTTCCCAGAAATCGCAGCCGAAAATGAGGGTGAAATGAATTACACGATTTTTTTATCTGCCTGACTTACTCTCAAGTCCCTGGAGAGCCGTTCGTTTTTACGCGGCTGACGCTTGAGTTTTTTGAATTTAACGTGTTCTCATTCCCGTTCGTCATCGCTTACAGCAAAATATAATTTGTAAAAGTTAAATACAGTTAAAAAGACCCATACTCACAGCGACTACGACTTGTGCATTAGGAAAATGGTGGGGGGAAAACGGCATTAAAAATCAGAGCTCGGTGTGACTGTTCGGAAGGCTTTGATAGTGGCCGATCGTTCGAAGTTAGGTCCGTTAAACCTCGTGATAGGAGTAAAATAGCCCCAAAATTTTTTCTTCAACTTCAACGCTTAAAAAGAGGGGTGCGCCTCTTACACGCGTTTATACGGTATGTCCGAAATAATATCGAGTAAAGATACCTCAATATTTTCGCAGTTTGAACGAACTATCATTACTAATTGAAATATATTGTATTTGGCTTTAATAAAAAGTAAAAGACATCATCATTTTAATGATGACATAATATTTCCCACTTACCATAGTAATTCTAGAGATGACGTTGATTTGTAACTTTGTTATTCCTCGTATTTTTATTTAAAACAACCCGGGTTTCGACGTTCAACGTCATCTTTGGGTAATAAAACCTATGTTAGCAAATTTCATAAAGTTACGCCGGAAGCCACCAATTCTCAAGATGTTTACCGAAAAGTAAATATAATGAGCCGTTTTCCATGGGATATGTTTAGGGTATGCACTACTGAAATCCAGATAGACTTTCCTTAAGAATTAAAAATTTTCCATTTCATACATGGATTCAGAAATTTTACATTATGTAGTTTGAATGTCTTCTCAACTGTTTTTAAAATAATATAATTAATCCCCGCAAAAATTTTGCCAAACCACAGAATTTCTTCGGTTTTGACAGAGCGTTGCCAATTAACGGGGAGAGAGAAATGTTAAGCTTAAATATTCCTTTTGCAAATTTAGTTATGACTAATTTAAGGAAATTTTTGGGAATTTTTGGGAAATTTGGGAAATAAGGAAAACTAACAACTAATTTAAGGAAATTTTTGCGCCTTTAATGTTACAATACTTACTACATCCTTCTTATAATAGAAAAAACAAAAAAGTAAATTTTAATATTGTTACTATTTTGACTATGAAAAAAATCTCGCTTAACCTCTTTAAAATGTGGGTCAAACTGCCCGCAATTTCAGTGTTAGAGTCAAAGAACATCAGCTAGCCTATTTTAACAGTTGTGAACATAAGAGTAATTTTGCGAAACATCTTTTTGACCATGACCAACACAATGATTTTAATCTCAATATTTCATGCTTTTTAATCCAGAGACGTGAGTTTGACTCACTTGAGCAGCTGAAAATTTTAAAGATATTGCATAACCATGACTTGAAGATTTTAAATAAGTATTTGTACCCGTCCTCATCTCCCATCCTCACAGCCGCCTCCCGAATTGCCCTCCCCCACTGAACTCCCCGCCAATCACTGCTCCTGACCTTCGACCCCTATCCACGCCACCCAAATTGCTTAACCCTAACCCCCCCCCACCAAGCTTGTATGTATTAGAAATTTTAAACTCGGCAAAGAAACACCTGAAGATGACGCTTAAGCATTGAAACCCGGGTCGTATGTTTTTAAGACCATGTTATTGTAAATGTTATCATTAAATATTCTGAAATATGGAGTGCCACAAAGTTACTAAGGAACTCTTTAAAATGATTTCGTTCCAAATGAAAAAGAAGAAACGGTAAAGATAAATTCATAGGTATAGTTTCCAATAATCTTATGGGTATGTATTGGCTTCACAAGGACCATGAGGGTTACCTGGGAAGTATATACAAGTGGGTACTTTTAGACGCAGAATGTTTTGAAAAGCAGGCGCAAACGGAGGACCTCTAGGTAATCCAAAACTGATGCGATGCGTTGCAGCTAGAAAAAATTTGAAAAAATTGGACGTAATAAATTTGCTATAAGGAAAAAAAACTCCTCATTGAATCTATTACATACATCATAGCCAATTAGAGGCTGAGGATTATATCTAATACCTCTGAATTAAACTCATTCATGATCTCTCGTGGGGTACGCGTTCTCGGGATAATCGGGACCAGTCAAGAAATTTATTTGTTTTATTGGTATTTGTCAAAAGTGTACTTGGCATATTATGTTAGGGAAATCAGCTACCTCTCCCTTGTTATACCGCACTTAGAATACGCAACCAGTGTATGAGATCTCCATAAGGTAAGCTTCAAATTGACTTGGAACGCGTGCATAGAAAATCAGCAAGATGCGTGAAAGGCCGTTATGATAGTCTTGTTAAGCTTACTAATCTCTTGCAACAACTGGTATGGGAGTCGCTGTCAGGACGTCGATTAAAAATTAGACTTAATCGTTAATATAAATTTAAAAAAAAAACAATTTATTTTCTGACGAAGATATTAATTTCTTACAAACTCTATCATATCTCGATAGAACAGATTGCGAGAGTAAAATTAGGAAAATAGACTGCAGAACATACAGGTTTAAAATTTCATTTTTTCCCCTGATCCCCTGAGTTAAGAGACCATAATGGCAACCAAGGGGAATTAGAAGTAAGTTTTTCGACAGGTTTTGTTGCTGATCATTTGATTTTCTGGCAAATGCTTGTTTTGTAATCTGCGATTCAGCACTAACAGCTCTCGTTTCGTGCTTTCAAGTTATCTTTTGTAACTCTGTGCATTTGTGTCAATGTTAAAAATATCAACTAGTTTATGATTGTTAGTATGCCAATAATACAGCGCATATTTGTAAATTTTCGCCTCCTGACAAGTTTGAGTCAGGTTTTTGCTAATGAATAAGGAGCCTAATCAGAATTAATTTCGGAGGTGTATTCTGTAATGCATGATGGTGATAACTCATCCTCTCCTACACACCCTTAAGGTGGCTCGCGGGGTTTTGCGTGGATGTTGACGTCCAATGGCGGGCAGGACATTCCAAAAACTCTTATCAGTGTATGGTGGGTCAAACGTATTTCCATTTAGGGAGATCGTTTTGATGGGATGTTTTCAACCGAACCACCTTCACTTCGACGAAGGACGCATGTTTTCGAAATAGGGCGGCCTTTCATCCGTTCCATCCCCGGAGGTTATTGAGAGGCAAAACGACACTCGTGTTTTGAGATATGAGAGTCTTCTTCCTCGAATTAGAGCACGTATTTTTATAACTGGCTGTGTTTACTCGCCTCAAGTTTCACTTCCAATCTGCTTTTGTGTGAAGGGTCGTTTAGTGGTCGGAGAGATCCGTGTCTCTATTTAGATTCCCTTGAATCTTTTCATACAAGTTCTTATTAGCAATACCGACTTATGAGAGTGCAAAAATTTTTATTTTTCCAATGTGGTTTTTGACAATCTGATATTATCGTGGCACAATCTCATTGCACATGCCATACATTTCGAATAAGTTCATAATATATGAGTACAGGTTCTGTTATGAGTGAGAAATATTAAATTTTTTTGTTAATACAATGGTTTTGAATAAATATCACGGAGTCATGCTCTGTCTTCACTCATTAAAGTACTCTACCAGGTGAATGGTAGGTGTTTGGACAGTACTTAAGCAAAATTTCTGCTTGTATCCTGTAGTTAAATTTGCTTGTATATGTCCTTAAGTTTGTGTATTGTTACATGGCCACTATAAAATGGCACCCTAAATGGATGTGATTCTCTTTCTTTAAATCCTACTAATATTATAAATGTGAAAGTTTGTATGTTTGTTACTCAATCACGCAAAAACTACAGGACCGATTAAGCTGAAATTTGGCATGTGGATAGAAAACATATTTGTGGGTAATATAGGCTATATTTAAAAGCCCTCAGGGTCCCCTAAGACCCCCCAAAGGCCCATCTGGTGGTCCATGCTAATCATTGTGTTCAGTAAATTCAACAGATTCAGGCGAGATATCGTGGAAGTTAATCATAATGTAAGAGAAACAAAAAAAAATTTTGTGGAAAAGTGCAATTGTTTCTCTTGCATCATTGTGTTCAGTGCAGTGGTTTTATTTTTTTCTTTTTAAAAGTACTTTCACTCAAGATAGAGGGCTGAAATTTTTTTATCGGACGGTTGAGTAAATAAAAATTCTAATTCTTCCAATCAATTTTCAATTACGTTTCGTATTCGTTTGAAAGTCATGTTTTTATCTGAAAAATCTAACATTTTCTCTTAAATCAACAATATCATATTTCCTTGGCAACCAAAGATTTTATCTTCAAAAGATATTTACGCCACTAGCATGTAAATAACATGTTTTCCTGCAGGCCCATGATATCACATTAGAAGTAAATCTGTATGAGAAGGGTCCAGAGTCCCAAGGGACCCATTATGGATTACTTAGGTGGGTAATCGATAAATTCAATGCATATTTACATGCTTATCTCATGCATGCTTACAATGCTGTATCGGTGAATGCAGTTTCGAAAACGCGGTGTTAAGATTTTTTAAAATAAACATAAGTATTAGATTTGATTTCGCCAGGCCCAGAGTTCCATGGGCCCCAATGTGCCCAGAGTCCTAAGGGCCCCATGATGAATTGCTTAGGCGGGTAATCGATAAATTAAATGCATATTTACATGCTCATCTCATGCATGCTTACAATGATGTATCGGTGAATGGATTGCTTAGGTGGGTAATCGATAAATTTAATGCATATTTATAATAAGTATACATTTAACACTCCTGAGGGAAAGCCGTAAATATAATGTAAGATGTTTATTTTTAATGAGCTGATACCGATGCTTTAATGATGACCAGTGTTATAAGCATTAAACGAAAAAATAAATAAAAAATCCAACACAAAAATACCAAAAAAGGATACCTATACCAAGAAAAATGGAAAATTAAGTCGGTCACATTCCCGTGGTGTTTCTCGGGCTACACTAAGAACCGCACAAATCTCATCCTAACCCAACCACGGAAGGGTACCCATCAATAAATCTGGTTCAAATATTGACACGTCTGTTTCGAAACTTCAATCTGTTTTAATATGGTGGAAACTATAATAACGTGACTACATTCATCTTACCCGAAAGAAGAAACGGGGAACGCCATCCATGCATGAAAATCGACAATTGCCCTAAAAACCAACATATATTTTTGACTTAAAAAACGAAACCAATGATTCTGGCTACCCTTTCCGCCTAAGACGCAGTCCACGAAACGGAGGATTAATTGGTCTAATAAACATGGCTGCTGCTACAAATGATCCGTTTGACATTTTCAACCGCTGGATTGTACTTCTACTCTCCAATCCTGTTTGAAGATACTCAACGCCCTTTTCAAAAATGAATATCGCAACTGAAATAGTTCATTGAATGCAAATATATGTATGTACACAAGGGAAGCGAATAACTTCATTCACTCAGAAGACGACTCAAAGAAGACCGTTCAGTGTTCTTCAGGTTTTGTGGCTTTCGTATATAATAAATTCAGTGTTTTTCACACCCGTTGAGTTTCAACGGGTACCTTTCGCTAGTAAATAAATAAACGAGAATATTATACATTACACAAGCAAAACAAAATAAATACAACAATTTTACTGAGGAATATCCTATATATTGTGGTATAAGAACAAAACCATTAATTTAGAACAGGACTGAAACCAAAGTTGAATTCAATAACTTCTGTCAGTGGATGAACTACATGTGATATGTACCTACTCAAGGCGGAACGTAGTTATTAGAATAATGGAGCTGGCGGCAGGACTCTTCAGAGACTCTTTATTGGGGTAATTGGGCTCACCAGCCACCAGGATAGATGGAATAAGGTGTTAAAAATTTAAATTTAATTTTTTAAAATTAAATTTGAATTTAATTATACTGTGACTAATCACCCGCTAAAACGTGTTTCAACATCTAAGGACCTTGGTAATCTTACTGACAATAAATTGAACTTTTCTCCACAAATACAAACAATCAAGTCTAAAGCAATGTCCCTCTTAGGCCTCCTCTATCGTTTTACCGAAATTAATGAGCCCCGAGCACTTAGAACTTTTTTCTCTTCCATTATTCTTCCAATTCTTACCTATTCCTGCCCCATCTGGTCTATCTCTTCTCAAACTAATCTTTCATCGCTGGACTGTGTCTGCAACTTCTTTGCTAAAATAGTTAAGAATAGATTACCACAGTGTCGTAATATGTCCACCAAGGCTATTCTATCCTATCTCTCCATCCCTAATCCCCCCACTCATAGACTCACAGTAGACTTAATATTTATTTATAATATTCTTAATTCCACCATCGACTGCCCTGAATTGCTCTCTTTTATCAATTTCTAAGTTCCCTCCCGCCCCACCTGTTCTCACCCTTTACTCCACATGCCCATTCCTAGACGTTCGATCACTAAACGTTCTCTTTTCTTCCGCCTCTCCTCTCTATTGAATTCCCTCCCTTCCCACATTGATCCTTTTGCACTTTCATTTAAATCCTTTATAAGCCTTTCGCTTTTGTATCTTTCACCTAAGTAGTTATTCCCCCAATTTTCTTTTTTTTATATATTTCCAAAATTTCTGCTTGCAACCAGTTGTTAAGTTTGCTTGTATATGTCTTTAAGTGTGTGTATTGTTACATGGCCACTATGAAATGGCGACATAGCTGTATGTGGTTTTATTACTTTAAATAAATAAAAAAATAAATAAATAAAAATACATCTGAATGCGTGGCGTGGACGTTCGCCTTTACTGCTCCAGCGCAATTTTGATGGACGTACTTGTACAATCATACTCTGGATGGGCAGGATGCACGAGGACTTAAATTAACGTTCGTCTTGCTCAAAGGGTTTCTACATCTAATTACCCTGCTAGCCAACACAGGGGGTGGGTAGTGACTTTTCACCGACATGAACTAGAGTGAAGAAATTTACTTTCACTAACATACACCACATAATAGATATGCTACAAATGCTACAGAAACCACAAAATTATTCTTTAATGAAACTACGT
Source organism: Ceriagrion tenellum (assembly GCA_963169105.1). Taxonomy (NCBI): domain Eukaryota; kingdom Metazoa; phylum Arthropoda; class Insecta; order Odonata; family Coenagrionidae; genus Ceriagrion; species Ceriagrion tenellum. Next base: position 53,159,428 of record OY720636.1, on the reverse strand, counting down.
AAACGTGAAACAAGATTCATGCAGGGAACGTGCAAAACATGGTGTTAGATTTACTCATTAATCAGCTACACTACCTGTCAACTAACCTACTTCTAAGTGTCAATGCAGCCATCATGATCTCTTATCAATCGTGGGAAAAAGGGCATTTTAAACCTATCTGTTCTACAATCTATATCCCTTATTTCATTTTTATGATCTGATCTACCGTAGTATGCCGGAGTTCGTAAGATATTTAAAACTTCTTCTGCAAATAAATCGGTTTTGACTTTACTTAAAATATTGAGTCTAGTTTTCAATCGACGGTCTGATAGCGATTCCCATACTAGTTTTCGCAAGAGGTCAGTTATACTAACGAGACTATCATAACGGCCTTTCATATATCTTGCTGATCTTCTCTGCATGCGTTCTAACTCTGTTTTTAAGCCTACCTCATGAGAATCCCAAGCACTAGCAACATATTCTAATTGGAATCTAACAAGGGAGATGAAGCTGATTTCTCTAAATCTATCGCCGCACTTTCCTAGGACTCATTTTACAAATACCAATTTACGATTAGCCAGACCAGTTATTTCACGAATATGTTTTCTCCGCGAGAGATCATTAGTTAGATTAACCTTAAGGTATTTTACAGATTCTACAATCCCTTACTGGGTATTTTGTACGTATTAGCTGTACTAAGGGGAGTTTTTCCTTTTTCAGAGGTTCATTTCAACAATTTTTTTCAAATTCAATTCTAGTTGCCACGCATCATGGGTTAATTATGTAGAAAAATTTATCTATAATTGCTGCTTGTTCTTCGGATAGCATTATTTTATACTTAAAAATATTTTTATGAGCAGTGATTCATGGTTTCCGTCTGTTTTTTTATTTGCACTTCAACTATGTTGAACTATGGTCTAAGTTCGCAAAGGAATAGGCGTGTGGGCCATTGATCGCGGTGATGAAGTGTACAGGAATCTGTTACGACACCGCTCTCCTGCGAAGTTAACCTCTCAACTAATTCATCGCTTCCGTTTAAGAGCACGGGAAAGTTCGGTCCGATAGGACGAGTAATTCACTCCCGGAAAGAGTATGCGCTTGTATTAGCGTGATGCTTGAGTTGGTAATTGCGACAATTACTCCCATTCCACGGTTTTTGAAGCTCCATCTCGTGAGGGCAGCACAATCGAACTTCAACGAGGATGTGTGGATGGTTGAGCCCGAACGAGGACCGTTTTCTTTAGACATTTTCGCACATGAGGTATTTTGCGCAACGATAGCGTCTCTCGTTCATTGTTCTCTCACAATGGGAAGTGTTCCAAGTTCACCATTTCCCACATCCATTCAGAAACTGTTGAATCAAATTGGAATTATTGCAACGGACAGGTTATCCGGCAGCAGGTTGATTGCCTCGGGACGTTAGACATTTATTTATTTGAGAAAAAGATCACATACAGCGTGAAACCATTTTCTATTGACTGTATAATTCTCTTTAGTGGCTAATTTTTAGTTAGTTATTTAGAAAATTAGTTTTTATAGGGAACGTATGACTATTTAATTTCAGATATAGAGAGAATGGAGCGGAGAACAGCTAGACTTGTTAAAAATTGTTACCATAAACATAGCAGAGTTACTAAAGTGTTAAGGAAATTAGTGTGGGAACCTCTATCCGATTGAGGGGAAATACATAGATTACATCTTTTACGAAAGTTTGATGTAGACTATTTTTAACAGAAGTTCAACATATTTTGTTGGGGCCAAACTATTATGGTAGAAACGATCACAGGCATAAGATTAAGGAAATAGATTGCAGAACCGATAGATTTGAAATGTCATTTTTTTCCACGTGCAATAAGGGACCATAATAGTTGCGATAGATCAGTTCTAGGATACTTTGATTCTAGGTCAAATAGGTTTTTCACTAGTGCTAAATATCCTAACATCATAATTAGTTACTTACCTCGCATGCAATTTCCGGCATGATGGCATAGATGGCATACCTCTCATATGATTTAGTACCTTTAAAAACTTTTTATCTGTCGCAGTAATTATAACCAGTAGTCGTATTTTGAGTAGTGCACTGCATGGTAGCATCTTCTTGTATGCGTGGCACTCTCCTAGTTTCTGGTCTGACCGCGTTTTGTTGTCCTGACTGGTTGTGGCCTGCGCCTGGCGTTCCGGGGGAACTGGCACGGTTCTGATTTCAGTTCAGCTTCGTGCTTAGTGTGGTATCATCCCGTGCCACACATTAGCGATAGCATGCAGGGTATTTCATAGATGGAGAAATATAATAAACAAAAAAAGGACACACACGTAAAATCATAACAAGAAGACGGTGACAAATAATAATTCAATTACGGGAGATTGTATAAGTTACTTTGTTTGTGAATGATATATGGCTATGGCTATAATTCAGAAAATATTGCCTGCAAGATTGAAAAAACACGCATTTTTTAAATTGCGCAATTTCGTGCCCCGTGTAAAACAGGCTTTAAAGGCTAAAATCCATGATTTCACGTGGATGTTGCTTTTATTTTCCACGCCCAGTCAAACAGGATACGGGTCTATGGAGTGTAACAAGGGTGTTAAACCCGTTTTACCTGGGGCACGAACTTGCACAATTTTAAACAGCACCCATTTATTCCTCAATCTGGAGTGCAATAACAAATGAAGTTAAAGCCTATATAAAAGCTATTTTGCCATCTCGCATTCGCGCAAGCATTCTTACAATACACCGCTTTAAACGATGCTATTTGAACTGCGCTTTCATAGATACATCAACTTGTGCATTAACGTACCCCGCGTATAAAACGGGCTTTTGGGTGGTACGGTACGCGGCCTCGAACTGTCCTCTTTATAAACTGAAAATGGACTGTTTAGAGTTACGAAGTGAGCAAATTTCTGTTTTTCAAGAAATTAATACCAAATAAATGGCATTTTTGAGGAAATCGAACCCAGAAAATGGAATTTTTGTGAAATGCAAAAACGAGACATGATAATTTATTGAAATTTAAAACCAGTAAAGATACATAAGAGGGTAATGCAAAAAGAGGAAATAAAAACACGTGAAAGGCTAATATTTTGAACTGCGTCGACAGAAAAAGCAATTCAGTGAGAAATAACATCGTACAGTTGAAGTGAAATTATGAGTTATGAAAATACGGTCTTGATAATTTTTTTATCATTGTCCGATTTGTTTCAATTTTTAAAATCCTCGTTACGCATGGAACACTGTCACAAAAGGATGCAGGGGAAATGCGGTTCAATGTCGCGTCAGAAAACTTCCAGTGTCATTCAAAAGAGCAAGGTAAATTGTTTGTGCCAAGACTTTCCCACGTTTTAATAGAAATATTCGAGTTTGAGCTGAGAACGATGACGAAATTTAAATCATATACCTACCATCAACTATAAAATTAAGTAAATTGTTTTACCTTTTACCACTTCAAAATAACTACCGTTCTCAAAGTAAAGTATTGGTCAATACCGATTGTAGCGCAATTATTTCAAAACAAAAATACCTTGCTAAATGTAGATCGACATCTCCTGTTTCCACACAACCTCAAGCCGCAACTATAACATGAGAATTATGTCGAATACACATAAAGAAAGAGCTCACAGGTGAGTTTGGTTACCTTAAAAAGACAGCAGCCCAATTCTTTGATAGAATTACCCTGTGATGTAACGAAAACAGCCTAATTCAAGTAAGAATTACTCCATAATAGTCATTTAGTCGACGATATTGAAACGTAGTCTAAGAATGACATGGGCAATGTTCGCCACCTCCTTCAGTGAGCGTCGGTGGTGTAATGGTCAGCATAGTTGCCTTCCAAGCAGTTGATCCGGGTTCGATTCCCGGCCGACGCACTTTTTTTACCCCGTTGAAATCGTTCTGAATCAATTTTCCAAAAAGAGTATTTTTAATAACATCGGTGAATCCATTTCCTGGGAATTTTTAGCACTCTTTATAATTTAATGGTTCTGCTTCACTCGAGGCGCTGTGCTGGCTTAAGCCACGTCTTCGGGATGCAGTATTTAAGAACTTTTCTTTTGGTGATTAAAAAGCCACATAGAGCAACTTATCAGATGCCGTTTTTCCTTTGACATGATAACTCTTTAATAGCAGTGAAATTCACAATATCGCAAGATACACAAGCCTCGATACGACGATGGAGGAGGAAGCTGCCGTCTGTGAGAATACTGTTAGTCCCAGGGTTCCTAAGAAAAATAAAACTAAACCTGCGTTAATCATTTTGCAGCGGGCAGCCTGCTTTATTAATACACAGATGAATTTCTCCTCCCATCATCTCTAAATTAATCAGTTAATTTATTTTTTAACGCATTTAGTCTCATAATCACCCTAACCCACATGCACAGATAGTGTCAAGTGAAGAGGGAAAATTCATTATAACACATTCACATCTACGGGCTTCCCTCCTAAGCATTCTCGAGGTTGAGTGGCCAGGGTTGGCCACACATCAGGCAAGCTTTAATCGTCAATAACACATTTTTATATTAGCTATCAAACAAAACATTCAGTGATTTAACGTTAAAGGAAATCGCACCAGCTATACGGTTTTTTTGCTTCGTAGTCATACGGGATGCACTCTTAACAAATGAGGACCAATACAGGACAATCACGCAAGTGGAGCAATATTTATAAGATAATTATATACAAATATAATAATTAATAAATATACACAAAATGCATACCTGTAATGACATTAGCATCCCATACAGAAGAGAGGAGAGTGAGAAAATGAAATATATGAAAGAATTAACAATATCTGCCGTTACCATTTGCATTATCGGCAGTATTACTGACGGCTATTTTGGTTCCAAGTCTACATCTACATCTACGGAATACCGCGCAAACAGCAACTATGGTATGTGGCACTGGGTGAATCCACACCAGGCATGAAGCCCTCATCCCGGCTGAAATCAGAACCACGCACGTTCTCCCGGATGCCAGGCGTAGGCAAAAAGCAGTCAGGATAACAGTTCGCAGTCAAAACAGAAACTAGAAGAGTGCTACGTGGATAATCATGCTACCATGTAGTACGCTGTATAAGATAAGACTACTGGTTATAATTACTGCGACGGATAAATGTTCGACAAGATAATGAATCAAGTACGAGTTAGATGATGCCGGTAATTACATACGAGGTTAGTAGCAATAAATGATGTCAAGAATGTAGCACAAGTGCAGAAACCTATTTTACCTAGTCAGGGTCAAAGTATCCTAGAACTGATCCATCGCAAGTATTACGTTCTTTATTGTACGAGGAAAAAATGACAGCTTAAATCTATTGGTTCTGCAGTCTATTGGCTTAATCTTATGCCTGTGACAGTTTCCACAATAATAGTTAGGCTTCAGCGAAATATGTTGAACGTCCGGCAAAAAATAGTCTACATCTAACTTTTGTAAAAGATTTGATCTCCACTTTTCCCTTCGATTGGATAGAGGTTCCCACTATTATTTCCATAACAATTTAGGAACACTGCTCTGTTTATCCTAAATATCTCATTTTGAACCTGATCGTTGTGTAATCTACCTCTTAAATTTCATGTAATTGATTTGAATGACCGTTGTAGCGTGGAGTTTTTAGTATATTTTTTCAGAGAATATTTCGCCAAAAATGCACTCAAGACTTTAAACTTTAAATTTCTTTTTATTTGCACCGATATACAGTTTTTCATCCCAGTTCCTTGAATGCCCTCCACGCACTGCGAGGCTTCTCATTATAATTATGTACCCAAACATACAATGGAGTTATTCGTTGCGTACAATCTAATCATGATCTTAGGCCTGCTTCGTCCAGTTCTGGAACAGTAGAATCGTATTATGGGTGGATTCTTAATAGTTGAAAAAGTGCAACGCTCTCGTACAATTTCTCTTTACATAGTTTCAGAATGTTTTGAATATTTCCTAGCTCCCTGTAAGCCTGATGTCGTATTTCCCCCACATTTTTTACTTCTAAATTGGTGTCTTGTAGTTGTAATACTTAAATATTCTACAAAGGCGACGTTGATCAATTGCATTTCTTTAATTGTTCAACTATGTAATTGAGTCCGATTTAATTGTTATATCTCCAAAAATATAGTGTCACCCATTTACTAGCTATAGTCCCCTCCCCATTTTTCGAACCAAGTTGGACCGAATTTAGGTATTTCTATCTTACGTAATACTTAAGTACATATGTTTACTTGGTTGAGGTTTACGCATTTCTTCATCGTTTATCGTTTCAACGGATTAAATTAACTCTTACTTAATATACATACATGCAAACATACCAATTATGCCGTTCCCTTCCGGGGTAGGCACATTTACAAAGTTTCACTCATAAATGCATATTTGTGTACCTAACTATGCTTCAATAACTTCCTCCATACTGACTTATCCTTGAAAACCTCTCTTGCCTCATTTTCCCCCATACACTGCTTCATACACGCCCTCCTGCTTTTAAGACTCCTAATATTCCTCCTCCTAAGAATTTCCTCAACCACATTCAACCACAACTTTCTCGGCCCACCTCTAACTCTCGCACCATTCATTTCACTCTTATAAATCTGTTTCGTTATTCGACTCTCATCCATTCTCTCAACATGGCCAAACCAACGAAGCACACTCCTTTCATATATGTCCATTACTGGAGCATCTAACCGACATTCATTCGTTACCCACGCATTCCTGACCCTATCCATCCTACTTTTGCCGCAAACACTCCTCAGATAACTCATACCCTCGGCGTTTAGTGTACGCTTATATCTATCCTGACATTCCATGTTTCAATACCATACTACAATGTCCAAAGAGGGAATTTTCGCTTTCTTAGACAGGCACTCATTTCTTGATACCTAATTTAACATCATATGCGAATAATTTATGCATGTTATGACTAAAATCCGACGTATGCATCGAAAGTGTACCGGTATAGTTATTTTTTAGGTAGTTTGAGCGAAATATCATTTCATAAAGAAATCAATGAATTCGGTCTCATATCAAAGAAAAATGCCTCACCCTTCCAATGATACCAAAATATCACCCCCTTACACCAGGGTTGAAATTCGCTATGAAAAAATCATTTGACTTGACTGGGATTCGAACCCGGATCTCCCAATTGCCGGTCAGGTATGTTAGCCAGTTACTATTTCGCCTTGAAAGAAGATGGCTTGGTAGTGTAACTGGCTAACACACCTGACCGGCAATTGGGAGATCCGGGTTCGAATCCCGGTCAAGTCTAATGATTTTTTCATACCGAATTTCAACCCTGGTGTATATGCACCCGTGCGAGTGACTTCGTACCACATCATTTTTTACATGCAATGTTTGGAAATCACCCCCTTATCTAACTAATTTCAAAGGTTTTTTTACGAAAAATATCGGCCCTTTTACCAGGGAAATGGTACGTGTATGTGCTTCAGAGAGAGGTTATTAAAAAAATGAGGAATTTATAAAACCTAAATCTCGTAAAAAAAATAAGCAGTGTGTAGCTTGAATATTTTCTCAACTATTTCTGAAAATTAATCATATTTGTCACCGCAGTTAATTTTTCAGAATCGCGGAAAATCTTTAGTTGTGAATGAGTTTTCAACGTTGCATGAAAAAAATTAGTTGAGTGAAAGAATTATATGGATATTTTTATCTAATTACTTAGAATATCGGTCACATAAAAGTATATTACTGCACCATTTATATTAAAATATATACGTCATGCTTCCGCAAGTCGCTGAAATTAAAACGTATAATTGGAATATAGTCTCCATTATAACTAGGGAAGTATCTAGTGCAAAACTCCTTAAGACGGAGCAGTCAAGTACAATTGTATATACGACCTTGGGAAAAGAATCGATTAAGCTAATGAATAATATAATGAATACAGTACTGATTAACGGGAAGTGGAGGATATTTATTGAAATTGCAACCTTGAACAGGGTAATAAAGTACAAATGAATGGTTGTAAACCTTGACCTTGGCCTCTGAGGCATTATTGGTTTCTTGAGGGCACTACGATTCATGAGCAATCTGTTGGGGATGATTCAAGACTCAAAGGCCCAGAGCTCCAATTTAGTCTGTTTACTGAATACGCGACCAATTCCCTGTGCGATTTGACAAACCAAGGAAGGGAGTGAGGGGGGGGTTGAGCACGTATACCAGTAATAAAATAATAATAACTGGTATTTCACGGCGTATATGCGTTAGGAAATACACCCCTAAGCCATGCTGACGGATATAGCCATTTCCGGTGCGTCATGCCGTCGCCGCCGATCACTATGTCGGCGAGGATTCAGCACGCTCAGCTGACGTCTACGAAGTACCGTGCAAGCAACCCCCAGGGTGTGTGGCACGGGGCGATTCCACGCCAGGCATGCAATATTCGCCGCAGGTCAAGCATTTAGAAAAACCACTGGTCGCTAGGCCCATACCTTGGAAAGCAATGCGCGGTTTAATCAGGAAGTAGGATTGGCCGGTTCAGTAATCTTTGTTTAGTGTTACGCTGACCCACGCGTTTATTTGCATTACACTGCCCAAGATGAATTACATTGTAGTATTACTAATAGTGATACTGCAGGAAATTTCAAACGGCGAGAGTAGTATATACATCTACATCTACTTATAACCCTGCAAGCCACCTTGCCACTTTGCTAGAGCCAAACTATTATGGTAGGAACGATCACAGGAATAAGATTAAGGAATTAGACTGCAGAATCGATGATTTAAGCTGACATTTTTTCCACGTACAATAAGGGCCCATAATAGTTGTGATAGGTCAGTTCTAGGATACTGACTAGGTTAAATATGTTTTTTCAGTAGAGCTAAATATCTTAACATGATTTGTAGATACTAACCTCGCATGCATGATATATTCCTGCATGTCTTAGTACCTTGTAGTACTATCTTTTTGTCGCAATAATAATACTAACCAGTAGTTATACCTTGAGAAGCATACTGCATGGTAGTTTGTCTTTCTCCGTATCACTCTCCGGGTTTCTGGTCTGACTGGGTACCGTTGCCCTGACTGCTTTTGGCCTGCGCCTCGCATTCTGAGGAACGTGCGCGGTTCTGCTTTCTACTGGGATGAGCGCAGCATGCCTGGTATGGAATCACCACGTGCCACGCACCCTAGTGGTGGTTTTTACGGTATATCGTAGATGTAGATGAAATGAATGTCGGCTACTAAGTTGCAGGCCATTTTCAAAACATTAGAATTTATAGATTTCGAGGCGCCTTTTGCGTTTTCTGCCGCCTCAAATTCACTCAGAAGATACCAATGCTTAAGTCTACCCTGTGATGTCATATCCCATTCCAATTCTTTTTATAGCCTTCTTGACTTTTTATGACATCTAACTAATAAAAACCTAGATGGTCTTTGCTCCACGCGGTACAATTCCGACAGGTAAAATTTCACTTGTAGAATTCCACAGTTAAATAGTCCTAGGTTTCAACTTTACAAAGTCTTTTCAAGGTATTCAAAGTGGTGAAACTTTGTAAATAGCTTCGCAAAGTTGAAACTTGGGTCGGTTTAAATATACATTGTGGAATTTTACCCGTGATATCTTCCTTATCATTAATAACTGCTTTAAGACTCAGAAGTGGGTTAGTTGACAGGCAGTGTAGCTGATTAATTCATATGCCCCCGAATGTGTGTTCTAAATCTGCTGAATAGTACTGACACCATGTTTTGCATTTATCGCTGACTCTTGTGTCACGTTTACGAAGTTACATTGTGGATTAGTATAGTAGTTTCTGTAGCATTTGTAGCATACCCATAGTGTGGTGCATGTTGGTGAAAGTAAATTTCTTCACTGTAGTTCATATTGTCATAAGTCACCCCCAACCAAAAACCCTTGTGGTGACTTGCAGGGTATTAAGTAAATGTATATGGTGGCACAAGAGTCAGTGAATGGTGGTAAAGCCTGCTAATTTTATATATGTGTATATCTAATTCCGATACCAAGCGCGCACCCAACGTCGCAAATACTAAACACATATTCTGTGAGGGCCTAATCATGGAACGATAACAGCGCATTTGGAATAATATTTAAAGGGGCGTAGCATTTCCATCCCAAAATATCTTCCATCCAGTTCTCTAACTTGTATTTCAAGGTAATTCTCGTGCAAAAACCATGATTTTGCCCAGGGAACCTTTGCCAACGTCGACTTCCATGTGATCCGTCAATGCCACCGAGGTGAGAATAAATAGGCAGTCATTATTGACGAAAATACCTTTGGGGCCGAACTCCTGAGCATGCAACCTGCGGCCCTGGGGTCGGATCTGGTCAATTTAATTCACAACTTAAGACACAAAAAAGACAGTAAGAGGAATCCAAATAACTCTTCCGCTGCGAATGTGTACGATATTTTATGGGGAAACAAGCAATTCGAAGCCTGTGACTCGCGGTTTAACAACTCTTATAACTAAAAAATAGACGTTTTATTATCACCTGGTCAATTCAATTCACAATTAAAGACACAAAAATAATGGTAAGAGGAATCCAAATAACACCTCCGCGGCGAATTCGAAGCCTCGGGCGGTTTCGGCAAGGCAAGCCGAAGTTCTAGTCGAAATTCGTCATGAAGTTCGGGAGGAAAAGCTTACGAGGTAGCACATTCAGCGCAACTCTTCGGTTGTGACGTATTTTCGACTCGGGCTGCCGAATCCGAAGATTCGAATACGAAGCTTACGTGGTAACCCGTTTGATATTTTCGATGGCCCGCTTGATATTTTCACGCGCCTCGCAGTCTGCATCAGAGTTGCCATTGATATTACCATAAAATGTTAACCCATTGACCAAGATATATTTTACGAATCGAAACAAGTTGACTGTATCTGATATTTTAATGAAGATCCTCTCTTTGACTGATTGAGGCTCAAGGTGGGGAAAGACCTTTGTCTGCAGAAGGATTCGCAGCCTCAGCGAACTCTGAATACCTCCCAAACGATTAGTCACACTTAGATTAGGTGGGGTGACACTTCACAAGAAGGATAAAGGGTGTAATATTGACCTTTGAAATAATTTTATGTCGTTCAACACGGTAGTTTTGGCACTTTGCGCATAAAAGACGTGTGTACTCTGGGGATTCTGGGGAGTAAATCAATGTTGTCTTGATTTGAAAGCTAGACTGTCAGTGGCATGTATTCCCTCTCTCTTGTATGTGCCCACATATACATGGCACGTACCTTGCAACGCACCTCAAGAACTGATTAAATAGGAAATGCGCTTTCAAAGTTCCATACATATATTATTGGCACCATCGGTTTCGATACAAAATATCATCACCAGATCTGTTCCGGAAACGCAAGACGATTTTGAAGAAACTTCAGGTCCTAAAGTGTTCACATGTTACTCGCCCACCTAGGAACGTAATGAGTGAAGTTGATGACCGATCGTTTCACGATCGTGTTATCAATCTTTCGTAGCATAGTTTTTCTACCCCTGAGTTGGATCTCTTAAACAAAGGGTATAAATTTTCTCCGACAATACCCTACAAAAGAAACAGTGTCAACAACATTTTAGCTGATTGTGATTCGGCTCTTAGGAGAGTATCATCACCAGGCCTGATGACGATACATTGTATCGAAACCGGTTCTACCAATGAAATATCAATGTAGCTTTGAAAGCAAATCTCCCTTTTGATCAATAATGAAAGAGTTCCATCATATTTCTACTGATACTATTGTTCCCATCATAATTACGTGATTCTAAAGTTGGTTATTCTTTGTACTCTGTTTTAGACTGTTTCACAGTGAAACAAGAAGTTCACCTAGTTTATCGAAATGAATGCCTTAGTTCGCATTTTAATTGAAGAATTAACAATTAATTATTTTAACGCATCGCAAAAACTTAAAGCCAGGCTTCATCAAAACATAATGTAATAAATGAATGACATTTCTGAAACAGATGGTGCGATGTAAATTGATCCCATTTTATTCGCATTAGCGTTCACGTTCCTCTCCATTCAACACACTGGTATTTTTCGGCTGGAAATGTATAGAACTCAAAATAAGTACCAGAGACTCACCAATTAAATCACGTTCCAGCAAAATGATGTTTTCATATATATCTATAAAATACAATTCAAGGCACCACTAAGGCGTTTTGAACGGGGTGATTCCACACCTGGCATGCATTACTCATCCCACTCATCACATCAGAAACACGCTAGTTCCCCCAGTCGCGAGGTGCAGGCCCAAAACTGTCAGGATGACAATGCGCGGTCAGAACAGAAAATAGGAGTGTGCTACGTAGACGAACATGCTACCATGCAACTCAAGTTTGGATGCAACTAATGGTTAGTGTTATTACTTGTTGTACAGAGCAATTTCTCTTACTTTAAGTGCAATGTAATCGTTTGTATTTTGTTTATTTATTTTTGTTATTCCGTTGTGTTTATTTTTTTCATAACGTATTGTTGAAATAGTTGATTGATGTCTTCCTTTAAGAAGGACGTTCTCCATCTTGTTTCTGATTAAGTATTATTAAAATTGATCAACTTGAATATCCTGTCGTCTTAATAAACCTACGAAAATCAACATTACTGCGATTGATAAATGGTCCTACGCGACAACTGACCAACAAACGAACAAACGAAACCTACGAACAAATAAATCATGCAAGAAATTTCTTGCAGGGTGAGTTGTTAGTAATTATGGTAATATATTTAGCCAAAGTACAAAATACTCTACGTAGTGAGGGTCAAAATTTCATAGAAGTGATATCGCTGCTATTAAATTCCTTTATTCTAGGTGGAAAAAATTACATTCTAAAACTATCATTTTTGCAGTCAATTTCCTTAATGTTATGCCTGTCATCGTTTCTATAATACTATTTTGGGATGGTTCGGATCATCCTAGTTTCAATCTGATATCGATGCAACTACTAACACAACCACTCCATTTCACCAAGGTATATCTAAACAGATATTTAGGGAGATAGGACCCACCACATATATCTATTTCATGAACATTATTCTTCTATTCATAACAGATTAATTTTCAGTCGGAGTTTTCAATATTCTACGAACTCCAACATACTATGGCAGATCAAATCATGAGAAAAATAAGAGAAATAGATCGTAGAACAGAAATGTCGTTTTTCCGGCGATCGATAAGAGATCATAATGGTTGTGTTAAGACTTTGAAGTAGGTGAATTTGACAGGTAATGTAGCTGATTAATTTATATACTACATAATGCATGTTTCTAACTCTGCCGAGTAGTGCTAATACCATGTTTTGCATATTCTCTGTATGACTTTTGTGTCACGTTTCCGTAGTTAAACTATAGATTATTTTAATGGTTTCCGTAGTTTCTTTAGCATTTGTAGCTTACCTATATTGCTGTGCATGTTGGTGAAATTAAATTTCTTCACTGTAGTTCATGATGGTGATAAGTCACTCCCGCCAAACACCCTTGTGGTGGCTTTCAGGGTAATAAGTATATGTAGCTTAAGCTAAGCTAGACGGAGATTTTAAACCTGAAAATTTTCGATCGGTGAACGCTATCATCAACAGTTCTTTAAGCAGCCGTGACCCATTTGCATTGGCTGGGAAAGAAGCGCATTGATCACCGGGCTAACCCATAAAAATAAGAATCGGAAGTAATCGAAAAAAAACGAGGTCAAGCCGGGGAACGGAACCCGGAAAGACACCGCGAAACAGCTCGGCTCCGAACCCTCGCAAAATCCAGATTTCCCTTTAGATTCGAGCGCACGAAAATTTGCACGGAGGCGGGGGAGGGAGGGTCCATTGTTGAGCCTCAAGAGATCAAGGATTAGATTATCCCACTAATCTTCCTCTTAACTTTGCTTCCAAGAGGAAGTTAGAATGGAAGGGGGCGTTAAATTACATACAATGATGAGCATGATTTAGTATTTTATTTGCCATTTGGAGATTCCTTCGAGTTGAGAAGGCGTGGCTGATTATTAATAATCTCTGCTCTTACTCTGCAAGCCACCTCTAGGGTAAGTGGCAGGAACTAAGCTTTTATCAACATGCACTACACGACAAATCGGTAGATCAGATAATGAGAATAAAATAAGGGAAATAGATTGTAGAATAGAAAGGTTTGAAATGTCGTTTTCCCGGCGATCGATAAGAAACCATAATGGCTGCGTTAAGACTTTGAAGCAGGTGAATTGACAGGTAGTGTAGCTGATTAATTCATATGCACCGTAATGCATGTTTCTAAATCCTCCGAATAGTGTAAACACTAGGTTGTGCATGTTTCCTGCATGAGTCTTGTGTCACGTGTACATAGTAACATAATAGAATATTTTAGTAGTTTCTGTAGTATTTGTAGCATACCGATCGTGTGATGCTTGTTGGCGAAAGAAAATTTCCTCACTTTAATTCATGTTGGTGATGAATCACCCCAGCCAAACACCCTTGTGGTGACTTGTGGGGTAATATATACATGTAGATAGGGATGCGTGAAAGAGGGAGGAAGAGGTGAGTTTGTCAAAGATGTGTCAAAGCATAAAAGTGTGCAAAGCTTCAGGTATTTTAAGCGAAATACCTTCACACCTTGACACAAATGAATTTCTACATCTTCATCTACATCTACATACTACTCAGCAAGCCGCCGCATGGGCGTGTGGCAGGGGGTGGTAGGTCACCTGCCGTAGAAAGATGTAAAATTTTTGGAGGTGAAATGGTAACATGTCCTATGGGAGTGTATTTGGAGGAGCTCAGTTTTTATTTTGATCGCTTATTGTGCGCCGAAAAACGAGTTTTTGTACCTATCTGTTCGACAGAGTATCTCTCTTAATTTATCGTGTCTGTCACACCTAGAAATGTAGTGAGGCGTCATGATAATATTCTCTGTGTCGCTCTGAAACACACCAGTTCTGAATTTCTCAAGCAGCCTAAGCCTAGCGTGCAGCCTCCGAGTCTCCAGGGGCTCCCACCTTAATCCCTCTAACAGTTGTGTGACACTACATGTTCGTTCGTAGCAGTTTTTAACGAAGCGTACTGCTTTTCTTTGAATTGTTTTAATTTTTTTGTTAAATCTTTATTACCAAGGTCCCAAATGCTCGCGGCGTATTCGACGTGTGGCCTAACCAGAGCGAAGTAGCATCTCTCTTTGACTTTTTCATCCGAGGACCTTCCTATTATACGCTAAATAAAACCTAGTTTCTTTATTGCTGTGCTGCAATTGTTTTGTGTGTGTGTTCCCCACGGTATATCTGAAGTCAAGGTAATTCCAAGATATTTTACTGTATTTGAAGGTTTTATGTTTACTCCATCAACGGTGTAGGTATGGCTTTTGTGTGATGACTTTCGCAGGAAGTGAACTGTGGTGGATTTACTAATATTTAGTTATAAACCCCACTCCTGGCGCCACGAATGAACGTTGCTAAGGTCAGATGACAGAACTCCAAAGTCCGCGTATTCGCTTATTTCTCGGTAGATTACTGAATCGTTTGTAAATAATCTTGATTCACTCCTAATTCGAGAAACTACATTAATATAAATAATGAATAAAAGAGGGCCAATCACGCTTCTTAGAGGAACACCGGATGAAACTTCAACCATATCAGAGCTAAAACCGTCAATAACTAATTTTTGTTTTCGGTCACTGCGAAAGTCCCTTATCCAGTTCACTATTTTTTATTATCCCCGCATGAATACAATTTATAACTGAGATTTTTGTGAGGAACCTTGTCAAATGCCTTCTTAAAATAAAGGAATATCATGTTTCCACGGCATTTTTGGAAAATGAATCATGTTGTCACGGCAGTAATTTTTCAGGATCACAAAAAACCTGTCGAGAAGGATTTTTAAAGCAACATTGAATTGTCAAGTTAAAAATTTTCATATATACATTCGCTTAGTTACTGATGACTTCAGTCATTTAAAATTATTTATTGCACCATTAATGTTACAATATTTTCTTCGTGCTTCCCACAGCCGCTGAAATTTAACGTAAAATTCGCATATGCTCTTGGGAAATAACTCGCTAGCAGCCTTTTTGTATAAAATAAATTGTACTTATTTTAGCACGTGAAAAATATTGCTAGCATTTTTCTCGGTCATCAAATAAAGTTGTACAATAAGGGCTTCTAAAACAAACTTGGTCGCTTTTAATTTCCCTGCCGAAATGCACATGGTTTATCAGCCTAACAGCTGACGAAGCCAGACTGCGCCGACAGCACGGCAGGGATTAGTTTGAGGTCGAGGCGGTAGGTGGGCATTTCCTACTTTAGGAAAAAAGTAGTAGCTTGAGTCATCTCACCTTGAAATAAATGAATATTGTTTCATTTTAAAGATAAATATCTCACTCTCCAATATGCCAAAATATCAGCCCCTTACTGAACTACTTCCTGAGATTTTTGACAAAATTTACCAGCCCTTTTACATGGGAAATGGTACGTGTACGCAATCCAAGAAGAGCTTGTTTAAAAAAAATTATGAATATCCAACTCCTATATCTCGTGAAAAAATTAACAGTTAGTTTTTCATTTTTTCTCAACTATTTTTGAAAATAATTCATATTGTCACTTCAGTAATTTTTTGAGATCAGAAACAAAACTTCCGTAGTGAAGGATTTTTATGCACCCCGCACGAAAAAAATGAGTCAAGTTAAAGATTTACATGAATATATATTTATTTAATTGCTGAGGACTTCATTCATGTAAAATTATATTATTGCACCATTTGTACTACAAATATTTTTTCGTGCTTCCCTCAGCTGCTGAAATTTAACGTAAAATTCACATATGGTCTCCATAATGACTGGGGAAATGTCTCGCTTAACAGCTTTTTGTATAAAATTAATTGTAGTTTCTTAGATTAGCATGTGACAAAAATTGCTTGCAGTTTTTTCGGTCATTAATATTAACTGGTATACATTTATGCCTTTAAAAAAAACTTAACTGGTCGTTTTTATTTTTCTGCTGAAATTCACAAGGTTTATCAGCCGCAGACATAGCAGCGGACGGAGCCAGACTGCGCCGACAGTATGGCAGGGATTAGTTAGGGAGGTCGAAGAGGTAGGTGGGCATTTCCCACTTAAAAAAAAGTACCCCCAAATCTCAACCCATATGTCGTCCGGCCGGAGTGTGGAGCCTCTGCTCTTCTTCCTCTACTGTATACACATCCACCTTCCTTTCCTTTACTCCATTTCTCACCCCACCATCTCCTCCAACACCTCTCTCCATACCCCCCCTTACTCCGGCTGAGGTACTCCCGCTGCTTCCGCCCTCTCCTGTTCCCTTGTGTGCCATTGCCCGTCTGACGCCCATACGACCAGCCAACCGCCCGAGCCGGTCGGCCGGCGCCTTCCCATCAATCACTGCATCGCCGCCATAATGCCGACGCTTCCGCATGTACAGAGGGATGGGGGAGTTGGGGGTGGAAGGATGGGTGGGGGGGGGCTTCGTCAGTTTATGAGGGGAGGAAGAAGGGGAGAGGGGAGGGGATCTCACGCGAACCAGAAAGGATTTTCCACGCTTCTGTAAACGTATACTGACTCCGGACGCACACACACACATTTATTCTTTGGTCTCGCACAAGCACAGCAGTTCACACTCAAACACGGTTGAACGAACGCCGCTGGGAACTGGGTGGGTGGAGGGTCTCAGAATATCATATTGGCCGATTAATTTCATTTATTTACTTTTATTATATGTATACATATATGTATATTGTGTGACTGGCAGACACGCAGAGAAAACACAAAAAATAAAAACTCACAGATTTGTTTATATATTTCGGCAGAAATTAGTTTATGACGAAGGCGGTTGTGTCCGCCGAAATATATAAACAAATCTGTGAGTTTTTCTTTTTTGTGTTTTCTCTGTGTGTCTGCCAGTCACGCCTGTGACATTTGTTTTTTTTATTTTATCATATTTATATGTTTTAAAAAAATATCGTTTTTATCACATCCTTCGAGGTTTATACATTCAGCAGGCAGCGGCACTTCACTAAATTTATCAGCAAAATGTTTGCTACGTATTTTTTCACCAACGTTAATGTGAAAACATTTTTGCGTCATTACAAGGTGAAAAGAAATCACTCGTAACTTTTCCACTTGGGTCCTTTATTACAAATCTACTTCAACTTTTAGCCGTCGTTGTAAAAGTAACATTTACCAATCGATGCTACCTTTCATAATGATGGACGTTCAATGCGAATGGGAACAAAGAAACCAAGAGGAACAATTCCAAGTGATTTCTTTTCGCTTCAGGGCCTTTTGGATCATTACCGAGACATCTTTCGTGGTTAGATCATGATCTCCAGGGAGCAAGGAAAGGAAAATAGTAGACGAGGAGAAATAAAAAAAACCAAAGCGAGGGAGAAAGTGTCGAAGAAAGTAAACAGAACGTGAAAAGGTAGCGCAAACGTGGTTTGGAGCGTGTCACTCACTCAATTATGACAAAAGGTAGCAATCGTTTCGGTCCAGGTGTGAAGGTATCAACAAAAAACAACCACTCTCCTGATGTCCCGAGCGGGATGAGTAATCCACAAAAGAAACCGCCGAATGATAGAGTGGAACATTTAAAAGCGACACGGTTTCACATCGCCTACTTCATGGCCCGACTAATGCATGGTAGGTCGTAGCGCTTCGCTGGGGTCGAATGCTGTGTACTGGTGTTTATAATTACAAGCCCTAGCGAAGTTAAGGAGCGCATTGTGTGTGTAATACTTTTGTTGTATATAGAAACAACAGCAATATGAGAAAAAAATGTGAGACAATTTTTGCATATATCTCATTAATTCTAAGATGTTGGTGGGGAAGTCACTTTGTCGTGGCATAGTTTAAGAATAAAAAGTTACCGATTTCGTAGTCAGTACACCATCTTCTGTACCTCCCTCTGGAGACTCTTCCCTTAATTTTTCCTTCAATTATGTTCTTTTCAAACCCATTTTGTCTACGGTGTTGTCCAATCAGTCTGGTCCTCCTTTTATTCATAGTGTTCCATGTGGTCCTTATGAATTCTACTACTCTGTAAACTTCATTATTTCTTATTTTGTCGGTTTATTTTAGCATCGAATTTTAATTAACAATGGTTGTTCGATCCTAAGATTGGTTGACTACAGCTATTCCACTCTTCCTTTTCAAATCTCTCTCTCCCTAATATCCCCACTCATAGACTCACAGCAGACTTAAAATTTATTTATAAAATTCTTAATTCCACCATCGACTGCCCTGAATTGCTCTCTTATATCAATTTCAAAGTTCCCTCCCGCCCCACCCGTTCTCACCCTTTACTTCAAATGCCCATTCCTAGACTTTCGATCACTAAACGTTCTCTTTTCTTCCGCCTCTCCTCTCTATTGAATTCCCTCCCTTCCCACATTGATCCTTTTGCACTTTCATTTAAATCCTTTATAAGCCTTTCTCTTTTGTATCTTTCACTTAAGTAGTTATTCCCCCATTTTTCTTTTTTAATATATTCCCATAATTTCTGCTTGCAACCAGTTGTTAAGTTTGCTTGTGTATGTCTTTAAGTGTGTGTATTGTTACATGGCCACTATAATATGGCACCATAGCTGTATGTGGTTTTCTTACTTTAAATAAAAAAAATGCTAGTTCCCTTTCCTCCTGGCATTTCTTCCTATGTACTTTCCTCTTTATTTTGTCAATGGCCTTATTCCTGGGTCTTCCTCTGGGGATTTTTCCTACTATTTTGACATTAGTTATGTTCTTCACAGACCCATTGTGTATCAGGGTGTGTCCAATCCATCTGGTTCCTCTTTCTGTATGGTGCTCCACATGGTCCTTTCCTCTTCTACTCATTTGTTTCCTTCATCATTTCTTATTTTTCCGTCCATTTTATCTCTGAATGATCACATACCATGCGAAATTCATGATTGTTTAAGTAAAGCCCTCCACAGTGGCGTGAAGAGCTGGATTCCATTTTTTTACGTTTAATTGCGTGCGCCAGTGTTTAAGTGACAGCAGTTTTTCCTTCGTTAGTGAAGACATCTACAGATTCCTGGGGATTTTCCCTATATTTGGTCTTCAATTGTGCTCTTTTCCGAATTTTCATATTAATCATAGAATTTTCCATGAAATTACAAGTTAAACCTTAAGTTTTTCCTTGAATGGAGCAGTTAAAGTTATCCAAACACCCTTTGCGATTTCCATCTTTTGGTCAAATAAGTCGAGGCCATCATCATACTCTCTCGCATGGGCCCATCAACTCCGGCAGATTACCGTAATAATAGTAATATCTGCATTCCGGTTCCAGAAAAGGGATAAAATATCTCCTCGTTCGCTATGCGAACTCATGATTCGACCATAAATTGCGATGCGCACGTTTAGATATTTCGGGAAAGAATGCTCCCTCGATAATTTACGAGCTCGCAAAAAAAAAGAAATCTCTCCACTCCAGCAGCCACCTGATGCTAATATTTTTTTCGTTCTCCGAGTTCAATTAACTTTTCGCGAGCCGCGGCTGATCTTCCGTTCCACGGCCCGATTACGCATTACTCGTCGGCCACCTGAACTCGAGCTCATCTGATAATTAAATTTACTTTACTATCCTGGGAAAAAAATTGCGGTCTCACTCTGGATAGTTAGGTGCCCAGCGAATCGGATGCTAATGAGTCTAAAAACCCGGAACATTTTTTTTTTTACCCGTTACTTAAGGCGGACGCACGCGAGTTCAGATTTTATTTTCGGGAATGGGGCCAGGATTAGGTCAAGGAGCGATTTTGCATAGATGTGCTCTTTCATCGCGTTCTTTGATCCCTTTTCCATCCCAGATACAAATCTCGTTCAAGGTGGTGCTGGACTTTATTAGTCAAAACATATACTAAAGTACACATGTTCACAAATGAAAAAACGACTTCGTTTTCTTCCTCTGATTTCTTTTTTTGGTACGACATGTTTCGACACATAGAGGTCATTTTCAAGTACAAAACATTTTTAAAATTCAAGCAAATTCAAGAAAACGAAGTCGTTTTTTCATTTGTGAATATCAACTTCCATATAGTTGAGCCTGATACCATTGAACGTACACATGTTCATTTACTTCGTTAAATAAAACCTTGCCTTCTCTAATGCTATGAGTTGCCTATTGAAGACCATTATTCATCTACATCTACTTAATACCGTGCAAGCCACCACCAGGGTGTTTGGCATGGGGAGATTCAATTATTCAACACATGCATGCAGCACTCATCTCAGCTGAAATCAGAACCACGCACGATCGGATAGATAAGGATTAGATTTTTTCTCTCTCTACTGAAGGCAGAAATGCAGGATGTTACCTCTTTGGTGGAGATAACATTCGATGCGTAGAAAGAAATTAATTAAAATTACGCCGTGACGACTCATTCATTTAAAAAATAAAAAAAAATCATGAATGTATATTATGGATTGGGTTCTCGTTGCCAAAAAGCGTTGTCTATAATTCCAGTAAATAAACAACTCTTTGGAAAGGGGTTCCGCCCAGTGATGAAAGACGGAAGTTCAAATGTAAATACAGTCGACAGATTGTAAATAAACACGTCTTACCGGTTTTATCATGAATATACATGGTTTTCACCTACAATTATTCATAATGCAGTGGGCAGTGGATAAAAAATGTAGTACTATACGCAGGATGTAATTATACACTTGTTTAATATCGTCCGGTCTACAGATATATTTTACCCCTCTCCTAATTCAATTACACAAATGCAAAATAAACTTCTTAGCACTTCGTGAATATAGCTATACGGAAATTTAATAATAATGCGAGGTGACTTCACGATTTTTCCCAATGGCCATCATTGCAGTGTTTGTAAAAAGGAATGAACTCACCGCCGCCTTGAACGGATTCTTATTTTTCAATCCACGTCTCCTATTTTGGGTCCTCATAGACGCATGCCCTGTTTTGCAACCTGGTACGATGCAAGCTGTGTTCAAACAAGGCATTCTGAATTCTTTGTTTAGGAAAAACAGACTTAATGCATTCCAATTATAGTCGGATTATGGCAAACATCGTAATCGGCACACAATGAACGTTTTATAAACCTTTTACACATTTCCTGTAATAGATATTTCCTCTCTAGCATTTAAAAAGTAAATTTTAGATAACAAGCATAGCAAGATATTATTCAAAGCATCAATTAATTCATATCTGCGCGATCGCTATTGAATATTTACCACAGTCTCACGTTAGCAACAATCAACTACGTCTATTTACAATAACAACAGAGAAGACTCTAATCGAAGAAGCGCCAAGGACTGGGTGAACTAAAAGTGGAAATTTAGGCAACACGTAGCCTAGGCAACAATGCCGAACATCCGAATCCATAATATATTTTCATGATCAAAATATTCTTGCTCTTCATTTGTCCAAAAGTCCCTTTTTTGTTCCAAAGTACCGCGCGAAAACAATTAGTCAAGTTAAAAGACCTATATAGATATTTTTATTTAATTACTAAAAATTTCAGCCAAATTAAAGTATGAGCTTAAAAGACTCTGGTGGAATGTAGAGTAAATTTGTCATGATGAAAACAACTATCGTTCTTTTCTACAAGTTTTAGTAATGAAAAGGACGCGTTTCAACTCACAGAGGCATTATCATATGTCTAGTAACTGATGATAATTCAGTGAGTTGAAACGCGCCCTATCGTCATTAAAACTTGTGCAAAAGCGCGATTGTTGTTTTCATTATATTAAGGTATATTATTCCTCGATAAATAATGCTTTATTTAATTCCTGCTTCCTACAACTGCTGAAATTTAAACCTATTATACGAATACGGTGGTCTCCATTATGTCTAGGGAATTATGTCGCTTAAACTACCATAAAAACGAGATCTCCCGTTGTGATGAAAAGATTCGCGGGCCGGGGAAGGGAGGGATGAAGCGGTGGTTGTATATTGCATCCGGGGTGACCAAGGTTGTCGGAGTACTTGCGGCGAGGGAGATATTAGTTTGGACGGAGCGAGGAGGGTCCCACGGCGGCGACACGACGGAGTGCGTATGGAGGGGAGTGTGTATACGGTGCCAGTCGGCAGGGAACAGGGATCGGTCTGCTGGGCAGGTTGGCCGGGTTCGTTTCGAGGGCGGGTGGAAAGCGGTATGAGAGAAGGGACGGGAGGGGGGTAGGGAGGGGGCTGGAAGGTTAAGGCTTTGAATGAGATGTGTGACAGGTGGCTCACCAGGTGGTCAGTACGAGAGAGTAGAAGGGAGACTCCCGAGACGAACGCACACATTGTGCAGGCAGACCCGCAGACTACGGTCCCCGACTACTTCCACTTACTACTCGGCCCCCACCTCCTACTCCTCTTCCTCCTTCCTTTCCGCCTCCTCCCCCTTGTACCCACCCCTTGAATGTACCCACTTACAGACTCTGATACTGACTCTACATGAGCTAAGAACCGGTATTGCTTACATTATAGAGTACACAACAGTATCAATGAATTTTCAATTGAGCCATTAGTTTCTAAGTTAGCAGAGGTTTGCGTTGTCTACAATAATTTGTTCAATTTTAGAGATATAAACAATTTGTTTTCTGCAAACAGTTTGAAATAGATTTGAATTTCTTATGTCAAAATTGAAAGTTATTGAAACGAAAATTACGCGTATCCAAAGCGCTCAAAGTTGGGACAACTGGATTTTACGCGCAAAAATCTGGTACTATTTTGAGAAAAAATTAAGAGTAGGAAATACTAACAAGCAGAGGATTTTTAAAGTACATCATCCAATGTAGAAATAAACAAGCTCTCTTGTGAATTTTACTGCATTTAAATCTGTTTCCTTGTTTGGACGATATAGCATCTCAAACTCAGGTATCTTGCTTTTTTTACAGGCAGTAAGGTAGTTAGAGCGAGATAGTTCCCTAGTCATAATTAAGACCATATTTGCATTATACATTTTAATTTCAGCAGCTGTGGTAGAAATGGATTTAATATTGCGTTGATTATGGTGCAATAAAATAATATTATATAATTGAAATTCTAAGTAATTTAACTAAAATATCTGCACAAGTCTTTAACAGTTTACGTGCTGGGCTTTAAATTGAAGGCCCTCTCAGAAAAACATAGTGCTTCACATATGTACTAGGATTATGAAAGAAGACTCTCTTTAATCTCAGTTAATGAACTTTAATTTACTATTAATATTTTTGATAGTAGTTTGATAGAGTGAGGAATATTACTTCTGACAGAATATGGAATGTGCAGTGTGGGCTTATGCCTGGGAAAGAATGTAGTGAACAGCTTTTCGCGCTTCAGCAAGTAATAGAAAAATGTATTGGCATCCGAAAGAAAGTATATTGTGCGTTTGTTGATTTAGAGAAGGCATAAGAAAGGGTAAATGGAATGAAGTTGTGGAAGGTTTTGAAGAAATATGTAATGAATGCGCAGTTATTGAATGTTATGATGGCGATGTATGATAATGGTAAACAAGTGTGAGAGTTCTCATTTTTCAAATTAGGTTTATCTGGAGTCCATAACTCTACCATTTTCCAAGTAAAAGGGCTGGTATTTTCCATCAAAAATCTAGGAAATTAGTCCGGGAGAAGGCAGACATTTTGGTATTTTTGGAAGGTTGAGATTTTTTTCCTTGAAATGATACCAAATTATATGATTTCTAGTTGAAATGATGTTTCACTGAAACCACCTTATGGTGGTTTTGCGTGGACTATGTGAGTCAAGAAAAAAAAACTAAGCTACACATTTTTATTAAATTAGTTTATAATTTCGCCTTTCACTGATGAAATTGTTAACGTATAAAAAAACCAAAATTAAGGAACAAAATACGTAGACTATTCCACGAATATATTTACTCTAATGGCCTTCATGAACTACCTACATCTTTAAATTTGGTGAAGATCGTTACCCAAATTTAAAACTGGTTGATGGGTAAAGTTAAATTTTGTTTTGAAAGGCTAAATAAGCCCGTACTTTTTTCATTTATGCACTAGTATATATATGAAAAGATAACACAAAACATATTCAACTACATCAATAAACGTATTTAAAACGTTAAAAATAATGTTATCTGCTTCATTAATGTCCGGTTGCAAGAACATTTAGTAATGAAATCAATAGTGATGAGTTCGATAAATTAATAGATCTCTTAAAAATATTCGGGATGCAAGAACAAATACACTAGTTACATAACATATTTACTATTGGCCAATAGCTTCGAATATTCAATCTAATTTTCTACCACCAGATAAAATTTATTAATGTTAAGCCTATGAATAATTGCTAATGCACGCAATAAATAGTCGGCAAGAGTGAATTAACTGGTAATTTGTCTCAAAACAAATATTTTATCAAGTAATGAAGTCTCCAAGCGGTTCATTGTGCCTCCGCCATCTTATCTACTTTTGGAATTCATAACTCCATGCCATAACTTATGAAACCAATAAATATATCGAATGTTTCTGCAACACTTAGTGAATGGTTGTCATGGCTTATAGGTCCCATAACTTTATAGAATACATGTGTGTCGTTTCTGCAACTGCCCATTTGATAGTTAAAATTGTGTAGTTTTTACAGGTGTTGAAACTCGAAACTTAAAATTTTTGTAATGTAGAGTAGTACAGCAAGAGTGTCACAAATTATGTTATGGTTCACCTCTTGTATCTAAATTGTGTCAGGGCCAGAAGCATTAAAAAAACGAACGGATACATAAGTTCTTTTTCCGTTTGATGCGATGGACTTCTGTCTCTAACCCATCCTCAAGCCCCCTTCCCTCCTCACCCATCAAAAAATCATGCCTGATGTAAAAAACTTAGATTTTTTTCCCCGATGCCGACCTTTGCCGTCTGTTCATTGGATCCGCAGATGATGCACAGGTGTACTACTCCCTTTATCCCCTCTTCGCTCTCTCCCTCCCCCTTTGGAGAGCCCAAAAAGGTCGTGCTTTTTTAAAAGTCTCGTGGCTGAAAAGAATCGGGGATGGTTTTTAAAACCCGGAGGAGGGAAGGATGGATGTTGGGAGGCGGGCTGAGGGAAAGGGAGGAGAGCAGACAGTAACGAAAAAATTATAAATGGGTAAGGGAAGACGAGAGGGAGAGCCCCCATGTGATACCTTTCGGTGGAGGCGAGGATATACTAACAAGTATAGAGGGAAGATGATGGGCCGATGATGAAGGAAAGGACTCGCTCTTTCTTTCCTTTCGGAAGTAGACCGTATGGCGCTCGGACGCATTACGATTTTTCCTCCGCGTTTTTTTTTTTATCTTTGGAAGGGAAAACACAGGGGAGTTCGACCTCCCGCTACCTCCGTCGGATGAGTAGGAGAGAGAGGAGATCCATCCCAGGGAGAGAGAGAGTAATCATCTTCCGAGGATCTGAAGGGGGAAGCGACGAGGGTGTGGATCGAATGTGGTCCTCGGCCCTTTATCCTCTCTCCTTCCACGTCCTTATCTTTTACGTAACCGTGATCGACGGCGCGGCGATGCATGCCTGAAAGGGCCTCGCTAACATCGGATCTCGATTGCGCCGCCCAAGCCCACCCACATGATTTGAGCGCAGTGACTTTTACCTGGTTCCAAAATCTTCAATCTGTAACCAGAAAACATGCAAGACTTATTATTATTAACCCTTTGAGTGCGGCATGACGTAATATCGCGTCATGGTGGTCTTTACGCTGGTGCTGATGACGTGATATCACGTCATGGTGGTCTTTACGCTGGTGCTGATGACGTGATATCACGTCATGGTGGTCTTTACGCTGGTGCTGATGACGTGATATCACGTCATGGAGGTATTTACGCTGGTGCTGATGACGTGATATCACGTCATGGTGGTCTTTACGCTGGTGCTGATGACGTGATATCACGTCATGGTGGTCTTTACGCTGGTGCTGAAGACGTGATATCACGTCATGGTGGTATTTACGCTGGTGCTGATGACGTGACTTCACGTCATGGTGGTATTTACGCTGGTGCTGATGACGTGATATCACGTCATGGTGGTATTTACGCTGGTGCTGATGACGTGATATCACGTCATGGTGGTCTTTACGCTGGTGCTGATGACGTGATATCATGTCAAGGGTACCGTGAGTGTTCCAGCTTTCACTAGGGAAATTTTAATAGGCCCCCAACTTTTTTTTTAGTAGTGAAAACTGGAACTCTCACGCTACCCATGACGTGATATCTCGTCATCAGCACCAGCGTAAGGACAACCATGATGTGATATTACGAAATCTATTACAATACTTACTCAACACTAGTTTTAACAGATTCAGGCTTGGATAACACAAGTATTTCGATGTTAATCAAGGAAAAAAGAAATAAGCAAGCTTTGAGACGCAGTCATTCAGGTGCAATAAATTCAGTTTCCTCATTTTGAAGAAAGATAAATATATATTTTGAATAATTTTCTGTCTTCAAAATGAGGACCAGTAACTAGGAGAGTGCTGCGTACAAGAATCTGCTACCATGCAGTACACTACTTAAGATAAAACTATTAGTTAGTATTATTTATTCTCCAGATAAATAGCACTGCATGGCACTAAATCATGCAACAGTATGTCGTGCCGGAAGTTGCATGCGAAGTTAGCTAGTAGTGAACTGCAATAATTATCTGTCTGCAAAATGAGGAAATATTATAATCTCAAACACTATTTTATTGACTTGTTTTACATACATAAATTGCAGTGGTGAATGGGCCATTAAAAAGGATGCTTGGAAGAGTGATTTTGAAATCACTTCAGAATATCAACATAATACACTCCTTTTTGCCGGACGTTCAACTTTTTTACTAGAGCCAAATTATTATGTCAAAAACGATAACAGGCATCTGATTAAGGAAATGGGCTGCCGAACCGATAGATTTAAAATGTAATTTTTTTCCAAGCACAAAAAGGGACCGTAATAGTTGCAATAGATCAGTTATGGGATACTTTGACTCTGATTCGGTAGCATAAGTCTTTACACTTTTGCTAAATATCTTAACATAAAAATTAGCCTACCCCGCATGTAAAATCCGACATGATATACTCTTGTATGGCTTAGCTCCCTTTAGTTCTATTTATCTGTCGCATTGATAATACTAACCAGTGATCGTATCTTAAGTAGTTTACGGCATGGTAGTCATGTACTGTAGGTACTGAATTTTAGCCATGTTCGTGTACGTATCACTCTCCTAGTTTCTGGTCTGACCGCGCGCTTTTGTCCTAACTGCTTTTGGCCTGCGCCTGGCATCCGGGGGAGCGTGTGCAGTTGTGATTCCAGCTGGGATAAGGGCTTCATGCTTGGTGTGGAATCACCCCGTGCCACATACCCTATTGGTGGCTTGCACGGTATTTCGTAGATGTACATACATGAATATGTAGGCAAGTGCTTAAAGTCTCTCATCGCTATGACTTTGCTAGAGATAGAGAGATGTAGAGAGAAAGATATGTATTGCTCACCCTAGTAGATGTAGATGAAGATATCCTTAACATCTAGACTTTCACGGTATTCCGTAGGTGTAGATATCCTTAATTTCTAATGCGATTAAGTATACTTGAAACCTTCCAGTGCCATCGATAGTGCCACTTTGAAATCATTTACATTCGCAGCTAAAGATATACACGATTTTAATGATGCAAACACGAGCATTTTAGGGTTATGAAGCGATGAAACAACATTATCAGCATATCGACAGCAGACCTTGATCGTATCTATCGCGCAACTCCTGGGGAGAATCAAGATCTAAGCGGTATGGGGAGCTCCATGGCGACCTCAATAGATTCCTCTGCGCTAAATTTAATCCAGGAAACGTGAAGCAGAAGCCTTCCGTCCCTGAATCCGTGATTCCACGCTCCATTAGGTTCATCTTTAGAGCCAAGTAAACTCTAATCGGTCTCATAATCATCACCTTAGAAATCTACATCTCGGAGGCCATGGGTTAGGGAGTTTTAGTGAGCAGAATTCTCTTGGCAATGATTATCAGAAATCAGAAGGTCAATCAGGAGTAAGGCCAAAGTAAAATAATACAAATCACCAGAGAGATTCATTAGTTACAGCCTCAGCTTTGTAAAATTTTCCCATAATATTCGGGAGTTAGAAAACTGTACGTTTTTGGTAGAATGTTTATTGGACCTGGAATAATTGTAGTCCAATAAATATTCAACGTAAAACTTACAAAGTTTTTGTTAACTCTTGAAGAAAAGAGAGATGACAACAAGAAAATAAATATATATGGTAAGCAAAACTTCCCCAATTATAAACAAGTTTTCATTTCACTTAGAAATCAATAAATTTGGTCTCATTATAATGAAAAATATTTGGCTATTCCAAATATACCAAAATATTCAGCCCCTTACCGAACTACTTTCCGAGATTTTTGAAGAAAAACACCACCATTTTACATGGGAAATGGTAGGTGTATGCACTCGAGAGAGACCTTATTAAAAGAATGAGTAATTTCTAGCATTTAAATCTCGTCAAAAAATTAACAGTGTGTAGTTTTTATGTTTTCTCGACTATTTTCGAAAATAAATCATATTCTCACCGAAGTAAAATCTACAGAATCTCAAAAATCTTCCGTTTTGGAGGAGGTTCGAATGTATCGCGTGAAAAAATGATATAAATGAAAGACTTAGGTGGATATTTATATTTGATTACCGATAATTTCAGTCAGATACAGGTATATATTAGCACTATTAATAATGTAGTATTTAATGCATACTTCCTTCAGCTGCTAAAATTTAGACAAACAGAATATGGTTTTATTATGACTAGGGGACTATCTCGCTCAAACTTTCTTAAGTAGAACAAGGGAGACTAACAAGAGTTGACTGAGGAGGTGGAAGGTAAGTGACAAATACCGGATAATTTGATAGAATCAAATTCAGAGACAGTTTTCATCGGAGCGTATACGTATGTTGAAGAGAGTCTGAGGATTATAACCGTTTGGATAGAGAGCGAGGTTGGGTCATGCGATGGATTTTTTTTCCAGAGGTAAATGCTATTGGATTTACTCGACAGTAGAGAACAACGCTTTCCTGTTTTCAGGTCAAATAATGTTGTACCCTCGCTATGGTACACATGCATTTTCTAAGAGAAAAATTCTTTTAAAAACCGCAGAATCATTCCCCAAATCTTTTAATATGTCGGTCGTTTATCTGAAGGATGTTACCTGGAAACAGTTGTATTTACCTACTACTGTATCAAAGATAAGGAATATATGCTTACTAGTAACTTCAGTCCCTAGTATATGTAAGCGTCGTATTTGAATGATTAATAATTGTGCAAAAACATGAGTTATTAGAGAATCTATAAGTAACGTTTTTTAGCCAAAATATAACATAATCAATTGTGTACCCTCTCTCATAGCAATGCTCACCTAACGCGGATATTTCCCACGTTAACTTTTAGACCACACCAGACGATTTACATTTGCAATTGCACTTAACATTCACATATCTAATAAAAATTTAAAATGAACACGCTAAACCTCCTGAAAAATTATCTCTCGTTTTGATCAAAAAAAATGTATGATATCTCCATCCACAATCGTAATTTTTCTATGTAATTAAGCATGCTAATGAACTTGATTAAAATAATAACGCCGCCATAATTAATGAACCGAAATTTTTAAGAGCAAAAGAAACGTGCCCAGGGAAAACTGGATCCGTGACAAAATTGAGAGACTGTGCCAGATTTGTCCCGAGCATAACAGGTTATATCCATCTTCCCGCGACGATAAGGGTGAAATTTTGGCCCGGGAGATCGTTAAGCGTTCCCCGGCGGGGAAGAAGGTGTAATTGAAGCAGGTCCCAATATCCTCACGTGCCTTGGGCCGATATCTTGGTGCACTTGCCTTATTGCATCTTTTCCCACGGGACCGGAAAGTCAGCCAGCCTGCTAAAGCCCTTTTGACCCGCGGTGAACTTTTTTTC
Source organism: Ceriagrion tenellum (assembly GCA_963169105.1). Taxonomy (NCBI): domain Eukaryota; kingdom Metazoa; phylum Arthropoda; class Insecta; order Odonata; family Coenagrionidae; genus Ceriagrion; species Ceriagrion tenellum. The sequence continues at coordinate 53,128,657 of OY720636.1, read as the reverse complement.
GATTCCAAAGCCGATCCGGTTCCGATCGAGGAGTCTGGAGAAAAGGAAGAGAAAGAGTTTAGGAGGAAGAGACGGGTGATTGGTTACAGCTCTCGCAAAAGTTCCTGGCGCAGGCCTGAGCGACAAGAAGGTGGAGTAGATGTGGATTGGATGATGGGTAAAAATGGAGGGAAAGATAGGCAGCGATTGAGAGATCGAGGCAGTAGACACAAATTATTCACGAAGAAGACACGTGGCACAAACGCATAAGGCTAATAGGTCCACTTTGAAGTACGCTGCTAGTAAATGGGACCCTTACGAAGTAGGACTTATTTCACATATAGATTGAATACACTGGAGAGCAGCAAGATTTTTTAAAAATTGTTATGAAAAACATAATTGTGTTACTAAATTTTTGAGGGATCAAGGATGAGAACCTCTATCTGATCGAAGGGAAAAATATAGATTAAATCTTTTACGAAAGTTACATGTAGACTGTTGTTTTCTGAACCTTCAACATATTTTGCCAGAGGCAAACTATTATAATTACAGGCACAAAATTAAGGAAATAAATCGTAAGGCCGTTAAACTAAAATGCCATATTTCTAGGTATTATGAGGGATCATAATAATTGCGATAGATCACTTCTAGAAAACTTTAGATGGACAGGTGTAGATAGAAAGATATTTATTGCTCATATATTCGTAGAAAATATAAACGCTTAAGTAAAAGCATGTGAGCTTAAGGTAGCTTTAAAAGGACTCCTGTCGATAGCCATCATATTGACATGAGTGCTCTGAAGAATAAAAATGGAATATATAAGAAATAAAATACAAATATTCATGAAAAATTGAGCCAATAATCCAATTTCAAGCATTTCACCATTCAGCAGTTAAAAAATGTTTAAAAATTATTTTATTTTGTTTAAAAAAAAACTCAACACTTTCAAAAGAAATGAGGCATACCTTTTCCCAACTTTCTTTCAATAATGTGAACATATGTTGATAGACTTTCCAAGTGGGAGGTAATTCTTTATACAATATCGGGACAAAGTATGCAAAACGTTGATCATATATGACCCTTATGCAGAACAAAACGTACTCTCCTCTCTTGCCAGGGATTCTATCTTGAGGTCTCATTGTGAGACGAGTCGAAACGGGACAGCTGGTATAGTGTTGATCCATTCCATTTTTCAAACGGCTCTTGTGTTGGGAGTTATTAGAAGGTTTTTTTACAAAAAATCTGTAGTAAACAACTTTCCTCCCTGTTTAATTCCATTCGAAAGTTCCATAGCCGATGTCCCAAAACCGTCCAATTTGCAGCGCCATGAAATTTAGCGAGAGCTTTAAAGGAGGAGGAGCCGATTGAAAGATTAAAACGTAAGAAAACTGGGACGACACATATTCCCCATTCCAACCGCTGGCGCATGTTGATTGCTCTCAGGGGGAGTCGATCTTCCTCTCTCTGAGTCACCCTTCTAACTCCCAACCCTCACTGCCCCATAAGCACTCCCTTTCCGACTCTCTTGTTAGAAGTGAGGGGGACCCCCTTGGGGTTCGGCGTCGTGTTCTTCCACGACGGGGATTGCACGAGACGTGATCATGATCCTTCCGTCCCATATTTTCATACCCAGAGAGCACTCTCGCGATAATTACTTACTTTCCCATGACTATTGGTGGAGCTGACCTGATACGTACGTCAGTGGTTCAAGGTATTGGCTGATGTTTAAGGAACTTTCGACAACTACTTCCTTCGCTACACATTTCCCTTGATATTAATAATTTATTTCAATCAAAAACCACTTATTAATGATGTCATTACCGATGTTGAGAAATGAAGTAAGCTTGGTTAGGATATATGGGTAGGCATCCGACAAATGATGTGAATTGCACTACTATGAACAGGTGGGTTGGTTTCTGAGAAAAGGGTTATTAAGGAATGGAGAGAGGGTGGAAAGAAACCTGGCGATATCATAATCGTTCACTTATGGAAAAGCGTATTGGACACCACGGTTTGATGGCCTATCCAGCAGAATGAGTGTTGTAAATGAGGGGAGTTAAAACTCTTTCACAACGCAAGGTTCTTTGTGGATTGCATGGGATATTTGGGGTGGCGACCAACAGCTAAGGTCATTTGCGCCATAGAGGATAGGTTAAAGAGGAAGAGTGGATAAAAACCCGGCGTCAGAATTAGCCTACTCTTAACGAAAGGCGCCAAGGGGACCACGGCTCATCCGACAGACGGAGTACTCTACTTGAAGTGCCCTCCACAAGACACTCAAGCAGGGATCGGGTTCCGCTGAAAAACATCCTCCTCAGCAGGGATTTTTGAACCCTGGCCGCCCGTGTGGTAAGCGAGTACTGTAGCCACCACACCAACCCGATCCCCAAGGTTATTCGTGACTCTGAAAAGATTACTGCGGTGACAATATGATTTATTTTCGAAAATAGTGGAGAGGGTATAAATACAGTACTCTTTTAATTTTTTGTTTGAGATCTAGGTTTTAAGGCTCCCAGAGTGAACGATTTTTGCATGACGTACATTAACAAAACACAGTGCAGCTTGCTTGCTATCAAGCATCAATCACATTCAATTAGACGAAACTTTGTCCCAGATTGAATGCAAAAACTGACGCAGCTCAACGATCGGTGACATGATGGTCTTTATTCCAATTTGCTCTTCCCTTTACCAATTTTCACACTAAAATTATAGATGTTTTCGTTACCACAAGTTTTTACAAATTTTAAGAATGAAAAATCTAAGCTTCACAGAAGAATATCTGAACCGTCCAAAAATACCAAAATATTCTTTTCATTTCTCATTGAAAAGAATATTTGGTATTTTTGGGTGGTTGAGATTTTTTGCTTTCTAATTATTCAATTAATAGATTTCTAGGTGAAATGATATTCCGCCCAAATAGCCATAACTCATATCACAGATACATTAAACCCCAACACGACCCACTTCCTACTACCTTGCGAATGACTCTCTTTTACATAAGATCGCGTTGGGTGCCGTTAATTTTGCCTCCCTAGAAATGCACTCTTTCACTTTCATAGCCATGCGGTGGCATCAGACAAAATTTCACCAGCATCTGCCAGCCTTGTGGCACAAAAAGTGAAATCTCCGCTATCAAGGGACTTCTATCATCTGGCTGAAAAGTTATGATGCTATCGTTATTTTATTTTTTGTATGCATGTGAATAGTGCCTTATTTTTTGACAAACTTCATGTCACATTGAAGACGATAAAGACAATCTCAGGCGGTAGTAATTGGTGAGGAATGCGACTGAAAATACCCTCGTCAAATGCCCTTTCGAAAGCATAAATGCTATATTCTTCTACTTATCTATTTTTTAGACCATAAAGGATTGAAATGTCGTTTTTCCCGCGATCGATTATGAGATCATAACGGCAGCGTTTAGACTTTGAACTAGGTTAGTTGACAGGCAGTGTAGCTGATTAATTCATGCGCCACCAAATGCATGTTTCTCAATTTACCGAGTAGTGCTAACACCATGTTTTACATGTTCCCTGCATGACTGTTAGGTCACGTTTACATAGATACATTATAGGTTATTCTAGTAGTTTCTGTAGATTTGTAGAATACCCATAGTGTTGTGCTCGTAGATAAAAGTAAATTTCTTAGCTGCAGTTCATGTTGGTTATTAGTCATTCACTACCAAATGCCCTTTTGGTGGCTTGTAGGGTAGTAAGTAGATGAAGATGTAGATCTACGAAGGAATTGTATTGTATTAGTTTTATTGAAGCTTCTAATGCCTAAATTTCTGAGGTTTATAGATTAATATTATTTCACATCAATATAATTAGAGTAGATGAACCCATATATTAGGGATGGACATATTATTCCACAATAATTGAACAATGTAAAAGATATATATGTTCAAATGGCGTTCAATGTATTTGTTGATAGGTGGGTTAATGTGAAATTTTGATTTCTCTCCCCTAACGCTTCATTCGGAAAATTTTGTACAACTCAATTACTCAATTCCTGTACCTTCCAAGACCAAATTGCACTTCAAATATACTAAAAAACATCAAATGTAACTTCAGAGAAGAAATGTACATAAAAGTCCATATTATAAAGAGTATTATGTATTTTTTTTACAATAAGTTAATTGATGACAAGTACAATTGAACTTAAAATTGTACGACGCCCATCACAGCTTAACTGCGTCGTCAGGTACTATGCGTCGACAAAGTAAACGTTTGAAGAAGTCCAAATATTCTTATCAGTATGGATAATAATGCATTTGAAACAGCAGTGGAAAATTTAATCATGTTTTTCAGTGCAATTAAAGGATAGTTTTAAATAAATGGACGAAGTACGCAAGAGTTCTGATTTAAAAGCCTGAACACTTGCTGAAAAATTCGAAATTCTCTCCCTCTTCAACATTCAATTTTTATTTTTTTTTATACTTGCAATTTTACATAGAAAACTTCTCTTTATTTTTAGTGAAATATTTTCCCTGGGAAAACTATTTTCTGAAAACGGAGTAGGTCGCTAGTCTTAAAATAATCCAGTATCTTAACCATCAAAATTATCTCAAAAAGCAGTGGGTGCCACTAAAAGCTCCTAGGATGGACGATATTGGCATGACGCACAGGAGCAAAATACAGTGCAGCTAGCTTGTAAGCATCAATCACTTTCGATTGGATGAGACTTTGGCCTCGATTTAATTGGATAATCGACGTCGCACCACTATCGGTGACATGAGGTGGCTAAGTCTTAAGCCGTGTCCCAATTCGTTAGGCATTAGGGAGGATGCGGTTAGCTACCTAAATATTTAGAGGCCTTTCGCTAAGGGAGCTTGATTTGGGACATCCTTTGCTAGTGTTGCCGTCTACCGAGCTAAAAACGAATCAAAAACATATGAGTAATTTAAAGTACTGAATGAAACAAATGAAACATGAAATTAAGACATATTTGGCGCCTGTGGCTACCTTCGTATGCGTTGTGAGATTTGGTAAGTGAAATAAAATTTTTTCATCCATTTCGTTGTTTGGAGATTCGATAGTTTTTAGTTTTCGGGGTATTTAAGTCTGTGTAGGTGTTCTGGGATTTAGATTCGTTTTTTTTTTTAAGTGTACTAAGTAGAATTTTTCTTTTGTAGTCGGGTGTTGGGTTGCGAAATATTAGAGAATGATTTCAATTACAGACAAAATACTTGCCGGCCATGTTTGCCACTTTTGGACTACTTCCTTGTGTAAGAGTTTCCTTGTACTACGCATGCAGCGCTTTGCATGACGGGAAATTCAATATGGAGGCGGATTTAGGATAAACTCCATCTACCCTAAATTTCACCCCCGAGAAAGGCACCTAAATCCGCTCCCCCATGATGCCTAACGAATTGGGACACACTTCAAGATGGCGTCCTCCCTAAATCTGCCGATTTAGCGGCCTAAATGGCGACTTGGGACACAGCTTTAATCCAATTGCATTCTTTCCTTCTCCAATTTTTACACTTATGATTTCTCCACCAGAAATTTTACTACTTAAAAATTAAAATAAAAATCATAAATTCCATGAAAAAATTAATGATGTTTCGTGGATAAAATAGAAAAAACATTAAACAGCATAATATATTTTCTATCAATCATTCAAGCGTAAAATAACTTCGAATTCTGAGGAACACACCTTCACTGACAACATGAGTATCAACATCATAAGACCTAAAGCATCAAAATTATTCTCTACATCTACACCAATGATGATCAGTCATAATTATCCAATTCTTATTCAATAACTTCCGAAGATAATACTGTCACTCACGGAGAATATTATTGGCCGGGGGTTTTCAAATACCAGAATAAGAATCACTAACTCTTCATGCATGTATCCTTCGTCAACATCTCTAATTCATAGCATTCCCTGAAAATTGAAGATGAATGGCGTAAATTTTCCACTGTTTATTAACATTTAACTTTAAATAGAGAATTTTGTCCTATACATACATCTCAAGCCTCGCTTGATTTCATTTTGTTTCTCAAAAGCCAGATATCTTGCCTGTTGCGTTTTCTGCGAGCTCTTCATTTCTCTCAACAGTGATCAATCCTCGACGCATTATTTTTTTTCCAAACTTCGTGATTATTTAATTAATTTCCTCGTTGATCCATTCCAATTTCAGTAATTGCCTCGGCACTGAATTTATTGCCACGTTCACCTTCTCATTAAAATCTTATCAGATAAATTTCGCCCCATGCACGGGAGGGGGCGGAAAAATAGGGTTATAAATCCATCGCGTCGAATGCCTTTTTAAGAGGAACGGTCAGCGGCTTAATTCATCACAAGATGTTCATTTTTTCCAAAAGCTTCCTCACACGCGAAAGCATACTCCAAGTAATAAAATTTTTCCCGAACGAGAAGGAAGGAATCGTCCGGACCGCAATTTTTATCCTCCGATATACACTTTAAAAATAAATATACAAAAAAAGAAGCCATGAAAGCTTCGTTTTCTACTTGCTATCGGCGTTCATTTATTTAAGGTGGGGGAGAATATAAAAAAATCGTCAATGCAAACACTCATCGTCGTGTCTCGCGCACTCGGATCCCACGGCTGTGACGGAAGACACTCAAACGAGTGCCGGCCGGATGGTATGGGAGATTTAGGGGAACAACTTTCATGAAAGCCAGACGGGAGTACCGTTTGATGGACCTCGTTTCCGTATAATTTTTTGAGACGTTCTCCTGCGAGTGAAAATACGGATTTCAAGATTTCGAGACTCCGCTAATTGATTTATGCCAGCATGTCGACGCGTATCCAGTATAATATAACACCATCGAGAGCCACTCCACTCTTGATGATCACGCGTTCATTTCATTGGTTGTTCAATCCTAAGATTGGTTGGCTGCAGATCACCACCCTTCCCTATCGAATGCTAGTTCCCTTACCTCCTGGTATCTCTTCCTATGTACTTGCCTCTTTACTTGGTCCATTAACTTAATCCTGCGTCTTCCTCTGGGAACTTTCCCCTCTCTTTTGCCTTCAATTATGTTCTTCACAAACTCATTGTGCCTCAGGGTGTGTCCAATCCATCTTGTTCTTCTTTTCTCTATGGTGTTCCATATGATCCTTTCCTCTTCTACTCTTTTGTACACTTCATCATTTCTTATTTTGTCCGTCCATTTTATCTCCGACTGATTTAATACCATGTGAAGTTCATGATTGTTAGAGCAAAGGCTCTATAGCTTTTGTCTGCTCCATAGCTTCTGTCCTGTTTCCACCATCCTCGTACTAACAACGTTACTTACACGTTTATAGTACCCCATATCTTTAATTCCTCAGCAGTGACGCGAACTATTCTGACGTTGGTCTCCTGGAACGATTAGTACCTTGTAGTTCTTTTAAAGATCAAATCATATTTGAAAATAAACACTTGTACAATTTCAATACTTTTCTTTACGTCATCGACCATGGTGTCCGCACATTTTGCCGTCTTCCGGCTACATTACTCCAAATAAATGTAAATATAATTGTAAATGAATAAAAGGCTTAGATATATGGAGTAATTTATCCTGATGATGGTAAAATGTGCTGAGTAATTATAAGATAATAATTGTAATAAATGTAATTTTAATTGTATAAAAGACTGATATATTTTGAGTAATGTACCCTGGTGATGGGATAATGTGCTGAAACTATGGTTGGAGACGAAAATAAAGTGAAAAAATTGTGAAAGTGTTTATTTTCAAATATGTAATGAACATTTTAAAGGCTACAAAGTCCCAATCGACCCAGGAGATCAACGTCAAAATAGTTCACGTCACCGCTGTGGGATTAAAGATATATAGTACTATAAACGTGTAAGTACTGTTGTTAGTGCGAGGGTGGTGGAAACGGGACAGAAGCTATGGAGCAGAAAGAGTCGTCAACAGCACTGGAGAGAAGGAAAGGTGGATCTCTTAACTTCCACCCGCACCGCCTCGAGGCAGTCGGTAGGCACCAGACCCAGAGAATCGGGCACGGGTCATAACACCGTCAATAGAGCCTGAACTTTCTTTACTTTCTACGGGCAAGATGATGGCGATGATGCTGAGGTGATGCGCGGGAGGTACAGGGGTGGGGGGAGTGGAAAGGGAGGTTTGACGGGAAAGACCGGAGGTTATGAGGTGAAACGAGGGAGGAGAAAGGTCCATTCCTGTCCCGGTCGGCTCGGATCGGATTGGTTTCGCGCATCGCGTGTCTTTTGAAGACTTCCTTCATCTCGCGTTCGAATGCGTACGCGTTATTTCGGCGCCGATTGTGAAAAATGAGAGAACACCCGGGGGATGACACGGAGAAAACGGCTTACCGACGAGTTTTTTTTAATTGATATCAGTCCGATGATGACGGGAAAGTGATCAATTATGGAAGCGATCGAGGATTTTGAGGGAATATGCCACCACTGTCCGTTCGAAAAGGAACGAAAGTAGAGGGATTTTTTTTCGGTTGTTCTCCCTCACACTCCTCCATCGTCAATCGGAGAAATCGAACCGCGTGATAAATGTTTTGTATGTACATACAAACATGAGATCACTATATGGCGAGCATTACTTATCCAACATCGCAGATGGTATCATGCGGGATGCACAGAAATCGAATCGTGTCTTGGTAGTCACTGCAACTTTCACGTCAGTTACTCTCGGGTTTTATTTATATATCTTTCATCGTGAAGTCACTACCTAGGATTATAATTTTATGAGACACAAAAAGCTTGAAGCCATATCTTAAGCCTATGTTTTTGGATATCAAACCTGTTCTCATTCATTATTCTAGCGAAGTAAGTAGTCACCTATTTTCTTAATACCTATCCTTCAGTCCATTTCAGTAAATATTTGAAAGCAAAAGCCATAAAATATCGTTGAGGTTTTTGAGCGAGATAATTCCCAAGTCATAATGGAGGCCGTATTCAAATTTAATGTTTCATTTTCAGCAGCTAAAGGAAGCGTGAATTAAAGAAGGTACAAGAACTCGTTCTTTCCGCGAACAATAAGCGATCAAAATAAAAATTAAGCTCACTAAAAACACTCCTATAATTCATGTCACCATTTCATCTCCAAAACACTTACACCTCTACAAGGCTGGTGACCTAAGACCCCCTTCCGCACGCCTATGCGGCGGCTCGCGGGATACTATGTAGATGTAGATGTAAATAATGTAATATTAATGGTGCATCAATATATTTCTGTACGACTGAAATTCTCAGTAGTTAAGTAAAAATATATCTCTCTAAATCTTTTACTTGACTCATTTTTTTCATACAGTACGTTCAAATCTCTATCACGTCGGAAGGTTTATTTGTGATTATAAAAAAAATTACTGCGGTGACTCTAAGATTTATTTTTAAAACCATTTGAGGAAACACAAACTCAGCTATGTTAATTTTTTTACGAGATATATGTGTTAGAAATTCCTCTTTTTTTTAAATAAAGTCTCTCTGGAGTGCCTTCACGTACCATTTCCCACATAAAATGGCTGGTATATTTTGGCAAATATCTCGGAAAGTAGTTCGGTGAGGGGCTCATATATTGGTATATTTAGTAGGATGAGATATTTTGCTTTAAAACGAGACTATTTTTTTATTTAAATAAAATTATTTTGCTCAGACTATCTTAAGGAAGTTAAATTTCGCAATCGCACACTACACTGCGAGCTACGAGCAGAATGAAACGTCAAAATTTGTAACTACTCACTCTTTTCTGAGGGACTTTAATTGTACTGCATTATCTAGCTCACAGTGTCATTTTCAGTTCTTGTAATTGAATTGCATTTGATTTTATATGTATATAATCCACTGCATCACCCCTGAATCTGTTGAATAAATGTTTTGTCTATTTTGGAAACTTTGCTTGAGAGACGTGCTGTTAATACGATGGAGCACGAAAAACAACAAGGAGTACGAGGCCACGACCAAGTATTACGAGGAATGATGCGATACTGCCTAACGTCAGCTATGCTATTTTATGATTACCTTCGAAATGTGCTTATTTAAAGAATTTCATGAAGGACGGACTCAAAAAATGTCATGGTCATCTGCCCGAGAGCAGGATACGAGGAAAATGATGACGACGTAATGGGGATAGGTATTTAAAACTGTTGCGATCTCTTTCTCGAATTTTCTCTGTCAGAGCCCGATTATTTTTGTCACACACATTTGGCTCACACAGAAGCGCCCCTAACCCCAGCATAACCTCAAACGGCTCCAAATTGACAATAGATCCTACCGCTTAAATTTTATCCAGCTACTCTATTTAGCCCTCTTTTACTTTCATGACTAAAAAGAGAGAGCTCTTGGTATTTTCCGAACTTAAAACTTTAATTCCCAACCCAGGTTTCGACTGTTGTGAAGAAAGGAGCCAAATTGGACTACTTAGAACATTTCGAAATTTTGATTTTGATTGCTGCCAAGAACATAAGTGAGAATCTCCTAAATGAATGTGTTTTTCCCTCCCACTCTCCCCTATTATCCATACCTTTCCCCCCACCACCTCCCACTGACCGTGACGCACGTCTCTGACGTCAGCCAACCACTTATTCCCCCACCCCCCTCCCCAGATCTATATATTAACTCGCATACCATGTATAATGTACTTTGAAAATGATTGCAAGGCAGTCGAAACCTGGGTCGGGAATTACAGTTTAAAGTGTGGAAAATACTAAGAGTTCTCTCTTTTTAGTCATGTCAGTAGAGTCATTCCACAAAGTTACGCCTTCAACCATTAAGTTTATTCTTTTAATTTAATTAATGGGTATAACATTTTGAAAAAGATATTCGAAAGAAAGCTCAGTGGAGAGAATTATCAAGAAATACCGTGGATGGAATAGATTGGGAAAATAACGAGGGAGTTTGAAATGAAAACCTTTTGGAGACGAAGAGCAAAACGGACATATTTAAGGATAGTGTAGATAAGAATTGTAACAAATCAATCATGAATTTGTTAGCTCTGATGGTGAATGTTTAATTTTAAAAGTGTAGGTAGAATAAGAATTTTTTATTAAATTTTATTAATATTTATAAGCGGCACCAACAGAGGCTTGTAACCATACATAATCTAAATGAAAATTGGTACATAATAGAGTGAAAACGCGAATGTCTACAGTGAAAACGACCAAACCATAAAATTCCTCAACCTTTTATATTCAAATAATTGCATTCCGAATATAAATGAATATTTTACAAAATATTAAACTCCTTGACATTTTCCTCTTCAGAGAGCGAGTGGAAGAAAAACTTTGCTTTTACTCATAAAAAGATTTTTTTTCATGAACATAAACATGGGTTGGGAAGAAAAAAACTTTTTATGAGAAATATTACTGTAAATGAAATTCTTAAATTATTATGAGCAATTTTGTGTCTTCTCGTTCTACGCTGGAAAGATTCCACCAAGTTTACCCTGAAACTGTCTTCTCCCTCTTCATAATTAGTCACCCATCTTGAATTGTTGAGAATATTTTTGTGAAGAGTTGATCTCTATGATTTTTCTGCTGTTATCTGAACTGCTAACACGAAGGTGGAGTCTTTGATTGCTGCTAGGAATCTGATATTGTGTGACAAGTAATGCATTTCCAGAGATATGGTAGAAGGTTAGAGATACGATATCATCCAGAAAAGAATCATGAGAACACACGTGATAACCACTATTCACTATCGTAACCACTTAAGAGATGTGATACGGTACTACATTACACTTAAAAGTTCTATGCTATTTAGTTATCATTCACATAATCGTATAAGGCACGAAACAGGTATGAAATACTAAGCATAATGCCCGGTACTAAACGGCACTTCATTTTTTCAGGTACGAAACTATATATTCCCATTCAATTTCGTGCCGGCACACTTGATTCCAGAGTTAAGTTTCGGACCGATAGGAAGTATTTGATGTATAGAGTCGGCGTTAGTCTGGTAATTGAAGTGAAACTTTTTTTTATAGAGGATGAGTGGAGAAATCAAATCTAAGTAACTCAACGCCTGCAATCTCAGATTAATTTGTCATAGGCTTTTGTTGTTCTTTTTTTCTTGTACTCAACGCTTTGAGGTCCCGTCTTAACAAGCGCGCGCGAATATTAGCATAGCAACCGGCTATACAATTGTAATCTTACTTGTAATCATGTAATCATTTATAGAGAAAGCTTTCAAGTGGTTCAACAATAGGACATTCGAATTCAAAATAGCAAAGTATCTCCCCTATCAACAATAGATACTTAGATAACTCTAGAAACGTTACCATAAACATCATTTAACAATACTTACTTCGATAGTAACCTTAAAATGTGGTATACATATATACTTTACTATGGCAGCTTAATATTCTGAACCAATCCTGAACGTATTAATAGACCACACAGAGGATACTGATTATATACAATATTTCTATCATTGTTAATATCACAGATATTGTTGTTGCAGCTTTCAAGTATATACCTCCATTCGTAAACATTCTCTGCAGAGGAAACCTTTCTTTATTTTCTGAGTTTTATTAGTTTTATCTGAACTTGTAAGTGCAATAAATTTATTCATAATTATTGCATTTACAAGTTCAGATAAACTAATTAAACGCAAACTAAAAATTACTCATAAGTAATGAGTAGTGTACGCTTATTGAATGGCTTGGGAGGAAACTACGAATTGCTAAACCGCATTCACGTTGTTACGTTATAGTTAAGGCCATGTTCTTCGATGATTTGAGCTTATGACATAAACTGGTCTGGTTACGCTCGCAACGAACAGAATTTAGGGCTGGAATCCCGCCAATGGACGCGGATATTACCAGCAGGATTCCGGGTTCCAAATTATATCGAGAGGCATCTGCAAGTGATCTCATTCAGATAGCGACCGGTCTCTCGTCTTGACCTCGTGCACGACACTCGTAAGCTTTCACCATTGCCCAAGTGACCTCAGTGTCCACAAATATTGCGCCATTTCCAGAGACTTTCACAAGTTATGTAAAAACAATGAGCAAAAAAGAAATTGACATTTTGACAAATTGTGAGCGTTTTGGTGCTAAGCCTTAAACTCCACCACAATCTTGGAAAGCTGTGCGGTTTACGGTGTTTTAATACTTGAAAAAAACTTTGACATAAAAGTTCTCGTTTCATAATAAAATTGTTGTAGACAGGGATCAGCAACCTGGAGGCATATTTGGTCTCTTTCCTTGAAGCGTAAATCCAATGGAGGACAATACCATAGAGCCATAATAAATTAATTGTTCTGGTATCAATACAATTAGCTTGCTTCATTCATTTATTAGCAGAATCACCCAGCGTGGCTCGGAATCATATTTCCTTTACAACTCATCATATAAGAGGAGTTAAGTAGTTATTTAGAATTTTATTTAAATTATTTAGGATTTGATGTAATGATATACACTATCAATAATGTACATATAATCAGGATTGGGTTTCTAAAAGATAGAGAATTATGACATTAATTCCGTTTAGGAGTTATCAATAATGAATTAGAGATTAGAATTTTTTGTTTATATATTTTTGGTTGTCAAGAAAAATGCGTAAAAGAAAACCGATTAAAAGGGTGAGGAACATCATTCTTTCGGGCATGACACTACTAATATTAGTAGTATCATGCTTTCAGGTATCTGATAAAATAATTTTTAACTCTCTATTTTGAGTGAAAATAGTTTTAAAAAGCAAAAGAAATTAAACGCTGCACAGAACGCATTGCTTAGGATTCCTAACCAGCTTAACTAAGCAAAGTGAATTTTGAATGCATTAAAGACTGAATTTATTTGTCAAGTGATTATGTTGTAGTTGATTTCAGAGAAAAATTTGCGATTTTGCAGCTATAAACGCAATCATCCGACAATTACAGAGTAAAAATGATAATTGGTTGAAAGAGTAAAAAACTTCAATTTTTTCAGCCATTTGATAAAAAAATCTTGAGCGGAAGTAATTTTAAAAAGCAAAGAATGAAACCACTGTACTAAACCCGATACGTAGTCTGCACACCATAGGGTCCCTTTTTGGGACCATTCGGGACCCTGAGATCTTATAAAAATAGGCTACAATTTTCTTTCTGCCTCGAACTAATAGCCTGCAAAATTTCAGCACGAAGGAAATAAAGCTGTAGATTTGTATAGAAGACAGACACACAGACAAACAAATGCAACAGGGAAGCTCCCTGTGGCATTTTATCAAGAACTATCAGGAGCTTTTTTGTGAGTGTTTTTTCTCTCGTGTCTCTATGTTTTTTATACCATATTGCATAGCGAGAATAAATATTTACTTGTCTTTTCTGTCATGTATGTTTCTAACAAGTGCATTCATTGACCCACGGTGACTGCTCCAGCCACCTTAAGGCGATGAAATGATGATCCTACAGCTATCAAGGCACGCATGCGAGTCACTGCTAAAACAAGACTCCTTCTCACAGCAATTTAGTTGACAGGAAACCTTCAATCCGATAGTAGTGCTGCGTTACTGAAGATAATTGCTCCCTTTAGGGAGGTTTTCGCTACGCTTCTTCAACGTTAATCCTGTCGTAATTACAATTTCCACCGTTCTGTACGTAATATCAGCATTTGATCGCTCGCAGTTGAACATATTAATAAAACATGTGAACTACTAATAACCGTGGAGCCCTGCTAAGGGGGTCGCAAATAATTGCTGCATCCGCTGAAAAACTCTTGAATTCGTCCAGTCGGAGGGGTAGGGTTAACATTTTTCCTGCGGCTTCCTGTCCTACGCACCAAGAAGCATGAAAGAAACCGGTAAAATGTGAACCGATCTCAAAGCTGATATAATTAAGAAGAAAAATATTGAGAGATGAAGGATTCTTATTAACATGGAATAATATGCTCGTGATAAAGAGATACCGGTGCCTCTAAGAATGCATTAATTTTGAGGGTTTCCTTTGATCAAGGCAAAATATTTTGGGAAATGTACATAAGAATCCATGAAAGAAATGTGGCATTTGACTCCGGAGGTTCTCTTAACCTTATTCAGCCATAGCATGGGGGTGGAGTCTTTGATTGCTGCTAGGAATCTGATATTGTGTGACAAGTGATGAATTTCCAGAGAAATGGCGGAAGGTTCGAGATACAATATGATCCAGAAAAGGATCATAAGAACACACGTGATAACCACACCACAAAAAATGCACAAAAGTAACAATTTATAAATATACTATATCTGTTTATTAATGAGCATATTTGAAAGGTTACTTACTTACTTACTTCCTCGGCACTACAGCCCGGTATGGGCTTTGGCCTCCCTCAAGACGCCTGTCCATTCTCTCCTGTTCTGCACTTTCTCCCACCATCTGACAATCCTCATAGCCTTTATGTCTTCTTCCACATCCTGCATCCATCTTTTCCTCGGTCTTCCTCTTTTTCTCTTTCCATCCATATTTCCATGTAGAAGCTTCTTAGGCATCCTTTCTTCACTCATTCTTTTTACATGACCTAGCCAAGCTAACCGTTGGGTCTTCACAAATCTCACTATGTCTTCGCCTCGGATAATATTTTCTATTTCCTTGTTTGTTCTTATCCTCCAAGTTACCCCATCTGTCACGGGGCCATATATCCTTCGCAAAACCTTCCGTTCAAATATCCGCAGAGCTTGCTCGTTTCCAGCGGAGATGGTCCACGTTTCTGCTCCGTATGTCACGACCGGTCTGATAAGTGTCTTATAGATCTTGAATTTCATCTCCTTAGATAGAAGAGTTGACTTCAGGAGCTTAATATTAGCAAAGTAAGCCCTATTTCCAGCCATTATCCTCTTGTTGATCTCTTCTGTCATTGAGTTCTTACAGTTTAAATTAGTACCGAGGTAGCTGAAATATTTTACATTTTCAAAGTTGTACTGCCCAAATGTAACGTTTTGAGTCCATCTTCTGTCTTCCGTGGTCGACATTTTCATGTATTTCGTTTTTCTCTCGTTGATTCTGAGCCCTATATTCTTACTCTTCTGTTCTAAAATTTTGAATATTTCTTTCAGAGAATCCATATTCCGTGCCATTAGAACTATGTCGTCGGCATAGGCACATGCCTGAGTAGATAAGGTTAAAAAGACTATTTTGCAACAAAAAATCATCCAAAAAATATGGACTACATCAACTTAATAACTTGCCATCAGGATAAAAGCCGTGAAAAAAAGCCGGAATTTGTATAATATGTGAGTGTCCTCCTTAAATATAACAGTATGACAGAACATGCCCTGATACTACAACAAAGGTACATTGTTGCACTCGAAAAATAATGGCATACAAGATATATAAACCAAATAATTGTCCACTGATTCTTTATTATTTTAATAAAAATATATTGCACACTTTTCTCGTTGTTGTGAAGTGCTGAACTACTTCTAAAAATTAGGAGGCAATGTTATAAAACTTTTACTATCATAAGAAATTTTCACCGGCTAACTCATAAATCAACTTTTTTCTGCACAAAAAATTGTCCAAATGTGATTAATAAATTTACTATAAACAAAGTACTGTAATACTCATTGGCAATAAAAAATAAAAAAAACTTGGAAACCGGAAAGTTGCGTTCTTAAAGGATTATTTTAGATACCCTTCCATTGATGGCAGGTTTGAATGATCAAAAGACCATTCTAAAGGAATGTGATTTCAATCCAAACATAACAATATATAATCATTACGAAATGTTGCGAGATGGCACATTTTTTTAAACTAACGCAGCTTACAAAAGTAAAATTCTGACAATATACAATTTTACAAATCACTCTTTCTGCGGTTTAAAACAATGAATGCCCAATTAAAATCTGACTTTCATATGCATTCAAGTTTAAATATTGTTAACCATGTGATACAAAGTTTAGTCTCCGGAGTCCTCACTCATAGCTATTTTTTATAAATCTATTGCCATTATGAAATATACAGCGTTCAGAAAATATAAATATCAACCATAAACACAGAAAGTGAGTTATAGAAATGGAATTCTAAAATTTCTTTGTCTGTAACCACAGATTTACGGAATCAAAATAAAAATATCATACAATACATCAAAATAGAAATACTTTCTTTGTATCAAATTACCAAACTGCATACAATCATATCCTATTCCAAACAGAAAATTTTTAAGATTATTTGATTAAACTTATTCATTTATCGGTATTTTTCGGCTTCTCCCCACGTAGCATCCTATTTGTGGACGACCGTTTCGCCGGCATTCCAGTCGGCTTCATATTAATTTGGACCTGGACCCGAAAAATGCCAATAAACAAGAAATCCGCGAAAGCCTTTTCATTTATCAAGCTTATTCATTTTTTAATTTTGAACGAAGTGTCCCTGCGTCTTGTTCTGTTTTTATTCCAGACACGATATTTCTTCTTTGTAAAAAAAATCGAAGCGGCTTTTTTCCCGTCACTATCAACCACTCGATTCATGTCACTTACTGCAACCGAATGAAAAAAATACACTTGGGCACACACCCGACAGTGAGGGGGAGAGCAGAGTTATTCCCACGATTCGTCGTCGCCTCGCAACCTCGCTGATTTCCGCGAATCCTCAACGATCGGCAGATGTCACCGGGCACCCACTCACTTACTGCATACAAGAGCGCGGCCATTGTTAGGAGCCGGAGAGGGTTTCAAAAAGCCAACACCAATGCAATGTCTCGCCATAGTGGAATCAAAAAAAGGACGTTAGAAAAAGAGGAAATAAAGTGCCAAGCAACAAGAGGACACGCCCTCTGCCCTTCACACAAAACACGCACATGGACTATCGAACAACCGTAAAAGGGATTGGCCTGATATATGTCGGTCGGCTGAATCAAATCATTTACGAAAGTTTGATGTAGACTATTTTTTTCCGGACATTCAACATATTTTGCTAGAGCCCAACCATTATGGTTGGAAACATATCAGGCAAAATTTTAAGTAAATAGACTGTAGAAGCGATAGATTTAAAATGTCATTTTTTTCCAAGTACATTAAGGGACCTTAAAAGTTGCGATAGCCAGTTCTACGATACTTTAACCCTGACTAGGTAAAATAGGTTTTTGCACTTTTGCTAAATGTCATAACATAATTATTAGCGACTAACCTCGCATGCAATTCCCGGCATGATATTGCTCTTGCTTGATTTAGTATCTTGTAGAACTATTTATTTGTCGCAGTAATTATAGCCAGTAATCGTATCCTAAGGAGTGCACGGCATGGTAGCATGTTCGTCCATGTAGCACTCTTCGAGTTTCTGGTCTGATCGCGCACTCTTGTCCTGACTGCTTTTGGCCTGCGCCCTGCATGCCGGGGGAACGTGAGCGGTTCGGATTTTAGCTGGGATGAGGGCTTCATGCCTGGTGTGGAATCAGCCCGTGCCACACACCCCAGTGGAGGCTTCCACGGTATTTTCTAGGTGTAGATGTCGGTATCGCCAGGAATCACAGATGGGTTGATTTTGGGAAGACATCCGACGTCCTTTGATCCATTTAGGATACATATACATGTACTTAATAATTTGAAAGCAACCTCAAGGTTGGGTGGTAGAATATGAAAGAGAACAGTATGGGTTTAGTGTTAGAGATTTTGAGTGTACCGTGGGTGGAATCATCCCTTGCCACACCCACTTGAGATGCATTTCAGGGTATGGCGCGCATTTAGGTGAACATCAGGGTTTTTAAGAGCCGCGCAATTGTAGCAGTTATATTTTTCTTTAGCTACAGATTGCTACATATCTTCAAGAAGCAGCTGTAAAAGTGGCCGCCACAAAAATTTCTACAGCTTGTAGCTTTTCTCTGAAACTGATTTTATGATTCACTTGGTAAACTACGGAATCGAACATGAATGTTGGAATGGATGTTGTTTGTGATTGGGGTTCTGTGTTTTCTGTGTTTGACTGTGGTTGATTATTCTGTGTTTTTGGGTTTCACCTGTGTTCGTGTGTGAAGGGTGAAAGGGGAACCTTTTTAACGCTATATGGTGGGTGGTTGATTTTGTGATGCAAGGTGGTGGTTGTGGAACCTTCTGATAAATCGTTTGGCGGGCTCAGGAGGACTCCAACTGTTTTCCTTACATATTATAAAGATAAACTCCACTTTCTCAGGCGAGATATTGTAGAACAGCATATTGAATAAAAGCTCAAACGATTTCGTACTGTCTACTAGTTTTTATTTCACCTCTTGCTACACGTGTTTCAACTGAACAACAGTCATCCTGTCTTGCCTGAGGATGACTGTTGTTCAGTTGAAACACGTGTAGCAAGAGGTGAAATAAAAACTAGTAGACAGTACGAAATCGTTTGAGCTTTTATTATAAAGATGTTTTTATATTTATAAAATGTTTTTATTTTTTAAAAATGTTCTTATTTTGTATGTTCTTATATTTTATAACTGTTTTTTCCATGTAAGCTGTTTGCAAAATCGAAAATGAATGTGTTTAAATGTTAACTAAAAAAATTGTACAGGCGACATCGTAAAGATCCTCTCTCTCTCTCAAAAAATTGCAGTGCTTGACAGCTAAATTATAATTGCAGAAACTTACTCGGGTCAAGTTCCTGGGATAAGGGTTAACTACTATTACTATTGCCTAAAGTGCTAAAAGTTATATGCTGTGGATATTTTTGATCAGATGCCGCATGGTTTGAAAGAGTGCTGTTTACTCTTCATCATTACATGAATGTTTATGCAATATGCTCTAATAAGTAAATAATTTCCTGAGAATGATATGAATGAAGTCCTCTTGGGTTTTCTACGAGGTCACGTAATTGACCTCAGACTTTTTCATGGGTGGCTAAACTATCTTCATCAGGTATGTCGATGTAGAGTCAGCTATCAACATGTTTGAAGATAATTACCTCATCTGGCTAATGTAATATATATTGAACTTTTTTCCAAATTTTATACTTTAAACTTCAATAATCTGCCTCTCGGAACCATGACAATTTATTTACATTTTCTTTACTTTTACTTTACAATTTACTTACATTTACATTTACTTACAATTTATTTTATATGACAAAGAGGATGCTGTTTGAAACTTAGAACTAAATTAAGTATTTTAAACTTCAATAATGCTCATATCAGTACAATAAAAACTTGCATCTAGAAATTGCTACATTAAACTTTGATTTACATTTAAATTCTGTGCTTCAATAATTTACATCTCAGCTACAACGCGGTAATAATTTAAGACCGTTAGGAACCGAATATAGTTTTCCATCAAAGTGAAATAGAACCAAAAGTGGTTGAAAGAAGTTGAAATCTGAGAAGCCGCAAAGTAACCGCTACCTTTCTTTATATATGGAGTCAAATTTGTAGAATACCCTCTTTTGAAGAAGTGAAGGGACCTCTTCTTACAACAATACTTTTTAGCTTACACAATAATGATGATTATCATCAGGCGTGAATAAGAAACGAAATTGAATGGCACTGTAAAAGTGGCGAAAAGTGAAGAAACGAAATTGGATTGCACTGTAAAAAGTTTTTCAGCTACTTTTTTTAAATTTATAGTTAATAGACTAGCCTCAAATTTCTTTTGAAGAAGAAGAGGAACATAAATTTGCTGCAATTGTTTTTATAGTTAACACAACACTGATGATAATCATCCGGTGTGAATAAGAAACGAAATTGGATTGCATTGTAAAAAGTTTATCTGTTATTTAATTTAAAATTGTAGTTAATAGACTAGTCTCAATTTATTTGAAGACGTAGAGGAACATTATCTTCCTACAATATTGTTATAGTTTAAACAAAACTGATGTTTATTATCAGGTGTGAATAAGAAAGAGTAATTGGATTGAATTAGATAAATGTCACCCGGCTGGCCCTAGGTGTTATATAGTTAACGGCGCATATATTACATGGTGGCAAGCGGAGGTTTCCTGTCGTGGCTCTCACAGCGGGGGAAGAGAGTAAGCTTTTGTCGCCATTCCCAACCAATCTCTAAATGGCGAAGGTCACGACACCTCCGACGTCCGCGAGAGGACGGGATTTATTTATCGGTATTGCGCGCCCGTTTTCGGTGTTTCGGAGTCCGGGAGTGGAAGCCGATTTTTATTTCTGCCCATTAATCAGTCCCCTTATTTTTACTCAAGGAAGGGAAAAAGGACGGTCGCGGCCTTACATCACCTGGTACCGACTCGGGCGGGATATTTCATCCGGTTTTAATGACGGTCGGATTCCATCGTTTCTCTTTCGCGTTTATTTTCAATAAGGCCAGTGGATAAGGCGCTCTTTCCATATTTTAACAGATCAAATCATTGGTATTTTGTTCATTTTCTTGCAGTTTTGTCATCCTCCACCTTCTCACGGACTCGTACTGTGCTCCATTGGGATCTCACGGTTTTGGAGACATTTTAATTTTACAGAATTATCAGCGGAAAGGAGCTTCTCTCATCTTTCATTCAGAGATTGGAAAATAAGTGATAAGTTGTTGAGAAACGTGGAATTTCCAGGTTTCCGTAAAAAATCTTGGACATTATTTTGCCCCTTCGTGCGAGGGATATGTTCATGAAACCATATCAAAGCCGAGATCCGAAAGCATTGGAGTGCTTGAACAGAAATGAGGAGTGGTCTCAAGTACTAAGGTAAGGGCTACCACCGAGCACATTGGCGACTCATTGGAGTTGAATTCAACGTTTTCATTTAGAGGGGTGAATTTAACAGCAAAAAACGGCTCATTTCTAACCGAAATCAACTGAGGTGTTTTTGATAACCAGTTCATTCCATATTTCTAGGCATGCAGATGACACCATTTACAACAAGTTACGGTTCATTATGCTGCGCCTTAACTCCAGTGATCAGACATGAGGCATTCAAATTGTATAACGTATACTATGACAGAGAACGACTTTTGCTGTCCTAAATATACGCTTCAATTTAAGTATTATTTCTGAGCGCTTTTTTCAATTTCAGTTACATTGATAATTAGAAGGTTATTGGAAAAATTTAACGCAATTGGTAATAGACACGGTGTCTTTAATAACTATCACTAAGAACCATGATATAGGCCAAAATACGTTTTAGGTTACATACAAGGATTCCTGCGAGCGTTGGGTCTTCAATTTTGAAAGGAATACAATTTCTTTTTCAACAATGAACTTTGGTATCTCAGTTATCTTCTCTATTTTCAATTTCTTAAACAGTTTTTGTTCTTTTCAGCTTCTCTAAGGATAGATCTTTTGATAATCATGATCAATTAATATTAAGAAAAATGGATAAGAATACTGGTATCCTCATAAATACTCTCCTATTTAATAAGAGGGATTTAGAAGAAGAGTGATGCATGCGTACAGGACTTCCCTTGGCGCTGAATATATCATCTATGCATCACAACCAGTTTTATTTAAACAAAATCTGAAGGTTTTATGTGAGGACTGCTCATTTATATAGAACAGAAACATGGGTCTCCCTAGTTATGCAACAGTAAAAATACAGCGAAACCTTTGGAAGCTTGAGAACCCTGGAAGTAAATGCGGAGACTACCTTTCTCCCTCTAGTGGAGCTCATTTTTCCTCATTGGAGTCTGCTGAAACGTTTGGACTCTTCCGTTGAAAAGGGCCCTCTGTGCAACTACTACTATGTTTGATTATCATTATAAAGAAAATCGATTAACCGCTTGGAAACCTGGTGCCAGAGGATAATTAAGAAGATAAATTGGGCGGAAAAATATGAAAAGACGTATGCAGAAGTGTATTAGAGGAAAAAGTCATATTTCCTGAAAAGAACCACTATCCACAAAAAAGAATCATATGAATTGGACACACCCTGAGACACAACATATATGAAGAATATAATGTAAAGAAAAATAAAGGGAAAATTCCATAGAGGAAGACCCAGGAAGAAGTTCGTGGACCAAATAAAGAAGAGAGTTCATTGGAAGTGTTACCGGGAAGTAAGGGAACAGGCATTAGGTAGGCTAGTTATTAGTGTTTATTTTATAAGTAGAGTATATAGTATCAAGGACAACTTCCACAGCATCCTCTGGTAAATTTTCACTTTCCGTCTAAATGGCAAACCGCATTCGCTGTCCACTCAGTCGTCATAATTTCATGTGGTGCCAGCAACCAAACAAACATTCCCCGTCCGGTCACGCGTAAATACATCCCAAGAGCGACTCAAATGAAGCAGTTTGCTCGTAAAAGATGTTGAGGAAGAGCGGTTTGCAAAACATTTTTACGCTCCGCGAAGGAAAAGTGGGTTATGAAGAAGCTTTTAATTTTCCTTTCCCTTCGTTTGGAAAACTTACGAAACTCCACGAGCGATTTTCAACGGATTCCACCTCTTCAGTGCGTGTGTGAGAGAGAGGATGAGAATGAACGTGATATTTTTATTCGGTTCATTTAGGGGATAGGAAGGCTGTCCGGCACGTGCTCTTAAGAAAACCGACCGTTGAAATCATTCCACTGAGAGAGAGAGAGAGGCGTTGATGACTCGGAAAGCGGGAAATGTGCTAGTCCCTCTCCGTGATTTAAGGTAGTTTGAGCGTACTAGTTCCCTAGTCATAATAGAGAATATATTCGACTAATACGTTTAAATTTCACCAGCTGTAGGACAAATGAATTAAATATTGCACTATTACTGGTGTAAAAGCATAGTTTTATTCGACAGAAATTCTAAGTAAATAAATGAGAATAAGTCTTTAACTTGACTCGGATACGTTGTACAGATTTATTTTCTCCACAGTATTTCGTACCTTTAAGGAAAATTGTATTTCCTATTGAAACATTGCAGTTATTCGCCCACAATAGATATTATTTGACTATGTAGGAGACATAACGATCCTGTTGGAATTATAGATATTTTTAGGACAACTGATGATTTGGGACCTATTTGAGGGAGAAAAATTAATTTCAATAATTTTGAGGGAGACAGTTTAATTAACGGCCTAATTTATATTCATAATTTGAATACAACGCTAGCGCTTATAAAAAGTATTGTCCCATGTTGTAGTTTAAGCGAGATAGTTTCCTAGTCATAATGGATACCATATACGAATTATACGTTTTAATATCTTGGGAAGTAGTTCGGTAAGGGGTTGATATTTTGGTATCTTTGGAGGGGTGAGATATACTTCTTTAAAATGAGACTCAAATTCATTGATTTCTAGGTGAAATGATATTTCTCTCAAATTACCTTAAGGTATTTTCAAAGAACCACGGAACTAACCGCGCAGTTACTTCAACGGAGTCATCCGCTAGAGTCACCACGGGCTTTACCCCGTGGACTGCGGCGATTAGCGCTCGCATACGGGTACTTCTGACATCATATGCACGGCACCTGTGAGAGTACAACTTGCTCCTAAAAGCCCCAATGAGATTTACAGTGGAAGAGTACGCCTGGATAGCTTAATTGTTAGAGCACTCGGCGCGAAATCGAGGGATCCGGGTTCAATTCCCAGGCCGGGCGAGTGAATTTTTCCGCTTGGAATGCCGCACAATTCATTAAATAGTTTGAGCGAGAAATTTCCTTATTCATTCTGGAGACCATATTCGAATTATACGATTCAATTTCAGTGGCTGTAGGATGCATTAAGTAAATAATGTAATATTTTGGGGGGGCAATATGCATTTATTGACTGAAATTCTCTGGAGTCAAAGACCTAAGTCTTTCAATTTACTTATTTTTTCATGCGGTACGTTTAAAAATCTTTTACAACGTAATTTATTAAAGAATCTGAAAAATTACTGCGGTGACAACATGATTTATACTTTGAAATAGTTGAGAAAATATTTAAACTTCATTTTTTAATTTTTTGACGAGATATAGTTGTTAGATATTCTTTTTGTAAATAGTCTCTCTTGCGTGTATAGAAGTACCACTTCCCATACAAAATGGTTGTTATTTTTTGTCATTAATCTCGGAAGGTAGTACGGGAAGGGGCTAATATTTTGGTATCTTTGGAAGGATGTGATATATCTCTCTAAAATGAGACCAAATTTATGGATTTCCAGGTGAAATGATTATTCTTTTAAACTATCTTAATCATATCGCCGATATATGAAGGTCGAACCGGGAATTAAAATCTCTGATTAATTGAAAAAAATAACTGAGTACCTATTTCAAGGCGTGTTCACTATATGCTGGAGGAGGGCAAAATTCAAATATTGGATATTATAAAAATACTGTCCCAAATCATATCGTCCGAATCCGTTAAGTCTTACCTACTTCGTAGATGGAGATACCGCGCTCTCGATAGAGTGACCTCGAAGTTCATATTGAGATGAAATACGAACACTTAGTAAAAATCCACACAAATCTTTAATGGTATGAGCCCGACTGGTTTCAACACTTTCGTGTCATTCTCAAAGGACAATACGTAAGTATGCGTAAGTACACGTAAGTACACATAAGTATGCGTAAGTATACGTAAGTATACGTAAGTATACGTAACTATACATAAGTATTGTCCCTTGAGAATGACACGAAAGTATTGAAACCCGTCGGGCTTATACCATTAAAGATTTGTGTGGATTTCTACAAACTGGTTCTAAAGGCTGGTATGAACTCAATATTCCACAAAGTTAACTCGCGAACCATTGAAGTTTGACCTCGAAGGTCGAGTAGAATGGTAATCTGTCTCAGCCATTTGGGAAAACTTGTGTATTTGACAGAGTGGCGAAATTACCTTGTCATATAGTCTTACGTTCCTCGGGAGGAAGCTGGCTGTGGCGATGTCGCGAGTATATGTACATCTATACCTGCATATTAACCTACAAGGCGCATCAACAATGTTTTGCAGGGGGTGATTTATCACCCTCATGCGCGATAGAGCAAAAATTGACTATTATTAACAGGCATCAAACTAGTGGCATACTACCAATTTTTCAGAAACTATTGAATTATTCTACATTACAGTTACGTAACGAGATACAAGAGTCATGCACGGATCATGCGATAGGTGAAGTTAGGACTACGCGGCAGACTAAAAAACAAGCATTAGGGAGAAAATCAAATAATCAGCTGCGCTACCTTTCGCCTATCTTGCTTCAAAGTCTCATTGACAGCCATTGTAGTCTCTAATCGATCGGGTGAAGAACGGTATATCGGTTCTTTCCGTTCTGCACCATGTTTCCCTTATTTTTTTCTCATTAGTGGATTAGTGGATTTGCTCCTTAAGGTAGACCGAGCGTAATAGTTCCCTCGTCATAATATAGAACATATTCGAACTATACGTTTCAATTTCACCAGCTGTAGGATACATGAATTAAACATTGCATCATTAATGGTGCATTAATATAGTTTTATATGACAGAAACGGTAAGTTATTAAATGAAAATATCTTAATAAGTCTCGATCTTGACTTATTTTTTTCGCGAGGTGCGTTTGAAACTCCTTCAAAACGGAAGGTTATTTGTAATACTCAAGAACCGATTGCGGTGACAGTATAATTAATTTTCAAAAATAGTTGAGAAAACTTACAAACTACACGGTGTTAGTTTTTTTAGGACATATAAGAGTTATAAATTCCTCATTTTGTAAATAATGTCTCTCTGGAGTGCATACACGTACCATTCCCTATGTAAAAGGGCTGGTATTTTTTGGCAAATAACTCAGAAATTAATGTGGTAACGGGTTGAATTTTTGGTGTCATTAGAAAGGTGAGACATTTTCCTTTAAAATGAGATCAAAATCATCGATTTCTAGGTAAAATGATATTTTGCTCAAACTACCTTAATGGTTGTTTTTTTTTTTAATCTTCCACTTAGTACTAACATGACATTCCGCATGATCCCTGCCTGTCTCTTGTATCTCGTTTACGTAGTGGCATATTCATATGTTCAATTGTTTTTATATACTTTCTATCAAACCTATTGCGTAGTGCATGCTGGTGAAAGTTTAGAGTACATTATAATGCATGTTGGTGATAACTCACGCCCTGCCAAACTCACTGCAGGTGTCTTGCAAGGTAATATGTAAATGTAGGAGAAATGATTAAGGACTTTCTCGGTGAATAATCATAGGCCCAACTATCCGGCTGGTATCCCGAGAAATCCTGAATAACAAAACAATTGTATAATCACATTTACGGTATTTTTATAAGGAATTTCTATGCAACTAACTTAAATTATGGTTTTGTGAATACGTTATACGGTCTGAAACCGACGCACGCCCGAGAAGCAAGAAGACATCAAATGGTCATTCGCAATTAGAATTCCCCGGCGCACGAAATCAACACTCGACGATCGGCTGAGTATAATCCTCCTCTTGGAAATGGAGCTCAATTCAACTTGAAGATTACCAAAATGAAGAACAGAACTCAGGAGGACGGACGGAAAATAGGACAAGGGAGAGGAAAACAATTCCGAATCGTAAGCAAGGAAAACACGAGCAAAGAGATTTTGGATTTCACCAAAAGTGGTTCCGTTGCATATCGGGTAGAAGGACCTTGGTTCGCTTTAGTTGGAGTTCATTTTCCCGCGTTTGCATGGTGAGTTCAGGCGAAAGGAAGCTTCATCGTAGGTTTAACTTGTGAAGCAGCTCTATCCGGGCGTGTAATAGCAGCAATAAGCAAGGATTACTTCGTACCTGGACGTTACAGTGGCTACAGGTCCACCATCCGGATGAATTAGGAAAAAGGCTTGAAGAATGCAGATCTTGTCCAGTCACCCAAGGTAAGCCAGTCGGGCGTGAAACAATCTAATTTTGCTCTGTGGCTACCGCTTTTAGGGATCTAGAATGTAATGATATTAGGCATGAATATTTGTGCTCAGATAATTTTTTTCATAGACGGCGTTTTGCGTGTGTGAAAGAAAAGAAAGGGTGGAAATATGTTCATCAGTGCTCAACTACTAACCAAATTGCTCATCTGGAACATTTTACTTGAAATGTGCTTCGAAACAGTACAATCTTGGGCTTAATGTTTCTTGCACACCTCCGATGAAAACCCTGAAAGATAACATTTAGTGGCAGTTTATTCTTTCCCTAATAATAGCTGAAATACGCGTTAAGTTACTTGGTTACGTACGTTATTGTATCTTGGATTTTAGAGCCTGTAAAACTGTTAATATTTATCGTATAGCAGCGGTTCAAAAACCATTTTCGTCAATGTGACTATACGTATGCTCGTAAAGATACGAGCATAATTTTTGGATTTATTGCCCACTTTTAATGTTAAGAACCACGGAATTCTACAACTACAGTTCTATTCCGTGGATAATAACATTTGAAAGCGAACAATCCAAAAATTATTCTCGTATATGTATCGTTCTAGTTATTTTTCACTTTTAACATGTAAAAGTTACAACAGTTTGTTCTTTCCTAAGAACGGCTGAAATACGCGTTAATTTACGTGGTTATGGATAATATACCTGTACGTTAAATGTTATCAACCACGGATTAGAACCTTCTAGAAAGTTCTACTCCGAGTTATAAACTATAGTGCGGCTGGTTAGTAGGTGCTATAGACCACCGAGGCTCGGATTCCGAGTTCGGGTCCAGCTAAATGGGGATCGACTCTTCCATGGGGCTCCGAGAGCAGGTAAAATGTTCTGCGGCCCCAGCAAACGGGCTTAAGCCGAATAATTCGGACTATGAACGGCGTTAATACATGTTAAGATTGTGTGCTTAGTTCCCTATTTCACCAGCTTCTTCATGAATTGCTGCTTTCTAAACTTTCATCTTACAGTGGAAGTTCTCCATTCGTCGTGAGCACCATCTAACGCACTCAGCTCGTCTCGCTGACTCGTCCTCAGCTCTAAATCACGCCGAGGCAACTACATCATACCAACTCGATCGGTTGGTTAGCTTTTTGAGAGCGTAGTGTTTGACGGAAGGGGTTTGAAAGACGTGGAACGGTCTGGGGCGCAATTAGGGACGCTTTCCCGTCTCTCATTTAGAGAACACCGCTCGTTCAACTCCTCACCCCTCTACCCCGATCGCCTACTCCCACTCAATAGTCCCAACCCAAGCGATTTCGCGGAGAATCCCAGTCGAAGCGGTACCAGTCCGGCAAGGCTCGCATGACCACGGCTCCTTGACATAAGAGGAATATGTAGGGGAGACCGGGAATGTTTTTGGCAGTTCTCACACCTTTTGTTTTCTCAAAATTATACACCGTAAGGTGGGCTTACTCCGCACGAGTTTTTCCTTCATTCGTACCTGAAGCGTCGTACAACTTGAACTATGGTTTAAGGTTATTTAGCATTCTATGTTTCCAAGTCTCCTAAAAAACAAATAAAAAATAATGGCGTATTAGAGGGAATGTGGTATTAAGTAACCTGGGCGGATATTTCATTTAAAGGAGGTATTCAGTAATTCATTACAAAGCTAAAACAATCCAACCACTGCTACTTGGGATGCTCAATTTCTTTTAGTGATTAAAATCAGTAGAGAAAAAAGAGTGGCTGAGTAGCAGGAAATTCATCATTTATGTATATCAAAATGTAAATAGGTAACTAACTGCAAAATTCGCTTTATCTCGCTCTCGTGATTCGCTTATAAATGGCAAGACAGATAAATTCAAACATAAATAACAGCGATATCAATATTGAGAAAAAATAAAAAAATAAAGACTCATGGAGAAGGGTGCTTAGGTATTACCTGTTAGGTAAGAAAGAGCGGGGCGGGTGAACGTGTGGGAGGAAGAGAATTAATCAGGGAGGGTAGGTGGAATAGAAGGGAGCGTTTGATTAAGGTTAATCTGGGAATGGGCATGTGGAGTAGAGAATACGTGCGAGTGGGTCTACAGGAGACTCTAAAACTGAGGCTAGAGATCAGTTCAGGCCAGTTAGAAGCTGAGTTGAGAATCGCGTAGGTGAGCCTTAGGTCAATTTTGAGCATTTGTTTTGGAATATCAGGAATGGTTCGTCTTTAGGTTTCTGCATTAGGTTTGGTTTTTTAATGAGAAGGTAAAATTCGGGAGTTATGTCCTACGTGAACATCATTTCTCGTTCTAATGCTGTGCAATGTATAATAAGAAGAAATTCCACCAAGTTTACTCGCGATCCAATACCATACCGTAACACCGACATATCGAGCCCCAATTCTGGAATGATTCATGCGTCAAAATACGAGAACGCCTTCGCCACGTGTGCGGCAAACGCGAAAGGAAGGCGCCATAAATGCGACTGTCATTTGGCCCCGACCCCATTAACTCGAGAGTCATCCGCCCACTAGTTCTTGATCGAAAAAAGATGAGCATTTTAGTCCGAGTTTCACCCAAAAACTCGACCGATATCGGTTGGTTGTCAATGCGTCTGAATACAGAAGACTATTGAAAACATATAATTCGAGGAGAAGGATCTTCCCATGGAACCAGTAATTGCAAAATATGGTCATTTTCACCACCCATCACTGAGAGAAAGCCATTAGTTTGGTCATATGGCTTGCAGATTTGGTCAAAATGACGGAGAAATCTATCGCTGCAGAACAATAGGTACAGGAGTAATTTAAGGGTAGATTTACGGTTACCATACAAACGTATAATCACTGCGTTTACAAGTCGATTTCAGGTCGATCTGACCTGATCAGCTCGGTATGGTAAGCGCAATGGGGATCTATCTGAGAAGCGGGTTGACTCGGCCAGTTAGTCTGAGATTTTTGACCGATCTCAACTATTGGGTCTGTGGCCTCAACGTTATTCTTTTGGTTGTCATAGGGAAACAAAATATGGCCGTTATCATTCAAGGCGTGTTTTTTAACCAGTTGTAACAAGATTGAAGTGACTCTAATTGGGCATTTTATTCACTCGGAATGCGGACGAAAATTTCTAACTTGCTTGCGCTTGAGCTTGCGCTTGTTAGACAGCGGGTCAATCGTGCTTCAACTGATAGATTCGATTGTTCACTACTGATATATTCAGTTGGTGTAGGTAAGGCGATCTGAGTCGGACTGCTTGGAATTTTCAGATCGGTCCGAGTTCAGATCGATCTCAGATCGATTGGTAAATGTAGTGAATGTGTCTCATTCACCTGAGAATATTAAAGAGAGCGTAGATTGACGTTGTCTAATAGCCACGCTAAATAATATCTAAATGTGGTGAGATACAGAAATGTGACGTGGATGTTGGATGGCATATCTCCTCCTCTAATAAACTACTAAGAATCTCGAAGTTGCAAAATATATAGGATACTTCGCTCATGCATGCATTTCCTAGAGTTTTCCTAACTAAAATAATGGTATTAACTGCGTCTACCTAGTTATCTGCAACATGAACCATTGCTGATTCCTGCGTCTTGGCGCAGTAAGAGTACTGATGGGCTATGGCATAGAATATTTAGCTGTAGAGGCTCAAATGGAGGAGAAGAAATTACAAGAGAGTCTTCAAAAGTAATCTGCTAAAATTTAAGACTGCATTGAAAATTATGTGGTAAAGTAAACAAGGTCACAATCTTCGATTCAATAAAGAGTCACGTACATAAGTAGCACTCTTAGTATTTTTTCTTATGCCTTTTTACTTTCTATAAATCTCCTTGAATAAGTTTGCAACGAATAATTTTCTAGACAGATCAAATGGTCACTTAGGAATCGCATTCACCCTTTTTCCTCTATGATGCATTGTTTGATGAATTCACAGGGCTTCATATTCAACATTATCCAGCTACGTTTCAGTTTTTTTTTAACAACCTCCTATTCATTCGTAGGATGGAAATTTTGAGTGAGATTTGAAACTCACTGAGGCACACACCGATTTTTTTAAAATGCTATTCTTCAGAACATTCCCACTGTTTTGAATGCCATTTTCATTCCAACGCACCTTGAATGGGCACCTCCAAGGATTCAACCGGACGCAAGTACCTCTTAATTGATTGGGAGATAAGACGGGAAGCGGGAAAATATTAAGGAGCGGAAATACTATGGATGATCCGCCATTTTTGAGACCCGCAACAAAGGGAGAGATTATTTTGGAGAGGAGTGGAGGAGACGAAAGAGATTGATGAAGGAATGGAATGAAGTTTATACCTGGAAATACATATATCAGCAGTTGTTCAAGGGCATTGTCTCCAAGAATCGCCTTTTAAAAAATCTGGCGTCAAAGCCTGTAGGCCGAATACTCCTTTCATAGAGGTTCCTTTGTGGGACCTAATATGCTAGTCGGCTTCAGAATTCTTAATCGGGTGTTCTCACTTAGGATGTCCTTTACCCGTTTTGCTCGGGACACGTAATTGCACAATCTGATGTGTGTAAAAAACATATATATCAAATTGTGTCGTGTAAAACGGTGAATTGTGGGAACGCATGCTCGAATGTATAAACGCGAGATGGCAAAAGAGCCCTTATCCAAATTCAATAATTATTGCTCGCCAGATTGAGAAAAACATCACATCAAATTGTGCAACTTCGTTCCTCGTGTAAAACCGGCTTTTTAATCACTAGCAGATGCTGTTTGCCTGGGTAGCAAAGCAGTAACCACACGGGTGCACTTCCGGCGCTGGGCTACCGCAGAGCTATCATAGTCTTCTTCGGAATCGGACCTGCGCGGCCTGCACGAAATTGAGAGGGGTCGCGCATTTCGGAGCCAAATTAGTAATGTGCGTACTGACAGTTCTGTACACTGTCTCATGATAAACAGCGGCTTACGAACATACATGTGAGTTTGCACAGTTTCGACTGGTGTGAACGATCCCTATTTGGAATTCGGGCAGAGTTTAAGGTATTAATAAACTCTTCTCGGGCTCTGCACCAGGTGATTGGCTTCATGTTTGCCGACGTTTCGGAAAACGACTTGTTTTCCATTTTCAAAGCGTGTTACTCTGTCCGTGTCTAAACAGTGCAAACTTAAATCTTTTAGTGTTTAAGGTAGTTTGAGCGAGATAGTTCCCTATTCATAACGGGAAACCATATTCGAAAAATAACGTTTTATTTCACCAGCTGTAGGAAGCATAAATAAGTAATTAATTATTAATGGTGGTTCTTTCAAAAAGGAAGGTTTCATATAATCATAAAGAGAATACTGCAGTGACAATAGGATGTATGTACAAAAATAGTTGAGAAAATATAAAAACTATTCACTGTTAATTTTTGACAATAGTTAGGTGTTATAAATTCCTCAGTTTTTAAATAAGATCTCTCTGGAGGGCATACACTTACCTTTTCCCGTGTCAAATGACTGGTATTTTTCGTCAAAATGTCGGAGAGTAGTTCTGTAAGAGGCTGATAAATGGGTGTCTTTGGAAGGGTAAGATATTTGTCTCTATATGAGACCAATTTTAATGACTTCTAGGTGAAATGATATTCCGCTCAAACTACCTTAAGTAGATGGAATTTGGGGCACTCATACCTAAGATATGGGCCGAAACTCGGACTTCCACTTGGCTTTGCGATGAACACTCTTTATGCTTGCTGCGAGAACGGTATATATACTTACGCCCTTATACAAGTATGAGAAGAAGATGAATGTTTTAGACGTCTCAGGGGCTTAAGATTGTGACCATAGCCTACATTATAGAGAACCGTACAAGGAAATTGCTCTGCGTCGTAGCCATCAAAATGCACAATCCGCCATATTGAATAGATCAGTGATGCAAAATTTTACTTAGGTACGTGCTATTAAAGGCCTAAAGCAGTAGCTTATATATTGTAATGTAGTGATGATTTATCTGATAAAATATCAACCGGAAATAATAACAAAACCTAAATGTATCATGTATGTCTGTTGTGAGCAGAGAATTAGGTGATAGAGAGGGATAATATACTATATTTGTCCATAGATGTGCTCCAAAGTCTCCCTCCCCCTCGAATGGACAATTATACCTACTACAGTGACACCCCTGTTAGCGACCACTCCTATCAAGCGACCACCCCTCTCAACGACCATTTTTTAGCGGAACCCTCGTTGATAGATTAATTTAGGTTTTACTGTATTTATGTGTACATCAAATTAATATGCATTGAAATTTCCAAGGAGCAATTAAATTATGAGGAAATAAACGCCATCTCCATAGGTTTAAAAAAAACCGTCGCTTCAGGAATTTTTCTATTTTTTTAAATCAGCCGCCCGTTTATTTGCAGAATATGTACTCCAAGAAACTGAACCCTTGTCGAACGACAAACCCCCTTAACGACTATTTCTCAGTGGAACCGTGGAAATCGTTTGAATCGGTGGTCGCTTAACACAGGTTTCACTGTATACTGTTCCTCTCTCTCTCTCTCTCTCTCTCTCTCTCTCTCTCACACACACACACTGACCGAGTTCCCTACTCCCAACATGCCATCCCTGGGTGCAATCGCAGTGTTGACGGGATTTTTCTTCAAAAACTTGTCACATATTAGTCGCCAGAGTGTCATACTTTCTTTATATTAATCTATGTTTTTATAACATTAACTATCCGAAGGCCTTGAGTCCGAACCGAGGCAAAACTGTGGCAAATGATTTTCCAGTCATACGACCTGAAACCTTTAAACTGCGGCCGGAACTGTTCTCAAAGTAGAAGGAAAGGAGCTATAGAACTATAGTATCTTCAATAACATCGTGTGACATGAAAATTCAAGGGAATCAAAGGAACATCGTCTTTTTAGCTAATATGTAGAAGATTTCTACAATATATCGTGGTACGGTGAGAGTAATTATTGTGTTCGGAAAACCTTTAATCTTTCAATTTGTGATTGTATAATGGGTATTTCATATTCAAAATGTGAGAATTTCATTGAATTTTCTCCAATACACATGGCTGCCTATCGGTGTGAAATATTAAGCCACTGAGAGGTCATTTCAAAGGAAATTCTCTTGAAAGGAATAGGAATGACGCAGATAGCGTGACCGAATTCATTTTTGAGCCCTTTTCCTCTCAATACGACATTTTGAAAATCCGAATTCAGCGACAAAAGTAACACAATGCCACAGATGTTGAACAGGAAAATATTCGGGCATTCACCCATTTGATTTTAATGACTAAGTTCCACGGTGAGCACACATTTGTTCGCGTATGAAGAAATCTTTCTACTCTTTCTGAGGGCAAGTTGCCCGACACCGAGGAACACTCTTGATAATATTTGAATATTTGAGGCTACATTCATGCATTTCAAGCTGAGGTGGTTTGTACATAGTCCTGGTCTGGGTGGCGATTCCAATGGGGCTAAAACTTGGAATTTCGCTTCGAGTCAATATTTACCAGTTAATTATGGCTTTCATCAGAACATTTTCTCAATGGTCTGAACATATCTTTATTGGTGGATAACCTATAAAAAAGTCGTTCAACAATGATATGAAAATAAGCCATGTGAGCTCTCATTTATTCATGATTTAGTAATAATTTCGTGTGCACTAATTCCAATATTTGTAACAAAAAACCATCTCTAAAACGGCAAAAACCTTTGATGAGACACCACATCGTGAAGGTTTCAGGTACGGGAAGTTTATTTGGCAAGACCTGGTATTCGGAAATATTCGATAAGGGACCGCTTTTGTGCCCAGGATAGATTTCCGGGCCAGTTGTTCAAAAGTATCAGTATCAATTTTTAGTTGGCGTGTTTTACGTTACGAATTTGGAATATGATATATAACAATTAGGACAATAAAACTTTAACTCAATTGATTTAGATAGCTGATCATTTATGTTATCAATTTTCAATTTGGACTAACTCTTCTATGACATTGGATAATAAGGTTGAAATGTGCTAGTTTGGAAATTTTCCCCATTTTACCATTAGCTCCATTCCTACATCCGTAGCTATTTGTTTATTTACGGGATAGAAATACCGTAATCGGAGACGTAAGTGATATGTACGCTTGCGACGAGTTTTCAATGATGTTTCAAAAATTTAATTGATCAGACATGTTAATTCTAGTAAAATTCACTTAAGAAAAATTAAATCCAGAGCATCATTGACCTTCAAATATTGTACTTTATAACATCAAACGCCGGCAGTGAGTAGTTTAAAACTGATTGGTAAGATGGAAATTTTATGGCTTCCATTATTTTAAGAGAATCTTGTATAGATTTGTAAGATCTAGGATATGAGGGACATGAGAGCAACAAATACTGAAGGGAAACACTTCAATTAGGTTGGATATGTCTGTCAGGTATGGACACTGGGAAGGGGAATCATGATTGGTATTACCGACAACGGATTTTAGCTCCAAAATCTCTCTGAATTGCCGATCACCTAAGAGAAAGGCGAATGTTGAAAAATGTCTAGCGAGAGAATTTATTTGGATACTGATGGTAAAATGTAAAACAATCATTCTAAAAAGATGATAAGTAAAGATATTTCGATTCCTGGAAGTTTCTCTCCAAAATTCCGTTGAAGTTGTGTCTTGTAGATTTTCCCCAGTCACACATTTTCTTAATACCTACACAGTTATTAGCATTTAAAATGACAACAGTAGCATCTGTAATTCATACATGACGAGAGACTTTATTGAAACAGTCGAATAATCTAAAAAAGTGAATGACAGTAATGGCCTCAAGAGCACAAACCCCGCCATTGACTTTATTGAGTATCCTCGAGACGGTAAAATGGATATCCTTCTTATGGATTTGCTTGAGAAATTTTCTCGTTTACCAAAACATCATAATAAAATATGCACAGGGGTGTAAATACTCAGGTTGTACAGCGCCCTACCACTGCTGGCCACACTTCAGTAAAGGAATATCTACGAGTTTAGCTGTGCTACTTACTAATATAGCCATCACACCATTCCCTTCCAGGATAGGTAAAGTCAAAAACTTAGTTATTGCTTTTAAACCTAAGGTTAAACATCTCTTTTGATAATTTCCTCTTTAATGCCTTATCCTTGCATGGGAATTTCACTTATTTCACCAATTTCCTCGTATTTGCACTCCTATACGAAAGGCTTCTAATATTCTTCATCAGAAGCGTACCTTCCAACTTCGGCAGTTTTACACTTTTACATTTCACCACGCATTCCAATATCGTATATCTTTTTTGTTTTTTCACTCATGTATTCTCTCCACATTACCTAACCTACAAAACACACTCCGTTTATGTATGCCCAATAGTGGCTCATGCAACTCAAATTCGTCCATTATATACTCATCTCGATCTCTATACAGCCTACTTTGCTTCACAAACTTTTACTATGGCCCTTGAGTTCATTGAAAAAGACAAAAAAATTATTCTTTACCGAGTAAGATAAACACTTTGGCATCGAAACACTAATTAATCATGGACTAAGTTTGATACCGGGTTCAAAATTATGGTGTTAAAACTGATCGGTACACTTTGGATAGTGACTTATGGAAAGTATTAACTATTCAGAAAATGAATCTTAAACGCTGGGTAGCCAGCATTCTAGCCTGATTGTATCAATCATATTGCAAACATATTCATAAATCCATCAATCAATGGTTGGCGAGTTCACTTTGTGGAAATTATTCATCTTAAAAATGAAATCACTTAGTTTTTTCCACCAATGTATTAAATCTTGATAATGGCCTCTCTGGACACTGTAATCTTGGTAATGGCCTGAAAAGGCCGAATCCGGTCGATTTGTGTTTTAATACATGGTTGGAAAAAACTAAGTAATTTCATTTTTAAGTTATTCATAAACCTTTACATAAATTAAGCAATCGAATACTATTGAAAAAATTAATAATACAACCTTATTTCATTTTGTCTTTCATGTTATGTTAGTATGAAAGTTGGAAACGTGTAATAAGAACCTGTAATACTTACTAAAATGGGGCTCTAATCGAATTAGAAATACATTTTTTCATTCTTTTCTTTATATTCGTCCTTATTTATTTGAAGAATTGAAGTGCCTTAGTAATGCATATTCAATGGAACACTCACGCCTCAAATACATTCAAATTACAGACTT
Organism: Ceriagrion tenellum; assembly: GCA_963169105.1. Classification (NCBI taxonomy): domain Eukaryota; kingdom Metazoa; phylum Arthropoda; class Insecta; order Odonata; family Coenagrionidae; genus Ceriagrion; species Ceriagrion tenellum. The sequence goes on along the minus strand of OY720636.1, from coordinate 53,091,036 downwards.
GTAAATATCGGAGATATTTTGAAGTGTCATATTTTAAGACAATATACTACTCTTAATCAAACAGTAATATACATATTTAGACCTCACAAAACCCAACACTAATGGAAGCCGTGGAAGGTGTCAGAAGAATTAGAAAGCTCCCAGGCATTTTATTTTTAACCAAAAAAAAGGCCCTTGGCGCTGTTTTTGTATGGGAGGCAATTTCGCCACGGGGCTCAAATTAATTAATCGGTCTTCCGTAGGGTGCCAGTCTGTCGAATCAAAGTTCCTGGAATTCTCAAACCTTGTAATTTTAACGGTCGGCTTCCGCCTTCCAATTAAGTCACGACTTTCACATCGGGCCAGCCACGGAACAATGGGTCACCCACAACCTCGCTCACACCAAATCAAACCGCCAAACTCTTCTTCCGATCCGTGGAATAGAAAAAGAAATGCTTTCTAAGAGGTTCATCCTGTGAGTCTTCTACGAAAGCGTAGGCAAAAGTTTCGAAATTTTAAATTGAGAAACGGGATGATATCTACTTTGGATTTGGGCTTTAGCTTACCCTCGCGAAAAAGTGTGGGTGGCATATTTTACGCTGTTGGTAATGAAATTGTCCATTAAGTTTCCAAATTGAACTCGAAATGCGCCTATTACTTGGATAATTAACTATAAGTATGAGCCTTTATATCTTAAGCGGTTCAGCAAGAACGGACGATTTTCATAATACCAAAATACTGCATATTAATTTGGTATAGCATGGCTACTAGTAGTACCACGTATAAATTGACCCTAGAGCTTTATGCGTCCCTCAGCGCTAGGCAGTATTCCGGTCATCATACCTAAGGAAAATAATATTAGAAGGAAAGATTGAGGAAAAGAGAGAAAGAGGAAGACGAAGAAATAATATTTAGGCTGATATTATGAATGGAAGGAGTTACGAAGAGCTGAGGGAGGCAGCACAGGATAGACGAGCATGGAGGGAGCAGTTTAATTGAAACCTGTCTGAGGACAGATTTACATTAGAAGAAGACCATATCACAGAACACTGGTCATAAAAAAGAAATATCAGCAACTGAGAGAATACTCGATGGACTGTAAAAATATTAACAAACATGAAAGCTGACAATAACCAATCTTTCAAACTAGGTTTTAAATTATTCACACTTCGTAATAAGTATATACACTATATCATTTACATGGATATATTTGAAGACAAATACTGCATTAAAGTTTGAAAAAAGAAGCTGTCGCAACTTCTAAGATTTAATATTAGCTTCTGAGCAAAATCAAACTTAGAGAAGAATTTTGATCTCGTGAAATACAACCGCGCTAAAATACAATTGTAGGTTGGGCCAAAGTAGCCCACAACATTATCTTCTTAGGTTATATGGGCGTTTCTTCTCAGTAACTTTTTTATTCCTCCCGCACCTTCCGTTCTCATTCAAGCATGGGATCATTTAAGCATAAGTCATCCAGAAATTCATTCAAGTCGGAAGTCGACACGGAATCATAAACGAGGAAGTTCTATGCGTCATAGCTAGGTCTCACACATAAGCACTTTAAAGTAAATTTGCGCGAGTTGGTAGGAGCTCTTAAAGTTAAATGGAGTACCATGTGTAATAACAAGCGAAATGATACCTATCCGATCGTCTACTGAAGTGTTTGTCCACCTTGGACGTCTAATTTTGACTATTTGATGCCTTTTCATGTATATATACCTCCACTTGCTATATATTGCCGCAACAGATGTTGGCCCGCATTGGCATGGGGAACGAGCGATCAGGCACTTTCACATAATTCTGTTAAATGTACTATTATCCCGAAATACCTGTTTTTTTGTTTTCATTAAACTCAACGCTTTAGGAATTTACCCTGTCTACTATCACGGGCTACAAAATTTTAGTGTACACTCATGCATGGAAAGTAATCTGAAAATTTGCTCTACAGTTTATCTCGTAATCATGATCGTTCGTCACCCTCCTCCAGCCCTCAATTCCTGATATTTATTTCAATAGTGATCCACATGTAATTTGGCTCACCAAATTTCCATTATTACTAAGTTATTTTGAGAGCACCAAAAGCCTCTGATGCGACGATTATGTATGGGCAGCTTAGGGATACGATTCTCTCGGGCTGTGTCAGAAATAATTAGATCTCACAGTGGAGATGAATCTTATCGGAGAAATAACATGATTATCCCACGATATAAGCGTCACAAAGGACTAGACGGTGAATGCAAATATAAACCAATACGATTAATTGAGAGAACGCGTTTAGGATTATTTTCCGTGGGAGCGCGTGTGAGTAACTAATAGTGAACAGTGAGGCGACACTTAACTACGAAATTTAACCCCGTATTTCATTACTTCCCGAGATATTTTACAAAAAATAGCAGCCCTTTTATATGGGATATGGTACGTGTCTGCACTCCTGAGAGACCTTATTTAAAAAATTAGGCATTGCCTACACTTAGATCTCGTGAAAAATCAACAGTGTGAAGTTTGCGTACTTCCTCAAATATTTTTGAAAATTAATCATATTGTAGCGTAGTAAATTCTTTGGAATCACATTTCATCACCTTTCGTTTTGATAGAGTTTCAAACGTACCGCGTGAAAAAACTGAGTCAAGTTAAAGACTTAATTAGATATTTTCATTTGAGTATTACAATTTCTTTCATGTAAAACTATTATTGCACCATTAATAATGCAATATATAATTCGTGTGTCTCACAGTTGGTGAAATTAAAACGTATATATCGAATATGATATCTATTATGACTAGGGAACTATCTCGCTTGAACTATTTTAAGGCCGTCGGAACTATTTTTGACAATGTGCAAATTTGCGTGAAGCTTTGCATTCGTACTCTAGTCAGTGATACCTGTAGATAAAAGGTAAATCAATAAGATCATATAGATTTGTTATTTTTAGAAATAAAGTGCTATTTTAGCACATGCCCTTGAAGTCCCCAAAACATTATCTGTAATGATTCGATTACGTTTGTACTGACTTTCTTTTAAACATAAAATAATCCTTTTATTGCCAGTATAATAATTTTGATCAACGTGTCACACTGAGTTCAAAATTTTAAGAAGATTCACAATCCAATATAATTTCGTCTAAATTTTTAAATATCATGCCCAAAACTTTAAGAATAACAAGTTTTAATTAAGGAAAAGAAGAATAAGCATGTTTCATTGTGTTTAATGTATCACTCTCATCACTGTCAGTAAGTGAGCTTCACGGCATAACCAGATACACTTAAATGACATGCAAGAATTTTTTAAAAGAAGAGAACCTCATTTAAAAATTATAAAAATTGGATCTCCACAACCCTATTAACCGCTACAGCCACCTTAAATTGTATTGACGCTCTTTGCTAACAAACATCATTAACATACTCTATTTATATAGGCAATAACTCTTTTGCAACTTGCACAAACGCAATTTACACGCAGTCATTTGCAAGGTCAACCTATGTATCGCGAAGCCATGATGATTCTTCTGCTCCTGTATAGCGCCAAGTCGTTGTTTTTGCCATTTTTTCAATGATTGTAAATAGTTCTGGCTATGGGGGGAACAATTCCAGCGGTTCTTCCATCTTTTTAATGTCTTCCTGTCAGTCTCCTGCTATGAGGGGTGTCAACTGTCGTATTGCTAGGGTGACAATGGAGGCAATATCTTATGTCATTCTATCGACGTGCGTATTCCCATTTCTTCTTCACCTTTTCCATAAGGCGACATCTTTTTTTTTAAACTGCTGTCTTGACTCAATGCTTCTTTAACTAACCATGAGAGCTTGGCCCGTCATCAGTCTCATCTTCTATATTCTTATTCTTCTCAATAGTCATCCAGTTGCATTGTTTCATATCCCGTTTCTGCTCTGTGTGCCATGAAGTGGATGGTGAATATTTTATGACTTCGATATTTACTTCATCCATTTATATTTATTTATTTAAAAAAAATTTTCACATACAGTAATAGCGCCAATTTATAGTAAACATATAACAAAAAACAAGAAAGAGGACAAAAACACAATAACAGCATAAAAATAAGCAACGAGAGCCCAACATGGACAGGGGAAATATTTAATTTGTTGACAGGTGGGATATCGCTTGGGTGGTGAAATAGTTACATGGTAAATAAAAAGGATTGATAGTGTGGGGGAGTGAATTTAGAAGGGATGGGAGGCGAAATAAAGGCGAGCGCTTGGTGAGAGATGTCCTTGGAATAGGCAGATGGAGTAGAGTATGGGTGCGGGTGGATCGAGTTGGTATCCTGAAGTTGAAGAGAGAAAGCAGTTCAGGGCAATCGATGGTCGAGTTAAGGATATTGTGGAGGAGTTTTAAATCCATTTTAAGTCTGTGGTTTTCGAGGTTAGAAATGGAAAGAGAGGACAGCACAGCGTTTGAGGACATATTACGGAAATGTGGGATACTTCATTTTCTGTAAAAATTTTAGTTCACGATAAGTCACTTATTTCGAAAAATAAACGTATAAACTGACTCAGGACCAGGTTTGAATATCGGACAACTGAAAAAGTATTTCTAGCGAGGTTGTACCATTTTATTGAGTAGCAAGAAAATCTGTATGTTTAGAGCAAACGGAATTTTGTGAAGAAACAGAGTCATTCCCATGGAGGGGATGGTGTTAAAGAGGGAAGAGTTCGAATGAAAGTCAATGTTGAATGTGGTAGACTTATGGCCAGTTGCAGGAACGTAACATATGTATTCCATAAAGTTATGGGACCCATAAGCCATGACAACCATTCAATAAGTGTTGCACAAGCATTCAATAAATTCATTGGTCTCATAACTTATGGCATGGAGTTATGAGTTCCATAAGTAGCCAAGATCGCGGATGGGCAATGAACCTCTTGGAGTCTTAATTACTTGATTAAAGAGTTGTTTTGAGACAAGTGACCAGTTTGTTTACTCTCACTGACTAATTATAACGTGCATTATCAATTATTCATAGACTAAACTTTCGTAACTTTTATCCGGCGGTGGAAGATTAGATAAAATATTCGAGGCTAGTAACTATTGGTAAATAAAGTTAAGTAACTAATAGATATGTTCCTGCAACCCGAATATATTTATGAGTTCTATAACTTTATGGATCTCATAACTATTGATTCCATAACTAAATTTTCTTGCAACCGGCCATTACAAGAGGAGATTTAAAAGGCTCAGTTTTATAATGTGTGGATAATATTAACCACAAAATTGCTTAGCCTTATTGTAAACTCGATGTTAATTGATGGTTTTAGTTCCGTATGCTATACCACGCTAAGGACTAGTTGGCCTGCGTCAGTACCCGTATCAGTTTTTAGGTGTATGGTGCCCGAATCGTGAGTGATTGAGTGAATATTTTAACAGCTTTTCGTGTAAGTTCAAGCCAAAAAATAGTCATACAAGTTGTAACACAAATGATGCAAGAATTATATTTTGAAATTGTCAGCTCGATTAAAGCATTCTTATGACTTGGGTTTTGGGCACGGAATTCGAGATTTAATTAAAAAGCAAATGTTAAAATGTTTTTTTTTTTTTATCATGAATGATACCTTGAAATTTATTAGATTTCCCATAAACCAGATAAAACGTTTATTTTTTTCATCGTTTCGTTTATTTTACGTGGAGAAAATCGGTGAATATGCCATCAAATAATTTCTAAATATATGCCATGTTCCATAGGACTACTCATTATAATAGCATTACATTTACAAGAAACCCAATCGGTAACATGCAATTTTTTCGCTTTTCTGCATGCACAATATGTATACAGAAAAGCGAAAAAATTGCATGTTGCATTGCATTGTGCATTGCAAATTACCAGTAAAAGCTTTGATGCAAAATTTCCCGCAAATCTGTACACAAGGGAAAATTGTTCCAACTACCATAATATCGATAAATGATTCAACCAGAGATTATAAGATCAATCCTAAGGCCGTGTTCCAATCCGATATTATGAACACTTCGTACCCTTATGTGCTCTTTTCGATTGTCATTTACCGGATATGACGTCGCATAGTGCGGTTCCAATCCATTAGAGCGCATCCTAGTGCACAAGGAAGGTAAGTGTATGACGATGCGCCCTTTTGCGCCCTAAGAAGCCAGCGGTGAAGACGATCCACGTCGGAAAGGGAGGGAAGATCAGTTGCAATGTCTTCTGAAAGTAATTTTATTTGTAACTATTGATGGTTCACTCTCCATTTTGTGATTATTTTATATTCCATGCCATTAAAATGTGCACTAGGAAACAGTTTTATCTTCAATTTAAGTAGGAAACCAAACGTGTGAGGAAGCATGGCTTCAACTGGCAAGTTGTCAGAGGGGAATGAAACTTGTATTAACGCTATCTCAATAATTATTTGGGCATGAATATCGATACTGAGTAGCTAAATTTCTTAGCCAGTTTATTAAGTTAATTATTGGGATGTATTCCAAGCACGTTGCCTTCCGTTCCAATGTCGGACGATGTCTGGTGTATATTCTATTTAATGATCAAAATTTAATGACATTGTCTCTAATTTATCGAGATTTTCCTGATAATATAGTTTAGTGGAGGCTATAGTGTTATTTACCTTCAAATTATTTCATTGGAATATTCGCATTGCGATTCTCAAGGGCAGCGATGTAAATTGGCTACTTCATTGTCCTATTGTTCTTTCGCGGATGGTATTTCGTGAATAATGCGAATTTCCAATGCGATGTCTTGCGATAAATTACAATTCTGAGTGAACAATGGATGTTCTTCTGATATACTAGGGACAGACGAAAGGATAATACAATTCATCGGCCGGCGGAAGAAGTACGCAGACCAATTTACGGGCCGAGGCGGTTTTGATATAGTTCCGACATTGGACACTGTGAGACATTGGCGCTGGCTATCTTAAGAGCAGAAAAGTGCGTGAAGTGCAGGATAGGGCATAAGGGCGTAAGTGCATAGGGTGCACCCTACGGATTGGTACACGGCCTAAGAGTCGGAAGACCATGAGATCGTGTGTGACGCAAAGTATAGGTACATGTTACTGAAGTAAAAGAGGTATGCAATGGCTAGGCTCTATGAAACAAACATCTAAAACAAATGAGGATCTCTTCTTCTTTCGACCACTAGCTTACAATGGATGATATTGGTCTCTTGGTGTGTTGGACAATGTTTTTTATTATATATGTATTTATTTGAATCGGCTATAGTCATTCTTTTATCCTGGTTTGGTTTATACCTAACTATCATTTGTTAGCGCTGCTGATGTCACTTAAATTGACGAAACGTTGGTGAAGGCTGCATGAGTTTTTTTTTAAATTAGCAATACTCCAAAAAGACGATCTCCATGGTTATCAAAATCAGTCAGTCAGTTTTCCGGGTCTTATGGTGGTTGGAGCGCAAATCGTGGCTTGTCAGTGTATATTTAAATAACTCTTCAAGGAAGTCGGAAAAATATTTTGGACCACATTTTCGTAAGTGCATCTATTTATACACTGGAAATCATCATCATTATCATTGGTAGACAGCTGTTTAGCAGGTCCTCAGTAGCCTCTCCTCCAGGTATAACTCTGTCTTGTGCCTTCCTCTTTATCTCCGCGTAGCCTGTCTCCTCTTCTAAATCATCCGTCGTTTTCTTTCTTCTTCTTCCGCGTTTACACTTTCCTTCCACCATCCCTTCTAATACCTCATTCATCAAACAATCCCTTCTTAATATATGTCCCATCCAATTTTGCTTCCTTGCTTTAATTGCCTTTATCATTCCTCTATCTTCCCCCGCTCTGGTCAATACCTATTCATTTCTCACTCTGTCTACCCAACTAATATTCAACATTCTTCTCCACAACCACATATCCAACGCCTCAATCCGTTTTATATCCTTTTCAAAGCCATCCATGTCTCACAGCCATTGGAAATAACCATATATATATTGTGATATAAATATGGCATGAGAATATTATACAATTTTTGTCTCAACTAAAGCATTGCTATGACTTGGGTTTACGGCGTGGAAATCGAATTTCGAGCGGAAACCGTTTGTAAGTGCCTGTTTTTTATTTGGCATGCTACCACGAGATTTAATAGGAACCATTTCTATAATATGAAAGGTATATTTTCGCGTTTAGGAGAAAATCTATACATGTCCCATCGAATTATTTCGAAATGTAAGTATGCCAAGTTTTAAAAGGTTAGATGTTAAAAGAGCACTAATTCGCCTGAAAAACTCAAATCGGTAGCATAGAATATTTTCACTTTTGCCTATAAGCATCTCAAATGAGAACGCGTGGAAAAAATTTCACGCTAATGAGTGCATAAAAGGAAATCGCTCCAACCACTAAAATTATAAAAATTAAGCCATCGCGTAATTGGAGTAGGAGCTTACACCGAAAATCGAAGACGACACGTGTGTGTGTGTGTGTGTCAGGTATGTAGCAAATGGATGCGGGTTAAGTCTGGATGTAATGTAGGTGAGGAAATTAGTATTCCACGCGAAACAGATGGCACCCAATTAGGGAGGTTTTAGCATTCATAGCGAGCCGCACTCTCTCTTCAAACCTTTCATGGAAATCACATCAGGCATAAAGAAGTATTGCAAAAAGATGTGCGAGTTGTTATGGTAAAAAATTAAAAGAGATAGCTCATTCCGCATTCGTTTAAGCTCGATTAGGATACTCGGCATGTACTCGTGTTTATGGGAGAAAGTGTTAATTAAGGCAATGGTTTGACTGAGAAAAATATCAGTAAGATTTGTCATACGATTCCACGATAAGAAAGCACGTACTATACATGCGTCGCGCCTCCAGTAGAGAAACTAGGAAAGGAGCCACTCTAGTCACGAAGAGGGCAATCCCGCGAGAGACATTTAGAAAGGTAAAGGGCATTCGCGTTTACTTCTGACACCTGGGAAATTATTCAGACTCATCACTAAAGGCATGGATGGATCACGCCATTGAGACGGAGTAAGAGCCACATACAAACAAGCATTATTGTATTGAAATTGTTACAGAAAATTGCTTGACTGAAAATATTGGTATTCATCATTATTGGACGTAATCCTATTTTCCGATTTCATAAAATTTTTCATATTAGATAGGTATTACTCCGAAAAAAACCAATATCTTTGGTAACTTTTGGTATATTTTCGTAGCCGTATCTCATTGGTGTAATAAAAGTTACAATTAAATATGGCTAGGTATTACTCACTTAAATTCTTGCTATAATAGGTGAGTAAGTTGCTCAATTCCTCAGTAGCTCACTAGAACATTGATTCGTAATGATGATTTTCTGGAAATTCCAGAACTTTCTTGATGAGTTTTCAGGAATTTTCCATGAAATTGAAAAGTAAGTTGCTCAACTCCTTTTCGGTGGCTTACTGGACAGAAGTTTGAATCTAAATGATATTTTTTCAGGATTTTTTTTGCCTAGAGATTACTCAAAAACAATGTTATATATGTAGAGGTATGTCTGAAGATGATGCGCCAAGAGAAGAATGAATGAGAGCTTAGAGACGCATCAAGTACCGAGTAAATACGGCCCAACACCTTTAAGATTAAAATTTACCCCTTCAATATTTTTCTTGGAAAAATGGTCGGGTAATTTCCTTGAATGCCTTAACTACGTGTCTATAATGTGAAAAAGAAGGATGTAAACAATTTACCTGTAATACAATTTTTTGCTTTGGATGATGGACCTTTACAATGGACTTTTAACAGTGATGCCTCTACAGAATAATCACGCTATTGAGATAAGTTCGCCTCTTCAATTGTCGATTTCTTGTTTTCAATAACCACTTACTTTTTTGAGTGCGATCTTTCACCAATTTATATATATATATATATATATATATATATATATATATATATATATATATATATATATATATATATATATATATATATATATATAGTTGAAATCTTTTCCGGAAATTACAATAATTGAAATAATTTCCAAAATTCTTATTAATTGAATTGATGAAATAATAGTGCACGATAGCCATTTGAGGTGGATAATTTTTCGCCAAAAAAACCTGGCATCACGTTCCTGCGATGAGACAGAACGTACTCTCTCCTTAAATATAGTATGAGTATGATAAATGGACCACTGAAAATTAAAATCTCATTGCAGGTTCTCATTGGGATACATCAGTGAACCCTCGGCAATATACCAGCTAGTAAACATCAATTATCCTCATCAGCCACGGAATTGGAAGCTGGTTTGACTCATCTCTCTAATCACCCAGTCTCTTCACGTCTCAATATTTCCTCCCTTTCACGACGGTCAATGATTCTCTCGTTCGGGTCATGCCGAGTCATTATCTCAGCTTCTCCACTCCATCTCCTTTGATTCCACTCCTGAATTGGGGACAACGTCATAACTAAAACTGTGCCAAACACATTTTCGCCTCAGTTATCTCCGCCGGAATGCTTCCTTCCACTAATCACCGCGCGGCTAGTCAGTCATTTTATCGATTTCTTGTTTTCCGCAACCACTTCCTTTTTTTGAGCGCGAGCTTTCGCCAACCCTTCTGCCGCATTCTTCCGGCGATAATGAATCTCATCGTTGGCTTGACTTCACATATGAAGATGCTTATGGCGGTCGCAGTAATTGGAGAGCGTTAACAATTTGAATGTTTTCTCTCCCTTTTCCATACGATGAATATGTTGGGTACATTTCCACCGATAAATTGTCTTCTTTCTTATAACGCTATCGCTACACTGGGTAGTCTTGGGAAATGTTCAATTTCTTTAAATAAATGTTTAGTCTCTTTATCGAGCTGTTTTGTGGTTTATTGGTTTGGTTTAATGGTTTATTCCTGACATGAGTGTTCCGTCAGGGCGGAGTAGTACCAATCTTTCTTCCTCATCGCCTTTCCATGATCTTTGATTCGTTCACACACAGAGCGTCCTGAAACTCCAGCATTCATAAATTCGATGGTTTCCGGCTTAACTTTGTGAAAATCCATTATGAAATCAATAATGAAAATGACTTAGTAACTTTTCACAGGTATTTTCATTTGTACGACCGGTATCGTTGCATAGGAAACATCTTCAGGTGGCCACCTGTGTAACCTGTGAAAAGTTACTAAGTCATTTTCATTATTAATTTCCAGCATTCATTCTTTTTCAGCTACATACAAGTTTTACTGATTGAGAGTAAAGTTGATATCAGAATGAGTTATCCAGATCAAAACTTATCTGATTTATACATAATATGTCCAAATTATTTTCTTGGTTTGTACTCTGTTCTTCACACAATCGTCCTCCTTTCTTTGACCAATTTTCCTAGTCTTATTTCCGGGGCGGGCAAAATTTCAAACATTCATCAGAGGAACTTCATTTCATGTCCATATTATGAAATTCTCATTGAATTCTGATACTTCTATTAATTTTATTTACTTTTATTAAATGAATGCTGGTTACGTTCATAGTTTATTTAAAGTAATCTCCGATAAATCTCAACAATTTTTTGTGTTGAATTATGTCATGTCGCATTTTTTTCATCAACTTTTACACCGTTGTTGCAAGGTTGCAAATTCAAAATTACAGGTAAAATACCAGAGTTATACACTAGATCTCAGTATCGCTCAGTACTCAGTACGCATTACTCAGATCGCAGTAGAGGGAAACTATTTATTGAGCGTATGGATAAAGTCGGATTCTGCTGTTCGAGAATGAAAATATGCATCTCGACATATATAATATTCCCAGCAAAAGGGTTACGTAGAGGTCATAATAATCTCTTCCGATAGTAGCATACATTCCGAGCAATAGTATCCTCTTCAACCCAGCTTTTCTCGTGTCTATCAGCCTAAATCCTAGCATTACTTTTATGCCACAGAATAGCAATAGACCGTAAGTAATCTTTCGTATGATCATGGAAATCCACCAGGTGAAGTTGAAATAATTCTAGATGACGAATATCGTATGTATTGACAGGTATCATGAAGCAGAGCAGTTATGCACGGCTATTTAGAAATTTGAAAATATTTTATAACAAAGATAGATTTAGGCCCTTAAGGTAGTTTGAGAGAAATCTCATTTCTCCTAGAAATAAATGAAATTGGTCTCATTTTAACGAAAAAGATCTAACTCTTGCGAAGAAACCAAAATTTCAGCCCCTTACCGAACTACTTTCCAAGATTTTTGAGGAATAATACCAGCCCTTTTACATGGGAAATGGTAAGTGTATGCACTACAGACAGACGTTATCTAAAAAATGAGGAATTTCTATCACCTACATATTGTAAAATAATTAACATTGGGTAGTTTGTATGTTTTCTCAACTATTTTTGTAAATAAATCATATTTTCATGGCAGTGATTTTTTCAGGATCGCATAAAACCTTCCATTGTAAAGGAGTTTTGAGCGTACCGTGTGAAAAAAATGAGCCAAATCAAAGGCATGTGAATCCTTGGAGAAATCTTCGCCTTCCTCTCCATTACCCGCCCCGAACAACAGCACCACTAATGGCAACGTGTAAATAGCGTTGCTTTCGCGAGAATAATCTTTGTGTCATCATTATATATTATTTTCAACATTTTAGCGATCCTCCAGAGAGTTGAAGGATTTCCACTTATAATAGGTGCAAAGCATTTTAGAAATATGCGTCGCACTTGTTATGGCAATGGCCTGATTTTCGACAAATTCACGTTCCTTCCGTGGTGGAAATAGTGGTGTAAACAGCAACAAGCGGAAAGTTACGGCACTTATTTTAAGTATTTTAATTTATTCTTGAGCCCGGTGCAAACATATTTGCTTTATGTAGCAGAACAGTAATATAAAAGAACGTCGGCGTCTATAGAAGCATTTTGGGCCGTGACCAAAACGCTTCTGCAGATTAACATTGGGTTATTCTTGACATGCGTACTCAGACAGTACGTATTGAATTAAATTTATGCTAATCCGTTAATGTTAACTGCATGTAGGTTTATACAAGGGGATTTCCAATTGTTTTGGTTCTTTGATACAAAATAATACTAACGATGATCCTTGAAACTCTTGGGAGGGTTGTGTGGGACACCGAGGTATTGAAGAATGCAATTTGAATACCGCTGGTGTGAATCGTCGTCTTGACCGACAGTTATCGTCGATACAAATTTATCGTCATGTTTGGTTTGAATTTCATTAAAAATTGTTTCTGTAATCAGTTTTTTCCCTATTACAATCCAATACAATATTTACCATTAATTTAATTAAATTAAATATCTGATATATTCTGATAAAGTACTACTTAGTCTATGGCTTGTCAGTAGGTGCTCGTTTATAGTGTCCACCAGATTACCAAAGATTTAAAACAGATTTAAAACCTAAAATGTAATAAAAAAACATAAATATACACAAAACACAATTAGAACATTTTTATAGGATCATAATTACCTAAGGATAAGTAAAAAAGTGTCTTTATTTAACAAATTCACAACATTGATCAGTCAGAAAAACATTAAAAATAGATGAAAACCCTAAAATGCCATAAAAATCAATAAATATACTCAAAAACACAATATGAACATTTCTATCAAATCATAATTACCTTGGGATAAGTACAAAAGTTCCTTTGAAATAAAACAAATGCATAACATTGATCAGTCCAGTCCAATTGTATTGGTTAATACTAGATTGTGGTATTGTTATGGATAATATATGGTGAAGGTTTTGAGATAGTGAAATTCTGAAGTATGAATATACATATTAATGGATTTAAATGTTTGGAATTATTGCCTAGGCTACGTGTTGCCTAAATTTCCAAATTTTGTTTACCCAGTCCTTAGCGCTATTTAGAAAAGAAGTCTTTTCAGTTGAATCATAAATGATTAGATTATATTTACTTGCGATAATCATGTAAATGCAGAAAGCTATTAACAAGCAAAGTGATTTGTACTCGCATGCGCAGCGAGGTATCCATAATGCATCTACTATTGTCTGAGGAGAAGTAGACACTAGAGCCATACTCAATATCAAAATCTTTGGAGGCAGAATCATTGTTTAATTCACCAGCACATGTTACAATCAAGCAGCTACGTGCAAAGGGATTGAAGCGCCGAAAAATTCATTTGACCCGACCGAGATTTGGAAACTTAATCTACCGCGGGGAGCATTCTCCCGGAGTAACACGACCGAACTATCTCACACACGAGGTGTAACACATATTTCACGTGGCACTCGATATCTCGCCGCCATATCGCACGAGCGTGGAGCATCCCTAATCGATTCATCGCGAAATCTCTCGGCGGGAGTGACGTGGTCCGCAGACAGGAGACTTGCCCACTTTCTCCGCTTGCCTCCTCCACTTGCTGCTGCACGGCAACCTCCCCCCGGGGCTGAAGATGCGGCTGCCGGGAGTTCTCCAAATGCGGGGGGGAGGGAAATGGGGGGGAGAGGAGACGCGCGTGGGGTGAGAGAGGCATGGGAAGGAACATGACGCGCAGTCACCTCATCTTCACCTCTGCCACCGCGAGCGAAACCAGACTTTTCGGATTTTATATGCAGTCGCTGGTATAGCGTAATCTTCTTCCTAAACACATTAACAGCACAATAAAATACCATGAATATATATTATGGACTGGGATCTCGTTGCCAAAAACTGTTGTCTAGAATTCCGTAAACAATCAAATTTTTGGAAAGTGATAGTGATGCAAGCGCTTAGTGATGAAAGACGGAAGTTCAATTGTAAATTAAGTCGACAGATTGTAAATAAACAAGTCTTACCGATTTTTCCATGAATATACATTGGTTTTTACTTACAAGTAATCATAATGTAGTGGATAAAAAATGTAGTGATACACGCGGGACGTAATTATACACTTTTTTAATATCGTCCGGTCTACTGATATATTTTACTCCTCTCCAAATTCAATTACACAAATGTACAATTAACTTCTTAGCACTTCGTGAATACGGAAATTTAATAATAATGCAAGGTGACTTCATGAGTATTTCCAATGGCCATCATTGCAGTGTTGGTAAAAAGGAATGAACTCACCGCCTCCTTGAACAGATTCTTATTTTTCAATCCACGTCTCCTATTTTGGGTCCTCGTAGACGCATGCCCTGTTTTGCAACCTGGTACGATGCAAGTTGTGTTCAAACAAGGCATTCTGAATTCTTTGTTTAGGAAAAACAGGCTTAATGCATTCCAATTATAATCGGATTATTGCAAACATCGTAATCGGCACACGATGAACGTTTTATAAACCTTTTACACATTTCCTGTAATAGATATTTCCTCTCTAGCATTTAAAAAGTAAATTTTTGATAACAAGCATAGCAAGATATTATTCAAAGCATCAAGTAATTCATATCTGCGCGATCGTTATTGAATATTTACCACAGTCTCACGTTGGCAACAATCAACTACGTCTATTTACAATAACAACCGAAGAGACTCGAATCGAAGAAGCGCCAAGGACTGGGTGAACTAAAAGTGGAAATTTAGGCAACACGTAGCCTAGGCATCAACGCCAAACATCCGAATCCATAATATATATTCATGTTAAAGACATGTACGTATTTTGATTGCCCAAGTTTAGCCAACTGACTGAAAGTAGTGAGCGGTTTCACATGCGATCACTCTTGAAAAGGAGCAGGAGGTGGTTTCAATCCAAGATCATCCTCAGAGTTCATAAGTAATTTAAGCATCAATACGTGACTAAGTAAACATCAATAATAAACAATATTATGCTACGCTATTCAGTTGTGAACAGAAATAATGTCACATCATACAAACCTTGTTTTTACCGAAAGCACAGTGAAACAATTAGCTCTCTGGAATCCAAATCAGTCCAGCCGTCACAACCAATGAGATCCAACGGAATACACTTCCAGCGGAAGATGTTTAAGAAAAAATGTGGTATGAAAATATTGGCTGGCAAATCATCGTTTTTCGGTTGAACGTAGCCTCGAGTCCCGTGACTACCGGCCATTGCTCACTTGTGCAGCGGATGGCGGAAGTGACTTCCGGCTAAGACGTAGCCAGTGGCCAGGCAACCAGAATCTTTAACCGAAGATGGTGCAACCGGCTCTTAGGGGTGTGCTCATGCAAAGGAAGTTTATAAAGACTTGAGACGCTGACTAGAATATTACTTAGCGGTGAAAGTCCATCTGATAGTTGAAAATGATGGTGTGTTGACTATGTTTGCAGTAAAATTGCCTTCCTATCTTCCAGCATAATCGTAAGCATGATAAAGTAAACTACGTAACCACAGTTTTATCAACTTCTAGCGAGAAATACTAGAGTAAATACCCTTGAAAGCGTTACTTTGCTGATAGACTCTTTAAAAATAACATAAATGTCAGTGACTATCAAATTTTACGTTAACGTTTTGCAGCAGAATACGATGGCCGTTGGTGTTTCCTGAATTATATAGTATCGATTGAATAAATACTAAAAATAACACAAATTTAGGTCATAGCAATCATTTCACCCGGAGCTTTTAAATCACCCCTAATCCCAATAGGTGTTCAATGTTATCATCAATGTAAATCATTAATGAGTACGTAACCATGCTGATTGACTCTATAAAAACACTATGTCAGTCACCATCGAATTATTCGTTAACGTTTTGCAGCAGAACGCGATGGTCGCTGGTGTTTCGTAAATTATCAAGCACCTGTAGTTCATTAGTCGTTCAACCCTAGGATTGGTTGACTGCTGCCCTTCACCCTTCCCATTATAATGCTAGTTCCCTTGTCTCCTAGTATCTCTTCCTGTGAACTTTCCTCTTTATTTGGTCCATGAACTTATTCCTGTATCATCCTCTGGGGACTTTTACCTCTATTTTGCCTTCAATTATGTTCATCACAAATCCATTGTGTTTCAGGGTGTGTCCAATCCATCTTGTTCTTCTTTTCTGCACGGTGTTCCATATGGTACTTTCCTCTTCTACTCTTCTGTACACTTCATAATTGAGTACAGTTGCAGTATAAATACTATAAAAAACAAATATTAGTCCTGGCTATCATTTCACCCGGAGCTTTGTAGTTGAAATCACCACTAATCCCAATAGAAGTTCAAAGTTATGATCAAAGTAGACGTGAAATTTAAGGTGATTGTGGCACGAATGGTGAGTCTTTGAGTGTTTATTTTAGTAACTTTTCAAGTACGACGCAAACGTTCTTGGACCACACTTCACTTAAGAACATCTGTTTATATGGTGGATGTAGCCGTACATGTTATAATATCAATGATGCAAGAATTATATTTTAAAATTTTTGTCTCCAATAAAGCTTTGACATCACACGGTTTTACAGGGCGGAACTCGAACTTTTAGCAAAAACCGTGTTAAAATACGTATTTTTTGTTTAATATGCTGTCTTGATATTTAATGGGAATCATTTTAATAATATGGAAGGTATGTTTTCACGTTTGAATGAACATGTGAACATATTTCGTTGAATTATTTCGAAAAATATGCCAAGTGTCATAATGTTATGTGTTAAAATAGCATAAACTTGCCAAGAAACCAAATAGATAGCATGCAATTTTTTTCTCTTTCATCAGCGCACCTTACAAAAGAGTTTGCATATGAAACGTTTCAAGTAAATCTTTTCATAGGCGAAAATCACTCCAACCACCTTGAGGTAATTTGAGCGAAATATCATTTCACCCAGAAATCAATGAATTTAGTTTCATTTTAAAGGAAAAGATCTAACTCTTCTAAACATACTTCTCGTACTAAAATGTCAGCCCCTTACCGAACTACTTTCCGAGATATTTGAAAAATAATACCACCCATTTTACGTGGGCAATGGTAATGTTATGCACTCCAGAGAGAAGTTATCAAATAAATGAGGAATTTATATCTCCAACATATCGTCAGAAATTAACAGCGCATAACTTTTACGTTTCCTCAACGATTTTTGTAAATAAATCATATAGCCACCGCAGTAATTTTTCCAGGGTCACAAAAAAACATCCGTTGTGAAGGACTTTTAAACGTACCGCGTGAAGAAAACGAGCCAAATTAAATACTTATATAGATATACTTATATAGATAATACTTATATATGCATTTAATTACTTAGAATTTCAGTCATATAACAGGATGTTATTTAATTCATTCTTCCTACAGTTGCTGAACTTTAAACGTATACGTCGAATATGATCTTCAATATGACTATGGAACTATCTCTCTCAAACTACTTTTAAAATTCTAGCATCTCTATGCATTGGAGCCAGTAGCACCCCCTCAAATCTGTATTTCAACTTCCTCCTCTCTCTCTCTCTCTCTCTCTCTCCCTCTCTGCACTCCCGCGACAGGAGTGTCTCATTCTCGCATCCACAAGGACCTCATCCCCGGAAGAGACTGGGGCGCTGAAGGAGGCGGTTGCCGCGGCGACCTGGAGATCACGAGGTTAGGAAGGAGAAACGGGATCTTTCGTAGCGGGAAAGACGAGGGGAGGGGGGGAGCTCTGGGAGGATGGGGAGAGGTGAGGTGTGAGGGGGATATAGCGGAGAAGGTTGAGAGGGAAAAAGAGGGGAGGGAGGCACACGAACTGTCCCGGGGAATTGTGCCACTATTTATAAATGTAAGAAAAATTGAAATATCTTGAAATATAATTTCGGAAGCGTTCGCCCGTTTCCCTTTTCATTTAGAAAACGATTTATTTACAAAACTATCACCATTAGAATATTAAACATCATTATTAGATGGATGAGATTGACTAAGACGGGTGTCTGCAGAGGAGAAAGTGCGAAAGAAACTGTTTTCGTGTACGAAAATATTTGGCTTCGATCCAACTATGAAACTTTTCTATAAGTTTACGATGATTTTTCCATCTTTCAGCGTGCTTTCTCCTTCCTTGAGTTAATATTTTAACTTGTTTGCACCGCTCTTAGTCTTATAGACTAGCATAAGAAGGATTTAATTTCGTCTGTACGATTTTCTCATATGCTTCACTTACGTCGGAAAATTATTTTTTAAATCTCCAATATTGTCCTTTTTTCACATTTAAACCATGGAAGTATTATTTTTATTGATTATTTAATTTTAAGTTGAAAATGGGAACTTTTACTTGAGGATTTAATGTCTTGGGCTGAATGATGAACGTGAGATTTACAGTGAAAGTTTGTTTCGGGCATTTTTAACCCCAACCTCTCCATGTATGGCTACCTGCTGGCAAAAGCATTTTGTATTTCACATCAAAGGAATTCCATTCGTTTTAGGCAGTAAACTTTCCTGAACTCTTCTTTCCCGAGGATTTCAACACACACCTCATTCTGAGGGATAATATCTTTTATGCTTCCATCTACCCTGAAAATAGTGTTTACTCACAGGTAATATAAAGAAATATGACGACGATAGCATTGTTCCAACGTGATGACGCCTTCTGCTAATACTAAAGTACTGAAAATTATCCGTTTGAAATAAGTAAATAAATCTCTGTATTTTGACTATTATATATATATATATTTATATATTATAAATGAGGTAACTTTTTTATTCCACTTAAATTTATGTGGAATAACAAAGTTACTTCATTTACTATGTGCAGTAAATTTTATGCAGGCACGCCTGAGAAAACAGTGTATTTTGTATACCTTATTATATCCTCATCATGGAAATATTGTGTTGTAAATCTGGTGGTGAGAACACATAATGTTACCTGGTGATAAGGCAAAGCTATACATAATGATCTCATTGAAGTAAACATGTATGATTTATAGCTGAATGTAAAATATTGGAAGGCCCGATGACTACGTTTTTACACCGATACGCGTATTTTTTAAATAGATCAAATGAAATTTAACAAAAACGAAAATTTCTTCATTCGTAATGATACTCTTCATGTTGGAAATCGAATGCATTGCCCCAAAAACAGAAGGTGATAACTAGATCCAGCCGCCACTGCTGACGACAAATATTATGTTAACTCAAATAATTTTTCCCGCATGAAATAAATGGTAATCTTATGCTCTGTGATGACGCCTGAGCATTCTTGCCGTCAAAGGGTGATTCATTTCGACAAGGGGGATCGGGTTAGTGTGGTGGTTAGAGTACTCGCCTACCACACGGGCGGCCAGGGTTCAAATCCCTGCAGTGGCGGATGTTTTTCAGAGGAACCCGATCCCTACTTGAGTGTCTTGTGGAGGGCACTTAAAGTAGAGTTCTCCGTCTGTCGTCTGTCCGTGGTCCCCTTGGCGCCGTTCGTTAAGAGTAGGCTAATGCCGACGCCGGGTTTCTATCCACCCTTCCTCCATTTTCCTATCCCCTATGGCGCAAATGACATTAGCCGTCGGTCGCCTCCCCAAATATCCAATCCTATCCTTTCGATAATTTACCCCCGCCCCCCTCGGAGATCCCAATCCGGAATATTTTACCGGGAGGAGTGCCAATATGTCACACGGAGTTACAATTCAGGGCTACGTCTTCTAGGCAGATTAATGTGGTGGTTTCCCCATTGCCTTCCATATCGCAGTACTTCGGCCGATTCCGTGAATTTCACTCTCGTCCGAAGCTTTGGCTGTTGATACCGGTCCGATCTCCTTGATCTGCGCCACGAATGCTTTCTGCTGAGACTCCTGCCTCTCAGTAATGGGGTCGGTACGGTAAGGGTGTGAAAGTTGGTTACCGCCGGTTGCGAAAATTTTTTCCGTCGCTTGGTCTGGAACCGGCGACCCTTAGATTGGGGGGGGGTCGAACACGCTACCACTACATTCATATTTACTTAATAAATTATAAATGACTATTTCTGCATCATAAAAAATTCGATCCGTGTATTTTTTTCACGCTTTGAGTTTATTTGAAAGAGATGGATTTGGAATCATTTATACATCTCCTTACATATCACCATCGTTAGCTGTCTACTTCCAAGGACCAGTGTCAACTTAATAGCTATCGCAACACAACTCTATGCCTATGGCCTACAAGACACAAATTATTGTTTGATGACCAGGTTTGCAACAATAGGCTTAGTTGTATGAAGTCCTGTATACTATCGACAGCGAGGACTTCAACGATGCCACCGTAGAGGGTAAGAAACTGATCTGAGAGTCATTTCTCATTGTATTTCATTCTTTGAAATAAAATTGAAAAGAATTGGACTCAGATCAATCACTTCATAACCTATCGTACTGAATATTTTCAGCTATCTGAGGAGTTTTGGCGGCAAAAGTAGGATGGATAGGGTCAGAAATGAGTGGGTAATAAATGAATGTGGGTTAGATGCTCTAGAAATGGACATATATTACAGGAGTGTGCTTCGTTGGTTTGGCCATGTTGAGAGAATGGATGAGAGTTGAATAACGAAACAGATATATAAGAGTGAAATGAATGGTGCGAGAGGGAGATGTAGGCCGAGAAAGTTGTGGTTGAATGTGGTTGAGGACATTCTTAGGAGGAGGAATATTAGGAGTCTTAAAAACAGGAGGGCGTGTATGAAACAGTGTATGGGGGTAAATGAGGCAAAAGAGGTTTGCAAGGATAGGTCAGTACGGAGGAAATTATGGAAGCAGAGTTAGGTGTACAAATATGCATTTATGAGTGAGGCTTTGTGATTGTATATACCTTCCCCGGAAGGGAACGGCGTGATTCGTATGGTATGAATGTTACCTCTTGAATTACCGTTTACGTTCTACGTGATTCCTCTGTAATATGGTCCTTCTATCCCCATGAGCTGTTAAATTTCCGTGGGTGCTCAGAAATATCTACTCAACCGCTAAAGATTTTCAATATAATCATACCTGCATACATGTCACCATGGTGGTGCTATCGCTGAGACAGTCCATCGTTAATTCACTCAAATGTAATTTTATTCATATTTTGGCTGGCTATACAAAAACGAGTCCTTTTTTTGATCCCGACAGAATAATCATGCGCTCCCGCAATTGCAATCGCGTTATTCTTTACGTTAATCGTAATCAACATTGTTTTCGAAAATTGAAGCTTATACAACATCGTTTTAAATGCGAGAATGGGTTATATGAGGGGCGATACAGATTCTTCTGCCAATTTTAATGTTATTTTTTGCATAAATATGTCAATACGAGGTGTATCCTCAAAGATTTATTTAAGGATTTATAAAATAAGAACACCACCAATCCATATTATTCCATGATATACTGGAAAATGACTACAGGATCTGAAATAATATTATTTCGATCAATGGAATTGCACTGCATTCAGCTCGTAAGCAAGGTCGTTCCATATCGATAGTGTTCTTCCTTCAATATAGGTCTTCGCAACCATTTCCACCGTCCACCTTCCGCCAAGAATGTGCTATTTGAGCACTTATTGCAAAAACACACCCAAGGAAAACTGCAAATATGCGGCACAAGTTGTCATTTCGAATACAAATGCACTACCAAATCAGCGAAAACGTCGTACATAGTATACTATGCTTAAGGAGAATACCGACAAATAAGCACATTAGTGGCAGATTTATGTATACACTGCGAAGACCTATATCAACTGAAGAAAACAATAAATATTGAGCGACCTCGCTCCTAAGAACAAAGGTACTTGTGAAAATTTATATTCGTCGAACTGGCATATTGTGTCCGAGTATTTTATTTCTCTATTTGGTAGAGCTTTTTACTAGGGAAAGGAGTCTTCATTGGTCGTTCAATCCTAGGATTGGTGGACTGCAGCCCTACACCCTTCCCTACTAATGATAGTCCCTTTACATCCTAATATCTCTTCCTATATACTTTTCTCTTTATATGGTCCATGAACTTATTTCTTGGTCTTCCTCTGGGGGCATTTTCCTCTATTTTGCCTTCAATCATGTATTCCACAAACCAATTGTGTCTCAGGATATGTCCAATCTATTCCGTTCTTCTTTTCTGTATGGTTTTCCATATAATTTTTTCGCTTCCATTCTTCTGAACACTTCATCATTTCTTATTTTATCCATCCATTTTATCTTCAGCATCCTCCCCCAGGACAAGGTGTCGGTGCTTCTAGCCTCTTCTGGTCAGCTTTTCCAATGGTCCATGCTTCCAATCGATAGAGTGCCACGCTCCACGTGAATGTTTTCACGTACTGTTTCCTGGTTTTTAGTCTTATTTTGTTTTGAACACAGTAGTTTTCTTTTTCTCATGAGCGCCATCTTATCTTGTGTTGTTCTCCGCTTGATGTCCGTTGTACTTCTTCCGTCCCACGTGATGGAGCTTCCGGAATAGGTGAAGGAATCTACTTCCTCTAATTTCTCTCCTCTCAGGATGACTTCTACAGTCAGCATCTCTCTTCCGCAAACTAGGATCACTTTTTGTAAACAGTTTAAATTTAAAGGTTTAGTATGCTCTCTCATTCAAATGGACATTTTTGTGGTGTAACAAGAGCTATCTCTACTAGAGCCAATGTTGAAATCTCGACATTCAAGGCTGAATATCAGTAATACTAGCTTCTCTCTTCCGCAAACTAGGATCACTTTTTGTAAACAGTTTAAATTCAAAGGTTTAGTATGCTCTCTCATTCAAATGGGCATTTTTCTGGTGTAACAAGAGCTATCTCTACTAGAGCCAATGTTGAAATCTCGACATTCAAGGCTGAATATCAGTAATACTAGCCCGCGTACTTGGATTTTGGCATAGGGAAAGGAGTATATTTTTACAATTCTAACAAAATGGTGGAATTCTGCACTAGTTTTGTCTCAAGCGATCCCGGATGAATCTCATCATGGTTTTGGGTCGCTCGGCTAAAACGCGTAAGAATCAACTTTGCGCTCACACCTCCATATGATGAAGCAAATTGTTCGACGACCCGACATCGCGGAGAATTATCGCCTCGGCTTCGAGAATAGCGGTCGAATGCGAGGCGTTATCCCAGAGACCTATATATACATGTATTAAAGAGCAAAGGAGTGTAGGTAAGCGATGCAGCCTTCGCGAAGGGTGGAGCTCCCGCAGGAAGGGAGAGAGGGACAATATATATGGGATGATGGGTGCATTTAGTTAGGCGTGGCACGCCGACACTCGCTCAATGTCGAATTTATGATAATTTTCCTAACGGGTCTCTCTCGTGGGAAAATCGTCCCTGGATGCTGATAATTCGGGAACGGTGCTCGCCATGAGGGGGAAGGAAGGTGAAAGGAAAGGAACGAGTGCCAAATATGGACTCCGGGAGATAACTCCCTCGAGACTCGCACATTGTGTATGTATGCACTCGTCCATTTCATAAGTAAAATTTAGGACGGAAGTTTAAAATTGGAAAATTTATTCTCGGCTGATTATTGTACCCGTTGGCAAATTCATGGACGATGGAAAAATAATCGGCGCCAAAGTTCAGAATCATTCACTTTCTCTTCGTCCATTAATGTCGGTCTGTGGGACTCAACAGCTAGGGACACCTCCGCAGTGTGTTTACGCTGGGTTCGCCGGCACAAATATGGGGAATCCCTCAGAATTAGAGAAAATAAGGACGAAAGTTATATTGAATGATAACAAGACTCTATATAAAACAAGCTGACGTTTGTAGTGATGGCGAAACAAAGTGACATTTCCTCAATAGATCCCTTTTGATTGATTTCCTCAGCAGTCCTTCGTGTTTCAGAGGGACACAGAGTATATAATCATGGCGCCTCACTACATCTCTAGGCCTGACAGAAGCGATAAAATAAGAGAAATACATAACCGAATACATGGGAACAAAAACTTGTTCCTTCATCGCACAATAAGCAACCACAATTAAAACAGATCTCCACTAAATACACTCCCACAATACACATCACCTCCCAAAACCTTACATCTTTATACGGCTGGTGACCTAAAACCCCCTGCCACACGCCCATGCGGCGGCTTGCAGGGTAGTATGTAGATGTAGATGGAGTCAATTCCCTGTGGCCTGCCTCTTCAAGGAGAAAAATATCTCCGCGTTTGGCTACCAGGGTTTACATTGTTGCAAATATTAGTTGCAAATTTAAAAATGCTAACTTGTTACTCACATAAGGTGTTGAAATGGGCCTTTGTGATGCGTGGCAAAAAAGCGTATGTTAATATAGATTTGTTTGGTTCGAAAAATTTCCGTAGAATGCACTGCTGACACTTTCTTACCCAGTAAATTTAAGTGGCGTCATGTTGGTAGTATTTTAATGGTGGCGAAACAAAGTGACATGTCCTCAGATGTCCCTTTTGATTGATGGAGTCAATTCCCTATGGCTTGCCTCCACACGGAGAATAATATCTCCGTGTTTGGCAATCAAGGTTGTCAGTGTTGCGAATCCTCGTTGCAAATTTAAAAATGCTCACTTGTTACTCATATCACTTGTTGAAATGGGCTTTTGCCATGAGTGGCAAAAAAGCGTATTTTGATACAAATTTCTTTGGCTCGTACACATTGCCGTAGAATGCACTGCTGACAATTTCTTACCGAGTAAATTTAAGTGGCTTCATGTTGGTAGTAATATAGTGGTGGCGAAACAAAGTGACATATCCTCAGAAGTCCCTTTTGATTGAGGGACAATTAATTCCCCATGGCCTGTCTCCTCACGAAGAATTATATCTCCGCGTTTGGTTATCAGGGATCACAGGGCTGCGAATCTTCGCTGTCAATTTGAGAATTCTCACTAAACACTCATATCACCTGTTGAAATGGGCCTTTGCAATAAGAGGCAAAAAAGCGTATTTCGATGCAGATTTGTTTGGTTCGTAAATATTGCTGAAGAAAGCGCTGCCGACACTTTCTCACCCTTAAATTTAAGTGGCGTCATGTTGGTAGTAATGCCCTCAATGCGCTGACCTCTCTCATATCCTACTCAGCTCATTGGCATCATGCTAAGCTATCTATAAAAGTATGTATATCTTTGACACTGGATATTTTAGACTTGTACCCTGTCAGGGACAGTTCGTCGACCTTCTGTTTCTACGCATTGTATGTGATAATAAAATGAACTGCTTATCTGTAATTGTATTTTTACTTTTGATACAACTGTCAATGCCACAAAGAAAACCAAACTATTCCGCGAAAAATTCTGCCACAGATACTTCTCATATCAATCACCTCTTACTATAATTTTCTACGGTTACTTCACAATTATATCGCTAGAGGACTTAACCTGGGTTTACTTAATGCTTCATTCATTCATTGGTCGTTCAATTCAAAGATTGATTGATTGCAGCCCTCCACCCTTCCCTATCTAATGCTAGTTCCTTTACCTCCTGGTATCTCTTCCCATGTATGCTTTCCGCTATATTTGGTCCATAAAATTATTCCTTGGTCTTCCTCTGGGAGTATTTTCCTCTCTATTTTACCTTTCAATTATGTTCTTCACAAACTCATTGTGTCTCAGGGTGTGTCCAATTCATCTTGTTCTTCTTTTCTCTATCGTTTTCCATATGGCCCTTTCCTTTTCTACTCTTCTGTACACTTCGTCATTTCTTATTTTGACTTCATGCTAAATATAATATAATCCTTGACTTTCTGTTGAAATTAAAATTATTTAAAGGTAATTCTCTTGTCTAAAAATTTTTTTGGAGATTTTTAATCTTAATAAATGCGACGTTTGTCAGCATATGTGATGTATTCTACGTTATGCATTATCTCTGTTTTCCCCTTTCCATAATAATTTATAATAGTGAAATAAAATATTTGTATAAAATTTTAAATATCGTAAATTTTTAATGGACTATTCCCGTAAATAAAAAAATGCCATTATAAGCATTGAAAACAGATGCGTTAACGCGTACGTACATTTTAAGACGTAGTGTAGTGGAGTGGAGTGCAGTGGAGTTTAATAATTTGTCCTTATTTTTTAAGGTAGTTTGAGCGAAATATCATTTTACCTGTAAATCAATGAATTTGTTCTTATTTATCTTTTTATTTAATTTGTTCACATTTTAAAGAAAAATATCTCATCCTTCCAAAAATATCGAAATATCTGCTCCTTGCCGATCTACTTTTTGAGATTTTAGACGAATATCAAAAGTCCTTTTACATGGGAATGGTACGTGAGTACACCCCAGAGAGACCATATTTAAAAAATGAGCGATTTCTAACACCTTGACCTCCTAAAAATTAACTGCTAGTGCTATGCATGCTTTCTCAACTATTTTGGAAAATAATAGATACTCTCACCGCAGAAATTCAGGATCACAAAAATCCTTCCGTTGTGATGGAGTTTAAATACACTGTGCGAAAAAAATTAGTCAAATTAAAGACTTAGGTAGATATTTTTATTTAATTACTTATAATACTAGTCATGTAAAAGTATATTATAGAACCATTAATGATGCAATGCTTAATTCATGCTTCCTACAGCTTCTGAAACTGAAACGTGTAATTCCAATATAGTCTCAATAATGACTAGGGAACTACCTCGCTCAAACTACCTTAAATCAATGGGCAGTGCAGAGTGAACGCTCGAGGATGGAGGTGACGGCCGTCTTACCAATCGCAATACCGTGATTCCCACTTCACTAGCGGCACTAAATGTATTGACAAAAACATACGGTGCGTGACGTGTAACGGTTGAAAGTAATTCCGGAACGTGATTACAGCCGACAAAGGGGGCGCGAAAGAGGAAACGTGACCGCCAAATGAGAATGAAATCATTTGCCTTCGTGATACTGAACTTTCCACGCAGCAGAGGAGAACATGAGATCGATGTACGGATTAATTTTCTCCTCGCGTCATTTGTACACCTATAAGGGCAATCGTATGTCCTATTGAAATGTCGTAGACACTAGCTCAATACAGAAACAGTTTGAATATGTAAAACCTGAATCACACGATCATTTTTTCCGTCCCTTTTAAGGGATAGCTCCAATGATAGCTCAAATGATCGCTCGAAAATGGTTGTGTGACGCGAACAAAGTCAGGGATGGCTCCAGCGATAGGGATCCCTATCGCTTTTTCCATCACTGGGCGCGTCCCTTTTTCCGTCCCTGAGGCATCGCTGACTCCGCCATTTAGCAAATCAGAGCGCTCAGCCGCAAAGAGTGACTCTAACGCCACGTTCGGCTTTCAATGGAATTAGAGTAGTAAACGTAGTAAACATGTAGAAATGATGCGAAAAGGGACGGAAAAAATGATGGAAAAAGGGAAGGCCTAAATGACCGTGTGATTCAGAAAATGATAGCTCGAGCTATCATTGTCACGGTCCCTGAAAAGCTATCATTGGAGCTATCCCTCAGAGGGACGGAAAAAATGATCGTGTGATTCAGGTTTAACAGACATAACGATCCTGTTGGAATGATAGATATTTTTATGACGACTGATGATTAGGGAAAAATTTTTGCGAGAAAAAAGACAACATAATTAAAAGCCTAATTATTATTACGAATTTGAATATAATGCTAGTATTTATAAAAAATGTTTTCTCGTAAGGTAGTTTGAGCAAGATAGTTCCCTATTCATAATGGAAACCATATTCGAATCATACGTTTTAATTTCACCAGCTCAGGGAAACATAAAATAAATATTACATTATTAATGGTGTTTTATTATACTTTTATATGACTGAAATTCTAATATATTTGATAAAAATACCTGTGTACGTCTTTTATATGACTCATTTTTTCGCGCGGTTTGTTTAAAACTCCTTCGCAACAGTTAGGTTTTTTGTGATTCTGAAAAAAATAGTGCGGCGATCATATGATTTATTTTAAAATATAGTGGAGAAAACATACAAACTACCCGCTGTTAGTTTCTTTGAGAGATTTAGGTGTCAGAAATGCCTCATTTTATAAGTAAGGTATCTCTGGAGTGCATTCACGTTCCGTGTCACATGTAAAACGGCGGGTATGTTTTGGCAAATGTCTCTGAAAATAATGTAGTAAAGGGCTGATATGTTGGTACCTTTGGAAGGGCGAGATGCTTTTCATTAAAATGAGACTCAATTCATTGATTACTAGATGAAATGATATTTCGCTCAAAATACCTTAATTGCATAACCTCTGGAAAAATATAGAAAATTATAATTTAGTGGAATACCTTTAGTATTTTGTCTTATTTATAAACACAAAATGTCAAAAACTTCTGCGAAGAGAAGTGTGAAACAATAAAGTCAAAATGTTGAGTGTTTTCAGGGTGATAATATTATATTTAATATTATTTTTCATAAATTTTCATAAATATTTATTTCATAAATAAAAAACCGTAGCAATCGGGCTCATAGAATGGTTTCCGGTTCGATAAGGGGCACATAAGCAACTAATGACTTCAGTCTATGTTCTAGGCTAAAAAAATTCCCGCGGTTTGGTTAATGTTTACTCTTTCCTCTTCTGGGATGAGATGAGTGCTTTTTCCTCCCAGCAAACTTCAAATGTATACATATAGGTTTCAAAAACTGGATTTGCCCAAAAACTCTTCGAAAGAAAACAGACTGTGGGTAGGCCTGCTCCGTCTTAAGAGAAGTGGTTAGAAAGTGTTTAAAATTCTCCGGCTCATGTGAGAATGTCTTCCAAATGAGATCAACATTAAGAAATGGAATATTTCCCCGAAGAAGGCATGATTTCCTTGCATATATTCGCTTTTTTTCTTACTTGTCCTCAAACTTAAAACCACGGATGCATTATCCATAGTTTCAGACTCAACTCTTTGGAAGTTGATTTTCACAAATGAAAAAATAACATGGTTTTCTTCCACTGATTTATTTTCTTGGTGCAACATGTTTCGACACAACGATATCATCATCAGCTATGATCCTGACTGCGTACCGTTGTCCTGACTGCTTTTGGCCTGCGTCTGGCATCCGGGGGAACGTGTGCGGTTCTGATTTAAACTGGGATGAGTGCTGCATGCCTGATGTGGAATCACCCCGCGCCACACACCCTAGTGGTGGCTTGCATGGTATTTTTATTTATTTATTTATTTACTTAATTTGTCCACATACAATGACCACATGACATGTATTTCATAGATGTAAATGTACCTGAGTATGACACCGTTGTGTCGAAACATATTGTATCAAAAAATGAATCAGTGGAAGAAAACCAGGTTATTTTTTCATTTGCAAGGATGTATTCTTGGTTTAAATGTACGCCAATATAACTTCACATTATGATACTGGTTTTCGTGCGATTGAAAAGCTCACAGAGCACTAAAGATGGCAAGAAAGGCAAGCTTTCACTATATAGGCTAAGGCCTATTCCTGCATTATCTACAGCCGCTCAAATAATTCATCCATCAATAAAGCTATAGAGCGTAGATCTTGTTCAAATCAACCAACTTAGGTATTACACGCATTAATTCATGACCTAGACGTCCCTCTCCACGAGTAATTCGACGAGTTTTTTCCTATTCTTCACATGAATAAATAAATTCATCTTCATCCTCAAACTCCTTCAGCAGATGGAAAGTAATGATCTGGTATATCTAATGATCATGGTAATAATTTACCCTAACGTTGCTCTACATTTCCATTCACTGATGTATAAGCTGCAATCAAAGTAGTGCAGTTGATCACGACCTGTATCGCAGGGTTCTCGAATGGCTTTTTTCCTTTCAGGGAACGGGAGAGGGAAGTAAATGAAGCCAAATGTTGCATTACCCAAGCGTTTAAGCAGGATAAGACTGATTTAGTGTATTGGGAGTGGGGTATAAACCCTTTCTAATCCATCCACTCACCATACGATCTTTGGAAGACCAGAACGCGATGAGCGTTATTTATGTTCCAGATGGGGCAAGTAGCCTGGAAAGCAAGCATACGGCTCAATTAGCAGCGCCTTGAACGATAGCCCCGTGACTGTATACGCTTTGGAGAAAGCGATTTCGTCGATTCATCTCTAGTACTGGGTGATACTGCGACGTCCCTGCGACAAAATGAAATATGTTAGAGACAATTGCCAGTTGTAATTATGATAATTTTTGTCCGGGTAATAGTCTACATTTTATCGCCAAAAAAATCGCGTGATTTGAAGTTTTTCAGTTACCCCAGAGTATGGGAATGAGACATTCCCATCGAAGTGCTTCAATATATTATTATTACATATAGAAAATATCTTTACATACAAAATTTGTCTAGAGTTTGTTAAGCATTCAGGGCCCTGGCCATAAATATTTAACAATTAAAATGAATAAGATACAGAGTAAAACTGCACGCTTCGTCAAAAGCTGTTACGAGCGAACATACAGTGTCCCACAACTTTTAGAGGGATTAAGGTGTGAGACATGGAGGCTACATGCTAGGCTTAGGCTGCTTTGGAGATTCAGAACTGGTGTATTTCAGAGCGACACAGAGAATATTATCATGACGCCTCACTACTTCTCTAGGTCTGACAGAAGCGATGTAATAAGAGAGATACATTGCCGAACAGATAGAGATAGCACACAATATCCTCACAATGTATTTAAATTTGAGCTTTTGGTAATCTGTGACAATGTGTGGAGCTTGATAGTGACAAATTCAAGGAGTTAAGGTCCGTAAAACTTCAACAACCCATCGGAGTCAGTATTCTCAGGCTCCGCTGCGCGGAGCCGGGCCACGACGCGCGATCGAAAAATCGATCTTACACTCGGCGTCGCAAACCTTTATCCAATATGTCCGCAAAGTTACGTTAAAACATATTTAATAAGTACCCTGATGAAATATCTCGATGTCTATTTTTCTTAAACCAATGATAATGACTGCTTTATGTAAACTTTTGCCTGAAAAAAGCGTCCGCCATTTTATGACGTAATAGCGCACAATTATCAAAAAAATCTGTTATACTTTACAGGTATGGAACCGTGTTGACATATGCTAATTTTTTCATTCCAGTAAAATTCCTCTACTACATCACCATCTGTGAAAATTTTAAGATTCTCGAAGAAAAATGAAAATGGGCATTTCCTTGGAAATTAAGTCATGTTTAAGAGTCTGTTTTCAAGTAAAGCTTAAGACATTCGGAAAATAGCTTACCAACTAATAATAAACAATCATTTGTGAATAAATGTGCAAGGTTTTAAGTCTGCTCATCGAAAAAAGCCATTTTGGACTTTTGTCCGGCGTTTTCCGATTTCCGACAACTGTGCGACGTGCCCGACTCGTGCATCGAAACGTCAGCCAGTATGTATATCCTCTCCGGGTAGACAACCCGAGATAAATTCCTGCATGAAGTTCGCAGGGAAAGCGCCAGATCTTATTTCAATAGATGTATCACTCACATCTATTTCTATCTTGTGGAATATTATTTTAAGTCATGCATCGAAAGTTGGCCATGTATCACTCGTCCTTACTTGTGCGTAATCTCATGACTCCCAAGCGTTTCTAAGAACCATCTTTTTTGTAGAGACAGAGATTAGCGTCTCTATAACTGATGCCATATGGTGAGATTGTCGATATCATATTACGCAGTACACTGCATACTCTGCAATTGTATGCAGTCGCAACGCGAAAATGAAATTTGAACATCGCGCGTTCATAGATACCCGCTGCTGCGCGTGAAGAGAGGCATACGACCGTGCGCGAAGTGAATGCAGTCCCGGCGGAGGAAATACGAACACGACGGTGGCTCAAAGCGTTTCGAATGGAAACTCTCGTTCTGGTGAGTAGCAATATACTCTGGACACACACACATGCGTGCAAGTTGATGCTCATTATGTTTTTTTTACACTTTTTCAGCCACGTTTTAGTCGAGTCCTGTCTGCGGAGAACGTAGCTCCCGGTGCCTTGATGCTCGCGCGCTGATAACATCCGAACAACTCTTACCACATCTTTTCCATCTATAAATCTTTAACGGCTTCATTTCACTATGCCCATATTTAGAGCGGATATTTTTTTCTCCCTAGGCGGCTCTTTACATATTCTCTCGTGTTTGTGGTTACGCTAAGCGAATCTCCGTTGATTGAATCCTGATGGAACACCCAAGAGTAAGAGGCAAAGCCGTGCAGGCGAGGAGAAGGAAAAGAGGAGTTCGTGGTGCCGGGAACATTACGGGAGATGATTAACTAGTCGTACTGGATTCATCGCTATGAGAAATACGTTCCGATGGATACAAAATCCGAAGATTCAGGCTGTATTGCGAGGATTTATGGTGGCGGCGGGGTTAAGTCCTCGCCTGTCAGTCCGAGGGTGGCGGGTTCGAGTCCCGACTGGGTGGTTTTTCACCACTCAGGACATAGGTGTCGTTGTTCGTCTATCATTAATTGTTAATCATCCGATGTAAAAGGCCTTTGATGTGCTGTTTTCGGGAGTGTGAGTATAAATAAAAAATGTAAAAATAAAAAATTTAGAACATTATGGATGGGTAAACGAGTTGAAATTATTCACAATTGAATAAAATGAAAATTCCTAGGTTTCAATCTGGTACATCTTCATCAGGTTGAATAGTGAGCCCAGTCCAGTTGGAATTTATTCCCCAATTTGTTGCACGTAAAATTCTCACCAATCCAAATAGTGAACAATAAAACAAATGTGGACCCAGCTATAGGCTGTCGCCTACTCAGGGAATGGAATTATTCTTTGATTTCTTGCCACCTTTTACGGGAGCACTTTGGCCCGGCACCTACCCGAGGATCGTGGGATATCTGCAAACCACCTTCGACCCCCAACAATAGTAATAACAGAGAATTAGCAAATGATTTATACACGTAGCGTATGTAAAATATTAAAGGTATTCATAGAAACTATAGAAGTAGGTTGATGTGTGTTTGGTGTAAACGACCATTTTGTTAGTGAGAATACTTATCACTGTGTTTCTTTCGCTGAAACATCTGTCCCTGGTTGTCTCCGCTTTTCCTTCTAAGTCGTATTCTTAGGGTGCTGTAGGAGTCTTGGAATTATTGTGGACTCTACTATACACATATACTACGTATATCTCTAGTGTCGGCCCCGGTGGCGGCGGGGTTAAGTCCTCGCCTCCTAACCCGAGGGTTGCGGGTTCGAATGCCACCTGGGTATATTCACTGCTCAGGACATGGGTGTTTGTGTTCGTCAAATGAGTTAACTGTTAGAGAGGACGGTACAGTCCTAAACTCGCTCAATTAAGTGATATAATTATTATTATGTCCATTAGTCATACTAATTATTCCCATTTACTGCGTAATAGTGCATTCATTTTTTATACTACCAATAATAAGACCCCGGATCTATATGAGCATAAAAAATTGAAAATTTTCATTCTTGTATAATCCACCTGATTCCATCAGTACTTCACGTTTTTTTAACTAAAAATTAGCCTAAGTTTTCTATTACTCATGGAGCATATTTTTTTAATGACCATGGCTAAGTTTCAAGCATTAGGATTCACTTCCCTTTCGTCCTCCAAATATCATTTTACTTAAGTGAGTTGATACTTTTGTTGTATAAAAACGAATATACACTAACGTGCAAGAAGAAATGGCAAAGTAATCATTTGAGGAGATAAAAGGGGATGGAACTTGGGAGGACTGTGGAGCAAGGGTGGGACAACGACCCTGTATATACGTTTGCCTGCGAAGAAATGCGTACAACATCCTCCGTGGTTCTCAAGATTGCAAAAATTCAATGAAACCCAAACCTTGAATGTTTTCTAAATTTAAAGGTGCAGGATGAGTGTATAAGGCGTATATGCAGACAATGCGATATCTATCCACCCTGCACTTTTTACTGCATAAAGTGTCCATTAAAGAATTATTCGTCAAAGAATCGGATCATTATTAAACGTAAATTTTGTTTTAAAATATTTAAGATCAACCATCATTAAAAGAAGTATTTTTTCAATGACATCATCGTAAAGGCTAAATCAAATGTTTGATTTGACATTAAACCACAAATTGAAGCTTACAAACACTTTTATAATTATGTATCACCAAAACTGTAAAACTAAGCTCTGACTAGAATTACACTGTTGTAATAGTCAAAGTGCCTTTAATAACAAATTGAGAGGCTAGTAGTTTCGTCATAAGGGTATGGAATTTTTCTTTTAGACTATCACTTGAGTTTCTTTTAGACAAGGGTACCACTGATTATGTTCATAATTTTATGCTATTCTATTTCTCTATAAATTCTATTTGAATATATTTTGCTCATGAATTGTTCACTATTATTGTATTCTTATTTCATTTTTTATCTGTTTGCAAAGGTTGTGCATCTACTTTTATGCGAAATATATGGACACATGGCATTTTGATGATTCATAAAAGAGCTATTTTTGCTCTACTCTGATGCTAAAAAATGTACAGCCGAGCAATGCCATACTTTCATTGAATGGCAACCCCTACGCAAGAATATGTCTTCTCGGGTGCATTAAGTCGCTGTTTTTGTATGTATTGTGGTGCATACTTTTTAAAGTAAAATACATATGTTTATGCTATGCTCATGTTTACATACGCAGTCGCGTGGCACCAAATGATCCAGCATTAAAGATAATCTATCTGTTTAAAATTCTGAAACCGTAAGAATACTCGAAAATGCAAAGGGGATTATTTGAAATGGAAAATAGAGCAGAGGACCATAGCAAAACCTAACTCTGAAAATGAATGAGCAACAGCCTTGAGATGACAGCAGGACTTCATGCATTTGAAACATTGCGATTGACGAGGTTATCCCTAATAGATTTAATTCCATTCTCTCTCTCATTTCCCTCTCGAAGATCATGAACCGCATCCCTCATAAGTAAGGTAATGTAATAAATTCTAGATAAACGTCATCTTTCAACTATTGCTAAACGGAACACAGCAGAAAGGCGCCGTACGCCTGACAGTTGAAGGTCTCAAACGCAGACGGATGCTCGGAGCAGAGAAGTTAGTCCCATTTTGTACAGCAGCGTCGTTAACGCTTGCGAAACATGCGGTTTACGGTATCTCGATTTGAAAATATTCACTCAATCATACTAATTGAATGTTTTCTTCAAGTGGACATCAATAGACTCCGATGACCTGAATATAATTGAGTATTGAATCATGAACTTACTTCATAATCATTCACCGTGTCAAAATACATCAATCTCTCATAATATATATTTTGTTTGAGCGCCCAACCTAGTCTTCACCGACCAGCTCTAGATCGTGAGGGGAAATTCCACCTTCAGTATTTATTATTCTCACACAGCTGAGTTGCAGGGGTAGACTCCAAGAGACATGGGCGAATTTAGTGGAAGATACACATTAACGTAGTTTGATCGAAACATCTATGCACCCAGAAACCAATAAATTTTGTCTCATTTTGAAGAACAGTATCTCATCCTTTCAAAAATGCTAAAACAACAGCCCCTTACCACACTACTTTCCGAAATATTTGCTAACAAAGACCAGCCATTTTACTTGGGAAATTGTATGTGTACGCACTCCATAGAGACACTATTTAAAAAATGGGGAAATTTCAAACACCTATAACTCGTCAAAACAATAACAGTGTAGAGTTTGTATACTTTCTTAACCATTTTTGAAAACAAATCGTATTATTACCGCCGAAATTATTTCAAAAACACAAAAAAAACTACCGCTGCGGAGTTTTAAACTTACAGCGTGAAAAAAGTGAGTCAGGTTAAAGGCTTTTATAAATTTATTTTTTATTTAATTACTTAAATATGTTTATATTTTTTATTTGATATATTTTTATTTAATATTTTTTTAATTACTTAAAAGTTTTAGTCATATAAAATTATATTCTTGCACCAGTAATAATGGAATATTTAATACATGCTTCCTAGAGCTGCTGAAATTAAAACGTGCAGTTCGGATATGTTATCCATTATGACTAGGAAACTATCTCACTCAAACCACCTTATGAGGTGAATAATTAGATCTTAAGAACAGGACGTGGGCAAAGCAATATAAAGGAAATTTCACTGACACAAAAGAGGTGTGCGAGGATAGGACAGTTAAGAGGAAATTTATCAAACAGAGTCAATCTGTAAGTCCTAAATAGGAGGGTGCATATCTTTTGACAGTACCATGGTCAAACACGATCGAAAAGGATGCCATTGGTATGCTTGCATGAGAGACAAGGTTTTTTAATAATACAAATTCGGAATGAATTTCACTCTATTGAGCGCCTTCATTCACAACGATAGAATAATATCAAATTTGCCCCCCCCCCCCGCCCAAAGACACATTTCTCGTGAGGGACTCTTGCCCTTGGTAACAATTTTCTTTTTTCTTTGCCATGTAATTATTATCACATAATTTTGTTCAAATTTCTATGTTCTCATATGATGATGATGATGAAAAACTACATACCGTGAGAAAATTTTTTCAAAGTCTAAATCTCGACAACAAAATAATCATTATATTTGATAAGTTTAAGTCATGAGATCCTTTAAGTTAATAGCATTAACCTTAAAATAGCTATCCTAGTAAATACGATATGATAACCTCAAAGTTGCAGAGAGACATTACGAATGATTCTTAGTGTATTTTCAACTCAGGTGAACTCACCACCAATTCGAGATACCCGGAATAAGTAAGTGATAGCCTAGGATGTGAAATAGCAAGGACTTTCCTAACTCAGGGCTGAACTTGGACCGCAGTTAAGGGCAAAGAGGCATTTAGGTACTCAAAGTCGATGATATATCATCGGAATGAATAAATGGAACTTTCAGAAAATGAGACGCAGATGCACTTTTAATACAATAATTTTTATACTTACCACAGAATAGACATAATTTAAGATTTTAAGAGCGTAGCCATCTAGAGCAGCTAATTGGAAAACTCTCGGTCAATTTGACATTCTATTGAACTGCTATTACTAACCATTGGTCACAGGGCATTGTGGAGGTGGTATATAAAAATTGGTCGGTTCTAACTCCACCACTGGGTATCCTATCGAAACACTCGACTAACCTGCTTACCTGTGATTATTCGCGGGACCTAAGAATCGGATGGCAAATAAAGTATCGTACCAGATATTTCTGCTTTCAGGTATGATCATCTAAGTTGATTTTTTCATCGGCTACGAAAAACATCATTTACAAGTTACATCCACATCTCATCTACATCTACATATCACTCTGCAAGCCACCTCAAGATTGATTGGCAGAGTGTAAGTTATCACCAACATGCGTTACACTATAGTTATCCTAACAGTGCTTCATAAATTATTGAATGAATATGTGATACAGCTACGTAAACGAAATATATGAATCATGCAGGGATCATACTAAATAAGATATCAAAACTACGTGACAAATAAAAAAAACGAGCTATAGGGAACAAATCAACTAATCAACTTCACTACCAGCCGACTAGTCTACTTCAAAGCCTCATTGGCAGCCATTATGGCCTCTTATCGGCCGTAGAAAAAAATACACTTTAAACCAGTCTGTTCTCCAGCCTCAGATACACTTTTCAGCATAGTGCGGCGCAGTAAATTAGGCTGCGTGGATCAGGAAATGCCCAGACTCAGCCAATACGTAACCTTGCATGCAATCTCTGGTATGATATAGCTCATGCATGATTTAGTACATTGTAGAACTATTGATCTGTCGCAGTAATATAACCAGTAGTCGTATCTTAAGTACTGTATTTCATGGTAGCATGTTCTTGTACGTAGCACTCTCCTAGTTTCTGGTCTTACTACGCACTGTTGTCCTGACTGCTTTTGGCCTAGCATTCTGGGGGAACATGTGCCGTTCTGACTTGAATTGGGATTGAACTGCTGCATGCCTGGTGTGGAAATACCCCGTGCCACACATCCTGGTGGTGGTTTGCACGATAGTTTGTAGATGTAGATGTATATGTGTACTGAAATGCACAAAGTATAAACATAGGCTCAGAGTCATCATGTTTGATTTTCAGTCCGGATTCGGTTTAGCAGTTCAGTGGGGTTTCCAGTACTGAAGCACCTTAAGTCTCTCACAAACCGGGAGCAAACGATTAGCCCGCAAGACTGGACGCGGTGCTTCTCCTTGATTCCACTCCTTACACTCTTTACGGCGAGGGAGAGAGAGAGAGAGGAATGTAGGACGAGGGCAGTTATACCTGACCAATTTCGAAAGTGAAACGGACTCCTCAAGTGTTTTATGGATCGGAAGGATAAGAGAGACTTGACTGCAGAAGGTGAGTCGGCAGAAGAGCGGCGTGAGGAGAGAAAGGAAGAGAGAGAGAGATGCTCCTTGGAAGCGTTCATTATGATCGAATGATGACGGGAGCGAATTAATTTATGGAGGCTCTTCTCTCTCCGAGGACGAGGAGAGATCTCCGTCGTGGAGTTGGTTGGCTTCGCTCCGCGAAGAGGCAACATGACTGAAATTTTTAACTAAACCCCTCTTCCATTAGCATCTTATTTAGGCGGCGGGAGTGATTTTTGCCTTTGTTCAAATTTACGTGCAATTTTTTAGGTATTCTCATTTGTCGTATTTTTATAAATAGTGAAAAAAACTGCGACACAGATTCAGTTTTCTGGCATTTCATTTTACACGTAGCCTGAAGGCACATGACATATTTCATGATAATTACACTGATTTCCAGGAATTAACAAAAACTAATTTTTTCGTAGAATATTAATTGGATGACTGGTTTCGTCGAATAGTCGACATCATCAGGTACTTGTCGACTATCCGACGAAACCGATAATCCATTGTATATTCTACGTAAAACTTACAATTTTTTTTGTTAATTCCTGATCATTATGGAAACGTTTTACATAGTTAAGCTCAGATTTGATTGTGGTCGCTTACTGTGCGCGGAAAGAACGAATTTTTTTACCTGTATGTTCGGCAATGCATCTCTCTTATATCATCGCTTCCGTCAGACCTAGAGATGCAGTGTGGCGTCATGATTACATTCTCTCTGTCGCTCTGAAACACACCAGTTCTGAATTTCTCCAGCAAAATAAGCCTAGCATGCAACCTCTGAGGCTCCAAGGGCTCCCGTCTTATTCCTTCTAAAAGCTGTGAAATACTGTTCGTTCTCTCGTAGCAGGGTTTAAGGATTCAGAATTACGGAACACAGAGCCACAGTACTATTTTCACGATTGAAAGGAGCCATACATTTAACTACGGAGTAACTTCACATGCTACAGAAATGGTATTATTTTTATGATCATCAGTTTTTTAGCCCTATCAACTTGAGGGATGCTACCATCGT
Organism: Ceriagrion tenellum; assembly: GCA_963169105.1. Classification (NCBI taxonomy): domain Eukaryota; kingdom Metazoa; phylum Arthropoda; class Insecta; order Odonata; family Coenagrionidae; genus Ceriagrion; species Ceriagrion tenellum. The sequence goes on along the minus strand of OY720636.1, from coordinate 53,051,209 downwards.
CTACTCTCTCTTTGCTGAAGTGTGGCTGAACTGCTTTAAGACATTGGTTGTGCTCCCTTTACTTCCCAAATTCCAATGGTAAACGATGATCATCATTCCATTGTATTAAAACGCTGAGGCACTTCCCCCTGGATGAGCATTCTTGGAATTTATTATCAAATCTTGAAAGTGAATGTGAATCCTAGGCATTGACGTTGTAACCTAGTTACTTCAATCTCGATGTCCCTTAATCGTATCGAAGACGCAAGCATCATGCCCCTGTTCTCATAGTCAAATGTGAACGATAAGTACAGTTAAAATTCGGCGAAAGCTGAACGTATCATAAAAAGGACATTAGAAAGTACTTTTTAAAAAATTGAAGAAGCTTTAAGATCAGTTTCATTCAGTTCACTGCCCATGTAAAACTAAAATGGCAAAACTGTGAGTGTGGTTTCTTGAACACGTTTATTCAGCACCAAATGGGTAATAATATTGAACTCATATGATTGTCCATTGAATAGATATGTTACTCTAGATGAAATATTCGTTTTATTTTATTCACGAAAGCAGTACAAACACAAGGCTTTTATGCTTTTAAGTTTCAAAAATAATGAAATTATTGGAATCGGCTTCAACTATGTGAAAACCAATCTTGAATGACAATGTACGCCAATGTGTGATTTTCATTAAGTTTTATCAGGCGCCATCTGTTTCAACACAAACGTGTCATCATCATTTTCTTACTAGATTTATAAATTTGCAAAATTAGTGAGTGTACTTATTTAGTTGTCAGGTACTTAAAGATAACGTCTAAACATTAAAATCAGATGTCCTTGATAAAATCTATGAGAAATATTTTCGGTGTTAAATGATATCAAGTGCCCCATACTGTGGAAGCGCGTTCTGCAATCATCCCAAGTTAAACTTAGAGCGACGCATCACACTGGCTCGACAGGTCGGATTTGTGATGATTTCCGACCCCAGATTTTTTGTAAGTCTTACGCCATCAACTTGAAATTTTTATAGTATAAAGAATATACCTTTGCCAAGGGAGGCGCGTATCTGAAATATGATAACTTTATCCCGGAGCATAATTAAACCATCGGGAAAACAGCAAGATGTAGGGTATATTTTTATATAAACTATTATTATTACATATCTAAAACTAATGTAGATGTATCAATCCCTCTTCTATCGGAATGCTAAGTTACAGCCGTCACGGATGTAAGATAGAATCTGTAATTGGTATATTTCTACGAGCTACCTGAATGGTTTTCGGCCATGATGTGCTCGGACGGTGATGCAATTAGTTCAGTCTTCTTTTACAGATCTTATATCAGCGTTGCCTGTACTTACGCGTCGGTGACTTGGCTACAACTTACCGACGACTGTTGCCTTGTGCAAGAGTTATCCTGGAGTAGGAGACTCCTGACGCTAAAACGCCTCAATTGGGTGCGAGTGACGCCATCTTGTGGATTTTTGACAGAACTTTTCCTCACCGACGGGTATGATACGTCCTCTTAAGTTACTGTATTAGAACTATACATTTATTTCCATTATCCACGATGTAGTCCATGCTTTAATTTTAGACAATACATCTCAAATTTGCTTTTGAATACCATATTATAATTTGAAATACGTTACTGTAAAGACAGAAGTTCACCCATGCTTCGAACTCAAGCTCTCATGATACCTCTCATCATTTCCCCATTGTAACGGAATAATATGGGCATGTATTCACCTCGAAGTTCAACAACCAATTCCTTTTATCTTACGTACAAGCGATAGATATCGCGCCCAACTCTCGACCTATATATGGCACGTATGCGAACAACGTGAGGAGTAGACGCTCGAACAAGTCCGATCTTGTGCGAGAGGGAGAGGCGCCGCGTCGTTGATTCGCGCCGGGTCGCTGGCGTGTGAACGTACCCAGGGCCCACTTATAATGCGCCTGTACCCGTCCCTGGCGGTCCCGCACGCGGCTCCAGTTTGCGAAGAGCGGCGTGAAAACGGGTTGAAATGGTGGGCCCGTGGAGAAGGTCAAAGGGGGAGAACAAGTGGGAGGGGAGTGATGGAGGTGAAAGGATAATGCGGGAGAAGGGGGATAGGACTAAGGGGGCAGGGAAGGAAATGGGATGCAGGTTTTCCGGTGGAATGGGAAGAGTGGGGAGAAGGAACCATGCCTTTCCTATAACTCCTCTCCTCCGATAGTTCACTATCCAGTCCTAAGCAAAGATCATTCTTAACAATTCTACGACTATTTTAATGTTTCTACTACTGTCAGCGCAGAAGTTATGTGCACACGAGTTTGGGAACAAATAAAAAAAACAACTAGAAGACCTGCAGAAAAACTAATCACATCATAGGTTTCCTTATTGAATTATGCGTGATTTTGTGGTTTCATTTTTTATACTTCGGGTGTAACCCTAAAAGTACCGGTTTTTGACGGTGTTGGAGCAAAGCTCCGAATTGGATAATTTATAACTCAAACACAAGTGGAAAAAGAACAAAACTTGAAAATTTCACTAGTAAGTTTTATTCACGACTCGGGTTTCGATAGTTTATGTCATCTTCAGATGAAGATGATCTTGTGGGTATGATGAGGCGAACGACAGTTTATATCATCTTCACCTGACAGTTCCTGTCCCTACCTTCGACAGTTTATGTCATCTTCACTTGAAGATGACATAAACTGTCGAAATCCGAGTCGTGAATAAAATATACTATGAAATTTGCAAAGTTTGTTCTTTTTCTATCGTGGAGGAATTTCACAAAGTTACCTCTGACATTGTTCGTTTTGTTCAAACACAAGTGCTTTTATGACAACCGTATTTCAGTCAATTGTTGATAAATGTTTTCTATTCATGTCGTAAGCTTCACTGTTGTATCTATTACAGGAAAAAGGTTGTAATTAATGCTGTAAAATGATATATTTCAAAACTGGGACATCGTATGATTTCGTTCTATGTCGCATTGCAATCAGTATGCCATGAACATTTCCGATATATGACTGTCCAACATATCAATAAGCGCGTTTAATTTACATCGATTGGTTTTACACTGATCGAAAAGAGTGGTCCCGTTAGCCGAGCCGCCTCGGCAAATCAGTGTAGTGTTGCCTCGTACAACCGCTCTGGCTGCCAGTAGAGGACATCGTCTTAGAAACAATTACTTTTCTACTAATCACCAAAAACAGAGCAAAGACCTTTTACATTGGCGGCCAGTTAGGCTGCGTTTGATTTAAATGATTGATCAATAGTTGTTGTATCTGTTCATTTGATTTTTTCTGTAAAGCATGCAAGCCGGTTGGCGGTGATCATTTACCAACCTGTAGTATGCGATATCATAATGAAGTTCATGAAAATGCAACAGTTCTTTCATACGGACGCATCTGAAAATACCTCATAGGAGGTAACATTGCGCCAATATGCGCCATACTGTGCAGTGCTACCAATGTCATAGCAATTACAAAAAAAAACTTTTTCTCTTCCACCAATTCTATCATCGACGTTCAAAAACATTCACATTAACTTCTGCTGCTACACATTACCATGCCAGCATCCACAAGGGTGTTTGGAAGGGGGTGGCTTATCACTTAAGTAAAGAAATTTGCTTTCACCAATAATCACCACACTATCGGCATGCTAAAAATGCTGTAGAAACTACTAAACTAATCTATAATGTAACTATGAATACGTTACACAAGAATCATGCATGGATCATGCAAAACATAGTGTTAGCACTACTCTACAGATTTAGAAGGATGCATTTGGGTGCATATAAATTAATTCGCTACGCTACCCGTCTACTAGCCAAGGAACTTAAAACTCTCGACGCAGCTAATATGGTTTCTTATCGATCGCGGGAAAATCAACATTTAAATTCTTTCTGTTCTGCAATCTGTACCCCTAATTTTATTCTCATGATCTGATCTACGTTGGAGGTCGTATGGTATTGAAAATTTCATCTGAATATAAATCAGTTTTAAATTTACATAAAATATTGAGTCTAATTTTCAGTCGACGGACTGATAAAAATTCCCATTCAAGTTGTTGCAAGAGGTCATCAACACTAACGAGACTATCATGGATAGTCTCGTTTCTGTTATTGATATTACTTACGATAGGAAGGTGGGCAGTGATGGGAAAAGTACTGAAAAAATGTAATCGGGCTCAATTACAATTACACTGTCAAATGTGTAATTAATTTCAATTACAAATTACTCTTTGAAAAAGTAATCAGTAGGATTACAATTACTTTTTATTTTGCTCCTGTGAATGACGCAATTGGAGTCAACATTTTCTCAAACAAGGAGTACTAACATGCAAACCAACATTTAAATTATTATTCAATGCCTTAGCATTATATGTAGAATAACTAAAATTTTGGAATTTGGCAGTTTAGGCATAAAGATTTACACCTGTGGATGAGGATGTATTCAAAAGTCAACACCATGTAAATAAGTAGAAAACATAATATACTAAATACATTTTAGGTAAAAACATCAACTTTTAAATATTTGAATTTACTTTGCAAAACAATTGCATTTTAAAATTTTCATCTGATAGTGCCCCTCTTCGGTGCCAAACTGTCTTTGCTCACACTTAAGAGCCGCTCCACATGAGCACTGGATGGCACGGAAGCGTTTGCTTTGATAAATGCTCTTTTTAGAATTGGAAGTTGGTGAGGTAAGTCTATTTCTGTTGAAGTACGAAGCAAGTACTGATGTACTTCATCAGAAGCTGGGGAAACTACTCCCCTTTTGATAATGTAGTTAAAGCTGCCTTTCGATTACTCAAATGTAACGATTACTCGCACGAGCTTTGAAGTAGATTACCAGTAAAAATTACTTTATAAAATTGTATTGATTTCAAGTAAAATTACCAAAAATGTAATCGTTACAAGTAATTCGATTACTTTTCCTTCGTTACATCACATCACTGTTTACGAGGATATTGTGGTGTAGCGTGGACTCACGTGTTTATGTTTCTGCCCCCAATCACCAACTCAGACCTGCTCGCTGAAAGTTATATTTGGTTCCGCGATGGGAGTGTTTTGCAAGGAATAAAGTTCGGAGGGGATGGAGTTTATAAGAAGGAGCAGCGCATTGAGAAAGGCAGGGGAATGGAAGGGAGTGAGGGTTCTTTGAAATAAAAGGCTGGATGGGTGTTTTCTCTCCGTCTCTCTCACTCTCTTTCCTCGCGCCTCTCCTAGGCGTTCACCTCAATGAACTTAGCGGGCGATGCGACCGCCTGACACAACTCGAGATGGGGAGACTCCCTAACCTCATATTTCACGCAGATCGCTATGCAATGTGCCGTTGTCATTTGGATCACACACTCACACACAAACACATATACCAGGAAATACAAGCATCAAAATATTAGACATATATACGGACATAAAAGAGTGGTGTAAAGATCTAAATCTACTTATTACCCCGCAAAGATGAAGCAAAGACCAGGCTAGCAAACTATATTATAACTTAAGCAAAGAGCTAAATATAAGGACGTCACACTTCTTTCCAAAGGTAATATAATCCACATAAACTACCTCAAAAACTTAGAGAATCTATAAGTAAGGTTATGGAGAGAATATCCATACCACCGAGGGAGAAGTACAGAACATAGATTCAAAAAAATGTGGATGACAAACCACTTTGTGATTGCTCTCTCAGCGTGCGGCATATTCTGACGGAGTTTAACAAATACCGATTCGTGCGTAACAGGCTACAGTTAGCGGCATACATAGGCGATGACTCCGATGCCCTTAACCGCGTTTTAATACTTTAAAATGAAACTGTCCTTTTTAATAGAATTTTAAGGATGTAAATGTTCTTTAAGCTTTGACTTAAGGTGTACATCAGTTATTTTATTACATTACCAAGTTCTAAAAATATATTTATATAAATGTAACTTGTAGTGGTGCAAAATGACCATACTGTCGACGCATCCTATTTAATCAAAAACTAATACAAACAAATTACTCTGCAGAGAAGAAAACGGAAAAATAATCTTGACAATGTAAAGGAGACATAGTTCAGTTAAAATAAGTGCAGAAGACCCTGCGAGGAACCTTTCGGAGAACGGGTCATGAGTGGAGGGGTACCGGTGGCCAAGGTTGTGGTAACCAGCCCCTTTAGTGGCTCCCTCCCGACGCTTCCCGTGAACCAAGGGAACCGCTCTAATCATCGACAAAAATTATGATGAAAATGATGAATTAATAAATAAGGTGACGATGAGAGAATCAAACGACTACCAATTTCGAAATCGAACTGTGATAATAATAACACACACACACGAAAGACTGCTTCATCGGATGCATTGACTTGCGCAGTTAAATGTGTCGATATATACGCAGTCAAATTTGCGTCGTTTAAAGCTTCGTAGTTCTTGGATATCTTCACGAATGTATGAATAACTGCAATGGAACCAAGGCCCTACTTCGACCAAAAAATAGCGGAAAAATAGTTTCTTTTGGTACATTAAAAAAATCAGATTACTACAAAACATAAATAAAATTTACCATTAACGTTAGTTTATATTTTATATTTTTTTATTTTTATTATTTTATTATATTTGCTTAAAATAAAAATGCCGTTCATTTTTATTGCAATCGTTTCATTGGTTATCTATTAATGGTATCTGATTCTGACTGTTTCATAGGAGACATTTCCTTGCGCAGTTGAATGCGTCGATATATGCTCAGTCAAATTTGTGTCGTTTAAAGATTCACAATTCTTGGATGTCTGCACAAATGCATGGATGACTGCACGAGAACCAAGACCCTGCTTCGACAAAAAAAAACGAAAAAATAGTTTCTTCTGATACATTTTAAAAATCAGATTACTTCAAAATATTAGCATTATTAAAATGTCTATCCCAGCGAAAAAAACGTGTCTACCTTTAATTTACCGTTAACGTTACTTTATCTTAAAAAAATACCGTCAGTTTTGTATTGCGATCGTTTCATTGGTTATCTAATAATAGCGTCTCAAGCTCGGGCATCTCAAGTTTCACCACTAAGAGTATTTTTGGTGAATTTATTATGGCAATTTCACCTCAACTGATACTCCACTCATCACATCGACATCAAGTGGGCTGTCCAATATGCTTCTGCTGCTACAATTGTTGCCACATCATTATCATCCCTCTTCCAAAAGCGGATTGTCCGCTTTTCAGGATGGACAATACTAAGCACAAGCATCTCAGTTTGTGAAAACAAATGCTTTTAAATTTTCGTTACCTTTCAAATGAATGAATATGAAAACACAATTCTCATTAACAAGCGTTAAGCAGTCAAGCATATTACATTCGTTAACGCGGAGCATCATTTCTTTCACCACGTTTGTTTGTTCAAAAAAATTGTTGGCTATGTACAAGTACCCTTAATGCTTGCTTTTTAGTTACTCATCCATGGAGTGGTATTGAATAAATAATTACTTTCACGCTACACTATCTATTAAGGAAAGATTTGTAAATTTAAAAGTAAAATGAATTGTTTTTTTTTAATTATCAATGTATATTAAAAGGTATTTTATAACATGATTTTTATGTAAGTCAACTGTATAAATACTCCCTTAAACAGTGTATGAGAAGCTAATAGTACAGGGTGTGGCAACTTAATTTGCTGATTTGAAGTGTTAATAAAACAAAAGACGTGATGGGTATCGCTGTAATTAGGTTTTCTCCATATTCTACAACATGTAAGTAAAGCAATACATGCATACATACGGCATACAGTACATACAGTGCATACAACATACAGTACATACATACATACTCCATACAGTACAGTACAACAATTCAAATCAGCAAATTATGCTCCCGCACCCTGCATCTTTCGTGATGATAAAAAGGTGCTCAAGATTGATATAAATCGTGAAATAATTGCCGAGCTATCAAAAAACTGTAATTTTAATGTTTATACTGTGTATTTACGTGGAGTAAGCACGAAGTGTATGGTTAGCTATAAGCTTACACTGTGATTCGTCTTGTCTTTCGATCGATTCTGGCTCATAAATATGTACTATATTTTCTACTGTGTTTTTCATAATTATGTTCACTCAGTGAATGTGTTTATTCATAGGGTGAGTGCTAACAATGTCAAATTTTAAATTTCACAGTCTGGTGCGCAGACCCATGTTGAGCCAGCATATGCCCCGAGTGAAATGGCGCACACGCTGAGTGACAACTGACGGGCGAGTTCTTTGGCCTTTGGCCTCGTTGGCGGATGGGGTGGTGGTACGGAGTGGGCCGACGATGCGTACTTGCCCTTGGTGTGAAAAACGGTAACGTAAACAGTGCATGGCATCTTTAGGACTTTTTCCAGACTTAAAAACGGCGCAATATATTACTGTCTTCATTGTCGCCGTCTTCATAATGCGCTGTCTTCATTTGGGGCGAGAATGAAAGATATTAGTTCCTTCTGCCATCAAATAGGGGAGATAGAGAAGACATGTTTGGCTTCTTTATTCCATTCATCAACACAAAAAGGTTGGCCAAATGGACCCCTCTTTCTACATTAATTTTGAAAGGGTTCCATATTGCATTGACATCATTCTTAAAAGCGGGAAGTTGGACTCTTCCCTCTATACCTCGGCTAAAAGGGGAAAACTCAAGCATTTTCTAGTTGCTTGTCCAAAGAATTAAAAGATGTTGCTGTGACGACAAAAGTTTTCAGTAATTTATAACCCTTTTAAACTGAGTGTTTAAAATGATTTCAACAGATTCAGGTGAGATATCGTGGAATTTCATCGTATTATTACAGAAACGACAATTGCACTATTCCGCAGTATAATTTATGTGTGCGGCGCGTTTCAGCTCAAAGAGCCATCATCTTCTTGTACCTCACGATGGCTCTGTGAGCTGAAATGCATCGAACTCATTATAATATCCAGTGGAAAGGTGTAGTTGTTGTTTTTGTTATAATAATGAGTTTTTTATTTTGGCAGTATACACATTGAGCTTGGAAGTAGACCATTAGAAAGAAACTAAGACTATAGGTTCAACCAATCTATTGAAAACGGTAAAATGCACTTGATGAAAAAAATGTAACGGAAAACACACTGCCCAAACTTCCATATATTATCGGCCGATCACAGAGTTTTATGTAACCCTCATAAGAGCCAGTTCTTTATGGCATTCCTTTCAATATATAAACGCATCTTATTAATTTCATGTTCAAATGAGTTATATTACGACAAATGCATACTACACTAAGTTGCGTGTTATATATATTATAAAGGAAAATACATTTATTCTGGTGAAAAATAATTCGGACAACGATCCAGTTAGACAATTCAACTTTTTCACTTGAGCGAATTGAGTCTGAAAAGATGAGAAACCGAGAAAACTGGTTATGCAGGTCACGCGTACTGACGAATATTTACTATCATTATTTGACGAGAGCGAAATGCCCATAAAAATTATCTTTCAATTTTATTTGAAATATTTTCCGTGTGCTCACTTTGATTTAAATGTATTTTGCACCCAGAGTTGTTTTACAATTAATGTGAATAAGAGATGAATATTTGACGAACTAATTTAAATGAAATGTCTGTCTGGATGTCTGTTTCAACCATGGGTTTCTAGCGTTGAAAAAAAAGTCATTTCTTTAATTTCTCCCATATTTTTCTTTTCATTTTGAAATTTAATCATTCTCTTTGATTATTTAGTCAATTAGATAAAAATTTGAGGAAAAGTTCAAATATACGAGGGATTGAAAACCTCAGGAAAATTTAAGAACGGTTAATTCAACGGTTTTTAAGCATAGACGAGTTTATCCCAAGTGCTGGCTGGACATTATGGAAGCCCACAATCTTGGAGATCATTGAGTTGAGGGTTCAAATCCCTGTTTTTGCAGTGACGATATTATTAATCTAGCATTGTATTAAGCTGGACGGCTCGATAACCTCAGCAATCGAAGCAACCTTTAGGCCTAGTGAACTTACTACTTTAATAATTATCTTTCTTCAACTTTTTCTTAAAATTTATTTAAGTTAGATGAAGCAAAAACTGGAGTTGTAATGTAACATACCTCGTATACCATGAGGCCACAGGTCTATGTATTAAAATAGCGTTGAATTAACGGTTAAACCAAATGGGTTTGGAGCAATTTTTTTCATTTTTCAATTGGAGCAAGTAGAGCACTTCTAACTACTTGGGAAGTACACCAGAAGAAAATGGGCATGGTGGCAAAGTCAGAAGGAGATCCGTACCGTAAACGCGGGCTACTTGAGCCCTGGAGGTTAACTTGAGCCCAAAACAGAAAAATGGTGTTTGGTTCTCTGCGTACTCTCAACATCGGTATAACGACGTAGTTGAGTGCTTCACTGGGAGTGGCAGTGAAAATTAGTGGGAATATAACGCTAGCGAAGGGAGCGTTTGGTAATAGAAGGGAGCTGGTATCGGGGACCTTGGGTAAATATTTTATCAGGAAAAAAACCAAAGTAGTCGAGCCTGGTAGAGGAGAGTCGCGTCGTATGAGGCAGAAACATGGACCCTGAGATAGGAGTACGAGAATAGGCTGCAGGCTTTCGAGATGTGGGTATAGAGGATGATGGAGATGGCGCGGAGAACGGAAAGGAAGGCAAACGAAGAAGTGCTTGTCATAGTGGGTTAGGCTTGGAAACTTCTATATATTGTTAGAAGGAGGTAAAGTAGTTGGAGGGAGTATAAGATGCAAAGAGTTACAAAAGGATGCAATGCAAGGGATGATGTATGGTGATTGTGGAAGGGGAAGAAAGAGAATAAATTTTAGGTATGGAATGAAGATCTTTAGGAAAGGGGAAAAAAGAAATATTTGTGGACAATGCCCAGCATGGGTAAAAACTCTTGAGGGTTTGAACTCAATTACTTTCAGTAAAACCTACCACTAACAGGCAAATTGCCTTATTATAAATTAGGAATAGATTGTCTACATAAAGACAAGAATGCAGATTTAACGTCCATCTTTCAGAAAAAAAAAACGTTCCCGCCACCTTGATGGTCGCTCCTGTTCACATTGGAGTTTCTTCTTCCTCATTCCAACGCCCTGCCGCGCAAATGCCCATTATTATTTCCCTCGCCCGCCCTTGACATTCTCACTTTCCTCACTCACAACTCTCCTCTCATCTCATCTCCTAGTGTGAGCGAGTGGATCCCGCTCGTTTCGCGCCAGGAGTCAATTTCACTTTCTCTCTTCGATGGCCCCGACGATGCAACCACTTCCTCCTCTCTTATGGGTGGAAGGTATCTTCGCCACTGCACAAGTCAAAACAAGCACTTTATCCCACATTTTTGTTTCATTTATTTTAGAAATAATACTTTGCTTCCACCAATGAAATGAGTTACCTTTAGATAACCAAAACTAAGGTAGAGAATGAGCAGATTATTTCACGACTATATTCTTAAGGTGTACTTCTTTCCAGTAGTGGGAGGTGACTGCAAAGATCTCTGTTCTCTATTGAATAGGCAAATTTGGACTTCACATTTTACAGAAATTTGGTAAAATAAAGATTGAAAGGAGTTTGAATTTAATTATAATGGATATCTTTGGAGTTTTTGCTCCACATCAATAGCTTTTCCTGAAAATAGAAATTTTTCATAAAAAATGCTATTAAAGTATTTTTCTCACCCGAATTCAATGCCGGGTTATTTGAGTTGAATAAACTCTAAAATTTGAGAATGAAATGGTGGGATTTTGTTGTTCATAGCCAATAAAAGACTCACTTTCTTCAAGAGAAGGCAGGTTAAAAATTAACTAATGGAAGTCCTTCTGCAGTGGAATTGATTCACCGATCAGCATATCTACAAGATCACTGCACTTGATTGACTGAATGAGTGGTTTGACGATCGGCGATACTAAAAGCAGGTGCCACTATTAGTTTGGAAGAATTATTTTGAGGAAATAATAAAAAATGGAAAGAAATTTGTCGTCGTTTATACTAGTTGGTATATTACTTTTATTTAAAAGTAGTTCGAAATTATTTTCGATAATATGTCCATGATTTATCGTCTCAAATTGACCTTTCCAAATTCTATTGCATAGAACTCTATTAATCTAAATCCAAAAATTGATACAATGCGCAAATAATGGAGACAAATCAAAACATGATTTGATATTTATCAAGAATTTGTAAACTTATAAAAAAATATTTGTAAATTAAATCGATGCATGATAAGAGGAAAAATTAGTTAGTTTCATAGCGAGGTTACCAGATTTTTAGTGATAACTACCTGACGTGGGATCCGAAAATTCAAAGATTTTTTTAACCTTTGAGATGCTTCGTGTGCCATGTGGCGAAAGTTAAAACTCCTTCTTCCAAAATCCTGACGTGAACCATAACTGGAAAAATCTCCCACACATTCTCTTTTTACTTTAACGCACCTATCAGCATCTTTAATGAGCGATTGGATGAAAGATTTCCAAGGTATGCGATGGTGTGGAGGTGGAGAAAAGGAATTCCTTTGGAAATGAAAAGAGATGCAGGAAAACTGTGACATTGTGCGTGTGTGTGTGTTTTGACGCATTCCCCGGTGGCAATAAATCCTCGGTGCTAAGTGGACCCGAACGGCTTTGGGGAGTGCGGTGCTAATTTTCAGGTAATCGCACTCCTCGAGCCTTTCCACCTCCGCTTTCTTCGGGGCGCTGCGTTTACTGCTGAGTCCGTCGACTTTTCCAAACACTTTCTCTAAAACGCAAGACTCAAACACTCCACTCTAACTCAACACACCTAAGTTCCATCCGTACGAGAAGATTTGAGGCATTTGTAACCTCACAGCTCTCTAGGGGGTCATTTTGATTGCTTTTCTCTTCTGTATAAATATTACTCTATGTGATGGCTTACTAAGATATTACATGGACATTTCAAAAATGCATTGATATAAGAGTATAAAGAATTTTCGAGATATGATAATCTTCCTCTATTGCTTTCTCCTTTTTATTGCTCCCAGAAGGTAAAATTGACTGGTCGCCATTCAAAGCCATTTAAAAACTATATAATTTAATATTATGCTTATTGAATATATAATATATACACTATAAATAATTTTTTAGGGAAAGAACAACTACAGGCATGCATTAGCCATTCATTTATGATAGTTAGTCTCATTATACTGTAAATTATATTTCTATTGACCTCTAGTGTTAAAGCAAAAGCAAAGAGGATAACCCTATGCTAATCATTATCAGCAGTCATCAACCTGAATATTGGTTTGTTGCAAGTGCCTACTTCACCCTCTAGTCAACCAACCCCGTCGTACCTACATACTTCTCCACTTTGACGTCCTTCATAATTTATGCGATGTATTCCATTCCTGTTCTTAGTCTGTAGTTTTTCCCATAATATCCTTCCATTATTGTATTCATTAGTCTACTCAGCAAAAAATAAACCCGAAACATTTGTCTCTTCTTCCCCTTAGATTTTGAAGTTTACTTAATTACTCGCTATCTCTTCGTAGGACTTTCTTCCAAAAAGTGAGATTGATAGGTCATCATTCAAAACCATTTAATCGCTATCAAATGTAACATTTTTACTTTTCTTGCAATATATAATATGTCATTACTACACAAAAAATGATATAGTATTTCACGAGTCAAATTGGCTTCTTCGTGGGTTAAAAGTATGAAAAAAATATTGGGGTATGTACTTGTTTAAATAACTTAATTTTTGTGCTTACCCCACTTTTACATCCGTAACTTCAACCCGTTTCAATGCTCTCACATCGAGAAAAGAGTTCAAGGGGGAAAGATGTGAATACTGCAAGGTTTATTAGTTTAAGGATGTCTAGGAAGCTCTAGAGATAAAAAAAACGGCCATTAATTGCTCGACCCTATGAAATATTCGCTTGAATGTTCAAACAATTTTCATAGGCTATTTTACTGCTAAGCGCACCAGAGGGTCTTATTTTTTTAAATCAAGGCGTTCTGACCTCGAGATAGCGTCAGAAACGTAGCGTTGAGTTTGTGTTATCTGTATAAACTATTTTAAAAATAAACTTATTCAAAATGATACTTTTAAAAAAATTGCAATAAATCATTGGTTTTGTAGCCATTTTCAGGTGACGGCATAAAGCTATTGGTGAACTCAAATGTCATTATTTTGTATATTTCGTTAATAATTGAGAGTTTTCGACCAGAATACAACGTTCTTGAGACATTTAAATTTCGATAATTACTTCAGGCTTCTTACAACTGCTGAAATTTAAAATTAATATATATTAGGATTTCATTTCGATTGTGGCTTAATAAGCATATCGTTCTTGTTACATTAAGCTAAATATTGTTTGACAGAGATGACGATATGTGACTAGTACAAAAATTTCAAGATTGAATATCGATTCTCGTTCCAGCTACAATTGAGGTATTATGTGAATGGGAAAAAACTGCGGACGAACATGGAATAAATTCTCCAGTAATGGACTCGCATAAAAGGAACGTACTTCTTGAGTTTTCTCACAGGTCAAGAGAATGGATAAGAAACGAATCACTAACAGATGCACAATATAGGAAATACGGACGTGAGAGGAGGATAGGGTAGACTGAGGAAATCGTGGGTGAATGTGGTAAAAGATACTCTTAAGGTGAGGAATATTAGGATCCATAGGAAACAAGGAAGCTCAAAAAATAGGACGGCGTAGATGAAGCAACACATGACTGCGTCAAAATTGGACCAAGTAAACGAATGTTTGGAGGAAATTATCATCATGGGGCTAGATTTTAATTTTTTAATTGATTATGCCCGCAAATTCTAATCCAAAACACTCCTGGTCATTAGAAAACCATCCTGGGTTGTCAAAATGACTGACGATTATCATGGACTTGGTGTCACTTTTAGTCTGACGGAGATCTTGTAGAGGTGCCCCAAGACTGTAAAATAGCCAACATCATACCGGTATTTAAAAATGGAAATAGAAGTGATCTAGGAAATTACCTACCTATATCGTTAGCATCGCATTTTGCGCAAGGTCCTCGAACACATTGTCGTAATCTAAGTAACTTAACTCGTAGCTTCTCGGAAAACTTGTAACTTCTTACATGGCACTCAGCACGGCTTCGGTAAGGGTAGGTTCTGCAAAACACAGCTTGCGCTCTTCCTTCATGACATACAAAAATCAGGTGAATCGATAACGCAAGCCGACGCGCTATTCCTTGATTTCAAGAAGGCATTCTACGATATTCCTCTCTAAAAACTCATGTATAAATTGCAATCATGCGGAGTTAATTGAAAAATAGTGAATTGGATAAGGAACTTTCTCAGTGATTGAAAACAAAAAGTAGTCTTTGATGGATTTAGCTCTGATATGGCCGAAGTCACATCCAGTGTTCCTCAAGGAAGCGAGATTGGTCCTCCTTTATTCATTTTTTATATTAATGACCTAAGTTCTAGAGTGAGCAGTAAATTAAGATTATTTGCAGACGATACAGTTATCTACCGTGGAATAATCGAAAACGCGGACTTTTAAGTTCAGTCCTCTTAACGAACCTTAACGAACAAGTCAGAGGCAAGAGGCACACACACACACAAGGCTAATAGGCAAATGGTTTTGTTTCATCAATGCCATGCTTTACTCGTGCACTTCCTTGTCATGTGCAAGGAATGGTAGTACGAATTAAATGCAGCAAACATGGCGCTAGGTAGCTGTGACTCATGGAATTTTCCGAGACGCTAAAGTTGGCAGCAACTAGAAAAGCCTTGCTCACTGACGCTCCACAATTTACAACCTTCCTCCCCCGCTAGACAGGGTTTTAAAATTTCTGAGGTCCATGTCCCAAAATCGTCCACGGCGCAGCGCCAGGTTCTTTTGCGACTGCTATAATTTGCGATCGAGAGCCGGCAGTTCTTTTCTGCGGCCTATTCCTAACCTTATCCTTCCCCCTCAGCAGGATCACCGGATTAAGTTCGATACAGGAACCAACCTGCTGTTTTCCCTGGCGAGGTGGACGACTTTTCTTATTCTTCTATCCCTCCAAATGCTTCTACAAACACTTTTCAGGTGGGTGATCGATTTCCACTGCATATAGCCAATTTCATTGCTCTTTCTGGCATATCCTCGATGTAATAACAGTGTTACATAACCTTATTCTTACTCTGAGAACTCTGAGGGAGAGAGAAAGCATACTGTAGTTTCACTGCCATTGAATGAAGTCAAAAGAGAACACTCTGGAGGCCCTCAATTTTCACCATTTAGTTTCATTTCAGTCATTCCTTGGTATACTTAACACGCTACCTATTAATTTACTTCTATATCTCTTCATCTCCTCATCTTTCGCAAACATTCGGAGAAGGTGCCTAAAATTGTTCTTGCTCCCGCCCGCCAATTCCCAATCATTTCATCAATTATCCGCTTAATGCAAACATCGCAGTTAAAAACAACTTCTTTGACCTTTGATGCACCTACCCTTAAAAGTATTCTCCCTGTTGCATCACAAAATTAATGCAGCCTTTATTATTACCGTGGGTTTTCAAATAGCAACACATCACTATCCACATATCGCAGAACTCAAACATTGACATCTTAAACAATTTTATATCTTCGATTTTGTAACGCTCTACGATGTTATCGGATGCTCAACTGACATTTCTCTCCATTCATCCACAGGCCTTCTTACAACTGCTTTTCTTTTATTGCCTTTTCTAATTGTTCTCTCCAGCTAATTCTGTGCCTTCCTCATTTTTTTCTACCTTGTGGATTCCTCATCAAAATTTGCTGAGGTAATCTCTCGTTCGTTATACGTTGTATGGGACCATACAACACAAGCTGTATTTTTAAATGCCATCGAGTATTGTGTGGGTGACTTCCATTGTATTTCTTATTCTCTCATTCGTCATTATTTCCCGTCTGGATATACCCGCAGATCGTCTCCAGTAATCCATCTTCGTAACATTTAGCATTCGTTTTGCGTTTTCCTTTATCTTCCATATATGACTTCCATATGTGATAATTCTTCTGACAATTGAACTATATAGTCTTTTTTTATTAACTTCGGATATAATTTGGTCCCATTAAATGCTGCTCCAAAAACTCTCAATCAATTTAACTGACATTATCTCAATATGCACCTCCTACACATTTTGTTTATTATGAATTTGATTTATTTAGTTCTTTAAGTTAGTATATCATGCATGTTTAAAAAGATTTATCATGCAGTTTCCTGAAATTTCTGGTACGTTCTCCACTATCAGCTGTTTTTGTCCCCCGCGAAGATGAGGGTTCCAATTCCGGATCCCAGTTAGTCATATATAATCGGTGTAAAAAGCAGTAAATGTGTGTCAACTTCCCTCCCACTAACCTTGAGATGGAGAATCTTGTTGAAAATTCGCATCATACCTAGATATGCATTGGAAAAGTTGAGAAACGGACATCTAAAATATACATCTAATCTGAGAATCACGGCTTCGTTCTCATCCAGACTATTATCTCTTCAGAAACGTGTGCACCATCGCTATGAGAGATATTTTTATCCCTTCACTCCCCATTTCAAAGGAGAAAAAATCGATTCTCCTCATTCTCTGATTATTTTTTTACTGTCATGGGATGCATAACTGCCCTTCTCTTCCTCTTCAGCACAGGACTCACCTCTTGCCGCGGGGGATTCGATAAATCGGTCAAATGCTTCTTTCCCTTTCACCGTCTCCCGTCGACAGCGCCTCACTTGATCTTCCTCGTCGATTTACTGCGCTCCCATAGAGTTCATGAGCTTTTGTTATGCGTGCCTATGATGCGATGCTGTCGCCTTTCTCAATTTAATGCACGTTAAACGACCCCGTCTCATCTGCGAAAATGCTTCCTGCTATAAGTAGTACCGTTATTTCTGCTTGAAACGTTTACTATAATAATTTATTCCCATAGAATATGCGGATAATTTCGAAAACAAATGACTTTTGCGTCTCGGGAAATGTATATCTAATATATGACCTCTATCCCTCCGTAACAATTGACATTTTGTATGAGGTTAATTTACGTCATGACTCCATTTTTGTAAGAGATTTCCTCTCATTTTTGCTATGTTATTGGCAGTTTCACGGATGTTTCTACCTTGGCAACATATTGAATTGATAAACTTAAGCGTTACATTGTAGAATATGACAATTTTCGTGACGCTTAAATCGTTTAGTGAAATAAATGTACCACAGAGTGCTTCCATTGCCTAACAATCATCTGAAAAACTAAATTACTTTATAGTCACACCGGCTGAGCGTTATTAACGATGCAATGAACTTTTGAAACACCTACAATGGGTACCACTTTGATTACAAAATCATTCACTGCGACAAAACCTTATCCACACCGAAGATATGTAGTAATGGCGTTGAAATATTTAAATAATTGTTAAGGTAATACAACAATGTTTGCAGATTGTGGTTCATAGTAAACTGTATTGTAATGTTTGTGATTGTGGCACGATATCAATACATCAAACCAAGACGTTCTAAATGTCTACGATCCTTAAGAGTACTGGTATGGTAAAAACATGGCAAAATGACTTATCTGGAAAATTGTAGTGCTTTTATGTAGCTTGCTGCTACAATACAAATCACCTACGATCCATTATCTTACTTCCTTACCGAAAAGTTTCAGTTAATTAGGGATAACATGAGCTCAGATGTCACTGAAAAGCTCAAACCTGATTGTGATCATGTTAGTTAGTTTAATAAAATTAATTTAAATTACATTAATCACTTAAATTTAAATTTTAAAGTGAGCAAAAAGTTATATAGAAAATCATTCAACAGTGCTATGATTCAAATAGTCAGGAATTAATAAAAGTGGGTGGAATGAGGACAACTCCGAATACTTCCAAGTAGTACCAACCAAGCAATTCAACTACAAAAGCCTGTGGAATCATCTCCTACAATATCATGAGAAACACATAATGCAATGTAATACTTGCGCTTCAAAGAAAGTTTACAGAACCATTCAGCTTGCATAAAAACGCGAGGGAAATATAGATATGACTTTTCTAAACGCATTTTGTATCCATACCTAACATTCGTGGGTAACCGAAGAAGGTATTTTTCATATGTTCTTAATTCCTAATCCGATGTAGAGGCGTAATGTCTTCCAATTAACTCTACCAGCTTTATTTATACCATTAGCCTTAGTCTTTTTTGCATCCCAGCTTCGGGAGAATCATGATATGGAACAGTATGTAACAGTTTGCGATCAATTTTTGCCATCGAGTTCCGCATTGTATAAGAGACTTCAACGCCCGATACTCCTAACTCTTTATTGGCCATCCTAAAAACAAATTGGCTTCAGTAAGAAAAAACAGGCAAGGCGAATTCCTCCGAGGTTAAATTAATGCACGTCAATTGCTCATCAATGTCATCCCTCATTAGGCAAAGACACAGCAAAAATAAAGACACTTCCCGCTAAAATTACGAATCATTGGAGTTATAGGCAGAATGTGATGGTGGTGATTTACAAATCGCTACTTTTGGACATAAATCTGCACACCAATTGCTTTTAGGTTCATCAGTGCCATCAGAGTCAATCTATTGATCAATTGATCGAATCATCCACCACGACGCTTATGGCGGAACTTATATGCAGCATATTTGAAAATTCTGCATATTCTCTTAATTCTTAATGCCGATGTAGAGGGATAATGTCTTCCATTAAACTTAATCGGCAATATTTATACCATTAACATATTTTCATAATATTTTAAGTTTTAGTTTCTCTATCAATCAAAACTTGAGTTCTTACCTGGTGATATTCTACAACGATTCTTTCCCCAACTTTAATAGTTATGCGATTTCCGTACTCTTCTGAGTTGACTATAAACCTGTCGAGCAAATTGAGAGTGGCCTCCTTTCGTTTCGCACACGGTGAGCATCGAGTTGCAAATATGTCTTTTTTAAATTGAGCATTTTTACTTTCGATTCGCCCAATACGCTATAACCTTTAAGAGAGAGGGCGAAATGACTTGTCGTAACCATCCCGTAGAATTTCAAGCCGAAGATAACGAACTAAAATGCTCGTTCGAAAGACTGTGATGAATTCTTCTACAACTGTGTTTCACAATCGCTGGTAAGAGGACATTTTCGATCGTCATTTCGGTTGCGGTGAAAGACAATCAGCTTTTGCTCCTCTAATCCTCACACCACCGAGGAAAAATTGCCGCATCATCGTCTCAAATGATTCTTTAATTCTCTTCTTTGGTCCGTGTGTTCCGGCGTGGCAGCGAAATCGACGAAAACAGGCAAGGACGGATCCAACGCCCACTTCCTTCACTTTCCCATAACGAGTTGGTAATGAAGTGTTTTTAATACTTTTTCACGTAACTTATCAGACATCTGCGTCACTTTTTCATAAATTTTGTAAGAGTTAGTGCACCAGTCAATGTGGATTTGAATGGCTAAAATAAAAGGAATGCTGCTTCTTTGTTATACTGCCCGATTTTACAGTACAGTGAACTTCACACAACTCAATCCCCACCACAAAGCATATTCTTTTCTATCCCTAATCCGTCAATCCCCTATTCGTCTTTCCCTGTTTTAACTACCCATTGCCTCTAAAGGCTGCTTTACATGGTATATTTTATTGGATTAACAAGCAAATGAGTCATAGAAAGTGCAAAAAATTGAATGTAATATGAGCAGGTTATATTTCCTGTTACAATCGTATAATATGCCACTTTGTACGGTACAATTGTCCTCATGAAAGAGGTCATGCATTTGTTTTTACATTAAGTTGTGAACCGTGAAAATCGGCCTTTTGCACTAGCCTCATATCCAATATCTATCCCTTCTCTTTATTTCTTCCACCAGTTCCACGTGTTACCATGAAACAGGTATAACCTGAAGCATACAAAGACTAATTTGTAACCATCTTATTTCTTCTTGCTTCCCCCCGAGTATTTCTATAAGCAAATAGCATCATCTATTCGTTAGTAAATAAATTACTGGCTTAAATTAAAGAAGAAATACGCTTTGTCGCTGGTTGTGTAGGTTGGTGTATTTATGTCACTGGATTTTGTATTCAAGGCGCGGAAAAAGGTAGAAAAGGTAATCAGCACGATTTCTTTTCGAGTAAATTTGGGTGTTTTTTGAGTGCGGGTGTTAATTGGAGAAGTGTCTATCATGCTCAAAAGTGTAGTGAATTTTTGTTTGAAAAGTAAATGCGAACTTAAATTGAAGGAGTAATTTGCACGGCCGTACACTCGGCATTTAAGGCTGCGCATGAAGTGAGTGCACTTCCCTCGAAAGATCTGAAACTCCAGCGGTGGAGAAGAGTGCGTGCTCGGCCCATCTGAACTCGGTGCATCTCCCTTGAATGTCACATACCACTCCGCGGAGTGAAAGATAACTGTTCCTCCGCGCATCTGATACCGAAACGCGAGGCACAGAAACCTCTCTTCCACACTGACCCAAACAGAGCTCACACTAGGGGAAGCTTCCTCATTGAGCAAGGCGACTGCGTCGTGACGGACCCATTTCGATGGATAGGACACGGTACAGTAGCAGGTAGCTGCTTGGCTGGCTAGGGGTTAAACGGTGAGAAAGCGAGAGCGGTGAAAAAGCACGAGGGGAGTGCCAGTTAGTTAAATAAGGGCAGAAGAATATTGGGTACGGTTAGAGTCCCCTATTGGCCAAATCAAAGAATATTAGCCATCAAATCATTGCCTCTACTTCGAATACATCGTGAGAAACATACATACAAGGTTTTTATTGAGCTGGGAAATCTAGGTGAATTAGTTAAGTGATTTTAATGATGGGTTTAAGTGGAGCTCAGGTTTTATTATGGTCACTTATATATGGTCACGTGGATAGAACAAATTATTATACCCATCTAGTTGGTAATATATATCTCTCTAATTTTAACGCTACTGTCGAACCAAGAAATGTAGTGTGGCGTAAAAATAACACTCTCTGTGTAACACTGAACACACCTAATCTGAATTTCTCAAGTAAAGAAAGCCAAGTGTGTATCCTCTGAGTCTCTAGGGGCTCCCAGCTTAATAACAGCAATCCCAATGTTCACTTGTAGTAGTTTTTAACGAATCACATACCTTTTCTTTGTATTTTATTAATTTTTTGGTTAAATCTTACTGCTCAGGATTCCAAATTCTCGCGGTGCCCTCGAGATGTGGCTTAACCAGAGCGAAGTATCATCTCTCTATTACTTTCCCATTCGAGGACCTTTCTATTATATGCTTAGTAAACCTTAGTTTATTTAATACTGTGTCGTATATGTTTTATATATGTGTTCCCCACAATATGACCGAAGTAAAGCCAATGATTTGATGGCAAAAATTATTTTCAAATCCATATCAATTGTGACAGGCTTTGAAGTTCTAGGATATAATTTTATTAACTATACCCAGCGAATTAGTACTTTTTCTTCATTAGTTTTGCAGTATTTCCTCCTTATGTCTCTCTCACATAAACAAGAAATGAGATCGATAATCACACGTCACCTAAATTTTTTCCTAGTAATGACTTCCGAACATTATATCTGTTAAAAATCTCTGAACTCATGGCAATCCGTTTAAAAAGTTTCCAGCGCGCGTGTGTGAGTCAAAATAAATACAGAACTTTATATGCGTGTTAATTTTGTCAAAAAATCCTTCGTTCGATGATGAATGTATTATCTATAGATATCCGAAATTAAGGTTGTCAGAGCGAGATAGTTCCCTAGTCAAAATGGAGACCATATTAGAAGTAGACGTTTTCATTTCAGCAGTTATAGGAAGCATGAAATAAATATTGCATTATTGATGGTAAAATTAAATACTTATATACGATCGTGTGAAATTCACATAGGAAAAATCATTCCCCTGGACTGGGAATGGAATCCAGATCCATCGATGTTGCGCCGAGTGCTCTAACCATTTAAGCTACCCAGGCGTCCTCTTCCACTGTGAATCTCATGGAGGCTTTAAAGAACAAGTTGTCCTCACAGGTACTTGCATATAATGCCAGAGGTACCCGTATGCGAGCGCTAAGCGCCGCAGTCCACGTGGTAAAGCCCAACTTTAAACACAAAGGTGTTTACTATGGACATTTTCAAAGGACCTCCGAACTAGCCACGCAGTAACTTCAACAGAGTCACCCGCTAGTAATCACACGATTGTGTGAAATTTACAGAGGAATAATCATTCACCTGGACTGGGAATCGAACCCAGATCCCTGTCAATTTCACACAATAATGTGATCGCTAGCGGGTGACTCCGTTGAGGTTACTGCGCGGCTAGTTCCGTGGTTCTTTGACAATAATTTTATACGACTGTAATTCTAAAAAATTAAGTAAAATATATCTAAAAGTCATTAACTTGACTCTTTACCTTCACGCAGTATGTTTAAAACTCCTTCACTACGTAAGGTTTGTTAAGATCCTGAAAAAATACTGCAGTGACAATAAGTTTTATTCTCAAAAATAGTCGAGAAAATACACATATCAAACACTGTTAATTTTATGACGAGATCCAGGTGTTTGAGATTTATCATTTTTAAAAATCACTAGGAAGTTTATTTGCGTGCCATTTTACATGTAAAAGATCAGGTATTTTTCATCAAAAATCTCGGAAAGAAGTTTGATAAGAGAAAGATATTTTGGTATTTTAGGAAAAGTGAGATACTTACTGTTCTTTAAAATAAGACCGAATTAATTGATTTCCAGGTGGAATTTTATTTCGCTCACACTACCTTAAGGTGTAAACTAATGAATGAATGAATGAAGGAATAATTGAATAATTTATTAATTGTCCTGGGGATATACCCTTTAAGAACAAAAGCAATTTACATTTTTTTGAGCAACATAAAGAGCAAAATCAACAATTTGGACAGTAACATAATGAAAAAATTAAGTATGAATTAATACCATTTTACAATGCTGAATGCAAAGTTTTTTGGAAATCATATCATATAACAAATTCATCTGCATACATTTCTGGATTTACATTAATTACAACAATATGCAAAATTACAACAATATGCAAAATAATAACAACATTTAGTGGTCAGAAAGTAACATATTATAATATTTCATCTTAAAACTAGCAACAGAAGAACAATTTTTTATGTTTTTGGGCAGGGTGTTCCAGAGATGACACGCAGTGACCAAGAAAGAATTTTGGAACTTCGTTGTGCGGCGACTAGGAAAGTAAAGATACTCAGGATCACATCTAGTGCACATATCCCTAGTGGAAGGTTTCACGGAAAACATGTCGAATAAATATTCAGGGGATTTTTCTTGAAATAAGCAATACAAGTAGAATCCGAGGAAATATTTCCTTCGGGTTTTAACATCGAGCCATCTAAGTTCATTGTAGTAGGGGGTCATGTGGACATCTCTGCGAAGTTTAAAAATAAACCTAATGCATGAATTTAGAGCACGGTGTAGTGTAGTGTTATCTTCTTCATTTAAGTCGTTGTAAACTAGACAACAGTAATCAATAACGGGAAAAACCAACGATGAAATGAGCATTTACCTAGTGTCTTGAGGAAGAAACTTAGAATGTACTTTAAGTTGATATAGAATGGTGTTGATTTTACGAGAGATATTATTAACGTGATTACTCCAAGACAGACTTGAGCCGATAGTTATCCCAAGATTTCGAACTGAGTCAGAGTAGGGAATGAAGGTGCCATCAACACAGACTTGAGATATATTTCCATGATGAAAGCGATTTTTTATG
Organism: Ceriagrion tenellum; assembly: GCA_963169105.1. Taxonomy (NCBI): domain Eukaryota; kingdom Metazoa; phylum Arthropoda; class Insecta; order Odonata; family Coenagrionidae; genus Ceriagrion; species Ceriagrion tenellum. The sequence goes on along the minus strand of OY720636.1, from coordinate 53,026,603 downwards.
TTGGGGCTGCCAATAATTATTGCTTTGGTCTTATTTGTGTTAAGAACAAAGTTATTTTGCTAGTTATCCCACGAATATATTTAATTAACTCTTTTTTTCATATTTAAATAAGTGAGTTGGCTCGGTTCCATTTAATTGCTATAACCGACCTAGGTTCCGGCATAATAGGTGTAAACTGTGAAATCAAATCGAGTCGTCAACTTCAATGTGAAGAATATCAAGAATTTACTCAATATAACCCCAGAGTCATCCTACTTTTTCCAGGCCACCTAAATGCCATTGCTTTGGAATTAACTAATTATGACTTCAATTACGGTAGTAATTCATAAACAGTTAAAACAATATAGTTTTATGATGCTTATAATTTGTTTTTTAATGTAACTCACTGGTTTTTTTCATTTTTACAAATATTTTTCCACGAAAATTATATTTATCGAGTAAAATTCAAATTTTACACATGTCTGTATCATTTTCTTATTACATACATTGCAAGTTAAAGCTGAATGAGCGAGAAAAGTGTTGTATAAAGACCTAATTTTTCTCTTTGTATCAGATACTGACCACTTTTTCCTATAAATGATCAGAGTATGAATAAAATAACATTTGGGCAATTTAACGGTGGACCTTCTTTAGGGTTTGCGCTATAGGAACTTGCTTAGAGCATGTCGAATGGGCGCCAAAATCATCGCATAGAATTACATATGAGGCATTCAATTTGGCCTCCATTTCTGCACCATGGGTTACTAATTTTAGGTTCAACGGTCAAGTTTAAAGTCGACCAAAACGTGAAAATGAGAAATACAGACGGATGGTTGAAACTTAACGAAATGAAATACCGTTGCATATGCTCAAGCCCCATTGTCTGCGCAAGACTGTTGAATATCTTCCCCGAGTGACCAAACACAAGACGTATATTTAACTAGCTCTTCGAATCCGCACCGCTCATCTCTTCCTGCGCAGTTCCCTTCACAGCTCACCCGTCAATCTCCTGTAGCCGACTCTTTTTTCTAAATCACTTCCATCGCTAATTACAGGAAGTGCGCTCAGCTGCTAAGCGGCTAATGCCCATCGCTTCAACTCCGCTGGGAAGGGATTTCCACCGGGAAATGACCACTTGCAGGCCGCACATAATGGGACTATACAATTTCTCTTTGGTGGTTTTATGAGTACAGCGAGATTAAGAACCAAACTCAAATATGAGTCCAAGAAACTAAGCGAGACTGTGTATTCTTAGTTATTATTTATTCTATAATAGTAATTTTCCATCTCAGGACGTAATTATCCTAGCTTCCTTTTGCCAAACCATATATACAGGCAGATAATGTGAATCAATCATCTCTCATTTAATGCAAAATTAAATAACATATATAAATGAACCACATCCGTCACTCTGAAATCGTGGCTGAAGAGGGCTAGCTTCGAATTTTGACACCGATGTCTCCAAATTCCTTTTCTATGGTTAAAAAAAATTAATTTCCTCAACCATAACAGGGCTGTTTTCATTAAAATAAATTTTCTTCTCATCACGCCAACATTTATAATATATCATCTGTGAAAATTTCCAATTTATATTTCTTTTGCTACCTCTCCCTATACTTAAGTTATACACACCATCTAGATAGCATACAATTAGCTTGCATTTTAAATAACTGGTAATAAAAGTGAATTACTGTCGAGGTATGGGAGGCAGCGACAATTACTGGATTAATCGTAAGAGAAAAAAAGAGTCTTATGGCGGTTAAGATAAAAAAGAGACGCTTTCCAAAAGTTTGCGGGTTGAGCTAATTGTCAAAAGAGTTACTTTCATCCGGTGCCCTTGGCTTTCTTTATTTCACGTTAACCCAATTGCAACGGATAGAGCAGAGATTTTTAAAAATTATCAAAATACCGTGCAAATTTTAGAGTAAAATTATTCATCTTTATACATTTATTCACAATTGATGTGTCCTAATCTCTTTAAAAGTGCATGCACATACGCTAATCGATTTTCAAGTTATCAGCATTCGTAGTTCATTTTTATTGTAATAATAATATATAATATTTTATTACTCCATAATTGCACATAGTACAGTGTGCATAGAACTTAATAAACGGTGTTAGTGTACGTAATTAGTGATCAGTGTACATAGTACTTAATTTACAATTTTTATATTATGGATCCTCAAAGGTCACGGACTTGTGGGGAGGCTGCCTTCAATACACAAAATGAATTGCTGAAGAACCGCAACTTTTTATATAGAGCATATATAATAAATGTACATAAAACCATTTCATTTTGCGCCAATTATGAGCATAAAACACAAATAAATATAGATTACCTCATCCTGCTTATGTCACATACAATTTTATAACATAAAAAATTATTAATATACAATATAAATGTTACCATTTGACAATATCCATGCCTTGGTCAACTCAAACATTTTCTCTCGTTCCTTATCCTTTTAATATAATCTGGTAAGGCATTAAATATTTTTGGTCCCACATACAATAAAATATCTCTTATACAATGCAAGATTCGGTTTTGGAAGCGGTGTATTATTCTTCCTTCGTAGCTTATGATCATGCTCGCTTCCAGAAACCGTGGGTGTGTTACCACTTCTCAAATAAATTAATTTTAGAACCTTAAAAATAAACATGTATTTTATTGGAAGAATATTTAGACGAATAAATAATGGATAGGTATGATCATACCGTTTACTCTTTGTTATAATCCTTATTATCTTTTTCTGCAGCAATATAGCTGGAATTAAGGACTTATTATGGGCTCCGCCCTAATAAATGAGACCATAACCTAATCTGGAACCTACAAGATCGTCATACAGGATCTTTTGGAAGTATATTGGACATTCATGACGAATAAAATACCATTGTCGACTAAAATTGTTACTTAAGTCACTGGAAATTCAAAATATAATACCATGCTATTGCGAAAAATTTGTTTGCTTAAGGCACTGAACGTAAACCTAATAAACTTTTGATATTCATGTAATCTAGTTGCGCTGGAATCATTCGTTTTCCAGATAATACTCCTAAAGCTTGGATATCTCCACTTTGTCATTCACTAGACGGCTTTACCGAGGATATTTGTTCTCACCGCAGGAGTTGAAGTCCACCGAAGATGAGTTTTCCTGCTGTCTGAAGTCATGATTCCACTACTTTTGAGACGGCCGAATGAGATATTTTGGCCCTGACGTGCGGAAGAGTCGGCATGCATAATTTGAAAACAATATTTCCACGTTGACTTAATATTCTTCAATATGAACGACAAAAATTTTGGAAAAAAAGACTGTTGTATTATGTATAAATTCCTTGTCCAAAATAACGCGCGCTTTGCGGCAAAAAAAACGCTATGTCATCGTAGACCAGGGGGGTCATATGACGGAGCGGTATCCCATCCAGTATCACGACTAATTTTCATGTTTATCTGAGCTAGTTCATCCTTATTTGGCAAAAATAATTGTTCTTATTTTCCATTACTAATTACAATGAACGTGTATAATTAGATCGCTGTTGAGCATGTGCATGTAGAGCGAAAAAAGTTCCGTGTGGTGACGTCAAACCATCAAGATACCGTTTTGGATTACGTGGCCTTTTTTTATTGCATATCCTCTTTTTAAAGGCAGTTATTGATGCCTGCCATTGACGTATATCAATATGGATTATATATATTATTGAGATTGCTAAAAACTTTCCTGTCACGTACGCTACGCTACTATGAAGAAAACATGTAGTATACAATCCCAGATATGGAACTCATGCGCCTGGCTCATGAATCATGGAAATGCACCCTACCTTGCTTCCATGAGATGCACTTTTTGGTGGTTGGAAATTGCCTGTCGTGTCACGTCCTCTTTATTCTCCAGATCAATCTTCACGTGACAAAACCTTACTTTCTAAAATGAATATAAAGTAGAATGGTTGACGTTTTGATGTCGAGGAAGGCGTTCTGGACTAATCAGAGGCGGTCCTCTAAAGGTTTTACAAAAGGAATTCCAGAAATTATTAATTCCGCCGTAAAATCGCCTGAATCATTTCATTAAACCGAAATATGATTACGTCTAAGAATACACAGGTCATCAGTAACATAGGTGATGAATTACAGTAGTTTGAACGAAATATAATTTCACCTAGAAATCAATGAATTTGGTTTCATTTTAAAGAAAAATATCTTCCAATGATGCAAAAATATCTGCCCCTTACCGTGCTAGTTTCCGAGATTTTTGTCGGAAAATACCAGACATTATATATGGGAAGTGGTACGTGGATGCACTTCAGAGAGACCTATTTAAACAGTTAGGAATATTTTACCCTAGATATTGTCAAAAAATTATCAGAGTGTAGGTTGCATGTTTACTAAACTATATATGAAGATAAATCATATTGTAACCTCAGTAATTCTTGCGGGATCTCCCGTTGTGAAGGATATTTGAACGTACCGCGTGAAAAAACTGAGTAAAGTTGAAGTCTTATGCACATATTTTATCATTTAGAGTTTCAGTCACATAAAAGTATATTTGTAGTAATTGAAGGTAAAATGGAGGGAAAAGTCCCTAGAGGAAGATCCAGGAATAAGTCCATGTACCAAATAAAGAGAAGAGTACATAGGAAGAGATACCAGGAGGTAAGGGAACTAGCATTAGATAGGGAGGGGTGGAGGGCTGCAGTCAACCAATGTTAGGATTGAACAACTAATGAGAGAGAGAAAAAAGTATTTATGGCACCATTAATATTGGTATATTTCATTCATACTTCCTACAGCTATTGAAATTAGATCGAATACTTCGAATATGGTCTCTATTATGGCTAGGTAACTATCTCGCTCAAAATTAAAGGGAATGAAGTCGACTGCATACTAGGGAAATGAAGCTCTTGAAAGTATAGCGATAGAGTAGTATTGTCAAGGAAAGTTATGCAGACAATCAAATGACAAACAAGATGGGAGTAAGTAGCTTAAAAAATAAGGCAGATGGTCGGGGTACTTTTTTAATAATAATGTTTATTGTATTTGAAATATTAAAAGTACAAAAAAGTACAAAAAATAACAAAATTTCTACTTGCGACAAATAATAATAATAACAATTGGCAATGTTGGCAATGATAACAGAAAAAAATACATGTAAAAAAGCTACAATTTTTTTTTTTTTAATTTTTAATACAATTTTATTTTCAAATCATGGTCCTGCTAAGCCAAAGGCTTGTCAGCAGGTGCCATCGTTATAGTGATCGGATATTTCAATTATGTGTTTTAATGTTACAAAGAGACATAGTTATTCATTTTCCAACCAATCCTATATCCTTATTTTTACTTCTCTTTTTCTTCTCTCTTCAAAAGAATGATGATAATGTTAACTGTGAGAGATATGAATCCCCATATAACATTTTGAATACTTATCTTTAATATCCAGTTTGTTCCAATAGAAGTGCAACAAATATTAAATTTTCTAATGTTGAAAACATTTATGTAACCGATTTTTTAATATTATTATTCAGTGAAGTTTCATTTCACCTGGTATATTGGCTACAAGTCATTATACTTTCTGCTCGGGTTGGGTTGATTGTCCGTTCAATGCAAGAATAGCTGACTGCACCCCTTCTTCCATCTCCATCTAATGATATGTCCCTTACTCGTTGTTAGTTTCGATACTAAACTTCCCTCTTTACTTAGCCCTTGCGATTTTCCCTTGGTCTTTCTCTTGGGACTCTTCCCACTATTATTCCTTCGACGATGTTCATCACAAACCCAATGCGCCTCAAACTGTGCTAAATCAACCTGGTTCTACTTTTTTGTACTGTGTCCTTTATGGCCCTTTCCTATTTTACTCTTCTTCATACTTCTAAAATTCTTAATCAATTCGTCTATTTAAACTTCAACTTCTTCCACTAATACAAGGAGTCGAATGTATTTTATCTTTTCTGGTCAACTTTTCCAGTAGCCCATGTTTATGATTCAACGTCTGTCACGTTCATCGCAAATACTTTTATATCCTTGAGACAATGTCAGAGCAGTAGCATATACTCAGAAATTAAACAGATCAATTAATCAGAGTTTAAAAACATTAAAGGAATACCAGAATACGAAAAGGATGAAATATGGCTGAATCCCCAGACTTAGAGACGGAGAGAAAGAAAGTGGGAAGAATATGTCGTGGGAAAGGACTATCAAAAGAGAGGAAATGAAGTTTATGAAGATTACTTGCCAGAGTACTTCCTTGATTCGTATCACGCCCTACCAAATCGTCCTAATTGGACGATATACCTCAGTAATAAAAAACAACCAAGGAAGCCTTCTCCTCGAAGCAAACATTTTTTTTAAGAGGAGGGGAAATGCTGTTACGCACCCCCAGGAGCTCAGCTGTTTCTCCTGGAGAGTGTGGGACTCGGTCTTAAACAATGGATCCTGGTCTTGTTGAACCCATACCCACTAAAACCCCTCCCCTTCCTTTTGCCTTTATGAGGCAGCAACGTCCATGTTCTCTTCTACTTTGAGGCCTAGCCAATACCAGTCCTGTCCTGGATTCTTTTTCTCTTCATTGTTGTGGTTCTATTGAAGATTCTGAAGGATTGAATACCTCCAATCAGTACTCTCGTTGCGACAATTTTAAATTCATCTTTCTTCAAGAACTTCTCTTCGACGACCTCCTTGGCTGAGCTGCTGGCCCACATTCCTCTGCAGCTTAAGGTTATTCCGATGGTCTTCATGTCTTCGGCTTCAAGGAGTGTCTTGAGGTGGTTCTGTACTTCCTGGTCCTCTCGGTACTTCTCTACTTTATTACGGTTGTCGTTGTTCAGGTCTCGTAATTTACTTCCCAATAATCCAATGATGAGGTACCTACTGATGAGGCATTGTACAAGTTGAAACATTAATGGCAAATATTTTAAATAAATCTATATTAACATAGATTTCAAAAGTCATCCAAATTTTGGGCTAGAATCCGTCAATGCTTTCGTACTTCTGGGATGAACGCCAATACAGGAGACATGGAATGACGAAGAATGTTGTTGCAGCTGGGATTATACCTAGCTCCACCTGTGGTGAAACAGCGGAGGCTACGAATGGGTATGGAGGCCAATTGTGAGCATAATTAGTCTCAAATTATTTTATCACCGCCGTCCGGGAACTTTTTAAGTAGCACCTCGTAGTCACCTCAACCAATCTTTTGGATTAGAGGAATCATCACCCTTTCCGATTCTTCGAATCAAGATGGGAAGAAAAATCATCTTCTGATGTAAACCTGTTCAAGGGGGTTGATTTTTTTCTGTCATGAAAACCGGCTCACCTTTTACAATCCTCCACGATTTGTCGTGATAAAAAAAGTGGTCACTCACGAACAGCCATCCGAACACTTGGTTTAGAAGCCGTCAATGCCGCTCGCCAACTTAATCACTGGGATGGGGTCAACACGCATCCTGAAAGACTTCAATCACGCACGCCTAATTTCAGCACGTCCGCTCCATTCCTTCCACGTCCACTGCTTCGATATACCTCGGTAAGAAAAAACGACCAAGGAAGCCTTCGCCTCAATGTGGCTATTAGGCTACCGAAAATTTGTCGGGGAGGTCGAAATTATTTCGAGTTCTTCCATAATCAAATTGGAACCCATGCCCAAGCCATGTTATTTGAACAACGTCAAAAAAAGGGGAATGTCGACATCAGTATAGCCATGTATTTTGATGTCGATAATTTGCTTCCCGATAATTCAATGCCTAATCTACTGATGAGACATTTTGCTAGTTCACTCATGGATGAAAAATAGTTCATAAAAATTCTATATGAACTTAGCTTTTCAAAACTTAGGATATGCTATCGCTAAGAGAATTTTTTAAACCAAGGATTGAGGGTAAATTGGTAAATAAAAAATTATTTTTGATATGGATAAATAATGAAGTGAAATTCGAAGGTTTAGCATTGACCTACCCTCAACGAATGGCGTCCTTAGCAGCTATTCTGTAACTCGTTATGACATGCTAGCGAAATATGTGATTTTATCTATCTTTCAAAATAACTTGCTATTGCAGTGAAGTCACAGTCCAAGATTTTTATGTTTGAAAAAAATGCTGGTAGGATACGTTTCTCTTTCCTTAGAAAGAAGTTCATTAGAAATTCAATGAAAAGTTACGATTAACTAATAGGATTCTATAGACGACAGAGGTTACTGGAATAGACATGACGAAAAAAAAACTCTCAGTAAATTTTACACTTAAAATGTTATTACCGACCTAGGTTTCGATTGCTTTGCAATCATTATCAAGGTCAATGATTGGCCATTTTCAATTATTGCAAAGCAATTGAAACCTAGGTCGGTAGTAAAATTTTAAGTGAGGAATTTACTAAAAGATTTTTTTCGTCATGTCTGCGGTAACCTTCCACAAAGTTACGCCTTCAACCATAAGTTTTATTTGTTACTGGCATACCTCGATGAGTTACAAAATACTACCAGCATATTATATGGTTCTGTGTGAGAACCCCGTAACCGGAAACAGTTTAAAAATTGAGGTGGGGATTATTACAAAAGCAAGCCGATCATCATGAGCCATTATTTTAAGTTTTGAAATACAATTTTCGGTAAACTGATTGCAGTTTATATACATGTTTCTAGCACCAATTCTTGGAGAATCTATTGTTTGGAAATAGTAGTGACAGGGATCTTGCACCAAACCACGGAGTTATAAAATTATAATATTATTTTTTATCCTAATTGGGTTTTTCTCCTTGAATGCATGTAGCTTTCTATATTAGTTACAGAACATTTCTTTTCATTACCAGAGAATGACATGAATTTGAGAAGTAATTGGAAACAATAAAATAGCAAACATATTTATAAGTCAGACAAACAAAACTGAAAATACGAGCTCAAAATTGGTATCTTACATGTTTGAAAATTATAAAAATCATACATTTTTGTGCAGTTATACATTTAGCTTAAATATTCCCCCAATTATATCACAGTTAATTCTCAGATGCAGTCATCTGGTCATATTTTTTTAGACTTTTCAACAACTTTTACTGTGTTATCTAGCAATTAAATAGAATAGTTTTCAGCAGTAAAGATTTCTAAAAACATTTACAGTCACAATAATCGATTTAAAATGTTAAAAATTAGTTATCTGTTTGTTACACAAACTACATGTTTTTTCAAGACATGACCTGCCTAATGCAACAATATGGGGGTGTACCTCACAGAAACATTGACACGTGTTGATATTCTACCTGTGACACAAGTTGTCCTCCCTATTTTGTCACAGCCATGAATCATATTACTAAAAAGGATAATTTCCCTGTTCTCCTTAGTTTTTACACAAATATGTCTATTCGGTACACCAAAAAAACTTCCATTTATCAAAATATGCAGTATTTTTAATTAAGGTAGGACATACTCCCGGTATCCTACGTATATTGAAAGTAAATCGCCACATGGATATCCTATATAAAACTATATATATACTGGAATATTATACGTTACAAATAGGTTGCCACAGGGATGACAGTTTTCAGTCCCGTCCGATGCAAGGAGTATAATTCTTGAAATGCTTTACTGGGAAGGAATCGAAATTCCTATTAAAAAATGAACTCGGCCATCGCAAAGCCATGGGTTTCGAACCCGTGCATCTGCAGTTGGAAGCCGGTACACCACACCAATCAGATCCTCATTAAAGTTCGTATTTTAGAAAGTTGGTTAAGTTGAACCCTTCTGCATCTTACCCGTTACTCCTCTTTTCCGCACTTGGTTCTTACGGGGCGTGGAGGAAATGTTGTCGCCTGCGTTTTTTTTTCATCATGACATCACGGAGGTGAAATTTTCCCACGAAGTTTATGAAAGAAAACGAAAAAGCTTGCGTGAGAGCCCAGGTAAAAAAGGAGGAGGGTTAGGGGGGGCTGGAGAACCGACTCTCAATTTTCGTCGCAGTCCACTAAACGCCCGCGGCCTGTGGGATTAACAAGAGCATTTAATTGTCCGCGCTTCAATTCACTTCGGCGAATACCACTGCGAGGAGTAATTGGTTTGCGGGATGGACTGGAACGCTTTTAGAGTTTCCTGCCGACACAATCGGTTCGTGAAGAAAATGAAGGAAATCAAAGATGTTAAGGCAATAAATGTGATACGGCAAAAGCGGAGTTGTTCCTGATGACGGTGTTCCAACTGCAAACCTATACAAAATTAATATTATTACTCAGAAAATTATGTTAATAAATCACGGTCAGCTGCAGTCATCAATCTTAATATTTATTAGCAGCAATATTTTATAATTTTAATCGAATTGCTTTATTTTTCTGTTTTTTTAGGGACGTCCTCTGACACTGACAATTTTACTTTCAAAACATTAGTTGTATTTTTTTAAATAATTTTTGATATTTTCTCTGTTTCATTTTTCTCTCATATTGAGCTTCTTTTCCTTTTATGTTGCTTCACTAAAAAGCTTTGTTTACTAGAAATCATTGGGGAAACTTTTTTTTTTCACTTTGCTTTTATCTGATATAACCCGGGTTTCGTCGTCTCGCGGCGTCTTCAGGTACAAAATACAGATTTTTAAAGGACCTAAGAGGCTTCCCTCCAAATACAGTGACTCTTGTCATTCCTATGAGTGAATTTCATAAAGCTGTACCTAAAATACAGGAACTTTGTTGACTTTTAAACTCAAACTTGTGGCTGACTTCCTTTCCCAATGATCTTTAAAAATCTGCTTTGTTGACCTATGGTCATCCATCCTGAGTTAATACCCAAAAACTATTCATTTGGTCTTGGTCATCCATCATTTTCAAACTAAAATCATTTCTTAATAGAGGAAAAGCCACCGAATCATTGTAGTAATCGTCATTCCTCAGCGAAGCGATGGTGAAAATCAAAATATCACTCGAAATTTGGGTATGAAATCGTTATGGTCACCTGATTTTCAAATCGTGGCTTCCGATGTGAAAGTGGCATATTGGTGATTTATGAATAATAAATTTCTTAAGTTGAAAACATCCCATGATGAGTTTTCACACCCAAAAGCATACGTTTTAATCGATTATTGTTATCTTATTCATCCGAAAATATGCCACAGTTAATTCCTCCTTTTGACGAAGAAAAAATTATAGTGTTTAATCTTCCACTTTACAGACATAGAGCTGAGATTAAACCAGGAATGAGGCTTAATGAGGCAAGCCCATCAAGACTAAGCCGTTGACTCTTGCCAGTTCTTCCGTGGACGAAAATCTTGGCCAAAGAAGTTCGTTAGTTTCTCATGCATGTCCGTGATCATACGGTTTTTTTCTCGTTGATGAATTACGACCTGACAGATCGTGGGAAAATCTCAATATAAATATAACTGAAAACTTGGCAGTAAAACGGTATTGCAGTCGAAATGAGTCAAGGAAAATATTTTATCACCGTCGTATCCTTGCGAGACGCTATCCGCTTGTTTAGGAATTACGTTTATACGCACAGTTGAATTAGACCCGTCGAGTGATCGCGGTAAAATATTGAAATGTCAAGCAGAAATTTCTTTGATATGTTGAAAATAGACGTGTGTAGCTAATGCATTAGAAGGATCATGACAGAAATAAATCGAGTGATATAAAATTAGCTAAGATTTTAGCTCCGTCCGGGAGACGTCGCTTTCGCCAGCATTCTCCGCTTTAAAGTAATTCAGATTTTATTTTCACTCGGCATCCCACTTTAATGACTCTGCCGCGTAGTGCAGTCGTATTTCTTCCGTTGACTCACGCGTCTACATCCGTCATTTGTTTGGGCCCGACATAAATAACACAATTTGAAAACTCCGCTAATGCGCACCCGTTGGGGAGCAAGACGACCTATGCAAATGCAAACAGATGAAATAAATTGCAAAAGCTCATGACCTGATTCTTCCTCTTATTCAACGAGAAAAAGATCAGTTAAATTTTAAGAATATTTTCCATCAACGTGACTTATTTTCCACCCGTGCAAAACTGATGGGGATGATGGAAACTGATATGCTATCTATTTTATCTATGGAGTTTTGCCTGAGAGCAAATCTAACTCATGTTTTCATAATCCTCCCACAGTGGTAAAACTTAATTTTAGTAGTAAGGATTTATATGCCAACATGGAAAAAAGGGGCTCATTTACCTAGCGTGGTTTTCCAAATGTCAGTTATTCCCACATTACCAGACCAAGCAAAAATTCTAAGTCAGTATGGCTGATTATTTTAAATTGTTCTGATAAGGCAGATTTTTATATCGTATTTACTCAGTAGTCGCAATCGTCTAATTTCGAGCTTCCATACTTATATATTTTTGCAAAAGATCTTAACTGGATATTTTACAAATTTTACGTATTAATTATGGCTTTTATTATACGTATTAATATATTATATAATATATAAATATATAATATATAAAAAAATACGTATTAATGGCTTTTAGCCATAGACTTTCAAACGAATTGGCCCCTTACGGCATGTTCTCTGTTTTACCGCTCCAATTACCGTATCTCCCACTCTTAAGTGACATTGATTTAATGTTTTATTCAGAGTGCTGTCATTGAGAAGATTTGACCTACTTTATGGGATCTTCATTCCAAAGTTTTCCCTTCTATCTCTTCTTATCATCCTTTTCTACACATTAATACACATGCCCATCTGAACGAGTATTTTAATTTTTATGATGATATGTCAAAGGTCGAAACTGGTCATTGTTTTCGAACATGGGGAGGTAAGGGACCATGAGTAATATATTTTCAAACATTCAATTGGTATAGTTTTGGATAAGTCAGTAAACTAAGCTGAGATAGTCATGGTTTAGTCTATAAAAAAATGTCCAACACTACAGTAAACAAGCATTAAGCAATACCAAGAGCCACAAACGTAGTTGAGTAACTTCCATCACATGATCCCTATGCAAAAAATTGGATTTAATTTATGATTGCAAACAACGTTCTAGGTATATGTTCTAAAAAAACCCGATCCAAGGTAGCAATGCTTTCCTCTTAATATTTCATTAACATTTTATCACGATAAGAGCACCCATTTGTAGACTTTATAAAACAAATTTTTGACATTTACAATTTTATTTTTACTGTGGTAAAATTAATGGTTGAAGGCGTAACTCTGTGGAAAGTTGTCACAGACAGAACGAAAATATATCTTAGTATACTCCACACTGAATTCAGTGTTTGGAGTATACTAAGTATAACTGGGATTCACTTACTTCAGTGTGGAATGTATTGAGATATTTCTTCGTCGTGTCTTTACTCTGGTGATGTATCGATTATGGTATTTTTAAATGAAGAAAAATAAGCAATCATTAAGCAACACCAAAATTCACGGGCGCAATTGAGCAACTTCCATCAACTCAAAACAGCCTTTCCCTTCACGACATCCGTGATCCACATTCGTCGACGTGTGCACTCCGTTTGGAAGGGGTTGAGAGGGCGTGACAGGTCACGAGTGAGCCACACGCCGTGGGCAGGAGAGAGGAGGGGAGGAAAGGCGGGTCGGGTTGCAGATCCTTTGGTGACTGCAAAGTCGAAGGGCGTGCGTCGGACTCGCTCTTCTGGGTGGACCCCTTTACGGTCGGACACAAGGGCGGAGGTCTTTAAACCCTTCGAATCTCGTTCCATTTCTTCGCATCTATCCTCACCAATCATCCCGCGCCCACATAGAAATGTTTGTGAGGACGACTTTTCATTTCCATTCATCCGAAGGTCCCCGCACTGAGAGTTCCCACAATCGAACCCTCCCGTAGAGTTTTTTAAAAATATTTATTTATTTTCTTAAGGGTCGCCGACGCGCAGGAGAGCATCCGCCCCCTTTTTAACGGGTCACATTGCTGGTTGCTTACATGTACCGCTTTATCGCACCTCAAGTCGCGAACTTCGCCCAATGTTCACCGAATACCGCCTTGAATCTAGGAGAACGCTTGACTCTGAAGACTCAAGCCACGTTCTCAACAACTACTAACACAAAAAAGAAAATAGAAGATAAAGAAAAGCCTCACGCTTTGTAAAAAACTTATCTTTATCAAAAAAATTCAATAAAAAAACTTAGCATAATCGCACCTCAAGTCACGAACAATGCCGTATGTTAGCCGAATAATACCGTTGAATTTAGGTGAACGCTCAACTTTGAAGACTTAATGTGTTCACAACAACTTCTAACACAGTTAAGTATGTATATAATATATAAGGAAAAGCTTCACGCTTCGTAAAATAAAGCTGATACGAGCGAACAGAAAGTGTCACAAAACTGATAGAGGAATCAGGTTTGGAGGTGCTGGAGACTTGAAGGCTGCACGCTAGGCTTGAATTACATACTTGAAATTTTAGATCAAGCGAGTTTCAGTACACTTGGAGAATATTATTTGGACCCCACGTTACAGCAGCCCCAGAACTGATTAAATGAACAAAATAAGAGAGTTACACCACCAAATTGTTGGGTATAAAACACCTTTCCACGCGACATTAGTGATTTTAAAAAAAAGGAGACAGCGTGGCATTAGCATTTGACACATCGTCAGCATACAATTCACCTCCGTCGTTACCCCCATCCTTTTTCCATTTCCTCCTCTCATGTGGCTGGTGTCCTAACGCTCCCTGCCATACGCTCTGCGATGGATCGTAGGGAATTCATCTACATCTACAAATGCCGTGCAAGCCACCACTAGGGTGTGTGGCATGGGGTGATTTCACACCAGGCATAAAGCTCTCATCCCAGTTTAAATCAGAACCGCGCACGTTCCCCTGGAATGCCAGGCACAGGGCAAAAGCAGTCGGGATAACAGTGCACGGTCAGACCAGAAACTACGAGAGTAATGCGTGGACAAATATGCTACCATGCAGTACACTATTTTTGATACGACTACTGGTTATCATTACTTCGACAGAAAAATAAATTTACAAGGTACTAAATAATGCAATAACATATCATAACGAAGATTTCATGCGAGGTTAGTAGCTAATAAATATGTTTAAGATAGTTAGCACTAGTGCAAAAACCTATTATACCTAGTCAGAGTCAAAGTATCCCAGAACTGACTTATCGCGACTATTATGGTCCCATTTTGTGCGTGAAAAAATTACATTTCATATCTATCGGTTCAGCAGTATATTTCGTAAATCCTGCGATCGTTTCTACCATAATAGTTAATCTCCAGCAAAATATGTTGAACGTCCGGGAATAATACTGTTACATTGGTGTTGGGATTAAATTGGCGTAACTTGGCCGATACTCGTTTCAAACTTAGACCAAAGAGTGAAATTTCTAACCAATAACAGCCCACCAGTTCGAAAATCGATCTTATAATCGAGGATTTCGGTACGTTGTTGCACTTACCGTATACTTAGAATGTAAGTTACGGTACTTTCCGCAAGAACTCATTGGAGAATAATGGTAAATATTACGTTCAAGCCATGAAAATTTTAAATAGTCCTACTTAAATATTGTTTTCATTTTGCAATAGATTTAGGGATATATCGCTACTAATATTTTACTTTCTTCGCATCCATTCCGAAAACGGGTCAATTTACTTCAACCACGAGCCATGTTTACAAATGGCTGCACAACAAGTAAAGAGTCAATACATTTGAATTACAACTGTGTCTCTTTTAGAAAATTAGATTATGTTTATGGAATGCATACGGGTATTCTCACAATTAGATACAATACACTAGTATGACATAGGAATTTATTATCCAGGGAAAACATATCATTTAGTATTTTGGCCCGTAACTTGACCAACAATTCATCTACATCTACATCTACGTAATACCTAGCGAGCCACCACGAGGGTGTGTGGCAGGGGGTGAAGATCACCAAACATGCACTATTGACATGAAACTAGGATATTTAAATGAGACATACTAGAAAATAGGGTTACATGGAGCAAGATGATTAGTATCTACATAATAAGGAAGGGATTATTGGTTGTTATTACATGCATCATGCACTACAGACTACTCTATCTATATTTCACCTACCTATCCCTTTGCTACGCTGCCTATTGTTCTCTCTTATAGTACGAGGGAAAAATGACATTTTAAATCTATCGGTTCGACAATCTATCTCTCTAATCTTGTTAATATGATCAAACCTAGCATAATACGCAGGGGTTCTCAATATATATCTAACGTCATCTGTGAACAAAACGGTTTCAAATTTACATAAAAGGTTTAACCTAAATTTTAACCTGCGTTCTGATAGTAATTCCCATCCTAATTCTTCTATTAAACTCATAACATTTATACAATTATCATAACGGCCTTTAACAAACCTGGCGGATCTCCTTTGCACGCGCTCTAATTCTTTTATCATGCCTTCCTCGTACGGATCCCATATACTAGCGGCATATTCTAAATGAGGCCTGACAAGTGTAAAATAGCTTCTTTCTCGTACTCTCTCATCGCATTTGCCTAGAATCCTTTTTACGAATCCTAATCTACGGTTTGCTACACTAATTATGTCCCTGATGTGTTTCCCCCATGACATGTCTTCAGTGATGGTGACGCCTGAGTATTTAATAGATTCTACGTTAGATATTTTATTTTCTTTGATGCAATAATTATTCCGGGGAAGCCATTCTTTTTCTAAAAATTCATTATCGCACATTTCTTCGAATTTAATTCTAGCTGCCAACTATCACACCAATCATCAATCGCATCAATCGCAATTAACTCTTAATAGATTATTTAGATAAAACGTGTCCTCGTTGCATTAACCTCTTGTTTTGGGAGCAACACAGGGCAAACCTCGTCCCTTTTTTTTAAGGTGTCGTATATCAAGCTGCCGACCTGCATCGAAGAATTGCATCTTGAGCTGCGAGCTTCTCGTAACATTCGCTAAGTATGGCGCTGGGATCCCGGTCAATGCGGATTATTTTTCCTCTGTGGAAATTCGCACATTTGTGCATTGCGGGTGACTTCGTAAAAGTGGAACCCCGTGGCTAGTCCCGGATAGCTTAAAATTTGTCTCAGCTGAAAATAAATTGGACTTTCAGCCTACTTTTACTATAATTCACCTTTGAATTTCGAAATTTTAGCAGGACTCGAGTACAGATGGCTCTGATTGCACATGAAAAATGTCAATGGGATTGAGGACTTATACTCAACCGTTCAATGAAAACTGTTTACAATAAGTGATCCTAATATGCGGAAGAGAAAAGCTAGATGTAGAAGTCACGAGAAGAGACGCGAAATTAGAGCAAATGGATTCCATTACCTATCTCGGAAGTACCATCACGTGCACGGAAAAAAGTACAGCGGACATAAAGCGGAGTATGAAATAGAAATCCCAAGCTAAGAAGGTATTCATGAGAAAAAAATAACTGCTGTGATCAAAGAAGATAGGACTACAAACCAGAAAATAGTATGTGAAAACATACACGTGGAGCATGGCATTCGTAGTGGATTGGAAGCATGGACCGCTGGAAAAGCTGACCAGAATAGACTAGAAGCCTTATAAACCTGGTGCTGGAAGAATATGCTGAAGATAAAATAGACGGACAAAATGAGAAATGATGAAGTCTACAGAAGGGTACAAGAGGAAAGGACCATATGGATCACCATAGAGAAAAGAAGAACAAGATGGGTTGGACACACCCTGAGACACAGTGAGTTTGTGAAGAGCATGATTGAAGGTAAAATAGAGGGAAAAGTCCCCCAAGGTAGACCCAGGAATGAGTTCATGGACCAAATAAAGAGGGGAGTACATAGGAAGAGATATCAGGAGGTAAGAGAACTAGCACTAGATAGGGAAGGGTGGAGGGCTGCAGTCAACCAATCTTAGAATTGAACGACCAATGATGATGACAAGAAGTGAGAATGCGTGGAATGGAATCGAATAAAAACAAAATATATGCATCAGCTCGGTTTTTATGCAGCCTCTAAAGTACTATTGTACTTCTTTTGTTTTACAATGTATTACGTGGAGGAGTTGCGATCGCCCTTCCCCTCTTCAAGGACTATCAGTGTGTGGATTCGGCAGTTACCCGGCTGACTCGCTCTCTCTCTTCACCTCTCCGGGTGCACTGTGAAGAATGGTTGTAAGCCGTCGCCTCCACACCCCGCTCTCCGCTGCATTCTCCCGCATCGCTTCGCAGAAGGCCGTCACTACCTCAATCCACAATCAACCCCTGCGAGAAGCTGCTCGCTGCTCCTTCGGACGCCGTTTCATTTTTGTATTTTGCTCCTGTCTTGTGTTTGTAAAATTAAATATTGTTAAGTTTTAATTTGTGGTTATTTACGCCTCAGCATCTCTCCGACTGTTTTACAAAATGAAATTACTGCGGTGATTGAAGTCAGATAGGGGTCGTTCAATTGATCGAATGATGTGAATGGGTTATGTGTGCATGATCGTTGTTCACCAACTATGAATTTCATCAAAAATTTCACCCGGCGACTCTTGCCCCAGCACGATTGGATTCGTCTTCGATCAGTCCGCTGTCGCAAATGTTTTTCAATTTCCTACGATCTGAAGCCCTCGAGGCATCGCGACGCGTCGTTTCAAAACAATTAGACGGCGAGCGACTCAAGGCGTAAAGAGGCCCTTTATTTTTAGCAAGTGGGGCGATCGCCTGAGGTGCATTCTCATGGAGGGTCCCTCCCTCTTGATACGCGAAATTCCTGTATTCAAATGCTACTTGAGATTGTGGGAGTGGATCGGACGAAACTTTCTCACCTCCTCGGGAAAAACCAAAATTCTGACGCCGGAAGGGCAGGAGGTGGGAGAAGGGCATGAGATACAGAACTGTTGATCTCGTGGGACTCATGTTTATTTTCGCAGTTTTGAACACCCCGAGGAAACAAGAAATTTACCCCGGCCTCCATTCATAAATTTGAATACATGCCGTCATTCTATCTCAGTCCCGCACGATGATCAATAACACTCCAAAAAAATGGGGGCAATTATGACAGAGAAATAACAACAATACAGTTCTACATTAAAAGCTTCATCATCAGGTCACTTGATGGAGCTGCAAATTGGTGCAACTAGAAAAATTTGTTGTAAATCTTTTGAGGTGACTGGAGAGGTGATCGTGAGCATCGAGTGCATATTTTTGAAATTTTTAATCTAAAAATTTCTTGAACCATATTATATGCCTTGCATCTGTTTGTGCGCTTGGATTCCCCACAAAAACAGTAATTGGAATGATAATTCAGGTATATCAATAATTTTTCATCTGGTTAGTTTATTCATGGTATAGCTAGAGTTAATTACTATGTAGACTTGCGGTATTCGAAACACAGATAGACTTCTACTGAAATAGGATGTTTTCCGAAAATTAACCAAAACGTGGCTAACTTGATACTTCAAGCAACTATTAGATTTATAAGAAATATATTGTTTACATTTAGTAGATTATCTGCACATATTTTATCGAAATGTATGGCATTTAGTAAAGTCTACACGCTAAATATCAATAGATAGCCAAAAAAACTGATCGTCATGACAATATTTTCACCATAATTATTTTAGGATAAGATGAGTACACGCATGAAAAGCTTCATGTAGACCTGTAAATAAGTAAAGATTGCTCCAACCATCCCATTGTGGAATTGCAGCGATTTTGTGAATTTCAAATCATTATTAGAGCTGCTCGATAGTAGTCACACAATTAAGGAGGCAGATGTTTGATTTTGGATTGGCTGTTTAATTTTAACGGTTCTGCTTTCACGATGGAAAAATCCCTCAAATAGTCTTAAAAGTCTTAAGAAGTAAACCTTAGACTTTCTCCTCGACCAATATGACCACTGAAGAGGACAGCCTCATCTCATGACAACTCACGAGGACAGCCTCATTTATTGAGAATCCTGCTTATGAGGTAAGCAAGGAGGATTTCAGGATATACTCATACCGTATGCTCTGTGAATAGAAATACAAAAGAGAAAATATTTGAAGTTTAAAATACGCACAATGAACGAAGACGTATGAGCTAACTGAAATGAGAGTGCTCACACCTTCACGAAATTCGTGATATGATTTCCCATGAAAACACGAGTAACCGAGAAACAGGCAAAAAATGGGCATGCTGAACACCATATGATCACAGTATTGGCACAGCGTGCCCATAAAAGTGGCCAAATTGTTCTCATTTTCCGGATTTTTCCTGATATTCTTTAAATTTTTAAGGTTTTTAATTCACGAAGTTGCAGAGCAAAATCGAAGAGAGATAGTTCTTTTGTCGAATGGATGAATTAATTCTATGAATATCGTCAGAGAGTAGACTCAGAAAATTTTAAATATGAAATGGAGATTGAGTGATCACTCAGTTGAACCAAGTTTAGGTGCATGACTCATCTTAAACTAATAATTCAACCAGAGCAGATAACATATAAAATTCTTTCTGATAAAATACCATTTGTAATAACCTAGAAATTCGTAGGATTATTGAGTCGAAAAATGGCTTTACCCAAAAATGAGAGCAGATAGCGACTATCTTCAAAAGAATTTTAAAGATAAGTACAGTGAAGAGTCTGGATTGGAGAATTACCATGATAGAGGAGATGATACTAGTCAAGATGTATGTTAGATAAATTGTTGGTGGGTACGAGGGAAATTATGGCATCATGCCCGTAAGACGATACGCTCACGAGGGTTTAATTCAGCTTTGAATATCCACCCCAACCTACCTCAAATAGTGAATAAATCGAAGACATTCAGCACCCATTTTCTTACGTTTAGACGCTTGCTATTAATAAACTCACATTTTGAGACCAAAAGGCATTTTATAAATTATTTTTATACTCTGATAGGATACCAAATTTTTCATGTTTTTTCAATACTTGAAGTTTCAAAAAATTTGCATGTTTTTTTCTAAATTTGCCAGGCTTTCAATGTTGGCATACCCCGTGGTGTTTACAAAATATTTACTTGTTTTATAAATTTATTTAAAACAAAAAAATCGTAATCATTTCGTAGGGAATGTTGTTTAAAGATACAGCCTATATCTCTGTGCGACATACAGGGTGTTTACTCCGCCTGTGTGAACATACGAGAATATATTTCGGGAGGCAGATGAATGCAAGCAAAGGTTTGATCCCATATAAAAGCGCCTTCCCGGAACCCAGCACCTTTTGAAATTCTTTCTTCTCTCCTTTCACATTCCCTCTTGCAGGGCGCCCCGCCTATGTCAATGCGAGCAGACGCCCCGCACCGGAGACCGAGTGCAGACGAAGGGAAAATCCACCAGCAAGAAGGGCAGCCACCAGGAGGGGGGGGGGTTGTGCCCCTCCTCCCAATGGGTGTGCCCGAATAGGGCGGGCGTCTGCTCAAGGAAATCCGCCCTTCTCTCTCCATTCGCTCCTTTTCCCGAAAATCATAAAGCTTTCTCTCCAATACGCCCTCCACATATCGTCTCCTCGTTTGCCCCATTTTCTTCTCGAAGATTTCAATAAGCGACTCATTTCAGACGAAGAAGATCATGCCGTCTTCACTGTATCCATAAGGTTGTAATTTCAAAATCTTTCAAATTACTTTTATTGAAATGGTAGTCACCTAAATAGTTAAAAGCATAGTTTTTGACATTTTTTACATAATTCATATACTTAATAACTACACAAAGCATTGGGAAAGTCATTTAATTTAGCGGAAATATTAGCTAAATAAATTAAACATTTTAACAGTCAAAAACGACTAGAGTTGTTAAATAGCATATGATCATACCTACCACAATAAATATGAGATCTAAATAAAGGGAATTGAAGGATTTCGTGGATAAAATATCAAATAAAGGATACTCGACTCGGATGGAAATTATATATGGTCGAAATTCTGTAAAAATGTGATCTCTAGGATGCTGAAAACCATAATTTAAGAACGCGTATTGGGTTGATGTTACGGGGACAAGTATGAAGTATACTGAGAGAACAAATGCGGGAGATTATTATTTCGGAGACCCCCACTGAAAATTTTACCTAACAAGAATTTTAGATCAGATATTTCTTGGTGTTTACTGTCGTCTTAAAAAAAATGGACGGTATATGTATTCCACAATTCGATATCAACTGAACAAGCTCTAACAACTATCAGTACAAGTCTAATCAAAATAGCTTTGCCTTCATTTTTGAATCATTTTAATACCCGGAATTTTGAGATTAGTCAACAATTTCTGAAGTGTCATTAGCTTTTTGTTTGAGAACGGAAATGGTGATTTTCCTACAATGAGATGAGTATTTTTATATAAAATTGAAACAGTTTAAAACGTCTCTATTCGGAAGGTATTTTAAATTATTTTTTTTTCGAATTTCGGAAGCATATTGATGAATCGGGGAGTAATGGCAACCCTGTTTTCCCTCAAATTCGCATCCAGTGTTAGTTTAGTTCATGAAAATTTAATTCAATTTTCTTTCCAATCGCTATAATAATTACCAAGCGTTGACTAAGAATTATTGTCCATGGTAAATCGAACGGTGTTTATTTGAACATAAATTCAGTGACTCCATTTGGATTTGGAAAGTACTTTTAGAAATTGAAAGCAATTCGAAGAGAGATGGCCGTGACAAACGCTTTTCTACCAACAACCCAGTTTTTGAATTCGTCAAATCCTGTACAAAAAAGGGGACATTAGACATATGGAATCTTAGTTTTCTTTCAATCAGCATCGTGTAGCAGAAGTCGGTCATTAGTTTGAGACTATAGCCATTGCCTTCATCTAATAGAAAGACCCCCCCACCCCACGTTTGGCCGGAAAGTAATAGGCCGGCCTTTCCAAACGGTCTTCTTTCGTTCGCCTATTGCCAATAAGGATTCCTCCGGAGGAATGTTGCACGGCGCAGCAAATCACCGTGGCCTCATTTGGTTTAATCATTTGATACGATAGCAAATGGCGCGGGGCGAGACAACAATTGGATGCTATCGAGTGAAACTGCTGGCACCATCGTATAAGGAAAATGGTCATCAAATATCCTTTCTTTGGCCTTAAACTGTCACCGGCCACTTAGTTACGCCTCACGCCAATCACCACTTCATTCTGACACCAGAGAATGAACCTCTTTAGCTTTAAAGCGTTGTAACACATATGTCATCCTTCAGTTCCGTTTCTTAACAGCCGCATTAAGTGCAAAGAGCTGCCTGCAGGTCATCAACTTAAAAGGCATGCCTATCAACCTCAGTAGAATAGAGGACAACATATCTTTCACCCCTTTCATATCATATTGAGGAATACAAGTTTCTCTTCTCAAAACAAATCACATGAAAAATTTTGCGCGATACACGGTATTCCTGAAAAAGCCATTAAATTAATCCAACGAGTGAATTATCAGGGAGTAAAACTATTTTTACGTCCCATGCTGTGATTCATGAATATATTTTCCGTATCATATTTACGCGGAAACCATCGTAAATAAGAATCTATGATTACGCAACAATCTTCCTGACCTAACGAGTTTTCGAGACCAGAATTCAAGATTATATAGATGTCGTGCTACCGCGTTACATAAAGAATAAAAATTTATCTTTCGAAGCTGTAGCCAAGTGTTTCCAATTTTATATAAATCCACTTTCTCCCAATGTGTAGAGCTGAGCGAAAAGGTATAACTCAGCCATAAACACTAAAAAACCTCGTACCAGCATGATTTTTTGCCCGATTCATTTAATGTTATTTTATGAGCAGCATGTCGTAAATATGCACGCATTGCCTCAAAAGCTGTTGGCACAGAATCAAGTGCAATGATCATGTTTTAACATCGATCATAACGCCGAAGTTTTACATCATCATTTCAGGGTGAGATGTCCGGGAGTAATCCTTTGGGGCGATTTCTATAATATCAATAAAGGGATTGGGCATATAACTTTCAAGCAACATGTATTCAGTGGTTAACACCCGAGTTCTGATGCATTTTTGATTTCTTATAAATTTTCAGTACAATGAAAAGAGGAAGAGCCAAATTAAAAAGGATGCGATAACCACAGAGGTATGGTACAAGGAATAGTAAAATACACCAGGGTTGAAATTCGCTATGAAAAAATCATTTGACTTGACCGGGATTCGAACCCGGAACTCCCAATTGCCGGTCAGGTGTGTTGTTCCAATGATTTTATTTTATAACAATATCATATTACAGTACATTCATTAGCATACAGGGAAAAAAAGATCCGCTCCAAAGACATACATTTATAATACATTTTTGTTTCAAGTATTTTTTAGACACATACATGAATATATTTTACATATTTTAGTTTTTTTATCTCTTTTTAGCCAGTTACACTACCAAGCCATCTTCCTTCAAGGCGAATTTCGAGGGGGGTTCATGCGAACTAGATGTTCAGGCCTCAAGTCTACATTGTAGCACGTGAGACGAAGTCGTGCTTACAAAGCCACTGTCGCGGTGGATAAACCCAACATTGTCGTTATTAAAACGACGAAATTGACAAATTTCCAAACATGGCATGTAACAAATGATGTGGTACGAAGTCACTCGCACGGGTGCATATACACCAGGGTTGAATTTCGCTATGAAAAAACCATTTGACTTGACCGGGATTCGAACCCGGATCTCCCAATTGCCGGTCAGGCATGATTTTTTTCAATGCGAATTTCAACCCTGGTGTATATGCACCCGTGCGAGTGACTTCGTACCACATCATTTGTTACATGCAATGTTTAGAAATAGTGAAATATATGGTCGAAGTGAAAATCAAACTAATGTTTACTTCATTGAAAGACTTTATATCACGCAGTATAAAAATGAGACTGATCAGTCTATTATAACTCTTTGTCTTCTTCTAAGACGAATCTATCCTCACATAGGGTTCAATTAAACTGCTCCCTCCATGCTAGTCTATCCTGTGCTGCCTCCCTTAGCTCTTCGTAACTCCCTCCATTCATAACATCAGACAACATATTATTTCTTCGTCTTCCTCTCCATCTATTTCCCTCGATCTTTCCTTCTAATATTCTTTTCAGTAGGCAATCTTTCCTCAGAACGTGTCCCATCCAGTTTGCCTTCCTCTTTCTTATTGATCTTAAAAAATTCCTTTTTTCATTCATGCTCGCTAGCACTTCCTCTTTTCTCCCTTTATCACTTCATTTTAATCTTTCCATTCTTCTCCATTGCCACCTTTCAAAACCCTCTAGATAAGTATTTCTCCTCTTTCCTCCGGACTTTCCATGTTTCTTGTCCACAAAGGGCAGCACTCCAAATAAAACATTTAGCAAATCTTTTCCTTAAGCCTATGTGTATTGCCTTGGCTGAAAGTAGTTGGTTGACTTTACTGAAGACTGCCTTTCCCAGTAATGTTCTACTTCTTATACCCTCCGGACAGCTTCCATTTAATTCAAACTTTTGACGTATCTAAAGGATAAAATTTGTTCTAGCCTTTTTCTATCAATGATGGCATTTAGAACTCGTTGCTCTTTTCTTTTATAATTAGTAGCATTTTAATATTTTGCTAAGACTAATGAGATAATTAGGTATAAGAAGTCCCCGTACTAAAATGCTTTTTTACTTCCACTTACATTAATGTAGATTAGAGAATTTTGAAAAAGTACAACGCTATTGGCCATAAAGAAATTCAACACGACTAATTTAGAATGTATCCTCTAACTTCCTTTATGTTATCGTAGGTTAGTTCGTCGTTAATTCAACTATATTTTAAGGAACTCTTGTCGTTGATGTTATGGGAATCATTTACTGCTCTTTTTTCCAGCAAGGCATTTCTCATGCAAGATCCTCTACTTTTGCAAATTTTTGGTCTCAGATTAAGTATTTTTAATATCTTGTATTTATTTACTAATGTAGGTTAAATTTGGTGTTTTTCTTGGTGAAATTAACTTAATAGGAGGAGCATCCATGATCTTTGATTTGATAAGATCTTATGCTTGGAAAATCAGTCAAAGGCTTCAATAGCTAATGAGTTCACATTTGAAAACGTGGAATAGGAACTGCTACCATTAATTCGCCAAAGAAGTGAATGCACTTGAAAACTAATTGATAGAAAAGGAGTTTGTATTTATTTGTTTTGATGTATCTCTCCCAATTCACACTCTGATGTACTTTGGAAAGGTGTTTTAACGTGTGGTGATTAACGACTACCTGATATGGTTTAGAGCAATCAAATTTTATCATGATTAGCGGCTAGTTTTTTATAATCCCGGCTCATAGGGCATTTTTTGGCTGTCAACTGGGTTAACTTTCGAATCATGGATTAGCATTATCTGCTGAAGAAAATTGAATTGAATTGAAAATGGTCTTTATTGTTCTGGGACTATAAGTCTCCTGGAACATAGAAAAAAAATAATTACATGCCGTAACGAAAAATAAACAAAAATAGTTAAAAATGAATTGGTAACAAGACAAACAGCATTACTAAATTCAATATGAGCGACACATATGAAACAAATAAAAAGCAGTAGGCCATAATTAATATGATACACGACAATAAAAATCAGCGCAAATGTTCGGGGATTTAAGATCACAATTAATGGATTGAGATGGTGATGAAGCCGTTAAAATAGGATGATAAATACAGTGTCGCACGATCAATTTCATTCAACATTACTATACACAATTGAGGAAACACATAACATCGGTCACACATAGCCACATAGTCACGCAGCAATACTAAATGCGTTATGGAACGACATATATAAAACAAATAAAAAGCATAGGTAATAATTTATATGATACACAACAGGGAAAATCAGTGCAGATATTCTGGGATTTAAGATAACAATAAATGGATTGAGTTGGTGACTAAGCCGTTAAAGTAGGGTGATACATACTGTGCTGCATGATGGTTTCATTCAACATTACAATACACAATTGTGGAAACACATAACATCGGTCACACATAGCAGTCAACTATGTGTGACCAACACATTACAAAAAACTAAGCAATTTTACATAGGTAATCAGTCATGTTTCTCTTGAACATCGAAATTGTGAAAGAGGTTCTAACATTTACGGGTGAACAATTCCATAACTTGCTGGAGGATATTAGGAAAGAGTTCTCAAATAATCAGGTATGGAATTAAGGGACTAAGAATAACTCAGTGACACGAGTTGATCTTTTTCCTGTATCTACATCACATATAAAATTTTCATACAGATAGGTGGGGTTTTTGGAATTCAGGACCTGGAACAGGCATAAAGCCTTTTGCAGTTTTCGGCATTTATCCAATTTCAGCCATTTTATTTTTTTCATAATAAGGCGTGACGTGTTCATCATGGCGGATGTTGAAAACAAAACGCAGACAGGAGTTTTGAAGACGCTGCAGCTTAATGCACAGTTCTGAGTTAACATCTGAGAAAATGATTGAAAAATAGTCAAAATATAGGAATACCTGAATGTGAACCAGCTTCTGGCGAAGTGAATTTGGGAGCATATGCTTGAAGTGCTTCAATTGGTACATAGTCTTATACTCATTGTTAGATATAGCTTTAACGTGCTCTCGCCAGCTCAAGGTGTTATTTAAATGAACCCCGAGACTTTTCACTGAAGTCGAGTAACCTATAAGGATATTTTATTCTCTTAATTTGGGGAGGCCACTCATTGAGATGAAGTTCAGATAGGAAGGACTACCAAATATTATTGACTTAGTCTTGTCAGGATTCAGCTTCAGCCGACGAATATTATCTGTAATTTTAATTAATGCAGACTGAGTGCAGTGGTTTTTACGAAAGCCCGATTGATATTAGCAAAAAAGTTTAGCCGAGATAGATGATCTACTGTTGAGTTGTACACCAAGCGCTCAAGAGGTTTTGAGAGAGCACACAACACAGCAATGGACCTAAAATCAGACATATCTTTAGGCACTGGAATTTTATTGATGAGACGGATTATTGCAGATTTCCAGAGAGTTGGAAATGTAGAGTAATTTATTGAACAATTGTAAATATCTAGGATTAGAGGCATTAATGCGGGAAGTATGAGTTTAATTATTTTCGCATTGATTCCATCTACACCTGTGGAGTTCGATTTCAATGATTTAACCGAGCGCAAGAGAATTTAGGGAGTGTAATGCTGTAAGTACAACCTTTTGCTGTCAAACGGGGAGATTAGTGAAAAATCGTAAAACTTAAGTCTATCACCAGTTAAAATATAGTCTTCAAGTCTTTTATTCTGGTTATCTTCCTTGAAAACAGGAGTAAGAAAGTAACCGTTTGAGTCGTTCAGGGAGAATGTTCTTGTATTAGGTAAGGGTCTCCTAGTTTTTCCAATACCAAGACGCCTTAACTCCTGCCAGGTAGATTTAACGTCCCATTTATCCGAAAAGCATTCATTGTAATACTTCTGTTTTGCAGTTCGAATAAGTTGCTGCACCTGATTTCGAATCTCTTTGTATTCCTTATGTAGGTGAGGAAGGCGGGTGCGTCGATAATTCCGTCGAAGGCGGTCTCTACGCGACATAAAGTTTTTTAGTGCAGGGGTATGCCAAGGGGACGGTTGATGTCTTGTCTCAATGATTTGACAAGGAGCATGAGAATTAAGCAACCCCATTACCACAGAATTAAAGATTTCTACTTTCTCATCCACCACGTGAGACCTGAAAAAGTTATCGAGATTAACATTTAATAAGTCAGACTCAAATTTAGCAAGATCAAAAGTCTTAATATTACGAAAGTATACATTCTTGGGAAGATGAACTTCATGTTGGAAGCGATATTTAATATATGTTAAATCGTTTTCTGATAAGAAGGGGACGGGAAGCTGTCCGTAGTCTTCGACCTTCGTGATATCGTCAACAATGAAGAAATCCAAGAGGGTGCTGCTGTGCTGGAGATTGTGGGTAGATTTATAAGGGATTATTGATAGATTACAGCTGAAAATCAGATCCTGAAGGTAGGCACTTTCTGGTGATTTCTTCAAAATGTCAATATTGATATCCCCGCACAAAATCACACTTTTGAAGGTAGAAAGGAGACTGTAGAGCGTCGGTTCGAAGCATTCTGACATGTAACCCGTTTTTGGAGGCCTGTAAATAACACAAAATATGGCTCTCCCTTCGCTGCCCACAATTTCTAAAAATATATATTCAGGCTTAAAAGGGGTATCATCAGATTGCTTCAGTATCTTGTACGATAAACTGTCATGCAAGAGCACACAGACACCACCGACAACTCGGCCCCTTCTATCATGTCGTATTATTTGATAATTACTTAACTTGATGGACTCAGAGGAGATATTTACATTCAACCAGCTTTCAGAAACAGCAGTGACATAGTATGCGATGCAGGAGAAGTAGTCTTTAAATTCGTCAAAATGCCTGGGTAGAGACTGCGCATTAATATGACATTTTTTAACAATTTCTTTGAATTAGCAGTCATACAAATTTATCAAGGTCCTCCTTACAGTTTATCAAGCATCAATCTCGACCATCGCATACTCTGACATAAATCCTGCCTCTTATCCAAAGATACTTGAATTTTTCAGATTTTTTAAGCTCTCTAGCAAGGGCATATAGTTTTCGGTTCTGTTTCGTCAGTGACTCATTGACATAGATTGGTTGGGTAGGCATATCGTCGAACCCATGGTCTCGCGAGTTAACATCTCGTTTGACCCGCCGGCCATTTAGAAACTCACTAGCAGTGATCTGCCTTAGAAATCGAAGGACAATGGTTGGGGGCCTTGTGGTATCAGGACGAGAGCCCAGGCGATACACATAGTCTATATCAGAGGGATCCATTTTAACTCCTAGTGATTGTCCTAAATTAGTATTGATACAACTAAGTTCTCACCCTTACTATACGGTAACCCCTGAATCTTGACCACATTTCTCTTAGACTCTTGATCGAGGTAATTGATATGCCCCTCGAGTGCAGAAACTCGTGCTTGCAATACACTAAGATCACTAATTGTTTTATCGAATTTATCACTAAGCGCAGAAATGGCACCGTTCACCTTAGTCAAAGATTCCCTCAATTCACTCATTGTTTCGTGACACCAGGTGAGTGATTTTTTTACATCACATTGTTCCTTTTGCAGGGATTTGATGCGGGATAAAATCTCGTTCAGTGTCGCCCTCGCAGGTTCTTCTGTAATCAAGCTGAAACTGCTTTTCACCGGTGTGTTGTCATCACGGGAAGAACGCTTCTGCTCCAAGCAGGGGGGACATTGCCACGGCTGTTGCAGATCCTCCAAAGTGTTCCGATCATCCTCGGTCATACAGGTACAGGCAAGATGATACTGTTCGCAACAACTTCCACATGAAACAATGCGAGAACTCTTGCTGCGCTTAAGGACCTGACCACATTTAACACAGACGGCATGTTCAGCGAGCAAGCGAAAAATACGTACGTTCACGGCCACAGGCAGAGGCAGAGGCAGAAATGACTGGCAAGAAAATGATTGACGTATTGGCGTCGATTTATGGGTGCGAATATAAACCTCAGCACAATGGGCCCCTTCACTCCACCCCATAACGAAACAATCTGACCACAGTGAGGATGTATTTGTTAAGAGTAGCACCATGGAAGAAATCGCGTAGTATTGCACGGAGCAATCTAATGGAATCCCCTCCAAAACTTTTCTGAGAACGGAATCAGGGTGGAGAAATATTCTTTTAAAACATCTCTTCTTTATTTTTATACTTTCGTGGATATTTCACTCAGTTCTGGAGATGTGGTATTACCATCGTTTGGGATGATTAAAAAACCATTTAGATGCCATTTGATCGAAATATGGTAGCAGAGAGTTGAAAAAGGCATGAAAACCTTCGAAAACCATTTATTACAAATACCTTTTCAACTACTGAGTGAAATTTTTTGGCTTGTTATAGAATTTATATGTACTCAAACACTTAGGAACAATATACAAGCTATTCAAAATCTTGTAACACTTCAGAATGGAACTGTTGCGATTCGAATTCAAAGATAATCGAACATCACCAGATCCGATTTAAAAGTATGACAGGGCTGTAGAAAGCCGAACTGCATCTCATTCAGTTTAAAGAGCAATTTCAATCCATCGAACTAGGAAATAAAGCAAACAGCTTTGCTACATTCAACTGCGAAGCACCGTGAAAACTACAACTTATGTGTGTAGCTAGGTGACTTGGTCTCTTTTAGCGTATATTTCATATTCAAGACAATTTGGACTGGATTCTCACTCTACTGTTTATCCCAATATTTTCATACACTACAATTATTGTTCTTTGAAGTATAGTAGTGTAGCGTTCGAGTAAGTGAAACATTCTGGTTGTCCAGGAAATTTTTGATTCAAAATCACCTAAAAGAGTATATCTCTCCCTCGATCTGGCCCAACTATGCCCAACAAGGCCCAACTATGCGGCACAAATACTCAATCATCAGCGGCTATATTGAGCGTCGCACTGAGAAACTCCATGCGGACCGCATGAAGAAATAAACATTTTTTTAAAAACTTGGCATTCGACAAAACCACAAAATGAATGCGGATAGGATAATAATAATAATAATAATAATAATAATAAAACGTCTTTATTAGGCGAGATTGGGACTAGAAAGTCCCATCTTCCATCTAACCCCTCGTCAAACATAAAAATTATTGCAGCTAAATACATTGTCATGTTGCTCTTGGAATTACATACACTCAATTATGGCAAGAGAGACATAGCAGTACGGTTTTTCATTCAACAAACATAATTATAAGTTAGCAAAGTTACCAAGTGTAAAAAGATGTGAGCAAATGTGGGTAAAACCTAAGGATATTGACTTTCGTCCTTATTGGAAAAAACCCACTGCAGGAAATAAATCGCATTCGAAAAGAACCGTCCACCGCTTTATACGTGGCAAGCTTCGAAACGTGAAACCGAGGGAAACGCTGCCTCTTTAGCATAAATTTAATCCACCCTCTCCCTTGCATCAAAAGCAGGGAAAACTTGCAAAGTCACCGCGATGCAAAAAATAGCTCCAGGCTATCCAAGAAGCGTGTGGTGATTTCTGCCGATAATGTGCCGCGGACATTAACTGTGTGATAATTAAGTGGCCGTGAGTGTCTACTACATCATCGCTTCCCATCACACCAAGGATGTAGCATTATGGCCACCACTGAACAGAATACAACAAGGTATTCAATGGATTAAAGTGCATTGGCGAGAGAGTTAATATTACGGGACATTAAAATTGTTTATGGTTTTCCGCGGGGCTGCAATGAAACTTTTATATCTCAGGAATTTCTCTAGTGAAAATGAAAAATTGACGTTGATGCGCACAAGCTGACTTCCATGAAGGAATAACGAACATTACCATCAATCCCAGCAGGGACTCGTCATTAAATTCTCTGAAGACTCACTCATAAATAAAATAATATTCTTTTACCGTGCAAGTCTACAAAACATACGGTATTTTGACCCAAAGAATCGGGGTGGGGATTTTTACGGCGCAAGTATGTTGCATCCCATCGCTCATGATTCTATCGCGAAGCCATTGCGTACCATTTCTCGCTAAATAATTATTATTCTAATCATAAAAACAGCTTCCGAGAGTTTTGTCCAAAAAAAGCTCAACATTATGGAAATGAGTGAAGTTCAAAATATGATGAACGATGTAAAAAAAAGTCAATTCAGAGCTCCATGGCTATAAAACCCATAAATTTTATGGATGAAAATCGATAATACTTCATGAGTTGGAGATTTTGTAAACAGAATTAACTTTATCTGTATTCTTATTCAAATATATGTGCCACCAAACTGTATGAGAAATAATTTTTGTGATATTTTAACCCACAAGGATTGATAAGACAGAGTAATATTGAGCTATATTAGTTTGATATTATTTAATGTTAAAATCATGGTATCCGAAAGAGAGAGGCTGAATGTAGAAGTCACCACGAGAGGAGAGATATTAGAGCAAGTGGATTCCTTCACCTATCTTGGGAGTACCATCTTGCGGGACGGAATAAGTGCAACGGACATCAAGCGGAGAAAAGCACAAGCTAACAAGGCGTTCCTGGGCAAAAGACAACTGCTTTGCTCAAAGAAGATAGGACTACGAACCAGGAAACAGTATATGAAAACGTTCGTGTGGAGCGTAGCACTCTATGGATCGGAATCAAGGATCACTGCTAAAGCCGGTCAGAAAAGATTATAAGCCTTCAAAACCAGGTGCTGGATGAGGATGCTGAAGATAATATGGACAGACAAGATAAGAAATGATGAAGCGTACAGAAGAAAAGTAGGAAAGAAAAGGACCATAGGGACCGCCATTCAGAAATGAACTAGATGGATTGGACACACTGAGGCACAATGGGTGTGTGAAGAGCATTATTATACTTTGTCACTCGGAAAATGATTGTAAAATATAATCTGAACGTTGGATACTCAATTTTAGTTGAGTTTCTGTATACCTAATCCTTGGAAATTGCGACTATGGAATCAAATAGTGGGGTATACAATATAAGTAAATTTTGAATACTACTTATAGCTAAGAGACATAGTCATTATTAGGCAAATATTGCGTAATTTAGTAAAACTTCATCTTGGAGTGTTGTTCAACAATGTACTCAATCATAAACTCCACTTTCTCCGGCGAAATATTGTAGAACAGCATATTTAACAATGATACTCAAACGATATCGTACTGTCTACCAAATTTATTTCAAAATCTTACCACACGTGTTTCAACTTTCTAGCAGTCATCATCAGGTAAGATTAATCTTATCTAGTATCTATCTATCTTAGTAGAGACTAAAGATTAGTCTTACTTGATGATGACTGCTAGACAGTTGAAACACGTGTTGTAAGAGTTTGAAATAAATTTGGTAGACAGTATGATATCGTTTGAGTATCATTGTACTCAGTCACTATCAGCAACACCACGATAATATAATCAAGCATCAGAAAAAAATTAATTTTTGGGTAAAGTCTGACATTTCTTCCAATGCAATCCGTCCCATACCTTTTGATACCAAAATTCATTAAATAGGAATAACTTTCTTGTATTTCCGGATTGCAATTATGGTCGTAATTTTATCCATGAGACATGAAAGAAGAATGTATATCAAATATATATTTTGATCATTACAACAGCATCGCACGAATTGTTAGAATGGTCGAATGAAACAGAATGCAACCAGAGAAGACTACCGTGGATAAAATGGTTTAGTAAAAGTTCTGGACGAGATGACCCGCCTCGAAGCTGGTC
The DNA here is from genome assembly GCA_963169105.1 of Ceriagrion tenellum. Lineage (NCBI taxonomy): Eukaryota > Metazoa > Arthropoda > Insecta > Odonata > Coenagrionidae > Ceriagrion > Ceriagrion tenellum. The sequence goes on along the minus strand of OY720636.1, from coordinate 52,992,587 downwards.
TAATAAAATTTCGACTGCGACCGTTAGAGCCTAAAGGCTTTGTCTCCTCCGTCACATCCGCCACCGGAAATTACTTCCTCATCCGTCTTCCACTCATTTAATCGCTTTGTAAAGTATGCCCTCCAGCGGAGAATAGATGTAACTGGATTCCAACTAACGAACGGATGGACGAAGTTTTTTTTCCTCCGAGTAAAGGTGTGACTATTCCTCAGACCGCTCATTTCCCATCACTTCCAGGATTGATGCAGAACTTGCTGGGGAGCAGTAGAGACCGAACTTTTGAAGTTATTTGATTGAAAATAAGTTGTTTAGATGATTTGTTCTGAGATCTTTAGAAAATACCTCCATGACCAAAACAAATAAAATGCATTAAAATTTTCTCTCGGCATTATTTGCGTATTTTATAGCTGCTTGAACATAGATTGTTTTCAATTTCCGTAAAAAAATTCAATTTTGCTTCCCTTTGTGAGTTTTTGACGTCATATACTTACTTGGATACTTGGATATTCCACGCCGTAAAATTTGATTGCGAGACCTCTAGTGAAGTCTTCTGCGAAATGTTGGCTTTAGCACTAGAACGCCCGATGTGCCATATGTGGCACATTTCAGATTTTTTTAATGCGGTGAGCGGTTGCTTTTATTCCCAGAATCTTTTGCTTCCGTGACTTTTCATTAATCATATTGATGTTTCAGCTCACATTGTTTCATTCGTTTCTGTGATTGCGTTCCTCTTAAAAATTCACATTTATCTCTAACGCCCGATGTTCCATTTTTGGCAGATGTGTGTTACGTGCGTTACATTAACACATGGCACATGTGTGTTACGAAATAAATTTGGATCAACTGTGGCGTATGTATGATTGGAATGTATGAATTGGAACTCGATAGATATGGGAGGGGAGGAAGGTATCGCATGAATCATTCCCCTCTTTTCCCCTACACGCCGCGCCGCCGAGATAGCTCGTTTGCACGTCACTTATCAAGGGTTGAACAATTGAAATGTACAATGTTTTGCATCGACTTTCATCAGTCCCCCAGAGCCTTCGCTTTTAGTTCCGTGAGGGTAGTTGAAGAGTTGACTATGTCTCTCAATGCTTAACCCGTTGAGTGCGGCATGACGTGATTTCACGTCATGAATGTGTTTACGCTGGTGCTGATGACGTTATATCACGTCATTGGTTCTGTGAGTGTTCCAGCTTTCACTAGGGAGCCTAGTGAACGTTTCCTAGTGAAAGCTGGAACGCTCACGGTACCCTTGACATGATATCACGTCATTAGCACCAACGTAAAGACAACCATGACGTGATATCACGTCATGCCGCACTCAGAGGGTTGATGTGCGCTGTGCTTTGGGTGCTAAAGGACTGGATGCTCAGTCAATGTGGTCCAAAACCTGGGGTATACAATTTTGCAAGGATGTAATGAGTCGCAATAGATTCATATAAATACATAAGTATCTGTGATTTGATATTGAAGTCACAAGATCTAAGAGACTAGAGAAAGATAAATTTGCCCTTGTATCGGAAGTATGGAATGAATTCAATGCTAATGCACAAATATGTTATATTCCGCGAACATTCTTGACGGTTGACGAACAGCTTTTTCCGTCAAAATCTAGGTGTCGGTTTACGCAATTTATGTCATCAAAGTCCGACAAATATGGGCACAAATTTTGGATGCTTTTTGATAAAGATTCGACGTACGTATTGAACGCATTTCCTTACTTGGGTAAAGATGAGCTGAGACCTCATGATGAGAGATTGAGTGACTTTGTTGTTCTGAAACTTATGGGCCCATACTTGAACAAGGGAAGAAATATAACATGTGAAAATTTCTTTACAGCTAAAAAGCTGGAACAAAAGGCAACCAGTATTGTCGTTACTTTGAATAAAGAGAGACGAGAGGTGCCAAGTGATATAAAATGCTCCAAGGAGGCTCTGTACAGTACCACTGTTTTAAAATGTAACAATATGACACTTACTGTTTATCAAGGGGAGAAGAAAGAAATGTTCTAATTTTGAGCACTTTACACCCCGACGTTGAAATAGGAAGCGGTGAAAAGAAAAAGCCAGAGTCTGTTGCGACATACAATGAAACAAAGTATGGAGTAGACGTCGTTCACCAAATGGCTAGGAAGTATTCGGTAAAATCCAGTTCTAGAAGATGTACCTACATTTCAAGTCAAGAAGAGTCATACATTTTATAACATAATTGACCTTTGAGGAATTAATGCCTGGGTTTTGTACAAAAAGTGTACGTCGAAGAAAATAAGTAGACGAGATTATCTCCTGAAACTCGCCGAAGAGCTAGCTTCAAATCACAGGCTCAATAGGTGTAGAACATTGGTATATGCTGAAGGTGAAGAGTCATTTGATACACCCGACCCTACACCTGCAAGTAAAAGGGGCCGTTGCCAGATTCGAAAAAATTGCAAAGCAGACAGAAAAAGTCAGTTTTCATGCACAAAATACAGCAAACCAGCGTACAAAAAATGTATAGAATTTATATCATACCTGTGTTTTGCTTGCGGAAAAGAGTGAAATATTTTTGTGATTGTTTACAAACTATATTTTACGAACAAAACCTTTACAGACGAAATAACTTTGCCATGTTCTCTTGCTTTTGTTAAAAAACTGTTTAATTGTTCGAAATTCCCTTCAGTAGTGAAAATGGTCTGATTTTTCTCTGCAGTTGTATGTGGCCATTTGGGATTATTCGTTTTTAATTAATTAGAGATAATAATAAAAAATATGAAAATGCATAATTGTCTCTGTGTTACTTATTCTTAGTAGTTTAAACCCGTTAGTATCCTGAAAACAAACAATATGAAAGAAACTCAAGGCAGTTTAGTCATGTGCCATTTTTGGCACATTGGGCGTTAAAGGGGGGAGCCTAAGTCCGGGCGTTCTAGTGTTAATTTCGGCTTATCTCGCGAAATTTTGCTTCATGTCATCTTTAAATGGTATAAAATCCTAAAATGTGCAGAAATTTCGCGAAAATGCCAATAAGTTGCTTTGATATACTTTATTTCTTAGTAAGAATGGTTTTAAAAATCGACTGGATTAGTGGAAGCAATAATCGCATTTTCAACTGAAAATGATGCCTTGACTATAATATTGGCCTGCATCTTCAAAATGACGCTTTTACCCTTCCAATTTGTATATACCCCACCCTGATTTCATCATATAAAGTACCGATACCATGGTTGGATATAAATAAAGTGTGGAATTGTACAAGAGTTATTTTTCTTTCTTTTCGCTTTTTTCTTGGAAAATGTAAGTTTATAGTTTCCACTGTGCCAGCACATTTGCATATACCATATTGGCCTCGGATAAACCCAGGAAGAGGGCAAACTGTATAGTTTTTAATTTGAAATGACGATAAAACAAGATAGAGAATGGAAAAAGGGCTGTATTTTAATCCTTCCAAGCGTAGGTATTCTTTATTTGTCCTTTAAGAGCCTTGGTCCTTAATGTAAAGGCAACAGCAGACTATTTTTATTCAATGTTTAAACCCAATCCAGGCTCTGTTTTAGGTAATTAATTATAACTTTCTCAACGATTTATAATACATAAAATAACAAGATTCTGGAACTGTGGTTACTAATTAGTGACCGCCATTCAAGAGTTTGTTGTTAAACCCACTTGAACTGGCCTCTCTTACCTGTTACGCCTTCCACCTCGGAGTAATACTTATCTTAAATCTTTTCTTATCTCTGGCTCAAAACTCCTTGCCGTCATTCGTAACAGATTCTTCCACTCTGTCTATTTCTAAGGTAAACTATCTGATTATTATTATAATGAGCATATATGTCTTTAACCTGAATTTGTGTCTGCTTTTGTCTCATCTTTCTCTGATTGATAAATCATTTCCCAGTTTTGCATTTAGTTATTCATCGGGTGCCGGCAAACTTTTGTTTATTATACTTGAATTGTTTGCCTGGCATGTTCTTTTGTCCTTTGCTTTCATCGAAAACAATACTTCATATGTGGCCCCAGAAGTTAAGGGGTCTAAGTGACACTAAGAAAAAATAAGTTAAGTACAAGAATGGGATGTGAAAATATAAATCTTTTAGGAGTTAAAGGGATCCCAGTGATTTTCTTGACAGGTGATGCTATCTAGGGTAATGCCTCTTAACTACATAGTGGGTTGTACCAAACATTTTCAACTTTGACTTAAGTTTTCTCAAAACAACGATTTTGTTACTTAGACCCCTTGACTTCTGGGGTCCCCATATGTATTCTCTGTTTTGCTCCTATGGGGAAACCTTGAGCACAATAACATGATCCTCAGTTCTTTTAAATTAAAATTTGTAAACTATGATTCAGGAGTAGAGAAAAGTAAAGACAAGATAAAATAAAATGACACAATTAAACGCTTACAGAAGAAATGAAAGCACGTTCGTTTAGTTAGCTCGGTTATTTTAATGCAAACTTTATGGAGGAGTATTCCGCAAAGAATTCCGTTGAAAATTTATCTTTGATAGAACAATTTAATGAAGGAATGAACCCATCATCTGAGAAGGGAAATAGGTGATTTTGGAAGTATGGAAATAGTTATTATCATCATGGTTTTCAACGGTTGAATACGTAGTATTCATAGCAGTACCCAATGCATGTCTCAATCAAGTGTCGGATGCATCAAAGAGGACACGGCAAACTCCATCAAGCGTGGGTGTTCTTGAAAAATGTATAATGACTCGACGGATCCTGATCCTCTCCCATCTGCCGTTCATATACCAATAGTTTTCGACCCGTCAAGATGCACAAGATTTATTCTGAATGTACCGTAATGGGTTTCAGGTGACCTACGGACTGTTTAGCGGTTCCGCTAGTTCCATTAACCGTAAAACATCGGAAGTTCTCTGCGAATTAAATCGGGGTCGGTCACAGACACGATGTACCAGTCGAGAAAGTTTCTCTAATCAACTGTCATATACAAAGGGGGAAAGCGGGCATCTAATTCCCATTGGAGAGCCAAATAGAGTCACCATTAACCGCCCCCAATGCCTTGGGAGAGTGTTATATGGCACTCCGATACACTGCCGGTATAGTACGTACATACAAGGGGACCCACCGCTTAAACTCTTCCCCACTCTATCTCTCTCTCTCTTTCTGGCCGGCGCTTGAAGAAGACAATGACTGATTGGATGGAGCCGACAAAGAGTTCGCCACGGCGGACATTCTCTTGTAACCTCCCTCCAACCAATCTGCCCTTTCATCCGCCAGCGAAGGTGCGCTGGATCCCATCGTATGCTCTCCGGGCGACGAACCGTCCCGGCTAGGATATAGCCCTCCGTCAAGACGTGCGCGCTCTCGTTAACCTGCACGCGTCTCTCTCTGGCCAATCAGCTAACGCGGACAAGCGCTCACGTCCCTCTATTTGCCCTTCCTCTTCCAAGCCATCTTCCCTCTGTTTTTGGACATGCCCCCAACCTCCTTAAACCCTTCTCCATCCCACGCAAATGTCTGAGTCGCAAAGTGAAACTTAACGCTCCTCGTACGGAAATCATTGGAATCAATTCGTGTCCGGATCCAGGCACGTGAGGATCAATCTGATTAATTGCCGGTTGCAAGAACATTTAGTTATGGAATCAATAGTTATGAGATTCTTAAAGTTACAGATCTCATAAAAATGTTCGGGTTGTAGTAGCACATCTATAAGTCACATAACGTAGTTACCAATAGTCAATAGCTTCGAATATTCGATCTAATCTTCTACCACCAGATAAAATTTATGAAAGTTTAGGCTATGAATGATTCCTTTTGCAAATAATAATTAGTCAGTAAGAGTAAATTAACTGGTCATTTGTCTCTAAACAACTGCTTCATCTAGTAATTAAGTCTCCAAGCGGTTCATTGCGCATCCGCAATCTTGGCTACTTATGGAACTCATAACAACATGGCATAAGTTATGAATCCAATGAATTTATCGAATGTTTCTACAACACTTATTGAATGGTTTCCATGGCTTATGGGTCCCAAAGCTTTATAGAATACATATAATCCGTTCCTGCAACTAGCCACAAGTCGTTTTATACTGACATGATTCAACATCAAATTAAAATATATATCATCAAATGTATGCAGAATGAGGTTCCTAGATTGAGATAGTTTGGACGAGATACGTCCAAAGTCATAATGGAGACCATTTTCAAATGTTACGTTTTAATTTCAGCAGCAGTAGGAAGCATGAAGTATATATCGTAAAGTTTATAGTGCAATGATATACTTTTGAGTGACTGACATCCTCAGTAATTTCATTAGAATATTTATGTAAGTTTTTAACTTGACTCATTTTTATCACTTAAGCGCATAAAACACCTTCACAACGGAGGGCTCTTATGTGATTATGAAAAACTTACGGCGGTTTCTATACGATTTATTTTTAAAATATGGTTGAAGAAACATACAGCCCACACTGTTAATATTTTTACAAGATCTGGGTGTGATCAATTCTTCATTTTTTAAATTATCTCTCTGGAGTTTTATGGGGCAAAGGGCTCTGTAATAGCGATAAGAGCTCAATCTCGTGTTTTCAGGTCCAATTTCTGGTATTTCAGGTCCTTCCGTCAGTGAATGTGTGACAGCAGTTTCTCCATTGTTATTGGAGACGTCTTCAGGTCAGTTAAACTTTAAGACGCTTCCTGTAACGAATGAGAAACAGTTATATTTAGTTGACTTTCTCGATAGTGTTACTGGCCTCATGCAACAACTGGATAGGAGACGCGTTTAGACCGTGGATTTAGACTTAATATTTTATTTCAATTAAAAAATCTGTTTATATTGCAACGAATCAATGGATAATTTACGAATTCTAACATGATAGATCAGATAATGAGAATAAAATCAGAGAAAGAGACTGAGGAACGGACAGGATCAATAAGCGACCTAAATAACACTTTGCAGAAGGATACTCGACAGGTAGTGTAGCTGATTAGCTCATTTGATCCTAAACACTTGTTTTTATATTTGCCACGTAGTATTAACATGACGTTTCGCATGAATCCCTCACGGCTCTTACATCTCGTTTACGTAGCTGAAATATGCAATCATTCAATAATTTTAGTAGCTTTTGTGGCTTACCTACAGTGTAGCTCACATTTTTGTAAGTTTTATCTACATCATAAAGAATTCTATTGATTAGAGTTAGGTAAGGCTTGAGTATAGTAACCAGGGTTTTGCATAAGGTATATGAAGAGGATATTATGTTCGAGAATAACCCTGTCGTATTTATCCTGAAGCGTCCTAATGCGTTATGAAGAGATTTGTGTATTTTTTCATTCGAGTTACATTTTATAAAATGGGAAAAAATACATGCATATTTTTGCCACTTCATTACATAAACATAGCATTGCCACTTCATTACATAAATATTACATAAACGTATTGCCAATTCATTGCATGAACAGGAGGGCGTGTATGAAGCAGTGTATGGGGTAAATAAGGCAAAAGAGGTTTGTAAGGATAAGTCAGTATTGAGGAAATTATTGAAGCAGAGTTAGGTGTACAAATGAATTTATGAGTGAAATTTTGTGACTGTGCCTACCCCAAAAGGGAATGGCGTGCATGGTATGCATGTATTTATGATGTTGAAATAACCGTTGCCCGTGTAGAACATGGTTTCCTGTGATTCATCCTTTTATAAAAAGAGTTAATTTTTCAGAATTTCCGTTGAAGTGTCTGCGTTATGAGCTCATAGTTGGGGAGTTATTTTCACTTTAAGGCTTCACCTTAAAAATTCCATTTTGTGAAGTGTCACATACGGAAAAGTCATGATGCTCTTATGTCTCAGCAGGGATACGGTGAGTATTAAATGGTATTAGTCTAAACCGGATATTGCCAATAACTTCTGAGTCCTGTCAATTATTCTTAATCTGTGATGCCTGAAGCGTTTTATTGAATCATCTCTGACAGGTTTAGACATTAATGTTTCCTGTTTAGAGAAAATACAAAGTTCCAGCAGGCAAAAACCCCGGGAGGGAACGCCGTGATTGGTATGCATGTTCGTAGGTATGTACTTCATTACATCTTTGTAAAATTGACATATTAATTGCGCCGGATTCCATTTTCCAATAGAATACCGCGCATCCTTACCGGTGACCCACCTTTGACGCTGCGCCAAACGGATGGGCGGTCATAAAGAGTTGAAACAAGGAATCTCCCCCATCCTAGTTCACCCTCTCCCCCCCTCCCTCTCACCACCACTAGCTGCAGACGCTGATCGTCGTGCAGTGCCACCTATGCGGATCGAAACCTCCCACGCGATGCTCGATCGCCGTCGCATCTCCGGGTTGAGCCGCATACCTCCGTGTGTGGGAGTATTCCCCTCTATTGTGCGTGCATTCACACTCACGCACAGTGATCTCCTCTCCCCTCGGCGTTCACTCGTTTGGGCATCCTCTGCGCGGAACACCGCTACATATATTGCGAAATGAACGAACGAGAGGGAGGAAACGATTGCAAGAGGGGATTGATCGCGGCAGAAGGCGTTTTTATTATTTTTTTTCGCGAACCGGAGTCCCGCAAGGCACCCGTCCCGGTCCCGCTCTCTTATCGCGGAGACAATGGATCGGTGCTCTTTTTTTTCCAACCGGTGTGATCCGGGAACAAATGAGCGCTCGCGCATAAGCGTGTGGAATAGCAGTAGGTGGGTATCCTTTGTCTCAGCGGTGGCTTTTGAGTCGGGCGAGGATGGGAACGGATCTCCTCTCGATTAGAAAACAGGTTCCGTTGCATCGGAGTCGATAATCGATGATTGTGCACTCGCCGAAGTCTCGAGTGAACTGACTTAACATTGTTGACATTCCCGTAGTCTTCTTGCTGCGAAGTTCGTGCATGTTATTATGTCCGCTGCCTGCGGATTTCGACTCTACCCCAAACACTCCAAAAAGTATTTCCCCTCTCCTGCTGCCATCGAGTGTGTATCTACATCTACGAAAAACCGTGTAAGCCACATCTATTGTGTGTGGCACGGGGTGATTCCACACTAGGCATGCAGAACTCATCCCAGCTGAAGTCAGAAACGCTCACGTTCCCCCGGATGCCAGGCGCAGGCCAAAAGCAGTCAGGACAACAGTGCGCAGTCAGACCAGAAACTTGGAGAGTGCCACGTGGACGAACATGCTACCATGCAGTACTTGAATTACGACCACTGGTTATAGTTACTGCGACAGATAGATAGTTCTACGCCTAGATATCTATGAATTTAATCTCATTTTAAACAAATTATCTCACCCTTCAGCAAAATACTACAACATCAGCCCCTTATCGAGCTACTTTCCGTGATTTTTGCCGAAAAATACCCGGCCACTTTACATTGGAAATGGTACTGTATGCCCCCTGTAGAGACCTCATTAAAAAATAATTATCTTCATTTTGCAAGGGAGATTGTACTTAAATAATTCACGGGGTAACACTGATCTTATACTTGATAGTGGTCAGAATTTTTATATTTTTTCTTCTTTATCTAATCAGACTGAAGAAGGAACATCCATTAAGACTGTCGCTATTTTTAAGTCGCATCTTTTAACCTTCCACAGCTACATATTACCCTGAAAGCCACCTCAAGGGTGTTTGGCAGGGGTGAGTCATCACCAAATGAACTATAGTTTACAAGTACCTAGCCTTCACCGACATGCACTACACTGTAGGTATGCTGCCAATGCTTATGAACTCCTGAACTGTATCTATTTTGAATGCATATTGTCACTACGTAAACGAGGTACAAGATCCATACGGGTAATGCAACATGTGATGTTAGTACTAAGTGGCAGATTAAGAAACAAGCATTAGGGAGCAAGTCAACTAATCAACCGCAGGGCATGAAGACTACCTCAAAATCTTATTTACTGCCATTATGGTCCCCTATATACCGCGGGAAATACGACATTTTAAACCCGTCTGCCGTATAAAAGTATTTCTCGGCTACCCTTTGACCCAGTGCATTCGGTGAACGGTTTAGGGTGCAACACCGTTATAAATCAATGTGTATTCGTTTTCCCGGAGGTCGACGAACTGCATCACACAGAGAGCTTCACCGGGGACCGACTCGGGGAACAGCATTCAGAGGAGTATCATTTGCTGCTCCGTTAATTGTGCCCGGGAGACCACTAAAAGTCATCTCCAGACTTATAGAACAATATTGTCTCATAAGCTGACGGCCAGACGTTTCCTGGTACCGAGACAAAACACTGCATGCCCCTCAAGCATTCAAAATGGAGGTAGGAGGAGGATGCGATTATCCGTTTACGTCTTTTTCCATCATTTACCGTGCTGGTGTTGTGCGCAAGGAATCCGCCAATGGGAGCGTTTTGAGCGGCAAGACCACGAGGTTTCAGACGTCGCCGCACATAATATACGATTCCGTTTTACAGGCACTCGTTAGACTCAAAGTCGTTCGAGCATGAGGAATAAATACTTCTCCCCGCGATCCCCTATTTGGTCCGAAATATTTCATCTCCCGTCGGGCGTAGATTTACCGAGCAGTTATGTCCAAATTGATTCCGCTTTTGGATCTGAGAGCGCGAGTTAATTTTTTATTTCGCCGCTCAGTCTCAAAGGGGTGGCCGAACACTGCGATGAGCCTCCTCTAGGTCAATGTAGTGTACGTTTGAAAGTTTTATTTTTTGCCTCAAAAGAGGTACTAGGGGGGATTTCTTAACTTTCATGTTCATCGAGTGATGCTATTTGCGGATAACTTACCATTCTTAAGAAAAGAGTAGGTCTGCATGTGCGTAGTAACCTGTTAGCCAGCTTCCTCGTGAGTCATTGAGCGCACATTTTAACAAATTTTTAAGTAGGTCGAAAATAAATTCATTGACCACACCTAACTCAAGGACAGCTATGTATTCATTATGAACGGTCATACATATTGTAATATAGGTACATGATGCAGGAATTACATTTTAATATTTTCATCTCAAATATAACATTGTTTCGACTTGGATTTCCGGCGCGGAATCCGCAATTGAAGCGGAAATCGTGAATGAATGAATGAATTAATAATTTATTAATTGTCCTGGGGATATACCCCTTAAGAACAAAAGCAATTTACATTTTTTGAGCAACATAAAGAGCAAAATCAACAATTTGGACAGTAACATAATGAAAAAATTAAGTATGAATTAATACCATTTTACAATGCTGAATGCAAAGTTTTTTTGGAAATCATATCATATAACAAATTCATCTGCATACATTTCTGGATTTCATTAATTACAACAATATGCAAAATTACAATAATATGCAAAATAATAACAACATTTAGTGGTCAGAAAGTAACATATTATAATATTTCATCTTAAAACTAGCAACAGAAGAACAATTTTTTATGTTTTTGGGCAGGGTGTTCCAGAGATGACACGCAGTGACCTAGAAAGAATTGTGGAACTTCGTTGTGCGATGACTAGGAAAGTAAAGATACTCAGGATCACATCTAGTGCGCATGTCCCTAGTGGAAGGTTTCACGGAAAACATGTCGAATAAATATTCAGGGGATTTTTCTTGAAATAAGCAATACAAGTAGAATCGTTCGTACAGACGGTTTTATATTCGACTTACTTTAATGGTGTACCCTTTATGATTAATTTCTCGCTATAAATTTAACTACGTGTGACAAAGAGACTTCACTTGCAATATGGTGCCTAAAAATCACTCTAGTCATGCGGGATAGACGTGCCACCCTTGCATTACGGATGCCATTTATTTGAGTTCAGTCAAGCTTGTACGCAAAATTTGGGGCAGAATAACTGACGCATAAAAAATAAAACTAATATGCGATCCTCGTTGACACTGAAATCTGAATGAATAAATAAATAAATAACGTTGATAATAAAAACAACTCAATACATTATCACCATTAACATTAACGGCAGCATCGATCAGAGCTATTGTGCTCCACGATCGTTCGTAGAAATAAGCTCCGTGACAAAAAAACTCCGTCCAGCAAACTATCCTCTCAATTGTATGCATACAAAGTAAATTCCTAGGAAGTCTAGTTATTAAAAAATAAAGTTTTTTCATCATTTAGAAGTCACTCTATGTTTATTCCGTCCGCTTGAATTTTCAAGTAAAATTTGACTCTTGTCTATCATTTCGGCTATAGAAAATGTTGCTCTAGCTACCACGGTGCTATGTGTATTGCTACTGCAACCTAATTTATTGAGGGCATTTAATCGTAGTACACAAAATATAATTCTTTTAGGCCAAAATAGAGAGTCTGACCCGATGGAAAGCCCGAGTTACCTTTAGCATTACAATACGTCGGAAAAGCCTTAGATCTTTCTAAATATAAATTGTTTCCACTGACTGTCGCAATTTTAATGAAATAATAGAAGCTGCGCTATACTAATCAATGGGCCCCCAAACCCATGAGGTGACAACTGCAGAATTGCAAACACGAGGTCAAATGGCAAAAACCACGAACTTTGATATTCATGTAACCCCTATATTTATTTTTCCTTACGAAAAATAAATTTGAGACTAATATAGTTATAAACGAATAATTTTATCGACACATCTGCTTATATTTAAAAATAATTTGTTCATTTAATAATATTACGTATGGATACATATAAGGATACCTACACCTAATAGCAAATCATTTTATAAAGAAAATTTTGGAAGTAACACACAAATTGACCCAAGCATTATTACAAAAACTCCAACAGTTGTAACAGTAAATAAAATCCAATATGTTTTTAATTAGTTGTAGACTCACTTTAGAAATAATTTTGTCTTTGTGAAAATAAAATTTATTAAATAAATCTTAGCCCAATGACTGAAGCCATTCTCGATCATAAGAAAATATTTATTGCTGAAATATCTCATGGTGGACAAAAAGATATCACGAAATAACCGTACATCATAAGTAGGTCTAGCACTGTAATAGAATTATTTGAGCCCGCTTTCTGAAAGTAAATAGGCATAAATATGTAGAGTATCAGCCTATTTGGCAGAACAGCGGTGACCTGATTTTCTGACGTAGAAAAATAGCAGTTAAGTTAAAGAATGTGCTGAGTAATTTCAAGGTCACTCATACTGGTGTTCTTCAGGGCCTATATTGTTCACCATATATGTAAATGAGATCCGCTAAGTTTGTTAAATGCCGTTATGATAATCGTATAAGTGTGACGAGTTTAATAGAAGAACTAGGATGGGAATTACTATCAGAACGCAGGTTAAAATTTAGGTTAAACCTTTTAACTAAATTCGAAACCGTTTTGTTCACAGATGACGTTAGATATATATTGAGAACCCCTGCGTATTATGCTAGGTTTGATCATATTAACAAGATTAGAGAGATAGATTGTCGTACCGATAGATTTAAAATGTCATTTTTCCCGCGTACCATAAGAGAGAACAATAGGCAGCGTAGCAAAGGGATAGGTAGGTGAAATATAGTTAGAGTAGTCTGTAGTGCATGATGCATGTAATAACAACCAATAATCCCTTTCTTATTATGTAGATACTAACCATCTAGCTGCATGTCCCCCAAACGGGGTTGATATCAGAGTTAGATCGCGTCCAGCGAAGAGGAGCTAGGTTTGTGAAACGATGCTACGATAAGTTGGCTAGTGTGTCTGGACTGTTAGAAGAATTAGGATGGGAATCGCTATCACAGCGTAGATTAAATTATAGGCTTAACCTCCTAAATAAATTTCAGGAAAATCATTTTACTGACGACGTAAAAAACATACTATTAACCCCTTCGTACTACGGCAGATTAGATCGCACCAATAAAATTAGAGAGCTAGATTGTAGAACCGATAGGTATAAAATGTCATTTTTTCCGCGTACCATTCGGGACCATAACAGCTGTGATCGTCGTCATGAATAGTTCGAGTATTGACAATAGGCAGGCAGTTAATCTTTCTCATTATATTCTCCTCTTTCTTATTTATGCATGATATTTTGAATCTGTAGTAGTAGTCTTTGTATCCCTTGCATGTTAGAACGATTGGAGATAGAATGTTTCTTGGGTATTAGATTTGTAATTGGCGCTTGGCATGTGTGGTACGCGGGTTTTTAATGTAATGTCGGTGTTCTACCATATCATTCATGCATGCCTGGTGCGAAAGCACCCCCTGCCACACACCCTTTGGGTGGCTTGCAGGGTATGACGTAGATGTAGATGTAGATGTGCCCCTGTTCTCTAGCATGTCTACCTTAAATATCCTAGTTGCATGTCAATAGTGCATGTTTGGTGATCTTCACCCCCTGCCACACACCCTCGTGGTGGCTCGCAGGGTATTACGTAGACGTAGACGTAAATGGAATCTTAAAATCCATTAAGCATGGGAATATTTTAGTGTATGCAGCGACCGCTAATTATACCGTCATGTTATCGGTGTCAGCCCTTCCCAAGGTCAAGATTTTAAAAAAATAAAGGACCCAACCACCCATCAAGCTCCCGGCCACGTCCCTACGTTTTTACTCGGTAAACGAGGGTGTTGTTCTCCTCCGAGAAAAATAAAAGATGTAACATCAAGAGTCTTCCTCTCTTTCCCCCATTCCTCTTCGCTGCAGCCTTCTTCCTCTTCTTCCCCAACGCCCTCCCCATTCTTCTCTCCCTCCCCCTTCCTCCTCCTTCTGAGTCACCACCACGCCTGCCCGCTTCACACACAACAACCTCTCCCTATAGTCCTTTCCTCCCTCTGCTCACATTTCTCCGGTTTCTGGTTTTTTCGGCCAGTTACGTCGTGTTAACTTACGTCCCCACCGAGCTCTCAGCCCTCCTCCTTACCCCCTCCCCCATTCCACACGCTCCCCCCACAACGAAAACGTGGAATCCCTTGAACTCCACAGCAACCCTTTTGCTTCACCTTTGTCGCTGCCGACATTTGCCACCACGAACGGCGAAGTCCACCTTGGAAATTATGCGATTTTCTGATGAAGGCTTCCGCGGGGCTTAGATAGAGGTTGATTCCTTCTTTCGGGTTTTCCGCCGCGTTGGTTTATATTGAGTACAATATTTCGCCGGCTGTCCTGCTGGCTTCCTCGGGTCCATGTAGCAATTCGGTTCGGAAGGCGTTGTATTTGCGTTTGTTCACAGATGACGTTAGATATATATTGAGAACCCCTGCGTATTATGCTAGGTTTGATCATATTAACAAGATTAGAGAGATAGATTGTCGAACCGATAGATTTAAAATGTCATTTTTCCCTCGTACTTTAAGAGAGAACAATAGGCATCGTAGCAAAGGGATAGGTAGGTGAAATATAGTTAGAGTAGTCTGTAGTACATGATGCATGTAATAACAACCAATAATCCCTTCCTTATTATGTAGATACTAACCATCCAGCTCCATGTGACCCTATTATCTAACATATCTCCCTTAAATATCCTACTTGCATGTCAATGGTTAATGTTTGGTGATCTTCACCCCCTGCCACACACCCTCGTGGTGGCTCGCAGGGTATCACGTAGATGTAGATGTATTATGTAGGGTCGTTTTCGCGCCTTTTTTTGTGGTCCTCTTCTCTGATTGGTCGGAATCGTTTCTTCTTGGAAAAGTGCTTTCCAAGAAGCGGAGAGTGGGTGACCGTCGTCTCTGTTTCCGCGGTTTTTAGCGATTTCCAACGCTTCTCTGATGAGACGGGGGAAATATCTTTTTTCTCTGTGGATGATCGTCGCTTGCGGGAATAATATATTATGTTGCGGTCCATCCCAAGCATGTTCCGCAATGGCAGAAAGGTGGAACTGTCTCTGTTTGGTGGCTCTCAGATGTTCCTGCATGCGACACTTGAGCGCTCTGCAGGTCTGTCCAATGTACCTGGAGCCGCAGCTGCAGGGCACGGAACAGATGCCTTCGTTGGCGTCTTTGGGAAGGCGGTCTTTGGCCTTGCAGATATATAATGCGTTTTTGTTTTCCTTCTTGGTCCAACTGCAAGGCTTTAGCCCGTATTACACGGCGCACAAAATTGGACAATTTTTACCCAATCCGGAGTACAATTATAATTGAATAAAGTCCGTTTTAACCCCTTTTTCATGGGGCACGTAATTGCACCACCTGATGAACGTACGAACGTGCACTTCAAATGGCATCGTTTAAAGCGATGAATTGCAAGAATGCATGCGCGAATGCATGAATGCGAGTTGGCAAAATATCCCCCGCTGTATCTTCAATTGTTATTGCACGCCAGAATGAAAAAAATACACTTTAAAATTGTGAAAGTTCGTGTCCCGTGTAAAATGAGCTTCACATTATTGCACATTCTGATGTATGTGTGTACGAAGGTGCATTTCAAATCTCGTGGTGTAAAGCTGAGAATTGCGGGAACGTATGCGCAAATGCGTGAACGAGAGATAGCAAAATAGCCCCTGTTCTAATTCACTAGTTATTGCGCGCCAGATTGAGAAGATATCATGCAGTCATTAATTGTGCAATCCATAAAACTTCAATAAGGTGTCTTCTGTGACGTTTTTTATGTATTCAGGAGACGCGAAAGTCGAAAAGCCGTAATAGCTGCCGATGACATTACTACTAGTAGAGACTTCGTTATGATGCTAGCGAAGAGGAGCTAGGTTTGTGAAACGATGATACGATAAGTTGGCTAGTGTGTCTGGACTGTTAGAATAATTAGGATGGGAATCGCTATCACAGCGTAGATTAAATTATAGGCTTAATCTCCCAAATAAATTTCAGAAAAATCATTTCTCTGACGACATAAAAAACATACTATTAACCCCTTCGTACTACGGCAGATTAGATCGCGCCAATAAAATTAGAGAGCTAGATTGTAGAACCGATAGGTATAAAATGTCATTTTTTCCGCGTACCATTCGGGACCATAACAGCTGTGATCGTCGTCATGAATAGTTCGAGTATTGACAATAGGCAGGCAGTTAATCTTTCTCATTATATTCTCCTCTTTCTTATTTATGCATGATGTAAATAATGATGTTCTTATTTATGCATGATATTTTGAATATGTTGTAGTAGTTTTTGTATCCCTTGCATGTTGGAGCGATTGAGATAGAATGTTTCTTGGTTATTAGATTTGTAATTGGCGCTTTGCATGTGTGGTACGCAGGTTTCAGTGTAATTTCGGTTTTCTACCGTATCATTGATGCATGCCTGGTGTGGAAGCAGCCCCTGCCACACACCCTTTGGGTGGCTTGCAGGGTATGACGGAGATGTAGATGTAGATGAGACTTGAAGGTAGGTTTTCCGATTATCTCAGTAGCAAATTAATTGAATCCCTCTCTAATAAATAGTCTTACACCCTACCCACTTTCATGTCATTGATAGCCCAAATGTCGGTCGTGATTCACCCTTCGGCTCTTTTGGAATAGTTCATTCGTAAATATTTTTTCTCGTTGAAAGGGATGAATGGAAGATGTACTGAGCGGTGGGGACATGTTCAAGGTGGTTGGAGCGAATTTTTTATGAGCAGATTTACATAAAACTTTGCACAGGTGAATACGTCAGCAAAATGTGTGGGTGAAAGTGTAGAAGCTGCATGTAACCAATTTCGTTTCCTAGAAATTTGATGCCATTTTAACACGTAGCCTCATGGCATTTGATATAAATATATATATATCAAATTATTTCAATGGAATATGTACCCATTTTCTCCAAAACGTAAAAAAATACGTTTTGTACTCTTATAATGGATTCTAATAAATATGAAGGTATCAAGCCGAATAATTAACTCGTCTTCAACTACTATTTTCTGTTAAGTTTCGAATTCCGCGTCGTAAACGCGTCATAACAATGTTTTGAATAAGACGAAAAATTTTTAACACAGGTATTGCATCATTCATATCTCAACATGTATGATTATTTATAGAATATAAATATATGTACTAAAGTGATGTTTGTTTCAAAAATTTTCATTCAGCCTACATGAAAATTTATCAAAATGCGCGCACAAAGACTCCTGATTCGCGCTCCAACCACCTTTAGGTAGTTTGAGCAAAATATCATTTTACCTATAAATCAATGGATTTGGTCTCATTTTAAAGAAATATATATCACATTTCTAATGAAACCAAAGATTTAACCCCTTACCACATTAATTTATGTGTTATTTGCCAAAAAATACCAGCCCCTTTACATAGGAAATGGTACGTGTATGCTCTCCAGGGAGACATTAATTTTTAAAAAATGAGGAATTGCTAACATCTAGTTCTCGTCACAAAATTAATTATATTGTCACCGCAATAGGTTCTTGGGTATCACAAAAACCTTCCGTTTTGAAGGAGTTTCAAACCCACTGCGCGAAAAAATGAGTCACGTTGATGATTTATTTGGATATTTTCATTTATTTCCTTACCATTTCTGTCATATTAAACTGTAATTATTGCACCTTTAACAATGCAATATTTAATTCATGTGTCCCACAGCTGGTGAAGTTAAAACTAATAGTTCAAATATGGTCTCTATTATGACTATGGAACTATCTCGCTCGGACGACCTTAAGAGGGTCATATGTTTAGTGGTTAGCGCTGTCGTTGGCAGTGAGCATATGGTACACAATAGCTTAAGAAAGAGCCATAAATGTAAGGAATGGTGAAAACCATACGGCATGGGAGTGTTGAAGCTAAAAAATACGCATTTTCGGTTTTTAATAAATCTTCATCGACATAGTGCTCCATACAAACTCCCTCAAGGGTGAGTAACAGGGAGTGAGTAACACCAACATGCCCAGCACCTAAAAGCCATAAAAGTTTAACAAACGAAGCCTATAAATATATCACCAAAATCCTCAAAACAATTTTCTGGAGGTGACATTTTACCTATATGTGCTACACTATAGGTATGCTTACAAGGTTAGAGAAATAATTTGTATTGACGTACATAGCAACTTCTTAAATGCACATAAATACAATAACTATACAGGAAATATGCAAACTATTATGTTATTAATATTGCTGTTTTCGGGTATTCTCGTCGCGTGTTTAGTTTTTTTGTCTACAGTTTCTCCCCTCGTCCTGGGGGCGTCTTTAGGTCCGTTGGACATTACGTCCCCCAGGAAGAGGGGAGAAACTGTAGTCAAAAAAACTAAATACGCGACGAGAATACCTGAAAACAGCAATATTAACAAGTATATGAGTCGCGGAAGCCCTCAAAGATTACTACGTATTAGATTTAGAATTCCGAGTATTGGGGAAAAAATGAACTAAAAAGGTGCGCTAACTATCGAATAACCTTGTAACCTTGCAGCCATCGTGGCCTCTTATTGTAAGTGGGAAAAATGACATCATAGCCTGCTGAAGATCGGTTGTGTAGTCTGGAAACGTATATTGTTTGTAGAAGAATTATCACGGTAACTCAATGATAAAATTACAAGATGGAAATGGTTTGCAAAAATCACGTCATGATTCAAGAAGTTTACTTATAAATTTCGCGCGATGGCCATGTTGGATTTTAATATCGCAAAAAAATAACACGCTTCACTCTCGGGAGTCAAGGCGCCGTCTGAGCTCTTTAATCTTTAAGGGGAAGTAAACTCGAAAGTTTTACAGGATCCTGATTGGGCTCAGAAATGATTCAACAAATCTTGAAGTCTTTTGAGTATCTCATGATAGAATCCTCAGTCGCCAACTCGACGATACCTAAGAATACGTGTCGTTGCTCAACGCGCACAAACCAAAAATGCTACGTTCGCCGCTTAATAATAAGACGCAGTGGTGGCATGTTCCCGATCGGATACTCGCAATCGTAATGGCTCGGAGCCCTCGGGGAGACGGAGAGTTGTATTGAAGGAGAGAAATGTGCCCGTCCTCGGAGAATCCGGTAAAGATTCAGCAAAGAGGCATTCGCTGGACCGTCTTCCTCCCCTACTCGCCCCTCTCCCCCCCGCCACGTTCCTCGGAATGAGGATATTAATCTGGCGAGCGTGGAGCGTTGCCAACGCTGATTCTCCGTCACTTTACCCTTGAGGCTATGGATGTCCTTTACTTCCCCAAGCAGTTCGTCCTCCCCAAGCACAGCAGACTAATATTACGACGCATCCCTGAACTATAAACGTCTTATCCTCATCCTCTCCCATAACGCTTTCAGACCGTCCATTGAAAATTAACTCAAAATTTTTTGGAAATTCAAAGCCGAGTTATTTTCTGACTACGTTATCAATATCTTACGAACTTCAGCATACTACGGTAGATCAAACCATAAAAAGAAAATTCGGGAAGTAGATTGTCGAATAGAGGTGTTTAAAATGTCGTTTTTCCCGCGATCGACACGAGATTACAATGGTTGACTATATGGTTTAGACTATGAATTAGGTTAGTTGACAGGTTTGCATGCATGCCCTAATGCATGTTTCTCAACATGCATTTGGGGGCTTAACACCATGTTTTGCATGTTTCCTGCATAACTTTTGTGTCACATTATCATAGTTACATTAAAGATTATTTTAGTAGTTTCTGTAGCATTTTTAGCATACCCAAACTGTGGTGCATGTTGGTGAAGGTAGATTTCTTCACTGTAGTTCATGTTGGTGATTAGTTACCCCCTGCCAAATTCCCTTGTGGTGGCTTTCATTGTGATAAGTTGATGTAAATGTAATGTTAGTCCTTTGAATTTCTGTCTCAAACGTCCGTACCGTATAATAATTATTTTAGATGCTCTACTGTAAAGGCGTGTGAAGGAATAGTTAACGATATAAGAGACGCGAGTCTACTGGTTATCGCCATTAATTGATTACTTCCATGTGAAATGAAGGCTACCTACACTTGAATGTAGTCCCTCGAATAAGTATGCATGGTGGAGAAGTAAATAAGAGAAAGAATAGGCAAAAAATATTGAAAATCATGAATAAGAGAAAAGAAAACTTTTTTCCACAAGTTATATTCAGGTGCTACCTAAGACGACGCCACAGCGTCAAAACTACTAATACCTGAAAATGAATTGGTAGAATAAAATAAAGTTTTCTTTTTTCGTTATTTACAATAAACTTCCACAAAGACGAGCCTGAAACCACTGAGATTATTGACGGTCATTATGATCTAGAGGCCAACAGAACTTTAGAAAAGACCGCTTTTATGTCGCTAACTGCTAAAAGTCCTCAAGTAATAATTGTAATCCCCTTGCAAGGAGTCAGTTACCACATAATTGGATAACAGTGCATGAATTTTAAAATGGCTGCATTCGGATATCTTATAGAATTTTTCCGGGACTCTAAGTGACGAAATACAAAAAGACTTCCAATAGCTCTTTCACTAAGTGTGGAAAAGAAATTACTTAATATAGTCAAGCCCTCTTGAATTCAAGGATTGGATTGGATTGTGTTGGGGGGGGGGGGCGACCGTCAACTAAGGTCATTGGCACCATAGGGGAAGGTAAGGTGGAGAGAAACCCGGCGTCGGCATTAACCTGCTCTTAACGAAAGGCGCCGGTTTAACGTCTCACCCGACAGACGGAGTACTGTACTTGAAGTGCCTTCCACGAGACACTCAAGTAGGGATCGGGTTTCCAATGGAACATCCTCCTCTGCAGGGAATTGAACCCTGGCCGCCCGTATGGTCAGCCAGTACTCTGGCCACCACACAAACCCGATCCCTCTTCAAAATTCAAATCCAATCCAAGGAGGATATTAATCCGGCGAGCGTAAAACGCTGCCAATGTTGATTCTCCGTCTTTCTTTCCCCGAGGCAATAGTTGAGCGAGCGGGGAGGAAGAATCCGCGGAGAGTCCATCAAGGACTCCGATGACTCTGTCGTCCAATCTCCCTTCATTCCTTCGGACGAAGAGCGAGAGAGAGAGAGAGAGTGTGTGTCGTCCGGCTAGTCGGTCCACGGGGGCAAACAGGATTCCGAAGCGGATTCAGATCGGCGGCGGATATGGCATTTCGAAGATGCTGGGGGATAAGTCGAGGACGAAACACCAGGGTGATCAGGCTCGTCACAATCCCGCACGTCCGTCTTCACCTTGGAATAATCGAAGGACTCCGGCTATATTTACCCTAGTAGCAAACACTTTGGACGGAGAAAAGCTCCAGCATAAGAAGCTTGTAGCTTTATGAGGTCTTGAGAGCGTAGCAAATAATTAATTGGTTGATAACCAGTTTGAGTTCCGGAAGGGGAGGGAAATGCATGGTGCAATTACGGTGTAGAGAACACTTATAGAAAGAAATATAGTATATCACAAGGATTCATCCCTTGCTTTTGAAAAAGCGTTCATCACAGTGTATTGGGAAAATTAATGCAGGTTATCAGGAACATAGGAGTAGATTGGCGAGATATGAGACTCATCCAAAACTTATATATGAACCCCGAGATGCAGAATTCTGGTGACTGAAGGGAAATCAGTGTGTACAGCTACAGATTGCGGGGGTAAGACATATTAATCCATTGTCGCCTTTGCCTATTAAAATTATTGCCGAAAATGGGTAAGATAAGCATGAGAAGACCAAATCGAGTAGGTGGCCAGTTGATTGTGACAGCCAATTGGTTAAATTCGCGGACGACCCGTCGTTGGTTAATATTGTATTCGAAGGAATCGCGAGCTTTTTTTAGATGCTTTAGAATATTAGTGTAGGAAATTTGGAATGAATAAATTCACATGAAATCCTGAGTAATAATGTTATCTTGTATAAGGAAAGCAAGGCTTGTGACTAAAATAGGAGGGAGTAACTGGAGCAAGTAGAGCATTTTAATTACCCTTATAATATGCTAAATGAAGATTAACTCATTAGAAAAGACATTAGAAGAAGAATTGTGATGGAAAAGAAGGATATGTTATACGTGTAGGAAGGAGAAAAATAAGAGGCCTGCAATAGGATGAACTGGTTACGGTGACCTTCAGCAAGGACAGAAAGACAGTGCTAGTTATGAGTTTAATAATGAGTGTTGCATTGTGTACTGGATAAGATGAGGCTAGTTATCCATCTTCTTACCCAGTCTTTCATAGATAATTTCATTGGTGAGATATGTTCCTCAAAGTATATATAACTAAAAATGCAGGCAATTTGAACATTAGAAAACAATTTACGCAGTTTTACTATAATAATTTTTCAAGAGGAACCATTTTCTATTTTTTAGATCATCAATATTGCCTTTGTACTAAGCTAGTAGATCATTGCAACGAAATTCATACCCAAATACGCTACCCTTACTGATATTTAGCCACCAGGTATGAAACAACATGAATCTACGACGAGTATTGCATCTCTTATTCATTTCGTAATGTCGTTTGTCAGAAGCTCGAGCTGAGAGGACGGATACACAATCTTGAGAGACAGAGCGCCCTGCGCTGTATCATTATAAATCGTTCTATCCCAATATTGCTTGATTGTAGCCATACATCCTTCTCTATCAAATGCCAGCTCCATTACTCTCTGGTGGTTATTCATATATATCTCCCTCTTTATTTAGTCTATATATTTATTTAGTCTTTATTTCTCGGTCTTCCTTGTGCGACTTGAACGCATTCTTTTCCCTCAATAATGCGTGGGATATCGGTTCAGAAAGATATCTTTATATTGCATTACAATACCCATAGGTACATATTTTCTGCTGTTGCGCGGATTCGCAATCATTATTTTCAATTTACGCTAGCAACACGTATTAACACAAATAACTCAAAATAAATAGGAATTTATTCCAATGTTAATGTAGAAGAGATCACATATATATTGAAACTGAGTAATCCTATATTCGGAGAAGATCTGACAAATAATAATTATATCGCTTTGAATTTGACATTAAATGTCATTTGAGTAATATTTTCAAGTCATTCACATTGCAAGGGTTGAATGAATCTCAACCACCGTGAATCATCGCAGTCGCATCAGTAAGACGTTTCTTTATTAAGAGTATTTGAAGCGGAATTTTAATGAAATCTATTTAGTAGTCACAGTTTGATTTTTTTTCAACTCTACGTACCTCGAATAAAATCGGAAACTTTCCATGAAATTGATTGTGCAGGTACTGCACGAAAGGGAAATTCAAGTGAAATAAATGCATTTTTCGTCAGCCAGATAGCTCGACGCTCTTTGGGCATCGATTATAATTGGCCGGCCCTCCATTTTGCAAAACAATCTCAGCAAATGTACGTCCCAAAATCCATGAGGACTTCGTCCACGGAGGAAGAGACAAAAAAAAGTCGCGTGTGGGAGGTCCTCCTCTCTCCCTTTTAACTCTAAATATGAAAAATAAAGAAAAGTGGCCCGAGGAAGGATCCTTGTGGCACCCCACTACTTTAATTTTTTTTGCTTTCTTTTCAAATCCCCCGTCTTTGAGTGTGGACGCCTTGCACCCACGCTGTCCTTTTTTCCACTTCTCTCTCTCTCTCTCTCGGTCTCTCCCCTCCGCAAAGGGATACCGGTACCGTATCAAGTTATTGCCTCCCAGCGCGGCGTTTTCCTCCCCTTTGTTTGACTCCTGTCGTGTCTCCCACATCCATCCACGACCCGCCCACCCACACCCCATACCCCGCCCTCATTCCCTTCTGAAAGCAGTCTCTCACTTCCCTTCGCGTGTCGTCTCCAGTCTTAAAGAGATGCGTTTGCTCCCATGCGCGTGTCACGAAAGCCTCAGGAAACCGACTCACCTGACGACACCTTTTCACTCCCGCCTAAAATAAAAATAATGAATAATAACTCCATCGCCTTGGCCTCCAGTACCATAGCCCGTCATTCTTAACGCGCTCCGATCCCAGCGCAAATTCGAACAGCTAATATTCAGCCATTGGTACTTGAGCAAGTGGACAATTCCGTGTGGCAATCCAAGTTTTTATAATAAATCTACATCTACTTATTACCCTGCAAGCCACCACAAGGGTATTTGGCTGGGAGTGACGTATTACCAACATGAACTTCGGTGAAGAAATTTGCCTTCACCAACATGCACTCCACTATGCTGCAGTATGCTACAATGCTACAAAAACTAGTTACCTACTATATACTGTATATATGTAAACGTGACACAAGAGTCATGCAGAAAACATTCAGAACATGGTGTTAGCACTACTTGGCTGATTTAGAAACACGCATTGGGGTGTATATGAATTGATCAGCTGCACAACCTTTCAACTAACATACGTCAAAGTTTTTACGCAATCATTATGGTCTATTATCGATCAAGGGAAGACGATAGTTTAAACCTTTCTGTTCTACAATCTATTTCCCTTATTTTATTCTCATGATCTGATCTACCGTGGTGTTTTGGAGTTCGTAAGATATTGAAAACTACGTCTGAAGATAAATCGGTTAAAAATGTACATAAAAGATTGAGAATAATTTTCAATCGACGGTCTGAGAGTGATTCCCATCCACGTTGATGCAAAAGGTCTCCAACACTAGCGTGACTTCATAACGGCTTTTCACGTATCGTTCAGACCTTCTCTGAGATGAGTGAGTGGGTGATGTATGTAGAGATACTGTCGGTAAATTGGTCGAAGCTGTAAACGTGCGAAGTAAATTAAATGCCAGTTATGCTGTTTTCAAATATACAAAACCGCGCCAACTACAAGTTGTTGCCAACACTCAAGGTCCTTATACCCTGGTCAAGACACGCACTTGTTTAATGTAATCCACCATCTTTTCGTCGAATTTTTGGCGAGATTCAAATTCTTCATGTAAATGAACAGGTGACATAGGAACAAAGATCCACCTATATTTCCCTTAACAAAGGAGGTAAATCAACTAGGAAAATTTTATGTTAACAGTCAAAACTAAGCGGCTTTAGAATTCGTTCGGACTTCCCGCCTGAGGCCTCCAGTTCGACTCCAGGAAAGTTGTAAATTATGCTTCCGACTCCATAATTATAATCATGGATGTCCATCCATGATTGTAAGGGTCGGGTATAAGGACCCTGTGAGCACTTAGGTTGGTACACTCGGCGCTGACCGAAAGTCTGAGAGGAACGAATAGACCATTTGCGTCACCATCCGAGTATGCCATCGCCAAAAACCGCTCGGGTATTTTGTCACAATGAACCAATTACAGATTTTATCTCACAACCATGATGGCTGTTACTTAGCGGTCTTATGCAAGATGGATTAAAACATGTCCTAAAATTTACGATTTTTAAATCCGGCCATTAGTTTTTGCAAAAATATACTCTATATCTTGCCGATATCTCGGTGGTTTTAGCAGCGTGTGAAATGTAACCAAGGTAATGTTGGTCGGAGCAAATTTTACAGTTTACAAAACCACCTTCTCACTTTAGTGTACGGTAGCAAGGCTGGAGAGATCCAGGATAAACTTAGTTAAGTGAATGCTGAATATAGTGTGTAGAGTATCTGAGAAGAGTTTACAGGAGACAAAGCTGGGAATATGTATATCGTGGAAGAGCGAGGATTAAATGCTCCGATCATGGACTTGTATCAAGGCCATGCCAAGAGAGTGAGTGAGTCGCATGTTGCCACGCATCTAGGAGATGGCTTGCGCTGTGTCGCCGAGGTAGAATCGATTGGTTTTTTTTTTGGTACAAAACTCAAACTGCTTGCCAGGAGGACTCGTGTTTCATTCAGTATTTCACTTGTCCATCCAAATTTAATGGAATGAAAGTTCCAATTTCGGTACATTACTGAGTTTATCCACGCCCACCCACTAACACTATGATACCCATTGCGTAAAAAAAATTATGACAGCGGTGGGATTCGAACCCACGCCCTTTCGGACTGGTGCCTAAAACCAGCGCCTTAGACCGCTCGGCCACGCTGCCCTATTTTTAGTGTGATGAGTCAATTTGTGAACTCTATAACTTTTTGAGTAAATTATCGGGTTGCTTACTAATTGGCCTTTTAGAAATGTTGCAGTTGTTGAAGTAATTGAAATGCATAAATGGATGGTGACATTTATGAATTGACTTACCACATTCTCCATAATAAGAAACAGGCCTCCACAAGGAAACATTTGCCGCCTCACTCAATTGATTTGAGAAATAATAAAACATTCTTCTTGATTTAAACTTATTTTACTGTGAAATTTGAACTGGACAACACCTGCAATCTCAAAAAATACTAGTACTTCAGCATGGAAAAAGTTTGAGAATGTTTTTACGGCTATGAAAATATTCCCGTGACTGTTCCTTCGCGTATTAATTATTAAAACTGATCAATTGAAACGTATAATTCAAGCATGGTCTACATGATTAGGGAACTATCTTCCTCGAACAATATTCAATGAAATGTGGTCCAAGCGTGTTTTTTGACTTGCTTAAATTCAATTTTCCCTCAGGGATCCATTACAACCGCACCAGTCACCTCAAAATGTTTGTTTTGATGCAAAACGCGACTCTTTGAACTCTTGATCTCACCAAAAACCCCTTTGACTTCCAGCCAACCAGGTAGAGTAAAAGATTTTTTAAGTCTTTTGTGTATTTCTTGCGTATACTTACCCCTCACCACGTAATCCTCTCCTCTTACCGCAGCCGCTAATCCCTCGAAAGTTTTCGCTAGAAAACAAAACACTCCCCCGGAGGTAAAGAGGAAGGATTTCCTCGAAAAACCCCATCCCTCCGACCTTCTCAAACCCTTCAGCTCGCTCGTCTACCTTGCGGACTTGAAGGGTTTCCCTTACCCCTTCCCACCTCTCCTCTCCCCCCTCATCGTTCACCTCCCCCAACTCCTCTCGCCGATCATCCGAAACCGTCGTCTTGGAAACGCGTCAGTCTCAACCCTTCCACACATCCCCCACCCTCCGCCTTGTATCTCTCTCCATCCTCTGTTTCAGACTCCATGCACCACTTCCTCTCTGCTCCTCTTCCTTCCCCCTCCCTCCTTATCCTCTCCGCTTACACCTTATCCTGTTACCCTTTCGTCTTAGAAACTCCCGTCCATTTCTGTGGCCAGACCGTGCCATGTTTGATTTCGTCGTTGCCCTTGCAGTAGAGTGAAATATCATTTCACCTAGAAATTAAAGAATATGGTCTCATTTAACCCTCTATGTATGAAATATCAGCTTGATAAATGTACTGCTACTATATAATTTTTTTAAAGTGCTATATATGCATTTATTCAAATTGCAATTTATTTAAAACAAAATTTCACAAAAAAAAAGATTAAGGAAATAGACGGCAGAACCGATAGATTTAAAATGTCATTTTTTCCACGTACAATAAGGGACCATCATAGTTGCGATAGATCAATTCTAGGATACTGACTAGGTCTTATAGGGCTTTTCATTTGTTCTAAATATCTTAATATGATTATTAGATACTAACCTCGCATGTAATCTCCGGCATGGTATACCTACTCTTGCATAAAAGGGTAAAAGCTCAAACGATTTCGTACTGTCTACCAATTTTTATTTCACCTCTTGCTACACGTGTTTCAACTGAACAACAGTCATCCTCAGGCAAGACTGTGGTTCAGTTGAAACACGTGTAGCAAGAAGGTGAAATAAAAATTGGTAGACAGTACGAAATCGTTTGAGCTTTTACTCATTATGCTGTTCTACGATATCTCGCCTGAGAAAGTGGAGTCTACTCTTACATGTTTTAGTACCTTGTAGGGCTATTTACTAGTCGCATTGATTATACTAACCAGTAATTGTATCTTGAGTAGTGTACCGCATGGTTACAGGTTCTTCTAAGTATCATTCTCCTGGTTTCTGGTCTGACTGCGTACCGTTGTCCTGACTTCTTTTGGCCTGCGCCTGGCATCCGGGGGAACGTGCGCGGTTCTGATTTGCACTGGGATGAGTGCTGCATGCTTGGTGTGGAATCATCCCGCGCCACACACCCGAGTGGTGGCTTGCACGGTATTTCGCAGATGTAGATATTAAATTTAAAATAGTAGTACTTTACTTAATAATATTTACACAAGATATACTTCAACGTTACCTTCATAACGTACATTTTTTAAACTTTCTCAATTTTTTCTTCGTATGACAGCTGCCACTATTTATTTCAGAGCACCACAAGGCACTCTATCTTCAGTGATAAGCGCCACATATTCATCTATTGCAATTGTTAGGCAAACTGCCGAAAGAGACGATCCTTTCCACAGAAGAAGAAGCGTCATAATTCTGTCTAGCGCAGCAACTAAATGGAAAAACCTCTTTGAAAGCAGATATTTCGATGATTTTGAAATGTAAAAAATTTGACTCGCTCGTCCATAGAGGGTTAAGGAAGAATTTCTTAACTTTCTATTAACAGCGATATATTAGCCCTGTACTGAACTACTCTCCGAGGTTTTAACGGAAAACACCTGCCCTATTACATGGGAAATGGTACATTTATGCACTCCAGAGACCTTATTAATAAAATTTTGAAATGATAACATGTAATTCTCGTAAAAAAATTGACAGCGTGTAGTTTGCATGTATTATCGACAGTTTTTTTTAAAATAAATCATATTGTCACCGACGTAATTTTTTCGGGATCAAAAAACGCCTTCCGTTTTGAATGAGTTTTAAATGTACACGTAAACGTTTTCAACGAACGAAAAAAATTAATAAAATAAAAGATTTATGTGGATATTTTTATTAAATTACTTAGACTTTCAGGCATATTTAAGCATATTATTGCACCATTAATAACGTAATATTTTATTTGTACTTCCTACAGCTGCTGAAATTAAAACGTTAAAGACGAATATGATCTCCATTGTGACTAGGGAACCATCTCGCTCAAGCTACCTTAAATCTTCCCACTTGTGTACCAACTTCCTTTCCCCGATATCACCCGGGTTTGGACAAAACACCCCTCCCCATCATCATTACTGTTAATGAGAATAGGAGTCTCCTCGAACACGAGGAAAGCAAGTTAAATTAAGATTCCCAGAAAGATACATTCTCTTAAGTAGTCTACCGGATGATTGATAGATTTTTGGACTCTGCCTGTGCGATGAACGATTTTGCTCATTGAGGGTCGATGAAAAAATTCATTTAAATGATTCTGTTCGATGATTGTCATCGACTCATCGAGGTCGAGCTGTATTCTTGAGCAGCGAATACGTTAGTACATTCGGTTGACGAGGTAATCTAAAAAAGGAACATATTAAGGCCTGGTTTTTAAATTTCGTTACAGTCGTTTCGTAAATATCCTCAAGACAAGAGATATAAATATCAAATTAGGAGAAGGACAGGCAATGAATTCATCGACTTATCAACATCGATGAATCCACCGACCTTGTTGATCATTGACGTGGTTCATCGTATCGCGATGACTACTTCTACTGATTACCCTGCTAGCCACCTCAAGGGCGTTTGGCATGGGGCATAAAATCATCGTCGATTAATTCGATGAATCGACTCACCGCAAAAGCCTGTTTTGGAATTTAGGTACTTTTTCTAACGTCTTGATTTCTGGCATATCCTTCAGATTTCACTCCTCCGGGGTGACCCACCATTAGATCTCTCTTAAAATCCTCATATTGTCTCCCACATTTTAAATCATTAGGAATTCCCATCCTCTTCCTCCCTCTTCCACGTTTCCCCAGTGTTCTCCACTCTATTACCCCCTTCAGCATTTCCTCTCTTTTCAAATCTTCCTACATCCACCATTGCCTCTCCCAATGGGACTCAAAATTTATGCCCACTTTTACCTGTCTAGATTCCGCCCTAGATAGTAGAATTGTAGAAAAGTAATGGCTTGGTAAAGAAACAAGTTAAAAATAAACAATTTTTTCACGATCTTATGATCAAAGCAACGGCCACCATCATGGACTCTTAGGTCGTGTGATTCCAATCCCCAAATGTAACATGACTTGCTTACTGATTGGGCCTATTTCCGTCAACTGCGTTTCATTCTTGAGCAGGGAATACGTTAGTGAATTCGGTTGACGAGGCAACTGAGGTATAAACATCATTAAGGTCTGATTTTAAAATTTCTATATAGTCGTTTCGTTACGATCACTCAAGACAATGATGCCACTGTAAAATATGGAGAAGGATAGTGTAGGCCAGAAAAGCTTGTAAGAACTAATAAAATACGCTAGTATGCAAACAATTACATAAACATATTGGAGAAAATTGTCAAAGCCTTTGTCTAAAGCACGCTACTGTATGGAAGAAAGAATTGGACTATCGGCATTATGGAAATTAATCACTTCTTGGAAAATTTCCCGGTTGTCATTTCTGTCCGGGCTGTGCACGGCGCCTGACTTTATGAAACCAATCCTTTTCTCGAGTACACTCTGGGGTTCGACATTGCAAAGACAGGAAACACCCGGAAAACTATGAAATAATCTGTAACATGAACTATTGAAATTGTGTCTCATCGACATTCTTCCAAGTTTTTTGACAAGTAAACGTTCTATTGTAGCAGTGGGTGTTTCTCAATCACTTGTGTATGTCACTTAATAGAGAGGCAATACAACAAGCTGTATATTTATAAATAATGAACAACGCAACAACTGAACATATTACTCCTAAATACTTAGGCGTATGTGTGGTCAATGAATATATTATATTAATATGTAACAAACGAATTTTCTGAACTACCGCAGCTTCACCTATCCGAGGCATTAAAACACTGATTAGGTTAGTGTAAATTTCTCGGGCTCGCCACCGGGTAAGAAATTTATAGGCAGCCGACGTTTCGGGTTCCGATTCGTTACCCATTCTCAAGGCTACTGATGCGAGCTTGAAAAGACCGTTTAATTTGGCGCTAGGCGGGGCGGGATTGGTCGAGCCCCGATTGTTGTGGTGGAGGACCGTTGGCCAGCGGGGACTTAGCTCTGGCGATCTGAATTCTTCTCATAATTCTATTCCAAGAGCTGCTGATCGTGTAACTAGTATCCCGGTTGAAATTCTTCCTCTCCAATCTCTATCGCCTCTTTGGTTAAACGATCCCAAAATTGGCCGGATCGCCAAAGAACAGTCGTGTCATCCCAAATGATCTTATGGTCCCGACTCACGCTATGCTCAACTATTGCTGATTTTTCCGGTTGACCAAGCCGAAAATGCCCACGGTGTTCCTTCAGACGAGTGGATATAGTACGCCCAGTCTCTCCCACGTAGACTTCACCACATTCGCATGGGATCTTATATACCCCCGGAGTCATGAGGCCAACTGAGTCCTTTGCCCTCACAAGGCGGTCTCTTAAATTGGCCATAGGTCTATGGATGCTTTCGATATTGTACCTCTTCAGAACCCTTGAAATTCTCCCGGGTATGGTGGATACATTGGGCAAAAAGGCCCTGGCCGTCGGTTTAGGCCGGTCAACCTCCAAATCCAAATCAAAGTGTAAAATCGTACGCTGATGAGGTTGATTACTAATTATATTAGCTGATCAAAGTAATCAGACAGGATATTTTGCCACGGTACATTTTTACATCAGATGAAACTGCTTGGGTTATTTTATGCAAAAGTATATTTTTCACTTTAAGCCAGGCACTACGAAAGTTGATACAAGTCACTATGAAACTGCAACTTTTGGAAGGAAAATATTTTGAAGAGGAATGAGTTTTCACCATATGTAAACAGGCGGCAAACATGCTCTAGATTAACATTTTGCATTTTAGTAAAGGTGGTAAACATTATCTTGTAGCAAAAAAAACTAATTCGCAAAACGCACTTCAAGAATACAGTTCCACTCCATTGATTTCGCGAAATTCCACCGAAGGATACCTCATCGGAGCCAGAGGCAGGGTATTTGCAGAGACCAAATGAGCTGCTTCTGTTTTCCTCACAACCAAAATGGCACCAGTGCGGTTTTCAACCTGTGGTCACCGCTATCGCGCAAATAATACGCGATTTCCTTTTAAATGCGCCGTCTGATCGCTACCTATTCTCAGACCATGACCGCCGCTTTGATCGCCCTCTTCCACGCGATGTTCGCTCTACAAGAGACGAGTCGCTCGCTTTGTGGCGTTCTTTCCTCCCCCCTTATCCGCCACCCTACACCCCACCCCTCCGCCCCCATGTCCCAATTCCTCCTTTGCCGCCTATTATATCTGCCGAGTCTGCTCAGATTATACACCGTCCGATGCTACTCGGGAACCAAGGAGGTTAGAGAAGAATTGAGGGGGACTTTCCGCTTGATTGTCGAACCCAATTCCCCCGTTGCAACCGGCACAATAATGACCAGGCATGTCAAACAGTCAGCCCACGGGACTCAAGCATACATCTACATATAGGAAATACCGTGCAAGCCACCAATAGGGTGTGTGGCACGGGGTGATACCTCGCCAGGCATGCAGCACTCATCCCAGTTCATATCAGAACCGCGCACGTTCCCCCGGATGCCAGGCGCAGACCAAAAGCAGTCAGGACAACAGTGTAAGGCCAGACTAAAAAGTAGGAAAGTGATACGTTGAAGAACATGCTACCCAGAAGTACAGTACTCAAGATACACGTACTGGTTAGTATTATTAATGCGACAAATAAATAGCACTACACTGTACTAAAACATGCAAGAGTATATCATATCGGAGATTTTATGCGACGTTAGTATCTAATAATCACGTTAAGATATTTGGCTATGCTGAAAAAAACTATTTAACCTAGTCAGTATCCTAGAACTGGTCTATCGCAACTATTATGGTCCCTTTTTGTACGTGGGAAAAATGACATCTTAAATCTATCGGTTCTGCAGTCTATTTCCATAATCTTATTCCTGCGATCGTTCCTATCATAATAGTTTGGATCTAGCAAAATATGTTGAACGCCCGGCAAAAAAATAGTCTACCTGCATTAAGCACATTTAAGCCGGCCATATTTCAGTTATTTAACCGGTTGATAGTCGATGTGTTATAGTTGATGGTTGATTTTTGATGCATTTGTTGCGGATGCATACCACTATGTTGCCGTTTTAGATTTCGGTTTAATAATATTAATCACATTACAAACTATATTTTGACCGTGCTATCATTACCGGCAATAGAATGTAACACAATAGACCTGATATCACATTTGTTCACAAATTTAATAAAACTGTTTACTTCATAGTTATAACAGTTGCTTCGACAGTAAAAACATGGAAAGGGCCATACTGGAGAAAAACAGCAAGTATCATGACTTAGCAGCTGAGGTAATATGGATATGGAAAATGAACAAGTTTGAGATTGTACGCAAAGTAGTATCAGCCACCGGAATAATACCAAAACCACTTCGAAAAAGTCTGGAAAAATAAAAATAACATTACAACGTATGTATTCAGAAGGCTGTTATTATAGCAACGTGTCATATAGTAAGGAAATCCTTATATTTTGGAAAAACAACCGAATGATTTTCTTCTGGAAGTGCGTGGTTTTATTACCCGTGCCTCGGAATAACCCAGCACGACGGAGGAGAGAAAAAAATAATTATTTTATTCCTAGATACAAAGCTTAAAATACACACAACTATGTACAAGAATATTAGGAATATAGGCACCATATTTTACAACTGTCCTGCTTTGGAGTTGACGACTCTTCACAGTTAATACACAATTCGATCAATATGTTATATCATCCTGTCATTTAATTGCTGGAAATAAAGATATTACTAAAAAAAGAAAAGAAAAGTTGTCAATATACGTTGAAATTATTTTTTTTTAATGAAACAAAGTTGAACAAAATTATACAATTAAGTTTAGCGTATCAGGCGATACCTTGTTGAAATAGAGCAGAGGAAATGATCTCTCAATAAAAAGATGTTGTTCACTTTCCACAGTGTGAGATCATGGCATCTGAAAATTATACAAATTCTTGTTTCCTTTTCCCTGTGGCAAATATATTTATGCATGCACAAAAATCAAAAGTTCGACCTCAATTTTTTTATAACCAGCATTTTATTACTTTGCAAATTTTTTTCTTTCGCCAAGCTATATCCTTACCTAGAACTCATAATATGGCTAGCCACTAACCATTTCTTGGCACATTTTATTTTCTAACTTTAAGCAGTGTACCCAGTTGGAACCAATATAATAATAATTGAAAATAATATCTTAGAGCATGTATCACACTTTAAATATTTGGGATGCGTTATCTCTTACGAAACGAATATATAACAAGTTTTCAGGCTTCACCTAGTGGAACTACATTGCAATGGTTTGTAAATAAATTGACTTTGTAATGTTCTACAATAGTTTTTATTATTCCGACCTAAGTTTTGACTCGATGTTAAGTCATTATCAGGGTGATAATGACTTAAATTCCTTAGATAGATAGGTACCTTGATACTGTCTTTCCTTAGATACCTTGATAATGACTTATTATCTATTATTCTTAAAGTATGTGAAAACATTCGTATGGAGCGTGGTGCTCCATGGATCGGAAGCATGATCCATTGGAAAAACTGACCATAAAAGACTAGAAGTCTTCAAAACCTGGTACCTGAGGAGGATGCTGATGATAAAATGGACGGAAAAAATAAGAAATGTTGAAGTGTACAGAAGACTAAAAGAGGAAAGGATCAGATGGAATAAAATACAGAAAAGGAGAACCAGATAATTTTGACACACTTGAAGACGCTAACGGTTTGTGAAGAACATAATTGAATAATTGTTAGATAGAGGGAAAAGTCCCCAGAGGAAGGCCCAAGAATAATTTCATGGACCAAATAAAGAGGAAAGTAGGTACCTAGGACGAGATACCAGGAGGTAAGGGAACTAGCATTAGATAGGGAAGTATGGAGGGCTAAAGTCAACCAATCCTATGGTTGAACGACCAATAATGAATGATGAGGGGAACTTAAAGATATAATGATTTAGTTCCGAACAAGTTAGAAGGAAACATCATACGAAGATAGCCATGAGGTTCGTGGTTCAATAAACAAGAGATGTAGGAAACAATAATTATTGCGCCGTTAGAAAAAGATGAAAAGACCTGCCACAGTCAGCCACACTCACAGAATTTGATCGGCCTTTTGCGACACACGATTATACTCGATAACCGCTCAGATAAATCGGAGGAAATACCTTTCTGTGAATGCATCCGGAGACATGAGTATTACTTCCTACACTTCATCGCAACTCGTTTGCAGCCGACATGAGAGTGTTTGTTCGAACGAAGGAAGAGACCCCGTGAAGCGTTTACTCGTACCCCTTCGGACACAATGCAATTACCGGCGTCGTTCATTCCACCTCATTCTTCACTGGACCGCTTAGTTTCCTATCGCGTAGGATATGTCGGGCACCGATGATTTAACGGACGTTAGCCACGGTCCCTCCTTGATGCGAGCGGGCGATTTAAGTCTTGCATGTCGGCGATCGGTGCTCTAATACATCCGGAAAAAGGAAAGAGCCGTGTCACGGATATATTTCCTCGTGCATAAAACCCCTGCCATGCTCTCCGTTTGGAAAAGGAGTTCCCATCCGGTTACGTACGGGCTTGTTATTTTCCTTCCCATTGGTCATTAATTATGCCCTCAATCTCCATCCGAAAACGTCTTCCCGTTGTAGTGTAAGTAGTTCAGTCCTTGCGGATCGTTGTATTTCCCCCGGATACGGTGGTTGGTGGTGTTCTGAAGCGGGAAGTGTATCTTTAGTGGCCGCACTCTATTGAGGA
Organism: Ceriagrion tenellum; assembly: GCA_963169105.1. Lineage (NCBI taxonomy): Eukaryota > Metazoa > Arthropoda > Insecta > Odonata > Coenagrionidae > Ceriagrion > Ceriagrion tenellum. The sequence continues at coordinate 52,956,255 of OY720636.1, read as the reverse complement.
AGAGAGCCGAGTAATAAGCGATGCTTATCGGGGAGATGGGAGGTCCTTCATTTTAGAATGTCTCCATTTTATTAGAAGAAAGTAGATGACAAGATCGAAACTACTTAAACTGGTCTGAGGGAGATAGTTAATTAATCATATTAGAGACCATATTTGAATTTTACGTTTGAGCTTTAGCTCTTGTAAGATGTGTCATTTTAATATTGAATTATCAATGGTGCAATGGCTTACTTTTATATGACTGAAATTCAAAGTAATTAAGGTAGTCCGAGTGACACAGTTCCCTAGTCGTAATAGACACTATTCGAATTATAAGTTTTAATTTCACCAGCTGTTAGACACATGAATTAAATATTGCATTATTAATGGTGCAATAACATAGTTTTATATGACAGAAATGATAAGTAATTAAATGAAAATATCTTTTCAAAAAAAGTCTTTAACTTGACTCATTTTTTTCGCGCGATGCGTTTGAAACGCCTTCAAAACGGAAGGTTTTTTGTGATACCCAGGAAATTATTGCGGTGGCAATACGATTAATTTTCAAAAATAGTTGAGAAAACATACAAACTACACGCTGTTAGTTTTTTTACGACATCTAAGTGTTAATTCCTCATTTTGTAAATAATATCTCTCTTTAGTGCATACATGTACCATTTCCCATGTAAAAGGAATGTATTTTTTGAAGAAAAATCTCTGAAAATAATATGGTAAGGTGTTGAATTTTTAGTGTCATTAGAAGGATGAGATATTTTTCTTTAAAATGAGACCAAATTCATGGATTTATAGGTAAAATGATATTTCGCTCAAACTACCTTAATTAAAAATACCTCCAAAATTCTTTAATTTGACTCATTTTTTTCGCGAGGAACGTTAATACTCCCTCCAAACGGAAGGTTTTTTGCGATTCAGAAAAAATTACTCTGGTGATGATGTGATTTATTTTCACAAACATTCGAGACAGCATACAAACTACATACATTCAATTTTTTTATGAGATCTAGGTGTTATAAGTTTCTCATTTTCTAAATAATCTCTGTAGTGCATTGACGTACCATTTCCCATGTACATGGGCTGTTATTTTTCTTCAAAAAATGTAAAAATGTCAGAGAGTAGTTCAATGGGGGGCGGATATTTTGGTATCTTTGGAATGGTAAGATATTTATCTTTAAAATGGGACCTTAACCTAGCTTGAGCTATACATATATCATCTCACAAAATAATCAATAAATCTCGTTTCATTTAAAAGAAAATTTCTCAGTCATAAATAATAAATTCTCAATATTTCATTTTATTATTCAATATCTCAATTCTTAATATCTCGAATTCTCAACAAAAATATAAAGAAATTAACCCATTTCGTTATATATGAGTTATGAAGGAAGTATGATCCCGAGCAACGCCGGATAATTCAGCTATTTATCAAATATAATAACCTGCAGTGCCGTGGCAGTCCTTCGCAGGTCTGAAGACGTCCGGCAAGTATGCCCGGCACCCTCATCCATCTCCGAAAACCCTGGCGACGACCCCTGGAGAGACTCGAGGAGCGGCCAGGCGGGCTGGGATGCGGGCACTCTCGAGAGAAGAAACAGAAAAACGAGGATTTTTAAAGAGCGTGTGTCCCCAACCTATACACCCTCTTATACGGGCTGCAGACCCCTAGCCGGAGGTCGAAAAAAAGGGTATTGTGGAGGGCGCGTGGTGAGTTGGAGGAGGAGAACCCTTACCCCTCAAAGCCAAGAAAAGAGGGGAGTGGTGTCTCGTGTTGCTGGGGAACAGGGGTTGGGGAGGTGAGAGGAGGAAAGGGAGTGGGGGGAGTGGCTTGGTCGGTGTCGGGTGTCCTGTCGCTTCCGGTCACCGACGGGGACGTCCTGGGCTTCCGGTCAGGAGGCGGGGTCGGTCGGAGTGTGGCAGGGGATGGGTTTGGTTTGACACTCTCCGCCGAGTTTTGATTTCGACGACGAAAGTGACGACCGAGGGGAACTCTTAGTCGGGGAGGTCATAACTGAATTCAAGACGCGTGCGTCAAGGCGGCAAAGGAGGGCCGTGGAGGGATAACACGATATTTACCACTCAAATTCACGACGTATTTGAGAGTCTTGCCGCAGAGAAACCATTGTTTCACCATCTCCTTCTTTTCCCCCAGTCAGATCAGTCCCCATTAAAAGATGGCCTTGCCTTTAATGCTGGGACACAGGTTTTTCTCCCGTCATATTCAATCTTCCCCCTCTTGACAGGTGTTTTTCATGTTCCACGTGCATATTTGTGGTCATAAAATGATGGGCGTGTGGGGTATACAGGAAGTTTAAGCGATGTATCCCAAAGAAATTGCTCAGTTTTCTCCGCCAACCGCTTTCACCATTTTCAAAAGTGGCTGAAATCTGACTGAACTTCGATGATATAAATTCAAAATCATAAAAAGCAGTACTTTCCTTAAAATTCCGAACGAACGGTAGAATTGTCTGTAAAATATTAGGATTCCTCGAGGAATTGTCTCACTTTCCATAGGACCGCTTCCTTTTCTGAGGATACGTAAGGAAATTGAGTAACTGGATCGTGTTCCTTAAGGCCCATTCTACAATGGACGTTATTTGGACGTAAGGATTTCCTTACGGCAGTCATTCTCCAATGTTGAAGTAAGCCGCAACAGATCCACATGGATATCGAAGACAAATGAGAGTCGAAATAGTTTCTGCGTGTAATGGAATTGCATATAAATTGTGAGTGTTTTGAAAATAGTTTATAAAATTTTAACCATGATGTTTGCAAACATCCAATATTAACCTCTAACCTCAAAAATACTTCCGCTAAAGCAGTGGACTACTGCTGACCCCGGCAGAAGTAATGGCGCGCTATGATTGGCTGAAATTTCTCCTGCCGTAAGACGTAAACCGTAAAGATGGGACTTGACCAGCTTCCTTAAGGCAGCGCCTTACGACTTACGGCAGGGCTTTGCGCTCTCTCACGTCTTAAGGCTTACGTCTACTTTAGAATGGGCTCTTAGAATCGGCAGAATATAGTAACCCTTGTAAAATCCATGGAAATCTTCCTAGTATCACTTGGCGAGTTATCTTTGTTTCGAGGAGTTTTGTAATAACACTAAAATTGGTTGGTTGCTTATATCACATCGATGATTTCGTTACGACGGACTCAATAATAAGAGTATTTATTAAACATACGACGCACGCCAAAAATACGAATTTAAAGTTCAACTACAGAATGCAGTAAAGAATTTACACGTAATATTGATGAATTTTAGCATCAATTTTAACGCAACGTAATGTGTTACTTCGCGTTGAGAAGAAAGCCTGCAAATTTTCAATAAAATTATTACGAAATATATGTCATTCGGCAAAAGGCTACGAGATAAAATAGCGTTGAATTTCCCAAAATAGATACGATACAATTTTTTCACTTTCAACTTCGGTCCAAGTTTTGGCGCACGCAGAGCTTCCCATATTTAACTGAGTTGTCTCAGGCCTGACCTCATGCAATTTACTATACATTGTGAATGATGTAACTTTGTCATTCCACATAAATTTAATTTAATACGGTCCGGGTTTCGACGTGGCATGTCATCGTCACCTGATGATGACGTCCCATGTCGAAACCCAAGTCGTCTTTAAAAAATGTATGCGGAATAAAAAAGTCATTTCATTTACAATTACCATGTTTACTTTTGCTATTGACTGCTCATGTGGATCACGCGTTTGAGTACATGGGGAAATATGATGCTATAGCGTATATCAATTCAACGGGAGAAGTAAATTCAATGCATGTTTCCCATTGCTATTTTCTTGTCATATTTACGTTCTACCAAACCTATATAGGTGATGTCGCCTACGTATGTTAACATTATTATTGAAGTGTCATGCTGTGTCATCGTGTCTATCCCTCATCTAATCGCTGAACAATCAGGAATGTTCTTTCCTCACTGATACACTGAAAAGAAATGTTTAAGCTATGTACATAAAACTTATTACCATCATAGTTTGGCCGAAATAGGGAATTTACTAGTTGCTGAGCTGCACAGGAAGCTGTGCAGTCGGTTGAATTCAGCTAGATGGATATTAATTTATAGCAAACGGTGTTTAGCTTCGCAACTATATTTTCTTGCTGTCCAAACGTTGGAACTAAACGTTTAGGCTATCGAACATAGTCATGAGTAGTTAAGGCGAAGAAAGGGGTAGCTTTTACTAAACTACGGAAATTTCTTGCTCTTAAGATGGTTGGTACACTAGACGTGAGTCACTTTGGGTACATTCCGATAGCTTTTCAGGCAAGTCAATAAACTTTCTTGGACCACACTTCACTCGAGTTCGTCTGCTATACGGTAGAAATAATCATGCGTGTAGCATTATAAATTATGCAAGGGATGTATTTTAAATTTTCCTTCTTTATAAAAGCTTTAAGACTTGAGTGAGTTTACGACGCGGAATTAAAAATTTTAGCAAAAATCGTCAACAAATACATGTTTTTAAGTCGGCATGATACCTTGATATTTGTTACTCATCATTAATATTACACGAATCGTATTATTTTGCGTTTTGAAGAAAATCTGTGCATTAATAATCGAATTGTCCCGGAATGTGTGTCAAGAGTAATAAGGCTACGTCTTAAAAAAGCGAATAATTGCCGAGAAACCAAATCGGTTACGTGTAATTTTTTCCATTTTTATCTATGCATGATACAAAAAAGTTCACGAGTGAAATTTTTCACACAAATCTGTACGTAAACCAAAATCGCTCCAACCACTTTAATTTATCGTTGTTTGAGCGACGATTCCGTCTACGAATGAAATTTGCCATGAGATTCTACATCTACATACAACCCTTCGAGCAGTCGCATAGGCGTATGACAGGGGGTGTTAGGACACCATCCATGTAAAGATGTAAGGTTTTGGGAGGTGAATTGGTGACATTTATTATGGAGCTCAGCTTTTGTTGTGGTCGCTTATTGGGCGCGGAAAGAACGAGTTTTTGTGTCTGTTCGGCAATATATCTCGCTTATTTTATCGCTTCTGTCATACCTAGAGATGTAGTGAGGCGTCATAATAATATTCTCTGTGTCGCTCTAAATATTGGTTGGACAGCCATTTCCAGTGGTATGGTTTGCCCTTTTCTGCTAGCAAGGGGAGACTATTTACGTTGACTGGTCAATTTGATAGCAGTATTCTTATGTCGTGTACGAGGTCAATTCCAAGGTTGATACTTCTTGGTCTTTTCCTGATATGCCCTACTTTGATATAATTGAATAATTTGTAATTGGCAATATCTATAATGACTTTTTAAAGTATTTGAGCAGGGGAATCACTTGTTTCACTCGAGGTTCAGATAGTGTTGTGGCTTAGATGTCGGGCTCATACTGTGAAGGTAATTGAATTTAACCTCCGGGTTATCGATCCTTTTTCCTTCTTCATGTGCACTGCGGCAGCTATATGGCTCTGTTAGAAGTTTCTAGCTGTGTAAATAGACGTCTAGCTGTCTCATAAACTGCTAGATATAATAACTGTAGATCCAGAGTTATAGCTGAACAGAAAGATTCTTTTTTCCGTGTAAGGCTTCCGACTCTTTTCGTAAACGGTAACTTGAGATGTAAAATCCTCGGGCGTTGCTTCTAGCGTAAACCAGATGCTGTTACAAAATGAATGGTGAAATCAATCTGTGACATTAGCCGACTAAATGATAAACAATAAAATGCAAATAAAATTCCGGAAATGAAAGTATTTCTCACGGTCTCTTCGATGAGAATTCCATCGCTTTCTAGGGGAGACAAACAATATCTCTGATTTATACACGAAGGGTGTTTATTTTCGAGTGGAGAGATTGATAATTCCCGTATATCAAGATTTAATGGCGTATTTATATTTGATAAATATATTCTACGTACTCTGTATTCCGAAAATAAACAATTTTATCGCTAATGCACAGCGGAAAACGGTAATTTGAGTGAAATCTCTTCGTCAAAAGCACTTATCGTCATCCTCCAAGTTGTTTTCAATGTTCAAATGATTATATTCCCAATGTTCAAAAGTTATATTCCCAATGGTATAAGGAGATACTGTTCACAAATCAAAAAACATAGATCCTCAGTCACATTCATTTCATTCAGACGTGGTGCATGACGTGGAGTACATGACCGTGGCTTTTTTGGCGAAAATTTTAGTAGTACTCACTAGCTATAGTAGCGTGACTTGAAAACGTGTTAAGGAAAGTTACTGAAAGTACCGAAAAAAGTGGACTGTTTGCACTTAATTTGTACAAGTAAAATTTTCTTACCTAGTACATGAAAACATATTTGCATCAAGACCGCCCTCTGAGGCCTTCCTAGGGTATGTAGCGGTGAAGTTTTCTCGGGTTTGCTAGTGGGTCTTTCTGATCCGGTTGATGACCCAAGGAAATAGGGAAAAGTACATTGAAGACCGAAGATCGAAAGTAAAGTCAAAATTAACGGAGTGTATCGATATCTGACTCTAATTTTGATGCAGTATTAATGGTACAATGGAAGAGGGAAAGTTTTTCGACTCATAATTCATAAAATCTCTCTCATTTTGCCACTTCCATCAGTTCTTTAGGGATTCATTGAGGGATTCAAATAATATTCCTAAGGTTTACCCTGCCATTCACGTGATTTCAATTTTTCGAGTAATATTAGCCTAACGCATAGCCTCCGGTCAGAGTACAATCCCTTTTATTTTCTCATGGTAGTTTGGTGATAGTTTAAAATGGTGTAATAAATTGTTCATTCTGCGATTATTGACATTAGAGTAATCTACCGGAAAATGTAGGTTTAGTGGCATAAAATAAATATCCTCTCGATGTTTACCGACGCAGACATATATTTACGCAACTTCTTTCTTCAGCTGCGCGTACGTCCTGCCCCTTTCCATATCTTCCGTGAAACCTCTTCTTTTTCTTCCCCTTCCCCGTTGGTCCGAATTCAATCCCTCTATCGCGGACAGTAGCATCCCAGCTACCCTCATTACCTCTTCCTACTTCCCAACTACCTACTCCTAATCTCATCCAGAAGTACACTCACCCACCTCGCCAAGTTCTTCGTCCTTAGTCTTCCTTTCCATCCACCGCACTTTCTCCATCCTTCCCCACGCTCATGTCTTAAACACCTTCAGCCTAATCTCATCTACCTTCCTTAAGAAATTTAGAAGGAGCAAGTGCTAGAGGGCACCTTTAAGGTAGTTTGAGCGAGAATGTTCCCTAGTCATCATGGAGACCGCATACGAATTATGCCTTTTAATTTCGGCAGCTGTAGGATGCATGAATTACTTATTGGATTATTTATGGTGAAAAAGTATACTTTTATATGACTGAAATTTATCAGATCTAAATAACGAAATAAAAATGGCTACATTAGTCTTTAATTTGACTCATTTTTTCAGCGGTAAGCTTTAAAACTCCTTCACAATGGAGGGTTTATTGCGATCCTGAACAAATTACTGCGGTGACAGGATGATTTATTTTCAAAATTAGTGTATAATACATTCAAACCCCACAATGTAAGTTTTTTGACGAGATTTATGTGTTAGAAATGCCTCATTTTTATATAAGCTCTCTGTGGAGTGATTACACGTATAATTTCCCATATTAAAAGGCAGGTAATTTTTTGTCAAAAATTTCGGAAAGTTCCGTGAAGGGCAGATATTTTGGTATTTTTGAAAGGGTGAGATATTTTTCTTTAAATGAAACCAAATTTATTGATTTCTTGGTATATCCATATTTCGCTCAAACTACCTTAGAGCATGGAAAGCCAACACGAAGATGGGGTGAGCTTCTTACGGCTAGACAATGAAATAAAAGAGAGAAAAAATCTCCAAAAGCCGTAAACAATTGGCACCCTTCGTCAAAAAACACCAAATTTACTGTGCTGGTATGCTGGGAAAAACCACAGCAGAGACCAACCACAGCCTCTCAACCAAGAATACCCCCCTGTGTTGGTTTACGGGAATGTTACTTCCTCGCCAGGGACCAAACACAGACGCACACACACAACCAAATAGGATCCTTTGCAAGGGCTAATGGGACCCCGCTAAGGATGTTTGGGTTATAACCTGGGATCCTTCACAGGGCTAATGAGACCCCGCTAAGGATGCCCGGTTATTTACGCAAGCACACAAAATCACTCACTCACACACACAAATGGGCCCAACTTCTGGGAGAAAGCCTTAGGGCAAATATCTTTATCGGGCTCCGCACCGGGTAATGTTTTCATAATCCGCCGACGTTTCGGAAAACGACTTGTTTTCCATTTTCAAGGCACGTGTTATTTCCGCCCTGACCACTATAACACTAAAATTAAACAAGATGTTGATGCCCCAACAATTACCCGGTGCGGAGCCCGAGAAAGATATTTAAATATAATACACCGGGAAAATCTTAAATCATTTACCTTAGAGCATATCATCTGGGCTATACCTAGGTGGCAGTATACATACCATTTTACCACCGGTTGGGAATTTACTTTTCACAACTAAATGAGGAGAGCAGTAAATCTGCGAGTCCAAGTGAAGAAGCAAAGTCAGCACAATGTTCTGAAGGTATATTCAAGAAAATAGTCATGGGCAGATTTTTTTAAAACAATTACTCCGCTACCACTTTTAACTGAGTTTACTCTGAATTGTTATAAATTATATGTTTCGGTATATCTCTTTAATGCATTTTAAGACCATAAATGATGTTACATTTTGCTTTAATCATTTAAATTTAACTTGATATTTTTTTGTGATCTTTGAGATTTAAGGTAGTTGGAGCTAAATATCATTTTACCCAGAAATCAATGAATTTAGTCTAATTTTAAAGAAAAATATCTCACCCTTCTAATGACACCAAAAATGTAACCCCTTACCCCATTACTTTCGGAGATATTAGTCAAAAATACATTCCTTTTGCATGGGAAATGATACGTGAATGCACTCCAGAGAGACCTTATTTAACAAATGAGGAATTTTCTAACCTAGATCTCGTCAAAAAAAATCAACAGTGTGTAGTCTGCGTGTTTTCTCAAATATTTTTGGAAATTAATTATTATGTCACCGCAGTAAATTCTTCGGGATTACGATAAATGTACCGTTTTGATGGAGTTTCAAACGTACCACGTGAAAAAAATGAGTCAAGTTAAAGATTTATTTGATATTTTCATTTGATTACTTACAATTTCTGTCACATAAAACTACTTTATTGCACCATTAATAATGCAATATTCAATTAGTGCGTCCAACAGCTGGTGAAATTGAAACATAAAATTCGAATATGGTCTCTATTATGACTAGGGAACTACTCGCTCGCGCTACCTTGAGTGTTTGGATGGAAATATCTGTTGCAATTTAAACTTGTTAAACCATTTGATAGTATTTATTTATTTATTTTACTGTTTCAACCAGATAGAATTTGATAATTTTCCATGTCCAAACCTACGATGCATTCCCATTGAGACAAACCCCTCACCATACGGGTGTACGGTATTCCGGCACGGCCGTTTGGGCACGGCCGCGGACAGGTGGCTTACAGGATAATTCGTGGATGTAGATGAAACAATGGAATTACCAAGGTATTCTTTTTAAATGCTTTTGATTATTATATTTTCTCATATTCACCTTTTTCATTACTGAAAAAAATATTTCGTGAATTATATTAATTTATCGAGAATATACCTTAAGTAAACGAGGTCACTGATGACCTTAATTGTATTTTTCATTCCTATTCCAGTATTAGGGATTATTTGTTTAATATGAATTTATTGTTTTGAAGGGTGCTTTTAAACGTTTTAGACTTTTAGTGCTTAGATTAATTCCTGAGGTAACATGTAATCTTCCACTTTATACATTTAATAATCCTACCACCAGTCGTAAATCATAAAAGGGTCGTTACTAGTCGAGTGGAAACCGAAACGTCCCTGCGACGTAACGGCGACAAACAGTGGGGAATCGGGTTGGTGTGGTGGCTAGAGTACTGGCCAACCATACGGACGGCCAGGGTTCAAATCCCTGCAGAGGAGGATGTTTTCCAGAGGGAACCCGATCCCTACTTGAGTGTCTTGTGGAGGACACTTCAAGTACAGTACTCCGTCTGTCGGATGAGACGTTAAACCGTGGTCCCCTTGGCGCCTTTCGTCAAGAGCAGGCTAATGCCAACGCCGGGTTTCTATCCACCCTTCTTCCCGTACCTGTCCCCTGTGGCGCAAACGATCTTAGCAGTCGGTCACCTCCCCTAAAGCCTGAATCACACGATCATTTTTTCCGTCCCTCTGAGGGATAGCTCCAATGATAGCTTTTCAGGGACCGTGACAATGATAGCTCGAGCTATCATTTTCTCAATCACACGGTCATTTTGGCCGTCCCTTTTTCCATCCCTTTTCGCATCATTTCTATTTGTTTACTACTCTCATTCCATTGGAAGCCGAACGTGGCGTCGCTCTTTAGCGCTCTGATTGGCTAAATGGTGGAGTCAGCGATGCCTTCAGGGACGGAAAAAGGGACGTGCCCAGTGATGGAAAAAGGGATAGGGATCCCAATCGCTGGAGCCATCCCTGACTTTGTTCGCGTCACACGATCATTTACGAGCGATCATTTGAGCTATCATTGGAGCTATCCCTTAAAAGGGACGGAAAAAATGATCGTGTGATTCAGGCTTAATATCCAATCCAATCCCAAACAGCTCGCGTCCAAACGGCCGCGCTGATATATCTCATTTCCTCACCATACCGCATCAATGCTCAAATCAGGGCGGTGAGGAAATTAGGAGTTTTTTCCAAGAACTTCGGAACAAATCGCGCAGTAACTTAAAACGGAGTCACCCGCTAGTGATCACACCATTGTGTGAAATTTACAGTGGAAAAATCATTCGCCAGGACTGGGCTGAGGACAACTTACTTCTTAAATCCCCCATGAGATTCACAGTGGAAGAGGACGCCTGGGTAGCTTAGCTGGTTAGAGCACTCGGCGCGAAATCGAGGGATCTGGGTTCGATTCCCTCTCCAGGCGAATCAATTTTCTTCTTTGAATTTCACACAACTGTGAGATTAGGAGCCGTGGCTTTTGCTCTGCAAGTGGAATTTTGGCCTCCGACACTAAGACCAGGAACTCCCGGAACATCATTCCCGGCCACGTTCTGCAGAAGTCTATTGAATATTTCGATCGAGCGGTTGTAGAGAGTGAGGTGGAAGGAAGGAAGGAAATGGTCTGAGCGGGTGAAAGTTTGAAAGAGGTCGGCTTTCTTCGCTCGAGAAGGGAGAGGTGGGTCACAAAAGGTCAAGCCGTGGTAATCGCGACACGGCACCGGCTCTATCCTCGCCGACGCACTGGTGGCGAATCCTCGGAGCGCCGGCGGTGAGCACTGAAAAATGGGTGGAAGATCCCACTTCCCCGTTCCCAGCTCTCCGCCGTGATCCTAGCCTCTTCCCGCTAATTGCTCGTTTAATAGGTTGGCAACCGCTTCATAGTAGTAGAGATGAAAGTGAATGGAAGAGATTCGCTTCCGCGCTTGGATATCTTCGTGATCAACTTTTTTTAATAAGCTTAATTCATCGTCAATTTGGCGGCGGATCACCCGGGGGCCACCCAAGTGGTGAACCACTCACCTGCCCTCTCGATTCCGCATCTCTCGCGTGTCATTCCACTCTCCAGCTTTTGATTAAACTGAGATTTAAATGACGGAAGCAAAACACTGGTAGTTCTCCGCTGAGAAAAGATAACATTTGACCAGTTTCGATGTGACTACATTTTCTTCAGTTTTCCACTGAGAAAAGGTTTAATTTGACTAGTTTCCAAGTGTAATGAGACCTGAATCTGTATTTTACATGAAATTTTAGAGTCATTAAGCTTGAAAATAGTAGCCCTAACAGGAGTAGGGGAGAAAATATACTCTATCGTCGACGCTCAAATCTACGTACTACCCAGCAAACCATCGCCTACCAGTCGGCGTCAAAATTGTGCCGATCTCATTTAAAAATTCATACCCGGGCCTTTGTGCATGCTAAAATAATGCAATGTACATAACTTCAAAGGTTAGTTTATTGCAAATTTTATTGTAATTTTTTTTACGGCAGAGTCAAAAATGTGGACATGTCATTGCAATAATTAACCCAGCGCACCCTGAAATTAGCCGTTTTGTCAAATTAATGAATTTTGTAACTCATTCTAGAGAAAACTACGGAATATATATTATATTCCGTATATTTCCGTATATTTCATAAACCTTTCACCAAAAGTTGCGGGGATTAATAAAGACACATGAAAGTGCAAATGAAAATTTATAAAATGCATCATCATCATCTGGTGTTCTGCCTGCTGGCAGGTCCCGTACACCACTGCTGTCTCCATCCGCTTCTGTCCCGAGCTTCCTTCTTTGCTTCATCATAGCTGGTGTTCTTCACCTGATCAACCAATTTAATTCTTCTCCTTACTCTCTTTCTCTTTCCTTCAATTGAACCCTCAAGTGCCACAGTTATTATACTTTTCCCTCTCATCACATGGCCCAACCAGTTTCCTTTCCTTTTCCATATTTCCTTTAGGAGTGATCATCCATTTTTTACTTTGCTCAAAACCTCTTCATTTCTCATCTTATCTACCCATCTTACTTTTTCCATCCTTCTCCACACCCACATTTCATAAGCTTGTATTCTATTTCTTTCCCTCTTACCTAATGTCCACGCTTCACATCCATGCATGAAAACGCTCCATGAATAACACTTACAATTAGCTAGTCTCTTTCTCAGCTCCAGATCCAGGCTTTTATTGCATAGCAAGTTTTTCTTCTGACTGAAGGCCTCTTTTGCCATTGCTATCCTTGCTTTTATTAAAAATGCATATATTGACGTTAATTGACGTAAATTTTGAATAATTATCTAGTCCTACAATTTTCCCCGAATCAAAAAATTTAAGTTATGGCCACACTTTTTTAGACATTTTTAATTTTTCTATGATCCAAAAATCCATGATTGACGCGTAGCAAACCTCGCAATAGTGCAGCAGGGAATGTTGAGACACCAACCATGCAAGGGAAGGTATTATGGCAAAAGTGAGGGAAGAGAACAGAGGTGAATTGTATGTTAACGACGCTACTGATGCTATTGATCACTATAAGAGCGTGGAAAAAGAAGGAAATGGAGATTGGGTTGGTGTGGTGGCTAGAGGACTGGCTAGCCTCACAGACGGCTAGGGTTCAAATCCCGGTAGAGCAGGATGTTTTTCAGAGAAAACCCGACCCCTACTTGTGTGTCTTGTGTAGGGCTCTTCAAGTTCAGTACTCCGTAAGTCGGATGAGACGTTAACTATGGTCCCCTAGCGCCTTTCGTTAAGATCAGGCTAATGCCGACGCCGGTTTTCTCTCCACCCATCCTCCCTTACCTGCCCCCTATGCGCAAATAGTTGTCGGTCGCCTCCACAAATATCCAGTCCAATCTTAAAGTCCTGTATCAGTCATCATAATTTAGTTTTACCCTCTATCTTTTCTTCTGTAAAACAAAAATTGTATTCTAACATGCCCATGGGGCACCTTTATCAGGAGTAGGCACGGTTGAGAGCTTATTGTGGTTTAAGTTTTCGGGGTTCGAATTTGGTTTTCGTCATATTTTCCTTAACACTGCACGAAGGATTCATATCCTTCTCATGATCTCTGTTTGGCCTTCAAAATCGTCCGTGGACGCTCACGTCCATAGTCATCCACTTCCTCGCCACCTCTTTGGGGTTATTAAATGGGCTGTAGTGGTAACTGATGGTCATCTAGCGCGGGATTTAGCGCCGGTTATGCACTGACTAGTTGTACACTTAGTTGCAGTTAGAGTCATGGTTTTGCGTAAGAAAAGATACGAGTGACTATGCATCTTTCCGCAATTCAGGCCGGATACAGATATTGTGCATCTAGCTCTTATTCCTTCTTCAGATAGATCGAATAAAAATCCTTTCGCCGCATTTGATTTAAACACATCTGCACGAAATGAGAGAAATAGCAGGTGACTCCATGAAGTTATCCGTGACTATTCTCTGTGTGCTCACAATCGGTTAATTATGACTGTGTATGCGTTGTAATTGGAGTAATTTCAACGACGAAAGAATTATTTTTTAAATATTGTTTAATTAAAGCATGTTATGACTTGAGTGTTTGGCGTAATATTGCACATTAAGATGAAAATTATGTTTATATCTTTTTCCGAGTCATTTACTAGACGTGGTATCTAAATATTTGCTGGCAAGAATTTTAATTGTACGAAATATGTTATTTCGCGTTTAGTAGAAAATCTGTTTCAATGTTACCGAATTGTAACCAAATATATAACATGTGCCATCAGCGTACGTGTCACAGTAGGATTTAAACATTTTTTGTAATCCGAATCTGGAAATACATTTTTTCGATTTTTCATAGAAGTTACTAATAAGAACATACAAAGCTTCGCGTAAATATGCTCATTGATACAAATCACTCCCAGCCCCGTCTCAGCGCTCACTGTCTTCGCAACCGCGCAGGCTATTGTTCTTGCGTTTTTCCTTCGAGACTTAAATACAATACAGACGCAGTCGACGGGAAAAATTGTCACAAAAGCAAAACCCCCAGGAAGATGATGTTAGACGAGATATATCTGCCGATAACGTCTTAAAATCCTACAGTAAATCCACCTTTATTTCTTAAAAATTCTCATCTGTGGCGTATTGGAAGGGCATTGAAAATTTTCGACGAATGCGGTAGTTGAAGTCACAGGATTACTGACGGAGAGTACGTAGATAGTGATTAAGGTGGTTGCCATCTCAGGAAATGCAAAAATTTACGTTAGAACTTTGCATACATGACATACATACATACTTTGACAATTCACACAGATAAGAATGTAAAAAAAACATATTTTGATTTGAATTTTTTGGCAGTTTTCAACTGTTTTACTACCTACTCTTACAGAAAATTAGATATATACCGAAGTAAATCGATTGAATGTAAACAGATTTTCTGCTAAATATAAAATAACGCATATAATACTATAATAATTCCGGTAAACGAGTATTCATGATGGTTATCAATTTTTTGATAAAAAAGCATATTGCACTATCATTTCGTCTAAATTTTGACCACCGCTGTGTAAACTCTCGTTATAGTATGATCTAATTAAGGAAAAAACTTAAACATGATTCTCGAATTGCTTACATTACTTCCTTAATGGAGAGTACCAACACATAAACAGATCAATTACGATTAAATGTGATGTAAGAATTGTTTTTTCGTCTGACTTTAAAAAAATCAAAATTCGCTCACAAACCCACGAATAACGCTCCAGCACCCTCAATTATGATTGTTTTTAATGGAAAATATATTTAATAAAATACACTGCCCAAAATGTAACCGATAAAAGAAGTTTTGCGCGATTGAAAGAAAAAGGAATTCGATCTCACGTATTAGGGATGAAAGCTACTGTACTGTATTATTGCTCTGACCTCACTAGCAATACATTTCAAATTTAGTGAATACTCTCCAATATGCATATATCCTCGAGGCAATTCGAGATTCAAACGAGTCTGTGCGACATCGAATCAGTGGGTAGGATTATTTGACCCAGGACCTATCTCTTAGGAAACACATCAACTTTGCGGGCAAGCATGTGACAAATTGGGATTCATGGAAAGAATAAAGGGATAACTTGTCCTTTTTATTGTTGATAACGCTGGTTGTAAATTACTTTCAATCCAGGAGGATAACATAGCTATGCTGGAGCCTTTCAAACGGTGAAAAATAAAGCTTGAAGTGGCGTCATAACAAGGCAAAATAATTTTCATTTTTCTGAACTGACGGCTTTAATTACTTAAAACTTTCACGCGAAAGAGTACTTAAACATCACCATAATTTCCAGTTTTTTAATGCACCTGTCTACGAATTCGAAAGTACTTGCACTTTACCCATTCTATCGCGATGTAAATATCGCAATTGCTGATAACCTAGCATTGATTTTGAAATCTAGTCTTAGATATCTGAACCTATTTGGCATTACCTAAAGCTTTTTTGCTCGGAGGTGTGCTATTAGAGACTGAAGAGAGGATTTTTGCCTTTCATTTTGGCGGCTTTGGGTAAAAGTTTCGAGTTCTTTGGAAAAGCTACTTTTATAATTTTCCGAAAGGTGTCAGCACTCTCCGATACCTTTTTTCGTTCCGTGCGCTCTGGTGCCTCTGGTGCGTTGCTAACTCATCCAAAATGGGGACCGTATTGCCATCTATTGGCCAATTATCTGAACTTTGGGGCTTGCGAATTTCAAACGGTGAAAAATCATCCGAAATGTGATTTTGAGAGAGCTGGTCCAATTTTACTGCATTAAAATTGGACATAGCAAATATTCCCATAAGAGAAAACAAAGTAATCACCAATAGTTTTGCTATTTCATTTGTAGGTTTCCATAAGGAAATAGTCGATGTATCGAAGCGTCAAGTTCCATCTTCGTGCCTGGCATGCATGGTGCTCCTGTCATTTGCTTAACGTCTTACATTCTTTGCTGTACATGTGTGAAAGCTCAAGGCGTAGTTTATGCGCCACCGCGAAGATATTCTTATATTTATGAGGTAGCTAATGAAACTTATTATTTCATTATTTATAATTCTGTATTTATATTCACTAATTTTGTTTTGCTAATTCGAGTTGTATGCTTCTATTAGTTTGAAGGGAAGTAGTTTATATTTGTGATTACCTTTACGCATTGCAAAACTCGTTAAATTGCTCAAATGTAGAACTACTTATGTTTTAATCTTAACAACTGTATGGCCATCTCTTTTCCCATTCCCCACTGACACAGCTTTTGCATTATAAAACTCTCCCCTTTGTCACGCCCTTCAGAATTCCCCTTGTCACTCCTTGCCACTTCAAGCCACCCTTCTTCCTCATCACCTCCCCCAGAAGTTTCCTCTTCTTTTTAACCCCATAAAATAATACTTCCTTGATTATCTTCCTTTACATATCTACCGGTAACCAAATATCATATGCTCATCGCTTATTCTCATCTTCTCATCACTGAACCGTCTATGTATTTCTCTCTCTTCCATTTTGGCTTGTGCAATTCTCTTCCAATATCTTCAGGGGTACATAATTTCTTTTTGACAATGCAGCCTAAATAATTTGATCTGACATTTGCTATCAGAACTATTACACTGGGGCACTCATCCAGAATTTTTGCTTGAGTAGCAGGGGTCTGAACTAAAGGATTTTAGCTAATATAAAATAGAACATAATACAATTTTCGTGGGGTGATGAACTTATGGTAATGATCCCAAGAATAAAGGTCTACTTGTAAATAAATGCTGCAGAGTTTCTATAAACTAATTGACTCAACGATTGGCAATTGGAACCAGTCTACATGGGCTTTTAGAATATTGGAGAGGAAGGAGTGGTGGCTGCCCCTTGGGTGCGTGCCTAATTACACTGATTCCATCGGGAATCCAATAAATGCTTCACATCTGTTGCTGAGTTTATAACAAATACTGCCTCTCCTCTCATACAATTTCTTCCACAAGCATTTCTATAGTACAAATGGTAATGGGCAACCTTCTCTCGCCTCTTCTGAAACTGTTGGTGGGATTCCAAAAAGTATTCACCCCTTAACTATGATTGGAGCCTGCATATTGTAACTTAAAATTGCAGGGAAGAATCGCTCTGGTTCCTTATTTTTAAATGCAAATTTTAAAAAAATAAATTTGATGCTGCACCCATATACAGAAGAGTGACTTCTATGAGCTATGTGTGTTATTTTAATTTAACCGTTTCACTCTCACGAAAATTACATTTTGCATTCCCAAAAATCTCACAATATATTTATCGTGTTAGAGTTGAAGCCAATATCAATATATCAGCACCTAAAGCACTTTAGGCCAACCAGATGAAGCTGTAATATTGGCACCTTGAGTATCAAAGGGTTATGCACTCTGCCAGTTAAAGGTAGGTTTTATTGAAATTTAGAAACACTCTTCCCAATTTCCTAAACGATTAGGACTCTATTTACAATTAGTATTTCTTTTGGCCACAGAATCTGTTCTAACCTGCTTTATCCCATCCATAAACCTATTATCTTTCTTCCCCTAACCTTCTTGCACATCATCCCTCCTTCCGTCATGGATTAGAGCCAGTCATTGCCTGTTATTCCATCTTCCAGCCACCTACCCTACCTGTCCAAGATTTCATTCAGGAGTTTCGTTCCTCACCCACCATACCAAGAATCTACTCATTTGTCTTCCTTTCCATCCACCACACTTTTTCCATCCTTATTCCAAGCCCGCATCTCAAAGCCCTGCAGCTGATCTACGTCCTCTTTTGTGAAGCTCCACATTTTTGCTCCATACAATGCTCAACTCCATATCAAGCTCTTCACCAGCCTCTTCCTCATATCCTTACCCAAGGTCTCTGTTGTCAGCTCCCTTCTGAAACTGAACTCTTCCTTAGCTAATGCTATTCTCCTCCTTAAGTCTTTGCTACTGTTTCCAGTTTCTTCTAGTCTACTACTCAAGTACTCAAAATGCTCTATTTGCTCAAGTTCGTTTCTTCCTACTTTTTGACCAGCATAGCTTTCTCTGTTCTAGAGAACCCTTTTACTTATGTTTTCTTATGATATATCTTCATTCCATTTTCCTGATTGTCTGAACCAGATCTGAATCTGAATTTCTAAACCAGATACTAAAGCTTTCCATTCCTTCATAGATTGACTAATCAACACCTGATTGTCAGTAAATCTAACTGACTTTATCATGTGCCTTTCTCTTTGATCCCCTCATCTACTTCTTCCTGTGCCTATCTTACCATTTCCTCATTACATATGTTAAAAAGCGTAGGCTACAATGGACGCCCTTGCCTTACCCAATGTCCTGTAGCTGCCCGCCCTGATTCACTATCAGCCATCCTCACCTGTGACCTTTGGGTGATATATAAATTTTGTATTAGTCTCCTGTCTCACCAATATATTGCCATTTTCCCGAGTATATCCATTTTTTTCTAATTTAATGTCAAGCATCTTTCTGATTTCCACAAAGCTAACAAAATATCTTGATTATACTCTATGCATATTTCTTTCTATCTCTCTCATCTCTCTCTCTCAGTACTCTCATCACTGCAGTAGCATTCTGTCTTAACCCATATTGGTTATCACCCAAGAAATTATATGCCCTACTCTCCAAACTTTAATTAATTATTCTTAGCAAAACTTTGGCTGTTTGTGATATTAAACTACATAATTGGTTTATAAAACTCTCATTCTGATGCATTTTTTCTTCTCGGTGATAGAAATCAGAACTGTTTGCATGAAGTCACCTGGCCACACTTCTTCCTTGTACACAAGATGAGCAAGTCCAAAAAAAGGTTGTACACCTTTATTGTATAAATTCTTTAGAAACTCCAGAAGTGTGTAATTTACTCCTGCAGCTTTTCATGCTTTCATCTCCTTTTGTGCCTTCACTTCTCTCTCTTTTGTGCCTCTAATTCATTAGCGAGTATCTTTGGTCTGAGGTTGCCCTCCTCTAGTGCTTCCTTATCCCCAATATCTAGGTCAATTGGTCTATTATTGCAATCATATAGCTCCCCCGAGTCATCTCTCTTCGTATCTGGAATACCTTCTTGCTCGATTGATGTCCTTCCTGTTTTGTCCTTAATCTTTGGTACAGTTTGCTTTCTCTTTCCACCCAACAGCACTTTAATTTTAATAAGTAATGCACCCACTTCTCCTTCTTTTGGCAGCTGTTCCATTTCTTGACATTGCTCTTTCCACCAGTTTTTTCTTCACTTGATTGGTTATGCACCAGGGTTGATTATTTAATTCCTTGTACTTCCTCTTCCCTCAGACATT
Organism: Ceriagrion tenellum; assembly: GCA_963169105.1. Lineage (NCBI taxonomy): Eukaryota > Metazoa > Arthropoda > Insecta > Odonata > Coenagrionidae > Ceriagrion > Ceriagrion tenellum. The sequence continues at coordinate 52,936,452 of OY720636.1, read as the reverse complement.
GTTGGCATTTTTCCATTTCCTAATCATTTCTTCCATAACCCACTGTTTCTTTACCCCTGCCCTTTCCTCTGATCCTATTGTTCATTCTACTACTCTTACTCTGTTTTAATAGCCACCCATGTTTCTTCTATTTTTCTCATTTTCTCTCATCATCATTGGTTGTTCAATCCTAAGATCGGTTGACTGCATCCCTCCACCCTTTCCTATCTAATGCTACTTCCCTTAACTCATGGTATTTCTTCCAATGTACTTTCCTCTTTAATTGTTCCATAGACTTATTCCTGGGTCTTTCTCTGGGGACTTTTCCCTTTATTTTACCTTCTATTATGTTCTTCACAAACCCATTGTGCCTCAGGGTGTATCCAATCCATCTTACTCTTCATCTCTCTATCGTGTTCCATATTGGCCTTTCCTCTTCTACTCTTCTGCAAATATCGTATCTTAATTTGTCTGTCCATTTTATCTTGAGCATCCTCCTCCAGCATCAGGTTTCGAAGGCTTGTAGTCTTTTCTGGTCAGTTTTTCTAATCGTCTATGCTGCTAAACTATAGAGTATTGTACTCCACACGCTTTTTTCACATAATCTTTCCTGGTTTGTAGTCCAATCTTCTTTGAGCTAATCTGTAGTCTTTTTCCTATGAACGCCTTCTTAACTTGGGCTATTCTCTGCTTGATGTCCATTGTCTGCTTGCTCTAAGTTCTCACCTCTCAAGATGACTTTAGCATTCAGCTTCTCTCCTCTGCATACTTGGATTTTAGTCTTCATCTTATGTACATTCATGTTGTTTTCTTGGAGAACTTGGTCCATTACATTTAGAGACCTTTGAAGATCATTGCAAATTCCAGCTGTGACTGCGACATCATCTGCAAAGCATAGCATGTTTATTTCTTCTCAGTTAATCTTTCTCAGTTTATCTTTCTCCTGCTCAGTCCATTCAGTCCAATTTCTTCTGCCTATTTTCTTTAACTCACCTATTTTCCTTTCCTTAACCCTTTTAGTGCGGTGGGCCCAAAAATCGGCTTTGACATCTCAGGCAAAAAGTGCAGCGGGCCGATATATTGGCTCATAGGCAAAATATTGTTTAACTTTTGCACACAAATTACATAATTACAATTATTTTTTGTACGAAGTATAAGCGTTTTTTATTATTACCTAATTCAATGCATACACAATTAGAAAAACTGTGTATGGATATTTTAAACAATAACTTTATAGTATTTATTTTCCTAGAGTGATACATTTCATTCTAGTTACCCTCCGCATTTCTCACTAGAACCGCTGGCAGGGGTCAGCACTAAGAGGGTTAAGCTCTTGGTATTCCCTCCTTTGATCACCTTTCAAAACTTTCACATCCCAAAACTATCCTCCCACTTCTACTAAGCCTTTTAAATCTATCATCACATTCATCATAACTAAATTACGATCTGACTCTGCATCTGCACCCAGAGAGTTCTGAAAGTTTTTCTTACAGTTCCTGAATGTTTGCCGAACCAAAGTGTGATCAGTGTGATATTTCCCTGTGTTGCCCAGCATTTTCCATGTGAAGCTCCACCTGAGATGATGTTTAAAACAAGTGTTTGTCAAGTGCTACTAATTTATTTCCCCTACAAAAATCAACTGCATTCTCAAAGTGATCATTTCTTATTCCTAGTTCATATATTCCCACTTCATTTTCATCTCTCCCTTACCCCACGTCTGCATTCCAGTCACCCATTACTATCAGGTTTTTCTTGCCGGGGACTTCTCTAATTTTCTCTGCTAGCTGTTAATGCCCCTAGTAGCAGAGGACATTGATGTAACGTATAGGCAACGTTACAATGGGAAAAGGTACAAGTCCACACAGCATTGATGTTAGTTGCGATAACTTTGCATGCATGTTGCCTCAACATCCGAATTTCCCAAAAAACAACGTTGCAGCAAAGTTGTCAGTGCAACATTTAAAAAATAATTGGCATAGCAGGCTTTGGCAATTAAGAAATTCTCATAATAACATATTAATATATTACCATCCATCTAAATTCAATTACTACAGATTTTTACATGGCATACTACCCAAAAACAGAATATTTTTCTTCTCGATTGCTTTAAATTGGCATGTTAAATGCAGAAAGTATCAGATGGTTTCTATTTTCGCTCAAATTTACCTCTTACAACTTACATTACTCCAGTGACAACAAAAGTGACTGAGCAGGCCCTTATTTCTGTGATATTATTGCATGTTTATTTTGCACAGATCGGGAACTGGAAACATTTTGAGATGGAGAAAAAAGCTCTGAAGTCGGGCACCTAACTGGCTCCTAACCCTTCTAACCTGAGCAAACTGCATTATTCTGAACAGGAAAGCATTTTTAGGTCCAAGAAAATGCTGACATGCATGGATCAAAAGAGCTGCAGTTTGCCATTCCTTGTTGGTGCTAGATAAAGCATATATTTTAGAAGCAGCTAACGTAAATGTTGCACACACGTTGCCTCAATGTGAAATGATAACATTGTGCATGGACATTGATGTAACATTCTGGCAACATTCACGTTGCCATGTAACATTGTGCTTGTTGATGCAATGTTGTGATAATGTCTTCTGCTACTAGGGACATCCCATCTACCTCTTTTTCCGTATTACATATTACTTGTGGGTATGTACGGCTGGACCAATACAAAATTTGTTGAGCCTGCTTTTATTTCTAACACTAGTATCATGTTGCTCACCTGTTCAGTGTTTACTGCCCTCATTCCCAATTTTGCCCTCAATACCATAGCTACCCCATATTGACTCTCACCCCCATTAGCTTAGATTTCCCTGTAAATATCACTCAAATAGTCCTTGCTGTTCTTCCATCTCACCTCGCACAGCCCCAAGGCATCTATGTGTTAGGAAGTGCGTTATTGATACATAAATGTTTGCATCAATGGGTAATACATTGATATATTCAAGTATTTCAGGTTGGTACTATTGCTTGTTGCAGTGTGTGTTTCTTTTGTCTGACATCACGGATGTGATGCAGTTTTTTTTCTGAATAAAAGTCCAGTTCCATGTGCTACTTCAAATGACTCGGTTGCATAGTCATTTATATCTGCCCTAATCTGATCCGAGCTATATTTATTTAGTGCGTAATTACAGCAAATCGATAGAAATCCTAACACTACGTTACCGTTCTCCACCTTCTGCCTAATACTTTCAAGCTTCATAGCCCTCATCATTGCCCTAATGTTCCAAGGCCCTATTTAATTGCAACTTTCTTCCTCTTCTTCTCTGTCTTTGATCTCTCAAGGTCCTTGCAACCTGTGATGACCTCTTTTCCGATCTCCTCCACGATGTCTAAGGGAAGTTCCTGTGCTTCACAACAGAGGCATCTTTGGCATTAAAAAGTAAGCTTGCTGCCTGGAAACTTTGGAAGTGTTATCCTGCTATCCCAATCCCCTGCACCTGTGTGTCCTTTGTTGTTCTTCACCACTATGCTTGGCATCTCTGCCATGACTACATGGACTATATCAAAAGAATTACTGGTGACATTAAGGTAAACTCTAAGAGTTTCTGGTCACTGATTAATGCCAAAAGAAAAACCTATCACATCCCACATATACTATCCCCTGGTGTGGTGACATATGAAGGTGATGCCAGACCTTCAGGCTTCAATACTTACTTCTTACTCCAATTGCATACCGTCTCCCCTAATACGAACCCTCCCCCTGCTCATCCAATTTCCACTCATTTCCTTGCATATATCTCCACTTCTTCTCACGAAATCGTACTTCTGGCACTGTATATCCCCATCTCCATCATTTTCAACAGGTTCCTCTTATCCAGAACTTTTCCAGTACAATGGAAAAACTCAAATTTGATCAGTATTTTGACATCTGTTTCTAAGGATGACATTGAAAATCTTCTAATCATTTCCATCCCACCAGTTTTGTCCATTATTTTTAGTGTATTATCCATGATCATATTCTTCACTTCACTCTCCCGTGCATCTCACCCTTTCAGCATGGTTTCCTTCCTGGTGGCTCCGGCCTCACTTATCTATCCATTATTCACCATCACATTATTTTTGCCCTTAAAAACAGGTCGCAACCTGACATCTCTAAAGACTTCTCTACAGCTGATTTTGAATCAACCCTGACTAGCCACGGATATAGCAGACTTGGTGAAAATGAAATATGATTCAATATTCCTACAATAAACCAACACACTTTAGTTTGAATTTAGATAATGTTCCAACTTCAATCAAAGGGCAACATAAATTAAAAACTTACTTTAGATGACTTTTCCTGTGAAGAACATTGACCATTATTGAGATGGTTTATTTGATCACAGAGTCACTCACAATGGAAAATTGTGCAAAATTCCATCGAGGAAAAATTTAAAAAAAACCAAGGCCTTGACCGGGACTTGAACCCAGATACTACAGTTTCCGGCCAAGTGCTTTAGCCAATTAAGCAACGAAGGCATCACTTCCCCTGTGGATTTTGGTGACCTTTATGGGACAAGATGGAATTGACTGCTGGACATAAAATGTAACAAGCAGTCAGTTGTCATGCCCTAAGTGCCACACCACCCTAGAGGAAAGGCCGTAGTTGGAACACAAGGTGGTGTTCACTCTATTTGACTGATTTTGAGTCAACTGGGACAAGGCAGGATTAAACTTAATGGAGTCACCAGCAATGCACAATTGTGTGAAATTCCACTGAGGAAAAATCATTTGCCATGACTGGGACTCGAGACCGGATCCCTCAATTTCCAGCCAAGTGCTTTAGCCAGTTAAGCTACTAAGGCGTCCTCTTCCCCTGTTGATTTTGGTGACCTTTACGGGACCAGATGTTCTTGACTGCCAGGGATACAATGTAACAAGCAGTCACTTGTCCTGTGCTAATCACCGCAGCCTGAGAGGTAAGACCATATTTGGAACACAAGGAGATGTTCGCTCTTTTGACTGATTTTGAGTCAACGATGGCTCACCATGGATTAAACTTCGGAAACTAAACACAGAAATCGAGGGATCCGGGTTTGAGTCCCTGTCAGGGTAGATGATTTTTCCTCTGTGAAATTTTGCACAATTATGCATCATGGTGACTCCATAAAGTTTAATCTGTGGCTAGTCCTGGTTCCTCAGCATAGATGTTAATCAGCAAAGGTAAATTAGTCTCACCTCCTAACTTTTAACTGCCCGACTTAATCCTGTATTTGCCACAATTTTTTGTGCTAACTGGGCCACAAAAAGTGCCAAATGGTCTCCAATATTTCCAGTAAACCTCTATTTATATTATTAACTTCATTCTTAAGTCAACTAAATTAGCCAAAATGTCATAGATATACTCCAGGTTTTCTTTTTAAAGGGAGTCTCAGCAATATAATGCCTTCCTGGATTGCCTTTCAGGTGTAATTATTCAAGGGAAAGTCACTCTAGCATTCTTAGTAATTTTCCATTGCTGTTTCAATCTTCTCAAAGTCTCTTCCTTGAAAAGCCTTATTCTTAGTGTTTCATACTTAATTGGCTCTAGGGCCATTTAGTAATTGATTTAACTCATGAACACCTGCACTTTTTTCCTCCCTAGAATGCCTGAGGGGCATTATCTTATCTCCCCTGAAAAGAAAGTTAATTTTTCTAATGGCAGTCTGATCTGACTTGAAGATTTCAATGCACATCTTTGTATATTTCCTATGATATAGTACAGTTTTCTAGCCATTTTAGACAAACATTGTGAATTAAATCTCTACAGTATGCCAAATCAATCATTCCCTTGATTTCCAGCCAATTCTCTCATGCCATCATCGGAATTAATGTACGATTGTCTCCAATGGTAGGTTTCTGAACTCTAGAATAGAATAGAATATATATTTGTTATGGTCTGGGCATCACCCTTGGAGCAAAACAATTACAAAAAAGAAAGAACTTAGCTCAGCAAAAAAAGAGCAATACATGAAAATGAACAAAGATATAATGGTTACAATACAAAACAAAAAGAGGAAAACAAAGAAACTATGAACGTAAGAAAGGCACAAGTTGGTTCATGACAGGCTGGCTGTCCACTTCTAAAAAATCTGAATTCCACCGGTTGAGTAAATTGAGTTAAATAATGAGTGTTTTGAGCACTAAGAATATTCCAAAGGACCTGAAAAATAATTGTTTTAAATACAAAGAATGTTCATCAGTAAAACAAAATATATATATATGATTAAGAATCACATTAATACGATAGACAAATAATGAGAAAATGAAGTATGTATAACCATTTAAAAAAATAAAAACTTATCAAGTCCAGTCGGGTGGTTTCACTTGCTGGCCGGTGACATTCACTTACACACCTGGGGGAGAGAGAGGAGGGAATGTTTATGGGCTAGTTGTGAGGGGTTTTGGGTGACTGCAGGTGGCCACGAGCGGCTGACTGTGATCACAGTGACTAACTGCTGCTGACGGATTGGCCTTTTTGTGTGTGCAGCGCCGCATCTTACAATTTATCCTGTTCCCTCCAGTGACTCTTCTATTTGACCTTTGTAAACAGGTGTTTAGGGAAACACCGCCCTTCCCATATTTTTACCCTTCATATAGTTTTCCACCTCACGCCAGGGAGCCACAATGGTATTAGACGGCTGGAGGAGGAGGAAGGTGGAGGTGGGGTGGGAGTGAAGCATTCCTAGAATGATAGGCACACATTGAAAACACCTTTCCATGACAATTTGTTGCAATTAATAGCTCTCAGGAGTGGCATTCTTCCACATTCATGCTATCTGTATGACGGAGAATAGTTGATGCCTCTCTGGCATATTAGGTGTATGTGTGAATAACTTGAACATTTTGAAACTTAGTAGTCCAATTCCGATACCAAAGAAAAGCAAAGCAGAGCTTTCAAGGACTCTTGGACAATAAGCAAAATTTCCCATGTTGATAAAGTAATCCTTAGCATTATAAATAGAAGGCTCGAGAGTAGAGATGGGCCATTCTGAAAATTACTACAGTAATTTGCAAAAATCTTCATGATATTTTACATAATTTATCATACCTGAAATTTACCATAATTTTCGGAAATATTCACTTCTGTCTCAGATATTTTTCATTCCGATGTATTGCATACATATTATTTTAAGTCAAGTCTATATAGATTTAATACAATCTTAATTACTAATAAAGGCGCATCCAACTCATTTGTGGAATATTTTTAGTTATGTAATATTTGTGGGGATATCATTTTCAATGATTTGAAGTCTACAGTTTCTGGCGAGATATTGTGGAACTGCTAAGTTTAAATGAAGAGCACTAGATGATGTATTATAAGTAGTGGACAAGACAACATCTAGTGCTCTTCCTTTTCGATGATTAGAGCGAAAATTTCTCATGCCAAAAAAAATGCTGAATTGGTTGTGGTCTGCAGTGGTTGTTTTTAAATTGTGTGTATTAATTAAGCCTTAACTTAGCAATAACAATGGTTCAAATTCCATTAACCCATTTATGCCTGAGTTTTTTTTCTTTTCTAATACAAGTTTCCTATGCTGATATATAATCCAAATACCTTATATACCATGGGAAAAATATTTTTAAAATTCTATTTCACCCTATTATTTAATAATAGGGTGGGTCGTTAACGACCCACTAGGCACAACCCCAAAGGTAAAGATTTTAGGATCATGGAATTGCATAAACAGATGAATTTGATAATGAAAATTATCATTTTGACGTTTTAATGAAACTCTACTCTTTACAAGTTTTAACAATAATACACATTAGTATAAATCCTATGAAAAGCATATTTTTTGTGAACTTTGGCGTATACATTAGCAATATAGGTATATTGTGAAAATGTGCATGAATCATATTTTGACGCTAGAATACACACTACAATGGTAAATTCCACTCAAAAGTAATCGATATAAAGTTTTTAAAAATCATTAGATTTTTAAATACAATAAGCACCTCACAGTACATTTTTGTGAAATTCCTCAAAACAGTGCTCATGAAGAGTGACATGACAACGCCTGCATACTTTGACAGTTTTACTTTTACAAATGACTCACTGCCGACGAGGCTGCCCCGTTATTGGGAGATGCCCACCATGATGAAATCGAAGTGGGTCGGAGACAGGGACATGACATCCAGTCTTATGTGGAGATGTTCCATATTTTTCTAATATATTTTGACAAGTGATCTTCGAAAAGTAAGACAGTCCATGTACTGCCCATTCCAACGAGTCAACAACCACGCATTACACATAGCAACATCAAAGAACCAAAACACGATTGGGATATACTACCTTTTTCCTCTTATTCCTATTCGGTAGTTGGAAATAATATTGTCCATAAGGTCGACTCCACCCATATTGCTGTTATATTTTGCAATAATATATGGCTGAGGTGCAGAAATTTTCTTCTTTTCAATGAATGAGTAGCACTTTGCTTCTTGTAAGTGCCTAATGCCATACTGATTTGATGGTAAATTGACAACATTATTGTCTTTCCAAGTGACCGCTATTATATTCGCCTTTTTGTCAATACGGGCATCATATGCACCTAGCTCCTTTTTCAGCATTGTTTTTTTGTCAGCTAATAGTCAGGGAATTTTTCTATCCGATTGGAGCAAACAGTTCCAGTGGCATTCATTCCATTTGCAGCAAGAGACTTGATACGTTTTACACTGGAAAAAAAATTATCAAAATGGAAAGAAAACTTGATTTGGGGATAGGTGGTTTGGAGGTCCCAGCACTACCGATCCATCACCCATCACTACCGATTCTCTGAGCTCCATGTTCTCCAGGCACTCTTCCCCGTTACGTCCTTGATAAATATCAGCTTTTATACAATAGCCCTGTCTCTGAGCAAGAACTCAACTCTTGAATCCAAACCAGAGCAGTTTATTTCGGATGCACTGCTTGCACCCATGGTGGCCAAAATATGGAATCATTGCTTCATCTACAGATAAATTTGTTTCAAAGGGAGCATACCACATGAAAGACTTTTTCTGCTTGTGCAGGAGAGGTCTGATCTTACCCATTTTGTCTCATGGCCGCAAGACTTCATTGTTGCTTACATGAAGATATTTCATAATTTCTTCTAACCGATTTCGACGCATGGAGTTGGATACCAATTGATTGTGAACATCAACATCGTTTTCCCAATACACATATGTCTATGCAGCAAAGGGACGTATCCAGTCAAGTACAAAATTCCAAGGAAACAATGTACTTCTTCAGCAGAGATTTGAAACAGGATTATTTTTTTGTGCAGCATACATATTGGTGTACTCAACAATGAAGGTAATCAGTTCTTTGGTTATGCAGAGACTCCAGTAATCAAAAGGAGATGAATCTTTTGATATGTGCTTTGTGTTGGAATCTAATGAATTTGCAGATGGGCGGGTAGGTAAACTAGCTACTTGTAAATCTCCCTTCTCCCATTTTTTAGCAGTTACCCTTCTTTTTGGTATCTTCATTCTAAAAAACCTGTGGAGGTAGTGTTGTCCTTAGATTTTTGCTTCTGAGTGAGAAGCTCGGGGCAATCAATAACAGCACTAAGGGGAGCTCCTTCGGACTCGTCATCAGAAAAACCATGCACTGAATCTTTGCCATCTACTATCTCAGCATACCCTCCATGAAAAGTCATTTATTCTGCCTCTGCTTGAAGCTGGCGATGTTCCTGGCGGTCTGGGTCCACGCAGTCTTCGTCCCCGGAATCCCTTTCGGTTTTGTTCCCATGATCAACTGGGGGGCAAATGTAAATATTTCCAGAGGACTCAGGGAAGTCATTTGGGTCAACGTTTTCTAGCGCATCCACAATTTCTACCACCGTGAGACTCCTGAGCCTGATTGATATGGATCATGGAGAAATCGAACATGCAAAAATTTTTGTACCGAAACCCTAGAGTAGAACCCTCAAAATATGTGACTAAATGTATATTGTTTATTAATTTTAAGTGTTTAGAACACATGTTACTGTGTGCAAACGTCAAAATTCCCAAAAAATAGTACGCTCGAGATTATGACGTGGTTATGGGACTTGTGCCCAGTGGGTCATTAGCGACCCATGCTCAAAGTAACTCATCATAATAACAACAACAGGAAGACTTTAAGTAACCTATCTAGCGGTTGACGAAAAGTGATCCTTTTAGAGATATAATCATGTATTATTGGGAAATAAAAGCACCCTAATATATATATAACTCACCATACACCAGTAGACCGTGAGGATGGTTCCGCCATGCCAACATCAGGTCTCACCAGACAGAAAGGAGGTAGGTAACTGAGAGTGTGGAGTGTTTCTACTAATGTAAGATACATTGTAGTACACAGTAAGCAAACTGGCGGCTCTCTTCTACCAATTGATACAATGATAGAATTTTCTTTCCAAGTGGGTCGCTAATGACCCACTGGGCATAAATGGGTTATCCCCTTGCAATTGATATTGGCTCTCCTATTAAATCCTCTAGTAGCTATTAATTGCAGAAAATAAAAAATTACCAGAAGATAACAGCAATTTACAAAAATTACCATAATTTACCCATCTCTAGGATGAAGGAGAAGGAAGAGTGAGGTGTAGTGAGAATAAGGTGTCCTCAGAATGAGAAGTATATGTTGAAAATACTCTTCCATGACAAAGTGTAACAATTAATGGTACTCAGCATTTGGAATGGCAATCACCTGCATTTAAGCTATCTGCATGATTGAGTCTATTTGATGCCTTTTGGGAACAATAGGTAAATATGTATACAACTTGAACATTTTGAAACTTAGTAGACTAATTCCGATGCCAATGAAAAGCAAAGCAAAAAATTAAGGACTTCAGGACTATAAGCTTAATTTCCCATGTGGTCAAAGTAATTGTTAGAGTTAGATATTATTTATCCTTGCTCTCTAGCCTTCAATTTATGAGTGATGAACAGTTTGGATTTAGGAGAGGGACAGGAAAGCAGGACGCAATAGGAGTGATGAGAATGCTAGTAGAAAGGAATCTAGCATACTGGAAAAATCCATTTGCTTGCTTTGTAGATTTCGAGAAGGCATTTTATAGGTTGGATTGGGTGAAATAAATGGAATTTCTGAAGAAATAAGGGGTTGATTGGAAGGATAGATGTCTCATCCAGAATCTTCATGAACCAGAGGGCATATGTAAGGGTAGCTGATGGATAACTGGGATGCACTGTGATAGGATGGGGAGTGTGGCAGGGTTGCCCACTATCACCTTTGCTTTTTAATGTGTATTTTAAAGAGATGATGAGGAAGGTATGGGGAGAGATGAAGGTAGGGATACAGGTAGGAGGGGATCTGATGTAGTCAGTGAGATTTGCTGACAATCAAGCATTGATGTGTCTGTCAGCCAAAGGGTTGCAGTCAATGATGAATGTGTTAGAGGTGCTGTGTAAGAGGTATTGGATGAAGATAATAATAATAATGTTTATTGTCCAAAGACCAATATTCCATGATATAGGATTCGTCAAAAAAATACAGACATGATTACATATAAACAAAACACTACACAAAAACTCATAGACAGAATTTTACATACTGATGTCCTGGAGAAATTCCTCTTTGGAGTAATACAGCTTTTCTAATAGGAATCTTTTAACATTTGTTTTAAAAGATCCAGCACTTTTACCATTTTTCAAACTCGCTGGAACATGCATAACCGTAGGGTTTTAGGCCCTTGGAAGGTGGGTTTAGTCCTAACATTCTTATAGTGAATGGATAAATCTTAAGAAGATGAAAGTGATGAGATTCTCTAGAAGTAGGAAGGTAAGGCTTAACATCTAAATCAACATACTTCCCTGCTAACCAGCACATGGGCATGTGGTAGTGGGTATTCAAACACCAGCTGTGTAAAGGGATAAAAGATGAGTTTTTGGTGGGTCAAATGGTGAAGTGTGTTATGGGAGTTATAAGTGGAGCTCCAGTTTTATTGTGGTCTCATATTGGGCGCGAAAAAAAAAAATTTCTACATATCTGTTCAGCAATTTATCTCTCTTATTTTATCGCTTCTGTTGGACCTAGAGATGTAGTTTGGCATCAAAATAAATTCCCTATCTTGCTCTGTGAGGCACCTGTTCTCAATTTTTCAAGCAAAATTGGTCTAGCGTGCAGCATCCGAGTCTCTAGCACCTCCCAACCTAATCCCTCAAAATGCTGAGAAACACTATATATTCACTCTTAGCAGTTTTTAATGAAGCGTACTACTTTCCTTTGTATTTATTAATTTTTCTGTTTAATCTTTATGACCAGGGTCCCAAATGCTTACTGCATATTTGAGGTGTGGCCTAACCAGAGGGAAGTAGCACCGCTCTTTTACTTTCTCATCCGAGGACCTTCCTATTATACCCTTGATAAATCATATCTTCTGTAATACTGTGTCACATGCATTTTCTATGCTTGTTCTCCACAATATATCTGAATATAAGGTAATTCCAAGGTATTTGACTTTTTCAGAGGACTTTATGCTAACTCCACCGACAATGAAGTATGGCAACGGTGTGATGAGTTTTGTAAGAAGTGTACTGTGGTGCACTTAGTAATATTTAGTTTAACCCCCGCTCCAGGTACAATGTATGAACATTTTTTAGGTCCGATTATATACCCTCCGAGTCAAGATAAGGGTGGCAGGGCTTGAAACAGCAAGTTTCAATGAAGTGTACTACTTTCGAGCTACGTACTAAATCGAGCAGTTTGCGTGTCTGGGAAGTAATTTTGGTGAAGAATGGGTTTAGTGGTAGGGACATTAGACGTAGAAAAGCCATGAATTCAAGGAGCATTTTTAAGAGGTGGAAATTAATTAGGGGGAGGATCTGAGTGGAGACGTAAAGAAAATGCTGGTGAAAACCCTATCATGGAGCATGGTGCTGTATGGATTGGAGACTTGGTCAATACAGAGGGAGCAAGTACATAGACTTGAGGCATTTGAGATGTGAGTGTGGAGAAGGATGGGAAAGGTGAGATGTGTAGTGAGAAGGACAAACAAGGAGGTATTGGATGTGTTTGGAGAGGAGAGGTAGCTAGTAGCAAAGGTTCACAGGAGACAAGAGATGGATGGAGGACATATTGAAAGGAGAGGGAATGTTAAAGAGGGCAATGGAGAGGAGAATAGTAGTGAAGCATGTAAGAGATGGGAATGTAGGAAAAGGACAGGAATTCTGGACGAAATGGAAGAGGGAATTGATATGAGAAATTCAAGAAGGATATAATTATGAGCCATCCATAGGAGTGAAAAGGGATTAGGATATGTACTGTTTAAAAATCCACTAATCAGCTGGTAGAATTATAGATGAAATTTTGAATTTTTTGAAATTTAGTGAATGAATGAAAATGAAAAACCATTTTGAAAATAACCGAAAATAAAGGAAAATAACGTAAATAATAAAAATAACGTAAATAAAAAATAATTTCATAATTTACCGCAGCTCCTGAAAGTTACTGTAATTGTCAGTAATATTCACCTCCATCTCAGATATTTTTCAAACTGAGTTATAACATTCATATTTTTTAAGCCAAGTCTATATGTATATGTGTGTGTGTGTATATATATATATTTATTTATTTAATACAATCTTAATTATTAATAAAGACGCATCTAACTCATTTGTGGGGATATCATTTTCAATGGTTTGAATGAAAATTTCTCATGCCCAAAAAAGAATGCCGAAATGCATGTGGGCTGCCATGTTTGTTTCTTAACCTTTAAATGGGCAAGCCAATTTAGTTTCATATCCCGTCAAGTGGGGTCAACATTGGCCCTAAATGATTTTACTTTTATTGAGTGACTTATTGTACAGTGGCGGAAAAAATTAACGCAAAATTTTTCGCGCGCCAGAATGCGGCATTTTTGGGAACTTCTAGGAGCAGTACACACTCCAAAGACTGGCAACACTGAGGAAAACATCGTTTACCGCAAATATTTGAAATCCGCAATGGAGCTCACATTTGTCGGAGCTTAGAACTTAGTCATCAATCGCCTTATTTTTGAGCTTTCGTCTCATATTATTCGCACATTCAGTCGCGGTGCATCGCTGTGTTTGCTTCAGCATGGTTATTACGTCGAATGATATCATTTATACAGAAAGACTGATTATAAAAAATATTCACTATCCCACCCAATTCAGTATACAATATGCTAAAATCTTCATCTTCTACCACCAAGGGATATTTATTGTAGTCGACTTTCCGAGGACCTTTTTGAATGACGCGTACTGCGTCTGTTTCACCGAAATGATATAAATCGAGATTTATCCGCACCAAATGTCGATACAAAAAAGATTTAATTGAAATAAGTATAGTCTACGTGATGTAATTTGTCACGATTTTCCATTTGTAGATTGACGAAGTTCCTTTAACGGATATTTATTACATTCAAAACGGATATTTATTAAAGAATCGTTCTTGACCCAATATAAATATCGTCTTTAGTTCGTCAGAATGGGATTAAACTATGAAAACATACGTAAAATATAATTTCACGAAATAAAAATAAATGTGCTCGCATCGATACTGAATAATCTAGGCATATTTTCCCGATATTTCTTTCATCTTATCACAGGAAGCTTGGTGACAGGCTGTCCACTGTTACGCTTTATCTAGTAAATGCAGAATATACGAATAAACATTCAGAAAAGTTTGCCCAAATTAGGTGTAGTGATGGATAACATATGTATGATTGCATAATATCTTATGTGCTTAGCTATAAATTCACCGCGCATATGAAATTAACAGAAAGCCTTTTAAAAGACTTCCGTTTGGAGTAGAATATCATTAATGAAATACATTAATAGGTAACGTTAATGTTTTAGCTGTCAGATGTATTTGGCTAGCTAAAGAGTGGTCCATGTTCGATTTTTAATGAATGCATATGAGCTTTTATATAAATTTCCTCATATTGCTAATATGAATGAATGTAATGTGTAGCAGCAATGACTGGCCGATAATATGTCATTTTTTAAATACAAAAGAGATAAAATTTGCCAAATAAAAAAAATTTTAATTGATCAGAAATTGAATGAAAAACTCAAAAAGTCTCGCCCAGGGGTGGGATCACGGTATTTTTCTTCTTATGGTCATAATTGTCATCCAAACCGCATGGCAAGCCGCATTGGTAGGGCAATGCACAAGGTCCTGGGAGCGCACTCCACTGCTATATAGTACCCGATCTTTCTTGATGATGATCACGTTTTCGAAATCATGAGCGTACTCGAACAATGTTATTATGAAGAACCATGATTGCGATTCAGGTTTGCAACCCAGTAACAACTACTGAGCTTTCTTATGTCAAGGCGAATTTATGATGACGTTTCGTATCCTTTCGGTGAATTTATTTTCATCCGTATGCGTTACTGTGAACTAAGTTACCTTTTTATAATGAGTGGTGGTATTGTCTACGAACGTTAAAAATAACTTAAGGATAGGAAAAAGCATACTACTCTCCCGGGAATACAAACAGAAAGAAGTAGTTCTCAGATTTCACCTCATCAGCCCAGACCATTCCAATCAAATGCCATTAGTTCCCATTATTCATGGGTTTGGAGGCCAGCCATCTTTAGTCTGAGATAAAGCAACGAGCAGTTTTTGAGGACTCTTGAGGATCCCTAGAGGTTTCCCCGTGTCGATACAAAGCTCCACCAATACTAATCCATTCAATACGGAATGTATGAAGGGCGCATTATATTGATTTGGAAAATAGTATGCCTTTAATGAGAGCTTACTTTCCCCTTGTATTGCGGGAAATACCTTTTCTGCCATAGATAATGTTTCGGACGCCAGGCGTTTAACTCACGGGAAAGAAGTGGTATTTGACTTCTCTTACGCCATTAAAAGTATTCGACGGGGACTTCCAATTTTTTCGAAGCGCGACGAGCCTTTTCTTTCTGGTGCAGCAAATATTTGAAACCTGTGCGTTATTCACAACAACAAACCACCCCGACCATCACCACCCGGAACTTGGCCAAGGTTTACTGATGACTACTTCATTGAGACGAGAGTCGATAGACGAACAAGCAGAGCGGACAGCGCAAGCCGAGATATTTTTCAAAGTTTTAGCGGCCTCTCCCAAAATTCTTGGAGGAAAAAAAGATCTTATTAGCCTTTAAGTATGCCTCATTTTTTTCCCAGGTGGAGGAATCGGATGATAGGTTTGTAAAAGGCAAAAACATCTGTCGAAAAATTACCCGAAGGGGTGTTGCGGCGTTCACCCACTGAACTTTTATTTGGTGTTTAAAAGTAAAAAAAACCTATTTCTTACTACTATCAAATAAAATTCATTAAATTCATGTCCGCTATAATAAGAACTATGTTTAATCAAATGTATATCAATATTCATTTTTCGCCCGCAACTAGGAATACTTACGAGTTCACAAATGCCAAAATTCTAGGAGATGGTTCTAAACAAATCATGTAACATAGATGGAGCGGGCTGCACGGAGCGCAGCGTTCATTATGAGGACAATGCGAGAAATAAACGTTTTTCTACCCCCTCAAACGAAACAACCCCAAATTTAGATGCAATGAGGAAAATCGTGGAGGAAGAATGGAAAATGAACCCAGTAAGATGATACCAAAATATGGACAACTCCATGTCACAGAGACATGGTTAGGAAATCGAGAATGGAGGGGGATGGATTGATTATAAGGCTAATAAATATCCACAATCTTTATGTAAATACCAGCATATTTCTCAATGATCAATTACTGTGATCATGTGCGCACATTACTGAAATTGAGAGAATTACACATACATTTTACCTTTTCCCACTCGTTCTAAATAAAGCATTATAGTGTCCCATTTCAGCATCCGGTAAAATACTTTACCACTAAGAGATGAAATTTATGACCCTGTAAAAAGTCTGTTAATATCTTCATGTGGGGGCACTCACAACTTTAACTTCCATTGAAGCAATTATATTACGACACATTTGAAGAGGAATAGATTTTTTAGGAACGTAGCAATCGTTTAATATTTGATGGTGCACATTCCTAATTTGCACTCCATTGACTACTCTGGGGATTTATGAGGAGTATACAAATGACCATCGGGAAAATATCTAATCACTGCTTATTTGCTAAATAAAAAAGATGATTTTTAGTATTTTATCACTTTCATTGGGGAAGATACTCGATGAATTTTTGTCGTAGTATTACTTACGCATGGGTAAAAAAATGCTCCTCATAAAATTTAACTCCGTAATTTTAGACAAATATTTTTCACTGCGAATATGTCAAAAGGTATTTAAGTGATTCACTAATTTACCTTATCCTTTTAGTATTATTCTCCATCTTTAAGTTGAACTGTTGAACTACACGCTTAATGTATTACTCTGAGCAAACCTAGAAAACAATGCTGGGAAAGCTTCAAATACCGTTTTAAAGATATTTTGAAGAAAATTCCACCCTCTTTTGGTCTCTCACTCAGATAAGTAATCGGTATTTACAAGTTCGGCAGATAGAACCAAACTCTAATTCCTAATAAAAATAATTGCCCTCTTTACTAAATAATTCCAAAATAATTTAAAGGTGAATGTAGCACCAGGTAAGTTCACTAAATCGAGTAACTGACACAATCAGAGATCCGGTCTATTCCCTCCTTCATGAATAGCTTTTCATTGAGTGGTGAATTGGCGAATGAGTGGATATGAGCATCATACGACAGACAGGACGTAGAAATCAAGTGGGGCCGAGTACCCGAGAATGGGAAGTAAACATCTCATTCGACGACCAAGGAGACCGCTCTGATTCTTTTACAAAGCCCGAATATGTGTAAAACTCACACACTCATGATTGAGGTCAATGTCCATTCCCTGGGCCTTCCGCGGATTCCTGCGAAGTTTTGGTTGCAATAAGGTCACATCGCGTAGATTAATCATAAAGGCACTAAAAGAGGCCACGCCAGGATTTGAACCCCAGGCATTCTTGGCCGCAGACGAACGCTCTCCCTCTAGGCTACTTCATCGATCAAGAGGAATCCGCGTCCAGTGGTTCTTACTACAAAACGAAAAAGGGAATTCTAATGTTTCCTTTAAAAACTGAACCAAATAAAATGTTCTGGATAGTTGAAAGTAGTTTTCATACATTAAATAATATTACCTTAGGAGGAATTTAGAAATTTAAGTGTTTGAGACGACCTGTATGCACGGGGGCGGAAACTTACGTAGGGTTTTAAGTTATTGGGAATACTTTTAAAGAAAAATTTTCTCCACATGGAAACCATTCTATTCAACCGGATTTCCCATTCTTTAACGTGAAATTTTCAGGATATTACGCCAAAATATTAATTGTAATGCATCATATTTCTCGGAAGTAGTTTGAGGCCTATTAAAACGATGTTCATTCACAGCTATTCCCTGCACGCGGAAATACGTTTTATTGTAAGTGAATTTGATCTGGAGAATAAAAAATTTTTATGTTCCAACAAATAATGCTTTCATCGTATTGTTTCTTAAGTTTCAACCAAGAAAATCTTTTTAAACGGTCCATAGCTCTAAAAAAATATGGTAATAATCTCTACATAATCAACTACGAATTTGGAACCTCGACTGAGTGCGGGTCGAAGCAAGCTCATCACATTTATAACTCCTAGACGATCTCGCGAACGTAAACCTTATTAGTATGACTATTTACATGACGGGTAAAATCGATATCTAATCATAGAGAGTTTGAATCTTCCCGGTTTCCATATCCTGTCTCATTGTTGTCAAGTTGTCGAAGGAAAAGCGATTTCAATTAGTTCCCGTGTACTCCGCATTCAGACGCCAATGAGTTTTGCGTTAATTTTTTCCGCCACTGTACAATTTATTTATATGGCTTAAATCCGTTTGCTGGGGCTGCACAAAATTTTACCTGCTCTCAAGGCCCAGGGGAAGGGTCAACCCTCAATTAGTCGGACCCCAAATCCGAGCCTCGGCGTCGATCCCTCACCGCGAGTGGGTAATGGCACCTACTGACCAGCCGCAGTATAGTTTGTAACTTTTGAAAGTTAACAATTAATCCAAACATTATTTTATTATTTGTATTGCAATAGTCACGCTGACGAAAATGGTTTTTTAACCGCAGTTGTACGATAAATATTAACCATTTTAGAAGTTAATAAGTTATTTACACGTGTATTCGCTCATCAACAGCAAACTGCTATGACTTCTAAAACTATCTTCCATGTTTTTAGGGAAATAACAAAAGGCTATAACTTTTACTAATTTTACTAGATCGGATTTTTTCAAGAAACTATCAATTATATATCTATGTAACATTTTATAGATTTCTTCCTTGTTTGTTATCGGAATTCAGCGAAAGATATAAGATATTTCACGTATTTATTGTTCGTTCATCAATAGCAAACGACCGTAACTTCTAAAAGTTAACTTCCACGTCTTTCACTGTAGTAGTCCAATAAATATTAACACTTCCTTGTTTTTTATCGGCATGCAGAGACGTATGTAAGACATTGACCGTGTTTTTGCGCGTACATCAAGAACAAGGTACTGCGACTTCTAACAGGTACCTTCCATATATGCCATAGGAATTGTGCAATCAATACTAACAAATGTGTGTGCATATAACATATAATAGTTCACTTCTTGGTTTTTTTTTTTGTGAACTGAGCCATATGAATGAGACGCTTTACGTGTCTGTCACGCGTCCATCAATGACAAACGGATGTCTTGTATAACTACCTTCCACGTTTTCCATCGAAGCTGTGCAAGAAACAATATCCACTTTCGTGCGTAGAACACTTAATATGTATCTTCTTTGTTTGTTATCGGCATTGAGCGATAAACATAAACATATTGCGAGTTTTGCCACGCATATCAAGCGAGTACTTCACGCATTTTACTGGAGGTCGAGAACTAACAGTTTCAGTGTCTCAGTAAGCACGTCATGAGCAAATGAGTATGATCTCAAAAGCCAACTCCCATGCTTTTCACCTAATGCATGATTGTAAATCTGCCGAGTAGTGATAACACCATGATTTGCATGTTCCCTGCATGACTCTTGTGTCATGTTCTCATAGTAACATAATGGATCATTTTAGTAGTTTCTGTAGCATTTGTAGTACACTGGTAATGAGGTACTTGTTGGAGGAAGTTATTGTATTCACTGCAGTTCGTATAGGTGATAAAAATCACCTCCTGCCAAACACCCTTATGGTGGTATGCAGAGTAATATGTAGATGTACATGTGTTTTCACACGTACAGTGGCGGAAAAAATTAACGCAAAACTCATTGGCGTCTGAATGCGGCGTACACGGAAACTAATTGAAATCGCTTTTCCTTCGACAACTTGACAACAATGAGACAGCATATGGAAACCGGGAATATTCAAACTCTCTATGAATGGATATCGATTTTACGCGTCATGTAAATAGTCATACTAATAAGGTTTACGTTCGCGACATCGTCTAGGAGTTATAAACGTGATGAGCTTGCTTCGACCCGCACTCAGTTGAGGTTCCGAAGTCGTAGTTGATTATGTAGAAATGCTTACCATATTATTTTTAGAGCTTTGGACCGTTAAAAAAAATTTCTTGATTGAAACTTAAGAAATATTACGATGAAAGCATTATTCGTTGGGACATAAAATTTTTTATTTCTCCAGATCAAATTCACTTACAATAAAACGTATTTCCGCGTGCAGGGAATGGCTGTGGATGAACATCGTTTTAATAGGCCTTAAACTACTTCCGAGAAATATGATGCATTACAATTAACATTTTGGCGTAATATCCTAAGAATTTCAAGTTAAAGTATAGGAAATCTGGTTGAATAGAATGGTTTCCATGTGGAGAAAATTTTTCTCTAAAAGTATTTCCAATACCTTAAAACCCTACGTAAGTTTCCACCCTCGTTCATACAGGACGTCTCAAACACTTAAACTTCTAAATTCCTCCTAACGTAATATTATTTACTTTCTGAAAACTACTTTCAAAAATCCAGAACATTTTATTTGGTCCAGTTTTTACAGGAAACATTAGAATTCCCCTTTTTTCGTTTTGTAGTAAGAACCACTGGACGCGGATTTCGCTTGATCGATGAAGTAGCCTAGAGGGAGAGCGTTCGTCTGCGGCCAAGAATGCCTGGGGTTCAAATCCTGGCGTGGCCTCTTTTAGTGCCTTTATAATTAACCTACGCGATGTGACTTTATTGCAGCCAAAACTTCGCAGGAATCCGCGGAAGGCCCAGGGAATGGACATTGACCTCATCCATGAGTGTGTGAGTTTTACACATTCGGGCTTTGCAAAAGAATCAGAGCGGTCTCCTTGGTCGTCGAATGAGATGTTTACTTCCCATTCTCGGGTACTCGGCCCCACTTGATTTCTACGTCCTGTCTGTCGTATGATGCTCATATCCACTCATTCGCCAATTCACCACTCAATGAAAAGCTATTCATGAAGGAGGGAATAGACCGGATCTCTGATTGTGTCAGTTACTCGATTTAGTGAACTTACCTGGTGCTACATTCACCTTTAAATTATTTTGGAATTATTTAGTAAAGAGGGCAATTATTTTTATTAGGAATTAGAGTTTGGTTCTATCTGCCAAACTTGTAAATACCGATTCCTTTTCTGAATGAGAGACCAAAAGAGGGTGGAATTTTCTTCAAAATATCTTTAAAACGGTATTTGAAGCTTTCCCAGTATTGTTTTCTAGGTTTGCTATGAGCAATACATTAACCGTGTAGTTCAACAGTTCAACTAGTAGGATGGAGGATAATACTTTTAGGATAAGGTAAATTAATGAATCACTTAAATACCTTTTGACATATTCACAGTGAAAAATGTTGGGCTAAAATTATGCATGTGCATATGCATAAAATTAAATTTTATGAGCATTTTTATACCCATGCGTAAGTAATACTCAGACAAAAATGCATCGCGTATCTTCCCCTGTGAAAGTGATAAAAACTAAAAATCATCTTTTTCATGTTGCGACTAAGCAGTGATTAGATATTTTCCCTATGGTTATTTGTATTCTACTCATAAATCCGCAGAGTAGTAATGGAGTGCAAATTAGGAATGTGCACCATCAAAGATTTTACGATTGCTACGTTCCTAAAGAATCTATTCCTCTTCAAATGTGTCGTAATATAATTGCTTCAATGGAAGTTAAAGTTGTGAGTGCCCCCACATGAAGATATTAACAGACTTTTTACAGGATCATAAATTTCATCTTTTAATGGAAATGTATTTTAACGGATGTTGAAAAGGGAAACTATAATGCTTTATTTAGAACGAGTGGAAAAGGTTAAAATGTATGCGTATTTCTCTCAATTTGAGTTATGTGTGCACAAGATCACAGCAATTGATCATCGAAAAATATGCTGGTATTTACATAAAGAATGTGGATATAAATTAGCCTTATAATCAATCCATCCATTCTCGATTTCCTGACTAAGTCTCTGTGACATGGAGTTTTCCACATTTTGGTATCATCTTACTGGGTTCATTTTCCACTCTTCCTCCACGATTTTCCTCATTGCATCTTAATTTGGGGTTGTTTCGTTTGAGGGGGTTTCTCGCATTTTTCTCATAATGAACTCTGCGCTCCGAGCAGCCCGCTCCATCTATGTTACATGATTTGTTTTGAACCATCTCCTAGATTTTTGACATTTGTGAACTCGTAAGTATTCCTAGTTGCGGGCGAAAAATGAATATTGATATACATTTGATTAAACATAGTTCTTATTATAGCGGACATGAATTTAGTTTGATAGAAGTAAGCAATAGGTTTTTTTTACTTTTAAACACCAAATAATAGATCAATGGGTGAAAGTTGAAGGCGCAACACCTCTTCGGGTAATTTTTCGACAGATATTTTTGCTTTTTACAAACCTACTATCTGATTCCTCCGCCTGGGAGAAAAATGAGGCATACTTAAAGGCTAATAAGATCTTTCTTTCCTCCAAGAATTTTGGGAGAGGCCGCTAAAACTTTGAACAATATCTCGGCTTGCGCTGTCCGCTCTGCCTGTTCGTCTATCGACGCTCGTCTCAATGAAGTAGTCATCAGTAAACCTTGGCCAAGTTCCGGGTGGTGATGGTCGGGGTGGTTTGTTGTTGTGAATAACGCACAGGTTTCAAATACTTGCTGCACCAGAAAGAAAAGGCTCGTCGCGCTTCGAAAAAATCGGAAGCCCCCGTCGAATACTTTTAAGGGCGTAAGAGAAGTCAAATACCACTTCTTTCCTGTTAGTTAAACGCCTGGCGTCCGAAACATTATCTATGGCAGAAAAGGTATCGCCCGTAACACAAGGGGAAAGTAAGCTCTTATTAAAGGCATACTATTTCCCAAATCAATATAATGCGCCCTTCATGCATTCCGATTTTGAATGGATTAGTATTGGTGGAGCTTTGTATCGACACGGGGAAACCTCTAGGGATCCTCAAGAGTCCTCCAAGATTGCTCGTTGCTCTAACTCAGATTTAAGGTAGCTGGCCTCCAAACCCATGCATGTTGGGAACTAATGGCGTTTGATTGGAATGGTCTGGGCTGATGAGGTGAAATCCTAGAACTACTTCTTTCTGTTTGTATTCCCGAGAGAGTAGTATGCTTTTTCCTATCCTTTAGTTATTTTAAACATTCGTAGACAATACCACCACTCATTTTAAAAGTAACTTAGTTCACAGTAATGCATACGGACGCAAAAAAATTCACCGAAAGAATACGAAAAATCAAGTCGCCTTGACATAAGAAAGCTCAGTAGTTGTCACTGGGTTGCAAACCTGAATCGCAATTTTGTTTCTTCATAATAACTTTGTTCGAGTACGCTCATGATCTCGAAAACGTGATCGTCATCAAGAAAGATCGGGTGCTACATGGCAGTGGAGTGCGCTCCCAGGACCTTGCGCATTGCCCTACCAATGCGGCTTGCCTTTTGGATGACAAAAATTACCATAAGAAGAAAAGAACCGTGATCCCACCCCTGGTCAAGACATTTTTGAGTTTTTTATTCAATTTCTGGCCAAGTAAAATTATTTTTATTCGGCAAATTTGATCTCTTTTGCATTTAAATAATTTCATATTATCAGCCAGTCATTGCAGCTATAAATTACATTAATTCATATCGCCAATATGAGGAAGTTTATATAAAAACTCATTTGCATTCATTAAAAATCGAACACGGACCACTCTTTTGCTATCCAAATACATCTGACAGCTACAACATTAACGTTACCTATTAATTTATTTCATTAATGATATTCTACTCCAAACGGAAGTCTTTCAAAAGGTTTTTTGTTAATTTAATATGTGCGACGAATTTATAGCTAAGCATATAAGATATTATGCAATCATCCAAATGTTATCCATAACTACACCTAATTTGGGTAAACTTTTCTGAATGTTTATTCGTATATCCTGCATTTACTAGATAAAGCTTAACAGTGGACAGCTCGTCATCAAGCTTCCTGTGTTAAGATGAAAGAAATAATGGGAAAATATGCCTAGATTATTCGGTATCGATGCGAGCAAATTTATTTTTATTTAGTGAAATTATATACATTTACGTATTTTTTCATAGTTTAATCCCATTCTGACGAACTAAGGACGGATTTATATTGGGACAAGAACGATTCATTAATAAATATCCGTTTTGAATTTAATAAATATCCGTTAAAGGAACTTCGTCAGTCTACAAATGGAAAATCGTGAAAAATTACATCGCGTAGGCTATACTTATTTCAATTAAATCTTTTTTGTATCGACATTTGGTGCGGATAAATCTCAATTTATATCATTTCGGTGAAACAGATGCAGTACGCGTGATTCAAAAAGATCCACGGAAAGTCGACCACAATAAATATCCCTTGGTGGTAGAAGATGAAGATTTTAGCATATAGTATACTGAATTGGGTGGGATAGTGAATATTTTTTATAGTCAGTCTTTCTGTATAAATAATATCATTCGACGTAAGAACCATGCTAAAACAAACACAGCGATGCACCGCGACTGAATGTGCGAATAATATGAGACGAAAGCTCAAAAATAAGGCGACTGATGACTAAGTTCTAGGCTCCGACAAATGTGAGCTGCAAGGCGGATTTCAAATATTTGCGGTAGACGATATTTTCCTCAGTGTTGCCAGTCTTTGGAGTGTGTACTGCTCCTAGAAGTTCCCAAAAATGCCGCATTCTGGCGCGCGAAAAATTTTGCGTTAATTTCTTCCGCCACTGTACATAAAAAACAAACAGCCATAACTTTTAAAAGGTAGTTTCCATGTTTTGCATAGGAGTTGTGAAATAAATATAAATAAACTTACGAGGGCGTAATGGTAAAACGTTGAATACTCCATATTCTACCATTGTTCAGAGACAGACAGAAGTTAATGTACGTGTTAGTCAATGTAAAGTAAGCTGACGATCGATATTTCAGATAGTAATAAAGTCTTCCCAAATTCGTTCACCATCTATTGAAAAGATAGAATCAACCAATCCTGCGGCGGAGCACTTGTGTCTGTAAAAATACAATTGTCAGCCAAACAGAATTTGTTCCAGAGACCAGCCTTATATCTGTATAGTTTTCAATATAATGCCCAAAATACAAAACAATACCTATTCGTGTACTTGCACTACAGGTCACCCTATACTGACCTCCATTCAATTTTAGAACTAGAAATGCAGATAAATAGCATCACATCAGGGAATCCCGATTATTAACCGGGGGAGATATAAAGACATATGTGAGTCCTTGCTGTACACTTGGTCATTAAGCGCATTACTTCAGATTGCTATGGCACCTAACAGAGGAGATAATATTCTTGATTTACTGGCTACAAATCTACGTCTATGGAATACCGTGCAAGCCGCTACTAGGTTGTGTGGCACGGGGTGATTCCACACCAGGCATGCAGCACTCATCCCAGGTTTGATGAGAACCGCGCACGTTCCTCTGGATGCCAGACATGCCAAAAGCAGTCAGGACAATAGTATGCAGTCAGACCAGAAACCAGGAGAGTGATACATAGAAGAACATGCTACCATGCAGTACACTACTTAAGATACAAATATTGGTCAGTATTATCAATATGACATATAAATAGCACTTCAAGGTACTAAAACATACAAGGGTATATCATGCCGGAAATTGCATGCGAGGTCAGTACATAAAATACATTTTAAGATATTTAGCACTACTAAAAAAACCTATTTAAACTAGTCAGCATCCTAGAGCTGATCTTTCGCAACCATTATCGTCCCTTAATGTACGTGGAAAAAATGACATTTTAAATCTTTCGGTTCTACAGTCAATTACTTTATTCTTATCCCTGTGATCGTTCCTACCATAATAGTTTGGCTGTAGCAAAATATGGTGAGCGTCCAGCAAAAATAGTCTAAATCAAACTTTCGTAAAGTATTTAACCTATATTTTTCCCTTTGATCAGATAGAGGTTCCCACTCTAATTCCCTCAGCAGTTTAGTAACTCTACTATGTTTGTCAATACAGTTAGTAACATATATATCTGCCCTCTACTCTATTCGTTCTATATGTGTAACTAGTCCTACTTCGTAAGGGTCCTATATACTAGCGGCGTACTCCAAGTGAGGTCTCACGAGAGAAAAATAACATCCTTTACTTTCTTGCCACGTTTTGTGGCAATCTTTCAAGAATCTTGCAAAAAACCCTAATTTACGATTTGCCTGTCCGCAAATTTGACGTATATGCTTCCCCCACGACAAGTCCTGATTAAGAGTCACTCCTAACTGACTCTACAATTATAAATTAATCGTGTACGTCTCGTTAGTTAAGGTACTCTTCTAAGGCAAAAATGTATAACTACGCACTTTTTAAGATTTAATCTAACTGCCAAGTGTTGCACCATTCGTTTACAGCACATAGGTCTTTATTCAACTCAATTCTATCAGACTCCGTGTTCAAATGCCTGTACAATACTGCGTCGTCCGCAAAAAGGTGATTGTTGCTCGTAAGGACGGTGGTGATATCATTAATATACAAATGAAATAATAAGAGACAAATGACACTCCCCTGGGGTACACCGGATGTGACTTTAACTGTATCTGAACTAACGCCATCTAGAACTACCCTCTGTTCGCGGTTACTTAAGAAATCTTCAATCCAGCATATTATATCGTGATGTATTTCATAGGCTTTTAGCTTAATAGTTAATTTTGAATGAGGAACTTCATCGAAAGTTTTTTTGAAATCTAAAAATATCGCGTCTACCTGGGTGAGCCTTTCTCTAGAGGAAAGAACATCGAGAAGAAAAAGGGCTAGCTGAGTTTCATAGGACCTGTCATTTCGGAATCCATGCTGGTTTTGAGTTAACAAGTTCTATCTAAATACCTCATAAGTGTGCTGAAGATTATATGTTCTAATACTTTGCATGAGATGGACGTGAGGGAGATAGGTCTATGTTACTTGGATCTTCCTTATCGCCGCTGTTAAAGATAGGAGTAAAGTTTGCGAATTTCCAATTGTAAGGGACACGATGTTCTGCTAGCGATTTTTCATATACTATTTTCCAGTACGGTGCTGTTTCTGACGCTAAATCACAATATCGGGCCAGCATAATTTTCAATCAGTCCGTAAGGTTTTGGGAAACGGGGATTGTATGTTAGTTCAGAATACAGGCTTCCCACCCTGCCTGGCTCGGGCTTGAATCCCAGCGAATTTTAGCGGATATCCCATTTCCTTCTTCAGTAAAATGACGAAAAAAGGTTAAGTGTAGCACTCCCTCTGTCGTTCAACGTTCAACGGACGGACGGACGGACGTTCAACCGTGGTGCCCCTGGTGCCGTTCGATAAGAACAGCCGACCTAGCGCCGACCACAGGTTTCCCTCCCCACTACCTTCTTCTCCGAATAATGTGATAAAGGTATCATTAGTTTGCTGACCTCTTCCAATAACTAGAATAGGAATCGATTTCCGACCGTCGACAAAAGTCAAAACATTATATTTAATTTTTTACGTAATTTTGAAAACCAGTTTATTTTCTGGCAATGTTATAAATATTTTATGAACTCCCGCATACTAAGGTATATATATATACTTTGTTATAATTCGATAATATGCGCACAGTTTTGCTTCTAAACGAGAAATAATGCTTTTAAGTTATGCACAAAATTGTTCCCAGCAATATCAAGATGTCACTACTAGACCAATCGAAATGAACATGTTTCAATATAATGTCGCCTAACTTCCGAATACCACGCCAATATCTTTAGTCATAACATGCTTCACTTAAGGAAAAACTTAATAGTATAAACCTTGTAGCGTTTCCATTGCTGCATGCACGGTGAAGACTAACCTTAAATAAATGCAATTAAATAAAAGTGGCCCAAGAATTTCCTTTCGGCATACTAGAAAAATTATTAAAATACGCTATCAATGACGCTGAAATGCCATTCTAACCACTTTAAGAACAAGCTAATTCCGACAACAGGTTTCTCTCAACCATTTCTCAATTCCTTCAATAACCTAACCCTCTGCTAATTTGGCGCTAAGAACATCAGTTGTCAGTTGCCTCCCTCGAATGACGGACCGACTGAATATATATGTATATACTTTTATGATTCATTATGAGAGGAACTCTTGAGAGAAGTGTATCGGCTTGCATTGGTGGCCAGTATGCAGTGGTTTCCCATTCCGATGGGGCCTGGTTCGAATCCATGGGTCAGGAAAGCGATTTGAAAATGAGTCCAAGAAAACTAGTCTCAAGCTCCATGAAATTGCGATGTTTGCAGAAAGTTCAAGTACGCGCGATTTTCCGGGTTACCGAATGATGCTATTTTATCCCCGCCCTGTATCTCTAAATGTAAGAGGTAATAGAAGAGACAAAATGATTTGACTGAAGTTATGTGTACAAATATTGAATGAACCTTATCTCTATAAGTACCTAAATGCAGAATAAAATGAAGCAAAACGCTGAGAATCTCCTTCAGCATAAATTATCCTTCTGCCCTATCTCTCTTCCATTTCCTTTATCGTGTTCCCATTCATTTTCATAATTTCTGTCCCATAGTCCCAACACCGCCTCCTCCTTGCATAAGTGCCAAATGGTCGGGTGGAGGAGAGTTAGAAATATCACGTTCGCGTTGTTTTCATCCTGTTCAATGCGACATCGGTATCGGGACACCTTTCGCTCTTTATTTTCAAATTTCGGCCAGACCGTTACCATCTCTCGTCCCCTCGCAGTGTGGAAACTTTGTCAAACCTTCCAAAATAATATGGAACCAAGGCCGTGGCCATATGACTTGAGTGAGCCAGGAGATGGTCGTGCGATCAGTCCAGGAGAGTGACGCAGGACAACCTGAGCATACTCAAGGGCATTAGTTCATTCAAGCTTCGCGCGAAGTTCGTCGCTCGATAAGAGTTCAGTAGTGCTATGACCTAGTGATGAGAAGATTGACGTGTGTTGATGATGAGGCATTTGCTATGTGTAGTGAGTCTGTTGCTTTCTAGTTTCAGATGTTTCAACTTTACGTACTCAGATGTAGGTTTTGCATGGGGAAAGATTGCATTATGCATATCGATGCAGCAAAATATCCGTGCGGTGCCTCGATTCGCTTACAGGAATACGGGATATTCCTTTTATTCAAAGAAAAGGTTTACGCAGTTACCCGCCATCAACAATGCCTAGTAGTGTGTGTGCTACGGTGTGTGCGGAACGAAGTGTCTTTATATTTAAGTGTGTTCGTGTAATGTTCTGAGTGCGCCCAACAGTTACGAATGATGTGCCAAATCTCAAGGGTTCCGGCAAGCTTCAGTGCTCCTGGGCTTCTTTCGCGCGACGTTAGACTGCATAATTCCCCGTTTGCTGCCTCAAGGTTGTGTGGCAGTGTAGTCCGGAGTGATTGAAAATCAACAAATAATGGATGGCATATCATATAAATTTCAGGTATGTAATTATGCTAACCAGTGATTGCTATGCCTACAGGGAGTATCTTGTTTTTTCTTGCTCTATTGTTGAGGGTCAGGATGACGTTGGCAATCGAATAAGTCGTAAACTTAAGTTCATGATTACATTTCATTTTAGAACTGTACGACACAAAGTTCTATGCGAAGATTCTTGCATTATTCGGGTATTCACCACATTACTTGCCTCCGCTAACAACACTTCCACCCTCCACATTGATCTGTAAAGTCCGGTTGGGAACGCGAGAGAGTCTGTCATCAGCAGAAACAGCCAATGTAGTGAGCACCCGAAACGTCGTCTAAAATTTGCGAAATCTCACGAAACATCGTCTAAAATTTGCGGAAACCTACGATTGAAAAAGTGAGAAATGTATGGAGGATTACTGTCTCACTCAAAATTTGTCGTACATGTTATAAACCTAAGGGAAATAATGTACACTTGTACCTTTCTTCGTCCTGTAATATCAGTAATGATGTTCTCTTCCAGTGGATTACTATGCCCCTCCGTCTAAACTCCGACCACTGACTACGCGAGATGGGAAGGTTGTTATATTGCAAACTTGCTTCTGGGTATTTTTCACCGATCTTCAGAGTTCAACGGATGTAGCGAAGGAGTATAATAAAAGCCTCTGATCCCAACTCATGTGATCTTAAGTATTCTGCTAATCATAGTCTTGCATAACACTTCATAATATTTAGCCTGTTCAAAATCAGTCTTACTAATAGCTATTCAATACCTTCTATTCGATCGATTTTGTTGAAACGCGTGGCTATCGTCTGAACATTGTCAACTTCACGATCTAAATGTAACACCAAACTCCTTAACGCATGATTAAGATTGACCATAGAAAAATTATTGGGTAAATGTCTGCTTCCGTCACACACATTTCAAACACTTATTCCCGGAAATTGGTGAGATTAAGGATAATGACTGTGACATAGTTTAGTTCTTGAAGAATCACAGTACAAAACAAAAGTTACAGCAAAGCTGTTAAGCCACAGGTTTTTCAGATATTCACGTTAGAAAATGACCAGTTTTCGTCATTTTTTCGACGCCATTTTCTCAGCTTCGCGAAAGCTTCGACAGAGGGATATTTCTAACTTCATCTCTACAATACACGCTTTATAAGTATCTACAAGCCTACACCCTTCTAATCACCAACCGTCTCGAGGGAGATTTTTTTCTAGAAAATATACGTCTCTGCATGCCTACACCTCCTATTTCCACCTTTCTAATCACCAACCGTCTCGAGGGAGATTTTTTCTAGAAAATATGTCTCAATAACATGGAACGAGAAATTTAGTGGGTAAACCCAACTCAGCGACTGTCGCGCCACGCTGCGGTCAAAAGTGGAAACAGTGCAATGGCGGCCGGGAAAAACGTCACCTCAAGCTTTGAAAATTTCCTATTTATCGTACATTACTTATTCCCCCAAAATAAAATTATTACTATATACCGGCATCTTTATTGTTTTTGTCACATAAATTTCGCGGCGATACGCTATGTGGAAAGGGTCGAAAAACATTTTTGAAAAGTGTGCGACGGAAGCGGACATTTACCAAATTATTGCCAACCTTTAGCTTCTTAAGGCCGCTTTACACGGTACATTTTATTGTACAAACGAATGTATGAACTCTTGCATGAGGAAAATTGTGCCGTAAAAAGCGGAAAATTCTATGATTGTCTGAATGACAGATCGGGAAATAGAACCTGCTCTAATTCCACTCAGTTTTTTGTACATTCTATGATACATTCGTTTATGCAATAAAATGAACCTTGCAAAGCGGCTTTTAGCAGGTGATCTCAGTTCTTGTGCAGAGTAATACTTATCTTTTTCAGCCTAATTGTTTGAAAACTAGTCGTAAAAGCTAGTAATTTTATGCCGGCCTTTCATTATCCTGGTATTCCCACTGCATGAATTAGAGTAAAAAAAGTTATTACAAGAGTCCAACAACGAAGAAATATTTTCTCATTGCTTGCGTTCAAAAGATGGATACACCAATTGTAGTGGAAGAGTCTCAGACAAAAGGGATGAAATTAATGATTTTTTATACTATTGAAAGAATCACGCAATCATTAAGACTTACTTTCATACAATATTTGGCATATTTGAGCATCATTCGGGGATATTCCTAATTTTATTTTGAAAGGTTCTCTCTGCTGATTACTTGTCAAGAGTCAATTTATCCTTACGCTCAAATGCAACCAGTTCATTACATCATATTCCTTACACTATATATTCATTTTCCTACACCAGCTAAGGTTTAATCGTCTTGCCCCTTTTTTCCCCCAGAAAGTACTTTTAAAAGTTATGTATTATTTGGCATTTTGTACCTAAAGTATATAACGACTGCTTTGGAATGTAAAGTACTGCATTGACATTGGATTTCTAAACCTTATTATGCAAAAAAAATGCGATTGCCTTGGTGTAAGTAAAAACATTAAACTCTATTACCATGAATGAGTGTTAAGATCGAAAACCACCCGGCGTGGTGTATTTAGTATTCCTACGAATAGAAGTGGCCGTATAATTCTTATGACGAGGTTCGTAATAGTTTTCGTTTGAGAGTCAAGATGAGATCTTCGTCTTCACCATCGTTCACAAATCATTTATTCTGGGATTCCAATAATGACGCGCTATCAATAGGTGCTGTTTCTACTGAAATATGGAACATTTTCTCTGCACTCTACACCTCATGGCCGAGTAATTTATTCTACATGTAGCCATTCTACTTTCAAATTACTATATAGAAACAAGACTTCGTAAACCGTCCGCATGGGTTATATGCGATATTTCTCCGTGAATCTTGGATTTAAAGACGCATGATATAAGTAATTGAACGAAGTAAGAGGAGTTATGCGCACATTCAATTTACGCAAAATACATCTACGTACTACCCTGCGAGCCGCCTACCACCTCAACACCGAATGATTTATTCAAGATGTAGCAATTCCACTTTATAATAGCTATTCAGAAACAAAAGCGTCTTTAACTGTCCGCATTGGTTATATTGGATAATTTCCCATGAATCTTAGACATAAAGATACATCATATCAGTAACAAAACGAAGTTAGACGAGTTATGCGAATATTTAATTTACGCAAAATACTTAAATCATTCAGATCGATAAGTATATGTTTGGGAGAGGGAAGACGGATAATTACAGGAAGAGCAAAAAGTGGTAATACATTCCCGTCTTTAATCATTAGGGTTGACATCGACAAAACTTATCGGGTGGTAAACTACGACACGATTAAGGAAAAGAATGAACAAGGAATCCATAGTTTTGTGTTAAGAAAATACAACATTATAGTACAATCACTTAAGGCTGTGCTTACGTGTATGTACGATGAATATGAATGAACAACTAGTAAATAGTCTAATAAGTTCTTTTTTTCGATCCTCGACATGCTGTTGGGCAGTACAGACCCAAAAGTATCATTTTTTGGCCTGTAACGCACAAGCAGTGGGGAGAGTTATCATCAAATTCTTTCTCATAACTCGGCCGGGCTAACGTAGCACACATCCTTCATAAATGCCCATTACTGGAGCATCCAACCCTGTTTCATTCATGAAGCAAATAGTTCTAAACATATCAGTCTGCCATCTACCGGGCATGTTTAGCTGGTGTATGATACTGCCGTTGGAATACTTCTTTTATTTGCGGCTTTTGCTTTCCTAGGCAAACACCCATTCTTAAGTATGCAGTACAAATTTTTCCTAGGACTTTCCTACCGATATTCCCACCTCTTTTATTGTCCTCATCGATCTTTCAATAGTCCGCAAACAATCGGCCAACACACAAAAAACCGTCTGCTTGTTCAATTATTTCCTCATTTACATATGTTATATAATCATTCAAATTATTATCCTTATCATTATCAACTACTTTATGTTTCACACATTATTTCACTTATCCATTTTTCGTGTTCCGGAGAAAGTTGCGAAGAAATATCATGTAGCTCCATTTAAATGTCAGAGAGCAACACTGCTCATGTGCGCTCAACAAAACTCGCACATTTATATATCCATCCGATTTTATCTCATCTCTATTTATATTACACCAATTTTATCCCAAAACGCATCTGTCTGACATTTATCCTTGATAAATTTGAAAAGCCTAGGAGATATAATGCATCTCTCCTTTGCGCCAAGTTAAATATGAAACTGCTCTTGTTAGACTAACACCAGTTATGGTATCGTTTTAGGCCGCATGCATGACATTTGTAACTGCTCGTTCACTCCACATTCTCTCAAAAACTTCCACAACCAATTTTCATTCACACTTTCTGTCTCTTGCTTTTATTACTACGCTAAATCCAAAAATGCACTGTACTCTTCATTTTGGAAGTACATATTCTTCCCTGTCAATGGCCGAAGTGAGAAAGGCTGATCACTACATTCACTACAATTCTCACCCCGCATAACAAACCTACAGTTCTGTAAATATTAGTTATCTAGGATATATAGATATTTGTTTTACTGAATAATTTTCCCGGAGTACACAATAAACATTACTCCTTCAATCGACATTATATAATTACGGTCAACCAATCCATCCCTTTGCACAGAGGAATCACTCTAATGGAGCATTTAAACACGAATAATTAAACTCACATTAGTCACTTATAGCTATTTACAGCGACCCAGAAGGTCAGTAGCCCGCATTACTTCCTAGAGGTGTGTTGCGGACAACCGTATTATGACAGTCAAGAAACCTTAAGCATACGTTACAGGCATGATTATAATAGTTAAGTTGGGTGGCGTATTTATCGAAGTATACTAGCGATTATGGGCAAAATTAGAGACCAGCGGAGCATTTACGCCGCCTATATTCTATTGAAAATCACCGATAAGAGACAAAGAATAATTGGGGAGAGCAAGATGACTCAATGAAGTCGTTCCCATGTATGATGATATTGACAGCTAACTATATCATGGCATAGGAAAAATTGCCTGATGACTTTCGATAATTTAATTAGCAATTAGTTTGTTATAAAAGTCCTGTTCGAGAATGATGCGATGGATGTCAAGAAATGATTTATGCACTCATTTGAAATACTGAAATTGTAGTGGTAATACGTTCCGAAATCAAAATTCTGTAATTGCACCGAGATATTCTATTGCAAGGTTACAACAGTAAGAAGTTTCATGGTCGGCCAAAAGCTACAGCTTACGAATTAGTATTTAAGTTATACCTCGCGCGAGAAACAGAAACATCGTTTAGAAATTAAACTTAACTGTTAAACAAGATGGACAATGAATAAGATGACCACAACGGTTATTCTGTGGATCGTTGGCCAAAGCCGAGCTAAGAAAGGTTCGCGTGTTAGTGTTCATACCTACCGACCTATCCCCACCCCCCAACCTCGTGTACCTATTGGACCACTTTCCCGCAGGAGAGCGGAGAACAACCCTCTCTGCCCCAGCGTGTGAGAACCAAGGTCTCAGTTAGCTTGGCCACGCCATTGTCTGTGTGGGACGGGGTTCTGATTTGGGCCCTGGCCTGCCTAAGAGTGCAAAGGCTGTGCAATGGCCAGGGGTGTAAAGTGGGACCCTTAGCCAGGCCAACGAGTGCGTCGGGGGCGGCTAAGGGATCTTTCGTGTACCAGCCGAAGTCTTCTCGACCCCCGGTCCCCCGACCGGAAGCCATTCTCTCCAGGCCGGAACCGCGGACCTTGATTCCCCGGGCGGGGAGGTCCCTTCGGGAAATTGGGTGCGTAAGATAGGCTACCGTGGGTCGGGCCGCTCAAACGTTCCAAATCCCTGTCCCTATCACGTCGTCGATGAACCTGAAAAGAACTGTCCTCACGTCGGTGTCCTATCAGCATCTGACGGTCGCATCTAAATTGCCGCCCTTATATAGGTAGATAGATGACATCACTGGGCTGCGAGTGGGGGCGGAGGTGTGTGTGTGGGGGAGGGGGCGACTTGATCTAGTATCGTCCAATCAGGGAAGGGCGTTTCCAAAACTTCCTTATATGGTGATCTTCCTCATCGCCAGCTACTAAAGGCCTCTTCCCGCGCAACTAATTATTAGTAAGTTAGCATTTAATTTACAAACTATTATTACGTCTATCTCTAATTGAATGCCCTGTGATCGTTACTTTAGTTTTTTTAAACTGTAATTGCAAATAGTTCGATCTACATATCTATGACTTTCGATTACGGTATTTTCGTTTGTTAATGACATATTTACATAGTAGAATCATGTCATGAGTATAATAACGTTTTTTGTCTGATTATCAACTGTATTTCTATCTATTTTTTTGCATAACAATTATTTTTAATTCGTTGCGCACATATTAATGTTCTTTTCTTCTAAATGAATAGTCTTGGTTCGTCTAGAGACAGTCTTTGACAAATTTATTTGTGCACTGATTTAAGTGCTTGTATATTTTGTTGATCACCACATAAATTTAGCATGTATTCTTCGATACATTTTCATCTACTACATGCCGTTCAAGCCAAGCCACTACGATGTGTAGAACGGGATGATTCATTACAGGCATTCAGCACTCATTCCAGCTCAAAAAAGACCCTTGCACCCTCCACCAGCCACTAAGTTCAGGCCATAAGCATGCCATAAGTAGTCACAATAACAGTGAGCGATCAGAACAGAAACCAGGAGAGAAGTACGTAGACGAACGTATCGTCCAATCAGGGAGGGGCGTTTCCAAAACTTCCTAATATGGTGATCCTCCTCATCGCTAGCTACCAAAGGCTTCTTCCCGCGCGATTAATTAAAAATTAGTTAGAATTTAATTTACAAATTATTATTACGTTTATCTCTGATTGAATTCCCTGTGATCGCCACTTTAGTTTTGAAAACTGTAATTGCTAATAGTTCGATCTACATATCTATGACTCTTGATTACAGTATTTTCATCTGTCAATGAAGGAAAAATTTAGTAGTATTCGGTCATGGATATGGGTTTGTAAGCTGTCCTAAATTAGTTTTTTCTCGTAGTACAAAATAAAACAGAATTCACCAACTCAGTTTTTGTTATAACTTTTGAAAAATACTCTTTTGAATCATATTTACTGGAAAATGATTAACTTATATTATAACGAGACAACCAACATCAAGCGTTACTCCCATAGCATAATGATCTTCAGTCATCTCACATCTTCGCTAATGACTACAAAATTATTGAAAAAATTTGATGGTATCAAGAAAGATTTTGATTGTGTCAGGTCTTCATAGTTTTATTTCAAAAGTGTTCATCGACTTCCATATGGCATTGGAAATATAAGCTTATTTTAAACCTGGAGCTACTAAAAGAACTAAAATAGGAAGAAAGTTTTGAGGCACCTATGTGATTCTATTTTGGGGTTGCCCAATAAATCCAAATCCCGTTACTGTTTACTATTGCTTGGAAGTATAATACATTCCGCCATCAGAGTTTTCGTTAGTTATATCATATCAATCGTAGTAAAGTATCATATTATTATGCGTAGCGCTCTCCTAGTTTCTGTTCCTACCGCGTTTTTTAGTCCTGACGGCTTTTGGTATGCGCCTAGAAGTCGGGAAAAACAGCATGGCTAGAATTTTAAATGGAATGATGTATGTATTCATCCATAATTATAAATGGTTAGATATATAGCGTGGAATCACCCCATGCCACACATCATAATGCTATATTGCACGTATTTCGTAGATGTATAGAGGGCTGATGATTTTTGTTGCATCCAAAAATATGCCATCAGACCCAAAAAAGGGTAAAATATTTGTGCGTGTACGAATAGATAGCTTTTGGCCAGAACGCCTGTACGATGGAGGATAAAATTTACTCACAAAACCAAGATTTGTGTCGGTTTATAAGGAAGTACCTATTATAAGTGCAATTTAGCAATGATATTGCAATACATTGGCAAAGGAATGAGTGTGAGAGCTTAGTATATGATGTCAAAAACGTAAGACCATACACAGGAACTCGAGTGCTCACTTCGTATAAGAATCTCGACCAAAATCGTGTTTCTCGCAGTTGATGCTAAATGAGAAACGCTATTGTACCTATAGTAAAATCTTTATTTCTCCGCTCCACTGAATAGAATTTCGTAGAAACAAGCCAAACAGTCTTAAATATTTCCCTCGGTTTAATACGAAATGCGTCGCGTTGGTCAAATGCATCACCGACTCCACATTCATAAAATATGAGGGAATTACACTCAGCAGCTTTTACCTAATAATGAATTTACATTGTCTATTGTAAATATAATACGAATATAAATATAAAGTTTGCGGACTCGCTATAGAAGTATAGGTATTCATGACTTAAACGGGAGTCAGTATCTCTTTAGTTCAAGGGCAATTCTCATACATTCGCAATCTCGTAGGGCATATTATTGCTTACTTTTCTTCTTTGCGAATACATAGTGATTAGAGAATCAAAATGTTAGTCATCATTCTACTATTTGTGGCAAATCCCCGTACTCTCAGGTCCATGAATCTTCAGGCCATATACAATTAGCTTTCATTTATAGTCAAAGTTGTAGCCTTCTGAATCGATAAGCCGTGAAGTTTAATTTGCTGATGGAATCATTGCGAAATAGGAAAATGATTTTTACTGCAGGTGAAGCCTGTATTTCTGTCTCTTTCACCGAAATAATATAATTCGAGATTTATTCACACCAAATGTTGATACAAAAAAGACATAATTAAAATAAGTATAGTCTACAAGATTTTTTAAAATGATTTTCACTTTGTGGATTGATGACGTTCCGATCTCAAAACTGATATTTACTCACGAATCGTTCATGGCTCTATGTAAACGAGTCTTTGGTTCGTCAGAGTGGGATTATGATAACTGTGAGATTGTAAATATATAAACGTGCTCGCATCGACGCCGGATAATCTAGGCATATTTTCCGACGTTTCTTTCATCTAATAACGGGAAGCTTGCTGACGAGCTGTTCACTGTGAAGCTTTATCTAGTAAATGTAGAACATACGAGCAAACATTTATAAAAAAATTAACCCAAGTTAGGTGTAGTTTTGGATAAAAAAACTCTGACGTCGGACTGCGTAATACCTTCTTCTATGTGTTAGCTATAAAATTTCCGCGCATATAAAATTTAAAAAATATCTTCTAAAAGACTTCAGTTAGCAGTTAAATGCCATAAATGAAATATACTAATACGTAACGGTTAACGTTGCAGCTATCAGACGTATTTGTCCCGCCGAGTGGTCCGTGTTCGAATTCAAATGAACGTAAATGAGTTTTTAAATGAATTTTCTCATATTGGCGATATGAATGTATGTAATATGTAGCTGCAATGACTGGCTCAGGATATGAAATTTTATAAATACTAAAGAAATGAAAGTCGCCATATAAAAATCATTATATTTGCCCAAGATTCGAATCCAAATCTCAAAAATGTCTCGGCCAGGTGTGTGATCACGGTTATTTCTTTCTCGTGGTCGTTATTGTCATCCTTAAGGGAAGCTACATTGGAAGGACAATGCTCAAATTCCAGAGAGCGCTCTCAATTGCCCTGAAGCACCTGATCTTTCTTGACGAAGATCACGTTTTAGGATCACGTGCGTAATAACAATAATTTTGAAGAACCATGATCGCGATTCAGGTTTGTCTTCCATTTACAACTACCGAGCTCTCTTATTTCAAGGCAAATTTCAGATGAAGATTCGTATCCTTTCGGTGTATTTATTTGCGTCCTTATGCGTTGCTGTGGACTGAGTTACTTTTACAATACGTGGTGATATCGACTGCGTACACTTAAAGGAACTACAAGGATTGGAAATAGCATACTACTCAAACTGGCATTCAAACAGAAAGCAGTAGTTCTCGGATTTCACCTCATCAGCCCATACCATTCCAATCAAACGCAAATAGTTCCTATCGTACATGGGTTTTGAGGCCAGCTGATATAAGTTTAAGTTAAAGCAACGGGTAATCTTGTGAGACTCTTGGGATCCGAAAAGGTTTCCCTTTGTCGATACAAAGCTCCACCAATACTAATCCAATCGAACTTGGAATGTATGAAGGGCGCATGATGTCGATTTGCGACTTAGTATGCCTTTAATAACAGCTTATTTTCCCCTTATGTTGTGGGCTATACCTTAACTGCCAAAGATCATGTTTCAGACGCCAGACACTTAACCTACTAGAAAGATGTGGTA
The DNA here is from genome assembly GCA_963169105.1 of Ceriagrion tenellum. Lineage (NCBI taxonomy): Eukaryota > Metazoa > Arthropoda > Insecta > Odonata > Coenagrionidae > Ceriagrion > Ceriagrion tenellum. The sequence goes on along the minus strand of OY720636.1, from coordinate 52,896,495 downwards.
TTTGACTTCTTTCACCCCCTCTGAAGTATTCGACGGTTACCCCCTCATTTTTTGAAGCGCGATGAGCATTCTCTTTCTCGCGCAGGAAGTATTTGAAACCTCTGCGTCATTCGCAACAACAAACCACCCCGACCACCACCACCCGGAACTTTGCAAAGGTGTACTGATGACTATTTCATTGAGACGAGCGTCGATAGACGGACAAGCAGAGCAAACAGCGCAAGCAGATATTTTTTTCAAAGTTTATTACAGCCTCTCCGTAAATTCTTGGAGGAAAAAAGATCATTTTAGCCTTAAAGTATGCCTCGTACTTCTCCCAAAAGAGACAATAGAGTAGTAGGTTTGTTAAAGGCAAATATATCTGTAGAATAATTGCCCGAACAGGTGTCGCGCCTTCGACGTTCACCCACTGAACTTTTATTTGGTGTTTAAATGTTAAAAAATCCCATTTCTCACTACCATTAAACGGAAGTCGTCAAATTGTCCGCTTTAATGAGATTTAGAGAATGTAAATAAAAAGATAATGAGAATGTAAATTCAAACGATTGTCAATATTCATTTTTCGTCCGTAACTAGGAATATTTGCGAGTTCACAAACGTCTAATTTCTAGGAAATGGTGCAAGACAAACGATGTTACACGGATGGAGAGGGCTGCACGGAGTCCAAATCTTAAATCCATGGGAAGTATTTGGGCATTCATTATGAGGAAAATGCGAGAAACATGCAGTTTTCGAACCCCTCAAACGATGCGACCCTACATTTAGATGCAATGTGAAAATAGTGAAGGAAGGATGGAAAATGGACCCAGTAAGATTATACCAAAATGTGGGCAACTTTATGTCTCAAAGACGTAGTGAGGAAATCAAGAATGAAGGTGGATGTATTGATAATTAGCCTAATAAACATCGTCATCCTTTATATAAATGCTAGCGTAATTCTCGACGATCAATTATTGTGGTCATGTGTACATATGACTCATATTGAGAGGATTACGGATATATCTTAACCTTTTAGACTTTTTCTGAATAAAGCTTTATAGTGTCCCTTTCCAAAATCCATGAAAATTCATAAGCACTAAGAGATGAAAATACAACCCTGTTTAAAGTCTGTTTATATCTTTATGTAGGGCACATACACCTTTAACCTTCGTAAAAGCTACTATATTATGCCATTATTTAAGAGGAATAGATTCTTTTGGGACGTAGCAGTCGCATGATCTTTGTTGGTGTACATTTCCAATGTATACTCAATTGACTGCTCAGCAAATTTATGAGGAAAATACGAATGAGCGTACGGAAGATTTCTAATTACTGCTTATTCGCTACGTGGAAAAGATAATTTTTTGTATTTTATCACTTTCACTTTCACAAGGGAAAATACGCCATGCATTGCTGTTGGAGTATTACTTACGCGCGAGTTTAAGAGTGCTACTCATAAAATTTAACTGCGTAATTTAACGAAAAAATTTTCACTCCGGATATGTCAAAAAAAGAAACTTTCCCACTTCTTTGGGTCTCTCACTCAGACAGGTTAACCGATTTACAAAGTTGGAAGATTGAACCAAAGTATTTTTTTCATAAAAATAATTGTTCGCTTTACTAAATCTTTTCAAAGTAATTTACAAGTGAAAGTAGCATGAGGTAAGTTCACTAAATCGAGTAATTGACGCAATCAGAGATCCGGTCCATTCGCTCGTTTATGAATAGCGTTTCATTGATTGATTAATTGGCGAGTGAGTGTATATGAACATCAGACGACAGGCAGGACGTATAAATCAAGTGCGGCCGAGTTCCTGAGAATGGAAAGTAAACATCTCCTTTGACGAGCAAGGAGACCGCTCTGATTCCTTTATAAAGGCTGAATTGGGTAAAACTCACACACTTACGGTTGATGTTGGTATCCATTTGCTGGGCCTTCCGCGATTGCTGATAAGTTATACGACAGTAAAGTCACATCGCATAGATTAATTATGAGGGCGCTAGAAGAGGCCTCGCCAAGATTTGAACCCCAGACTTTCTTGGCCGCAGACGAACGCTCTCCCTCAAGGCTACTGCATCGATCAAGATACTTTGATGCTACTTTCACTTGTAAATGAATTGGAAATGATTTAGGAAACAGGACAATTATTTTTATTAGGAATTAGAGTTTGGTTCCACCTGCCTCATTTGCAAATACCGTTTACTTATCTGAGTGACAGACCTAATAAGTGTGGAATTTTCTTGAGAATGAAATTAAAACGGTTTTTGAAGTTTTCCCAACATCGTTTTCTAGGTTTGCTATGAACAATATATTAGCCGTGTAGTTCAACAGTTCAACTTAGAGGATGGAGGATAATACTTAGAGAACAAGGTCAATTATTTAACCATTTAAATACCTTTTGACGTCTTCGCAGTGAAAAACTTTGGGATAAAATTATGCAGTTAAATTTTATGAGGAGCATACTTACACTCACGCGTAATTATACTCCGACAACATTGCATCTCGTATCTTCCCCTTAGAAAGTGATAAAATACTATAAATCATCTCTTCCATGTAGCGACTAGGCAGTGATTAGATATTTTCCGTATGCTCATTTGCATTCTCCTCATAAATCCGTTGAGTAGTCAATGGAGTATAAATTAGGAATGTGCACCATCAAAGGTTATAAAATTGCTACGTCCCTAAAGAATAGATTCCTCTTCAAATTTGTCGTAATATTATTGCTTCTATGGAGGTTCTAGTTGTGAGTTCCCTACATGAAAATATTAACAGACTTTTTACAGGGTCATAAATTTCATTTTTTAGATTTCAATACTGTGAATTCTAATGGATTTTGGAAAGGGACACTATAATGCTTTATTTAGAACGAGTGGAAAATGTTAAAATGTATGCATAATTATGTCATCATGAGTTATGTGTGCACATGATCTCTGTAATTGATCATCGAGAAATATAATGTATTTACATAGAGGATGAGGATTTTTATTAGCCTAATAATCACTCCATCCCCCTCCATTCTCGATTTCTTGATCAAGTCTCTGTGGCATGGAGTTGTCCACATTTTGATTGCATCTAAATTTGGAGTCGTTTCGTTTGAGGGGGTCGAAAAACGTTTGTTTCTCGCATTTTCCTCATAATGAACGCTCAAATGATTCCTAGGGTGTTGAGGTCTGGACTTTTTGCAGCCACTCCATCTGAGTTACATGGTTTGTTTTGAAGCATCTCCTAGAATTTTGACATTTGTGAACTCTGAAGTATTCCTAGTTGCGGATGAAAAGTGAATATTGGTAAACATTCGAATAAACATAGTTGTTATCCTAGCGGACAATTTGATGAATTTCGTTTAATAGTAGTGAGAAATAGAAATTTTTACGTATAAACTCCAAAGGTGCAACACCTATTCGGGCATTTTTCGACAGATTCATTTGCCTTTTACAAACCTACTACCCGACTCTTCCCCCTTAAAGAAAGATGAGGCATACTTAAAGGCTAATAAGATTTTTTTTCCTCCAAGAACTTACGGAGAGGTCGCTATAAACTTAAAAAGTATCTCTGCTTGCGCTGTCTGTTCTGCTTGTACGTCTATCAACGTTCGTCACAATGAATTAGTCATCGGCAAACCTTAGCAGAGCTCCGGGTGTTGGTGGTCGGGGTGGTTTGCTGTTCCGAATGACGCACAGGTTTCAAATACTTGCTGCACCGGAAAGACAAGGCTCGCCACGCTTCGAAAAATTTGGAAGCACCCGTCGAATGCTTTCGTGGGGATGAAAGAAGTCAAATACCACTTCTTCCCTGTGGGTTAAACGACTGGCGTCCAAAACATTATATTCGGCAGAAAAGGTATCGCCCGCAACATAAGGGGAAAGTAAGCTCTTACTAAAGGCATACTATGTCCCAAATAAATATAATGCGGCCTTCATACATTCCGATTTTGAATGGATTAGTATTAGCCAAGCTTTGATTAGGCATGGGGAAACCTTTTGGGATCCTCAAGTGTCCTCCAATATTACTCTTTACTTTAACTCTGGCTCAAGTCAGCCGGCCACAAAACCCATGCACGATGGGAACTAATAGCGTTTGATTGGGATGGTCTGGGCTGATGAGGTGAAATCCGAGAACTACTGCTTTCTGTTAGTATTCCAGTGAGAAGTGAATGCTTTTTCCTATCCTTGTAGTTCTATTAAACGTTCGCAGACAATATCACCACGCATTGTAAAAGTAACTTAGTTCATAGTAACGCATACGGACGCAAATAATTTCAGCGAAAGAATTCGAAACCCCATCTGAAATTCTCCTTGACATAAGAGATCTGGGCAGTTTTTACTGGGTAGCAAACCTGAATCGCAATCATGGTTCTTCATAATACTATTGTTCAATTGCGCTCATGATTTCGAAAACGTGATCGACATAAAGAAAGATCAGGTGCCACATAGCAGTGTAGTGCGCTCCCAGGACTTTGAGCATTGCCCTACCAATTCAGCTTGCCTTTTGGATGACTATAACGACCACGAGAAGGAACCGTGATCCCACACCTGGTCGAGACATTTTTGAGTTTTTCATTCAATTTTTGGTCAAGTAAAATGATTTTTATATGGAAATTTCATCTCTTTCGAATTTAAAAACAACTCATACCATCAGCCAGTCATTGCAACTACATATTACATTCATTCATATCGCCAATATGAGAAAATTGATATAAAAACTCATTTACATTCATTGGAAATCGGACACGGCCCTCTATTTTGCTGGCCAAGTACATCTGACAGCTGCAACATTAACCATTACTTATTAATTAATTTCATTAATGACATTTTACTCTTTAACCATAATTCTTCAAACTGAACTCTTTAACCATATTATGCAGTCAGACGTAAAATAGTTGTTTGTCCATAACTACACCTAATTTGGGTTAAATGTTTCTGAATTTTTGTTCGTATGTTATGCATTTACATAAATAGATAAAGCTATTATAAAGCTTCACATTGAACAGCATGGCACCAAGCTTCCTGTGATAAGATGAAAGAAATGTCGGAAAAATATGCCTAGATTATTCGGTATCGATGCGAGCACATTTATTTTTAATTCGTGAAATTGTATATTTACTTATGTTTTCATACTTTAATCTCATTCTGACACACTAGGGACGGATTTATATTGGGCCATGAGTGATTCATTAATAAATATCCGTTTTGAGATCGGAACTTCATCAATCTACAAAAGGAAAATCGTGAAAAATTACAATCACGTAGATTATACTTATTTTAATTAAATCTTTTTGTATCAACATTTGGTTCAAATAAATCTCGATTTATAGTATTTCGGTGACAGAGACACAGTACGCGTCATTCAAAAAGATCCTCGGTAATTCGACTACAATAAATATCTCTTGGTGGTAGTAGATGAATATTTCAGCATAGGTATATTCTGAGTGAGTGTTCTGAGTTAGTGGAGTAGTGAATATTTTTTAAAAATCAGTCTTTCTGTAACAATGATATTATTCGTCGTAAGAAACAATATGAAATAAACACAGCGATACACTGCAACTGAGTGCGCGAATAACATGATAAGAAAGCTCGAAAAATATACGATTGATGAGTAAGTTCTAGGCTCCGGCAAATGTGAGTTCCATTGCGGAATTCAAATATTTGTGGTAGACGATGTCTTCCTCAGTGTTGCCAATCTTTCGAAGAGTGTACTGCTTCTAGAATTTCCCAAGAATGCCGCATTCTGGCGCTTGCAAAATTTTGCATTAATTTCTTCCGCCACTGTGCCGCTGTTGCCACTTGCGGGCGGAACCCGTTACTCATACGCTCCTTCTGTGCATTGCCTCGAAGGGCAAAAACAATCGCTGTACACGCTATTTTCATGAATTTTATTTTAGGTAGCAATTGTTATCTTTAGTATCTAACCATTTTTCATCACCTTTTACTCATAAGGGCTTTTTCTCGTTGCACTGAATTTCTCAATGTGCTCAAAGAAATTCCAAAGGATGGACGCGTCTACCTGGGAGAGCCTTTTTCCAGAGGAAAGAACATCGTGAAGAAAAAGGCCTGCTGAGTTTCATAGGACCTGTCATTTCGGAATCCATGCTGGTTTTGAGTTAACAAGTTCTATCTAAATACCTGATAAGTGTGCTGAAGATTATATGTTCTAATACTTTGCATGAGATGGACGTGAGGGAGATAGGTCTATGTTACTTGGATCTTCCTTATCGCCGCTGTTAAAGATAGGAGTAACGTTCGCGATTTTCCAATCGCAAGGGACACGATGTTCTGCTAGCGATTTTTCATGTACTATTTTCATTTTCGGTGCTATTTCTGACGCTAATTCTGTAGAAATTCGGGCAGGAATTTCATTGGGACCAGGTGATTTACTGGGGTTAATGGATTTCAGGTGACTTTCTATGCCGCGACAAGAAATGTTTATAGACTGTATTGGTTTTTTGTATGAGCAAGGCAATGTAGCGGCATTATTATGAGGGCATGAAGTGTAGACACTTTGAAAAAAATGAGTTAAGGATAATTGCTCTTTCTAATGTATTGCTAACACTTTCTCCCTCACCGTTTCTCAGTGACGTTACTGCAGATTTACTCCCTTGAACCTCCCTAACGTAAGACCAAAATGCCTCAGGGTTATCTTCCAAAAATTCACCTAATATTTTACTTTTGAATTCAAGTAGTGCTTTTCTTAAGGCCGCTTTTGCTGTTATTTTAGCTCTCATTTATTTATGATAAATGTTCTTCAGTTCCATATCTGGTAGATCCTGTTGGGCGTTCTTCATTATCGCGTGCAAGTTTCTTTGTCACTTGAGAGATTTTCGGACGTCTGCATTAAACCACCTACTAGTACTACCTTTTAGTAGGTTCCGTATCGACTTTTTTCAGTTTACTTGGTATTGCGTTATTAATGGCTAGTCGTGTGATGTTACGAAAAGTATTCCATGCGTCGTTTATAGCATGATTTTGGCTTAGATTACTAAACTTATTATAAGAGGTCGACAGTTCCTTTTTTAAGCAATCGAAATCCGCCTTGTGGTATTAGTACACTTTTCTTTTTGTGGCTACCCTTATGTCAGTGTGTGAACGGAATTAGTGACCATTAAGCAGTAAGTGCGAACACTTACTGCTTAATGGTCACTAATGCCGTCCACTGTTTTAACATCAAGGACGCTTTCAGGTATGTTTGTCGCCAAAAGATCTAAAACATTGTAACCTCTCATGGGTGTTGTTACTAATTGATGCAATGAGTTTGATGTATAGAGATGAGTGTCGCACAACTCCTTATCTTTTCCACCATTTTTGAAACTATACGTCTTCCACTCTATAGAGGGAACGTTGAAAGCACCTCCGATAATAATATTACATTCGTTATTTTGATTGATGTAATGCTTCACCTGCCCTTATAACTGCAAAACTGTGTTTCAACTTAAATTGGGTGGCCTGTAATATGCGCTTACAAAAATTCTTTTCGACGAGCATTTGAAGTTACACAACCGACTTTCTGTATCATTTTCTGGAAATATTTCGGCTCTAAATACGATCTCATCTTTTACAGCTGTAAACACACCTCCTTCTGCTCTTGCTAATTGGTCTTTTATATACATTGCATAAGATTGTTTAAATATCTCGCTATCAAAAATTTGACTCGACAACCAGATTTCAAATATACCACATCAAGTGATAAAGGTGGACACTGTCGAAGAAATTAGTGTCTATAGGGTAGTTAGAGCTAAGTTTTCCTTAAATGTCTGTAAAAACTTTAACGAACAAGAAAATTTTACATTTTTCAAGGAGCTGATTTTGAAGGGTTCAAATTTTATCTAAAACGTTCCTTTCCCGTCTTCCAAGAATCAATGATTAAGTTAGACGTGGAGGGTACTTGGAAAGCTTTTCTTTCGATGGTACATTCAGGAATTCAAAATGATATCCCAAGTAAAGTAAAAAAAAGAGAGCAGTGAACGAAGATAGTACGACGCGGAAGTGAGAAAATCGTTGAGGCGGCAGAGAGCATGCCAAGCCAAGATGAAAAAATCCGTGCAGATTTATCCGCTGATGATCGTGAGTTAATTATCTATACATATATAAACGAATGTATGTCTGTCTGTTCTGTATGCATTACTACACTGTTCATCCGATCGCCAAGAAACTTTAAGAAGTTGTTGAGTACACTCTTGCAAAGGTTTTATGGTGTAAAAATTTTTTAAATTTTTTTTAACACGCCCCCTCTCCCCCCAAGGCTCTCTTAAACTTTCGAATACTTTTCGCGCAACAACGCCCGACGGGTGAGCTAATAATCCTAACCTAATTTTTCAAATACTATTAAATTAAAAAATACGATCGTTATTTTAACCACTGAGAGAGGTTCTTATTTTAACCAACAGAAAGTGAGAAACTATTTTAACCAATGAGAGAGCTTCTTATTTTAACCAATATAAATTGAGAAACGATACAAGTCATAAGAAGTCACTACGATTTTGTCCATATTTTGGTTATATTTACTCAATCAAAAAATTGTAAAATATAGTGTTTAATTTTTAGTGAAAGTGTTAAATTTATTTTTGTGTAAAATTTATTATTTACGGTAAGTGTTAAAAATAGGTTTTTATCATATTTTTACATTGTTTTGTACGTGTGTACGTCACTGAACTCCTCCCAAACGGCTGGACCGATTTTGATAAAATTGTTTTGTGTGTGTTTGAGTGGGTCCCTGGATGGCTTACATTCACAATTGCACCCGGTAGGTGGCGCTGCGATCGGGTTCTAGGATTAAAAAAATTTTTTTAAAAAGATTTTTCGCTCATCAGAACATATAACCCCAAAATTTCACCCCCACCACTACCCCCCAATATTTTTAAAATGAAAAAAATAATAAGTTCATGAATAATTCACCGTTAAAGCCTCTGAGAAGTTCCTGAATAATTGACCATTTGAGAATAACTATAGTTATATTTGTGCACCATAGGTGGCGCTGATGTGGAATTCTGTGTTATTTGACGTACGCATCAATAGATGCGCAAGTCGTCGCACTTGCTTTGTAGCTTGGCGTTGTTTTGACGAAAAGATTGAAATGTCAAACTCCATGTCAAATGTCACTTAGTACGTAGTTTATCGAAAATTCGAATATCGAAAAAACGTGTGCTGAACCCGCTAATAGCCAACGTTTGGGCAGGACAACGTCTGTCGGGTCCGCTAGTTAAAAATATAAGTTATCCAAAGCCGCCAGAAAGGAAGAGTTCAGGAATGCCTTCATAGATTTCAAGAGAAAAACACTTGTAAAAGCGTACGGGATAACCCAAAAGCATTTTGGCCATACGTAAGGGAAGTTCAAGGCAGAAGATATACAGTAAATCCACTGAGAAACGATAATGGCAAAGTACTTAGAAACAGCTCCAACTAGCTAACATATTAAAGCGTGTTCATCAAGTCTCCGCAGAATTCATTTGTGACGCTTAACGATCGTTACCTTCAAACGATGCCACCTATTGATATTTATGCTTGCGGAATAGAACAAATGTTACAATTGTTCAGTCCAAATTAGTCACCCGGTTCTGAAGGAATTCCCTCTCGCGTGTATAAAGAGCTGTCTGTAGATATGGCCCCCAACATGCAGATGATATTTAGAAAATTAATCAAGGAACGCGTAATACCCAAAGACTTGAAAATTGCCGATGTAGCGCCCATATTCAATAGTGGTGATAAGGAACAGCCATAGAATCTCAGAGCGATATCGCTAACATCCATCTCATGCGAGGTCCTTGAACATATAATTGTAAGCCCAGTCGTGAAACATCTAGATACGCAGAACTCGCTGATACAAGCACAACAATGATTTATGGAAAGGATGATTCTGCGAAGCATATTTGCCACTGTTTGCCCACGCAATTTTAGTCTTCGGTTAAGATAACGTTCCAGTAGGCGCAGTTTTCTTAGCTTTAAAAAAGCATTTGATAAAGTGTCCCACAGAAAATTATTAATGAAACTAAAATTTTACGGATTGGGCGACGATGTAATTTCCTGGATTAGAGAATTACTAGCCGATCGTGTACAGAGAGTAATATTAGACGGTAAAGTTACTTTGGGTGTCCCATAATGGAATGTCGTAGGTCCACTTCTATTCCTTCAGTATATTAACGATCCAGAAAAGGTGGTAGACAGTAAATTCCAGCTATTTGCTGATGATGCTGTAGTTGACAAGGAAATCCGCAGCGATAATGGTAAGGAAGCGTTAACGCAGAACCTCAAGGCAATTTAACAACACAACGAGCACATGACGCCTGGAAGCTGGAATTAAATTTGAAAAATATGCTGTAATAAATTTCTGGAAAAGAAGGAACCTTCAATATACCTATGAAATACATCATACCGTATTTGAGACTGTAGAACCTGGAAAATACCTTGGAGTTTAACTAATGATCTCTCGTGGAGCAAACATATTTGGGAAATAACTGGTCAAGCTAATCGTAAATTGGGATTTGTTAAAAGAGTGCTTGGAAAGTGCGACGATAAATTTCGAGAAATCAGCTAATTCTCCCTTGATTAACTCACCTTGGAATACGCTGCCATTGTTTGGGATCCTTATATGGTTGGCTTACAAACATAGTTAGAACGCAAGTAGAGAAAATCAGCAAGACACGTGAAAGGCCTTTTAACGGCCTTTATCATTATCTTATTTAAAACATTTTCATATCCCACAGCATAACAACAACTGCCTCATCCTACTCCACCATGCCTGTTTCCATCTCCGACCATTGCGTCATTATTTTAAACCTAGACTTGAAAATATCCAAATGCCAACCTCTCAGAAAACACTTGAAAACACTCTCTGGAGAATGGACACACGAACAATTAATGACGATGAATTTCAAGAAAAAATCCGCGATAAAATTCAAACACTAGCTAATCACCCAATGGCTAGACAAAGCCTTATTCGGTGGTGGGAGACAATTTTTAAACCACAAATTACCCGAAAAATAAAACTAGAGACAACAAATATATACAAAGAACAGAATCACACCATTACCTTCTACCGGAATGTACTTTAACACTTGCTTACCATAGAAGAAAAAACACCAGGTCTTGCAAACGAAATATCCTCCATTAAGCAACATATCCTGACGTTATAAATAAAAAAATACTCCCCCACAAATGGATGAAGGAGGTTCTAACATAAACATGGAGCCCCCTAACAATTTCCGAACTAAGCAAAATAATAAAATCAAAACGCGACTTCACCTGCAATGTTAGGAATGAAAATACTCCCTACAGCACAATAAGCGACTACTTAACAGACCACTTCAAAAATACCATCTCGAGATACCCCCCTTGGAGGGAGGACGATTGTTCTCGGCTTAGCACTCTTCCCATCCTCACTGACGATCAAAAGGTAATACATACTGGACGAAGAAATAAAAATCGAAGAGGTGGAGCGAGTAATGAAAAGTGTAGCAAAAGGGAAAGCACTGGGGTCAGATGGCCTGCCATACGAATTCTTCTCAACCTTCTCTGATTTACTAAACTCAATTCTGACGAAACTATTCAACCAATTACTGAAAGAAGGGGACTTATCCGAAAGTCAAAAGGACTCCATTATAACGCTTATACCAAAATGTAAACAACCTAAAACACCAAATGACTTCCGACCAATAGCATTCCTCAACTCAGAATACAAAATGTTAGCTCCTATTTTTAAAAACAGGCTCCATGAAATCTCAGACTAAATGTTAGCACCCGTACAGTACGCAATCTCCAAACAGCGAAACATGATCGATGCAGCGCTACTAATTAGAGATGTAATATTATCACACCCATCAGCAAGAAATGACTTTTATTGATTTTAGCAATCGATCTACAAAAAGCGTTTGACTTCCTCAGAATAGAGTGGATTCAAACTATATTAAATAAAATGGCTTTCCCCGAATTCATAAGCAATGCAATAAATGTATTATACAAAAATATAATGGCTAGAATAAAAATAAAAAATACAATCTCCCCTCTCTTCAGCATTAAAAACTCTGTAAGGCAAGGATGCCCGTTGTCTATGATCTTATTCGCATTCGCGATGGACCCTGTACTCCGAAATCTAATAGCAGAAAATATTGGCCTAACAATTGGGGTTAATCACGTTCTCGGCGTAACATACGCCGACGACATCGCCCTTTTTATAGAGAATAACAACCAAATACCTAAAGCTAAAAAAATGATCAAAGAGTTTGAACCAGCAGGAATAGACTTAAATTTTTAAAAATCTAAACTCTTACAAATCAAGGGGGAAGTCGAGACGTCAAACAATAGCTGGACCACCACAGATGAAATAAAAATTCTAGGATACATATGGAAAAGTAACAACCAAGAGATCGTAGGAAAAACTGGGAAATAGTGCAAAACAAAGCCATATGGATCATAACAAAATACACCCTCCCTGCCATTCCTCTCATAACCCGAGCAAAAATTATCAACCAACTTGTCTACCCCCATATATGGTTCTTGGCACACGTATGGCCGTTACTAGGAAAAGCCAATACAAAAATAATAAAAGTAACCAATAATATGCTTTGGAACGGTTATCTGATAAAAATAGCGCGCAAAAAATTATACGAACCACCAACGCAAGGTGGTCTAAATTTGAGCGATTGCGAATTGAAGGCCAATATTCTCTTTGCGAAACAGAACCTTCGTATCCTCTGTAGTAACCAGGAAAGGCGCAAGACCCTGCTTAAAGCTGCATGGCATGACGCTCCACACAACACGGGATTTCCGAAAGCAATACGCAAAGCAAAAGAAATAACCCAACTCCTCCTAGCAGGAGAAGCGATTCAAACTAAGAGGTTATACCAAAGGGCAATGAATGCCGGAGGGGGGCAGGGAAACACATCCTGGAAAAACTCTTGGAAAAATTGGGCCGCCAGTACGGGGACAACATTTCAAAAGAATGCCGTTTTTTAAATAATCGCGGTACTGCTTCCCTCGAGAGAACTCAAAACGGGCCTACTTGACAATCCTTATTGCTGATTATGTGGTCAAGTTGACACGGTCGCCCACTACGTGATAGGGTGTGACGAAAAGATCGAAGAATGGGAAACGCTAAATAAGATATACAAAAAACTGGACACATTCGATGGAGGGACGATCGAGAGCGCTGACCTTCTGAAATTGAACTTTAAACTCTTCCCCAGTTTTAAAAACAAGGTACTCACCTCCCTGATAGAGAAATTTGTGAATTGCAGAAAAAGATAAATAAATGCATAATATGAAATGCTTAAATATGCCAAAAGATGGTTGACAAGTGCACCGGAGACACTGAAAGATTGGTTACTTGAAACCCTATCGAATATATAGAAGGGAAATTACGATAAATGAATACTTTAAAAAACTGTGAACTTGATGTAAACCAATAGTTAACCGAAAATAAATGTACTGAAACGTAGCTTAACTGGCTAAAGCACTCGACCGGAAATCGAGGGATCCGGGTTCGAATCCCGGTCAAGGCGAATGATATTTTTCCCTGTGGAATTTCGCACCGTTGTGCATTGAGGGTGACTCCGTAAAAGTGGAAATCCGTGGCTAGTCCCGGATAGCTTGAAATTTGTTGAAAAAATGTGTTGGAGTGAACTTCTTGAAACGGAAACACACCTCTCAGTTCAGTTTTTACGTACAAAACACCCAAATGGAGACTGTAGAATGCGTAAAATACCTCGGAGTTAAACTAACTAATGATCTATCGTGGAGCAAACATATTCGGGAAATTACTGGTCAGGCGATTCGTACATTGGAATTTTTCTAAAGAGTACTTGGAAAGTGCGACGATAAAGTTCGAGAAATCAGTGACTTCTCGTTAGTCCCCACTTAAAACACGCTGCCAGTGTTTGGGATCCACTTTAGATAGGCTTAAAAACAGAATTAGAACGCGTGCAGAGAAGAGCAGTATGATTCGTGAAAGACCGTTAAGATAGTCTCGTTAGTGTTGCTGACCTCTTACAGCAACTAGGATAGGAATCGCTTTCAGACCGTCTGTTGAAAACTAGACTCAATCGTTTAAGTAAATTCAAAACAGATTTATTTTCAGAAGAAGTTTTCAATATCTTACGAACTCCAACGTAATACGGTAGATCAGATCATGAGAACAAAACAAGGGAATTAGATAGTTGAACAGAAAGGTTTAAAATGTCATATTTCCCGCGGTCAATTAGAGACCATAATGGCTGCTTTTAGACTTTGAAGTAGGTTAGATGACAAGTAGTGTAGCTGATTAACTCATATGCACCCTAATGCATATTTATAAATTTTCCGAGTAGTAGTATCACTATGTTTTGCATGTTCCCTGCGTGAGTCTTACGTCACATTTTCATAGTTTCATTATAGATTATTTTAGTAGTTTATTCAGCATTTTTTAGCATACATATAGAGTGGTGATTGTTAGTGAAAGGAAGTTTCTTCACTGTAGTTCATGTTGGTGATAATGTACACCCTGCCAAACACCCTTGTGATGGCTTGCAGGGTAATAAGTAGATGTAGAATGGAGTATAATTCAACGCCGTCTGCCTTGCACCCTAGGAGTGGCTAGCAATATTGTGTAGATATAACCATATTAAAACCTAGGTATTGCATTGGTGTTTTCCATAGATTCCGTTGTCTGTAATTACTCTTGTTTTTGCAATATGCCTACCTCTACAGCTATTCACGGCGTTAAGCAAAATTTTGTGATTGGAAAGAGGATACTTTGGGAAACAGCAAGGCTGTATGGCTTGCTGTACGCGGAAAAACACGTATTATGTTCATGAATGTCGCTCAATGCCGATAACACACAAGGAAGATATATATCAAATGTTCTACTTACGAAAATTGTTAATATTTTTGCACAACTTTGTGGAAAAAAATGGAAGGTACTTATTTAGGTCTTAGCCGTTGGGTCTTGATTTACACGCAATAGGCACGTGAAGCGTCTCTTATCTGAGGCTCAATTCCCATAAAAAATCAAGAAGTTAACTATTAAATAAAACATGAACGCATAATTGTGAGTATTTATTGCAAAACTCATATGGAAAACATGGAAGTTTTAGAAGTCACAGCCAGTCTTGATGCACGCGCAAAAACACGGACAACGTCTTGCATATGTCGCTCTACGCGCAACTGACACGTACGTTGAACGTCTTATATATGTCGCTGAATGCCGTTTCCCGAAGAACTGCTTACGTGGTTACGTACGTTTATGCGGCTTGGTTTTTCAGGGCACGTAAAATGGTTAATATGTATCGTACAACAGAAGTTAAAAACCATTTTCGCCAGCATGACTAGTGCAATACAAAAAAGAACATAATATTCGGATTCGTCGTTACCTTTTTAAAGTTATAAACTATAGTGCGGCTGGCCAGTAGGTGCTATTACCAACCCGCGGTGAGGGATCGACGCTGAGGCTCGGATTTGGAATTAGGGTCCAGCTAAATGAGGGTCGACCCTTCCACGGGGCCTCGAGAGCAGGTAAATTTTTTTTCCGCCCCAGCAAACGGATTTAAGCCCTTTATATCATTGCTTTATTTTTTAAATTAAAATTAAAGTATATTATTTTTCATATTACTAAATTTGAATTCAATATCTTTTGATACATTTGCCACACAATCTCTCATGACATTAATATATATTGGATTTTGGCGGCTTGACTTCCTTTGAGTTATATTGTGATTAATTTATATTTAGTTATTAATGTATTTTTCCAATGAGACATCATTTTATTTTATACATTTATTTATCATTGCTTATTTTCCATTCTAACTACATGACTTTTATTGAGTCACAAGGTCTTCATCTTTACATTTTTGGCAAATTATAATTTTATCACTATGCTCCTTACATATATGAAATGAAAACACTGTAAATTTGTGTTGCACTTTTTTGTTGCTCTGTCCACAATGCATATTGCATCATTCTCTTTTTTTGTCTCAAGATATCTCCATAGTTACAAGAAATTCTTTTTTCTATTACTCCGCACAACAGTCGCAGGAGCCATCTTCATGTCCTGCTACCACATGAATAGTCAGAGATCAAATGGTCAAGGGTGTCTACCCCTTTAGTCACATTAAAATGGGAAATTATGACTGGTTTTCTGACTTCTGTGGAACCCATTTCTACGTCATGGGGCAGACTTGATAACAAATACACAACTCTCCGTTTTTTGCGCGTGTACCCAACAAGCGTCAATAAATTTGAAAATGAAAACTTTGTTGATTGGGGTTCAGCCGTTTCAAAGATGAAAGCATCTTCCAGGGAACATCTTGATTATTTTTTCGAATAGTCCCAACTAGAGTTTGATTCTTTTTTAGTAGTTCCTCAGCCAATTCTGCACAGGTAAAAAAGTCATCAGTTGTGATTCCTTGGCCAGATCCCTCAGTTGGCTTGACTAGGTCTATACAACAATCCTTTTTCCCTGATTTTTTCAGGATATTTGCCTATTTTATCCTGATATACCTGGAAGTTACAGCAATAGGCTGTATTTACATTGCAACAAACCCAAACTTTCAATTCATACTTAGCGGGCTTTGACTTCATGAATGTGTGGAACATACACCTTCCCCAGAAAGAAACAAGCATTTTGTCTACAGTAATATATTCATATGGAATAAAATTAAACTGGCAGTTTTAAGCTAGATCATCTGTGACATACCAAAGAGGTGCAAGGCGATCTGTTCTATCCCTGTGTTCATAGTCAGCAAACCTAACAAAACGATACAATGAGTGAAATCTGTCAAAAGATATTGTTGCCAGAAAAATAGGCCTCCTAAGACACTCGTCTGAACTCCAGAGATCCTCTCAGTTTTCTCTTTGTGATCAATATGACCCAGCAAGTAGCAGTAACCCAAAAAAAGCATACATTTCCTCTGTAGAAGAAGAAAGCGATGACTTTCTAGAAGAAGGGATAGGGTACATAGAAATGACTGGGTACCATTTTCTTAGTTGCTACACTACGAGATAAGCGTTGCGAGCAAAAATATTTCAGTCGTCCGAGGCTGGACAAAGCTTCATATTTTCTCCGATTAGAATCAATGATTTCATTACATAATATGCATGGTAAATATTATTGATTTACAAACATTTTCATTAAAATATATAAAATAATGAGATTCATTATGCACAATTATATCATCACTATAAAATAAAAAAATAATTGATCGACTAAAGTATCATTTCGGGGCAAGTGGGGGTCAAAATTGACCCCATATAAGAAAATTATTATTTTTTAGGAGTAAAATAAAAAATTAATTTCAAATCCTACAATATCGTATCTATCATAACAGTGAAAAATGCAAATACAAAAAATATTGAGGACGTAAATAAATTTTAATGACCAAATACAATAGAAATGCGTATTGTGGGGGCAAAAATGATCCCACTTGCCCTTTTAAAGGTTAATAATTGTCCATGGGCATACCCAGCGAGGGGCAGCTGCCCCCCGAGAAGCAAAAGAAATATTAGTATTAGACATGTAACTAGAATAAAAATTAAATTTTTTTCAAGCAAAAATAATTGTAATAACTAATAAAGCACTGCTATAATCTTCTATATATATATAAATTTTTAAATTTCAAAAAATTGTCTCTCTACTCTATATTAAACAAGTTTTACAAATTTCATTGTTTTTATTTTACCATGTTATTTTTTATCATCCTGTCAATTTTTCAGTCATTTGACTTATAATTATTATTGTTCATGGGAGATAATGTCACATTGTTTACTTACTATTGTCTCACAGTTGTATAGATGCTCTGCAGAAGAAAATATTAATTTATGAAACAATTACTTGAAATGTAGTCTGTCATCACAACTACTTACTAACTCCTCACCTCTTATATAAAGAGTTTTGAAGGAAGTATGATCCCGAGCAACGCCGCGTAATTCAGCTAGTTATATATAATTTTCTTAAAATTTTGGGTTCATTCGCCTTTTTCGTGCTGAAATGTTACAACCTGAACGACCATGGCTTGCCCCCTCCTAGTTTTGATCCTGGGTACGCCCTTGTAGTGGTCTTTATTTCTAAAGCAATGATGTAGCAATTACAATGGTTTAAATGCAGTTAACCCCTTGCTATTGTTACTGGCATTCCTATTAAATCCTCTAATAGCTATTAATTGCAGTAAGTTAAATATTTCCAGAAAATTACAGAAATTTTCCAAAATTACTGTAATTTACCTCAAATGAAAACTATGGTAATTTACCCATCTCTAGATAGAATAACTAACTTAAGAAAAATAAGGTAGTAACGAAGTCTCAAGAGGAAACAGCTTAATCTGACAGATTATTTGTACTTTGGTAATTATGTGAAATTCACTGTGAAAAATTCATTTGGTTGGACTGGGATTTGAACCCTGTCCCCTTGATTTTATACAAAGTTGATAAATTTACCCAGGTTTTCTCTATGGTGAATTTCATGAGTGCTCCAAGGAGCGAGGAATTCTTAGAAGTCATATACGGTATGGAGTTCCCTCATCTTTTATTTCATTCCTCAGTGGGTTATTCTTGTCCTCATTGTTTACTCTTGTGTTTTGAGGCTAATTTCCTTAAAATCTTTGCAATGATCTTATCCTTTCCTTTCCTAGCAATGATTATATCCTTCTTAACCTTTGAAGAACTTTGTACATTCAAATATGCTATTTAAGAAAAGGATAATAGATTCACCTGCTGTGACTACAGAAAAAATGCATGTCGAATGTGGTATTTCAACCCATTGTGTTTCTAGTCAGTGTCCAAAATTTAAGCTGGCTGGCAGTGCTGGCAGCGGAAATGTTATTTTGTGAATATTCATGAATAGGTACATATTTAAGAATTTTAATCTATACTATAAAGGCTGAAGCGCACTGACATTTGGCCTGTGACATAGATGTTAAACACTAATTTGTCTTGGAATGTACTTATCAGTCAATGGCAATCACTCCTACATACTGGGTAATCAGTGGATTCCTTCTTTTATGTTATCATTATCATTCTTGCTCAGGGGAATCTCATTGAGTTTCCAAAGTTACTGTACTTAATTGTGATATTTACTGAGAAGAAATCATTTTCCGGGACTGAGAGCTCTACCCAGACCCCCGAATGGTGAGCTGCTGCTCCTTTGGATAAATGTGGCAGATTCTCATTATTTCCACCACATTTTAGGGCAATGAGGGTTGCTGTACCGACCCACATGGTCTCAACCTGCATTTAGAAGCTACCATCACTCCTCTGGGTTACTGGCATCTTAATCTGTGGTTGTTGTTGCTCAACTAGTCATGACATCTTCACTGGCTATTGTAACAATTTGGAGACATCCAAGGATGACCCCTGTACTTACAAGTATGACTGCTTTTAATTCATTACTGTTCATTTGTGGAATAAACTCTCTTTTAATATTGCACACTATCTAATATAACCATTTGTGGAAGCACTCAATAGTCATAAGAACAGCTCCAAGGCAATATGAAATTCCACTCATTGTCGACAAAACTATTGTTAGTGGTTGAATATAGCTCAATACTAACTTTGTAGCAGTGGGTAATAATGGATTTCTTATCTATAATTAAGAAACAAGGGTCACCATTCTCACTATTATGGCGTGAACTAACCATCTTTATTTTTGTTACTCTCGTTCTTGTTAGATAAGGCCCCAGAGGGCAGAACATTTTGCCTTCATGTGGCAGGTTATTTGGATAGTTTTCACTATCCTTTTGTGATCTAAGCATGCAAGTCCCACTATATAATGAAAGTACTAAATTGAGTTTTCTTTCACACAAGAAGAGAACTAGGATCTTGAACTAAAGATTCTGTGGTTTTTTTTTCATTCCATTTCCCATAATTTCATGAAAAAAATATCTTTTAAGTTAGGACTAGGGTATTATGTGGCCTTGAAGAGGAGGATATGTTATACCTGAAATAACGACTCAATTCCTAATTTATTTACTATAAAGAGATGATCACCTCCATCACTGACTAGGTAGTTTTCCGTTGACATGCAGTTACAGTATGTTAGTCTTCAAGTTATCTCACAATGAGGAGCTGAATTGATTTTAAAGGCCCAGAGAAAAATTCATCTGGGACAATTTAATGGTTGAAAATTCTTGCAGAGTTATTATGTTTTTTCCCATTATGTTTGTGGCTTAAGTTGGCATAAAAAAATAGAGCTCCATGAAAATTCTTCTAATTCTTGTATTCTTCCACCTTCTGGAACAGAAAACTTCAAAAAAATTCCATATGTGTCTACCTATATAGGCTTGGTAGTATAATAGCTGTTGTACCTAGGAAATATTGTCTTTGGTCAAAAGATGCAGCTCATCCTGTGCTTAGCATGCAGTTTTGTTGTTGTGGAGGTGCCGCTCTATGCAATTATTATGCATTCTTTCATGTATTTTCACCTTCTTGTGCCAACACTGGCCTTTCTGAATGAATGACATTGCCTACACTTCATGTATATTACTTCTTGCCAACTGTGTGGCAAAATGGCAATGCAGAGCATAACCCGATGAGCAATATCCTGGCAGAAAAACAGAATCAAAAACTGTTGACTGTGTCATCTCTTTCTTGAATTCTTGGTTTCTTGAAATCTGGGGATCATCCCTTACATCAATAGAAGTATGGTTTTCAGGTTCGCAGCCACCCCCCCCCCCCTCATCAGTTTGTGACCATTTTCATAAGTTTTCATCATTCTCAATGTAGCCAAGGTTTTACTGGTGAAAATAATTTTCATTTTTGATACAGTAATGGCATTAACATGCCAGACATGTCTCATACCCAAATACTTGTTAAGGTTGGGCTGAATCAAAAAATAATCAAGTGATGTGATCTTTAGTCACCTAATGATGGTGATAATCAGTATGCATTGAGCATATAACTTTGATGATGGATCTCAGATTTCCCCAGTGAATGAATTGGAAGAAGAGATTTCAGATTTCCCACAAGCAGGGCTTTTTTCTGGCGGTACGCGGTGGAGGTGCATTCCGGCACCTGTTTTGGTCAAAGTAAATTGCCTAAACTTGTATAAATCAATCTAAGGTCATTTGGATTTTATTACTACTTTAAGACAACTGAGTCCCACCTCCATTTTTTTCAGAAAAAAAAGCTCTGCCCAAAAGGTAGTGTTATCACTAAGCACCAACATTTTTACGTCTAACAATATGCCTGCCATGGTCATCATGCAATGGTGATGGGTTGAAAAATACACCTTAAAAATCATGGCGGACAGCCTCTGGAAGGTCAATGTTGGACATCACCACTGCTTTGAGGAATTTCCATTTCTTCCTCCATTAAATCCTTGATTCTTAAATGAGTTTTGCATGCTGTGAGCCTCTAGGAGTCCTCTGATCTTCCACTCCAAGAAGTCTCCACCTGGAGATCTGATTGAGAGACTATTTTCCCTTCTTTACTGGGAGGGATTCCATCATTTCATATACAGGTGAATGCACTGTGAAAACATCACGCTGCACATTCTAGGGAAACTTATGTGGTGATTTCCCTTTGTATCCCTTATGGTAGAATGCTGGCTGATTCTTTAAATTTAACACTTAAACTGATACATACATGATGCTGAGACAGTTGATACAGGACTGATTTTGTTGATCTGTGCCTCCTATTGCAACTGCAGCCTCTAAACAGTGAAACATGTAAAGTGCAGATAATATGAAGCTTAGTTATCCCATGAAAGTCGGCTAATGATATTTTCTGATGATATATTTTTCCTTAATCAGAAATATATTTTCTGTCACTTGGTCTCAAACCCATGACCCTCAGATCGAAAGTTAATCACACTGGTCTCTAGGTGTATGTATAACTTATTCATCCCCCAAAGACAAGTTTGAACATTAAACATATCAGTGGGTCATATGCTCTCTGATTGAATTTATGCAACTTACAGTAATAGGTTATCTGCAGGAGTATAGATATCACCATGTTTTGGCAATATATGGTGCAGAAACTGCACAGTTTTCGTCATCAGATATGAGTAAATTGAATAATTTGACAGTTATTTTGAACTGTGAGGAATAAATAATGCAATATGGAAAACCTGCATTTAATGATGAAATGGGTGAAAGTAAACAATTTATTGATGAACATTGTTCATGACAGGACCATGCGAGAGCATTAGCATAAGGGAGTTTTTCTACTGACTGGCATGGTGCCATCCCATCATCTACTCGAGACTTGTACTTGTCATGCCTTAATTGGTCCACACTGGACAACTGCCAGGCACGATGCAGAGTTTTAGTGTGTAGTCACAACTCCACAGCATTTGATGTGAATATGTTAATTTAACTTGGAGTGCGTACTCAGAAAGATCCAATGTCAGTCTGTGCTGAGAAATGTTCGTTCTTCTTTGTCAATTCATTCCATGTTTATGTTTCTTGCCCACTATGTTTTGATAGTTTCTCATGTGTTTGCATGCACTTTCTAAATCCAAGGAATGATGCTACTTAATTAGTTACACTTTGTTTTCATTGTTTCTTTTATAGGTCATATATATTTACTAGGAGGGTCAATCTCCACCAAAGTACTAACTTTTTCCCGGGAAATATAGGCCTAAGAAGAGAGCATCTAGACCAACTCTCAATAATGGTCAATGCTCTGCAGAGTAAAAGTCATCAAAAGTAAGTTTCATGTTAATGTTGCCCTTTGTGAAATTGTTTCACTATCTACATCGAAACTAAGATGTGTTGGTTCGTTGTAGGAATATTGAATCATATTTCATTTTCACCAAGTCTGCTAAATCCAGGGGTGGAATATGGTTACATTTTTTGATAGGGGCAGAGCAGATTGCTACTTTCCGGGGATCTGAAGGGTTTATAATACCTTATGACAATGATTTTTCCTATTTTACCAGGTACCTACGACACATTTTACCTGAGGATGTTGCCTATACAATGAAACTGGTTTTCTGCAAATGATACTATTCGGACAATTACAAAGTTAAATTATGTTGGATTGGGTTGACACTTGTACCTACTCCTGTCCAAAACATTTTATCACCTCAGAGTTGAAAAATTTTGAAATCCCGAGTTGACATCAATGTGACAATGCCAAACCACTTCCCTTTGCATGGGAAGCTATAATCACACAGAACTGAAAAGGAACCTTCTTCGGAAGTGAGAAGGGACATCCCTCAATGAAAAATTTTTATCTGCAAGGGGATTATTTCTGATGGGACGAGGGGTGGGTTAGGCCCAATAGGTTGGTTCGATTCTGTCTGTGTTGGCATGCTGAAGGGTGAGAAAGCTAAGAGATAAGAAAGGTTGGTCGGCTAGCAAAGTTGCAAAACTGTCCTTGTTTTTGGTAACTACAAGAATTAAGGACCAGACTAAAATATCCATTTCAAGTTTTCATTGCACACAGGAGACCAATGCAGAAAGTGATGGGTCTTCCTGTTTTCAAGACACAGCAAGTCTATTCCCGTTGCTATAAGAGGTTTAATACTGTCAAATTGAATATAATTAAAATTATTCTTTGACTATTACATTTTAGTAGAAACAACCTCTTGCGTAACTATAGTGGTTCCATTATTCAGGCATTTATCACAGATTGTCTTCATGATACATTAATAATACATACGTTATACATTAGCTAACTAATGTATATGTAATGTATTAGTTAATTAACACCAGGGCTGAAATTTGCCATGAAAAAATCATTTGACTTGACCGGGATTCGTACCCGGATCTCCCAATTGCCGGTCAAGTTACATGACTGTTTCATGGCGAATTTCAACATTGGTGTATATGCACCCATGCAAGTGACTTCCTACCACATCATTTGTTAAATGCAATGATTGAAAGTTAGTTAATTAACAATTGGTTGATAATTGTGGTGTTTATGGGTTATTTTTACTCCTCACACTCACGCATACAACAACACCATTGGTCTTCATGGGTGGATGCTGTCAAAAAATATTATTTCTCAGTAGTTGGTCCTTTATGCTGACTCTGCAAAGTTTATTACGTTGAGTTCCCAAAGCAGAGATTATTGTTCTGAGTGTAAGGTGATTCGCAATATCTTTAACAAAAATTCTGACGTCTTTAGAGAGGGATGGTGCCGTGAATCGGAAGGGATAAAAGAATAAGGTTGTTCAACTCTCTTTTGGAGAGGTCCCTTAAGCTGATCTCTCCAAAAGCTATGAACCACTCGTTGTTTGATGGTAGCTGTTTGTTGTATTGAATTAAATCCTCATGTCCAGTGTCTCAAGTGCTTGCAGTGTACTTTAGTTGTGGCCTAACCAAAGTGGAGAGACACCTCTTTCACCTTTTCATCTGAGAACCATTCTATTATGTATTTGCTTTATGTTAAAATTAATCTTTACTGCTCATTTTCTGTATCTATGTTCACCATGATAGGACTTAAGTAAAAGTAATACCATGGTATTCGACTTTGGTCACTTATACTCCATCCACAGTATAGATATGTTATTGGTGTGATGACTTCTACAAGAAATGTACTGAGATTTAGTTCAAGTCTCCACTTCTGATACCATGAATGAGCATTGCTGAGGTCCAATGACACTTTTGGATAAAATGGAAGTTTTGAAGACTTAAAACTCTTTAATAAATAAATAATAAAATAACTAAAATAAAATAAATCTTTGCTAATATCAGAGTAGATGATCACACTGTCAGCAAATAATCTTAATAATAATTTAGGTACTGAGAACCCTAGTACTTAGGTCATTTACATAATTAAAATAAGGAGCGCGATCATGCTTCCTCAGAGTAGAGAACTTAAATTATCTTGGAGGATTTCCTTTTCTTTAATCTAGTCAGAAAATTCTCTTTATGCCAAACTAAAATAATGGCAGTATCTTTGAATTTTATGGAAACCATAAACTTATAGTTCGTTGGATTATGTGACATTTTTACTATTCAATTTAAGTACAACTTGTTCACTATCTCCGTGTGATTCTTGTTATTGACCAGCATGATCCACCATCACAGACTACCTTTTCTGTTAAATCACCATTCATTCTATTTTTCATTCAGGTTAATACTACATTTGAATCCTAATGTCAATGATCTTGGCTTTTGTAGGATTTATTTTTCTCCCAGCTAGTAATTGAAATAAACTCTCCTTGGGTTTCTGTCTGGGTAAAGTGCTCCATCTTCATCTTTGCCGACGTTTCATTGAATGACTGTTTCATTGTCATCAGGGCCATGGGACCAACAACCCTGATAACGATGAAGTTGCATCGAAAAGTCGCTTAAATGAAGATGGAGCACTTGACCCAGAGGCAAATTCTAGAAGACTTCACCTCATCCTTGCTTCTCTTTGGAAAGCTAACAAAATATCTTAGTAATCTGATGTAAAAAGTAGGGCATTGGAATTTACCACATTTACATTTACCACAGACAATGATTCTCCAACAAAAAATATATAATTAATCCTTTAGATGGCAAAGGAATAAATATAGGGAATAAGGGATAAATAAGAGAAATATATAAATTTAATTTACTCATGTTGCAAAACATAGGGGATATTCCATGGTCATCGTTGGTCCTATGTTGCTGAAGTTATTCAAGTTCTAAATCTTATTCTATGGTCAATGAATGAATGTTACATGAGTGAATTTTAAGGCTCAAAAGACCACAAAAAGAAAGCATATGTTACAAATGAGGTATTACATTTTTTAAATAAATACTAGGTCAATCTTAGGGTGCCTATGTAAAATAAATTGGTACAGCAGAAGGGTCAATGAGACAAATGAAATCCAGTAAGTCAAGAGAACACTTATTTTTTAATTTATTAAATAAATATAAATAACTTAATTTATTAAATAAAAATAAACAAATGGTAGTCATCACGAAGTGACACAGGTATATCATCACAATTTTCATTAAAGCTTACTTTCAACTTAGTCACAGCCATTGCAAAAAATATAATCACAGTAGTCACTCCAGCCACTAGAATAATAGTTGTTCACAACCCCAAATAAAATAAAGCATGGGCATGGTTGTACCCCATAGTTTTTTCAATGCTAATCACTAATTGATATTTGGCCGGTCAGGTTCAGAAAAGTCACACCCATTTCAGAAACTATCCAACAGTAGTCATTCCAATCACTAGATTATACTTAATTTGTAACTCAAATACAATCAAGTATGGGCTTCAGTTGCACCCCATATATTTGTCAATTCCCTAAAATAATTAATTTTTGACCGGTCGGGTTCCAAAATTTCAGCCATTTCAAAGAATGGGTCACAGTAGGTTGTCATTCCAATCACTGCAGTATAAGTTGTTCACAACCCAAATATAATCAACCATGGCTACAGTTGCCAGTTTTACCACATACATTTGTCAATTCTCATTACAGATTGACTTTCGGCCAGGCTGACAGTAGCATATCCCATTGCCTGGATATCATATGCTCTTCCTTCAGCTAGCCTTAAGATGGATCTTGTAGTTCATTCATCCTCCATTATTTCCATCTATGCCTGGTGTCTATTTCGAACCGCAATAACTGTAAAATTGGTCAGAAATAAGCATCAAGCATGTCGGGATAAGACAAAGAAAACAAAAGTATTGTCTTTTGCAGAGTACTAACCTCGTCTGAGGGCCTTTCTTGCCCTTCGCAGTCCTCTCCTGAAAATGGATCCTCTTGGAACACTGGCCATGGCATCTGTTTGCATATCTGTGATAAAATGTAAACATTATTTCAAATGAAATTAGTTATCGAGGTAGGACATGAAAATATCCTTATCCATGAGCATAGGAAAAATTCATATGCGGAACCACTTTAATTATCATCTTCCTTTAGTGCCAAAAACCATGGAAATGAGGGCAAGGGCAACAGGGTTGCAGGGCAACCAGTATGAGTAGATTTTAAGTTAATTTATCAAAGGCTTTATGATTTAGTATTATTCTTGGCTTTTCCTATTTTAATTAATTATGCTCATACCTCATCCATATCCACAGAATATATTAGTTTTGCTGGGATTACTGAATTTTAAATATCTGAAATGCCTACCTGAACCCCCGTGATTCAGAGTTCAGAACAAGAATGATTCATTTAAGGTATACTGGAGCGCGAATCGTGAGAATTTAAATTACTTCAGTTAAGTAAGTCGGAAAAAATTCTTGGACCTCACGTTACTGAGGTGTATCAATTTGGATAAGGTGGTGCAATTTGGACGCTGGGAACAACTATACTTATGTAAACGATGCTATTTTAAATTACCGTCTCGTTTTAAACACTGCTATGACCTGGATTACGGCGTGGAATTCGAAATTTTAGCCAAAACAGTATATTAATGTGGTTTTTTATCCAGTATGATACTTTGATAGTTATTAGGAACCATTAATAAACATTAAAGGTATATTTTCGCGTTAAGAAAGAAATCGGTTCACATATCTTCGAATTATTTCGAAATATACGACAAGTCCATTAAGCCACGCGTTAAAATAGCCAACGAGCCAACTCGGCAACATGCAGTTTTTTTCACTTATATCTATATGTTACCAATTAGTTCGCGACCGCAAAATGCAATGTAAATCTGTGCAGAAACGCATATCGCTCCCACCACCACAAAATAGCTGGGCCACTTCCAGGTAACCCCTTCTCTGGCACAACAATGTGCTATGACATACGGTAAATGTGCTTTTTCGCAAGACTCAAGCAAGGACATTTTTTCTGCTTGGATTATCGAGTTGAAATTTAAAATACCAAGCAAATGCCCTGTTCGAGTCAACCTAACCATAAGAAGTGAAATATCGTGTTACCTGCAAATTGCACTGATGAAGCCCCTTGTTGTCCAGCGGGAGCGTACGGGTGCACCCTGCGGCTGCACCTCACAGCGTAGAGTTTCCTCTCTCGGTTCCTCTTCCGTCGGCAGTGTTCGCGGACTCGAGCGCGTAGAACTGGATCGGAGCGAACCAAAGTCCGCCAGCGTGTGCAAACTCCGGCGCCCGAAAACAGAGTCTCATCATCCACCATTCTGCGGAAAAAAATTAATGTATCATGTATAATAATAACATGACAATATCACCGGCGTGAAGGAGTAATTTGTCACGCTGAAATGTATTGAAGATGTATTTCTGGGTTGAAATAATCACGTTATCTGTAGTATTTACCATGTTCCACTTAGGCGAGATATTGTATAACAGCATTATAAATTATCTACATAATACCGTGCAAGCCACCACTAGGGTTTCAATGTAGTTTCGGTGTTCTGCCGTATAATTCATGCATGCCTGGTGTGGAAGCACCTCCTGCCACACACCCTCTGGGTGGCTTGCAGAGTATGACGTATATGTAGATGTAGGGTGTGTGGCACGGGGAGATTCCACACCAGGCATGCAGCACTCATCCCAGTTCAATCAGAACCGCGCGCGTTCCCTCGAATGCTAGGCGCAGACCAAAGCATTCAGGACAACCATGCGTACCGCATGATACACGGACCCCTGCCACACACCCTCGTGGTGGCTCGTAGGGTATCACGTAGATGTATCACGTAGATATCAAACAGGACAAAAAGGACCTCGCACTGTCTACTTTTATTCCAACTCGTACTTCAACTAACTAACAATCATCATCAGGTACAACACTTCAAACTAAGAAAGGATAAAAGGCTTATATAATTTCGATTAGTGCTAGTCAGTTGAAACACGTGTTGTACGAGTTGGAATCAAAGTACGATATCGTTTGTGATGTGTTTACTAATCTTTACCTACACTTCCGTTCTGAACTTAGTAGTGTGGGTTAAGCTTCCGCGTTTATCCACTAGAATGTAGTTTACCTTTCTAGCGAGCTTTCCAGAACCGAGGCATGTTTAACTTACTCAACTTTTAGTTGGTGCGAAGGCATCTGTCAATAATAGTGAAAATTTTGTGGGTGCCAGTTCAATTAATTGTTGATATAAGTATGTTGATAATGAGTTCGCCGTATGGACGGATACTGAGAGACAACGGGAGATCTTTCTGAGGAAGTTGAACACACCGTACAAAATTGTGCGACGTATTTGCAAAAAAACAACGGTAGTTTATCAAACGATAGTTCCTCGACATCACCATTTAAAATGCGAGCGTCCGTATCCAATATCCATCCACCGGAATGAAACCACTTCGTACTCCCTTGCCATCCCTTCCGATTCCCGCCACCATCCCTCTCAAAAGATTACGAGAAAGAAGCTATTTTACACTTGTCAGGCCTCATTTAGAATATGCCGCTAGTATATGGGATCAGTACGTTGGCTCGCAGGGTATCACGTACATGTAGATGTAGAAAAGACGTCCGAATTTTTGTTGAAACTATTGCGAATCACCTAACGCTCAGCACAATAAACTCTGCTTTGGGAACCCAGCGTAATAAACATTATTGAATTGAAGAATATGGTGAAGTAGTCGCTCAGAAAAAGGTTTTGCATCTACGCGAATCGCAGATGGAAGGAAAGGAACTTACCTGAGTATATAAGATCCCATCTCCGGTGGGAGATTTCCGATTACGTCGAAGTATCCTTGGAGGGAATCGTTCTTGGATCTTGGAGTGATAGACATCGCGAACATACTTGAAGCCACACGTCTCTAATCCTTGAACTTGGCACGACGTTGATATGCTCACCAGAGTGCAGTTACACTGAGACGGTTTGAAGTATCACCCACGAGTGACAACCCTCTTAAATAACAACGGTCAAGCCCCTCCCCCACCTTACTCTGGAGGAAGTGAAAGGCGTTTTTTGTTCATACGCGGTAGCTGATTGGCTTGCTCAGGGAAATCCTTAACCACCCCCTTATGACGTTATTCAACACGCACCCAACCCAGTGTCTACATTTGGTGTATGCTGAAGAATAACCTAAGGATTCAAAATTTAAAGGAAATTCATACCAGAATTGCGTTAGAATACTCGACGGTTGAAAAATAACGGCCATTCTGAAATGTATCAATAACATGCTGCAAAATCCGAAAAAATTGTCAGGAGGCTAACTTTGTTTTACACACGCCACACTACTTTCTACTTCTACTTACTACATCTACTTTATGCGAGTAATTGCTTAACCTGTTCGCATCATACGCACTACATCAAATAGTAAATTTGCCTAATAGAGGGGAGAATGATCTCGATTTACTTGCCACAAACACCCTTGAAGAAGTTATTAAAGTTGAAAATGTCGATGGATGGATGTAGATGTACTTATTGCCCTGCAACACATCAAGGGTGGTAGGCAGGGGATGAGTTATCACCAGCATAACTAAAAACATGGTATATTGTAAATATGTCTTTACAACTACAGAAACGCATAAGACACTCAAGAATTACGCTGCCTAACGTGCACGGCCTCTTGGCAAGGCCTGGCGGCAGGCGAGGCTCTTGACATTCTAATAAGTTGATTTAACAGCGACACTACCAATCGAAAAACTAAGTTAATAGTCTCATTGCCAGTTGCTATGGTCTCTTGTACGTCTACGTCTACGTAATACCCTGCGAGCCACGACGAGGGTGCGTGTAAGGGGGTGAAGATCACCAAACATGCACTATTGACATGCCACTAGGATATTTAATGGAGACACGCTAGATAATAGGGTCACATGCAGATAGATGGTTAGTATCTACATAATAAGAAATGGATTATTGGTTGTTATCACATGCATCATGCACTACATCTACATCTACGTGATACCCTGCGAGCCACCACGAGGGTGTGTGGCAGGGGGTGAAGATCACCAAACATGCACTACAGACTGCTCTAACTATATTTCGCCTACCTATACCTTTGCTACGATGCCTATTGTTCTCTCTGATAGTACGCGGGAAAAATGGCATTTTAAATCTATCAGTACGACAATCTATCTCTCTAATCTTGTTAATATGATCAAACCTAGCATAATACGCAGGGGTTCTTAATATATATCTAACGTCATCTGTGAACAAATCGGTTTCGAATTTACTTAAAAGGTTTAACCTAAATTTTAACCTGCGTTCTTATAGTAATTCCCATCCTAGTTCTTCTATTAAACTCGTAACACTTATACAATTATCATAACGGCCTTTAACAAACCTAGCGGATCTCCTTTGCACGCGCTCTAATTCTTTTATCATACCTTCCTCGTACGCATCCCATATACTAGCGACCTTGTACCACCTTGGTTCCCTATTCTCACTCATACACTTATGAAGTATATATCTGTTGACGAGTGACCGCGTAATTTGGAGGAACTCTTTCCATGTGTTGTCTGTGTCACTATTTTTACTGATGTTCACGAATTTTTCAGAAGAAGTCTTTAAGTCACCGCTAAATCCGTTAAAATCTGCGTTACTAAAAAGTTTAATCTTTCTTTTTAATTTATATTCTTTTTCAGTACTGAAGGAATATTTTTTCGTGCACTACCTTGTGGACGCTTATTCCATCGACATTTTCAACTTAAATGACTTTTTGAGGGATGTTTGCGGCACGTAAATCGAGAATATTTTTCCCTCTATTAGGCCAATTTACTATTTGATGTAGTGCGTATGATGCGAACAGGTTAAGCAATGACTCGCAGATTTCTTTGCCCCTACCCCAAGACTTATGACTGCATGTTTTCCAATCTATCGATGGTGTATTGAAATCTCCACCTACAATAATCTGTCGTTCGTTACTATGGGAATTAATGGACCTGATCTGTTTCTCGAGTTCTATTACTGAGTGTACATCGGAATGGGGTGGTCTATAGTAGGCACAATCGTATATTACTTTCGAATTCGCACATTGAATGGAATACCATACACTTTCTATTATATTATCGGGAATCACTTCCATTTTGCTGACTAATTTGTTCCTAACTGCCATAAATGCTCCCCCTCCCGGTCGACCCTCTCGATCTCGCCTGTATACCATAAAATTTACTGGAAAAATTTCACTATTAGCAATATCGCTTATTAACCACTTTTACGTTCCTATTATTATGTCAGAATTAGTACTCTCTATAAGGTGATGGAACTCAGGCATCTTGCTTTTTAAACTGCGACAATTAACTACCACTACTGAAAATTCCTCTAAATTTATATGTCTGCTTATTGTATTTGTGGGGTTTCTGTTTTCTAAACTAATGTGAAAGTTACCGTTTGGAGATTCATGGGTGTTGTTTTGATTAATATGTTTTTCCTTTTTCTGTGCTTTCTTCCGTCCCGATTAACCTATACTGTGTTGTCTGATCAACTTGTTATTCTTTGCTATCCTGGTGATTGGAAAGTTATTTAATGTCCCACCATTTGACCTACTCACTACCCTACTCTCAACCCTAAAATAGGACTACGAGTATGCTCCAATATCCTGCTCGCTACCTCCTGCGTTGCCTCATACGTATAGTGGACACTTGAACGATTTAGTGGCACCCGACACGAATTCAGCACCGGCCTGAGGTCTAAGAACTCCTATCCCTCGCTCTCACAGACTTCACGTAGTCTTTGGTTTATGCCTTCCACTCGGCTCCAAACCATCGAACCCAGATGCGTCCTAGGTACCAAGTTGCATGTGGTAAGCCACATATTGCGACTCGACCCTCCGTGAATACGGCGGAACTCGGAGCATCTCTCACAGAGTCTAAAATCTCCGCTGATCCCATATCCACATGCATCATGCACTACATCTATCTACATCTACGTCATACCCTGCAAGCCACCCAAAGGGTGTGTGGCAGGGGGTGCTTCCACACCAGGCATGCAAGAATGATACGGTAGAAAACCGAAATTACATTGAAACCTGCGTACCACACATGCAAAGCGCCAATGAAAATCTAATAACCAAGAAACATTCTATCTCAATCGTTCCAACATGCTAGGGATACAAAGACTACTACTACATATTCAAAATATCATGCATAAATAAGAACATCAATATTTACATCATGCATTAATAAGAACGTAGAGAATATAAAGAGAGAGATTTACTGTCTGCCTGTTGTCACAATTCAAACTATTCATGGCGACGATCACAGCTGTTATGGTCCCGAATGGTATGCGGAAAAAATGACATTTTATACCTATCGGTTCTACAATCTAGCTCTCTAATATTATTGGCGTGATCTAATCTTCCGTAGTACGAGGGGGTTAATAGTATGTTTTTTACGTCGTCAGACAAATGATTTTCTTGAAATTTAGTTAGAAGGTTAAGTCTATAATTTAATCTACGCTGTGATAGCGATTCCCATCCTAATTCTTCTAACAGTCCAGACACAGTAGCCAACTTATCGTAGCATCGTTTCACAAACCTAGCTCCTCTTAGCTGTACGCGATATAACTCTGATATCAACCCTGTTTCGTATGGATCCCATACACTAACAGCATATTCCAGATGAGGCCTAACGATTGAAAAATAACAACGTTCTTTCACTTTCTCATCACATTTTCCGAGAACTCTCTTGATAAAGCCTAGCTTCCTATATGCTTGACCGCATATTTCCCGAATATGTTTTCCCCAAGATATGTCGTGAGTAATTGTGACCCCTAAGTACTTAACGGACTCGGCGTGAATAATTTCCGTATTATTAATTCTGTAAGCCCTACCTGGCCTATTTTTCTTTTTCCAAAAGCTAACTGCTGCGCACTTTTTTATGTTTAGTTCCATCTGTCACTTTCCGCACCAAGCATGAACAGCAAATAGGTCGATTGTTAACGAGTCGCTATCTTCGGAATTGTTCATATCCCTATACACAATCGTGTCGTCTGCGAAGAGTCTTAGTTTACTTTTAACGACGTTGATAATATCATTTATTTACAAGAGAAATAAAAGTGGACCAATGACACTTCCCTGAGGAACACCCGATGTAACGCTGACTGTGTTTGACATGATACCGTCTATGACAACCCTTTGTCCCCGCCATGTAAGAACTGATTAATCCAACTAATAATGTTTTTATCTATTCCATATGCTTCTAGTTTTGACAGTTACATAACGTGAGGTACCTTATCGAAAGCTTTCTTAACATCGAGGAATATCGCGTCAACTTGAACATTATTTTCACCCGAGAGCAAGATGTCATGAACGAAGAGGGCCAATTGGGTTTCGCAAGATCTACCCTTTCGAAATCCGTGTTGGTTATTTATTAATAATTCCTCCCTATCTAAATGACTCATAATGGAGCTTACGATTATGAGTTCAAATACCTTACAGGAAATGGATATGAGAGAAATAGGCCTATAGTTACTAGGGTCTTCCCTGTCGCCGCTTTTGAATATAGGTGTGACATTTGCTACTCTCCAGTCCTTAGGCACTACATGATCTACTAAAGGTTTGGTACTTAAATATTAATTCTAAGTAAGGCGCTATGTCTGATGCCAATGTTTTATATACGCGAGCAGGTATTTGATCTGGACCGGGGGATTTGTTGGGGTTAATATTTTTTAGCTGAGGTTCTATGCCCCGACAATTTATAATCATTTCAGGCATACATGTTTGGGAACGAACTGGCTGCGGATCGAAAAGATGTGGTGTATAAGTACTGAAAATGCTTTTGAAGAATGAGTTCAACGAATTGGATTTCTGCAGACTGTTGGTTATCTTTTCCCCTTTGATATTCTTAAGCGTGTGTACTGTTGATTTATTTCCTAGAGGGTCCCTAACATACGAACAAAATGCCTTGGGATTATTGTTCAATTGTTCTCCCAGTAATTTACTTTTGACATCAGCTAACGCCCTTCACACGCTTTTTTTGCTAAGAGTTTAGATATTTTGTAATTTTCGGTGACTGTATATAGTTCTTCGGAGGATTTGTTAATTTTTGCCCTTTTTAACCTAGCATGACATGTTCTCTGGTACTTGAATGTATTCCTAACCTCCGCGTTATACCACCTAGACTCTGCATTGCCTCTTTTCCATTTACTTGGTATGTATTTGCTAACTACTGATGTAACGTTGAGGAAAGTATTCCATAAAACCTCAGTATTACTGTTGATACTTATTTTTTGAAAATTAGTAAATGAAGTTTGCAACTCTCGTTTCATACCTTCATATTCAGCCTTATTAAACAATAAAATTTTTCTTTGTGGATTGTTCCTTGATCATGCTCGCGGAAAAATTAGCTTTAACTATCTTGTGGTCGCTTATTCCCTTATCCGTACCTATGTTTACAACCATGTGAGGAATATTTGTCGCTAAAAGATCAAGTGTATTTTTCCCTCTAGTTGGAGCAGTGACTAATTGATGTAGTGAGTGAGATGTGAATGTATACAGGAGTGACTCACAAAGGTCTTTGTCTTTCCCCCCAGTGATAAACCTGTACGTGTCCCAGTCTATGGACGGAAGATTGAAATCCCCACCGATTGTAATATGAGTCTCTTTTTTGAGTGGTTAACTTACTGAGTTGATTCTAGTCCTAATATTGAGCTTACATGGGTATCTGGTGGTCTATAATATGCGCACACATAGATTGTTTTTGCTTTAGGATTTTGAATCGAGCACCATACGCTTTCTACCTGGTCATCGGAAAATGACTCCCTCCTACTAATATAACAATCATTCACTGCAATAAAAACTCCTCCCCCGGTTCTTTCGACTCTATCTTTTCTATAAACTGTGAAATTTTTCGGGAATACTTCATCATCTGCGATTTCGTTACACAACCAACTTTCCGTCCCTATAATTAAGTCTGCGTCAGTAGTTTCATCTACATCTACATCTACGTAATACCGTGCGAGCCACCACGAGGGTGTGTGGCAGGGGGTGAAGATCACCAAACATTCACTATTGCCATGTAAGTAGGATATATAATGTAGACATGCTAGAAAATAGGGTCATAGTTTATTAGTTACTACAGTAGATTATTAGTTATTGCAAGTAATAGAATATTAGTTACTACGGTATAGTACAGGTTAAAATCTACATAATAAGGAAGGGATTATTGGTAGTTATTACATGCATCATGCACTACAGACTATTCTAACTATGTTTCACCTACCTATCCCTTTTGCTACGTTGCCTATTGTTCTCTCTTATGGTACGCGGGAAAAATGACATTTTAAATCTATCGGTACGACAATCTATCTCTCTAATTTTGTTAATATGGTCAAACCTAGCATAATACGCAGGGGTTCTTAATATATATCTAACGTCATCTGTGAACAAATCGGTTTCGAATTTACTTAAAAGGTTTAAGCTAAATTTTAACCTGCGTTCTGATAGTAATTCCCATCCTAGTTCTTCTATTAAACTCGTAACACTAATACAATTATCATAACGACATTTAACAAACCTAGCAGATCTCCTTTGCACGCGCTCTAATTCTTTTATCATACCTTCCTCGTAGGGATCCCATATACTAGCGGCATATTCTAAATGAGGCCTGACAAGTGTAAAATAGCTTCTTTCTCGGACTCTCTCATCGCAATTTTTTGACTTTCAATTAGATGGTAGAAGTCAGCTACTTTATTTCTTAAGCTACGGCAGTTTACTACCACGACAGAAAAGGATTTATCAATGAGCGTATTCCCGGAAAGTGTATTCTCATTACAACTAGCTTTCTTAGGTATATTCCAAGTTAAATTGCTGCTATTTTTTGAAACTGGCCTCTTACTGTTCTCGTTAGACAACACTTTCTTGGATATTTTTTCTATTAAATTTTTTTCGCGATGGTACCCGATTTGACCCACTAGCTGACCTACTCTCTGCCCTACCCTCTATCCTAAAAAAGGTCTACAGTGATCGAGTATGCTACTCGCTACACAGCTAGCTGCCTCGGCCGTGTAATGGACACCAGAACGGTTCAGAGGGGTCCGACACGATCGGATTGCCGGCCGAAGGTCGACGAAGGAGGCTCCAATGTCCGTGCAGAAGCGACGCAACCTCTGGTTTATGCCCTCCACTCGGCTCCAAACCAGGGGTCCACGATCGATCCTCGGGACAAGAGTACAAATTGCAAGCGTCATGTCAACCCCCTCGTCGCGACTTACCCGCTTCACTTTGGAGTCCAGTTCCCTGCGTCGTCGCGTCGTTGACGCTGACATAGGCCACAATCTGCTGACTTGAGCACTTCGTGCCCCGGTGTAGTGACATTAGCTAGATTGTGATCTCTTTCTATATATATATATATATATATATATATATATATTTCACGTTCTTATTTATGTATGATGTAAATATTGATGTCCTTATTTATGCATGATATTTTGAATCTGTAGTAGTAGTCTTTGTATCCTTGCATGTTGGAACGATTGACGAAGGAATGTTTCTTGGTTAGTAGATTTTAATGGGAGCGTTGCATGTGTGGTACGCTGGTTCCAATGTAGTTTCGGTGTTCTGCCGTATTATTGATGCATGCCTGGTGTGGAAGCACCCCCTGCCACACACCCTTTGGGTGGCATGCAGGGTATGACGTAGATGTAGATGTATCGTGACTATTATGGTCCATTATCGTGCGTGGAAAAAGTGACATTATGAAAAAGTGAAATCTATCGGTTTGGCAGTGTATTTCCTATGTTCGTTTCTGCCATAATAGTTTAGCTGTGGTTAAATGTGTTGAACGACCGGCGAATAACTAAATATTATATTCAGTAGGATCGTAAATCTGTTTTACAAAGTAATCCCAATGACGCAACGCAACTCCACCTGTCAAACCCACAAACTTCACTCACACTTTTCAAATTTTCCCCTTTATTCCCACGGTCCGTACACGTCCCTCCTCCGAGAAACAATCGACCCACCCCCTACCGTCTTCTCGAGTGCAAACCGAGGGAGAGTGAGCACAGCGTGTGCTTTTACCGTTAATACATCAGGTGGCATTCGGACGACTACGTTAAGACATGCTAATTGAAGGAGAGGGGCGGAGATTGTATTATGGATGGGGGAAAGAGGGGTGGAAGGGAGGGTTTGAGGATATGAGAGAGTCGAAGGAGCAGGGACGAAAGTGTAGGTGGACCCACTGCGGCGAAGGGACACACTACCACCCCCTGGCGGGAGAGAATCGCAACGTGCCTACCACGGGCGAGTATGGTATAACGTCGACAGTAGGGAGAGTGGGGTGGGGTCTCATTTGCTAAAAGACTGGCGGGGAGGGGTGGGAGTTGGAGGGGGCGGGGTAGACACGGGCCGGAGGGTAAAGGGGATGCTAGCCATTGTTGGTCTCATTTCCTCATCAAGAGCTAGGCGAGGTCAGCTGCGGATTTTTTAAGGTCGCACGCATATATGCAGGCCTCTCTCTGCTCTCCTCCGATGTGCCCTGCATTTGCTCCGTTTTGCGGGGGGGAATGTACATTCCCCACCTTCTCCATCTCTCTCCCTTTCCCACAATCCACTTCGCGCTCCTTTGAGCATCGTCCGGCGGTAGAATTGAATTCCGCGCCACGAAAACGGTAATGCGGTTTCGCCATTTTGACACGCCGACGCCCGCGTGATTTATTTACTAGCTCCGTCCTTTATTTTTTTTGCCCGATGGTCACGGCTGGGTAAAATAGCCTGGTGTGTGGTGCGAGACGAGCAGATTAAGGGAAGGAGAGCAGAATAGGGTTATTTTTGGGTGAATGAGCAAGCGAAGCAGCTGACCAAGTGATTTGAGAACTGCTACAGGCGCGGACCATCTACACCTGCGTTATACAGGCCTTATCCTCAGGGAAGTGTAATTGGTCCATTTTTATTTCTCTTGTACATTAATGATATTAGTAACGTCGTTAAAAGTAAGCTTAGACTCTTCGCAGATGACGCGGTTGTGTATAGGGATATTAACAATTCCGAAGATAGCGACTCGTTAACAATCGACCTACTTGCTATTCATGCTTGGTGCGAAAAGTGGCAGATGGAACTAAACATAAAAAAGTGCGTAGCAGTCAGCTTTTGGAAAAAGAAAAATAGGCCAGGTAGGGCTTACAGAATTAATAGTACGGATTATTCACGCCGAGTCTGTTAAGTACTTAGGGGTCACAATTACTCACGACATATCTTGGGGAAAACATATTCGGGAAATATGCGGTCAAGCATATAGGAAGCTAGGCTTTATCAAGAGAGTTCTCAGAAAATGTGATGAGAAAGTGAAAGAACGTTGTTATTTTTCAATCGTTAGGCCTCATCTGGAATATGCTGTTAGTGTATGGGATCCATACGAAACGGGGTTGATAACAGAGTTAGATCGCGTACAGCGAAGAGAAGCTAGGTTTGTGAAACGATGCTACGATAAGTTGGCTAGTGTGTCTGGACTGTTAGAAGAATTAGGATGGGAATCGATAACACAGCGTAGATTAAATTATAGGCTTAACCTCCTAAATAAATTTCAGGAAAATCATTTTACTGACGACGTAAAAAACATACTATTAACCCCTTCGTACTACGGCAGTTGAGATCGCGCCAATAAAATTAGAGAGCTAGATTGTAGAACCGATAGGTATAAAATGTCATTTTTTCCGCGTACCATTCGGGACCATAACACCTGTGATCGTCGTCATGAATAGTTCGAGTATTGACAATAGGCAGGCATTAAATTTTTCTCATTATATATTCTACTCTCTTATTTATGCATGATGTAAATATTGATGTTCTTATTTATGCATGATATTTTGAATGTGTAGTAGTAGTCTTTGTACCCCCTGCATGTTGGAACGATTGAAGATTGAATGTTTCTTGGGTATTAGATTTTTAATTGTCGCTTTGCATGTGTGGTACGCGGGTTTTAATGTAATGTCGGTGTTCTACCATA
The DNA here is from genome assembly GCA_963169105.1 of Ceriagrion tenellum. NCBI lineage: Eukaryota > Metazoa > Arthropoda > Insecta > Odonata > Coenagrionidae > Ceriagrion > Ceriagrion tenellum. Next base: position 52,856,936 of record OY720636.1, on the reverse strand, counting down.
TCATTCATGCATGCCTGATGCGAAAGCACCCCCTGCCACACACCCTTTGGGTGGCTTGCAGGGTATGACGTAGATGTAGATGTAGATGTATATGTATATAGCTGGCTCCTTCGTTATTACTTCCTCTATAACTCCCTATTCTTGCAAACCACTATTACTTCTCCTACATTAAATTATTGCTTCATACACGCTCCCAAAATCTTAAGACTCCTAATGTTTCTCTTCTTAAAAGTCGTTGAAGTTTACTCTGGTTTTCCACCGGGTCAAACCCTCCATCTTGGCCGAAGTTTCGATGAACGCATCGTCAGTCGTCATCGGGGCATGATTTGCATGGTCAACTGGTCCGGAATGTATATCTTTCGGCATACGGTCAGGCAAGATATAAGTATCTAGGGACGGAAATTAAACAGGACTCGAAATGTGACAAGGAGATAAAGGTAGAATTGCAATGGCCAGAGCGAAGTAGCATCTCTCTTTGACTTTTTCATTCGAGGACCTTCCTATTTTTTTTTACATTTTTCCTTATTTTTATATTTTTTATATTTTTCCTTATATTTTTCTGTAACTGAAGATTTTATATACATCTACATAATATGCTTCCAATATATGGGATACATATGAAGCGGGGTTGATATCGGAATTATTTCGCATGCAGCGAGGAGGAGATAGGTTTGTCATACAATACTACGATAATTTTAGTAGTGTGTCTGGATTGTTAGAAGAATTGGGATGAGAGTCGCTATCATAGCGTAGATTAAATTATGGGCTCATTCTCTTGACTAATTTTCAGGAAAAACATTTTTCTGACGAGGTAAGAAACACACTATTAACCCCCTCGTACTGCGGCAGATTAGATCACGTCAATAAAATTAGAGATATAGATTGTAGAACCGATAGATATAAAATGTCATTTTTTCCGCGTACCATTTGGGACCATAGCAGCTGTGATCGTCGTCATGTATAGTGCGAATAGTGAGATTAGCTAGATTGTAGATCTTTCTCTTTATATTCTCTACGTTCTTCATCTATGTCTACGTATTACCCTGCGAGCCACCACGAGGGTGTCTGGCAGGGGGTGAAGATCACCAAACATGCACTATTGACATGCAACTAGGATAATTAATGGAGAAATGCTAGATAATAGGGTCACATGCAATTAGATGGTTAGTGTCTACATAATAAGAAAAGGATTATTGGTTGTTATTACATGCATCATGCACTACAGACTACTCTAACTATATTTCACCTACCTTGGTCTGCGCCGGTGGTGGCGAGGTAAAGTCCCCGCCTGCTAACCCGAGGGTCGCGGGTTCCGATCCCGCCTGGGTAAAAACTTATCTTCCCAGGACATGAGTGTTTGTGTAATGAGTTAAATATAAGAGAGGGCTTGATAGCCCTAATATCTCTCAGAAATAAAGACGACATTATTATTGTTATTATAACGCCGGGAAAGCCTTCAACCATTCTTCAGCTTGTTATTTTTCGATCAGCCCCGGTGGCGGCGGGGTAAAGTCCTCGCCTGCCAACCCGAGGGTCGCGGATTTGAGTCTCGCCTCGGAAGAATATTTTCTGCCCAGGAAATGGGTGTTTGTGTCTCGTCCGATGTTCCTGTTATTCACTCGACGTAAATTGGCCAATTGTGCTGTATTCGGGGCAGTGAAGATATATAAATAAGTCTCTCTCTAAACGAGAGAACAATCACTCGATGCTTCGAGTGAATCTTTTTAAATCGTTTAGGTGTCCACTATACGTATGAAGGATCGCATAGGTAGCGAGCAGGGTATTGGAGCATACTCGTTGGCCTTTTTTAGGACAGAGGTTAGGGTAGTGACTAGGTCAAATAGTGGGCCTTTATATAATTTCCCATTCAACAGGATAGCGGCCTTATCAAGAGTGAACTAGGAAAATGTGATGAGAAAGTGAAAGAACGTTGTTATTTTTCAGTCGTTATTTCGAAAGGGTAGATCTTTCGAAACCCAATTGGTCCTCTTCGTTCATGACATCTTGCTCTCGGGTGAAAATAATGTTCAAGTTGACGCGAGATTCCTCGATTTTTAAGAAAGCTTTAGCTAAGATACCTCACATTAAGTTACTCTCAAAACTAGAAGCATATGGAATAGATAAAAACGTTATTAGTTAGATCAATCAATTCTTACATGGGCGGGAACAAAGGGTTGTCATAGACGGTATCATGTCAAACACAGTTAGCGTTACATCGGGTGTTCCTCAGGGAAGTGTACTCAACAGTAAGGGACATTAACAATTCCGAAGATAGCGACTCGTTAACAATCGACCTACTTGCTATTCATGCTTGGTGCGAAAAGTGGCAGATGGAACTAAACATAAAAAAGTGCGTAGCAGTCAGCTTTTGGAAAAAGAAAAATAGGCCAGGTAGGGCTTACAGAATTAATAGTACGGATTATTCACGCCGAGTCTGTTAAGTACTTAGGGGTCACAATTACTCACGACATATCTTGGGGAAAACATATTCGGGAAATATGCGGTCAAGCATATAGGAAGCTAGGCTTTATCAAGAGAGTTCTCAGAAAATGTGATGAGAAAGTGAAAGAACGTTGTTATTTTTCAATCGTTAGGCCTCATCTGGAATATGCTGTTAGTGTATGGGATCCATACGAAACGGGGTTGATAACAGAGTTAGATCGCGTACAGCGAAGAGAAGCTAGGTTTGTGAAACGATGCTACGATAAGTTGGCTGGTGTGTCTGGACGAGAAGAAGTCTAAGAGAAGAATTAGGATGGGAATCGCTATCACAGCGTAGATTAAATTATAGGCTTAATCTCCTAAATAAATTTCAGGAAAATCATTTTACTGACGACGTAAAAAACATAATATTAACCCCTTCGTACTACGGCAGTTGAGATCGCGCCAATAAAATTAGAGAGCTAGATTGTAGAACCGATAGGTATAAAATGTCATTTTTTCCGCGTACCATTCGGGACCATAACACCTGTGATCGTCGTCATGAATAGTTCGAGTATTGACAATAGGCAGGCAGTTAATCTTTCTCATTATATTCTCCTCTTTCTTATTTATGCATGATGTAAATAATGATGTTCTTATTTATGCATGATATTTTGAATCTGTAGTAGTAGTCTTTGTATCCCTTGCATGTTAGAACGATTGGAAATAGAATGTTTCTTGGGTATTAGATTTGTAATTGGCGCTTTGCATGTGTGGTACGCGGGTTTCAATGTAGTTTCGGTGCTCTACCATATCATTCATGCATGCTTGGTGTGGAAGCACCCCCTTCCACACACCCTCTGAGTGGCTTGCAGGGTATGACGTAGATTTAGATGTATTCTTAACTCCTTAAACCTACGGGTAGGACGTCTTCTACTGTTTTAAAACATTGTGTGATGAACTTCCATTGTGTTATCTAATCACCTATTTAAGTTTTAGATACTGCCTTTGAATTACTTGTAAAAAGAGAATGACGGTTTATCCGACGACCTCGAGATTTCCGCACATTTTATGACATAATATGAAGTAACTTCACATGGTAAACTTATAAAATGCATCATATGACAAATTCGATTGTGACAGGCTTTACTTTGTTAAAATCCATTCTGAATAAATTTCAAAATTATTCAGTAAATTTTCAGTGTTTAATTCTTAGTCAACCGGTTTCTGTCGTTTCGGCAAGACCTGATGATGTCGCCTCTGCGACGAAACCTGTCGACTAAGAATAAAACAGTGTGAAAAAGTATGGAGTAATTTTAAAATTCATTCATGGTCTACTTGACGATCCATTATTTAAATTCTTATCTACTTTAACATCTGCTTTTTGTCAATTATCCATCCCTGTTACTGGTAGATTATACTTAAATGTGGTGATAATTCACCCCCTGCCACACATCTATGAGTTAACTTGCAGGAAAATAAGTAAATGTGTATGAATGATATGTTTTTTTCCCTCTCTCCCTCATAAAAGAATCCTTCTCTTACTTGGTTGATATTCTCACAGCTAAACAGTCGCTGTGAATATTCTAAAAAAATGCGATTAGGAACGCAGATAAGTCTACCGGAGTGAACAACACTGGACAAGGGATGTAAAAGGTAGGAAAATCTTGTCGTCCAATCTCACGTCTTCTCCTGCATGCTCGACAACGGTCGAAGGAAGAGGGAATTAAAAGTGAAGAGTGGGGATTGGATAAGGAGATGATGAGAGGAAGGAGCGAAAAAGCCTCCTTCCCCTCCGGAGCCCCCCCGTGGGGAAAAAGGTGTGCCTCCCGCAGTCATCCATTGAAGCACACTCCAACGAGAGGGAAACATGTGCCAGGCTGGGACGAGTGGGAGAGGAGTGGATGGCCGTAATAACAGTGGCGTGCGCGGGCATTTTATCGGAGGGTTACGTGACGTCGACTCGAATTGGACGGGGGAAGGGGGGGAATGAGTGGCAAGCCTAAACGGCATTGAATGGACGCACGCGGAACACTAGGAGTACACACGTGTAGAACAGCTCCGGCCCTGCGACCGTCTCGCCTTGAAAATTCATTTCCCGCATTGTGAAAAATAAAAGTAAGGTACACCAAAACGTATACTGTTGATAAAATTCAAACACGCTGTAACTGGCGCGCGTGTTTAGTGAAATACAAAGGAAAGCAGTGACGTTTGTGTGAACGATAGCCAATGTTTTCTCTGTTTACAACTTATCTACAGATCCAATGCATATCTGGTTGATAAATGCATATCTGGTGGATAAATATTATGGTGATTGATTGTTTATCTCAATCGTCTTTACATTGACTGATTTTTGTACTTACTGTCAGTACCAGTAGACTTAACAGGTGAATTTTCTAAAACATTTAAAATTATGTGAAACTTTGATATGGAATACATATATTGGTATGCAAATAGATATGACCGCATAACTCCACAGTATGTTTATTTATTCGAATGTATTGATAATACATTGTAATATCAATCATTATATTGATTGTCAACAATTAATTTATTAATATGATTAATATGATACTATAGAATGCATTGTTCTTTCAAACATTTTAATTTAAATTTCATTAAAACTGTTCTTGTATTTTCGTACTTATTATACCAGTAATTTAACTTGATAATTTTCTTTTTTAAACCAGCCATTATATTTGCCTCAGATTTTTTTTGTATTGCAATAATAAACAAACTGGGATGAGTGCCGCATGCCTGGTGTGGAGTCACCCCGTGCCACACACCCTAGTAGTGGCTTGCACGGTATATCGTAGATGAATATGTAGATATAGAGACTAGATCTAGATAGTAGAGTGGATACGTTTAATATGCCATTTTTTCTGTGGATAGTTCGGGAACATGAAAGGTGCCACATATATAGTCTATGGAACTACAACTCGCGATAAGCAAGTTATACCTTGTATATACTGATTTAAAAAATTTCGTACACTATTACTGTCATCTTATCCTGCCCAATATTTGGTTTCCCGAATAAATTGTAAGTACACTGAATAATCACCATAAGCATTTTAAGCCTACCTACTTGTGTAAGTTTATAATTACGTTAGTTATTTCAGTTCGGACATACTTTTATGGTCTAGGCTTTCAATTCTCTGAAAGTAAATGGACTGCAGAACGGACAATTTCAAAATGTCGTTATTCCCTCAGTCGACAAGAGACCTAAATGGCTGCCAACAAGGCTTTGAAGGTGGTTAGAAAACAAATACATTTTTGGACATAAACAATACAAACTTCTATTAAATACCGTAACTTTATGTTGGGGTCAGGCATCCGAGAATATTTTACTTTAGCTGAGGTTCGCAGGCTATACCAATTATGGCCTTATTTCTCAAAATTGGAATTATTATGTTACAATTTCTTAAACGCATAGGTATATTTCCAAAATATACATTTAACGATTATTCAGGCGTTGTCCAAATACATTGGGAGTAATACAGCATCAGAATCAGAAGGCATAGAAGAATTTACATATGTTAAGTGACGAGCAACATGGAAACGTTTGGACTTGCCTGCATAGGATACTGATTGGGCGGCGTGGACACGGGGAATCCGTCGGCGGTTGGCTCGAACGTGGACCACTTAATCGCTCGATTTATGAAATGTCCTCGATGCGAGGAAAAGCCGTGAGAAAGCAAACGTACAACCGGAGGATATCCCTCTGCTCTCCCGTGGGAAAAAGAATCACACGAGGAAGGAAGGATTTCGGGAAGTGACGCATTCTCCCACCTACGCCACTCCATCCGCACTGCCACGCACGCCTGCGGTCGATGGAGCGGTAGCAACGGCGCTTTCCCAACCATTCCCCCATGCCTCCGGCAAATTCACCGCGTTCGTGGATTGCAACTTGAAAAGCGGGTTGGAGAGGGAAATGCAAGCAAGTTAGGATCAAGAAAGCGCGGAAGAGCTTGTTTGGTGAACTTCACCCCCTCCCACATACCCTCGTAATGGCTCGCAGGGTATTACGCAGATGAAGATGTAGAAGCGGGGCTCGATCGGGGTGGAGAATTCCTATAAACCCACCAAGGATATCTGCCGAGTAGTACTTACTCTATATTTTGTATGACACCTGCATGACTCTTGTGTCACGTTTACACACATCTACATCTACGTAATACCCTGCGGGCCACCACGAGGCTGTGTGGCAGGGGGTGAAGATCACCAAATATGCACTAATGACATGCAACTAGGATATTTAATGGAAACATGCTAAATAATAGGGTCACATGAAGCTAGATGGTTAGTATCTACATAATAAGAAAGGGATTATTGGTTGCTATTACATGCATCATGCACTACAGAATTCTCTAACTATATTTCACCTACCTATCCCTTTGCTACGATGCCTATTGTTCTCTCTTATAGTACGAGGGAAAAATGACATTTTAAATCTATCGGAACGACAATCTTTCTCTCTAATCTTGTTAATATGATCAAACCTAGCATAATACGCAGGGGTTCTCAAGATATATCTAACGTCATCTGTGAACAAATTGGTTTCGAATTTACTTGAAAGGTTTAACCTAAATTTTAACCTGCGTTGTGATAGTAATTACCATCCGGTTTCTTCTATTAAACTCGTAACACTTATAAAATTATCATAACGGCCTTTAACAAACCTAGCAGATCTCCTTTGCACGCGCTCTAATTCTTTAATTATACCTTCCTCGTACGGATCCCATATACTAGCGGCATATTCTAAATGAGGCCTGCCAAGTGTAAAATAGCTTATTTTTCGTACTCTTTCATCGCATTTGCCTAGAACCCTTTTTACGAATCCTAATCTACGGTTTGCTACAATAGTTTTTTCCCTGATATGTTTCCCCCATGACATGTCTTCAGTGATGGTGACGCCTAAGTATTTAATTGAATCTACGTTAGATATTTTCTTTTCTTTGATGCAATAATTATTCCGGGGAAAGCCATTTTTTTCCAAAAATTCAAAATTGCGCATTTCTTCAAATTTAATTTAAGTAGACATCTATCACACCAATCATCAATAGCATCTAAATACTTAGCTAAAAACTGTCTGTCCTCTTCATTTCTAATATCCTTTTACACTACTGCATCATCGACAAAAAGACGGAGCTTGCTATTTTTTACGACTGTATTCAAGTCGTTTACGTACAGAAGAAATAAAATTGGGCCTATCACGCTTCCCTGGGGAACACCTGATGTAACTTTTACTTCACCGGAGCTGACACCATCTAATACCACCCTTTGAACGCGTTCATGTAAGAAGTCTCCTATCCAGCCTACTATATTACTGTCTATTCCATATGACGCCATCTTCGCGAGTAACTTAAGTGGGGAACCTTGTCAATAGCTTTTCTAAAGTCAAGAAACGCTGCATCTACCTGTACGTTACCTTCTCCGGAAACTAAAATATCGTGAACAAAAAGGCCTAATTGAGTTTCGCAAGACCGTCCTTTTCTGAACCCATGCTGGTTTGTTATTAATAAATTCTGGCTGTCGAGGTGTTAATCTTGTTAATATGATCAAACCTAGCATAATACGCAGGGGTTCTCAATATATGTATATCTAACGTCATCTGTGAACAAATCGGATTCCAATTTACTTAAAAGTTTTTACCTAAATTTTAACCTGCATTCTGTTAGTAATTCCCATCCTAGTTCTTCCTTTAAACTCGTAACACTTTTACAATTATCGTAACGGCCTATTACAAATCTAGCGGATCTCCTTTGCACATGCTCTAATTCTTTTATCAAACCTTCCTCGTACGGATCCCATCTACATGCGGCAAATATTAAATGAGGCCTGACAAGTGTAAAATAGCTTCTTTCTCATATTTATTTCTACTTTTTTACATTATAGATTAGTTTAATCATTTCTGAAGTATTTGTACCATTTTCCTACTTTTCTAAAGTCAAGAAATGTTGCGTCTACCTGTACATTATCTTCTCCGGAAACTAAAGTATCATGAACACAAAGACCTGATTGAGTTTCGCAAGACCGTCCCTTTCTGAACCCATGCTAGTTTGATATCATTAAATCCTAGCTGTAGAGGTGTCCCATTATCGATGTAACTATTATATGCTCTATAATTTTACATGATAGTGACGTTAATGATATTGGTCTATATTAACATGTCTGTTCCACATCGCCTCTTTTAAGCATTGGAGTCACGTTTGCTATCTTTCAGTCTATGGGAACCGCGTGTTCTTCGAGGGATTTGTTAAATATTAGGTTAAGGTACGGATCCATTTCGAGAAAAAATTCTTCATACATCTACATCTACGTAATACCCTGATAGCCACCACGAGGGTGTGTGGCAGGTGGTGAAGATCACCATACATGCACTATTGCTATGCAACTAGGAAGGCACCGCTAAGGAATCACAATCGGGTGAGCTCTTTAGGAGGTTAAGAGCAGACCTAAAGGGAGAAATCCTAATGTTAAAACCCTATATTTTTAAACGCTGAAGGCCTAGCAGATTATTTCCTGCAGGAAATGGCTATGGGACTGACAGCGGGTGGTTACTGACTTTCACTTCAAGGACGCTAAAGATGGGGGAGGAAGGACAGGTGATGTAACGCAAGTGAGCTATGAGGGGTTGAAGCACAAATGAAGCACACGATAAATAAGATCTGAGTTTATGGATTCAACCTAACAAAATAGTATTAAATTAAAAAAGTGCAAAAATAGTAATTAAACAGGCTTTAACTGGCTATATGTATAAATTAGAATATCAGTCGATGGTTTTATAAACATTTTTACGTAAAAGTTTTTTAATGACGTTATATATATAATATAAGAAGCGGAAACTGAGGGTAAACTATCCAACGACAAGAAAAAGCTATCTATCAACAATAAAAGACATGTACTTAATTATTCACTACTAGTAAAGAGAACGTAAAACTAAAAGTTCACAACAAAAGTTCTAACTACAACAGTTATAAACAACTTCACAACTAAAATAAACTAAGAGTTTTCAATAACGATGGTAATAATAACATTATAGACTGTTTAATCAAATATATGTACTTAGTTTCTCATTAAGAGTTAGTTAGGTTTAATTAAGTTCTATTCTAATAAGATTCTCTTACTACCCGAACACCAGAATCGTAAACTAACCATTTGCCACATTAATTTACGGACAATATTATGAAGATATCCGTGAGAATAAACAGCAGAAATTACTAACAACAAAATGAAGATGTGATAACAATTTGGCTTATACTTATCACTACTAGCAGGCAATCTCTACAGATACACTCGGCGCACGAACCGGGATATCACGGCATCTACATCTACGTAATACCCTGTGAGCCACCACGAGGCTGTGTGGCAGGGGGTGAAGATCACCAAACGTGCACTATTGACATGCAACTAGGACATTTAATGGAAACATGCTAGATAATAGGGTCACCTGAAGCTAGATGGTTAGTATCTACATAATAAGAAAGGGATTATTGGTTACTATTACATGCATCATGCACTACAGAATTCTCTAACTATATTTCACCTACCTATCCCTTTGCTACGCTGCCTATTGTTCTCTCTTATAGTACGCGGGAAAAATGACATTTTAAATCTATCGGAACGACAATCTTTCTCTCTAATCTGGTTAATATGATCAAACCTAGCATAATACGCAGGGGTTCTCAATATATATCTAACGTCATCTGTGAACAAATTGGTTTCGAATTTACTTGAAAGGTTTAACCTAAATTTTAACCTGCGTTGTGATAGTAATTCCCATCCTAGTTCTTTTATTTAACTCGTAACACTTATACAATTATCATAACGGCCATTACCAAACCTAGCGGATCTCCTTTGCACGCGCTCTTATTCTTTTATCATACCTTCCTCGTACGGATCCCATCTACATGCGGCAAATATTAAATGAGGCCTGACAAGTGTAAAATAGCTTCTTTCACGTACTCTGTCATCGTATTTGACTAGAACCCTTTTTAGAAATCCTAATCTACGTTTTGCTACACTAGTTATTTCCCTGATGTGTTTCCCCCATGATATGTCTTCAGTTATGGTGACGCCTAAGTATTTAATAGATTTTACGTTAGATATTTTCTTTTCTTTGATGCAATAATTATTCCGTGGAAAGCCATTCTTTTTCCAAAAGTTCATTATCGCGCATTTCTTCAAATTTAATTCTAGCTGCCAACTATCACACCAATCATCAATCGCATATAATTCCTTAGCTAAGGACTGACTGTTCTTTTCATTTCTAAAGTTTCTTCATTTCATTTTCGTAATGTTTTTTCAATAAATCCCAATTTACGTCTTACTTGTGCCGAATATACCAAAAATTGATAATAGTGTTTCATTATTTGTGTATTGTGTCGATGGATGAGTTATTCTTTTTCCAAAAATTCTTAACAACGCACTCTCAAAAATGTAATTCCATTTTCCAGCTGTTACCAAGCTCAACTTGTGTTCGTAGTGGAATGAAATTAGGCATTGTGAATTCCCAAATTTAACACATTTGCTTTAATTAGCACATTGACTTTAATTTTATAAATTAAAACATGTAAACATATACTTTTCAATAGTTTATTCACTCCCTATATTAACATATTTTAAAAGTTTATTGATATTTTAGAAATCTTTGCGTTGCATACTATATGGTTACGTATACCCTCAACGTTGACAGCCTCAATCAATTGAGTTAAGAACTGAGCCATAGTTTATTTATACCTGTATTTTCTATGTTCTTCTTTCAACTGCTTAAGTATAAAAAAATCGTATATATTATAAACTATGAGTGGATAAATTCTAGTTAGGTATTATGAAAACAACTTGCTCAACCCGCTGCAGTGTTGGCATCAGAAATATTGCAACGAAGAGGAAGAAATAATTTGCGGAAGCGATTAATCACTGCACGATTCCCTCGAGAGACCATCGATAAAGATTCCTCCCCTTCACCACAATGGCGTTGCGCAAGCGAAACGCAACAGTGAGCAGGGCCACGCTTTGCCCCGCAACCGGTCGTGTTTTTCGGCACGTAAAACACGACCATTGTTTAAAAATAAAACTTTTTTCCAGGGCTGACGCGAAAATAGACCCATTATCATTTCACTCCTCTTTGCTTCACCGTCCTCATCCACACTCTCCCGCTCCCCCGGCAGTCTCTGGTGCGGTTCCCGGCCGCAAAGCGACCGCCAGCGCTCTCTCGCGGCTTCAGTGAATGTGTCACGGAGCGCGAATTGACATTGAGGGGATGCATTCGGACTTGCCTCTGTGGAGTCCTTGACCGTTCTTTCAGTGTTGGGGTGATGGAGAGAGAGAATGAGGTATTTGATATGACTACTGCTGTGATGGCTGTGCATTAGGGGTGATTGTCAAATTTTTTTCGGATTTTAATGAGCTTGGGGTCGGAAATGTTGTCTCTGGCGCTCAATATAAAGTAGGAATGTTTTCGAAATTTTTTCAAATCTCCTGATGTTTAGCCAGGCGAGGATATAGAGGGAATTTTGCATTACCCTTTTGACTGGAATGTATGATTCTTATCTTAATTATATCTTACGAACTCCAACATACTACGGTACGTCTACATTTGCATATTACCCTGCAAGCCACCACAAAAAAACGGCACACTATCGGTACGCTGCAAATTCTACATAAAACTACTAAAGAAATCCATAATTTAACTATGAAAACGTGACACCAGTCATGCAGGGAACATGACCAACATGGTGCAGTCACAACTTGGCAGATTTAGAAGCATGTATTAGGGTGCATATAAATTAATCAGTTACACTACCTGTCAACTAACCTAATTCAAAGTCTTAACGCAGCCATTATGGTCTCTTACCGATAGCGGGAAATACGACATTTTAAACCTCTCTGACCAACTACCTTCTACCTTCCTTTATTCTCATGTTCCGATCTACAGTGGTATGATGGAGTTCGTAGGATATTGAAAACTTCGTCTGAAAATAAGTCGGTTTTAAATTTTTATAAAAGATTTAGTCTAATGTTCAGTCGACGGTCTGAAAGCGATTCCCATCCAAGTTGTTGCAAGAGGTCAGTAACACTAATGAGACTATGATAACGGCCTTTCAGGTATCTTGCTTATCTTTTCAGCAAGCGTTCTAACACTGTTTTTAGTCCTACCTCATGATTGACTTGATGTGACTAATACAATGATGTCTGTAAATAAGGGGTGATCATCAAACTTTTTTTTCAGATTTAATTAGCTTGGGGTCGGAAAAGTTATCTTTGGAGCTCAATACAAAGTTGATATTTTCATCAGATGTCCTGAGGTTACGCCCAGAGGAAATAAAAAGGGTATTATACAATATAAAGAGGGAATATTGGATAGCCCTCTTCACTGTAATGTTTCCTTGCTATAATGGAATACGTCTACGTCTACGTAATATCCTGCGAGCCACCACGAGGGTGTGTGGCAGGGGGTAAAGATCACCAAACATGCACTATTGACATGCGACTGGGATATTTAATGGAGACATGCTAGATAATGGGGTCACATGCAGCTAGATGGTTAGTATCTACATATAAAGGAAGGGGTTATTGGTTGTTATTACATGCATCATTCAATACAGACTACTCTAACTATATTTCATCTACCTATCCCTTTGCTACGCTGCTTATTGTTCTCTCTTATAGTACGCGGGAAAAATGACATTTTAAATCTATCGGTACGACAATTTATCTCTCTAATCTTGTTAATCTGATCAAACCTAGCATAATACGCAGGAGTTCTTAATATATATCTAATGTCATCTGTGAACAAATCGGTTTCGAATTTACTTAAAAGGTTTAACCTAAATTTTAACCTGCGTTCTGAAAGTAATTTCCATCCTAGTTCTTCTTTTAAACTCGTAACACTTGTACAATTATCATAACGGCCTTTACACATCTAGCGGACCTCCCTTGCACGCGCTCTAATTCTTTAATCATACCTTCCTCGTACGGATCCCATATACTAGCGGCATATTCTAAATGAGGCCTGAAAAGTGTAATATAGCTTCTTTCTCGTACTCTCTCATCGCATTTGCCTAGAACCCTTTTTACGAATCCTAATCTACGGTTTGCTACACTAGTTATTTCTCTGATGTGTTTTCCTCATGACATGTCTTCAGTGATGGTGGCGCCTAAGTATTTAATAGAATCGACGTTAGATATTTTGTTTTCTTTGATGCAATAATTATTCCGGGGAAAGCCATTATTTTTCCAAAAGTTCATTATCGTGCATTTCTTCAAATTTAATTCTAGCTGCCATCTATCACACCAATCATCAATCGCATCTAAATCCTAAGCTAAAGACTGGATATCCTCTTCATTTCTAATTTCCTTATACACTACTGCATCATCGGCAAAAAGACGGAGCTTGCTATTTTTTACTACACTATTCAAGTCGTTTATGTATAGAAGAAATAAAATTGGGCCTATCTCGCTTCCCTGGGGAACACCCGATGTAACTTTTACCTCGCCTGAGCTGACACCATCTAATACCACCCTTTGAACGCGTTCATGTAAGAAGTCTCCTATCCAGCCTACTATATTACTGTCTATTCCGTATGACGCTAACTTCGCGAGTAACTTACAGTGGGGAGCCTTGTCAAACGCTTTTCTAAAGTCAAGAAACGCTGCGTCTACCTGTGCGTTACCTTCCCCGGAAACTAAAATAATAGTTTTGTAATATCAGTTTTAGGAATAGATAAGGGCAATCGCTTAAGTATCAAACGCATCGTCCACTAAGTGCTTGCCGGGAGGCTATCCTTACTTCTACTTATTACCCTGCAAGCCACCACTAGGGTGTTTGGCAGGGGGTGACTTATCACCAACATGAGCTTGAGTGAAGAAATTAACCTTCACCAACGTGGACCGCAGTATGTGCATGCTAAGTAGTGTCTTATTAACATTCATAATACTCCAAACCAATTTATTTATTTATTTATATCTTAATACCCTAACATACGACCAAAATTCATTGGGATTCTCATTCATGCGTTCTCCCAGTATTTTACTTTTGAATTAAGCTTACGCCCTTCGGCACGCTTTTTTTGCTATGAGTTTAGATATTTTGTAATTTTCAGTGACTGTGTATAGTTCTTCGGAGGATTCGTTAATTTTTGCGCTTTTTTAACTAGTCTGCATGTTCTCTGGTACTCCAAGATTTTCCTAACTTCCACGTTATACCACCTAGGCACTGCATTGGCTCTTTTCCATTTGCTTGATATGTATTTGCTGACTATTGATCGTGTAACATCTGCGATTTCGTTACACAACCAATTTTCCGTCCCTATAATTAAGTCTGCGTCAGTAGTTTCAATTAGGTGGTAGAAGTCAGCTACTTTATTTCTTAAGCTAAGGTAGTTTACTACCACGACATACAATGCAATACAATGAAATAATATAGCAGTTAGGTATTTAACAAATAAACAAATTATTTAGTTCCAACCATAAATTGAATGGAGCTTATTAACTTAAAATGCATGTAGAAAAAGACAAAAACAAATATTCTTATTGAACAGCAATAACTGTTCAAGTTATACACCTTAACTCAGAAATAAGTATAAAATCAAGATATGTAGATGTATGATGCAAGATAATCAAAAAACATAAATAGACCATGTGGGAAAAAAAACAATTTTTGTCTAGAAAAAAAAGTGGCTTTCAGGGTATTGTGTAGATGACAGTTTTACATGAAGGCGCGAGTTCTGCCATGAGCATCAAGCAGCAAATTATTATAAATACATTAGAAATCAAATTTGTTTCTCTTCCTAATTAAGGAAAGGAATATAACAAACGATTCTGCACAAAATAAAACTCACATCCGACCCGGGTTTCAACGTTAATAAATCATCTTCAGGGCCCGACCTTACATTTCGGCGTTATTATATCATACTTTTGATCCTGAATACGATACACAAACCTCAAAAACCGACTTGTAAGTAAATTACAATTTTTAAGAAAATGTTGCGCTTTATTTAATTAGTTATAGATTGAGCTACTGGTACATTGTAGCTCAGGTTCGTAATGACTTTGTTCGTAATCCCTTTAGTTGGCTTGATGAATGTAGATGTAGGTTAATATGAACGAGAATATATTTCCATAGTATGGTGTTTGGGTATGTGTGTTCAAATTTCAACGTTTTACTTTTACTCGTGTCTTCAAAGAAAGGTGTGATAGCAGTGAATTTAAACTACATTCCCCTTGAAAAATTACAAGTGGATATTTTTGTGTTTTTTGTTCATTCTTCGAATGGACGTTCAAATGAATTTTCGAAGATGAACTAATGCCTCATACTCTACAACTTTCCGGTAGTAAAATCGATATTTGATACTCGACTTGTAATGTTGTTGTTACTTCCTTCATGTACATCTACTACTTGTCTACTACTACTTGGTCACCATCATTGAAGACATGTCATGGGGGAAACATATCAGGGAAATAACTAGTGTAGCAAACCGTAGATTAGGATTCGTAAAAAGGGTTCTAGGCAAATGCGATGAGAGAGTACGAGAAAGAAGCTATATTACACTTTTCAGGCCTCATTTAGAATATGCCGCTAGTATATGGGATCCGTAAGAGGACGGTATGATAAAAGAATTAGAGCACGTGCAAAGGAGATCCGCTAGGTTTGTTAAAGGCCGTTATGATAATTGTATAAGTGTTACGAGTTTAATAGAAGAAACCGGATGGTAATTACTATCACAACGCAGGTTAAAATTTAGGTTAAACCTTTCAAGTAAATTCGAAACCGATTTGTTCACAGATGACGTTAGATATATCTTGAGAACCCCTGAGTATTACGCTAGGTTTGATCAGATTAACAAGATTAGAGAGATAGATTGTCGTACCGATAGATTTAAAATGTCATTTTTCCCGCGTACTACAAGAGAGAACAATAGGCAGCGTAGCAAAGGGATATGTAGGTGAAATATAGTTAGGGTAGTCTGCAGTGCATGATGCAAGTAATAACAACCATTGATCCCTTTCTTATTATGTGGGTACTAACCATGTGACCCTATTATCTAGCATGCCTTCATTAAATATCCTAGTTGCATGTCAATAGTGCATGTTTGGTGATCTTCACCCCCTGCCACACACCCTCGTTATGGCTCGCAGGGTATTACGTAGATGTAGATGTACTAAATACCGCGAAAGCCATCACTAGGTTCCATACCAGGCATGGAGCATAGGATTGTACATGCGTTGAAAAAATGGTATTTTAAATCTTTTGATTTTGCAGTCTATTACCTTAATCTAAATTCTGCGATCGTTTCTACCTACTACATTTCTACCTTGTACATTTTCACTTTGAACAATCTTGCTGTAAAATAAGCGTTGTTGAATTTAGTGGAATATCGAGAGAGTAAGCATGGAAAGACTTTGACATTTTATTAATTCTGTTCCTTTTCTTGGTGTAAAGAGATTTCGAGCTTTCAACGAACCGAGAAAATCGTCTCGGGAAGAATATTCCTGTAATATCCTGTTAACGCCCTTATTTTTGAGCTACCCGCTCCCTGGGTAAAATACTATGGAATTAATCCATGCCACCTATACTTGTCTAAGCTTGGTGTTGATATAATTAGCCATTTTAAATCGTTCTCACCATCGTCAGCTTATTTGGTTCTTTGGACCCCGTGTTTCCCGGGTATAATTGTTTACAATAGAATCAATATTTTGGATTTTTTTCGTATGTTATATTTCGAAATGAGATGAGTTGCTCTTATTTATGGAATTCTATCTAGTACCGTTGTTTTTTAAAGCGTTTACACAACTTTTCATCGTCTCTGTATGAATACATATGTTTAAAAGATGTGCTAGAGTCCTTAACAAAAAGATATTTGCATACCTATGCAAAGAGTTATTTATCAAGAAACTACTATCCTACTGCTATTCTGCAAAGAATAAACCTTTCGGGATTTATTTGGTCTTAATCTCTATATTCAAAATAAAAGGATGTCGAACAAGTTATGATTATAATATTTTTTTTCAATTCATTGGGTCACATCATCGGTTCGGTGAAACACTCATAAAAGTATAATCTCTCTACTCTGATATTTCAGCATTTATTTGAAGCCTCTACTGTCCAGTTCAAAGAATATTTAGGCCGTGCTTCAGTATTGGATGGAGTCAAAAGCAGCGATGAAGTTCACGTTAATTGGCGCCTATCAACTGTTTCCTCAATCATTCCGTCATTTCCTCATTAATCGCTTTTCTTCCCTTCGCCAGCTGAAAAATGTGCCTGTTTCAATGCCTGCTCGAGTGGACGGCACATTCAATGCTAGATTTCTTTAATAATGGTTTCAGGTTGACCTTATTTCTAGCAGTGAGCGGACCTTTTCGCGTTCAGATGAAACAGTAACTATCAATAGCTTGTGTCATAATTTTTCCACGCATGCCAATCTATTCATAAAACCTTTATTTAAGTTAGTTGCCAAGACATTTCTTATGAAATTATCGTAGGACTTTGAATGTGAATACACAATTTTATCGTCATTCAAGGTTTCTCGGGATACCAACTGGGTAGTTGAGCCTATGCCTATTCACCAGGAAGCGTTTAAGGAAGTTTGAATGAGATAGTTCCTTAGTCATAATAGAGACCACATTCGCATTGTATGTTTTAATATCACCAGCCGTGGGACACCTGAAAAAAATATTTCACTAGAAATACTGCAATGATATAGTTTTATATGACAGTAATTCTGAGTAATTAAATGAAAATTTCGCAATAAGTCATTAAGTTTACTCAATTTTTTTCGCGCAGTACGTTTAAAACTCTTTCAAAGCGGAAGGTTTTTTCCTTATTTCGAAGACATTACTAATTTTGTGATAATTTTGCCTTAATTTTGTTACGTGTTATTGACAGCACGTCTCCCATGCTGTGTGAATTTTGTATCTTTGTGCACTCAGGTCGTTGCAAATAGTGTAATAATTAGTAACATAATGCTTAGTTACTATATCACGGGAGCGTTTAGTGTAGTGCATTTTGCTAACGTCTCCTGATGGTTTTTTCTGGTTTTTACCGAGACAGTGATTATCGTACTGTCTCGACAAATTCCACGGTATTTTTTTCTTTTTGAAAGTGTGAGATTCTGATCTGAACTGGGCGGAGTCATTCATTTCTGGTGTGTGATCAGCCCGTGTCACGCTACCCAATGGTGGTTTGCACGGTATTTCGTTGGCGTAGATTTAGATGGAGTTATAAATACCACCATTGGTAGAAAAAGGCTAGAACAAATACCGCCCTTTAGAAACCTTGGAAGCGTTATAGCATGGAATGGAAGCGGTACGGAGGAAATAAGAAGTAGAATATCACAGGCAACGGCAGCATGTAGTTACGTCAACCAACTACTTCCAGCCAGAGCAATAAACATAGGTCTAAGGAAAATATTTGCTAAATTTTTAATATTTAAATTTTTTTAAATTTAATTTTAAATTTTTTAAATTTTAATAATATTTTTAAAAAATTAAAAAATATTTTATTTTATGTGCTTTAGGGAGCAGAAACCTGGACAGTCTGAAGGAAAGAAGAGAAAAATCAAGAGGATTTTGAAATTTGGCCATGAAGAAGAATGGAAAGATTAAAATGAAGTGATAATGGAGGAAACGAGTAAGTGCTAGCACGGGTAATAGAGAAAAGAATATTTTAAGATCAATAAGAAAGTGGGAGGCAAACTGGATGGGATGCGTCCTCAGGAAAGATTGCCAGCTGAAAAGAATATGAGAAGGAAAGATCGAGGGAAAAAGAGGGAGAGGATGGCGAGGAAATAATATATTGACTGATATAATGAATGGAAGAATTTACGAAGAGCTGAGAGAGGCAGCACAGGATAGACGAGCATGAAGGGAGCAGTTCAATTGAAACCTGTCTCAGGACAGATTCACCTCAGAAGAAGCGGTTTACGATAACGTTTTCCAGTAATAGTGCGTTGCATGTCGGCGAAATCTTACACCCTGCCGGACGCAAGTGATGCTTGGCCAGTTGCTATGTAAATCTAATTGTTTCATAGTTTTGGGACCGTGAAGTTCTGAGTAGGAAAATAGAACAAATGTAGGAGTTTCAAAATGTAATGAGTCGGGGGATATCTAATCCCAAGTTTTGGGCAACGGGCTCCTCCGGTTTTCATTAGATGTGCGGTAAGTTTTCGCAAAAGCGAGACTGACGGAGACTCGTCTTACGTTGTTGGGGTAACCCAACAGATACTAGCACTGCGGGGAGGCGGTGACCCATTGACGCTCTTTTGACGTCAATCCGCCTCATGGTGCCGGCCTCGCAGGGGTTGTGGTTCGCTAACCTTCCCTTTTCCTTATCCCACTACTACGCACGAGGGTATAAGCGAAGGCTTGCAGACCTGGTGGGAGGTTTTTAGACCTCGCGGGGAGACCCGAAACACCTTTTTAATGAGTATACCCACGACTTCTTCTAGCTCTCCTTCATTTTTTTATATCCAGCCGGCGTAAAAAAAAACATCCATCCGAGCAATGAAAAAGACATCCGTTGGCTGATCAATGCCTTCCAAACTCCCTTTTGACGTCCCGACGGGTTGCGAGTCCATGTTGGGCTTAATCGAAGCGGCGGGTGGCGGGCGGGAAGTTGGACGCACGCCTCTGAAACAGGGCTGCAGGCTCGGGGCGTCTCGGTGATAATTCGCTCCGCTACCCTTTGTGGCACTTGACTTATAAATGAAAAAAGGGCAGATTAAAGAAAAAATAATGAAGTCGAAGACTTCTAACCTCTATACGCCCACTCAGGCACGCGCTTCCTGTATCTCCGTGACTTCTCCACCATGGGTCCGAGATCGCTTTGGTCGCCTCAAAATGGGACTTTCTCTACGGCATTCTAAAGGCCGCAGCGGCCGGCTGCTGTAAGGTGGTATTAACAAGGTATTTTCCTAGTCATACAGACCATATCCGTTATTTTAATAATTTCAGCAGCTGCAGGAAGCGTGAATAAACATGCATACATACCAACCACGCCGTTCCCGTCCGGGGTTGGCACAGTCACAAAGTTTCATCATAAATACGTATTTGTACACTTAACTCTGCTTTAATAATTTCCTCCATACTGACCTATCCTTTCAAACCTCTTTTGCTCCATTTACCCCCATTCACTGCTTCATACACGCCCGCCTGTTTTTTAGACTCCTAATATTCCTCCTCCTAAGAATTTCTTCAACCATATTCAGCCACAAGTTTCTCGGCCTACCTCTACCTCTCGAACCATTCATTTCACTCTTATGTATCTGTTTTGTCATTCGACTCTCATCCATTCTCTCAACATGCCCAAACCAACAAAGCGCATTCCTTTCATATAAGTCCATTACTGGAGCATCTAACCCGCATTCATTTATTACCCACTCATTCCTGACCCTATCCATCCTACTTTTGCCGCAAACACTCCTCACATAACTTATACCCACAGCGTTTAGTCTACTCTTATGTCTATCCTGACATGCCCATGTTTCACTACCGTACAACAATGTGGGGAGAAGTACACTTTTGTTCACGGCGATTTTCGCTTCCTCATTGAATGTATTATTAACGCATTTCCGCCTAGAAAAAATTTTTGTTAGCGATTTTGATAAATTTTTGGTATTTTACTCATATGCTCACCTGAAGTAATCATAAAAATATTTTGGTGATCGTGACCATGAATGACGCAGTGAGGATAAGTAAATTGCGATATAGTTCGCGGTTCCTCCATCAGAGTGTCATAAACTCGGCGAGTCATGGTGTAGTCATATGGCTAGGGTGAGCAGAAATGGGTTATTTGCGGAAAAATATTGTTTTATATCGTTGAAATGGTCAGAAAATAAATAAAAATTGATTCAAAAGTCTTCAACTTTACTCATGTTTCCACGTCATAACAGCCTTATAAAGAGACAATTGACTACAAAGACTGCGACAAGACCTGGCCTTTTGAGAGACGACGAGGACGCTGACAGCGCCTTCGCTAATGAATATGTTTTGTGATTCCACGATAGATGATTAATTTTGTAATTAAATATTAAAGAACTGGTGAATAACCTGCTCTCCGTTAAATTACTGAAAAGCCCTATCCGTAATAAATTCCAAATTTCTTTCAATTAAGTCGCTCCAATGAGTCCCTAGCCATAGCTAAAATTTTACGATGGAAAATGACTTGTATTACACAATTATCTTGAAAAGTTGTACGTTTAAGTGGTTGATCTACACCTATATACGCTAGCCATTAGCCATATAGCCCGACTAGCCATTCCATTCCATACAGTTCCATTGAGGGAAAATCGAATGGGAACCTCTATTCGATCGAAGGGGAAAATATAGTTTAAATCTTTTAAGAAAGTTTGATGAAGACTATTTTTTTCCTGACATTTAACATATTTTGATAGAGTCAAACTATTATAGTAGGAACGATCACAGGCATAATATTAAGGAACTAGACGTTAGAACCGTTAGAATTAAAAGGTCATTTTTTCTAGGAACAATTAGGGACCATTATAGTTGCGATGGATCAGTTTTAGGATACCTTGACTAGGTTAAATAGGTTTTTTCAGTAGTGTAAAATATCTTAACATGATTATTAGAGATTACTCTCGCGTGCAATCTCCGCCATGATATACTCTTGCATGCTTTAGTACCTTGTAGTGCTATTTCTTTGTCTCATTAATAATACTAACCAGTATTTGTATCTTGAGCAGTGTACTGCATGGTAGTATGTTCTTCTACGTGTCACTCTCCTACTTTCTGGTTTGACTGAGTACCGTTGTCCTGGCTGCTTTTGGCCTGCGCCTGGCATTCGGAGGAACGTGCGCGGTTCTGATTTGAACTGGGATGAGTGCAGCGTGCCTGGTGTGGAAATACCCCGTACCACACACCCTAGTGGTGGCTTGCACGGTATTTCGTAGATGTAGATTTAGAAGACTTTGAAGTAGGTTAGTTCACAGGGAGTGTAGCTGATTAATTCATTAGTCCCCTAATGTATGTTTCTTAATCTGCCGAGTAGTGCTGACACCATGTTTTGCATCTTTCCTGGATGAATCTAGTGTCACCTTTTTATAGCTAATGCGAGGAATGACTTCTATGGAATAACTGTTAATTTTGGTCCTTCGTTCTTAATCGGCCTTTCGCTCTATTCGGTCCGTTTTTCCTTACGGGCTGGGAGGTAGAGACTTTAGATAGGAGGGAGAGAGTTATTCTATTCTCCGTGCTTTTGGACCATCACTCCTATCGTAATGGGATAAAATGTTCTTTATTAAACCCCAAAAATTCATTCCCAGAATGCTAGTGGGATAGCGGTCTAATGAGCAGTACTTTTTTGTCCTTAATAGTGGCGCCAGTAGATCTCTACTCGGTCACGGTCGAAGCTGAGGCCAAAATAAACTGCTGAAATTTAGAGGCGCGCATGTCAAGCTAAAGTTGTTTATTTATTTATTTGCCCAAGGATTTGTGATATACATAGCATCTACATCTACAACTACGTGATACCCTGCGAGCCACCACGAGGGTGTGTGGCAGGGGGTTGAAGATCACCAAACTACACTACAGACTACTCTAACTATATTTCACCTACCTATCCCTTTGCTACGCTGCCTATTGTTCTCTCTTATGGTACGCGGGAAAAATGTTATTTTAAATCTATCGGTACGACAATCTATCTCTCTAATTTTGTTAATATGGTCAAACCTAGCATAATACGCAGGGGTTCTTAATATATATCTGACGTCATCTGTGAACAAATCGGTTTCGAATTTACTGAAAAGGTTTAACCTAAATTTTAATCTGCGTTCTGATAGTAATTACCATCCTAGTTCTTCTTTTAAACTCGTAACACTTGTACAATTATCATAACGGCCTTTAACAAATCTAGCGGATCTCCTTTGCACACGCTCTAATTCTTTTATCATACCTTCCTCGTACGGATCCCATATACTAGCGGCATATTCTAAATGAGGCCTGACAAGTGTAAAATAGCTTCTTTCTCGTACTCTCTCATCGCATTTGCCTAGAACCCTTTTTTCGAATCCTAATCTACGGTTTGCTACACTAGTAATTTCCCTGATGTGTTTTCCCCATGACATGTCTTCAGTGATGGTGACGCCTAAGTATTTAATTGTATCTACGTCACATATTTTGTTTTCTTTGATGCAATAATTATTCCGGGGAAAGCCATTCTTTTTCCAAAAATTCATAATCGCATAATCGCATATACAAATTTAGGACACGTTAAGATATACAGGTGAAATACTCGATTATATGTACATACATAGTATATACTATCACAGGCACAAATTAAATATTTATGAGCCTTTCGAGATTTCGTAGCCTACTAACGTATACATTCATTTAGTGAATAAAACAGCTTAATGTGTAGAAAGTTTAGCAAGTTTTTCTTGAAGTGGGACATTGTAGTAACTCCCTTCAATTCTGGTGGTAGCTTATTTTAGGGTATCAATCCCATAGATTTTGGGCCTAAAGCTGTATTATGGGTTCTTACAAACTGTCGGTGAAGATCTTTACAGGATCTTGTGTAATGAAAGTGGTATAAATTGTTGGTTGGATATTGTAAAATGTTGTTTTTTTAACATTATTGTGATATAAGGTAAATTCAAGGAATTGGTAGGATATGCAGCGTCTTAAACAGAGGGTGACATGTTGAATTGTAAGAAACATTGCTATTAAGTCTTATAACCTTTCTTGTATGCGGATAACTACATCCACATGGGGGGAGGAACCCCAAAAGGAAATGCTGAATATCATACGAGAGTAAAATACACTGTAGTAAATTGATAAAAATACCTTTGAGTTCACAGTATGTCTTACGCTCCTAATAAGGAAGTGAATGGAATACAGATTAATATGCAACTTATATATGTGTATGTTCATCTCAGGACACAGTTCTAGTCAGTAAGGACCAACTTTGGTTATAGGTTTCATTCTTCGCCTCCTCGGTTGCGTTCTGGCCTTAGTACTGAGAAACTTGTGGAGATCTTACCGCAAGTTCACTTCTAGGAGAATTAAACTTTGACATGTTGGTGAAAGTTACTTATACATTATAGCGCAAGTTGGTGGTGACTGCCAAAGACCCTTGAAGTGGCTTGAAATGTAATATATATTGATATGATATATTTTTATTTTAATAAAATACAAAGTCTTTAGTTTCACAGAACCAGGCGGCATTTTGAACAAAGCCGGGATACTCCTCTCCAAAGTGGCTGGCTCAGCGACCCTTAAAAAACTTATATATTGAGAACCCCTGCGTATTATGCTAGGTTTGATCATATTAACAAAATTAGAGAGATAGATTGTCGTACCAATAGATTTAAAATGTCATTTTTCCCTCGTACTATAAGAGAGAACAATAGGCAGCGTAGCAAATTGATAGGTAGGTGAAATATAGTTAGAGTAGTCTGTAGTGCATGATGCATGTAATAACAACCAATAATCCATTTCATATTATGTAGATACTAACCATCTAGCTGAATGTGACCATATTATCTAGCATGTCTCCATTAAATATCCTAGTTGCATGTCAATAGTGCATGTTTGGTGATCTTCACCCCCTGCCACACACCCTCGTGATGGCTCGCAGGGTATCACGTAGATGTAGATGTAGATGAAAGTCCCAGAGTCTCTGAGCCAGCCACTTTGAGGAGGAGTATCCCGGCTTTGTTCAAAATGCCGCCTGATTCTGTGAAACTAAGCATCCCATTTCCCCTTTTCTTAAGTCTCTACCGTCCGCCTGGATCATTTTTCATCATCACAGCTTCATGATTTCGGCTCCCGCTAACTCGCAACTTTAAAAGATACCCATCGCTCGTGTCCTCTCGTCTCGTGGCATCATCTTGGGCGTTTAGTCTTTTTCCTTTTTAATCTCACTCCACCGAGTGCGGTGGCGTCATAATCCTGCTCTCCTCTCTGTCTTCCCCTTTCCATCACCCCTCCTTTTTCTGACACCATCTCTGACTCACAAGTCTCGCAGTCCCATGATGCCCTCCGCCCATGTAAAACACCCATTTGTATTCCTCGCCCGGGCCTGTGGAGTTTGCGTCGTAATTGAGGACTAAGGGGCAATTAGAGCAGCCGTGCGAAAGTTAAACGTCCGTCGAGACTCTGTCCGCGATGAAGTCACTGAACTTCATTCCTGCTTTTTTTTCTCCTTGCGAGTGTTATTCGACTCCGAGGCTCTTCGTTTGAGCCCGGTGGAAGCAGTTTTGTACTGTTCTACTTTTTTTTCTCGAAAAAAGGTTTGTTTGCGCTAGCCTTTTGACTTGGTTCGTCAATTAGTAGTGAGTCTAATTAATTTGAGAATGAAAGTACAGAAATTGACTCTGTACTTTGTAATAAAAAATTTCCGGTAGTAACATCACCCTTCGCATGGTCCCCACATGGATCTTGTATCACGTTTACGTTGTTGTATTATACACGAGTCAATAGTTTTTGTAGCATTGGTAACATACCTGTAGTATAGTGACTAGAGAAAATACAGGTATAAGATGCCTTGTGTCATGCGATCGATAAAAGACGATCTACATCTACGTAATACCCTGTGAGCCACCACGAGAGTGTGTGGCAGGGGGTGAAGATGACCAAACATGCACTATTGCCATGCAAGTAGGATAATTAAGGGAGGCATGCTAGAGAACAGGGTCACATGCAGCTAGATGGTTAGTATCTACATAATAAGAAAGGGATTATTGGTTGTTATTTCATGCATCATTCACTACACTCTACTCTAACTATATTTCACCTACCTCTCCCTTTGCTACGCTGCCTATTGTTCTCTCTTATAGTACGCGGGAAAAATGACATTTTAAATCTATCGGTACGACAATCTATCTCTCTAATCTTGTTAATATGATCAAAGCTAGCATAATACGCAGGGGTTCTCAATATATATCTAACGTCAGCTGTGAACAAATCGGTTTCGAATTTACTTAAAAGGTTTAACCTATATTTTAACCTGCGTTCTGAGAGTAATTCCCATCCTAGTTCTTCTATTAAACTCGTAACACTCATACAATTATCATAACGGCCTTTAACAAACCTAGCGGATCTCCTTTGCACACGCTCTAAATCTTTAATCATACCTTCCTCTTACGGATCCCATACACTAGCGGCATATTCTAAATGAGGCCTGACAAGATCGGCAGGTAGTAAAGCTGATTAGTCGATATTCTCCCTAATACTAATTTTTTTAAATCTGCCAAGCAGTACTAACCTCGAGTTCCACAGGATAACTACATGACTCGCGTATCTAGTTTACGTAGTGGCATATATATTCGTTCAATAGTTTTTATATTTGAATTATCATAGGCCCAACCATGCGGTTGGTATCCCAAGAAACCTTGATTAAGGAAAAATTGTAATATAACGCTTGTACTATAATGTGTCCTGCGGTATTTTATAAGGAATGTCTATGCAAGTAACTTAAATATTTAATTGGCATACGTGGAACAATAATGATGCTACAAGCTATTGACAGTTACCTTTTCATCTGAACGAGTAAATGCCCGGTAGTAACATCACCCTTCGCATGGTCCCCACATGGATCTTGTATCTCGTTTACGTTGTTGTATCTTACACGACTCAATAGTTTCTGTGGCATACCTGTCGTATAGTGAATGTTGGTGAAAGCTATCTGTACAATGCAGTGAATGTTGGTGATGACTTATCCCCTGCCTAACATCCTTGAGATGGCTAGCATATAAATTTGATGATTTTAATTGATAAGAATCGTTAATTTCTTCCTTGTTGTTGAAGTTAGGCTGTGTCCAGACTATTATAGTAGAAACGACCACAGGCATAAGGTTAAGCAAATAGACTGCCAAGCCAATATACCCATTTAAAATTCCATTTTTCTGCGTAAAATAAAGGACCATATTAATTGCGACAGGACAGTTCTAGAATACTTTAACCCTGACTATGTAAAATAGGTTTTGAACTTGCGCTAAATACCTTAAGATCATTTTTAGTTACTAACCTCGCATGCAATTTCCGGCATGATATTGCTCTTGCATGATTTAGTACCTTGAGGAACTATTTATCCGTCGAAGTAATTACAACCAGTAGTCCTATCTCAAGTAGTGTACTGCTTGGTAGCATGTTCGTCTACGTATCACTGTCCTAGTTTCTGGTCCGACCGCGCACTGTTGTCCTGACTGCTTTTGGCCTGCGCCTGGCATTCTGAGGGAACGTACGCGGTTCTGACTTCAGCTGGGATGAGGGCTTCATGCCGGGTGTGGAATCACCCCGTGCCGCTCACCCTAAAGGTGACTTGCTCGGTATTTCATAGATGTAGATCTACTTTAGATCCTCCCCAAAACAACAACCGCGGATGATATCATCTAAGTTCTTACTTCTCACATGCAAATATGCGAACATCAAGAAATCAATTTGAATGGCTGATAGAGTGGGATTTTGTTGATGGTGGTAAACACTCAGATAGATATTTATTTAAAAATTTAGTCTGTCGTAATATGCACGACGTACAAAGAAAACATTAAGAGGGTGCAAGTCTGGGATGAACTTATTGAGACTCAACGATGACGAAGCTTTTCAATGTGTTTACAAAAAACGAAGAGTATATTTGATATGAGAGTTTCTTAGCCTTTGGAAAATGTTTCTTAAAAGAGTGTCATCGGATTTATTTTTATTTAAACCACGCAAAACTAATTAATAGAAATGGAAAACGTAATGTTCACCACCTCGGGAATGTACATAAATATTTAGTAAATATAAATATTCAACATATACGATAGACAGAAATTCTAAAATCGGCGTAGTAACTACGTTAAATTGAGTCGCATTTCTCATAAATAAACTAAATATTAGCACATGAGCCTTTGTCTTGACTAGGTTTCTCACGACGCACGCTAAACATTACATTAAAACTGAGGTTTTTTTGTTATTCCGATACCTGGTACACGGGGTACTAAACGAATGGAAATCCCCCGAACCAGGTGTATTGAGAAGTGAGCACCGAGGTAGAATGAATGGAAAGCCATGACGAAATATTTATATTATAGTGCAAGTTTGTGATAACTCACCCCCGGCCAACCACGGTGAGATGTAGATGTAGAATATATCACTGCAGCTTAATGAAATTTATGTGATTTTTTTTAATGTGTAAAGATTTTCGCGAAACTGCGTACGAACTCTTCCTAATGATGTTTATGGATAACTGTGGAAAAATTGCATTCTACCGAATGCTTTTATTTTATTCAACGATATTTTTATTCATAGCCACATGGTATATGATACATATTTCGTAATAATTTTATAGCGTATTTACAGATTAAACTCTTTTCGCGAAATAATTAAGCTCAAAATATTATATTGGTTGCAATCAAATATAAAGTTTCCAGGTCGATTTATACATTAGATTGAAAAAATATTTAAATGAAATTTTCGCGTTTATTTCCAATACCGCGCAGGTAACTCAAGTCATCGCATTTTTTTAAGACAAATGATCGCGTTTTATTTGACAAAAGTGCTGTGTAAGAAATTTTGTATAATTTCCTTCGCTGCCTGAACAGCGAGGTCCTACACATTAGAATAGAGGAGAATAGAATAGAAGGGATTTATTCAATGCTCTGGGTATATACCCCTAAAAGCAACAAAACTATAACGTACGTGACATTTTGAATTATTATTAAATAAATACAAAATGAATACCTTCAAAATGAATAATTCAAGCTTTGCATAAAATCAGACATATTAATTACATGCTCATAAAATAACGGTGACATTAAAATATATATAAATAATTTGATCACTGCTGTAACAGGTAACTATAACATTTATAATTGAATGATTCCACATTCAAGAACAGTTCCAAGCAACAAAAGTGTATTTTACATGACATTTGAAATGTTATTGAATAAAATAAAAATAAAAACTTTTCGAAAATTTTATAGAAAAACAGACATATTAATTACATGCTTATAAAATAACTGTAACTATTTCTGTAATAAAATAACTTACTATTAAGGTAAAAAAATAATTTGATTACTTCTATAACAGGTAATTATAACATTAATACTTTAATGATTCCACAGTCGCACAGGTTTTTATCTTGTTAGGAATTGCATTCCATAGAGCGGTAGATCCGACGACGAACTGTTTATGAAACATTGTGGCTCTATGTGATAGTAAATATAGAGTTGATGATTCACTCCGTGTTATCATAGTTTTGGTTATAGGCGCGTACTGAAAGAGGTCAAGTAAATATTTCGGTGTTTGGTTTTTGAACAGGGAAAATAAAAAGATACAAAGGAGGTATTTCCGTTGCGAGGAAATACCCAGCCGGTTAAGTATGGGAGGAAATGTGTTGATCCCAGCGTAAGTTCGCCAGTCAGATATCCGAAGGATAGGGTGCAATACTCAATATGAGGAAAAATTGAGGTAGTAATTAGGTAGTAAGTAGATTTGTTCGGTATTTTAAGCTTATACAATATACCATCAACTCTTTTGGATATTGCGTGTATATGATCGTGTCATATCAGACTGTTGTTCATAATAATACCCAAGATACGGAGAGAATTTGAATAGGGAATAGCTATGTCATCAAGTTCAATACCGGATGTTGCATTAGCTTAGTTGCGTTGTTACATTAGCGGATGTAATTGCATGGAATGTGGCCCAAGAGATTTTTTTCCTTACTTTAAAAAAATCATGACAATGTGCACTCAATGACCCATTATCACCGCTCCCGCCACCCAGAGCTGACCCGAGTGTTGACGGAAGCGCGGGTTCACCGACCGTCCCCGTGACAACGGCGCGACGTAAACATCCGACTCCTCCTCCGCACCTCGTGCCTCAATTGTTTCGCTTCTGGTTCTTTTTTGTCGCTCCCGCGCTCCCTAACGGGATTTCTCAATTTCCCAGCGTCACGCCCAAAAGGGGAAAGTCACACAGAGACTTGTGATTTGTGCGTTGACAGTTGAGTTTGTCCCAAATGGAAACGAAAAAAAAACAAACAAGCCAGCGGCTTCCTCTTTTCCCCCAACACTTGTGTGAGTTGATGGTTTTGCTCGTTGGAGAGGAAAATCATCAAATGGCTTACAATGGTAAGAACAATAGGCAGCGTAGCAAAGGGATAGGAAGGTGAAATATAGTTAGAGTAGTCTGTAGTGCATGATGCATGTAATAACATCCAAGAATCCATTTCATATTATGTAGATACTAACCATCTAGCTGCATGTGACCATATTATCTAACATGTCTCCATTAAATATCATACTTACATGTCAATAGTGCATGTTTGGTGATCTTCACCCCCGGCCACACACCCTCGTGGTGGCTCGCAGGGTATCACGTAGATGTAGATGTAGATATACGTAAACACACCTACTGCCAAACAATGGATGATTTTGTGCAGGAGCGAAATAGTATTATAAATATTAGTCCAAATATTTAATCGACGGTACACCAGGCATGCAGCACCGAGAAATCTACATCTACGAAATGCCGTTCAAGCCGAGATAAATGTGGACGTCAATGTTCAGTTGCCCACTATGCAAACTTAAACAAGTATTTTTGACGAGTTTTCATCTTACGAAATCCAACAAATTACGGTCGGTCAGAACAAGGGGATAAAATTAGGTATACCGACTTCAGATTTGACAAATTTAAAATATCTTTTTTACCGCAATCGATTAGAGATCATGATGGCTGCCAGTGAGACTTTGAAATAGGCTAGTCGACAGATAGATGATTATTTGATTTGCTCCTTGAGGCTTGTTTCTTTATCTTAGGCGTGGTACTAACAAAACGTTCAGCATGAACCTTGCAAGACTTTATTATATCGTATACATAATTGCATCTACATCTACGAAATACCGTGCAAGCCACTACTAGGGTGTGTGGCAGGGGGTGATTACACACCAGGCATGCAGCACTAATTCCAGTACAAAACAGAGCCGTGCACGTTCCTCCGATTTCCAGGCGCCGGCCAAAATCAGGCAGGACAACGGTACGCGGTCAGACCACAAACCAGGAGAGTGATACGTAAAAGAACGTGCTATCATGCAGTAGATGTAGATACTAACCATCTAGCTGCATGTGACCCTGTTCTCTGGCATGTCTCCCTTAAATGTCCTACTTGCATGGCAATAGTGCATGTTTGGTGATCTTCACCCCCTGCCACACACCCTCGTGGTGGCTCGCAGGGTATTACGTAGATGTAGATTTACACTACTCAAGATATAACTACAGGTTAATATTATTAATGCGGTTAATAAGTAGCACTACAAGGTACTAAAACATGCAAGAGTATATCATGCCGAGGAATGCATGTGAAGTTAGTATCAAAAATTCATGTCAAGATATTTAGCACTGCTGAAAGAACCTATTTAACCTAGTCAGTATTCTAGAACTGATATATAGCAACTATTATGGTCCTTTATCGTACGTGGAAAAAATGGCATCTTAAATCTATCGATTCTGCAGTCTATTTCCTTAATCCTATTCCTGTGATCGTTCCTACCATAATAGTTTGGCTCTAGCAAAATATTTTGAACGTCTGGGAAAAATAGTCTACATCAAACTTTCGTAAAATGTTTAACCTATATTTTTCCCTTCGATCGGACAGAGGCTCGCACACGAATTACCTCAATAATTTTGTAACACTACTTTGTTTATCATGACAATGTTGAACAAATCTAGCTGCCCTCCGCTGTATTCGATCTATATCTGAAACTAGTCCTACTTGGTAAGGGTCCCTTATACTAGCGGCGCAGTCCAAGTGGGGTCTCACGAGAGAAAAAAACATCGCTCATTGAAACCGTTGAATTTGGTCTCATTGTAAAGAAAAATTACTTTATCTTCCAAAGATACCAAAATATCCTGTCGAACTACTTACCGAGATTATCGAGGAAAAATATCAGCCCTCTCACATGGGAAATGATACGCGGAAGAACTCAAAGGTGACTTTAATTTCTAACTAAATGACTTAAATGAAGTTGTTTAGTTTGTATTTTTTCTGGACTACTTTTGAAAATAAATCATACAATCACCGCAGTTTTTTTTCTCAAGTAAATCACACTATCACCGCAGTAATTTTTTCATAATCGCAAAAAAACCTTCTGTTGTGAAGGAATTTCAAACGCACCGCATGAAAAAAATGAGTCACATTGAAGATTTAAGTGGATATATTAATTTAATTACTTATAATTCCAGTCTAATCGATGTATAATATTGCACCAATAATAATGCAATGTTTAATCATGCGTCCTACAGCTGCTGACATTAAAACATATAATTCGAATATGACCTCGATTATGATTAGTGAACTATCTCGCTAAATCTACCTTAAAACAAGTTGTCCTCGTGACATTGGTGGAATACCTTTGGTGTGGCAAATATTTGTGAAATTTCTCCTCCTGACAGGTATTATCAGGCTGTAACGGTTTCAGCGAGTGACGGTGTTATTTTTTTTGACAGAATATTATTCTTCGAAATCCGCTATCTCTTTTTATTTTAATTGAAGATCTTGCTATTTTATTACCGTCATCATAAACTCTCGAAAGTGCTTCTGAATAGCCCGTGCAATGTTTTTATGACATTTTTGATAGTGTTTTTCACCTTGAGCTCTGAGCAAAATTATACGATGACTGTTATAAACACTCGGTGGTAATTAGGTAGATTTATTTATAATAAATAAATTTATTCTCAATTTAATGCAAGTATAGTCCTGCTAAGCCTATGGCTTGTCAGCAGGTACTGTTATTAATTAACAAATATTTTCACAGCTATGAGCTGTCAAAAACATTTAAAAATTGCTAAAAACCTAAAATGTAATAAAATCATATAAATTACTCAAAGACGCAATAAAATCATTAATTCAAATAGCAAAAGTACTCACGTTTTTTTTTTAATGGAACAAATGTATTCAAGAGTAAATAAAAGTACGAAATTTCCTTTTTTTATCAAAACACAACATGTATCCATCATAAATCATTTAAAATATCGACGAAAAACATAAAAAGCAATTGAAACACATAAATATTCAAAAAACACAATTGAAACTTTACTGTTAAATCATAACTACCTCAGTACATGTAGGTACAATTTTTTATAATACTCAAGTGAACAACAGTGATTAGTTAAAGACATTTTAAAATTATAAATGAAACAGATTTAACAGAATACCATATAACTGCATTACTTTTGATACAATAACCATTGTTTCACTTCTTTCTTTAATGATGACATTTTGCCAGTTTCTCGAGTTGGCTGTGGCAATTTATTGAATATCTTTGGAACGATGTACTTTTATAAGCTCTTACCGTGGTTGTAAAGTATTTTGGAACAGGATATTTTTCACGTGTAGTATTTTGGAACAGATGACCTTTTGTGGTGTATTTCTCCCGTCCTGAGAAACAGAGGTTTGCTCAACACACTATATGCTCTGATTAGGCCACTCCTCGAATACGCTGGGAGCATTGGGAACCCTGAAAACAGACAAATTTAACCAAACAAATTAATAAAATACAGAGGAAAGCTGCGCGCTTCGTTAAAAACTATCGTGTTTCACAGCTTCTATAGTGTTTCACATCTACTAGATGGATGAGGCTGAAAACCAGCACCTAGGGACTCGGAGGCTACACGTTAGGCATAGTTTGCTCGAGAAATTCGGAACTGGTGTGTTTCAGAGTGACCCAGAATATTATCATGACGCCACACTACCAGACTAGGTCTGACAGAAGCGATAAACTAAGAGAGATACATTGCCGAACTGATAGGTACAAAAACTCGTTTTTTCCGCGCACAATAAGCGACCACAATAAAAACTGAGCTCCTCTAAATAAACTTCTATAATACATGTCAACATTTCGCCTCCCAAAACCATATCCTTGCATCTTTACACGGCTGGGGTCCTAACACCCTCTGCCACACGTCCATGCGGCGGTTGGCATAGTATGAAGGTATATATATTTTAATCATTTTTAAATTTAATGAAAATTGTTTGTTTTAAAGATAAAATCTCATCCAAATAGCCTTAAACAGGATTTCTGGATTATTAATAGTTAAAGAATGTTCATTATACACTCACATATTTTGTTAGAAGAGAGTGAAAAATATTTTTTATTCAGTGGATTTACTGATTTATAAGTACATATTTGAACTTACAAAGTGGAATAATACTGAATTAGAAGCCATAGCGGCTGAAAGTGAATAGTTATTGTATCCTGCATTAGACATCTCTCAACACTAGTTATCATCTTGATCCGCATTGTATCCGCAAGATACGTGAAAGGCCGTTATGATATTCTCGCTAGTGTTACTGACCTCTTACTACAACTTGGATGGGAATCACTTTCAGACCGTTGATTGAAAATAAGATTCAATATTTTATGTAAATTTAAAACCGATTTATTTTCAGACGAAATTCTCATTATCTCACGAACTCGAACATACTACGGTAGATCAGATCATGAGAATAAAATAAGGGAAACTGATTGTAGAACAGAATGGTTTAAAATGTCGTTTTTCCCGCGATCGATAACACATCATAATTACTGCGTTGAGACTATGAAGTAGGTTAGTTGACTGGTAGTGTAGCTGATTAATTCATATGCACCCTAATGAATGTTTCTGAATCGGCCGAGGAGTGCTAACACCATGTTTTGCATTTCCCTGCATGACTCGTGTGTCGCGTTTTGATAGCTACATTATTGATTATTTTTGTAGTTTCTGTAGCATTTATAGCATACCCATTATGTGGTGCATGTTGGTGATAGTTAATTTCTTCTCTGTAGTTCATATTGGTGATAAGTCACTCCCTGCCAAACAACCTTGCGGTGGCTAGCAGGGTAATAAGTATATGTTAGTTCACCTGCTCTCTGATGAGTTTCGTGGCCAAGAAAATTGTCTCGAAGTTCTCCGGTCTAGCATTTGGGGAAAGTAGAAGTGTATAATCAAGGAAATATGTCCCGTGGGACTCGCGTCCCTTAAAGGGAGAGGTTACTGCGAGTGATATAAGAGAAAGAGATTCTGTGGACGTGAGGAAACGCGAAGGCCATCTCGGATTCTGTTATCCCTCCTCGCCTCGCTATTTGGACCTAGAGAGTGAAATCGATGGGTCGTTAGTCCTGGAAGATGAGAACCTGTTTCTCTCTAAAGGTGAGCCGGTAAAAAAAAGATTCCTTCATAAAGGAAGGTTCTTCTTCTATTGGAATCATTTCTTGAGAAGCTCGCGGCTCGGTGCTTACATCGGTGCGTCTGATACGACTCCCACACGTAAGTACAGTAAAATGTTTTGTTTCACTTACCCTCGCGTTGTGTGGCAGATGATATAAGAGCGTTTACTTTTTTAGAAAATAGTGAAAAATATTCTTCTTCAGTGCATGTACTGATTTATAAGTACATATTTGGTCCTACTAAATAGAGCAATCAGGCAGTTGAATCCAAAACGGCTGTTTTTTCTCTCGTGAGACTTTCACTTGGAGTACGCCGCTAGGATATGGGACCCTTATGAAGTAGGACTAGTTTTATATTTGGATCAGTTAGATTTAGAAGATTCTTTTCGTATTCAATAAGTGACTATAATAATCTTGATGAATCATTTCTATGCTAGTGTGTCTGGACTGTTAGAAGAATTGGGATGGGAATCGCTATCACAGAGTAGATTAAATTATAGGCTTAACCTCCTAAACTAAATTTCAGGAAAAACATTACTCTGACGACGTAAAAAACATACTATTAACCCCCTCTTACTACGGCAGATTAGATGGCGCCTATAAAATTAGAGAGCTAGATTGTAGAATCGATAGGTATAAAATGTCATTTTTTCCGCGTACCATTCGGGACCATGACAGTTGTTATCGTCGTCATGAATAGTTCGAATTGTGACAATAGGCAGACAGTAAATCTTTCTCTTTATATTCTCTACGTTCTTATTTATACATGATGTAAATATTGATGTTTTTAATTATGCATGATATTTTGAATATGTAGTAGTAGTCCTTGTACCCCTTGCACGTTGGAACGATTGACGATAGAATGTTTCTTGGTTATTAGATTTTTAATTGGCACTTTGTATGTGTGGTACGCGGGTTTCAATGTAATTTCGGTGTTCTACCATATCATTCATGCATGCCTGGTATGGAAGCTCCCCCTGCCACACATCCTTTGGGTGGCTTGCAGGGTATGACGTAGTTATAGATGTAGATGAAACTTTGTATCTCACTAAGTATGGTAGATTTTTTACTTGTTTACTTTTTTAAATAACTTAACATCTCAATAAACATATCTCAACGCTCTAAATACTGAAATGTTTTGTTTTCGGAATGATTTCGTATTAGTCTTCTTAGTAACTGTCGTAATAATTATAACCAGTAGTCGTGTTTTAAGTAGGGTACTGGATGGTAATATCATCGTCCATGTGGCACTCTTAGTTTGTAGTCTGACCGCGTATTGCCGTCCTGACTGCTTATGACCTGCGCCTGGCATTCCGGGGGAACGTGTCTACGCCTACGTACGTCTACGTAATACCCTGCGAGCCACCACGGGGTGTGTGGCAGGGGGTGAAGATCACCAAACATGCACTATTGACATGCAACTAGAATATTAAATGGAAACATGCTAGATAATATGGTCACATGCTGCTAGGGGGTTAGTATCTACATAATAAGAAAGGGATCATTGGTTGTTATTACATGCATCATGCCCAACTGACTACTCGAACTATATTTCACCTACCTATCCCTTTGCTACGCTGCCTATTGTTCTCTCTTATAGTACGTGGGAAAAATGACGTTTTAAATCTATCGGTACGACAATCTATCTCTCTAATCTAGTTAACATGATCAAACCTAGCATAATACGCAGGGGCTCTCTATATATATCTAACGTCATCTGTGAACAAATCGGTTTCGAATTTACTTAAAAGGTTTAACCTAAATTTTAACCTGCGTTGTGATAGTAATTCCCATCCTAGTTCTTCTATGTGTTCTTCTAACCTATAGTTGTATCTTGAGTAGAGTACTGCGTGGTAGCATGCTCTTCTACGTATCACTCTCCTAGTATCTGGTCTAACCGAGCACCATTGTCCTGACTGCTTTTGGCCTGTGCCTAGCATCCGGGGGAAGGTGCCCGGTTCTGATTTGAACTGGGATGAGTGCAGCATGCCTGGTGTGGAATCACCCCGTGCCACACACTCTAGTGGTGTTTCGTACGGCATTTTGTTGATTAAGGTTTCAAAGAGACTAATACTCTGTTTGTCAATGGTTATTTAAACCTCTCAAGTAGCATACATTTTAAATGAGTTTTTCTTACCGGAAACCAATTTGAAATTGTTATAGCTATTATGCATTGCTGTAACTGACAGCAAGGATGCTTTATCCTTATTTTAGATCTTATCGCTACTGAATTTGACCCAGTCATCTTTATGTTGCATAAGGTTATCATTCATCCTTAAGTATTAAGATGAAAGTCTGATAGTGTCTGATATATCCTTACTTAAATCTTACTTTGAGTACATTTGATAATGTACAAAATTATATTTTGGTTTATATGTTTAACGAAGTGTGTATGTCTCTTGCGGAATCGTCACCTTGAAGAGGCTGACTGTGTATATTTAAGTATATTTGAGTCATTTGTTTCTGATCCGTCGCGTTTTACTTGTAGTGGTGGAAGACTGGTATTTTGGCGATTTATCGAACAAAAAACTTCTTATTTGGAGAATTTTATTAATTAAACTGGACACATTTCAAATGAAAAAACGTAGACAAATCTCTGGTTAAGAGCGTACGACTATAGACTTATTTCACGCAATATCGGGCTGTATAAAAAAAATTAAACGTACAAAATTTGTCAATAGCTGTTCGGATGTAGGAACAAAACTGCGTTATCCGTCTTATATTTGATTCATAGAGAGCGACTTACAGGACGCGAAAATTTTATGGAAACAGGCCTCGCGCTATGTGAGAATTTATTGTAACTAATTATTTTTTCTAGGTACATATTTTACCGGTCTTACATTCCCGAGCACACATAGTGATAGGGTGAGTTTAACGCACTGAAAAATGGATAAGCTACAAGCATTAATGTCGTTAGTCGTGTCATTTACATTTTCCGTTACATAACACGTGAACTGCATATTAACTAACTGGACAGCTTAGCACTCCTCTACTTCCTGGTTTGGCAGTGAATTGTTTTCCTGGCTGCTTTTTGCCTACATTTACTGCTGTGAAATTCATGAAAGCCAATTACACTGTGTGCGGCGCAGGATTCTGGAAAGAACGTGCGACTATAGAATTAAGTCACGCAACATCGGGTCGAAAATGATCGCATCGTCTACTCTTCTGAGATGAAATGAAACCCTTGCACTATTCCCCGGCCGGCGGGTAGGGACCAGAAGGTCCTGACGTCCTGCTGGTGGTTTCTTGGCCAAACCAGGTGCTACGTTGACATATATATTCCTTGCAGTAAACTGTGTATCCTACTAATACTCGTATTACTTATAATTTTATCACTCGAGGATTAAATCATGCGAGACGTAATAGTGGGAAGCTGATAAAGAGAAGAACGAACAATAGTCCATGAACATATAATTTTAAGCTCAGTTATGCACTACCTCAATATGTGGAACTTGAAAATAAATACGCAACACTGATTCAGAAAGAGAAGAATTTGCGAAACTCTATTAGCACCCTTTGTCCACGATATTTTAGCCTCCAAGAAAGATTACTTTCCAATAGACGCATTTTTATTGACTTGAAAAAAGCATTTGAATAAGTGTCCCAAAGAAAGTTACTTATAAACTAAAATCTTAAGGCTTAAACGACGATGTAATTTCCTCGATTAGAGAATCACTAAACGATCGCGTACAAACATCTACATCTACGTCATACCCTGCAAGCCACCCAAAGGGTGTGTGGCTGGGGGTGCTTCCACACCAGGCATGCATGAATGGTACGGTAGAACACCGAAATTACACTGAAACCCGCGTACCCTACATGCAAAGCGCCAATTAAAAATCTAATAACCAAGAAACATTCTATCTTCAATCGTTCCAACATGCAAGGGATACAAAGACTACTACTACAGATTCAAAATATCATGCATAAATAAGAACGTAAAATATATAAAGAAATAGATCTACCATCTAGCTAATGTCACTATTTACACTATTCTTGACGACGATCACAGCTGTTATGGCCGCGAATGGTCCGCGGAAATAATTACACTTTATCCCTATCGGTTCTACAACCTAGCTCTCTAATTTTATTGTTGCGATCTAATCTGCCGTAGTACGATGGGGTTAATAGTAAGTTTTTTACTCAAAGAAATGATTTTCGTCAGAGAAATGATTTTCCTGAAATTAAGTTAGGAGGTTAAGCCTATAACACAAGGTTGCATTAGACGTTGCCTACTAACACTGCAATGGTAACTATTACAGTTGTAGGTTAGCGACCGCTGTATGCAGTGACGGTTGTCACAGATGTCATTACAGACGTTATGTCAACATCCCGTTGTTTTCCCCTCATTAGGATGAAAACACAAATCACATTCACGTGTGCCGTGTCGCTGGTGGTGCTCCTGCTGAAGTTTGCAGGGCCCTCCACCGCAGCACCCGCGCCCTGGGTCCTGAAGCTGCTGTCTCCCGGACCGCCAGCCATCTACGACTTCAGTCAGGACAGTAATCTGGATCGGCGCGCGATTGAGGATTCGTATAATGCGTACGCTCGCAGCAGTCCGACGGTGGTGACACCGCCTCCCGTGCTCCTGTCGTTCATTCGGGGACGCGGAAAGTGACGACTCGATGGCCGAATTATTCCTTCGAGAGAAGACCGGAGTGATCCACGACATTGGTGAGTTCTGCTGAATTCGTGGTGACGATTGCCGACTCATGAAGAGTCCATTCTGGCATCCTCCGTGCCCAGAGTACGACATTCCGTGGAGTACGTTTGTCCCGTTTTCCTAATAATTACCGTCGTACCCCCACAGCTGAAAATAAATAATCACCGCGTACATGTACAGTGGCGGAAAAAATTAACGCAAAATTTTTCGCGCGCCAGAATGCGGCATTTTTTGGGACTTCTAGGAGCTGTACACACTCCAAAGACTGGCAACACTGAGGAAAACATCGTCTTCCGCAAATATTTGAAATCCGCAATGGAGCTCACATTTGTCGGAGCCTAGAACTTAGTCATCAATTGCCTTATTTTTGAGCTTTCGTCTCATATTATTCGCACATTCAGTCACGGTGCATCGCTGTGTTTGCTTCAGCATGGTTATTACGTCGAATGATATCATTTATACAGAAAGACTGATTATAAAACATATTCACTATCCCACCCAATTCAGTATACAATATGCTAAAATCTTCATCTTCTACCACCAAGGGATATTTATTGTAGTCCACTTTCCGAGGACCTTTTTGAATGACGCGTCATATGTCTCTTTCACCGAAATGATATAAATCGAGATTTATCCGCACCAAATGTCGAAACAAAAAAGATTTAATTGAAATAAGTATAGTCTACGTGATGTAATTTGTCACGATTTTCCATTTGTAGATTGACGAGGTTCCTTTAACGGATATTTATTAAATTCAAAACGGATATTTATTAATGAATCGTTCTTGACCCAATATAAATATCGTCTTTAGTTCGTCAGAATGGGATTAAACTATGAAAACATACGTAAAATATAATTTCGCGAAATAAAAATAAATGTATGCTCGCATCGATACTGAATAATCTAGGCATATTTTCCCGATATTTCTTTCATCTTATCACAGGAAGCTTGGTGACGAGCTGTCCACTGTTACGCTTTATCTAGTAAATGCAGAATATACGAATAAACATTCAGAAAAGTTTGCCCAAATTAGGTGTAGTGATGGATAACATATGTATGATTGCATAATATCTTACATGCTTAGCTATAAATTCACCGCACATATGAAATTAACAAAAAGCCTTTTAAAAGACTTCAGTTTGGAGTAGAATATCATTAATGAAATACATTAATAGGTAAAGTTAATGTTGTAGCTGTCAGATGTATTTGGCTAGCTAAAGAGTGGTCCGTGTTCGATTTTTAATAAATGCAAATGAACTTTTATATAAATTTTCTCATATTGCTAATATGAATGAATGTAATGTGTAGCAGCAATGACTGGCTGATAATATGTAATTTTTTAAATACAAAAGAGATAAAATATGCCGAATAAAAATAATTTTAATTGACCAGAAATTGAATGAAAAACTCAAAAATGTCTTGACCAGGGGTGGGATCACGGTTTTTTCTTCTTATGGTCATAATTGTCATCCAAATGGCAAGCCGCATTGGTAGGGCAATGCACAAGGTCCTGGGAGCGCACTCCACTGCTATGTAGTACCCGATCTTTCTTGATGATGATCACGTTTTCAAAATCATGAGCGTACTCCAACAATGTTATTATGAAGAACCATAATTGCGATTCAGGTTTGCAACCCAGTAACAACTACTGAGCTTTCTTATGTCAAGGCAAATTTAAGATGATGATTCGTAACCTTTCGGTGAATTAATTTGCGTCCGCATGTGTTACTGTGGACTAAGTTACTCTTAAAATGAGTGGTGGTATTGTCTACGAACGTTTAAAATGACTATACGGATAGGAAAAAGCATACTACTCTCCCGGGAATACAAACAGAAAGGAGTAGTTCTCAGATTTCACCTCATCAGCCCAGACCATTCCAATCAAACGCCATTAGTTCCCATTATGCATGGGTTTGGAGGCCAGCCACCTTTAGTCTGAGTTAAAGCAACGAGCAATTTTGGAGGACTCTTGAGGATCCCTAGAGGTTTCCCCGTGTCGATACAAAGCTCCACCAATACTAATCCATTCAATATCGGAATGTATGAAGGGTGCATTATATTGATTTGGGAAATAGTATGCCTTTAATGAGAGCTTACTTTCCCCTTGTATTGCGGGAAATACCTTTTCTGCCATAGATAATGTTTCGGACGCCAGGCGTTTAACTCACAGGAAAGAAGTGGTATTTGACTTCTCTTACGCCATTAAAAGTATTCGACGGGGACTTCAAATTTTTTCGAAGCGCGACGAGCCTTTTCTTTCTGGTGCAGCAAGTATTTGAAACCTGTGCGTTATTCACAACAACAAACCACCCCGACCATCACCACCCGGAACTTGGCCAAGGTTTACTGATGACTACTTCATTGAGACGAGCGTCGATAGACGAACAAGCAGAGCGGACAGCGCAAGCCGAGATATTTTTCAAAATTTTAGCGGCCTCTCCCAAAATTCTTGGAGGAAAAAAAGATCTTATTAGCCTTTAAGTATGCCTCATTTTTCTCCCAGGCGGAGGAATCGGATGATAGGTTTGTAAAAGGCAAAAACATCTGTCGAAAAATTACCCGAAGAGGTGTTGCGCCGTCAACTTTCACCCACTGAACTTTTATTTGGTGTTTAAAA
Source organism: Ceriagrion tenellum (assembly GCA_963169105.1). Classification (NCBI taxonomy): domain Eukaryota; kingdom Metazoa; phylum Arthropoda; class Insecta; order Odonata; family Coenagrionidae; genus Ceriagrion; species Ceriagrion tenellum. The sequence goes on along the minus strand of OY720636.1, from coordinate 52,814,092 downwards.
GTAAAACTCCATGTCACAGAGACTTGGTTAGGAAATCGAGAATGGAGGGGGATGGATCGATTATAAGGCTAATAAACATCCACATTCTTTATGTAAATACCAGCATATTTCTCAATGATCAATTGCTGTGATCATGTGCGCACATTACTCAAATTGTGAGAATTACACATACATTTTACCTTTTCCCACTCGTTCTAAATAAAGCATTATAGTGTCCCTTTTCAGCATCCGTTAAAATACTTTTCCACTAAGAGATGAAATTTATGACCCTGTAAAAAGTCTGTTAATATCTTCATGTGGGGGCTCTCACAACTTTAACTTCCATTGAAGCAATAATATTACGACACATTTGAAGAGGAATAGATTCTTTAGGAACGTAGCAATCGTATAATCTTTGATGGTGCACATTCCTAATTTGCACCCCATTGACTACTCTGCGGATTTATGAGTATACAAATGACCATAGGGAAAATATCTAATCACTGCTTATTTGCCACATGAAAAAGATGATTTTTAGTATTTTATCACTTTCATTGGGGAAGATACTCGATGCATTTTTGTCGTAGTATTACTTACGCATGGGTAAAAAAATGCTCCTCATAAAATTTAACTCCGTAATTTTAGCCAAATATTTTTCACTGCGAATATGTCAAAAGGTATTTAAGTGATTCATTAATCTACGTTATCCTTTAAGTATTATTCTCCATCTTATAAGTTGAACTGTTGAACTACACGCTTAATGTATTGCTCTTAGCAAACCTAGAAAACAATGCTGGAAAAGCTACCAATACCGTTTTAAAGATATTTTGAAGAAAATTCCACCCTTGTTTGGTCTCTCACTCAGATAAGTAATCGGTATTTACAAGTTCGGCAGATAGAACCAAACTCTAATTCCTAATAAAAATAATTGCCCTCTTTACTAAATCATTCCAAAGTAATTTAAAGGTGAATGTAGTACCAGGTAATTTCACTAAATCGAGTAACTGACACAATCAGAGATCCGGTCTATTCCCTCCTTCATGAATAGCTTTTCATCGAGTGGTGAATTGGCGAATGAGTGGATATGAGCATCATACGGCAGACAGGACGTAGAAATCAAGTGGGGCCGAGTACCCGAGAATGGGAAGTAAACATCTCATTCGACGACCAAGGAGACCGCTCTGATTCTTTTGCAAAGCCCGAATATATGTAAAACTTACACACTCATGGTTGAGGTCAATGTCCATTCCCTGGGCCTTCCGTGGATTCCTGCGAAGTTTTGGTTGCAATAAAGTCACATCACGTAGATTAATCATAAAGGCACTAAAAGAAGCCACGCCAGGATTTGAACCCCAGGCATACTTGGCCGCAGACGAACGCTCTCCCTCTAGGCTACTTCATCGATCAAGAGGAATCCGCGTCCAGTGGTTCTTACTACAAAACGAAAAAAGGGAATTCTAATGTTTCCTTTAAAAACTGGACCAAATAAAATGTTCTGGATAGTTGAAAGTAGTTTTCAGAAAGTAAATAATATTACCTTAGGAGGAATTTAGAAATTTAAGTGTTTGAGACGACCTGTATGCACGAGGGCGGAAACTTACGTAGGGTTTTAAGTTATTGGGAATACTTTTAAAGAAAAATTTTCTCCACATGGAAACCATTCTATTCAACCAGATTTCCCATTATTTAACTTGAAATTCACAGGATATTACGCCAAAATGTTAATTGTAATGCATCATATTTCTCGGAAGTAGTTTGAGGCCTATTAAAACGACGTTCATCCACAGCTCTTCCCTGCACGCGGAAATACGTTTTATTGTAAGTGAATTTGATCTGGAGAATAAAAAATTTTTATGTCCCAACAAATAATGCTTTCATCGTATTGCTTCTTAAGTTTCAATCAAGAAAATCTTTTTACACGGTCCAAAGCTCTAAAAAAATATGGTAATAATCTCGACATAATCAACTACGAATTTGGAACCTCGACTGAGTGCGGGTCGAAGCAAGCTCATCACGTTTATAACTCCTAGACGATCTCGCGAACATAAACCTTATTAGTATGACTATTTACATGACACGTAAAATCGATATGTAATCATAGAGAGTTTGAATCTTCCCGGTTTCCATATCTTGTCTCATTGTTGTCAAGTTGTCGAAGGAAAAGCGATTTCAATTAGTTCCCGTGTACGCCGCATTCAGACGCCAATGAGTTTTGCGTTAATTTTTTCCGCCACTGTACATATATATGTACAATCTGGGGTATAAAGCATCAACATCTACGTATTATCCTGCAAGCCACCGCAAGGATGTTTTGCAGGGTGACTATAATGTACGAGAAAACTTTCACCAATCTGCACTATATAAAACATATGCTTCCAATGCTACTTCAACTATTTTCATTAATGTATATAGCAGCTACGTAAACGAGATAGGTACAACAGTCATCAGATGTCATGCGAAACGTGACATTATTACTACGTGGCTGATTAAGTAACAAGCATTAGGGAGCTAATCTAGTAAACAGCTACCTGGCCTCTCGACTACCCTATTTTGAAGTCTCATTGTCAGCCCTTAGTCTCTTTACGATCGCGGGAAAAATGACATTTTAACGTCCTTTAGTCTTCCGGAAACGTCTTTTCATTGGCAGCCATGATGGTCTTTTATAATTAGCATCAGGTCTGTAAAAAGTTTTGTAGCGATCGGAGCACACCCACGGGATATATGAAGAGCGGTAAGTGCACAAGAAATATTGGATAAATGGCATAGTTTTTTTTAAGTAAGGGGAGGCGTCAATTCTTTATGGTCATTATTTACATCTGCGAGATACCTTGAAATTCACCTTCAGCGTGTGCGGCACGGGGTAATTCCACTCCAGTTGTTAAATACTGGGCCCTAATCTTAAATATGATAAATAGGTTTTTTCGGTAGTGTTAAATATCTTAATATGAATTGTAGATACCTCGCATGCGATCTCCGGCATGATATACTCATGCATGACTTAGTGCCTTGTAGCGCCATTTATTTGTCGCATTAATAATACCAACCAGTAGTTGTATCTTGAGTAGTATGTTCCATGGTAGCATGTTCTTCTACATATCACTCTCCTGGTATGCGGTCTGACTGCGTACCGCTGCTCTGACTGCTTTTGGCCTGCGCCTGGCATTCAGAGGAACGTGTGCGGTTCTTATTTAAACTGGGATGAGTGCTGCATGCATGGTGTGGAATCACCCCGTGCCACCCTAGCACCACATACCCTAGTGGTGGCGCACACGGTATTTCATAGATGTAGAATCTAGAATCTAGATCTGCATCTCCAGGTCAAACAGAAGAGATAATATAAGAGAGATACATTGCCGAACAGATAATTACAAAAACTCGTTCTTCCCGCGCACAGTTAGCAACTACAATAAAAACTGAGCTCCACTGAATACACTCCTATAATACACGTCACCATTTCACTTCCCAAAACCTTACAACTTTACACGGCTGGCGACCCAACACCCCATGCCACACGCCCATGTGGCTGCATGCATGGTATTATGCAGATGTAGATGTAGAATAAGCCCCACTCGCTCTTAAGGCCTATAGAGGCCGGCCAAAATATTAAGTTTTGTTTTACAATGCTTTGTTAATATTATTAACATAGAGCTTTACAAAAAAAAACATATAGTTGAGCTATAGGCGGTCAAACCGGAAACTGGGAGAGGCCTCCCTGGGTGAACCCGCTAACATGTGGTACACGGGTTAGGACACTACAACTTACCAGTTTTGCCATTACTTTTAATTCATGGGCCCTAGAGGGTATTAGACAGTGCAAGAAATAAAGTCAAGCTTGGCATTTCAAACGACTTGGGGCGATAGTAACAGTGGTAAGTTAATCTTGCTAATCTAAAAGTGGTAAGCTAAATGACAAAATCTAATCTTTCAGGAAACATTCAGTCTCGTTTTCATACCTTGAAAGTAATGCAGACTCGTCAAGATTGTTTCAGAAATACAGAAACGTAGCAATTGGGAAGCGATGAAAGCGGGCATTGAAAACCGGAAAATATAAAACAATAAAAAATTAATTTAGCCTACTATCTTTACCCATTGCATTATTGAAGAATTCGATCATAGCTAATGTGCTTCTTAGTTGTTCATGGATAAAATGGCATAATGAACCTAATGGTCCTGCAGTCTATCTCTCTTATTTTATGCTTATGATCGAGTTTGCTGTATGGCCGATTGCTTGTCACGGATGTTTGATGAAAACCAAAATGATCACGAACAAGTCCCACGACCCGGGTTGTGTGTCCTGCAGGACACACCGATATCATTCACGACCATTTTAGAACATCAGGAGAAGGACTTAGAATGTCAAAGACTAAAACAAAGACTAAATAATGGGGTCGGGGTAAGGAATCTGAAATTGCGCCGGGGACTTCTGGTATTTCGCGCACGTAAGAGCAAACGTAATCGAGTTTTTCATTCCCGTAGGGATTAGGCCGATGGTAATGGCTTATTTCCACGACTCAATAATCGGCGGTCACTTAGGATATCGTAAAACGAGGGAAAAAATATCTCGGGATTCTTTTGGCCGAATATGCATAGGGACATATTAATGTATGTACGGTCTAAAACAAAGACTAAATAATGGGGTCGGGGTAAGGAATCTGAAATTGCGCCGGGGACTTCTGGTATTTCGCGCACGTAAGAGCAAACGTAATCGATTTTTTCATTCCCGTAGGGATTAGGCCGATGGTAATGGCTTATTTCCACGACTCAATAATCGGCGGTCACTTAGGATATCGTAAAACGAGGGAAAAAATATCTCGGGATTCTTTTGGCCGAATATGCATAGGGACATATTAATGTATGTACGGTCTTGCATTGGCTGTCAAAGCGCGAAACCAGCGCAAAACACTATGGTTGGGTACCATTCGTCTGAGGTGGCTACAGAGCCGGGAGAGAAGTATTTCGTTGATTATATGGGCCCACTAACGCGTACGCGGTCGGGGAATACTTCGATTCTGGCCGTCATTGACGCTTTTTCGAAATTCGTGTTTATTATTCCCACACGCAACATGAGGGCTGCCAATACGGTTAAAATCCTCAACACTCGTGTTTTCGCGGTAGCAGGTTTTCCCAAAATAATGGTATCCGACAATGCCCCGACTTTTACTTCAAGGGAGGTAAAAGATATGTGTTTCGGTTGGGGGATAAAACACGTCACCACAAGTCCCTATTATCCACAACCGTCTCATGTCGAGCGGTTTAATAGGAACCTAAAAACAGCGCTCACTATTTTTCACCATGATGCACAGGACCGGTGGGACGAAAACCTACATACCATATCCATGGCGTTTAATACGGCCTTCCTCGAGAGCACAAAATGCACTCCGGCGAGTCTCTTTTTGGGGCGAGAATTAAATCATCCCTTGGCCATGCGCTGGACTATCGATGACAGCGTCGCTGAGGCCAAACGGGGAGAAAGCACCGAAGAAAGGTGGACTCGAAACTTGAAGCGTGCAAATAAGATCGTAGCGAGAAATTAAAATAGGAATCGGAGGGACCAACCGTTTAAAGTAGGCCAAATGGTCGTATATAAATTACACCCATTGAGTTCCTCGCTTAACAAAAAATCAGCGAAATTCTTGCCGAAATGGTCCAAACCATGGCGAATAAGCCGCTTTACAAGCCCGGTGACTGTAGAATTGAAGGATGTGGAGACGGGAGAGTATACACGCAGATGTCACGTATCTCAAATTAAATCTTTCTATCGGCGAGAGACTCCAATCCTCCCCAGTATTCCTTACCTTCATTGCCTTCCTAACCTTCATTTGGGTATTGTTGTGAGTGGCTCTGAGATGGCGGTGGTCTGAGAAGAGGCGCAACCGCGTCGCTCTCGTATTTCTTCCTTTTTTATTTTTTTTGTTGATTGTTGATTTTTCAACTTCGAGTCTGTTGACGGATGTAGTAACTTGTCCGGGTTGTCTTGTTCCTTTGTTTTTCTTGTGCATTGTCGAAGGGAGTTTTGTTGTTGGTAACTGATTACTTTTTGGGATCAGCAACGCTGCTGGAGAGAGTTGTTTTTTTGTAATTTAACCTTAGGTTGTTTACCCCTATTTGTGGTTATATGTAAAAATAAAAAGGGGTTTGAGTTAATTCTTGTTTATGTGTTGTTGTGGTCTTAAAAAAAAAAAAAAAGGACGACGAAGAGTTCGTACGTGAATTCACGTATGTATATGTTTTTCGGTAATGTCTCTGTTCCTTGTTTTTATGAATTGAAGATAATGTGGAACGATTTTGGTAAGATAGAGACGGATATATTTTTTTTTGCCTTATTGACCTGAAATGAAATGAAATGAAATGGGGTGTGTAACGGTCACTTGTTTGTTTACTTGTTGCGATTTCCTGAACTGTGCTGGCTCATTTGTGTGATACCTTCCCTCCTGCCCCACCTTATGCCCGGCTGTTTGATGGAGGTAGCGTAGGAAAAGCAGCTGGGAGAAGCGAGGGAGGATGAGCCGTGCCTCACACTGAGGGAATCCTAAACGGTGGGTCACTCGGCTCGTGGATTGATGAAGGACTCAGCAAACTGCGCGTCGAATTGTGAACTGCAGGACACATGAACATCGACGCTTCGAACGCACATTGCAGCCCACGAATTCTGTTCCCGAGCTACGCTTGGCTGAGGGCCGGGACCCGGTCAATAGGGGCCGATCATACCTGGTGGCAAATGGGCCCCAGGTATAAATAGGATCGTTGTTCCGTGAGCGGCTTACGCCCTGAAGAGGCGACAGCCTAGAACGGGGTCCACACCATTGTTTTTGTTATTTGTTATACTTGTATTTGTTTCGGTGTGGAAATAAACATATTTTGACTTGACTTGACGTGAGCGGCGGGCATTGCTTTGCTGAGGCTCACTTCGAGTTTTCGACGCCTATTAGAGCTGCTCCCGAGAGACGGACGCACGGCACCTTTTTGAGACCACCGCTACCTCCCGCAGCCAAGGTATACAACTTACCTAAAAATTCCTAGCTCCTCTTATCCCGAGTCTGCCCTTTTTTTTACCAGCCAGGTCACAATTCTGGGGGGGGGGATATTTTTAACGACCGTTGTTGTCTTTCTTTTTCTGGTAAATAAATTACTTTTGTTTTTCCAACCTGGTTTTTTCTGTCTGCGTTTAAAAACTCCACCGCACCTCCCGGCTCTGTGAGGCACGTTTCAACGGTATTTTAAATATGTTCTGCATTTTATATGAGATGTTAGCGGCCTCGAATGTACTCAGGAGATTAAGCCTAATTTTTAATTAACGCTCCGAGAGCGATTTCTATCCCAATTACTTCATTTCAATTAACAGACTGATAGAATTTGCGCGGCATCTCTTCTGAAAATCTAGTTGCTCGTCACTGCTCGCGATCTATCTCAAACATCGTACCTGCTTCGTGCAAATCCTACATACTAGACGCCTTCCAAGACAATAAGCAGTGACACCGCGTCCGTCCATGTTTCCGAGTTGGTTTGCGGAAACATTGACCCACGCGGTGAAAAATACGGAATGCATCTACATCTACGAAATACAAGTGCAAGCCACCACAAGGATGTGAGGCACGGGGTGAATGCACAACAGGCATGAAGCCCTTACTCAGCCCTAGCTCAGCTAAAGTCAGAACCACTCACGTTCCCCGGATGACAGGCGCAGACCTAAAGCAGTCAGGACAATAGTGCTTAGTCAGACCAGAAACTAGGAGAGTGTTACGTACAAGAACACGCCACCATGCAGTACACTACTTAAAATGCAACTATTGTTATTATTATTAATGCAGCAGATCAATAGCACTATAATGTATTAAATCATACAAGAACATATCATGCCGGAAATTACATGCGAGATTGGTACCTAAAAATGATGTTAAGATATGTAGCATAAGTGCAAATGTTATCTAGTAAGGGTCAAAGTATCCTAGAACTGATTTATCTTAACTATTATGTTCCCTCATTGAGCGTGGAAAAATTGACATATCAAATCTATCAGTTCTGCAGTCTAATTCCTCAATCTTGTACCTATGATTGTTTCTACCATAATCGTTTGACTCGAAAATACCTTCTTAAGAAAATAGGGTTTTTTACGACAGGAAATTCGCAGACATGACCCCAACACATAAAGGCGGTGAAATGGAAGAGCATAGTAATTATCACTGCAATTGACTGCCGCCCTCCGACTTCCCTTTCAAATGTTAGTTCTCTTACCTCCTGGTATATCTTCCTATGTACTTTCCTCTTAATTTGGTCCATGAACTTTTCCTGGGTCTTCCTCTGGGGACTTTTTCCTCTATTTTGCCTTAATTTATGTTCATCACAAACCCATTGTGCCTCAAGGTGAGTCCAATCTATTTGAGTCTTATTTTCAGTTTGGTGTTCCATATGGTCCTTTCCTCTTCTACACACTTCATCATATCTTATTTAGTCCGACCATTTTACATCCAGCATCCTCCTCCAGTACCAGATTTTGAAGACTTCTAGTCTGTTCCTCTCAGGTTTTCCAATGGTCCATGCTTCCGATCCATAGAGTGCTACGCTCCACTCGATTGTTTTCACATACTGGTTCGTGATTTTCTAGTCTCTTGTTTCTAAGGGTCCAAACCCTGTGTATCCAATTCCTCTTGTTCTTCTATTCTCTATGATATTCCATATTGTCCTCTCCTCTTCAACTCTTCTGTAAACTTCATCATTCCTTATTTTGTCCGTCCATTTGGTCTTTAGCATCCTTCTCCAGCAACAGATTTCAAAGGCTTCTATTCTTTTCTGGTCAGCTTTTCAAATGGTCCATGCTTCCGATCCATAAATCGCCACAATCCACATGAATACTATCACATAGTGTTTCCTGGTTTGTAGTCATATCTTCTATGAGCACAGCACTAGTCTGTTTACCATGAATGCCTTTTAAGCTTGGGATCATCTTCGTTTGATATCCGTTGTACTTCTTCCGCTCCACGTGATGGTACATAAGAGATAGGGGATTGGTCTCCTGTAGTGATGTATAATATGGGTTCATCTGTTTGCCGGTTTTTGGTCATAAATTTCCTTACTTGAGCATGATATGTCTTCAGTTTGTACCTGTAGAAGTTCAATAGGCGAAAATTTTCACTAAAATAATTCTTCTCTCGTTAATTTACTTCACAGGTCTGACACCGGGCTTCCTTCCTGCCATCAGGACTTGCCAATAGAGAAAATATCGTACTCTTGTAGAAGATCATCCGATAAAATGCGTGATTTAGGAAGTATTTAATTTCTCTGTTAATGTGAAACATTCATTTCAAGAAAATATTGGTATCTTTTTATGGATGATTTGGTCAAAAATTACAATGTGCGAATAATATAATCTTATTTTTTAGCGTCAAATTAGTGGAATAGATATGATGCGTTCAATTAGCAATTAGAATGTACATTTTGTAAAATAGGTATATAGAGAGGAGAATTGACTAAATTTTCAGGGGTAGGTATTTATTTGATCTACTCTAAAACCGACAACAACTCATTTTCCTTTGTATCGAATGGCCTCTGGGTCTTTTTCCATCGTAAGCCTGGTTGCATATATGTCTCAGTTATTTATTTTCATTCAGATTCCAATGCCTTAACATGTTTTTCAATCCCTCGCCTGCATTGATATGGTAATACTATATTCAATTTTATGATCAATGTGAATTACTGCTCCGTTTCTGCCTGTTTCGATGTAGAAATCTCCACATTGGTGTAACTGACTCATCTCAAATGCACTGCATTATAGCACTTTTGATTTATAAAACTATTAGATGCTAATTCAATTGAAAGTTACATTGGTTGTCATGTGCCATTGACTAGCTAATTTTACTGTAATAAAATAAAGGCAATGACGAATTTACACTGTCATAAGTCATTTACGAAGATATCGGAAAGCTTAGATTGGAATTGATTTTTATACGTATTCCTCTCTCTACATCACGCCTCAATCTGTCGAACATCGGAATCCTTTTTGTTGACTCCTTGTGCTTTTTCAGATATTCAACCAATAGGGAAATTTTATTGAGATTTGTGTAGGGTCTATCAATAGTTGGTAATAAATTGCTTGTAATGAATAATTATGTCTCAGTGAGTTTTACTCAGCCATTGGAAAACTGTAAGCATTGGCAATTCATGGTTTGATTGTCGTTTAAAGAAATAAAAAAGGACAAAATCATCTCTTCTCTATGATTCCTTAATGGTTTTTGAAAGCGGTTGCCTCAATCACTAAATCGCCCGTGAATGTACAGTGGCGGAAAAAATTAACGCAAAAGTCATTGGCGTCTGAATGCGGCGTACACGGGTACTAATTGAAATCGCTTTTCCTTCGACAACTTGACAACATTGAGACAGCATATGGAAACCGGGAATATTCAAACTCTCTATGAATTGATATCGATTTTACCCGTCATCTAAATAGTCATACTAATAAGATTTACGTTCGCGAGATCGTCTGGGAGTTATAAACGTGATGAGCTTGCTTCGACCCGCACCCAGTCGAGGTTCCGAATTCGTAGTTGATTATATAGAGATTCTTACCATATTTTTCCCGTTTAAACAAATTTATTGGTTGAAACTTAAGAAACAATACGATGAAAGCATAATTTGTTGGGACAAAATTTTTTTTCCTCCAGATCAAATTCTCTAACAATAAAATGTATTTCCGCGTGCAGGGAATAGCTGTGGATGAACATCGTTTTAATAGGCCTCAAACTACTTCCGAGAAATATGATGCATTACAATTAACATTTTGGCGTAATATCCTGTGAATTTCAAGTTAAAGTATGGGAAATCTGGTAGAATAGAATGGTTTCCATGAGGAGAAAATTTTTCTTTACAAGCATTTCCAATACCTTAAAACCCTACGTAAGTTTCCGCCCTTGTGCATTCAGGTCATCCCAAACACTTAAATTTCTTAATTCCTCCAAACGTAATAGCATTTACTTTCTGAAAACTACTTTAAAAAATCCAGAGCATTTTATTTGGTCCAGTTTTTAAGGAAACATTAGAGTTCCCATTTTACGTTGTATAGTAAGAACCACTGGCCGCTGTTTTCTCTTGATCGATGAAGTAGCCTAGAGGGAGAGCGTTCGTCTGCGGTTAAGAATGCCTGGGGTTCAAATCCTGGCGTGGCCTCTTTTAGTGTCTTTATAATTAATCTACGTGATGTGACTTTATTGCAGCCGAAACTTCGCAGGAATCCGCAGAAGGCCCAGGGAATGGATATTGACCTCAACCATGAGTGTGTGATTTTACGCATATTCGGGCTTTGTAAAAGAATCAGAGCGGTCTCCTTGGGCGTCGAATGAGAAGTTTACTTCCCATTCTCGGGTACTCGACCCCACTTGATTTCTACGTCCTGCCTGTCGTATGGTGCTCATATCCACTCATTTCCCAATTTATCACTCAATGAAAAGCTATTCATGAAGGAGGGAACAGACCGGATCTCTGATTGTGTCAGTTACTCGATTTAGTGATCTTACCTGATGCTACATTCACCTTTAAATTACTTTGAAATGATTTAGTAAAGAGGGAAATTATTTTTATTAGGAATTAGAGTTTGTTTCTAACTGCCGAACTTGTAAATACCGATTACTTATTTGAGTGAAAGACCAAACAAGTGAGGAATTCTCTTCAAAATATCTTTAAAACGGTTTTTGAAGCTTTCCCAGCATTGTTTTCTAGGTTTGTATGAACAATATATTAGCCGTGTAGTTCAACAGTTCAACTTATAGGATGGAGGATAATACTTAGAGGATAAGTTAAATTAATGAATCACTTATATACCTTTTGACATATTCGCAGTGAAAAATGTTTGGCTAAAATTACGCAGTTAAATTTTATGAGGAGCAATTTTATACCCACGCGTAAGTAATACTCCGACAAAAATGCATCGCGTATCTTCCCCTATGAAAGTGATAAAATACTAAAAATAATCTTTTTCCATGTAGCGACTAAGCAGTAATTACATATTTTCCCTATGGTCATTTGTATACTCCTCATAAATCCGCAGAGTAGTCAATGGAGTACAAATTAGGAATGTGCACCATCAAAGATTATACGATTGCTACGTCACTAAAGAATCTATTTCTCTTCAAATGTGTCGTAATATAATTGCTTCAATGGAAGTTAAAGTTGTGAGTACCGCCACATGAAGATATTAAAAGACTTTTTACAGGGTCATAAATTTCATCTCTTAGTAGTAATGTATTTTAACGGATGTTGAAAAGGGACACTATAATGCAACGAGTGGAAAAGGGTAAAATGTATGTGTAATTCTCTAAATTTGAGTTATGTGTGCACATGATCATAGCAATTGATCATCAAGAAATATGCTGGTATTTACATAAAGAATGTGGATGTTTATTAGCCTTATAATCAATCCATCCCCCTCCATTCTCGATTTCCTGACCAAGTCTTTGTGACATGGAGTTGTCCACATTTTGGTATCCTCTTACTGGCTTCATTTCCCATTCTTCCTCCACGATTTTCCTCATTGCATCTTAATTTTGGGTTGTTTCGTTTTAGGGGGTCGAAAAACGTTTGTTTCTCGCATTATCCTCATAATAAACGCTGCGCTCCGTGCAGCCCGCTTCATCTATGTTACATGATTTGTTTTGAACCATCTCCTAAAATTTTGACATTTGTGAACTCGCAAGTATTCCTAGTTGCGGACGAAAAATGAATATTGATAAACATTTGAATAAACATAGTTATTATTATAGCGGACATAAATTTAATGATTTTCGTTTGATAGTAGTGAGAAATAGGTTTTTTTACTTTTAAACACCAAATAAAAGTTCAGTGGGTGAAAGTCGAAGGCGCAACGCCTCTTCGGGTAATTTTTCGATGGATGTTTTTGCCTTTTACAAACCTACTATCCGATTCCTCCACCTGGGAGAAAAATGAGGCATACTTAAAGGCTAATAAGATCTTTCTTCCCCCAAGAATTTAGGGAGAGGCCGCTAAAACTTTGAACAATATCTCTGCCTGCGCTGTCCGCTCTGCTTGTTCGTCTATCGACGCTCGTCTCCATGAAGCAGTCATCAGTAAACCTTAGCCAAGTTCCGGGTGGTGATGGTCGGGGTGGTTTGTTGTTGTGAATAAAGCACAGGTTTCAAATTCTCGCTGCACCAGAAAGAAAAGGCTCGTCGCGCTTCGAAAAAATCGGAAGCACCCGTCAAATATTGTAAAGGGCGTAAGAGAAGTCAAATACCACTTCTTTCCTGTGAGTTAAACGACTGGCGTCCGAAACATTATCTATGGCAGAAAAGGTATCGCCCGCAACACAAGGGGAAAGTAAACTCTTATTAAAGGCATACTATTTCCCAAATCAATATAATGCGGCCTTCATACATTCCAATTTTGAATGCATTAGTATTGGTGGAGCTTTGTATCGACACAGGGGAACCTCTAGGGATCCTCAAAAGTCCTCCAAGATTGCTCTTTGCTTTAACTCATAATTATGGTAGTTCGCCTCCAAACCCATGCATGAGGGGAACTAATGGCGTTTGATTGGAATGGTCTGGGCTGATGAGGTGTAATCCGAGAACTACTTCTTTCTGTTTGTATTCCCGGGAGATTAGTATGCTTTTTCCTATCCTTATAGTTATTTTAAACGTTCGTATACAATACCACCACTCATTTCAAAGGTAATTTAGTTCACAGTATACGCATACGGACGCAAATAAATTCATCGCAAGGATACGGAATATCATCTTAAATTCACCTTGACATGAGAAAGTTCAGTAGTTGTTACTGGGTTGCAAACCTGAATCACTATCATGGTTCTTCATGATAATATTGTTCGAGTACGCTCATGATTTCGAAAACGTGATCGTCATCAAGAAAGATCGGGTGCTACATAGCAGTGGAGTGCGCTCCAAGGACGTTTAGCATTGCCCTACCAATGCGGCTTGCCTTTTGGATGACGATAACGACCATAAAAAGAAAAGAACCGTGACCCCACCCCTGGTCGAGACATTGTTGAGTTTTTCATTCAATTTCTGGTCAAGTAAAGTAATTTTTATTAGGCAAATTTTATCTCTTTTGTATTTAAAAAAAATCATATTATCTGCCAGTCATTGCAGCTACACATTACATTCAGTCATATCGCCAATATGAGAAAATGTATATAAAAAATCATTTGTGTTCATTAAAAATCGAACACGGACCATTCTTTAGCTAGCCAAATACATCTTACAGCTACAACATTAACCGTTACCTATTAATTTATTTCATTAATGACATTTTACTTCATACTGAAGTTTTTAAAAGGCTTTTCTGTTAATTTTAAATGTGCGGCGAATTTATAGCTAAGCGTGTAGATATTATGCAGTCAGACGTAATAGAGTTGTTTATCCACAACTGCACCTAATTTCGGTAAACTTTTCGGAATGCTTATTCGTATATCCTGCAGTTACTAGATAAAGCTTAACAGAGGACAGCTCGTCACCAAGCTTCCTGTGATAAAATGAAAGAAATATCGGGAAAATATGCCTAGATTATTCGGTATCGATGCGAGCACATTTATTTTTATTTTTTGAGTTATATATATTTACGTGTGTTTCCATAGTTTAATTCCATTCTGACGAACTAAAAACGGATTTATATTGGGTCAAGAACGATTCATTAATTAATATCCGTTTTGAATTTAATAAATATCCGTCTAAGGAACTTCGTCAATCTACAAATGGAAAATCGTGAAAAATTTCATCATGTAGACTATACTTATTTTAATTAAATCTTTTTTGTATCGACATTTGGTGCGGATAAATCTCGATTTATATCATTTCGGTGAAAAAGACACAGTACACGTCATTCAAAAAGATCCTCGGAAGTCGACCACAATAAATATCCCTTGGTGGTAGAAGATGAAGATTTCAGCATATATACCGAATTGGGTGGGATAGTGAATATTTTTTTATGATCAGTCTTTCTGTATAAATGATATCATTCGACGTAAGAACTATGCTGAAATAAACACAGCGATACACCGCGACTGAATGTGCGAATAATATGAGAAGAAAGTTCGAAAATGAGGCGATTGATGACTAAGTTTCACACTCCAGCAAATGTGAGTTCCATTGCGGATTTCAAATATTTGCGGTAGACGATGTTTTCCTCAGTGTTGCCAGTCTTTCGAGTGTGTACTGCTCCTAGAAGTTCCCAAAAATGCCGCATTCTGGCGCGCGAAATATTTTGCGTTAATTTCTTCCGCCACTGTACACATGGAAGCCCTTTTACCAGATTTCTACGGTATGTATGTACGAACTACCTGGTGACCTTTGGAAAAGCCAATAGAAAGGGAAAGAACAGACAAAGAAATTTGGGCAGAAAAGTGATGATTAAAAAGTAATAGCCTTTTAGCAAAATGAGTCATTCCACATTCATTATTCATTTATGCTTCATTATTCATTTAATGATATCAACATCTAAACTTTACCGTGCAAGCCTCCACTAGGGTGTGTGGCACGTGATGATTCCACACCAGGCATGCAGCACTCATCCCAGGTGAAATCTCCGGTTGCCAGGCGCAGTTCAAAAGCAGTCAGGACAACAGTTTGCGGTCAGACCTGAAACTAGGAGCGTGCTACATACACGAACATGGTACCATGCGGTACACTACCCTAGATACAAATGCATCTACATAATACCCTGCGAGCCGCCACGTGGGCGTGTGGCAGGGGGTGTTAGGTCACTAGCCATGTAAGGATATAAGACTTTTGGAGGGTATGTATTATATTTGGAGAGTATATATTTGGAGCGAAATGTATTATAGAAGTATATTTAGTGGAGCTCAGTTTTTACTGTGGTCGCGTATTGTACGGGGAGAGATTGAGTTTTTGCACCTATCTGTTCGGCAATGTCTCCCTCTCATTTTATCCCATCTATCAGACCTAAAGATGTAGTGAGGAGTCAAGATAATATTCTCTGTGTCGCTCTGAAAAATATCAGTTCTGAATTTATCAAGCAACCTAAGACTAGCGTGAACGAGTGAACGTTGATAATGTCCGATGACAGACCTTCAATTTCCACGTCTTCGTTTATTTCACGGTAGATAACTGTATCATCTGCAAATGATCTTAATTTACTGCTAACTCTAGTACTTGGGTCATTAATAAAAATAATGAATAAAAGAGGACTAATCACCCTTCCTTGAGGAACACCGGATGTGACTTCGATCATATCAGAGCTAAATCCATCAATAACTACTTTTTGTTTTCGATCACTGAGAAAATCCCTAGTCCAATTCACTATTTTTCTATTAACTCCGCATGATTGCAATTTATATACGATTTATATGTGAGAACGTTCCTCCGAATGCCAGGCGCAGGCCAAAAGCAGCCAGGACAACGGTACTCAGTCAAGCCAGAAACTAGGAGAGTGATACGTATAAGAATATCTACATCTACGTAATACCCTGCGAGCCACCACGAGGGTGTGTGGCAGGGGGTGAAGATCACCCAACATGCACTATTGACATGCAACTAGGATATTTAAGGGAGGCATGCTAGAGAACAGGGTCACATGCAGCTAGATGGTTAGTATCTACTTAATAAGAAAGGGATTATTGGTTGTTATTACATGCATCATGAACTACAGACTCCTCTAACTATATTTCACCTACCTATCCCTTTGCTACGCTGCCTATTGTTCTCTCTTATGGTACGCGGGAAAAATGACATTTTAAAACTATCGGTACGACAATCTATCTCTCTAATCTTGTTAATATGATCAAACCTAGCATAATACGCAGGGGTTCTCAATATATATCTAACGTCATCTGTGAACAAATCGGTTTCGAATTTACTTAAAAGGTTTAACCTAAATTTTAACCTACGTTATGATAGTAATTCCCATCCTAGTTCTTCTATTAAACTCGTAACACTTATACAATTATCATAATGGCCTTTAACAAATCTAGCGGATCTCCTTTGCACACGCTCTAATTCTATTATCATATCTTCCTAGTACGGATCCCATATACTCATTTAAATATCCTAGTTGCATGTCAGCAGCGCATGCTCGGTGACCTTCACCGACGTTTCGACGACTTCGCATAAGAAAAATGCCTTCTCATGCTACCATGCAGTTCATTACTCAATATATAACTAATGTTTACTATTATTAATTCGACAATTAAATAGCACTACAGGGTTCTAAGACACGCAGGAGTATATCATGCTGGTAATTACATGCGCGGTTGTATCTACAATTATTGTTAAGATATTTAGCACTACTATTTAATCTAATCAGTATCCTAGAACTGATTCATCACAACTATTATGGTCCCTTATTGTACGTGGAAAAAATGACATCTTAAATCTATCGGTTCTCTAGTCTATTTCCTTAATATTATACCTGTGATCATTCCTACCATAATAGTTTGGCTCTTGCAAAATATGTTGAACGTCCGGCAAAAATAGTGTACATCAAACTTTCGTAAAAGGTTCAACCTATATTTCTCCCTTCGATCGGATAGAGGAACTCTTCGGTGACCAGCTCGGTATGTATTTAATGTAGATTTAGGATTCCACGGAGGGCAGACGGCTGACGTCATTTGCTACACCTCAAGGCGGACGTAAAACGATGATTGACTACGGATTTTGAAGCTTCAGTATTCAAGGAAATTCACCAAGGTCGTCTGTTTTTCTCCGTTCGTTCTCGCGGCGGTCGTTGAGAAATATGGGTGGAATCATGGGCTCAAAAGGTTTCGCTGTTGGAAACCTGTTTCTCTGGAGAGCAGATTGTTAAAAGAAAAGTTGGTTACGCTGAGGAGGATTACCCGGTGCGGGTCTCATTTCAAGACGAACCTCTTATCCCTCAGCCTGCATCTTCACGCCAGTGTCTCCGTGTAAGTCCATTAGAGTTATTCATTTCTCCTCTGAAAGCTTTGGGTTTTGCATGAGTGTAATTTACATGAAACAGTTTTCTCTATGGCCGACATGTATTTTTTAGCGTCACATAGATCCTGAAATGTTAGTTTAATTAATGTAACTTTGTAGATAAATAATAGGCTAACCGTAAATTAAGATTCGCTAAATGAGTACTTGGGAAGTGCTACGATACATACGTACATATCCAAATCCTGTTCCACTCAACGTGACTCTTGGAGTTCACTAAGCCTCGCCATTCAATGATTGAAAACGCCCTCTATCGTTCCATAGCTCTTGTCGGACAACTTCATCCCAATGGTACCATCTTGCCTCCACGTCCCTTCTCACTTCGTCAGTCAGTCTCCTCGGCCTTCCTCTCGGTCTTTTACCTTTCTCTATTGTGCTTAGCATTAATTTTGGCATTCTCATTTCTTCCATTCTTTTAACATGTCCTAACCAGCTAATCCTATCGTCTACTATTTTTTGTCTAATACTTTTTATATTTAATTGATCCCTTATGTTGGTATTTCTCACTGTCTAGTTTGGTTTTCCCCAGCATTGAACTAAAAAAATTCATTTCTCTTGCTGCGCGACGATAAAGTTTGATAAATTAGCTACACCTCTCTTTTTCAATCATTGTATTTACTAATAATATGATACGAAGTCACTCGCAGGTTTCAATAACTCCAGGGTTGAAGTTTGCCATGAACAAATCATTTGACTTGGCCGGGAAACGAACCCAGATCTCTCGATCTCCAGTAGCCGGTCAGGTGCGTTATCCAGTTAAAGACTTTGAAGTAGGTTAGGACTTTGGAATAGGTCAGTTGAATTAGTTAGCGTTAAGACTTTGAAGTAGGTCAGTTGACAGGTAGTGTAGCTGTTTAAGCGATATGTTCCCTGATGCATGTTTCCAAATCCCGGTCAAGTCAAATGTTTTTTTTGTGGCGAATATCAACACTGGTGTTACTTCTCCCTACTTAGGCTCCATTTGGAGTACACTACCATTGTTTGGGATCCTCATGAGGTAGGCTTAAAAACAGAGTCTGAATGCGTGCAGTGAAGATCAGCATGAAAGGCCGTTATAATAGTCTCATTAGTGTCACTGACCTCTTGCAAAAACTGGGATGGGAGTCGCTATCAGACCGTCGATTGAAAGTTAAACACAATTATTTATGTTAATGAAAACTAATTTGTTTTTCGACGTAGTTTTATATATCTCACAAATTCCCATACACTACAGAAGATCATGGGAATAAAATTAGGAAAGTAGATTGCAGAACAGACACTTTGAAATTTTCGTTTTTTCCGTGATCGATAAGAGGCCATAATGGCTGCGTTAAGATTTTGAAGTAGGTCAGTTGATAGGTAGTGTAGCTGTTTAATTGATTTGCTCCCTGATGCATGTTTCAAAATCTGCCGAGTAGCGCAAATACCATGTTTTGCATGTTCACTGTATAAATCTTTTCGCTCGTATGCGCAGTTTTATTCTAAATAGTTTCTGTAGCATTTGTATCATGCCTATAGTGCTATACATATTGATGAAAGTTAATTTCTACGCTGTAATGCATGGTGGCGATAAGTCACCCCCTGCCAAACACAAAATTTTTTTAAAATTTTTTTGTGGAATTTACAAAGTCACTTAAATTTTATCGACGTTAGTCGATTCCACCAAGTTACGCAGCACTACATCTACATCTACATCTACATCTACGTAATACCCTGCGAGCCACCACGAGGGTGTGTGGCAGGGGGTGAAGATCACTAAACATACACTATTGCCATGCAAGTAGGATACATAATGTAGACATGCTAGAAAATAGGGTCATAGTTTATTAGTTACTACAGTAGATTATTAGTTATTGCAAGTAATTGCAGTAGTTATTACAATAGAATATTAGTTACTACGGTATAGTACAGGTTAAAATCTACATAATAAGGAAGGGATTATTAGTAGTTATTACATGCATCATGCCCTACAGACTATTCTAACTATGTTTCACCTACCTATCCCTTTGCTACGCTGTCTATTGTTCCCTCTTATAGTACGAGAGAAAAATGATATTTTAAATCTATCGGTATGACAATCTATCTCTCTAATCTTGTTAATATGATCGAACCTTGCATAATACGCGGGGGTTCTCAATATATATCTAACGTCATCTGAGAACAACTCGGTTTCGAATTTACTTAAAATGTTTAACCTAAATTTTGACCTGCGTTCTGATAGTAATTCCCATCCTAGTCGTCTATTAAACTCGTAACACTTATACATTTATCATAACGGCCTTTAACAAACCTAGCAGATCTCCTTTGCACGCGCTCTAATTCTTTTATCATACCTTCCTCGTACGGATCCCATATACTAGCGGCATATTCTAAATGAGGCCTGACAAGTGTAAAATAGCTTCTCTCTCGTATTCTCTCATCGCATTTGCCTAGAATTCTTTTTACGAATACTAATCTACGGTTTGTTACACTAGTTATTTCCCTGATGTGTTTCCCCCATGACCTGTCTTCAATGATGGTGACGCCTAAGTATTTAATTGAATCTACGTTACATATTTTGTTTTCTTTGATGCAATAATTATTCCAGGGAAGGCCATTCTTTTTCCAAAAATTCAAAATTGTGCATTTCTTCAAATTTATTTCTAGTTGACATCTATCACACCAATCATCAATTGCATCTAAATCCTTAGCTAAACACTGTCTGTCCTCTTCATTTCTAATTTCCTTATACACTACTGCATCATCGGCAAAAAGACGGAGCTTGCTATTTTTTACTACACTATTCAAGTCGTTTACGTACAGAAGAAATAAAATTGGGCCTATCACGCTTCCCTGGGGAACACCCGATGTAACTTTTACTTCGCCTGAGCTGACACCATCTAATACCACCCTTTGAACGCGTTCATGTAAGAAATCTCCTATCCAGCCTACTATATTACTGTCTATTCCGTATGATGCTAACTTCGCGAGTAACTTACAGTGGGGAACCTTGTCAAAAGCTTTTCTAAAGTCAAGAAACGCTGCATCTACCTGTACGTTACCTTCTCCGGAAACTAAAATATCGTGAACAAAAAGACCTAATTGAGTTTCGCAAGACCGTCCTTTTCTGAACCCATGCTGGTTTGTTTTTAATAAATCCTGGCTGTCGAGGTGTCCCATTATTGATGTAACTATTATATGCTCTATAATTTTACATGATAGTGGCGTTAATGATATTGGTCTATAATTACATGGCTGTTCCCTATCTCCGCTTTTATAAATTGGGGTACGTTTGCTATCTTCCAGTCTTTAGACTAACTGTGGCTAATATGACATAATGGCACTCCCGTGTCGTATAAACCCATCCGTGCCTAAATCTTGCGTACTTTCATTTATTTATTATTTTCAGAACTTCGGAACTTTTCATTCTGAATCAGTCTGCTTCTAGCTAGTCTGGAAGTCATTCAAAATTACGCCAGTTACTCTTATTCGTGATTTTCCTTCGTGTATCAGTTCGTTGGTCAACCCATGACTTTCTCGACGCTCGTCGATAAGAAGTCGAAGATCTAGCCACGCAAACATTATTCCCGTTCTATTTTTCCATACATCGGTTCAGGATGAAGTCCTCACATTCGATCTCAATTTTGTCCGCCACGTTGTTGGTGCTACTGCTGGTGACTACCGCAGCACCAGCGCCTTGGGTCCTGAGGCTTGTGTCGGCCGGTCCGCCGGCCATCTACGACTTCAATCCTGAGAGCTATTTGGACAGACGGCGAATCGAGGATTCGTATTTCACGCTCGTTCGCACCGGGGGAGGATCGAGTCGAACGCCGCAGACGCCGCCGCCGCCACCGCAGACACGGCCGCAACAACCCCCCCGTGTGACGACAGAGCCATCTGTTTCATTCGCCTTCATCAGAGGGCGCGGGAAATAGTGATCTTAACATAACGGATAGGTCTTCTACAGGGGTAATCAGAGTCGGCTGCGACAGTGGTGAGTTAATTTGAATCTCATATCCATCGATTGGTACCAACCATAATGTGCATGCTTCTGTGGAGTGGGTCTGTTGTAGTGGTAACGAATCATGGTGGCATTCGTCTGCGCGTAGGACGAGGGCAGGGAGGGGAAGGCTTTTGCCAAAGGGGCTGGCTAAAGAGTTGGGGAGAAGACAGCTCATGGGAGGCAGGCAATAGTACCAACGTGACTGCATTTGACTTGAGTGAATGGGAAAGTATTAACAGCATGTTTGACGAAAATAACAACGATCCCAACAAATCTGGATCAAAATACACTGACGTTGATCGATACCCTATAGAATCGAATAATTAATTCACTTCCTTCTTAAATACAAAAGTACATTCCCATTCAAAATTATATTTCTACATCTACATCTTCATGCTACCCTGCGAGCCGCCGCATGGGAGTGTGGCAGGGGGTGGTAGGTCAGCAGCCGTGTAAAGATGGAAGATTTTGGGAGGAGTAATGGTGACATGTATTATGGGAGCGTATTCAGTGGAGCTCAGTTTTTATTGTGGTCGCTTATTTTTCGTGGTAAGAATGAGTTTTTTTACCTACCTTTTCGGCAGTGTATGTCTCTTATTTTATCGCATCTTCCAGGCCTGGAAATGTAATGAGGCGTCATGATAATATTCTCTGTGTCGTCGGAAGGTTCAGGTTACCCTAAAGAATATAAACCTTTGTGGGGGTAACTAAAAATTTCGTACAAACGTAACACAACGAAATTTTTCAGTTTTTAATGGTACTATACATATTTTATATACATTTTTCTAATTTCCTTTTAACCACACAATTTCATGGATTTTTGCACATTGTATTTCAATATCATTATGTTCAAGTAGCCAACTTTTAACTTGCTTGAAATAAGAATTAACTTAGTTTTCCATTTTATCTGCCCTTGGAAATATATTAAAATGGGGTAAAATAAATAAAACTTCTCTGAAATAAACTCAAATGTGATCCAATGGGTAGAACATCGAATTGAAGGCGATGGTTCCGCTTATGATGCCTAAGTGATGTGCCATTCTACTGTCCACTACGCGAAAAGTTTTTTTAACACTATATTTACATAAAAATATCTTAAGGGCAGAACTTATGAGGCGCGGAAAAGTGGAAGTGTGTGATGAAATGAATTTTTGAAAGTGACTGTTCTATTTAATTCTTTTTTAACACCACAATCGGTGCACTTGAATGGTCCACCCCAAAAAACCAGTCTTTAACTTAATTTGGAACTAGCCAGTGAATAACCCATCTGCCTTTTAAGAAATAATTTACAATTTTTGCGTAAGAAGTAAGAGTTGATTAAGCATTGCCTCAAAGTTAATGCTAAACCATCCATATGCACATTCCACTTCAACGAATAAACCAAATTCACTCCCAGGTATTTCTACATCCACATCTACATCTACACAATACCCCGCGAGCCGCCGCATGGGCGTGTGGTGGGGGGTGTTAGGTCACCAGCCGTGTAAAGGTGCAAGTTTTTTTGTAGATGAAATCGTGACATGAATTTAAGGGGGGTATTTAGTGGAGCTCAATTTACGAGTATATTGTGGTCGTTTATTATTCGCGGAAAGAACGATTTTTTGTACTTATCTGTTCGGCAGAGTACCTCTCTAATTTTATCGCATGTCAGACCTAGAGATGTAAAAGATGTATTTAAAGTTGGTAACACGATTAATGCCAATACATTTTTCAAATTTGATAACATTACAGTCGTTCGGGTGATACATCAAGTTACAGTTTACATTTAATGTGTTACATAAGTCATATACTAAATACTTTGTCTTATAACATGAAAACATAACATGAAAAACATTAAAGCACCAGAGAACATGTCATGCTAGGTTAAAAAGGGCAAAAAATAACAAATCCTCCGAAGAACTATACACAGTCACCGAAAATTACAAAATATCTAAACTCTTAGCAAAGAAAGCGTGCCGAAGGGCGTTAGCTGATTTCAAAAGTAAATTACTGGGAGAACAATTGAACGATAATCCCAAGGCATTTTGGTCGTATGTTAGGGACACTCAAGGAAATAAATCAACAGTACACACGCTTAAGAATATTAATGGGGAAAAGCTAACCAACAGTCTACAAAAAGCCAATTCGTTAAACTCATTCTTCAAAAGCATTTTCAGTACTTATACACCACATCTTTTCGATCATCAGCCTGTTCGTTCCCAAACATGTATGCCTGAAATTATTATAAATTGTCGCGGCATAGAACAACAGCTAAACAATATCAACCCCAACAAATCCTCCGGTCCAGATCAAATACCTGCTCGCGTATATAAAACATTGGCATCAGACCTAGCGCCTTACTTAGAATTAATATTTACCAAATCTTTAGTAGATCACGTAGTGCCTAAGGACTGGAGAGTAGCAAATGTCACACCTATATTCAAAAGCGGCGACAGGGAAGACCCTAGTAACTATAGGCCTATTTCTCTCACATCCATTTCCTGTAAGGTATTTGAACACATAATCGTAAGCTCCATTATGAGTCATTTAGATAGGGAGGAATTATTAATAAATAACCAACACGGATTTCGAAAGGGTAGATCTTGCGAAACCCAATTGGCCCTCTTCGTTCATGACATCTTGCTCTCGGGTGAAAATAATGTTCAAGTTGACGCGATATTCCTCGATGTTAAGAAAGCTTTCGATAAGGTACCTCACGTTAAGTTTCTCTCAAAACTAGAAGCATATGGAATAGATAAAAACATTATTAGTTGGATTAATCAATTCTTACATGGGCGGGAACAAAGGGTTGTCATAGACGGTATCATGTCAAACACAGTTAGCGTTACATCGGGTGTTCCTCAGGGAAGTGTAATTGGTCCACTTTTATTTTTCTTGTACATTAATGATATTAGTAACGTCGTTAAAAGTAAGCTTAGACTCTTCGCAGACGACGCGGTTGTGTATAGGGATATTAACAATTCCGAAGATAGCGACTCGTTAACAATCGAACTACTTGCTATTCATGCTTGGTGCGAAAAGTGGCAGATGGAACTAAACATAAAAAAGTGCGCAGCAGTCAGCTTTTGGAAAAAGAAAAATAGGCCAGGTAGGGCTTACAGAAATAATAATACGGAAATTATTCACGCCGAGTCTGTTAAGTACTTAGGGGTCACAATTACTCACGATCTATCTTGGGGAAAACATATTAGGGAAATATGCGGTCAAGCATATAGGAAGCTAGGCTTTATCAAGAGAGTACTCGGAAAATGTGATGAGAAAGTGAAAGAATGTTGTTATTTTTCAATCGTTAGGCCTCATGTGGAATATGCTGTTAGTGTATGGGATCCATACGAAACGGGGTTGATATCAGAGTTAGATCGCGTCCAGCGAAGAGGAGCTAGGTTTGTGAAACGATGCTACGATAAGTTGGCTAGTGTGTCTGGACTGTTAGAAGAATTAGGATGGGAATCGCTATCACAGCGTAGATTGAATTATAGGTTTAACCTCCTAAATAAATTTCAGGAAAATTATTTTACTGACGACGTAAAAAATATACTATTAACCCCTTCGTACTACGGCAGATTAGATCGCGCCAATAAAATTAGAGAGCTAGATTGTAGAACCGATAGGTATAAAATGTCATTTTTTCCGCGTACCATTCGCGACCATAACAGCTGTGATCGTCGTCATGAATAGTTCGAGTATTGACATAGGCAGGCAGTAAATCTTTCTCATTATATATTCTGCTCTCTTATTTAGGCATGATGTAAATATTGGTGTTCTTATTTATGCATGATATTTTGAATCTGTAGTAGTAGTCTTTGTATCCCTTGCATGTTGGAACGATTGAAGATTGAATGTTTCTTGGGTATTAGATTTTTAGTTGGCGCTTTGCATGTGTGGTTCGCGTGTTTTAGTGTAATGTCGGTGTTCTAACCTATCATTCATGCATGCCTGGTGCGAAAGGACCCCCCCGCCACACACCCTTTGGGTGGCTTGCAGGGTATGACGTAGATGTAGATGTAGATGTAGATAACTTAGCTGCAACACATTACAATCCTATTGGAGAAGCTAATCTAAACATTCGATTAAGAACCATACAGAACTATAATGTTTATGTGAATAACTCTCTAAGCATTTTTAAGTTAGTAATGTAGTTTTACGACCTGCGGGAACCATGGTAGCGAAACGCATTGGCCACCTTATTCCCCCACGCAAAGCCTGTCCTCAGAGAATGGACTATTCCAATGAACGTTCTTCAGCTTCAGTGCCATCATGTATCGCAACCACCGTAAAATTGACTTATTAAAGTGGTGGTTGTAACTGAATGATGTGTTCATTCATTCTGTATTTCAACTGACCGTGCTGTTTCACGGACGTAAACCAAAGGTGCTGGCTATTTCTAATCATGTAAATGTATCGCGGAGTCTCTAATGCATGTGACCATCTTAACACTATCGGGGGTCCCTGGAATGAGTAAACACTCTAGCTCCCTTCCTTTCAAGCTTTCACATAGGCTGGTTGAGGGCCCTTCTTGTAATCTACGAAATACCGTTCAAGCCACCTTTTAGATGAGTGGCACGGGGTGATTCCACACCAGGCATTAATCCCTCATCCCAGCTGAAATACGAACCGCGCACGTTACCCCGGAATGCCAGGCGCAGGCCATAAGCAGCCAGGACCACAGTTCGCGTTCAGATAAGAGACTTCGAGAGTGCTAAATGGATGAACATGCTACCATGTACTACACCACTTAACATACGACTACTGGTTAGAATTATTGCGACAGATAAATATTTCTACAAGGTAAATAAAAATAATGGCTTTAGGGTATTTAGCACAAGTGCAAAAACGTATTAAATCTCGTCAGAGTCGAAGTATCCTAGAACTGATCTATCGCGAATATTTGGTCCCTTATTGTATATTGTATACGTGGAAGGAAAAACAATTTAAATCGTATTCCATTCGTGGTTAGTTACTAATAATGGTGTCAGGGTATTTAGTACAAGTGCTAAAACTTATTAAACCTCGTCAGAGTCGAAGTATCCTAGAACTGATCCAACAGGACTATTATGTTCCCTCATTGCACGTGGAAAAACTGACAGTTCAAATCTATCGGTTGTGCAGTCTAAATCCTTAATCTTGTACCTGTGATCGTTTCTACCATAATTGTTTGACTCTAGTAATACCTTCTTCAGAAAATTGGGTTTATTACGACAGGAAATTAGCAAACGTGACCCCAAAACATATAGGGGGTGAAATGAAAGAGCGTAGTAATTATCGACAGCTTTTTCTATCTTTTATCGGGTATTAGATATGGTAGTATATAATAGTCTCTTTGATCATGTGACGTCTGAATGGTTAAGAATTATTAATTATATATAAACATGGACGCCGGAAAGGTAAGCTTTGCGAATTACACCGTCACCTTTGTCGGATATTTTCGTTTTGAGCCTTCTCAAAGTACTCTTTCCACCATTACTGTGCCTTTTCTTGCTCCTGTGATACAAGCCCCGCCTCGTTCTTTAACTGCTTTACGGAGCTCATGTCCTTCGTGGGTTTATCCATTGATTGATTGATCCATATTAATTGGCTCTCCTTCGCTCTCTTGATCAGTATTAAATCTCTTCACTAGTATTTTCCACGGATTCTGTATTTGCTTTGGCTACAGCCTTCAAGTGGTCTCCTGTATTGGTCGTTCAATCCTAAGATTGGTTGACTGCAGCCCTCCACTCTTCCCTGTCTAGTGCTAGTTCCCTTACCTCCTGGTATCTCATCCTATGTACTTTCCTATTTATTTGGCCATGAACTTATTCCTGGGTCAGCCTCTGGGAACTTTTCTCTCTATTTTGCCTTCAATTATGTTCATCACAAACCCATTATGCCTCGGGATGTGTCCAATCTATTTGGGCCTTCTTTTCAGTTTGGTGTTCCATATGGTCCTTTTCTCTTCTACACACTTCATCATTTCTTATTTAGTCCGACCATTTTACCTTTAGTATTCTCATCCAGCACCAGCTTTTGAAGATTTCTAGTCTGTTCCTCTCAGCTTTTCCAATGGCCCATGCTTCCGATCCACAGAGTGCTACGCTCCACTCGATTGCTTTCACATACTGTTTTGTGGTTTGTAGTTCATTGTGTCCCAGGGTCCAAACCCATTGTGTCTAAGGGTGTGTCCAATCCATCTCGTTATTCTATTCTCTATGATATTCCATATGGTCCTTTCCTCTTCAAATCTACTGTAAACTTCATCATTCCTTATTTTGTCCGTCCATTTTGTCTTTAGCATCCTTCTCCAGCAACAGATTTCAAAGGCTTCTATTCTTTTCCGGTCAGCTTTTCAAATGGTCCATGCTTCCGATCCATAGATTTCCACAATCCACACAAATATTATCACATACTGTTTTCTGATTTGTAGTCAAATTTTCTCTGAGCACAGCACTAGTCTGTTTACCGTGAACACCTTATTAGCTTGGGATCATCTCCGCCCGATGTCCGTTGTACTTCTTCCGCCCCACGTGATGGTACTTCCCAGATAGGAGATAGGTCTCCCGTAGTGATGCATAATATCGGTTCATCTATGTTTACCGGGTTTGGTCATAAATTTCCCTACTTGAGCATGGTATGTCTTCAGTTTGTACCTGTGGAAGTTCAATAGATGAAAATTTTCATTAAATTAATTCATCTCTCCTTACTTTCCGTTCACAGGTCTGACACCGGGCTTCCTTCCCGCCATCAGGACTTGCCTCAATAGAAACCCTCGTCGTCTTGTAGAAGGCCATCCAATAAAATGCTTGATTTAGGAAGTACTTAATTTCTCTGTTGATGTGAAACATTCATTTCAAGAAAATAATGCTATTTTTGTATGGATGATTTGGTCAAAAATTACAATGTGTGGATAATATAATGCCATTTTTAGTGCTAAATTAGCGGACGAAATATGATGCGTTCATTAAGCAGTTAGAAACTAAATTTGTAAAGAAAAGCATATAAAGGGGCAGAATTTATAAAATTGTCAGTGGTAGGTATTTCTTTGATCTACGCTAAAAACGACCACAACTCATTTTCAATTGTGTCTAATGGTCACAAAGTCATTTTCTATGGTAAGCCTGGTTTATTATGTCTCAGTTATTTATTTTTCATTCAAAATCCAATTCCTCAACATTTTATTCAATCCCTCGCCTGCATCAATAAGGTAATACTCGTTCACTTTCACGGTCAATGTTGATTACGGTTCCGATGCTGCCTGTTTCGATTACATTTCTCTGCATTGGTGTATTTGATTTATCTCAAATGCACTGCATTATAGCACTTTTGATACATAAAACTATTATATGCTAATTCAGTTATAATTATGTCGTGTCCCTTTGACTAGTTAATTTCGACAGAAATAAAATAAAAGCAATAAAGGTTTTCACTGTCATAAGTCATTTTCGAAGACATCGGAAGGCTCAGATTGGAATTGATTTTTATGCGTATTCCTCTCTCTATATATCAAGCCTGAATCTGTTGAACATAGGAATTCTTTATGTTGACTCCCAATGCTTTTCAAGATATTCAACACACAATTCAACACCAATAGCACAATTTTATTGAGACTCATGCACTAACATTTGTTAGTAATAAATTGCTTGAAATGAATAATTATTTGTGAGTTTTATTCAGGCATTGGAAAACTGTAATCATTGGCAATTTATAGTTTGAATGTCGTCTGAAGAAATAAAAATGACAAAATCATCCATTCTGTATGATTCCTTAACCTGTATATTTCCACGGAAGACGTGCTGAATGCTATGTTAGAAGAAGTTACGATTATCCAAGAATATCATAATATTGCTAACGACAATGTGTTCGAGGGTCTTGCATAACAGTGTTGTTAACGATATAGGCCGGTGATTTCAATTTCCTTTTTTAAATATCGGAGTGGCGTTGGCTATTTTTCAGTCTTGGGGCACCTTGCCTCCGGATAATGATTAGATGAATATAATTTAAGAGAATTGTGCAATATGTGGCGCTAACTACTTGAGCACGCGTGTAGATACTCCTTCTGAACCTTGGGACATGTTACTTTTAATCGAACGCATTTGTTTAATTATTTCATCTCGTTGAATTGTTATGTCAGCCATCGGCTCATTAAAGTCAGGAATGTCTAAATTGTGTATTGAGTCGTCCTCAGTGAATAAACTTTCGAAGTAGTCGTTTAATAAATTGGCTTTGTTGATACTGTTGATGACCTCTTTGCCGTGTGTGTGCAATAAAGACTACTGTCAAAGATTCACCATGGAGCTCTCTCGCGTAAGACCAGAATGACTTGGGGTTTTTATCTAGTTATTCATCGGGAATTTTTTTCTTGAAGTTTCGTAGAGTAGCGCGCATTATTTTCTTCGCTTTTGAGCGTTGAGCAACTCATATGTCTTTTTTTATATAGATTATTAGAATTTTTATATAGATTGTGTAGTTTTCTTTGTTTCCTGAGCTCCCACCTTATTTCGTGATAAACCAATGAGTTTCTTTACTCTCCCATTTTAAGTTGTATGGAATATATTCATCGATTCCTTTACGTAGTATTTCCAAAAAATATCTCCGTGATACCTCAGTGCTCTCGTTCTTCATTGTGGCTGTTAATTTCGTGAATGAAGCTCCTATTGCCTCTCCGAATTTAACGTAATCCCATCGTTCAAATATGTAGACTTTACGATTAGGTTTTACGGTGGGATCTACTGTCGTTTTAAAAGTCGTGAAAATTACTCTATGATCACTTATGCCTTCGAGGATATCGACGTGTTTAATCATTGTAGGGTGACTAATAATGCTGAATATACTGGTTAGATAAATAAAATGTTGTCTTTGTTGGTAACTTTGTGGTATTCCATATTTAATAAAAGGTTTAAAAAAAGATCACCTGAAGATGGTGCTCGGCGCCGAAACCGGGGTCGTGTTTTTAAAGGACGATTTTTTCAAAATTGTTCTTTTAATTTTTATGTCAGTGGTTTTAGTAAAAGTTTTTATTACTTATTCATCATTTTATTAAATACTGGTTAGTATTATTAATGCGACAGATAAATAGCACTACAAAACCCTATTTCATACAAGAGTATATCATGCCGGAAATTACATGCGAGGTAAGTATCTAATAATCATGTTAAGATATTTAGCACCAGTGAAAAAACCTATTTTACTTAGAGTCGAAGTTTCCTAGATCTGATTGATCGATACTATTATGATCCCTTATTGTGCGTGCACAAATGACATTCTAAATCAAACGTTCCTCCTTTTTATTTTCTTAATCTTATGCCTGTGATCGTTTCTATCATGATAGTTTGGCTCTTGCAACATATGTTGAACGTCCAGCAAATAATAGTCGACATCAAACTTTCGTAAAACATTTATTCCATATTTTTCTCTACGACCTGATGGAGGTTCTCACCCTAATTTCCTCTAGAATTTAGTGACACTGCTATGTTTATCATAATAATTTATACAAATCTAGCTGCCCCCCGATATATTCGATCTATATCTGAAACTATTCTTACTTTCCCATAGTGAGGTTCCAATATACGAGCGGCGTACTCCATGTGAGGTCTCACGAGAGAAAAATAACATCGCTTCTTTCCGTCCTCGTCAGATTTTCCCAGTATACTTTTAAGAAATCCTAATTTACGATTTACTAGTCCGTAAATTTACCGTGTGTGCTTCCTTCAGGATAGGTCCTGAGTAAGGGGCACACCCAAGTACCAAACTGACAACATTTAATATTTCGGTTTGATTATTTATGTACGTTTCGTTGATCAAGTTATTCTTTTTCCACAAGTGCATTACGACGCGCTTCTTAAAATTTTATTCTAACTGCCATATATTGCACCATTCGTATAAATAGCATATTGGACTTAATTCAACGCAAATCTGTCAAACTGTATGTTAATATCGCTGTACAATATTGCTACTTCCGCTAAAAGGCGAATTTTGCTTATAAAGACGATTGTGATATTATTATTCTACAAAAGAAAAATTGAGTAATCATCCTAACCGGCCAAGTTACCCTACTCGATCGTCTTGGGCATTCGGAGGAACGTTCGCGGTTCTGATTTTAACTGGGACAATCGCAGCATGCTTCGCTTGGAATTACCCCTTGCTATACCCTCTACATCTATATCTACGAAATACTGCGCAAGACACCACTAGGGTGTGTGGCACGGGGTGATCCCACACCAGGCATGTTGCACTCATCCCAGTTCAAAACAGAACCGCGCACGTTCCTCCGAATGCCAGGCGCAGGCCAACGCAGTCAGGCCAAGCAGTCAGGGCAACGGTACGCATTCAGACCACAATCCAGGAGAGTGAAACGTAGAAGAACATGCTATCATGCAGTACACTACTCAAGATATATCCACTGGTCAGTATGGTTAATGTGACAAATTTATAGCCCTACAAGGTACTAAGATATGCAGGAGTAAATTATGCCGGAGATTGCATGCGTTGCTAGTATCTACAATTAATGTTAAGATATTTAAAACTACTGGAAAAACCTATTTAAACTAGTCCGTATCCTAGAACTCATCTATCACAACTATTATGGCCCCTTATTGTAAGTGGAAAAAATGACATCTTAAATATATCGCTTTTGCAGTCTATTTCATTAATCTTATACCTGTGATCGTTCCTACCATAATAGTTTGGCTCTTGCAAAATATGTTGAACGTCCGGCAAAAAATAGTCTACATCAAACTTTCGTAAAAGATTCAACCTATATTTCTCCCTTCGATCGGATAGAGGAACTCAAGCGGTGACCTGCTCGGTATGTATTTTATGTACATCTACATCTACATCTACGTCATACCCTGCAAGCCACCCAAAGGGTGTGTGACAGGGTGTGCTTTCGCACCAGGCATGCATGAATGATAGGGTAGAACACCGACATTACACTAAAACCCGCGCACCACACATGCAAAGCGCCAATTAAAAATCTAATACCCAAGAAACATTCTATCTTCAATCGTTCCAACATGCAAGGGATACAAAGACTACTACTACAGATTCAAAATATCATGCATAAATAAGAACACCAATATTTACATCATGCCTAAATAAGAGAGCAGAATATATAATGAGAAAGATTTACTGCCTGCCTATTGTCAATACTCGAACTATTCATGACGACGATCACAGCTGTTATGGTCCCGAATGGTACGCGGAAAAAATGACATTTTATACCTATGGGTTCTACAATCTAGCTCTCTAATTTTATTGGCGCGATCTAATCTGCCGTAGTACGAGGGGGTTAATAGTATGTTTTTTACGTCGTCAGTGAAATGATTTTCCTGAAATTTATTTAGGAGGTTAAACCTATAATTTAATCTACGCTGTGATAGCGATTCCCATCCTAATTCTTCTAACAGTCCAGACACACTAGCCAACTTATCGTAGCATCGTTTCACAAACCTAGCTCCTCTTCGCTGGACACGATCTAACTCTGATATCAAGCCCGTTTCGTATGGATCCCATACACTAACAGCATATTCCAGATGAGGCCTAACGATTGAAAAATAACAACGTTTTTTCACTTTCTCATCACATTTTCCAAGTACTCTCTTGATAAAGCCTAGCTTCCTATATGTAGGCTTAGGATTCCACGGAGAGCCGACGGCTGACGTAATTTTCTACACCTCGAGGCTGACGTAAAACGATGATTGACTACATATTTTGAGTCTTTAGCATTCAAGGAAATTCACGACGGTCGTCTCGTTTTTTCCGTTCGTTCTCGCGGCGGACGTGGAGAAATATGGGTGGAATCATGGGCTCAAAAGGTTTCCCTGTTGGAAACCTGTTTTTTCTGTAGGGCCGATCGTGCATATAAAAAGCTGGTCACTATGAGGAGGATTACCCGGTGTGGGTCTCATTTCAAGACGCGCCTCTTAACCCTCAGCCTGCATCTTCACGCCAGTGGCTCCGTGTAAGTCCATTAGAGTTATTCATTTCTCCTCTGAAAGCTTTGAGTTTTGCATGAGTGTAATTTACGTAAAGCAGTTTTCTCTATAGTGTCAAACAGATTCTGACGTATTGATAAAATTTATGTAACTTTGTAAAGTAAGTAATTAGCTGACCGTAAATTGGAATTTGCTAAAAAAGTACTTGGAAAGTGTGACGATTAAGTTTCAGAAATCAGCTGCTTCTTCTTCTACATCTACATAATACCCCGCGAGCCGCCGCACGGGTGTGTGGATAGGGGTGTTAGGTCACCAGCCGTGTAAAGGTGTACGTTTTTTTGGAGATGAAATGGTGACATGAACTATAGAAGTGTATTTAATGGAGCTTAATTTTTATTGTGGTCGCTTATTGTTCGCGGTAAGAGCGAGTTTGTGTACCTATCTGTTCGGCAGTGTGTCCCTCTCATTTTATCGCATATGTCAGACCTAGAGATGTAGTGACGAGCCATGATAATATTCTCTATGTCGCTCTGAAAAATATCAGTTCTGAGTTTATCAAGAAATCTAAGCCTAGCATCTAGCCTCCGAGTCTCTAGGGGCTCCCACCTTAATCCCTCTAAAAGTTGTGAGACACTATACGTACGCTCGTAGAAGTTTTGAAAGAAGCACGCTGCTTTCCTCTGTATTATATAAATATTTTGGTTAAATCTATTTGACCAGGGTCACAAATGCTCGCGGCGTTTTCGAGGCGTGGCCAAACCAGAGTGAATAAGTATTTCTCTTTAACTTTTTCATCCGAGGACCTTCCTATTATACGTTTAACAAACCCTAGTTTCTTTATTGCTGCGCCACATATGTTTTTTATGTGTAATCCCCACGATATATCAGAAGTTAAGGTAATTCTAAGATATTTTACTGTATCTGAAGATTTTATGTTTACTCCACCCAAATTACATCTACATCTACGTAATACCCTGCGAGCCACCACGAGGGTGTGTGGCAGGGGGTGAAGATCACCAAACATGCACTATTGCCATGTAAGTAGGATATATAATGTAGACATGCTAGAAAATAGGGTCATAGTTTATTAGTTACTACAGTAGATTATTAGTTATTGCAAGTAATTGCAGTAGTTATTACAATAGAATATTAGTTACTACGGTATAGTACAGGTTAAAATCTACATAATAAGGAAGGGATTATTGGTAGTTATTACATGCATCATGCACTACAGACTATTCTAACTATGTTTCACCTACCTATCCCTTTTGCTACGTTGCCTATTGTTCTCTCTTATGGTACGCGGGAAAAATGACATTTTAAATCTATCGGTACGACAATCTATCTCTCTAATTTTGTTAATATGGTCAAACCTAGAATAATACGCAGGGGTTCTTCATATATATCTAACGTCATCTGTGAACAAATCGGTTTCGAATTTACTTAAAAGGTTTAACCTAAATTTTAACCTGCGTTCTGATAGTAATTCCCATCCTAGTTCTTCTATTAAACTCGTAACACTAATATAATTATCATAACGACATTTAACAAACCTAGCAGATATCCTTTGCACGCGCTCTAATTCTTTTATCATACCTTCCTCGTAGGGATCCCATATACTAGCGGCATATTCTAAATGAGGCCTGAAAAGTGTAAAATAGCTTCTTTCTCGGACTCTCTCATCGCATTTGCCTAGAACCCTTTTTACGAATCCTAATCTACTGTTTGCTACACTAGTTATTTCCCTGATGTGTTTCCCCCATGACATGTCTTCAGTGATGGTGACGCCTAAGTATTTAATTGATTCTACGTTACATATTTTGTTTTCTTTGATGCAATAATTATTCCAGGGAAGGCCATTCTTTTTCCAAAAATTCATAATCGCGCATTTCTTCAAATTTAATTCTAGCTGCCATCTATCACACCAATCATCAATCGCATCTAATTCCTTAGCTAAACACTGTCTGTCCTCTTCATTTCTAATTTCCTTATACACTACTGCATCATCGGCAAAAAGACGGAGCTTGCTATTTTTCACTACACTATTTAAGTCGTTTACGTACAGAAGAAATAAAATTGGGCCTATCACGCTTCCCTGGGGAACACCCGATGTAACTTTTACTTCGCCTGAGCTGACACCATCTAATACCACCCTTTGAACGCGTTCATGTAAGAAGTCTTCTATCCAGCCTACCATATTACTGTCTATTCCGTATGATGCTAACTTCGCGAGTAACTTACAGTGGGGAACCTTGTCAAAAGCTTTTCTAAAGTCAAGAAACGCTGCATCTACCTGTACGTTACCTTCTCCGGAAACTAAAATATCGTGAACAAAAAGACCTAATTGAGTTTCGCAAGACCGTCCTTTTCTGAACCCATGCTGGTTTGTTATTAATAAATCCTGGCTGTCGAGATGTCCCATTATTGATGTAACTATTATATGCTCTATAATTTTACATGATAGTGACGTTAATGATATTGGTCTATAATTACATGGCTGTTCCCTATCTCCGCTTTTATAAATTGGGGTCACGTTTGCTATCTTCCAGTCTTTGGGAACCGCGTGTTCTTCGAGGGATTTGTTAAATATTACACTAAGATACGGAGCCATTTCGAGAGCTAATTCTTTATAAACACGAGCTGGAATTTCATCAGGACCTGAGGACTTGTTCGGGCTAATGTTACTTAGTAAGGATACGATTCCGCTCCAAGATATATCGATTGGGGGCATTGGTTGTTGAAATCGGTCTGGTATGGTTTCGCTGAAACTATGCATAGGTTGATTAAAAACACTCTGAAAAAAGTAATTCAAACAATTTGCCTTATCTAAACTGGAAGTTACTATTTCGCCTCTATCGTTTTTCAAGGAATTAACCGTTGACTTTTTAGTTCCCTGTACTTCCCTAACATATGACCAAAATGCTTTCGGATTTCCCTCTAGTTGTTCTCCAAGTACTTTTCTCTTGAATTCGCTAAACGCTTTTCTAAGGGCTGTTTTTGCGGCTGATTTACAAATTTTATAATGCTCGATGGTATTTTTTAGGTCGCTATTAGCTACATTTTTCTTCATTTTTCTTAGTTTCGCATGGCTAACTCGTTGGCGTTTTAAACATTTTCTAACCTCCGCGTTGTACCACCTTGGTTCCCTATTCTCGCTCTTATACTTATGAGGTATATATCTGTTGACAAGTGACCGTGTAATTTGGAGGAACTCTTTCCATGTATTGTCTGTATTGCTGTTTTTGCTAATGTTCTCGAATTTTTCAAAAGATGTCTTTAAGTCAAGCCTAAATCCGTTAAAATCTGCTTTACTAAAAAGGTAAATCTTTCTTTTTAATTTAAAATTTTTTTCAGTGTTGAGGGAAAATTTTACGTATACTACCTTGTGGTCGCTTATTCCATCGACATTTTCAACTTTAATTACTTTTTCAGGGATGTTTGTGGCAAGTAAATCGAGAACATTTTCCCCTCTATTAGGCAAATTTACTATTTGATGTAGTGCGTGTGATGCGAACAGGTTAAGCAATGACTCGCAGATTTCTTTGTCCCTACCTCCAGACTTATGACTGCATGTTTTCCAATCTATCGATGGTGTATTGAAATCTCCACCTACAATTATCTGTCGTTCGTTACTATGGGAATTAATGGACCTGATCTGTTTCTCGAGTTCTAATACTAGTGTACATCGGAATGGGGTGGTCTATAGTAGGCACAAACATATATTACTTTCGAATTAGCACATTGAATGGAACACCATACACTTTCTATTATATTATGGGGAATCACTTCTATTTTGCTGACTATTGTGTTCTTAACTGCGATAAATACTCCCCCTCCCAGTCGACTCTCTCTATCTCTCCTGTATACCCTAAAATTTACTGGAAAAACTTCACTATCAGCAATATCGCTTGTTAACCAACTTTCGGTTCCTATAATTATGTCAGAATTAGTACTCTCTATAAGGTGATGAAATTCAGGTATCTTGCTTCTTAAACTACGACAATTAACTACTACTACTGAAAATTCCTCTATTTTAATATGTCTGCCTATTGTATTTGTGGGGTTCGTGTTTTCTAAATTATTGGGAAAGTTACAGTTTGGAAATTCATGGGTGTTGTTTTGATTTGTACGTTTTTCCTTTTTCTGTGCTTTCTTCCGTCCCGATAAACCTATACTGTGTTGTCTGGTCAACTTGTTATTCTTTGCTATCCTGTTGAGTGGCATGTTATTTAATGGCCCACTATTTGACCTACTCTCTTCCCTAAATATTTCTAATTTATTGTTATCTATTAAGATTTTCCTAGGCACTAAGCTTTGTGTACTCTTTATTATCTGACTTTCCGGAAAAGCACTGATTTCGCCCCCACTAACTGACCTACTCTCTTGCCTATCATCTATGCTAAACTCGCTGGGTATGCTCAAATATCCTGCACGCTACCTTCTGCGATGCCTCGTACGTATAATGGACACCCGAGCGGTTTAGTGGCACCCGACACAAATTCAGCACAGGCCTGAGATCTAAGAACTCCGCTCCCTCGCTCCCACCAATAGGGATTCCCAATTATAGGTATGGCATTTTGTTATGACTTTCGCAGGAAGTGGACTGTGGTGCATTTGCTGATATTTCATTCAAACCCCCACTCCTGGCACCACGAATAAACGTTGTTAAGGTCCGATGACAGAACTACAAAGTCCGAGTCTTCGCACATTTCACGGTAGATAACTGTATCGTCTGCAAATAATCTTAATTTACTGCTAACTCTAGAACTTAGGTCATAAATATAATTAATGAACAAAAGAGGGTCGATCACACTTCCCTGAGGAACACCGGATGTGACTTCGACCATATCAGAGCTAAAACCATCCATAACGACTTTAATTACTACTTTGTTACTACTCAGCATGCATCTTCATGCCAGTGGCTCCGTGTAATTCCATTAGAGTTATTCATTTCTCCTTGGAAAGCTTTTAGTTTTGCATGAGTGTAATTTACATAAAACAGTTTAATCTATAGCCGATATGTAATTTTTAGCGTCAAACATATCCTGACATGTTGATGAAATTATTGTAACCTTGAATAATACGTAATAAGCTGACCGTAAATTGGGAAGTGCTAAAAGAGTACTTGGAAAGTGCGACGATTAAGTTTGAGAAATCAGCTACTTCTCCCTTTTCCAATCATTACTTTACAAATGATATGATACGACGTCACTCATAGGTTGTAATAACTCCAGGGTTGAAGTTTGCCATGAAAAATCATTTGACTTGGCCGGGAAACGAACCCAGATCTCTCGATCTCCAATGGCCGGTCAGGTGTGTTATCCAGTTACACTTCTAGACTTTGAAGTAGGTTAGCACTGCGGAGTAGGCCATTTGATTTAGTTAGCGTTAAGACTTTGAAGTAGGTCAGTTGATAGGTAGTGTAGCTGTTTAATCGATATGCTCCCTGATTCATGTTTCCAAATCTGCCGAGTAGCGCAAACCACATGTTTTGCATGTTCACTGAATGACTCTTTTTGCTCCTATACGCAGTTTTATTATACATAGTTCCTGTAGAGTTTGTACCATGCCTATAGTGCAATGCCTTTTGATGAAAGTTAATTTCTACACTCTAATGCATGTTAGTGATAAGTCACCCCCTGCCTAACACCCTTGAGGTGGCTTGCAGGGTAATATGTTGATGTAGTTGATACAAGTGAAACCGATCTTGGTGAATTATTTAAATATTTTGCGGAACTTACAAAGTCACTTAAATTTTATCGACGTAAGTAGATTCCACTAAGTTACACAACACCCATATTTGAATCTGACGTAATGGCACTCCCGTGTCGTATCAACCCAACCGCGCCAAAATGTTGTGTAATTTTTAATTTTGTATTTTCAGAACTTCGGAACTTTTCCTTTTAAACCGTCTGGTTTTAGACAGTCTGAAAGTCATTCAAAATTAAGCCAGTTACTCTTATTCGTGATTTTCCTTCGTGTAACAGTTTGTTGGTCAACCCATGACCTTCTCGACGGTCCTCGATAAGAAGTCGAAGATCTAGCCGCGCAAACATTATTCCTGTACTTTTTTTTCTTCTCATCGCGTCAGGATGAAGTCCTCACATTTGACCTTAATTTTGTCCGCTTCACTGTTGGTGCTACTGCTGGTGTCTACCGTGCCCTCCACCGCGGCACCAGCGCCTTGGGTGCTGAGGCTGTTGTCAGCCGGTCCGCCGGCCATCTACGATTTCAACCCAGAGAGCAATTTGGACAGACGGCGAATCGAGGATTCGTATTTCACGCTCGTGCGCACCGGGGGAGAATCGAGTCAAACGCCGCCGACGCCACCACTGACACCACCGCCACCGTCACGGCCGAAACCGCAGCCGTTACTGCCACCGCCGCCGTATCGGCCACCGACGTCGCTGGCGCAACAGCGACCTGCTGGATTTGGATTCATCATAGGGCGCATGACAGGGTGATCTTAGCAAAACGGATTGGTCTTCTACAGAGATAATCGGAGTCGGCTGCGACAGTGGTGAGTTAATTTGAATCTCCTATCCATCGATTGGTACCAACCATAATGTGCATGCTTCTGTGGAGTGGGTCTGTTGTAGTGGTAACGAATCATGGTGGCATTCGTCTGCGCGTAGGACGAGGTCAGGGAGGGGAAGGCTTTTGCCAAAGGGGCTGGCTAAAGAGTTGGGGAGAAGACAGCTCATGGGAGGTAGGCAATAGTACCAACGTGACTGCATTTGACTTGAGTGAATGGGAAAGTATTAACAGCATGTTTGACGAAAATAACAACGATCCCAACAAATCTGGATCAAAATACACTGACGTTGATCGATACCCTATAGAATGGAATAATTAATTCACTTCCTTCTTAAAAACAAAAGCACATTCCAATTCAACATAATATTTGGGAAGGTTCAGGTTACCTCTAAGATTATATACCTGTGTGGGGGTAACCAAGAATTTCGAACAAAGGAACACAACCGAAAATTTCATTTTTTAATGTTACTGTACGCATTTCTTATACATTTTAATAATTCCCTTCTAACAAACAATTTCATGGACATTAGGAAATAGTATTTAATTATCATCATGCTAAGATAGCCAATTTTTAACTTGCTTTAAATAAGAATTAACTTAGTTTTCCATTTTATTAGCTCTTGGGAGTGGATTAAAGAGGGGAAAAATAAAAAAAATCATCTAAAATAAATTCAAATATTGACCAGTGGGTAGAACATCGAATTGTAGGCGATGGTTCCGCTTATGATTCCTGGATAATGTGCCATTCCAGTGCCCAGTTCGCCAAATGTTTTTTAATACTATTTATACATAAAAATATCTTAGGGGTAGATTTTGTAACGCGCGGAAAAGTGGAAGTAGTGATAAAATCTATTTTTGAATGAGGCTGTTCATATTCTTCTTTTGACACCACAATTGGTGAACTTGTAAGATCCACCCCAACAAACTAATCCACAACTTTATTTAGAGCTAGCCAGTGTATAATATATCTGCCTGAATAAAGATAATGGGCATTTATTGCGTTATAAGTAAAAGTTTATTAGGCATTGCCTCAAATTTAATACTATACCATCCATAGGCTCGTTCCACTTAAGCGCAAAATCCAAATCCACTTCCAGGTATTCAAAGTAGGTAACACGATCAATATCAATACATTTTTTACAGATGATAAAATTACAGTCGTTTGGGTGATACATCAAGTTCCAGTTTACATTAAATGTTACAATTATTATATGAAATGCGACTATCATTGTTCCTTTATTGTACGTGGAAAGAAAGGCATTTCAAATCTAACGGTTCTAAAATTATTGTTCGTGCGCACCAGCGTGAGCCCTTTTTTGTTTGTTCTTTTAAACCTCCCGCTATCTCCTTTCCTTCGTTTTTCCTTTTTTCGTCCCTGTTTTGTTTGACGAATAAGAGGGCGCTCAAGAAGGTAGCGCCCAGAAGTTTTTTTTTATGCTCCCGGAGACAGTGAGAGACTAGATCGCATCGGCAGCTGTGCATGTGTGCTTCAAGGAAACGCGTTCGCTCCGGCGATGGTCTGTCGGAGGTGCAGCGGCGGCATATCAGGTGAGCGTCCTCTTATTCCCCATTCTTTTTCTTTCCCCTGTTTTTTCATTCCGTGTACCCTTCCTTCCTTTTATCACGCGGTGCGTACGATCCTCCGTGGTCCCGTATGCGTGAGCGTTCATGGTGCCGAAACCCGGGAATCAGGAATGATAAGGGGATAATTCATAATATAGTTTAATAAATTTGAAATT
Organism: Ceriagrion tenellum; assembly: GCA_963169105.1. Taxonomy (NCBI): domain Eukaryota; kingdom Metazoa; phylum Arthropoda; class Insecta; order Odonata; family Coenagrionidae; genus Ceriagrion; species Ceriagrion tenellum. The sequence goes on along the minus strand of OY720636.1, from coordinate 52,772,043 downwards.
CGTGTGCAACTTAGGTGCCGGTTTTAACTTAATTAACCGAAATGGCCGTCACCAGAGAGGCTTTTGACGCTCAAATCAAGCTACTTCGCTTCAAAAGAGACCAGTTTAAGGTAACTATCTTGACCGCCTATTCTTTAGCGGGCGAGTTAAGTAGATTGCAACTGGCTGAAATTTCTACCCATGCGAAATATGCAGCGTTTCTCATTCGGTGTTCACATTTGAAAGAGGTACATCAATCTTATCTGGAAGCGCAGAATGAAATCCTCGAATACTGCTGCATTAATAACCGGATGGAAGTTTTTTCTACTGATTTGGAAAACGCCAAGGAGGTAGAAGACATGTTTTATTTCATTCTTTCGGTGTTTGCCCGTATCTCTGAAAATCAAGCTGACGATGCAGGTGCTACTTCCCATTCAGTGCCGATGCAGAAAAGTAGGCTTCCAATAATCGAAGTGCCTAAGTTTTCTGGGGCAGTTTCTGAATGGCCCGCATTCCGCGATTTATTCAGAGCAGTCATACATGAACGAGGGGACATTTCTCGCATTGAGAAGTTTTCCTACTTGAAGTCAGCCTTGCAAGGCAAGGCTCTTGCATTAATTTCTTCCGTCCCATTTGGCGACATACACTATTCATCCGCGTGGAAGGAATTGAATGATTATTTTGATAATCCCAGAGTGCTCGGGTTCAGTTATCTCGATAAACTTTTGGGGTTTTCGACAGCATCTTCCAGAGAATTATCTTCGTTGCAGCTATTTGTGACCACATTTTCTGAGATGCATGCCGCATTGAATACTTTAAACATTCCAAATTTGGGTGAATTTATTCTTTTCCGATTGGCAGTTCGGGCTGTGGACTTTGATACATTGTCCCATTTTGAGGAAACATTGGAGGGGGAATTATTTCCTTCGGTGAGTCAACTAATTGATTTTGTGAAGAAAAAAATTAAAATTCTCCAAACCTCGGGTGGTAGCATTTCAAAGGATATAACCCCTCGCACTAAGCGACATTTTCCACAGTTTTCGCTGCCCGTCTCCGTTCGGGAAACGTCACCTAAGAGGCACAGTAATGCATTCGCCCGTGATAAGTGCTTATTTTGTTCTGGCTCGCATTCGTTGTTCCAATGTTCACAATTTTTAAATTTGGAGTTTGCTGCCCGCTCTGATTTTGCTCATTCCAGAAAATTGTGTTTTAACTGCCTGCGCCCAGGCCATTGGGCCCCGAAATGTCAAGAGAGAAATATGCGCTGTCAAAAATGTAAGCGTTATCATCACACGACTCTTCACCCGCCTGGTGAACTGCAGGAGCGCACCAATTCAACTCGGGTGCTCCCCCATTCAGCTCTTGAGAACAGGGGTGGTCGTGAGCCACATGGTTCTGTGAATAATTCCGGTTCAGCCATGCCTTCGCCTCTTGAGTCATCTTCACGGGCAGCCTCGTCTTCCCGGGCGGCCTCGCCTTCCGCGATATACTCCTCGATCGCTCAAACTGATCTTTCGCGGACAGTCATCTTGGGAACAGCAGTTGTATTAATTGAAGCGGGAAATGGGACTCTGAAGCCCATTAGGGCTTTGATTGACTCCGGATCGCAAATCTCCGCCATTTCCTCCGCTGCCGTCGAACGCCTGGGGTTGACCGTAGCTGATTATCAGGGCAAACTTTTTGGCCTAGCTCAAACACCATTGAGAAAGCCTGAAGGACTTGTCTCCTGTGCGCTTGTTCCTAGGAATGCGTCATCGCCTATGCTACGCACAAATGCCGTGGTCCTTCCGAAAGTAATGAATAAACTTCCGACCGCTCCTCTTCCCTCTTCTATTTTTCAAGGTTTTGTCAATCTTCCCCTCGCAGATCCGGCGTTTGATAAACCATCGCCCGTGGATTTCTTGCTGGGGATGGATTTATTTCCCCACCTTTGCCTTGGTGGGCGGAAAAAATTATCAAATTCAGACATAGTTGCTGTTGAGTCAATTTTCGGATGGGTGATTATGGGAAGTATCCAATCTATATCACAATCACATTCGGATAACGCTGGGTCTTTCGCTGTGTCTGAAGAGAGAGATATTCTTTATGTTTTGAAAAGGTTTTGGGAGGTAGAGGATGTGTCGGCTGAAATAAATCGTGATCCGGAGGAATTACGATGTGAGGAATTATTCAAAAGCACTCATCACCGAGATTCTAGTGGAAGATATGTCGTTTCACTGCCTTTCAAGGAATTTCCTCCTCCCTTAGGGGAATCCTATTCTCACGCGGCCTCGCGGTGGATTAATTCGGAACGCCGACTCAATCAGAAATGGCAAGGCAAATATTCTGATTTTATGAAAGAATACGAATCACTGGGGCATATGTCTAAATCGCAAGGTCGAGGTTTGTATTATTTGCCGCATCATGCTGTCTGCAAGTCTTCAGCAGACGGCCCAAAGATTCGAGTGGTATTTGATGCCTCGGCGCGCACATCATCAGGTAAATCACTGAATGATGTATTGTTGACCGGCCCAAAGCTTCAGGGTGATATCTTTGATATATTAACAAGTTTTCGAACGCATGCTATAGCGTTTATAGCTGACATCACTAAAATGTATCGCCAAATTAGACTCAATCCGAATGATTGTCGTTACCAACATATTTTGTGGCGAGACAATCATTCTGTTTCACTCGTGGATTTTGAATTGCAAACCGTTACTTACGGGATAGTTTCTTCGCCTTTTTTGGCCATTCGTGTTTTAAATCAATTGGCTGAGGACGAGGGACACAAGTTCCCACGTGCTGCGGCAGTACTCCGACGCGATACATATGTTGACGATATAGTTACGGGAGCTGACTCACTGTCTGATGCTTTGGAATTACAGCGCCAACTAATTGGTTTGCTTTCCTCCGGCGGATTTCCTTTAGGAAAGTGGGCCAGTAATTCCTCAGAGTTACTAGCCAATCTTTCAGAGGAGGAATGCGTGACGAAGTCTTATTTTGACACTGCAGAACTTTCCTCCTTGAAGGTTTTAGGTTTGTTTTGGTCACCCAAAGATGATACACTGTCTTATCATGTAAATTTTGATACTATCGTCAACTCGAAAAGGAAACTTTTGTCGAACATCGCAAGGATTTTCGATCCTATAGGGGCCTTAGCTCCCTTAGTATTTTGGGCTAAATCATTGATGCAGTTATTGTGGCTTGCAAAGGTGTCATGGGACGATCCTCTTCCGGAGGGAATAAAGAACCAATGGGATAATTTTGTGTCACAGAGCCATCACCTAGAGCACATTCGAATTCCCCGTTACATTTGTTCGCAGTCGCCTTCCGATTACCACTTGCTCGGATTTTGCGATGCATCCGAAAAGGGGTATAGTGCGGTGGTTTATTTGAAAATAATACAGACTTCAGGAGAAAGGAAGGTTAATTTCCTGGCAGCCAAGACTAAAGTAGCTCCTTTAAAATCGTTGACCATCCCAAAATTAGAATTGTTGGGAGCCCTTTTATTGGCAAAATTATTGACCCGCCTATCATGCTCACTGCGCGAGAAAGTTAACCTTACTAAAATTTATGCTTGGACTGACTCCCAAATTGTTCTAGCTTGGCTGCGGTTGCCTCCACACTTGCTGAAAACATTTGTGGCAAACAGAATTCTAAAGATTCTTGACACGATTCCGCTTTCGTCATGGAATCATGTTGATACCTCAAGGAATCCCGCAGATTGTGCATCGCGCGGACTTACGCCTCGACAGCTGCTCTCGTGCGATCTTTATTGGAAGGGACCAAGCTTTCTGAAGGATGATGATGCTCAGTGGTCATTTAAATGCTCTAATCAAAAGGTTGCACCTGATCTTCCTGAATTGAAAGCACCTGTTTCTGTGATCTGTCTGGTTCAGGATCAAGAATATCTTCGGAATTGGATGAAAACTTATTCATCCTATGTGAGACTAGTTCGGGTGATGGCGTATATTTTGAGATTCATTGGGGCGACAAAAGGGGAGCGAAGAAGTACAGAATTGCCGATTGTAGGATCTGAGTGGACTAAAGCTCTATTTCGGTTGGTGAAATTGGAACAACTTTTTCACTTCGAATCTATTATTGACTCACTTCACAAAGGCAATCGCCTGCCGCTCAGCATCGCTCGTCTTCGTCCCATATTGGATGACGATGGAATAATTAGGGTAGGCGGTAGACTTACCTATTCCTTGTTACCGTCGTTAGGCAAACACCCTATGCTACTTCCTAAAGACAGTCATCTTTCACTTCTTATCATTCGCCATTACCATTTGGTATCTCTGCATGGTGGTCCACGTGTAGTGGAAGCCTTAATTTGTAGGCAGTTCTGGATTATTTCAGTTCGGACCCTCATTAGATCGGAGATACTAAAATGTACTATTTGTTCACGCTATCGTGGAGCGACTTTGCATCCAATTATGTCGGACCTTCCGACTGCTAGAGTTGTGCCGCAACCGGCGTTTTCTTATGTGGGAACGGATTATGGGGGTCCATTCTCCTACAAGCTTAGTAACCGGAGAAATGCCTCCTTGGGAAAGGCCTACTTATGTTTATTTGTTTGTTTTGTTTCAAAGGCGGTACATTTGGAATTGGTTACGTCGCTATCCACTCCCGCATTCATTGCAGCCTTTCAACGATTCATTGCACGTCGAGGAACCCCGCGTGTAATACATTCTGATTGCGGCACCAATTTCGTGGGAGCAGATAAGTTTTTAACGGATTTGTACCACTTGATCAGATCAGCTCCTCATAAAGAAGCTTTGTCTTCAATATCTCCTGCGTCGGGTATTCAGTGGAAGTACAATCCTCCTTCGGCGCCACATTTTGGCGGACTATGGGAAGCTGGTATAAAATCAGTAAAGTACCATTTGCGCCGATTTCTTCATGGTCATACTCTAAACTTCGAGGAATACGGGACGTTATTTTGTAAGATAGAAGCTGTTTTAAATTCTCGACCGTTAACTCCCATATCATCTGATCCCTCGGAGATAGATTGCCTAACGCCTGGTCATTTTTTGATAGGCCGTCCACTAATAGGCCTGCCTGGCCACATTTCAGACGAATATACTCCGCTTCCCGTTAGGTGGCGACTGGTGGAACAAATTTATCGCCACTTCTGGCGTCGATGGTCGCGGGAATATCTACATACCTTACAGCAGCGAGCGAAATGGACGCAAATGCCTCCGAATGTTAAGATCGGTGAGTTGTTTTTAATACGCGATCCGAACCTCCCCCCTTCTCAGTGGAGAATGGGGCGTGTTATTCAAACATTCCCTGATTCCACGGGCGTTGTTAGAGTCGCGGAGTTACAGTGTTCATCGGGTAAATTCAAAAGACCGGTGGTGAAGTTGGTGCCTCTACCAACTTCAGAATAGTTTCGTTTAGTGTTCAGAGTTAAGACTTGATTTTCTTTGTCGCAAGTAGCGCGTTAATTTTCAGTTATTACCTTCTAATTTCCTTATTCCTTATCCATGGCCTAACCCTCATCCTGTAGTAAGTCTTCCAGATGGGCCTCTGGAAGTGAAGCTATAGAACCCCATACCCAACAATGGATAGGACTTAGAATAGAATTTGTTTAGTGTTTAAGTGAATTTCACCGAAATTCAGGTGGGCGGGATGTTCGTGCGCACCAGCGTGAGCCCTTTTTTGTTTGTTCTTTTAAACCTCCCGCTATCTCCTCTCCTTCGTTTTTCCTTTTTTCGTCCCTGTTTTGTTTGACGAATAAGAGGGCGCTCAAGAAGGTAGCGCCCAGAAGTTTTTTTTTATGCTCCCGGAGACAGTGAGAGACTAGATCGCATCGGCAGCTGTGCATGTGTGCTTCAAGGAAACGCGTTCGCTCCGGCGATGGTCTGTCGGAGGTGCAGCGGCGGCATATCAGGTGAGCGTCCTCTTATTCCCCATTCTTTTTCTTTCCCCTGTTTTTTCATTCCGTGTACCCTTCCTTCCTTTTATCACGCGGTGCGTACGATCCTCCGTGGTCCCGTATGCGTGAGCGTTCAATTATATAAGTCATATATTAAATACTTCGTCTTATCACTTCGCTGCAACATGTTACAATCCTATGGGAGAAGCCAATCTAAACATTTGATTAAGAACCATACAGAACTATAAAGTTCGTGTGAATAATGGACTAAGCACTTTGAAGTTAGCAAGGTAGTTTTGCGAGCTGGGGAACCATGGTAGCCAAACGCATGGGTCACCATATTCCCTTGCGCGAAGCCTGTTCTCAGAGAATAGACTATTCCAATGAACGTTTTTCAGCCCAAGTGCCATCATGTATCGCAACCACCGTAAAATTGGCATATTGAAGTGGTGGTTGTAGCTGAATCAGGTGTTCATTCATTCTTTATTTCAACTGAAAATGCTGTTTCGTGGTTGGATTTCAACCAAAGTTGCTGGCTATTTCTAATCATGTAAATATATCGCGGAATCTCTAATGCATGTGACCATGTTAACACTATCAGGGGTCCCTGGAATGAGTAAACACTCTAGCTCCCTTCTATTCATGCTTACACATAGGTTGGTTGTGGGCCCTTCTTGTATTCATCTTCATCTATGAAATACCGTTCAAGCCGCCATTAAGATGAGTGGCACGGGGTGAAATCACACCAGCATGAAGCCCTCATCCCAGCTGAAATCCGAACCGCGCCCGTTCCCCGAGAATGCCAGGCGCAGGCCAAAAGCTGTCAGGACGACAGCACGCGGTCAGACCAGAAACTAGGAGTGTGCCGCGTGGACGAACATGCTACCATGTGCTACACTAATTAACATACAACTACTGGTTATAATTACTGCGACAGATAAATATTTCTACTGGGTACAAAGTCGTGAATTAGATATTTCATGCCGGAAATACCATGCGAGGCTAGTAACAAATAATGGCTTTAGGGTATTTAGCACAAGTGCAAAAAAGTATTAAACCTCGTCAGAGTCGAAGTATCCTAGAACTGATCTTATGCGACTATTATTGTTCCTTTATTGTGCATGGAAAGAAAGGCATTTCAAATCTAACGGTTCTAAAATCAAATTTCTTAGTATTATACCTGTGATCGTTTCTACCATAATAGTTTGGCTCCAGTAAAATATGTTGAAGGTCCGGCAAAAAATAGTCTACACCAAACTTTCGTAAAATATTTTATTTATATTGTTCCCTTCTATCAGATATAGGATCCAACCCTAATTTTTTTTACAATTCAGCAATACTGCAATGTTTATTGTATTTTTAACAAATCTAGCTGCCCTCCGCTGTATTAAATATATATTTTCACGTCCGGTATACATAAAAAGTCATTCTATTTGATATTTTTACATCTTGAAAAACCAAATGCGACTCATCTTTGTTCTTATAAAGCTCCGGTTATTGCCCACGATATAGCTTGCCTTTCACCGAAATTGAGGAATATTTAGTTAAACTATCATTAGGAGTCTAAATCTCGTGTGCGGTTTCTGAAATGTCCGTAGGACTCTTATTGGATTAAAAATAATATGGCGGTAAGAAATTTTTGCTTCGAAGAATGAGATGGAGAACAGCTAAAGTTTTATTTTCTCTGGATTCAACGAAAAATATGGAATGGCATTGGGAGCTCCAAAAGAGGAATCGGTGATTACATATTCCCAACCGATGGTTCCATTTGAACAAATTGCACCCAAACCATGGCATTAGTCTTGAATTGATTTTTCCATACCGAATTCCTCGTCTCTTATTTACGCCAACAATTTTTAGCTGATCGAATATCATACGCTAATATTAAATGGTCCATAATTGCTACCTTCTTGTGAAAGTTGAGGATGAAACTATGTTCAGCATCACCTGTCGTTCGTCTCCGGTATGATTCCGACATGTGCGCAGCAATTTTCTTGGTTACGGGTTACGGGATTCTTAAACTTCGTGACTGTAAGTTAATGGAAAGTGCTAGTTGTTGGAGTGCTGACAAACTACAATTTGACCTTTCTACGCCAACGGTGCTCTTGTGATCACAAATGCCACGATTGGATAAGTAAGCATTGACCTTTCAGTGCCCTAGTCTCTTTCATCGAAGGCAACAACTTTCAGGCTAAGAGCAAATGCTGCCGATCGGGGTCAATCACGATTGAAATAACTTTTGGATTTGTAAGAAAAATTATAAATTGGACTTAATAATTATTACTAAGCAAAAATAATCGTTACTTCTTTACTAGGGCGTGGTATTTGACGTCAACAATTAAAATCGTAGAAATGCGATGTGAAAGTTAACTTCTCTGAGACAATTTCATCTCCAATACTCCAGTATACCAGCATTGTTTTAAAATTTAACTTTCAGGTTCATTAAAATTTGTCCTTATCAGATGGGGAACTGTTAAATTATTTACGGATTATCTAGGTGTTATAAAGTGTGAGAGGATTAAAGTGAATTAAGCAAGCTAATTGTTATTTTTTTACTTCGTACATTATCTTATCTGTTGGAGAGACAATATCCTTATTTTATCCAATAATTTCTTTACATTTTGTCAAATCTATGCCTCAGAATTATTGGAATTGCGTAACTTATTACTAACAGAGTGTTTCTGTACTTTTTCTTTTTATGCAAGGGCCTTCATTTCATATTTTTCACATTACCAAAATTCCCTTCGTGCATTTTTCAAAAGCTTTGTATTTATACTGGATGTTTTTTTGTTGTCTGACCATAAAAAGCCGTTTAAGGTAGTAATAAACGTGGATAGGATTTTAAAGCTTTTAATATATACAGTTTGACACTAGTCTTGAGGAGCGTTCATTTATCCAATTCCAATCAGCTCTCGCGTTTGCTCATTGGCATCAGATGAGAAAATATTTATATACTCTTCACTGCAATGCAGTTTTTGCAAAGTGTTGTATTTCTTGGAGCATTTAGGTTCTGCGTTTTGAATTACTCTCGTCCGATAATCATGTACGCTTCCTCATATCATCCAAACTGCAAATTCCTCGTGACTGTAGGGGTGTTGGATCACGGCTATCTTTTCGCTTATGCATGCCATATGCATTGTATTTTTGCTTTATAGAGATACCAGGTTAAAAAATACGCCAAAGCTAACTGATTCTCAATAATTTCTATTCCCAGGTACAAGAATGTAGTCATCATGTGCCACTTCACACTCTGTTCCAGTCTACCGTCACGTGCTGATAAATGTTATCGATTAAAGGTTATATTAGAGCGGCATTGATCCCTATTTTAATTTCAATTCTAAGCTCAAATAAAGAGTTATAGCTTTAATGCTAAATATTTGGTAATCAAACACTGAGAATTTGGCCTCAGAAACTTCCGATTAATGGGTCCAAAATGATATAAATAACAATGAAATTAAATTTTTTAAACTAATACCTTGGCTTGCGTTTAGCATCTTCAATATTTTTCAGCTGCTCCATTCCATCTTGATGTATGCTCCCAAAACTGCTCATAGAAAGATTTATAATGTCCTGTTATAAATAATCTCGGCGTTACGATCCCATCATTTAAACTTTTTCATTACGAATATCGGAATAAAATTATGTAGCTTAAATTATTTCAAGATTTAATGTTATGATCTCATTGTAACATCAAATCATGATAAAATAATAATTTAAAACATGGATTACCCTATTACATGTATCAAGGGCGTTAACAATATGCGCCATTGAAAGTGACATACCTACTACATAATTCTATAATTTCTAATTGTAATTCATGATAAATGCTTATCAGAGTAATAATGTTGTCAGAGTATATTATACATCTTCTGTAATGCTTTGTCACTTTGCTTGCTAACGAATTTGCAAAATAAATCGTGCTTTTATTAGTTCATTTTGTATGTGGTGATATTTATTGCATGACATCCTTCCTCAATCTCGATACCTAGCGGGTTAAATAAAAAAATCCGGATAAAAGCTACCATATATGTGCTGTGAAAATCTACTTTGTAATGAAGTGAGGAAAATGTTGGCAAGGTTTTTTAATAGGATTAATTTGGCAAGGTTTTTTAATAATTAATTTTTAATAGGAGTTTTTATGTAGTGAAATTTTACTGATCAGTAAAGTGTACTTCTTCCCACTTTGTTGCATGGTAGTGAAACATGGGTATGTCAGCATAGACATAAGAGTCTACAGACTAAACGCAGTGGGTGTAAGTTATCTGAGGGGTGTTTGCGGCAAAAGTAGGATGGTTTGTGTCAGGAATGTGTGAATAATAAATGAGTGTGGGTAAGATGCTCCAGTATGTATGGCCGTGTCAAGAGGAAGGAGGAGAGTGGAATAACAAAACAGATATATGAGAGTGAAATGAATGGTGTGAGAGGTAGAGGTAGGCCGAGAAAGTTGCGGTTGAGGAAATTCTTAGGAGGAGAAATATGTTGAGTCTTAAAAACAGGAAGTCGTGTATGAAGGCTTGGAAGGATAGGTCAGTATGTAGGAAATTATTAAAGCAGAGTTAAGGGTACAAATATGTATTTATGAGTAAAACTTAGAGACTGCCTATCCCGTAAGGGAGCGGCGTGTATGTAGTATTACTGATTAGTTTTAGTGTTAGGCCTCGATTTTCTAGGGAGAACCGACTGTCAATGGGGCTCCACTCTTTGGTTCCTCTTAATTCAATCCTTCCCTCGACTCTCAGTTGAAGCTCAAATGCTGCAGACCTGCTCTACAGGGTAGAGGCAGGGGGAATTAGACCACCTCCACTATATTTTCATCCTTATGGATTACCAAATATTGCGACAAATGATGAAGTTATCATTATCCTTATCAAAGACCATAAATATCGCCTTTTTGTCGACATTTTACGTTAACGTATGTCATAGGCATTGGGTTTTTGCTTTAATGATGAACTATTCAAAAAAAATGCGTCAGATTAATAATTTATATAGGAATCACTGTGTTATGCCAAAATCTCTACGCAGTGGTTTGACAATGCTGTGGCCGAGGTGTTATATTACTAACAGAGTCAAGAGTTATAAGACAGCAAACCTTAGGCTTCTGTTGTAGAATAAAGTTTTGAGGCTTTTTACTCTGCTTGCACCTCTATATTACGTATGGAGTGATTTGGCGAAGAAATTAGGTGGCAGATTTCGCTGTAAGGGAACAGAGAGCTTGAACGTGAATGAATGTTCATGGCTAGAAACACATCATCTACCAATAGAAGTGTTTCGACTACTGACTTTCTTGAATCATGAAATAGGTGGCATTTTCGCTTCCAAGGCAGTAAGTTGTGAGGTCGACTTCGCGTTTGTATCTGCTGGAGCTTTGAGATCTCTTATACTGCTTGTATATAGGAAATGCACCATAAATTATTTTTCCGTCCACTTCATTGAAAATTTATGTTGCAAATTACGCTGAATAACCTGGTACGGAATATATATAGTTTTCACCAACATTTTCGAGACAGGATTTGTTGTAGCATTTTCAGTAGCATTTCTAGGGCAGTACTTTGCTTTGATAATGAATTGTTAAATATAATGTATACAAAGCATACATATTATCGAGGTGAGTGCGCGTGTAGGTGAGTAATCTGGACCTGGAGACTTATTGAAATTAATTGACCAAAAATGCTCAGCAATGATAGAGATGCTGCGTCATGTATTCTATCTTCTTTTGTTTATATTCGTGCCACACACCCTATAAGTGGCGGGCATGGTAACTCGTCGATTTAGATTTATTTTTTCTTCATATTTAGTTATTTCTATTTAAATACGATGTGCTGACTACGCCGTTACTCTTAGTAACTGCTTAGTAATGTTTTCCGTCGACCACTCTATGGTTGAAACTTTACCATGAAAATATTTCATGAAAGACGTAAATAAGCTTAAGCTTGTATTTAATATATCAGTAACCTGTTTTTATCGACGTTGCAAAGAGCAGTACGCTATGTTTTCTTTGTCATGGAGCATTGAGTAATGATGTATCCTCAAGCCCTTAGGCCTGTCGTTTTGTCATCACATTCCGAGGTGTTTTTACGGAGATATTATGTGTGTATTCATTTAAAATAAAGATAGAACTGAATACCATTTAGACTCTTCGTTCATTCTTTCATCTTTCACAAGCATTCCACCAAGTTTTAGAAATCATCCTCGTTCACGGAAACCTCAGGTCACCATTACGCTTAAATTACAAAAAGACAAATCCCGACTGGATCAGGAATGGAACCACGGACCATTAGATCGCAAAGTCAATGTGCAGATCACCTTGAAATGATCTGGAGAATCATGCGTAGAGATATGCGCATTGATTTACCAAGCAAAATGTCCTTGGTTCGATTCCGGTCTCCAATGAATTTTTTGTCCCGTAGGAATTTGTTCATAGTTCACCGCCGTAATTTTCGTCTGGCAGCTGTTTCAGTGAATACATTCTCTGATTTCCGGAAATGGGAAATTGTCGCATTTGCCAATTTGAAGTTTGTAAATAATGGTATCTCAACGCTTTGTTCTGCAACAACTGCCTCCGCAGTTCAAAATAAGGCCTCCGTTCCATGCTGACCAGGTCATTTCCAGCAGCTATCAGTGAGACATTATTATTAAGAATTCAAGTCAAAAGTTTCTAAACCTAATTTCACCAAAATTCTTCCCACCCCCCTTCTATTTCTGGAACCATATTCTCTAGACATGAGTGTCAATAACAATAGTAGCATGTTAAAAAAATGTGTTTCTTAATGGTACGTACCATTAGCAATAACAAGTGGCGCGAGTATTATTTTATATGACGGTAACTAAGCCGCTCGTACATTCCGCGAAAGTAAGGAAATGTGAAGTGATCTTCTAACTCCCACTCTATATATTTATATGGAATGGGAGTAAGTGGATCTGAGGTGTTTTCCGGTGATATTATGTGTGTATTCATTCAAAATAAAGATAGAAAGGAACATCTTTTAGTCTCAGTTCCTAAACCTAAATCCAATATTGAGTATAGATCGGCACAATCGTGCCATAAAAGATTTTTTAAATTATTTCGTGGAGTGAAGTTGACTCTAAAATGAATCTGGTGAGAAATATAGAAATATATGATTAGATGACTTGAAATGGAATTGCCGCTAAGTATATCGTGCAACAGAATTCTGTGCTTAGCTTTGCAGCATAAGAACCTCCGTCGTGGTAATTGCAAATGCAAACGCAAGACGAAGACTAAAATCCTAGTATGCGAAAGAGAGAATCTGAATGTAGAGGTCACCCTGAGAGAAGAGAATCACTTCAAAATCACTCTGTTTTATCTTATACGGTAAGTAAACATGAGGTCTGCCGTTTTAGACCCAACTTGCGTCAGGTCTGACTGAAATAATTTGTATAATCTTCATTTTTTTATCAAGCGCAGCAGGAATTATAAGTAGGGATACATTGACCGGTATAATAATGAGTATAGAATGTCCGTGTATGTAATCCATATTCGTGGGTATGATTATGAAATAAACATACTTTGTTCGTGGGAATGATAATGATATCTCGGCACAATCGTGCCATGAAACATTGTATAAATTACTTTGTGGAGTGAAGTTTACTGTAAAATAAATTTGGTGAGAAATATAAAAATATATGACTAGAGGAATTGAAATGAAAGTGCCACGAAGTATATAATAAAAATAATAATAATAAATTTATTTACAAATTGTTTACACGCTGTAATTTCCCCTTGGATGGATCACAATAAATTTACAACAACAAGGAATATTTGTACTTATTTTTGGTCATGAAAGATTACTTTTTTATATTATAATATAATAATAATTTAATTCCTTTTCAGGAATTACAGAGTGGTAGTACCATAGATAGCCCCTAAGTAATAACCTGTGTTGGGGCTACTGACAAATAAATAAACCATGCAAAAAACGATAGCAAAAAACAAAATGGTTTACGATTTTCGATAAAACGTTTACAATAGTGTGAAGAAACTAATTCAAAATAGAAAAGACTCAGAGGTATACATAATTAAATAGTGGTTACAAAAAAGAGACACATAAATACAAGATGTGGCGAAGTTACTTCAACAATGTTATTACAATATCACTTAATTCATTACATTTAATTCGATAAATATTTCATGTAAATTACGAAACAAAATCTCGATATTTTTTATAAGTAATAACCAAGTTTTTACTTTCTTAAGAAATTTTCTTACGTTTTTTTCTTCCTTAATGTGGTTTGGAAGGACGTTAAATATTTTTAGGGATATATACACAAAGCATCTTTGAAACAAAGTCAAATTAGGCTTGGGTAGAGAAATCGCATTTCTTCCTCGCAAGGTCAGGACTTGAGTCCTGGGTAACAGATTTGCTTCGTCGCCACTCCTTAGATACAAATTCTTTAACACTTTATAAAAATACATATACCTGATAGGCAGTATGTTCAGTTCTAAAATGAGTGGGAAAGCATGAGACAAACGGTTTTTGTGCATTATCACACGTACTATCCTCTTTTGCAGAAATAGTACGGGGTTTATTGTATTTCTGTAAGCTCCTCCCCAGCCTTGAAAGCATTCTGTGCTTAGCTTTGCTGCCGAAAAATCTCTATCATGGTAAGTTCAAATGCAAATATATCGTAGTTATCAGCCCCTACGTTTCACTGAAGCATTCTTTACTCCTTTACAACCCTTAACTCAGTCATAAAGTATGCTACGGTGCGGAAGAACGTTACTTATAGTAAAACTGCACAATTTGTCGATTGTGCGCGTGCATTCGGAGAAACGAGCGTGGCTCTGATTTTAATTGGGATGAGTGCTGTATGCCTGGTGTGGAATCACCCCTTGCCACACACCCTAGTGGTGGCTTCCACAGTATTTCGTAGATGTAGATGTGGAGTGTATGGCACGGGGTATATTGACCACAACGGCGTCTCAACGAAATAATGTAATGTGAGACGGCGCTAAATGAGAGTTTACTGTACACCCACATCTACAAAATACCGTGCAAGCCACCATTAGGGTGCGTGGCACGAGGTGATTCCATACCAGACATGAAGCATTCATCCCTGTTCAAACAGAACCGCGCGCGCTCCCCCGAATGCCAGGCGCAGACCAAAGCAGTCAGGGCAAAGGTACGCGGTCAGATCACAAACTAGGAGAGTAATACGAAGAACATGCTACCATACAGTACACTACTCAATACACAACCACTGGTTAGTATCACTAATGTGACAAAGAAATGGCACTAGAAGGTACTAAGACATGCAAGAGTATATCATGCCGGAGATTGCATGCGAGATTAGTATCTACAATTCATGTTAAGATATTTAGCACTCCTGAAAAAACCTATTTAATTTAGTCAGCATCCCAGAACTGATCTATCACAACAGTTATGGTCCCTTATTGTACGTGGAAAATATCACATCTTAAATCTATCGGTTATGTAATCTATTTCCTTAATCTTATTCCTGTGATCGTTCCTACCGTAATAGTTGGGTTCTAGCACAATATTTTCATCGTCTGGCAAAAATAGTCTACATCAAACTTTCGCAAAAGACTTAACCTATATTTCTCCTTCGATTGTTTAGAGGTTACCACCCTAATTCCCTCAACAATTTTTAACACTTCTATGTTAATCAAAATTTTTTTACAAATCTAGCTTCCCTCCGCTATATGTGATCTATATCTGAAACTAGTCCAACTTCATTAGGGTCCAATATACTAGCAGCATACTCCGAGTGGGGTCTCACGAGAGAAAATAATATTGATCCTTTACCATCTCTTCACATTTTCCTAGTATTCTTTTAATAAATCCTAATTTACGACTTGTCTGTCCACAAATTTTATCGTATATGCTTCTCCCACGACAAGTCCTAAAAAACAGTCACTCGTAAGTACTTCACTGACTCTACATTTATTAGTTCGGCTTGATTAATTGTGTGCGTCTCGATAGTTAAGCTACTCCTCATCCAAAAATTCATAACAACACTCTTATTAAAATTTAATTCTAACTGCCAAGTGTCTCACCATCCGCTTATAGCTTCTATGTCTTTCTTCAACGCAATTCTATCAGACTTCGCATTAATATCCCTATAAAACACTGCTTCGTCCGCAAAAAGATCGAATTTACTCGTAATGACAGTTGTAATATCATTAATTTACAAAAAGAATAATAAGGGACCAATGACACCACCCTGAGGTACACCGGATGTGACTTTAACTGTATATGAACTAAAGCCATCTAGAACTACCCTCTGTTCGCGGTTACTTAAGAGTCATCAATGCAGCATATTATATCGCGATGTATTCCAGGTCTTAGCTTAACAATTAAATTTGAATGCGGAACTTTATCGAAAGCTATTTGGAAATCTAAAAATATTACGTCTACCATGGTGAACCTTTCTCCTGAGGAAAGAACGTCGTGCAGAAAAAGAACTAGCTGGGTTTCACAGGACCTGCCTTTCCGGAATCCATGTTGGTTTTGAATTAACAAGTTCTGACTATCTAAATACATCAAAAGTGCTAACGATTATATGTTCTAATGCTTTAATCGAGATGGATGTGAGGGAGATAGGTCTATAGTAACTGGGATCTTTCTTATCGCCGATCTTAATGATAGGAGTAACGTTCGCGATTTTCCAATCTTAAGGGACTAGATGTTATGCTAGAGATTTTTCATATATAATTTTCAAGTACAGTAAAATTTCTGACGCAAATTCTTTATAAACTGGGGCAGGAATTACATCGGGACTAGATGATTTCTTGGGGTTAATGGATTTAAGGTGACTTTCTATGCCGCGACAAGAAAAATTTATGGACTGCATTGGATTTTTGTATAAGCGAGGCAATGTAGCGGTGTTATTCTGCGGGCATGAAGTGTAGGTACTTTTAAAAAATGTGTTAAGGATATTAGCTTTATCTAATCTATCGCAACTCTTTCCCCTGGACCGTTTCTCAGTGACGTTTCTGTAGATTTATTCCCTTGAACATCCCTCACGTAAGACCATAATGCCTTAGGGTTATTTTCCAAATATTTACTTAATATTTTACTCTTGAATTCCATTAGTGCTTTTCTTAAGACCGCTTTTGCTGTTATTTTAGCTCTCTTATATTTCTCATAAATGTTCATAAGTTCCTCGTCGTGTAGATTCAGAAGGTTCTTTTTTTCTTTTTCTTCGTTCTTCATTTTCGCGTGCAAGTTTCGTTGTCGATTGAGAGATATCCGACATCTGCATTATACCACCTAGGTTCCGCGTTGACTTTTTTCAGTTTACTTGGTATTACGTTATTAATGGCTAGTCGCGTGATGTTGCTAAAGGTATTCCATGCTTCATTTGTATTATGGTTTTGGCTTAGATGACAAACTTATTACACGATGCCGAGAGTTCCTTTTTCAAGCAAATCGAGATCGAAAGTTGTATGAGTAGACTTTTCTTTCTGTGGCTACCCTTTTGTCATTATTTATATTTTCATTGTCCGTGAGGGGCACTGGGAGTTTCGTAACTCATTAAAGGATCGCAACATCGAGTCAAGGTGGCCTCTTAGGGATCAATGAAACAAGGACTCATTTTAAAGAATGATGTTTATTGCAAACTAAAGTTGCTAGTCTGTCTTACATCGTTGAAGGTTGGCTTTGGCTGCAGTGGCGGGCATTCTCTCAAGGGTCGGCCGTGGAGGGATGTCTCCGAATTCCGGGTTGAGAGAGTGGCGTCAACTTCCGTTTGGAGCTCGGTCGCGCATGGGTTCCCCGTTGGTTCAATTATGGCTACCTTTGGTCCGAAATCTGGGGTTTTTATATAATTCTAACCGGATAGAGCTTCCCCTCCTCAGGAGAATTTCGAAATATTCCTCTCGAATTGCATATCTTAGGTGAAAAACAAGTGGAGTTCCGGGTGAATAAAAAGTGTAAAAAATAAGAATAATTGCGCGTACGTCTTTTGGAGGTCGAAGAGGACGCACGAGCATTTAGAGTGGATCATCCTCTAGGCGGATGTGGCTCACCAAGCCGCGCAATAATGGGAATGACGTGATCGCAGGACGGAGAGGCCACCCTTGGCTTTGTACACGGTCGGCCCTCCATGATGAGGCGATAAGATCGGATTCTTAGGCTCGGGATCACTATTGATTTGATGGTGATTGGCTTCGCTAACGGTACTTGAATTTTGGAAGCGCGAAAGAGAGAGTCAAAAAGAAATTGAAATCGAGCGAACTTTGTGGAAGGCGAAAGTGGGGACACGACAATATTAAATTCAGCGCTTATGGCTTTTTGGTCACTTATTCCGTCCACTATTTTAACATTAAGGACGCTTTCAGTTATATTTGTTGCCAAAAGATATAAAACACTCTTTCCGCTCGTGGGTGTTGTTACTAATTGATGCTAAGAGTTTGAAGGTAGTGCATAGAGAAGAATGTCGTGCAACTCCCTATCGTTTCCGCCATTTTTGACGCTATACAGCATTCTGTCTATCGAGGGAATGTTAAAAGCACCTCGGATAATAATATTACATTCTTTGTTTGATTAATAAAACGCTTCACCTATTTTCTAACTGCAAATCTGTGCGTTATCTTGAATTGGTTGGCCTGTAAAATGCGCATATAAAAATTCTTTTTGATGAGCACGTGATGGTACACCACACTACCTATATCATATTCTGGAAATATTTCTGCTCTACTTACAATCTCATCTTTTACACTTATGACCACGCCTCCTGATTTTGCTAATACGTCTTTTCTATATATTTCATATGATTTTGAAATATCTCGCTATCCGAAATTTCACTCGACAACCAGCTTTCTGTTCCTATCACTATATCAGCGTCCGTGCTTAATATGAGAGAGATATGTTAAACGCCACCAGGAAAGGTGTGATGGGGCTGGCGGGAGAATGGCTCAACGCCACAGTTCACCTACACGCCGACTTCGAGACATTTAAGGAGGTATTTCAGGCTCAGTATTGGAGCAGGGAAAAGCAAATGGAGGTGAGGCGATTGTTGGATGCTGATCGATACAACCCAAGAGGAATCACAACCATAGTAGACAATACCACAAGAAAAATCAGCGTAGCGAAGGAACTCAGGCCACCAAGGCTAGAAGGAATAATCATTTATCGGCTAGAGCAGCATTTTGGACCGAGATACTTGCAGGAATCATCTCACATCATGTCACGACGCTACCAGAGTTCCTGACATGCTGAGCAGGTATGATCGAGTAGTACAGGAGCCGAGATGTCCCGAATAATTTCCGGCCGCAAAATCGCGAAGAGAGAGGGAATTACCCCCAGGCGAGAGGAAGACAGGAGGAACGGATTCGCATACAAACAATCCG
The DNA here is from genome assembly GCA_963169105.1 of Ceriagrion tenellum. Classification (NCBI taxonomy): domain Eukaryota; kingdom Metazoa; phylum Arthropoda; class Insecta; order Odonata; family Coenagrionidae; genus Ceriagrion; species Ceriagrion tenellum. The sequence goes on along the minus strand of OY720636.1, from coordinate 52,752,874 downwards.
CCGGAAAGGGACGCCAGAACCAGTCGGAGGGAGAAGACAGAAGGCGCCCAACAGATCGCATCAACACGATCGTGTGGTAACGTATATCTATCTATATCTACGTCATACCCTGCAAGCCATTCAAAGGGTGTGTGGCAGGGGATGCTTTCACACCAGGCATGCATGAATTATACACTGAAAAACCGAAATAACATTGAAACCAGCGTACCACACATGCAACGCGCCAATTAAAAATCTACTCACCGACAAACATTCTATCGTCAATCGTTCCAACGTGCAAGGGGTACATAGACTACGACTTCATTTTCAAAATATCATGCATGAATAAGAACATCAATATGTAAATCATGCATAAATTAGAACGTAGAGAATATAAAAAGAAAGATCTACAGACTAGCTAATATCACTAACCGCACTATTCATGACGACCATCACAGCTGTTATGGTCCCGAATGGTAGGCGGAAAAAATGACATTTTATACCTATCGGTTCTACAATCTATCTCTCTAATTGTATTGGCGCGATCTAATCTGCCGTAGTACGAGGGGGTCGATAGAACTGATTTATCCAACTTATAATGTTTTTATCTAGTCCATATGCTTCTAGTTTTGAGAGAAACTTAACGTGTGGTACCTTATCCAAAGCTTTCTTAAAATCGAGGAATATCGCGTCAACTTGACAATCATTTTCACGTAGCAGGAAGAAAGGGAATAGTTGCCACCCGGAAGACTGAAGCCAAGGGACAACGGATCAAGGAGGGAGAAAGACAAACACGAGTAAGAGAAGGAAGACGGTAACAAAAAATTAAGAAAAATATTGAAGTCAACGAGAGACATCATGGAAGAAGAAGAAGAAAACGACATGGAAGAAGAAGACACGAAAACGACAAGAAACCTAATACCCAGAAATTGTAATTCAAGTAGGAAGAATCGTTGCAAATGCAGTAATTGATTCGGGTTCGGAGTTCACCTGCATGAGTGAGGAATTCTTCGAAGAAAACGCCGACGATATTTAAGGATTTAATGGAACTGCCTGTTGGAGGAATACAAGAAATGGGAGCAATAGGTATAAAGAGTGGAAGAATTAAAAAGCAAATATTTCCCACCATACAAATAGGGTATGTTGACGTCGTGATCAGTTGTGTAGTAATACCCGGTCTGGTGAAAAAAGTAACCATTATTAGGTACGGAAACTTTAGCGGTAATGGCAGCGAGGATTAATTACTGTAATCGCACAGTAAAATTCTCAATAATAATTCTCAAAAAAGGGAAGTAGCTTGTCCGTTCAAGAGATCTAATGCAAAGTCACAGCGCCTGGTTATGAGGATTGAAGAGCGAAGAGACAAAAAGGAAGATAATGAGGAAGACGTAAAAGGTCACGTTATAGCGCAGGACATGAGAGACAGCGTGAAGCAAGTGCAAGAGCTAGGTGAAGAAGAAAAGACGAAGTTGGCGGACTTAATAGCAATACAAAGATATTTTTCAAGATACACCCGGAAAAATTAAGTGGTATCGGTACGTTATCGAGGCGAAAGAAGAATAGGAATCTCATAACAGAGGCTATAATATACCGCTAAATTTCCGAAAACAAGCTAGAAAGGCAATTCATGATCTGTTAGTCCACGGAGTAACATGGCACGGAGTACGTCACGATACATATCACCCGTCTGCATCGTCAAGAAGAAAAAATCCAGGATATATGGATGCCAGATCAGTGAACAAGATCATAAAACCGAACTATGCTTCATCAAAAACTACAAAAGAATTATTTCAGGATTGTGATGGTGCAACATTCATGTCATCCATAGACCTCACCCAAAGTTTCTACCAGGTGCAACTCCACCCTAATTCCAGGAAGTACTGTGCATTTTCATTTGAAGGAAGAATCCATCAGTTTACGCGCATCCCATTTGGGTGTTGTATAAGAAGCAATGCGTTAACAAGAGCCCTTGATCATGTGTTAGGAGACGAATTACATGAATATTGTCTTAATTTTGTTGACGATTGAGGTGAGAACTGAAAGCATCAGGAAGCACCCGGAAATTTCACCAAGTCAAGGTTCTGGTGGCGACGGATTGAATTTCTGGGACATGAGATCGCCACAGAGCGGAAAGTATGGCAAAATAAAGTGAAAGGCCTTACCTTGAAAATCGAACACCGAGTGTTGGTACTAAATTACCCAGCATTCGACGAGGAAAAGAAGGTGTACCAAGGATTCATTCCGATATTTCAAGGACCGGACACCTTCGAAGAGTATAAATCACCGGCGACGTGTTGTCATAAATCCAAAGACAGGAAAGTCGAGAGGCACTTTTGACCTATCAAAATGCTCCCATACAGGGAGTAAAAAACACACTAAACACACAAGAACACCATTTGCCACACAAGTTTGACCGCCAACTAAATAAGAGGGAAAAGTGAAGGTTAGAATTAGTTACATTGTAGTTAGGAGTCGAGAAATTGGCGTGAGTTTTAGTGCGATGAATTTGCATACAGTACAATACAAAAGTTTGTTCGTACAGTGTATAAATATATATGTTTCTGTGTATTTGTTGAGGAATTTCTTGTATATATGTATTTGGCCGCAACCATGAGGCTAACTGCGGACATTGACAATGTGTTTTCAATTTGAAGTGGGCGGCGAGAATGTGAATATGCCTAGTGATGGCTGTATTTGCTAACAAAGCCACGTGCTATTCGGAGTGAAAAGTGGGTGTGTCGTGATAACTACAAACATATAAAGTGAATATGAATGAAGCACAAGAAATGCAAACATTTGAGTATCATTCAAGTTTCTTGCGTAGTATTTATTGCTTATTAATACAAATTTTGTGTTGTCATTTAAATGTGGTTACTTGCAAGTGAATGAATCTCAAAGAAGACGCAAATGTTTAAGTGTTATTCAAGTTTCAATTTATAATGTTTGGTGTTTATTGTTATGGACTTTTGCGTTGTGATTTAATTCTTTTTGGTTTGATTGTACAGGTTTATTGATGAAATGTTTAATATGTATTAAACTGAAGGTTATGTAATGTGTAATTGCAAGGTAATGTTCACGCATTGGGCCTAAGTAGTGAGTAGGCTATATCAGAGGAGAGGAAGGTCAATTTTGAAGGCGTTGGGGCGAGGGAAATTTAAAGTTTGAAGGCTTCGGAAGAAATATCGCGGACTCCGTGACATATCTTCGGATGGAGCTGATATAATGGATATCATATCTATCACTCTTGGGTTGGCAGACTTTGCAGTGTAAACAATACCATGGCAACGAGGAGTTTATCGAAAGAGAAAAAGAACGCGTGGGGGACAGAATCGAGCGAGGAGGTAAAATTATGGAGTAGTGAAATTGTGTGGGAAGAAAAAGAAGTGTGAAACAGTGTTGAGTGAGTTGAATGTTAGACGGTGTTAAAGAAAGTGTGCTTTACTAAATAGGTATAAAAAAGGAGGGAGAAAACGAGTGTGACATTACAAAGAAATAAATCGAGTGTTACATCCCTCAGGAGTGTTGATAGAAAGGTTGTTGCTGCTCGAAACGCGGGAGCAAGCCACGAAAAGTAGCCCATTCGTGAAACAGTGACTTTCCAAATGAAGGCCAGCCACTTGAAGAGTCTGCCCTGGTGACTTATTTATTGTCATAGAAATCAGATATGTCAATCCCGATAACCGGGGAAATGACGCTGGGAAGCGTGTGTCTCAGCATCCTGCTCCCTTAGCGAGTGCCGTTCTTTAGGAGTTTCGTTAGGTCGTTGATGGGCATGTTTTTGAGCATCCAAGTCTAATCTTTATCTTTTTACTCACGAGGGCTTATTTTCTCGCAAAGAAAATATTCTTCTTGCTTTAGAAGATTTTTCCAAAATGTTACCCTTTTCTCTGTCAGGAATGTTGATGAATTTATTTTGTAAGTCCAAATAGGGATGATACAGCGGCCAATGAGAGTCTTGAATAGGCACCTCGTTGATTGAGTGAATATAAGTTAACCGCACTTTAAGAATTTTTACCATATATTAAAACCTGTAACGTTTATGAGGTGGGAATTGGTAAAAAAAACAGTTTGGAATCGTAGTGAGAGGCAGACGGATCCACTACGTGTAATACGTTTGAATATTAAACGATGATTGAAATCGCATTAGATTTCGCTTATCATTAGATTAGATTTAGATCAATCATTAGATTAGATTTGATGATTCGCAATCATAATGATAAGCTGATGGTTCCACAGCCTTCAACTGGTCTACTGTATTCATCCATTGGTCGTTTATCCCAAGATTGGATGACTGCAGCCCTTCACCATTCCCTCTATAATGCTAGTTCCCTTACCTCCTGCTATCTCTTCCTATGTACATTCCTCCTTATTGGGTTCATAAACTTATTCCTGACTCTTCCTGTGGGAACTTTTCCCTCTATTTGCCTTCAATTATGTTCATCACCAACCTATTGTGTCTCAGGGTGTGTCCAGTCCATCCTGTTCTTCGATTCTCTATGATATACCATTTGGTCTTTTCCTCTTCTACTCTTCTGTACGCTTCATCATTCCTTTTATTTTTCCGTCCATTTTGCCTTTAGCATCCTTCTCCAGCACCAGGTTTCGTTGGCTTTTATTATTTTCTGGTCAGCTGTTGCAATGGTCCATGCTTTCGATCCATAGATTGCCACATTACACACGAAGGTTTTCACATACTGTTTCTTGTTTTGTAGTCTTACCTCCTTTGAGCACAGCAGTTGTCTTTTTCCCATGATCGCCTTCTTAGCTTGGGATCATCTTCGCTTGATGTCCGTTGTACATCTTCCGCACCACGTGATGGTGCTTCCGAGATCGGAGATAGGTTCCAGTTACTTAACATTTTATTCTACCCCTCGCCTGCTTCAATAAGGTAATACTTTTTTCACTTTCATGATCTACATTAATTACGGCCGTTGCTGCCTGTTTCCATGTAAAATGTCCGCATTGGTGTAATTGATTCATCTCAAATGTACTGCATTACAGCACTTTTGCTATATAAAACTGTTACATACATGCATATTCAATTGAAAGTAATATTGGTTGTCGTGTGTCATTGACTTGCTAATTTCGACTGAAATAAAATAAAGGCAATGAAGAATTTTCACTGTTATTAGTCATTTACGAAAGCATAGATTGGAATTGATTTTTATACGTATTCCTCTCTCAAAATCAAGTCTGAATTTGTTGAACATCGGAATCCTTTTTATTGACTCCCCGTACTTTAAAGATATTCAACCAATAGCGCAATTTTATTGAGATTTATACTCTATCAATAGTTGGTAATAAATTGCTTGAAATGAATATGTCTGAGTGAGTTTTTCTCAGCCATTGGGAAACTTAAGCATTGGCAATTCATGGTTTAATTGTCGTTTAAAGAAATAAAAAAGGACAAAGTCATCCATTCTCCATGATTCCTTTATGGTTGTCGAAATCGGACACCTCAATGACTTAATCGCCCGTGAATGTACACATGGAAGCTCTTTAGTCAGATTTCTACGGTACTATTTCTACGTATGTACGAACTACCTGGTGACGTTTGGATAAAGCCAATAGAAAGGGAAAGATCAGACAGAGAAATTTGGGCAGAAATATTATGATTAAAAAGTAATAGCCTTTTGGCAAAGTGAGTCACTCCACATTTAGTATAAATTTATGCTTTATTATTCATTTAATGATATCTACACCCAAAAAATACTGTATATGCCTCCACTTGGGTGTGTGGTACGGGGTGATTCCACAATAAGCATACAACACTCATCCCAGCTGAAATCCGAATCGCGCGCATTCCTCCAGATGCCAGGCGCTGTCCCAAAGCGGTCACGACAACAGTTCGCGGTCAGACCAGAAACTGAGAATATGATACCAAGCGGTACACTATTTAACATACAAATACATCTACGTCTGCATAATACCCTAAGAGCCGCCGCATGGCCGTATGGGAGGGGGGGGGTGTTAGGGCACAAGTCGTGTAAGGATGTAAGTTTTTGGGAAGTGAAATGGCGACATGTATTATAGGAGTGTATATTATGGAGCTGATTTTTTTTTGCAGTCACTTATTGTGCGCGGAAATTACGAGTTTTTGTGTCTATCTGTTCGGCAGTTAATTTGTCTTATTTTTTCGCTTCTGTCCGACCTAGAGAAAAATGAGGAGTCATGATAATAGTCTCCGTGTCGCTCTAGAAAATATCAGTTCTGAATTTCTCAGGCACCCTAATCCGAGCGTGTAGAGTCCGAGTCTCTAAAGGCTCCCACCTTAATCCGTTTCAAGGTTGTTAGACACTATATGTACGCTAGTAGCAGTTTTAGGATGCTTTTTTATTTCTTTTGTATTTTATTGATTTTTTTGGTTAAATCTATTAGACCATGGTCCCAAACACTCACGGCATATTCGAGGTGTGGCCTAACCAGAGCAAAGTAGGATCTCTCTTTGACTTTTTCATCCCAGTATCTTCCATTTATACTTTTAACAAAACCTAGTTTTTTAATGCTGCGTCACATATGTCTTATATGTGTAATTCCCTCGATTAATCAGATTTTAGGTTTTCCCGGGGAATAATATTTATAAAATCTTCTCGGATTTGGCACCAGGTAAGGTTTTTAAAGTCCGACGTTTCGAGGAGTAATTCCCTCATTGTCATCAGGGCTGAGAGTTGGTTCCGTGCCGGGTTTCTTTTAAACAACTGGCTAAGGGCGATTAAAAACCAGTTGTTGTCCGGCTAATTTGAGTTTGTTCAAGGAGGTTTGAATTTTATTGTCTCCGTGACCTTTTTATTTTATTGATTTACGGTCTCCATATTTGGCTCATATTTTGCCCAGAGTCTCGATTCTGCATCTTCTCCTAGAAATTTATCTCGATTGCCTCTTTCATTTAACGATCCCAGTATCCATTTGTACGGCAGAGGATTTTGGCGACGTTAAAATTTATTGAGTGCGCATAATCGAGACTACGCTCTGCCAAGGCCGATATTCCGGGCTGATACAATCTTATTTGCCCGGCATGGACCAACTCGGCAATTAATCTGAGCCCTGAAGACAATTAGGGAGTTACTCGTCGAAACGTCGGCCTTTAAGAGCCTTACCCGGTGCAAAAACCCGTGAAGATTTTACAAAAAGTAGACTTTACGTTTAGGTTTTACGGTGGGATTTACTGATGTTTTCGAAGTCGTGAAAATTGCTTTATGGACACTTTTCCCTTCGAGGATATCGACACGTTTCATCATTGTAGGGTGACTAACGAAGCTGATAATACAGACTAGTATTATTATCATACCGGAAATTACACACAAGGTTAAAAGATAATTATCATGTTAAGATATTTAGCACAAGTGAAAAAACCTATTTTACTTAGTCTGAGTCAAAGTTTTCTTGAACTGATCGATCGCAATTATTATGGTCCCTTATTGTGCGTTCACAAATGACATTCTAAATCTAACGGTTCTCCTTTTTATTTTCTATATTTTATAACTGTGATCGTTTTTATCATGATAGTTCGGTTCTTTCAAAATATGTTGAACGTCTGGTAAAAAATAGGTTAATTTATACTTTCGTGAAAGGTTTATTCTATATTTTTCTTTTCAATCTGATAGAGGTCCACACTTTAATTTCATCTAAAATTTACATCGCTATGTTTATCATAATAATTTTTAACAAATCTAACTTCACTCCGCTATATTCGATCTGTATGTGAAACTAATCCTAAATCTACGTCTACGTCATACCCTGCAAGCCACCCAAAGGGTGTGTGGCAGGGGGTGCTTTCGCACAAGGCATACATGAATGATATGGTAGAACACCGAAATTACATTTAAACCTGCGTACCACACATGCAAGCGCCAATTAAAAATATACAAACCAAGAAACATTCTATCTTCAATCGTTCCAACATGCAAGGGATACAAAGACTACTACTACAGATTCAAAACATCATGCATAAATAAGAACATCAATATTTACATCATGCATAAATAAGAGAGTAGAATGTATAATGAAAAAGATTTACTACCTGCCTATTGTCAATACTCTAACTATTGATGACGACGATCACAGCTGTTATGGTCCCGAATGGTACGCGGAAAAAATGACATTTTATACCTATCGGTTCTACAATCTAGCTCTCTAATTTTATTGACTATTATCCTACTTCGTAAGGGTCCCATATACTTGCGGCATACTCCAAGAGAGGTCTCACGAGAGAAAAATAGCATCGCTCCTTTACGTCCTCGTCACATTTTCCCAGTATTCTTTTAAGAAATCCTAATTTACGATTTACCAGTCCGCAAATTTCCCGTAGGTATCTGCTTCCTTCAAGACAAGTCCTAAGTAAGGGGCTCATCCAAGTACCTAACTAGCTACATTTACTAATTCGGTTTGATTGATTATGTACATTTCGTCGATCAAGTTATTCTTTTTACAGAATTTCATTACAACGCACGTCTTGAGATTTTATTCCAACTGTCAATATTGCACCATTCGTTTTAAAAGCATGTTGGTCTTAATTCAACGCACTTATGTTAAACTCTGTGTTAATATCCCTGTTAAGTATTGCTACGCCCGCTAAAACGCAAATTTTTCTTATAAGAACGATGATGATATTATTATTATACAAAAGGAAGATTGATGGACCATCCTAACCGGTCAAGTTACCCTACCCGATCGTCTTGGGTAGCGTGCGAGGTTCTGACTTTAACTGGGACAATCGCAGCAGGCTTCGCTCGGAATTACCCCGTGCCATACACTCAACATCCATATCTACGAAATACTGTGCAAGCCACCACTAGGGTGTGTGGCACGGGGTAACTCCACTCCAGGCATACAGATCTCATCCCAGTTCAAATAAGAACCACGCTCGTTCCTCCGAATGCCAGGCGCAGGCCAAAATCAGTCAGGGTAACGGTGCGCAGTCAGACCAGAAACCAGAAGAAAAATACGAAGAAGAACATGCTACCATGCAGTACACTACTCAAGATATAATTACTGATAAGTATTATTAATGGAACAAATAAAGAGCTCTACAAGGTACTAAGACATGCAGGAGAATATCATGCCGGAGATAGCATGCGAGGTCAGTATCAACAATTCATGTTAAGATTTTTAGCGCTACTGAAAAAACATATTGAACCTAGTCAGTATCCTAGAACTGATCCATCACAACGATTATGGTCTCTTATTGTACGTGGAAAAAATGATATCTTAAATATACCGGTTCTGCAAACTATGTCCTTCATCTTGTTCCTATGATCGTTCGTACCATAATAGTTTGGCTTTAGCAAAATATTTGAACGTCCAGAAACAATAGTGTATACAAAGCTTTCGCTAAAGATTTCACCCATTTTTCTACCTTCGACCGGATAGAGGAACTCTTCCGGTGGCTTGCTCGGTATTTATTCAATGTAGATTGAGGAATCTACGGAGGGTCGACGGCTGACGTCATTTTCCACACCTCAAAACGACATAAAGCGATGATTGACTACGGATTTTGAAGCTACAGTATTCAAGGAAGTTCACGAAGGTCGTCTCTTTTCTTCTGCTCATCCATGCGGGAGACGGGGGTGGAATCATGGGCTCAAAAGATTTCCCTGTTGGAAACCTGTGTATGTGGAGTGCCGATTGCGCGTATAAAAGTTGGTTAAGTTGAGGAGGATTACCCTGAATTTCCCGGTGCTGGTCTCATTTCAAGACGAACTTCCTAACCCTCAGCCTGCATCTTCACGCCAGTGGCTCCGTGTAAGTCCATTAGAGTTATTCATTCCTCTTCTGAAAGCTTCGACTTTTGCATGAGTGTAATTTACATAAAACACTTCGCTCCATGGCCGACATGTATTTTTTAGCGTCAAATATATCCTGACATGATGATAAAATGATAGTAACTTGGTGGAGTAAGTAATAAGGTGACCGTAAATTGGGATTTACTAAAAGAATACTTGGAAAGTGCGACGTTTAAGTTTGAGAAATCAGCTACTTCTCACTTTTCCAATCATTGCATTTGCAAAAGGTATTATACGAAGTCACTCGCTGGTTGCCATAACACCAGGGTTGATATTCGCCAGAAATAATCATTTGATTGGAACGGGATACGAACATTTGATTTGACCAGGAATTTCTGAAGATCTCTAATTGCCGGTCAGGTGTGTTATCCAGTTACATATTAAGACTATGAAGTAGCCTAAGACTTTGGAGTAGGTCAGTTGACAGGTAGTGTAGTTGTTTAATTGATATGTTCTCTGATGCATGTTTCCGAATCCCAGTCTAGGCAAATGCTTTTTTCATGGCGAATTTTAACCCTGGTTCTACTGCTCCCTAGTTCCATTCCCTGCTCCATTTGGAATACGCTACCATTGTTCAGGATCCTCATGTGGTAGGCTTGAAAACAGAGTTTAAATGCGTGCAGAGAAGATCAGCAAAATACGTGAAAGGCCGCTATGATAATCTCGTTAGTGTTACTGACCTCTTGCAACAAATTAGGTAGGAATCGCTTTCAGACCGTTGATTAAGAATTAGTCTCAATCATTTATGTATATTAAAAAACAATTCCTTTTTTCGACGCAGTTTTATTAAACATAGTTTGTTGTGCATTAGTATCATCCCTAAAGTGTATTGCATATTGATGATACTTAATTTCTACACTGTAATGTATGTTGGTGATAAGTCACCTCCTGACAAACATCCTTGAGGTATCCTTCAGGGTAATATGATGACGCCCTTACGAGTGAAACCGGTCTTGCAGAATTATATAAATATTTCCTAGAACTTACAAAGTTACTTAAATTTTATCGCCGGAAGTCGATTCCACCAATTTACACAACACTTATTGTACAATCTGACATAATGGCACTTTCGTGTCGTGTAAACCCATCCGTGACAAAATCCTATATATTTTTTTTATTTCGTATTTTCAGAACTTCGGAACTTTTCATTGTGAATCAGTGTGGCTTTACCTAGTCTTAAAGTCATTCAAAACTACGCCAGTTACTCCTATCCGTGATTTTCCTACGTGTGTCAGTTCGTTGGTCAACCCATGACCATCTCGACGGTCCTCGATAAGAAGTCGAAGAACTAGCCACGCAAACAACATTCCCGTACTTTTTTTTCCGTACATCGCGTCAGGATGAAGTCCCCACATTCAACCTTAGTTTTGTCCGCTTCGCTGTTGGTGCTACTGCTGGTGTCTACCGGGCCCTCTGCCGCAGCACCAGCGCCTTGGGTGCTGAGGCTGCTGTCAGCTGGTCCGCCGGCCACCTACGACTTCAACCCAGAGAGCAATTTGGACAGACGGCGAATCGAGGATTCGTATTTCACGCTCGTGCGCACCGGGGGAGGATCGAGTCAAACGCCGCCGACGCCACCACTGACACCCCCGCCGTTTCGGCCACCGCCGCCGTGGGAGCTGAGTCTGCTGTTAGCCGGTCCGCCGGGCAACTACGGCTTCAACCCAGAGAGCAATTTGGACAGGCGGCGAATCGAGCATTCGTATTTCACGCTCGTTCGCAACGGGGGAGGATCGAGTCGAAAGCCGACACAGCCGCCGCGGCTTGGGCAGCCTGGCCAACACGGCGCGCCAGCGATTCCATCGGTACCTTTGTCGGTACCCTATTCCATTGAACGTTTTTCAGCCCAAGTGGCATCGTGTATCGCACCCACCGTAAAATTGGCATATTAAGGCCCCTTTCACACGGGACGGCGTGACGCCGTCCGCCGTGTACGGCGGGCCGCCGTGCATTCCTCAATGTTTGTATACTATCTAGCTACTTTGGACGGCACTCCGCCGGACAAAGTTTTGAAGCTCGCCGTGCTGCTCACGGCGGCCGTCCACGGCGCGACGCCGTGTCGTGTGTAAAGGCTCATTTAAGCTAACGTTGATCAAACAGAACGGCGCAGTGCCGTCCCGTGTGAAAGGGGCTAAGGTGGCGGTTGTAACTGAATCAGATGTTCATTCATTCTTTATTTAAACTTACCGTGCTGTTTTACTGATGGATTTCAACCAAAGGTGCTGGCCCTTTCTAATCATGCAAATATATCTCGGAATCTCTAATGCATGTGACATTTTTTTAACACTATCGGGGGTCCACGGAATGAGTAAATACTCTAGCTCCCTTTCTTACATGCTTTCACGTAACTGGTTGAGGACCCTTCTTGTATTCATCTACATCTACGAAATACCGTATTCAGGCCACCTTTAGGGTGAGTGGCACGGGGTGATTCCACACCAGGCGTGAAGCCCTCATCCAAACTGAAATCCGATAGGCGCACGTTCCTCCGGAATACAGCGTAGATTAAATTATAGGCTTAACCTCCTAAATAAATTTCAGGAAAATCAATTTACTGACGACGTAAAAAACAAACTATTAACCCCCTCGTACTACGGCAGATTAGATCGCGCCAATAAAATTAGCGAGCTAGATTGTAGAACCGATAGGTATAAAATGTCATTTTTTCCGCGTACCATTCGGGACCATAACAGCTGTGTAGTTCGAGTATTGACAATAGGCAGGCAATAAATCTTTCTCATTATATATTCTACTCTCTTATTTATGCATGATGTAAATATTGATGTTCTTATTTATGCAAAATATTTTGAATCTGTAGTAGTAGTCTTTGTATCCCATGCATGTTGGAACGATTGAAGATAGAATATTTCTTGGTTTGTATATTTTTAATTGGCGCTTTGCATGTGTGGTACGCGGGTTTTAATGTAATGTCGGTGTTCTACCATATCAGTCATGCATGCCTGGTGCGAAAGCACCCCCTGCCACACTCCCTTTGGGTGGCTTGCAGGGTATGACGTAGATGTAGATGTGAATACCAGGCGCAGGCCAAAAGCAATCAGGACAACTGTGCGTGGTCAGACAAGATACTAGGAGAGGGCTAAATGGACGAACATGCCACCATGCAGTACGCTACTCAAGATACGACTACTGGTGAGAAATACTAATTCGATAGATCTACATCTACGTCATACCCTGCAAGCCACCCAAAGGGTGTGTGGCAGGGGGTGCTTTCGCACCAGGCATGCATGAATGATAGGGTAGAACACCGACATTACACTAAAACCCGCGCATCACACATGCAAAGCGCCAATTAAAAATCTAATACCCAAAAAACATTCAATCTTCAATCGTTCCAACATGCAAGGAATACAAAAACCACTACTACAGATTCAAAATATCATGCATAAATAAGAACACCAATATTTACATCATGCCTAAATAAGAGAGCAGAATATATATTGAGAAAGATTTACTGCCTGCCTATGTCAATACTCGAACTATTCATGACGACGATCACAGCTGTTATCTTCCCGAATGGTACGCGGAAAATATGACAGTTTATACCTATCGGTTCTACAATCTAGCTCTCTAATTTTATTGGCGCGATCTAATCTGCCGTAGTACGAAGGGGTTAATAGTATATTTTTTACGCCGTCAGTAAAATGATTTTCCTGAAATTTATTTAGGAGGTTAAACCGATAATTCAATCAACGCTGTGATAGCGATTCCCATCTTAATTCTTCTAACAGTCCAGACACACTAGCCAACTTATCGTAGCATCGTTTCACAAACCTAGCTCCTCTTCGCTGGACGCGATTTAACTCTGATATCAACCCCGTTTCGTATGGATCCCATACACTAACAGCATATTCCAGATGAGGCCTAACGATTGAAAAATAACAACGTTCTTTCACTTTCTCATCACATTTTCCAAGTACTCTCTTGATAAAGCCTAGCTTCCTATATGCTTGACCGCATATTTCCCTAATGTGTTTTCCCCAAGATAGATCGTGAGTAATTGTGACCCCTAAGTACTTAACAGACTCGGCGTGAATAATTTCCGTATTATTAATTCTGTAAGCCCTACCTGGCCTATTTTTCTTTTTCCATAAGCTGACTGCTACGCACTTTTTTATGTTTACTTCCATCTGCCACTTTTCGCACCAAGCAAGAGAAATAAAAGTGGACCAATTACACTTCCCTGAGGAACACCCTATGCAACGCTAACTGTGTTTGACATGATACCGTCTATGACAACCCTTTGTTCCCGCCCATGTAAGAATTGATTAATCCAACTAATAATGTTTTTATCTATTCCATATGCTTCTAGTTTTGACAGTTACATAACGTGAGGTACCTTATCGAAAGCTTTCTTAACATCGAGGAATATTGCGTCAACTTGAACATTATTTTCACCCGAGAGCAAGATGTCATGACGAAGAGGGCCAATTGGGTTTCGCAAGATCTACCCTTTCAAAATCCGTGTTGGTTATTTATTAATAATTCCTCCCTATCTAAATGACTCATAATGGATCTTACGATTATGTGTTCAAATACCTTACAGGAAATGGATGTGAGAGAAATAGGCCTATAGTTACTAGGGTCTTCCCTGTCGCCGCTTTTGAATATAGGTGTGACATTTGCTACTCTCCAGTCCTTAGGCACTACGTGATCTACTAAAGATTTGGTAAATATTAATTCTAAGTAAGGCGCTATGTCTGATGCCAATGTTTTATATACGCGAGCAGGTATTTGATCTGGACCGGGGGATTTGTTGGGGTTGATATTTTTTAGCTGCTGTTCTATGCCGCGACAATTTATAATAATTTCAGGCATACATGTTTGAGAACGAACAGGCTGAGGATCAAAAAGATGCGGTGTATAAGTACTGAAAATGCTTTTGAAGAATGAGTTTAACGAATTGGCTTTTTGTAGACTGTCGGTTAGCTTTTCCCCATTGATATTCTTAAGCGTGTGTACTGTTGATTTATTTCCTTGAGTGTCCCTAACATACGACCAAAATGCCTTGGGATTATCGTTCAATTGTTCTCCCAGTAATTTACTTTTGAAATCAGCTAACGCCCTTCGGCACGCTTTTTTTGCTAAGAGTTTATATATTTTGTAATTTTCGGTGACTGTGTATAGTTCTTCGGAGGATTTGTTATTTTTTGCCCTTTTTAACCTAGCATGACATGTTCTCTGGTGCTTTAATGTTTTTCTAACCTCCGCGTTATACCACCTAGGCTCTGCATTGGCTCATTTCCATTTACTTGGTATGTATTTGCTAACTACTGATCGTGTAACGTTGAGGAAAGTATTCCACAAAACCTCAGTATTACTGTTGATACTTATTTTTTGAAAATTAGTAAATGACTTTTGCAACTATCGTTTCATGCCTTCGTAGTCAGCCTTATTAAACAAGTAGATTTTTCTTTGTGGATTATGTTTCTTGATCATGCTCGCGGAAAAATTAGCTTTAACTATCTTGTGGTCGCTTATTCCCTTATCCGTACCTATGTTTAAAACCATGTGTGGAATATTTGTCGCTAAAAGATCAAGTGTATTTTTCCCTCTAGTTGGAGCAGTGACTAATTGATGTAGTGAGTGAGATGTGAATGTATACAGGAGTGACTCACAAAGGTCTTTGTCTTTCCCCCCAGTGATAAAACTGTAAGTGTCCCAGTCTATGGACGGAAGATTGAAATCCCCACCGATTATAATATGACAGTCGTTTTTTTGAGTGTTTAACTTACTGAGTTGACTTTCGAGTCCTAATATTGAGCTTACATGGGTATCTGGTGGTCTGTAATATGCGCACAAATAGATTGTTTTTGCATTAGGATTTTGAATGGAGCACCATACGCTTTCTACCTGGTCGTCGGAAACTGACTCCCTCCTACTAGTATAACAATCCTTCACTGCAATAAACACTCCTCCCCCGGTCCTTTCCACTCTATCTTTTCTATAAACTGTGAAATTTTTCGGGAATACTTCATTATCTGCGATTTCGTTACAAAACCAACTTTCCGTCCCTATAATTAAGTCTGCGTCAGTAGTTTCAATTAGATGGTAGAAGTCAGCTACTTTATTCCTTAAGCTACGGAAATTTACTACCACGACAGAAAAGGATTTATCAGTGAGCGTATTCCCGGAAAGTGTATTCTCATTACAACTCGTAATCTTAGGTATATTCCAAGTTATATTATAGATAGATAAGTAGCACTACAAGGTAATATATCATGAATGAGTTATTTCATGTCTTTGTTTTCGAAACGAAGATTTACAACTAGAATATACATCTTCGTCACACTTCAGTTGATGAATGAGTCTTTCTACTTCTTAGCGCAACTGATGGAAGTGTGAGATTTGTTTTTAATCAAAGATTTTGAGGACCGAATACAATGTTTTTGTTATAAGATCTTGTTGCACTATACCCATATATAGATGTGTGTAACTCTAAATGTAGATTTAAATAACAGAAGAGCAAAGAGAGAATCAAGAGGGACACAACTTCCCTCATAATGCATCAATGCTTATCTAGAAGCCTATGAATTTAAGTCTTCATCAACATCTACACCGACGACATAGCCACCACCAGGGTGTGTGGCACGAGGTGATTCCACACTAGGCATGAATCCCTCATCCCTTCTAAAGCCAAACCGCGCACGTTACCCGGAATGCCAGGCGAAGGCCAAAAGCAGTCAGGTAGACAGTACGCGGTCAGACCGGAAACTAGGAGAGTGCTACTTGGACGAATATGCTACCATGCAGAACAATACTTTAAATAGGACTACTGGTTATAATTACTGCGGCAGATAAATCTTTCTACAATGTACTAAATTATGACGGAGCTATATCATGTTCGAAATCTTAAGCGAGGTTAGTCACAAATAATAATGTTAGGGTACTCAGCACAAGTGCAAAAATGTATTAACCTTGTCAGAGTCATAGTATCGTAGAACTGACCTATAGCGACTATTATGGTCCCTTATTGTACGTGGAAAGACAGACATTTTAAATCTAACGGTTCTGAAGTCTATTTCCTTAAATTTATGCCTGCGATCTTTTCTACCAAAATAGTTTGGCTGTAGTGACATATGTTGAATGTCCGGCATAAAATTGTCTGCACCAAACTTTCGTAAAAGATTTAATATATATTGTTCCCTTCTATCAGATATAGGATCTCTCCTTAATTTTCTTTACAATTCAGCAATACTGCTATGTTTATCATAACAATTATCAACAAATCTAGCTGCCCTCCGCTGTATTTAATACATATCTTCTCGTACAGGATACATAAAAAGTCATTCTATTTTATATGTTTACACCTCGAAAGCACAAAATACTACTCATATTTGTGCTTATAAAGCTCCGGTCTTTTCCTCGACATAGCTTGCCTTACACCGAAATTTAGCGGTAGATTTTGTGAAGATATCGTTAGGAGTCCAAATCTCGTGTGCGGTTTCTAAAATATCCGTAGGACTCTTATTGGATTAAAAAAATATGGCGGTAAGATATTTTTGCTTCAAGGAATGACAAAGAGAACATCTAAAACTTTATTTTCACTGGTTTCAATAAGAAGTATGGAATGGCATTGGGAACTCCAGAAGAGGAATCGGTGATTACATATTCACGACCGATGGTTCCATTTGAACAAATTGCACTCAAACCTTGGCATTAGTCTTGAATTGATTTTTCCATACCGAATTCCTCATCTCTTATATACGCCAACAATTTTTAGCTGATTGAATATCTTATGCAAATTGTAAATGGTCCATAATGGTACCCTCTTGTGAAATTTAGGATGAAGCTATGTTTAGGATCACCTGTCGTTCGTCTCACGTATTATTCCGTCATGTGAGCAGCAGTTTTCTTGGTTACGAATTAAGGGATCCATAAACTTCGTAATTGTAAGTTAATGGAAAGTGCTAGTTGTTGAAGTACTGACAAACTACAATTTGACCACTCTACGCCAACGATGCTCTTGTGATTACAAATGGCACGATTGCATAAGAAAGCATTGACCTTTCAGTTCCCTAGTCTCTTTCATCGAAGGCAACAACTTTCAGGCTAAGAGCAAATGCTGCCAATCGGGGTCAATCACGATTAAAATAACTTTTGGATTTGTACGAAAAATTATAATTTGGGTTTAATAATTATTACTAGGCAAAAAATAACCGTTATTTTTTTACTAGGTCGTGGTATTTGACGTCAACAATTAAAATCATAGAAATGCGTTGTGAAAATTTACTCCTCTGAGACGTTTCAATCTCCAAACCTCCATTATGCCAGCATTATTTGAAAATTTAACTGTCAGGTTTAATAAAATTTGCCGTTATCAGTTGGGGAGATGTTTAGTAATTACGAAATTAATTGGTGTTATTTAGAATATAGAGGATTAAAGGGCATTAAGCATGCTAATTGTTATTTTTTTACTTCGCTCATTATCTTATCTGATGGAGAGACCATATCCTTGTTTTATCCAATAAGTTCTTAACCTTTTGTGAGATCTGTGCCTCGGAATAATCCAATGCGTTTCCCCTTACTAACAGAGTAGTTTTGTTCTTTCACTTTTTAATCGGGAGTCTTAATTCAATATTTTCCGCATTACCAAAATTCCCTTAGTGTCCTTTTGAATATCTTTGAAGTTTTATCAGGCGTTTTTTATTGTCTGACCATAAAAAGCCGTCTTAAGGTAGCAATAAAGCTGGCACGGACCTAAATGCTTTAAATTTATACAGTTTGGCATTTTTCTAGAGGAACGTTCACTTTATCCATCTCCAGTCAGCCCTCGCATTTGTTCATTCGCATCATATGATAAAATATTAATACACTCTTCACTGCAATGCAGTTTCTGCAAAGTGGTGCATTTCTTGGAGCTTTAAGGGTCTGCGTCTTGAATTACTCTCGTCTGATAATCATGTACTCTTCCTCTCATCATCAACATCGCAAAATCCTTTAGACTCTCTGGGTGTTGGATTACGGCTATTTTTTCGCTTATGCAAGCCATATCCATTGTATTTTTTCTTTATAGAGATACCAGGTTAAAAAAGACGGCAAATCAAATTAATTCTCAATAATTTCTATTCCCAGGTACGACATTGTAGTCTTGATGTGCCACTTCACACCCTGCTCCAGTCTACCGCCACGTGCTTATAAATGTCATCGAAAAAATTGTTATATTAGAGCGGCATTGATCCCAGTTTCCATTTCAATTCTAGGCTCAAATAAAGAGTTAAAGCGTTAATGCTAAATATTTGGTAATTAAAAACTGAGAAATTTAGCTTTAGAAACTTCCGACTAATGGATCATAATTGGTTTAAAAAACAATAAAATTAAATCTTTTAAACAAATACCATGGCATTCGCTTAGCATCTTCAATATTTTTCAGCTGCTTAATTCCATCTCTATGTATGCTCACAAAACTGCTCATGGAAATACTTTAAATGTCATGTTATAAATAATCTCGGCGTTCCAATCCCATCATTTTAACTCTTTCATTACGAGGGTCGGTATAAAATTATGTTTTTTAAATTAGTTCAAGATTTAGTGTTTATGTTCTCAATGTAACATACATAATGTTTCGTGATAAAAATACAATTTATAACATGGATTAACTTATTACATGTATCAAGGGCGTAAACAATTTGCGCCGTTGAAATTGGCATACTACATAATTCTATAATTAACAATTGTTATTCATCATTATTGCTAAGCAGAGTGAAAATATTATCAGAGTTTATTATACATCTTCTGCAATGCTTTGTTACTTTGCCAGCTAACGAATTTGCAAAATAAATCGTGCTTTTTTATGTTCATTTTGTGTTAGGTGATATTTATTGCATGACCTCCTTCCTCAATCTCGCTACCGTGAGGGTAACATTAAAAAATAAAATCCCTGTAAAAGCCACCATATACCGTGAAAATCTACTCTGTAATGTAGTGGAGAAATGTTTGCAAGGTTTTTTAATAGGTATAAGGGTTTTTTAAATGTAGTCGTCGGCCCCGGTGGCGTTGGGGTAAAGTCCTCGCCAGCTAACCCGAGGGTCGCGGATTCGAGTCCCGGCTGGGTAGAATATTATCTGCCCAGGACACGGGTGTGTGTTTTCGTCTCTTGTTAATGTTAAAATATCCGATGTAAAGACCTTTGCTGAGCTGTTTTCGGGGTTATGAGTATAAATAAATATTGCTGTTCAGTATATTACTGATCAGTTATAATTACTGATCAGATCCTCCGAGAATCT
The DNA here is from genome assembly GCA_963169105.1 of Ceriagrion tenellum. Classification (NCBI taxonomy): domain Eukaryota; kingdom Metazoa; phylum Arthropoda; class Insecta; order Odonata; family Coenagrionidae; genus Ceriagrion; species Ceriagrion tenellum. Next base: position 52,732,869 of record OY720636.1, on the reverse strand, counting down.
CAGAATTTCTGATCAGTAAAAATTACTGATCAGTAAATTGTACCTCTCCTCACATTGTTGTATAGTAGTGAAACATGAGTATGTCAAAATAGACAAAAGGGTACTCTAAACGCCGTGGGTATGAGTTATCTGAGGAGTGTTTGAGGCAAAATTAGGATGGATAGGGTCAGGAATGAGTGAATAATAAATGAATGTGGGTGAGATGCTCCAGTAATGGACATACATGAAGGGAGTGTGCTTCGTTGGTTTGGCCATGTTGAGAGAATGAATGAGAGTCGATTAACGAAACAGACATATGGGAGTGAAATGAATGGTGCGAGAGGTAGAGGCAGGCCGAGAAAGTTGTGGTTGAGGAAATTCGTAGGAGGAGGAATATGAGAGGTCCTTAAATCAGTAGGTCGTGCTTGAAGCAATGTTTGGGGGTAAATGAGGCAAAAAAAAGCTTGAAAGGATAGGTCAGTGTGGAGGAAATTATTGAAGCAAAATCAGGTGTACATATATGTATTTTTGAGTGAAACCTACAGACTCTGCCTACTCCGGAAGGGAGCAGCGTGTATGTAGTATTACTGATTAGTTTTAGGAGTAGGCATCGACTTTCTAGGTAGAACCGTCTGTCAATGGGGCTCCACCGTTTCGTTTCGCTCAATTCAACCCGTCCCTCGACTCTCAGTCGAAGCTCAAATGCGGCAGACCTGCTCTACGGGGGAGAGGCAGGGGAAAGTACACCACCTCCACTGTAGTATTATCCTTATAGAATGCCACATATTGCGGTAAATTATGAAGTTATCATTATCCTTGTCAAAGACCATAAATATCATCTTTTTGTCGGCAATTTACGTTAACGTATGTTATGAACACTGAATTTTTGTTTTATTGATGAACTTTTTAAAAAATGCGCCAGATTTATAATTTTTATAGGAATCACTGTGTTAAGCCAAAATTTCTACGCAGTGGTTTCACAACGCTGTGGCCGCGATGTTTTATACCTAAAAGAATCAATTTTATAAGACAGCAAACCTTAGGCTTCTGTTGTAGAATAAAGCTTTGTGGCTTCTTACTCAGCTTGCACCTCTGTGTTATGTATGGAGTGATTTAGCGAAGAAATTAGGCGGCAGAGTTCGTTGTAAGGCACCAGAAAGTGATTCAGTTACTGTCTTTCTTGAAGCATATAATAGGTGGCATTTTCGCTACCAAGGCAGTAAGTTGTGAGATCGACTTCGCGTTTGTATATGCTGGAGCTTTGAGATCTCTTATACTGCTTGTATATAGGAAATGCACCATAAATTATTTATCCGTCTACTTTATTGTAAGATTTATGTTGTAAATTACGCTGGATAACTTGGTACGGAATTTATATAGCTTTCGCCAAAATTTTCGAGATAGCATTAGTTGTAGTATTTTCAGTAGCATTTCTAGGGCAGTACTTTGCTTTGATAATGAATTGTTAAATATAATGTATACAAAGCATACATATTATCGAGGTGAGTGCGCGTGTAGGTGAGTAATCTGGACCTGGAGACTTATTGAAATTAATTGACCAAAAATGCTCAGCAATGATAGAGATGCTGCGTCATGTATTCTATCTTCTTTTGTTTATATTCGTGCCACACACCCTATAAGTGGCGGGCATGGTAACTCGTCGATTTAGATTTATTTTTTCTTCATATTTAGTTATTTTCTTTTAAATACGATGTGCTGATACGCCGTTACACTTAGTAACTGCTTAGCTATGTTTTCCGTCGAACAGTCAACGGTGAAAATTAACCTAGAAAATATTTCATGAAAGATGTAAATAACCTTTAGCTTGTATTTAATATATCAGTAACCTGTTTTTATCGACGTTTCAGAGATCAACACGCAATATTTTCTTCGTCATGGAGCATTAAGTATTGATGTTTCCTCAAGCCCCTAGGTCTGTCGTTTTGTCATCACATTCCGAGGTGTATTCATTTAAAATAAAGATAGAATTGAATGCCTTTTAGACTCTTCCTCGATTCTTTCATCTTTCACAAGCATTCCGCAAAGTTTTAGAAATCATCCTCGTTCACGGAAACTTCAGGTCACCATTACGCCTAAATTACAAAGAGACAAACACCGACTGGCTCAGGAATGGAACCACGGACCACTAGCTCGCATATTCAATGTGCAGGTCACCTTGAAATGTTCTGGAGAAGCATGCGTAGGGATATACGCATTGATTTACCAAGCAAAATGTCCTTGGTTCGATTCCGGTTTCCAATGAATTTTTTGTCCCGTAGGAGTTTGTTCATAGTTCACCGCCGTAATTTTCGTCAGGCAGCTGTTCCAGTGAATACATTTTTAGATTTCCGGGAATGGGAAATTGACGCTTTTGCCCATTTGAAGTTTGTAAAAAATGGCATCTCAACGCTATGTTCTGCAACAACTTCCTCCGCATCCCAAAATATGGCCTCCATTCCATGCTGACCAGATCATTTCCAGCAGCTATCAGTGAGACATTATTATTAAGATTTCAAATCAAAAGTTTCTAAACCTAATTTCACCAAAATTCTTCCCACCCCCCTTCTATTTCTGGAACCATATTCTCTAGACATGTGTGTCAATAACAATAGTAGCATGTTAAAAAAATATGTTTCCTAATCGTACGTACAATTAGCAATATCAAGTGGCGCGAGTATTATTTTATATGACGGTAACTGAGCCGCTCGTACATTCCGCAAAAGTAAGGAAATGTTAAGTGATCCACTAACTCCCATTCTATGTATTTATATGTAATGGGAGTCAGTGGATTTAAAGGAGTTTTCCGGTGATATTATGTGTATATTCATTCAAAATAAAGATAGAAAAGAACATCTTTTAGTCCTAGTTCCTAAACCTAAACCCAATATTGAGTATAGAGCGGCACAATCGTGCCATGAAACATTTTTTAAATTATTTCGTGGAGTGTAGTTGACTCTAAAATGAATCTGGTGAGAAATATAAAAATATATGATTAGATGACTTGAAATGGAATTGCCGCTAAGTATATCGTACAACAGAATTCTGTGCTTAGATTCGCAGAATAAGAACCTCTGTCGTGGTAATTGCAAATACAAACGCAGGACGAAGACTAAAATCCTAGTATGCGAAAGAGAGAATCTGAATGTAGAGGTCACCCTGAGAGAAGAGAATCACTGTAAAATCACTCTGTTTAATCTAATAAGGTAAGTCGACATGAGGTCTGCCATATCTGATATGGCGTCATTTGTATAACCTTCATTTTTTTATCAAGCGCAGCAGGTATTATAAGTAGGGATACATTGACCGGCATAATAATGAGTATAGAATTTCCGTGTATGGATTCCATATTCGTGGGTATGATTATGAAGTATACATATTTTGTTCGTGGGAATGATAATGATATCGCGGCACAATCGTGCCAGGAAGCATTTTATAAATTACTTTGTGGAGTGAAGTTAACTGTAAAATAAATTTGGTGAGAAATATAAAAATATATGACTAGAGGAATTGAAATGAGAGTGCCACGAATTATATATTTGAAAATAATTCTGTGCTTAGCTATGCTGCCGAAAAATCTCTATCATGGTAAGTACAAATGCAAATACATCGTAGTTATAAGCCCCTAAGTTTCACTGAAGCTTTCTTTACTCCTTTACAACCCTTAACTCAGTCATAAAGTATGCTACGGTGCGGAAGAACGTTACTTATAGTTAAACTGCACAATTTGTCGATTAAGCGCGTGCATTCGGAGGAACGAGCGTGGCTCTGATTTGAATTGGGATGAGTGCTGTATGCCTGGTGTGGAATCACCCCGTGCCACACACGCTAGTGGTGGCTTCCACAGTATTTCGTAGATGTAGATGTGGAGTGTATGGCACGGGGTATATTAACCACAACGGCGTCTCAACGAAATAATGTTATGTGAGGCGGCGCTAAGTGAGAGTTTACTGTACATCCACATCTACGAAATACCGTGCAAGCCACCATTTGGGTGTGTGGCACGGGGTGATTCCATACCAGACATGCAGCATTCATCCCTGTTCAATCAGAACCGCACGCGCTCCCCCGAATTCCAGGCTCAGGCCAAATCAGTCAGGGCAAAAGGACGCATTCAGACCACAAACTAGGAGAGTGATACGAAGAAGATCATGCTACCATGCAGTACTCAATACACAACCACTGGTTAGTATCGCTAATGTGACAAATAAATGGCACTAGAAGGTACTAAGACATGCAGGAGTATATCATGCCGGAGATTGCATGCGAGATTAGTATCTACATTTCATGTTAAGATATTTAGCACTCCCGGAAAAACCTATTTAACTTAGTCAGCAGCCTAGAACTGATCTATCACAACAGTAATGGTCCCTTATTGCACGTGGAAAAAATCACATCTTAAATTTATCGGTTCTGTAGTCTATTTCCTTAATCTTATTCCTGTGATCGTTCCTACCGTAATAGTTTGGTTCTAGCACAATATTTTCAACGTCTGGCAAAAAATTGTCTACATCAAACTTTCGTAAAAGATTTAACCTATATTTCTCCCTTCGATTGGATAGAGGTTACCACCCTAATTCCCTCAACAATTTATAACAATACAATTATTTCCATAAAAATTTTTAACAAATCTAGCTTCCCTCCGCTGTATGTGATCTATATCTGAAACTAGTCCTACTTCATTAGGGTCCCATACACTAGCAACGTACTCGAAGTGGGGTCTCACGAGAGAAAATAATATTGCTCCTTTACCTTTTCTTCACATTTTCCTAGTAATCTTTTAATAAATCCTAATTTACGACTTGCCTGTCCACAAATTTCTCGTATATGCTTCCCCCACGACAAGTCTTAAGAAACGGTCACTCCTAAGTACTTCACTGACTCTACATTTATTAGTTCGGCTAGATTAATTGTGTACGTCTCGTTAGTTAAGCTATTCTTCATCCAGAAATTCATAACAACGCACTGAATAAAATTTAATTCTAACTGCCAAATGTCTCACCATCCGCTTATAGCTTCTATGTCTTTCTTCAACGCAATTCTATCAGACTCCGCATTAATATCCCTATAGAACACTGCTTCGTCCGCGAAAAGATGGATTTTACTCGTAATGAAAGTTTTAATATTAATCATTAATTTACAAAAGGAATAATAAGGGACCAATGACACTTCCCTGAGGTACACCGGATGTGACTTTAACTGTATATGAACTAACGCCATCTAGAACTACCCTCTGTTCGCGGTTACTTAAGAAATCTTCAATGCAGCATATTATATCGTTATGTATTCCAGGTCTTAGCTTAACAATTAACATTGAATGCGGAAATTTATCGAAAGCTATTTGGAAATCTAAAAATATTTCGTCTACCTGGATGAGCCTTTCTCCTGAGGAAAGAACGTCGTGCAGAAAAAGAGCTAGCTGGGTTTCACAGGACCTGCCTTTCCGGAATCCATGTTGGTTTTGAATTCACAAGTTGTGACTATCTAAATACTTCAAAATTGTCCTAACGATTCGATGTTCTAATGCTATACATGAGATGGACGTGAGGGAGATAGGTCTATAGTTAGTGGGATCTTCCTTATCGCCGCTCTCAAAGATAGGAGTAACGTTCGCGATTTTCCAATCGTAAGGGACTAGATGTTTTGCTACATATTTTTCATATATTATTTTCAAGTACAGTGCAATTTTTGACGCAAATTCTTTATAAACTGGGGCAGGAATTACATCGGGACCAGATGATTTCTTGGGGTTGATGGATTTTAGGTGACTTTCTATGCTGCGACAAGAAAAATTTATGGACTGCATTGGATTTTTGTATAAGCGAGGCAATGTAGCGGAGTTATTCTGAGGGCATGAAGTGTAGACACTTTTAAAAAATGTGTTAAGAATATTAGCTTTATCTAATGTATCACTAACTCTTTCTCCTGGACCGTTTCTCAGTAACGTGACTGTAGATTTATTCCCTTGAACCTCCCTCATGTAAGACCATAATGCCTTGGGATTATCTTCCAAATATTCGCCTAACATTTTACTCTTGAATTCCATTAGTGCATTTCTTAAGGCCGCTTTTGCTGTTACTTTAGCTCTCTTATATTTATCTTATATTTTCATAAGTTCCTCGTCGTGTTTATTCTGATGGGCGTTCTTCATTTTCGCGTGCAAGTTTCGTTGTCGATTGAGAGATATCCGGACATTTGCGTTATACCACCTAGGTTCCGCGTAGACTTTTTTCAGTTCATTTGGTATTACGTAATTAATGGCTAGTCGCTTGATGTTACTAAAAGTATTCCATGCGTAATTTGTATTATGGTTTTGGCTTAGATCACTGAACTTATTATACGAGGCCGACAGTCTTTTTTCACGCAAATCGAGATCGAAAGTTGTATAAGTAGTTGACTCATTTTAAGTAAGTTGACTCATTTTAAGGAATGATGTTTATTGTAAACTAAAGTTGCTAGTCTGTCTTACATCGTTGAAGGTTGTCTTTGGCTGCAGCGGTGGGCAGTCTCTCAAGGGTCGGCCGTGGAGAGATGTCTCCGAAGTCCGGGTTGAGAGAGTGGCGTCAACTTCCGTTCGGAGCTCGGTCGTGCATGGGTTCCCCGTTGGTTCGATTATGGCTACCTTTGGTCCGAAATCTGGGGTTTATATATGATTCTAACCGGATAGAGCTTCCCCTCCTCCTAAGGAGAGTTTCGAAAAATTCCTCTCGAATTGGATCTTAGGTGAAAAACAAGTGGGTTCCGGGCGAATAAAAAGTGTAAAAAATAAGAATAATTGCTCGTGCATCTTTTGGAGGTCGAAGAGGACGCACGAACATTTAGAGTGGATCATCCTCTTGGCGGATGTGGATTAGCAAGCCGCGCAATAATGGGAATGTCGTGATCGCAGGACGGAGAGGCCACCCTTGGCTTTGTACACGGTCGGCCCTCCATGATGAGGCGAATAAATCGGATTCTTAGGCTCGGGATCACTATTGAGTTGATGGTGATTGGCTTCGCTAAACGTCCTTGAATTTTGGAAGCGCGAAAGAGAGAGTCAAAAAGAAATTGAAATCGAGCGAACTTTGTGGAAGGCGAAAGTCGGGACACGACAATATTAAATTAAGCACTAATTGCTTTTTCGTCACTAATTCCGTTCACTATTTTAACATTAAGGACGCTTTCAGTTAAATTTGTTGCCAAAAGATATAAAACGCTCTTTCCGCTCGTGAGTGTTACTAATTGATGCTAAGAGTTTGATGGTAGTGCATAGAGAAGAATGTCGTGCAACTCCTTATCTTTTCCGCCATTTTTGACACTATACATCATTCTGTCTATCGAGGGAATGTTAAAAGCACCTCGGATAATAATATTACATTCTTTGTTTGATTAATAAAACGCTTCACCTATTTTCTAACTGCAAATCTGTGCGTTATCTTGAATTGGTTGGCCTGTAAAATGCGCATATAAAAATTCTTTTTGATGAGCACGTGATGGTACACCACACTACCTATATCATATTCTGGAAATATTTCTGCTCTACTTACAATCTCATCTTTTACACTTATGACCACGCCTCCTGATTTTGCTAATACGTCTTTTCTATATATTTCATATGATTTTGAAATATCTCGCTATCCGAAATTTCACTCGACAACCAGCTTTCTGTTCCTATCACTATATCAGCGTCCGTGCTTAATATGAGAGAGATATGTTAAACGCCACCAGGAAAGGTGTGATGGGGCTGGCGGGAGAATGGCTCAACGCCACAGTTCACCTACACGCCGACTTCGAGACATTTAAGGAGGTATTTCAGGCTCAGTATTGGAGCAGGGAAAAGCAAATGGAGGTGAGGCGAATGTTGGATGCTGATCGATACAACCCAAGAGGAATCACAACCATAGTAGACAATACCACAAGAAAAATCAGCGTAGCGAAGGAACTCAGGCCACCAAGGCTAGAAGGAATAATCATTTATCGGCTAGAGCAGCATTTTGGACCGAGATACTTGCAGGAATCATCTCACATCATGTCACGACGCTACCAGAGTTCCTGACATGCTGAGCAGGTATGATCGAGTAGTACAGGAGCCGTGATATGCCGAATAATTTCCGGCCGCGAAATTGCGAAGGGAGAGAGAATTACCCCCAGGCGGGAGGAAGACAGGAGGAACGGATTCGCATACAACCAATCCGCCAGGAAGGGACGCCAGAACCAGTCGGAGGGAGAAGGCGCCCAGCTGATCGCATCAACACGACCGTGTGGGAACGTATGTCTATCTATATCTACGTCATACCCTGCAAGCCATTCAAAGGGTGTGTCTCAGGGGGTGCTTCTACACCAGGCATGCATGAATTATACGGTAGAACACCGAAATAACATTGAAACCAGCGTACCACACATGCAATGCGCCAATTAAAAATCTACTCACCAACAAACATTCTATCGTCAATCGTTCCAGAATGCAAGGGATACAAAGACTACTACTACATTTTCAAAATATCATGCATAAATAAGAACATCAATATTTACATCATGCATAAATTAGAACGTAGAGAATATAAAAAAAAGATCTACAGACTAGCTAATATCACTAATCGCACTATTCATGACGACGATCACAGCTGTTATGGTCCCGTACGGTACGCGGAAAAAATGACATTTTATACCTATCGGTTCTACAATCTACCTCTCTAATTGTATTGGCGCGATCTAATCTGCCGTAGTACGAGGGGGTCAATAGAACTGAAAATCCAAATTTTAAGGTTTTAATCTATTCCAATTGCTTCTAGTTTTGAAAGTAACTTAACGTGTGCTACCTTATCGAAAGCTTTCCTAAAATCGAGGAATATCGCGTCAACTTGACCATCATTTTCACGTAGCAGCAAGAAAGGGAATAGTTGCCACCCGGAAGACTGCCGCCGAGGGGCAACCGATCAAGGATGGAGAAAGACAAACACGAGTAAGAGAAGGAAAAATAGCAATAAAAATGGGAAGAATCGATGTAAATGCAGTAATTGATTCGGGTTCGGTGTTCACCGAAGAAAACGCCGACGATTTTTAAGGATGTAATGGAACTGCCTGTTGGAGAAATGCAAGTAATGAGAGCAATAGGTAGACAGAGTGGAAGAATTAATAAGCAAATATTTCCCTCCATACAAATAGGGGAGGTCAACGTCGTGATCAGTTGTGTAGTAATACCCGGTCTGGTGAAAAAAGTCACCATTATTAGTTACGGACACGTTAGCGGTAATGGCAGCGAGGATTGATTACTGCAATGGCTCAGTAAACTTCTCAATAAGGGGAAGGGAAGTAGCTTGTCCATTCAAGAGATCTAATGCAAAGTCACAGCGCCTGGTTATGAGGATTGAAGAGCGAAGAGACAAAAGGGAAGATAACGAGGAAGACGTAAAAGGTCACGTTACATCGCAGGACATAAGAGACAGCGTGAAGCAAGTGCAAGAGCTAGGTGAAGAAGAAAAGACGAAGTTGGCGGAGTTAATAGCAATACAAAGATATTTTTCAAGATACACCCGGACAAATTAAGTGGTATCGGTACGTTATCGAGGCGAAAGAAGAATAGGAATCTCATAACAGAGGCTATAATATACCGCTAAATTTCCGAAAACAAGCTAGAAAGGCAATTCATGAGCTGTTAGTCCACGGAGTAATAGTACGTCACGATACATAGTACCCTTAGTCTGCATCGTCAAGAAGAATAAATCTAGGATATATGGATGCCAGATCAGTGAACAAGATCATAAAACCGAACTATGCTACATCAAGAACTACACAAGAATTATTTCAGGATTGTGATGGTGCAAAATTCATGTCTTCCATAGACCTCACCCAAAGTTTCTACCAGGTGCAACTCCACCCTAATTCCAGAAAGTACTGTGCATTTTCATTCGAAGGAAGAATCCATCAATTTACGCGCATCCCATTTGGATGTTGTATAAGTAGCAGTGCGTTAGCAAGAGCCCTTGAACATCTGTTAGAAGACGAATTACATGAATATTGGCTGAGTTTTGTTGACGATTGAACTGAAAACTGAAAGCATCAGGAACCACCCGGAAATTTCACCAAGTCAAGGTTCCGCAGGCGACGGATTGAATTTCTGGGACATGAGATCGCCACAGAGAGGAAAGTATGGCAAAATAAAGTGAAAGGCTTTACCTTGAAAATAGAAGACCGAGTGTTGGTACGAAATTACCCAGCATTCGACGAGGAAAAGAAGGTGTACCAAGGATTCATTCCGATATTTCAAGGACCGGACACCGTCGAAGAGTGTAAATGACCGGCGACGTGTTGTCATAAATCCAAAGACAGGAAAGTCGAGAGGCACCTTTGACCTATCAATATGGTCCCATACAGGGAGTAAAAAACACACAAGACACCATTCGCCAAACAAGTTTGACCGCCAAATAAATAAGAGGGAAAAGTGAAGGTCAAACTTGGACTTAGAATTAGTTACATTGTAGCATCAAAGGTAGGAGTCAAGAAATTGGCGTGAGTTTTAGTGCGATTAATTGGCATTTATAGCTACTTAAAATTTGTTCGTAAAGGGTATAAATATATGTGTGTCTGTGGATGTGTCGAGGAATTCTTGTATATATGTAATTGGGCGCAACCATGAGACTAGCTGCGGACAGTGACAATGTGTTTTCAATTTAAAGTGGGCGGCGAGAATGTGAATATGCCTAGAGAGGGCTTTATTTGTAAACAAAGCCACATGCTATATGGAGTGGAAAGTGGGTGTGCCGTGACAACTGTAAACATATTAAGTAAATATGAATAAAGCACAAGAGATGCAAACATTTGAGTATCATTCAAGTTTCTTGCGTAATATTTATTGCTTATTAATACTAATTTTGTGTTGTCATTTAATTTTGATTACTTGCAAGTGAATGAATCTCACAAAAAGACGCAAATGTTTAAGTGTTATTCAAGTTTCATTTCTAATGGTTGGTGTATACTGTTATGAACTTTTGTGTTGTGATTTAATTCTTTTTGGTTTGATTGTCCAGGTTTATTGATGAAATGTTTTATATGTATTAAATTGAAGGGTATGTAATGTGTAACTGCAAGGTAATGTTCACGCATTGGGCCTAAGTAGTGAGTAGGCTATATCAGAGGAGAGGAAGGTCAATTTTGAAGGCGTTGTGGCGAGGGAAATTTAAAGTTTGAAGGCTTCGGAAGAAATATCGCGGACTCCGTGACATATCTTCCGATGGAGCTGATATAATGGATATCATATCCATCATTCTTGGGTTGGCAGACTTTGCAGTGTAAACAATACCATGGCAACGAGGAGTTTGTCGAAAGAGAAAAAGAACACGTGGGGACAGTGTCGAGCGGGGAGGTAAAATTATGGAGTAGTGTAATTGCGTAGGAAGAAAAAGAAATGTGAAAGTGTTGAGTGAGTTGAATATAAGACAGTGTTAAAGGAAGTGTGCTTTACTAAATAGGTATAAAAATGGAGAGAGAAAACGTGTGTCACATTGCAAAGAAATAAATCGAGTGTCACATCCCTCAGGAGTGTTGATAAAAAGGTTGCCGCTCGAAACGCGGGAGTTGCCCATGCGTGAAACAGTGACTTTCCTAATGAAGGCCAGCCACTTGAAGAGTCTGCCCTGGTGACTTTTTTATTGCGAGAGAAATCAGAAATCTCAATCCTGATAACCGGGGAAATGACGCTGGGAAGCGTGTCTCGCTGCATCCTGCTTCCTTTAGCGCGTGCCGTTCTTTAGGAGTTTCGTTAGGTCGTTGGTGGGCATGTCTTGGAGCATCCAAGTCTAATCTTTATCTTTTTTCTCGCGAGGGCTTATTTTCTCGCAAATAAAATATTCTTCTTGCTTTAGAAGATTTGACCGTAATGTTACTCTTTACCCTATTAGGCATGTTGATGAATATATTTTGTAAGTCCAAATAGGGATGATACAGCGGCCAATGAGAGTCTTGAATAGGCACCTCGTTGATTGAGTGAATATAAGTTTTTACCGAATTTTTACCATATATTAAAACCTGTAACGTTTATGAGGTGGGAATTGGTAAAAAAAAAACAGTTTGGAATCGTAGTGAGAGACAGACGTATCCACTACGTGTAACACATTTGTATATGAAACGATGATTGAAATCGCATTAGATTTCGCTTATCATTAGATTAGATTAAGATCAATCATTAGACTATATTTCATGAATCGCAATCATAATGAGAGGCAGATGGTTCCACAGCCTTAAAGTGGTCTACTGTATTCATCCATTGGTCGTTCATCCCAAGATTGGATGACTGCAGCCCTTCACCATTCCCTGTATAATGCTAGTTCCCATACCTCCTGGTATCTCTTCCTATGTGCATTCCTCTTCATTTGGTCCATGAACATATTCCTGACACTTCCTGTGGGAACTTTTCCCTCTATTTGCCTTTAATTATGTTACTCACAAACCTATTGTGTCTCAGGGTGTGTCCAATCCATCCTGTTCTTTGATTCTCTATGTTATTCCGTTTGGTCCTTTCCTCTTCTACTCTTCTGTACGCTTCATCATTTCTTTTTTTGTCCGTCCATTTTTCCTTTAGCATCCTTCTCCAGCACCAGGTTTCGTTGGCTTTTATTATTTTCTGGTCAGCTGTTGCAATGGTCCATGCTTCCGATCCATAGATTGCCACGTTACACACGAAGGTTTTCACATACTGTTTCTTGTCTTGTAGTCTTACCTCCTTTGAGCACAGCCGTTGTCTTTTTCCCATGATCGCCTTCTTAGCTTGGGATCATCTTCGCTTGATTTCAGTTGTATATTTTCCGCTCCACGTCATGGTGCTTCCGAGATCGGAAATAGGTTCCAGTGACTTAAAATTTTATTCTACCCCTCGCCTGCATCAATAAGGTAATACTTTTTCACTTTCATGATCTATATTAATTACGTCCGTTGCTGCGTCTTTCGATGTAAAATCTTCGCATTGGTGTAATTGATTCATCTCAAATGCGCTGCATTACAGCACTTTTGCTATGTAAGTCTATTCCTTACATGCTTATTCAATTCAAAGTAATATTGGTTGTCGTGTGTCATTGACTAGCTAATTTCGACTTATATGAAATAAAGGCAATGGAGAATTTTCATTGTCATAATTCATTTACGTAAGCTAAATTGGGAATTTATTTTTATACGTATTCCTCTCTCAAAATCAAGTCCGAATTTGTTGAACATCGGAATTCCTTTTATTGTCTTCCCGTGATTTTCAAGATATTCAACCAATGGCGCAATTTTATTGAGATTTATACTCTATCAATAGTTGGTAATAAATTGGCTGAAATGAATAGGTCTGAGTGAGTTTTTCTCAGCCATTAGGAAACTTAAGCATTTTCGTTTAAAGAAATAAAAAAGGACAAAATCATCCATTCTCCATGATTCCATAATGGTTTTTGAAATCGGACACCTCAATCACTTAATCGCCCGTGAATGTACACATGGAAGCTCTTTTGCCAGATTTCTACGGTACTACTTCTATGTATGTACGAGCTAAATCTACATCTACGTGATACCCTGCGAGCCACCACAAGGGTGTGTGGCAGAGGGTGAAGATCACCAAACATGCACTATTGACATGCAAGTAGGATATTAAGGGAGATATGCTAGATAATAGGGTCACATGGAGCTAGATGGTCAGTATCTACATAATAAGGAAGGGATTATTGGTTGTTATTACATGCATCAAGCACTACAGGCTACCCTAACTATATTTAACCTACCTATCCCTTTGCTACGCTGTCTATTGTTCCCTCTTATAGTACGAGAGAAAAATGATATTTTAAATCTATCGGTATGACAATCTATCTCTCTAATCTTGTTAATATGATCGAACCTTGCATAATACGCGGGGGTTCTCAATATATATCTAACGTCATCTGAGAACAACTCGGTTTCGAATTTACTTAAAATGTTTAACCTAAATTTTGACCTGCGTTCTGATAGTAATTCCCATCCTAGTCGTCTATTAAACTCGTAACACTTATACATTTATCATAACGGCCTTTAACAAACATAGCAGATCTCCTTTGCACGCGCTCTAATTCTTTTATCATACCTTCCTCGTACGGATCCCATATACTAGCGGCATATTCTAAATGAGGCCTGACAAGTGTAAAATAGCTTCTCTCTCGTATTCTCTCATCGCATTTGCCTAGAATTCTTTTTACGAATACTAATCTACGGTTTGTTACACTAGTTATTTCCCTGATGTGTTTCCCCCATGACCTGTCTTCAATGATGGTGACGCCTAAGTATTTAATTGATTCTACGTTACATATTTTGTTTTCTTTCATGCAATAACTATTCCGGGGAATGCCATTCTTTTTCCAAAAATTCATAATCGCGCATTTCTTCAAATTTAATTCTAGTTGCCATCTATCACACCAATCATCAATCACATCTAAATCCTTAGCTAAAAACTGTCTGTCCTCTTCATTTCTAATTTCCTTATACACTACTGCATCATCGGCAAAAAGATGGAGCTTGCTATTTTTTACTACACTATTCAAGTCGTTTACGTATAGAAGAAATAAAATTGGGCCTATCACGCTTTCCTGGGGAACACCTGATGTAACTTTTATTTCGCCGGTGCTGACACCATCTAATACCACCCTTTGAACGCGTTCATGTAAGAAGTCTCTTATCCAGCCTACTATATTACTGTCTATTCCGTATGATGCTAACTTCGCGAGTAACTTACAGTGGGGAACCTTGACAAAAGCTTTTCTAAAGTTAAGAAACGCTGCATCTACCTGTACGTTACCGTCTCCGGAAACTAGAATATCGTGAACAAAAAGACCTAATTCAATTTCGCAAGACCGTCCTTTTCTAAACCCGAGCTGGTTTGTTATCAATAAATCCTGGCTGTCGAGGTGTCCCATTATTGATGTAACTATTGTATGCTCAATAATTTTACATGTTAGTGTCGTTAATGATATTGGTCTATAATTACATGGCTGTTCCCTATCGCCGCTTTTAAAAATCGGGGGCACGTTATCTCTCTTCCAGTCTTGGAAACCGCGTGTTCTTCGAGGGATTTGTTAAATATTACTTTAAGATACGTAGCCATTTCGAGATCTAATTCTTTATAAACACGAGCTGGAATTTCATCAGGACCTGCGGACTTGTTCAGGCTAATGTTATTCAAAAGCGGCGACAGGGAAGACCCTAGTAACTATAGGCCTATTACTCGCACAACCATTTCCTGTAAGGTATTTGAACACATAATCGTAAGCTCCATTATGAGTCATTTAGATAGGGAGGAATTGTTATTAAATAACCAACACGGATTTCGAAAGGGTAGATCTTGCTAAACCCAATTGGCCCTCTTCGTTCATGACATCTAGCTCTCGGGTGAAAATAATGTTCAAGTTGACGCGATATTCCTCGATTTTAGGAAAGCTTTTGATAAGGTACCTCACGTTAAGTTGCTCTCAAAACTAGAAGCATATGGAATAGATAAAAACATTATTAGTTGGATTAATCAATTCTTACATGGGCGGGAACAAAGGGTTGTCATAGACGGTTTCATGTCAAACACAGCGTTACATCGGGTGTTCCTCAGGGAAGTGTAATTGGTCCACTTTTATTTCTCTTGTACATAAATGATATTATCAACGTCGTTAAAAGTAAGCTTAGACTCTTCGCAGACAACGCGGTTGTGTATAGGGATATGAACAATTCCGAAGATAGCGACTCGTTAACAATCGAACTACTTGCTATTCATGCTTGGTACGAAAAGTGGCAGATGGAACTAAACATAAAAAAGTGCGTAGCAGTCAGCTTTTGGAAAAAGAAAAATAGACCAGTTAGAGCTTACAGAATTAAAAATACGGATATTATTCACGCCTAGTCTGTTAAGTACTTAGGGGTCACAATTACTCACGACTTATCTTGGGGAAAACATATTAGGGAAATATGCGGTCAAGCATATTGGAAGCTTGGCTTTATCAAGAGAGTACTCGGAAAATGTGATGAGAAAGTGAAAGAACGTTGTTATTTTTCAATCGTTAGGTCTCATCTGGAATATGCTGTTAGTGTATGGGATCCATACGAGACGGGGTTGATATATGAGTTAGATCGCGTCCAGCGAAGAGGAGCTAGGTTTGTGAAACGATACTACGATAAGTTGGCTAGTGTGTCTGGACTGTTAGAAGAATTAGGATGGGAATCGCTATCACAGCGTAGATTAAATTATAGGCTTAACCTACTAAATAAATTTCAGGAATATAATTTAACTGACGACGTAAAACACCCCTTCGTACTACGGCAGATTAGATCGCGCCAATAAAATTAGAGAGCTAGATTGTAGAACGGATAGGTATAAAATGTCATTTTTTCCGCGTACCATTCGGGACCATAACATCTGTGATCGTCGTCATGAATAGTTCGAGTATTGAATATAGGCAGGCAGTAAATCTTAATCATTATATTCTCTACTCTCTTATTTATGCATGACGTAAATATTGATGTTCTTATTTATGCATGATGTTTTGAATCTGTAGTGGTGGTCTTTGTATCTGTATATCTTTCTTTGTATGGTCTGGGTATTGGATTTTTGATGGGCGCTTTGCATGTGTGGTACGAGGGTTTTAATGTAATGTCGGTGTTCTACCATATCATTCATGCATGCCTGGTGGGAGAGCACCCCCTGCCACACACCCTTTGGGTGGCTTGCAGGGTATGACGTAGATGTAGATGTACTTACTAAGGATACGATTCCGCTACAAGATATATCGATTGGGGCATTGGTTGTTGAATTCGGTCTGGTATGGTTTCGCGGAAACTATGCATAGATTGATTAAAAACACTCTGGAAAAAGTAATTCAAAAAGTAAGCTACCTGGTGACGTTTGGGAAAGCCAATAGAAAGGGAAAGAACAGACAAAGAAATTTGGGCAGAAATGTTATGGTTAAAAAGTAATAGCCTTTTCGCAAAGTGAGTCACTCCACATTTAGTATAAATTTATGCTTTATTATTTATTTAATTATATCTTCATCCAAAAAATACTTTGTATGCCTCCACTTGGTTGTATGGCCCGGGGTGAATCCACAATAGGCATGCAACACTCATCCCAGCTGAAATCCGAATCGCGCGCATTCCTCCGGATTTCAGGCGCTGTCCCAAAGCAATCACGACAACAGTTCGCCGTCAGACCAGAAACTAAGAATATGATACCATGCGGTGCACAACTTAACATATAAATACATCTACACCCACAAAATACCCTAAGAGCCGCCGCATGGGCGTATGGGTGGGGGGGTGTTATGGCACAAGCCGTGTAAGGATGTAAGTTTTTGGGAAGTGAAATGGTGACATGTATTATAGGAGTGTATATAATGGTGCTCAGTTTATTTTGCAGTCACTTATTGTGCGCGGAAATAACGAGTTTTTGTGTCTATCTGTTCGGCAGTGAATCCCTCTTATTTTTTCTCTTCTGTCCGACCTAGAGACATAATGAGGAGTCATGATAATAGTATCTGTGTCGCTCTTAAAATTATCATTTCTGAATTTCTCAGATACCCTAACCCGAGCGTTTCGCGTCCGAGTCTCTAAAGGCTCCCGCCTTAATCCGTCTAAAAGTGTCAGACAGTATATGTACGCTAGTTGCAGCTTTAGGGTGCTGATTTCTTTTGTATTTTATTCATTTTTTTGGTTAAATCTATTTGACCAGGGTCCCAAACACTCACGGCATATTCGAGGTGTGGCCTAACCAGAGCAAAATATGATCTCTCTTTGACTTTTTCATCCCAGTATCTTCCATTTATACTTTTAACAAAACCTAGTTTTTTAATGCTGTGCCACATGTCTTATATGTGTAATTCCCTCGATTAATCAGATTTTAGGTTTTCCCGGGGAATAATATTTATAAAATCTAGTCGGACTTGGCACCGCGTAAGGCTTTTAAAGTCTGACGTTTCGAGGAGTAATTTCCTCATCGTCATCAGGGCTGAGACCGATTGCCGAGTTGGTTCCATGCCGGTTTTTTTTAATCACTGGCCAAGGGCGATTAAAAATCCGTTGTTGTCCGGCTAATTTGAGTTCGTGCAAGAGGGTTTGAATTCTATTGTCTCCGTGACCTTTTCATTTTATTGAGTAACGGTCTCCATATTTGGCTGATATTTTGCCCAGAGTCTCGATTCAGCATCCTCTCCTAGAAATTTATCCCGATTGCCTCTCTCATTTTACGATCCCAGTATCCATTTGTACGGCAGAGGATTTTGGCGACGTTAAAATTTATCGAGTCCGCATAATCGAGACTGCTCTGCAAAGGCCGATATTCGGGGCTGAAACAGTCTAATATGACCGGCAGAGACCAACTCGGCAATTGGTCTCAGCCCAGATGACAATGAGGGAGTTTAAAAGCCTTACCTGACGTCGGCCTTTAAAAGCCTTTCCTGGTGCCAAACCCGAGAATATTTTACAAAAAAATATATTTTACTTTTAGGTTTGACGATGGGATTTACTGTTGTTTTTGAAGTCGTAAAAATTACTTTATGAACACTTATGCCTTCTAAGGTATCGACATGTTTTATCATTGTAGGGTGACTAACAATGCTGTATTACAGATTACAATTAGTATTATTATAATACCGGAAATTACACGCAAGGTCAAAAGATAATTATCATGTTAAGATATTTAGCACAAGTGCAAAAACCTATTTTACTTAGTCTGAGTCAAAGTTTTCTTGAACTGAACGATCGCAATTATTATGGTCCCTTATTTTGCGTTCACAAATGACTTTCCAAATATAACTGATCTCCTTTTTATTTTCTTAATCTTATAACTGTGATCGTTTCTATCATGATAGTTCGGTACTTTCAAAATATGTTGAACGTCTGGTAAAAAATAGTCTACTTTATACTTTCGTGAAAGGTTTATTCTATATTGTTCTTTTCTATCTGATAGAGGTCCACACCCTAATTTTATCTAAAATTTAGTAACATCGCTATGTTTATCATAATAATTTTTAGCAAATCTAACTTCACTTCGCTGTATTCGATCTGTATGTGAAACTAATCCTACTTCGTAAGGGTCCCATATACATCTACATCTACGTAATACCCTGCGAGCCACCACGAGGGTGTGTGGCAGGGGGTGAAGATCACGAAACATGCACTATTGCCATGCAAGTAGGATATATAAGGTAGACATGCTAGAAAATAGGGTCACAGTCTATTAGTTACTACAGTAGATTATTAGTTAATACAAGTAATTGCAGTAGTTATTACAATAAAATATTAGTTACTACAGTATAGTACAAGTTAAAATCTACATAATAAGGAAGGGATTATTGGTAGTTATTGCATGCATCATGCACTACAGACTATTCTAACTATATTTCACCTACCTATCCCTTTTGCTACGTTGCCTATTGTTCTCTCTTATGGTACGCGGGAAAAATGACATTTTAAATCTATCGGTACGACAATCTATCTCTCTAATCTTGTGAATATGGTCAAACCTAGCATAATACGCAGTATACTAGCGGCATACTCCAAGAGAGGTCTCACGAGAGAAAAATAGCATAATCCTTTACGTCCTCGTCACACTTTCCCAGTATTTTTTAAGAAATACTAATTTACGATTTACTAGTCCGCAAATTTCCCGTAGGTATGTGCTTCCTTCAGGACAAGTCCTAAGTAAGGGGCACACCCAAGTACCTAACTAGCTACATAACTAATTCGGTTTGAATGATTATATACATTTCATCTATCAAGTTATTCTTTTTCCAGAAATTCATTACAACGCACGTCTTGAGATTTTATTCCAAATGTCAATATTGCACCATTCGTATAAAAAGCATGTTTGTCTTAATTCAACGCACTTATGTCAAACTCTGTGTTAATATCCCTGTTAAATATTTCTACTCCCGCTAAAAGGCAAATTTCGCTTATAAAAACGATGATGATATTATTCCTATACAAAAGGAAGATTGATGGACTCTCCTAACCGGCCAAGTTACCCTACCCGATCGTCTTGGGAAGCGTGCGAGGTTCTGATTTTAACTGGGACTATTGCAGCAGGCTTCGCCCGGAATTACCCCGTGCCATACACTCAACATCCATATCTACGAAATACTGTGCAAGTCACCGCTAGGGTGTGTGGCACGGGGTAATACCACTCCAGGCACACAGATCTCATCCCAGTTCAAATAAGAACCACGCTCGTTTCTCCGAATGACAGGCGCAGGCCAAATCAGTCAGGGTAACGGTACGCAGACAGACCAGAAACCAGAAAAGTGATACGAAGAGCATGCTACCTTGCAGTACACTACTCAAGATATAATTTCTGATGAGTATTATTATGGGAACAAATAAAGAGCTCTAGAAGGTACTAAGACATGCAGGAGTATATCATGCCGGAGATAGCATGCGAGGTCAGTATCAACAATTCATGTTAAGATTTTTAGCGCTACTGAAAAAATATATTTAACCTAGTCAGTATCCTAGAACTGTTCCATCACAACGATTATGGTCTCTTATTGTATGTGGAAAAAATGACATCTTAAATATACCGGTTCTGCAGTCTATGTCCTTCATCTTGTTCCTATGATCGTTCGTAACATAATAGTTTGGCTTTAGCAAAATATTTGAACGTCCAGAAACAAATCTGTACATAAAACTTTCGCAAAAGAGTTAACCCATTTTTCTCCCTTCGATCGGATAGAGGAACTCTACCTGTGGCTTGCTCGGTATGTATTCAATGTAGATTGAGGATTCTTCGTAGGGTCGACGGCTGACGTCATTTTCCTCACCTCATGGCGGGGGTCAAATGATGATTGACTACGGATTTTGAAGCTGCAGTATACAAGGAAATTCACGAAGGTCGTCTCTTTTTTTCTGTTCGTCCTTGCGGGAGACGGGGGTGGAATCATGGGCTCAAAAGATTTCCCTGTTGGAAACCTGTTTATGTGGAGTGCCGATTTCGATATAAAAGTTGGTTGCGCTGAGGAGGATTACCCTGAATTTCCCGGTGCGGGTCTCATTTCAAGACCAACTTCCTAACCCTCAGCCTGCATCTTCACGCCAGTGGCTCCGTGTAAGTCCATTAGAGTTATTCATTCCTCTTCTGAAAGCTTCGAGTTTTGCATGAGTGTAATTTACATAAAACACTTCGCTCCATGGCCGACATGTATTTTTTAGCGTCAAATATATCCTGACATGATGATAAAATGATAGTAACTTGGTAAAGTAAGTAATAAGGTGACCGTAAATTGGGATTTACTAAAAGAATACTTAGAAAGTGCGACGTTTAAGTTTGAGAAATCAGCTACTTCTCACTTTTCCAATCATTGCATTTGCAAAAGGCATTATACGAAGTCACTCGCTGGTTGCCATAACACCAGGGTTGATATTCACCAAGAAATAATCATTTGATTGGAACAGGATACGAACATTTGATTTGACCGGGAATTTCTGTCGATCTCTAATTGCCGGTCAGGTGTGTTATCCAGTTACATATTAAGACTTTGAAGTAGGCTAAGACTTTGGAGTAGGTCAGCTGACTGGTAGTGTAGTTGTTTAATTGATATGTTCCCTGTTGCATGTTTCCAAATCCCAGTCAAGTCAAATGCTCTTTTCATGGCGAATTTTAACCCTGGTTCTACTTTTCCCTAGTTAGACTCCATTTGGAATACGCTACCATTGTCCTGGATCCTCATGAGGTAGGCTTAAAAACCGAGTTTAAATGCGTGCAGTGAATATCAGCAAGATACGTGAAAGGCCGCTATGATAATCTCGTTAGTGCTACTGACCTCTCGCAACAAATTATATGGGAATCGCTTTCAGACCGTTGATTAAGAATTAGTCTCAATCATTCATGTATATTCAAAAACAATTCCTTTTTTCGATGTATTTTTATGTCTCACGAACTCCATTACACTACGGTAGATCAGGTCATGATAATAAAATTAGGGAAGTACATTGCAGAACAGACACTTTTAAATTGTGGTTTGTCCGCGATCGATAATAATGACTGTGTTAGGATTTTGAAGTAGGTTTGTTGACAGGTAGTGTAGCTGTTTAATTGTTCTGCTCCCAGATGCATGTTTCCAAATCTGCCTAGTAGCACTAACACCATGTTTTCATGTTCCCTGGGTAAATATTTTTGTTCTTATACTCAGTTTTATTGAACATAGTTTGTTATGCATTATTATCATGCCTATAGTGTATTGCATATAAATGATACTTAATTTCTACACTGTAATGTATGTTGGTGATAAGTCACCCCCTGACAAACATCCTTGAGGTATCCTTCAGGGTAATATGATGACGCCCTTACGAGTGAAACCGGTCTTGCAGAATTATTTATATATATTTTAGAGCTTACAAAGTTACTTAAATTTTATCGACGGAAGTCGATTCCACCAAGTTACATAACACTAATTTTCAAATCTGACATAATGGCACATTCGTGTCGTGTAAACCCATCCGTGACAAAATCTTATATACTTTTTTTATTTCGTATTTTCAGAACTTCGGAACTTTTCGTTGTGAATCAGTGTGGCTTTACCTAGTCTGAAAGTCATTCAAAACTACGCCAGTTACTCCTATCTGTGATTTTCCTACGTGTGTCAGTTCGTTGGTCCACCCATGACTTTCTCGACGGTCATCGATAAGAAGTCGAAGAACTAGCCGCGCAAACAACATTCCCGTACTTTTTTTCCTTACATCGCGTCAGGATGAAGTCCCCACATTCAACCTTAGTTTTGTCCGCTTCGCTGTTGGTGCTACTGCTGGTGTCTACCGGGCCCTCTGCCGCAGCACCAGCGCCTTGGGTGCTGAGGCTGCTGTCAGCTGGTCCGCCGGCCACCTACGACTTCAACCCAGAGAGCAATTTGGACAGACGGCGAATCGAGGATTCGTATTTCACGTTCGTTCGCAACGGGGGAGGATCGAGTCAAACGCCGCCGAAGCCACCACTGACACCCCCGTCGTTTCTGCCTCCGCTGCAGCATCGGCCACCGCCGGCAACAGGGTCATTAGCGCCAGAAATCATCATAGGGCGCCACAAGACAGGGTGATCTTAGCAAAACGGATTGGTCTTCTACGGAGATAATCGGAGTCGGCTGCGACAGTGGTGAGATAATTTGAGTCTCCTATCCATCAAATGGATACCAAGCATAATGTGCATGTCTCTGTAAAGTGGGTCTTTTATAGTGGTAGCATACCATGGTGGCATTTGTCTGCGCGAAGGACAAGGTCGGGGCGGGGAAGGCTTTTGCCAAAAGAGGTTGGCTGAGGAGTTGGGGGAGAAGACAGCTCATGGTAGGTAGGCAATACTACCAACGTGACTGCATTTAACTTCAGTGGATGAGAATGTATTAACAGCATGTTTGACGAAAATAACTACGATCCAAATAAAGCTGGATCAAATGACACTGACGTCGATCGATACCCCGTAGAATAGAATAACGTATTCGCTTCCTTCTTAAATACACAATTACATTCCAATTCAAAATAATATTTGGTAAGGTTCAGGTTACCCTAAAGATTAATACCTGTGTGGGGGTAACCAAAAATATCGTACAAAGGAACACAACAAAGCATTTCAGTCTTTAATTGTACTATACATATTTTACATGCATGTTAATAATTTCATTTCAACCGCACAATTTCATGGACATTTGCAAATAGTATTTCAATATCACCATGTTAAATTTGCTCATTTTTAACTTGCTTTATATGAGAATTAACTTAGGGTTCCAATTTAACTGCCCTTGGAAATAGATTAAAGAGGGGAAAAATTAATAAAAACTCCTCAGAAATCGAATCAAAACATCGAATTGTAGGCGATGGTTCCGCTTATAATGCCTTAAAAAAGATAATGGGCATTTAAAGCTTAAAGTTTATTATCATTGCCTCAAAGTTAATACTACACCACCCATACGCACGTCCCACTTTAGCGCAAAATCCAAATTCACTCCCAAGTATTTAAAGTTGGTAATACGATAAATGTCAATACATTTCTTACAGTTGATATAATTACGGTGGTTCGGGCGAAACATCAAGTTCTAGTTTACATTTAATTTGTTACATAAATCATGTATTAAATCCTTTGTCTTATCACTTAGCTGCAACATATTACAATCCTAAAGAAGGAGCTAATCTAAGCATTGGATTATTAACCATACAGAACTATAAAGTTTATGTGAATAATGGACTAAGCAATTTTAAGTTGGTAATGTAATTTTGCGACCTAGGGAACCATGTTAACCAAACGCATGGGTCACCGCACTCCCCCGCGCGAAGCCTGTTCTCAGGGAATAGAGTAATCCAATGAACGTTTTTCAGCCCAAGTGCCATCATGTATCGCAACCACCGTAAAATTGGCATATTGAAGTGGTGGTTGTAACTGAATTTGGTGTACATTCCTTCCTTATTTCAACTGACCGTGCCGTTTCTTGGATGGATTTTAACCAAAGATGCTGGCCATTTCTAATCATGTAAATATATCTCGGAATCTCTAATGCATGTGACATTTTTTTAACACTATCGGGGGTCAATGGAATGAGTAAACACTCTAGCTCCCTTCCTTTCATGCTTTCAAGTAGACTGGCTGAGGGCCCTTCTTGTATTCATCTACATCTACGAAATACCGTTCAGGCCACCTTTAGGGTAGGTGGCACGGGCTGATTCCACACCAGGCGTGAAGCCCTCATCCAAGCTGAAATCCGAAAGGCGCACGTTCCCCCAGAATACCATGCGCAGGCTAAAATCAATCAGGACGACTGTGCGTGGTCAGACAAGAGACTAGGAGAGTGCTACATGGACGAACTAGCTATCTTGCAGTACACTACTTAAGATACGATTACTGGTTAGAAATACTAATGCGATAGATAAGTAGCACTACAAGGTAATAAATTATGAATGAGTTCTTTCATGCCTTCGTTATCGAAACAAAGATTTACAACAAGAATATGCATCTTCGTCATAATTCAGTTGATGAATGACTCTTTCTACTTCTCAGCGGAACTGATGGAAGTGTGAGATTTTTATTTTTTTGAATCAAAGATTTTGAGGGCCGAATACAATGTTTTTGTTGTAAGATCTTCTTGCACTTTACCAATATGTAGATGTGTGTAATTCTGAATGTAGATTTAAATAACAGAAGAACAAAGAGAGAATAAAGAGGGACACAATTTCCGTCGTAATGCATCAATGCTTATCTAGAGACCTATGAATTTAAGTCTTCATCAACATCTACACCGACGACATACCGTGCTAGCCACCATCAGGGTGTGTGGCACGAGGAGATTCCACGCTAGGTATGAATCCCTCATCCCAGCTAAATCCAAACCTCGCACGTTACCCGGAATGCCAGGCAAAGGCCAAAAGCAGTCAGGAAGACAGTACGCGGTCAGACCAGAAACTAGGAGAGTGCTACGTGGACGATAATGCTACCATGCAGTACAATACTTTAAAAAGGACTACTGGTTTTAATTACTGCGGCAGATAAATATTTCTACAATGTACTAAATTATGCAAGAGCTATATAATGTTCGAAATCTTAAGCGAGGTAGGTCACAGATAATCATGTTGGGGTACTCAGCACAAGTGCAAAAAGTATTTAGCCTTGTCAGAGTCAGAGTATCGTAGAACTGACCTATCGCGACTATTATGGTCCCTTATTGTACGTGGAAAGAAAGACATTTTAAATCTAACGGTTCTAAAATCTATTTCCTTAGTATTATACCTGTGGTCTTTTCTACCATAATAGTTTGGCTCTAGTAAAATATGTTGAACGTCCGGCAAAAAATAGTCTACACCAAACCTTCGTAAATATGTTATCTATACTGTTTCCTTCTATCAGATAGAGGAACCAACCCTAATTTTCTTTACAATTCACCAATACTGCAATGTTTATCGTATTTTTAACAAATCTAGCTGCCCTCCGCTGTATTAAATGTATATTTTCACGTCCGGTATACATAAAAAGTCTTTCTATTTAATATTTTTACATCTTGAAATAACCAATTGGTACTCATCTTTGTGCTTATAAAGCTCCGGTTATTGCCCACGATATAGCTTGCCTTCCACCGAAATTGAGGAATATTTAGTTAAACTATCATCAGAAGTCCAAATCTCGTGTGCGGTTTCTGAAATGTCAGTTGGACTCTTATTGGATTAAAAAAATATGGGTGCAAGAAATTTTTATTTCAAAGAATGAGATGGAGTACAGTGAAAGTTTTATTTACTCTGGATTCCACGAGAAATATGGAATGGCATTGGGAACTCCAAAAGAGGAATCGGTGATTACATTTTCCCTAACGATGGTTCCATTTGAAAAGAAGGCACCCAAACAATGGAATTAGTCTTGAATTGATTTTTCCATATCGGATTCCTCGTCTCTTATTTACGCCAACAATTTTTAGCTGATTGAGTATCATACGCGAATTGTAAATGGTCCATATTTGTTACCCACTTGTGAAAGTTGAGGATGAAGCTATGTTTAGTATCACCTGTCGTGCGTCTCCGGTATTTTTCCGTCATGTGAGCAACAGTTTTCTTGGTTACGAGTTAAGTGACCCTTAAACTTCGTAATTGTAAGTTAGTGGAAAGTGCCAGTTGTCGAAGTACTGACAAACTACAATTTGACCTTTCTACGCAAACGATGCTCTCGTGATTACAAATGGCACGAGTGGATAAGAAAACATTGACCTTTCAGTGCCCTAGTCTCTTTCATCGAAGGCATCAACTTTCAGGCTAAGAGAAAATGCTGCCGATCTAGGTCAATCACGATTTAATAACTTCTAGATTTGTTCCAAAAATTATAATTTGGGCATATTAATTATTACTAGGCTAAAAATAATCGTTATTTGTTTACTAGGGCGTGGTATTTTACGTCAACAATTAAAATCGTAGAAATTCGATGTGAAAATTAACTCCTCTGAGACATTTCAATCTCCAAACTTCCATTATGCCGGCATTATTTGAAAATTTAAATGTCAGTTTCAATAAAATTTGCCTTTATCAGTTGGGGAGCAGTTTAGTATTTACGGAATATATTTGTGGCATAAATTATAATTTATATATAATATAAAGTATAATTTAGGCCAAATCATTATTACTAGGCAAAAACAGTTGATACTTGTTTACTAGGGCGTGGTATTTTACGTCAACAATTAAAATCGTAGAAATTCGATGTGAAAATTAACTCCTCTGAGACATTTCAATCTCCAAACTTCCATTATGCCGGCATTATTTGAAAATTTAAATGTCAGTTTCAATAAAATTTGCCTTTATCAGTTGGGGAGCAGATTAGTATTTACGGAATATATTTGTGGCATAAATTATAATTTATATATAATATAAAGTATAATTTAGGCCAAATCATTATTACTAGGCAAAAACAGTTGATACTTGTTTACTAGGGCGTGGTATTTTACGTCAACAATTAAAATCGTAGAAATGCGATGTGAAAATTAACTCCTCTGAGACATTTGAATCTCCACAACTCCCATATACCAGCATTATTTGAAAATTTAACTTTCGGGTTTAATAAAATTTGTCTTTATCAGATAGGGAGCTGTTTAATATTTACAGAATATATTGGTGCTATTAAGATTGAGAGGATTAAAGGGCATTGAGCAAGTTCATTGTTATTTTTTTACTTCGCTCATTATCTTATCTGATGGAGAGACCATATCCTTGTTTTATCCTATAAGTTCTTAACATTTCGTCAAATCTGTGCCTCGGAATAATCCAATGCGTTTCCCCTTTCTAACAGAGTAGTTTTGTTTGAGTTCCTTCACTTTTTAATCGGGAGTCTTAATTAAATATTTTCCGCATTACGAAAATTCCCTTCATGTCTTTTTGAAAATCTCTGTAGTTTTATCGGGCGTTTTTTTTGTTGTCTGACCATAAAAAGCCGTCTTAAGGTAGCAATAAAGCTGACATGGACCTTAATGCTTTAAATGTATACAGTTTAGCATTTTTCTAGAGGAACGTTCACTTTATCCATCTCCACTCAGGCCTCAAAATTTGCTCATTGGCATCAGATAATAAAATGTTAATATACTCTTCACTGCAACACAGTTTTTGCAAAGTGGTGCATTTCTTGGAGCTTTAAGGGTCTGCGTTTTGAATTACTCTCGTCCGATAATCACGTACTCTTCCTCTCATCATCATCATCGCAAAATCCTTCAGACTCTCTGGGTGTTGGATTACGGCTATTTTTTCGCTTATGCAAGCCATATCCATTGTATTTTTTCTTTATAGAGATACCAGGTTAAAAAAGACGACAAATCTAATTAATTCCCAATAATTTCTATTCCCAGGTACGAGATTGTAGTCTTGATGTGCCACTTCACACCCTGTTCCAGTCTACCGCCACGTGCTTATAAATGTTATCGAAAAAATGGAAATATTAGAGCGGCATTGATCCCAATTTACATTTCAATTCTATGCTCAAATACAGAGTTAAAGCGTTAATACTAAATATTTGGTAGTTAAAAACTGAGAAATTTGGCCTCAGTAACTTCCGACTAATGGATCATAATTGGTTTAAAAAACAATAAAATTAAATCTTTTAAACAAATACCATGGCTTGCGCTTAGCATCTTCAATATTTTTCAGCTGCTTTATTCCATCTCGATGTATGCTCCCAAAACTTCACCTGAAAATACTTTAAATGTCATGTTATAAATAATCTCGGCGTTCCAATCCCATCATTTTAACTCTTTCATTACGAGTGAATTCAGTATAAAATTATGTCTTTTTAAAATTATTTCAAGATGTAGTGTTTATGTTCTCAATGTAACATACATAATGTTTCATGATAAACATATAATTTATAACATGGATTAACTTATTACATGTATCAAGGGCGTAAACAATTTGCGCCGCTGAAATTGGCATACTAGATAATTCTATAATTAACAATTGTTATTCATGATTAATGATAAGCAGAGTTAAAATATTATCAGAGTCTATTATACATCTTCTGCAATGCTTTGTTACTTTGCCAGCTAACGAATTTGCAAAATAAATCGTGCTTTTTTATGTTCATTTTGTGTTAGGTGATATTTATTGCATGACCTCCTTCCTCAATCTCGCTACCGTGAGGGTAACATTAAAAAATAAAATCCCTGTAAAAGCCACCATATACCGTGAAAATCTACTCTGTAATGTAGTGGAGAAATGTTTGCAAGGTTTTTTAATAGGTATAAGGGTTTTTTAAATGTAGTCGTCGGCCCCGGTGGCGTTGGGGTAAAGTCCTCGCCTGCTAACCCGAGGGTCGCGGATTCGAGTCCCGGCTGGGTAGAATATTATCTGCCCAGGACACGGGTGTGTGTTTTCGTCTCTTGTTAATGTTAAAATATCCGATGTAAAGACCTTTGCTGAGCTGTTTTCGGGGTTATGAGTATAAATAAATATTGCTGTTCAGTATATTACTGATCAGTTATAATTACTGATCAGATTCTCTGAGAATCTCAGAATTTCTGATCAGTAAATTGTACCTCTCCTAACTATGTTGTATAGTAGTGAAACATGAGTATGTCAGAATAGACAAAAGGGTACACTAAACGCCGTGGGTATGAGTTATCTGAGGAGTGTTTGAGGCAAAATTAGAATAGATAGGGTCAGGAAAGAGTGAGCAATAAATGAATGTGGGTTAGATGCTCCAGTAATGGACTTATATGAAGGGAGTGTGCTTCGTTGGGTTTGCCATGTTGGGAGAATGAATGAGAGTCGATTAACGAAACAGACATATGGGAGTGAATTGAATGGTGCGAGAGTAAGAGGTAGGCCGAGAAAGTTGTGGTCGAGGAATTTCGTAGGAGGAGGAATATGAGAAGTCCTAAAATCAGGAGGTCGTGCTTGAAGCAGTGTATGGGGGTAAATGAGGCAAAAGAGGCTTGAAAAGATAGGTCAGTGTGGAGGAAATTATTGAAGCAGAGTCAGGTGTACAAATATGTATTTTTGAGTGATACCTACAGACTCTGCCTACCCCGGAAGGGAGCAGCGTGTATGTAAGTATTACTGATTAGTTTCAGGAGTAGGCATCGACTTTCCAGGGAGAACCGTCTGTCAATAAAGCTCCACCCTTTCGTTTCGCTTAATTTAACCCGTCTCTCGACTCTCAGTCGAAGCTCAAATGCGGCAGACCTGTTCTACGGGGGAGAGGCAGGGGAAACTACACCACCTCCACTGTATTATCATCCTTATAGAATGCCACATATTGCGGTAAATTATAAAGTTATCATTATACTTTCAAAGACCATAAATATCGTCTTTTTGTCGACATTTTCCTTAACGTATATTTCGAACATTGGGTTTTTGCTTTTTTGATGAACCTTTTAAAAAATACGCCAGATTTATACTTTTTATAGGAGTCACTGTGTTAAGCCAAAATTTCTACGCAGTGGTTTGACAACGCTGTGGCCGCGGTGTTTTATTCCTAAAAGAGTCAATGTTATAAGACAGCAAACCTTAGGCTTCTGTTGTAGAATGAAGATTTGAGGTTTCTTACTCACCTTGCATCTCTGTGTTATGTATGGAGTGATTTAGCAAAGAATCTAGTTGGCAGAGTTCGTTGTAAAGCACCAGAGAGATTGCACGCGAATGAATGTTCATGGCTAGAAACACATCATGTACCAATAGAAGTGATTCGGTTACTGACTTTCTTGAAGCATATAATAGATGGCATTTTCGCTACCAAGGCAGTAAGTTGCAAGATCGACTTCGCGTTTGTATATGCTGGAGCTTTGAGATCTCTTGTACTGATTGCATATAGGAAATGCACCGTAAATTATTTTTCCGTCTACTTTATTGTAAGATTTATGTTGCAACTTACGCTGGATAACTAGGTACGGTATTTATATAGCTTTCACCAACATTTTCGAGACAGCATTAGTTGTAGTATTTTCAGTAGCATTTCTAGGGCAGTACTTTGCCTTGGATAATGAATTGTTAAATATAATGTATACAAAGCATACTTTTTTTTTAGGTGAGTGCGCGTGTAGGTGAGTAGTCTGGACCTGGAGACTTGTTGAAATTAATCGAGCAAAAATGCTCAGCAATGATAGAGATGCTGCGTCTTGTATTCTATCTTCTCTTGTTTATATTCGTGCCACACACCCCATAAGTGGCGGGCATGGTAACTCGTCGATTTAGATTTATTAATTCTTCATATTTAGTTATTTTTTAAAAATACGATGTGCTGACTACGCCGTTACTCTTAGTAACTGTTTAGTAATGTTTCCCGTCGACCACTCTATGGTTGAAACTTTACCATTAAAATATTTCATGAAAGACGTAAATAAGCTTAAGCTTGTATTTAATATATCACTCACCTGTTTATATCGACGTTTCAAAGAGAAGTACGCAATGTTTTCTTTGTCATGGAGCATTGAGTAATGATGTTTCCTCAAGCCCTCAGGCCTGTCGTTTTGTCATCACATTCCGAGGTGTTTTTACGGAGATATTATGTGTGTATTCATTTAAAATAAAGATAGAATTGAATACCTTTTAGACTCTTCGTCCATTCTTTCATCTTTCACAAGCATTCCGCAAAGTTTTATGAATCATCCTCGTTCACGGAAACCTCAGGTCGCTATTACGCCTATATTACAAAAAGACAATTCCCGACTGGCTCAGGAATGGAACCACGGACCATTAGCTCGCAATGCCAATGTGCAGATCACCTTGAAATGATCTGGAGAATCATGCGTAGGGATATACGCATTGATTTACCATGCAAAATGTCCTTGGTTCGATTCCGGTTTCCAATTGCACTAGAAGGTACTTAGACATGCAGGAGTATATCATGCCGGAGATTGCATGCGAGGTTAGTACCTACAATACATGTTAAGCTATTTAGCACTCCTGTAAAACCTATTTAATTTAGTAGGTGTCCTAGAACTGATCTATCACAACAGTTATGGTCCCTTTTTGTGCGTGGGAAAAATCACATCTTAAATCTATCGGTTCTGTAGTCTATTTCCATATTCCTGTGATCGTTTCTACCGTAATAGTTTTAGTTCAAGGACAATATTTTCAACGTCTGGCATAAAATAGTCTACATCAATCTTTCGTAAAAGATTTAACCTATATTTCTCCCTTCGAAGCGATAGAGGTTACCACCCTAATTCCCTTCACAATTTTTAACTCTACTATGTTTTCCATAAACATTTTTAACAAATCTAGCTTCCCTCCGCTGTATGTGATCTGAAACTAGTCCTACTTCATTAGGGTCCCATACACTAGCAGCGTACTCCAAGTGGGGTCTCACGAGAGAAAATAATATTGCTCCTTTACCTTTTCTTCACATTTTCCTAGTATTCTTTTAATAAATCCTAATTTACGACTTTCCTGTCCACAAATTTCTCGGATATGCTTCCCCCATGACAAGGCCTAAGAAACGGTCACTCCTAAGTACTTCTCTGACTCTACAATTATTAGTTCGGCTAGATTATTTGTGTGCGTCTCGTTAGTTAAGCTATTCTTCATCCAGAATTTCATAAAAACGCACTTAATAAAATTTCATTCTAACTGCCAAATGTCTCACCATCCGCTTATAGATGCTATGTCTTTCTTCAACACAATTCTATCAGACTCCGCATTAATATCCCTATAAGACACTGATTCGTCCGCGAAAAGATGGATTATAATCGTAATGACAGTTGCAATATCATTAATTTACAAAAGGAATAATAAGGGACCAATGACCCTTCCCTGAGGTACACCGGAGGTGACTTTAACTGTATCTGAACTAACGCCATCTAGAACTACCCTCTGTTCGCGGTTGCTTAAGAAATCATCAATCCAGCATATTATATCGTGATGTATTCCAGGTCTTAGCTTAACAATTAACATTGAATGCGGAAATTTATCGAAAGCTATTTGGAAATCTAAAAATATTACGTCTACCAGGATAAGCCTTTCTCCTGACGAAAGAACGTCGTGCAGAAATAGAGCTAGCTGGGTTTCATAGGACCTGCCTTTTCGGAATCCATTTGGTTTTGAATTCACAAGTTGTGACTATCTAAATAATTCAAAATTGTGCAAACGATTCTATGTTCTAATGCTATACATGAGATGGACGTGAGGGAGATAGGTCTATAGTTACTGGGATCTTCCTTATCGCCGCTCTTAAAGATAAGAGTAACGTTCGCGATTTTCCAATCGTAAGGGACTAATTGTTCTACTAGAGATTTTTCATATATTACTTTCAAGTACAGTGCAATTTCTGACGCAAATTCTTCATAAAGTGGGACAGGAATTACATCGGGACCAGATGTTTTCTTGGGGTTGATGGATTTTAGGTGAATTTCTATGCTGCGACAAGAAAAATTCATGGACTGCATTGGATTTTTGTAATAGCGAGGCAATGTAGCGGTGTTATTCCGAGGGCATGAAGTGTAGGCACTTTTAAAAAATGTGTTAAGAATATTAGCTTTATCTAATGTATCACTAACTCTTTCTTCTGGACCGTTTCTCAGTAACGTGACTGTAGATTTATTCCCTTGAACCTCCCTCATGTAAGACCATAATGCCTTCGGTCCTCGGATGGAGCTGATATAATGGATATCATATCTATCACTCTTGGGTTGGCAGACTTTGCAGTGTAAACAATACCATGGCAACGAGGAGTTTATCGAAAGAGAAAAAGAACGCGTGGGGGACAGAATCGAGCGAGGAGGTAAAATTATGGAGTAGTGAAATTGTGTGGGAAGAAAAAGAAGTGTGAAACAGTGTTGAGTGAGTTGAATGTTAGACGGTGTTAAAGAAAGTGTGCTTTACTAAATAGGTATAAAAAAGGAGGGAGAAAACGAGTGTCACGTTGCAAAGAAATAAATCTAGTTTTACATCCCTCAGGAGTGTTGATAGAAAAGTTGTTGCCGATCGAAACGCGGGAGCAAGCCACGAAAAGTTGCCCATGGGTAAAACAGTGACTTTCCAAATGAAGGCCAGCCACTTGAAGAGTCTGCCCTGGTGACTTAATTATTGTCATAGAAATCAGATACGTCAATCCCAATAACCGGGGAAATGACGCTGAGAAGCGTGTGTCTCAGCATCCTGCTCCCTTAGCGAGTGCCGTTCTTTAGGAGTTTCGTTAGGTCGTTGATGGGGATGTCTTTGAGCATCCAAGTCTAATCTTTATCTTTTTACTCACGAGGGCTTATTTTCTCGCAAAGAAAATATTCTTCTTGCTTTAGAAGATTTTTCCGAAATGTTACTCTTTTCTCTGTCAGGCATGTTGATGAATATATTTTGTAAGTCCAAATAGGGATGACACAGCGGGCCAATGAGAGTCTTGAATAGGCACCTCGTTGATTGAGTGAATATAAGTTAACCGCAATTTAACAATTTTAACATATATTAAGACCTGTAACGTTTATGAGGTGGGAATTGGTAAAAAGAAAAGTTTGCAATCGTAGTGAGAGGCAGACGGATCCACTACGTGTAATACGTTTGAATATTAAACGATGATTGAAATCGCATTAGATTTCGCTTATCATTAGATTAGATTTAGATCAATCATTAGATTAGATTTGATGATTCGCAATCATAATGATAAGCTGATGGTTCCACAGCCTTCAACTGGTCTACTGTATTCATCCATTGGTCGTTTATCCCAAGATTGGATGACTGCAGCCCTTCACCATTCCCTCTATAATGCTAGTTCCCTTACCTCCTGCTATCTCTTCCTATGTACATTCCTCCTTATTGGGTTCATAAACTTATTCCTGACTCTTCCTGTGGGAACTTTTCCCTCTATTTGCCTTCAATTATGTTCATCACCAACCTATTGTGTCTCAGGGTGTGTCCAGTCCATCCTGTTCTTCGATTCTCTATGATATACCATTTGGTCTTTTCCTCTTCTACTCTTCTGTACGCTTCATCATTCCTTTTATTTTTCCGTCCATTTTGCCTTTAGCATCCTTCTCCAGCACCAGGTTTCGTTGGCTTTTATTATTTTCTGGTCAGCTGTTGCAATGGTCCATGCTTTCGATCCATAGATTGCCACATTACACACGAAGGTTTTCACATACTGTTTCTTGTTTTGTAGTCTTACCTCCTTTGAGCACAGCAGTTGTCTTTTTCCCATGATCGCCTTCTTAGCTTGGGATCATATTCGCTTGATGTCCGTTGTACATCTTCCGCACCACGTGATGGTGCTTCCGAGATCGGAGATAGGTTCCAGTTACTTAACATTTTATTCTACCCCTCGCCTGCTTCAATAAGGTAATACTTTTTTCACTTTCATGATCTATATTAATTACGGCCGTTGCTGCCTGTTTCCATGTAAAATGTCCGCATTGGTGTAATTGATTCATCTCAAATGCACTGCATTACAGCACTATTATATAATATATAGGAAGGTAAAATTATGGAGTAGTGTAATTGTGTGGGAAGAAAAAGAAGTGTGAAACAGTGTTGAGTGAGTTGAATGTTAGACGGTGTTAAAGAAAGTGTGCTTTACTAAATAGGTATAAAAAAGGAGGGAGAAAACGAGTGTCACGTTGCAAAGAAATAAATCTAGTTTTACATCCCTCAGGAGTGTTGATAGAAAAGTTGTTGCCGATCGAAACGCGGGAGCAAGCCACGAAAAGTTGCCCATGGGTAAAACAGTGACTTTCCAAATGAAGGCCAGCCACTTGAAGAGTCTGCCCTGGTGACTTAATTATTGTCATAGAAATCAGATACGTCAATCCCAATAACCGGGGAAATGACGCTGAGAAGCGTGTGTCTCAGCATCCTGCTCCCTTAGCGAGTGCCGTTCTTTAGGAGTTTCGTTAGGTCGTTGATGGGGATGTCTTTGAGCATCCAAGTCTAATCTTTATCTTTTTACTCACGAGGGCTTATTTTCTCGCAAAGAAAATATTCTTCTTGCTTTAGAAGATTTTTCCGAAATGTTACTCTTTTCTCTGTCAGGCATGTTGATGAATATATTTTGTAAGTCCAAATAGGGATGACACAGCGGGCCAATGAGAGTCTTGAATAGGCACCTCGTTGATTGAGTGAATATAAGTTAACCGCAATTTAACAATTTTAACATATATTAAGACCTGTAACGTTTATGAGGTGGGAATTGGTAAAAAGAAAAGTTTGCAATCGTAGTGAGAGGCAGACGGATCCACTACGTGTAATACGTTTGAATATTAAACGATGATTGAAATCGCATTAGATTTCGCTTATCATTAGATTAGATTTAGATCAATCATTAGATTAGATTTGATGATTCGCAATCATAATGATAAGCTGATGGTTCCACAGCCTTCAACTGGTCTACTGTATTCATCCATTGGTCGTTTATCCCAAGATTGGATGACTGCAGCCCTTCACCATTCCCTCTATAATGCTAGTTCCCTTACCTCCTGCTATCTCTTCCTATGTACATTCCTCCTTATTGGGTTCATAAACTTATTCCTGACTCTTCCTGTGGGAACTTTTCCCTCTATTTGCCTTCAATTATGTTCATCACCAACCTATTGTGTCTCAGGGTGTGTCCAGTCCATCCTGTTCTTCGATTCTCTATGATATACCATTTGGTCTTTTCCTCTTCTACTCTTCTGTACGCTTCATCATTCCTTTTATTTTTCCGTCCATTTTGCCTTTAGCATCCTTCTCCAGCACCAGGTTTCGTTGGCTTTTATTATTTTCTGGTCAGCTGTTGCAATGGTCCATGCTTTCGATCCATAGATTGCCACATTACACACGAAGGTTTTCACATACTGTTTCTTGTTTTGTAGTCTTACCTCCTTTGAGCACAGCAGTTGTCTTTTTCCCATGATCGCCTTCTTAGCTTGGGATCATATTCGCTTGATGTCCGTTGTACATCTTCCGCACCACGTGATGGTGCTTCCGAGATCGGAGATAGGTTCCAGTTACTTAACATTTTATTCTACCCCTCGCCTGCTTCAATAAGGTAATACTTTTTTCACTTTCATGATCTATATTAATTACGGCCGTTGCTGCCTGTTTCCATGTAAAATGTCCGCATTGGTGTAATTGATTCATCTCAAATGCACTGCATTACAGCACTTTTGCCATATAAAACTGTTACATACATGCATATTCAATTGAAAGTAATATTGGTTGTCGTGTGTCATTGACTTGCTAATTTCGACTGAAATAAAATAAAGGCAATGAAGAATTTTCACTGTTATTAGTCATTTACGAAAGCATAGATTGGAATTGATTTTTATACGTATTCCTCTCTCAAAATCAAGTCTGAATTTGTTGAACATCGGAATCCTTTTTATTGACTCCCCGTACTTTAAAGATATTCAACCAATAGCGCAATTTTATTGAGATTTATACTCTATCAATAGTTGGTAATAAATTGCTTGAAATGAATATGTCTGAGTGAGTTTTTCTCAGCCATTGGGAAACTTAAGCATTGGCAATTCATGGTTTAATTGTCGTTTAAAGAAATAAAAAAGGACAAAATCATCCATTCTCCATGATTCCTTTATGGTTGTCGAAATCGGACACCTCGATGACTTAATCGCCCGTGAATGTACACATGGAAGCTCTTTTGCCAGATTTCTACGCCACTACTTCTATGTATGTACTAGCTACCTGGTGACGTTTGGGAAAGCCAATAGAAAGGGAAAGAACAGACAAAGAAATTTGGGCAGAAATATTATGATTAAAAAGTAATAGCCTTTTAGCAAAGTGAGTCACTCCACATATAGTGTAAATTTATGCTTTATTATTCCTTTAATGATATCTACATCCAAAAAATACTGTATATACCTCCACTTGGGTGTGTGGCACGGGGTGAATCCACAATAGGCGTGCAGCACTCATCCCAGCTGAAATCCGAATCTCGCGCATTCCTCCGGATGCCAGGCGCTGTCCCAAAGCAATCACGACAACAGTTCGCGGTCAGACCAGAAACTAAGAATATGATACCATGTGGTACACTACTTAACATATAAATACATCTACACCTACATAATACCCAAAGAACCGCCGCACGGGCGTATGGAAGGGGGGGGGGTGTTAGGGCACAAGCCGTGTAAGGATATAAGTTTTTGGGAAGTGAAATGGTGACATGTATTATAGGAGTGTATGTAATGGAGCTGAGTTTTTATTGTAGCCACTTATTGTGCTCGGAAATAACGAGTTTTTGTATCTATCTGTTCGGCAGTGAATCTGTCTTACATTTTCCCTTCTATCCGACCTAGAGATATAATGAGGAGTCATGATAATATTCTCTGTGTCGCTCTTAAAATTATCATTTCTGAATTTCTCAGGTATCCTAACCAGTGCGTGCAGCGTCCGAGTCTCTAAAGTCTCCCACCTTATTACGTCTAAAAGTTGCAAAAATTCTTTTTGATGAGCACGTGATGGTACACCGCACACTTTCTATATCATATTCTAGAAATATTTCTGCTCTACTTACAATCTCATCTTTTACACTTACAACCACACCTCCTGATTTTCTAATCGGTCTTTTCTATATATTGCATATGATTTTGGAAAGTTCTTGCTATCCGAAATTTCACTCGACAACCAGCTTTCTGTTCCTATCACTACATCAGCGTCCGTGCTTAATATGAGAGAGATATGTTAAACGCCGCGAGGCAAGGTATAATGGGGCTGGCGGGAGAATGGCTCACCGCCACAGTCCACCTTCACGCCGACTTCGAGACATTTAAGGAGGTATTTCAGGCTCAGTATTGGAGCAGGGAAAAGCAAATGGAGGTGAGGCGAATGTTGGATGCTGATCGATACAACCCAAGAGGAATCACAACCATAGTAGACAATACCACAAGAAAAATCAGCGTAGCTAAGGAACTCAGGCCTCCATGGCTTGAAGGAAAAATCATTTATCGGATAGAGCAGCATTTTGGACCGAGATACTTGCAGGAATCATCTCACATCATGTCACGACGCTACCAGAGTTCCTGACATGCTGAGCAGGTATAATCGAGTTGTACAGGAGCCGAGATGTGCCGAACAATTTCCGGCCGCGAAATTGCGAAGGGAGAGAGAATTACCCCCAGGCGGGAGGAAGACAGGAGGAACGGATTCCCCTGCAACCAATCCGCCGGAAAGGAACGCCAGAACCAGTCGGAGGGAGAAGACAGAAGGCGCCCAACAGATCGCATCAACATGATCGTGTGGGAACGTATGTCTATCTATATCTACGTCATACCCTGCAAGCCATTCAAAGGGTGTGTCTCAGGGGGTGCTTCCATACCAGGCATGCATGAATTATACGATAGAACACCGAAATAACATTGAAACCAGCGTACCACACATGCAATGCGCCAATTAAAAATCTACTCACCAACAAACATTCTATCGTCAATCGTTCCAGAATGCAAGGGATACAAAGACTACTACTACATTTTCAAAATATCATGCATAAATAAGAACATCAATATTTACATCATGCATAAATTAGAACGTAGAGAATATAAAATGAAAGATCTACAGACTAGCTAATATCACTAATCGCACTATTCACGATGACGATCACAGCTGTTATGGTCCCGAATGGTACGCGGAAAAAATGACATTTTACTCCTGTCGGTTCTACAATCTATCTCTCTAATTATATTGGCGCGACCTAATCTACCGTAGTACTAGGGGGTCAATAGAACTGATTAATCCAACTTATAAGGTTTTAATCTATTCCACATACTTCTAGTTTTGAGAGCAACTTAACGTGCGGTACCTTATCGAAAGCTTTCTTAAAATCGAGGAATATCATGTCAACTTGACCATCATTTTCGCGTAGCACGACGAAAGGGAATAGTTGCCACCCGGAAGACTGAAGCCAAGGGACAACGGATCAAGGAGGGAGAAAGACAAACACGAGTAAGAGAAGGAAGACGGTAACAAAAAATTAAGAAAAATATTGAAGTCAACGAGAGACATCATGGAAGAAGAAGAAGAAAACGACATGGAAGAAGAAGACACGAAAACGACATTAAACCTAATGCCCAGAAATTGTAATTCAAGTAGGAAGAATCGATGTAAATGCAGTAATTGATTCGGGTTCGGAGTTCACCTGCATGAGTGAGGAATTCTTCGAAGAAAACGCCGACAATTTTTAAGGATGTAATGGAACTGCCTGTTGGAGGAATACAAGAAATGGGAGCAATAGGTATAAAGAGTGGAAGAATTAAAAAGCAAATATTTCCCATCATACTAATAGGGTAGTCCGACGTCGTGATCAGTTGTGTAGTAATACCCGGTCTGGTGAAAAAAGTAACCATTATTAGTTACGGACACGTTAGCGGTAATGGCAGCGAGGATTGATTACTGCAATGGCTCAGTAAACTTCTCAATAAGGGGAAGGGAAGTAGCTTGTCCATTCAAGAGTTCTAATGCACAGTCACAGCGCCTGGTTATGAGGATTGAAGAGCGAAGAGACAAAAGGGAAGATAACGAGGAAGACGTAAAAGGTCACGTTACATCGCAGGATATAAGAGACAGCGTGAAGCAAGTGCAAGAGCTAGGTGAAGAAGAAAAGACGAAGTTGGCGGAGTTAATAGCAATACAAAGATATTTTTCAAGATACACCCGGACAAATTAAGTGGTATCGGTACGTTATCGAGGCGAAAGAAGAATAGGAATCTCATAACAGAGGCTATAATATACCGCTAAATTTCCGAAAACAAGCTAGAAAGGCAATTCATGAGCTGTTAGTCCACGGAGTAATAGTACGTCACGATACATAGTACCCTTAGTCTGCATCGTCAAGAAGAATAAATCTAGGATATATGGATGCCAGATCAGTGAACAAGATCATAAAACCGAACTATGCTACATCAAGAACTACACAAGAATTATTTCAGGATTGTGATGGTGCAAAATTCATGTCTTCCATAGACCTCACCCAAAGTTTCTACCAGGTGCAACTCCACCCTAATTCCAGAAAGTACTGTGCATTTTCATTCGAAGGAAGAATCCATCAATTTACGCGCATCCCATTTGGATGTTGTATAAGTAGCAGTGCGTTAGCAAGAGCCCTTGAACATCTGTTAGAAGACGAATTACATGAATATTGGCTGAGTTTTGTTGACGATTGAACTGAGAACTGAAAGCATGAGGAACCACCCGGAAATTTCACCAAGTCAAGGTTCTGGTGGCGACGGATTGAATTTCTGGGACATGAGATCGCCACAAAGAGGAAAGTATGGCAAAATAAAGTGAAAGGCTTTACCTTGAAAATAGAAGACCAAGTTTTGGTACTAAATTACACAGCATTCGACGAGGAAAAGAAGGTGTACCAAGGATTCATTCCGATATTTCAAGGACCGGACACCGTCGAAGAGTATAAATTACCGGCGACGTGTTGTCATAAATCCAAAGACAGGAAAGTCGAGAGGCACCTTTGACCTATGAATATGGTCCCATACAGGGAGTAAAAAACACACTAAACACACAAGAACACCATTTGCCACACAATTTGACCGCCAACTAAATAAGAGGGAAAAGTGAAGGTTAGAATTAGTTACATTGTAGTTAGGAGTCGAGAAATTGGCGTGAGTTTTAGTGCGATGAATTGGCATACATAGCTACTTAAAGTTTGTTCGTACAGGGTATAAATATATATGTTCCTGTGTATGTGTTGAGGAATTTCTTGTATATATGTATTTGGCCGCAACCATGAGGCTAACTATGGACATTGATAATGTGTTATCAATTTGAAGTGGGCGGAGAGAATGCGAATATGCCTAGTGCGGGCTGTATTTGCTAACAAAGCCACGTGCTATTTGGAGTGGAAAGTGGGTGTGTCGTGATAACTGCAAACATATAAAGTAAATTTGAATGAAGCACAAGAAATGCAAACATTTGAGTATCATTCAAGTTTCTTGCGTAGTATTTATTGCTTATTAATACCAATTTTGTGTTGTCATTTATTTGTGGTTACTTGCAAGTGAATGAATCTCAAAGAAGACGCAAATGTTTAAGTGTTATTCAAGTTTCATTTCTAATGGTTGGTGTATACAGTTATGAACTTTTGTGTTGTGATTTAATTCTTTTTGGTTTGATTGTCCAGGTTTATTGATGAAATGTTTAATATGTATTAAACTGAAGGTTATGTAATGTGTAATTGCAAGGTAATGTTCACGCATTGGGCCTAAGTAGTGAGTAGGCTATATCAGAGGAGAGGAAGGTCAATTTTGAAGGCGTTGGGGCGAGGGAAATTTAAAGTTTGAAGGCTTCGGAAAAAATATCGCGGACTCCGTGACATATCTTCGGATGGAGCTGATATAATGGATATCATATCTATCACTCTTGGGTTGGCAGACTTTGCAGTGTAAACAATACCATGGCAACGAGGAGTTTATCGAAAGAGAAAAAGAACGCGTGGGGGACAGAATCGAGCGAGGAGGTAAAATTATGGAGTAGTGAAATTGTGTGGGAAGAAAAAGAAGTGTGAAACAGTGTTG
The DNA here is from genome assembly GCA_963169105.1 of Ceriagrion tenellum. Taxonomy (NCBI): domain Eukaryota; kingdom Metazoa; phylum Arthropoda; class Insecta; order Odonata; family Coenagrionidae; genus Ceriagrion; species Ceriagrion tenellum. Next base: position 52,690,513 of record OY720636.1, on the reverse strand, counting down.
AGTGAGTTGAATGTTAGACGGTGTTAAAGAAAGTGTGCTTTACTAAATAGGTATAAAAAAGGAGGGAGAAAACGAGTGTCACGTTGCAAAGAAATAAATCTAGTTTTACATCCCTCAGGAGTGTTGATAGAAAAGTTGTTGCCGATCGAAACGCGGGAGCAAGCCACGAAAAGTTGCCCATGGGTAAAACAGTGACTTTCCAAATGAAGGCCAGCCACTTGAAGAGTCTGCCCTGGTGACTTAATTATTGTCATAGAAATCAGATACGTCAATCCCAATAACCGGGGAAATGACGCTGAGAAGCGTGTGTCTCAGCATCCTGCTCCCTTAGCGAGTGCCGTTCTTTAGGAGTTTCGTTAGGTCGTTGATGGGGATGTCTTTGAGCATCCAAGTCTAATCTTTATCTTTTTACTCACGAGGGCTTATTTTCTCGCAAAGAAAATATTCTTCTTGCTTTAGAAGATTTTTCCGAAATGTTACTCTTTTCTCTGTCAGGCATGTTGATGAATATATTTTGTAAGTCCAAATAGGGATGACACAGCGGGCCAATGAGAGTCTTGAATAGGCACCTCGTTGATTGAGTGAATATAAGTTAACCGCAATTTAACAATTTTAACATATATTAAGACCTGTAACGTTTATGAGGTGGGAATTGGTAAAAAGAAAAGTTTGCAATCGTAGTGAGAGGCAGACGGATCCACTACGTGTAATACGTTTGAATATTAAACGATGATTGAAATCGCATTAGATTTCGCTTATCATTAGATTAGATTTAGATCAATCATTAGATTAGATTTGATGATTCGCAATCATAATGATAAGCTGATGGTTCCACAGCCTTCAACTGGTCTACTGTATTCATCCATTGGTCGTTTATCCCAAGATTGGATGACTGCAGCCCTTCACCATTCCCTCTATAATGCTAGTTCCCTTACCTCCTGCTATCTCTTCCTATGTACATTCCTCCTTATTGGGTTCATAAACTTATTCCTGACTCTTCCTGTGGGAACTTTTCCCTCTATTTGCCTTCAATTATGTTCATCACCAACCTATTGTGTCTCAGGGTGTGTCCAGTCCATCCTGTTCTTCGATTCTCTATGATATACCATTTGGTCTTTTCCTCTTCTACTCTTCTGTACGCTTCATCATTCCTTTTATTTTTCCGTCCATTTTGCCTTTAGCATCCTTCTCCAGCACCAGGTTTCGTTGGCTTTTATTATTTTCTGGTCAGCTGTTGCAATGGTCCATGCTTTCGATCCATAGATTGCCACATTACACACGAAGGTTTTCACATACTGTTTCTTGTTTTGTAGTCTTACCTCCTTTGAGCACAGCAGTTGTCTTTTTCCCATGATCGCCTTCTTAGCTTGGGATCATATTCGCTTGATGTCCGTTGTACATCTTCCGCACCACGTGATGGTGCTTCCGAGATCGGAGATAGGTTCCAGTTACTTAACATTTTATTCTACCCCTCGCCTGCTTCAATAAGGTAATACTTTTTTCACTTTCATGATCTATATTAATTACGGCCGTTGCTGCCTGTTTCCATGTAAAATGTCCGCATTGGTGTAATTGATTCATCTCAAATGCACTGCATTACAGCACTTTTGCCATATAAAACTGTTACATACATGCATATTCAATTGAAAGTAATATTGGTTGTCGTGTGTCATTGACTTGCTAATTTCGACTGAAATAAAATAAAGGCAATGAAGAATTTTCACTGTTATTAGTCATTTACGAAAGCATAGATTGGAATTGATTTTTATACGTATTCCTCTCTCAAAATCAAGTCTGAATTTGTTGAACATCGGAATCCTTTTTATTGACTCCCCGTACTTTAAAGATATTCAACCAATAGCGCAATTTTATTGAGATTTATACTCTATCAATAGTTGGTAATAAATTGCTTGAAATGAATATGTCTGAGTGAGTTTTTCTCAGCCATTGGGAAACTTAAGCATTGGCAATTCATGGTTTAATTGTCGTTTAAAGAAATAAAAAAGGACAAAATCATCCATTCTCCATGATTCCTTTATGGTTGTCGAAATCGGACACCTCGATGACTTAATCGCCCGTGAATGTACACATGGAAGCTCTTTTGCCAGATTTCTACGCCACTACTTCTATGTATGTACTAGCTACCTGGTGACGTTTGGGAAAGCCAATAGAAAGGGAAAGAACAGACAAAGAAATTTGGGCAGAAATATTATGATTAAAAAGTAATAGCCTTTTAGCAAAGTGAGTCACTCCACATATAGTGTAAATTTATGCTTTATTATTCCTTTAATGATATCTACATCCAAAAAATACTGTATATACCTCCACTTGGGTGTGTGGCACGGGGTGAATCCACAATAGGCGTGCAGCACTCATCCCAGCTGAAATCCGAATCTCGCGCATTCCTCCGGATGCCAGGCGCTGTCCCAAAGCAATCACGACAACAGTTCGCGGTCAGACCAGAAACTAAGAATATGATACCATGTGGTACACTACTTAACATATAAATACATCTACACCTACATAATACCCAAAGAACCGCCGCACGGGCGTATGGAAGGGGGGGGGGGTGTTAGGGCACAAGCCGTGTAAGGATATAAGTTTTTGGGAAGTGAAATGGTGACATGTATTATAGGAGTGTATGTAATGGAGCTGAGTTTTTATTGTAGCCACTTATTGTGCTCGGAAATAACGAGTTTTTGTATCTATCTGTTCGGCAGTGAATCTGTCTTACATTTTCCCTTCTATCCGACCTAGAGATATAATGAGGAGTCATGATAATATTCTCTGTGTCGCTCTTAAAATTATCATTTCTGAATTTCTCAGGTATCCTAACCAGTGCGTGCAGCGTCCGAGTCTCTAAAGTCTCCCACCTTATTTCGTCTAAAAGTTGTTAGACACTATATGTACGCTAGTAGCAGCTTTAGGGTGCTGATTTCTTTTGTATTTTATTCATTTTTTTGGTTAAATCTATTTGACCAGGGTCCCAAACACTCACGGCATATTCGAGGTGTGGCCTAACCAGAGCAAAGTAGCATCTCTCTTTGACTTTTTCATCCGAGTATCTTCCATTTATACTTTTAACAAAACCTAGTATTTTAATGCTGTGACACATGTGTCTTATATGTGTAATTCCCTCGATTAATCAGATTTTAGGTTTTCCCGGGGAATAATATTTATAAAATCTAGTCGGATTTGGCACCGGGTAAGGCTTTTAAAGTCCAACGTTTCGAGGAGTAATTCCCTCATCGTCATCAGGGCTGAGACTGATTGCCGAGTTGGTTCCATGCCGTTTTTTTTTAATCACTGGCCAAGGGCGATTAAAAACCCGTTGTTGTCCGACTAATTTGAGTTCGTGCAAGGGGGTTTGAATTCTATCGTCTCCGTGACCTTTTCATTTTATTGAGTAACGGTCTCCATATTTGGCTGATATTTTGCCTAGAGTCTCGATTCAGCATCCTCTCCTAGAAATTTATCTCGATTGCCTCTTTCATGTAACGATCCCAGTATCCATTTGTACGGTAGAGGATTGAGACGACGTTAAAATTTATTGAGTCCGCATAATCGAGATTGTGCTCTGCCAAGGCCGATATTCCGGGCTGATACAATCTTATTTGCCCGGCATGGACCAACTCCGCAATTAATCTGAGCAATGAAGACAATGAGGGAACTACTCGTCGAAACGTCGGCCTTTAAAAACCTTACCCGGTGCCAAATCCGAGAATTTTTTACAAAAAAGGAGACTTTACGTTTAGGGTTTACGATGGGATTTACTGTTGTTTTATAAATCGTGAAAATTACTTTATGAAAATTTATGCTGTCGAGGATATCGACATGTTTCATCATTGGAGGGTGACTAAGAATGCTGATAATGCAGCTTAGTATTATTATCATATCGGAAATTACACGCAAGGTTAAAAGATAATTATCATGTTAAAATATTAAGCACAAGTGAAAAAGCCTATTTTACTGAGTTTGAGTCAAAGTTTTCTTAAAGTGATCGAGCGCAATTATTATGGTCCCTTATTGTGCGTTCACAAATGACATTCTAAATCTAACGGTTCTCCTCTTTATTTTCTAAATTTTATAACTGCGATCGTTTCTATCATGATAGTTCGGTACTTTCAAAATATGTTGAACGTCTGGTAAAAAATAGTCTACATGTACAGTTTCGTGATAGGTTTATTCTATATTTTTCTTTTCTATCTGATAGAGGTCCACACCCTAATTTCATCTAAAATTTATATCGCTATGTTTATCATAATAATTTTTAACAAATCTAACTTCACTCCGCCGTATTCGATCTGTATGTGAAACTAATCCTACTTCGTAAGGGTCCCATATACTAGCGGCATACTCCAAGAGAGGTCTCACGAGAGAAAAATAGCATCGCTCCTTTACGTCCTCGTCACATTTTCCCAGTATTCTTTTAAGAAATCCTAATTTACGACTTTCTAGTCCGCAAATTTCCCGTAGGTATGTGCTTCCTTCAGGACAAGTCCTAAGTAAGGGGCACACCCAAGTATCTAACTAGCTACATAACTAATTCGGTTTGAATGATTATATACATTTCATCTATCAAGTTATTCTTTTTCCAGAAATTCATTACAACGCACGTCTTGAGATTTTATTCCAACTGTCAATATTGCACCATTCGTATAAAAAGCATGTTTGTCTTAATTCAACGCACTTATGTCAAACTCTGTGTTAATCTCCCTGTTAAATATCGCTACGCCCGCTAAAACGCAAATTTCGCTTATAAAAACGATGATGATATTATTATTATACAAAATGAAGCTTGATGGACTCTCCTAACCGATCGTCTTGGGAAGCGTGCGAGGTTCTGATTTTAACTGGGACAATCGCAGCAGGCTTCGCTCGGAATTACCCCGTGCCATACACTCAACATCTATATCTGCGAAATACAGTGCAAGCCACCACTAGGGTGTGTGGCACGGGGTAATTCCACTCCAGGCATACAGCACTCATCCCAGTTCAAATCAGAACCTCGCTCGTTCCTCCGAATGCCAGGCGCAGGCAAAAATCAGTCAGGGTAACGGTACGCAGTCAGACCAGAAACCAGAAGAGTGATGCGAAGAAGTACATGCTACCATGCAGTACACTAGTCAAGATATAATTTCTGATGAGTATTATCAATGGAACAAATAAATAGCTCTACAAGATACTAAGACATGCAGGAGTATATCATGCCCGAGATAGCATGCGAGGTTAATATCAGCAATTTATGTTAAGATTTTTAGCGCTACAAAAAAAAAATATTTAACCTAGTCAGTATCCTAGAACTGTTCCATCACAACGATTATGGTCTCTTATTGTACGTGGAAAAAATGACATCTTAAATATACCGGTTTTTGCAGTCTATGTCCTTCATCTTGTTCCTATGATCGTTCGTACCATAATAGTTTGGCTCTAGGAAAATATTTGAACGTCCGGAAACAATAGTCTACATAAAACTTTCGCAAAAGATTTAACCCATTTTTCTCCCGTCAATCGGATAGAGGAACTCTTCCGGTGGCCTGCTCGGTATGTATTTAATGTAGATAGAGGATTCTACGGAGGGTCGACGGCTGACGTCATTTTCCACACCTCAAGGCGGATATAAAGCGATGATTGACTACGGATTTTGAAGCTACAGCATTTCAAGAAAATTCACGAAGGTCGTCTCTTTTTTCTGTTCATCCTCGTGGGAGACGGGGGTGGAGTCATGGGCTCAAAAGATTTCCTTGTTGGAAACCTGTTTATGTGGAGTGCCGATTGCGCATATAAAAGTTGGTTACGCTGAGGAGGATTACCCTGAATTTCTCGGTGCGGGTCTCATTTCAAGACGAACTGCCTAACCCTCAGCCTGTATCTTTACGCCAGTGGCTCCGTGTAAGTCCATTAGAGTTATTCATTCCTCCTCTGAAAGCTTTGAGTTTTGCATGAGTGTAATTTACATAAAACACTTCGCTCCTTAGCCGACATGTATTTTTTAGCGACAAACAGATCCTGACATGATGATAAAATTAAAGTAACTTTGTAAAGTATGTAATTAGGTGACCGTAAATTGGGATTTACTAAAAGAATACTTAGAAAGTGCGACGTTTAAGTTTGAGAAATCAGCTACTTCTCACTTTTCCAATCATTGCATTTGCAAAAGATATTATACGAAGTCACTCGCTGGTTGCCATAACACCAGGGTTGATATTCACCAAGAAATAATCATTTGATTGGAACGGGATACGAACGTTTGATTTGACCAGGAATTTCTCTCGATCTCTAATTGCCGGTCAGGTGTGTTATCCAGTTACATATTAAGACTTTGAAGTAGGCTAAGACTTTGGAGTAGGTCAGCTGACAGGTAGTGTAGTTGTTTAATTGATATGTTCCCTGTTGCATGTTTCCAAATCCCAGTCAAGTCAAATGCTCTTTTCATGGCGAATTTTAACCCTGGTTCTACTTTTCCCTAGTTAGACTCCATTTGGAATACGCTACCATTGTCCTGGATCCTCATGAGGTAGGCTTAAAAACCGAGTTTAAATGCGTGCAGAGAAGATCGGCAAGATACGTGAAAGGCCGCTATGATAGTCTCGTTAGTGTTACTGTCCTCTTGCAACAAATTAGATGGGAATCGCTTTCTGGCCGTTGATTAAGAATTAGTCTCAATCATTCATGTATATTCAAAACCAATTCGTTTTTCGATGTAATTTTATATGTCTCACGAACTCAACACACTACGGCAGATCAGGTCATGATAATAAAATTAGGAAAGTAGATTGCAGAACAGACACTTTTAAATTGTGGTTTATCCGCGATCGATAATAATGACTATGTTAGGATTTTGAAGTAGGTTTGTTGACAGGTAGTTTAGCTGTTTAATTGTTCTGCTCCCAGATGCATGTTTCCAAATCTGCCTAGTAGCACTAACACCATGTTTTCATGTTCCCTGGGTAAATATTTTTGTTCTTATACACAGTTTTATTAAACATAGTTTCTTGTGCATTAGTATCATGCCTGAAGTGTATTGCATATTTATGATACTTTATTTCTATACCGTAATGCATGTTGGTGATAAGTCACCCCCTGACAAACATCCTTGAGGTAGCTTGCAGGGTAATATGATGACGCCCTTACGAGTCTTGCCGAATTATTGAAATATTTTGTAGAACTTACAAAGTTACTTAAATTTTATCGACGGATGTAGATTCCCCTAAGTTACACAACACTAATTTTACAATCTGACATAATGACACTTTCGTGTCGTATAAACCCACAAGTGACAAAATCTGGTATACTTTTCTTTGTTTCGTATTTTCAGTACTTCGGAACTTTTCATTGTGAATCAGTGTGGTATTAGCTAGTCTGAAAGTCATTTAAAACTATGCCAGTTGCTCTTATCCATGAATTTCTTACGTGTATCAGTTCGTTGGTCAACCCATGACTTTCTCGACGGTTCTCGATAAGAAGTCGAAGAACTAGCAGTGCAAACATCATTTCCGTCATTTTTTTTCCTTACATCGCGTCAGGATGAAGTCCCCACATTCAGCCTTAGTTTTGTTCGCTTCGCTGTTGGCGCTACTGCTGGTGTCTACCGGGCCCACCGCCGCAGCACCAGCGCCTTGGGAGCTGAGACTGCTGTCAGCCGGTCCGCCGGCCATCTACGACTTCAACCCAGAGAGCAATTTGGATAGACGGCGAATCGAGGATTCGTATTTCACGCTCATTCGCACCTGGAGAGGATCGAGTACAACGCCACCGACGACGCGACCGACGACGCCACCGACGACGCCACCGCCGACGTCACGGCCGACACAGCCGCCGACTCTCCCGCCAGCCACATCGGTACCAGTGCAAGCTAGACCCGGATTCATCATAGGGCGCCACAAGACAGGGTGATCTTAGCAAAACGGATTGGTCTTCTACGGAGATAATCGGAGTCGGATGCGACAGTGGTGAGTTAATTTGAGTCTCCTATCCATCTATTGGGTACCAAGCATAACGTGCATGCCTCTGTAAAGTGGGTCTGTTATAGTGGTAGCATATCATGTTGGCATTCGTCTGCGCGAAGGACAAGGTCAGGGCGGGGAAGGCTTTTGTCAAAGAGGTTGGCTGAGGAGTTGGGGGAGAAGACAGCTCATGGTAGGTAGGCAATACTACCAACCTGACTGCATTTAACTGCAGTGGATGGAAAAGTATTAACAGCATGTTTGACGAAAATAACTACGATCCAAACAAAGCTGGATCAAAAGACACTGACGTCGATCGATACCCTATAGATAGAATAACGTATTCGCTTCCTCCTTAAATAAAAAAATTACATTCCAATTCAAAATAATATTTGGGAAAGTTCAGGTTACCCCAAAGATTATTACCTGTGTGGGGGTAACTAAGAATTTCGTACAAAGGAACACAACGAAAAATTTCAGTTTTTAATTGTACTATACATATTTTACATACATTTTAATAATTTTCTTTCAACCGCACAATTTCATAGACATTTTGCAAATATTATTTCAATATCATCATGTCCAAATATTCAATTTTTAACTTGCTTTAAATGAGAATTAACTTAGGGCTCCATTTTAACTGCCCTTGGAAATAGATTAAAGAGGGGAAAAATTAATATAAACTCCTCAGAAATCGAATCAAAACATCGAATTGTAGGCGATGGTTCCGCTTATAATGCCTGGGCAATGTGCCATTCCAGTTCCCACTTCGCAAATAGTTTTTTTTTCATTATTTATACATAAAAATATCTCAAGGATAGAACTTTTTACGCGCGGAAAAGTGGAAGCGTGTGATTAAATCTATTTTTGAATGTGACAGTTCTTATTAATTCTTTTTTAACACAATAATCGGTGCAATTTTAAGATCCATCCCAACAAACATATCTATAACTTTATTTAGAGCGAGCCAGTGCAAAATATATCTGCCTTAAAAAAGATAATGGGCATTTATTGCTTAAAATTTATTAGGCATTGCCTTAAAGTTAATACTACACCACCCATACGCACGTCCCACTTTAGCGCAAAATCCAAATTCACTCCCAAGTATTTAAAGTTGGTAACACGATCAATGTCAATACATTTCTTACAGTTGATATAATTACAGTGGTTCGGGCGAAACATCAAGTTCTAGTTTACATTTAATTTGTTATATAAATCATGCATTAAATCCTTTGTCTTATAACTTAGCTGCAACATATTACAATCCTAAGGGAGGAGCCAATCTAAGCATTGGATTAATAACCATACAGAACTATAAAGTTTATGTGAATAATGGACTAAGCATTTTTAAGTTGGTAATGTAATTTTGCGACCTAGGGAACCATGTTAACCAAACGCATGGGTCACCTCACTCCCCCGCGCGAAGCCTGTTCTCAGGGAATAGAGTAATCCAATGAACGTTTTTCAGCCCAAGTGCCATCATGTATCGCAACCACCGTAAAATTGGCATATTGAAGTGGTGGTTGTAACTGAATTTGGTGTACATTCCTTCCTTATTTCAACTGACCGTGCTGTTTCTTGGATGGATTTTAACCAAAGATGCTGGCCATTTCTAATCATGTAAATATATCTCGGAATCTCTAATGCATGTGACATTTTTTTAACACTATCGGGGGTCAATGGAATGAGTAAACACTCTAGCTCCCTTCCTTTCATGCTTTCAAGTAGACTGGCTGAGGGCCCTTCTTGTATTCATCTACATCTACGAAATACCGTTCAGGCCACCTTTAGGGTAGGTGGCACGGGCTGATTCCACACCAGGCGTGAAGCCCTCATCCAAGCTGAAATCCGAAAGGCGCACGTTCCCTCGGAATACCAGGCGCAGGCCAAAAGCAATCAGGACGACTGTGCGTGGTCAGACAATAGACTAGGACAGAGCTACATGGACGAGCATGCCACCATGCAGTACGCTACTTAAGATACGACTACTGGTTAGAAATACTAATGCGATAGATAAGTAGCACTACAAGGTAATTTATCATGAATGAATTATTTCATGTCTTTGCTTTCGAAACGAAGATTTACAACAAGAATATACATCTTCGTCACACTATAGCAGAAAATTTTCTGCACCAAACTTTCGTAAAAGATTTAATCTATATTGTTCCCTTCTATCAGATATAGGATCTCTCCTTAATTTTCTTTACAATTCAGTAATACTGCTATGTTTATCATAACAGTTATTAACAAATCTAGCTGCCCTCCGCTGTATTCAATACATATCTTCTCGTACAGAATAATTAAAAAGTCATTCTATTTGATATGTTTACACCTCGAAAGCACAAAATACTACTCATCTTTGTGCTTATTAAGCTCCGGTCTTTTCATCGACATAGCTTGCTTTACATCGAAATTGAGCAGTAGATTTTGTGAAGATATCATTAGGAGTCCAAATCTCGTGTGCGGTTTATAAATGTCCGTAGGCCTCTTATTGGATTTGAAAAAATATGGCGGAAAGAAATTTTTGCTTCGGAAAATGAGATAGAGAACAGCTGAAACTTAATTTTCACTGGTTTCAATAAGAAGTATGGAATGACATTGGGAACTCCAGAAGAGGAATCGGTGATTACATATTCCCGACCGATAGTTCCATTTGAACAAATTGCACCCAAATCATGGTATTAGTCTTGAATTGATTTTTCCATACCGAATTCCTCGTCTCTTATTTACGCCAATAATTTTTAGCTGATTGAATATCATACGCGAATTGTAAATGGTCCATAAATGATACCCTTTTGTGAAAGTTTAGGATGAAGCTATGTTTAGCATCACTTGTCGTTCGTCTCAGGTATTATTCCGTCATGTGAGCAGCAGTTTTCTTGGTTACGAGTTAAGGGATCCTTAAACTTTGTAATTGTAAGTTAATGGGAAGTGCTAGTAGTTGGAGTACTGACAAACTACAATTTGGCCTTTTTACGCAATCGATGCTCCTGCGATTACAAATGGCACGATTGGATAAGTAAGCATTGACCTTTCAGTGCCCTAGCCTCTTTCATCGAAGGCATCAACTTTCAGGCTAAGAGCAAATGCTGCCGATCGAGGTCAATCACAATTTAATAACTTTTATACTTGCGCAATAAATTATAATTTAGGCCAAATCATTATTACTAGGCAAAAAACAGTTGATACTTGTTTACTAGGGCGTGGTATTTGACGTCAACAATTAAAATCGTATAAATGCGATGTGAAAATTAACTCCTCTGAGACATTTCAATCTCCACAACTCCATTATACCAGCATTATTTGAAAATTTAACTTTTGGGTTTAATAAAATTTGTCTTTATCAGATAGGGAGCTGTTTAATATTTACAGAATATATTGGTGCTATTAAGATTGAGAGGATTAAAGGGCATTGAGCAAGTTCATTGTTATTTTTTTACTTCGCTCATTATCTTATCTGATGGAGACACCATATCCTTGTTTTATCCAATAAGTTCTTTACATTTTGTCAAATCTGTGCCTCGTAATCATTCTAATGCGTAACCTTTTACCAACAGAGTAGATTTGTTCTTTCACTTTTTAATCGGGAGTCTTAATTCAATATTTTTCGCATTACCAAAATTCCCTTCATGTCTTTTTGAAAATCTTTGTAGTTTTATCGGACGTTTTTTTGTTGTCTGACCATAAAAAGCCGTCTTAAGGTAGCAATAAAGCTGGAATGGACCTTAAAGCTTTTAATTTATAGAGTTTGGCATTTGTCTTGAGGAACGTTCACTTTATCCATCTCCACTCAGCCCTCGCATTTGTTCGTTCGCATCAGATGATAAAATATTAATGTACTCTTCACTGCAATGCAGTTTTTGCAAAGTGGTGCATTTCTTGGAGCTTTAAGGGTCTGCGTTTTGAATCACTCTCGTCCGATAATTATGTACGCTTCCCCACATCATCCAAACCGCAACTTCCTCGTGACCATATGGGTGTTGGATTACGGCTATCGTTTCGCTTATGCATGCCATATCCAATGTATTTTTGCTTTATAGAGTTAACAGTTTTAAAAATAAGCCAAATCAAATTAATTCTCAATAATTTCCATTCCCAGGAACAAGATTGTAGTCTTGATGTGCCATTTCACACCCTGTTCCAGTCTACCGCCACGTGCTTATGAATGTTATCGAAAAAAAGGTTATATTAGAGTGCCACTCATCCCTATTTCAATATTAATTCTATGCTCAAATAAAGAGTTAAAACTTTAATGCTAAATATTTGGTAATCAAGTACTGAGAACTTTGGCCTCAGAAACTTACGATTAATGGGTCCAAAATAATATAAATAACAATGAAATTAAATTTTGTAAACTAATACCTTGGCTTGCGTTTAGCATCTTCAATATTTTTCAGCTGCTTGATTCCACCTCGATGTATGCTCCCAAATCTGTTCATAGAAATACTTTAAATGTCATGTTATAAATAATCTCGGCGTTAGAATCCCATCATTTATATCGAGTATCGGTATTAAATTATGTTGTTTAAATTATTTCAAGATGAATTTTTTATGTTCTGAATGTAACATATATAATGTTTCATGTAAAAAATATAATGTATAACATGGATTTACTTATTTCATGTATCAAGGGCGTAAACAATATGCGCCATTAAAATTGAAATACATACCTACTACATAATTCTATAATTAACAATAGTTATTCATGATTAATGCTAATCAGAGTGAAAATATTATCAGAGTTTATTATACATCTTCTGCAATGCTTTGTTACTTTGCCAGCTAACGAATTTTCAAAATAAATCGTGCTTTTTTATGTTCATTTTGTGTTAGGTGATATTTATTGCATGACCTCCTTCCTCAATCTCGCTACCGTGAGGGTAAAATTAAAAAATAAAATCCGGGTAAGAGCCACCATATACCGTGAAAATCTACTCAGCAATGTAGTGGGGAAATGTAGGCAAGGTTTTTTAATAGGTGGCGTTGGGGTAAAGTCCTCGCCTGATAACCCGAGGGTCGCAGGTTCGAGTCCCGCCTAGGTAGAATATTATCTGCCCAGGACACGGGTGTGTGTGTTCGTCTCTTGTTAATGTTAAAATGCCCGCTGTAAAAGCCCTTTATTGAGATGTTTTCGGGGTTATGAGTATAAATAAATATTACTGTTTGTATATAACTGATCCTCCGAGAATCTCAGAATTACTGATCAGTAAATTGTAGCTCTCCCCACTTTGTTGTATAGTAGTGTTACATGGGAATGTCAGGATAGACATAAGGGTACACTAAACGCCGTGGGTGTGAGTTATCTGAGGAGTGCTTGAGGAAAAAGTAGGATGGATAGGGTCAGGAATGAGTGAGCAATAAATGAATGTGGGTGAGATGCTCCAGTAATGGACATATATGAAGGGAGTGTGCTTCGTTGGTTTGGTCATGTTGAGAGAATGAATGAGAGTCGAGTAACGAAACAGACATATGGGAGTGAAGTGAATGGTACGAGAGGTAGAGGTAGGCCGAGAAAGTTGTGGTTGAGGAAATTCGTTGGAGGAGGAATATGAGGAGTCCTAAAAACAGGAGGTCGTGCTTGAAGCAGTGTATGGGGGTAAATGAGGCAAAAAAGGATAGGTCAGTGTGAAGGAAATTATTGAAGCAGAGTCAGCTGTACAAATATCTATTTATGAGTGAAACTTAGTGAGACTCTGCCTATCCCGGAAGGGAGTGGCGTGTATGTAGTATTACTGATTAGTTTTAAGAGTAGGCATCGACTTTCTAGGGAGAACCGACTGTCATTGGGGCTCCACCGTTTCGTTCCTCTTAATTTAACCCTTCCCTCGACTCTCAGTCGAAGCTCAAATGCGGCAGACCTGCTCTCCATAAATATCGTCTTTTTGTCGTCATTTTACGTTAATGTATGCCATGTACATTAGGTTTTTGCTTTATTGATGGACCTTTTTAAAAAAATGCATCAGATTAATAATTTTTATGGGAATTACTGTGTTATGCCAAAGTTTCTACGCAGTGGTTTGACTACGATGTGGCCGAGGTGTTATATTCCTAGAAGAGTCAGAGTTATAAGACAGCAAACCTTAGGCTTCTGTTGTAGAATGAAGCTTTGAGGCTTCTTACTCAGCTTACACCTCTATATTATGTATGGAGTGATTTAGCGAAGAAATTAGATGGCAGATTTCGCTGTAAGGGAACAGAGAGCTTGCATGTGAATGAATGTTCATGGCTAGAAACACTTCATCTACCAATAGAAGTGATTCAGTTACCGACTTTCTTGAAGCATGAAATAGGCGGCATTTTCGCTACCAAGGCAGTAAGTTGTGAGATCGACTTCGCGTTTGTATCTGCTGGAGCTTTGAGATCTCTTATACTGCATGCATATAGGAAATGCACCATTAATTATTTTTCCGTCTATTTTATTGTAAGATTTATGTTGCAAATTACGCTGGATAACCTGGTACGGAATATATATAGTTTTCACCAACATTTTCGAGACAGCATTAGTTGTAGTATTTTCAGTAGCATTTCTAGGGCAGTGCTTTGCCTTTGATAATGAATTGTTAAATATAATGTATACAAAGCATACATATTTTCGTGGTGAGTGCGCGTGTAGGTGAGTAATCTTGACCTGAAAACTTGTTGAAATTAATTGAGCAAAAATGCTCAGCAATGATAGAGATGCTGCGTCTTGTATTCTATCTTCTTTTGTTTATACTCGTGTCACACACCCTATAAGTGGCGGACATGGTAACTCGTCGATTTAGATATATTTTTTCTTCATATTTAGTTGTTTTTTTTAAAATACGATGTGCTGGCTACGCCGTTACTCTTAGTAACTGCTTAGCAATGCTTACTGTCGAACACTCTACGGTTGAAAATTAACCTTTGAAAATATTTCATGAAAGACGTAAATAAGCTTGGGCTTGTATTTAATATATCACTTACCTATTTTTATCGACGTTTCAAAGAGCAGTAGGCAATATTACCTTCGTCATGGAGCGTTGAGTAATGATGTTTCCTCAAGCCCTTAGGTCTATCGTTTTGTCATCGCATTCTGAGGTGTTTTTACGGAGATATTATGTGTGTATTAATTTAAAATAAAGATAGAATTGAATACCTTTTAGTTTCTTCGTCCGTTCTTTATCTCTCGCAAACATTCCATAGATTTTTATAAAAGCGTCCTCTTGTTCAACTAGTTCCTCGAGGTGATTGACACACGGAAACCTCAGGTCACCATTATGCTTAAATTACGGCAAGACAAATCATGACTGGATCAGGATTGGAACCACGGACCATTAGCTTGCATAGTCAATGCACAGATCACCTTGTAGTTTTCTGGAGAATCATGCGTAGGGATATGCGCATTGATTTACCAAGCACAATGTCCTTGGTTCATTTCTGTCTCCAATGATTTTTTTGTCTCATAGGAATTTGTTCATAGTTCTCCGCCGTAACTTTCGTCAGGCAGCTGATTCAGTGTATATATTCTCAGATTTCTGGAAATAGGAAATCGTCGCTTTTGTCTATTTTAAGTTTGTAAACAATGGTATTTCAACGCTTTGTTCTGCAACAACTTCCTCCGCATTCCAAAAAATGGCCTCCGTTCCATGCTGACCAGGTAATTTCCAGCAGCTATCAGTGAGACATAATTATTAAGAATTCAAGATAAAAGTTCCTAAACCTAATTTCATGGAAATTTTCCCATTTTCTTCTATTCCTGCAACCATATTTATAGAAATGATTGACAATGACAATTGGCCTACAAGCCTTCGAAAACTGGTGCTGGAGGAGGATTCTGAAGATAAAATGGACGGACAAGAAAGAAAGAAAGATAAGAAATGATGATAAATTTTAAGCTATCCGGGACTAGCCACGGAGTTTCACTTTTACGGAGTCACCCGCAATGCACAAATGTGTGAATTTCCACGGATAAAAAATCATCCGCCTTGACCGGGATTCGAACCCGGATCCCTCGATTTCCGGCCAAGTGCTTTAGCCAGTCCAGGAAATCCACAGGGAGAGAGGACGCCTCGGTAGCTTTCGTAGTCGGACGTGTTTCTACCGAGCTCTTGTTTAACGGGAACGCGAAAGCTCGACCGGCGAGCGAGACCTCGTTCGCCGGCACTCCTTCGGCTTCGGCCCCCGCTCAGGCGCCCAGTCCCAACCATGGCGACTGAACGACGAAGCACCCTTCTTCTCACGACGGAGGAAAAGGACGATTTTCCCTCACCACTGGAGGTCTACATTTTCTTAACGGAAACGCTGGGCCTCGTGGATGAAGATATCTACGGAATCCAATTTGGTTTTAACAGAAGAATGGTTTTTGTGAAACTACATACCGAAGAAAGAATGCAGATAATCATGGAAGATGGACCGAGAAGTCTGCCCTTTCCATCAAGAGGAAACGAGAGAACAAAGTGCTCCATCGAGGGCGCAGCCGGAACACCTGTCCAAGTAAAAATCATTGGTCTCCCCTTCGAGATTGGATTGATGGAGATATCGCAGGAATTATCCCAATTTGGAAAGGTTCAAAGAATTTGGGAGAGTACATGGGGAAGCCACCGCATGCAAAGGTTCTACACAGGTACGAGATTAGCCCGCATGGTGATAGACAGCAACATACCTTCTTTTATTAAGGTTTGCGGACAACGTGCTCTCATAATATACGAGGGGCAGAAGCGTACGTGCGCAAGATGCGGTCAAGTCGGCCACGAGAGAAAAAACTGCCCACGGAACACCAACGGAAGAAGTTACGCAGAGGCAATGGCTGCCCCCCTCTCCTCTGCACAGCTCCTGGATGAAAGGTCCTTGGAAGAGGCAGCACGAGGCCTTATCGCGCTTGAGACCGCACCGAGAGACGAATTTCCAGCCTTACCCACGAGGCCCCATTGGACCAGACAGTCCGAATCGGACCATGGATCCCCGGATCGGAAGCGACAAGCGCGTGAGGCTCGCTCGGCTTTGCAGGACGCCCCCGAGACCTCGACACCCCCTCCTGCAGCTGTGGCCGACATTTCCCCCCCCCCCACACTTCGACACCCCCTCCCGCCGCAGTCGACTGCTCCCCTGCCTCTCCCAAGCCGGTAACGCAGCGCAAACGGGAAGAAGACGCCATGACGGAAAATAGTGGCGTAATTGTGGCCTCCGAACTCCCCCAAGTCACGATCATCAGCGAGGACCTATTCCGGACAATGGAGGAGAAGACCGCTAGCCAGCCTGCGGCATCACAGGACATTGATACCCTGACTCTCACACCTGAGGATTCGGAAATCAACATTTCCGTTTCACTCTCCCCAATCAGGGACAACCCGACCATAGAATCCCTTTCTCTTCCAATACTACCTCCGACATCCTACTCCTTGTCCCCTACGCCTGAGGACATGTCCACTGAGCACCAACATGCGAACTCTGACTCCTCCCTGTTTTGCCCACCCGAGTCGAGACCAAGCGTCACCAGAAACCGTTTCTTCATCCCTGTCTCCGAGACGACGTCGGAGACGAGTGCGGATGAGGAGACCTTGGATGGGGCGCAGTTTAGACAAGAGACATCAGCACCGAAGAGCCCCAGGCGACCCGGGAAAAGGCGAGGGTAAACAGGCCGTCGGAAACCACGGCGCCAGGGCGACACAAGTGGGAAAAACAAAGAGAGTAAGTAACACCCCGCCTCACAACCACCATGCGCAGTCTGACTTTAAATATTGCCAGGATTTCAAACCCGATCAAAGTAAAACTCCTCTCGTCCTTTATCCAAAATTTGAAGCCTGATATCATCTTGCTACAGGAGACGACTTTTGATTTTGTCTGGCCGGACCCAAACTTTCAGATATTTTCTAATAACCTAGGGACTAACCTAGGTGTTGTCACACTTGTCCACAATAATATCTCCTGTCACCACATCCGGCGTCACCCCTCAGGACGTATTTTATCACTCGTTGCCGCAGGAACCCATTTTATCAATGTTTATGCCCCATCCGGGGAAGGAAATAGACATGCACGTGACCGTTTTTTCGAAGACGATCTTCTGTCATACTTAACAACCTTCACTGGGAAGGCTGTAATGGGGGGAGATTTAAATTCGATATACAGACGCGAAGACTCGGACACGAACCGCGAAAAAATCACTTACCGGCCGAGCCGCTCTCTCGCGCGGCTCATCCAAAGCACGCGTGCCTCTGACGCCTCTCTCCTTCCCGACGCCCGCCCCGCCCCTTTCACGAGAGCAGGACGCAAGTCTCGCACTCGAATTGACTATTTCTTCCTTTCCTCTTCCATCAAACCCCTATTCATTTCTATCCAAACTCTACCTGTAAGCACCTCGGATCACTGCGCTCTAGTGCTCGACCTTAACCTCAATGATACGCCTTGCACTGCCCGGCATCCCCCCTCTCCATATTGGAGAATGGATGTAGGCATCCTTGGGGAAGAAAACATTCGATTAGCCATTGGAGATCGAATCACAGGCCTAATATCCTCCATCCGCCCCATGACAGACATCACGAATTGGTGGGAAAAGGTCTTCAAACCTAAAATAGCGAGTTACATAAAGAAACTACAGAGGCAAAGGTCGAAGGAGATCAATTTCACACTCTTTTTTTATAGAAGTGCATTGAATGACCTGATGCAAACACCAGAAAAACATGCTACCTTTCAAAAACTTGCTACGTCATTGAAAACTGCTATTTTTAATTTAGAACTAAGAAAATATGCCCCACGGTGCTGGCAGCGGGAATTAAACCCCGACACATGGGGTCCCCTTACACTTGCTGACCTCCAACGCACTGTAAGATTACAACAAACCCAGACACACTCGCCTCGCCTCTCAAACAACAAAGATGGCCTTCTCCGGGAAGCCATCGCACACCTCACGAACACCTTTCAACGCTACCCCCCTTGGAGTGAAGCCGACATGCCCCCTTTGCCAAATCTTCCAACCCTCCCGCTCGAAGCGCAAGACACACTCACCGGCGGCATCGCTGAGGAGGAGCTCGATGCCGTAATAAAATCGCTACCAAAAGGAAAAGCCCCAGGTATGGATGGACTACCCTTTGAATTCTATGTAACTTTTTGGAATATACTAGGGAAAACATTAAAAAATGTTCTCAATCAGTCATTGACTGATAGAACTTTGACTCCGAGCCAAAGATGCGCCGTCATTAGCCTCCTTCCAAAGTCAGGGCGCCCAAAATCATTCGTCGACTACAGGCCGATAGCGCTCCTCAACAGCGACTATAAAATATTGGCGCATGTGCTTAAAAACCGCATGATCGAAGTTACGGACCTTGTTTTGTCTCCGTTACAATTTGCTATCTCAAGGCAACGAAACATAATAGATGCCACCTTACTCATCCGAGACATAATTCTATCCGCATCCGAAATGGAAAAAGACCCTTGCTCCATACTTGCTGTAGACCTCAAGAAGGCCTTTGATTTTGTTCGCGTTCCATATATTATTGAAATTATGAAACGCATGCTCTTTCCTAATAAATTCATTGGGTTCATCAGCACCCTATATTCAAACGTGAATGCCAGAATTAAAATAAACAATGCCCTCACCCCGGTCGTTGAAATAAGGAATTCCGTGAGACAGGGTTGTCCGCTATCTATGCTATTATTCGCCATTGCGATGGACCCGGTTATTCGCACACTAGAAGCAGCGAACATTGGCATCACGTGTGGAGGTTTTCGTCATACAGCTATTCTATATGCTGATGACATCAGCATATTTGTAAATTCGGACGAGCAGCTGGTGACTGCAAAAGAGATTATTCAAAGATATCAATCCGGCGGGTTAATCATCAATGAGAAAAAATCAAAATTCCTCCATATCAGCGGGCCACGACCAGTATTGCCAGCACCCTGGGCGGAGGTGTCTCCATTTGTGAAGATATTAGGCCTATGGTGGGGCGCTAATCCAGAAGATATGCTTACTCGAAACTGGGAAGTGGTGGAGCGGGCCGTGCGTCAAGGAGTGGGGATGTACACACTCAGCTTGCTGCCTCTCACGGGCCGTGTCCGCGCAGTTGAGCAGGTGATAACGCCCAAGATATGGTATACGGCTCACGTTTGGCCCCTCCCTAACAAGACTCATGCCATCATAGTAAAATCTACGAACGCTATGATTTGGTATAAACATATGCGGAAGGTCTCCCGCTCGCAGCTCTACGGTCCGTTTGATCGCGGAGGGCTAAAATTGACGGACGTAGCGTTAAAATGCGATATACTGCTAGCGAAAACACACGTACGAATTCTCGCGGGATCGGACAATCCGAGGAAAACCTTAATGAAAAATGCATGGGCAAAAGCTGATAATCTCATTACTTTCCGAAAAGCCCCTACAAACATTAAAAAGTTAGTTGAAATTCTTCGTGCGGGGGAATCATTTACTACGAAAATTATTTACGAGAGAGCACTGGGAATTAAATACCCGCACTTTACTCGTCCACCGTCTAATTCGTGGCGGAACTGGGCTGATAGTGGGAAAGATGCTAGACTCATTAGTACGATGTACTGCGTGATAGCCGACCTGTTGCCTATAAGACAACACCTCCACCGTATGCGTCTTGCCGCATCCCCAAACTGCCCTTTTTGTGGGCAAGAGGACACCAACAGCCATCATATTCTTGGCTGCAATGAACCCCCTATGGAATGGCTAGTCTTAAGGAGGATCCTCAGAACTTGGGACACTTTCGGTGCCGGTCCAGATAGTGACGATAGGCTTATTTCCCTAAATTTTCGACTTTTCCCTTCCTATAAAAACAAAATCCTCTCCACATTGATATCCAAATTTGTTTATCTAAGACTGCATGGTGGGGATGTGGGAGGGGGTCTCTCAATGCTGCTCAGCAACCTTCCCCTCCGCGACGCTCCACCGTCTACACGACCCTGGCTCCTAAGACTCTTGAAGGCGAGGGAGTGAGTGAAGTGACTGGACGTCGCCCTGATTGCTCGACGTACTCTTGATGTGGGAGCACACCAGGGCAGTGACAGCTGTATGCAGAGAGGACCTTGAGCTATAGACTACCGAAAGGCAACAGCACTCTTCAAAATTTTCTAATTGTTCTAACGTTTCCTTTTTTTTTAAATGGTTTTTTTTTTGTCTTTAAAAATATCCAAATGAACTTTGAAATAACTCTGTACATCCATCTTGAAAATAAATGCAATTTAATCGTAGCTTAACTGGCTAAAGCACTCGACCGGAAATCGAGGGATCCGGGTTCGAATCCCGGTCAAGGCGGATGATTTTTTCTCTGTGGAAATTCGCAGAAATGATGATGTTTTCGGAAGAGTAGAAGAGGAAAGAACCATATGGAATATCATGAAGATTAGAGGAAAAGATGGATTGGACAAACCCTGAGACACAATCAGTTTGCAAAGAACATAATTGAAGGAAAAATAGAGAAAAAGTTCCCAGAGGAAGAACCAGGAATGAGGTCATGGACCAAATAAAGAGGAAAATACATAGGAAGAGATACCAGGAGATAAGGGAACTAGCATTTGATAGTGAAGGGTGGTGGGCTGCAGTCAACCAATCTTAGGTTGAACGACCAATGAATGACCGCCGACGATTCTCTGGCAATAATTTGGAAAAAGATCAGCTTGTTAATCTAGTATGCTGGATAGCCAAAATTTTAAGCAATTTTTGCACTTGATAGCGCCCAAAAATTTAAAAAATGTTTAAGGAAACAAGCGGGTATAATCCAGCACCTCGGAATTATAGTTCTTTTGATGTTTTTCGTATAGACTCTCACTTTCCTTACCTTCAATTAACAGCAGTATTTACGTGAAACCTGTATATGTATCGCTATGGTCTTAGTTAATAGATGTAAGTATAGCTTCTTTTCATTCACCACTGAACGAATTTAAAATAAGCTCTCACTTCTGGTTTAGAATTCAATTTTGATTAGCATTTTCCGACAAAATATCCATTCTTTTTTACTGTCGTCTGTTCAGAATGACCATAGATAACCTCAAACTAATTCAATATGTGCATCACGCGTCAAACATTAATTTAATTTTTTCTTGAAAAGATAATTTTGAGGCTCACCCATTTCTTGAGGCATTATCTTGTAGAGTTTTCCGCATCTCCATAACAACATGCAAGTCACTAAGAAACGTGTGGGTGGCAGGAAGAGTCCCATAAAGGCCGACTACCAAAAGGTCACTGACCCATTCTTATATCCTCATTACTCTTGGAATAGTTGGACCATTTCAAAATCACATACCATTTCTTTACTCGTTCGAGTTTTGATACTCGAGTCTCTCAAAGGGAAACCCACCTTTTCTTAACTACTGGCGTTCATTCTTTTTTAAGTGTGTATATGATAATATGCCAATAAACCAAGGTTTAGACCTGTATTAGTTACGTGATGTAGGTGCACTCGAGGTTTTCAAAAAGATATCTCTTTTAACTTAGAGTCTTCACGAGATTAAGTAAAATCAGGCTATACACCCACACATTCTTCCACCAGTGAACAGCACGAGTTTACACTATTTCCATACACTAACCTCTGATATGCCACGAGCGGTAATGTAAATTTTTTGGCGCAATTTTCATCATTATCATAAAATTCTATTCCGTTCGGTCGGTACGGTAACTGTGTATGATAATGCGGGATAATTACTTTTATTTTGAGAAAAGATGACTTGAAAGCAATGCCAGTATGAACACCAATTCTATTCTTTATTCTCTTGGGTCTAGAAGAATGGAATCTTGGCTTATCCTTAAAAACTGCGGGGGAGGCAAATTTTTTTCAGAGATTCGCTGTAGAATGCAATTACCTCCTCTTCTTGCGAGCTAAGCAACTTAATTAGGCCTTGATGCACAATTTCCTAGAATTTCCCTTTCGCGCAAAATCCAAGTGTCATCAAATTCAATAAATATTATCGTCAAGACGGAATTAAGGTTTGCAAATTAACAACTAGTATTAGACTATGGGATATGAGCGTAATATTCATTGAATTGAATAGCCAATCGGAACAAAAAGTTTGACTCTACTATTGCCATTTTCAGATAGGACATGCTCCCCTCATGTCTGTATGCTCTATATCTCTCAAATTTGCAGCCGTATTCGAGGGTACAATTTTGCAATGCTTAAATTCGCAATGGCCTTGATGGGATGTACGGCGGCTTTTAAATATTGTAATGAATGGAGGACCGCCCGGATTATTCCAAGCAGATCGTGTTTAATTCTATAAGTCGCTCCTGTCTGAAGAGCAATCTTTGATCGTATTGTAATTTTTCTTCAGGTGATCCATGAAGAAATCTCACTCGGTGAAATAAAAAAAAATACTATATAGTTGAAAGGTAGTATACTTCATGGCCGTATTGAGGCTGCTAACAATGGATTTTGATAACTGCACTCTGGAAAATGAGCAACTCTTACTGTGATAATATTTATTACGACCGGTTTCGCTTTTTATAGCATCCTCAGCATCTTCCCTACACCTTTAGATGCTTTAAAAAGCGAAACTGGTCGTAATAAATATTATCTCAGTGGAAGTTGCTCATTTTTTCATGGTGCAGTTATGTTCCGTTTCTACTCAATCAGGCCCGAAACCACAGATTATAAATTTTGTTGTTGGAATAAAAATTTGAAGTTGAAATGGCGAAACACGGCGTAATGAAAAGTATGGAATGCAAAAATGATTGAAGTCATGGTGAAAAATGAGGAGCGTTTGCATGACTTTCTTGCTTGAACCTCACCGAAACTAATCGCTCTGGATGATTCGCCGGCTTCATCAAAGGGACTTGGAGTGAGTTGGCATCTTCCCAGGATGCGGCCCACTTCTCGCTGCTGAAATTTTCATTGACTGCGCTTTTGAATCCTACGCCGCCTTGCTTCTCTCCCTTGAGCTTTCGTCCTGTGAGGATGAGGAATGGAAATGTACCGTACGTCATGTGCGTAATGTCACATGATGACATTGAGCCGCCTCATCATTACCGCCAAAATACTCGTTGTCGGCCGTGATTAAGGTGACTGTTTCAGCGTGGTAAGCGGGTCGTCTTCACAGTTTTGTCGACCACAGCGGCGGTGAGAGGGATTCTTCGCATTTTCACCTTCAGGCATCGGCTTCGAGTCCACCACGAGAGGAGTGATCTTTATTCATGGTGTGATTTATTTATTGTTTTAAACGTCGCCCTTATAACCTTCTTTCTAAATGAAGTAACTTTGTTATTCCACAAAAAGTTAACTTCCGGGGTTTCGGGCACGTCATATTCACCCGATAATGAAGTGCCACATCGAAACCCGGGTCGTCCTGAATAAATTTTATGTCGAATAACAAAGTGAATTCATTAATAATGTACAGAAATTCCGTGAGGTCACGCCTGAGGCAACTGGGCTTATATCTCACTTTATATGAAATGGTCATCCTTAAAACTACATAGCTTTCGCTCTATAGTTTTTTCGTAACATTGTGTTACTTTCCAAGAACCAAAATTTCAACTAATTTTGATCGTTGCTCATTATTTAAAGTCACCACTGAGCATATCATAGACTATTTTTTTACACCTTGATTTTTCGGGTCTGACTCCACACTTCAACATTAACTTCCACAGTATTATCGAGCCGCCTCGCCTTTACCGCCAAAATACTCGTCGTCGACCGTGATTAAGGCGTCTGTTTCAGCGTTATAAGCGGGTCGTCTTTGCAGTTTGGTCGACCACAGTGGCGGTCGAGTGAATTCTTAGCATTTTAACTCACAGGCCTCGGGTTCAAGTCCACCACAAGAGGAGTGTTCTTCATTCATGGCGTGATTTATTTATTGTTTTAAACGTCGCCCTTATTGCTATTTGTAAATGAAGTAAATTTGTTCCATAAAAAAATTGTTTAAGACGACCAGGGTTTAGGGCACGTCACATTCACTCGATGATGACGTGCCACATCAAAACCCGTCTTAAATAAAATTTATGTGGAATAACAAATTTAATTCCTTGACAATGTATAGGAATTCCATGAATTCACGCCTGAGACAACTGAGCTTATATCCCTCTTAATACGAAAAGGTAAGCCTAAAACTACAAAGCTTTCGTTCTGTTGTTTTTTTATAACTCTGAGTCACTTTCCAAGAACCAGAATTTAAACGAATTTCGAGGTAGCTCATTATTAAAAGTCATCACTTTACATATTCAGCGTTATTTTTTAAGCCTTAATGTCTCGGGTCTGACTCCACACTTTAATATCAGTTTTCCAACATAAACTCTTTTAAAATTCAATTTTTTCGATGGAAGGCCTTTTTTCTTTTGCATTACCAAACATAAAATAATGTTCGCACGATCTAAAAAAGGTAGAAGAAAAGATATCAAATTTACTTTCTAATTTATGCATTACAATTTTCATCTTCACTTGGAATTGAGAAAACTATTGCAAAATATTCCATAATTTATTGAAATTCAGTGTTATGTTAAAAATTTTCCCATTTTGTGCCTTATATGAATAATTATACGCCTTCGCTAATAATACAAATCCTGTAAGGAATTGATCGAGATTCCGATTATCTCTATCTACCGACATAATTAATGTTGGTATATTCATTAATTGAGCTTTGTTTGGTCATAAACTTCAATCCAGGAGCATAGCATGTAGATAGGTACCTGATTTTCTAAGCTACCTAGTGTTGAGTATTTACCTTCACTCTTTGCATCATCAAAAACACGATTCCAGTTTTCAACAGGGATGAGGAGGCTCTCAATAATGTATATATGAAAGCTCATATGTATGGCAGGAAGGAGAAGGTTAAGTGCGGGAAAAAATTTGTTTTGTGGAGTGTTTTTTAAAATTTGAGTTTCTCTTATTTCTGGTGTTAGCCATGGGAATGTGATGATGACACAGCGGGAAGGTTGAAAGGAAGTGGGCGCTTGTTGCCTGTGATCTCCGTGGTTTGCGGCGAACCAATCTTTTCCTCTTATTCCCTCATCTTTCGTGCAAATGTAGTGTTTTTATTTCGCCCTAGATGAGTGTGTGGCCTTTCATTCTCCATGGGAAGGCCTATTTTGAGAGTTGTTACATCTGAATCTTCTTTTGTTCACTGTTGTAAAACGTGGACTGTGGCAGGGAATTTTGACCCACTATTAATGAGTTTTTGCTGGTTTGGGTAAGCTGCAAAAAAATCGATAGCCAGCGATCTCATCGCTGCTTTCTTGAAAGAATATCTCGCATCCTCCATGAGCTGCAAATTGAAGAAATATAACCTACTGCTGCTCGCTAATAGTTGTTGTCGACTACTTTATGTTCACATTCGCTTTTCGTCAAAAATAGTTGAGGTCATGATGGAATTCTCTGTGATTCTTGACTACGTTCTTAGTAGTCTTAAATACTAGTCTTAACTAGTCTTAAATAAAAATAATTAAGCAACTCATGTTTTTTAAATAAATCTAATACAATGAAGCACACATGGTTTGCCTGTCTGATTACTGAGCCGTAATTGAAATTTAAACCTTGGAAGTTGACAATATTGAATTTACGTCAAATTTCAGGAGAAGTTACTTCATAAAAATCCCATAAATATATGCTAGATGAACATCACTCAATTAGATCAAATGGTATCTGATCAAAAATATCTAATCCATTACCGCGAAAACCTGAACCACACAGTCATTTTCTACGCACAAGATCAGGGGTAGCGGGAACGACAGAATAAATAGTATCTTTGTAGTATGTGGATCATATTCAGGGATAGCGGCACTGATGTGACCCCTGACATCTTTTCATTCATTTGCGACCATCCCGTTTCCCACCCCTGAACTCGTTACGTGAAGTGCAGCATCAGTATTGAACTGCAGCTAATCAAAGTACACGGCAGTAAAATTGGAAATGTGCCTCTAAATGTATAAATCACATGAGGGCTGTAAAATTACGGAATTGAGGCTCGCAATGAGTAAAGACAAGGTTGCATAATGAGGAAAATGACAGTGTAATGTCTTTTCTATCACTGAAACGCAATGACTCAAATGATCCCTGGATATGTGCATAAAAAGTGACCGTGTAATTCAGGGTTAATCACTCAAAGAAATGAAATGATTTGTGCATGATATTCGATAAATTCGTGCGTTTTTTTGCTTTTACCTATTTATAAGTAAAGCATTGCATCATTTTTTCTGGGATTTATCATTTTATGACGGCCATTGTGCAATTCATGTTGCCCTTTCTTCGCATAGTCTCGTTAACTCGATACATAGTGATTTCGCGTACTAACGGGAGTTAGAGCGACTTATCATTGCACCTAGAAATCGTTTAATTTGGTCTTATTTTAAAGAAAAATGTCTCACCTTTCCAAATATGCCCAGATATCATCCCTTTACCGAACTTCTTTTCGACACTTTTTACGAAAAATACCAGCTCTTTTACATAAAAATAAAACGTTTTTGCACTCCAGAGAGATCTGATTTTAAAATGAGGAACTTTGAACCCCTTGATCTCATTAAAAAAACTAACAGTGTAGTTTGTATGCTTTCTCAAATATTTTTGAAAATAAATACTATTGTCACCGCAATAATTTTTTGAGGATCACAAAATAACTTACCAATGTGAAGGAGTTTAAAACGTACTGCGTGAAGGAAATGAGTCAAATTAAAGACTAATTCATATATTGTTATTATATTACTTTGAAAATTAGTCATATTAAGGTAAATTATTGCAACATTAATAATGCAATATTTTGTTTATGTTTCCTATAGCTGCAAAAACTAAAACGAATGTTTTATCATGTGGCCTCCATTACGAATATGGATCAATCTTGCTCAAGCTACCTTAAGGACGTTAAGATAAAACTTCATCTGGCTTCGCATATTCCTTCAAGGATGTCATTAATTGTAATCCGGAGTGCTATACCTGAGTAGACCCAGATTCGTTCGTATGCATTCTTAGCATCTGACTGCCTTTGCTCTGGCCTCTACGATAGCTAATAAAATTAGATCAAAGTGACCTCAATCTTCAGAAAGAATTAAGGACAAAAGCCCAAGTCCACTTGTATTAATCGCACATAATTTTAAGTGTGTCTTTTCGATTAGTCGTTGACTGGGGGATACAAGAGGCATTGTAGTTGTTAATGGCGGCCGGAGATCATTCAGTTGTCCGCGTCCGGTCGCGTTTTTAGTGCCAGTGTTTGGTTGGACGCGTTGATATTAACTTATTATTTGGAGAGTCTAAAAGCCGAGTATTCTGATGCTCCCGATTAGTGGCTTCAAACACGTTGAAGTATGCCTTGATGCAACCTTCGTCGAAGATCGTGACAGGTGCACTGTGGATGATTTTGTGATTAGATGGCGCATTTCCATGTCAATTGTTTACTACATCTACCAAATTCCGTGCAAGCCACCCAAAGGTTGTGTGGCACGGAGTGTTTCCACACCAGGCATGAAGCCCTCATCCCAGCTGAAATCCGAACCGCGTACGTTCCCCCGGAATACCAGGCGCAGGCCAAAATCAGTCAGGACAACAGTACGTGGTCAGGACAGAAACTAGGAGAATGCTACATTCTACCATGTTGTACACTACTTAAGATACAACTACTGGTTATCATTACTGCGACAGATAAATAGTACTATAAGGTACTAAATAATGCAAGAGCTATATCATGCCGGAAATTCCATGCGAGGCTATTTACAAATAATGATGTTAGGATATTTAGCACAAGTACGAAAAACAATTTTTCCGAGTCAGGGTCAAATTATCCTAGAACTGATCTATCGCAAATGTTATTGTTCCTTATTGTACGTGGAAAAACTGACATTCCAAATCTCACGGTTCTGCAATATATTACTTCAATCATATGTCTGTGATCCTTTCTTCCATAATGGTTTGGCTCTAGCAAAATATGTTGAACGTCCGGAAAAAAATAGTCTACATCAAACTTTCGTATAAGATTAAATTAATATTTTCCCCTTCGATTGGTTCGAGGTTCCCACCCTGATTCCCTCAACAATTTTGCAACGCTTCTATGTTTATGGTAACAATTTTTAATGTAAGTGTAGAGATGTCCTCCGCTGTGATCGATGTATATCTGATACTAGTCCTACTTCTTAAGGGTTCCATATACTTATGGCGCACTAAGTGAGGACTCACGAGAGAAATATAATATATTACGATACTGAGAGGTTGCGTATGTGCATTTATCGAGTAACCTGCGTATACTTATGTAACTGCCCGATACGACTAACTCTGCTTGGACTGCTGGGTACCTTAAGGGGACGATGTGATGAATATGCACTTACGTATGCATTATTTCCAATTATTGTGATGGGTTAATTGATATGTCATAAAACCGGAAAATCGCGGGATGTTACCTCTACTTGGGCTATTCAGTGGGCGATTTTTCCATATTTGCCGGCGTTTCAAATGGGTATTTTATTTTCATCATCAGATCTTTGTGCTCAATAAAGACAGGACTATAAACCAGGGAAAAATATGTAAAAATATTCGTGTGGAGCTTGGCATTCTATGGATCGGAAGCTTGGCCCATTGATAAAGATGACTAGAAAAGACTAGAAACCTTCGAAACCTGGTGCTGGAGGAGGATACTAAAGACAAAATGGAAGGACAAAATAAGGAATGATGAAGCGTACAGAGCAGTAGAAGAGGGAAGGACCATATGGAATATCATGGAGAACAGGAGAACAAGATGGATTGGACACATGTTGAAACACAATGGGTTAGTGAAGAACATGATTCAAGGAAAAATAGAGGGAAAAGTCCTCAGAGGAAGACCCAGGAATAAGCTCAATGACCATATAAAGAAAAGAGTACATGGGAAGAGATACCAGAAGGTAAAGGACCTAGCATTAGATAGGGAAGGGTGGAGGGCTGCAGTCAACTAATCTTCGGATTGAACATCCAATGAGTCAACTCACAATTCCGAGGTAGCTAGTATTTATCGCAATTCCGAGCGGAAAAGAATATTATAATGCAGAAATACGAATTTTCTTTCAATGCCTTTCCTCGTATTACTTTTTCAATGCCTTATCTCGTATGTTTATGAGACAAATAAAAGAAGATGAAAGTACATAGAAAGAGATACCAGGAGGTGAGAGAACTAGCATTAGATAGGGAAGAGTGGAGGGCTGCAGACAACCAATATTAGAATTGAACAACCCATGATCAGAACAGTTCATTCAAATCATGTTGCTGTGCATCAGCAGCCCTGTTGCTGAAAAGACGGTGTACTTTCGAGACGCCGGAAGATATGGAGAACATCGGCCGGTGGGAAGCCGAGAAGAGTTCACATCAATTTTTCGATATCATCGAGGAAAAACACCTGCGTGATCTCTCCGGCTAGGGAATCTTTCGTAACCACATTAAACACTCCAGGAAAAACTAATCCAATTCCTACATCTACATCTACGTCATACCCTGCTAGCCACCCAAAGGGTGTGTGGCAGGGGGTGCTTTCGCACCAGGCATGCATGAATGATAGGGTAGAACACCGACATTTCATTAAAACCCGCGTACCGCACATGCAAAGCGCCAATTAAAAATCTAATACCCAAGAAACATTCTATCTTCAATCGTTCCAACATGCAAGGGATACAAAGACTACTACTACAGATTCAAAATATCATGCATAAATAAGAACACCAATATTTACATCATGCATAAATAAGAGAGTAGAATATATAATGAGAAAGATTTACTGCCTGCCTATTGTCAATACTCAAACTATTCATGACGACGATCACAGCTGTTATGGTCCCGAATGGTACGCGGAAAAAATGACATTTTATACCTATCGGTTCTACAATTTAGCTCTCTAATTTTATTGGCACGATCTAATCTGCCGTAGTACGAAGGGGTTAATAGTATGTTTTTTACGTCGTCAGTAAAATGTTTTTCCTGACATTTAGTTTAGGAGGTTAAACCTATAATTTAATCTACGCTGTGATAGCGATTCCCATCCTACTCGAAGGATGGAGTAAAGCGGCTTATGAACCGGCCCGAACAACTTGAACGACGGAGCAAATACAGGGTATATGCTCCGTTATGGCTCATCAGGAGTGGTTCAGTTCGGAAACCCATTAATTTAAGTTTGCAGCATTAATATCCAGCATATTCATTATAATTTTTCTCAAATGAAAATAGCCTACATTTTTTATTTTAAAAAAATGTCCGTGTTTATTTTGGTTTCCATGTTAACCAAAGGAAGAATTATCGCTAAAATATTGTTACATTTGTCTCAAATGCTCAAAAACAAACAATTGATGGGTAAAATTGGGATAGATTGATCACCTTGAGCCTTTCAAAGCGAAAAATAGAACTATCCCAAATTTTCCCCACACAAAAAGGGATAAGATTGGGAGGACAGTAGAGGGTATTTATAGCAAATTTATTGATCGCAGAGTAAAATTATGTCCATATTTTGGAAGAGAAAAGTCAAGTTCATGTTACGTAATAATTTTAACGAACTAGCTAAATTAGTACAGACAGCATACATTAACCCATTGACGCCGGCAAGAAAAAGGCTTGGAGAATTTCCTTCAAATTTTGACTCATTGGGGAAAACGATATTTAAATTTTAAAAAATATTGTATTTTTATTAATTTATCTGTGAAAAATTGCCGTCCTCAAAAGAGGACGCTAGGCACTTCCATGGTAATTTTCAAAACAACCCCTTTCCAAGCAAAGGTTTTTACACTTTTTGCAGGTCCATCTAGCATGTATCATACCACACATTTCAATTGTTTTTGTGACTTTCCTGGAGCATGAGTTTCGTTGCTTAGCCTACGGTTTATACCACTTTTGTTGCACTTAGGACTTGCATCTCTAAGATAGCCTCGGACAATACCTCTAATAAATCCAATTGGTTTAGTTTTTCTTCTTCGGCGACTGAATGTGCCCCAAAGTTACCCCATTCTTCGGTATTTTATATATTGTAATGGTTACATATTTCCGTCGTTTGTAAAGTAATATAAACTGTGTAAATCGGCCTTTACGATGAACTGTGAATATGCTTGTCGAATAAATAAATATTTGAAAAACCACACTATGCATATAGAAATAATTCTTGTTATGTTTTGCCGAAGCCCTACATAACTTTGTATAAACGTTCTTTCATTTATACATACATGCATACCCATCACGCCGTTCCCTTCCGGGGTAGGCAGTGTCAAAATGTTTCACTCGTTAATACATAATTGTACACCTAACTCTGCTTCAATAATTTCCTCCATACTGACCTATCCTTGCAAACCTCTTTTGCCTCATTTACCCCCATATACTGTTTCATACACGCCCTCCTGTTTGTAAGACTCCTAATATTCCTCCTCCTAAGAATTTCCTCAACCACATTCAATCACAACTTTCTGGGCCTACCTCTACCTCTCACACCATTCACTCTACTCTCATATATCTGTTTCGTTATTCGACTCTCATCCATTCTCTCAACATGGCCAAACCAACGAAGCACACTCCTTTCATACGTGTCCATTACTGGAGCATTAAACCCGCATTCATTCATGACCCAGTCATTCCTGACTCTATCTATTCTACTTTTGCCACAGATACTTCTCAGATAACTCATACCCACGGCGTTTAGTCTACTCTTATGTCTATCCTGACATACCCATGTTTTACTACCATATAGCAAAGTGGGAGGAAGTACACTTTTGTACACGGCAATTTTCGCTTCCTTAGACAAGCACTCATTCCTTCATATGCTCCACATGCTACCTACCCCCTTCCTTCCAGCATTCGCACGTCTCTTTATCTCCTCATCTATTCTTCCATCTTTTGCACACATCTTACCTAAGTACACGAAATCATCCACTTGTTCAATTACTTCAGCATTCGCCCTCATCATACAGATATTCTGCCCATTCTCTTTATCAAAAACTACTACTTCAGTCTTGCACGCATTTACCTTCAATTTACCATGCACGCATTTACCTTTCATCTTTCATTTATATATAACCAAAGGCATTTAATACGTTAACTACAAATGTTAAGAGTGTATCGTTCGCCTGTATTATGCTGTGAGGCAAATGTTTAGTTATTTATGTATATGTATGGTGCAATGTGCAATATATCATTTTTAATGTGAGTTATGTTGAATTTCATTGTAGGTCAGCTGGGTCAGCAGTATTGTATTTTTTCATTTTGATGGTGTCCCCACCCTCAGGCCAATTGCCTAGGGAGACAAATGTTTTGAATTGTTACCTAGGCTACGTGTTGCCTAAATTTCCACATTTAGTTCACCCAGTCCTAGGCGCTGCTTAGAGAAAAGTCTTTTCAGTTGAATTGTAAATGGCCGTTGTTTGTAGTTGTTAACGTGAGGAAGTGTGTAATTACATCCCGTGTATGGTACTACATTTTTATCCACTGCATTATGATTACTGGTAAGTAAAACCGGAAAGATGTGTTTATTTACAATCTGTCGACTGTATTTACATTTGAACTTCCGTCTTTCATCACTAGGCGGCGCCACAATCCAAAAATTTGTTTGTTTTCGGAATTCTAGACAACAGTTTTTGGCGACGAGTCAACAATCCACAATGTATATTCAATGGAATATGTATATTTTTTACGGAGCTAATAGATTTCAATTTCAATACCAAATTCTGCCCAGTTGGCGGCTTAGGTATTTTATCCACTCCGTCCCGCCTCCTCCCCGCCTCCCCCTACTCCCTCCCTCCTTAACCCCCCCATCCCCCTCGCGGTTTCTTAACAATCCAAATTATCCCTTCCACGCTCCTCCAGGCAGGACTTGGCGTTGCTACCGCTGGCCTCATCCCACGTTGTACCACCCGCCCCTCTCCCCCTCCGCCCGCCGTTCTTTCATCCCACCGCCCCCCCCCCCCTCTCCTCTCATTCTCCTTCAACCCCTCCCCTTCATCGCCACCCTTCCCTCTCCACTCCCTGGCGATTCACATCCTGAAAGGGGGAGGGAGTAGGGAGGTGGGTGCAAGCTCCAGCGGAGCCTCGCGGCGACCATCTGATATAACCTTTGGGTGGACCCCATTCAGTTAGTTGCGTATCTCACTCCACCATAGCCCGCGGCGTCACCCAGCGAAACGGACACATACGAACGCTGCGACGTACACAGTGCGACCTCTGGCCCGTCGTTCTCTTCCCACGTTGGTTTTCTGCAATTATTCCTGTACGGTTTTTGGCGTCAAACTTTCCCTGAGAAACGTTTCGGCGAATTAAAGTGAGGAAGTTTTCATAAGGAGTCAGTTTCCGTTTGTGTCTGTACAATTTCGTCGTGAGAATATACGGAAGAGGAGGATTTTTCTGGACCGCCTCTCCTGGATTTGAACCGCCGGACGTTGGCTTTTTTCACCCGGTTAGGAGTGGCCATCCTTCGGAGACTTGTGGGAGGTGTTTCCCTTGAACTCCAAGGGGGGTTAGGGTCATTGTCCAGTGTGTTTGGGACGGGTGGTCAGTTGACTTCCGAAATAATTCCGTCCAGGAGTTGAGGAGGACGCGATGTTGTCGCCCGGGTCAGCGTCGCGACGCCGCCGCGGGGTCACGGATGTCGCATGTGTTCTTCTGATGGTGGTTGCCTGCTCTTCAGGTGAGTGAAAGATGCATGTGGAAACGTCGGGGTGAAGGAGGACGATTTTTGAGACTTGGGCTTAGGAACTTTAAAAATCCTGCACAAAACAGGTGAGGTGGATTGTTTAGTGTGTATGACCAGTCAGAAACCTTATCTAATTGCTGTCAACACTAATATTTCGAGAATTGGAATGATTCATCGTAACCCGTCGTCCCGTTTCGACTCATTTTACTCTGAGACCTCTACTCAGGACTCCTAATAAATTCATAGTGGTGTGTGATTTTCATGTAGATGAGTGATTAGAACGATTTCTACTATTTGCCACTCTTGTTTATGAGCTTTGGAGCTAGTTTGTTTCCACAGACCCCCTCTTTCCCTCTAACAACAAGCCCACCCTTTTCCCGCCACCCTTTTCTTTCTCATCCTCCACTTCTAGTTCCCCTCTTTGCCGCGCAGGTCTGTGCCAAAAACTTTTGTGAGAGCTATACACGGCGGTTGCGTGAAAAGAATGGAGAAGATATTCCGCTTGATTCTTGACGTCCATTGCGACATAGCGGTCGACGTCCTTATCTGCCATAACCTCACACAACCTTTCACCTTGTCGTTGAGTCTACTATTGACTAGATGCATCTTAATTAAATGATTTACTTTTCATATCGAGTAAAAGATATACGCATATACTTAAACTTCACTCCAGAGCATATGATGAACAGAAGAACGATGTCCTCGTTCACTTTTGTAAAAGCTTTTCTTTCCGTTTTTATTCATACTTCTTAAAAGCCTGTTTTACTCGGGACGTGTAATATCACAACTAGATATATGTACGAGCGGAAGTATAACATGGAGTTTAGGTTTGAGTGTACAATGCTCTCTCTTTTAATAATATTTGTACTTTTATAATGTATCTCTTGTTCGTAAAGCACTTTTCTCTTGTCAATTGGTATCAACATCATTGGTCTTGTTTCAAGAGTGTGGTCAACTTCAGGTGAAGAATTCTATTGTCCGTAGCAGGTAGAGGACACTTTTTTATGATATTATCCAGAATGAAACTACATTTTAGTAATTACTCAATTGAGCCGCCTTTAGTTTGTGGAATAATTTCATTTTCACAGTGAAAGAAAATAAATATCACTTGTATTAATCCTTGCCTAGGGTCAACAAAAATGTCCTCTGCCTGTCAAAAACTGGGTCCCTAAATTGACGCTTTAGTTTGGATACATACTCTTGCTATTCCTTTTTTTCTATTATTGAAATATAACCATCACCCTACACCATGGTCAGATGAGCTGCGGGTTGTCCACAAAGAGGCACCCTCTAATTAAATGCAACAAGTACCGGGAACTGTGCGGATCGGAAGCGGTCAATAGACGATTTGAATACACTCAAAGTAATGACCCTAATGCCTTTTTAAATAGCGTCATATATAGCGGTGATTTGCAAGGATGCATACAAAAATGCACGAACGCGAGATGGAAATATAGCCTCTGCTCTAATTCGATAATTATTGTTCAGATTGGGAAAAGCATGCAGTTTTGAATTGTGCAATTTTGTGCTCCGTGTTAAACGGGGTGAAGGATTTACTTAGAATTTCGCAAGTAAAAGGTTTGCAAAATTTATTCATTCGGCCCATTATAAGCCCTACTCTGACTTACGTTATCAGTGGTTGCATTTCATTTTTCTCAATTTCAAGTAAAAATATACTTCTACCTCTACATAAAGCCAGCAAGCCACCTCATTGGTATTTGGCAGGGGTAACTTATCACTAACGCACAATCTTGTATAAATTAACTTTCACCTACAAGCACTACACTATTGGTGTGCTACAAATGCTACAGAAACTACTAAACTGAAATATATTGTAACTTTGTAAACGTGACACAAAAGACATGCATGGAACATGCAACACATAGTGGCACTATTAGGAGGAAGATTTAGAAACATGCGTTTGAAGACATGAATTAATCAGCTTCATTACCTGTCAACCAACCTATTTAAAAGTCTAAACGCAACCATTGTGATCTCTTATCGATCGCGGGAAAAACGGCATTTTAAACCTTTCTGTTCTACAATCTGTTTCCCTTATTTTATTCTCATGATTTGATCTACCGTAACATTTTTGGAGTTCGTCAGATATTGATGGTTAGAAAGTAAATTGGTTTTAAAATCCACACGTGAAGTGATGTTTTGTGTCTAAGCCTACACGGCACAATATTCCTTCTGTGTACCTCCCCCTTTCTTCGCCTTCGCCCATGAGTGTTCACGGTCATACCTTCCCAGTTTCATGTTTACCTCCTTGTGGTAATACGTCGCAACAAGTCTAAGGTTTTCCCGGCAAACTGACGGAAGGAAGATAGAGATGTCACGGGTATTCAATCAGGGTGAAGTTCATTTACGGGACGATGGCACGGTTAGCTCTCCATACGTCGGTTCTGAGCAACGCTTCACCACGGAAGGAATTTCGAGAGAGCTCTACTTGAGTCTCGGCATTTCCGGGATCGTACCGACCTACCGCGCGAGGCATGCGTCCATATTTTGCCTCCCTGTAACGTACGTACATCTACAAAAAAGCCTGCACTCCATCACGAGCGTGTGCGGCAAGGGGTGGCGTATCAACAGCATGCATTACACTATACTCTATCCTTATTCTTGGTGGAATTTGTCTTCTGACGGGTATCAACTGGATGCCCTCCATCGTAGTTGATCCTGAGCATCATCTTTCATTTGCCTGTAACTTCGGCCATTTTTTATGCCATCGAGCATTCCCATTCTTCTTCTTCCACTTCCTCGCTTTCCTTCTATTTTTCCTTCAAAAATTCTTCTAAAAAGACAATTTTGGCGTAATATACATCCCATCTAATTTGTCTTCCTCTTTTTGATTTCCCTCGGCAGTTTTCATTCTTCTCCTATTGTCATAATTACTTCCTCATTACTCATTCTATCCGTCCACTTCACCTTAAGCATTTTTCTCCACAACCACATTTCGAAACTTTCTAAGTACTTTTCACCTATCTTTCTGACTGTCCATGTTTCGCTGCCGTAAGTCACCGCATTCCATTCAAAACATTTCGCAAATCTCCTTCAATACTCAATTAACACCTACAAATTACCCTGCAAGCCACCATAAGGGTGTTTAGCAGGGGGTGACTTATCACCAACATGCACAACAGTGTAGAAATTTACTTTCCATAACATGCACAACGCCACGTGCTTGCTACAAAAGCTGCAGAAACTACAAAACCAATCGGCAAAACAACTACGTAAACGTGATACAAGAGGCATGCAGGGAACATGTAAAACATGGTTTAAGTACCACTCGGTAGATTTAGTAACATGCATTAGGGAGCGCATTAATTAATCAGTAACATTACTTGCCAACTAATTTACTTCAAATTCTCAGCATAGCGGTTACCGTCTCTTATCGAAACGAGAAAAAAGACATTTTAAACCTTTCTGTTCTACAATGTATTTCCCTTATATTATTCTCATAATCTGATCTACCGTAGTATATGGGAATTCGTAAGATATTGAAACTTTCTCGTGAGTGAAAATACATGAGTTTTGAATTTTCATCAAATATTTAGTCTATTTCTATTGACGAGTTTGAAGTCTAAAGCGGTTCCCATCCAAGTTGTAGCAAGAGGTCATCAACACTAACGAGACTATCATAATGACATTTCACGTACATTCCTGATCATCTTTGCATGCGTCCCGACTATGTTTTTAAGTCTACCTCATAAGGATCTCAAAAACTGGCAGTATTATGTTAATGTAGCTGCGACTACTGATGAATTAGCAAAAACCCTTACGAACACTTGTCAAGAGGCGGAATTTCAAAAATATACGCCTCACTATAGATAGGCTAAACATCTGAAGCTCTTTATATTATTTACACATATTTTACAACGACAAAAATCCATAGATATACAAATGTTACACTGCAAACCTCCACGGCGTGCTGTTAGTATTTTGTTGCAGATTAGGATACGAGCATTAAGGAGTGAATTAACTAACTTGCTGAACTACCGGGAAAAAAAATCTAGGTTTAAGGTCCATAAATTGGCTGCTGCCATAGTCTCTTACTGTTTGCAGAAAAAATTATATTTTAAACTAATTCGTTCTGCAGTCTAGCTTCCTCATTTTATTTTTCATGATCTGATTTGCCGTAGTATATTCGAGTTTGTAAAATATTAATTACGTCGTCATAAAATATGTGTTTTGAATTTTCTTATAATATTAACTCTAATTTTTAATCGATGATCTGAAAGCGATTCCCATCCCAGTCGTTGCGAAAGGTCGCTGCAAAGGTTCTAATCGGTTGGGTTGACGTACCGACAACATGTACCACACTGTGCCACAATAAAGTTAATGAATGTTAAAGTTACCACTATAAGTGAATGCTAAATTTACCACTATAAATGTGTTAGTATAAACATGCAAACACTTGTCAGGAGGTGACATTTCACCTGTATGCATTCACTATAGGCCCGCCACTAAAGTCAGGGAGACTATTTGTAGAAATGCATTTTCCGACGGTTTTCTCGTTGGTGACCAACACTTGCAAAGTTCCACAAATATTTTTTGGTGTATCGTCAGGTGAATCCCTTGTACAATGAAACCCCTCTTAACGAACACTCCTATCAAGCGACCACCCCTCTCAACGACCATTTTTCGGCGTAACTGTCGGTAGTCGCTTAATTTAGGTTTCACTGAATGTGTAGATAAAACTTATATGCACTGACATTTCTCATGGTCAACTAAATTACGAGGAAATTAAGATCATTCAATGAAGACCCAACAACCTAATTAGGAACCATCCAATTTACCTTCCTTGTTACAAAATTTTATTATAGCTACCACTGTTTATGACAGCGCTAGTGCGCTGGTATTTAAATGCAGGTTTATGGCATGCAGGCGTATGTGTCTTAAAAATGGATTTTTTTTAAATCTCCAGTTTAAGGAAATACTTCATTATCATCCTTGTGGAGATTAAGCTGGCCGTGAAATGTGCATCTTCCCTTTAAGTATTATTGCTACCAGTCATTGTATTTGATCATTTTAGCTAAGTACTCAAATGACGCGCTTTCTTTGGCTGCAGCGACCCGTAAGTTATAAGAAAATAACCCGTTTCTGACCCGTAATGAATAAAAAATGTAAAAGCAGACTTAGAATTGAGTGTCATTTCGGAATCCTCCCCGTCAATCGGAGGTCATACACTAGGGTGAGCATTGGTCACTGTCGTCTCCGCCTCCCCATTCCCACGTCCTCCACAAGAGGCGGGTTTACACATGGAAGTGACGTTCATAAGAATAGCCTATAAGGTCGCTTTCATGTGGCTCTTTGATGTGTAAGCACAGTCTTCTAACAAATCTCAGTTGGTTAGAGGTAGTAGCTGGTATACTAACGACCACGATGCGCATTGTTATGAACGAAAAATTTCAAAAAAAATTACTTCGGGTGTACCACAGGGGAGCGTCATAGGTCCACTTCTAATCCTTCTGTATAATAACGATATTGGTGAGGTGGTAGACAGTAAATTTCGACTATTTGCAGATGATCCTGTAGTGTACAGGGAAATCTATAGCAATAATGATAAGGAAGCGTTAACAAAGGACCTCAAGACAATTCAAGCGTGGTGCGAAGCGTGGCAGCTATAATTCAATTAGAAAAAAGTCTTGTAATAAACTTCAGGGAAAGAAAAAACTCCCCTCAGTACAGTTATTAAGCACAAAATAATCAACTAGAGACTGTAGAATGTGCAAAAAAACCTTGTAGTTAAACTTACCAATGAAACCTCGTGGAGTAAACATATTCGGAAGAGAAGTGCTCATGCTATCGTAAATTGGGATTTGTGAAAAGAGTACTTGGAGAACACGTGCAGAGAAGATCAGCAAGATACGTGAAAGGCCGTTTACTAGTCTTGTTGCCGTTACTAACCACTTGCATCAACTTGCATGGGTATCGCTTTCCATACCATAAATTAAACATTAAACTCAATTTCTATGTAAATTCAAAACCAATTTATTTCTCGACGAATTAATCAATATTTTACGAACTCCACCATACTCCTTGCAACTACTTGGATGGGAATCGCTTGCAGACCATCGATTGAAAAGTAACCTCAATCTTTTATGTAAATTTTAAACCGACTTATTTTCAGACGAAGTTTTCAATATCCTACGAATTCCAACATACTACGGTAGATCAGATCATGAGAATGGAATAAGGGAAATAGATTTTGGTGCAGAAAGGTTTAAAATTTCGTGCTTCCCGCGATCGATAAGAGACCATATTGGCTTCGTGAAGACTTTGATTCAGATTAGTTGACATATATTGTAGCTAATTAATTGATGTGCTCCCTAATGCATGTTTCTAAATCTGCCGAGTAGTACTAACAGCATGCTTTGTATGTTCCCTGTATGACTCTTTTATCACGTTTACACAATTGCATTATATATTAATTAAATAGTTTATGTAGCATTTTTTGCATGCATACAGTGTGATGCGTGTTGATTAAAGTTAATTTTTTCACTGTAGTGCATGTTGGTGATAAGTAACCCCCTGCCAAGCACCCTGATGTGGTTTGCAGGGTAATATGTAGATCTAGATGAAACATAGACTGGCTACTATTTTTCCTTCAAGTATCATTTCGATCCTGTTACTAAACATTATCACATCCGGTGAAATCATGGTCACATAATAGCGAACTAGTATAGAAAATGCCAACAACGTTAAGCCCCGTTCTCAACAATTTAACTTGACTTAACTTGGCGCGACTTAGGAGTTGAGTCCGTGAGAAAGCAACACAATGGTTCACAGCAACTTAAAGTGGCTTAACTTGACTTGGCGCAGTCTTGGAGTCGAGCATTTCTCAACTTTCTCTTAATTCTAGCCATAGCAAGGCCTGGTTTACTATCGATAGTGCGGAAGTAATCGGGATTACGATATCGATAAGGCCCATCAATCGATTGTAATATCAACTTTGAAAGTGGCGTGCTGTGATTGGTTGGAAATTTCAGGCCCCGATTGGCACTCGGGAACAGCTTAAGCCAAGTTAAGTTGTTATTATAGTCTCTTGGGTCCACCGGAGTACGCAGAGGGAACGCGGAGAGGGGATCAGAGTAAGAGTTGCAAACCATTCCTTTATTTTTGATATATTCGGCCCTCCAATACATAGACGCGACCATGCAACACCTTGCCCAGACCTCGACTCTCCCTTCATCTCTTCCTCTTGCCGTTCCATCCCCTTGCCAGCTTGCAATTCCCGATTGTCATTCCACCGGATACAGGGGATGGAGACTCAGATAAGCACAAAGTTTTTGCAAGCTCAGGAGTAGGAGGTGAGAAGCTTCCGAGTGTGGGAATGCAAGTCAGCTAAGGGGGCATAACTAATACTTACAACAACGAATATATTTACCGAAGGATGACTAATTGAACATATATATTTGTTTTACTTATAATTTTTAATGTTGATAAAAATTATATTAATATTAGTTACGTGATTGTTCCTGCGTTGTATGATAATGAATAAAATAATTCTTACAATTGACAGGCATTACAGATTTATTTACACGCTTGATACGATATTGTATAGTAAAACATAACTAGGAATCAGAATTCCTTCTCCAGTAAGAAGTGTTCGTATATTTATAAACACATTGATGCATAATTCTAAATGATGGATAAAGGTGTTGTGTGAAAATTTGAATGAAATTTACCCCTACACAAAAATATTTTCGTAGTACTGTAATTGAAAATAGATAGATCACTTAAAATTTCCACGAAATCGTAATTCTATTTTATGAGCTTGTTCAAGTGTTTTGTGAAGGTTTAACCCTTTTAGTGCGGCGGGCCGATATATCGGCTCATAGGCAAAATATTGTTTAACTTTTGCTCATAAATATAATTACAATTATTTTTGGTACGAAGTATAAGCGTATTTTTATTATTTCCTAATTCAATGCATACGCAATAAGAAAAACTGCATATGGATGTTTTAAACAATAACTTTATAATATTTATTTTCCTAGAGTGATACATTTCATTCAAGTTACCCTCCGCATTTCTCACTAGAACTGGCAGGGGTCAGCACTGAGAGGGTTCAAGAAATCCGTTTAATATAACCGCTTTTGGTGCCGCACATGGAATGGCGGATTGTCACTGTTATGTTAGAGATATGAGGGGGAAATAGAGCTTATGATAGAAGTGGGTTGATTGGTCGGCATTGAATGGAATATTTCCCAAAAATTTATCCTTAGGCGACTTTCTAGATGTCGTCTAGCTGTGGAGTTCGAGTATGATAAACTTGGAAATATTTTTTTAATTGTTTTTTTCTCCGATAAATCTCGCTCCGGGTCACAGGGAAAATACTTCATTTCTTGTCGATAGCCACTTCCAGCGCTTAATTAATTATACGGTTTTTGAGAC
This sequence comes from Ceriagrion tenellum, assembly GCA_963169105.1. Lineage (NCBI taxonomy): Eukaryota > Metazoa > Arthropoda > Insecta > Odonata > Coenagrionidae > Ceriagrion > Ceriagrion tenellum. Next base: position 52,647,659 of record OY720636.1, on the reverse strand, counting down.
CCTTATAAATGTTTTCTTCGTTTATTTTTTTCAATACTGTTAACACGATTGTGCAATGGGAAATGCAATGTTAATGTTAATTATTCCAATCTGGAGAACCTTCCTTTAAAATCAAATAAAACAACCAAGTGTTTGGAAAATAAAATGAAATAGATCGTGAATTTTTTTTAAACAATGAGAAGTACATAAATTCCATACAAATTTTTCAAGGTCTTCTGTCGGCTTGGGACAGGAAAGGATTTTGTGAATAGATTTGTATTGACTACTTCATCCAATGGATCTGAAGTGAGAGCCATTTTATAAGCCGGCCTAAAATAAAAGTCTTGCGAACTTGGTGCTTGAAGAATAACAATTCTTAAGTTAAAATGGACGATCAAAGTCAATGAGGAGTGTGAATGCAAAACTACAGAAGAATATGGATTACCTGAAGGTGGTTAAGGATATGTTTGTCTTTGTTCGGAATTTCGCGAAACTTTGCATTCATACGCATTCGTATCGGCGATATCTGTAGATAAAAGTGAAAAAAATGCATTTTACCGAGTCCATTTATTTGTATGTTCAATGCCATTGAAACACGTGGTACTTTTATCTATGTGGCTTGTGTCTTTAAAATTTCAATATATGCATGCAGAATTTAGTGGTTGATTCTTCCGTTTTTCGGGTTTTCCATCGCGTCGTTCAAAGAACGCCTACCGGAAGACGTCAACGAAGGCACAAACTTGCACAACACACCACACAACACAAGTGTCGCATGCAGGAGTATGTCTTGGACCTGAGGAGGCCTGAAGTCTAGCCCGCGAAATGTTGTCCTTAAGATGGAGCGACGCGGCGGAAAACCCTTTAAACGGAAGAATCAACATCCATTGTAGCTCCGTGAAATCCCAAATCAGAACATGCACAGATTTTCTTCAAGACTGCCTGATGGTATGTTGCAAGAAGCCTGATGGTATGTTGCAGCATAATTTTCCCCTAAATTTTGAAAACCGCTCCGAAATGTGAAGTCATGTAATACTTTAATAGAGGCAGAAATGTAAAACGCGATTCGCTTCGTCGCATGTATGGCGAGTTCTATTTCACTCTGTGAACTAACGATTACCACTAAAGACAAATTTATCACGCCTTAATCTGCATTATGCATTGCGAAACTCCGTAAAAAGGAGTGACGGAGACTTCTCAGACCAAAGAGGAGAGTTGAATGGCGTCTTGACGCTCGAAAGTGAGGCATGATTTGCAGATAAAGGTGAAACTAACATGGCTATCTTGCGCGATTTGTTTATAAATTTCAAAAGTAATGCGGTATCATTATCGAAGTGGCTTCCACTTTGAAATTTTCTTGGCAAAACGTCATGGTAACGCGATAAATCCCCATATAATACCTATGTTTTCGACCCATCAAGGTAGTATGAGCGATTTAGTTCACCTGTTATAATAATATAATATAATAATAATAATAAGTTTATTACTCCATACAACAAATTACATTTCAATAGCAAAATAGAGTAATTTTAGGTAGCCTTGAAGGAGAACCTGTTTAAGGCTACCATCAAATAATATTACATTATGCTTTTCCTAAAAGATACATATAGCTCGTGCAGTGATACCGTGACAATTGCTTAACAGTGTAAGTTCGTACCTTAAAAGCTACTTACTAATAGTTTACTTATAACTCATTACATCAATGATTTACAGCAATAAATGCTCTACACTCTCCTTGGTGAGAAGCCAAGAATGTACATTTTCCAAAAACTTTTTCACAGACTTAGAATTAGTACATGACAGGGGTAACATATTGTATACCTTTAGCCCTACATACAAAAAACATCTTTTAAACAACGTCAAGTTAGGTTTTGGTAATGGAATATTTTTTTTACGCAGGGCAATGTGAGAAGGTAGACACTGAAATACATCAGAGTTACCACTTCTGGTATAGAAACACCGTAGAACCTTATAAATATATAGATGCCTCAATGGAAGCAAACGTAAATGAAGAAAAAGTGGGAAGGATTTTTCAAATCTGTTCTTTTTCAAAATAACACGAATAATTCTTTTTTGTAAAAACACGGCAGGTTTCAAGGAGTTTAAATAAGCGCCACCCCAACAAAAAATGCCATAACTTAGTCTGGAATGTACTAACGCGTTATAAATTATCCTAAGGAAATTTAAAGGACATTTATTTCTGATGAAATAAAAATTTGTCAATGTATTTCGCATAATATTTGTTAGATTATCAATATGTTGTTGCCACTTTAAGGATTCGTCAATGGTTACTCCCAGGTACTTCAAACTGGAAACCCGTTCAATGGGAAAACAGCTATTGCATGAATTTATCGGACAGTTTTCTTCATGATAATATAAAACCCAATCAAACTTGTACCTGTTACATAAATTATAACACATATACTTCGTTTTAGTTACACTCATTTTCAATTTGTTGGAAGCAAACCAACGTCGCAAATTGATCAAATCTGACTGCATATCATATTTTACATCACCCCAGTTTAAACCTCCATAATTTAAGGCGACATCATCAGCAAATGCTGTCACATGACCTCTAAAATTGAAATTACATAGATCGTTTATATAAACTAGAAATAGGATTGGACCCAAGACAGAGCCTTGTGGAACTCCAGAAGTTATCATATTGTAATTACTATAAACATCACCAATTTTTACACACTGCATTCTCGATGACAGGTAACTGGTAAACCATTTTAGTGGTATTCCTCGAATACCAGCCCTCTGAAGCTTAAAGGTCAGAACCATGTGATCAATGGAATCAAAAGCCTTGCTAATGTCAATGAATAGGCTGCCAGTGCGTCGATTTGAGTTTATAGCCTTGTAAACATGGGTAAAATAATTTTCTAGAGCATCTTCAGTTCCTTTTCCACTTAAAAAACCAAACTGATTTTTGCTGAAGAAGCAGTTTTTATCGAGAAATTTAATTAGTCTCGTCTTGACTAGCTTCTCTATAATTTTTGAAAATATCGATAGCAGTGAAATTGGACGATAATTTATTATACTTGATCGATCACCTTTTTTATATAAGGGTATGACCACCGCCTTTTTCAGCTCGTCAGGAAAAACACCACTGGTAAAACTTAGATTAAATATATGTGCGAGAATAGGAGCTAATTCGTTAATAACAAGTTTCAAAAGTTCACTGTTAACGTTGTCGTAACCAGGGGCTTTGCTAGCAGGAAAAGATCTTACTAATTTGGTTATTTCAGCAGAGTCGACTGGTTCTAGGTACATGGATTCGAAGCTATGTGAATAATCACAACATTCAGCGACGAATTCATCAATGCCACTGTCATTACTATTATTGCTACTATCGTAGGAGGAAACAAAATAGTCATTAAATGCCATAGCTATTTTGGACCGAGCAGATGATATACTACCGTCTATTTCCAGGCAGATTTCATGGGGACTGAGTGGTATGCGGCCGGATATTTCCTTGAATATTTTCCATTGCATCTTTGAGTTTCCATTTGCTCCTTGAAATCTGTGCAAATAGTAGTTATTAGAGGCAATCCTAAGTTCATTTTTTTAATTTATTTCTACAGTTAACAAATTCCTTTGCTAAACTTACGTTTAATGGGTGGCGTCTATGTTTCTTGAACAGATAATTTTTCCTTTCAATAAGGTTTAGAAGATGACTAGTTATCCACGGCTTTAATTTTTTTCTTGTGTCGTAATTATTGACTTTAACTCTTGATGCAGATAGAACACCTATTAGTAAGTCATGAAATAACGAAAAAGCCTTTGATGCGTTTACTTCGTTTACAACTGGACTCCAATCTACTTCAGCTATTTTTGTTTTAAAATATTCATAGTCTATCTTGGTTTTGGCAGGAGTAGTCGTTATTTTTTCTTTGCATAATGGTTCTTTCACACAAATAGAACAGCGAATTAAAGAGTGATCGGTTATCGCTTCATGAAGCACTTCTACTTGGATGTCATGCGTGCACATGTTATATAACCTAGCGAACAGGTGATCAATGCAGGTAGCGGAGTTTCCTGTTACCCTAGTTGGCGAGTCAATCAGACACTCTAATCCTAAGGAGCTCATTAAGTTTAAGTAGTGATCCGAATCATTTGAAGGTACCATAATATTTATGTTGACATCACCAATGACAATTATATTACCTTTTAAACCATGCATAAGCGGTTGAAATTCAGATAAAAATTGTGTTATCGGAAAATTTTGATCTCTATAAATAGAAATTAACTGCAATTCGAATTTTTCAAGTTTGAGAGTCACCTGAACAAAGTCAGCAGTTACAGCTTGAATTACATTAGAGAAGCAATCAATTGTACTTTGCACATAAACAATAACACCTCTAGCTCGGCTACCACTACTGCATTGGGCAAAATGGTTGCCATTATGAAATTTAGTCTTTAATCTAAGCAACTGTGAGAAGCTTGAAGTTAATATATGTAGCATTAGTTACGCAAAAACGTTGGTGTTAATTGCCGAAATTTTTAGTGATCAATCTAAATTCCAAGCATGCCTCGATGGTGTCTTCTAGTTTCTCGACGTAATTGTATTTTCCTTGCTCCAGTGCACCTTGGCTTTATGATAAAACACTCGGCTACATAGAGTGAATGCTTATTGTTTTTTATCAAGGTTAAAGATTGAAGTATTATAAATAACAGGATTGAAACCTAGGTGGCGTCTGTAAATTGTTTTAAGTAGAATTGAAAAATTGGAAACTTCCATTTCATCGTGCATGTAAAATTCAACGAAATCGAACCTTAAGAAACGATTTTCTCTCCATCCTTAATGAGAGTCAATTCAAGTAAAAATATGTTTATTTCCACACCAAACAATACAAAATAACAAAAAACAAAAACAACGGTGTGGTCCCCGCTTTAGGCTGTCAATTCTGATACCATATACATCACAGTAAAGAAGAAGATGAACCGCCTGTAAAAAAATACGCCCGAACAGGGACTTGAACCCTGGACCCTTAGGTTAAAAGCCTAATGCTCTACCGACTGAGCTATCCGGGCTCTTGATTACTCCAGGATTGGTACGTGCACCACTGTGCATCTGGTACTATCTATATACGTTATCTATATTTCCACCAACATTTACAGAAATATTCGACCCACATTCCGTGGGGCTTGGCTACAGGTTAATGTTTCCGGTTTCTAGGTTTTCTTCCGCGTCGCTCTGTCCACACAGGACGAAAATTGTTTGATGCTGTTAACATCGCCGCTGAATACACCGATTTGTGTCTGAGTACATGTATCCGGCGATGTTGCCTGTCCACACAGCCGCCAGCGAACCGGAAACTTTTTGCAGCGCGAAATACGGTGTTCCGTCTGGTTCGTAGCGCCTTCAGTTAAAATGGATATATGCGTTGCTGCCGGCGTCGCTGCTGCTTTTATTGTAGTGAATAGTGGGATGCAAAGAAAGAGGTTGTGGTGAAAAAAAGTTTTAATAGAAGCTGAATATAAGGGTGAATCGATTATGAAGGAATTACCTCACCAGGGTTGAAATTCGCCATAAAAAAATCATTCGACTTGACCGGGAATCGTACCCGAATCTCCCAATTGCCGGTCAGGTGTGTAAGCCAGTTACACTATGCACCCGTGCGAGTGACTTAGTACCACATCGTTTGTTAAATGCAATGATTGGAAAAAAGGAATTACTTCTTAACGATGGTACCTCTTTCAAAAACTCACTTGCCGTAACTGCGGATTCCGGAAATCTCCCAGATAGTAGAGTAAGCCTTAATCAAGCTTGATTTAATCTTGACAATACAAGTCACCAAGCTTGAATCCAGCTTGACAAATCAAGCTATTAAGCTTATTTCAAGCTTGAATCAAACAAGCTAGTCTCCACCGGTCAAGCTTTCTGCAACCTTAACAATGTAGCTTAAATCAAGCTTGATTTTCCAGTTTGATTCAAGCATAAGATTCATTTTGAATAAGGTTGACTATTCCCTCGCCAGCAAGTCTGAATCAAGCTGCTCAGATTCGACACAAGAAATGACTAATTTCATCTTCCTACAAGGTGTGATCCTCACATCTATTTTACAAAGGCTACATTCTGAAAATGAACAAAAGTAGGTACATGGAGAAAGATATCCAAAACTAATTTTTGAGGAAAATGGAATTTCTCTTCTCTTTCAGCACTTTAAATTGCAAGTATTGCAGGCCTTAAAATTTCTCACACAATTTTAATGCGGCGTATGACTTCCTTCGACATAAGACGAACTATATTTATGCCATTGCTTGCATCAAGGTGTTAGTAAGCTGGAAATTAGCTTGATCAAGTGCTCCCTTCATAACTTGGCATGGACTGCTTGAGGCATGCTTCAATCAAGCTTGCAAAAATCGAACTTGATATGGCAGAGGCAAATCTAGCTTAGCAAAAGCTAACATAAAAGATTGTAGGCTTTCCCGGCGAATAATATTAGTATAGTCTTCTCGGGTTTGGCACCGGTTAAGGCTATTATTAAAGGCCAACGTTTCGAAAAGAGAAACTCTCTCATCGTCATCAGGGCTAAGACTGATTGCCTAGTTAGGTCAATGCCGGGTTTTTATACTTGAGACCCATTGTTGACCGGCCAATTCAAAATTCGCTCACGGCGGTTGGAATTTGAAATGTTTCCGCGACCGTTGTATTTTATCGAGTAACGGTCTCCATATTTGGCTGATGTTCTGCCCCGAGTCTCGATTAAGCTTTTTCTCCTCCAAACTGATTTTGATTGCCTCTTTCATTTATCCCTAGTATCCATATGACCGGCAGAGGATTTTGGCGCCATTAAAAGGGCTTCCAGTAAAAGTAGCCGATGAGATTAGAAGTGAAGTCGTAATGACGCTAAAAAGAGCAGTTCCACCGACACCTAATCTCACCAAAGAGGAAAGAAATGCACTACACGCCCTCCAGCGAGACCCTGAAATCGTTGTTCCACCCGCTGACAAAGGGAACGCAACAGTTTTGATGAGCACTGAAGAGTATCGCAAAAAAGCTAATGAGATACTTCAAGATGGGTCTTACAAAGCCTTCACCTTCCTTCCTTCCTTCCTCCACGAGAGATCTTACGGATGCCATCGTGAGAAAGACTGCCGCACTCATCAAAGAAACGAAGCTTGACCCCTCTAGCCTGCTATCGATTGCCTCTAGCCTGCAGAATAGCCGGCGAACCATTGACCGCAAGATGGAACGATCCATCGTCACGACGCGGCGGTTAGACCAAGTTATCCGGGTGACTGGGAAACGCAACATTCACAACTTTTGATAGTAAAACTTTTTTAAATAATTTAAATATGGTAATCAGCAACATATCAGTGATGGTGCGTATAAAATAATTCAGTTGTGATTTCTACATTTTTTTAAATGCACACCGACCGTAGTTTGGACACTTGTCAATTTGGACAATGTCATTTTCAAGGTACATGTATTAACCATCACCATACAGAAATTGATGGTTTCAGGCGCAACCTTGCGGATTATCATTGATTATAGATTGAATAGTCATGATTATAGATTGAAATTGTAATTTCCAGCTTTTCTAGGTTTTCTTCCGCGTTGTTCTGTCTATGGGACTAAATTTCTCCGGTTAACCTCCGATGATGACGCACGGAGACGATACCTAGGTCGTCAAAATAAAATTCTCATATGGAAATTACAAAGTGTTTCAATCTGTAATCATCACCTTACAGGTTACAGATATCATGTCAAAAAGACATTATTTCGTCATATTTCCACACAATTTTTATTTTCAGACCCTGGCCTAGGTTTCAACAATGCTGTGCCATTTTTTCCTTGAAATGGGCTGTTTTTTATTTCATAACTATGTGGGTGTGTGATAAAGACAGTGGATATATGACAAAGTTCTGCCTTTTTGAGATCATGATAACTCTTCGCAAGATTTATCAAAACAGCAAGCATCATGTGTGAATTATTACATTATCCACTGTAATTACTCACGAGAGCAACGGTAGTTGGAATATTAATATGAAATGACCCGTCTCCTAATACTCAATTTGTGAGCTGGAAATAGTATGATAATTTTAACAATTTTATGCTATGTATCTTGTATAATGCCGTAACATTAACGTAACAACTGCCATGTTGCCTTCCCATTATTTTGAGTCTTAGACAGTGGGCGACAGTGCAGCCGATCGAAGGGTGTCTCATAGATGTGGAATGAACCCCGAATGCATCTCAATCAGTAGGAAAAGCGATTTAATCTAGACTTCAGGGAAAGTAGAGCGATTTCCACAGCCCTCCCGAACTCATGCGACGCAGGCTGGCTGATCGAAGCAGTGGGTCAACTCGCTGCTCTCCGTGGTGATGGAGTACTGTACTTGAAGTGTCCTCCACAAGACACTTGAGTAGGGATCGGATTTCCTCCGAAAAACATCCTCCTCTGCAGGGATTTGAACCCTGGCCGCCCGCATACTTAGCCAATACTCTAGCCACAGCCCTACCACGATCCCCGACTGCACTACAATACCATGCACTCGAGAGAGAGATGAGTTACGAGGGAGACGACGGAAAGTTGAAAAAATTCGGAGACATTGCTGGAAAAATAAAGAGGGGAGATTTGGCGAAAGAAGGGAAGAAAGGTCGAGAAAGAGAGGAGCTAGAAAGGCGGGGGTGGATGGAGTGATGCGAGACACACAGAGGGCCCTCATCCCCTTCCATACACCTCTCCACCGCCACCCATACACCTCTCCTCGTCCCCCATCACTAGCTACGATCCACTTACCAACCGATTTGTTTACTTAGAGGGAGCACAAGTTGTGTACAAACGTCGCAAATATGCACAAGGAGTTTGCGGCGAGTTTCGACCGGTATGAAACAAGACGGTAGCACAATAAAATACAACGCTTTATTCATCTTCGGCTTTACTTGGTTGATAAATTATTTGCATGAAATAATAAACTATAGAAATAAGAAATTAAAGCATTTTGTAGAAGAAACTAAAAATGTTGGATTCTGAGTCAAACTCAGCAATGGAATTGTATGCTTTTTTTACGAATACTCATTTTCACCTGATTGTTAAACCTTTTACTATCTATCAAACTTATTAGTTTTTCGGAAATTTTATGAAATAATTTTATTCCAGCCGAGAAAACACATCTGCTAAAATATCGTCGTATTTTGAAATATCGTTAAACCATTTAATTCTCTTATATTATAACAATGCGCGATGAAGTTCAACGTGAAAGAATTGTGATTGTTTTGTCTATAAAATATAAGTACATTAAAAATATACATACCAGGCAACATTAGTCTACCTTCCATAAAATACATTCTACAAGACTCGAATCCTAAATGAGTTTTAAACTCTGCAAGAGTTTAAAACTCATTCAGGAATCTAATAGCAGTCTCGATACTCAGCATTATTTTTAAGTAGGTATAAGTCAGGTGTTTAGCATCAGAAAATGACACCATTATTAAGCATACTACAGATTAGGCCGTCAAGGCCGCAGCTATGGAGCAAGTTTGCTTAAAGTGTAATGTCGTAATATGTGTAATCAGAATGCGTTTGTGTTGAGCTGGGAGGTGGGACTGAAGCACGTCTAGTCTAACGGATATGAAGTCATTTAACACAAGTATTTCCTCACATATGCATGTAGATGTCTATCAGTGTATCTCTCAAAATATTTTCCTTCGGTGCTTTTATCCTCGATATTTCCGAGTTCGAATTATAATGCTTTGTTCGCTTTGACAGAATGTGGAACATATTTTTAAAATATTAATCTGAGGTCATGTTACCCTCGGTTTTCCCGATAAGCTGTCAAAAATAGAACAATATATGCGACTCAGACCATTTACGTCGGCACGACGTACTTTGACATAGTAGAGCGCGCAGCATGTCATACAATTCAATGCAGACCGTTTAGGTAGGAGAGGTTATACACCAGTGATTGAAAAATGAAATGATATAATCTTCCATGATTTTTTATATGTTCATGATGCGATTCATGCTACATTTTGACTCCGCCGTTTTCGCGTCATTTTGCTGCTGTGCCACGCTATGCATTACTCTCGTCCCCGTTTCCTTGGTTGCAGCAGCTGTAATTTTGCGAAGCGTACATACCCACCATTGTAGCGAGGAAATTTTTAAATCATACTCAACGTCTTCGAAGAAGTACAGATGGGCAGTTGAGTGCGTGGGTGGGATCAATAAAGTCGCGTCCGCGAAATATCTCCCGCACAATCCCGCGCCCATGACTCGCATCTTCCCAAATTTTTGCCTTCCGTTCTTTTGTCTTCATCTTTCTCGGCCATAATACGACGACTCCCTTCGGACCAAAGTGCTTCTCCGTGTGTATCTAGTAACGCGAAGGCATGGTCGGCCGCGAAATTGGAGCAAACGAGGAAGGGAATGGGGACATCTGAAGGAGCTGTTCTCCATTAACCACTTCCGTTCTTCCTCCTAGTGCTCTCGGAATCGCCATGACGTAACCACGGTTCATTCGGCTTTTCTGATTCACGTAATTACGGTTGGGAGTCTTTCCCCGCTGAAACGATGGCTCCCCTCTATCTCTCTCCTTGGGTTCCAGATGAAGAAATGAGGAGGGAAGAAAAATAAATCCACTTGGCTTCGTCTTTCCCCTGTTGCAAATTGAATTACATATATCGTCCGGGATATATTCTTTCGTAAGTCCTAATAAACAAATTTTCCTCGTTGGTAGTTATTTAAATGTATCACAACTTAACGAGATGGTACTCTTCACCTATTTCCCATCCTTATCGTGCTGTTTTCCCTCGCTAAGAAAAAAATCCTCCTGTTAACCTTACCAGAAGACAGAACTTTTCTGAGGAAAAATAATCACAAAAACGTGGATACATTCTTTGCAATTATTTCTCATTCATAAAAATGACAGTATTTGATGTCCCATTTGTGATAGTATATCATTTTTGGTGCTTCGTGTTTTGGTTCTGTTTTAAAATTATCGGCATCAGGTTTCTATTTATTCCAAGTATCGTCTGCTATTCTTCATATCCAAAACAAATATCTTGGAATTATCTCAACTCCAGACATATCGTGAGAAACACATATACAAAATATATGCGGCATAGCATTAGAGAAACTTAAGATTTATGATGCGTTCAAGAAGAAGGTCCTCGGATGAAAAAGTAGAAGAGAGATGCTGCTTCGCTCTTGTTAAACGTCACCTCGGATACGCCGCGAGCGTTTGGGACCATAATAGATTCAACCAAAGAATAATAAAGTAAGATTCAACAAAAAAATAAACAAAAGACAAATGAAGCTGCGCGCTTCATTAATAACTGCCACGAGCAAACATATGGTGTTTCTCAGCTTTTCAGAGGGATTAGGATGGGAACCGCTAGAGACTGGGAGACTGCACGCTAAGCTTAGTTAGGTAGAGAAATTCGGAACAGGTGTGTTTCAAAGCGTCACAGTGAATATTATTTTGACGCCACACTGCATTTCAGAGTCCGACAGAAGCGATAAAATAAGAGAGATAATGTCCGAAAGAATACCGTACAATAATTTATTCTTTCCAACCTCTAAATAATAACGACTGTCCTGCACTAAAAACACTCCCATAATCCACTTCAACATTTCGCCTTCCAAAACTTTTACAAATTTACAAGGCTGATGTCCAAACACCCCCTGTCACACGTCCATGTGACGGCTCGAAGAGTAGTATGCAGATGTAGGAGTAGATGATAATATAAGTCGGGATTCTTGTCTTAAGATTATTTGAGCAAGATTTGTGGCTTCCGACATAGACCATATTGGGGAGCAATAAGTAAATATCGGAAGAACAATAGAAGAGAAGTAGGACTATAGTGATGGAGTATTTGAGATATTTGTTAAGCGATATAAGAGACCTGACAGAGACATGGCCTCAGAGTAAATGCGAGAAGATGCGAGAGTTGTACAGGAAGCATGCGAGTTAATGAAATGAAATGAAAAATGAAATTTATTATTCCGGGACAAGTGTGTCCCATAGGAACATAATGCATACTGATAGGTCGACGGTTTTGAATGTGCCGGGTTATTTGGGTAATGTATGGAACCTGGCGTCTCGCTTCACTAACTCTATAGGATTAGAGAGATTCGCAGTTGAATATCTCATCAGACCGGCGCACAGTGGTGTGAGATCCTACTTTGCGCGATCAAAAATCGATTTTTAAAAAACGTTGAATGCGCGCAATAGAAGCTGCAGAACAGAGGGAAACGATTTGAACTAAGAAAATTAAATGTTTACCATTTAATGATTGATTTGATGCCATGTGTGATTAGTACGGACAGATATATGCGGGATTGGGACCACCACTAGACAATCGTTCTCACACGCTTGAAAAGACAACAAGTTTCCTCTGGTCATAGATTAATTTCCCCCATACAATTATACGATTTACTGATTGAGAAAACTATAATATATTCCTAACATTACCAATTGATCTCTTCACCTCATTACGTCAGATGCAAGTTATTCTTAAACGTCACTCACTTTGTCGGAGTCAATTTGGCGTCTAACACTAATCCAGCAATAATTTCTGTTGAGACAATATGTTTGGGTTGGTGAAAGACTTTTTCTAATGGAAGAAACAAGAGTAATGTGCTTTTGAATGCCTTTTTTGTGAATTGCGTTCAGGCATTTGTATCATAATGTACCTAGTATGTATATACTATACTGTAATGTAATGTACTATAATGTAAGTACCTAGGCGGTATTAATTTTATTTGTCTGTTGCTCTGTATTTCTTATATTTCCTTGAAAAATATCTTTAGAGGGATTGAATTATATTGTTAAAATATCACGTCCTTGTCCTAAACCTTAGTTTACGGAAAATGTTGTCGCTAGTGGCTTTCCTCTAAAATAAATCATTTTTACGTATTTTATGTGGATTCCATGTAACTTTGGTCAAAATTTTAGGGTAACCTCTTTTTTCCATCGTTGACTACCCCATTTTATACGTTATACTTGACGTTAAATTCTCGGTAGTCTCAGGCGTGACTTCATGGAATTTGCTATACATTGTAAATGAAATAACTTTGCAATTCCTCATAAATTTAATTTAAGATACGTGGCGCGTCATCATCACTTGAAATCCAGGTCATCTAAAATAAAATGTATGTGGAAGGACAAAGTTACTTCATTTATAATTGAAGTTAAAGAAAACTACGCGGTGGAAATTTATGGAAAAGGCTGAGTGAAACGAAAATATTGTTCTCCTAATGTGGATTAGCTAAACGAATACGTCAACATAAAGATCCTCTTCTCTTATTTCAATGCACTCATATTTCCTGCCTTCCGCGTCGCCATTAAACCATTGACCTCTGCAACTCTGTCTTTGACCTTTGTCCGCCCCGCGCTTGTCCCCAAAACGCTCCTATCCGTTGCCCATTTTTTTTATTTAGGAAAACACTCTCGAACCTCCCCCTCATTGCAAACTTCCCTAACCATTTATCTCTGTTTTCATCTTTCCATTTAGAGATGCACTCCCTCATTTTCCAAATCCTCAGCCTCTCCATCCTACACCATTCCCAGTGTCACTAAAAAAATAAGTCTGAGTACGAAACATTGTGCGGTATGAGTCCTGGTTTTCGGCGTTTCTGTACATCATCTTTCATTTTGGAAGATATGTCTGCTTAATATTTTGCAAGCCTCATAAAATGTATGTAGCTTGGTGAATTTACTCAAATATGCTTCACTTTATTGAAGTTTATTAATGCGATTAATAAATTAGTACGATAATCAATAATTAGGAAAAACCTGCGAATACCTTTAGGCTAGTATGTTAAATTTCACCCATATGCACTGCACGTGGAAGATGTAATAATAGAGATAATGTTTGTATTAGTGTGTTATGCAACGCTACAAATGCACTAGAATGTAGAAACATCATCTACATGTACGAAATACCGTGCAAGCCTACTCCATAGTGTACGGTACGGAAATGGATTAGACAGTTAAATGAAGGCGTCTGTTGTCAAGTAAGATTTGGTGATAAAATTCGATAATGAATTATATCGTAGTAATTAAGGAAAAGGATAAGGCGATTTTGACCCACCATGGTAGCATCTCAATCCTCGCTAAAGAATGTCTCCAGCTTCTGCACCTGAAGCCGTTCTCAAGCCGTCCAGCGCTGTGACAACGATGATGACGATAAAAACATCGTGCAGCTGTAGTTTTCATCAGCACCGGCGCTGTTCTTCAGTGGATTCATTCACCTATATACCTCGGAGGTACCATCGCCTGGAGTGGAAGAAGTACAATGGACACCGAGCGAAAAAAGAGCCCTTACTTTCATCATCAGTGATTATAAATGAGCGAGGTTTTACACTTTTTTTTACTTTCCACGCCTCCTGCAGGTTACTGGAGAATTTTGAACGTAAACGTTTGACCATCCCTGATAGTTTAATCCTTTTTTTTTGTTTGAAGAATTATTTTCAATCGACAATTTGATTTACATAGTTTCGATTTATAAAAATTCAGCTATGAACGGTAACTTCTCACTTATACCCGACAACAAAGATTTGAATTGTAAATGAAAAATAAAAAACTATGTAATATTCCACCAATTTATTTTTTTTAATAAAATAAATTGGTGGAATATTACAAAGTTTTTTATTTTTCATTTACGATAAAATGAACTTCCACAAAGTCAAGTCTGAGACGATAGAGATAATAAAGAATTGAATATTTAAAAAATATCACCAGAAGTTGTTAGAGGTTATTTAAAAATATTTTATCCCTTTTAACTTGTACGTCATTTTTTATAATGTGCTCTTTCGTGCCAAAATGAATTCAAACCAAAATACCAAGGGTGAATTTTTTAATGCTTAAATTCGACTTTCATTTTGAACGCGCCATAATCATCAATCATTGGTCGTTCAATCCTAAGATTGGTTGACTGCGGCCCTCCATTCTTCTCCAGCTAATGCTAGTTCCCTACCCTCCTCAAGTCTCTTCCTAAGTACTTTCCTCTTAATTTGGTCCATGAACTTATTCCTGGGTCTTCCTCTAGTTGTTCCTCAAGAACGCGCCATGTACCTAGTTATTTTATACGACCTATTGTCATCCATTTCAAAGCGTCCTTGGATCTTCTCCATGCTACGCTCAGATAACCTGCGGCTCCACGAAGCGTTTATTTCTTTCAAGACAATGGAAGGAATCAGGGATCAAAGCAGATGGGAATGGAATCTTTTGTCTTGAAATGGTTTTCCCGCTTAATGCCAGCCGGATTATCTTTCGGGAGAGTGAACATCTTTCTCATTCACGCGCAAAATCATTCGCGCGAGTGATGAATTTCAACACTTTGTTGTTGAGAATTATCATCGATTTCGGACATTTCATGGTTTGCTTTCTGGTTAATTAAAAATGGAGGCTTTGGAATCTAGCAGAAGCGTCAAATATTTACACCAAGCATATGAAGGTCAAGGGAAGGTTATCGCTATGAGAGAAGATTGGAAAAATGAGGCGTGAGGTGTGATATCTGTGGCGAATACTTATTGTAAATTTAGCAGCACATCATTTGGCATACCTAGATGCATACCAGTCATTCAGACCCCATTCGGAGTTGGTAAAATACCAATAAAGTGTTACCCGCAGCCTGTAATATTGAATGTGCTTTAAAATGACCTCCGAACTGCCCTATCATTGCAGTAATATTTGGCCTCACACACGCCCGTCTGTTGTAAAGACTCCTAAAATTACTTCTCTCGTGGCCACTTGCAGGAAAGACACATATCTATCCTATAAAGCTATGGGATCCTTAAGCCATGGCAACCATTCAATAAGTGTTGCAGAAACGTTAGATAAATTTAATGGTTTCATAACTTATGGCTTGGAGTTATGAGCTCCATATATAGGCAAGATGACGGATGCGCAATGAACCGCTTAGAAACTTAATCACTAGATATAAGAGTTGTGTTGAAACAAAATTTGACCATTTTTCTTGCTTTTACTGACTAATTATTACGTGCATTATCAATTATTCTTAGGCTAGAATTTCATAAATTGTATCCGACTGTAGAAGGTTAGCTCAAATATTCGAAGATATTAACTGTTGGTAAATGAGTTATTTAACTAGTAGATGTGTGCCAACAACCCAAATATTTTTATGAGATCAATAACTTTATGGATCTCATAACTATTGATTGCATGACTAAATATTCTTGCAACTGGCCATTAAAGAGTCTCTTTCATCGCATTGTCTTTCTTTCTCCGTCTTGGGCGATTCCACTCAACGTCAGACACATAGCTATACACTCGTTGCTCAACCATCTCCAATGCTCATAATTTTTCGAATTGCTCGCAGCTTCGAACTTTAACTCAAATAAATGTCGATCTTGGGGTCATATTTTAAAGGCAATGTTATTTTCGTCATAAAAAGACAAAAACATGCGCTTTCTATTAACTTTTTGCTTCGTAAACAAATAATCTGGATACTATAATGACTTTAATTTTTTCTATTTTTTTAAATTTTGGTCAATGTTTAGGAATCCGAAACTGATTCTTAGAAAGAGTAGAGCTTATTTTTTCCGAACAGCAATGACACAGTGCTGTAACTAGATGACCTGGAATTTGATTTGTGGTGCACAGCTACAGCACAGTGGAGAAACAAAAACGGAAATGATAAAATGTTGCTATCTTTCAGATGATTTAATGGTTACATTTACAAAGGTCGAAATTTTAAAGACATTACATGACCCTGACTCGAAGATTTTAAATGAGTATTTGTACCCGTCCTTATCTCCCATGCTCACAGCCGCCTCCCGAATTTCCCTCCCCACTCCCCCGCTAAACTCCCCGCCAATCACTGTTCCTGACCAACCCGCATCCACACCACCCTAATCACTCACCCCCCCCCCTTCCTACCAAGCATATATATAAGACTTTGAAAACCCGTAAAAGCACCTGAAGATGTGGCTCAAGCGTTGAAACCCGGGTCGTGTGTGTTTTTTAAGTTGTGGTTTTGTAAATGTAACCATTAAATCATGTGAAAGATACAATGGAATACCACAAAGTTAACAAAGAACTTGTATTATTTAAAATGTTGCTACTTTTGGTGCTTAAAAAAAGCAATGTTTGACTACCCATTTTAGGTTGAAATAAATACAATTGACTGCAGTTTAAACCCTTCTCTATCGACAACAAAAATAAAGTGGATGGGTTATCGAGTCAAATACACAAAAGATGGGGCAATCGCCATGCCCTGCTACGCGGGCTCCCACTTTGAAAATGACACGCCGAGAAGTAAAGCAAGGGGTCTGCGCATACGCCATACGCCGCTCGTCGTATATACAAGTGCTAGAGTAGCACGTGAATAATACCGCAGTATTTTTTTAAATAGTTTGAGAGGAAGGAAAATCTTTACTCTCCTATTTTGAATCAATTCCATTATTCGACGGTCAATCACTCTCTCGACATAGCCAAACCATCGAAAAAAATTCCTTTCATACTCGTCCATTACCGGCCGTCCATCTCATGCTCATCCTATCATACTCAACTTCCGGTATCATAAATTAAGTGGGAAGGAATACACGTATATTTATCACAATTTTTGCTTCCTTGGACACAGAATTTAACACCTACGTTTCATCTAATTGGCAAGTGCTATGAAGGAAATGTGATGTTTTTACGGTACCAAACTTTTTTAAGATATCCATGTATATCCCACAACAAAAGAATTTGCAATATTATAATATAACTTACTTTGATGACTAGTTTCAATTAATGTCTTTGTTCCTTTTGAATGGTATTTGTATGCCATGTCAGAGGTAATAATTACAGACTCGTCCATCCAATAAGTCAGGCCAAACGGGTTAAATGTTATGATACTGAGGTACTCGTGCACTCTGCACTTCGTGCACTTTGGAGTTGGATTATTTCATTACAGGTTTTATTGCAAAAAGTATGCGTATTAAACGGCTCACTCCGTTATACTGCTGTGTAAACAAATTCATATTACACCTCTCGCGAAGGTTTCCGCGGCTTTTTCCATTACTGCCCGTTGTTTTCGGGTTTTCCAACCGCGTACGTTGACATTGGCCGACAACGGTTTCGGTAGCCATCCTGCTACCGTCTTCAGGTCGAAGGTGGTGAAAAGCTGTTTCTCACCACCTTCGACCTGAAGACGGTAGCAGGATGGCTACCGAAACCGTTGTCGGCCAATGTCAACGTACGCGGTTGGAAAACCCGAAAACAACGAGCAGTCATATTACACCTGATAATGATGTCCCTCGGCGTAACCTGCATCTCATGAGTGAATTTTATTTTATTTTATTATTAAAATATTTATTTTAATTATAAACGTTTTCCATCGAAACAAAACTTTGGGAATCCCACACGAACTTACTTTACACTGTTAGGTATTAGGTATGGAGGATAATGATGAGTTTAAATTATTCACTACACCAGGGAGCCATTATTGTTTGAGTCACCATTTACTCGTGTTTAGGTAGTTTGAGCGAAATATCATTTCACGTGGAAATCAGTGAATTAGATCCTCTTTTATAGAGAACTATCTCACGCCACCAAAAATACCATGATATCAGCTTCATACCGAACTACTTTCCGAGATTGTTTGCGAAAATTACCTGCCCTTTTACATGGGAAATGGTACATGTATGCACTCCAGAGAGACCTTTTCTAAAAAATGAGTAATTTGTAACAGTTAGATCTCGTGAAAAAATTAACAAATTAGTATGTTTTCTCAATAATTTCAAAAATAAATAATATAGTTACCACTGTAATTTTTTTCCGGATCGTACAAAATCTTACGTAGTGAAGGACTACCGCGTGTAGAAAATTAGATAAGTTATTCAGATATTTTTATTTAATTACTTCGAATTTTTGTCACATATTAGTATCTTATTGCACTATATATAATGCAACATTTAATACATATTTCCTACAGCTGCTGATTAAAACGTATAATTCGTGATGAAGTCTTCTCGGGTTATTAGCCGGGTCAGGATGGCCAATACTGACCTACATTATGACTATGGAACTATCTCGCTCAGACTACCTTAACGGTGGTGAGGAGAGGTTGCCGAATAACGTCGCCCATGGTCACTGTTCAGTCAGACCCCAACCTTCAGTGCCCTCTGCCGCCCTCTTATTAATTTTGATTCCCCCACTCAGGGTAAATCACCGCCCCTTTTGGGACGGTAGCTCCCCCTTTGAGAACCACTGCCCTAGATTTAACTGTTTCTGAAATAATGATGGGGGAAGAGCACACCCGATCCCGGTGGCGAATAGATTAAGCCCTCGCCTGTCGATCCGAGGGTCGCGGGTTCGAGTCCGGCGAGGATGAATTTTTCACCACTCAAGACATGGATGTTTGCGATCATCCGTTGTTAATACACCAATATATAAGAGGACAATTGTGCTGTTTTCGGGGCATTGGAAATATATTTTTAAAATAAATAAAATATTAAGGAACTCTCTGCTGATTATATAATAAGATGATTTAAATTGAAAATAAATATTCACTGTGGGATATCGGCTGTTTTTCTAAACGCATTGGTTGTAGATAATTTGATAACTTGGTCAAGTTCTTTTTTAAGAGGAATTCAAAAATGTTCAGAACGCATACCGTTGCATGCCATTGAAAAGGAATGAATGCAACGCGAAGCAAAACTTAGGAGCTGTAAGTAGGCAACATGAATCCTGACATTTGTCGATGGTATCGACTATTCGGCGATGTCTTAATGTTGTCGACTATTCGACGAACCTGGTCGTACAATAAATATTCTACGTGAAACTTACAAAGTTTTTGTTTATTCCTGAACATATGCCATTCCCATAAAAAGTGAACATTCCCAAAAGAATATATGTCATTCCCAAAAAAAGTAACGTTTTCTATCTCCCCATGTTGGATTATTATTTGTTACCTTCTCCTTGTTGTGTTTTTACGTTTGCATCGTTTTCTGTTTGTTTTACCTTCTCTAAAAATGGCTACATGCTGTATGTGATCTTTTTCTCAAATAAATAAAACGTTATGGTAAATGTTTAGGATTTTGTGGAAGTGAGCCAATCGTGAAATAATTGAACTTGAACGGAAGTTTCTCTTTAATCGAAACCACTCTTTTTGACGGCTACAATCAGAACAGAAGTTTATATTTATATAAACAGTATCGTGGACACATAAGTGGTAAACAAAGGAATTACTTAATGTGATAACATGTACTAACGTCCAGCGACATACACTACGTTTACCAATCGAACTCAGATCGATTTGACCAGCTCAGCTCAGAATGGTAAACGCAACGGACTAGTGGGATCGATATGAGAAGCGAGCTAACTCGGCCAGTCTGAGCAGCTTTCTCTGCCAGTCTGAGATTTCAAATCGATAAAAACAGTCAAAACAGACAAATATATAAACAGTTTGCCAGAGGAAGGCAGACGATAAACATAGAGAAACAAAAAAATGAACACACAAAGTTTCTTGATATTTCGGTGCCACTAGCACCTTGGTCGCAAGAGCGTAGAGGTCTACGCTCTTGCGACCAAGGTGCTAGTGGCACCGATGGGACTGGACCGGGAATCGAACCACGGACCTTTGGATTTCGCGAAAGGTCCGTGGTTCGATTCCCGGTCCAGTAGAATTTTTTCTGCTTGGAATCGGCCATCATTACATCTTCACACCACCATTGTGTTCGTCAATTTTGTGTTCCTATCCACTTTCTTTCTACCTTTCTGTTTGAACCTTTATTTGTATGTGTTTGCCGCTGAGCGGTCTGATTGAATGAACGAACGAGGTATATATATACTTATATATATATATATATATATATATATATATATATATATATATATATATATATATATATATATATATATATATATATATATATATATATATAGGTAATATAGTTACAAAATTAAGGCTGAAAAAATAACAAAGTTACAAAATTAAGGCTGAAACTGTTGAATTTGTTAAAAACTTCTCCATCTGTTGAGCGCCATTTCATCACCTATTTAAGGATTCAAGGTGAGAACCATAACAAGGTTTATTCTGACCACGTCTCCATGCGTGCACTTGCGGAAGCGAACTTGCATCCCTCATTAGGGAAGTCAGCAGGGCAGGGCACTAAAAGTGCGCAGTTTAAAGGTTAATTGTGCCCTCGCGATGGTGTAGTCTGCGGGTCTGGGTCGAGAGGTAGGGAATGGAGGTCGGGGGTAGGGCGGAATATCGACGGGAGGGAATGAGAGGGGGTGGGAAGGTGAGGGGTTGGGAGAGACACACAGTATGTAGTGAGGGGTTGTGGCAGAAGTAGCAGGACGAAGGAAGTCCAGGGATGCATCCATACTCTCCCCCCCCCCCCCTAACCTCCCATCCCCCACCATTCTTCCTCCGTCTTTGTCGCAAGCGCGCTGAGATCAACTCTCCACGGTGGCTTGTTCTCAAAAGACGCCCCCGCTGGCAATCCCTCGCTCTCGTAAGGGGTCATTCGGACGGTCATCTTCTCCCGTCCTGATCCTCCCCCTGTCCCCCCCCTCCTCCTCCCCCGCCTTGAGCCTTGTCTCCGCCAGTAAAGCCAGTGGCGGGAGAGCTGGGCGGTTGGGTGCTCTCAACTATCCGCGAGCTGTCTCCTCCTCCTCCCAAAGGGTGATGTGAAGAGGGGAGGAGGGGCAGCGATGAGCGCTATATCGTGTTTCCTCCGTTTCGCAGCGTGTGTACTTTTTAAGGGCTTCAGATGAGCGGATGGGAATTAGCAGCAACATGTGGGAGATGAGGGGGAGTGGATTGGAGGGGAGGGCGCGTGGAGGGGAAGGACCGCGGGTTCTTTTTTTTTCAAGGCTAGCCGACTCCCAGCCGTGACGCTTAAGCTTGCTGTCGCTCTCCTTTTTTTTCGAATGCGGCAGAAGTGAATTGACCGGCGTGTGTGTTTTTGGCAGGATCGCGTTCTGGCGCGACGCGGACGAGCTGTGTGGAGCGATGCGCGAAACGACGAGGTGTTCTTATCAGATGGCAACTTCACTGTAAAAAAAGTGCATACGCTCTACTGCTAAAACGGATTGGTGCTTTAGTTTTGCTGAATCAGCAGATTTTATAGCTGTGGAGGTATGTAAGATACTGTACAGTCAGTTGCATTAAGCTGGGTACCTGTAGATTTATAGCAGACGGTGTTTAGATGCACAGCGAAATGATTTGGTTGGTAAGCTCATCCGGTGAGCTGTACAGACTCGCTTCCAACTTGAGTCACGTGACTCGGCTCCGTCGCTTCTTAGCGGACCTATGGTTGTCTCATTCCGCCATTGTTTCTTTCTAGTGCAGAGTGAACCACGAGGTCAACATCGGGAGGTTCACCTCGGGTGATAACTTGAAGCCATAACAGAGATTTCAGGCGAAAATACCAAAGATACCGGTGGAATTGCTTTTCTCAAGTCTGGCGGATGCGACGTGTAGTACTGTTGCTGGATCAAACTGAGCTTTTTAATTATTTGCTCTTAGTCTATCAGTGTGCAGTGGTACTCCGTAGTGCTTCATGAGTGTTTTATTCAACGAAAAAGGAAGAGCTAGTGAGATGATTAGTGTGGTTTTGAGCGTCGTAAAGTGGTTATCACCTCTTCTTCATCTCGTTTTATCAGTGCTATGCCTCACAGCATTATAAAGTGCATAAATAGTTGTGTGTGTATGGACTGTTTTTGAGGGTAACGATTGCATTTTTAAAAATCATTGGACGTTAGTGCTCTTTATTTGTGTTTTTAGATGATTTCTCTACGAGATAAGAGCCCATTTTAAATAATGTGTCTAGTAGGTAGCCTCGTAAACAATTTACAAGTGCATATTGGTTTTCGTGACTACTGCATCAAGTGACGTGCTTCAGAGTAATAAACTCGAGTATATTACTGTTTGTTGTCGTAGAAATATGTCTTACATTGATATAAAGACGTCCCATTGTTATCGTATTGAATTGTAATGATTTCGCTCAGGTAATGATTGTAATTGCAAATATGTTTACATCAAAGCGCTGATATGTTTACATTCTGCCGTAATTCTATTTCGTTTCGTTTTTGTTATGGTTGCAGAACGTTGTTATGGTTCACGCAGAAAAATGTTTTCTTCCAGTGCTTCAACAGTGTATCGCATCATATTTTATGTTTTATCTTGTAAGTGGATAAGTTAAATCAGTTTCGTTTTATTTTATGCTCAGAAAGGATTCATGAAGGGACAAATAGGTATCCAGATTAAATAGTGACAATGTTCGCTGTACCGTGTGCATGTTCGTTTTTCGTTTACAGAATGATGGTTAGTTTGTGAATGTGAGTATTTTTACATTTTCTGTGTAAATGGCAGATATTATCCATTAACTAGAGGCAAACATTTTCCATTTTGAGTGTTTTTATATTGACGGAACGGTGAAAACCTCAAGAAAGTACTGTGATTGTTTGAATATAACTGATACCATAATTTTGTGCGAGTGGATGGAGTACGTTAAACTTTGATGTGGTGAAGCTGCAGTGTGTCCAATTGATTTTATGAACGATCTGTGCAAGTTTGTGGTGTATTACTACGTGTGGCAAAAATAAAGTTTATAACAAGCACGTATTCCCGATTTTTCTATACATTCAGCTTCATTGTTTCTATGGCAGTCGCTACCTACAATTATGTACTCCGATACGATAGTGGCGATAATAGCATACTAGGTTAGTAGCTCAGTGGAAAGGCTCTAAGAATACTATTTTTTCGTATGCGAGTAAGATCTCTTAGTAGCTGACTAAGTTAGTCACCTACTAGCACCTTTTTGCGGAAATCTATGGATACGGCCGTACGGGTCTATGTTTGACGGTAAGTATCAACTGCGAAATGTTTTTTATTATTTCCTACTAGAACTCTTCAACGGAACAAATTTTTAAGCAAAACGTATTAAATAAGTTAGTAGCATGCGTTAGGTAAAATATTTTTCATTCCAGTATTGAGATATTTTTCATTTCATGTGATTAAACTTGTTCAAAATTATCCAGTATGCAGCCAAGTGTAATGCTTTCAGATTTATTCGACATCGCATATACTACTTCCATTTTTGTGATGCACAGGAAAGTTATTTTTTCTGAAGAAGTATTTTATGTATAAATACATACACATTCGTAATATACCGTAGACCAGCTAGAAATTTAACAGATTATCGGCAATATAGAGCCAGTGGCTAATCTGCCTAGCTGGTGTTATATGCGAAGCAATCGGTTAGCTACTCCATATGGCTGGAGAGCTATACCGTATTGCCGTCTTCCTAGAAATATCTATTTAGACGGATTAGATGGCTCTGCTAGAAATTTCTCACTGTATAGCTACACGTCTAGCTGTCCCATATACTGCTAGATATTCTGGCTATACAGCTAGAATTATAGCTGTACAACCAGAGTTTTTTCTCAGTGTTTCGTTCAGTTAACAATATTACTCCAACATGTTTATTTTCAGTTTGGATTGTTCACTATTTTGTTAAAGGGAGACAACTGAATGTGGTCCCAGGTCAATATTCGGAGAGTTATGGTGGCTCTGTCTTGACAATGTAAATTTACGCTACACACTCCCTCGTACTATAAGAGAGAACAATAGGCAGCGTAGGAAAGGGATAGGTTGGTGAAATATAGTTAGAGTAGTCTGTAGTGCATGATGCATGTAATAACAACCAATAATCCCTTCCTTATTATGTAGATACTTACCATCTAGCTCCATGTGACCCTATTATCTAGTATATATCCCTTAAATATCCTACTTGCATGGCAATAGTGCATGTTTGGTGATCTTCACTCCCTGCCACACACCCTCGTGGTGGCTCGCAGGGTATCACGTAGATGTAGATGTACACCGGTGTCACTTTGTGGAAGTATTTTATATTCGAATCCATATGGAAAACAAGCCTTTTACTTTTCCACAGTTATTTGTTGTAATCATAAACGCGTTTCGCAGCTTGCTGCATATTCAGATACAATTGTTAATGTTTTTTGTTGTAAAAATTGTACCGGAAAATACAGCAAACGGCGAAACGCGTTGTAAGTTCACAATCAACCACAGCGGAAAAATACAAGGCTAATTTTCAATATGGATTTGACTATATGAGTAAAAAATAATGCTAAGTTGCTCCATTTAATTTCTCCAGCATAAAAAATTTTGCTTTCGCTGATATACTGGGTTACCAATTGAAAACCAAAATGATGGTATAAAAGATGCATATTATCTCACGAATATATTTTCAATGACCACATCTATCCAGCCATAGGGGCCGATTGCAGCGCCATTTTCATGGAACTACCGCATTTTGAATTCAATAACAGCAATTATTAGCTAATAATTTTTTTTAAATTGGTGGTAAGAAGCCTTTTTTATTTTTATTCAATTTTCTTACATATAACCCTTTATATGAAGAGTTTTTATTAAAATCTTGAATCTCATTAAAATTGAAGTTTTTCTGCTGGATTCTGGGCAATTTACATAAGAGCCCGTGTTAAAATCTCCAATTTCAAGACTGAATTAAAGTAAAGCTCGAACGGAAACCCTATTTTATTTTCATCTCAGTTTATAAAACGCACTTCAAAGATATTATATTCAAGTTAATCAGACAATCTGGAATAAGTGACCCTGAGACTAGAGCCACCATAAGAGTGCCCGGATTAGTAAAAGTAAAAGATTCTAGTGACTTTTCATTTACGGTGTACAAATATGGAACTGAAATAAAATTCTTTGTCTCTGAACAATAAAACTATTGATGCCCAATCTTTCACCTTTCTTTGTGTCCATAAGATAAAAAAGTCCGCAGCAATTCTCCATCCAAGGGGACTGCTTTAAAACCAGTTTTCATGTACTAAATGTTTAGAAATTTTAGCATATACATAGGAAGAGCTACCAGGAAGCAAGGGAACTAGCATTAGATATGGAAGGGCGGAGGGTTGCAGTCAACAAAACTTAGGATCAAATGACCAATGATGATGAAACGTTGGGTCAAAATCTCACGCGGCCTCCTCGATCGAGAATTTCTCGCGGGAATATTGTCGGTGGAGTAAAATATCGCGACTAGGGAAGAAATAAAAACATATCAGACACTTAAGTTATACATCCCAGTGGAGAAGACTCACCAAAATCTGGAACCGGTCGTTCTTGAATCACTTCACTCCTGGTTTCGTGATCACCCAGAGCGGTACAACGCAACCTGTGCGAGACACGCAACACTCGTATCGGTTCAAGGTCGGGCCCCGCAAGATCCCGAAGCCACGAGGCGCGAACCAGAGGCAGTTAGGAGGAAAATGCACCGCTAAACCAGAAATTAGGAGATTGCTACGATAGCGAGCGTGCTATCTCGCTGTGGTAGGGTTAAAAGTTAGTTACCTGTGTTCGCTTGATTCGTTTATGATGATAAATAAGAAATGATGAAGTGTACCGAAGAGTAAAAGAGGAACGGGCCATATGGAACAACATAGAGAAAAGAAGAATAAGATGGATTGGACACACCCTGAGACACAATGGGTTTGTGAAGAACATGATTGAAGGCAAAATAGAGGGAGAAGTCCCCCGAGGTAGACCCAGGAATGAGTTCATGGACCAAATAAAGAGGAAAGTACATAGGAAGAGATACCAGGAGGTAAGGAAATTAGCATTAGATAGGGAAGGGTGGAGGGCTGCAGTCAAACAATCTTAGGATTGAACAGCCAACCAATTCGCGAATGAAGAAGAATATTTCGTCTCATTCCATCTGTTCTTATTTAGATACATCTAGTTTCGACACATCAGTGTCATCACCAGGTAACTTTCATTCTCATCATTACCTGATGATGACACTGATGTGTCAAAACAAGTTGTATCTAAATAAGAACAGGTGAAATAAGAATAGGTAGAAAATAAACTTTTATTTTTCATAATCGAAAATGGACTTCCACAAAGTTCAGTCAGAAACCATTGATCACTACTTGTTTTAATGCTACTTTTGATTCGTGAGTACGTCAATGTACCAAAGCCTCGTTCTCAACAACTTGACTCGGCTAAACGCCGAAGATGAGCCCTTGAAAATAGTACTTATGAGTTCACAACGGCTGAGTTCTTTGGACGAGCGAGTCAAATTTGTTAAGTTTCAAAATCATTGAAATATCTGTTTTCTGAGATGATTTTCCGTTTAGTTACTGCGCTAGACAGAATTGTAACGCTTCGGATTAAGTGTGTGGAAAGTTGCGTCTCCTTCGGCTGTTTGTCAAACAATTTGAACAAATTAATGTGTGAAGCTATTCACTGACGATGGCGTGCCTGATGGAGCTCTGAAATAAATAGTTTCAGCTGTCATATGAAATTGAGAAAGTTTAAAAAAGGTACGTTATGAAGGTAATGTTGACGCATACCTTATGTAAGTATTATTGTGTAAAGTATTCTTTTAAACTAAATATCTACGATACAAAACCTTCACACTTAAAAATAAATGATATTATCATATCAATTGCAATTTTTTAACGCTTAAATAGCCTTTTTAAAAAATGATATAGGAGCACTATTTTTTCGTGCTGTTTCGTAATTGTGTCCAAAGAGGGTTAAAGCGGCGTAAGTTGACTTGCCTTAGCCTGGAATCAAGCTTAGCTCTACTATTCCTTGATTCCAGCCATTAGCGTGGCCTTCCTCGCTATCGATAGTCGGGTAGCACTCGACTTCTACAATCGATATCTCCTCAAGCTGTCATATTGCAGACGTAGTTTTTTAATGAAGTTGCCCGCGGATACGTTGAAGCGAATGTGTAAACGGAGAAGTTGATCATGTTAGTGAATAAATAATTTTTACATATACAGTAAACATTCCATTTTAATTCCAATAGTTCAATGTACTATTGACCATAGTTAAACTCCTCAATCGAACTATCTCGTGGGATCTGACTACAATTTCCGAAGCTCACGATATCGATAGGTCTCAACGATCGATGGTGCAATCGGCTTTGGTAGTGGTAACAGTGTGATTGTTAAGAAATGTTGTTGCTCACTATCTGGCTTTTGGAATGAAAATAAACCAAGTGAAGTTCTTGAGAGCGAGCTTTAATGCATGCGGAAAACACAACCAAGGTAGACATTGGACATTTCAAGCAACGTGAGGTGTTAGTAATAACGATAAGTTCATAGACACAAGTAAAGATTCTTGTCTTGCGATCTAAGGATTTTAAAACCTGTTATAATAATCTCACATCATTGGTGGCTGGACATATATAAATTGAGTGACACACTAGTTTATAAATATTTATTTATTACCCCTTTTTTCCCACCCGGACTGCCTCTCAACATGTTTCCTATTCGCCTTTTGAATTGGTTATAAAATGTTTTTGTGGGTTATCCTGGAATAATGACTGCCTTGGAATGCTACGTTGACTGCTATGACCCTTGCCAGATCTCGGGGTCATCGACAAGTGAATGCAGTTTGAGGCAGTTTGGTTCTTTATTTCCTCTATCAAGAGACTTTAAATAAACTGCTCCAGCAATTTTGGGATTTTTCCAGATTCTCCTACGCTGTCAGGGAGACCATAAAAAGGGATTCATCGTTACGACCACTCGTGACTTCCTCAGAATTAGTCGCGTTCTGTGAATTGATGAAGTGGGATGAGAGTGGGATTCATCCCGTCAACTCCATGGAATTTTGAACTCTGCCAAATGTCTTAAAACTCGTCACTATTTTGGAAGAATTTGGAAAATAGCGCCTATTCCCTTCTGATGATGTCATACCACAACTGCAATGTATACTGATTGAACAATCGCGATCGACTCTCCGTTAACCTTCTTGAGTTGGATCTACACATCGAAGTCACTTCCATGACAGTAGCCTAGTAAGTCACTAGCAATCGACACTTCGATGTATAAGCATGGACATCCATGGCAGTAGTGGTTGATAATGCTATTAATCGACCCATGTTCACGCTTGAGGAGAAAATAGACTGACTTCTATTTTGCCTGCAAGTTGCATAGCGAATCTGGGATAAAATCGCATCGTATCCGGTGGAATCTTGGTCACAAGATAACAAATGGAGGATTTAAAATATAAACAACGAATAGCTTAATAGGAGTATAAATATTTTAAATGCCATTAAAGAACCCCTAAGATAAGCTTTATGACTTATCTCTTATTAGATATTATTGTCACAATTCACACACTTGATTCGACGTAATAATGCATGATTATTGTAATTCATACAAGTTTATTAAACCAAATAATGCCTATGGAACTCAAACAGCTATATACGAATGCCATTATCGCCAATTATGGACGATTTTCGTAATTACCATATTCATTGTTTACTATTCCGTCTACCATTTGATTGGAAAGAGCCGGAAGCACGGGTTAGTATATCATACTCTGTGGCCAGTAGTCATGTGTAAGCAGAACGATGCGCTGCGAGTGGCGATACGATTCGAGATATCGCAATACTCACTGCTTTCATTGAGGCATGGACATCCATGCATTGAAGTTTACTTCCATGCGTAAACCCGCATTTATGCGGAAGCACGAATTGGGTATATTCAAAGAGTTTCAGAAGGCAGGAAAATGAAATGCACAATTCCATAATGGTTTTAGTTAGTTTGAAAAAACCTTCCGGTTCACATTTAATTTGCCCAGACAGCACAGAGTTGAAAAATACTCGTGTTGTATTGGTCGAAGTATCGTGCAGTCTTAAATGGTGTCTATCTGGCATGATTTTCAGATTCGGTGTCACCCGCCGATGTATAATGTATATTTATATTGAGTAGGTATATAATTTTAAGCGTAAAATGAGAATAAAAATCAACAAGCACTGAATAGTTTCGACTTTCCACTAAGTAAATTACCGATTGGTTCATGCAGAAATTATTGATAGAAAACTAGTTGCATTTATAATAGTAGCATTCTGTACACATACCAATTAAACGAACTATCGTGGACGAGTATATCTTCACTAATATTCGATTAAATAAATCTTATATTAGTATAGCAGCACTACAAGAAATAGTATCGCAAATTTATTTTCTAATATCCATAAGGAGTTTTGAATATATGCGGCAGACGAGGATTTAGTTCATGTGTTCGACATGCGTGGCGCGCGTGGCTAATATAAAAAGAAAAACGATTTTTATGCTACGCAACTTCCTTAGGCCGTTTTCGAACTTGGCAAACGCCTAGTTAACTTGATATCAAGATATCTTGATACCTAGGCAAGCAAAGAGAAATGCTTACTCGACACTTTCGTAAGCCCTTTTACGATGGAAGAGACATCTTGCGGCCTTCATGTCGTAAAACATACGAAAAGCGCCATCTGTGTCAATAATTTTTGTGGCTGATGGAAGTCGATTGCTTCTTTAAAATGCTTCCCATCCGTATGCGACAAATTAAAAGGGAATATAATTTTAAAAATCTTATTGCTTATGAATAAAATAATTCTCATATACCATTATGTGGTGAATAACTATTATGCTTCGATTGCTAGGTTATGCTGAAGTGGACGACATATCACTCACTGTATTTCACCACAGACGTCTTTATTCACAGAAAGGCATTATAATATTTCTTGTCTACATGAAAAAACAGGTAACAGTATTTTAATATATTACACTCCGAACAAACTACTTATGATCTTCGACTGATAACTGATAAATACGCGCGTTGTAACTAACTTAGGTAATAAAGTTGAAAACAAATTACATTTACCCTAATGGTATATTGTCCCCTTTCTTTGATGAATGCAGTTGAAAACCTCTCCAATGTCAACGTCATCAACAACTATGATGTTCGTTAGCTAAAAATGATGCTGCCAATGAAATTATGGCTACCTTAGAGTACTTTCCATCGGACCATAATTCTTTCATATAATTTCTTTCATCATTTTTTCATTTCATTTCTTTTCCTTCCAGAGTAAGGAAGATAGATTTTGTAGGTTCAATGAAGTAAACAGGGACGGTACATTTACAATCTATGGAATTATTCACACAACTGTTAGGTACCAAATCTTTTATCAGTATATTCACATTTGAAAAGCCTTTAAATATAGCGAATTCATCAATTTTTACGCAAAAAATAATAAATATCACACAAATATACGTAGTAATGATAAAATAGTATCCATTTGAAAGTTTCTTCACTTCTATTTCCCATACAAGCCCATATTATCACACCCCGAGTTCTAACTTAAAACCTAGCAAGCATAACAAGTCTCCTTTTTCGTTGACTTGGTATCTTTCCTCGATAGCTAGTGAACAAGCGCATGGTGATGACGCGTCCATGACGTCATAGCTTTCGATGCGTACTAGGTTTCAAGGCAAGATTGCTTGATTTGCCAAGTTCGAAAACGGCCTTAGCTTGCGACCATGCTTCCTTCAATTCGTCCTCGCCGTTGTTCTCCAGGCTCGTGCGTTGACGCCATCAAGTTCTGCTCCGCCTTGTGTCAGTTTGTGGCCCGCTCGGCCTCCGCGCCTTATTTGATTCTTCATATTCACGGCATTTTCACCCGTTCCTATTGATTTCATTTTACGGCTTTCCCTTCGATCTCGCTCATCCAAATATTTTCCTCGCCCAATATCTTTCATCGATCATCGTTTCACTTTTTATGCAAGTCGGATTATCTATACCTTCATCATCGTTTATTTTTTTGGGACTTTCCGGCCTTCACCTTGTGGCGGATATTCTTATCCAGCGGTTAAGGGAGACGATCTTATTTCCTGAGGCTTCACCGATTCCGTGCACGAAAAGTGAAGTGAAGATCGAATCGAAGATTGAATATGAAAGAAATGAAGTTATGAAGTGAGGATCGAATCGAAGATGAAATATGAAAGATACGAAATGTCTGATGTACTATTGGCGCCGCCAATGGCAAAGTTTCAACTACGTGGTCCCCATCATTTCTTACCAGTCCAATCACGGGCTTTAGCCGAGAAATATCGGCTAATAGACCTTATTTGCGCCAGTTTGTCACCAGTTAGCCACGTGTAGATTAAGTTTTTCGACGTGATAAATCACGTGTTATATTCGACATACACATAAATTTTGTATTGGTTGTGCTGTTTGGGTGGATACACCTGGTCATCCATTGGAGCGCACCGTTTAATGCGGACACGGACTATAAAGATTTCTATTATCCTTGAATGCGGAGTCTTTTTGCATTGGTACGAAATTTGAACTTTGAAATACATTATTATTGAAAGATGGTCGATGGATATGATTTGTTTTTTTCCCGGCATATGATACTAATAAAGTCTTCTCGGGTTTTCTGCCAGGTTAGGTAATTGTTGGCCGACGTTTCGATGGCTACCTCCGCCATCGTCATAATGCCTTGAGGCCTTCTTCTTTACGTATCGGAACAGGACGTTCCATATATTTCCGTCCGCATCTTTCCAGCAAATTCTCGCTGTCGATTTCCATGGCCTGTTGGTCTAGGGGTATGATTCTCGCTTCGGGTGCGAGAGGTCCCGGGTTCAAATCCCGGACAGGCCCACATTTTTATCTCTCTGATATCGATGCAAATTTTAGGGACTGGTGGTCAACATTAAGAAAATTATTACGGGAGCCAACATTTTTATATTTTGGTGTTCGGGCTGGGAGTATATGCGATAACAATGGCCGTTCTTTGAGTTATGGTGGAAGAACTTGGCTATAAACGTCATTTATAATTTTATTCATTCATCATATGACAAAAGTTTTTATTGAACTCATTTTTTTTATTAATTTGTTTCATTTTAATTTATTGTAACAGGTGAAAGTTTTAATTTTTTATTCTCGAAAGGAATCAAAAATTTAATTTAATTTAATTTTTTGTTAAATTTCCCTAATCAGTGTCTTTATAAATAATTTAAAACTAACGTTGCTCTCATGATACTTTTTGCCGATGGTTAGGTGGATAAGATCGTTTTTGTTCAACGGAAGCGTATGGAAGTAATTCTTTTCTAGTAGAAGACGGTTGAATCAAAAAATTGCACGGGAGGGCGTTGATTGTAGCGGGTGGTTTGTTTTCTACATATGTAGATAACAACTAGGGATACTTCATAAATTCCTTTGCGAAAGGATTTTTTAAATAAATAATCCTTGAGAGCGAAAGGAAAAACATATATCTAAATGAAAACTTTTTCAAGCGACAAGGAAAAAGATAAGGGGCGTATTTTAGGCGTCACCAAGGAAATATCTAAGAACAAGATAGGGGTGAACTTTAAGTGGTGCCAGAACGAATGGTGGAAATATTGGGCGATATTTTGAGAAAAAATTATTTTTGTAGACTCAAAAGGAATCAAAATAAGAGAACTGAGAAGATAGGGTTCAATATTGGCATATTGAAGTAATGAAATTATGAATGCCTATGGATTAGCTTCAATAGTTACTTTACTTGGATAATCTTCGAAAACCGAATATTACCTAGAGCCCAAGCATTAAACCAGAATGATGCGATAGCAATATAGTTTTGGTACTCCGCTTCATGATGATCAGAAAGGAAAATTACGAATTTTCAAATGTTTCGAATGTCGAACGAAAATTTCGAATGTTTCGCCTGACACCTTTGAACTCCGATCCATATTAGTGATTCATGAATGCTAAGTTAAAATATTTTCGAATGACTTGTTCGCATATAATTTCCATGGTTACTGGAAATATTTCAAACTATGCCGTGGAATTTGCTGTTCATATCAGTGAAGAGCGGAAAATGTAAGCATGTTTCGTTAGCATCTTTCTATCTCTCCGGAAAATATTGATCGAAATGTGATCTCACGCGGGTGTCAGTCAAAAGTTTACTCTTACTCAACGCGTGGAACTATATTATCGGTCTACTTTCAAGTGCACTTAACCGTTCTGCATTGGCCCCTCAGCCGAATCCAGGTGGAAGGAAATGTTGAGTGTTCAAACCACCATGGCTGAAGGTAGCCACGAAATGGTTTGCATTCACAAAACTTATAATTAGTAGAGCTATGAGTTAAACACCGAAATTTACTCTGTCCTTTTTAATTGTCCTACAATTTATACATACATTTACGTCAGTAAATGCCTGTCGACGGGACACATTTCCATACTTAATCTCAGGGGAAATTCTACTACAAAACTCATATCACGTAGTTCAGGCTCACTAATGAAATAAATATCCAACAGGAATGACCGGAAGTATTTGCTTTACATTTTTCAAAAAAATATCCCTATGTAGGACTCTTTTTTACAATAGTTTATAACAATATATGTATTTCTAATCATTGCATGTGATGATGTGGTACGAAGTCACTCGCTTGGATTAATATTCACCAAGGGTTGAAAGTCGCCATGAAGAAATAATTGGACTAACACACCTAACCGGCAATTGGGAGATATGGTTTCGTATCCCGGTCAAGTCAAATGATTTTTTTTTCATGGAAAATTTCAACCTTTGGTGGAGAATGTATCTATTTTATCTTTTCAAAATGCCTCAGCCTTTTGTATAATTATTTAGTAGATTTGAGAGAACATACCTTTTTCCATTTTTTGTTGTTAACTTTTGGAATAACCAACTTTATTTTTATAGCATTAAAACAAACTTCTACAATTTTACATGTTGAATTTGAATGTAATGTTGACGATGGAACTCTTGCCGTATGACATAAGCTGAGCATCATGCTGAGTATCTGTAGGATTCATTCTCAGGTTCTCTATAGGTTTTAAAAAGATATAGGAATTGAGAAGCCGAACACACTGGTTGAAAATGTCGTTTATCCCTTAATTGATACAAGACCATAATGGCTGCCATTGAGGCATTGAAGTAGGCCAGTCGATAGATAGTGTAGCTGATTAGTTGATTTTGTGCCTAATGCTTGTTTCTTAATATACACGTAGTACGAACGTCATCTTTCGTATATTCCCTGCGTGACCTTTCTGCTTCGTGAACGTTGTGGTATATACATTAATTCAATCGGTTTTATATCATTGGAGGGAAGTCTAGTGTGTAGCCCATGTTGGTGAAAGCTACGTGTACATTATAGTGCATGTCGGTGATAGCTCACTCCCTGCCAAACACCCTGCAGGTGGCGTGCAAGGTAATATGTAGATGTACGAGAGATGATAGACTAAACGACTTCTAGGTGAATAGTTATAGACCCAACTACCCGGCTGGTATCCGGGGACACCTTAAACACCGGAAAAATTGTGTGACGTTTTTACCTCGATCGATACAAGACCATAATGGCTTCCAATGAGACATTGAAGTAAGTTAGTCGACAGATAGTGTAGTGCTTAATCTCCACGTAGTACTATAGATACATTTTGCATGTTCCCTGTATGACTCTTGTATTTCGTATACATAGTTGCATTGTACAACAGTTCAATAGTGAAGAGATATATTTTCAACAACATGCACTATACTATCGGTATACTACAAATGCTACAGAAACTACTAAAATAATCCATTATGTAACTATGAAAACGTGACACAAAGTTATGCAGGGAACATGCAAATCATGATGTTAGCACTACCCGACGGAACAAGAAACATGCATTAGGGTGCCTATGAATTTGTCAGCTACACTAGCTGTCAATTAATCTAATTTTAAGTCTTAACGCTGCCATTATGGTCTCTCATCGATCGCAGGAAAAATAACATTTTAAATCTCACTGTTCTACAATATCTTTCCTTTTTTTTAATATTATAATCTGTTGTAACGTAGTATGTTGGAGTTTGTAAAATATTGAAAACTTCATCGGATAAAGATTTGTTTTTGAATTTACACAAAAGGTTGAGTCTAGTTTTCAACTGACAGTCTGAAAGCGATTCCCATCCAAGTTGTTGCCAGAGGTCAGTAACACTACTCTCTGTAGAGTGACTAGCGATCGGGTGGTTATGGTCGAGAGAAAGGGGTAGATATTGGGTTAACGGGGAAGGATAAGGACTATGGGTTTGATAGCTTAGGTAAACAGAGGTGAGGTGCATGGTGGGCTGAAATAAATCTGTCGGTTACTTGCAAATTTAGTTTCAGATTAGTCGTATTTTCATCTTAACCCTCCTTGGACGAGACACCCGCCTCTTTTGCCTATTACGTTTCTGGCGTTATTCAGGGCGGCATATCCTTGCGTGATAGGCCAGAGGAGTCGCAGGAACTCCTATGATTTTGCATCGATCTTAGGATGTTTCCTTGAGGAATTAATTTTTAGTGGTCGCCGCTTTCTTTGAAGCATTTTCAGGATTTAGAGAGTACGTATTTTCATTAGTTGCTTTTGCTGTGGCTCGCTTCTCCTGCTCTTTCTCTCCAAGCCAGGGATCGACTGCCTCATCCGTTCTCGACATTGGAGAATAGCTTGTAAAAGTGCTGCATATGAAATATGGAAACATTGTCACCATCAATAGTCGTTCAATCCTTGGATTGGTTGACTGCTGCCCTCCACCCTTCCCTATCTAATGCTAGTTATCTTATATCCTGGTAGCTCTTCCTTTGTGGTTTCCATATAATTTGGCCTGTGAACATATTTCTGGTCCATCCTCTGGCTACCTTTACGTTTATTTTGCTTTTAATTGTGCACATCACAATCCCTTTGTGCCCCATAAATCATAAATAACTCACAAATATCTGAAAACAGCCACCATGTTACGTTATAAATTTACGTACCAAATAATATCTGTTAGTGTAGCACGGTGGTTCAAAAACCGACTTTGAATTATTTTAAGTCTCGTGCTATCGTGATGCGTAGTGATAAATATGTCACGGATTTCATGCGGGCCTACCGCTTTTCAGTCCCCAGTCTATATTCTAAACAATGGCTGAACCTGTTCCTCAACAACGCAGTGGCTGCACTGCATCCTCTTGAAGCCTCCTCATCTATATCAGTACATCAATGCCTCTTAGTCTTCAACTTTTTCTTCTGTGGATGGATTCCCAATCTTAGGCAGGTATTCATAATCCTCAACAGTTACGGATTCGTTCCCATACATGATTTCCTCTCTCATTAATTATTTTTTCTGTTCAAAATCTTTAAAGAATTAATGATCCATCCGTTGATAATTCTCTAGTGAGAGTTTCATTAATCTCTGATCGATATGCGTTCACAGTCATCCAGTAATAATCGTTTATTTTTCTAGGTTTCATAATCATCAATGCTGTAATTATTTAGCGTAATAGTCATCGATTGGTAAATTAAGCTTTTGACCGAAATTAATTTGAGTCTTCCATTGTACATTTCGGTAGTTCTTTTTTTACCACATATTCGTGTTAACACTCAACTAGATCGTCGATTAATTTGAATTTATTCGGATCTACGTGCAATATTTACGTTGTTCATCCTTTTTGACGTTTCCTACCTTTCAGCATTGCTTTTTCTCCTTCTCTAGTATATTGGTGGCCATGTTTGAATTTCTTCTATTTCTCTTCTGATATTTTAGTTCATACTTTCTGCATCATATCATTTTGATGCCACACTACACTTTTAGGTCCGACGGATGTGATAAAGTAAAAGAGATACATTGCCGAACAGATAGGTACAAAAATTCGTTCTTTCCGCGGACAATAAGTCACTATTATAAAACCAGAATTCCACTTAAAGCACATACAAAATATGTCTCACCACTTCACCTCCCAAACGCTATGCTTAGTTTTCTTTCAAAGAACATAACAGGTGTGTTTTAGTGCAATACAGAGAATATGTATGACCGAGCAGTGAGGCACAAAAATGACATCCGTTCACAAGTAATGAGTGGCCAAAATAAAAACTGATCTCCTCACAAGACAATTCAAGCGTGGTGCGACGCGTGGCAGCTAGAATAAAAGTTTTAAAGTATGTTGTAATAAACATATGGAAAAGAAAAAAAAACTCCTCTCAGTTCAGTAAATGCGTGCAAAATGTCCAATCAAAAACTGTAAAATCTACAAAACACCTGGGAGTTGAACTAATGATCTCTCGTGAAAAAACATTTTCGGGAAATAACTGGTCAAGCAAATCGTAAATTGGGATTTAATGAAACAGTACTTGAAAAGTGCGACGAAAAAGTTAGATAAATCAGCTACTTCTCTCTTGTTACACCCCGCTTGGAATACACTGTCAGTGCCAGGGATCCACATGAGATAGGCTTATTTTTTATGTAAATTCAAAACCGTTTTATTTTCCGAAAAAGTTATCAATATCTTACGAACTCCAATATAATAAGATAGATCATATCATGGGAAAAAGTGAAGGAAATAGATTGTAGAATAGCAAGGTTTAAAATTTCGTTTTTCCTGTGATCGATAAGAGACCATAATGGCTGCGTTATGACTTTGAAGTAGGTTAGTCGACTGGTAGGCTAGCTGATTTATTCATATGCCCCCTAATGCATGTTTCTTAATCTTCCGAGTATTGGTAACACCATGTTTTGCATTACTATTGTCTCACGTTTAAATAGTTACATTAAAGATTATTTTATTAGTTTCAATAGCATTTGTTGCATACCGATAGTGTGGTGGTTGTTCGTGAAAGTAAATCTCTTTACTGTAATATAAGATGGAGATATGTGCCACACACCCTTGTTGTGGCTTGCAGGGTAATAAGTAGTTGTAGATGTAGAAAACATTCCTGTAATACTCTTCTCCATTTCACATTCCTGTAACCTTTCGATTAACATCTTTACACGGCTGACGTCCAAACACCCTCTGACACACGCCCATGCTTCCGCTCCTAGGGTAATGTTCAGATATGAATGTAGAACGGTAGTGAGTTGGAAATTTCATGGACTCTTTCCTCGGGCAGTGTTCGAGAGTCCGCCCTCTCCCTCGCAGTGCAGACAGACGACGCACGGTGGATGGACTGTCTCGTCACAGTCGGACCCGAACCGACGTGGTCCGTCACCCTTTCGCTGTCGGCGGGAGGAGAGGAGACGCAATCAGGGAGGTTGCGACTTCCTCTCTCTCTCGCCAGCTGCCCTCCCGACCCCCTTCCTCTGATCCCCCCACTCCCTCCACCAGTCCGACACCACACACACACACACACACACACCACCTCGGGGGTCAAATCATTGCTTGTGTCGCGTTCGGCGATGATGGTCGCGGGAGTTAGGTCTGAATGTCCTAATTATGCAGAGCAGATTTGGTGTTCCTTTTCACTCTCGCACGTTGATACAACGCACGGAAGCCGCTCGAGCCATGTGTCTTGACGTTGGATTCGTTATAAGGCCCCGTCATCGAACTTAAAAGGTCATTTTTTTTGCAGGCTTCTCGTTAAACTTGATTAACTTGGATAACTCAGGAAAAAAGGGTATTCACATCCGCATGATAGTATTTGGGCGTTGGCTGTGCGCAGACTTGAGATGTAGCGAATGAGTCAATGCTTATAGTAATATCTTTCGATAGATATGTAAGTTTTGAGCCGTAGGGTGGACGATTTTTGGAATTTCACATGCAAAGTTGCAGGAGACCGAGATCTAGCAGCACCTGATTTATGCATAGAGAATTAGAATTATTTTGAGCTTGAAGTTCAATTGTTGTTCAAACTGCGTAAAAACAGTTATTTTTTACACCCGTTCTAAGCTATTGTTTTTTAAACTGAAAGTAAACCCGTTGTTGAGCTGTGTAAGTTGTTATATAAACACCATTTAACATCCCGTTATAGTTCTTATGCGGAGTAAGAAGTTTGGAAAAGTGGAGTTCGAACGATATAATTCGCGTTCTGGTGTTTAAATGAAGATGTGGCATAAAAGCTGTTAGGAAACGAATGTTTTTGGTATAGCTCAAAATTGCTTGCTGAATTATGATGACGGAAGATTTGGCAACTGTTTCAATTAGGCAACTTGCAATCAGGATATTCAGAAGCGAAGAAGTTAAAAAATGGGAAAAGAAAGTGAACCTTTATTTGAGGGTAAAATACAAACTCGGGCCTAACTACCACCAAAGGTGGCATCTTCAGCTAGTAAAAGGTAGTTTGAGCGAGATAGTTCCCTAGACATAATGGAGAACATATTCGAATTAAACGTCTTACTTTCACCAGCTAAGAGATACATGAATTAAATTTGCACTATTAATGGTGTAATAATATAGTAATATCTGGCAGTAATTCTAAGTAATTAAATGAAACTATCTAAGTAAGTCTTTAATTTGACTCATTTTTTTCGCACGGTACGTTTGAAACTACGTAATCAAAACGGAAGATTTTTTGTGATCCCGTTTACTGCGGTGACAATATTATGATTAGTTTTCAAATATAGTTGAGGAAACGTACAATCCACACACTTAATTTTTGACGAGATTTAGGGGTTAAAAATTCCTCATATTTCAAATTATGTCTCTCTGGAGTGCGTAACATTCCTCATGAAAAGGGCTGGTATTTTTTTGCGAATATCTCGGAATGCAATATGGTAAGGGCTTGAATTCTTGGTGTCATTGAAAGGGTGAGATTTATTTATCTATAATTAGACAAAATTCATTGATTTATAGGTGAAATGATATTTCGCTAAATCTATCTTAACTCAATTGATTTTACCTTTCCTTATAGCTTAAACACCGCGGAATCGTAGAAGTCGGTAAAAGAGTTCTAGCTGTATACTTGCTGGTGTTTCATTTCTGAGAAGTTTCCGTCATCAAATGACAGAAGTCTATTTTAAGTAACTCAAAGAAAAAAGTTTTAAAAACTTGATTTCATAAATATATCTCAACATTTCCCGACTGCTTTGACCTTAAATTTAATTAAATGCTGCTTAAGTGGAGAGATGAGAACAGAGAGTAAAGAATAAACGTTTTTATGTACAAATGTTGTTTTTGCTTGAATCGAAAAGGAGAAACTAATGTTTAAATGTAGTTAAAGTATTATAAATGAATGAATAAGCCCTTTCTTTTGATCCAATTACTGAAACTCGTTTCAATTATTCTTGTGATTTCGATGTTAATGCCACTGAAACGGGGTCGTTTAGCTGGATAAGGTAATCACTAAAAGTATGCAAATATTTGTTTCAAATTGTTTGTATTTTTTGCCCTGAGCTTTACTGTTTCCATACTTAAGACATATCTAAGGTGAAAGTGGGTACTTAGTGAAAGACGTGAATGAAACGGTTGTATTTCCGTAATGATTTGGGTAACTCTGTTAGAGTCGTAATATGATTTACACGTGATTTTCTTCATATTTGCCACATAAAAATAGCACCCTTACAGTAATTAATGGCCCTATTCTACCTATCTATTCTCTTATGTCCAAAGAAATGTACTAGTTCAAAAGTAAATTTTAAAAAATATTTGATATAATCGTATCATTAATGTTGTAATGTGGAAGTTATTCTATAATTTTTTATTCTTAAATTATGTTATTCTATAATTATGCTAGGAAAAAAGATGATGAAATTACAAATCACCTATTAGCCTTGGGATATTGTTTTGCATATTACCCTAAATTAAATGAGCACATGAAGTTCGGTCGTAATGGCATTTTATTCGTTTCATCTGGATGAAAAAAGTTTAATGTCCTCTCAAAAATGTTTGTTGACATATTTGCATTGTCAGTCAGAGTACTTATGTTTTTGATAAGGATGGCGGAGTACTTATGTTGACGGGGAAATTGTTCTTTTTCCACGACTGGAATGAGAAGTTTAATTTATTTTTTGACTGAGTTAAAGTGTTGGAGGAGTGATTTTTAAATAAGTACAGATTTGCATCTTGCTTTTCATACATGTACCATACGTAAAACCAATGGATTAAACTTTTTAATTTAAGAAAGGTGAAACCATGCATGTTTCCGATTTGGTTTTTTGGCCAACTTAATTCTATTTTGTTCGTGATGGACCAAAAAACTTGTACTATTTTTAAACTTCTTTTATTATTCACCGACCAGGTTTTAACAGTGTATCATGATCAGGTAATGATAATAACACTCTGTGTTGAAACATGGTCGGAGATTAATAAAAAGTGTGAACATAGGCAAAGTTTTATTTACATCATGAACATAACAAATTTTCACAAAGTGACGCCTGATGTTACTTCTTAAAATTCTGTTATAACACGTAGCCATATGGCATTTGATTTATATTCCGGAATAATTCGATGGCGTTTGCACAGATTACCTCTCAAACGCGAGAACACTCCTTTCATACAATTATGATGGTTCCGGTTGAATATCAAGTTATCGTGAGGAATGAAAAACACGTTTTTTTAATTTATTTTTTTGTTTTTATTTATGGTTTTACAATTTTGAATTCCGCGCCATAAATCATTCTTCTTTCTTCATATGTATTACAACACCTATGATTATTTTCACTGTATAAATTGATGTAAGTGAAGTGTGATCTAAGAATTTTTTGCGACCTATTTAAAAAGTTGCTAAAATGTTCTCTCAACGACTCACGATTCACGCTCCAACAGCCTTCATATATTCATTTTTCACGCGCCATGGCGGGAAAACCGCCCACACGCAAAGGATTGAAGGCCTAAGGAAGAAATTAGGCTCTTATGGTTATGCTCATCTGATAGATCTGGGGAAACCGTGGGGTTCAGATGAGCGCATAGTAGGTTTTGTGAAACGTGCGATCGATGAAAGGTTGGCGGGTCGAAAGTGTGACACGGGTCAGACGGAAAAGAGAAAGTTTCGCCGCCGCCGCTGCGGTCGTGTCACAATTCCCGACGTCCTCCCTCACCGGGACGGGTTCGCCTGGAGCAAGTTGAGGAAGCTGACTGAAATTTTCGGACAAAAGAAAACAGAAAACAGGTGTATGCTACCAGATCCTATGTATGAGGTCATTTCTTAGGTTTCTACTGAACTTTTTCGGAGTTACATTACTGATTATCTGCAGTAATATGATAAAATTCATCCAACATTTGAATATTCTTCGATTGATTGGTAGGTTTTTTTTACTGTTTTTGTCATATTAATACATCGTTCAATTTTGACTCCAATGGATGACGCACCATTAGATCCCTCTTAAATTCCTCATATCTTATCCCTCTTCTTATTTCGTCCAGAATTCTTATCTTCTTCCCCTCTCCCCTTATTTTTCTCCCCTCTTTTAATCTTCAACATTCCCTCTCCTTTCAAAACGTCGTCCATCCATCTCTTCTGCCTCCTCCGAACCTGCGTCACTAACTTCTTCTCCTCCACAACCATATCCAAAACCTCCTCGTTCGTCCTTGTGGCCTCCTAGCTCATCCTCTCCATCCTACTCCAAACCAGCCCTCTGAAGCTCCTATCCCTCGCCTATTAGCAAGAGTGTACCGATTGTGTTCAGTTTCCATATTTCTCCACCAGTTGTCGCTACCGGCCTTGGGTGCTAGGATTTCTGCCGGCAGTATTGTTTACAAGCTTAGGTAGGTGAGTAAATAGTTTCGTTCTGAGTTTTTGACGACTTAGTTCGCTGTTTTTTGAGTGCATAGGCTAGGTAATATTTTCACAACTTGTGTTATTGTAAATATAAAAGTGTTTTGTCTGAATACTGGGAATAAAACTTGGAGATAGTGCCGCGGTACCATTGCTACCTAGTACTGAAATATTAGTAAGGCGTTGGATGGCGCAGCATTTTTGATATTCATAGTATGTAATTAAAATAATATTTAACTTTTAATTGTTTTTCCATGAATTATTAGCCAGGAAAATTAACTCGGTGGCGATATGAATGAACAGGAGACGAAGAATCGGTCCAAAACTTGTTTTGTGTACGGCTGCAATTCAGGGTACAGAAGTGCCCAGGAGAAAGTTTCGTTGTTTTCAGTGCCACGAAACGAGGAATTATTTAAGAAATGGGAAAGGGCGATCCCTCGCGCGGGTTTGAAGAAGACTTCGGCAGTTTGTGAGAAACATTTTGCTTTAAGCGATGTTATTCGCAAATGGGAAGGAGTGGATCAACAAACTGGCTTAGTGATCGCAGAGGCATGTGTACACATAAAGAATACTTCAAGATACCTCATTTAAAAATAGAAATTTGATATTGTAACCTGTGTCGAACGTTATACTTGAATGTCTTATTTGAATATATTATTTATATTAATCCGTGCTCCAAACTCACATCCCAAACTCCTCCCTTCGCAATGACCAAGTCTCCGCCCCATATAGTGCCACGCTCTCTGTCAGAGTTTTCGTAATAAACTTATGATAGTACAAATTAAGCAATATCCTTCGGCCCTCCCATACATTTAGCATAACAAACTTGCTACTTTTTAACAAAATACGCAAAAGGTAAGGTACGCAGTCTTGCGCACGAGTGCAAATTCATACACCCAAGAGGAATAAGAGCGCCATTTGAAAGTCATTTTACTTGAACGGGATCTAGTTAAATTAAACTCGCATTGACATTCAACTTGAGTGAAGTTGGCTTGGTGGTGTATGTGGCCAAAAAACCTGCTAGTCAATTGGTAGATTCGGATTCGAATCCCGGTCTAGTCTAATGATTTTTACTAAGCAAACTTGATCTT
Source organism: Ceriagrion tenellum (assembly GCA_963169105.1). NCBI lineage: Eukaryota > Metazoa > Arthropoda > Insecta > Odonata > Coenagrionidae > Ceriagrion > Ceriagrion tenellum. The sequence goes on along the minus strand of OY720636.1, from coordinate 52,603,427 downwards.
CCCTGGTATATATATATTTGCTATTTGATTCGGGTTCTGTATTCAGGGATAAGATTCACAGAGCTCTGAGATCTCAGCCTTCAGTTTTAAATTGCCTATCCCGTTAATGTCGGCAGGTACGCATTTAGTTATAAAATTGCCACTTTAATTACCACGTAACCCCTAAATTGTGAGGAACTTAAATAAGAAAATTGAAATTCCTTTAGAACTTGTTTTGATTATTTCAACCAGATTTCCTTCGCATATCTTCAAGAAACAATAATAATTTCCTGAAGATTCTGCGCTACTGAGAGACTAGTTAAAGCGATGTAATACATTCAATGAAATTGCTTAATTTTCATTTGAAGTTTCACTTAAATATGAATTAGAATTAAGAAAAGCCTCTACCGCCGCTCTCCTATTCCGTTTTTCTTTTTTACAGTTGTATTTATCCTTCAAAGCGAGAGGAAGGAGTATACGTTTCAGCAATCGGAACGTATTTTAACGTTAATTTCGTCCTAATATTTATCTCAAGGGAAGCAGCGAACTTGATAAACCGTTTTATCATTACTAACCGCAATCAAGCCGAAGCTTGGTTTGCCACCTCACCGATACCTTCTCCTTACAGCTTATTTCCCCCAAACCCCTCTTTTAAACATACTTCGTGAAACAGACTTGTGGCTTGCAGTGTAACATATAGATGTAGATAAATTGCCTCTGGTATCCTATCAAATAACTTCCTCGAAAATATTTCCCATAAATCTCATTTTATATTACTGGTTCAAAAGCCAGTTTTGACTAAAAAGGTGCCCAATGAGTGTAATTTAAGGTCATCAGAAACATAAATCTCCACGCATTTACGTTCAAACAACATTGACAACAATATGAATCAAACAACGCAACACACCACAGTATGTTACATCGTAAGTTATGGCTCACGCGCAACGGCCTTCAGAAGTCTAGTAACGTGCGGCAGTGGGCGGGTGGAACAGCGAAATCGTTGTTTATGCTTGTCGCGCGAATTTCCCATCGATGGTCGGAGCGATTGTTGTTTATGCACAAAATTGCGTGAAACTTGACTTAAGTGTAGTTATTAATGAAGTGTTTAGATTAAAGGGAAAAAATTGCTTCTTGTCGAATTAGTTTCTCGGAAATTAAATGCTATTTTTGACACGTAGTCTTGTGGTACCTGACATATTTCGAAATAATTCGTATCCATACGAACAGATTTTCCCATAAATACGAAATAATTCACTCCTCATTATTATAATGGTGTATTTCAAATATTAAAATATTATTCCTAGTAAAAAAATCTTATTTACATACGGTTTATGCTTAAATTTCGAATTCGAAATTTTCGAAAAATTTCAGGCATTATCCTTACGTCTCTTATATCACTATGGTTACGGTTATTTAACTGGAAATATTGCGCTCTAAAAAATTGAGAGTTAACGAAAATGGCGGACTGGCTTCAACTTCTAGCACTAGCCAGCATACGGAATATTTAACATGGAGTGAGAGGGGTAATGATAATAAGTAATAAAGACGACTAAATTAGAGGCAAAATAAGGAATTAGTCCTATCTTACACTTATCTCGTCCATCACACAGCAATTATACGTACTAATTGAAGAATAATCCACAAAGTCTGGACTCCCGCGGCCAAAAATAAATCATCCGTTGTGGGGATCGAACCCACGACCTTTGGATTAGAAGTCCAACGCGCTATCCTCTGCGCCAAACGGACGTGCATTGGACTGCACTGGGGTAGAAATATTCATATATAATTCTCATGTATTTTATATCATTGTTGTTATAGTAAATTAACAGTATAAACATATATACTTATGTGAAGTGTGGTCCGAGACTTTTCGCCGTTCTTCGTGAGTTATTAAAAAGTTCCCGCAATGATTCTCTAGTACCGCTACAACCGCCGTTTCGGATGACTGGTTTTCAGATATTCCACACTCCTCGGTACACACATGTCCTGAGATGAATAAACTATTCATCGTTTAAATTTTAAATAAGCACTGATTTATTCGTAACAATCTTAACTTTATGGTTATCCTTCTTATTATTTGGTCCCATGATTGAAGTTCATAAATCGTATGGTTTCTACAGCTACATACTACTCTGCAAGTCGCCGTAAGGCCAAGTTGCAGGGAGTGTTAGGACACCAGCCGTGTTAGGATTAGGTTTTGGAATGTGAAATGTTGAAGATTATTATGTGAGTGTTTTTAGTAGGGCTCATTTGATGATATGGTCACTTGTGATATATGCGTGATAAGAACGAGCCTTTGTACATATCTCTTCAGCAATGTATCTTTCTTATTTTGTCGCATTTGTCTGTTCTTGAGATGTAGTGTGGCGTCAAATGATATTCTCCGTATTGATTTGAAACACACCTGTTTTGAAATTCTCAGGCAAACTGAGCCTGGCGTGTAGCCTCTGAGTCTCTAGTGGCTCCCAACAGATTCCTTTTAAAAGCTGTGAAACAGTATATGATCGCCCGTAGCAGTTTTTAACGAAGCGCGCAGCTTTCCTTTGCATTTTATTTATTTCTTTTTTTTTTGTTAAAACTTTCTGTCTAGGTACCCAAATTCTCGCGGCGTATTTGAGGAGTCGCCTAACCAGAGCCAAGTAGTATCTCTCTTTGACTTTTTCATTCGAGAACCTTCCTATTATACGCTTAACAATACCTAGTTTCTTATATGCTGTGCTGCATGTTTTGAGTGTGTGTTTCCTACGATATGTCTGAAGTTAACATAATTGCAATGTTTTTGACTTGTTCTGAAAACTGTCTTTTACTCCATCGAATGCGTAGATATGGCGTTGGTGGGATGGCTTCCGCAAGAAGTGTGCTGTGGTGGTTTTACTAAGATTTATTTCTAGCTTCCATTCCTGGCACCACGAATGAACATTGTTTAGGTTCGATGATAGAACTTCTAAGTCCGCGTTTCCTTTAATTTCGTGGTAGAAGGCCGCATTGTCTGCAAATAATCTAACTTTACTGTGAGCTCGAGAACTTTGGTCATTTATGTAAATAATGAATTATGGGGCGCCGATCACGCTTCCCTGTGAAACACTGTATGTGCCTTCGACCATATCAGAGTTGTCCTCCAGGGTTGTACTCCAAGGCAATTGTGGGGAAGCGTTCCTGCTGCATTCTTCTTACTACTTCCAAGATATTTTACTTTTTCTGAAGACTTAACCCTAAGAGGGCTAAAAAATAATTGTCGCGTTTTGGCCTGATCGGGTCCAATGGACCCAGACATGCATGGATTTTCATTTACAAGTTAATTATTAATTTTGGCTGGATTTTTTGACAAGTTTTGTATTTTTTTATTCAAAATCATACACCCTGACATATTTTCCGTATTAGCGTTGTTGTTTTTGAGCTTTTTGTTGCAAAAAAACATATTATTTACCCTACTATTAAAAATCACACCGACTTCTTCATTTTGATTTCCATATTGATTAACACAATTACATTACTATTACACAATGGAACATTTTACAACAGTAGTAGAAATGGAATAACATTTTAATACAATAAAATAATGATAATACTCAAGGTTTTTTGTGACTCCATTAATGTAAAAACATATTGCATACAATTACTGAATGCTCCTGGCGCACGTTTTTTCACATCGAGAACAAATACCGCGTGTCTTTCTTTCATTTATGTAATAGCGCAGGTGACATCTAATCTTTTTGGTAATCATATCTACAAACACGCCACTTCTTTTTCTTGATGTTCTAACTTCAAATTGTAGATTTTTATTTTAGGGGAACTCAACCCTTTCGGTGCAGCAAGCCAACTCCTTACCCAAGTAGTTTAGAAAATCACGCCGTTTCATTTGTTTATTTGCTAGATTTGGATTAATCAAATGATTCCATATGGCATAAGCGTTCATTGCACTGATATCAATCATTTTATAAAACAGTACAAGAGGCCATCTTCGAGTCGTTCTTTTGCAACTATAGTTGCGGACCGTTTTATCAATGGTATCTACACCACCCTTTGTGCTATTTTAATATAAAATAATTTCTGGTTTTTTGTTTCATCGTCAATTTATGGCTGATTGTGCATAGTGCTGAGTAAAATCACACTTTTTCCCTTTTTTGGACAGTATGAGAGTACCATTGAATCATTTTGAAAAGCGAACAAAGTAGATTTAGGCTCTCTGCCTTTCATAGATGTGAGCTTGGGCGGAATCACACATTCATTTGTCCTCACAGTCCCTACAATTTTCAAACCTTTCGAAATTAGTTGACGGCCTAAGGATAAGCTTGTGATAAAATTATTACATGTTATATTTCTGCCTGATTTTTCTAGTCTCTCTATCATATCAATGACTACTCTTTTCCCTTGATTGACTACCTGACTTTTATTGGGATCTTTCGCTGTGTAAACTTGCATTTTCCAGGTGTATGGATTTTTACTATCACTTATTGCCCAGATTTTAATTCCATACTTCCATGGTTTTTGAGGGAATGAATTGCCTAAATTGACAGCGCCCACAAGACGTCAGTAATTGCTCATCAACGGTCATACAGGATCCTGGTCCGGACGCATCTTTCAAATTTTCATTCCATATATCGAATATCTCTCTGATTGGCTGTAACTTATCGCCACTTCTGTTTTTTATCCTTTCCGTTACATCGTCAAAGCGAAGAACTCGCAGTATCTTTTTGAATCTATCCCTACTCATAATGCTGTTGAACACTGGTCGGCCATCTAATTTACTCCAGAGCTGAGAAACATTTTCATTTTTGGATTTGTAAACACCGATCAATATCAGTAATCCAAGAAACTGTTTTAGTTCAACGTCACTTACATATTCCCACAAAGCTTGATAAACTACATCATCATCTGGTGTTCTGTCTGCTGACAGGTCCCGTACACCACTGTCGTCTCCATCCGCTTCTGTCCCGAGCTTCCTTCTTTGTTTCATCATAGCTGATGTTCTTCACCTGATCCACTAATTTAATTCTTCTCCTTCCTCTCTTTTTCTTTCCTTCAATTGAACCTTCAAGTGCCACAGTTATAATACTTTTCCCTCTCATCACATGGCCCAACCAGTTTCCTTTCCTTTTCCATATTTCCTTTAGGAGCGATCTTCCTTCTTTAACTTTGCTCAAAACCTCTTCATTTCTCATCATATCTACCCATCTTACATTTTCCATCCTTCTCTACACCCACATTTCATAAGCTTCTATTCTATTCCTTTCCCTCTTACCTAATGTCCACGCTTCACATCCATACATGAAAACGCTCCATGAATAGCATTTAGCTAATCACTTTCTCAGCTCCAGATCCAGACTTTTATTGCATAGCAAGTTTTTATTCTGGCTGAAGGCCTCTTTTGCCATTGCTATCCTTGATTTTATTTCTGCAATACTTCACCAGTCGTCTGTCACCATCGTTCCTAGGTACCGGTATTAACTACATGATCTTCAATATTTGTCCATTTTCTAACAATATCAAGAATATTTTGACGCAAGAATAGCAAAAGAGCAGAAGGCATTGAATCAACATTCCGTAAAGCATAGCGAGATGGACCAGGATTCTGCCGCAAAATATTACGCTCCGGTGTTCTACCCTTTTCTCTACAACAGCAAAATGAACCGCCTTGGCAAAGATATCGAGAACGTCTGGGACAGACTAGAGAGAATTCACTCAATGTAAGCGTCAAAAGTGAAACAAAGATGCAAACCACACGAGCAAAAAGTAGCGAGAATGCGTGTTTTTGACCGCACCATCCTAAATGTGACATTGTAAAAGCAAAGAAAAGGTATCATTCTCAACTATAAGCTATATCCATTGAATGATACAAAGTATCGTGTATGAATTTTTTACTCGTCCTTACTCATTGTAACACTTAAAAATACACTGTAAATGATGAATGCTGGTGTTTTGATATATAGCACCCATCAAATCGGAAGGAGGACGACTGGGTCCAATGGACCCAGTCAGTCCACTACGTGACTTTGTGCTATAAGAAATAAAATATAAATTCCATGATCGCTATTTCTTGATATGTTACGGAAGATATCAAAACAGGGAAATTCGCGGCGTCTCAATCAATTTCATACATTTACGACAGAATAATAAACCATCAAATCTACCAACCGGGTCCATTGGACCCAGCCAGTCGTTCTAGGGTTAATGTTTACTTCATCCGATGGGTGAAAATGGGGTTTGTTTGAAAACTTTCGCAGGAAGTGTACTCTGGTGCATTTACAAAGATTTAGTTCTAGTCACCACTCCTGGCACCAGCAATGAACGTCAGAGTGAGTGAATCGTGATGTCTATAATTGGGTGTACGCTGATGGAAAAGGAAACACGGAAACAAGCGTATGGTTAGGAATCACATGTTCTAAATCAGAATAAACAGGAAACGCCAGAAGTACAGTAAGTAGCAAGTAAAAGATCAGTGGTAGGTAACAGTAGTAAGTAAAAGCCTCACAAATAAAAGAAGCAAAAAGTTGCTACTAAAAGCCTTGCATGGAAAAAACGTAAAACAACAGAAGGTCAATAAGCGGTTTAAACCAATAACCGCGAAATAAATAGCAAGTTGCTGGAGCCCAAACAATTCGCATTCCAACAATTTGGTATAGGTTCGTGGAACCGAATCAGGACCACCGTCACCGGTCGTGGAACGTGGACGAAGACTCGAAAAAGTTTGGGAAACTCTGCCTCAGACGAGCCTTAGATTAACGATGGGTTGCGTTAGCACGCAGATGGAGTGGATGAACTGGGATGTTGTCCTCTTACATCGGTCCCCCCTCTTCGTTTCTCCTCCACTATCCTAACTCTTGTGAAGCATTCAATGTGAATTGCGCTGTCGTTATTTCCTTTGTCCGTTGAGTGGGACTTGTTTCCCCACCATTCCTCCATCCCCCTTTTCTCCCCCCCCCCACTGTGACTGCAGCGCCTCCAACGATCGCCAGCGTTCTCGCCTTCGCGACCCACTCCGCCAATGGGCCTCCCACGCCGCACTGATGTGGTCTCATCAGGAAATCGCCAATACGTCCTGACTTCTCCAGTTCTGTCGTCACAAATGTGTTGGCTATGCTGTTATAAATCTGGTGTGTTTTATCAGGTCGGGAGAGAGAGCTGAGTTTATGTAGTAATGCTTATTACTTCTGAGGGTAAATAAAGTTATGGCGAGGTGATAGAGACACTGTTATTTGTAAATGTATGTAAAATGAGAACAGATTAATGGTTAGGCCATGTCAAGATTGTAAATGGGAGTCAAATAGCGTAGCAGATAAATTACAAGGGAGTGAATGGTTTGAAAGAAAGAGGTAGACCGAGATATTTATAGGTGAATGGTATCCCAGGGAATCATACTACCTATTACAGACGCTAATTACAATCTTTACAATAACATCTAGTTCATACGCATCCCTCTAAATTGTCGCGTGGATTCAGAAGCCTGGAGATCGTCGTGATATGTACGTTGGCCCGGACAGTAAAAGGTCTGTGGTTCGATACCTGGTGCAGGCCGAATGGAATTTCATTGTACTATTTCACCGCCGTATTCGCATGAATGCTTTGTAGTTGTAAAGGCATGAATACTTTGTATAGTAATTACAAGTTCTAATAGCAGTTTTGATAGTCTTATTATTTATGGGAAAATGAAATTTAAAAAAAAGGTTCGTTCCACATATTTTTGCAATCCACGACCAGGAACGTAAAGAAGACGTTATCTCGCAATTGAGGTAGTTTAAGCGATATGTTTCTTTAGTCATTGTGGAGATCATATTCGAATTTCACGTTTTATTTCCGGCAGCTGTTGGTAGCATGAAGTGAATATTATAATATTAATGGTGTAATGATATACATTGAAATTACTGAAATCCTCGGTAATTTAAGAGGAATATCAATGTAAGGCTTTGACGTGACTCACCTTCTTCCCGCGGGACGTTTATACCTAATTCACAATGAACGTTTTATCTTGTAATTCTGAAAAAATTACGGCGGTGATTAAACAATTACATGCATACGTATCAATCACGCCGTTCCCTTCAGGGGTAGGCACAGTCACAAAGTTTCACTCATAAATACATATTTTTACACCTAACTCTGCTTCAATAATTTCCTCCATACTGACCTATCCTTGCAAACCTCTTTCGCCTCATTTACCCCCATACACTGCCCTCATACACGCCCTCCTGTTTTTAAGACTTCAAATATTTCTCCTAAGAATTTCCTCTACCACATTCAACCACAACTTTCTCGGCCTACCTCTACCTCTCACACCATTCATTCTACTCTCATATATCTGTTTCGTTATTCGACTCTCATCCATTCTCTCAACATGGCCAAACCAACGAAGCACACTCCTTCCATACACGTTCATTACTGGAGCTAATTTATTCTTAAAAATAGATTAAAACGTTCATAACACACTCTGTTAATTTTATTAAGAGAAATAGGTTTTAGAAATTGTTCATTTTTTTAAAACAATATCTCTCTGGAGTGCTGACTCGTACCAAATTTCCCATGTAAAATGACTTTATATTTTGGCAAATATGTCAGAAAGAAGTTCGGTAAGGGGCTGATATATCGGTATCTTGAGGATCTGACATTGTTTTCTTAACGAAACGGAGGAGTTATGTGATCTCCATTTCGGTAGATAATATTCATTTTGGTGAAGGAGTCCATTTGAATACTCATCCTATCTTATCAGTCCATTTTCCCCAATTTAATGTCATTTTTAAAAAATAAATTGGAAACTACGGATATGTGAGGCATTTTTCCTAAATATTTCGTCTTCTGATATGCATGCCCTTTCTTAAATCATATTTTGAAAAATGGAAAATATTATTTCCCTGATAATATTTCTACATGATAAAACTTTGTTTCCATAAATTTTCATACTTGCCCACTTAACCCAATACGTATTTAAATGTCTTGATAGGCTTGTGGCGCAAATAATTAAGAAAGGAAGAATTCTTTGCATGAAAATACAGAGGTTACTTTTTCCTTGAGAACCTCAACTATCATTACGTTTACCAATCAATCTCAGATCGATCTTAACTCCGACAGATCTGAAAATTCCAACTCAGATCACCTGGCTTACCAACACTGGCTGCAAATATCGATAGTGAACAATCGAATGTATCACTTGAACCACGATTGACCCGGCGTGTAAACAGGTGCAGAGTTGGAAATTATCAGTCGCATTCCGAGTGAATAACATTGCCCAATAGGAGGTGGATTGCGATGTGCTGCAATATTATCAATATCACTTCATTCGCCATTACTGCACTCTCGTTACAACTTGTCACAACGCACGCCTTGAATAATAACGATTATATTATTTTCCCAATGACAACCAAAAGAATTAACGAGGAGCGCCACAGACCCGCGGGTTCAGTTAGGTCCCGCAAGCCCGTTGCGATTACCATACCGAGCTGATTCGGCCAGATCGATCTGAGATCGATTGGTAAACGTAACGTATGAGAAAACTGGTGCAAGTTATATAATTCTCTGACTTTTAGGCGGCTTCATACCAATTGTGCGAGCCATTAAAAAGGCTGAAATTCTTTTCGCTTGCATTGCGTATAAATATCGCTGTCACTGAAAACATAACCATAAGAAAATTAAATTTAGACACAAGTTACTTAGATTTTCAGACGTATTAATTATTTATTAGCAATATTTGGAGCCATAGGAAACGACAGCAGCGCCTTTTTGATTTGGTTAACGCCGGTCGACTTCATTTATGGCAGTTGTTGCTAATATGAAAAAATATGAAGGGTAAATGCCAAAATTTGATTACCATTAAATATCCCTAAGCTATTCCTTTCCCTACACAGGTTTTTCAAATATGGCGACATGGTTTAGTGGAAAAATACCAATTACTTCCCGCGCGTTATCCATTTAACTCATTTCTAGTTCAGTTCACAAAAAAATTGCATCGCAAGGTACAATTTTATTGCTCAAATCAAACGAAGAACTCGTTTTTTATAAGTTGTCTGCACCTGTATGATGAAGAAAATTTTAGCCATTTGAGTGGAGCCATTATTTTTCGATATTTCAACTAATATAAAATCCTCGTGGAGAATTATCGTCATAATTGTTAAGAAATGAAGAAGAGGCGGAATGTTGCTTGGTAATTTCGTACTTGTGTTTCAACCATGACTTATCATTATTTCTATCACCTCATCCTACTTGAAATGCTCTCCATGATTTTTTTTGTACTCGAATGAATATCATTGCACGGTATATCATAGATGCAGATGATTGCGGGCCTACATTCCATTGGCTTTCAATATCTCACAATAGTTTGCTTCTAATAATATTCAAACAATAATAATCAGTTTTGTTCTCGAAAATGGGAATTATATTCACGTATATTCGAGAAAATTTTTATTCTCGATGCTACACTTTCATGCTTTAACACCGGATGATATCATATTAAACTATCAAAAAATTAACGCAGAAAGGTAGGTTTTTTCTTGCACATCAGACGTAAAACACGCTTTTCTGCCAGTTACCATAATTTAAAAAAATAAACTTTTCGTCTACGTTCGTTAAATTCACCATAATTGGGTGATTTTCTTGAGTTTTCGTACGACCGAAGTCAGCACACACATTTGAAAATTAATATCTCGAATTTCAATATCTCGAAAATCAATTTTTCGGTAATTAAAAAAAATGTCGATTTTGTTCAAGAAATTACGCGTGAGAAACTTATCTTGCTTGCTTATTACAAATAGTTTTGTTCTAGAAAATGACAATTATATTCACATATATTGAAAAATAAAATTTATTCTCCATGCTTCAGCTAATACATCTTTAAACACCGTACGATTCCAAATTCAGAAAGCAAAAAATTAACGTAGAAAAGTGTGTTTTTGTTGTCCACATCGAAAACACTTCCGCCAGTTACCATAATGTGAAAAATTGCCATAATGTGCTTGACTTTACGTACGACCGCAGTCAACCCAACAATTTGAAAATCGATATCTCGAGCTTTTGCTGTTCAACTTTTCGGTAATTTGACGAAAATTACGTTTTTGTTCAATAAATTTCGCGTGAGAAAATTGTTCGTAACTCGATGTCCTCAACTCAAGTCATTTATTCAGTTCCGGTTGCGCTTCGACCGATCGAAGATCCGCGATATGTACTTTCGCAGATTAGAGAATGCATAGTGACGCGCATTAGGGGATCCACGTGCGTGTACTGTTGACGTCCGCAGCCGGTTATGAAGTCGGCTCGCCGAGGCAAAGAGGAAGTCATGGCGACTATGATAGGCGACCGGCATGAACAGACGCTGTAAAGAGTGGGATGAAGGGCTTTAGAGAGGGAGAGAGGACGAATACTAATCAGTGAAGTTACTCTTCAAAAAGGTCCCACTTTTGTAATCTAGCGGAACACATGCTCATTGGGGGGAAAACATTCCGCGCTTTCAAGCTTCAAGAGCGTGTGAGCGTGCATATATTTTGACAGGTAGGATGAATGCGTGCGTGCGGTTTTTTTTAATATCATCATCCAGTTTTCAAAGCTTCTAATATATTGGTTTTATTAATATATATTTTTATATCTTGGTGGAAAAGAACTAAGTGTTTTCATTTTTAATATGATAACCAACTTCCATAAAGTAAACTTGCCAACCATTGGTTTTATTTTAAAGCTTTCCCGAGTTTTTAGAATAATTTATTCCAATTCCATCTCTATATATAATTCTCTATAATGAGATTTCATCTCTATAAAACTATAAATATTGTAATGGTCCACTAATATTTTTATTATTTACGACCCAGGTTTCGTCACGTAATGACATCTTCAGGTGATGAAGATGTCATTACGTGACGAAACCCGGGTCGTAAATATTAAATATTAGTGGACCATCACTTGAATGTTTTGATTTCCGATTTGGAGAGGTTCCACAAAGTGAAGTCTGAATTTATTAGTTATATAAATTATGTGTTGGTATCAGCTAATGTAGATATGTACTTAAAATTTGCTTTAAATATCATTTGTTTTGATCAAGATTTCATGTTTGTATGAGTGGCTGAATAACTGTACCATTATTTGAAAGACTCAAAACTGTATTCTCGTCTGCTCTTATAATGTCCTGAATTCAAGTGTGTATGGTTTAATGGGATATTATAAATTCATTTAGGAAAATAAACCAGTCCAAACATTGAAGCATAATCAGTCATGAGAGCTGAAGTCTTCTGGCTTCTGTGGCTTTTGCAGTCTTATGGATTGGATTCTGTGAAAAAACAGTGATATATTTTGTTAGTTCGCAGGTTTGCGTGGCGTTGATCAAATGATTTCAACATTTCTCGGGTTGCGAAGGAACACCAGAGACCGACAAAAAATAGACAATTCAAAGCATCTGCCATCTCAGAGCACGCATGGAGTGAGCCGGGACACACCGTACGATTCGAAGACGCAAAAATAATAGCCAAGGAAAACAGGTACTTCCCGAGAATAATAAGAGAGGCTATAGAAATCGTAAAAACACCAAAGAATTTTAACAGAGAAGATGGATACCCATTGCACAGCGCTTTGAAGAGAGTAGTAACATTCCCGCGCAAACGCGACGCTGCTCCATGATTGGGGCATTGATCGCTTTTTGGCACCTAACTTGGCCTATATAAGAACGGACCAAAACCTCCTCACCATCCTTCACCTGAGGACGCCAGCAGGATAGCTGGCGAAACTGTTGTGCTGAATTACAACTGACGCGGATGCAACCCGAGAAATGTTGAAATCACTGATATATTTTATTATGCTTGTGATTTTTTCCACTGAATCTTATAATATTCGCCAAATTTGCTTAAAAGGGGAGAACTTTAAAGTTTAGAAGAATCAGATTCATTCTTCATACTTTAAATCCCGTTGTACATGGGGCACATAATTGCACAATCTGATGTATTTACACCATTGCATCGTGTAAAGTCAAAGTATGAATATAATATGAAAGAATGATGAAACAAATCCGTGTGATGGAATTATGTTCACTGCCATCTTGATGTTGGTCGAATCAAGATCGTGAATACTTGCATAATTTTACAGCCGATTAGCATCAGAAAAATTTTAGATTTCATCGGACCCTTACGCAGAGCAACTTGAGCATTTATTAGGGTCGATTAAGGCAGTAATCGTGGGTCAATGAGTGCATATTTTAATAATTTTACGCGAGGGAAAAAATCTTGGATCACCTTTGATTAATATACATTTACATTTACGAAATACCGTGCAAGCCACCACTAGGGTGTGTGGCACGGAGTCACCAGGCATTGAGCCCTCATCCCAGCTGAAATCCGAACCGCGCACGTTCCCGGAGTGCCAGGCGCAGACTAAAAGCAGTCACTTCAACAGTGCGAAGTCCTTTGACCTTTAAAACGGGACGGTTAAGGATGTTCAACATCTCACCTGAAAATTCAATTGCACGTGTTATAAGACAGGGTAAATTCTCGAAGTGTCGAGCATAATGAAGATAGAACACAGCCATTTCGGGAAACTAGTATATTTAACAGAATATAGCGAAAACGCCTGATCTCACTTTCCCCGTGTCATTGCGGGCCAACGTCTGCCGTAATGATATAGCAAATAGTGGTATATATATATAAAAATATAAACAACCACCAACTAGTCCTTCACATTTAGACGTCCAAGCTAGACGAACATCCTCTCTTTATTACATATGGAACTACATTTAACTTAAAGAGCTCCTCCGACACACGCACTTACGCTTTTCATATTTCCACAACTTCCGTGAAAGATACTCCTGTTATATTTTTACAGTGGAGTAGAGCTAATTTCAAATAATAAAATCGTCGACATTTTCTTCTCTGTCACCGACATCTGTAGAAATTGTATTATAAACTTGAATAGCTTGGCTTTTTTCTACGCTTAATGCAGCAGTGACAGATCCTAAATGGAAAATTTACCCAATCAATATGTATCTACATTAATAGATTCATCATCTACAAACTGAACTTATAACAAAGAGTTCATATCGCGCTACTAGGCTCTCTCATCATCGGGAATTCAATCCTAAGATTGGTTGACTGCAGCCCTTCACCCTTACCTATCAAATGTTAGTCCCCTTACCTCCTGGAATCTCTCCCTGTGTATTTTCTTCCTTACTGGATCCATGAACTTATTCCAGCTTATTGGGTCTTCCTCTGGGGACTTTTTCCTTTATTTTACCTTTAATTGTATTCTTCAGAAACCTATTGTTTCTTAGGGTGTGTCCAATCCACCCGGTTTTTCATTTTTGTATGGTGTCCCACATGGTCCTTTCCTCTTCTTCTCTTCTGTGCACTTCATCATTTCTTATTTTGTCCGTCCATTTTATCTACAGCATCCTCCTCCAGCACCAGGTTTCGAAGGCTTCTTTTCTGGTCAGCTTTTCCCATGGTCCATGCTTCCGATCAATAGAGTGCCACGCTCCACACGAATGTTTTCACATGCCTGTCTCCTGGTTTGTTGTCCTATCTTCTTAGGGCACAGTGGCTGTCTTTTTCCCATGAATGCCTTATTAGCTTGGGCTATTCTTCGCTTAATGTATGTACTTCTTCCGTGTAGCGTGATTGTAGTTCCAAGATAGGTGAAGGAATCCACATGCTCTAATTTTTTTCCTCTCACGGTGACTTCTACATTCAGCTTCTTTTTTCCGCATACTAGGTTTTTACTATTCGTCATATTTTTTTTGGTAGGCAGCATGTGGAGCATATCATGGAACGTGCGCCTGTCTAAGGAAGCGAAAATCGCCGTGTACAAAAGTGTATTTTTCCCCACTTGGTTGTATGGTAGTGAAACATGGGTATGTCAGGATAGACATAATAGTAGACTTAACGTCGTGGGTGTGAGTTATCTGAGGAGTGTTTGCGGGAAAAGTAGGATGGATAGGGTCAGGTATGAGTGGGTAATAAATGAATGTGGTTTAGACGCTCCAGAAATCGGCATATATGAAAGGAGTGCGCTTCGTTGGTTTGGCCAAGTTGAGAGAATGGATGAGAGTCGAATAACAAAACAGATATATAAGAGTGAAATGAATGGTGTGAGAGGTAGAGATAGGACGAGAAAGTTGTGGTTGAATGTGGTTGAGGAAATTCTTAGGAGGAGGAATATTAGGAGTCTTAAAGACAAGAGGGCGTGTATGAAGCAGTGTATGGGGGTAAATGAGGCAAACGAGGTTTGCGAGGATGGGTAGGTGAGGAGGAAATTATTGAAGCAGAGTTAGGTGTACAAATATCTATCTTTGAGTGAAACTTTGTTACTGTGCCTACCCCAGAAGGGAGCGGCGTGATTGGTATGTATGTATGTATTCTTGGAGAACATAGTCCATTACGTTTATTTACCTTTGAAGCTATTGTAATATAAATAAAGACCCCTTGCATCGCGTTCATCATATTCTGTTTTCCCCCGCAGTTACCCCAACTTTTTCCTCCATTAAATTGGCTCTAGTTTCCGAAAACGATCAAGTTACATCAGTCTCACTTAGAATATTTACTGACAGTACTTTTGGCTGAAAATTTTCTGGGCATTTAATTTACAATAGTGAAACCTAGTGGACCCCAAAACTCCCAGTGGGCAAACGGTAAATATTTTTGATGTGCACGTTTTAATACATTAGATTGCCAGCAATCGGTGGTCACTATTGCAAATTTATTCTTGATAACAATAAAAAATGACCTCTCTTGGTCACCAATTCAATCGAGACTTTTGTTTTCAATATGTATGTGAATATTACCTTTTTACGCCTCTCACCTTTGCCCTTGCCTCAAAATTTTCTGTTCACCTTTAAGGTGGTTGGAGTGATTTTTAAAAGAAAATATTCGTATGAAACTTCACATATGTGTTCAGATGTGTATGAATAAAATTTTTAAAATAGTGTCCAACCAATTAGGCTTTTTTTGAATTGTAATTGTTGGAATTGGTCAAGAAGGATGATTTTTCCTCAGTGGAATTTCGCGCAATTGTGCATTGCTGGTTACTCCGTAAGGTTTAATCCATGGCTAGTTCCGGGTGACTCCGTGAGGTTTAATCCGTGGCTCCTCCCGGGTGACTCTAAATCAGTTAGTAGATATATATTAATAGATGTGGATTTCTGTTTGTTCGTTTGGTTTCGAGACAGGACGAGACATGCAGTGGTAGTAGGAGTGAGCTATTGTTGAACTTACAACTGTGTGATTTTCGACGACATCCCAAAAATGAAGTTTTCTTATCTCGTGTGATTTCTATTAATATTCGCTATAATAAATACAATCTGAGGGAAGATGGGTTCTCAGATATTTATAATGATTTGAAATTAACAATTCTCGCAACAGTTGACCGAGAAAATTTTACTCGAACTCCCTCCAATCAGAATTGGACTTACTTCGCGCCTCTTTTCAGATGGGAATCGTGTCCTGCTTCGGGGACTTCGCTTCGTTGAACTCCTCCGTGAGGGACCACCACCTCGCTCGCCCCGTTTGACCCGCCATCACCGATTCCGTAATTGTCGCCTCGTCCCTCGCCTTCCCTTTCGAAGGGTGACTTTTCGGTGACCCCCCCTCCTCCTCCTCTCTGCCATGATTGGCGGTGACGTGTGTCAAGTTTGTCCCCCGGAAATATTCGGTTATGTTCCCACTGGCAGCCTCTGCTCCTTTTCTTAAGGGCGCCCTTCCTGTGGAGTCGGCCGCCGTCGCCGGTGGCTCGGCCCCGAGGAGGCGAAGGGGGAGCCGCGTCTGGTCCCCCCATCCTTCGGCCGGTCATCTTCGCGTGCGCGAACTAAGTCGTTTGGCCGTCTGTCTTCGTTACCCACTATGCGTGGACTTCCGCGCGATCCGACGTGGTGAAAGCTTAAGCGGTAATATCCTTCACTTCCGGTACCACCGAACGGCACCGATGCGGTAGGGCTCGGGAGACTAAAGGCAACGCGGAACATGTGTGGATAACTTTGGAAAATAAAGGAATCGTAATCGCGCTGTCACCTCTCTTGCCAGCGAGAATATTTCTGCAATTCCTATTGTGAGGTTCCCCCGTAGGCTGATCTAGATGTCATTAACTTCACAATATGTATTTGCATAAAAAATTCACTCAACATAAACAGCAAAATATTATTTTTCCAAACACACTCGATAGATTCAGGCTTCGCATCGTGGAATTTAATAGTATCCATACTGGAAGAATAAATTTATGTACTTTTCTACACAATTACGTTCGGATTCCACAGAATTCGTACCACCCAAAATAAAATTCTGTGGAAAAGTACAAAATTGTATTCTTAAAGTATGGATATTATTTTTCCAGCCTTTTTTTGCGCAAATTGATCGGAAAGTACACGGTTACAAATGCGATCAAGAGGGTGACGTGGGAGAAAAATAATATTTTGCTATCTAACGAACACGCTTTCTAGCACTCAAAATATCAGTATAGGCGCATCGAGTCCTCCTGGGAAATTGAATGGTGATCAATTCAACACCCCAATCCATCTTGGTTCTCAAGCTATTAGCTAATGACGGAATGGGTAATCAATGGAAAAATAGTAAAATTACATGATTAGTACGTTAGCCCGCAAGCGCTATTGGAAAATGTAGGTTAACGAAGATGGCGGACTGACTTCAGCTTCTAGCATTGACCACCATAGCAAGTATCTACCTCAATGATTAGTATTAATTATTACAAGTCACGTATACTATGGAATATCAATCCTGGAGTGGGAGAGGTATTAATAATAATAAGTGGTAATGACGACTTCGATGCGAGTGAAATAAGTAATTAGCCCATTCTTTCACTTAATTAGTACATCACATTGTAACACCACGTTCTGAGTCAAGAATAACCCACCCAGGCGGGACTCTAACCAGCCAAAATTTGCCCGCGGCCAAAAATTAATCATCCGTTGTGGGGATCGAACCCACGACCTTTGGATTAGAAGTCCAACGCGCTATCCTCTGCGCCAAACGGACACGGTACGATATGATCGGGAGTTTCGTTTACTAGTGATTTTTTAAGAGGATGTCGTGTTAGCTACTCCAATCCTTCGGTAGTATCTGGTGGTAATATGTATACGCGATTTATGCCATATTCGTGAATGGCAAATCGAGCTAACTTTCCTTGGTACCTTGTGCACGTTGGGCGGAGATGACGTCAAAATCACGTGTTTGCTGACGCCAGAAGTGTGAATAATCTCTAGACGCATAGTGACGAAACTGATTGGACGAAAAAGCAGTCTTATTATTCTCACTATATGTTAGATTGTGTGTAATAGGGTGTGTGTGATGTAATAGGGTGTGATAATATCGCTGTATATGGCAAATGCAAGTGAAGAGTTTTTCATATAGATACAGATTTATCATTAATGCGTATATTAAAGTGCTATTTATCAATTTTTGCGAAACAATTAATGAACTCGCTATATGGTGGAGGAATCTCAAATGTAGGTATACTGCTGAATTATTCGGTAGCTAATTGTTCTGTAAATAATTCTTTACATTTTAGATATTCCGTACTAATTTGCCTTATTGTACCCGCAAATTCTGTTTTCCTTGCACTCGTAGGAAAACAAATGCTTTCGTTGAAAGAATTTTGGTTCGATGAGAGACACTCTTAGGAAGTCATAATTTCATCGGCAGCATTAGTTTCAACTAATGTGCATTAGAAATGTTGATAAAGCTGAGAATCAGATAATAAAATCAGGGAAACTTGAGCTTCGTTATGTAACGAAATTAAGTAAAAAATATTTTCTCCAACGGCTGTAATTATTGGCACCACTCGTCAAAAGAAATAAAAATATTTTTAGCTGAGTTGGTCTAACGGAAACGTCAGTGACCAACCACTGACTTTCAATCAGAAAACCCCTCTGTGGTGGTTTACGGGAATGTAAATTCCTCGCCAGTAACCACTCATTGACACTCACACTCATACCAAAATGAGGTCCTTCAGCCCCCCATAAGGATACCTGGGTTATGACCACAAACAAACTATATGTGAATGTTTACGGGAACATAAATTCCACGCCAGGGACGAACACAGAGCAATCACACTCACGAGCACTCATAAAAATCGCTCATTTTAATCTAGCATTGGCTAAATTTCTGGGAGAATCAGTGCCGAGATAAGCTTGGTCCAAGAAAGGCAAGACAGGAAAAGACGAGTGTGCGTCAGTTACGCGTATTTCGGCCGCAAGGTTTTCTTGTCACCCTCAAGTCTACAGATTGGCTAATATCTCCCTAAAGAAATGTAATTATTCGAAAGAGTTGAATGATATTTAAAGCATTGCTAAACAAAATGGCTTTAAGGAGTCTGTTATAGATAATATAGCACCTGCTTACATAAGTGAGGGTAAAACTGCTTGCTCAATATTTGAGGGAATAAAACTGGCTGGTTAAAGAGAATTCAGCTCTCGCTGAAGGTCCTGGTGCTGATATGTGGAAGATTTTGGGATACTGCTCACGAACCTGAGACAATCCTCCAATCCTGGTGAGATTTTTCGCGAAGGAGTGCGCTTCTCCTGTCTCTCTGTCTCAGCTTCAATCTCTTTACCTTCTTGTTTTCCTTTTTGACGTTGGTAGCAATGTATTCCAATTACAATGCTGGGGGAACTACAGAGAGTAAATGAAATAGCAGGGGACTTAGTCATGTTGTTGACAGGAAATGCATGTAAGTCCCCTGCGGGGGGATCGGATTTGAATCGCTACTTACATATGTGGACCCCAGAAGTCAAGAGGTCTAAGTGACATTTAAAAAAAACAAATTAGGTACAGGAATGGGATGTGAAACTATAAATCTTTGAGGTGGTAAGGGGATTCAAGTGATTTTCTTGACATGTGATGCTATCTAGGGTAATGCCTATTAACTATTTAGTGGATTGTACCAAACATTTTCAAATTTGACTTAAGTTTTCTCATAACAACGATTTTGTTACTTAGACCCCTTGACTTCTGGGGTCCTCATATGATCGCCGATCATATTCGAGTAGCGATATACATTCATATAGCGATAAGTAGCGATATATTCATTCAGCCTATGCCATTTCTAATTTATCATCAACTGAGTTTTTTTCTCAGATGCCTTTTATTTTTATTTCTCACAAATAAGGGGAGGCGCAGATAACACGATACCAAAAATTCGCTCTTCAGCAAATTGAAGGGAAAATACACTAACAACACAAGGTTGATAGTGAAAAAGGATGAGGACTGACATTGTACGGATACGGAAATGAAGAATAGAGGGAGAATGATAAGGAACCAATAATGGTAGGTTGTGGGAGAGAGAAGAGAGGGTGTGTTGAAGTCATTGTTGGGAAGTGGTGGGCGCACGTTGGAAGTGAATGGGAGTGAAATCCACGAACGTTGAAGAGAAGCAATTTTGGGGGAGAGGGTGGGGAAAAGAGGACCGTTGAATATATGGTCGTTGGTAATTTGAAGAGAAACACCTTCGTGCGATCCATTTGAAGAGAAACACGTTGTTCTAAATTTTAGATCAGTGCCAAGTATGAAATAGGCAATTTGTCGCTGTTTACAATGTTTGTTTTGCATTTGTGTACGTAGAAACTTTCGCATGCGTCATGTAAATAATCAGGGGTATGTTTGTTAAGGTAAAGGTTGTTTTCTGAGATTTGGTGTCCTATGTTGAGTAAGTGTTGAATGATGTTGGATTCTTCAGGTGTGTTATATTTGAAATGGGCCACGTGTTCCTTGAATCTATTCTTAATGTTTCTACAAATTTGCTCGACGTAAGCAACATCACATGAAGAGCAAGATATTTGATATATTCCTGACTTGTTGGATGTGTCGATCTTGTCTTTCGTGTTACCTAATAAATGTTAAACTTTGTTATTATTACTGTATGAAATCATTTTGCTTATTGCTTGGACTATCATTTCTAGGCCCTTAGTCAATTGCGGGTGGTCATAAAGCTTCATGACTTGCCTTTCATGAGGATAGTTGAGCTGTGGATGAGTCTCTTAAATTAGTGTTGCTTGACTATATTATCGATAAGAGACTCCTGAAAGCCGTTTTGATCAGCGATGCATTAAATTTCATTTGAACTCTTTCGAATAATTACATTTATCTAGGAGGATAATAGCCAATTTGTGGACAATAGGATAAAAGGAAGCGAGTTAATTGCTGTCATGAATTATTCCCATCCATTAAATTTACACACAAGATGGAAAAAAACAATCAAATCCCATTTATAGCTCTTTGTCTGGCCAGAAACGATAACAAACTGTTCTATGACGTTTACCGTAAGCCTACGCACACGAATATATATTCACCGTGATTCCTTTGTGCATAACAGCAATCAACTCGCCTCCATTCACGCTTATATCCATTGATTGATTAATATCCCCCATGATAAATGTAATTACGTAATATTATGTTATACGAAAACGGCCTAAATCGCGCATACGCATTACTGCCACTTACTAACGAAGGACTGGAGTAGCTAACGCGTCAACCCATTCAAAAGTTCAATAATAAATGAATCCCCAGGTGTAATTTAGCTACGTCCGTTTGGCGCAGAGGATAGCGCGTTGGACTTCTAATTGAAAGGTCGTGTATTCGATCCCCACAACGGATGATTGATTTTTTGGCCGCGGGAAAATTTTCGCGGGTTAGAGTCCCGCCTGTATGTGTTTTTCTTCACTCAGGATATGGTGTTACAGAATAATGTATGTACAAGTTGAGTGAAAGAATGGGAAAATTTCTTATTTTACTCGCATTTAAGTCGTCATTATCACTCATTACTATTACCTCTCCCACTCCATGGTTGATATTCCGTAGTTTACATGAATTTTAATAATTAGTACTAATTAAGCATGGCTGGAGAGGGCACTTTCTATGCTGGCCAATGCTAGAAGCTGAAGTCATTCTACCATCATCTTTAGACCTCATTTTTCTATAGCGCTTGCGGGCTAACGCACTAATCATGCAATTTTACTTTGTTTTCCATCGAAAACTTACTAGAACTGAGCAAGCATTTACTTTTTTGCCTTTTCTTCCAACTATTTGTCTTGAATTTCAAAAAGATGGTTGACATGCTCGATTTACATCCCCTAATTCGTCCATTCCATCGTGCTATATATCGGAAAGTAAGGAAAGAGCAGGGTTGAAAAATATGGTTGTTGTTATTTCGGTTGTCAGACTTCAGGTTGATGACGTAGTGTCCTCTCCATACACCTCCATGAGCGGTCCAAATACATACCCACAACACTTAGTAGGGTTTCTTCCTTAGCGATGCTGTCCGTCCATTTAATCTTCATCATTCTTCGTAACCCCACATCTCCATTGCTTCCAATCAATTTTTCTCAGCTGCAGATATTGCCCAGTCTTGACTCCCCTATAAGAACATGCTCCAGACAAGTTTTAATCAAGTGCTTCCTCACTTCCAGGCTTCTGTACCAGCTGTCAGAAGACTGCTATTCTGGTTGAATGCCTTCTTTCCGTGAGCAATTTGGCTCACAATGTCTCTCTTGCTCCTTCCATCGCTGGTGCTCCTGTGTTCCAGATCTTCCACTTGCGCAAGATATTGCTCCCATAGATTAACGGTGATTCTATCTTCTCGATTTATTCCTCATACCATAACCTTTATTCCCTTAACTTTGATCTTCAAGCTGTATCTCTTCAGAGTTTTGTCCATACAATTTTCCATTCTTTACAGATCTTTTTTATCAGCAAGAATGGCTGTGTCATCAACCAAGCTTAGCATGCAGATTTATTCTCCATGCAATTTTATTGACTTTTTACATATTTCACTTGCATTTCTTTTTTAATTCCGTTTTTAATTTTTCCTTTACTTCCGTTAATGCCTTTTTCAATGTATATATTGAAGATATAATAATAATAATATTTATTGTTCAACTATCTCTTTTGTAGTCCTTTTGTTGATCAACTATCAACAAAAGGACTACATATCCTTTGGAACAAAGTACAGTTTAACTGAAGAACTCTGTGGCAAAAATAGTATTTTTTCAGGACACCACAGTTTACAAATATGAACATTCAATAAGCATAGGACAATCATTAATACAATAATACTTACAATTACTATAGTGCAAGCTAATAAAATATCAAAAACAATTAGTAAGGATGAGAGAGAGTTTTTTGATAGAAATTAATAAAAAATGAAGTGTACAATGAAATTCACACTGCACTACAATAAGATTTTTTATACAAGAAAGATAACATTTCCGATTTAAATTTATATACATTGTTTGATTTTATAATATTGTCAGGAATACCATTCCATATTCTTAGGCCACAATTTATTATGGATAACTGATGCATATTAGTTCTACACCGTGGAATTTTAAAATCGTCTTCTTCCTCTTACTTGTCTGCCTGGAACACTTTGGTTTCTAATAATATAACTATACAGATAATCAGGGGTTTTAGTTGATAATATTTTGTACATTAAATTGTTGATATAAGGCGATAGCCTGGAATCTAATAACAAAAATCGCAAATAATAACTCTAAATGGTTACTCTGTAGAGTACAAATAGATAGTTTACGTATGACTGTCGTGATTAAGCCTTTGGATACTGCGATAAACGAAAGAAAATCGAATATCACTCACTTTAGTCAGTCTCACTTGGTGGTATTCCATCATTAAAAATATAAGATGACAACTTTTACTAAAACCACTAGATTTATTAAAAAACGACCCAGGTTTCGATGTGCATTTACATCATCTTCAGGTAAATGGAGGCCGATGTGCAGGCCTTATATAGTAAACATTACCAGGTGGGGAGAGGGGGGGAGGGAAGACAATACAGGAGGAGGGTGGTCGCGGGAGGGTAAGGGAGGGGGGGCTAGGATGACGAAGTGGAGGGGATTAAAGCTTTGAGGATGGGGGAATAGGCAGGGAGCATGCATTCATTAACAATGAATTTATCACAGTCAACTTGGTTTTAAAAAATCTCTAGCTGTTCTAAAGCATTCAGCTTGCGTCTGTCATTTGTAAAATGGAGAGGTGCGAATGAACGGACATAAAAGTGATTTTACCATGACACCTCTCCATTTTACAAATGACAGACGCAAGCTGAATGCTTTAGAACAGCTAGAGATTTTTAAAAACCAAGTTGACTGTGATAAATTCATTGTTAATGAATGCATGCTCCCTGCCTATTCCCCCATCCTCAAAGCTTTAATCCCCTCCTCTTCGTCCTCCTAGCCCCCCCCCCCTTTACCCTCCCGCGACCACCCTCCTCCTGTATTGTCTTATCTTCCCCCCCCATCCCCACTTGGTTATGTTTACTATATAAGGCCTGCACATCGGCCTCCATTTACCTGAAGATGATGTGAATGCACATCGAAACCTGGGTCGTTTTTTAATAAATCTAGTGGTTTTAGTTTAAGTTGTCATTTTATATTTTTAAAGAAAATCGACTTTTACGACAAAAATTATCTTTTTCTGACCCAACGTACCGAATTATTTGAGCATTTCTGATGCAAAGAGAACACTTGGTATAATTTCCACAGTTTATTTTATGTGGTACTACTAACTTCAACGCAAAGGAGTCATCTTCAGGTAACTCATCATGTTATAAATTTGTGAAAAAACTATTGGAAATATATCAAGTTTTCTCTCTGCATCATGATCAATTTCCACGAAGTCACGCCTGAATTTACCAAGTTTATGAGCATTTCTGGCCTCGACCCTTTCGTTTTTTCCTGGGATTTTCAACTTTTTCTCATAAATACCCAATGAGAGGTTCAGCAAATGTAATTTCCGTATCCCTTCAAAAAAGGAATTCAACTCGCTGGCAACGGAAGTGACGTACCACTGAACTTTGCCTTAGCTTTGTCTTAACCAGTTTCAAAATTCGGCGCGACATTAAGAGATCCTGGCTCAGTTCCTTGTCATGGCGAATGATTTTTTCCTTAGTCGGAATACGTATTCGCCCCGTATCTAAATGTACGTTCAACCGTCTCTCAGAGAAAAGGTAGAAGTGAAGGTTAGTATACGTTAAAGAATGAGGTAATTGGCGTCTTGACGCACGAAGGTTAAGTCTATTTTTTTCGCGAAAACGAATCTGTAAGATTTGATTTTCTCCCAGCGAATGATTGAAGTAAATTCTTCTCGTGTTTCCGCCCGTGCATGAGCTCCTTCTTCATCTCTGCCAAAAATTGGCAACGAAGACAAAAAAATTGGCAACTGTGACAATGAAAAACTCTTTCATCGGAACGTCGGCAGAGTTGAAGATGGAGTGTCTAACTCGGATGGAAACCCGAAAAGAATTTACCTCAAAACTAATCTACCTAACGTGGTTGCTGCACGCAAATCGTTCCGAATTTTATAAATAACTAGCTGTTCCCGGCAAGCGTTGCAATTCCTCTTTTTCTTTCTAAGCAGAAAAATATATACAAAGCAGACTCAAACGAATTGGAGACCAAGTCTAATTAATTCCTCGCACCTACACAGTAATGCGCAACGCACAAATGGTGTCATGATTTTCCAATCCATGCCTAAGCTGCGGTTTCCAAGTAAATAAAATATTCTATTGTTGACGCAGTGGAAAAATTTAAGCTTTTCAAGCTTAAAAATCCAATTTTAGAAAAAGACGAAGGGTATACGAAAATCGAATGCAAGAATTAAAAATAAAACAAACAAAGAGACTATAGCACCAAATCTCATTCTACGTACAAATTAATTACGTACCTTTCAGCACAAATTATGTTTCACTGATACGATGCTGATGAACGTCATTTAGCAACTCGTAAATGATCTGCTTTGTTGCTTGCTTGTCCATCCTCGCTTGTTTGATGAGTTCGCGTGCCAACACTCATTTGTTGAGACGACTCGCGCTTCACCTATTGTACGACGGATTTAATAATTCAGAAAACTTCGCGGGCGCGCGCACAACAACTCACCAAAGTTTCATCGTAATCTGATGAATGGTATTGGAACGCATAAAAGACGAACAAATAAACATTCATTTACATATATTAGATATTATGGTTTTTTTTATTTTTTCCATTTTTTAATAAAAAGTTTTGGTACCTCGATGATTCCGCGACTAATACCCATGTTTTTGACGCAATAACGGTCCCATCAAACATGGTGAATGCGCATTTTAATGGTTTCAATTGATAACTGTTTTTCGACGTGCATTTAAACGTGCATCTTCTCCTCCTTGCCCACCAGGACCATCATCGGCGCTAATGGATGATGAGAAGCAGCCCACATTCCTGACATCGTCCGTCGGAGAGAGTGTTGTGTTCAACTGCCAAGTGGAGTTCCCCCACGACATTGCCATTCCGTACATCCTACGGTGGAACAAGGAGGTAAAAGATTGAACTAAACCTCATTCCCTACATAGGTGTTGGAATTGGAGTTTAATCTGCAGCTTCATACTACCCAGCGAGACTCTATCGAATAACTTTTTTTACGGATATAAATTAAGTTTGTGTCATGCTACCTTACAAGCGTCCGCATTCAAATTTTCAGTACAGACTGGTTGTGCCAGGCGTAGCTCAGCGGAACTTGCTTAACATTGTGAAATGAAAGCTGCAACTTAGTAATTCCATATAGAGTTAGTTAAGTTGTTAATTTATAGTCAATATAGTCTATGCCCAAGCACTAAATGTATATAATTTATTGTAAAACATAGGGCACGCTGTGTACCGCCCAGGGTCGTGTGAATAGTAGTACAAAAAACCTAACTTATCACACATAAACAGAGGATAATGTTGAATTAATAATTTACAGCTTTCATTTCACGGTTTTCATTACTGTCCTGTTATTTTTCATATTTCGGCCGCTTTGGTGGTCACAAGATATCACTGTTTGAAGTTTTCCCGGGAAACCTCCCGAAAATTTGCCAATTGGCGAGCAAATGTTATTGGCAAAGTTTCAGCTCAACTTGATAATGTTAACCCGTCCCTCATTGAGGTTGTAGTTAAGAGCAACCGCAATTTTTAGCAAAAATCTTGTTTTTCCTTCTCAAAATGGAAGCCGATTGTCCTGCAGGCCTGATTTGTGTTTCATTTCAATTACACATATTGGCTATTCCAGTGGGTTACGAATAGTTATTCGAACAAAATCTTTAAACAATACTCAGGGAAGATAAATTGCCAACGCACATTATTTTTAGTAGGATGTTTAAAATATTTTGCTAGGGCCATACTATTATGGTTGGAACGATCACAGGAATAAGATTAAGGAAATAGACTGCAGAACCGATTGATTTTATATGTCATTTTTCCCCGTACAATAAAGGACCATAATAGTTGTGATAGAACAGTTATAGGATACCGACTAGGTTAAATAGGTTTTTTCAGTAGTGCTAAATATCTAAACATGAGTTGTATATACAAACCTCGCATGCAATCTCCGGCATGATACATTCCTGCATGTCTTAGTACCTTGTAGTGCTATTTATTTGTCGCATTCATAATACTAATCAGTAGTTATATCTTGAGTAGTGTACTGCATGGTAGCATGTTCTTCTACGTATCACTCTCCTGGTTTGTGGTCTGACTGCGTACCGTTGCCCTGACTGCTTTTGGCCGGCGCCTGGCATTCGGAGGAATGTACGCGGTTCTGATTTGATCTGGGATGAGTGCGGCATGCCTGTTTTTGGAATCACCCTGTGCGACACTCCCTAGTGGTGGCTTGCACGGCATTTCGTAGATGTAGTTATAGTCTTATTAGCCCAAACACACAATTTTGAGTTTCTACGAGAAAATATTGTAGGTTAAGTATTTTTTTCAAAGTATTTTTTAATCAACTTCCACGAAGTGAACTCACCTATATCGACTATACTAACACACAAATTGAAAGTATAAAGTAAGTGATATCAACATTATTTTTTCAGGAAAAAATGTAACTTTCTCCTCTTGTGAATTCATTGGATGCAAAGGCAGAGACTACTACTCCACTACTGACGTTTACTACTCCACTCTTCTTCCGTTCGCCCGCGTGTCCACTCGAAGACGCGCGCGCACGCGTGCCTGCGCGTCGAGAGCATCTGCGCTCGACACAACGAGAGGAGCGCTGTCAAAACACTCCATCTGCGCGAGGCGGGCGAGAGCCTAGAGCGCCCGTCGTAATTGTGGCGCCTCTCGAGAGGAGGCGAGGCGGGCACGAGGACGACAGATAACCCTGAGGTGCGGAGAGAAGGGGGGAGGAGGTCCCCCTTCTTAAATGGATTCAGGCCGAGAGCTCTTTTCCATCCCGTCGTAATACACCGATTCGTTCACGTCCGCCGAGTCCCATTCACTGTTCCTCAATGGGCGCCCCGCGTCCATCTGTCGAAAGTCAATTTTCCCAAGGCTTGGGATTTCGAAAGTGCGAAACAAAAGTTTTGTATCCTGTTTAGTATCCTGACCAGTAATCAATTATTCTTGTTCGCGAATAATTGATGTTTTTGGTTGATATTGCATTTTAAGGAGCAAACTCCCATTCTAGACATGCCCTGCACCCTACCTTGATTTTCGCATTTCGAATGCTGCAAAAAATATTGCTAGGTCATTGGCCCATTAACGAAGATATATGGATTTAAAAATGATGAATTTTTTACGCTGAAATACATTACCTGTTTTCTTTTTTCCGATGATGCAGTAGTGTACTTATAAGGAAATTAGAAATGAAGAGTACAGTCAGTCTTTAAGTTACGTATTTAGATGGGTTTGATGATTGGTGTGATAGTTGGCAAATAGAATTCAATTTGAAGAAATGCGCGATAATGAACTTTTGGACAAAAAATGGCTTTTCCCGGAATAATTATTGCACCAAAGAAATGAAAATATCTATCGTAGAATCTTTTAAATACTTAGGCGTCACCATCACTGAAGACATGTCATGGGGGAAACACATCAGGGAAATAACTAGTGTAGCAAACCGTAGATTAGGATTCGTAAAATGGGTTCTAGGCAAATGCGATGAGAGAGAACGAGAAAGAAGCTATTTTACACTTGTCAGGCCTCATTTAGAATATGCCGCTAGTATATGGGACCCGTACGAGGAAGGTATGATAAAAGAATTAGAGCGCGTGCAAAGGAGATCCGCCAGGTTTGTTAAAGGCCGTTATGATAATTGTATAAGTGTTACGAGTTAAATAGAAGAACTAGGATGGGAATTATTGTCAGAACGCAGGTGAAAATTTAGGTTAAACCTTGTAACTAAATTCGAAACCGTTTTGTTCGCAGATGACGTTAGATATGTATTGAGAACCCCGGCGTATTATGCTAGGTTTGATCATATTAACAAGATTAGAGAGATAGATTGTCGTACCGATAGATTTAAATGTCATTTTTCCCGCGTACCATAAGAGAGAACAATAGGCAGCGTAGCAAAGGGATAGGTAGGTGAAATAAAGTTTGAGTAGAGTGTAGTGAATGATGCATGTAATAGCAACCAATAATCCCTTTCTTACTATGTAGTTACTAACCATCTAGCTTCAGGTGACCCTATTATCTAGCATGTTTCCATTAAATATCCTAGTTGCATGTCAATAGTGCACGTTTGGTGATCTTCACCCCCTGCCACACACCCTCATGGTGGCTCGCAGGGTATTACGTAGTAAGTTGTTCCTTAAGATAGTGCGACCGAGATAGTTCTCTGATCATAATAGAGACCATATTCGATATATTATCCAATCGTTTACGATATCGACACGTTTTAAATCCACCAACTGTGAGACACACGAATTTAGTATTGCATAATTAATGGTGCAATGAAATTGTTTTACATGACAGAAATTGTAAGTTATCCAAAATGGTGGTAGTTTCACGGCGTCGCGACGAACCGCTGGCGGGTTCTGCTCGGTGTCTGTGTGATTGCGTCTTGAACCAGAATCGTTTAGTTACTGATGGAGCTGGGCGTTTTCTTCACTGAAGCGTTGAAGCTCGTCGTCGCGCGGCAAATCCTTTTTCACCAAATGTTGACTATTTATTCTCCTTGTCGGGGTCACCAATGTGGAGATGGGTAAGTGAGGAGATCTCCACGTTTATCAAATCGATTTATTAGAGCCTTTATCAATGTCCACTACAATCTCATTCCTCTGACCAGGGAAGAGAATGGAAAGGCCCACTTCCATAAGGTCCTCTAGTATAGGTTTCTTTGTTTAACTCCCCAGCCACCAGGTGGCTCGCCGGTGACAATATGGCGGCGATTTGAATTGCTATTCCACTCTTTACTCGTTGCATTCGATCATTTCACAGAGAGAAAGGATACATAATTCTTGAAAGGAAATGACTGGGAGTACTTCAAAGGAAAGTAAATTTTGGACGAAAACAAAAACCTTTTTATAAGTTATAACAGTATACATAAATATTACAGAAACAAATGGTAGTTTTCCTACTAGTGTATCAACAAATAATTATTAATACACTGAACTGGTCAAATAAAGATATTTATGTGATCGAGGAGAAACCAATATAGAATAACAATTGAAATGTCTACAGGAGAATGAAGATATGCATTACGATACATTATCAGGGTATTAAATAACCATCTTGGTGTACACAAATATTTCGTATTGCAAATACTATGGGTTGCAAGGAATTCTGATAAAAACCACGAAGAAATCAATAGTTCTACATTAAGTTAAGGCACGATAAATATTGTGGACTACCATTCGTATGATTCACTTGATAACTTTGTAAATTTCAGTTAATAAATGCGTACTAGACCTTAAAAGTATGATTTTCGTGAACACGCAAGCACAAAAACCACGACAAGGTTGTATTCCCAAGTGAAAGGATGAGACAGCTGAAAGTAAAAACAATAATAATTAACAACAAGTAAATGCAGCATTAAAGACAGAGGAGGTTTTCGACTAGTATGTCCATTACACGAAAAATCGTGCAGCGGTCAGTAGTCGCTTACAGCACTTGATATGTCTTGACTGAAACTAACAACCCATTTTTTTGAAAACTGCAATATTTAGGGGTGGAAAAATCTTAAACGATAGACCTGTTTCAAAACATTTAACAAAAATGTTTACTTACGCGCGTCTAAAAATAACTTGAACGGAGCCAAACACTTAACCGTTGCGGATCCAAGAATTCGTGCTCAAACGTGACTGTTGGTATGCTGCACTGGCATTCAGACCACTCATCGACCAATAACACAAGCCATTTTGATCTGTTAAATTAACAACACACTACAAAATGTAGTACAAAAAGTAATCGACTTCTACACACGACACAAAGCATCCGTTAAAGTTCCAAGTCCACAACAGTATATACGTTACAGTTACAGCACAATGCGAATTACCTCAATGTGAACGTATATTTCCCTCATGGACGATCTTCAGAATCGGGTTGAACAAAGATGTACCTGTATCAAATACAAAAACATTCTGAAACTCATTTTTACCTCATATTTAAGAGCAAACTTATATCAAACGGTTATCACTTACCTTCATAACATACCACGTGAATTCCTCTGATGATATGTCCATATCTAGGTGATTTTTATTTCAACTTGCCTTCGTTGAGCTTTTCTGTCTGTTGTTTACTATTGACAATATCATAATCACGGTAACCAGCAACTGCATTATAGTAACTTTGTTATTCTAGAGAATGCAACGACTTTCCAACTACTCCGCCGGAATGCTCTAAATGGAATGGATTTCCTGATTTCCCATTGGCTATCAGACCAACGTCATTGCCATGTGACTCAAAGAGACTCGTAGCATCAGACTGCTAGTTTAACTCCTCACCCGCAAATGGCGCTAGCTATCGCGACAGTGCTTCCCTCTATAGTCATACTAAAAAACGTAGAAGTGGGCCTTCCCATTCTCTTCCCTGCTCTGACTCAGTTACATAAACATCAACAAATCAGCAAGGCCTCCTCGGAAACAATATAGAATATTATGGCACCGTTTACGGTCGCCACAAAAATGTCGTCAAAAAAAATTTCCTAGAACCCGATTGCAGCGCCACCTACCGGGTCCATTTGTGAATCTAAACCATCCAGGGACCCACTCTAATGCACACAGAAATTTCATCAAAACTAGTACAGTCGTTTAGGAGGAATTCAGTGACATACACACGTACAGAAGAATTATATATATAAATATTATTTTTTAAACAATTCCTGCTTTAGAGTTCTATCAGGCAATGCCTTTCGACGGGACATATTTATCATATTTAATCTCACGTATTATTTTTGTTCAAAATTCAGATCGTGCAGCATGGCTCATTATTAAAATAAACTTGCACCAGTAGTTGACTTTTGCAATAACTTATCTCTGTGAAGGACTCTTTTTATAATATTTTTGTAACAATATATTTCCTTACTACAATATTTCTATGTTTTTTCTGTATTAATCTAATAATTTCGGGAAAACATACCTCTTCTCCCTACGCCACATTTGTTAACTTTCGGTTTAACAAAGATCCTTTCATCAGTATTATACTTATTAATTATTATGGTTTATTTAAATTTGTATGTAAATATCATTGTCTATTCCTTTTGTTTCCAAGCTTTTGTGCAAGTTCATATTACTCCAGTTCGTATTACACCAGTCGCTAATATCTTTGGTACAATTGGTAATTAGCTATATGTACTTATTAGCTATATGTACTTATTTTTGTATTTTTTCCTTGTATCTAACCTCAAAATTTTCTGTATTCGGGATGGATTATTATTATTATTATCGCAAACCTGGCGTGGACTCACCCCGTGCCATGTACCCTGAAGATGGTTTGCATGGTACATATTTCGAGACATTTCCGGTAAATATTTCTTATATATATATATATATATATATATATATATATATATATATATATATATATATATATATATATATATATATATATATATATATATATATATATATATATATATATATATATATATATATATATGTAGACGATCTCGCCGTTGCCCCATAGCCTTCCCTGGAGTCATCGCTCGCGTGATATGGATTCAAAATCGACGGGCGTCGTGGGTCATTAATTTCGGAGCGGTTAGGGTGCCGGCGTGGGCCGCGTTCGTTTGTTGGGCCGCCTGGGTGTTGAAAGACGCTACGCTCGCGTGAGCGTAGGAGGCGGAAATGGGCACCCGTGATGCGCCAAAGCCTCTCTCCATAGGCATGAGGAGCTGTGGTGCGGTGTGGCTGGTGGCGAGGGAAGGCCATTTGTAAATTTAAGCATATTAAGTCTCTCGCTATCTCTCTGACTGTGCGCCGTTGATGACCTCCTTCCCTCTCCAGTCTCCTTCTTCACAATGTCCCTCCTCCAGGGCATTGTTGCCCCGAGAGCATCGTCCGCAGCCCGGACACTCAATGCGCATACTCTACGATAAAGCTGGGTTCACATGGGTGCGGAATCTGTGGAAACGGCGTGTCTGCGGAAATGCATCTAGCCAATCATAGAGGAGTGGGCGGAGTCTGTTCCGCGGGCTCCGCAGGCTAGCTTTCCTACATAAATTGTCTAATACTGTCATTCAATGAAGGAGTTTTGTCGTTTTCAATTCGCGCGAGCTGAATTTCGACTGTTTTCGAGGTGTCAGACGTCACGTTTTGCCTAATTTTTCAAAATTATCTGTCCACACGCTCCGGGGGCTTAAGCTCCGCGCCCTGCGGAACAGACTTCGCCCGCTCCTCTGTGATTGGCAAGATACATTTCCGCAGATTCTGCACCCATGTGAATCCAGCTTAATAGTACTCCCCTCTTTCCCTTCATAGATTAAGTAATATTACCTGTTCCGGCCACCATCTTAACCTCGGACGCCCAGCGCTTACGAGGTCCGTGGAAAATACAGTTTCCCCAATCGCAGTTGTTTACGAATTACCGAAATCTTCATCCACAGAGTACCGTGCAAGCCACCACTAGGGTGTATGGCATGGAGTGATTCCACACTAGGCATGAAGCCTTCATCCCAGCTGAAATCCTAGCCGCGCACGTTCCCTCTGATGCCAGGCGTGGGCCAAAAGTAGTCAAGACAACAGTGCGCGGTCAGACCAGAAACTACAAGAATGCTAGGTACAAGAATATGCTACCATGAAGTATTCTTCTTAAGATAGACTCAATCTTCTATGCAAATGAAAAACGGATTTCTTTTCTAAAGAAGTCATCAATCTCTTACGAACTCCAATATACTACGGTAGATCATATCACAGGAACAAAATCAGGAAAATGCATGGTAAAACAGAAGGGTTTAAAATATTTTTCCCGCGATCAACAAGAGACCATAATTGCTTCGTTAAGACTTTAAAGTTGATTAGTTTACAGTTAGTGTAGCTGAATAATAATTTAAGTGCTCCCTAATATATGACTCCATATATAACGGGTAGTGCTAACACTATGTTTTGGATGTCTCCTGCATGAATCTTTTGTCACGTTTTCATGGTTACATAATTGATTTGTTTAATAGTTTCTCTAGCATTTGTAGCATACCAATGGTGTGGTGCTTGTTAGTGAAAGTTAATTTATTCACTCTAGTTCATGTTAGAAAATAGCCATCTATTATTCACAGCATCAAGTAGTTCGTATCTCCTCGATCGTTATTGAATATCAATTCTTGGCTGGCAAGACTGGTCTCACATTAACAACGATTAACAACGGCCATTTACGAGTCGACTGAGAGGACTTCTTCCTAAATAGTACCAAGGACTGGGTAAACTAAATGTGTATATTTAGGCATCACGTTGCCTATGCAACGATTTCAAACATGTTAATCCATTATGTATATTCATGGTGTAGTTTCTATTTTTCCTTTACTCTTTTTTTTTAAATCATATTGTTGCCACAGTAAATATTTCAGGATCACAAAAAAACTTGCGTTGTGAAAGAATGTTAAACGTACCGTGTGAAAAAATTAGTCAAGTTGAAGACTTATATAGGTATTTTTATTTAATTATTCAAGTTCTACGTCCAATAAAAGTATTTATTTGCATCGTTAATGGTGAAATATTTAATTCATGCTTCCTACTGCCGCTGAAATGAACACATATACTTCGAATATGGTGTCCATTATGACTTAGGAACTCTCTAGCTGAAACTACCTTAAAATGAGCGGGAAGGAAGAATATGGATTAGATATTCCCCTAATGAATGTATACGTAAAGATCGAGCTTCGTTGTTTTGACCGTGTTGAGAGAATAAGTGAGAGTCTAATAATTGAACAGATTAAAAATAGTGGAGTGAATGATGTGAGAGGAAGGGATAGATCGAGAAATTTATGGATGGGTGTGATAGAGGACGCTCTTAAGGTAGTTTGAGCGAAATGTCATTTCACCTATAAATCAATGAAATCGATTTCATTTTCAAGAAAAATATCCCATCTTTCCAAAAATACGAACATATCAGCCCATTACCGAACTACTTACCAAGATTTTAGACGAAAAATAACAACCCTTTTATGTAGGAAATGGTACATCTATTTTGTACAGAGGGACTTAATGTTAAAAAATGAGGAATTTCTAACACCTAGATCTCGTCAACAAAATATCACTGTGTAATTTGTATGTTTTCTCAAATATTTTTGAAAAAAAAATCACATAGCCTCGTAGCAATTTTTCAAGGATCGTAAAAAACCTTCCGCTGTAGAGGAGTTTTAAATGTATCGCGTGAGGAAAATCAGTCCAGTTTAAGACTATAATAGATATATATATTTCATTGCTTAGAATTTTAGTTATATAAATGGATATCTTTGCACCATCAATAATGCAATATTTAATGCATGTGTCCTACAGCTGCTGAAATTTAAACGTGTAATTCGAATATGATCTCCATTATGACTAGGTAACTATCTCGCCCACACTTCCTTTAAGAGGAGAAATATTGGGATTTTTAAGAAAAGGAGAGAGTATGAAGCAGTGCATGAGTGTTAGAGAAGAATAGTAGCAAGAATAGGGCATTACGAAAGAAATTATTTAAAGAGAGATAGATTTCTAGGCTAACAGATAAGGTTAAAGTCTGTCCCTGCACAGAAAGGGAATGAAGTGATGTATATTTATGAATGGATTGGTCTCAAATGCGCAGCGAAATTTGGTCAATTGCTTCAATGACGTCTGTTAGATCCACGGAAGCAATTAATTAGATTAAAAAATTGATTCTAACCCCTAATTAGTAGCCTCTTATTTTTGCTCTCGTGGAGTAAATAATTCGAGAAATTACTGGGCGGGTTATTTGTAAATTGGATTTTGTTGAAAGACTTCTTGATAAATACGACGTAAAATTAAGGAAATCAGTCACCCTTGCAACACCCTTCTTGGAATATGATGCCATTGTTTGGGAATCTAACGAGGTAGATTTAAAAACAGAGTTTGAACACATGCAGCGAAGATTGTCAAGATAATTTAAAGGCCGTTATGATAATTTCATTGATGTTACTAGCCTTTAGCAACAACTGGGGTAGGAATCGCTACCCGCCGTACATTAAAATTTAGACATCATATTTTGTGTAAGTTCCTTACCAATGTATTTTCTGACGGCGTTGGTATAAATGTAAGAAAATCGAAATGCCACGCCAGATCTGATCATGAGAACAAAATCAGGGAACCAGACTTGCTGTGTGCAGACGTGCTGAATTGGGAGGTTCAAAATCTCATATTTACCACAAGCAACGAGAAACCATGACAGCCGACAATGAGACTTTGCACTAGGTTTGTCGATAGGTTATGTAGCTAAATAGTTGATTAGCTCCCCAATCCATGTTCCTAAATCTGCTACGTTGTGCTAACTTCTCGTATTGCATGTTTGTCGTCAATAGTGTCAAAACTACGTCCTTGAAGCACTAATTTTAATTTGGGAAATAATAAGAAGACACTTGGGGACAGTGCAGGTGAGTACAGCGGCTGGAGGAGGAAAGTAGTTTGATTTTTGTGCAAATACCAGGAATTGATTAGGATTAGTGGCGGGTGCGTAATCGTGGTGGAGAACGGTCGTTCTGCCCTGCTGCACATGAGGTGCAAGCTGTGCTGCAACCCGATGTATGCTCAATTTTTCTGTCTTAAGGTCACGATATGACCCAATC
Source organism: Ceriagrion tenellum (assembly GCA_963169105.1). Classification (NCBI taxonomy): domain Eukaryota; kingdom Metazoa; phylum Arthropoda; class Insecta; order Odonata; family Coenagrionidae; genus Ceriagrion; species Ceriagrion tenellum. The sequence continues at coordinate 52,566,540 of OY720636.1, read as the reverse complement.
GAGATTCATAACTCTCCAGCCGATTCTCTAACTATTAGACGACGGTTTGTGCGCAACAGATCCTCGATTTCCTGAGTTTTACTGCCATCAGTTGACTTCGAAAGCCTTCCTGGTTGATGACTTCCTTGAAATGACTTACAATCAATTTTGAATTGAGTCAAACATTCATGACTCTTCATGCAACGGAAAGAATTTTCTCCACGGTACTCCTCAAAACCTCACCTCCTACACCTTTCAATATTCCGACTTTCTCCCCCCCAGCTTTCCCTTTCCTACAGACTTCCTAAATTGTATGATTCCACCTTATCTTCCTGCCCTTTCCCTTGACCTCTCCACACCCTTCCGAACGTTCAGCAACCACCTCAAAAAATGACATGATCTCCGACACCTCATTATTCCCCCCACCCCGTATTATTTTCAATGGTTATCTTTAACTTTTAATGCCAAAATGTTGAGTTCGTGTTTTGTCAAAGCTGTTTCACTCCAGGTGTTTTTGAACGTTTCAAATAAATCAAAATTAAGTCAAATTTAAAGTTCGAAAGTCTTCGTAAAGATTTCCAAAGTTTCTCACCAAATTTCACGTTGCCAGTGGTCCTGAAACTCGGACAGTACAAAAACCGCCACGGTGACTAAAACACCTTCCACTTATACAGGTATTATTCGGAGACTAAAAAATACAGGGTGTCCCATAAATGTCACGCCACAGTGACACTGGAGCTAGGGCAGCCTAAGAGGAACCGATCCAGCCTAATATGACCTCAGTAAAAGTTGCACGGTTTTCGAGATATTGCCAAATTAAAGCTTTTTCAAAAATTTCACTTTTTTTACATTTATAGTCCCAGAATTCACTTGAATAGCTCTCAATTTGGCTCTCTGATGGGGCTACAGCCACAAATTAACAAACAAAGTACTCTATCCATCCCATTTTTTGAAAGCCGATAAAGTTAGACAGGTATAGCGGCTTTCGCGTTTCTTTTGTTTGTTCGGACCCCATGACCCCCCCTCCCTCTCCGGCCCCTGTTCCAGGTAGAAGTCGGCACATGAGTCACAGTTGGAAGATTAAAAGAGCGGCCCTAATGAGAACGTTAAATTATCCGATTGAATTCTGGGACTAGAAATGTAAAAAAGTGAAATTTGTGAAAAAGCTTTAATTTGGCAATATCTCGAAAACCGTGCAACTTTTACTGAGGTCATATTAGTTAACTATAGTTACTCAGATGATATCGAAAAATACAGCACCGTCATGTAAACGTCGCAAGGACTATCCATTACCGCGCAATAAAAAATTCCCGTTGAACGTACATCCTAGGGCGTTAAACCCACCGTTTTCTGGTTTGGTAATAGCAGGCGTATTTATCGCTCTCTTCCTTACAGTAAAATGTATCCCAATCATCCATAAATTTCCCTTTTCGTATCACTGTAATAATTATTCTCTCTTACTCATGCACTCCTTAAATTTATGTCGAAGTAGCCGCTGGCACCAGCATTCTCCGTCCACGGAGCCTACTGTCCCATTTGCGAAATTCTCGACTTTGGGAGGTATTCCTCTCGTGGCTGCACTCTCGTGCGCTCTCGTTCATTAAGCTCGCAAAATGAAAAAAATGTGTGCCCATTATGGTCGTCATCCTGTGTGCTCATACCCTCGTGAATTTCGCAAAACTCTCTCTCATGCACATGCTGTGCTCCAGTTTTTCCTCCAATTCTCAACCCCATTTCCCTCCCCCTTCCAATTCAATCTCCTTAAATTTCATTCAAGCTTCCGAGTCGTCTCATTTCGCCCTTAAGCATCGCCATTCAACCCACGTGGCGATCCATGCCCCCCGCCGCGTGACTCATTCGACAGTTGCATTCGACCTTTATGCCGTTTGATTTGGGGCTCGTTAATGTCATTTGTGAAGCTAGCTAGTAGTAGCTGGATTTTTTGAGTGGTCCCAAGGATCCACGTCTTCACCTCGTAGTGAGCTCGGTTTCGAAAAATCTTGGAACTCCGCCGTTGAAATACTTTCATGCTGACCGAAGAAGTCAGGAATCACTAAAGACGTCGACTATGATGCAAGACTATGGTCGAATCTCGGAAGATCCGCGGATATGTCGTCGCAGACTCGGATAAATATAAATAATACTAAATAAATAAATACTCGGCTAAATAAAATAAACTTTCGGATGACTCTGTTTTAAATTTTCGAGGCTGCGAATCAAAATTTCGTCATGATTGAGGTTCGGGATTTCCAAGGACATGCCTAATAACACCTCTAGGGTCTTATTCAGTAAAGACTCGACGCGGTTAAACCTCGATAAATCCGTGGATGTGTCGTCAAATGCTCCGACATACCTCAACTTTTGAATTGCCCTATTTTAAATTTTCGCTGCTGTGACTTCAAAATTTCGTCATTGTCGAGGTTCGTAAATCGTTCCATGGTCAAGGGTGACTCGGCCAAAATTCATGAAGTGACTAATAATTCCGTTTTAAAGGTAACAATAGAAAATCTGGAATCCCGACAGATTTAAATATAACCCGTAATTACTCACGTGAGGGAAATTTCAAGGAAATATTGCAAAAGTATTTCATCGGTTATTACATCAGCACTCACTTGAACACGATGCATATCGCTTTTTCCTTGGCTCACGCTGGGCAGGGAACCAAAATGTTTGCATTAGATTTAATAAAATAAAATTGAGACGTGATTCTTACTTTGAAGTTTACCTCCGAATTTTCTTTTCTCACTAAAAAATAAAAGCATTCTTTTACCGTTCGCTCCTAGTCGCGGTACCTGACTATTGACTCTCTAGGATGGAGCAGTGAACCTTGCGGATTGCGCAAACAATTATTTCAATAATTATGGCTTTGAACTTTGAGCTTTTGCCAAATATCTATTTTTTGCATAAAAGTGGTTGAAAGATGCGTAAATATAATCTTACCGTTAGACGTACGTAAAACGAACTACCCTTATGACGTTCCGAATCAGGCACTGTCGCCAAATTTTTTTCAGTATTCGATAAAATCGCTATTCCATCGAGGACAAAGAATGGTTGGACAAGGATAATGGTCATTTCTTTTTGCTGAATCATTTGGTCGAAACTTGGGTGCGTCCTTATCTGCTCACTCATCTCATAAGCCGCAATGAAAACTGTTCCCTTTCAAACTAGTAGTGCATGCGACATCTATCGAGCGAATTACGCACGAAACCGACCAGAAAGGCAGTTATTTATGACCCACCATGTCAGAGCTGTGTTGTGAAGTCACGTTCCTGGCTGAGAGATTTATTGACTTTTTTAATCACCACTGAAGCGATCCAATCTTGACCTAGCCACGAGTTTGCGTACCACTGCTTGCGAGGGTCATGGTTGCTCTACTCATCGTGGAAAACACAGCGGCATTTTCCTGTAACTGGCGCAGTGCTTTCATTGGAGAATTCGAGTATACATATATCCATGAAACTGGAATTCTCTTTGTATGAACGCCATTGACTTTCAGACCTCTTAACAGATTCTTACGCATTTTAGCACACCTGTTCCTTAAGGCTGGAGGGGTGAATACGCCGTTGTAAGAAGTTACTAGCGCATCAGGATCCTCTATCTGGGCCATTTATTGAAGAAAATTTTGATTGTATAGGAAAAGAATTGGATTTCTACAAAGGAATCTTATTTTTTCTTGTATAAATTACTTACTTTCAAGATGTAGGCTATGAATTTTTCGTATCGGATGACTGAAAAGATATTTTTTTTTAATTCTTGCATTCGATTTTCTTGTAGGGAGATTCAGGACAAATGATTAATGCGTCGTAGTTACCAGTGATTCGAGAAAATAGAGCATTACCGAGAAGGCTCTACATCTGCTCCCACCCGCTTCTCTCATATCATCTTTCTGAAAATAGTGTATATATTTTAAAGTACAAACAGGCAGCTTTCATTTCCCCTGATGGCTAAGTCTCCGGCAAAGGGGAAGAAACTTCGATTTTAAATAATCCTGACGCGGGTAATCCCTAAAGAACAGAGCATTTCGAATAATTGATAAATGTTTATCCTCAGTGTAAGACTATTGTAATGATGAATGTGTACCATTGATTGTCATTTTATGCTGTGCACTGACGATTCCTAAAAATCATAATGTCTCTGCATGAATCAGTATTGCTAATTCCAATATTACTTAATGATAACTGAAAATTCACCTTAGGTATTACGTTGCGTTTCAATATCGATGAATTCGTAGGAAACTATAAATTAATTTGATCTTGTATTTTTATCAAACCATCAATTACATTTTATATTAACCCCAAAAAATCAAACATCATCACATGTTACATGAAATAAAGTACTAGGTATAGATGGCAGAGATTCAGAAACTTTTAAGCATCTGTTTACGAGATGATTATGTTCAGCTCTGTTAAGAAGTGGCTTTCCAATTGAAACAATAGAAATTCTTTGCAATGGTTGTTAAATATTTGGTACAATGTGCATAATATGTCTGTTTTTGCACAATATTCTTCACTGAATTCTCTCTTTGGTAGTACATCAACGTTTGGAATCATTTAAATAGATGCTGCTCCCTAATTTAACATTTTTTTCGGTATTAGATAGAAAAATCTTTATAAAAAATAAATCCGTTATCATTTTATCCATTATTTTGAAAATAATGTAATTTCATATAATCATTATGTCATTTAAGACTTTGTAGAAGATCATATAATTCTTGCCAGTGAAAAGAATACATATTATCCTGATGGCACTCGCAGCTGAGAGAATAGATGGGCTTATGGTATGGTTATGGCGTTGAACATCATAGTGTCGTCGTTTACCTGAGGACTTAGTGAAGAAATATAGTTGTTTTAGGAATGGAAGTTACTTTGCCTTTTCTTGGATCACATTTTGTGATTCAGTTGGAATAGTGAAAGTTTTAAACAGGTTCGATTTCCAGTCCTTAAGGTAGTAAAATTTAGAAATAGCTGATACATGTGGAAACTTAGCCCTTAATATACATTCATTGAATAGGATGAACACAAAGGCGTAGCCAATATTTGTGTCAAGTATGAATGTAGAGACCGCTTGCTGCTTATGCAGAGCAATGTGAAGCCACTTTTTTTAACTGCTGCCTATTTTAGGGGCGATGAAGGAGAAAATGGCTAAACGACTACTTTTTGCGGAGGTGATAAATAGAGTTTGCGACTATCATTAAATCCTCTAAATAGCCTCATAAATACGTTCTGGTTTCTAATAATAAAGAAACGATATTTGCAAGTAGCAGTTCTTTGAAAAAATTACCTTTTTCCAGAAAAAGCCTTCTTTTACTATGCATTATTATATGTTTTTCTTTATTATCAAACGCTTTTCTTTATCTCGCTTTTCCCTGGATCCAAGGATCCATGGATCCATGGGTCCATGGTTACCACTATATTTAACTCTACATAATTACCACTTCATTACTATTAAAACATGAATCGAGTCAGTCTAGTGGTGAAGTGCACAACTTCCTTCCCGTAGTTCATTCATAAGATTCGCATAGATTCTATATCAAAGCCAATTTTCTTTCTGGTAAAATGTCGCAGCTTTTTTATTCCTATTTAATAAAATTTTTATAAAACAACTTGCTGTTTTTAAAAATTTTATTAACTAGGACTAAAAAGTAAAATTATAAAAATAGAATTTTTAAGCATGCTTTTCTAAAAAGATATATAAAAAAATCTCAAAACAGAAATGTCTTATCATCGCACTAAAAAAATAATATTTTCTCGAGTGAATGAAAATTTAGCCTAGGACTGGAAATAATTATCAACAATTCAAGGAAATTAGCCACACAATGATAAGACCACAACGAAAAGCATGGGGTGCGACCTCATTTATATTTTTCACCTTAACTTAAGTTTATGTAAATATTTCCTATAAAGTGTATATTGAAGCCCTCTATTCCATTGGATACCAAAATCTTCATATTTAATGAATTTATGTTGATCGATTGTGAAATAGCGCCCCACGCTTTTCATTGTGGTCTTGTTATAGTGTGGCTAATTTCTTGAAGTGAATTTAATTATTTCCAACACTAGGCTAAATTTTTATTCACTCGTTAAAATATTATTTTTCCTTTTTTTAGTGCGATGTTAAGGTATTTCTGTTTTTAGATTTTTTGAATATCTTTTTTTTAGAAAAGCATGCTTAAAAATTCTTTTTTGTTTTGATTGAGTCACAACTAAGGACGACTCTATACGGAATCCCGTTCAACCCATCCGGCTCCGGACAGACTCCGGGCGCACACAAACTGGTTTGAGGAGAAGCCGGGATTTCGCCCGAGAGCAAACCCCACTTCGGAATCCCGGACGTTTTCATGAAATTGATGATGAGTGACGGATTGGAAGGATCCTATTAAGTGACTTGGTCAGCGAATTGGGTCAAGGACGCGAAATGACTGATGTGCTCGGTGGGGAGGTACCTACCGACTCATCGATGCACGCTGTGAGAGTAATCAATGAGTGCTTACGGCGGCAGTGTCCCGGCTAAGGTTTTGCGAATGTAATATCGGGGACGTCCGCCTGTTCTTGCATCACTCACGGGCATTCGCTCTCAGGTTTCGTGGACGATAGCGTTCACGATTATTATTCATGTGACCCAATTGAGTCGACCAATTATCGAAAATGTACCTCACGAGGTGTATCTGGGGAAATTCGATTGGTAATACAATGCCACAGCATCCTGTTGTTAGCCTCAGCCAATGATGATTGGTGACTAACTCGGGTTAATACGGCGCGTGTATTATGATAAGCGACTTAGTTGGGACAAGACGATAGATTTTCCAAGGCATATTTACAATTTCAATTTAACCTATCACAGAAGTTGGCTTTGGATTTTATAAAAATGAATTGCCTCGACCATTCAATAAGATCACTGGCTTAGTTCCGCCTGCAAAGCAGCTGTTGATGTAATCCCTACTAGGAAATGTGGTATGACTTTAACATGCAAAAGCGATTTAAGGGGACTATATGCCACAGCCGAATATGCATCTGCAGGCACCCATGCGCATTTTTTTACGGCTACGCTCTGTTTTTTTAAAGCAAATCTGTTTTCACAGGGCTCAAATAAGGTTTATTACTTAAAATGAGTGTCGTAACTTTTCACTTTTTGCTGTTTACATAACTATTTTCACCGCGGAAGAAACGTGAATTTGTCGAAAAGCAGATGATCGCTAAGACGCGCACGACGTATATTTCTGTGATTCTTAGCACTTATTTTAAGTAAGAATCCTTCAGTTCTTTGGAGTAAAATCAAAATGTTGAAAATTGTGTGTGATAAAGTCACCTTCAACATTCTCGTGAACCTCTGCAAAGCATTGTACACCGTGAAATCAGTGGTGCTGTTGTTCAGGGCGGGTCTGGGCTGTTCGATTCGATATATCCGTAGATCTATCTATATGGGTCTTCGCAACCATTACCACCACACGGCCGCCATCACGGTGCTTACTGAGCATTTACCACCACTGCACACCCAAAAAAATCTACGAACGTGCGGCGCCATCCATCATTTCGAACACAAATGCACTGAAAAAAAGTTGAACATTCCATACTGTTCTTATAGAGAATACATTAAAATTAGCACATTAATGGCGGACTTGTTTGCGTTGCCAAGACCTATATCGAAGGAAGATTACAATCGATTTTGAACGACCTTGGGGTGGGTAATGATGGGGACGGCGATGATCTCTCATAGGCTACGGTAGAGGCAAGAACTAAAACGGCGTTTTCGGCCGAGGCGTACAGCCCCCTTGATTTAACAGGCATATGATAGTTGAGTGAACGGTGTGAGATGAAGAGGTGGGAGATGAAATTCTTGGGTGAATGCGATAGAAGTGACTATAAAAAGTAGGAATAGCTGGAGTCTTAGCAATAGGAGAGCTTGTTTGAAGCATTGCACGAGGGTGAGAGAAACATAAGTGTTTTGTTTAAGGTTTCCACGGCGAGCAGGTATTATTTCCATTTCTTCTTCCGGGATTCGGCCGCGTCGTTGTTTTTCTGATTACAAATCTCCTCCTCTCCTGGAGGCGTCTTAGTAGGCTACCACTTAGCGACTACGTGGAAAACAATGCCATCGCAAATCGGAGGGAGAAAAATGAAAAATGCCACCAAATGTGGTTCTGGTGCCAAAAATGGCAGCCAATCAGAAGCGTCCAACCCCACCAACTCTACTTGATAAACCCGCCAAAAAAAGCGCTCGCATCGTCGACCTGAAGACGCCTCCAGGAGAGGAGGAGGCACGTCGTAAAAACAACGACGCGACTGAATCCCGGGAGAAGAAATGGAAAGAAGAAAAAGTGGTTTGTAAGTGTAGGGAATTATGGAGGAAATTATTAAAAGAACGCCAGTTTCTTGGGATAATGGGAGTAATTAAACTCTCTGACATTTTCCACCCCAAAAAGGTATGGCGCGATGGGTTTATTGTTATTATCACTTTATTTTGAGTTATTTTTGAAAAATTTTCCTCCGAGTCCCCGGCAAGCATCAGGTTTCGCTGCATTCATAATGGCCGAGGACTCGAGAGGGGTTGGGCAGTTTCCGGAGACTCTTCAAATTATTATAATTATCTCTAAATTATTGGAGTATAAAGTAGTAAATCCTGTATTACATTCGTGATACAGTTTTAGGCGTCTATAACATTACATGATCCTTAGAACAGCCCACAGTTTAGAGTCTGTATGTGATAAGCCGAATGGCAGCTGATTATCTATATCTACATCTACGAATAACTCCAAAAGTTCATTATGACGCACTTCTTGAGATTCAAATTCTAACTGCCATATATTGCACCATTCGTATAAATAGCATATTGGACCTAATTCAACGCAAATTGTCAAACTGTATGTTAATATCCCTGTACAATATTGCTACTTCCGCTAAAAGGCGAATTTCGCTTATAAAAACGATGGTGATATTATTATTCTACAAAAGAAAGTTTGAGTAATCATCCTAACCGGCCAAGTTATCCTACCCGATCGTCTTGGGGAGCGTGCGAGGTTCTGATTTTAACTGGGACAATCGCAGCATGCTTCGTTTGGAATTACTCCTTGCCATACCCTCTACACCTATACCTACGAAATACTGTGCAAGCCACCACTAGGATGTGTGGCACGGGGTGATTCCACACCTGGCATGCAGCACTCATGCCAGTTCAAATCAGAACCGCGCACGTTCCTCCGAATGCCAGGCGCAGGCTAAAAGCAGTCAGGGTAACGGTACGCAGTCAGATCACAAACCAGGAGAGTGATACGTAGAGGAACATGCTACCATGCAGTACACTACTCAAGATATAACTACTGGTTAGTATTATTAATGCGATATATAAATGGCACTACATGGTACTAAGACATGCAAAAGTATCATGCCGGAGATTGCATGCGAGGTTGGTACCTATAATTCATGTTAAGATATTTAGCACTACTGAAAAAACCTGTTAACCTAGTCAGTATCCTATAACTGATCTATCACAACTATTATGGCCCATTATTGTACGTGGAAAAAAGGACATCTTAAATCTATCGGTTCTGCAGTCTATTTCCTTAATCTTATTCCTGTGATCATTCCAACCATAATAGTTTGGCTCTAGCAAAATATTTTGAACGTCCGGCAAAAAATAGTCTACATCAGACTTTCGAAAAAGATTTAACCTATATTCTCCCTTCGATCGGGTGGAGGCTATCGTGCTGAATTACTCTAACACTGAACAGTGTATATTAATTTTTCCTGTGTGACTTATAATTTGACGCGCGTTCAATCATATTTATAAAATTTGTAAGACCGATTGAAGGACGGACAGGTTAAAAATTTCATTTTGGCTGCGTGCCATTTGGAACCCCTGTAAACATGGTCGGATACGTATGGCATATCCTTTCTATCAACCTACCATTGTATCGTAGGGTCTTAAATATTTTCTAAATTACCGAAAACTTCTGGCATTTAAATCCTCAAAAATAACTATTATTGACAAGTGGCTTGCCATACAATTTTCCGCTGATATTCCCCCGAAGTGAACGTTTACTGATAAAAAATTATTACTTTCCGCAGAATCAGTTTCTCTTCTAATGATAGCAACGGGCAGCTGTGGTTTATACGCCATTTCTATTTTTTGTTCAACTTTTAATGCAAGGGCTATATCTGTTTTTAAAATTCTATTTGTTGATAATTTTTCAATAGATTTTGTGTGCTAGCAAGAATAAATTCAACAGCTCTGTAATTAAATAATAATTTTGCATGCTCTAAACTTACGGTCCCTACGATGTATGAGTGCAGTGTACATGAGTAGAATGAGAGATGGAACCGTATTGTATGTGAAAAAGTTTTACACATATGTTACTTAACACTTTTAAGGACATAATAGCGAAACTCTATGATAGTACATATTGGTTAGTGCATGTCCAGTGAGAAATCACCCCATGCCACTAACCATTTAGATAGCTGGCAGGATACCTCGTGGATCGAGATATTTTGCAGTCGTGATCATCCGCTGTACCTACTTGCTGTTGACTTTTTTTTAATCTTCTGGTAAACGTGTTTTACTCTATCTGGATTTATTGGTATCCATTAGTGACATGGAATTCCTCTCTTCAATCAACGATCCAATCTACTATGTGGCTGGTAATCTGTGATTCCTGCCACTCACTATTTTAAGAAATCACGAGGAAGTTCCGAACAATTGATCGCCTGGCCAGTCTAGTTTTTACTTATTCATTCAGCCGCGATCAAACTTTCTTAACACTTAAGTTCCCGATTGTCTGCGTACGTGTGGAATGAAAGGATTTTATTTCCCGACAGTTTCTTACGACGCGAAGTCTCTTACCACGTCAAAACATCGTCCTTTGCCAAGGTGACATCAGTTAATTGAAGTGGAAGACGTAAGACGTAATATTTATTGGAATAGCCAGCGCATGCACGGCAGTCTGCCAGTGGAAAAGTCTTCCAACTGCCAGAAACACGAGTCAGAGAGGAAGGAAGAACTCAAATAAAACATTTGTCTCGAGCATACATTTCTAGAGTGTCGAGCTCCGGAAAAGAAGTGCTGATTAATGAGCATGAATGATTAGAATCATTGTAAACATGATGCATATACGGCGGAATAATGTTGAAAGGCAGATCGGTGTATCAAATCTGAACTGATTGCGAATTTGTTTTACGGTAGTGAAAAGGAATTCGCCCCATGATAAATTTGAAGAATACTAATTCTGCCCCTTGAACATACGATTAAAATTTTTAAAAAGTCAGAACATGCAAAGGAGCTTTTGATGACCCAGAGGAAATTCACAATTGTGTGCGACCACTAGCGGGCGACTCCGTTAAAGTTACTACGTGGCCAGTTCCGTAGTTCGTCGAAAACCCGAAGAAATTACCTGAATCACATTCAGGCTGTGGGATCACCTCCTGAAAATATATCTCAACTGAGAAATTCAGGTACTTAATGATTGGAAGTATAAAACTACGCCACAAAATTTGACAAAATCATTGTTCACCCAATATTCGTAGTTTTATTGTTTAATTAGGCGATGCTGATAAAGATAATGATAGTAATTTTCTCTCCATTGTCAATATTTAGATGGATTGGTGAATTTTTCAATTTTCATAAAGGCTCTTGATATAACAATACGCTAATTTCAAGTCTGCATTACAGTAAGACTAGCCTGAAAACCCTATTTTATTTATATCTTAGTTTATGAAATGCATTCAAAGATGCTACATTCAAGTTTTTAAAAAAAATCTGGAATAAGTGACCTCGAGGGTCGAGCCATCTTAAGGTGGATGATTTTTCATCTGTGGAATAGTGCACGAAAGACATTGGATATTTCTTTTTGAGCAACCATTACGTGCGCTCAGTGTAGGTGCTTCACAAATATTTCCCATATAAGATTCACTGAACTTTTTTATGTATTTTTATCATACATTATGTATTTAATTTTATTATTATTTAACACATCTCCGAACATAGAGCGTTGTAACGGATTAGTACAATTTTAGCAAAGAAACATGCTATACATTAATCTTTAAAAATGAGCTACAGAAGTTGAGACACTACTTATGTAGAAGCATTAGACAAATGGAGCAAATGATATCGCTGGGTCCGGTAGGCTGAGAAGGGAAAGTAAATTGCAGATGAGAAAGTAATTTACATCCCTCGACAGGATCGGTTGAAAACCTATAAAAAATCTTCATAACAGCTGAAAGATGGCCGAAACTGGCTTTCTTCGAAGAAAATAGTCTCAATAAGTCAATGATCGACAGGAATGGTTTAGGTTGCCGAATTATTTCCAAGGTTATACAAATATAACGGTATAAAAATTGTTTCTTTGGAGCGCAAAATAACCCCGCCAAAGCCAATAGTCTGCGTGGACCAAAAGCGCACTATTACCCATCAAGTTTAGGAAATATTGCGCATTATTATTTATTTTATTATTATTTAACACATTTCCGAACATAGAGAGTTGTAGCAGATTAGCACAACTTTTGCATAGAAACATACTATACATCAAGCTTTAAAAATGAGCTACAGCAGTAGCTCATTTTTAAATCTACGGTAGGTGGATCATTTTTCGCGAGAAAAACAGGCTTCGTTTTGAATCCATATTTTAAACAATCCTTGTTCTTTTCCACTAATAGTTACTGATGTACTACGCGTTTCGTAGCTTGCTGCATCCTCAGGTACAATTGTTTACATGTTATTTATTGATAGTTACGATGGTAACCATTGCCAATAAGCTGGGGGGCTGCCAATAAGCTGTTATCGTAACTACCAATAAATAACATGTTAACAATTGCACCTGAGGATGCAGCAAGCTGCGAAGCGCGTATAGCACTAATAAATGTTAGCAAAGGTACAAGGATTGTTTTAATATGGATTCAAGTGTAAAATACTTCCACGAAGTGACGCCTGAGGGTGTAAAGTTTAGGCTTCATCTTGTTGCGTCAAAATGCCATCTAACTCTCTAATCTTATGAGAGGAATGCCTCTCCACCAGTAGGTGGGGGACATTTGAATCGTCCGCGAGCCACCGTCAATTAACCTTCGTTGTCAGAAGAAGTGGGTCATTGCCTGTGCGCAAGCGGACCCGCTGTTGTGGGAAATCTGTGCGGTGGAGGTGGTGGTGAGATGGACCAAAACACTATGAATTGGGAGGAAACAGGCAATTTTTATTCCAATCATTCAAAATTTAATTCCAGCAAATGCGACCGTGAAATGTGTCTGCATATGCAAGTCCATTGCGACCGCGGAGCTTAACATTCTGCGGGTGATCAAATCCCTTATCACACGAAACCAAATGTACTTTATCCTGCACAAGAATTAGTATGCTATCCCCTATTTGGCATTTAGTGATAATTTTAATGTGATTTGGGTCGTTCTAGATTGTTTGACAGGATTGAGGAGTCTGTAGACACGATCATTGAACTTATACTAGTGGGAGAGCGGTATTTTCATATTTTCTCATAATTTGCGAAGTCAGCTATAATTTTAAAATAACCATTCTATGGCAGCAACGGACCAAAACAGCCATCGGGACATTTTTATATATGCATTGATTTCACTGCCAGAAAAGATATTAACTGCCGCGAGGCAGTGTTGATGGTACTAATTATTGTAAGGATAGAACAACTACTGTAAAAATAACGCCATTGGTTGGCAGCTTATAGAACTTCCTTATTGAGATTATGAAACTAGGACCTCACCAATTATGACAAAAAGTACCTCCAAGACTAGGATTGAAATTATACCTTTTAATCAGCCATTTGGTTGCTGCTGGCTGTTGTAGCTACTGGTTCAGTATCGCACGAAGTTGTTAACTTATCATGCTAGCGAGAATCCACGAACGTCTGTGGAATCAATTATCGCATGAATCGGGCTTACATTCAGGAACGGTGAAATTTTAAGAGATTGAATGGATGTCGAAAATATCGGTGTCCCATTCACCAGCTGGCTCCATTCGATTTCGCGCGTGGAAGTTGTCAAATTGGCTTCTCAAATACTCCCAACTGCTCGCATCCTCTTTCCCTATACCTCACTCCTGAGATGAAGAGCCGAACATATCCAGCGTGGCTACCGCACTCATTGTGCGCTTACTTACATGATGAAAATCGGTTAGCATGAGAGAGTGAACTAATGAACTTTCATCAATGGCGGTAAAAATTGGTTGGCGTGGTGAGAACCCTTTTTAATCTCTCTTTCTTTCCATTTTCTTGAAAAAAATCTCGAGATTGCTATTTGGTAACCTATAAACATTTTGTGAGATGGTTTGTCGGATATCTCTGGAAGTTGATAATGGATGGGTTGTGTTGGGAGTGAAGGATTGATAGCATAATATATCTATAATAATAGTACTTATACTAATATCACTAGCATGAAAGAAGGAGGCATAACAGCGAAGGCACGCATCAGTGTATTAGATCCCGTTGATCCTTTTTGTATTTGTTTCAAACAAATAGTTATTTATTCCCAATGCATGTGCCTTTGAATATTAATTAATCATGGATAGCCTTGTTTACAAACCAAAGACAAGAAATCCGCCATGGCTAATACCCACCATGCTGATAAACATGTGTACTCTCCAGCATATAACTGCGTAACACGTTGGTTGAGTACTTATCGCAATGATTATAATTTAAAAGGTTAGTTGTTCTTAAAGGATAACTTTGGGTAAATTCTCGCCCAACTGTGGCTCAACTGATGGCGTGACGTTGCCTTGATGGAGTCTTTTTTCCGTTTTTGTGTGTGCCTAATTTTATTTCCTCCCTCTGATCTCGTTTGGAATCATCCATAAAAAAGTTAATATTTTTCTAAGCTCTTATGGTACCTAGTGTCAAAACTTTTATTGCAATGATTGAGTGCAACTTGTGAAACTTTACACAAGGTCATATAATTCCGAGAACATAGGGTATATCCTGTTTATCCACTCCTCTTTGAGTTCATAGTTTTGATTTGCAATTTTTTTTTATAGGGAAGCACAGTATTTTCATGGTATGATGGAGTCATTACAGCCTCCGAAGGCTATGCAGGAAGGGTTAGCATGGTGGCGTGGGATCCTCACTTAAAGCAGTACTACCCGGCCGTGAACCACCAAGGCTATGGGAAAGGTGCTGTCAACCTGACGAGCATACGTGAAACAGACCAAGGGTGGTACGAGTGCAGAGTATATTTCCCGAACCGAACGCCAAATACTGGAAGAAATGGGACGTGGTTCCATCTCACAGTGGATGGTAAGTGTTTTTAATGGCACTTGACATTTCTACTTCTTTGGTTTCTATTGATTTTGCCTGATTGCATTGTAACGTCGAAGAAGTCTGAGAGAAAGATTATGAATAACTGTCACTTCGACTTGAGATACTCTGCAGTTTTTACCTTTCTCACGTGTGGTGGCATGAAGAAGTGATAATTGAAAGGAGAATGAATGATTTTTTCAAAACATATCATCTTTGAGTATTAAGTTATTACCTACAGTGTATGATAACATTTTGCCATGGTAGCCCTCTTATTAAAGGATACTCTGAATAAGTCCAATGAATTACACTTCACACTGTCTTCAGTTGCAAGGAACCTCTCCCTTCTCTTTCTCCCTTAATGTAGTGCAGTGAAACTAGAATTAAGCGACCACCAACGGTCTCACTGAAAAATGTTCGTTAAAAGGCGTGGTCGTTCAACAGGGATTCGGTTTCTTGGAGTATATATTCCGTAAAAGAATGCGGCTGATTTAAAAAAATTGAAATATTCTGGAAGCAACGGTTTTGTTAAAACGTACAGATGGCGTTTATTTCCTCATAATTTAGTTGCTCGTCGGAAATTTCACTATGCATTTGCATTAATTTGATGTACACATAGAGTGAAACCTAACTTTAGCGACCACCGACGGTTCCGCTGAAAAATGGTCACTGAGAGGGGTGGTCGCTTGATAGGAGGGGTCGTTAAGAAGAGTTTCACAGTAATTATTTTCCATTTTGTGCTCCAACTTAATTAGAAATGCTTACTGCTCATGAGTATAGATATTCCCAAACTTTGGAGTATATGTAACCTGAATTATTAATGAAAAACCTTTTTTGATGTAAATAGCATTGACTTGGCTCAAAAGAAATGTTTGGAATACATATGTAAGTATGAAAATAACTGAGACAGAGGTGAGTTTTCCTGAAAATTACTAAAATATTCAGTGGTTTTGGTAAATAGCGATAAATACCATGGTAATTTTCACCATGGCCCGTCGCTAGAAAGTAGAGTAAACAGTGTGAGAGGATGAGTGGACTGTGAAATTTATTGCGAAAGTGGCATAAGAGTCCCTTAGAGGTAGGAATTTCCAGAGGTCTTAAAAATAGGAGAGCATGAATGAAATAATGCTTGAGTGTAAGAGCAAAGGAAGTGATTTGTAAAAATAGGGCATTGTGGAGGATTTTATTGAAGGGAGCCAGTTTTATAGGGCCAATGTCAATATTGAAATTCTTTGACTTATGGCCAGTTGCAGGAACGACACACTTGTATTCTATAAACTTAATGGGACCCATACGCCATGGCAACCATTCAATAAGTGTTGCTGACACACTCAATAAATTTATTGGTTTTTTTTAACTAATGGCATGGAGTTATGAGTTCCATAAGTAGCCAAGATGGCGGATGCGCAATGAACAGCTTGGAGAATTATTAACTTGGTAAAAGAGTTGTTTTGACCAGATGACCAGTTGGTTTACAGCTACTGACTTATTATTATGTGCATTAACAATTATTCATAGGCTATAATTTCATAAATTTTGTCCGGCGGTAGGAAATTAAATCAAATATTCGAAGCTATTAACTATTGGTAATTTAGTTATTTAACTGGTAGATGTGTTCCTGCAACCCGGATATTTTGATGAGATCTATAACTTCATGGATCTCATAACTATTGATTCCATGGCTAAATTCTCTTGCAACCTGCCATTAGCATGATGGGTATGTGTTGATGTATGTTATATTCCTCCCAAAATAATTTATTGCTACATAATTCAAAATGAATTATAGGATACGCAGAAAAAAATAAGGTTGGTAAACAATATTATTGAAAATTATTTATTGCTATGTAATTCAAAAAGAATTATAGGATACACAGTAAAAATACGGAAAAAATACAACATTGTAGTCGTATATGAATATATAGAGATGAAGCTGACGATATTCGTGCATGTAAAAAGGCTGTAATTAGTGATTCTCATGCATTGGTTTGCGGATTTTCAGGTGGAACACTTCTGGCCATCCCGCCAATAAATCAGACCACAATGGAAGGTGAAACAGCTCATTTTAAATGTGTCACCAAAGAGGAGGGTGCCACGGTGACGTGGTTCAAGGATGGAGTCCCCTTCTCAGAGCTTCCAAGTTTAACCGCCCGCTCAAGAATCTCTTCAGATGGATCGCTCACCATATCGCCCACAGACATGGCTGACCCTGGCTATTATCACTGTGAGGTGACGAACGAAATGGGAGAAAAGCAATCGGCTGGAGCGCACCTTAACGTGGAGTGTGAGTGAAATCCATTTCGGGGGAAAAAATTAATAAAGAAAATTATCTGAGAGTTTGAAGAAGGATGACATAGATGCAAGCGATGGTAAATATATACATTAAGGGAATGTATGATTGTGTCATCAATGGAGAAGGGGAGTTGGGAGGAGGCATTTCATTGTAAAATACTGAAGAACCCCTTCGATTACAGTGAATGAGATCCAATCGACAGCTTGGGATAAATTCTTTGTGCACTTAAAGTTACTCACTGGATGATTCCGTATAGAATATATTACGAGGGCAGTTTTTTTTCAACCTCCGATCGCACAGCATAAACGCCAGACAACCGACAGGCGGGTGACGTGCGCAGTAGGTGACTGCGCATCTCCCGCACTACACGCTCTGCCACTGCCGAGTCCAAGTCGACAGTCAAACTGAGCAGCAGTCACATAAACATGACCACCTCAATTTATTCTCCCACCATATGCGGATTCCAAAGCTGTATTCGTTTCCTGCAGGGCAGGCGGGAATAGTGCAGCAGAAATTCATCAAAGAATGAGCCGATTGCGTTGAGAAAACTTAATGAGTGATGGTGTTGTGCGGTAATGGTGTCGAAGTTTTAAAGATGACCGAACCGATGTGCATGATTAGGGGGTCAATGACGCAAGTTTGTCGCTACAGACGGCCTTGTTCAACGAGTTGACCAAGTGGTTAGGGAAAACCGTAGTTCACCACAAGTGCTTTGTCTATGGAATTCCTAAAGTTTCTTCTCTAAACTCTATAGTTACAGAGCATTCAGGCTTCAGAAAACTTTGTGCTCGCTGAGTCCCAAAAATGTCGACTGACAACGCTCTGTCCATGACAACGCCCGTCCTCACAGTGCTGGTGTAATCCCGCGGCTCCTTGAGCAATTTCAATGGGACATTT
The DNA here is from genome assembly GCA_963169105.1 of Ceriagrion tenellum. NCBI lineage: Eukaryota > Metazoa > Arthropoda > Insecta > Odonata > Coenagrionidae > Ceriagrion > Ceriagrion tenellum. Next base: position 52,548,145 of record OY720636.1, on the reverse strand, counting down.
TCGAACCCATCATACAGTCCCGACCTAGCGCCGAGTTATTTCCATCTTTACCCTGTACTGAAGAAACGGCTGGGAGGGCAGTGCTTCCAAACTAACGGGGAGCTTCAAAAAAGCGTATATATTCATTTAAATACATTGGCGGAAACATTATATGAAGAGGGCATTTCAAAGCTTGTCCGCAGGTACGACAAATGCTTCAATCGTCAAGGTGTTTATGTAAAAAAGTAGCCATAAGCGTACTCAACTTTTAATAATGAAATAATATTTTAATATTCACTTGTCTTTTATACATGGCCTATCGGAGGTTGAAAAAAAACTGCCCTCGTATTTTATATAGAGAAAGCTACTGAGTTGTTCAGTTTTAACTATTTAATACCCATTCGGCTTTCGTAAACGAAATTTTTACTAAAACAACATTTCTGCCCACAAATTAATCTTCTTCTTTGAAATCACACATTTATTTCAAAGTAGAACAACTATAGTTTCTCATTGATTTAGATTTATTTCGAGTATTTTTTTGTGAATCAGTGGCTTAAACCAAAAATTCTACAAATCCTGTGGAAAAATAATTATGACGTAGGTACTGGTAGGTAGGTATGGTAGGTAGGTAATTTATTAGCTCCTCTAATTGATAGGATGTTTGAATGGTGTAGCCATTTCAATTTACTCTCTACTATCAGTGTAGCATATTCTTGTTTTATGGTATCTGAAATTGTCACTTATGGGACAGCTAAGCACCGATATATGGACAATAAATATGAAAGATATGGAGTAACTGTCAGAATTACAAATTCACTCCGAAATTACGAGAGGAAATTAAGTATTAGACCATCGTTAATTATCACCTGAGTAACACAGCATAAAGCGATTTTTTTCAGAGGATTTAATGGTAACATTTACAAAACCTCATACTTAAAAACACACACGACCCGGGATTCAACGCTAAAGCGTCATCTTCAGGTCACCTGAAGATGTTCAGGTCACCTGAAGATGACGCTTAAGCGTTGAAACCCAGATCGTGTGTGTTTTTAAGTATGTGGCTTTGTAAATGTTACCATTAAATCCTCTGAAAAAATGAAATACCACAAAGTTACCCAGGAACTTGTAGAAAGCGATTTCATGACACTTCTTGTAATTTGGAATAACTACCTATTAAACAGTGGATACTGGCAAAACATATTGCCTCTTCCTCCTGAAGAAGATAATACGCCGTCTCAAAGGTTCGCCAATAAAAAACTTCCCTTGAACCTCATGGCCTCGAAAACGAAGACTCGCGTTCTTCTCTATGAGCAAACTAAAAATGCATTCCTGTGGACCTACTGATGCTGACACCATATTCTTCTTCCAAAATATTTCTCCTGATCCGTAAATGAGATCCCACGCGATCGTAAACCAACCCTTTTCGCGGAGCCTTTCTGTCCGAGAACCCGTTCTCGCGGGACCCTACCTTCTTCAATACCTGGTGGAGGCATTGGTTTGATATTACATGCGTGTTACCCACACACACAGGCCACATGTATCTCTCAAGATGAACAAAAGAAACAGTAGAGAAAGATGTGGCCTGAAAAGTTTGCGGCTGTATTATTTACGAAGAAACTGGCCTCAATGCCTTCCACCAAGGGTAGCTGCTTCAGCGAATTGGCCGTGGTTCTCCCATAATTCATTGGTTATAATATCAGTTGAGGTCCCATTCAATATATTTATAACGTCAAGTCGCCAATACAGCTGCTATAATTCATAAGTGTATCAATGAACTAGCCGCGTCCCAGTGGCGCCCTGCCCGCTGCGGGCAGAGCCGACTCCGCCGCGTCGTCGAAAATTCGATTTCGTTTTCGGTGCCCCAAACGGACGCAAAAATTTTCTTCAAGTTTAAAGCTTTGAGGAATATCGTGTTTGAATTAGTCGGCGTATATCGGTATAGCTATGCTATTTAACTGATTTATCTAAAATAATAGGTTAAAAACAGTGTCCGCTATTTTTCATAGAAAATTCTATTTCAATGAAAATGGGATACAATTTACATTTAATGAAATGCATTGTGTTGCTAAATATAATTATTTAGTTTTTCCATATTTTTATATTAAGAGTATGTATGGTGGTTTGATTTCGGAGGTTTTCTGAGAAAGTCGGTGACGAGCGTTTTTCATGAAAGTCATTGAACTATGAGTCGCAGCTGATTTAAAACAAGTAAAAACAATGGAAAATTAAATATGCCACCAAATGCAACAATCAATTAGGAGTAACCTTGAAAATTTTCCTCTTCCAGACTGAAAAAATCACATTTTGAATTATGCCCAGCTTTTTTCGATTTCAGCCCACTTTGGACCGTCTTTTTGGCATCTTGTAACGCCAGTGTATAAAAGACTACCGCTCCTGCGGAAAATCCGAAAATTTACAACTGCAGTAATGTGTTGAGAGAAGTTAGCCTTTTTTTTACTCTTGAATTGAAGATATTAGAGGCAAGGAAACTGTAGGCAATTTTTTGCGTCAAAAAAGGCAACCTTACCTATACCAGTTACGGAGAGTGTAAAATTAGGAACCTATATGGCAGTTTCTTAAAATGTCAGTGTTCATTAGGTCCAGGAACCTTTACCCTAAGAAATACTTTTTCTTACTAAGTAACAGTTCTTTTTAAATTCTGGGAGATATTTTTTTGAGTTGATGGGAAAGAATTTGACGAGATAAATCTCAATATTTCTTAACAGCGCAAAACTTTCAACTTCATTTTTCCCAGACTATGATGTAGACCACGACTGCCTGAATGATCACAGGAAAATTTTTGACGCATGTAAATCCTTCTTAATGCATATGACAAAACGTTAAGAATATTTTAAAATGTTGTAGTATTTTTTTATTTTATTTTTAGTAATCTCAAATAAAAAGCTTGACATTAATACAACTTCATTCTTCCTTGCTGATGAATTTTTCATCAATTGAATGTATGTGTGGTACTATGTGAGGTTTATGATTTACTGCTGTGATAGTTTCAAGTGCAGATGAAGAAAACTAATCTAGTTGTATTTATTTATTCACTTTGTAAGTGTGCCCTAATTCTAATAGTATTGTATTCCTGCCTAATTCCAAGACGCCTCATTTATTGGCCTTGGTCTAAAAACTTTCAATGTATTTTATCCTACATGCATGTGCCCGGTGAGATATTTCTCATGGATGACGTGTATTACTCAGGTAAGACAATTAGTTGTAAAATATGGGTGTGATAAGATGCACGTGTGTCACATAAAGAATGCAGAATTTATGTATTTTTTGGCTGTATTAACGACGAGATTAGTTCTGGACATTTGAAGGAATGTTTAAATGTTTAAATAATTAAAGTTTGCAATGGTTTGAGGAATAGAAATAAGAAAACGCCAAATGAAAAGTTTTTCCGCAAGTCGAAAGAAGGAACGGGTCGGTTCTACAGCTTTTTTTCAGTTCAGTTCAGTTGTTACCTTCGGTTCTCGATTCCGTTTCTCGGTTCCGGTTATTAATTAATTACCTACGTTGCATTGCTCAATTTTCAACGGTAAGAGAAATTTTGTTTGGTTATTTTACTCAGTTATATTTATATCAAGGATAATACATCAAGTTTTCTCCATCTAATTTTATCCATAGGATCATAGCATTTGCAGCATCTAGAGACTTAAAACTATGCCATATTTCTTTACAATGAGAAAATCCTCATTTCTTACACTATTAAAATGACCAAAGAAAGAAAAGACAAAAACTCAGCAGTCAGGATTACCTCTCTGGTAATGGACTCTAGTATATTCTCGCAACTTTTTAAAATTTGGGTGATTCCTTTCCCTCACCAGTTAATTATTGCTCAGTTCGTCTCTCTTTTAACGTGATGAAATGCGTTACCATATTTTCATGCATCATTTCCATTGTTTCAAAAGATTCTGCTTTCCAATATCACTTTGGAATCCGTCCGATATCTCCAATAGCTGTCAATCTTGGCAGATTGAGATTACATAATAAGAAGGAATTAACAGAATTAATACAACCCGTGTGTTTCCGCGGTTGACTTTTTTATTTTTCGTCCACGTCGATCAGGCCATTAGTATTTTTGTATGTTTGTTACATGTACATCCATTTAAAAGCGTGCAAACAAACAGTTTTTTCTTCGGGTAACAAGACACGAGTATTTTTTAGAATGAAAATAATAAGTTATTCTAATTAGGCTTTTGTCATTATCGCTTCAGTCAGATAGTCAAGGATGCTGAATTGTTATCGGACGGCAAACGTTGGGCAGGCGCCCAATGGTTACTTGGCTGAACGCGGTCTCGCTTCATGGAAAGAAATTCGAATTACAATAGTTCTATTAGACGGCATATTAACCGTACCGCCACAACCTTTCACACGCGGCTATGCCTGCGCTCAGGCACATTCCGTTTTTCAGAATAACCGACTGTCGTCAGCCGCCTAGTGCAACCTGAACACGATTTCAGCCCATCGAGCGTGAAAGAAATCTTTTCCATCATGAGCGAAGTTAGTGCTGGTGTAAAAATGAAGAGTAATTTACGTGAAGGTGAAATTAACAGAAGCGGTGTCCAATTCTTAACCGAAATTTCTGGTATTATCTCGCGCCATAATTCACCAAAGCAATACCACTAAGGCAATCACTTCCACAGGAGGTTGAGGTAACCATGGTTGTATGATTGCAATGGCATGTACCAATTAGAAAAATGCTAAATATGGCAGTATTTCATGACACACGGGGGTTAAATATGGTAAAATATTTCCTATGGTCCTCTTTACGTGAGAATATCATTAATTTGCGAGAAAAGTTTAATCACCTTTGTACCGCATTCCGCCAGGCTTTAATTTGAAGCCTCCACTTTCTGAGAGTTAACAGGTTTCAATCTGATTTTGGCGCCTATAGTTTCTGTACCCATTCTTTTTGGCCTCGGTTCCGATTCTAAGCTCAAGAACCGAACCGACCCATCCCTAGTCTAAAGTTATCCTTTTTTATGTTTTCTTTCTGTTGCAATGAGTTTTGCCCTGTAATCAATTTCTTATTATTTCCCTCCATCATATAAATTTTCCCGTTTTTCTAGTCATCCTAAGTAATTTTGTGGGTTGCTATTTTTTTTAGAGTACCTAATTTACATGTATATTTGTGAAGTTTCATTTAATGAATATGTGCATGCCTTTTATGATGATAAATACTGATGGTTTGTATTCTTAATCAATAGAGATCCATGTGTATCTTTGCCCATTTTGAAATGTATTTCTTGCTTTCAATACAGACAAGGCAAAAGTGATATACTCTCCAAGTGAGCAGCATCTTCCTCATGGCCGGCCTGGCCTTTTAGACTGTCATTTCCGAGCCAATCCACCACTTACCTACCTGCGTTGGGAAAAAGATGGTTTTCTTTTTGATCCATACAATGTGCAAGGAGTGTTTCTTATGCATAATGGATCTCTGTACTTCAATAAGGTGAATGACACTAGCGACATGGGTCCTTTCTTGTTTTTGCTCTTATATGTAGATAATTTTTTTCATTCCTATCAAAGTTCTTGATTTATATCTTTTGCATTTTTTCTTTAAAAAACTCAAAGTTTGCATTGTTATACAGACTCATTAATAATAATTATCCTCAAATATTGACCCTGAAAATGTTACCTAATTTAGTGACTTTTAGTCATAAATAGGTTTTCCTCTGCTGAAGAAAGCTAGAAACTTTTCGACTTTCACCTGACTCTATACAGTGGTTATTTAAGGGCTTTACTCAACTTAATGGGGCTCTATGTATCTGAAGTCTGCACTGTATAATAATTCTCATTACTCCTCCAATTATAAAATTCTTCTGGCATGAATATAATCTGATGTTGTTATTTCAATAGGTAGATGGTTCTCATGGAGGAATGTACACATGTATTCCATATAATGAGCTTGGAACTGATGGTCCATCTTTACCAATGAGAGTATTAATCACCAGGCCTCCAGTTTTCACAATCAAGCCGAATAATCTCTATGTGAGGAAGGTTGGGGAAACATTGAGTATGCCCTGCGATGCAAGGCATGATGTTGACGAATCTGCCCTTACCTCTGATGCTGAGCTTGGCGTTCCCCCTCCATCAACTGGAAAACCATCCATTTCTTGGACACGGGTTCGTAGCTGGGTTCAAATGGTAGATATAAAAATCTGAAGCTCAAAATTCATTTGCCTATTTTAAAGAGCTTGGGAAATCACCATGTTTCAACCTATTCTAGGTTATTTTCATAACTTATTCCATTACAATTTTATGGTGAGGCATGCTGTTAGTGGTATTTTGCTAATGTATTACTTCTCAAAAGTGTCTCAGTTGTGTAAATGAGTATCCGTATTTGAGCATTTAACTAAATTTCTCAGCCTACAAATGGCTATGGTTTATCTCCAAAGTTTTAAAGTCAAACTGCATGTAACCATTGTTATAGTGGTGTACATAACTTTTAGAATCCACCATCTTGTCCAAACTCATAGACTGCATGGGAGGAATCTTGAGTTTTTTTTACGTCTAAGTAGTCTGTACATACAAAGCTTCTAGGGAAGTTCATTGATTTCATAGAGTTATGGAAATGTTGTACATACTTGTATTTTAAAGCATTAAGTAATTGGTGATATGATTTTAAATGGTATTTTTTGTATAGTATAGTTTTCTTGAAGCAATCATTTAATACTCTTAAAGGTTTTGTTGTATCATATTTCTAAAATAATTTTTGCGCCATGAAATCAGTTAACTTAGTTTTTTTTCTATTTACTGTTTTCTACCAGTTATATTCTCTTTAAATGATTGTCTTCATATTAAATTTTAAGTAAATTTGATCTACCTTGCATAAGAGATACTTATGAAGTATCACACTGTAAGCAATAGCATAGTGAATGATGTTATGCCTTGGTAGTTGATCATAGTGTCTTGTTGAATTGTGACATGGACTTAATGAATTTTCTTTTTTATGTTGATCTAGAAAAATTTTACCGGTGTTTTATAGTGAATGCTGTTAAAATTCTATGCATTTAAGTTTTATATATGGTATATACATAGAAAGCTGATTCATTTTCCCTGTTTTTTGGATTCTAAAAGCCTTTGAGGCAGAAAAGCAGTCTGATAGGGTGTAAGTTTACCATGCCAAATTTTGTCATAATTAAAAAAATTATCTATCTTAGATGAATGCAATTGAATGTTGAAAATTTGCCAAACATCTGGTGAAATTTGGAAAGCTCTTTCCTCAGAACTTATTTGTTTTTACATGAAAAACAACTCGAAAAGTGGTAAATGCATAGCCAAATCTTAGTTATAATACTCCCCCATATGTTAATTTGCTTTGTAAAAATGATAGCTTTTATGAAGCCTCTGAAAGTTTTAACAATTTTGACATATTTTTGCAAGCTGCATGGCACACAGTTTCCCTGGTTGGGAATGTGTGAAATTTCTTGCCAAGTCGCACAAATCATGTAACTAATGTACCAAAGAAATGTTACCCCTGAAAGGAACCTGTAATATCTAGTATGAGGAGTATATGATTAAACTATTGATCCATCATCTCAAAACTATTTACAGTGTGACCTGCAGGAAATTTCACGCAGGCATTCGATTAGTTAACCAATGTGTTGAGTTGATTGATTGACAACATCAACATTGTTAGACTTTGCGAGGCTTCTTGGACCCAGGCATTTATTTCTGTGCAGAAACTGATACTTGCAATTATTGATAATTTGAAGTTCGAGGCTAGCAACACATTTCCTACTTGGTAAATAGTTTTTCCCAAAAAATTAGAAGCTCTATGGAAAGAGTTTTCCTGATAATACTTGATTTTCTACAAAATTTCTACATGGAGTTGTGCCAATCCTATGATTGATATCAGTTAATCGGACGACTGATTAACCAATCAGCAGATAATGTGATGACTGTACCAAAGCAACTCTTCATTTCGAACACCTTCCTTCTGTCCTTCCCTACCTACTACCCATTTTGTTCGCACTCGCTGCCAGCAGCCTTGTTCAAGTCTATAAAATCACTGCTGTTTGCCCACACTCAAGGTTTACCTACTGCAGGCTTGTCAATGGCACAGATGACAATTCTGCATTATAGTGAGTCTCCTGAAACTTTGCTCAGTGTTAGCAAACCTTGGCTGAGGGAGGGCATGTTGCTTCAGTAGTAGTTTTGTATGTGCTAGGTTTCCGACAGATATATGTAATTGGTTTAAAATGTTTAATTCCTCTAGAAAGAGGAAGCCTTTCATGTAAGACATTACTGAGAACTTGAATATTATTGAAGATTGTGACCTTGACATGTTTACTTTGAGAGTGGGCTGAGTTAGCATGAAGATTTGGAACTTAAAACTTTGAAGGAACGAACACATTGCTGCGGAAGAGACATGTGCCTGAGTTAGCCATAGTTAAGGGCGGAGGAATCACACTTCATACAAGGAGCTTTAGTTGCGCCAGTGTGTCAGTTACAGTGACGTGAATCTCATAAGTTGTAGAAAGGAAGGCGAATTGTACTGATTGTCACTGTCAGATTTCTCACATTGAGTGTAATACATTGCGATAATGAATTTTAATTCTTTCTTATGGGGTCATATCAAAAGTAGGTTTATAAAAAGGGAATGTATGGCATTGCATGCATGGAAGACCCTCAACGTGATGGAGCATATTTATTGCATGTAACCAACAGACATCAATTTTAGGTGGTGACATGTTTTTAACAAGTAAATAAAATGAATGATTGCTTGATAAAGGAAATTATCTAGCACGGATACATGTATTTCACCGCAATATGAGCAAAAGACTGAGAGTGTATGGTGCTGGAACCAAGGCAACCACCACACAATTGTACATGTATTGATTATCCATCACTTTCAATTATCTGATTGGGCTTCCCCATTCATTAGCACGAATAACCAGCGCTCCACAATATACTCAATTCTATGCAGGCGTGATAAGACATATTTTTAATTTTGATGAGATTTGGCATGGTGTACTTACAACCAATAACTCAAGAGAATAATTGGAATTTAAAATAAGTAAAAATTTATCCACCCAATAGATCTACATTTGATAACGGAATGGTAAAACTTATCTCCTCCTCTTCATCATGGAATTGGAGCACATGACTTAAGAAATGAAGTTTTTTTTTTTTAATGCTACATTACCTCCTCACTCCACATATTTTGGAGAAGAAACCCTGTACCTAATTTGAATTTAATAATTTAACTAATTGTTATTTTTTTAATCATTGCCATTGCTATTAATGGGAATCATTAGCATCAATAGGGTTGGCTCCTAGTGAGTTGGCTCCCATGTGACAGATGAACATAGTATTTGAGTGGTGAATCTGCTGATCAGATTTGAAGCTGATGGCTGATTGGTTAAGTAAACATGCCCTGTTGGTGGCCAATGTTTCATTAACAATATTTTTGTGCATGGATCAAAAACCATGAGCTTGTATTAATCTATGCCTCATGCATTCTTTTCAGCATGGCTATTCTCTAGAGAGTAGACTTTATGTGACGGTGTTATAGGTTTTAGAACTTGCCGTTTCTCAGGAATTACATTTGCATGACAAAATTGCCTCCTGAGAGTATTCTTAGCTGTACCATTATTGCTTCTGCAATAAAATACAATATTTTCCTGAAATCATATTTTAACATTTAATATTTTTTCTTGATGATACTCTCATGCATTTTTATGCATGGAAGTTCAAACACTATGCAACTTATTAAAGAATTTACAGCCTTTCAACTTAAGCTATACTTGAATCATGAAATAAATGAAGGTGTTTTTATCATATGATGTTGATTCGAGGTGTCATTGCACTACTGTGAGACCACATGATAATGACAAATTTCTACATGTTCCATCATATATGGCTGCAGCATCACCAAGATTTTGTTTAAGGAGCTTCAATTTCTTCTGTGGAGCATTTTTCATCACATTTGTCTTGATTGTATTCTCTTAGAACTAGTGAACAGGGGTGACTTCCATTCACTAGTACTTAATGTTTTAGAAACAGGGGTTGATCAAACTTTTATTCCTATTGACACAGCAATTAGTTCATTACTAATTACTTCGTGTTTTATGGCAATTGAATCTGTAATGTTTCATGCATGGGAATATAAGTCGTCATCTATATGTTAAGCGAAATGGCTCAATGGATGTATTTTAAAATAATATCCTTTCATAAAAATTGCTTTAACTGTACTTACCTTCTTCTGATAAAATGTTAATAATTCTCTTGATGTTGGTATCTCTCTTATTGGAAATTCTAAACTACTGCTTACTACAAAGCGTTATGTCTGAGGCTTAAATTCTAACATCTTGCATGGAGAATCTAAGAGGTTAGCATGCTGGAAACCATCTACCATAAGATGCACTTGTTTTAGTGGAAAATGCATTTTAAATTGGCCTGCATCCCAAGGGCCTAAGATAAAGCTATGATTCCTTGCATTCAATTTTACATTGCTGTCACAATAGACTGTGTTGTGGTATATACTGTCTGTAAAAAAATGCAAGATACCCGAGTTTGAGATGCTCTTATCATCCAAACGAGGAAACCGATTTCAATGCAGTAAAATTCATAGGAGAGGTTGTTAATTTCTACCTTGGATGATGGATGTACTTTTAAAAATCCTCCGCCCGTTTACATTTCCTGTACTTAATTTTTTCTCTAAAAAGTTCCAGTTTTTTGTGCGCAAAATCCAGTTGTCCAAATTTGAGCGCTTGGGATACGCGTAATTTTGGTTCCAATAACACAATTTTGGTATAAGAAAGCCAAATCTATTTCAAACTGTTTGCAGAAAATAAATTGTTTCTATCTCTGAAATTGAACTAGTTATTGTAGAAAACGCAAGCCTCTGCTAACTTTGAAACTAATGGCTCAATTGAAAATTGATTGAAACCGTTGTGTGATCTATATACAAATATTTAGATCATGTAGAGTTTACATCATTATTATTGCTAATTATGTGTGTTATTCATTTTTATTATGAGCACTGGATATTGTTGGCTCTCTGCCTAGCAATAGAGACCGTAACAAAGGTTCTGAAAAGAGAAAGTTTCTCTGAGCCATGCGTAGTTGCCACAGTGTCTCCACAGTACCCTGGCAGCTTATGATTCATGCACTGCTTGCTTCAAAATGCTCACTTCTGGTAGGAAATATCTTTCTATTAACACTGTACATTCCATCGGTGCATCATGCGTCCAAGAACGGGTTTCTCGGAGATGGAAGTCTAAATGATTGTGAGTGCCATGTGTTTCTTCAAATGTGAAACAGAAAAGAGTTTGAATAAGCATTATCCCGTGTACCAAACTGTGTCTGACTGCCTTGGAATCAGCTTGATATCTGTAAAAAGAATCACCACCAAGCAAAAGCTCATATGAAAAATGCTGATGGGAATTGATTGCAAAAGGTTTCATCAATTGTGCTCCAAAATAATGCATAGCTAACATCAGACGCATATAAATGCATGTTTCAGTTATAGTTTTCATGGCAATGAAGTGCACAGCAAAAGACATATTAGTAATATCTCACCCCGAGATGCTTTGAAGGGACAAACACTTAGTATAGACAGCACTTTTACTGTACGTGAATGGACATTTAAATGAACCGCACTACTGGCGAGTGAGTGGCAAGCACGCGGCTCTTTTCCCCTCACACCACTGCGGCAGTTCAACCGGTACGCTATGCAAAACATGCCGATAAATAAGAGACAAATTGGCTATGCCAATGATACTGGCTACATGATCTAAGTACCCATATTACTTACATTATAGAGCTCACAACAGTCTCAGTCAATTTTCAATTGAACCATTAGTTTTGAAGTTAGCAGAGGTTGCGTTATCTACAATAACTTAATTTTCAAGATAACAGTTTGTTTTCTGCAAACCCAATGCAGAAATGTAGAAATTGTCCAATGTAGAAATTAACAAGCTCTCTTATGAATTTTACTGCATTGAAATCGGTTTCCTCATTTGGACGATAGAGCATCTCAAACTCGGGTATCTTCCTTTTTTTATAGATAGTAATTAAAGTTGCATTCTCAATCATTCATTTATTGGTGGGATTTTATGCAGAATTCTCAAATACATTAAAGTTTCTTGGTAGTTAATGATTACATGTTCTTCCTATAAATTTTGTGTTAACATATGATTGGTCAGTATTTTTTTCTTAAAAGTCATACCCAAAAATCGCAGTGCGTCTTATAGGCTGGGAAATATGTTGCATATTTCACCATCAAGAGAATTTAACAGTGAATTTTAGCTAAATTGACAAATTTTAGAAAGATTATTTTATTTTATTGAGTCATTAACCAGTTATATTTTCAATGTGAATTTCTGTTGAGTCTTCCTCTTAGTCCAGCTGCTGTCAATGTTTTAATGGCTGATACTGCTTCATGGTTGGAGAAAACCCTGAGGATGATGGCTGTGTCAGCCTATGAAATTATGATCGCAGCCAAACACTGATATGGAGGATATTCCAGTAGAAATTCAAATACTCAAATGCCGGGAATTGTGTTCAAGATCCTTCAGATTATTTTCATATTCGAGAGTTCGATTGAGTGCCATCTAATGGTTTATTCCAGTAGCCCAGTAGTAGTCCAGTAGTAGAAGATTATGAATCCTTAAGAAAAAAAGACCCTAGGCCACTGTGATTTGTGAAGATCACACATGGCTCCATGCTCAGCTACCAAGGCAGTTACTTTATGAGGGGACCACTTTTTATTTTATCATGCATGCTCACACCATGGGCTTGATCTTCATGGTCTACTTCAGAAGGATGGAGCCCTTATTCCTCACTCAAGGTCATCGATAGCGGGTGGAAACCTGACCATAGTGAACGTCCAGAAGGAGGACAGAGGATTTTACCAATGCGTGGCAAGCAATGAGGCATCCACGATCACAGCAGAGGCTGAGCTTATGATAGAAAATGTGGCTCCCAGGGCTCCATACAACTTGACAGCGAATAGCACCCTCACAACCATATCTCTGAGATGGGTCCCAGGATATAGGAAACCTAAGCAGGAGTACAGTGTATGGTAAGAGGAATGACCATTCCTTTTTTCTCAAAATTTAGAGATAACTCATCCTGAAGGTGGTGTTTAAAGGAAATAAAAGCAGAACAATTTTACTGATACCTAATTTTGACCTTAAAATCGAATTTATTTTAGGCTTGCCATTGTTTTTAAAGGTTACTGCTCTTTCTCGCCATTTTGGCCCTCATGATGTAAGCTATTTTTTTATTTAGTGCTGCTTCTTGTTTTGCATTGGTATGCCGTCTTATACCCAGTTTATTTTTCAATGAAAACGACTTTGCTTGGTAAACTTGATCAAAAAATTTTATTAGTATCTTCAGCTGATGGTCCTTGACTAATTTAGTGATTAATTTGGCTAAATTGTGCCTTAATCATAGTACTTAGTATATTTACTTTTAAAGTTTGTTGTGCTTTCATGAATGATTTGGATGTTCTTGTATTATAAAATCCAATGTGAAAACTGGTGTTTGGAGTGGTAATCACGGAGATTTGAATGCATCAGGTGTTGTGCTTCCAAAACTATTGAATAAGCTGACGTATATTATAGAGAAATTTTGGCTTGCCATTTGCAAAAATATGTCACATTGACATTTTAATCACAGGCATATGCTCCTTATGAGTTATCATGTAATGACAATTGGTAAAAGTTGAAAATTTATTTCAACAGGTATCGGCGTGAAGATTCATCAGAATGGAAGACACTGAAAATTCTCTCAATGGGAACACGGGAGGCTGTGGTTCCTAATTTAAACCCTGGAACAACATATGATATGATGGTCCTCAGCCAAGATGTGCATGGAGATGGCATGTTCAGTAAGGCAATCCGAGTGAGAACAAAAGGTATTTAATATTATCCTTATATTATGAAATTTCCTTTCTGATATGGAATCATGAAAAAGTGAGCCAGCTGTCTCGTGCTGTAAAATACATTGGCACTGGAAGCTAGGTCACAGCGCCACACAGTGGTTACTCTCATAACTAGGTGCAGTGAAAGAGCCCTCATTATGAAGTTCATTCGCTACCCCTTTCACTTTTTTTCCCAATTTGAAATTCATTTATTTTCAAATTCAATGTGTGAGCCAAAATTTTATATTTTTTAATAGGGATGGACGGATCCAGGATTTTTTTCAGATCTGAATCCAGACCGGATCCTTGATTTCAGGTGCCGGATCCAAGTGCATTTTTTATTGCATGCTATAAAACAAAGTTATTAAAGTAGTCAAGTTTCTTTTTGGTACATACAATAAAAGGAATGCTATTTCGAGTATGTCTTACACATTTTAATTGGCTCTGAGTAATTTACATAGTTGCAAATACAAAAGGATGACCGAAAACACCAATTTCTATTTTCGTGAACCCTTATGGTTGTGTAAAAACCCTATTCTGTCAAACTCATTTCGATTCTTTGAATGCTTTCAAGTTATATTTTAAGAACACCAATGCCTTAATACGTTCGGGATCTAAATGGTTACGCTTGCTATCTGTTGCAAAATTCTGTCACTTAAGTTTGGAGACTAATATCTCAAAGACGGCTCAATCGATTTTAAAATGAAGTACATAAAATCTAAGCTTGTTTATTTCTGCATTTTTGATGGCATACTCTTTAGCGTTTAAATTGATTTCAGTGTGTGCTTAAAAACAGAGTTTTAGCGCATTTTTCCGGGAACCGGATGGATGCCTCGCATTTATGGCTTCGCAATAACAACACTGGTCAAAAAATCAGAATTTCTTTTACATGTATTGTAGCAAAGATCTTTTTTAACAATCATACAAAGTTTCATATTATGTAGTGCATTATTATTTTAGTTATTGATGAAATTGCAAGACTGCGTTATTTTCCGTTCCGAACATCCCTGAAAACCGCAGTTTGGACCTTCTTCAAGCTATTGAGTTCATCATCATGAATCCACTAATAAAATCTTAAACGAATTCGTTGGTTAATCAATATCAATTAACATTTATTTTGGAAAAAGAGCATGCTGAACTGCCAGGCGCATGCCTGGGAGAGAAAGGGAGATGCACACGCTGTTGACATTCTACCGTTACTGCCCAAATCTATGGCCTAAGTTACCCATCAACCTCAGTAATTTCATTCACCACGCTCCCTGTGAACCTACTTCTAATAGTACGTGATATGGCCCTAGAGATGGTATTCGGAGGCACTGTTAACTCCGTTTCAAGGGCCTCCATACGCAGCTAGAGGCCGAACTGACCCCTTCCATTCCGTTATTCCCAAAAAAACGTTTTCCACTATCTGAAATTCTGTTGCGTAATGCCCGAGAGAGGTTTGAAACAAATCATTGCATGGGTAGGACAAGCAACGTAGAGCATCAGCGCATGCGAAGAGAGAATCGGAACTCTTTTTACTCCCTCTTATAGGACGCTTCATCCACTAAAGCATTAATTGAAAATTTCAGATCCAGATCCAATTTTTTTTCAGTGAATTTGGATCTAATTTCATTATTATAATTATATTATAATATATTATAATGTATGTAATATATTATACTATATAATATATTAATAATCATATATATAATTAAAAACATAATTATCCGGTGAAACATAACATCCGCGGAATTTGGATCCGACGTATCCGATCCGACCATCCCTATTTCTTAATAAAACCTAACTCTTTGCCCTCTTTACAAACTAAGTTATGAATGCTCCTCCAACCACGTTATATTTTTATGATTCATTGCTTCAATACTTGTTATCTCTGAGATATAAAATGTAGGCACAATGAGAACATAGTGAACAAATTTCCATTATGGACATACCAAGTCAATAAAAGAACACCCAAGTATTCATGGTAGTTTAATATTTCTGGATTAGTTTCCATCTAAAATATGAAGCATGGCAGAAATTCTGTGAATAAAGATTGTTCTTTATGATAGGATAGACATTTAGGGTGAAAATCGTGAACATATACCGAAAAAACTAACTCAAAGCAGAGACCTTAATCCGTTGAATGCCAGCGCATTTTTGGTTCAACCACCCTGAAATTCTCATTATGAGGGCTGCATAACTACACAAGTTTTCTCTGTCTGTAGTATATTAGTTCTCATTTTTTTATTTTATCCTACTTTTTTGTGAATGTTTATGTAAAATACAGAGTGGATAATTAGCATATTGAGAAATAACTAATTCTCTCTATTACTCAAATATTATCTACACACACATACTTAAAGCCCTCATGAGATTCACTGTGGAAGAGGATGCCTGGATAGCTTAATTGGTTAGAGCACTCGGCATGAAATTGAGGGATCTGGGTTCGATTTCCACTCCAGGCGAATGATTTTTCCCCTGTGAATTTCTTGCAATTGTACACACACATAGTTTTCTGGAGGGATGCTATGTAGTTTGATGTAACAAATGAAGGAGAAAATTTACGTACTACCCACCTAAACAGTCACGAGAGGTGCTTTTCAACCCAAATGCCATATTATAAAGTATAACAACTTAAAAATAATGTGTTAGATATGGAAATTTGTGCACTAAATTAGCTCGATCTCCATTTTTCAGGATCTACTGCATCTTTTTGTTGAATAGTGACTACAGTTTCGCTGACAGTAGTGTCAGTAAAAAGATGCGGCAGATCCCAAAAAATGAGGATCATCAACGTAGAGCACCACAAAAGCCTTTGTTCTCAATAAATAAACTCCTTGAAAGATTTCCATATATGAAAATAAACTCTGTTACAATTTCCTTACTTGTATTTTTCACCTGCCATGGTTACAGCACATTATACATTACTCCAAATGTCTCAGCCTTTTATACGTTTTACAAAGTGGGTTCGAGAAGAGAAGGTAAATGGGGGAAAATGAGGATAGCAAGTGACGGTTGGAACAGAGAGGAGGGAAGAAAGGAAGGGAAGGCTATGGGAAAGGTTTAGAATTGTTGAGGGAGGCTGGGGGGCACAGTCCTTATGTCACAGACTGGGAAGTTTGTTGTTTAAGAGAGGTGAATGGGTAACAACAATATTATTAATGGCATTATGTGCCGAAGCCATGCTCGGTGACAAAAATAAAAGTACGAAAATTGTACTGCTGTTAATTTTCAAATATGGAAATCCATAGGTTCCACTAAGTTTGTGCCAATATACTCTCTTATATCCTTGAAAGATGTTTATTCCTTGAAAATTGGAGCCAAACTGAGGAAAGGAGTTTCAAAACTATGCCAGCACATAGCAACTACATAGGAACTAAACATTTGGCTATGAACCCATCATAAAAAGAGCAAGCTGGCCCATTTAAGGCAGACTAAAATAGAATGTTGAGTATATCCCACCATCCACCCTGATGTAGGTTGAGTTGTAAATCCTGGGTGTGACATGGCACATCACAGTCTTCCTTCCATTTACTCCAGCAGTAGAATGAGGTAGTAGTTGAAAATCATCATATGCATTGTAAATTGGTCGATCAGAATGATATAATGAATAATGATGGTTAGATCCAATGAAACACTCTGTTATTCCTAATGTAAGGAAAAAACATGTCACTTAATCCCTATAGAATGGCTCAAATATATCAGAACTAACTACTGAAACAGAAGGTAATTTGAATAAAAACAATATTTAAAAAGGTATTTTGGAAAAAAAGAATTTTTAAAAAGAAAAGCAATAGGTTTATACATATTTATAAAATATAAATATTTAAAAATACTTTGAAGAAATAAAAATATATGGCTCATAACATGTGACAGGTTCAAAAAAATATTTATGAAAAATAGTCAAATAAACCCAAAAAATCATAGCAGGCTACATCTTTTGGGCAAACTTTGTATTGACAACCCTAGGAAAATGTTTTGTCACTCTTCATCTCCTTTTTATGTTGTGAATGATGAGCTGCAAAAAAAAATGAAACAATTTTTTATTGAACCAGTATCTTCTGTCCCCACCTCAGTCATTGCCATTTCACATTTCAATTTCTGTAGCCATTGAAATCTGCTATCTGCTGATACTCAGTTAAATGAACCCAAATGTGAGCCACTGAGAGCAAGAATGGCGAAAGTCAAAATTGCCACTTTTTGGCTAATGGATACCAAAGTGGAAATTTAAATTAAACCCAAAATGCTGATTGATTGTGATAAAACACTGACGATAGACTAACACGTCTAACATTTGTACAAAACAGCTTACACATAAAGAAATGCTTCTGTGCTTCCTTTTTTAAAATTAAACTATTTTTTTCAGGTACTTCTCCCCATTCAGCCAATTCATCCAAAAGAGTTCTGAATGACTTATCAGGGCCATTTGGTAAGTGTCATTCATTTTATCTGCACACTATTTACTATCCTGTAAAGATTATAGTACAAATTCATGAAAGTTTACTGTTATAGGGGCAGGCGAGGGTCGCGGGTTCGAGTCCTGCCTGGGTGGGTTTTTTACCACCCAGGGCATGGATGTATGTGAAGTTCTGTTGCTCCGGTCCCTGGAAAACCTGATGACAGGCTCAGAAGCCTATCGGGATTCTGGGGACATATGGGCCAACAGAGTTTAACAGAGTCCGGCAGCAAAAAAGAAAAATATATATCATCATGATACATGCATATTTATCATTGGATTGTTTTATACATAATTTTTTTATAATTGCCCTTAGTAAATATTTTTTTTAAATATGAAGACTTCCAGATTTTCCAGAAGAATTGGAACTCAGAAGAGTTCCAATTTTTCAAAAGTAGGTGAATTTCCCCAAATACTTACCCTTACTCCCAGGGCCATTTATATCAAAGTTGGTATTTATCTGCATCTACATATCCCCTCCATCTCTTTTGGTCCATTGCATCCTCCTCTGCTGCTCCAACCCTCTCTAAGTCTATCTTTACTTGGTTCCACCATCTCTGTCGTGGTCCTCCTGGATTTCCTCTCAAAACCTGCTTCATCACACACCCATCCCCTTTTCTTAACAAATGTCCTGCCCATCTCATTCTTCTGTGTTTAATCTCACTTATGATGTCAGTATTCTTGTAAAGGTCCCTCAGTTCCTATTGTACATTCTTCTCCACCTTTCTTGTTTTTTTGTAGGCCCATAGATCTTTCATAACATCTTGTTTTTAAATACAATCAATTGTTTCTCTTCCCTCTTATTGAGTTCCCATTTCACGGATCCTTTGAGTAATATTGGGCAGATTATTGTTTTGTACAATCTAATTTTTGTTTTATATGACAGGGATATTGAAGTTAGGAGTCTGTGGCATGCATGTAAACATCTATTGGCTAGATTTAATCTGTTTTGTCTCTCTGGTTTGTCTCTGTTGCCATTTGATGTATTTGGGGAAATTAAATCAAATGATTTTCCCCAAATGATCCAGATAATTAATGTTTGGTTGTAATGCTGATTAAAGTTTTGGAAAATAGAGAACAATCAGTTTTATTTCATATTATTAACCGAGTTCTTTCCCCATCGTCTCTTTTTCCCCTAGATTGATGTTAAGTAGAATAATGATCAGCTGACACATAACCAGTCAAATAGGTACATAGTAAATTCAAAGTTGTGGACAAAAATTTCCATTTCTAATTAGTGCTGCACGTTCATGCACACATCTCTGTTGTATGTTGAGGTATTATTGTAAAGATAAATTCAATGCTTAGAGTATCTTATTATTTCATAGAGAATGCAAACCTTTTCTGAAGGATAAATATATTTATTAGGAGGGAGGAAAATTGATGCATTGATTAGACTGATAATTTTTGTTTTTCATTCATTAGGATTCTCAGAAGTTATGGGGCCTCCAAAAAATGTGACTGTTATAGTACATAGTGAAGGATACTTAGTTTCATGGCAGCCTCCAGAACCTAACACAGCTGATGTCCAAGAAACTCCTACCCAACTTGTATATACTCTTCGATGGGCACAAGGATCACAAGAGCATGTGATTGGAAAAGCTGAAACTGCAGACACATCATTTTTAGGTGAGTCGGTATCTGCGATGATCATTGACTATGTTCATTATGAAATGAAATGGATATTGAAGCCAGTCATTACTTGATAAGCATCTTACCATACTGCCACTGTAAAAGCACATCTCCTAGAGAATATGGCCTTACATCAGAGAGAGGAAATGTAGGATTTGTGGGTCCAGAGACTTAGATATGATACTTTTTGACCAGTTAATGATCAGCCCATGCTTCTCCAAAACTCTGTTTCCCATAAATTAGCCTATCAATCTCTTTTTGACTTCTTCTCCAGATCAGTATATGATCGAAATAGTGCAGCACACCTTCACTTGAAGAGAACTTGGTAGAATTTACCAGTGCAGAGCTCAGTGCATGGTCAGGAAGGTAGAGACCAGTGTATGGTCAGGAAAGGGTGTGGATGAGTAGATTGAAATTCTAATCACCTCCAGGGTCCTCAGGAGTGTTCTTTGGTCTCTTTGCCCCTCCAAACTATAATACCTATCTCTCCTTGGCATCATGATCTATCTGTGAAATCATTCTTCAATTAACCTTTTGAGTGCCAAGCGTAATTGCAAAAATTTGTTGCAAAAGTGCCAAGCAATTTTGCTGACAAGTGCAGAGTTTATGAAAAATATATATAAAACCTTTTCTGTTCATTATATATCAGTGAAAATTTTATGACCAATAGTAAAGAGATGTATGTTTTGTATCCCAAGTTTTTGATGAAATTTATTGAAAAAAGGTTTCTTTCAAAATTTTTTCGAAATGAACAAATGTATCAGAAAAAATAAATTATTAACTTTAATTTCGTTTATATTAAATTATGTATTGCATTTTTAATGCATTAGAAATAAAGAAAATTTAAAAAAAAACACAGCAGCCCAAACACAATTCGGCATTCTTTTTTTTTTTTGGCATTAGATTTTTTCATTTAAAACATCGAAAATGATATCCCCGCTAATGCACCAAAGTACAAATATTCCACAAATGAGTTGGACGTGCCTTTGTAAATTATGTGAAAATTAGGTGAATTTAAGTGAAAAATTATGTGAAATATACAAACTTGACTGAAAATAACATGTTTGTAATACATGGGCTACTTATTAAAATGTATTACAGGGTTGATGAATTTATTAATAATAATATATAACAATTTTTGTATGCTTTTGACTGGTCTATATCATGTATATGATCGCTGTATTAATAAAATTTTTATTACCATTATTATTATTATGAAAAAATCTGAGACGGAAGTGAATATTACCAAAAGTTTCAATGATTTTCGGGAACTGTGGTCAATTATGTAAAGTACCACAGTAATTTTCAGAGTGGCCCATCTCTAGTTATTTACTGTATATCAATATATTTTGATCAGTTATCTTTGTAATATTTTTAATCTTCCTTCATATATTTCTTATTCTTTTTAGTAAAAGGGCTTGAGGAGGACCAGACATACCACTTTCAAGTTGTTGCAATTGGACCAGGGGATGCCCTATCAGCAAGCTCTCGATTTGTGCTTCATGTCCCTCCATACAGACGAATGAAAGCAATAATGGTTGGCGTACTAGTTGGAATCTCCTTCCTTCTACTGGCTGCGATAGCATCATATTTCGGTAGAAGAGCATTCTTGAGGCATCAAAAGAACTCGGATCGAAAGAGTAAGACATGATGAAAATCCTTCATATTTTTTATTTCATCTAATTTCTTTCTTAATGATTTATTTTTTTCATGACCTACTAAACTCTCTTCTAAAGTGAACTTTTTCAGTGAATCAGCTTTAACCAAGTATTATGTTTTATCATTTTTACTTTTCAACTCATTTTTCCATTTTTAATCAGTAGAAAGAAGCTGCAACATTTAACTTTCCCGACCCAGCAGCTAATGACTTCTTTTGTGCCATGTTTGTAATCATTTTTGGCCGATTTAACTGTCTATTTTTTGCTTGTCCTTTAGTTTGCAGTAATCCTGTGCATTTAAGGATGATGATAAGCATGTTGCTTGTGTATTGCATGAATAATCCGATGTGACGTCACATCACTCTTAGATAACCTCTCCTGTTGTGGTGGAATTCTTGTACTTTGCTTTTTCTTTGCCTTTTCTGTAGCTTTATCTGATTCTCCTTGAAAATTATGGCCAACGAAAGTTGCATGCACGACATAACAGAAGCATATAGTTTTGTGTGTCTTTAATTGTAAAACTATATGTAGTGCATCTTGATTGCTTATTTTGATAGCATGCTTACATTTCCCTTGCCAGCACAGGTCTATATTTAGAATGATCACCATCATTAAGGGAAAAAGTGAATTGTAGAGATAATGCTAATGTAGATACCATATCTATTTCTTCAGAAAGAAGTAATTTTTGTGTTTCAAAGAAGAACATAAATGGAAATAGCTATTAAATCTTGTGCAAAATATAAAAATTTCATAATGCTCTCATTCTATGCAAACTGGGGGTATAATATAAATGCTACTCCTTAGTTTGAAGAAAGTTTAAAAAGGATGAACAAGATTGATAATCTATAGCACTATCTACTCTCAATTCTTCAAAGATAACATATAGTTAATGAAATGTTTATGTGGGCCTCGAACAAACTTTCGAACAAAAATTAGGCTATTTCCCACGTAGCACTTTGACGTTCGCTGGCCACCCATAGAACTTCTGTTGCAATGTAAAATTCAGAGAACGTTACATTTCGAATCTAGGAATGGAATACCAGCTCCATTTTTGCAACAATAAAGAGAATGCTGTCGAGGGGTACCATGGGTAGTTTCTGAAACCTGATGAAGTTGTGTCTAAAGTCTTTGATGTGTTTTTTAGTGGAGAATGGCAGTATTCGCATGGAATCAAGGATTAAGGATTATTTTAACTCCTCCGTGAACATGTGCAAGTGACTCGTCGCTATATCTAATATTTCTTGCTCATGTATATGTAAGGCAGTTATGTGCCAGCGAGGTATTTAAACCTGTGAGTTTTCTCCTTTTCTTATGTTTCAATGTTTGCACTGGTCACATCTGTGACGTCTTTTTTATACTATTGTGTTCACCATGTGATATTTCATTGTTCCCTTTTATAGTTGTTCCATGGCTTTATTGTTATTTTATTAAAATATCTCTTTTTGCGTTAAGTGGTGAAATTATTTGTTTGAATTTATGCGTTTGTATATCTATGCATTTATATCCCTGGACAACGATTTCTCTCCCAACTATGCACATGCCCTGAGCAGTTTTTGTTTCGTATGCACCACGAACTACACAAACATCTATGTAACATTCAGGCTGGGTGACATCGTAATCATTTGGGAACATTCGTGGGGTAAGTTTCCCACATAGTACGCAAACATTGCTAGAACATTACTTGAGAACCCAGGGAATAGTACAGAAACTAACCCCACGAACATTCCCAAATGGTTGCATTTCGCCCAGCCCGAATGATTGCATTGCATCTTCACACATGTTCACACTCTCTCGGCCATTCACTATCCTGATTCTTCTGAGTCTGAGATTGAGTATATACACCAAAGAATGAGTTGTCTCAATGTAATCCTATTGCTATCCCAAATTTTCCTCAAGTTTTTTCCCCAGTAAAAATCTGGATGAATGCCAGCTGTGATCATTTATGTACATGTAAGTTCCTTTGAACTAAACTTTAGTTAGCACAGAAAAAATTTTATTAACTAAACTTAAGTTAGCACAGAAAAAAAGACTTATTTTTACTTTTAAAAAAGTCAGTTTATTTCATCTCTGCTGGTGTGGTTAATGTTTTTTGCCAACATAGCATGATGATACTAATTCTTATAATCCATGCACCTTATTTAGGTTGGATTCTGATCACTACCTTCACATGAGAAATGTCCTTCAAAAAGCACAAATCAAGAATAACAACTCTTCTGACTAAGGAAAAATGAAAGTAATATCATTTCTCTATGGCAGTGAATTGGTGCTGAAGATCTCTGTGCATGAATTAATGATTTCGGGAACTTTCGGATCGGCCTCTCATTTACACCATCTTCTTCCTCACACCCTCATACCTTTTGTGATTGCCATTGTAATGAAACAATGGGTTATAATTCAAGGGAAGCTCTATGTTCATTTTTAAAAAATGTGACTGATTGCAAGTATGAGAAATATATAGCAAGCTTTGACATTCAAGACTTTCTAGAACATAATTATACACTATTCTAATGTACAGTATGTACATTTATGGGATTTATGTGATTGTAGCCTAGATATTATAAATTCACATGTGTGATTAAGCTATATATTTGAATTACAAATAGCTAAAATGTTATTATAATGTGAATATTAATCCATCAAATTGATCATGAAACTTTAGTCTCAGGAAAAATAGTCACTTTTTACTTCATTTAATCTCATAAAAATTGAGCCTATCATGGATATATTCATCTTAAAATGTAAGAAGCTGAATGTCTGTAAATGTTGGAATGATTGTGAAAAATTTGTATATCAACCTTTGCAGATGAAAAGTAATGAGACGAGAAAAATGGATTTGCTGAATCATAATCTGGTTGTTATTAATACTGGAAGTGGTGTATTGGTTAAGAGAGGTTTAGATGGAGGAAAAAATACCTTCACTGATCCTATACAGCCTCAAATCCATTTGTCTTTACATATCTTTTTCCCTCTTCATCACAGCATACATCCTATCCCTCTTCATCTCATTCATTAAGCCTCCCCCCTTTCTTCCACAGCCATGCTTGTGGAACATGACCGCCCTTCCTCACCCGTCATGTCCTTCATAACCATCTTGGCTCTTGATATCAGCTAAATCAGCTAATCCATTAATTCCACATCACCCTAATTTATTCCATCAGTTTCCTAATCCAAAATGGTGAGAACTTTCCAGACCATCTATCTTCTATATCACTCTTTCCTCAGCTGCCATTAGTTATTGGTTAACAGGGTCCATTCAATAAGTATAAGGACTGAAGTCTAAAAACGAAATTTATTGAATTGAAAGATGTACTGTGAGTAAACCCTTTTTTGGTGGCCTGGTCTCATGAGACCACCATGTCCAACAGGTGTCACCTGTGCTTAACTCTTCCTCGAATGAGAAAATTCCAGAAAAAAGTCGAGGTAGCCATATTTGTAATATCTGTTTTTTTATTTACTTGATGATTTGTGAACATACAAAAAGCTTTCACTGGTACAATGGTATATTTTAAAACACTCAAGGGCTGACAAGTAACCACAACTTGCTCCCTGGAATGCGGGCGTAAAAGTACATTCACAGCAGTCTGCCATGCAATTGTACAAGTACGTTTGCTGCAGTGAAAGGGTTAATATCCTTAATAATAATACCCTCCTGCATTTTCGCACTGCTGCCAGCCCTTTTTCCTATCTTCTCCTTCTCCAGTCTTCAGTATGCTTGTTGGAAGTTGGTAACCTCAAGGCTGTCCAGATTCCCAGTTTAAACCACTAGGTCCACCTCAATATACCTGAAATGATGTCCCTTCCAGCTCCCTATTATCAGAGGGAACAAAAAGAAGTTGAGGGATTCATATCTGGACTGTAGGATGACTGGACCAGTCTTTTTCATCCTAAGTGTTTTTTTGCTACTGCCTCTCTCACAGTTAGCGAAGTGTGACAGGATGCATCGTGGTGATGGAGCGTCCAGGTATCAGTGATCTACCTTCTGACAAGGAGCTCTTTTCCTGAAACATTTGAGGACTTCGGTGTACAATTTATTGTCTTTTTTCATTCACTGTCCATCCATCGGGTACTAACTCCTCGTGGACCACTCCATTTGCTTGAAAGAAGATGGCTCATGTGGGCATTTTTTGGTCAAGAAGAGGTGCTTTTGTGGCTCTCTGAACTTTGCTTTTTGGTCTCTTTGTCCTTGTAGGCTTCACAGATTGTATCAAGTCTCTGAAGCAAATTTTTTGAGTTTTTTACAGAATTTAAGGACACAATTCTGCTCGATGGTTGGCTGCATCTTGACTCTTGATGTGAGCTCTGAACACACTTTCACTTCAAGCTCTATCTATACTCTCCAATGGCTCATAGCAACTGTTTACTAGCCTACGTGACATTCCATACCACCAATTACACCCATAGAGACCACCCTCCACCCCTTCCCATTGGCCGGAAAAATCAGTCCTGATACTTATTGGATGGAACCTGTATCTCCTTAGCTACCATTTGTTATTCTTGAAGGATTTAGTGTTTTCCAGATGAACATAACTGATGAAGTCCTCTCAGGTTTACAGTCAGAAGTCAAGCTATTGAAGACAGCAATGGCTTTCTTTATCCAGTGAAAAACCAAAAAATTTCATTATTATTCCTCTACCCTAGATCTCTTAGTTCAGTCTTAACAAAAATTCTTGCTACTTCCAAAGCTGCAGCAAAATAGAAACCACCAATTTGTGTGGTTCCTCTGATTTGAAGGCTCGTGGATGATGGAAGAAAGGTTGGGGAAAAGAGGCATATATTAGTGCTTCTGAACATTGATTGTTACTGAAATGAAAAGGACTATTATGGGCCCATAAAAGCAAAAACCTTCCACTATTTCCCCCAAAGAAGCCCCTAGGGAGTGTGAAGAACAGTGGGTGAGAGACTTTGAAGTGGCTAAAAAGGGTTGCTTCTCTCTCAACCAACCTGTTTTATACCTTATCTCATTGTAAGGACTCCAATGTGTAGTAAGGTTATTAAGTTCTGTATTTCCTGTACCATAGGATGCACTTTTTGAACAAATATGCATTATAAAATCAACCTGAGCTCAGTGGCCTTAGATGAAGTTATATATTCATGCATTAGATATAGCATTGCCGTCAGAGGTACACATCTCTCTGCTTTCACCAAATACTGTGTTGGGGCTGTAAGATAAAGGTGCTGTTGCCATTAAGTGTTTAATCAGTGTCAATGAAGTCAATGACCATTTTATTCTGTTAAATTTTCTACATTAACAAATGTGTACCAATTGATAATGTTTTCTTTTTATATCTATCTTGAAAAAACCACCTTGATAAACCAAGTTTCCTAGCCTTCCTAGTAAATGAACCAAGTTGGGTAGGAGAGACAAACCATGGTTTAGCCTTACTCCCTAATTATTCCTGATGAACATACCTGATGAAATCCTCTTGAGTATCCAGGGGAAGTCAAGCCAATCAAGGCAGCACTGGCCTTCATTACCCAGCTGTTTTCCTGACCGAAATCAAATCACAGGCGAATCAGAATGCTTTGAAACTGAATGGTTTGAAATATTAGAATCCGATAGATTCATCTTGAAATCATTACATGCTTTCAAATATGGCACTCTTTCATGAATGGTGAGCCGCCCGTTTAGAGGATTTTTTCCTCACACAAAATAAGAAATAGCTACCATTGCTCTATTTAGATAGAGCTAGCTATTGCTCTATTTTGGAGGAACAGAAAATATGGAATCAGGAAGAATCAATGTATGGAAATGATTCAATGATTGAAGTCTTCGAACTCCATCTCTAGCACAGTATTTTTATGGTTGCTTCATTGACCCCTATTTGCCCCAATCCATCGTCCCTGATTCTCTGATGTATCTTCTCCATTCCACCAGCAGTGGCATTAGTGAAACCACAAAATTCTTTGTTTCATTCAAGGAGCACTAATACTGCAATAGCAAGACTTAATATGGTGTCTGTACAATAGGAATGCCGAATTTAGGAGAAGCGACTCTGTTATAGCAGCCACCTCATTATTGTGTCTATTCTAGCTGATTTCAAAGTCATAACTATCCTTTCTTTGAGCAGCTATTCTTCTCCTGCTCTTGTAAAATAACTATGGATGTAGAAATTTATGTGCAATTTTTCCCTGTATCTCTATTGATTTCAGTTGAAAAATTTTCCTGGTGATTCTTGTTGAAATCAATCAAATTTTTGATATGGCTTGAGAATTTTTGTAATGAAGCAAAATGGGAAATATTGGAATGGGGAAAATAGGAAACCATTGGATTACTGTATTTCTTTCCATGGAAGCAGCGTCAGGGTATGCAAATATTGCCAATGCTGCCTTCACATGGAAAAACATGTTTGGAATCCAGCCAGCTACAGAAATACAAATATGAAACATAATTTGGGTTAGATCCTCTACCCTTGAAATGTTTAGGTTAAATTATAAAATGTATAGGGAATCATTGATGTTTCAGATTTAAAAAAATTCATTGTTTCACAAATCACCTTGTTATTTAAGAGGTTACTTCCTTACTACTTATATTTTACATTTACATTGAAGATGTTACATTTTGGGCAAGAATTTTTGTAAAATTCCGTGGAGGACTTCTTCAGTAGTATTCACCACAAAAGTGATAAATCTTACTGCATATTAAAAATAGGAAAAGCAAGGGTAGAACGCCAGAATTTGAGTCTTAAGCCTGAATCACACGATCATTTTTTCCGTCCCTTGTAAGGGATAGCTCCAATGATAGCTTTTCAGGGACCGTGACAATGATAGCTCGAGCTATCATTTTCTGAATCACACGGTCATTTTGGCCGTCCCTTTTTCCATCATTTTTTCCGTCCCTTTTCGCATCATTTCTATGTTAACTACTCTCATTCCATTGAAAGCCAAACGTTAGAGTCGCTCTTTGCGGCCGAGCACTCTGATTGGCTAAATGGTGGAGTCAGCGATGCCTCCAGGGATGGAAAAAGGGACGTGCCCAGGGATGGAAAAAGCTATAGGGATCCCTATCGCTGGAGCCATCCCTGACTTTATTCGAGTCACACGATCATTTTTGAGCGATCATTTGAGCTATCATTGGAGCTATCCCTTTAAAGGGAGGGAAAAAATGATCATGTGATTCAGGCATTAGAAATTCATTGCTAATATGTACAGCTAGAGGTGCCTATGTGGGAGTTACCTGGTGCAAAATGCACCATTGGACTTTAGGGGGGGTGGGAGGAATTTTGAAAACTTATTTTAATAACAAAACAGAAAAATGAATAAAATACATTTTAAAAGTCTGGACCATGAGAGTAACAAACGTATTACGAGCCATTCTAAATATTATGGAAGAAGGAAATAAAATATTATTCATAAAAAGACATAGGATTGGATTAAAGGGATTAAAATAAAGATTTTAGTTCTAACTGAGATTGGTCTATAACTGATATGAAAGACTAATAGCTGATCTGGTGTTTCTTTTTTAAATATTACCTATTAATGCTACTATTATTTAGATTAATTTATTACTCAAATTTAAAACAAGTAAGCTGGAAGGAATAGCCATATTTTAGGGGGGTGGGGGAAATAGGAATTTGGGGGATTTGCGCTATGGCTATTGAGTGTGATTAGCACCCGTGTACGGTTATTAAATTTTCACCCAACATCAACATATGAATTGCAGATTGAAGGCTTGAAGCTAGCAGTAGAAAGAGTATGAGCAGAGAAAGGGTAAGAACAGTGGAAAGCGCATATCATTGAAGCAGTGTTAGGGGTCCATTTATTCTTGAGCTTTCCCAACACACTGGCATTTTTTGTAAACTGCTTCGTCTTCCAAATTGTTTACTTTAGTAACTAGTGATGTGGTTGTGATAAAAAATCTCCTGACATAATTTCTGAAACAACACTAATTTTGAATTTTCTATAATTTGGTACCAGCCAGGTCCTGAAGAATCTGTGTGAGAGGAGTTCAACCATCATTTCTACCATCTCACTGTGTTGTGAAAACAATTGACCAAAATGAATTTTTTGAAGAATTGTTCACTTCGCAGTTACTGCATAATTACTTTTTTGAAGCCAAGTTCAAACTTGGAGACATTTTCAAGTTTGAAAGATGATTGTGACTGCCTATATTTTTTTATACTAAATGATGCACTCATAATAATTCTCCCATTTCATATGGTGAGCACCTCAATGAACTTTTTTTGCTAGTCTGTTTTCATAACATCAGTAAAAATTATGTTGAAACATGAGGATAACTGATGTGAGGTGAGGAGTGTTCTCCTGAATTCCGCTTCTGTATGTTTGTCCATATTTCTGTTAGATTTTGTTTAAATTATGTTGTTGAATGTGGATGTTGGGCTATGCATTACTAAAATATGTAAATGATGAACGATATCAGGAGGATTACCAAAAATGTGGTTAAGTTACTATTTTTGTCCAGTGAATTCTGCATGTGTGTATATTTTGTTTGAGGCAAGGAATGGTGTCTCAACTGAATTTCAAGAAATGCGCATCATTTCATGGAGTGATGAGTAATGTACTACCTTTTCTCATGGTACCTTTATCTTCAATGGTATGTAACAACCTGAAGAATCTCTTAACCCTCTTAGTTTGTGGGACAGGCCAACGATTAGGCTTTTTTATCTCAGTCAAAAAGTGTGGCAGGCTGCTATATCAGCTCATTCATATGCAGATATTGTTTATCTTCATAATGCTGACAAAAATATTTATTTTTCAGTTAATATAAAGGAATAGTAATATTATTAACTTATTCAATTTATATAAAATAAAAAAGTGCATATGATTTAAACAACTTCATAACATTTTTTCCTAAGGTAATACAGTATATTAAATAACCCTTCACGGCTATTGCTAGTATCAGTGAGGAGGTTAAGACCCTGAAGTCTGGCTAGCTCCATTCTCTAAACCATTAGTTCTTGAAATATAATATTATTTTTTAAACTCACTGCAAAATATAGCATTATTATTGTGGTTGTTTAATGACGAATCACTCTAAAGACAGTCCTCTTCCCCTAAATAATATGATGTTCATGCTAACATATCTGAATGATTGAAACATGAAAGTACTTTTCTTGTTTCTCATGATGATGGAGGACTAAGTGCCTTTCACTTTAGGATTCAGTTAGTTTATCACTTAACTGGCGAGTTTACTTTAACTTAAGTACTCCATATGGTGAATGGAAATTTTATATTTGTTTTTAATTTGTGAAAATACAAGTGGTTTTCCATGGCTCATGAAACAGTTTGTACAAAAATTAGAATATCTGCCGAAAAAATAACTGATAGCATGCATCAGAAAGTGCAAGTGAACAAAGTGAAAGAGATGAATGCTCATAACACCGACATAAACTGGAAATGGGTTATGACTAATGTACTCATCATCTTCTGAAAAATTGTTCATTGGTGATAAATAACCAAAAAAAATGTTAGGCGTGCTGTATTTTTTAACCTAGTGGTGTATGAATGTATGTTTTCATGATGTGTAAGTTGTTTTTATGTAATATTGTTTAAACAGTATTTAAGTCAAATGGCTTGGTTATGTTCCACTCCAACTGTTTTGGATAAAATGCAAAGCCTTTAGCATATGGATTGTTTTAAGTTCAATTGATCAAAAATATTTTCTCATGGATTTGTCCAAAGAATAAGAATAGTCCATCAATCCAACTTGGAAAGCTCCATTTCCTGTGTTGCTTGATGTAAGCTGAAAGACACACACATTTCATACCCAGTAATTACACTGTTTAGTGTAACACTTTCACACCAGAGCTTCACTATGGAAATGCTTCCCCTGTTATAAGAAGCGTAAGCATTCCCTCTTCACCTCTATGTGAAGCTCTCATTTGACTAGGAATCACATGGGTATGCTGTTAATGTGTTGGTATCCTAGTCAGTGGGAAGCCAGTCCCTTTCCTCTACCACAGGGCCTAATTAACCCTGCCCATTAGCAGCCTATCTTGTACCATGGCTCCTTGGTCGACTGATTGCATTTGGATTGGTTTTCTTTAAACAGAAATTTGTTCAATGCTCCAAAGTTATAGTTCCTGAAATGAATGCCTTTTATTTTACTGAACGTTTTTAAATTCAAACAAAACTCCAGTATTAATATTTACTGGCTGTATGCATTTTTGCCTTAGATGAATGGTTGGGGTTTGGTGTGAGAATTCTGTTATTATGAGCACTATAATGTCATTAAAAATTGTAAACTCTCAGCAAAATAACAGGGACCCATTTCCTGGCTCAATGATTTTTTTAGAGTATACCACATATGTGTATCTGTTTAGAAATACCAATGCAAATACAATGAGTTGACTGCAAAATTATGGTGTGAGGGGGGAGTGCTAATGAGCCAGAGGGTCAAGTTCAGTTGCCATAAAAAGGGCCTGACCTCTCGCTAATTTGGGGCTCAAGGGGCAACAGCATAATTGAGTTAATTGTTTTGGTGCTGGTCACTTCCATTCACCCTGTGTTGGCTGTAGCTGGCATTTATTTTTTTGTGTAGAAAATCCTCATAGGCTATAGCCAATATTCAGAGCATAAGGTATATCATGACTTTTCTTGACTTCAATCAACATCAACAAAGACTTGAGGTATATCATGGCTCTCCACCAAAAAGTATGTGTCCAGAATTTATATTTTAAAATACATTATCAACATTGATGCTACTAGTTCCTAATTCTGATTAGAATCCTTAAGATAATAAATGATCACATGTACTTGAATGTAATAAATGAGAGACTTGAAAAGTAGCCATGTGTCTCCAGGGCCTGAAATACATACAAGATATACTTAATGTCGAAAGTGTCGAAAATACTAGTCTTCTCTCACCATCATGATGTAACAGTAATGAAATATATTTTACACTTAGTGATCAGTCGAAGCAGGAATATTATCAGTCTCATATCTGATACTGAGCTCATATGTTTGGGTACTAGTAGTAATCTTTATTTGATTTTAAGATCTCTCTCCTTGTTTTCATGAGATGGTATGTTTCAGTTGGGTAGGTCTTATTTTTGAAATATGAAACGCAAATATCATGCTGCATATTAAGATGCTCTCCTTCATGCCAGCCAAGCCCATTGCAAAGTAGGCATGTGGGCTACTTAATTGTCATTCAGAAATAATTTATGAACATACTTGCTCTTACCCACATTTATATGAGCAATAATGATACATTATCAAAAGTTACTAATTTTAAGTCCTTGACCTGTGTGTCTAAGCTGAGCATTTTTAGTTTTTCCTTAGGCTGTAATCAGTAGATATGCATGTTAGGCATGCATGAAACCAGTGTTCGTTATGAGTAATATGCAGCATTCTCATTTTTGCTATTTGTCATGAATTTCTTTGTAAGTAGGCACTTCTTGTTTAATGCTATTGTATCTTCTTTTAAAATATAAAAATATGCATTTTTGGGCTTGAAAATTGAGGGCATGTCTATACTGATAAAAAATGTGTCTAAAATAGTATTTATGCTGATGAAGTACTAAGATCCCGTTTTGAAAATAAGTAAAAATGATAATTTTTCCTTACTTTAACTATTCTTGAGTGTTTTAGCATATTAATTTAAATTTGGTCTCATTAAAGCAAGGAATGCATTTTTAGCAAAGGGTAAAAGTCCACATAAAAATGTTAAGTTGATCATGGAAAAAATTCTGAATGTGCTTGAGTCTCGGTTGAAAAATTTCTCACTGCAGCCTACAAGAGGGTACCTACCTCTAGCTTAAAATTGAGTCACTGAATAGAATGACTTATTTAGGTTAATAATATCAGGAAGTTCAGTAAAGAGCCAACATAAATAAATTGTTGGACCTTAATTCTTGATCCACTAAGTACAACCGTCATGAAGTATTTTATTAAGATAAGTTTTTAGATAGGAATTTCTAATTGAACATCCTAGAGGACTGCTCTTAACAACATTAGTTCACTCTGTCTAGT
This sequence comes from Ceriagrion tenellum, assembly GCA_963169105.1. Classification (NCBI taxonomy): domain Eukaryota; kingdom Metazoa; phylum Arthropoda; class Insecta; order Odonata; family Coenagrionidae; genus Ceriagrion; species Ceriagrion tenellum. Next base: position 52,514,622 of record OY720636.1, on the reverse strand, counting down.
CATTTAATGCTTTGGGGTTGGCAAACTGCAGCTCATAACATTCATCGTATATGGTGGCATTTACACATTTTTTGGAATTTTTTCTCGTACATGGTAGAAATTTTTTAATACAATAAGAAATATTTTTTTTAGAAATACATAATATTTTAATTGAATGTATAGAATTTTAACAGAAAGAGAATGGGTTGAAATATATCAATCATTCATAAAGAAGATATATGATGTGATGTTCATGACAAGTAAACACAAAAATAAAATTTTTGAAATACTTATATTTTTTCTGGCAAAACACTGGCAACATGTTTGTAGCTATGGTAAGTACATAACGAATTACTTTGAATATTTCCTGATTGATAGCATAAAAAAACTAAATTCATGGAAAATTTTGATTAGTGCTGCAAATATGTGGATTTATCCTGAGCCACACAGACAATTACCATGTATCAGTAATGCATCAATGCAAAATGTGTCATGTTATGCTTAGCTGACAGTGACCAGACCAGGAATCTTCTGCACAATTGATTCAGTTGGTAGATAATAGTTATTGCTCTCATGTCCAAAATTATGGCTATAAAATATGAAGCCATTCTTGAAATGTACATGGAAAAGACCATCTGATCCAAGATTTGAACTGCTGACTGTTTTGGCTTCCCATGTACCTAAATTTGGAAGCCAGTCCCAGGCAACCTAATTAATGTGGCGATGAGAAACACACAATAAAGTTCTCAGTGGAGTGGAGAATGTACAGCTTTTCTTATTGACCTATCAATACAATTTTATTTTATAATGTAACAATTAATGTAAATGTGCCCATTATTTTTTACACACCTGTGCAAATTTTCTCATGTCCATCTGAGAAAAGCATTCTAGACTTGCCAGTTTTTTTCAGCTAGTAAGCATGGCTGAAATTTGGCTGGGATGAAATTAATGTGACTCCATAGGATAGAGTGGTCAAAGCAAATCCTGCTTGGCCAGGGACAGAGCTGCAGCATATGAATTTAAGTTCACTTAAAGCGGATAATTTTCTTCCTCGCGTGATATTGATTTAGTGGACAATGTCTCTGAAAGATTCTAAATACCTAATTAAAATTCAAATGCATGCATTTAACTTTTTATAACTGCTGCATAGAGAATCCATTGCCAAAGAGATGATAATCAAATTGTAATGTATGAAGTGCGTGATTAGAATTAATTTTCCTGACAATACATATCATGTGAATTTTTCTTTTGTTACCCTTTTGGATTTCAGTGGACTTTTCCCCATGGCTCTGCTCCTTGTAGTGTGTAGCATGGCTTTTTGAAAGTGATTTCCTTGCACCAGTGAATTATTTGCTTGCATATTTTTTACGCAAAAAATGCCACTTACTTTAATACTGCCAGAACAGAAAATTGGTAAACTATCCTCAATCTTATTCATCATTTAGCACCTGAAAATGTTTCTTATTTTCCTTCCATTCATTGAAATCATCATATTTTTCATCATGTGCCATTTTGAAAGAAGTGCATAATTTGCTTCGAATTCTACAATTAGTAATTAAATTTTAAATCTCTATCATTTACAGTGATAAAGAATTTGATTCTTTGGCAAATCATGTTACAATTTTTGTTTTTTCCTCGGATACCTGCTGTTTAAGTAGGTGTTTATGTATTTCTTTTCCAGGGCATAAAAATATATACTGAATTTCACTTGAGTTTAAGAAACCAATGTTTTTATGAATCTAGTGACCTCAGCCCCTTTGGTAGTACTCACCAAACTTCAGTGATCCCAAGCAATACCTCACATCTTAGGTTTTTAAAATGAAGTCCATTTTACTCAATTTATGACGAATGGAAATTATCTAGGATACAATGATCTGGGGTAGGTAAAGGAAGGAGAATAGGCCCCAGAATATTTCAGAGTATGCCTTCAAAGACATAAAGTCACTCCATATATCAATGTAAAATATCATGAGATTGATTGTTAACTTTCCTCTGTAGCTTGTAAGAAAATATGATTTGGTTAAAATTGTGGTAAAAAAAATCTCACTGCAATCTTTTATTGACATCCGAAATACCAGCTAGAAGAATCAAAAGATATCATCTAAAAGGAAATTTATAGGCTGTAATTGTAGGATTTGGAGGTTTTTATTCAGCCCCTGTAACAATCTGATGGCTTTAAAACCATTCATTGTTTAGAGGTTCTAAAGTTTTGTTATATTTAACAAGAAAGTAGTTGCTAAGCAACTTAAATAAAATCTTAAGTAAAAGGTCCCTATTTAAAAAAACTGAAATTATTGCCTTAGCTTATGTGATGGAATAAATTATGTCAATATTTAAAAGTTTCTACATGTAATCACTGGCCTAATTCACCGAAAATCTTAAATTTTAAACCCTTGATCAGAAAACAAAGGTTGTAGTATTTATTCTTCAGTTCTAAAACCATGACTTTTTAATTTCTATTCTGGCATTCTATTCCTAACTCATAAATATTAAATCTAAGCACATCCACTATAATTATATTACTGGCAATATTTGCTCTGTGGAAGACTCCCGAATGAAGTATTGGTTTATATAGAAATTATGAAAATAGAATTAATGTTCAAAGATGCAGCTAAAATATCATAATTATTGTTCTCAAGATTTACTTATGAGCAAAACCAGCATATAATTCATCAATGAAAGCTTTATGTTAATTATTTACAGTACCCGTGGTTGGGAAGTCTCGAGCATCTTATGTAGCAGCGTGGCTTCAAAACTTGAGACACTCCTAGAAGAATGTAATAACATTATTTAAAAATTCTACAGTTGCTCTTTGTACAGCAGCATGTGTGTTAAGAACTAAAAATGAGTCCCATGTACATAAATCCCAAATAAAATATTTTTGTAAACAAGATCGTCAATAAAATTTCCATAAAAATCTGATTATAAATGGCGTTATTACACTTGTATGGATAATGCTGAATTGTGTTACTCTAAAAAGAACAGAATAGATAAAAATGTCCTGAAAAATGTTTTCAAGTATTTTCTTTTATGAGGTTTGTAAATGAATTTTTTTTGCAGAGTATTTAATTATATAATTGTAGCTGATGTACTAAGGGATTGATTTCTTAATTCAATTTGCACCTATCTTGGTAAAACCAAGTATGATTGGGCACATTCATCTCTTTGAAGTAATCTCTTCTTTGAAAGTTCTACAAAACTATAAGAATGGATGAAAAATTAGGATTTTGTTTTGTATGCATCTTACCATTCTGATAAAATTATCTCAACCTATGATAGACCCAGAACATTTCTTAGAAATTTAATCATTAGCAAGGAAACATGTAATAACTTAAAAAGTATAATTTTCATAAACTTGCAACGGTAATATTCTCCTCTATAATACTTCTAATAAATTTACACACTTGTGTCTTAATTCTCATTACTTGTTGAGGTAAATGTAACTGGAATCAGTGAGATTTGTCAATTTCTTAAACCAGAAAGAAGGTTAAAATTATGATGGCGGTGAACCAAATATGTTTTGTGGTATACTGTGGTTAAAAGGACTTATGTGCATGTGAATTTTTGTGTTCCTAGCAGTGTGAAATTTGGGTTATAGAGGTATATATGTGTATCTGCTTTGTAGCAGCAAAACTGACAGAGAGAAGAGGCCCAACAATGCAATTTTAGAGCTTCAAACTTATTTCCTGCTTTGTTTTTCATCATATATGATTCAGTTTCTAACTTTCCATTTTGAGAAGCAATATTATCAATGCTTCATTTGAGTATCAGGTTTGAGAGGCCATATATAAGAACAAACATCCAATCCACATTTTTTTTAAATTGCTTAAGTATTAGAATTCCTTCTTGTTCAATAGTGATAACTTCAAAAATGCCCAACATAAAATTAATTATTAAACATATGAGTCGAACAATATATATGTACATGATATGGATATATATTGGTTCTCTTACTTGTTGTGTCTCAAAATTCAGGAAATATGGTTTGTGTAATGGATTGGGCCTCGCATTTTCTGTCTTTGAAATTTAAACTTGTTAATTTTCAGTTTACAATATGTTGGTAGGTCGCCAAGCGCATGGAGGCTGCACTCTTGGATTACCCCGTGAGTGAGTATAGATTTTATCCTGACTAACAAATTTAAATGTAAGAATCCATTGTTGGTGATATAACTTATTTCAATATGAACTCATCATGAGGATAAAAAATACTAATAACTAAAAAGAGGTAGGTCTTTGATAATGATGTGAAACCATTGTAACCAGTCAGATTGGTATAAAGTAATAAGTGGAAAATTATAAAATATTTTTTATCCTAGTGAATTTTTCATGTACTACATATTTATACCTCGAATTATTTGGCTTAATGAATTGAAATGTGATGATCGAAGTCCATTTCAAAATCTGCTATTAAGATTGGTGGAAAGTGTTTGGAGTTTATCAGTAAAAAATCAAGTTTCCATCTTGAAAGAGTGTGGGCCTTGTGAAAATGTCTCTGTGATTGTGCCAATTTCTAATTTGGCCCAGGTATATACAGGCACAGTGGTTTGACTCTATCGTAGATGTGGACCTCATTATCAGCATAAGTACTTTTATCATACATGCAGTTATAAAAATATTTGTCTAAGAGAACATTCCTGACAGCGATTGTAATTCATCTATTACTCAAAGTGTGTTATATATAATTGCAGCGTATGCTGCTTCGTACATACTGTCACACTGCCATTGTGCTTCAAGCAAGTATATAGGTAACTAATAACAGTTATGATGGCAAAAAATGTTGAAATGTTTAGCTTATGTGATACAAGGTGTGAATGGGAGGACATTGCTGAGACAATTACTCAAATTGGTATGACCTTTACATGTAGTGTGGGGAGTCCATACAACTTCAGATCCAAGGGTTTCATTTAGATTAAATGCCTTTTTATTCCTTGCATTTAAAATCTCCGATTGGCATACTGCTCATTTCACTTCACTTTCGATTGTTGCAGTAGGGTCTTTTGTTACTGGTACAATCTCATTGTTGTTTAAAAAAATCAATGCACTTTTACACACACCCCTGCTTGTCCACCACCACAACACTACTTCCTTTGTCTGCTTTCTGGATGATGAGGTCTTCCTTCTCGATCACATCTCTCAGCTGTCTGGGGGTGGATGACTTTGACTGGAGACTGATGGAGCAGTAGAATGTATTTTGACTGCTATTGACAGCATATGATGGTGAGATACTGTCAATAGTTTGGCCTTGGGTCAATATCAGCAGCTGGTGATATCTGGTCTTCTTTTTAGAAAGCTGGTGTGCCTTTATTGCTAATTGTATTGCTCCCTTGGAAGTTCTCTGAAAAGTAGAAATAACTCACAAATAGAAAGAGCAAATGAGTCTTACATGCAGTGTAATACAGTTTTTGAGTAGGTGATCTGTGGATCACTCAGGTTGAAAATTAGGAGAGAAAACTTAAAGATATAATCAATCATAAAGTTCAGATACCATTCTGAGTATAAACATCATCCTTGGGACCTTAGTGAGCGGCTCATCACACTCTGTCCTTATTTAACACCCTAGTCATGGCAACCTTAACTTACAGGTTGATTATCTTGATGGTCATGAAAATGCATGCAAGCATTGAGCCTCTCTCATTCCCTGTGCCTGTATTGCCTGCCACATTGTGAGTTACAACCATGTGTGGCAGTTACATTTATTTAAGCTGGCTCTAAAATGTTATAGTAGCAGTGGAAGTACAGCAAAAGTAATGAGAAGGTAGGAAAAGCTTATCATCTAGAAGCAAGAGGAAAATCTCCATTTAATTCTAGAAGTACGTAAGAAAAATCACCTGAAGTCATCATGCATCATGAGGTCACTAAAATTGAAAACTAGTATGAATCAATCATTGGCAAGGTTGTTGAAAACAAATCAAATATTTTAATACTTCAATGATTTTAACAGACTTAATTCCTCATTGTCTTTCTATGAGTGGGAGTAAAAGGCAAATTGAATCTCTTGCCTCGATCATCTCACTAAACATAAGAACAACACAATGTGTTGTTAATAATAATGTGAAGCTAATTCACATAAAATTTCTCATAATGTGCTGAAAACAGCTAGAATTTTAAAGGCTTACAAAGTATGGATGGATTTTCCCCTCACAAGTTTATGTGACTACAAAGAAATCATTGAAAACACTTCATTCATGGATGTTGTCACCCATATGTAAATAAATATCCTCAGTTATGAAAACCAATTATTTTTCTCTCAATTCACCGTAACAAGAGAAAGGAAAGTTGATGGAGGTAGAACTAATAAGTATAATGAGAAGTTGAAGGTGACTGATATGTGAGTGAGGAGTTATGCTTGCTGGTGGGCAAGATTTATATGCTAGCTCTTCAGATGATGATTATAAAAATTGCTGTGAGACTTGCCCAACTGAGGAATGAAATTTTTTTATGTAATTGGTAGCATAGGTACTATTGGGTTAAATGCAGTTGCTGGAAAATTTTACAGACGTACGATACATATACATAATTGATTGGAAACCACAATGACTAACAATAATCATGATACTATTGAAATTTTTTTATCCTTTTTAATTGTATTGCAATAAATAAGAAACTATGGAAGGACTACTATTATCCTTTTCAAATATCTTTGTGACTGGCCCGTTGTGTGTGCCTGGAATGGTTCGAGTGGCTTCACTGTGGGAAGGTGGAGCCTTCGACACTAGTGTGGTGGGGCAAGGAGAGAGAGAAGAGGATGTTGCCATATTTACTCACTAGACTTTGTTTGTGAATGTAAATGAAAGGCAGCCTCATTTTAACATTCTATAAGCCACCGTGTGGCCTGATTGGGCTTCCGCAGTGATTTGATGAGTTCCGATTATTTGGGTTTTTCCCATGTTGATTCATTTTTATGGACAGTAGTTTGGCTTGTCGTATTCTTTTTTCTCTTTGTCTGACTACAAAGTTTATGTTGTGACTACAAATAAATCATGTAATTGTGTTATGTAATTGGTAGTATACTAGTTAAATGCAGTTGCTGTGAGACTTGCCAAACTGAGGAATGAAATTGTGAAATGTAGGCAATTGGTAGTATACTAGTTAAATGCAGTTGCTGGAAAATTTTACAGACATACATACTGCAGCTTACCTGATGCTACTGGAAACTTGTTCATAAAAATAAATCAACACCGGAAAAACCTGAATTAACGAAACTCACCATGTGGCCTATTGGGAAGGGTAGTCGGCTCAGCCAGGGCTTCAGGGACTTCTTTTCTTGACCAATCTCAAGGGTCATGGGAGGAATGGATCATTGTGTGATTGCTCAGTAGGTAACTCCGAAGTGGCTTCTGAAAACTTTAAGTCATGACCTTTATTTGTTAAATTACTGAATCAAACCAATTTGTAACCCATTTTCTTTGAACCAAGCCGATTAAAAGAGTCAAAACACCATGTTATTTGGTTGATTTCTGACTATTGTGGTGATTAAGCATAGACAGTTTTATAATGTTTGTAATGATCTATGGCTAAAATACGATGGAATTGTTTGATATTTGGTCTCAAATCAATCAGAAATAATAATATAGTTATTTAATTTTAAGCTATGTCTGATGAATATTAAGGAAAATATATTTGCTAAAAATAATCACTTAGGTTAGATGAAAGATCATATCAGCACACCAATCAAAGAATGGCAATGAAGGTGTGGCAACACTCTTGCAAAGCATACATGACAGAGGCCTGAGAGCAACTGAATTTCCATGAGGCTAGGCTCCTGCCACCCACTGCATTCGGTAGGGTAGAGAATGTTACCCGGCACAAAGTCATGTGCCTGGTGACATTCTTTTCTCTTTCTGCCAAAAAACATAGGCCTGCCCCTCAGTTGCAAAGGTATTTTAAAAGGATAATATGAACTATGGAACTTAAAGAAGTTTTCAAGTTGATTAGAAACTTCATGCTGTAGTAATTTTATTTAATACTTGAAAATTGTACCAACTTGTTGCCATGATCATTATAAAATTTCTATAAAATGCAACCTGTTCATACTGTGATGCAGATTGATGGTTGTAAAGAAGGGGGGTTATGTTGAAGTGCAGACTGACTTATAGGAAATAATATGTTACTTTGCAAATGAATATGACATGCTGATGAAAGTAATTTTTATTGTATGCAAGAAATTTATCAACATCAAAGGTAGCTTTTGATCTATAAATTAAGTCAAAAAGTAATGAAAGCTCTCCGGAGCTCTTACTTGAATTCTAAAAGTGTGTGTGTAGAAATGATACCTACTGTAAGAGGTGAGTGAAGCATTAGGATTAGTGTGATCCTCTCCTCAATACAGGGCCCAAGGCAAATTTGAAAAGTATTTCTGATTTTAGGTGGCAGGTATGTGAACAATCTTTCATTCAGAAGAGGACAGACATGCAAAGTATCCTGGTGGCACTAAATTTATTCCAAAGGCTCTCATAAAATCAGATTACTCTAGCAGATCAAAATTAGTCAATCCAGGAAGTGGCAAGCAGGAAGAATTTGATATGCAGTGACTTACACATAAGTTTTTGAGCCTAATGTTATTAAGCCCTGAAGTGGTATGATTTCACCTAAAGAGGTAAAGTTGTAATACTGCTAGCACAGTCAGAAAATGAATAATAAGGTAATATTTATACCCCAAAAGGATGAACTTTACCAAGAAAAAAAATCATTTGATTTGATAGGTATTCAAACCTAGATCGCCCCAATGCTGGTTAGATTGTTAGCCAGTTTGTATCACCAAGCCATATTGTGATGAACTTCTGCTGAAGCCTGTACAAATTAGATGTTTGAGTCAACAGTACATTTTCTTGCTCTGGAGATGTTAACCTCCCTAATTAGCTATAATAGCAGAGGAAAAACCCATTACTGTTACTGTGCTATAACTATTGATACTTTTCTGTCTGTGTCAGACTGCTTTGTATGAGGGTTTAGGGAGCCCATGAAATAAGAAGAGATCTGCTTCCTTAAATCGTTTATTGAGTGTTCTTGTTGTTACGCAAAATTCTTTTGGCTGAGTGTGTTAATTGAGAGGTGCACTTGAGGTCTATTACTGGAATGAAAAGTCCATTACAGATTGTACCTAGAAGGGTAAAGATATATATCATAACTTGGTGTAATTTTAGTGCTTATGTGTACACATGTGATACTTACTAATTGTGACGTGTAACATGTAAAGGCTAGTTGATCTTTACCATTTAACAAAATAGTATACACTACAGTAATATGGCTAACCCTTCACAATGGAGGAAAATGAAGGAAATTTTAATGCTAATAAATGTTAAAATGATAAATGAATGATTAAGGTACATTGAAAACTTATGTGAGAAATTAATTTTCTGGTGCATCTGCATAGAAAACAGAGCCAGTGGACTGAGAAGACGCTGGAAGGCAATAAGGTTTTGAGCAATAAGTATACATAAATAATAGTAATATGTGATATAGTAGTACACATTAATTATGTGACAGGATATACTTAAAGTTTAACCTTCAAGGCGCATGAGCTAGTAATCATTTGTGCCTAGATACTTAGCCAGCTGCAAGTCAATCTGTTTGGCTCGAGAAAGCAGGTCCCTTCATAAAAAGAATGATTGATCAAGGTCTGAGGAACAACTTTTAGAAGCCCAAAACAGGATGAAAATCTTCCCATGATGCATAGGTTTGACACCTTCACTCCAGACTGCTTTGGAGTGTTGTGCATCAGGATTGGTCTGGCTGGCTGGTGGTGATTTTGTGTTGCTTTCAATTCCCTTACTTAAAATGGGTCTGGTTTTGTTTCGCCCAGCAGAATTGTTTGTTCAGTATATTTCAAGCTCTCAGAGACTTCAAAACATGATCCTCATGGCTGCCGTCATGGATTTTTTTTCCAGTTTCCAGTTTTACTCTTTGTATATGTTAAGTTCGGCGACTGTGAATATTTTTGATCTGATATGAATACTTAATGTGGTAAGGGTACAGGAAATCCACATTGCTATAAATTTTATGCATTGCAGTGCCTGTTTTTCATGTCTAAGAGAGCTGCATATGATGAGGAACTACTGTGCCTCACAGGACTGCATAAGCTCAGATTCAATCATGGGGTAGTAGTCAACGCTGTGTTATACCCAGTTTTTTATTCAAACAGTATCAAAAAAGATGAAAACTTTTTCATATCCTCTAAGAATACATCAAAAAGAAGTTATAACAAAATCTTTAAGCCATCAAGTACGTTAAGCAATAGTAGACCAGCAATGAACGTTTTTAACATTAGAGCCCAAGCTTTGACTTGGTGTGCTATGCTGAGTGTAATTCCGGAGCCTAAGGCTTAATCTGGCAAGGGCTGTATTTTAAAGTTGAAGACACAGGACAAGAGTTGACATTCTAGATGATATGTTGAAAAGAAGAGTTTGTGTGGAGTTGAGAAAATAAAATACATAAAGGGGAAAATTATTTTGGATGAAGTGCTTTCAATGATGATCCTTAAATGACAGGTTGTATGACTGCTAATATCATTAAATCATATCAATCACTAATTATTGAACACTAAATGTACATGAAAAGTTGGGAAATAATTGTTGCATTTGGTATTTCAAAACAAGGTTGTGACAGACTATAGTTTAAGCATACTTGGGTTCATGAGAATCAATTTTAAGAAATGTGTATTGATTCTGTGTAAGATGACCAGTAAATTTTGTTATTTGACTTGAGTGTTATTATGTGATATTAAGAAATTATATGCTTTAATATAGCCGCAACGAAGAAGACTGCCGAGCCGTTGTTCATGATAAAGCAGCCTACTGTTAGCACATCCTTGAATCCTTTTGAGGTATGAAGTTTTGTTGTTTCTTATTTTTTATCTTTTATTCAGTAATCGTGAACACAGCATGTTTCAAAAAGACTAATCATGTCTCAATTTTAAAGTAATTAAATTCATGCAGCAGTTACTTATAAATGTAAGAATTAAGGTGATAGGAAATTGAGACTACAATTTTCAGGGGTACTTAAATGGTGCTTAATTATGAAGTTTTCCTGGAAGCGTAAGATGAAAAATATGAACTCGAAGGCTTCTGTGCAGTCATTCAGATGGCAGTGAAGGCTTTTCGGGCACTCTTCCACATATTTCCATTGCCGTAGTTTCGACAGCATTGCAGCTGTCTTCTTCAGGCCAGAAGTGAAGATGCATGTGATTGTGTCCGTCTTATAAATGGGCCGTTTTTCCTGCCAATTCGGTCCAGTTTGCTGTCACTGATTACTCTTTTCTACTTTATGAAAACTCTCTTCCAGGCATTTGAGATAGTGTAACCATCTTCTCTGTTGATGTTTTTTGGTGTATTTATGATTTTAATGGCATCTCTGAAGAGTTGGGTTCTCTTTTGCAATTAATTTTGCTTCTTCCATGCTGTTGAATAGGTACTGTCGAAACTGTTGTCTATGACAATGGAGATATGGAGATATGCAGAAGAGAGTCCAAAAAGCCTTCACTGTCATCTTAGATGAAGCGGCTTCATGTTCAAGTTTTTTCAGCTTAGGCTATATTAATTATAAAATGTGGTACCTACCTTTTCCTGCAGTGAAAACTGAATTCTATGTATATTCATAAATGACATTAGGTCCTCACTGCTTCATAATATTTTTTATTTGTGCTAATGACAAGATTTCACAAAAATTCCTTAGCTAGTAAGACTTTTTTGTGTAAACTCCTGATTCAAAAGTTCATTATGCGTCTCTGCATGAAACTTATCATCCATACTTGGAGCCTGCCAGGTATCCTGTTGTTTACTGTGTGGAAGTAAAATTTGGTCTATTGTTATGAAGATAACGGGACGATCTATCCATTTTAAAATATATACCTACTTATAAAGATATTTTTGATCATCAGCTAATATTATTCTTACATTTTCAGTGCAATGATGAGATGGGTGGCAGTGTATGGTCGTGTTATAGTGATGGACACATGTGAAAGGAAGTGTAACTTCATTATAGAAGTGAACATTTGTTTTTTGTGTAAAAGATGATGTTGACAAGAATTTATTGAAAGGGAGAGCATCAAGCATAGATTTTGTTTCTTGTTGAAGACTTTGTAAAACTATACAGGGAAATGTGTTCAAGAACAAGATATTGCCCTATATTTATTTATATTAAAATTGTTGCTGAAACTTCAAGAATGAAGATTACTACATTTTTAGCTTTCATTGATTTACTCTTCATCAAAATTGGTAAATACATAGGTTTTGTGAGTGTTGCCTAGCTTGCTCTGCAGTTGAAATGAATATGAGCTTAACTTATTCTTCTATCAGACATGCTGTATGTAAAATGTTCATCAGCCTTTGTAAAGCAATTTTGTAATTAGGTGATATTAAAAAGTCTCCTAATGTTTTTTCATAAATAACTGAACAAAATCTACTGAAAAAATGTATTCCTTCTTTTAAAGTAATGATAAAGCTTTTGGTAAATTATTGCACCTGAATCAGGAGTCGAGGTCGGTAAATTACCGTAACTTTCATATGAGGTATATTGCCGTGGTAAATTACAGTAATTTTCTCGTTATATTTAATTTTCTGGGATGAATTGCTGATGTAGTGTTAATTTGTAAAATCAATAGCAAGGAGTAAACGACATTTAAACCATTAAAATTGCTAATTTAATGTATTAGAAATAAGGAAAATTTAAAAACAACTACGGCAGCCCACACGCAATTTGATGTTCCTATATCTGGTATGAGAAATTTTCGTTCAAATCATTAAAATGATAGCCCCACAAATGAGTTTACATGCCTTTATTTATAATTAAGATTACATATAAGATGGCCGTTATGGCCGTCCCTTTTTCCATCATTTTTTCCGTCCCTTTTCGCATCATTTCTATGTTAACCACTCTCATTCCATTGAAAGCCGAACGTGGCGTTAGAGTGGCTCTTTGCGGCCGAGCACTCTGATTGGCTAAATTGTGGAGTCAGCGATGCCTCCAGGGACGGAAAAAGGGACGTGCCCAGGGATGGAAAAAGCGATAGGGATCCCTATCGCTGGAGCTATCCCTGACTTTGATCGAGTCACACGATCATTTGAGCTATCATTGCAGCTATCCCTTAAAAGGGAGGGAAAAAATGATCGTGCGATTCAGGCATTACTTACGTGGTCAGTTTGCCCCCCCGCGCCCGCCATTGGAAGACGCACGGATCCTCGCCATATTATTATAGGCACATATTATAGGCCATATTAGGCACACTGCGCCAGAACTCGTGTGTATTTTGAAGGTCAGAATAATCACTTTTTCTTTGCAAAAATCGTTCAAGTTTCTCATTTTATGAATGTATAATACTGCATTATTTGAAGTTATTTTGTAGAAATAAGCGACATTTTACTAGTTTTCGGCCTGTGCCTCTCAGGCTCACCGCTATCTCCAACTCCTTTTCAGGTGTACTCATGAGGCTGTTTCTTCTCTTCTGTCGCAGCATCTCATTCAAAATGGCGAGAAGAACCTTAGATTTGAATAACCCGAATCACGTGGACGAAATTAGGAGTTAGCGGCTGAATGATGAATAAGAAGACCCTGCATAAAATGAGGATTTTGGGCAAGAGAGTGACAACAATGAAGTGGAGCAAGAAGAAAGTAATTTATCAACTGAGCTAGACGGTGAGGACCTATCCTCTGATGAAGAGGATTCGTCAGCTGCAGATATGGAGTTTTATTTGGGACGAGATAAAAAAACCAAGCGGTATAAATAGCCATCATCGCAAAAACGTCGTGCACAAGCTCATAGCATAGTCATTCACCTTCTTGGAGTCAAAGGAAATGCGCGCGATGCTAAAACTACTCTTGAATTTTGGGGATATTTATCCACCAATGAAATTCTTGAAATGATCATCACGTGCACAAACCAATATATGGACACCATCAAGCCCCAATTTGCTCGAGGGAGGGACATCAGACACAGCGATGTGATAGAACTGAAAGTTTTTATTGATTCTTGAATTGATAAATCTATTGTATTTTAAATTTGTTAATAAATCAAATCGTCAATGTCTGGGGGAACTTGGGGGTAGGAAATGGTATTCGACGTAGTGATGAATATCAAACGTTTCAAGGGTCGCTGCCCACGTTTTGGTGGCCAAATTACCCGGAACCAACGAAAAATGTCGGACCAGCTTGCTCCAACACATGAATTCAATGAAAAATTCGTGAAGAATGAACTCCTATTTCCTTGGTGAAAACTACCTCATCGACGAGATGCTTTCAACTTTTAGAGGCAGGTGTTCTTTTCGAAAATATACACCATCGCAACCAACCAAATATGGCATTAAACTGTTTGCTCATGTTGATGAAAAAATGACCTGCACACTCAACATGGGAGTATATGCAGGAAAACAGCCAAGAGGTCCTTTCTGCGCGAGCAATAAACCTCCTGAATGTGGTGAAGAGAATGTTTGTATTATTATTGTATATTACCAATATTTGAATCTGGTTACAATATAACTGCCTATTATTCGTTTACTGATTTTGACCTCATTGATGAATTTAAAACGAAAAAGTTGGCATGTGATGGTACGGTCGGAAAACATTTCCCTTTCCCTTTCGTCAATATGAAAGACAGAGCACAATATAGCAACATATTTGGCTTCAGTGACTTGGTTCTGGCTTTCTACTTTCCACGTAAAGGGAAAAACGTGATTCTTTCATCCTCTCTTCGCTCTGATGACGCTATCGATCCTGGATCTGGAGATTGAAAGAAACCAGAGGTGGACCAAAGAAACCAAAACCAAAATCGATAAGTATCGTATGTACAGATTTTCTCCTAAATTCGAAAACATACTCTTTGTATTATAATTCCTAACGTGTATCAGCGGAATCATCCCTATTAAAAAAATCCGTGCTTACATCCAGTTTTCGCTTAAATTTCGAATTCCGCAACATAAACCTAACTCAACACAACGGTTTTATTGAGACGAAATTAAAAAATATACAATGCTTAAAATCTAGAATTTTTATATAACAATATGTATGGTGATTTTCAAAGCATAAGTAGGACATAAATTTACTTGAATTAAGGTCCAGAAATGGTTTTTCGACTCACTAGGAAATCAATTGAAATCTCCAAGACTCAACATTCGCGCTCCAACCACCTTAAGGTAGTGCGAGCGAGATAGTTCCCTAGTCATAATAGATACCATATTCGATATACCTGTATGATTTAATTTCACCAACTGTGAGACACACGAGTTAAATATTTTATTATAAATGGTGCAATAAAATAGTTTTACATGACAGAAATTGCAAGTAAATAAATTAAAATATCTAAATAAATCTTTGACTTGACTCATTTTTTTCACGCGGTACGTTTGAAACTCCATCAAAACGGAAGGTTTATTGTGATCCCGAAGAATTTACTGCGGTGACAATATGATTAATTTTCAAAAATAGCTAAGAAAACACACAAACTACTCACTATTGATTTTTTTTACGAGATCTAAGTGTAGGGAATGCCTCATTTTTAACATATATATATATATATATATATATATATATATATATATATATATATATATATATATATATATATATGTTATTATATATATACATATATATATACATATATATATATATATATAATTATACATATATAAAGGTCACAGGCCTGACTAGCAGTTACATATAGAGCACAAAAAAAGTAAAACTCACAGAAATTTTGATTTATTTCGGCGGACACAACCGCCTTCATCAGAATGTTAGAAGGTAGTGAAGGTAGTGCTGAAGGCACTACCTTCTAACATTCTGATGAAGGCGGTTGTGTCCGCCGAAATATATCAAAATTTCTGTGAGTTTTACTTTTTTTGTGCTCTATATGTAACTGCTAGTCACGCCTGTGACCTTTTTTTATATCTGTGCACTACAAGTGTTTTTCGCCAATTGGATATATATATATATATATATATATATATATATATATATATATATATATATATATATATATATATATATATATATATATACATACATACATATATATATATATATATATAGAGAGAGAGAGAGAGAGAGAGAGAGAGAGAGAGAGAGAGTCTCTGGAGTGCATATACGTATCATTTCCCATAGATATAAAAGGACTGGCAATTTCTGGCAAATATCTCGGAAAGTAATGTGGTAAGGGGTTAAATTTTTTGTGTCATTAGAAGGGTGAGATATTTTTCTTTAAAATGAGGCCAAATTCATCATGACACGGATCTGATTGGCCCGGGGAAAATTATCTACATTTACATAATACCCTGCCATTCACCTCGAGATTGTTTGGCAAGGTGTTAGTTATCACCAACATGCCCTGCATTGCACCCAATTATTTTAACTGAAAGAATAGAAGGGGAGCAAACTCAAGTGGAGCCTCTGTGCTCCTTTCCGTGTCACCCTCTGGAATGGATCCTCAAGCTTGGAGTAGCATGGGTTTAGTAGATCAACTAACTATTCCTCCAATTTATTTCCGACCTCTTATCTTGACTCCAGCGTATATAATTATCATATGGCATGTAAAGAACGATCAGGTGTGATTTCTCAATGGTTAGCTTGGCAGTGGTCATTATCCGTTAAGGAGTTTCTGATACATCGTTTTTGAAAATGAAACAGAAGGGATGTACTGGCGATCTGAACTCAATATAAAATATATTTATCAGTGAAGCGACCTTGTTAGCTCATAATTGGCAAGTTGAAGAGTTTGGTATAATTTTATAATATTTGTGCACCATAATATTGATTTTGTTTCACTATTTCCGGTTTGACCAAATCGACTTCCGCAAAAAATCGATCCCTCTTATGCCTCGTTCAGATGAACATTGTACCCCCATCGCATGTACGAATGTAGCGTGAACGGAGCGCAGCGTTAACCTCACCCCACTCACCAGTGCCTCGAGACGAGCACATAAAGAAGAAGCGAACGAAATTAGCTGCACCGTATTCGTATGGCGTTATATTCGAAATTTTTAAAGGAAATTACACTTTTTTATGCTTATTCATAGAAGTAACATCATCTGCTTCACCTTAATGATTGTCTTTTATCCAGTATCGTAATTCATCATGCCTGTTTGAAATGCGCGCGATGCTAAAACTACTCTTGAATTTTGGGGAAATTTATCCACTAATGAAATTCTTGAAATGATCATCACGTGCACAAACCAATATATGGACACCATCAAGCCCAAATTTGCTCGAGGGAGGGACATCATACACTGCGATGTGGTAGAACTGAAGGAAGGAAAGAACAAGACAACTTTCTGCTCACGATACCTGTAAAGTGACAGCGTTAGGAGCTGTGGATTATCATAGTACGGACGTGCATTCATATTGCGTATCAAGCCTTACGTCGCACGGACCATCGCACGTACGATAGAAGTGTGAACGGGGCATTATTGTCATATTGACCTCACAGGGGCCATATCGACCAATTTTTGGACTCCCGGTATCTTTTTTTTGCTGCAATTTTCCTCGCCTCTAACAATGAAACGAAGCTATTCATCCTGATTTCACAAAGCCTCACAGTCGCACGTTCGGTGGATGGAATTCAAGGTGCAATGAGGCTCAATACTTTACTGCAAACTCGTATGGCCGAACCTCACGAAACCCGCTCCATATTTTTATTTTTTACTGAGGCCAACATTTGATGTCAATCTTGATCTGGCGCCCTGAATAACAAACCGAGAGCAAGAGAACAAAACCCCCAGGATAAAAGAAAAATTGCATCAAAAGCACCGCCATCTATCTCCGCGGAATATTTTGCTTCGTCCATCTTCCCTTCAGCCTGAAACGTCAATCTTGTTTCTCCCATTCCAAAGAGACTTGGAAAAGAAGAAAAAAATGTAAAGAAGAGCCAAAGGATTCGGTGGGCATTTCTGGGTATTCCTTTCTGCCCCTCTCCCTGGACATTCTGAGCCCTATCAAAATGTTACACTTCCCTATCGGCTTCACGCCGCTCGCTTATTCTAAAAATAATCACACCGACTTGATCCAGTTTGACTGTTTCTATTGTGTGACCGCGTGAGTGAGAGAGACGTGTGTACAAATAATTGGCTTTTCCCTTTGCGTTTTTTGAGGCCCGCCGAGGAAAATCTCCCCATGACGTCCTGAGAGGCTAAATAATCCGTCACGTCTCAAAAAAAAACTCGGCAAGTTTCAAAGTCCGCCAAAGGCTCCACCCAAACCCGATCTTCCGATGTTTCTCCCTGAAAAAAATGAATGTTTTCCCCCGGCAGCTGCTGCTTTAATCGCCGATTTTCAAAGGGACGTCGTGTATGCAAATAATGCAGGGCTCACATCGGACGAGATGGGGTTTAATGAAGGCTAATGCGGCCAAACAACAAGTTGATCATCATAATAATTCGTAGGCTATTTCTCCAACAAAAATGTCTTCTTCACTGAATAACAATTTGTCTGTTTACTTTTTTTGATGCTACTTCAAAATGCCCTGCGATTTTTCTTTGGTCTTTCTCCAGGGAATCGTTGCCCTTCAATTAGATGGCCTCAAACTATTTTCTCTTACGTCCAATCGTTCGTACTATGGTGCTTCTATACCCTTTTTCCGAACCCTTAGTGAGTGAGCGTCACAGAGTAGCCAATGGTAGGAATTCCCTTCCACCACGGTTTCTGGCTTCCGGCAGCGGTATAGCAGCAGGTGTGTTATTTTTCTCACGTGAGACCTCAGGAGGAGCTCGCCGCTAACATATGGGACCGTTAAGAAGTGGGTATTTTTTCAGAAATACATCGAATACTGCGGAGACTAGCAAGATTTGTTAAAAACCTCACCATAGACTTAGCAGTGTTATTTAATTGTTGAGGGAATTAGTGTGAAAAACTCTATCTAATCAAAGGGAAAAATATAGATTAAATGTTAACGAAAGTTCGATGTAGACTATTTTTTTCTGAGCATTCAGAACACTTTTCTGGGGCCAAACGATTCCGGCAGAGCGATCTCAAGCATATGAATAAGGAAATAGACTTCAATACCGATAGATTTAACACATCATTTTTCCACGCACAAAAAGGGACCATAACATTTGCGATATATCAGTTTTACGAACAACGCTAACGGTGTGATGAAAGGACAGAAATCGAGTATCCGCCCAACCAAAGGGTAGACAGCTTAGGGGAGTCAAAAATTGTCTTTCCCGTTTGACCAGACGAGAAATTTCAATATTTTTTTTTCAATTTCAATATTCAATATTTCATTCAATTCAATTATCAATTTCAATATTCAATATTTCAATTTCAACTATATACTTTTCGGGTATTAGCCCTTCCTCAGTCGTAGAGAGAATTATAACTCGTTGCTGTAGTTACACATATATCCCATTGATTTTTTTCACTCGACAGGTATTTGCAATGACATTACGGACTTAATGAAATAAGATACTTACATAATTACATAATTTTTGGATTAGATATCCAATAATTGCTCACGACTGAATATTCGGTAGAAAGGGCAACTTTCTCCCGATGGCGAGAGACGTCGACGGGGCACAGGTCACGGAATAAATTTGCAGGACTTAGGGTTCTGCAAATTTTTGCAGGCAGGAAAAAAACTTGGCAGGGCCTGGGGTGCTCAATGCACGTTGCTAAAATGACATC
This sequence comes from Ceriagrion tenellum, assembly GCA_963169105.1. Lineage (NCBI taxonomy): Eukaryota > Metazoa > Arthropoda > Insecta > Odonata > Coenagrionidae > Ceriagrion > Ceriagrion tenellum. The sequence goes on along the minus strand of OY720636.1, from coordinate 52,495,044 downwards.
AAAGCAGGGGCATGACATCCGTTTAGGCCCATTGCGCACATGATAGCCGTGTCTGCAGCACGACTGAGCTATTAGCGAACGAAGGCGATTACGATGACGGGAAGTTGGGATGGCTAGACCTGCGGCACGTTTATATCAATAAACTCGTTGCTGTATGCACAAATTGAAAACTTCGCCAAGTGGTCACAAACACAATAATAAAGAGAACTTACAGGGGGGGGGGGTAAAAAGACGAGAATAGAAGGAATGAGTCTTACTAAATACGTTTCGGGTCTTAGCCCTTCCTCAGTCGTAGAGAGAACGTCTCGTTGCTGTTGTTACTCACATACCCCATATAACTCATTGCTGTAGTTACGCATATACCCCAATGATTTTTTTCACTGGACAGGTATTTGCAATGGCATTTTGGAGTTCGAAACTAATGGACAGCACCAGAGTAAGATAATACCAGAGCCTGGAGTACAAATTCAGCTAATTATCCTCACCTAGGGTGATAGCGGTGAAGGAGAGTAAAGAGTAGGAATTATAATGGATTGTAATGTTTAGAAGCATGAGAAAGAGATGAGGGGAAGAGGCATACATTTAATACTTGTATCCATAATAAGACATTATGGATGAAATCATTTCTACAGAGGCAGTTTTCTAGGCCTAAGAGTATTGCAGTAATCGATCTTTGAGAAAGTCCCTTATCCAATTCAATATTTTTAGTAACTCCGCATATTTACAATTTCCAAATGAGTTTTTTGTGATGACGAAGTATGATACTTGAAAAGTTCCCCAAGCTGTGAAGTAGGGATCGGATTTCCTCTGAAAAATGTACGCCACTGTCAGGAGCCGAACTTATAATCCCAGTCACCAGCATGGGAAGACAACTCAAGCTAGGATATCAACTCCTTTCCCGAAACTGTTGATGTAAGGTAGTTATCGTTATGAATGGCTTAAGTAAAAACTTAATTATAAACTTAACTTTGTTAACAATAATGATTTATGCATTGGTGGCATTCGGATTAAATATGTAGGTATGTATATCTTCGAGGTTGGAGCTACCTTAGGGGCCAGGTTCAAGAATTACATAAGACGATTTATGCCATTTTTGACCTCCCCCTTTTGTAAGACAATGTAAGATTTTCCCAACCTCATCCCCTCCCTCTCAGTCTTACGTAAGACGTTAGATATGTGTTCCTCCTCTTCGTTAAAGGCTCGCTTTCGGCTGTTTCATCATTCCATAGAAGCCGTCGCATAGCTTTGAGCACTGGTTATCGTATAATTACGCAGTGTTGGAGTGCCACATTCATTGACATAAAGAGCGAAACAGTACCACCTGCTGATGAAGTTCTGAAGACTTATCTCACATTTGAAAAAACACAGGATATTTGGAAACGATAGAATGTTTCAAGACAGACAATAATCTTACGTAAATTGGTTCCAGACCCTCTCCTCCCCCCGACACCAGACAACGTAAGATGATCGCAACCACCACCCCAAAAAACGTCTTACGTAATACTTGAATGGCCCTTTACATTAGTTCTAGTTGCCTCCTTCCCATGACTGTAGTCCGACCTAGACATGGGTCGGTCGCGAACGAACGAATCAATTCGAACGACTCTTTGAAGTGAGTTGACGAACGGAGTCGTTCGCGGCAATGAACCGTCGTTCCTTACGAATCGTAATGTAAATAGGCGCAACACCCGGCAAAGATGGGAACTAACTGACAGGTGAGGCCACGAGTCCCCCCACCCTTGGAAGTTTGGGAATGGAAATGGGCACACCACTCGGCAAAGCAGAGAATCAAGTGAACGACAGGAAGAAACGAGTCCCCCCACTCTTGAAATTTGAAGTCTGAGGGAGGGGGACCTGTGTTCTCGTAGAGCCCGCGGAGAGGGAGGACTCATGAGTCCTCGAGGAGTCAGATTCGGATTAGGATTCAGATTCAGTTAAGGACTCGGATTCAGATTAGGATTCGGATTCAGATTCAGTTAAGGACTCGGATTCAGATTAGGATTCAGATTCAGTTGAGGACTCGGATTCAGATTAGGATTCGGATTCAGATTCAGTTGAGGACTCGGATTCAGATTAGGACTCAGATTCAGATGAGGACTCGGATTCAGTGACTCCTTGAGGAGTCGCTGGCCTGAGAATCAAATTATACTCAAGGAATTAGTGATCGCGGTGGAATAATGAATTCTTGACTACTAAAATCTTGTCCGTTTGCGTTTGTTCGCAAACTTCTAAAAAATTTCCTCGATCTTTGAATAAATAAATTCATAATTCCTTCATCTGCAAACCTACTGAGGCAAATATTTAATCAAAATTATAAATTTTACAAGAAATATTTTTTTAACATTTTTGAGTTTGTTCCATTAATGACGGAGCAGAAACTTTTTTCAAAAGAATAGCATTGAAAAAATGTTCCAAAAGATTTTCGCTGCATTTTAGGCGTATGCTTCCGCAACTTTCAGGAACAGTAGCCTACGAATATTTCGATGAACGCGCTGTACATCATCCACTCAAACTTGCATTAGCAGATGTTAGCTCCTCCATTTTTTATATACTTCGATGCATTTCTTATACACTCAAAAAGATGGTGTATAATTAAAAGACTCGATTTCTCGGTTATTTTCGGCGGTGTATACCATTTTTTTATTGCGAGTGATATGACTAACTTTTTTGTAGGTTTTTCACCATTTTTAGAAGTCGTACATGTTTCAGCAACAAATATACTTTTTCTCGTCAGCAGTAGTTTTTAAGGCATGCTTACAGAAACACTGCATAGCGAAACGGGAGTTATTTCAAAGGCCTGCTGTTGGCCGCTAAATACAGGTTTCACTATATGTTTAAATTAAAGTTAAAATTTATTTCAATGAACCACTATAATGAAAAAAATTGAACGAGAACGAGATCCAAGAATCGATTCTTTAAATTGAACGACAGATTCAAGACTCGGTCATTGTATTGAACGATGTTGCCCATCTCTAGTCCGACCTGCATAGCTGGTGTCCATTACATTCGAACGGATTGAGTTTCACGAGCTCCCCACCTTGCCAGCCAACCTCTAGCATGAAATAGATGTCCTATCGAGTTTGTAATTAAAGGCTAAGGAAAATAGTCTCGCCTTTAGGGCCCCCGCGCACTGGCAACTTTTTCAAAGCAACTATTTAGTTACTTTGAAGAAGTTGCTATGAAACACACGGTATTGACTGTGGTCCTGCGCACAGGCGACTTTTTAGTTGCCGCAACTAAATAATTGCGTCCGAACCTATTCTGAGGGAGAGTAAACTGTTGCCGGCAGGAATAGACCACGTAAGTTTTTGCCCAACCCTGCGCACTGTCAACTATTCAGTTGCTTGACGGCCCTTGTTCGGATTGCTTTTCGGAGTACTTCAATAACTACTCATATAAAGCAATAAAAACGTTGTATTTCCATTTCTTTTGCAATAAATAATTTAAACTATTAGTGGTATTTATTTTCCTTACCTTAGAGTCACTGCCAATCTTTCTTGAGGTGGTACAGCCTGTCGTAATGATGTATTTTGGTAAGTTATTCGAGGTCCAAGGGTAACCAGCAGTTGATCAAAAGTTTCTATGCTCATTCTGAAATAATTAAAGAACTTATTTGGATGTTCTTTCAATCTATCAAACAGCTTATAAAATTGCCCATCAAGAAGTCTGGAACTAATCATTGGATGTACCCAAAACTTTTTGTTCCTTTGCTTATTTTTTCGCTGTCTCAGAATGAGCGCAACAACACAAGTAGCTTCCACGAGATCCATTGTAAACTGAGCTGAGAGGCAACTATTTAATCGCCATTGCGCGGTGGCGGGCAACTCACAGGTGAGTAAACTGTTTAGTTGCCGGTGATTTAAGTTGCCAGTGCGCGGGGGCCCTTAGTTATGATGCCTGATGATACGAGTAAAAGATCTCGCATCGAGCTCGAATGGTCATAAGTATCGAGTTTCTGCCGACTCGGTTACTTCACGAAAATTTTACTCAACAGAAGCCCTCAGTTCGCTTTAAAAAACGGTGTCGCTTGAGAAAGGGATTTTCCTGTTTCCACCTTCGAATGACTTCGATTACGTTTGCCCCAATGATAAGGACGACCTAAGTCCTGTACGATTCTTTATCCAAACTTTGAGAGCACTCTTGCCCAATTTACTTTACGTAAACATGGAATACCTTGATAAGGATGCCCTGTGGAAGAATTGTTTGCCCAAAAATTCTTAATTCCGTTCTTTTCTAACGTAAACGGAATAAATTACTCTAAAGGGCAGCGGTCTTTCAACTCAACTAACGCTGTCAGTGAAATCGGCAGTGATACCCTCACGAGTGAGATAATACTTTCCCAAATTCAAATTATTGGCATTCCAATTGGACCGTATACGTGCAAGATTTTCATGACACCTTAATTCCGACTTGGTATATTTATTATCAAACCACAAGTATCGAAGAATCTTTTGAAGCGAACTGCTGATATACCCAAAATGACATAAAAGACAAATTAATCCGAAGTCGAGGAACACTTTGCCGGACCTCAAATGTCTGGCTGCTATTAGGAGTCCAAAAAATGCTTCCAGTTTGATGGTACCCGTAAGAACCCAAGTGATAATTCATGGTGCAACCTTTTTATCTCTTTATAAGTGAACATAAAAAGGTCATCTAGAATTTTCCGGTCGAAAAAAAAGGCAAACGGCATCAATCGGCTCCTCGCTCCTTATTCCCGGAGTAAGGACCACCTAATCTAATATCAATTTAGAAATATCAAGAAAAAATATCTATTTAGACAAAAATTCCTCCATAGAAAAAATATCTGAAGCCATATCATTAAAAAGGGTTACAACTTACTATAATAATCCAAAATGTTGATATTTTTGTGAAATGATCCAGTATACGAAAGACACTTCGCTTAATAAGACCGCTCAAATGCATTTAGAGACAGTAACTTTCAGGACCACATCTCTTTGCGCTCTTTCACAGTGAAACCTTTGATTTCAAGAGATTCAGGCGAGGTATCGTGGAAGTTCGTCATATGTAATGACGGCTCTGTGTGCTGAAACGCGTCGTACTCATTAAAATATCTTGTGGAAAAATGGAATTGTTGTTTCTGTTATAATGAAACCTCTGACATGATTCAGTATATAACAGCGGACTCCTATATTCGTATATAATCAATCGTTGTAGACTCAACATTATGTGAAATCTTATTTCTTAGCCAATGGTTTAAAAGCAGATGAATGGCAAAAGTAACACTTTTCCGAGTGACCCAATAGCTACAATTTTGGAAATGTCTGGCCGTCTGACCGAAGCGTCAGCCACATATTAGGTGGCGGCAGTATGCAAGATTTAGTTAACCAGGTGTCCATTCTTCTGGATCATCCTAATCTGAAATTCTTCCCACACTTCCCTCTTCCTCCCCTTCTCAATGCAGAGTAAAATTCCAGGAATGAAATGGCTGAAATGGCTCTCCTCTCATATGTATGTCTCTCCCTCTCAATCAGGGGTAATCGTCCACGATTCGAGAACCTCTACTAGGGCCCCGCACAGTTTCAGCCGCTTTATTTATGGGACTGTATGTACAACTTACATGAATAATCCAAAAGATTTTATATGAGATTTGTTGTGGAATCTCTTTTATTCAGTTTCGAACACAGAAAAATTTCGAAAGTGTACAGCGAATCTCTAACAATGTTTGCTCTCAACATTCTAGTGCTAGAAACATTACTCTCTCGAAATAAATATATATATATATTCGCAAGTGTAACATTTAAGGTTACCCCAAAGTTCAACCAAGAATTAAACAAAATTTTGAGAAATAGATAGTTATAATTTCACTTGATCCCGAAAAAAAGGGCATCGTAGCAAGAAAATTATAATGCATAGGAAAAAAGGATTCCGCGGCAAAGTTTGGCACTACAAAACCAAAAAATAATTGAACGTAAGATATTTGATTGCTGTCATCTTTCAGATGCTAGACACATTCAACCGGAAACAGAGGTATACATTCGAAAAAGAAATATTTGAGTTTATCATATGACAGTATAACCGAGAAATATACAAAATTTTAGAGAAATTGGAATATTTCACTATCCTAAAGTTATCCTAAAGTTCATCCGAATTAATTTTCAACAAAACCCTTGGATAATTTGAAACTTTTTACTTTTCCTGATCCTAAGGACTTGTAGCGGGACTTGTCGCGTAGTAAAAAAAGGATTGCGGGACTTCATTTGGTAGGTATTCCAAAAACAACAAAAAATCGGTTGTCAGTATTTCGTTTGCTCTAAACGGTATTTTACTAGCGATATTAAATCGGGAAACAGACATATATTTGCACGTGTGTTTTTTTAAGATAAACTGAAGTTCAACGGAGAATTGAACAAAACATTCGAAAAATTGGAAGAAAATCACTTGAACCTACTCTGAGGATTTGTATCGGGAAAAATATGAAACGAAAATAAGTCTCATTGCGCGAAGTCGAGGGGTACCCTTCCGAGGATCTTTTTGAAGGACAACTAAAAGTTTTATTTGCTTCCAACTTTCAGATGCTAGAGATACACAACCTCGAAGCCATTTATATTTTGGCCAGTGAAATTTCTAAAAAAAATTAACGAGTTTAGCCGAGAATACAACAAAATATCAGAGAAATTGGAAAAATTTTATTTTATCCTGACACTGGAGACTTGTAGCGAGAAAACTACGACGCGATGGAAAAAAACGGATTGCGCTAAGACGCTCGGCATTTTCGTAGGCAATAAATAATTATGCGTCAGATTTTCGCTTGCTATTCCCGTTTTGTGCTATTTGATGTTATCCTAAAGATCCTAGAGATCTAAATATGGAGATATGGATTATTTTCGCACAAGATTTTTTTATTTTCACCCATGGAAAAAATTCTCGGTATAATTCCCGAAGGGAGAAAATGTTCGTGGCATCTCATCTACATCTACGTAATACCCTGCGAGCCACCACGAGGGTGTGTGGCAGGGGGTGAAGATCACCAAACATGCACTATTGCCATGCAAGTAGGATATATAAGGTAGACATGCTAGAAAATAGGGTCAATGTTTATTAGTTACTACAGTAGATTATTAGTTATTACAAGTAATTGCAGTAGTTATTACAATAAAATATTAGTTACTACAGTATAGTACAGGTTAAATCTACATAATAAGGAAGGGATTATTGGTAGTTATTACATGCATCATGCACTACAGACTATTCTGACTATATTTCACCTACCTATCCCTTTTGCTACGTTGCCTATTGTTCTCTCTTATGGTACGCGGGAAAAATGACATTTTAAATCTATCGGTACGACAATCTATCTCTCTAATCTTGTGAATATGGTCAAACATAGCATAATACGCAGGGGTTCTTAATATATATCTAACGTCATCTGTGAACAAATCGGTTTCGAATTTACTTAAAAGGTTTAACCTAAATTTTAACCTGCGTTCTGATAGGAATTCCCATCCTAGTTCTTCTATTAAACTCGTAATGGCATAATGCAGAGGATCCTGCCGTGAGCCATATCGGGGTGCAATCGTTGTAGACTCAACATTATGTGAAATCTTATTTCTTAGCCAATGGTTGAAAAGCAGATAGCTATTCCTTTGGAGTACACATTAAGGAAGTGGGCAGAGCGAGAGAGTGTAGGGGTGAGGATTTGAAGCATCCCGGGTGGGGTCTTTGTTAATCCGATCCTTCAAAGCATATGTTCCATTATTCCGTCAGAGACCCTAACCCTATTCAAGCGGAGTCTTTTCATCTCTTAGACCATGCCTTTCCAGTGACCGGGGTCGAACCCTCTTCATTATTACGTCAAAACCTATCCAGAAACGTTGTTGCTTTAACAACCAATATTTCTCAGAGCGCATAACTGCGGAAGAGAATAACAAAATTATGCCATTTTTCGCGGGGTGGCCTGGTTGGGTGGTCCATGTTCCTGTGGGCGATGAACCGTGGGTCCTTTTCTTGCGTCTTGAATTCACTGCTCGCATTTTAAGGATTTGCAGGCCAACTTTCTCAGGATTATTCCACGTTCTTTATGGAAACGCATGCATATTCGTTGGACCATATGTCACGATGGGCTCTCGTCTGTTGTGGCAACGATCGCGATTTATTCTTCCCTTTGAAGTAATATTTTGGGAAGAAAGCTGCGCGGCTCTTTTCATGATGCTTCACGGAGTAATGTTCATCATCACCGTCTGTATTGTCATCAATCCGAAGACTAAATTGCTGTTGCTCTCAATTCCCATTATATCTCCGCCAATCACTTCTACATCTACATAAATTATCCTGAAAGCCACGTAAGAGGTGTTTGGCAGTGAGTGCTTTATCATCAACATGCACGATATTGTAAAATTTAACTTCCACCAACATGCACCAACCTACAGGTAAGCTACAAATGATACAAAAATTATTGAGTTAATCAATAATGCAACTACGTAAACGTGACAGAAGAGGCATGCAGGGAACATGCGAAACATGATGTTAGCATTATCTACGCCGAAGATTTAGAAACAAGCGTTGGAGAGCACATCAATTAATCAGCTACACAACCTATCAATTAACGCTCTGCAAGGTTTTCATACTGCCATTATGGGCTTTTGTCTATCGCGAGATAAAGGACATTTCAAAACCTGTCTGTCCGACAATTTCCCTTATTTTATTCTCATGATCTGATCTACCGTGGCATGTTGAAGTTCGTAAGATATTAATAACTTCGTCGGAAAATAATTTAGTTTTTAATCTGCATTAACGATTGAGCCTTACCTTTCGTGGCATAATGCAGAGGATCCTGCCGTGAGCCATATCGTGGTGCACTCGTTGCAGACTCAATATTTTGTGGAATCGGTTCCTCCTCTGTAATTCTTTCCATTCATTTGTCCCATTAACATTGTTTCCAATAGGCTGTTGCGTCGCGAAATGCGTCCAATTAGTTCGTCTATTTTCTTCTCAGATTTTCATTTTACTATTTTCCTTCACATATCTTCACGGGACTTCTTCGTTAGTGATTATCTAAATGTGAACTTCGCAATTCTTCGATAAAGCCATGTATAGTCAACTGTCTTTGTCCAGGCTACACTGCCATATGAGAATATGCTCCAACTTAACGTTAAAACAAAATATTTCCTTTTGGAAGACATGTTTTATTAATTCTAGGTGAAATTCGATATTTGATCGAAATCAACAGTATTCAAAACGAGATATTACAGAGGAAATTTATGAGTGTATATCAACAGGTCTACATTTATCATTCAGTATCGTAGGGAGAATTAATTGTAAAATTATTACAATATCAGTTAATTGCTAGTTTTAGCCATGATCGTAATACCATGACAAGCTTAATTTTCTAACGTAGACACTTGCACGAGAAAAATATCAGACACTACGCTACTCGGACTTACTATTTACCGAGATAGTTTTTAGGAGGATACAATATAACCTGATGTGAAGCCCCACGCTAGGATATTCACTTAATTCCTACCGAGTTTTACAATATTTCGCCGGAGGTACCAGCAGGTAATAGCTATAGTTTTGAGAGGTTATGCGGAGTATATTCGTCAAAATCCATGACAAATATATACAATAAAAGCTAGGTACGCTGCATTTATTAGTCCTTAGTTTATATTTCTTCACCAGGTGACCATAGTTTGAACATGAAACATTGAAATTTGCGAACTCACGCAAAGAGATACATGGAGTACATGATTTTGCGACGATTATCTCACCATCAGTGTATTACATAAACATTTTGATAACGGGTGTTTACATGGTAACTAGCTGAGTTGAAAAAGTGGGAAAAAATTACGAATTTCTCATTTCTGCGTTAAATTTAAGATAGAGTGAACGGAACCAGAGGTACTTCTTCATAAGTTCTCAACCCTGAGGTTGGTCTGCAGCAGCTCGCCACTCCAATCTTCGTTCTGCTTTCCTTTTTATCTCTTCATAGGAGGTGCAACCCATATCGCTCATGATTTGCTCTATGTAGAAGAGTCTAGGTCTTCCTCGACGTTTTCTTCCTTCAATCATTCCTTCTGTTATTGTTCTGATTATATAATTACGACGTAGGATGTGCCCTAATTATTTGTCTCGTCTTTTTTGAATGGTAATCAATAATGTCCTTCTCTCTTTTGCACTTTTAGGCACTTCTTCATCTGTTATTCTTTCTACCCAGCTGAATTTCAGCATCCTACGGTAGCACCAGGATTCAAATGCTTCGAATCTTCTTTTCTCTTGTCTCTTAACAGTCCATGTCTCGCATCCATATAAAACAACACTCCACACATATGCTTTCATGAATCTTTTCCTTGTGTTTAGATCAATATTTCTATTGGTAAGGGTATCCTTTGAGTTAAAGGCGATCTTGGCTTGCTGATCCTGCTTATTATTTCCCTTTTACATATACCATCTTTTGTGATATTTCTTCCTAAATGGGTTAATTCTTGAGTCTCTCCCAGTTGTTCTGCTCTCGTTAGGACATTTATCCTCTGTTCCTGGGCTTGATCTGTGCCGCCTGTCATTACTTTGGTTTTCTTGCTATATATTTTCATATTGTTGTACCTGAGACACTAATGCGCTCTAATCTTGTTGAATTTAGTGAAAATAGAGGATAAACGACCGAGCAAAAACCTCATCAGTTAGGATGGTCGGCTGAGGGTTGCGAAGACGAAAACGTGAACCTCTGAGGAGGAGTGAAGGACCGGGATTTTGAGGAGTCTCGATGAACAGATGGACGGTTGCCATGGCGACGCGAGGGGGAAGGAGGGCGTTTGAGACTCCGTCAGGGCGCCTCAGCGCTAAAGGAAGGGGTAATAATCTAAATAGCAGAGGCAGAAGAAGCTCTGCCTCTCTCTCACCACTCCTTCGTCTCTGTATGTGGGACCCGCATTGGCTCCTATGATAATATTTACCGAAGGGAGCAGAGGGTACTAAGGCGGATTGGCGGGGGGGGGGGGGGGATGTCGGGGGGAAGGACAGGAGTGAGTGGGTGTGTGCAGTCGTGAGCGTGGAAGTTCCTTTGGGACCTCGTCGTCTGAGAAATGGGGGAGGGGCGATGAGGGAAACACAAGAGCGTGGCAGGGGGTGAAAGAGGAGAGGGCGGATTATGCGGCACCCGCGATGACATGTGGTGACAACTGAAGAGCGTATTATACCAGCCTCGCGAGGAGTATCGCCGCCCGATTGTTTTCAAACGCCACACAAGAGGATATTAAAAAAAAGAGAAAGTCGGGGATTATATATATATATATATAAAAAAGCCAAGTTTCTCTGTCTGCCCACAATTTTCACATACACTCATATCGAGCTTATATTGGTTCGTAATTACGTGTGCTTGGGCTATTTTTTTATTTGCGTAGTTCAATTGTACAGGGTGTTCAAAGTCGTGCCGAACGACAAGGAAAATAAATGAAATAATTTCTTCCTTCACTGCGACTTTGGTTAATTGTTCGAAGTCGTGAAAACTATGATACAGTCAAGCACTGTTGTTTTCTGTGTAAACCGCGTCAGGAATTTGTCTAGCCAAGGTTTTTTCTCCTTTGCCGGAGACCTACCCTGGGCTCATTCAGCTCCCACGAGGTCTCCGACAAAGGTTAAGAAACGTTGGCTCGGCAAATTCCTGACGCGGATTACCCAAAAAACAACAGTGCTTGACATAGATGGCCCGAGAAAGTTTTAATAATATGATGAAGTATTGATAAAATTTCTCAAAATCTTAAGTTTGAGCTATACAGTAACGTTGACGACTGATAGTATATTTGAAGCAGATTCTCTTTAGGACAGAGTCTCTTTAGGATATGAAGGGAATAATTGCTCATTACGAGGTAATGCGAAGCGAATTACAAAGCGATGTGTCTTCCCTTTTAAGGAAGCAGTCATGAGTATTGCACGCTTCTTTGGTGGGGACATAGAATTCAACTGGCTGAAAGATTATCAAACAAGCAGTTAGACGGTGGTATCTTGTTGGTTTAAAGTATCAACTGTTGGATTAAGGCCAATTGGAATTGGATATTGCAGACTTGAAAATATGAATGTCTCCACTACACTGCATCATGGGAAATTCAACGACAAAATGGACGATAATTTTTGTTTGAAACTGATATTTCAAAAGCGTATAGAAGTTAATCCGTTGATACACACTGACTTCCTAGATTATCAAAAGGCATTAGGCAAGATTCATTGAAACTCTCCAGCAGGTTCTCTGACAGCCGGAAGACGGTTGGAACGCAACAGATCCTCGATTTTCTGAGTGCCATCAGTTGACGTCGAAGGCCTTCATGGTTGAAGGCCGTCTTGAACTTTCTGACGACCAATTTTGAATCGGAAAATCCATTCATAGTACTGCTTACGACTTAGAGCATTATCTTCGTATGATTACATCGAAAATTCGGAGGTTTCCGTAAAAGATATCCACAGTGTCATACAATATTGCACGTTGCCACGTTATACCAAAACTCCGGCATTGCAATAATCCCCAATAAATAAAAATAATAAAAAAAACTTAAATATATGATCCTTACGCATATGCGTCAACCGAAGAAGTTAGTCATGGTTTTTTGGAAATGCATAAAATAATTTTTGTAAGTACCTTTAAGATTCAATTTTATTTCTACTGTCGTGGCATTATTTTTTTTAATCCTCGAGTTTATTGTTGTTCTTCTACATTATTTCCTTGACCCCGAACGTTCCACGTAGCAACATTAAATATACATATTTGCTAATCCACTTGTCATTTTTCATGCGAGGACGCGAAGTCCAGTCCTGTTTCGAGCCGTTTATCTGTGAAGCAATTAAGTAGGTCATCGTTTCACTTGGACTGTAAAACGGCCATATGTAAAATGCCCAAAGTAGGAGGACCAGGCTATTTTTCGGAGTTGACTCCGTTAGTCACTTTGTAACCATGTGGGTAATAATGAGGATCATGTATAAATTTCGTTTCCCATATTGAAGTAGAGTGCAAGAGAAAAATGACCCCCAAAAACTCAAATATTTGACCCATACGTATATACATCAACCGCAGAGGTTAATTACTGTTTTTCGGAAGTGCTTAAATACTTGAAAAGTCACGTCATCCAGAACGTAATCTCGATGACGTCACGGTATCTCTCCACTAATCTACGTATATTCCAACGAGAAGGATCAAATAATTCCAGTCTTTCACAAAGTAAATAAAAGCATACATTTCGTCAAAAATGTAAAAATGCCAATTTTCGCTGGGAGATATATCAATTTACTGGATGCAAGTCGTACCGTGTCGATACGACATCTCCCAAGTTTCCGATGATGTAGTGTTTCCACGTCCTAAAGCGTGCGTACTTTTTATAAAGAAATGTTTATTGGGGCTATTAATGGGGGCAATTCGGGAAATATGAGGTCAAGCATATAGGAAGCTAGGCTTTATCAAGAGAGTACTCGGAAAATGTGATGAGAAAGTGAAAGAACGTTGTTATTTTTCAATCGTTAGGCCTCATCTGGAATATGCTGTCAGTGTATGGGATCCATACGAAACAGGGTTGATATCAGAGTTAGATCGCGTACAGCGAAGAGGAGCTAGGTTTGTGAAACGATGCTACGATAAGTTGGCTAGAGTGTTTGGACTGTTAGAAGAATTAGGATGGGAATCGCTATCACAGCGTAGATTAAATTATAGGCTTAACCTTCTAACTAAATTTCAAGAAAATCATTTCTCTGACGACGTAAAAAACATACTATTAACCCCTTCGTACTACGGCAGATTAGATCGCGCCAATAAAATTAGAGAGCTAGATTGTAGAACCGATAGGTATAAAATGTCATTTTTCCGCGTACCATTTGGGACCATAACAGCTGTGATCGCCGTCATGAATAGTTCGAATTGTGACAATAGGCAGACAGTAAACCTTTCTCATTATATTCTCTACGTTCTTATTTATGCATGATGTAAATATTGATGTTCTTATTTATGCATGATATTTTGAATATGTAGTAGTACTCTTTGTATCCCTTGCACGTTGGAACGATTGACGATAGAATGTTTCTTGGTTAGTAGATTGTTAATTGGCGCGTTGCATGTGTGGTACGCTGGTTTCAATGTAGTTTCGGTGTTCTACCGTATCATTCATGCATGCCTGGTGTGGAAGCACCCCCTGCCACACACCCTTTGGGTGGCTTGCAGGGTATGACGTAGATGTAATAAAATATTGTATTCCGATTAAAAATTCATATTTCGCACAGTTCAAAATATGCATTTTAAATTCAAATAAATTTTTAAAACAATGCATATTCTACATTGCGCTTTATTGGAGAGAGCTGAGAAGTGTCAGCAGCACGTATTTGCGACTACGTTAACGATAGAAAAGAAGCTGCATCGAAAGGCGCTGATTATGTTCGCAATTAATCGGAAAAGTCCACATAAACAATTGAAATATAGGTCAAATGAGCATTTTAATTCAAGTAATTTAAAAATAGAGCGCTTTGAAGTTGTTAACAAAGATTTGCGTTCTCCGGTTTGAGGCCTTGGAGGTTAAGGTAGTTTGAGCGGGATAGTTCCCTAGTCAGACCATATTCCAATTATACGTTTCAATTTCACCAGCTGTAAGACGCAAGAATTTAATATTGCATTATCAATGGTGCAATCATATAGTTTTCTTTGACAGAAATTGTAAATAATCAAATATAATATCCAAATAAGTCTTTAACTTTACTCGTTTTTCTTTCGCGATGTTAGTACATTTGAAACTCCTTCAAAATGGAAGTTTTTTGTGATTCAGAGCAATTTGCTGCGGGCACAATATGATTAATTTTGAGAAATAGTTGAGACAACATACAAACTACACACTGTTAAGGTCAGTTTATTCCGGTTTTTCCCGCGTTGATTCATATTGACGGACAACAGTTTTGCTAACGTAAGACCCGAAGAACTGACCTCAATAAAACATCGCGGAAGCCTCCGTACCAATTTTACAGACTGTTAATTTTTTTGACGAGATTTAGGAGTTAGAAATTCCTCATTTTTGAAAATAAGCTCTCTCTGGAGTGCATACACGTACCATTTCCTATGTAATTCGGCTGGCATTTTTTGGCAAATATTTCGGAGAGTAATTGTAAGGGGTTGAGTGACATTTGGTGATATTGGAGGTATGAGATATTTTTCTTATAAATAATACCAAATTCATTGATTTCTAGGTGAAATGATATTTCACTCAAACCATTTTAACACGGAGTATAACTTACTCCCCAGAGCGGAGCTTTTTTGCCAAGTATTAGACCACTCCTCAATTATAATGTACCACTGTACAAAGGTTCTTTCATCCTAGGCGCCAGAAATCTTCTATTACGTAATCTATAGATCCTCGGAGCAAACGCTCATTGAGCATTACCTGCGGAACCTATTGACCTCTACCATAAGACTTGTATTAATTGATAAAACCTCGTAAATCCTCGTAACACTAGTTGTATTAGTGTTACGAGGTTAATAGAAGAACTAGGATGGGAATTACTATCAGAACGCAAATTAAAATTTATGTTAAACCTTTTAAGTAAATTCGAAACAGAGTTGTTCACAGATGACGTTAGATATATATTGAGAACCCCTGCGTATTATGCTAGGTTTGATCATAATAACAAGATTAGAGCGATAGATTGTCGTACCGAGAGATTTAAAATGTCATTTTTCCCTCGTACTATAAGAGAGAACAATAGGCAGCGTAGCAAAGGGATGGGTAGGTGAAATATAGTTAGAGTAGTCTGTAGTGCATGATGCATGTAATAACAACCAATAATCTATTTCATATTATGTAGATACTAACCATCTAGCTGCATGTGACCATATTATCTAGCATGTCTCCATTAAATATCATAGTTGCATGTCAATAGTGCATGTTTGGTGATCTTCACCCCCTGCCACACACCCTCGTGGTGGCTCTCAGGGTATCACGTAGATGTACATGTAGATGAAGACTACAACAGGAGACGCCGCCTTGGAAATACCCCTGATTAACCCCTGTTTCTCATTCTCTTCTAAGGGTCCCTTATCCAAGCTTGCCGTACTCACACAAATATTATGTGATGGCCACAATGGAAACGAAGGTGGACGCCGGTATCGATGCGTAGAGAGGGAAGAAAAGGTTTTTAAGGCTGCAAGACGATTTGATTGGGTGTCTAGTTTCGGCAGCCGTTTTATTTCCGAGAAAGGGGTTCTCTGCGGTTGTTTTTGGTCTAACAACAAGTCATATGCAAGGACATCAAAAGGACCGCCGCCGAAGCGGTCCTTTTGACTTCGCCCCGTTCGTACTGAGCTTCTCGTTTCCTTGTTTCCCAACGCCGCACCGTTCAGTGCCGCTTATCCATTTAGGCGAAGTCTTAGGAGCCTCATCGGTTGGTACAGAGGCCTGCACCAAGATTTTTCCCACAGGTGCTTTAACGATGAATGCGGTGCAGCCAACAAGAAGTAGTTTTACAAATAAACATTTTAATCGACGTATTAGTGTGACAAATGGCACCAATTTCTTTACTCGTTTAAAATAATTCATCCAAGCAATAATAAAATTTTTCCGAGCAAATATAAGTTTATTTCTATGTAGAACATAGACAACCCCGCGGAAACCATTGTGCTTTCCGTACGATCAAATCCTTCTTTTTACAGATTTGTACGGAACACGAGCATGTTTTGTAGAAGTCATATTTTGCCTATTTGTCATGTTGTCATATTTTGTATAAGTCAGAAGTTTCGATAAGATATAGAAAACCTTGTGAAATCGACGATATCTTTCGTGGTATTCCTTAGCAAGAACTTTGTCTTAGAGAGGGGTTAAAGAAAACGAAAACACATACAGTAGCTAATATAGAATCAAAGATTTCAACTTATGCCAAAAACACGAGTTAATATAATTTGCTCAAAACGTCTCAATTGATTTCTTTCGAGTATGAAGTAGAACGTCTGTAAAATGTGCCACGGAATTTTAACGGAAATTATCGAGAATGTAGTAAATAAAGTCCATAGATGCATTTCAATATTATGAGTAAAGTCTACAGAAAAACATTTGTAGGTAAGTGTGTACAAAATTTTTTGAAGAAACCGAATACACTTATCTAACAGGAAATTCATATATTTTTATGTGGGTTGGGCTTTAAACGAATAGCTCATCTCACACTCAATTTTCATACGCCTGATTTGGATGGGAAATTCTCCGTCTCCAGCTCGCGAGGATCAATTGGCGGAGGAAGTACCGTAAATAACCTATCCTCTTACTGGTTAGAAGTAAAAGTTACATCGGGTGTTTCCCAGGGAAGCGTGATAGGCCCAACTTTATTTCTTCTGTACGTAAACGACTTGAATACAGTAGTAAAAAATAGCAAGCTCCGTCTTATTGCCGATGATGCAGTAGTGTATAAGGAAATTAGAAATGAAGAGGACATCCAGTCTTTAGCTAAGGATTTACATGCGATTGATGATTGGTGTGATAGTTGGCAGCTAGAATTTAATTTGAAGAAACGCGCGATAATGAACTTTTGGAAAAAGAATGGCTTTCCCCGGAATAATTATTGCATCAAAGAAAAGAAAATATGTAACTTATAATCTATTAAATACTTAGGCGTCACCATCACAGAATACATACCATGGGGGAAACACATCAGGGAAATAACTAGTGTAGCAAACCGTAGATTAGGATTCGTAAAAAGGGTTCTAGGCAAATGCGATGAGAGAGTACGAGAAAGAAGCTATTTTACACTTGTCAGGCCTCATTTAGAATATGCCGCTAGTATATGGGATCCGTACGAGGATGGTATGATAAAAGAATTAGAGCGTGTGCAAAGGAGATCCGCTAGGTTTGTAAAAGGCCGTTATGATAATTGTAAAAGTGTAACGAGTTTAAAAGAACTCGGATGGGAATTACTATCTATATTACTATGGGAATTAACGCAGGTTAAAATTTAGGTTAAACCTTTTAAGTAAAATCGAAACCGATTTGTTCACAGATGACGTTAGATATATATTGAGAACCCCTGCGTATTATGCTAGGTTTGATCATCTTAACAAGAATAGAGAGATAGATTGTCGTACCGATAGATTTAAAATGTAATTTTTCCCGCGTACTGTAAGAGAGAACAATAGGCAGCGTAGCAAAGGGATAGGTAGGTGAAATATAGTTAGAGTAGTCTGTAGTGCATGATGCATGTAATAACAGCCAATAATCCCTTCCTTATCATGTAGATACAAACCATCTAGCTCCATCTGACCCTATTTTCTAGCATGTCACATTTAAATACACTAGTTGCATGTCAATAGTGCATGTTTGGTGATCTTCACCCTCTGCCACACACCCTCGTGGTGGCTTGCAGGGTATTACGTAGATGTAGATATTAGATCAGACTAGCGTTTTCACTGCAATTTTTTAACTGTCGTTTTCAGTAACAAATGTGACAAGGGTAAGGTGAATCCGGCGTAAGGTGAGCGTTGTGGAAGTGGGGAAAATACCCGATGGAAAACCCAAAGATGGTTTCTGTATGTGCGCCGAATTTTCGTCTTCTCGTGACATATTTCGGTAGCTAAAAACTTCCGTGTTCGGGCCCAATATATTCGGAGATTAACGGTTCTCGTATGCGTGAGAATGCGTTTCACTTTGTCCACCTGCTTGAAGTAGGCCTCCCGCAGAGAGAGCAGAGAATTACTCACAGAACGTGGCGCATCGGCCATCTTGTGCTGGCGATAGTGGCTCCCGTTACACGCACTAACTTCATGAATGGGCGGCACGAGAGAAAGGGGTTAGGTTTCGGCGGCGAGTGACGAGCTTTAAAGGGTTTTTCAGGGGCTTGGTGCGGATGATTTGGGCTCATTTGAGGGGCAAAGTAGGCAAAGCCGACATTGTTGAGGGAGAAGAGGTAAGAAGGGTATTAAAGCGGGCATGTTTAAAAGAGTATCCCGTCAGTATGCACTACCATAGAGTAAGTATATGTATTATGGTAACGAGATAGGGTAATTGGAAAATGAATTTTTGGTCAATTATATTTTGGCCGCAAGATGGTACAAACTGTATCGAGGTCGGTGGTTTCCGGAAAAACTTGGTGGAAATTGCTAAACATTTTGAAAGAATGGGGTAAACTTTGTTTTTTATTCCGCAAAGAATTAAATGACTTACGACGTTTCATGGTTTGGATTAACGTAAATGATGATGACGTTAATCGTCGAAACCATGGTCGTAAGTCATTAAATTCATTGCGGAAACACAAAGTTTAACCAATTCATTTAAAAAAATCTGCATCGAAATGACTCAATAGGACATATCAAGGATTTTATGGATAAGCTTGTAATCCTTATGCGACTGTCAATGCTTTTCATTTTAATTTTGTTCTGCAGTAATGGTACTATCTTTCGTTTTTATGTTCATAAAAATTGCACTTGGGGTTCTCTCAGACAGCCATGTTTACCGGTTTCACATTTCGTAGTGCTGGTGGGTTGTTGTTTTTTGCCTGATAATTACATTGCAATAATTTCCATTATTTTGGCTTCACTCAGGAAAACTGCATGTTGTGCCAACTGTCTACCTACTTTTTAAATGGTCTCCCCCCCGTGTATTTCTCTCTCTGGGGGGCGTGGCACTGTTTCTCATGCGAAAGAGTTATACTGGGTCTTTCAAATGGCCTGACTCAATCATCTGAAAGATATAAATACTTGATGAGGTCACGTATGCATATACCTCAAATTGAGCAATAAAAAATGTCTACCTATATCTATCTATCACGTATAACTTTTATAATTTTAACATGATTACGAAGTCTAGCACGATGTTTTTCATCCAAAAATGAACATTACGGTTGAGCATGAACGCCGAGCCTGACATCAGGATATAAACTAGTTTCCTACCATATAGGATTTCATTCGACACAGCTTTTTTGTTTTACGTGTCATCTACTAGTTTCTTGACGTACCAGTGGAAAGAGCGATATTGATGGAGTGACTGTTAATTGTGGCAGCGTACGCCTTTCCGTTTCCCACGCCGAGAATGGTAAAAATGAACCCCTTTCTCTTTCACTCACTCTTTTAAAAAAATCTGCATCCACCCGAGAGGAAAAATCCTTTATTTTTCCGCATTATGAGCACACGAGGGTAAGAGCTGATCCCCGTCGTCGTCACAATAAGAGTTCGCGGGGACGGGCCAAGTTCTCATCCGAGAGAAAAGGAAGCGGTGCCTCTGTCTGTCCGTAGGCAACCGGTCCTTTCCACAAGCCCGCCTCAGGTCCCGGTCACTGTGTATGCCGCCCCCGCTATTCAGGATCATTCGACCTTGCCTTCTGCAGAGATACATGCTCCTGCACCCCCTCTCAAGGCCGTCTCCATTCCCTGCTCGCAGTACTCATGTCCTCTTGATCAATTGTCCCTAAAAGTTGGCCAAGATATAAAAAATTATCAGGAAAATGAGCATACATACGTATATGTAGATATACATCTACATCTACGTAATACCCTGCAAGCCACCACGAGGGTGTGTGGCAAGGGGTGAAGGTCACCAAATATGCACTATTGACATGCAACTAGTGTATTTAAATGAGACATGCTAGAAAATAGGGTCAGATGGAGCTAGATGGTTTGTATCTACATAATAAGGAAGGGATTATTGGTTGTTATTACATGCATCATGCACTACAGACTACTCTAACTATAATTCACCTACCTATCCCTTTGCTACGCTGCCTATTATACTCTATTATGGTACGCGGGAAAAATGACATTTTAAATTTATTGGTACGACAATATATCTCTCTATTCTTGTTAAGATGATCAAACCTAGCGTAATACGCAGGGGTTCTCAATATATATCTAACGTCATCTGTGAACAAATCTACATCTACGTAATACCCTGCGAGCCACCACGAGGGTGGTTTTAGTTTTATTCAGATTAAGAGTAAGTACCTTTTTAATGGTAGACACCCACTTATTTGCAATGGAAAATCTTTGCGTATTTCTTCACATATCCTGTGAAGAGCGTGCACTTTGTAAGTGATGTGAATCATTTTAGGGTAGAAAACCACCGAAGCCTACGCCGCTCGTAGGTACATGGTCAAAGGAGAATTAATATAGTTAATAACATACTCTTCAAGTTAAAAGACTGATTGAGCGTTAGGAGAAGAAGTAAATTCTCTCTAGCACTATTATCTCCAAACACAGAGGCTGTAAAAACATTGGCGCGGACATTACGATAAATTCGGTAAAGTTTCGGCAAAGAACTCATCAACATAAGTTATACCGTTAATTAACTTCAGTTCTGATTTAAATATGCTCGCTTTTTCAGCAACAATTACACTGTAAATACTTCCTTAAGGATTCGTCAATACAGCGTGCAACCATCTCATTATTCACTCTTTCAAGTTACTTGGATCCCATGAGGTTGGGCTTATTGGGCTCATCTGGTGTCAATTTTCCAACCAGTATGTTGCACACATATCGTCCCTTAACATCAGTTGTCTCATCAGCCATGCCATATAATTTGCTTTCTTTCAGGTCATCCTTAATACTTTTCATGTTCAAAATCACAAGAACATTTTTAAAAAGTGATGCGGAAGTCAAACACTTATAAGAGTAGTAAAAACTTGACATGGGCAAATGATTACTTTCTGCGTGCGAGTGAATACTTTTTTATTGTTAATTTTATTCCAATCGGCTCACCTCCAGGGCATTGTGAAAATATGTCAATAGATGAGTCACATTTTAAAAACACGTCTACGGAAGCGCTTTCAGCCGTGGTAAACAGCCTTCTTCAAGACTTAACCATTTCACATGACTGATTGAGCGTTTTAATGGCCTTAATTATCGGTGCTGACCAATTTCATATCTGATCTAAGGATAAAAAACACCTTCACAGCCATAAAAAGAAATAAATGAGCGAGCTACACTGTACACTCATATTTGTCGCCTGAAAAAAGGGACTTTTCAGCTGTAGGACCTTATTTGGAACCCAGGATGGATTCACTGCTTAATACGGCGTGAAGCTAAGCGCTGACCAACTTTATTTCAAGCCTTCCCTGCCTTCTGAGCTCCCTTCCCCCCCACGGTGCGCACAAATGATGGTTTCTTTCTGTCCCCTTTGTTTAACAGACCCCGGTCAAATCACTCGTGAAAGGGAACAGCCCCTTCATACCTATGCCCATACTCTTCAAGGGAGTGTTGTAAGAGGTTACTCGTCTAACCGCACATCCTTCTCCCTTTGTGTCCCACCTTAAGCCCGCTCTTGTCTCCGCCACAGGTTAAAGTTGGACCCACCGCCGGGCCGGCTCACTCATAATCTTGCCTTTCCTCATTAGCGAGGCCACACACTCGAGGACTTCACTGCGGAAGCAAGCGAAAAGAGTCCTTTCCTTTCGCTTGTTTTGGGGCGGCTGACCCCTTCGCTTTCCCTCCCGGAACAACCCTCTCCACTGCGAACACATACGTAGATTCAAAACCCTGTCCCCTCATTCTGTCCGTGGCTTGCTTGTTTGTTTGGAAGTTGTGGGTGTCCAGGTTGTATTTTTGTTTGGCGGCGGAAACAAGTACCAGAAATCCCTATTGAATGGAAGCCAAGACCGATTCATGGATGGTGGCCGAGGTTGGTGTGGTTTGGCGCATTCGGTTCACTCATACTGGGCAGGCGGGGAAGACTTCCTACGAACAAATAGGTGCGTTTGTGAGCTACCTCATGAAATAGTCGGCAGCACAATATCTGGTCACGGCTATAGTCGTGGTTGTACCTCTGCCTCGAGTACCACACCGCTACAACTACGTGCTTCAACACTAGAAGTACCGGACTTTGAGGCATACCTATTAGTATCCACAGGGATCAATATTTTTTTCAAATGGAAAATTGACAAGTTCAATTGAAATAATATTAAAAATTGTTTCATAAATATATTTTATTAATAACAGTTCATAATTTTGATAGAATAGTGGTGTTAAAGCTTTTTTCAAATCCACAATAAATAAAGTCACTAACTGCCGCTATTGGGTTGACATTTTCCACTGCGCATCTGTTTTCGCGCATCTCTCACGCGACCGCTCACTAGGCTCTGGATGTTTCTCGCTCTATCTCTCTCTCACTCTCCCCTCTCTTTCTCTCACTGGAAAGCGACTTGAATGGTCGACTGACCTCGTCTTAGGGTACTTTCGATTTGCGGCTATGGCCGACGATAGACTGCGATCGCCACGCCGCGGTGCTTTCGATTTAGCGGAATAGCCGTCTATCGCTGGCTATCGGTGGCTCTCCGCTATAAGGAGAACCGAACAAAGCAAGATCGATTTGCGCTACTGCCGTCTATCGCCGGCGATCGCCGTTCTAAATCGAAAGCACCCTTACGCTCATAGAATTCCACTGCTTATTTCTGCTTTCTCGCAATAAAATACTTAAAAGGAGTTATCGTGCCTTCATCTTTAAAGCAAGAACAGTGGTTTAAATCAGTGCAATATAATTAACCATTTAACGTATAGGTTTTAGGCTTACGCTTGAGGATTTGGACCGGAGAATTCTTCTACACATAAGTTTTTGGCATATGAACACGTATTTTGAGGGTTTATAAACTAATATAGCCATTATAAGCACAATATAATGAATATAAAGAAATATATTCCAACGAAAGACAATAAAACTCCATTCCATAATGACAAAACTCGAATAAAACAAGGAGGAGAGAGCATGGGTCAAAATGACCCGTCAAGTACTGGACTGGAGAGGCCCTTACTCAATATTATTATATTTTAAACTATTTCTACTACGAGATTCTTATTTCCACTTTACATTCTTATGCTAAGGAAATAAAAGTCAAGAAATATGCAAGAGCTGAAAAGATTCGGTCAGAAGTAATGGATTGTTGAAAATGAAAAGGGGTCAGAATGACTTCTCCTGTACTTCTTGTGGAAATATCTTCGTCTATATTCCAAAGTTTGAATGATAGCCACCTCCAGGGTGTGTGGTACGGAATGATTCCATATCAGACACGCAGTTTTCGTCCCTAACGTAGGAGAGGACCAGAAAGCAGTCAGGAGAGCAATGCTAACCTAGTGAGTAAATTTGATTTTTCAGGACCGAACATTAATGAATGGCGAAAAAGGGCATTTGAATTAAGCAATGTAAAACATATAGCGCAACGTCAAAACTAGGCGGATTGTACCAAACCTCTAACAACTATTGACTGACGAGCTTCAAATTTTTCAAAATAGATGCTACCTCTGTACTCAGCTGAGCAAAATTGTACTATAAACCTTGTTGTAAACGCCTCTATTCATATACACATAAAAGTGTTTAAATTGATTTTATGGAAAGGTTTGCTCGGTAATTTCTCGGCTGAGAGAACTAAAAGCATAAGAAATAAAGAAAAATCCAACTCCTCACCAGAAGTCAAGGAAGTGTTTCAGTGACAAAAATTGCAAGTCTGTTGCGTCAGCCCGTAAGTGCTAACGGATAATTGGGGTTAATGAAGACGGCGGATTCGCCCAAGTAACAACTTCTAGCATTGGCTATCATAGCGATCGTCCTGTTCATCTATCTCAATCGAGTTAACAGTCTCTTGACCAACTTCGTTAAATTGTTGGAAACGAGTAATGATGATGAGTCATTAAACACAAGTACAAAATCCGAAAAACCATGGATATTACGATTTCTTTTTTTGGCGATGGAAATACTCAATCTCTAATGAGTCAACGGAGAGGAGGAGGTATTGACCTCAAATACCGTGATAATGATTGATGTGCAGTCGAAGCTGTGGGTCGGCAAAGAACATTTGAAGTGTGGAATATACTAGGATATTTTTTCGTCATGTCTGTGACTTTGTTGAAAATTTAGGTTAAACCTTTTAAGTAAATTCGAAACCGTTTTGTTCACAGATGACGTTATATATATATTGAGAACCCCTGCGTATTATGCTAGGTTTGATCATCTAAACAAGATTAGAGAGATAGATTGTCGTACCGATAGATTTAAAATGTCCTTTTCCCGCGTACTATAAGAGAAAACAATAGGCAGCGTAGCCAAGGGATAGGTAGGTAAAGTATAGTTAGAGTTGTCTGTAGTGCATGATGCATGTAATAACAACCAATAATCCCTTTCTTATTAAGTAGATACTAACCATCTAGCTGCATGTGATCCTGTTCTCTAGCATGTCTACCTTAAATATCCTACTTGCATGGCAATAGTGCATGTTTGGTGATCTTCACCCCCTGCCTCACACCCTCGTGGTGGCTCGCAGGGTATTACGTTGATGTAGATGTATGCTCCACAAAGTTTCGCCTTCGACCATTAACATTATTCTGAAAAACCAAGCAACATCACTACAGTATTCATATAACGACAGTAATGTGACTTCCGCATGAACAATACATCGTGCAGCTGGGCCGAAGCGTAGACATGAAATGCACAAATGTGTCGAAAACTAAGGGCCTCTCCAGTCCAGCAATTATGGTAAGGCTCAACGTGCATAATTGTGCCACGAGGATTTAAAAAAGAAAGAAATGATTGGGGAGCATCTTTTCTTTCACTCGTTGATGAGTGGCCTGCTTACATCCCCCCAACTACCAATCGAGTCGACGAAAGAAAACACGACCATATAGAGGATATCGTGGAAAGGGGAGAGACTTAGGAAGGGCTCTTAGTGAAGGGGAAATGGAGAAGGGAAAGAAGGGGACTTAGAAAGGGGTAAAGGGAAGCAATTGGGGAAGACTAAAAGGGAACGGTTCCTTTCGGAGCGGGAACTGAGAGGAAGGAGTGATCGTCTGAGAAGTCACCCGGGATCCCATGGAGAAAGAAATCCATAACAGATGTTCCGTCGCTCTCCAGGGCCTTTAAAAAGATCTCCACAGTCTCGTAAATATCTCGTCTGCTGCCCTACCTCTCTCTTTCTCTCTCCACATCCTACTGAGGTCACTTTCTTACTCATTTCCAGCGTCACCAATGAGCCTCTGGCTCCTAAATTAGAATCACTCGCACTTATCCTCCACAAGGCCTTCGCTACTTGGGTTCTACTATATCTATACTTAATAAACAATCCTTCCAGTTTATTTCAGGCTTCAAATATATTCGGTTTTCTCGGCTTATCTGCTGAATAAAGGTCTCTCGGGTATTCCACCAGGTCATTAACTCCATTATCTCGTGACTTTTCAAAGAACGACTTGGTCTTCATCCTGCATCATTCACCATTACGTCAGCATGCGCACGAGGCAGTTTGCGAACGCTTGTAATTTCATAAATAAAAAAGGAATACTCTTTGAGGAAAATATTGTCCAAATTTCAAGCACCATAAGGTTTTGAAATTTGCTTTAAAATATTTAACTCCATAATATTTTTCATTCTACAAATAAATTAACAATTTATTTAGATGAAATAACCGCACTGATATCTGGAGTTCATGGTTAACTGTGTAATGGAAAAATACACAAATGGGAAACGGTTTACCATGAACTCAAGACAGGATTTTCATCGTAATGTTTGAATGGCAAGAGGGGAATTGCTTGGTCTGGACTGACAGGCCCATAAACGTACCTACCGTGAAATTACGATCACAAAAATTGATAAATTATTTCCCACACATTTTTCATCGATGCGTCTTATAAATCTTCATAATCAGTGGTCATATCAATGGAGTAAAGCATCTAAATCGGTCATGCAAGGTATTTACATTCAAAATGTGTGGAAAATTATTAAACGCAACTCAGAAAAATGGCCATTTGTACAAGAAAACACCGAAATTCGATAATATTCTATTGTTTTATTCATAAAATATATATTTACATTTCTTTATGTAAACAGATATTAATCTCACTTACGATTTATATGAGCAACATGGTAGTTGAGAGTGATATGTTTCCATATATTCACCGGCGGGTAAGCGGACGAGTGAACAGCTGGCGCTCGACGTCAAATGCTTGAACTAAACGGACATGCGATGAGAAAGTACGAGAAAGAAGCTATTTTACACTTGTCAGACCTCATTTAGAATATGCCGCTAGTGTATGGGATCCGTACGAGGAAGGTTTGATAAAAGAATTAGAGCGTGTGCAAAGGAGATCCGCTAGGTTTTTCAAAGGCCGTTATGATAATTGTATAAGTGTTACGAATTCAATACGAGAACTAGGATGGGAATTACTATCAGAACGCAGGTTAAAATGTAGCTTAAACCTTTTAAGTAAATTCGAAACCGATTTTTTCACAGATGACGTTAGATAGATATTGAGAACCCCTGCGTATTATGCTAGGTTTTATCATATTAACAAGATTAGAGAGATAGATTGTCGTACCGATAGATTTAAAATGTCATTTTTCCCGCGTACCATAAGAGAGAACAATAGGCAGCGTAGCAAAGGGATAGGTAGGTGAAATATAGTTAGAGTAGTCTGAAGTACATGATTCATGTAATAACAACCAATAATCCCTTTCTTATTATGTAGATTCTAACCATCTAGCTGCATGTGACCCTATTATCTAGCATATCTCCCTTAAGTATCCTACTTGCATGGCAATAGTGCATGTTTGGTGATCTTCACCCCCTGCCACAAACCCTCGTGGTGGCTCGCAGGGTATTACGTAGATGTAGATGTAGATGATAATAAGAGGCCATTTTTGCGAGGGAAGTGTCAGAGGGTTGTCCTAGGAATCTGAATGCCGTCCTCTCAATTTAGCCAGTATGTACATACACTCCGAAAATCTACTGCACAAAATAGGAGCAATGAACACCATACGTTTTTTTATTCCCAAAAGGGATATGCGTCTCTAGTTGGCCATAAGCAGAAGTTTAAATTATCCATGCAAAATTGAAAGGACAGCATTCCGACCCCAGAGGACGAAGTACAAGTCGTTCTTCGATGCGTCGGGGGATGTGGAGCTGCTAACCAGATGGAATACCCGAGAAATCTATATTCATTATTTCAGATTATCTTTCGGCTACTTTGTCCTTCAATGTTCATATTCAATGCCGCATTACCCACGCGATGGTCAGGTCTTCTCCTTGTAAGCCCAAACTATTTTAGCCCATTCTTTTATTGCAGTGACTCCTGCTTTTTCACTCAGCCTTCCATTCTTCATGTTGTCTCTTGTTTTTCTGCCAATCATCACTAGAGATGGGACAAAATGAACTGAGCAATTCAAATACAACAGTTCCTAGATATGGATTGATCAGTAAATGAACGACTCACACAAACTTCCTGTTCCGCATGTATTTTACTTTAAAGTGTAAGTCAAGTACTACATTGTATGAAAGATGCGGTGGCCGGCCATAAATTGCGTCTCATCACTGATTATGAATACTAGGGGTGATCACATAAGATGGAGCTAGGTTTGTGAAACGATGCTACGATAAGTTGGCTAGTGTGTCTGGACTGTTAGAAGAATTAGGATGGGAATCGCTGTCACAGCGTAGATTAAATTATCTAGTCCGACATCTGCGATTTACAATTTGTTAAGGGATTCCTCTTCTTCACGTAACTACAAGAAATGAAGTTAGAGTAAAAATTAATGGTTGTTGGAAGAATGAAAATGATGGGTAATAGAAGCCGCGTACTCTTGTATTCTTTGCCATGCATTTGAAAAATATACTGGATATATATGTAGATATTTGTTTGAATGTATATATGGAAGTGTGTATACATACATGGATATGAGTATGCATGTGTATATATGTAAGTTGGGTATGTGAGATTGGTAAAAATGTAATTTCCATATTCTTATAATGTAATCCTAATGTCATTCCCGAAGAAAAGTTCTTGCTTTCAAAAGTTTTTGAAACCGAAAATTCACAGGCTGAGGAATCTGATTTAACTCTTAACCCTTCATTAAAAAACCCACCTGTACCTCTGGATGAGCCCATTTCCTAATTTGAAAGAAATGAATTCACCTGGCCCATCGCAAACAGGTCAATCAAATGAGAGGGCTCACTAATCAATTTTTGCGAGCTCAATTCCAACACTGAAGAGAACCAAGAAGAGGATGAAATGCCGCTTGCGCCAAAAAGCTAAGGTTTGGCGTCACCTGAAAAAATCGCCACCACAGCCGCTGAAAGGAAGCTTAATATGGAGAATAATCAAAGGAATTTTAGGAATACGAAGCGTTACGTTATTAGCCGAAAAAAGAGATCATATGATCTAGAGAACAGTGAGTCCAAAGCAGACAGCTGCGGATTTTGTGGCCCTGGTTATAAAACAAAAGAGTCATTAAAAAAGGGTGACTGAATTAAATGCCAAAAATGAAGTGCGTGGTATCATGGAATTTGTGTTGGTGCAAAAGGGAAGAAGCAATTTGTTTGTGAACTATGCATCTAAATTGGATTTTCAATCAAGTTAGATTATGAAAATAAACGATATTCAAAACGCTGACTCCTATAAGTTTAATTTCTTATTTTTAAATGATTTTTTGGACATAGTTATATACCTGTCGTTACAAATGTTTATTAATACTAAAACATCGTAATTACGAACTCAACGTGCTGCAATGCCCTTTAGTTATGACAGTTCGAAGGCTTTTGTAGCGAGGATAATATGCTTCTGTCTCTTTCGGTAGCAGCTCAGCGTGGCACTTCGTCTACTGAGCTTTAACGGCCATACAGGATGATTTCTCATGATAGACACCCTAATAATTCACACTGTAATAGCTACAGAAGCTTGGACGACAAAACGCCACACGCAGCTACCAAGAAAAGAGACTGGAACAGGTATTGGTGATGTTTCTGTGGTAAGAGAACTTTTTTCTAATTCATTACCTATGCAAAAAATATTTTGAGACTAATTAAACAAAACAATTAGCACCATTTTGAGTTAATTTACTCTCAATTGTTTTCTCCTTAAGCCAAATAATAAATATATGATAAAATATTTGGCTATATGTGTAAAAACTAAAATGATCGGAATAGCCCCGTGAGTGATCAGAATAGCCCCGTCATTTTTGACATTTCAACATTTTGTGTACGTCACTTACTGTGCTCTACCTCCCATGATTCATTAACTTAATAAATTTTTCTCGTCGCAATCTTTTGAGCAAAGGCTAAGCTAAAAGTCGTCGCAAACTAATAGTTCTTAAAATTGTTTAAACTCTGTCCATGACGCAATGATGTTAAAATGATCGAAATAGCCCCGGTCTACCCTATTGTCGTGGAATCCACTGAGTCTTTGGATCTTACAATTAGCGGGGCCGAAATGGATATGTAGTTGAATTAATATGTATGTAGTTTATTAATAAATATATTTGCAAAAATAAACAGAAAAAAATATATTTTCCTTCCTCTTTACCTAGTTTTGATTCCGCTCCTTCCTCATTCACTAATGCTCTTTCCTCACTTTGGGTCCTCTCCTACACTCTTGTACGTCACTTCCCCTAATCTCAAGCCCTCCTTACCCTCTCCCTTCTTTCTCCCTCCTCGACCCCCATAGCTCACCACACCTTTCCCTCTCCGACCCTCTGAAAGACCCTTTAAAGAAAAAAAAACCCTGGCTAACTCCTGCTTCCTCTCCCTTTACCCTTCTCCCCGCACCCTGTCGCCCTCCCGTCTTCCCGACCACACACATTCACTGACTCCCTCTACACTCCCCCTACCTAATCCTTATTTCCTTTTCCACTCCGTAATTCTAGACAGTCGCCTTTGTCTTTCCCCCTAAGCCGGGAGTGAAAAGCTGTCAGGTTTTTCTTAGTAATTAATAACAGTGACAGAGTAAGCCAGAGGAAGTGTCCGACTCGAAAACAACTCTTTAGCCCTCTGCTAACCGTGACCCGAAAGAGAGGGTTTTTGGTGACAAATATTTATTCGCGTGTTTGTGTTCGCTCCCACATCTATGCGTGCGTTTTTAGGTGTAAAGACACATAATTATGCCCGGAGATAAATCCTCAACTCTAATGATTCTTGTGAGTGTATTTTTATCGGATCCCTCAACTCCAGACCTGACTTCTTGTTTTCCATTTCACGGAAAATTATTGGAATCGAAATTAGTGTTCGATTTGCTTCGCTTAATATATCCAAAAGCAACAATCGTCGGCCGAGATTAGAGTGAAAATGACGGTGCTGACTGAAATAACTATTACGTGGGTAGAGTGAAGATTACTTTATCGTTTTTCTTCTTTAATACATTTGTTGTTAACTGTGTTTGATCAGCTGGCACAGGGGCATCAAGAATTATATTCATTTCTCAGTGTCGCTCCTACAAATCTAAAACCCCATATAAATAAGCCCATAAAATAGAACGGAGAAAGTAATAGCCATTAATTTTACGCCAACATTATTTAGAGAAAGGTTTTAATTCATTTAATTCAAGCTATTTAAGCAATCGATTCCTAATAATAGATTACGGATCTCTTTCAGTCAGTTAGTTGACACAGCTCTCGATTTAATTGGTCAGCGTGAATTAAGCCCGAATAGATTGAACTTATCCCAGCTCTTCAAAAAAACATTTCAATGCTACTTTATTTCGCGATCCACTATTTTGTATGGATCAGCAAAATGATATATAGCAATTTTCAGTAGGCTTACATGTCAAAATTCCTTTAAAGTGAGAATTTATCGACAATAAAAGTCATTTGAATGAGTTATTATTCATCTGCAGCATTTTCTTTAACATTTTGCGAGGTCTTTTTTTTGGAAAGGGATATGTATTTTTTAATTTTGGTTCAAAACCGGATGTGCCTCGCAGGAAAATGGGCGATGACATAACTGCTCCTTTTGCTTATGACTCCGAGGTGTCTTGAGAGTCCCCAAACAGAAAAATAAACTTATTTTTTCGCACTCTTAGAGCTTACGCAATTTATTTTCCTGCGTCGCAAAGAAATGGACTCAACTGGTGAGATTTATTTTATCTAATATTAGTTTTTTTTGCGCAACAAATTCTTAAAATATTGCATAGCTGCACTTTTGGTGAATGCATGGAAGCATTGGTAATCATTAGTACTTCGCTGGCACAGTCACTGTCAAAAAGTTTTAAGATGGAATGCATCAAACTTTTTTTACAAACTAAATTATTTATGGAACTCATTACTTTGATTTATCTGAATTTACCCCTACAAGTGAATACAGTTTTTTACTCATTTATGAATATAAAATTTCAAATACTGTATTCATTTTAAATAAACAAAGCGCTTATTTCAGTTTATCCGTTAATTTTTCTAATAATAGTTGGAAATAGCCAGCTTCTACAACCTGAGAACTGGTCGAGATAAAAATAGAAGGAATCGAAATTGGAATGAGTAGATATGAAAAAGTGTGACTAAGATGCTCCAGTACTGGACATATAAAGTCGGCCCCGGTGGCGGCGGGGTAAAGTCCTCGGTACCCTGAGGGTCGCGGGTACGAGTCCCGCCTGGGTAGAATATTATCTGCCCAGGACATGGGTGTATGCGTCTCGTCCGTTGTTACTGTTATTCACCCGACATAAATTGGCACATTGTGCTGTATTCGGGATAGTGAAGATAAATAAATAAATAAATAAATATGAAAGGAGTGCGCTGCGTTGGTTTGTCCATGTTGAGAAAATGAATGAGAATCGAATCACGAAACTGATTTATGACTTGGGATTAAATGGTGTGAAACAGTGGAATGGATGGACGGAGAAAGTTGGGGGGTGAATGTAATGGCAGTGACATACGAAGAGGAATTTGAGGGGTCTTAAGAATAGGAGAGCGTGTATGATGCAAATATCGAAACGGAGCCAGTTTCCTGAACCTAACAGCGACTTGGAAATCCTTTGACCCTGCTCACCCCGAATGGGAGTGGAGTGATGGGTGTATTTATGTATGAATGTATGCAAACAGGACTTCGTTGAAGATATTATAATTGAAACACATTTTTCTAAAAGTTATTTAGAAAAGTTAGAATTGAAACACATTTGTCTAAAATTTATTCCATATTATGGCAGAAACAACTAGCACAGAGAGGACTCTCTTGGGTTACAGAATTGAGGATCCGTCTTCATTTCTATTCGATCTTTTCCCGTAAATATATTAAATGAACGTTTCTCACCTCAATCAGGGGTCCTACAAAGTATTTCATTCGAAACTAAGCCGCAAAAAATTGGTCAATTGCTGCACCGGCACTTTGGTGTATTCAAAGAAACTAACATCTACCAAGGTACCCTGAGATTTCAAAAATAATCAGCTATATCCTCAAGCTTCACGTAGTCCATCTCACTTCAACTGTGAATGAATCACCATCTCAGGCTCACGTTAACTACTACAAACATTTGTTATTAAGAAGCTGATGAAGCAAATTTAGTCGATGGCAACACCTACATCATCATCCACGAGCGTAGCTTATCATGAGCGTAGAGAAATAACTAGTGTAGCAAACCGTAGATTAGGATTCGTGAAAAGGGTTCTTGGCAAATGCGATGAGAGAGTACGAGAAAGAAGCTATTTTACACTTGTCAGGCCTCATTTAGAAGATGGCGCTAATATATGGGATCCGTACGAAGAAGGTATGATAAAAGAATTAGAGCACGTGCAAAGGAGATCCGCTAGGTTTGTTAAAGGCCGTTATGATAATTGTATTAGTGTTACGAGTTTAATAGAAGAACTAGGATGGGAATTACTATCAGAACTCCTCTAGGTTTGTTAAAGGCCGTTATGATACTTGTATAAGTGTTACGAATTTAAAAGAAGAACTAGGATGGGAATTACTATCAGAACGCAGGTTAAAATTTCGGTTAAACCTTTTAAGTAAATTCGAAACCGATTCGTTCACAGATGACGTTAGATAGATATTGAGAACCCCTGCATATTATGCTAGGTTTGATCAGATTAACAAGATTACAGAGATAGATTGTCGCACCGATAGATTTAAAATGTCATTTTTCCCGCGTACCATAAGAGAGAACAATAGGCAGCGTGGCAAAAGGATAGGTAGGTGAAATATAGTAAGAGTAGTCTGTAGTGCATGATTCATGTAATAACAACCAATAAACCCTTCCTTATTATGCAGATACCAACCATCTAGCTCCATGTGACCCTATTATCTAGCATGTCTCCCTTAAATATCCTAGTTGCATGTCAATAGTGAATGTTTGGTGATCTTCACCCCCTGCCACACACCCTCGTGGTGGCTCGCAGGGTATTACGTAGATGTAGATGTAGCCAGGGATAGCAAGGGGGGATTGTGCCCCCTGCATCAAATGCATAGTAAGTTAAAGGACTTGACAAAAAAGTAGAAATAAGATGTGCAGAGATAAAACTAACTAGGTTTGTAATTGGTTTCGGAATCCCATAAATTTCGCAAAATATTGATTAACCTGTATACTGAATCAATATTAAAGGTATGTAAAAGTATGTACACGGGTACGAAGATGAGGAATATTTCATGCATATCATGCCCTTCCCCTTTAGACATATATCCTGGGCCCAGCCTTGTTATCATCATGCGTAGATAATATCAGTGCTGTGATCGACTAACTTCTTTGAAGACCAAATAATAGTTTCTGGTTGAAACCTGAGGGAACCGCGCAGCCTATGCACGGGGGACAAACATTTGAATCCATAATGTATATTCGAGTGTTGGCTTGCACGGCATTTTGTAGATGTAGATATAGGTATGTTATAGGGTGGTGCGTGCTATTTGAGGGCAGGGTAGACCAAGACTATCATAAGTGAATGTTCAATCGTAACTAGTGTTGCTTTTTTGTGCTTAATATCTTACTATAAGAGATCATAATTATTCCACAAGAATAGCGAATACCTATGAACATTTACGTATCCTAAAAAGGAATGGGTGTGAATGAATAAAGGATGAAGTCAAATGTCCCAATTTGGAGAATTTTGGTGAAAATAAAAATGGCATAACATGTCTGGGTCGGTGAGAGAAGATAAAGTGTGGAATCCGACTAAGTCATCTTTTCATTATGAAGATCTAAGTAATTATATAAAATTTGCGGATATCTGAGGCGATAGCGAAGTCCATGCAGGTAGGCCAAACATTTGAATCTATAATCGCGTCTTCTCATTCGGGCATTCTCAAAGAACCACGGAACTAGCCGCGTATTAACTTAAACGGAGTCACCCGCAAATGACCAAACAATTGAGTATAATTCACAGTTGAAAAATCATTCGCCTGGACTGGGAATCGAATCCAGAATCCTCGATTTCGCAGATTTAAGTAAGCGCCTTTGTGTTTTAAGTTGGGTTTTACTCCGCGGACTGTAGCGCTTAGCACTCGCTTACGGGTACCTCTGGCATTACACGCACGACACCTGTGAGGACAACGTGCTCCTTAAAGCCCCCCATGATAGTTAGATATATATAGGCGTTAGATATATATTAAGAACCCCTGCGTATTATGCTAGGTTTGACCATATTGACAAGATTAGAGAGATAGATTGTCGTACCGATAGATTTAAAATGTCATTTTTCCCGCGTACTGTAAGAGAGAACAATAGACAACGTAGCAAAAGGGATAGGTAGGTGAAATATAGTTAGAATAGTCTATAGTGCATGATGCATGTAATAACTACCAATAATCCCTTCCTTATTATGTAGATTTTAACCTGTACTATACTGTAGTACCTAATATTCTATTGTAATTACTACTGCAATTACTTGCAATAACTAATAATCTACTGTAGTATTTAATAAACTGTGACCCTATTTTCTAGCATGTCTACCTTATATATCCTACTTGCATGGCAATAGTGCATGTTTGGTGATCTTCACCCCCTGCCACACACCCTCGTGGTGGCTCGCAGGGTATTACGTAGATGTAGATGTAGATGAGATTCACAGTGGAAGAGGACGCCTGGGTAGCTTAACTGGTGAGAGCACTAGGCGCGAAATCGAGGGATCTGGCTTCTAGTTCTGGCGAACGATTATTTCACTGAGTTTCACCCATTCGTGTGAATGTTAGCGGGTGACTCCGTTAAAGTTACTGCGCGGCTAGTTCCGTAGTTCTTTGAAAATGTCCAAAGTAAACTCTTTTGTGTTCAAAGTTGGGCTTCACCCAGTGGACTGTAGCGCTTAGCGCTCGCATACGGGTACCTCTGGCATCATATGCACGGTACCTGTGAGGACAACATGCTCCTTAAAACCCCCATGTCATTCACAGTGGAAGAGGACGCCTGGGTGGCTTAACTGGTTAGAGCACTCGGCGCGAAGTCGAGGGATCTGGGTTCGATTCCCAGAATGATTTTTCCACTGTGAATTCTCAAAAGGGAATGATTACTCCTGTGGGAGTGCGCATCTATTCACGACCACG
The DNA here is from genome assembly GCA_963169105.1 of Ceriagrion tenellum. Taxonomy (NCBI): domain Eukaryota; kingdom Metazoa; phylum Arthropoda; class Insecta; order Odonata; family Coenagrionidae; genus Ceriagrion; species Ceriagrion tenellum. Next base: position 52,458,906 of record OY720636.1, on the reverse strand, counting down.
AAACTACACGTGTACGGAGAAGTGAAATATAATGACGGGGGTAAATGTTTTCTTCGAGGAAAGCAAACGATGGGAAACATCCACGCCGTTGAAACACGGCGCGTGGCCAGGGAAAAGAGAGAGACCGGAGAGAGATTAAATGGGGGAAGGACGAGAAATCGTTTGAACGAGGCGTTAGGAACGAGAGGTGGGGAGGGAGGGGCGGGGTGTCTTCTCCAAATTTGTCTCCGGCAATGGTCGTCTGCCTCTCGAGGCATCGATCAACCACTAAATCGGAGATCTGGGCAAGGGAGCGAGGGAAGAAGGAGGATGCGGGAGGGAGAGGAGGAGAGAAACAGGGGAGGAGATGGAGGACGAGTGAACTTGAGTGTGACTGAGAGGAGATGAGATGTCGGGAAGGGGCGATGTATGAAGGGGAGGGAGTAGGAGGAGTGAAAATGTTGCCCCTGCACACAAGGGGGGTGAAAATAGAAACGAGAATTGGGGTGAGATAATTATTAACATGATGGTAATCTACCGTTTGAGGTAGGTTAAAGGGGTTTGTATACCACGGCGGAAAACGCTTACGCAGACGTCTTCACGCTTTTATTGTACGACTCTGATTTGCTGCTTAAGGTAAATCTGTTTGCGTAGAGAAAAGAATAAGAATTAATACCTAAAATAAGTGCCACAAATTTTTGCCTTTCGATTTCTACATAAGTAATTCGATCGCGAAAGAAACAAGAATTCATCGACAATCAGCTCATCACCATCACGCGTACGACGTATATTTCTTAAAATCTTTGCAATCATTGTAATTGGAAATCCTTCGTCTCTAAGTATTCAAACCAAGTGTGGCAACTTTTTTTTTCTTTGGCAACTTTTCGCTTTTTGCTATCTACCTATTTTGGCCGCGGATGAAACGTGAATTTGTCGAAAATCAGGCGATTGCCATGACACGTTAAATGTGTATTTCTTAATATCCTTGCATTTCTGGTAAATGAGAATCCTTTATCTCCATGGAAGATCAACATAATATTGAAAATTGTGTATTATAACGTCACTGTGAATATTCTCCTGAATCCCTGCAACGCATTGTATACTTTGCCGTCAGTGGCGCTGTTTCCCGGGGAGGGTAAAGGAAAGGAAGGCGAAGATCTCTCCTAGTCTGTCGCAGAAGTCAGAACTAAACTTGCGTATTCGACTGAGGTATACAGGCCCCTTGAATGGAAGTGAGAAACAATCTCCTAAATTAAAACCCTTAATCGGCTACATACTTCCAACAGCACTTCTAGCGTGTTTCCTGCACTTTCATATTTTTCTATTATTAAATATTTACTATTCGCCACTGTCAATTGCCAAATTCTCTTCAGACACAAAGAGACCGCTTTTGTATAATATTCAGCCATATCATTACCTACTCGACAACACATTATCCGACGCCTTGCAAACACCAAGTATGTGGAGCACGCCAAGAAATGATTGGTTGTTTCAAAAAGGGACAATCGCAGCTTAAAGAGGTGAGCTTTCCACGACGATTTTGTGTGGAAATTGAAACTTGGTGTATAAGGACAAACATAGAGGTTGGCTAAATGCTGTAAAAATAGGGTACCTGAGAAGTTTTTGAGGCAAAAGTAGGATTAATAGGGTTAGGAATGAGCGAGTAATGAAATACTCTGGGTTGGATGTTCTAGTAATAGACATGTAACACAACTATGCTTTGTTAATTAGGCTATATCAAGAAAATACATAAGAATGAAAAGACAGAACACTAATATTTTGTGATTGAACTATTTTTTCCCGGACGTTCAACATATTTTGTTGGAGCCAAACTATTATGGTTGAAAGAATGCGGGCATAAAATTGAGGAAATGGACTGCAGAACCGATAGATTTAGAATGTAATTTTTCCCACGCCCAATTAGGGACCATAATAGTTGCAATAGATGAGATATATAGATAGGTAGATATTTTTATTTCTCAATTTTAGGTATACAAACATGAATTAAAAGAAAACTTTAAAGAATTAAAATGAGCTTTAGGTAGCTTCAAGTAGATACTTCCTGTGGAAAGCTACCATCATGACATGAGTGCCCAAATGCAAGACAATACACATTACAAGTATGATTTATATAAAGTACAACTAAACGTCAAATTTAAATGACTATGCCAGATTTAAGAATTAAACAATTGATATCCTAAAAAATTCAAAAATATGATATAATATTTTTTACAAATTTGAAGACAAGAGAAGAAAGAAAGGTCAGTTGAATGAAACTTTGACCATCATTAGGTAGAGTAGATTTTGTACTTGTGGTTAATATCCTACCATCATTACTAAGAACTAACTCCCACATGAAATTTCTGGTATGATTTCGCTTTCTGCATGGTGTAGTGCCTTGTAGGACTATGTATCCATCGTATTAATAATACTTCCCATTAGTCGAATCCTAACTAGTGTCGCACTTTATCATATTTGTCTACGTAGCATTCTCCCAGTTTCTGGTCTGACCCCGCGTTGTTATCCTGACTTTTAGGCCAGGGTCGTTTGGATTGGATATTTGGGGAGGCGACCGACAGCTAAGGTCATTTGCGTCATAGGGGATAGGTAAGGAAGGAAGGGTGGATAGAAACCCGGCGTCGGCATTAGCCTGCTCTTAACGATAGGCGCCAAGGGGACCACGGTTTAACGCCTCATCCGACAGACGGAGTACTGCACTTGGAGTGCCCTCCACAAGACACTCAAGTAGGGATCGGGTTTCCTCTGAAAAACATCCTCCTCAGCAGGGATTTGAACCCTGGCCGTCCGTATGGTTAGCCAGTACTCTAGCAACCACACCAACCCGGTCCCCGCCAGGGTCGTTTGATACGATGTATCCCTCGCTGTACGGGTTTTAGCAACCATTTCCACCACGTCGCCGCCATTAATGTGCCAATTGAGCCATTACCACCATTACACACCCAAGAAAATGTGCGAATGTGCGGGGTAAGCCGTCATGTTGAGTAAAAATTCGCTGCCAAATCAACAAAAACGTTGAGCAACCTTTACAATGCTTGTGGAGGATACCTACTCTAAAATAAGCAAAATAATGGCGGACTTGTTAACGTTGCAGAAAACCTGTATCGAAGGAAGATTACAATCGATATTGAACGAACTTCCTTTAGGCCTGCGCCTAGCGGCTGGGGGAAAGAGCGCAGTACTTATTTGAACAGGGATGAGTGCTTCGTGCCTGGCGTGGAATCATCCCATTCCACACACCGTAGTGGTGGCTCGCACGGTATTTCGTAGGTGTAGATACAGATATCTGATAGGGTAGAGAGTGGAGTTATGGGGCAGGGTAGACCAAGACTGTCGTAAGGGAATGTTTAGAAGAGACTATTAAAGAAGTCGGAATTATAATAATAAGGCGTCTTTACTGGGGAGAGATTGATTCTGAAGTAGTCCCTCCTTCCACCTAACCCCTCGTCAGAAAAAGAAATGAAGTACAAGAGATGAAAGATGTATACATTTGTGCGAAAAACGTAAGGAAGTAAGGAGATGATGAAAAACCCCCACTGCAGGAAAACACCCACACATGAAGGGGATTGTGAAAAACCTGCAAAAACTTACAGACATATTAAGCAAATGTGTCACCAACAAAAAAAAAGCATGAAATACACATGAAATAATAATAATAAAAGGTTTACTTATTCATAACTGCAAAATCAAATGTAAATAAATAAAAAATAAGAAAACAAAAAGAATGCAAAGGAATAAATGCCTTATAAAAATATAAAATATATAAATGAACAAAAAAATATCAATAAGGAAATAAAATAAATATAAGTCAAGGAAATAAAATTATAATAATTAAAAAGCAATGAGCAAGTATACAGTAAATCTGCAATTGAAAGGTAAGTCTTAATAAACTATATTTAAAAAAATTGTTTCATACAATTGACAAAAGAACGGTTAAAGTTTAAAAAAAGTTTTAATAATAGGAGTTTTAAGAATCGGAGAGCGTGTATTATGCTATGCACAAGTGAAAAGAAAGGCGTGAGAGAAGTGAGAGGATTATTAAGGAATAGGGCATTGTGGAAAAAAAACTGTTAAAGGATAGGCTGTTCCCCAGCCCTAACAGGAATAACCAAGACATTCACGTGTCCCGAAAAGGAATGTATAAAGGATGGAGTCAAGTAACCCAATTCGGAGAAACGGGATATAATTTTTCCTCGAATGAAAGGAATGCGAGAAAGGTCCACAAGGGGATGGGAAAAAACCTCGAGGGTTGACTCGGGGAATACCGCGGAGTGAGATGTCTTCTACTTTTAAACACTTGCCTCACAGCAAAGCGAAGGTTGTGACTTTTTCGTGGCGAGGCATTGAGGGGAAGATAGTAAGAAGTGCACGGGAGCGTGAATTCAAAACCCCGGTTGAGTGAAAGACATCCGTAGCTTGAGACGTTAGCATCCTCTCTTCCCTTCCTCTCCTTCCTCTCCCTCTCTCTCTCTCTCTCCCTCTCTCTCCACCATATCCACTCTTCCGCCCTATTTCCTTCGCTCCCTGGAAGGATCCTCCAAATTTTCTGTAACAAGAGGTCTGTATACCACGGCCGAAATGTTTCCGCAGACATCTACGCGGTTTTATTTTACGACACTTCTTGGCTACTTGAAGCAAATCTGTTAGCGTAAGCCTCAAAGATAACATCTATATCTACGTAATACCCTGCGAGCCACCACGAGGGTGTGTGGCAGGGGGTGAAGATCACAAAACATGCACTATTGCCATGCAAGTAGGATATATATGGTAGACATGCTAGAAAATAGGGTCACAGTTTATTAAATACTACAGTAGATTATTAGTTATTGCAAATAATTGCAGTAGTAATTACAATAGAATATTAGGTACTACAGTATAGTACAGGTTAAAATCTACATAATAAGGAAGGGATTATTGGTAGTTATTACATGCATCATGCACTAAAGACTATTCTAACTATATTTCACCTATTGTTCTCTCTTATGGTACGCGGGAAAAATGACATTTTAAATCTATCGGTACGACAATCTATCTCTCTAATCTTGTCAATATGGTCAAACCTAGCATAATACGCAAGGGTTCTTAATATATATCTAACGTCATGTGTGAACAAATCGGTTTCGAATTTACTTAAAAGGTTTAAGCTACATTTTAACCTGCGTTCTGATAGTAATTCCCATCCTAGTTCTTCTATTAAACTCGTAACACTTATACAATTATCATAACGGCCTTTAACAAACCTAGCAGATCTCCTTTGCACGCGCTCTAATTCTTTTATCATACCTTCCTCGTACGGATCCCATATATTAGCGGCATATTCTAAATGAGGCCTGACAAGTGTAAAATAGCTTCTTTCTCGTACTCTCTCATCGCATTTGCCTAGAACCCTTTTTACGAATCCTAATCTACGGTTTGCTACACTAGTTATTTCCCTGATGTGTTTCCCCCATGACATGTCTTCACTGATGGTGACGCCTAAGTATTTAATTGATCCATTGATTGATTTATTTAATTGATAAGAACTATTGCTTACATGTCGTTCCTTTTTGCTTTTTAATTGTCTCCTAAATCTTTCGATCTCAGAAGAGGCATGAATTTGTCGACAATCAGCTCATTGCCTTGACGCGTACGACGAATATTTCTTTAAACCTTTCCTCTCATTTTGAATTGGAAACCATCTGTGTGATGGAATATCAAAATGTTGAAAATCGTGTATAATAAGGTAACTGTCAACATTATCTTAAACCCTTGCGACACTTTTTACACCGTGCCATCAGTGGCACCTGGGTTGGATAATGGTTGTGATCTCTCCTGGGCTGCGGTGGAAGCCAGAACTTAAAGAGCGTGTTCGGCCGAGGTATACAACCCCCTTAAGGGCCCCCGCGCACTGGCAACTTTTTCAAAGCAACTATTTAGTTACTTTGAAGAAGTTCCAATGAAACACACGGTATTGACTGTGGCCCCGCGCACGGGCGACTTTTTAGTTGCCGCAACTAAATAATTGCGTCCGAACCTATTCCGAGGGTGAGTAAACTGTTGCCGGCAGAAATAGACCACGTAGGTTTTTGCCCAACCCCGCGCACTGTCAACTATTCAGTTGCTTGACGGCCCTTGTTCGGAGCGCTTTTCGGAGTACTTCAATAACTACTCATATAAAGCAATAAAAACGTTATATTTCCATTTCTTTTGCAATAAATAATTTAAACTATTAGTGGTATTAATATTTTCCTTACCTTAGAGTCACTGCCAATCTTTCTTGATGTGGTACAGCCTGTCGTAATGATGTATTTTGGTAAGTTATTCGAGGTCCAAGGGTAACCAGCAGTTGATCAAAAGTTTCTGTGCTCATTCTAAAATAATTAAAGAACTTATTTGGATGTTCTTTCAATCTATCAAACAGCTTATAAAATTGCCCATCAAGAAGTCTGGAACTTATCATTGGATGTACCCAAAACATTTTGTTCCTTTGCTTATTTTTTCGTTGTCTCAGAATGAGCGCAACAACACAAGTAGCTTCCACGAGATCCATTGTAAACTGAGCTGAGAGGCAACTATTTAACCGCCACTGCGCGGTGGCGGGCAACTCACGGGTGAGTAAACTGTTTAGTTGCCGGTGATTTAAGTTGCCAGTGCGCGGGGGCCCTAAAGGGTTACGTTTTCGCGGATACGAGAGGAAAAAAATGTTCATTCCATATCAAGGGATATTTGATCAAGGCAGGAATTCCTGAGGGTTTTCTCCCACACCTTAAAGAAAATTTTATATGGACCCATTCAGTGCGATGGCGTTCTAGTATCTGATCTGACCGTGCACTGTTGTCCTGACTGCTTTTGGCCTGCGCCTGGCATCCGGGGAACGTGCGCGATTGTGATTGAAACTGGGATGAGTGCTGCATGCCTGGTGTGGAACCACCCCCTGCCACACACGCTAGTGGTGGCTTGCTCGGTATTTCGTAGATGTAGATGGCAAAGGAGAATATCGAAGGTATGGTATTAGCGATCGCATATTGAGAGGATGACTTTACTAGTTAACACGCCAAAAACAGTGAGATTTACATTCATACAAATAACATAGCAACACATCAGCTTTCCATTCGTTTCTGACCCTGCGTACTTGGCAGCGCACTTCAAAGTATTTCGGGACAAAGTTGATTTACATAAACCGACAAAAGAACTTCGATTTTCCCATCCGCGACAGTTTTCTTTGCGTAGATTTTCCATAAGGGTGTCACACAGGTAAATTTAAGTTCTTAAATACTATTTGATACAAAGTCTGCGTTTAAAAAATATTTTCTCTGCAAAAAAAATGACATATCTCTGAAGACTACTGAGCAAAATTTTCTCCATAAATTTCAAAAATAATTCTTTCAGTTTTTGTAATTATTTGATAAATAATTGCATTTCCTTATCAATAACTTTGCTGCTAATTTTTATTGATAAAATTTATTTATTTTTAATTTTACCATCACGAGCGATTAATTTAATGGCAGTGGCAGTAACTTTTGTTTGAAACGCTTGTTTCGGTAACTATGTGCCGTTGAAACATGAAACAGAAACATTTCCACTTATGTATTCAAAATCCTCACTGGACATTCTTATAAAGTTTTTGAAGCTTCCGTCCGTCCGCAATTCACCTGATAAAGGGTCGATATCGTCTCTATTTAAATCGTCCAACAGGTCATTCCCACTGTACGTAGCTCTGGATTGCAGAGACGGTCTCACCCAGTAACGTCTTGGTCTACGCTGCTTTGATAAGATGACACACGCCGCCGCGGCTAGAACAACATCCTCTGCACAAGACATCCCGAGAAGGACTGGCCCCAAGAACCAGAACGTACATAGGCGAGTAGTGATCAAGGTCGAAAGTGTTTCAAACATTTTCATGAAACATGGAAATAAAAACCATGAAACAAAAATTTCAAACTTTTGTAAGAAACAACTGTTTCAAACGATTGTTTCAAACAAAAGCTGTGAAGCTGCTAATAAAAACTAGTGTAGAATTTCGTGAGAATACCCCCATCCAGATGTATCATTCAAAAAAATGAAAATGTTTAGGAGCATAAAGACCTTTGCTAACAATCATCAACACATTTATATTTGGCTACACCGATCAAAGTTATTTTGATCTCCAAACGTATACCGAAAAAATAGCATTGTAACAACCCTCCATTGTGTAATTTATCTAACTTTACTAGGTTTTATTCCGCTGAATAAAGGTCTCACCGGTATTTCGACAGTTTGTAAGCTCCAAATCTCCCGGAGTTTCGAAAAACGACGTGCTTCTCATCCTCTGCGATTCAGGACAATGCCAAGCTACCACCATACCAACGACTTTCTCATCAAAACGTCGGAAGAGATGGAGCTGAAAACCCGGTGGAATACTCCAGAGACCTCTATTCATCAGATTTGCCGAGAAATTATAAGATTTTTTATAGTCAGTTCGATTTGTGGAGGGTCCGACGTTGGTTAGGGACGAAGGGACTCCACTCTTTGGTAGATACTTCAGAAATGCAGTGCGGGACATTCGGAATGAATATTAACCATAAGAAAACGAAATTAATGAGATTCTCTAGGTCAAATAAAGCGAGGCTGGTCATAAAAGTTGGAGGACACAAACTCGAGCAAGTAGAGAATTTATATTACTCAGGTAGTACGCCAGAGGGAAACGGGCATAATAGCAAAGACATACGGAAGAGAATAGCGCTAGCTAAAGAGGCGTTTACTAATAGAAGGGAGCTGATGACGTGGACCTTGGGGAAGGATGGGAAGAAGGGGCTGGTGAAGAGCTTGATATGGAGCGCAGCGTTGTATGGTGCAGAAACGTGGACCCTCAGAAAGGAGGACGAGCATGGGCTGCAGGCATTTGAGATGTGGAGAAGGATGGAGAATGTGAGGTGGACCGAAAGGAAAACTACATCTACATCTACACATCTACGTCATGCCCTGCAAGCCACCCAAAGGGTGTGTGGCAGGGGGTACTGCCACACCAGGCATGCATGAATGATACGGTAGAACACCGAAATTACATTGAAACCCGCTTACTACACATGCAAAGTGCCAATTAAAAATCTAATAACCAAGAAACATTCTATCGTCAATCGTTCCAACATGCAAGGGATACAAAGACTACTACTACATATTCCAAATATCATGCATAAATAAGAACATCAATATTTACATCATGCATAAATAAGAAAGTAGAGAATATAAAGAGAAAGATTTACTAACTAACGAGGACGTGCTTGAGATAGAGGGCGAGGAAAGGAAACTGCTAAATGAAATTCGATATCAGCAGAGTAGGTGGCTGGAGGATGTAATTAGGGGCGATGTGTTGTTGAAAAATATGAAAGAGGGAAGGATGTTGGGCAAGCAGAGAAGAGGAAGAAAGAGAATAGATTTCATGGACAGGATGAGGAAGGGTAGATCGTATGCTGAGGCGAAAAATAATATACTAGAGTGAGAGAGGCCCCTGAAGTGTGGAAAACCGGGAGGAGCTTCTCTGACATCTGACATGACACAGAACCTACCTTAATCGGTAGAATACTTTCAATTAATCAATTGTTTTAACACCGCTAACGTCTCCTTACGGCATTATACTCGAATTATAACGACAAGTTGGCATATTCAACAATTTTCTCACGTTTACTTCACTCAGACAATAGAAATAAAGAAATTTCTCGTCTTTTCCTTTTCCTCACTAGCTCTATTTCCCCTTCAACTACTCCAATATACGTCTCTTGGTCGTTCCTGGCGATGAGAGTGTGTGTGTTTTAAAACTGAAGCGAACTCATGCGGAAAGGGGACAAACCAAGAGTTTGGGAGTCCGCCGACAGAGGGCGTAGGGGGAGAACGACAGAGAGAGAGAGGAGTTGAAAAATGTTGCGGAGACAAAAGAGGAGTACACCGCCCAACCCCCCCTGGAAGCCCCCGCCACCCATCAGTTTAATTTTTTTCTCCGTCCGATTCCACGGCTGAAGAGGTGTCTCGCGACGAAAGGACGGTGAGGGGGGGTGGAGGGGAGGGGCGCGACCCCTTCTCGTCGGAGCGGTCGTCCCGCGCGCCCCGTGATAGCCTTCGCCCCGAAAAAATCCTTCCACGTTTCTATTCGTGGAGCAGACGGTCTCTTTGAGTCACACGCTCACACTTTCCGTTCCAGTGACTGCGACTGAGCGACGAAGACGGGGAAATCGGAACGGGATATCCCTCCCCAAATGATAAGGGACGGTTCAAAAACTGACGTCAGCCCTTCGCAGGGAATCCTTCAGCATCAACTGGTCCTTTGAGGTTCTTCAGTTCATGAATTTTCTGCTCATTCATTTTTGGATAGATTTAGCAAGATATCTTTTCACATAAAACTCAATTAATTTGGACTCAGAATGGAGAAACATATTTCATTTTTCAAAGATAACAAAATAAAGTCCACGGACTATGTTAGCTTCTGAGTTTTTGCCAAGAAGTACAACGCGTTTTATCAGGTTAATGGCTTAGGCATGCGCTCCAGGAGTACATTTTTAAATAAGTAAATAATTATAATTCAATTCTTGGCGTCAGAAATTTAACTGTGCATTTGGTAGGCTTTTTCAACTATTTTCAAAAGTAAATCCAAGTAATTATCGCAGTAATTTCTGTATATTCTCTAATAAATTTTCGGTAGTGAAGGCTTTTCAGCCAACGGCGTAAAATTTATCTCATTTAATAATTCTAATATAAGTTCATATGCAGGGATTGAATGGTTGAGAGCATAATCAATTCAGTACTGAGAACTTCTGTCGTGTAAAACAAAGTTTTGGGCATTTATATGGCAATATATACTTCTTGCTTCGCATAACTTTCTTAGATTTAAATATAAAAATGTAGTATGGTCTCCATCATGGTGAAAGAATATAGATTATAGCCCTAAGTACCGAAATTAAAGGTGTCAATAATCTCTACATTTAAGCGAGATTTCAACCGCGTATGTAGGTTATGAGACAACAGTTTAACTGGAAGACGAAAAATGCCGGAGTAATTAGCTCGAATCTTGGCTTGCAAATCACCCACATCTGATAGAAACTCTGATATTTGAGTGTCAGTTTTCGCGGAGCAGGAATGACGAAACATAATTGAATTTTTTTCATATTTCTTCCGTATGAGTTAGTCGGGAGAAAACAGTTTCCCTGCTTAACCCAATAGTGTATTTATTTCGAAGGTTTAGAACCTGAAAATGATGGTTCCAGCACCGCAGGAATATACGCACGAAATATGAAGTGAAATATAGCTCTGGCAATTGGATACGAAAACCGAACACAAAGGAGATCTGCTAGGTTTGTTAAAGGCCGTTATGATAATTGTATAAGTGTTACGTGCTTAATAGAAGAACTACTGTCGGCGCAGAAATTATGTGCACTCGAGTTTGGGTACAAATAAATAGTTAACGAAAAGACGTACAGAAAACCTAACGACACCATCATTTTTCTCATTCATTTCTACGTTATTTAATGGCAAATTTGAATTTTTTGTTCAATTTTTATATTTTTTACTACAGTTATAACGTAAAAAGTACCGGTTATTTACGGCGCGCGGGAAAAGCTCCGACTTTGACACCTTGCAACTCAAACACAAGTTCGTCAATGACAACTATATTCCTGTAAATGGAGGATAGATATGTTTGCTGTAGATTGTGCGAGTTTCAGCTTTGTATGTTTCATATAATCAAAGTTATTATTAATTATTTAAAATTATTGCATTTCAAAACTGGGGCATCGTAAGAATTCGTTCTTGGTCTCGTTGCAATTGGCACATCTTGAACATTTCCAATATGTTATTGTCCAAAACATCTATAAGCGCGTTTAATTTAAATCGAGTGATATTTATAATGGACGAAGTAAGAGGTCCCGTTCGGCGAAACGCCTAGCCGAAACGGTGCTGTGTTGCCGCGTTCACCCGCTCGGGCCCCCATCGCTCGGCGCCTGCCTAAGCCGGCCTGGAAGGCGGCCGTGGTTAACAATGTAATCACATTCCTTACCCTTTCTCTCATTCTCATTTGCAAGTTATTTTTGGCGATGATTCACGTGAGGTATTTAGTCATCACTCATGAAAGCAGTGGTTTATCACGGCCATTAGCCTACTGTGCACGATAGTATGCAGTTTCCCTCAAGATTTTGTGGAGTGAACTACACTGAAGATCCCTCGAGTTCTCTGTTTTCAGAGAGCGAAATCAGAATGATTTTAAGCGCAATTTGTTTTTTTTAAGTTAGAAGGTGAGAAACTTGAAGATTAGCGCTATCCAGTCCACCAGCGTGTAGCCTTGGTGTATCGCTTCTCTCAGTGAAAAGTATCATTGCAGCACAGGGAGAACGTGAGAGAGGAAAACCAGGGACCAGCGAAGAAAAGAAGACCATCGGCAGGGCGTCCATGCATGCAAATTGATCAATATACCGTCTGCGTTATTCTAAGATCAATCCACGAGTTTTATATTGAAAAATTATTTCCAACCATTGAAAAACTCAGAGAAAAATTGAAAGAAAATGAACCGAGATTTCCAAAAATATCGAATTCCAAGCTGCGTGATATCGTGAAAAATATTGGATTTTGCTTTAGGAAATTAAATAAGAAGCCCGTTTTGATGAAGTCGACGCCCATTGCTGCATCTCGCCACAAATTTCTCCGAAGAATACGGCGACTGAGGAATGATGGCTACAAACTCTTCTACACGGACGAGACATGGTTCGGCGAACACCACTCGACGAGGTATGCTTGGCAAGAAAATGTACCTGAATGGCAGAATAGCGGATTTTCGAATTATGATCTATATCGCGGCCATCTTCAAGAAGTTTTTGGTTAGCGAGGTGGTTTCAAGATTCCTTCCGGCGCTGGTAAACGCGTAATTATTGTACACATAGGGAGTGAGAATGGTTATTTAGAAGGTGCTGGTTTATGTTTTGTTGGGAAGATAGGGACTGGTGATTATCATAAGGAGATGAATTCCCAACGTTTTGAAGAGTGGTTTAGAAGGGTTTTAGCTGCAATGCCAAAAAAATCAGCGATTGTCATTGACCAGGCTCCTTATCACACAATGCAGGATCCCGAAACAAAAATTCCAACAATGGCCTGATTAAAAGCAAATATAATCTCGTGGATGATAGAATGAAAGATTCCTGTTCTTGAAGATAGTGGTAACCTAGAATCTTTTACCAAAGCCGCGCTAATCAAACACGCCAAACCTTACTTCAAAACGCCCCAAAAGAAACTTATTACCAAGGAGTTGCGGCCGTATTACGAAGGAGTTGCGGCCCGATGTGGAATTGGTGTGGCTACCGGTGGCACATTATGAGCTAAACGCAATCGAGTTGATATGGGCGTATGTTAAGAATAAAGAGGTAAAAGTCAATCGATCAAATGCTGACGAGAAGGGAAACGGGGAAAATGTGTTTCGAGATCTCTGCGATGAAGCTCGGACGGCCCGAGCGGGTGAACGCGGCAACACAGCACCGTTTCGGCTAGGCGTTTCGCCGAACGGGACCTCTTACTTCGTCCATTATAAATATCACTCGATTTAAATTAAACGCGCTTATAGATGTTTTGGACAATAACATATTGGAAATGTTCAAGATGTGCCAATTGCAACGAGACCAAGAAAGAATTCTTACGATGCCCCAGTTTTGAAATGCAATAATTTTAAATAATTAATAATAACTTTGATTATATGAAACATACAAAGCTGAAACTCGCACAATCTACAGCAAACATATCTATCCTCCATTTACAGGAATATAGTTGTCATTGACGAACTTGTGTTTGAGTTGCAAGGTGTCAAAGTCGGAGCTTTTCCCGCGCGCCGTAAATAACCGGTACTTTTTACGTTATAACTGTAGTAAAAAATATAAAAATTGAACAAAAAATTCAAATTTGCCATTAAATAACGTAGAAATGAATGAGAAAAATGATGGTGTCGTTAGGTTTTCTGTACGTCTTTTCGTTAACTATTTATTTGTACCCAAACTCGAGAGCACATAATTTCTGCGCCGACAGTAGGGGGGAGATTACTATCAGAACGCAGGTTAAAATTTAGGTTAAACCTTTTAAGTAAATTCGAAGCCGATTTGTTCACAGATGACGTTAGATATTTATTGAGAACCCCTGCGTATTATGCTAGGTTTGATCATATTAACAAGATTAGAGAGATAGATTGTCGTACCGATAGATTTAAAATGTCATTTTTCCCGCGTACCATAAGAGAGAACAATAGGGAGCGTAGCAAAGGGATAAGTAGGTGAAATATAGTTAGAGTAGTCTGTAGTGCATGATGCATGTAATAACAACCAAAAATCCCTTCCTTTTTATGTAGATACTAACCATCTAGCTCCATGTGACCCTATTATCTAGCATATCTCCCTTAAATATCCTACTTGCATGGCAATAGTGCATGTTTGGTGATCTTCACCCCCTGCCACACACCCTCGTGGTGGCTCGCAGGGTATCACGTAGATGTAGATGTAAATGAACACCGTGAAATTGAAGGGATCACTCTATTTCAGCCAGGTACGCTAGATATATACATACATACATACATACCAATCACGCCGTTCCCTTCCGGGGTAGGCACATTCATCAAGTTTCGCTCATAAATACATATTTGCCCACCTAACTCTGCTTCAATAATCTCCTCCATACTGACCTATTCTTGCAAACCTCTTTTTCCTCATTTACCCCCATACACTGCTTCATACATACCCTCCTGTTTTTAAGACTCCTAATATTCCTCCTCCTAAGGAATTCCTCAACCACATTCAACCACAACTTTCTCGGCCTACCTCTACCTCTCGCACTATTCATTTCACTCTTATATATCTGTTTCGTTATTCGACTCTCATCCATTCTCTCAACGTGGCCAGACCAACGAAGCACACTCCTTTCATAATGTCTATTACTAGAGCATCTAACCCCCATTCATTTATTACCCACTCATTTCAAACCCTAACCATCCTACTTTTGTCTCAAACACTCCACAGAAAACTCATACCCACGGCAAAGCCATTTGAAATTTAAATCCCGCGCCAAAGACTGCGCGTACTGTATCTCATTCAACGCCACGTTGATTACCTTGGAATTATATGATGACACTTGGTGATGTTGATTAAACAAAATGAAGGGGGTATTATGGCCAAGTTTGTTAAAATTAACCAGTGAAAAAAAGTATATTTTCTGTTGTGCGTCAAATTGTGAATCAAATCTTACTATGCGCTCAAGAAACACGCTTTATGTGGTGCTTACCTAAGAAACAAAAATATATGGTGAAGATAAGAAGTTAAAGCGCCTGTCTAGTAAAGAGGAGATTGTGAGTTCAAATATCCCCGGTGCCTAAATTTTTAGCTTCGGATAGTGTCTGCTACTTGCAGATAATATTTATAAAATTCATCACGGAACACATAGTGTATAAGTGTTACGAGCTTTATAGAAGACCTCGGATGGGAATTACTATCAGAACGCAGGTTAAAATTTAGGTTAAACCTTTAAGTAAATTCGAAACCGTTTTGTTCACATATGACGTTAGATATATATTAAGAACCCCTGCCTATTATGCTAGTTTGATCATCTAAACAAGATTAGAGAGATAGATTGTCGTACCGATAGATTTAAAATGTCATTTTTCCCGCGTACTATAAGAGAGAACAATAGGCAGCGTAGCAAAGGGGTAGGTAGGTGAAATATAGTTAGTCTGTAGTGCATGATGCATGTAATAAAAACCATTAATCCCTTTCTTATTATGTAGATACTAACCATGTGGCCCTATTATCTAGCATGCTTTCATAAAATATCCTAGTTGCATGTTAATAGTGCATGTTTGTTGATATTCACCCCCTGCCACACACCCTCGTGGTGGCTCGCAGGGTATTACATAGATGTAGATAGTTCCGAAAGACTGGAATATTGCCGATATAACGCTCATATTTAATAGTGGTGATAAGGAACAGCCATAGAATTACAGACCGATAATGCTCACATCTGTCTCATACGAAGTCCTTGAACATATTGTTGTAAGCTAGGTCATGAAACACCTAGATAAGCAGAACTTGCTTATAAAAGCACAATACAAATTCAGGAAAGGAAGATCCTGCGAATCTCAATTAGCACTCTTTGTCCACGATGTTTTAGTCTCTGGTGAAGATAACGTTCCAATGGACACAATTTTAATGAGTTTTAAAAAGCATTTGATAAAGTGTCCCACAGAAAATTATTAATTAAACTAAAATCTTAGGGTTTGACGACGATGTAATTTCCTGGATCAGAGAATTTCTAACCGATCGCGTGCAGTGAGTAGTATTAGATGGTACCATCTCCAATGAGGCTAAAGTCACTTCGGGTGTCCCACATGGGAAGGTCAACGTCTTTTCCTTCCGTATATTGGTGAAGTAATGGACAGTAAACTTTGACTATTTACCGACGATGCCGTAGTGTATAGGGAAATCCGTAGCGATAATTATAAGGAAGCGTTAACGAAGGACCTCAAGGCAATTCATTCGTAGTGCGATCCGTGGCAACTAGAATTAAATACGAAAAAAACTGTGTATTAATGAACTCCAGGAGAAGAAAAATACCCCCCTCAGTCCAGTTATTGCATACAAAATACCCAATTAGAGACTGTAGAATGTGTAAAATACCTCGGATTTAAACTATTTAATGATCTCTCGTGGAGCAAACATATTCGGGAAATAACTGGTCAGGCTAATCGTAAATTGGGATACGTTAAATGAGTAATTGGAAATTGCGACGATAAAGTTATGGAAATCAGCTACTTCTTCCCTGCTAGACTCCACTTAGGATACGCTGTCAGTGTTTGGGATCCTCATGTGTGTGCATCTGTGTAACTGTTGCGATGCATAAATTTTGTTTTCTTTCGTAATCTATGTACCGGAATAAATTAATAACAAACTCTTGTAAGTCTTAGTCCATGCTAAAATTAAACCACCACTTAATTCTTGCAATTAATAAAGATAGCTCCTGACTTTCATCTCCATGCCTCTTCTCTACAGGGTCAGATGATGCATATTTTGCCACAATGCATATTTTGAACTGTACGAAATATGAATTTTTAATCGGAATACAATATTTTATTACAGAAACATCTACATCTACGTCATACCCTGCAAGCCACCCAAAGGGTGTGTGGCAGGGGGTGCTTCCACACCAGGCATGCATGAATGATACGGTAGAACACCGAAATTACATTGAAACCCGCGTACCACACATGCAAAGCGCGAATTAAAAATATAATACGCAAGAAACATTCTATCGTCAATCGTTCCAACATGCAAGGGATACTAAGACTACTACTATAGATTCTAAATATCATGCATAAATAAGAACATTAATATTTACATCATGCATAAATAAGAAAATAGAGAATATAATGAGAAAGATTTACTGTCTGCCTATTGTTACAATTCTACATCTACATCTACATCTACGTAATACCCTGCGAGCCACCACGAGGGTGTGTGGCAGGGGGTGAAGATCACCAAACATGCACTATTGCCATGTAAGTAGGATATATAATGTAGACATGCTAGAAAATAGGGTCATAGTTTATTAGTTACTACAGTAGATTATTAGTTATTGCAAGTAATTGCAGTAGTTATTACAATAGAATATTAGAACTAGAATATTAGAACAATTCGAACTATTCATGACGACGATCACAGCCGTTATGATCCCGAATGGTACGCGGAAAAAATGACATTTTATACCTATCGGTTCTACAATCTAGCTCTCTAATTTTATTGGCGCGATCTAATCTGCCGTAGTACGAGCGTAGTGCGTGCACATGTTCTGCTTCAGAATTTTTTGCTGTTTTGTCATTAAACTACGGTAACCGCAGCATTTTTCAATTTGTGGTTTCAAAATTCGTGAGTATATTACATTTTCTAAACACAAAAATCTTACCTGTAACCTCAGTTGCCGTGAAAGCAACCATTCCCTCATTTTAGCACACACCAAAATGAGAATTGATGTAAAAGGCTGACTTTATCATCTATTAATGTGAGCATCTATCGGTAAGATACCCATATTTCGACGCTGCATGTGAAATTCGCCAGCAGATTATATTAAAGATGACATTTTCTTATGCAGGGTGAAGGTTTCTTGCAATAACAGAAAAATAGGCCACATTTAATATTTAATTTGACATGCGCTTTTAAAAGATCATTTCAGAAACGTCGAAAATGAAAGAACCTAATATATTGGTGTCGAAATGTCAGTTTTTGTGACAAAAAAATAATGTCATAATACTTTTACGCAATTCAGAGAAAGTGATTCAAATTATCATCGCATTAGTTCATCCTAGCTGGTTCTCTTCACTTTGCAGTTGATTCTTTTTGCATCTTGATGACACGAGCTTTGCTTTGGATTTTTTTCAATGAACGTTTTTTAGTTGCTTGCTAAATGAATACCAGTAATGAATTTTGAAAAATACTTCTATGTTCACTGTGTCGAACAACTGATTTTTCAGGAAAAGAATACTCTGATTTTTTTCGAGATTCCAAACTATAATTCTCCTTTCTTCATGGTCGAGTCTAGAATCTTCCGATAATGTTTAGATCTCGTTCATTTTATCAATTCTTATAATTAGACCCTTCACTTTATCTGTCTCAATACGACATGGATTTTATTTGTGTAAATAAGTCGTTGCAAGGATAACCAAAGACGTTGTAATATGAATACACCAGGGAGAACAAGTGCCACGTTTCTCCCGAAAACAGGACAGAAAAACGACCTTTGGAATCTCGAACTTTGGTGTGGAAAAGTATTTAACCTTTATTTCCTTAAACAACAGGTTTTGCAACAGAAGGGAGTGATTTGTATCTCTGTAATTTTTCCTCTACCATTTTAATTAATGTTAATGCTGCCAGTAAAGCCAGCGAACCTATGCACCTGAAAGCGATAGTTCCAGCACCGTGCAAACCTATTAGATTAGATTGAAGTTGGGTGGAGTTCCACCAAGAAGGACCAGGGGCATCTAGACCTATTAGTCCTTTCTGCTAACCACCATTATTCAACCCAATGAGCCCAATGGCCTTGCTGAAGGCCAGTATGTCCTCTATGGGGAGACCCCTGACTTCGACTGGTTCCAGAAAAGGAGACACCAGGTGCCTGATTCTAGTCCTCATCAGAGCAGGACAATCGTAGAGAACGTGAGATGTTGTTTTGTCCTCTTCTTCGCACCATCTACATCTGGTGGAGTCTGCAAACTTCAAAAGATGAAAGGTGCCTCATAACCTTGTACCGTGAAAACCTACTTACAGTTTGACTGTTAATTTTTACGGGATTCATTAAAAAAAAACCCAACAGTCAACACTGCATCCGCGGAAGCCTACGAGCTACGTACAGTTTACTCGAAATCGAATTTTAAGTGTGCGAACCTATGCTGGGTTATCAGATCGCTGTTTCTAAGTCCCACTTATTTTCTCAGCTCGAAGGACGCCATAATAGCTTAGATCTAGTTAACTTTTGAAATTTTCCTTGTTACATCAATAGAAAGTTCACTAATTATTTAACATGAATACAAGAGGGATAACGAGGCTTTGCTGTCGTAAGTTGACGGGGAGGATGGACTCCCAGCCAACTTACGGCACAACCCTTGACCCGCCTAGAGGAAACTCCATTTGTAGGCATTTTATGTCCGTTTTTCTGTGAAAATTTTCTTTTCTTTTGTTTTTCTAGTCTCATTCAAGTTTTCTTAATGAAAATAATGTCGACTGCAAAGGAGAGAAAAACTTGAATATTTAGCTATAATTTCACTAACAAGTCGCCATATTGGTGTCTGTCGATGATTCCTATTTTCAAAAAAATACAAAAAAATCAAAATTGGGAACCCCAAGCCCCAATTACGAGTCTTCTTCGTCCACATTGACGGTTTCCACTGAGCACCCGCATTTCAGCTACTGTTACGACCATTAATTTTGGATTTCGACGTGTCTGTTGCGTAGGGGAAGGATGCTCCTGCAACCTCGGGCGAAGTGGAAAAGGTCTTGACCCACGTGCCCTACCCGAATTAGAATTTTTCAACGAAAGCAGCTCTGGTTACACCTTCTTCAAGTTTTCCGACAAGCATTCAAATGATTTCCATGACTATTATATGGGTCTCTTTCTTCTAAAACCGACGAAGTCGTTGCAAATCAGTCAGATAAGTTTGCAATACCTTCGTAGGATTTTCATTGTGCTTCTTCCTCTCCATCTCCTCGCAAGACTTCTTTGTTAGTGATTTCTTCTGTCCATTTTATCATCAGCCTTCGTTTACACCACATTGCTTCTAATCTCTTCTGCTTTGTTGCTGCCCAGACTTCTCTGTCAGGTAAATAAAAACAGTTTCATCCAGAAATTAAACCTAATAGCGACTATGACTCCGCTAACTTGGCTATTTATGTGATTCGTATGGGTTTCTTACAATAATTTAACTCAATATCAGCAGGCTCCATGAGATACAGGACTATTTTTGGGACCAATACAATAATTAAATACTTCTGCTAAACAAGCTTAACGAACGCTTTTAATAGTAGATTTCACAACTCTGTTGGAAAAAAAAATCCTGTTGTTTCTGCAAACAGCCATTAATGCTTTAAAAAGTAAAAGTCTTAAGACATAAAAAATTTGAACGCATGACGGCCAATATTTACAAGCTAATAAATTTATCTTAATACGCTGTTCCCAATGGCGGCTGATTATGACTGTAACCCACAAGTAACTCACCAGAGTGTGGCGTCATTGCTAGATATGATCATTCTTATGAAAAAAATTAAGTACTCAAAAGTTCAAAACTGCCAAGTACTCATTGTTTTAATAGGGGTATCAAAGCTTGTTGTAACTGACTACTTGATGAACTTTTTGAGTCCTTTCCTAAATATCTTGATTCTTTTATGAGTAGATGATTATAAGACGTGAGGCAAAATTACTGGATTATCGCTACGCCTACGTTTTGAAGAGAAAGTCGTTGGTACGGTGGTAACTTGTGTATTGTGGGTTTTGGACCCTTGGGGATGAAGAGCATGACGTTTTTCGAAACGCCGGGAGATTCGGCGCTTCCAACCCGGTGGAATACCCGAGAGACCTTTGTTCAGCGGAATAAAACCAAAGATCGAAGTAACATTGATCGGTGTAGCTAAATATGAATGTGCCGACGATGGCTGGAAAAGATCTTTATGTCCCTTAATATTTTCCTTCTTTTGAATGGATCACTTCTTATGGATTGGGGTAATCTCACTAAAGCCTAGTTTCACGCAAAACCCATTACCGACTTTTGAAACTTTGCGAGAATTCTATCACTTGGAAGACATTTGTGATCCTAAATATCTTGAATCTTTTACGAGTAGATGTTTACGATTACTGAGACAAAAATTATCCTTCAAGTGTAATTACATGAGTCTATTCATTCATATTGTTTGAATGTTCTGTTACTTTTTTCATGGCCACCAGGTAAATACCCGTTTGAAAATGACTTGTAAATAAATAGAAATACGTTGAAAGCAAAGCACCGCTCACAGCGAGCGTTTCGAGGAGAGATTCACGCTGTATGGGAAACGGTGGCACTACGCCGCTTCCATTTGAAGCGAAAGAGGGAAAAAAGAAACGGTTTGAAAGGGAGAAAAGACAGGAGACGATTGAATGTCGGCACACGCGAAACCACGGGGCGAGACATATATACACTATAGAGGAGGCGACAAATTGAAAAAGGTTGTCGGGGGGAGTAAGAGGGAGGGGAGAGGGGAAGTGGGCGGGGGAAGGGAAATGGGCGATGGGGGAGAAAGGAGAGGGGGATGAGTGAGTGTCGAACAAATGAGCGAGATGTTCCGCTGTGGGGAAAAAAGTCTACGGTGGGGGAAGAGGTGGTGCGAGTAGGATGGAAGGGAAAATAAATGAAGAGAAGGAGGGGAAAGGAGATGAAAGAGAGTGAGCGAAGGAGAAGGGTACAGGAGAGAGAGAGATGAGGGGTGCATTTC
Organism: Ceriagrion tenellum; assembly: GCA_963169105.1. Lineage (NCBI taxonomy): Eukaryota > Metazoa > Arthropoda > Insecta > Odonata > Coenagrionidae > Ceriagrion > Ceriagrion tenellum. The sequence goes on along the minus strand of OY720636.1, from coordinate 52,436,941 downwards.
CAAGAAACAGAAGAAGGGGACAGATCGTGAGCATAGCTTTCCCTAGTGTTGGATTGTACCTGGCGTCTTGGCCATTGAGGGGGCTCAAGCAAGATATTACCGAGTCATACTATAAACAATTTTTGAGCATTTTTTTAATTTCAGCATCTCTAAGGCATTTGAATTGAATATTTTAAATTTAATCGAAAAAATCGTTTTGTTTGACTGAAATTCTGAGTAATGAACTAAATCATTATCGATAGCAAATAATGTGGCGCCAGGTGTGGGAACTGGAAATAAATCTTAGTACCACAGTTCACTTCCTGCGAAAGCCATCACACATGTGCCACACCTATGCTGGTGGTATATGGGATCCGTACGAGGAAGGTATGATAAAAGAATTAGAGCACGTGCAAAGGAGATCCGCTAGGTTTGTTAAAGGCCGTTATGATAATTGTATTAGTGTTACGAGTTTAATAGAAGAACTAGGATGGGAATTACTATCACAACGCAGGTTAAAATTTAGGTTAAACCTTTTAAGTAAATTTGAAACCGATTTGTTCACAGATGACGTTAGATATATATTGAGAACCCCTGTGTATTATGCTAGGTTTGATCATATTAACAAAATTAGAGAGATAGATTGTCGTACCGATAGATTTAAAATGTCATTTTTCCCTCGTACTATAAGAGAGAACAATAGGCAGCGTAGCAAAGGGATAGGTAGGTGAAATATAGTTAGAGTAGTCTGTAGTGCATGATGCATGTAATAACAACCATTAATAATCCCTTCCTTATTATGTAGACACTAACCATGTGACCCTATTATCTAGCATGCCTTCATTAAATATCCTAGTTGCATGTCAATGGTACATGTTTGGTGATCTTCACCCCCTGCCACACACCCTCGTGGTGGCTCGCAGGGTATTACGTAGATGTAGGTGTAGATGTATTCTATAAACTAATGGGACCCATGAGCCATGGCAACCATTCAATAAGCGTAGCAGAACCATTCTATAAATGTATTGGTTTCATAACTCACAGCATGGAATTATGAGTTCCAAAAGTAGCCAAGATGGCAGATGCGAAATGAACCTCTTGGGGACTTGATATCTGGATAAACGAGTTATTTTTTGACGAATGACCAGTTTTTCTACTCTTATTGACTAATTAACTTGTGCATTAGCAATTATTCATAAACATCCATAAATGTTATCCAGCAGTGGAAGATAAGTTCGGATATTCGAGGCTATGTACTATTGGTAAATAAGTTATGTAACTAGTAGATGTGTTGCTGCAACCCGAATATTTGTAAAAGATCTGTAACTTCATGGATCTCATAACTATTGATTCCATAACTCAATGCTCTTTTAACCGCTCATAAAATACGTCACTTTATGTTTTAGATGACATTGAGGAATGGTATCAGTTTTAAACAATTACATTTTTATTTTATTAAAAAATACTTGGATATGGATTTCTACCATTCGTACTTCTCGTTAGTACTGCTGCCAATAGGAAGCATTAATTAAGAGTGTTAGAAAAAACATTGATGATCAACCCCTTGTCTTATAAATGACTTTATGTCAAACCAATTGGAAATGACTTTAGGAAAACCAATGCTAAGAATCTTCATTCTTTTGAAATGAAGAGCACTAGATGCAGTGTATCTGATGATGGCGAATAAAGTGCCGAAACACGTGCTGTAAACTTTTATGTATTAAAAATAGTGGTCAGTACAACATCTAGTGTTCTCCTTTTTTATAATGCAGTTACACGATATCTCGCCAGAAACTACTGACTTCATTCATTCTCTTTGTTAAGTCGACGGTAAAGGAACGAAGGTAGGAATACAGGGAAAGCGGAATGCGGGCAGAGAGGGAGAGGACTTCTTAAGGGTGAACAGCGTGGTCACCGAAGGGTGTGGATGGAGAAGACGGAAGGAGAGGAAGGCAGATGAAAGAGGAGAGAGACTGGGAAGACGGGAACAAGGAGGGGAGAGAGAGAGATAAAAAAAACGAATAGCTTTGCGTCGAGGCGGGAAAGAGGAGGGGAGAAACGAGATGGTTAGGCCGAAAGACATATTACCACACACATGTTGTCTGTTATAGGATCGCAAACGAGAATGCGGGGATGAGAGAAGAGGAGGAACGGTGGAGTGGGGAGGGAGGGTTAAGACGTGGGATGGGGCAGGCGGGAGGAGGAGAGCGGGGGAGGAATTGTGGGGGGGGGAATACCGCTGCGGTGTTAAAATAGTGCGAGGAAGGGGACAGGAAATGGGGGACGTGTGGAGGGTAGGAGAAGGAGCAGGGGATAGGGAGGGAAAGAGATGGTGGCGGTCGCAATGGGGGGGAAAATAGTGAGGCACCACCGCTAACCCCCCCCTCTCCCCCGCTGTCCAATTCCTTAGCCGTGGAAGGAGGATGGGAGGAAGAGATGGAAGCCGAGGAGGTGAGAGATGAGACAAATTGGTCGCAGTGTGGAGGGGAGGGAGTGAGCGTATTTCACCCCCAATTCCGCTGCCCCCCCACCCTATTTCCCATCAACCATCTCGTGGGGCGAGCTTTAAAGAGCCGCGCGGTCCGCGCGCCGTTAAATCGAGTCTCTCGCTCACCATTTTCACATGTCCTTGTTCCAGAGGGTTTCATTTTTCAATGCTAAAATCTCACATTTTTTGCCTTTGTCGGTGAAAAAAATATCACCTTGAATTTGATCCAATTTTATGTAACCTTTCTTGTATTTAGGGCCCAGTGTATAGCGTGTTCGACTCCCGTTCTGAGGATCGCAGTTTCGAGTTCCCCTCAACATTTTCACGTCCTTGTTTCAGAGTGTTTAATTTTTCAATGCTATAATTTCAATAAGGTATATTAGGAAAAGTGAAAAGCTACCGGTACCTAGGAACGATGGTGACAGGCGACTGGAGAAGTATTGCAGAAATTAAAGCTAGGATAGCAATGGCAAAAGAGGCCTTCAGCCAGAAGAAAAACTTGCTATGCAATAAAAGTCTGGATCTGGGGCTGAGAAAGAGACTAGCTAAATGCTATTCATGGAGCGTTTTCATGTATGGATGTGAAGCGTGGACATTAGGTAAGAGGGAAAGGAATAAAATAGAAGCTTATGAAATGTGGGTGTGGAGAAGGATGAAAAAAGTAAGATGGGAAGATAAGATGAAAAATGAAGAGGTTTTGAGCAAAGTAAAAGAAGGAAGATCGCTCCTAAAGGAAATAAGGAAAAGGAAAGGAAACTGGTTGGGCCATGTGATGAGAGGGAAAAGTATAATAACTGCGGCACTTGAGGGTTCAATTGAAGGAAAGAAAAAGAGAGGAAGGAGAAGAATTAAATTGGTGGATCAGGTGAAGAACATCAGCTATGATGAAACAAAGAAGGAAGCTCGGGACAGAAGCGGATGGAGACGACAGTGGTGTACGGGACCTGTCAGCAGACAGAACACCAGATGATGATGATGATTATTTCACAGTTTCGCCTTTGTCGGAAAATATTAATATCAACTTGAAACTTTGATCAAATTTTTTTACCGTTTTTGTTTTCAAGGCTAGAGTTGCCAAGCGTATATCGCATTCGATTCCCGTTCTGAAGATCGCAGTTTCGAGTCTGCCTCACCATTTTCACACGACCTTGTTCAAGAGTGTTCAAGAAATCTTTCAATGCTAAATATTCGCGTATCTGTAAGTAAAAGTATGTCAGCTTGAACATTTGATCCAATTTTTTGTTGCCTTGTTTTATTTATAGGGCTGAAGTGGCCCAGTGGATAGCATCTTCGACTCCCGTTTTTAGGATTGCAGGTTCTATCACACTCATCATTTTCACGCGTTCTTGTACCAGACTGATTCATTTTTCAATGCTAAAATCTGACATAATTATTTTTGTCGTTAAAAAAAGCCAGCTTGAGCCTTTAATCCAATTTTTTTAACCTAGTTTTGTTTTTAGGGCCGGACTGGAACAGTGGATAGTGTATTCGATTCCCGTTCAGAGAATTGCATGTTCGAGTCTCGCTCACCATTTCCACGCATTCTTGTACCAGATTATTTAATTTTCAATGCAAAGATTTCACATTTTCGCCTTCGTTGGTAAATAAAATGTCAGCTTACAACTTTTATCCAATTTTTTTAAACCTATATTTGGCTGTAGGGCCAGGGTGGCCCAGTGATCATCGTGTTCCAAGGGTCGCAGGTTCGCGACCAAGCGACAAATTCCTGACTCTGGAATCTCACATTTACATACTACATGAGCTGACCCCACTACTGAGAGGCAGCAGTCTCAGCAAAAGGCATTGATGATGCAGATCAAGGAGATCGGACCGGTATAATTGGCTGATGCTTTGGGTGACAGTGAAGTTCACGGATTCATAAAATTAAGGAAATAGACTGCTGAACCGATAGATTTAAAATGTCATTTTTTCCAAGCACAATAAGAAACCATGATAGTTGTGATAAATTACTTTTAGGATACTTTGACTCTGACTAGGTAAAATAGGTTTTTGAACTTGTTATACATATCTTAACATCATTATTAGCAACTATCTCTGTATGAAATTTTCGGCATGATTTAGTGCCTTGTAGAATATCTTTCCTATTAATAATAACCAGTAGTTCTATCTTAAGTTGTGTACTGCATGGTTGAATGTTCATCCACGTATCACTCTCCTAGTTTCTGGTCTGACCGCGCACTGTTATCCTGACAACTTTTGGCCTGCGCTTGGCATTCGGGGGGAACGTGCGCGATTCGGATTTCAGCTGGGATGAGGGCTTAATGTATGGTGTGGAATCACTCTGTGACACACACCCTTACGGTGGCTTGCACGGTATTTCGTAGATGTAGATGAATCGGCCGAGTAACTGCGATGAGGAAGGCAAAGGGGAAACACCATATTATCCTCCCCAGAAGAAGCAGGCTTTTCTGCAGTCAACCAATCTTACGATTTCGAAAGACTGAATGACGGATTGAAGGACTAATGATGATGAATTGCTTTTATAAAAAATATTTGGCTGATTCGAGTTTTTAGATAAAAAATTCTTCAATTTTTGAGAGCTTAATGGAAATAATGAACGAAACAAATGTAATAGGCCCGTAAAATTGATGATTTGAATAAGTTTTTCTAGCTCACTCGATCATTACTTTATTGTTCCATTATTTGGTGAATCTGGATTGCGTGAGGAATAACCAGCCATCTGAAAGGGATATTAGAAGACCAATGGCTCACAGTATGTATACAGAGTGGTCAAATTAGTCGCTCAGTGTGGTATTTGATGCAATGAGTGTTCCGTACATGCACCATATTGTGAGTCAGTTCCCCAAGGCGCGAAGATTGGAATCGCTGCCAGGTGCTCAATGATTTTTGACGACTTTTGGTAGTCGCATAAGGGGAAAATTGCGAAAATTGTTCATTCAGTCCTAACTTAAAGCAATGATCCTTGTGTAAGGGAAGGAGGAGATTCTCATTTCGATAGAGCTCTAGAATATCTGAAAACTTGATCATTTTAAAAGGAGACACACTATGGTCTTTTTAAGCGTCCACCTGAGGGAAATATGTAGTAACCATGGCAAAGCTACTTATCGGTTCATACTACAGCATACTACAGCACTTAGTCAAATACCATATAATAGCGAGGAAACGGATAGCATGATAGATGCACTCTTATTAGGAAGCCGATAAACCGATTTATCATAATTGTTCCATCTTCTCAATTCTAATAACGCAAAAGAGGCTACGGTGTATTTCTAAAAGTCATACCTTTTAATAGAAAATTTACTTTAAAAAATTAATATCAGGAACTACCAAGAGGGATTGAAGAAATTTTCAAACACAATAGTTGCAGAGTAGAGAGCCGATTTTTTTTCTTTATACCAGGATGGATTCCAATCACAGAATTCCATAGCTAGAATACTTAAGCTCAAAATTGGGGTTTTTATAGCTCAGAGTGTGAGAGCAACTGAATTGTTTCGTTTTCCGAGAAAAAAAATCGGGCCCACATATTTCTTTGGGGAGACGGTAATCAAGATATACTAGGTTTTCTATTGATGGTTTTCATCTACATCTACATCTACGTAATACCCTGCGATCCACCACGAGGGTGTGTGGCAGGGGGTGAAGATCACCAAACATGCACTATTGACATGCAACTAGGATATTTAAGGGAGACATGCTAGAGAACAGGGTCACATGCAGCTAGATGGTTAGTATCTAAATAATAAGAAAGGGATTATTGGTTGTTATTACATGCATCATGCACTACTGACTACTCTAATTATATTTCACCTACCTATCCCTTTGCTACGCTGCCTATTGTTCTCTCTTATGGTACGCGGGAAAAATGACATTTTAAATCTATCGGTACGAAAATCTATCTCTCTAATCTTGTTAATATAATCAAACCTAGCATAATACTCATGGGCTCTCAATATATATCTAACGTCATCTGTGAACAAATCAGTTTCGAATTTACTTAAAAGGTTTAACCTAAATTTTAACCTGCGTTCTGATAGTAAGTCCCATCCTAGTTCTTCTATTAACCTCGTAACACTTATACAATTATCATAACGGCCTTAAACAAATCTACCGGATCTCCTGTGCACGCGCTCTAATTCTTTAATCATACCTTCCTCTACGGATCCCATATACTAGCGGCATATTCTAAATGAGGCCTGACAAGTGTAAAATAGCTTCTTTCACTTGAAATTACATAATTTTTTTAATTGACTGTTTTTGATCACTCATCATTGATGCTTTCGTCCTTCTAAAAACTAAATGAAAGTTAATATTGTCAGACTGATGGAAAGAGTGCATGAAGGATGGGATTATCAGTGTTGAAACCATATCACTATTTCATAAAAATTCGGTTACATAAACAATGGTCAATTCCCACTCCAGGATCTGGTACTTTAGTGGCGTACTTGATGTAGGTATTCTCGGATTCTCCACGAGCCATTCTCTCCATACTGACCTAAAAGCATCACAGACCAGTTATTGCTCCATCTCGTGCGGTTGATAGCCTCTTGTCTCTAAAAGAAGATTGCCACCGCGTAAGCATAATAGATTCAGACCTCTAATTAGTAGTCCAGATGCTCGTTCGTGATCGGAATAAACGTAACAAATCGCTCCACTAACTAAGATCGGCCATGCACCTGTCCGTTGTGTCCTTAGAACAGTATGGTGAGTCCGACCCAGTGGAGAACTCGAGAAGAATTCCAACATCCCGGTCCAAGGCCGTCGATCAGAAAGAAAGCCGACAGCGACGACTTTATTTTCCAAAAGCGGTCGGGTGTTTTGCGCGGATGTACCCAGCTGTCAGAGCGGCATATTAAACCCATAAAATCTCTGTCTGATGTGGATACATGTGGCCAGCCATTCGCGCTTCTCCAACGCACCACCGCTGATTATGGAATGCTGAGTTAAAAATAACTTTGGGTAGAACCGTCCGAAAATTTTGAATTTTCCTCTCATACTGTCTAAGTTAATGTTGGCGAACTCAATGGCAATTTCCATGAAAAATCGGAAGTTTCCACATCTAAATTTTGGTTACTTTGAAAAATATTTTCAGGAAGAGGAGCCAAACTTAAAGTAATAATGATACTGAATAATACCAAAAAGACGTAATCGGGGAAAATCAGTCAGACGCAACCAGAACAAGAAGGCTACTGGAAACTGGTAGGATGAGAGTACCTACTTCAGAAAATCACGGGTAAAACATTACTAGATGGAAAACGATACGAAAATATAAGAAAAAAATCACAAAATAGAAAACAGGAACGAGTGGAGCATAAAAAGGAAGCACAAATGCTTTGGACACGTAAATCACATGGGCGGAGAAATTATAGCAAAGGTAGCTCGTGATGAGTTACTGTTGTGAAAAATAGGAATTTTGAAGGAATCAAAAGGCAATATTCCCTCAATATAGAAGGAAAAATGAGATACTTTCAATGAGATTATTAGTGTGCTATACAAGTAAATCCGTGGACAACAATGCACGCAAAAAATCAAAATGACTATGTAATTTTTTCTCGTAGTTTTCTTTCAAGCGACCAGTTTCAAAGCATAAGCGACAATTTTAGGTGTCGCCCTCGCAATGAGACTTGTTATTCAAAATGGACTTGAGTGAGAAAGTAGCCAAGTCTGTGTGATTTTTTATATTGAATTTTCACAATGTAAAGCCAGAAACCATCGAATTTTAATGCACGTAGAGTCGAAAAAATTGTGTAATATGTGGCCTCATCTGGAATATGCTGTTAGTGTATGGAATCCATACGAAACGGGGTTGATATCAGAGTTAGATCGCGTACAGCGAAGAGGAGCTAGGTTTGTAAAACGATGCTACGATAAGTTGGCTAGTGTGTCTGGACTGTTAGAAGAATTAGGATGGGAATCGCTATCACAGCGTGGATTAAATTATAGGCTTAACCTCCCAACTAAATTTCAGGAAAATCATTTCTCTGATGACGTAAAAAACATACTATTTAACCCCCTCGTACTACGGCAGATTAGATCGCGCCAATAAAATTAGAGAGCTAGATTGTAGAACCGATAGGTATAAAATGTCATTTTTTTCCGCTTACCATTCGGGACCATAACAGCTGTGATCGTCCTTATGAATAGTTCGAAATGTGGCAATAGGCAGACAGTAAATCTTTCTCATTATATTCTCTACTTTCTTATTTATGCATGATGTAAATATTGGTGTTCTTATTTATGCATGATATTTTGAATATGTAGTAGTAGTCTTTGTATCCCTTGCATGTTGGAACGATTGAAGATAGAATGTTTCTTGGGTATTATATTTTTAATTGGCGCTTTGCATGAGTGGTACGCGGGTTTCAATGTAATTTCGGTGTTCTACCATATCATTCATGCATTCCTGGTGTGAGAGCATCCCCCGCTTCACACCATTTGGGTGGCTTGCAGGGTATGACGTAGATGTAGATGTACATAGGTGATAACTGCTTAGTGGGGACATGATAGCCAAGTATCTCAAACTCTTATGAAGGCATTTTTCACAAAACTTCAGCCGCTATTGAATGAACAGAGGAAGTTTCCAAAATCACTGATGTCAGAAGACCAATGTCACAAAAAGGAAGGATCATCACGTTACTTCATAGGAGTCACACTAAAGGATACATAAAGTCGTGGGCTTCTAAAAAATTTGACTTGACGATGAGTTAAAAACCAAACATCGACTTTTGAACCCAAAATAATGACAAATACATGCCTTCTTAATGACCCAATTATAGAAATATCAATCAAAGAGAAGAACGCAACGAAGCTTGCTTTAGTCTTGTAGACAACTGGGAAGCATGTAGAAATGGGTGTAAAGAATATATTTTAAGATGCAAACCCGAAAATTAGTTCATTGACATGGCCGAGACAGGCAAGGCATGCTTCGCATTACAATGGAACAACTGGGGAAAGCTTCGACTTGTTCCGTAACTCCTCCGCCTCACAGTAACCATTCCAATGATTCCAATCGCTGAGAAATTCGACGTCACAACCGACCATCATACTCAATAGAGAAGCCGTGACTTCCAATGATGACGCTGATTATGATAATATTAACTATGTTAAAAACTATTGATACCGGTGTACGAATTCAGTCGCATATTTTGTACACGAATCACATATTTTTGTGATCATTCGAACATATCGGCCAATGCCGTGAGGCATGAGATTTTGTCCCAGTCCCAAATGGAAGACTTGCTTCACCATCTCCATAAGAGAAATCGTGAGCTCCAAAGAAATAAACTCGTTGAAATCTGGATATGACGCAGGGCATTTTTCCCTATTTTTCAACTAGTATGAGGGCGAGGAAGTCCGACGTCACACTTAGTCCGACACATACAGTACAGTTTAAGTTACAGTACAGTACAGTTACGAGTTTAATAGAAGAACAAGGATGGGTTTTACTATCAGAACGCAGGTTAAAATATAGGTTAAACCTTTTAAGTAAATTCGAAACCGATTTGTTCACAGATGACGTTAGATATATATTAAGAACCCCTGCGTATTATGCTAGGTTTGATCAGATTTACAAGATTAGAGAGATAGATTGTCGTACCGATAGATTTGAAATGTCATTTTTCCCGCGTTCCATAAGAGAGAACAATAGGCAGCGTAGCAATGGGAGAGGTAGGTGAAATATAGTTAGAGTAGTCTGTAGTGCATGATGCATAAAATAAAAACCAATAATCCCTTTCTCATTATGTAGATACTAACCATCTAGCTGCATGTGACCCTGTTCTCTAGCATGCCTCCCTTAAATATCCTACTTGCATGGCGATAGTGCATGTTTGGTGATCTTCACCCCCTGCCACAGACCCTCGTGGTGGCTCGAAGGGTATTACGTAGACGTAGACGTACAGGCAAGTATTACTTATGTTTTTTCGTCGGGAAAGAGGGTTTGGGATGCAATGTATTAACTGGGGTTGGGACAGTGGGATTTGGGAAAAGGTGGATATATTTCTTTGCTTATATAGTCCAAGAGAAGTGGTGCGATGAGCTTCAGGAGCGTATTGAAAGTCTCTAGAATATTAAGATTGTGTAATGTAAGATTTTGGGATGGACATTCTTACAAATTTTCTATGCTTAAATGTGAACTAATTATGGTACATATGTAAAACTTTGTATACCAACAGATTATTGAGCTATGAATTGTAAACTTCAAAACTTGAAATAATTTAAAATAAAGGATATGGTCCCAGGCTTGACCTTGTGGAAGTAATTCATAGTAACTTAAATTAAACTTTTTATACTCCACAATAGGTTTAATAACAAGACCCGAGATCTGAAGATGACACGAAGTGGCGAAACCCGGGTCGTGTTATTAAACCTATGGTGGAGTATACAAAGTTTTATTTAAGTTACTAATTTAAAATAATTATTTTTTCACAAATCTACATCTTCAACTACATATTACCCTGCGAGCCACCACCTGGACGTATGGCGGGCGGTGTTGGGACCTCAGCCGTGTAACGATGTTAAGGATAAAGTTTTGGCAGTTGAAAATGTGAATTTCACTATGGGAGATTCGAGTTAAGCTTAGCTTTTTTCATGGTCACTTTATTGTGTGTGGAAAGAACGAGTATTTGCGCCTAGGTATCTGTTTGGCAATGGTTCTCTCTTATTTGTCGCTTCTGTCGGGCCTAGAAATGTATTTTGGCGTGAAAATGACATTCTCTGTGTCGCTCTGAAACGTGCCTGATCTGAATTTCTCACCCCAACTAATCCGAGCGTGTGGTTGCAGATGGTGGGCTGCGGAATTTGAATAAATTATGCCTATTCAATCTGTTACTACAGTTATATTTCCTGATCATTCGCATTATTTAATTCTTTTTAATTTGGTAGATGCTACAAATAGTATTGTACTCAAGATATTCCTTATGTTTTCATGCTCTTTAATACCTATTTCCAAATAGAATAGGTTGACACGGATGAGAATGTATATTTTCTCATCAACTGTGCTGATGTATTACCTATTTCTCACAGTAAGTAGAAGAATATTTTCAGAATAGAATAGAAATATTAGGATGCTCCTGAAATGCTTTTAATTTGGGCTTTCAGGACATCTTAGGAATATTTGGAGTAATTTTATTTTAGCCCATTCGATACTTTCCATTACATCCCAGTCTTTACCAAGAATATTCTAAAATGTTCTAGGCCAGGGGTGGCGAACCTTTTGGCGATTGACTGCCAAAGTTTATGAAATAAGAGTATAATCGCTCGACTCGCGTGCCAACCCATCCAGTGATAAAGAGGTTTCCCTTAGCGCCCTCCCAGCTCCGCGTGCCACTTTGGGCACGCATGCCTTAGGTTTGCCACCTCCGTTCTAGGTTTATTCCCACGATAATCCTGGCGAACGTTCTAGGAACAGATAAATGTTCTGATAACGTTGCAAGTCCAAATCGCGCAAGTTCTAAATCAGTGTCCTGGAGAAAACTCAAGCCGGAAGAAGGCTGGGTCAATACTGTAAGAAGCCGACAGAAAGGAAACCCGAAAGGGAAAACCAGACGGGAAAAAGACCGTAAAATAAGATAACACCAGACAAACAGCTTTATAGAACACCCGAACCACAACAATCACATGTGCTTACCGATGATAATCGCAAAATGGACGTATATCATTATATATGCTTCCTCTATTTTTAAGCTTCGTTGCTCTTGTTTCAACTCAGCGAGAATGGCATGAAATGATGCAATGAGATGGGGGAATGGCATATCATTCTGTGGGAGAATATGGAGGAGTATTATGGAAGTATTCTTAAACGGTTCGCAAATCCTACGGAAACATGAAGTAATATTGGAGATCACTATAGAATATTATGCAACTATTTATGCCTTGACGAAAACGAGGACTAAAATCCTAATGCGAAAGAGAAAAGCTGATATATAGAAGTCACAAAAAGAGGAGAAAAATGAGATCAGGTGGATTACTTCTCCCATCTCGGAAGTACCATCACGTGGGACGGAAGAAGTACAAGGAACATTAGGCGTAGAGCGGCCCAAGCTAAGAAGGCGTTCATGGGAAAAAGACAACTGCTGTTTTCAAAGAAGATAGGACTTCAAACTAGAAAACATTCGTGTGGAGCGCGGCTTTCTATGGATCGGACGCGTGGACCATTGGAATAGCTGACCAGAAAAGACCTCCCAAACATGGTGCTGGAGGAGAAAGCTGTAAGTAAAATGGACGGACGAAATAAGAAATGATAAAGTTTATAGAAGAGTAGAAGAGGAAAGGACCATATGGAACACCATACATAAAAGAACCAGATGGACTGGAAACTCTCTGAGGGACAATGGGTTTACGAAGAACATAATGCAAGGTAAAGAGAAGTCCCAAGGGGAAGACCCAGGAACAAGTATATGGACCTGATCAAGAGAAAAGTACAGAGGAAGCTATACCGGGAAGATAGGGACCTCCTACCGCTCAACCTGGCTGTTTTGGCCGGCAAAAAAAGAAAATAAATAAAAATCGTTATTGGAAATCCCAGAATGTTTGACAAAAGTTATATACATATTCATAAAGTTGGCGTCATTGCAGTTTCAACGGTTGAATCAAACATCTATCACGGAATAATCCGAGGTTTACATCAGCTCGTGTAAAACACAGCATAGAAACAATTTTTTTTAAATATGTTAGAAACACATTTGGCTACCTTATATCAAAATATCTCATCTCTACAATAAATACTAAGAGAATAACGATAACAGAAATGCGGGTCAGTCGCGTTTTGGGCGCCGAAAACAGGGCCTTTTTAAAAAAATCTTAAAAATGTAGATAGGGATGAAAATTTTTTGTTACATGCATTAGTAAACGTAGATAAGGTTACCCTATCTAATGCATTTTATTTCGTTAAAATTGGTGGAAACTACTTGAAGATACAGCGTCCTAAACTTAACGGACTCGACCTTTTTCAAGGACAGTAGCATTGGATAGGGACTTGAGGAGGGCTGCAGTCAACCAATCATAGGATTGAACGACCAATGGCAATGACCTATACCTTGCTGTTAGGATCCAATAATTCAAAATTAAATAACACTATGACTTTGTGAGTGGGAAAGGGTAGGTTGGTCTGGAAAGGAACAAAAAAGGCAGAGGGAAAATACAGTTAGGGGGGGGGAGAGAGGGAGCATGAGAGGGGACGGAAAGGAAGGATTAGCGGGACCCTGGCAACGTGAGGGTTGCGCGTGAGGAAGATAGTGGAGCTCAATGATACGGCCCAACCAAAATCGTGCGGCTGCCGAACTAGAAACAAACATTTTCGTGTTTATTTTCTTCCTGGGCCGCCTTCCCCCCCCCCCACTCCCTCCGCACACTTTTCCTACCCTCCCCCATCCTAACCCCCAAACCCAAACCACGACTCCCCCACCTCCATCCCTTCGTTCCCCCCCCTCCCCTCGTTCTCCACCCAACCCCCTCCCAACCACCCATATACTAGAGCAGGGCGCTAAACCCCAAAAACTCGGCCTGCCCCACCCTCATCCCTCCCTTCCCTTGTCTTTCTCCCCCTCTCTCCTTTCTCTTTCCCACAGAAATACATTTTTATGATCTGCGGAGCGTAAAAAAAAACGTTCTACGACGGTTAAAGCGACGAAAGCATAAACAAGAATGAATCTCTTTTCTTATTTAAGGCGAGTTGCTGTGTCGAAATCATGCGGCGCATGTGAAGAACTTCAACGCCTCTCCGTCCATCTCATCAGTTCATGGAGGCTTGCATTGTCTACGTAAGTAGAGATTCAAGCTGTGTCCCAATTCGCCATTTAGGCAGCTAAATAGGCAGATTTAGGGAGGACGCCATCTTGAAGTGTGTCCCAATTCGTTAGGCATCATGGGGGAGCGGATTTAGGTGCCTTTCTCGGGGGTGAAATTTAGGGTAGATGGAGTTTATCCTAAATCCGCCTCCATATTGAATTTCCCGTCATGCAAAGCGCAGCATGCGCCGTACAAGGAACCTCGTACACAAGGAAGTAGTTGAAAAGTGGCAAACATGGCCGGCAAGTATTTTGTCTGTAATTGAAAGAATTCTCTAATATTTCGCAATCCAACACCCGACTACAAAAGAAAAATTTTACTTAGTACACTTAAATAAAACGAATTTAAATCCCAGAACACCTACACAAACTTTCATACCCCGAAAACTAAAAACTTAACGAATCGCCACACAACGAAATGGATGAAAAAATGTTATTTCACTTTCCAAATCTCACAACGCACCCGAAGGTAGCCACAGGCGTCAAAAATGTATTTATTTCAGGTTTCATTTGTTTTATTCAGTCCTTTATTAATTACTCATATGTTTTTCATTCGTTTCCAGCTCGGTAGACGGCAACACTAGCAAAGGATGTCCAAAATCAAGCTCCCTTAGCGAAAGGCATCTAAATATTTAGCTAGCTAACCGCATCCTCCCTAATGCCTAACGAATTGGGACAAGGCTTCAGTCTCATGTCCGTCAGAGACTTACAGGCTAGTAGTGAAATAATGAGTGAATGAATAAAACAGATGAACTGGATGAAATTTTCAGAGCAGGATATTGGCAGTAAGACACAGAGGAGCTGACCCAAGATTCTATCTCAATGACTGATGGAAGCGATATATTAGAGAGATACATTAGCAGAATGACAGATAAAAGAATTTACATCTTCCCATGCTGGATTAGGGACTTCAGTAAAAACAGAACGTGGCACAAAGATATAAATATGAGATTCATCTTCGTACTCTTCGCCCTTCCTTTTACCTATAAGCCTCCCCTTTATTGGCTATTGTCCTCACATCCCTGGGCACAGGACTTCTGAGATTCACAGGTCATTACTTAGATGTATAATGTACGCGTAATGAGATGGGAACGCAAATCTACGTTTCAACCATCCCTACCTGATATTGTGGTCTTTTCCTGTACTAAAATGATCGGGGGGCGCTTGTTAGAGGATTGGCTGTGTCGGTGTGTTTGGTGAAATGAAGATAGAAGCTCACGTCAGTCTTTTCGGGAAACTTATCAATACATTTTACATAAGGTAGCATAAACTTTAGGTCATACGCATCCAGTGTCACTGTGAGACCTCGTCGGCAATCTTTCGGAATGATTTTAAGGCTTAATGGAGCTGTATACCACGCCACGTATAAAACGCTACCGCAGACATCTACACGCTTTTATTGTGCGCCTCTACTTTACGACCTAAAGTAGATCTGTATGCGCAGGCCTCTGGAATAAGGATTATTTTTTACAATATGTGCCAAGGCTTTTCGATTTTTGGTTTCGACATAATTATTTCGACCGCAGAAGAAACGCAAATTAGTCGAAAATCAGGTGATCGCCATGTCGCGTATGGTTTATATTTATTGAAATCTTTGCACTTGAAGAAAATGGGAATCCTTCCTCTCAACGAAGAATAATCAAAATTTTAAACAATCCTTCCTAGGCTGCGGCATAATCTGCAGCTAAAAGGGCGTTTTCGACCGAGATATTATTATAATTATTACTCAAAATTACATTGCAAATAGACAAATGCCTGGTGGAAATGAAAGTGAACATGCACATAAAATAATCAGATCACATAATTATATGAAGAGGAAAAAATTAAAAATATAAATAAGATGGATTAACATAGTTATAACATAGAAACTAATTTTGTCTTAAATATTCTAAACTTTTACTTCTAAATGATTTTAAGGATTTGGGTAAGGGCTCAAAAAGTTCATCAGGCAGCTGGTTCCAATCATATATACCCCTATTTAAGTACGAGTACTTGGCCGCGTTAGTTTTTTGTTTCCTTAACTTTATTTTATATGGGTGGTCATTTCTATCTTTATAATTAGGTCTCTCCATGATTTCATTTAATTCTTCCCAGCCTTTCCTCCTGAGACATTCCTGTATACTGCACAGAGCCTGTTGATTTTTCTTCTTGTTTCAAGAGAGTCCCCAATACTTTTATCAATTCCGTCACGGTGTCAGTTCTCTTGTGTCGGCCTAACAAGTACCTGGCGGCCTTTCTTTGTACTCTTTCAATTTTTTTATTGGCCCTAACTCGTATACAGCCCTGTGAATTCTTCTCGGGTTTCCGTCCGGATAAGATGCTCCATCTCCTCTGACGCCGAGGTTTCAATGAATGACTTATTCATCGTCATCAGGGCCGTATAATAGAGATGAATATGTCATTCATCGAAACGTCGGCGTTAGAGAAGATGGAGCATCTTACCCGGACGGACACCCGAGAAGAATTCACAGCAGTCATTCGCTGGGAGAAAGTGAAATTCTACGTATACCGCCCAATTCTATTCATCGTATAAGGCCCCATTAACTAAGAGGGTAAGTTTTGATCCTCATAATTGTTAGAGAAAGCCCAGCAGTGAATTTACATGCACGTTCATAGAAGCTGATCATGGTTTCGGCTCGCTATGTCATTCTTAAGATGACAAAGACATGGAGTCTTTAAAGGTTCATTCACACAATCAGACGGGGTGTGGGAGGAACTTTGGAAAGGACCGAGTTGGCAATTATTCAGAGGCAGGAAAGGATTGATTTATCCGTAATATGTATTTCGTGATATTTCAGTACGAATCATTTGGGAAGTTCACAGAAAACAACGATAAAGTGCCACTGAGGGATGGTTTGAATGTGCCCTGAGATTGCCTCTGACGTGGAATCATATTCCCGTGAACAATTTGAGAGATTGTGTTTGGTGATCATAAACCCGGCATTCTAAACTGTGTCTAGCCCACTACTGCCTCGTGATGGCTCCTTTTTTGGGAAGAGAAAATCAGCCTCTGTCTAAGGATAATCCACATTATAGGAGTAAATATATGCTTATTTCTAGCAAATTATCGATGGAAAACATCGCTGAATTGCAAAATTTTATTTAATAATTTGCACTTCAGCTCGGAAGCGCTGGAAGAAAACAAGGGTTTGCAAAGATGGTGGACAGGCCACGCCTTACAACTTTTAGCATTGGCCAAGGTCCTCATAATTGACGCTTAATTATTATTAAGCACCATAAAACGAAGTCGTTTTTTCATTTGTGAATATCAACTTCCACATAGTTGAGCCTGATACCATTGAACGTACCATATTAGTGATTTATGAGTATGCATAAATAATTACTGTGCGCCAAAATACGCTGAGGAAGGTTATCCTAAAATACGAGGTGAGAGATTAGTTCTTGTTTCGTCGTGAAAATATTTAATCTTTAATGAACACCAAAATATACCTCTTAGAGCTTACCTAGTCCTTTTATAATTTAAAGATCAAATTCAATTTCATGTTTAAAACAGAATTTGTAACATTGATCAAGGCTAAACACTTTTGGTTACTCAATGAAGTGTAACAGTGCCTCGGAACGTTCAGCCCGATCCAAAATGAAGAAATCAGAGTGCATTTCGGAATCGTGTCATGGCCTGGGTATAAGGACCTTGGCATTGGCCACCATACCCAGCGCCCTCTCCATCTACTTAATAGTACTAACTCATGAGCTCCACAGGTAACCAAGGAGATAGATTCGCAGAGCACTGTTTTGATGAATGATTCTTTTATGGGAGGCTTTGTGCCACAATTGTCGGAGTTAGTGAATTCACGTCGATTTCTTGTAATGTGTACCACGTAACATTATACGTGGCTTTTAGCCTGTGGTACATCTTCATCTACGTAATACCCTGCGAGCCACCACGAGGGTGTGTGGCAGGAGGTGAAGATGACCAAACATGCACCATTGACATGCAACTAGGATATTTAAGGAAGACATGCTAGAGAACAGGGTCACATGCAGCAAGATGGTTCGTAACTACATAATAAGAAAGGGATAATTGGTTATTACGTGCATCATACACTTCAGACTACTCTAACTATATTTCACTTACCTTTCCCTTTGTTACGCTGCCTATTGTTCTCTCTTATGGTACGAATGGGAAATGGGAAAATGACATCTTAAATCTATCGGTACGACAATCTATCTCTCTAATCTTGTTAATCTGATCAAACCTAGCATAATACGCTGGGGTTCTTAATATATATCTAACGTCATCTGTGAACAAATCGGTTTCGAATTTATTTAAAAGGTTTAACCTAAACTTTAACCTGCGTTCTGATAGTAATTCCCATCATAGTTTTTCTATTAAATTCGTAACACTTATACAATTATCATAAAGGCCTTTACAAATCTAGCGGGTATCCTTTGCACACGCTCTAATTCTTTTATCAAACCTTCCTCGTACGGATCCCATACGGTACGGTATTACGTAGACGTATGTTGATTCTGTAATAATTTTAAGTAATCGATGCTGTAAAAGGTTGGGGATCAAATCTCGTGAAGACCAGGCAATACCATTGGCGGAGATCCTTCTTCTTCTTGGGGCAGATCCCATCTCTTCGCCAGAAGATCCATCCGACTCCGATGAAGCTTCGTGAAAGAGCACCTCTCTGGTAACCCTTGACTTTGATGGTAGGGATTCCGACACTAAGTCACTGAAACTACTTGAAGACGCTTGTGCTGGTGAAATGTCATCCTCGGATTCACTGAAGAAATTGACATCCTCGCTGTCACTTCGCGTTAGTATTTCTAGAATCGATTCATCCTTCGTAATCTTTGAGGTGTTTTCAGCCGTTGAAATTAGTCACGTTTGGATATTTCATCCAATGCCATACAGTGGACAGAGCAGAGAAGCAATCACACACTAGATGTGGAACACTCCGCACGCATAAACCACGAAAGTAGAACTGAAGATTGCTTGAAAGGACTCTTGGCACGTATTTCGAAAAGGATTCAGGCGATGTCATTCTAAGAAAAACTAATTTCGATGAAACATCATTACTAGGGAAATTCCCGTAGGAGAGGGCAACAGTGCATCGTGAAGAAAATTTACACATAAGCGTGAATACGACCGAAGAGAAAATATGTTTTTCTGAGAAGAGTAAGATTATCTGCATGGAAATATATCAGCAGAAGCTTCAATGAGACAAATTAACCTCCAACAGAGACTGCGTCCTGGGCATTAATTTGGAGGTAAATGACTTTTTCCAAGAGCACATTAACCTCTCAAATGCATTTCAAGAGAAACTGGGGTGCGAAATAGAGAGTACTGCCCCCACTGGGAGCACTTCCGCACAGCTTACCCACGAGAAAGGTTCTCTTTATTTATATGTTCCGGTAATTTAGCAAGAAAATATCAAAACAATAGAGGTGATCCCATTCCATGGCCGATGGGCGGAGGTAACCTCGACCCTTCCTCGCATTGAGAGGCGTGTTTCAGCTGTCAATTTATTTTTTTGCTGCAAGGCATTTGCTAAATATATATTTGTTGCATACTTGGAGAATCCAGACTCAGAAGTCCATATTGACGGAATTTTTTGGAGCGGATCCAAACCAAAATCCATGCTCCATCTAGAATGAGTTATATGTAAGGAAAATAATCAATTAAACTCAATAAATTATGGCCGTCAACTAATATGAAAAAATAACTTTCAGTAGTTTACCTAAAAATATAATATCTTCATAACTTACTAAAAAACTTCACTAAAATTAAGGCTGGGACACAATCAACGTGTACGTGTGACGCGAGACGTTAACGGGACAACGGGAGACGGGGAACGCAAGTCAGCGGCCACAATCGACGTTAACGCGGCCCGGAGTAACAATTGACTAACGCAGGTGCAGCTAAGAGATAAGGTGTAAACAAGTGTGAAAGTAAATAAGTTGTCTTCGCCAAGAGCTATCTTCAGCAGTTGGATGAATCTGCCGACAGATGGCTCCCATTCCCGGATTCTCAGGACTATTCTGATTGGTTTTCCGTGTACGTGACACGGGAAGAGATGAATGTTGCCCATCTCTCGCGTACACGTACTCCCCGTACACGTTGATTGTGTCCGCTAGCTATACTTTCCCGTCAGCCATCTTTTCGCGTATTCCCGTTAACGGCTCACGTTACACGTACACGTTGATTGTGTCCCAGCCTTTACTCTATAACTAACTAAATAGCAATCAAAACATTGTTTCGGCGATTCCATTACACACGAACTACGTCAAAAATAACCTTACAGCTCCGTTTAAAATTTGTAATTGTAGGGGTAAACATAAGGAATGCAGTTAAAACCCTCAATTTTCAAATTACAGAAAAATTTATATCTTCGTTTTTACAATGTATTAACAAACTACTGACCACGGACACATGCTGTGAGTGAGGATCGCTCTGCGACGAAGGGTCGAGATAATCTTCTCCCGCGGACGGAAAAAGGGTAAAGCGTCCCGAGGAAAGGTCTTTCATGGCTCAGGGAACCTTTTAGGCCTGCGAAGGGATAGCTGAGAGGCAGCGACGTTTATACACGCCGTTCGTTAGTTTGCGTCGGCAAATCTACGCCGTGTATAAACGTCGTTCGTAGTGAAAGGGTTAAATGTCAGAAAATCAGAAATTGTCAAATTCAAAAAGTTGATATTAAAAAAATTGAGCCTATTTATGCATCAAATTTAATTCCTCTGATTACAGTGAAGCTGAATGAAGCTCTATGAATAGCCGAGATGGCAGATGTGAAATTAATATCTTAGATGCTTAATTATTCGATGAAAGAGTTATCATGGGACGAATGACGAATTCATTTACTGGCGGTGACTATCGCAAATGGACATCAGTAATCTGAAACAATAGAAAAACATACATGCATTCACTTATTTACCTCTTGGAGATAAGTTATGAAAGCGGTAATTCTTTCTGCACGAATTTAGCAGTGATTTCCACTAATTAGTGATTCTTCTAACTATCAGTTCCGTAGCCAAGTGCTTGAGCCACTGGGCTATTCGTTCGTAAATGCGTTCATGGGAAGAAATTTCGGCGCGTGATAAAAATGGTACCAGAAAAATGTAATCAAACCCCGGATGATTACATTTTTGACGAAGATTAAAAATCATAGACGCAGAAACGCATCCACGAAATCATCCCGTCGACGTCGGTTGATTAAACATTCTCCGGTGAGGAGGAAACGTGGACACGAGAAAAAGAGAGAGAGAGAGTAAATCATTCCTCATCCGAAGAAAACATTTTGGAAACGTGTCACGAAATACCGGAGAGATATTTCCACACAGACGCTGCGCTCTTTGAGGCCACATGCCAACAGTCAACCTTTAAGGAATACGAGACTGTGAAACTGGAAGGGAAAACACGACTCCCGTCGCCAAACAAATGCTGTCTCCCCGGAAAACACCGCAATCTCGAAGCATCACACCCTTGACATTCCATCTACACCGAGAAAACTGAGCGCCCGGAATACCTCCGTCACGGGAGGAGAGATTGAGAGGGGAGAAAAAGTTCGAAAAGACCGTCAACAGCCGGATATTGGCTTCTGCCACGCACTAATGAGACAGGCTGCCCTCAGCTCACCATTTGTTCTTTTCGGGAAGATTACTGGAAACCAACAACATGACGATCTTCTTCTCCTCTTGGCCCCTTGTCTTTTCTCGTGTCGAGGGTCACAAGCCGATATTAATTAGAGAAAAGACTCTTCCCGAATGTGACAGCCGCGAAATTGAGATCTCCTGCCCCCGTTACGGTCGGCCGGGGGCAGAAGAAAGGCGCCGCTCCTCTAGAATACCAATCGGTTCACGCTCCGCCGCAAATGAGGCAATTTTCCAGCTGTCCGGCAAGTGTAGGCAGGACTCTCGTGGGGCAGGTCGTCTAGGCGGATTGAATGGGGCAGCGGAGGCTTATGTGGAACGCCGCAAGTTGGAACTGCAGGACAGGGATAGATGGAACGCACCTCGGCATAGAGGCGGATAGACTTACGCAACAATCCAGTAGAATACAGTTGAGATACCCATTGTTGATTTCCTTTCGCCATTAAACAACTGACGCTGGTGGCGCCTCAATCCGCCAGAAAGTAAAACTAACCCGCCCATAGGGGTATGCTAGGAAATTTCTTGGCTTTAAGAAGATATCTGTCAGAGATAACTATTTTAGTTGAGCGAACACTCAATAGCTTCAAAACAGCAACATTAGGGTACCTACAGTCTAAGTATTTCTGCTGTAAATGATTTCATTTCTTCAGATATTGGCATATCCCTTCAGGCGTACTCAGTACAGGGTATGATTTTGCATTGAAATTGCAGAGCAATATCCACCTCAAGAAGCTGTCATCTCTTGCGAAATGGAGCTAAAATGATACCTCTCAATATTTTCGGAGATACTGTGAAGTAGATAGTAGTTGTTAGTAGGTTACTTTGGTAACTATGTGAAATTAGCTTTTACTTGCTCGCCACCGCACGACACCACTGAGTTCCGAGCCTCAAATTTACAATTGTTGTCACAACTGCCTGTTACAAGACTGTACTTAAGCTACATTTCCTGCACCGACTTGATGCAGCCATGGAATTGGATGTAAATTAAAGACGGTAGAAAACCGTGATGCGTTATAGAGTATAGCTCTTCGTAGAGCGTATAAGTATAAATACGTCACTGACGTACCATTATGACAGAAACTGACCTCGGATGGTGAAAACAGTTTTCCCTTTAATGTCCGAGCAATTGTCGTTTATCCAGGGGATTAACTGAAGTAAAAACTGAATATTCAATGTGCAAAAAAAGAAGTTTTTTTCTATTCCGCTACTGTTTTTACTTTGG
This sequence comes from Ceriagrion tenellum, assembly GCA_963169105.1. Classification (NCBI taxonomy): domain Eukaryota; kingdom Metazoa; phylum Arthropoda; class Insecta; order Odonata; family Coenagrionidae; genus Ceriagrion; species Ceriagrion tenellum. The sequence goes on along the minus strand of OY720636.1, from coordinate 52,413,870 downwards.
TTCGGCATTCATCCGTTGAAAGAAATGGAAATTAGGAGCTATAATTTGCTCAAATTTGAATACTTCTTACTCTCATTATTATTGATTGAAAATGGTTCACATTCGATAAATTTCTCTTAAACTAATGTATTCAAAAAACGAAGATTATTCGATATTTTTGTATAATCTCAAATACATAAGATTAATGAGACGATTTTACGACGGGGCAAGGAAAATTACATGTCCACACCGGCTAGAATAAAAATGTGAATCAGGAGGGATGCCAATCCAAAATTTACCACTTCTCTTCGAACAAATCTTGTGAAAAGATATCATGTATAAGAGTATTACGAAACTCCATACTCCCCTGAAAAAAAGAGAAGCATTTTTATAGCCAGTAGGCAACATGCCGAAATGAAAGACATTTAATTTATTGGATGTACGCGTCGCTTCTTGCTCTTACGCAGCACGTTTGACTTGAACAGAATGTCACTCCTTATCACCAGTTCCATTCCCGCTCGCGTAAAACTTTAACGAACACGTCTTGAGAACAGGACTGTGATTCTCACATCAACTGTCTACTCGGACGAAAATTAACCGCCCGTGGCACGGATTGTGTCCTCTTATTTATAGAGGGAGCGGCGACGTAAATCTCCCGGCAAACGGACGCGCCTCGTAGCGGTGGAGAAATAGTAAAGAAAAAGCTGGCGAGCAATCCGAAATCGCTTCACTTTTTAATTTGGAACATGAAACTACAGAGACAGTTGAAAAATATCATTACACCCGAAATGTTCAACGCCATTTTTCTCCCAAGTTGGTCAGGTATTATTGTTTGAAAATGGCCATATTCCACAATGAATGCCTGTCTTCAGTTTTTTTCCCGACAATCTTAACGATTTAATAGAACATGAGGCCGTCGGGGAAACTTTCTGCATTATATGACAATCCTGACCGCGTATTGTCATCTCATGCCCGTTACGAAATGCTATTTCATAACCAAATTTTAATTTTAACGATATTTAATCACTATTATGTCACTTTTATTATTATTTATTCAATATTTCAAATTTATTATATATTCAATATTTAGTCACTATTATGCATCAAAATGGTGAACTTAATTTTCAGTCGTCATTTCTCATAGATAAGAGGAAATGAATGCGGGTATTGAGCAATTGATCCAACGATGGGGTGATTCTACGCAGGTTTCGCAGTTTTAAGATAAAAATAGGCAGTTTCACACCTATAAACAGGTTTTTATTTTTTATTTTCATGTGCTCGTTTGTCGATCAACAAAACGGTTCCAAGATTTTTTGGATGATTGGGATTTCAGTGCAGGGAATGCGTCATTAAGATAAATTACAAGAAATCAAAAACAATGAAATTCTCTCGAACTAGGAAAGCGAGGCTGGCCATAAAAGTTAGGGCATAAACTGTAGAAAGCGGAGAAATGCAATTTAGCAATTAAAGGATGCAAATGGTAGTTGATTTAAAAAATGGGCACAGTAGCGAGCACATCAGAAAGAGAATTGCGCCAACGGATTAAGCGGTAGTTCCATGCAATAAGCGCGACAATCGGCTCTTGTGGCTGAACAAATGTTATAAATATATTCGGTGAATAATCTGCGTATATTGTACATTTATTTTTATTTTAAAGTGGAAGCTTATTTCATCAGCGAAAGTAGGATTTTTTAAAACAGATGAAATAAAAAATGTTGCTTAGTATTTCTCTTGGCTCACATAGTTAAGCCCGATTCTCCCTAAAGCTTCGGTTGAGGGAAGAATAACGGGCTAGCGGGGAAGGTGGAGAAAGAGAATACTTTTTCTGGAGATGTTGAAAAAGGACAGGTCGTATATTGTGATTACGAAAGAAATTGTGAACACATATGCTGACAAGGCCCAGATCATTTAAAAATCTAGAGGAGTTTCATTTACTCCCATTAAATTCTATTATAACCAGTCATGTATCCTTACCCGGTTCCGCAAAAGTCCCAGGCCCTCTCTTAGCACGATCCTTCTCCCTTGGACATTCATTTCAATCGCTCCAGCCCGTGGATATAATTTAGTTTATTCATTGGTTTGCTGCTTCCTGAAGCCAGAAACGTTTACCTTTTACATAGGGTGCATGAACAACAACAGACGAATACAAACACCCATGTTCTGAGCAGAGAAAAATCCACCCCAGTGGTACTCGAACCCGCAAACCTCGGGTTACCAGGCTAGTACTTTACACAGTGTTCGAAGGCTTCCGCGGAGTTGTTTAAACGGCAGTGAAGGTCCTTTGGTAATTCCTCCGCGTCGAACCATTTTCGTGGACGTCAGTTTCGGTAGCACTACAGCTATCTTTTCCAGGGATTCAGACCTGAAGGAGATAGCTGTTACGCTACCTTAACTGTCGTCCACAAAAATGAAACTACGAGGAAGAAATCCCAAAAGACCTTCACTGTCGACGTCACCCCGCCACCACCCGGTCCTTTATCGCCTTCCCTCGCGTTCTTTCTGCTCCAGGTCTTATTTTTACTCTATCACATGTACTTTTTTAAAATTATTTCTTTTGGACGCGTTAGCCCGTTTTACAATCGCTAATCTTCTGGCGCCGGTATAAATGTCCGTCTTCCAGACAATTAAGGCATTATTTTATTTCCTAAGACAAAAGACTAATTGTATTTCCGAAGTCAAAATATCATTGTACAAACGTTGTTTTGTCTGTAAGGGACATAAGGTACCTATTTAATTTATTGCTAAAAGCCAGAGAATGTGTCGGCTAATGAATACATTTTCTAAAGTTGGCAAAACTGTGGCTACTAACCCACTCTGACTTTAATTGAGTTATACTGTAAATTCAATATATTATGCTCAATAAAGGTAATTTTGGTCTTAAGTACATTTGAAGCTGAAGTTACATACTATCAATTATAATATTACTCATATTCGTCTGAATGGCTTTTATTTCTAAATGTGATCTCATATTTAGGCAAATGTCTTTATGGTCATTTAAAGCTCCTATGTTTGTTCCTACCTTTTTAAGGAGTATTTCTGCTTATTTCCACCATAAGTTATTATGATTTTTAAATCATATTTTATTATTATAATTACCGGCCTAAGTGGAGTTTGAATAATGTGCTAGTTTACCAATCTATGGTCACAGGATCGAGCATCATTTGGCTTGGTTATTCTCCAGTCAGGGTATGGGTATTTTCTGTCAAGTTTTTTAGTTCGATTTCTGGAAAACCTGACTAAAAGCCAAGAGTGGCTGAATGATACCTCATAGGCGAATGGACTATGAGTACCGATCATCCTGAAATAAGAAAAATATCCCTTACAAAAAGCCAAATTTCTTTTCTCCTGTTGCCAGGTTAAACTGAAATCACACAAATCCGTCACCAGTGGAAACCACCGAATCCACAGCATATTGGCCTCACTGATATGTTATAGGTATTTTATTTTGTGCCAAGAATACGGCTGTTGACGCAGCTTAATGGTGGTAAAGTATGGCCCACCCCAGCAAGGAATTCCATATTGCAGTCTAGAGCTGACAAGAGCATAATACACCACCCTAAATACTGTTTCAGGGAAAATGTGTCTGAGGAAGTAGAATTTTCTTACCATCATAAGCATTTCTGATTTTAACTTATTTAGGTGAATCTTCCATTTACAATTTTTATCAATGTATAAGTCTAAGTATTTAATTTGACTAACCTGTTCTATCAAAATACATTTGTCGCAGAAAATAACATCTCTTTTTGCACAATTTACACATTGATAGTATAGTTAATTTTTATTTAAATTAGTTTTACTCGTGCTAAAGACGATATATTTCGTTTTTGAACTCAGCAGCATACATTTGGCTGAGAACCATACATTCAGAGTTTGGAGGTCACTTTGCATCTGTTCATATAAATAATCGATACAGTGCAGAATATCTTAGTGCAGTATCGTCTGCAAAAGAAGTTAATTCACCTTTAAACCTGCCACCACATAAATAATTTACATAAATTAAAAATAGTATGGAGCCTAACACAGAACCCTGTGGTACACCACAGGTAAGTTGGATCTTTTCACTATAACAATTTTGTAGACTCACACATTGGTGTCGATCACATAGATAACTTTTAAACCAATCTTACGCAATACCGCGTATACCAGCGTCCCATTATTGCTTCATTAGTATCTTATGGTTAACAGAGTCAAAAGCTTTGGTTATGTCTACAAACAGACCCGCAACTGTGCAGTTCTTATTCAGTCCATCATTCAAGTCTGAACAGAATTTTAATAAGGCATCTTCTATACTTTTACCACTCAGAAACCCGAATTGATTATTGTTAAAGAAACTGTGCTTATTTAGATAATTAAGAGTTTAAATAACTTCATCTACATCTACGTAATACTCTGCGAGACACCACGAGGGTGTGTAGCAGGGGGTGAAGACCACCAAACATGCACTATTGCCATGCAAGTAGGATATTTAAGGGAGGCATGCTAGAGAACAGGGTCACATGCAGCTAGGTGGTTAGTAACTACATAATAATAAAGGGATTATTGGTTGTTATTACATGCATCATGCACTACAGACTACTCTAACTATATTTCACTTACCTATATCCCTTTGCTACGCTGCCTATTGTTCTCTCTTATGGTACGCGGGAAAAATGACATTTTAAATCTATCGGTACGACAATCTATCTCTCTAATCTTGTTAATCTGGTCAAACCTAGCATAATACGCAGGGGTTTTTAATATATATCCAACATCATCTGTGAACAAATCGGTTTCGAATTAACTTAAAAGGTTTAACCTAAACTTTAACCTGCGTTCTGATAGTAATTCCCATCCTAGTTCTTCTATTAAATTCGTAATACTTATACAATTATCATAACGACCTTTAACAAATCTAGCGGGTCTCCTTTGCACACGCTCTAATTCATTTATCAAACCTTCCTCGTACGGATCCCATATACTAGCGGCATATTCAAAATGAGGCCTGACAAGTGTAAAATGGCTTCTTTCTCGTACTCTCTCATCGCATATGCCTAGAACCCTTTTTACGAATCATAATCTACGGTTTGCTATACTAGTTATTTCCCTGATGTGTTTCCCCCATGATATGTCTTCAGTGATGGTGACGCCTAATTATTTAACAGATTCTACGTTAGATATTTTATTTTCTAATAATGGTCTTCTCGCTTTTGACGAAAAATCTCACCTGATGAGAAATGAGCCAGGGTTAGTAAGGACTCCCCAAAGAGGGGGGGTCTGGAGGGAAAGGTAGCGTGTGGGAAGTTAGTTAGGTCGGCACATCAAAGGTCTGAGACCTTGTTTGATAAGAGCGGGCAACGGAAACGCACACACAAGGCGAGTGGGAGCAAGGAGATCACTCAGGACTGATAGTGCGTGGAAAAGGGTCCTCTTAGGACGGAGGACAAGGACGGAACTGATTCGGAGATAGACTTGGAGTGTGCTTCTCGCGGGTCGAAGTGGCGGTAGGATATGTCACAGGGAGCGCACTTGGCGAGAATGATAAAGAATCCAGAATAAGAGTCCGGAGTTTGCGCATGGACCGCGAAGATATTCAAGGGAGCCTCTCGGCAGGGGATTTTCCGCGATTCCTCTAGATAAACCCGTGAGCAACGCGTAGTTTTTCTCTAAAAGATGTGAGCGGCATCGCTGAATTATTTTCTCAAAAGACACCAAAAGCTCCTTGAAGGTGAGATGGAAATTATCCGCAATGGCTGACTGTGAAAGGATTTCCGAAGCCGTGAGTAAGTCCATTTCTCCCGATTTGAGCTTAAATTTTGGCATGACAGTATACCTAAAGTAGCATAATTTCAACCCGTTTATACTCTTCATAATGCATTCTTATAATTATTTTCTTAAATGGCATGCTTTTCCTATATTTCACAATAGCAAGCCTGGAAAAATTTGTTGGTTTGAAAGATATTTGGCTTTTTTCTCAACTCAAATCCTTATATTTTATAACGACTTATCATCAAGCATAATGGCTTTTTATACACTGGTTTCATTGACTGACGCAGATATATATGGACTTCACTTTATTTACCCCAAGGGGAAAAATCTAAGATTATGATATAGACTTCCCCTCGGGACAGACTGTAAGATCTTTAAAATCTCAAGCTAAGGTCCCAGTTCTTGAACAGTTCAATCAGTTTGATAGATAACCGTCTCTGTCCACGAACATTTTCCCACATAATTCAGGTATGAGGAACGGTACAAGTGTAAATGAGAAGAGAAACCCATATGGAGCAATATAATGAAGTTAAGGGTCAAAATTGAAATGCTGCGATTACATTAAAGTGTCATCAAAAGAAAGAGTCGTATGGAAGGCAGCAGCGAACCAAAATTGGGATTAAATGACTAAAGATGAGAATATGTGCCACACCGTCTGGTTCGCATGCAGATATGCATGTACTAACACATATTTATACTCTAGACATATGCCAGCTCAGTGCGCAATCTTGAATACACAGTTGAATAGTTAGAAGAAAATCATACTTTTATGGACTTAAAGTCAATTGAATTCGTAATAGGTGGCAGTGACATTACATTAAATATTAGTATATTAATAAGACTTATGAAAAGAGTTATTGATCGTCGGGATCATTTGGTCTCATGGATGGCGATGAAGGTAATATAACTATTCTGCAAAGTTAATCCAGACTATAATATCCTTACTTCTGCATTATACCGTAGGCTCTGTAGGGTTTCCCAAACTGTAGGATTTCCTGCTTGGTATGATTTCCTGCGACGTAACATCTTGAAATTTAAACGGGACGCCTCGTTAATTTTGAAGATACAAAATCATACTTTTTCTGTGCAGCACATAAAAGTATTCCAGGTTTTGGCAGAGCACAAAGTAACTTTCCGCAAGGCACCTGATGATAGTTTTTGACACCTTGGTGCATAGGATGCTGCAGGAGAAGGAGGGATGTGGTGCGGGTTGGAAGAACGGACCATGATGGATCTTCCGCAGTATCCAGGAGTAGAGCCTCAGTTCCTTTGGACTCTTGGAGTCATTCACACGACCCAAAAAGGCCCTTTCCAATCTGCTCCACCTATCCCGCATCACTATCCATCCATAGTGAGGTCCTCCCCCGACTGCACCACGAAATCCTCAGGACAGATCCTCAGTTACACGAGATCCTATAGAGATGCGTGCGAGCCACTCAAAGTCACTCACTTTTCCCGAGGCTGGGATATGCTTGCGGGCTTTCGCTTCTCTTTTTTTTTCCTTCTTCTCCTTCCCCCAAACGGCCGCCTCTCGTGGGAAAAATGAGTCCCATTCAGAAACAGCGGCGCTGAGGCGAGGCGTGGGTGAGAGGTTCGTTGGGGGGGGAGGGGTCGTTGGGTTCCCCGACCTACGTCTAACGAGAGACGCCGCCTCCTAGGGCAGTTTGGCGGCTTCCTTTGAAGGAACCCACGATATGAACCCAATTTGTTGGAAATAAATCTCTTTAGGTACGAGGCCGACCAAGCCGTAATATCCCACCAATAAAGGAACAATATTGTCATTGATTAGAGAAGGGATATCGATTTTTCAGGTCATTCTTTTGTTTGGTCTCGCAGAATTTGCATCTTCATACATTGTACCAGAAGAACCGGGAAAGTCAACTTCTTAAAGACAAGTTAGTACGTTCCATGGTTTGAGGCTCAACTGCGTGGAAGTTCAAAAAGAGAAGTATCTGGCGTGATATGGTGGAAGTTCAGCATGATGAATCACAGCAGTGGCAATTCTCAACCAGATAAGGTTTTATACGACTATGGTTTCGATGCACTGCATCATCATCAGGTACATACACAAAAAAAGATCTACATCTACATCTACGTGATACCCTGCGAGCCACACGGGTCACACGGGTAGATAATAGGGTCACACGGAGCTAGATGGTTAGTATCTACATAAAAAGGAAGGGATTATTGGTTGTTATTACATGCATCATGCACTACAGACTACTATGACTATATTTCAGCTACATATCCCTTTCCTACGCTGCTTATTGTTCTCTCTTATAGTACGAGGGAAAAATGACATTTTAAATCTATCGGTACGACAATCTATCTCTCTAATCTTGTTAATACGATCAAACCTAGCATAATACGCAGGGGTTCTTAATGTATATCTAACGTCATCTTTGAACAAAACGGTTTCGAATTTACTTAAAAGTTTTAACCTAAATTTTAACCTGCATTTTGATAGTAATTCCCATCCTAGTTCTTCTATTAATCCCGTAACACTTACACAATTAACATAACGGCCTTTAACAAACCTAGCGGATCTCCTTTGCACACGCTCTAATTCTTTTACCAAACCTTCCTCGTACGGATCCCATATACTAGCGGCATATTCAAAATGAGGCCTGACAAGTGTAAAATAGCTTCTTTCTCGGACTCTCTCATCGCATTTGCCTAGAACCCTTTTTACGAATCCTAATCTACGGTTTGCTACACTAGTAATTTCCCTGATGTGTTTCCCCCATGACATGTCTTCACTGATGGTGACGCCTAAGTATTTAATTGATTCTACGTTACATATTTTGTTTTCTTTGATGCTATAATTATTCCGGGGAAGGCCATTCTTTTTCCAAAAATTCATAATCGCGCATTTCTTCAAATTTAATTCTAGTTGCCCTCTATCACACCAATCATCAATCGCATCTAAATCCTTAGCTAAAAACTGTCTGTCCTCTTCATTTCTAATTTTTTTATACACTACTGCATCATCGGCAAAAAGACGGAGCTTGCTATTTTTTACTACTGTATTTAAGTCGTTTACGTACAGAAGAAATAAAATTGGGCCTATCACGCTTCCCTGGGGACGAGTACGTTACGTACAAAACGAGAAGTGTCAGGCGTGATATGGTGGAAGTTCAGCATAATGAATCACGGAACGTGGAAGTTGATTTTCACTAATTAAAAAAAAACTTGGTTTCGACACCGTTGTGCCGAAACATGTTGTACCAAGGAAATAAATCAGTGTAAGGAAACTAAGCTATCTTTTCATTAGTGACAAGTCAGTAACTTTATTTGCTCTTTGATGAACCTAAACCGTCTCTCCTGCGGCATTTATCATGACCGGAGAGTCAAAAAGCCTCATTTCTCTCCTGAGTCGATATTTTTGGCGAAGACGACCATTACTTAAGGGTATATGCAAGGCAAACTACGAATGATTGTTTACCCAGATCCTATCGTGCGTCGATTGAACTCAGAGTATAAGATCACTTTAGGATCAAACTGAATTAATGCTCTATCAGTGTTAGTTCTCACTAGAGACTTGCGACTTTTAAAAGTCTTTTTCGCGCACTAGATGCACATTTTCAGAATCAGAAAACTTAAAATATGACAAAAGATCTAAATTTCTCCTGGTGAATAGTATTAATAAACTCTTCTCGGGCTCTGCACCAGGTGATTGGCTTCATGTTTGCCGACGTTTCGGAAAACGACTTGTTTTCCATTTTCAAGGCGTTTACTCTGTCCGTGTCAGATTGTAAACTGAATTGAATTGACCGTTGGTACCAACAATTGATCTCAGGTGCCATCTGATTGGCTGATGTTTGGATTTTGCCCTTGAATTATTTTATGATTTTTCCTTATGTTTTTAATGCAAGTTATTACAGGTGTCCATGTATTGCTCAGATGAAAGCCAGAGTCACGATTGAAATTTATTGGATTAAGGCGTATTTCAATGGCTTCTTTAATTATGCGGTCCCAGTAGCGCGCTGAGCGGCAAAGAATTTTTGCATCTCCCCATTGAATGGCATGATCTTCATTGATGCTGTGTTCCGCCACTGCCGACTTCTGTGGTTGCGCTAATCTATATTGCCTTCGGTGTTCATTCAGCCTCATCTCAATCGTTCGACCTGTCTCCCCCACATATATTTTTCCGCACTCGCATGCAATCTGGTAAACCCCTGGTGTCTTCAGGCCGATGGGATCCTTCGCCATTACCAGTCGGTTCCTTAATTTAGGTGGTGGTAGGTGGATAGTTCTGATGTTATACTTCCGTAGAATGCGGTGGATCTTTCCAGATACGGTTGAAACATAAGGGATTAAAGCCTTGGCCAATGGTTTTTCAGGTAGCTCTCCAGGGAAACACCTGTAATAAATTGCATTAAAAACATAAGGAAAAATCATAAAATAATTCAAGGGCAAAATCCAAACATCAGCCAATCAGATGGCACCTGAGATCAATTGTTGGTACCAACGGTCAATTCAATTCAGTTTACAATCTGACACGGACAGAGTAACACGTCTTGAAAATGGAAAACAAGTCGTTTTCCGAAACGTCGGCAAACATGAAGCCAATCACCTGGTGCAGAGCCCGAGAAGAGTTTATTAAAATATGACATTAATAACTCAATGAGAGTTGATTTTGACAACTTTTTATATATCTGTACAATACTCCTGGAGCACTAGTCTTTGGAAATGAATGTAATTTTCTAAAAATATCTACCCCAACGTTTCTTACCTTTGTTTCTGCATCATTGGGGCTTGAGATATATGTGAGTTCACGTATTCAATAATGGATTTAGAGACCAATGTAGACCAGGAAAGCCAATGTTAGTAAATCATTGATTCTACGAGACACTACGACAAAACTATATCCCCACGGATATGGTCACTTCTTGTCCGCGGAAAAATAACATTTCAAATCTATCGGTCCTGCAACCTATATGATAAAAGAATTACAGCGCGTGCAAAGGAGATCTGCTAGGTTTGTTAAAGGTCTGCTAGGTTTGTTTGTTTCGAGCTTAATAGAAGAACTAGGATGGGAATTACTATCAGAACGCAGGTTAAAGTTTAGGATAAACCTTTTAAGTAAATTCGAAACAGAGTTGTTCACAGATGACGTTAGATATATATTGAGAACCCCTGCGTATTATGCTAGGTTTGATCAGATTAACAATATTAGAGAGATAGATTGTCGTACCGATAGATTTGAAATGTCATTTTTCCCTCGTACTATACGAGAGAACAATAGGCAGCGTAACAAAGGGATAGGTAGGTGAAATATAGTCAGAGTAGTCTGTAGTGCATGATGCATGTAATAGCAACCAATAATCCCTTTCTTATTATGTAGATACTAACCATCTAGCTGCATGTGACCCTGTTCTCTAGCATGTCTCCCTTGAATATCCTACTTGCATGTCAATAGTGCATGTTTGGTGATCTTCACCCCCTGCCACACACCCTCGTGGTGGCTCGCAGGGTATCACGTTGATGTAGATATCTTGTTATTTTTTCTTCTCATGCTTGTAATTTTTTCCCCGAATGATGTCAGGTTTAGCAAAAAAAAAACATAAAATTCATTCTATATAGTAATTTCATTCTTTTTCGCATAGCTCAACGTATTTGAGTTGATCCTACTGGGGAAATAAGAATATGTCATTTTATACCTGATGAGCTGCAGAATTCTTCTACATGTGGATTTAAAATGCAAATTATTAATATAATAGAATATAGTCAAAAAAATGGTTCCTGTGGGTATGTTGTCAATTTTTTGCTCCATTTCCGAAGGGTTATTGAATTTTTGTTGACAGATTTTAAATGACTACGTCACTGCGACTAATATTAAACCCACTTTTACAAGTGGTCTCCCAAAAAATTTGTTTCGTAGTTTTTATAGTCATTCTTTAGTCTGTTTTACTATTAATGAGTTACTATGCTCTTCTCAGACTAAGAAATGTCCTTTGACATCCTTGACACAAAACCTATGATTAAATTGGTAACCTTTTCGTTTTTCATGTAATTGCCACAGAAGGTTAAATAAAAAAATTGATGGTATATGAATTTTTCTTGTTTCGTAGCTGTTTAAGAATGTCTACATATGTATCATCACTGTAGAAATACATGATAATGTAGCCTCTATATAATTTTCTAAAATATATTCTTTCATCACCAACAGAAAGTTTAGTAAGTATATTCCCTTTATTGCAAAGAAAATGAGGTTTGGCGTTCATTGCTTTATAGACACAACGAAACAGTAATTCTCTGACGCAAGGGTGAAGTTTCTTTTCTTTCTTATCACGGCATCTATTTCTCTCGGGCACGTCCGCAATCTTCAGGAGGTGCCTTCTTAAAGCTAAGTTTTCATGCATGTTTTTTGCGTTGCCGACCACTGCGTGGCCAATCGAAAACGAGCAAGATTCCCATCGTAGCCCGCGTTGAAGTTGGAGTTGCCCATCTTCCAACTTACGACGCAGCCATAACGAAAAATAAAAATCTCGTAGTATATTCCAAACTTAGAACTTTTATTCCTGACCTAGGTTTCGATTGCCTTGCAATCATTTTCAAAGATAATGGCAAGGGAGAAGGAAGTTTAGTAAGTATAAAATCTGTCTTTATTTGGGGACTTTATCATATAATTTGCCTTCAATTATGTGCTTCACAAAGAATTGCATGACAATCGAAACCTAGATCAGGAATCAGGAGTTTTAAGTGTGGAATATACAAAGAGATGTTTATTTTTCCTCATGCCTGCGGTAACATTCCACAAAGTTACGCCTTCAACCATTAAGTTTACTAACGACGGTGCTTGAATTGATGGAGCTGCATTAGGGAGAGAGAATGAACGAAACAGTCTGCTCTCTGCCAGTCATTTGTTGATCACGTCTTCATTTATTATTGTGGAGCTACATCTACATCTACGTATTACCCTGCGAGCCACCACGAGGGTGTGTGGCAGGGGGTGAAGAACACCAAACATGCACTATTGCCATGCAACTAGGATATTTAAGGGAAACATGCTAGATAACAGGGTCACATGCAGCTAGATGGTTAGTATCTACATAATAAGAAATGGATTATTGGTTGTTATTACATGCATCATGCACTACAGACTACTCTAACTATATTTCACCAACCTATCCCTTTGCTACGCTGCCTATTGTTCTCTCTTACAGTACGCGGGAAAAACGACATTTTAAATCTATCGGTACGACAATCTATCTCTCTAATTTTGTTAATATGATCAAACCTAGCATAATACGCAGGGGTTCTCAATATATATCTAACGTCATCTGTGAACAAATCGGTTTCGAATTTACTTAAAAGGTTCAACCTAAATTTTAACCTGCGTTCTGATAGTAATTCCCATCCTAGTTCCTCTATTAAATTCGTAACGCTTATACAATTATCATAACGGCCTTTAACAAACCTAGCAGATCTCCTTTGAACGCGCTCTAATCCTTTTATCATACCTTCCTCGTATGGATCCCATATACTAGCGGCATATTCTAAATGAGGCCTGACAAGTGTGGGTCAAGCTATGGGTCGTATAAGGGCTTTCATTGGTTTTTCAGTCCTAATATTGGCTGACTACAGCCCTCCTCCCCTCCCTATCTAATGCTCGTTCCCTTACCTCCCGCTGTTTTTTCCTATGCATTTTCCCCTTTATTTGCTTCATGAACTTATTCCTGGGCCTTCATTTGGGGACTTTTTCCTATAATTTGCCTTCAATTATGTACTTCACAAATCGATTGTGTCTCAGAGTTTTTACAATCCAACTTGTTCTTCTTTTCTGTATGGTGTCCCGTATGGTTCTTTCCTCTCCTACTCTTCCATAAACCTCATCATTTCTTGTTTTGTCCGTCCATTTTATCTTAATGCTCCTCCAGCACTAGGTTTCGAAGGCTTCTAGTCTGCTCTGGTCAGTTTTTCCAATGCTCCTTGCTTCCGATCCAGCGTGTTACGACGCCCCACACGAACGTTTTCACATACTGTTTCCTGGTTTGTAGTCCTATCCTTTTTGAGCACAGCAGTTATCTTTTTCCCATGAACGCCTTCTTAGCTTGGGCTATTCTCCACTGAATGTCCGCGGTGCTTCTTCAGTCCCAGGTGATGATACTTCCGAGATAGGTGAAGGAATCTATTGGATTTATTTCTTCTCTTGCTCCATAAATAACTATTAGACACAGTATTAACGTAAATAATGATCTTATTAATCTTTAATTATACACGTCGTTGTTGTCTCTTTGACTGATCGTTTTTCTCCGGTAACCAATCAACAACTCTTAACCCTTGACAACCCTTTTGCTTTTTTCTTTTAATTTAAATTAGCAATCGATTAATTCATAAACTTCAACAGAATCCAATTGATCTAATTTCTCTCCTCTCAGGGTGACTTCTACATTCAGCTACTCTCTTCAACATACTAGGATTCTGGTCTTCGTCTTACTTATTTTGTTTCCTGGGTTGTTGTTCTATCTTCTTTGAGCACAGCAGTTGTCTTTTCCCGCGAACACCTTCTTAGTTTGGGCTATTCTTCGTTTGAGATCATCTTCATAGGTCATATAAGGTGTAAAGCATTAGAGATCCACCTTTCACCCATCATGGTCTTCGTCTATTTGAAAATACACATCGAAGACGCTGTCCAATCGCCAGAGAGGAAAAATTAACAGGAGTGAACATATTACGGTTTAAATCTGTCCTGTTTCTCCATTCGGTGCTGCCGCTGCTTTGGGAACGGGAGCGCGGAACGCCGCAGAATTTGCGACGCGCGAAAAGGGATGAAAGAAAACATAGCTGGAGGTTATTTTACACTAGAGGCACAGCCCTTTCCGCTCTCGTTGCCATCCGTGAAGGGCCATCCATTCTCTCTCTGTATCGCTCTTCTTTGTCCGTTCGTCATATCACTTACGGCACCACCTCCAAAAATTCTCGACATTTTTCGCGTTCTCGATTACGCCCTTGTGTCCACGATGAGGGAAGTGGGCTCAGGAATTTTCTTTATTTTTTTGGCGGCTGGAATCCCAGAGAGAATGACTACATTGAAACACCTGTCAGAAAACATTTTTACAACGCGAGATTACTCCCCGTATCTTTCTTCTTCCCTCTCTGTTATCTCCATTATTCTCGGAACGAGAGGGAGGACCCTCCGCCTTCCGCTACAAATATCTCGATTGGCTTCTTCCTCTTCCTCTCAAGGGCTCTTCCTTTTGTTGTCCTATCAAGCCTTTCCGCCTTCTCTCTCGCCCACACCCTTTTCCTCTCGAGTCCTTAAAACTCCTTCCCCTTTCTCCCACCCATCCTTCAGGGACCAGGTGGCATGGGTAACTGGTCGACGGACGGTCTGGGAGTTTGAGGTTCCATTTTTTTCCCCGTTCGCGTTCACCACCCCCGCAGGGAGAATCGCTACATGGGTGGCTATACAAAGAGTTGGCCCGTATCACGCAGGGCGAAAAAAATGCACCTTTCTTTGCATTCGTCCTGTCCTGTCCTAACGAGAGATGGACGCCTGCATTCAGGCTCGCGTACCCTTTTTTTACCCTTTCTTGCGTAGTCTCCTGCTGATTTCCTTGGCCCTCGGCGTCAAGATCTCCGGCATCTTGATGCCCTACAATGCGAAAGAAGGGTTCTTGCGACTTTCTGGACGAAGACGTGGGATTCACGACGGATACGATTCTCAATGCCGGCGCCTTATTTAACGGCGGGTAGCCCCGAGGTAATAAGGGTAGGCTTTTCGCCTTTACTCTGTTCTCACGGAGATGTCTCTTCCTGAATGTTCGCACAGCCTGTCAGCCCTTTTTCCTCAAGAGTCGCCATCTGCATCCGGATCGGCATTAAGGAATAGCTTGCAGCGATGCTACATGAATGCTTCTCCTGGCAGAGAGATTGGAGCACTTTTCATCCATTGTTAACGTTGTCTCAGATCTTCAGAGGAATACCCTGTTAAATTTACTGGAAAAAATTTCCAAGCATGAAAAGTGGACAAGTTTTCAAAAGTGTCTATCTATTTCTTAGAATGTTTCGTCTAAGAATTAGATACATTCGACTTCGAGGCGGCACTCTAAATACTGATTTTGTACAGCACATCGAAGAAATAAGAGTCTGCACGAGGGCTAATTAAATTGGCAATTATCGGTAACGATAGCTCAGCTAAATATTACGATGATTTTCAGCCTAATTCAATGAGAATGTTGGCCTCAAAACTGACTTTTGGTTTAGTATATGCATTCCCAGTAGAAATAATAACCCATTTTACCCTAATTTTACCTTTATTATTTTTACCCTAATTTCTATGATGATAAATGTGATTCTTTTAAAATGTCTATATCTGAGATGACTGTATTCAATTTTAAGTGTGATAGATTTGGGCTTTTCTATTTTGAAAATCCATTGTTAAAAATCAATTGGAATGTGTAATTTTATCTCACGGCTTTTGTTTTAAATGACCAGTTACATCGAACCTGAAGATATTGCTTATGCGATGAAACTAGTCGTTTAAAATAATCCTTTGTTAAAAGATACTAAGTAAATTTATTATTTCATATTAGGTAGTTTCGTCGAAGAACTCTCTTCCGCATAAACTTATGTTTATAATAATGAATTTTTATGTCTAAAAAATTACGCATATGCCTCCTCACACCACCACTGGTTTTCGCGGTTATGTAATGACGCACTTTTCATTTAGTAGCTCAGATGAAAATATTTGTTCATACATCATTGATAATGCAGGTTTATTAAGACGGAATACCAAGGGTATCTTTGATGAGCGTGGTTCCGAGTAAATTCATCATCACCGGAACTCAGCAGTCCGAAGATTGGTCTGCGGCAGCTCTTCACTCCTCTCTGCCAAACACTTGATTCTTTCAAAATTCTTCACTTTGATGTCCTTCATAATTGGCCTGATGAATTCTATTCTTGATCTTCCCTTTCATTTCTCCTCCCACGATTGATTTCAATTGGCAGTAGAGTTGCAAAAGGGGTTCGATAAGTTGGTCCTTCGCAGTGTTTCAATTTACGCATTTTCCTCTCCACATTATGACCCTCTAACTTTCGGTACATCTACATCTACGTCATACCCTGCAAGCCTCCCAAAGGGTGTGTGGCAGGGGGTGCTTCCACACCAGGCTTCCACCAGACATGCATGAATGATACGGTAGAACACCGAAATTACATTGAAACCCGCGTACCACACATGCAAAGCGCCAATTAAAAAACTAATACCAAGAAACATTCTATCGTCAATCGTTCCAACATGCAAGGGATACAAAGACTACTACTACATATTCAAAATATCATGCATAAATAAGAACATCAATATTTACATCATGCATAAATAAGAACGTAGAGAATATAAAGAGAAAGATTTACTTAATCTTTCTCTTTATATTCTCTGCTATTGTCACAATTCGAACTATTCAAGACGACGATCACAGCTGTTATGGTCCCGAATGGTACGCGGAAAAAATGACATTTTATACCAATCGGTTCTACAATCTAGCTCTCTAATTTTATTGGTGCGATCTAATCTGCCGTAGTAAGAGGGGTTACAAGTTGCTAGTATGTTTTTTACGTCGTCAGAGAAATGTTTTTCTTGAAATTTAGTTAGAAGGTTAAGCCTATAATTTAATCTACGCTGTGATAGCGATTCCCATCCTAATTCTTCTATCAGTCCAGACACACTAGCCAACTTATCGTAGCATCGTTACACAAACCTAGCTCGGTATCACCTCTTCGTTAGTGATACTCTCTAAAACTATTTTATCCTTATTAGAGTTCTGGGTAACATCACATTTCAAGGTATCTCACTTTCTCCGCAGCGGTAATCATTTCGAGTGAATTATCACTTGCAAATAAATATAAATTTGTGGTCAAGTAAATATTATCTCTAAAAGAATAGGTTCTTGTGATTCTTACTAAGCCAATCATATTAAATAATTAACCATCGTTGGATGTCTTCTAGGTATATAAAATGTTCAGTGTCTGTTTCTTCTTCGGGTCTTTAATTATGCATAAAAATAGTCCTTATCCAAATTGCGTCACCCGAGCTCGAAGCGTAAAACTCCAAAACCGGTAAATATGGCTGAGCCACGGGCTTATCAATTGATTATTGTTACGAAGACTTCCGCAGTTTTGATTTAATTGAGAATTGTTCGAATAATTCCCGCGTATTAGCATATTCAAGATGAAAAGATACAACTTGGTTAACTAGGTGTTACTTTGTGGAAGTTTTGGCCATTCGTGATGGGAAGAAACAACAGAGATACAATGAGTGCCATTTTCAAGGTCTTGAAAATGGTACTCAGTTGCTGACACTCGGGTTACCTTTCATTTAATAAATTAGTGTGGAGTTATCCAAGTTGTATCTTTCCATCGCAACTAGGCACAACTTCCACAAAGTAACGCCTGAAACAGTTTCATTTTATCGGCACATTGGTGGACAACCGTTTTGCCGGCATTCCATTCCGTATCATCAGGTCCGAGAGTTCAAGATATTATCGGTCGCTATATATAGGGCTTGGTCCTTTCCGGACCTGTTGATGCCAACTGGAATGCCGGCGAAACGGCTGTTCACCAATATGCTGAAACGCTGGAAGCACTCGAACAATTCTGAAGTAAAAAAAATATAATGCGTCAATTTATAGTAATAATTTTCATTCAGTCCTAATTTTGCTATGTAATTCGAGACAAATAACGTAAAAACTTCCCAGTTTAAAATTTTTTGAACTATTGCAGTTTTATGGCGCTTCAGGTTAACTCCTTAATTATACATCAACATCTAGGAAATACCGTGCAAGCCACTTCTATGGTGTTTGGCTCGAAGTGATTCCACACCAAGCATGCAGCACTCATCCCAGTTCAAATCAGAACCTCACACGTTCTCTGGCCGCTAGGCGTAGACCAAAAAACTGTCAGGAGAGCAACGCGCGGTCAGAACCGAAACTAAGAGAGTGCTAAGTAAAGAAACATGCTGACATGCAAAGAGCCACAAGCTACGACTACTTGTCAGTATTAATGAATACTTTCACTGTATACTAAATCATGAAGCAAAAAAAGTCAAGCCGGACATTTCATGCCTGGTACGATGCAAATATGAGGGTAAGTTATTAACTGAAATAAAAATTTACTCTACCTAGTGAGGGTCTGAGTTTGATAGAACTGATCCATCGCAACTATTATCGTCCCTTACAGTCCGTGGAAAAAATGAAATTGTAAATATATAGTTTCTGTATTATATTTCAATAATTTTATTCCTGTAATTGTTTCTACGGTAATAGTTTAGCTCTAGCAAAATATGTTGCTCATCCTGTAAAAAAATAGTCTGCATCAGACTTGCGTGTCAGTTTCCAATCATTGCATTTACAAATGATATGGTACGAAGTCACTCGCAGAGGTGCGTATATACTAAGGGTTGAAATTCGTCATGAAAAAATCATATGATTTGACCGGGATTCGATCCCGGATCTCCCAATTGCCGGTCAGGTGTGTTTTCCAGTTACACGAAGTACACACTCACACACTTGCGTATAAGGTTTAACCTTTATTTTTCATTTCAATCAGTTAGAGATTCCCACCCAATTTCCTTAAAATATTCAGCAACACTGCTAAGGTTATCGTGGTAATTTTGAACAAATCTTGCACCGGAAAATTACTTATGCCTACTTCGTGAGAGTACCATATGCTAACGGAGTACTCCACGTGAGGTCTCACGAGAGAAAAATAACATCACTCATTAACTTTATCGGCATATTGTCCTAGTATTAATTTAATGAATTATGATTTACGATTATCCTGTTTTCTAAATTTCTGTACTTTCCCAAAAAATGTCCCAACTAAGGGTTACACCTAAGCACTTAACTGAATTTTTTTGATAATTTGGTTTGATTAATTACACTTTTCGTATCGAGCTATTTATTCCAAAAATGCGTAACAATGCACTTTTTAAAGTTTAATTTCATCTGTCAGGTATAGCACAGCTAATTATTATGCTATATGTCTCGTTTCAAAGCAATTCGGTCAATTCCTCGCTAATATCCCTGTACAAAACTACCACGTCTACGAAGAGATGAATTAAGTTCGAAACAACGGTGATGATGTCATTTATAGAAAAGGACTAATCTACATCTGCATGTTACCCTGATAGCGAAATCAAGGGTGTTTTGAATGGGATGGTTTATCATCAATATGAACTTTAGTGTAAAAGTAACTTTCACGAACATACACTACTACACTATAGTTATCCTACCAATGCTACAGAAACTATTGCATTAATGTACGATGCAACTACGCAGACGATATACAAGAGTCATGCAGGGATACACTACCTGTCGACTAATATAAGCCTCTATTGACTCTAAATTTAAACTAATTTAAATCGACTTTAAGTCTCAGTGGCAGCAATTATAGCCTCAAATCAATCATAGGATAAACGACATTTTAAACCTATCCGTTCTGCAGTCTAGTTCCGTAATTTTATTCTCATGATCTGGTCAACGAATTAACAAGGGACCTATGACACTCCTTCGGGAAAATTATAATAGCAGTGCTCAGCATTTTTCTATCCCGCCAGGTAAGTTCGTTAACATTTTTTGCCAACCTAGTGTATTGTAACCATCTCTTCCGGAAACGCACCACCCCTATGAGTGAGCTCTCTATTTTAAATTTCACTTAGGGATGCCACATCGACATCGATGTATCAGCCTACTCCATGTTTTTTGGCCGAGACTTCGAAAACTTCGAGTAGTAAAATAATCCGATGAAACTTGAGTGAGTGGTGAGTACTTTTATCAAAACATCAAAAAATCGACTACTCTGTATTTTTGATCGAGACATCGAAAATATCGAGTAGTAAAATAATTCGAAGAAAATGGAGTAAGTGGTGAGTACTTTTATGAAAACATCAATAAATTGACAACTCGAAGTGGCATCCTTAATTTCACCCGGCAAAAGTTCTGACTCTCATCAAATGCTTGCGTTAACTAACGTAAGAGAACATAGTGGCATTTTAATCCTATGCAATGTTTTCTTACTTGAGTAACTATTATATTGATTATCATAACAAAAGACACTGCACTTAGGGAGCAGCAATTGAATGAACTATTATTAAGCATTATTATGATTTGCAATGGTTGTAAACGGACATGCGATGCTTATGACTGGAAGATTGCATTACCTTAGAACTAGCTCCCCACAAGAGATTAAGGTAGTAATCTCCACGTTTGACTGCCGAGATTCCCAGTTCACAAACATTCGTAGTCATGTTTGGAATGCTTGTTATGTAATTAACCATTTTACTGCGAAATCATGCCGTTATTTAAACATCAAATTAAGTAATCATATTCTTCCTCACTTGAACAGTTTTTTTCACTCACGAACATTTTTTCCGCGTACCATTCGGGACCATAACAGCTGTGATCGTCGTCATGAATAGTTCGAGTATTGACAATAGGCAGGCAGTAAATCTTTCTCATTATATATTCTACTCTCTTATTTGTGCACGATGTAAATATTGATGTTCTTATTTATGCATGATATTTAGAATCTGTAGTAGTAGTCTTTGTATCCCTTGCATGTTGGAACGATTGAAGATAGAATGTTTCTTGGGTATTAGATTTTTAATTGGCGCTTTGCATGTGTGGTACGCGGGTTTTAATGTAATGCCGGTGTTCTACCATATCATTCATGCATGCCTGGTGCAAAAGCACCCCCAGCCACCCACCCTTTGGGTGGTTTGCAGGGCATGACGTAGATGTAGATGTAAATGAACAGTACTGGTGCTCTCTCTCGGCATTTTTCTTCACTATTGAGAGAAGATTGTAATTTCATCAAAATATCGAATACTGCAGCGAACACTCTAGTCAAAACTTGCATTAATGTAAGAAAAAATTTTTTATATGAGCCTGAATGATGAGTTCCAACATGCAAAGAGATTCATTGAAATAAAATGTGGTCCAAAAATTTTATATGACTGAATAAAAAAAACTATACAAATCGCACTTAAGGATCCACAATTACTACTACAGCTCTAACAGAGCTGTTCATATTCGTACTTGTCCATGTTTTCGCACTTTCGTAGATTTCGTAGAAAAAATTTATGGATAATGACACTCGGTCCTATGTAAACACCTTCTGTATCGTCATCCACCTGAAGTTAAAGGAAGGTAGCCGACGAATGTCGATGCACATGCCAACTAACGGCTAATCGTCGACCGTATGCCGTGGACATGAAACCAACTCATTGTTCAAGTTTGAATTCGACGCCAATTGTTATCCGACCTTCACAACAATGCCAGCTCTTACATAGCAGTAAAATACGAGGGGTATTCAACTCTGAGAAATGGTGTACGCTTGTTGAGAAATGGTCGCGAAATGGACAGAAATGGACAGAAATTGATAGAAATGGACAGAAATGGACAGAAATTGATAGAAATGGACAGAAATGGACAGAAATTGATAGAAATGGACAGAAATGGACAGAAATTGATAGAAATGGACAGAAATGGATAGGAATGGATAGAAATGGACAGAAATGGTTAAAAATGGACATAAATGGACAGAAATGGATAGAAATCGACAGAAACGGTTAGAAATGGACAGAAATAGATAGAAATGGACATAAATGGACAAAAATGGTTAGAAATGGACAGAAATGGATAGGAATGGACAGAAATGGACAGAAATGGATAGAAATGGACAGAAATGGATGGAAACGGACAGAAATGGATTGAAATGGACAGAAATGTATAGAAATGGACAGAAATGGATAGAATGAATGGCTGAAATGGAAATACGGTGTTCTCTTGTTTAAGAAGTTGCGACCCCTCGGTAAAAGATTTAGTTCTCATACACGTTGCATTCACGCCATATCGGCCGTTTTTACTGTGTATGTTGCATAGTGGGGACACATAAATGGTTCCTTAAAATCAGCAAGCAATCCAGTAAGTTATTATCAGGGAGGGTATTTTACTGAAGCCAAATTTGTACCCGTCAGTCTGCCCATTAGCTGCTGCAGTGGTTAGCACTTGAACCCAACACTTTGGTCCGTTGGCTCTATTTCTTTCCCTTCGGGCTGCGGGGGATTAAATGGAAGGACCCATTTATGGCCGCACTTGGGAAGCAGCGGACGCGTGGATTATGTCGAGTGATGTATGGCTCTTTTGTTTCCGGTGCTCCGTGGTATTAGAAGGGAAGGGAAGTGACGGCAGGGGCGATAGCAGAACTGTAACACGGGAGAAATCCCGTGGCATTGCCAAGGAGGAGGAGAAGGTGATAAAAAGGCTAATGAAGACATAATTTACGGCGTCGCGTTCGAAGATTAGTGCGCGTAGGTGGGGCGGAAAATATTGCCGCTCTGGCCCGAGGAGAAAGGGGTAGTGAGACAACGGGTCGAGAGAATGGCATGGGGTGATGGAAAGGGTTAATGCGATGAATCAAAGGCTGGAGATTCAAAGAAGAACGCGTGTCAGTACGACAAGAGAATAAGGAATGGATAATTACGCAGAGGTCTTGGCAGGATGCATTCAATTCTACCAATTTACTGGTAGGTTTTCGGAAATTCCGTATCCTGCCATCCAAAATTTCAGATACACGAAGTTCGCGGGAGCTTGAGGCAATAATCGGGGTGGAAAAATCATCAGTGCCTTTATAAAATCAAATTTGAAAAATCATCAGTTTTATTTTTCTGCCATAAGATTTTGCACTGTCAAAAGAAGAGAGAGTGATACGAGGATCAAAAATAATGTGTACTTGTCGAAAATATCGTCACGTCATTCGTCAAAGTAAAGACGTCATTCAGTATAACCTTGAGTATAGGTACTTGATGAATCTATAAAAGCAAAGAGTTCAGAACCCATTTGGAATCAAGAGCTGCGAGTTTTATTGTGAATCACATATTTTCATTTCGTATCAATAACATAGCTGTCCTTGGGTAATTCATACCGGTACTCTTTCCTCAGAGAAATTGTACTTTCTGGAAATTGTTCCCGTATTGTTGTAACCGAAACCATGAAGTAATTTCATTTCTACTTATTCAATGGTCATCGTAATGTTTGAGTATGCCCATTAATACTGTGTAACAAAATTGAAAAAAGTCTTTGTATTATGCCCTTATCTTACGATTATTATTCAAATTTTGACGTACTCAATCGGGTGTTCCCCAGGGAAGCGTGATAGGTCCAATTTTATTTCTTCTCTACGTAAATGACTTGAATACAGCAGTAAAAAATAGCAAGCTCCGTCTTTTTGCCGATGATGTAGTAGTGTATAAGGTAATTAGAAATGAAGAGGACAGGCAGTCTTTAGCTGAGGATTTAGATGCGATTGATGATTGTTGTGATAGTTGGCAGCTAAAATTAAATTTGAAGAAATGCGCGATAATGAACTTTTAAAAATAGAATGGCTTTCCCCGGGATAATTATTGCATTAAAGAAAATAAAATAACTAACGTAGAATCAATTAAATACTTAGGCGTCACCATCACTGAAGACATGTCATGGGGGAAACACATCAGGAAAATAACTAGTGTAGCAAACCGCAATTTATGATTCGTAAAAAGGGTTCTAGGCAAATGCGATGAGAAAGTACGAGAAAGAAGCTATTTTACACTTGTCAGGCCTCATTTAGAATATGCCGCTAGTCATTGGGATCCGTACGAGGAAGGTATGATAAAATAATTACAGCGTTTGCAAGGGAGATCCGCTAGATTTGTTAAAGGCCGTTATGATAATTGTATAAATGTTACGAGTTTAATAGAAGAACTAGGATGGGAATTACTATCAGAGCGCAGGTTAAAATTTAGGTTAAACCTTTTAAGTAAATTCGAAACCGCTTTGTACACAGATGACGCTAGATATATATTGAGAACCCCTGCGTATTATGCTAGGTTTGATCATATTAACAAGATTTGAGAGATAGATTGTCGTACCGATAGATTTAAAATGTCCTTTTTCTCTCGTACTATAAGAGAGAACAATAGGCAGCGTAGCAAAGGGATAGGTAGGTGAAATATAATTAGAGTAGTTTGTAGTGCATGATGCATGTAATAACAACCAATAATCCCTTCCTTATTATGCAGATACTGACCATGTGACCCTATTATCTAGCATATCTCCCTTAAATATCCTAGTTGCATGTCAATAGTGCATGTTTGGTGATCTTCACCCCCTGCCACACACCCTCGTGGTGGCTCGAAGGGTATTACGTAGATGTAGATGAAGTAAATTGAGGAATTCCCCATCCGTATTATCGGGAAAAAACTTTAGAAGAGGTCGTGTCGAAACACTTTTTGTAATCGCGGAAAAAGTAGACAGAATGAAGCCAGTTTTTTCGCCGAATAATAATATTTGTCCACCGTATCACGCCTAAAACTGGGAGCTGTATAACGTATTCAGTGTGTCCTTCTGAATATCGAGATAGTACCAAGTTGTCTTGTGCTCAAAGAAGATAGAACAACAAACCAGGAAACAGTATGTGAATACATTCGTGTGCTGCGTAGCACTCTATGGAACGGAAGCATGTATCAATCACCGTAGATTAGGATTCGTAAAAAGGGTTCTAGGCAAATACGATGAGAGAATACGAGAAAGAAGCTATTTTACACTTGACAGGCCTCATTTAGAATATGCCACTAGTCATTGGGATCCGTACGAGGAAGGTATGATAAAATAATTAGGGCGCGTGCAAAGGAGATCTGCTAGGTTTGTTAAAGGCCGTTATGATAATTGTATAAGTGTTAAGAATTTAATAGAAGAACTAGGATGGGAATTAATATCAGAACGCAGGTTAAAATTTAGGTTTAACCTTTTAAGTAAATTTGAAACCGTTTTGTTCACAGATGACGTTAGATAAATATTAAAAACCCCCGCGTATTATGCTAGGTTTGATCATCTTAAGAAGATTAGAGAGATAGATTGTCGTACCGACGTATTTAAAATGTAATTTTTCCCGCGTACTATAAGAGAGAACAATAGGCAGCGTAGCAAAGGGATAGGTAGGTGAAATATAGCTAGAGTAGTCTGTAGTGCATGATGTATGTAATAACAACCAATAATCCCTTCCTTATTTTGTAGATACTAACCATCTAGCTCCATGTTACCCTATTATCTAGCATGTCTCCCTTAAATATACTACTTGCATGGCAATAGTGCATGTTTGGTGATCTTCACCCCCTGCCACACACCCTCGTGGTGGCTCGCAGGGTATTACATACATGTAGATGTAGATCATTGGAAAAACTGACCAGAAAAGACCAGAAGCCTTCGTAACCTGGTGCTGGAGGAAGATGCTGAAGATAAAATGGACGGACAAAATAAGAAATGATGGGGTGTACAGAAGATTAAGAAGAGAATAGTACCATGTGAAACACCATACAGAAGAGAAGAGTAAGATAAGTTGGACTAACCTTAAGACAGAGGTTTGCGAAAAATATAATTGAGGGTTAACTGGAGGGAGAAGTCCCCAGCGGAAGACCCAGGAATAAGTTCCAAACATTGCATTTAAC
Source organism: Ceriagrion tenellum (assembly GCA_963169105.1). Classification (NCBI taxonomy): domain Eukaryota; kingdom Metazoa; phylum Arthropoda; class Insecta; order Odonata; family Coenagrionidae; genus Ceriagrion; species Ceriagrion tenellum. The sequence goes on along the minus strand of OY720636.1, from coordinate 52,387,658 downwards.
AAATGATGTGGTACGAAGTCACTCGCACGGGTGCATATACACCAGGGTTGAAATTCGCTATGAAAAAATCATTTGACTTGACCGGGATTCGAACCCGGATCTCCCATTGTGTAACTAGCTAACACACCTTACCGGCAATTGGTAGATCCGGGTTCGAATCCCGGTCAAGTCAAATGATTTTTTTCATAGCGAATTTCAACCCTGGTGTACCCAGGAATAAGTTGACGGACCAAATAAAGAGATAGTATATTGGAAGAGATACCAGGATGTAAGGAAACTAGCACTAGATAGGGAGGGGAGGAGGGCTGCAGCCAACCAATCTTTGGATTGAATAATCAATGGTAATCAATTTGTCTAAGTACTGCGCGGCGTGCCGAAATAGCAATTGTGAGCAGAAGGAATGCCACAAAAACGAGAAAACCAGGCGAGGGTTGTCGTAAACTGGCTTGATGAGTGAGGCGACGAAAAAGCGACCGGAGTGAAATCGAGGAATGCCTCATCCGGGTCAAAAGAGGAAAGAATAAATCGGGGGAAACGCGAAGAGGTCATGAGTGGTGAGGTTTCAGGAGGGGAGATCTCATCCGGAATCTGTGGGCAGCGAGCATCACGCGGGCTTGCCCTTCATCCCTTCGTCTCATTCTCTCTCCCTCCCTGTCCTTTCCTCAGTTCATCCATTTCTCCCTTCATCCTCATGTCGCTTCTTCCTCGTTCGGACGCCACATTCCCCAAAATCCAACCATTTTCATCTCCCTCCCCACTCTAACCCCCTCGCCACCCTCCTCTCCACGAAGGGAGAGACACTCCGCTCACAACGGCCCATTTCCCACGCCTCGTCCCACACTCCCGCATCAAAACTCCTAACGCCCACACCTCTTCCCCCCTCCCCAACACCGTATATTCTTGAGTATATATACTTGTAAGACGCCTCTTCCATTTCTACGCCCCTCCCCCGCTACTCTCCCACCACCCTGATCCACACAGTGTACTCACTCTCCATTCCAGTGCTGCCATGCTCGAAATTTTGTAGCTAATGTAACATGGAACTCAATATCTTTACCACGTACCTATATTTTTACGGGATTTCAGGCGGAGTATGCATAATTTCTTGGCGAGGTAAAAGAAGGTGATTGCAGGCATTTAATTGCACTAGAAGTGGCAACTTCTCAACGGTTGCAACTTCTTAGTCCATAGCAAAAATGATCTCATTGCTCTGTACCTTGTAAGTCCTACGGAACAGTGGTAATATCATTGAAAGTACAAACTTTCCCACACGTTATATGCAGTTTTGTAGATAATTTAACATTGAGCACAAAATCTTTATCATATACATATATACAGGATTTCAGGAGGAGTACGTTAACATTATTGGGGAAGTAAATGAAGGAGATTTTAGGCATCTTATTGCACTATAACTGACAACTTCTCAACGGTTGAAACTTCTTAGTCAGTGATAATAATGATCTTATTGCTCTATAACTAGTTAGTCCTGCGGAACTGTGGTAATACTGATGAAAGTACAAAATTTCACACGCATTGATAAAATGTGAGCAGGCAATACTTCGGGAATAAAAAGCAAAGTTGATAGTTTATAGCAAGGACAATAAGAATATGGCATTAATAGTTTCAGAGTTAGGGAATCATTAAAACGCAAACATTTTGTCAGAGGCATTCTACCTCGTAGGCAGCTACCACGAAAACTCACGCCCACGAATGGAAAAGAACTAAAGCTTGTCTAAGTTGCTTTTCTAGTTTATATCTTTCTAATTCAAGTCGAAATTTAGGGAATTTGTTTTCCTCTTCTAAATAGCAACCGAAGTTGTCAAAAATATTTTTCTTGATAAAATTACTTTTATAAATCAGATTTTAATTTAAAGAGATATAAAAACATTATAGCGGAAAGAGACTATCAAGCTTAATTACTTTCTAAACTTGATTGTATTGTTTCGCCTGTATTCATCAAAGAATATCATTTCCGCCATGATATTTACACCTGTCTGTTCTTAGAAGAACAAATGCTTAAAGACAACTCCCAAGCTTCCTCCAGGAGTTACCCAGATTCGTCCTGAAAAGCCGGTACATGAATACAGACGTATATACCCATGACTCCATTTGTTATTGGGGTAAGCTTGGCTAAAACACATTGTTGAAGATGTTGACCCTCGAAAACTGCCTCTTATGGCAATTTCGTCCGTTATTACCCATCAGATGGAAACCTCTTTTGCTTCAGTTGATTCCATGCATTTCTTCAAGCACGCTCAACTTCCCATACTTCTTCTCCCTCTTCTTCACGCTCAACTTCAAGCAAGCAAGCTTTACATAAGACTCCGAATATTCCTTTCCATTAGCCTCTTCTATCAAATTCACCCATGATTTCCTCGTTATATTCCTTCCTCCTACCCTATTAACTGGATTTACATACACCTGTTTTGTTATTCTACACACCTCCATTTACGCGAAGACCTGCCCAAACCAAAGAAAAGTACTCCTTTCATGAATTTCCATTTATTGCTGGCACCCAAAATCGCATTATGAACTGTAAATGCATAACAATCTAAGAAATTCTAATGGCTTTCATGGATCAGTTAAACTCAGGAAAGAAATCGCCCCAAGGTTTTTTTTAAGGCTATCTAGTGGGGTCGAGGTAAAAGACTAATTTATGGTTACAATTGATATTAAATTCATTGGCATTTAGCTAAAAAACACAGTAACTCCTATAATTTTTCAACTGGTAACAACTATAAGAGTTTTTTTCACATTATCAAAACCACAAACACACAACTCAACGGCATTTTACTTCAGGAATTTCACATGGTAGCAACAGACGAAAACACAACCATACCCATCATTGATAGTTCAATCCTTATATTGGTTGACTACAGACCTCCACCCTTCCCTATCTAATGCTAGTCCCGTTACCTCCTGAAATCTCTTCCTATGTAATTTCTTCTTTACTTGGTCCATGAACTAATTCCTGGGTCTTCCTCTGGAAATTTCTCCCTGTATTTAGCCTTCAATTATGTTCTTCACTAACCCCTTATGTCTCAGGGTGTGTCCAATCCATCTTTTTCTTTTCTGTATGTTGTTCCATATGGTCCTTTCCTCTTCTACTCTTCTGTACAGTTCATCATTTCTTATTTTGTCCGTCCACTTTATCTTCAGCATTCTCATGCTGAGGATGTCCGTCCATTTTATCTTCTGCATCCTCAGCACGAGGATGCAGAAGATAAAATGGACGAACATGCTGATCCATGTCCTGGTGCCCTGTACTGGTGATGCCCTGGGAGGTTAAAATCCCAAGCGGGAATGGAACCCGCGATACTTTGGTTGGCTGGCAAGAAATCTTATTTAACTTGTATCCAGACTACATCAGAGCTGGGTTTTATTATATTTATTTTTTTATTTTATGGCCTTCGGTGGACCAGTTCAATCATCATCTGGAATTATTCTGTTTTCTGTTAGCCCAGTATTTTATCATTCGCTCGGATCGTAACTTTCTGTCTTCATCTGGGATCAGCCTTCCTCTTCTCCATCTGTTAATCTTGGTCTGTAGTCTGATCTGTCTGTCCTTGAGTTTCATGATTGTGCCCGTCTTTTCTTTCAAATCTTCTGTTGTAATGTGTAATTCACTCATATCTTCCTTTGTTTCTGCAAATCAATCATATGCTGGTCGCCGGTGGTAGAGCCGGGTTTGACTAGAAGTTAGCGACAGAATCCACTGAATGTGAGTTGGCAGCACTGCTTCATTCCCCTTCCAACGAGCGCTCGCTCCCCACTGCCAGAGCCAAGGAGTTTCATCCTCAGGATTCATCCTTGCCTCACTCCACCTCTTTCTCCTCCAAAGTCTCAGCCATTCCCCACAACCGCCTTCACATCCACTCTTGCACACACACACTTCAAAGCTCTCTTCCATCCTCCACGAAACTCCACCCACACACCTCCCTCTCTCTCTCCTTTCCTTAAACCTCCCCCCCCCCCCGGGTTTCTTCTCAGCCCGTGAGGGGACTTCCGGTTCTTGCTCCGCAAACTGTTTTGTTAATTAAGCGAAAATGTTTTGGGAGGAGGCTGCTCCGGAATATGTCGCCTCGGGGAAATAGTGGAGATGATTTCACTGCAACTCTTCCCCCGGGGGAAACAGAAAGGAGACTTGAGTTAGTTCTTTTTAAAGGGGTGGGTTTTTCCTCTCCGGAGAAACATTAGCAGACTATTATTTTTCATTTATTTTCACCTCCGAGCGCTCCAATCTAAGAATTTTTCCTCCTTTTTTGAGAATGAGGGAAGTTTCCCCCCCCCCCCACAACTGCTCCTTTTTCCTTTCAGAACAGGATTTTTTCATTTTTCCTTCCATTTCTTCCCTCATTAGGCCTCCGAAATCAAATACACTTCGCTTCTCCGAGGCAAACATTATCATAGCCAAAATGTAATAAATGCTAAGCTATATTAACGTTTCCTTTATATGCTCTATGCCATTAATTAATGTTAGGAAAGCGGATAAAAATACAAAAAGCACCTTGAAAGAGGTACTCCTTTCTGTGAGGTTCTATTGAAAAATCTTAAGGAAAATAATTTCTTTGTAAGATTAAGCGCTTTACTCTTGAGCTAATTTAATCTCTTTGGTTTATGTATATCTGGAAGATGAAATTAATGATCATTCGAAATATGGCAGCTAATCATATGAAGTAATACTCATATGCATATTCTACTTCTATGATACATACTATGATAACGAGACATTAACTTCAGTCGCGATACATACTGAACATCTTCGTGTATTAACATATTTCTTTACACTTTATTCTGGGTTTATTTTCTTCCCAGTCATTTATGTAAAGTAGGTTTCTAGTATTGCACATGATTGTAATTGTAAAAAGATTATTTTCAATTGTATAGTCTCTGACACCACGTGAATATCATTGAGAGAATTCAGATACTGCTTTTGGAACGTTGAGTACAATGCAATAAGCATTTGTAAGCGAAAGATTCTCAATTAGCGTTATTTTATATTCCATTATCAGTTTATATTATAAACCTAAAAAGTTTTTCTGTCTTGAGCCGAACAAAAATGTCATTGCTCTACTTGAAATGAGCATTTTATTTAGCTTTCAAAATGTATTCTTTATACCTATATCAATCTGTACCCCGTTTCTGCCGATCTTTTTTCACATAGTGTTTCGCCAGTATTATCAAGGATTAACGGTTCGTTATTGATTTTCTCGTTAATTTTTAAAATATTTATTCGGCTTTTTATCAGTAAAAATCATCTTCTCTTTCAATGCTTGCACCATGATGGATTTGAAGTCCTTTACTGAGTCAGAATAACTCGGAAACGCAATTTTTCTCCAGACATAATTCACTACATACCGCTTGCGAATTATAACAAATGTGTTCGTGACCGAGAGACTATTTTGGGCGCATAGCTCTAGTAGACTCTCTTCTATGTCGTTTCGTATTTAGTTCAAAATTGCATCCCAAGGATTACTCAGTTACAATCTTCTTTAACAGTCTTTTGCTTATTTATTTTGTCTTCTTTACGTTTTGGCAAGTGTGCTTGCATTTAAAAAATGCACCTAGGTTGTACATATAAATTCAACGATAAAGATACTTATGCTGCATTCAATCTTCCTTCCTATACTGCCACTTCCCTCAGCTTATTTTAGATGAGCCAGCGATTGTTATAATTAATTCAACTTGCTTCTTCCTGCCGAAGCTTTATGAAAATCCTAGTTTATTTATTAAATGTACTATATATATTTTCATTGAATGATACCTAATTCTTCTTCAACGCTTCCCCACAGTTCTCCACTCTATTGTCCTCTCCAGTATTACGTCGCCTTTCAATACGTCCTCCATTCATCTGTGCTGCCTCCTCCAAACCTCCGCTAATAGCTTCCTCTCTTATCCAATCATAACCAATACCTTCAAGCTCGTCCTTCTCGAACCCAGCTCACCCTCTCCATTCTTCTCCACGCCCATATCTCGAACGCCTCAAATGCATGTGCAGAAATTTAATTTACGGTCGCTTAATCAGGGTTTCCTACTATTTTACATGATTAAATTGCAATATGGAGGATGCTATCCCGGGAGATATTTTGTAGCTGAGATGCCCAGAGGTAATGCGAGGAAAAACGAGTGAGCTGGGGATCGGGTTGGTGTGGTGGCTAGAGTACTCGCCTACCACACGGGCGGCCAGGGTTCAAATCCCGGCAGAGGCGGATGTTTTTCTGAGGAAACCCGATCCCTACTTGAGTGTCTTATGGAGGGCACTCCAAGTACAGTACTGCGTCTGTCGGATGAGGAGTTAAACCGTGGTCCCCTTGGCGCCTATCGTTAAGAGCAGGCTAATGCCGACGCCGGGTTTCTAGCCACCCTTCCTCCCTTACCTATCCCCTATGACGCAAATGACCTTAGCCGTCGGTCGCCGTGGACGCAGTAGTGATCGGGTTTCCTCTGAAACTTCTAGTAGAGTACTCCCTCTGTCGGATGAGACGTTAAGCCGTGGTCCCCTTGGCGCCTTTCGTTAAGAGCAGGCTAACGCCGACGCCGGGTTTCTATCCACCCTTCCTCCCTTACCTATCTCCTATGGCGCAAATGACCTTAGCCGTCGGTCGCCTCCCCAAATATTCAATCTACGAGTGAGCAGCATCAGTATAATTGATGGTTAGTTGATTAATAGTATTGAATTATCTATTGGAGGAAAATGAATATTTTTCAAATGCACAAAGGCGCAAATTTTAGTTTTTGAGGTGTTCGTTTGCTACCGGTGGTTTTTTTTTAATTATTAACATGGTTCTATTCAGTTTATGTGGTAAGAGATACTCTCAAAAGGAAGAATATTTGACAGGATGGGCCATAAAAATAGGATAACGTGCATGAAACAATGAATGAATGTAAGGGAAGCGAAAGTGGTTAGTAAGGAAGTAAAATGCAAACATTGTATCAAAATTCGATATTGATTATGATGATGGAGGAAATTACGTGAAAGGGAGCCAATTTTATAGAGCGCAATTAAAGTTAGGCCTTGAATGCTCGAGATGCAGTCAAACTCGAAATATTCGCCAGTACTTTACCTTGATATCAACTTGACATTGACTCATTACATGGAAACTAGTAATGAAACAAATGCATGACTTGCGGAAATGTTGAACATCTGTTTTATTACTTCAACGATGAGCTATATTTCTCTATCTAGCGTCAAGTAATAGGCTGTTTTCACTGTACTCACCCTGAAAAGGAACACTGCGATGGGAGAGTATGCATGTAGTATGCATTCAATATTGGTGGAGAAGCTCTTTTTGAGCAGAAAGCGGCTTTCTACGCCGAAAGTTCTTGCTCCGGCCATCTTTGCCCCAGCAGTCCTTTAATACCACACCCACTATAACCACTCCTCCTCTAGCTGACCCCTCTCCTGCCCCACCCAACCAACTAATAATAATAATAATAATAATATAATTATAATAATGTTTATTGCTCCAAAATATGAAATACAGAAAAAAAACAGAAAGAATACAATATTAAGATATTTGGAGCATTAGGTAACCTATAAGGGGAACTTGTGTTTGGGTTACCATCAATTAGAACTACGACCATACATTGTTACATATAGAACAAGAAAAATGTATATATACCAACATTTAAAATGAATTCCTTTTACAAGTATGTTTACAAAAATGAATAATTTTATTTAGCAAAATATATCTTCGATTTCTTCATAGGTTAATAGCCAGTTTTTAATTTCTTTTAAAAAAGAAGCAATATTAGGTGCACATATGTACTCAGAAGGTTACATGTTATACATTTTTGGCCCAATATATAAAAAACTTCGCATGTACATAGACAATTTGGGCCACGGCAAAGGTGTCAATATACTCGTCCTCTTCCTCCTCCCATCCCCTTCGCTCCGATACTTCATCCTCTACCTCCCGCCACTCTCAACACCCTCGCGCAAACACACCAAACCAAAGGGGTTCCTCTCTTCCGTCTACTTAGCCAAGAACTAGATTTGCGCTTTAAAGGATACAACATCGTGAGGGTTCGCGGGAGACAATGGGGGTGGGGAGAGGAAGGGCCGGCTGGTGCGAGATGAGGGTCTGAGAGGAAAATCGAGAGTGGAGAAGATGGGAGAGAAAGAGAATGATAGGAAGGGGTTGAGAGAGAGAGGTGGAAGTTTAAAAAAAGGGGTCCGAAGACAAGCGTAACAAGGTAGCGCAAACCTGGGGTACGGAAAAAAAGGGTTTTATTTTGTGGGCGAGGGTGAAGAGAGTGGATGACGAGGAAGGAGAGAGAAGGTAGAAATGAGGAAGGATTGAAGAAGGGGCGCAGAACACATACTGAGGGGCAAAATTAGCGACTACTAATGGTGTTTTATTATTATCATTAGTTTGTTCTCTCCTTTTCATTCTTCACTCGTAGGATAGGATAGGATATTTGTGAAGGCGACCGACGGCTCAAGTCATTTGCGCCATAGGGGATAGGTACATCTACATCTACGTCATACCCTGCAAGCCACCCAAAGGGTGTGTGGCAGGGGGTGCTTCCACACCAGGCATGCATGAATGATACGGTAGAACACCGAAATTACATTGAAACCCGCGTACCACACATGAAAAGCGCCAATTAAAAATCTAATACCCAAGAAACATTCTATCGTCAATCGTTCCAATATGCAAGGGATACAAAGACTACTACTACACATTCAAAATATCATGCATAAATAAGAACATCAATATTTACATCATGCATAAATAAGAAAGAGGAGAATATAAAGAAAAAGATTTACTGTCTACCTATTGTCAATACTCGAACTATTCATGACGACGATCACAGCTGTTATGGTCCCGAACGGTACGCGGAAAAAATGACATTTTATACCTATCGGTTCTACAATCTAGCTCTCTAATTTCATTGGCGCGATCTAATCTGCCGTAGTACGAGGGGGTTAATAGTATGTTTTTACGTCGTCAGAGAAATGATTATCTTGAAATTTAGTTAGGAGGTCAAGCCTATACTTTAATCTACGCTGTGAGAGCGATTCCCATCCTAATTCTTCTAACAGTACCGGACTTTGAGGCATACCTATTAGTATCCACAGGGATCAATAATTTTTTCAAATGGAAAATTGACAAGTTCAATTGAAATAATATTAAAAATTGTTTCATAAATATCTTTTATTAATAACAGTTCATAATTTTGAAAGAATAGTGGTGTTAAAGCTTTTTTCAAATCCACAATAAATAAAGTCACTAACTGCCACTAGTGGGTTGACATTTTCCACTGAGCATCTTTTTTCGAGCGTCTCTAACGCGACTAAAACGGATAGGTTTAAGAATGAGAGGGTAATATAAGGTTTTAGGGTGGACGCTACTCTGATAAATGCATAAATATGTATACTAGGTGTATGCTTCGTTTGCTTGGCCAATATGACAATCGAATAAGGAATAAAATAGATTGAAATGGAGAGGACGGTGTAAGAGAAAGGCTTAGACGATTGAGGTAATTGGAGAGGGAATTACGTTATCAAACTGAAGCCTGACCACCAAAATAACCAGCTATATTGTTTAACCCTGCTCTCTCCTTACTTTCCTATGGCTTACAATACAAAATGGACGAATTAGCGGATGTAAAGCAAGAATATGCACCATCTGTTTGAAATATAACCATCTCTAACCATTCGCTGGGAAAACAATAGATTCTTCATTTTCTTATCTTCTTCTTCGTCAGAGTCACTTGTCACATCAGAGAATCAGAGTTTACTTGCCTATCCTAAAAATAATACGCTTAAATCTACCTTCAATTCTCCTTTGTCCTAGTTTTCCTTCTGGAGAGAGTACCTTGGTAGAGTCTCTTCAAATATGTCCTAAATCATTCCTCCTTAATAATTCCTCCACAGTGCAGTCCACCATAGTCAAAACTGCACTAATAGGCTAACAACTTTTACAACAGCTAATGTAAAACTCAACATATAATCGATTTTTGCCCGTATTATTTTAAAAACATATTCAGCTAACTTATGTTAGAATCTCTTATCTCTATCTTAAATATTAAGAGAATTACGATAACTTAAAATCGGGCCATCGAATTTAGAGCGTCGAAAACGGGGCTATTTTCAAATAACATATCGTACAAGTGCATATAAGAATAGAAAAAAAACTACATCATCAATAAACATATAAATCATTATTATATCAAATGCATTTTATTTTGCGAATTTCCACAGAGAAAAAATCAACCGCCTTGACCGGGATTTGAACCCGGATCCCTCGATTTCCGGGTCAAGGCGGATGATTTTTTCTCTGTGGAAATTCGCACATGTGTGCATTGCGGGTGACTCCGTAAAAGTGGAACTCCGTGGCTAGTCCCGGATAACTTGAAATTTGGCATTTTATTTTGTTAAAATATGTTGACCCTACTTGAAGATACAGCTTCCTAAACTCAACGGACTCGACTTTTTTAATGGACAATAAACGCTGAGCTAATTTTTATTTTTTTAGGACTGCCACAAAGAAGTTACTATAGGAGGGTTACAGTGCTGATACAAGAACAAAACAATAGTGCATATGTTTAATTTTTTGAGGACAGCCACAGAGGAGTCACCACCCAGCTTTAGTTATTTACAGCACACCCACGGTTAAGATTTCAATTCTCTCGAATTCACATTACCTTCCTCTTCATCTTCCCTCCAACTCAAGCATCCTGTATGAACTTTCCGTCCACTATACCTTCTCTATCCTCCACACCCACTTCTCGAACCCCTGCCAGCCATTATCATCGTCTTTTCCCCGACTCCACGTTTCTACCCCATGAAACACTGCAACCCAGCCCAACTTCAATGTTTCTCTGTCATAGCTTTCCCTCCGGATAGAGCGCCAAGGGAGAATCTACACAAATATATTTCCTCCCCATATCACACCACCCTTCTCTTTTATCTCTCCTCCCCCACCCACCCCTTCCTTTTGATGCCCGCCTCCCGAAATACTCTCACACCCCCGCCATCTCTCACACCCTCCCTCCTCTCTCCCGGCCTAAACCTCTCCTCCAGCCCCCTCCCGCTTCAAATGGACTTTCTATGTCGACGGGAAAAGTCCGAAACCACACAAAAACCTCTCTCTCTCCCGATGCATCAACCCTCTCCCGTACACTCTCCCCCCCCTCCGCCACTCCCCCGCTCCCGTTTTGCCGAAGAATCCCTTCGCACCAACCCCCATCTCTGCCGCCCTCTCTTCCCCCACACACCCATCATCCCCCTGCATCAAACTGTAAACGCGCCCGTCACCATTTCCCACCCCCTCCCTTACCGTCCCTCGCCATTTCAAACCCCTCATTCTGTTTCCTCGCTCCTTCCGTTTCGTCCTCGTTGATGCAAGCACCGATAACTCAGCTGCAATCCCCAGCGAAGAGCTAATTATAATAACGGCATACATCTTACTAACATATAGAAATCTAGTGATGTCTCTCTGTCTGTCTGTTACTCAATCACACATAAACCACTGAATCGATTGAAACAAAATTTAGCAGGAAGATACGTGATATATCTGGTTCACGCATAGGCTTTAGAACAAGGGCCTTGGAGCCCTAGGAGGCCCTCAAGTGGGCCCATTCATCGCCAAAAATTGTCCCTGGAAGATAATTCTTGCCTGTATTAGAAACACGCAAAGCATACCTTTACTGAATGCACAAAGTCATGGAGTCGTAAGTCACGCTGGGGCCAAGAGGGCCCAAGGTTCCAAAAGAATGCTTTCTCAAAAGCCTCATAAGTATTGAACAAGTGAACCGATTTTAGTAAAATTTTCACACATGGGATCATTAAGCCTTTTTTTTAAGGAAATTGGGACTATTGGGACTATAAGGAAGGCCTCTGGGTCCCAAGGGCAGCGTATTGGGCCGTCTGGTGTCTTATGTGTTTGAAAAACTCAAGTCTAAACATTTTGGTTCAAGTGCAGAGGTTTCTCCTTTTGCATATTTTAGTTAGCTCCACTAAAGATAGAAGGCTATAGTTTTCGCCATTAGATGAATAAAATATAGCAGTTTCTTTTTTTCATTTAATTTCCTTATACGAATGAAATTTCCTTAGAAATCGGGTTTTTAATGTCAAAATCATGAATTTTACTACTGTCAACAATAGGATATTTCCTTGGTAACCGTGGAATCAGCATTAGCTTTGGAATGGAAATGGGGCCTTTACAATGGCGGCTGGCTTTTATATTTAGAAATATGTATTGCAGTAGAAATCTAGGCCGTATACTGAAATGTTGCTGATTACGATATTTTCAGGGATACTTTTGCCTAAAATTGGGAAAATTCATTTCAAGTGGACTAATTTAAGTTGGACCCATGTAAAGCAGGAGAATGTCACGATGTTACATTAATGCGGAAAGCCTCTGGAATGCAAATGGCCTGTAGTTTAGTTTCCATATGTTACTGCAAAAGAATGTCGACACTCGGTAAACATAATGTAATACCGTTTTCATCTGCTGCATTAAAAAATAAAACTAAAATTAAGCTGAGTAAAACAGGAGAATACTACGATGATATATTAATTCGACTAGCCTTTGGAATGCAAATGGTCTTTAGTTTAATTTCTATATGTCACTGCAAAAGAATGTTGAACTCGGTAAACATAATATAATACGGTTTTCATCTGTTGAATCAAAAAATAAATCTTAAATTATAGCTGATTTGCCTAGAAAAAAAATAAATATGAGCGACTCGAACCTACAACCTATATGCCCTGTCTTTCTTTCACCCCTCATTGAATTTCAACGGGTACCTTTGCCATTATCTAATATATAAATATGAATATTTGTTTGTTCGTCTTCTAGTTTGTTCATCAGATTACTATGAAACTTTGGTGAGCTGATGTGCGCACACCCGCAAAGGTTTCTGAATTATTAAATTCATATTACAATAGGTGGAGCGCGAGTCGTTTTAACAAATGAGTGTTGGCACGTGAACTTCTCAAACAAACGAGGAACGACAAGCAAGCAATGAAGCAGATTGTTCACGAGTTGCCCAATCACGTGCACCAGAATCGTATCAGTGAGACATAACTTGTATTAAAAGGTACGTAATTTGTCTTTACGTAGAATAAGATTTGGTGCAGTGGTCTCTTTGCTTTTTTTAATTCTTGCATTTGATTTTCGTATACTCTTCGCATTTTCCTAAATTAGGGTTTATAAGCTTTAAAATGTTAAATATTTGCACTAATTCAACAATAGAATATTTTATTTACTTGGAAACCACAGCATAGGCATGGATTGGAAACTCATGCCTTCATTTGTGCGTTACGAATTACTGTGTAGGCACGAGGAATTAATGGGACTAGGTATCAAATTTGTTAGTCTCTGCTTTGTAAATGTGTGCCGACTTAGAAAGAAAACGAGGCATTAAAATGCATGCCGGGCACAGCTGGGGGGCTATGCTCGAAACTATACGAGCTCGCATACGTAACAATTCCGTTTCGTATGGTTGATACGTATGGGGCGAGTTCGTATGGGAATTTGGTATGCTCGAGGCGTGTGCGGGTTCGACCGTGCGAGTGGAATCGATCTACGTATAGAAAATGTGGCAACAATGGTGTACGAATCCGCATGTGATACCTAAACCAATCACAGCCTTTCTTCGACGCGGTTTCAATAATCCCGGCGGGAATTTGACAATGGCTACTATAATTAATAATGGCGAATATAATTCTTTGCTAGCAAAAAGCGCTGTTCGCCGCGGTTCCAATAACCTCAGAGACTTAACTATGGTCCCTTTTGGCGAAGCAAATTCTTTGCTAGCAAAGAGCGCTTTGGTAATTAAGAAGAACACAGTGAGAACTGATTCAGAGCGCCGAAATCAATCAAAGCTAAATTAAAGAATTACAAATAACATCTTAAAGTCACACACAACTTGAAAGGGTTTTTAACCAGTTGCTGCCATACTCCTTACATTAAAAGATCACTTTGGATACATAAGAATAAAGTATTTGAACCCATACAAATAATTGGACACTAAACAACATCAATGGTAAAAGAAATTTGATATTTAATTAATGAAAAAATAATTTCAAAATGAAACGAGGAAAATTCTGGTAACATAACCATATACAATCAATGAATTGCATACAATAAAATTCTACAAAAAGTTGTCAGTGCTTCAAGATATGATGTCATCACACAACACTGTCCTTAATCCATATATCCACAGAGTAACAGTAGATTAACCAGTATGCTGAAAAAAAGTTGAATATTTATCAAAATTTTAAAAATACAATAAGTAAGCAGTGGTCTCAAGACAATAGCAAAGAAATATACACGTCACAAGATAGATAATATTTCACTTAAGAAGTTAAAAAAACACCAACATCTTAACGAAACACCTTCCCACAACTTATATTGATCTATACTTATATATATACGATCAACTTATATTATATTGATCAATTGTTATGATTAAATATTTCAATGCAGGTCTAGGTAATAAATAAGAAATGCCTTGTTCACATAACAAGCTTGCTACGCATGTAATTTGCAAAGTTTGTGATGTAAACACGGGTACCTGCTAACCGCTGTAATTATTTTTTATAACAGTTAAGTTACGCTCGTTACTTCGCGGAGGTTACATGCGTTAAAATGCTTGTGATGTGGACAATGCAAACGTTGAATAATAACTGAAATGATAACAGTTGTTCTAACTCACTACATTTACCTTAGTTTTCATTGTCAAAGCTGGCGATCGTGTTGGTGCTCGGAGGAAAGGGCTCAGTTCCCTTATTAGATCGCCAACTAGGTCTTTCGAACAATTTTACGAACTTCCTCTCCTCAAAATGAAAAGTCGAAATGCGCTCCCGAAGTAACCTTTGGGGCTTTTCCGCTTCCATTTCCTCTTCAACGTTGTTTAATAACAGCAAACGAAACATCGCCGCCGCCATCTTATCAACAATATCCTCCGAAAGTATACGAACTCGAGCGGTCGCGAGCGTACGAGCAACAAAACCCTTCGAATCGCCCGCCCCCACGTTTCGAGCATACCAAATCCGTCCGCCGTACGAGTTGGTACCACCTGACTCGTATGAAATCGCCTATTCGTATACGAATCCAAATTCGAGCATACGAGCCTGGTCTAATATATAAAAATAAATATATTTGTTTGTTCCTCTTCTATGCATTCCAATACCATTCATCAGATTACGACGAAAATTTTATGAGTTGATTCGCGCGCACCCGCAAAGGTTTCTGAATTATTAAATTAATTTTACAATAGGTGGAGCGCGAGTCGTTTCAACAAATGAGCGTTGGCACGCGAACTTCTCAAACAAACGAGGAACGAAAAGCAAGCGACGAAGCAGATTGTTCACGAGTTGTTCAATCACGTGCATCAGAATTGGAACAGTGAGACATAATATCGCATGCAACAGAATTATATCAGTGAGATATAATTTGTGCAAAAAGGTACGTAATTTAATTTTAACGTAGAATAAGATTTGGTGCAGTGGTCCCTTTGTTTGCTTTTTTTATTCTTGCATTCGACAGTCGTATACGATTCGCTTTTTTCTTAAATTGATACAATTGTCAACCAGACTGACAGACAGACAGGAAAAAACTTTGGTTTTTTTGCAATGATAATATTTTATTTTTAAAAATACATCCACAAAAAATGAATGAAAAAGGAACTCAAAATATCTTTGGATGTTTCGGCGGTCATGCCTCCGTCAGCAGCGGATCGCTAAATACTGAACCTATTACGTTTTTTTGTGTACGTATTGAGCTGCTTCGACATTTGCCTCGAAAAATCTGTTAATAAAATAAAATAAAAACTAAAATATTGGAACAGAAGTGATTGACGAAAAAATCAGCATGCTTGGCTTCGCTGGAGATGTAGCAATTCCGGGAGGATTGAATAGATAAAACTATGAAAAATGAAACATGTAGAACTGATGTAAGGAAAGCCAAGGTAATGGCCTTTAAAACAAATCATTGAAATAGAATCGCTATAAATACTTGGACTACAAAAACTTGCGTAAGGGGAAAACATTTTATACCTGGGAAGCATGACTACACGCGGTGGAAAAAGCCAAAAACGTATTACGAGTAGAGCAGTCCAAGAAAAGAAGGCACTCTACCGGAAGGGGAGTCTACTGACAGCTAACGACAAATGCAGGCAAGTAAGATATATTTTTATGTAAAATATTTGTACCCATGTCTTATATAGCAAAAAGTTCTTGGCAATAATTGCTGCAAAGCAAAAGAGATTCAAATCAATGAAAAAGTGGTATTATCAACGAATGCCGAATTTAAAGTGAGCGGAGAGAATCACCAACAATGGAGAGAAAAGATATATCTAAAAAGATACCCTGAGAGGAGGGAGAAAAAAACTGATAGCGACCAGACAGCCCGGTGAGTTCATCTACACCTACGAAATAGCTAGGAAAGCCACCGCTAAGCTGTGTGGCACGTTGTGATTTCACACCAGGCATGCAGTACCCCCTCCAGTTCAAATCAGGATAACAGTACGGAGTCAGATCGAAAAATAGGAGTGTGTTACGTAGACAAGCATGCAAACAATCAGTATACTAATTAAGATACAACTACTAGTTAGTATTACTTAGGCGAATGATAAATAGTACTAAAAAGTACTAAATAATGCAAAAGCTACATCATCCCGAAAATTTTATACGGGTTGAGATGTTATTGAGGAAATAAGCTCACGTACAAAGTCTACAAGCCATAAACCAATAGCTGTAAGGCGTAAAAAATTAGTCAAGCTCAAGAATTACGGTGGTAACAGGGTATGTATTCCTTTTTAAAATAATATAAAAGTGAGATACTAAGGATTTAAGTCGATTAAATATGTATTTTTGCGCCATAAATATGGCAATATTTATTTGATGCTTCTTACAGCAGCTGAAATTAATAAAATAAAATTCGACTATGGTTTCCACCATGGCGAGATAAAAATTTCGCAAAATCACTTTAATCGTCACTTTAACAACGCCGACTGTATAGTTTTTCTTCCTCGCATGCTCCTTAAGCCCGGTTCACAAGAGCTGAATTCGACGTAACTTGGCTCAGCGCAACGCCGGAGGTGAACCCTTGAGATTAGCACTTGCCAGGTCACAACGACGGAAAGTGGCGTAACTGGGCTTAGCGTAGCCTGGAATTGAGCCAAGCTCAGCTATCTCTTGATTCCAGCCAATAGCGTAGCCTTCTACCCGACGCCGACGATTCTAGCCGACAAGCGTAGCGTAGTCGATACATCTACATCTACGTGATACCTTGCGAGCCACCACGAGGGTGTGTGGCAGGGGGTGAAGATCACCAAACATGCACTATTGACATGCAAGTAGGATATTTAAGAGAGATATGCTAGATAAAAGGGTCACATGGAGCTAGATGGTTAGTATCTACATAATAAGGAAGGGATTATTGGTTGTTATTACATAAATCATGCACTACAGACTACTCTAACTATATTTCACCTACCTATCCCTTTGCTACGCTGCCCATTGTTCTCTCTTATAGAACGCGGGAAAAATGACATTTTAAATCTATCAGTTCGACCATCTATCTCTCTAATCTTGTTAATATGATCAAACCTAGCATAATACGCAGGGGTTCTCAATATATATCTAACGTCATCTGTGAACAACTCTGTTTCGATTTTACTTAAAAGGTTTTACTTAAGGTTATCTAAATTTTAACCTGCGTTCTGATAGTAATTCCCATCCTAGTTCTTCTATTAAACTCGTAACACTTATACAATTATCATAACGGCCTTTAACAAACCTAGCAGATCTCCTTTGCACGCGCTCTAATTCTTTTATCATACCTTCCTCGTACGGATCCCATATACTAGCGGCATATTCTAAATGAGGCCTGACAAGTGTAAAATACGGCAGCAATCGATGCAACACCCGATATTTCCTCAATCATACTGAAAACGTGGTGATGTTGTGACGCCGTTGGTGAGTACGTTAAAGCGAAATAGTGCACCATGTATACGGAGAAGTTGATGAAGTTTGTGACCAAGTGACCCTTGCATGTACAGCAAACCTTCTATTTCAATTCTTCCATAGTTTAACACACTGTTTACTGCTGAGGCTATACATCTCAACTGAGCTGTTCCGTTTGAGCTGACGACAATTCTCGAAACTCACGCCATCCATAAGTCTCATAGATCGATCGTAAGATCGACTTTGGCAGCGAGAATTAGCCGAGTTACGCCGAGTTAAGTTGTTGTGAACGAGCCTTTACAGACATCAAGATGAGAACCTCACGGGACCAACTTCTGTTTATGACGTCTACCCGCCCAACAAAGCACTCGCGCGGCCAGGGAGGAAGAGAATTGTTTGGGGGAGTCGACCTGTGGAAGGGGATGAACTGGACAGACTCTCCGAGGGAGGGGGGAGGGGCGGGTGACGAGCGGAGAGGCGGCGAGTCCGTTCCTCTCAAAAGGACGAAGGCCACACACAAGGACCGGGACAGGACAAATGACCACCCGACAAGGACGTGGGACCAGGGGCGAGGGAGTCCCACGCCACCTCGCAGGGATCTGGGTGTTCCGCCTACACAAATGAATTCGCAAAAGGAGAAGGGATCTATATGTTCCCCTTAAAGATCTCTCTCCTCTTCCCCTCGCACCCATAACCCACACAAGCGCTAACCTGCTAAAACTTGGGAGAAATCCCCGGTAGAGGGATTAAGCGAAAGGGTTTATCTCTTTCTTCGCTCTCCCTCCTCCGAAAGGATAAATATATTTTCGCCTGAATCTCGCTAGTTTTCCGTTTGCCATTCAAAACGAGCTCTCTCATCCTTTCGCTTCCAGCCACCATTCCTCCCAGAGACTTTCTGCGGGCGAATGCCACCTCGATGGGGATTGGTTCCTCTCACACCTATTTGCTGTTCCACTCCCCTTTTGAAGTATCGCCGCTACGGAATCAAAGGAATGTGCGGGAAGTAAGTAGGTCGACTCTTCTACCACCCTGAAACCAAGTCTAGGAAAATGAATTTTCTCCAGGACCGAAGCAAGGTGGCTAAATATTACGGTGTGAAAAATGTACTATATTAAATTCTTATAGATAAAAATAATGTCTCTTCTGGCCCTTTGGATGCACTGTAATTTTTCCGGTTTTGGTTTTAGAAGAGGAGAATCATCAACATCAGTTGATGTTTATTTAAATGAATGATTAATTTATTTTGATGTTCTATCTAACTACATACTTCCCTGCAAGCCGCCACCTGGGTGTGTGGCTGGAGGTGTTAGGACACCAGCCGTTTAATGGTGTAAGGAATTGCAAGTAGTTCAGGAATTGAAAGAACGCTGGCCCGGATTTAAAGTAGGGGCTATTTAGTAATGGGTCATTTATGCACTTGAAATTCACCTCATTATACGACGCAATTTTAAATGACCATCCGAGCATATATATTTAAATATTCAACTAAATACCTCCTGTAAAACGGCCTTCATGGTATTAGTTTAATTTTACGGTGAGTTGTTTTGAATATGCTTTTAATGCTATATCTATATATATAATGATTGTAAACAATATGAATGCTCTGAATATCGACAAAACTTCTCTCAATCAATAATTTCACTTTATTCGTGAGAAGTGGTTGGCATCGTCTTCAAGAAAAGGACACGCGTTTTATTAAAGACATTTAAAAATATGCATAAATGCAGTATGATCGTTACCTCGATAGAACAGTTGCTGTTATAATTCATATACAGTGAAACATGTATTAAGCGACCACCGACGGTTCCGATGAAAAACGGTCGTTTGGACGAGTCCGACAGAGGTTCAGTTTCCAGGAGTATTATGCAAATTAACTCGCGGCTGATTTGAAGAAAATGGAAAAACTCTTAAAGCGACCATTTCGTTAAAACCTATATAAATGGAGTATATTTCATCATTATTTTAGTTTCTCCAGGGAAACTTCAATGCACATTAATTTGATGTGCGCCATGTAAATGCGCTGATGTTGACAGTAAAACCTGAATTCAGTGACAACCGTCAGTTTCGCTGAAAAATGGCCTTTAAGAGGGGTGGTTGCTTGATAGGAGTAGTTGTTAACAGGGGTTTTACTGTCTATATTAAGTGGAAAGCTATTCGTTGTAGAATCCCAGTAACAATGGGTTCACGGAGAGACCAACTTTTGCTCGCGACCGCTAAGTAGTCAGCGACGAAAGTAAAGTGATGGGCTCCTTCGATGATAATACAAGATTGGATCTACAAGAAGTTGGCCTTCATCTTCCATCTATAAGAAGTAAACACATTTTAGGATGCATGTTTGAGAGAGTAAGTGCGTATAATGGCTCGGGATAAGTCCGGTAGGTGGGTGAAAAAAATAGAAATTTTATAAGGAAAAAGTTCAGACTTCACGTTTAAATCACAAATTTGGAAAATGGATGCCCCAAAAAGTCCGTCATGGTATTAAGAATCCCTGAGCATCACACTAATTACTTTTCGCCTCTGTCGTCCAAGAAAATGATCTCAATACCGATAGGCCACTCCAGTTACCATTTTCTGCAAGCCAATACTTTCGAGGAAACAGTAAAGTTTTACTTACTGAGTTGAAAATACATTTTTAAAGGACGGCCTCCCATTACACTATTTCGAGGTGATGAAAGTAATTGTGGTGGCATTCAGCAGAATATGCACTCGTCGTAAGATTCTGCGTCATTGCAATAAAAGCTTAATTTGAACGAAGGGACGAATACGAAATATGTTGTTTGATCGTCATTCTCTCAGGCGAATATTTTACGGACATCTCTTCTTTTTACCTGCGATTAAGCCATAAAATATATCATTCCAAATACAATATTTGGTTTGTTAACCTTAAAATAACATTTATTGAAATTATTACAACTGCTTTTAAACCCTCTCTATTGCTAGCTCATATCCTTGGAAAATTTTAACAGCACATGGGCGTGAAGGTAAAATCCTTTCAATGGTTCCCAGCTTCAACATTAACGAAGAAATCACACAAAATATTTGATAATACTGTATTTAAATGTAAAGTTTCGACTATTCATACTTCCCCAGCTACTACCTTTTCGAATATTAGCGGGTACGGTTGGCTAGTGTCATACGTTTCTGAAAAGATACGTGATAAAACCGTAACTCCTGAAACGGAAATAAAATTAGATTAACGCTCCAATAAGAAGACATACTTGCACTGAAATTATGTTGAATTCAATTCCGATTTTCTGAGTGTCGAAGTGCTTACACTTAATGATGAAAGACGTAATTAATTGACGTTTATTAGTAAAGTACTATTGAAGTCATAAAAAGATACGTCATCACCAAAATTAGCTTAAGTTTATAGTCATTATCATTAATTTAAGTTTATAGTCATCATCATTAATACATATTTGAATCAATTACTTCCTGGATAAATTTTCCGCACCCTGATTTCAAATCATGTCGGAATGTTTTCATCGGGCCGCATCCGTTTTTTTGTAGACTGTATTGGTTGATGGGCTTGGAGTATCGCCGAGAAGTTAAGATTGCAAGCAGGTTGTGTCTAACTCGGGTGCATATCGTGCACTTCCTGGAAGGCCGGTCTCCACCATAACCCTTTAGGTCATGTTGTTTATCGTGAGCCTTGTCGTCTCATGGATAATTGCACGTGCAGAAGGAGGACGCCGACAGGAAATTTGGCAAGGGAAGGAACTCTCACAAAACTGCTCCAAGGGAAGGTCCTTTTGAGGGAGGGAGTGAGGAAGGAGTAGAAGGATCCTTGACCATTAGAAGTGCCGACGGCCCGACAAAGCGACGGACTTCCTTAGGGAAACACGGCTCCCCCCCTCCTCAACGCCCCCCCGCCCTTCCTCATCCTCATCCCATAACCACAGCGCCATGCTTAAACATGCCCTCCCACCGGGAAACGAAGGAAGATATTTAGCCCCGTCTCCGACGTTCCCCCCGGGGGCGCGGCGAATGTCAACTTGGGAGGCGGTGGCATCTCACGCGGGGGAGTGGCTGAGGGGGGCCTCGGAGTGGGGGGGGGGGGTGTAAAGGGAGCGTCGGTGTGGGTTTTGTAAAGGGATTCCGCTCAAGGGAGGGGGGCTTTGGTCATCTGGGCGCACCCGCAGGAGAGGAGAGTGGGGAGGGGGGGGTGTTCCTCCTCCCCAGAAGGAAGGGAAGTTTCCTGAGGTTTGGGCGGGCGGAGGCCGTGGAAGCTGAGTGAGAAACAGAATGGGGTACCGTAAGGGATGGAGAGAGAGAGAGAGAGAACGGAGAGTGATTGAGGAGAGCTGCGAAGACAGACAGAAGGAAGTGGGGATGTGCAGTAAAGCGTGGCCGTAGATGGTTTTTGGCGGTATTTCTCATGGTTTGTACAAATTCAACAGAGGCAGGCGAGATATGATGGAACGTCATCTGGGTAAGAACTTATTTAAGGTATTCTATCGGCAAAAGGTGATAGAGGTCGGTTTTCTTGAAATTTGATGAAAATCCTCCAATTTTCTACATTTTCCAGATCCTATCAATCTCTAGAATTTCTTTTTTACTTCTGCGTGCGATCTACCCTTCTTTATCCCTTCCATAAAACCTATTCTCTTTCGTCCCCTTCTTCGTTTGCCCATCATCCTTACCTCTATCACAGTCTTGAGCGACCCATCTCACCCAATTACTTCCTCTAGCCACCTACCATGCCTATCTCGGAATTCATTCAGAAGTTTTCTTTCCTCGCCCACAATGCCAAACACTACTTCGTTAATCTTCATCTCCGTCCACCTCACCTTCTCCATCCTTCTCCACACCCACATATCAAACGCCTGCAGCCTATTCACGTCCTCTTTTCTGAGGGTCCTGGTTTCTGCCCTATACAGCGATACGTTCTATATAATAACTTATAACTACTGTTCACTTTATTAAACCAAATTCGCTCCTCACGTGTTTCGTTCATCATCAGGTATAATTGCTATCAGTGATATAAATCCGAGGAGTCACGCGAAGTTGAGTTGAATTTGTACATTTGTAAATACATTAAATAAATCATGGAATTAACTTTTCCAATTTATCAGCGTTCTTCCAGTACGGCAAGCATAGTCCCCGTGATGTTAGTACCTAAAAAATACGGCCAATCCATACGTAACGGTTGTTATATTTATACTTTATAAAATGTATATTTTCTTATAAAACATATTTAACATCCATTTTTGGACCATAAAAAGACTAAAACGGACTGTTTTAGTAAGCGTAACAAGTTTGGTGACAATTCTTGAATTTATATAATTGCGGTTAATAATTACGATGCGTAACGTACGTTGCAAAATTCTGAACACGTTGTTGTGGGTCCTCTGCAATCAATTAAAACTCAGTTCTTTTGAGTTATCTATTTTAAAAAAAGGGAAAAATTAGCTTAGCTTTAGCTTAGCTCCTACACGTAATATTAATAAAATTTTTAATCAAAAGTATTAATTTATATCATATAAAGATATTCTAAAAATTTGACTTTATTTTACATCGGTTGTTACACCACTTTTTAACGATTGTTACGAATTGTTCATCGTTTATTTTAAACAATATGAATTATTTATTACGTTACTCAAACTCCTATGTTATGTTATAATTACCTAATAAAAGATATTCTATATCGTCAACTCCACATAAAATGAATGTATTTCACGAAAAAGTAAACATTTTTTTCTTTTTCTAGTCTAACATTTTTTGCTTAATGAGCCATCATAATTGTGATTTTCAAATATTGGGTAGTTGACGAAATCATAGTCAAATCATATACAGTAGTTCCTCTATTTATGTAATGAGGTTTTCATTATAATACTGTAGTTAAACTAGGTCTTAATGATCCTATGATTGTGGAAAATTCCACAGGGAAAAAACCAACCGCGTTGCCCAGCACTCGAGCTCGGTTCCCTAAATTTCCGGCCGAATGCTTAGGCCAGTTAAGCTACTAATGCCTTCTAATTCACCGAAGCTACCGAGACTCAAAATTATACCCTATGATTTAAAATGATTTTGTATTTTTTTACCTGAATACCTCTTTTACACGCATTGGCTGAATACTCCAATCGAATAGGTACTTTGAAGAACCCTCTTAAATAATCAATTACGTCCTCGTATTTTATTTTTAAAGATTTCGAAAAGTCAACCACCAACTGAACGGCTCCCCAGGCCTGCTTTGAATTACACCGAGGCACTCCGCTAATACGGCCAGACCTATATATAGCTGACAACATGGGAACATCCAATTTCCCCAAACGGATCCTCGCGCAGGTGTGCCCCATTTGTACCAATAACCTTTTAAACTCACTTAGGCAAATAGACCACTCTATCCCTTTCTTTAGCTTTGCCTTAGAATGGGAAGAGAGAGAGATGGGAACCTCATTATTGACCTCCCGCATGCCCCTCCCCTTCCTCGCCCCCCGCTTTAGGCCCGCTTCTTTCACAAACTCAACGGGTCGGAGCTGCGGCGTCCGAGTGAAAATATCTTTCTTCCCCATTCACTCCGGCGGCCTTCGAAAAACCACCCTCATCCAACGCTCACGGCAGCACACACCCCATTCTCTCCCATTCTGAACTCTCCTCAAAACTCTGGCAAACTCGACCGACTCCCTGTTCCCAATCTCCACCCTCCGTCCAAGGGGTTCCGGCGCGAGTAAACCTCTTTTCCAGCGCTGCTTCGGGAGGAATATTTATGTGGGTGCGCACACAGTCAGCTATTCTGTGCGGGGGTTGGATGTTTCTGCAGGCGGGGAGGGAGTCTTGTTGCGGCGGGATGAGAAGGAGCAGCCGAAAGCAGCTTCTTTTCTGCCGCCCCTTCATTGCCTTTCCTGCCATTCCCCCCTTACTTCCCAGAGGACCCTCCACGTGCTTCTCTCCAACCCCATAACCACCACCCTACTCTTTTCCGTTGGTCTCAGAAACGAACTATTTGCTTGACCGACCCCACGGCGAAAGTGATCTATCTCATGCCTCAAAAATTCAAGTTGTAGTGAGTGCGAAAGTAAATACGTCCTCGTGCACACCCCTACGATCCACAGCAGGGGCGTGTGGCAGGGTTGACATCGTCTTGAAGGTTAGCTACATACACCAGAGTACTGGCCACGCATACATAAGGGTGGACGTCACGCTTTTCCGTACTGGGCTCGAGCGATCACCTCAACTGACTACTCCTGACATATTTTATAACATAAATAACAAGTGCACTTTTCCACAGGATATTTTAATGAGTGCAACGCATTTCAGCTCACAGAGCCATTATCAGGTAGGTACAAGACCGTGGATACAAAACAGGCCTTGACCATCAGATACAAGACATTACGTACAAGACATCAGGTACCAGACCATTAAATACAATACAAGTCTTGTACCTGATTATAGATCTGTGAGCTGAAACGCGTTGTACTCATTAAAATGTCCTGTGGAATAGTGCAATTGTGGTTTCTGTTATGACTAACTTCCACCATATCTCGCCTGAATCTGTTGAAATCGCTGACACATTTATTCATTGGTCGTTCAATCCTAATATTGTTTGGCTGTAGCCCTCCTCCCTTCCCTATCTAATGCTAGTTCCCTTACCTCCTGGTATCTCTTCCTATGTATACTTTCCTTTTTATTTGGTCCATGGACTTTTTCCTGGGTCTTCCTCTGGGGACTTTTTCCTCTATTTTATCTTCAATTATGTTCTTCACAAACTGCTGCAGACACATCAAGTCAATAATATTGCGGTTCTTTTGTTGAACCCATGGCACATTCATGCCCTATTGATAGCGGGCTAGAATTTACACTGGGGATTTATTTTGTTCAGTAAATTTGGTTCTTTTACTTTTTGCTAAAAATAGGGACTTTTGGCCCCAATGTGTGACGGACATAAAGCGATTCCCAATCCAATTATCGGAGAATTATGTTAACGTTGATGGAGTAGTTAAAATGGCCTGCCTCTCGTTGATCTTCGTTACGTGTTTTGTATTGCCTGTCTTATTTTATCGAAAAATGCCCACCTTAAAATATCTTAGACTTGATCACATGATGAAGACTGGAAAATGACTGCAACCAATATAAGTATATATGTTGAACTGCAGGTAAAAGTGGGATATAATATATCATTAACTGCAGTGCTCATTGAATGAGCTCCTAAAAAGGAATCAATATTTCCAAGAAATTTCGTTCAACAGCCATGTAAAAAATTGATACGGAGATTTTTGTGGGGGATATAATTGACGATAAAAAGTTAGACTCAAATGAAGAAATCATTTGCCAACACTGACATGAACGCGATTAACAAAGGCATATGTGACTCTAACACGTACGTGAATGTCGGCACCATTGAGGAAGATGGAGCGGGGGAATTCACCCAATACTTTTTTCTTGATCTCTCATAGTATACATGATTGGTTTCATGATATGCTTCAGGGGAAACTTATTACTGGCCCTCCGCTTTTCCCCCATACAACTAAGCGACAGGGGACTCGTTACCATCACGCGAGACTGGCACGGTTTTGAAGGCTTCTAGTCTATTCTGGTCAGCTTTTCCAATGGTCCATACTTCTGATCCGTATAGTGCCACGCTTCACACGAACATTTTCACATACTGTTTCCTAGTTTTCAGCCCTATACTCTGAGTACAGCACTTGTCTGTTTACCATGAACGCCTTTTTAGTCTCTGAATAGTATACTGTATACTACCTTGTTAATATTCCAGCATTGATTTTCAACACTGCACCATCAACCTTTAAGAAATTCAACCAGGAACCAACCTCCACATAATCCCATGGCATCAAATGTGTTTGGAATTCAATGAGGTCAGATTACGATTAGCGTCAACTTCAAGCGTTAACCGTGACTTGGTCCCAATTTCACGTCTTCGGTTAATGTGATCAGAGCGCGAGTCATGAGTCGATGAGTGCACATTTTAATAACTTTTCAATTAAGTCGAAAAAATCTTAAAACACACTTTACAGTACAACTATTTGCACGCTGAAAATTTCCATAATGTCCAATATAAATGATGCAAGAATTATACTAAAAAGTTTTCGTCTCAATTAAAGCGTTGTTGTGACTGGGGTTCACGGCGCGAAATTCCAGATTTAAGAAAAATCAACGTATAGATGTGATTTTTTTATTCGGCATGACACCGTAATATTGAATCGGAACCATTATTATCATGTGGAACGCATGTTTTAGCGATGAAGAGAATATCTGTACATATATCATCAAACCATTTCAAAATGTACGTCAAGAGTCATTAGGCTACGTGCATTAGCGTACATTAGCATTCAATTTCCAGGGAACAAAATCCGTAACATGCAATTTCTTTCGCTTTCATCCTTAAAATATGAACTGTACAAACTGGCGTTACTACCTTCAGTGAAGGTAATTACACCTTGCAGAGTATTGCCATAAAACATAGGTTTTATTGCAATCAAAAATAAATTGTTATTTGAAAACATTAATTTAATTTTTTAAATGAAACTAACAAGCTAGCTCAAAGTATGAACACCAAATTAGTATCTTACAAGTTCTTATTAACCATGGTCATTCGCTTAGTTCCACACAACCGTCTACGTACAAAGAGCAAAGTCCCGTTTTAAGGATGCTCCCTTTGTAACTTTTCATGGTATAATGGATTCCTTTCAAAACGCGAATATGCAAACTATGGCTTTCTAACGAAAGCTATAAGCCGCAATGAGGCAAAACAACGTTTTCACGAAGCTGCTCGATGATGCCTCCGCTACTGTGACGATATTTCCTGCAGACGCCATATTTATGTTGAAATGCCATGCCCCTTTAAATAATTATTTAATTTTACAGTTCTTTCTACGAAAACAATGTTAATAAAGTTCTTTAACAGCAGAGAAATTGTATTCCTTATAACATATTGCATTACGGTATTATTTGAACTTTCATCATCTGAAGTGTGGGCTGACGAGCTTACACCTTCTTCTGGCGCCTGCTAAACTCACTCATAATAAGCACAACGTTTCAAGATTGTTTCCAAGATAGGACATAGTTGCAATCTCCGTTACTAGCCATTTTACAGGTGTTGCTATCTACGAAAATTAAATTCCTTAGCAACTCCTAAAAGTTCCTGTGGCCTTATTACGTTATTACCTTCAGTTACCCTAATACTAATGAGAACGCGAATGAAAAGTTTAACGCAAAGTTTTTGACGAACAAAAATCGCTCCTATCGTCTGAAATATTATACGCCAACTGTAATTTCCACTTCATTCCTCGGTTGCCTTCGTTGATTATCAGCAGGATGCCTACGCAGACGAGCATGCGGCCAAGCGCCACCAACCGTGAATTTGTTAAACTCGACGAAAGTGCCAGAACACGGGCGAGTTCAAGTAATTATTAGCCCTTACGGAGGGTTTACAGATCGAAGAAGCAAGTTTAGCGATATTTCAAAGTGGCTAGAGTACTGGCTAACCAAACGGGCGGCCAGGGCTCAAATCCTTGCAGAGGAGGTCGTTTTTTAGAGAAAACCCGATCCTTACTTGAGTGTCTTTTGGAGGGCACTTAAGTACTTACTCCGTTTGTCTGATGAGAAGTTAAACCGTGGTCCTCTTGGCGCCTTCGTTAAGAGCAGGCTAATGCCGACGCCGGGTTTCTATCCACCCTTCCTGACCTTACCTATCCCCTATGGCGCAAATGAGGTGTGCAAAGGAGATCCGCTAGATTTGTTAAAGGCCGTTATGACAATTACATAAGTGTTACGAATTTAACAGAAGAACTAGGATGGGAATTACTATCAGAACTCAGGTTTAAATTTAGGTTAAACCTTTTAAGGAAATTCGAAACCGATTTGTTCACACATGACGTTAGATACATATTAAGAACCCCTGCGTATTATGCTAGGTTTGATCATATTTACAAGATTAGAGAGATGGATTGTCGTACCGATATATTTAAAATGTCCTTTTTCCCGCGTACTATAAGAGAGAACAATAGGCAGCGTAAAAAAGGGATAGGTAGGTGAAATATAGTTAGAGTAGTCTCTAGTGTATGATGCATGTAATAACAACCAATAATCCCTTTCTTATCATGTAGATACTAACCATCTAGCTGCATGTGACCCTATTATCTGGCATGTCTCCCTTAAATATCCTAGTTGCATGTCAATAGGGCATGTTTGGTGATCTTCACCCCCTGCCACACACCCTCGTGGTGGCTCGCAGGGTATCACGTAGATGTAGATGAAATGACCACAGCTGTCGTCCGCCTCCCGAAAAACTCAATCCAATCCGATATTTCGAATCGTATCGCCACTTACAGCGCATCGTCCTGCTAACACATAACTTCCGGCTTTTTCCAAACAAATGGATGACGGAAGTAAATAATCAATATGGCAATTTCGAAACCGGCTAAAATTGACACTAATGGTGTCGGTATACAGCTCTTTGCGTTCCATAGACATCCGTGGATTCGATAAATTTGTATAAATTACATTTATTGTGCATTATTACATCGTTTCAAGTATGAGAGTTAAGAAAATGATTGTAATTATCAAATAAGAGATAAGTCATAAACATTATCTCAGGGGTTCTTTAGCATTGAGAATGTTTTCAAGTACAAATAAATATTTACATGAGCAACAATGAGTCCTCCTACAAATGCATTCGTTCTTTAATTTTTATTCTCCGTTTGCTGTCACGTGACCAAGATTACACCGGATGCAATAAAATTTTATCGCACCATCGATATGCTACTTGCAGGCAAATGAAACCAGTCTATTTTCCTTGCAAGTAGCAACCACGATCGATTACCGTCATTATCGACCACTACTGCCATGGATATGCGTGCTTACACATCAAAGTGTCGAGTGCAAGCGAGTTCCAAGGCTACTATCATGGAAGTGACATCCAGGCTTCCATGTGTAGACCCGCCTTTAACTGCCGTAATAACATATGCAGTTAAATATTGGCGTGGCAGAAGAGGTGCCAGGAGGTTAACTATTACGATTCACTTATTCACGATTTTTGCCCGCGAGGTAGAGTGCAACCCGGCATACAATTGGGAAACCATATCTGATACTTCGCTAGGGCTGAGAAACGATATCCGAAGCACATTGGCACTGCGCATGTGCAGACCCCAACCGAGGACGAGAAACGTATCAGTTGAGATGGGTTGAACTTTAACGTTGAAACTTGTGAATTAGATTGTTTAATCATTTATATCAGATGGCAACGACGCAAATTTGTCTTAGTTATTGAATGGTAACTGTAATTCACAATTTATCCGTGCAGAAGGAGAAAGGGAACGGTATTTAAGATTCTTTTCTAGGATATAATGTTTCCGGAAAACTTACCTGCGAGATTTTTTGCTTTTCGATCATGAAGAAATGGTAAGGGAGCCATGGGGATAGATAAATGTAAGAACTGAAAG
The DNA here is from genome assembly GCA_963169105.1 of Ceriagrion tenellum. Taxonomy (NCBI): domain Eukaryota; kingdom Metazoa; phylum Arthropoda; class Insecta; order Odonata; family Coenagrionidae; genus Ceriagrion; species Ceriagrion tenellum. The sequence goes on along the minus strand of OY720636.1, from coordinate 52,357,331 downwards.
AAGAAAGAAAAGAAAGAAAGAGGGAAGAAAGAGGGGAACTGATAAAGTCAGCGAGATTTGCAGATACCAAGTAGTAGTTTGTCAGTCAGCCACGGGGGTACAGGCAATGATAAATGTGTTAGAGGTGCAGTGCGAGGGGTACGGGATGAAGATTAACCATAAGGTGACGAAAGTGATGAGATTCTCTATCCGCAAAAAGGCGCGTTTGAATATACGCGTGGGATGGCACAAAATAGAGCAAGTCGATTAGTTTATGTATCTGGGTAGAATTTTGGAGGAGGATGGCTTTAATGGCAAGGACATAAGATGTTGGCTTTGCAGGGCTAAAGAAGCATTTTCAAAGATGAGGGAATAGATGAGGGGGAGTCTGAGTAGAGTCGTTGAGGTAGCCCGAGCGAGATAGTACCCTATTCATAATAGAGACAATATTCGAATTATACATTTTCATTTCACCAGCTGTTGGATACATGAATTAAGTATAGCATTATTAATAGTGCAATAATGTAGTTTTATATGATAGAAATGGTGAGTGATTAAACGAAAATATCTAAATAAGCCTTTAACTTGACTCATTTTTTTCGCGCGGTGCGTTTGAAACAACTTCAAAACGGAAGGTTTATTGTGATACCCAAGAACCTATTGCGGTGACAATATGATTATTATAAAAAATAGTAGAGAAAACATGCAAACTACACGCTGTTAGTTTTTTTTACGACATCTAAGAGTTAGAAATCCCTCATTTTGTAAATAATGTCTCTATGGAGTGCATACACGTACCATTTCCCATGTAAAAGGGCTGGTATTTTTTGGCAAATATCTCCGAAAGTAATGTGGTAAGGTATTAAGTTTTTGGTGTCATTAGAAAGGTGAGATATTTTTCTTAAAAATGAGACCAAATTCATTGATTTCTAGGTAAAATGATATTTCGCTCATTCTATCTATAGTGCGGGGGTCATAGTTAGAAAAGACTGGCGAAAACTCTTATATCGAGCGTGGGGTTGGATGAGTCGACGACTTGGTCATTGCAAAGGGAGGATGTATGTTGACTTAAGGAATATGAAATGAAGATGCAGAGAAGGATGGCGAGGGTGACCTCGGTGGCGAGAAGGACATCAAAGAAATTTGCATCAAAGAAAACAAAGTATGCAACGTAGATTAAATTAAATACTTAGGCGTCACCATCAGTGAAGACATGTCATGGGGGAAACACATCAGGGAAATAACTAGTGTAGCAAACCGTAGATTAGGACTCGTAAAAAGGGTTCTAGGCAAATGCGATGAGAGAGTACGAGAAAGAAGCTATTTTACACTTGTCAGGCCCCATTTAGAATATGCCGCTAGTATATGGGATCCGTATGAGGAAGGTATGATAAAAGAATTAGAGCGCGTGCAAAGGAGATCCGCTAGGTTTGTTAAAGGCCGTTATGATAATTGTATTAGTGTTACGAGCTTAATAGAAGAACTAGGATGGGAATTACTATCAGAACGTAGGTTAAAATTTAGGTTAAACCTTTTAAGTAAATTCGAAACAGAGTTGTTAACAGATGACGTTAGATATATATTGAGAACCCCTGCGTATTATGCTAGGTTTGATCATATTAACAAAATTAGAGAGATAATTTGTCGTACCGATAGATTTGAAATGTAATTTTTCCCTCGTACTATAAGAGAGAACAATAGACAGCGTAGCTAAGGGATAGGTAGGTGAAATGTAGTTAGAGTAGTCTGTAGTGCATGATGCATGTAATAACAACCAATAATCCATTTCATATTATGTAGATACTAACCATCTAGCTGCATGTGACCATATTATCTAGCATGTCTCCATTAAATATCCTAGTTGCATGTCAATAGTGCATGTTTGGTGATATTCACCCCCTGCCACACACCCTCGTGGTGGCTCGCAGGGTATCACGTAGATGTATATGTAGATGAAGGACAACGAGAAGGTATTGCATATAGTTAGTGAGGAAGCTGGTAGCGTAGGTTTGGATGAGGCAGAAGAGATTGATGGAGGACGTTTTGGTGGGAGAAGGAATGTTGAAGAGATAATAGAGGTTAGAACACTGGGGAAGGGTGGAAGAGGAAGGAATAGGATTAAAATTGCGAACGAAATAGGAACAGGGAGATGATATGAGGATGTTAAGAGGGATTTAATGGCGGATCACGTATCAGTAGTGCATGATGCATTTAATAACAACCAATAATCCCTTTCTTATTATGTAGATACTAATAATCTAGCTGCATGTGACCCTGTTCTCTAGCATGTCTCCCTTAAATATCCTACTTGCATGGCAATAGTGCATGTTTGGTGATCTTCACCCCGTGCCACACACCCTCGTGGTGGCTCGCAGGGTATCACGTAGATGTAGATGTAGATGTATGAGAGGGAAAGCAGAACGATGTGTCAGAAATTAGAACTTAAGAATAAGCACTGTCCAAAACCTACCAATTAACTGCTTCAGTACTGAATTTAAAAAAATCAAATGTTCAAAAGGTAATTTCTGATGGCCACGTCGTAATTTAATTTCGCAGTAAGAGCGAGTCAATCGCCATTAAGTTCAATGCAGTTTCCTAGCAGAGACACCGCGACGGTAATCAACACCATCTGCTAGCTGATTCTTTCCGCGTCAGCGTATGGCACCAGCTATCAGACAGCAGTCGAATCTCCGAATTTTCCATACTCCGTGACGTAGGGTACGGAAGCTACGAAAAGGAAGGAATCTGATAAACTATACACCTTCAGGCGTCACTTCGTCAAAGTATTTTATATTCGAATCCGTTTGAAACCTGAAACATAAGCATCTACATCTACGTAATACCCTGCGAGCCACCACGAGGGTGCGTGGCAGGGGGTGAAGATCACCAAACATTAACCATTGACATGCAAGTAGGATATTTAAGGGAGATATGCTAGGTAATAGGGTCACATGGAGCTAGATGGTTAGTATCTACATAATAAGGAAGGGATTATTGGTTGTTATCACATGCATCATGCACTACAGACTACTCTAACTATATTTCACCTACCTATCCCTTTGATACGCTGCCTATTGTACTCTCTTATAGTACGCGGGAAATATGACATTTTAAATCTAACGGTACGACAATCTATCTCTCTAATCTTGTTAATATGATCAAACCTAGCATAGTACGCAGGGGTTCTCAATATATATCTAAACAACTCTGTGAAGAAATCGGTTTCGAATTTACTTAAAAGGTTTAACCTAAATTTTAACCTGCGTTCTGATAGTAATTCCCATCCTAGTTCTTCTATTAAACTCGTAACTGTACTGTACTGTACTGTAACTTAAACTGTACTGTATGTGTCGGAATAAGAGTGACTCGGACTTCCTCGCCTTAATACTAGTTGAAAAATAGTGAAAAGTGCCCTGCGAGCTGGTGAAACAGCTGTATGAAAAACAATAAAATTACTGAGCCAACGGCACCCGGCGTTCCCAGGCGGTCAACCATCCAAGTACTATCCGGGCCCGACGATGCTTAACTTCGGTGATCGGACGAGAACCGGTGTATTCATCGTGGTGTGGCCGTTGGCAAGCAATTGTGTTCGAACCCACTTGAAACCTGAAAAGTAAGCAACCTAAAGATGTAGCAAGCTGCGAAACGCGCTGTACGTTTACAACAAATAACTGTGGAAAAGTAACTTATTCACTTATTTTCAATATTACCTCATTGCTTATTTCCAATGTGGATTCGAAGGAAGCTGAAACTATAAGGATGTATGGAGGGATTGAGGAGGAGGAATAAAGGATCCCAAAGATGGAGGAAGTAGATATCTTTCTCAAATCGGGGGAACGGGTGAACGATGTGCGGCAGTGCCTGTGTGTGTATTCGTTTTGGGGGGGTTGGATCGGGAGGCCCCTCCACCCCCTTTGTGTTAGTGTGAGGGCGCGCGCGGGAAAAAGTAGTACCCTGAGCCCTCCTCTTCCCTTTCCGCTTTCCCTGGGTCCTTCGACAAAGGATCAAGAGAGCGCAAGTTGCCCGCTCATTTGTAAGCCGGAAAGCAAATATTGTGCTCTCGCCGGAGAGGGGTTTTTAAAGGCAGCGGGGTAAAAGGGGGGGGGGCGTGGGAGGAGAGGGCAGGGGGTGGGGTCATGAGTTTTAGTGGAGGAGGAATGATGTGGGTGTTTGAGGCTGTTCCCGAAGGGGATTGGAGTGGTGGAGATCCTCCCGAGCCGAGGGAAAGGCCTACGAATGCGGGGGGATGAGTTAAGGGCTGAGGGAGGGTGAAAGAGTGAAAGGACAGACGGAGTGTGCGGCAGAGAAGGGTGCAGGATGTGGGAGGGGGGGAGAGGATGTGGGCAACTCTCTCATGGGAGACATAATTTATGTTGGGGTATTACATATCGGAAATGAATGCGATAACGTCACGCCGAATAGATGGCAGTGACGTATGTTGACGTCACTTCACACTCTTGACCTTTTTTTTCAATGAGGAGGAACACAAATAGCTTCCAGAATGATGCATGGTGGTGTCACGCAAAGGAGTTTGAAATTTCCATTTGGGGATGGTAATTTCCCACACTTTGTAACATTTCTACTTTCTGATAAGGCAGTTTTTTCTCGGATTTTTGATCGAAAATGCAGTGCGAAATTGACTTCGAGGAAGCTTCTGTTTAAAGGGGGTGACTGGAGCACTATGACCCGGAAATTGGTCACACGAGTTCCCATCTTTTCAGATGCACGGCGCTTTTGCGTATTCTGTTATTGATAGCATTATCTCAAAATATGAAAAGGTTTTTTGTTCACTTTCCACAGAAATAATTTTATTTCCCGACCTGTTTCGACATTAGCTGTATCATTTTCAAGTTTGAAACCTTGAAAAGAGACCTAGAAAACCTTCAACCTTGAAAATGACATAGCCAATGTCGAAACCAGGTCAGAAAATAAAATTATTTCTGTGGGAGTGAACAAAAACCTTTTCATTTTTAAATATCATGCTATCTGTAGTTCATTTCCACAAAATATCGCCGGATACTCTAAACTTTATTCTATTCTGTTGTTACTATCACGTATTCTGTATGATCTTGGCTTGTTATCTTCATGTGTGGAGCGATTTTCCTCCCAAAATCTCTATCTGAATGTTTGTTTCCTGGCACCAAGGGTAACGGCTCACTCCTATCAAAGTACACACTCTACACTCACAAAAGCTCACGGCCGATGGTTTTGGCGGCCCCGTTTCCTCGTCACAAATATAATCTCTAAAATTCCTCAAATCACTCACCTATCTCTAGTAAATTTAAGATCATTCCACAGCACATGATATTCTTTCCCCAGTAGAACTGTATTTTATCCAAAATAAATACACGATTTTATAGCAAAATGGTCGTGATGTGATTTTTGAAAGTTTGCATGCTTTTTCGCTCCATTTATGAAATTGCACATGTAATAATTTTATTGTTATCAATAGAATATGAATTTGTTAACTCACGGTACTTTTCTCTTTCATTAGATAACATGGTCTATGAATACGTCAGGGCAGAATGTACTACATTCCCGGACGAAAAATCTGTTTGTATGGGCAAACCTGGCTTAAAAAGTGTGCATTCTATATTCTATATGTTCTGCATGACGCAAAAATATTTATCTCTATACTCCTATTTCGTAAAAAATATTTTGCATTTTATTCCATTTCCTCATTCGCATTTGAGAATTCGCTCAGATAGGTATAATTTTCGTAGTAAAAATTACAAAGGAAAGCTCTACAATTCGTAAAAAAAACTGATACTAGCAGGCATAACCTGTCACACAATTAATGGAAGGTTGAGAACCTTACGAGACTATGATTTCACTTGCTATGTTTAACAACTTGAGCATCTGAAAATAGTTAAATATCAGTCCGACATAGAGGTAATTGCTTTAACCCCGCACTATATCTTTAGAACCTTTTGTAGGAAAAATATTAGAGAGATGCAGTGCCGAACTAATAGGTACAAGAATTCCACGAATCATCAGTGGTGCTAAGAAATATAGCAAAGCACTAATGCAAGACGCAGTCTTAAGGGGCTGAATACCTCGGCTGAATACCTCGGCTGAATACCTCGGCTGAAAACGCCCTTTTAGTTCTGGATTCTTCCGCAGCCTAGGAAACAAGGTCTTTTTATCCAGGTCATGACACGATCCCATAATGCACTCTAATTTCTCCATTTTGGGTCGGGCTCGACGTTTCGTAGGACTGCTTTTCTTCATTGAGTAACCAAAAGTGTTTAACCTTGTTCAATGTAACAAATTATCATTTTACATGAACCTCACTTTAAAATTTAAAATATAAAAGGAGTAGGCAAGCTGGACGAGGTATGTTTTGGTCTAAATTAAGGATAAAATATTTCTAACGACAAAATGAGAACCATCTCTCATCTCTTATATTGGGGTAACACTCCTCGGTGTATTTTCGCACACAGTAATTATCTCTGCATGTCAATAAATCGCTAACATTTTGCTTAATCATAATTAGGCGTCAGTTGTTGGCAAATGAAGAACTTAACGGACAAATTTCACTCACAAATATTCCAGGAAAGAAGGGGACATCGTCCTTTAGTATTTAAGATAATTTACGATCTCTGTGCTAGTTTCCTCCCCAAATATGAAGCCAAAACGGATATATGCAAATAATAACTGTTCTTATGAACAAATGGCACCGTCAGAAGGAAGATATCAATACTTTTCAGCCAAAAAGACGCTCATAATGACCTTGCTAGGAAAGATCTTCGCATTACCCTCCATCACCCGCACCGGGTAACAGCGCCCCTAGTGGCATGGTGGAAAATGAGTTGCAATGGTTCAGGAATGGTTCAGAAAGGAATGTTCACGGTGATGTTATAAGACAAATATTCCATCATTTTGATGGCACGGTGGAAAACGCGTTGTAGTGGTTCAGGAATGGTTCAGAAAGGAATGTTCACGGTGATGTTATAAGACAAATATTTCATCATTTTGATGGCACGGTGGAAAATGCGTTGCAATGGTTCAGGAATGGTTCAGAAAGGAATGTTCACGGTTATGTTATAAGACAAATATTTCATGATTTTGATAATTCTAAGTAGGAATAAAGGATTCAAATTCACAATAATTGCAAAGGCTTTAAGAAATATACGTCGCACGATACATGGCAATGAGCTGATTTTCGACGTATTCACGTTTCTTCCGTGATCGAAATAGTTATGTAGAGCGAAATGCGAAAATTTACGACCCATTTTTTTCAAGTATAATTTTAAATTCCTGAGGACTGTGCAAACAGATTTACTTTATAAAAATTTGCCTTCTTTCACCATTCGTGAGCCCCAGCGCCCAGAGCGGTTCCAGAAAGAGGAATACAAATAAAGAACTTGAAACGAGCTCGAGAGCACAGTAGTCTCAAATCGGAAAAACAAATTGGCCAAAAGTAAAAATCTTATTTGCGAGAAATACACAGAAAAAAATTCTTTTCCTGAACTGGATCACTAACCCAAACCATTCGATATCACGTCCCAGAACTCATAGTTTTACCGAAATTTTTCCCTGCTCATATTAGGGACCATATTCAAGTTAACTGCTAATTCAAACAACTGTTAATAGTATTTAGAAGTAATTCAGCACTTATGACATAAAAACTTATTTTAAATTGCCGTAGTTCTCAAAAATAAAAATGATTATTACAATTTTACGACTTTAATTTGTTATATTTTTATCGCATTTGATATATTTTCAATAGATTTTCTCACGCCGTACATTCAAAACGATTTCATAGCCGGACACTTTTTGCAATACTGTAAAAATTGCTGAGGTGAGCTATTGATTTTATTTCAAACAATTTATCTTGGTAAGGAAAAGAAACTTGTGGGTCTCGAATGTTCAATGATCATAAATTATCATTACTAAATATCTGAGGTTGAAATACGTAGCGCTTTATTAATAAAGATAGAAAAAAAACATACGATCTAAACAGTTAAATTCATGACTAGATCTCTGAGTTAGAAATTCCTTATTTTTTTAAATGAAGTCTCTTTGGTGTGCACGCGAACCATTTCCAATACAAATCGATAATATTTTCGGGAAAAAATCTAGAAATGTAGATTAGTAGTGGATAATATTCTCGTATCATAATGAGGGTGAAATATTTTTCTTTAGCACGAGGCCAATCGAATTTTATCACGATCAAACTACATTGAGCAGCCTAGAAATTCAAGGATAGCAGCATATTTCTCCTAGTGACGAACCAATTGATTTGGATTATTATTTACAAGTTATTTCACTCTATTTAGTTATTTTCTAAGTTATTACACTCTATTTAGTATATATTTTCAACATAATAATTAAATACAAACATCCTTATGAGTATAATGTTTAAGTTATTGTTTTTTTAACCTAGCAAAATCATCGGTTAATGTAAATGCGAAAATAAATACGAAAACAAAGATTTGAATAGATAAAAATGTTGTGAATATATCACATTTTTTATTAACAACCGCATGGGAAAAGACGTATTTTTTTAGTTTCTGACGTCCATATTGGAAGGCATTCTTTGATGAACTCAAAAGCCTCTGAAATAGGAAATGCAAGAACTCATGAACACTGAACATACATACACGATTAGCTTTAGGGGACATTACGACTCCGGGAAACAGTAAGGTTCCTTAGGCTCACGGACAATCTTAGAATAAATTTGGGACTTTATGAAATGGTGGTCGATATTTTAGGATAAAATCGCACGACAAAGGTCTTACTATTTGGAATATTTCCATAAATCAATGATCCAAACTACAAAACTTATCAATTTTTCCACTGTTTTATTTTTTCATAATACTAGTTTCGGCTGCTGCGCCACTATCTGATGTAGTGTACAGACATCGCATTTATTTTCACATTTCATTGACTCTTGATTTGACAAAAATATAAAGATGACACAATTTAAACAATATACCCATATCAAACTTTGAATGTCATAATAAGTTGAAAATAACGTCGATCTGTTAGTACTCAATAAAACTAACAGCCGAAACCTGTAGTATTGGGAACAATAAATCAGTAGAAAACAGTCAAGTATCTTCGATTAGTTATCGAAGGGAACCAGGTTCAAATGCTCAGATTCACAGTGGTAACAAAATCTTGGATGTTTGACACGAAAATCCTCTAACTGATAATTTATACTGATCAGTCCCCGTTTCCATGAGTACCTTTTAATACGTGGTTAGCACATATAATATTTATTTTATTTACCTCTGTATTCTGCGAGTTCATATAGCTCGGTGCACATTCGAGGGACTAAAAAATAAGTCAGAAGCTTACGAAGACATAGAAGGCGATGGAAATCACTCTGGTTGATAAACAAGAGGACAGTATCCATCAAATTGTTTATTCACGCGATGGGTATTTACAAATAGGCTGCTATGTCAGAAAAGTTTATACAATTGGTAGCAGGCTGGACGTCACAGCTAATGTTATCCTGTTCGTCGTTGATGCCAAACGAAAAAAATTCATTTTTATTATCGTTCAGACGAACCAAGGACGTATCAATATTCTGGGTGAGAAATTGCTCACATCAAAACTTTTCAAATAACCCAAGTTCCACGTCAAAAGAACTGAACAGCAGTTATGGAATTCATCGGCGATAATATGATTCGTTTACAATAGTGAGATTGAGAGGCGAAGGAGGAAGAAGTCTGAAGTCCGCTGAATTTTATCTTTTACAATATTTATCATCAGATGACATTATATATAACGCTCAGTTCTCTTATCTCTCTGCGCCAGCACCGAAAAATATTTATTTTACATCCGCTTGACAGCTAGAACAAGTCTACTGAGACAGTTAAAGCTACAAAGAAATGAAAGAAGGGGAAACTCAAAACTGAGAAGCATAAATGTGAATACAGAGTTTAAAAATTAATATTACAAACATATACTTATAAATATCTGAAAAACAAAAGGGTAGTTGCCTTGTTATGAGAGAATATAAAGCCCACTTGTGCAACTTTGGGAAACTCAATGACAATACTACAGTAATTTCATGCTTGGTCGTGATCACGCATTGCTTGGCAGGATTTTTCAGGGAGTAATATCACACAAAGAATAAATTACATGAGCGGCAATAGGGAGATATAAAGTTCTGAAACGTTTGACAATTCCAAATCCTTTTTCAAACATTTACAAAGCAATGAAACACTTTCAAAATATTTATAACATAACTGTATATTATTTTTAGACTTGTAGAACGATTAGCTTTGCGAATAAATTAAAGAGATATTATTATACGATAGTAACTTGACGAGTTACCAAACTGAAGATCAATCATGGCTTTGAGTAAGTACGAAATAGAAGAAAAACAATTGTGTTCATTTCAACCAAATTGGCATTATATATCAAAAACTAGCAATATGACAAGATATATGATATAAACTCAATGAAATCGTGTATTTCAGTAATATGAAACAATATGGACTTTACTTCCAGCCAAACTGGCCATGACCGGAGCAGGGGGCTGCAAGGAGGGAAACCGAAATACAAGCCATGGACGAGATTGAAAGGAAAATAAAAGATATGACCAAACCATCATCTCTCTTGATCGATCGTGTAAACATAAAAAAAAAAACTCCATAGACTAAACTAAGGAAATAGACAGACGGAGTCAAAGGGATAGAGTTAAAAGGAGAAAGGATACAAATTTTGATGTTTGACGACAATTCTAATTGATTCTCAAGGAAAAAAAAGAGAAATGGAAATAAAACTGCAAAATGAAAAACCGAAGAATCGACACAATTTATTCCTCGCGGACATTTGTTGTTAGTATAATAGTAATTGTGAGTTAAATGAATTGGCGAGGGGGTATCTGAGAGAATTTGTGGAAAATGTAGAATAGATAAGGCTAGAAATAAACGGGAGATGAAAGAGTGGGAGTTGGATGTTCCAGAAATGGATATTCTTGAAAAAAAATGTACGTCGATATTTTGGCCAAATCGAAAGGACAGGGGAGAGACCAAAGGCCTAAAAGATATACGATATGGATGATGTGAGAGGAAGAGGTTGACCGCAAAAGTCATGGGTGAACGTGATAAAAGAGATGAGGAATATCAGCAGTCTTACATGAATAGGAGACCGTGTACGAAGCAATCAATACATGAGTGTAAAAGAAGCAAAGGTGGCTTTGTAACGATAGGATATCGAGGGGGAAATTATTGAAAGGGATCAAGCTTTCTATGGACAACAACAATAAATGCTATAACAATGGATAACAGCAATAAATGCACAACGCTTTGTATATGATAAACGCTAGCCCTTGCCAATGGAGGAAAAGAATTTACAAAATTTAGGAAACTGGATAGCTTCATTACGGTAATTTCATGCTTGGTCGTGACCAATATTTCTCTACTCCGAAAGAGAATGTCGTAATGGGTAGGTGTGTATGTATTCATACGTCTATTTAAGAGAGAGACATAGAGGGAGATAGAGTGAGAGAGAGAGACCTATTTTTGTCTAAAAAAAAACGGAATTTATAGTGAATGAAAGTGTAACGTTTGGTATGTTTCCCTGTATCAAGCATATGTCGTTAAATACTTTCTTGTTTCATTTATCATGATGTTTTACTTAACTATATCATGATATAATGGTTATTTTTCTTTATTAATCGTTATTGAAATGTTCTCTCGATTGTAATTGATTGTTGAATGTTTTTTTTTGCGAGAGGGTTTAGGGGTTGTTGATGGAAAGTGGGGGGATTGTTGAGAATTGGAGAGAGATTATCGGAGGTGTAAAGGCGATCGCTCCAAAAGAAGTGGTGTTTAAAAGATTGTATCCTCAGAAAATAAAGAATAATTGGGTAAAAAAAGGTCCAAAGTCACATATGACACCATCACCCTCAAAGATTACAAAGATTATGGATGAATGGAAAAAATATGAAAGAGAGTACAAGAATTCAAGTACCTTGGTGCTATTGTAACAAGATGTAGCCCATCAAGTGAAACAGAAATGAAAGCAAAAATAAGGGAAGGAATTAAATGTCTCTACGCTCTTAACAAGATTATGAGCTCTAGAAGTACAGCATTTTATTTAAAAGTAAGATTATTTAAGACCTTGGTTTTCCTATTCATCTTATTCTCTTTAGCTCTGCCGCTCCGTCTCCATAAATTATTGCATGAGAAATTAAGAGAGATATTTTAAGTTATATATAAGATATTAACTGCACAAACGAAATATATTGACGAAAAATCACAGATAGAATGAATTTTACCGAGTGCACAGAATGAAATATACTATCCAAACAAATATCTGACTTGTAATAGTCGTTGAAAAAGTAACACGATGTAGCAGACATGCTACACGAAGACTGAAGAAGTTATATGGCTGTTAAAATTGGAGCATTCTGAGGAAAGAATTGAAATGTCTCCTCATATTCGAGGGAAAATTAGAAAAAATATATGGGCCACGTAAAAACCAAAAGCCCGGGGAATGGAGGAGACTTTACAATGAGGAAATAGAACAGCTTTACCAGCCTCAAAATATTTTGGGATTGATGAAAATTAGGATAGACTCGGCTGGACGTGTTGGGAGGATAGATGACGAGGGATGGCCAAAAATTGTTATGAAATGGACCCAATAGGGAAGAAAACCAGTGAGTAGACCCTGGAAGAGATGGATAGAAGGACTGAGCGAGGACCTACAGAACTCTAAGCTTGGGAAAAGAGGAAAGTCATGGTAATATCTAAAAAGGATTGGAGAGCCTTGAGAGTAATATCATGCAGTCCTCCGGGCCTTATTGCGACACGGTGACATGATGATGATGAGTTAACAGAGAAATCCTTTCCCAAACAAATGGAGAACATGACTGACAAAAAAGTGGTCTAATCATTTTTATTTCAAGTGGTTTATTATAATGGTGGATAACTAATGATTTATTCCTGAATTCTCGCACTATATGAAAGATTTCCGTATGAACTGACAAAAACAGCACATTACAAAGAAGGCTTTGACATTTTAACGACCGTATACAGATGCAGAGTACACAGAATACAGATGGAGAGTGACACTTTCACACATATTAACGCATACTTTTAGTTACAAATTCATTAGGGTACATCAGAAACTTGGACGTCACAACCTCGAAAAATTTAAATAAAAGGCAATTAAAACTTGAAAATTTTCAGAACCGTGACTTAACTTCCACAGTCTTTTCAAAATCCTTCCTAAATTATAACCCTATATTCAACCAGACCAACTCATTCCTGAAGTCGGCGAAACCACTATTTCATGCCTCTGACGATATATAACTCAAGGCAGACCATTCACCCCGGGAGCAGGGTCCCTATCAGTACGATAAATCAAAACGATATTCTTTCAATTCTCCTTGCACGGGTGTCTCAATACTCCGTGGGTTTTTGCCTCTTCATTTCATTACGCCCACGTTCTGACCATAACGAACTCCGGTTTGCATTATTCATTATTTTCAACTCCACTAAGATATCGTCTCTCCAGATTTTCCTAGATCTTCTTCTGTGCCGAGTCCTTTCTGTTATCCATTCGTAAGTCTCCTTTGTCGAGCTATCTTCTGCCATGCATGTTATATGAACTAACTCTGAATTCAGTTTAAAAATACGGGTATAGGTTTTGTTAAGCGTATAATAGGATGGCCCTTGGGTGAAATAGTAAAAGATAGATGCTACTTCACTCTTATTCGCCTCACCTGGAATATGCCGCGAACATTTGGGACCCTGGTCATAAAGATTCAACCTAGCAACTTAATAAAATACAAAGATAAGCTGCACGCTTCGTTAAAAACTACAACGAACAAACATATAGTGTTTCACAGCATTTAGAGGGATTAAGTTTGGAGCCCCTAGAGACTCGGAGGCTGCACGATGACGAGGGATGGGCAAAAACTGTTATGAAATGGACCCAAGAGGGAAGAAAACCCTCTCGGGATAATGAAACGCCTTCAGGGACTAGTACCGGGATTCTTTATTTATCTTGATTTATCTTGATATTCTATTCACCGCTCACCTCTTCTATTGGTCCGAAAATTCTTCTAAGCATATAGGTGTTAGAACTTCCTCATTTGTTAAATAAGGTCTCTCAGGTATTTTCTGGCAAATATCTCGGAGAGTAACGTGGTTAGGGGTCGATATTTGTGTCGACATTTGGTGCCAATGGAAGGGCGATATATTTTTCTTTTTAAAATGAGACCAATATACGGCTTAGGTTGCTTGAGAAATTCAGAACTGGTGTGCTTCAGAGCGACACAGAGAATATTATCATGACGCCTCATTTCATCTCTATGTCTGACAGAAGCGATCAAATAAAATGTATACATTGCGGAACAGATTGGTACAAAAACTCGTTCTTTCCGCGCACAGTAAGCGACCACAATAAAAACTGAGCTCCACCAAATACATTCACATAATAAACGTCACCATTTCACCTCCCAAAATATTATCCCTTACATTTTTACACGGCTGGTGTCCTAACACCCCCTGCCACACAACCTTGTGGCGGCTTGCGGGGTAGATATTGATTCTTTGTGACTTTATGAAGCAAACTTTTTTTTTCATTCATTTATATATATATTGATATTGTATTCTATTCACCGCTCACTGGATATTCTATTCACCGCTCACCTCTTCTATTGGTCCGAAAATTCTTCTAAGCATTTGTATTTGAAAAATTTCATTTTATCTTTTTTGTCCGTTAAAGTTCATATCTCGCAACCATTTGTCACCAATAGTTTTGAAGAATTTTCAAAGCTATTTCAATTGGGATACATCGCCGCAGTAAATACCATGAGCTACATTCAATTCGAGTCTGGGCCATACTTTCGACGTGGAACTGGCAATTAAAGCTAGTATGCGTTCGTGGTCCAAAAATAAGTAAAATGAGTAACAGTAGCCGTCACCTCGAAGCATCTCGTAAAAATGATGATAAAGGAAATTTTACTCGCAAAAAAAAGTTTATTAGAGTACGCAGTCCGCCGCAGTTCACTTCCTCATTATTTTTGAAATCTGTCCTAAATTATAACCCAATATACACAAAATACACACCTTAACATAAAAAGTGCATCGCATTCAGTTTTTGGAAGACGAAAAATAGGCCAGGTGGGACTTTTAGAATTAATAATACGGTAATAATGAGCGTCGAGTGTGTTAAGTACTTTGGGGTCACAATCACTGACGACATATCTTGGGGAAAACATATTCGGGAAATATACGGTCAAGCAGACAGGAAGCTAGGCTGTATCAAGAGAATACTCGGAAAATGTAATGAGAAAGTGAAAGAACGTTGTCATTTTTCAAACGTTAGGCCTCTGATGCTATCTATCTATCTATGCTATATATAGGATATCTGGAATATGCTGCCAGTTTACGGAATCCATATGATACGGGGTTGATATCGGAATTAGATCGCGTGCAGCGAAGAGGTGCTGGGTTTGTAAAACGATGCTACGATAAGTTTAATAGTGTGTCTGGATTGTTAGAAGAATAGGGATGGAAATCGCTATCACAGCGTGATTAAATTATAGGCTTAACCTCTTAACTAAATTTCTGGAAAACATTTCTCTGACGACGTAAAAGTCACAATAGTAACCCCTTCGTACTACGGCAGATTAGATCGTGCCAATAAAATTAGAGAGATCGACTGTAGAACCGATAGGCATAAAATGTCATTTTTTCCGCGTACCATTCGGGACCTTAAGAGCTGTGATCATCGTCATGAATAGTGCGAAGAGTGAGATTTGATAGATTGTAAATCTTTCTCTTTATATTCTCTACGTTTTTATTCATGCATGATGTAAATATTGATGTTCTTATTTATGCCTGATATTTTGAATCTGTACAAGTAGTATTTGTATCCCTTGCATGCTGGAACGTTTGACGATAGAACTTTTCTTGGTTAGTAGATTTTTATTGGGCGCGTTGCATGTGTGGTACGCTGGTTTCATTGTAGTTTCGGTGTTCTGCCGTACAATTCATGCATGCCTGGTGTGGGAGCAACCCCTGCCACACATCCTTTGGGTGGCTTGCAGGGTATGACGTAGATGTAGGTGTAGATGAATATTAAACCAGACCAACTCAATCCTGAAGTCAACGAAACCGCTATTTCATGTATGTGAAGAAATATAACTCACACTAAATGATATGATACTTTGCTTACAGAGACCATGATCGTATTATATTTTTGTACTTTCAAAAACAGTATGAAGCATGAGGTAAATATTGAAATATCAACGGGGGAAAAGTGTAGTTTTAAATTACTGAAATTCGCACTAATAAAATGCATATCCATATCTATTTAAACCTTTAAATTGGATCATTCTTTTGAAAATATCTAAATGAATCTTTAACTTGACTCATTTTTTTCACGCGGTACGTTAGAAACTCCATCAAAGCGGAAGATTTAATGTAATCCCGGAGAATTTACTCGGTTACAGTATGATTAAATTTAAAAAAATATTTGAGAAAAAACACAAACTACACACTGTTGAGTTTTTGAGGAGATATAGGTGTTAGAACTTCCTCATTTGTTAAATAAGGTCTCTCTGGTATTTTCTGGCAAATATCTCGGAGAGTAACATGTTTAGGGATTGACATTTTGGTGCCAATGGAAGGGCGATATATTTTTCTTTTTGAAATGAGACCAAATTCATTGATTTCTAGGTAAAATGAATTTTGTCTTATTTTAAAGAAACATATCTCGTCTTACAAAGGTATTCAAATATCAGCCCCTTATCGGGCAACTTCCAAGATATTTTTTCTTAATATTCCGGCCCTTTTACTTAGGAAATGGTACGTTTGCATATATATTTTTAAAAATGCAGAATTTATAGAGCCAAAATCTCGTCAAAAGTTTAAAGTTTTTAGTATTTAAGTTTTCTCAACCATTTTTAAAAATAGATCAAATTGTCGCCCTAGTATTTTTTCAGGATCGCGAAAAAGTTGTGGAGGAGTTTTAAACGTACATGGTACATGTGAAAAAAATTAGTCAAATTAAAGACTTGTGTAGATTTTTTCATTTAAATACATAGAATTTCAGTCACATAAATGTATATTATTGCATCATTTAGAGTGCAATATATAAAATCATTCTTTCTACAGCTACTGAAATTAAAGCGAATCATTCGAATGTGGTCTCCATTATGACTAAGGAACTATCTCGCACAAGCTACCAAAAGAGGACAAATACATCTGCTTTCGGCATTGAGGGGGTGAAATTCGAGAACCAAACAGGGCACTCCGCCGGACAGACCGAATGGCACCAAAAGTGGGCGTGGCACCTCCCTTAACCGAAGAGAACGGAACTCCCAACGCGGGCAACAGCCGCCTACTACCGTCTTTCCCCCATTCGCCTCTCAAATCTTCCACGGGGATTTCAAAGCCTCGCGCCGTATTTCTCACCCTGCTTCCCCTACTCTCCCCCTCCCTCTGACCCCTCTCTCAAGTTCCCTTCCCTCCCACCCCCCTTCTCATCTCCTACATCCTAACCACTCCCCCTCCTCCTCCTCCGTCGCACTCATAACTCTTCGAAGATTAGTCAACTCCAACCCGCCGTGTAAACACGGGAGTCGCCCTTGGGAGGTTTTTCGGATGCGAGAGAGAAGTGTCAAGGGGTGGGAGCGGAGAGGAATGGATGTCGTGAACACGTGTTCGCCAGTGACTCTTTTGAGAGAATCTTGACAGCTAAGGGAAGGATCCGTGAGCGAGCGGGGGTTGGGGAGGGCGGGAAGAAGAAAGTCGCGCATCTCTTCGGCCGGTTTTGGTGTCTCGCTGCATCTCTATTGCCCTTAAAAGCCGTCTTCACGATGGACGTGTTATTCCTTCCATGCCATCCGACGCTTTTGCCACTCGGTCCGTGCTGACTGCCACTTGGGCTACACTTCTTAGTGAAACCAAATTAACTTCGTAACTTCCACACTGAAGTCACAAAGTATATTTATTTCAACAATTAATGTGAGTGCTGGGCTAAAAACTGAAGGTTCTCTCAGAAAAAAAACTGAGGATTTTACACACTTACCTCGATTGTGAACGATTACTGTATTAAATATGGTTTAATAAACTATTATCCACCATTAAAATTTATTTTGGCACCATTTGGTCACATTTATATCCAGCAGAAAGACTGCAGCCATATCATTACGTCCAGCTGCTGTTCATTAATGATATTCCAGGACCGCACAAGTACATTCATCGTCCTTCTCAGAAAATAAAGGAGGACGTATCCTTAAGTCCATAGCACTCAAATTGTTAACAATGAATTCTACTTTTCCGAACTCACGAACTATTGCAGATCTACCTACTGCATCAGATAACTTATTCTCTTCCTCCGTAGTGTAATTTTTCAGACGAGCGTTCGTGTAGGACCTTGAGTCTATTTAAAAGAGTTGTGATACAATGCTTCCTTCATTCATTGGTCGTTGAATCCTGAGATTGATTGACTGAAGCTCTCACTCCTTCCTCATCTAATGATAGTTCCCTAACCTCCTGTATCTCTTCCTATGTACTTTTCTCTTCATTTGGTCTATGAAATAATTGACATGGAAAAGACCTGAGTCTTCCTTTGGAGACTTTTCCCTCATTTTACGCTCAATTATGATCTTCACAAATCCAGTGTCCCAGGATGTGTCCAATCCATCTGCTTCTCCTTTTCTCTATGGAGTTCCATATGGTTTTTTTACTCTCGTGTACAGTTCATCATTACTTATTTTGCCCATCCATATTATCTTCAGCATTCTCCTCCGGTACCAGGTCTCAAAGACTTCTTTTTCCGGTCAGCTTTTCCATTGGTCCATGCTTCCGATCCATAGAGTGCCCACACGAATGTTTTCCCATACTGTTTCTTGGTTTGCAGTCCTACCTTCTTTGAGCTCAGCAGTTGTCTTTTTCCATGAACCCCTTCTTATCTTGGGATATTTTTTTCCATGAACGCCTTATTATCTTGGTACCAAGGACGGATCGGGGTTCGATGGTTTGGTGCCGAGTGGAAGGCATAAACCAGAAGCTCATAGATGTCTGCGGGAGCGAGGGAGCAGGGTTCTAGGACCTTAGGCCGTTGCTGGATTCATGTCGAGTGCCATTAAATCGCTCGGGTGTCCATTATACGTATGAGGCAACGCAGAAGGTAGCGTATAGGATATTTGAGCATACCCAGCGAGTTTAGCATAGATGGTAGGCAAGAGAGTAGGTCGGTTAGTGGGAACGAATTCAGTGCATTTCAAGAAAGTCAGATAATAAAGAGTACACAAAGTTTAGGGCCTAGGAAAAGCTTCACAGTTGAAAATAAATTAGACATATTTAGGAAAGAGAGTAGGTCAAATAGTAGGCCATTAAATAACTTGCCATTCACCAGGATAGCAAAGAATAACGAGTTGGTCAGACAACTCAGTATAGGTTTAGCAGGACGGAAGAAAGCACTAAAAGGAAAAACATATAAATCAAAGCAACACCCATGAAATTCCAAACTGTAACTCTCCCAATAATTTAGAAAACACAAACCCCACAAATACAATAGGCCGACATAAAAATAGAGGAATTTCAGCTCGTGTTTTTAAAGAATTAGCTCTCGAAATGGCTCCTTATCTTAAAGTAGTATTTAACAAATCCTTCGAAAAACACGCGGTTCCCAAAGACTGGAAGATAGCAAACGTGACCCCAATTTATAAAAGCGGCTATAGGGAACAGCCATGTAATTATAGACCAATATCATTAACGTCACTATCATGTAAAATTATAGAGCAGTACATCAATCATTACATCAATCATGGGACACCTCGACAGCCAGGATTTATTGATAACTAACCAGCATGGGTTCAGTAAGGGACGATCTTGCGAAAGTCAATTAGGTCTTTTTGTTCATGATATTTTAGTTTCCGGAGAAAGTAACGTACAGGTAGACGCAGCGTTTCTTGACTTTAGAAAAGCTTTTAACAAGGTTCCCTACTGTAAGTTACTCGCGAAGTTAGCATCAAATGGGATAGACAGTAATGTAGTAGGCTGGATAGGAGACTTCTTACATGAACGCGATCAAAGGGTGGTATTAGATGGTGTCAGCTCAGGCAAAGTAAAAGTTACATCGGGTATGCCCCAGGGAAGCGTGATAGGCCCAATTTTATTTCTACTCTACGTAAATGACTTGAATGCAGTAGTAAAAAATAGGAAGCTCCGTCATTTTTCCGATGATGCAATTGTGTATAAGGAAATAAGAAATGAAGAGGACAGTCAGTGTTTAGCTAAGGATTTAGATGCGATTGATGATTGGTATGATTGTTGGCAGCTAGAATTGAATTTGAAGAAATGCGCGATAATGAGCTTTTGGAAAAAGAATGGCTTTCCCCGGAATAATTATTGCATCAAAGAAAAGAAAATATGTAACGTAGAATCTATTAAATACTTAAGAGTCACCATCACTGAAGACATATCATGGGGGAAACACATCAGGGAAATAACTAGTGTAGCAAACCGTAGATTAGGATTCGTGAAAAGAGTTCTAGGCAAATGCGATGAGAGAGTACGAGAATGAAGCTATTTTACACTTATCAGGCCTCATTTAGAATATGCCGCTAGTATATGGGATCCGTACGAGGAAGGTATGATAAAAGAATTAGAGCGCGTGCAAAGGAGATCTGCTAGGTTTGTTAAAGGCCGTTATGATAATTGTATGTGTTACGAGCTTAATAGAAGAACTCGGATGGTAATTACTATCAGAACGCGGGTTAAAATTTAGGTTAAACCTTTTAAGTAAATTCGAAACAGAGTTGTTAACAGATGACGTTAGATATATATTGAGAACCCCTGCGTATTATGCTAGGTTTGATCATGTTAACAAGATTAGAGAGATAGAGTATCGTACCGATAGATTTAAAATGTCTTTTTTCCCTCGTACTACAAGAGAGAACAATAGGCAGCGTAGCAAAGGGATAGGTAGGTGAAATATAGTTAGAGTAGTCTGTAGTGCATGATGCATGTAATAACAACCAATAATCCCTTCCTTATTATGTAGATACTAACCATCTAGCTCCATGTGACCCTATTATCTAGCATATCTCCCTTAAATATCCTACTTGCATGTCAATGGTTAATGTTTGGTGATCTTCACCCTCTGCCACACACCCTCGTGGTGGCCCGCAGGGTATCACGTAGATTAATCAATCACATTGGTGGAATTACTCCTTCTAAGAGATGTATTCAAATGTTTACCGATGCATTCATAGTCTTTTTTGATTTTACTTCGGTAAGAATGGGTAATGCAACATTTCAACTGACAGGTATATGCTGTCAATTAGAAGCCCTGACTCTCGCGTAGAATACGACGCATCTTTCCCTCTTTAAAAATCTCTAATGGTTTGGGAACCTATATTAAATAATACATTGTCAAATAACAGAAAATGAATAAGAAATCATTATGCTATTTTAGGTTGTCTTCCAAAGGCTATTTAGTTTCCAAAACTCCGAAACATTGTTACTTCAGGTTCTATGGATTATTTTCTGGCTATTGGAGTTGAAGTAATCTGTCCCTCTAAACTACCAAATTTAGAGTATTTTAACACGCAATTATTTAATGAAAATATTTATCCCATGCTTTTCATGCACGTATAAAAGTATCATTGAAATTCACGTCAATCTGTTGAATTAGAACGGGCCAATGTATTTCGAGGGTATGTAACTTCGAAGTTATAAAATATTATGCGCAGTTTTTGTTTGGAAAAATAAATTATTACGTTATTATATATGAAAAAATTGAGGGGTACGTTGAAATTGGAAAATCACGCCCGCACATCCTTGAGATGGCTTATAGGGTGCAAAGTAGATAAAGCTGGCTTGAAGGGGAGGCGTGGAATAGTAGGCATTCGGTATCCCAAGAGGTCTTTTGAGCATGAGAGGCGGTCAAAGGGACGTTGGTAGGGGAAGGAAAAGGCGAGGAATAACATTCGGGTGGCAAAGGGAGAGGATTTGATCGCTTTCACAGATATATTTTAGTGGCAGAGTAAACAGGCATTCCTGCGTGTGGATATGCACCCTCTTGGGTTCGCCAAGTGAGCCCTCCCTTGACTCTCAAACGAATAAAGCGGATGGGCACTCAAATTTTGTCCATAGCGTCGATCCTCGTATGAGATCTGCAGACAAAGGCAGCTGAGACAACGCGAGAAAACATATTGACGTTTTTTGAAGAAGAACGGTTACAGGGCACATTACACGGAACCACACATGGTAGTATTAGACGATAAAATGTTTTCTCATCGCTTGAATGGATAATTACCACCATTGAATTCATATGAAGTGTTCCAAACTTTTTAGATATAATTGGCCTGACTATTGAGGTATATGGAGAGGGCACTTGCCATGCTGGCAAATACTAGCAGCTGAAGCAGACCGCCATAATCGTGGATCCTCGTGTAGCTATAAGACTTGCGGGCTATCGCACTAATTTTCCAATTTTACTATGTTTTCTCTCGATAACTTTCTAGAAATCAGCATACACTTACTTCCTAATCGAGGATTCTTCTAATATATTTTATTCATTTATTTAAATAAGAAATGATTAGCATTTCTGCTGAAAACTAGGGTAAAATTAGTAGTAGAATCCATAGTACTAACTAACCAAAGTATGTTTAATGAGTTAATTGCCTTAAATTTCAAACAAATGGTTGATATTCTAGCTTTACACCTGTTAATGTGTCCATTCCATCGTGATATCCATAGTTAAGCAAGAAGAGAGCAGGGTTAAACAATATGGTTAATATTCCGGTTGTCAGACTTCAGTTTGATGACGTAGTGCTCTCTCCATGCATCTCTAAGGGTAAGGAGACTGAAAAGGCAGAAGGAGAACTCATTTGAGTCATTGCATGAGTGAAAGAGATGCGAAAGTGGTTTACAAAGATAGGGTCTTATGGAGGAGATAATATAAACGTAGCCGGTTTTCAAAGACTAACGGCAGTAATAAAATTATTCTGCTTTGCCTTCCTCATACGTTCAACGTGTACATGAGATGCTAATTATTTCCTGATTCTGTAAATTTGTACTTTTGTCATAAGCGTGACTGCAGTCATCACCCCGGCAAGTATTCAATCTTTCACGGGCTATCCGTGATCGTTTCGTACATTTATCATATTAGCATGGCTAATCTTTAACTAATAATCCCTGTGTTGTAACCACCGACATGAATGCTGTGAAAATGATACGAATAAATTACGTGGATTCAAAGAATTTTCTCAGATGAATTGAATTGCGTAGATTGAATGAACCACGAATATTTTCCTAATTATCAAGGTTAAGCAATGAAACTTTCGAGGTAGGCTAATGGACAGGTGTTTCGGCTCTCGCCGCAGGATTACAACTTCCGTCCCAGGTTTGCAAGCTCTCGCTTATACCCAAGGACTTAGAAGAGGTGGAAGAAAGGGATGGGAAGGGAAGGTTAGCGGAACCGCAGCCCCTTCGAGGCCGACATCAATGAGGCGGATTGAGGTCAAAAGGACCTCAATTGGGCCTCCGCCTCCCCGAAGTGCTCGTATTAGTTTGGTTACCCAAAACAACAGAGACGAGTTACCGTCGATTTCGCTTTTGAGAAGAACCTACCACACATCTCTGTGAACCGAGAGAGCCTGTTACCCAAATACTTGGGATGAGGTGTCTCTCTGACTCACTTTATGGGTTGACGCCGTGTGGTCTGCCGAAGTACGTCCTCGAGTCGGGGATCACCGGACCCATGGAGGGTCAATTCGGACCAATTCAGGTCAAAGCGTGAGTACATCCCACCTCTCAGTAGTTCTCGTCAACCCCTAGGCTAATGGACAATGTATTTGTTCTCGGGGATACTTGGATGACCAGCCTAAACTCTTTCGTTTGACTCCTGATTAACTGTCTTAGTGCTACCCTCTGCCAACGGTTCTAATAGTAATGATAATGCGTCTGAATATATTATGCAATTTTTTCAGCCTAAGGAGAAAAATCGAAATGTAGCAACCCGAATGTCACCAGACTTTTTAATTGTCCCACTTCATCGAACTACTACATTCAATAAATCTTTTTCTGTTGTAGGGACAAGGATATGGAATAGTACTCCTGAATTAATAAAAAATTCTAATTTGCTGATGGCATTCAAAAACATATTGTTTAATAAAATGCTATTGCAGGAAAAATTTAATTCACCAATATGCTTGTTTTTTTTTGCTTTCTTTGTTGCCATTATTATTTCATTTATTGCTTGTACCCACTTTTTGTGTGACTATCTCTTTGTACTCGAGCTCTAATATTAATGTATACCTTTTGCATGTTCTTAGAGGACCAAGTGGTCCAAGTACAATAAATATTTCTTTATATTTATCTTTATCTTAATTGGGTAAAAATGGTCAAGGAATTCAAATACCTGAGGACAATAATAACAAGTGACGCAAAAATCAAACAAGAAATTAGAAACAGAAAATCCATGGCTAAAAGAGCTTTCGACAAGAATAAAAAACTTTTTACTGCAAGAAAAATCAGCATTGACATGAGAAAAAAGTTGATAAAAGTTTTCGTAAGGAGCATTGCTCTATACGGATGTGATACCAGGATCATTGCAAAGGAGGAAAGAAGAAGACTGGATGCTTTTGAAGTGTGGTGATATCGACGAATGCTGGAAATCAGTTGGATGGACGGAGTTAAAAATGAAGAGGTGTTCAAGAGAGTGAGAGAGAAGGGGAATGAACTATGGAAGAGTTTTGTGAAAATAAGATCAGAATCGGTGGGGCATATATTGAGACACGAGAGTCTAGTAAAGTGAGTGTTAGAGGGAATGGTAGAAGGGGTATGATACAGAGGGAGGCCGAGGGGAACAATATCTGGCGCAAGTGAGGAAGGATGTCGGGGCAACATCGCAAGAAGAAGAGATTGGGGCAAGATTGAAACTGAGGCAATCCATTTAACCCCTCGTCAGAAAAATTCATAAAATATGCGGAAAGAAAGATTATAATATAATAACTAATATAATAACTAGTGTAGCAAACCGTACATTAGGATTCGTAAAAAGGGTTCTAGGCAAATGGGATGAGAGAGTACGAGAAAGAAGCTATTTTACACTTGTCAGGTCTCATTTAGAATATGCCGCTAATATATGGGATCCGTACGAGGAAGGTATGATAAAAGAATTAGAGCGCGTGCAAAGGAGATCTGCTAGGTTTGTTAAATGACCTTATGATAATTGTATAAGTGTTACGAGCTTAATAGAAGAACTAGGATGGAAATTACTATCAGAACGCAGTTTAAAATTTAGGTTAAACCTTTTAAGTAAATTCGAAACCGATTTGTTCACAGATGACGTTAAATATATATTGAGAACCCCTGTGTATTATGCTAGGTTTGATCATATTGACAAGATTAGAGAGATAGATTGTCGTACCGATAGATTTAAAATTTCATTTTTCCCTCGTACTATAAGAGAGAACAATAGGCAGCGTAGCAAAGGGATAGGTAGGTGAAATATAGTTAGAGTAGTCTGTAGTGCATGATGCATGTAATAACAACCAATAATCCCTTCATTATTATGTAGATACTAACCATCTAGCTCCATGTGACCCTATTTTCTAGCACATCTCCCTTAAATATCATACTTTCATGGCAATAGTGCATGTTTGGTGATCTTCACCCCCTGCCACACACCCTCGTGGTGGCTAGCAGGGTATTACGTAGATGTAGATGAATGAAACGAAACGAATAAAAGAGAGAAAATCGAAAAAATTCTGTCGTGATATCCATAGGCAATTAAGGAAAGAGCAGGGTTTAACAAAATAGTTGTTATTTCGGTTGTAAGGCTTCAATTTGATGACGTAGTGCCCTCTCCATACACCTCAGTGGGGTAAACTATCACATATCTAAACTTCGCACTCGGGCACACGAGGAAACGTAGGCACAATGAACCAAGGGTAACAAGGTCTTCGTTTTACCGCCTCGTTCAAGCCTCACGCTCCGGAATCGTGGGGAGGGAAATGAGGAGGAGGTGGAGGATGAGGAGGGATAGTAGAGGGGGAAGTGAGAAGGGAGAGAATGGTCCTCGTCCGCGGGTTTACTCACTCTGAGACCTCATGGGAATTCCTAATTGCATTCCACTAGGCCGGCGGGCAGAGTGAGAGAGAGGTCGGTCCCGGGTAAGGAAAATCTGGAAATTCGTGCGGTGAGAAGGGATTGGCAGGGAGGACAGAATGAGGACAGAAAGAGGAGAAGGACGTACGAATAGAGGAGAGTGAGAAGGAAGATAATGAAGGGGAAAAGGAGGGAGGATTTCGCAGCGGAGGGAAAGTCTGAGGATGCCGAAGCACAATGGAGGAGTGAGGTCGGGTGCGGAGAGGAACGGAGGGCCCGCACTCGAGTCAAATGAGAATTCGTGAAGCGAAGGGATAAGATGGAGGACGCTTCAGAAGGCGTGATCCCGAGCCGTCGCCATGAACAAATCACTCCCAGCCCTCAGAAGCATTGCGATTCCACGACGTTTTAAGGCGGCTCTAACTTGACTACATGCGTCAAGAAAAATACTAAGTTATACACTTTGATTTTAAATAATCTTAGAAAAATTTAGTTAAAAAATTCTGCTTTCACTGATTTTGGTAACAAGTAAACAACATAAACAGAAACCGATAATTATTGTTGTGAAAGCTTCCGTGTTGTGTCATTTTTGAGATAATAGTTTCGCAAGCGTTCCAGCTTGCTTCTTCACTTCAGTTCACTTCAGACCTGAGGAAGCAAGCTGGAACGCTCGCGAAACTGTCGTCAAAAATATGACACAACGCGGAAGGTACTCCAAAAGCTATCATGATTCAACCAATAACTATGTCTATTAAATATCTATTAAATTCCTATGTATACTTAAGGTAGCTCTGGTTTCACTACGTGACTCAATACACATACTAAACCACACATTTTTTTTATCCAGTCAAAAAATTCCCTCCTTCACTGATGAAATGATTACCTCTTGAAATCATATCTACGGTACAAATTTGAAGATCATTCCGCGAATATATATTCAATGACCACATTTTTCTCGCCAAATAATCGACTGCAGCGCCATTTGCGTACAACTACCGCATTTTGATTTCAACTACGACAGTATTTCGCTAGTACCTTTAAAAAATAGATGGGAGGATGGCAGTGTTTTATTTTTATTCAATTTGCCAGGAAGTTTCGCTTCATATAAAGTTTTAATTGAAAGTTGAATACGCTTTCTCGTTCAACTAGGCATTTCTTTAAGGTAGTTGGCAAAATAAAATGTCATAAATAATTCAATGATTTTGGTCTTATTTTAATGAAAAATACCTAACTCCTCCAAAGATAACAAAATATCAGCCCCTTACTGAAATACTTTCCGAGATTTTCTACCGGCCATTTTACATTGGAAATGGCAGGTGTTCGTACTCAAGAGAGACCATATTTAATAAATGAGGCATTTCTAACATCTAAATATCGTCAAAAAATAACAAAGTGAAGTTTTTATGTTTTCTCGACTATATTTGAAAATAAAACATATTGTTACCTCCGTAATATTTTCAGAATCTCAATAAAACTTCCGTTGTGAAAGAGTTTTGAACGTGCCGCGTGAAAATGAGTCAAATTAAAGACTGATTTGGATATTTTTATTTGATTAACTAGAATATAAAGGTATATTATTGCACCATAAATAAAGAAATATTTTATTCGAGCTTTTTATTGCTGTTTAAATTAAAATGCATAGTTCGAATATGGTGTCCATGATGATTAGGGACCTATCTCTCTCAAACTACGTAAAAGACTTTGCGTGCTGGGCTCTAAATTGAAGGTCCTCTCAGAAAAACTGAGGATTTTACACACTTACCTGGATTGTGAAAGAAGACTCTCTTAAATCTAGGTTAATGAACTTTAATTTACAATTAATATTTATTTTGGTACTTCGTGGTCATATGTATGTCTACCAGAAAGACCGCAGCCATACCATTAGGTCCAGCAGCCGTTCAATGATATTCCACGGACGTCGTAGTACGTCCATCGTCCTTCTCAGAAATGTAGGAGACCGTACCATTATGTCCATAGCACTCAAACTATGTGAAAATTTCCTCAGTGATCTAAGTAATCTCCATCGAAACCCACTTTTGAATCTCCATATCCATGGCTGAATTACAGTAAAACTAGGCCAAAAACTAGCATTTTATTTTCTTCTCTGATTATGAAACGGATATATTTTAAGGATTCTGCATTTAACTTTGCAGGACACTTGAAATAAGTGACCTTCAGGATAGAGATGCTTGAAGAACACTCTGGACTAGGCGATACCAGATTTTCTGAAAACTTGAACGTAGAATCCAAAAAACCTTGCCCCTACAAAGATTTGCAATCATGAATAACCATGGAGACATTTTACAAAGATAGCAGTGAAGACTGTACGGGGGCTCTTCCACGGATTTTCATTGTCGTAGGCGACAGTTTCGAAAGCATTGCCACTATCTTCTTCAGATCAGAGGTGAAGATTCAGGTTTTTGTGCCCGTCTTAATAGGGGCCATTAGGTCCAGCAGCCGTTCAATGATATTCCACGGACGTCGTAGTACGTCCATCGTCCTTCTCAGAAAATTAGGGGCCAATTTTTCCGCCAATTCAGTCAGGTGCGTTCTTGTTGATTACTGTTTTCTTCTTCATCGAGTTTATATTTTACAAAGATGACTATGCCTAACCAAGAATTCGGAATAAGAGGAATCTCATCACATTATTTTATGCGCCAGCAAATGGATGGGATAGAGGCAGGGGGCATGGTTCCCTACATCTACATCTACATCTACATTATCTAGGTCATACCCTGCAAGCCACCCTAAGGGTGTTTGGCAGGGGGTGCTTCCACACCAGGCATGCATGAATGATACGGTAGAACACCGAAATTACATCGGAACCCGCGTACCACACATGCAAAGCGCCAATTACAAATCTAATAACCAAGAAACATTCTATCGTCAATCGCTCCAGCATGCAAGGGATACAAAGACTACTACTACAGAGTCAAAATATCATGCATAAATAAGAACATCAATATTTACATCATGCATAAATAAGAAAGTAGAGAATATAATGAGAAAGATTTACTGTTTGCTAATTGCCACATTTCGAACTATTCATGACGACGATCACAGCTGTTATGGTCCCGAATGGTATGCGGAAAAAATGACATTTTATACCTATCGGTTCTACAATCTAGGTCTCTAATTTTATTGGCTCGATCTAATCTGCCCTAGTACGAGGGGGTTAATAGTTTGTTTTTTACGTCGTCAGAGAAATGATTTTCTTGAAATATAGTTAGGAGGTTAAGCCTATAATTTAATCTACGATGTGATAGCGATTCCCATCCTAATTCTTCTAACAGTCCAGACACACTAACCAACTTATCGTAGCATCGTTTCACAAACCTAGCTCCTCTTCGCTGCACGCGATCTAACTCTGTTATCAACCCCGTTTCGTATGGATCCCATACACTAACAGCATATTCCAGAGGAGGCCTAACGATTGAAAAATAACAACGTTCTTTCACTTTCTCATCACATTTTCCGACAACTCTCTTGATAAAGCCTAGCTTCCTATATGCTTGACCGCATATTTCCCGAATATGTTTTCCCCAAGATATGTCGTGAGTAATTGTGACCCCTAAGTACTTGACAGACTCGGCGTGAATAATTTCCGTATTGTTAATTCTGTAAGCCCTACCTGGAATATTTTCCTTTTTCCAAAAGCTGACTGCTACGCACTTTTTTATGTTTAGTTCAATCTGCCACTTTTCGCACCAAGCATGAATAGCAAGTAGGGCGATTGTTAACTAGTCGTTATCTTTTCCGTAAATACCAATCAAAATAAATAGAGAAGAAAAGTGGAAATGAGAGACCTTCGATCATTTCAAAATGACGGATATCTTGCGAGAAGAAGGTCTGTGGTTTGATTAAGATATGAAAGTGGAGTAAAATATCCAGTAAAGAGGAATAAAATATATGCTCATACAAAAATAACTCTCAAAACTTATCTATCTCTTGAAACAAGATTTTTTGGGTTAAATCATACGATCATTATAGGATACGCCCAAATCTGAAAGAGTGAAGGGATTTAGTTCTAAAAACATACATTCCAACTCGAGACCTCGATACAATCCCATAACCAGCTCAAGTTCATGATTTTACTGCCAAGAGCTAATGGTATTCATCGCAATGCGTGACTAAGATAGACTTTGAAGAAATAGCCTTCACCCTACAAGGATCCGCGGACATCAATGACCGTGGAGAGTTTTTACAAAGATGAATACACCACACCTAGAGGTTGGATTAGGGTAAATCTCGCCACTTATACAGTATGCGAGAAATCAGCTGGGAAAGAGAAGTTAGGTGTTCGATCTCCTTGATTCCCTGAGGTATCCCCATGCAGGACATGCTGGCCTTCAGCAAGGCCATTGGACTCTTTGGGTGATACAGTAATGGTGGTTAGCACAAAGGACCAATAGGTCTAGGTGTCGCAGGTCCTCCTCGGAGGAACTCCACCCAACTTCAATCTAATCTAATGCGAGACAACAGCTGGGAAAGAGAGGTTAGGTGTTCGATCTCCTTGATTCCGGTAGAGCAAATGGAGAAAGAAATATGAAATCAAGGGGCTACCGCCAGATTCTAAACGAGAGTAGTATCATATACATCTACGTCATACCCTGCAAGCCACCCAAAGGGTGTGTGGCAGGGGGTGCTTCCACACCAGCCATGCATGAATGATACGATGTATCTCATTAGTAGAAGCTCTGATATCACCCCTTAAAGAGGAACGAAGAACGTTATCATAAAAAAATCTGTTTAAAATTCTATTTTAACGTCTTGAAAGGAAATTTTCTTTTGCACTGGTTCATAAATGCAATAAAGAGTTCACTCAATGAGCAGGATCTGCCCTAAAACGCACGCTGAAGTTCAGTAGGTCACAGATTAAAAATGAGGATTTAAAATCTACAACATGAGTTTAGGAATAAAATAGACTTAAAAGAAAAAAAACCTTCGTCTTCAGCCCGTATCACGGCATGAGAAAGATTTTAAGAAATTACCTCTCCCCCTGCAAAGATTTGCGACCATCGGTGACTGTGGAGAGACATTACAAAGATGAGAATATACTTAACCTAGAAGTTGGCTTAAGGGGAATCTCATCACATTATATAATCCGCAAGGAAACGGTGGGGATAAAGTGGGAGTATGCTCGATCTCCTTGATTCCGATCAAAACAGAGTGAGGGAAAAAAATATGGAGCGGAGGGCTTAATTCGAACTGGGAGAGTTTCCTGGCGAGGAGAAGCTGTGTGGATTGAGACGAGAAGGTCGGGGAAAGGCGGGGAAAGGGGGGCGGGGCGAGAGGAGTGAGAGCGGGGGGGGGGGGAGAGGATGCTTAATGAGTTGGAGAACAATCTGATGAAGGAGAATGAGGGTCTTTGGTGGTGGGGAGTGAGACGAGGAAGAAGCCCCATTCTCTACGGAAGCCTCAAAGTTAAGAGGTGGAGGTGACGAGGTAAGATGAGGGGGAGAGGGCGTATAGGTTGAATTCCTTCCGAAGGAAATGCAGCGGTTTATTAAGGAAAGCCCCCTTGCCCCTTCCCCCCCCTCCGCCTCCCACACCACCACTTCTCTTCCTCCACCTACACCACACACACACTAACACACACACACCATCGACCGTCTTGACGCCAGCGCGGAGGAAGATTTCCCGAGGAAGAGAGTAGATATTTCAGGGGTATAAGGAGTTTTTGGCCGGATGAAAAGGGATCCAAGACCCTTCGTTTTCCTTCTCTCATCTGGGGGTAAGGAGAAGGGTTGAAAGGATTAAATTAAAATGTTTTGGTCGTTCCGCGTCACTCGGGAGGAGGAGGAGGAGGAGAGGAAGATTCCCCTTTCGCTCTATTAGTTCGTAAGTGATGAGGAAATCGCTGAAATTTTGATGAAAGACCGTATCCCATCGAAGAAGGGAAGGTATTCTCTCCCTAATAATAATAAGGTCCTTGATTGTTTCAAGGGATGGAGAGGGGAGGTTGAAAAAGGTGATGGCGGCCGGAAATCGTACAAGGAATTATGATATCAAAGGATTTATTTGGATGAATAGGACTCGTCGATAAATTTTCCTCTTCCACAGCCGTAGGGACCTTCTGGGTTAAGGCTACCTTCTTTAAAGGAAACAATTCGACAATCATGAAATGAATCCGAGATATAAATATTTAACAGTTAATCCTCAAACAATGAGCTATGGTTAGTCAATAAATTGCAATGCTAAAATTGGATGGAGCAAAGCAAGTGGAAAAACTAAGTTTTTCCCATTTTTATTAGCCCATAATGATGATAGCACAAACTCTATCATACTTTTTTATTTCAATTTGTCGCTAGCATCACAAAAAAGCATTATCCGCTTATGAAAAGCATTACAAGAAGAGGAGTATAATATTCAATGGACTATGATACATATTTAACTGACCAGGAACCTATATTGCTGACATTAAGGTACTTATATTTTGAAGATAAAATGAATGGACAAAATAAGAAATGATGAAGTGTACAGAAGAGTAGAAGAGGAAAGGACCACATGGAAGCCGATAGAGAAAAGAAGAACCAGATGGATTGGACACACCCTGAGACACAATGGATTTGTTAAGAACATAACTGAAGGCAAGATAGAGGGAAGAGTCCCCAGAGAAAGACCCAGGAATAAGTTCATGGACCAAATAAAGAGGAAATTACATAGGAAGAGATACTAGGAGGTAAAATAACTAGAATTAGATAGGGAAGGGTGGAGGGTTGCAGTCATTCAATCTTAGCATTGAACAACCAGTGAATGAATTTCGAAGTAAAACTTCTCTTCTTGTATTTTCAGAAGCAGGATATAAACAATGCTTCAAGCATCATTTCGCATATTATACAGTCCATCCAAACAAAAGGCCATACGTGAGTTTTTTTCGATCAGTATGATTTGGACTCAAACTTCGATAAGTTTCAACTCAGGAGAAATTTACTAATATACCGTTGGCTCTAATTCGCTAATAAACTTGCTCTCAGGCCCGCAGTTAAGGAATATTCGAGCTAAGATAGACCAACTGAGATCATTTGAGGTTCCATTACCTTTATACCAATGAATACGTACGACCTAGCTCTTCATCTTCATCTACATCTACGTAATACCCCGCGAGCCACCACGAGGGCGTGTGGCGGGGGGTGAAGATCACCAAACATGCACTATTGACATGCAACTAGGATATTTAAGGAAGACATGCTAGATAATAGGGTCACATGGAGCTAGATGGTTAGTATCTACATAATAAGAAAGGGGTTATTGGTTGTTATTACATGCATCATGCGCTACTGACTTCTCTAATTATATTTCACCTACCTATCCCTTTGCTACGCTGCCTATTGTTCTCTATTATTGTACGCGGGAAAAATGACATTTTAAATCTATCGGTACGACATTCTATCACTCTAATCTTGTTAATCTGATCAAACCAAACATAATATTTAATAAAAAAATGAATTGTAGTAAATGCAGACCATATTGATGCATCCAGCAGAGTAAGACTTGAAATTAAGATAGACAATAAAAAATAGAGACTTCAGAGTTCGATATAAGCACAAATGACACGAGGAAGAGATGTGTGTGTAATACATAGTCGAAAAATGTTTAACGTGAGTATTCAGAAGGCATTGTACAATGCATAATTTTGCGTTTTGCATGACTCCAGTATGACTCTTGTACCTCGTTTACGGAGTAAAATATGCGTCAATTCAATAGTTTTTGTAGAATTGGTATCATACATAAACATACAGCATTGCACGTAGGTTAGTGTTACTTGTAAGTTATTATATTGCACGTTAGTAATACATCAGGTGTTCCCCAGGGAAGCGTGATAGGTCCAATTTTATTTCTTCTGTACGTAAATGACTTGAATATAGTAGTAAAAAATAGCAAGCTGCGTCTTTTTGCCGATGATGCAGTAGTGTATAAGGAACTCATATGATATAGTATAGTATGTAAGTATAGAAATGAAGAGGACAGTCAGTGTTTAGCTAACGATTTAGATGCGATTGATGATTGGTGTGATAGTTGGCCGCTAGAATTAAATTTGAAGAAATGCGCTATAATGTACTTTTGGAAAAAGAATGGCTCTCCCCGGAATAACTATTGCATCATAGAAAAGAAAATATCTAACGTAGAATCTATTAAATACTTAGGCGTCACCATCACTGAAGACATGCCATGGGGAAACATCAGGTAAATTACTAGTGTAGCAAACCGTAGATTAGGATCCGTAAAAAGGGTTCTAGGCAAATGCGATGAGAGAGTACGAGAGAGAAGCTATTTTACACTTTTCAGGCCTCATTTCGAATATGCCGCTAGTATATGGGATCCGTACGAGGAAGGTATGATAAAAGAATTAGAGCGCATGCAAAGGAGATCCGCTAGGTTTGTTAAAGGCCGTTATGATAAATGTATAAGTGTTACGAGCTTAATAGAAGAACTCGGATGGGAATTACTATCAGAACGCAGGTTAAAATTTAGATTAAACCTTTTAAGTAAATTCGAAACCGTTTTGTTAACAGATGACGTTAGATATATATTAGGAACCCCTGCGTATTATGCTAGGTTTGATCATATTAACAAGATTTGAGAGATAGATTGTCGTACCGATAGATTTAAAATGTCATTTTTCCCGCGTACCATAAGAGAGAACAATAGGCAGCGTAGCAAAGGGATAGGTAGGTGAAATATAGTTAGAGTAGTCTGTGGTGCATGATGCATGTAATAACAACCAATAATCCCTTCATTATTATGTAGATACTAACCATCTAGCTCCATGTGACCCTATTATCTAGCATGTCTCCCTTAAATATCCTACTTGCGTGTCAATAGTGCATGTTTGGTGATCTTCACCCCCTGCAACACACCCTCGTGGTGGCTCGTAGGGTATCACGTAGATGTAGATGCAGATATTAAATTTCGAAGTATTTAGGGCCCTTAACGCACAGTTTCCTGGTAACAAATAGTGACGAAACTTCAACATCCTAATTATCACACAACAATGGCCATTTTTGGAAGTGAAAAACATAAATTTTTTCGATTATGGAAAAGGAATGCCACCCTTCTGTTTACACATAGACCAACGCATGCCTCATATAAGAGGAATCCATGCACAGTTTGATTTATAAGGGCATTGCTCGCAAATTCTTTTCTCGCACTCTATTGTCGCTTCCTAAACCGTTACTCACGGTCCCAAAATACTTGTCTAAACTCGTAAATACTTGTTCGCTCACGTGTGCCGTTACCCTCAAGGAGGTACTTTCCAAGAACTGAGTCATAACCTTGACACGACTCGTTCCATTCTTTCCCGTCAGCAGCAAGGTTGAACCTGAGAGCGTATCCAAGCAGGGCGCAAGGTGGGAGGTCCATTTCGCCCGTTACTAGGAGCGACGCTACCTTAATCATCGTAACATTTTTTCAGACAAATTTCCGGCCATCAGCGAGTCCAGTTGTTATGAAAGCCTCTATTTCCTCCACAGGTGAGACTAATTTATCCCCTATATTGTTTGAAGTTTCTCGGAACACGTAACTGGTTCTTTAG
Source organism: Ceriagrion tenellum (assembly GCA_963169105.1). Taxonomy (NCBI): domain Eukaryota; kingdom Metazoa; phylum Arthropoda; class Insecta; order Odonata; family Coenagrionidae; genus Ceriagrion; species Ceriagrion tenellum. Next base: position 52,321,772 of record OY720636.1, on the reverse strand, counting down.
TGAACTTATATTTCTTGGAAAAGATATTTACATCTTTTTATTTCCCTGAAAGCCACCACAAGGGTGTTTGGCAAAGGGTGTCTTATCATCTTATCACCAACATGAACTTCAATGAAGAAATTTACTTTCATCAACAAGCACCACACTTTAGGTATACTACAAATGCTACAGAAATTACTAAAATAATCCATATTGTAATTATGATAACGTGATACAAGAGACATGCAGTGAACATCCAAAACATGGTGTTAGCACTATTCGGGAGATTTAGTATCATGCATTAGTGTGCTTTTGAATTAATTAGCTACACTTCCTGTCAACTAACCTACTTCAAAGTCATAATGCAGTCATTAAGTGTAGTCTCTTATCGATCGTGAGAAACAGGACATTTTCAACCTTTCAGTTCTACAATCTACTCCTCTTATTTTATTTTCGCGATCTGAACTATCGTAGTGTATGTTAGAGTTCGTAAGATATTGAAAACTTCGTCTGATAATAAATCGATTTTAAATTTACATAACAGATTGAGTCTAATTTTCAATCAGCGGGCTGAAAGCGATTCCCATTCAATTTATTGCAAGAGGTCAGTAACACTAACAAGACTATCATAACGGCCTTTCACGTATCTTGCTGATCTAAGCACGCGTTCTAACTCTGTTTATAAGCCAACCTCATGAGGATCCCAAACATATCTACATCTACGTAATACTCCACGAGCCACCACGAGGGTATGTGGCCGGGGGTGAAGATCATCAAACATGCACTATTGCCATGCAAGTAGGATATTTAAGGGATACATGCTAGAGAACAGGGTCACATGCAGCTAGGTGGTTAGTATCTACATAATTAGAAAGGGCTTATTGGTAGTTATTACATGCATCAAGCACTACAGACTACTCTAACTAGATTTCACAGGACATATTTGACAGCTTTGATAAAATCAGAAGTTCAGTTACCATTGGGAACTCTAAGAGTCTCCCATTCTTACGGTTCAGTAATGATAACTGCCCACAAACATCCATATTTACGTGAAAATGCCAACAGAATTAAATATTGCAAAATAATTTATTTCCTCAGGACCTTTTTTGACCCAGTTTTTACGAAAACTTTCGAATTTTAATTGCTTGCCTGAGGGGTAACTAAGGTAATTTTGAATTAAATAGCACAATTAAAGCTTTATAAGTCACATAAGCAATTATTTCTATTGAAAATCAAGACACAGTATGTTGAGACATGTAGTATAATAAACGAGCATTAGTCCAAAACAGAGATTGTCAGACAGTAGGATATTACCCCCTTCGGAGGAATTTTGGGGGTCAATTTATCAGAAAAATGTGATAGCTTCAGATGAAGGTTAACTATAATCAGAAGAATAGTAGTTCGTTGCAATTTAGCCAATGGAGTTTACTACAGTTCATGAAACGCTACTGATTAAAATAGCTTCTTAGCAAAAAAATAGTTAGGAACCACTGGTAGAGAAGATAATGACTGTCTCGAAAGCAAGGATTAGCATCAAAGATTTAGGACGGCAGTAAAGACACTGAAAGCGACTGTGTAACTTCAATTGCGGAGTTGATTTCAGAAGCTGAGAATTTCTCGAGAGGATTGTTTCGTGTCGCCGAAGTTGGGATATGTGGTGACGTTGTGGAAGGCATGTTCACTGAAGGTCATCGCCAACGTGCTAACGCGAGAATTCATTGCATTCGAAATTAATTTTGCTGGCTGGTGAACGTTGTTCAAAATCTTCTGAGACTGCGAATCACTTGTTGACCTTCGGCAGGTTGATTAATTTGTCGGTAAAATCATTTGGCCATCGATGATCATCATCACTGGTCGTTCAACCCGAAGATTGGTTAACTGTAGCCCTCCACTCTTCCCTACCAGATACTAGATCCCTTACCACCTGGTATTTTTTCCGCGTACCATTCGGGACCATAACTGCTGTGATCGTCGTCATGAATAGTTCGGATTGTGAATATAGGCAGACAGTAAATCTTTCTCTTTATATTCTCTACATTCTTATTTATGCATGATGTAAATATTAATGTTTTTATTTATGCGTGATATATATAATCTGTAGTAGTAGTCTTTGTATCCATTGCATGTTGGAACGATTGGCGATAGAATGTTTCTTAGTTATTAGATTTTTAATTGGCGCATTTCATGTGTGGTACGCGGGTTTCAATGTAATTTCGGTGTCCTACCGTATCATTCATGCATGCCTGGTGTGGAAACACCCCCTGCCACACACCCTTAGGGTGGCTTGCAGGGCATGACGTAGATGTAGATGTATCTCTTCCTCTGTACTTTCCTCATTATTTTGTGTATGAACTTACTCCTGGATCTTTCTCTAGGGACTTTTCCCTCTATTTTACCTTCAATTTTGGTCTTCAAAAACCCATTGTGCCTCAAAATGTCCAATCTATCTGGTTCTTATTTTCTCTATGATGTTCCATATGGTCCTTTTCTCATCTACTCTTCTGTACACTTCATCATTTCTTACTTTTCCGTCCGTTTCATCTTCAGCATCTTCCTCCAGCACCAGGTTTTGAAGGCTTCTAGTCTTTTCTGGTCAGCTTTTCCAATGGTCCTCGCTTCCGATCCATAGAGTGCTACGCTCCACACGAATATTTTTCATCGATCCATCGATGGTAGTGTATTTAAAAGAGGTTACAAAACCATCTGGTCATTGCATTTACGGCAAAAATAACTCTTCATCTGGACCGTCAGATAGAGACCTTTTGTTTATTGTTCTGGGGTATAGTTCCTGGGAACATATAACAAGCATATGCCACAAGGGTAATCAATATAACACATGCATCATTAGCATAAAAAAGATCTTACTAACTTAATATACTTGATAACATAAATAAGTAGCCATAGAAATAATTATGAATATAATAATATATGAAATATTATCAAATCCAACGAATCGTAAATTAGGGTGGGAACCTCTGTTCGATCGAAGGGAAAAATATATATTATATCTTTTAAGAAAGTTTTATGAAGACTATTTTTTCCCGGATGCTCAACATATTTTGATAGAACCGAACTATTATGGTAGGAACGATCACGGGAATAAGATTAAGAAAATAGACTGCAGAACCGATAGATTTAAGATGTCATTTTTTCCACGTAAAATATGAGTTGCGATAGATCAGTTCTCGGATACTGATTAGGTTAAATAGGTTTTTTTCAGTAGCGCTAAATATCTTAACATGAACTGTAGATACTAACCTCGCATGCAATCTCCGGCATGATGTACTCTTGCATGTTTTAGTACCTTGTAGTACTGTTTATACGTCGCATTAATATTACTAACCAGTAGTTATATCTTGAGTAGTGTACTGCGTGGTAGCATGTTATTCTAAGTATGACTCTCCTGGATTCTGGTCTGACTTCGTGCCGTTGTCCTGACTGCTTTTAGCCTGCGCCTGGTATTCCGGGGGAACGTGCGCGGTTCTGATTTAAACTGGGATGAGTGCTGCATGCCTGGCGTGGAATCATCCCGTGCCACACGCCATAGTGGTGGCTTGCACGGTATTTAATAGATGTAATGTTGAGTAATCTGAGACACGCTACAACTATAATTTTCCTAAGAGGCGGCTGTTTCCTAGAGCAGCGAGCATGGAATCACACTGACAAATGTAAAATATGCCTGTCTGTCAAAAATCTGTCAGATCCTGTCGAATTTAGCCACGAAATAAAAGTCGTAGTAGTATGAACGATTTCGATTAATTCTCCTCTCCGTTTAAGTTTCTCTCTAAGGAAGAGAGAACGTTTGCACGTATCCATACTAGCACTCAATGTATCTGCGTACTCAGCAATTGATATACCTTTTATTCATTTTTTTCTACGAAAACAACTACACTGTCTAATTAGAACAATGTATCGCAAGGATTGAAAAAATTAAAACATGAATGAAGAAACTAGGGATCATTATCATCGACTAAGGAAAACTTTTTACTAATTTCCCGAAGAAGTTGGTGGACACGGAGAAGTGGGAAGAGTGGGAAAAACCTTTACGCCACAAATTTCACGTTGGCTCATTTGTTTTTCGAGAGTAATCACTCCGTTGATGTATGGGGCTCCTCTGCCACCACCGCAGACTTTTTACTGCCTCCTACTACTGCTCACCAACCCCCCCCCCCCGCCCCCCAACCAACCAATGAGAGTGAAGAAAAAGCCTTCAAGTGGCAGCCGGAGAAGAGATAGTGAGGGAACAAGAGAACAGCGACTGAAGATAATGGGAGACCTAAGTGGGCGGTGGAGAGGAAAGTAAATTGCGGGTGAAATAAGAGCGTCTCCAGGCGGGGGAGGAAGGAACGGGAATTGTCGTGGGGGAGGGGGGGGGTTGGGAGGGGGAGGCTGCGGTAACGCACACGAGGGGGATGAGGTGGTCGAAGAAGCTTTACTCGATGGAGGGTGGATAGGGGAATGAAGAGGGGCGTAAAGGGTAAAAAGGAAGGCAAGGGAGTGATGAAAAAAAAGGTTCTGGAAAAGACTTTTGTGGAGCGATGGAAGGGGCTGAGAAGTTTACCGGAGAATTTCAAAGGAGTCACGAGTTATAAAGAGAAAGACGTAGAAGAGAGGGACTTAGATATGCTTTAGGGAGGCAAAGACACGGGAGATACGAGACAATAGGAGAAAACACAAATATTTATAAACACTGAGATGGCACAGTTATAAAACGAGTGGACAGTACATAGATAAGCTAATTAAGTTCATCAAAGCTAGGAAGTAAGGACAGAAACTTTTTGCTACTTCGCTCTGGTTAGGACACGCCTCGAATACGCCGCGAGTATTTCGGACCCTGGTCATAAAAATTTAACCAAAAAAATTAATAAAATACAAAGTGAAGGTTCGCTCTTCGATAATTACTGCTATGAGCGAACATAAGTGTTTCACAACTTTCATCTACATCTACATACTACCCCGCAAGCCGCCTCAAAAGGCGTGTGGCGGGGGGTGTTAGGACACCAGCCGTCAACAAAAAAAATCAAAGTTCCGCCTAGCATTTATTAAAGTCCTTAATTGTTCGGGGGAAAAACGAATTCCCATACCTATCCGTTCGGCAAAATATCTCTCTTAATTTATCGATTCTGTCGGACCTGGGGATATAATGTGGTTCTAACATGATGTTCTCCGTGTCGCTCTGAAAGATATTCACTCTCAATTGCTCAAGCAATCTAAGCCTAGCGCGTAGCCTGCCAGTCTCTAGCGGCTCCCGCCCTAAATCTTTCAAAATCTGTGTAGCGCTTTCTGTACGGCGTAGCAGTTTTTGACGAATCGTGCAGCTTTCCTTTGTATTTTATTTAGTTCATGGACTAGGTCTTTCTCCGCCGGATCCCATATGCTCGCTACATATTCAAGGTGAGGCCGGACGAGTGCGAAATAGCACCTCTCCTTCACTTTCTCATCCGAAGATCTTCCCACAACACGCTTGACAAATCCTAGCTTCTTCTAACTTTTAGAGTGAATAAGGTGGGAGCCCATATAGACTCGGAGGCTGCGCACTAGGCTTAGCTTGCTTGAGAAATTCAGATCTGGTATGTTACAGAGTGACACAGAGAATATTATCATGACACCTTTCTGCATCTCTAGGTCTGACAGAAGCGATAATATAAGATAGATATGTTGCCGAACAGATAGGTACAAGAACTAGTTCTTTCCGCGCAGAATAAGCGACCACAATAAAAACTGAGCTCCACCAAATACACTCCCATAGCACACGTCATAGTTTCACCTCCCAACACTTCATCCCCTAAACCTACATCTACATCTACGTGATACCCTGCGAGCCACCACGAGGGTGTGTGGCAGGGGGTGAAGATCACCAAACATGCACTATTGACATGCAACTAGGATATTTAATGAAGGCATGCTAGATAATAGGGTCACATGGTTAGTATCTACATAATAGTAAAGGGATTATTGGTTGTTATTACATGCATCATGCACTACAGACTACTCTAACTATATTTCACCTACCTATCCCTTTGCTACGCTGCCTATTGTTCTATCTTATAGTACGTGGGAAAAATGACATTTTAAATCTATCGGTACGACAATCTATCTCTCTAATCTTGTTAATAAGATCAAACCTAGCATAATGCGCAGGGGTTCTCAATATATATCTAACGTCATCTGTGAACAACTCTGTTTCGAATTTACTTAAAAGGTTTAACCTAAATTGGGAATGGGAGAGTTTACAGGAGAGGAGGAAAAGGAGCAGGCTATGAGGGATGTAAAAAATAATCAGTGAGGAGAAAGCATGGGTTGTATTTGGAAAAGAAATAGTCAAGCCAAACTTTGTGGGGAAAAATGATCACCAATGCAAGATAAAATGCTAATCACAAAGGACAGATTTAAAACTGTTATCCATCTTGAATAGGACCATACGGGATTGGAACGACCTACCAGCAAAACTATTCGAGCCCTTCAGAAAAAAATTAGTTATTTTTTAAAATGTGTTAAAGAAGTAGAAGACTTCATGGTTCATTCTGTTACTCCGCTATTTTTATTGTCACTACCAGGCCAATGGCCTACTTGTAAATTTTTAATTGTAATAATAATGACAATTAAAAATCTCCAATGATATTATTCCTTTAGTTTGGCCAATGAAAGTTACATAAAAAACTTCATCCAAATTGTGTAACTATGAGTCAAATAATTTTTTAAAAATTATCTTCTTTAATTCAAATTCACTTTCAACCTCAAGCTTCTAGCATAAGTTGAAATTAGTCTTCAGGCGAATTTGTGTAAAAAAACGAATAGCGAGGCGAATAAATAATTTGCATCCGTTAGGAATGCTTGAGCTAAGGCGAATTAACATTGTATTGCGTATCGGTGACTCTTCATTCTTGATTATGGATGGAAAAAAACATAATCAACGAGCTATTTTCAACAATATGATGTAAGCTAGTTGTAAAAGATAGTATAAACAAAACAACCGTCTATAAAAAAAAACATTACTCAGCAACCTGCGAATGTTTGGAATATCCAGATGGAATAAATACATCGGCTTTGACATGCCAAAGATTTGTCGTGATTTTCAGCAGTGACTAAAGTGCCTCAAAAGTCAAAATATTTGACTTAATCATCAGGAAAGTGAGACTTTTCTTGGCGTGACCGCAAAGCTCGTCGTTTAGATTTTTGGGCTCAAGTAATCAGGGAAATATTTTCACTTTTCCACAAAGAAGCTTAAGGAATATTTATTTCAATATGTACTCTTGAAGACAAAAATCCTAGTATGCGGAAGTGACAAGATGAATGCAGAAGTCACATTGAAAGGAGAGAAATTAGAGCAAGTGGACTCCTTCACTTACCTCGGAGGTACCATCACGAGGGACGGAAGTGTGCAGAAGATTAGAAGAGGTGAGGACCATATGGAACACCATACAGAAAAGAAGAACGAGATAGATTGGACTCAGATTTAGACACAATGTGTTTGTGAGGAAAGGAATTGAAGGTTGAATAGAGGGTAAAGTCCCCAGAGGAAGACCCCGGAGTAAGCTCATGGACCAAATAAAGAGGAAAGTTCATAGCAAGAGATACCAGGATGTGAGGAAACTAGAATTAGATAGGGAAGGGTGAAGGGCTGCAGTCAACCAATCTTAGGATTGAACGACCAATGAATGAATAAATATAATCTTGAGGGACATAACCGATGAGAGACGAAATGGAGCGTACTGCTACTTTTGAGGGGAGATAAAAAAGGATGAACTACATTGAGCATTCAATTTCCGTTCTTATCTCATCTATATAAGTGACAAAATTAGCATTGCTCTCGCCGTTTTGACAGAAAACACAATCATCGAAACTTCTGCAGCATTGTAAAATTTGGCCCGGTGGAGAAACCAAACAGGCTTTATTATCAGCGTGCGCCGAAAAAGCATAATATCTTTCTGGAGACACGCGATATATTTGATTACACTAATTTAACTCTCAAACAGCTAATTGCGATTGAGATAATAAAGGCAATACCCCTTACCGTGTTTACCGATTGTGCTCCAAACACACATTACAGAAATTTTCAAAATATTCCTTATCGGAGATGAAATGGTGCACACATTTATGAAACCAAATCTTAGGAAAATAATACATCATGACAACTTTACAGTAAGTCCTCGATTTACTTCGGAAGTGCGTGTTGAAGAAGAGCGACGTAAGACGAAACAACGTAAAACGGGTACAGATATTCGTGACCAATTTAATCTCAAGATAAATCAAGGTGTTAATTTCAACATTTGTTTTTTTCCTTTATCCAGGAGAAAATAGCTATTTCAGATAGGATGATTATGTTTCAGCTATCAAAAAACGCAATCGTATGTACATACGGTCAAAGCACAGCATGCGCTCTTCCTTCATGATATCCTAAAATCAGGTGAATCGATTAAGCAAGTCGACGCGATATTCCTCGATTTCAAGAAGAAATTCGACAAGGTTCCTCACAAAAAACTCATTTATAAATTGCAATCATGCATTTAATAGAGAAAAAGTAAATTGGATAAGTGACTTTCTCAGTGATCGAAAACAAAAAGTGATGGTTTTAGCTCTGATATGGTCGAAGTCATATCCGGTGTTCCTCAGGGTAGTGAGATCGGCCCTCTTTTATTCATAATTTATATTAATGACCTAAGTTCTAGAGTTAGCAGTAAATTAAGATTAATTGCAGACGATACAATTATCTACCGTGAAATGAGCGAAGACGCGGACTTTGAAGATCTGCCATCGAACCTTAACGACGTTCATTCGTGGTGCCAGTAGTGGGGGGTTAAAATTAAATATCAGCAAATGCACCACAGTTCACTTTCGGACACAAATGCCGTACCTTTACTGTGGGGCAAGTAAACAAAATCTTCAGATCTACATCTACATCTACGTAATACCCTGCGAGCCACCACGAGGGTGTGTGGCAGAGGGTGAAGATCATCAAACAGATACAGTAAAATATCTTAGAATTACCTTAACATCTGTTATATCGTGGGATTACACATACAGAACATATGTGGTGCAGTATTAAATAAACTAGGTTTTGTTAAACGTATAAGAGGAAGGTCCTCAGATGAAAAAGTAAAAGAGTGATGCTACTTCGCTCTGGTTAGGCCACACCTCGAATAATCCGCGAGCATTTGGGACCCTGGTCAAAAAGATTTAACCAAAAAAATTAATAAAATACAAAGGAAAGCAGCGCGCTTCGTTAAAAACTGCTAATAAAGTACATATAGTGTATCACAACTTTGAGAGGGATTAAGGTGGTAGCCCCTAGAGACTCGGAGGCTACACGCTATGCTTAGGCTGCTTGAGAAATTCAGAACTGATATTTTTCAGAGCGACGTAGAAAAATTATCATGATTCCTCGCTACATATCTAGGTCTGACAGATGTGATAAAATGAGAGATACACTGCCGAACAGATGAGTACAAAAACTCGTTATTTTTTGTTTATAATATCCGGTAAAACCACCAAAATGGTGTGCGGCAGGGGGTGCGTTTTCAACAACACGCACTATACTACACAATACTGAGCTGAATACGCCAGGAGGATGGCTGGAGATACTGTTGTCCTAAAAACACTGCACTCGCAGGAATACTCGAATGCACTCACCCAACGCACTATACTATTACTTAATACCCAATACACTATATTATTATACTAAATACACCCAATACACATACTAAGATAATTTGAGCGAGATAGTTCCCTAGTCATAACGGATACCAAATTCAAATTAAACGTCCTAATTTTAGCAGCTTTGAGAAACATGAATAACATATTGGATTATTAATGGTGCAGTAATATACTTTGACTTGACTGGAATTCTCAGTGATTAAATACAAAATCTATTTAAGTCTTTAAATTGATTCATTTTTTCTTCGCGTGGAATGCTTAAAACTCCTCAACGGAATTTTCGTGAGCCTGAAAAAATGACTGCGGTGACAATATGATTTATTTTTTTAATTTTCCAAAGTAGTTGGGAAAACTTACAAAGAACGAACTGCTAATTTTTTGACAACATCTTGGAGTTAGAAATTCCTCATTTTTTAAATGAGGCCTCTCTGAGGTGCATACCCGAACCATTTTCCATGTAAAAGGGCTGGTATTCATCGTCATAGATCTCAAATCACACAATCGATATCGAACGACCTCGTAAATCAACTAATTAGCAACTCCATCTAGCGATGAATCTAACTAAGAATCTCTTTGGAAGCTGTAGTTGTCTATTGTCGTTCGTGGGAAAAATAACATTTTAAACCTGTATATTGTGGTGTGCGTATTGCTCTCAGGGAAAATTAAAAAACAATAATGTACCATATCGATCTGTCAACCCAATTTACATATGAAGCGAGCCGTACAGTGTGGGAGGAAAATAATGTGTTGGATATGGTTTTATGTGGGTGCTCGCTCGGCGGGGCCACGAGAGAGAGAGAGAGAGACCCACCCACCAAGCATACGTTTTGCTCCCTCGATCGTAAAACAAGTGAAGGGGAAAAAACACGCAGTCCACACTTCCGCCTGGAACGGACGCCCATGCACACACGCACACACACTCCCGGCCGAACCCATATGCATGCGCCATACCGAATTTATTGCTCCTCCGGGCACAAATGTTTGAATTCAAATATTTATCGCTGTTGATATTGTTTCTGCGGTATTTCTGGTCCATGTGTCGTGGACGCCCGTCCTCTCTCACCCTCCTCTCCCGTTCCCCCACCCTCCCAAACCTAACCCACCCCACCCTCCGTAAAAACCACCTCTCTTCCGGCCTTCCACGAGGATCCATATGAGGTCACGCCGGGCGAAAATGGGAGGAAAGAACTACTAAGGTTTACTAGAAGTAGGATTGTCATTTTCTGATTTCCCAAAACCGGAAAATACCCGCCCTATGGCTAGTTACTAGAACATTTAGCTATGGAATCATAGTTATGAGACCCATAAAGATATAGGTCTCATAAATGTATTCGGGTTGCTAGAACTTATCTACCAGTTACATAACTTATCTACCAATAGTTAATCGCTTTGAATATTCGATCAAATCTTCTACCGCCGGATAAAATTTACGAAAGAGTAGCGTATGAATAATTGCTTAAGCAGATAATAATTAGCCGGTAATAGTAAACAAAGTGGTCATTTCTCTCAAAACAACTCTTTTATCAAGTTATTAAGTCTCCAAGCGGTTCATTTTGCACCCGCCATCTTGGCTACTTACGGAACTCATCACTCAATGTCTTAAGTTATGAAACCAATAAATTTATCGAATGTTTCTGCAACACTTAATGAATGGTTCATGCCTTGTGGGCCCTATAACTTTATGAACTACATATGTTTTGTCCTTGCAACTGGCAATGAAAGTTAAATGATTTCGCAATATGATTATTGTGAAATCGTATAATTTTATTTTTATGGATTTCACAATATGATTATTGTAAAATCGTTTAATTTTTATGGCCAGTTGCATACGCACATCCATTCTCTTAATGAAATTCCATTTCGGAGGAGGCAAAGACAAAGAAAACTCACGCATCAAATTATCAGGCTTAACTCGGAGGAACCGTCGAAATATGAAAATAATTTTACTAATTCAAATTGTACAAAAATCCGAGGTTCTTGAAAATGACCTATAAAGTCAAAACATGGGTAAAACTTAGTTATTTCTAAACTTTACACTCGGCGTCACTTCGTGGAAGTATTTTATATTCGAATACAGCTTGAAAATAAGTTTTGTACTCTTCCACAGTTATTTACCAATGAAGTTTTGCTGCCAATACCGCTTTCTTTGCTGCAAGCGATGAACAATAGGCATGGATCCTGATGTATGAAGGGAAATTTCATTTCTTTAAACACTTACAATAGAAAAATATGTCCAATGATGCCATTCTGTATTTCACTGAAATTTTACGAAATATTTTTGCCTGATTTGGCACACTAGCATCGCGAATAAACTTTACACCTTCAGGCGTCACTTCGTGGAAGTATTTTTAATTCATTTTTCTTTTCCACAGTTATTGTAACTGTTTAATTGTACAATAGTTATTTTCAATATGGATTTGTTATTTGTGCTAGACCTATAAAACTATTGTACACTTGATTTCCGCCGCGTATTTTTCGTCTCCCGGGATGGTATACCCGTGGTAGGTGAAGGAATCTTGATCCAATTTCGCTCCTCTGAATGTTATTTATGCATTCAACTCCTCTATTATCAACTCCATCACATTAGGAAATGTCAATCGTAATCTCGCCCCAAGCGTGGCAAGATTGATTTTCTTTTTATGATGTTAGGATAAACATTTTGCCGTTGGTTGGACACGTTGGTAACAAACACGCTGACTAATCGACACTCCGATGAACGAGACACACCATCTCTTTTCAGACTCTCAGTTGAAAGTCATCGGAAATGTGCAATTAAATAATTATCTTTTTCTTAAATTTTGATCTAGCTTGGCACATTTTACATCCTGTCATGCCTTTGACCACATGTAAGTAATGTTTACTGTATATAAGCCAAATCCCTCTTCACGTTTAATTAAAGAAATGGTCAACGTTTGGCTTATATGAACTAGAGATTATTAAAATAAAAGGACATGCAATTTTCTTCTTCAAAATTTCCCGAGCCATAAAAATACGGGCTCGTCCGGGAATTGAACCCGGGACCTCTCGCACCCTAAGCGAGAATCATACCCCTAGACCATCGAGCCGATGAATTATGCGGACATTTGGAGTCAATCTGTATACCATATCAGTTTGCATGATTTCGTTTGCATCACCCACATTGCTTGCATTTCGAGATTGAGTGTTTGCCTTCGTCCTTATCCTTACTCACATTAGACTTCCTGAAACTGCAATAGTCCTATCAATGTGAGTCACGAATTGTATTGGGTTACGAGCATAATTTTTTTTTAAACTTACTGTAAGTGTGCGACGTATTTTTTTAATGCTAATTGAAAGTTAGTTTTTAGAGCTAGATGTAATTGTACTGGAGAAACATATTTTTTTAACGTAGGACTTAAATTTCGGTCGACAACTACGTGAACTACGTCGACAACTTTTTAGTGAAAACTACGCGCACTTGTCAGCGTGTAAATTCTACCTCATCGAGAATTCGGCGGATGACGTCAAGGAACGGTATCCCTTACCGTAATACGACGCATTATTATGCAAAATAGACATTGTTTAACTAAATTGTATCTAAATAATCGCTTTTTCTTTGAGTCATAATAAATTCAGTACATCCGTGCAGTTTAAATACACGGAGAGCGGAGAAGGGATACTGTGTGGTCAAGTAAAGTCATTAAGACGTCGTTTTACCCTACTTGAAATTTTTCAAATTTTGTTCACCTTTCAAAGTCCAACTACTAATGCCTCCGTTTGGTTCATCTACATGCAGATTTTATATTGTTAAAAGTCAGAATATTTGACACCATGCACTCACTATTAAAATGAAGGATACATTTCATGCATGTTCTTCATTTATATCAATTCTTTTTCGCTTTTTTCGGCGCGGCACAAATGTAACATTTCGAGTAATCCAGCACGTAAAATGGAGAAAAAAGGAGACATTGATATGTGCAAAATAAAAGTAGTTCAATGGAGAACCATAGTTAGGTTTGACAGGCAAAAGAAAAATGTGTTTGAGTAATAGTTATCATAATAAATAGCTGCCAGATCGGAATAAGAAAGAGATCCATACTCCCTTTTCCGCAAATAAACGACAGCCATAAGTTACAATTAGGCCCAATACCGAAGAGATCAGTCTTTATTTTCAAACTCTTATTTCTTCTTGCAGAAGAGATGTTCTGCCACATACCGTGTTGACCCCAACGATAGGAACTAAAGCACTGCGTGCTCCTGCTCCGTTTCCCTATCACCGGTAGTTCATCTATACTCGAGTATCATCAAGAGTATACAGCTTCCCTGAAATAATAATACACATAACAAAATTTTTACCGTCGTAGACCTTCATTTCGTCCTTTCAGACTTTTTTGGTACATAAATATAATTTTTACATAAGAAACAATATAAAAAATAAAATAATAATAATTACCATACACATAATGTTTACATAGGAAAATTTAAAAAAATTATAATTGCATAAAACGCAATATTCACAAAAACAGATTGAATACCCTACAAATTTCATAAACACACCATCTATTTTCAGGCTCTCAGTTGAAAGTTATCGGAAATGTTAAATTAAATAATTATCTTTTTTTTAAATTTAGATCTAGCTTGGCACATTTTACATCCTCTCATGCTTTTGAGCACATGTGAGTAATGTTTACTTAACACAAAATAAAAATAATTGCAAAATACAGATTATGTTTACATAAAATAGTTTCAAAACACACTAAGGGCCGTATTCATAGTCGTTACCTGGGTGTCCCCCAATTATGGGGGAACCGCTTGGCTCAGAAATGGTATTCATAGTCGTTACCCATGGGACTGCCGTCCCCTAACTCTCTCCCAGGCCGTCGATTTCCTGGGTAAGGCATGAAGCTTACCCAAAGCTCCCCTAACGCAGTACTGCTGCCCACGCGTAGGACAAATTGATACTAATGTACTAATGGCAGTACACGGTAATATAAAAAACTTTCCATAGTAACGCATTCTGTTTACAAACACGGGTACTTATTGAACCACCTCGTATTCCTCACCATTCATATTTCATAAATATTTAAGTAATATTGTAAACATTCTCTCATATTCCTTCAATTATATCTCATCAACATCGTGAAACAGTGTCCTATATTATTGTTTATAGTGTTCTTGGCTACGGTGAAAAATCATCGAAATCGCATCGAAAACATCAGGAAACATTCAGCGGAACCGTTCATATGTATTTTTCCGTGAGATTGCTGCCAAACCTTCTACCCAGGCGTGGCTGGGTGTTACCCAGGTAAGGTTTATGAATCGTTCAGCGTAGGAGACCCCTAATTGTTACCTGGCAAGGGGATAGCCATAATAATAATAAGATTAATAATAAAATAACCCAGGTAACACATAGGAATACGACTATGAATACGGGCATGAATGCATGGTGACAGACCGAGTACCATACTGCTTTCAGATACACAACAATTACCTATTGTCACCTCCTCAGTTGGAATTTTCTTTAAAATATGTATATAAATAATATCACTTTGAAACAAGTTACAGATTGGCATATTTTTACATCCATTGGTAGTGAATTCCAGTTTCTTGATATTTTAGCCATGAATGATTTATGATATATTTCAGTTTTGTGCTGAGGGACCTTTTGGTCTAAATGATGGGATCTTGTTAAACGGTTTTGGATATCTTTTTTTGAAGATAAAGGAGCTGAAGATGTACGGATATATGTCTGTGAAATAGAACACATGAACCTTGATTTTTTGGTCATTTTACCGAGATTATTGTCAACTGAGGACAATGGCATCTTAAGAGCATAGGTGGGTAGGTGAAGGAAAATCTGAGGAACGTTTCTACAGTGGAGTGATTAGGACTCCATTGAAAACATATCCGCCGCCATTCAAACTGAGGATCTCAGCATGGGAAGCTAACACTTCGGCCTGCACCGTTACTAGATTCACCTGCCTCGTGAATAATATATAATCTATTAAATACTTAGGCGTCCCCATCACTGAAGACATGTCATGGGGAAACACATCAGGGAAATAACTAGCGTAGCAAACCGTAGATTAGGATTCGTAAAAATGGTTGTAGGCAAATGCGTTGAGAGAGTTCGAGAAAGAAGCTATTTTACACTTGTCAGGCCTCATTTAGAATATGCCGCTAGTATATGGGATCCGTACGAGGAAGGTATGATAAAAGAATTAGAGCGCGTGCAAAGGAGATCCGCTAGGTTTGTTAAAGGCCGTTATGATAATTGTATAAGTGTTACGAGTTTAATAGAAGAACTCGGATGGGAATTACTATCAGAACGCAGGTTAAAATTTAGGTTAAACCTTTAAAGTAAATTCGAAACCGATTTGTTCACAGATGACGTTAGATATATATTGAGAACCCCTGCGTATTATGCTAGGTTTGATCATATCAACAAGATTAGAGAGATAGATTGTCGTACCGATTGATTTAAAATGTAATTTTTCCCGCGTACCATAAGAGATAACAATAGGCAGCGTAGCAAAGGGATAGGTAGGTGAAATATAGTTAGAGTAGTCTGTAGTCCATGATGCATGTAACAACAACCAATAATCCCTACCTTATTATGTAGATACTAACCATCTAGCTGCATGTGACCATATTATCTAGCATGTCTCCATTAAATATCCTAGTTGCATGTCAATAGTGCATGTTTGGTGATCTTCACCCCCTGCCACACACCCTCGTGGTGGCTCGCAGATTATTACGTAGATGTAGATGAATAATGGCTAATTCAGGGGTACTATTCTTGGAAGTGTAGCACTTACTACGAGTCAAACAAGTTGAAGGTGTATTTACAAATTGATAGAAAAAATATTGAATCCATGGTGACTCCCTACATAATCAGCCAGTGATGGTAGCATAACCATTTTGAAAATTAATCTAATTTTTGCATTTATATACCCATGTATGCACCTCCTCGTTTTGTCGCGGCAGCCATTTTTGCAGATTGGCGCAAAAGGATTTTTTGGGGCTTTGGATATTCTTTTAAAACATAATACCTCAATGAATAATTGTGATAGAGGATACATACATAATCTATACTGCATACTCTACAATAAGTGAAGATATTTTCGAAAATTTCACCTTGAATCCTCAATTGCCGAATTGTAACTCAAAGCCAATACAAATTTATTAAAAGTCTGCCACTGTACACGATAAAAATGTGTAGGAAAGTTTCAGATTTGAGACATTTGTATCCATAACGATGTGACAGGATATACCGAAACGTTTTTAGGCCTGTCGCACTAACCATTGTTTCTGGAGGGAAGCATAACTGACTTTGCTCTCTTGACTGGCTATTTTGGCCTTCATTTTCCCCATTGTAGTAGCCTTGACTATTTAAAAAATGTAGAATAAAAAATAATATAAATACATTAAAATTTACTACTTCATATAAAAATTGAAAGCTTCGAACTTTATTAGCAGTCGAATTTAGAGGAAGAACGTCATTCGTAGAAGTAGAAGAAGAAGTTAGTAATTCCTAAAAAAACTGGTAGACTGAAAATAAACTGTTCGAATTAACTCCTGTTTTAAGACCCCTTTACATTACTGACGGCTTTGGCAGTTCCAAAACTGAAAAATCACATTCTTTGATACGGAATTTTTATATTTTGGGGCATTTAAAGTACTCTCCACCCCTAATACGTCAACGACTAATTGTGTTGGAGGACACAAATACAATCCATACTGCGTAATCTACACAAAATGGAAGACTTTTTTTAAAAATTTGTCATCTTACACTGAATTGAGAAATATTTTGGTTATGGGGATCAACGTTTTCGTTTTGTCACGGAAGCCATTTTGAATCCAGATGGAAACGCCAACATGTACTTGTTTTCAAGATCGGAAAGGTCCGCACTGTAAAAGGCTTCATGTTTCCTCTCACGGAGCGTCCCGGAATTCCCCGGATTCAAAGTTATTCTACAACTGAAAATCTGAAAAAAATTCAGAAAAAATGATTTTAAAACACTTCTTTTTTAAAGTCATGCGACCATTTTGTTTTTCATCAGGTAACTTAGGAAATGCTCCTCAATCACACAACCAAAAGAAGCAAGTAACTGGTGCGCGAGATACAGCTTAGTCTATATTCTTGAAAATAAATTCGTCGAAGACGTAGAGGGGGAGCATAATTCTTCGCGTAAATCCCACCTAAGGCAAACGAATATGTCTTCATTCCTATTCTCGCACGCAAGCCGCCCCTTATAAAGGTTTTCTCGAAGATTCACGACTTCCAGCGAAAGGACGAGTTTACTTTGGATGAGTCCCCGAAACACCTTCACTTATCCGCGCCCTGCGACCGCGGTTATTTTTGGAATTTCATTCTTTATCGCTTCCAGACTTCCTTGCGAGCGGACCGAAAGGTTTTTTTTTTCTCTTCCCTTCGGATTTGGTGAAGCGCGAAGGAGGGAGGAAGGGGGTGGCGGGTGGCAGGGGTGCAAAGAAAACAGGAGGAGGGGAAAGCTCGGCCAAGAATTCAAATATATGGAATGCACATGCTTTTCTACGCATCGGAGGTCTTGGCTCCACGTTTCCTTCCACGGTGCGAGTCAAATAATTCAAGATTGTTGTTTTTCAAACGAGCGAAGATGAAATGAATGCGTGGGGTTTTTAAGGTGGCCCTGGCTTAACTATGCGAGGCAAGACAAAAACAAAATTAGACAATGTAATTTATTCAGTTTAAAAAAATCCTCCTTTCTTCGGTGGCCTCCCATTTTTCCAGCCTTAGGAGCCGACTGCAGCGCCATTTGCATGGAAGTACTACATTTTGACTACAATACATACATACCTATCACGCCGTTCCCTTCCGGGGTTGGCAAGGTCACCAATTTTCACTCACAAACACACGTAGGTACATCTAACTCTTCTTCAATAATTTCCTCCATACTGACCTATCCTTCCAAACCTCTTTTGCCTCATTTACCCCCATACACTGCTTCATACACGCCCTACTGTTTTTAAGACTCCTAATATTCCTCCTCCTAAGAATTTCCTCAACTACATTCAACCACAACGTTCTCGGCCTACGTCTCCCTTTCGCACTATTCATTTCACTCTTGTGTATCTGTTTCGTTATTCGACTCTCATCCATTCTCTCAACGCGGCCAAACCAATGGAGCACACTCCTTTCATACATGTCCATTACTGGAGCATCTAACCCACACTCATTTATCACCCACGCATTCCTGACCCTATCTATTCTACTTTTTCCGCAAACTCCTCAAATAACTCACACCCACGGCGTTTCGTCTACTCTTATGTCTGACATACCCATGTTTCACTACCTTATAACAAATTGGGGAGAAGTACACTTTTATACACGGCGATTTTTCGCTTCCTTAGACAGGCACTCATTCCTTGATATGCTCCACATGCTACCTACCAATTTTCTTCCAGCATTTGCACGTCTCTTTATCTCCTCATCTATCTGTCCATCTTTCGTAAACACCTTACCTAAGTATACAAAATCATCCACCTGTTCAATTACTTCATCTTTCGCCCTCATCATACAGTTATTCTCCCCATTCTCCTTATCAAAAACTACTAATAGTCTTGCACGCATTTACCCTCAATTCCATTCTTTCTGTTGATTTACAAAACTTATTCAGGAGCTTCCGTTATCCCTGCCGGCTCTCTGAGATCAAAACAGCATCATCCGCATATAGTAGAACTCGCATGTTTTCATTTCCAGTCCTGGCGCCAATTATGTCAGTACATCGCTTTTACCTATTGAAAAATACTATAAAGGTACAATATTTCGATTGTAAATCATTTTATTCCGATATCATCCATGTCCATATACTTAAAATTTAATCGGTTTTTCAAAATAATGCCATAAAGGAATGTGCATGGAAGTTTTTTCCTGTCCAAGATCATAGCGCATGTTGAACTCACTGCCCAGGAATATAAATTCCAAGTATACATTGTAGCCGTACGATACAAATGTGCGAAATAAAATATTTCAAATATCTAATAAGTAATCATATTTTTGAATTTGTTTTCTGTATTAATACCTTCTATTCCTATAAGTAAATATTTAAAGAAAATGGTTCATTGTACATCACAGCTGCTCCCTCTGGCTAAAAATTATATGCAGTCATTTGATAAGGAATATGGTTGCAGGCTTAACTTTGAGGTAGCTATCCATTATGGGCCAAATAAATTGGCATTGTTCACTCCAGAATTAGCACTAACTAGTGCTAATAACAAGTTCTAATAAACCTCAAGGGGAGTTAACAAAGTAATTTTATTTGGTCCATAGTCACTTGATCTTGCTAAACTCCCTATATGTAACATATGTATTATTATAGACATTGATTTAAATTAGTCATTGTCGATCGGATGAAACATACCGTAATTTTTACATCGTTAGAGCTCAATAATGGAGAATGCCGAAACACTGGCCAACTTGTATTACGTCAGCAATATTTTTTGCCATCCTAATATTATTATTTTTTGCCGTGACGATAGCTTGTTTGTGATATTTATATGCTCCATGTATTTGATCTTAGGTGTATTTCTACAAAATAATGCACATCTATTATTTTTAACGACACAAGTCTCTTAAGACTATGAATCAATAGTAAGCCGAATGTCTTTGCCCCAAGTGTGCCCTCAAGGACTCTCTTACACTCACATTATTGAGTGAAATCTGAGTGGCTTAGCTCTTTAAACAACTCAGCGCAAACTCGGAGGATCTGCGTTTGAATCCCAGCGCAGACAAATGATTTATCTCGATAAAATTTTATCTGAAATTTCGACTTGTGCGGCTAATTTCCGTGGGGTTACAAACGCGGAATATCCCGATTTACTTTGTAGAAGATTTTCACCAGTTTGAGTGATTTAAAAAATTAATCAATCAATAACTATCTAGCCAAGATTTTGCTCTTGCGTCATACATAGAAGATGTACATAGAAGATGCGTCATACATAGTCTTACGTCAGATGTACTGCGCCGCAGCATCTTAATGTTACCGACGTTAACATGACGATCGAGGCTTGATCAATCCTCATCAAATGACCAGGCTGCCATTTGAAACATCTTTCGACAAAGTTATCAATATCTTACGAACTACATCATACTACGGTACATCAGATCATGATAATTCAATATTAGAAATAGATGGTAGAACAGAAAGGTTTAAAATGCCATTTTTCCCGCGATCAATATGAGACCATAATGGCTGCATTAACACTTTGAAGTAGGTTAGTTGACAGGTAGTGTAGCTGATTAATTCATATGCACCCTAATGCATGTTTTTAAATCTGCTGAGTGGTGCTAACACTATGTTTTGCATGTTCTCTGTGTGACTCTTGTATCACGTTTACAAATTATTGATTATTTTAGTAGTTTCTGTGGCAATCGAAGGATATCAATAGTGTGGTACCTGCTGATGATAGTTAACTTCCTCACTCTATGTTGGTGATAAGTAACCCCCAGCCAAACACCATTGTGGTGGCTTGTAGTGTAATAAGTATACGTAGATGTAGATCAATCAGAGGTTGCATTGGCTGGAACGAAACGAGAATGTTAAGCATAAACTTATGTGAAGAACATAAGGAGCAGAGGAGAGAAGAAAAACGAGAATAAGGGAGGGAAACTGGGAATGAATTATGTTCCCAGCTCGAGGCAGCTGTAAAAGCAACACATTTGCCAAGGATTACATAGGTCACGATCTGAAGACAGCCAGCGTTCCAAAACTGATGTATACCTAAGCAGTCACTGTTTAATATGATCCAGCTTATTAGTAAACTATTACAAATAGTATTATTATATATAGTATTAGTACGCGATATTCCTCGAGTTTAAGAAAGCTTTCGATAAGGTACCTCACATTAGGTTACTCTCAAAACTAGAAGCATATGGAATAGATAAAAATACTATTAGCTGGATTAATCAATTCTTAAATGGGCGGGAACAAAGGGTTGTCATAGATGGTATCATGTCAAACACAGCGTTACATCGGGTCTTCCTCAGGGAGGTGTCATTGCTCCACTTTTATTTCTCTTGTACATAAATGATATTAGCAACGTCGTTAAAAGTAAGCTTAGACTCTTCGCAGACGACGCGGTTGAGTATAGGGATATTAACAATTCCGAAGATAGCTACTCGTTAACAATCGACCTACTTGCTATTCATGCTCGGTGCGAAAAGTGGCAGATGAAACTTAACATAAAAAAGTGCGTAGCAGTCAACTTTTGGAAAAAGAAAAATAAGCCAGGTAGGGCTTACAGAATTAATAACACGGAAATAAGGAACGCAGAGTTTGTTAATTACTTAGGGGTCACAATTACTCACGACATGTTCGGGAAATATGCGGTCAAGCATACAGGAAGCTAGGCTTTATCAAGAGAATACTCGGAAAATGTGATGAGAAAGTGAAAGAACGTTGTTATTTTTCAATCGTTAGGCCTCATCTGGAATATGCTGTTAGTGTATGGGATCCTTACGAAGCGGGGTTGATATCAGAGTTAGATCGCGTGCAGCGAAGAGGAGCTAGGTTTGTGAAACGATGCTACGATAAGTTGGCTAGTGTGTCTGGACTGTTAGAAGAATTAGGATGGGAATCGCTATCACATCGTAGATTAAATTATAGGCTTAACCTCCTCACTAAATTTCAGAAAAATCATTTCTCTGACGACGTAAAAAACATACTATTAACCCCCTAGTACTACGGTTGATTAGATCGCGCCATTAAAATTAGAGAGATAGATTGTAGAACCGATAGGTATAAAATGTCACTTTTTCCGCGAACCATTTGGGACCATAACAGCTGTGATTGTCGTCATGAATAGTTCGAATTGTGACAATAGGCAGACTGTAAATTTTTCTCTTTATATTATCTACGTTCTGATTTATGCATGATGTAAATATTAATGTTCTTATTTATGCATGACATTTTGAATATGTAGTAGTAGTCTTTGTATCCCTTGCATGTTGGAACGATTGACGATAGAATATTTCTTGGTTATTAGATTTTTAATTGGCGCTTTGCATGTGTGGTACGCGGGTATCAATGTAATTTCGGTGTTCTACCGTATCATTCATGCATGCCTGGTGTGGAAGCACCCCCTGCCACACACCCTTTGGGTGGCTTGCAGGGTATGACGTAGATGTAGATGTAAATGGCTGCCGCGATTTTGTCTGCAAGTCAATGCGTTGGTGGATTGGGAAGACAAAATAAACATCAAAAGCAGTAAAGGATATGAATATTAATAAAACTATTTTAAAACACTCATCAGTAGCAAAATATTCATTTTAAAATACTCTGCAGTCCGATTCAATGACTTACATTACTTGTTTATTCGCAGTTCTTGGTCACCAAACAAATTAATATGAACAGTAAGACTTTAATGCTTTATTTGTGTGGATCTATTGTTTTTTTAAATACTTAGCATTCGAAATGCCAGAGCTACAACCCGTTTATTAAAAACTGTTTATCTCCATTTTTTTATCAATGTATGTCAGTTTTGGTGATGGAAATCCGAGGGTTAACTTCATATGCGTTAATTTGTTGAGAATACTCGCAGATATTTCAGATTCGTGCAAGTACTTGAAAAGGGAAAAAATCCTGATTCATTTCTTTTGGTTACATTATCGGTCATTGATACCATTGTTTCTATCAACTTGCGTTCAGATACATTACTTATTAACGTCTAACCAATGTCAGCATTCACTAAGAATCATATCTGACCAATATAGGGCCCTTGAAATCTTCTGTATGATCTTAATCTTCTTTATAAGATCTTAATCATCTTTAAATCTTCTGTATAAGTTCACCTTAAGTTCGCACGTGTCTCAACTCGCCAATATGTATAACCGGACGAAAACCAGTTTTGGCTGTTCTTTGGTTTAAGGTATTTTGAGCCAGATATTTCCCTAGTCATAATTGAGACCATATTCGAATAATACGTTTTCTTTTAAGTGTTTAATATAACTCTTTAACTGGATTCATTTTTTTCGTACAGTAAGATTGAAATTCCTTCGCTGCGGAAGGTTTTTTGGAGACCCTGAAAAAAATTGCTGCGGTGACCATATGATTAACTGTCAAAAATAATTGAGAAAACATGCAAACTACATACATATTGTCAATTTTTTGACGTGATCTAGGTGCTTGAACTTCCTCAGTGTTTTTAATAAGGTCTCTCAGGAGTGCGGTCACGTACCATTTCCCATCTGAAAGGGCCAGGATTTTTCGACAAAAAACTCGACAAGTCATTCGGTGAAGAGGCTGATACTTTTGTATTTTTGGAAGGGTGAGATATTTTCAAAAAAAGACCAAATTCATTAATTTCTGACTAAAATGGTATTTTGCTCAAACTGTCTTGAAACAGTTTCCCATGAAAGTTACGTTTACGTTTTCTGAAAGAATAGAAAAATACCTACTATTTTTCCACACCTTTTACCCATTCTCCCATTAAATGCAACGTTATTTCAAGTTCAACTTGCGAGAAATAGCTGAAAGAGACAGCATTTTGTTGTTCAAGTCAATAAGTGGACATATTTTTCAATACGTATCTATAATGAGAATAAAATGGCTTTTATATATACTTTATCGCATGAACCACCTCCATGTAGGCTTGCGAATGCAATCCATATCCCCGTGTACAACCGCATTCGGTTCGATAAGGGTTGAAATGTTACCACTACATTGCCCAGAGGGATAGTAAACGGCTTACCACGCCTGTCCGCCATCAGTACACGATGGAAAAATCGGTTTCTGTCCAATCGCTGGACCCACCTCGAATTTTAAGGAGCGATCGTTCCCGGATCCTGTATGCAAGGACCAGGCAGTAAGAGCGGAAATACCTTAGCTGTCATAGATCCCTGAAATGAGTAAATATGACTTATATTGTCTTTTACGTGATAATTCACACGATATTTTGTCAAGTTTTTTCAAGAAAAAGGTGTCAGAAGAGTGGCCTACCTGTCTGCAGTGGAAGACAAAGCATAACATTGTTGCTCAACATGGGCGTTTTTTTAGGCTAAAGACTCGAGGAAGTCTGCAAAGATCTGCCAAAGCCTACCATTGTTTTCAGGGTAAATCAGTACTAATTTTCAAAATTGTTGCAAAATTTATTTGAAGTACTACCCAAAATGGCAAACAGCGAGAATGGGAGATTTTTTCAAGCCCTTCTTTTTCTAATATTTTCCTCTGCACAAAGGCCTTCTCTAAGCCACAAGTTTGACGACAATGGTAAAAACTTGACGTTTAAGGTATTCATGACGTAGTTTTTATTCAGCTATGAATATTTCTGTACTTCCAGGTTTCTTTTTCCTTCGATTTCCGTCGTCCTCACTGGGTGAACAATATTCTTCTCTAAAAATTCTACAAAAGAGATAGCAACCACAAACATCACGCGAAACTATCGGTGTTTCCCCATGACCAAGGCGTCGAAAGGTAAAATTTGAAAGCCATTTCGAGCGTCCACAAAGTGTTCTCCTCTCACCAAAGCCGCGGCTCTCCACCGCAATTTCCCTCGCGTTCCACAGGGCACGATCGTCGGGCCTCCTCTCTTCCTTCACATGCCTCCAGCATTCTCCCCTTTGAGCGTCTTCCGCCTCCGTCCTCCTCTTCTTTCTCCCATCGGGCACAAAGGCTTTTTGAAACTATTTTTTCCCTCCCCTCCTTCGCAATACTCCTCAGTCGAAATTGTATCGCTGTTACGGGTAAACTGTTTGTTGACGGCTGCGGCGTCGATTCCAAACAGCGGTCAGAGAGGAGCAAAGCGGCCGGGAACCCTTTCCTACCCCCCTCCCTGGTTCTATTCTCGCCTCCTGCTCATTGGACGTATCAGGGGCAAAGGAAGACAAGGAATAGCCGGCAGCGCCACCCACCTCCTCCCCCCTCAACTCCGCAGCTCTCCAAGACTGTCGGAACGACCACGAGGGATTTCTTTGTTTTACGGCATCCTGGATCGAATGCGCCAGGTGATAATTTTAGATGGTTTACTTGAGAAATGCAACATGGTGGACGCACGTGTGCATCTTAAAGCCTCGGATTGAGAATGCTCCGTTGAAGGCGCAGAGAACACACACACGAGTACGCAAACTTGAATCGATACGATAGCGCCGCCCTCTCATGTCAAACGAAAAGGGAAATTCGTGGGGCGGTGTTTTCCTTTCAGCCGTTTCCGACAGAGCGTGGCTCGCCTTCGATCGACCGATTGCTTTCGCAACGGAAAAGGCCCGCGGGTGGGATTCTAGCTTGCTCTTGAAGAATAAGATAAAAATTAGATTACAAATCATCATTGGTCGTTCAATCCTAAGATTGGTTGTCGGCATCCCTCCATCCTTCGTACTACGGCAGATTAGATCGCGCCAATAAAATTAGAGAGCAAGATTGGAGAACCGATAGGTATAAAATGTCATTTTTTCCGCGTACCATTCGAGACCATAACAGCTGTGATCGTCGTCATGAATAGTTCGAATTGTGACAATAGGCAGACAGTAAATCTTTCTCATTATATTCTCTACTTTATTATTTATGCATGATGTAAATAATGATGTTCTTATTTATGCATGATATTTTGAATCTGTAGTACTAGTCCTTGTACCCCTTGCACGTTGGAACGATTGACGATTGAATGTTTCTTGGTTAGTAGTTTGTTAATTGGCGCGTTGCATGCGTGGTACGCTGGTTTCAATGTAGTTTCGGTGTTCTACCGTATCATTCAAGCATGCCTGGTGTGGAAGCACCCCCTGCCACACAACCTTTGGGTGGCTTGCAGGGTATGACGTACATGTAGATGTAGATCCTTCCCTATCTAATGCTAGTTCCCTTACTTCCAGGTATCTTGTCCTATGCACCTTCCTCTTTTTTTGGTCCATGACCTTATTCCTGGGTCTTCCTCCAAGGACTTTTCCCTCCATTTTGCCTTCAATTATGTTCTTCAAAAATCCATTGTATCTCAGTGTGTCCAATCCATCTTGTTTTTCTTTTCTCTATGGTGTTCCACGTGGTTTTTTACTCTTCTGTACATAGATTACAAAGCGGAAAAAAATTAGAAATGTCCTTGAATTGAAGTCAAATATGTTGAAAAGTTCATGTGAGCTGCAATCAGATGCAAAAGCAACTTCTTACATTGGATAGTTAAAAGATTTAGTTTTGCACAGAATCAAGGATGGACACTCTACGTTAACTTCCGGATTGTTCAAACTACTAAATTTGTACCCTCACCTGAAGTTCATAATTGTCATCGCTGATTAGATTCAAGAGCAAACTGTTAAAAAATGACTCAAAGAATGGAAAAACGGCAGAGACTTAAAATAAAAACAGTTTCTATTTCCACATTATTTTCTTGATTGCTGAGAATGGAGTCATTTTCTCTTCTTAGGGGCATTTATTTTACCTTCACGACTGTTACAAATTAGCGAATTTTTTCTCTGTTATTTTATTTACTATCGTATTAATAAAATATTCATTTCTGTAAATATCAACTTACTACTTAGTACTATCTTTTGCTATGCTATTACCTATCTTAATATCATCATTAATATTACCTATCATAATATTGATCTTGTTGATAACTGCAACTGTCCTTTATTGGACCAGGTAAAAAAGTACACTTACCTTGGTGTGATCATTGATGAGCACTTCAATTTCCCTCTTCACATTAACAAAATTAATAAAAAATTAAGAACTGTGGCTTATCAAATGTTTATGCTCAGTCAAATTGTACCTACAAAGACCAAATTAATTATTTATTTCGCAATGGTTGAGAGCATAGTGAGATACGGAATCACAGTTTGGGGCATGGCCTGTAATACACTGTTAAATACAATAATTAGAAACCAAAAAAGAATTTTAAAATCAATTGCTTTGGATGGGTTCTCATATTGTGGTAACACTGATCTGAAATCACTTTGTGTAAAATATAATGTTTTAACTGTAGATAAATTATTTAAATGGTTAATCATTGTGGAAAATTATTTTAAGAAAGAATACCATGTTCCCTGTAAGAATACACATTGTATGTCTAAAAGAAATACTCATATGCTGATAACTTATAATTATCAAAATTTATATGGAAAAAGGTTGCCTACATATATTATACCATATACTTTTAATTGTATGCCTAAGCAATTGAGAAATTTAAAAAGAATGGCAGAAATTAAAAAAAGTATCAAGGAGTGGTTAATTAATGATATTGTGAATCTGTAATCCCTTAAAACTAAGCACTATATTTATGAATATGTTACATTTCTGTGATCATTTGTGAATTTTTTTTTACTTATATCATTGCAATATTATGTTATACTATGGCAAATGCATTCATGTTACAGGTTTTTTAAGTTTTTCTTTTTTTTTCTTCTCCAATGAGATGTGTTTTGAGTTCTGTTTTATGTATGTTAATATTATTTTCCACTATGTAACATGCCGCTGGTATGAATACTATGGAACCTTCTGACAAGCCATGTGGCTTAGAAGGTCCTGATTAAAAAAAATGCAATAAAGGCAAATTGAAACATAAAAAATTGAAATATAAATCTATATTAAATGTACTACGTATTACTAACATCATGTTTAAGTGATCCCTGTATGACTCTTGTATTTTGTTTACTAAGTTGCACTAATATACATTAATTTAATAGTTTCTGTGGCATTGGTAGCTCGCCTATAGTTCAGTGCGAGCTAGTTAAATTTACTAGTACATTATAGTACATCTGATTGATAAATTACCCCCGTCCAAACACTAATGAAGTGACTTGCAGTGTAATATTTGTAGTAATATAGATGTAGAAATAAACCCTTTTCACACATGGACAAATTCTCGTTAGGACGCTAAAGTGACCACTAAACCGCTTATTACCTGTAACCCAAGTGCCGGTTATTATTTTGGTAATCAACCAGCAGATTTAAATAAAAGAGGGAAATATCACACGGGTTTTTACTCGCAGAGACCCCTATGTCCTTATGCGAGATATTCCTTTATACCAGCTTGCTCCCTAAAACCTATTCCCTTTCTTACGCAATATCCCACCCTCTATCACCGGCTTCAGCATCACTTCCCCCTTCATTACCTGTTCCTTCCACCTAATTTGCCTCCTCCTTATCTCAGTCAGAAGTTTCCTCTCCTCACATACTATACCACAATTGTTCTCGTCTGTCTTGCTTTCCATCCGCTGCTCTTTTACTACCATTCACATGACATGATTTTTAATTGTTTCGTGCGGCCTCGCACTTGTGTGCATTTGCGGGAGACTCTACGAAGGTAATACCCGCGAATAGGCGCGGTAATCTCGAAATTCATCATTAATTCCTTTGCATAGCACTAGATTCAATTCATTAAGCCTTTTTGAGGACGAACTGATATTATTTATCCTACTATTTTACAAACTTGATCGTATCACATATTCCTCGGGGCTTCCTGTAATCGGGATTTAATGGTCAAATTTCCATCAACTCGTTTTGAGATGAATAATTTATGAACTTAAAAATATATAAAAAAGAATAATTAAGCATGCTTTTCTAAAAAGATATTTTAAAAAATCTAAGAGCAGAAGTGACCTAACATCGCACTAAAAAATAAAAATTAATATTATCTCGGGCGAATAAAAATTGAGCTCAGTACTGGAAATAATTGAATTCAATTTAAGGCAATTGGCCACACAAGACCACACCGAAAAGCGTGGGGCGCTCTTTCAAATTTGATATCAACATGAATTCATTACATTTGAAGATTTTGGTATTCGATGGAATAGAGAGCTTCAATATACAATTTCTAGAAAATGTTAAAATGAACTTAAGTTAAGGTGAAAAAAACATAAATAAGGTCGCGCCCCATGCTTTTCATTGTGATCTTATCATTGTGTGGCTAATTTCCTTTGAATTGAATTTAATTATTTCCAGTACTAGCCTAAATTTTCATTCACTTAAAAAATATTATTTTTCTTTTTTAGTTCGATGTTAAGATATTTCTGTTTTTAGATTTTTAAATATGTATATTTTTAGAAAAGCATGCTTATAAATTCCTTTTTTATTTTTTTACTTTTTAGTCCAGGTTAATAAAATTTTTTAAAACAACAAGTGATTTTATTACAATTTTATTAACTAGTAAATTCAACAGATTCAGGCGAGATATCGTGGAAGTTCTTCTTAATGTAAGAGAAACAATTGCACTTTTCCACAAATTGCTTTAATGCGTACAACGCGTTTCGGCTCACAGAGCCATCATCAGGTACAAGACCAGACAAGACAAGTGTTGTACCTGATGATGGTTCTGTGAGCCGAAACGCGTTGTACGCATTAAACCAATTTGTGGAAAAGTGCAATTGTTTCTCTTACATTATTTATTAACTAGGACTAAAAAGGCCACGACTGCTTACTATAAAAAAATTCGCTTGGATATAAACTCGATGCGACGCCTCTGAATGGACGAAAAATGAACACTTTACCACTAGTCTCACTCTATTCATATTTTAATGTGTATGAAGTGCTAATTTTGTATAGTAAAATGAAGTAGTATCCATGGACCCATGAATTCATGGATCCAGGGAAAAGCGTGCTAAAGAAATGCATATATAAAGTAAAAGAAGCCTCATACTACTATATGTTTCCATCAAATGAATTTTTACACACAGATTTTCCGAGTAGAAAAACTCTTATGTGTGAAATTAGTGCACTAATCCCGAGTGACAACAAACCCACATCACAAACGTCTACAACAGAGACGGATATCCCAAAAGCTTAGTCGGTGCTTCAAAAACTTTAAGGTTCAGACATCCACAAAGCGGTCTCGCAGCAGGATTACCTTCTGGAGGGCTTCACCTTTGCTGCCTTCCAAATATTTTTGTCCCAGAGATTAGAGGAAAGATGTAAAATCCTTAATATAACCCAGTGGATGATTTAATCCCTGCATATCGGTAATCCGAAAGTTAACAATTATAAAAATAATAATAATGGAAATTTATTATTCAAGTACTGAGGTCCTATGGAACGGTATACAACGTGGCTTGTTTGATTTTGGAACTGTTACAAATGAATAAGGCGAGATCAGGCAATACATTAAAAACTGTAACATTTTCAAAAATAGAGATGCCCTCAGATTGCATGATCATATATAAACATATTGATTTACATAACTTATTTATATAGATTGGGATATGATATGTCCTTATATACCGGTAGAAAAACATACACATTCATACAAAAATATTCATATATGCACATACAAAATATACAAATATACACATGTACAAAATAGATGTATTCGCAAAAATATATGTACATCCATACCATGATAACAATTTATAAGATCCAATTATTTTTACGACCTGAGAGTTAAAGCATAGGTTTTATACATCATGGCAAAAAATTCGAGTCTATTTAAAATTAAATTTTTTATCCATTTAAATAGGACGAAAACAGTCCAGATTTCACTAAAATAAGAGACTGAATACATTAGGTATTCCCTTGATGAGTTTTCTGTAGATTATTTTCCTAAAACCACATTTTAATATAAATTAGATAAAGAAAAATTGGGCGAAAAATTTTTTTTACCAAAAAATGTGATGAAAATACATGATGATTGTTATTTTTGTAGTTGACCGAGGTCTTTGATCATTAAATTAAGGGCAGAAAGTCAAAAAAACTCAAAGGAGGACAAAAAAGAAGAAAAAAACTAGCACTAAAAGATTAAGTAGACAGTAACTCAGCTAGGTCTTCAAACCTTGAAGATCCTATCGAAAAATAATCGATTCTAAGGAAAAAAATTGACTTGAATGATCGCAACTGATGCGTTATGAAAAAATTTCTGGCATAAAAAATCACTATTAAGGTGGCTTCAGCGAGATAGTAATAGAGACCGTATTCGAATAATACATATAAATTGCACCAGCATGTGGACATATAAATTAAATATTGCATCATTATGGTAATAATAATTATCTGTAAGATCTTGTCCTTTCTCGGCGAATAATATGAATAAAAAATTCTCGGGCTTCTAGCCGAGTAAGATTTTTTGTTGCTAACGTTTCGACGGATAACACTTCCATCGTCCTCAGAGCAGTAATGAGATGCAGTCCAGAGAGCAGTAATGAGAAAAACTTGTATCTGTCTGAGCATAGCTTATCTGGTTTTATATGACAGGCCGTATTCGTATTCGTACTACGGCAGATTAGATCGCGCCAATAAAATTAGAGAGCAAGATTGGAGAACCGATAGGTATAAAATGTCATTTTTTCCGCGTACCATTCGAGACCATAACAGCTGTGATCGTCGTCATGAATAGTTCGAATTGTGACAATAGGCAGACAGTAAATCTTTCTCATTATATTCTCTACTTTATTATTTATGCATGATGTAAATAATGATGTTCTTATTTATGCATGATATTTTGAATCTGTAGTACTAGTCCTTGTACCCCTTGCACGTTGGAACGATTGACGATTGAATGTTTCTTGGTTAGTAGTTTGTTAATTGGCGCGTTGCATGCGTGGTACGCTGGTTTCAATGTAGTTTCGGTGTTCTACCGTATCATTCAAGCATGCCTGGTGTGGAAGCACCCCCTGCCACACAACCTTTGGGTGGCTTGCAGGGTATGACGTACATGTAGATGTAGATCCTTCCCTATCTAATGCTAGTTCCCTTACTTCCAGGTATCTTGTCCTATGCACCTTCCTCTTTTTTTGGTCCATGACCTTATTCCTGGGTCTTCCTCCAAGGACTTTTCCCTCCATTTTGCCTTCAATTATGTTCTTCAAAAATCCATTGTATCTCAGTGTGTCCAATCCATCTTGTTTTTCTTTTCTCTATGGTGTTCCACGTGGTTTTTTACTCTTCTGTACATAGATTACAAAGCGGAAAAAAATTAGAAATGTCCTTGAATTGAAGTCAAATATGTTGAAAAGTTCATGTGAGCTGCAATCAGATGCAAAAGCAACTTCTTACATTGGATAGTTAAAAGATTTAGTTTTGCACAGAATCAAGGATGGACACTCTACGTTAACTTCCGGATTGTTCAAACTACTAAATTTGTACCCTCACCTGAAGTTCATAATTGTCATCGCTGATTAGATTCAAGAGCAAACTGTTAAAAAATGACTCAAAGAATGGAAAAACGGCAGAGACTTAAAATAAAAACAGTTTCTATTTCCACATTATTTTCTTGATTGCTGAGAATGGAGTCATTTTCTCTTCTTAGGGGCATTTATTTTACCTTCACGACTGTTACAAATTAGCGAATTTTTTCTCTGTTATTTTATTTACTATCGTATTAATAAAATATTCATTTCTGTAAATATCAACTTACTACTTAGTACTATCTTTTGCTATGCTATTACCTATCTTAATATCATCATTAATATTACCTATCATAATATTGATCTTGTTGATAACTGCAACTGTCCTTTATTGGACCAGGTAAAAAAGTACACTTACCTTGGTGTGATCATTGATGAGCACTTCAATTTCCCTCTTCACATTAACAAAATTAATAAAAAATTAAGAACTGTGGCTTATCAAATGTTTATGCTCAGTCAAATTGTACCTACAAAGACCAAATTAATTATTTATTTCGCAATGGTTGAGAGCATAGTGAGATACGGAATCACAGTTTGGGGCATGGCCTGTAATACACTGTTAAATACAATAATTAGAAACCAAAAAAGAATTTTAAAATCAATTGCTTTGGATGGGTTCTCATATTGTGGTAACACTGATCTGAAATCACTTTGTGTAAAATATAATGTTTTAACTGTAGATAAATTATTTAAATGGTTAATCATTGTGGAAAATTATTTTAAGAAAGAATACCATGTTCCCTGTAAGAATACACATTGTATGTCTAAAAGAAATACTCATATGCTGATAACTTATAATTATCAAAATTTATATGGAAAAAGGTTGCCTACATATATTATACCATATACTTTTAATTGTATGCCTAAGCAATTGAGAAATTTAAAAAGAATGGCAGAAATTAAAAAAAGTATCAAGGAGTGGTTAATTAATGATATTGTGAATCTGTAATCCCTTAAAACTAAGCACTATATTTATGAATATGTTACATTTCTGTGATCATTTGTGAATTTTTTTTTACTTATATCATTGCAATATTATGTTATACTATGGCAAATGCATTCATGTTACAGGTTTTTTAAGTTTTTCTTTTTTTTTCTTCTCCAATGAGATGTGTTTTGAGTTCTGTTTTATGTATGTTAATATTATTTTCCACTATGTAACATGCCGCTGGTATGAATACTATGGAACCTTCTGACAAGCCATGTGGCTTAGAAGGTCCTGATTAAAAAAAATGCAATAAAGGCAAATTGAAACATAAAAAATTGAAATATAAATCTATATTAAATGTACTACGTATTACTAACATCATGTTTAAGTGATCCCTGTATGACTCTTGTATTTTGTTTACTAAGTTGCACTAATATACATTAATTTAATAGTTTCTGTGGCATTGGTAGCTCGCCTATAGTTCAGTGCGAGCTAGTTAAATTTACTAGTACATTATAGTACATCTGATTGATAAATTACCCCCGTCCAAACACTAATGAAGTGACTTGCAGTGTAATATTTGTAGTAATATAGATGTAGAAATAAACCCTTTTCACACATGGACAAATTCTCGTTAGGACGCTAAAGTGACCACTAAACCGCTTATTACCTGTAACCCAAGTGCCGGTTATTATTTTGGTAATCAACCAGCAGATTTAAATAAAAGAGGGAAATATCACACGGGTTTTTACTCGCAGAGACCCCTATGTCCTTATGCGAGATATTCCTTTATACCAGCTTGCTCCCTAAAACCTATTCCCTTTCTTACGCAATATCCCACCCTCTATCACCGGCTTCAGCATCACTTCCCCCTTCATTACCTGTTCCTTCCACCTAATTTGCCTCCTCCTTATCTCAGTCAGAAGTTTCCTCTCCTCACATACTATACCACAATTGTTCTCGTCTGTCTTGCTTTCCATCCGCTGCTCTTTTACTACCATTCACATGACATGATTTTTAATTGTTTCGTGCGGCCTCGCACTTGTGTGCATTTGCGGGAGACTCTACGAAGGTAATACCCGCGAATAGGCGCGGTAATCTCGAAATTCATCATTAATTCCTTTGCATAGCACTAGATTCAATTCATTAAGCCTTTTTGAGGACGAACTGATATTATTTATCCTACTATTTTACAAACTTGATCGTATCACATATTCCTCGGGGCTTCCTGTAATCGGGATTTAATGGTCAAATTTCCATCAACTCGTTTTGAGATGAATAATTTATGAACTTAAAAATATATAAAAAAGAATAATTAAGCATGCTTTTCTAAAAAGATATTTTAAAAAATCTAAGAGCAGAAGTGACCTAACATCGCACTAAAAAATAAAAATTAATATTATCTCGGGCGAATAAAAATTGAGCTCAGTACTGGAAATAATTGAATTCAATTTAAGGCAATTGGCCACACAAGACCACACCGAAAAGCGTGGGGCGCTCTTTCAAATTTGATATCAACATGAATTCATTACATTTGAAGATTTTGGTATTCGATGGAATAGAGAGCTTCAATATACAATTTCTAGAAAATGTTAAAATGAACTTAAGTTAAGGTGAAAAAAACATAAATAAGGTCGCGCCCCATGCTTTTCATTGTGATCTTATCATTGTGTGGCTAATTTCCTTTGAATTGAATTTAATTATTTCCAGTACTAGCCTAAATTTTCATTCACTTAAAAAATATTATTTTTCTTTTTTAGTTCGATGTTAAGATATTTCTGTTTTTAGATTTTTAAATATGTATATTTTTAGAAAAGCATGCTTATAAATTCCTTTTTTATTTTTTTACTTTTTAGTCCAGGTTAATAAAATTTTTTAAAACAACAAGTGATTTTATTACAATTTTATTAACTAGTAAATTCAACAGATTCAGGCGAGATATCGTGGAAGTTCTTCTTAATGTAAGAGAAACAATTGCACTTTTCCACAAATTGCTTTAATGCGTACAACGCGTTTCGGCTCACAGAGCCATCATCAGGTACAAGACCAGACAAGACAAGTGTTGTACCTGATGATGGTTCTGTGAGCCGAAACGCGTTGTACGCATTAAACCAATTTGTGGAAAAGTGCAATTGTTTCTCTTACATTATTTATTAACTAGGACTAAAAAGGCCACGACTGCTTACTATAAAAAAATTCGCTTGGATATAAACTCGATGCGACGCCTCTGAATGGACGAAAAATGAACACTTTACCACTAGTCTCACTCTATTCATATTTTAATGTGTATGAAGTGCTAATTTTGTATAGTAAAATGAAGTAGTATCCATGGACCCATGAATTCATGGATCCAGGGAAAAGCGTGCTAAAGAAATGCATATATAAAGTAAAAGAAGCCTCATACTACTATATGTTTCCATCAAATGAATTTTTACACACAGATTTTCCGAGTAGAAAAACTCTTATGTGTGAAATTAGTGCACTAATCCCGAGTGACAACAAACCCACATCACAAACGTCTACAACAGAGACGGATATCCCAAAAGCTTAGTCGGTGCTTCAAAAACTTTAAGGTTCAGACATCCACAAAGCGGTCTCGCAGCAGGATTACCTTCTGGAGGGCTTCACCTTTGCTGCCTTCCAAATATTTTTGTCCCAGAGATTAGAGGAAAGATGTAAAATCCTTAATATAACCCAGTGGATGATTTAATCCCTGCATATCGGTAATCCGAAAGTTAACAATTATAAAAATAATAATAATGGAAATTTATTATTCAAGTACTGAGGTCCTATGGAACGGTATACAACGTGGCTTGTTTGATTTTGGAACTGTTACAAATGAATAAGGCGAGATCAGGCAATACATTAAAAACTGTAACATTTTCAAAAATAGAGATGCCCTCAGATTGCATGATCATATATAAACATATTGATTTACATAACTTATTTATATAGATTGGGATATGATATGTCCTTATATACCGGTAGAAAAACATACACATTCATACAAAAATATTCATATATGCACATACAAAATATACAAATATACACATGTACAAAATAGATGTATTCGCAAAAATATATGTACATCCATACCATGATAACAATTTATAAGATCCAATTATTTTTACGACCTGAGAGTTAAAGCATAGGTTTTATACATCATGGCAAAAAATTCGAGTCTATTTAAAATTAAATTTTTTATCCATTTAAATAGGACGAAAACAGTCCAGATTTCACTAAAATAAGAGACTGAATACATTAGGTATTCCCTTGATGAGTTTTCTGTAGATTATTTTCCTAAAACCACATTTTAATATAAATTAGATAAAGAAAAATTGGGCGAAAAATTTTTTTTACCAAAAAATGTGATGAAAATACATGATGATTGTTATTTTTGTAGTTGACCGAGGTCTTTGATCATTAAATTAAGGGCAGAAAGTCAAAAAAACTCAAAGGAGGACAAAAAAGAAGAAAAAAACTAGCACTAAAAGATTAAGTAGACAGTAACTCAGCTAGGTCTTCAAACCTTGAAGATCCTATCGAAAAATAATCGATTCTAAGGAAAAAAATTGACTTGAATGATCGCAACTGATGCGTTATGAAAAAATTTCTGGCATAAAAAATCACTATTAAGGTGGCTTCAGCGAGATAGTAATAGAGACCGTATTCGAATAATACATATAAATTGCACCAGCATGTGGACATATAAATTAAATATTGCATCATTATGGTAATAATAATTATCTGTAAGATCTTGTCCTTTCTCGGCGAATAATATGAATAAAAAATTCTCGGGCTTCTAGCCGAGTAAGATTTTTTGTTGCTAACGTTTCGACGGATAACACTTCCATCGTCCTCAGAGCAGTAATGAGATGCAGTCCAGAGAGCAGTAATGAGAAAAACTTGTATCTGTCTGAGCATAGCTTATCTGGTTTTATATGACAGTAATTCTAAGTAATTAAATGAAAATATCGGAATAAGTCTTTACCTTGACTCATTTTTTCGCGTGATACGCTTAAAACTCCTTCAAAGCGGAGGATTTTTCTTGATCCAGAGGAAATTACAGAAGTGACAATATGATTAAATTTCAAACATAGTTGAAAAAACATACAAGCTACACACTTAATTTTTTTGACAAGATCTGGATGTTAGATATTCCACATTTTTCAAATAAGCTCTCTCTGAAGTGCAAACACTTCAAATTTCCCACGTAAAAGGTCTGGTATTATTTGTCAAAAACCACAAAAATTAGTCCGGCAAGGGGCTGATATTTTGGTATCCTTGGAAGGGTGAGATATTTTTCTTTAAAATGAGACCAAATTCATTGATTTCTAGGTGAAATGATGTTTCGCTCCAACTACCTTAAGTAAGCCATCAGAAAGGAGCTCGCAGACGTAACATACACTGAACTTCAAATCATCAGTCTTAAAATACACTCCCTCCCGCTTTGGAAAACTTAAAATATGAAAGTAATAAGGAAATCAATATGCCATCAAAACTTAAAGATTCTCAAATCCTCACTTCCTTGCAGACACTTCGCAGCCGTCCGAATATGACATAGGGAAAACAGGAAAAGGTCATTCGTAGTTTTGAGAGCAAACCAACAGGAAAATAAATATCAGAGCACATCGGCGACACACAGAACGATACGACATCCCACTAATACAAACATTGACGGGGGTAGAAAGATATGAGGAGAAGGAAAGGCAAAGAATTTCGGCATAGGGAGGTGATGTTTTTTCGTAAAGTCCTTTGAACAGATGGAATAACTTATTTTTGCAGCGTCCAGAGTGACGAGAAGAAGCGCTTACGGGCGGGAGAACTTCTTCCCAAGAGAGATGGCGCTGAGCCATTTCGGCATTCCACTTACGCATAATGACTGGGAACTAGCGGCAAATGTAGATGAAAACCGACTTTTTAAGGAAAAAAGTTTTACTGTTCATTGCTATTTATAATATTCTAGCTTTATAAATTGCATCTGTGGTTTTTGTAACGCGTCCAACCCCTATGCTTGTAAATTATTTACATGTTTTTGGGCATGTTAGTAACATCTACATCTACATAATACCCATTTCCTTCACACTTGTCAGGCCTCATTTAGAATATGCCGCTAGTATATGGGATCCGTACGAGGAAGGTATGATAAAAGAATTAGAGCGCGTGCAAAGGAGATCTGCTAGGTTTGTTAAAGGCCGTTATGATAATTGTATTAGTGTTACGAGGTTAATAGAAGAACTAGGATGGGAATTACTATCAGAACGCAGGTTAAAATTTAGGTTAAACCTTTTAAGTAAATTTGAAACAGAGTTGTTCACAGATGACGTTAGATATATATTGAGAACCCCTGCGTATTATGCTAGGTTTGATCATATTAACAAAATTAGAGAGATATATTGTCGTACCGATAGAATTAAAATGTCATTTTTCCCTCGTACTATAAGAGAGAACAATAGGCAGCGTAGCAAAGGGATAGGTAGGTGAAATATAGTTAGAGTAGTCTGTAGTGCATGATGAATGTAATAACAACCAATAATCCATTTCATATTATGTAGATACTTACCATCTAGCTCCATGTGACCATATTATCTAGCATGTCTCCATTAAATATCCTAGTTGCATGTCAATAGTGCATATTTGGTGATCTTCACCCCCTGCCACACACCCTCGTGGTGGCTCGCAGGGTATCACGTAGATGTAGATGTAGATGATATGGGCGTGTGGCGGGGATGTTAGGACACCAGCCGTGTAAATATGGAAGGGATAAGTTTTCGGGAGGTGGAATGGGGACGTTTATTATGGGAGTGTAATTAGTGGAACTCAGTTTTTATTGTGGTCGCTTATTGTGCGCGGAAAGAACGAGTTTTTGTACCGATCTGTTCCTCAATGTATCTATCTTACTTTATCGCTTCTGCCAGACCTAGAGCTAAAGTGAGTCGTCATGATAATATTCTCTGTGTCGCTCTGAAACACAATAGTTCTGAATTTCTCCAGCAACCTAATCCTAGCGTGTAGCCTCCGTGTCTCTAGGGGCTCCCACTTTAGTCCCTCTAAAAGTTGCGAAACGCTGTATGTTCGCTCTTAGCAGTTTTTAATGAAGCGTGCAGATTATATTTGTATATTACTAATTTTTGCTATTAACGCTACGCCTTTTATTGAAGGGATGAGCGAATCAGTCCGTGAACGAGAACAATAAAGGAGGAGATCGACTCTTTCGTGAAAATGAGAGGCTCCGTCATTCATCTCAAAGATGGTTCATCTCTCGGATATAAACGCGCAATTAATTAATTAGCGTCGATATTATATGATTGCTGTATCGTCACCAGAAGTGGGTCATGGAGCAAACTTTCAGAGCTCTATGTTATCGGAAAGTAGGAAAAATTTCAATATCAAGATATGACCCAGGCAAACATATGAAACTCAATAAAACCTTTTAAAACTCTTTTTAAAAAGGAAATCATCCAATGTGACCAATCCATCTTGCAATGCTAAGAAATCTTACACAAAATTGGAAGCAAGAAGAAAAAAATACCTGGCGCACATGATGTTATGATAAGTTTTATGCTCATTTTAAGCATACATTATATGTCTAATGAAACATTCTAACCGCTAGCATTTTGTTGAAGCTGAATTTTCAAAATTAATAGGTAATATTAGGCTAAATGCTGTGGGAATATGTTGCTTGAAAATCTTTTTTAGGGGGATTAAAACGGACGGTTTAGGAATGTGTGAACCATGCAAGGAAGTGAGTCGTGTGCCCGAATAATGAACACAAATGGAAGGAGTATAGCATGTTGGTTCGGGTATGTTTAGAGAATGGATAAGCGTCGAATAAAAAACGAGGGAAATGATAGCAGAGAGAGAATGGCGTGAAGGAAGAGAGATACTGAGAAATTGCATGGTTGCATACGGTGGACGATGCTTTGGTGAAAGAATTTTATTAATTTTAAGAACGGGCGAACGTTTAACAGAATATATTAATGCAAATGAAGCAGAGAGTTTATAGAAGGATAGAGAAATATGGGGGGAACTATTGAAGCATAGTTGGCTTTACAGGTAAATCACTGCGAGTAAACCTCTTTAACTGCCAACCCTTCAAGAGAAAGGCGAGATAAGCACAGTGCAACGATTATAGAACAATATAGAACAGATAAATCAAAAACAGAGCAAATTTCACAAGTACAATATTTATTTCTTATGTCCTAGTTTTCGCTTGTTACACTATTATCAGGCGATTCTACTAGAAAAACGAGGGAAAGCTAGGTCGTTAGGAATAAATTTTGTACTTGTGGAATTAGCTCGGTTTTTTAAATTTATCACCGATGTTTCGGTTCCGAAAAACATTGCCCGAATCTACAGAATTTGGACATAAAATTTAAAATTATATCATACTCATTTAAACCATGGATTGGATTTCCATTGGATATTTGAGGAAGCGACCGACGGCTATGGTCATTTGCGCCATAGGGGATAGGTAATGGAGGAAGGGTGGATAGAAACCCGGCGTCGGCATTAGCCTGCTCTTAACGATGGCGCCAAGGGGACCACGGTTTAACGTCTCATCCGACAGACGGAGTACTCCACTTGAAGTGCCCTCCACAAGACACTCAAGTAGGGATCGAGTTTCCTCTGAAAAACATCCTCCACTGTAGGGATTTGAACCCTGGCCGCCCGTGTGGTAGGCGAGTGCTCTAGCCACCACACCAACCCGATCCCCTTTAAGCCATATTTCTCAAATTTAAATTTTAAATAAAGGCTCTCAAATCATAAGTCCCACTTTATTCAAAATGTTTTATATTTTAACAACAACTGAATGCAAAACACCTACGATGAAATCGAAACTAATATTAAAGATGACAGTTGGATAATATTTCTCCATGAGGCTATAAGCATCGTTTCAATGGCAAAGATTGTCTTTCAAGGCAGCGAAGAGTTTCACCATCGTCTTGGCTTATCCCAGCTCTTCACAAATTTCCAACGAGTAGAGGAGTTATGACTGAACTAATGAGCTTCATCATTCAAAAACAAAACTTGCTCAGAAGAAACTTTGTGGTATTGCATGTAAACAAAAATTCATTTCTCAAACATTTAATCGCAACTGAAATACTGAGCACTCACAAATAGTTTCAATTAAGGATGAGTCGCCTCCTAACTTGTTCCGGTTCTCGATACCGGTCCGGTTCGTACCTGTCGGTTCCCGGTTCTCGATACTCGGTTCCAACAGTGGACTCTTATTTCCTGAATGAATGGAAAGTTTCAAGAAACAACCAAGAACTGAAGGATAATAATTTCACTTAAGAGGAAAATAAACCAGAAAGCTCAGTAAATAAAACAAGATCTTCTCTATAGTTTTATTAGCCTAGTATAACAAAACTAGTCCAAGTGTAAAAAGTCAAACTAACATGATCGGCCAATATATCACATTACATCAGGTTTTACTTCAGGTGCTTTCTCCAGGTTTTGCTTTCGGGGGCTAGGGGGTTTTGAGGGGTTTGGGCGCAAAATTCAAATCCTTGCCACCGTTCCGTGCCGGTTCCTAAGTACCGACTTCATGCGATCGGTTATCGATACCGATTCTAAGGGCCAAGAACCGGCAGTACCGAGAAGCGGGTACCGGAACCGACCCATCTCTAGTTTCAGTGGATGATCCTCATCGTTAGGCGAAAAAATTGATGAATAAGAAGAAATAAAATAATTTCCAAGGAAAGACGTAAATGATAATTAAGAACGATTTCAAAGGACCTGCTTATGGAAACTCTAATGCGTTTCTTAACATCTTAGACCCTTTTTGTGAGGTATTAACTGAAAATGGGGCACGACATGAATTGGTGAATAATTAATATGAAATCCAAAGTTTCTCTTTGTCTCTGTCCGCAAAATCTATTCCCATAAGGAAATGAACGCGACGAGGTTATTTTATTCACTAGCAGTCTTCTTTTCTCTCACATATTTAAGTTAAAAACACTATTCGAACAAACTATAGACGAAAAACAAAGGAAAGGGAAACAAAATACTTTTTCACGTGACTTTCCTATCCCAATTGAATTCGTGATATTTTTGTAAAAAAATTCTTGTAGTTGCTCAAAATTAGACGTTTCTGGTGAACCATTCTCTTGACGACTGACCATACTGTAAGCTGACGTTCATATGATTAGATTGGGGGAATAATGGACCATAGCATAAATCAATTGGGAATTTTAAGCAGCTTTTTTGATAAGGGAAGAATTTATGAGAATTGCACGCTTTATAGACGGAGTTTGGTTGGATGGAAAATTATGAAACAAGCAAAATGATGGTGTTATTTTATAATTAATAATATTCCAAATGGAATTAATGATGACTCGGGATCGTAAATTGTAGACTTGAAACCAATGACGCCTCTTCGCTTAATTATCGGAAATTCGTGTCATCAATTTTTCCACACACGTGAGATCGATAGAAAATACGATTTATAAGATTATGTCCGAAGAGGAGATTTAAGTATTATAATTACGGTTTCAAGTCGAGGGAATTTTATATTTTCCGTATTTAATACATTATATTTTTAATAACCACAAATTACGAAACTTTCAAAGTTTGCGTATAATGTAAGACAACTATTAGGAAATGATAGGCATCTTTCTATATATTAAATCGGCCTCCGTCATGCTTGACGGGGAGGTAATGTAGAAACAATATATTGGACCAATACTTGAAAATAACTGGATCCGAAAATAAAATGACCTTAAGGAGCAATTATTAATTTAAAACCAAAAATTTATTATTTTTCCGTCTTTCGCATAAGCACTCACCAACTCGATGCTGTCTGAAATCACAGTGTGGAAACGTTTCCCAGCATGGCAATTCCTATGTGCGTTGGCTTCCAAGCGGAAAAAGCTAGACTTTTTTGTCTTTCGTGTCCCTCAATCGTTCATTAGCATACGATACCTCAAATGTCAAGGCAACTTGCTGAATTCTTTCATCTACTTCTCCTATTTTGCCTCGGAAATCACTGGTAATTGGCGCTGTTTTAGATAATTCTAACTTGAGTATTATCTTATTAATAAACGTATGAATTGTTTCGTTTTGATGTGAAAATAATAACTCCTTGATTTATTACATTTTCTATAATAATTTAACCCAATTATCAACTTTTTTTGATTTTGGTGATGCTATTTTTTCTCATCTTCTCATTCAATGTAAATAGGCATCGATTACGACCAATTTTAAGTATTTACAGGCCTCAAATTATATTTATTTCAAAATCAAAAATGTAGAAAAATATCGTAACAGTGAACTTTTACGCTGATATCTCAGCTCCTCATTCTACAAGGACTAAAACCGTTTTCGTCATAGAGATGACTTGTGCCATAATTTCAGATCATCCAGGGGAGGGGGAAACGCAAATCCCTCGAACGAGGATCGCTTCCCCGCGGGAAAAACGTGCTAATCATCACGAGAGCGCATTTGTTGGATGGCGACGGGGGTTAGGGAGAGGGATAAATAAAAGCCGCCCATTGGTTAACCAACATCCTCCCCGGCCTTTAGGAAACGCACT
The DNA here is from genome assembly GCA_963169105.1 of Ceriagrion tenellum. Taxonomy (NCBI): domain Eukaryota; kingdom Metazoa; phylum Arthropoda; class Insecta; order Odonata; family Coenagrionidae; genus Ceriagrion; species Ceriagrion tenellum. The sequence goes on along the minus strand of OY720636.1, from coordinate 52,277,642 downwards.
CCCCCCTTCCGCCCCCCCCCCCTCAAAACATCTCTCACTTGCGGCCATTAAGGAGAATCGGAGCGTGTTTACCCAGCACCTTCATTTGTTCCCGTTTCGACCCACGCGCGCGTCTGCTTTCGCTCTTCCATGATCTCCCCCCCTCTCCCACCCCACATTCCCCCCCCCCACCCAACAAAACACCCAATTCGCCCCGCTGGTTTCCCGCTTAGCTCGTTTACTTAAGTTACTGGCAGGACTGAATAAATGCTATTAAAAGGGCCGTATAGCCAAATGCCACTGAAACTACGCCGGGCTTCCAACCTACCCCTTCCCCCCCCCCCCCACAAGCAGAGCCAATGGATATACATATATTTTCCCAGCCAACCAGTCTCTATACTGACCCCCTTTCCATCAACCCTAACACGTATTCCACCCCCCCCCCCCCTACTCCTCCCCAAACCCCGCTCCCCGCCCCCCACACCCAACTGTACCGCTTATATCTCCTACTCGTGTCTGTTAGCCACGATTTGAGTGTTTCGCTAGAGAGATACACCAGGCGCTGCGGTTATGGCTTGTGTCAACTGTGGGCCGAGAAAATAAGTTTGAGGATGTGTGGGTTGGCGGTGTGGGGAAAGAATGAGGGCGTGGTGGCGAAGAAGGAAGAGGTGTCGTAAGGAGGGGAGAAACGATGGGGTTGGAGGGTGAAGAAGCTAATGGTAGAAGATAGCTTGTCCGTGGATTTCGCATTAAACGGTCCGGTACCTCAGAACCGCGGATAAATTATTGCCGGGAGGGGAGGATCTATTCGGAGTGGAGGCGAGTAGATAAAAGGTTGGACTGTTGCCGCCGACACATTTCATAATATGCATCGCTTCCACCGATAAATAGCAATAAAAACGCCTCGGCTCCCCTTGCTGGTCAATAAAGAACCTTCCATCGCAAACGTGACCACGAGTTCCACCGGCAATGGATATGGCATTCTCCCAGCCATGATTGGGAGATAGTTTGGTCTCACGAGATTAAATCATTTCTCGGATGTGTCATGGTGTTTGGGTAAAAACGAGTGCAATGTTAGAAATGTAAGGCATTAGTTGATTTTCCCGATATTACACTGTCACAAAAAATGCACTTTTTATTGGCAAAGGCTGTCTTTCAAGGCGTCGAAGAGTTTCACCATCGTCTTGGCTTATCCCAGCTTCACAAACTTCCGACGAGTGGACGAGTTATGACTGAACTAACGAGTTTCATCATTCAAAAAAACAAAACTTGCTCAGTAGGAACTTTGTGGTGATTGCCTGTAAACAAACATTCATTTCTCAAACATTTACTCAAAACACAAAAACATTGAACACTCACAAATAGTTTTAATAGGTTATCTTCATCCTCAGGTAAAAAATCGAAAAAGGTGAAGAAATACAATGATTTAGAAAGGAAATAAGAGTTTCTCCGGCAATGGACATGACGCTCTACCGGCAATGATTGGGAGATAATTTGGTCTCTCTGGATTAAATCGTGTCTCCGATGTGTCATGGTGTCCGGTAAAAAAATGATCGCAATATTATAAATGTGAGGCAGCATTTGATTTTCACGGTATTAAACTGACATAAAAATTCACATATATTTCATAGCTCAATCCAAACGAATGTTTAGCTTCGCTCCCATTTCACATGGAATTTCGACGTATTAAACGTACATTATTGATGAAGGAAGATTTTCGGTCGTCGCGGAGAAGATATAATAAAACCGATGGCTGAATTAGAAGATGCTTAATTAATACGATGCCTTAGCTATATAAAATTGGGAAAATGATATTATAAAGAGAAATATATGAATAATTTCCGTATTATTAATTCTGTAAGCCCTTTACGTACACGTAAAGGTAAACATTAAAAATTTAAAAAATGAGGGACATAGGTTCCCGTTGGGATAACATCCTGTGTAGGGTTAACCGACTCATCTTTTTTAACAAAATCACATGAATAAGAAAACAACAAAAAAACAATCTCCGTGCCGCAAACTACAATTAACTTTACAAAATATTTTTGTGGATACAAAAATATAAACAATAAGAAAAGGAAAATGGAAAAAGACCATTGGCAATGCCAGAACACACAAAGGAATCTTATTAAGATCACTGCAAATTACAGAGATAGTTTTTACAGACTTAGTTTTATAGGATTATGATAGGTACGTAAATATAGTAATATGAACCTTTTGCAGGAAAATAATCCAAAGCAAATTCATTGCAAGCAAGCATAGCATGCACAATACAGAATAAAATAACGCTAGTATAATCATCCTATCAAAAAAAAATTATTCATTTCTTTTAAATGAATATTCTGCCTCCTTGTTCTCAAATAACCATTTCTTATGAATTCATTCTTGATTTTAATTTTTTATATTGGTGTCTGATTTTAAGTTTAATTTTTGGTGATTGATTTAACGTCTGCTTTGCATTATTTTACTGATTTTTAAAAATGTATTCAATAGGTAAAGGTGGGTTTTGTTGAATGTCAGAGAATCTTCTCTCGGTTTTCTACACATTCAGGGGCCGATCTACCTCTAGTATATCCTTTTTCGCCTCTTCATAGAATCTACCCTTCTTCATCCCATCTGTGAAACCTTTTTTCTTTCTTCCCCTTCCCCGCTTGCCCAACATCCTTCCCTCTATCACACTCTTCAGAAAACTATTACCCTTTATTACATCCTTCAGCCATCTACCCTGCCTTTCCCGGATTTCATTCAAAAGATTCCTTTCCTCGCCCACCATCTCAAGCACTTCCTCGTTAGTCTTCCTTTCCGTCCACCTCACCTTCTTCACGCCCATATCTCAAATTCCTGCGGCCTATTCTCGTCCTCCCTTCAGAGGGTCCATGTTTCTGCCCCATACAACGCTACGCTCCATATCAAGCTCTTCACCAGCCTCTTCTTCACCTCCTTACCCAATGTCCCCGTCATCAAATCCTTTCTATTACTAAACGCCTCCTTAGCTAGCGCTATTCTCTTCCGTATGTCTTTGCTTCTATGCCCGTTTTCCTCTAGCGTGCTACCTAAGTAATTAAACTGTTCTACTTGCTCGAGTTTGTGTCCTCCAACTTTAATCACATGTTTACATGTTTACTCCAACTTTAATCACATTGTTTTACATGTTACTTGTTCACTATAATCATTTGCTGTTTTTCAGTCTTATAAAATATTCGTTTGTTTGCTTTTCATTTTTTCTTATTAATAGGTATTACAGATTGTACATTTTTTTACATACTATTTCGATTATTGTTATTGAGACTGTTTTTCATTTTCATTTACCTCGCTCATTTTATAACTCTCAGCTGACTTTAAATTTGTTTGTTTGTTTTCCTTTTTTTGTAAGGCTTTGTATTTTGTCTTTGTATTCCACTCCTCATGAAGGCATGAAAACTAATTCAATGTCCAAAGGGACTTAGTCCCAGGACAATAAAATTGCTTTCTATTCTATTCAAGCTTCGCTTTCTTTGTCCCAGAAAATCTCATTACTTTTTTTCTTATGATTTATCTTCATTATGAATTGATAATACCTGGAAAATTTCCAAATTGTAGCTCATTTTGTTAATAACAATCAATAATAACAACAAGAGGTTGCTTAGGGGACGCTTTAAAAAAATTTAATGCTCATGAACGAACCAGCCGTATTATGTCTGGTGATCCACTTCACGCGGATGTTCGATCACAACTCTCGTTTTAATCGCATGATCTAAAAGATCTTGAAACGAGAGCTTAAATCTGTTTGGATTGATGATTGCCGTCGATTAAACACACCAATAACAAGTGTTCGCCCCGTGTCTTATTTGCTCATATAATTTACTTCCAGCAACTCGCTAGCCCCAAACGTAAACCGAGTGAACGTTCTCAAAACTGATCATCATTAACTCGAGTGGAATCTTCTCACTCTCTCTCTCTCCCCCCTCCCTCACTCTATTCCTGGGTGAGAGGCCTATCTAACTAGAGGGAGACAAATTCGCTCGCGAGACGAAATAATTTCCAGCTGTTCCTCCCATTCACAATCCCAACATTTGGACGCGGATACACAGGGCGGTCTCTCGAGATCCGGGCCATTTAGTTGCGCGCCCAAATTCCTCCGACGATTGATGTCGAGTCTTTTCGTTCGCTGAGTTTAAAGAGCCAATGTTTTATTGCGCCGGGTGTAATGGGGCGGAGAAGTAGTTTCGAAAAACACATACGGGTCATATATTTTAAGTGAAACCAGGTTTACCTCAACAACACCAACAACAATTTGAAACAGGCAAATGACAAAGTTTGACTGCCCATATGTATGCTGTTATGCTTACGCCTTAAATAGTATGAAGGTATGATAAAAGAATTAGAGCGCGTGCAAAGGAGATCCGCTAGGTTTGTTAAAGGACGTTATGATAATTGTATAAGTGTTACGAGTATAATTGAAGAACTAGGATGGGAATTACTATCAGAACGCAGGTTAAAATTTAGGTTAAACCTTTGAAGTAAATTCGAACTTTGCTACCCTGCCTATTGTTCTCTCTTATAGTGCGAGGGAAAAATGACATTTTAAATCTATCGGTACGACAATCTATCTCTCTAATTTTGTTAATATGATCAAACCTAGCATAATACGCAGGGGTTCTCAATATATATCTAACGTCATCTGTAAACAACTCTGTTTCGAATTTACTTAAAAGGTTTAACCTAAATTTTAACCTGCGTTCTGATAGTAATTCCCATCCTAGTTCTTCTCTTAAGCTCGTAACACTTATACAATTAAATGCATATATTAATGGACCCAGAAATTTATCATTTATTTGGCAGTAACAAAAATAGGACGCATAAATTTGACATAGGTGGACATAACAGGGATATAAATTAAATACACTATGAATAAAGAGCAACTAAAAATCACTAACAACCGGAAAACATTCACACATGCCAAATAAATTCTCACATTGCCATTGATAGACCATACAAGGTGTTGAACGAGGTTGTAGAAAAAAGACCAAGAGAAAGGTATGCATTTAGAAATATCATTTTCATATTACAATATTTTAATGCCTTGCAATCAACTTCGTAACATCTCTTTCGGGCCACTGAATTGACTCTGGAATTTTCTGTGGTGTCAATGTATAAAACACCAATGGAAGCAATGTGCCTTTTTCGGCAAGTTGCTAAGTCAAATTTCCCTTGCGTTGTCGCATTTTGCATTCCTGTAATTACCGAAAGTAGGTACAATGTTTTCTAAATAGGCACTTTTTTTCTTATTGGTCATAGTCTGTAAATCAGTGGCGTAAAGAGCGTGCCTTTATCGGCAAGTTACGATGTCAAATTTCCCTTGCGTTGTCGCATTTAGCAAAATAAGAAACAAAGTCAATTCCTTCAGTTTTTTAAGCTGTTGATCTTTTTATATAAATGCTACTCATAGCAAAGTCTGACAGTAATATAACATTGTTCCTGAGCACCAGCATGACAATGTTTAAATCTAAGAAAGTGTGGTGATGTAATTTTCTCTCAAACTATTTTAAAGTTTTGTGTTTATTTTCCTCCAAATATGCAAGTTTAATAATAATCCTTACGTTTAATCACCCGAGCAACATACCAAACATTCTCTTATAACGATAAAAAATCAATATTTCCTCTGGAAAAATAAAAATTATGTCTGGAAAACCTGGAAATCTCAGGGAATTTTCAAATGTCCAGCTGCTGGACACCCTGTCTCATACTCTCCGTGCATTCGACCGGTGCTCACGCTTCTCGAGTAGTTAAGACGTTCCTCTCCAGCTGGAGTTGAATTCGCGCTCGAAAAGCGAGCAGTTGTGTGTTTAAGTACGAGCTAACAAACCCGGGGCGACGCGGGCGCCTCTACAAGAGAGAAAGAGACGGCCGCACCTTTCCTTTGCCATCCCAAAGCGCACGGCATCCCGCGGAGAGCGGCGATCAACGCGTCCATCATCGCCGAGGATACCGGAGGAGGGAAGAGAAGAGACGCGAGACAGACCGAGTCTCTCTCTCTCTGTAGCACACCTCGAACCGCGTAAAAGCTAAAACCAATTTGTCAGACATCGTTAATTAGTAAGTCACTCCAGTGAGGGGGTGGAGAGCGGGAATGACGCATGTTATACATGCGTGGCCACATATATGTAACGACAGAACTGTGGAGGGAATGGAGGGGAGGGTTCTTTTTTATTTTAGGAGCGCGGGAGATGGGCTTCGGTGGATGCGGGGACGGAGGATTGGCACGTCTCGGAGAGGGATGATGGGGTAGAACTCGTGGCGGAGTTGGTGATGAGGCGAGAGGTTAAGGAAAAAGGAAGGGGAGACTCTTCGCTCAGGTGGCCGCGGTCCTTCAGGTGTACTAAACACCACCTCGGTTTAAAGTGGCTGTTTGAGGAGAATCGAAGTCTGGATAATGAAAAGGTTGAACCTTCTATTTAAAATTTAAATTAAATTTAAAATTTACTTTCAATTTAAAAAATATCACTCAAAAGGTTTCGACAGCAAATTATTTCTAAGGGGTTAAATTGACCCACGTCGGTACTAATATATATCTACATCTACGTCTACATCTACGTAATACCCTGCGAGCCACCACGAGGGTGTGTGGCAGGGGGTGAAGATCACCAAACATGCACTATTGCCATGTAAGTAGGATATTTAAGGGAGACATGCTAGAGAATAGGGTCACATGCAGCTAGATGGTTAGTATCTACATAATAAGGTAGGGATTATTGGTTGATATAACATGCATCATGAATTGGAAGTTAATTGAATATTACGCAAAGTCCGGTACTTCTAGTGATAAATAGGTGGTGGCCGGATTAAGCTTTTGCAGACCAACCCAAGGGTCCCAAGTTTGAATCTCAGCTCCTTGGTGGGGTTTTCACCCCCCACGGGGGGTTGTGTTTGATACCGATGAAAATAATTCCAAGTACGTAAATAAGGAGTCACGTTGTACAATCACGGAGGGTTCGAGATTCTGATACATCTATAGCCTTTTATACATCTACATCTACATCTACGTAATACCCTGCGAGCCATCACGAGGGTGTGTGGCAGGGGGTGAAGATCACCAAACATGTACTATTGACATGCAACTAGGATATTTAAGGGAGACATGCTAGAGAATAGGGTCACATGCAGCTAGATGGTTAGTATCTACATAATAAGGTAGGGATTATTGGTTGTTATTACATGCATCATGCACTACAGACTACTCTAACTATATTTCACCTACCTACCCCTATGCTACGCTGCCTATTGTTCTCTCTTATGGTACGCGGGAAAAATGACATTTTAAATCTATCGGTACGACAATCTATCTCTCTAATCTTGTTAATCTGATCAAACCTAGCATAATACGCAGGGGTTCTCAATATATATCTAACGTCATCTGTGAACAAATCGGTTTCGAATTTACTTTAAAGGTTTATCCTAAATTTTAACCTGCGTTCTGATTGTAATCCCCATCCTAGTTCTTCAATTAAACTCGTAACACTTATACAATTATCATAACGGCCTTTGACAAACCTAGCGGATCTCCTTTGCACGCGCTCAAGGCGCTTATAGTGTATCACTTTTAAAGTAAATGCCGACTTTATATTTTGATAGTCAACTTTAGACTGCAGTGCAGTACGTTCCTAAATGGCCACTGAAGGGGTGTTTTGCAATTGACTAGGGGCATGTAGTGACATATACATCAAATATTAGACTATATTTAACAATCCTGCAATCAGGATTCTCCATATAATTCAGAATATTTCATTAATCTGCATTATCTGTTGGGCAAAAAGTTTTAAGTTATATGGGATATTTAAATAAATATAGGTATATATTTTTACTGACTTAGTTCCTCCAGGTATGCCCTAAGCTTTGGAGGACCGAGGCATTAGAATATATCTTTTTCTGCAATGCGTACAATATTGCATATTATTTTCTATCCACCTTGAGAGACTGTACAAGAACGTCAAAAATAAATAACATGATAATGAATGAAGCATTATACAACCACTGTTACCAATTAAGAACTGACTCACTATCACTGACTATCGATCCTATAAGGAAATGTTTATCCTACAGGGCGTGAGTTCGGGGAAATAACACGAAGAAGGAAAGAAACTGATCACCGTGCATAAAATCCAGATGGAAAACTATGGAGTTGTCACAGTAAAGGAAGTGAAGTGGATGAGGATGCTGGAAGAACTGAAATTAGACTGTAACATATGAAGTATTTTCAATAATATACGACTAGTCTTTATCCTTTAAAACACAGTGACAAAGTTTAATATTCGAAGTAGAAGAAGCGTCCTTTTCCCGAGACAAAAACGACGAGAATACATTTATGGGTAACTAGTGAACAAAATGGACAACAACCAATACCAATGCCTATTGAATATTTCTAAAATAACATTTTTCACTTAAATAGAAAAATACTTCAACATAAACTGCCAAAACGAAGGAAGTTGGGCGACGCGAAGAGAACCGTGACTGCAGCGAGGGGGTGAAGATCAAATTGAAGGTGAAGATAAAATTAAAGTAAGAAAAGGTATTTTGAGTGAAATATCATTTGAGCTAGAAATTAATGAATTTAGTCTCATTTTAAAGAAAATATCCTACCCTCTCAAAGATATAAATACATCAGCACCTTACCCAATTACTTTCCGAGATTTTTGACAAAAAATACCAGCCGTTTTACATGGGTAACGGTACGTGTATGGACGTCATAGAGATCTTATTTAAAATGAGAAATTTCTAGCATCCAGATCTCGTTAAAGAATTAACAGAGTGTAATCTATTTGATTTCTCAACTATTTTTTAAAATGAATCATATCATCATAGCAGTGATTTTTTCAGGATCGTAAAAAAATCTTCCGTTGTGAAGGAGTTGAAAACGTAACGCGTGAAAAAAATAAGTCAAATTTAAGACATATTCTTATTTAATTTCTCAGAACTTCAGTCGTGTAAAAGTATACTATCGCACCATAAGTAATGCAATATTAAATTCATGTGTCCTTCAGCTGCCGAAATCATGACGTATAATTGGAATAGGTACTGTCTCCATTATGACTAGGGAACTACCTCGCTTAAACTACCTTAAAAATCCCTCGGTGGAAGTGAGCTAGAGGAAGGAAGAAGTTGGGTCGGGAGCGAGAAACAGCACGTCGGAGGAGAGGTGAGACGAACACAGCCGGCAACTAAAATCTCAGAGAGCCTTCCTTCATACCTCCTTGGTCTTCGACCGACTCCAACCCACATCCCACACTTCTCGCCCCCCAATCCATCCCCCACCCGCTGTTTCCTCCCCCGGGAGAAGGTGTGTTGGGAGGAGGAATAGTCGGTCTAGGAGAAGGGGACGGGAGCCAGGCGTCTGGCAACGGCAAAAGACCGGGAAACACTCTATTAAGGAGGTGACAAATTAGTTTAAGGGCGGTTGCTAACCGAGAGATGGGGTTGGTGAGGGGAGCGAGGGGTGGGAGGTGGAATGGTCGAGGAGGGCGAGGGGCGGAATACCCAGGCGGGAGAGGGGAAGGGAAGATCTTGAGTGGAAGAGAGAAACTTTTGAGTGGGACTCTACCGAAGATATGTCCGGATGTGCATGTGCTGGAAGTAATGCATTAACTTTTTAATAATTTCTAAAGCCGCCCCGTTTTTAAATCCATCACTCACAAGCTATACTAATATAACACAAGGCTTGCAGAGGATTTTGGCGTTTTGAAGTTTTTCCTGCAGGATATAAAATCTGTCGACGTGATCGACCAGATAGGAGTGGCGGCTGAGTATTCTTAGCAGTTAAATCGAATGTAAATAGTACCGCACACATTAGAAGACAATGAAATAGAGAGCGTTTGGAGTACTAACAGACCACCAGATTCCAAACAGACGTTTTGTACAAATTAGAAACTTGATAATCATCATTTACATCGAGAGATAACAAAAGTGTGATAATTATCGTTGAAGATTTCAACCTCCCGACTATATATTGAAAACAAATAGCGTTGAAATAAGTTCAAGCGTGATATAATCGAGGCCTTACCTAATACATTTTCACATCACTCTTACTCAAGTCGTAAACGAACCTACGAGAGGTAATAAAATATTAGGTCTTTTAATTGATCATGAAGTAATTTTCACGACTTTGAAAACAATAGTAGAGTCCACTGTAAAACCAAAGCGTAAAGTCTAATTATTTGTAAAATGCGATTACATAAAATTTGGAGTGACGTTAGAAGCTTCATTCACTAAATACGTAGCCACATTGATAGACGAGAGCACCGAAGTATCGTGGATATATTTTTTGGAAGTACTACGTAAAGGATGAATATATTCCATACAAATTCAAACAATGAATATATTCCATACAAATTCAAACGGTAGAGTAAAGAACCTCGTTGGTATAACCAGGAGGTAAGGCTGGTCCTGCTCAGGATAGAAATGCAATTACAAAACCTATATAAAAATTCTATCACGTCAGGTAACAATACAATGGAACTTACGGCGAGAGAAATTTACGTTCCTCAACGCTCAAAAACGAAGAAAATAATGTGCACTACTCTACAAATCTTCCAGAAAAAAATCCTAGGTGAAAACCCCAAGTCATTCTGGTCTTACGCTAGAGAGCTCTAGGGCGAATCTTCGACAGTAGAGTCTTTAATGGACACAAACGGCAAAGTGGTCACCAACAGTAACGACAAAGCCAACTTATTAAACCCCGACTACTAAAGTGTATTCATTAAGAAAGACACAATACACAATTTAGACCTACCTGACTTTAATGAGCCGATGGCTGACATAACAATTCAACGTGATGAAATAACTAAACAACTGCGTTCGATTAAAAGTAACAAGTACTCAGGTCCAGAAGGAATATCTGGATGCGTGCTCAAAGAGTTCGCGCCACATATTGCACCATTCTCAGAAATCATATTTATCAAATCATTATCCGAAGGCAAGGTGCCCCAAGGCTGGAAAAGAGCCAATATCACACCGATATTTAAAAAAGGAAATAAAAGTGACCCAGGAAATTATAGGCCTATATCGTTAATATCGCTTTTATGCAAGATCCTCGAACACATTGTCGTTAGCAATATTATGGCAATCCTGGATAATCATAACCTCTTATACAGCAGTCAGCATGGCTTCCGTAAGGTAAGATCCTACGAAAAACAGCTTGCGCTCTTCCTTCATGATATTCTAAAATCAGGTGAATCGATTAAGCAAGTGACGCGATATTCCTTGATTTCAAGAAAGCATCCTCTCACAAAAAACTCATATATAAAGTGATTTCATACGGAGTTACTAAAAGAATTGTAAATTGGATAAGAGACTTTCTCAGTTATCGAAAAAAAAATCGGGAAGTGAACTCAGGTGCTATTACAGATATTTAATTCTATCCCCCACTCCTGGAACCACGAATGAACGTATTTAAGGTCCGATGGCAATTTCTAACCCCAGGTCTTAGCTTATTTAACGGTAAAAAACTGTATATTCTGCAAATAATCTAAATTCTCGATAATAAACTAAATAAAATAAAATAAAAATATATCTCGAGAACTTAGGCCATTGATATTAATAATGAATAGAAGAGGGCCGATCACGATAACTTGAGGATGAGAAGGAGGAACAGATGTGATAAATTGAGGAGAGATATACTGTCCAAAAATTCATTCTATCCACGCACAATAAGTGACTAGGAGTAATAAAACAGGATCTCCACTAATAATATACACAACACACTTCACCATTTCACCTCCCAAACCCTTATTCCTTGCATATTTACACGGCTGGAGTCCTAAGACCCTCTGCCTCACGACTATATGGCGGCTCGCAGGGTAGTATGTAGATCCCATCACTGAGGACATATCATGGAGGAAACACATCAGGGAAATAACTAGTGTAGAAAACCGTAGATTATGATTCGTAAAAAGGGTTCTAGGCAAATGCGATGAGACAGTAAGAGAAAGAAGCTATTTTACACTTGTCAAGCCTCATTTAGAATATGCCGCTAGTATATGGGATTCGTACGAGGAAGGTATGATATAAGAATTAGAGCGCGTGCAAAGGAGATCCGCTAGGTTTGTCAAAGGCCGTTATGATAAATGTGAAAACGTTACGAGTTTAATAGAAGTACTAGGATGGGAATTACTATCAGAACGAAGGTTAAAATTTAGGTTAAACCTTTTAAGTAAATTCGAAACCGATTTTTTCACAGATGACGTTAGATATATATTGAAAACCCCTGCGTATTATGCTAGGTTTGATCATCTTAACAAGATTAGAGAAATTGATTGTCGTACCGATAGATTTAAAATGTCATTTTTCCCGCGTACCATAAGAGAGAACAATAGGCAGCGTAGCAAAGGGATAGGTAGGTGAAATATAGTTACAGTAGTCTGTAGTGCATGATGCATGTAATAACAACCAATAATCCCTTCCTTTTTATATAGATACTAACCATCTAGCTCCATGTGACCCTATGTTCTAACGTGTCTCCCTTAAATATCCTAGTTCCATGTCAATAGTGCATGTTTGGTGATCTTCAACCCCTGCCACACACCCTCTTGGTGGATCGCAGGGTATTACGTAGATGTAGATGTAGATGTGGATGGACACCGTGGAAAGGGACTCCGGGGAGGCGAAAAATTGGGATGAGGTGTTGCGTTTTCTCGAGAGAGCGTGAAGCCAAAGGGAAATGTATCCACCCGCTTCCCATTCCCCTCGCCCCCCTCCTCAACCCCTCCACAAACCATTTCGTCGAAGAGTTAGTGGGAAGTGAAGAGTGGAGGAAGAGAGAGAGATGTGGAGTGGTGTAGTTTATCGTTCGAGATAATGTGTCCATTTGTAAACACCATTTAGTTCTGGGGAAATGTTTATACTCCCGGGAGGGAGTAATTGACGTTGTTTTCGGGAGGAAAATATTCTTGTTTTTAGGAGAGTGAAAGGGTGCACTATCCCCAGCGAAGGGGGCCGGAGGGGCGCCACTTCTGCGGGGGGTTGTAAATAACTTTCCCAAGCGATCGAAAACTTGAAAAAATATCAATCGCCGGTATCCGAGCGACGCATTTACGTGAAATGAAGAGATAGAGTAGACATATTGACTTTTTCCTATTTCCACCACGGAAAACTAGAGTCAGAGATATGATTGAGATAAAATTGTACGTGAAAGGTTGAATTTCAAGTAATATCAGCAATCGTCGGTCCAAAGTTGGTATGCAGCTTCACTTGAATCTCCTCTCTACTAGTGTAGGTGTTACGAGCATAATAGAAGAACTCGGATGGGAATTACTATCAGAACGCAGGTTAAAGTTTAGGTTAAACCTTTTAAGTAAATTCGAAACAGAACTGTTCACAGATGACGTTAGATATATATTGAGATCCCCTGCGTATTATGCTAGGTTTGATCATATTAACAAGATAAGAGAGATAGATTGTCGTACCGATAGATTTAAAATGTCATTTTTCCCGTGTACTATAAGAGAGAACAATATGCAGCGTAGCAGAGGGATAGGTAGGTGAAATATAGTTAGAGTAGTCTGTAGTGTATGATGCATGTAATAACAACCAATTATCCCTTTCTTATTATGTAGATACTAACCACCTAGCTACATGTGACCCTATCATCTAGCATATCTCCCTTAAATATCCTAGTTGCATGCCAATAGTGCATGTTTGGTGATCCTCACCCCCTGCCACACACCCTCGTGGTGGCTCGCAGGGTATCACGTAGATGTAGATGTACTAACCGATTCTTTCCCAAAGTTGGTAAACGTCTGGGAGGAAGCCGACATTTACCCTAAAGTAAGTAATAATCGATTTTCAACTCTTATATTTAATATATAAATATTTATATGATAAAATATAGAATATCACTTCCTTCATGAAAATATCTTAGTTCCAGGGATATTTAATTGACCGTTCAATCAAATATATTCACACGATTGAATGTTCCTACAAGTATTTTACCGATAAATATTTCTTCATGTTTGGAGAAAAAAACATACGAATGCCATCATCGTATCTCTGATGACAGTGCGAGTTCGTACCTCTTTCGATCGTTTGTTCAGCAGTAAAAAAATGATTTCATTCAAGGCCGATCTCCACTCAAATTGAAATCTTTTTCATACAGTTTCTTCTGGAAATTACATGAGCTGATCATAGTATTATTTGGAGCGTCGTTCAACTAATTGAAGTCCGCTAATTGTTCATTTGTTCAGCTACGACATGTGCCGTATTTCCCAGCTAAATAATTTACAACAGCTGTAACAATGGAGCTAATCTCAACGAGGGTGATGAAAACATCAAAATATTATGGCTGAACGTGATTGTCCAAAGTTATACTCCAGAGAGTCCAAAGAAAAAGCTATGATTATATTTTCCAATATTTTTTCCAATTTTTTAGTACCATAATGTATCTACATCTACGTCATATCCTGCAAGCCACCCAAAGGGTGTGTGGAAAGGGGTGCTTCCACACCAGGCATGCATGAATGATGCGGTAGAACACCGAAATTATATTGAAACCCGCGTACCACACATGCAAAGCGCCAATTAAAAATCTAATACCCAAGAAACATTCTATCTTCAATCGTTCCAACATGCAAGGGATACAAAGACTACTACTACACAGTCAAAATATCATGCATAAATAAGAAAGAGGAGAATATAATGAGAAAGATTTACTGTCTGCCTATTGTCACAATTCTAACTATTCATGACGACGATCACAGCTGTTATGGTCCCTAATGGTATGCGGAAAAAATGACATTTTATACCTATCGGTTCTATAATCTAGCTCTCTAATTTTATTGGCGCGATCTAATCTGCCGTAGTACGAAGGGGTTAATAGTATGTTTTTTACGTCGTCAGTAAAATGATTTCCCTGAAATTTATTTAGGAGGTTAAGCCTATAATTTAATCTACGCTGTGATAGCGATTCCCATCCTAATTCTTCTAACAGTCCAGACACACTAGCCAACTAGCATCGTAGCATCACGCATAATTCTCACAGGCTCAATTAAATTTTACCATTCATTTAAGTCAAAAATAAAATAGTCGTCCAATAAGTAAGCATGAATTTCCATGATTTTTGCAATTTGACCGGGAAATTTTTCCTTGTCTCAACTTCGGCTCCTTATCGAAGTTTCTCGGAGATCAGATTAAATGTATTTCTGGTACCAAACAACTTTAAGATATAGTGTCCCATCAAAATTTTTAAAACCGTTTAATGAATTAATTTTAAATTAACAGTTACTACTCTTTCCTGAGCATCCGAATACCGGGAATACAGCGTTCCTCGGTAGTTTCCTTATTTATTTCTACGCGTAGTCGAGTAGTTATGTTAAAAGCAAACAATTGATAGGTTTTGAGAGCCGTATATTTGGTTTCCGCATTTTCAACCCAGTATGATTTTTAAACAAAGATAATTTTGATGCTGCACTATAAGTAAAGCTAAGATAAATATTTCTCGGGTTTGGCACCGGGTAGGGTGTTTAAGGCCTTAAACAGCCTTACCCGGTGCCAAACCCGAGAAATATTTATCTATAGTATTCGCCGGGAAAGCCTACGATCTTTTAGTAAAGCTAAGAATTGAGTTTATTTCGGAGAGCTGTTAATTTGGTGTCCAACTGGGCTAGACATTTAACTCCGTGCAAACATTTCAAAACTTAAAAACAATTTTCCTAAATTTAAGATTTTTTGCGGTAAGAGACACATTTTATCCTACTTTTGGAACCAAAAATAGCTAATGGTAAAGGTTTTTCAAGATGGACACTCATTTTTGAGATCGTTTTGTGTGCCTACCAATTAACAAACCTCGCACATGTATGATCAATCATAGGATGGAACAAACGAGAGTTACCGCAGCCTAAAGGCTGGGACACAATCAACGTGTACGTGTAACGTGAGCCTTTAACGGGAATACGCGAAAAGATAGCTGACGGTAAAGTATAGCGAGCGGACACAATCAACGTGTACGGGGAGTACGTGTACGCGAGAGATGGGCAACTTTCATCTCTTCCCGTGTCCCGTACACGGAAAACCAATCAGAATAGTCCTGAGAATCCGGGAATGGGAGCCATCTATCGGCAGATTCATCCAACTGCTGAAGATTGCTCTTGGCTAAGACAACTTATTTACTTTCACACTTGTTTACACCTGATCTCTTAGCTGCGCCTGCGTTAGTCAATTGTTACTCCGGGCCGCGTTAACGTCGATTGTGTCCGCTGACTTGCGTTCCCCGCGTCCCGTTGTCCCGTTAACGTCTCGCGTCACACGTACGCGTTGATTGTGTCCCTGCCTTAAGGCAACAAAAGATAGACATAACTCTTTTCGCGTAATGTCGGAAAATATCCACCTCCCAGACTAGGACTTACTACTGGGCTATGGACTTGCTAGGCTTACAATGCGGCCCGTGCTTGCAATCCTTTTAAGCGTGTACGGAATCAGCAATTTCGTCTTTTCTGCTGCTTCCCCCTTCCTCGCCTTCCAGACCTCCCTCTCCTCTCTCTCTCTCTCTCTGGCTGGAATGAAGTTGAACGGAAATAACAACCAGCAGTGAAGTATGCAAATGTTTCTGTACAATTAGTAGCAAAGGCAAATATTTATGCGTTCCTTTATTTCAAAGCCGAGGCGTCAATTTCACCCTTCGTATCTCATCAATCACGAGCCAGAAGGGTTTTTCCTCTTCCTCTCTCTCCAACCGCCCATGTCGCCCTTTGCGTTTCGTCCTCTCAAGTCAACTCTTCCCTTCTAATTATACACGACACTCTTTTTAAACCCCGCGTGTGTCTGTGAGACCCGTGCTCTGAAACTCCATACATCGGTCTCTTGTCGGGACATCATCACATTGCTGACGCTTAATCTTCCGTGTCTCGGTCCTCTACCGCTACTCATTCCTCCCTTCTGCCGCCTCCTCTTCTCTCTCTTCCAACCTCTCTTCCCTTCAACCCTCACTTCACACTCAAGCCTCCTCTCCTCCGTTTTCTCCATCTCTGTCATCTGCAAGTGAACTAAATATTCTAAATGAATTAAATATTGTGCTACACTGTACAAAATCAGATGTGTTTTATGCGTATTCATACATTTGCCTTCTTCTTAAATATTTTGTTAAATATTATGTCGGATTCTGTGATATTGATGTATCATGTAAATCTTCCTATTGTATGTACTACTTGTTGACTCTAAGATATGTATAATCATGTATGTTCCTAAGGGACACACTTGTCCCGGAATAATAGATTTCATTTTTCATTTCATTCATTTCTCTCACGTTCCTTAGTCCATCCCTTAAGGCCGCTTTACACGGTACATTTTATTGCACATACAAATGTATCATGGAATGAACAAAAAAATGAATGGAAGTAGAGCAGGTTCTATTTCCCTTACAGTCATTCAGATAATCATACAATTTTTCGCTTTACACGGTACAATTTTCCTCGTGAAAGAGTTTTAAGGTAGTTTGAGCGAGACAGTTCCATGGTCATAAAGGATACCATATTCGAATTATATATTTTAATTTCACCAGATGTAGGAGGGATGAATAAAATTTTGCATTATTAACCCTCTTTGGGCGAGCGATTCCAATTTGTTACGTTTCAAAATCATTGAAATATCTGCTTTCTAAGAGGTTTTTCCTTTTAGATGAGGCGCCAGACAGAATTCATCTACATCTACATCTACGTCATACCCTGCAAGCCACCCAAAGGGTGTGTGGCAGGGGGTGCTTTCGCACCAGGCATGCATGAATGATATGGTAGGACACCGACATTATATTAAAACCCGCGTACTACACATGCAAAGTGCCAATTAAAAATCTAATACCCAAGAAACATTCTATCGTCAATCGTTCCAACATGCAATGGATACAAAGACTACTACTACAGATTCAAAATATCATGCATAAATAAGAACATCAACATTTACATCATGCACAAATAAGAGAGTAGAGAATATAATGAGAAAGATTTACTGCCTGCCTATTGTCAATACTCGAACAATTCATGACGACGATCACAGCTGTTATTAAATTAAGCCTGGCATCACTGTATTCCTGAATCAATAACCCTCTATGGACGGAATTGTGAAACATAAGCGTAAAAAAATACTGCAATATGTTAGCTTTAAAAAAAATATTATTTAATCAGTTAAAAAAATTGCAATTAATTTGATGATAACATTAATTCTAAAATGTGAAGTATTTTTTGCATATATTTAAGTTAAAATAATTATTTTCAGAATAATATTTTCAGAATAATATTATAGAATTGTAACGCTTCGGATTAAGTGTGTGGAAAGTTGCGTCTCTTTTGGAGGTTTTTCCAATAATTTGAATAGATGAATGTGTGACGCTATTCAATGACGATGGCGTGCTTTGTGGGGCTCTGAAATAAAGAGCTACAGCTGTCATATAATGAAAAAATTGGGAAAGTTTAAAAAAGTTACGTCATGAAGTACGTTGTACCTTGAAGTACCAAGTACGTTGAAGTATACCTTGCGAAAATATTATTCTGAAAATAATTATTTTGACTTAAATATATGCAAAAAATACTTCACATTTTAGAATTATTGTTATCACCAAATTAATTGCAATTTTTTAAAATGATTAAATAGTATTTTTTTAAAGCCAACATAGTGCAGTATTTTTTTACGCTTACGTTTCACAATTCCGTCCATAGAGGGTTATTGATTCAGGAATACAGTCATGCCAGGCTTAATTTCAAAGTAATTAATGACAATTAGAAATAAAAGTTTTTGATTTGACTCATTTTCTTCACGAGGTACGTTAAAAACTTCTTCAGAGCGGAAGGTTTTTTTTAAACGATCCTGAAAGAACAACTGCGAGGACTATGTGAGTTATTTTAAAAAAATAGTTGAGAAAACAACCCAACTACACGCAGCTAACTTTTTGATGAGATCTGGGTGTTAGAAATTCCTCATTTTTAAAAATAAGGTCTTTCTGGAGTGCATATGCGTACCATTTCCTATGTAAAATGACATGAATATTTTGACAAATATCTCGAAAAGTAGTTTGGTAACTTACGTGTGGTGTCTTACGGCAGCGAAACATGGGCAGTCAAAAAGAGAGATGAGAAGTACTCAGAAAGTTTTGAAATGTGGTTGTGGAGAAAAATGCTTTAGCTGAAGTGGACGGATAGAATGAGAAATGAGGACTAATGTCTGAGGAAATGAGGAAAAAGTACTAATGACAATAGGAGAAGAAAGAAAACTGCTGAGGGAAATCAAATAGAGGAAGACAGCTTGGATGGGACATATATTACGACAAAATTGTCTTTTTAGAAGAATTATTGAAGGAAAATAGAAGGAAAGCGAGGAAGTGGAAGAAGAAGAATGGGAATGCTCGATGACATAAAAATGGTCGAAATTTCAGGCAAATGAAAGAAGATGCTGAGGACCGACTGCGATGGAGGGCATCCAGTTGAAACCTGTCACAAGACAGAGTCCACTAAGAAGAAGATCAGGTTCCATAAGGGGTTGATATTGGGGTATTTTTGGGAGTGAGACACATTTTTCTTTATTGACCAAATTTATTGATATTTAGGTGAAGTGTTATTTCGCTCAAACTACCTTTAGTTCCCTTCACTTTCAAATTTTTTGCTAAGTGTCGTCTCCACTGCTCTAAAAGGAATTACTTAGATACTAACCATCTAGCTCCATGTGACCCTATTTTCTAGCATGTCTCCCTTAAATATCCTAGTTGCATGTCAATAGTGCATGTTTCGTGATCTTCACCCCCTGCCACACACCCTCGTGGTGGCTCGCAGGGTATTACGTAGATGTAGATGTACCAGTGTCAGGCGTAACTCAATGGAATCTATTCATATTTTAATGGAAAACAGAATTTTTAATATCGCAATGAAAAAGAGGGTCCTCCTTACTTCATGATGAAAAGATAAAACTTGGCAAACGCCACACTAATTTATGAAAAAACCAACCCGGGTTTCAGCAACTGAGTGTCATTCTCGAGGTGTAAGTAGGTAAGGGAAGTACAAGCAAGGTCAACCTAGAAAATGGCACTAAGTTGCTGAAACCCGGGTCGGTTTTAATTTAATGAACTAGTGCGTAGTTTACCAAGTTTTTTTCTTTTCCTCATGAATATCCAAAACTTTCACAAAGTAACGTCTGAAATAGTTTCGTTTGTTCCTACTCTGTTCATATACCCCTCCTTCAAGCACAAAAATCGTCACTGACTCTCTCCAAACCATTCCTCTACCCTTTTTTTCTTTCCTAGGTGAAGAATCCTTTTATAAAAATAATTAAAGTGAAGACCAAGAATATAACACATAAGGCAATTTTTCGAAGGGAGTCAAAGAATAAAATTTTGTAGGACTGAATCCATTTTGAAAGAATTTCACTTTATCGCCGCTAATAGAATATGCCTATCCGATGAGGAAGTTTCTGATCTTTGACTTGTAAAATCTCTCTTTTTCGAGATTCTCTGACTATACGATATTATCAACAGCCGTCCTCTGCGCAATAATCTCATGGCTCGTTGTGAACGCACTCTCAGTTCATATCTGTTCTCTAAGTTCAACTGCTGTAAGCTACGGGTAAATTCTTCAAGGGCTTCAATTCATTGTCTATTTTTCAGCAGCCGACAAATGAACCCAGCAGCAGAACCGCGTAAGTTTATTCATATCAAACTCAAGTAGTTCACCAGATTCGTAAGATTCTAAACTCATTTTTGAGCCTCTGTGTCATTGCGAGAGAGACCATATTCATGTGCCTTAACAACACGGATTTAATTCAAGTTTATTCTTGCGAAACATGCATAAAGTTTACTTGAATAATTTCTTCCTATTTTTTTTGCAAGAAAGGGTCTCTGGATATTTTTATATATTATAATAAAATTATTTTGCTTGCAAAAAGTGTGTTACCGATTTTAATGGCGATCGCGAAAATTGGTCAAATTTTTCTTATTCCGGAACCGATTACGTTGAATTAGTTTCTAAATTAAGGGTAATCCTTATCTTTATAAGTGTTTATCACAGAATATAAATTAAAGCAAGTAAAATTGTACGGCAAGTAGGTACATAGTTTTTCCATATTTCATCGTTCAAGTTAACTGTTCATGATGCAAAGAGTATAAATTTCTTTTACTTATTCATTTTTTGCTAATACAACATTATTATAGGCTTACTCATGGGGAAAAATCGTGAGGGCGTTTTGTTTGCTTTTTTTAAGAAAAATAATTTAAATGAAGAGCTTAAAGTTCAGTACGACCCAACTATTAATCTTCTCCCACGTTCTAGTCCTCTCCCACTCTCCTCGTTTCTGTCTCCTCTTCCTCTGCTTCACTTCTCCTTCTCTCCTTTCCCCTCCCACCCTAATCCTTAAACCTCTTCCTCCACCTCTCACCTCCCCGTCTTATGCGTCCGTCCTTCGTCTCTTACACGGGCTACTAATCTCCGGACATCCACTCTTCCCAAATTACTCCGCTTTAGACGTTTCTCCCCGCGGGATTATTTTTATCGTCTCAAACGGCAACAAGGTGTGTGTGTGATATACTTTGGTCCCAATCCAAACCCGTGCCATCTGACCTGTCTCTCATCCGACTTAGTAGGGGCATCCCCTTCCCCCGCCCCCGCCCGGTCCTATCTAACCGAATTCCCCTCAAAACCCTCCCCCCCCCGTTTCCCGTCTCCGTTCATCCTTCGACGTCCTTAAAACTTTCCGCGTTCCAGTCCACCTAGGGCCACTTCCCGCTGCACCCTCAAAACATTCCTATTTCCCCCGTATTCCCTGGGTATCTTAGCCCATCCGTGGCGGGCTTCCAAGAGACGCAAGTACTTTCCTCGGGAAGTTCTAATATTTGTTTATTCGACAAAACCATTTGACCACCTTTCCACACGGCGACATTTCTACCACCATAGCTGGAGAGGGCGGTGGCGGGCGGGTGGTAGACATCCGTGCGAATAACCAAATCAAATGCTACGAACTGGCATGCGATAGGAACGCTTGCGATTTCCTCCATCTGAATTAGAATTAGTGAGGATTAGAACGCCTTCAATTTTGCTAGTGGCATGGTAGCAAATCTGTGCGTATATTTCCGTCATAAGTTGTTCGTGAATAGACTAAGAAATTGGTATGAAAGATAGATTTCGACACGGATGCGTTTAATATTGATATAAATAGTGAGAGAGCAATTGCGATGAATTGCTCTTTGTATAGTTATTGGATGACTCTTCGATCGTTGTGGTCCATTCTGAACTTTTCAGCAGCCTCAACATCTGCCATTCAACGATATTCAAGTCCATGAATGCCGCATTCAGTGGCTAGTACACATAACATGTTCTCTTCTAACACTCTCAGGCGAAGTATGGCCTTCCTGGCTCTTCTGTTCTTACTATATCCCTATTGGTTTCCAAGGGAATATATTTTAATTTCCTAAACATCCATCGATATTATTGGTGTAAGTATTTTGAAGGTATGTGGCACCAAGCTCAAAGATCGGTACTCTTCACATTTTTCAGTTCTTACCTTCTTCGGCAAAGCAATGTTCACTTATCTGACAGTTCCCTGGTTGTCCTGTGCTTTCGTAGTTATCATTGATTTTTTCACACAGGTTTCGATGGCTGTTCTCCCAAGCACCGTGGTGAGTTCTCTGCTGATGTTTCCTACACGAAGTGATAGGCTACTCCTCAGGACTTTTAATACTCTGTAGAACACGCTTCTAAAATGCCTGGGTCCCGGTTGTCTTCGTCCGCCTCCCTCTCGGCTTCCATTGTACTGTCTTCGTGCGACCTCGTCTCGTTTAAAAAGACTTCGAATTATTGCTTCCATTACAAAATCCTCATGTCGAGAAAACTGCGCAAACTGTTTATAATATTGAAAATTTTAACTGTATCATAATATGTATCTGTAAGGTGTACTATAGATATATAGTATGTATCTAAGCGTTGGTACGGAGTTTTGATATATGTAACGGAAAAACATTATCTCTACTCTGCAAGATCAGCAACTCACAACCACAGCACTACAAAAAAATAATCTCCTGTCTCTTAACCAATGCAGGTTATTAAAAACCCAATTTCTGCCTAACTTGGGAATTTATTAAAGCTATTTAATCATTTTCCCATTTCAGACAGATTGATTTGCTTGGATAAGGTCAATTGCATGATTCATTCCTGGATTACCTTACTCGCATTATATTTCAAGAATGAATTTTTTACACACGCTACCTCATCTACGTCTACATCTACATCTACGTAATACCCTGCGCACCACCACGAGGGTGTGTGGCAGGGGGTGAAGATCACCAAACATGCACTATTGACATGCAACTAGGATATTTAAATGAGACATGCTAGAACATAGGGTCACATCTACATATACATCTACGTCATAACCTGCAAGCCACCCAAAGGGTGTGTGGCAGGGGGTGCTTCCACACCAGGCATGCATGAATGATATGGTAGAACACCGACATTACATTAAAACCCGCGTACCACACATGCAAAGCGCCTATTAAAAATCTAATACCCAAGAAACATTCTATCTTCAATCGTTCCAACATGCAAGGGATACAAAGACTACTGCTACAGATTCAAAATATCATGCATAAATAAGAACATCAATATTTACATCATGCATAAATTAGAGAGTAGAGAATATAATGAGAAAGATTTACTGCCTGCCTATTGTCAATACTCGAACTATTCATGACGACGATCACAGCTGTTATGGTCCCGAATGGTACGCGGAAAAAATGACATTTTATACCTATCGGTTCTACAATCTAGCTCTCTAATATTATTGGCGCGATCTAATCTGCCGTAGTACGAAGGGGTTAATAGTATGTTTTTTACGTCGTCAGTAAAATGATTTCCCTGAAATTTATTTAGGAGGTTAAGCCTATAATTTAATCTACGCTGTGATAGCGATTCCCATCCTAATTCTTCTAACAGTCCAGACACACTAGATAAAGCTAGATGGTTAGTATCTACATAATAAGGGAGGGATTATGGTTGTTATTACATGCATCTACATCTACATGTACGTAATACCCTGCGAGCCACCACGAGGGTGTGTGGCAGGGGGTGAAGATCACCAAACATGTACTATGGCCATGCAACTAGGATATTTAAGGGAGAAATGCTACATAATAGGGTCACATGCAGATAGATGGTTAGTATCTACATAATAAGAAAGGGATTATTGGTTTTTATTACATGCATCATGCACTAGAGACTATTCTAACTATGTTTCACCTACCTATCCCTTTTGCTACGTTGCCTATTGTTCTCTCTTATGGTACGCGGGAAAAATGACATTTTAAATCTATCGGTACGACAATCTATCTCTCTAATTTTGTTAATATGGTCAAACCTAGCATAATACGCAGGGGATCTCAATATATATCTAACGTCATCTGTGAACAAATCGGTTTCGAATTTACTTAAAAGGTTTAACCTAAACTTTAACCTGCGTTCTGATAGTAATTCCCATCCTAGTTCTTCTATTAAGCTCGTAACACTTATACATTTATCATAACGGCCTTTAACAAACCTAGCGGATCTCCTTTGCACGCGCTCTAATTCTTTTATCATACCTTCCTCGTACGCATCCCATATACTAGCGGCATATTCTAAATGAGGCCTGACAAGTCTAAAATAGCTTTTTTCTCGTACTCTCTCATCGCATTTGCCTAGAACCCTTTTTACGAATCCTAATCTACGGTTTGCTACACTAGTAATTTCCCTGATGTGTTTCCCCATGACTTGTCTTCAGTGATGGTGACGACTAAGTATTTAATAGATTCTACGAGTGATTGAGTGATTGATTGATACGAGTGATCTACTTGTGATTTGTATCTTGACATGTCTGGTAAACTGAAATTGTAGGCATACATTATGTGAATTTGTGTACACTTGTACCTTTTCTTGACGAGGTCTATGTATTTTATGAATACCTTTGACCAATTAAACTTATTATATTTAGTTATTCCCTCTGTCCATAGCCTCACTCAGTATACATATTCCAGTTCTTATCTCTAGTGTTGTTGCTTTTTGTTTTTCGCACTCTTCATTAACTTGGATGGGGTTTTGGTTTTCCCTTTACCAGATTTTCGTTGATTTCGTTGATTTCATTCAAGCTCTCTATTAAATCCTCCTCCGTACCTTAGTGCATAACAACTTGCTAAACACCAAAATAGACCTCTACTGGATCATACAGGCAATGTAAAAACGAGCCAGAAGTCAAAGCACGAGCGCAAAGTGCCCAAAAGGGTTAGTTTTCGTATATTCAAAATATATCAAATTTTGACCAGGGAAGACGAGTTAATATGCAGATTTTACCTTTTTCATGACTTTTTCAGGTTATCCAGGACCATTCTTTCTTCGATTCCCACGAATGCCACAGGAATCTTTTGCTTTCCAGACCTGGATGTGGGAAATCAAAGCTCAGTATGGACGGCAGAAAGGGTAAAACGAGACGACACAAGGATGCGTGGACGAGGGGGGGGGGGACTCACACAAGAGGGGACGTACTTAAGGGGAAGGATTTAAAACAAACTTTGGAATATGAGTCCAAGCAAACTGAAGGGTCGATGCTTCCTTCCCCCTCTCCTTTCCTCTCTCTTCAACACACATACAAACACACACAAGGCTTTCCCGCTTTAACCAACACCCCCGCGCGCACATTTCGAAAGATGATTTTCTTAGGGAAAACTTATAAGTTGGAAATATTTAAAAACTTCCCTTTTTTTACCCCGTGGAGACGATGAGTGAGAGGAGAGTCGCGTGATGGACGGAGAAGAATAAGAAGGGCAAAGGGGGACGGAAGCCCTTCAAAGGGCGCCAAGGAGGGATAAGGGAAGGAACTCCCTCACTCATTCCCTTGTTCTAAGCTCGGAAATGGCTTAATGGTGTTGGTTTGACAAACAACAACAGTCAATGTTAGGCATATACCTATATATTAGTTGATTACTTGGAAGGAGATAAATTGGCGAAGGAAAATTGTTCTAATATTTCAAATCCCTTCTAAATTAGCGATTAATGCTTGAACTTAGGGAAGGAGAAAACGTCGGAAGTGAAATTACAAATAACGATAGTATGTTGCACACATTTCGAAACGATTTTTTTGGGTATGCTTTCATATTTATTTTAACTTTTGCATGTTCATACGGCCGTTATTGACACCACCATTAAATTGTAACCGTTTGCACGATGGCCGAGTTAGTTAGTAACATTTCACATTGACTAATTGTAATATGGGTGTACACTACTCAGGTACACTCTGTATCCTGCATGAAAAATATCATATTCAAGAGAGGTGTAGAATGTGAAATATTCCAACACACAATATAAATTAAGAGTGTATTTAAAAAATAAAGAGGGCAATATTATTAAAGGGAGTTTAACGATTCGTGCAGGCCTGTTGAGGAATCACCCTCGATACTCAGCCTTCGAATATCTTCCAGGATATCACCTAGATATACATAGATGGTCACCACTATTTTAACGTCTATAAAAATAAAGCAAATCTAAGCATTTCCGAATGAAGGGAATTACAAGATATTTTAAATATACAATTCTAGAAAATTGGCAGGCACTGAGTCTAACTTTTATATTTTTATACCTTGGGCTAGTGTGATGAAACAAAAATTTTATTCGAAATCATGTTTCAATTGACATTATTATCTGGAATATGCTGTTAGTGTATGGGATCCATACGAAACGGGGTTGATATCAGAGTTAGATCGCATACAGCGAAGAGGAGCTAGGTTTGTGAAACGATGCTACGATACGTTGGCTAGTGTGTCTGGACTGTTAGAAGAATTAGGATGGGAATCGCTATCACAGCGTAGATTGAATTATAGGTTTAACCTCCTAAATAAATTTCAGGAAAATCATTTTACTGACGACGTAAAAAATATACTATTAACCCCTTCGTACTACGGCAGATTAGATCGCGCCAATAAAATTAGAGAGCTAGATTGTAGAACCGATAGGTATAAAATGTCATTTTTTCCGCGTACCATTCGGGACCATAACAGCTGTGATCGTCGTCATGAATAGTTCGAGTATTGACAATAGGCAGGCAGTTAATCTTTCTCATTATATTCTCCTCTTTCTTATTTATGCATGATGTAAATAATGATGTTCTTATTTATGCATGATATTTTGAATCTCTAGTAGTAGTCTTTGTATCCCTTGCATGTTGGAACGATTGAAGATAGAATGTTTCTTGGGTATTAGATTTTTAATAGGCGCTTTGCATGTGTGGTACGCGGGTTTCAATGTAATTTCGGTGTTCTACCGTATCATTCATGCATGCCTGGTGTGGAAGGACCCCTTGCCACACACCCTTTGGCTTGCGGGGTATGACGTAGATGTAGATGTGGATGTATAGCAAAAGCGCCCTCAGCAGATAAATACCTACTAATAAACGATTCACGTAGAACATTAACTGTCATTAACGGTTAGAAAGTTAGTGATGCACGTACGCGCACGAGAGCTGAAGGGTTTTTCAAGGGCTGAAAAGTTTTTCAGAAATAGACATAGAGGTTAAACGTTATTCTGACAATATGAATGAAAAACTATTATGAATGATGATATAGTTTTATATGACAGAAGGAAATCATCTCAATGAATCTGGGATCTGAGATTCTTTGGTCATGCAGAGTTCACAGTTATAGACCTTTAAAGTCAATTCATGAAGTTTTCACAGCAATTCAGTTTGTCAATAAAGGATGATCGTGACTTCCGTGAGAACCGATCATAATAAGTCATAAGCAGTGCATTAGGAAAACGTTAACAAAACAACATTTTCACGTGAAAAAGGAAGTGATGATACTTTATCTATCTGCGGTAAATACGGAATTACATTAGCACCAAATCATTTTTTTTGTGAGTTCATTAAAAATGGCCATCAAACTACCGGAAAGTTGTTTTCAGTAAATGAAATTTGGTACAAAAAATGAGAAAAATTGATATAAAATGTACAAAAAGGCTTAAAAGTGATAGTAATGAGAATAAAATTAGACCTACCGGTGGCAACTGAGCGACAAAAGCTGCTGGTAATAATTTATCATTATCACACATTCGGCAAATAATTAAATGAATTCCTGGAAACTAATAGCAGTTAATGATCAGCAGCATTTTAACATGCTTAAAATGTCAAAATCAATATAGGTACTAACTTGGATATTTTTACAATACATATTTTTCAGTTTCCGGCTGGTTTTATCGCAGAGGCGGCATCACCAAATTGCATTTTTTCTTGGCAATAAAACCGGTTGACAATTTATTAATGAATAGAGAAATTTACAAAGTTAACTTAGTAAATCAAACATCATGAATGTTCACCGAGCTAAACCTGAGAATATTGAGATTATGATTTCATGCCTTTTTTTATATTTGAATCAGAAGTACCCAAAGATTAGTATGCGCTTTAAGAAATTGGAATTTATAGTATTGGCAGTATATTGGTGGAATTCCTTCATAATGAAATGATCAATTACTTCATTTTCCACAAAAGGTTTATTATATGATACGCGATATACTGATGATGTCGCGCAGCGATGAAATTCGGGTCGTAAGAACGTAACAAATCTCTCGTGGAAAACTAAGTAATTCATCATTTCACTATGCACTTTATGGATACAAGCATAAATACCATAGCATAGATAAAGCATAGATACCAGCATTATATAAATGGCAAGATAAATTCATTCAGGTCCCGAAAAGACACAGACTTGTAGCAGGTGCCCATTTCACACATCTACATCTACATCTACGTCATACCCTGCAAGCCACCCAAAGGGTGTGTGGCAGGGGGTGCTTTCGCACCAGGCATGCATGAATGATATGGTAGAACACCGACATTACACTAAAACCCGCGTACCACACATGCAAAGCGCCAATTACAAATCTAATACCCAAGAAACATTGTATCTCCAATCGTTCTAACATGCAAGGGATACAAAGACTACTACTACAGATTCAAAATATCATGCATAAATAAGAACATCATTATTTACATCATGCATAAATAAGAAAGAGGAGAATATAATGAGAAAGATTAACTGCCTGCCTATTGTCAATACTCGAACTATTCATGACGACGATCACAGCTGTTATGGTCCCGAATGGTACGCGGAAAAAATGACATTTTATACCTATCGGTTCTACAATCTAGCTCTCTAATTTTATTGGCGCGATCTAATCTGCCGTAGTACGAAGGGGTTAATAGTATGTTTTTTACGTCGTCAGTAAAATGATTTTCCTGAAATTTATTTAGGAGGTTAAGCCTATAATTTAATCTACGCTGTGATAGCGATTCCCATCCTAATTCTTCTAACAGTCCAGACACACTAGCCAACTTATCGTAGCATCGTTTCACAAACCTAGCTCCTCTTCGCTGTACGCGATCTAACTCTGATATCAAGCCCGTTTCGTATGGATCCCATACACTAACAGCATATTCCAGATGAGGCCTAACGATTGAAAAATAACAACGTTCTTTCACTTTCTCATCACATTTTCCGAGTACTCTCTTGATAAAGCCTAGCTTCCTATATGCTTGACCGCATATTTCCCTAATATGTTTTCCCCAAGATAGGTCGTGACTAATTGTGACTCCTAAGTAGTTACAAGACACAAAACGAGTGTATTCTGGATCCCTTTCAGATATAGTTCTTCTTTCCTCAGTCTAATATATGTTCTCTACAAAGTGATATCACCTCACTTATTGCCAATGAACCTTTTAGCTTTATCGGTAATGAAGTGTAAAAATAAAAGTTAGAGCAACCATTATTATTGGACTAATGCGGAATTTTTCAAAATACATAATCGGAACTTGAATCTTTTCCCTAATAATTGAAGATACATCATGTTAGATAAATAAATTTTAAAAGGTACCACAGACAAGTTCATCTCCTTTTCATGAATCCAAACCAATATCGCGTTAAACCCCTCTCGTTCATGCGAAGCAATCGGAACAAACACACATTTTCGGGAGGGGAGGTGGGTGCATTCAAAACGCTCCACTCCTGAAGATTGCAGTAACACTTGCTAATCCGTTGACGGAGCGCCGTCCATTTAGGAAAGCGGAGAGCGGAGGGGGGGGGGGTGGAGGGAGAGGGAGGCGTGGAATCGGGCGGCCGGCGGGGAGTAGCCACTCATTACTTCGGAATCCGCGGAGTTGAAAAAGTTGGGTAAACACAGTTATTTCGTGTCCGTGTAAACACTATTTTCGTGACTAACGTCATTGGAGCGAGAGCCTTTGGGAGTAAACACTTGGGGGCTTCAGATGTCGGACACCACCGACCCCCTCGCCCTCCGTCTGCCCCCCTCCCCAACTCTAAGTCAGCAGCGCGCGTAAATCAATAACCGAAATGGTTTAAGAAGGGCTTCGAAAGGAGGGGTTGGCGTATTATAAGTTAGACGAGTCCAGACTTCATATTTTTTTAGAGAAAAAGGAGGAAGAAGAAAAAAAAATAATTCCCAAACTTCATCGGAGTGGAAGACACGACAGGCCAGCGGCCACCGCATAGCTTCGCATAAGGAGAGCGTAAACTTTAGCGAGACTCCCTATGATGAGAGGGGTGGGAGGGTGTGGAGGAACAAGGAAGTGACGGCTTAACGTGAAGAAAAGAATAACACCATCTTTCTTTTGCTATCCTCCCCCTTCTCTCTCTGACCTAAGCCTTCCCGGTGCATGCGACTCCTCCTTATAGGTGCTGGCGGGTGAAACCCCTTCCGTTCTTTTGCAGCGACAACAAACAATGAGATCCCGTCGGGTGTGGGGTTAGGGTATGGAAGGGAGGGGTCCCAGAACTTGTGAGCTCATCAAAAAAATTGCTTACTGTCGTCTTTGTTGTTCTGGTGAGAGAAAGTCTTGACGTTTTTAAGGCTGTGTGGAGGCTCGTCTCCGAGTCGAAGCAGGAAAAGGAAGACCCCAAAACGTTCCGAATGCTAACGACCGTCATAAACCAATCCCTTTTTTTCACGTCTCCTTCGACGGGGATCATGCACATGAAAATTTGGTAAGAGAGTGAGGAACTGTGGACGCGAAAGAAGATCCTGACATCTAATACGGTTTCACCTCAATCACTCCCCAGGGAGCAGCATTAATCTCAAGGGTTTCAACATTTCCACAGTCTCGTTAACTGAGCGAAAGATAATGCAGCAATTTTGTCTGCAGACGTAGCCGCTGTTTATCGCATCGCCTCCTCTATTTCTTACGATAAACATAGCAGTGTTACTAAATTGTCGAGGGAATTACGGAGGGAACCTCTATCCGATCGAAGCGAAAGTTTGGTGTAGACTATTTTTCGATAGACGTTCAACATATTTTGCTGGAGCCAAACTATTATGGTCGAAACGATCACAGGCATAAGGTTGAGGAAATAGACCGCAGAACCGATGGATTTAAAATGTCATTTTCTCCACGTACATAATGGTTGCGATTGATCAGTTCAAGGATACTTTGACTCTGACTCGGTAAAATAGGTTGTTTTAGTAGTGCTAAATATCTTAACATGATTATTAGCTACTAACTTCACATGCAATCTCCGGCATGATAAAGCTCTTGGATGGATCAGTACCTTGTGGAAATATTTATTTGTCGTAGTAATTATAATCAGTAGCCGTATTATTAGTAGTGTACTGCATGGTAGCATGTTCGTCCACGTAGTACTCTCCTAGTCTCTAGTATGACCGCGTATTGTCATCGTGACTGCTTTTGGCCGGCGCCTGGCATTCCGGGGAAACGTGCGCGGTTCGGATTTCAGCTATGATGAGGGCTTCATGCCTGTTGTGGAATCACCCCGTGCCACACACCCTTGTGGTGGCTTGCACGGTATTTCGTAGATGTAGATTTGTCTAAGTTATGCCAGTCGTCTTCGACTCTCTCTTGCACAAAGCCATTGCTCTCTTCTCATTCTCGGCCTCTTTCTTTCAGGTTATCAATTCAATCAAACTTTAATAAGTTTATACTCTGGAGTTCTCATTATATTTCCGTACTATAAGAATGATTTTTTTCAGTTATTGCCTTTTCCACACCGTACCGAGTAATACCGAGTTGATAATTACTTTCATATCTTCAGTAATCGTCCAAACTTCCGAAACAAACATGGAATACAATCGTTTTTGCCTTCATTCATTCATTGGTCGTTCAATCCTAGTGTTGGGTCGTTTTCCTCCCCCCTGTCGGCTCTGGTGGCGAGTGTCGCGTTTGGTTTTTTCACCACTGTGTGTCGAAAGCCGGGAGCGTGTGGACGAGGACATTGTCGAGCGCTTCGTCGGAAGTCGCGCGGGCAATAAACTCAGATTCGCTTGAAGGTGTCCTCGCCTTTCATTAATCATAACCTGGGGCACACGGCCCCGCACGCACACCTAGGATTGGTTGACTACAGGCCTCCACCCTTCCTCATCTAATGCTAGTTCCCTTGCCTCTTGGTAAGTATATCTTCGTATGCACTTATAATTTAATTTGATAATAATAATTTATTTACAAAATGGTTTACACGCTGTAATTTCCCTTTGAATGGGGTACAAAAAATTATTTCCTCTTTCCACTTTCCTCTTTATTTGATCAATGAACTTATTTCTGGGTCTTCCTCTGTGGACTCTTCCCTCCATTTTGCCTTCAACTATGTTCCTCAAAAACTCATTGTGTCTCAGAGTGTGTCCAATCTATCTTGTTCTTCTTTTTTCTATGGTGTTCCACATGGTCCCCTCCTCCTCTATTCTGCTGTGCACTTCATAATTTCTTAAGTTTTGCCATTGACGAGAAAATTCTCACCGGTATTAATACCTTTTAACCAGGTCCCTAGTAATTTTAATTAATGCTCCTTGACTGTTCCTTAAGTATCACGGGTATTTTACAGTCATGTAACTAATTATAATATTTGACTTCCACTGTTTGGTGCGTTCTCCGGAATAACGACCGTCATAAAAGAGAATTTAAAAATAATATTTCAAATATGTACACGGATTATGAGTAACCACAAATATAGTTATAACTTTAAGAAGTTAGAGGAACGACGGGCTTGAGATATCATTTAAATGGTCTTTTGGAATTTTGTAAAACAATGGGGAGTAATAAGAGACAAGTGAGGAATGTAAATGGAGAGTGGTAATGTGTAACGTGAAAATTACAACACAGAACATTTGACACAACCTTATTTCATAGCAATTCGCTTTGTTTATAAACTAAGTAATTTATGAAAAATATTTTCATGGAAAATGATCGACGGAAATTAAGCACATCGTGCCCCTCAAGGCGATTATTTACGAAATGTAAAGAGATCAGAATATCTCGAGTCGCCCGCTCATCAACGGGCTCATCCTTTAGTGGAACAAAGTGAATTGGACGAGTTTTAAGGATACCAGGGCTAGCTACGGTAATACTGATCAGGATAACCCGCAAGTACAAACAATTTCGAGAGTGAACTCACTCCTATAGTCCACAAATAGGTAATTCACTGAATGGCAGGGCTAGACAATGGTGATTTCATGTTGGTATGAGCTGATAGAAATAGTTTTATAAAATTTTCCTTATGCGAAAAAGATGAAATTTATACAATTATATACATCTACAGCTACGTCATACCCTGCAAGCCACCCTAAGGGTGTGTGGCAGGGGGTGCTTTCACACCAGGCATGCATGAATGATACGGTAGAACACCGAAATTACATTGAAACCCGCGTACCACACATGCATAGCGCCAATTAAAAATCTAATACCCAAGAAACATTCTATCTTCAATCGCTCCAACATGCAATGGATACAAAGACTACTACTACAGATTATAAATATCATGCATAAATAAGAACACCAATACTTACATCATGTCTAAATAAGAGAGCAGAATATATAATGAGAAAGATTTACTGTCTGCC
This sequence comes from Ceriagrion tenellum, assembly GCA_963169105.1. NCBI lineage: Eukaryota > Metazoa > Arthropoda > Insecta > Odonata > Coenagrionidae > Ceriagrion > Ceriagrion tenellum. Next base: position 52,243,803 of record OY720636.1, on the reverse strand, counting down.
TATTGTCACAAATCGAACTATTCATGACGACGATCACATCTGTTATGGTCCCGAATGGTACGCGGAAAAAATGACATTTTATACCTATCGGTTCTACAATCTAGCTCTCTAATTTTATTGGCGCGATCTAATCTGCCGTAGTACGAGGGGGTTAATATTATGTTTTTTACGTCGTCAGTGAAATGATTTTCCTGAAATTTATTTAGGAGGTTAAGCCTATAATTTAATCTACGCTGTGATAGCGATTCCCATCCTAATTCTTCTAACAGTCCAGACACGCTAGCCAACTTATCGTAGCATCGTTTCACAAACCTAGCTCCTCTTCGCTGTACGCGATCTAACTCTGATATCAACCCCGTTTCGTATGGATCCCATACACTAACAGCATATTCCAGATGAGGCCTAACGATTGAATTATGCGTCACTCTTAAAAAAATCTGCCTTAAATAATTTTCCAGGAATACTTCCTGGATGAGCTGGCTTTCTTTTCTTGTCCACAAATCATTATTTTCGTGTTCGTAATGAAAACTTTACACAATTATCATTTTTTAGCGTTTTCAAACATCCAATTTATCACAAATCCCTGAGCACAGAAATGTAAAAAGTTCACAAAACAGAAAAAAAATTGAGAACTAGGATTTGTCCATATTTCTTTTTTAATATATCCGCAAAGATTTCAGAGGGTATCCACCAGTTTTTAAGATCAAAATTAATATACAATCTGCTTTTTATTTTATAATGAAAATGAAAAGTTACCTCTCAGTTTAGCCCGTGACTAATTGTTTTAATAATTTCAAGCTTTGCGCGGAAGAATTTATCAATGAATATGGTTGATGAGCACATCAATCAGTACATGATTCAGCATACAGAGCGAGCATATTTTGCTTTTCCGTACATTCTCCGCGCCAATACTTCCACGCTGAACTTATGGAGGTCAAAAGAATCCCCCGCCACTAAAATAAACCGTCCAATTCATGAGACGCTCTGAAGTTAATTTACGTCGCGTGCGAACCATTAATATACAGCGCCCCCCTTTCATCGTTTGAGGCGACATCAAAGCCATCGCCCACTTATCAAAAAGGGGTATTTAGGAAAGGATTTAGGCCTCTCGAGGTAGTCACCTAGGATTAGGGGGATGGGAAGTAGCTTTTGGGAAGGAGGGGAGTGTGCAGAAGAAGGGGGAAGCTGGGAGACGACAGGATAAGAAGAGAATCACCCACGCCATAGGGAATACAGGGTGATGGAAGGGGGGGGGGTCACAACTTGAGTTTGTGGCGGAGAGGGTGCATCTACATCTACGAAATACCGTGCAAGCCACCACAAGGGTGTGTGGCACGGGGTGATTCCACAACAGGCATGAAGCCCTCATCCCAGCTGAAATCCGAACCGCGCACGTTCTCCCGAATTCCAGGCGCAGGCCAAAAGCAGTCAGGACAACGGTACGCAGTCAGACCAGAATCCAGGAGAGTGATACGTAGAAGAAAATTCTACAATGCAGTACACTACTCAAGATACATGTGCTGGTTCGTATTATTTTCTACGACAGATAAAGAGCACTACAAGGTACTAAAACATGCATGAGTATATCATGTCGGAGATTGTGTGCGAGGCTTGTATCTAAAATTCATGTTTAAATATTTAGCACTACTGAAAAAACCTATTAAACCTAGTCAATATCCTAGAACTGATCTATCGCAACCATTATGGTCCCTTGTAAGTAGAAAAAATGTTTTATTTTTACCTATCGATTCTGCAGTCTATTTCTTTAATCTTATTATATATATTTCTGTTTGAGGCTTTCGCAGCGCTGGATTGCAGTTCTCTCCATTGTTTTCGGGATAGCTGCGTCAAGTTTTATTCAGATGACGTTTCGTGGCCTATGCTGGCCACATCTTCAGATCAGGTCTGAGTGTCGACAGATGGAAAGGGCTGAAATGGCCCAAAATCGGGGTCCTCGACGCTGATTGGTCGCGCCACTGGTAGGCCAACCTGAGGATGATATATATATATATATATATACAGGACCATTTCCATCTGTCGACACTCAGACCTGATCTGAAGATGTGGCCAGCATAGGCCACGAAACGTCATCTGAATAAAACTTGACGCAGCTAACCCGAAAACAATGGAGAGAACTTATTATATATATGTTCTTATGATCGTTCCTGCCGTAATAGTTTGGCTGTAGCAAAATATTTTGAACGTCCAGCAAAAAATAGTCTACAATAAACTTTCGTAAAAGATTTAACCAATATTTAAGCCTTCGCTCGGATAGAGGTTCCCACCCTAATTCCCTCAACAGGGAAGGTGCAAGGTGTGTTCCGGGGTGATGAAACGTCGGATAGATAGGGTTGGGATGTAAGAGAGAAATAAGGGACTGCGGGGCAGGGTGGGATAATTTTTTTGCCATGGCAGAATATCAACACGGGCCGTGGGATGCGTATTAATAAACTGCCCCTGGGGGCACTGCGGGCAATACTTCTTCACACGCGACGCCGGCCGCACGACGCCAGCTGTGCCCGAGATGATGAACCGCCCCCACGAATAAACCCCACCACCAACCCCCGTTTCTTGCCCCTCCTCTCGCCCCCCATTCTCCCCTCAGGTCTCTCATGCCACGGACAAGCACACGCCGCCCCACGCTCTTTACTCCCGACTCCACAGCCGCTAAAACGGGCGAAGCAGGGCGGTCACGTGTACGGAATACGTTCATAACCTAAACTCATCTTCGTGATTTCGTAACGCATTGAAAGATTATCAAAGTTGGGCCGGAAACTTTCAAACACGTTCATATTCTGAAGATTCAGTTGATATTGCTTGGAATCTTGACATTATTGATGCACAAAAGATGAGTAATTTTCCGTCAAAAAATAAAACTTTAATTACGGCCCTACACTTTCTAATAAGAACAGATTCAGGAGATTCATGTGATATTTCGCAAAATCTGAGCATAATTAATACATCAAACAATAAGGAATTTTCCGTGAAGAAGTAAAACTTTAATTAGAAAATGCACTTTATAATGCGTACAAATTCAGAAGATTCAGGTGATATTACGTGGCATATGAATATTACTGATGCGTAAAAGATGAGGAATTTTCCATAAATTTTGTAAACTTTACTTGCGACTCTCAATGTTATTACAGTCATCGTCATGGTGTAATAATATTCACTTAAGTTTAGGTTGGTTTTAGTTTTCATCAATCTATTTATTTTTTATTTTTATTGGAGGAAATACTGCAACATAGATTTTTATTTGCGAATTAAAAAATTTCTTTACTTATATTTGCCCGTTTCCATTTTTTATCATTGGAAGAGTTGCACAATTTTTATTAGTATATTTTGTCGAAGAAGAGGTGAAGAACTATTATAAGATACAAGGGATTTATAAAAGGTACTAATTTGCCGTAACGGGTATATACGAATTTTATTGAAAAATACCTTTTTATTGGTAATAGTTTGTCACAAAAATACGATATTCTCGTTCACATTCTGGTTTCAACTCTTATTAGAGCAGTTTTTCAAAAGAATCATCAGCATTCACATTTATTGAGATAGGAACATTTAACGAATTTATAAATACCGATTTTAGTTTGTATAGCCTTGCGATGAAGGGACTGTCTTCGTCAATCCAGAGTTCTTACCTTTAATATCAATAGCAGTCTGTGAAATCTCACCGTTTGTGCTCTGATATTCGCCATTTATTTTTCTAATCTTGAAATGCAGATATTTGAGAGGCGCTCGAGGCTCCAATATATTGTAGGCAACGATCATGGCAAATCTGCCCCTTCTAAATGATATACAATGATTAAAATAATTTTTTAATAAAAAGATTTCTTTAATCATTTCAAATATAATGTTGTACTACTACCGGTATTTTTTAAATTAATCATAGTGTTTCCCGCATTGTAGGAAACGTAACCGTAATCGTAACCAGGTGAATGGAACACAAGCTTATACCTTATACTGGAGGTATATTTTCATTAATTTGGGAAAAAATTTGTAACACAAATTGAAATGTACGATATAAAAACTGACAACAATATAGAACCTCAGCAACAAGAAGCAGAACAAAATTCAGCGCCCGGGGATATGTTTCGACAAATGAGCATCGTGTTTTGTGTAAACAATTTGGAATATAGTATAACATGAGATTGGTGAAGAAACCTAAAAATATTACTGGGCAGATAATGAAAGAAAACATAAGATAAACAGGATCGGGTTGGTGTGGTGGCTAGAGCACTAGCTAACCATGCCGGTGGACAGGGTTGAAATCCCTGCAGCGGAGGATATTTTTCAGAGGAAACCCGATCCCTTCTTGAGTGTCTTTTGGAGGGGACTTCAAATACAGTACTCCGTCTGTCGAATGAGACGTTTAGTCATGGTCCCCTTGGCATCTTTCGTTAAGAGCAGGCTAATGCCAACGGTGGGTTTATATTCACCCTTCCTCCCTTATCCTATCCTTTACCTCCCTTACCGCCCTTACCTCCCCTTTCTCTACACAAATGACTTGAATACAGCAGTAAATAATAGCAAGCTCAGTCTTTTTGCCGATAATGCAGTAGTGTATAAGAAAATAAGAAATTTAGAATGAAGAGGACAGGCAGTCTTTAGTTGAGGATTTAGATGCGATTGATGATTGGTGTGATAGATGGCAACTAGAATTAAATTTGAAAAAAAGCGATTATGAATTTTTGGAAAAAGAATGGCTTTCCCCGGAATAATTATTGTATCAAAGAAAACAAAATATGTAACGTAGATTCAATTAAATACTTAGGCGTCACCATCACTGAAGACATGTAATGGGGGAAACACATCAGGGAAATAACTAGTGTAGCAAACCGTAGATTAGGATTCGTAAAAAGGGTTCTAGGCAAATGCGATGAGAGAGTACGAGAAAGAAGCTATTTTACACTTGTCAGGCCTCATTTAGAATATGCCGCTAGTATATGGGATCCGTACGAGGAAGGTATGATAAAAGAATTAGAGCGCGTGCAAAGGAGATCTGCTAGGATTGTTAAAGGCCGTTATGATAAATGTATAAGTGTTACGAGGTTAGTAGAAGAACTAGGATGGGAATTACTATCAGAACGCAGGTTAAAATTTAGGTTAACCCTTTTAAGTAAATTCGAAACCGATTTGTTCACAGATGACGTTAGATATATATTGAGAACCCCTGCGTATTATGCTAGGTTTGATCATATTAACAAGATTAGAGAGATAGATTGTCGTACCGATAGATTTAAAATGTCAATTTTCCCGCGTACTATAAGAGAGAACAATAGGCAGCGTAGCAAAGGGATAGGTGGGTGAAATATAGTTAGAGTAGTCTGTAGTGCATGATGCAAGTAATAACAACCATTAATCCCTTTCTTATTATGTAGATACTAACCATGTGACCCTATTATCTAGCATGTCTCCCTTAAATATCCTAGTTGCATGTCAATAGTGCATGTTTAGTGATCTTCACCCCCTGCCACACACCCTCGTGGTGGCTCGTAGGGTATTACGTAGATGTAGATGTATCCCCTATGGCGAAAATGTTCATAGCTGTCGGTTGCCTCCCCAAAATCCAATCCATAAGATAATCATGCAAAGGAAAAAACATTAACATTTTCACCTTAAAAAGGAAGGTAGAATGGATTGGATGAAATGCATGGACAAAGAAAGGATAATAAAAGTACTACGACTTAAGTTACTGGTGAGGAAAATAAGTACAAGTAAGTTGAATGGCGGAAGAAAGAAAAGTTAACAGGTACCAGATTGGCCCACATTTGGATATGAAGTTTATCAAGTTTCATCACTTGTATTGTTGTATTTTCCTCTCTCGTGGATCTCATTATCACACGCATGAATCTGAGATGTTATCGGGGACAAATACCCATTCTGACGAAAGGATAAGGCCGAGAACACCTGATTGTATTTTTCTGTTAACTACGGCTGCTGAAGGCAAGATGTCTATGGTGTCATTGAGAGCATATACCTTCTACAAGGAGTATAGAATAGAATTTTTCATAAGGGAAAGAAATGAGAATTTTTTGTGAGGAAAAGAAATGAGAAAAGACCTTTTTAAGCCGATTATATATAAATAAAAATCATGATCCTAGTACTTAGTCGCCTTTTGTATGTACGTTAAATATAAAGATAATGCATAGGTTGGGTTAAATTCGATGGTGACAGGCTTTACTTTGTGAAAATACATTCTGAATACATTTTAAAATTGCTTGCAACTTTTTCACTGATTATGTTCTTGGTCGACTGGTTTCCTCGCATTGGCGACATCATCAGGACCTGATTATCCTGTTTGTTCCTCTAATCTTCTAATGTTTGTTAATAAATTAAAGTACCACTTGCTGGAAGGCTGAAAGTCACTTGAAAGGCTGCTTGAGATTTTTACGAGTCGTTCAACCAATATCTCGAGCCCTTTGTACCTCTTTACTCTTCAGTTACGTGATGGGAATTATTTCTTTTGAGGGTTCGAACTCAACCGCCGTAGTTCCGAAATTTGCTGTTCTCTGATATTCTAGAAAGCAGTCGAGGCGGATCGAAGACTTTGAGATGGCGAAGGGGTTCTCCTCGACCAATCTCTCAATCATTCACGATTGAGCGTTAATCAGCCAATTAATGGCTTGCCCGACTCAATATTTTTTTTGCTTATTATGATGAACTATGACTCAATTAATGATGATCGTGTAATGGGATTATTGAGAGAACTTGGCGTGATTATTTTTATGATCGAGCGTCCATCCTTAGGGACAACGTATTCGGGTCGATAATCAGGATAGAGGATCATATGAGTAGCTGCTTCCGGTATGAAATAAATAATGCACTCGCGACCGAAGAATGGTCATTAATTTCTATCTCGAACCAATATGAATGAAGGACGAAGGAAGGAAATGAATGAAGGAATGATGTGGTGTAAATATACTATCTGTATGGATTTGTAATTTATTATTGTATTCCTTTACACAGTCATTTTTACATGGGACAAAAGGTTTTCGGTGATTCTGAAAACATTTCTGCGGTGACTAGATGATTTATTTTCAAAAATGGATGAGAAAACATACCAGCTACGCACTATTAATTTTTTGTCGAGATCTAAGAGTTAGAAATTCTTTTCTTTTTAATTAGCGTCTCTCTGGAGTGCACAAGCGTACCATTTTCCATGCAAAGGGGCTGGTATAATTCGTCAAGTCATATCTCGGAAAGTAGTTCGGTGAGGGGCTGATGTTTTGGTATCTTTATAAGGTTGGGATAATTTTCTTTAAAATGAGACCAAATTCCTTTATTTCTAGGCAAAATGATATTTCGCTCAAACTACCTAAATTTTTACCTCGATATACGGCAACCAATATGAATGAAGGACGCCCAAACGACCTCTCACAGGCTGCTATGCTTATAGCCTAAAGAAAAGAGGAATAAATGACCATCAAAATATTTGTCCAAGACGAATTTTTACTAAGGTCACGATATACTTTCCTTGGGTGGTGTAGATATACTATTTGTATGGATTTGTAATTTATTATTGTATTCCTTTACACAGTCCTTTATACTTGGGTCAAAACTATCGGGCCTTTACGCCCTGCACTGTGCTTTTGAGGATAAAACTAAACTTTTAGTTTAGTTTTATCCTCAAATTTTGTTCCCGGGAGTAAAGTTTCACCCAAAGTCAAAGCAAAATCCCCTATTACATTTAATTTCGTTCCCTAACGAAATTTAACTCGCACTTCCTATATTAGTTTCGTTGTGGGTCAAAACTAAATGCATTTAATTTCGTTTCAATTGCCATCCCTGCTCACAGTTACGCTGATTCGGCCTTCAGGCTTCTTTGACAGCAGGCCTTTAATGAAGCCTATAGAAGAAAGAAGGTAGGGAAAATACGGGACGACTTCTTAAGAAGTTATGTGGATAAAACTTCTCAAGGCGATCGCTTCATGGTTGACTCCCTTCATGACCAGGGGGCCCACCTCCATCCCTATGAAAATTCGCCCCCCCTCAACCCCCCGGCCCCACTGGGCCACTCATTCGCCCTGCCCCATCGCGGGCGGGCGGGATGTTTTCCACGCAATTAATCAGCAGATCAAAGGGACTGGAGAGACGGCGGAGGCGGGAACCCTTCGAGGGGAAGGATTACGGAGTTGGTGATATTTGCGGGGCGGGTGCCCGGGGTTCCACGTGGTGTGAAGGAAGGAAGTACATACTAGATCTCACAACACCCACGATGGATTTATGGGCGGCGTCAACATTCCTGAACCACAAACAACCGAGGGATGAATATAATGAACCTTGGCCACCCTACTTTGTAACGCACGAGCCGAGGAACTCGACATGTGAGCCGAAAGCGAGAGATGAGAGAGGCTGGACCTCCTTGGAAGGGTGTCGTCATCAATTCTCAGACACGGTTTGGCTACATCTTCATAGATTTAATAACTAAGTGATGATGGAAATTCAAAGATCCCTTTCATAACCTTCTTATATCTACCCGCATAAGCTCCAATTGCATGCGATCGAAGTCCCAATCTTGCACAAAGGCACTGAAAATGGTACAAAGTACACCAGTTAGTGCCGCAGCCAAAGATAAAAAAACACAACAGAAGTGGACGATATGTCAACAGAACATTGCAATAAAGTTTGCTCGTGACACAAACATGAAAAAAGGGTGAATTGAGTCAAGGTTACAATCTCAAAACAATCTCAATGCAAAAATGTCCGAAGGAAAATAAAACACTCTTAGGCAATCTGTTTTACTAGGCTTGGCGCAGAAATAAAGTTTCCGGCTACTTTTGATGCTCTAAGTTATTGAGTAATGCCATAAATATTTGCACTTCATTTTTTAGCGTATTTCAGTGAATTTAGGAGTGAGTTTCATATTGAAGCAGAGCCGACAGTTAACGATCTGTGATATTTGGACTTAGGTTGTGCTAGGCAGCACAGATTGGAGGGGTCACGTTTTTGTAGATATTCCGAGATAATGGTTGATCTATTAATCATGCATTACTAGGCTCTAGCCATAAAAGAAAGAGAACAGAGATGCGCAGAGCATTTAATGGCGTCTAGTTTCTTGAGGTACTAAAAAACGGAAAAAGGCTAACGAGAAATCTGGTGTCAGGAATAGTCTGCTCTAAATGAAGGAGCCAAGTTTCCACAGTTTTATGCTAAATTCGACAGAAAGGAGCGTTGCCCAGAAGATAAGAGCTCAATAAAAAGGCTCAGAAGCAAGTACCAAGAGTTTCCACCGAAAAACCACTGCGACAGCCAGGTTTGAGACTTCCCAGGCTCAGGACGGGCAGCCAGCTATACATTTGGAGCTGTTTACTGTATACCGAAAGATGTATCATGTCTCTATAATGTCGTTTTGGGTAACGAAAAATGGAAATAAATAACAAAATAAAATATTACAATCAATAAAGCAACTGTTAGCTAATTTCACAAACGTATCGAAATGAATTTTGAAACAACCCAAAAATTTCACCTGGACTTCGAACTCCATCGAATCAATTTCCTGCGATGTCTGATGTCCATGTATTCATTTTAAACGAAAACATTTGTTATTGCTTAATTTACAAGCATTTATGTCCCTCCCTACTGATCCCAGAATACTTAGAATCACAAACATTTACATTTTGAACTAATTACAAACAGTAAATTTTTGTCGGTTTATATAGCATTTTCACTGATAAAATCGTTATTTAACCGTCTATATATTCTATTGAAAACCTCTTAGAAACAACAGATTTGATTAAAATTACTAATGTTTGTTTTTCGCTCAGTAAAATTTTATGGCTTCGTGAACAGCTTCTATAACCAGAGACCCATTCCTAATCGATATATTTGCATTGCGTAACGTGAAGCTGACCAAGCTCTTTCTTTTTCCAAGCTACAAGAATTTATCCTACACTCGCATCTCCGACTACTGCTCATGTTTTTCCAGACAATTCTTCCATTTTTCAAAGGCTTCCTCTAGTGCATTTTCCGGGTAAACTTTTCCTTCTTCTCAAAATCCCTTATTTACTGCAAAGACGCAAACTTGCCATGAGAACACCTCATGGAAGCGTACACGTAATCGCTGCCTTCAAAACGTTGAGAAGTTAATACTGAACCGCCTCTATTTTCAAGTACGGTTAATTGTTCAAATGAACAGGGTTAAAATCACAATGACAACGCATAGTTCCAATATTTATTACACATTCAATGGCTTCCTTCGAGTGAATTTAACCTCTGCATTCGTGAAGTATTGTGACAAGAAGGTTTTCGCAGAAGTTCATCTATATTACGATGCTCCCCTACAAAAGTTGTTGGCTGATGCTCAAAGTAAAAGCACCATAAGATGGCCCTTACAAATCCATTCTGAGAAGAAAACCTTACCAAAGGTTGCTTCGAACTCTTATGAATACGAATTCGAAATCTGTCGATATAGGAGTACCAGGAACTCATGTCTAATAGTTGTATACTTGGTGTCGGATGAGTGTGCAGTGGGAAAAGAATACACGTGAAGGACGGAGTGAATTTCGAGCATCCAAAAGAAGGAAAATAGTTCAGGCTTTGCTCCTGAAGATGCCCACTGCACCGTGAGCGAAACGTTTAGCCAAATATACTCCAAACGCAGCACACTCTAAAGCTACGCCAGAATCAACGAACAGATACGGAAGCCTTCATTCAATAGAGAAAGTATTATTTCAGTGAACGTACCACAAAAGATAAAGGAGTTATTTAAAATGGCCAAACATAGAATATAACGATAATTTACGGATGAAATAATGAATTACAATTTTGAAAGCATCGCCTATTTCTGTACTCACCACTTAAAATGCACATAATTACACTTACGCGTGGAAAACTTTTTCCAGCTACAAGTTGAGGACCTCTATGAGCTACAAGCTCAATCTGGATTATAGTTTTGTGTCGTGTTGAATTTAATCTATTGATTACTGACATTCGTCAAAAGTACATATTTTTCCTTTCTTGAGAAGCTACAAAGCTTAATTCATGGTTGCATGTGTGACTCCTTGTACTGGTGGAAGAATGCCTATGGGAAAATACGATAGCAGTAAGAGTATACGAATTAAAGAGCATGAAAGATATGACGAGGAAGAAAGATTGGTATCACTCAGTCCTCGTGGAACATGTATGTCTCGAGGAAGCCTACTAAATCTGATTTGATGATACTAAACATCGAACCAAAGGAATGAAATATTTTTCTTGGCTCCTGCGTGAAGCGATAGAATATTATAATAATAACATACAACACCAATGAAAAGAATGGGTTCCAACTTCCATAGATATGACCAAGGGCGATGAAAAAAATCAAATGTTATGGGGCTTCATTCTGTGGTTAGTGTGGGCGAGAAGTCGATAAAAATGTTTCAATATTGATATTCATCGTTTGAACTCTACCATCTTTTCAATATCGTTTTCAATATTTATCGTTTGAACTATGCCAGTCATCATCAACTGGTATTCTGCCTACTGTCAGGTCCCAAACACCAAAACTGTCTCCAATTCGTCCTGTCCCGGGCCTCTTTCTTGGTTTCCTTGTAACTGCCTTTTATCTTCACTTCGACTGTCATTTTCAGCCTTCTTCCTCCTCTTCTCTTTTCTCCCTCCACTGTTTCCTCGACTGCTGTACTTTAAATTCCCTTCCCTCTCAAAATGTGTCCGATCCAGTATCCCTTTTTCTTCTGTGTTGTTTACAATAGTGTTTTTCCCTCCCTAACCCTTCCCAGCATCTCCTCATTTCTTACTCAATTCACCCATTTCACTCTCTCTAGCCTCCTCCACAGCCACATCTCAAAAGCGTTGATCCTATCGTTCTATCATCTTCTCAAGGTCCACGTTTCTCATCTATACAACATAACTCTATATATATATATAACATTTCACCAGTCTCTATGTCAGTTACGACACTATAGTTATTATTTTATATAAAGTTATTTTCCTGGAGCTTGTAGGTCTTTTATTTATATTAAATCTATTCCTCTTTTGCCAACGTTTTGCATATTTATTTATGCTTCATCAAAAATAACAACTCATTTAATTTACATGAAACAAAAGTAATAGATATGGAAACCAACCTATCCAAAAGATTATTTAAAGAAATGATACTCATCACAAAAACGAAATATTCTCCAATAAAAGAACAGACATCGCCAAATTAAGTAAAATTTATCACAATTTGATATTCTTTAACAACACTTAATTTTATTTTGATTTTTTTAACTCCTAAATTTATAACAATTGACCATCAAATAATAAATAGCAACGAAGGTATCAACAAAAAGTCATTCAAAAGGAACTCTCCATGAGGTAATAACAAAAATCAATTGTAAACATATTTAAAAAAAATCTAAATACCTAAATTGTAAACTGTATTCATTTGATGTACAATACAGATATTAATTTTCATTGCAGCCCTGATGAAGCATAAATAAATATGCGAAACGTTGGAAAAAGAGGAACAGATTAAACTTGAATAACTGACCTACAAGCTCCAGGAAAATAACTTTATATAAATAAAAAAATAGGTCACGAAAAAGATCATCTAGTTATTATTTAAGATCCACGGTCCATTCAGTACCTTTAACTGGTTTCCCACAATATAATGTATTCTCAAAGTGAAAACACTATTTCTGAGTTTTATTAATTACTTTGCAAATACAGAGTTCTATTTACCTATCTCTACGCCCCACGCCCCACCGGTATCAAGCGAGGAGACGAATGGCAAGAACGGGAAAATGCAAAATAAAAACCGTCACAAAATTGGCAGCGATTTCCAGAGGAGGGAAGCTGCTCACTCGTAAGCGCGATTTCTATTACCCATATGCATGCGGGGAATGGGGAACTTGACTTTTTTTCTGGAGAATCTTCAAAAATTAATCGCTACTCTCGGATCATTACACGCGAAAATATTCAGAATTGCTAATACCTCGGTGTCATCATTTCGCGAGTGGTTCTATTCTCCCTCCTCCCCACTCGCCCATAATTACTCTCTCGTCAGTCCCTCCACAATCCTTTTTTTCCGTGGTGTTTCCTGAAAACCAACTCATCAAGTTTGCTCGAATAAGAATTTCAAATTTGATTACGCAACCATCTATTTGTCTTCTTCGAGGAGGGCAAATGGGGAGGTACGAGGGATGACGAGGGTACTCCTGGTATGGAACGGCACACAAGTCCACGAGGACCAATACCCAACAGTCCCGTCTCCCCACATGCTGACTCTGCGGTTGTTCATATACCTCGTTGCCTCCCTTTCCTCCCCCTTCCCCACGCCCCCCTCTACAAAGTGACTCTTCATTCTCCTCTTCAACGTGTCCCCTCGAGTCTCTCTACACTCTCTTTTAACAACCGCGCTCGCTTCTTCTCCACTCCAAAACCCTTCCCTCCCGACTCCCCTGTTTCGCTGTCTCCAATTCCCCTTCGCCGCAAAATGTTTTTGAGTTTTCCGGGGCTTTCCCGGGGGAGGAACAGGGGTCACGTTTCACGCGATCCCTTGGAGTAACACACGCGAGGGAAAAATTTTCGTGGAACGATTCGGACTCGAGCGATGAGGTGGAGAATCCTTTAGAGCAGTGGTGGCGAGCCCTCTGAGCCTGGTATGTCAAAATTCGTATTAAAAAGAATGATCGAAGGCTTTCCCGGCGAATGGTGTCGTGGAAGTTAACTCGGGTTTTCCACCGGGTCAGGTTCTCCATTTCTGCCGACGTTTCGACGAACGAGTTGTCCATCGTCCTCAGGGCGCGATTCAGAGAAGATAAAAACTTAGACATACTAAGGACGATGGATAACTCGTTCGTCGAAACGTCGGCAGAAATGAAGAACCTGACCCGGTGGAAAACCCGAGTAACCTTCCATGGCGTATAAAAAAAGACCTGCTACCCGCACCCAAATTTCGAAGACTCGAGTTTGAGCGTCTGTGAAAACTGATCCAATCAAACTATTTTCGTAATTTTGATACTACTAATTTTTTCGTTTACAATGCGGTGACTCATATGATTGAATATTTTTTGCGTTTTATTTACACGTTTGTTAGATCATGAGCGAAAATACTGATCCTTGTAAAACCGCCTAAATGAAAAATACTGATATTAGTTAACCCTCTATGGACGGAATTATGAAACATCAGCAAAAAAAATTCCGCTACTATATTATTTTTTTAAAGAATAAAAATTATTGCAATTTATTTTATAGTAATATTTATTTTGAAATTGACGTGTTGGTATTGTTATATTGGCATTTTTAATTTAAAACAATACTTTACATAATATTTACACAAAGTATACTTCACCATTGCCTTCATAACGTACCTTTTTAAAGCTTTCCCAGTTTTTACTTCATATGACAGTTGAAACGATGTATTTTCGAGCTCCACCAGGCACGCCATCGTCAATGAATAGCGTCACACATTCATTTATTCAAATTGCTTGACTAACCGCCGATAGAGATGCAACTTTCCACAAACTCAATCCGAAGAGTTACAGTTCTCTCTAGCGCAGCAATTAAATTGAAAAGCTTCGCAGATATATCAATGATTTTGAAAAGTAACAAACTTGACTCGATCATCCATAGAGGGTTAAAATTCTAACGAATGTAGTCCCATTCAGAGAATATAAAAACTAAGAAATATTGTGAAGGGAAGTTTTTAGAAAATATAAATGCTAAACTTGGTTAATGCCGTTATTTCATTCCACATTGCGTCCTCAAAATACGATTCTCACATAAAGAATTGATCATTCAGAACATTGAGAATGAGAATGGTATAGTCAATATGCATCACACGCTTTATGATTATTGTTATTAACATTTTTCCGAGTCGTTACGCATCTTCATTTGGTAGACGTGAATTAGGAATCAAAAGCTGAAACAAATAAGATGAAATTTTGCTGAAACAAATATAAGAGTGACACAGTTGAGATGAATGAGACTTCCGAGTGCTAAGCTTCCTGAAATATTTGTCTATAATTTACAATAAATATTTCTAAAATGGGCTCGAGTGTGTCCACTGAGTTCAAACATACTGATACCTTTAGTTTTTTCCGATCACTCATGAATATCTCACAACAATCCCCCAAAATCTGACTTTATGAAAATGATTCCCCATTTAATCACGGTAAATTGCCCGTATCGTCTCTATTATGCCACATATAGCCTTGAAAGTTGGCGTTCGTACGTAGCATTACATGAATATGAAGGTTGTTTAGTCAAATTACCGACTTTAAATCTATAAATGCCCGAAAAAATTTAAAAATGGCGGATTTTTCGCTTAGTTGCGGCGTAGGTATTCAGTGTGTTGTAGTATTCAGTGTGTTACATCTGAATGGTAAAGACATTTTACCAATTTTATGAATTATTTTTGTAGTTAATGAAATGTTGTTTAAGATGATACCTTTAGTTTTTTCCGATCACTCATGAATATCTCACAACAATCCCCCAAAATCTGACTTTATGAAAATGATTCCCCATTTAATCACCTTAAAATGCCGATCACGTCTCCACTATTGCACATATGGCCTTGAAAATTGGCATGCATAAGCATCATTACATGATTTTGAAGGATAAATAGTTTAAACTTCGATCTTCGATTCCGATTCTTTCAAATCGATTCCTGATTCTGATTCCGTCGATTCTTATCCCTAATAACAGGTGGGATATTGATACACCAGTAGCGTACGACTATTATTTAAATTCAAGTATTGGCTGAAATAAAATAACAAAGGCAATTAAATCGCTCAAAAAGTATATTTATTAACAAGGAGCAAATATATGCTCAGCTTATTGAGGTAGATAAAAAGTACAAATTGATAGCCTACACCCAAAATTACTGAGACAAATATGATGTAATTATTGAAATTTAATTTGAATATTTATATAACTCGAATCGATGGAATCGGAATCGACTTTAGGCGATCGATTATCGATACCGATTCTAATCCTGAGAAAAGATGGAATGGAGAATCGACATTTGGATTTGACTCAACCTTCAAATATTGCATTATTAATGGTGCAATAATATAGTTTAACTTGACAATTTTTTCCCGCGGTACGTTAGCAACTTCTTCGAAACTGAAGATTTTTTGTGATCCCGAAGAAATTTACAGCGGTGAAAATATAATTATGTAATTTTCACAAATAGTTGAGGAAAATATCCGAAGTGTACACTGTAAATTTTTGACGAGATGTTGGTGTTAGTAATTCCTCATTTTTTAAAAATAAGGTCTCTGCTGGAGTGCATACACTCTCCGTTTCCCATGTAAAAGGAATGGTGTTTTTTGGCAAATATCTCGGAAAGAAATGTGGTAAGGGGTTGAATTTTTGGTATCTTTGGTTTTGGAAGGGCGAGATATTTTTCTTTAAAATGAGACCACATAAATTGATTTCTAGGCGAAATGATATTTCGCTCAAACTACCTTAATTTTCTCAACACTTTTTGTATTATTAGTCGTCGCTAATTCACGGAAAAAATTACTACAGCTTTTTGAGCAATTCTGTTTCTAGGTTACCATATAATCGATTCAGCACTCCTTCGCGGTTTACCAATCGCGCCAATAAAATTAGAGAGCTAGATTGTAGAACCGATAGGTATAAAAATGTCATTTTTTCCGCGTACCATTCGGGACCATAACAGCTGTGATCGTCATCATGAATAGTGCGATTAGTGATATTAGCTAGTCTGTAGATCTTTCATTTTATATTCTCTACGTTCTTATTTATGCATGATGTAAATATTTATGTACTTATTTATGCATGATATTTTGAATATGTAGTAGTAGTCTTTGTATCCCTTGCATGTTGGAACGATTGACGATAGACTGTTTCTTGGTTAGTAGATTTTTAATTGACGCTTTGCATGTGTGGTACGCGGGTTTCAATGTAATTTCGGTGTTCTACCGTATCATTCATGCATGCCTGGTGTGGAAGCACCCCCTGCCACACACCCTTTGGGTGGCTTGCAGGGTATGACGTAGATGTAGATGTAGATGTACCATTCATTTTTAAATCCATTAGCTTTTAGAGACCAAGATGTCAAAGAATATTTCCTTTTTCACTAAAGAAAATTACTAACCAGCAAATTCGACAGATTTTTCCGAAAATAGAATGAAGGAATCGAGCAGACTTCCACAAGGAAACCTCAAGAACAATTTTTAAACTTATCTGCGAGTTCTTTGGGATCCACTCAAATAATCGCGAACTTCTTAAAAAAAATGATGCATTACTCACGACACTCTTTGGAAAAATCGTTTTCTGTGGTAACCCAAAGATGAGCTGGGGAGCTGAATTGATCCCGTTTCCCTCTTTCTGTGAAATTTCATATCGATCCACTTAAGCCCGGGGCCCTTCGCGTAAACATTCCGCATCCTGTTAGCAGGAGAGACGGATTTTTTCCGCGCACTTCCTCTCATCACTCCCGTCTAGTATACTTGCTATATCCGCCTCCTCTGTTCCCCTCGGCCATCTCATCACTTCGACCTTCCCACTCGAGCCTCATTTTTTTCCCCATCCGAATCCGACCTCACCAAACACTTGTGCCACACACGTAGAAACCATGATGGAAGAAAAAACTGTGCAGCAGCGGAATAAAAAAATAAGAACTTATCAACGGATCCGTTATGTGAGCACGTGAAGTGGCGCTGCCGTCCCTCTCAGACTTCCGCTCCAACTTTGCTCGTAGCTCGCGCAAACACGTAAACTAAGCCGTTCTGGCATCATTTGGAGCGTGGATCGCGCGCATACACCTAAATAATGGGGGTTCTATCGGAAAATACGTCTGGGGAAACGTCCCTAGGGCAAATCGAGGCGCGTGGACGCAGAAAAAATTAATATGCTCCTCCCTACCCACGGAGAGCCAAATATTACTTCAATCGCGGTGGGAAATTGTGTAAATACACAGCTAAGAGCTGAAAATATTGAAAAAAACTACATATGGTTCTCACATGTGTAGATCGAGTCGTTCACCCAGCGATGGTAAAAGAAAGATATTCTCTTCAATTGTATAAACATAACTAAGCAGCTGAAATATTAGGTTTCCTCCAAAATTCTACACCAGATAAATATCACTGGAATACAATTAGCTCCTTCTATTTCCGACTGTTTAAGCATATGATATTCATGCCTGTGGAAATAATCATTCATAATTTTGATGGACAATGCTAGCGGTATTTTCTTCAGTGACGTAAACACAAATTCGCAGATGAGTTCTCATAAGTATCCTACAAAAGTGAACATCACACAATGTTCACTATAAATTTCACTCAAACTCAATTAACCTATCCCTAAACTATTTTAGTGTCAGTGTAACAATGCATTTTATTTGTAATGAAGATTAGTGACATATGTTTCCAGATGCGAGAGAAATGACTACATAAATGTTTTAAATACTACCAATCGGAGCAAAAATTAAGTAATGAAATATAATGTGAGCAGATTTGACCACTGTTATATATATTCACCATTCTTATGGGAGGTTGTTCTTGGGGTAATGGATTTGATCGTATTCTACCAACTCTTGCAGTTTTATTTATGTATCATCAGGGCTTGAAATCAGCTATTGATAAAAATTCATAGTTAGAGAAAGTTGAGTATAATGTAAATAAATGATTTCTTTGCATGGAACTCAGCCTGCTCTGACATCAGACCAATCTTCGAGGAGAATTGTGAATAGCTATGGAATATAGCAATATTAAAATTTATCCCCGCAATGAATATTGCAGAAATTATTTTTCTCCAGTCATCCACTCAACCAGACAATTTTTCTAATGGATAGCAAAAGTCACGAAGAGGAAATCAACATCCAATAATATTATAAAAGTATATTGAGGTGAAAAATGTGTATGAATCTAGCTCCAACCGAAGACCCAAAGGCTAAAGAATTCCATGGGGATATAACGCATACAACTCATCCAAATCTGAACAGCAAATACTTTTTACCGTGAAATGCATTAAATGTGTGTCTGCTCGTATACTTGCTATATCCACCTACTTCAGTGGGAAAGCTCGCGAAAACACGTAATGTAGAATTCATAATTTTGATGGACAATGCTAGAGGTATTTTCTTCAGTGACGAAAACACAAATTCGCAGATGAGTTCTCATTAGTATCCTACAAAAGTGAACATCACAAAATGTATGACATGCTAAATTTTTCTCAGATGTCAGAAATTTATTACTTCTTTTTGTCATGTGATGTGATGAAAGACACAGGATGAAAATTGATTATACTCCCGTTTGAAGAGTAGAAGACCGAGGAAAAATAATAACTGCGATCACAAACCTTGTTTTAAAATTGAAGAGCAGATTTAAAAAGCAATCTTCAAGCGCACAGCCATGAGGTGAGTCGGGTGTTGAGGTAAACGAGAATAGAATAGAAAATAGTCTTTATTGTTCTGGGACTTTAAGTCCCATGGAACATAGAAAAGAAATAAATACATGCCATAACATAAAAGATTACAAAAAACTAAGCAATTTTACATAGGTAATCAGTCATGTTTCTCTTGAACATTGAAATTGTCATAGAGGTTCTAACATTTACAGGTAAGCAATTCCATAACTGGCAGGAGGAAATTAGGAAAGAGTGCTCAAATAATAAGGTATGGAATTTAGGGACTAAAAATAACTCAGTGACACGAGTTGATCTTTTTCCTGTATCTACATTACATATAAAATTTTCATACAAATAGGTGGGGTTTTTGGATTTCAGAACCTTGAACACGTATAAAGCCTTTTGCAGTTTTCGGCGTTTATCCAATTTCAGCCATTTAATTTTTTCTTAATAAGGCGTGACGTGTTCATCATAGCGGATGTTGAAAACAAAACGCAGACAGGAGTTTTGAAGACGCTGCAGCTTAATGCACAGTTCTGAGTTAACATCTGAGAAAATGATTGACCAATAGTCAAAATATGGGAATACCAGAGTTTGAACCAGCTTCTGGCGAAGTGAAATTGGGAGCAGATGCCTGAAGTGCTTCAATTGGTACATAGTCTTATACTTATTGTTAGATATAGCTTTAACGTGCTCCCGCCAGCTCAAGGTGTTATTTAAATGAACCCCGAGACTTTTCACTGAAGTCGAGTAATCTATAAGGATATTCTGTACTCTTATTTTGGGAGGGCCACTCATTGAGATGAAGTTCAGATAGGAAGGACTACCAAATATAATTGACTTAGTCTTGTCAGGATTCAACTTCAGCCGATTAGCAGCTAACCATTTACAGATAGATTGGATATCTTTATTGATCAATTCAACAGCATTTTCTATTTCCTTTGGGTGGGATTCGAGATAAATCTGCAAGTCGTCTGTATCTAACGAGACGATTCTGTTGGCACAAAAATGGAATTTGAAAGAACGAAGATTTGGTTCTTGAGGACTCTTTTATCCTCTTGATATTAAATATTAGTGTCGAGGTTTGAAAGCGGAAACAACAAGCGACCAGTTCCATTTACCCCCACTATAGTAGCGTGATCGGAACGGTTGCTCAAGCTAAACATAAGGGCGCCAATGCGTATCTCGGCCGTCCTCGCTTATTTCCCGAGAAAAATAGAGGAAGTGAAAGAGAAAAAATAGACGGCCATTTCAACCCCGCGAGATGCAAACTCTCTTTTGAAGAGTCCGATGAGCGAAACATACGCATCTGTCAGGTTCGGCTAATGGACCCGTGGAAGATGATACTAACAAATATGAGGGGGCCAGAAGTGATGCGGAGAAGGGATTTGGCGTGTGTGATACAAGGGAATTCATTGTTTCACAACACAGCCACTTATCTGTTTGAACCTTAGGAAATCTTTTCCTTCCCTTCGCACACAAGTGCTTTTTCAGATTACGCCTTTTCCAATTTTAAAACCGTTCATCATCTCCTAAGCTTGCGGCCGCAATAAACAGAAACCTAAATAACCGCGCTAAGGCGTTTTATTTCCGGTTTTCAAGTGGTCGCTGAGAGTTTTATTTTGTCTCTCGTGTAAGTTGGAGTCAAAAGGGAAAGGGGGTGGCTGATCAACCAATAAGATGCTTCTCTGACGACATTCCCCGAGGGGCATGTCTCTCAATCCAGTCCATTGCTGTAGTTACATAGCTTATTCACATGTGGGAACGTCGGATGTTTATGTCTTCAGACTAGTAATTAGGCTACATATTAAACCGAAATTTGTAACTTCCACTATTTATTGACGATATGTACAACTGGCTTCGGCAGTAATGCTATCATTAGGTACACTGTAAAATATTTGTCCCCAAATTTGCTGAAATTCAGCAAGGTTTCCTCAATTGAAGTTGTACCAACTTAAGGTAGTCCGAGCGAAATGTCATTTTACTTAGAAATCAATGAATTTGGTCTCATTTTAAAGAAAAATATCTCACCCTTCTAATGACACCAAAAATTGAACCCCTTACCACATTATTTTCCGAGGTATTTGCCAAAATAATTTTTTTTACCCTTTTACGTGGGAAATGGTGCACTTCACTTCAGAGAGACATTATTTACAAAATGAGGTATTTATAATACTTAGATATTTTAAAAAAATTAACAGCGTGTATTTTGTATGTTTTCTCAACTATATTTGAAAATTAATCATATTGTCACCGCAGTAGGTTCTTGGGTATCACAAAAAATCATCCGTTTTGAAGGAGTCTCAAACGTACCGCGCGAAAAAAATTATTCAAGTTATAGACTTATTTAGATATTTTCATTTAATTACTTACAATTTCTGTCATATAAAACTATACTATTGCCCCATTAATAATGCAATATTTAATTGATGAGTCCTACAGCTGGTGAAATTAAAACGTATAATTGGTATATGGTCTCTATTAGGACTAGGGAAATATCTCGCTCGGACTACCTTAAGCTTAAAGCTAATCAGGAAAGCTACAAAATTTTAAGGCAAACTTGCCGAAATTCATCAAATGTTATGCATCAATGCATGTTTGCTGAGGTTCAGGTAGGAGTGTTACTCCAAATATTGAATTGCTGCAGCCCATTCCCAACAAGTTTTATGAATATTCGGCCAAATAGGGTCCTCGGAGAAAATATGGATTAAATTAAAAAGTTACCCTGCATTCTATTTGGAAGAACTATTTCTATGGAAACAAAATAAATGTCATTCAGATTTTTAGAGACAAATAATTCATAGGTTTGCTGATGTCTAAGACTACCTTCAATTCAGACATTTTTCTGAATTTCAGCGAGTTTTTTTTTAACCTAAAAAGTTTAATTCCTAAAATTTACTGATATTAAGACATTGAAGGCATAGCACTGTACTCTCAGGCAATTGTTGGTCAATTTCTACTTCATTTCAAATTTCCTCGATCAGTGTTAAAATACAGACTTTGTGAAGATCCGGCGGTTATGCTATCATCAGGAAAACTCACTACCTGATGATGGCTTAACAGCCGAAACCGGTGGTACATTCGTTAATTAATAGTGGAAGTTACAAAGTTACTCTCATTCATTCTTTCAACGCGTCCGAACCAACAAAGCAAACATATTTCTTAAAAGTCGAGGGTTGGAGCGTTCAGTGCACATTTTTCCATGACCCGCTCTTTTGTAATCTAATCCATCCTAGACTCACCGCAACCTATTCTCTGTTACCACTTTTCCAAAGAATTTAGCTTACTCTAATGCTGATCCTGGCATACACAGGTTATGCAGCCATATAATAACATCCGGAAGAAAGCGAAATACATTCAGAGAAATTTGACAAATTTGGCAGTGTACAAGGCATCACAAAGAATTAAAACATGGTAAAATCCTTATGTACACACCATTTGATTTCGACTGGATCACAACATATCGGATACAGTAGAAGCTTGACGTCCCAAATATCATGGAAATTAGCATCTGATCCATTGATTAGAGTATTTAACTAAATAATATCAATGTATTCTGCCATACATTTTCCTCAGACTGAAAGTAACCCGTTAAATAAGGCATCATGCATGGGAAAACTGAAAGCCTTAAAATTTCTCTTTTGAAGGTAGTGCAAGCTAGATAGAATCTTCTGCACCTATCTGACTAATATTTCCCTTTCTCCCTGGTAATTCATCTTATGTATTATTCATCTCACTTCCCTCTTTATTTGACCGATGTAACTACCACTTGCCTTTGATTTTGGGGATTTTCCTTCAATTTTTCCTTCAGTTACATTCGTCATTAAACTTATTATGTTACAGGGTGTGTCAAATCCATCAATCCACCTGGTTCTTCATTTATATACATTTTTCCATACAGGTCTTTCCTCTACTGCTCATTTGTATATTCATTAATTTATTATTTCACCCATATATTTGATAACAAGCATTCTTCATCAACACCAGGCTTCTAATAATTTCTGGTCGGTTATTTCAATAGTCCAGATTTCCGATCCACAAGGATGGCTCCACACGAGTGTTTGCCACATACTGTTTCTCTCAGACTCTCTCACTGAGACTCGGGTTACCACATGACATCACCGTATGCTTCGAAATTTTATCGCTCATACATTCATCGATGAAAATTATCGTTATACGAGTTTCGATCCCCGAAACACCGTACGGCTGCGGACTACTGTTATGAACGCGTCTACGATGCAGTGGTTGACGAAAAATGGCCAGCGTGAATCAATCTTCGCCCTCCACCCATCAATTCCTTTGTCTACACCGAAAAAAAGAACGATAGAAAAAACGATCCGATGTAAGGGTAGGGAACTGCTGTGGGATGCATTCTTCCGTTTTTAATGTTCCCTCTGGCGGGAGTGGGGGATCATCAAAAGCGCTCGTCTCCCACCTGGACCGCGGCCGCGCACAAAGCATCGACGGAAGAACTGAGCAAGATTCTTGGGCACGTTCTGGAACGGGGGAGCTAGTGTTTTAAAAGAAAATCCGACGAAAATATCGTAAAAAAAGGATTTTTCAAAACACACACATTATTCCCAACGTGCCCCTTGCTGCGTCACCCGACACCACACGGCTGCTTGAGTTAACTGTCCCGCACGAAATATTCGAAAATAGATTTTTCACGTCAAAACCTTTGAAATCCCGTTTAAGCCTCACGCTCTCCTCATACCACTGACCTAGTGATATTTAGGTGGTTTAATCGCGACACTGTGAGTCAAATCAATACTGATTTTATAATTATATAATATCCATTATTTCATTCGTACAGCTTGAAAATAATGCTAATTTCACCGAAATTCGTTGTTAGTGTGTGCGAGTGCGCAACAAAAATTTAGGTATCTTAAAATACGTATATTTTGTATAAAAATCTTTATTCCTGATAGATGAGATAAGTTTGAAAATTTACTTATTTCGCCAAACCTGTATTAGGTGAAAAAAGTGTTTTTTTTTAATTTTATTACCCTTATAATTAACTATTGCATAACATTTTAAGTATTTTTTATGTTTTATTACAATTATTATTTAATTCTTAAAATACTAATTTCACCGAATACAAGTACGGTGAATTGATTATTTTTTTCAAGCTAATCTCATTTATCAGGAATCAAGATTTGTATACAAAATTTGCTAATTAAATTTGCTAAATAAGGCGACTAAATTTTGAGTGCACACTTTTTTCAGGCCATACGAGCTGACTGCAGAGCCCTCTTTAGAGAAAAATGCAGTCTAACTCCAGTTCCTGTATTTTTTCGCTAATTTCTGGAAAAATAAGTTGGTTCGGTGCCCCTTTTTCTCCACCATTTAATTTCCTGAGTATGTGTTCTTCCTTAATAACAGTTTTACATGGAAACAGCAGATATATAAAAGGTAGAAAATATTTTTTACTCATGTTACGCACTGTCTCACATTCAATACCAATTTATTTTAAGTTTGGTTAATAGAAATTAGCGAGGAGATGATATAAGATGATGATGATGAGAAGAGGAAGGGACACGAGCGAGATGGAAGGACACGAGGAAATTTTGCTGTTCATGTAAACTTGAGGAAAATCCAAATATGAATGAAAAACTATTAAATAGATTAAGACATAAAAGATACAAATTTACCGTTCTAAAACCATGTACAATCTGGTGACATTTATCCAATACATATATAGAGATATAGTAAGTAGTGTGAATAAGATGTAGGATCAGACAATAACAGTCGCTAAACTACACAGTCAGGAAACGATACGAAAAAGAACAAACATCCACCAAGATTTTAAGACTATTATCCTGTATGCAATATTACAAAAATGTTGAGAAAAATATTTATCGAGCTTTATCGAATGAAAGATTTTGAGGTAATGGAACGTTGAGAAGTTTTTATTGATGATGACGATGCGTGTTGCTTACAAAGCATTTTTGTAGTATGAATCATTTTAATACATTAGACGCTGTAATAATTCATTTTGTTGACACAAGGGTTTCATTCGATTCCTCCAAGCACTTTGAAATTGTTAATAACCCAGAAAATGTTTGTGATTGTGTAGTTTTTGCCGCATGATTCCTTAGCCATACCTTGAGCCTCTCGCCAGTCTTCCAATCCTCGGTTAATTATACGTGTCCTTCATCTCAATTGGTCCTCATTTAACCCTTAACTATAAACATTCGTTTGCATTTCACCTTAAATAATACTCGCCCAACTAAGTTCAAGCCCTAAGCCGGCATCTCAACCCCCCACCTTTTCTGGTTTGAAAAAAATGTATTTTACCGGTAAAGGTAGGTTTTGTTGTATGTCAGAGAATATAGAATATAGAATGTTGTATGTAAAATAAAAGAAACTGCTATATACCAGTCCTTTTACATGGGAAATGGTACCTGTATGCAATCCAGAGAGACATTATTTACAAAATGCGGTATTTATAACATTTAGATGTCTTCAAAAACTAACAGTGTGTAGTCTTTATGTTTTCTCAACTATTTTTGAACATTAATCATATTGTCACCACAGTAGGTTCTTAGGTATCACAAAAAACCTTCCGTTTTGAAGGAGTTTCAAACGCACCGCGCGGAAAAAATGAGTCAAGTTAAAGACTTACTTGTATATTTCTTAATTAATTACTTACAATTTCCGTCATATAAAACTATATTATTGCAGCATTAATAATGCAATATTTCATTCATGTGTCCTCCAGCTGGTGAAATTAAAACGTATAATTCGAATATTGTCTCTATTATGACTAGGGAACTATCTCGCTCGGACTACCTTAACACGGTACAATTTTCTTCATGCAATATGTCATGCATTCGTTTGTACAATAAAATGTACCATGTAAAGCGGCCTTGAGAAAATGATATGGGGCATTACTATTTTGGCCACCCTTGTATGTATCTAGTACCTTGAAAACGACACATGTTGAAATGATGGTCATAATTATTGAAAGAGTATGGTAATACTATTACAGTGTTTTCTTTCTGTATAGCGGCGGGATTTTCATTTTAACGATGGTTAAATACATAAAATGATTTTAGAACTCGTAAGCATGAGAAATCAATACCAAACGGCATAATTACCTTCCTACCTTTTTATATTACTCGGAGGAGGAAAAAGGGGCATTTATAGGGTGGATGGCTGCGTCGCAGCCAAATTAATATCCATTGCTCCTTTGTAGCTGCGTTTCTTTTGAGAGGGAAATCGTTCCGCATGGACGTTAAGAAGTCAAAACAGAAGATCGAATATTCCCCGAGACAAGCGAGAATTTTTAGATCAAAAGGCTAAAAGCTTCATTTCCCCATCCCACAATCATATCAATTTCCACGAAATACATCATATAATTTTTTTCCGTGGGAAGTTTTCTCGAAAACGCATAGCCTATCAAATGGACAAAACTTCATATCTCGATTTCCTTCCAATGACACGTGTGTTCTTGAGCGCATACCTATAGATGAACGAGTATTCAATTTGACGACATCATTCGAAGGTAGTTTTTTTCAGCTGACAACTCTAGATGACCTTAAGACTTAACTTAGCTTAAGACAATGAACATAGATTCAAAAATTTTCAATCGACCACTACCCTTTTGAGAGATTTTCCTGAAAAATTCAGAATTAGTTCTCGTTCATTGTCTTAAGCATGACACGTCTCACTCAATAATTACACTCCCAATCCCTGAAAATGTACTTTTTCGTGGAAAAATCTCGTGAAAAAATAAAATAGGATATATATTATTACTTATTATTCAGTCGATTTCTCAACGATCATAAAACAACGAGGCATAGGATGCCACTCATCTGAGTGATATACAGCAACACATTTGGAGTTTGCGAAATGACATGCAACTTGGCGATTAAAAACCACTCTATCTCCTCTTTATTTACGTTCAACACTACTCAGCAACTCTCCTTAAAAACCAAATGTTTGATTTCATTTATCTTCATATGGATTTCCCTAAATGGCTACTATTTATGTATATATTCATTCATTTGTCACTTTTTTGTCAATAATTTTATAAGTTACATCTCTTCTCTCGCAGCTCTTCGAATCTCCGAAGGCGACTCGCTACAATATATTCCACCCTAGATTACAAGCCCTATAGAAAATACTCTAATAAGGAAAAAACTATTTCTTGGCATGTTCTATCTGTGATATTTATCAATATCCATTCGGTGCAAGATATTCACACCAATACAGAAACACAGTAGATATGTAAACACCAAGTCTTAAGGGGACTTTGACCCACGACATACGATTGAGCTATGAACTACATTTCTCAGAAATCCGTTCTATGGCTCCAGATAATTCGTTACCAGTCAATAAGTTATCGGATTTTGCCTCAAAAGTAGTTAGGTAATCCATATATCTTGGACATTAAGCTGTCATCAGAGTTATAAGTTTGCACAAGAGATTTGTCACGTCGGCTTATCAAACTTATTGTTGATGTTCAGATAGAGAAATATTCTTTCACAAGGCCATGTCAAGGGAAAGGAAGGCTGGCGTATAATAGAGCAGGTGTATGGGGGAGGAGTAAATGTAGCTGGAGGACAAGGTAGTCCTAGTAATTGGTGTGATAGTTGGCAGCTAGAATTAAATTTGAAGAAATGCGCGATAATGAACTTTTGGAAAAAGAATGGCTTTCCCCGGAATATTTATTTCATCAAAGAAAAGAAAATAGAATCTATTAAATACTTAGGCGTCACCATCACTGAAGACAAGTCATGGGGAAACACATCAGGGAAATAACTAGTGTAGCAAACCGTAGATTATGATTCGTAAAAAGGGTTGTAGGCAAATGCGATGAGAGAGTACGAGAAAGAAGCTATTTTACACTTGTCAGGCCTCATTTAGAATATGCCGCTAGTATATGGGATCCGTACGAGGAAGGTATGATA
Source organism: Ceriagrion tenellum (assembly GCA_963169105.1). Classification (NCBI taxonomy): domain Eukaryota; kingdom Metazoa; phylum Arthropoda; class Insecta; order Odonata; family Coenagrionidae; genus Ceriagrion; species Ceriagrion tenellum. The sequence goes on along the minus strand of OY720636.1, from coordinate 52,215,580 downwards.
AAAGAATTAGAGCGCGTGCAAAGGAGATCCGCTAGGTTTGTTAAAGGCCGTTGTGATAATTGTATAAGTGTTACGAATTTAATAGAAGAACTAGAATGGGAATTACTATCAGAACGCAGGTTAAAATTTAGGTTAAACCTTTTAAGTAAATTCGAAACCGATTTGTTCACAGATGACGTTAGATATATATTGAGAACCCCTGCGTATAATGCTAGGTTTGATCAAATGTACAAGATTAGAGAGATAGATTGTCGAACCGATAGATTTAAAATGTCATTTTTCCCGCATACCATAAGAGAGAACAATAGGCAGCGTAGCCAAGGGATAGGTAGGTGAAATATAGTAAGAGTAGTCTGTAGTGCATGATGCAAGTAATAACAACCATTAATCCCATTCTTATTATGTAGATACTAACCATGTGACCCTATTATCTAGCATGCCTTCATTAAATATCCTAGTTGCATGTCAATAGTGCATGTTTGGTGATCTTCACCCCCTGCTACACACCCTCGTGGTGGCTCGCAGGGTATTTCGTAGATGTAGATGTAGTAGTCATGGATGAATGTTTTAAGGAATACAACGAGACTTAAGTACCAAAAGATGTGTATAAATGACATGCAGGGATGAAACTGCAGCGTAAGCGACGTGCAAGTATGAGACAGTATGCGGGAAATAACTTAAGGCAGTTTGAGCGAGATAGTTCCCTACTATTCCGATATCTTGATCCGTGTTGCTATTACGAAGCCGTAAATGCGATGCATCCGTCCGGTACACGGAAAAATGCGCTAAAATTCTGTTTTCAAGCACACACTGAAATCAATATAAACGGTAAAAAGTTGTGTATATCATCACTAAACGCAGAAATAAACATCTTTAATTTGGTGTACTTCATTTTAAAATCGATTGAGCCGTCTTTGATATAATGTCTTCAAACTCGGGTGACGGAATTTTGCAACGGATGGTAGTCATGATGGAGACCATATTCGAATTATATGTTTTCATTTCAGCAGCTGTAGGTAGCATACAATAAATATTGTATTATTAATGGTGCAATACAATACCTACATATGCCTGAAGTTCTAATAAACTTAATAAAAATATCCCTATAAGTCTGTAACTTGACTCATAATTTTACGTGGTACGTTTAAAACTCCTTCAGAACGACAGGTTTTTTACGATACTGAAAAAATTACGGCGGTGACTATGTGAACTAGTTAAAAAAATGGATGAGAAAAAGTAAAAACTGCACTTTGTTAGTTTGTTGACAAGATCTAGGTGTTATAAATCCCTCATTTGTAAATAATGTCCCTCTGGAGTGCATACACGTACCCTTTTTTCATGTAAAATGACTTGTATATTATGACAAATATCTCAGAGAGTAATGTGGTTAGGGGCTGATATTTTGGTATCTTTGGAAGGGTGAGATATATTTTACTAAAAATGTGACTGAAAACATTTATCTCTAGGTAAAAAGATATTTTGCTCCAACTACCTTAATTGTTACCTCACTTTTGGGAACCTTTTCCTATAAGAATCCAGAAAGAGAATAAAATGACCTTTTATTACCTTTCCCGTGAAAAGTTTTATTAATGAAGAAATTGCGTTACGATGAGTCAGCTTTAAACCCATTCAACAATACACGTTAGCCGTAAGAGGCACTTAAGACGAAAAGAGGAGTTCTTAAGGCAATCATTCTCGGATGCAGAAGTAAGCCGTAAAAGATCGACAGACATGGATATAGAAGACAAGAGAGTGTCGAAATAATTTCTGCTTATCTCGGAAATTTCATATTCATTGTATGTGAGTGTTACAAAAATAGGTGCTAAACTTTTCACTACGATGATGGCAAATATCTGATATTTAACTCTAACCTAAAAATTACTTCCGCTGAAGCAGAAGGTTGTGACTGATACCGGCAGTACATCTACATCTACGTAATACCCTGCGAGCCACCACGAGGGTGTGTGGCAGGGGGTGAAGATCACCAAACATGCACTATTGGCATGTAACTAGGATATTTAAGGGAGACATGCTAGAGAACAGGGTCACATGAAGCTAGATGGTTAGTATCTACATAATAAGAAAGGGATTATTGGTTGTTATTACATGCATCATGCACTACAGACTACTCTAACTATATTTCACCTACCCATCCCTTTGCTACGCTCCCTATTGTTCTCTCTTATGGTACGCGGGAAAAATGACATTTTAAATCTATCGGTACGACAATCTGTCTCTCTAATCTTGTTAATATGATCAAACCTAACATAATACGCAGGGGTTCTTAATATATATCTAACATCATCTGTGAACAAATCGGCTTCAAATTTACTTAAAAGGTTTAACCTTAACTCTAACCTGCGTTCTGATAGTAATTCCCATCGTAGTTCTTCCATTAAACTCGTAACACTTATACAATTATCATAACGACCTTTAACAAACCTAGCAGTAGTGATGGCGCGCTCTTATTGGCTGACATTTCGCCTGTCAGACGTAAGCTGTAAAGATGGGACTTGACCATCCTCCGTAAGGCATCGCCTAACGGCTTAGGGGAGGGTCTAGCGCCTCTCTTACGGCTTACGTCCATTGTAGAATGGCCTTAGACTTTCAATGACACTTCTTTGACTGCGCCTACCATAAAATGAAACGTCGAGATAGCGTAAAAAGTTTTTCAATCGAGAAAATCAAAATAAAACATTATGATAATTCAATAAGTCACCCTATTCCGATTAGATCTTTAAAGTGTCTCTTCTACGCGGGTTCCTATCTTCACCGCTATAAGAAGGGCTGGCGTCAGTCAAGCGTTTTGCTCGCCGGAACAGAAAGAGTTATTCCAATTGGAAGGAAGTAAGGGCGATAAAAGTGACGGAAGGGCGTTTTTGTTATGCTCATCCCGAACGTTTGCCGCGGTATCCTGGTATCAGGAAGAATTCCGGGAGAAAACAAACGTTTTATAGTCGCTCGCAGCGTTCTGGAAATAATCTCGGAATTACGAGTTGATACTATGCAGGAAAAGATTTTGAAAGGAACGATATATCAGAGAGAAGAACAGTAAAAAAAAGGTGATGTCGACAAATAATTACGCTTCTTTTACCCCATGAAATAGGAAGGTTGTGAAAGCAGTTGAGCAGCGGAATTCTGGATTTCAGTGTCTTTTGCTCTACCGATTTCTGGTCGTAAAATATTCTTGAAATCTTGTGAAAAATGATGATAGTCTAAAAATTTAAAATAAATGGGAGGGAAATGTAGAATACGATAGTAAAACAAGGTTTAATCTTTTAAAAGCCCACGTAGGTGGCACATTAAAAAGAAGCATATGTGGAATTTACTGGAGCATATTATTATACTTGAAAAGAATCATGAAAAAAATCATGAAAAGCAGCATGAAAAGAATCCATGGGCCGAGAAATTAGCAACGCAGAGCAAGACGAGAGAAAAGTTCTTGGTCATTTAAATGTCTGGTGGCCTAATTTTTAAATGCAGATGATTCGTTTTTATCATTCTCACCACATTCTTTGAAAAAAATCAGTGCATCTGTTGTAATATCAATGAGATTAAAACAATAAAAATTATTAACATTGGTGAGTTTAAGCAATTTTATTTCTTACAAGTCATTTCGCAAGCACATTTAGTGAAAATAGTCAAGAGGATTGTAGTCAGAGGATTCCTGAGAATTGCACATTATAATAGAAGATTTGAAAGAATAGACGGACACAACCATGAAACTCAAGGACAAACAGATCAGACTACAGACCAAGATTAACAAACAGGGAATAGGAAGGGTGATCCCAGATGAAGAGAGAAAATTACGAGATCCGAGCGAATGATAAAATACTGGGCTAACAGAAAACAGAATAATTACAGATGATGACTGAAGTGGTCCAATGAAGGCCATAAAACTAAATAATAATACATACGTACATGTCAATCACGCCGTTCCCATCCGGGGTAGGCACAGTCACAAAGTTTCACTCATAAATGCATATTTGCACACCTAGCTCTGCTTCAATAGCCTCCTCCATACTGACCTATCCTTTCAAACCTCTTTTGCCTCATTTACCTCCATACACTGCTTCATACACGCCCTCCTGTTTTTATGACTCCTGATATTCCTCCTCCTTAGAATTTCCTCAACCACATTCAACCACAACTTTCTCGGCCTACCTCTACCTCTCGCACCATTTATTTCACTATTATACATCTGTTTCGTTATTCGACTCTCATACTTTCTCATAACAGTCACAGAGAAGCGGACGGCCGAAGCCACGATGGGCGGCGGAAGCTGAAAATAGTAATAATCCCTGAAAATAATTGGCGTTAGGGAAAAAACATATATTTTAGCACTAAGCTTCCTAGCATAAGGCTTCCTTTCAAGGAACAATACCAATTTAAAGTTTCTCTTCATTATTCCCAGAATTCACTGTTTCGTTGTTTCTTTCTCCAAGTTTCGCCTCTTCCTTCCGGTGTTGTTAAGATCATGCTCGGATCAAATGCTGAAACTCGTCTCTAAATTCATACTGCTATTTCCCATGATACATTCCAGTCCTCAGAGCGATGTAGACGGAAAATACACAAGCGCGTGAACTCATGAGAGACAGCAAACGAATGAATCAATTCGAATGAGAACAGGCGAATGGTTACGACAGCGGTCAATACCTCACGTCTCTTAAATTTCAACTTCAGACCAAACAATATGGCTTCTCTCCGGAGTCCGCATTAATGACCGCTTCATCTCAAACCCGCCATTCGTATCTGTAGAACTGACACCATTATGTTTGTTGTTACGCGGAGATACAATTCCGAAAAAGCGACAAACTTTGAATCGAGAATCGATATAATATCTATTTCTTATGTATTTAGAAAAAGACCACTCATATCTGGGGTGAAAAATTATTGGCTAAAATCGATGTTATTTAGTTTGACCTCAAAACATTTTCAGGGATTAGAGCCATCACTCTTCTATCTTATGCGCGCGGAAAACTGAAGCTGAATAGGTAGAAGCTTGACAACAAAAGTCTTAGCGGGTGCTGCTAATTCTGTAATAGTTTCTCCACCAACGTTGACTTAACTATTGACTCACTAAACTTGACTAACTATTGTCAACTTCGTGAAAGATGTACTTGCGTCGTAGACGTAATAAAAAATACAAAATATTGAATCTATGAGCAAGGGACAAATGACTGCAAATCAATACTTATGGCAATACGAGAAATAGCTTTTTGGCAGCTGTTCCTTTTCTCTTTGTCAAAAAAAATCTTCCAATATACATAAAACTCCTTTGAAATTAAGTAATGGTAGCGGGCGTGACTTCGTGGAAATCCTTCATAGTAGGAGCGTCTGAAGAAATTACAACTTAGCTGTTTCCACATGAGGTTTTATTGTTACCGACCATGGTTTCGTTGCAGAGTTACCTTGATAATAATACCTTGACCTTTCGTTACAGAGACACCTTCATAATGCTACTCTGTAACGAAACCATGGTCGGTAACAATAAAACCTCATGTGGAAACAGCCAAGTTGTAATTTCTTCAGACGCTCCTCCTTTGAAATTATTTTTTAGGCAAGACTTTGTTACCTCGGCCTGGGACAGTGGCCAGTATACTATCATAAATCAACCATTTGGACATTTGAGCTCTATGCAAGAGTCTATCAGAAAATGTAAGGGTACATGACTGGTAACCATGGTTTAAAAACACAAAAATGGATACATAACAACAATAATACAGGATTTCTAATGTAGGAAAGCAGATAAAACACTCCAATCGCCGTAAAGTTTTTGAATACCTCACATTAGAGCAGGCACAATGGTGGTATGTTTGAAAAATTAATCCTTCGCCATAGATCATTAACAATACTCAGGAACTTGTTCCAACTCTAGTTCCCTTCACTGAGCAGATATGGAGCCCCATTCAGGACGTCGGGACTTGAAACTCACCACTGTAACCATGTATTTCAATTTCAAACAAAAGTGCGGAGGGGAAAAAACGTGAGAGAAAATACTGATGAATTCAGATCCTCTAATTTTAGGTCCACTAGACATGCGGTGAGTAAATATAATGAACAATTAAGAAACAGATGGAATCTTACATTGACGAGGCTCCTTATAGCGCATTCTTCAAGTATTTTGATCGATAAATCATAGACGAACTGCCGGATTGGTAAAATAGTGTTATGAGAAAAACACGGTAGCTCTTTTAAGTCGTAGCCTCATGGCACAAGGTGAATAATTCGTAATAATTTGATTACATGTGTATATTTTTTTGTAATGTGAAAAAATGCATTTCATGTCATAACAATTGTTATACACAGATAAAGGTATCACACAGAGTCCAATATTCTAGAAATATTTGACATAATTCCACATCCCGGGACAAAAACTTCATCCATAAATTTTTATAAAGGAAAAAAATTGAAACCTAATTCTTGTGTAGTTTTCATTACTGCCTGTATGGTTAGGCATACCGCAAAAACAGAGTTTCCCAACGAAATGTGTTCAAAGAATGGTTCAAAGAAAGGCCAAAGACTCTCTTAACTCCATGGCTGCCGAAAGAACCTTACTGCAGTTCTAATCAAATGGACTTAGCTGAACAACGCACCATATTTGTATCACGGTATGTTATCCAAGGTCATGTTGTGATTTTCAATATAATGCGAAATATACTCCTTTTTATAAGAAGTGGCCCCGATGGCGGCGGTTACCGTGGCGGCGGGGTAAAGTCCTCGCCATCTAAACTGAGGGTCGCGGAATCGAGTCCCGCCTGGGTGGGTTTTTCACCACCCAGGGTATATGCCAAGTTCTGTTGGTCCGGTCCCTGGAAAACCTGATGACAGGCCTAGCAGCCTATCGGATTCCAAGGACATACGGGCTAACATGATCGTCCGGCAGGCAAAAAAATTATCCATTTAAAAGGCCGTGCTTCATCTTTATTTAACTGTTGTCGACCCAGTCTTGCCTCAGTCTCGCCAGATTAATTCGGCGACTGCGAAAAATAATGCACGAAAAAATGGCCTCAAAAATATACTGGGTTGCTTAAAACATTATTAAAATGAGGACTAAATGATCCGCGTTTACCACTTCAGCAATCTTCATGAGTTAAAATTTATAACAGCCAAGTCATATCTCGCTTGCGAGTAGAAATTCGATGCAAAAGCGTTCTGCCACGGTCAATAGGGTGGTAGTCGGTATAGATTCTACGATATAATACCATCGCAACTGGTGAAATGCTGATTAAATGACTGCCGGCGGGAACAACTACAGTCAATTAGCACAATGAGCACATCAATATAACGATTTGTTTTTTTCTGGAAACGATTTGAGGTTACTTCAAAAAGTAAGATTTTTTTATTTTGAGTTGAATAATAAGTCAAAAAATAATTCTCGTCTTAAATACGCTTTATGGATACATCTATGCATTTAATGTCATTCACACATATCCAAACAATCCACGCAGGCTTAAAGTAGTTTGAGCGAAATATCATTTTACCTAGAAATCAATTGATTTGGTCTCATTTTAAACCCAAATATATCACCCTTCTAGTGACACAAAAAGATCAACTCCTTACCACATTAATTTCGGAGGTATTTGTCACAAAATACCAGACCTTTTACATGGGAAATGCACTATTGTCTATGCACTCCAGAGAGACATTATTTACAAAATGAGGAATTTGTAACACGTAGATGTCGTAAAAAAACTAACAGCGTGTAGTTTGTGTGCTTACTCAACTAGTTTTGAGAATAAATCATAAATCAAATAAATCATTTTGGGTATCACAAAAAATCTTCCATTTTGAAGGAGTTTCAAACGCATCGCGCGAAAAAAATGAGTCAAGTTAAAGACTTATTTAGATATTTTCATTTAATTACTCACCATTTCTGTCATATAAAACTATATTATTGCACGATCAATAATGCAATATTTAATTCATGTGTCCTCCAGCTGGTGAAATTAAAACGTATAATCCGAATATAGTCGCCATTATGACTAGGGAACCATCTCGCTCGGACTACCAAGGGAGCGACGTACGGACGCATTGATGGGCGAAATTAGACTATTTTCTAAATTGCTCCAAAACTGTTTACTTCCTGTGCCCATTATTTTTCGACCGGAAGTAAGTTAAGCAAAGATGCCAATCAAGGAGCATGAAGAACTATCTATACTCTATACTACGTGAAGCCAATGCAGTACCTGGCGATATGCATCGAGGCATCGCTACAAACGCTACCTTCGTGATTAAGGGGGCTGTGTACCTCAGACGAAAACGTCCTGTTGGGTGATCTCAATGGTTTCTGGCTCAGATTTGTAGAAATTCAATGTAAATAATGAAAAAAATAACTTAGTTTTATTCCAAAAATTAATTTTTAGGTACTCTTAGTTTAGACGCAGCGGCGTAATCTTCAGGTACGGTGTACGGTACGGTTGTGCGGTACCTGAAGATGACGCAGCAGAGTCAAAACTAGAAGTACCTGAAAATAAATTGGCGGAATAATACAAAGTTTTCTTTTTTTAATTATTTAGGCCCTGTTAGTTGTGGCTACTACCCCAGCCTAGGAGAGATCTTCGCATTCCTCGCGATTATCCACACCGGACAACAGCGCTAATGGCACAGCGTAAAACGCGTTGCAATGGCTCAGGGGAATGTTCACGTTGACACACAATTTTCAAAAATTTGACGATCCTTTAGAGAGATGAAGGATTCCCATTTGGTTTAAATGTTGCCTTAGCCCGCAAGCGCTTGAGGAAAATGACGGTACACGAAGATGGACTGGCTTCAGTTTCTAGCATTGGCCATCATAGCAAGTTCCCTCTCCATACACCTCATTGGTAGCGACAACGGATAGACTTTGGCGCATGCATGTATTTCTAGGTTTTGACACTTCTGGAAGTTTAAGTTGGCTGTACACCTTGGCTGGAAACGCCCCTTTAGTTCTGGCTTCTGCCGCAGCCTAGGTGAGATCTTCGCCTTTCCCTCCGTTGCCCGCTCCGGACAACAGCGCCACTGATGGCACAGTGGAAAATGCGTCACATGAGCTCAGGAGAATATTCACAGTGACGTTATAATACCCAATTTTCAACATTTTGAGATTCTCAATAAAGATGAAGGATTCCCATTCACAATGTGTGCAAATATTGTAAGAAACATACGTGGTACGGGTCATGGCGATAACCTGATTTTCGACGATTTCACGTTTCTTCCGCGATCGAAATAGTTATGCGGAAAGCAAAAAGCGTGAAATTACACTTATTTTGAGTAATAATCCTTATTCCTGAGGTCTGCTTGAACAGATTTAATTTAAATAGCAAAGCAGAATCGTAAATTAAAAGCGCGTAGACGTCTGCAGAATAGCTCTAATTCCATGCTCACGATCGTGAAATTCATATGCATGAAATTGCGCAATTAAGTGCCTCGTGTAAAACAGCCTTTGCAGTAGTTTCTTGGTTGCTTCTCCCATATCACACGCTCGTCTCGAGTTGCTCAATAATAGAGCGTAAGGATGCCCATCTGAACCCTGAGGGCATTCAAGGACGCTCGAGGACGTTCTGCTCGAGGCATAATCTGATATATGTTTGAATATGCACAGCAAATTGCAGCGTGGGAAGCGTCAAATGGCCAGAATTCTTGCGTTAATGTATAAACAACATACAGAAAATTAGACCCTGCTCTAATTCTGCGTTCGTGCAATTCCTTGGCATGAAATTGTGCAATTAAGTGCCTCGTGTACAATAGCCTTGGCTGCTTCTTCCATTGTACACTCTCGTCTCGAGTTGCTCAATAATCAAGCGAAAGGACGCCCAACTGCACCCTGAGGGTATTCATGGGCCTCGTTTCTTTCGATTCCCCCGCTCATCTCGTCCCAGGCCCCGCCTTTTCTCTCCCTCCATATCTACGTCTCCTTCCTCCGCCACAATTCCATCCCCTCAACCCGCCCAACCCCCCCCCCCCATCTCACCATGTGTTTACGTTCAGGAAGAAAGAGACGCTCACACAAGCCCAGCCGAAAGCCATCCGCTATGATTTACCCACCTGACAAGTTATTATCCCCCTTTTCCTGTGTTTACACGGTCCTTTTATACTTCCTTCCAGTCCTTGTCCTTCCTTCTTCCCCCACACTCTCCCCTCCACACTCCAACAGCTAACATCCCGCAACCTCTTTTTCTCAAAGAACTACGATGCTCCCGGTGCAAGACCATCCCATTCCACCCTGGCCGACCAAACCTCCCCGTTTCCTCCACCTCCTCCTCCCAAGTATTTCTCCTTCTCTCACCCACCTCCTGAGAGGCCTACAGCAAGCCTTTCCACATTTCCGAAACCCATTGGTAAAATTCCTTTTTCAAATGCATGTTAATTGATGTCCGGTCAATCGCTACTTGCTTGGAGTAGACTCGGGCATAGGGCGAATCTTTGCATTAAACTTTCAACGCTGTGAACAAAAAAAGCAATTCAAAGTAATTCGTAATTATTCCCTTCAAGTAATTCCTTTTTCAAATACATGTTAATTGATGTCCGGTCAATCGCTACTTGCTTGAAGTAGACTCGGGCATGGGGCAAATTTTTGCATTAAACTTTCAACGCTGTGAACAGAAAAAAGCAATTAAAAGTAATTCGTAATTATTCCGTTCAAGTAATTAATTTATGTAGATGGTTAAAATTGTCGCAAATTCAAACTAAGAGCATTTTGTGGTTAAGAAATTAATTAGATAATGTAAGTAAACTAACTCGGAAAATGCTACTTTCTGTGTGGGAATTAAAGAAGAATAAAATTGTCTTGTAATATGTACACTGCTTAAAATTGGCAATAAAGTCTGCATTAGACAAATCTCACTATCTCAGATTTGGCATTTCTCTTTTCCTCTTCCCTGGCACACTTAACTTAGCTGTCCTCTTCCCAACAAAATCCTCATCCTTTCCTTCAACATACCCAAACAATCTTAATCAATACTCTTGCAATTCTATACTAATAGGACCCACATTTACTGTTACCTCTGATGAAATCATTTTTAGCCCAGCGGCGCGCGCGCTATTTTTTGGTACACGACCGGGCGCGCCGTATACAAAGTAAACATATTAGTCTTGATTTTAAATAACACATTTTATTCAAAAATTTATTGATTAAGTGATTAATGTTTTATTATTATATCCTTAAGAGGGTTTGAAAAATGAAATTACCCACCTCTGTATTGTTTACACTTATTACAAATCCATTATATTTTTTATTACTTCATTGTACTTAAAATACATGTTATTACGCCCCTTGAATGATTTTCACAAATGACATATGAAAAAAACGGAGAATTTCATGGCCGTTGCAGCATTTGAACATACTACTCACATTCTGCTTTTTCTGTCAGTATAACTACGTATTCATCCACTTTTTTGTGTATTTGGGTAGAACAGTCACTATTTTGGATCTTTGTAAGTATGGTACGTATAAATTCAAAAGCCAAAATTGTAATATTTATCAGATGAAAGTGTAAATGAATTGCCTTGACACATTTTGAATGAATAAAAATTTAATTAATCTAAATTAACTGCAAAAACCTCCGAAAAACATAGACTTGTTTCAATGATATTACTCAATTGGCAATCTTCGCAATGTCCACGAGCAGGCGTGCTGTTTACTTTGTTCACATCGCGTGACGGTCTCCAGCGAAAGTTCTTCTGCCACTGAGACATGACCAAATATATCACTGAAAATTTCTTAAAATGGAAGAGAAAATACTACTAAAGGAATACAGTGATGGGTCTCAGCTATCGCACAACATTTTATATATTTTCCCGACCAGAAAACCGTTTACTTTGTAAACGGATGGCGCGCCCGCTGGAAGGTAAACTCTATCCATTCTCGTTACTCTACTAATCCACTTTAACATTCATATTTAAGCGACCTTCAGCTTAGTCTCTTGTAACCTGGTGATTGGCCATGTCTCTGGACCATGCTTTACTGCAGGTCTCACCACTGTCTCTTAAATATTGCCTTTCATCTTAGACCTCACCTTAAATAAGACCACAATTACTTTAAGCAAATCCACATACATGGTTTATCTCAATGCACAAGCAGCACGTGCAGGGGATAACCAATGTATCTATGTCTCAAAACTGGCCTTTTGTCTTGAGCTACTTGTAGTTTTTCACGTAGTATGCGGAACATGCGAAAACATTTATAGTTAAATATATTTTCCCACGATTTTAAACTCCGTGAGACACCCTGATATTTGCCAGCCACCGTTATGTAAATGAAAATATATTATTTGGCATTTAGGAGAAAATTTGCAAATATGTAGAAAAGCGTTTGACAAGGTTCCCCACTGTAAGTTACTCGCGAAGTTAGCATCTTACGGGATAGACAGCAATATAGTAGGCAGGATAGGAGACTTCTTACATGAACGCGTTCAAAGGGTGGTATTAGATGGTGTCAGCTCAGATTAAGGAAAAAGTTACATCGGGTGTTCCCCAGGGAAGCGTGATAGGCCCAATTTTATTTCTTCTCTACGTAAATGACTTGAATGCAGAAGTAAAAAATAGCAAGCTCCGTCGTTTTGCCCATGATGCAGTTGTGTATAAGGAAATTAGAAATGAAGAGGACAGTCAGTCTTTAGCTAAGGATTTAGATGCGATTGATGATTGGTGTGATAGTTGGCAGCTAGATTTAAATTTGAAAAAATGCGCGATAATGAACTTTTGGAAAAAGAATGGCTTTCCTTGGAATAATTATTGCATCAAAGAAAATAAAATATCTAACGTAGAATCTATTAAATACTTAGGCGTCACCATCACTGAAGACATGTCATGGGGGAAACACATCAGGGAAATAACTAGTGCAGCAAACCGTAGATTAGGATTCGTAAAAAGAGTTCTAGGCAAATGCGATGAGAGAGTACGAGAAAGAAGCTATTTTACACTTGTCAGGCCTCATTTAGAATATGCCGCTAGTATATGGGATCCGTACGAGGAAGGTATGATAAAATAATTAGAGCGCGTGCAAAGGAGATCCGCTAGGTTTGTTAAAGGCTGTTATGATAGTTGTATAAGTGTTACGAGTTTAATAGAAGAACTAGGATGGGAATTACTATCAGTACGCAGGTTAAACCTTTTAAATAAATTCGAAACCAATTTGTTCACAGATGACGTTAGATATATATTAAGAACCCCTGCGTATTATGCTAGGTTTGATCATCTTAACAAGATTAGAGAGATAGATTGTCGTACCGATAGATTTAAAATTTTATTTTTCCCGCGTACCATAAGAGAGAACAATAGGCAGCGTAGCGTATAACTTATGTAGCTTTAATATTTGTGATGACATTTAGATGACTGACGCGAACCACTGAGCGCGTAAATTAGTATTATTTCCAATGAGTCACAAAGTTCTGAGACAAAATATCAATGAATTAGCCCTGTGCACGTGATGAATCTCAGTATAAATACAGTCATGGAAATAAAATAAAAACGGTTTTGTAATTTTTTCACAATGAAGTATGTTATGACTTATGTTTTCGGAATACTATTTGAAGTACCAGCTAAAATTATATTTAACATGCAGTACCAAATCTTTTCCTCGGCCTGATAAATTAATTTCATAGCCACCATTGTAACAGTATGTAACACATTACTCACGTCAAACACAATTTCTTCCCATATGTAATCGCAATGTTACGATATGTGTCTCACATACCATAAGGCTAAATTAGGCATAGTAAAATAGCTCAAGGCATGCCGCGTTAAAAGAGCATTAAAATGCCAAAAAGCTAAATCGGTAATATATATCTTTTAACTTTTATATCACCACATCAACAATACCCCTAAGTAAAGGTATTAAATGCTGCGAAGGCTCCCGCAGATTTCCCGTAATTTGGAATTTTTCTGGTTTTTCATATGCTGCAGCATATTAGTGGACGACCGTTTTGTCGACCTTCCAGTCGATATTCGAATTCGATGATGCCGACTGGGATGCCGGCCAAACAATCCTCCACAGATATGCTGCAACGCGGGAGGAATCCGAAATATTCCAAAAAAACAAATTAAATGTCACACGCAAATATTGGGCTAGTATGGATATCACTTTCAAAACCTTTATCCGACAACATTCTGAGAAGATTTCACAAGAATAATTTTTCGGGAAAGCCTGAAATCTTTTGATATTCATCATAGTGAGTGAAGGGTGTTTTTTAAGTAAATACCGTTTTTAAATACATTTACTGCGGTGCTGCGATCGGCATTTGGCGCATACGCGCTGGGTTCCTACATCTGTTAGGAAACTACAGACGCCATCACGGAAACAATTGACCGGATTTACGTATTTTTGTGAGTATTGAAAGTGCCTCAGCCAATTGAGAACCCCGCGGACTGTGAAATACGCGCTATGATTCGTTTTATTTGTGCTTAAGGCCTGAAAAAGGCCGAAATTCATCGTCATATCAGTGAATTTAATGGAAAGAACATTATCAGCGATGGAATGGTACGGAAATAGGTTAGAGCTTTTAGGGTATCTAAAACAAATGGCGTGGCATGCTGAGTAAGGGGAATTTGAAGATGCATCTGGGTGGTCAGCGCCAAGACGACGATGATGAGGTCAAAACGACCGTGTTGCAGCGGTTGTCAAATCAGGCGGCAGAATTCTTGAGGATGGGATTCAAAAGCGGGTTCTGAAATGCAATACATGCCATAATAATAGTGGAAATTATGTAGAAAAAGAGAGAAAGTTACAGGTTTTCGTGACAAATAAAATTTTTAAGAAAAATATACCTGTTTATTTTTATTTAAAAACGGTACTTACCTATTTAAAAAAGACACGCCTCGTAAAAACGCCAATCGACGCCAATAACACTTTCCTACCCGCCGACCGCGATCGAAGATCGGAAAATCATATTTTATTACCGCGAGCGGTAATACATCACCTCAGAGAGGACGAGGGCCCGGGACTCGTGCCGGCACACGTGCACGCCGTGTGGACACGACAAGACAAGCAAGCCGGGGGAGAAGGGAGGGGGTGCCGGCTCAACGCTCAACTCGAACGGCGGCGGACGTCCCTCTCCGGGGGCAAACATCCGAGATTAGTCCCCGAACCCCTTTCCGTTTATCCCGAGATCGGAAGGGTGTGGAGTGTGTAGGGGAGTGGTGCGGGATGATACGGGATAGGGTCCGGCGAGTGGTGACACGGTCGCCCACTCGGATCTCTCTCACGCTCCGGTGAACTCCCGAGAGGGCCCCGGAGATTTCAACGCCTACATATTCGTTGCCCGGAGCAATTTTGCTAAATCACATTTCTCTGAAGTCACTAAAAACCTACTCCTAAGCCGCTAAATCTAAAACAAATGTAATCATGAGGCAATATGAAAGCCAATAAATAAATCTGCTGAGGTTGTTACTCCAAAACTATTTTGTTTACCTACAAAGGGGATGAAATTTGATATAGAAAATCACTTCACTTGACAGAGATTCAAACTCGGATCTCTCAATTTCTGGTCATGTGTGTTGGTCAGTTACTCTGTAAAGTCAGTCGTTTTGGTTCCAGAGAAATTTCAGTGGGGAATTTTTTGCGTTCCATTCCATGCGTCCACTTTTGCTGGGCCTGGGAAATAGTATATTATGAATATTCAAGATATTGAATACATGTTTATATATCCATTCCCAAAGTAAGAGATTTTTCCTTTCTACATTATTGACTCTCCTACGTTTTTATTTATATTGTCGAATTTAAAACCCGAGGTGGTCCCGAATATATTGCGGAAGTTGCGAATTCATTTGCAAAATTCTCGTCAAGTTCATTAGAAGAGCAGGTCTAGCCCTAAACCCTAAAAGAATAAAATAAAGTACCGCTTCCACTATTATGCGCCAATGTGTATAATCTGAAATCCACCAGACTTATCACCGTAAAGATTTCATAAGATCGCTACAATAATTTCCCGTCCCTCTTTATATTATATTTTATTCCTCGACAAAAACAGAAAAATCTCCTGATTTAGCAACTTTTCACCATTGTTGGTGCCACAGGCTTTAAGTGCTTCATGGGACTGTAGAGTGTGGTATTATTACCGTTCTGTAAACCTTCTCCTCGCGGAGAACGAATTGATCCAATGGGATTCGATTAAGCGGAGGAGAAGGATTAACCCAATAAGCTCTCCAAGCCGGCATGTAGGGGGAAACCTCAGAGCATAAATTATGCGACACAGATGACACGATCCGACCCAAATGGCCTCACGTTAAACCCTCTACACTTCAGTGCCGTCAGACATGGAACTGAAAGTAGGCTGTTATCAATACAATGAACACATCATCCATCAACGGCTATACCATTCAGACTGCGTAGGAGGCCCAAACGCACAATTATGTGCTTGCAAAATCAGTAATGATCGATAAACTCAATGAATCCTAATGAAGCTGGACACGCAGGAATATATTCCACCTCTGGAGACGATCTGGATAATCAAAATGGCACATCAATTACGTAATTATAAAATAAATATAAGTAGGAAGGAATATGTTGGCCTGGTCTAATAATTGTGTACCGCAACGTAACTCAGCCTCTAAGTTAACTCGGTGTATCCTGAGAGCTAAAGGTGATGTAAATACGGTAGACAGATGATTAAAAGATATGATTGTAGTTGATAGGAGAGCGCACTCGCATAAGTAATCATATCGATAAATCCTTTGACCAACGTTCATTAAGATGGACGTAAATATATTCTCCTTGAGTGTTCATTAATTTTCAAATGCCATTAAATTTTATGCAAAATCGATCTTTCATATTAAAATAAATAGCCGTCGCTACAAGTGCAACACATATTGAAATTTAAATCAAAAGGAACTATATTTCCAGTCGTAAGAACGGAGTGCTTAAGTCTTCCAAACATTTTCACCTTAAAAACTCATAATTTTAATTAGAATGCGTCCAATAATTGCAACTCAGTTTTGCACATTTGATGTGTAATATAAAGGCTATCATGAACAGGAGTAAAATATTAAAGACTTAAAAGGAAAACATTCTTCCAAATTGGTATGGCTCGCAACGAATGCGGGAATTTCAGTTCAATGTCTCTATTTAATGACGACAGTATCTCGAAATGAAGACTATTTTGAGGGTACTAGATTACATAACCCACCTCTTAGGGTGGATTAGTTAAACATGGGATTTGCGGCAAAACAACAATCTATCCTTGAGTTAACTCTCATCTAGATCGCATGCAGGCGTTCGATTCGAGAAGCACGACGATTTTAACTCTCGCTCATCCCTTCTGTCCACAGATTTAATCCCTCGTCCCAGAGAAAACACAGTACGCGGCGCACGCCCAGTGATTTCAATTTTTCAATCTTCCCAGCGTAGTGGGACGCGCCAGGAACGGTTGGGGCGGCTAGGCATGAGATAAGATCTCGATAATGGGGGCGTTCAACCCCCATGAACAACGGGGGGGGGGGAGAGGGGACAACGTGATCTCGCCGACACGAGAGAAGAGGGAGGAAAGTGTTAACGTGGGGTGCCGCGCGCGTTTAAAATGAGCGTGCGAGATAAAAAAAAGAAACACTCCCCCAAGGCGTCGCTTCAATCGACGTATACCCACGCTCAGGCCCTGCCATTGATGCGCCACGCGCCTTGGTAGGACGGAACGGGATGAGGAGGAGGACGTAGAAATCGGGAGAGGAGAGGGGAAGTTTTATAGGGGAGTGGCCGTGAGGATAGGATGGGAGAGGCGTCCGCCCACGAGCCACCACGTCACGGGAAGATGGCCAGTCCCTTTGCTTTCCCACAGTGACGGAAGTGAGGTCACGTGACTTCTCCACAACACAAACCCCGACCTCCTCCTCCTTTCCCCCTCCGTCCTCCTCCACTCCCCCCGCTTCCCCTCTCCATTTTTTGACGAGGTGACGAAGCGTGGCCCGCCGGCGTTGTCCCATCTGGGCACAGTCGACGCAAAAACAAGTCGCCTTCGAAAAAGGGATTCCGCCCATGGGATGGGTAAATAATAAGGGCGATGTGTTTCCTTGTTTTCCAGTGGCTCGTCTTTCATCACCACCGCCAGCGCCAACGTGGGAGGGTGAGAAAGCAACGGCGGGCCCCGCGACGAATTAATTAGTTCGGGAATTGGACGAGAGGGGGAAACCTCACGACCTCCCCCCATCCATTTGTTCGTTGTGGGTGGCCCAATATTGATGCGCGAGGTGATTTATGAGTGGAGAAGTAAAATAAGCATTTATGTGTATTAGAGATATATTTAGGTTGTCAACCGATGATTATGGAGTCCAAAACATTGCTACTCAATTTTTGCTCAGGGTTCCATCATTAACGGATAAACTATATGTCACTAATGAATGCGTTTCGGATGGACTAGAATACTAGGCGTTTCCAAAGAAAAATAAATAAACAGACACACATAGCAAGAGAAGAAGGATCAATTCATAAGAATGTTTTCCGAAATTATACTCATTGCGATAATAATAAATAAATAGCTTTTACTCCCAAACAACATACAGAAAGATATGAAGGAAAATGCAATTGAATATGTACTTCAGCTAACCTTGATGAAATGATCTGTGGTGAAGTTACTCTGAATAAATATATCAATGCATTGAGAAAGGGATATATGCTCACAATATGGCTAAATACAAAATATCAAACTATGCTTCTAAAATCCATGCAATTAAGCAGCCAATTATTTCACGATTTTCAGGAAAGAAAGTCAGAATTAATGCCTCTATTAGGACAGTACAAAGAATACCTACCCAGGCGCACCAAACAAGAAACATCGCCTGTACAGGCTTGAACAAAGGTTCAATTTCTCTTTGTAAGCAGCACAAATGAAGCTCATTCGCTACAGTGATTCTGATTCTCCTCAAACAGAGAACTTTCAGCACTTAGCAAACACTAAAGTACCTTAGTGAAAACAATATTAGCTTTGTGAATGAGCAATAGAAGGTTCATAGTGACTATTTTCAAAGATGACCCTAAAGATTCCACTCTACAGAAGCTCAGGAAGTTTTACCGTGATAAAAATATGCTCCTCCTCAAGCAACTATCTGCAGTACGATTTTACTTGGAGTAAGCAAAGTCAATGTCAAATATGCTCAGGCTTTGCATTAGACATTTAACTCGTAAGATAAAAGTAAATTAAAGAAAATTTAGTCTGAATCCTTGAGAATAATACGCATTCCCTTTATCGATATTCTCGAATGTTCAAAATATCTAGCAGGGAAAACAGACCCCAAGGATGGGGAAAAATCTGGATAGAAAGAGCCAATGCAATAATGTTATTAGCAAGTCAAGTAGTTAACCTACAACGAAGTTATTGATTTCATGCTTGAGAAGAAATTCAAAGACTTTAATCTGATAACAGTTAGAGAAGGAAGAGGGGTTTACAGCAATTCATATTGATAGTTATCATGTATAGTTATTAGTATATCTAACTTAATGTGGGTTAACTGAAGTTGACGTGTGCTAGATTTTCATTTCCTCAATAATATAATCTGTTACTTCACCCTACAGTGTTTATATTACATTAATTTTATATTATAATAGCTAATATCCTTTCAGAATTTTTAAACCAGGCAATATACTAAATTCAGCTATGTTTATTACCATATTCATAACCGTAAAATTAAAGTAGAAATTAAATTTATTACAAGAAAGACAAAACTTAAAAAACCATGGCACCTGTTCTAGGCTATAGTGCAGGAGAGGCCAACCCGCGGCCCGCCTTGAACATTTTTCCTGCCCGCGAGATTCATCACACTTTAATACAATAATATTAACTCAATAATAATAACTCATTATGTTTCAATTTTTCACTCGAAACAAATGTCTATAGCGGGTCTAAATCTAATATGGGGATATATAATTTTATGTGCGGCCCGCGGTGTTATGATACATTTCCAAAGTGGCCCGCAATATCATTTTGGTTGGCCACCCCTGCTCTAGTGCTTTTACCAGATAAAAATACCTATAGTTATATTAACTTCTAAGAATTCCTTTCTATTTCTCATACACATGATATATATTCAAATGAAGAGTAATTTAACCTTTAATTATTATTTTCATATTCTAATAATGATTATCACCTCCCTACATCAAGAGAAATTAGGTAAAATTGACTCAAAAAAGCATGATAGCCTATATCCCTTCATTAAATTTTGCAAACAATGGTCATTTAATTTAATTTATAACACTGGTCATTGATATTAGCTGTATTAACCAGCAAGATATGATTTTTTTAATTCAAAGATGCTAATATTCAATCATAGCAGGAACATTGATGTATGATGCATCCAATTTAAATGTTCATAATGTTCATATAATATATATTTATATATAATTTTAGGATTTCGAATGAAATAAAGAGATCTAAGAAGACCTAAAAATGAATTCATATCTAATGGTATTGCAATCAAACTGATGTGATTTCATTTATAAAAAAGAAGAGTTTTCGAAAGACTGGCGTTGAAAATATTTATATATATCTAACAAACCAAACGGTATTATTCACTTTCTTCATCATTACAAAGACAAACGCAAACAGAATGTAAATTAAGGTCAAATTAATCGCCAATGTCCTATCGCTAATGTCGCCAGTATCCTATCAGCCTTATAAGCACACAAATTTTAATTTTCTTTGGTGTAGGGCATTGACGCTTTTGATAATTTCACAGTCATACACTTGTGAACGTTTCAAAACATTTTGAAATATTCTCCATGTCAATGGATACGCAATAGAAACCTTCGTTCAACCAGGTAGATTGGATTGGATATTTTGGGAGGCGACCGACAGCTAAGTTCATTTGCGACATAGGTGAGAGGAAATGGAGGAAGGGTGGATAGAAACCCGGCGTCGGCATCAGTCTGCTCTTGCCGAAAGGCGCCAAGGGGACCAAGGTTTAACGTCTCATCCGACAGACGGAGTACTGCACTAAAAGTACCATCCACAAGACACTCAAGTAGGGATCGGGTTTTCTCTGAATAACATCCTCCTCTGTAGACATTTGAATTCATCCAGGTTACCGTTTAAGGTACTATTTAAATGAAATATACCTTTTGTATCCTATTCTTATGTCTTTCCTTTAATTTAACCTTTCACCTCTGTTTCTAAATCCTGTAACTTCTCAACCAATCTAAAAGTATACAATAAGCACAAGCCGATATTTTCAGCACGCACACGTGCGAAGACAAAAAATGCTGTGATGAGCTTATGGGTGCGAATTCAATTTCTCTCAGCGGTCTGTTTGAATGAAAACGAAATAATCTCCTTGAGCGACGCCACACGACGAATCGTCCAACCAACCAGTAGAGAGAGAGAGTGAGAGAGACCATCACCACGTTCATCCAACCCGCAGCGAATAAAGTGTTTGAAGAGGAGGAGCGGGATGAGGAAGAGCTCGCGTATATATACGAAGATGGACAAACACTACGGCAATACGAATACGCGCACGCGTCCGTCCAATGTTACTCAATTCTCTATTCTCTTCCCCCTTCCCGCCCCCCCCAAAGCCCATTCACACCAGCGACCCCTCTCTCTCCTCAAACGTCGGTTGGATCAAAGACCGCGGTACAAATCTTCCTCATTTCCGCCAAACACTTTGATTACACGCTACGCTTCGCCGCACACGCTTCACGACCACGTCTCCCTTGCGGGGCATTCGCTCCGACGCCTTCACCCGAGGCCTTTGCTTGCTTGCTTGCTTGCTTCCACCACTGCTAACGTCACCGTCACACACGAGTCCGCTCCCACTCCCACCGGCCCGCCGTCCCTGTGGCAGGGGTTTTTGGAGCGTGTGAAAAAGGGGGTGTCACTTCAACCCCCCCCACCCAGAACCCTGCTCTCGACAAACACCACCAGCAAACGACACTTTCTTCCGATATTCAAAACGACATATCCCCTAGGAGATTCCCCTCGACGACGTTAGTTAAAAAAAATATGAAGTCCATCATTTGGTTAATTGATTCCAAAAAATATTGCTTTCGTTGGTGATATTGCTACCATTGCTACAATCAAAATTGCTACCGTTGAGACACTTATATGTCTATAAAGTCCTTAAATTATTTTACCTAAGAAGTAGGAACAAACAATTAAAAAGAACGAAACATAATCTCAGAAATAAATTTCACGCTCATCCAATCAAGCCAAAAAAATCGCTCTTTAAGAGATCATTCTTGTACATGGGACCCAAGGTTTACAACTTGCTACCAGAGGACTTAAAAGCCGGAAATTATACTAAAATAAACTTCTCAAACTAATAGCGGAATGGATTCGAACTCAGCAAAGTGTAGAAAATTTCTTTAATATTATCGTATGAAGTTGTTTTTTTCTTTTTCTATTTATTGTATTCCATTTGGTTCATTCTGAAATCTATTGTAAAACTACTTTGTATACATAATTGATTTGTATTGTTCAGTTAAAAGCAAATAAGCAGCTATATATTCTGGGATGGTAGCGTCATCACAGATATTTCTTAGAGGCTACCTAAAGCTTCCCCTTGTATGGAAAAAAAACCTGTAATTTACTTGTGATGTTTGTTTTTTTGGGAAGTAATAAACTTATTATTATTATATATAAGTTAGGTATTGAGACAAAATTAAAGACATCAGCAGATCATTCCACGAACATTTTAATGCGGACTCTCGTCACTGACTGCAGCGCTATTGCAATGGGATTGCAATATTTTGGCGAAGGAGGCTCCTTAATTTTGGTTTCATTATCGCTGTTTTACCGAGTAACTCAAAAATGGAAAAGAATGCATTTTATTTTTACCCACTTTCCATATGTGCCGGTCAACAGCGTTAATTCTATGAAGATAAAATTTAAGTAAAAAATATGGAGATTATCCCACAGACATATTTTAATGCACACTCGTGTCTCTGACGGCACCACCATTGCAATGGGATTTTCATATATTGGATTCACAATCACAGGTTCTGTGGATAACTCAAATGTTGAAGAATATAAATTTTATGTTCAATCAGAATTCTGCAAGCACTCGTTTGTTTACTCATAGTTTCCCGTGAAAATCTCATAAAATGAAAGAGGAAAATAATAATTTTCCCATATTTCTCCATTTTCCGCAATTTAGGTAGTTTGAGCAAAATATCATTCATCTTTAAATCAATGAAGTTCCTCTCATTTAAATGAAAAATATCTCACTCATTCAAATATGCAAAAATATCAACCCTTTGCCGAACTACTTTCAGAGATTTTTGACAAAAAATACCAGCCCTTTTACATGGCAATTGGTACCTGCGTGCACTTCAGGCTGACCTTATTTAAAAAAAGGGATATTACTAATGATTAGTTATAAAAATGTACAATGTGTTGTAAGAATGTTTTCTCAACTCTTTTTATAAATAAATAAAATTGTCACCGAAGTATTTTTTCCAGCATCACAAAAATATACCGTTGTTTTAAAGGAGTTCTTAAGGTAAAGTATGAAAATATGAGTCAACGTAAAAACTTATATAGATTATTTTATCTAATTATAAAAATTTTCAGTCATGAATTAATGATGAAATTGCCAACTATGTTTCAATCCACAGAGCTTTTTTTATTGTTATAACTACTTTCAACACTACTGCGTTTTCTTCAGGTATCTACCTTCCTGAAGATGACGCAGTGTGACTTGAAGTGAGAGCGTACCTGAAGACATTGCGTACCTGCAGAGAGTGTATACCTGAAGATAACACAGTAGCGTTGAAACTAGCTGTACAAATAAAAAACTTTGTGGATTGAAACATAATTGGTATTGTCATTATTAATTCATAATGGACTTACGCAAGGTCACGCCTGAAAGGATTTAATTTATTTTGAGTCATGTAAAAAGTATTTATTTTTACCATTAATAATGGGATATTTAATTTATACTTCCTACAGCTGTTGAAATTAAATTGTATTCATCGAATATGGTCTCCATAATAGCTAGGGAAATATCTCGTTCAAACTGCCTTAACGTTTATTCGTGTATGTATACCGGCAGTTGGATGATCCAGGTTCGAACCCTCTCAAGTCAAATTACATATTTGTGGCATGGCGAATTCCATCCACTCCTGAGCACCACTATTCCTGTTGCACGTGGTCCACACCCTCGCACGCCGTCCCTGGAGGGGTTCGGAACGTGTAAAAAGGAGGATATTACGTACCCCTAAACCTACCCCCAACAAATACATGCCCACCCCGCCACCTACGCCCCTGGCTCAACGCCTCCCCATCACCCAGCTCTCGGCCCTGGGCAGCGTGCGGGGACGACGCTACCGCCGGCAGGTCGGGCCACCCTCGACCATCCCTGTTTGTTCTATCCCGTCCCATTTATCCGCCTTCGCGCCCAACCGTAATGCAATATTGAAACTTCCTCCCTCGGGGATAGAATGAGCTGGAAGTCCTGGTTCGCCCGGGACCCTGTGGCAGCGGAATTGAGGGAGGCTGAACTTGGTGGCATTCCTCATCAAGAAACTGGTAATGGATATTTTCATTGGCTGCAATCAAGGTTCTTAATATCAGGTATCGGGTTCATACTCGTTTTCTTCCTGCGATGGGAAATGGGAGTACTTGTTTAGATCCTGTAATGAGAATGTGAGAATGTTTCACCCGTTATATTAGGCGATATAACTTGCGATACATTTCCATAAGGTTAACGCTTCAGAGCGATAAATCTAACTGCAATGCAGAGTCGGTCACTGCTCTCCAGCGGTACCGGTACATCGGAATGTTGCCCAAGAGAGCCGATTAACTTGGCAGCAACAATGGGAAAAGAATGCGTTGGAAACATTGAGGAAGATGAAGAGGTCACCACGGCATCAAACTGAAGTTGGACAAACGAAATAACTACCATATAGTTTAACCCTTATCTCTCCAAACTTAACTATGGATAGAACGACGGAATGGATGTCTTAGAGGATTTAAAGCAAGAATATCAACTATCTGTTCGAAATTAAAAGTAGGCAACTGTCGAAACGTATACTGGCTGCTTTGAGCTATGGATTTTTTTTTTAAATCTTCACTACCCTGAATACAGCACAGCTGGCAATTTAGGTCCGGTTAATAACAATGTATATTATAACTTTACTTCAAAAGAAAAACCTGGACAAAAAATATATTCGCATTATAAGCAACCTATACTACAGTCAAACTGCCACTGTGAAAGTGGAAAATGAGTTTTCAGAGGCAATTGACCTCAAAAGGGGCGTGAGACAGGGTTGTGTTCTCTCCCCCTTACAGTTTAACGTGTACTCCGAAGACATAATCCAGGCAGCCTTATCAGATGAAACAACTGGTGTCAAAGTGAATGGATTACCCATAAACAATATTAGGTTTGCTGATGACACAGTACTGATAGCCGAAAATCTCAATGACTTACAATAACTTCTTAACAAGGTAGCGGAAAAAAGTAAAGAGTTTGGTTCGACTCTTAATATAAGCATGACTAAGTTCATAGTGATTTCTAAAACACCAGCAAGAACATCTTTTAATTAATAGAAAGAAAGTTCAGCAAGTTTAGAAATACAAATACTTAGGCACTATTGAAAAACGAAGACAATGAGAATGCAGATGGGTTTGAAACAAGAATAGGTCAGGCCAGAAGCACCTTTAGCAAAATGAAAAAGGCCCTTTGCTCAAGAGATTTTTGTTTAAGTGTTAAATTTAGGTTGTTAAAGTGTTATATATTTTCAACTCTTTTATACTGACTGAAAGCTTGGACTCTAAAGAAAAGAGAAATAAATAGGCTAGAAGCATTTAAAATGTGGGAAAACCGAAGAATCCTTCGTATCAGTTTGGTGTCGAGGACCACACATGAAGAAGTCCTAGCAAGAATGGGAAAAAGTAAAGTAGTGCTAAATACAATAAAAGTAAGGAAGTTACTATACTTAGGGCACAATATGAGAGATGGAAAATATAACCTGTTGCAAATAATTACACCGGGGAAAATTTGTGGCAGAAAAACCAGATGAAGAAGACGTACATCCTGGCTGGACAACTTAAAATCATGGCACAGTTGCTCATCCATTGAGCTGCGGAGATCGGCGCAGTCAAGTTCTAGTGTGGCCATGATGACTGCCAACCTTCTGACAGGAGACGGCACATGAAGAAGAAGAGGAATAACAATAACAACAGACGATAACAAATACCTATTTCCTGAATGGTGATGATATTTCCACCCGGGATTGGAACCTGTGACCCTCGGTTTAGCAGGCGAGGACTTTATCCCGTCGCCACTGCACCGGGGTCAGCTCGGATACAGCTCGATTTTACAATAGTTTTCATCGGTAATACGGATGATTATTGATTTAAATAGATTAAAAAATATAAAAGGAAGTTTTATTAAAGAAGTAAGCGCAAAATGATTTCTGGCAAGTCATCGATGGAAAACATAGTAAAATTGCAAACTTAATGCGTTAGCCCAGGGCAAGAGCATTCGGGAAATGAGGGCCAACGAAGATGTCGGACTGGCTTCAGCTTCTAGCATTGGCCAGCATAGCAGCGAGCGCCATCTCCATACACCTCAATGATTGGAAATGGCCATGAAATAAGAAAGGTTTCCTGGACTGGGAATCGAATTATAGATCTTGGAACTTCCATGCCATTGCACAAATCATCAGTCTAGTTCCGGATAAGCCTCAAAGTCGAAATTCGATGGTGACAGGCTTAACTTTGTGAAAAACCATTCTGAATAAATTTCAAATTTACTTGTTACTTTTTCACAGTGTTTTATTCTTAGTTCACCGGTAGGTATAGTCGCATAGACGACATCATCCGGCGACACCACCGTCGCACACCACCTGATGATGTCGCCTATGCGACTAAACCGGTCGACTAAGAACAAAACACTGTGAATAGGCACCAAGTAATTTTGAAATGTATTAACAAAGTCCAAGTCTAAGAGATGAGTCTCAACCTTTCCCCAAAAATAAGAACAATTATATATCTATTGGTCGCTCCAGTTGACCATATGGGTTCTTGAGGATATTCGTTTCCTATAAAAATCTCCAAACAGCGAGAGGTGTGGTGTTGCCATCGGCGACAAGAATATAGCTATCTACATATAAATCTACATAATACCCTGCGAGCCGCCGCATGGGCTTGTGGCAGAGGGTGTTAGGTCACCAGCTGTGTAAAGAAGTAAGTTTGTAAAGGTGAAATTGTGACATGTATTATGGGAGTGTATTTAGTGGAGATCAGTTCCATAATGCTATTCAATGTACTACTGGCACGTTAATGAGCCTTCCAATATGCATATATCACTCCTGAAAATAAATTTAGCTTGGAGTTGGCAATGGCTATTATGCGAAGCGTAGAAGAGAGCACGTGAAGCGTAAATTTGGCTATAGCGCTCTCCATGAGGCCAAGTAATTGAGGAACCCTCTATATCCATCCCAATTCCAATCCTCGCAGGCACTGATTCGTGAGGGACAGGCTGAAAACACACCACCACCCGTATCGGACCGCCGAAAGGGTTAAAAGAGGAAGCGGCGAGCCTTATTGGGTTCCCGGCTGTGGACCACAGCTGTGTCCAGGGTCCGCGGGGACGGTTAAAGGTCGGATAAAAGGGACCGGAGGAGTAGTCTCCCAAATCCTTGCGAGGGTCTCAATTCACATTGGATCCCGACACCGGGTGCGGAAAGTTAGAAGGCGTGAGGATGGAAGTGTCAACCCCCGGCGGAGAAGTGAAGGAGGGGAGGAAGAGAAAATCGTTCAAAATGGGGTTTGCTCTGAGTAAACTTTGATCTCAAAGGGGATTTGATTCCGCGTCGCTCTGTCCCGTCAGCCAGCAATTCCCCCCGGATCTCCCTCTCTCTCTCTCTCTGCGGCTTCAAAACGAGAGAAAAGTAATTTGAGTGACGGAATCAACATGGTGCCCCTTCCTGATGAATGGAAATCTCGGCATAGGGTCACATCCTGCAGACTGAAGTGGATTGCGGTAATTTTTCTTGCGCCGATCAAAGTGGTGGAGCCATCTGGGAGAGAGTTACGTGATGGCGCTTCTGGTCGTAACGGTGACTATGAATTTGAAAAGAAGGTCCTGGAAAAAAATGGGATCTCGCATCTTTAGCATGAATCTATATCTACATGCTACCCTGCGAGCCACCGCATGGGCGTGTGACAGGGGCTTTAAGGACACCAGCCGTGTAAAAATGTAAGGGATAAGGTTGTGGGAGGTGAAATGGTGAAGTTTACTATGGGAGTGTATATAGTGGAGCTCAATTTTTATTGTGGTCGTTTACTGTGCCCGGAAAGAACGAGTTTCTTACCTATCTGTTCGGTAATGTATCTCCCATATTTAATCGCTTCCTCCAGACCTCGATATGTAGTGAGGCGTCAGGACAATATTCTCTGCGTCGCTCTGCATCACAACCGTTCTGAATATCTCAAGCAAGCTAAGCCAAGCGTGGAGCCGCCGAGTCTCCGGGTAATATAGCCGACCAGAGTTGCCGTAAGATATTTTTTTGCATATTTGCAACCACACTGGTGTTTTACTTCGTCCCAAATGTACCCAGGCCGCTTTAGTCCCTTTTACACACCAGTTCTGAATTTTACAAGCAAGCTAAGCCTGGAGTGTAGCCTCCAAGTCTCTCGGGGCTCCCGCCCTAATCCCTCTAAAAAGTTGTGAAGAACTGTATGTTCGCTCGTAGCAGTTTTAACGAAGTGTGCAGCTTTTATCAGTATATTTTTTTAAATTTTTGTTTAAATCTTTATTGCCAGGGTCCCAGATGCTCTCGGCGTACTCGAGGTATGACCTAACAAGAGCAAAGTAGCATCACTCTTTTTCTTTTTAATCCGAAGATCTTTCTATTATACTCATAACAAAACCTAGTTTCGTCAATGCTTTGCCGCATATGTTTTTTATGTATGAATACAGCACAGTCGAGAAGAAATATGACCAGTAAAAAATACACAAATCATCAAATGCGACTCCAGTTGGAAAATTGAGTGAACAATTTCAAAGCGACATGAGAGGACCACAATGCAGAAGTAAAATGCAATAATTCGAACAATAAATTCAATATCTCAAAATTGCCAAACCATTGAAGAGTACTCCAATTACATTGTCCATTGATGCTCCGGTAATGGCATCATTTTTTAATCATTCTCTATCATATCCTTTAAACTTTCACCGCGAAAACTTAAAAGATATTTAAGCAAACACAAATTACACTTTTCCAAAGGGTTTTCATTCAGCTACGAAAATCAACTCACAGAGTCATCTCTGAGACTTTAAATTATATGAACTTACAGCTGAATAAGATTCATTGAGTTGAAACATGTATCCATTAGAATATGAATCCGACGGAAGAGTGCAAATTATAATAGATTTAATGTGGGACATTCCAAATCTCGGAAATAAGTGGTAGTGATGAATGGCAGATTTCTTTGCTGTTCTTCGTAACGAGGGAAAACTTTCTTGCAAAGTTAGAAGGCGTCCAATGATGTCATCGTCATCTACTGCATCATATTGTCACGACTCCTCACTCCATCTCTACGTCTGATAGATGTGAAAAATTAAGAGAGATACACTGCCGAACATATAGGTACAAAAACTCGTTCTTACCGCCGGAGGGGTAAAGTTCTCAACTGCTATTCCTGGGGTCGCGGGTTCGAGTCCCGCCTGGGTGGGTTTTTCACCAGCCAGGGCATGGGTGAATGTCATTTGTGTTGGCCCAGTCCCTGGAAAATCTGATGAAAGGCTTAGCAGCTTATTGGGATTCCAGGGACATACGGGCCAACAAGAATCGTCGGAAAGCAAAAAAAAAAAAAAAAGAAAAAAAAACACCCTCTGCCACACGCCTCTGCGGTGGCTTACATGGCAGTATGTAACTAAATTATTCGCAGAT
The DNA here is from genome assembly GCA_963169105.1 of Ceriagrion tenellum. Classification (NCBI taxonomy): domain Eukaryota; kingdom Metazoa; phylum Arthropoda; class Insecta; order Odonata; family Coenagrionidae; genus Ceriagrion; species Ceriagrion tenellum. The sequence goes on along the minus strand of OY720636.1, from coordinate 52,185,783 downwards.
CTCTAAGGATACATTAACAGATTACTATTGTACTGAGCTATAGGATTCCTGGTGTTCCTTCGCGGTTGAGAGATACGGCATTTTCAACTCAGCTAATAGCTGAATATCGTAGATACAGGTAAGAAACGTTTAGTATTGCGTAAGCTGGCACCGATATCCGGAAAAAGAAGAGCAGAATACTAAAAACAATGTTTTAATGCACTATATCTTAATCCCATGATTTACGCAAACACTTTATACATGGGTTATTTCACACAATTTTTCTCAATAATTTCAGCAAATGTTTAGAGACACCATAAAATTCATTCCGACATTCGATCCATAATTTAAATTACCTTAGATGTTCCAATGTCGACTTTGCATTAAGTTGCCTCGATTACTCCACATTTGCCATCATAAATAATTTATTTATGCAAAAAAAGGATTTTTCCAAATCGGGGGGCTATCTGACTATCTGAAAAAATCTCAATAATGATCGCGTGACACTTCCATCAGCAATGGCGAGGGTCCATATGTCAATACGCGGGAAAATTAGGAGCTTCAACAAAAGTTTATATTATTACTTTATATATAATATTAGTGGTTTTAAATTTGGTTTTGAAGTTTTACATTTATTTGACATTTGAAGGGGATCGGGTTGGTGTGGTGGTTAGAGAACTCGCCTACCACGCGGGCGGCCAGGGTTCAAATCCCTGCAACGGCGTTTGTTTTTGGGCGGTAATGGTTCAAATCCCTGCAGCGTTGTATGTTTTTCCGAGGAACCCGATCCCTACTTGAGTGTCTTGTGGAAGGCACTTCAAGTGGAGTACTCCGTCTGTCGGATGAGACGTTAAGCCGTGGTCCCCTTGGCGCCTTTCGTTAAGTGGAGGCTAATGCCGACGCCGGGTTTCTATCCACCCTTCCTCCCTTACCTGTCCCATATGGCGCAAATGACCTTAGCCGTCGGTTGCCTCTCCAAATATCCAATAATTAATATTTGAAGTAATTCAACGAGGTAAAAGTATAGTAACTGCATCACTAAGTCCTAATATACCAACTTCTTCTCAGTAAAAAACTTTACTAATGTACAAGTGCAAGATAATGAGATATTTTGAAGCGATTACAAATAACTCGTATGCAGCATAATATCAATTTTGATGAGATGAATATCGGTAACAATTTCAATAAGTTCCCAACTATGAGCTCTAAATTTATGCATACGAAATGTATATAAGAGCTAAACCACGGTTATTGAAGACGGGTGCGACTGCGGGTTTAACCCTTTTAATGCGGCATGACGTGATATCACGTCATTCTTGTCTTTACGCTGGGTTAAAGGGTTAACTTACCATCTAAAAGGGTTAACTTACTCACCTAAAGGGTTAACTTACCATCGTTCAGTGCTTTAGTGAAAAGCTAATTCGCATAGGGCATCGCCAGAAAACGAGCCGTGCCAAGGAGTTCAGATTCAGTGCAAAAACATCATATTTATTTTGTCATTAAAGTACTGTATCTGCGAAATTTAAACTCAATGCGTATCAATCAATTGAAGGGAATTATAAACATGAGCATGTAAAAAAAATTGTGATGGCATCATTTGTAAAAATCATTCCAATTTCAGTCATTTGCACTTGTCTAGCGTAAAATATGTTGGTAAAGAAAACACCATCTGCTCAGGGTTAGGTTTTGAACAGTTAACTTAATTTCGCCAGTCACTTAGACTGCGACTAAACGCAAAAATTGGTAAGAGATGAACTCCAGAGGACACGCCCTTGATTACTCGGGTTAGGTGTTTAAGAAATATTTTGAGATTGATATGAAAAGATCCTTCAGTATCTCCTTCATCTCATAGATATGATACCCAACTTCGTGATTTGCAATCAATCATCACAAAGGGTTTACGACAAAAACGTAGCAATGTGACTGACTTCCCTCACTATTCCCTGCAATTTCCATCGCATAATACCGCTTTACTCGGTACATTTTATTGCACAAACAAATGTGTCATGAATTGCACAAAAAATGAATGGAGTTAGAGCAGGTTCTATTTCTCGTTCGGTCATACAGTCATTCATACAATTTTCCGATTTACGCAGTACAATCTTCATCATGAAAGAGTTCATGGATCCGTTTCTACAGTAAAAAGTATCGTGCAAAGCGGCTTATAGGAAAAAAAAAGCTTTTCAAATGTTAACGTGGTATAGATAAAAGATGAGTTCTTTCCAAGTGCTTCAGTAGACGTAAAAACATCCTCATGACTAACAATATTCGTTTTACCTGGAATGAAAGACCCAAATTCAATTGGTCTGGGGAAAAAACCTCATTCCATCTCGCCACAAAAGCTAAAATTTTGAATCAACCTACTGCATATGGATGTAGTCAATGGGATTTTTACAGTCATCAGCAGATTGAAATCCGCACAGCTTCTCATGCCGAAGGTCGCAACTGATTTAGCGCACTGATTTGAAACCGCAAATGAAACACGGTGAAGGTATCGAATTCAACAGAATTGGAATTTCATAGAATCTATGAAGGTCCAATTCTGATCATTTATGGTTATCCAGGAAGCGAGCTGACCTAAAAATTGTTAATTTTAATCTTCAAAGCACGGGTTTCCCTTTCCCCTCTCAATTTAATTACGGGATCTATTTTGATAACCGTCCGCCTTTGGAATGTACGCGATACTAACGAACAGAAGTTGGCATTGTGATGGTGAATGCACGGAGTTTGAATCTAAATACTCTACACCAACAATAATGAGGCCAATAAGAGAATCCATATTCCGGGAAATATGACACCGATTCATTGCAAAATTTGAATGACATTTGATATTCAACATAAAAGGCCAAAAAGAGTAAGAGCGTGTGATAACTCATTTGCTCCGCATTGAAGTTTAAATGGTAGAACACATGGTCCATTATTATTCACAAATTCATCTTCGAATAAATATAATTGAAATGAAGGGAGATATCATGCACGAACAATATAAAGGTTACCAATTAAGGCTAATTTATGAAAAGCAAGCGAATGGTATGGTTTCAATGACGCTCTCAAGGAACGCAAAATTCGCCCTCAACATCAACTTACCATCAATACAGTCCACAATATAATTGAAAATAATTTTTTGAAATTTCGTCAAAAGTTGACAATCATAATTTAAAAATACGTAATGTGTCATTCAAAATCGTAGAAGTTACAAGAAATACCGTAAGTACGATATTCATATGTCAAAAATTCAGAGTAAAGTAATAGATACACCATACTGTGCCAGAAAATATCACTTCGCAAACAACAAAGCCTCCACAAGGCACGAATGAATTATTTAAACTCAACTTATTGGGTAAGCATCTCTTAATCATTATGTGTGAAAACCAATATATTGTCAAATTTAACCGATAATCCATTCTTACGCTAAACGTCAACAATATTTATGATCTTCTTTTAGAGAATTTCTGATCGTTAATGCCATTAACAACACTGGACCCCTACAAGTTACTCCAATGATCGTCACATAATTATCGTTTTACGCAACGCAGCAGGTTTATTATAGAAGGATATCATAAAGCGCTTTTTGACAAAAATCTTGGGCTCACTAATGGGAAATATTTCTCAGGAATGATCATTTTAACCATTCTATAATATGTAAAGAACTTGTTAGAAGGCTTCTCGAGTAATTATCAGTAGGTACGCGCATATAACAAAACGCATGCAGGCTTGGTGAGAAATGAAAACAACAGTTAATCTTATATATCATGTTTAATTAATTTTTCAGAGCGCCCTCACTCGGGGCAATCTTCATGATGGTTGCACTTATCCACAGTAGATAACATTTATTTACAAAATGAATTAAATAACCGAGGGACGAGAATAGACACAAGTAGGAGGTTCCTCAAGGGCCGTCTTCAATGCGAGGAATTAGGGGAGGAGGGTGTGGGAAGTAGTATTCAACCGGGTGACACACAGGAGGCGCTTGTAAGGATTCCGCGGATATAGATTCAGGAAAGGCGCCGAGACGGTGTGGTTCAACCACCAAGTACACAAATGGCGCCAGAGACAAGTCCCTCCTCTTGTTTGTGCAGACATAGGAAACGGGGCACATCCCACATATATAAACTTGCACTCTTTGTTACCCAAACAACAGCTTAATCTCTCACAACCTCACGCACCACACACGATCGTAAAACGCTGCAGCTATACACATTATTACACATACATTTAGGACAAGCAAGTTTATTTTTCCTCAAAATGATTCTACACATGACGCTTTTTTGGTTTTCAGATACGAGACTTCTTCGTCTCCGTTACACGTTATGCTCACATTCAGTTAGACAAGAATTTTAATCAGATAAAATTCCTCTCCTTTAGTCTCTGAATTCAGCCAACCATTCTTTTGATTTCATCAGCGACGAGTCGTTTAACCTCTTGTCCCTTCGAAACTATTTTTCGATCATCGTCCTATTCGAAAATTGTAGTCCTCGCGCGACAATTTCACCCGCAAAACAAGGAGCAGGGAGAGATTATTGGTCATATAGACTCAAATAACAAGCAATAGAGTATATTCATCATTAAACTGCCCTATGTGACACAAGTATGCTCCTTTGAAGACCAAGAAAGTCAAATTCATACACAATCTTGAATCTCCCCCACTCGATACATTCACACAGCGTCAAAGTTATCTCTTAGTTTTGGAATTATTTACAAAGACAGTATAAGAAGGAGTTCACAAAAAATTGTCATTTACTTACAACTAAATAAGTTTTTAACCATTGTGTATGCCAACAAATGCACATTATACGTGTAAAATGTTACACGGTAAAAACACCATAGTGAAAGCAAAGATCTTTGAAAGACTTTATCTCGTACCAAATTAAACAGGACTCTGTTTCCTCAGTGTTACCCACATCTAGTACCAACCAGTAGGTTACCTTACTGAGAATATGGTAACTTACAGACAGAATACAGAATGGCAATTGATTCACTGGGCTCTCTGTAGGACATATGTCCCCACGTCCATGGTTATTTGGCATTTTGAGCGAGAGAAACTATCAAGTGAATCGACAGCAATAGGGTTAAAAATATACTTGAACAATGGGATGAGAGCGTTGTGGAAAGATTGGTACCGTCCATGCCAATTTGAAAACACGAATGATATGAATAGCTAGCATATATCAAAACAAAATATATAATGACTATATTTCACTGATGATTAGGTATTTGCTGAGTTAGGAGACAGAATACTCCAAGGTATCATTCATGAGGTAAAAGAATGGAAATGAGATAAAATATCCTTAGGAAATATCAAGTTAGTATGATTACTTTTACAAACGGCAGAGAGTCTGTATATATTGATGAGATTTGTGATTATTTAAATAATTCAGCAGTAATTTGACGTATCTTACGGAGCAGAAAGAAATGTTTAACGAGTAAAACGAAACTTGTCTAAGTGAAGAGTTGTAATAAGATTGGAATTGATACAGGATTTAACTGCATTCATATGCACTTAAGTTGCAAATATGCATGATTTAATGCCGAGTGGGATACAAAGCGACCTACCACTAAAAACAAGCGGTTACAGAGAATCTGTGGACACTCGGTAGACGGACGCACAGGGATTCATGCAAACACTTGCCCACGACTACACCCCGCCGATAACCCGAGCTCTACCATAAACTAGCCAGAACTAATTCCCAGCCTCAACATTTTGCACCTTTCTTTAAACAAGAAATAATAAGAGGAATTTGGGTATGCAAGGATAATCAATATTTTAGACTGAATGTAGAGGGCATAGTTTTATGGTTGCTCGCGGCAAAAGTAGAATAGATGAGTAAAGTCTTCACGGGTTTTCCACCAGGTTAGGCAGCTGTTAGCCCGGTGGAAAACACGTGAAGACTTCATTAATATTATACGCTGAAAAAGAACCAAATCATAGAATAGATGAGGTTAGGAATGTGTAGACCGAGACGAAGAGTGGGTTGAATGCTTCAGTATTGGGCCAAAATGAGAAGAGCATGCTTTGTTGGTTTGATCATGCCGAGATAATAGCAGAGAATTGAATAAACAAATAGATACTTGATGCGGAGAAGAGTTAATGGTGGGAGAAGATATAGTTGATCGCGAGAGTTATGAGTAAAATTGGAGGAAAACGCCAATTCTTGAGAGAAGGCGTAATATGAGTTTTAAGAACAGGAGAGTGTGTATTAAGCCGCATTTAGGGTAACTGAAGGGAAAGAGGCACAGGCAAGGATAGGACAGTATGGAGGAAATTAATAAAGCACAGTTAGCTTTACTGGTGTATTGCCGTGTACTAAACTTCAGCGATTTTGCTTACCTCGAAAGAGAACGGCGTTACGTGTACGCAAATATAAAACGAGATAAACGGCGGCCCATAACGTAAGTAAACTAAGAAGTACGACAGGTGACAGTCATCGGCTCAACGATATGGGATTCTTTCATCTTCAGACTGAAAAGTCAACAAATAAAACTGAAAATTCCACCCTGAATTTTATAGGACACGACCATTGTTTCGTTGCGAAGCCGCAACGATAAAATACCGCGCGTAAATGAGTGTTCGTATTTCTCCTTTCATTCCCCTAAGACGAATGAGTGATCGAAAAAGAGGAAACCATGTCAATAGTGTTCGCGAAGAATGCCTCAAGTATTCCGTAGGATTAGCTTTCTTTGCTTATTACCTGTAAGTGATGCGCAATTTTACGCGAGCAGGAAATACCAAGGCATTTCAAATGACTCTGAAACGGTGTGTCTTGGAGATCAAAGTTGTAGCATGGAAAATAACAAGAGACTATGAAGTCAAATTAAATGATTATAAGCGCATTGAAATGAGTATTTGAACAAGAAAGTAAGCATGCAAAGAGAATATAGCTCGGAATTAGTTCTTGCGAAGGAAGGAGTGAAATAATGTGGAAAAACAGCTGCTTCGAATCGACTCGATTATACGTGGAGAAGCAAATCGCCTCAAGACGAGGATAAGCGATAAAATGAGAGACAAGTATCTCTAAAATATCGCTACAAACATTTAGAACAGTTTTTTTTCAATGGTTTTTTTCAACAAAGGCGATTGTATGCTTTAAAGTGGATGGAGTAGAAAATAAGAACATGCGCAAAGAAAGAAGAAATGCTCTCTGCACACTTCCTTCCAACGATCAACGGAAGCTATCAATCGCTGCAGAGAATCAGATGAAAGTAAACATAAACTATCTTATTAATTATTATGATCATGAATTTGAGAGTCGGTCATGTGCAAATTGCGTGAGAAATTTCGGAGGTAAAAGTAGTTGAAGTTGAGAACATCAATGTTTTTTTTTATTTTATTAAAGGACGATTTTGAAAACTGGACAATTACTTTAAGGAAATATTGATTTTTAGCCGCGTTATTTCCCAAATATTGTACGTGATAAATACCTTCATCAAAAACTAAAAACTTGATGTTTACCTATTACAAAATACATGAAAGTTACTTCCTGAATATACTACGCCATACCCCGGGGGTTTCAGTTTAGAAATCACTGTTCTAAACTCGTTGATACGTTGTCGAGTAGGAATCGGCACCTTCAGCGTATATGCCACCTCAGTAGTAGCTAATTAACTTGCTTTCACTCGACGGAAAAGAAAGTAATTGCTTCCTAGAAACGATTTAATCGACGAAAAACGTAAAATACAAATATTCTGAATAGCTGATTTCATTCAACGGTCAAGAAAACCAATTTATTGCCTACAGGCGGCTATAAAGGTAAACGTTGGTGACTGTGTTCACATTTTAATAATTTTTCAAGGTAGCCGAAAATAAATACTAAAAACAACTCCCATTTTACTACATCTGTTTACCGGGTGGAATTCACTGTACGTTGAGTAATGGTAGACATACAAGAAGCAGACTTTTTGTCTTTATTAAAGCTGGTAATCACTTGAGTTTACGGCAAAGTACCCAAAAAAAGACGCAGATATTATGTATAGGCATATTTTATCGAACTTTCGACTCAGCGTGGCATCTTGTCACCAGTTAGCAACTTTTGTAAATACATGTTATGTATTACTTCACGCTCAGCGGAAAATTTATACATTCGCAATCGAACTGTTACGAAATTTATTTTATATACCGTAGGGCTACGTTTTAAAAGAGCATCGGGTGGCTGAAAAACCAAAGCGGTCAAATGCAAATCTTATTGACTTCTGTAGTTAGATATCACTGAAAAGAACAAGTTTGCAAAGTCTCAAACGTAGCCTAAGTGTAGACAAAAATAGTTCCAACCTCCTTAAGGAATTACAGAATAGGTGTATAGAGTGGAGAGGAAGACAAGTGACGGCGAAGAAAGGTAAGGCGAGTAGATGATGATGGGCGGTGGACCTTGGAGGTCTTCCTTCCACCGGGAGGATTACCGAACGACCGAGGAAACGGGCAAGAGAAGGCGAGAGAACCGAAGGCTGAAGAAGGGGACAGCGGCGAAAAATCCTTCTTCCTCCCCGCCCGACCAAACTCTTCGTTTCCCTTGATTTGCTTTCGAAAAGGTGGGCATGGAGAGTGACCGCAGCGATGTTTACGGATGATGGAAAAGAAAGGGGAAGAAGAAGAGAGACAAGAGAGAGAGAGAGAGAGAGAGAGGGAGGAGGGGTGAGGGTCGTTAAGGATTTGGCACTGTATTATTTCGTGACACGTCGGGAACCTAAGTTCATTAGCCGCCATCAGTCCGAAGGGAGAGGGGTGGTGGAACAAGGCGGCTTGACGTAGCCACTGGGTCTGGGTGGCCAACGCCGAGGAGCTTCTGAGGATTCACGGAAAAGGGCAAACTTCAAATAAACTTCACGCGCTCAATACCTGAGGTCTCCAGACTCGGGCCTAAAATATCACCACCTCGAGTTAGAGAGCCCTCCCTGACAGAACAAAATAATGAGCCGACTGAGTGTGAAGTGTGCGACATTTAAGTGCATGAAACTCTCTCTCTCTCTCTTCAGTAACTTTGTGGTACTCCATATTTTCACAATATTTAATCGGAAATAACTTTTACAAACACCACACTTAACACGTCAAGCACCACCCGGGTTTCAACGATTTATCATCATCATCAGGTCATTCATGGACCTATGTTTGGTGTAAAGTGTTATCTTTGTAAAAGTTATTTCCGATTAAATAGTGTGAAAATTTAAGTGCATAGTTTTTGCTAGAGATACGTATGAGGTTCTAAACCGGACTCGCTCTTGAGGGAAACGGAAGCACAGTCAGAAAATTCAGCCACATATGCGAGGGTAAAACAAAAGAACATATTTCCCTCATGACGTGGTTGAGCAAAATATCTGAATACCATGCGGCTTTCAACAGCCCTGTTCCTCGTGGTCAAAACGCTCTCATGTTGACAGATCAATGACAGGGGATACATAAAATATGACTTTGAAAGTAACACATTTTTTTCCTTTGTTCCTAGTGTCTTCGAAAATAACGGAGCCAGACTCGGCAAAATGTAGACTGATTCACTCCATCGCAAACCCGAGGCTCGATTTTGTGATCTCTGGATGAATATTTTCACAGCATGAATGCTCAAGTCAAAACTTTCTCCTATTGATGACGCACAGGTCAACCAAACTATTACAATAATTTACGGAAAACGAGAACTATCCTTTAAAATCAAGTTACTGTGAAGGCTATGTGACTTAGAACACTTTGAACACGCCGAATGGCTTATTGGTGTTAATTTTAACCAGGCAAAAAAACGGGCAAAATGTCCTTCAGTATGTCTCTCAAATTATTTAACTCTTTCTCATTTAACTATAAGTAACTAAAATTATTTTATTCCTTTAACCGACAGTTGGGTGTGATCGACTGAAACCGATGTATTTTAAGTTAATACACAGGGATAAAAAAGGCTACATCATTTTATTCTAAACGTTAACTAGGCTTTATAGAACCGGAACCATGTTGTGTGTCGAAACAAAGAAACAATCACCAATTCCGAGTGTTCTGAAGTTTAATTTATGTGGCTATTGCACGTGTTTCTCACTCGCAGTGTTCAAAATTGCTCAAATTGATAAACCCTAGATAAGTACTTCCACGGTACGAAAGTCAAAGTTACTAATGTCGCCCAAGTTCTTTTTCGTCAGAGTCCTTTAACCGACAGTTGGGTGTGATCGACTGAACCCGATGTCTTTTAAGTTAATACACAGTGAGAAAAAAGGCTACATCATCTTATTCTAAACGTTAACTAGGCTTTATAGAACCGGAACCATGTCATGTGTCGAAACAAAGAAACAATCACCAATTCCGAGTGTTCTGAAGTTTAATTTATGTGGCTATTGCACGTGTTTCTCAACGAAAGAAAAATGCCACTCAAAATCGAACAACACGATGACTAACGCCAAGTACGCAGAAATAATGAAAGCATGAAACGAAATGACTGAACGTTTAGGAGTTGAGTGGACCGTAAGTATTCTGCGTCAATCGATACGACCCAATGACCGCTAACTTCAGCTATTCTTCTCTTGCCTCATCTCGCTAAACTCATTTTGCTTACAGCATCTGGAAGGCATTTTTCTTAACTACAATAAGAACAAAAGGACTCATGCATTTAAGAACCCTCAACTAGTTAATTGAATAATGGATATACAATAAGATACGGTATTGGAGGATAAGCATAAGTGTAGGCTAAAACCAGTGGCCAATGTTGTATCTGAGAACTGATTGCGGTCAAAGATGGATGGATAGGATAAGAAACTAATCGTATTTTTCCGCAGATTTTATATATAATGTACTACGCGCTTCGTCTCACGTTATCGTCGCGAACAAGACGATAGCGTTCAAAGTCTTGTACTTGATGATGACTTAATGAGTCGAAATGTTACATCATAATTCCAATCTGTGGAAAAGAGCGATTGTTGCTTCTAATTATGACAAACTTCCACTAAATAGCGCCTGGATCTATTCAACGTATTCGGGGTGGTAAGGGTTTGGAATGGGTGGGTCGTGAAAGAATGTGGAGTAGATGAACATGTGAGTCGGCTTAATAGGTATGGCCTAGTTTAGAGAAAGTCTGACCAACGAAAAGGAAGCTAAAAGAAAGTCGTTTGGCCATGATGAGATCCGAATTAGGAAACAAGCACGATTGAGGAGAAAATAGCGTGCCTGGACGCGGTTGGTCGCGAAAGTTATGAACGAATGAGGCAGAAAAAACTCTGGAGAGAAAAGGAATGTTAAAAGTTTTAAGATAGGAGTGTACATATTAAGCAATTCATGAATGTAAGAGAATAGGTAATTGACATGTGTTCAAGCATGAGCAATAAATAAGGCCCTTCAAACAGGCAAGCTAGAGGCAAGTTGAGAACTGATGTATCTTTATCGATTGTCAACATAAATCTCTTCGATTAGTCTAGCCTCTATAATGAACAAGAAAGATAATATATCAAACGAACAGCATATAATTATGAGTGGGAGCGTTGAAAAACTATACTCAACGGATGAATTTAGAGGAAAGCTCAATAAAAGGCGTTCTATGCTCTCAGCCATGCGCTCGGGAATATTCACGTATGAGGTGTTTCCGCGAAAGAATTATTTATATTTTCCACGCTTGGTTTGGCCCAAGTTCGTTGTGAAATCCCGCAAATTGAATTAAATTTTAAATTTCACAGAAAATAGAGTAGGAATCCAAACCTTCAATCGATAAACACTTTTTCTTATTATTCATTGCGTCGAAAGCCTACTGCGCATAAATGAAGGTTTTATGAATTTCCTTGGTAAATGGTACCCTAATTTGCAATGGTGGAAAGGTTTTGGCTTGATAATAAAACGGCAGAAACTACTTACACGTAATTTAATTTCAATAGCCTTTGCCTGTACTAGGAATTAATACAATGAGAATCAAGACTCTCTGCCGTAGGGAAAATAATCAAATGCATCCGATTAAATGTTTCACGAATTACTTTTCTCGCTATTTAGGGTCAAAAATTAGATTAAGCACTCTTTGGCATGTTAAAAAAAACGGAGTGAGATGTGGGTAAGTTCTTCAGCAATTTTGAACGTATTCGAAGCGATTTTTGAAAAAATTAGCAATATCATTCATAGAATTATAAAATAAAACACAGTACCGAGAAGAATGATATAAGTTACGTATCTGATACAAATGTAATCAGAGTAGATTTTATTTAGGATGTGCTACAAATACTTGATTCATTATTCAAATTCACTTACTATTTAATAAAGATAAAAAAGTAACAGGAATATCACCTGGATATACAGAAAATTCACCTATTGTTTGAAAAAATGAACTTTTTTCAAGATAATGTTTCCATTCAAAGACAATTTTAAATTCATGCGAAACTTTATCTATGAATAATAGTCGTAAAAGATAATTAAGAAAGAAAATTTTCATGGAATGCTATCGTTGTTTATATCGACAGCTAAAGTAATTATATTGATAACACTGACGGTCGAAAACAGGTGATCTGATAAATCCATAAATAAACGAGAAGCAAGTGTTTATAACACATGAGCAATAAAAAGTTTTCTCCTAGCTCGCTACACTGGACAAGGAAGAGCTCGATTTTTACCTCGGAGATGGGGGATTTTTTGGCTCCAAAAGTTTGGCTCAAAAAATAGCTATTGAATCATTCTGCAAACAGACAGAGGTGAGTAATGGTCGTAAACGTATACCAAGCAGTTAAGGTGGAATCCTCTTAAAGCTAATTGTGCGATGAAAACCTCAAGATAAAACTTATAAAACTTTTAATCTTTCATCAACAAGGAGTGCGTACACAATGGATAAAATGTAAGACAGGAATGTGAAACATGGGAAATAATAAATATGTCTTTAAATAAATATTAGGCTAGCAACAGCAAGAGTTCAACTATGAAGAATGTGAATCGTTGAAACAGAACAGAAAATGAAAGGAACTAAAGTTTCTGATTGTTTGGTCGCTAATAAATAGCAACTAAAGACACCAAACTTAGCACATAACGTGGGTTAAAACACTGGATGGCCCATGAAAAGGAATATGAATGCACAGTTACCGTTGTTCATTAAATCATCCCATAAACAAAAGTTCCCCAACCATCATCGTTAGAAGATAATTGGAGTAAACTTCGTCGTTAGAAGATAGAGACTATCAGCTCAAACATTTTTTCCGTGGAAAGATAAAAATTTTTATACTAAGTTGAATGAGCTGCAAAACATTTTATGGCAAAAGCCTTTTCGAGAAGAGACGAAAAGGCTGGCAAGATACAAACAATCAATGCCAAATCAATTATTTCCAGGGAGTTATGTAAGTTTCCACGTACAAAATCTTAATTCATGGATTTAATGAACAACGCTGCTATTCTAGCATCTAATAGCATTACTTCTCTCATGGCAAGAAGATCCGCCACAACAAATTCATTACTGATTGAACAAAAATATAAAAAACATTCAAGATAAATAAAATCTTCTCTTTTTTCAAATAAATATTATATACTTATATATGCATCATGACATATGTCAGTATTACCGCTATGCGGAGGAGAACGGATGAGAATGTCAGAATTGTCTATGAAACAAACATTCACCCTCCTCTCACTTCCGAGAAATGTATGTACAAATGAATCGCGAGGGATCGCGACGTAAAATTAAGGGAGGAAAGGGTTTTTCCCTTAAATTTTTATACAGTCCCTCAAATGAAACGTCCTTGCCTCCAAACAATCTTCTTCGGTATTTCATCCGCTAAAGACTTCCACAACCTCCTGCCATTCACCGCGCCCACGCGATGGGTGCCACGGGATGGTGATGGTGGTGCTGGTGGTGATAGCCGAAGGGCGGCGGTGCCATGCCACCCGACGGCGAGGGCGTCGACGGGGCGGGGTTCGAGCCCGGGCTCCCCGCCGAGGAGGGCGCCAGGGCTCCGGGCGAGTGGTTCGCCGACATCGGCGGAGGGGACGACGGGGAAGACTGCGGCACGGAGGAGGAAAGCGGCGAGAACGCCGAGTCCATGCTCCTCGTCACGAGCAACTGGTTGCGGATGCCGGAGGGCGGTTTTCCCGGGACGTGCGACTGCTTCGCCGGCGGGGACTCCGGCTCCGGCTGCCCCTTCCCGCCACCGCCCGCCGACCGGCCGATCAGCGAGTCGATGCTGAACCCGCCGCCCTTGACGTGGAGTTTGGTGAGTCCCAGTGTCGCGGTCATGTCCGACGCGCTGCTCACCGGCACCGGTTTGGGGAGAACGGCGTGGACGGGGGCCTGCTGCTGAGGAGCCGCACCTCCGCCTCCGCGGAGAACGCCCCCGAGTCCGAGCGGGGCGAGGGTCAGCGGAGGCAGGGGGCCGAGGTACGGGTAATGGATGGGCGGGGGCGGAGGGGGCGGGGGAGGGGCGTGGTGGTGATGGTGGTGTGGGTGGTGTGGGTGCGGCGGGCCGAAGAGCATGGCTGCCGCGGCCGCAGCGGCCTGGTGGTATGGATCCATGAAGGCGTGAGGGTGATGATGCGGATGGTGGTGGTCCCTCAGGAAGAGCTCCGGAGGCTGTCGCTTGTATCGCTTCCGTCTGCGGAGGAAACTTCCGTTGTCGAACATGTCCTCGGCCATCGGGTCCAGCGTCCAGTAGTTGCCCTTCCCCGGGTTTCCGGGCTCCCTAGGGATCTTGATGAAGCAGTCGTTAAGGGAGAGGTTGTGCCGAATGGAGTTCTGCCAGGCGGGGAACTTGTCCCGGTAGTAAGGGAAGCGGGACATGATGAACTCGCAGATACCGCTCAGAGTCAGCTTCTTGTGCGGGGATTGTAAGATGGCCATCGTGATGAGGGCTATGTAGGAGTAGGGCGGTTTGACTAGGGCCGTCCCGGTCGTAGAGGACTTCCCTTTTCCCTTACCATCCTCATCGTCCTCACCACCTGCACCTCCCTTGCCTTCAGACTGGGTCGCACTCGACGATCTGTTCAGTCCGTCGTGAGTTGAAGGGCCGTCGGAGGCGTTCCCCGGCGAGGAACCTTGCCGCGGAGAAGAGGAAGCGGGGATGAAGCCGTGAATGTCATCGTCGTCTGAGTCCACGTTTATGTCTGAGTCCATATCGACCTCTTCGTCCTCATCGGGCTTGGACCTGGGTTCTTCCGGGCCCTCTGGAGTCCTCGAACGACGTCCCGTCCTCTTGGACTTACTTCCCGAATCGTCGTCCTCGTCCTCCTCCGTCTCCTCCTCCGACAGCCTGCTGTTGAAGCGCTGCTGCTGAAGGAGCAGTCCACCCCTGGAGTTCGGCGGCATGACCTCCGACCCCTGTGCTGGGACCTCTAGGCCCGGAGGGCAGTTGAGGCCACCGGGAGACGTCAGTACGGAGGACGGAC
Organism: Ceriagrion tenellum; assembly: GCA_963169105.1. Taxonomy (NCBI): domain Eukaryota; kingdom Metazoa; phylum Arthropoda; class Insecta; order Odonata; family Coenagrionidae; genus Ceriagrion; species Ceriagrion tenellum. The sequence goes on along the minus strand of OY720636.1, from coordinate 52,170,509 downwards.
CGTGCTGCTGTCTGTGCTGGAGGAGAGCGGCGGGGGATGGCGCGTGGAACAGCCCGCCGCCAGGCGGGGACAGGGCCCCTTGGGACTGCAGACCGACGTGTCCCATGGCAAGCGGGTGGGCGAACGGGTGCTGCAGGATCCTCTGGTGCGGATGGTGATGGTGAGGGTGGAAGGGATTGTGGTGGTGGAGGTGGTGCAGCGAAGGAGGAGGAGGGATCGATGGGTCCGGCCTTGGCCTCAGGTCCAGCGGCGATGAGGACGTCGATGAGGCGGATGAGGACAAGGAGGCCGACGAGGCCAGCGGGTGGTGCACCATCATGGAGGACTGCTGCGATAGGAGCACCGATGTGGTTGCCGCGACGACGCTTGCAGAGGAGGCGGGGTCCTCCATACCGAGACACATTGGTGATTGGTGGGTGAGGGGCGCTCACTTGGTGGTGCGGTTAGGTCGAAGACGTTCGACCAGCACTTTCGCGTGCAGGGCGCGTCCTGCCGCCTCGAATCGTCTTGCCGACTCGGCGCTGTCCCGCGGGGAACGCGGAAGGGCGCGGTGCGGCCCGGAGCTCGCTCCTCCTGCGGCACGCGGCAAGCCGTTAACACCGGCTAAAATATCCGAGCGGTACCAAGAAAAACACAAGCGACAATTTTGTCGCGCAAAACTCAATTCGCACGCGGGACAAAATTACGCCTTTACTCAAGTCCACCACCGCGTAACGTCCTAAATAACAAAGAAAATTAAATCGAATTATGACAGTTTCATTCTCGTGCAAAACTATCTGTGCGCACTTCGACTCTCTCGTCAAAATAACGAAACTAAACACATCACGAGTGCACGTAATTAGTCCGCCTGCACAGTCTGTTACATTTCAATGGCTGTTGAACGGATCATCTGATCTACGTAAGTCCAACAACATGAAAGTACCTTGGACGAAAACTATAAATTCTTAGCGCTGCCAGACAGACGAAATGAATGATAATTTTCACTGCGATCACTCAAAATTAAGCACTTCATGCGGGAAGCATGTCAATAGTCACCTCCTCGTGGAATTCAGTCACCAAGTCCGCCGCTCACAGAGCGATCAACGAAAGTCACCGGAGAATTCGACCGAGGAATCGTGACAGAGCCTTTCCCACTGGTTGGTACGTCGGATCGGATCCTCACGAGCCAAATCCGTCAACGTTATGAGAGCACATGTAAACAAATCCGAAGTTTTATAGCAACATCAATGGGGCCGGAACCTCCGTACTGTCAACACACGGGGGCGTCACTTATCAGACTGATGGGACACGTCCGTAAAATCCACCGACAGGGCCGACCGGTCGCGTGCTTTCCCGGCTCGAAGAGGGCGTGCCGCGGCCGTGGAACCGAGAGAATGGGACGCCGCCGTCTGTGGAAGAAGGAGAGCCCCGTACGTGTTCCCTCGCGTCTCCGCAGTTAACGAATGATAAACCCCTCGCCTTCTGACGAACTAAACACCTCGTGTGCACTCCGAAGAGACCCTAGAGGGCGCGAGGAATAGTTTTTCCTGAGAGGGGGGAGAGTTTGCGGGCGAGGTGTGTGGACTGAGTTTAGACGGAGGGGGGTGTGTGGGAGGGGTTAAGAGGGATGAAAGGACGAACCGAAGAATCGAGGGTGTAGAGAGGGGGGTGAAGCTCTGGGACTTGAGCGGGAGGTGGGGAGGGAGTAACCCTTAAGGGGTATGGGGTGAAGCTTTGTAACCCTGGATAGAGTAGGATGGGGATATTGTTGGTGCGGGAGGGTTCGAAATACAGGCTGTTGAGGCAGGGGAGGGGGAAGAGGTGCCCTGACTCGAAGGGGGGTGGACGGAAAACTCACAGGCGGGAAGTGACGCATCCGCCGTATAGTACAAGCCCCGCCCACCAGAGCGGAGCAGGCTCGGGGAGCGGAAGTTTTTGAGACGACCTCCGCCATTGGTCGAGAGGGCTTCTCTCGCCTCTGTTCCCTCCCCAGTCAAGGGATGGGGGGGATCAGAAGGGGGGGAGTGGGACGCAGGCTCGCCGGCGAGGCCTGTGTGTGGGGGATCTCCCGTCATCACCGGCATCCCAGCCGAGAGGAGGAACACTTGGGGAGCGGGGAGGGGGCAGGAAACGCTGTGGGCGGGGCTAAAATCTCCGGGGGCTGGCGGAGATGTGTGTACCATTCGGCTGGAGGCGAGGGAGAGAGAGAGAGGAAGGAAGAGGAATGGAGAAGAAGGCCGAGAAAGGAAGAAGAAGCAAGGAGAGGAAGGGAGGAACATAACAGCGTGGTTGGTAAATATAGCAGTCTCCAATCCGTTGTATCCACCGACTCCTCGCGGGAGGGCGCCGGCGAAGGACGAAGATGATAAAGGAAGGAGAGAGAGAAAGAGAGTAGGAGGTAAAAAAAGGACGGAGACGAAGATGCTCACACATCGTCACCGCAGCGGCGTGAAAAAAAGAGGTAAGCGGATGTGGTGCCCTCGAGCGGTGGGCGAGGGAAAAAGAAACAATTGCCTTCTCCATCGGCCACAAGTGTCGTGCGCGGTGATGATAGAAAGGGGTCATCCATCGACGCATTCGGTTTCCTCCCTCACGCTTTATCTTCATCATGTTTTGCTATTATCTCCGATTCCATAGGACTCTTCTGCCGGTGGTCAGGATGCTTAAAAATGTGGTTGACGACTGTGAAATAACGCTGTCACAAGCCGAGATGAAACGAGTTGACGATATTTTAAGTGACGATATTGACGTGCGAGTGGGAGGAGTGAAATTGCCCGGTGGGGGTGGACTTGGAAGATAGATCGTGACCTGGAAGTGGTAGAGGGAGCGGAACAACGCGAAGACTCACGCGATACGCAATATCCGTTGCAATTGTCAGTCCAGTTTCATTTCATACTATTCCAAACTTCATCGTAACAGTGGAAACATGTTATTTTGCCTGTTGATGTGGTGAACGGCTGTCATCACGTCTAGTGTAACTACTTAGTGTTTCCCAGCTAATAGGTTTATTTATGTATACATGCCTCAACCCGTTCGAGGCGGGAACGGTAATTAATCTAGTAAATACTAGTGCTTAGAATGTAGATATACACGAATTCAAGGTGTATAGAGTTATTTGAATGCCGAGCTGTTTTTCTATGATATGATTAATCAAAATTTCTACAGATGTTAAGTAGATACCTACAGGAATATTTGGGAAATAGGTTTTCAAAGTAACGCAACTTCAAGAAGTCGTATTTAAGATTCAGTGAAACATTTACATAAACTTTGACATTGAGTTTCAGATATGGGGAATGTAACTTTACTTTTTCAATATAGGCCTGGAACCATTTCCAAGAAGTGGTTAAATCTCTCTTGGCCTTGCGTCCACAGTTCTTCCCGTTGAGCGCAAAATTTTTCCCGATAGGCTATCACAATTATTTATACGTCGCACGTTGACAAGAGTTACTCATATCTATAAAAAGTAAATATCTCATCCAGTAGATAGTCATCTATACTGGATGTGGATTCATTGTAGTTTATAACATTTTCCGGTAAATGCATTTCCGAGATATTTTGTGAGATATTTAACAAATTGCCATAAATCTTAATTGGGAGAGTTTCCAAGGGTATTTCGTAAATATTTTTAGAAATAATTAATGATGAAGTGTTAAACTGTTTCTACAAAATTCCGTATGAATATTTTTCCGAATAATTTACTAGAGAGACAGCCATAAAAGGACGGACGAATTTAAGAGTTCATGTTTCTTTTGAGAAGTTATCAAACTTGTGAAGGATTAAAGGTATAAGTTTCGCAATGGAATTCATTATCTTAGCCGGTGGAGGGAACTACGTTCATATAATGTGATCCATATTGAACATAATGTGGCCACATTGGACACACTTTGGGGGTTTTTTCACGTTAAACGTATTTAACAGATCGAATTTTGTACCTCCGACGAGGTCAGGGTTTTGATTGCACTTTATATCATCGTTATAGATCTCATATCAGAACACAGTTAGTAATAATCTGTTCAATCAGTGTTATCTCTGTTTAACCAAAGAAGAGTTCCATGCCTTGTGCTTATGTTTTCAGCAAAATGAATCGTTCTTCAAGATTTTATGAATACCGGTGTACATGTAGCCAGTCCTCATGGCCTAGCTATAGTATAATGTTTATTCCATTCAACTCCCGTGTTTGAGGAAGATTTTGCACTGCAAACCATTAAACTTGAACACAAGGCCACTTATTTCGCTGTTAATTTTGAAATGTGAAAACTATCATAAAAGGTCATTAATTTCTCGAATTCTAGACCGCCAGAGGTAGGAATTTTACTCGTTGTCGAGGCCATACGTGAAGTGCTAAGGACCACAGTGATCTTAAAGAAAGCAGTAATGTGTGACATTCTAAGTTAAACTCTGGCGCCAAAAACATTTATTTTAAAAACTCTTTTCACCCATTCAGAAGAGGCAAAAAGCTTTCAGTACAAATCAATGCTTTTATCAGAGTTTTCCGAACTTTAACCATTCTTAAATACAAATATTATTTCAGTCTAATTGTCTTTTGCCTAGAATCCCTTTATTATTTCACCAATGTCCTTAGCTCTTTCATGCAAGTTTTAGGTAGCTATCTCATGGGCAGATTGCGCTGCATCATGGGATATCCCGCCTAATAAAAAACTAAGTATTTATAGAATCAAAGATTCTTTTGGAAATCTAAGTGCGCCTGTAGCTTGGCGTAGTACTCTTTGTGCTGAAGAACGTTATGCTCTACCTGTAGATGGATATATCGTTGAAACCGTTAATTCATATAAACTCAAGTCGGGATGGTTCCAGAAATATCATTAATAGATGGCCGTTACATATTTACTCATTAACCATCAGCTCTAAACGGTACATATGCAAAAAAATTGTTACAACACATGCAGTGTGTACGCGAGAGCTCTGAAGGCCCTCTCTGCTGTTTATAGCTGATCTCCTTGCTTATCTCATCAGCTGATGACATACTCTGAACGTATCTTCCCCACATTACAATTACATTTCCCCACATTACACATCTTCTTCGCCAGAAGAGCTTGAAGGAGTACGTCCTTTGGAGTAATGGCCGGCAAAATTAAAAATGTTTTCTTCATATCAACATGATTTTAAAATATTTTACCCTTAGGCAATAAAAGTAGAGTTAGAGCTATTCGTTTTTTAAATTTTTCTTTATTTATTTAAGATATATTTCGATAGATTTACTTAATTTGCTAGTTATCATAATAATTTTTCTCCTTCTTTTCTTCCTGCTGAGAGAGATCTTGCCGAGTTTCGAAGTATTAATCAAGGAAGCGAAGTAAAATCAGAGAAGGTAAAAATATATTATCTCTAATTTTCGGTATGTTTTCTTGTAATAGTTTCATTGGTTATAAAGATCAAATATCTCAAATTCCGGTAACTCGGCTCCATGCGAGGACAGTAGCCGTAGCGATGGCTCTCCCCCTAAATGACTTGGCAACGGTGCCCCCTCCTCCTCTCTCCGCCCTTCTAGCTGTCATCGGACTTCTTTCGCCGTGGCGACTGTAGGTTAGGGTAATCATTCACCAATTGATTTGTAAAAATCATTATAGTACATCTACATCTATATACTATCCTGCAAGCCGCCGCATGGGCGTGTGGCAGGGGGTGTTAGGACATCAGCCGTGTAAAGATATAAGGTTTTGGGAGTTGAAATGGTGACGTGTATTATGGGAGTGTATTTAGTGGAGCTCAGTTTTTATTGTGGTCGCTTATTGTGCGCGGGAAGAACTAGTATTTGTACCTATCTGTTCGGCAATGTATCTCTCTAATTTCATCGCTTCTATCAGACTTAGTGATGTAGTATGGTGTCATGATAATATTCTATGTGTCGCTCTGAAACACACCAGTTCTGAATTTCGCAGGCAAGCTAACCCTAGCGTTTAGCCTCCGTGTCTCTAGGGGCTTCCACCTTAATCCCTCTAAAAGTTGTGAAACACTATGTGCTCGCTCGTATCAGTTTTTAACGATGCATGCAGCTTATCTTTTTATTTTACTAATTTTTTTGTTTAAATTTTATGACCAGGGTCCCAAATGCTTGCAGTGTATTCGAGGTGTGGCCTAACCAGACCAGAAGCGGTAAATGTAATATTGTTGAATTCAACTGGCTGAGTGATTAGTCTTGTTTGTGTTTTAGGTAGGAATTGCTCGAGGGTCGTATCAATATTCTAAAACTTAAACTTCTTCATGCAAATATAAGGCATTAGTAGTTATTATGTAGAGAGTGTCGCCAGCTCCATTTCTCAAGTGACCGTCCTCAAGACCTCCAGTCCCGCTATATGTTTCGAGATAAAACACCCATCAATTGCTTCGTACGTTGGTTGGTTATTGTTGTGCAATTCTATGATTGGTTGATTCCCTATCTAATGCTAGTTCCCTTACCTCCTGGTATCTCTTCTTATGCACTTTCCTCTTAATTTGGTCCATTAATTTATTCCTAGATCTTCCTCTGGGGACTATTCCTTCTATTTTACCTTCAATTATGGTCTTCACAAACTCATTGCGTCTCAGCATGTGTCCGAATAATCTCGTTCTTCTTTTCTGCATGGTGTACCATATGGTCTTCTCTTCTTCTACTGTTCTGTTCACTTCATCATTTCTTATTTTGGCCATCGATTTTATCTTCAGCATCTTCCCCCAGCACCAGATTTTGAAGGCTTCTAGTATTTTCTGGTCAGCTCTTCCCATAAACCATGCTTCCGATCCATAGAGTGCTACGCTCCACAAGAATATTTTCACATACTGTTTCCATTTTTATAGTCCTATCCCTTATGTTCATATTCATAAATAATTAAAATACTCAGCACTTCCATCAATCATTTTGGTAGCATCAGAGTACTAACTATTTCACCTGATTATGAATACGATCAACTAGGGCTTCTACGAAGTGAAACCTGCAAGGTTGAATTTTTCCCACTTAACTGGTCTTTCCACCAACTATTGTACTCTCATTGAATTCTCATTTCGTCTCAATGATTCGTTTCAAGCAGAATTCTTGCCTTTCTCTTTCGTATTTCTATTTCTGTACAATTTTATTTTATTTTTATTTATACTCACAACCCCGAGAACAGCACTCAAAGGCCTTTTACATAGGGTGTTTTAACATTAACAATAGACGAACACACACACCCATGTCTGGTGCAGATAATATTCTACCCAGGCGGGACTCGAACCCGCGACCCTCGGGTTAGCAGGCGAGGACTTTACCCCACCGCCACCGGGGCCGACAAAACTTATTTTAAAAAATCGTCTTTAATTTAATTTTTTTATTTATTTAAAAATTTAAAAAAACAGCCAGCATCTATTCATAAATATGTCACCTAAGATGTTTGAAATGGTGCTGCTTTAGATGTGCTTGGTTTAACAATCGTTCGATACTCGCTGCGATATATTTTACGCGGAATCACCATTGTTTTACAAAGCTTCCACTAAGGTCTCATTTCCTATCATATTATTTTTATCGCTGAGTGATCGTTGTAAATGTTGTTCATAGAAGATAATGATGAGATCGAGAATGTGACTCTGAGAGTGATTTAAAATGTTTTGAATGGAATATTAATTGATGATTGCGTTTCATTTGAATATTTAAAACAATTTCAATAGGTCAAATCTGCCGCTTGATATTCGAGTGATCCAGTTTACCGGCACGTCGAGAGGGCCTAACAATACTCCGAGCTCTCGGAGCTGCCCGCATATTCCTCTGACTTTACCGCCCGGTGAACAGTTTAAGTGAGAGCACTTGCTCCGATTTTCTTAAGTTGCTTTGATCAAGTCTGTTTCCAGCACTATATATTTCCATCTACATGCTTTCCGTAAGTTGATTCAACACATGCATTTTGATTGGAGTATTAATTGAAGCCGAAACAAGCATTTGTGTGCAAATCCTTACTGCCAAATGGGATGGATTAGTTGGAAAGTCTAAAATTCAAATCAATCAATGATGCACAAAGCAATCAATTATAACCGAAGAGTTGGAGCAGCCGGTGATTCTCGCAAATTTTTCGCGTGCCAGTGGTAAGAGATGTCTATTCTTTGGGTAATTATCTTTAATAAGGCTTTCAAAAACTATCGAGGACTCAGCTGATTGACACTCAATAGTTTTTATACATAGATAGTATTCATTTTGTTATTTTAATTACTATCATAGCGTTTCATCTGATTTAATATCTCACGAGCATTTTTAACGAAGGAAAACGTTCACATCATGAAAATCTAGCTAAGTTAGATTTATATTATGCCCCATATGACAAATATCTGCACTAGTTAGCGTGATGATGCTCTACGGTTTTCATTTTCAGATTCCAACAAGGGACAAATCCAAATCCTGAATTTATCGGTGAAAATCCATTTTATACTGCGTAAATCAAGGGGAATCAATCCAAAAGTGATGAAAACTGCATAAAAATAAATTTTCATGGAAAAGATAAAAGACAAAATGAAAACAACAAATAAATCCAGGGCTATTTAGTCGGCATCACAATAGAATTCAACAAAAATTTTGTTATTTTTCTATAATTTTATAATAAAATAATAAATATTATATATATTTACTTGTATTATATATATAATATTTATATATATATATATATATATATATAATATTTATTTATATATATTATTTATATATAATATAATATAAAAATAATAAAAAATAAATTACCATCTGACGTGTTTGATTGGGAACCTTTTACGAGCTAATTTACCTCTGTAGCATTCGATTGTTTTGAAATTTTAATGGATGCACGTTCAGGTATTATTTCGGTTAGCCCGTCGCGAAAGTGAATTATCATAGGTAGTTAGTGTTTGGGCAAATTTTAGACTCACAGGAATCAGTGAAATCTTGAATTTCAGTATCTCCTAGACGTGGATTGAATAATTGAAATTAATCATCAAAGTGTAGTAATTGTTCGTCCCACATAATATAAGCAAAGCTATTTCAATGATAATTACACTCTCAATGAGCGTAGTGATTTCGTGCGCGGCATCCCCCGCCGATTTTCATTTTATGAAAAAGAGGATGCCAGTATGGAGGATTAAAGGTAATTATTCAGCATTTAGCAGAACACAGACCGCAGCTAAATTTCCAATTCTCGCAGTAGAATCTGGTTGCGTAGAACATTAACTCTCTCCATTTTACTGAGCAGATTAAAACTTAATAACACTTCTTCAAACTAAACGATGATTACAATATTTTTGTTGAAACACATAGTGTCGAATCAATCAAGCGCTGTGAATCACTTATCGACAAGAGAATGAAAGCAATAATTGCCAATACCCCGAGAGTCATTGTAAAGGAATATGCTGTTCTATTTTTAGCCCCAATTATTACACCTCTGTGTGCATTCAAACACATAATGATTATTCAATTATACCTTCGTCGTAATGTATAATGATTTTGCATGTAACATGCAATTTGAAATCAAAACATTCCACGGAGATCACAATTTACTGCGAACATTACGATGCAAAACGACGGCGAAAGGTACATTTGACACAACAGGAAAATGACGCTATTTGAAACATTATTTTTTATTCTAAGCTGTATAATGACAGATATATTCATAAGTTGTAGCCTAGCACAATGAAAGATCATGAAGAACTAATGCTTTTGCAATTTAAGAAGAATAATAAACCCATGTAGAACTGGAATCGGCGCTCAAAAAACCATCACTGAATAAGAATATCAGGCTCATTCGGCGATCGTCAATTTACGAACGCACAGGCACATAACTACACTTATTTCAATAAAATTTACTACTTCAGGCGTCGCTCAGTGTAAGTATCTTATATACCCTCCTTTCTTTCGTCGATTCCGGTTCATTCATTGGTCGTTCAATCCTAAGATTGGTTGACTGCAACCCTCCACTCTTCTCTATCTAATGCTAGTTCCCTTAATTCCTGGTATCTCTTCCTATGAACTTTCCTCTCTATTCGGTTCATGAACTTATTCCTGGGTCTTCCTTTAATGACTTTTCTCGTTATTTTTCCTTCAATCATATTATCTATCTAGCATACTATCCCAGCTGCTCCAGTTCCACGCAAAAGAGTCTTCCTTCATCGTCCCTTTTTCCCTTATTCACGACATGTTCCTTGCCCCTTTAATCCTCCCATTCCGTATTCATCGTGATTACCCTCTTCAATGTCTCAACGTTCTTGCGTTATCTCGACCTCCATTTTAGCCGCTTTCCGTGGAGACAACCATTTTATCACGTCATTACATTCATCGGTCGTTCAATCCTAAGATTGGTTGACAGCAGCCCTCCACCCTTCCCTATCAAATGCTAGTTCCCTTACCTCGTGGTGTCTCTTCCTAAGTACTCTTCCCTCTTATTTTGGTCCATGAACGTATTCCTGGGTCTTCCTCTGAGGACTTTTCCCTCTATTTTGCCTTCAATATGTTCTTCACAAACCCATTATGTCTCAGGGTGAGTCCAATCCATCTTGTTCTTCTTTTCTGTTTGGTGTACCATATGGTCTTTCATCTTCTACTCTTCTGTACACTTCATAATTTCTTATTTTGTCCGTCCATTTTATCTTCAGCATCGTCCCTCAGCACCAGGTTTCGAAAGCTTCTAGTCTCTTCTTTTCAGCTTTTCCAATGGTCCATTCTTCCGATTTATAGAGTTCGATTCCGGTATTGCTATATAAAGGCTGAACATGTTGGGTTGTTCTAAAAAAGTGGTTAAGTTCCACAAATTTTTACATGGTTCATTTTGCTTACTGCGTCTTTCGCATTCATGCAACTTTCTTCTCTAGGTCTCAAATTATAGATGGTTGTTGTTCCATCAACCTTCTCGGTAGATATATTCGCTTACCACCACTCAATACCCTCTCAAGGGTTCATAGATGGTTCGACCAGCATATATATTTATTTCACATGACCAAAACAGTGAAGTATTCTCTCATTATAGTTTCTGAGAATTAAGATCTCTCCCGATCATCATCACTCTCACTTCTCAGTATTTATTTCTCGGATAATCACTTATTTTCCTTACAAAATGAATGCATCTTTTACTCGTGCAGGCATACTCATCCGGGCTTCTCACCTTCACTCACTGAAGTTTCACTTCAAGACAGGTTACACTGTTCGGCTATGGACAACGGAAACTACTTTCTTTAATTTAAGAATCCATGACCGAATAATTATTCCTTAATATCCTTCCCATGTTAGTACCGTTAGTAGGTCTTGCATTTATGCGCCCATTTGCCCCTTTGGCAATATTAAAGTGTTGTAAACACATTTTGGTGATTCATCCTCAGTTTCAGTCTCTGCAAAACCTCAACAGCTAATTAGGAGGTAGTTCGTTTTTTATTTATTTCGCGGTACCACTAACGCGGTTTCTTACCGAGCAAAGTCTCGAAATATTTACCTTGCTGTGAATATATTTCTTCTTAAAAATGAGCGAATTTATGTCCGCTCCGCAAGCTGATGAAAGAATCTTGTTTTTAGCTCTTCACCCGCTTATCGATATTACAAGTTCTTCTTAGACGATTAATTATGCGTTAAGAGCATTCCTTCATGGGCACTTAACCACCACATTTGTTACCCCCACAGCATTACATAGGCAGTAATAGCATGGCTAGCAACTGAATTCATAATTTTTCACGTCAAATTGACGATTACAAGGGCTGACTCGCACGTGTAAGAGATGTAAGCTAGTCATAATACCGTTAATTTAAGAAGCAAAATTATTTTGTGATAGCAAGGAAACTTCGTGGAAGTTCACTCGAAGAGAATAATGCCCAAACTTAAAAAGTAATTTGCTCTCATTGCACGAGTTTGCCGTTCATATCAATCGACATGAATGACGTAAAATTTGAGTTGTACCCGAAGATACGACAAGATACAAAAAATGTTCCTCGCGATTCCCTCACTTTAACCAATTCTTTTATAAATATATATTCACGTATACTATATTTTATAGCAGCAAAACTTGTCCATCTCAAGAGAAGTAACAGAAGTTGCGTTCTCTTAAAAAATTTAAGATCACCTGTAATGCACATTCCCGTTACTTCGATTGATTACATAAAAATATATTTTTATTTATGCTCCTAGTACGAATGTTAAGAGATACTTAAACTGTCAAGTCATGCAAAAATTTATTCAGGTATTTTACTTAGAGTTCTTCGTTTCATAAGCTTATTGGGACCACGTAGACACGAGGTCTGTACTTCAAATGTTATAGGTATACGGTGGGAAACGAGAACTTAGACGCCCAATGATAAAAAACGAGGTTCGTACAAATAATTCTCCATGACTCTAGGAAGGAAATGCCTAGGGGATTAATTCTAAAACGTCGTGATAATTATCGCATGCGATGTAAATAATAACGATATCCTACAGTTTCGTCCGTTCCATGCTGTTAAATGGCCACAAATCACCCGCATGTGATAGCTAACACATGAAAAGTATCAAATGGTGGAGTATTATGCGATACTTAATAGGCAGCACTCCAAAATCAGTTTTTTTCGTGAGCTATTATTATGTCAAAATGTCGAAAATCGACCCCATAGGTGTACAAAATGTAGAAGCATACATTCGTGATTATATACTTTCGAACAATTAGGTAAAAAAAATACTAATTTAAAATAATGAGGTTAGAGACTGCCGTCTTACAAACTCTCAAGCACCAAGTATCAAACGTAAGCAATTGCTAATTTATCATCCGATAAAATATATATTAGTGCGTTCCACTTGAAATTAGCTCTAAGCCAAGTTGAAAACATTTCACCGAAATCACAATTACTGCGAACATTACGACGCAAGAGGACGATGTGTTCTATCATAGTATTATTCACATCGGCTAGGACAACTGCGCCGTATTTTAAACACTCACGATAAATAGAGAAGCTGGAAATTTTTGTGACTCAAATAAAATATTTCCTCTCGTGATCAGCAAATATTTTCTTCCAGATTTATTAAAATGTAACCTCGCCCTATTATTAAGAATTGGGAGCAAAGTACGAGGAATACAGTGAAGCGGCATAGAGAACAAGATAGCAATGTCATGAGACAAGGTAACATGGCCCAGCTACCTGTAAACTAATATACAGACTTCGACCATCAATGATGTAATGTCTATCCCCTTCATTAAAATGGCATTTAGTTGATTTTTTATTTGAAACCATAGTTATAATCACGCTTTTTGATAAGTATATACACCCCTTCCTTTTTTTTCAAAATATGTATGCCAGCTCATAATTTCTCCCTGATGAGCCAATATTTCACTGGCTCATTAGACACCTATATTCACTCGGGTAACGATTCCACGTACATGATGGAAATAGGCGTAAGATATGAAAGCAGATGCCATTCAGTAGCATTGCTATTCATTTGAATTTTTCCAATGGGGTCTTTACAAAGCACAAAAAGGTTACCAATGCATCGTTTCATCCACAATTATCTAAGTTTCATCAGGCAGCGGCAACATTTTCGCAGCAGCTCCGTGAGCACGTCGTTTCTCGTGAGGGCGTCCTTTTGCCTCCCATCGCTCGTTAACAAAAGAAATAAAAAAGGATAAAGGGAACGAGAGAAGAAAGGCGCCCTACTTGACATTTCAAGAAGAAGGAGAAGGGCGGGAGGAGAATAGAAGGGTTGCTGCCGCTGCTTTGGCGGGGGAACGGAAAAGCGGAGAGGAAGAGGGAGTGAGAGGGCAGGCAGACAAAAACATCGATCTCACTCATAAAAAAACCTCCTCCTTGCTTCGGGAGAGAGAGACCACCAGCGAACACGGATCCCAAGAAAACAAGAAAAAATGTTATAGACAGAAGACACAAAAGGGCCTCCACTTTCATAGACTAGGGCATACTGATCAAGGAACTGAAGTGAAGTGAAGCAGATGACAGGAAACTTGCAATGGTAGGACCAACGTCAAAGAACACCCGAAAATTTAGAAATCAACGAAGGAGTGAACAGCGTTATACACGATACATAGGCTATTCTAGCACAAACCCTAGCCTGTTAGCCTAGACTAGAAGTCGTCAGATTTTAAACTAGTTTGAGCGAGAATCATTATAAATCATGAGAAAAACTATAGATGAATTTTATTTTAAGATATCAGCAGGTACACCTGGCACAAAGGAAATATAGTAAAATATATAGTTCGTATTTTGGCACAACAAAGAAACGCAGACAGCGGAGAACACGGAAGAATAGAATACTAGAGGAACTCATTAACACCCTAGCATAGTGTCAGAAATTAAGAGTAATAGGCTGAGATGGTCATGGTATGTGGAGAGAATGCCTGAAGATACGAGGGGAAGTCAATAAATAAGTCGCAAACGTCAGCATTTCATTATCATCATCAGTCGTAAACATTTCATTGGGAACGCTTGGAGCATACACCGTACAGTCCCGACTTAGCCCCCAGTGATTTTCATCTGTTCGGGCCCCTTAAAAAATTATTTGGGTGGCCGACGTATTAAATACGATGACGCCGTAGCCCAAGAGGTTACTCGTTGGCTGCGACAGCAAACGATAGACTTCTTTGCTGCCGGCGGTCAAGGACTTGTAAAGAGATGGGATAAGTGTATGAATGTATATTCAAAGTAAATATGTATAAAAGTGGAATAAATTTCAGGAAGTAACTTGCCTCTGTCCAGATTTGCGAGTTATTTATTGACTAACCCTCATAGAATGGTCAAAGAGGTATAACTAGGACACCTAAATGATAGAATACTGAGAGGAAGGCCCCGGAAAAGATGTTTGGATGACGTAGTGGAGGATTCGAGAAATATGAGAATAAGAAGATGGAGAATGCATGCAAGAGATTGTGAGGACTGTTCGAACATTGTCGGAGAGGCCAAGACCCTACAAGGACTGCAGCGCCGGGAAGTAAGTAAATACGCAGTAGATATAAATTGGCATCGCATACAACTTTGTTACAAGCTGCTCGCAGGAAATTTCAACACAACCAAAATTTTTATTCGATTTTACTTTAAAAAAATAGGGTTATTAACTATCAACATTTTAAATATTGAGGATACCTGCGAACTACGCACTTTTATGATGCGATCTTTATATCGGAAAGTCTTCATTATTTAACATAGTACCAGGAGTACATTGCCGTACCAATCCCATGAAAAGCGACATGTATCTATTGGAAAATAACTCGAAAAATATTGCTGTTATGAGGCGGATATTTTGGTTATCATTGGGAATATGAGATATTTTTCCTTGAGGTAGTTGGAGCGAAAAATCATTTTCCAAGAAATCAATGAATTTGGTCTCATTTTAAAGGAAAATATCTCATTCTTCCATTGACACCAAAAATTCAACCACTTACCACATTACTTTCCGAGATATTTGCCAAAAAATACCAGCCCTTTTATATGAGAAACGGTACTTGTATGCACTCCAGAGAGACCTTCTATTAAAAATGAGACATTCCCTACGCTTAGATTTCGTCAAAAAATCAACAGTGTGTAGTTTTTGTGTTTTTCAACTATTTTTGAAAATTACTCATATGGTCAGCTCAGTAAAATCTTCGAAATTGCAATAAACCTTCCGTTTTGATGGAGTTTCAACCGTACCGCGTGAAAAAAATGAGTCAAGTTAGACTTATTTAGATATTTTCATTAGATTACTTACAATTTCTGTCATGTACAACTATTTTATTGCACCAATAATAATGCAATGTTTAATTCGTGTATCTCAGAGTCGGTGAAATTAAAAATGATATATCGACTATGGACTCTCATGATTAGGGTACTATCTCGCTCGCACTGCCTTAAATTGCTGCTGAATGCAATGGATTGGATATTTGTGGAGGCGACCGACAGCTAAGGTCATTTGCGCCATAGGTGATGGGTTATGGGGGAAGGGTGGATAGAAAACCGGCGTCGGCATTAGCCTGCTCTTAACGAAAGGCGCCAAGGGGACCACAGCTTGACGTCTCATCCGACAGACGGAGTACTGTACTTGAGGTGCCATCCACAAGACACTTAAGTAGGGATCGGGTTTCTCTGAAAAATATCTTCATCCACAGGGATTTGACCCCTGGCCGCCCGTAGGGTTAGCCAGTACTCTAGCCACCTCACCAGCCCGATCCCCGAATGCATTGGATATTACGCGTTGTCATATCTCGTTCAAAACACAGACGCGTTTATATTTTTGGGCTATGTTAAGGGGCTCTTATTCTACGTGACGGCATTTTGCAGTCATGTTACAAGTACTATAATAATAAATAACTAATGCATCGAATGTAAAATACAATAACCGTGGTTGGATCATTTAAAAAAGGGTACGACAAAGCAATGAAAATGGATGCAGAAAACACAAATTTTGTATATAAATATATACAACACGATCTACTGCCAAATTGATTGATCATTTTGCAATAATAATATTAAAATAACCAATGAAATGAGCTCAGATGAACAATCCAAACTTGAGAGAGAAAACAAGATTTTTTCTAAGTATTCTAGCCAAAAAAAACACGGCATGGAATTGTCCTCATAAGAAGTATTCGTGAACAACAGTCGAAGACTAAAAGCAGAGAGGCGAAATATTACTGCTTGAATTTTTTGCATCAATTTAGTGCAGGAAATTTCATTGTTACCGGGTTTAGCTGCATGGCGTTATCTTGTAGATGACGTTTCGTGGCGAATTCTGGCCACATCTTCAGATCAGGTCCAAATTCGTCTTGAACTGACGGATTGGATCTGATCTGAAGATGCGGCCAGCATTGGCCACGAAAGTCATCTACAAGAGAACGCAATGCAGCGAAACTCGGATACATTGCATTACCAAGCTAAATTTTACCCTAAAGTATTAAAAATTTAATAAAAATAATAAATTTACAAATAAATAAAAAAGATCATATAGTGTTTCACAACTGTTAGAGGGATTGAGGTGGGAGCCCCTAGATACTTGAGGCTGCATGCAAGGCTTAGGCTGCTTGAGAAATTCAGAACCTGTGTGTTTCAGAGCGACACAGAGAATATTATCATGACGCTGTACTGTAACTCTAGGTCTGACAGATGCGATAAAATAAGAGAGATACACTGCCGAATAGATAAGTACATAAACTCGCTCTTTCCCCGCACAATTAACGACCACAATAATAACTGAGCTCCTCTAAATACACTCCCATAATGCATGTCACCATTACACCTCCCTAAAACTTACATCCTTATACGGCTGGTGACCTACCACCCCCTTTCACACGCCCATACGGCGGCGCAAAGAAAAATCCTCGCAAAACTAAAATTCAAAACATGCAATTGGGCATACTATTGGTATTTACGTTACGAAAATTGGGAAAATAAGTTATAAAGGGAGGCTAGGGTGCAATAGTATTGCTTAAGGGTGCCTACCTCCTCCTCCTCCAGCTCCCTGCGATTAAGTATTGAGCAAAGGGGGTGTGACGCAACTCCCCAGTCCGGAAAAAAATCCCCACGGGGACCTAAACCCTAACTACACCCGCCCATCACCATTTTTCTATTCTATTCCTTATCCTATTTTTCTCTCTCACTCCCCAGTACGAAGCCCGACCACCATCCCTCATCCCTGCGCCCTCGGTAGGGAGGGGATAGCCCTTTGCCCGCGTCTCCCGCATCGAGACGGGCATTTAGGGAGGAGACATACGGACGGAGAGTAGAAGGGGGTTAGAGAGAAAGGCCGCGCCACCAGCCAGCCCTTCATTTTTTCCAGCATCCGCCCTACCGGCATATACAGTCCCGGCTGCCCCCCCCCCCCAATTCAACTCCCCCCCATCTCTCTCTCCGCGTCATTTGCGATGACTGCCAGCGAGACCCATGCAACAATTGTAGCCACTGCCGCTCCAAACAATTATTTCTGTCGCATTTCCTCCGAAAACCCCTTCCTCTCTCTCTCTCTGTCCCCCGCACAAGTCTCCTCTTAACTCGTAACCCTTATCATCCCCCGAACGCCATACCTCCCACACCCTTCCCACCCCTCTCCTTCCACCTCATTCACCCTTTCTGTACGCCGCGTACAGAGGGACGATGATGAGGAAAAAAAAGAGAGGCACGTTTTCCGCGTATCGGATGTTTTAAAGAGGAGGAAAATGAGGGTGAGGCGCCCTTCTTTTTATGATTATTTTTTTCTGTACAATGCTTTGTCCCCGCCACCCTCATGCCGATCTTTTCGCTTCGCTAAGAGCGCGCTAATTACGTAGCGAGGCATATTAGAGAGAAGGGAAGGATGGAGAGAGAGGGAAAGAGGAGAGAGAGAGAGAGACGGAGAGGGAGGAAAAGTGGAAAAAAGGAGACGGCAAAAGAGGTTTTTAGGGTGAGGGCGAAGAAGGATTAAGGGTGGGTTAAGAACATAAGATTTTGCGAGTGATTTATAAAGGGTCGGCCTCGGGTCGGCTGGCGTTGGGAGTGAGTGTATGACGGACTCCGTCGAGGGTAACGGAAGAATCTTCCCCGCTCGAATACTTGCATTCGTACATGAACGCATGGCCTGAATTAAGGTAGCTGTGGCTTGGCAATTTCAGTCAAGACCATTGAGGTACGTAAATAGGGGTGCTACGTCATCAAACTGAATCCTGACAGCCGAAATAAGAACAGTATTGTTTAACCCCGATCCATGAATATATATTATGGATTGTCATCTCGTCGCCAAAAACTGTTGTCGAGAATTCCGTAAACAAACAACTTTTCGGAAAGTGGTTCCGCCTAGTGATGAAAGACGGAAGTTCAAATGTAAATAAGGTCGATAGTTGGTAAATAAACACGTCGTACTGGTTTTACCATAAATATACATGAGTTTTACTTAAAATTAATCATAATTCCGTGGATAAAAAATGTACTAATACACGCGGGACGTAATTATACACTTTTTTAACATCGTTCGGTCTACAGATATATTTAATTCCTCTCCAAATTCAATTACACAAATGCACAATTAACTTCTTAGCACTTCGTGAATATCGCTATTCGGAAATTTAATAATAATGCTATAAATACTTACCGTCGCCTTGAACAGATTCTTATTTTTCAGTCCAAGTCTCCTACTCGTATTTTGGGTCCTCGTAGACGCATACCCTGTTTTGCAGCCTGGTTCGAAGCAAGTTCTGTTTAAACAAGGCATTCTAAATTCTTTATTTGAACCAAACGTGCATAATGCGTTCAAATTAGAATCAGAGTCTAGCAAACATCGTCGTCGGCGCACGATGGACGTTTCATAAACCTCTTACTTTTTTCTAAAATTTTCTGTAATCTAATCGAAGTGGCGGCAAGAACTGGGCAAACTAAAAGTGGAAATTTAGGCGACACGTAGCCAGGCAACAATTCCAAACATCTAAATCCATAATATATTCATGCTCCGATCCATGAATATACGCAATGGAGTTAAATGTTTGGAATTGTTGCCTAGGATATGTGTTAGAGCTGTGTCGTTCATGAGTGAATCGTTCTTTATGAACGATTCATTGGTATGAACCGAACGAATTGAATCACGTTATTCAATCTAAGCTGTGTCCCAATTCGCCATTTAGGCAGCTAAATCGGCGGATTTAGGGAGGACGCCATCTTGAAGTGTGTCCCAATTCGTTAGGCATCATGGGGGAGCGGATTTAGGTGCCTTTCTCGGGGGTGAAATTTAGGGTAGATGGAGTTTATCCTAAATCCGCCGCCATATTGAATTTCCCATCATGCAAAGCGCTGCATGCGTCGTACAAGGAAACTCGTACACAAGGAAGTAGTTGAAAAGTGGCAAACATGGCCGGCAAGTATTTTGTCTGTAAGTGAAAGAATTCTCTAATATTTCGCAACCCAACACCCGACCTCAAAAGAAAAATCCTACTTAGTACACTTAAAAAAAAAACGAATTTAAATCCCAGAACACCTACACAAACTTAAATACCCCGAAAACTAAAAACTAACGAATCTCCATACAACGCAATGGATGAAAAAATGTTATTTCACTTTCCAAATCTCACAACGCATACGAAGGTAGCCACAGGCGCCAAAAATGTCTTAATATCAGGTTTCATTCAGTCCTTTGTTAATTACTCATATGTTTTTCATTCCTTTCCTGCTCGATAGATGGCAACACTAGCACAGGATGTCCCAAATCAAGCTCCCTTAGCGAAAGTCCCATAAATATTTAGGTAGCTAACCGCATCCTCCCAAATGCCTAACGAATTGGGACACGGCTCTAGTGGTTCGTAAAGAATCGCAAGAACCAAAGGAATTGAAAAGAATCAAGAATTGCTTGAATCTCTTGAATCGGACTCTGGACGAGAAATTACGACAGATCTAATAGTTAACATGTTGTAATATCTTCGGTGGAAAATTGAAAATTCCTGAGCAAGCAACTAAGATATTTTTATTAAATTTCATCTTTATAGATTGCACGAAGGGAATTTCATACTTTCACTTTTTTGGATGCTTCAAGGACAAAGTATAACTTCCATACTTCGCAACCATTACTTTGTCCCCGACATATCCGAGTAATCACATCTTCGATGGATGTCGTTTTCATTCCTTGTATTCAGTCGGTTCAATCGCTAATGGTTCACGAAGTCATTTGGTTCATTATGAACCATTTGAAAGAACGACTCATTCGCATGAACCAAATCGCATGAATCGAATCATCGAAATGAATCGAAAATCCCAGCTCTACTACGTGTTGCCTAAATGTCCATATTTAGTTCCATTTAGCTCAAAACTATGGAAATGTAAAGTTAGCTACATCTCGATGTAAATCGCTGTTTTTGTAGGGCATCCCTCTGCTTATACATAACTTCCGTTTTTCTCGAAAAAAAAAATAAAAAATCGTAGCCAATGAAGTACATTCACACACATTGTTACGTCTGTTAACACCAAACCAACATGTTTATTTAATTATTTAAACCACCACGCAGTCATGTGACCATCAATTCATCGTATCAAATGTAATATTATCGCAGCACCGAAATGATACCTGCATGAAACTTGTAGTCTATCTTCCATGCATGATCGGAAAGTGGACTGTAGTTATCCCAAAAATACTACTGTCAACTCTGTCTGCTCTAGAAGTTCGTGATTACACATGAAAATGTATATTTCACTTGAGTTATGGAGCATCAAAGTTAATCCTTTAGCGACTGCTTAAGGATTAACTTTTATGTGAATTTCCACCTTCATCCTCTATACAAAATCGAAATTAGCTTTTCAAAATCTCTTATAAGCAATGCCTCATGAAAATTACCTCAATTACTCTTGAGAAGAGTCAAATGTGGAATTGGGAAATATCCAGAAGGGAATAGGGAGCAAAGAAGGAACAATGCCGCTCAGGTAAAGAGTAGGGGTCCAAGGGTAGCATGTGTGTTTTGTGGGGATGGGCAAGGGAAAGGTCTTTTCTGGGAATATTTCAGAGCTTCAAATGACCGTGGAGGCAAATAATAATAATAATAATTTATTCCACTCCTTAGAGAATATACAAGCATAAATAAAACGTAGGGAATACATTAGTGGAATATAGGTACCCCATAGGTTAACCTGTTTTGGGGTTACCATCTTTCACATTATTACTGAGGCAGCGGCTGGAAAAAACAAAAACTCACAAAGTATAACAGTTTTTACATTTAGTATTTTACCCTAAGTGCACAACAGATTTAACTTCTTTACATTTACACATATTTATAATAAATATACCTTTGGATACAAATAAAAATACATCAGTACAATACATTAATGAATAAAGATTACCCAAGACCTTTTATTAGGTCTTCAACTTTCTCTTTAGTGAATAGCCATTTTCTTATACTACTCAAAAACTGAGGAACGGAGACTATGTTTGACAATTTATCTGGGAGGGAACAGAAAATCTTTGGAGCAATGTAGAAGTAACTCTGTTTCAATGCTTCATTACTTGGTTTAGGGATAATTACACCAGGTTTCTTTCTCAGTCTGTAAGAATATTCTCTCGTTTCCGCTCTGTTCCCACCTCGAATGTAAAAATTTTTTAACACTTTGTAAACAAACAAGTGTCTCAAAGGTAAAATTTCGAGACGCATAAAAAGTGGAAAAGAATTTTCAGTCATTGGCTTCCGCAAAATTATTCTAATCAATTTCTTTTGAGCAGTTACTAAAGGTTTTAGATTAGAAACATAGGCTCCTCCCCAGCATGTTATACCATATTCTAATCTCGAATTTACCAATGTAAAATAGACAGTACGGATAACTGAAATCGGACAAATATAGCGCAAATAATAAAATTTTCTTAATATAGATATCATTTCTTGTTTAAGTTTATTTATATGCTTTTTCCAGTTGAGGTTTTGATCCACGAGAACTCCTAAATATTTAATAAATTCCACTTTCTCAATTTTTATACAATATAAACATGTCCTGCCATTAACACAAGTAACACATTTGTAATATAAATCCTTTTTCAAAGAGCATTCTCTCTTCATATTCATTCATTCAATACATAACAGGAGCCCAAGACAGTAAAGCATCTGAGTCCATCAATGATTCGTGGAGCTGAGTATCGGACTTTTTTAATGTTCACGTTGTAACATTGTAAACATAGACCCAAGGTCAACAACTCCAGATCACAACAATATCGACAACAATATCGTCGTGGGGGGCCGTCGCTAGGGACGCCGAGGAAAAAGGAGGTTAACAATAGGAATGGGGAGTTAGAAGGAACCTGCGGTGGCGAGCGGACGTGCGAGGCGTGTGCGGGAGTAAGGGAGAGTGATTGGAGCCGGAGTGCCGCGAGCCTGGGAAAAAGGAGGCTGATCTTGGCACGGTGTGGGATTGCAGGAGGCCTGGTGCACGCTGAGGGAGTGTTGGATTTGACCTTGGGTTGTGTGTGTGTGCTTGTGTATGTAGTGGTGAGTGGATTGGGCCCGATAATATTTTGAAATTAAATATATTCTTGTGAACTTGATACTGAGGGTGATGCACGCGTTTTGATTTGATTGTGTGTTACAACGTTTGCACTGGTCGCTTCTCTATCTTTTCCTAACTGTTTTCTATCTAATGACGTTTGTTAGGACACCAATTCATTTGAACAGCCTTAGGCTATGTTGTAGACCTTAACAATTGTAACCCTCATGGAAAATGAACACTTTTTAGGATTCTGAATTTATTTCTAAGTCCAGAGTTCTTAAAGCGGAACCCATTTCCCTTCCCCGAGCCCATTAGAACGCACACAAAATCCACAGATGCCTACTATTGGCCTCGGCATTATTTTTTCTTTACTCTCCCACGCATAGTACTTTGCCCTTGATCCCGGATTTGGAATTGAATTTTTACATAATTTTATAACATTTAATAACATTTAATAACATTAAATTGAACATAAAATAAAGGCGAATAGCCAAAAACAATTATTGACTTCAGACCTAAGTTACGTATTTGAGGATAGAAAAATTTTTTTCTTTCTATTTTTGATTCATAAGGTCTCTTTAGAAGATTTGCATAAATTTTGATACATTTTCGATCATAAATAACCAAGTTAGAGGATGTACAGTGTACTATACATGCGGAATCACGTATTGTATTCTTCTGGATACTTGAAGATGGAAACAAAACATATAAAAATTAAAATAATCATGCACATGCAATTTAACAAATTTTTTAATTAAAAAATTTTATTTATCTACATTATTTGGTAATAATGGAAAATTTTCACCATGTTTAGGTAGTCTGGATTAACAGCCACGGATAGTTAGATACTGTTTATGAATAACAGATTCGGATTTTTAAGGTGGCAATTTTAAATTTTAAAAAAATTGTAAATTTTCGACCCTGAGAAACCCATATTGTCATACGCGGAAAATACCTTACTCTACAGTTCGCAGCTAGTACGTAGTTTAGGAATCTTTCACTCCTAAGAGTCACCTACGAAAAAAACACCTTGTTTCGCTACCACCATGCCCTCATCCGAACATAGTCAATACATAATTTTGAGAAAACCAACATAAAAGGCTTCCAACCACTCCGCATGTACTAAAACAACAAAGAAAGATATCCTACAGGATCAACTCGGAATAGGTACACGATGAAAAGATCGCTTCCTTGATGACACAACCGACAAACACGGTCGTCAATCATACGTAAATAGGGGCAGGGGGTTTCAAAAGGCGTATCCCTTCCACGCACAATGGGTACTCAACCACCACCGCCACGAGAAAGAGAGGCAATGATCATCACCTTTAATAAAAGTCACACACGCGCGTGCATCATTCTTTTTGGAAGCATAACTGACGACGAAGATAACCTCCCGTTTTTATCTATCCGCCTATAAATAACACGAGCGACGAACAAAGCACTTCCATATTTTCGTAGGGCTCGCTATCAACTCGTTGTCGAGGTTGTTTGTCAAGCCGGAGTTTGCCCTGCGGTTGGCATCGCTCGTGTAATTACCAGGAATAAAAAAAATAAACGACTCCCCTTCCCCATGTGGTTGGAGATGAGAGGGCTCTCTATATTTTTTTAATCTGAGGTAACGATTGGGAGAGTAATGGAGGCAGAAGAAAAGCTGCCTTTTTCCGCTTAGCAGGTTGAGGGAGAAGTCAAGTTTCTGGGAGAATAGAGTGAAATTCCTGTCATAGTTTTCATTCTAGCATAAATTAATGTATAACTTTGTAGTGTAAAGACATTCGCGCTGCCCAGAACAGCGTACTGGATTACATACCTTGAGGCTAAAGGGATGAAGTTTGGACTCGACATATGTGCATCCATCCACCTGACGATAGGAAGATTCTCGGAGAAGAAGTTAGGTGTTCATCTCGTTGAGGGCAGCGTCATTTGACTTCTAGAAAAAGATGACAGCTACTAATGTCACAACGTTCCTCAACAGCGAATTTAGGAGGTTGCAGCGGTGAAGGAAACACACACCCCCCAAGTATAGGCACACTCTCAGAAATATCTGGAGTTTTGAGCTGTCTAGCATGACCAAAGTTCTTGCCGCGAACATGTTCGCGGTTCCATTACTGCTTAATACCCTTGAATGCATGACATATGACATCAACGAATTCAAGAACCTGGATAGGGAAGGTAATGGCCATCTCGAGAAGTCCTCACCGAAATCCTCCGACGCCAAATAGTACCACCCCCGCATAGTTGGAGGTAGGAATCTGTTGGTACTGGAGCGTCTCCAGAGTTGTCCTAGGCACAGCAAGTCGTGTGTTCAAAAGCAGAGAGCCCCCGGTAAGACAGCACGAGAGTGATAGAGCAGCAGCGTTTCTCTTTTCTTTCTCCAGGTGGCATAGAGGGCAGCGACCTAAACCGGTCTGGACTTATCATCATTACATTGAAGGTAGACATCCTCATGCTCGAAATAAAAATACGCCGAGCAGAAGGCGTAGCTCAAGTTGAATTTATGTAAGCCCATGCTAGGATGTTTCTATCGAATCATGGAGAAGCATGGACTATCGAAGGAGCCATCCAATACTCTGCCGACCCAGAGTCCGAGACCAAGAGCGTCATCTTCACGTGCCAGAATGGTGTCATAAACACCTTAGTGTACCGCCGCCTAATATTCAAGGCGAAGGTTGCGGATTCGAGATGCACAGCGTTACAAGCCCAGCCGGAGACTTTGGGTCACCTTATGAGGATCAGCTTTCGGGTTTCCCTCCGCGTGTTGTCTTTTATTGACGACAGTTTCTCCAGCCATCCTGATGGCATATTCAGATCGACTTGAATACGCCAGTAGGATGGCTGGAGAAACTGTCGTCAAAAAAAGACAACAAGCGGAGGGACACCCGAAAGGTGATCTTCTAAAGCTGAAACGCCGCGGAAATCTACGAACCAACTTTGAGTCACCTTCTTTCCGGCTCAAGTTACCACCACTGGGATAGCGTATATATCTCTTCACCACGCGGCTCTGAGGGTACTGTTTCACCTCCGACCCAATAATGACATCTTTACCCCCCTGAAGATATCAGGATCGTCGTGGAGAAAGAAAATTGTACAATAAGGAGAGATTATTCCTTTTGAACAATCAGGCAGTTTGAGATGATCAAGCCTGATGTCGTTATCTTCGACCACCGCAGACTTCCACGTTCGTGATTGAGTTTTGAACTCTGGCGGAAATGAACGAATGCGAAAGAGGAGGATATGCGGACCAAATATCAAGGCCCGCTATTTGAACTCCGGAAATTGTGCCAACTACACTCTGTGAAACTGCTAGTCTACATCTACGTACTTAACTGCCAGTGGCCGCAGGGGCGTGTGACAGGGGTTGTTAGGACATCAGCCGTGTAAAGATGTAAGAGATTAGGTTTTGGGAGGTGACATGGTGATAATTATTATGTGAGTGTATTTAGTATAGCTACGTTTTTATTGTGGTCACTTATTCTGCGGGGAAAGAACGAGTTTTTGTACTTATCTGTTTGGCAATGTATCTCTCTTATTTTATTGCTTCTGTCAGACATAGAGATGTAGTGAGGCGCCCTGATAATATTCTTGGTGTCGCTCTGAAACACACCAGTTCAGAATTTCTCAAGCCAGTTAAACCTAGCCTGTAGCCTCCAAGTCTCTAGGAGCTCCCGCTCCATTGAGGAGTTAATTCAATTAAATCGTCGGAAAATCTCCAGATACGTTTGATTTTGTTGCTTGTATCAATTAGTGGACACGTTTTTTTATAGGTAGCCATGCATGATTCAAATGACATTTGGGTCATTTAATTGGGGAGGAAACAACCTAATGCACTTAAAGGTAATGGATCTACCTCACTATAAAAGCTCTACTTGCTTCAGTAAGCCAGAAAACGTAATGAATACGGCTCGAGAGGAGGAGCTCGAGAGGAGCGACCGCAGCGGAGGGTGGAATAGGAAGAGGAAAGAGTGAGAGTGAGAGGGAGAGAGACGCATCGGAGATATATGACGCGGGGCCATAAAATCCCTTTATTTCGCAGGATGTGTACATTAGAGGGACAAACATTCCTCACTCCCTCCGCTATTCGCCAAAAAGACGAGGCACTGTTGTTCGGGAGCGCGGCCCCGTCCTCCCGGTGGGAGCGGGGGGGAACAGGAGAGGAAAAAATATATTAAAGAGTGCCTCTTCCCTCCATAATGCGCCGCCAAATGTTTATTCGCCATAACTCAACGTTATACCCTTATCGCGGGCAGCACAATCCTCCCCTTCCAACTATCCCCTACCCCCGCCCCGTCGCGCCCCCTTAACCACCACCACCACAGAGCACCTTGCATATCCTGCCGTCATCTTGATGGGCGCGCGTGCACGGTGCAGAGACATTGCGGGACAAAGGTGGGCGGATAACGGAGCGGATCGGCAAAACATCGAGATCCCTGAATTGTAGAATTGAGGAACGCCGAAGGGCGACCGAAAAGAAAAATTTTTGCCATTCCGCGGTGGCAGAGCACGCCTGGTCAGGCCCCGGCCTCGTCATAAACTTTCAAAATTGCAAGATCATTGCCAGAGAAAATAAATATTTCCCTCGGCTAATACAAGAAGCGATTGAAATAGCCAAAAACGCAAAAAATTTCAACAGGGATGACAACTATCCTCTCTTCTCGACGTTCAAACGGCTTTTCCAACAATTAAATTCAAAGGTCCATCCGGACAATCAGCGTGCGCCTGAATAGCTCAAGCGTTAGGTGCATATAACAGAAAAAGCATCTCTGCAGCTCATTCAGGACCTGACGACCCTAGCTGTACCCTTAACGCAAGCGGAACTGTTGTCCATAAAAATGAACCAATGCAAGAAAAACCCGAATAAACTTAACTCAACAGAGCTTTAAGTTGGTTGAAGTCAGGATCGGTCCAGGCTATTAGACAAGTGAGGGCAAAGTTTTATTTGGTCGCCCCTGAGAAAGAGTTTGCAGCCAAAAGCAATTTACCGCGTAATTATTTGAGAGATTCTATGAGTAAGAATAAAATATTATCCACTCAAACTTTGAGGTAAGAAATTACAAATATTTATTATTGTCATCAAACTTTTACAAACCACAGAATTAAGAACACATTTCTCTGAGGGTTCTCTGAAGTTTCAGAACGATCCTGTCAACATTTTCGTATCCTTTCGCCCTGGTGACCCAATTTTTAAACCTAAATAATACAGCTACAATTGTTTTATTAATTTTTTCTTTAGTATGCCATGTTTATTTATTTGAAAATTTACATCCCAGTCAGCCAGTACTTCAGAAGGTGCGAACATGAGTACTTATTTAAACGATTAGCGTACTTCCTTTTTTATTCATTGAACTTGGATTAGAGTCCATGATTTGTGAATTACTATACTAACAATACAATAAATTTAGGAAAAACAAAAACAAAAGTTTGGCAACAACAGATAAATAACACTAAATTCTAATGTGGAATATGTCATCTCCATCACGGAAAGATAAAAATAACAATAATTTTACAGATCATTATGAAAATGGAGAAGATACAATAATTTAATATACATATTTATGTTAGAGACATAAAAGCTCACAATAATAAAAATAAAATAAATTTCCTTAAAAATAGGCGGAGTAAGAATATTTATCGACGACGGAAAGGAACTCTAGAGGTTTGAGCCAGAGATAAGAAAAGATATACGGTAAGTATTGGTAAGTAAGCATAGGAAGTGAAACATCCTTTACAAATGCTTCAGCCTCTTTCACTTGATTCTTGACCCAGGATTAGTTTCAGGAAGCTGGCAAGTATTATGCTAGATTTGCAGAATACTAAACCAGCGCGCAGGGTGGCAAGTATAATAACAATAATTTCAACATTTCTCGGGTTGCATCCGCGTCAGTTGTCATTCAGCACAACAGTTTCGCCAGCTATCCTGCTGGCGTCCTTCACCTGAGGACGCCAGCAGGATAGCTGGCGAAACTGTTGTGCTGCATGACAACTAACGCGGATGCAACCCGAGAAATGTTGAAATCATTTGATCAACGCCGCGAAAACCTGCGAACTAACATAATCACAATAAGACTCACTGGGACTCAAGAAAAACCTTCCTTCCTGGGAGCTTCGATTCTTGAAATCGACGCAACTTTTGTCCTCTTGTAGCTACCAAAAATTTTTGGCCGTACAGCAAAGGTTATGATAGAAATTTTGGAAAGAGATATTTTGGTAGCATGTTATCTCCGAATGGTTAAATTAAAATTATAGTGGACATATGCCAAGATGAGAGTGAAATTACCACTCCATCGAAAGTGCAAATACCGCGAAAAATCTTCTTAGACGGTTCGAATCGCACTGTATTTTTCCTTAGTATTAAGTAACGACTATTGTACTATACCTAGGGCTAAATCAGGTAACATAAGAGAAACTTCTCAAATTGGAAGTAGCTCTGTGAAATTTAAGAAATCACGAATAGGTACAATTGGGATCCCCGTCTTAAAGCACAAATGGGACTTAGTTTTAACCTTGGAGATAGCTCCCATTTTAAATCAAGCCAGCATGAAAGCTCCGAGGGCAACTAGGGATGAATGGATTCAGCTCATAACTCATCGGCACCGTAATTAACCTTCAAAAATGAAAATTTGACGTGAGGAATATTCAGAGTAAAGATGAATAACACATTTTGAGCGGGATTCTCCACTCTCAACCAACCTCATGTCCTCATGAATTTTCGCTAATCCTATTAAACGGAACACCATTTTCAATTGGTTACCTTCTCATATTAATATTTTATTTTATCAGATGGAACGCGTGATGCAAAATTCGTGACACGAACATGTTTTGCAACCCTCCGCCACCGCTCAGTCATTAAAGCAGCAACAATAATGTTATTTTTTGAATTCGTTTGGTCGCTGGAGGCTATTAAGTTAAGGAGGTTGGTTCGCGACTGAGTGAGTCATAATTCTAGCGGCATCCCGATTATTTTAGTTATGTACATGAGCCTTTAAAGGAATACTGCTTTGATTTGTAATACATCTAATTTAGAGGAAAGCTGAAATATCGCATTAAAAATGAATATTAGGAAGACCTGTCTACGAAAAAATTTTTTAATCGAATGCCGATAATGTAGTCGTGCAGCGATTATGCCTAAATAAGTAATTATTAAATAGTAATAATTAGATTTATGAAACCTTTTCAACAATATACATCACCAGAAATATCTAAAAATTCATGTGATTGTTATACTACAATATTTTCTCAAGTAAACCCTACATTTACATTTATTTCAATGTTAATTAATTTCTAAAAACTTTGGCAACGATGTATTGAACTTTGCTGATGACGTGTTTGATGTGCGTGTACTGAAGTGCTTTCCTACTTTTAACACATTAAATAAGTTCTTTTTAGAAGTTCTCATAAAATAATAGTCATTTTAGGACTAAATTGTACACTGAATGGTGTTATTGTGGAGATCAGTACAATAACGCACTTTATACATTGTTTTTGTGTACTTTAATTCCTGCTACACTCTTGCTAATTCCAACCTAGCGTTGGACGAGAGGAAAGGTAGCGGATTATGAAGTGGAAGGCGGGTAATCACAAATATATACATTAATCAAAGTCACAAAGGTATACATTAGGATTTAAAAACAACTAGTTTGCATTATTCAGAAATATTTATGATTACAAGCGTTCATTAAAGCTGTAAGCGCCGCATTTATTAGTCGTTTATAAGTGATGTTAATTATTATTATGTGACAACAAAATGTTTTAGGAATTTTATCGTGCCTGTTTGGGTTATATGAAGCCCTTCGTTTTTTGACCGATGTTTGTCATTGATCGAGGTGGTACTATATTTTCAAACAAACAATTAACAGCTTCTGAAATGTTCCTCTCTGTTTGAAATCCCACGGTATGTGTAAGTTCACTTCCAACGCTGCCACATGCTTGACCGACCCCAGCGCCCTAACTAAAGATCAGCTAACTACTGTGTCACGAATAAAATTTCGATAATAATGATTTAATTTCTCAAAAACTAAGTCAGTGACCTACCGTCATTTTTGCCCTAATCAATTTCTTAAATCCTTGTTTATGTCATATCCGTTTTTTGTACAAACGATATGGGTTTCCACCCTCTAAATCTATATTTATGTACCAAGGATCCGCTCCTACTGTACTACGAAATGTAAATACAGATATTTTCAAATGCGATTAGTGGAAAAATGAGGACGGAAAGTTGTATTTCTAATTAAGCCAATTGATAGAGGGCCTTTTATTCTATGATTCCTATGAATATGAAGAAAATGACATGGACTTTAGTTTTCGGACCAACCTCCTTAATAAGGGTCAACCACTAAGGCTAATATGAGTAAATTATAAGAAAAGGGGTTATATTTGGCTCTTGAATTGATGAATACTTATAATTACAGAGGACTAATTTCCATCGTCAATCTCTAAAGGAATGCCTACAATAATTTAACATAACAAAAAAATTAGACGGACTAATGTTCTGGAAACCGAATGTGACTTCCACAATTTATTTGCAAGTTACCGACCGGTTTGTCATAAACGGTATGTCGATCATTATGACATCCTTCGACCAAGTGAAAGCTTCCCTTTTCGATATTATTTGACGGACTGAATTTTAGGGTATTTTTCCGTACCAAGCTAATGCCTTAAAAGTATAAGAAACATGGTGACCGTCTCACGTTTGATTAGGGGAATTCCTTCGTAGTGAGCGTCAATAAAATACTGAACTTTCCACAAAAATAATTTTGAAGAACTCCGAGCAAACTGTAGTATTTTATTGATCATAATTACGAATGATAAACAAGTTTATTGATACACAATTGGACTCCAACTTCTAGACTACCAAATTATACGATTGACAGACATTTTGAATCTTTATTAATGAATTGCAGCTCCTAAAGACCACCCAAACACATTTTGCCCCTCCAAGTAATCGATATGGCATGGTTATATTTCAGCAAATCATAAAGATAGAATAAAATAAAGATTCTATGAAGCATTACCTACAACCCTGAAAGACAATACTGACAAACGGTAACACATACGCCCCCAAAATTTGGTTTAGAGGAAAGTTTTCTGTCATTAATTGACCATCTGTATATCGGGAATATTGATTCCTATACGTTCATCATGCTTAATTATTCTTTACAGGCCAGAGACGAGTATATGAGTACAATATAACGGACAACGCAAAGAGCTGTCGATGAAAAGATACGACTGTCGACCAGTTTCAACCGCTACAAGGTAGAGCAGATGATACATTGCGTTATATTTGAATGTGATGGTTCATTTTGTGAAACAGTTAACGTGAATTAATAAAAGCTACAATTGAAATAATCTTTCAAAGCCGTAAGTCAATTATTTTTACAGCCAACCGTATTTTTATTTTTTGGCTAATCCTTCACAGCAAAGAGGTCAAAGGATGGAGCAGGTAAGCTGACCTCACTCGTGCGTAAGAGAAATCGTGGTCTCACAGCGTTGGAAGTATTAAAAAATAGCAAGTGAAATATGTGGAAAGTGCCATGAGAAAAAAACATGCCTGGACCGAACCATGGACCTTTAGCTTACCGAAGCAGTGAGTAGACCACTACGCTACCTAGGCTTCAGGTCATTTTGGAGGATAGAAGCGAACTAGATCTTCGGCCCTAGCGGTCCATCCAAGATGGCAACGGAAGGAAGAAGATGACTTAATAAAAGCCACACTCAAGCGACAGTATCCTTCACCAGCACTTATGTTGTGTCCGATTTTTTAACACACTGACTTCTGTATGATTTTCAGAACTGAACTCAGAACTAAGCATCAGTGAACTGTCTTGTAACCTATATGCATCCATGCTGCCTTTAAAAGGATCCGAAGGAAGTATTCGATCTTTAGCCTGAAGGGTAAATAAGATCACATCTATAATTTTATAAACAATTTTTATACAAATCGGTGGATTTTTGGCTTATTTTGTGTATTTCTCAAGGGAGAACAAGAATGTCTGCAAATGGTACAGCTAGATCTCCTTGACGAACAAGGCCAAATGCAAAAGTAGTAAAATTTCCCGAGAATGACAAAAAATCAACAAAACGTCATCACATTCATCGGAACCTCAAAAGCTTTGACAAATATCTTATTTCCAGATTGTCTTGGAGTAGAGCAAACACCTTTCTGCTGTCTCCGGCAAGATTTATGGGAAATAACGTCTCACCTAGAGTCATCCAGGTTTGTGAAACAGCACAAGGCCCTTGAGATACTCATCGAACGATAAGAAGTCAACAGTGAAGACGAGAGAATGTGAGCGACGAGAAATTACAGAAGTCAACAACCCGCTGATGCTCTTTAAATTTTCAAGGGAAGGACGGGATAAGGGAACTCTGCCAACAGCAAATCGAGCAATTCCATTTGGAAACAACGGTGGTAAACGGTCGTATGTATATGGCTGACCTTAAATTTCTTCATTTCAATGCTATAATTAATAATAATTAATAGGTAAATAACGGTAAAATGACGACTGTTGTGTTCAAAAAAGATAGGACTGCAAACGAGGAAACAGTTTGCGAATAAAATTCGTGTGGAATTCGGAAACAATTTCGTAGCGTGGCTCTCTATGGATTGGAAGCATGGATCATTGGGAAAGAAGACCGAAAAAGTCTATTAGCTTATGAAATTTGGTACTTGAGTAGGATTCTGATCGGATAAAATAATAAACGAAGGAGTAGTCATACAGAAGAGTGGTGGAGGAAAGGACCCTATGGAACACGATACATAGGAGAAGAACCAGTTCAATTGGAAACATCCTGAGGAACAATGGGTTTTTGAGGAGTGTAATTGGAGAAAAAATAGAGAGAAAAGTCCCGAGAGGATGAACAAGGAAAATTTAGAAGTGCAAATAATAAATACATAGCACAGTTAAAATGTATCGGACAAATAAAGTAGGAAATACATGAAAAGAACTACCAGGAAGTAAGGGAACTATCTTTAATTCTTGAAGGAGGGAGGGCTGCAGTCAACCTATCTACATCTACATAATACCCCGCGAGAAGCCGCATGGGCATTTGGCAGGGGGTGTTAGGTCACCAGCCGTGTAAAGGTTACAGAATATGAATGTTTTCTTTAGTTTTATGCTACGTTGTGTCATCTCGAAAATCATTGTTTTCGGGGAAATTTCCTCTTTATGCTTGGCTTGAATTATTTTTATCTATGGTTAAATAGAGACTTAATTATAGCAGGAGCATTAAAACTGGAGTAGTTATAATAGTTGAATTACTTGAAGAGGACGTGGAAATAAAAAGGGTGAATTATCCGGGTTATTGGAAGGATTGCCCAAGCGGAGAAGCTCTTCAACAATAGGAGGGTTTTATTGGAGCAAGGTTTTTGGAGATGAAATGTTGACATGTATCATAGGAGTGTATTAAGTGGAGCTCAATTTTTATTGTGGTCGCTTTTTGTTCGCGGAAAGAACGAGTTCTTGTACCTATATGTTCGACAGTGTATCCCTCTTATTTTATCGCATCTGTCAGACCAAGAGATGTAGTGAGGAATCATGATAATTTTCCCACGTCGCTCTGAAAAATATCAGTTCTGAATTGCCCAAGCAACCTAAGCCTAGCGTGTAGCCTCCGAGTATCTAGGGGCTCCCACCTTAATCCCTCTAAAAGTTGTGAGACACTATATGTACGCTCGTTTTTTAACGAAGTTTTTAACGTAGCGCACTGCTTTCCTCTGCATTTTATTAATTTTTTTGGTTAAATCTATTTGACCAGGGTCCCAAATGCTCGCGGCGCATTCGAGAATTGGCCTAACCAGAGCGAAGTAGTATCTCTCTTTGACTATTTCACCCAGGAGCTGAACGACCTATAGTAAACAAATCAGTAAAAATAAATTCGTAATAAATGTATTATTCCAATTATTGATGTTAGCTCTAATGGAAGATACAAATTCTAATGGTTTTTCTGGCGCAATTTCTCATCCCCCATCACAATTTCTTTCTTCATCTCAGCATACGGTCCACCGCTCTCCTTCCCCTCCACAAAGTCTTCATTCTCTTTCCCTGCTTACTCAACGTTCTCTCCTCCATCACGGCCTTCATCATTCCTTCACCTACCATTATCTGATTCAACCACCTATTATGCCTTCTCCTTATTTACTCCCCTCATCCATGTAATTTCTCCTCTCCCACATCCTTGTTCTTATTCCTTTCAGTCCCCCGCACTCAATCCATCCTCCACACTCATATGTTTAGCGCATGAAGCTGGTATTCGACCTCTTTTCTCAGAGGACACGTTCCTGCGTTGTGCAAGGTCACTCTGCACATTAAATTCTCCGCAAGACTTTCCGTTAAAGTTTTACGCTAAGTTTCCGTCACTAGCACCCTCCTATAATTTTAAGCAGATTTAGGCGAGATATCGTGGAAGTTCGTCATATTAAAACAGAAACAACAATTGCACTATTCTACAGTACGTAATAAATACCGTGTGTAATAGTGCAATTGTTGTTTCTTTTTCACACCCTCCTATTGTTGAAGAGCTCCTTTGCTTGGGCAATCCTTCCAATAACCGGATAATTCACACATTTTATTCCAACGTACTCTTCAAGTAATTCCGCTATTATAACTACTCCAGTTTCAACGCTTCTACTTTAATTACGTCTCTTCTTAACCACAGTTAAAAATAATTCAAGACAAGCAAACAGGTGAAATTTCCCCGAAACACAATGATTTTCGAGATGGCACAACGTAGCATAAAACTAAAGAAAACATTAATATTCTATAACTATGTAATCAGGAGGGTAATGGACGCTATAAAGCGATTAAAAATTATGAGATTATTTAATCTCAGCCGTACTTACGCACAAATATTATCATAAAATTGCAGACATTTCAAACACAGAATTAATTATCATCCCAATAATCAACTGCAAGTTGTACAAGCATAAAATGAAATAAATAACGAGCATTAATAACTAGATCACGTCGAGCGATCATAGCTATCACGATCCCTAATCGCCCACAGAAAGAAAGAAATTTTAAACCAGTCCGTTCTCAAATCCATTTATTTCAGTTTAAGCTTGAGATCGATCCTACCACATTAGCACGGAGGTTTAGTACATGCTCTTGATGCTTTCAAAGCCATAACTTGCTACTAATTTACGCAAAAGATAACTCTTTGCGATAATGATTATTTCATTATCAATAGAATTTTCATCCCAATTGTTGAAAACTTTGTGGATGCTTTAAGTTCTTGTATTGAGCGAGAAAAACATCCTCGGGTGCTCGCCGCTTCCGCGTGAATATATAATTCCTCCCTTCCAGAACAGTGGACTGGTAGTTACAGCACTGGCTCGCGTCATGTTGTTAAAATGTTTGCCTTCACAACCTTTCGAATCAAGATAAGCGGGCAGGAGGTAACGCGGAGTCTGCAAAGCCGGTTGTCCCATTCGGGTCGGCCGATTGTGTTGAGTGGGGAATGGAGGAAGGTATGCATGAGAGAGAGAGAGAGAGGGGAGAAAATAATGTCGTCCATACGCGCAAAACCGCCGACCATGAAGCACGGCTTTGGCGGGAGAGTGAGGGTGGGTGCGGGGGGGGAAATAGAATTTGCGATCGACGGTGTATTCACAAGAGAGAGAGAGAGGGAGATCACCTAAACTTCCTCTTCCCCATATATTGCGCGCACCGACCGTGTGTGCGCGAGCACGCATGGCCACTCAATGACATTCCGAAACAACAGAGCCAGAAACACGAGCACCGCGCTCGCTCCCTCTAGAGCGACGGTGATGCTGCCGGGACGGGTGGTGGTGGGGCGGTGCGGGGAAGGATGGGGTTGGTGGTGCACGACAATAGCGGAGCTATTCGAAGAGGGTGGTTTGCACACGGTGCGCGTGGAGCGAGTGCTAAACAAACCAGGCAGGAGAGAAAGGGAGGGGCGGGTTGGGTGGACGCCGAGAGCGGTTCGGTGCGGCTTCGGATTGGAGAGGACCCGAAGAGGAGAGTGAACAGTGCCAAAGCCACTCTCCGCCCGACTCAACTCCGATTCTCCGACGTGGAGGCATCGCGAAAACATTATTTGGACGCGATAAAAACTTTGCCCACTCGTGTATGCCGATAAGCTACTGCGATTTCTGACTTTTTTCAAGATCAGTACTTCGAAAGAGATGATTTCCATATTAAAATTATTATTATTTTATTAAAATTATTATTATTTCCATATTTTTTCCATATTAAAAATGATTATAAACTGTGCTTTCTCTAGGTATTTTACTCTGTAATCTTGACAATGGCCTGAAAAGGCTGAAACCGGTCAATTTGTGTTTTTAATACATTGGTGGAAAAAACTAAGTGTTTTCATTTTTAAGATGAATAATTTCCACAAAAAAAACGCGCCAACCATTGATTTCAGATGTTTCCATAGTTAAAGGAATTACAGACCTTATTCTAATTTATTTTAAGTTCGAGTTGAAGCTGGAAAAAAGGAGAGACAAGCTCATTGGACACATTCAGCAACGTAACAGCTTATAGAAGACAATGTAGGGAGGAGGAATCAATGGTAATAATTACTTAGGAAGACCTATATTGGAATACGTCAAAGAAAGTATGAAGGATAAAAAAAGGCAGATTGGCTACGCGGATTAT
This sequence comes from Ceriagrion tenellum, assembly GCA_963169105.1. Classification (NCBI taxonomy): domain Eukaryota; kingdom Metazoa; phylum Arthropoda; class Insecta; order Odonata; family Coenagrionidae; genus Ceriagrion; species Ceriagrion tenellum. Next base: position 52,133,085 of record OY720636.1, on the reverse strand, counting down.
AGCTTGAAGAGCAACTGCTAACAATCTTTTGATCGATGCCATATTTTCACAATAAAAGTTTTTGTTCAGTTTCCACAGAAATTTTATTTCACCGACCAAGGTTTCGACAAAACTTTGTCATTTTCAAGGTCTTTTCTTAATCTTAATAAAAACCTTGAAAATGACATTGTTTTGTCGAAACCTTGGTCGGTGAAATAAAATTACTGTGGGAAGTAAACAAAAACTTTTATTGTGAAAGTATGGCATCTGTACTCGATGTCCATAAGATATCGCCTGATACGCTAAATTTTATCTTTGGATTGATTCATCCCAAAGAAAACTACATTTTTCCGGTACCGGCATCCAATAAGAATTCACGTTAAAAGCTTTAGGGACGTGGAGGCATCGTGAAAACATTATTTGGACGCGATAAAAGTTTTGCCCCCTCGCGTGTGCTACAGCGATTTCTGCCTACATTCAAGAAAATTACTTTGAGGGAGATTTTTCTATAGTTAAAGGCATTATAGATCTTATTCAAATTTATTTTAAGTCTGACCTAAGAGACGAGCTTATTGGACGCATATTCTCGCATTTAAAATATTTTTGTTTTTTAAATTTAAAAAAAATTAATAAAATAAAATTTTCTGTATTAATTTTCATTTTGCTACATCGGTAGTGGTAATTTTGTCATGAGTATTGCTTCTTTGTCTTGAAGGTGACCCCGGCAACAGGCAATTACTTTAGGGTCACCTAACGCTCCTTTAACTCTTTTTTCTATGTGGTGATATAATTATTGATTATATCAGAGGCAATAAATTATAATTATTGTTATTATTACATCTAGCAACGTAACAGCTTATAGAAGACAGTATAGGGAGCTCTCCACTCCAACACTCCAACTTCTTAGTCACATTTTTAGTAGACTTTGTATCCTCACGTCAAGACAAGTATAATCCTCTTCCCTGTATAAATATAAGTAATAATCCTCTGCCCTGAGCGATGAGCTACATTTTGCATTTAAAAATTACAATAAAACATGTAAAATAAAACATTAGTAAGCTAGATTACTTAAAATAGCATTGAAATAATGCCTCGTTACGTAACTTCACAAAAATTATTGGAGTTAAAGATAAGGAAATCGACGTTATCTTGCTATGCAATCCAATCGCTGTATTCAAACATTTCGTCACAGTAACCAAGTTTATGTCCACATGATAACAACGATAAAAAATTAATACTTCATGGGATCTAAATCAAAATTGACTATGTTTACAGCGTAGAGAGCTCTGGGAAGAAACACAGGAATATTTATGGTGGGTGGTAAACGTATACGCCATTAATGCGTTGAATCCTTGCCACAGAAGCAGACTAACAGGAGAGTCTAGCAATGGAAAACACGTTGATGTAACTAGTGGAAGGCGTAGTAAACTGAGGTGACGCAAAAACGGTGGAAATGACAAAGCGACATTCTGAGAAATGGAGCGAAAATTTAAGAAATGCATATTAGAAAGGATATTATTAGTCAGAAGCAGAATCTACAGCTATTTGAAGTCGGCTGTAAAGTTAAAATAAATAACATAATATGTGGAAACTTCATCTAAGGCTGAACGTTATCAAAAACCGAAAATTGAAGAAATAGATAAAATTGCATTTTCACAGTTGTATTCATTGTAATGATATCGCTTGTGATGTTAATTGCAATTGTTCAACTTTGGAACAGGTGGAAAAATATTGTTACCTTGGTATTGTAATAGATGAACATTTTAAATTTCCACACCATATTGGTAAACTAAATAAAAAAATGAGAATTGTTGCATATAAAATTTACATGCTAAAATATATAGTACCTCCATCCATAAAGTTTTTGATGTACAAAGCAATGGTATAAAGTATTTTGAGATATGGAATAACAGTGAATCTGGGGAATGGCTTCTAATACCTTGCTGAACTCAATAATCAGGAACCAGAAGGGAAAATTAAAATTGCTTGATGAAGATAGAGGTAAATATTGTGCTAATTCTGAATTAAATTATTTGTGTAGAAAATATAAAGTGTTAACCGCAGACCAATTAATAAAATGGGTAATTATATTGGAAAATCATTACAAAAAGAGTATAAAATTACATGTAAAAACACACATTGCATGTCAAAAAGAAATTCCCCTGTATTGGAAACGTACAAATATTGCAATTCATACGGTAAAAGGTTAGCAAAATACAGGCTAAGGAAAAGTATACCATGCAGGCTCACGGGAAATGAAAAAAATACAAATTACTCTATGGAAGTAACAACATTTTCAATCATTACGGACGCTATGTATTTTATTGATGTATATTAATTGTTGATTAAGTTGATAAAATTGTTTTTAAATATTTAAGTTAACTTAATGTTAGTATGTCTATTTACTTATGTTGAATTTGTGTACTTAAGTACCACACACTTTTAATTGCAAGCCAAAACACTTTGGTGATCTTAAAGGTATGGCAGTAGTAAAGAAAAAGGTACATGCATGGTTACTTGATGAAATTAAACATTTTTGATTTGTTATGTTCAATATATTTGGCATGAATACCTGTATATTCAAAAATGTGGAATGCCTAAATCTGGCTATGTTTAATGTTCTCAAGTTGTAATATTATAAATTGTTGTAACTTGTTTTTTATGTATACACCATTTTTATTATTTGCCGCATTGTATGTATATGTGTTGAATCCTTCTGACAAGCCATATGGCTTAGAGGGACCGTGTTTGTTTACTTATTAAAAAAAAAGACAATTCCAAGCACACGTAACGCAAGGAAATATAGGTTATTGAATTCATTTTATAGCATTACAGCTTGTCACATGTTTACGGAAAATTATAACGGAAAAAGAAATGCATGGAAAGAATCACTTCGTGAAGACTAAGGAAAAGTATACCATGCAGGTTCACGGGAAATGAAAAAAATACAAATTACTCTATGGAAGTAACAACATTTTCAATCATTACGGACGCTATGTATTTTATTGATGTATATTAATTGTTGATTAAGTAGATAAAATTGTTTTTAAATATTTAAGTTGATTTAATGTTAGTATGTTTATTTACTTATGTTGAATTTGTGTACTTAGGTAAGATGTATTCGAAAGATGGAAGAATAGATGAAGAGATACAGAGACGTGCAAATGCTGGAAGAAAAGTGGTAGGTAGCATGTGGAGCATATGAAGGAATGAGTGCTTGTCTAAGGAAGCAAAAATTGCCGTGTACAAAAGTGTACTTCTTCCCACTTTGCTATATGATAGTGAAACATGGGTGTGTCAGGATACACATGAGAGTAGACTAAACGCCGTGGGTATGAATTATCTGAGGAGTATTTGCGGCAAAAGTAGGATGGATAGGGTCAGGAATGAGTGGGTCTAGAATGAATGTGGGTTAAATGCTCCAGTAATAGACGTGTATGAAAGGAGTGTGCTTCGCTGGTTTGGCCATGTTAAGAGAATGGATGAGAGTCGAATAACGAAACAGATATATGAGAGTAGAATGAATGGTGTGAGAGGTAGAGGTAGGCCGAGAAAGTTGTGGTTGAATGTGGTTGAGGAAATTCTTAGGGGGAGGAATATTAGGAGTTTTAAAAACAGAAGGGCGTGTATGCAACAGTGCATGGGGGTAAATGAGGTGAAAGAGGTTTGTGAGGATAGGTCAGTATAGAGGAAATTATTGAAGCAGAGTTAGGTGTACAACTATGTACTAACAAGTGAAACATTTTGACCATGCCTACCCCGGAAGGGAACGTGGTGGGTATGTATGTATGAATTTGGTTCTATTATTGTTTGCTGTCGAGAGGGACCAGACGTCATTAATAAAGCAGTGAACCAAGAGGCAAGTCACATAAGACTTATTATTAAAACTTGACATGGTGGCAGAAATAAAACATTAAAATTTACCCCTTTCAAAAAGAAAACTGGAATTGTAGTGTCCAATGTTAACACCAATAGAATATTCCGAGAGTTGCCCAGAATTGGATTAAGTTCATAAAAAGATTTGAAATTACTTCAGAAGCCTTCATGCCAACCAAGATGCTTGACCAAAAAAAAGTGGCAGTACTTCTGAATTATATTTGAGAAGAAGACCAGCATATTTTCAACTACTTAAATTTATCAAAAGAGGAATCTTTAAACGTAGAAATTGAATAAGCGATGCGGATATGACGGCCCTTCTGCTAAAAACACCAAACCTTGATATGAGCGGAGCTCTTGAAGTATATCAAAGCAAGCAATTAGCAACGTTAAGATCAAGAAAACTAGAAGAAGTCAGACGAAGAATACACAGATGATCCGTATAATGTCATGGCAGTAGCAGATCATATGAAGATGACAATTAATAACCGACGAATGGAAGATGGTGGTAAAGCGGTATGTGTATTTGTAGACATAGTTTGGCTAAAATTAACACTATAGAAGAAGATAGAACAAAAATAAATAGAAAAATATAGATAAGTAGAAGAAGATAGAATAATATGGATAGAAGAATAGGAATGGAATGTATAGCAGCATCTAACAAATCTTCGAAGTAAATAATGTTGATAATGATGACGGAATTCATTCAATTCTCAAAAATGGTTTACATTTTCCACAGCCATCGCTACTCAACGCATAACTCATCGTCTTCCGTCAAATTTACCGAAGAAGAGCACTTTGGAACTGAATTCACGATCAAATGCGAGGCGATCTTGCAACAAATTTCACAGATAAACAAAGAAAGAGTCAACGTATTAAAAAAATATGTCTGATAGATTCAGACCGATTCCATTGTTAGGCATTGCTCGAATTGCTGCGCAGAGCGATAAATCCAATCAACTAGAGTTTATATCAGACAAAAAAATAACCCACGTAAATACCAACAAATTCGTATAGAGTGCAACCTGTATTGAGCGGCCACCATGGGACTCATGAGATAATGGCCGATATAGGAAATGACCGCCGAAGGGAGGGAAAACGTATAGTTTATTAAGTTCCTGAACAATCGGCTGCATAAGCCAGGTGGCCGCGTAAGCAGATTTCACTGTTCTTAGTTCTTGCCTGAACAGACGACCTTCAAGTAAACTGTTTCATTTATCGTGACAACTCCAAACGTACCCTAAATAGCTATCATCAGAATTCTACATGGTATTCAAATGCTGCACACGCGACGCAGATTTGTTGGGACAAAAGGAAAATATCCAAGATCACCACTGCCGTCGGGTCTTAACTACGAGGAAGGGAAATGATTTTCATCTTTCGCCAACAGCGCTAAATAAGGTCAACGTCTATTACGAACGGAGCTCTTTTTTTCTGAAAAACCTCATTAATGTCTGAGATCTGCGCTTTTCAAGAGATGACTTCTCAATATAGCGCATGAGCCACCTCATTATTGCTTTATGTTCAACGGTGATTTATTGCCGATGACAATTTCAAGGCAACTCACCAGCGATGGAGTCTCCTGATAACAACTTCCATCCGAATGCGAGAACAAACGAAGATCGAATCAGTTTCAATATTTGGTAGTTCGTATATTTTAATGAAGAATTTCATGGAGGCTTAAATGTGTGTAAATACATTTTTTCGTGTCGAGAGCCCTAATTTCATTTACGGCAGCAAGCAATATATTTAGACGGCAATCCTAAAAGAGACCGCCACGCGTAATTACGCCGGAAAATTGAAGTTATCGCCAACAATAGTTCCATTGGTACACTTCTTTCAAAAAACATTCACTTCGTTCAACAGTGACTCACCAACTTAACCCGCTGCCTTTTCAGAATTGCATGAAATATCAAAGTAGAAAGGCAAAGCCAGTATTTGAAAAATCCACTCCAGATTATTATTAGATTAGAGTAGCCGTATTATAGAACGACACTCAAGTGCGGATTTTTCTCGAAACTCACTCAAACTCCACTTAGTTGTTCCTTTGTTATAATAAGACGTCACTTGAGTGACGATTCTCTCTCAGACTCAGTTTGACGTTAACCAATACCTGATAAATAATTGTCAATTAGAAGTTTTCACGATGCCCGCGTCAAAAATTCACTGCAATTCGCCGCTATTTATATCTCTTCACTTGCAATTCTAGTTTCTGTTTAGGAAAATTCAGTGTTTAATGTATGGTTGTATGCATAACTTTATTTTTCAATGAATTAAGTACAAAATTTGGAAATTTTTCCTAATTAATTCACTTCGTAAACTCGTTTTTACTACAAAAAAACATTTACCTACTTACGCTGCTAACTGAAATCGTTCGTCATTTGTTTCACGTAAATACGTCAATGGAACTGGAGTAACTGAAATAAATACCAGTTACCTATTCCGTTACACTCACACTCCGAATGAGCCAAGTGTGAGTGCGATTCTACGATACCATTCAGCATTCACTGTCAATAGAGGGAGAGTGCTTACTCCGCCGAATGTAAGTGCCCACTCGGATTGAGCGACGTTCTATAATACGGCCCGAGGGCCGGGCTGATTAGTACCCCATGACACTCACCAACAAGATTCCTACGAAGGCTTCTGCGGGTTTCTTTTTTATCGGTAACTTCCGAGGTCTCCCCACGTTGAACCATTTTTATTGACGACCGTTTCGCCGGCATTCCAGTCGACCTGATGAAGCCGACTGGAATGCCGGCGAAACGGTCGTCCATCAATATGGATCAACGCGGGGAGACCCCGAAAGTTAGCGATAACTCGAAGTTCTGGTTAATCCTGGAGAAGGCTTTTTTCGGACACACCGTCAACGTAAGCTTGGGACTGGCCGTCTCACTATCGCAGACTGCATCCAAAAATCTGAGACTATGCCACAGAGCCAAAACCCGTTAAACCTTAATTTCATCGTAGAGCGACGATTAAGAGGCGATTTTAATCATCTTATGACAACAATAGCGACGAAGTATATTCGTTGCTGTATTTGGTATTTCATAAAGTTGAAACTACTCGCATGGTGGAGTTGATAAAGTTTTCCCAGCCTCCCCCATCTCCTCCAAAGGAGACGTTCGTCTCCGAGACGTTCGAAATCCAGCAAGAGTCGAGTAAAAGCGTAAGTCTGGAAGGGACGAGTGAAAAGATAGAATTGGAAGGGTTGATTATATGGAGCACAACTAATGACTGTTCGCCATCGGTGAATTGCCATAAAGTATACATCAGTTCAAGACTCATCTACATCTCCATACTACCCCGCGAGCCGCCGCATGAGCGTGTGGCAGGGGGGCGTTAGGATACCAGCTGTGTAAAGTGTAAGGGATAAGGTTTTGGGAGGTGAAATTTTGACGTGTAGTATGTGAGTGTGATTAGTGGAGCTCAGTTTTTATTATTTTTGCTCGTTGTGCGTGGAAAGAACATATATATGCACTTACATGCATGGCAATGTATCTCTCTCATTTTATCGCTTCTGTCAGACCTAGAGAAATAGTGTGGCGTCATGATAATATTCTCTGTGTCAGAAAGGAAAAGCAATGGCAGGTTCCACAATTATTTATTAGGGCGACCGGTTTCGATACATTGTATC